>OZ010788.1:370097660-379375160 GCA_963932465.1 Maratus speciosus | reverse complement strand
AGTCATAACAGTGAAATAGTATTACAGCATAACATAGTATTTTATTGCTATATAACTAAGAACGTAACTGCATTATCAATATAAACCAAAAATAGGTAAACAGCTAATTTGAGTACCAGAATATATACATTTCCACGAAATCATACATATTTTTAAATATTTGCCTGAATAAAGAATTTTCCAAGTTATAAATATTCATTCTAAATCTTTATAAGGTTTACTCAAATGGTTTTAAACTAATAATTTACAAGCATTGTCGATGCTTATTTATGTACTTAAGGTGTATTCCTATATTAACCCTTTCAGGGGCAAAGCATTTTCAATGCTAAAGTGTTGATATTAATAATTGGCCCCGGAATTTACAAAAAGAAAACTATTTGTAAATAAGAAAAAGGCTATATTTCACATACTTAATAAATGGAAAATATTTTACCACAATTCTGGTGCCATTGTAGTATTTGGAAATTAAAATTAAGTGCTTTCATAAACATACCACCGCCCCTGAAAGGGTTAAAATGGCCATTTTCGTGAACATTTTTGAATTTTTATTTTTGAAAGATATCTTTTACGATTCCAAATCTACTTTCATTTTATTCCCATGATTAGAAGAAAAAGAGTTATGGCAAATTTAATAAGTAGGAAGTAATAAGTCAAATACCAGAAGTGGGCGTAAGATGGCCAAGAGAAATGTAAACAATCATTCTACGCATACCGTTCTTATGTTTTTTACTTAAAAACACTAATAAGCATTAATTGAAATTTCTAGATTAATTTTGTATATGTCTGAAAGATATAAAAGATATCTTTAAATGCGATTTCTGGGAAATCAATTTTTCCGTTATCTCCATGCTCTTTACATAATTTTTTTTCAAATATTTCAGTGTAATTTTTTCAGCATGCTTTTCATATTACTCATTATGTTCTGAACTAGAATATAAGCTCTATGTGATATTGCAATTATTTTATAGATACTCAAATATAAATAAATGATAATTTTTAATACAAAATATATATTTTCTGACGTATTTTGAAATATTTCAGTTAATTTTGGAGTTATTGTAAAACTGCTACTGCCGGCCCCACTTAATCGGGTAACGGATAATTGCATACCCCGCTTATATGCATATAATGCCGTGGAACAGAAACGTTCCCCATAAGGCTAATGCTAAATATACTCGTTTTATCGCATAACAATCCCCGGTTAATTGCATAAATATCTCCAATCTACTAGTATCCGGATTTTATAAATTCCTGTTATAGTGATGAATGAGAAAAAAAGGAAGAACTTTTTTTTGTAACAATGGTTTGTTATATTTACAATCGAAGAGCAGAAATCTTCGTGAAAGATGACATCTTAATTCTGTAAAATTATGAGAGTGTTGAATTTGGAAAATTGTGTTTTTCCTTTAAAGCTTGCCGTACATACTGTGACTCAATATGCTGGGGGTACTTTTTGAAAAATTCTGGAATCGGAGGAAAATAGAATCGAGAGAATAAAAGACCAATATTTAGTGCTGAAAGTGGAGAAATGCTATGTCGAGATATGAAAAAAAAATCCTAAAGGATTTTTTGTGTAGGCGAAAGAAAAAAAGAGAAATAAATTGAAAATAATTGAAAAGTAAAAAAGAATTTATGCAGAAACTTTTATTTTCAAAGATATGATTTAAAAGCAGAAATTTTCTATTTAAAATTTCATTTTAATTTTCACATAAATTATTGAAAAATTAAACCATGTACCGTAAACAGTGTTATAATACCTTATACTTTATTACATATATTGTTATATATAGAATAATAATAAATTATTTATTAAAGTTATTAATAGAATACTTTTTAATTTATTAGGTAAATAATTATTGTCCGTTAATATTTATCATAGCCGTGGTACATAATCAAATGATAGCCTTTACTGGTAACATTAATTGCTGTCCTTGCTTAAATGCATACAACTCAGTGGAACCAACTGTATGCAATTAAGCGGGGCCGACTGTATTTCAATGCACAGGTAAGTGGAATAGTAGTACGTAGTAGAAATGAAATTTGAATATATTTAATTGAATTGAGTGTACGTTGCCTGGCGTAACCATGAACTTTTGCCAAAATAAATGCCAAAACGCCCGATTTTTCATAACTTTATGAAGACATTCCTCGGACTTTATTGTTTCATCATTTTGTATTACAATTGAACTAAACTCATGTGTATTTTCTTGGCCCTTATTATCGGCAAATCGGGACTTTGCCCAGAGGGCCCCAAATCCATATATTCATTTATAAATATTTACTTTTTTACCAATTCCAACTCTGAAAATTTTCAAATACGAAACACAAATTTCATCTTTAAAAGATTCTAATGAATTCTTCTATTTCTCTGAATAACAAATTTCATTTTGAATACACAGAACTCGATGCTTTCGCAAAGCTAACCTCAATCACTATTAAATAAGAAATAATATTTTGATTTTAATAGATTGTATTAGCAATGAACTTAAATTGTATCTAAACTTTAGTGGTTGAAAATAATCAGTTCTAATTGTCATAAACTAAATTTTCTTCTGTATTCAAAGTTTTTTCTTTTAACTTTGAGTAAAAACGAAGAAGAAACTCAAAATTGCAATCTTTCTAGATTTATTAAAAAAACACTTTTTACTTGTGAAGTAGAATGTATTTTATTTGACATTATGTTGTGTGTTAAAAAGATGTAAAAGAAAGTGACTTGATAAATTCATAGTTACATGGACGAGTATTTGACACTCTTCCATAAGTTCACTAAATTTTCTTCTGTATTCAAAGTTTTTTCTTTTAACTTTGAGTAAAAACGAAGAAGAAACCCAAAATTGCAATCTTTTTAGATTTATTGAACAAACACTTTTTACTTGTGAAATAGAATGTATTTTATTTGATATTATGTTGTGTGCTAAAAAGATGTAAAAGAAAGTGACTTGATAAATTCATAGTTACATGGAAGAGTATTTGACAATCTTCCATAAGTTCAAGTTCTTCAATAAGTTCACTAAATTTTCTTCTGTATTCAAAGTTTTTTCTTTTAACTTTGAGTAAAAACGAAGAAGAAACCCAAAATTGCAATCTTTTTAGATTTATTGAAAAAACACTTTTTACTTGTGAAGTAGAATGTATTTTATTTGATATTATGTTGTGTGTTAAAATGATATAAAAGAAAGTGACTTGATAAATTCATAGTTACATGGACGAGTATTTGACACTCTTCCATAAGTTCACTAAATTTTCTTCTGTATTCAAAGTTTTTTCTTTTAACTTTGAGTAAAAACGAAGAAGAAACCCAAAATTGCAATCTTTTTAGATTTATTGAACAAACACTTTTTACTTGTGAAATAGAATGTATTTTATTTGATATTATGTTGTGTGCTAAAAAGATGTAAAAGAAAGTGACTTGATAAATTCATAGTTACATGGAAGAGTATTTGACAATCTTCCATAAGTTCAAGTTCTTCAATAAGTTCACTAAATTTTCTTCTGTATTCAAAGTTTTTTCTTTTAACTTTGAGTAAAAACGAAGAAGAAACCCAAAATTGCAATCTTTTTAGATTTATTGAAAAAACACTTTTTACTTGTGAAGTAGAATGTATTTTATTTGATATTATGTTGTGTGCTAAAAAGATGTAAAAGAAAGTGACTTGATAAATTCATATTTGCATGGACGAGTATTTAACACTCTTCCATAAGTTCAAGTTCTTCCATAAGTTCACTAAATTTTCTTCTGTATTCAAAGTTTTTCTTTTAATTTTGGGTAAAAATGAAGAAGAAACCCAAAATTGCAATCTTTTTAGATTTATTGAAAAACACTTTTTACTTGTGAAGTAGAATGTATTTTATTTGATATTATGTTGTGTGTTAAAATGATATAAAAGAAAGTGACTTGATAAATTCATAGTTACATGGACGAGTATTTGACACTCTTCCATAAGTTCAAGTTATTAAAGTAATCTTCTAACAAGTTTCTAAAGCACTAATTTATATCAGGGACTAACTGAATCTGAAGTTTGATGAAAATTCGTGCATTAGTTCTTGAGATAGAGCTATTGCGATAATCATGGATGCAGTATAGCAGCGCCACCTGTTGGGCGATTTTCACCAAACAGTAATCGGCGCCAAATTATATCAAGGACTAACTGAATCTGAAGTTTTATGAAAATCCATGCATTAGTTCTTGAGATATAACTATTGCGGAAATCGTAAAAAAGGCAGTAAAAATGCCACCTGTTGGACGATTTACACCAAAAAGGAATCAGTACCACTTTATACCAAGGTCTAAAAGGATCCAAAGTTTCGTAAAATTCTGTGCATTAGTTCTTGAGATAGAGCGCCCACAAAATTTTTGTCACTTACAGACACACAGAATGACCGACAGACTCACAGACAGACATTTTCTAAACACCATCAGATCGCGTTCAGGAGCTTCTAAAACGTATAAATCCCTTGTAAACCGGAAGTCGAAATTTTTCACGAATAATATTTTCTTCTTGTAAAGATAGATGAAAGTAATACATTAAAGTCCTTTAAAATCAAATAGCTTTCAACCGAAATTTACTCGGTCTGCATCAGTGAGAACTAAAGGTTCTCCCGGGCGAAGCTATAGAAGACGCAAAGAAACAATAATCTTTAGTTCTCATCGATGAAAAGAGAAAAATTTTCGATTGAAAACGATTTGATTTTAAAGGACTTTAATGTATATTTAAATGCTTTTATATTATGTTTTACGCACCTTTAAGAAATATTTATACATTTGCCTGTATATTTGATCGACAGACAGATACTGAATATAAAACCATTTTAATGGAAGATGCAAAGTTGAATAGTTAATGATTCTACAAAAACTGCAGCTTTTTTTTATTATTATTTTATCAGTATAACGAGATTAAAAAATTACGCATATATTATCAAAATTAATGGAGAAGGGAGATGATCAAATAAAACTGGAGGGAAGTTTTATTTGATCCTCCAGTTGCCCTAATGATGTTACTGGATCAAACAAACATCGTTAGGACAACTGGGAAAACATCTTAAATCCGTTCAAGTTGCAATGATATTAAAAAAATTAAATGAATCGAAGGTCTTCGTTTTTTAAAGAACAAAGTAAGCTATTTGGAGAATTGATGTGACAACATTAAGGAATATTTACAAAAACTGCGTAACGATGTAATATGTGCCCACCGGTACATTGGTACCCTTACTAGACTATCTTCTTCCAAATTTTCAGACCTAGACGCACCTCTCTTTTCCTTAGCCATCGCCAAAAGACAGACACACTCACAAACAGACAAATTTTCTTCTTTTATTATTATATATTCCACTAACTGTAATAATAACAAATGTTACATTTTTCAAGAACAAATAGTAAATTAATTGCATGTAATTAAAATATAAATATTTTAATGAATAAGAGCACATTTATTAAACTATTAAAACAGATGATTAGATCAAAATGAATAAAGATTATGTTATCCGTGATCTCCAGAAATGGGGTCAATTTGAAGCTGTGTCTATAATTATATGGGCAATTTAATTTGATAGTTAAGAAAGGGGAAATGGGTCGAATATTGAAAAAAGAATTGACAGAAAATATGTTTACACTATATAACTATTTTTTTTTTAAAAGATATGACAAAAAAATTGTTGCCAAAAAAAAAGTAAATAAAAACAGCTGTAAAATTGTAGACATGAAATGCTCAAATAAAATTCTTGTCACAAAGACGAGCTAGGTGTGATTTAACTTTGTCAATTTTTCCCCTTTCTGACAACGTCTACGGGAATTTCGTAAATAGTAAAGTTGCAAAATAAAGTTGACAGGTGATGATGATTAAAATAACAATGCACTGTATTTGAATAGATCTAATCTGATTTTTTACTTGGGGCTAAGCTGAAATTTTATTTTTTTTAAATATTTGCTAATAAGCATACTAAATAAATGACCGAATTGCTTAGTATGACTTTCTATTAGAGTTTTGCACGGTCGGGTCGTACACAACCCGGTTAAAAAAAAAAAAAAAAAAAAAAAAAAAAAAAAAAAAACGAAACTGAGAGCATTCAATCACAGCTCAGGTCGATAACAAATTAATTCATATTTTAGTACAGTTATGGAATTAATAGTTTAGAATTATATCTCTGATATCAATTTTATATTTTGAATAAAAATGAACAAATATTCAATCATTGATATTTAAATGTATAATTTTTGTTCCATTTGAACAATATTCAAAACTTTTTTTTGCAAAATCGAGTCAGTCTGAACCTGATTCAAAGGAGTCAGATCCCAACAGAAAACCGCCCCACCAGTGGCTGAGAGGTTCTGCTCTCGAAGCTGGTAGACCGGAGGTGCTGGGTTCGATCCCAATCGCGCCCGTCGGCCTAATCGTTCGGAGTTTTCGGGGTTTTCTTCGAACCTTGGATTTCAAGCGTTAATACGGGTTAGGTTCCCTTAGAAAGACCCCCACGAAGGGCACTCCCCCCTGGGCCTATATCCCTCATGCAGATCATTGGCCGTCATAAATACAACCAACCAACCCAACAGAAAACGAAAACATTTAAAGTCAGCCCGACCCGAGCCGCAAAGAAATAAAATAGCGTCAAACCAACCTGATGAAGGACACTACGTCCCAACAAAATTAGGTTCAATCGAATAAAAGTTACTAAAATTATTGTATATACCATTAGAGGCTAAATATTTTTTTAATTACAGGTATTAACAATACCTTTTCTAAAAGTATCTATTCCATTTTTTTATTAACGTCTATCGAATCCTTAGTTAACTCTCGAAATCAAAGACAGTTTTTCAAATCATACTCATGAAAATCTATGGAAAAATAAAAATATATAATAAATTTATACGGTAATCGATCTCATTTTATTTTCTTTTCAAAAAAAGATATCAAAAATTTTGAGATAGAAAAACCTAAATACGTATGTGCTTAAATCCTTGCTAAATTCTGGAGCGAATGGTGATAATTAAAAAATAATTGAATATTTCAATAATTTTCAATAGTGATAACTGACAAACTATCTCATGATGTTTTAATTCTTTAAACACTTTTCAAAGTAAATGTGAAAAGTGGATGAATAGGATAGCTAAAATCGGATATAATATGACTTTAATTAATAATTTTAAATATTTTAAAGAATTTCTCGTTAAAATATTATAAAATGGATTTACTTGTTTTAACGAATTTCAGAAATAAGCAACCCTGTTATTTAATAAATAAAAGTGCAATTAAAATGTTAATAACATGAAATACGAATTTATATTTAATGCAAAGTAATTATAGTACAGTTCCGTGGATAACATGCACCTGTGATTTAAATCTATATTTTTTAATTTTTAGGTTTAATCGGCGCATTACGCGCAACCCCTTATTTCAAAGTAACCTTCATGATATACATGACTTGAAAATATTAAGTAAATTTCAGTAAAAATAATAATGCAGGCAATGCATATATAACTCAACTTTGAATACATTTCCGGCACTCGGGAAAAACTGCAGATAACAGTAATAGAAGTTTGAAACCGCAAAACTGTTTCAAATGCTCTTTGGCAATGTTCTAATTACATTAAATTTTATATTAAGACAAAAAGTTCCATAAATAATAACTTTAATAATATCCGTATATTTAATTCTAAAATAGCGGGCGTCTTTCTCTCATGTTAAAAAAAGAGTCGTAGACAAACCTGTTCTGATTGACTGATTATTAATACCCATACAATATTCACTTATGCTTAGAGTGAATAGTCACTCTTTCAGAGAAGTGATTATTCAATCTTCAAAAGGAGTGCGCTTTAGTACGTAATTTCCAAGGTTATGCTATGAAATGGAGTTTTTGAAAATTAAGAAGTGACATATTTTGGTGCTCTTCATTATTTTACTCCATATATCGACTCAAAATTGAACGGATTTTTTTTTTTTTTTTTTTTTTTTTTTTTTTTTTTTTTTTTTTTAATGTATAATGCAAGGCTTTCACTCTCATCAGCGGAGTGATATATTTCACTCTCGACAATGGAGTGGCATATTTCACCCTCGACAATAGAGTGAAATACTTTACTCCATCCTAGGGAGGGGAAAATTCGACTCTTTAAGGAGTGTATTTTTATAAAATTCACTCCAGAAAGAGTGAAAATGCCTGTCACTCTTTCAAAGTGTGAACTTTTCACTCCTCCCAGTTTTACAGTGCAATACGAATGCATAAATATGAGCAAGTTCAAAGCGAGGGCATACGGTACTATTAAAAATATTTCTCTACTGAATATCCACAAAGCGTTTAGAATCGTACTCTGGTTCATCGAACTTATCTTCTCTTCTTGCTATTTAATTTGGAAATATTATTTCCTGTGCTTATTTTTTATTAATTTTTATACCTCTCGTATAACGTACACCTTCACTTTTTGCTCACTTCTTTTGTTTCAAAAATGCGTGTTATACACCGAAATATACGGTAATAATAAAACTCTCTATTGCTGGCAAGATCTAGACAACTATTAAAAATTAGGTTAATGAATATCTTAATTTATCTATAAATTCCCTAGCACAAGCTAACAAGAGTGTTGGGCGCACCCTTTTCTCCGAACTTACTTGATCCAAAAGAAAATCTATCTTATAGGGGCCTCTAATTATAGAGAACCTGGTGATCGTAAAAGCCTAGTTAGTTAATAGATAACCTACGGTCATTTACCTAAAAGGTTATCTTGAATAAATAAGACAATGCGTTGTGAAATGTTTAGAAGATAACTAACCTATGGCCAATTGGTTTGAAGGGAAATATATAATAAAATCAAAACCACTAAATATAACTCCCCAATTTTCAGACAAACCAACCCTACAAGATAAATTTAATTATGGCTTTTACATATATGGTCTAATAATAATATTAAGCAGTCAGGTAATTTCTAAATACGTAAAATAAGTAATTAGCAAGACTTTTAACAAATAATAACAAAGAAGGGAATTAATAATAATACATCATTTATTTACACCACAGGCAAATTATATTAAGTTACAATTAAATAATTCATACTTTTACCATCCAAAATAATAACTCATGAAAAAAAAACACTAATTTGGATATTAATTGAAGTTGACAAGTTCTCCTGGGCACCCTATTCCCAATTCAAAACATTTGATATTAAAACGGTACACAATAGAAAAGAGAACATCCATAACATCGTACCTTTTTCCCCATTGGGGTCACAAGATCCTTTTAGAGTTGTAGACTTGACAGTATATATATATATATCCAAAAGTTCTTTTTTTTTGTTTGTAGAACCACAACACACATATTCGTGTTCCGTAATTTTAGTTTTATTTACACTAAATTCCACCCAGGTCTGGGCCAAAAGCAAAAATGTTTAAATCATTTTTTTTTTAAAAATTAACACTACTATATTGCTCGTCATAGACAGAGCAAGTAAACATGGGCAGATCAGCCAAAAATGGGCTTGAAAAAAATAACCACCGCACTCTGGAACTCTTTTTGTACATCTGTATTTTTTTTCGAGAAAAAGAAAATCTCTCTCTGTTAAAAATTTGCATGTGCGGCCCTGAGTGGTGGATGCGAATTAACATATTCAGCATAATTAAAATCTCCAACCACTCGCCGCTGCCTGGACCCGCCTTCGTGTCGGCCAGTGGTCAGTGGGTCCCCGGAATGCACAGGGCCTTCCGACCCTCCTACATCCGATATTTCAAACCCCACTTTCCCACGAGACCGCGGGCTCCCACACGAAGATCCTGCAGCTGTCCCATAAAACATGAGGTCATAAAAGTCCCTCTTTTGTACCAAAACTGTCCAATTCTTTACTTTACATCGTAATATCATACATACAGATAGTAACTGGCAATTAAGCTTTCCCCTTAGCAAAACACTTGCCTGGGAAAATACTTAATGCTCTTGGTACCCATCCTTAATAAAATAATAATAATGTACTAATAAATGCATACATAAAAACAATAATACTGTACATTGAAAAAAAAAACTTGAATTAAAAAATTAATCAATTAGATAAAATAATCACTTAGATAAAATAATCACTTAGATAAAAAAAACTTGAATTAAAAAATTAATCAATTAGATAAAATAATCACTTAGATAAATATATACATAGATGATATCGACAGTAAACTTATTCATATATATATATATCTTTTTCCTTCAAAAAAATAGTTCTAAATATCCAAAATGTTGAAATCATGCCAACATCTATTGTAGGATTAAAGTGTCAATTTAATCGATCAAAACTTTTGACTTAAAATATTTTGCATATTTTTTGTCATGTCTGATGCATGAAAAATTGAAAAATGAATAAAAATTATTTAAAAAAATTGAGCAAGGAAGGCAACCGACCTCCAATCCTTTATCCTTTTTTTTTTTTTTTTTTTTTTTTAAATGAAAAGGGCAAGAATTAATGAGATAGCAAAACCAAAAAATTCAAAATCTTCTTAAAAGTAAGAACCGAAAGTTAGTAATTGAGATGCAACATTTAAATTTCTTAAAATATTACTTCAAAAAATAAATTCGAAATGTCAATAAAATTGTGCATGTATATAAAAAATAAGTAGAATCATGTTCGTGACTCTAAACATTCATTTAAACGTTTGTAAAAATATTTCCAGAACTTATATGATAAAAATGCACAGTGTTTTTCCAAAGATTGATAAGTAACTTTCTCACTTTATAAATATTACATTTAGTAGAAATAAATTATTAGTAAAAACAATCATTGAACTATTCTAAACACATTTGCTAAAAAGATTTTTTTCCCCCTTTTCATTAGCATTTATAAAATCTTGAGTTAACATTCGACATTATAGTCCAGGCAATAGGGGATTTTACCTGGCAAAATTAATGGTTGTTATGGAAATCGGCTTACTTTATGCTTATTGGGTCGCTGAATCCGAATTTGAAACTTCCCACCAAAATTTCCCCCGGCAACCTCCCCAAATTTTGGTAAAATGCCCCCAAAAAGGTTTTTATTAAAACAAAATCTATTTTTTTTATTGTTTTAGGGGGAAAGTATCTAGAAATTCAGAAAGTAGACAAATTTTGCAACAAATAACATAAATGACATTATGACGTAGGATGAATGGGGATGGGGGGATCTGCTTCGGAACATGCGCCGCGGTGCTGCGTGGACTATGCTGCGCAATTTCACTTAACCACATACATAGTTTAAATTCGCTCTCCCCTCTCCCCTCCGAACTTTCGCTATAAAGTTTACTTTAAGTTTTTTGGGTCGCTGAGTCCGAATTTTTAACTTCTCCCTAAAATTCCCCGCAACCCTCCCCCCCCCCCCCCAAAAAATAGTCGTTTTTAAATTAATTTTTTTATGTTTTAGGGGAAAAGTATGTAGAAATTCAGAAAGTATACAAAATTTGCAACAAATAGGATACATGACATTATGACGTAGGATAAACGGGGAAAGTGGGGGCTGCCTCGGAACATTCCCCGCGCGCTGTTCTCAAAAACCAATTTTTTTCAAAAAATCAATTTTTTGGGGATTGTCGGGTGAAGTTTGGTGGGAAGTTACAAATTCGGATTCAGCGACCCCAAAAACATAAAATGAGTCGAAATCCAGAACTAGTATTAATTTTGCCTGGCAAAATCCCCTTTTGCCTGGACTTGTATAACTTAGTGCACGTAGCGCCGCAGTGCATGTGCAGAGGCAGCCCTCCCCCTCCCCGTTCATCCTACGTCATAATGTCACGTATCCTATTTGTTGCAAATTTTGTCTAGTTTCTGAATTTCGTAATGCTTTTCCCCTAAAACAATAAGAAATTTAAGTTAAAAACTATTTAGGGGGGTTTCGGGGGGGGGGGATTTTGGGCGGAAGTTAAAAATTCGGATTCAGAAACCCAAAAAACTTAAAGTTAACTTTATAGGGAAAGTTCGGAGGGGAGACGGGAGGGCGAATGTAAACGTGTGAGTGGTTAAGTGGAATTGCGCAACTTAGTCCACGCAGCACTGCGGCGCATGTTCCGAGGCAGATACCCCCTCCCATTCATCCTACGTCATAATGTCATATATCTTATTTGTTGCAAATTTTATCTACTTTCTGAATTTCTAGATATTTTTTTCCCTAAAACAATAAAGAAATTGATTTTTTTAATAAAAACCTTTTTGGGGGGCATTTTACCAAAATTTGGGGGGGGGGGGTTGCCGGGGGACATTTTGGTGGGAAGTTAAAAATTCGGATTCAGCTACCCAAAAAACATAGTAAGCCTTTTTCCAGAACTACTATGGATTTTGCTAGTTATAGCTCCTATACGGTCTCTATTGCCTGGACTATTAAAAAAAAAAAAAAAAAAAAAAAAAAAAAACATTTTGCACATTTTTCATCAAATATAAAAAATAGAAAATTATAATTTCTTTAAAATTATTTGGCAATCAATTTCAAATTATTATTATTATTATTATTATTATTATTATTATTATTATTATTATTATTATCATTATTATTATTATTATAAAATTTATTATTTTATCATTTATGCTGATCATTTTCAGTTTATGTTTTTCTTCAAATAAATAGTCTGTAAAATATATTATTGATGGTTTAAGTATAATTCATAAAGTATTTCTTCTCTCTTTTATTAATGTCTATCAAGCTTATCCATTTACTCTCTCATTAAACGCTATCGAACCTCTAGTTATCCCCCAAAATCAAGGAAAATTTTGGCCCATATTTCATCATATTTCAATCATCATATTCAGTGATGAAAAAATGAAGAAAGATTAAAAAATTATGTAGCACTCTATAGCAAAATCCTTTCTGAAAAAAAAAAAAAATGATAAGAAAAATTGAGACAGCAAAAATGGTTATTGAAAAATTATTTTACTGCATTTTAATTCCTTAACACTCATCTGAAATTAAACTCGAACAGTGTATGAAATTATGTCTGGAAAGAATTGAAACATCACTTTATATTTTCATTTCAAATTTTTCTAGAAAATTTTCGGTATTACTTTCATAAAAGGCCACGATGTTTTCACGGCAATTAAAAGAAGTAAGCATATCTGGCATTTAATAAATAATATTTTAATACAAATATCAATATATAAATTAGTATATATCACTTTTTTATGGACACGATAACTTCTGTAATTCTGCACAAATCTCTTCCAAACTGATACATAAAATCAAGGGGCATAAAATCTCAGTCAATTTCGTTAATGGGCAAAATCAGACCAAAGGGGTAGAAATAGGGAGAGGTTTCGTGAAAAGAAAGAAAGAAAAAAAAAACCATAACTTCTTAATTATAATGCATGTCAAATCAGTTTAAAGTTATTATTACTTCTAAAAATAGGGCCAAAAATTTATGCATCACAGATTTTTGATAAAATTAAAAATGGTCTCAAGGGGCTAAAAAAAAATAGGGTTCTAGGGAGCAAAAAATTCATAACTTCGTCAATTCTCAAAATATCAAATCCAATTAAATTTATTATAAATCTTCTTAATATTATCTACAACAACATTAACAAGTTTTTGATAGGACCAATTCGTACCTCCAAAAAAAAAAAAAAAAAATTAAAAAAAAATTAAAAAAAATTAAAAACGAATACAAAAAGGGGGATTGAAGAAGAAAAAGCTCCATAACTTCATCAATTCACAAGATATGAAATCCACATGAATTTATTATATATCTTCTTAATATTATTCACAATATTTATATTGACAAGATTTTGATTTGATCAATTCTTACAGCAAAAACTAATTAAAAATACATAGCGATTGAAGAAAAAAAATCATTGTATTAAGTATATTCAAATCCAAACCGCTTATTTTCTGACTCATTTTTAAATTCAATTTTGCTCTCAAACGCATCCAATTGGCAGATTCTTATATTCAGAAACTATATAATGTACCGTAATGGTCGATTCTTCGATAGAGGCAGAATATATTTCAAAAAATAATGTCAAAGTGGGCATTTTGAATCGAATTTCCCGAAGCAATTGTGTTGGAAACTAAAAATATTGTCCTACTGAGAAAATAATTGTTTATAAATCAAGTTTTAATTAATTGAACGAAAAATAAAAACACAGGTCGCTTATAAATTTCTTCTAAAATCACGTTACCAAGTTTCATATTTATCTTTTAAAAATGAATCTGAAAATGTACCAGAAAATTTCGAGTTGTTGAGCATGGAGAAGTAATTTTTTGAATACCGTCTTAACATGATTCTGATAAAACCATCTCTTATATAAAAATGAAATAAAAACTCGTCAAAAGCGGGCAGATAAAATTATTAAAGTGGGTTTATCTCTAATCATGATTTAGTTTTTGTTATTGAAATTAGCACTTAACTTTGAAATTTACATGCGCCTGTAGACCGAGTCGGCAGGGATTTTATTATATCTAGAGCAAAGAAATTAATAATAAAATTATCTATCGTAGTTCTAAATTATCGATTTTTTTCTACCGAATCTTTAGTTAGGTATCAAAATCAAACAAAATTTTACACATTTTTCTTTATTGATGAAAAATTACAGAAAGTTAAAAGAATATTTTATGGCGATCTATCTTTAATTCTTTTTTTTAATAATAAAAAGACCAGAAATAATGAGATAGCAAAGCCAAAAAGTATAAAAGCTTAAAATCTTCCTAAGTTGGAAGAGCGCAAAAGTGGTGATTGAAAAACTATCTTACAGCATTTTAATTCATTAAAGCACTTCTAAACTTAAATTGGAAAAATCGGCCAAAACTCTGCATGGGTGAAAAAAAAAATCAGAAAGATAAATTTACTAATTCGTCAAAAAAATTATGGTGTTACTTACATAAAATGAAACGATGTTTCCTTTGTGATTAAAAGAAATAAGCAACCCTGTCACTTAATAACTGATAATTTATTTGAAAAAAGTTTTAATAAAATCCGTTATTGCTGGGTTAAATACATTTCCTGAAAAATATCTACTTTCTTTTCCATTATCAATTATTGTACCCTTAGTTCTTGAATTCCCCCCACCCCTCCGTCCACCCCCCCCCCCCCAAAAAAAAAAAAAACTTTGTACATTTTTCATCATATTTTACAAATAAAAGAAAGACAGAACGATTTAAACTTTATTTAAATATTTATTTAGCTATCGAAATAAAAGAAAAATTATTATATTCCATTTTTATTACAGTTCACACTGAAAAAAATATAAAAATATATAAAATCGATTTACGAATTAGAAACAATCAATTTCGAATTATTACTTGAAGCGTATTATTTCTAGTATTTAATCATAAATCATCCATACTTACAAATTTCCAAATTCTATCCAGTGCAGAAAATTTTATAATAAAATTTACTATCGCAGTACTAAATTATCGATTTTTTCTACACATTTTCTAGTTAGGTATCAAAATCAAAGAAAAATTTACACCTTTTTCTTCATTCATAAAAAATTACAGAAAGCTAAAAAAAATATTTTATGGCAATCTATCTTTAAATCTTCTTCTTTTTTCCTAATAAAAAGACTAGAAATAATGAGATAGAAAAACCAAAAAGTATATGAGCTTAAAATCTTCCTAAGAAGGAAAAGCGCAAAAGTGGTCATTGAAAAACTATCTTACAGCATTTTAAATCCTTTAAACACTTCTAAAACTAAATTCGAAAAGTGGACAAAACTGTGCATGGGTGAAAAAAAAATTGGAAAGATGACTTTAATTATTCATTCAAAATCTTCCCGAAGAGTGAAAAAAAAAAGTATTTGCAGCTCTTAAAAATTAGAAATGGAAAGAAGCCGCGGGAACTTTAAGCTGATTAGATAAATGGAAAAAGAAGTGTTAGGAAAAGAATTTGAATGAGGCCAAACTGCATTCTCTAAATCCAACGCTAATTACTTTCAGATTTTAAATAATTAAAAACCTACGGTCGAGGGACAAGAATTGACTGAAATAAGGCAAAATTAATCTTTGAAGATTTCTTTTTAGTCGTTTGACTCAAAAAGTAAAATGCTTCAAAATTAGCTGAAAATCGTGTTATTTTTCTTGTTTGAATTCCACATTAGAATTTCTTTTTTCTTGACATATAAGTTTTTCTTTTATATAATCGTAAGAAAGTAATCTAAGTTTTCTCGTTTTGTACATATTCTTAATATATGTTTCTTCTTCTGAGATTACAAATGTAACATATTGTTACTTTTGTTTGATTTTAATAAATTTTCGTATAAGTATGCGAAGAATATTTATTTAAACTAACTTTTAGAAAAACTGATTGCGTGTTTGATTATTGCAACCCACGATAAAATTCTTTAAATATATAATTTAAACTTGAATTTTTAATGTTTGAAAGAAAAATACAATCTATCTTATAAATCTTCAAAAATCTTTTAATTTTATGCAATTTTTATGAGCGTATTAAATATATACTTTAATCCAATGTAAACAATATACATTTTTTATAGATCTTTTTAAAAAACATGTTCATTTTTAATGGCATCTGACATATACACTGCTTTTGAAAATTTAAAATAATATATGAGACTGCAGATTTTCGTGAAATGTACTTTCTGGTACGTTTGTAATCTAAATTTGTAAAAACGTCAAAATAGTTTTTCATGATACAATTTTTAACTTTTCTGATTAATTCAGTAGTGTTTTGTTCTACAAAATTGGCCAATTCTTAAAAATTAATCTAAAAGTTACAGAAAGTTTAAAAAATATATTTTATGGCAATCCATCTTTAATACTTCTTTTTTTTTCATAATAAAAAGACCAGAAATAATGAGATAGCAAAACCAAAAATTATAAACGCTTAAAATCTGCCTAAGAAGGAAGAGCGCAAAAATGGTGATTTAAAAACTATCTTACAGCATTTTAATTCCTTAAAACACTTCCAAAATTAAATTCGAAAAGTGGACAAAATTGTGCATGAGTGAAAAAAAATTAGAAAGATGACTTTAATCATTCAATCAAAATCTTCTCGAACAGTGAAAAAAAAAAAAAAAAGTCTTTGCAGCTCTTAAAAATTGGAAATGGGACAGAAGCCGCGGCAACTTTAAGCTGATTAGATAAATGGAAAAAGAAGTGTTAGGAAAAGAATTTGAATGAGGCCAAACTGCATTCTCTAAATCCAACGCTAATTACTTTCAGATTTTAAATAATTAAAAACCTACGGTCGAGGCACTAGAATTGACTGAAATAAGGCAAAATTAAGCTTTGAAGATTTCTTTTTAGTCGTCTGTGTCAAAAAGTAAAATGCTTCAAAATTAGCAGAAAATCGTGTTATTTTTTCTTGCGTGAATTCCGTATTACACTCTAAATTAAAATGTCTGAAATTCAGACACTTAAGTGTCTGAAATGGAGTGTTCAATTTTCAGACATTTTAAAATGTCTGAATTTTTTCAGACACTTTTTGCGTCTGAATTTCAGACACTTCAAACGTCTGAATCGCATCCATTTTTTTGTAAGCATCATACGTAGCCATGTTTGACCACGTTGAATCCTGGAAAAATATTTGGCTGTGGTCCTGCCCCCCCCCCCCCCCCCCCCCCAATATAGCCTGATTTTTTTGGTGCTCTCAGTTTTGGTATACAATTTTCGTTACGTTGATAATTTAAATCTTTTACGACATTGTACTGATTATAATCAATATCTTGAACTTCAGGAGTAGAACAAGATTAAAAAACAAAAAATATTTATCTAAATATTAGATTTTTTAAAATTTATTTTGTTTTTAACCTTATTTTACTTTAAAAGTTCAAAATATTGGTTATAATCAGTATAATTTCGAAACAGATTTAAAATATAAGCTTTACAAATATTGCACATCAAATTTGGGGGCACTTACAGTCGTAGGGGGACGGGGCACTTCCCAGTTTGCCCTTCCTTTAATCAAGAAGTACTTTTGCAAAAAACGCAACCCTGCATTATAGTTGTCTAAATTGAGATGTCCGATATTCGGGAGTATCCGTTGTGGAGGTTAATGGACATTCTCGAATAGCGAACACCTCTATTTAACGAATACTTTTTTAATCAGCAGACATACATATTTGTATATTTTTACCTCAAAAAAGTAGACATCTCCAATTATTGGACAAATTCCGCGGTCCCGAAGTGTTCGCTATTAAGGGCATTTAAGGTACATAGATAAATATATATATATATTTTATAATCTTGTCCTACTCTAAAAGTTCAAAATATTTATTATACTCGGTTGAATGTGGAAAAAGATTTAAAATATCAGATGTACGAAAATTGCAAAAATCCCCCCCCCCCAAAAAAAAAAAATGAAAATATAAAAAAATATATTGCCACATAGGCAATTTTACATATACATCACTTGATAATCACAACAGCCATTTAACTATGAATAATGAAAATAAATAAATAAATATTCTATTTTAATAACATTGGGGAAAAAATGACTTTGGTATTTTGTTAAATATATTTGCGTTTTTAAACTTGTCCTACTCTAAAAGTTCAAAACTTTCATTATAATCAGTGCAAGATTTAAGATATCAGCTTTACAAAAATTCATGCAAAATCCCCCCCCCCCCACCCCCCCAAAAAAAATGAAAATACTTATATAAAAATTATGTTTTTAAAAAATTTATATTTCCACATGGGCAAGTTTTTATGTAGATCAGAGGGTACTCACAAAAGCTATTCAACTATCAATAAAAACAAATAAGTACATATTCCATATTAAAAACATGAGGAAAAAATAACTTATGATTTCCAAACTTCTTTCGTCTTAAATATATACAGTAACATCTGTCATTTTTGTATTTTTCGTATAAGTGCATATAAATAAAGTTACCACAATTTTAAATACGAAATCTAGTTAGAGGTTTTTACTTTTTCCCATTATAAATTTCAAATTACTTTTTTATTAAAAATAATAAAAAAATCAGTATTAGAGTTGATTGCAAATCAAATACATATGTATATTTTTACAGGCAGCTTCATATAATAGACGAGTCTCATTTACTTTATTTATCTTTTTTTAATCTGCGGTTTTATGCCAGGAAGTAAGAAAGCATTAGGTCATCTTTCAAAGTTTTTTTTTTTTTACTTCCTTGTGGCCGTCATTTACTGCGAGATAAAAATTATCCATTGAAACTAAGAACTGACATTGAATATATAATTCGTAATAAAAAAGAACGTCATAAGTTTAAAAATATATACTTCTAGAATTAGTGGGGTTTTTTGCGAACAGATTCAAAACTAATTAAATTTCATGCAGGATTTTGTTTAGTACAATAAATAAAATCATAAAATACACTAATTTTACTACTATAAAGAAACTTACTTGAGTTGCTGCAAGAGGTAAGAAATATTCCTCGATTTGAAATTTTAAAAACTACCACAACCACAGTGAGGGAGAAAGACTTTCATCAGTTTAAAAGGTAATCCCATAATACATCCGACTAGCCATATTTAAAGAATGAGATGTTTCATCCTAAAAACAGGACCCGCCAGACAAAAGTTTCTTTTTTTTTTGCCAGCTTCGACAGGACGAAGATGAATAACACAATATTATTGATATAAATTGATACGAGTTAACACTAAGCTCATTGCACACGCTTTGTAGAATTTCCGGGTGTAATCTTCAACCGTCGTCTACTTCTGTTCTGTGTCTATCCCGCCCTTGTATCGACGACAGCTTCTAAGAGACATTTGATGTCGAGCACACACGTCAGATGTATGTATTCAATAAATAAGTAATCCAAGTTAATACGAATTAAAATCACAGTACTTCACATTTCGCAAAAAACGAATTAAAATACACGCGTACATAAAAACAAACTTTGTTTGAATTACAACGTATACCACTTCGAACGAAGACATCTAAAACGCATGCGCAACTGGGAGTGCTAGTGCCCCCTGGTGGTTATTGCGTCGGAAGAATCAAAACGTCTTAAATTAAGACACGTTTAAAGCAATGAAGTGTCTTAAAATAAGACGTTTGCGGATATTTTAGACATTATTCTCAGTTCGTTTACACCATGGTCATAGTAAGACGCTTATGTATCTTAAATTAAGACATCTATAGTGTCTTAATTTTCAGATTAAGACACTTAAGTGTCTAAAATTCTTTTTCAGTCACATATGTGTCTAAATTTAAGACGCTTCTATTTGCAGTGTAGATATTCTTTTTTCTTAGCATATAAGTTTTTCTTTTTATGTAATCGTGAGAAACTAATTTCAGTTTTCTAATTTTGTATACTTATTCTTAATATCTGATTTTTTACAGAGATTACAAATGTAAAGTATTGTTAGTTTTGTTTGCTTTTTAATAAATTTTCGTTTATGTACCTGAAAAATATTTATTTAAGTCACAATATGGAAAACGGATTGCGTGTTTGATTATGGTAATCCGCAGTGAAATTTTTTAATTATATAATTTAATTTTTATTTTTTAATGTTGAAAAAAATGCAATCTATCTTGTAACTCGTCAAAAAAGGTTTAATTTTATACAATTTTTATATTGTGTTAAATACTAAACTTTAATAATGTGCTAAATATAAACTTTTTGAATCTAAGGTAAACATCAGAGATTCTTTTTAAAACATATTCATTTTTGATTACATCTGAGATGTACAATCCTTTTGAAATTTTAAAATAATATATGAGACTATAGATTTTCGTGATTTGTACTTTCTGGTACGTTAGTTATCTAAACTTGTAAAAGTAAAAGCGTTATTACATGGCTCTCAGCGTTCCTAAAATTTTCGCATTTTGCTACCAGTATTTTAAGTAAAACTTCTTCCTGTTACATTCCTTTAACATTTATAATAGAAATATACAATAAAGATTATCGTTTTAAAATAGTGGTAGAAAAGGCTGAAAATTTTAGGAACACTCCGAGCCCTGGGGTTATGTCAAAATAATTTTTCAGGATACAGTTTTTAACTTTTGTGCTTAATTAAATAGCATTTTGTTTTACAAAATTTGCCGAGTGCATGAGAATTAATCTAAAAATTAAACAAAGAAAAATCCCCATATGTTTTTTAAAACAATTAACGCACGAATTTTCAATTTTTGATTGTACATGCGTTTTATTTGGAATTTATTGTATAATGATATTTTATTAATTAAAACTGTTACAAATTAGAATGCTGAATCTGTATATATATTTTTTATTAAACTTCTGAAATACTTAGTCATTAGCACCTGAGAGGAATAATATAAATTTAGATTGTTTGTTTTTATTTCCTAATCTAATTTTACAGAAATATTAAATTCACTAGTTTTTCTCTTTTGCAAATCTTTTTGTTAACATACATAGGCAATGTTTAAAATAAGAAAGAACTATCTATATATTATAAAGGAGAAACATATCTGTGCGTAACGCATACGTCATTTTGCGAATGGCAACACTTTGAAATTTGAAATAAAATTTTGGTTTCGCAATTTTCTCTACCGCAAATTTTTATACTTCTAAACATCGCACATTTTAAATTTTTACCCCGCCGTATAACGAAAAAAATGCTCTTTTAAATGCAATTTGTTTGAAAGCTGTATCTCATTTTAATTTTAAGATATTAATTTTTTTGTAGTTTTTATTACTTTTTTTGTAATCGTGGCAGCTTAAGTACTCCATTTCTGATGAAACTAAAGGGGGAAAAATGAAAATAGTAGATTGCTGTATCTTTTTGATGCCATTTTCTCATAAAAACCGAAAAAAATTTGAAATTAAAATACGTGCTATGTCAAGAATATCGTCTGTTATAAAACCCAGTGAGTTTTGGCTTTATTTCGTTGTTATTTATCAATTAAATGATTTTGCCGTGCCGGCTCCATTGCGAAATATTAATAAACAATTTGCACATAAAAAAAAGTTCAGAATTTCTCTCCCGCTAATTTTCTACAACGAAATTAAAGCTTCATCAATAAATAAATGAAAGAATAATATATAAAAAAGCACGAATTTTACATATATGTAGTCGAACAATTTAAATTTTTAGAGCCGAATTGGGAAAATTATGTGCTTTTAAATGTAATTTGTATGAAATAGAGTTGCTAGGTAACTGTTAAAGTAAAAGAGAAAAAATAATCTATATATTGAAAACACAAGATAGCTTTTTTAGACATCTTCCTTGAACTTTTGACTGACCAATTTTGCCAATAATTCTTTTTTTAAATGAACGCTGTTCATTTGTAGATGTCCTCGCACTAGCTATTTTTCTAAATATTTTCACTTTTATATTTTTAATTTAATTTGAAAAGATTTTTTGAAATTTCATCAAAATGGTACAATCGTATTATTTCCACTGTTGCAGAAAAAAAGAAATAGTGGGGTTTATTTATCTTTATTGATACCATTTACAATTAAAAATAACTTTATTTTAAGTCTGAACAGAAAATCACGTCACTATTTAAAAAACATTTTCACTCATAAAGCTAATGTTACAATATATTTTCATTCGGCTGATAGCGAATTTGAGACACTTGGCGTAATGCTAAAGTAAGTGCCATATTCAAAAGAAAACAATCCTTTTCTTTGATAAAACTACATATTTTTACACGAATACATCTAAAAGACATCAGTTTCTGGAATTTGTACTTCGCGGTACTGAAATTAGACCCTCAAACCAAAAGAATATATTTTCACATGCAAAGTTTTAGCTGACAAGCGGAAATTCACGTTTGAAAATCTATCTATATTATAAAGGAAAAATATGCCCGTGCGTACGGCTGACGTCATTTTGAGAATGGCAACGCTTGACGATTAAATGTCGGATTTGCAATCTTTGCTACTGCAATTTTTTGAATTTCTAAACATCGCGCATCTTCAATTTTTACACCCGTTATATAGGGGAAAAAATCTAATTTCAAATGCAATTTTCTTGAAAACTTTATCTTAATTGATTTATTTATCATGTCTTTTTAAATAATTTTCAAGAATAATGTTTTTTAATCTATATCCATTGCGTACAGGCTCCATTACGGAATAAGCCATTCGCACTTAAAATAATATAAGTATTCAGCATTTGTCCCTGACTATTTTTTTACAGCGAAATTAAAACTTCATCAATCTATTATATTAAAAAGTGACTGTCCATTTGTATTTCACAGCTGTTCCTCCTAGAATATGGAATGTTGGGTGATCAAATTAACGCCAGTTATCCGCATGGGTCCGAGGATGTTAAACGTGGTCGCAGAATTTTAAAATTTGTTTAGTTTTCGAGATATAGATTTTTACGTTATTTTTGATGACATTTATGTAATGATGGAAATTAAAATTACTCCATTTTTGTGGATAAAAGAGAGAAAAGGGAAAATGACAAGGATTATTAGGTCAGTGTTTGAAATCATTTTTAAATTGAAATTAACGTATATTTGAATAAATAGTGAAAAAATGATTGTAGTTTTCAAGAAAATTTCACGAAATACGAACTCACACATATTCAAGCTTTAGGAATCCGTTTATTTTAGAAACACAAATTCGACTCTCGACTGGAACATTGAGATAAATTCTGTTGACGTAAAAAGAAAAAAAACATCGTACGTTATTTTCATTTAATTTAAAGTCGTAAAGTAGATTTTCAACCATTGCCTTAAGATGGCTAATAAAACATTCCAGAAGCGGACATTAAAAATGCGAAAAAGCGAGAAAAAAAGAGAAAAGTTTTAGCGAGAAAAAAAAAAGCCTTTAAATATTTATTTTAATTCATAAATATAAAATGCTTCTGAATAAATTCGTCCAAACAAATTCATTTTTGTATAAGTTAACCCAAATGACATCATTTCTACGAACTCCGAAATTCGAAACAAAATCTTGGAAGAGCGAAAAGCTCTAGGCAAATAAAGTTATAGAATATGTTCATTTTTATTGGGAAAGTTTTGACTTAAATTGTAAATATAACTTATTATTTGAAATATTGTATTTAATAAAATTAATATTGCAATGGCTTTCTAAATTTACAATAAAGTTAAGATTTCATTTTTCGCAAAAAGATCGATTGTCTCATGCAATTCAAAAGCAACACAACGGGTTGCTACGCAACTAGTAATAATAAAAATTATATGCTTATATGCAGAAAGCGTTTTTCATAATCACACTATAGAAGAAATTTTACGTTTTAGATTACGTTGAAGTATTTTTATTATACATTTATTTATATTTTTGAG
Organism: Maratus speciosus; assembly: GCA_963932465.1. Classification (NCBI taxonomy): domain Eukaryota; kingdom Metazoa; phylum Arthropoda; class Arachnida; order Araneae; family Salticidae; genus Maratus; species Maratus speciosus. The sequence goes on along the minus strand of OZ010788.1, from coordinate 379,351,077 downwards.
ATATTGTTCAACACATATGATTTTTATTTAGACGAAAAGAATGTAATTTTATTCAAGAGATTTTCCTTAGTTCTATACTTTGAATATGTGTTTGAATTATGTTATTTTTCAGGGATAAAGGATAAATAATGTTTCTTTATTATTATTTCGTTTCTAAGATGTCTTCTTTTAGAATGAATATAATTCAGAAAGCTAGTTCACAATTGGAGTGCTAATCTCTCGTTTGTTCATCTTATGAGTTAATACTTAATTATGTATGGTTCAAAAAATCTGACGAATATTATCTTTTTCATCAAGTGCTATAGTTTTTTTTTTTTTTTTTTTTTTTTTTTTAAATTCTGGATAAAACGGTAGAAACATCGTGCATGTAGAAAGCAAGCTTACTAACAATTTGTGTTCATAGCCTGAAATTTCAATACATCTTAAATGATTTATAAAAAGTGATTTAATCATTACTTAAAAAAAGTTATATAGTCAAAATAATGTTTATGAACATAATCTTTTCTAATACGAAAATAAGACATCTTTTGGTATATAGTATTGAAATCAATTAACAAATAAAATGAAAATGTAATTTTTCTTTTTCTTTAAAACTCTTTTGTATGTGTGACGTCATAATTAAAAAATAATGCATTAGTTTTAAATTTTAAAGCTCATATGTTTTATAAGTGATATTTCGATAACACATTATTTAGTTTCAAAAAAAATCTTTTGGTAGATTAAAGAACGCAATGCGATTAAACTATCCCACCTTAGTTAAAGATACTCGATATACTTGACTGTCCGAGAAGGACTGCACAGACTAGAAAAACAAGTCTGTAGAACATAGATGTCCTTCCCGGTCCCCTTCATAGAGGTTCTTAAAAAAATTACAAAATTCAGACGAAGCTGAGCTCACTGGTAAGCACGACAGAGTTCGGTGTGGTGAACAGTAGATAAATGTATCTGACGAAAAAATTATTTGTGAAAAAGTCAGTAGTACAAAGTAATATCACTGACAGGGAAGACAAAGTTCTGCCCCGTCAATGCGCAGTGAATAAGAGTGAACCCGAGTTTCTGGCTCAGTGATGTATAAAGATACTACAGTCAGATAGAAAGTTAAGGACGTTTTTAAGGGGTCTGAGGACTATTAAAATTGGAAAAAATTGAAAAAAATATGAGACCATTTTCAACATTAAATATTTTAAATGTATTTGATTTCAAGACACAATTTTAATTGGTATGTAAGACATAAGTATGTTCTTTCATTTCATGTGTTTAAAAAATCGCAAAATGCACAATTAGCATTTACAGGGGACTCCAAACTGTCAGACATTTGATGAGCAGAAAATCGGCATAAAAGATTACGCACAGGATTACAAAATAAATTTTGCAACTAGAATGAAAATTTTGGTGCCTACTTTGTACGTTAGATTATAATAATTATACTGAACGTAAATAAATATGTATTTAAAGCATTTTAATATTTTTAATAGGAAGTTGTATTTAGCTAATGCAAAATTTGGAAAATTTCAACTGTAAAATAACCTAAAAAAATATTTCTTGAACAATAAAAAGGAAATTTTAGGTTCAGTTTATACAGACTAACATAAAATATATGTTTTAAAATTTTCATGGAAAAAAATATTCAGAGAAATCGTGCGGGTTATTCCCAAAAACGTCATTTGGAGAAAAATGACTTCAAAATTTCGGAAACGCCGCTTAAACTATTGAGCTAGTATAATTCTAAAAGCCATAACTTCTGTTCTAATGGGAATTTCAACGAAAAAGTTATATCAAAATGTTCAGAAAAGATAGGAGTTTGACATCTAAAAAAATGAAAATTTCGAAAATTTTAAAGCATTAACCTTCTCGCTGCGTAAGTAATTCTTCGGGATGAACGTCTTTTACAGAATTTTTAATCTTTTATCACCGGTTCTCAGAAGTTTTTGACTATCGTAATCGGGAAAAATGTCCCGATTAAATCAAACAAAGTTTTCGATAAAAAATAACTGGTGGGAATAACCAAATGTATTAATTAGACGGAAAAACGCATGCCCGAGCATTTCTCGGGCTGCGCAGCGAGAGGATTAACCCCTTCGAGACGAGCGTTCTTACAGAATTTTTAATCTTTAATCACGTTTTTTTAGTCAGAAATTTTTGCCTAATTGAATCAGGAAAATGTTGGGATTAAATAAGGCAAAATTTACAATAAAAATTTACTGGTGAGAATAATCCCCGATTCTGAGCCCCTTGTGCGGCACGAATACCTGTCGCTCGTCCCCAAGGGACCCCTGTCAGTCCAGCCCGTCTTGAAGACCCCTTAAGCTTTGAGAGTAACTCCGGGCACAATATAATAGTGTACAGAATGTAGTAGGTGAAAATCATTTTTAATTAGAAACTCGAATAGATTTTTGACATGTATTATATTTCCCTAAACTGCCACCAAAAAGCATGTTTGGTACTTTCGTATTAGCCGCATGAAACCAGATAATGGTGTTCTCAAATCCAAAAGAGTAACTTTCTGACATAAGTTTTAATTTAATTTTGTTCGAAGATGCGTGAAACTAGCTGGTGTCGTTATTCAGAAACTATGTCATCGAGCTGTTTTTTTTTTCATTTTTCTTCAAACGCAATTGATCTTTCAGAAAATAGTGTCAAAGTGGACGTTTTTAACGCGAAAGTAGAAAAATCACACAAGAGGGGGCAAAAAACGTGTTTGTCACGTGATCGAAATCGCGTATAACTCAATGGGTAATTGATTGATCAAAAAATGAAAAAAACCTTTCAATTCCAAATCGCTTCCATGGTCAGGCTTTCCAATTTTATATCTTTCCGTTAAAAAATGAATTCGTAAATGTGTCAGAACGTTTTGCGCTTGTTGAGCAGAGCAGTTAAGAGCAGCCTTAAAAGCAATGGTATTTGTATTTTTGGCAACCTTTTCGATTTTTATTGTTTAAGTGTTGAGTGCATCACTGTAAAAATTTTTCAGAAACGTTTTTCAAAGTATCGGAGACATCTGCAGCATGATACTAACGTAAAGGTTTCCGATTCAAGCAGAAATATGTTTTGGTTTCTCTCCACTGCGGACACTGAACTCAAAATTCGGAAAGGTTTCTGATGATTTCAGAAAGTGAAAATAGCTCTCAGATATCCGATGGTATCCGAAATGTTCCTGTTAGAATGCTAAATTATTGCAACAAATTTTTACAGTGTAGTTCAAGTTACATTTCTATTAAAATCGTGTTTAATTAATTAATTTATTTATTGGTAGGTTTTTCATTTTGTTTAACAATTTAATTACGAAAAATTACTCAGAAACAAATGAATACTGAATTATTTATAGTGTTTTGTTTTGTTTTTTTCCAATTGGATTTCACTTGCGTTTCTGAAAGAAATTTAATAAATCCATATTTAAAAAATATTTTAAAAACCATAAAAATCAATAAATTGAGATACAGTTAAAGAAGATATTACTTTTGAAATTACATTTTTTTCTATGCGACGATGTAAAAATTTAAATGTACGATGTTTAGAAGCTAAAACAATTCCGCTAAAAATAAATTGATTGTTCATGTGTTTGCTACCGTCGATATGACGATAGAGTTACTCACGGGCAATATTTTTCTTTATGATACAAATAGATGGTAGGGGGTCCAACCCAGTTTTCCCGGGTAACAACCCGGTCTTTCCAACATATGGAAAAACCACTCTTAATTGGAAACTCTAATGGTTTTTTTACATTTAATATATTTTCGCCCACCGTTAACACGAAAAAACATTTAATGTGAAAAGCATCAATTATTTATTCAAATAAAGTTTTTAAATTTATTTAAAACAATGTTTTCGTTGATTATTTCAGTTTATAAACGCGCAGTCGGATTAGATATCTGTTATATTTCTCTTTTATTTATTTATTGATGAAGTTTTAATCCCATTATGGAATATTAGGCGGAAACAAACATTGAACTTCTAATAGTGTTTTAAGTGCAATATTCCGTAATCGGTCAGCTCGCTATAGCTATATTTCTAAAAAAAAACACTCTTAAAAATCGTTTTTAAAACAGTATTTAATCAGTAAATTGAGATACAGTTTTCAAACTATTTTTGGAAGTACATTATTTTTCGACTTGACGGTGTAAAAAAAGGAAACTTTGCGATCAGATGTTTGTTATATTTTTATATAATTTATATTTATTTATTCACTTATTTATTTATTAAGTTTTTATTTCTGTATGGAATATTAGGCGATTGCTGAAATATTTCCATTATTTTAAGAGCAAACGGGTTATTATTCTTTCTTAATACAGCTACACGCGATAGAGTTATATTTTAAAGAATTCCTGATTAAAACTATAAAAAATTAGGAGATTGTGATATAGAGTTCAATCAAATACTCATTTTGGCCCTATCGGACTATGTAAAATTAATGCAAAGGCAAAAGAATTCAAAATATTATTCAACCTTTTTAAAATATTTTTGTTTTCTGTAACCAATAATGCTTTTGGAACAAGATAAAGTAATGTCGCTAAAACTCATTCTAAACTGTATTGCAACTGTATTATACTGATGTACAACTAATGCATTAAATGAATTTTATAACAAGTTATTTTAATGGTATCTAAGTACCATCATTAGATAATGGGTTAAGGGACAATAATACATTCTTAATACATTATGCTCCGATTTTGGAGAAAGCCTGCTAAGTTTAAAAATATAGTTTTTATTATTTATTACATTTTGTGTAGCAAACATTGTTTACTTTGTTTCGAATTTCAATATATCGAGTGAAGTCTATGATGATGGTGGCGGAAAGCCATAGAATAAATGAATTTATGAAAATTCATGCTGATTGTCAAATCCATTTATAAAATACAAGAGGATATATCCGACCTTCTCAGATATTGGCTCGTTATTTCCTTGACTCGTTAGAAAATATAGATGAAAACTACTTATTTATTTGACAATTGCATTAGATTTTTTACATTTAATATATATATATATTTAGAATACGCACTAACAATATCAAAAATCATATTTCTATGAAATATAATAGTTAGTTTAACACGTTCACACCGGCGTGCATCACCAGTGGATCGCGCTTGGCTGCCCCATCGGGCGGCGTGTATCACCTGTGGGTCACGCTTGACTGTCGCATCGGGCGGCGTGTATCACCAGCGGGTCACACTGCACTGTTAAATAGAAGGCGTGCACTACAGGTGGGTCACACTTGAATATTCGAAAATTCAGTAGTAAAAACAATTCAATATTATAAACCTTATATTGCCTAAAATATATATCCTTAACTACATAATCCAGAAAAATAAATTTTGTATATACAAAATTTATATTTAAATTTTAAAATAAAAAAATTTCGCTTGACTGCCCCATCGTCGCGCTTGACTGCCCCATCGGGCGGCGTGCATCACCTGTGGGTCACGCTTGACTGTCGCATCGGGCGGCGTGCATCACCAGTGGGTCACACTGCACTGTTAAATAGAAGGCATGCACTACAGGTGGATCACACTCGACTATGCCATAGACGGCGAGCACTACAGGTGGGTCACACTTGAATATTCGAAAATTCAGTAGTAAAAACAATTCAATATTATAAACCTTATATTGCCTAAAATATATATCCTTAACTACATAATCCAGAAAAATAAATTTTGTATATACAAAATTTATATTTAAATTTTAAAATAAAAAAATTTCGCTTGACTGCCCCATCGGGCGGCGTGCATCACCTGTGGGTCACGCTTGACTGTCGCATCGGGCGGCGTGCATCACCAGTGGGTCACACTGCACTGTTAAATAGAAGGCATGCACTACAGGTGGATCACACTCGACTATGCCATAGACGGCTACAAAGTTAACAGAAATCACATATAAGTTGACTAATTACAAAAGAGTAATAATCACCGGTATTCCATCCTCAGTACCTACAAATGAAATAATATCATATCTTGAAGAAAATTTATCTGATAAAAACATCACCTTATTGAAAATTCTAAAGAGGGACAATTCTACGCTACATCACATCATATTGCAATTAGAAACAAAAGCATCACAAGAACTATTGGATAAAAAAATTATACAGGTGGGTCTCAACAAGTGCTATATTCGTTCTTTTCGCCCAATAATTAGATGCGGCAATTGCCAGCTGTATGGACATCAGACATCTTACTGCAGGAGACAGCCAATTTGCGCCAAATGTTCGAGAGGTCACTGCACTTCGGAGTGCCCTTTTGCGGGAGTTCCCTCGCAATATAGATGCACAAATTGTTTCCATTTACCTAATTATAGGAAACATTCAGCGGATTCCACTGCGTGTCCGGTTTATCAATCACACTTGGCAAATAGAAGATGTGTTCAGTAGGACCATATGGTCATATTGTCAAATATTAAATAACTCAAAAGAATTTGTAATAGTGCATAATATTAATTATTGTTCGCATATTGTACCTTAATACTAAATTTTTAGTGTAGATTTAAAAATAATTTTTGCATCATGTATCTTACATAATATCTCAAACACAGTATCATTGTATTGTAAATTTGTAGGTAATTATTATCTACAATTACTTATACTTTCATAATAGTGCATAATATTAATTATTGTTCGCATCTTGTACCTTAATACTTATTTTTAGTATAGAGTTAAAAATAATTTTGCATCATATATCTTGAAAATAGCTTTAAGTGTTGCAAATATCACATTTGTACATGGTTTAAATTGATGTTAGTATTGTGAATCCTGAAAATAACATAAAAGTGTTGCAAATATGTAGGTAATTGTGTTAAAAAAAAAGTTTAATATCAAATTCTAAAAACTATGCATATTTATATGTTATAATAATGAATATTTCTCTCAAATGTAATTATAGGGGTCATCTGTAAATATTTATTGCAAACATTGTCAATAATTGTCATATACCTAACAGTGTTATTTCTCCTAAACTGTATAAAAAAAAAAAAAAAAAAAAAAAAAAAAAAAAAAATTAAGGAGTTTCGCAGGTAGTAAAACTTTTCCCTGCCCTGGGCTTGGGGGTTACACCTAACCATAAGCCAAAAGCGGGTTCCCAGGGTGGGTGCTTACTTACTTACTTACAGGTGGGTCACACTTGAATATTCGAAAATTCAGTAGTAAAAACAATTCAATATTATAAACCTTATACATTCACGACGGGAAACGAGAATTCTCGTTTGTATTCAAAAGATATCCTTGACTAAGGGCGTGGCTTTTACCTTACAGAAAATGCAGTTATATCATGTTGTCCCTACTTCTGTAGATTTTAAGACATTTTATATTAAATTCGTACACATGCAGACAATAAAATCATGTCTCTAAGTAATTTACTTACTCTTTACGAACTTTCAGACATTCACAATCAACTCTGCTTGTTATATTCGAGTTCAATTTAATAAATATGAGAGGGGCGTGTCATTACATACAGTGTCTGAATAAGCGAAAGTATCGCGTCGCCAGATGAAGCAAAACATGAATTCAAGCAAAAACATGAATATAGGCGCCGGCGGGAACGTGTTAAGAAAAGTTTTGAAGTTTATTAAAAGCGATAGTTTTGTATTGGTCTCGCGCAAGAGTTAATAGCAGAAGAAATCGCCAAACATCACTATTTAAAATTAGTTTTTTTTTATTCCGATCATTTTAAAGGTTTAAGTGAGCAAACGACCTTTAATTTTGTCGAAACAATAAAAAGTATCCCCTTTGTCAAAGTACCAAAAGATAAACAATATACAATTAAGATATTTTTTCCCCTTTCTGCCTAAAGTATATATCCTTTACTGCATAATCCAGAAAAATAAATTTTGTTTATACAAAATTTATATTTAAATTTTAAAATAAAAAATTCATCTCACTAATGCGTGATTAAGTGCTGCGCGCATGATAAATCTCTAAATTTTACATATAGAAAACAATTTTTGAGCAAAATAGAATCATAATACGCATACTTAAAACTTAAAACCAAAGTATAAGCAAAAATATTTGTTGAAAATTTAATTTTATCCCAAAAAAAAAAGGTTCAATTTTTTTTAAAGTGCAAAAATAAATAAATAATCAAAATGTGTGATTTTTTTTAAGCACCTAGACTATGAAGAAACGCATATTTGGTCAATTTTTTTTTTTTAAGCTGCAGCTTACATTATTTAAAAGTAACGGTGCGCGCAAACTCCAAATTTACCAATCTGAGAAAAAGCTTTTTGAAGTTTCAATATCTATGGACATTCAATTATACTCACCATCTATAAAGGGTTATAACACAAGAAATAATGAAGATTTTTGAATAGGGTTATTAACACATTGTTGAGAAATTTTAAAACATTTAGAATAAGACAAAAACCAAAAACTGATTTTTTGAAAGTTTAAAAGTCCTATGCCCTCTTAAGTGCATAGTTTGTCACATGTCTTAAATTTGTATTTATTTATATTTTAGTTTTTTAGTTATTAATTGATAAGTGTTTTAATTTCGTTATGTCAAGTAAACTTGAAACAAATTCTGATTTCTTTATATTAATTTAAGTATAAACGGATTTATTTTACATAATCGCCTGCATGCGATAAACATAGATTTAAAAAAATCATGGCTGAAAATTACTTTAAAAACCATTACAATTTAGTAAATGACGATACATTTTTTAAACAAACTGCGATGCAGTTTTCAAACAAATTTAATTTGAAAGTACATTTTTTCCGCATTCGACGGTGTAAAAATAGAAAATGTGTGATGTTTAAAAGTTTTAAAAAATTGCAGTAAAAGTTAAATTTAATAGTCAAGTGTTGCCATTCCTAAAATGGCGTCAGAGTTACGCACGGACAGGTTTGACTTTTATAATATAGAAATCCAGTAATTTTAATATGAGGAAATTGTATTTCATATACATGCACAATTATAACACTGGCGTATAGGGGAGTTATCTAAATTATATTTCAACTACTAGTCGATAAATGAAGTATTTGATTATTATGAATAGTAAATAATTTAATAATTTTTTTAATAGTTCAATTTTAAAAGTTTTATATGATTGCATGAAATATGCACAAATAGCTACATAGCGGTCAAGATTTTTCAAAAAAAAGTTTAATATCTTAGAAATATGGTTTGAAACAATGAATTCATATGTATTTTTTATCGTGCATTTTAGTATTTCATTTTGCATAATCGCATACGAACAAGTCTAATTTACATAAATATTGTTTTATTCCTTTTTTCAAGCACATTCCCCGAAGTACTAGGTACAATATAATTTTAAATTGAAAATAAGTGTAAAAAAAATAAGATTTATTTAATAAAAAACGTATAATTTCATAATATTGTCCATCCGGAATTAATTTTAAATCGAAATGATTTACTTCGCTCTTTTCCAGCTGTTTTAATAGAATAGAAAAACTCTTTAAGTATTCTATATCGATTGCAAAACCCACTTGAAAATCATCGGAATCGATTCCTAAAAGATACTTAATTCAAAATCTCATGAAGGATGCAGAATTTTTCCCTCACCTTCATTCATGTCTTCAACTTTTAAAAGTCAAGGGGAAAAAATTAATCGATTTTTGGCGTTCATGAGTTACAGTATTGAAAATTTACATATCGAAATCGAACAGATCTTTTCAAGAGGTCGAGATCTCAAGTGTGCAGTCCTGTTGAATTATTCAGTTTAAGAGCGGGTGATATTTTCGACTGAAAAATCTAATAATTTATCATTGAGAAGGGAAAAATTTTCCTGACTATATTTCTCAGTTGCATTTATTTGCAAAATTTCTCTCTCACTAGTGGCAACGAAAAATAAATTTCAATTTAAAAAGTTACCCACGCGTTGATATTCAGGACTAGGACGCAGCGAACATAAAACGCAGGTCTGGGGTAATTTATTTTTAACATTTCCGTTTAAAAGTTGAAGATGATGTTATTGCTTTTTTTTATTGGCGTATAAATAAATTTTGTATTAAATGTTGTCTCTTTCTAAAGCTTGTTTCTGAGTTCTTTTAACTCTTAGCGTTAAAAAAAAAAGTTTTCAAACTATTATCGGTTTCCTCGATTTAATGAGACCCAGCGTTATAAATTGCTGCGGAAATTCTGAATCGGATAACAATTTATTAAACTTAATAGTTTTTGTGAGAGTAAATATTTGGTATCTAGATTTAAAGTTTTTTTTTATTTTTAATTTAGAAGTTTAATTTCTCCGAGAGTGTATCTATGACTTAATATTAAATAAAAGATGATGATTTGGAAAGTAATTCACTTGTAATAGTTTAGGGATATGACACGAAACCAATTATAAAAGTATCAAAGAAAATGATAACAAAATATGTTTGAAGTCTTCGTATTTAATAACACGATAAATTTTACATTAAAATATTTCAGATAGTTAATAACGATGATGAGTTCAAATTATATTTGGATGCGGAAGATATATGAATACATTTTTATTCACTCTACATTTTACTGATAAGGAAAATATATGATTATCGGATAGCATGTTTTCCAGTAATATATATATAAATATAAATATATATTTATATATATACATTTACTCTAATTCTCTTGGAAAATGTTGTAATATTTTTAGCGTATTTTATGTGCGTTTTATTTTAAAACATCAAATTTAATGTTATTCAAGAGTATGTAGTTTTAATTGTTAATTAAATGTCAATAAATTACTAAGCTAACTACGGTGTAATTTTAGATAGAATATTCAACTTCATCTAGATACGATAACGTTGTTGATTACACTTAAAATTTATGTATTATTTCAGAAAACTTTTAATTGTATTTGATTAACATAAATTATTATTGGATTGAATTATCAGAATTTAGTATTATACCAGATTGAGAGGATTGATCAAGCGATTTATATTTCCGTTAATACAATATTCGAAAATAAAAGATCAAAGTTGATCTAATATATTATATATTTTCAGGGATATCCAGAAAGTTCATTATTAAAACTACTGATTAATTTCATAATTATCTTTTTAAAATTCGTTAGGTTTTTTCGCGTTTCTAAATTATCTTGATAATCTTATATGAATTTGATATTTTAGTTCAATGTACTTCGACATTCGTCTTTACTTTCCATCTAAGCAAATATTTATGCGTAATAACTCAGTTGAAACATAAGAGAATTTTTTTACAAGATATAACACGAAACAACTCGCATAATAATTATGCATACCGAATGTTACACCCCAAACATTTCAGTTAAATGTTCTCGACATATTATTCACTAAATTTATATTTTCTAACAATTACGTCCTTGTAATAGTTTGATAGAAATAAATTTACAATTAGAGAAACAATGTTATCGCCAATAATTACACCACATTCAACATCGTTATAAATATTTTGCCAAAAGTTTTACAAACTGATAACAATGTTTCAAATTATTTACGATAATCACTTTAAACGCAATTCTAATTCAGATTTCAGTATCATTCCTCATTACATGGGAAAATATTATGGTATAATTCCGCCTCAACATCAAGAAATTTTACGTCAGTAAAATGCTTTAATGTAATTCTTTGTTTCAACTTTAATGAAATAAGCAATTGATTTAATCATTTAGCATGTATTTTATTCACTTATTGCATATTTTCTAATGTTAATAATATTATATTATTTCAATAAACATAATTCATAACTGAAAGTGAAATGATACAGCAATTAAAGTCGTTACGTTCAATTTTGTATAAAAGTTTTATCAAATGTTCTATCAATTGCTGCTCATATTTCAAATTTGTTTAAAATATTGAAGCACATAAAATTCTTCTTCTCATGGCATTGCAAAAATATAACTGAAAGAAACATTTAATCAGAAGTTATTTTATCAAAAACTTAATAAGCAAAAAATGCGTTGAAAACTGTTATTTGTTTTTTCTATTGCAACAGTGAAACATGCTTTATGTCTACACACTCGAATATTTTGTCTTCAGTAATTTTGAAAAATCACATTTTAATGAATAAACGACACTGATCTGTATCAGTCGTTATGAATCATAAAAGTAATTTAATCATAAAAACATGAAAATGGAAGTTCTTCTCTTCAAGTTTATCCAACTGAACAGAACATATAACAAATACTGAGTAAACATTGAGGTAGCTCAAAAATTTACAGGGTTGCCACAATTAAAATACCCCTACTCTGACCTTCCAATGCATGGAACTACTCAGTGTAAAGTCTTAAAATTTTGTGTACTATTCAAGACATGGAGAAACGGGTTAAAAAAAAAAAATCCAGGTATTCCGATAGATTGGGCAGAAAATAAGAAGAAAAGAGAGAAAAAATAATAATCGAAGCAAACACATGGAGAGAAAAGCTTTCTCAGTTTTGATTTCCATTGCCCTAATGGAAAAAAAATAAGTAAATATGCATAAACTGTCATTGTAACTGCAACTTCACTTTCTAAGCACAAAACTTTCCGTAAACTCAATGGTTTGCAGCCATGTTCTGAGCATAAAAGAGGATACAAACTGGAGAGAATGTTATTTCTTCTGTAACTTTTCAATAATTAGAAAGCAACCGGCCATGTGTTTCTGACAACCTGGCCATTTTGTTTTCCGGATCTTAGTCCGTGTTATTTTTTGCTGTGGGGACACTTGAAAATTCTCGCTGATCGTGAACTTCTATTAACCTTGGCATATCTCAAAGAAGGTATCACTTTACTCATTAGAAGCATCTCAGTTGACTTGTTGAACAAGTCCAGTAGATTTTACATCTTCATGAAAGAAACCATATTGAGCAGCATTCCGTGCGTAGATAAGGCCCTTGTCACATGAACATTTGGTATGTTCCAATAAAGTTTGTAGTGATGCATCTTTTCAGCGCATGACAAGTTATACAGCTTCATCTATCGGTGGTTTCTGAAGCTGTTTATTTTTTTGTTTTTTTTCTTCACGTAATTCGTTTCTCGTGTCTTGAATAGCATCATAGGTGCAGATTCCCAAAAATTTTAAGGAGGCAGTGGCGCCTAAACCCAAAAAATCCAGTCACCACTTCGTGAAGAAATTGCATATAAGCAATAACGTTTATATGGGAAAAACTCAGGTATTCAAAGTAAAAATAATTTGTTTAATATATACACATATACAACAAAACATAGAGTAAATATATCAAATGTGTACATTTAATTTAATCACGAAATTCTTTTAATATGGGTATAAATTAAGTGTAATATAGTATTTTTTTTTTTCAGAACATAACGTTGGGCAACATACGGGTTAAAAAAATATGCATAAGCTAAGCTAAGTAGTGGAGAATATTATGAAAAAATATTTCTTATTTTCTTTTTGTCCGACAAGAGTACATATAAAAAGAATTGAGAAAGTGTGACTATTATTATTTCGCACTATAAAAATCAAAATGGAACTCAAACACTTGTTTTGTAGAACATACAAGAAAAATTATCTTAAAGAAATTATCACAGACTATTACAAGGGTGATTTTGTTCCGAATTTTCCGAAAATTTAAGGCATTCAGTACCAAAAATTCGGACATAAAAAAATATCGCGAATTTCAACAAATGGTCGCCAAAAACATCAATTTCGTCAATAATTCGCAGTAAAAATTGCCAATTTCGTCAAAGGATCGAGGAAAAAAATTCAAATTTTGTCAAAGGATTGCAAAAAAACCCCGCAAATTCCGCCAAAGAATCGCGAAAAATCGGAATTTTGTCAAAGGACCGCAGCAAAATTGCGAATTTCATCAAAGAATCCCGAAAAAAAAAACCCGCAAATTGCGTCAAATGATCACAAAAAAAATCACTGATTTCATTAAAGGACCGAGGAGAAAACGCAAATTTTGTCAAAGGATCACAAAAACAACGCGAATTTTGTTAAAAATTGCGGAAAAAACGTGAATTTTGTCAAAGAATCGTAACAAACCTACCACAAATTTCGTCAAATGATCAATTTGCGATATTTCCGTTTTTTCTACGATCGGTTGACGAAGTTCGATTTTTTCGATTTTCGATTTTTCGATTTTCGGAACGGAATGATAAAATTTGCCTCTTTTTTTTTTTCCTTTAACTGATTGACAAAATTTGCGTTTTTTTTTTTTTTTTTTTTTTTTTTTTTTTTTTTTTTTTCTATCAACCGATTAACGAAAATTACGGTTTATTTCACGACAGATTACGAAATTTGCAGTTTTATATCGTGAACTATTGATGAAATTCGCGGTCTTATTTGGCTAGCGATCGGTGAAATTTGTCGGATTTTTTCATGATGGTTTTTACAAAGTTCATGATTGATCTAGGAAATTCCGGATTTCTTTTCATGACCGATTGACGAATTGATTTTGCGGAAATCTGCTAAATAAATAAATAATAATTCGAGGAATTTTGTTAATTCGCAGAAGAATCGCATGCTGATATCTAGCGTCTACCTGTAAGAACGTATCTGAATAATCCCAGAGCTACAAATTTAATGAGTAGGGCCCAAACGTATTCTTTTCTCGGCTCAAATATTTCTGCGTCGCAAGCTAACTGTGGTATACCGCTGCTGTTGAATTAATTCGCGGTGCAGATAAAGCGTCATTTTTTTTTTTTTTTTTCGATCCCGCAGACATCGCAATTTTTTAGAAGAAAACAATAAATTTACGATTTTGTGGAAATATGGCATCCATGTTTAATCATAATTTTTAATTATGGGCAATAAGAAAAAAAGAAAAGCGGTAAATATCGCGGAGTTATGGGGGAGACATATTCCCGCGATTGATAAGAAAAAAAAATAATTCGAAAATCACTTGGCGATAAAGAGGCGTCCTTATAAGAAGCATGGCGACTTAGACGCCGAAAGTTAGTCGCCAAAGCAAAAAAATTAGTCGCACGTGACGACTGGCGACCATGAATCTGCACCTATAAATAGCATGTGCACAAAATTTTAAGGCCATACACTGGTTGACCTTAAAGGTTTAATATATAAAGATGTCGAAATAGAGGTGTTTTAATTATGACCACATTGTACACAGAGATTTAAAAATTACTTAGAACTTTCGACGATAGCTGACGTTGTCAATGCACCATCCTAACTTGAACCGTAAATTAACTTCATATTTAAAGATGCAAAACTTTTTTTTTTTTTTTTTTTTTTGCTTTTCAATAGATAAATAGAATCAGGAGTAAAAATTAAGATTTTTGCTTAAGTTTCGAATGTTAATATGAGTGATCTTACAGTTTGAGACTGCGCAGAATAACCTCTTGCTGAAAACTTTAACTAATTTTAATATTACGGTATAGAAAATTTTTGAGCCACCTCATATTCATGTCATATATTTCAACTTTATATTTATTATAATTAATGAGTTGGTAAGTTTAAAAGGTTTGCGTCCTTTATGGGACACCCTATATCTATATTAGAAAGAACAAATGTGTCTGTGCGTAACGCTGACGCCATTTTGACGGTGGCAACAGCAGACGATTAAATTTAACTTTTTTAAAAACTTTTATTACAAATTTTTTAACTTCTAAATGCTGCGCATTTTTGATTTTTACACAGACGAACACGGGAAAAATGTACTTTCAAATGCAATTTATTGGAAAATTATGTCGCAATTTATCTGAAAACTATATCGTAATTTGCTCAATTTTTTTATTTTTAAATTACTTTTCAAGCAAGATTTTTTTTCAAATCCAACACTATTGTGTCCAGACGATTACGAAAGATAAATACGTTTCCACTTAAATTAATATAAAAAGCTATTATCATTTGATTCCAGCTTATATTCCATAACATTCACCAATCAATATATATATATATATATATATATATATATATATGTGTGTGTGTGTGTGTGTGTATCACAAATCACACATACACAAATATCACAGATACACAAATCAAAGACATGTAATCGAATTTCGCTTTTCCTTCCTCTGAAATTAACAGAATCAAAAAGGCGATTGTAAATAGCATTTTTGGAAGTTTCTTTGGCTGTAAACTCCTAATATGGGACGAATATAAAATATTGCTTTTGATACGTTTCAAAACTTTATTTGAACTAATTATTGCTGTTTTTCATATAATTATCATTTTTAGTATTATTAGAGGGGCATTCTAAAAAATATATTAAATGTCAGAAATCTATTACCAACGTGTCTACCAAATCTATCAAACAACTTGTTTTAACGATAAAAAAGTATACTATGTCAAAATTCGCTTGCAAATCCTTTCGAAAAATACCTCATTCATCGCTGTGCCTTTAGCATGTGAAGAGAGAAAAATGATGTTAACATAAAAAATAACATAATATGATGGTTTTCACCTGTATAATCTAACCACGGGAGCCTGGGTTTATCCCCATGTTTTATTAAAAACTCTATTCTTGGGAGCAATTTCATCGAAATGAATTTTTAATTTAAAATAAGATGTCACTAAAATAATTACATCACTTTAAATATCGGAATAAAAGTTTTATAGAATTTTAAACAAATTGCGAGTTAACGCTTCAAATATTTTTTTACAATACTGAGAAAGTAATTTTTTTTTTTTCTGTTTAGAATCACATAAATTTACTGAAAAATATGTTTGCTGATAAAACATTTCGTTAAAAAATAAGGAAATAAAAGAAAGAGAAATCCATTTAAACGCTTTCAAAGCATTTATTGTCTTTTTCTCTATTCCGCCTCTAAGGATTTATAAAAAGAAGGATATTTCAGAAAGTATACATGCGCTGCTATTTTAGAAATTGAACAAGACTTACATTTTTTTTAAAGTTAAATGATAGCATTAAAAATTACGTAACATTTTCATAATAAAGCTTTTTAAGCAAACATTTCTTTTAATAACATTACGATTGACGTAAAATAAAGTAATCCTCAATTATATTTTCAATAGAAAATGTTTTTAGATATGTATACATTGACATAGTTTTTTTTTTTTTTAAATTATTATTATTAATTCCGATAAGGTATGCTCCTCACACAGGATAAGGTGAACATGTAAACATTTTTTAAATGACCAATTTTTATCTTTAAGATAATAAAGCTGCTTTATTATGTTAATAGATAGAAAGTTTTTTTTTTTAAATTTTATACAAAAGTAAAGAAATCTCATGATAAATTCTTGAATTATTTTAAACCGAGACACTTTAATAGAATTGATAACAACATTTTTTTTTTACTATTATTCATGATTTGAAGCTGAACCTGTATTGCCTTGCTGAAATGAATTGTTGTTATTTATTTATTATTAAAAAAATATATTCTATCCAGTGTTTTAAAATAATATTTAAAAGTTAACTTTATTAAGGGCATAATGTTCAAAATCAGTAAGATACCATAAGATCCGGATTATTCGATGTTCAATTATACGATAAACTCGGTTAACTGACTCTCCTCACATATATCATCAAAAAACGCTTGCAACTGTGATGCGAAATTCTGGAAAAACTTTTTGACTTTCATCGTATAATCAGTAATACTAATATGTTAAAAAAGTTGATAAATGAATATGTTGTTAAATTATTTCAATGCATTTTAAACTTTATTAAATGAAACAAAATTTCGTAAAAATAATCATTTAAGGTATATCAAAAAATGTAAAAAAAAGGGGGGGGGGGAGATTTCTTACCAAGAAATACCGCTGCATGCTTTAATTCCCTTTATGTATAAAAATGTGGTGCAAAACAATAAAAATAGCAGATATAGAGATAAATCATAAAGGTTATATTAGAATCATAAAGTCTTTCTGCCATGTAATCACAGTTAAAGAGGAAAAAAAATATTAATGGATAAAAAAAAAAAAAAAATTATACCAAAAAGGAATTCAAGTGGTCTTAAAAATAGACGAAATATCATAATATGTATCCACATATATGAATGCATATATGAATGTAAAAATAGCAAATGAGGATTCAGGACAGCTCGAAACATAAAATATACTAAAATTTTGTTTTCGAAATCTTGTTTACAAATCTTTCCTCTATCTATATGAGACCCCAGAGAGCAAAGAAAATATTTATCAGCTTTCTTTGGTCACAAAATGGTTGAAAAATTGTTGAAATTGGTTGAGATACCAAAAAAGTCGTCCGAATTGTTAGAAAACGAATATAGATCTTCCGACTGTGTCATATAACATTCGTCAAATGGGAAGGCAATCGAAAGCACAATTTTGACACTCTCATGTTCACTCATATATGCATGTATACATCTATGCATACAGATAGACATCAAAGCAAAAAAAATCCCTCACGGCTTGGCTTACAGGAGGAGGTAGATTTCAAAGTTAAGTACTAATTTCATCAACAAAAACCAATTCAAGATTAGAAATCAACCCAGTTTAACAATTTTATCTGGCCACTTTTGATGAGTTTTTAATTTCATTTTTCTGTAAGAGCGGGTTTTATCAGAATCATGTTAATAGGATAACTTTTTCTTCAATCCCTACTTTTTTTCTTTTTGCTGTAAGAGTTTGTCCTAGCAAAAACATGTCAATATAAAAGCTGTAGACAATATTAAGAAGATTTTAAAGAAGTGTAGTTTCAAAATTTATTTTGTAATCGTGCGCGTAATCTGTTATGCCGATTTTCTGCTTGTCAAATGTCTGACATTTTAGAGCCCCCTGTAGATTCTAATTCTGCATCTTGCAATTTTTTAAATGCATGAAATATAAAAACATACTTATATCTTTCATTCCAATATAAAATTGTGTTATAAAATCAAATACATTTTAAGATATTATATGTTGAAAATGGTCCCTTTTTTTTTTCATTTTTTCTAATTTTAAGAGTCCCGAGACCTCTTAATAAAATAATCTTAAAAAAGTTGGAAAGTGCACGTCAGATGTAGCAAATGAGGTGCGTTCGTACTATAACTAATTTTATAACTATTTTTTGCACCGCATATTGTACTGAATGTATATTTTAGTGCACTTCGTAAGTTCGCATCAATTTTATTCTGTTCGAATGGCTGTATTATCATAAAATGCACTTGAAATAATTTTTTCCTATTGGCCGTAATGTAACGGCCCTAAATGTTGTAATTTTCAGTGAAAATCTACCAAATATGGATTTTACATAGACTAACTACCCACGCACATAGAAATACAGGCAAATATCGTACAAAAAAAAATAAGAATGAGAAAAATTGTTTTTTCAAAAGTATCTAAAAAATGGTTCCAATTTCGTCCCCCCCCCCAAAAAAAAAAAAAAAAAATCCAATACGCTGAGGCTTAACTTATAACTAAATCAAAATTTATTTCTAAATGAGTAAGTAATTTAATTTAAGGCACATAGAAATGTACTAATTACGAGTGGAAGAAGAACACAACGAAACATTAGCCATCCAAACATGGGGAAAAAATTGTCACGAAAAAGCACTCCTAATTTCGGTCCCGAGACGAAAGTAAGAACGGGAAGGGGGGGGGGGGGGGCAAAATTTGGAACCACGCTATTTCCCAATATGGCGGAGCTTCAGTTCCCGTAGGATGAACTGAGCGTCCTAAAACTCATTGTATGCATACTGTCGGCATCTTACCTGTGCAAAATACATGCAATGGATAAAAAATAAATACTTACAGTACAGTAAAAACGTTCTACAAACGATGTTATAAGAACTCAGGTCTTCTAAAAATAGGAAATTTGGCGTCTTTAATTTATGTATGCGTCTTGGCGAAAGAAACTTTCAAAACTGACCCCTTTTACCTTCCGTCCCCTGTACCTTGCATCATAAGTGGCGCCATCTTTGCAGAAGCGGAGAAGTTAAGGTGGGCGAAATTTTGAAAGGAGACGAAATATGGGCACTTCATCCTATAAAAATTGTGAAGTTTGGCGCGAGACAAGCTTCGTATAAGGATAGTGTATTACGTATATTTGTTCTTGTAATGTTGCAACGCCAAGATATTTCAACTATGATAGGATTTCGTATAGGGATCCTTATAAATCAGATTTTTTTTTTCAGCCGAAAAAAAAAACAAAAAAAACAAGCTTAATCAAAGGAAATTGAAGGTTTTTTTTTTTCTAATTCAAAGTTAGAAATCTTATAGCTGAATGATTTCCTGGATAAAATAACGAATATACATAAATAAAATAGTAAGATTAAAACATATTACCTGAAGTCATTTATTATGAATATTTTATTATTATTTTTTTTTTTTATAATTGGTCACACTATTCTAAAGACTTTTTTTAGGAAATCAATATATTTTTTTGAGTATGTGTTTAAAAATTATATTATAAGGCAAAAACATGGCCTTGAGTAACACTTACGTCATATTGAAGATGACAACAATTCGCGAAACAAATTTTGCATTTTGCAAATTTATGAACAATGTTAATTTTTACACCTTCGAAAAGACAAAAAAATGTACAGTCGTGGAATTAAAAAAGTAAACACCCCTATTAACTCCTCAACAAATTATCGTAGAAGAAAGTTACTGGTACCGAACTATTGGAAATAAAGTCTAATTTTAAATGATGTATATAAAATTTGTTTAGGGGGCCGTCTACATATTAAAACGAATCTAAACTTCATTTTTTTCAATGGCATTACCCAGTTTTAACGAGATATTTCAAGTCTTCGGTTCAAATTATGCCTAGACACCAAATTTCAAGTTATTTGAATGATAAGTTTTTGAATTATAAACATTCAAAATTTAGTGCTTCGAATGTTAAATTATATTTTAATATTTTTATTAATATTTCCTGAAATTATACTCCTTATGTGCTATTTTTTTTTTTTTTGTGTGTAGAAATAATACTAAACTACCAAAACATAAATACGTTGAATTTGCAATTTTTATAATTTTATGATAAGAGTTATGAATTATGAAATTAATATTCTAAAAAAATATGAATTGCAACCTACAATTTTTTTCATGGATTTAGATTTATTAAGTCCTGCGTTATGGAAATCCAAAATTTCACATTTTTCATCCCAGTAGTTTTCAAATTTTGCTTTAAAAACGGCAAAATGATGGTTTAAGATTTTCTATGATAGAGGTGACTAGATATTTTGAAATTTCGCTATCCTGTAATCTAGCAGTCTTCAATGACTGCTTGAATGGCGCTTCAGATGCCTTGATCAAGAAAAGGGCTCTCTAGGTCAACAGTCGAGTACCGAACTTCAATTTGGATACAGCTTCTACAATACGCTTGTTTTAAAACAGTTAATTTCTCGGAAACTTATCGTACGAATTGCATAAAAAAATTGTTTTTATGCTAATTGAAGGGTGTAGAGTTCATTTATGATGTCAGAATTGTGTGCTGCTATTGAATAAAACAGAGTTATGGTTCGTTTTAATATGTAGATGGCCCCCTAAGCAAAATTTATATGCATCATTTTAAAGTAGACTTTATTACCAATTGTGTGGTACCAGTAACTTTCTTCTACGATAATTTTTTGCAGATTTAGTAAGGGGTATTTACATTTTTTTCCCACGACTGTACAGGGTGGTTATAATTAAAGTTACCCTGTTTAGACCTATGTAGAATCCGTTCTGATAGACAGATAGCGATGAAACCTGGAAAATAATGTATATGGACCATGGGGAGAAAAATCTGCAATAAAAAATAGTAATTCAAATTACGATCACCAGATTAAAAAAGGGCGCATAAAGATTAAAAAAAAAAAAAAAACTGTAAACACAAAACTTTATTTATTCACCGTATATGTTCAATGTGGGTTCCATTTGCGTCTAGCACATGTTCAAAGCGTATTCAACAGTAGCGCGAAGGGTTTCTCGATCAATTGCAGCAACATGACGAGTTATGCTTCCTTTCAAATCAGGCGGAAACCACATGCTTCCTCCATAGACACGATCTTTTAGGAATTCCCACAAGAAGTCACTGGGACTCAAGTTCGGAAAACGAGGAGGTAAGGTTGTCGGAAAACGTCTCCAGTTTACCCGATCATCTCCAAAGTGGGCTCATCACTGCTCGGGCTGTGTGAGGTGGTGCACAATCTTGCACGGCAAATTACTGCCTTTCTAATATTAACAACTTCGCCAGTAACGCTCGTTCTTCTTCTCTAACAGCATGGTGCAAAAGGACTTTATGGCAGCAACTTCTGGCTTTTAAAATCGCTCCAAAATTGCATAACATCATTTCTCGTAGTTAAAACCGCCATCTATCACTCGAAATTGGAACTGCTATTTTTTATTGGAGATTCCCCTATTGTCAATATAACGTATTTCGCAAGTTTCATCGATATCCTTCAACCAGAACGGACTCTACGTAGGTCTAAACAGAGTAACTTTAATTTTAAGCATCCCGCACTTTCAAATGTAATTTGTTATCTTAATTTACTGATTTTCTATGATCTTTTAATTAATTTTCAAGCATTTTTTTTTATCTACTTGTATTGAATGTAGTATGAAAGTAAACCGTAACTTAAAACAATGTAAATAGTTCAGCATTTTTTCGGATAATATTCCATAACAAAATTAAAACTTCACCTTACAACAAGTAAAAATTAAATTTAAAAAATCAAAAAACTCGACTGCGTAAAAAGCGAACTAATTAATTATTTCTCATCAATGTGAAACTATTTTTTTATATTACTTACCTATTTTTTTTTATTTACTTGTATTGATGAGTTTTAAGTTGTGTTTAATTGTTAGTTCCTATCTATAGACACTGTTTTGATGAAGCCTATGGATGTACATGAAGGTTAGAGTTGCAGTAACTTACAGGTTGTGTAACATTTAAACGGAGCTTCTGACTGTAAAATAGTCAATGAAACATCGTCTTCAGTTTGAAAGACCTATCCAATGATAAGATATGCCACTCAATATGGTGCGTAAAACTATCTTTTCGTCTCTACCGCGATTTTGTGTGTTTCACGGCCGCCATTTTGAATTTATAAAAATAAAATCTAGCCTATAACCATCGGACGGTTAAGACAAATCGATAGAGACCGCATTCATTAAAATCCATGCAGCCGTTGTGATGTTTCGAGGGTATAAAGAAATCCACATACCCAGATACGCGTGAAACACATAACCCTTCTTGGCAGTCGGGTAAAAAGGAAACAATATGCAAAATTTTATAATCGATCTGAAATTGAAATAATGAGAATAAAAGTGTCCGCTGTAGTTAATGAAATCTCTAGCGATTTCTTTCTCTAATATAAAAACATTTAATGCTTGGCATGCGGCTAACACGAAAGTACCATTTTTACTTTCTCCTATCTTTACAAGAAGAAAGTATTGGATTCGTGAAAATTTTCGACTTCCGGTTTTCAACGGATTTTAGAAAATGTCTTGATGGTTTTTAGAAAATGTCTGTCTGTGAGTCTGTCTGTCACTCTGTCACTCTGTCACTCCGTCACTCTGTCACTCTGTCTGTGAGTCTGTATGTGACAAAAATTTTGTGGGCGCTCTATCTCAAGAAATAATGCACGGAATTTCACAAAACTTCATATTTAGTTAGACCTTGATATAAACTGGACCTGATTAGTTTTTGGTGAAAATCGCCCAACAGGTGGCGCTGCTATGCGGCATTTTTCACGATTTCTGCAATAGCTATATCTCAAGAACTACTGCACGGATTTTGATAAAACTTCAGATTCAGTTAGTCCAAGATATAGTTTGGTGCTGATTACTTTTTTGTGAACATCGCCCAACAGGTGGCGCTGGTATGCTGCATTGTTTATGATTATCGCAATAGCTCTAACTCACGAAAAAATGCACGAATTTTCATCAAACTTCAGATTCAGTTAGCCCCTGAAGTAAATTAGTGCTGTTTAATTTTTGGTGTAAATCGCCCAATAGGTGGCGCTGCTGTGCTGCATTTTTCACGATTTCTACAAGAGCAGTATCTCAAAAACTATTGCACGGATTTTCATCAAACTTCAGATTTAGTTAGTTCTTGACATGAATTGACGTTTAAATTAGTGCTGTTTAATTTTTGGTGTAAATCGCTCCACAGGTGGCGCTTCTATGCTGTATTTTTTGCGATTTCCGCAATAGCTTTTTCTCAAGAACTAATGCTTGGATTTTCAACAAACTTCAGATTCAGGTATACCTTAGTATAGTTTAGTGCTGTTTTCTTTTAGTGTAAATCGCTCAACAGGTGGCGCTGCTATGCTACATTTTTTCAGAATTTCCGCTATAGCTCTATCTCAAGAATTAATTCACGAATTTTCATCCAACTTCAAATTCAGATATACTTTGATATGAATTGGTGCTAAATCGTTGTTATTTCTTGTACTATTTAAAGGATTTAATTGACGTGATTTATATAGAAGAAAGTTTTGTGATGACCACAACATACTAGTTATTTTTGTTTTAAACTTTTTTAAGGGTTTTTTTTATTAAAAAACGGTTTTTTTTTACCTTTTTATTAAAACTTTTATTTGAATGCATAATTTTTATGGAAAATTGTTGTTACTGTACAACTTAAAAAAATATGTTAAACGTAAAAACGAAAAAAAAAATCTATTATTGTTTTTAATTCAAAATGATTTTCCAATATGCTCTGTAGACAACGCAGTTTGACTGAAACCCTGGAAAGTCAAATTGGATCCCCTAGTAATCTATCAAAAAAGAGAAGGCTTGTTAAACTTTTATTGGAGGGATGTTCCTTTTGCTATTAGCGAGAATTTGTAAACATTTTTTGACTTCTTATGGAACTTCTTATGCTTTTATAATTTTAATATTCTATGCAGTGTGTCCTTGTATAGCCTGACCGACCTTTATTTTCGCAATCGTTGGTCCTAGATGCATACTTCCATTTACAAAAATGGTCAAAATTAGATGCAGGGTTAAGATAAAAATGTTTGAAACGAAAAACAATTTAGTGAAAAACTACAGCATCTAAATTTTTATACGGTCCCCCGGTCCAATAAGTTATAGTTAGTAAAATTTCCTTGTTGCACTGGCAAGTAAGGCAAAAAAAGTCCCGTTATTCTACGATTAAAATTTACCGAGTAATAGCTGTTTAAAGTTGTAGTATATTTTTTGCTGCATATTAGGTGTCATTCATAAATGTAGTAGATATATAATTTCGTCAGATACATTAAAGAAATGATTGAGAGTAAAATTAGCATTGCAATAAAAATTTGAAATCTTTAGTCATTCTGACATATTACTGCGAAATGTATAATTTGTACTGAACATTATAAGAGGATAAATATAACAGATTTTTTGTTAAATAAATTGATGAAAAACAACAGTCTCAATTCATTACAAAATGATACATATTTTTAAATGCTGCTAGATTACACTGTGTTTTAAATTTTGTGTTGTGACATGTTTTTTAGTTTTTGAAAATTGATTCTTATGTAATTTTTAGCACAAAATCCGAAAATGACCCTCATTTTAAACCATCACGTCAGGAATTTTCTCAAATCGCAAATTTGAAAGTTAAAAAGCTAAAAGTTAAAATTGATCCTCCCTCCCCTCCCAACCTCATCGGACCCCCGAGCTGCTTAGTTCTAAGAAATCCAGTAAAAGCCAAAAAATCTAATAAATTATTGAATTAAATAAAATTAAACTGAATACAAAAGTCTTACATCTATTTTATAGCATCGGATTTTTCGCTATTTTTTAACCTTGAAATTTACGATTTGCGAAAAATCTTGACATGATAGTTAAAAGTGAAGGTAATTTTTTGATTCAGCGTTAAAAAATGCATAAAATGTAATTATAAAAGTTAAAAAACACAACCATCGCAGCTTTATGTTATCTAATCTAAAACTTTTTCTTAAACTTCTTGACGGTAATCTATCCGAATTTTTTTGTGTTATCCTCTAATGTAAGTATGTATAAGATGGTAAGAAAAGAAAATCATAATAATATTGCATTGCCATCGGATTTCAGTCAGTATGTAAAATTTAACTTCGATCGGACATTTGAAAGTAAGTTAAAATTCGAGTACAAATTTTAAACTGGAAAGACGATCATTGAAAGTTAAATAACACCTTATTAAAATAACATAATTTTAGTTAAAAGAAATCATAGCCTCAAATCCTTACAAAATAAAACATATTTTAAAATACAATTATTTTAACTAATCTGAAACTTAACTAATAAAAGTTAATCGTAATATTTGTACGATTTCTTTCAAAGCGCAGATACCTTGGAATAAGTTTAAGTACTTTATACAGGACCCCTGAAAGCATGGTCGAAATCATCTGTTTTGATATGCAAAAAAGTAATATAAGTCATGCATTTCAAAGTTTCACAACTCGGTCAATTTTAATGTTAGATGAATGATACTTTTTTTGTCTTACTTGTTGGTGTCACTGTAAATTTTTAGTAAATATCACTTATAGGACCGGGGGACCGTATAAAAATTTAAATTTAATAATTTTTTAATAAATGTTTTTCTTGACCCAAATCGCTTTAAAAATAATTCTTTACCTTATTTAAACCATTTTTTAATTGGAAGCATCTAAGACCAACGGTTGCGAAAATAAAAGTCGGTCAGGTTATACGTGGACACATTGTATATATATATATATATATTGTTTCACGTGTATGAACTTTTAAATGTTCCAAATTACAATTTAGGTGGATGTGATAATATACACATGGCTTCCATGAACGAAAAATATCGTGATGAAGAAACAATTATCGAGTGCGATTTGAGAATAACATTTGTTTAAAAATTAAAGTAATGTCTATGTTAAGTAAGATCTTCTATTTTTGATTAATTCAATATTTTAATTAATTTGCTACTCCTGATCTGTATTATTTACAGGAAAAGAAACGTATTTAGATTTCTTTTGAATCCTTTTAAAAGGACTTCTCTTTCTGTACTTCTGTTTAAAGTTTTATCTTTTAAACTTATCTCTCTTATCACCCCTTTTCTTTTTTAAATGGTTGGCTTCTGATATTTCTTGTTTTAGATAGCATTGTTTTGTAAATTGTGTTTTACAACTTATCTTATTTTGATCTGATACTTGGTGTATTCAGCCTTTATGTAGCAACTGTATAATTATCAATGTAATTGTTTGTAAACAATTACGAGGAATTATGTTGATAATTATATGGTTTTGTTATTGCTTTGCTTATTTTTAGGAACACACGTTTCTTTTTCTTTTCGTTTGTTGTTGTCATTCTTACAAATTTGATTTCATATTAATGTTGGGAGATAAAGCATGTAATTTGATGATATGTGCAATATGCCTAAATTAGATTTCCTTAAAATGGCAGAAGGCAAAATCGTAAACACTTTTTATCCTGTTTAATACTTAATGTCAAACGATTGAAGTGTTACTAATAATAATTGATTAGATTCATCTAACGACGAATAAAAATTTATTTAAAAAGTTAATAAAACAGATGATAAATACGGTAGATTATTAAAAATTCTCAGGCATATGAATTCTGACCATCTCTGATATACAAACGTGTTGTTTGTGATGTAAAACAGCAGTTCCCAATCTTTATTGTTATGCGACACACCTTAAAGTTCAAATTTTTACTCGACTTGTCTAATATGTAGATACCAGGTGGGCAAAATGCCCGTAGAACATTT
The DNA here is from genome assembly GCA_963932465.1 of Maratus speciosus. NCBI lineage: Eukaryota > Metazoa > Arthropoda > Arachnida > Araneae > Salticidae > Maratus > Maratus speciosus. The sequence goes on along the minus strand of OZ010788.1, from coordinate 379,323,663 downwards.
ATAAATTCATAAAAACCGGGAAAATAACCGAAATTAAAAAAAAAAAACGGTTTGCAGGGTTAGCATCTGTAGGTCATGAGAATTTTTTTAAGACAGGAAAAAAATACCTCAAAATTCAGCCGACAGATGGCGCTGGTACGAGCGAGTTCGGTGAAAATATGCAAATGAGATGGTTATAAGAACTTGCTCTCCGAATCCACAACTAGTTTACCGTTGTAAACCATGTATGTGAACAAGGTTGCTGAGTACAAAATATAAATCTTTGTTGGTGAAGGTGTTTTGCCTGAAATAGGAATCAGGGACCATTGCTTTGTGTAAATTCCGATTTCATAAGAATGAGAGAACTAGAAAATGGCCTTTAACAGCGACATGCCTCATCAAGCTTGTTCGGCGGTTTGAGGAGACTAGAATGTTGGAGGATCGTGTAAGTTCCGAACAACCATCATTAATGAAGGCACATTCGCCGTCTGTTCCAGCCGAAATGGAATCGTTAGCGTCCGATTTACCTGCAGTGACCAGCAGTGATCATGAAACTGCCAGACGCTTGGGCTTACCACCATCCTCGTTATGCAATATTCTTCATGGGATACTTGATCTGTACCCATACAGATTACAGTCGAGCTATGAACTTTTGCCAGCGGATATCGTACAGAGAGAAACGTCTAGGAAGTGGATGTTCTCCAAAATCGAACGAATCTTTCACCCATTATCCGCGAAAACTATAAAGTAGGAATTTTCAAATTTCTTGTTGAAAGTCATTTGCCACCACAAATTCAGAAAGGTAATTCTTGCTTTATTAAAGTCGGGAAGTTTCTGCATATACAAAAGACAATTGTTTTAATTTTAAAATAGTGGTAGCAATATAATTATTTCAAGCATGAGCAATTAATTTTACTGTTGCGTCAACGCAACACCAGCGGGTAATGGGTTGATATCAGTTGAAGCTCATTTTTCGCTTCATGGCGACGCTAATATCCTTAACTGTCGCATCTGGTCGACATCTAATCCACGTGAGTGCACTCTGAACCCATTGCATTCACCAAACGTGACAGTGTGGTGTGAGCTCACAAGATTGTTTACCATAGGACCCTTCTTCTTTGAAACGCAGTAGCCAGTAAATGGGTGGAAATAGAGTACGGTGAATGCCCAGCGTTATTGAATGCTTCTGCGCGAGAAGGTCGTGCCATGTTTGCATGAAAGAGATGCGCTTTCTACCGCCACGTTTATGCAGGATGGAGTAACTAGTCACATTGCTACTCCGGTCAAAGAATTCCTGATACAGATGTTTGGGGAAGACAAAAACATTAGCAGGGAAGCAGGTTCCTTAGGCCTCCTTGGTCCCCAGATTTGACTCCGACAGACTTCTGGGTATGGGGATATTTGAAATCTCGGATATATCGATCTGTCCCATCCAATCTGTCGGAACTTGTGATCCGCCGAAAGGTGTCATGTGTACATCCAGACGTGTTGCTCTGTGCAGTTGCTGGATTAGTGACTCGCCTGCAATGTGTTTTCCCCTGTGGTGATCGTCATGTAGGACACATAGAGCTGTAATGAACGATTTGGAGACTCCGTTCCTTATCTGCATATCTATTCTGACTTGGGTACGTCAGCTCCACCTGTTTGCTGTTTTTGAGTTATTTTATTTTCCTGTCTTAAAACAATTCCCGTGACCGACAGATGCTAACACTGCAAACCGTTTTTTATTTCGGTTATGTTTTCGATTTTTATGAATTTTTAAAGTTTCTACGGACTTTTTGCCCCCCAGTACATTGAACCTTTTGTATAAATTATTCTAAAGAAAGGCTATTTCAGGTAATCAATATTAATTAAATTGACCTCAAAGGTTAGCAGAGGCACCAACGTATTTATGCTTAATCAATCAGCATACTACGTGGGCTGAAGCAATACTGTTAAAAAATGTAACTGCTAGAACGTGAGACGCACTACTCAAAATATTCACGAGAACAGGAATTCCAAACATAATAGCTTGTGATAATAGAAGCAATTTCTGTGCCAAACTGACAAAGGAGTTTCAGAAAAGTTTATGTGTTAGTCCACGGTTCTCAACTCTACAGTACCCACAGTCTAACAGTCTTGAGGAAAGTTTCAATCACGCTAAAACGTATGTTGCATCATGCAAATAGAGAAGAAGGAAAACAGTGGCATGAACAAATACCAATTTTATTATGGGCGTATGGGGGGGCTTCCAAGTTTTACAATTGGAGTCGCGCCTTTTCAATTATTGTATGGTAGAACTCAGGAGGTTTCTTTATCAATATTTAAATAATTTTGGTCGGGAGAGCATAGGAGAATACAATTAGATACAATGCCAATCTACGAGTATTTACTCAAACTTTGAAAGGGCCACAAATGAGTCAACATCATCGTCCGAATTGCAACAAGGCAGAATGGCATATTATTATAACTTAAGATCAAAAGAAGCAGGCGATAAAGTAGCATTTTTAATCCCAGATTCTACTAACAATTTGTATTCTATGTTGCAGGTGTTGCAGTGGTTAGGTCCGGCAAATGTTGTCGAAAAATGAAATTATCATTCCTCTACAGATGAGTTAGAAGACATAAAACCTGTGCATAAAAATAAAATAAGATAGTTTATTGCTAGGAGTAAAATAGTTTATATTATATTTGATAATGATGAGAAATTCGGAGAAATTGGGGAATCTCCTGTATTAAACAGGATACAACAGGTAGAAATGGACATAGAAATGGTTGAGATAAAAGGGTTATCAAATAATGAAGTCCGAGATATAAAATCCATTTTGAGGAAAAATAAGGAACTGTTTATGGGTTCAGTACGACCGGCGAAAGTGGATGAACACTGTATTGATTTGAAATCCGTGTGATCTGGAAAAAGCAAAAATTACATAGTGTTCAGATCGCCTATAAAAAGAAATGAATAGACAAGTATAGGAGATGAATTTAACTGAGATATCAAATGCAGAAGATAGTTACCGATCGTTTTGTTGAGAAAATGCTATGTATTACATATCGGGCATTAAATTCAGTAATTCAAGTACCAACATTTTCTATGAAAGATTCACAGGACATCACGTATACTGCAGGGCCTCCACTAAATAGATCCCTTCAATAGATTTATTGATGTGATATTGTCAGATTAAAATGGCCAATGAATGTAAACTCTTGATGGCATTCACAACACAACATGAGACATATCAATTGCGAACTATGCCTTTGAGTTTATCAGGGCTGGCAGCTAAGTTCCAAAAAGAGATTAATAGTGTTCTACAAGCTCAGTAGAATTACAGCAACACAGGCATACATTGATGATGTCATCGTTTTCTCAGACAGTTTGGAAGAGCATTGTGATCATGTTAGAGCAGTCGTTGAGGAATTTAACACTATTTCTACCAGTGTCAAACGACACCTTTAAAACTTTTGATTTATCTTTATTTATCTTCCAATTTTAAAAACAAATAAGTATTAAAACAAGTCTTCAATGCATTAAAAGGATTTGGGATAGTCTTAATCTAGAAGTTACAAATAAAATAACCATAAACAAAAGCTTTAAAAGGTGTCATTTGACACCCGCAGAAATAGTGTTAAGGATCGGAATTTTTCAATTAGATTTGACAAGTTTAAACTCGGAGAAAAGTTAACAAAGTTTGTAGGTCGTGTAATTGGGGGTGGTACACATTAGGGTGGGCCGAAAAATCTTTTTGTTTTGTTTTGTTTTTTGATTCGTTATACTGCGAAAACTTGGCTCTAGTGTAGCGCAGGAAAATGCAAAAACAAATTAAATAATTTTTTACGTTTGGCAGTAGCGAACCGCACTTGAATATTTGAAATTTATTGAAAAAATAGTAGTTTTCTTTCGATTTTTTAAAGCTACAAACGAAAAAGATAAAAAACAGCTATGATGAAAAGGCTTTAAAAGAAAGATAAAAAAACACATTATAATAAAAAAAAAGAAACAAAATTTCTTCATTTAGGGTAGCGCAAAGCAACTAAAATATCCTTAAAATGACGCATTCAAGCTGTATTATGAGTCCTCCTTCTCTGGCAGCAGTCCAGCGCGACGAGCCTTGCTGCGAATTGGAGCCCGTCAATACAACTTGTACTGACGCTTCACAATGCACTGTGTGCGATACGCATGCATGTGCTTTATCACACAACGGATTCTGTGAGTTGTTCACTAAAATTTTGCCGGCAATGATTAGCAGTGCGTTCTTCTTGTGCGTTTAAATCGCGTTTCTTAAAGACTGATTTAATTAATGATCGCTTAATAAGTGATTCGATTTATTGATTATATTAATCGCTGTGCTATTGCTGTTTCCAAGGAAATCACTCGCAGTGAGTTTAACTGCACGTTATTTGGCCACCCAAAAGAGTTACCTGTTGAATAAACTTCCAACTTATGAAGATGTTCTCAAGTGTTGCATCCATGACAATTACAACTTAGCCTTGAAATCAAACAACAGGTCATTTAATTTTTCTCACGTTTCGATTATTGTGACGCCAAAAGCTAAATCTACGTTTGATAAAGATTCAATATTGACAGTAACGCCTTACAGAATTGTTCAGTTAATAAATGAATATCATGACAGTTATCGTAATCTTATGGAGCCCTTTAAGCGTGATAAAGGAAAGTAAAAGCTGAAAAAGAGAGTTGAAATTAAAAAAAAAAACTTTGTTACTGTTTGATGTCTCTGCGTGTATGTGAAAATAAAATTAAACTGCAATTGTAAAATGATCCCTGAGCTTTGTGAGTGTCCTGTCTCTATTATTTGTAACTGTGAAAAAGCAAAAAAATATACCCATCATTGAACTAAAATTCTTGTACTTCCAAACAGTGTTGTCAGATGGGCTACTTTTTTTATTCAGATTCTTGATTGTGGCACCACTTTTTTGAAATTGTAAAATGCGCCTTAATTAATGACATATTAATTAAGGCGAAAACAAAGGGAATTTTACCGTTTCAAATAAGTTGTGGCAATCAAGAAATCTGAATTTTAAAAAAGTAGCCCACTGGCAACACTGCTTCCAAAGAATGCATGGTATTTGTAAAATTGGAAGTGTGGACGTAAATGAAATAAAAACTGTTACTGGATGTGATGGCACTGTTATTAATACGGGGTGGAAAACCGGTGTTATTCACGTTGAACACGAAATTAAAAGATCACTACAGTGGGGAGAGGTGGTGGTGTATGCCTCTTACATTTCAATGAGTTCCCATTCCGGCATTTATTCCAAACTTTAGATGGTGAAACGACTGGACCAAAATCATTATTCCGATTGGCACGCAGCTCAGAAAATATGAGAAACACCCAGTGGTAAATTTTGACAGTGCTAAGTGTGAATTTTCAGAGATAACCGGCAAATTTTAAGCAAAGATCAGCAATACCTACTGGACATTAGTTATACCATAAAATCATGTAACTGTCCTGAAAATTTATCTGTTCTGAGCCTGACACACTTTCCACTCAAGGTGGGTAACGACGGAGAACAGAATTCACCAGTTGTATTTAAGTATTGAAAATCCAACAGACGAACACAAGATTATAGTTTCTTTTCTCCTAAAGTCTTATGTACCTTTATGGTTAAGTATAAAAAAAAGTAAATACTTTACAAATGATCCAGAACATGCATTGAAAGTTATAGAATCCTCAAAATTCCTCTCTGAAAACTTGCTGAAGGTCATTGACCCAATAATTGAGAGAAACGCATTTTTGTCAATCCAGAAAATTTACTTTTGAGTATGATAGTAGATAAAAGGAATCATATACGAGAGTTATGTTTCAGAATAACTATAAAAGCGGAGAATTATAAACATAGCTTCTAAAAGAAAGTCAATCAGGTGTTTTCAAACATCCAAAATCATTTTTCTAGCTACAGACTACATCGAAATGATTCACTGGAACTCTACTACACTTTCACCACCACCTTTTCTGAGAAAAGTCACCAACGAAGAGATTTGGTCTAAGGTCGAATCAGGTAAAACTGCGGCAATCAAGTAAAAGTAATTAGATCAGGTAACAGTACAATCCGAAAAGTTTTTATTTCAATGAAAATTTGTCATTTAAAAAAAATGCCTTTTTTTAAACATAATCCGCTGCCAATGTGTTGCGAAATGTATTTATTTTTTTCATTTATTTATCATTCCTATACTATTTTCTACTAAAATATATCTATAGCTGCTTGTTATATAAGTTATTTGATTTATTTCCATTCATTAGAAAAATTATCAAAATCGTGTTTTTTCTCAAATTTTAGTCACGATGCGCTACCGCCGAATGTAAAAATTTATTTATTTTGTTATTGCATTTTACTAAGCTACCCTAGACACAAATTTTCCGCGGTATAGTGAATCAAAAAGAAAAAAAAAAATTTCGGCCCACCCTAGTACTCAGTTCCTAATAATAAGCTAGAAGAATCACGGGTCGTTCGGTAGCTTCATCGCCCCGGGCCGTACCAAAGCGATATAAGTAAGCTTCATATCTTAAATGGGAGAAGTAACCGCAAGATTAAAAGAGAGGTCACACCAATCAAGGTCATGCGCCACGTAGCGGATGGAGTGTTTACTACAGGTAGATACCTGTTTTCTTACTCCCACCACTAAAATTGTAAAGTTTTTTCACCTTGATTAATAACTGAAGTGTTCCAGATAAGGCGAAGAAAACTTCGTGGTGTCAAGTGCATCTGGATGCACCTCTCGCTACGCCATTATTTTGCAATAAATGTGGCAAGCAAAACTCATTTCCATGAGTTACTAAAGATTTAGAAAATACGCGCCACTCTAAAAGCCCGCGTATGTGAATTATCACTCTGTCCACAAGATGGCGCAACTGTGTTAATTGATGCCCGATTCCAGTATTAAGTTTGCACCAAAGCGATATAAGTAAGCGTCCTATCTTAAATGGGAGAGGTCACGTTAATCAAGGTCATACGCCACCCAGCGGACGGAGTGAACTACAAGAGGATTATTAACTTCTTTCCCCTTTGTGGATGATCTATAAGTTCGATATCTATGAAATAACTATGCGCACGCGCAGCCGTGATTTTATTCGTTTGTCGTCTGCAGTACTTAATTGTTGGAAGTATAGATATAATTCGATTTATTTATTCGCCATTATTTAATTTATTAATTGAAGTTAGTTATTTAAACAAAATCAGTTCTTTTAAGAACTTATATTATTTGGGAAAATGCCACGTTGGCGTTCTAATTATTGCAGTTTTCAAAACTGCAAAAATAACTCTCTATCTCAGAGAACTCATTTTTTTCGCTTCCCAAAAGAGAAAAACAGGTTAGTTTTGTGTTTTATTATAATTTATAAAAAAGTTAAAATATTATTTAATATATATTATTAAATGTCGGTGATTTTAATACGTTCTATTTGAATTATGTTTTTGTAATGCAATGAACAAGGACATATAAAAATTAGTTAATGTATGTTAAGATAGAATTTTACAGCAGCGTTTTTAATTCAATTCCTGATAAGACAAAATTATAAAAATTACACAAACATGTGTATTTCCAATGAGAATTAAACGTTTTGTTACGCTTAGAGTTTAAGTATAAATTATTTAATTAATTTTAAGGCTATATTTTTTATTTACCGGGCGCAGGCGATAAATTGCCAAATATTCTCTTGATCGAATTGTATTTATAATATTTAAAATAGAAGCTTTTCATTCATTCCATTTAAAACTCATTTAATTTTACATTAGGATCCCCTTTAATTTAAAATGAAACCAGTAATTCTTGTACTAACCAGCAATAATTGATTATTTATAGTTTTAAATATTTTGAGAATTTTAGACAACAGCTTTAAAAAAATTCCTAAAATCGACAAATTACTTTTTTTTAGAATCTAGAAATATGTCGGTCATTGTGTCATATCCGGGAAAAATAGTTTTCATGGGATACCTGCACTTCGCACAGGTGAATAACATTGCAGAAATCATACAAAGTATAGAAGAAACTTCAAAAAGTGGAATAAAATATAAAATATTTACAAATAGTACGTGGTATGCTCAATTAAACATTTATTATCTTACACCGGTTCTTCACAGGGGTAAAATGGATAACTTTCCGTAATCGGGCCGATAGCCATGATTGGCGTCAAATAAGAAAACAGTATACAATTGTAACTGTATAAAAGTTAAATAATGGTTAGAAAATGAAAGTAACTTTTATCGAAATAACCCAATTGCGGAACATTCTCCAAATTTGAAAAAGGCTTATGAAACACACAACAATTGCACTTAACTGAAAACTATAGACTAATAATAAGCTCGACGTAGCAGTTGTTGGTCGGTAGCCAACAATTTCAAATTTCCCTTTTAATTTTCTCCAGTTTCAATTGTTGAATTTTTTTTTTTTTTCAATCTGGCTTCCGCAAAAAGAGTCGGATTAAGTAGTAGAAAAAAGGGCTGCGGACAGAGATGGGCCAATTGAACGTATTAAAATCACTGACATTTAATAATATATATTAAATAATATTTTAACTTTTTATAAAAAATTATAGGGCTGAAAATCACGTTTAAGATGCTTAAAGGTTTTAAATATTTCTCTTTTGCGATTTCCCAATCAGCTGGTATATTTTAGAAATCGTAGTTTGTTACACAACTTACTCAATTGTTGTACTTGTACATACAGTTGTAACAACCATAAAGAATGTTTAAGGATTTATCAGCTACGTTTAGATAATGTAAAATTAATTTGCTAATTTATAATCAAGTTGTAAAAACACTAAAATGTTGTATTGTTACTAGAAACACATCCATGTACATAATTTTTATTTTTCTAGCATATCTGGGAAGGAGAAATCGATTAAATTTTTTTATCTTTTCATATATATGAACAGGGTTAGATTAAATAAACAGTGTAAAAATGTACTTTTATGTTAGCCGGCCGCAGTTCATAAACTGTCAAATATTTTCCCCATCACCAGCGTTTATGTTGCATTCATTTCATTCAAAATATAAAATCATCATTTTAAAACTATACTCGTCATTTGAAAAACATAACTTTATTTAAAATACATACATACTGGTATATTACATCAATTTAAACACATGCTTTTCGCTCATTATATTTAAAATGCATTTTTTTTCTTCTAAAAAATAATAACATAAACCCAAGGTAGGCAAGTTTCTTCCAATGTGGAAAAAAACCTGGAAAAAAACATGGAATTTAAAGTTACGCCTATAACTTTTATTAACAAAAATGGTTTTCTTTTAGCCTGAATAGCTTGCATAAAATTCAGGTCGATTTGAAATATTTACAATTTAAGAGTTATAGGCGGAAAAGCAGACAAAGCCATTTTAGAGAATACCTGTTAAAATTTTAATCGTGAATTTCAAATATTTACCCACTCATGGAAGATTAACCTTGTTTACCAGATTTATTGCAAAATATTTTTGTTACAGCTTGTTTTGATAAAAATATATGTATTTAAAAAATAGTAGCAATGTCAGTTTAGTTTCGGGGCAAAAGTCAATACTGTTTACGTAGCATTAGTGCTTTTTCTCCCGAAATTAAAATTACATTGCGGTTTTTGTTTTTTAAATACACATCTTTTCATCAAAACAACCTGTAACAAAAATATTTTGCAATAAATCTGGCAAACAAGGTTAATCTTCCATAAGTGAGTAAATATTTGAAATTCATGATTAAAATTTTAACAGGTATTCTCTAAAATAGCTTTGTCTGCTTTTCCGCCTATAACTCTTAAACTGTAAATATCTTCAAATAGACTGCGCACAAGATGTGCAGATGGTAGATATTCTGTCATATATGACGTTATACAAAAAACCTGCGTATTTGCGTTATTCACTCCTTCCACAATATGGCGCAGCTGTGTCAATTTACGGCAGATTCCAGCATTAACTTTGTACGCTTACTTATACCGCTTTGGTTTGCACGCTTACTTATATCGCTTTGGGCCCTACCTTCCCGCTTTTCGGTGTCTTTAATTTGTGAAATTTCTTTTTTAAATTTGTCTGGTTTCAATTTCTGATTTTTTTTTTTTTCATTCTGGCTTCCGTTAGAATGTCTTATAGTCGGGACGTGGCTGTGGACCTACGAATCTTGCTTCCGCAAAAGAGTCGGAATAAGTGGAAGAATAAAGGGCTGCGGACGAAGAGAGGCCGCTCGCCGCGGTGAGCGGCCCCTAGCGAAAGCAACGTTGAAAATAAAAAATAAAAAAATGAAACCGGACAAATTTAAAAGGGAAATTGCACAAATTACAGACACCGAAAACCGGGAAGGAAGGGCTCGGGGCGATGAAGCTACCGAATGACTCCTGCTTACTTCGAGCTTATCATCCTAAAATGTGGCCTCTGATATGGAGAAAATAGGAGCAATAAACTACTTACAGTGACAAAAAAAAAGTTTTTATTATTATTTTTTTTTTTTTTTGATTAATAGAATTCTACTGTTATTGTATTCCAAATTATGCCAAAATTGCTATACCCTTAACGGAACTAACTAAACTAAAAATTAAAATTACTGTACCATGAGATGAAAGGAAAAATCAAGCATTCAGTATTCTGAAAAGCGAATTGCGTTTAGGCAAAGCGGTTGACAGGTTGACTACACTTACGGTAGAGCTGGAATATCAGCTACATTCTGATGCTTCAGATTTGGCAGTGGGGTAATATCTTGCCAAATGGATAAAAAAGATCAATTTAAACCTATAGCTTTTGCTAGTTAAAAATTGTCAGGCGCTCAGCGTATTTGGCCTAGAATAGAGAAAGAGATTTGGAATGTTCTCTTCGGGTTGCGGAAGTTTGAAATGTGGACAAATGAATCTCAACACGAGGTTATAACTGATCACAACCCATTAAAATATTACTGAAACAACCCCAAAGTCGCCCAAACTCACTACATGGACCTTTCAACGCTAGAATCTGCGTATTTCACTTCTCCAAGAGTTCAATACTCGAATGATGAGGCAGTTTTAATGCTACACACAGGAGGAGCTGGCAGGGACAGGTGGTGACAACTCTAGTCAATTAGAAGTTAATAAAATAGCAACATATGCCTAGCCAAATTTTATTATGTATACTAGCTAACTTGCCTGGTGTTGCCCGGGTACATCAAAAAACAGCACGAATTGCGAAAAAGCTCACAATAAGATATCGCGAAAAAATTTTAAATCGCTGCACAAATTTCGAAAATAGAAAATAAATTATATATTGTGTTCGAAGATTGAAAGTTGATTCCTTTCACTAATGTGAAAAAATGGTAGCAAACCGCTAAAATACACTAAAAATCACATACAAAATTCCCGAAAAATTCGAAAATTGCTATATGAAATCAGAATAAGCTTTATTGAAATGAGGGCAGAAATCACTTTAGTATCATAGGTCAAAAATGAAACGTTAAAAAATTGCAGCAGATCGCGAAGAAACATAAAAATCGAATTAAAAATTACAAAAAGTTCAAAAATCACTAAAGTCAAAATTTACTATAATTGGATAAAAGTTTCGAATCAAATTCCTTTGACCTGGGGGCTCTCTTAAAATTAACATTCGGGAAGGCATGCTAAGCATTGTATCATGTTAGTTTTATTCATAATTTAATTTACTTGGATTTCCTTAAATATAATCCCTTAAGTTAATATTAGATTTTGCTGCATTAAAATATCTCAATTTGTTGATTTTCTGTAAGCAAGTAAATCCTATTGGTTTACAACAGAAGTCTATGTGAATTTGGCGAAATATTACACATATCGATAAGTTGGCGTTATTTTTGGCGACAAACTTGGCGTCATTTGGCGTCATAACTGTGCCTCCCCTACGGTAACCCACCCTTCTAGATATGGAGATGTATTAAATGCTGTTCAATAATTGCATTAAAAATGTGCTAAAAATTCAAAATTTGCTGTACGAATTCCGAATAAACTTTTTTGAAAAGAGAACAAAATCTACTATATTGAATTAAAAGAAAAAAACTATATTATTTTCACTAATGTGGAAAAATCGCCTCGAAACTTAAAAAAGCGCTAAAAATCGCATAATAAATTAAATCAAAAAATATCTAATCAAAAAATCGAAAATCTGGCTTCAAGATGCAAAACTTCATGCATACACTGTTAAAAATTTGCAGCATTCTGGCAGGACATTTGACCGTTTTTTCCGAAAACGGTTACACAACCGTAATTTTAACACTATTCTGACCATATTATTGGCCATTTTATGGTCAGAATATAGTTAAATTATGGTTATGAAACCGTTTTTTCAAAAAACGGTCGAATGACCTGCCAGAATGCTGCAAAATTTTTAACAGTGTAGAGGTATCTTCTTCCAAAATTTTGTAGCTGTAAGCGCAAAGTTCTCTTCAGAACACCGTCGACACACTCACACACAAACTTCTTTCTTTATTATTACTAGGGGATCGTACCCGGGCTTCCCGGGTTACAGAATATAGGTGAAAACATTTTTTTTTTTGAAAACTAATAATTTTTTTTATATGCAATAAATTTTTTAGCCTACCCACTTACATTAAAAAAGCATTTTGCATATGAAAAATACGAATTATACAATCAAATAAATTTTTGACATTTATCAAAAGCGATATTCTCTTATTAGCCGCATGCTAAGAGACCAAGATTTTGCTACATACGGCTTTTATATTCTGATAATTTCAGAGCTAACATGTCTGTTAAATTTGTGTTTTATTTATATTATTTTATTTATTTAATCATAGGAAAGTTTTTTTTATGGATATTAGCCGTAAGAAAATGATGAACTCTTTATTTATTTTTTTTTTTTTTTTAAGGGCAACGGATTAATCTTTCGTAATCGAGCTCCGCGTACTATAGATAAATTAAAAAAATATTTCATACTTTAAAATTGTTTTTAAAACCATAGACAATCAGTAAACTGAGATGAACTTTGCAAACAAATTCCATTAAAAAAAAAAAAGTCCTATTTGATGATCTAAAAATTTAAATTTTACGATTACAAATATGTTAGATTTGTGTTTTTTCAACATTATTCTTTTATTACTTTCTTCTATCTTCAATAGAAGAAACTATTGTAATCGAAATTTTTTTCGACTTCCGGTTTTCGACGGATTTACATGTTTTAGGGGTCACAGATTCCAAAAAACATGTTTATAGAAAATGTCTTTCTGTCTGTGTGTCCGTCTGTCCGTCCGTCCGTCTGTCTGTCGCCATTGTATCATCAAAAAGTGTATGAAGTTATGCATAGAATTAAACCAAAATTTTATTTTAAGTTTTTGGCTATGGCAAGCAGGTCCTCCTGGAATTTGGAAAAATGTCGCCGGTAGGGGGCGCTGATATAGCAATTTTTGTGCGATTTTGAATATTGTACCATCCAAAAGTGTATGGATTTATGCATGGAATTGAACCAAATTTTTATTTTAAGTTTTTGAATATGGCAAGCAGGTCCTCCCTGAATTTGAAAATAATTCGCCGGTAGGGGTCGCTGATATAGCAATTTTTGTGCGATTTTGAATATTGTACCATCCAAAAGTGTATGGAGTTATGCATGGAATTGAACCAAATTTTTATTTTAAGTTTTTGGATATGGCAAGCAGGTCCTCCCTGAATTTGGAAAAAATTCGCCGGTAGGGGGCGCTGTAAATGCGATTTTTGTGCGATTTTGAATATTGTACCATATAAAAGTGTATGAAGTTATGCATAGAATTAAACCAAATTTTTATTTTAAGTTTTTGGATATGGCAAGCAGGTCCTCCCTGAATTTGCAAAAAAAATTCGCCGTTAGGGGGCGCTGTAATAGCGATTTTTGTGCGATTTTGAATATTGTACCATCGAAAAGTGTATGAAGTTATGCATAGAATTGAACCAAAAAAAATTTTAAAGTTCTTGGTTATGGAAAGGAGGTCATCACTTAATTTGTAAAAAAATCGCCCGCAGAAGGCGCTGTAATAGCGATTTTTGTGCAATTTTTGTGCCATTTTGAATATTGTACCGTCGAAAAGTGTATGAAGTTATGCATTAGAATTGAACCAAATTTTATGTGTTGGTTTTTGGTCATGTCACGAAGGTTCTCCCTGAATTTGGAAAAATTCTGCCGGTAGGGGGCACTATAATTGCGATGTGTGTACGATTTTCATTATTGTACCATCGAAAAGTGTATGAAGTTATCCATATAATTGAACCAAATTTTGTGTGCATGTTTCTGTCTATGGCAAACAAGTGCTCCCTGAACTTGAAAAAATTCCGCCAGAAGGTGGCGCTATAATTCCGATCTCTGTGCCATTTTCATTATTGTACCATCGAACAACGTATAAAATTATGCATACAATTGAACCAAAATTTTTGTGCTTGTTTTTGGCTTTGGCTAACAGGTCCTCCTAGAATTTGGAAATATTGCGCGGTAAAGGGGATCTGTGCTAGCGATTTTTGTATACTTTTCTTGATTTTTCGTAGTTCTATTGTGCAGCGGCGGCTCATGCAGCGGCGGGAACTCGCTTCCTGATAAGCCGGCTATTCGCAAATAGCTGATAACAAAAAAATAAGGAAAAATTAATAATAAAAAAAATATCATGATATAGATTAACTCGTTTTTAGTCCGTTTAATTGACTTGAGCAGAAGTTTAAGATGAAAATCAAAGTTGGTATAGTATTGAACTAATAATATTGAAGTATTAACATGTGTAACTAGGTTTTGAAATATTAAGATGTATAAGATAGAAGAAAGTTTTGGGATTGGCACATCCAACTAGTTTGTTTATAAAAGAAGTATTAATTTCGTTAATTTGTCCATCACAAATATGTTAGATTGGTGTTTTTTAATATTATTTTTTTTATTTGTTTGTAAAGGTAGTATTAATTTCGTTATGCAAAAATCGTCAAAAACAAATGCTGAACAATGTTTGATGCTTTATGTGCAAAATGTTTATTATTATTATGTATTGAAATTGGCACGTGATAAGATAAACTTTAAAAAAATCATGCTAAAAAATTATTTTAGAAAACATAATACATCAGTCAATTAAGATACAGTTACAAATTGCATTTGAGAGTAAATTTTTTCCCTATGCGACGAATACTGAAAATGTACGATGGTCAGAAGATTGAAAAATTACAGTAGCGAGATTTTCAAAACCAAAATTTGATCGTGAAGTGTTCCCATTTACAAAATGAGGTCAGCGTTACGCACAGATACATTTGTTCTTTATAATATAGATACATAATCAGTAAAATATAATAAAGATCAGTTATTAGGCTGTGGTTATCAATTGAGGCTCTTATGCTTGGTATTCCGGAATGAAAAACAGCAATTTTCCCCTTCTCAAAATTTGCATATGCACTTCTCATATCCATATTCAACATTTTTTTAAATTGTATTTTGTTTGATCATTTTAAAATCATTTTTAACTCAAAACTTGAAGTCACGATTGTCAGCAACATATTTTATGTGAACAGACGCACTCTTTACTTGAGATTCTAATATCAATTCCGGAGACTAAAAATTTCCGTAATCTATGTTTTTTAGACGCATTTGTGTTAAAATGTTTAGTTTTATCTAAGAAAATGATCGTTTTCTTTTAAATATGACTTCATTTTCACTTAAATAAGCATTTCGCCTAGTGTCTGGCACTTAGTATCGGTACACATGCAGAAGGAAAAACAATATAGATAATTTATGAAGAAAAATGCGTATTTTCAAAAGCAGTAAGTCATTTTCCGTTATTATGCCCTAGTGCAATATTATGTTCCTAATGGGATTTTGCGCCACTAAACCCTATACAACAATTTTTATCAACAATTTTAATTTTTTATCAGAAAATGGCATGAATAAAGATAAAAATACCTCATTATTTCTCTCTTGTCTGCAATAATGAAAGCTATCTAATTTTCCCCATTTTGAAGAAATTTAATAAAATGCTTTTAAAATTAAAATATAAAAGTGGGGATATTTAAAAAAAAAAACAAAAAAAAAAAAAAACAGATAGTGCGATCACATCTACAAATGAACAGCTTTCAGTTAAAAAAATAAATAAATAAAAATAAAATAATAATAATAAAATTTGTTCAGCAGAAAGATCAGGGCAGATGACTAAAAAACAACTTGTGTTTTAAATATATAGGTTATATAAAATTAGGATTAATTAAATTAAGCAAATTATGTTATTTTGATAAAATTATAGTAGAATGTCCTAAAGAATAGCATTAAAATTTTATTATTCGAGAGAGTTTTCGACAAAAACTTTAGGAACACGATATTATTTTAAATTACGAATTATTTGTTTGCTTGTCTAACTCGGCGAAGCAAATCCATCCAGGCGAGAATCATCAATTTCTGTAATATAAATCGCTATTATTTACATGTCAACTCTCTTTTATAAAGACTCTCTAAATTTTTGTAAAACATTGAGTTTTATTAGTGTATGATTACAATTACATTATTTTCAAAAGTAAAGCATTTTCACCTGTGAAGAATTTCAAAGCAGCTGGGCTGTGAAAATGACGCACTTTTACAAAACATAATTAAGGTTTAAGAATTAAAATACACGCTTTTTTATAAAACGACATCATTTGCATCCGTTAAAGCAATCCACTTTTACAATACAGTCTTAAACTTCGTATATAGAAAAGTGTGCATATGACGTCATTATCACGAAATAACAGACAATATTCTTGACATAGCCCATATTTTAATTTTAACTTTTTTTTCAGGTTTTAGAATTAAAATACACGTTTTTTTTTATAAAATGACATCATTTACATCCGCTAAAGCAATCCACTTTTACAATACAGTCTTAAACTTCGTCTATAGAAAAGTGTGCATATGGCGTCATTATCACGGAATAACAGACAATATTCTTGACATAGCCCATATTTTAATATCAACCTTTTCTTCAGGTTTTATGAGAAAATGGCAACAAAATGATACAGTATCTCCTATTTTCGACTATTTTCCGTTTACTTTCAATGACTTTCAATAGAAATGAGGTACTTTTGTTGCCACGGTAAGAAAAATGGTATTAAAAACTACAAAAAAATTAATGTATCAAAAATAAATAGAGATACAGCTTTCAAACAAATTGCATTTAAAAGAGCTTTTTTTTTCCTTACTAGGGGGCTCTGCCCCCTACGAGCTACGCTCGTCAACCCCCGTTCAGACACCGCAGACTCTAACAGCACGCTAATTTGATCGCCTTTAAAAAGATTTCGGAAGATTGAATTATAATTTGAATCTGACAATTATAATCTGACAATTATAATCTGACGTAATTTTCACCAAACTTTTCTTTCTCTTTTTAATATTCACGTCAAAATACTTTTGTTAAAAATGAAATAATATGATCATCTTAAAATGTCAAGTAAATGTCTCGCGCAATTTTTAAATTAAAACTGTTTTGCAATATTATTTTTTGTTCATTTTACGTAATAAGTGTAATATGACGTAAATTCTCCTATTTAGGACTTCTAACGCATGTTACTGAATTTATTATTTTACAATATTCTTTCTCATTTAAAATTCACGTGTAACTATAGTTTTTATGACGTAATTTTCAATGAGTTCCTGCTTTTTATATTTTTTGTTTATAATAGTCACGTGTAAAATAAATTTTTAATTTGAAGCAAACATTACTGTTTGCGCTGTTTATACAGCTGGCAACAGTTTAAATTAATACAATTTTCTAAAATTTGTAAAAAATATCTCTCGAAATGCTGAAAATTTGAATTTAAAATAGGAATAAAACCTCGAAAAATTATTCAAATTAAAAAACTAACTGCAATCTGCACACCGGGAAATTCTGACGCATAAAATGATCTAAAAATGATTAAATTCCTATGTACAGTTTTTGCTCCTATAAAACTTTTTTAATGGAACGATTTTGTCCAACTTTGGCATTAAATATCTCTTAAAATTATTCTTCGATTTGAAAACTGTCTCCATCAGCGTGTTTATCAAACATTTTTCTATAATACTACCGATTTTCATATTTTTGTATGCAACAGTTTTTTTAATATTAACGAAGAAAGACCTCCGGTCACAAAAAATTCAAAACCGGCGGCGGCGGTGACAGCGGTAGTTACTTTTTTTTAGAATAGAGAGATACGACCGTGTAAAAATTTAAAATATGCGATGTTTAGAAGTTTAAAAATTTGCAGTAGAGAAAATTGCAAAACCAAAATTTTATTTCAAATTGCAAAGTGTTGCCATTCGCAAAATGACGTATGCGTTACGCACAGATATGTTTGTCCTTTATAATATAGATTTATGAAAATGTACATATTTTTTAGTGATTATATTATCATACGGTTCAATAGAGATGTCAGTTGATAATGCTGAGGCAACATGAAATATGTATGTAATGATAATACAGCTGAAACACGGAGGTTATTCTTATCAGATGAACTATTTAAACTTTGATAAGGTTGCATACAGTTTCTGTAATTATCATGTGTTCTGTATATCTATGATGTGTTTGGGGGGGGGAAATTAGTTTATAAATGGCACATTTTCCGCTTTAGTGCGGAGTTTTAGGTCTCTGACGTTAATGAGACGTATGCTTAATATAAATTACTGTTTAATTAATTTTATTTTTTCCTTTATTGTATTTATCTGTAATTCATTTTCTACGTATTTGAGTTGTGGATACATTTTCTTATTTATGTCATTAAAAAGAGTACAATGTATAAATGCAAATTCCATAAGAGGAGCTTTTATTTATCCAAATGTGGATAATACAGTAGGGAGATGGATAGCTGAGAAGCTCAAGAGTTGTCAACAACGTGTGAAGGCCTGTGAAAACCTCTCGGCGGCCGAGCGAGCGAGAACGGCACTTGGCATTTGCCCTTGAAAATACGCATGAAAACTCTGAAATCTGGAGGATGAAAGGCGAGAGAGAGTAGAAGAGAATCAGTTTTTAATTTGACAAGTTGGAAGTGAAGGTTGGAGAGCATTAGTTATGTGGTAGTCACGGAGTATTTTTTTAAGAAGAGTACGCATTTACCGAGAATTTGGGTAAACCTATGTAGTCATATCGTTGAATACGCCTTCCTGAGTATTCTCAAGAGAGATAGGAATAATGTACTTGTAGTGATAGAACCTAGTGCGTAGATAATATCCCAACATGTAATTTAATGTAGGGAAAAATCTGCTACATCAGGGCCTAATAAAAATATTGTGTTTTAATCTAAATATTTAAGTATCTTGTAAAAAAATCTTTCATTTAATATTATTTATTGTATCCCAGGGACTGATTCCCAACCTTCTTACATCGTGTCCGGTATAAAGGACCTATACAGCTGTAGGGAGCACATCAATTAAGGAGTATATATTTATATCCTCACTTGTGATGGATTACAATGAGGGCGTTAATTATCACAACCTCGGCAGCGTCGATTACAGTCACATTTTTCTCTTTTTTTATGGATGATCATATAAGATAAACTATAAGTTAGCGAAGCAAAATTACTCATATTTTAGTTTTTGTTGAAGGTGTGAGACATTGTTCTTTTTATGGTCAATATATTTTAACTAGGACTTCCCCCAGAGGGATTAGTCTGAGCGATATATCCTAGAAAATAGATTTAATAATAACTTGTTGCAATTAAAGAAAATGAGATACCATCTTTAATTGGCCATTGACTGATTACAAATTCAAATGATAAAATATCTAGATTAGTGAATCTGAAAAAAAAATCAATATCAAATTTAAACCAGCATTTCCCTCTGTTAAGAGCCTTGTCAAGAAATAGAATAAATAGCCTAGAGAAAGAACACATTCACAAGTACTTTCGGACAACCTATTCGCTGTTTCATGCCGACATTTATTCAATATTTACATAATTTATTCAATTCTAGGTGTGTATCTACCCATTTTGTTGCATTTAAATTGCATGTTTGTTTTGTTTTTTTTTTGGGGGGGGGGATATAGGATTATTAAATATGTAAAGTTTCTATACCTAATAATTTCAAATTAAATGGTAAATTAAAACGTTTCTGTAAACGAAAACGTAGACGTAAAAATTTCACCTTAAGTTTTTAGACTCAGCAGTAACACAGAAATAGAAAATTTTCGAAAGTTTTTTGTTCCTGCACCGTTTTACATAGCCAAATGTTTAGAAATTGTTTTGTTGTGAGTATTTATGTCTTAAAAGTAACAGTTATGTCAATTTTCATGTTTATATTCCTAACAATTCCACGTACTTCGTTATTTAGATCATCATTAGGCCTTTGTCCGCTTTATTTAGTCTTCTAAATATAGAATTTTTTATAATTCGTTCTAAAACGAACATTTACATCTTATAAATTACTATCATGCCAAATTTCAAGTTTCTAACTCCAACAGTATCACAGAAATTGCAGATTAGATCTTTTTTTTTGTATCGCACACCCTTTTAATTTTCAGGTTTTTTAAAAACTGATCGGCATTTACATTTTAAAACTAATAGCCACGTGAAATTTCAAAATTTCTATCCCTAACAATTCCAAAAAAATTGTTTTTTACAATCTTTCTAGAATGTTTTACGTTTATTTTTCACTTTAAAATTTTCAACCTTTTTAAAGGAGTTCATAACGAGTGTTTACATCTTAAAAGTACCACCACACCGATTTTCAAATTTCTAGGACAAACAACATCACAGACATCGCACTTTAGAACTTTATTGTTCCTGCACTGATGGGAGTTGTTGTACCGAAATCAAATACAGTCTGTTTTGGAGCAGAGATGGTCACCAACATTTTTTCTGACACCACTATATTTTTAATCGGCTAGGTAGTTTCAGAGATGACACCCTACAAACACCCAAACGTTACTGCTTCGCACAGATGTCATATACGCGCCCCATATTGGCGCGATTTTTTTCTGACGCCGATGTCATATACGCATCGGGTACTTAACTGACGCGAAAGTGTCGTATTTAGCTTGCTACGGTAACCCGGGTGTTGTCGTTTATTTATTAATAAATTGTTTATTTACATTTATTTTTTTTAACTATATGTGTTGTTCTATATTTATTAATCAAACTTATTTTTATCCATTGTTATTCTCCTTTTTGAAAATATCTATGTAACTGGTATTTAAAAACGAGGTTTTCGCCAAATTGGCTTCGGAAAAAAATCGCGCCAATATGGGGTGTGTATGGCATCCGTGCCCTTATCTAATACGTGTTAGCAGATGCATTTTTTAAAATACATATATAAACAAGTATAACATTTCTTCAGTGTAATTTTCATAGTCGTGTATATCATTTGGCAAAAAATCTCACTTTCTTAAACTCGAATTGCGTGAAGGTTTTTAAAAAAAGCAAAGTCCATATAACAATGAAATTCCGTGAAAGGTATTAAATACATGGTAATAAAGCATTTAGGTGAGCGCAGGTGATAAATCGTCAAATATTGTTCTTATCGTCATCTTTCGTAATGCATTCTTTTAATTTAAAATACACACTACATTTATTACATTTACACAAATACATTTAAAAACATTATTTGACTCATTTAATTAAAAATACTAATAAGTAAATAAATAAAATAATAAGAAAAGATAATAGCATAAGTCAAAACATTTATTTCAACATTAACACAAGTTACACGTGCTGAAAAAAAGGCAGCTTTTGACAAAAAAATAAAAATAAAATACTCTTGGGAAAATTTGAACCGGGCTAAAAAAATGTACCGTGATTAATTGAAATATTATAGGAATATTCCGTAATCTGGTTTTCAACCAATGTCGTAATTTAAAAAGCTTCGTTTAACTCCAATTAAATTTCATTGCTTTAATTTTTTTTTTTTTTTTTTTTTTGGGGGGGGGGGGGGGACGGAGAGAATGCGAGATTGCATATATTTACATGAAAATTTTTAATTTTCGTTTATATAACGGTTGCTTGTATGAATAATTAGCACCTTGATGATCGAGCTTCACTCGAAACATATGTAAAAAACTGCTTGTGTGGCTTGCGTGCTTAGAGCCATTATTACTTAACTATTATAACTCCCACACAGTTATAACAATGTTGCTGTTAGTATTACTCTTGTTTGACGTCAACCTTGCCTGTGTATCTGAATACGAATTATTCGCCATTTTTCTTGCACGAAGAGTGGTTATAACATAATTGTTCCATTTTGCATAGCATGTTTACCAATTGCAATATTGATACTTTTAAATTAGTCAAGCGCAGGTAATAAATTGCCAATATTTTTTTCCATGCCATCTTCATCTTGCATTCATTTCATTTAAAATATAAACCTTTCATTCACTTGATTTAAAATACACGTTTTTAACTAATTTCACTGTACTTTAACAACATCACTTTGCCTTGGCGCTTTTTTTTTTAAGCTTTGTGCAGTTTTGGCTTCACAAAGTAAGATTTGTTACAAAAAGATACAAACCTGACAATTTATTACAAACCCGATGAACGTTTATGCTTATTTTTTACAAATAAATATAAACATTTTTGGTACAGATGTCATATACGCACCATGTTGGTGCGATTTTTTTTCTGACGCCAATTTGGCGAAAACCTCGTTTTCGAATACCAGTTACATATATATTTTTAAAAAGGAAATAAGAATAAATAAGAAAAAGTTTAATTAATAACTATAAAACAAAACAATTTATATAATTTTAAAAAAGAAAATAAAAGTAAATAAACAATTTATTAATAAATAAACAACAACATCTAAGTTACCATATCAAGCAAAATAATCACACTTTGGTGCCAGTTAAGTACCCCGGTGCGTATATGACATTGGAGTCAGAAAAAAATCGCGCCAACATAGTGTGTACATGACATCTGTGCGTAGATGTTTTGTGTACACTAAATAAATTGTTTAAATCTTTAAAAAAATGTTTGGGTACATAAAACAATGAGTAGGTTGATAGAAAATATGTATGAAAAGTTTACTTCTCTCGCCAAACCCATTTTATTTACCAGTAAGTAAGTTTGATTCTGGAAAAGTACAAATTTCGGTACTTATTAGTTATCCCGTCGACCAAATTACTGTCGCCAAATTGTAAGATTGAATGCCAATAATGGTTGATCGTAAATGTCACATTCACTTGACAACACGTGTTTACTTCATCAAGTGATTTTTATTTCGACGTTTTGTTTGTATTTTTATTAATATTATACTAATTTATTTGTTCTTTCGTCATTTAAAATAAAAAATATGTCAATTTGTATAATTTAAAGGTTGGTTTTGCGATTTATATAATTTGGCGTAATTGGTCGACGGGATAACTAACAAGTACCAAAATTTCACTTGAAATACTAAAAAGAAAAAAAATAATTAAAAATAAATTATGCCACAAATCAAAATTGTTTATTTAAACATCAAATAACTGTTTCAAATTTTATCACGCAAAATATAAATTTTGTTTTTGGCGATTAAAAATGCTATTGGGTAGATTATCGTAAAATCTGAAACCCTAAGTTATTATGGCTAATAATCTATATAATATGGCCTTTTTTCTTTAAAATAGAAAAAAAAATCCAGATTTCTTTTCCTGTTTGATTAAATTTAAATATGTTTTATTGCACTTTAATATTAGTGCGTGCATATTTTCTTTGCTCTATGCGCTGTAATTCTGTTTTCTACGAAAACATTCAGCCGGTGAAAATGACATACACTAAATTTCCGTGACGTATGTAGATAAATTGTGCTTTTTTATCAGTTTTTTTATTATAATTTTTAAACTAATCGAAACATATTTTTCATAGTAGATGCATTCAGTAAGTTACCCTCATAGGAACCTTCTGGTACAATCAGAACCGAAATCCGACAAATATTTTTTGAATTATGCTTGACGAAAGGTTTTGATATCCATCGTAGCAGTTTTAGGTAGCTTTCTTTACAAAAAAGCTACCTATTGCAGCCGTTCGGAGGAAAGCGATTTCAAAAAATTTTGGTATATTTTCATCGATCATGACCCCCAGACCCCGAAACCACCCTCCGTTCAAAATTTATATATATATATATATATATATATATATATATATATATATATATCTGACCTATGTCACACTGTAACTCCCGTAATTATGAACCGATTTCGATGTAATTTGGTGTGTACATAGTACATACCAATGTCTCGACCGAGTTCGTTGGCCAGCTTCATCCGCCGTTTTGTTTCAAAATGGCGGCCATTTAAAATTTTTAAAAAAATTTAAAACTTGAAAAGTGGTTTCAAAAAATTAAAAATGGAAAAATATTTTTTCTTACGTATTTGACCTTTATACAAAGATTCCGGAGCAGTTTTTGTTTCGTCTATATCTTAAAAAATGGCTGAGTTATAGCATTTTGAATTTCTAGCGTGGCTGACATTTTGAAACGTCCTGAATTTTGTCACGCGATAAAAGGCGTATTTATGAACCGATTTGGATGTAATTCGGTGTGTACATAGTACATACCAATCTCTCGACCGAGTTCGTTGGCCAGCTTCATCCGCCATTTTGTTTCAAAATGGCGGCCATTTAAAATTTTTTTAAAAATGTAAAAATTGAAATGTGGTACCAAAAAATTGAAAATGGAAAAATATTTTTTTCTTATGTATTTGACCTTTATACAAAGATTTCGGAGCAGTTTTTGTTTCGTCTATATCTTAAAAAATGGCTGAGTTATAGCATTTTGCATTTCTAGCGTGGCTGACATTTTGAAACGTCCTGAATTTTGTCACGCGATAAAAGGCGTATTTATGAACCGATTTGGATGTAACTTCGTTTATACATAGTACATACCAATGTCTCGACCGGGTTCGTTGGCCAACTTCACCCGCCATCTTGTTTAAAAATGGCGGCCATTTAAATTTTTAAGAAAAATTTAAATTTGAAATGTGGTACCAAAATTTGAAAATTGAAAAAATATTTTCTTCTTATGTGTTTGACCTTGATAAAAAGATTCGGGAGCAGATTTTGTTTCGTCTATATCTTAAGAAATGGCTGAGTTATAGCATTTTGAATTTCTAGCGTGGCTGACATTTTGAAACGTCCTGATTTTTCTCACGTAATAACAGGCGTATTTATGAACCGACTTGGATGTACCTTGGTGTGTACATAGTACATACAAATATCTCGACCGAGTTCGTTGGCCAGCTTCATCCGCCATCTTGTTTCAAAATGGCGGCCATTTAAAAAAATTAAAAAATAAAAAAATTTAAATGAGATACCAAAAAATTGGAAAAAGAAAAAGATTTTTTTTGTATGTGTTTGACCTTAATACAAAGATTCCGGAACAGTTTTTCTTTCGTCTATATCTAAAAAAAATGGGTGAGTAATAGCATTTTTATTTTCTCTTGTGGCTGACATTTTAAAACGACCTGATTTTTGTCACGCGATAACAGGCGTATTTATGAACCTATTTGGATGTAACTTGGTCTGTACATAGTACATACCAATGTCTCGACCGAGTTCGTTGGCCAGCTTCATTCGCCATCTTGTTTCAAAAGGGTTGCCATTTAAAAAAAATTAAATTTAAAATTCAAAATGAGGTATTAAAAAATTGGAAAATGAAAAAGATTTTTTTTATGTGTTTGGTCTTGATACAAAGATTCCGGAGCAGTTTTTGTTTCTGAAAATTTGTTCTTTTGTTGATATCTTAAAAAATGGTTGATTTATAGCTCTTTGAATTTCTAGCATGGCTAACATTTTGAAACAATCTTGTATTTGTCACGCGATAACACGCGTATTCGCCTATTTCGATGTAAGAAGGCATGTGGATAGTATACACCAACACCTCGACCAAGTTCGCTGGCCAGATTCATCAGCCATCTTGTTTCAAAATGGCGGCCATTAAATTAAAGAAATATATATATTTAAAGTGAGGTGCAAAAAAATTAGAAATTGAAAAAGGTTTCTTTCTTAAGTATTTGATCTTGATATAAGGATTCAGGAGCATTTTTTGTTTGTCTTTACCTTAAAAAATGGCTCAGATATAGCAGTTTCAATTTCTATTGTGGGTGACATTTTGAAAAATCTGATTTTTTGCATGCGACAGCACTCCTATCTATTAACCGATTCCGATGTGAGTGAGCATGTGCACAGCAATTACTAAGGTCTCGACCAAGTTCACTGCTTAGCCTCATCCACCATGTTGTCTTAAAATGACAGGCACTTTAAGAAATTGCCGAATTTGGCAGCCAAATATAAGTTAATTTAAAGAAAAGCAGCTTGGATAAAGCTGACTAATTTCGCGGAATTCTCATTCATTATATTGATAAAAATTAGTATTGAATCTCCTATATTCGGTTTCCACTAAATTGAGCTTCGTGTGTTTGCATGATATAAGTTCGCTTTTTTTTAAATAAGGATTATGAAAGCTACCTCTTCCTCCCGGCACTGGCCGGAAGGACTTTTTTGCTCGGAAAGTAATATTACGCTGTGTATTAGCCTTCGCTTCGCTCAGACAATTACCAATTTGAAAAATACAGATAATTTTTAATATTTAAAAAATAAATATTTATAACTTCTTTTGAGAGGATTTATTAATTAAAGAAATCTATCATGGATGCTTTGCAAAGTCTAAAAAAAGAATTCAACCAATTTATTTCTAAACAGTTTTATGGACCATAACCCGAGTTAACTGGACTGCCGCTTTAAATGGACTACTGCAATTCTGCCATTAATTACATAAAGAGACGCCATCTACCTCTGAAATCCTACTCATCAGAATGGCGTCATTTTTGATTAGAAGAAGCACCCACCTTTCAAGTGCTGTTTTCAAGCAAGTTGAAAAAAGCCTAAAATTAGCTATTTTGATCTACACTGTAAAAAAAAAACACTGTAGATTTGCCAGCACATTGTGCTGTTAATTTTACGCAACTACTATTATTTTTCATGTTTATATAGTCAAGAAACCAAAGAAAGCTACAGCACAATCGAGTTTAAACGCGAGAAATTAACAGCACAATGTGCTGGCAATTCGGACACCAGCAGTTTGTACTGTAAAAATGTCGTTTTTTTTTACAGTGTATTTTTTTCCTACTAAACGTAAGAGAATAATACAAATCTAAGGTAAGTTGTTATGTTTTCATATACATATCTAAATTCATGTGTTTATTGCGCATATTTTTACGCAGATTTGTTTGCTTTCTTTTTTGTTCTTAGTATTGAGATTATCTGTTTTAAAAAATAGCGCAGTTGGACCAATTTCAGTTGCTTAAATTGGCCAAGATACACGATCAAAAACTTGGATAGTAAGTAATGAACTTCGAGGGCTGTACGCTTTGGACACTATTTTTTATTATTTTAATATTAATTTAATTTTAATATTAATTTAATAAAACTAAGATAGTAAAAAAAGGATGAAAACGACAGAGACACACAGTCTGGAAGAAAAACATGCGTGACAGTATAAGTTATTAAAGATATAGGAAACAAAAAGTAAGAGTGAGTTCGGAAGAAAGACCCGAAAGAAGGCTGTAGCTGCAAAACACGTGTTTTGCAGCTACACAGTCCCAAAAAGCCAAATAATCATTAGAAATGTTATCTCCCTAACAAAAATCAGTTAAGTCAAAGTACAGAGAGAGTAAAAAAAACAGCTGTGTTAACAACGTCGCAACATGAAGTAAACCTTGAAATGATAAAACGACAAAAAGGAAGCTCGCAAAGCACAAAAGAATTTGAAACATCAAGTTTTAAAGAATTGGCGTAATTCATTTGGCAAGAGAATGATGGAAGGGAAGAGCTACAGACATAAGGTAAAGGAAACTTCTATTGCAAAAACAAAATGTCTAATTATTCAGAATTTAAAAAGAGAAATCAAGACAGTGATAATTAATTTGTAAGAAAAATAAAATAGCAGAAATGATTCAGTGTTAAGATTGCCAAATGTGGTTCCATATTGTGTGCACTGGAATAAAACATGAACAAAAGAAATTCATGTGTAAGCCTTGGATCACTTTTTACATGATATTCAAGCAACTGGTAATTAGTTCAATAATTTCTATTTTTAATTACTTTGAATTATATTTCGAATACATTTTAATTTAAAAAATTAGTCTTACTTTCAACGTTTGATTTCATTATATTTCATTGCTGTTGTTTCGCTTGATTGTTTCTTTAATCGAAATCGTTGCTTTTAATAAAATTAGTTATATTTCCTACTCATTAAAATAGCCTAATATTGTTTGGTCATAGAAGACTAGGGGTCCAGTCGCTGAATTTCGACCACTTTTGACAAATTTTTCAAATTAAAATAAAACTTAAGATTTTCTAAAAGAAATTGCTATAATGATTTAATTAGATACAGATTGACCAGGTGTAGTGATATTTTGCAGATATCCCAAAAATGAAGTGAGTTAAACCTGAAAATATATGAAGTGGTTTAAATTTGGATATTCTCCTCTATATTAGTGGGTTAAATGGAAACAAATAAATAATAAAACGGCCAAGCGCGTAAATGATGTTCCTTACAATAAATATATGAATTAGTTATTGGGCATTACATTACACAAATATATCATTAAAAGTTGTTATCTAGGCTTTAAAAGACGATAGCATATGGAGTACGCCGGCCGTGTCTTTTTGTATGTCGAAACTTTCCGTGTCTTTAAAGGTTAATATCTGGGATAATTGCCGATAATTTTTTTCGTAAACCTTTCTGAAGAATCCTTATGTGCTTCTGCGACTTTAGGTACCTCAGAGCTCCTCAACTACTTTGCTGAACCGGAGAACAAAATTTGTGTGTAACGGAAAAATGCAATTTTCTCAAAACTATAACCTAGGGTAATCGCTATAGATTTCTTGCAATGTTTAAGTGAACTTCTACTACCATTATTTTTTTCATAATTTTAGTGCCAGTAGATTCAAAAATGGAGGGAGGGGAAATATATTTTCGGATTACATTTTCGACAATATTTCGGAAAATATAATACCTAATTTAAAATAAATGTATTTTTGAGTTCGGCGTTATTAACTCCTTCAGTACCATGGCATTAGTAGTGATGCCATGGCGCGCATAGGGCAAAATCGTCTGGGACCCAAAGGGTTAAAGCTTCAATCGATACCTCAAACAATATACAAAGAAAATATTCTTTTTTCAAGAAATTTAATTAGCCCCTCTACATTTTTCCTAACTATATTTGCGAATGGTTAATAATCTGTAAATTTGTGGGTCAGCAGCCTTTATTAGTTCAGCTAATTTGAATTTTTCACGTTCCATATTTACGAGTAAAATGGCTGTGACAGACGAATGCACAGACACAGGAGTGATCTCATAATGGTTCCATTTTAGGTAGATTTCGTATGAAATACTACCTATTGGCGTCGTTACTATGTTGGAATTTCTGAAAAATTTTTGAAGATCTACACCGATCATGACCCCTAGAGCCCAAAACCACCCTCAGTAAAAAATAAATCAAGGGGCATAAAATCTCGGCCGAGTTCGTTAATGGGCAAAATCGGACCAAGGGGATGGAAATAGGGAGGGGTTTTGTGAAAACCGAAAAACCCCTATAACTTGTTAAATTTTGTACATATCGAATCAGTTTAAAGTTTTTATTACTTCTAAAAATAGGGCCAAAAAATTATGTATCACAGATTTTTGATAAAGTTAAAAATGGGCTCAAGGGGCGCAAAAATAGGGTTTTTGGGAGAAAAAATTCATAACTTCGTCAATTCTTAAGATGTCAAATCCAATTAATTTTATCATGAATATCCTTAACATTATCTACAACTTTTATATTCACAAGTTTTTGATAGGACCAATTTGTACCGCAAAAAAAATTAAAAACATAAACAAAAAGGGCGTTTGAAGAAGAAAAAAATTCATAACTCCGCCAATTCAAAAGATATAAAATCCCCATGAATTTATCATATATCTTCTTAATATTGTCTACAACATCTATATAGAAAGTTTTGGATAGGGCCAATTCTTACAGCAAAAACAAATTAAAAATACATAGCGGTTGAAGAAAAAAATCATTTTATTAAGGGTGTATTCAAATCCAAACTGCTTATTTTCTGACTCATTTTACAATTCATTTTTACTCTCAAAGGCTTCCAATTGGTACGTTTTCTTACTCAGAAACTATATAATGTACCGTAATGTTCAATTTTTTGATAGAGGCAGAATATATTTTAAAACATGCTGTCAAAGTGGGCCTTTTGAACCGAATGTTTCGAAGCGGATTGTGTTGGAAAAGGAAGTATTCAAATCCAAACTGCTTATTTTCTGACTCATTTTTAAATTCATTTTTGCTCTCAAACGCATTCAATTGGTAGATTCGCTTATTCAGAAACTATATAATGTACCGTAATGATCGATTTTTTGACAGAGGCAGAATATATTTCAAAAAATGATGTCAAAGTGGGCATTTTGAACGGAATTTCCCGAAGCGATTGCGTTAGAAACGAAAAATATTGTCTTATTGAGAAAGCAATTGTTTATGTATCAAGCTTTAGTTAATTAAACAGAAATTAAAAACACAGGTCGCTTATAAATCTCTTCAAAAATCACGTCAAAAAGTTTCATGTTTTCCCTATTAAAAATGAATCTGGAGTTATGCCAGAAAATTTCGAGTTGTTGAGCATGGAAAAGCATTTTTTTGAATACCGCCCTAACATGATTCTGATAAAACCAGTTATTATATAAAAATGAAATAAAAACTCGTCAAAAGCGGCCAGATAAAATTGTTAAAGTGGGTTTATCTCTAATCATGATTTGGTTTTTGTTTGTGAAATTAGCATACTTAACTTCGAAATCTACCTCCGCCTGTAGGGCGGGCCGGCAGAGATTTTTATTTTTTAAGTACGGAACTTTACAAATTATGTGAATGGGTTTTGAAAAAAAATTCAAAATGCAAATAATAAGATGCACAGAAAATCTTCCAATCTTTCAGTGATATCATTAAGAGTGTTGCAAATAAATAAATAAATAATTAAATAGAAATAAAAATTAAAATTAAAATAACTTTCGGATTTTGGCGATTTTAATCTTCGTTTTCTGACCAAATGAAGCAGTTGTCGTGACTTGGCACAATAGCGATTGGCAGCGAGAACCGAGTCGCTGTTATATTTATACTGGATACATAAATAAAATACAAGTATACATAAATAAAATTACAATGGCTCTTACTTTCATAAATTAATATAATCTGATGCATATTAGCAACATTCTTACTCCCATAAATACTGGAAGTTTAAAAGAACTATAATAACTTTTTTATCAAAGAAGATTATACCTTTTTTTTTCCCTTACCTCTCTTCGTCTCCAGATAAAATCTTTATATTGCTTCTTCCACATTTTTATATCGGTAGACAAGAAGACGAAAAAACTGAATGCCTAAAGAATTTTTCTTAGAGCTGATGGAATCCTATTTTAAAAGAGTAAATAGAGGATTTCCTTATCGATGAATTATTTAGTCATGAAGTAATCCTTAAGATTCTGAAACTAGGAGGCAAATAATGTATTATTTACCTAACTCAAAAGTGATAGGTCACAAAATATTACTTTGTCTTTAGCCCATTTTTTAAATATTTTTCTTTGGGTTCTTTTGTTTAACTTTTTATTTATTTTATGTTTACTGGAAATTTTATTTCTTTTGTCACGAAGCGAATGAAATATAAATATAAAAGAATTTTTCCTTAAATCTCTCAAAATCTTTGTATTCAATAGAATTTTAAATTTTAATTGAAACATTCAAAAGTGATTCTTTAAGGTTTTATTAGTAAAAGACTAACTTAAAAATATGATTTTTTACATATTGATTCTTAACTAAGATTTTTCTTTCTAAGATTGTTTTAAAATATTTTCAAAATACAAGAGGTTCATAATTGAACTACCCTATTTTAAAGTTGTCTATAGTCGAAACTACTGTTGAGAATGTTGTGAAATTTTGTGGAGCACATAATAAAGGTATGTAAATTTGTTTAAGTGAAGAAAGTATTTCAAACTTTCACCACCAGAGGGTGTTTTTTAACGAATTGTTCATTTAGCATGCATTTGAGATAGTTTACAAATTTTATTACAATCTAACATGTTCCACATGACGGGTTATCATTTCCAGATACCATCTGGAATCGTAATTGTAGCATGTTCCGCAGCTGACCGCAGTGTCTTCTAGGAAATACTAAGAACATTTCGTAAAAGTTGTCTTTAAGATCAGGTAAAGTTAATAAGTAAAATTTCTAAAGTATCGTTAATTTTGAAGTTTTTTTTTTTTTTTACTTAAGGGGGCTCAGGGCTTGCAAACTTTTAAAAAAACTGATTTTTTTTTGTATCTATTTTGATTATTTAATTACTTTTGAACATAGTGCAAAAAACCGCATAAAAATATTTGCATTTTTAACGGAGTTGTAAGCATTTATGTAACAATCACTTTCATAGCCGCTCCCATTTAATTGCAACTTTAAGTCGCGTTTTCTCCAAACTTGATTTTTGACGACTATCTGTAAGATTAAAAAAAAACTATTTGATGGAATGGCTTTTTTTTTTTTTTTTTTTTTTTTTTTTTTTTTGCTTGCATATAACATCATTATCTATAGAATGAATTAATATATTTTAGATATATTAATATTTTGTGTATTTATAAGGTGAAAAAACTTGTATTTTTTAGGGTTTTTTAAATTTTCAAATTTGAGAGTTTTTTTAATAAGGTTTCCTTTGAGTGATAGTTATATCCTTAATTCATTCTATAGAGTAAAGTTTCCTGATCATTTTAAAGCAAAAATTAGGTTCTTATGTCAATTCAACGTTAAGATATCTTGCTGGTGGTGATATGAAACCTAAATTTTTTTTTTCGAAAATTGTGTTATATAGATTTTGCTGTATGTTTTCTTTTATTACATTGAAGTACTTCATTTTATAATTTTATAAGACTAGAAACGTACCTTAAAAATACCAGGAAGTTTAAATTAGTTACATTGAATACTTCTGTTTTTATATGGATTCGAAGCGAGAGCTCTGTTTACATATTTTTCGGTATCGATCAAGCCCTGAGACCCCTTAAGCAAAATCCCATCCCTTAATTGTGTCTTTCACAAAATTTCACAAATTTATGAACAATACTTTCGTCTATAGACAACTTTAATGTAGGGCCCTTTAATTATGGACTCAGAGTATATATTTACCAATTCTTTGATTGATTTTTCTTCGAGTAATTTTTATATGGGGAAGGTCTGAAATACAGGTTTATTTAGAAAAGTTTAACGTATTCGATATTGCATACATTTTATTTATTTTCGATACGAAAACCTCACATCACAATCATATTTTTTTATATGTTTTTACTTTAATGTCCACAAATGATCCTATAAATAAATTAGTGTGATGTTACACTATAAAAACATATGTAATTTTTTTAGTAATATAACTGCGAACTAAAATATACGATAACCTCTTCAACGTTACCCATGCTTCAGAAAAGCACTCATTATCTTTAGAAACCACTGAAGCGAGTATATTTTTGAGAGTTAAAGAATTTATAAAAACAAAGAGAGGATTTGCGACGTCTAACTTGATTGTCTCCTATAAAATAACTATTATCTTGTAATGGGGTTTTCGCAAAATGCGAGTGACCAATGCGTGTAAGTATCGTTGAAATCTCGCAATAAAAGGGTTGAATGTGGATTGCACTTTTCTATCAACTATCTAATATCCTAGAAAGACCGTGCATTTTGGAAATACTTTGATACTAAATATAAGATATGATTCTAACTGAATGAAACCTATTTCAAAGACAATTTGCACCTCTTAAGAGTGTTCTTTTCAGCCGTCCCCTCTATCCAGCTAAAGATCTATTTTAGCATTGAAAACAGTTTATACTGTCAGTCAACTGAAACTCTGAGCTGTAAAAGAGAGCTGGATAGGTATTCAATCGGTGAAGTGTAATTTGAATTTCAGGAGAATTAAATTGGTTTAAAAGAACATTTGAATTTTTTATACCCGGAACTTGGTCAGACTCCTTATTTTGAACAGTAATAAACATATTTGTACTTTTTAACCGAATCGTAATTTTGTCTGACGTATAGAAACTCGTCACAAACATATTACTATTTTTCTGAAAATCTCTTTTTTCCCATTCACAGTTTAGTTGATTTTCGCTTTTTTTTTTTGTGTCACAATGAACATATCAGTAGCACATTTCATTCATAATTTAGTTGTTTGTCCATTTCTTTTTTATACGTGGATCACAATGAAGTTTTTGAGATACGGCTAAAGGATACGAGTTAAACTTACCAACTCTTAGGAGTGTTTAAAGTAGTTCCCTCCAAAATCAATGCGCTTTTGCAGGCGCATTTTCCAAAAATTAAATGCTTCAAGCCATCCATTTTTTATGAATATTTTAAAAATATTATTTGATTGCCTCATCAGTCTCATCTTTGGAATGAAAACGACACCCACGTAAATTTGTTTTAGATTAAAATATAGCCAAAAGTTATACATAGCAAGATCAGGAAAATACGATGGATGTCCTATCACTTTGATTTTTTTTTTTGTTGTTGTTCAAGAAATTCGACTATAATCCTTGTTGAAAGAAAAAAATGCAGTGTCATGGTAAAGCATCAGCCCCTAACTTCACTTATCGAAGAATATCTGAATGACAATTACTGGAGTATCAGTTCGCTGTAACTGTGTTCTTTCGCTATAGTTTAATGGCTTTGACCAAACCTGTACTTCTGAATAACATGGCATACATTACTTTTTTAATTGCTCGTTGACTTTTCACCATTGGTCCTTTGGTATCGTCTTCAAAGACCCATACTTTCCTTTCCTGATGTGTTGGAACATTTCATTAGTTATGATTTTGGAAATAATGCGGTGTTCACCCTTATTAAGTAATTTTAGGGTTTCTATTCTGATTCTGACACGCTCAGCTTTTCGGTGTTCTGTTAAATTATGAGGACCCAATCACAAACTAATTTTTTGATATACAGTTCTTCATGAATAAATTTACGTATAGCTGCGGATCCAATTTTGTAAATTAAATTCTGTATCATTTAGTAGGTACAGCGATTATCATCGGTTAACATTTTTTGTACGGTCTACACATTTTCTGTAACCACAGATTACAACGGACTTCCTGTGTGTTCTTCATCCAAAAGAGAATTTCGACCCCTTCTAAATTCTGTAAACCATCTGAATAAAGTGGCATGAAATGGAGCTTCATTTGCATATTCTAATTGTTAAAGTTGATATTCTTCTTGATTTAGCACTACTTTAAAATCATAGAAAAACATAGCTCGATAATGCTCTCGCGTCAACTTTTTCTCTTATTTCAAAATTTATTCTACGATAGATAAATTGCAATTGTTGCCGCAAATTATTGTTTGTCGACATAAAGTAATTCATATTTACATATCTAAACAACATATTCAACTTTTTTTCGTGCATATTGCCTTCCCTTGTCTCAAAAATTTCAGTTACCCACGTACAATGAATATCAATTAATACTGATTGTTAGCCCACCGTTAGCAGTTTGTAGAAACCGTCGGAAAATCTTAGGGTACAAAGGCACCTGTAATTTGGAACGTGTATTAGCAGGATCCTAAGAAACTAATAATTGGATCACCGTAGGACTTTTGTTGGCAAGTGTTATGGCAATCCCATCATTCCTTATTGTGAGCGAATGTCAATTAGTCAATAATTAACCAGCGTTGACACAGCCATTTTGTACACTTGGATATCTCTTAACTCATTGAGAATTAAATGAAATTAATACATTTTTATTGCTCATATTTTTCAGTATAGGATATATAGTCCTTTTTTTCCCCCGGTTGTATGTGTGTGCATGGAGTATTTTTATGAAATATGTTATACTAGCAGGGATGACCGAACTAAGCTTGGTCAAAATTAACCTTGTGTTAACTCGATATTTTATTATCTATCACTATCATTCTTGCTGTTTACATACAATTGGCCTGATCCTGAGACAGTGACCCAAAATGAATCACTAACGGAATATTTTCGAACATGCGACCTAACCAATTGTCTTCTTGAACGCGAAAACTACAGAATACAAAATTTGGTCAAAATTATTAAGTCGTTTTAAAGATAAAATTAGCTTGACTCTCAAGGTAACCCAAAAGAGACCCACTAATCTAAATTTATCGAACATGTGACCTATCCCAATGGTCTTCTCGTGTTGGGAAACGATGTAATAAAAAAATTGTCAAAATCGTTTGAGCATCAAACTTTTTACTTTTTAAAGCTTTTTACAGCATCAAACAAAGAATTGTCTATAAAGCAAAAATTCATTGAAACTCGATTAAACGAAAGACTGGATAAAATTGCTATTCATTATGTATGGATTGCTACTAGTCTTAGTAAAATCTTTTAATAAAGCAAAACTAATTAAGATAAGTAAAATATGTTTATTTGACTTGAAAAACACTATAGCAACTTTGCTTATATTTTATCAGTAGTCACTTTTTTAATGCAAAAATTCTTGTTGCCTTCTTAATTTTTTTTTTCTCAGAATTATATTTTTTTATTATACGAGGTGTTTCCGACAAGAAAAGATATACCTCAGTCACAAGGAAAGAAAAAGTTTTACTGAAGGCGTTGGGAGCACTTAAACCTTGAATATTTGGCCTTTCACTCGCAGTCATTTGTTATTTGTACGGTGAGTCTGTTTCGTGTAGCACGTGCTTTTTTTAGGTTGTGTCAATTCAGAATCCCACCAAATGTGCGTTCTGTCATACGACTTCTTCATGCAAAAGGTGAGCCTCCAACCGATATTCACAAAGAAA
This sequence comes from Maratus speciosus, assembly GCA_963932465.1. NCBI lineage: Eukaryota > Metazoa > Arthropoda > Arachnida > Araneae > Salticidae > Maratus > Maratus speciosus. Next base: position 379,287,034 of record OZ010788.1, on the reverse strand, counting down.
TTGTTTTCATCAATGGGACTATTGTGAATTGGCAAAATGTAACGAAATGCTGTCGTGATTTCTCTGGAGAGCTAGAGATTTCTCTGGAGCTAGAACTAATGTTAATGGAGAATCCAAAACAGGTAGGTAACCTTGCAGCCAGGACCTTGAATCCAGAAACTACAACTTATTCCTGTAGCTGAAGAAGAATCTTGCAGGGCAAATCTTTCACGACGACGATGAGATCAAAATCGAAGTTTAAATGTGGTTTCGAACGCTATGATTGCAACTATGTCGAAAAACAAGTCATATATCAGTAAGTAATTTTTAATGGAAATATAATCAATTAAAGATCTTTAAATAAGTATGCGCCATTGTATCTTTAGTTTTCGAAAACCCACCGTATTTTTTACATTCTCTTAAAATATTTGCATGATGTAACCGTACGTTAACTTTTATTGTTTTCTCATTCTCAGTACATTATCTCTAATAAATAAAGATCTATCACATTTAGCTTCTTAAGGCTCAATTTTATCGAAAGAAAAAACTTACTTTCATTGAGAAAAAAATACTCACTTTCATCAGAAACTTCACATGTAGTGTCTCGTTCAGAAATTTCTTGATCTAATAAAATGTTACACGATCAAACATCACTGTTCAACATTCCAAAACGCTTATGCACCATCACAAGATGTTTCATTGATGACTTTTTTTTTAAATTGCAAGTCTAGGATGTCTTTTTCCGAAAACCGTGTAAAAGATGTTCCAGAGCAATGACACATGAACTTAAAATTTAATATTTCATTAACTATAATAAATATAAATATAAAATAATATTTATAAAGTAGCTAAGTAATTTTGAATGCAGCAATTTTCAATATGGTCCAAAATTCACTCGATATGTAGAGTGCACTGTCACAATCAATAAAAAGGCTTTTACTAATGTCAAAAATTAAACAATAATTTTTTCCCGATTTTAAACTGATAATCGGAATAAAGAGCAAAACTTTATTAACATTTGATTCAATTTTACATGTTTCTTTTAACTTTCGCACAAATAAAGGCTGCGTGGTGCCATCTAATGAGGAAAATTTGAATTATTTTAAAATTACTGTGCACAAAAGTTTTAGGCTACTTTATAATCATAATATTTATTTCATCTTTATATATACTAATAGATAATGAATTATTGAACTTAAAATGTTGATTATTTTTTGGTAAACTTTGCATATATTAATGATAAAACAAATGTTCAATTCAAAAGTATCTATTTTATTTATCTAAAAATATGTATAAAAATAGCAACTTAGATATATATGGCTATATAAGCATTTGTATAGAAAATACATATGAAACTTTCTTTTGAAAAATACGAATGCCTTTTTACTCATCATTATAAATTCCATAAAAATATAATCCCTTTTTAAGTGAAGCTTTATTCTTTTATTCATAAAAGTTCTTGGTAATTTTATATCTTTACAAAGAATTTAAGGCTTACATTTAAGGCAAAGAAGAATATAATGTTTATAAAATAAAAACTGTGTTCATATCATTATTTATACCAAATTTAACTGTGTGTTTCATGTAATATTAATGATATAACTATCCTAAACTAATCTCATACCATACATAGTTTCATGATCAAAAAGAAAAAATACTATGTCATCTTACTTATATTCTCTTTGTGTGTCCCAGAGATAATATCTTTCTATATTCTATTCCAGATTCTTGTACTGGTACATAAAAGAAGAAAAAAAAATGAATCTCTGCAGAATTTTTTTCCCAAGTAGATAGAAACTTTTTAGAAGAGTCAATAGAGCGATTTCTTATTATAGATGGTTATTCAATCATGACGTTATTTTATATGGGCATATCTAATAAGGGAAAAAAATCCCTTCTTATTTGCTTAAAAAAGTAAATTTCTTAAAAAATAAAGCTTTACTGCTTATCTAGGCTGTTACGTGTTGTTTCAGAATAATATATGCAAATTAATTCCCAATGTATTGAAAAAGTAATAAAGATAAAATAATGTAACTTAGCTGTGGAAATATTGAACTTTTTCTTTCGATATAAGTATGCACTACAGTCGTTAATATAATTTTTTTCTGATTCCAATTTTAGAAATATCAGTTCTTTTGAGTACTGGATATTTTCAAACTTTCAACTTTGGAGCTTCTTATACTATTTTATTTGACTCAACTTGGTTTCCGTAAGCTTATATGGATTTTCCGCCTTCATTTTTTGATATGCTAGGTCTATGAAAATTATGTACACAGGTATTTTTCCGATGACAATAGGACCTATTTTTAGAACTTAATTATAAATTAATTAATTTTAATGCAGTTTTCGTAAATTGTACGTCAAACGTGGCAAATGAGGTGCGTTCGTACTATAACTAGTTTTTTAAATATTCAAATCTTGGTGCAATAGCTTTGCGCCCTTACGCAAAAATGCATGAATGCGAAATTTATTACGATTTTATGTATTAATTCCAGATTCTTGTACTCGTACATGAAAGAAAAAAAAATCTCTGCAGAATTTTTTTCCAAGAAGATAGAAACTTTTTTAGAAGAGTCAGTAGAACGATTTCTTATTACAGATGACTATTCAATCATGACGTTATTTCACAGGGGCATATAATAAGGAAAAAAATTACTTCTTATTTTATTTAAAAAGTAAATTTCTTAAAAAATAAAGCTTTACTGCTAACCTATGCGGTTATGTGTTGTTTCAGAATAATATACGCAAATTAATTCCCAATGTATTGAAAAGGTAATAAAGATAAAATAATGTAACTTATCTGTGGAAATATTGAACTCTTTTCTTTCACTATAAGTACGCGCCACATTCGTTAACATTTTGAGGTCTGAACTGTTCTGATCCCTCTGGACTGAGGTAATTTGGTACTTTTCATGATTTTTTAAAATATATTTGGAAGGTATTTATTTTAATTTTTTTTTTGTATTATAAAATTGAAACTATTCTTGTTCAGAATGAAGGAGCCATTTAAGTGTACTAAAAATGAATATTTAATGAGAAATTATTAAAAAAATATGTTTTATTTCTTTTGTTTAAGTTCCGCATAAGAAAGCGTTATTTTTTAGCATAAAATTTTACATAGACTTGAATAAAAACTTACCCAAATGTTGTACAAATATCTGAAAATAGGTTTTATTTCTAACTAGTAAAATTTGCTGCTCTGATTCTAGATATTTTCATACACTTACTTCTATTGAGTGCTGCCACCTATATATTTTTTTAAATAAAATTTTTGTAGTTAATATCTGAAAAGACCGCGCACGTATATAGCAGGTATTTTTATAGCTCAGATAGTTAAAAGTTGAGCCCGAGAGACTCTCGGGCTTAATTCGCTTCGCCAAAAATGGCAACCCGAGTGACACTCGGGCTTAGACCTCAAAGTGTTAATATCATTTTTTTTTTCTGATGCTGTTTTTAGAAATATCAGTTCTTTTGAGTACCGGATATTTTCAAACTTTCAACTTTGAAGTTTCTTGAACGATTTTATTTAGCTCAACTTGGTTTTTGTATGCTAAGATGGAATTTTGATATCCATTTTCCTTCTCCCTTTCAGATATGCTAGAACTATGAAAATTATGTATACAGATGTGTTTCCGAACTTACTTTTAGAACTTAATTATACATTAATAAATTAATTTTAATGCATTATCCCGTTAGCCGGCCGCAGGTGAATACTTTCCTGCTGAATCACTGAATATCCTTTACGACTACAACTGTTTACGAGTTACCAACAGTAGAGTTAATTTTACTCTAAACCACTCTCACCATATTATACTAGCATTTGTGAAACTGCAACAACGACATATTTTAAACTCTAAAATGTAGAAAATACAAATAGTTCAATATTTTTTTCAAGTCCTCTTTAATAATATTAAAATACATGAATTACCACATTGCTAACCAAGCATAAAACCAACAGAGGGGGAAATGGCCATGCCGGGAATCGTTCCCGGATCCTGGGAATAATCCTCCAATACTCTACCATTTGTGCAATGAGGACCCAACCTGGTTCTCGTCCTATCGTCGTCGATATAGGTATGGCAAGTATCCCGGGCTTTATCCTGATGGAACTTAACACAATGAAGATTGTTTGGATAAAACTATATAGTTCCCCGATCCAGAGCCGAGCGGCTCCTAGTGATCCTTCATAGGGGATCACGCAGCTATTCCCAGTCCCTAAATGCACCAAATACCGCCCAGTCATCACGACAACAATCCGCCAGTCGAAACAGCTGAGCAAGGAAGACACAAGAGCCACCACAACAAAGAACTTCGCAACTTCTCTGATGAGGCATGATAATATACCCCGGCGGAATGTTTTGACGAGTCCGAGATTCAAGGAAGCATTTGCACCAGAGGGGCGATGCCGCAACAAAATACGACGCAGCCAGAACAGCCGAAGCCACCAGCATCACACCGTTGAACAACGGATACCGCCAAACCGAAAAGTTCTCCGTGTTTATAAAATTCAAACCAAGAGTAGCTTGCGTTACACATCGAGGGGACGCGACTAACCACCCAGGTACCGAAAGTGCCATGTACAAGAGGTATCTCGTTTATAAGACTGCTTTACGAGAACGGCGGAACAATCGCTTCATCAAGACGAAGACTGCACACATGCTAGACTGCCACTAGGCATTACGCCTCGAGAGCACATGACAAATACCCTCTTAGGTACCGAAAAGTTCAAGATGCCCTGCCCAGAGACCGACAAGAGCCTACCGGGTGGTCCATCGCTCCATAAGACCACTATCCGAAATTAAAGTCATGAAAGATTGCAGCTCAAAACCCCAGTCAGATTAAAGAGAGTGCCGCAAGAAAATGAAAGATAACTACTCATCCAGCCGGCGGCGCCGCAACCATCGCCTACGTGTAGTCACGCTGGATTGAGTTGCTCCCTAGAGATATGTTTACGGCAGCCCAACTCCCAAAGCAACACAACACAGACATAAAACATTACAGACATTAGAATGGGAAGAATCCAGTCAAGGGGCTTGATCACACACCTCCTGCCAGTTGGCGAGGCTTCGTTGTAAAGCTATTTTCAGCAGCCACAGTCGACACCGGCCTGCTGCACCTCACCGTTACCCAAGGAAACACCTAAGATAAGGGATACTCCGGAAGAGCGAGGTTGGCGCCATCGAACTTTCTGCAAGTGGGAGGGCCCGCAAATCAAGCTCCCAGACTGTCTACAGTCGACACCGGTCAGACTTGCCTCTCAGTGACTCAAGGAGAAGCCACATCTAAACAAACATCAAACACACACAACACTTTTTTAGGGATTTCACAACGTTTTCTACTTTTTAATTTCCTTATTTTCTATTTTCTGCTTTTTATTTTCATTATTTTCTATTTTACACATACAAACACTTAGGACACCAATACCTGGGAGGAAACCCCCACCTCCCGTCTCCAGGGAAGTTTGGTTATGTCACAACCCAGCCCATCTTCTTGGTGGCTGTGGACAACAAACACCAGTACCTGCGGCCCATCACGGACACTGCTTACAGAGCGGCCACAGGCGGCTATTTTTTCATTTTATTTCGCCCTACTTTTTGAAAACAAAAATCTTTTACATAAGCTTTGACAATATTTGCAAGAGAAATATACTACAAAAGGAATTTTTTTTAAATAGTGGTGCGAACATAATATAAAATAGTCGCCTGTGGCAGTCCTGTGCTTCCGGTCTCCTTCCACACTCAAGTGGCCGGTTCGGAAACACAGCATCCGCGGCCTGACTACTCGTCTTTTTCACCACTGAAGGGGCCGATTGAGGACAACCAGGTGGGGCCACCTTAGATTGTTTGGGTAAAGTGATCGAATGACTTCTTCGAAAACAATTGTTAAAACATATTTCGACTAGTAATCCGAGTTAATTTTTTTTTTTAAATCTACTGACTTTATTTTATTTTTTCCGTTATCCATTAATAATCATAAAACCTTTGGCAAAACTTTTGGTTGACATATACGAGTGCTGTTGCAGGGAAAATATCAGATTTTTCAAAATGTCACCCACATTGGAAATTCAAACTGCTATATATGAACCATTCTTTAAGATAAAGACAAAACAAAAAATGCTCCGAAATCCTTATATCAAGGTTAAATACTTAAGAAAGAAATATTTTTCAATTTCTAATTTTTTGCACCTCACTTTAAATATAAATTTTTATTCATTGGTCGCCATTTTGAAACAAGATGGCTGATGAAGCTGGCCAGTGAACTTGGTCGAGACATTGCTATATACTATCCACATTCCTTCTTACATCGAAACAGGCTAATAAATACCCGTGTTATTGCGTGACAAATATCAGATAGTTTCAAAATGTCAGCCATGCTAGAAATTCAAAGTGCTATAATTCAACCATTTTTTAAGATATAGGCAAAACAAAAACTGCTCCGGAATCTTTGTATCAAGGTCAAACACAATAAATGAATGAAAATGAAAAAATCTTTTTCATTTTCCAATTTTTTGTTACATTACTTTTAATTTTAAATTAAATTATTTTTTTAAATGGTAGCCATTTTGAAACAAGATGGCGAATGAAGTTGACCAACGAACTCGGTCGAGACATTGGTATGTACTATGTACACACCAAGTTACATCCAAATCGGTTCATAAATAAGCCTGTTATCGCGTGACAAAAATCAGGTCGTTTCAAAATGTCAGCAACAATAGAAATTCAAAATGCTATAACTCAGCCATTTTTTTAGATACAGACGAAACAAAAACTGTTCCGAATTCTTTGCATTAATGTCAAAAACATACGAAAAAAATCTTTTTCATTTTCCAATTTTTGGATACCTCATTTTAAATTTAAATTTTTTTTAAATGGCCGCCATTTTGAAACAAGATGGCATATGAAGCTAGCGAACGAACTCGGTCGAGACATTGGTATGTACTATGCACACACCAAGGTACATCCAAATCGGTTCAAAAATACGCCTGTTATCGCGTGACAAAAATCAGGTCGTTTCAAAATGTCAGCCACGCTAGAAATTCAAAGTGCTATAACTCAGCCATTTTTTAAGATATAGACGAAACAGTAACTCGTCCGGAATCTTTGTATCAAGGTCAAACACATCAGAAAAAAAATATTTTTCAATTTTCAATTTTTTGGTACCGCATTTCGAATTTAAATAAAAAAAATTATTTAAATTAATTATTTAAATTAAAAATTTTTGACCATTAATGCTCAAAAAGAATACACAAATTTTGTTACGAAAGTTCGTCAATAAATACTTATTTCATGATTAACGTTTCGCAAAGAAAACAAAACAACAACAAAAAGCACATATTATTTTAATTAGGTATACGATAGATCTGAAGTAAAAATAACAGCAGAAAAAGCCATCTCCTTCTTAGATCAGGAAGTGAATTTCCGTGGAAATTTTCTGCTTGCACTGAACTGCACTCGAGATGTAGTAAGAAAAGAAAATCGTGATAACATCTTTACCCATGAATTATTTATCTGCCAAGCGATTTATAAAGGTGACTTATAATGATGCAATCGAACTGTAAATTCAGATGTTAATGTGATTGCTTTCATTTACTTTTTTTATTGATTTCCGCAATACTAATTAAATGTAAAGCATTTGGAATTGATTACACAAAGAAAAAGCAAAAGTGAAAATAAATATAAAAGTAAATTTTTCTTAAAAAAACATGCTTTCATTAGAATTCACAAAAACGCAGAAATACTTTTTGAATGCACTAAAAAATCGAAAAGTCTTGAAAAAAACCTTATATGGGCGGAGTTTAAATTAAATTGCTGTGAGCTCAATTACGAAAAATTAATGGATTTAAATGGAATTTCTCTGAATTAGCTAGCTATAGGCAAGTTAGCTCCATTTACGTCAACCTATTTCTTTCACCAAATTTGGAGATATTTTGCCAAGTTGGCCAAATTTGGCGCTATTGTGATAACCCTGTCATTTGTGCTCTTCAACAAATACTGATTGTTAAAGCTGATACGGATTTCTCCATAGAAAAACAAACTATAATTGAGTAACCATTAAATAAATTCGCCCCCTTTTCCCCCCTCACGGAACGCAATTTAAAACGTCAATGTCTAATTCATGTATTGCCCTCAGGTATACATATATATACAAAATTCCAAAGATCTATGTCAACGGGAAGTGACTGAAAAATACGTCAGAAGATTTGACTGCCACATACAAATGTAAGTTAAAAGAAAGCATGTAATAATAAAATTTAATGAACCTCCTCTTGTTTTCGACAACAATCTGATAATTGAAGAGCTGAGTGGAAGAACATGTTATGCTACATTTTCTTAAAAATGATTTTATCATTTGGACGAAGGTGTTATCAGGTATTCTATCACATGGTAAAGCTAAAATACCAAAGTTCTATTTAGCCTTGAAGATTTAAGACATTATTCATTAATATTTAATATTTTAATATTAAATAATCCAAATAATATTAATATTTTTTAATGTTTAAAAATTAAATATGAATAAGTTTTTTTGATAGAGTTTAGTACCACACCTGTTAATATTTTAAACACATGGTACCAAACAGAAAAAAAATCATTAAAATTGAGAACAAAAACTTTCACATCAAATTTCTTCAAATATAATTTTTGTTACTTAACATGTTCTTCCACTTAGCTCTTCAATTGTAAATACGTTTTATGTGCCTAAGTATTGTGTACTCTTAATGCATTTAAAAAATGCTGTTGTATTAAAAATTTTGTAATTAGCACTGTAAATTAAATCATTAAATGACATCTTTCTATACTGCATCTTTCTATTTGTAGTTATCTTCCATAAGAAATGGATTTCATTCCTAAGTAATCTTAAAAACTGATGCAAGTGCAACATTTAATACTATAAAACTACTTAGGCATAGTTAATTGTACTTTATAAAGTTTTGAAAATGGTATAAAATGTTGAATTAAGCAACATTTTATACTTTATTTTAAATTTAATTTTATCCAATTTAATTAAAATTGGATCTACATTTATGTATGCTTGGATCCAAAAAGGGCTTTTCTTTTCATGAATTGTGAACGTGTTTTAACATATTTTTTTAGAAACTCTTTAAATTAGTTGATATAAGAGACGTATAAATAATATATTTATTGTATGAATAATAAATGGCCTTCAAACAGATAGAAACTCAGACTAAATTATCTATCTCAAAATTATAAAACATACGATAAAATAATTGTACAGAAGAAATAAAAAAAATAGTGAATAGTTAATTCTACAGTATTTTCTTCTTCAAATTCGCCAAAAAAAAAAAAAAAATGTAAATTAATGAATAAAAGAATTAAGGTGTCTGAGGACTTTTAAAACTTTAAAATATTCTAAATTTTAATTTTTTTGGATGTTAAACTCCTATATTTCTGAACATTTTGATATAATTGTTGCCTTGAAATTCTCATTAGAACAGAAGTTATAGCTTTTAGAATTATACTTGCTCAATAGCTGAAGCGGCGTTTCCTAAACTTTGAATTCATTTTTCTCAAATTACGTTTTTGGGCATAACGCGCCCGATATCTCAAAAACGTCTGAATATTGTTTTCTGAAATTTTCAAAACATATGTTTCATGTTAGTCTGTATAAACTGAACCTAAAATTTCCTATTTATTTTTTTCAAAATATATTGTTTAGGTGATTATAGTATTGAAATTTTCTAAATTTTGCATTAGCTAAAAACAACTTTTTATTAAAGATTTTAAAAAATGTTTTAAATGCAAGTTTAGTTTGGTTCAGGGTAATTATTATAATCTGAAGAGTAAGTGTGCAGCAAAATTTATTTTGTAATCCTGCGCGTAATCTATTACGTCGATTTTCTGCTCGCCATATGTCTGACAGTTTGGAGTAACCTGTAAATGCTAATTCTGCATCTTGCAATTTTTTAAATACATGAAACGAAAGAACATACTTATATATTTCATTCCAATTAAAATTGTGTCATTGTTTCCTTTTTTTTTCCAGTTTTAAGAGACATGAGACCCTTTAAATGAAAAATGATGAAATAAATTTACCCACGTACTTGAAGATGATGAAAATTAACTGAAAAAATAATTAAGCTCAATACTACTTATAAAGAACAGAAAATTTGTTGCGAAAGTTCAATAAATACTCGTTACATGATTAACGTTTCGAAGATAATTAACGACCATTCTTTTCATTAGTTATAAGATAGTTGTTTGAAAAAGAAAAAAAAATTAACAGCCGAAAAGACAATCTAGTTCTTAGATCAGGAAGTGAATTTCCGAGAAAATTTTCTGCTTCCATTGAATTGGACTTGAGATTCAGTAAGAAGAGAAAATCGTGATAACATCTCTTATCCATGAATTATTTATCTGCCAAAGGATTTATAAAGGTGACTTATAATTGATGCAACGAAACTGTTACTTTAGATGTTAATGCCATTGCTTTAATTTGTTTTTATAACTAATTTCCGTAATACTAATTAATTGTGTTAGATTTCGACTTGATTGCACAAATGTAAAATAAAAATAAAAATATGATCTTTAAATTGCTTGAATTTTTGCATTGCTAACAAGGCGTAAAACCAACAGAAAAGAAAAAGCGCCCAAATCAGTATTCGAACCCGGATCTTTCGCATAGTGCACCAATGCTTTGCCGTTAACAATGCAAAAATTCATGTATTTAAAAATTCAATTTCCAACGCGTAATTCATAACTACAAAATTATATCTATATAATTATATAATCATCTGGTGTTTTATAATATATCTGATAGCGTAAATTTGTTTTGTCTAAATACTGTGACGCTTAAATTTATTATTAAAAAATGTAATTCTTAAAAAGGGTGGATGGAACTTTGTCCCGATATATTAAGAAAGAATGGACAACTTTAAATAGACAAATGTAAAAGTGTGTATACAAAAGGAGTTCATACGGCTGTTTCGGAGTTTTTAAAGCTCCATCATCGGTGCAAAGTCTAAAAATTAAAGGTTAAAACGTAAAAATATTGAAGCTGGAGAGACGCACCTCACAGCTCGCCGTAAACAGCATAATGGCGCCAGTGTTAGAAAACAACAGCAGAGTCAATCATTCTCGCGCTCAAATGACTCCACTATTGTTTTTCGACACTCAACGCCATGTCGCTGCTGAGGTGCGTTTCTCTAGTGGCATATTTCTATGTTTTAAACTTTAATTTTGAGACTTTGGATTAATGATGGAGCTTTAGAACCTCCGAAACAGCTGTATGCATCCATTTTGTATACACACATTTACATTTCGGTATTTAACGTTATCTATTCTTTTATTTAAATGTGATTGTTTTCACTTGTTTTGCAATTAGCATTGTAAATTAAAGGATTAAAGAAGTACTTTTTAATTAAAAATAAAAACAGACTTGATGGGCATTTTCACAAAGTATTTTCCTGATTACACGACAGTTAGTCTATTTTGTGAGAGAAATTTGGCACAACAGAAAGTTTTTTGTCATCCACTTATTGTAATACACATTCACTTCAAATGCCATTATTGGCAGTATCACGTAATAGGCAATCATATAGTAAAACTTAGGCCGTATCCGTATGAAAAAAATTACTTTTCTGATATACGATGGTCAATTTAAAGTCATAAATTTGTCTTATGTATCTTAATAACATATTCTGATTTTGGTCATGGTCAGCCAAGTTTTACGAAAGTTAGAGCCTATAAAGTGAAACAAAGGAAAAAAAAACAGACAGATGAAAATACAATTTTGGTTTCTTATAAGTTGTATACGAGACCACCCCCAGACAAGCCTTTAAAAATAATAATAATAAAATAAAAGGAAAGTAAAAAGAAAAGAATGTATTTCAGGACGTCTGATTTCTAAATTATGCGTGTACTGTACATGCATTAAGAAATATATATAAACAAATTGTACAACTTCCTTCGTTTGAAGTCGGTTAATCACATATTTCACATATTTTAGTGCATATTCCATGTTACTTTCCGTAGGAAATGTGTTTTATTTCAAAGCAATCTCACTAACAGATAAATATATGCTGTTTTTTATCCATAACATTCAGCACTTTATTGGTAGAGATATTTTTATTTGAGATATTTCGAAAATAGTATAAAAAATTCACTTAAGCAAAATTTTTGACATCTTTTTAACATTTTACAAAATCGTTGAAAAATGTTTATAAATACATTTTTTCTGCTCGTCTGTTCGTGCTCTAACTCATATAACCCGCTTGGATTAGATGTAATTTTTAACACTTAGCAACAAAGTTGAAAAGCATTTATGACTCCGGTTCGTCTGGCAGTCTATCCGCGCTCTAACTCTCGTAAATATACTCGGATTGTCCTGAAATTTTTGGATGTTATTGACGTTTACCATATCACGAACCCTATTTCAAAGGAAGTTTGTGGCATATTTAGTTCATTTATAGGGATAGTCAAAAGTATTCCGTTACATTAAGGCCAATGGGAAAAGGTTGTTTCAAATGATATTTAATGATGTTTCACGCATCCAAACATAACAAAATTTACATGCATTTATGAAGTACACTAAAATATGAATTCTGTAGAATATGCGGTGCAAAGGAAAGTTATTTATTATTCATTTACAGGGCCACACAGAAGAATTCTGTTACATAATGATATAGGGAGGTGGGGGGGGGAGGGTGTTGTTTGAGACGTATTTTAACTATGTTAAACTAGTTCATACATAATGAAATTGTCGTTGAGGTTTACTATAAGTTATTTCATGTATAATACGAAGTGCATAGCATTTACAGAGACACAGAAAATATTTCAGATACTATATTGTATCAGAAGTACTGTACATTAACGGTGATTGCTGGAAATGCATTTTCAATTATTATATGCGCTTTTATGTTTCACTATATTTATGGATACCAATATGGTGTGTATAAATGCTATTGTTTATATACAGGGCTACACAAAAGAATTAGTAAAGGTTACTGGGTATGATTGCAAATTGCTTAAAGGTGGTTTTTAAATGAGTTATGCATTTTTACACTGAACTGCATTTAGTTTACTAAAAAATGTTTGTAGAACATAGATAAAATGATATACAGGGTCATACAAAGAATTGGATACATGGCCGTCTATAAATGATAATTTCTGGAAATGTGATTTGAGTAGTTTTAAGAGTGTTTTACTTTGAATTAAACTTTAGCTAAATAGTGGCGTGTAATAAAGGTACTAAGTTAACTGCAGGGTTATACAAAAGCATACAAGTATTTTCCATCTATTAGTATAAATTGCTGAAAGAGAAATTTCAACCTGTTATGCGTTTTCTTGCTAAACTAAATTTTTCCATTAGTACATACATCATCATACAGATCAAACACAGGTCTGTTTAAAAGAATTGGAATACATATTTGGCTACGGACGATAACTGCTGAAATCAATTTTTGAAATGTTTACTTATAAACCTAATTTCCCTGTATAACGAAATTTTGTTAAAGGTTTCAGGGAGTGTTAGAAAGTGTTTCATAATCTATGCCGTATGCATGATTTTTCTTTCTCGTTACATATTATGACGGTTTACTGTAAAATGAATTTAATGAATGAAGTAAATAAAAACAAGTGGGTAAGTGTGATCACAGATCGCACAGAGGGTTTCGTTTAATATTCATTTCAAAACAATTTATCCTTTTGAAATATCTGTTAGTTCCACATTTCGCAACCAGGGGCGCACTCTATTCTAAACAAATCTCTATCCGAACGAAACTCCGTTTTACATACTATCCGTATATATATTAGTCGAAGGGATTGGGCCCATACCACCCGAGATAAGTAGGCGCCCCTGGCGGTAAAAAGTGGAACTCAAATATGTAAGGCTATGGTGCACAATATGAAAGAATGGTCAAAGGGGTGTCGGCAAAAGTTGGAAAAGTGCTCCCCGCGTGAAGAGGGCGGAGGTTAGAAAAATTGCTTAAAATATACGTTAGAGCCCGGAGGAGTAAATAATATAAGACTTTTTGAAAATTTTATGATTTGTCGTGAGGTCTGAGGTATTCAGCTATACGTACGCAAAAATTCATGTCTCCAACTTAATTAGGGGCTCTCTTAGAAAGAATTGCTTAAAATACATATGTGGTAGCTCAAAGGGTTAAACGTAAGACTTTTTCAAGATTTTATAATTTGTCGCCTGGCCTCAGGTGTTCTGCTATAATAAGCATGCAAAATTTCAAATCTCCAATTTAATAAGGGGCTCAGTTAGGAAGAATTGCTTAAAACACGCATGTGGGAGCCCGAAGGGTTAAATGTACGACTTTTTCAAATTTTTATGATTTGTCGCATGATGGTGTTCAGCTACTATGTAAAATTTCACGTCTCCAACCTAAATAGAGTGTCACTTAGAAAGAATTGTTTAAAATACACATGTAGGAACCCAAAAGCTTAAATGTACGACTTTTTCAAAATTTTATGATTTGCTGTTTGATGTGTGATGCTCAGCTATAAGTATGCAGAATTTCACGCCTCCAACCTAATTAGGGGCTCACTTAGAAAGAATTGTTTAAAATACACATGTTGGAGATCAAAGGGTTAAATGTACGACTTTTTGAAAATTTTATGATTTGTCGTTTGATGCGAGGTGCTCAGCTATAAATATGCAAAATTTCACGCCTCCAACCTAATTAGGAGCTCACTTAGAAAGAATTGTTTAAAATACACATGTGGGAGCCCAAGGGGTTAAATGTACGACTTTTCAAAATTTTATGGTTTGTCATTTGATGTGAGGTGTTCAGCTATAAGTATGCCAAATTTCACACCTCCAACGTAAATAGGGTGTCACTTAGAAAGAATTGTTTAAAGTACACATGCGGAAGCCCAAGAGGTTAAATGTACTTTTTCAAAATTTTGTGGTTTGTCATTTGATGTGATGTGTTCAGGTATAATTATGCAAAATTTCACACCTCCAACCTAAATAGGGGCTCACTTAAAAAGAATTGTTTAAAATACACTTGTGGGAGCCCAAAGGGTTAAATGTACGACGTTTTGAAAATTTATGATTTGTCGTTTGATGTGAGGTATTCAACTATAAGTATGCAAAATTTCACGCCTCCAACCTAATTAGGGTTCACTTAGAAAGAATTGTTTAAAATACATATGTGGGAGCCCAAAGGGTTAAATGTTCGACTTTTTCAAAATTTTATAATTTGTCCTTTGATGTGAGGTATTCAGCTATAAGTAAGCAAAATTTCACGCCTCCAATCTAATTAGAGGTTCACATAGAAAAAATTGTTTGAAATACACATGTGGGAGCCCAAAGGGTTAAATGTGTGACTTTTTCGATTTGTTGTTTGATCTGTGGTGTCCATCTATAAGTACGCATAATTTCATGCCTGCAACCTAATTAGGGGCTCACTTAAAAAGAATTGTTTAGAATACACACGTGGGAGCCCAAAGGGTTAAATATACTACTTTTTGAAAAATTTATGATTTGTCGTTTGATGTGAGGTATTCAGCTATAAGTATGCAATATTTGCACTCCTCCAACCTAATTAGGGTTCACTTAGAAAGAATTGTTTAAAATATACATGTGGGAGCCCAAAGGGTTAAATGTACGACTTTTTCAAAATTTTATAGTTTGTCGTTTGATGTGAGGTGTTCAGCTATAAGTTTGTAAAATTTCACGCCCCCAACCTAATTAGAGGCGCACATAGAAAGAATTGTTTGAAATACACATGGGGGAGCCCAAAGGGTTAAATGTACGACTTTTTCAAAATTTTATGATTTGTCCTTTGATGTGAGGTATTCAGCTATAAGTATGCAAAATTTCACGCCTCCAATCTAATTAGAGTTTCACATAGAAAGAATTGGTTAATATACACATGTGGGAGCCCAAAGGGTTAAATGTACGACTTTTTTAAAATTTTATGATTTGTCCTTTGATGTGATGTATTCAGCTATAAGTATGCAAAATTTCACGCCTCCAATGTAATTAGAGGTTCACATAGAAAGAATTGTTTAAAATACACATGTGGGAGCCCAAAGTGTTAAATTAATGACTTTTTCAAAATTTTATGATTTGTCGTTTGATCTGAGATGTCCATCTATAAGTACGCAAAATTTCATGCCTGCAACCTAATTAGGGACTCACTTAGAAAGAATTGTTTAAAATACACATGTGGGAGCCCAAAGGGTTAAATGTACGACTTTTTCAAAATTTTATGATTTGTCCTTTGATGTGAGGTATTCAGCTATACGTATGCAAAATTTCACGCCTCCAATGTAATTAGAGGTTCACATAGAAAGAATTGTTTAAAATACACATGTGGGAACCCAAAGTGTTAAATTAATGACTTTTTCAAAATTTTATGATTTGTCGTTTGATCTGAGATGTCCATCTATAAGTACGCAAAATTTCATGCCTGCAACCTAATTAGGGACTCACTTAGAAAGAATTGTTTAAAATACACATGTGGGAGCCCAAAGGGTTAAATGTACGACTTTTTCAAAATTTTATGATTTGTCCTTTGATGTGAGGTATTCAGCTATAAGTATGCAAAATTTCACGCCTCCAATGTAATTAGAGGTTCACATAGAAAGAATTGTTTAAAATACACATGTGGGAGCCCAAAGTGTTAAATTAATGACTTTTTCAAAATTTTATGATTTGTCGTTTGATCTGAGATGTCCATCTATAAGTACGCAAAATTTCATGCCTGCAACCTAATTAGGGACTCACTTAGAAAGAATTGTTTAAAATACACATGTGGGAGCCCAAAGGGTTAAATGTACGACTTTTTCAAAATTTTATGATTTGTCGTATGATGTGTGGTGGTCATCTATAAGTATGCAAAATTTCAAATCTCCAACATGTGTATTTTCTGAGAACGGGCTCTGTGACGGACAGACGGACAGACAGACAGAGGAGCGAGACGAATTGGGTTTCGTCAGATGAACGAAACCCTAAAAATGAATGAATGAAATAATGAATGATAAATAATAATAATAATAATAATAATAACAATGAATGAATGAATGAAATAAAATGAATTTAATGAAATTAATGATTAAATTAAACATTTAAAGTGTAGTGTGTAGAATTTGTAGTTCATTTGTAGAGACATACGAAATAATTTTCTTATTGTATGGCTTTGGGGAGAAATCATTTGCGGTACTTTTTAATGATGTTACGATAATTGAAACATATTGAAAAGATGTACATCACTGAGGTGCACTACATGATGCTTATTATATAATACGCTGTGCATATAATTTATCGTTCTTTACATGGACACTCGAAAATATTTTGTTACAGGAAGAGCTGTGACCAATAATTGCTAAAATTGTGTTTTCAGTTATGGTATGTATTTTTAAACTTAACGAATTTTTAGCATATTACGTGGCGTATATAAATGCTATTAATCACATAGAATTGACGAATGACTTCGCACAGCGGATAAGATCAGCAATTGTAGAATATAATTTTGTACTGCATTAGGTATTTTTTAAAGCTTTTATTAAGATGTCTCATTTAATTAAATGCAAAAATATAATTTTTAAACAATATTCTGTTAGTGTTGGGAAGACTTTCACAATCTATGCCGAATGCATGATTTTTATTCATTTGTATATTTTATTTAAATTGTAGGCTTTAAGGTGCAAGTATATTTTATATATTTTATATGTGTTCGGATCCAAAAAGAGATTTTTTTTTCTTAAAGTGGGTGTGGTAACAAAGTCAATCAATAAATTATAATGTGTATAAGAGAGTAAGAGCAAATATATTTTTTGTATAAATAATATATAAAGTTTGAATAATTATTAAACCTAAATAAAACTGCGTATTTTACAAAATAAGATAAAATATTTTTACATGGAATAAAAAATAAAAGTGTGCTCAAATATTATGAATAAAATACATTTTTACTATCGTAATTAATCTATATTTCACTGAATTGTGTTTAATTTTTTTGTGTATTTTTATCCATTTAATGTCATATTTTTAAAACTCAAAATCTCACAGCAAATTACAACACTTTGTTTTATAATTTACTGTTCCAAACTATGTTGTGTGTGGAATATTAAGCGATATTTTAATTTACAGCAAAGATGCAACGTTAGACCGTATTACGACAGTTCCTAAAAGATTTCCCATGTTAAGGGAATTTTTATTTTAGCCTAAATGAATGGGTATGTTATATTTTCTCATAGCGTACATCCGCTTTAGTAAGATTAAATAAAAATTTCAATGTGTTTAGAAAATTTTCTTGAAAGTATTTTTAATGAGAAATTAATGATAGTAAAATGTTATTTTTCTCTAGCATTTCAAGCATCCCTTAATGAAATCCTATCGCTATACATCGCTACTTAAAAATTTCAATAAAAAATGTTGAAGGAAAGTTTAAAAATTTATGTTATAGATACATTAATTTTTTTGCGGGTGGTGAGTAATATTTGCAGTTGGCACTTTTAGTAAAATAAATATTTGTTTATTATACAAATAAATATCACTTATTTTTAATAATTCGAAAACGAAAAAAAAAAAATGTACGAATGAAGTTATATCTTCAATTTCATATACTCCATTACCTGTAGTTTCTTGCTGAAGTATAAGCAATATGTGCATGCAACGATCTTGAGCCGTTGTGAATTGATATAAGTCAGGGTGATCAATTTAAAAGAGCACCCGTTTGTTTTTGTTATTGTTTTTTTGTATTGTCCAGATGTATAATATATATAGCAAGACTTTCAACATCATTACTTATTTAATATGTCTATAATTAATGTGCGGGTATCGTTTTTTTTACTTTCTAAATGCGAAAACTAGTTTTTTAAACATAAATTCGCGTGAACATCATTAGTAATTTTTAATCAGATTCTCTGTAAATGATTTGAGTAAATCGTCTGCTTCTTTCAACGTTTCTATTGTTTTTATTTTTGAAAACCACTCGTAAGATAATGAATGGCAACAGTAAAAATCGTCTTAATGAACTAATTCTTTGACATTAATGAAAATGGCTCGTTATTCTGTGGAAGAACGTGTTTTTCTTTACGATAATTACGTTATGCCTCAATCATTTTTAAAAAACGCGAGAGAAATTTCATTTGAAGTTTCCTTTAAGACCATTACCTTCAAAATGCTGCATCTTTAAAATGGTTAAAAGATTTCGGTCAACGGGAAGTGTCATGGATGTGGATAAACAGCGAATTCGAACTGTGTTAACACCGGGAAATCTTGATAACATCAAAATTTCCTTGGAACAAACCCGAGATAAGTCCATACGAAAATTACAGTTGGAGCAAGAGGCTATGGTTCAGCACATCAGGCTGTGAGACACCATTTGAAATTTTACCCTTATTTTTACAATCCGTGCAGGAATTGCGTCCAAGTAATCCAGGAAACCGATTGTATTTTTGTGTTTGGTTTCCCCGATTTATACACAACAACATTCAAACACTTAATGATGTTTACGTCCCAGATGAAGTTTAATTCTATCTTAATGGCTATGTAAATAATCAAAACTTCCGTCAATGGAGTCGAGATAATCTCCATGAGCTAAGGGAATCGTCTTTACACATCCAAAAGATTGTTGTGTGGTGTGCGCTCTCAAAGCGAAAAAGAGATAGGACCAATTTATTTTACCCAAACCATCAATTCCAAAGTGTACCTGGAAATAAATCAAACTTTTATTGCTTCACTGGAGATACAGGACCGTTGCTGATGGTTTCAGAAAGACACTTCACCCACGTCAAACATAATAATGGAAGTGCTTAAGCAATTCTTTGATGACCGTTTAATTTCAAAAGGCCTCTGGCCACCAAAGTCACTAGACCTCACCTTGTTAGATTTTTTTATGTGAGGTTATCTCAAATATAGGATTTTAAAGCGAAGTCCTGCAAACATCGATGAATGGAAACAAATCATAACTCGTAGATAACAGCAGCAATATTCCGAAGTGTGTCAAAAAACTTAGTTCGAAGTGTTCATGTTTACATTCAAAATGGTGGCGAACATTTTAAACATTTGCGGTAAGAAATGATAATGTAAAAGGTTTAAATTAAATTATGTTTTTCAAAAATAAAATTAACTCAGGATTAAGTAACATTGACCGTCTCCATTTATGTTTTACCTCAGAAATAAAATTGTAACAGTCCAACAGTGTTGGAAATTGTCGCCCACACTTAAACAAGGTTCAAATAATTACACTTCAGTGTTAGAATAGTTGCCACATCCGTCAGATTTAAGGGTAATAAGATAAAACAACGGGTACTCTTTTAAATTGATCACCCGTATATAAGTTTACAACAAGTTTCGACTTGCAATAAAGCTACCATAAAGATTAATTAAATATTTCTTTTTTGCGAAGGATTATATGAATGAGTCGGTGGTGAAACTTCAATTAAATGAAATTCAGGAGCTCAATGAAGCTATCATGTATAAAATAGCCGCAGAAAGAGAACGTGCATTTCAACAATTATTGGAGGTTAAAAACTGCCAAATGAACAGAGGAGCAGGTTGAATTGGGTCATAGAAAGTTGGCAGACAGTCGACAAGAGAATTAAAATCCATCATCTGCTAATTTCACGAGAGTAAGTGTTAAGACACTTCTCAAATCGAGTCGCATCTTTTTGATGTACGTAAATAGGAGCTGTTGGTTCTATTAGGTTCCTTGAGTACGGTTTGTAGCAGCATAAATGAAGTGCAGTATTCTGGTATAATACCAATTTGCACAATTAGAAAATCCCATAAAAGGAAGGATGTCATGAGTAATCTATAGTATAACTGTTTAATGCATGTTTGATTAAATAATGAAAACGAGTAGCAGAAATCTGGAAATGAACAGGTGCTTGAAATTTCACAAAGTTAATATTTTGCCATCTATTGCACAATTTTGCTATTGCCAAAATCCTAATTTTAGAAGATTTCAATATGCTACGGCATAGAAAATTGGTTACATTACATAAATGATGAAAAAACGTTTTATTTAAACAAATATTACGTTGTAGTAGTTTCTGGTTCTGTTTGTTGCTTAAACTAAATGAATTTGTCTAAAGTTGCATGATTCGTACTCGAAGTAATGCTAGTTTTGTAGTAAACTGAAACAACGATTCTTTTGGCGTGCCTGCTTTTACACAATGTCCTAGTTTTTCAGATTTGCATTATTATTAGAATACTACATGTATTTGACAGTATTTAATTTACGCTAATGCAAACCGTAACCTGTGGATCTGCAAATGCTATTATTTATGTATGACAGTATGACAGTAATATTATGAGTTATTCATAGCCTTATAATTCTTACACGCATGAACGTCAGTAAATATAAATTTCAGTTTTAGAATAGATTATTTGCCTATTTTTTATGACCGAAATCTAATATCCCAACTCAACTCACTTACCCGCACATTTTTATTGTGATATGTAAGGACACAAACGGTAGCTATAACATTCAGTCTGAAATAATTGCAGATGTTATATCAAAACATCTACATTTAAAGAAGATCTCATTCAAATTTACTATTCCTATTATTGATATTGTCAAATGCTTTAACATAAAAAAATAGAATATAGTTTTAGATCTGTATATAATCACTCAAAATATTTTCAGAAAAATGTCACAGACCGACAAAGAAAGATGTTCTTTAAATGATTTATTTATTTTATATAATTTTTTTGTGTTAAGATTTTTTACTTATTTATTTTAATATTTTAAACATTTGTGATTGGCTATTTTTACTCACATACAAATGAATATATTAGCGACACCCACAGCAGAAAATAATTATACTCTGTGAATTTTTATTTAACACTTTGCTAAGTGTTTTTTTACTGGTTTTGGTAAAATAAATATGTTGTTAGCTAGAAAAACGTATTTAATTATAGAAAAAATATATGAGCCCAAAATGTATTTCATTTTCATCAAATAAAATTTCTGGTTAGAAATATGCATACACGTATTTAAACATAAGAAATTTCGTGATCCGTTTGCAATGATTTAAGATAACCTCAAACCTAACGATCGTTAAACAAAGCTGCAGTAATTTAATTAATAATGTTATATAAATTGAAAACAAAAATGTTGAAATGAAGAAAATATAGTTTACTAAGATTACTCGTTCTTCTAACTGAACAGAAACTAACAAAAATAAAAATAGTAAAACTTGTTCAACTATTTATATTTAAATTTTTTTTTTATAATTTATACTCAAAATATGTTACATAAACTTTAGCTAAGAATTATATTATTAGGAATATATTGAAAAACTTCTGTAATGCTATTTAAAAAGATTAATGGTGCATAAATGCAAATATTGCTTTTTAAGGCGAAATAATAGCAAATGATACTAGCTTTATATATGAATGATGAATGTGCAAATATTAGTTTATAATTAAATTCAGCTTTATAAAAATCCTTTACAGACTCCTATCGGCATTTCCTTTAACGATCCCATTGTTAGGAATAAGCAATGAAAAATTATAAGTAATCTATTAGTAATAGTTAATACATAAATAAAACTTTCTTCCTGAATATATATTTTGGAAATTAAAGCAATATTTCGTGTGTGGAACAAAATAATTAAGAATTTATTGCATCTCAAATATTTCTGAAAAAAAACTTCTACTTTGTCGATTTAATATTATTATAGCAAACATTGTAGTACACCAACAGTTTTAAAGTAAAATTTCAGCTGAATATTACTATTCAAAAAATCCAATGTGAGTTGGATAAATAAAGATAATTTATCATTATCTAAAGTTTTCACGCCCGCTCTGAAAATAATAAAAATGATTCAAAAAAAGAAACCTTGTTTCTCATAAAGTGAAACTTTTTTACATATAATTAAAACAAGTTCCTAGTCTTTTAGATGAAATGTCAAGATTTACTCTTTGGGAGAAAAGGAAGCAGTATAAAGAAAAGTGGCTATGCGGGAGGGAAAATAAAATTTTTAATCAGGGAAATTTTGTGCATCTCGAAGCAAGCAGGGAAAAATAGTTAATTTATTACAATAATTACTTACGGGAAATAGGATAAAAAATCTAATCAAGTAGAATTTCCCTACCAAAATGTGTATTCTGCTCCAGTGTTTCAAAATGAGGGAGATGTAGGTAGCGCGAAAAAACAATTTTAAGGAGGAAGTAGGGAATATATCTAAATTTGCCAAATCAGTAAGACGATGAATTTTATTTTATTTTTCTGAGGCTAAAAAAATGCCAGGAAAGTTTTCCATATTTCCTGAGAGTTAAGCAAGATTAATTAATACTTTACTGTAAAATGCTTTACGAGCGAAATTTTCACATAAATCTGATTAAATGAAAGTTGATGGATGCGAAATCAAAATCCATGAAAAATTCTTCTCAGATAATTACTCTTTCCTAGAAAACTCTAATGACTTTAGGCAGGATTAAATCTCTGTAGATTTAGTAAGTAAAATATCGAAAAAGGGGATCTTTGTATAAACTTTTTCAGTGACGGAAACATTTTTGAATAAATATAATTAAACTGTAAATAAATATGCCAAATAAAAGATTTTTACAATGCGCAAATATAGTTAAAGCATCAATATACGAGGTTTTTGTGTGTACTATACAGAATTATGAATAAGTATATGCTTGATTATTAATATTCTTAAACCTATATGAACTAGTACTTTATGTTTGAATCCTACAATCTGGCGTATAATATGTACTCGATATGTAGCGAAATTTTCACATAAATCTGATTAAATGAAGGTTGATGGATGCGAAATCAAAATCCATGAAAAATTCTTCTCTGATAATTACTCTTTCCTAGAAAACTCTAATGACTTTAGGCAGGATTAAATCTCTGTAGATTTAGTAAGTGAATTATCGAAAAAGGGATCTTTGCATAAACTTTTGCAGCGACGGAAACATTTTTGAATAAATATAATTAAACTGTAAATAAATATGCGAAATAAAAGATTTTTACAATGCGCGAATACAGTTAAAATATCAAGATACAAGGTTTTTGTATGTACTATACAGAATTATGAATAAGCATATGCTTGATTATTAATATTCTTAAACCTATATGAACTAGTACTTTATGTATGAATCCTATAATCTGGCGTATAATATGTACTCGATATGTAGCGAAATTTTCACATAAATCTAATTAAATGAAGGTTGATGGATGCGAAATCAAAATCCATGAAAAATTCTTCTCTGATAATTACTCTTTCCAAGTAAACTCTAATGACTTTAGGCAGGATTAAATCTCTGTAGATTTAGTAAGTAAAATATCGAAAAAGGGATCTTTGTATAAACTTTTTCAGCGACGGAAAATTTTTTGAATAAATATAATTAAACTGTAAATAAATATGCAAAATAAAAGATTTTTACAATGCGCAAATACAGTTAAAGCATCAAGATACAAGGTTTTTGTGTGTACTATACAGAATTATGAATAAGTATATGCTTGATTATTAATACTCTTAAACCTATATGAACTAGTACCTTATGTATGGATCCTATAATCTGGCGTATAATATGTACCCCGATTTGAGTTTGTAATTTTCTAATCTTAACTATATTCGCCGTATTACGCCTCTTTTTAAAGAAATTTTTATAAGTAATTTAGCTGATAATTAAATCTATAATAACTAATATGGACGTAAAGAAAATATGAAGAAATTCGAATCGAAAACACATAATTGAATCCATCTCTCTACCCGAATCATACCCGAATCTTTACCCGAAATATTTGGAATCGTTCATTTAATTGATCTTTAGTGGCCAATAATAAATTCTTATGCTTATATTTTTTTTTAACTTTTAATATTTTGTTTTTATATTCGAAGCTCAAAATTTTCTGAATTTCTCCTGTCAAAAGATGAAAATTTCTTCAAATAACGAATGTTTTTTTTTTTTTTTTTTGAGAGTGTACTGTAATGAAATCGTCTATCATCAGCCAGCTGTAACGTAGTAAGTATTTGCATCAACATTACTAAATATTTCATCTTCTGGTGGTGGATGATTTATCTCTTCATGAACTCGGCGGTATATGGCACCTGCAAACCCAGTCGGTTAAAATTATTCTTATTGTTGGTTGCTAAAAATTCAAAATAAATATTTGCACTCTAGAAATCCATTCAAAGCATTCTTATTAGATAATAAGCACAAAACATCTGTGAATTTGGAACATGTAAAAAAAGGAAGGTAAGTAAGTAAGGTAATAATAATAAAAAAAATAGGTAAAGGTAAATAAGGAAGGTAAATCAGTAGTAAAAAATATATATCCTTTATTTTATGCATGGTGAGTCAAAGTCCTTAGACAAATTTTAAAGAATTTTAGAACATGCTATAACAATCAATGTTGGAACAGGAAACCAGAATAATAACAAATTTATTCAGTCAAAATGCAGGGTGTCCCTATATATTCGAAATTTTAAAAAAATCTTAATTATATTTAGAATAAATATTTTTTACAGAACTTTTCATGAGAATTAATTGCTTTTTGTGAAACGAAGCGACATCACAAAAAGTACTGCACAAAAAAACGGAAAGTATACAATATTTCTAACAGTAAGGCCGTGTGTAATATATATTTAAAGACCGTATGTTGTATTAATTACATTCGAAATTATGAGGCATCTAATTTAGCGCTATTTGTAAGTAAATTGGGCCCATTATGATAGCCAAGAATTGTAGTCACCTACATTTCTGGTGATACCCTTGCATTTCACATAAAGAAACTTAAGCCTGTTGAAAATTCTGTTAAAATATCTCCATTATAGTTAAATTTATGAACAAAATTCCGGGTTATTTTAATGTGTTAAGTATTGCTTATAAAAATGTTAAAAAGGAAAGAGCATTATTCAAGGCTTATTTCTGCACGTATCCGGGGGAGCCTCGGCTGTTTAGGGGTACTAGGCAAAGGCATTTTTGTTTTATTTTTTACTTATTTCTTGAAAAAAATTTCCACGTTATTTATTTAAATTTTTGTAAGTTTATAATCATATTTTTTATTTTTTTTCATCTTTTTAGTGAACTCAAGAACCTAACTCGTAAAACCCCGCCTCCCCCCCCCCCCCCCCCCCATTCTTTATGTTATCACTGCTGCCCATAGAAACGCACCTTGAAACCATTCTAGTTTGCCCAGTATCCGGGGATGTAGGACATATGCCCTGGGTTCCTCGGAAAAAGTCTTCACATATTAGTAATAAAAAGGTGTAGAAATTATTAAAAGTGGTAAAAAAATGTTTGGAAAAAAATTTTAAAAAATCCCCCGAATATTAAGAACATTACAGAATTTATTATTTGCGCGCATAGTGTGCTGTGTTAAAGTGTGTGATGTGATTGCGGCAAAAAGTGGACCGGTGAATTAGATCTCCGATCTATTATGCAGCTCAGTGTGTTGAACGCAGGATAAAAAATTTAACAGAAGTTGTAATATGTTTAGAAAATTTATCACTTTTCAGAGATTTAACTCACTCGCTGCCAACCACGAGCATATTCCTGGCTTTAATTTATTAATTACTTTTTCACCACAAATTTAGAATAAAAAAAATTGCCTTATTTATTAGCAGAAATTTCGCTGTAAAGCGAAATTTACCATACTAAATTTGTTGTGGCAAACGACTTTAAACAAGAAATTTTAAAATTGTTACTTTATAGTTTTGGCAGTGAACGTGTTAAGTATGAGATCAAACTATGTTAAATTAATTCCTATAAAATATTATTTATTTTATGATTTTATGGTACTTCAGTTATTAACTCCGACTTTAATTTCTGAACTGTCTATTAGTGTAAAAGCAATGTCTTTTGCGTCACTCAGGCACATTATTTAACTTTTTAAAGATATAATGCACTTGACGCAGCGTTAGTTATATGTTTTCAAGATGTGTACATAAAAAATGAATCTATATATAACCAAAATACAATTCAGTGAAAGAGGTTAACGTGCTTCATGGATAAAATGACATTAAAAGATATAAAATCTTTAAAGCATGAGCAATAAACGCTATGCAAATGTTCGCTTTTATATCCTAATACAGATTGACAAATTTGTCAAAGTGAAGTTAATCTAATTTTTCAAAGTTATGTGTAGCAAAACATGATAGATGTCATAATACACTCTCAATTAACTTTTTATGTAAAATTTATTTTGTGCACGCATTACCAAATATACCAGAAGTACAACAGAAAGTAATTTACGAAAGAATCATATGACATGAAAACCCGAAGAAAATAACATTTTGCAAAAAAAATGGCTTCATTTAGTATTAAAATATATTTATCGTGTTACATGGCCATTTTGCTGCACGTTTTAGTAGCGCGTTTCTTGTAATATGACACTATTAAGCAGTATTTGGAGAAAACGCCGGTGATGAAAATTATTGAAAGTTTTTTTTTGCGCAGTTTTTCTTTATTTTAAATTTCATCTTGCACGTTTCTCTTTATTCGGAAACTAGCCTTGAAAGTTGTTCATCCCTAACTATGTTCAATTTAATAAGTGACTTTTTTTCCCTGAAGAATTAGGTAGTTTCAGGAAATGAAATTCGGAATAAAAAATATTAAGAACTATAAATGAAAATATGTCTAATAATAGATAAAATAGAGCCAATTTTGAAGCATAATTTGGATTAACTTAGTATGAGTGTAAAAGATTAATGGGAGTTTTACTTACTGCGGCTAAATAAAAAATCATGTTTTTTTTTTTTTTTTTGGTATATATATATTATTTTTTTTAACTTCTACTAGCAAAACCTAATAACGAATAAAATGATCTTACAAAGAAATAAGATTACATACAATTGGTTGTGTTACTTTGTTCCACAAAGTGAGATCACAAAAAAAAAAAAAAAAAAAAAAAAAAAAAAAAATACTTTCAGCATACATTCTAAAAATGGAGAATTGTTTAGTTGAGTAAGAGTTCTCATGAGTAAAAGTATAATTCTCTTTTGGTCTTGGTATTGTCATATAATCATAGCAAAATAAGCAACTTATCTTTAACCTCTTGAGTTCCCACCTTTTAAAACAAACTTTTTTCTAACAATTTAGGGTTTTTCTTATTTAATATAGGTATTAAAAAATATTATGTAGGAAAATTTCTTCTTCGGAAATTTAAAATATGCAAATTAGGTGGTACCCAATCGGGGACGTTGGAACTAAATGTCAAAAATTGTCAAAGTACCCAATCTGGTACCATGGCACTAAAACATTAAAATTAAAATGCAGATTTAGATTTTAATGTAGAAATGTTGTTAAAAAATAACATACACTACTCAAAGATGGAATATTATATTTATTTACATACTAGCAGCCGTCGCCCGCTACGCTGGTCACTTTCTCCAAACGAACCTTTATCCAAACGGAATATATCCGTGTATTTGATCTTATGTTTTATAGCAATATATACATTTACCTCCAATGTTCTTCCACATTGCTGAAAACAGTATAAACGCCATTACAATTTAATATCTTCTAATGTGTCAAAGAAAATTTGGAATGTTAAGGAGCAAATTTTTTAGTTGATCATTTACAATAGAATATGGAAAAGAACTGTAGAACAATATGTAATATACTAAAATCGTATCTGAAAATATAAAAATGCAAATCGTATCAGACGGAATCAACCCAGTAAAACTTCTAAAAAAGGTAATCTTTCATAATAGGGTTCACTGACTAAAGAACTTTCGCACATAATTCTATAACTAAGTAACGTATAATGATATGTGTTATATACTTAAACCTTTTTTGAAAATTTATCTAAATAACTTTGCAAGTTTTCTCAAAATCCATTCAGAAGAAGTAAAGTTATAAGTGGTCGGACTGAAATACCTATCTGTATTTTATATATTTAGTAGATAATTAAGTATATTTTTCATAATCGCGTTAACGTGATTATATAACTTTCAGGGAGATAGTGTAGGCTATACACCGTATATCTTTTAGATTTTTTCAGAAACTTTGCAAACCCTCCATAGCTGGAACATATATACTCTCCTGCCTATATAGCACCACTGAGAACTTTCCCCATAGCTCCATAACTAAAAATGTAGAATGATGTGTTAAATATTGAAACAAAGCCTGAAATATTATCTAACTGTTCAATTTCAATAAAAATACGTTCAGCATAACTTAAATTAAAAGGTAATCTGTCATAATCGGATTCACCTATTTTAGACCTTTCTCTTGTAAATCTATAACTTCGCAACGTAAAAGCATGTGTTCAACCTATATTGAAGCATTTCTAAAGCAAATTACTAACTAACGCAACACAGTAAGTTCTAAATAAGTATGTTAAAGAATGTTAGTTATGATCAAACGGAATGAAATGCGAAGGTACTACTTAGTTATCCCGTTAACCTGTTTCGCCAAATTTTGTAAATCGCCAAACCACTTGCCAAATTATACAAATTGACATAATTTTTATTTTAAATAAAGAAAGAACAAATAAATTAGTACAACATTAATAAAAATACAAATAAAACGTCGAAATAAAAATCACTTGATGACATAAACACGTGTAACACGCTTAAAATCAAGTGAATGTGACATTTACGATCAACCATTATTGGCATTTAATCTTATAGTTTGCTGATAGATTTTTGGTCGACGGGATAATTAAGTAGTACTAATGCAAATTTGCGTTTTACATTATAGCAGATGGTAATGTGATTTTCTGCAAACTGATTTATTGTCAAGCTTTTGCTTCAAGAAAGACGACCCAAAAGAAAGCTTCGCTACAGAGAAGTACTAAACATGTAAGAAATACCAACCATCCACAAATATTTATCTAACTAACAGTGTAAGTCCCATCAAAATACATCCAGAAGACTTCAAATTATAAACGGCGGAAAGTAAATACATATGTAGATTTTACATAATTACAGTAGATGTATCTTTCATAAATGAGTTCATCATTCTCTATCAATTCTTCAATAGCTCTATTACTAAGCAACATATAATGAAATGTTATATATTTAAACCATTCCTATAACGTTATGTAACAGTGACAGTTTATGCTAACTAATAGTGCTATATCCTATCGAAATATTATAAACAATTGGGATAAAATGTAAATTTCCGTTTTAAATGTGTAGTATATAATGATGATACGATTTTCGGTAATAAAATTCATCGTGAAGCTTTCGCTTCAAACGTACACGATGCTTTCAACATTATAGGCAATACACCGATGGGCGAGATATCCGGTTGCGGAAGATTAACCCGAAATCCCATGAACTATTACCCCAAAAATATGAATATGTGGCTTTTGTGATAATTTTGTATTAGCCGGGTGCCAGTAATAAATAAACAAAGGTTGTTCCCACACCATATTCTAATTTTATTATTTCATTTAAAATAAAATATAACTCTTCCACTCATTTAAAATACATGCCTCGCACTAATTTTATTTAAAAAACCTGAAAAGATAAATAATAAGAGGAAATAATGCCATAACTCAAAACTAAGAATTGTTTTAATGGTACTACTTGATTATCGACCAAAAAACTCCGCCAACCCGTCGACCAAAAAACTCCCGCCAAACTTTAAGAATAAATGCTAATAATGCCTGATCAGAAATGTCAAATTCACTTCACATCAAGACGTTACATGTGTTTGTCACGCCATCAAGTGATTTTTATTTCGACGTTTTATTTGTATTTTTATTAATGTTACACTAATTTATTTGTTCTTTCGTTATTTAAAATATAAATTAAATAAATTTGTATAATTTGGCAAAATTAATCGACGGGATCATCAAGTAGTACCGCTTTAATTTACATACGTGAAATGTAACTACTGCTATTGGAAATTTAAAAAATGCTATTCGCGAGATTTGTGAATGGTTCGCATAAAAGTACCCATTTTTTATTCTTATCCAGGATAAAAAGCCAAATATTACTTCAATTCCAATTCCTTCCTTTGAAAAATTTTTTAAGTCGTAGAAACATTGCTTTCATATTTAAATATTTTCGTTTTATAATGTTAATTCCTTAGTGAATCTTTTTCTTACGTTTAAAATAAAACCAGTAGCATTTTTTTCTTCTTTAAGGCGATTTTATTTATTTATTTTCAAACTCATATAGCCGTTTTATTTTTTTAACCAACAGAATTAACAAAAACATTTAAATTTAATTTCTTCCGTTGCTACAGCAACGGATGTACTATATAAGTTAATGTGGACGAATTATCACTTGTAATGTTAGATATTTTGAGGTTTTTGCGCCAAAGTCACCTCCAAGTTAGAAAAATTAAAATATCTCGCGAACTATTGCACTTTAAAGGAATTTGGTTAGTACCATTCGATTCAGCATACAAAAATACACTAAAATATGTTATAAGTTGAAAAATAACTATAAAATCAGATTTTTCAGGAATCTTTTGAAAATTCGTTCTGTTTTTTTCCACCCTTAGGGGTGGAATTTTAGGAAATCCTTTCTTAGCGGCACTCTATGTCATAAAAATTATCACTAATTTTCAAAATTTTAGGTTTAATAGTTTGGGCTGCGCGTTGCTTAATACAAAATCCTGACTTTCTTTTATATATATAGATAGATAAAATATGGTGCTGCCGAGAAAAATGTGGTATTGGCGAGATTTGCGCACGGCTAACTTAAAAGTACCGAAAAAAACCTCCTCACGTAGCTGATTTCTACGATATTTGTAAGCAAAATCTAAAACGAAATATTTGTAAGGCAATTGTGATAGTGAAAAAAGAGATCACTTCGACGCCTATATTAGTGAACAATCAAGTTTGATGTCAAGTATCAGTCAGGAATTGTTTCATTAAACAATATATCATATGCTAAAACTGTGTTTGGAAAATTGTCTCAAATTTTCTGATGCATTTTTCTTAACCTGACGCAAGAGATAAATCGCCAAATGTTGTGTAAAACTGCAGTCATTCATACTGTATAATTCTTTATGCATTAGGAACATTCTCTTTCTTGTTTAAATTAAATATTTTTGTTTATAATAATACCACTCGTCAAAACTGTTTTTCATTTTCTCTCTTTTTTAAAAAAGATAAAATTTGTAACAGTTTTTTTCCGAGATGTACAGCCTTTTCAATTCATTTATCAACGAAATTTATAGCCAATAAAATAATGGTAACCCTTTTGCCCAAAATAACAGAACTCTCCGTCGTAATTCTATAACTAATCTACGTAGAACGATGTGTTATAGCTTAAAACCTTCCCTGAAATGATATCTATCCAACAGTGTACGTTTTGTCAAAATCCATGCAGTAAAACTCGAAATATAGACGTTCGGAACGAAATTTCCGTTTGGATTTTATATATATAATAGATACAAAAAATATAATTCAAATTTATTTAGTATGAAATTCATAAAAACAATTTCGATTTTGGAGACACAAGAACAAATTGCACTTCATGCATCTCACACTGGATTTACCCTTACAATCCGGATTGTGACCTTTCATGTGTTTTTTAATTTTTGTGTGCTCGGAAAAATGTCCAACTTTATCAAACCTCATGTCATTCACAGGAATAGGAATAACCTTTTGTCATATCTGAGGGCTCTCACCTGAATATTCTCGGCAGAAGTTTTCAGCTCGAATTACACTCTCCGCTATCGACAATTTGAAATCAAGAAAAGGCAAGATATCTTTTTGAGGGATATCATTTTTTCTGCAATGTCTGGTCTATAAAATCCAGGAATTGCAAGTTGCCATATCCAAGAAGTGGTCAAACATTCTTATAGGGCACTTATTTGTCTTCGCTGAAATTCTATAGTAAGAAATTAGTCGATCCATCAAAACAACCCCCCCACCTCCATATATTTATTACAGGACTTAACTATAGATAGTTGTTGAACATACATGTTGTATTTATCTTCCTTTGACAACCTTTTATTAGAAGATTATGGGTTTAATCCAAATGCACTGGATAAAAGCACTGCACGTTTTTATCCTTCCATTTGACCAAACAAGCTTTATTATCTTTTCTTGTTTTGGAAACAAAACAAGTCCCTCATGACATTTCTTTATCTTTCGATAACGTAGCAGCCACTCCTTCTTTTCTGTTGGTCATAATTTTTCCTGTCAAAAAAATATTTCTATCTATCAGATAGTCCAGTATTTTCAGATCAGTAAAGTATCTGTCAGTAAATAGTAAGGTAGGCTTGGATGCAATAGGGACTGTATCAACTAAATGCTTCACTACGGAGCCTCCTAGAGCATAAAAAATTGTATCTGTTTCCGGAATACTATTGTTTCTTGTGTATATTACAAAGTCTAACACAAGTCTATCCTGTGCAGCAAGCACAAATTTTATTAATCCAACAGGATTCGGTTTCGAGGGAACATATTGTCTTGCTGGGCATCTTCAACTAAACGGAATCATCTGTTCATCAACGGACAAAAATTCTGTTCAAGGTAAATGTAGAGACAATGCTTTCTAAAAGAACCTAACAATGGCCTGACTAAAAAAAGTTTATTCTTTTTCTGTTCCTCCATTTGAATTGACTTATCAATAAAATGCAACATGTTCTAAGGCTCAAAAATCTATTCCTTTTCATATGCTGTGTTATCATAGGAACATCACAACACTTAGATCAATACAATCTTATTTGTGGGATGTGCATTAGCAAATTCTCGGGAAAGTATCCACAAAAATATTGCATTAGTGAACGAGGCTATCCATCACAAGAATCATCATCAGGTGTTTCTAGTAGGTCTCCAATTTGAAGTTAGAAAACCTACACAGAAAATCTATCTATATATAAAAAAAATGTTTTGATTTGGAAATGGACCAATGAAAATCTGCGTAGATATTCCCGGAAGATCGACGTCCAATTTGAATGCTTAAGCATGGTATTTCTTCGTTAATATTAAAAAAACTGTTGCATACAAATCGGTAGTATTATAGAGAAATGTTTGATAAACACGCTGATGCAGACAGTTTTCAAATCGAAGAATTATTTTAAGAGATATTTAATTCCAAAGTTGGACAAAATCGTTCCATTAAAAAAGTTTTATAGGAGCAAAAACTGTACATAGGAATTTAATCATTTTTAGATCATTTTATGCGTCAGAATTTCCCGGTGAGCAGATTGCATTTAGTTTTTTAATTTGACTCATCTTTTGAGGTTTTATTTCTATTTTAAATTCAAATTTTCAGCATTTCGAGAGATATTTTTTAGATATTTTCGAAAATTGTATTAATTTAAACTGTTGCCAACTGTATAAACAGCGCAAACAATAATGTTTGCTTCAAATTAAAAATTTATTTTATACGTGTCTATTATAAACAGAAAACATAAAAAGCAGGAACTCATTGAAAATTACGTCATAAAAAACTATAATTACACGTGAATTTTAAAAGAGAAAGAATATTGTAAAATAATAAATTCATTAACATGTGTTAGAAGTCTTAAATAGGAGAATTTACGTCACATTACACTTATTACGTAAAATGAACAAATAATAATATTGCAAAACAGTTTAAATTTAAAAATTACGCGAGACATTTATTTGATATTTTAAGATGATCATAATATTTCATTTCTAACAAAAGTATTTTTACGTGAATATTAAAAAGAGAAAGAAAAGTTTGGTGAAAATTACATCAGATTATAATTGTCAGATTCAAATTATAATTCAATCTTCCGAAATATTTTTAAATCCGATCAAATTAGCGTGTTGTTAGGGTCTGCGGTGTCTGAAAGGGGGTTGACTAGCGTAGCTCGTAGGGGGCAGAGCTCCCTAGTAATAATAAGAAAAAAATAAAAAAAAAGAACATTTTAATTTACGTAGAATTGATATTACATTTAAATGTAGGAATATTGAATTGAATAATTAATCAAATGGGAAAGAATAAATAATAACTTATAAATATAAAGTTTTTTTTTTCTTTTATTACTAGGGGGCTCGGCCCCCTACGAGCTACGCTCGCCAACCCCCGTCCAGACACCGCAGGCTCTAAATGCACGCTAATTTGATCGGCTTTAAAAAGATTTCGAAAGATTGAATTATAATTTAAAAAACAGTGGCGATCTCCCTATAAACGAATTTCTATTCATTTCTCTTTGATTGGGGAATTTTAACGCCAAATCCGCTGCGGTACTACTTTATTATCCTGTCGACCAATTTCGCCAAATTATATAAATCGCCAAACCACTCGTCAAATTATACAAATTGATATAATTTTTATTTTAAATAACGAAAGAACAAATAAATTCGTACAACATTAATAAAAACACAAATAAAACGTCGAAATAAAAATAACTTGATGACGTATATACGTGTAACAACATTTCAAAATAAGCTAATATAAAAGGAATTAAGTAAAGAGAGTCTTTGTCTCCTGGTATTTTTTAACAAAGCGAAAAGAAAGTTCTTTTAAATGAGACATTTTAAATTAATTCTCAAAATATCAAATAAATGTCTAGCGCAATTTCTAAATTTAAACTTTTTTGCAATATTATTTTGTGTTCATTTTATGTAATAACTATAATGTGACGTAAATATGACGTAATTTCTCCTAAGACTTCTAACGCATGTTAATGAATTTATTATTTTACAATATCCTTTCTCTTTTAAAATTCACGTGTATACTTTTTATGACGTAATTTTTAATAAGTTCCTGCTTTTTATACGTAATTATTTAATTCTAATTTGAAAGTTTTTTTCCTGTTTATAATAGTCACGTGTAAATAAATTTTTAATTTGAAGCAAACATTATTGCTTGCGCTTTTTATACAGTTGGCAACAGTTTAAATTAGTGCAATTTTCTGAAATCTGTAAAAAATATCTCTAGAAATGCTGAAAATTTGAATTTAAAATAGAAATAAAACCTGAAAAAATGAGTCAAAATAAAAAAATTAATGCAATCTGCACTCCGGCAAATTCTAACGCATAAAATGATCTAAAAATGATTACACTGCAATGTATAGTTTTTGCTGCTATAAAACTTTTTTAGTGGAACGATTTTGTCCAAATTTAGCATTAAATAACTCTTAAAATAATTCTTCGATTTGAAAACTGTCTGCATCAGCGTCTTTATCAAACATTTCTGTATAAAACCACCGATTTTCATATTTTTGTATGCATTATTTTTGTTAATATTAACGAAGAAAGGCCTCCGGTCACAAAAAAATCAAAACCGGCGGCGGCGGCGGCGGTGACAGCGGTAGTTACTTTTTTTTAGAATAGAGAGATTATGTTTTTTGTCTATTTTACTATCTATGTATTGCACTAAAAGATAAAACTTATTTTAAAATTTTACACTGCATATGCAGTTTGTAAGCGTTTATAAATATTGCAACATTTCTACACAACTATTATATCCCTAATCGTTAAAAGTATATAATTAGAAAAGAATTTCTAAAGTATATACTCCATATTTTTCCACTCAGATCGCTTTCGCTTCCACCTTTTCGATGTGGAGATTATTCGATTTCTATCAATTCCTCATTTGGATCACGCTCAGATTGTTTTTAGTCATCAAATTCTGGATCGTCAAGATCCGAAAGATTTCTATCGGCAAGAAGGGCTTCAATTTCTTTTTGAGTCAAACAGCGTACTGAGAAGAAAATTTTAAGGGGTTGAATGGTGGTTTGAATTCCAAGGTCCCCGAATGGGTACTTCATTTTCAAAGATCAAATTTTCGGACATAATATGCAATGACGCAATGTTATATTAAAATTGACATGCATCATATTAAATGATTATCGTTAAACCAAAAAAGCTAAGAATTAATTAAAACATTTTTTTATTTGAGGTGAACAAGGAAAAATTCTCACCTCTAGTAGGTCGAGACGATCTTTCCCGCTTTTCTGGCATTTTGAATGTGTTTTTATCTTTTCAGTCACCGTTTGGTACTACCATCTATCAGCAATTCTACAAAATAAAACTTTACCAAATGAAGTCTTTGTTTTTTAAAACAGATAAATGCTATTTATTATTTTTTACGATTTTTTTTTAAAAGTCCCCGTTTAGATCCCCAGAGACCGAAGAGGTTAAGCAAGAAAATTATGTTAATTGAAGTGTGTAATTATGAGACAATATACAGAAATACAGCTCCTTCTCCTGTGTAGATTCTTAACTTTCATTGTGATATGTTTATATGAGTAATAAAAGATTATTATATATGTAATTATGAGACAATATACAGAAATACAGCTCCGTCTCCTGTGTAGATTCTTAACTTTTATTGTGATATGTATATATGAGTAATAAAAGTTTATTAGATATAGTAAAGCATCATCGTTTATAGCTTATCAAATTTAATAGTTTAACATGCATTCATGATATTAATTTAAGGGCTAGTAATATATTACCCAATTCAATATGACTCTGCATACATAAAAAGAATATGTATGGCTTTGAAAAACTTTGTAAAATTTCTTACTTTTTATGAAATTAAATCAAATAGTTAGAAAATTTTAAACTCTTGTTTATTTTAAACTTAATTTTGAACTTTAATTATAAATTCTCAATTTTCTAGAAAATATTATCCCCTTTTAGCTATTTCAATCTGATCGTATTGCTATCAAAATCATTTTAAACAAAGTATGTCTTTCAAATAAAATACTTTATAAATCTATTTTTTTTTTTTTTTATCAAAATCACTTTTATTTTCGTATTCATTAAAAAATATATAAAGCAAAATATGTGCATAAGATGAGTTTACCCAGTGCCACTTTAACTTCCATCAGAAGAAAAAATCATTTAACTAGTCAGGAAAGCAAACTAGAAAGTATTAGTAAATATGAATAAATAAAGAACACGCTTCAATTATTTTCAAAATGCAAAAAAAAAAAAAAAGTCGGGATTTTACATCCATATAGCCAAAAATAATGAAGATTCTGATCTTTTAATCATGAATAATTCACTTGTACGGTGATTTATAAAGATGTCGTTTGATAATGGAATCTATCTCATGGTTCAGTTATTTTTTTTCCTTTTTTTACTTCATTATCTGTTGGAAAGTAATACAATGTATTCTTTTTAAATGATTCGTATTTGTTATCAGGAATAAAATTCTTCATGTAATTTCAATAACAAAAATACTATTTTTAAGAGTGTGTTTATTGTTTTGGCATGGATTAATATGTTTCCTGCTGGCAGCATTAAAGCTTTTGACAAATAAAAGAATAGAAATGTAGAAAATTTTTCATACTCATATCAATAAAATTCCTTATACAGTTCAGTGCAGATTTTTTTTTCCAGTAATTCATCAAAATCAATTTGAATATAATCTTATGATACACATGTAGTGCTTTTTCTAAAATTTAAGTTGTATCAGAATACCTAAATGCTATTTTATTGGGTAACTCTTGTGGTCGAGCAAACTTTGATATTTTTCGTGCGATAGTAGTGTCCTGAATTCTAACATTTATGAGTGAATTACACCAATACTATCATTTCTGAAGTTTTGCATAGTATGTATAAGTCTCTGGGAATTAGATTGTCAAGGCTGTTTTTGCAATGAGACGTTAATGAGGTAACTGTGGTTGTACAGTGGCTATATATAGTGCGGTGGAAGACAGATTCTATGAATATGGAACGCATCCTGCCTTTCGGTATTCACGTAATTCCACGTATTAACTTCAAGAGGCGTTTTCATTTAGCTACTGTTGATAAAATCTACGTCTGTGAGTTTTCGTTAGCGTTGTGATTCATATTACGAGTAAAGAATTACTGGAATCTTTGGGGTTCTTTTTTATATGTTACTTCTGATGTGACTTTCTTAGGTTTTTGCACAATGACCAGCAAAGTCATTTTAAGCCGAGTTAAGTGAGTTAAGGTTATTTATTTTTTGATAAAGATTCCTCTCTCGGCCTTTCATAAAATTGGGATTCTTTTTTGTCATATATATTCAAATATACCAGTCTACTGCTCTAATTTTCCTGTTTATCGTTCATAACAAACTGCTGTGTTTTTGGAAAAGTAGTTTTGCTTCAAGTGAAGATCCCTGAAGGGCATGTCACAAAGTAATTTATATGCACCTGAGCAAACACTCAGAAATAATACCTTCTACATAGCATTATGCACATATAATATGGGAATTAGTAGAATATGAACATCATTAAATGTTTTCTAATTATTTATTCGTATTTTGTATTCATACCCGTGTACTTATTGTGTATTCTCTCTATATTCTCTATTATAATATAAATCCCATATTTAAACCTGAGTTATACAGTTCAGAAAACGAAATATGATTTACAAATAAAATATTACACCTTCTTCATTTTAAACCTAGTTCTCCCATATTCCTTTACTTATAATTTCCTCATTTATAAAAACAACATTAAATCATAAAAAACAGATAAATATTCTTTAATGATGCAACATTCCTGTTTTTACTTCCTTTATGTCATATTTTTAACTGTATATTAAGCTGCAATTTTCTGCGTCATCTTCGTATCATCGTCGTACTGACGTTAAGAGATAAATACTGTTGAATCATAATCTTCAACACTTTTTTTATCATTTTTCTCAATAAAATACGAAAGAATCTTTTAATAAAAATATAGTAATAAAGGCTATTGACCCACATATTTATAGAATATTAACCATTCACAAATATATTTAGGAAAAATGTACAGGGGTTAATTAAGTTAATTGAAAAAATAATCTTTTCTTTGTATATCGTGTGAAAGCTTTCGTAACGCGGAACTCAAAAATAGAATTTTTATGTAATTTTAGGTATTATATTTTCAGAGATATCGTCGAAAATGTAATGCAAAAATTTGTTCCCCCTCCTCTATTTCTGGATCTTCTGAAACTAAAATTATGGACAAATCAGGTGTAGTAGAAGTTAATTTAAACTTTGCAGTAAAACTATTGCAATTATTCTTGGTCACATAGTTTTTGAGAAAATCGCATTTTTCCGTTACACACAAATTTCGATTTTCTGGCGTTCAGCAAATGAGATGAGGAGCGCTGGATGTACCTCTCATCGCAGAAGTATAAAAGGATTGTTGATGTTGATTTTCTTCGAAAAACATTGTCAATAATTAGCCGAGATATTAAACATCAAAGATACGGACGATTTGGACATTCATAAAGACACGGTTGGCGTACACTAGTCATCGGCTTTTAAAGCCTAGATAACAACTTTTAATTATATACTATTAGTGTAATGCAATGTCCAGTTAATAATTCGTATATTTATTTACGGAACACTCTGTGCGCGAGTAATTCTCACACTTGACTGGTTATTTAAAAAAAGAAAAAGAAAGAAAAAATGATATATTTAAGGACCTGATATGTAAAACTCAAAAACCAAATCAAGGAGATATATAAAAAAAAATATGAAAATAGAATCTTTTTATGCAAAACAAACTTTAGACTTACTTATGTCAATTGAACATACAATTTTTTTGTCCACATTCATTTCATATTGAACACATTATTCCATGCAGAAAACATTTTTTGTACTATATTCATATTTTATTCGTATGAATAATACATTTTAAGTAAAAATGGAGAAATAATTCTACCTTTCTACGAAATTAGGTGGTGACTTTCAAAATACATTTTCGGTTTGCAGTAAATTAGATTAAAAAAACTTTGTTTACATAGAAAAGAATATAATTTTTTATATATTACCTCTTACTTGTTTTATTTAACTGTTGGGTAATTGCAAATACGTCTTACAGCATAATGCATTGAAAAATGCTTATTTTTATTTTTATACTCTTGAAAGAAGTTTGGACTGTTATGCATGCAAGTTCCAGTACGAAATCTGTATATTTCACAATTGCAATTTCCGCTTCGAGAAGAAGAAAAAAATCTTTTATAATATTAAAGGTAAGAAACTTTAGTTTGATAATATTAAAAATTAAAAAAAAAAATAATAAAATTTATGAAGACAGGAATAAGAAAAGACTAAGAGATTTCTAAATTTTTTCAGTTCAAAAAATCTCTTGTGATATTCAGTCAGTACATGTTCATAACACATTCGCTTGGTAATATTTAAATACGAATACAATATGTTAAAAAAATCTTTAAAAAGTCATCGGACACTTTCCATTTTAGACGTTTTTTCATCAACTAGAGAAATACTTGACAAATTTGTCTGCAACCTAAGGCATTTAAGGAACATGATTAACATCATGTTTTTCAACTAAGGTTTGGTTATGAGAATATTTAGGAGATCAGTAACAGATTGAATAAATAAATAAACATTCGCGATCAACCATAAAGCTCTCGAGAATATTTGTAGGTTCACATGACTGTGTGTACCGTATACAACAGGTATGTTCATTTGTGTAAGAATAGAATGCATAATTAATGAACACATAAAGGTTTATTTTTTTTAAAAAGAAGTAATTGTTTTCATGAATTTTCGTGAGTGAATTCAAGAAATACAAAAATTTGTTAATTTTAAAATAACGATAATATGTGTTTTAGAATTAATAGTCACGAAAACTTTTTCAGGCAGGTATTAATTCCGTGTATTATCTTTTTAAATAACTCTGAATACATTAAATAAGACAAAAAATAATTGAATAAATTTTTTAAAATTTTTTTTATATAAAATGATATTATCATTAATAGAATTTCAGTCTATGCAAAATCGTTACAAATTCTACTTAATTACATTTAACAGAAGAAATTGAAATTAACTGAACATTTATTTAATAATAGAAAACCATTTTTCTAAAATCACAGAGGATTTCAAATTGCTGACTGTTGTTGATCTACGTTGTTTAGACGTGAAAAATGTTTTTAAAGAATAAAATTCCTTAAGGAAGTTTTCCTCAAAGTCTCACGGTTTATGTTATTTTGTTTTAATTTATTCCCCTTTTCGTATCTCTTCTACTTTACTTTATTTAAATTAAAGGAGCAAGTTTTATAGGAATCTGACCCCTGTAATATTACTTGTGAAAACTATCTAAAACGCACATGTACTGACGAATGAAATCTAGATCTATAAACGCATCTATATTTAAAACTCTATATGATCTATTATGCTCTACTTAATGCTGGAAATTTAGGAAATTTTTGGGAAAAAAATTAGGAAATTTTAAAGTAATATAAATGCTAATTTGCATAGAATTATACTAATGTTGAAATTATGTCTCATCTTACTATGAACTGTCAATTTAGAAAAGTTACATAAGAATGAACACATGGCTGGAAATATTTATTGACGAACTTCATTTCATTACAGATGTGATGAATAGTTGTTAATGTAAATTTTCTTAATTTGGTCGTCGTAAATTGTCTCAGTTTTATGAATTAGAATGTTCTTATAGTGATTCTGAAGCGAGACAGCCACCTTTTTGCTCCCTTAAGATTTCTGTAAGCATGCGGATTAGGACATCAAATCGTGAAACGTTTACGGCATTAAAACATTACACGAAAAATTTAATTAAAAAAAGAACGAATTTTTCACAAATATTTTCAGTAGAGTGGAAATCCGAAATATAACTCCAGTAAGCATTTCTGTATTGCTATGGTGTGGGGATACAATGTGGTTTTCTGGTGGAGGGACTTGCATTTTAGATTATTAATAAGAGAAACAACGGAAATATCTCAGATGGGAGCATTTCGGTGGTCCATGAGGAAGATATTTAGACTATCGCATGAATTCATCCTTGATTTCTAGCATTACCTAAAGCTAGACCTGCGCTACGCAACTGATGAACAGATTTATCAAAATGAACACGGTCGAAAATACATCGCCTGATAGTTTCTTTTAACTCCGTAACTTCGACAATACTCTCGTACCTTCGTCGATACTCCCGTAACTTCGACAATACTCTCGTACCTTCGTTGATACTCCCGTAACTTCGTCAATGAGGAATTTATCACTGATTGTATCTTTTACGATAGATATCAACTCTAATTCCATCAATCTCAGAGCTATAAAAAGTAGCTGTTCGCAGTTCTAAGGTTTTGCAATA
Source organism: Maratus speciosus (assembly GCA_963932465.1). Lineage (NCBI taxonomy): Eukaryota > Metazoa > Arthropoda > Arachnida > Araneae > Salticidae > Maratus > Maratus speciosus. The sequence goes on along the minus strand of OZ010788.1, from coordinate 379,244,236 downwards.
ATTTTAAAACAATTAGCAGTGATTACTCGTTAATTGTTACGCCCGTTAATTACATTTCCCGATTATGTTCTTTAAAAATACCGTTAAATTTTGGGCCAGTTTTTCCTGGTTCCACTCACATTTCCATTATTAAAAAATATTATATGCGATTTCTCAACGTCGAAATGGAGTTGTAAACAATTAAGATGAAACAGAGAAGCAAACTGTATGGTTTTAAAGAGGTTTTTTTAAAAAACTATTTTTAAAGTTCTGGAACAAAGTAACTGTCAAAGTTGCTGTCGGTTTCTTTGGTCCATTCACTTAATTTCATATAAAATGAATACATTTCATATGTAAATGAATACATTTTTATTGAAACCCCCTTGCATTAGCATTTTCTATTAAATTAACACCGCAAACTCGATAATTTTTTTTTTTTTTTTTTTTTTTTTTTTTTTTTTTTTTTACTTTTAAACACAATAAAGCAATTTTTAATATTAAAGAAACGAGAAAGAGTTTTCGTCACGTTATCCTCAGCAACTGGAACAAAAACAATTAATGTAACGTTTTGCTACATCAACATGTGAAAAAAATATTACTTAAAACAGGTTTTAAGAGATTTGGTTGTATAAGAGGCAAGGCTAAGTAACTGGGGCTATTTTTGGACCAAAAAAGGCCTGGCACAAGTAGCCCCGAAAAACTAGTTTTCTTGTTAGCTTTATGAAAACGTAAAATTTTTTTGTCAAAATAAAAAATTAAAGGAAAAACTATGATCAAACATGGGTTACAGGTTACTAAAGGTAATTTTTTCACTCTTATCTTATTTGTAGCTCTTATCCAGATTGTTTCACTATAGAAAGTTTGGAGAGTTAAAATTTACACACGAAAACAGTTGTTTAAAAACGCATCCAGTGTTGCAACTAAAAAAAATAAATTACCCTCAAACTATTCAAATACCCTTTAGTAGGGTATAACATATTTTTCAAGGTCAAAAACTTCAAATTATCTTGTATTGTTTGTTCAAAACAAAAAATACAAATTTTTTATGGGATGTACCAAAGTACGCAAGGATCAAAGTACCGTGATAATACCAGTGACTGAAATTTTATAAATCAACGTTATTTGAAGACTTTATATGCATATGTATAAAAAAGTTTTAAAGGTTAAGGGGACATCAGAAAACTTCTCATAAATATTTCCTCCATCTGAATGGTAATAAAACTTTTTTTTTGTCTAACAGTGTCTGTACATTTTAAACAATTGAATAAAAGTACCGTTACTTTGTCATTACTGTTATATCCTCATTGTAAATAAAATAATTCTGTTTTTCAGATTTCACTACTAAATTGTCCTATAACAATTGCCGTATTTATTTTTTCAATAGGACATTAAATCTTTAAAACCTCATGATATAGAGACATTAAGTGAAAAATGTTAATTCAAGGAAGTAAGAAATTTTCGCATTTTCAGCAGAGTTGTGATCAGTCAATTTTCCCTTGTAATATTTTTAACCATTTGGAAAAATGGTTATTGTCCTTGTCAGGGTAGGAAATCAAAAGCATTTCCGAAGCTTTTTATTGGTTTAATCTGCATTTTTTTCGTGTTCTGATTGGTCTATACAGTATTCTGTATTTCCCTTTACTTTCAACAGAGATGTATTACTTCTGTTGCCACTTTGACAAAAAAGTAATAAAAACTACAAAAACAAAATTAATAACTCAGAAACAAATTGAGATACAGCTTTCAAACAAATTGCATTTAAAATTACATTTTTTTCTCTATACGACGGTGTAAAAAGTAATATTGTGGGATGTTTAGAAGTTTAAGAATGGAATTTCATTTAAAATTGGTCGTCAGATTTCTTGGACGATGGAAAAGCCTTTTCCCGAACAGCCAATGAAATGCTTGAATAATACGTAAGTTTCAGGTGGATAATACGTAAGTTTTAAGAAATCTGACGGGTCGCAGGCGATTTTTGTCGCTTGCAATTTTTACGTGTAATAACACAATTAATGTTTAATTCATGACGTACGTAATGTAGGATCAAATCCGTGCGCTTTTTTATGTCTTAAATTTTAGTCTTCGAAAAAATCATTTTCCAAATGGTCGTTGTAATTTGTTAAATTGCCTTTTTTTTTTTTTTTTTTTTTTTGTATTACTAGGGTGGGAAAGAGCACTGTGGTTAACACGCACACACACGATAATTAAACACACACAAAAAAATAAACGTGAATAAAGATATATAAAATCTATGAATTTAAAATACTGTAAAAATATTTAACCTTTTTTTTTCTTGTCTTCATCATTTTTATTTAAAGTTGTAAGTACATGATTGGTTGATTGATTTATTTGGTAGAAATACAGTCATGTAAATATATATATATATATATATATATATATATATATATATATATATATATATATTTCTTTTTTACTGATTTTCTGTATAAAATCTACCGGCTACTGAAAATTAAAACTTAATGTCTTTCATTTAACTTTCATTGAAATAAATATATTATTAAAATTTAAAGAAAATCGTGAAAAAATGTTATACATTCAATGCAAACAACAGTTATTAATAATCCGCAGGAATTGAGTTAAAATATATTTTAATTAAGTTTTAGAAAGTTAAGAAATCCTTAGAGATTACATGAACATCTAAATATACATATTATTCAATTTTTCATAAAACTTTAAAAAGCACAATTCAAACATTTTGTATTAAAATATTTAAAAGTTGATAGAATGATAGCTAAAATTACAATATTCAAATAAAAAATTTAAATTAAATTTTATTTCTGACTATGTATTATATTTACTTAGTTACTTAAGCGATAATACCAGACAAAGCGTTCAACAAATGGTAACAATAACAATAAAAATGCTAACGCTGCGAAATGCAAATTCATAAAAGAAAGTGTAATAGAATTAGATTTCTATTTTATTAAGACTTCTTTCTAAATCCACAGGTAATATCAGCTCGCTCCGTAAATTTTTCAAGCATAATTAAATTTTATTTCAAAGTTGCATATATTTTTATTCTTTATATAAAAAAAGAAAAGAAACTTTATTTCGAAATTTCATTGTATAAAAGTCGTGGAATTTCGTTTAAGTTTTATTTTTATGCTGTGATATTTAAATTTTAATTTGATAACAAACTTTGAAATTTGAAACTCATATTGAAATTTTACGATTTTAATATCAGTATTAAAATGGTAATTTTTTTTTATCGGTGTCAAATTTTTTTAAAAGTGGTATTAATATGTGCTAATGTATTGTTTTGAAAATAGAATCTTTATTTAATATTTATTAAATCTAAGTAAATATGTACTATATAATGTAAAAAGTAGATGTGTAGGTGAATAAAAAAAAAAAAATTCATTTTCCCTTCGTCTGGATATGAGTGATCGTTTAATATATCTAGTTGAAACTTAGTGTGATAATTGATAAAACTCCATTTTAAGGTTTATTGTATTTACGCATGTGGTTGCAGCGAATAGTTTGTTTTATTTTTAAGTCGCAAAAATGCCATGCTATCTTATAAATCGAGGTGCTTAGCGGTCATTATCTTTGAGTACTGCTGTATCCGAGTAGTTTTGGCCTAATTTAATATAGAAATTAACGATTAGATAAGGCGACGATTAATTATCGAAAAGAATGGTACTCAAAAATAAGAAAACCTACCTAACCCTGTACAGTAGGGTGGGCCGAAAAAAACTTTTTTTCGATTTTCCATGATGAGTAGTGCGGAAAAGTTGCCAATAGTGGCACTAAGTTCACAAAAAAAATTGAGATTTTTTGGATAATTCCTTCATTTGCCGCAAATGGTTTGAAGTTTTGCTCAAATGCTGATTTTTTAACTTTTTTTGCAAATATTTGAAAAAATGTTAAATTAAACTTATTTTAGCTGAAATTACTTGAAATGTCATATTTAGTGTTACGAAATGTTTAAATAAGATCTAATTATGTATTATTTAATAATTATGTGTATTTTGAATTAGGAGATTTTTATAGCCTTTTCGCGTATAAGTGAGCAAAAATTTAAGTATTGTTTGGTTCGTTCGTCGGTTTCTCTTTTTTGTCTTTATTATGTTTCTCGCTCTTCTTTCTGTTTTTAGATGCGTTCAGAGTCACATATTTTAATGACGGACCACAGCATGTCTTGACAGCAATTTCGAAGGGAGTGGAGAATGTGGATCTGAAGCCAATGAAATCGCAATCACTCATCATGGGGATGACGGAGAAAATGGGAGATTGGAGAAACAGCGAGATGGGATGTGAATTATTTTTCTGCTCTAAAATACAAATATTCTCAGAAGATTCAAATAAAGGGAACTTTGAAGCAGGCAGTTCTTCTGAATCAGAATTTGAAGAAGGGGCTTCAAAAGAAGACACTCCCAAACGCATATCCCTTTCTCATACGGCGTTCGCCGCATTTAGAACTGGTATATCAGATAGGAAAATTTCGTTCAGAGCTTCATCCGTGCTTCATGATTCAGGAATTGTGACAGCAGAGGAAAAGAATCTCGTCATCGATAAACACAAGGTTAGGTGATAGAAAAAGAAACTTTGAACGAAGATACAGGAGGAAGAATACCTTAAAAGATAAAAATTTACAACCATATTCATTGATGATAGAAAAGGTAAAAAGATCATCATACATAAAAGTGACAAGCGGTATCGTCGCGAGAAACACGAAGCACATATCACTAATGGCGTGCGAAAAGGTACGTGTCGATTTCTATGAGCCTATTTCTGTTTCGTAGACATAAAAAATGCAAAAGGCTGAAAATTTGAGTATCTATTAATCTAACTCAGATTGGGTTGGCAAAAGTCTTAGGTCAAGAGGTTCTACCATCTAGTTTATACAGTTGGTGGAGTTGGTGGTTGGACAGAGTGGAAGCTCGTTCAGATGAATACATATCAAATGTTGCAGTTCTTAATATTTTCCAAAAAAGGCTGTATTCTGGTTTAGAAAATTATATAATGAGTTTGCTATTTCTCAGAAGCGACCAGACGGAGGTGTCAAGTGACCGAAATATACCGAACAGCGTTCAGACAACATGGTGATATTTGTTTCGTCTTTCTCTCGACGGTGCCACTTGTCCACTTTTTTCCTATGAAGATCGTTTTATTTTATTTTATTTTTTTTTTTTTTGCTATCAAAAATATGCTTGCAATTTTTCTTCCTCCAAGGTCTTATTCCTCCTGTATCTTCATTCCAAGTTTCTTTTTCTGTCTCCTGACTTTTTCTTTATCGATAATGAGATCCTTATTCCCTTTTGTCAGAATTTTTACATCCTGAAGCACAGATGAAGCTCTTACCGCAATTTCCCTATATGATATACCAGTTCTAAATCCGGCGAAAGCTGCGCGAGAAAGGGATATGTATTTGGGAGTGTCTGCTTTTGAAGGCCCTGGTTCAAAGTCTGATTCAGATGAACTGCCTGCTACAAAGTTCCCACTGCTTGACACTTCTGACATTATCGGTATTTTAGAGCAGAAAATAATTAACATCTGATCTTGCAGTTTCTCCCATCTCCTATTTCTCCCCTCATTCTCATGATGACTGGTTGCGTTTTCATTGGTTTCAGCTCCACAATTTCCTCTCCTTCCAGAATTACTATCAAAAATAAAGAAATGTTTCAGCATAAGAAATGTTTCAGGTAATATCTTTGCTGCTTATGCTTAATTAACTCAGGGAAGAGTTTATTTGTAAATCGTCAAAAGATTCTGAAAAGTAATTTAATAAGGACAAAATCTGTGCAAATTCTCAAAAACAGAGCATGTGTTAATATTAACACTTCATTTCGTCTTCATTACCATATCACTAGTAAATAAAAGTGTTATTTAACCTTTTCCATTTAATATTTTATCATAAACAGAAATGTAATTCAATTATCCTTTGAGTTACGTGTCTTAATTTTGTGATTTATTTTGTATAAACAGTTATTATATCTAAAAAAATTAATTTATGAAGAATATTCCTCCACTCGTTATATTGCACAATATTAGAATGAAGAAATTTTGTATAATATTAATAATATAGTAACAAATAAACGCTAACTAAACTTTTACTAACGCTATTTAATCTATCGTTACTTCAATTTTTAGCCGAATTAATATTATTACTGTAATATTTTAACAGAAAAAGAAGTTAAATAGTATAAGTTAAACAGAAATATTTTTCCCGATCACGCATAATTATTTACCATTACAGTATTGTAATACACTGTTTTTACATTTTATGTATCTTTTAAATGATAAATAAGTATCATAATTGTTTTGGAATATTTTTCAGCATTTATTAGAATATATATACATATTGCTTTTTAATGCTGAAATTTGCCGTTGGATGGTTTTAAGAAAGAAAAATAGTTCTACGCGGTTCATATAGGAACACTTTATGCATAATTATTACAAATCATTTATCTTTATTACGTAGCATTTTTTTAAATAATCAGATGAAAAGATTAGAATTATAATACAAGTCAACTAAATATAAGTGTGTTTCCAGAAATTACAGAAATGATTAGAATGAATCTATAATACTAAAATTTGCCTGTTTATATTTCACAAGTACTCCTCCTAGAATATCGAATTTTTTTAGAATTAATTTAACACCAGTTATCCCCATGAATCCGAAGATGTCATATAAGGTCTCAGAATATTAAAATTTAAATTAAGTATCTGATATATATGTTACCGGCCAAACCCGATTTTAGGCCAAACTAGTTTATCCTAACGCGCATAGGATAAACTAGTTTTTCCTAGGCCAAACTAGTTTATCCTAACGCCCATAGGATAAACTAGTTTTTCCTAGGCCAAACTAGTTTATCCTGACGTACGTAGGATAAACTAGTTTTTCCTAGGCCAAACTAGTTTGGCCTAACGCTCATAGATAAACTACACTGCTCAAAACAATTAAAGGATATTGCAGTTTTAGGTGGATTTTGTATCTGGTAAACTGTTTAGCTGATTGATACATTGTCGACAGACATAGTAGGTTATACGAGAATAAATTACACATGTTTGGCAGAAAAAAATGCATTTTATTGCGCATTTGTGTACTAAAGGAAAAAAACACAATTTGTGCATATGAGAAAAAAAGAATAAGAAAAGGTGTTTTCTTCAAAGAAAATCATTTTCAGTAGGGGGTATGGTTTCCACGGGCGGCCAGCAACGTTGAACACCTTTGAGGCATGGACTCAATGAGGCTATTAATGACGAGTTGGGGTATTCTGCCCCACTCTTCCAGAAGAGCTCTTTCCAGTTCTTGGAGAGTTTGTGGGGGTTGTTGGCGGCCAGAAACTCGTCTTCCTAGAGCGTCCCAAACGTGCTCGATTGGATTCATGTCTGAAGAACACGCTGGCCATTCCATTTGAACGATTCCTTCCTCTAAAAGGAAATCCTCCACCAGGTTTGCACGATGTGGCCTGCAGTTATCGTCCATTAAAATGAAGTTATCTCCGATTGCTGCAGCGTAAGGGACTACAATAGGTCTGAGGATCTCATCCCTATATCGGCGACCAGTCAGAGCTCCATCTCGAATGATGTAGAGGTCAGTGCGCCCGTCAATGGAGATGCCACCATACACCAACACTTCTCCACCGCCAAATCTCACACTTTCGTGCACGAACGCAGGATTATTACTACTGCCACGGTCCCTCCAGATGAAAATACGCCTATTATCCGGATGCACAGAAAAACGGGACTCGTCAGAAAACAGAATATTGCTCCATTCATTTCTCCTCCAGTTGACATGCTCGGTTGCCCACTCCCTGCGGTCGCGACGATGCCTTGATGTTAATCTAACACATACCATCGGTCGGCGAACATACAGACCTACAGCATGGAGCCGGTTTCGGACAGTCTGAGTTGAAATCGTGGTGCCTGTAGCCGAGCGAAGGTGTTGTTGGAGAAGAGTAGCGTTCATGGTTCGGTGTCTCCGAGCTGTTAACGCTAAATTCCGATCTTCATTGGGCGTTGTTGCCCGTCTACGACCTTGCCCTGGTCTTCGGCCTGCACATCCACTCTCCAGAAAACGGTTCCAGATCCTGGAAATGACACTTTGTGACACTCCAATGGCTTGGGCTACTTCGGCTTGAGTTTGGCCCCCTTCTAACCTACCAACAATTCTCAAAGCTTCTGAATCTTTCAAATGACTTCACTGAGACATCGTACTCATCGAAACAAAGCAATCACTGAATGCCGATCATCCTTGTCTTCATTCTCTTTTATCCAGTTGAAAGTCAAATTTCATTCGCTGCCGCTGAAGCGACGTTTTTGACGTCGAACTCAAAATTTGCATACTCCACAGTTTGAAAACCAGAAAAATTTGCATTTGTGATTCTCTTCTTCTATTTTCGGCAAAAAAATTTTCGTTTATATCTTTATTTTATATAAAACTTCAAATATCCTTTAATTGTTTTGAGCAGTGTAGTTTAGCCTGCTATTTATTGGTCTGAACTAGTTTGTCCTAGGCCGATCTAGTTTATCCTAGACCAATTGAATTTGGCGTACTTTTATTGATCCCAAAAACCGCTTCCGCGCCAACCTTCTATTTTATCCTAGGCCAATCTAGTTTATCCTACGGCAATTCAATTTGACATTCTTATATTGATGCCACAAAATGAAAAAAAAAAGAACCGAACCGAACTAATTCGAACTCAAATTCAATTTCTCAAAAATGAGTCAAGTTCAAGCTCAAATTCAAAATTGTTCAAACGAATCCGCTCAACTCAAACACATCTATGGAAGTCCACTAAAAACTCGTATTTTTAATTATTGTTTTTAAATATAATAGAAGCTTAGCGACCAAATTTACAAAATTTTGTAAGCTAATCTTTGGTTATTAGATGTGAAGGTCTCTACTGGCCCACTAAATTTTCCTTCCCGACACTCGGTCCGGTTTGGAATTACTTTTTTCGAGAGGTTCAGACCGAGGTGGACCGGGACTTCCGTGATTTTTTTTCCGGCTTAAGTAGGAACTGGACTGCATTCTTCTTGATGTCTGCACAGGCAAAAATGTTAAGTCCAATTTTCAACCCACCTCATATGAAAATCATTTGGATCCATCTCTGGTCTGTTCAGTAAAAATATCAGTAACATTTGGCACGTCCAAACTTTTTTTTTTATGCACGTTTTTTTAAATCGCTTTTATTCCACAATTAAAATTCATATATTTATTATCATTTTTTTTTACTTTCTTCTATCTTTACAAGATTAAAATATTGGATTCGTGAAAATTTTCGACAGATTTACTCGTTTTAGGGGTCAGAGATTCCCAAAAACATGTTTTTACAAAATGTCTGTCTGTCTGTATGTATGTGACACAAATTTTGTGGGCGCTCTATCGCAAGAACTAATCCACGTAATTTAATAAAATTTACATTCAGGTAGTCCCTGATATAAATTGGTGCTGATTACTTTTTGGTGTAAATCGCCCAACAGGTGGCGCTGCTATGCTGCATTTATGACGATTTACGCAATAGCTCTATCTTAAGAGCTAAAACACGGATTTTCATGAAACTTCAGTTTCAGTTAGGCCTTGATATGAATTGGTGATGCTTACGTTTTGGTGCATATCGCTCAACAGGTGGTGCTGCTATTTTGTGGGATTTACACGATTTCTGCAATAGCTCTATCTCAAGAACTAATGCACAGATTTTCAACAAAGTTCATATTCAGTTAGTCCTCGATATGAATTTATGCTTATTAGGTGTTGGTGTAAATAGCCTAATAGGTGGCGTTGCTGTTCTGTATTTTTCACGATTTCCTCAATAGCTCTATTTCAAGAACTAATGCACGGATTTTCATAAAACTTCAGATTCATTGTACCTGTGGCCTGACAATAGTGTGAGATGCGGAAATGGAATTATAGTGGAAAGGAGTGATTCATGATTGGTGTAGTTCTTTTAGGTGTCGTATTGCATTCTACTAGAAATATTGTAAATAGTAAAATATTGAAAAAATTAATTGAATTGCAAAAGTATTATAAATAATGAAAATAATCAATTGAATTGCAAAAGTATTGTAAATAATGTAAATAATCTGGTTACTGCTGAATATACTAACTAACGTTCCCCGGATTGCGGTGCCGCAAAGGTGATAGAAACATCCCGCCCTGGTCTAGGGGCTTGACTCAACCATCAGCCACAAGCAGGTACCCAGGGTGGGCGATTAGATTAGATTAGATTAGTATACCTTGATTAATATTATGGCTGATTATGTTTTGGCGTAAATCGCTCAACAAATGACGCTGCTGGGCTGGATTTTTCACGATTTTCGCAGTATCTGTATCTCAAAAACTAATACACGGATTTTCACCAAACTTCAGATTCAATTAGATGTTAACATAAGCTGTTTCTGGTTAGGTTTTGGTGTAAATTACTCCACAGACTGCTATGCTGCACTATGCTGGATTTGCAGGATTTCAGCGATAGTCATATCTCAAGAACTAATGAATGGAATTTCATATCTTTAGAATCCTCAAGATGTGCCTAGATTGTCATTTAAGTTTTCACTGTGATAGCGAATTTTGAAGTATTAACATGTTTGAGATAGAAAAAAGTTTTGGCATTCGTACATCCTACTAGTTTTAATATGAGTAGATGCATTTTTATGTAATACAATTAAAGTACGGTAAAACCTGAGAAAAAATAACCAGCCTATGAAGAAATCCCGTGTTTAACAAAAAAAATATTTTGATCTCTGTAAAATGAGTATATAAGTTACTTGTAAAAAGAATATAATGCATTTACAACAGACGATGAACCTTCTAATAAGGGAGCCTGCCTATAACGGATTTTCTTCTTCCCTGTGCAATTCCGTCTTAGATGATTTTATTGTATAGGATTTTTAAATTTTCGTACATCCTACTAGTTTTAATATGAGTAGATGCATTTTTATGTAATACAATTAAAGTACGGTAAAACCTGAGAAAAAATAACCAGCCTATGAAGAAATCCCGTGTTTAACAAAAAAAAAAATATTTTGATCTCTGTAAAATGAGTATATAAGTTACTTATAAAAAGAATATAATGCATTTACAACAGACGATGAACCTTCTAATAAGGGAGCCTGCCTATAACGGATTTTCTTCTTCCCTGTGAAAATTCCGTCTTAGATGATTTTATTGTATAGGATTTTTAAAATTTTTGAATCTCCAAGTCACAGAATGTGTATTAACGATATTAATGATTCTATTGTAAACTATACTGATTTTTTTAATGAATATCTATTTGTATGTAAATATCTGAATACTTACCACTAATTTTTTTACACGGCTTGGAGACTTGAAAATCTAAAAAAAATTATATAGAAAAACCTTCAAAGTCGGAATCACATAGAAAAGAAAAAGACTTCGTGATAGTTAAGTTTCTTTATTAGCAGGCCCATCGTCTCTAGCAAATGTATTATGTTCTTTTCAAACGGATTATTGTATCCAATTTGCACCGATTAAAAAAAATTGTGGGGTCAATCCATTTCAAGTGGTCCAGAAAATGTCATATTCGTTGCTCGACCATTTTTAAAAAATCTGAAATTTTTTGTACAACAACCCTAACATGGTTCAAGTTCCAAATGACTATTATTTTAATTTTATTAATTTTTGTTTGTGCATGGCGGCCATCTTTGTTTCATCGTCTGCAGCTATTTTCTCAAAAGAAGGGTTTACGGAATTGTAAATAATTCATCGTTTATTTATCCAATTCAATTGCGGATTAAAGCAATTTGTACACAATACATTGGGCTAAAAATCTGGTAATGGAGTAGTTTCCGAAACTAACTGCTTATTGGTAAAATTTAAGCATAAAGTTTCCGTTTTTTTCCAAAATTTGTCCATTTACAAGAGGAAATTTTTTCTAGCAAGGAAAACTGTCAACATGACATAATTTTTTTTACAAATAGGCCGAAAGTACTTGTACTCACACGCTGAACTCCAGATCTGGGACTTGCTTTCTCTTCGCTAAAAAAAATCCCAAATTTTTCAAAAATGACAAAAATCGCACTTTTCAGGTTTTGATATCTCTGGTGGGGCACGAGATAAAAATCTGAAATTTTTTTTTTTGTAAGAGCATTGTATGGTAGTGTTATGCACAAGAAATTTCAGGATGGAGATTTGACTACAAGCTGAGATATGACAAGGGCAACATGTCAAAACAATCCTGCCAAACTATTGTTTTGTTGTAGTCACAGCTAAGTATTTATCTCAGAGTATCATTTAAATTTATTTTTTAGATTATCTTTAAATAATAGTAACAGAAAATAAATCTTTTGCAATTAATTTAAAAAATAATTATGTCTAAGGCTTACATTTTGTATGGTATCAGTAATTTTTGTTGTAATTTTAGTAACTAAAAGAAACCTCAGAACTTTTACATTGTCTTGTATATATATATACAAGACGTGAGACAAAAACAGAATAGGGAAAGAGAAAAGATGTTAATGTTGGCATACTTGTTGAGACATGATCAAACGTGTCAAAACACATTCCTGCTTGTTGGTTTAAAAACCACAATTTTAACGCTGCTTGCCAGTCCATGAAACTTGTTCCTACCATAAGTATGTTCCTGTAAATGAAACATTATATGATGTTACCATGCATCAGCCTAAAGTAATTTTCAGAATGTAAAGATACCCAAAGCCTTTCAAAATTTATACTGCAGAAAAATCACATTTTTTATAAGTAAGCTAGGAATTATTAATGAACTGAGACTTGCACATAGTGATTTCAAAGTATATTTCTATGAGCCAGCAGAGACAAAATCTTTAATCAAGTTATCAAGAAATGACAAGACTTGGTTCCTACAAATAAAATATTGAGAAAGATAAAAATTGTGGTTTTTGAACCAACAAGCAAGAATGTGTTTTAACACGTTTGATCATGTCTCAACAAGTATGACAACATTAACAGCTTTTCTTTTTCCTTATGTTGTTTTTGTCTCAGGTCTTGTATAACAATATTTTTTTTTTCTTTATGTAAAAGTGCTGAGGTTTCTTTTAGTTACTAAAATTACTTACAACAAAAATTACTGAAACCATACAAAATGTATGGCCTTAGGCATAATTTTTTTTTTTTTTTTTATTAATTGCTAAGCTTTGCAAAGGGCTTTATTTTCTGTTACTATTATTTAAAGATAATCAAAAACATAAATTTAAATGACACTCTGAGATAAATACTTAGCTGTGACTACAACAAAACAATAGTTTGGCAGTATTGTTTTGACATGTTGCCCTTGCCATATCTCAGCTTGTAGTCAAATCTCCATCTTGAAATTTCTTGTGCATAACACTACCATACAATACTCTTATTAAAAAAAATTTCAGATTTGTATCTCGTACCCCACCAGAGATATCAAAGCCTGAAAAGTGCGATTTTTGCCATTTTTGAAAAATTTGGGATTCTTTTTAGCGAAGAGAAAGCAAGTCCCAGATCTGGAACTAGGCGTGTGAGTACAAGTACTTTCGGCCTACTTGTAAAAAAAATTATGTCACGTTGACAGTATTCCTTGCTAGAAAAATTTCCTCTTGTAAACGGACAAATTTTGGAAAAAATGGAAACTTTATGCTTAAATTTTACCAATAAACAATTAGTTTCGGAAACTACTCCATTACCAGATTTTTAGCCCAATGTATTGTGTACAAATTGCTTTAATCCGCAATTGAATTGGATAAATAAACGATGAATTATTTACAATTTCGTAAACACTTCTTGTGAGAAAATTGCTGCAGACGATGAAACAAAGATGGCCGCCATGCACAAACAAAAATTAATAAAATTAAAATAATAGCCAGTTTGAACTTCCATCATGTTAGGGTTGTTGTACAAAAAATTTCAGATTTTTTAAAAATGGTCGAGCAACCAGTGCTGGACCACTTGAAATGGATTGACCCTGTGTTTAATACAGAATTTCGTCATACACAGATTCTTCTAACAGGTTTTCCGTATAAACGTATATGTACTATTCTTTAAAGATAATTTTTATTGTGAAATAATGGTAACTTAAAAATATATGTATTTTAGGCCAAACTGGTGCCGGGACTTCGCCGGATTTTTGAAAATTCCAGATTTCTGAAAGAATATCAAATGTACTTCTTATATTCTTAATGATGTATTTATTCATAAATAATTGAAAGCCAAGTGATATTTATGTGAAAAAAAATCTGTAAATTCTTCCTCTCCTAAATTTTATGATAACCTCTCATCCCATTCTTTGGTACTCCAGCACACAATTCGTTATATGGAACATATTTTGCAACTACCGGTGGCGGGGAAATGGGGAAGATAGGGGGACAGTATCCCACTCCTCACCAAATAAATTTCATTATACGGGGGGTGACGGCAATACTACTTTGCACAGGCACCGGAGCGGTAGTTGGGATCAATAAAAGCACGTCAAATTGCATTGGCCTACGATAAAGTAGATTGGCTCCGGATGAACTAGAAAGTTGGCGTCGTTGCGGTCTTTGGGATGAATAAAATCACGCCAAATTGAATTGGCCTAGGATAAACAAGATCGGCCTAGGATAAACAAGATCGGCCTAGGACAAACTAGTTCAGACCAATGAATAGCAGGCTAAACTAGTTTATTCTATGAGCGTTAGTCCAAACTAGTTTGGCCAAGGAAAAACTAGTTTATCCTATGAGCGTTAGGATAAACTAGTTTGGCCTAGGGAAAACTAGTTTATCCTATGGGCGTTAGGATAAACTAGTTTGGCCCAGGAAAAACTAGTTTATCCGATGCGCGTTAGGATAAACTAGTTTGGCCTAGGCCAATCTAGTTTGGCCTAAAATCGGGTTTGGCCGGTAACATATATATATATATATTTCATTACTTTAAAATGCAAAAACACCATAACTCAGAAAAAATAATATATATATATATATATATATATATATTGTAATCTTTACTGACATTTCTGTAAAGATTGCAACAAAATTACTCCGTTGTTTTTGATAAAAGAGAGAAAAAAGTAAATGATAGAGATTATTAGATTTCTTTTGACATCGTTTTCTCAATTAAATTAAAAAGCTGAATTACTTTTAATTTAAATATATGTGAAATAAGCTCTGAAATAACTTAAATTTCGCAAGTAAATTCAAAGAAATAAAATTATATTTTTACATATTCAAGCCTTATAAATTAATTTATTCTACAGAAATGAAAATTGTGTGTCTCGACATATTTAAATTTAGAAATCATTACATCATATTTTTTTTCATTCTTTCAACCAATAAATGAAGAAAATGCAATTTTCTTGCATTTAGGTGGACAATTATTGAACCATATTCACAAGAATTAAATTATATAAAAAACATATACTACTTTCAATTAATTATTTTTAAAAATGGAAGTTGAAACATTTGCCATACCACTAAAAGTAAAATTGTTTACCATAAAAAATCATATCGGTGAAAATGTCATTTATTTCTTCTAAAGCATTTAATTTAATTCAAAAATCTAAAATATTTTTTATTAGCTTGTCATTTCACCAAATCCGAAATTAGACCAAATCTTAAAAGAAGAATATATTTTTGACAAAATTTTGCATTAAAGATTACGTTATCTGCAAAATGTGAATTTCGGAATTTCTGTCTAAACAACATTTTAAATAGAATATTTTTTCACTTAAAATTTAGTGCTTGAACAAATTAATGTTATAGGTTTTATTAAATGTGCAATAACGCTGGATCCCCCCCCCCCCAAAAAAAAAAATAAATAAATAAATTGGAAAAGCTCATGTAATATAAATGTAATACATCGGCATGCCGCACAGCTAGTACAACTCCGATTCAAAAAATTAGAATAATGAAAAGAAATACGGTCAAGGGAAATGAAAATCGAATTTATCAAATAAATAATCAACAATATCAAATATAAAGTACTATAATATGAATCTGCATATTTTGCAGATTATAAAAATGTAAACACATTACAATGAAATAGAAAATATATTTAAATCAGCTAACAACAAAAAATTCAAAATATTAGAATACTTTCTAACATGGTTCAAAAAATTAGAATAATGAAAATATATTGAACATAATTTAAACTCTAAGTATTTTTACTTGCTAATCAGTACTTTGTTGCATCACCCTTAGCATTAATGACAGCTCTTAAACGTTCTGGCATGTTTTTAACTAAAGGTTCACAATGTTTTTTATCCAAATTCGCCCATATGCTCTTTATACTAGAAATAAGTTCTTTTTTGTCTGTAGGCACAACTTCTTGAAGTCGTTTCTTCATAATTCCCCACAAATTCTCGATAGGATTTAGATCGGGTGAGTTTGCAGGCCAAGGGAGTACAGGTATGTCCTTATCTTTGAGCCATTTAGTTGTTGATTTGGAAGTGTGGGGAGAAGCTAAATCTTGCTGAAACAAGAAATCGTCATCACATAAATCCTCAGCTGAAGGAATCATGAAATGTTCAAGAATTTCTTTATAGACTTCTGAATTGACTGTTGTGGAAACAATACACAACCTGCCTGGGCCTTCAGCAGTCATGCAGCCCCATTCCATAACAGAGGTCGCAAATTTAACCGAACGTTTTAAACATTCTTTCTTATAAGCTCCATGTTTGCGTCTCCAGACACGTATACCTTGATTTCCGTGAGACACACAAAACACACTTTCATCGCTGAAAAGTATCTTTTTCCAATCGTCGTGATCCCAAAATAGCCTTTGTTTACACCATTTAACTCTAGCAGCCCTTTGCTTAGATGATAAGAATGGCTTTATCTTAGGCACACGTGATCTAAAACCTAATTTGCGAAGTCGTCGTAGTGTTGTAGATTTGGAGACATTTATACCCATTTCTTTCCATTTTTTATACACATATCTCACACTCCGAAAACGATGTTTCTTCACAATCTTTTTCAATTGCCTTTCATCTCTTCTTGAAGTTACTGGCTTTCGACCACTTTTAAAGTGTTTATTTTGAAAACACTTATTATTAGAATATTCTCTCAAAACTCTACTCACACTTGCTTGAGAGCATTTCACTTCTTTTGCTATAAAAAGTTGTGTTTTTCCTATTTCGTGCAAGTACACAATACGATATTTCACAGCCTCAGATAAATCGCTCTTTCGTCCCATATTAAGCAAATACTACGCTACAATCAAATGCCAAACGACTTTTCATTTTCAACGGAGCACATTTTATAGTCCCACAGATGTTAATCCCGCAGCCGTTCTCTCAACTTATAAGAAAAATTTGAATATTCTAATTTTTTGAACCATGCTATCGAGGTATTCTATTTCTTTGAATTATTCTAATATTTTTTAAATAGTTAATTATTAATATATCAGATAAAAATAAATATTTATGTTATATTTATAAATGCTCTGAAGATAATTAGATACTTTTAATATATTTTTTCCTGGACGCAGTATGCAAATTGACGCGTTAGCAACATCAAACTCATTCTTTTTTACATTATTCTAATTTTTTGAATCGGAGTTGTAGTAATTAAGGAAACTATAATATTGCACCATAACAGTAACTTTACTTAAAAGGTATATTTCGTTCCTAAGAATCATTCAATACCTCCGAGGATACTTTCCATGCACATCGTGTTTCTAGATGCTTAAAACTAGAGTCAATAAAAGAAACTTCGAAAACAAACATCTTGAGTACTTTGGAATGTTAATATATCGCTATACTGCAAATGAAACATTAATCTATTATTTTATTTGCTTGCAGGGGATAATAACTAAACGCTATAGTTTTATATCATTACAAATTTATTAGAAAGAATTTAAAATATAAAATAAAAATATTTTTAAAAATATATTAATTTTTTAAGTTATATATAACAAGAAGAAAAACAAATTCAAAGGAAAATTGCATTATTTAATTACTAAGGAAAATATTTCAAATAAAATCATAAGACGAAACGCAATATTCCACTTTGACTCAAATATAAAATATGTAATATGAATTTTAAAATTTCACTATTTTACTTAAAAGGAGACTATATATCATTACAAATTTATTAGAAAGAATTAAGAATAAAAGTAAAAAATAAAAAAATATTTTTAAAATATATTAATTTTTTAAGTTATATATAACAAGAAGAAAAAACAAATTCAAAGGAAAATTGCATTATTTAATAACTAAGGATAATATTTCAAATAAAATCATAACACGAAACGCAATATTTCACCTTGACTCAAATATAAAATATGTAATATGAATTTTAAAATTTCACTATTTTACTTAAAAGGCGACTAAAGTAATAAAAGAGATGTTACAATGTAAAAATATAGATGGGAAGAGTTCCATATTGTATGCTGGTTTTTTTTGGCGAGCTTTTTTTGGCGTTAAATGAATTAATATGGTTGCGATGTTCAGCCATTGGGGTTGCTTTTTTCTGGAATGGACTTAATTCATATGTTTTATGTGTAAATTTTTGCATTTAGCCTATATTTTTCGGAAAAATTTATAACTTTTGTTTTAATTTTACATATATGCGGCATTCTTACAATCTTTTGACTTTTATGCCTCTGAATAATAATTTTTATTTTAATACATTTTTTTGTGTTTTTTTTAATTTTATATGCTGAAGAACATCCCATTGCATGATTGCATAACAATATTAACGAGATAAATAAGTTTTGGACGATGTTGGGGGTCCAAATACTAGGAAAACTCCTATACCGCCCCGTGTCCCCGATGCTGATTTTTAAGTTTGGAGCTGTCTGTATAAAATTGTTTTAATAAAAGTAATTCGATGTAATTTTTTTCCAAAACTGGGACAATTGTTTTATATAAATATGTAGCAAAAAATTAACCTGCACACATTTTTACGGTTGATATTAATTCTTGAAGTCTGTCCCTGGGATTTTCATCCTTACCGTCCCTCTTGCTAAACTTATACAGAAAATAACTTCAGATGCAGCCACAGATTTTTTTTTCTCATGCAGAAGTATGCTAGTGAAAGAATGTCTAAAATTATTTGACAAGAAATTTACTGCAGAATTTAAATCAGCATTTAAATATCAATTTCAAGCTCGTGACTTTATTGTTAGTCTTACCGTCCCAAAGGTTTATTCCAGCACTTTTCGAGATAAATTAAAAAAAATTAATTTAATCCAATGTTAACAATTGTTTCTAAAAATCAATGAACATTGTGCCTATCACTTAGTCTTAACATGATTTGCCTAAAAATAGGGGGTAATTTTCCTTACTGTTCCATACTTACCGTCCCTTTTTTCCTTTACCTTCCCCTTTTTTTACCTTACCGTCCGTTCTTTAACACCCCTTTAAAACAATGTTTTACAAAAATTCTGTATTAAAAGTACTACATTTTTATTATTTCTTATTTGAATGTCTTGTGGGTACTATGCAAATTCATTAAAAGTAAAAATGTAGAAGAAAATTAAAAGTTATAGGGGTAAAATAGTAAGGAGAAATTAAACTCGCAAGTTTAACTTAAACCTCAGTTAAATAAAAAAATTTCGCTGCTGACCATTTTTTCTTTATTTTGAATCATAAAGGCATTCGTCTACCAGATTAAAATGTTATTTTAGCAAGTTTAATTTCACCAGATTTTTATTCCCGAAAGTCACAAGATTGTAAGAATGCCCCATATAATAAATATAATAAATACATAAAATTATATATAAGTACATAAAATTTATTTATAGGTGTATATATTATGTACGCATAAGGTATATCTCTATATGTAATATATATAAAACTACCTGTATAAACATCTTATTTTTTTTAACATGTGACATTTATAACATTTATTAAATATATAGGTATATGTTTACAAATATTTAAAGACCGTGTTTTCCGCCATCCTGAAAAATTTTATAAGATACTAAAAAGGCTTTTTGGCGCTATTTTGGATTCCTTCGCCAATCGCGCCAACCAGTACACAATATGGAATTCTTCCCATATAGATTTTATTTAAAAAAACTTCTTAGTAATTTCAGGCTTTACCAAGCCCTCCATCAGAGAATATTGTAATAACTAATTGCTGTTTATTTATACAAATAGGTCATTCTCCAAAAAGTGTACTATTCGAGTTACAAAAACTTTTTCAGTATTTGACTTGAACATTTATGAATTAATTTATGTTTTCTATTGAAAGTGAAAGTGAAAGAAGACTAAATGTGTTGTGTGCATACATTTTTTATAATTACTTTATATTTTTTATTTCGTAGTACACAGTATGCGAGATGTCAAGTCATGTCATGTCACACAGCCAATGTTACTAAGGAAAATGATTGATTACTTATTTAATTGAAAATAAAATAGCTAAATAATTATTATTATTCTAGCTACTACTATCTCAAGAGCAAAGTAACTTAACATAATTAATTACTTTCTTTATATTTTTGCTTGTTTTCTGAGTACAAAAAGGAGTATCACACAATAAATTCTCACCTCCATAAAACAAACATTAAGTTGCATTTTCATGTTAAAAAATGGCAAAATTATCATCGGATTTTGTTTCCGGTGATGCTAAAGTTAGCCAGTATGTTTGCTAATGTTAAAATATAAGTCAGAAATTTGTTTTTATGCTCAGGTATTAGAATTTGTTATAAAAAAGCAACGATGGTTACTGGAGAGTTAGCCAGTACGTTTGCTGTTGTAAAATTATAAGTCAGAAATTTGTTTTTATACTCAGGTATTAGAATTTGTTATAGAAAAGCAACGATGGTTATTGGAAATTCTCACCTCCGTGAACTGTAATTAAAGGAGACTAAATCGACACTAAGATATTTAATTATATATTGCTTATGTGATTATATCAACAGATGTTGATTTAAAGAACAAAAAATAAATTCTCAAAAAAAAAATAAATAAATATGTACGTTAATATTTAGAGCATGTTCCTCCCCTTCGTGAAACTCTTAATTTTGAAAATGTATATTTCAGAGAAAAATGCTTAACAAGAATTTACAATGACTGTAAATCAAAAAAGATTGATTTAAAACTTTAAAAGAAAAGAATTGAATAACCTATAAAAGATGGGTGATGAAAAGGAGCTCCAGACTTTACTCTAAAAGGTTTATTTCGTGCCTAAGAACCATTCAATATATCCGAGGATACTTCCCATGCACATCGTGCTTCTAGATGCTTAAAACTGGAGTCAATAAAAGAAACTTCGAAAACAAACATCTTGAGTACTTTGGAATGTTGGTCTATCACTATACTGCAAATGAAACGTTAATTTATTTATTTTTCTTTGCTTACAGAGGATAATAGCTAAACGCTATTGTTTTATATCGATACAGATTTATTGGAAAGAATTAAGAAATTAATATATAAAGTAAAAAAATATATTTTTTTAAATATTATTAATTTTTTAAGTCATATATAATAAAAAGGAAGAACAACTTCAAAAGAAAATTGCATTATTTAATAACTAAATAAAATATTTCACATAAAATCATAAGACAAAATGAAATATTTCGCCTTGACTCAAATATAAAATATGTAATGTGAATTTTAAAATTTCACTGTTTTACTTAAAGTGACTAAAAAAGTAAAAGAGATATTAAAATTTAAAAATATAGATTTTATTTTTAAAAAAAACCTTCTTAGTAATTTCAGGCTTTGCCATGCGAATATTATAATAACTAATTGCTGTTTATTTATACAAATGGGTAATTCTCCAAAAAGTGTACTATCCCAGTCACAAAGCCTTTTTCAATACTTGACATTCAGGCTTTACCAAGCCCTCCATCAGAGAATATTATAATAACTAATTGCTGTTTATTTCTGCAAATGGGTCATTCTTCAAAAAGTGTACCATCAAAGTCACAAAGCCTTTTTCACTATCTGACATGATCATTTTTGAATTAATTTAAGTTTTCTATTGAAAGTGAAAGAAGACTAAATGTGTTGTGTGCATAATTTTTTTATAATCACTTTATATTTTTTATTTCTTAGTACCTAGTATGTCTGATATCACTTCCGTGTCATGTCACACACCCACCCAATGCTACTAAGGAATATGATTGATTACTTATTTAATTGAAAATCAAATAGTTAAATAGTTATTATTCTAGCTAATACTATCTCAAGAGCAAAGTAACTTAGTATAGTTAATTACTTTCTCTGTAATTTTTGTTTGTTTTCAGAGTACAAAAACGAGTGTCATACAATAAATTCTCATCTCCATGAACCAAACATTAAGTTGCATTTTCATGTTAAAAAATGGCAAAATTATCATCAGATTTTGTTTCGCATGATGCTAAAGTTAGCCAATTTGTTTGCTGTTGTAATTATAAGTTAGAATCTTGTTGTTATACTCAGGTATTAAAATTTGTTATTAAAAAGCAACGATGGTTCTTGGAGAGTCTCACCTCCGTGAACTGTAATTTAAGGGGACTAGATCAACAATAAGATATTTGATTATATATTGCTTATGTAATTATATCAACAGGTGTTGATTTAAAGAACAACAAAAAAAATTTCTCAATAAAGTAAATATATACGTTAATATTTAGAGCACGTTCCTCACCTCCGTGATTATCACCTCCTTGAATCTCTTAATTTTGAAAATGTATATTTTATAGAAAAATGCTTAACAAGAATTTACTATGACTGTAAATCAAAAAAGATTGTTTTAAAACTTTAAAAGAGAGGAATTGAATAACATAAAAAATATGGGTGATGAAAAGAAGCTCTGGATAAGAGACGAATTTTTTGTGTTATTTTATATTCATTCCAAATAAATTCATTATGCATTCTTATATAGAATTTCTCCTCAGTTAAATATCTAATAGAATAAATAGTTTTTTATGCATTGCCACACTACACAGACATAACTGTTGCATAAAGTTCACTTCCGTGAATGATGTTAATAAAGAAAATTGCGTCTCTGAAAAAATATATAATGTAGCTGGGCCATTGCTGATTTTCTCTTGCAATAAGTGGCAAGTTTCTAAAAATGATAAGATTTGTCTTGAAAGACAATATCTTTTACGGGAAAAATTTGTATTGAAAATGCACACATTTGGGGACCTGACCCAAATAAGTCACTTTGAATTGAAAACGAGAGAGTCAATAATTATTAGATTTGAAAGTAGAAGTAGCAGTTTCTTGGATTGAACATATTTAGAGAAAATAAATATTATTATTAACTGCAGTTTCATTTATTTTATTACATCATTTTGTTCTCGTACGTCACTTTCATTTTAAATATGTAGCTGGGCAGTCGAAGTAGTAGTGTTTCAGATTAAATTTGTGTAGAATTTAATATTTAAATGCCGTACCGCTAAACAGTGAACTTTTTAAAGTTCATATTACATATTTTATGGAAAATATTTCAATTTATAAAATTTTAAAATTTATATTTATACTTTAAGAATTTTTGGATCTCTCTTCACAATGCTCTAATGAAATAAATATCATTTACTTAATTATATTTTATTTAAATGTAAGACTGACGTTTGATTTATAATAATAATAATAATAATAAAACATTTAAAATGTTGTCTAAATTTATTTCCTAAAACATGTAATGTGATAAATCCAAGTAATTTTTAATAAATGAATTATTTCCTATTAATAATATTTTTCTTTGATATATTTTTTTTTCGATGGGAATTTATTTATAATGTTAATTGATTTATTTGAAAAAGAAAGATATAAAGAAAAGCTTTTTAAATAGAAAAATGTAAATTTAACTTTCATGTTTTAGGTAGCTTTCATTACAAAAAGCTACCTATTCCAGCCGTTCGGAGGAAAAACATTCCGAAAAATTTTGTTATATTTTCACCAATCACGACCCCTAGACCCCGAAACCACCCTCCGTTCAAAATTGATATATATATCTGATCTTTGTCATACTATAACTCTCGTATTTATGAACCGATTTAGATAAAATTTCGTGTGTTCATAGTACATACCAATGTCTCGACCGAGTTCGTTGGCCAGCTTCATCCGCCATCTTGTTTCAAAATGGCGGACATTTAAAGAAATTTTAAAAATTTTAAATTTAAAATGAGGCACAAAAAATTAGACATTGAAAAAGATTTTTTTCTTATGTGTTTGGGCTTGATACAAAGATTCTGGAGCATTTTTTGTTTCGTCTATATCTTAAAAAATGGCTGAGTTATAGCACTTTGAATTTCTAGCATGGCTGACATTTTGAAACGATCTGATTTTTGTCACGCGATAATATGCGTTTTTATGAACCGATTCGGATGTGACAAGGCATGTGCATAGTACATAGCAATGTCTCGACCGAGTTCGTTGGCCAGCTTCATCCGCCATCTTGTTTCAAAATGGCGGTCATTTAAAAATTTAAAAAAAATAAAAATTTAAAAGTGAGGTACAAAAAAATTAGAAAATGAAAAAGATTTTTCCTTATGTGTTTGATCTTGATACAAAGATTCCGAAGCATTTTTTGTTTCGTCTATGTCTTAAAAAATGGCTGATTTATAGCACTTTGAATTTCTAGCATGGCTGACATTTTTAAACGATCTGATTTTTGTCACGCGATAATATGCGTTTTTATGAACCGATTTGGATGTGACAAGGCATGTGCATAGTACATAGCAATGTCTCGACCGAGTTTGTTGGCCAGCATCATACGCCATCTTGTTTCAAAATGTCGGCCATTTAAATTAAAAAAAAAAAAATTAAAATGAAGTACAAAAAAAATATAAATCGAAAAAGATTTTTTTCTTATATGTTTGAGCTTGATATGAAGATTCCGGAGCATTTTTTGTTTCATCTATATCTTAAAAAACGGTTGAGTTATAGCACTTTGAAATTCTAGTGTGGCTGACATTTTGAAACGATCTGATTTTTGTCACGCGATAACACGCGTATTTATGAACGGATTTGGATATAACTTGGTGTGCACATAGTACATACCAATGTCTCGACCGAGTACGTTGACCAACAGCATCCGCCATCTTGTTTCAAAATGGCGGCCATTAATTTTTTTCTATTTTAATTTAAAATGAGGTACAAAAAAATTAGAAATTGAAAAAGATTTTTTTCTTATGTATTTGACCTTGATACAAACATTCTGGAGCATTTTTCGTTTCGTCTATATCTTAAAAAAAGGCTGAGTTATAGCACTCTGAATTTCTAGCATGGCTAACATTTTGAAACGATCTGATTTTTGTCACGCGATAACACGCGTATTTATGAACCGATTAGGATGTGACAAGGCATGTGCATAGTACATAGCAATCTCCCGGGCAAGTGCGTTTGCTAACTTCATCCGCCATTTTGTTACAAATGGCGGCCATTTAAAAATTAAAAAAAAAATAAAATGGTGTACAAAAAAATTAGAAATTGAAAAAAGATTTTTTCTTATGTGTTTCAGCTTGTTACAAAGATTCTGGATCATTTTTTGTTTTGCCTTTATCTAAAAAAAAAGGCCGAGATATAGCAGTTTGAATTTCGAATGTGTGTGACATTTTGAAAAATCTGATTTTTTGCTTGCAACAGCCCTCGTATTCGTAGCACTCGTATCAACCGATTTAGATATGAGTAAGCATGTGCACAGGAATGACAAAGGTCTCGACCAAGTTCATTGGTGAGCCAAGTTCATTGCACCCATTATGTTGTTTTAAAATAGCGGGCTATCACCGATAATTCGGGTTAATATAATTATTAATATAATTCGGGTTATCACCGAATTTGGCGACAAAATATAAATCACTTTAATTAAACCAGCTTTGATAACGCTGACTAATTTGGCGAAATTCTCATTCATATTCAATATTGACAAAAATTAATATTTAATCCTCTGTAATCGGGTTCTACTAATTTGAGCTCCGTGTGTTTGAATAATATAAGCTGGCTTTTAAAAAAATAAGGAATATGAAAGCTACCTCTTTCTGCCGGCACTTGCCGGAAGGACTTTTTTTAAATAGAAGGGTTTTCGATTTACATTTTACACAGCATATATTCTCAGTTTTATATATAAGAAACGCTTCGTAATACTGAATTAAATAATTATCTATTCCTTAAAAGAAATAAAGATATGATACCCGTATTCGGAAAATATACGACATAATTTTTTAATATATTATAAAAAAAAATAAATCATACCTACTATTTTTCTTAATATATATTTCATATTAGATACTGCATTGCATATTTCAAATATCGAACAAGCGTGTGCACTTATTAATGAAAAAAAAAAAAATAGATTTTATCTGACAAATTTTTATGTGTAATTATTATTTTAAATTATTTTCTCTTTCTTGAAAGATTTACGAAATTAAAAATGTGAAATATTTCCTGCTTAACTTGTTCTCGTTTAGTGCTTTCTTTTCCTTATTGTACAGCAAATATTTATGTTTCATCTAAAGCAGTAAGAATTTACTTTAATTATGTGTAAGAAGTTTTATTTTATGAGAAACACAGTTTACTTTTTCTTTTTTTCAACTTACTTTTAATTTCCTAAATGTTTTACAAACTGCAATTAAGGAAATTCTAGAAAATTATGATTTATCATCCTGTTTGTTTTTATTTTTATTTTTTTTAAGAATTTTTTTTTTTAGAATGACACAAGATTATATTTCTTAGAAATTATTTACCGTATATACTCGTGTATAAGTCGGCCCCATTTCCAGTTATTACGCAAAATTTTGAAAAAAAATTGAATTTTCTTTTATAAGTCGAACCATGTTTCCGGTAGTATGTTGAAAAATAATTTGTAATCGAGGAAAAAAAGTAATAAATTTTCTTTAAATTAGTAAACCTTTTTTTTTAACTATTCAATTAATTTAATGATAGGTAAAAAGGAAAAATTCTTTGAAAAACTTATTCAAGCCTTATTTACAAATTAAATAGCTTCTTATACTGATAAAATAAAGTACGTTTTTGTATTGTAGGACTTTTACGAAAGCTACCTTGGGAGGCATTCTCAATTTGAAATCGTTTTAGAAAGGGAATTAAAATGTTGAAAGTAATACCCCTGAATAGAAGGGAACTCTATCCCAAGAGAAAATGAGTGCAGAACAATTACTGTTGAGCATTTTTTGTCAGTCACATGGAAATGACCATTGTCTGCTTTAGTCTCACTCTCCAACCTACCCAACAAACACAGAGCTATCGGGAAGCAATCGGACGACTGCCGCTTGCCGATTCTGGCGGTAACGGCACGATATCAGGATGCCGATATCGGTTCCAACACTTTTGTGGTCCCCCGGGCGATAGTCGGTCCGTTGGACTGGCACTTGGTCGGACCGGTGCCGGCAGGATCGGCGAGACTGCCGGCAGGATACTATGCCGGCTGCAGCCCGACAGCAGCATAAATTGAAAAAAAAAATCTTTTTTGATGGCGCCATCTATTAGCCATCTTGGGATGTGTCTTTATCAATATTTCCAGGGAGCGTATTTCGGCGTTGGAACAGGTTGGTTTCGATCCAAGGACCCCAGGGACAGAAGGTAAACGCCTTAACCATTCAGCCACTGAGCGTTGCTGCGGAGAGGATTCTTATGGGGTAATACGGGGAAGACATTTCTTTAAGTTATAGCTTGTTGTTGTGGATAGATCATAGATGGGAAAATTGGAATTTTGAAGTGTTTTAAAGTTGTTTTTTTGTAATTGTCTTATCCGCATTTATTTAAAAGTTAATTTAGTGTTTAAATGAATGAAATAAATATTTTAGCGAACTAGTTAAAGGAAACGAATTGGTTTTTTTTATAAATTAAAAAAATTATTAAATATTTAATGAAATTAATTATTTTTAGAGGTTTTGTTCAGTTAATAAAATTTTCTTATTAGTTATTATAATATAATTACATGCGTTACGTTAATTTATAAAACATATTTTTACTTTCTTCTATCTTTACAAGAAGAAAGTATTGGATTCATGAAAAATTTCAACTTCCGGTTTTCGACGGATTTATACGTTTTAGGGGTCAGATACTCCGAAAAACAATATGTTTTTACAAAATGTCTGTCTGTGAGTCTGTCTGTCTGTCTGTATGTGACACAAATTTTGTGGGCGCTCTATCTCAAGAACTAATGTACGGAATTTAATAAAAATTTACATTCCAGTAGTCCCTAATATAAATTAGTGCTGATTAGTTTTTGGTGTAAATCGCCATACAGGTGGCGCTGCTATGCTGCATTTTTCGCGATTTCCGCAATAGCTCTATCTCAAGAACTAATGCACAGATTTTGATCAAACTTCAGATTCAGGTATACCTTGATATGAATTAGTGCTGTTTATGTTTTGGTGCAAATCGCTCAATAGGTGGCGTTGCTATGCTGCATTTTTTAGAATTTCCACTATAGCTCTATCTCAATAGCTAATGCACGAATTTTCATCAAACTTCAGACTCAGGTATAGCTTATACCTTGATATCAATTGGTGCTGTTTATGTTTTGGTGTAACTGATTTCATACCATTATACATGTTATTAACCCATTTATGCCTACCGTCCCATTTTTGGGACGATTCAAATTTTAATAAGTTTGTATAATTTTATTCTTCTTTATAACATGAAAATAGTATGAAATAATTACATATAAATGTCTGTTACCAAAAGATGGCAGAATAAGATGATATTTATTTGCTTAAAATGAAGGCTTTTTTCGCAGTTTATAGATTTTCCATTTTTCAAGATCGTGAAATGTAAAAAGTAAGTTTATTTGTGTTTCTTTATGAAAGATCTAAATAAATAAGTCATAATCGTAGCTTGTAGACTTCTTTGAAATACATATTTTCTTTAAATTGTGAAATTATATGTTCAAGCCTATTTTTTATGCATTTTTGTAATGTACAAAATATAGCACGTTAGGCACGAATGGATACATATTTTTATTGGATACAATCGCTCAACAGGTGGCGCTGCTATGCTACATTTTTTTCAGAATTTCCGCTATAGCTCTATTTCAAGAACTAATGCACGAATTTTCATCAAATTTGAAATTCAGATATACTTTGATATGAATTGGTGATAAATTGATGTAATTTCTTCTACTATTTAAATGATTTAATTGACTTGATTTATATAGAAGAAAGTTTTGTGATGGCCACAACATACTAGTTTTAACTTGGAAAAACTTATTTTAATAAATAAAGTTGGAAATTAATCACTTTAATTAAAATTTTAATTAGAATAAGAATTCATTATCTGTCACTTGATGATTTAAAGTAGAATATATTTTTAATGACAATGTAGCAATATTTATTCTTTTACTTATGAGCATTTTTTAATCTTAAAATAAAATAGAAATATTATTATTATTATTTTTTTCGTTTAGTAAATAATTTTTTAGAAGGGAGAAATTTCGGAATCTTTTCTTTTAAATTTTAATGCTAAAAAGATGTGTAGATTTTTTGATATTTTCATATCTTGTAAAATAATTGTAAAAGCTTTTTAATAATTTGATTTTTAAATAAAATAAGAAACTTAGTTATTATTTTTTAAATGAATATATAATTGGAAAATAATTTGAATTAACTTATGAAGTATTTTTCTTTTCTTTCTACGGTTAAGTTTATAATGAATAATAATTTTAAGGAACGATTTAAAAAAATCTTTTGATGATTCAAAAAATTGTAAATCCTTTTAAAAATGAATTCAAAGCATTTTTTTAAATAAATAAATATAGTCTTTTTTGACAATTTTTATGTTTATCACTATTAGAATTTTATGTGAAATATAGAACTCTTATCAAAACTCAAACTCACACAAAATTAAGTAAAAGAAAAAATTTCGGCTAAGATTAAAAATTCCGAATTCAGACCGATGTTGGTATTCATCTAATCGTACCACTATCAGATATCACATATCGGTCCTGCGTCACTTGCCCGTATAAGTCGCTTGCCGATATGTAACCATAAGGGGACCAATTACGGTAACCGGCAGTCGAAAAAGCAGATTCTTAAGTTTCAGTTGCCGATATGCTGCCGAAACTTCACCGAAACCACTGTGTCGATGCCGACACTTAACCGACTCTGCCGGCTGCGGTTCGATCGTGTGCCGAAAGGTAGGTGTTTGCTGGGTAGACTTATATGTGATTACTTAAAAGACTTGCTCGTTCGTCGATTATCTGCGAAATTATTATTATTATTATTATTATTATTACTAGCTCGTTTATAAGTCGACCCCCAGTTTCAACTCCCAAATTTTGTCTAAAATTCTTCGACTTATACACGAGTATATACGGTAAGTTATTTAGTTATGCGCAGTGATGGAACAGTGGCGCAGCAATTGAGCGATTGTCACCATTAAATTTTTATAGTATTCTTTGCCTTCAAAAATCTCAGAAATTCTGTCATGCAGTTAAATGAAGAATACTAATAAAATTTTACGGTGTCAATTGATTCTCTTTTTCTACATTGTTCCATCACTGTGTTTTATAAGTGCAGTTTGAATATTTACTTTTCCAACGTATGTGTCTAAACCTTGCATTATACAGAGTATCTGGAAACTTCACATATAAAATTTGAAGGGTAGAAGACTACACTAGAACAAACAATTTTAGCGCGCCCAAAATTCTATATTTAATTTAATTCATTTAATATTTATTCAATCGAAAATGTACAAAGTACGATGCATGTAACTTTAATCAAAAATGGATTTTTGTTCATAACTTTAACAATATTAAAAGTACAAATTAATATATATATATATTTAGAATGTCACACGATTCTACTTTTTTGAAATTATTTAAGTCATTTAGTTATACGTTTATAAGTACGGTTTAATATTTATTTTCCAACGTATGTGTCTAAGCGTTGCATTATACAGAGTATCCGGAAACATTACGCAAAACATTTGAAAGGTAGCAGAGTACACTAGAACAAACAAATTTAGTACACTCAAAATTCTATATTCAATTCATTTATAATTTATTAAATCGAAAAGGTACAATGTACGATACATGTCACTTTAATCAAAACACGTATTTTTCATCATAACTTTAACAATAATAAAAGTGCGAATTCAGTTTTTCCATCTAGTCGAAAAAATGCCTAAGCCGGGACTCGAACCCAAAACGTTTGACGCATATTTCGCTCTGATAACATTATTGGTAACAACATCTGGTCTGCCATGTAGAGAGGACAATAGAATAAAATGCATCGCAGAGCAGAAGTTATTACCAATAATGTTATCTGAGCGAAATATGAACGCCGGTTTCCTGTTCTAATAGGTCAAACTATAGAGCACAGGGAAAAATTGAATTCTTATGATAACTTTACCAATCAACATGATTGAGTTAAAAATAACAAGAATAAAAGTATTTCATCGAAATTGTAAATAGGACTTCCATTGCCTTGTGTGAAAAATGCTAACATTACGAAAACTGCTTGGAGAATGCAGTAATTTTGCTAGTGGCACAGTTTGAAATGCGAGCAACATTCTAAAACTTGCCGTGTCTAGTTCAATTCTGTTTGGAAGCGCATGATAGTTATTTTTACAACTTCTTGAGGTATCGTTCCATTACACGGGTATGACTTTTTAATTTTTTAATTTTTTTTAAATAAATCGCTATATCTCTATTAATATACGTGCTATTCTTACACCAAAGAATACACATATTGCACAATGTCTGTTTATTTATATTCGGGAGCGATAGGTCATTTCGTGCATTTTATTTTACAGGGTGACCCCGAGTATTATTTTTTTCTTTGATTTTTTGCTGGCACCCTAATTGCCCCCCCCCCCCCCCCCTTAACAAATCGACATTGCTAAATATGAGGTCATACCTGTTCTTTTTAATCCTGAAATTCCAGAAGAATCTGTCAATTATTTTCTAAATATTCGACAAAATGCCTAAAGTCGAAAGTTGGCGGTCATTAATGGCCATATAGTGTATATGACTAAATGACTAAACTTTCATTGAAACATATGATATCACACATTTTTATTACCTCTCTGAAATTCCCGAAGAATTTGCCAAGTACTTCATTAAAAAGATAATCAACACAAAACGTATAAAATCGAAAGTATCTGGAAGGAGGAGGGGGGGGGGGGGTGTTAGCCATTTAGTATTATCATGATATTAAATTCTGGAATTGTTTGCATCTTTTTACGCAATAACTGATTTTATACCATTATACATGTTATTAACCCATTTATGCCTACCGTCCCATTTTTGGGACGATTCAAATTTTAATAAGTTTGTATAATTTATTCTTCTTTATAACATGAAAATAGTATGAAATAATTACATATAAATGTCTGTTACCAAAAGATGGCAGAATAAGATGATATTTATTTGCTTAAAATGAAGGCTTTTTTTCGGAGTTTATAGATTTTCCATTTTTCAAGATCGTGAAATGTAAAAAGTAAGTTTATTTGTGTTTCTTTATGAAAGATCTAAATAAATAAGTCACAATCGTAGCTTGTAGAATTCTTTGAAATACATATTTTCTTTAAATTGTGAAATTATATGTTCAAGCCTATTTTTTATGCATTTTTGTAATGTACAAAATATAGCACGTTAGGCACGAATGGATACATATTTTTATTAGGCAGTTAGAGGAGCGTTATTTATGTAAAGTCTTTTTCAAGATAATTATGAAATAAATTGTTTTGAAACCTCAAATACGATGATTCTTAGTTTATTATTACAAATACTTATAATGTTATTAGTCTCTGTAAAGAAAAAATTATATTTTTTTAGTAGTTCATAAAAATACTAATTATAATATATAATATACAATTTAAAAGCCTATTTTATATAAATTTACACAAAATATATAACGTAAAGCTAGGAGAGTCTGCGCACATTTCAAAAGAATAATAATAAAAAATCTAAATATTAATTTTTTGCTAAACTATGCATGAATATTTTTTACTTCATTTGTTTTTTATGCATTTCCATTGTTATTTTTCTGTTATGCTTTAATTTAATAGAATAAGAGTAATAAAATCAAGAAAATTATTTTGCGCAATCTCTCCTTACACAGTAGGAGAGATAGCGCACATGGGTCAGAGAAATTGCGCACTTCGGTAGAAGAGATTTTTATTAATAATAACTACAATTAAATTGTCAACAATAGAAATTACTCATAAATGACTTTGTTGTAAGGTTTTTGTGATTAAATGTTATTGCATTGGGAGTGAATATTTCACCCTAAAGTTTAAATAATAAGAAAATAAAGAATTTTAATTTAAGAAGAAGATTAAAATATCAGTAAAAGTAAGCCCTATTAAGATTACAAAATAACATTAATCTATTTGATAACATGTTTAACTTGAAGATTACATCATTTTTATTTCCACAGTTTCGATGTATTTTGTTTGCTAACCGATGTTGTCGTTGTCCACAACCGACGCACTTATTTTTGTAAATCATGGAGCTTTCGTACAATCACCTGCCACAAGTAATACATTGAATCCAGTTAGTGGTCGAAGTTGTCTCCTGGTACAGTTCCAGACATTCAATGCGCTCATTCTCATTGACTTTCTTTTTTTTCCGTCAGTTTATATCTCCCACTTTTTTTAGACGAAAGCATCTTATCTTCAGCTGTTTTTTTTGTAGCGGCATCCTTCTTAACTCTTTTTTCATGTATATTTTTCGGATTAGTAACATTAGTTGCACTCTGTTCCCTTTCTATTTCGAAGGCATTAAATTACTTGCAATGGGTGAAAGCTTTTCCAAACATTGTAGGTGTTATTAATTTATTAGCAAATTAATTGTTCATAAATTAAAAAAAAATTTAAAAAAATTTAATTTATTTACAAATATATTATTCATTATTAACAAAAATAATCACATAAAATTAATTTAATAACAACTGTATTATTAATTTATTAATAAAATTTGTACCTAAAAAAGTTTTTTTTTTTTAATTATTTGTTGCAAAAATGAGTTTCGATAATTATTTGTTTTTCCGAAATTATTTCAAAATTGATTCATTCATATATTTTTCACGTAATTTGCAATTCATGCAAACTTACCAATAAGCTCTCTCAGTACTCAAACTTATGGGGAAATGCGACATCTCTCCTAAGGAGCAGATGCGCGAACTCTCCTATTTTAGTAGGAGAGATTGCGCGGCCTTTTATTTAAACATGACCACTTCTAAAATGAATTGTTTGTGTTCACATCCTTAGTCTAGGTTAGTAGTTTATATGAAACCGTTTAAGTTCAAAATATTTTCCATTACTGACATTCTATAAAAATTCTGACGAACAGTTATGAAAATTCAAGCACTTACTTTGGAAAAACAAAGCAAAATAGCAATGCTTTATCCAAGACGCTTGGAACAATCAATGTGCAGATTCATGTAGACACTGCACTAATGCTGCTGTACAACTACCTGGAGTCGCTGCGCACGCACTCTACTCTTTCCCGTCGAATTTCTTGGTGCGCGATCTCTCCTGCCGCGCGAACTGTCCAAGCTTTACCTTAATTATGCATATTACAGTATTACAAATATTATGCAAATTCCCATATTTAGTACGTTTGCATTTTATCAAATAAATACGAAACTTTTGTAGACTTTTTTAGTATTTTTCCAGTTCATTTTGGAACATTTTAAAGTGATTTTACCTACAAATTTGAGAAAAACAAAAATTCAGGCACAAATCGGTTAACGTTTGTGGTGTTATTTTTAAAACTTTTTTAAACAAATGTTTCAGAAACTAAAAGTACAGAAAGAAAAAGTATTGCAAACATTTTGAAAACTAAATTCAAATTTCGCCTTAAAATGAAACTTAAAATAAGTCAACTTGAGTCACGTTGCTGGAATACTGCGAAACCCCATTGCATGGCACCAAATTGTTTTATATGCTTTATGCAAAAACACGCGCAATTTCTTGCCCAACAAAAGTTTTGTAAAGTAGGAAATGCAAAAATATGAATTAATCTATAAAATGGGTATTAAACGAAATGAAACGTATATGCAGAAAAACTAACACTTGAACATAATTCAGTACCACAAATTTTGTCCTCTAAATGAAAATGGATGTATTTTTGATTAAAATTCAGAATAGGACATACATTTTTTTTCCTTATTGTCCACTTTTTTCAAATTAAATATTTATTTGAATTTTTTTTTAATTGTGAAATTGTTTTGATAGTTTAATTAGGAAATTTTATTACGTATTTTTAAAAATATCCTAATATCATCGACATTTAACCTTAATACAGGGTTCCTACATTTCCAAGGGTAATACCAGTATTTTCTTATTGCAAACCTCGATCACGTAATCGCGCGATTGTATAAGGCAATTTTTTACAAAAAAGCAAAAAGTAAGTTTAAGGCAAAAAGTAAATACTGGTATTATTCTGACCTAAAGTCAGGGAAATTTCCTGAGCCGTATGAAGCCCGTAATAGTTCGTTATAAGTAAAACCTTCCATTCATTAAAAAAAAAATCGTCAAACAAATGCGATTGAACGGACGGTGTACTTGTTAAAACACAATTCCGTCAAAAATTGAATTTAATTCCGTTGCCCTATGAATCCATCTTAGCAATTTTACTGTACATTAAAAAACTGAGCCAGATAAAGGAAATAGTTTGCCTATATGTGTGTCTGTGCTATGGCTAGGAAAATTTGCCGTACATAGATGTCTGAATATTTGGATGAGGATAGTGCAAGGCAGATCCTAACGCACCTGGTGCTTAGATTTTCCGTTTTTTGATAGTTAGTCGAAATATTAATAAATGAATCATAATGAATATCAAAAAAGGGCGGTAAAATTCCCTGCGTGGCGTCTGGGCGAATCAGGGAGATACAAAAATAGGAAAGCGACTTTATTTCACTTGTCTGTAAAAACGAGCATCAACCGAACAGGAAAACCGAATTGAGACAAATCACATTTCGTTCTTTAAGCTTTCTATTGGTATAATTCGTTTGAAAAATATTAATATTAATCCTATAAAGTTTTTTTAAAAGAAAAGCTGAAATTGTGTCTCTCCCTCCCCCCTTCCGCCCGTTTTCCGAAGCTCGCATCCACTTAACTAACCAAAACAAACTATTACCCCAATTTAAATATTATAACTTTACGTTTAAAACGCTGAACTTCGTCTGAAAAAATAACACTTTTAAACTTTCCAAACAAAAAGATGTTTCCCAATAGCCGTTGCAGTGTTTTTTGCTGTTTCTACAATTTTTAAAAATTTGCATTCCCGATTCTGATCTTGATACGAAAAAACGGAAAATACAAGATTACATCTGCGGTTAATTTTCCTTTCGAATGCTGCTATTCATTTCGATAAATACGAATGTTAACTCTTTCAAATAAATTATTTTGTGAAACTAACTCACTTTTGCAAGATGAGGTTTTTTTTTTTTTCTTTCTTTCAGAGATGTTTAACATTCTGCACATTCTTCGCAAATTAAAATATGGAAATACCGAAAGAATACCTGGTCTACGTTCATTTTTCCATTGAATACTCCATATCTTAAAAAAAAAAAAAATAATATCAACACTTTCAAACCGTCCGTTTCCGTAAATCATTTTCATTAAATCGTTTTTTTTTTTCATTGTTTAAAAATTGGCATTGGCTGCGGCTTTGGAAATCAAAATACGAAAAAGCAAAAAATATCAGATAACAATTATGTTCATTTTCCTTTCAAATTCGCAACACGTTTAAAAAATCTATTAATTTTGGCTCTTATTTTATGTGTATTTAAGGCTATTATAACGGTTTGAGGCAACACGGAGCGGAGTCAGCTAGTAAATTTATAAAAAGTATCAAAACAAAATTTACTTATAAATAGTATAAAATTAAATTTATTAAAAATGTATCACCTAAAATAAAAATCGCAGACTCTTAAAAGATACGTTTCCATTAAACAAAAAACAAAGACGCACAATACAGACATATGTAACAAATATGTTACTTATTTTTTAAAAGCTAAAAATCACATTTTTTAATTCGTTTTCAGGTTCACTTTTTTTTTTTTTTTTTTTTTTTTTTTTTTCGAAACGTATGCATGATATTTTCAAACATTCCATTCCATTAGACTTAAAACGAACTCGGATCAAAAGAAACACTTTTAATAAATTAAACACTTTATAAAACTTTCTTCGGGCTCTTTATACAAACATTCTTTAAACTTTCTTATCAATTTTCTAAAAAGAATAATAATTATTTCACTCACTGCTTTTGCAACATACATTAGAGGCGAAATAGAAACGAAAATATCTTTCGTTGGACTGGAAGTGAATCTCTAAAGATTTTTAGGATATCAAATGGATTGGATTTTACTTTCAGATAAGAAAAAGTAATCGAGATCTTAGTCTCGTAACCATGAATAATTCATCTGTAAAGTGATTTATAAAGGTGTTTGGTAATGACGAAATCGAACTATTACATGGAATAAAAGTTTTTCTTTCCTCCGTCTACATTTGAAAACACTACGAATAAATTTGCTCTTCCTTAAATTGCATTTCGAAGCAGAATTAAAGATAAAACTTCTCTTTTTGATATGCAGTTGATTATATTAATAGTTATCGTACTACGGATCACGACATCTTTTAATGGTGTTGAAAATCTATATTATAAAGCAAAAGTATGCCCGTGAATAACGCTGATATCATAATGACGGTGATAACGCCGTACCAATAAATTCTGATTTTGATGGAGACGCGGTGATAACGATTTTTGTGCGATTTTCTGCGATTTAAGTATATAATTTCTGAATATTTGTTGACAAAATTTATATTTATATGTAATGTTTTAGGCCGAGGTTTGTATAACATTTTGGAGAAAATCGGCCTGAAGGTGGCGTTGTAATATCGAATTTAGGTCCGGTTTGTCTTATGTATCCTCGAAAAGTGTATAAAGATATGAGTAGAATTAAACTTAACATCGAAGTTTTTGATCATAGACGTCAGGTTCCAGTTGAAAATGGGGATATTCTCCCGTAAAGGGACGCTGTGATAACGATTATCTCAATTTTTTGCAGTTTAATTAAAGAATTTGTGAATATTTTTTGGCAAAAATTTGTGTCTAGATGTAATACCTTAGGATTGAGTAAAATTTTGGAGAAAATCAGCCTGAAGGTGACAGTGTGAGCAAATTTTGTTAGCTTTTCGGGGCGGTCGCGATGGCTGTTGGTAAAAAACATCAAGCTGTATGATCCAATTATCCAATCTAGTTTTAATTTGCACACTTGTAATAAGCAAATTTTTTCACATTTATAATATATTATCCATTGATTAGACTTCATTATGAGTTTTTTCCCCTCCCCTCCCCCCCCCCCCACACACACGAGTTTTTTTTAAACATTTACAAACAAAAATTTTGAAGTATAATGAAAAAATAATAAACAGAACCGTGAATTAATCATTTTTTTGTTTATAAAATGCATAATTAGAAAAACTACGCTTCTTGAGGAATTAACAAGAATGACATAGCTCTTGCACGCTTTAAAACTTAGAACCTTTTAGAAAATGTTCTGTGTGAGAATTTAACTCTTAAATGTAAAAGACATGTCCAATTTCAAGTTCCTAATACTAGCAATTCCAAATAAATCATAATTTAGAATGTTTTTTGAATGTTTTCTGTTCGTTTGATCCTTTTAAATTTCGACTTTTTTAGAAAAAAGTTCTGGGCATTTACATTTTAAAAGCAACCGACAAGCTATATTTCAGGTTCCTATCACGAACAGTTGTAGCGGTAGTACCGATCCACTCTTTTATAAAGGTACTTTAGTGGTCGAGTCAGTTTTAAGATTTTGCGTGTGATCTTGGGGTCCTGAATTCTAACATTTTTGCGTGAGTGAGATCATCCGTCATTTTTTTTCTGTCTTTTTCTATTCTGCTTTTCTTTTCTGTCATTTCTGTCAGTCTGTGATTCTGTCATTTCTTTAAGTTTCGCAAAGCATGTTTCAATTCTTAATCTTCGGGAATGTGTTTGTGGCGATTATTTCTTGCAGTGATATGTTAATTAGATATATGTGGTTATGTAATTGCTATATATAGTGCGGTAGGAGATAGATTCGTTAGAGTTAGAGCGCATTTAGCTATTTAAGCACTTTATTTCTGGATTTTTAATGCATACTGCCTTCTTGAAAAATTCAAGTTCTCTACGTGGTGACTCCGAAAGAAGTTTTTCATTACCTGTTTTTTATGGAATCAACGGCTGTGAAACTTTCACAGCGTAGTAAATGGTTAAACTTCGTATTACGAAGAAAGGATTATTGGAATCCACGGGTATACATTTTTATAGTGATATTACAATGTTTATAGGGATATTTTCTAGTGAGTTAAAGTGACTTTCTTAGGTTCCTAAAAAATGAACAGTGGGCTATTTTGGATTTGATTTAAGTGATTTGATATTAGTAAGTCTTCTGGGAAAGGATTTCCTCCGTTATCAGCCTTTAATGAAATTGAGATTAGTTTTGATCACAATGTTTAAACTTACCCACTACACTGCCAATTTTTTTGGTTATCGTTATTAATAATTTTTTCTGTTTATGTTAATATCTGTGTCAGGACTTTATTTAAAAAAAAAACACCGAAAGGGTATGTCGCACAGTATCAGGCCCTAATTACCGAATAGGTACGCAAAGAACGTGCTTCTCTTGGAAACTTTTAAACGAGCCCGAAATTGAGAAAAAAAGGCGCCCAAATTTTATATTCAATTAATTCCACTCCAAAATTCTAATTTCTTTTAAAATTATTAACTCATATATATATATGCAGGGTTTGTTCTGAAATTAGTAGGATTGGTTTTTTTCTGAGCGAACGGGTGTACGAAATCGATAGAGGGAGATATTGGGAATACTGGGAAAATCGGCAGTCGGCTCTCGGCCGTTGAAAGAGCTGGCCACTTGTACTGTGAACCCCTGTCGAAATGCCTCGTCATAGAGAATAATGGAGCGGTTTCTGGTGCAGCGATCAAATTTTGTAAAGCTTGGTAAAACGGGTAAAGAGACTCACGACATGATTAAGGAGGCCTACGATGATGCTGTCCTGGGTACATCGGGTGTTTTTTAGTGGCACAAAATGTTCCGAGAAGGTTTCAAAAGAATGGAAGACGACAACCACTCCGAACGCCCTTCGGCCAGAAGACCAAATAAAATGTGTCGCAAGTGAAAAATTTACTGAATAGTGATCGTAGGATGAGTATCAGAATGATTTCTGACGAATTGAGCAGCATTCCTCAAACCCAAGTTTTTGAGATCGTGACAGAAAACTTAGACATGAGGAAAGTATGCACGAAGTTTGTGCTGCGAGTGTTGTCAGAGGAGCAAAAGGCCTACAGAAAGCGATCTGCCAGGATCTTCTTCATCAATGAATGGGGACCCCGACATTCTGGACAATGTAGTGACCGGTGACGAGACGTGGGAGTTTGAATACGACCCAAAGAGCAAGCAGCAGAGCTCAGAGTGGCACACCCTTTCTTCCTCACACCGCAAGAAAGTATGAATGATAAATCCAAGCAAAAGTCCATGCTCATTTGCTTTTTTTATCGACATAGAGTCATCCATAAAGAGTTCGTACCACCCGGACAAAAAGTTAATGCAGTTTTTTGCGTGGAAGTCCTCACAAGACTGCGAAAATGCATTGTTCGTGTCCATCCAGCCATCGACAACAATTGGCGACTGGAACATGACAACGCGCTGAACCACACAGCGTTTCTCGTGGTGAAATATCTTGCCCAGCACAAAGTGGCAACGCTGCATCATCCCCCTACAGCCCCGACAGATTTTTTCTATTCCCGAGAATAAAATCGACGTTCAAGGGGGAGTATCACGGCTCGGTAAAGGCGGTTCAAGAGGTCGTGACGAGGGAGCTAAACAGCATTCCGTCCAGGTTTCCCTGGAGGCTTACGAAAACTAGAAAACTCGTTGGTAGCAGTGTGTAGATGCGTATACGAGCTATTTTGAAAAATTCTAATCGTTTGTACTATTCTCATGAATATTTTTTTTAAAGGAGTCCTACTAATTTCAGAACAGACCCTTACTTTTCATAACAAATTAATTTGTCATACACTAGATCAGTTTTAACCACATGATCAAAATTCTTCAGTTTGTCCAATCAACAAAAATCGTCAATTTATCAGGCAGTATTATCCCCCAACCAATCAAAATCCAAAAAATCCAATAATATAATATTTATAGTAATTGGAATAATATTTAAAACAATGGTAAGCTTCTGGGTATGTCGGATTTAGGAAATTCTTCTCTAATGAAAGAGGGTCCCAAAATGACACTGTTCTTCCCATAGCTTCATAGCTTAATCGGGCACTACACAGTATCACATAAATCTAAACTGTACAATGCATTTAGCACCTGAACCGCTTTGGGGCTAGTGTTACTCACCTAAAGTATAACTTATGTTGGAGCTGAGCAGGTCACCATTATTCTTGAAATTGTATCGATACTTCCAGAAACAACGCCCTACAAACAAACAAACTTTTTTCTCTGCAAAACATTAATAAATATTTGAATATTATTCTCTAGTGAACAGTAACTCTTATATATGCAGTTTCTAGAAAAATTTACTTATGTAAAAATATTCTAACATTTCTTTGTTCTAATGATCAAATGTAACATTTTTATTTTAAAAACCATATACACAAGGGATTATAACTGCAATTTAAAAATATCTTTAATTCATCATTTCATTTTTACATGATGAAATATATAGCTCATCATCTTTATATATATATATATATATATATATATATAATTCTTAATAAAAAGTATTTCAAAGATATATAAATTACAAATTGAAATTGAAAATTAAAATTTTCTTTTTGAGGCATGTCTGATATTTACTTTTCATTTCAGAAGATAATATAAAAACTCTGCGCTTTGGAAATGCAATAATCGATGAAACGCAAGCACTGTTAAAAATAAAACGATAAAAAGAGTAATAATATAATTAGATTTCTCTTTTCGTTTTGAGATTATTTATCTAGATCCATAAATAATATTGATTTAATGCATACAGTTTGCAGCATAATTGTGTTTCATTTCGTAGTTAGAATTGCAAAAATGTCTTGCTGCTTTGGTATAGATAATTTTTTTAATTGAAAAATATGTTTGGAGCATTTGATTTAAAAGATAATGCATCTATGAACACTAAAATTATTCGCGTATTTAAATTTACAAAAAAAGATTTATGCCATTATTATTATTTGAAAAGTAATTTTTGAAGAATCAAAATGGATTTGAAAACAAAGATATATTTTAAATAATGGATATCTGATTTAATGTGTTTATGAAAAAAAAAACCTGGTTAAATATTCTTTAAAAGAAAAACATTTTTTATGTTTACGAATTTCATTATAAAACAAATCCATGTAAAATTACGGTGAAATAGTAGCAGCAGAAATTCCAGCAAAGACCGCAAAAAAAAGGGGGGGGGGTGTTGCTTGTAGAAACAGTGTAGTATCTCAAAATTATTTACAGTTTAACTTTAAAAGTATAATTTATCGTAAAATTATTCTGTAAATACTAGTAAATTAATTTTTTCAATGTTTCCTTACAGCTTACATTTTATTATTAAAGCCTCAATTTGAACCTTCCTAAAATCAGAGTTATTGTTTAAAACTGAACATTTTTATACCATTGAACATAATTTAAAAGTTCATTGTATAACTTCAAATATGTCTGGATGGTTT
Source organism: Maratus speciosus (assembly GCA_963932465.1). NCBI lineage: Eukaryota > Metazoa > Arthropoda > Arachnida > Araneae > Salticidae > Maratus > Maratus speciosus. The sequence continues at coordinate 379,201,761 of OZ010788.1, read as the reverse complement.
TAGTGCAGATAATCTTTCTTTAAATGCAAATGGTTTAGGAGCATTTCATTTAAAAGGTAATACATCTATGAATATTAAAATTATTCATATATTTAAATTTTAAATATTATTAACTATATAAATATTATCTCATATGTAAGCCATTATCATTATTTGAAAAGTAATTTTTGAACAATCAAAATTAATTTAAAAACAGAGAAATATCTTAAATAATCGATATTTGATTTAAAATGTTTATGATAATTTGTTTTTTAGTTTAAGAATCGTTTAAAATGAAAACTTGGTTTATATTTACAAATGTTCATTTTAAAACAAATCCATGTAAAATTGCAGCGAAATCGTAATAGCTAAAATTCCAGCAAAACCCTCCCCCCAGGGGAGTGGGGGGCTTGTAGAAACAGTCCAGTATTTCAAAATTATACTTTCATGACATATCATTTACAGAAGTTGACAGTTTAACTTTAAAAGTGTATATTATTAACCATTTGGAAAAATGGTTATTGTTCTCGTCAGGATGGGAAATGAAAATCATATCTGAATGTTTTCATTGGTTTAATCCGCAATTTATTCGTTTTCTGATTGGTCTATACAGTAATCTGTGTTTCCCTTTAATTTCAACAACGATGGATACTTTCTGTTTCCACTATGACAAAAAGTAATAAAAACTACAAAACAAATTAATAACTCAGAAACAAATTGAGATACAGCTTTCAAACAAATTGCATTTAAAAGTACATTTTTTTCTCTATCCGACGGTGTAAAAAGTAATATTGTCGGATGTTTAGGAGTTTAAGAATGAAATTTCATTTAAAATTGCCGTCAGATTTCTTGGAAATCTGACGGTGGAAAAGCCTTTTCCCGAACAGCCAATGAAATGCTTGGATATTTACGTAAGTTTCAGGTGGATAATACTTAAGTTTCATGAAATCTGACGGGCCGTAGGCGATATTTTTGGCTTGCAATTTTTACTTGTAATAACACTATTAATGTTTAATTCATGGCGTACGTAATGTATGATCAACTCAGTGCGATTTTTTATGTCTTAAATTTTAGTCTTCAAAAAAATCGTTTTCCAAATGGTCGTTGTAATTTTATAAATTGCTTCCCCCCCCCCTAAAATTAGTCTCGTGAATTACATTTTTTTTCAATGTTGTCTTACAGTCTACTTTTTCCAAATAACTATAGTTAAAGCTTTCATTTGAAACTTCCCAATATCAGAATTATTGTTTAAAACTGAACATTTTTATATCTTTGATGATAATTTAAATGTTCAATGTAGAATTTAAAAATGCCTAGGTATTTTTGGTATAGATAATCTTTTTTTAATTGAAAATACAGGATGTCCATAAAAGAATGTCCCAGTTATGAATTTTAAAAGTATCTACTGTAAGCGTTGTTAGGTGTTGCTTCAAGGTCACAAATAAAGACTATCTCAAACAGTTTTAGACAATCGCATGCGCGAGTACTGCTTTGTTATTTACTGGCTTGCAGTGCCACATACGCAAAATGGCGACTCCTGAGCGTAGAGCGTTATCGCTGGGCTGAAGATTTAAAAACCGGTAGAGACATGCGATTATTTCCTTTAATGCTTTATAAAAGATCGTGCCTACGTTCCGCCGCTACCTAATGATTTGACAAAGTTGAGATACAGAATTCAAGAGGCTATTGCTCCGGACATGTTAACCGAAGTGTGGGAAGAATTAGACATTTGGTTGGATGCGTGCCGTATAACTAAAGGCGCAGATTGAACGTTTGTAAGAAAAACCTGGTTAGTTTAACTTCGATTTCGTGTATGATTTGTTGTAAATGTTCTAAATTAAACTTTTATAATATACGATTGAACCTGGGCAGAGTTAGGCAAATTCGTATTTGCAATTATCGTCAATGTAATCGTCAATGTATCACAATTTAATTGTGTGTAATTAATTATAGTTAAAATTACATACCGTAAAAATTTCTTCCAACACTGTAGTCGGAACTGCCTCTATTCCATTATGTGTGAGAAATTTCTGCGTTTGAATGTGTCTAAATATATTCAATTACATGCAATTAACTTGTAATTTCAATGCGGATAATAGCGATTACAAATTTGCCCAACTCTGATTGGAACATTCTTTTATGAACGTCCTGAACGTTATGAGCATTTGACTTAAAATATAATACATCTATGAATATTAAAATTATTCACATATTTATGTTTAAAACAAGAACCAAAAATCATGCGTCAAGCATTCATTATGAATGATCAATATACCGGGTGTCCCAAAAAGGACTGACTGATTTTAAAATTCAATAACTTGTAAACGGTGACAGATATTTAAAAAATTCTTGCAGGAGGGTTATGCATAAGGTCAAAAGTTTTTTTACAGTGATTTTCAATTTTAGTTCGAATTACAAACAATAGATGGCGCTGTAAGCAATAGTCGCTAAATACAGGCTCGATTTTTGGTCCTTTATCTTGTTCTATGCGGAAAAAGGAGATGGAAATGTATTATCCGGGCCACGAAGTACCAAAAATCGAGCCTGAATTTAGCGTCTATAGATCGAAGCGCCATCTATTGTTTGTAATTCGAACTAAAATTGAAAATCACTGTAAAAAAACATTTGACCTTATGCATAACCCTCCTGCAAGAATTTTTTAAATATCTGTCACCGTTTACAAGTTATTGAATTTTAAAATCAGTCAGTCCTTTTTGGGACACCCGGTAGATGACCTTTTAGATGATATTTTAACAAAATTTCACCGCTTAATAAAGTGAAAGATAATGTCTTAAGTAAATAGTTTAGAATACGCATGCTAAAATTAAGTTCAGTTATAAGACGCATAGCACAACTGAAAATCCCGTTCAGCAATTTCCGACAATAAAAGGAAATGCACTCGAGATCTTTTAAGCTGCCCCGTATATGATCTATAGCATTTATACATACCAAATAGTGTGAAAAAATTTAGTTCAACTTAAACACGCACGCACTTAACTGAAAACTCTGAAATAGACTTTATTCTAAATGAATAATTTTGTGTGTCCCTGTAAATGAACAATGAATTGCTATGTGCCTCTTATTTTGTAGTAAGCCGCACTTAGTACATCTCAGTGATACATGTCTATTTCAATATGTTTGAAATCCTGTAGCATCTTTAAAATGCATCGCAAACGACTTTCCCCCATAGACCGTAATGTAACGGAATTCTTTTGACGCAGATTTCGGCAAATTTGTAATTGCAGCTATCTGCGATGTAATTACATTTTAATTGCATGCAATTAATTAAAGTTAAAATTACATGCCGTTAAAAATTCTTGCAGCACTGTAATCGGAACCGCCTTCATACCATTATTTGACTAAATTCCTGCTTTTGAATGTGTGTAACTATAATCAATTACATGTAATTAACTTGTAATTTCATTGCGATAATTCAGATTACAAATTTGCCCAACTCTGCTTTTGAGTATAACGACCTATAATTGCTACACATTACATTTTCTACAAAGAACATACCATAGTAAGCTTGCATTACATCTATATATTGCATTGCAATCCGGTTATATTTCAAAGAGTTAAAACACGGAGAGGCTGACAGACTTGCGATAGATTGGCAGACAGACAAACAAACCGAATTCTTTGTCACGCGTCAACTATGTTGGTAAGTGTTAAAAAGATTTACGCCATTATATTATTTTAAGAGTAGTTTTTTAAGAATCAAAATGGATTTAAATATTTTAATAGATATCTGATTTAAAATATGTCTGATAATTTGTTTTAAGGTTAAGAATTATTTAAATACAAATATACATTATAAAAAAAATACAAGTAAAATTACAGGCAAATCGTGGCAGCAAAGATTCGAGACAAAGCCCGCAAAAAAATCGGTAAAAAAAAAACATTCCCGTACTTCAAAATTACACTTTTGTGATATAACATGTGCGGCATTTGACAATTTAGTTTGAAAGCGCCCTTTCTTGTAAAATTATACGCTAAATACTCGTAAATAATGTTTTTCAGTGTTGTCTTACAACATACGTTTTCCAAATAACAGCCTAACAATAGTTCAAGCCTCCGTTTGAAAGAGCCTCTAATCAGAATTATTGTTTAAAATAAAAAGTTTTTATACGTAATATAAAAGATCATTGTAGAATTTTTAAAATGTCCGACTTTTTTTTTTTTTTTTTTTTGGGTATACCATAATTATCTTTTAGGAGCTCGCGTTTTAATTAAAATATAATGCATATATGAATACTAAACGTATTCCCATATGAAAGCTTAAAAAATAAATTATGCTATTATGAAAAAATAATAATAATTATCATCTGAAAAGTAATTTTGAAAGAATCAAAATTGCTTTAAAGATAAAGAAATATTTTGAATAATCGATATCTGATTTAAAGTGTTTATGATAATTTGTTTAATAATTAAGAATATTTAAATTGAAAACTTCTTGTAGTTAGAAATACCAGGAGAGAGAAAGCAATAATGGTAAAAATTAAAGACAAGAATATGACATTTTTTAAATTTTAATAGTTCTAAAATCTTAAAGTAAGTTTAAAATAAATTGAAATTTGATTATTTTACATTTTTGCTCGAAAAAAACTCTACGCAATTTGATAGTCAAACAACGTAAAATGCTTGGATTAACTTTAACAACTTTAAATAATGCTTGGATTAACTTTAGAATAAGGAAAACTCAATGATAAATCTTAAATTGTAAATTCAATTTCAGCATCTTGCCAAAATTTTCAAAATGGTGGGAAAACATGGTTTTTGAATTTTTGTAAAGATATATTTTTATTTTATAAACATTATAATTGTATTATTTATATATATATATATATTATATATAATATTATATATGCAATTATTTATAAATAGATATACCTATATGAATACATATTATATACACATATAAATAAATACAATATACTTATATATATATTTATTATTTTATATATTTCATATTTTATATATTTATTATACATGTGAAAATAAAATATAACATTATATTATAGAGGTTAATGTTACTCACATCTTAAAACGACGTATAAAAATGCAGAAAAATATATTTACATAATATTATATTGACAGAACAATATCGTTTAAAAAAACGCGTAGGATTATAAATTTAAAAATATTAATTATACAAAAATATGTATGCAAAATTATATACTTATCCGCCAGTAGCATTCAAATAATAAGAAAAGCAAACCGAAATGCTGATGATCGCAATAACCACATCAAAACATTTATCGCTAATAAAAGCTCACCAGAAAAGGATGTAGAACGTTTCTTCAACATATTTTAAAAAAAATTATATTCGCCTTCATAAAGGAAATTAAAAAAAAAAAATATTCCATGTTTTAAATATTTTCAAAACTCCAGTTTTCTTTTTTTGCATTTGCATTTTTTTAATAAAATATTAAGATTAAATTTAATGAAAATTATTTAAAAAATTCTTATGCATTATCTAACACTCAAAAAATCTTGATAAATACAATCCTTGCGGAAATTCCTGATATTAGCAAATATATTATTTTTTTCTTTTTTCGAATGCGAAATTAAATATTACATACCAAAAAAGCCATAATAACAAAGAATAACAAAAATATTATTATATAAATGTCTCTTGCGTCCATTTTGTATAATTTTAATTAAAATTAAACAATGTTTGTTTCTAATGAGAATTACTTTTTTTTTATTTTTATCATTAAACAAACTTCTAATTTAACACATGAAATGTCAAGGTTTATTTTTCGCTGAATAGAAAAAAAGGAAATAAGCCATGCAGGAGAAAAAAAATTCAATCAGAGGAAATTTGTATTCTACCACGAAAGAAATAGGAACAAAATAATTGTTAATTTATTTTAATAATTACCAAAACGAAGTTAAAAAAGAAAATAAATTCATTTACTATACTTCGAATTGTGCTTCAATGTTGTAAATTAATGATTGTATACATAGGAAATAAAAAATTATCTAAATGCATCTAATCGCAAGATAAAAATTTTTTGTTCTATATTATTAAAACTGAACACACACACACACACATATATATATGTGTGTATTGCTAAAATTAAGATAGGGTTAATTATGACAGGAGCAATTATGAGTTTTCGAATTTGAATTTTCGAATGTGTTCGCATTTTATTAGGTCATAGAGTGCTAATGAGAAGGGGTTACTTGATTCACTTTCGAAATTCAAAGATCTTCCACTTGATACCCTTTAAAGTTAAAGTTTTTTTTTTGATGTTCTAAGCTTGAGTCAAAGCACGAGTTGTTGACTCTAAAATATGGATGCATGGTTCTACTTTCCTACTTTATGCGTACCTATCAGAAATTTAAAAAAGTACTGCATGTGTAATAATATATACACAAAAGTCCGTGTCTCATTGATTGGGGTTCCTTAAGCTGCATGTATAAAATTAATATTTGGCTCAAGTTAGAATGCTGTGGAGTGACAAAAACCATTCACAGGTTTGGATAAAAATGCACAGGTGCACAAAAACACACAATATTGAAAAGAGAAATAATCATTTGTATAAAATTCTTAACACTCTCTATGTAGAACAAAATGGTTAAGCAAATATTATGTAATTGTTGGCAAAATGTAGGTCCATGTTGTCTCACAGTGGGAAATGTCAGCCTGGTTGTACCATTGGCCGACGAACCATCTGAAAACTAAGGCCCAACAATGCCCCAACCGTTAGCTGCTGCATTCCTCTGTTTGGCATATAAATCTCACCACTTCCTAAAGGTTTCACAATATGCCATTCATTGACTTGGAAACAATGTGTGCTATACTTGTTAAAGAGATACCAAACCCAAACTCTGCATCGCATTATTTCCAACTAAATCCCAACAGTATCCCAATCGTTAGCTGCTATAGTCTTCTGTTTGCTTATTGTTATCATATCAATCCTACTATTTGTAAACGGTAGCCACAAACTGTCAACGATGGGCCAACAATATGTGCCACTTGTTTAAAAGGTACCAAATCCAACCTCTAAATCGCATCTTTGCTAGCTAAGGCCCAACAGTGATTCAACCGTTAGCTGTTGCTGTCTTCCGTTTCCTTATTGTAATGATATCAATCCTGCCATTTGCAAAAGATTTCCACAAACTGTCAACGATGAGCCAACAAGCTGTGCTACTTGTTTAAGAGGTACCAAATACAACCTCTACATCGCATCATTTCCTAACTAAGGCCCAACAGTCATTCAACCGTTAGCTGTTGCTGTCCTGTGTTTGCTTATTGTTATCATATAACTCCTGTCATTTCCTAACGGTTACCTACTTTTCAATATTTTTTACCTTTTTGATTCTGCTTACTTTTTTTTTTTTTGTATTAGAATACTTATACTTTCGGAACAGGTTTCGAATTTGAAAGCAGGCATACAAAAAATTTCATAAAAAAAAAAAAAAAAAAAAAAAAAAAAAAAAAAAAAAAACATTGGAAAAAGTAAAAAACGGCCTTTGAAGATGTATCCAATCACGTATACTCACGTATTCAATGTAAAAAAAGATCATTTAAAAATATGGAAATGCAAACGTAATTTTAGCGAGCGGGTGCTTTTGCGCGAGTGAAGTAGCCCCTTTATTGTAATTTTCATAAATCTTGAAATGATACAGACAAGTTATTTGAGTTACAAGATATTCAATCAATGGATAATTTAAAGTGCATTCAAACTTGAAAAAAAAAAATCCAATCAGCAATGAAAATAAAACATGTTTCAAGTTACCCCGCTGTCGGCTCAAATAATCCCTGATTACGATATCCCATTTTCACACAAAAAGAATATTTTTAGGTAGCCTTTCATTACAAAAAGTAAAAAGTTACCTATTGCAGCCGTGGGTTTGGAAAAAAGTAAATCCGGGAAATTTTGGTATATTTTCAATAATTATGACCCCCAGACCCCTAAACCACCCTCCGTTCAAATGTTGATTTATATATGTATACGTTACCGTTAAAGCGTATAATTCAGTTATTTCATGAAATACCTAGTTATTTCATGAAATAACTAACCAAGTCCGTTAAAGCGTGTAAAATTATTGGATTCTATGGTTTAACTAGTTATTTTATAGAATAACGATTGCCTAATCGTTAAAGTTTAAAATAAACATTTTGACATTAAAACAAATCCGTTGTTTTATAAATTAACTGATGATAAATAGTCAAAGTCACTGAAAAACTACATTTCAAATTATTAATAAATGAATTGATAAGTAATATAAAAAAACAGAATATATAATACAATATTAATTTTATATTAGTTAAACAGTGATACAACATGGCAGAAGGTAGTGTGGCAATAGTTATATTTAAATTTTTATAACTTATAATTACATAATTATTCGGTATTTTGCCCTGCTGGTAAAAAAAAAAAAATACTCTTTTTAAAACATATTGCAAGGATTTTATCCAAAACGCTAAATATAAATAATGCTTACAAAAGAAACAGCTACAACAATAATACTAACAATTTTAAATATTATTAAAAAATAATATGCTGTCAGGAATAATTATGTTATTTAATAGCAACATTTCATAAACTTTTTTTTCAAATTAATAATGCACGAGCATTTTTATTTAAAATTTACGAAATATCTTTATTTTATTTTCCATTATTTATAAGAACACTGTGATGACACTTAGAATAGCATTGCATATTATTTTTGTTACAGGCACACTTTTGTTACAGGCACGTGTTCCTAATCGAAAAAAAATTGATCGCTAATTTTTTCCACGACGACAGCTAAAACAGGTTTGCGAAACAGCCATAACCGATTCAAAACTGACTAAAAACATAGTTATAATCGGTTAAAACGGCTTTCGTGTGCTGTCTTTAATACTTTAACGGTTAGACAATCGTTATTCTATAAAATAACTAGTTAAATCGTAAAATTCAATAATTTTACACACTTTAACGGACTTGGTTAATTATTTCATAAAATAACTAGGTATTTTATGAAATAACGGATTATACACTTTAATGGTAACATATTTATACACTATATGGCCATTAATGAACGGACACTTTCAATTTTAGATATTTTTTTCAAGTATTTAGAAATATTTTTGTAAGATTCTTCTGGAATTTCAGAATTAAAAAGAACAGGTCTGACCTCATATTTATCAACGCCGATCTGACAAGGAGGACAATTAGTGAGCAGCAAACAATCAAAGATAAAAATAATACTTGGTATCACCCTGTAAAATAAAATGCACAAAATGATCTATCGCTGCAGAATATAAATAAACAGACATTGTACAATATGTGTATTCATTTGTGTAAGAATAGCACTTTAGAGATATAGCGATTTGTTTTAGGGTTTTCAACCAAATTTAACGCAGTTTCAGAAAAATTGACAAAATGTAGTAGAAACAATATAGTGCAGTTGGAATATGAATATATTAAGTGTTTTAGGAAATATGAGCAGTTGTATGAAATAATTTTTATCTGCGCATGCACGAACGATAACAAGGCTCTTTTTACATAATTTAATATTCAATTCTATGAAGCAACTTTTTAAAAAAATACTGTCAAATATCGTAAAATTTCAGAAAGATATCGGCGTTGCAGTGAGCTTATTTTTAGTTGCTCGTTAAAACTAGCTGAATGATAAGGGATTGTCTACAAATTGTCAATTTTAATTAAAAAAAAATTTCATTTTAATTTTTTATTGATGCTTTAGGTCTTCTTGGATAACCACCTGAATGAACTTGTACCGTGATAAAAAAGAAGTATCAAAATCGAAGCACTTTTTTCCAAATCTACTCGTTGATGGCCATAAAATGCTGACTTTTTTCTAAAAGTCAGTTAATAAAAAATGACAATTTGAGGAAAATCCCTTATCATTCAGCTGCTTCAAAATATTTCATTATAAACGATTTTCATTAAGTAACGCAGTACTATCTGTCTGGCGAGAAAGTCGCTACCCGGCGATTTTCCTCCCTCTTTATACAGTTTTGTTTCTAGGATTGCTGTAAGGAAAACCAAAAAGCAATATTTTAATCATTAAAAATTTATATGACTCAAACAATCTGTAAAACAATATAAATGTAAAAAAAAAAAATGTAAAGCATTTAAATTCACCCAAGATTTCTGTGGCACACCCGCTTTTTTTGAAGAACTATATTATTACGGTGGATGTATTTATGCGCTGATATAGTGTGCACCAAAAGTTTGAGGCGCATTTTTTAATTTCAAGTAAGATTAAGTAGTAATTGAAATCATTCTTTTTTTCTTTGTTAAAAATTTTATAATCATCATTCTCTCTCGTTAAAATGTTCTACTTCTCTACATCTTGTAGAAATAAAGAATTCGCGAAATATATTGCAATTTTATCTTTAGTAATGAATGATTGCATTTCCTTTTCTGTGCTTTAAAATAACTAGGGGCTCCAACCGGTGCTTACCGGGTTACATAATTATTTTTTATTGAAAACTCTAAAATATACACTGGTGTCCAAAACTAAGGACCAGTCACAAAATGCTAATTTTTAAGTAAGCGAATACTCAAAAAGAAATAATATAATTCAAATAATTACTATCCCTACAGCATAGCTAGTCCATATAGCAACTCATTCATGTTACACATGGTCACAAGTGTCACAGTCACTACCGTGAAACAAAAAAATGGAGATTCCATACTTCTCAATATGAGTCCCAAATGATCACTATATGTGACTCCACTGAGACGTCAATGTGACTGCTGCTTTATGACGAGTCACAAGGTGACTTTACAATGTAGTTACATTGTTACTCCCATGTGACTGTCATTATTTAACTCAATTTCAAAGTCATCATGAACGTTCCATTATGATGTCACCAAATAATATCACATTATAGTCACATGGTGGCTTTTCACAAAAGAGCACAATGGTGACTTCACATTAGTATCTCTGTCACCTGAAAGTCATCATGTGACTTTAATGTGACATTATTTGGTAACTTATCACAATGCAGCGTTCACGATCACTTTGAAATTGAGTCTGCAGATGACAGTCACATGAGAGTCACAATGTAACGACATTGTAAAGTCATATGGTGACTCGTCACAAAGCAGCAGTCCCAGTGACGTTTCAGTGGAGTCACATATAGTGATCATTTGAGACTCATAATGAGATGTATGGAATTTCCTATTTTTTGCTTCACCGTAGTGACTGTGACACTTGTGACCATGTGTGACATGAATGAGATGTTATATGGACTAGCTGTGCTGTAGAGATAGTAATTATTCGAATATAAATTATTTCCTTTTGAGTATTCGCGTACTTAAAAATTAGCATTTTGTGATTGGTCCGTAATTTTGGACACCAGTGTATTTTATTTTTAATATATTTTTTAGATTGGCTATTGTCAGTATCAAAAAGACTTTTTTAAAGGAAAAATCGAATTATGCATTAAAATAAAGTTTCAAAATGTTATAAAAGCCATACTTTTTCTCAACATGCCAGGTGTTAACCCTCTCACTGCGTAACCCGAGATTTCCTCGGGCAACGTAAAAGTAACAAGTTTTGCGCAACCCGAGATTTCCTCGGAGATTCATTTTTTCCACTGGCGACTATTTTTTAATTCAACTCGGACCACTTTTTAAATACGAAAATTCCATGCAGAATTTAAGAATATCTATAAGAGAAATATATTGAAAAATTGATTTTCTTAAAATAGTGGTGCGCGAATATAAAAATAGCCTCCAGTAACAGCCTTGATTTAGCCTGATTTAAATGTTTAATTATTGATTCAGATTTGGATTAAAAAAAAAACTCTTTTACAAAAGATTTTTACATATTTAAACTCTAAAATATATATAGATTTAAATTATGTAATTAAAAAATGCGCAATTTTTAAATCTATTTTGATAAAAAAAAAAAAAAAAAAATACGCAGCAAGAGGGTTAATAAGCCGAAGAAATCATCAAAGATTTTGCTACTTACAACAGCCTTTTTTATTATAATTATTTCCGTGTTTAAGCTCCGTGTATATCTGTTAAAATTGTGTTTTATTTATATTTTTTACTTTCTTTCTTTCTTTATGAAGTTTTAATTTTGTTATTTGATATTGGCCGCAAATACTGAACTATTGGTATTGATTTAAGTGGAAACGTTTAGATCTTTTGTAATCGGTCAGCACACGATATATATATATATATATATTTAAATCATGCTTAAGAAATAACTAAAAACGCTAAAAAATTAGTAAATTAATAGTTTTCAAGCACATTAAAGGCACATTTCCTTTCATTCGATGGTGTAAAAATTTTAATTTTCTAGATTTCCAGAAGTTAAAAATATTGCAGTAAAAATGAAATTTATTGGTCAAGTGTGGCCACAGTCACTATGACGCCAGTGTGGCGGTGATTTCGTATACCCAGGTTCACAATATGAGTAAGAGAAGAAACTCCAACACAAAAAGTTTAGAGGACTTACATTTTTATTATGAAACACCTTTAATGGAGGGCCGTGAACAGTATAGAAGAGCGGGGAGAGTTTCAAAATAACTGCCGAATTGGCAGACGCCCCACAGCGGGACTTAAATTTCGGTTTACATGGCTCTCGGTCAGGAGCAAGTGTGACTTAGATTTTGTTACTATTACATACAGATTGGCGAACACTAGATAACCATATGTAAGATGTTTGGCGAACACAAATTGGGTAGACAAAACAATTCAGAAGTTTTACATTCAATTGAAAACTATGCCATGGCGGGCTCTTTAGGGTTACAATAAATAACATTCCAGCGGTAAGCAGGGAGACTTAAAGAAATAGGAACACGTGATTTTATATGCACGTTACAGATATAACGACAGCTGCAAATTAGTCAGCAAAGGGGCATATGGTTTGTATCCGACAAAGTACAAGGGTGAGAATTGAATACTAATGCAAGCGCAGGGGCTGAGAAAATATGCATTACGTATCGTCGGCTGCGAAGCGAAAAAGACATTCATTTGTATTTTATTCTTTTATTTCATATCAACGAAAATTGCTGCGGTTAAGATCTTTTTCTATCTGTGTGAATTTGAAAGACAGAAAAAGGAACCGAGATAAATGATGTCTGCATTTAAAAAGAACTTTAAAAAGTAAAAGTGAAACTTACAGCAGTGAGAGGGGGGGGGGAAGAGAATGACTAAAGACATAAGAAATTATGTATAAAATGTCAAATTTAAACTAAATATTTTATTTGAAGGGGGGGGGGAGAATAATGACAATTTATAATGATCCAGTACGGTTAAAAGTTGATTTTTGAGGGGAGAGGAGGAATGATGAATATATAACGGGAAAGCCGTTATAGCCAGGTTTAATAACGGAATTTTTTTCTTTCATAATATAGATTTTACAACATTTTTCTAGATTGTTATTCATTTGTTTCTTTTGATTAATAAAAGTTTAAATACAATTAATATATTCCTTTGACATAGAAAGTAGCATATCGTCGTTATAATACAGTGAAACCTCCTACAACGCTCACTCCGAACAACGGTAGCCTCCAAATACCGGTCATGTTTTAGTGTTACCGAATCTCTTTCATAGAAATAACATTATACTAAACCTCTGAACAACGAATTCCGAACAACGGCCACCCCAAAGCATTTTTTTTTCAAATATACCCTTTTTCTCACATTTTTATATAGTTGTCAGATTTTTGTTGTTGTTGTTGTTTTTTTGTTGTTTTTGTTTGTTTGTTAATTTTAACTGTAATTCTGTAGAATTAAAATTGAAGTTTAATGACAAATTTCTCCAAACCAGGAATCCGAAAATACAGAAATAATCGTAGATGATGCTGAGTTAAATGATATTTTAAATAGCGTCAGAATGACCCTTAAATCCACCGAGTACGTGAATCTAGATAATGATTTGGCAGTTACTACTTTTAATAGGATAGAAGAACTGATAGAAAGCAAGGTCAATGAGAATAATAGTGACGACGAGAAGGAATCAGAACATAATATGGAATTATCACAAAATTGTAGCGTACTATCATATTCTGATTTTCTTTTTAGCTTCAGAGAAATTAAAAATTTTGCGCTCACTCAAAATGATAACGAAATGTACAACAAATCTGTGTCAATGATTATGCATTTAGAGAAAGAGATATGCTTAAAAAAACGAATAAGTGATTTCATTCGTAAAAATAATAGTATGTATTTTTTAGTGGAACCTCTGAATAACGGCAAACTCCGAAGTACGGTCACTTTATCGTACTCCCAGTGGTGGCCGCTATTCAGAGGTTTTACTGTATATTGTTTTTCAGCGTTTATCTTATGCCATATCTTATTTATTATTAGCGATTTCAGACCATCCTATATTTTATATTGTTTTCGCTCGACATTATGTTTTAAAGATTTTAAAATATTATTTATGTATAAAGATTTTAAGGTTACGAACTAATCATTCTTCAAAATATATTTTGAATGAAAAGTATGCATGCATAGATAAAAAAAAAACAATTACGTACGAAAACTATCAACAGATGTCTTTTGGTTAGTAACCACAGAAAAAACGTGCATTTTAATAGCTTTATACCACGATACATATTTATGAATGAGAAACAAGTTGTAATTTTTGCAGAAAGGAATCGTATTTTTCTATTTTTTCCTTCAAAAATTCTATTCGTGCGAACGTTCATGGACATATCCTATTATTCTCCAAAGAAAAAAAAAGTAATATTATTTTTAATGCAATTTTTCTGTTGTAATAACAACTTCTCTATACATTTAATCGTAGAAAATATGTCCTCAAAATCCAATTATTCTAGGATTACAAAGTACTTCTCCGAAACGGAAAAGCAGCGTTATATTTAGAACATCGCTGCAATTTTGCAAGATTTTTAAAGCTACAAAATCGGCTATTGTTACACACATACATTTAAAGCAAATAACATCCATTTGATTCAATAAAAGATTGAAAATAATTTAAAACCATTAAATATTTACATGCTAAACAAACATGTTTAATTTCTTATATATAGAATAAGATAACATTATGTAAAAACTATAACATTATGGAAGAACATATATACTATAACGAAGAGTGCGCTTTGCTTCCATAAAGATGTAAACATGAATTTATTTTAGATAATATCACTAAACATGAATATCATTATGCAACAGTTTAAAAGATATTTTCATCTGTTGTGTTTACTGAGGTAGAATAACAAGAAGTATCTTGTTGTATGGAAACATATTTCATTTTTAGAAATTCTTCCGATGTAAGAACATAATTCAAAAACTGTTACTGACATTTCAAAGTAGTGCGATAATAATGCTATATTTGAAAAAATGCCTGTAAGTTTATAAGCCTCTTTCTTTTATTAAATTCCTCGGAATGATATGAAAAATGAAAAAATCAATTTTTAATATAAAGATTAAGTATGCAAAAGTTCCGCAACATAATAGCTATATTTTTTTAACTTAATGACGATCGTTAATAAAAAATATAAGTAAATAAAAAAAAAACGATTTATAAAGAAATAGCTTCTAAAAGGCGTAGCTTTATTTATTTTTTTCCTTCGAACTTTTATGCCAAAATTTTCAACATAAACTCCTTATTTTGTTATTTTTCTTAGGAAATATAATATTATTCTCAAGAAAACAAAAATGTTTTTAAAATGTCACGAAAATATTCACTGTTTTCTATTCAATAAAAATCTTCTGAAATCATTAGCTTGTTCTGAAATTTTAAAAACTAATAGGAATACATTTTACTGTTCAAAATTTTGTTCTTATTTGAACCAAAATATGGGTGAAAGTTGCTGCATCGTTGATTTTGTGAATTAATGAACTATAAAAAAGAAACTTTTCTTTATTTCAAATCACCAAATAATTAAGGCAACTAATATAACCAGAAAAGTTTGCTGCATTCTTTGGTCCAATGCATCACTGCAATTTTTATTTTCTTCTATCTTTTCAAGAAGAAAGTATTGGATTCGTGAAAAATTTGGACTACGGATTTTGACGGATTTATACGTTTTGAACGGTCCTAAACAAAATTTGTTTATTTTTTAGGAAATGTCTGCCTGTTAGTCAATCTCTGCGTCTGTCGGTCTTTGTGTCTATATGTATGTGACAAAAATTTTGTGGCTCTCTATCTCAAGAATTAATAAACGGAATTTAATAAAATTTTACATTCAGCTAGATTAGACCTTCATATAAACTGTGCTGATTAGTTTTTGGTGTAAATCGCCCTACAGGGGGAGCTTTTATGCTGCCTTTTTCACGATTCCCGCAATAGCTCTATCTCAAGAATTCATGCATAGATTTTCATTAAACTTTAGATTCAGTTAGATGTTGACATTTTTAAAGTTTTACATGATTTTAGCAATAGAGTCGTTATCTCAAGAAATAATGTACGTAATTTTATCTAACTCCATATTCTGTTACACCTTGACTTAATTTGCTTCAGATTAGGTTTTCGTGTAAATCATATAACAAGTGACGCTGCTATGCTGCATTTTTAACGATTTTCACAATAGCTATATCTTGAAAACTAATGCACGAATTTAATAACAAATTCATATTTTAAAAATTTCCACATAAATAGATCCTTATTAAGCTTCTCTATTATGCTCTTTGATTGGGGATTTTGGTTGCAGATATCTAATAGGGTGTGTGCCGAAATTCAATTATTTGTTAGAAAAATGCGATGCTTACATCTCCTTTTTAAATGCACACAATTCAATGAACGTATACTTTTAGAATCCGCATGATGGGCACAGATTGTCATTTAATTTTGGTACTATGATAGCGAATTTTGAAGTATTAACATGTATTTGATAGAAGAAATTTTTGGGATTGGTACATCCGGCTAGATAACAATGTTTTTTTTTTCCATATCTTATATTATGAACCTAACTTCATTGACTAATGTTTTTTATAACCTATTTTTATTGTAGAAAATATTCTTTCATGTCTCATATTTGTCCAACGCTGACAGATAAAGCATCTAAATAAAGAATATGTGACATGAGTGTGCGGTTCGCGCATGCCTTCTTTGTTCTAGCAGCACTCCTTTTCTAAAGAAACAGGAAAATCTCATCAGAACTTGGAGTGGCTGGCCTAAGAAAGTCAACTACAGGAACGATTTGGTCACCGTCAGTCGTAAATAGAGCCAGTTTGATTAATTATTACGGTTTTTCAGTGTGCTGTTCCAGTCCTTGTGCCAGTGATATGCCTTATGTATTTAATTAAAGCATGCTTGCTCAAGAACGGCCAATTTGAGTTTCGAACCATCCCACACATGACGCACTGTTGCGTCGGATACTACTTTTTTTTTATTATTTGAGTTATTCTTCTGTTTTTCATTGGGATTTCCCATACGTCATATATTCTTTCCCACTAATCACTACTACAATTAGCACTCATTTCCTTATTATTAGCAACTTTTTGATTACTGTGTTTAATGTAAACGATTATTTAATTTGAGTCATACCATGTCCTACATTCTTGTTCCCATTTACTGTTTTACATTTAGCACTACATTTCTGTTGGCATTATCCTCTCCGTCTCATTTTACCCTCCTTGGTCCTTGGGAGGTCCCTGCACTGATTTTGGCGCACTTACATTTAAATTTTGGGGTTTAAATCTGACATTTAAATTTTAAGGTTTAAATCTGTTATATTGTGTTTTACATTATCTTACAGGCAAGTCGGCGGGACCCTTGTAGTGTTGGATGAGTATTGTTTGCTTTCCTACTGCAGTACATTAAGAAATATTTTCCAAATGTTTTCCATCTGACAGGTCCACCCAATCTACCATTACTCCCTTTACTCCTTTTTTACTCCTTTTTTGGTTCGTTTATGGGAAATCGAGACTCGACGTGCAATACTCATACTAGAGCAATATTGCTGTACATAACAGATCAACATTAAGAGTGATTAAATGTAAATTTGTGTACTAATAAATTACTTTCAATGATTTATAACAAATTATCAACATCAAAAATGTACATATGTAAATTTGTCTATTATTTAAAATTGAATTAAATTACATTTTATATTATATACTATATTATATAATTCTTTATATTGTACATAATTACGAATTCCTCATCAAAATTTAACGCTACAACTCCTGTGAAAAATAGTGAGATAATGTATACATGCAGTAATGCATTTTTCACAGGGGAACAATGTTATTGGTAAAAGAGTAGTAACTGATAATTAATAATTTAAGTGCATGGTCTTGGTGGCACGGGAGCAATAGCACATACTTCCCTTTTTTCTCCCATTAGTAATGGTTTTACTATCACTATCTTTTTTTTTTTTTTTTTTTTTTTTTTTTTTTTTTTTTTTTAAATTCAAAATTACACCCCATTTGGCAATTTAATTTTATTCTAAGTCATCTTCGGTGGTTACGACCACTGGTTTTTGCTTTTAACTATCTATTTCCCTTTCCTTCAAAGATGTGTGGCAGGGGCCTAGTGGCTCCCCGATCCAGTTACAATATAACTTTCAGATATAAATATACTAAATAAATAATTCTCACGAAATAATAGATTATAAAAAGTCCAAAATAAAAGTGGAATAATGAATAAGTCACAAATACAAGAAGAAAGCTCTTCGATAGGCGAACATTCATATGAAATAAGTAGCTCGGAACCGACGCTCCTACAAATATTTCACGTATACAGTCAGAAATTAAAAAATAAAAAGAAGAATAAATTAAATAAAGAACAAAACGAACTTAAAATAGCAGAGTACAAAGAAAAATTAGAATGTGCTCTGATGAAAAGTGACGAAATTGAGCAAAACTTGAAGGAAAAAGAACATGAAATAATGGAGTTGAAAGAAATCGTAGAGGAAAAAGAGAGAATGATGATACAACTGGATCAGACAATCCAAGAATTAGAAAATCAGTTAATAACTGCCCAGGCGACTCCAAAGCCACAGAGAGTAAAGGATCTTGTGGAGCATGAAACTGAAGGATCATTTGATTCCAGTATATCAATACACTCAACACCAAGATTAAATACTAAAGACCTTCCAAAAAATCTGACAACATATTCAGAACCCATGGCAAAATTAATGTCGCTGGAACAATTGATAGATAGCTACAGCAAGACGAAGAGCACTCATGCTAAAGGAGCGTCTAGTATGGCAGAAAAATATCTCATCAAAATAAAACAAAAAATAAGAGAATTAGATGACAACAAAAATAATCTGGAAAAAAGAGCGGAACAGCAGGAAAAGATGATTAGAGAATTAAAGGAGAAGAGTAGAAGAACGGGGACAGGAAAATCGGGCAGACATGACTTAAAAACTACAGAAGAAAGAGCAACTCAAATATCTATACAAGAAGACAACACACAAAATTCCTCATTGTCGACTCAAGATCCTCCGGAGGAAGTAGCCACGCCGAGGTATGGTGAACTTGCTATAAAGAAGATGACAATGACTCAAATGATAGAGATTTATAAATTACTTACAAGAAGTAGAAGAAGAGGTGATTGTGCAGAAGCTAAAAAATACCTAGACAAAATTATCTTTAAAGCAAGTGAAATGGTGAAAGACCTTGAAATACAAAGAGAAGAAAATAATAGAATAACGGCGAACCTCAACACCGTCAATAAGGTGACGTTAGATCAACGTCAAAAAATCCTTGAACACGAACAAATCATAAAAGATCAATTAAAAACGATTAAGAAGTTGCAAGAACAGCCCACTCTAACAAATGAATTGGAAAAATGCAATAAAGAATTGAATGAACTACTAGAAAAAGAATTAAAATACAAAGAAGAAATAGAAAAACAATTAAAAGAAATTAGAAACAAAAATAAAGTAATAGAAGACTTAATTCAACAGCAAAATACAGAAGAAACGATACCTTATACTAGAATCATCTTGGAAGAACTTAAAGATAAGAGAAAAAATAGAAACAGTAGAGGAACAACAACCAATCATAAAATGCAATAATATAGAAGAAAACATACAGGCAAATACAGATAATTCACTGTATTCGGAGGTGGCTGCAATACCTAAGAAGACAACAATTCCAACGGTACATGCACAGTATTCAAAAGCAGCTATCCTGATAACTCGGCAGAAAAACACGAATATGTCGCTCAATGACATAAAAATCATGCTAACAAGAGAAACTAGAAACACAATTGAATATAAACAAATATATTGTGAACTTGCCAAAAACAAAAATACACTAATAATTAAAACGTTTAGTGATGAAAACACGAATAAGCTGCTTGAGACGATTGAGAAGATAGAAACCCTAAAAGACATTGTGGATATAGAATATAAGGCTGCGGATCTCCGAAAACTGATTCTTTTAGGGATCCCGACATATATGGATCCACAAGAAATAATAACCAATCTAAAAAATCTTTATGATTCAGATATTCCAATAAACTACATTAATAGAAAACAAAGAGAAAAAGCTTCAACATACCAACTAATTTTTGAAGCAGAAGCTCCAGTTGCGATTCATCTACTGAGACAACGAAAGATCGTCATGGGATTTACATCGGTCAGGATTGCACCTTACCAACCTATATTAAGATGTAAGAACTGTCAATCTTTCGGACACGTGGATCAGAATTGTCGACAATCTCCAACGTGTGAATACTGTGCAGGACGCCATGATCAAAAATATTGTTATTACAGAAATAAACCACAACAACACAGATGCAGAAACTGCATGGGGAGGGCGAGTGACTTCCCGCATGCAGCTAGTTCTAGTGAATGTCCGACTTTACAATATTTAATACTACAGCGAAGCAATCTAGCACAAATAAATAAAATAAATTCGATATAGGCAGAAACTGTGCTGGAACAAATAGCGACTTCCCGCATAGATCGAGTTCATCAGACTGTCCAACACTACAGTACTACCTATCACAGAGAAATAAAAATATACAAATTAATCAAGAAAGTTCAATCCGATAAATGAAGAAATAAATAATTCTAATAACTCAACAAACTCAAACAACTCCAATACTCAAAATGGAAATTTAACAGTAAACCAAGAACAAATAATAACAGAAATTCTGAATAACCCTGCAAAACCACAGAAAATATATATTCCAAATGAACTAACCTTTATTCAAATTAATCTACAGGGATCAAGTTCTGCAACATCAACCCTAATGGGATTTGCAAATCAGCATAAAATACTAGTTCTTCTATTACAGGACTTTTACTACTTTAACGAAGCCATATGGTCAATTCCGTCAAATTGGCAAGCATTTATCTCAAAAAATAAAACAGCGGCAGTTGTGGTAACTCGAAAGGACGTGGAAGTGATAGAGACATATAAAGACGATAATGCAGTATTCATCAATCTTACTACTGAATCCGGTAAGATCACAATAGGCTCTGTGTATGCCAGACCAAAAGGTGATTTCAGAGGTGATATGAAGTGGCTGGACTTCTTCGAACCATTGAATCACATCATAATGGGAGGAGACCTCAATGTCCACTTGTCACTTTTAGGATATCAGAAAGAAGATGAACGGGGAAAAATTTTGACATACTTACTATTATCTAATAACTTAACTCTGATCAATGATATAGAGGCACCTCATTCATTTATAGGACAGCCGAATCGTCCCATGAAGGGGAATCCAGATGTAACCCTTTGTACACAAGACCTGGTGGACCGCGTGGACTCATGGTATGTAGATGACACAGTAGAGAGCACGTCGGACCACAGGTATATCAGATTCTCATTAAATCTTAAACCAGTTATTCTAGACCTTAAAAGATTTAAAACAAGATACTCAAATTTTAAAAAATTTAATTACATCTTGAAACCGAAAATTAATAATTTACTTAAATCCTTATCTGATACTAAAACTCGACTAGAACTGGATGAATGGCTTGATGGTTTTAACCAAGTAATTCTAGACACCTGTAAATCCTCACTAAAAACAAAAAGTTTCAAATTATATCCAACATTTGACTGGTGGACGGCAGAGCTGAAGGTCCAGCGAAATAAAATCTCAGCATTACGGAAAAGATTTAAATCAACAAATGACCCAAAGTGGAGAACCCTCCTACAAAGAGAAAGAGCAATATACAAAAAACGTATAAAACAACAAAAAACTAAATCATGGCAGAGTTTCTGCACTAAAACAAAAGACAAATTTGGCCAAGCCTTTAAAATAGCAATGAATAAAAGACTCAAAAATAATCATTTCATACACACAACACTACAGGGTTCAACCCCATATACTACAAAATTAGACACTTTTAACATATTACTTAACCACCATTTCCCAATACATCAAAACCCGCATCCACCTCTCATGGACCCAGCGGCAGAGGAAGATCTTCCCCCCCCCTCCCCTCCTAATATCTTTTAAAGAAATAAAATCAGCACTTAATGAGCAAAATAATTTAAAAGCCCCTGGATTTGATAAAATTGATGCATTTATTATTAAAAGCATATACAATAATTTTAAACATCTAATACGTGACTTATATAACAAATGTCTTACTCTTAACTACTTTCCTAAATCATGGAAAATAGCAAATGTGATCTTCTTCGCAAAACGTAATAAAAATCCACGCCAACCTTCCTCCTATAGACCCATTTGTCTCCTTCCCATGCTGGGAAAAATCTATGAGAGGATCCTAAAACGAAGAATTAATCACTACTTAGAAAAATTAAATGTTCTTCACGGGGCCCAGTATGGCTTCCGTGAGAACAGAAGCACAATTCAACTATTAAACAAATTAAAACATAAAGCAAAAACGTATCTTGAAAAATATAAATACTGCAGCATTATCTCATTCGACATTGTAGGGGCGTTTGACAATATCGATTGGGTCACTTTGGGTCAACAAATTAACGAATTACCAATTCCGCAATATTTAAAATGTATCCTTCTTAGCTTCTTATCCGAACGAAAACTAATAACAAATTATTTATCAAATAACATTAAAAGACCAACTTATCAAGGCTGTCCACAGGGGTCGTGCCTTGGGCCGCTTCTGTGGCTAATCATAGCAAATATAATCTTAATAAACTTTTACAGTAAATTCGAAGACCTGTATGTTTTTTGCGATGACTTCAATATGGTTGTCAAAGCGAGGAGCAGACTCATCTTAGAGACCGAAACCAACCAAAAAATAAAACTTTTTTATAATATTTGCAATAACTTAAATTTACAGATTTCAAAGGAAAAAACGACTTTTATTATGTTGGGGAAAAACACTTTGGATAAACGTCCACCAACCTTTAAATTGGGTAACTATACCATCAAGCCATTAAAGGAAATAAAAATTTTAGGGATAATATTCCAGAGTACTTTAAAATGGGACAAGCACATAACTAGCATAAAAAACAAAATTTTACAGCTAACCATCCATTAAACGGGTCTTCTCGGCTACTTGGGGGGTGGACAGAGGCTATCTTAGAACCTGGTACATAGCAGTACTAGAAAAAATTATAGATTATGGTTCGGAGGTGTGGTTTGGAGACCTCAGGATAAAAGATAAACGCGCTCTCCAATCCATCCAAAGAACTTGTCTCACGTCAATAACCAAAGCATATAAAAATGTTGCAACACATACGTTACAGGCTTGTAGTTGAATATGATTTACTCGCATTTATCGTTCATTTGCAGGGTCACACTTAAAAATTACGTACACAATATACTGTATCTGAAATATTGTCTTTTGAGGATGATTGCTGAAAGTGGGTTTTCAGTAAATATATGCATTTTCAGGTTAACTAATTTTTTCATACTACGTGGTAAATTATATAATATTTTTATAAATTATGGCTTATAAATTATGTAGATCATATACAGGGCTACACATAAGGATTTGTAAGCATTACTGAGAATGAACGTGAATTGCTTAAAGGCGTTTTGAATTTGAGGCATGCATTTTTAAGCCCAGCTATATTTAGTATACTAAGATATTTTTGTAGCATTTAAATAAAATCATATACAGGGCCATGCAAAAAACTGGATACATCGTTAGGCAGCCTAAGAGAGATTACTCAGGGCCGGCTAGGTCTGCTCCTTAGAGATTAAAGTCTCTCCCGGTATGTTCCGCGACACGTTGGGGCTCGTTTGGTGAGTCCAGCCCTGTCCGGCCGAATGCAGGCGCACAAATACAAGAGGCACACGGAGCAACACCCACCTGCCAAGGGCGGCCAAGCACCACCAACCACAGAACACAGAATTTATTTGAAAAACATAGTATAGACACATGGTTACCGATGCATAGTAATTACTGGAAGTGTTATTTCAGTAATTTTAAGTGGTTTTTACCTGAATTAAATTTATGATTAACATGTGGCGCGTATAAATATATGTGGGTAATGTACAGGACTGAACAAAAGAATTCAAGTGCGTTTTCATCTATTGGTAGGAAATGCTAAAGGCAAATTTTCAATTGTGTTAAGCATTTTCTAACTAAGCTAAATTTTACCATACTAAGTAGAATATGTAGAAATCTATAGATCATATACAGATCTACACAAAATAATTAGAGTACTTCTTCGGATATTGTTCAAATCTGTTTTTCAAAAGAGTTATGCGTTTTCTACTATATTTACTTGGGTATCTTCTTTATCATATTAAACAGCGACGTTTTGTTTACGTATTTTGGAAGTGTTGGAAAGTGTTTCATAATCTATGCTTGACGCATGATTCTTCTTTCTGGTTTTTAATTATAATATGTAACTCAGCATATCCATGCAGAAAAAGAGACAGACATAGTTGAAGGCAGAAAGCTTCAAACTATTTTATGCTGACGTGATCACATAAGATCTCTCGAATGATGCGACATAATTATAAAAATTAGCATAATTTAGCAATTTTAGAAATAATCTAAAAACTGAAATATATATTTATCTTTATTTTACTTGGCAATTTAATTAGCCGATGCATATCATAATTCGTTTACATAGTCTGAAAATATTGCGTACCGTTTGAAATACATTACATACATCTATGTACTTAGTCATTAACATTCTTACCCATTTTTTTATGTTTCAAAAAAGGAACAAAAACATATTATGCAAAAATCTCATAAATCCTTGCGTGAAATACAAAACATGGAGTTGGTTAATAACATAAAGTAACTTATTGTCCGAAAATAAATGAATTTATCGACCTGATCACTTTGTCGTGCTATGGACCCATTTTCAGGTATGGTAATGCGATAGATTACGTGTTACAGGTACTTTAAACAGCATTGATAAAATCTGTTTTGCAAATAAGCTTGAAACTCATTTTGCAGGTAAAATGCCTTTTAGTCTCGTAGCATATATCATAATAATTGGAAATGAAAGAAAGTTAAAATGTGTATACCTGGTATGAACCCATCTTTAATTTTACTAATATGGATTGCGGTCAGCAGGGGATATTGTAATTATAATAATAATAAAAAAGTAGCAACTACTTTTCAAATCCTTATTTTTTGTGTGTAGATAATAAACTGTAGCACACAAATTAATTTTATAGATAACAAATAGAAAACAGTGAAGAAATGCCACAGCACATTTACATCGATTAAAACATCATCATTAAAATCATGATCTCTAACAGTTTTATTAAGACAGCATATCATAATATAAAATAGCTTTTATTTCATTATTTCTTTTAAATTTGTGCAATTTTCATGTATTGTAAAATGCAATATATTTGTTTTATTGTAAACACACATATAAAGATTAATAAGTCATTTTTATCGTTTTGAAAATCAAAATAACATTTAATATTTTATCAGTACGTTATTATGCTACTGATTCGATGAATTATGCAATAATAAAAACATTTCTTTGAATTCTTTATTTAAAAAGCTATTGCTTACATGCTTATTTAATACACGAAGGACTTGAATTGTGAATAATCTAGGAAACGTATTAATATTTAGTTCGCTATATTAAAAATACAAAAGAATAAAAGAGGAAAATTTCAGAAAAAATCAAAACATTTCAATTGCTATGGTGACATTTAAAACGCTAAATAATAGACTTTGTATATCTAATTATATAAGCAATATAATTGCATGCATTTATCAATATATATTGCTACTAGGGGGTTCTGCCCCCTGCAAGCTACGCTCGCCAACCCCCGTTCAGACACCGCAGAATCTAAATCAAGCTAATCAGATGGGTTTTAAAAATATTAGAGAAGATTGAATTATACTGAAAAAAGCTGTGCAGTTCTCCTGTAAACGGGTTTCCAGTCAATTCCCTTTGATTGCAAAAATTTAAGGGCGAATCAGTTGTTGTTAAGACATCCAACGGTTGTTTTCGTTTTTGATTAAAGAGGATCAGTTCAACATTTGAAAAGAAGCTAAAATAAAATAAATTAAGTGTACAGAGTCTTTGTCTCCCGGTATTTTAAAACAATCTCTATAACAATAGCCTAAGCCATGTGACTATCATGACTTAGGCATATCTTAGCCAGGCACAGATGATAAGTCGCCAAATATTATTCTATCGCCATCATTTCATCTATATTATAATAGTTCAAGTCATCAACTGCCATAAACAAATACGGTCTGATCCCTTCGCCGATCATATGAAAGTTTGGCACCGATGTCATATACGTCCCATATTGGCGCGATTTTATAACGACGCCAATTTGGGGAACGCATCAACAGCATGAACAAAAGCATCCGGCTTACCATATGAGCAAAATAACAATACTTTGGCGCCAGTTAAGTGCCCGTTCCGTATATGACATTGGCGTTGGAAAAAAATCGCGCCAATATGGGACCGTAAGTTTTCCATTTTGATTTAAAAAAAAAAATCAAATAAAACTACATAAAATTTCCATGGTTGCAAGAATTCTTGGTACTGTTACGTTAGCCGGATGCAAATCTTGCCAATAGCTTTTTTTCAACTATCCAGTTAGCATTTTTTTTTCAGGTTTGGCGTGATTTTTTTTTTAACGAAAATTTGGGGAAAACCTCGTTTTCAAATACCAGTTACATATGCATTTTTGGTATTACTTAGTTATCCCGTCGACCAAAAATCTATCGCCAAACTATAAGATTAAATGCCAATAATTGTTGATCGTAAATGTCACATTCACTTGACTTTAAGCAAGTTACACGTGTTTACGTCATCAAGTGATTTTTATTTCGACATTTTATTTGTATATTTATTAATGTTATACTAATTTATTTGTTCTTTCGCTATTTAAAATAAAAATTATGTCAATTTGTATAATTTGGCGAGTGTTTTGGCGATATGTATAATTTGTTGAAATTGGTCGACGGAGTAACTAAGTAGTACCTTATTTTTTAATTAATTTCGATTATTTTCTAAAGGAAATAAAAAAATAATAATAATTATAGAACAAAATAATTTATATAATTTATAAAAAGAAATAAAAGTAAATAAACATTTATTATCAAATAAACAACAATAGCCGGGTTACCATGTCAACCTTTTCTGAAATATGAAAAAAAAAATCTGTTTGATTAAAATTTGAGCTGCCATCATAAGAAAAACGATTATAAAATTAGAAAAAAAAATAATATTTCGAAAACTAATTCGAATTTAAAAATTCTAATACCAATTTTGAGATCTGCGGATCAATGCTTATTTTTGGTGTTAATTACATCGCAAAGTATTCCATATTTTAGGAGAAATCGCTTGAAACATAATCAGTTGTTTAATCAGTCGATTCATATATCCGTTTCTTAAATTCGTTTCATTACGATTTTATATATATAGGGTAGATAATAATAATATTAACGTTCAATGAAATAATATTTATCTACGCATTTTTCTTCTGAGTATGAAATAATTTTACAGACAATAAAATTTTTACTAATTGAGGTGTAACAAGAATTTTTTAAATGTTGAAATAAATAAAAATATTTTTTTTAAAAATATTTAAGTCCCGCATTCATCACTTTAAAATCTTTAATAACTGTAAGAGTTTTCTTGCCACCATAATAAACTTTAAAGATCACACCAAACAAAGAAATCTGAAATATTTTGATTTTAAATCAAATACGACAAAAATTGCATAAAATTATAACAAAATAAGAAACGTGGCCGATAATACATATACAACTGACCCTCAAATAATAATAACTGTCTTTTCCAACAATTTTATAAGCGGAGAACTACAAAATATTTATGAACATATCATTAGAAGGCACAATAATGTACCAGCGATAAGAAAAAATACTTTTATAATTCTATGTGAGTTGCTGCTTTTTTTATTATTATATTTTTCGGATTTAAAACTCATTCTTACCTGTACATGACCACTGACTATGTAACGCTTTTTAATATTTATTTGTGATGTAATTTGTCTATTTGTGAATGATCCCTATTTTTACTACTGAAATATCGTTTTAAATGATACAAAAATATCATAAGTCAGATACAGCTAATTTTAGAGACATAGGTTTGTACTTTTTTGTAATTATATTTGTAGAACAAACGATTTTTTTTTCTAGTTGAACTTTTTTCCCCTAGGAGTGTATATCTGGGAGAGGTCATATATAAATTTAATAATATAATTCTTCTTAATTAATGATAGGACTTTTTTTTCAATGTAATATTATTTACTAATTCATTTTAAACACTTCGGATTGTAAATTGCCTACATATCTCTAAAAAAAATAAAAATCAAGCCCATTTCATGTTTTTTCAAACAGCCTATATAGGGCAATTCCATCGTAACTGACGTAACATTTTATCATCGAATTTTGTTTTCAAATCTATGTAAAAATTTTACTAATAAAGCTAGAACAATTTTTTACAATTTAAAATATTTCTTACTAAGGTCTTAATACCCAAATTTCTGTAGATTATTTCAATCTTTCTTTGAGTCCCAAAAATTTCAGTTCAAAATTCTGTAACTGACGTAACATAAAATATACAAAAAAAATTTCTGCCTTCATTGAAGTGTAAAAATTATCAAAACTATCCAGTTAAAAATACTGATTTAATGTTCTCCTCAACTCTAAGTAATGCGAAATTATAGCAGTAACTTGTTTAATTAATTTCTGAATAATAATTTTTTTAAATGGCATTTACACGTGTAACTGACGTAACTTTTTATGTGTAACTGACGCAAAATTATGACTTTACAAAGACAATAATGGTGCTTAACTTAGTTTGTAAATAGTAACTTTCATTGCCTTTTTATTGGGATTTTTCTATAGAATATAAAAATATCAAATTTTCCAATCATAACCTTAAATTAAACATATTATAAATTTGATCCCCCCCCCCCCCCAAAAAAAAAATAAATGATGGTTTTCTGTGGAATTGCCCTATACCCCTTTCTCGTCTGCGTAAAGGTATCGTTTGAGAAAGAGGTATGGAGGATATGACTCGTGGGATATGGAGGATATGATAGTGTTTTTTGTAGTTCGCTGATTAGGAAATTAAATGCAGTACAACAATAGGAGGTTTAAATGTGTTTTGGCCCAATATCCTGTTCATACTACGAATTTTAAGCCATCGTACCACTGATATGTTTCCCTGAATATATAATTCAGAAAGTTGATATGGTTTCAAAAACGCTCGCAATTGATTTAAAGTAACTGACTGCTGAATATAAGTTACCATTAGTCCCCTTTTACTGTCGAAATTTCGACCTCCATTGATTCTGTAATCGTTTGTCACTGATATAGTGATAACTATCGCTCCAATTTTTGTCCACAACATGTAAAGACGCAACTAAACACTCCTTAGTTGATATGCTGCCACCACCGATATAAGTGCATGATACCGGACATAATCTGAGAATTTTGAAAATTAATAACTAGGATTCTTCAAATAATATTAATCTATGATTTATTTACAAAATACACTGCTGAAAAAAATTAGGGGAGCAAGCAAAAAAGTGAAGAGAACAGTGCAAGACAGTTATGTATGGGCATAAAATGGATAGTACATGTGTATTAATGTGCAATACAGAAAACAGGATGCAAAACTTTTGTAAGGGAGCTTTTATTCTTTGAAAAGATGGAAAGAACTTGACAAAGATGGTTTAGGGTAACAATTTGGTTTTATGTAAATGATAAAAAAAGTATTGCTTAGAAATGATGCAAGATTTTTAATATGGCGTGTGGTCTCATATTGAAGCTAAGACTGCTGCACATCTGTTTTCCATGCATGCGATGAGGTTATCGATAAGACTTTGGGGAATACTGTTCCACTGCTCAAGATTTGCAATCTCCAAGTCCCGCACAGTAAAAGGAGGCCTCGGTCTCGCAGCAAAGCGCCGTCTGAGTATGTCCCAAACATGATTGATCGGATTTAGGTCAGGATAGCATGCTGGTCATTCCATTCGCTGTATTATTTTAACTTCAAGCATGTTTTCCAGAAGACGTACTGTATGAGGTCTGGCATTATCGTGCATGGAATAAAAGAAATCACTAATTGCTGCAACATAAAATACGACATGAGGTCTCAGTATCTCACATGTATAACTTCGGGCCATCAAAGTGCCATTTCGAATGATATGCAGGCCCGTACGTCCACCTATGCTGATTCCAGCCCATAGCATCAACCCACCTCGTCTGTAATGTGATCTTTCACGAACGAATGTGGGATTATTTTGAGTGACTCTCTCTACCCATGCCCAAACACGTCAGATGGCACATCCAGACTGAATCGGGACTCGTCTGTAAACACAATTTGACTGATCGCATAACTGCTTGGGATCAACGGAATGCATACCATTGGCTAGCGTGCATAGAGACCAACCTGATGAAGCTTATTTAGGACTGTTTGGCTGGACGCCCTTCGTCCTGTGGCCAAGAACAACTGTGTTTGCAGCTGAGTAGCATTGCCCGTTCCGTCTAGACGAGCTATTAACAGAATATATCGGTCATCAGTTTCTGTGTTGGCACAATTCCGACCTTGCACTTGTCGATGCCTACCATTCCATGTGTCTTGGAATCGATTCCACAGTCTTTCATGGACACTACGGCGTCCACTACACTTCGTTGTGATTCCCCAAATTCAACTCTCCCGATAACATGCTAAGACATGGATTGCGGTAAATCATATTTTTGTGACATTTCCAAGTCACCTTTTCTCAAAACACAAGCTGAGCAATTGAATTTTACAACTGAGACAGTGAAACAGACGTTTCTGCAAAATCCCGATTTCTGCGCTTATCTCCTTTTTGTAATTTTTGACGTCATAAACTTTAATTTACGTGTGAAGTTTTCTTTATCTGTTTTCTACAATGCTTTGAATTATGAATGTTTTATTTTACGTCACTTATCGGTGTAAATATTTACGTAATTTCGTTAAAACCATGTGCTCCCCTAATTGTTTTAAGCAGTGTATTTGCATTACAACACACTATTTTTATTTATAGGCAGGGATATAGGAGATCCTTAAATTACACTTACAATATTATTTTCGTTCTAGATTATATCTTTACAAGATACACTGTTCTCGTCTCTACTGACCGTACTCAACTAGGATTATACAGTGGGATAACCACACATGTATCTCCCGAACTCTCGTACATACGTACTCTTCACTAGAGAAATACTCCGCGCCCGCAACAGTAGTAGTTGTTTTTCCAAACTACATGTTTTACATCCATCCCAAGACTGACTCTGTTACCCGTACGTCCTGCGCTTTCTCACAGGCTCTGGTGTCTCCACCCGTAAAATAAAAGACAAACCACGCCCTTTCTCCTCACTAGATCGCTAACCAGTCATCACAGGCGATTATCTTTTGCTTACCACTCTTGGTTCTCAGCTACTTATTATATTATCCGCATTGCGATAGATACACATCCCGCTGGTACTTCCTTTTATACAATAGAGCTTTTCATAAAATACCGACGTGAATACAATAGTACTCACTTTAGCCCATAGATAAGAAACATGTTTCAATAACCGAAGTACGTAGATAATGATATACAGATAAATGCAATACATAACGAAAAGAAAATTAATAAACAGTAGTTTTCATTAAGCATACGCCTCATTAACGCCAGAGACCTAACAGGTACATTCAGGCCATTCTCGAAATGTGCGCATACACGTTTGAAAATATTACCATTCACAATGATTCATATACCTTTAGACAAAATTTAACGATCTGCGATTTCAGCAATTTTAACCCTTAAATGCCTGATTTTTCAAAAATCATTGTAATAATGTTTTTCGGCTTTCATTTTTTCAATTAATCATGAGAAAAATACTTTAAAAAATCATATTTTGTTTTAAGTATGGTTTACGGCTAAAAAACAGTTTATTACTAATCGGCAACACTGGTCTTTAATTGAAAAAATAATTTTCCTTGATAAAATTCTATAATATTAAACACACAAGAATTTTATGAACTATAATAAGAAATAAATTTTACTAGCTCACTGCAGAACAAAATAAGGTATTTCGCAAGCTTCCAAACAAAACAAAAAGAACAAGTAGCAACAATTGAAAAAATAAATCTATCTTTATTCTTAAACAGCACAAGTTTTGCCATCTACATGTTGAAAATCGATTTAATAATATTTTCAGAATGTATTTTATTGGCAACATTAGGCATTATAGCTTCAAAATTATTTTAATATTATTTTAGAGCCTAAATTGTGTATGTTGCCGAAAAGCAACACCCGGTATTTAAGGGTTAAGTTCATTTGCGTTGAGTTTTCAGTGTAAACAAGCAGTTTAAATACCAGGCACACCACCTCGAAAATAGATTAAACTGGTTTAAATAACCTCTATTGTCGGAATGTAATGAAAAAGACCAAAATAGAATTTACAGAAACAGATTTGCTACATGCGATTGTGTAAGACGTTGTTTATAAGATTTGAAATGACATTCAGAAAGAAACATTTGATAGTATTGAAATAGGTCTGAATTTAAGGGGCTTCAATTAACGAAAACTTTTGGAGTTAACATGAGTCCGTTATAGTCCGGGAAGCAGCATCAATTTTTCTCAAATTTAGTATAAAATTTTTTTGTATATATGATAGATAAGATGGTACAAATAACGAAACGCTAACTCTGGGGCATCATCAATATTCGAGATGTATTTTATTTCTTATGACATTGGGCTTGTTGCGTTGTTGTTATGGCAGCCTCATTCAATAGAGCCCCAGCTGACTGGCAGTTTCATTATCTGTACCATATATTCTATCATATATACCAAAATCATCGACTATAAAATTGTTTGCAAAAATGTGCCTCTGCCTCTCGAACTCATACAACTAACATTTATATGACAGTATTTGACAGTCATATTCATACAACTGCGTCACAGAAAATAATTGTTATCAATTTTTTCTCCTATCACTAGAGATTCAGATTAAACACATGCTATAGAGAATGTCACATACTAAGTAATAAGATACTTCTGGTGATGTAAGTTAAAGACAATGGTGCATTTCGAACAAGAACAAAAAATCATGCATACAGCATAGATTATGTAACACTTTCCAACACATTTCAGAATACCATGACAAAACTTCACTGCCATTACGAGGAATAGTCGTTGAAATGTACAATTTTTTTGTGCATCCTTATATATGATCTACAGATATGTATGCATACTACATGGTATGCTAAAAGTTTTTTCAATTAAATGCATAGCACAATTGAAATTTTCTACTCAGCAATTTCCGCCAATAAACGAATGTTGTTGAAAACTTTTGTGCGACCCTGTACATGGTCTAAAGAATTTATAAACAACAAGTAGTATCTAAAAAATAATTAAATTTAAAGACGCATACCACAACTAAAAACGCACTTCCAGCAATTATTGTTCGTAGGCATCAATAGCTCAATTATCGTTCATTTTATTCTGTAGACAAATTCTTTCTGAGTCCCAGTAAATGAACGATGAATTCTATGCTCAGCACGCTCTAGAGTAAGAAACTTGTGGTACATTTCAGTGACAGATAACAGTTTCAAAATGTTCAAACTCGTGTACTATCAAAAATATCCCGCAAACGATGTTTAACCATAGATCGTAATGTAACAGAACTCTTTTGAGTGGATCTGGAAATGAACCGAAAGTGCTACACATTTTATTTGCAATACCGAACATGCCATAATGATATCAATAACATATATCCATTTCATGGCGATCGGACTATATTTACGCGAGTTAAAGCACAGACCAACGGACAGACAAATCGAATTCATAAATACATTTCAACTATGTTGGAAAGACTTAAAAACGAGCAAACGAATTAGCAGTGAAGGTTTCTAATCAAGTACAGGGTGACCACTCTCAAAGGTGTCCAATGGCTAATTCCTAAACCATTAGTCATAGACATATAGTTCCAATTACAAAAATGTCTTAAATGAGGTACAGGAAAATTTTAAAAGTGATTTGGGTCAATATAAACATTTCTTAAAAAATTACGAAATTTAAATTTTTATACGGTTCCCCAATCGTATAATTATATTTAGGGCCATATTAAAATTTTCCTATTACACTGACAAGTAAAACAAAAAAAAGGCCCGCTCGTATAACTCTAAAATTGACCGAGTTATGAAACTTTAAAAATGCATGACTGTTTTGGATCTGAACACAAATGAGTTCAACCATACTTTGAGGAGTCATATACCAAGTGGTTAAAGTATTCGAAGGACTTATTTCATGTGTATCTGCGTTTTGAAAGAAATCGTGCAAGTATTACGATTGAGTTAAATTTTGTTAAGTTTCAGATTGACTAAAATAATTGCATTCTAATGTATGTTTTATGTTGTAAGGTTTGAGACTGTTTCTTTTCATAATTTATTTTAACAAAAATTATGCTATTTTTATAAGTTTTTATTTAACTTCAATGATCGTGTGTATGTTTTCCAGTTCAAAATTTTTACTCGAGTTTTAACTCGCTTTCAAATATCGATCGAGATTAGACTTACGAACTGACGTAAATCCGATGAAAATATAATATTATTATGACTTTCGGTGGTTATCATTTGTACTTATTTTACAGGATAATACAAAAAATTTCGAATAAATTACCTCCAAGAAGTTTTAAAAAAATTTTATATTAAATCACACAAGACTGCGTTAGTTGTGTTTTGTAACTTTTATGTATTTTTTTGTAATGATGGTTAAAAATACCTTAATTTTTAACCATCATGTCAGGATTTTTTGCAAATCGTAAATTGTCAAACTTAAAAAAAAACAAAAATCGGATACTATAAAATAGGGGAGATAGCTGTGTTTTTTAACTTTTGATAATTGATTTTTATATACTTTTTAGAACTGAATCTGGAAATGGCCTTCATTTTTCACCATCATGTTAGAAGTTTTTTTGAAAATCACAAATGTCAAAGTTAAAATATAGCGAAAATCTGATACTATAAAGCAGATGTAAAACTTTTTTAATTTAATTTAATTTTATTTAATTCAATAATTTATTAGTTTTTTGTTTTTTTGTTTTTTTTTTTTTGTTTTATACTGCGATTTTTACAGCTAAACAGCTGAAGGATCCTTTGAACTTCTTAACTTTGAAATTTACAATTTTTGAAAAATCCTGGCGTGATGGTTAAAAATGAAGGTCATTTTCGGATTCAGCGGTAAACAATACATAAAAATCAATTATCCAAAGTTAAAAACACAACAATCACATCTATTTTACAGCATAAGATTTTCTATGTTTTTTTCTTATTTTAACTTTAAAATTTGCGATTTGCAAAAAATCTTTACGTGATGGTAAAAAATGAAGGTCAATTTAGTCAATAAAAATCAATTATCAGAAGCTAAAAAACATGACATAACCCAACTTTTGCAGGCTAGTATAATCTAACAACATTTTAAAATATGTATCAGTTAGTAAATAATTGAGGCTTTTCATCATTTTATTCAACAATTAATTTTCATCATTTTATTCAACAAAAATTCTGTTTTTTTTTTCTTATATGTTTATTACAAACTGTATATTTTGCATTAATATGTCAGAATGATTAAAGATTTTAAATTTATATTGTAATGTTAATTTTACCCTCAACCATTTTTTAAATATATCTGACGAAATGATATTTCTACTAAATTTGTGAATAACCCCTAAATTGCAGCAAAATATATGCCCAACTTTAAACAGCCATTACTCGGTCAATTTTAATCGTAGAATAACGGGACTTTTTTTGCCTTACTTGTCAGTGTAACAGGAAAATTTTACTAAATATAACTTATAGGACCAGGGGACAGCATAAAAATTTAAATTTCGTAATTTTTAAAGAAATTTTTTTATTGACCCAAATCGCTTTTGGAAATATTTCTTTGCCTCATTTAAAACATTTTTGTAATTTGAACTATATGTTTATGACCAACTGTTTGGGAATTAGCCATTGGGCGCTGTTGAGAGTGAACACCCTGTATATTAGAATTCTTCTCAGAAAGCAAGGTTTACTGAATTGCCTTATAAGTACTTGGGGTTTCATCGGTTATAATTGTTTTTTACATTCAAGTTCATATCAACTTTTGTTAATAATTAATTTTTGATAACGGGGCATTTATTTATTGCTAGATATGTAAGAAATAAGATAATTTTTTAAACAAAATACTGATAAACTGATTCATTATGTAAATTCCATTAGTAATACTTATTTTAGCATTTTTAAAATAATTGTTAAATTTCCATTTGTCATAACTCTCGAAGGAATGTTAAAGATTATAAAGAAGACTCTGAATTTGACCTGTTGAGGTAATTCCTTTAAAATTAAAGTTTCTGAAATATTTGCGCACAACGTGCATACATACATGTATATACAGTAGAACCTCGATTATCCGAAGTAACTGGGACCGACTCTCTTTCGGAAAATCGGAATTTTCGGATAATCGAGAAAGCTTCTGTTTTAAGAATAAGGAGAATTATATGCAATATTTCTTATTATGGTAAAAAGTGCTCAATAAAAATAAATCATTAGCAAAATAGAAACAAGAATAAATTACCTGAATTTTAATTTTGAAACTAAGTACATACCTTTTACATATATCATAAGTGTTTGAAAAAATGTTTCGTTTGTCGCAGTTTCGATTGCCTTTGCTTTGAATCTCTATCACGGAGTTTTTAAATATTATTAGTTCACCAGTATCACATCTTACTGCTGCTCCAACCATGTCAAACCTTTTGCAAAACATTCAAAAGCTTCAGAATTGCTAATTTGTTCGTTTTCTTCATTCCACTCTGCAGCTTACGGAAGCTCAAGTTAAATTCAAAGGAATTCTAAGAAAGGGGATCAAAAATATTTATATATACTCATAGTTCGAAAAGGATTGCTTGCACACAAGGAATATGATACTTTAAAATAAAAAAAAAATAAAAAAGCTTTCACAAATGGATTTTGCGCACAAGGAATGTGATAGTAAAAAAAAAGAAAAAGCTTAAATAGATTTCGGTTAATCGAGAGTTTCGGTTAAAAGAGTTTCAGATAAAAGAGGTCCTACTGTATTTGTGTGTGTGTAGATAAGAAAATTAATGCTTAAAATACAAATGGGATTTAAAATAAACTCGAATTCAATTTTAGCCCCGCATAAAATTTATACATCTTTTGTAAACTAAAGAATGTACACTAAAAGGTCGCTATTTATCAAATTCTAGCAAAATTTATAGATTGAAATAGCCATATTTAACAATTTTTCTGGAAATTTTCGGATTTAGTTTTCCATTTTTATTTTTTGGAAATATATAGATTACTAAAAAATTAGTATGTTTCTTATAATTTTTTCTTGTAGCATGAAAATGTACTGCTCAATTAGCAACCTAATGTGAAATTAACATTGAATATAAAAAGCTTTATTTACTATCACTAATAATCGGGTCATGTATTATTATTGTTCTTATGACTAGTCTTCTCTCTATTTTTTTTAATGTTGTTTGCCATCACTTTTATTAAGTATATTCAAGAATTTTGTTTTCCAAATAATAATAATAATAATAATAATAATAATAATAATAAATTCTGATTTGATAAAAAAAATATTGCTTAACATTAAAAAAAGAAAAAAAAAAAAAAAGATAATTCTTAAATACGTTAACAAACATAAAAATGTTAAAATGTAGAGTTTAATTTCTCAAAAAGTGATAACTACAAAAATTATAGAGAAAAAAATTGTTTTTCAATAAATAAATATTAATAAATACTGATCTGATAAAAAAAATTGCTTATCATTTAAAAAAGAAAAGAAAATTCTCAAATCTTCAAGCACAAAAACGTTAAAATATAGAATTTAATTTCTCAATACGCGATGACTACGAACAGTAACTAACTGCATTTAAATATAAATGGAGCAATTCAATACTTTTAGAAAGAAAATGGATAACATTTCGAATATAAAGTAACATTATTACTTCTAAAAGAGAAGAACAGAGAAAATTCTGAAGTGGAATGCTCACATCTAAAGCACTTACTTTATTATTTATTCCATGCCGGAGAATGGATCTAACCTTTTAAGCTCTTATGTAGCTTGAATGGCTCGTCTAAATTTGACACTTTCCATTTGTAGGCTTTTGACAACAAATGGAATCTAAGTGCAGGGTAATTTACGTTGTTCTGTTCTTAGACGCTATTATATGTTATATTTACACATCTAAAGTAGAGAGATAGATACTGTTTGATAAGTTCAAGATAGTTTTTAAAATATATCTATTTTTTACCTTCCATTTTTTGTTTTCCGTTAACAAAAGGTAAATACATTTTACACAAATATTTCGATTTTATTAGCTTTTTCCTTTATTTTCTTCAAAGATACTCGTATTTATTTTTTAATTTAACCCCTTAGTTCTTGTGCACGTGACTTTCACGGGCAGTGCAGGCTACATTTCAGCTCACAGGCTATCAAAGACTGGGAGCTAATGTGCCCGCAGGTGCAGTATATCTTTACGTATATATGTATGTAACGCGATAACTTTTAATAGAAATATCCCATTTGTTTCAAATTTTGTATGTCTGCGTTGTTTCATTGTTTCATTCTAATAAGGCGCTTCTCTGATTCGTTTTGGGGGGTTCATTGTTTAAGTACAAAGGGGAGTTTGGGGGACTAATATGCCCCCTTAATTTAGATAAATGGATTTTTCATTCAGAATTAACCGATTTGCTTCAAAATTGGTATACCTTTTTTATATAATGCGCTTTCCAGATTATGTTTGGAGGTTTATTGGTTAAGTATAAAGGAGAAGGAAGAGAGGGCTAACCCGCCTTTAATTTAGATAAATGGGTTTTTCATGCAGAATTATCCGATTTGCTTCACATTTTGTATACCGGTTTATTCTCATTAGGCGCTTCCCTGATTAGATTTGGAGGTTAATTGGTTAAGTATAAAGGAGGGAAATGGAGGAGCGAATCTCCCCTTAATTTATTTTTCGAAGAGCATTCTTCTTTGAAATACGAGTATAATATACAATTAGTGTGAATAGCCTGTGAGTTCAATGCCATCTGTTTAACTGGGCACTTTTCTTTTTATTTTTATTCAGATTCTGCCATTCGCACAATTTTTTTAAAGTTGTGTAATTGGCTTTAATTCTCGCATCATTTTATCTGCCATTAAATCAGGTAAATATTTCTACTTCAAAACAGTGGTGGCAATCAAACAATCTGAATAATAATAAAAAAAAAGTAGCCTGCACTTATCGTCCGCCACGTTTAAGGGATTAAAGAACATTTTTAAGAAAACGTTGACAAAATAAAGTGGGATAAAATAACATCCCACTGAACGAATATCATTTAAAATATTTCGTTTCATCATTGATTGAAGGTATATTAGATGTGTTTAAAATTAATTTGAAAAGCTATGCATAAAACTCTAAAAAAAATTTGTTCTCTACAATACCATATCCCAAAACCCAGAAAAGTCTTTTCGAAATTTTCAAATAGCAGTCCTTTTCTTTTCATTGCAGAAAAAATTTCATAAACTTCGACAATCTATTGTTTTCAGAAATTTCTACTTGATTCTTCTCAAAACAGACTATGGACTTTAATTTAAAGTTTTCTAAATTATGGATAACTGTACGGTTTCATCGAATTTTGATAAAAGTTATTACTGTAAGAATCGTTGATCCAATAGACAAAAACATCATCGCCTAGATTGGACTCCCTGAAATTTGTCGTCTGCTGCCGAACTTTAAGTAAGCCACAAATGGCAACGGTAGGACGATTTAAGTACACCTGGAGAAAGGCACGGAGATAAGAGATAGATGGAGATGAAGTGCTTTGATTTGGTGTGATGCTAAAAATATAACCGTGAAGCAGGTTAAAACAGGTAAAAATTAAGTCCAAATACTTGTGGTTCCACAGAGTCTGTGTGTGGCTGCGTTATAATATACAATTTGTGTGAATAGCCTGTGAGGTCAATGCCATAAGTTTAACTTGGCACATTTCTTTTTCTTTTTATTGAAATTATTTGATTCCTACCAGTTTTTTTTAAAACAGTGTAATTGGCTGTATTCACATCATTTTATCTGCCTTTAAATAAGGTGAATATTTTTACTTCAAAACAGTGGTGGCAATCAACAGGTTAACACCGGTCAAAATTAAATCCAAATACTTGCGGTTTCACAGAGTCTGTGTGCAGCTGGGCCAAATGAGGGCTTTTAAATTTGAGCGATAACCGCCTTCATATTGCAAACCGATTTTACGGCATACTGTATCTCTCGAGGCTAACGAGAAAGACAGGCTACCGTGGTGCATTCCACGTACTTTTTTTTACAGGCCGCTGGAGACACATGATGCTTGAATGCACCAATGAAGGTGTGTGAAAAAAGCAACGCGTCACTCTAGCGGTCCGTAAAGATAGACACATCGGATGCATCGCAGTAGCCTGTCATTTCGTTAGCCTC
Source organism: Maratus speciosus (assembly GCA_963932465.1). Lineage (NCBI taxonomy): Eukaryota > Metazoa > Arthropoda > Arachnida > Araneae > Salticidae > Maratus > Maratus speciosus. The sequence continues at coordinate 379,161,056 of OZ010788.1, read as the reverse complement.
GGTGTCTCTATTATTACGTAGAACTCTGTGGGAGAAAGCGAAGGGTGCGCTGTGAAAAAAGCCAAACTGATGAATTTTAGACTTTAACTTTGTGAAATCGGTTAATGTGATGTTTCATTAAGTTTAATTTTGCTGCCTTGAAAAGTGAATAGATGTATTAAAGGTTACACCGGCGTAATTATTGAAAGTCTACGTGTATTTTTTAAAGTTATTAGAAATTTTATTGTACTTTTAAAATTCAGTCATTTTATTTTAATTTTGCTTTGCTTAAGTGAATAAATGTACACCCTCGTAATTATGACATACATCGTTTAAAGTGGTTACAACTTCCATTCTGCTTTTAAAATGCAGTCATTTGGTTGAAATCACATATGCAGAAGAATCTTACTATTAATATATCAAGAAAAATAAATATTATTTATAGTATCCTGCTAGGAGAATAATGTCTTCTTAAAGGACTTTGAGTAAGTACCTTTTAGTATAAGAAAAATATAGGAAATATGGAACAGGTAGCGCAGAATGAAGTGTCAGCACACTGAACATAGAGCTGAACGTGAGAAAATGTATTCACACTCTATCAAATATCTAAATTTCAGAACCAAGCTGATGTTTTACTATTTGCGGTAATACATTTTGGAATTAAATTCATTGCATTCCTTCGCAATATTATAATTACGTTATATTTAAGCTTAATTTTTTTGTGCAGGGGGGAGTTTAGAGATATTTCAGCATAGGCAGGTAAAAAAAAAATATTAAGTACAAACACTTTTCAACTACTTGCAGACTAGTTTATAAATTCCCTGTGCCGTCATCAATGCAAAGAATGATGGGATTTTGTAGATCTATATGTAAAAGAAGCGGTATGGAAAAGAAGCAGGTTCAACAGATAAGTTTATTGAACAACAGAATTACAGGAAATTATAGGGAACCACTAATAGGGAACTGAATAGGGATAGGAAATGGCAATAGTAGCAATAGTACCAGATTCTTTGCATATCTAATTTGCTATTAATTGTTCCCCGTAAATATCTGTTATTATATTGGTCATTCATCTAAAACCACTAATCTACTTCTCTTACACATAGATGGTCAAAATTCCATGCTACCAAAAATTGTCTGCAATTACTTTTAAAATGTGGTGCTTAAAAGTTGTTTTTTTTTTTTTTAAAACCTGCCTGTATTGTACTGCGACAAGTATCTTCTTATTTCAACATACCTAAAATGAGAGAAATAGCAAGCTTAACATATAGTCATTTATTATTTTATTGTCATATATTTGTATTTTCTTTTTCGTAATTGCATTAGTTTGTAATGGCACTCTAAGATAGCTATGTAGAATTGTAAAACCGTTTCAATTTATGTTTTGCTTGCTAGAAAAAGCAACTTTTTGTTACCACGAATATATTAGATTTGCCGTTAAACGACGAAATGTGAGAATATCATCGCTAAATATTACTTTTTTTTTTTTTTTTACAAAATCGAAGCAGGGGTGATTTATCAATTCTAAAAATTTTCGAGACATAAAATTTCAATTTCACTATTTCATTATTATTGTTATTGTTATTATTATTATTATTATCACTAATATTATCATTAATACGATTTCTATTATTATTATTATTATCATCATTGTTATTTTGTCACTATTATTATTATTATTATTGTTATTATTGACTGTATCGTTTTCGTATTCGTTTGCAATCTTTGAGTTTTAACACTTTGTCTAAATTTATTTCTATGACTAGAGATATTATTCAACTAAAAAAATTATAATAATTTACTAATTTTCAGATCATCATATATTTTTTCTGATGATATATTTTTTTTAACCCTTAAAATTTTGAATTTTCTCTTTTGCCTTGTTACGTATCATACAAAGCACTGAAAGTGGTCAAAAATTATTTACACTTTAAGCTTATGTTAAACCGTTTTAAAAATAGGCAGATAAAGCGATACTAAATTTCGAAAGAAATAATTTTATAATTAAAAGTACTTATTAAAAAATTTTTTGAGAATAATTATATGGAAACATAACTAAAAAAAATGTTGAATTATTTAAGACGGCATGAAGAATTTATAACCATTTGAAAAATCGTAATTTTCAAAGTATTTTTTAATTTTGTTCGAAGAAAAGCTTTAGCTATTTGTATATTTTATAGTCTAGGAAGGGAAGTTTTCCTTCGAGGAACGAATAAGTATGATATCACCAAATATTACACGTTTAATCATAGTATATCAGTGCAAATATCCTCTAACAGATATGTTTTTCCGCAATGAAAACATCTAAAAAATTAATCAATAAAACACACATATAAAAAAATGACATATATTTTTTACTTTACACTATAAAAATGCATTAATAAATACTTTATTGGTGGCATAACGCAAATGTGACATAAAACAAAAATATTTGAAGGTAACGTACATCATCAAATATTTCAAATGTAATCAAATTATTATCGTACAAAACTCACAAAAATTTATGTGTTTATCTATAAATAAATCAGCGAGAAAGTTAACAGAAAACAGATACATCATAGCAAGTTTATTGTTATTCTACCACATGAAAAAACACAAACAATTAATAATAAAAGAAAGTGTATTGATAGTTACTACGGTAATACCTATTGTAATAACTATTTTGCTAGGACAAAAAATTGTTATGTGACAGAAAACAAAAATGTTTAAAGCGAATTTACATGACCAAATATTCCAAATTTGATCAAAGTATTATCGTGTAAAACTCACAAAAGATTTATGTTTTTATCCATAAAGAAATTAGATAGAGTGTTAATAAAAAAGATACATAATAATAAGTTTATTGTTATTCTACCACGCGGAAAACACTAATAATTATTAATAAAAATAAATGTATTAATAGTTACTACAGAAATATCTACAGTATGCAATAACCACTTTGTTAGAACAAAAAAGGTGTTATGTGACAGAAAACTAAAATGTTTAAAGCGAACATACATCACCAAATATTCCAAATTTGATCAAAGGATCATCGTGTAAAACTCACAAAACGTTTTTATGCATAAAGAGATCAGATAGAAAGTTAATAAAAAAAAGAGGCATCATGATAAGTTTATTGTTCTTGTACCACGCGGAAAACGCTAATAATTAATAATAAAAATAAATATATTAATAGTTGTTACAGTAACATTTATAGTAATAACTACATTGTTACGACAAAAAGCTGTTATGTGACATAAAACAAAAATGTTTAAAGCGGACATACATCCCCAAATATTCCAAATTTAACTATAGTATCGTAGTATAAACATTATTTGAAAAACATTTAGAATGAAAACAGTTAGAGAATTATTAAAGAAGCACTGACATTATAACAATGTAATTTATTCATTATTCTATGTCACAGAAAATCAATAATAATAAATATTGCAAATAATTGTGCTGCTAATTATTCTGTTAGCAAAAAATATATTATGCTAAAAATACAACATTTAATCATAATATCGTAGTAAAATCATATACATCATGTGGAAAATATTTATAATGTAAACAGCTACAAAATAAATAAAAAAAATCATATATCCTAACAATGCAATTTATTAGTTATTCTATATCGCAGAAACTCACTAATAATTAATTTTACTAATAATTATATCATTAATTATTTTTATAACAAAATATATATTATTTAAAAAAAAATTTTAAGAGAATAATTAATCACCATAAAATATTCCAAATGTAATAATAGTATCATAGTATAAGCATAACTAAATTGTACTTATATTTACATGTATGAAAAAAGAAACTAGAAATTAATTTTAAGAACATCATAGGCAACATAACAATGCATACATATAAAAATATTAATTATTGTACTAATATTATTATCCCACTAATGAGCATACTAACAATTCTTTTCTACCAACTGCGTAAGAACCCGATGTATTGCGTTTTCATTGTATGACGCTTTTTCTTGGGGGGGGGGGGGGGGCGATAAATAAATCTAATTTTTTTTTCAAAATTAAAAATATTTATAATATTAGTTTTATTAAAATTCTTATTATAAGTCAGAAATTATTTTTAAAATGTAGCTTAAGTAGAATTTTACAAAAATTACATTTTGCAAATATATATATATATATATATATATATATATATATAAATTTGCAAAATGTAATTTTCGTAAAATTCTACTTAAGCTACATTTTAAAAATAATTTCTGACTTATAATAACAATATAATAAGTATGAATATAAGAAGAATATAATAAGATTCTGACTTATAATATATATATATATATATATATATATAACCTAAATACCTAAAAATCAATAAACAAACAACTCCTTGCTCGTCTGAAAATGGGAGGAGTCAAAAAACAGGTACCAAAAATAGAAATTGAGTCCTCACAGTTTTCGCAAGATATGGCCAACCCCCATACTCCAAAAGTGTAAAAAAATCATCAAAGAAACTTAAACTTTTAAAAACTTAACACAACACTGCTTTAAAAACATAAACAACCAACCAATTCAAAAACAGTATAAATAAATTTAACTTATAAAACATAATCAATTAAAAATTCTTATATAACTAAATCATTAAGTAACTAAAAACATTGAACATGCGAGAAGGCCATATCCCTATCTTGACCCGTGAAGACTTGAAAAACTGATACATTTAATATAATATCCACTACACTCCACATCATCCTTCCAACAGCAGGAGTTGCAAAGCCATAACCCCAGTTAGACCAGCGTCAACTAGACTTGTCTTTCCGTTATCTTCATATTCATTCATGTTTATGTTTTTAAAGCAGTTTTGTTTTGTTAAGTTTTTAAAAGTTTAAGTTTCTTTGATGATTTTTTACACTTTTGGAGTATGGGGGTTGGTCATATCTTGCGAAACCTGTGAGGATTCAATTTCTAATTTTGGTACCGGTTTTTTGACTCCTCCCACTTTCAGACGAGCAAGGAGGTGTTTGTTTATTTATATATATATATATATATATACATAAATGTTCATTGGTTTTATTGTTGTGTTTTGCACCCTCTTTTTCATAAATTTCATAATTCATGTACTTTTGATAGATCTATATTTACTTAGTTCATATAAAAAGCTGCGTTGCGCCTGATGCACTGGGTTGTTTTATAATCCTTTTTAAAACCATTATATATATATATTATATATATATATATTATATATATATATTATATATATATATATTATATATATATATATTATATATATATATTATATATATATATATTATATATATATATATATATGCACACATAGACGTAGAGATTTAAGTGGAGTTGACGACAACATTATGAAGAATCAATTTACTATTAATCAGGTAATCAGTTGCAGTCGAATGGCAAAACAATGAAGAGTTTTCGAAAAGAAGAGGTCATTGTAAATAAAAATCTGTTTATTCACATATTGAATAACACACGACCGTTTTCTAAGACTCGATTTTTTCGGAGTAACGACTATCGGTTATGATAGATTCGATTATAAAAATTAGGTGGTTAATTTCCGTCCCCTCCATTACAAGCACATTGACATTAATATCCAAGTAGCTACATGGTATTTAAACAATCAAAAGCAAGAATATATCTGTGCTCCGCACTCATTTAACGAGGGTCGGAATGGAGAGTTATCGACGCATTGGTGTATGTTCCGGAAAAATCAGAAGCCTGCGCCAACCTACGGATCCCATCAGAGCGTTGGGTTCTTTACTTACAAGAGGGCGAAATTTGAAGTAAAGCGTCGTGAGCTCCGTGATCGTGCCGATGGAAAGGGCGCGAAGCAAGAACTTTAGAGTAAAATAAGAAATAAAAAAGAAAATGGTATAAAAGTCTATTCGAAATGAACTGGCATCACGTGGTTTTTGCATTGCGAAACGGAGCAGCCAGAAGAAAGATTTTTATGAAGGGAAAATGCTTTTTAGATTAGAATTTTGAATAAGATAAATGTTAAAATACGCGTTTTAAAAGAACAGGAATTTAAATAGAAATAATAAAAAAGATATTATTAAGAGACAAGGAAATTGTGAATATGCTGGAAATTTAGAATAATTTAATAAAGTATCGGGAACAAAAAAAAGTTGTAATAATATATACATAAATAGAGACATGCAGGTAAACGGAAGACGAAAATTTGATTAGTCGGGAAAATTTGTGATAAAAACTTATAGTCTAAGAGCTAGAAACGTCAAAAAACACTTCATTTTATCAAGGTTCATTTTTCTATAGGTTTTTCTGATTTATGGTGTAGTACGTTTGCGGGCACTCTACCAGTCAGGAAACGTTGCGTTTACCTGCGGGAAGAGGGGTTATGCAGGTCAAAAAATTTCAAAATTACGTCATTTTATCAAGGCTCATTTTTCTATAAGTTTTTCCAATTTAAGGTGTAGTACGTTTGCGGGCAGTCTGGCAGTCAGGAGACGTTGCGTTTACCAGCAGGAAGGGGGGGTTATGCAGGTCAAAAAACTTCAAAATTACGTCATTTTATCAAGGCTCATTTTTCTATATGTTCTTTCGATTTATGGTGTAGTACGCTTGCGGGCGGTCTGGCAGTTGGGAGACGTTGCGTTTACCTGCGGGAGAAGGAGTTATGCAGGTCAAAAAACTTCAAAATTACGTCCTTTTAGCATGATTTTTGTTTATAATATCTGTTTCTACTAACTATTTGTGATATTAATCCATTATTACCAGACGTTACCAATGTCGCTAAGACCCTTGCAGATCCACATTTATAGGTAACATATTACTCTTTGGTTAACAGACAACCTATAATTAATTTTCCAGACAGAAATTCGGTTACAAAGTTAATGCAGACGGCTTTAAATATGGCCACGAAAGTGCCTGTTTGAAGTGTGTTTTATAGTTTTAAAATTATAAGTCATCTGTACGTCATTTTATCAAGCTTAAAAATTACAAGATATTACTCTTTGGCTAGCGGACAACGTATAATTAATTTGAAGACACAAATTCGGTTGCAAAGTTAATGCCAGACCGCTTCAAATATGACAACGAAAGTTCCTGTTTCAAGAGTGTTTTATAGTTTAAAAATTATAAGTCATCTTTACGCCATTTTACCAAGCTTAAAAATTACAAGATATTACTCTTTGTCTAGCAGACAACCTATAATTAATTTGCCATACACAAAATCGGTTGCAAAGTTAATGCCAGACGACTTTAAATATGGCAACGAAAGTGCCTGTTTCAAGAGTGTTTTATAGTTTAAAAATTATAAGTCATCTTTACGTCATTTTATCAAGCTTAAAAATTACAAGACATTACTCTTTGGCTAGCAGACAACCTATAATTAATTTACCAGACACAAATTCGTTTGCAAAGTTATCGCCAGATGGCTTTAAATATGGCAACGACAGTGCCTGTTTCATGAGTGTTTTATAGTTTAAAAATTACAATCACATAAATTTTCATTAATTACACAAAATTAAACATTTTTTTGACATACACTATATAAATATACTAGCAGAACTAACCGGCTTCGCCCGTGTCAATTATAAGAAGCCTTCCAGGTAAAATAAATTAAAACGAAATAATACGGCAATCACAATAACTGAAATTTGTGCATTCCCATCCACAAATCGTTATAAAGATAATAAAAAAAAAATGGCGTTATTGTCTTGAAACCATAATAAAATCCCAGAGCTTTAATAACAGAATGCACGTTTTCTTTGGCGTGTACAAGAGAAAAATGTGTGATTTTCCTGACAATACGAAAAAAAGAAATTCCTCAAAATCGCGCAGCACTTAGTGAAATTCTCGTTTGTATGGTATTATCTACATTATAAAGTAAAAACACTATGCCAGTACCCATAAATTGTGCCCCATAAATTGTAACCCATAAAATGTGCCTTTACTGCAATTTTTCTAACTTTTAAACATCACACAATTTCATTTTTTACAATGTCGAATAGGAAAAAGTTCTCTCAAATGAAATTTGTTTGAAAAATGTACCTCAGTTTTCTGATTTTAATGGATTTTAAAGTAATTTTTAAGCATGGATATTTTTAAAGTTGGGTGCAACTCGATTACGAAAGATGAACTTGTTTACACTTAATGCAATAGTATAAAGAAAATACATGTCTATGAGTAACGCTGGTATCATATTTTCGGTGGCAACAACCTAACACAACAAATTTCCCTTTTATTGCAGTTTAACGTCTAAACATTGTACATTTTATTGTTCCACCGTATTATAGAAAACAAAAGTACTTTCAGTGATATTTGTTTGCAATGTTTATCTCAATTTACGAATTTTTTATGGGTTTTAAAATAATTTTTAAGCGTGCATATTTTTTAAATATGCTTGCAACCCAAATACAAAAGATTAACTCAATTGTTCAAAAACACTGCAAATAAATTAGAATTTGTTTGTTTTCGCGTAATATTCAATAACTAAATTGGCAAACGAAATCAAAACGCCAAAAATAAAATAAAATAAAACACGAATTTAACAGATATCAAATGAACTACTCAAATAACCTGATAAGTATATAAAATTCAAATGGGAATTTCGTTTCGGGTACATATAACTTGAATTCTTCAGAACGGATTTCCATGCGACTTGATCTATTAGTTTTTTAGGGAAGATTTTAGTGCGTAACATATTGTTTTCCGTTGCTTAGTCATAGAATTATAGGGGAAAGTTATATAATCATGTGAACCCAATTTTGAAAGATTAGTCGTATTAGCTGAATGAAAAATGCAGAAATATTTTTATCTCTAAGTATATTGACGGATTTATATTCGGTAATGGGGCTGTGCGCTAGGGTATTCTTATTTTAGTGAGTGTGCTTGACACACCTATTATGGCATGCACCTTTGTTTAAAATAACATAGAATGACTTATGTTTTAAGCGACTACCTGGCATGCAACTTGATTACAAAATACTAACCTGCAAATGCTTAAGGTGCTTCTCCAGTTCCCTGTTCAACAACGCGAAACTTTCTGACACATTTTCTGACTCATTAAACGTAAAGGCTTAAAATTTGTAGGCCTGACTATTAAAGCGATTTGGAATTGAAATGAGTTCTTCCTTTGTTCATAAATAAATTACTTATCGAGTTATCAGCAATTGTGGTTGCGTGGCCGGTTTTTATCCTTTATTGCACTGTTGCGTCCGAAATTCAGTTCAAAAAATCAACTGAAAGATCTTATACCTTTACCAACAAATGGAAACTATCTTTCGATTACATAGTTTCTAAATAAGAACTCCTGTCAATTTCATGCGTTTCCGAACAAACATTAATTAAAAAATATGTCAGAAAATAGCTCTTTTGGATTTGAGAACAGCCTTAATTTGAAGTTTATGAAAAAACTCACATTTTTAGTTTTAATTTTGGAACTCGCGAAATTTAAATTCAGAAAAAGGATGTTCTTTTGACACATTGTGGTAATTTTTTTTAAATTTTAAAATTAAAATACATGTTTTCTTTGGCGCGCGTAACAGAAGTATACAATATCTCCCTCAATACGGGGCAAAATGCAAAAAAATACATCCAAATGATGTAGTAGTTACTAAAATTTTTTTTGGAAAATTTGAAATTTTATTGAAATTAAATCTGCAGTGATTAGATTAAATGATGTCATTTTCCATACATTTTAAATCAAGACATCTGTCAAGATTTTTTTGAAAATGTAAATAACCGCTCTCTTTTTGCTATAAATCACAGAAAATGTTAGCACTGAATCTAAACCAATATAACACTTAGCGATAACGTATAGCTATAAGATATGGCTGTAGTATACAATCGAAGTAGAAAGCGAAATATAGTAGCCATATGTTTACAATGAGTTTGATTACACGTTCAAAGATTTGATAGAATATGACGTCATATCTAGCCTCTTTTTTCTTTTTCTTAAATTGTTTTCATGAAATTTTACTGTTTGTATTAAAAGAGATGTTTTAATTAAAAAAAAATTCAATTTGAGATGCTACGTTATTTTTCCGCTCTTATAGTTAAAGTTTTTATTTTATATAAAACAAAAATGTAAATTTTCTGTTTAGAATGACGTCAATATCAAACACGCAAAAATGTAGCAAGAAAATCTGAATTTTTATTGGCAAATAGAAACAAAATACACGCGTTATCCTTATTTTTTTCACATTATTGTGTCATTTTTTAAGGTTTGGCAACAGGAAAGAAATGTTTGAATTAAAAAAGATTTAAAAAGAGATATTTCTATAATGTTAAATTATGGAAGTGGTAGATAAAAGGGATAAATAGTGATCTGATAATTTTTTAAAGTAGACAGTGATCTTTTCCACGTTCTAAAACGTATGTACATCGAGTTTCGTGCACATCGGTCAAACATTAAAGATTTGTATAAAGGACACACACACAGAGAACGGCTTTTATATATATAGATATATATTTAGAAAGAAACGATTGTTGCTATGTTAACAATTAAGGGTTCACTGTCATTAAATGATGCCAAATCCCTACAAAAGATGGCATTTCTTGAAACAGGCACATTCGTTGCCATATTTAAAGCCAACTGGCATTAACTTTGCAACTAAATTTCTGGCTGGCAAATTGATTATAGGTTTTCTGCTACCCAAAGAGTAATATCTTGTAAATTTTAAGCTTAATAAAATGACGTAAAATGACTTATAATTTTTAAACTATAAAACACTCTTCAAACAGGCACTTTCGTTGCCATATTTAAAGCCGTATGGCATTAACTTTGCAGCCAATTTTGTGTATGGCAAATTAATTATAGGTTGTCTGCTAGACAAAGAGTAATATCTTGTTATTTTTAAGCTTGATGAAATGGCGTAAAGATGACTTATAATTTTTAAACTATAAAACACTCTTGAAACAGTCACTTTCGTTGCAATATTTAAAGCTGTCTGGCATTAACTCTGTAACCGAATTTGTGTCTGGCAAATTAATTAGGTTGTCAGTTAACCAAAGAGTAATATGTTATCTATAAATGTGTATCTGGCAGGGTCTTAGCGACATTGTTTACGTCTGGTAATAATGGATTAATATCACAAATAGTTAGTAGAAACAGATGTTATGAACAAAAATCATGTTAAAAGGACGCAATTTTGAAGTTTTTTGGCCTGCATAACTCCTTCTGCCGCAGGTAAACGTAACGTCTCCTGACTGCCAGACCGCCCGCAAACGTACTACACCATAAATTGGAAAAAACATATAGAAAAATGAGCCTTGATAAAATGACGTAATTTTGAAGTCTTTTGACCTGCATAACCCCTATTCCCGCTGGTAAACGCAACGTCTCCTGACTGCCAGACTATTTGCAAACGTACTACACCATAAATCGGAAAAAACATATAGAAAAATGAGCCTTGATAAAATGACGTAATTTTGAAGTTTTTTCTCCTGCATAATCCCTCTTCCCGCCTGTAAACGCAACGTCTCCTGACTGCCAGACTGCCCGCAAACATATTACACCATAAATCGGAAAAACATATAGATAAATGAGCCTTGATAAAATGGCGTAATTTTTTAGTTTTATGACCTGCATAACCCCTCTTCCCGCAGGTAAACGCAACGTCTCCTGACTGCCAGACCGCCCGCAAATGTACTACACCATAAATCGGAAGAACATATAGAAAAATGAGCCTTGATAAATTCAGGTGACGAAAACATTGCTAGCTCTTAGACTATTAGAAAGCTGTACATTAATTCTTCCAATATAACTTTGCATCATATTCGTGTGTCACTCTTTCTCATAATACCATTCTAAATTATAGTAAAACGTGTTGCTCAGTGTCCGATTTCATTGATGTGATTTTCAAAAGTACCACAACATTTGTCAAATCCCTTCGTTTTTTGAAAAAAAAATAGAAGCTGAGTGTATGCATATGACATCATTTTTATGCATCCAAACATATAGCAGCTTTAAGAGTTAAAACACATGGTTCACATTAAATATTATGTCATTTTAATCCAATAAAGTATTCCACTCAGTAATTCACGTCTGTTTATTATATGTAAAAGATGTAACAACATTGGAAATTAACAACAATGAAGAATTTTTAATAAATTTTATTTGCTCTCATGTATATGAACCATGACATTGAAATATACGAGCGTTTTCAAATTTATTGTCAAATCTGAGAGAATGTTCAAGAAAGTTGGGGAAGATAATAGATGGAGACCATATAATACTTTTTTATTCACATTGAGGTAAGTTTCAAAGAACGACTAAACGTGTCTAGTTAAAAATATAACGAAGTTTGAATTCATTGCATTCATAGAGTTGTGTTTAAAACATATTTTGGACAAAATTTTACCTATTTAGTAAACTAATAAATTGTGAATGAACTGGTTATTGCTAATGCAATTTTACGCTTTTTCCATGTGTGTAAAAATTAACTTTTAGAATGATAATAAAATAAACATGTTATTTAGAGAGGAGGATGGCATCATGATTATAAAGATGTGCTTAGGTGGGGCGTGACTAAAGAAAAGACTCTGAACCTCTGCTATAGAGTATTAAATTAGTCAGAATATTTTTTGTAATTAAAGAGTTATTAAGTTTAAACTATGCGCGTTTGGCATCAAAAGGGGGGGGGGCGGTCAAAGATTGAAGCTGTAATTTCAAGGGGGAGGGATTTAGATGATTGAGTATTTATTATTACAATAAAATAACAAATAAAGCAGAAAAATTAGAAAAAAAAGTTTTTAATAATTTTAAATTTTGTGTACTGAGTGGGAACAAAATTATTGAGTCGGGGGATATAAATTATTATTATTATTATTACTTTTTTTTTTTTACGGAAATCCGTCGAAATCTGATAGATTCTTACCCCTGAACTTACCACTCTTAATTCTCAATTAATCATAAAACAATTTTTTAATGATTTTTTTAAAAATCTCAATTATAAATTCTGCTCCCAAATTTAACTGTTTTTGCTTTTAAAAAACTTTGGGGCTTTGAGTTTTAAATCGAGATTTTACGATATGTACAGATGACAAACCTCATATAGTATATCATGCCTCATGTAATATAAGGCATTTTCGAACATACATCATCAAATATTTCAAATTTAATCGCAGTATTATCGTACAAATCTTACGTAATATATATATATATATATATATATATATATATATATATATATATATATATATATATGTTTATCTTAAAGGAATACAGCTAGAATGTTAATAAAGAAACGCAGGCATGAATGTAATTTATTATTTTTTTCTATTCTAAAAAACTAATAATTATTATACTAATAATAATACTAATAGTTATTATATAAAAAAATACATTAATAAATATTTTATATGACAAACAAAATTTGTATGGTATATAAAAGGAGAAAATTTGAAGAGAATATGTACATCACCTAAATATTCCAAATTTAATGAGAGTATCATCGTATAATCCTCACGTCAAAAATACATTTTTTTAGTGATAATTAAAACATATAGGAATTAAATAATGAAACCCAGAATTAATAGTAATTTATTACTTATTCCATCCACAAGATAACATTAACTATCTTTACTAATATTTCGCAATAAAAATACTAATAATTAAATTAATAGCTACTACATTAATAATTTTACTAATAATTATTTTTATGGTAAAACGTTTTATGCGGCCTAAAACTAAAAAAAAAATATACAAATACTTATAAAACAAAAATAAAGAGAGAATACATGCATCAAACAAATGGTCCAAATTTAATCTTAGTATCCCCGTTTAAACCTCACGTAAAATATACATAAGTTTATCCATAATGACAACATATAGGAAGTTAATAATGAAACCCAGACATCATAATAATTTATTACTTATTCTGTCCACAAGAAAACCTTAATAACTATCCTTACTAATATTTCGCAATAAAAATACTAAGAATTAAACTAATAGTTACTGCATTAATAATTGCTCTAATAATTATTTTTATGGCAAAAAGTTTCATGTGACCTAAAACAAAATATATAGAAATATTTATAAAACAAAAGTAAAGCGAGACTACAATCATCAAACAAATATTCCGAATTTAATCATAGTATCTCCGGTCAAAGCTCACGTAAAATATACATATGTTTATCCATAATGAAAACAGCAGGAAAATTAATAAAGAAACACAGACATCATAACAATGTAATTTATTATTTATTCTACCTCACAAGAAAACACGAAGCCATTTAGGTTCTAAAGCTTGCTGCTTTGTCCTAACTTGTAACAACAAATCCAATCGTAGTGCAGCGCAATTTTCTTTAGCTTATTTTTTTACCCTTGGCTATTTCCTTGATCTTCATCATTTAGTTCTTTGGAGAAAGAAACAGGAGATAGTATAGCTAGGTTAAAACGTGTATCTCCGGGGCATTTCATAATGCGAATAAAAGAACGGAAATTTCTAAAGCATTAAGAATATGAAAAGCACTCAGAAACTCATTTTTTCTGAAAATATTTTGTTTTATTATTATAGATAAAAGATCGAACAGCGGTGAAATTTTATAATTATAATAAATAAGTATTTATAACGAATATGATTTCAACAGAAAAAAGGATGCTAAAAAACTATTAATTAATAATTTGAAATATTATGCTATTAAAAAAATCTTATAAAGAATAAGCGTTTCTGACTTTATAGCAAAATATTTCGTTGTATCTGAAGAATATTCAATACTAAAATAATATCATCATATTTCGGTATTATATTTAAAGGGGGGGTAGATAAATACAACAATGAGGACTTAAAGGGACTTATAATATTTTATTGTGAAATATAGATGTTATTTTAAATTTTTAACTTTTAAGAACGTCGATGTGGTCTCCTAAGTAAATAAGAAAACTGTAGATTAAGAGTAAATTTTATATAATGTCTAAATATAGCAGTTTTTTTTCCTTTGTCAATTTCATATGCCATGTTTATCAGTTTTATTACTATCCAACATAAAGAAATGAAAATACTAAAATGAAAATACAGAAAATGTAGAATTGAATTATTTTTTGTTTATTAATACTTAATACAGCTAGTTTTCTATTGTGATACGGTGTGTGTTACATTTATCGTTTATCAATATGATAAAATAATCCATATGCATTATTAGGAGGTAATTCTTTAAAATACATTTTAATGACGTTACGTTACTTCAGACAACAAAATATAACTGAAATGCACTACAGCATATTTTTACCTTTAAAAAATGATACATGCAGCGCTTATAGCTTTCTTACAGGCAAACACAAAAGAATTCAGATAGAAGGTTTATGGGCAGTAATTGTTTGAAGCATGTTTTAAAAGCACTCAATTACTTTAAATACAACAAATATCTTTTAGGGTATTAATAGTCCAGGGGAAATGTACTTGTACATTTTACCTAGCAAAAGGTCGGGTAGAAGACTTTTTTTCTGAATTGTTTATACTGAAGTCAACATGGAAAAACCAAGTTTCTAACAAAATTTCTTAAGGCTAAATTTTCTGTGGCCAAAAAACAACAAAATTTTGGGACTTTTTTAATTTTTTTCTAAATACCTCGAAACCCGTTGCCGTAGCATATGATTTGTTAATTACAATATTAAAGAGCACAAAAGACTCTATAACTTTCATATTTACAACTTTTTTATACGCTCAACATCAAGCGTAATACGCCCTTTCAAAAATAAGACATTTTTTTCAATTTCTTAAAAACCGTAAAAAACGTAATTTTGCCCCGATTATTCAAATGTTCCCCGCGGATTTAATCGTACATGTCGACTTCTAAAAATTGGCAGCAGTAAATTATCTATTATTTGTACACTCACGTCTTTATTTTCAGCTCAACAGACATTTTATATTCAATAAATTTATATAATTTTAAAAAGGGCAGAGTGTAGATGAATGAGACAATTTTCATATTTGGACAGTAACTTTAAGTGTATACAATGCTAACTTCAAAGCATTGTTTAAAAGAATACTTCAATATTTAGTAACTTGTTGGCACGATAGTTTCACTTAAGAAAAAATTTGTGGTTAATTTTAATAATTTTTATAATTTTAATAACTTTTGTAATGCATACATACTTTTCCAGGTATCAATGGGATAGGTATGAAAATTTCGAAAAACACATTTTAGTCCACACTACAATGGTATATTTTATTTACTAATTATTGATAACATATGATTTAATATTTTACTGTTTTAAAGATAGCAAACATTGGATTGTAGTTCCATATAAAAGGGGGGAACGCAAAAAAGAAATATATTTTATGTAAGAAATACCTTTGCCTTATAAAATAACTACAATAAAAATGACAACAGTAACTAACTAACGTTTCACTAACTAGCATTGTGCATTTATCTCTTGTAAAATTTAAAAATTCTTTCAATAAAATATTTGAGATCACTAGTTTCATAAAATGCAAAAATATATGAAACTTTAATATTACCTATTAATTGCTTTAAAGCTCAAACAAAAAAATAACTTACTTTATTGAAAAATATGCTTTGTGGAATATTCTAATCTTCTGTATTATGCACTTTTTAAAAACTATTATCTGTTTAATGATCTCAGTAATACCATTTATCAAATGAAATACCTATTTTTTTATTTACTCATTGATCCCCTGACTCATTCAACCCCACTTTCCGTACACAATAAAGTAAGGTATGCAATAGGACTGGATGCGCTAGATGAAAAAAATGTATTTTAGCAATAATAATTTCTACAGGCTATTTAACAATATATTTTTCTCTTTGATAGCACTGTTGTACGATTATTAGCATCCCGTTTCAAAGGAATATCGTTATGCTGAATAAAGCACATATCTAGATCATTTAGAGGTATAAAGTCTAATACATCCCATTTATCAGTATTTTCCTGCACTTTCTTCGCATGACTAGTGTAGTCTCACGCGAAAACATTTGCACGCTAATGTTAAACGTATGGTAGCATTCTTTTCAGAATTCTTGTTTGAATTTCAATATTTAATTTTTTTTTCATATGACACCTGAGGTCGATATATAACGTTGTGCGTTTTTAATTTTTCGAATTTGGTAGCATTTTTTTAATGAAAATACTTTAAATTTCAGAACGGGTTATAAACATTTTTCCAAAAATGAAAGTGTCCGAACATTAAAAAAAATGTAATCAAACCCGAAAAATACAAAAGCACAACATTAGATACTGATCTCAGGTATCCCATAAAAATTTATTTAAAAGTAATAAAATGCAAGCGAGATATTTGCCAAGAAAGCTCCCATAGGTATAATATTACCTTGCGAATGTCTTCGTGTGACTAATTTAATCTCATAATTCATGTAACTGTGACTTTAAACGCCTCAATACTACAACTACCTTAAAATATTTGAAAATGAAATATTTATATACGGAATCTGGTCTTTAAAGAAAAATTATATATTTTCTAGAGAAAGAATATGAACAATTATACCTGCTAAGATGAACCTGTTCAAAGAGGAATATATTTTGGTTTTCAAGGTTTTAATGAAGGTTTTAACTTTACGAAGCAGATTACGTAGTTCAGCAACACATAATTGAAACACATACTTTACTGCTACCAATATGTAGAAGTTGACATACAAGATTAAATCCGGTGGAAACATTTGAATAATCGGGGCAGAACTACGTTTTTCACGATTTTTAAGAAAATTGAAAACATTGTTCTATTTTTGAAATGGCATACTGCGCTTGCTGTTGGGTGTATACAAAAGTTGTAAAGATGAAAGATCTAGAGAATTTTATCATCTTTAATATTGTAATTAATTGACAAATAATATGCTACGGCAACGGGTCTCGAGATATTTCAAAAAAAGCCAAGAAAGGTCCCAAAATTTTGTTGTTTTTCGGTTACAGAAAATTTAGCCTTAAGAACTTTTGTTAGAAAACTTGGTTTTTCCATGTTGGCATCATTATAAACAATTCAGAAAAAAAATCTTCTACCCGACCTTTTGCAAGGTGACCCCCCTTTTTTTTTTGGTAGATTTCTCCTGGGCTATTAATTTGCATCACCATATGTTTTACATGGAAAGTAATATGTGCTGTATTTATTGCTCATTTATACGCTCTACAGGGACATTAAAAAGAATTCGTGTACTTCTATTGCCAGTGTGTCGTAATTGTTTGTTCGGCATTTTGATGATGGTGTACAATTTCAAATGGAATAAAATTGATAATTTATTAAACGTGCGTTGTTCTCAAATGTTTTACAGGTTTCCATAAAGTAATTCAGATACATTTAGTTTTATGAGAAATAACTGCTGAATTTTGTTTAGAATTGTGAAAAATCTTTTCTACCTGAATTAGGATGTAATATTCTATGCAGGGATATGCATTATATATTTCGTATATTTTTTACAAGTTCGGAAAAAAGGAAAAAAAAAACCAATTCGAATACATTAAAATCTTTTTTCAGTTACTTCCTGAAGTACTGTATAATGATACGTGTTTATACGAGTTATACGTTTTATACAAGTTATACGTTTTCTAGCTGCACTAGGTTCTAATATTCTATGCAGTGATATGCGCTATATATTTTATAACTTTTTAACGAGATCTCAAAAAAGAAATTGAATGCTTTAACTCTGTTTTCAGTTATTATTAAGTACTGTTTAAAGCTATAATTCATATTCCATCTGAACAAAATTTTAATATTATATGTAGTACATACCATACATAATATCTATATGGGGTTGACAAAGTACTTTGAATATTACTACACTGGGTTTCATAATTAATAGGAACACCTATTAATTTTGTGATATCCTGGCAAAAATTCATAAATATATATCAGAAAAATCCATTCTTGAGAAATACAGTAACTTTACATAATAAATAGCTGTAAAAGAATTATCAAGCTTTAAATTCATTGAAAATATGAACTATCTAAAAAAAAAAAAAAATGGTGTTGCAACATGATATGAACATTGATCGAAATTATCACCAAACGAGCATGGAAACTGTCCGAGAAGAAGAAACCGAAGTATGCAAATCAGTTTAGCATATAAATATACTTCGCAGACTAGGAAATTTCTAAACCTGATTGCAAAGTGAGTTCTAGAAGTATGGGTCGTAAAAGTGCTTTAAGTGGTTTTGAGAAAGGGAAAATTGTGGCTTTTAAGGATCAAAAAAATTTCGGCCAGAGCTATCGCACAAAAAATTGAAAAGATCTCCAACTGTAATATTTTTTTTTTATTAAAAGAGATTGTGAAGCAAAGAATTCTCCGGGGCATCCGCCAAAGCTCTCCAAAAGGGGAAAAAAAGCCAATGGGAAAAAAGAGGCTAAAGGGAAAAAAGAATCAGCAATGGGAAAACAACTTTAGGCGAACTTTCAAGAGATCCACCGATAGCAGTGCCAAAAAGTACCTTGTCCAGAGTAGTCAAGAGCTCTAAGATTATTAGGTACAAGAAAAGAAAGCCCCAACGTATGACTAAAATGCATCAGCAAAATCTCCTGGATTGGGCAAAAGATCACATGTCCTGGAAGTTAGAATAAGAAAGAGTGATATTTTCCGATGAAAAAAAATTCAATTTGGATGGTCCGGACGGTTCTTCTTCTTATTGGCACGAATTGCGCAAGAAAAAAAGAAGCGTTTTCAAAACAGCAGCAGGGTGGAGATTGGGGGGTTTGGGCTGCGTTTGGATTTCATGTTAAGATCAACGTTGCGTTTCCCTCTGGCAGAATGAGTGCATCAACCTACCAAGAATCAACTTGCTGCCATTTGCTGAGGAAACTGACGGACCTTTCTGGATGTTCCACAAAGACAATGCATTCATCCACACGGCAAACAGCAGTTGGGAATGGTTTCTTAATAATTCTGTACATGTAATTCCATGGCCATTTGTTTTTCCTGATTTAAATCCAATGAAAAATGTATGGAGCCTACTGGTTAGAGCTGTTTAAGCAAATGGAAAACAATATGCCACAATTACAGAATTAAATGCTGCTACCACCTTCAAGTGGAATGAAATCAATCAAAATATATTATAAAGCTTAGTCCACTCCATGCCTGATTGCGCGTTTACATTAATTAAAAGATCTGGTGCATACACTGTCTACTAATCTATGTTTTTGGCCAATATTCATATCATTATAAAACACCTCAAAATGGAAAAATGCGGAGTAGTTTATGTATAAATTGCTGTTTCAATTATATTTTGTTATAAAATAAAACGATTTGTTCTGTTTCTAATATTGATCAGACTTCAGTTTGTTTTGTAGCATTTTCTTCTTTTTATGAATGAAAAACTGGGTTTTCAAATCATTTTGAAACCCACTCTATTTATGTGCTGTTGTTTCAATAAACATGCTATTAAGCGATGACATACGTCTTTAAACTGAATAATATTTTATAATTAGTACAAAGTAAAAAAAAAAGAAAAAAACACTTCTCCCTCCACACAGTTTGTTTTCTGTGAAAGTAATTTTACAATCATTTGTGTATAATAATAATAATGTATTTACCAGAATGGAGGCTTGTTACGTCAACAAACCGGGTTACGTTCTTATAAAGGTTGGATATTAAAAAAATGGCGTCAAATACTCATTTAAAAATTCCTGAAATAAAGATCTCTGTTACATGTATGATCGGGAATGTTCTAGACTACTACTCACGGTTTCGCAAGATTCTCCACGAAAGCAATAGTATAAATAGCTTTCTTCCACATCAGGTATTCTTAAAAGGGGATCCATAAACCCCTTAGCGATCCGTATAAATATTTCATGGAATCTGTGTTTTTGAATTATTAGAAATTAACTCATTATATCTATTTTAAGAGAGCTTTAGCTCAGTTGAAAATTTTCTTCATTTATAAGGGATTTATAACGAAAATTATCTTCATTTACAATTTAGTATACATTGTATTTTTTATCGAGAACAGATGCGTCACATAATATTGCATTTTAATATCTACCTATTGCATGTCTCAATAAATGCAGCATAACTAAAAAAAAATAGCATGAAGTAGACTGTCCAGTCGGACATTATTAGGAATACATATAGAAGAGGAATTTTAAATTTTAAAGATTTATCATAAACAAATGTTGTCCAAAGCCATGCTTATAAAATGAGATAAAAAAAAGTTTAAGCAGGGCTTTGAATAGAAAATACCATGGTGAAGAAAAAAAGTTCTCCTGCTCCACAGAAGTTAAGATATTACTGTGACTAGTCATTCACATTTATAGATACTTCCGAAATACCTTGCATTATTTCACAAAGTTTCCGTTACTTTTGTTTGAGAGCTTACGGCCTTGACTGTGTCTCTGCGAATCGGTAAAAATGTGTCATGATTCTAGCAATATATAGCAGTTATATTTGACAAAAAGAAAAAAAAAAGAATCGGCGGAGTTGACCTTTTGAAATCGATGGGTTAGGCGTGTTGTACTGTCGAATTCCCTTACTGCCGTCTGATTTAACATACATCGATTTCATTCAACGGGAGACCATCAGTCATTATGTACGAAGCCTTATGCGCAGTTGTTTATTTTCCCTAGTAAACTGTTAATCAAATTATTTACTTTAAAATCGTCATTCTTTTTTACTCAAAACGGAGATTTGTTTTCGCAATAGAACTCGTAGAACAATAGTCTCGCAATATTGCCAAATGCTTCATAGCTTATGTCTTTTTCATCGTTCTTGCTTATGTGCATATAGAAATGCGATTTTTTGGCTTAAAAAGTATAATTAAAACAAAATTTCAATTACATATAGAAAGATATCACCTCATATCGACAGTGACTTAATTCATTTGAGTATTTCAAAAAATATTAAATTCTTCAAGTAAGTGGCTTTTTTTTTTCATATCATTCTCTTTTGTATTTGTAATTTTCAATTTGAATATAGAAAACTAAATTTTTTCTATTGTCAGAAAACTAAAATGGAACTCAGCACACCGAGCAATAATTCGAATAAGCCGAATGAATTTTTAAGCTTGGTGATAAAGCTTTAAAATTATTCATCTCGCTGGTTAAAGAAGCTTTTAAGGAAATTCCACTAAATGAAAAATAATGATATAAAAAATAAAGTATAAAAAGTTCTTATGTATTTAAATTAAAGAATTTTATTTATCTATTTTATACAGATATACTTAGTAGCCATAGGTGGAGTTCTTATGTATTTAAATTAAAGAATTTTATTTATCTATTTTATACAGATGTACTTAGTAGCCATAGGCGGCGATAAAGAATTAAATCTCGCCTGTATGGACATTGAACTTTATTTAACTAAGTTTCTTTATCTTTAGTGATTTAAAAAAAATAGTGAAATTTAATCTAGGCGACTTAAAACAGTTAAATGCCCGAGATAAAGAACAGCTACGATTTTTTTCGTCCGCGGAGCAGAGCTCATTTGAGCCATCTCACAGAAGTCAGTTTTTAAATCTTTTATTTCCTTATTAACGTTCATGTATTTAAAATTGTACTTAAATGGGTAGAGGATGGATAAAATTAGCTTAACACGTTCACGCCGGCGTGCATCACCGGTGGGTCACGCTTGACTACCGCATCGGGCGGCGTGCATCACCGGTGGGTCACGCTTGACTGTCGCATCGGGCGGCGTGCATCACCAGTGGGTCACACTCCTCTGTTAAATAGAAGGCGTGCACTACAGGTGGGTCACGCTTGACTGTCGCATCGGGCGGCGTGCATCACCGGGGGGTCACACTCCTCTGTTAAATAGAAGGCGTGCACTACAGGTGGGTCACACTGGATTATGCCATGGACGGCAAAACAATTCAATAGTATAAAGCTTATACTTTCACGACGGGAAACGAGAATTCTCGTTTTCATTCAAAAGATATCATTGACTAAGGGCGTGGCTTCTACCTTTGAGAAAATGCATTTATATCATGTTGTCGATAGTTCTTTAGATTTTAAGACATTTTATATTAAATTCGTACATTTGCAGCCAATAAAATCATGTCTCTAAGTAATTTGCTTACTCCTTACGAACTTTCAGACATTCACAATCAACTCTACTTGTTATATTCGAGTTCAATTTAGTAATAAATATGAGAGGGGCGTGTCATTGCATACAGTGTCTGAATAAGCGAAAGTACCGCGCCGCCAGATGAAGCAAAACATGAATTCGAACGCCGCCTCACAGCGAAAAACATGAATATAGGCGCCGGCGTGAACGTGTTAAACGAGAAAAAAAAGAAATACTCGTTTTGGTTTTTCTTTTTGAAACATGCTGATAGGTGGTTATTTTTTAATATGTAATATTTTTTTATTGTTAAGTTAAATTTTTTGATTGTCTGTATTCATTTTTATGCTGACACTTAAGCTGTTTTTCAAATTGCCTTGTATGGGAGGAAGGGGCTGAGAGGAGTGTTGTTACAAAAAAAAAAAAATCTTAGTTATGAACCACAGATACCATAATCTTTCTCCAACCCGGATTTCATTCTGCCACCGTCGATGTTAACAGTTAAAAATATGATAAAAGATTGAAAATGAGGCCAGAAAAATTCATTCGATAAATGCTTTTACCGCAAAAATTTACATATCCACTCAAATTCGTAATAAAAGTTAAGGATAAATCTTGATTTATTCAGATATAAATCTGGGACAAAAGAAGATCTCCGTCTTACGAAATTTGAATTCAGGAAATTCTTGCGATTCAATTTGATCTTGGCTTTAACATTAATTACTTTTGGTCCAAAGTTTCAAATCAATTCACTCAAAGCTAAATGTAGAAAATGAAATTTTGAAATAATAAGATAAAACCTACTTGCAGTGCTTTTTTTTTTATAATGTACTTTTGATTAGCAGAGCAAGCATTTTAAATCTTGAATCAAGCATACTAAAATGCTTCACTGGCGATTTTATGTCAAAGATACATTTAAAACGTCTACTTAAACTTTAGAAAAAATGCTAAAGAGTGCATTTTTAATGCGAAAAGCATATCGTAAATGATAATTTATACCGCTATGCTTTCACGATTCATGTGTTATTTTTGTGATAGTATCAAGTCCTGAATTTAATGTATTTTATATCTTCAAAAAATTTCGTAATTGGAAATACATATTCAGTAAATATTATATATAATATGTATTATTTATGTGTATGTAATAGATTTTTATCAAATAATATTACAATAAAAATTGGACTATTTAATTTTCTCTCAAACATTAAAATTTAACTTTTACTAAGAAAGGCACTTATATACATCCCATCCCTCCTGTTCTATGGTATAAAATTTAAAATTATGCGATGCTGGGAAGTAATTGCAATAGAAAAAAAGGGAAAATGTATTAATGATTCATCAAATCATTTTTTCCAAAATAAATTAAACATACAAACCGGAAACAAACAAACTAAATACTATGTTTATATGTTTATTACATCAATACTCAGAAAATAGAGTACCTTTATGTCAGCTTAACAATATGATAAATCGCCAAATATTGTTCCCATTGTCATAATTTCTCTTAAAATATACGAAACATTTAACCCATTTCATATATATACTAATGCAAACACCCGTCCTATAACCACGGGACAAGTGCTCAAAAAGTAATTAAAAATTAAGTTTCATTTGCCACATTTGGGGAGTATAAAAAATATGTTTTTTAGTATTTTATAAGTGTACGTATTAAGAAAATGCAATGTTCTCCAAAAAATATTTGCACATTAATTTTTTATGGCCAGCAAAAGTTGAGTTGCAAAAATTCATATTTCATAAGTGGTATTTATACCTCTTGACATTAAAATAGAATATTTACACTTAATTTGATATATTAATGGAATAGAAAAAAATAGAGAATATATTGAGGAAATAAGATACACACAGGAAGGAATTTTAGCATTGCCAACTTTGCATTTTACCCTTTTGACGGGTTTACATGATTTCCACTTATAAGCTTCTGAAAATTTCAAACACTTTTAAATGACTTTTCTAAAACCTAATATTTTTTGAAGCACCTCATTGAGACGCACTTCGTTTTTAAACAAATAAAAATAACTCCAAAATACATAATTTAACAAAATAGAAAATATACATATTAGAGTATGAAAGCGAAGAGAAAATCCTGTTTGGGCTTCTGAAAAATATTCAATTTATTTTTGAATTTGAATGTATTTTTCTGAGAAAAACACAGCATGTGATGTTGAAATTACATATATTAAAATTTGAAGGACATTAGCCGAGAGAATAGATTAACCATAAATTTCAAAGTATAACAGAACTACCGGATATCGGGTGGTTCCTTCCAGGTGCTCATCCACCTTCTTCCCAATTTTTTAAAACATTAATTTTAAATGTATTCAATGCATTAAATTTTCAAAGTTAAACATGAAAACAAAAATTTACATTAGTAATTTACAAAGATTAAACTTTCCGCACTTAAAATATCAACAAATAATCTTTCTACTATCTTTCGACTGATCTTTCTAACTATTAAATCAAGAAGTTTGGATAATTTTCTATAAGAAACAAGAAACAATAGAAATTAAATTAATAATTAAATAAAAATCGTGAACAGTAGTAAAATCACTTATTTCATATCACATGGATATTATCTCTGGAAAGTTGCATGGCTACAGCATAAATAAATGACTCAATCTTTAAAAGTACATTAAATTTTCAAGGTTAAACACGAAAACAAAAATTTACATTAGTAATTTGCAAACATTAAACTTTCTGCACTAAAAATTTCAATAAATAATCTTTCTACTATCTCTCGACTGATATTTCTACTCTTAAACCAAGAAGTCTGGATAATTTTTTACTCGTATAAGAAACAAGAAACAATAGAAATAAAATTAAGAATTAAAGGAAAATCTTGAACAGTAGTAAAAACACTTATTCATATTACATGGATATTATCTCTTGAAAGTTGCATGGTTATAGCATAAATAAATGACTTAATCCTTAAAAGTACATTAAATTTTCAAAGTTAAACATGAAGACAAAAATTTACATTAGTAATTTGCAACCATTAAACTTTCTGCACTAAAAATGTCAACAAATAATCTTTCTATTATCTCTCGACTGATCTTTCTACTATTAAACCAAGAAGTTTGGATAATTTTCTATAAGAAACAATAGAAATTAAATTAATAATTAAAGAAAAATCCTGAACAGTAGTAAAAACACTTATTCATATCACATGGATATTATCTCTGGAAAGCTGCATGGCTACAGCATAAATAAATGAGTTAATCCTTAAAAGTACATTACACTTTCAAAGTTAAACATGAAAACAAAAATTTACATTAGTAAATTGTAAACATTAAACTTTCTGCACTAAAAATTTCAATAAATAATCTTTCTACTATCTCTCGACTGATATTTCTACTCTTAAACCAAGAAGTCTGGATAATTTTTTACTCGTATAAGAAACAAGAAACAATAGAAATAAAATTAAGAATTAAAGGAAAATCTTGAACAGTAGTAAAAACACTTATTCATATTACATGGATATTATCTCTGGAAAGTTGCATGGTTATAGCATAAATAAATGACTTAATCCTTAAAAGTACATTAAACTTTTAAAGTTAAACATGAAAACAAAAATTTACATTAGTAATTTGCAAACATTAACCTTTCTGCACTAAAAAGTTCAACAAATAATCTTACTACTATCTCTCGACTGATCTTTCTATTATTAAACCAAGAAGTTTGGATAATTTTCTATAAGAAACAATAGAAATTAAATTAATAATTAAAGAAAAATCCTGAACAGTAGTAAAAACACTTATTCAAATCACATGGATATAATCTCTGGAAAGTTGCATGGCTACAGCATAAATAAATGACTTAATCCTTAAAAGTACATTAAACTTTCAAAGCTAAACATGAAAACAAAAATTTACATTAGTAATTTGCAAACATTAAACTTTCTGCACTAAACATTTCAACAAATAATCTTTCTACTATCTCTCGACTGATCTTTCTACTGTTAAACCAAGAAGTTTGGATAATTTTTTACTCGTATAAGAAACAAGAAACAATAGAAATTAAATTAATAATTAAAGGAAAATCTTGAACAGCAGTAAAAACACTTATTCATATCACATGGATATTATCTCTGGAAAGTTGCATGGTTACAGCATAAATAAATGACTTAATCCTTAAAAGTACATTAAATTTTCAAAGTTAAACATGGAAACAAAAATTTACATTAGTTATTTGCAAACATTAAACTTTCTACACTAAAAATGTCAACAAATAATCTTTCTACTATCTCTCGACTGATCGTTCGACTATTAAACGAAGAAGTTTGGATAATTTTCTATAAGAAACAATAGAAATTAAGTTAATAATTAATGAAAAAACCTGAACAGTGGTAAAATCACTTGCATATTTTTTTCTGGAAAGTTGATTTTAATTCCCTGACCTTCTTTGATCAGTTCGCAGCTTAAGGAACATTTATCTTTCTCACTGCTCCCTGTTTCAACTTTTTTGGCAATAAAATGTATTTTATAAAGGATATATTTTAAGAAGAATATTCAATATCAGAATCTTTCGGATCAGGTTCCTGAATTAGAACCAAGTGTTCTTTGTCATCACATTCGATATTTAAACAATCGACACAGGAGCATATATCCGTATATTAGCTGCTTTACATGAACACTGTTTTGTAGCGCAAGTACTCTTTCGGAATGCACACGAAACTTGCTTTAGCAAAGTGTCGGGTATGTGTGGAATGGTATTCCAAATGATTTTCAAATAATTTTCTTCAACAAACCAACCATTTTCAGAAGTTGGAAGAGAAGCAGATATTATGGGATTGAGACACATTCTATGGACATAAGCTTGATAATTACACCTTTTGACATGACAAAAAAAAAAAGAATCATAATTTGCGGGTAGCATAGTATCTGTAGTTAGTTTTAACTTAAAAAATGTGTATCTAGCATCATTTACACTTTTGCAGTGTGGTTGGCCATATAGTCTACAACCAAACATTTCCAATACACTTACAGGTACAGAATTAATGTCCCACAATTTCCTTAACTACTGAAATGCATTCACAAATATGTCATTTTTTGCATCAACTTGAACGCCTTAATTTTGCCTTTACCTTTAAATGCACTTGTGCTATCACAGCCAGTAAAAACGTGAAGGCCAATCAAAGCGCTACACACAGACTTACCCAATATATTTGATAAATGTGAAACATTAATGCAAGAAGTTCCCGTCATAAGATACAGAGAAGAACGTATGTGTTCATTCGTAGATAAATAAAGAATAAACACATCAGTATCTGAACTTCGAATAATAACAGTGTCCGCAAACTCTGAAATTTGATGTGCGTGAAAGAGCATTCTCGTGTCTGCTTCCTCATGATCATAGCTTAGTTGAGATAGTTCATGTGTTAAAACCATATTATTAGAGGAAGTCAAAGAATGACACTTTTGTCCATGGGTAATAACTACACACAGATTTTTAAAAAAGGTAGCTTCAGCCCGAGACCATTCCTCATACAAAAATTCAACTAACCTTTCCTTATTTTTGCCATTTAAAAGAAATTTTTTAAATTGTTTTGGTGTTTTTTTATCTGTATTTACAATTTTAATTACAGTACAGTCCTCTGTTGCTCTCCTATTTCTCTCTTGATTTTTAATACTGATTTCAAGATATCGATCAGTTATAAAATCAATTCTTTGTGCCCCATGGCGAATACCCATATTTACAATATTCTGAAGAATTTGCAAAGCATATGCACCAAATGTTTCTGGAATATGTCTCATTTGCTGAATTACTTCCATTCCATCAATGATCAAAACAATCTTTTCACTTTTTGGAATACTACATAGTGCTTGATGTGGTTCCATCAAACTTAATAAAAAATCTGCTAAAGCTGCTTTGTTTGTCATAGCTATTGAGTCATCACTGTTTGAAATGGAAGGTGGATAGGGACTTAAACTATACGTCATGATATTTTTCATACCCAATTCTGTAGATTGTCCAGTAACAGTAATTCGAGCAAGTAAATTAGTTGTTGTCATAGCATAAGCTTTTGATTTATGTCTTAATTTAAATGCAGATTTTCCAGGATCTGAAAAAGTGAGCAGTTTCTGCAACTTTATAGGTGAAAATATATTGACACTTCCATCTGACTTTAAACACGTTTTTCGAAACTGATCATAGGCAGCTACTCCTCTGACTAATACTGTTTCAAGATTTTTTTCTATTTCTGTATTTGCAATCATGCCACTAGAGATATTGACTATGTCATCTTCAATAACTTTAAATGGATTAATCATTGATGATATAGTAGACACATACTACAAACACTAGTTTCTTCTTTTTTAATCCGAGTATTATCAAGCTCATTTTTACTTCTGTGGTTTCCTTTGCTTTTTCTAACCAG
Source organism: Maratus speciosus (assembly GCA_963932465.1). Lineage (NCBI taxonomy): Eukaryota > Metazoa > Arthropoda > Arachnida > Araneae > Salticidae > Maratus > Maratus speciosus. Next base: position 379,131,785 of record OZ010788.1, on the reverse strand, counting down.
TTCTTCACACACAAGACTGATTTGAGCCCGCAAGTGATGTGATAACATCCATCGATGAACTGCATTCTGATTATTTGTTAATCCAACCATGCCTCCTTATGTTTTAGAATCTATGTTGGCAGTTTGTTGAATTATTTGTCACAAGATGTTCCAGAAAAACCATACCTGTTTTGGCGATGCACAGCAAATTCCCTTCAAACATCTTTTGGTGAACAGAAGGATGCTTTTCATGTAAATTTAACATTTCTGTCATGTATACTGGCAAATACTGAGCATAATTTATTCTATCATAAGCAAAGGTCCATGGAATCATCTCGGAAGTCGATGCTAAATGTAGGGTTCAATCACCAACTTTTGTGGCACGAATAAACCATAACAATATTCCTACAGTTTCCAAATATGAAACCCAGAATTTGAAAGTAGGATTTAAATTGCTATTTTGGGACAAAAATTAATTAAATTTTTCAAACACAGGCAAAAATAATGGAGATAGAATATTTTCATTTAAATATCCTGAAGAATATGATTTATGTATATCTTGAGCAATTTTATTAATTTCATTAAGTTGTTTCTCAGATACACTGTCTAAATATTCGTTCCACAACAAACGGCTAACTGCTTCAAACACCAACTTATGAGCAAGTAAACTACGATTATAATGTTTTCCACTCATTACTCCATTTATGGATCCCTCAGAAACAATTCCATATTCTACCATTATATTCGCTAAACCAGCATCTTTGAATCGTTTTGCCTACACGGCCAAAAAGCACAATAATACATGAAATTCTCCAAGACGTACAACAAAGCGTTTTTGGAATTTCTCTTCTTGCCAACAAATTTGTTGTGCTTTTGCATACAGTGCTTGATCAAAAACTAATACAATGCTTTCTAATTCCAGCTTATTTGCAATATCAAGACTTTTTAACAATAAAGTATATACAGTCGATAACTGAACTGGATTTGCTTCTATAACAGGCAAGTAACGAATGATACTTACAGGAGGAATATTTTTTGACTGCAACCTTGTGTTGAATCCAGTTCAACTTGGTAAAGTATCTATATTTAAAACAGGCACTTTACAAATAATGAAAACTGCATCAAACATTTTCGCTTTTGAAATAGAAATTTCATCAACAGTTTCATCGATGGAAGGAAATTCAATTATAGGGTCGCATTTTTTTCCATTATTATGCTCAAAAAAAGGCATCACAGGTGGGTCAATGGTTCTTCTTCTCGTCCTTTTTGGAAGTTTTTGCATCACTTCAGAGAATTCTTCCCTTTTTCGTTGAATAACAATGCCATTTGTGCTGTGGGTAGTGGCATGTCCAGTTAAAGTTTCTTCACTGAAATCTATATTGACCCACTCTGAAGTTGTATACGAATTATGTTTCAGACGTATAGGTAATGAATCGACAGCTTGAAGTTGCATTTCTGCAAGTGCTGCGTCATATTCCAAGACTGAAGAGTGAGATATGCAATGACCAAAGCCGTTTAGAATATCTATGACCTTAGAAGATCCTGTAAGATGCCTCATTGACATTGCGAGAGAATAATGTTTTGGTGTAGGCTTTCTTCCTCTTGATGCGAGATAAACAATATCTTGAGCGATACAAAGCAATTTAGTTTTAAATTTGTCATCTATATGCACCATATCACTAGTTTGCACTTCATCAGTTGCTCCCACACACCATGCAAGAAAATTAAACAAATGTGATGGTATCATTCTACATGCTGCTTCCTCAGTTAACTCTTGTGCTATAGGTGGCCATGAACAATTTAATGAAGGAGACTCATTTAGTTTTCCACGTAGGAAGAATGCACATCTATACAACATTTGTTTAATGTCATCATCCAGTTTATCTGGTGTAAGCTGTGAGTTTACAATGTCAAAATCATCACTGTCTGATGAAGAATTTGCACAAAATTTTTCATCATTTATTATAGCGACTCCATTATCAACAGAGACACACATAAGAAGTTCTGACATATTTCGCTGCTGTGGCATTACAAATACTAGTTCTGGGTAGTCCCGCAACAACCATATCTTTAATTGGCGATTACTTACATTAAGTAATATGTCAGACGTGTCCCAATTTTGCACTGTTTTTTCGAACAACTTAGTTATTTTATTCATAGAGAGTATTTCAGAATTTTTTATAATTCTTTTTACAATAATGTTTTCACAAAATGTTGAATATGCTACAGCATAAGGTTGAATTTCATTACTGGGTTGGATAAAATCAGTCAACTTAGTGTAAGGTTCGTAGCAACGATTGTGATATTTTAGTTCCTTCGCAATGCAATCAATTCCACGTATTTGACATAAAATGATTTCATCATTCCTTCTCACAGCACTATCGAGTAAAGTTTTACTAGCGTTGAATGTCTGACACTTAGAAAGTTTTTCTTTTTTTCTTTTCGAAGAATGTTTCTCAGGTACATCTTGTTCTTTTCTGCAAATAATACAAATGTCCGAAAAAATTCTAGCACTACTTGCGTTTCGTACAAATTGAATTCCGAGAATATTTTTCGTAAGACGCCGAAACTACAGTAGACGAATATGATTTTTGAAAGCGTTTCTTGGCTTTTTCAATCCTAATAGTATCCGTAGATCTCATATAGCATTTTCTATGGTATGCATACTCATCTTTTAAATCCATTATTTCACCAGCATCGTCTTTAAAATCACACAATTCACTCAACTTATTGGCAATAGCTTTTTCTTTGAAATCTAGAAGCACCCACTTTTCGATACAACATTTTATCTTTTGGAAACTTTTGGAAGACATCGACAAGAGCTTGTCGTTTTCGTCATCAACAGTATGAATACAACATTCGAAAGATATAATTGCGGTTTTAGAAAAACGAAGCTTTCAGTAAAATTACGAGGCGAAAAGCATTGTAGAGCAACAGCAAATAAGCAAAATCAAAACAATAAAACGTAAACGAACACGCGAACGAAAACGCCTATTCATGACGTCACGCAGAGTAACACAATAATTTTTTTCTTCCTTTTTATCAAAAACCTCGCTTTGTTGAACTTAAAATTTTTTTATTCAACATAAAAAAAATGTAAAACAAATTATTTTTTATCGAAATGTGTAGATATATTCTCCGTTAAATTTAAATTTGTAGTATCGCAGCGGCATCTAGCGCCAAAACCTTCAGGAAGATTTTGGAAGACGCAGAAATATAGTTCTACGTTTCAAACGATATTTAAAAATAATGTGCAAGTTCTTTTTGGTGAACATTGTGATTTTATGTTAACTTCTGTCCAATTTCTTCATATACAAAAGTTCACTTAGTCCCCGTGCTGGGTAAACGAACTTAAACGATAAGCGGTCATGTCCTATGGTCTACTAGGACGGTGGGTAAAAATCGTAGTTTTCTCTTAAAATTTTAAATAATTCATAAAAATATTCATATACTATTATTCCGTAATCGAGCTATTTGGTTTAAAAATCATAAAAGGCAGATTGAAATACAGTTTTAAAACATTTTACATTTGAATGTACACCTCCTCCCCCCCCCCCCCCTATTCAGCGGTGTAAAATTTAAAATTATGCGATGTTGGGAAGTAATTAAGTTTGCAATTAAAAAAAAGGGGGGAAAACTGGATTAATGATTCATCAAATAATTTTTTCCTAAATAAATTAAACATACAAATCTGAAGCAAGCAAACTAAATATTATGTTTATTACATTAATACTCAGAAAAGAGAGTACTTTTATGTTAGATTGGCAATATGATGAATCGCCAAATATCGTTCTCATTGGCATCATTTCTCTTATCATATAATAAACAATTAACCCATTTAATTTTAAAAGTATATGTTTTATTTAAAATACAAACATTGAAAATACATATATTGCATACAATTAAAATACATGCCTTTCACTCATTTCCTTTAAAATATATTATAATAATAATAAATACCACAGCATTTTATTTTCAACTCAAAACATTATTTCTAAGTCATACACGCGAAAAAACAGCTACAATTGCGAAAGAAAATCCTCTTATTGGAGAGATCTGCACCCTGAAAACATAAAAGTACCGAAAATAGAGTTGAGTTTTCTAAGACTTTGCTTTTGAAAAACTATTTTCATTGGTTCATAGGCGAATGATGTCAAAGGCATATTAATACTACAAATGTTAAAATATTCAATGCGCGGAAGTTTTAAAATTTTTATCAACGAATATTCAAAAACAGATGACTCAATACACATTGTTTACATTTGTAAAATTAATCACAATTTCTGAAATGTCCGTTTCTTTATATACGTAATCTGTTGTTGCTAGCTGGTTATTTTTAATTTACAACTTAAAACTTTACAATTGTCTTATAATAACTTTGAATGTCTTAGAAAAAATGAAGAAGAATAGATATGATAAATTTAGATTATTTCCATAAGCCGAACAATCACCTTATTTACGGAATCAGAATAAATGGGAATGATATGCTTGTTTTTTTTCGAAGAGGAGCGCGACCCGGTATCTTCACCTTAGCGTATTATATAAATAGATCGGATTCATCTCATGATCATGTAACATCATCTTCAATTTCGAACAAACTCCAAGCGAACTTCCTCTTATTTGGGTATGACAAGTCTCGTAATTCCCTGAAAAAAAAAAAAAAAAAAAAAAAGACTAAAATACGGAAATACTACTCGCAATCAAATACTGTAAATTACAGAAAAATTCCCTTTTTTTTATTTACGGCTGAAAACTTCCGTTAAAATACGGAAATAGTACTAGCGTCTTGATTGCCAGTAGTATTTCCGTATTTTAGTCCATTTTCTTTTTACAGTGTTCAAGGCGCACAAGCACGTCTCATGTTCACTTTTCTGTTACCAACATGTGGCTGGTACGTCATTATAAGTACAATATTTTTAACAGTTCTCATATCTAACGACCGTCTCTGAAAATAATAGCGATGATATTATTTTGACTTCTGTAAGCTCAGTTACAGGAACTTCTTGTCCATCTTCCTTTCAAGATGACTGCCCTTCTATTTCTTAAACATCTCAAACCATCATCTAACTGGGCTACAAGAAAGAGCAGACTCTCCAAAACTCTCCTATAGCCATACTCTTCGACTGACGATTTCTTCTGGCGAAAGCAAAATTTCCAGCAGGTAAAACCATACTTGCTCATTGCTGCCTCCACCATTCCCGTAGGCGATATTGAAAGTGTCTCAACATTCATGGCTGCCACTGACGCACTACTGGAAGTAAATGTACAGTCGTGGAAAAAAAAGTAAACACACCCTACTAACTCCTGAACAAATTATCGTGAAAGTTAATGGCACCGAACGATTGGAAATAAAATCTACTTTTATATGACATATATACAATTTACTTAGGTTGCCATCTACATATTAAAACGAATAAAACCAATTTTAACGAGATATTTCTAATCTTTGGTTTAAACTATGCCTAGACACCAAATTTCAAGTCATTTGAATGATACGTTTTTCAATTATAAATATTCAATATTTAGTGCTTCTAATGTTAAATTACGTTTTCATATTTTTATTTATAAATTCTGAAATTATGATCCTAATGTTCTATTTTTTTGTGTAACAATAATACTGATATACCCAAATATAAATACGTTGAATTTGCCATTATTATAACTTTCTGATATGAATTATGAAATTAATATTAAAAAAATTATAAATTGCAACCCACAATTTTTTTCATGGATTCAGATTTATTAAGTCCTGCTTTATGGAAATTCAAAATTTCACAGTTTTCGTCCAAGTAGTTTTCAAATTATGCTTAAAAAACGGCGGAATAATGGTGTAAGGGGCCGTCTATGATAGAATTAACTAAATATTTTGAAATTTCTTATGCTATGCTGTAATCTAACAGGCTTAATAGACTGTTTAAGGTACCTTGATCAAGAAGGGAGCTCTCTCGGTTCACAATCGATTACCGAACTTCAACTTGGATACAGCCCTTAAAATAAGCTCGTTTTAAAATAATTAATTTCTCGAAAACTTACGGTACGAACTGCATAAAAATTCGTTTTTAGACTAATTGAAGGGTGTAGAGTTCTTCTATGCAGTGAGAATTGTGTACTGCTATTGAAAAAAACAAAGTTATGGTTCGTTTTAATATGTAGATGGTCCCCTAAGCAAATTTTATATACGTCATTTAAAAGTAGACTTTATTTCCAATCGTTCGGTACCAGTAACTTTCGTCTACGATAATTTGTTGAGGAGTTAGTAGGGGGTGTTTACTTTTTTTTTTCACGACTGTACAAACAATTACCACGTATTCATTACGTATTAAGTTAACAACGGAATATAAAAGTAAATTTGTGTGTAATAAAGTATGCCAATAAAAAAAATAGGATCATTCTTTATTGAAGAGCCCTCGTACATTCTAAATGACATTAAAATAATCAAACAATCTAATCATCTTAAACAAGAAAGAAAACTCATATATCAAGCATAGATTAAGAAACATTTTCCCACATTTCCAGAATATTTTAACACAACTTTGCTGTTTTCTAAGGTAAATAAGATACCTAAGTAAACATCTTAGAAAACGCATAACACATTTGAAAACGACATTTCAGCCATTACCGTTAATAGCTGGAAAAAGGCTCCAAATCTTTTGTGCAGCCCTGTATATGATATATAGATTTGTATGCATTCTACGTCATATGCTAAAATTTAGTTTAGCAAAGAAATGCATAATAGCTGTAAAATTCACCTTATGCAATTTCTACCTACAGACCAAAATATACTTCAAGTTTTTGTACGGCCCTGTATATTACCTTCAGATTTTTATACACGCCACATATTGAACTAAAATTTAATTCATGTTAAAACAATCTTAAAACTACTGAAATCTCACTTGCAGAAATTATTATTAATAGGCAGCAAAGTATCCCGTTCTTTGCATGGACGTTTATATGATTTTATTTATATTCTACAAACATCTCCTAGTTTACTTTATAGTTTAGCTTTAAAATGCATTGCTCAAATAAAGATAACCTTTGAGCAATTCAAGCTCGTACTCAGTAATTCTTACACATTCCCTTCTGTAGCCCTATATATGATCTATAGCACTTATGCACACCGATGTAGTAGTACATTACCAAATGTACACTATGTACAATGTACACTACCAAAAGTAGAGTGCAAAAATTTAGTTAAACTTAAACACGCACACACATAACTGAAAATGCATTTCCAGAAATTATCGTTAATAGACAGAGTACTTTGGATACAGTATTATTTGCAAAAAATTAAGCGTGTCCCTGTAAATGAACGATAAATGCTGTGTAGATAATATTCGATAGAAAGTATATTGTAGTACACCTCAGTAATGTATATCAGTTTCAAAATATTTGAAATAGTGTAACTTAATTAAAATACGCTTCAAATAGTTTTTCACTTGTAGACCATTATGTAACGGAATTCTTTTGGGTGGCCCTGAAAATAAGTAATAAATGCTTTACACCTCACATTCTACAGCACTGATGCTTTAGTGCACTTCATAATAATTATCAATTTCACTGTGTTTGAAATGGTGTAACATCATAAAAATGCAATGGAAATTATTTTTGCCATTGATCGTAATGTAACGGAATATTGTCCTTGTAAACGAAATATAAATGCTACATATCTTTTTTTTTTTTTTCAATAGTGATTCTTACTATAGTAAACGTCAAAAACATATAAAAGTTACACTGCAATCAGAGCACATTTGCAAGAATTAGAGCACGGGCGGACGGACAGACAAACCAAGTCATAAATATTTTTTGAATTATATTTGAAAGTGTTAAAAATTTCGATATTTTTACCTTATCAGGCGGGAGAGGATCATTGTTTATTTCCCCACCACAGTTGTATTTTATTTTTATTTTCTGTTTTACTGTAAACCCTCTTGTCTTATCTCACATAAGGAGCTTCAAAATCTTCAGTTCAAATTTAAAACTGTAGAGAGGGGTGTAGTAAAAGAATGTTTGCCTTGTATTAGATTTGGGTAGTAAAAGGAGGCAATTAAGTGAGATACCCAAGTTTTTTACTTAAATACCCATGAACGTTGTTGAAATGCGTAATATCAACTATTAAAAGCAGCGCACGTTAAAATTTGAATATGGTATGTTCAGAAGCGCTTTCTTTGACGAAACTCCATATTCTAGTTGCATAGTACATCATTGGAAAATGCTATAGGAAATGACATTTTATGCTGTGAAAATCATTTGATCTGTTTACCTTCTTCCACGTTAAAAGTGATGTTATCAGACATGCGCAATCCCTGACAAAATTTAGTACTATTAGCCTTTTTACAATATAATAATACCTCTGCTTTCAAAGATAATTCGTTCTGGAATCATACAAATTAGCCGAGAACTTCTTTGACTGAAACCTAGTTTATCATCACCCCCTCCCCCCCCCCCAAAAAAAAAAAATCAAAGCGTATGCTTTAGGGATACTACCACAAACCTTGAATAAAACATTCATTAAATATATATATATATATATATATATATATTCGCTAACAAAATCAAAAAAGCGACGAAAAAACTTTTATCAGCCGAAACATTTGTTAGCAGCATTATGAGGAAGCCGAGATATCACTGTATTTAAAAATTTGTCAGAATATTTCTTAAATACATTACATAATAGAACAATTTTACAAAAGAATTTATTCCGCTCTCTCCCTAAATTTCACCAATATGAATCATCACTTTAATTTCCCCACCACAAACCCCGAAAAAAAACTTTGAAAATTCCACAGAATTTTCATTTAATTATTTCTCCTTCGGAAATTTTGAAACCATTTTTTATTGCTATTATTCTTGCAGAAGAAGAGTTTTCTCAAGATGGGAAAAAATGTCATCCGGACTGCTCTCAGCGTTTTCTTTCAGTTGACTTGAGATCGATAGGACGAACTCTTTTTGGATCGGAATTTAAAACCTCTTCAAACGTCGCATATCGGCAATATTGCTTGTGTCTTTTTATCCGCTTTACTTTTTCGAAAACTTGCTTAAAATAGAGAACAGAGAATTCTACTTTAAAGCTTTCCCAGTAGATAAATATTTAAAGAAGAGATAAAATTCCAGTTCATGGGTCTTTTCTCAGAGCTCGTTAATTATTGGTAGTATAGAAAATAAACAGATATATTTTGAGATAGAATTTTTGTGGTTACTAAGTTTGAAAAAAAATACAAATGTTTTTCTTAACGCTTCACGTTATCCCCCCCCCTTTCTTTTTTTAAAAGTGGTTTCTTTATTGTAAATAGTGTTTTAAAAGTATAAATAATACTACAAAGTGTAATTACAAGCACACTCTAATACAACTTCTCTTTTAAACAATTCAACTTAATTTTATGTTAAACACAAAATTAAAATTTTTCTGTTTTTCTATAGTGCTTTCTTTATTTTAAACAGTGTTTAAAAAGTATAAAAAATACAAAATATTATAAAATCGAATTTCAAACAAACCCTAATGCAACTTATCTTTTAAACAATTCAACATAACTTTAAATTAATTTTATGTTCAAGATAAACCTTTCTCTTGGTTTATGGATTTCAGTTTAATATCAAATGGCATAGCTTATGGTTAATCTTCCGTAATCAGGTCCATATCTAAATGGCATATTTGAGTTAATGAGGTTTAGCGAGAGATTGTTTTTAACCTTTTATCCCTTTCAGTAACAAGTATTTTTCAGTATTCTTATTCAGTAACAAGTCAGTAACAAGTAATTGTATTTCTGTAATGTTGAATTCACACCGGAATTTAGAAAGTATTTTATTCCAAAATAAGGAAAAGCAATTTTACTCATTATCTCCACCAATGTTAAAAAAGTAAAAATTATTTAACAGTTTCTGGTGCAAATGTGAATTAAAACGCCCCTTAAGGGGTTAAGCGAGTAATTTATCTTTAAATAATCTATTACTAGTTGCGTATTTTGCATGTCGTATATATATATATATCAAACTTGCTTATAGATTTAAAATTAAGTAACTCATCCCTTGTTAACCTGCTAAGCGAGTAATTTCTTTATAAAATCTATTACTGGATGCGTATATTTGTAATTGACGATGATGTACATGTACGTCAAATTCGCTTAACAGGTTAAAATCGTTAATTGTATTCAGATTCACTTTAAATGAAATATTAGTCATGATGGGTAACACCAGCAATTGGTCTCAATTACGGACCCAATTGAACGTAAAAAATTATATCTGTCTCTATGCTCAAATTTACTTTATTATTTATTGTCATATTTCACTGTATTTGACAACTTTTAGCATCTATGGCAATTTTAATTTCCTGGTGAGTTGAGTTTGTTATTTATTAAATTTTTATCAAATATGGTAAATTGAAATTCATTTATTAGATAACTTATTTTATTTTAATAATCCTGGATCTTTTCGATAAGGTATAAGAAGCTTAATATTGTCATTTTTAAGCTTCGTGCCGACAATATTCCACAAAAAAATAGTGCATCATGTAGTGCATATACTAATACAAAAAAATAGTGCATATACTTTACATGGAATAATGCATCCGAAACTCTACTTAAGAATCCATCACACATTCATAGTTTTTTTATTTTTTGCAAATTATTTCTCCAGATTATAAAATTTTTGCATTTTGTTTTCCGTTTATTACTTGACATGTGGTTTCTTTTCAATTATATATATACTAGCAGACCCGACCGGTGTTGCCCGGTGTTTGTAAATAATAACCTTAAACAAAACTCAAGTTTGTATAATTTTATGTCTTTTGAAATTCTTTTAAATGAACCTAATTTCGGAGTACCCATTATCTTCCGCAGCGGCTAGTGTGTTCCCAACAAACTTTTTTCCGAACGAACCTGTAACCTGGGTCCCTCTACGTATGGCAGCATTTACCGGAAATGCCCCGCACGTGCATGAAACAGTCGAAACACAAGTTGAGTGAGCGAAACCTCGTAGTAATCAAGCCGATATAATCCAAAAAAAAGAATCCACCATTAATCATTAATGTTATAAAATGTTGGCAACTGAAGTCTAAGGATAAAATTTCATAAAACAGAGAGTAGCTAAATTGTAATCTAAGTTGAATAAACCAAATCCCGTTGAAATTGACTCTTTAGAACCCGAGGAAAGAATGCGTCCCCAAGCGGTGGAAAATGCCCCCTCCGTTTGTGAATTTCATGGATTACTTTTAACATTAACACGATATTTAATAAATGAATGAAATCCCTTATCTAAAGTTACCTTTAAAGTAACGCGGTTTTTAATTTACGGCTGTAGTGAGTAGACGTAAGTTGGCGCTGACAAAGGAGATTAATGTTCGAAAAATGTGGTAGCTGAGGTATAATGAAAGAACGGGCAAAATTAATCATTAAAATAATATTTTAAAGAAATGCACAAAAAATGGGGTAAATGCTTAAAAAAGGCCCTAGGACCTCAATAAAAATATGCGGCTGTTGGTCTAGGGAGAAGAGTCCTAGAATCAATTATAACATTATGCAATGAGAAGGTGATAAAGTTGGGGTGTAAAAAATGCATAGCACACAAAAAGTTAAAGGGACCCCGGATCGGGCCAAACGGGACCCTAAGTTGCCCAAAGATTTTAACTGGAATATAGAAACGGGAGAATAACTACATGGAAAAATAAAGTTGCCAAAAATGAAGATTAAGAGTGGCATTTTATTGACAATTTATACTGCATAAGCTTCAAGGGACCCTGTACCGGGCCCTAAGGGGTCAGGACTTAAGTGGAATGTAGTTTGCTAAAAAGATACTTTTGAGTAGTTTTTAAAGTAATCAGAAGACGCTAGAACTATGTTAAAGACAATTGCAAGCAATTTGAATCATTTTCAAAGAAGCTGCGCCAAGCGCCCAAGAAGGCAATTAATATTCAAAATTGGTGGTATAGTCCAATCAATAGAGAATTTTACCTAGCAAAATTAATGGTAGTTCTAGAAATCGGCTTACTTTATGTTTTTGGGGTCGCTGAATCCGAATTTGTAACTTCCCACCAAAATTTTCCCCGGCAACCCCCCCCCCCAAATAGTTTTTATTAAAAAAATCAATTTTTTTTATTGTTTTCGGGGAAAAAGTATCTAGAAATTCAGAAAGTAGACAAAATTTGCAACAAATTAGATATATGATATTATGACTTAGGATGAAGGGGAACTGGGTATCTGCCTCGGAACATGAGCGCGGTGCTGCGTGGACTAAATTGCGCAATTCCACTTAACCACTCACACGTTTACATTCGCTCTCCCATCTCCCCTCCGAACTTTCCTTATAAGGTTTACTTTAAGTTTTTTGTGCCGCTGAATCCGAATTTTTAACTTACCCCCAAAATCCCCCCCCCCCGAAAATCCCCCAAATAATTATTATTAACCTACATTTCTTATTGTTTTAGGGGAAAAGCATTAAAAAATTCAGAAACTAGACAAAATTTGCAACAAATAGGATATATGACATTATGACGTAGGCTAAACGGGGAGAGAGGGGGCTGCCTCGGAACATTCCCCGCGCGCTTTTCTCAAAAACCAAATTTTTTCAAAAAGTCAATTTTTTGGGGGGTTGCCGGGTGAAATTTTGGTCGGAAGTTACAAATTCGGATTCAGCGACCCAAAAAACATAAAGTAAGTCGAAATCCAGAACTAGTATTAATTTTTCCAGGTAATATCCCCTATTGCCTGGACTTCATAACTTACAAGGAAGGTCTCCATACTGGATATACTCAGAATATTTTGAGAAAAATACCAATTAAACTACTTATGTATGTAATAAAGGATCAGTCAAATTTAGCGGCGGAATTACAGTAGAAAGTCTGTAAAAAAAAAAATACTTTCGAGTATTTGGCGCGAAAAGACGAAAGCGTCACGCGATTTGGCGAGCAGTACTTTTCCTCGCCAAATGCAAACGATTTTAATGCATCTGAAAATTGTTTGTTAATTGATTTTTAGAATGCGTGTAAAAAGTATTTAATGAATTTAAACATAAACAATGAGAGAGTTTAATAAATACATTTTTTCGTATTACATATTAATGTTGCTTGTTACTTAATTTTATTACTTTAAAAACAATTTCATCTATAAAAAATACTTTCATATATTTAAGCGTATTCCAAAATAAAGGCAAGATTCATTTAGCAGTTATTCATTTCAAACCAAGGAATTCGTCGTTTCCATAGTAACAAAATTGAACCGACAGCGCTCAATTGGACTTAATTTTGAAATATTGAAACAATTTTAATTTTGTTTTAATTCATAAAATTTGATATTTAACTTTCATTATAAATACATATATGACAAAACTATAGCTAAATCAAACTAAAACTGGCAAAACTACAGTTATTTAAGTTAAATTTATTTAAACAAGTTCAATATGAACTATTTTTATCTTAAAGAGTATTCGACATGAAAAAGTATTTTTCGAAATTTCATTTCATTGCCAACCGATGATAAATCGCTAAATAAACGAAAATTTCATTATTTTTTTACAAACGTTCTATCGGGGTTCCGCCAAATTTTTTTTATAAACATATATATCCACATGAGACGAACACTCTGTAATTTTTTCAGATTTTTCTGAATATGCCCGTATGGAGACCTTCCTTGTTAGTGCACGAAGCGCCGCAGTGCATGTTCAGAGGCAGCCCTCCCATTCCCCGTTCATCCTACGTATTAATGTCATACATCCTATTTGTTGCAAATTTTGTCTAGTTTCTGAATTTCGTAATGCTTTTCCCCTAAAATAATAAGAAATTTAAGTTAAAAACAAGTATTGGGGGGGGGGGGGGGTTCGGCGGAAGAAATTTTGGGGGAAGTTAAAAATTCGGATTCAGCGACCCAAAAAACTTAAATTAAACCTTATAGAGAAAGTTCGGAGGGGAGATGGGAGGGCGAAAGTAAACAAGTGAGTGGTTAAGTGGAATTGTGCAACTTAGTTCACGCAGCACCGCGCGCATGTTCCGAGGCAGATCCCCCCTTCCCCTTCGTCCTAAGTCATAATGTCATATATCTAATTTGTTGCAAATTTTGCCTACTTTCTGAATTTCTAGATAGTTTTCCCCTAAAACAGTAAAGAAATTTTTTTAATAAAAACCTTTTTTTTGGGGGGGGGGGGATTTTACCAAAATTTATGGGGGGGGGGGGCGTGCCGGGAGAAATTTTGGTGGGAAGTTAAAAATTCGGATTTAGCGACCCAAGAAACATATAGTAAGCCTTTTTTCAGAACTACCATGAATTTTGCTAGGTAGAGCCCCTATACGGTCTCTATTGCCTGGAGTAGTAGCTGAACACTGAAAATTTTTTGTCGTTCATGTAGTAATTGGAGGACCTAACAAGTTGTTAGAAAAGAAGCTAGTGAATCGGACCATTTTTCAGGGGCTATAATAGAGGGCCCCAAAAGGGGCCAACTGATAGTTAAAAGTAGGGCCTTAACATGAAAACATGTTAAAATGTCTTAATACTTAACGCTTTAGATTTACAGATAAACAAAATTAAGCATAGGGTATTAATTATTCGTTAGAATAATATTTTAATTAAGCGCGTAAAAAATTGAGTAAATGCTTTTAAAAAGGCCCAAGGGCCCCAATAAAAATATAAGGGTGTTTGTCCTGGATGTAGAGTCCAAGATGCATCTTTAAAATCATGCACTGAGACGGTGAGAAAATCAGTTGGTGCAATATGCATGGCGCACAAAAAGTTCAAGGGGCCTGAACCGGGCCCTCGGGTCTTACGGGATCATAGGGACTCTAGGGTCTTAACTGGAATGTATAGACGTGAGAATAACTAAATGGAAAAAGGGTTCCAAAAATGAAGATTATATTAAGAGGGGGCAATTTATTAACAATTTATGATGCAAAAATTTCAAAGGGCTCGTTACCGGGCCCCAAAGGGCCAGGTGCTTAATTGGCATGTAGTTGGCTTTAAAGATATTTTTAGTAGTTAATAAAGTAATCAGAGGATTCTAGAACGATGTTAAAGAAATTTCAAGAAATTGGGATCCTTTTAAAAAAATCCGCACCAAGGGCCCCAGGAAGGCTATTAATATTCAAAATTGGTGGTAGATGAAGTCTGGGAAAATGTTTTTTTGTTCATTTAGTAGCTGGAGGACCTAAGAAGTTGTTAGAAAAAAAAAGCTAGTGAATGGGACCATTTTTAAGGGAGCTACAGTAACGGGCCCAAAATGGGCCATAACATGAAAACATGTTAAAATGTCTTAGTACTTAGCGCTTTAGAACTTCAATTAGTCAAAATTAAGCATAGGGTAAGAATTATTCATTAGAATAATATTTGAAAGAAATGCACAAAATATTGGGTAAATGTTTAAAAAAAAGGCCCTAGGGCCCCAATAAAAATATGAGGGTGTGGGTCTAAGAGTAAGAACCCAAGACTCAACTGTAAAATTATTCGCTTAGAAGGTGAGAAAATTAGAGGGTGAAGAATGCTTGGAGTTCAAAAAGTTCAAAGATCCCTGGACCGGGCCCTGCGATTCCCAGGGGGGCCCAGGGTTTTAACCTGAATCTAGAAATGTTAGAATAACTAAATGGAAAAGGATCCCAAAAATGAAGATCGGATTAAAGGGAAGCAATTTATTAACAATTTATTAGCGCAAAAACTTCAAGGGGCTCTGTATCGGGCGCCAAGTGTCCAGGGACATAACTGGAAAGTAGAATGGCGAGAATAATTATATGGTGAAAGCTCTCCTAAAACGAAGATATTTGATAAAAGGAGGCAAGTTATTAATAATTTCGTGCAAAAAATTTAAAGGGGCCCAGGGGCCCTGGTTCTTAAAAAATTGAAAATCTGAGCCCCAGATGTATCAGGACCTGTCTTGAACTAACCTCAGCTAAATTTTCAGTCTTCTACGTGCTGTAGATTTCACTAGTCATCGCACACAAACAGTCACGCAGACAGACAGAGCGATGTGTTCTTTTATTAGTATAGATGTAATAGTCGAATAAACTTCCCGTCAAAATAAAGGAAGGTTGTAGATCGATGTAATGGATTCATAATTTACTGGTAGCTGGTGTAAGGTCGTAGTACTTTTAACTCGACAATTCAGTCAATTTACATAGATTTATTGGTCGTGGTTGAGATCTAATATAAAGTGAAAACACAATGATTCCTCTTTTGCAGTCGCATCATTGATTTGATGGTTCGAGGTAAATATCTCAAGGCAACGGTGATTATTCCGGTAATTTTCCCAAGTAAAAACATAGCCATTTGATGTTCGAAGGACTTTTATTCACAAAAAAGGGGCATGGGAAACAATTTCCACTTAGCTACATCATGCTAAGGTCTTAAAGTGAAATTGAACACTACAGGAAGTGCATACAACCGGGTGACTTCTTTGAAGCACACGAAAAGCAAGACAGATCTGCGAAATTCTGGCTTCAGAGCTCATGCACGGCGGTTTTGTTAGCATTTGCGTAGGAATAACAGATTGGAATGTAAACTTCAGGACAAACCAATCAGATTCATGAACGAACCACACAGCGCTCGGTTACTTAATCAATGGAGAACGAGAGAGGAACGTAATGGGGAATGATTTCCATGCTTGCCACCTGAAGGATTTCGATGCAATACGTCCGACGCCGGTAAATGCACGGAAAGTTGTCTCGTGAATAAAATTAGAAATAGTAAAATGGCTTTTAAAAATATTCGAAAATAAAAGTAGCGCTTCTCAGAATATTATAGTTTTTGTAGCTGATAAAAATTAATGAAGGGATTAAAAGTTTAGACTAAGATTTTGAATTAGATAATTATTAATATACGCATTTTAAGTTTAAAGGAAATTAACTAGGAATAAATAATAGATATTATTAAAAAATATGGAAATAATGAATATGTGCAAAATCTATGTTAATTTGGATGAATATCGCGAGATAAAAATATTATATAACACACACGCATATATATATATATATATATATATATATATAATATATTTATACGAGGGTAGGTCAAAAATTGTCCGCAATTTTGACATAATTCTTTTTACATTGTTCATACTGACCTCTGTCTTCGTTTATTTTATTGCTATGCTATTGTGGTCATGATATGAAAGTTTAATCGTATTTCCTCCATCTGTATTCCTTTTGTTGCAGACAGATCATGACCACCCCATTAGAGGTTTGCACCAAAAATTTTCAACGAGCAGTGGTCCGGTTTTTGTGGTCAGAACATGTATTAGGGCCGCACTCTATTGAAGACTATCAGCACAGTATGGGAATAGTGTTTTGCCGCAACGGAGTGTTTACGAATCGACTGAGAAATTCAAAAATGGTCGCACAGGTGTTACGCATGAGGAAGGAGCTGGACAACCGTTTACAGCCACAAATGATGACAACATTGAGCGCGCACGTGACATGGTTCTGTCAGACAGACGAGTGACTATTGATGAAGTGGACTACCATTTTTTTGCTCATCTCAAAGAGGCATTAAGAGTCCGTGCCTCAGACCAAGAACTGAAGGACGCGGTGCATGCGTGGCTCACTGCTTAGCCGAAAACCTTCTTTTCTGAGGGCACCAGGAAGCTTGCGCAACGATGGACCAAGTGCGTTGAAAAGCAAGGGGACCATATTTTAAAATGATGCTAACGTTAGCTTCCTATTTCTATTGTAATGAAATTTATAACTACACTGCGGAAAATTTTTGACTTACAATCGTATATCCATTACTTGACGAGTTGATTTAGATATGTTTACATTTATTATCTTTTTTTATTGAATTTTCGTTTTTCTTGGTTATCTTAATTTCTTTGAAATATTTAGTTTTTCGATATGTTTTAAGGAACTTAATATTACTAGTTCTACGCTTGAATAATGTATCGTTACTATCATTTATTCTTATGAAATTTTCTGACGAATGCATAAGATATTTAGCTTCTCATATTTGCTTTTTCAATTTACTGGGTTTAATTTTTTTATATAAATATCTCTATATAATAAAAGGCAGTGTAACGCATCCGGGGCGAACCTATCAATCTTAGTAGTCTCCGATAAAATGGAGCCACGTTAGGCTTAATTTTGATTTGAGATGTATATGAGAAAACCTATCTGCCTAAATAAAAATCTTTTCTACCTGAAGTCCCTTCTGTTCAAAATACACTATATAGCCATTAATGACCGGCAACTTTCAATTTTAGACTTTTTGTCGAATATTTAGAAATATACTTGACAGATTCTTCTGGAATTTTAGGATTAAAAAGAGCAGGTATGACGTCCTATTTAGAAATGTCGATTTGTTAAGGGGGCCAACAAAAAATCAAAGAAAAGAAATAATACTTGAGATCACCCTGTAAAATAAAATGCACGAAATGATCCACCGCTACCGAATAAACAGAGATTGTGCAATATGTGTGTTCTTTTGTGTAAGAATAGCACGTATATTAATAGAGATATGGCGATTTATTTAAAAAAATAAAAAAAATCTTGCATGTTTTATGCTTATAACATGCAGGGTTTTCAACCAAATTTAACGCCAGTTTCAGAAAAATTGACAAAATATAGTAGAAAGAATATAGTGCAATTGGAATATAAATATGTTAAATATATTAGGAAATATGAGCAGTTGTATGAAATAATTTTTACTGCGCATGCGCGAACGATAACAAGAATCATTTTACATAATTTAATAGTAAACACTATGGAGAAACTTATTAAAAAAAATCTAGTCAAATATCGTAAAAATTCAGAAAGATATCGACGTTAAAGTGAGAAAATTTTTAGTTGTTGTCTAAAAGCAGCTGAATGATAAGGGATTTTACACATATTGTCATTTTTCATTAACTGATTTTCAGAAAAAGTTAGTATTTAGTGAGTATCAACGAGTGGATTTGGAAAAAATACTTCGATTTTGATACTTCTTTTGATTATGGTATAGGCTCGTTCTGGTGGTTATCCAAGAAGAACTAAAGCATCAATAAAAAATGAAAATTAAAAAAAATTAAAAATTAAAAATGGCAATTTGTTTCAAACAAGTTTCAATTGTCTATTGAATTATGTAAAATTATCTTTGTTATCGTTCGCGGATGCGCAGATAAAAATGATGTCATACAACTGCTCATATTTCCTAAAATAATTAATATATTTATATTCCAATTGCACTATATTGTTTCTACTATATTTTTTCAATTTTTCTGAAAACGGAGTTAAATTTGGTTGAAAACCCTGCATGTTATAAGCAAAAAACCTGCAATAATTTTTTTATTTTTTTAAATGAATTGCTATATCTCTATTAATATACATGCTATTCTTACACAAAGGAATACACATATTGCAAAATGTCTGTTTCTTTATATTCGGTAGCGATAGATCATTTCGTGCATTTTATTTTGAAGGGTTATCCCAGGTATTATTTTTTCTCTTTGGATTTTTGCTGGCCCCCTAATTGCCCCAGTTATCAAATCGACATTGCTAAATATGAGGTCATACCTGTTCTTTTCAATCCTGAAATTCCAGAAGAATCTGTCAAGTATATTTCTAAATATTCGACAAAATGTCTAAAATTGAAAGTTGCCCGTCATTAATGGCAATATAGTGTAATTTTCTATAAAAGATTCAAAACTAACAAAATTTCCACAATTTACTCAGCCATTTCAGAAAACAAATGTAGCGTACTTCGTGCGTAAAACGTAAATAAGAAACTGTGGTAGAGAGTCATTCCTTTTGTGATTCATTGAAAAAAAAATTAAACCATGGAGCTATGAATATTAAAGGAGACGACATAAATGACATCACTTGAAGCTGTCCCACCCCTTCTGCGTGACGTCAGCCACGGGTAAACAGGAGAAAAACACCAATAGGCGTGAAGAACATTTTAACAATGCTTCAACTTCGTTCTTTCGGATAAGGTTCAACCAGAGATAGCTATTTATTAATCAATATACATATTTAAAAAAATTTGGATGGGGGGGGGAGCTAGGGGGGGGGGTAAACGATAAAAATACAATTTCAAAGTGTTATTTAAAAAAAAAATAGTATTATTTCAATAGTTGCAGCAGAGTGTTTTAATTATGCAGATTTATTGCATATTTGTTAAATTTTTGTTTTACTAAAAAAATTTACTTTTGTTATAGTATATTAGCTGGAAAACCTGGTTTACCCAGAAGCATTGTAAATGCTAATTGTGTGTTTATTAGAACATAAACTAGCCGAACTTTGCTCATCTAAGTGATCAAATTCTACTTTTCAAATTGTAAGTGAAAAAAACAATTTTTACCCACCGTCCTATGACGGGCATTTACACTAGTATATATATATATATGTATATATATATATATATATATATATATATATATATATATATATATATATATATATATATATATATATATATTATTTCAAATTTAATGAAAAATTACTGCATGAATGGCGCCACAGCAGCACATATCAAATGCAATAAAACATATTACATCATTTCAAAATGCTAAAACACCATAACTTCAAAAGGAAGGTGTATATCTGCAGAAATTTTTTAACTATAAAATATTTAAAAAAACAAGAAAGACAGGTAAAAAAACAAAAACAGTCTGTTCTTCATCAGTGGGAGGACAGACAGAAAACTAACTCCACGCCCCACTTTTAAAATTTGCAGGTTTCTGAACACATGTTCACCCCGCATTCAATACTGAAAAACTATTGTCATTTTATTATTCAAATTCCATAAAAAACTAAAACAACTCAAATTAAAACTAACAAACATAATATTAACCATACAAAAACAAAAAAACTTTAATAAAAGGTCTTTTAGAGGAATGCTTAAATTATCATTAAACTAAAAACAAAAGAAAAAATATAAGAAAACAAGCATGAATGCAGAATAAACATGCGCCCCCCCCCCCCCCCCCCAAACCCGCAAAATGAAATTTCGCAAAACATGAATACCTGTATAATGTTTCTCACCCGTCAACAATAAACAAATAAATTTTTCTTCCAAAGCCATTATCAAAAACCAGAAATTCCAGGTCTGCAACTTTCTTTCGTTTCAATTCATCAATAGACACCCGTTCTTTTAACAAGACTTTAGGATGCCTATTTCATACAGAAAGATCCAGAAGGCTGCCATCACATGTTCATGCCGCCAATCCACATCGTTGCCATTCACTTTTTAGAACTGTCTTTAAATAATATTTCAAAAAATTAATAGGGTAATTATTATTGTAAAATAAATTAGCCAATAACTTAAAGATCTGTTTATAAAAATTATTGTCTCTGCCACAAATTTTATTGAAACGTATCAATTGATTAATGATTATATTTATGTAAATTTTTTTATGCAAATTTTAAAACCAATATGGCATGCTTCTAGTAAAAAATTTAAAACTATTTCTTTTATCGTACAAATCCAAAATCAAATTATTTTCAATAATTTTGAATAAAATATCCAAAAATTCTGCATTATAATCATCACTGTTTGCTCTATTCAATTTTAAACAATTTGGATATATAATATCATATTCATTAGAAAAATCAAAATTAAAAATTAAAATATCATCAATATACCTAAAGACCTTTAAAGACCTATTATATTTCATAGTATACTTAAATTCATAATAAAATAAAAATAAATTTGCTGCTGTACTAGAATAGTTTGTTCCCATCCCTATACCACATATCTGATTAAAGGTATTATTGTTAAAAGTTACATAATTATTATAAAAACAGAAATGACATAAGCTTGAAAATAAATCTCTATTTATATTTAATTCATCATTTATACAAAAAACATCAAAAATACTCATTAAAACTTCATAAAGTGAATCAATAGGTATATTGGTGAACAGATTTTCAAAATCGAATACCTGCATTTTCAGAGGAGTCAAAGGCAATTTGTTCAGAATTTCAACACTATTATCAATTGACCAGAAATAACTATACTTCTTAAATTTATACTTTAGAAAATCATATATCTTTTTTAATAAATTCTGTAAACCAATATTAAAATTTTTATTAATGCTTTTAGAAGTACTACAAATAAATCTAAATTTAATCGGATCTTTATGAAATTTAGGCGTTAAGAAAATAAATGGCAAACAGTGATGATTAGAAACATCAAAATTATAAGAAAACATACTTTTAACTTTCTTTTTATATGAAAAAAATTTTTTAACAACAGGATTTCTGTCAATATTAACTTTTGAATAAAAATTTTCATTACCTAATTCACACTCTATTTTATCAATATAAAACTTTTTTCATATTATTGCATAATTATTAGCTGCTTTGTCCACAGGGACTATAACAAAATTATTTTGTAAACTTTCAATAAATTTTACATCTTCATCTTTAAAACTTTGATATTCATATTCATCAGAATTTAAATAATCTCTTAAAAAATTATTGAAATGCCCCAAAATTTGAGACTTCCATTCAAAAAATGCCTCCAAAGGCATACTAAATTTATAACTATATTTCTTTATAAAATTATTGACATTATCCTTATTATTATTTTTTTTTTTTTAGTACCTTATTGCTACTAATTTTACTATTGATTCTAAATTTTGTACCAAAATTCATTAGATATTTTACATTTTTATTCTTGATTATATCAAGATTACCTGTAATTATATGTCCATGATAATTATCTATAAAATCTTTAAATTCCATATTATTACAACAACAAGTTAAAACTGTATTAACATTTGAAAAAGCTATTTGTCTGTAATTAAAAATCTTATTACTTAATGGTTTATGATAATTATATGCAACTGAAATAATACATTCTTTAAGAGGAAAAAGGTCGTAAATCTGTTTGCATATTGCATTTAAATTCAAATTATCAAAAGATTTTTGTTGAAATTTTATATTAAAATAAATAACTTCTTTATTAACTTAATCTCTATTCATTAACTTAAAATTAATTAAATCATATAATAAATCCTTTAGGTATATTGATGATATTTTAATTTTTAATTTTGATTTTTCTAATGAATATGATATTATATATCCAAATTGTTTAAAATTGAATAGAGCAAACAGTGATGATTATAATGCAGAATTTTTGGATATTTTATTCAAAATTATTGATAATAATTTGATTTTGGATTTATACGATAAAAGAAATAGTTTTAAATTTTTTACTAGAAGCATGCCACATTCGTTTTCAAATTTGCATAAAAAAATTTACATAAATATAATCATTAATCAATTGATACGTTTCAATAAAATTTGTGACAGAGACAATAATTTTTATAAACAGATCTTTAAGTTATTGGCTAATTTATTTTACAATAATAATTACCCTATTAAGTTTTTGAAATATTATTTAAAGACAGTTCTAAAAAGTGAAGGGCAACGATGTGGATTGGCGGCATGAACATGTGATGGCAGCCTTCTGGATCTTTCTGTATGAAATAGGCATCCTAAAGTCTTGTTAAAAGAACGGGTGTCTATTGATGAATTGAAACGAAAGAAAGTTGCAGACCTGGAATTTCTGGTTTTTGATAATGGCTTTGGAAGAAAAATTTATTTGTTTATTGTTGACGGGTGAGAAACATTATACAGGTATTCATGTTTTGAGAAATTTCATTTTGCGGGTTTGGGGGGGGGGGTTGGGGAGCGCATGTTTATTCTGCATTCATGCTTGTTTTCTTATATTTTTTCTTTTGTTTTTAGTTTAATGATAATTCAAGCATTCCTCTAAAAGACCTTTTATTAAAGTTTTTTTTGTTTTTGTATGGTTAATATTATGTTTGTTAGTTTTAATTTGAGTTGTTTTAGATTTTATGGAATTTGAATAATAAAATGACAATAGTTTTTCAGTATTGAATGCGGGGTGAACATGTGTTCAGAAACCTGCAAATTTTAAAAGTGGGGGGTGGAGTTAGTTTTCTGTCTGTCCTCCCACTGATGAAGAACAGACTGTTTTTGTTTTTTTACCTGTCTTTCTTGTTTTTTTAAATATTTTATAGTTAAAAAATTTCTGCAGATATACACCTTTCTTTTGAAGTTATGGTGTTTTAGCATTTTGAAATGATGTAATATATATATATATACTATGTATTTATTAAAATCAAAATTAATTTTATTTCTGTTGGGTATTCTGCCGCAACACCTATTTGTTCCATCCATGATAAAAATCAACTAAAATTTTAGTGGAATGATTCAAGGTGGAAGAATAGTCTGTAGGTTGTACGGAAGTCCCACGACGCCAGTGAAACAGCCTATAAATCGGGAAAAACCCATAAAACATAAAATAAAAATAACAACCTGTTTTAAGCATCGCTCCAAAAATCAGAACATTTTTTGTCGATGATCGTAAAGTTCCTATGTAAAGGAATTGGATTTTGTCTCTAAAAAATAAATTAAACTATTGCGATTATTTGTTGAAATTTATCTTGTAAAATACAATTACTGAATAACTGCTAAAAAACGTTTGTTTTGAACACAGTTCGATAAATAGTCTGGGTTACTCAGCACAGTATATTCTAGTGAGATTTTGTCTCATTTTTTGAATCTGAAAAAAAATTTTAATAATAAGATAATACAAAAATTCTATAAAAAATGGTGGCTGCAGACTTGCGCATACAGAAACGTTTCTACAGGCAATGTGCAAATAAATAAATACATAAATAAATAAAACAAAATCGCAGGATGATGGTGACTGCAGCATAGCTTTTTTTTATAATTTTACATACTGCTCTTCTAACCATATACATATTTTTCGTGAACATTAAAACTCTCAAAAACAACTAACACCTTTTCTAATACCTTTGAACACAGTTGAAAGTGTTTCTGGCTTCGTTTTGTCTGTTCGTCTCTCTCTCTTAAATACATTCGGTAGGCCATGTGTTTGGTATATTTTATTGGGTTTTGCTTCAGCATGCTCGTTAATGAAAAATAAGTATGTAGCACCTGCATTAACTTTTATCTTAATATGTCATGTGTTATTATGATAAGTGTACAAGCATGATAAAATCTGCTTATACACTGTCAGAAATACATTCTTCAATTCACGGAAATACTCCTGGCAGCACTGCTACCGGTATATATCCAGGAATTTCAGAAATTTCCGTTCTGTTTTTTGCCATTCTAGGACAGAAAAATTCCGTAATCTGAAGAAAGAAGTTTTTTTTTTATACGCCTCTCGTTCTTCTGTGGATCCACTTGGTTTGAACTTGGGACCGCGTGTTTCGAATCGAGAATCATAATCACTCGATCATCGAGCAGTTGGTACAGAACGAGTTTAAAATGACGGTCCGGATTTTCTTCAAATGGGGGATTGGTAAGGCTTGATAAATTTCTTATAAAAAAAACTCGGAAATTTAAGTGGTCTCAGGACTCTTAAAATTGGAAAAAAGGAAAAAAAGGCCATTTTCAACATTTAATATCTTAAAATGTATTTGATTTTTAGACACAATTTTAATTGGAATAAAATATATAAGTATTTTCTTCCATTTCATGTATTTAAAAAATTAAAAGATGCAGAATTAGTATTTACAGGGGGCTCCAAACTGTTAGACATTTGACGAGCAAAAAATCGGCATAACAGCTTACGCGCACGATTACAAAATAAGTATTGCAACTAGAATGAAAATTATGGTGGCTACTTACACTTCAGATTGTAATAATTACCCTGAAACTAAATAAATTTGTATTTAAAGTTTTTTTTATATATTTTTAATACAAAGTTGTATTGAGCTAATGCAAAATTAAGAAAATTTCAACAGTATAATCACCTAAAAAAGGTATTGTTTTGAACAATAAAAAGGAAATTTTACGTTCAGTTTATACAGAATAACATGAAACATATGTTTTGAAAATTTCATGAAAAAATATTCATAAGTTTTTGAGATATCGTGCGCGTTATGCCCAAAAACGTCGTTTGGAGGAAAATGGCTTCAAAGTTTCCGAAACCACGCTTCAACTATTGAACGTGTATAAATGGAAAAGCCATAACTTCAGTTCTAATAGGAATTTCAAGGAAACAATTATATGAAAATGTTCAGAAAAGATAGGAGTTCAACATCTAAAAAAATTAAAATTTTGAAAATTTTAAAGCTAAGTCCTGAGACCCCTTAAACTTAATTGCAGGGACATTTCGCCGTTATGAAATAATGGTTGGTGTTTTAACACTTATAGAATAATAGAGAACAAAAATTATCGCATATTAGACATATTTTTAATAAGACATAATTTGATTGTTAGATGTAAAATATGGATATTATATTTTGAATTAAATTCGAGAAGAAATATATGCTTTTTTGAGTAAAATCGATTTCTTTTTAAATTTATTGAAATACAATATATTTTTAAATGTGTTCGCTTAGAATATATTTAACATGCGAATATTTTTTTTATAACCTAACAAATAAAGTGCGAATAAGTTTGAATGAATGATAAAATTGCTACTTTATTGAATTCGAAAGCATTATTTTTGTTTGTTTGTTTTTAAATAAATTATAAATTTTAATTTATTGAATTTTTGGTTCCTAATTTCAAAAATAAACTCGAACTATGGTATTAATACAGCTAATACCAATGCATGCAAGGAATAAACTGAATTTTTCCATCATTTCAGACGTCTGGAAGGAATTAACGGGGAAAGAATGTTTTCTAAGAGTACGGAAATTATATGTTTAAAAATGACGAATAATTTAGTGTATAAAGACGAATTTTTCTGACAGAGTAATATACAGGGCTCTACAAAAAAAAATTCCAGTGCATTTCCGTCTATTGGCGGAAATTTCTGAAGTGGAATTTTGAAATTCGTATGCATTTTCAAACTGAACTTCTTTCTGGCATATTATATAGTATGTCCACAAATCTACAGATTATATACAATACTGCACAAAAGAAATCGAGTGCCTTTCCGACTATGAACTACAGTTGCACAAACTGAGTTTTCAAATGTGTTATACGCTTTCTAAATCATATGGGGAATAAAATTACATTACTTGAGAGAATTTTGAATGGGTTGCTATGGTTTTGACAACATTATAATTCTATAACAGTCCATTCCTCTCATGAAACTGTAAATTATTCATTGATCTGTTGTTGTTCATTTACCTTTAAAATACAAATTTAGAAAATATTATTCCATAAGAATCAATAATATACAAAAACTAAGCATATTTTATGAAGTTTCTTTGGCGTCTAGTAATGTCTTTAAGCTTTTTAAAAATAATTATAATAAATGGGATAGGAAGTCATATAAATATTCTTTATAATACATTTTTTTATAAATAGAATGAAAACTAAAAATCAGTAAATCGATTTATTTAGGCAAAACAAAAATAAAGATATCTGTTCACTTTTTCGGATAACAGACAATATTCTATTATTCACGTTTTTCTTTCCATTTTTTCACAAAAATGAAGTAATTAGGTGGCCATCTTTAGAAATATTTCGTTAAAAGTTACAAAAAAAATTAATATCTCATAAATAAATTTAAATTTTAAAATTGTGAGAGCTTATATGACATTCTAGAAACCATGTGTTCCGGCTAATTCTCTAAACACCTATTTAGCCAGCTCCCCATGTGCCATTTAAACTCCTCTCTAGTCCTGAACAGAAAAGAAGTGATTTTTTGTTGATATGTAGATTCAATGTAGATTCTTGGATGCATTGCGCCGTTCAGTGGTGCTAGTACCCATTTTTATGTTTTTTATATGTTAGTAAATGTTAATTTGTGCCTTTAAAAATTGATTATTTGTAGATTAGCACACTGAACTCCCCACGATTAGATTTGAACATGAATATTTTGATCAGTTTGTTTCGAAACGAATTTTGACTGACCATCATATGTTTAATAAAAATTAATTTCATCGCGCTGCGTTCCATTTTCTAAAAAGAGGCATCATGAAGTACAAATAGACAGTCATATTTAAAAATACTGGGTACATACAATTTAAAATTTTTGTAGAGACATCAATTTTGCCATAGAAACTAAACGTACTATTCTTGAATTTTATTGTATAAAAATAATTTATTTTATCATCAAATAATATTTAAATTATTGGGACTAAAAATTTTGCTTGCGTTTTAGAAAGCACATCATAAAGCAAAATATTTTAAAACTATCATTTATCATTGAATATCTTACGTTTTAAAAACTATAAAAAACATATTTTTTAATTAATAGCTTACCTTGAAATTTCATGTATTTATCTATTATTATTCAACAGATATAAAATTATACATAACAGAAGCCATTACAATCTTATTACAAATATTAAGCAAAAGAAGTAGTACTGTATTAGAAGTTTGAAAGGTTTGTTTTATCAATACAATGAAAGAGACACGTACAAAAATAAACAAAATTCATTTGTTAGGATCTTTCCCTGATTAACATTTACTTCTTTCTTGCTTTAATTAAAACCGAAAGGGTATTTACATTCAGTATTTTTATTTCTTTTGCCCTGTACCATGATTATTTCTCTTATAAAGAATAAATGTCTTAGATAAGACTAATTTAGTCTTAAAGCTTGGATTTTCATTTTTTACATATAGAAAAATAATTATTGGAAACTTCTTGATTTTATTTTTTTTTTTAAAGCTAGAAAGTATCATTATTTTATCAGTTTTTAAGGGAGCATGGGAGTTTTTCTGCTTCAAAAATAAGCGTATTTTATGAAGGTTCTTCGGCGTCTAGATACGAGGTAGAAATACACTCTAAAAAGAGACAAATGTTTCTTAATTTACTAAAATATATCATAACTAAGAATTAAAATATGCAATTACCCATGATTCCAGAAACCGTTCTTTATTATCAAAAACCTCAGACACTAATATATTTTTGATATTTAAACAAGCATTTATATAAGCAAAGGTTTTTTTTTCTTTGCTGCCCTTTTTTAGTTGCGTTCGTATTTATACAAATACGTGGAACCCTACAGTCGTCATCTGGTCCGTTCGTCCCTCTACACAACCGTTTGAATGGTTTGAATTTTAATATATACAATCGTTGCAGAATTTTGTTGAGTCATTTCAAATTTTATGAAAATCAAATCAAAACTTAAAAAGATATTAATAAACGTTTTCTTCTTTCTATTAAATCCTATCATACTTAATTAATTCAACGATATTCCATAATAAGTAATGATTCTGGATTGCTATGTTGATTACGTCCTATTTAAGATGAAGTCATATTACTTCCGTATTACTGAATTGAATATATATAATTGTAATAAATTTAGCATCCATGCGTTTTTGCATAAGAGTGCAACAGCTGTTGCACCAAGATCTGATTATTTATAAAACTAGTTATAGTATGAACTCACTTCATTTGCCACGTTTGACGTACAAGTTCAAACTTATTTTATAGTGTATTAATCAATTTTCTCAAAACTGGAATATCGGTCTTTAGCATGCTATTAATCGTCAATTAAATATTTGCAGCCGCATAATCGAATTTATCCATCCATTCACACAAAATAATGTTAATTTTAATGTTAATATCAGTGCTATTAATTCATCATGTTTGTGTATAAAAACATGTTTGTTGAGCGTAAAAATGTTTACCTAAGAATTGATAACATCCGAAAATCTATATTCCGGGTTAAGGAAACTGATTAACCTTGGCAGTACAAGGATCAAAATATTGCTTAAATGCCTAAGATTTTAAAAGGACTGATCTTATAAGTAATTTAGGCCCCTCTATGTAATTATAATGTTCATACGATGCGACGATTCAAACCATTGAATGGCTAAAATTACACACAACTGAACACAAGAACAAAGAAGTAAAGAAATGAAGGAGGGGCTTACACTCGCTTGCATTGTAACGATGCACCCACAACGAACCACATTTAGCAGGATGCCAAAAATTATCATTCTTTCTCTTGAAATGTGTAAGATGATAGAAAGATTTCATTTACTCCCTGATTTCCTAAGATGGGGTCCATGTGACCGCATTCGCAATTCCTACAAATAAACAAAAAAAAAAAATGCGAAACTGACTAAGTAGATAAAATCTTGAAAGAGGCCTTTATAGGATAATCCCAAGAAAATGATTTTATCATGCATATTCTAAATGAGAAAAAGACTGCAAAATGTGCAGATGGGGTCACATTGACCGCATGTTAGTACTGCGAGGGTTAATACACTAAAAAGAACTACTCGGAAGCGTTTTCGAAAATCATTGGCTGCAAAAAAAACTTTCTTTATATAAATGTTTCTTACAATCTAAAAAATAAATTGACTTTCGAAGTTTCTAAAGACAAAGAACGCATTTCGGAACCTTAGGTCACTCAGAAAAGGCTATTGTGTATTTTCGTGCGTGATTATATTTTATTTTCCTAGATAAAGAATCATGTCTTTTTTTACAGCACAAGCAAGATTCTGCATAAAAAGCAAATATACAAAACTTTCGAAAAAAAAACCTTTTATTAAAAAAAAAATGTACCTAATAGACTTGCTTTTTCTCGATGAAACATGTCGTGTAGCAATGGCTTTATCTGCAGCTAATAAGACAAAAAGCGCTGTAAAATATACATTTAATTATATAGTCTTTGACTAACCGATTTTTTTAAAATTTGTATTTTTAAAAAACTGGGGAAGGCTGTCAAATTTAATATATCAATTTCCTATAAAAAATCTTATTTTATTTTATTTATAAAAAGCGTGTGAATAGAAACATAAAAAAACGATCAAGAAGTAGGGAAACACATAGCAAGCTTTCATTAAGAAAAATAAATAAATCAGTTCATGCCGCAGATATTTTTTTACCAATTTAAATAACGTTGTTTTGGGAAAACAGCCTTTACTCTTTGGCATCATTAGTTCACTTCAGGAATTTATTTTTATTCAGAAATTCCTAATTCATACCAGTGACTCTGAATAGTAATTAATTTTTTTACTGAATGACAGGCGTTTCGTGATTACATAAATTAAAAGTTCTTCGTTTAGAATTTCCGGTATGGATTCGAATTCCTCAAATGCATGCATATATCGCTAATAATAGAATTAGGTTACCATTATTTATATAGAGAACACCTGATACATTTTTGGTCATAACTAGAGGAAGTATAGCAATTTCTTTGAGTGGTTTATTTCTAAATGCCCAGTAAATATTACTCTTTACGTTCTTTTTTCGTAAAATCAAATTTTTTTTAATTTAAAAGTCCAATTCTTTTTGTAGTCTATAAAAAAAACTTTCTTAAGATGATAAGAAGTTTTTTTCACCTTTTCGGACATTCCAGTTTATTAAAAAAAATTGTTCGGTAGGTTTCTTTGAAAATAGTAATTATTCTAAAGCTAATACGATAAACAAATTTAAAGTATCTATTTTCGGGATAAATCGTAACATAATAAGGTACAATGATGTCATGTATAATATTAAGCTTCTTTACGATATTTCAACACAGTCACTTTATTTTTCTCCCTAAACTGTTGCTAGATTATGTTTTGGTTAAGTATGTGGCATGTAATACTTAACATGCAATGAACAATAAAGAATGTTGTTTTCAGCCAACTTAATACTCATCATTATCTGAAGCATATATTAATGTATTGCCTTTTGTTATATTTGTTCTTTCAATATTGTAGCACCAAGAATAATATGTCTCGTTTGCGTGCCGTCTCTCATTATGTTTTGCTTATTTTAATAAATTTGCTTAATACATGATAGTAAATATTATTATACATATTTTTTTTTTATTGAGGACAAAAATTTTCTAGAAAAACATAAAGTATATAAAATTGACAGAATGAAAAACGCATTCTGGTACGAGAGTAACATTGAAATTTTTGAGATATAGCTAAATGGTACAATCTTGGAAACAAAAAAGTAAACAGTCCCTACAAACACTGCAACTAATGATAACAGAAGAAGGTTACTGGTACCAAACGATTAGAAAAAAAGTATACTTTAAACTTATGCATATAAAATTTGTTGAGGGGGACATCTACAAATAAAAACCAGACCAAACATTGTTTTTTTAATAGAAATACCCAATTTTGATAATATATTTTAAATATCCGGATCAAAATACGCCTAGAAACGAAATTTCAGTTTATTTGGATGATACGTTTTTGAATTATATACATTCAAAATTTATAGCTTCAAATGTTAAATTACATTTTCATATTTTTATTAACAACTCCTGAAATTATTATCCTATAATGATATTTTTTTGCGTGGTTATAATACGAAAAAACCAATATAAATACATTGAATTTGTAATTTAAAAAATTTTATAACATCAATTATGAATTATAAAATTAATATTTGAAAAAAATATGAATTGCAACATGCAATTATTTTGATAGATTTATATTTATTATGTCCTGTTATATGCGAAATCTCAATTTCAAATTTTTCTTCCAAATAACTTTTGAATGATGCTTAAAAAATCTCAAAATGATGGTATAAGGGGCCATCTATGATGTGTAGAAAAGCGTCATTTGAAAAAAAAATATATATATTTTACTCATTTTGATCATACATTTGGGCTGGCAATAATCGATACATATTAAGCGAGTGAAATGGTCATATTGGCAAGAAATAATAGATTAATAGAAGTGACATCGTCATTTTGTAACATTTCAACAATCGAGTACCGAACTTCAATTTGGATACAGCCCTTAAAATATGCTCACTTTAAAATAATTAATTTGTACGAAACTAATCGCACAGATTCCTTAAAAAATTGTTTTTCAGATGATTGAAGGGAGTTGAATTCGTTTAAGGTGTCAAACTTGGGTATTGCTTTTGCAAAAAATAAAGTTTGGTTGGTTTTGATATCGTAGATTGCCCCCTAAGCAAATGTTTAATACATCATTTAATAGTAGATTTTATTTCCAATTGTTTGGTACCGGTAAATTTTGTCTACAATAATTCGATGCAGAGCGAGTAGGGGGTGTTTCCTTTTTTTCCACGTTCGTACAAGTTACACTTAGTAAATCTGAGGAGTATTCCAAATAATTCTTTAGATATCAGTAATTTTTTTGTCATTGAATTTCAAAAAGAAGCTCCAAGCCATTCATTTCTTGGATAAAATAAAATATTTATTTATAGACTTGTAAATCACACCTTCGA
Source organism: Maratus speciosus (assembly GCA_963932465.1). Taxonomy (NCBI): domain Eukaryota; kingdom Metazoa; phylum Arthropoda; class Arachnida; order Araneae; family Salticidae; genus Maratus; species Maratus speciosus. The sequence goes on along the minus strand of OZ010788.1, from coordinate 379,098,816 downwards.
AATGAAAACGACGTCCACGCAATTTTTTTGGATTAATAATTAAATAAATGTTACACAAGCAAGAACAAGAGAATAAAGTGGATATTCTATCACATCAATAGGTTTTCGCAAAAAAATTCTACTTTGTGCTAATTGTGAAGCTGTAGTCTTGCTAATTGTGAAAGTGTAGTATCATGGTGAAATAGAAAAATGACTTCATGGAGAATTTTTGGAAAACATTTAGTGGGCCATAACTTAGCTGTAACTGTCTTCTGTCCATCTAGCTTTATGGTTTTGACAATGATCTAGAGTTAGTATTATTTCGTTTTCTTTCAAATGATATTCTGCAATAAATAAATTGCAATTGTTACCACAAATTACATCGTCTAGGAACATAAAGAGAACCAAATTTACATATCTGACTCATTGGATGAAATAACGCATCTGCACTATGAAATAAACCTGCAAGCTCCTCTGATGATTCTATAGGTCATTTATACATTTCCGGTTTCCAATGTTCACCTTTAGAATTTTGCCAGCTTTTCATACACTTGTGATTTCAATTATAGAGGGTGTCCGGTCTCAACGGTGTCCAATGGCTAATTTCTAAGCCGTTAGTCATAGACATATAGTTCCAATTAGAAAAAGGCTTTAAATCAGGTAAAGAAATATTTTAAAAGCGACTTGGGTCAAGAAAAATATTTATTAAAAAATTACGAGATTAAAATTTTTATACGGTCCCCCGGTCCTATAAGTTATATTTAGTAAAATTTTCCTATTACACTGACAAGTAAGACAAAAAAAAAAAAACCCATTCATATAACACTAAAATTGTGCGAGTTATGAAACTTTAAAAATGCATGACCTATGCCACTTTTCTGCTCTGAAAATAAATGAGTTCGGCTTGGCTTTGAGAGGTCACACTCCAAGTGTTTAAAGTATTCGAAGATCTCATTTCATGTGTATCTGTGCTTTGAAAAAAATCGTACAAGTATTACGATTAAGTTAAGTTTTATTAAGTTTCAGATTGGCTGAAATAACATATGTTTTATTTTGTGAGGATTTGAGACTGTTTCTTTTATGATTTCTTTTAATAAAATTATGTTATTTTTATAAGTTTTTATGCTACTTCAACGATCTTATGTATGTTTTTTCAGTTCAAAATATGTATTCGAACTTTAACCCAATTTCAAATATCCGATCGAGATTACATTTTACATACTGGCACAAATCCGATAACAATCTAATATTATTATGATTTTCGGTGGTTACCATTTATACTTATTTTACAGGATAACACAAAAAAATTCGGATAGATTATCGCTAAGAAGTTTAAGAAAAAGTTTTAGATTAGATAATACAAGACGGAGATTGTTGGGTTTTTTAACTTTTATGTATTTTTTAGCACTGAATCCGAAAATTGCCTTAATTTTTAAAAATCATGTTAGGATATTTCGTAAATCATAAATTGTCGTATTTAAAGAATAAAAAAAATCGGATACTATATAGTAGAGGAGATGGTTGTATTTTTTAACTTTTGATAATTGATTTTTACGTACTCTTTAGCACTAAATCTGAAAATGACTTTCATTTTTAACCATCACGTTAGAATTTTTCTGCAAATGTGTAAGTTAAAATATAGCGAAAATCTCATACTATAAAACATATGTAAAACTCATTTTATTTTATTCAATAATTTATTCGATATTTTTGCTTAACTTGGGATTCTTACAGCTGGGTGGTGTGATGAGATGGGGGAGGAGATTAAATTTTAACTTTGAACTTTTTAACTTTAAAATTTACAATTTGAAAAAATCCTGATGTGATGGCTAAAAATGAAGGTCAATTCCGTATTCAGCGGTACAGAATACATAAGAATCAATTATCAAAAGCTAAAAAACATGAAATAACCCAACTTTTGCAGGCTAGTGTAATTTTGATAATATTTTAAAATACGTATCATTTTGTAAAGAATTGAGACTGTTAATTTAGCATCATTTTATTTAACAAAAATTCTGTTTTTTTTCTTTCTTCTTAAATGTTTATTACAAATTGTATATTTTGCTTTAATATGTCAGAATGACTAAAGATTTCAAATTTATATTGCAATGTTAATTTTAGTCTCAATCATTTTTTGATATATCTGACGAAATCATATTTCGACTAAATTTGTGAATGACCCCCAATTTGCAGCAAAAAATATGCTCCATCTTTAAACAGGTATTACTCGGTCAATTTTAATCGTAGAACAACGTGACTTTTTTTGTATTACTTGTCAGCGTAAAAGGAAAAATTTACTAAATATAACTTATAGGACCGGGGGACCGTATAAAAATTTAAATTTCGTAATTTTTTAAGAAATGTTTTTATTGACCCAAATCGCTTTTAAAATATTTCTTTACCTGATTTAAAACATTTTTGTACTTGGAACTATATGTCTATGACTAACGGTTTAGGAATTAGCCGTTGGACACCGTTGAGACCGGACCTGTATGTATATATATATATATATATTTTTTTATATATATTTTATATATTATATATATACCGACCTTTAATTTCTCTACCGTTAGTCGTAGACATATAGTTCCAATTACAAAAACGTTTCAAATGACGTAAATATTCATGTTGCAACATTATTTAAAGTAAAATATCAATTTTATAAAAATTACGAAATCTAACTTTTTATACGGTTTCCAAGTCCCTATAGTTATATTTAGTAAAAGATTACACATATCATAACATATATAACAAAAAAATTGACATCTGTGCTACAAAAATTGACACAGTTATTAAATTTCAAAGTTTGAGATTTTTGCACATGATTTTGTCTTTCATTGAGGGATCAATTACAAGATGAATTAAAGTAATTCAAGATCAAAATCAGGGTGCAATGTCCTGTTTACAGCGATACCACCTTTAGTCGGTATCGCCAAATCGGGGAATCACCAAAGAGGGTTATTTTATCTAAAAATGTGAGCTAAATTTTATGGGTCGAACAACATTCAAACATGAATGTAGGTGCAATCGACAGCCGGAAATTAAAACATACTCACTAAGGGTTAAATAAATGGCAGCAGAATGCAAACGACCAGCCGAGCTATAACGAGCCTGAAAATTGGGATTATATAAATTACAATAGTACTGCATCGCCACACGTTCGGGACAAAACACGAGTCATCTGTCAGTGGGCATGCTAGTCAGCGTTGAGATCGTGATGACAAGCTAAGCATATATGCAATATGCCAAAATGATACTTATTTATTGTGAATGTCAAAGGGTGCACGACGATTTGATTATTGTAATTTCATGCTCAACACCTTAAAAAAAAATTCGTCGTTTCTTTGGGACATTCTGTGGATGGATGAGTCAATGTTTACACGGGGTAGCATTGTGAACGTAAACAATATGCATTACTGGTCTCTGGCAAACATCCCAATCGTCCGCACAGTACGACACGTATGGTGCGGTTCATGGGGAACCCATATTGTTGAACCGATCTACTACGATGGGACCTTAACGGGCGATCGTTACCTGCATCTGCTACGAAACACGGTTCGTGACTGGAAGAACTGTCTCTCGACAAGGGTGTGGTTTCAACATGATGGGCCCCTCTCCGCATAAAACATCAAACGCCCGGGTATATCTGGCCACTGAATTCGGTCAACAGATCCTTGGATATGGTGGTCCGGTAGAGTGGCCACCGCGTTCACCGGACTTGACTCCCATGGATTTTCACCTCTGGACTTACATCAAGACATAGGTCTATGTGACTAAGACCACTTCTCTGGTTTATCTGAAGCAGCGCATCATCCTTGATTGTCGCGCAGTTTGCACACATGCTATGCTCTAACTTGTCCAGGACTCAGATTGTCACGCATTCAATTGTGCATTTCCACTAATAAAGAACACTTTGATCAGCATCTCTAATCGATTCCGGCGTTTGATGTATTCATTTTTTATAGTGGATCGTTTTCTAATATTAGAATAAATTGATATTTATTTTTCTGTTTAATTTCTGTATTTCCTTCTTCGCTTTGAATACGAACCTTAAAAGTCAGCTCAAACTTTTAGATGAAATAAACCTCTTTGGTGATACCCCGATTTGACGATACCGGCTAAAGGTGGTTTCGCCGTAAAAAGGACATTGCACTCTGATTTTGATCTCCAATTACTTTATCTTTAAACTGATCCCTCACTGAAAGACAAAATCATGTGCAAAAAGCTCAACTTTGAAATTTAATAACTGTGTCAATTTTTGTAGTACAGATGTCAAACTTGTTTGTTATATCTGTTATGATATGTGTAATCTTTTACTATATAAAACTATAGGGACTGGGGGAACGTATAAAATGTTAGTTTTCGTAATTTTTATAAAATTGATTTTTTTACTTTAAATAATGCCACTACATGAATAGTTAACTCATTTGAAACATTTTTGTAATTGGAACTATAAGTCTACGACCAACGGTTGAGAAATTAAAGGTCGGCGATAGATAACATATTGCACCGTGTATATTCTTATTTTTCCCCTTTCTCGAAAAGTTCAGTTCCTTAAACATTTTTCATTATGGTCGCATTTATTTATTTATGCAATTGCAGCTTACTTTTAATCTGATTTAAAAATGCATACGGCTTTCGTTTATTATCAGCAGATGATTGGTGTAACTTTTTGCAATATGATCAAAACTGACAGATAAATAAAATTATATTCCTAATTTGTAAATATTTTTACGTCAGATTCACATTAAAGAAACCTGAAAAATGTTCTACCGCTAGACTATTTCTAAATTTATGCTTCGCTAAATGAAACATCCACGGACTAGTTACTATAAAAGAAAACTACATTTATGTACATAATCTATAATTATAAATTCATCGCAAGTTACTCGTGTAGAGTTTATTCGTGTGCTGATCTTAGGGGAACGATGCAATTTAAAAACTATTTTTCATTATTTATTGTATTCGAATTAGGGGGGCGATGACATCTAATAATTATTTTGCGTTAGTTATGTTATTTCAATAAGAAAGTTTTTATATCAATAATTCAATAAATAAATCGTTTTTTATTATAAAATTTTTTAAAGCTTAATTGATTGCAATTTATAAATAAGTAAAGCAGATAAGCAGTTTTGCAAAAAGAATTTATAAAACGATCTATGCGTTCCAAATTTCAAAATATATTCTTCATTTCTTTATTTAATTATTTAAGAGAACTATTTTTAAAAGACTGTGAATCCAATTTCTACAGACGGTTATTTAAGACAATAAAATAAAACAGACACGAAACTGAATTTTCAATAAAATTCACATATTAATTAACTTTATTACTAACTAGGGAAGCTTCGTTGATCGGTTTTTCCCAAACGATGTCCGAATTAAGTGAAGCTGAGAGATTGGAGACCCATTGCGTTCGGCAGCGTACATCAATGCGGGCTATGGCCGCTCCGCTCTCAAATGAACAAAACATGGATTACTGTGATTTTTTATTTTAACCAGATTAAAATAAAATTTTTAGCATAGTCGTTCAAAATGCTATAGGCATCGATTTGTCATTCTTCCACCTTGAATTAGATTACGGTAGTAGCAAAATTTGTCATAGAGTTCATTACGTTTCAGAAAAAAAATTGACAAAAAATCGTCCTGAAATGCGAAAAAATTGTTAATAATCGAATAAAATGTGCTAAAAATCCAAAATCACTGGAAAAAAATTCGTTATACTGGACTATAGATTGACGCTGACTTCTTTTTACGAATGCCAAAGAAATCGCCGCAAAAAACATTAAAATCTCTAAAATTCGCATAAAAAATCGCTGTACGAATTTTGACTAAATTTTTTTGAAATGATAAAATTAACTAGGCTTAAAGAATTTAACCGGATTTCTTTTACTAATATCGAAAAATCGCCGCTAAATGCGAAAAAAACATTGAAAATTACATAAACAATCATTAAAAATTCAAAAATCATAGAGGACAAAAATTACTTAAGAGGGCTAAAACATTGAAACTCTATTTCTTTTACGAATATAAAAAAAATCGCTAGAGAACGCTATAAATCACATAAAATAAATTCGCGAAAAATTCGAAAATCGCTGTACATGTTATGAATAAGCATGCAAAGGGGACAAAATCTATTATGTTAGATTAAAAGATGGAAACCAGATCATATTTAATAACGTTGGAATACCGCCGCTAAACATGAAAAAGCAATATACCACAGAAAACATTAAATTGAAGAAATTCTAAGAAAAGAAATCCAAAATTCGGCTTCAAGCTGAATAACTTCAGACATATACAGGTACCTTCTTGTTAAATTCTGTAGCTCTGAACGTAACGGGCTTTTCAGCACTCAGAATACATCTTCACAGACAGACAGAAAAACATTTATCATTATTATTATAGATTTAAAGAACTTAATAAAACTGCATCCCACAAGGGTTTCACAGGTTTGTTGCCGTATGTATCAAGATTGTACGATTCAAACATTGAGAATTTTGAATGATATTAAAACGCATGGAGCTTTTTAAAGGATTATTTGATTACTATTTTTTTTTCTAAAAAATATGCATATCAAATACATTTTTAAGTCCTATGTTCATTAATTACTTTTAAGATATGTGAAAATACACTTTTTGCCAAAGATATAGAGGAAAAGGTCCAAATACCGGCTACTATGTGTTCTGAGAACTGAGTGCAGCGCAGCCTAGCCGTGATAGGCAGAGTTTGTAGCTTTAATTGAGAGAAGAAAGTTACGAAAAGTACGTCACTGAAGTCTGTCTCATTTACAAATAGTAAATACAAAAGTGTCGAATCGACGTAATCTGGTACGTCAAAGGTTTTTCACAGGTGTGTTTCTCATTTTTTTAAAATATACTGATCGTATATTGGCTTGAATTGTTGATGAAGTTATTTTCTAGACATATTTAACTCTCAATTGCCACACGCACATTATAGGTATTTTATTATTTGAATGATTAATACCGGTTTTGACTTAAACATAGTAGTGGTCCAAATACCGGCTACCTAGAGTGGTATAAATACCGGCTAGCCGGTATTTGGACCTCTCTCCGTTGCTCTGCTTGAAGGGGAAGAAAATAAATTAATTTAAATAGTTCCATTATTAATAAATTATTTAAATGGTTCAAAAATAGTTCGAATCCCATTTCGCAATATGAAAAAAGTAACTGTGGCCATAATTCTTCAGGACCGACACTGGTTACTGGATCACTTCCCAAAAAAGATCTGTTGGATACTCCAAAATTGCCTGTAATAAATGTGAAGAGAAAGAAAATGACGGAGTAACCAGCCGAAAGAGGCAGAAATTGGATTTTAACCCGCTCGCTGCGCAACCCGAGATGGCCTCGAGCAACGTAAAAGTAGCAAAATTTGCACAACCCCAGATTTCCTCGGGGATGCAATTTTTTCCGTCTAATTAAACCTCCTTGATTATTCCCACCAGTTATTTTTTTATTGTAATTTTTGCCCTGTTAAATCGGTGCATTTTCCCGATTAAATTAGACAAAAAATTTTGTTGTGAAAAACAGGTGACAAAAGAATAAAAATTCTTAAAAGACGCTCGTCGCGAAGGGGTTAAATACGCAATTTTTGAAGTTATTTTGATAAAACAATTACGCAGCGAGAAGGTTAAAAAAGTGAAAAGGGAAAATATCCAACAGAGGAAGATGATGCAATTTGTGTATTCTGCATGGGTGCTTTCTCTGTGGACAAGAATGGGGAGGGGATTCTGGGTTCAATGTTAAGGATGCGATATGTGGGCTGACAGGGACTGCACCGACGCAGAGAGCGATATTATGTTTGTGATTTTTTTCGGATAAAATAATTCTCATTTCAATCAGCAAGCTTTTTTTTGTTTTACACGTTAAAAAACAAAACTAGAAACATAATGGGGAAAAGACTGTGAGAGATAGTCGTAAAGAAATTTATAATTTTGACAAAAATATTTGTTTATTAAAAAATGCGTATTTTTTCTGTGCATAAGAAATGTTATTAATCAATAAAATTTATTAAAATAATATTCTTATTGCTTAATAATTGTCATTAGCTCTATTTGTGTGATCTTTTAGAAAAAAAACTTAGATAGCCGGTATTTAGACCCCGTTTTAAAAACTCAAAATTTGAAGACTTTCGGAATTTTGCTTTTTATAAACAGAAAACGCCTTTTAAACTGATTTTTTTTCTCTAAACATGTGTAAAACATGTCAAGGTACCCTGTTGTTACTTTTTATTTTATTAATTTTGAAAATTGTATGATCTAGATTGAAAACAAAGGTGGTAGCCGGTATTTGGACCTTTTCCTCTACTAATGCATTGATATTTTCAAAAGTTTTAACGCAAAAGCAAAAACTGGTACGTTTTGCTTAGTTTTTACTCTTTTCAAATTTAACCTCCCACTTAAAATAAATCAAACCAATGACAAGTTTAAAATTTTTCGATATGATGTGAATCTTTGAGCGTAATTTGCTCTCCTGTAACCGCTTCAGAGTTGTCCTTATGAAAAAAAGCGCAGGATTATTGTTGTTTTAAAGAGGTTTTGTTTTATTTTTCTTCTGTAAAATTCTCTTAAAAAAACAAATAAACTAATTAAATATGCCATCGATTCATTTTATTAACATTCAGAAAACACATATATTTTTAAGTATCTTTTTCTATGAAACATACATTTTCAATGCGAAAATTTCATTTTTTTTTCAAATTAAAACTTTCATTTTCTTTATATATTCCATCCAACATATTTAACAGCATTTTCACAGACGTTCAGATATACTTTATAAAAATCGCATTTTTGAATATAAAACAGATTGCATATCGTGATTATACGTAACCATTGTTCGTAACCATTATGTCCACAAACCAGACATTTTTGTTGGTAAAATTGTCGGTATTTAAAATACTAAATATTAATCTGAATTAAATTATGTATTTGAGTTAAGTTTTATGTAATTAGTATTACATATTGTCGTATTTAATTTTACTATTTTATAATCCATGCCAGATTTCATCTTCTCCACATAGCTGACGGTTTGATTTTACATTCATGATTTTTTTATGTTCATGATTATTAAAAAAATAATTTGCAGAGATTGTTTACAACGTATTGCTATGTTTAAAATTACTAACAAGCTTTTCTTTCACTCTAAATTTTTTTGCTGCTACTGTTGATGTACTTACAATTTATTAATTCTCTACCGCTTGACAAAACTCGAATATTTGTAATGGTAGATATTTATCAAATAAAGCTATAAATAAAAAATACCACTGTTTGAAGGTGAACGAGATATTAAGGTTACACAAAATGGCGTCATTTTCAAAAACATATCCGTTTATAGTTTCTTTTTCCTGATTTTAATTTCTATTGTTTTTCGTAAAAAGGGTGGAGGAAGAAGAGTGGGCAATAATATTTAATCTTAATTAAAAGATATTTTAATGCTTTATTCACTCACCGAGTCTATATCTTACGTAACTGACTATTGAGTTTCCGCATTTACATCTGAAGCATTTTTTTTATTCTTCTTTTTCAAACATACCAAAGTAAGATGTTTTTCGAGACAGTGTTGTCTGGAAGAGGGTTGTTGAGCGTAGCCCGAAGAGGGTAGAACACTCTAGTTGAAAATAAACAATGTATTATGAAAAAGAAAAGTTTCAATTCAACTTTATAGACCCACTAAGTGGCCCACACTAGGCCAAATGATATGATTTATCAGGCTGTGTGAACAGATTATTTGCATGAAAAAAGCATATTTATTTTTAATTAATTATTTAGCCGTATTGTTCAATTACGCCACATCACGTCTCCATGATAACATAATTTCAATTTTATTTCTCTTTTTAATAAAAATTATTTTAATGCTTTTTTTTCACATACATAATCTATTTCTTAAAATAATATTTATTTTCGAAGGGCTATTGAGTTTCTAAATTTTCATTTGCAGCTATTTTTCTTTATTAACAGATCAAATTAACAGGTTTTTAGGAGCAGTGGGGTTTGGGAAGAGAGTTGCCGAGCGTATCTCGAAGACGGTAGAACCCCCTAGATGAATAAAAACAAACAATGTGTCATGATAGAACATTTTTTATTCAACCTGATAGACCCAGAAAGTGATCCAAACTAGGGCTGTGACAGGATAAGAACCTGATTTATCAGGCTGCGTAAACGAATTATTTGTATAAAAATTACGTATTTTTTTATTAATTAATTATTTACATGTATTGTTTTATTACACCACACCACGTTTGCAGTTTTATTTTTGTTACAATTTTAATTACTTTTTTAATAAATATTCTGTGTCATTGTTTTGCACATTTCCAAGAGAATTACTTTTAAAATTTAATCTACTGGCTAGATAAACAAAATCAATTCATTGTTGTTAATAAGTGAAAACTGTTACAATACCATATAAATATGTTTTGTTTATAACCCTTTTTTTTTTTTTTTTGTTAATCTGTTTTGGATGAGAGCATTTTGATCTTTTTACATAAATTCACAAGTTAGACCAGCTATTGAAAGTCTGGTCCATTCCTAAATTTGGCTAAAGTTTATACATCTGCTCTTATTATTGATTACTTTTATACACCTCAAAACTGTTTTTGAAATATTCAAATAAAAAGTACATTCAAAACATTTCCATCAAGGGAATCTAAAATTGAAAAATATTTTCGAGAGTATTTAAAGCATACATAAGCTGAAGCAAATATTTCTCCCATAAACGCATATGAAAATAAATTCACAATTGAAAAACGGATACAATTTCTGTATCTATATCTTTTGAAAATACACTTAGTAACACTATGAAAAAGGAATTTTTCGAAACAAAAACATAACATCTTTTAACACTATATATATATTTTTTTTCTCATTAAATTTCTCATAATACTTTCAAAATGAAAATCGACAAATACATTTCAGATAAAAACCGGACGTAAAAATTCCTCCCGTTTCAATTCGAATTCCAAAATAAAAGGAAAGGATTGTCTATCGTTCTCTCTTTTGTCCCTAGAAAAACTCTTAATTATTTTTTTATTTTTTCGAAACGATGACACAATTTAGAATAAATCCCTAGAGCGAAAGAGAAGATTTAATGTAAACATGAAATAAAGGAATGCATTTTTGTAAGTTGCGAATACCTTCCAAGAATTTTTTTTTTATTTTTTTCAAATATAGAATCCACTATCTTCCTCTTATATATTTTCAATTGTTGCAGCATTAGGTTTCGAATTATATTTCTAAAACGCTTCATATTTTTAAATATATATGAAATTCAATAAAAAGAAGATCTTTCTCCTAATATCTTATTACCATAAGCGGCTTTTTTATCAGATAAATTGTAATGGTCTTTGAAATACACTGCCCTTTTTTGCAGTCATTATTTTTCCTAATCCCAAATTAAATTCGCAAAGTGGCTCGGAAAAATATTTTATGGATTATTCATTGAATTTTTTTTTTTTAGTTAAGAAGCGAAATTTTATAATAATTGCATGTAATTTAAAAAGCTAAAGCCGCCTAACGAATTTCTATTGAAATTATATTTTTATAGTCTGTTATTTGACTTAACATGATTCGTGTATGGAAGAATGAAAATTTGTAATCGATTTTTTTACTCAATTCCTGATACGCTAGAATTATAAAGATTATGTACACAGGAGTAAAGATCGACCGAAAGTACGGCTGCGTTTTCGTTATCGGACCGAAATCAGCTCCAGAACATGCTCTCGAAAATTAGGCCGGACCGAAACTACCTGTATTCCAAAACTCTCGTTTCTTCTTTCGAAAATTTTCAACATTGTAGCGCGCTGGTTGAAATTAAATAAACACAAACTCGTCAATAACTCACAACACTTAATAAATAACAAAGTGAACTGTATCACACGTTTAATTATAAACCCTCTTGGTTTCACACTCTTAGAATAGAATAATTACATGTCAACAAAAAAGAACGTTGCCATTTTTTTTAAAATTAAACTTACACAAAAATGCTCCCACTGAGCGTTGGCAGACGATAAATAAATTTCGAACATACACCCCCGGCCGTGAAATCTTCAAGGGGTACAAATAAAAGAGTTATATATGTTAATGAAAGGGCAAAGGACAGAGTTTATGAACCGCTCGTTTAAAATTTCCGGCAGCAGTTCTTACTATGGCGACTCTCACACGACCGTCATGGCCCGGAAATGTCTGAATAATTCTTCCTAACTTCCACTGAAGAGGGGGAAGAAGTTCATTTTTAATTAGCAGTAAGTCACCAACATTTAAATTTGCTGTCGCACGCAACCACTTGGGACGTTGCTGGAGTTGAGACAAATACTCACCACTCCATCGCTTCCAGAAGTGCTGAAATATTCTCTGGGTTAATTGCCAACGGCGAAGTCTATTAGGGGGAATTTCAGAAACGCCAAGTTCTGGAATAGCCGTCAAGGCAGCACCAGTCAAAAAATGACCTGGTGTCAGGACTTGTAGATCACTTGGATCGTTCGACAGAGGACATAAAGGTCTAGAGTTCAAACAGGCTTCAATTTGTGACAATAATGTAGAGAATTCTTCAATTGTAAATAGTGAATTTCCCATTGTTCTACGTAGATGATATTTCACAGATTTTATGTTAGCTTCCCACAGCCCACCAAAATGTGGAGCAGACGGGGGATTAAAGTTCCAGATGATACCTTCATTAGCCACATAATTCTGTAATGTTTGATCCTTAATAATGGAGGATACGGAATTGTATAACTCACGCAGTTCCCTACTTGCACCCTTGAAATTTCCTGCGCTATCACTAACCAACTCAGCTGGTTTACCTCTACGGGCAACAAATCTTTTTAGAGCAGCCAAAAATGTGGAAGCTGTCAAATCCGAAACCAATTCAAGATGAATAGCACGAGTTGAAAAACAAATAAAAATAGCAATATAACTCTTAAACGACTTGATATTTCTACGATTTCTCTCCTTGCACATAAATGGGCCGGCATAATCAATTCCAGTCTTTGAGAATGGACGACTTGGCCTAACACGTATGGCTGGAAGATCCCCCATTATTTGAGTGCCAACAGATGGTGAAGCTTGAAAACATTTTAAGCAACTCCTCACTATTTTTCTTACTGCATCTCGACCACTTAAAATCCAGAAATTGTTTCGAAGAACAGCTAAAAGAAGCTGTGGACCAGCATGTAAATAAGTTATATGATAATGTTTGATAATTAATGCAGTTATATGATGTGTCTTAGGCAATAATATTGGGTGTTTCTGATCTTCTGAGACATTAGCATGTCTCAATCTTCCACCAACACGCAAAATACAATTATGATCCAGGAATGGGTTTAAAGACAAAAGTTTACTTGAAGATTTTAAATATTTGTGATGACTTAAATCAGATATTTCATCACGGAAACACTCGTTTTGAACTATTTTCAGAATTTTCGTTGTGGAATTTGAAAGCTCTAAGACTGAGAGAAAACCATTTACTCGATTTGTTAACGACTTTCTTGCATTGTCTACAAATCTTAAGCACCATGCGACGATTCGTACTAGTCTATTCCAAGAAGAATATCTGAAAATCAGATGATCATCATTATGTTTAGAAATATTTACAACACAATTCCTCTTTTCTTCCTTTAGGATAATTTCTTGTACATCCTTGCCTTCAAATGATTCATTAGACGGTTTATCCCATGGCTCTCTTAACCATTTAGGACCATGAAACCATAGCTCACAATTCACTAATTCCGATGGTAGCATACCTCTTGTTCCGCAGTCAGCTGGATTTTCAAGCCCGCGAACATGATTCCACGAAATATTAGGCAGTGTTTCTTGGATTTTAGCAACACGGTTTGCTACAAAGGTTTGCCATCTATGAGGCTCTGAAGAAAGCCATGCCAACGCAACTTTAGAATCAGTCCACGCAAACACTTCACTCTCCTTGAGACTTAAGTGATCCAAAACAACCTTTAGCAAATTTGTCAAAAGAAGAGCTGAACAAAGTTCCAACCTTGGGATTGACTGAGTCTTAATGGGTGCGACCTTAGTTTTAGATGTCAAAAGATTTACGGTGATTGTCTTATTCTGAGAAACTGAACGCATATATATTGCGCTACAATATGCTTTTTCAGACGCATCACAAAAGGCGTGAATTTGAAGGTTTATCTTATCTGCAGATAATACAAATCGAGGAATTTTCAACTTAGAAATTACCTTTAAATCATTCCGAAAAGATGTCCACCGTTTACTATGTTCTTCACTAATTGGCTCGTCCCAGGTAAGTGAAAACTTCCATAAGTCTTGCAGCAGTATCTTCATGAAAACAACACAGGGGGAAAGCAAGCCTAGCGGATCAAACACCTTTGCAACTTCTGACAAAATATCTCTTTTAGAATATCTGTCCTTTTTCTCATGGTCTAAAGCAGTGAAACAGAAGAAATCACCCGTTAAATTCCATTGAATTCCTAAAATTTTTATCCCGCCATCATTAGTCAAGAGCAATGACTCTGTACTTTCCTTACATTCTTCAGAAATATTCCTCAGTACTCCAGGTACATTTGAAATCCATTTTCGTAAATTAAAGCCTCCTCGTTTCATTAATAATGCCAATTGACTAATTAGTTCCACAACTTCTTCCTCATTCTGGCCGCCAGAGACAAAATCATCTACATAAAAATCTTTCAACACAGCTGCAGATGCCAAAGGAAAATCGTTTTTCTCATCTAAGGCAAGCTGATGAAGAGCTCTTGTAGACAGAAACGGGGCAGATGCTGTACCATAAGTGGCCGTTGTTAAACGATATTCCTCTAACGGATCCTGGGAATTCTCTCTCCAAAAAATTCTTAAAAAATCTCTATCTTCTGGATTAATCAAGATTTGTCTAAACATCTTCTCTATATCTGCTCGTACAACAATAGGCAAAACTCTAAATCTTAAAAGAATTGGAAAAAGTTCCTGTTGTATACGGGTTCCGACCATTAGAATATCATTCAAGGACACACCAGAGGTAGATTTAGCAGAGGCATCAAAAACAACTCTTAATTTTGTCGTCGTACTTGATTCACGAATTACCGCATGATGAGGTAAATAAAAAACAAATGTAGGGACTCTTTCCGATTTGGATATTCGTTCCATATGACCCAAATCCGAATATTCCTTCATAAACTCTCGATAGTTTTTATAAATAGACTGTTGTTTTGAAAGCTTACGTTCCAAAGAATGAAATCGGTGTATGGCTAATTCCTTAGTATCACCTAATTGCGATGGAGAATCTTTAAATGGAAGTTTCACAACAAATCTTCCAGAACTATTTCGAAAATAATTGCTCTTAAAATGGTCTTCACATTCTTGTTCTTCCTTAGAAATTCGAACTAGCTCAGGAATGGAATCTAAAGACCAAAACTTTTGAACTAAATCATCTAGTTGAAATTGAATATTATTAACAGAAGATGTACGTTGACTTGTATCAAAAGAGAGTTCCCGTAATTATCCAACCAAGTTTAGAACATACGGCGAAGGGTAGAGTTTCTTCTCTTTTTATAACTTCCCCTTTAAGCAATGTAAAGAAAACGTTAACACCTAACAAGATATCTACTGGTCTTGATTCAAAGAATATTGGGTCTGCTAGAACTAAATCATTGAAATTATTCACAATATTTGAAGGAATAGAACTATACGGCACATTTGATGTGATTCTTTTTATCACAAATGCTCTAGTGGCAAATCTCACTTCAGAATTAAAATGGGGAGTAAAATTTAAATTTACCTCTTCATTAGATTCAGCATTATAAGAACCTAAACATGTAATCTGTACTTTAGTAGATTGCCTTGGCAAACATAATTTACGCATACAATTTTCACTTATGAAAGAGGCTTCACTGCCACTATCCAGCAAAGCGCGACAGTTTACAAGATTACCCAGTGAGTCACGAACCTTAATCATTGCTGTACAAAGTAGAGTTTGCTTATTTTGAAATGAATGTAATCCCGACACAGAGTTGTTTGGAAATTCAAAGATGCTAGTACAAGAAGTTTGATTTAATGACTCAGTTGGTCTCGGCTGAAATTCTGGTGCGTTCGGAGACAGAGGGCCAGTCGGCGTTTCATTTACACTATCTGAATAAGATTTCGGGTCTCTTGGAAGATGTAAAATTGTATGGTGAGGCTTATGACACACTTTACATTTACTTAAACTCTTACAGATTTTTGCATGGTGTTTATCTAAAAGACAATTGTAACACAAGTTGTTTCTTCTAATCAATTCTATTCTTTTATGTGCACTAAACTGCAAGAACTTAGGACATTTATACAACGGATGTGATTCCTTGAATACACAACAACTATTATTAGAAGACAACAATGTCGTTACTTTGCCTTTCTTTATTTCCCTTAGTGAGGATTTGCTGTTTTGAAGGGTTCTAGCGTGATCCTTCAAGAAAGATAATAAGTTATCAAGAGTTCCCACCTCCTCCTTTTTTAATGTTCTTTCCCACCAATATCTCGTATTTTTATCTAATTGATCTGTAATTACATAAACTATCATTACTTCCGAAAATCCACTAACGTCTTGTTCAAGTACGCTTAAAGAACGCACACATTCGTTTATAACATCTACACTCTCTAAAATAGACTGTGCATTATCCGATATACAAGGCATTCCAATTAATTTCTTAATTAATGCATTAATTAACTCACGTTTATTTGAATATCGCTCCTTTAATAATTCTACAGCTGTTTTATAGTTTGAATCAGATATTGGAAGACTCTGAATAATTTTAAGTGCGCTGTTTTTGCATGCCGATTTCAAACTGCAATTTTTGACAGTCTGATAAACTCTCATTATTATCCACACTAGCTTTAAATAAATCATAAAATGATATCCATTCTTCTAAATTACCACTAAACGAAGGAAGCGTCAATTTTGGAAGCTTTACTTCTGGTATTTGAGATTTAGAAAGGCTATTATTTTGATTCGATTCATTTAAAGTAAATTTTGAGTTTTTCCGGTTAACACTTAACCAAAGATTGTCAAGTTTATCCTGTACGGATTGTTGCTCATCAACAAAATTATCTACATCTTCTTCTTTGCATTGTGAAAAAATTGCATTAAAAATTTCATGTAATTCCTCATTTAATTTTTCGATTTTATTTTCGAATAAAGCAACCTGACTAGAATCATTATCATCTATCGAACTAATAATATTATTTTCGAGTTTAGTTACAGTAGCTTTTAATACTCGTTTTCTAACTAAAATATCTTTAAATTCTGCCATAATGAGATAATATTAACAAAAAAGACTCACCGAATAGTATAGATGTTTAAATGACGCATCTTCTTTATTTACTTATTGCATCATAACTTCAGAACGATGACATGATTACACTTGAAAACGAAACTCCTCTTACCGTTCGTTCTATCACTCAATTCAACAACAACAAAAATATCAAATCTCCGGTAGACGTAACCAAAAATTATGTAGCGCGCTGGTTGAAATTAAATAACACAAACTCGTCAATAACTCACAACACTTAATAAATAACAAAGTGAACTGTATCACACGTTTAATTATAAACCCTCTTGGTTTCACACTCTTAGAATAGAATAATTACATGTCAACAAAACAGAACGTTGCCATTTTTTTAAAATTAAACTTACACAAAAATGCTCGCACTGAGCGTTGGCAGACGATAAATAAATTTCGAACAAACATTACTCATTGATTTGAGCTGTATCGATTCAAATGAGACACTATCTATTGTTATAAACTTCACTGTTTATAATTATCATGACTTGAGTGCAAATTATAAAGCAAGCAATGCATGTAGGACTAAATTTTGAAGACGCTTTTAACGTGTTCATTAAAAGCTAAAGTCTGAACTGTAATAGAAAATTTTGAGTTTGAAACCACAGAATTGCTCCGAATATTCTTTGAATAAGTTCTAGTATAACGCATGATCATTTACAAAAATCATTACAAAAGATAAATCCAGGTGTGTATAACTAAAGATTTTTTTATTAGGTGAAATTCGTATAATTATAAAATCATTCTGTGTTGTAGATGAATTAATCACATTTTATTTTATATGAAAATAAAAAGTTTTGGTCACAAGCGCAGAGAGCCAACTTAGGCCACACGTACAATTACCAGGGCAGCGGGGTCGGAATAGAGTCGGGTCCATTTTTGAGCGAAAGAGTTGAAGTCGGATCTGTTAAAATTCTCGGAGCTGGAATCGGAGTCGTCCATTTTTCTCACCGACTCCGCAGCTCTGATAATTATACGTATAACTAATTAATAATGATGTATATTTATGTATTAATTTCTTACAAAAATCTTGGTAGACATTTCGTTTTCGCTTTCGGCTGAAAATAGGAAGATTGCCGAAATTCTGTTTCGGTTTTGGTCTTAAAAACCTGTTTCGGTCGATCCTTACACAGGATTTTTTCCGATGACAATACATTTTAATATTTTTAGAACTAAATTTGAAATCAATAGATTAGTTGTAAGACACCGGACTCAGTTGATGAATTGCAAAATATGGTTGCAACTGTGTAAAAGTTACAACAATAATGGTGTTAGTAGCCACGAATGATAAATCATGGCAACTGCTTATGAAACTGTAGCAATGGAATATATTAAACCCCAAGAAATAGAAAATAATATATAAATAAAAATGAAGAATTTATTTTTGTTAAATATTTTTTTATCAATTAATAGTTTAATATTAAATAAATTATAATTATACTTTGAGAAAATAATTGAAAATTCTGAAGAAATAGTTTAAGCAAATATTTTTTTCTTTCCTGTAGATATTTTAAATATAAAGAAACAGATAAAAAATTATATATTTTTTAAATAAATTCAATAGTTCACGCTTTCTACCAAGCATAAGTCAAAGAAGGGAATTTTTCATAATGGGAATACAAGCCAAATTAACGTACTGTAACGAATTTTTTTGGAATAACATGAGTTTCAGTCTTTAAATTAGACTTGATCTTTAAAATAATATTGAATTCTTATACAATAGTTTGTGTTTTTAATACATTTCTTAAATTTTATACCAATTGATTAACATAATAATATGCAATTTTCAAGTCAATTTCAGATAACTATGAGGGCAACATTGAAATGTTTGTGATAGTGGCAGACGACCCCTATATCCGCAAAAAAAATTTAATAGCCAGAAATATAAACTTGAATTATCCGCAGACAACAATTTCTGGCAACAATTGCAATTTGATTATCGTAGACTAGATTTTGAAAGAAAGGAAAGTAAAGTTGATGCACGAGCATTATCAACTTTAATTTTCAGCGAAATTTACGTGGGGTTAAATAAAGAAGCCTTCCATCAAATTTGTATATTGAAATGAAGATTACTCTTCTACATGTTACTTTTTCAGATGCTTTAGAGAATTTTGTAGAAATCAAAATTATTTAATGGATGAAGACTATAATGGAAGATGGCAGTTGTGATCCCTGAAAATGTGTAAGCTACATGAAAAATGATTAATAAGATGATACTTGGCACAATATAATATAAATGAAAAACACGTTAATAGCTCCAGAACTTTAAATTTTAAAGCATGCTAGTTTCGGTTGCATTAAGCGTACCGTCCTCAGTGCAAAGATTGACCGAAATTTGCTCGCTTATATAGGAAATAAGCATGTTCAAGTGAAAGGTTCACTGACCAATAGGAAAATTTCTGTGATCTCCTGTTTTCCTATTAGTTAATGAAACTTTCTTCTGAATCCTCTTCTCCCCAATATTTTCAAGCAAATTTCCGTCATTTTTGCACTGCGGATTGTACGCTTAATGCCACCAAAAATAAAATGCTTTAAAATTTAAGATTGTGGCGCTATTAACGTTGTTTTTTTCATTTATATTAAACAAAAAAATATTAATCGATGATAATCGCTGTACTTTTCAAATGATATAAAATGAACTTCAAATTGGATCTGCAGCCGAAATAAATTTATTCAAGAAAAAATACGTATGAATAAGTTTTTGGAGCCTCATAATTTAACAGAGTAAAAACGTAGTGTGTTCGAATCTGTGAAGACACCTTAGAGTTACCTAATGTTGGTTGAAATACAACATTTCTAAAATCAGAACTAGTGATTGAACGTACATACAGTTTTTGACATTCCAACGTATTAAGAAAAAAAATCATGTTTTTTTTTTTTTTTTTTTTTAAGGTAGCCCCAAACAAATAATGGTAAAAAAAACAACGAGCAATACAAAACGAATGTATGCCGTTTTCTTTAAAACGTTCGAACATTCAAATCAAACAGAACTAGCTTGTACAGTCCTCTAAATAAAAGTAAACAAACCCTATTAAACGAATTATTGTAGAAGTAAGTTATATGTACCAGACGATTGGAAATAAAGTCTACTTTTAAATTACGTATATAAAATTTGCTTAGGGAGCTATCTACTTATCAAAACAAACCAAAATTTTATTTTCTTTTTTAATCGCAATACTCAAGTTTAACACCATAAATAAATTTCACACTGTTCAATTAGAATAAATACAAAATTTCATGAAATTCGTACCATTAGTTTCAGAGAAATTAATTATTTTAAAATGATCCTATTTTATGGGGTTGTATCCAAATTGAAGTTCGGTACTCGCCTGTTGAAATGCTACAGAATAACTATGTCACTTCTACTAATGTATTATTTCTCGGCAATATGACCATTTTACTCGCTTAATATGTATCGAGTATTGCCAGCCCAAACGTTTCAATAAAATGAGTAAAATATATTTTTTTTTTTCAAGTTATGCTTTTCTGCACATCATAGACCATCATTTTAATGTTTTTTTTAAAATAATTCGAAAATAATTATTATTAAGAAAAATTTGAAATTGAGAATTTGCATAGAACAAGATATAATAAATATAAATCTATCAAAAAAATTGTAAGTTACAATTCGCCTTTTTTTCGTATATTAATTTCATAATTCATATTATGAAAATTTTAAAATTACAAATTCGATGTATATATATTTGGGTTTTTCAGTATTATAACCGCACAAAAAATAAACACATTAGATTATAATTTCAGGACACATTAATAAAAATATGAAAATGTAATTTAACATTAGAAGCTCTAAATTTTGAATGTTTTTTTTCAAAAACTGATCATCCAAATCAGTTGAAACTTCATTTCTTCGGCATTTTGAACCGAAGATTTAAAACATATTGCCAAAATTGGGTATTGCCATTGAAAATTAGGAATTGCCATTGAAAATTAGGTATTGCCATTGAAAATTGGGTATTGCTATTGAAAATTGGGTATTGCCATTGAAAACTGGGTATTGCCATCATTATTTTAATTAGGAATTGACTGAAAATTCGGTTTCGGCCCAAAATCTGAGTTTCGGCGAAAATGTTGCCGAAAATTCGGGTGGACCAAAACTCGACCGAAACTATCTCTGCTCCTAAAATATCATTTCTTCCGTCGGAAATTTTCAACATTACTCTTTGATTTGAACTATATCGGCTCACATGAGACACTCTTTATTTATTTCTACGTACTTCGCTGTTTACTATTATCAGTCATCTCTAACTCAAGACGTGAGTGCAAATTATAAAGCAAGCAATACATATATGACTAAACTTTGGAGACACTTTTAACGTGCTCATTAAAATCTGCAGACTTAATAGTAATAGGAAATTTTTAGTTTGAAACCACAGAATTGCTTCGAATATTCTTTGAGAAAGTTCTAGTATAACACATGATCATTAACAAAAACCAGTGTAAAAGATAAATTGAGGTATGTACACCTAAAAAAAATGTAATTAGATCAAATTTATATAATTAGAAAATCGTTCTGTGTCGTTGATGAATTAATTACATTTTATTTTATATGAAAATAAAAAGTTTTTTGTCAGGAATATATAGAGGTAACATGGACCGTATAATTACTTAATAATTCTGTATATTTAATAAACACGTTTAATTAATTCATAATTATGTATATTTAAGAAACACGAAAAATTAATTAATAATTATTCATCTTTAATATACATGTATAATTAATTAATAATTTTATATGCTTATGTATCTATTAATTTCTTAAAAAGAAAATTCTTGACGTTTTCGTTTTTGTTTTCAATTTCGGCCAAAAATAGGAAGATCGCCAAATCTCGGTTTCGGCCTTAAAAGCCTTTTTCGGTCGATCCTTAATTTTAATTGATACAAATACTTAAAATAGCATTAGTCATGAACTCATACATTTCGAATATTTTCAATTGTTTCCCTCATATAAAATACGTGAAAGAGATCTTGTTATCATAAAGCATATTTACGGTGTCTAATGCCATATTAAAAGAAGAATATTTATGCTACATACCAACATAGTATAAAATAATCTGTATCTTTGTATGTAATATGTATTATGTATGAATTTTTTTGTATTGACAAGCAGTTATAGGGGAATTAATATTTCTCCCCTGGATGCCATAATATAAAAAATAGGTATCCTCTAAGAATATATTTCATTTAAGGTAAAATATCAGCTTTGTAATATGTAATGTATATGTATGTATCTTTGTAAAAATATCAGCTTTTCCGTGTTTATTGTTATACTGTTAAAGCAATACGTTTTGTTAGTTTGTATGTTTATATAGTAAAGCAAAATCTTTATTCTCATAATTAAAAAACGAATACATTTTGTTAAACTGTATATTATTATAAAAAGAATAAAATCATGAAAAATTATTTTCTCGAAACAAAAATGTATCATATCAGAAAAATATATTTATTTTTTCTTAATAAATTCCTCATAATGATTTAAAAAAATCGACAAAAACATCTTGAATAATAATAATAATAATAATAATAATAATAATAATAATAATAATAATAATAATAATAATAATAATAATAATAATAATAAACAAGAAGCAGGATTTTTGCTTTTTCGACCTAGATGAAGAAAAAAATTATTTTTAACAATTTGGAAAAATTGTTATTGTCCTCGTCAGGGTAGGAAATCAAAAGCATATCTGAAGCATTTTATTGGTTTAATCCGCATTTTATTCGTTTTCTGATTGGTCTATACACTAACCTTTACTTTCAACAGAGATGGATACTTCTGTTGCCACTATGACAAAAAAGTAATAAAAACTACAAAAAAAAATAATAATAACTCAGAAACAAATTGAGATACAGCTTTCAAACAAATTGCATTTAAAAGTACATTTTTTTCTCTATATGACGGTGTAAAAAGTAATAGTGTGAGATGCTTAGAAGTTTAAGAAATAAATTTCATTTAAAATTGGCCGTCAGATTTCTTGGAAATCGGACGATGGAAAAGCCTTTTCCCGAACAGCCAATGAAATGCTTGGATAATACGTAAGTTTCAGGTGGAAAATACGTTCAAGTCGCAGGCGATTTTTGTCACTTGCAATTTTTACGTGTCATAAAACTATTAATGTTTAATCCATGGCGTACGTAATGTAGGATCAACTCGGTGCGATTTTTTATGTCTTAAATTTTAGTCTTTGAAAAAGTCATTTTCCAAATGGTCGTTGTAATTTGTTAAATTGCATTTATTGTTATTATTATTAGGAGGTGGAACCCGTCGAATTTCGACGAAAGAAAATGTTTAAGAAGAAACTGTTTCATTAATTTAGAATAAATTAACAAAATTAGTTACAATAAAAAATGCATCATATTGGTTCAGTGTTGGCATTAATCGATTACTTTTTTAATCAATTGATTAGTCGATTAAATATTCAATCATACAAAATTGATCCTTAATTCAATTTATCATGATTGAAATTGAAAAAAGTAATTGCTCTTTAAAAAGTTTTTTTATGATTCATTCAATCTGCATGAATTCAATCTGGACTAATTTGATCGAAATTAATTTAATCATCAATTACATAGACGAAAATTAAATATAACCGTCCTCTTTTCTTTCTTAAATACGCTTTCGTTACTACGAATATCTTTTAAAGAGTCACTATACGATTTTCCTTATTGGATATTATACAGAGTCACACAAAATTATTCATATAAACCGAAAACAATATGTTTAAATTATTTAGAGAGGATTAGGGGCAAGTGAAACTCTTTTAATAAAATGGATATGTTTTTTTATAATTGCTTTAGGCAAATAGGAGGAATAGTATCAATCATTTGATAGTCACAAATAGATGGTGATAGTTCCTGCTCCATCATAGACTACACTTTATGTCGGTGCCACTACCTCCAGTGAATGCAGTAGCGAAAAAGTTCTTAAATTGCGAATTTTCTGATATTGATGGGGAGAGAAAGTTGAAATTTGCATGATGGTAATTACTGTAAAAGTACTTATTTTCGCGAGGCTTTAATTTTCGCGATTTTCGCGTACCCGTCGTAATCGCGAAAATTTAAGCCTCGCGATTTATTTTTCCCTCAAATAATAATAAAAAATCAGAAATTTTTCATTTATTCAAAATTTAATGATTACAGTTACTTAAATAAGAAATAAGTACACACATTTCTTGAATACTATACACCTATTTCTTGAATAAAAACAAAAATACAACTAATAGAATGCAGCTCATTTACTTACAATATATATACCAACTTCTTTGAAGCCATTCAAAATTATCTCATGTTTGGCTTTAACACCGTTAAATGTTCGCACAAGCCAAGAAGCGTGAATCGGTTTTAGTCGTGATATTCGCAGGTCCACAGATTCTTTTTCCTCTAGAAATTTAAACAAAAGGAGTTCTATTTAGGTAGTTTTGGGATTTTTTAACTTTCGATTCTGTTCATATAAAATTCGCGAAATCACCGATATCTTCATTTTCGCGAAAATTACGGCTCGCGAAAATAAGTGCTTTTACAGTACTTAAAAGTTTTAAATGCTATGTGAGAATAGTTTCTAAAAAGTTCGAAAATTAAAACGATGTAATTAGCAAAAACTGTTCTAAAAACGTTTTAAAGTACGATTTCAGAGGAATTGTTAAGGATATAAAATTTAAATTTGACGTGGATGTTACTTTTAAGACTAGTCCCACAGAACAGTTAAAAAGTTTAGACATTTAAAAAGTTGAAAAGAATGGCGAAAAGCGTTCAAAAATGTTTAAAATTACAATTTTTATGGAACTGTTTAGGATACAAATTTGAAATTATACACGGTTGCTACTTTTAAGAAAAATATAAATGCGCATTACATTTTTTAAAATTGAAATATAAAAAGCTGCGGGAGAAAAAGTGCCTTTTAACGGGAAATATAAGAAAATTTCATAAAAATGTATTTTTGTGATTTCTCGAAGAGCAGATGTTTTCAAGATAAAAATAGAAAAGTTTCAACTCAACTTTTTCACAAGTTTCAAGTGTAGTGACTCCTAACGGAAAAAAAATTCTTAACCATACTTAATGACTAGTGTTGAATTTCAGGGGTGAACTGCCCCCCCCCCCCCCACACACACACACATACCAGAGCAATGAAATGCCAAACCTAAAAGGAAGATTTGAGATTTTGTATTTACAATGGTCAAAAGGGCATTTCACCCCCCCCCCCCAGAAACTCTACAATGCCACCCCCCCCCCCCCGAAGCCACAGAAATCTCTCCCGTAGAAAAATGTCTGAATTAAACACTGTTAATGACTAAAATTAAACTCTTAAGATTTGTGTACTATGTATATTTCTCTTAATTGCAACTGAATTAAACTTTGAAACAACAACAAAAAAAAAGATATACTAGATATATTTTTTTGGAATTTTAATCTAAATAAATATAAAGAAATCATCTATAAATATTATTTATTAAACTTTCAAATCTTTTCACAGTGCACATTTACATACTTTTAGAAAAATTTTAAACAGTTTAAAAAATTGAAGGGGTAAAAAAGGATCCTGTATCAGATAACTTATTTGAAGCTGCAAATTTCGTTTTATAAGCATACTAAATTACACTAAACATTACTACATTATGGTAAGATATTGAGTTATGCTTATATCATTAAAAAAAAAAACTTGCAACAAACTGACAAAGAAAGTCTATTGTAAAAGCAAAATGCAACAGTTAGCAGTCAGCTTCACATCATAAAAATGTAGGAATAAATCATAGGGGATGCTTTTCATATCCCCTTCTTCTCGCCAAAGCAAATTTTTGTAGCATAATCAAAGCAATCGATTTCATTAAAACACTCAAAAATTTTCAGGACTATTTTAATAGTACATTTACATAGTTTCAGACATTTTTGAAGGATTTAACTAATTTGTTCCATCAAATTTTATGCAAATAATCATACTAAATTGTTGTATGTCATAAGAAACTTATAACAAGCTGATGAAAAAAGAACATTATATAAGCAAAATTGATGTTGGCTTTTCATCATATAATTATGAAAATAAATCAGTAGATTTGCTCTTAATCTCCCTTTCCTTTTTACCAAAAATAAACTCTCAAAATATACTGACAAACCAGTTAATTTCAATAATATACTCATAAAATTTCATTCATGTGTCAAAAAATCGAACGATGTTTTAATTGTTCTTTAAACTAAATGCATGTTTGATAATAGTGTATTACTAATACAACTAATTAATTATTAATGCTATTAATTAATGAATGTCCTTTTATAACTTCCACTGTTTAAAATCTTTTCGAAACACGCACTTTGACCTTATTTTTTAAACAGTCTTTCTTTTCTTGTAAAATGAGTAATTTTGTTCAATTTCTTGGCATTTTAAACCCTTAATTCTCGCTCCCGTCATATTCACGGGCTGTGGCTTTTTTTTAGATTTATTCAGATTTGCTTGATTCCCACCAATTTTATAAAATAGTTTAATTAACTTTATTATGGTATCATTTTACTTGTCATTAAAAAGGGTGAATCTTTCTTTTTTTAAAAAGTGGTGCCAATAAGCAATTTGAATTTTAAAACCGTAATTTAATGCGAGCGTTAAGCGGTTAATTAAAACAACTGAGCGTTTTACACATTAAAGAGATTTAAATGGTTTCGTGAATTAGCAAAAGAGTAGCGAATTTTGATTTCGAAACAGTTTCATGTTTTTTTTTTTTTTTTCAATTAAGTATCAATTTTCAAAACTATAATTTTTTCTGTTATTTACAGTATTAAAATAGTCACTATATCATATGTATATACGTAAATCAAAATATCTATATATAAATTTACATATGTAAATAAAATTCATAATCATGAAATAACAATATAGTTCAACAGAAGAATTGGGATGTATGTTCTTTAAATGTTGATAACTCTGTTAAAAATGACAAGATGCGAGTTTATACTAGCTATTGGGAGGCGGAAATGCCCGTTCAGGCTGAAAAGTCATAGAATTCAAAATGTCATAATTCAGTATGTTTTGGTCATGTAAAGATGATTCATTTTTATTTGACTTTTAAAATAAAGGATATTTCAAGGCATAACATACCTTAAACATCCTGTCTTCACAATTTAATCAAGTTTCAACGGAGAAAATAATGAAAAAACACTAACTACATTTCCCTCCCAGTTATCCGGCTTTACACTAACAATTAGCCAGCATATGGTTATTTTTTAAAGTAACTTAAATTATTCTTCATTACTACCTTCTTTTCAAACATATCATCCGATAAATTTTGAGATGTAGATAAATTTATCATCGTGGCGAAAGAAAACATCCTCTCGGCACTCGAGCAAAACAGTTATGGGGTTAAATTAATGCCAAGCTTTACAAATTATTGTCCAAAATTAACTCCGAAATTGCATTGCCTACGTGTCTGTATTCTGTTTAAAAGGCATTCTACTGAAATTTTATCAAAGTAACAGAATTTGTATTACGTAATTTTCAGTTAACCTGAATTTTTAATTTTGACTCCTTACTTAACAGGTAAAATATATATAATTAATATTATAAATGCTATAAAAAGAGGAATACAATCAGATTTACTTTTACCAAAAAATTGAAAGGTCTTACTTATACTGAACAAATGCAACACATGAAGTTGCTCAGCAGCCGATATTGAATTAAAATCTCCCTGTCCGTTTTTTTAGTTTTTAGCTCACAGGCTATCAAGGCCTGAGAGCTAATGTGCCCGCCCGTTCTGTACGTATGTATGTACGTACAGTCGTGGGAAAAAAAAGTAAACACCCCCTACTAACTCCGCAACAAATTATCGTAGAAGAAAGTTACTGGTACCGAACGATTTTAAATAAAGTCTACTTTTAAATGATGTATATAAAATTTGCTTTGGGGGCCATCTACATATTAAAACGAACATTAACTTCATTTTTTCCAATAGCAATACCCAATTCTGACAGCATAAATGAACTCTACACCCTTCAAATAGCCCAAAAACAAATTTTTATGCAATTCGTACCATAAGTTTCCGAGAAATTAATTATTTTAAAACGAGCGTATTTTAAGGGCTGTATCCAAATTGAAGTTGGGTTCTTGATTGCTAACCCAGAGAGCCGCTTTCTTGATCAAGGCACCTTAAGCAGACAATGAAGTCTGTTAGATAACAAGGCAGCAGAAGAAATTTCAAAATATCTATTCACTTCAATCATAGACGGCCCCTTAAACCATCATTTTGCCGTTTTTTAAGCAGAATTTGAAAACTACTTGGAAGAAAAATCTGAAATTTGGGATTTTTATAAAGCAGGACTTAATTAATCTAAATCCATGAAAAAAATTGTAGGTTGCAATTCATAATTTTTTCGAATATTAATTTCATAATTCATAATTTATATCATAAAATTATAAAAATTGCAAATTCAGCGTATTTATGTTTGGGCACATTAGTTTTATTTCTAAACAAAAAATTAGCACAATAGGAGTATAATTTCAGAAGATATAAATAAAAATATGAAAATGTTATTTAACATTAGAAGCACTAAATTTTGAATGTTTATAATTCAAAAACTTATCATTCAAATGACTTGAAATGTGGTGTCTAGGCATATTTTGAACCGAAGATTTGAAATATCTCGTTAAAATTGGGTATTACCATTGAAAAAATGAGGTTTGGGTTCATTTTAATATGTAGATGACCCCCTAAGCAAATTTTATATACGTCATTTAAAATTAGACTTTATTTCAAATCGTTCGGTACCAGTAACTTCCGTCTACGATAATTTGTTGAAGAGTTAGTAGGGGGTGTTTACTTTTTTTTTTTTTTTTTTTCACGACTGTACGTACGTAAAGCAATAACTCTTGATAGAAAAATCCGATTTGCTTCAAAAAATTTTTCTAGGTTCATTGTGATAAGGCGCTTCCCTGATTAGTTTTGGGAGTTCATTGGCTAAGGATAAAGGGGGAAAAGGGGTTTAGTCCACCCCCTTAATTCAGATAAATGGGTTTTTCATGCAGAATGATTCGATTTGCTCCGAATTTGGTATACCGGTTTATTATGTTAAGGAATTTCCCTGATTAATTTTGGGGGTTCATTGGTTGAGGTTAAAGGGGAAAAAAGGGGGGTTAGTCCATCCCCCCCTTAATTCAGATAAATGGGTTTTTATGCAGAATTATTCGATTTGCTCCGAATTTGGTATACTGGTTTATTATGTTAAGGAACTTCCCTGATTAGTTTTAGGGGTTCATTGGTTAAGGATAAAGGGGGAAAAGGGGGATTAGTCCACCCCTGTTAATTCAGATAAATGGGTTTTTCATTCAGAATGCTTCCATTTGCTCCGAATTTGGTATACCTGTTTATTATGTTAAGGAGCTTCCCTGATTAATTTTGGGGGTTCATTGGTTAAGGATAAAGGGGGGAAAGGGGGTTAGTCCACCCCTCTTAATTCAGATAAATGGGTTTTTCATGTCGAATTAATCAATTTGCTTCAGATGTGATATGCGGTTTTTTTCCGATATGGTGCTTCCTTTATTAGATTTGGAGATTCATTTGTTAAGTATAAAAAATGGAAAGGGGGTAAGACCCATCCCCTTAATTTAGATAAATGGATTTTCATGCAGAATTATCCAAATTGCTTTAATTTGTTTTCCTATGTTCATTCTGATAAGGAGCTTTCCCAATTAGATTTGGAGGCTCATTAGTTAAGTATAAAAAGGGAAAGGGTGTTAGACCCCCCCCCCCTTAATTTAGGGAAATGGTTTTTTCATGCAGAATTATCTGATTTACTTCAAATTTGGTATACCGGTTTATTATGTTAAGGAGCTTCCCTGATTAGATTTGGAGGTTCACAGGTTAAGTATAAAGGGGGAAACGGGGTCTAATTTCCCTTCACTTATTTTTTTGAGGGGCATTATTCTTTAAAATAAGAGTATAATATACAATTAGTGTGAATAACCTGTGAGCTCAATGCCATCAGTTTAGCTGGGCACTTTTCTTTTTTATTTGTACTCCTTTGTGTACTCCTGGAACATGGAATGTTGGGTAATGTCAAAAACTTTAATTTAAGAAGTTTTTATTATTTATTATTTTTTCTGTTTTTAATCAATGCTTAGTATTTAATTATTCATTATCTAGTATTATTTAGATAACCTTTACTGCAAGTTGTAAGTACCAACTGTTATAGAGCGAATGACGTGAATAAAAATGACTCGGTCATAGAATTACGAGAAAAAAATATGATGTAGAACAATATTATTAAGACTAAATAAAATAATGACTAGCGTACCTCGGTTTATCTTGGTATGATATAAGAAACAAGAAACGCCAATTCCTCATTGTTATATCACTATCACATTTTGCAGCTACGTCATGAAACTTTAGTATGTTATATATCTTGAATTGTACAAAATAAATATTGCTGTCTACCGTGTGATATCTCGGTATGATATGAGCAGAAGGGGAGCGAATTCGTCAATTGACGATAGTATCTCGTCATTAAGTTTTGAGATGAAATACTCGTAGTTGCTAAATTAATGTTTTAACAATCAATTTTTTAAATCTTTTGTTTTGAATGCAAGAAAACACCATTTACTTCTGTTTTTCTTCAAGACTATGGAAGAAAGATAGCTACATGTACAGACGATTTAAGCCCCCTTCCCTCCGCCTGAAAATTTGAGGGTAATTTTCGGCACACCAGGCTCGAGGAAGGCGAAAATTGATAAAATGCGAATAAAAAGCTTTAATATCGGAAAGCCCCAGAGGCTTCAAGCTCACTTATTACTCACACATTGGCCCTGCTGTTCTCATATCTTACCAAGATATCAAGAGGCAGATTAAATATTTTATGAAACTGGTCAAAATCTTCAACATGTAAAAATTTCATGTTAAAACTCGACAACATGACTGGCAAAACCGCGAATTGGCGCCCTGTTCTACTCATATCTTAGAAAAAATATCAGAAAGCAAACTGAATTATTTGTAGTACTAATATGCATATTCAATGCTTTAAAATTTCATACTGAAACTCGATTGTACGATATATTCAAAATGAAGAACTGGTACCCTGTTATACACATATTCTACCAATATATCGTGAGGCAGATTGAAATATTTATATTATACTAATCGATATTTGCAACATAAAATTTCCTGCCGAAATTCGATAACATGATAGTGTCGTAAAAAGTTGGCAAGCCATTCTACTCGTACCGAATCAAAATATAAAGAAGCAGACTGAAGTATTTGTGTAGTATTAATCAATATCTTTAACGTGTCAAAATTTAATGCCGAAACTGAATAACATATTAGTAACTCTGAATGACGATTTGCCTCCCCGTTTTACTCATATCGTACTAAGATATCACGTGGCAGATCAACACTGTTTAATGTATACTTAATAATCTGTTTCTAAATAATTAATTAATCTTGAAACATACTGCCGTAGTAACTTATACAATAATACAATGAAATATTGTGTCTCAATTGTACTACATGACGTCATCTTCTGTCATCAAATGTAGTCTGCCGGGGGGGGGGGCGGTCCTACCAAAATATTTTAAAAGTACTTTCTTTAAGCTTTAACTTAGCATTAATTTCATCTCGGAACCCAATGACGTTAAATTAATGCCAAAATGAGAAATTTTACTCTACTTCTCATATCGTAATAAGTTATCCCGAGACAAAGGAGACATTTATTTAACTATCATTTATAATCTAGTCCCATATCATAATTTCATATCTTGTGACTGGAATACATAGTGATTTTTGTTGCCAGTGCCTGTTTTATTATATCAAATGTGAATAAAAAAAGAAAGAAGCAAAGAGAAAAGAGCAAGGAAGAAAAAAATCGCCCTCTATCGCGGAATATAAGAATTAAAATAAAGTTGCGGGACAATACGCATATAAATATTTCAATTAGAAGCAATACCATTAATAAATACATTCATTTATTATATGAATACGAAAATTTAAATTATATAGGAAACATGCTAGAGTTACGCCCACTGGAGGAGCTTCCTGTTTAAAAAAAGAAAACTAACCACTAAAGATGTGCTAACATAGATTTGCATTCTTTTGGACGGCGCTGTAAAAAACCTCCTCTATATACACATGTACTCTAGATGCACACTCTTCAGGAGAAAAAATTGCTGTAAGTGATTGTACCAAAATACTAAAATTACATTGTAGTAGCATTCCACTGTTGAAATAAATTTAAAAAAAAGGCAGACATAAAGGTGTGGATCGAATTGAGTATATTTGATACAAGAACAATTACACAAACATACTAAAAGAAAACAGAAAATTTACAGGTATTTATAGATTTTGCAAGGCCCATGGCGGAGAATTGGCGGCCGTGAAAGAAAGCTACATTAAACAACCAATCACAATAAACATAGTTGTACAAAAAGAAATTAATAAGAATTTAATGCAATGCCATGATTATTTTCAACACCCGCCCATAATCTAGCATTACATCAGAAAACAAAGAAATTTCTTGAAATCAATCATTAATAATAATATGACACAATTTAAACATTACTTGTACAAACAACAAAGAAATAATAGTTCATAAAATTTAACTTTAGGTAATGCCTTTGTAAATAAATCAGCAATTTGCATATTAGTAGGAACATATTCAATTTTGATGTTATTTTCTTTTATAATATTGCGAACAAATTTCAATTTGATATCAATGTGTTTCATTCTACCATAATTACTCTCATTACTGATACATTTTATACATGATTCATTATCCTCAAAAATTACTAAATCCTTCATATTTACAATTTCACTAGCAATATTTTAAAACCATAACAAGTCTTGCAAACTTTTAGTTAAAGCAATGACTTCAGCTTCAATTGATGATAAAGCAACTGATTTTTGTTTATTACAACACCACAGAACAGGCATGTTACAAAACATTAAAATATAACCTGTTACTGATTTGCGGTCATTTGTGTTAGCCCCCCAATCAGCATCAACATACATGGATAATTTAGGATCAGAATTTTGCTTTTTATACACAAGTTTTAAAGACAATGTTTCTTTTAAATATCTTAAGATTTTCTTAAGTGCTTTCCATGCAATTTCAGTAGGATTTTCTTGCAATTGACTTAAACAGTTAATAGCATACAAAATATCAGGTCGAGAAATATAAGCTAAATATAATAAACAACCTACAAGTTCATGATATGGGCCATTAAAATGTTTACCATTTTTGAAATCAGATGGGGTGGACTTAGGAGAAATAGGAATGTCACTGGGTTTACAATCTAGCATATTAAACTTACTTAACAATTTAATTATGTAAGACTCTTGATCCATTATTAAACTATCAGAATTGAATTTCATTTGAATACCTAGAAATTCTGAAACACTTTCCGATTTTGACATGTGAAACTCGTTATGTAATAGGGAAATAACTACATTAGTTTCATTTACATCTGAACCTGCAATTAACATATCATCTACATACAAAGTATACAAGGTTCATTATCACAAGATTTAAAATTTAACTTTGAAATAAATTCATGAAACCTTTCAAACCATTGTCGTGGGGCTTGTTTGAGACCATATAAACTTCTTTTAAGTTTACACTTTCGCCCACTTTTATCATCATAGCCTTGCGGCTGATCCATAAAAACAAGTTCATTTAACTTACCATTCAGGAACGCTGTTTTAACATCTAACACAAATGCATATAAGTCTTCATTTAAAATCAAAATAAGAACCAAACGTAAAGCTGGCATACTTATTACAGGGGAAAAGGTTTCACTATAGTCTAGCCCTTCTTTTTGCATAACTAGGGGGCTCGGCCCCCTACGAGCTACGCTCGCCAACCCCCGTTCAGACACCGCAGACTCTAAATGCACGCTAATTTGATCGGCTTTAAAAAGATTTCGAAAGATTGAATTATAATTTAAAAAACAGTGGCGATCTCCCTATAAACGAATTTCTATTCATTTCTCTTTGATTGGGGAATTTTAAAGCAAAATCCGGTGCGGTACTACTTGATTATCCTGTCGACCAATTTCGCCAAATTATATAAATCGCCAAACCACTCGCCAAATTATACAAATTGATATAATTTTTATTTTAAATAACGAAAGAACAAATAAATTCGTACAACATTAATAAAAACACAAATAAAACGTCGAACTAAAAATAACTTGATGACGTATACACGTGTAACAACATTTCAAAATAAGCTAATATAAAAGGAATTAAGTAAAGAGAGTCTTTGTCTCCTGGTATTTTTTAACAAAGCGAAAAGAAAGTTCTTTTAAATGAGACATTTTAAATTAATTCTCAAAATATCAAATGTCTAGCGCAATTTCTAAATTTAAACTTTTTTGCAATAATATTTTGTGTTCATTTTATGTAATAACTATAATGTGACGTAAATATGACGTAATTTCTCCTAAGACTTCTAACGCATGTTAATGAATTTATTATTTTACAATATCCTTTCTCTTTTAAAATTCACGTGTATACTTTTTATGACATAATTTTTAACTAGTAAATCTGCAGATCAGGAGCCTCAACGTCATCTTTGCAAGTCATTGTTTTTTAACACTCATTGCATAATATTCAACTTCCTACAAATCGCTTTTTAAAGTTTTCAAATTACATAAATATTTATGAGCATACAAGATACTTCGTAAAGTTTCAGAAATTAAAAGTGTTAAACAAGTGGTTGTACATTGATGTTCTGAAATTCTGATGAGCTATTTATTCTGGTAACTTTTTAAATCAAAAATTGCATTTCATCAGGGGGGCTCTGCCCCCCTGAACCCCCCGTAGTCTATTTAAATTTACATTCGTAATTTTTATTGATTGTGCGGATGGTTATAGTACATCTTAGATTTTTTTTACGCTGTGATTTATAAGGATAAGCATAAGTTTTTTTATAAATTAATAAAATTTAAAATTTAAATAAAATATTCATGTTAACCGTACACAGACAATAAATCTTGAAGTGACGCCAAAAATGTAACCCTAAAATCCGCTACATTCGGCACAACACAACAACGTGCTTAAAAAAAAAAAAAAAACGGATCAAGTCAAAGAATTTGGTTCCTGTTCCACGTGCTTGTTTTGTTTGGGCCGAATGAGGGCATTTAAATCTGAGCGATAACGCACATCGTATTGCAAACTGTTTTTACGGCATACTGCATCTCCATCTATCTCTTTCCTCCGTGAATAATAGTTAATTTTATTTTACCCAAGATCTTTTTATTCCAGCATTCTTGTTTTCGATAAATGACGTCTAATTCACCTGCTATGCGTACTTACTCAAAACTTTTCATCTTGTTATATTAAGAAATACTCGAGAGTTTTCTTTTTATTTTTAATATGCCGCCATATTATTTTTTCTATTCTTAATTTTTTTTTTCATTTTCCTGTTTCACGACAAAACATTTCAATTGAAAATTGTTTAAAAGAAAACATTATTCCGGGTTTTGATTTTCTTGGCAACAATTAAAGAAATATTGGTAAATGTTATGGGGAAATGTTACGATATTCTCTATGAAAATAATGAACTTTTGTATTTTTAAGCAAAATATTTCAATAAAATAAATAAAATAAATAAAATATTGCCTATTTTTATTTCTGGGCTAAAATCCTTCTATATGCAAAGATACAAATGCATTAATTCATCTGTTTTGACGTTGGCTTTACTCAAGCATTACACACGCAATTATACTAATATTATTAGGACCAAATACGTTGCGAGGCAACAGAGAAAGAAAAGGAAAAAAAATGAAATATGCATTATGTCAATTTGATAAAACAATATCCTTTATATTATTGGAAAACATGCATAAAATTCCCCCCAATATTATAAACCTAATTAAAAAAATCTCGCAAATATATTGACATAATTTATTGGAATAATTTAATAATGTTATTTAAAAATTTCAGCATCAAAAATTTACCATTTAAATCCATTTTTCATATGAGCCATTTCTTTCAACAAATGAAAATCTGAAAATCGCCTGACTTGCCATTTAAAAGCATTATAGAGCAAAATAAAATGTTCCATATTTCCCGAACGAATGAATCAAATTTAACCAAAAACTATACAGCTAAGTCCGGGTACCTCATCAACATGCCCAGTGAATTTCAAGCCGATCGGATGCTTTCTGCGGCAGTTATCGCGGAACAGACAGACAGACTAACAGAAACCAAAACTTTTCGTGTCTCCACAGTAAGCCTTCACTGACGTTTCGGCAATAAGTTCCTGCTTTTTATAAGTAATTATTTAATTCTAATTTGAAAGTTTTTTCCTGTTTGTAATAGTCACGTGTAAATAAAATTTTAATTTGAAGCAAACATTATTGCTTGCGCTTTTTATACAGTTGGCAACAGTTTAAATTAGTACAATTTTCTGAAATCTGTAAAAAATATCTCTAGAAATGCTGAAAATTTGAATTTAAAATAGAAATAAAACCTGAAAAAATGAGTCAAAATAAAAAAATTAATGCAATCTGCACTCCGGCAAATTCTAACGCATAAAATGATCTAAAAATGATAACACTGCCATATATAGTTTTTGCTGCTATAAAACTTTTTTAGTGGAGCGATTTTGTGCAAATTTAGCATTAAATAACTCTTAAAATAATTCTTCGATTTGAAAACTGTCTGCATCAGCTTGTTTATCAAACATTTCTGTATAAAACCACCGATTTTCATATTTTTGTATGCATTATTTTTGTTAATATTAACGAAGAAAGGCCTCCGGTCAGAAAAAAATCAATACCGGCGGCGGCGGTGACAGCGGTAGTTACTTTTTTTTAGAATAGAGAGAATCCACGAGCTACGAGTCTCGCCTTATGTCGACCATCTCTTTTGATGGTAAATACCCATTTGCAGGAAATAGGTCGTTTGTGAGGTGGTAATTTTTCAAGATCCCAGGCAGGATCCCAGGAGGGATTTGATATCATCAAACGTTAATGTTTCTTGTGGGCAAAGTAATGCTTCGTAAACTTCAGGATCTGGATACCGTACAGGTTGATTTTTAAATCTTTCAGATTTTCTTGTTTTCTCTTCTTTCTCTTCAGGATCATCTAATTCATCACTCGTATTTTCTAGAACATCTGGATCAATTTCATTATCGACTGGTTCTGGAATTTTCTAGAATGTATTGTTTCGACTGAACATTTTCCTTTTTCTCTTCGTCGAATTTCACATTTCTTGATACAGTTATGCGTTTCGTTTCAGGATCTAGTAACCTATATCCCATTGAAAAATAACCAATGAAGATCATTTGTTTAGACCTATCGTCAAGCTTCTTTCGATGAACGGAAGGAATTAACATGTAAGCACTGCATCCAAAAACACGTATGTGCTTGAAATCGGCTTCTTCTCCATATTTCAGGAAGTACGGAGTTTTGTTCTCAATACTTGGCATTCGGTTTTTCAAGTAAGCTGCTGAAAGGATAGCTTGACCCCAAAAAGTCTTTGGTAAATTTGATTCAGCAATCAAAACACGTCCTATATTCAGAAGCGACCTATTGCAGCGTTCAGCTACTCCATTCAAAGATTGCGAGTATGGAGGAGCGGGATCGATCTCTATACCGAGATCTCTAGTAAAATTCACTAAATCATTAGAAAAATATTCCTTCCCGTTATCACATCTAATTTTCTTCACTGTAGGGTTGGATTTTAAGAACATTTTTAATTCTTCTGAGACTTCACTTTTATGTTTCAGTAAACGTACTTCAGTAAAACGAGAAAAATCATCGATAAGAGTCATAAAATAGCACTCGCCAGAAAAGGTTGTCGGAAAAATAGGTCCACAAATGTCACTATGAATCAAAGTCATTGGCTTGGTTTCTCTTTTTCTTGGTCCTCTTTCCATTGGTGTTGCACTCTGTTTTGCCCGAGCACAAATATCTCAAAAAGAATCAGGTACCGGAAGCTTCATATCTTTCAATACTTTGTCACTCGGATGACCAAGTCTGCGATGCCAGATATCACAATGAATTTTCTTTGAAGTAAGAACGGTTTCGTAAACAGGGACAAAGTCACTTACGTATTGTCCATTCAAATCACGTTCACCGAAGTAAAAACGGTTTCTCCCTTTTTCGATAAATACTTATTGATTCTTGAAAATAACTGTATAATTTGCACTTTCAATTTTCCTAACGGAAATGAGTTGCCCGTTTAAGTCTGGAACATAAAGGACATCCTTTAAAGTAATTTCCATTCCATTTGACAGTTTTCCATTAATATTTCCAATACCTTTGATTTCTAGATTCGTTGTTTTTGATGCGCATTTAATAGTTCCTGAAGAAGGTACTAAGGATGCGAAATAATTCTCATTAGAACACATATGGGAAGTTGCTCCGGAATCTACTATAAATTCATTCCTTTTAATGCTTCCAGCAACGAAAGAAACAGCTGAAGAGGAAAATTTTTCTTCATTTGAATTTTTAACAGGTTTACAGTTACGTTTTATGTGTCCGAATTCTCCACAAGAATGGCAAGTAATTTTCTTTTTACAATATTTCGCTGTATGCCCTTTAGAGTTGCAAATTTTGCAAAAGAATTCTTTGCGAGTCGACACAAATGCAGTATTATCATGAGCAGCCTTAGTATATACTTTTTCTTTCTTTGAATCCAAAAAAAGTGCTTCAGCATCTAATAATCTTTGTGTCACGAAATCTAATGTCAAAACAGAATTCGGTTGGTTTTCTAAAGCAATCTTAACATTTTCAAATTCCTGAGGCAATGACATCAAAATATAAACAATAGTATCCGTTTCATTAACTTCTGCCCCAGACAGCTTAAGATCCGAAATTAATTTATTTATTTCATCAATGCGATTTCTCATAGAAACTATACGATCTTTCTTAATCGTTGCCAATCTCTTCCGAATTAAAATTTGATTCACTGCACGCTTTGTATCATAAGTGCGTTCTAATTTATTCCAAATTTTATGAGCTGTATTTTCATCTTGAAGTGATGCAAGAACATTATCACTTAATAATGATAATAATAAAGCGTAAGCCTTTTTTGCTTTCACGACATCGGCGGCATTGTCTAGATCCGCTTCATTTTCCAGGAATTTTTCCTATTCTTTAGCAGCAAAAATTGCCGTTACTCTTCGTTTCCATACCGAAAAAACTTTTCCATCACCTTCAAAAAGAGGGATGCCGTAAACATCTTTTGAAGAATCCATTCTGCTCGATAAAATATATAAAAAGTAAGATAAAATCTTTTTCACTCAAAATCCCAGCAGAAATGAAAAACAGAAAAATAACGGCGTCAGTATGTCTCGCAGCTCATTTCAACACTTGCTAGAACCACGCTCTGCTGTTGAAATAAAAAAAAAAAAAAGGCAGACATAAAGGTGTGGATCGAATTGAGTATATTTGATACAAGAACAATTACACAAACATACTAAAAGAAAACAGAAAATTTACAGGTATTTATAGATTTTGCAAGGCCCATGGCGGAGAATTGGCGGACGTGAAAGAAAGCTACATTAAACAACCAATCACAATAAACATAGTTGTACAAAAAGAAATTAATAAGAATTTAATGTAATGCCATGATTATTTTCAACATCCACAAACACCGCACTTAACATATATTCGTTTAATTAGTAGTTTTATAAAATATTTTCACAAATTCATGTCATAAAATCGTTTTACTATATCTATATGTATATGTATACGGTAGACATCAATTTTATCAATTCTAAATAAAAATGAGTACTTATACATTCATTGTATTTATATATAATTTTTCTTCATTCGAAAAACATTCAGACCTTTTTTTTACAAAAAAAATCTAGTCATACCGAGCTTGACCAGAAAGAATCAAAACCTATTCGAAACCGAACGAATCCGAAATATTTAAAGACAACCCGGTACAAGTAAAGACCCGATGCAGAACCATAGCAGCGATCAAGGGTGATTAAACCAGAAGAAGCTTGAAAAAAATATAAAATAATGGCCCCAAAGCCAAAACAATACATTAAGTTTTTAATCATAAATTCTTCATTAGATTGATTAATTAGATTGACTATTTAGATTGAGAATTGATTTAATAGTGAAAAAGCAAGAGACTACATTAAAATAATCATTGGTCATTAGTCTATGAGTAAGATTGAATTGATTTAATCGTAATCAATGCACTGATTACATTAAAATAATCACTGATCGTTAGTATATGAGTTGGACTGAAACTAAGTTCAATCGGTATATCTTTAGTCATGATTAAAAAATTAATCGTTAATCTAATTAAAATTTTGCACAACCCTGTATTGGTTAAGCTAACTCTCAAACAAGTGTTATTTTAATCTAAAGGTCACTGCTCTTCTATAAAGACACTCTAAATTTTTGTAAGACTTTGAGTTTTACAAACTTTGCGTTGTGATTTCAATTGCCTTATTTTCAAAAGTGAAGCATTTACTCTGAGTGGAGAATTTCAAAGCCGCTGGAGTGAAAATGATGCACTTCTACAAAACTTGTTTCAGTTTTAAGACTTAAAATACTCGGTTTTATATTGTATAAAATGAGATCATTTGCATTCGCTGAAGAATTCCATATTTACGATCAGGTCTTAAACAATATCTATAGAAAAGTACGCATAGGAAGACACTATCGCAGAATAATACACAAACCCAGTAAAAAGCGGTGTCGTAAACTCAACAACAACAAAAAAATCGGCTATCTAATGATTAATATGCCTTCATTTGTTTGTAATATTAATATGGATACATAAATTAAATATAGTTTATAATAGCTTCATATTTTATCATAAATCATTCACTTATATTTTTTTCAAAATAACACGTATTTGTATTTTAAAAAAAAATCAGTTGTTATGAGAAAATGGCAACAAAATGGTAAAGTAATCTACTACTTTTTAACTATTTCCCTTTACTTTCTACAGAGATGACGTGCTTCAGTTGCCCACCATTACAGAAATGGCTCTGAAAACTACAAAAAAATTAATACTTCAAAAATAAATTATTTGTTGCAGTTTTCAAACAAATTGCATTTAAAAGTACTTTTTCCCCCTATACGAAGGTGCAAAAATTGAAAATACGCCATGCTTAGAAGTTAAAAAAATTGCAGTAGAGATTATCAGAATTTAACCGTATAATGATGCATCTGGTTCGTTTTAAGGTTGGCTTATGTAACGTTATGTTTTAGGGGCGACACTTTAACTGTTACCCGAAAGAAATAGCATATCGAGGGCTAAAAACCGATGTAAAAAATTCATTTCGTTTGCATTCAATTTCCCATAAAAAGAAAAGAATCGTCTGTCGTTCGCTTTTCTGTCTATAGAAAAACTCTTAATTATTTATTGGAACGATCACACAATTTGGAATAGTAAATCCCTAGAGAAAAAAAAGAAGATTTAATCTACACATGAAATAGAAAAAAGCAGTATTTTTTACTTGCGATCGCATAGTATCTTCAGTGTATCATTTTTTTCTTTGTAAATATACAATTAATTGTCTTTACTCTAATATCCTCAATTGCTTCGATATTAGGTATAGAAGTTTAATGTGTCTAATTTTATTTCTAAATATACAGGATATTCCGAATGCATGAGCCAAACTTAAAGGGAAGGTAAAGTTGGCAAAAGTAAATAAAAAAGCAAATTGAGTATGGCAATGTGTGATCGAAAATGAAGAGTTTGGGTGAAAAACAAGAAATGCGGAGGAAATGAAAATAAGTGTTTTATTGACATAACAATTACAGTAAGTGCTCAGATTTGCCACTCGCAGCGTCTAGTGAGTGATTAGCTTACCTCTTCGCAGATCATATGTTTTTCACGAACATTTGAAGCAACGACTGAAAGTCTCGCAATGAGGTCCTCATCAGAGTCGACTGGTGTGTCATAGATGAGACATCCGGCAACTTCAAAAAGGTAAGCCAATAACTTGCCAGACGTTGCCAAGTATGTTGATGTTGGTGGTGGCATATTTAAACACCTACTATAATTGTCATGTCAATAAAACGCCCGTTTTCATTGCCAAAGCATTTCTTGGTTTTTCGTCAAATCTTTTCACCTTCGACCTGACACTGCTATACAAAAATTGCTTCTTTATGTGTATTTTACCTTCTCTTACAGTTTGGCCCATGAATTTGGGGACACCCTGTATAAGAAACCAATAAGAAGAGGATTTCCCTCTTAAAATGTTTTTATTTTAACCGACACTTTTGTCAGATAAATTGTAATGTGTTTTGAAATTTCTCTGTCCTTTTGCAATCGTTATTTTTTTAATCCTAAATTAAATTCGCAGAGTAGGACTAAAGAACATTTTATTAATTATTCATTAAAAATAAAGAAATTTTTCTAAGGTTAAGAAGAAAAATAAATTGATAAAGATAAATTGAATTTCTAAATGTAAAAATTATATGATAAATTTTCGTGTATAAATATTTATAAAAAAGTAGAAATTTTCAATATCAATTTCAGGTAATTATTAAATATAACATTAAAATACATACAATTATATAGAATAGTATTAGTCAGATATTGATATATTTTTACATATTTTAAACTTTAATGTACTATAAAAGAAACTTCTTATCATTAAACTGCGTTAAATGACGCATTAAAAAATAATACTTTTACTCTGTACTAAAATAGAATGACATAAAATATAATTTTATGTATTTCTTTTTTTGTGCTCATTTAAGTTATTTCGCAATATCATTCAGTTGTCTGACACATAATATTACTCGTAACTAACGCCAGAAGATAATAAATAGACAACATGTTAGAATAAAGATTATTCCATGTAAAATCAACAGGGATTTCTTCTTTTATTTTAATGACAATATCTTTTATTTTAAGGATATTCAAAATCTCGCATGTATCAATCTTGTGAAACCAAAATGTGCTTTTGGTATCTCCTTATAAAATTTGCACATGGGATATAGCCCTTTGTTTACACCGGTGACAACCAAAAAAACACCATCTTTTACCTTTTATCAAGACTAAAGAATATTTATATAAATTAACAGAATGAAAATAAAAGACTCATTGAAATGATTAACAATAGCGTTTTATTTGTGTAGACTACAATAGATTTATAATGTCGAATTATAAATAAGAAATTTGCTCGTCTTCAATAATTATATTTCTTAATACCTGAATATATCCAAAACAACTTCTACAAAAATACTAGAAAACATGAATTCTGCTTTTTCAGAATTTAGTGTCGCCCCTATATATGTATATAAATATAGATAATACAAAACAGATTTTCGTTTTAAGACTT
The DNA here is from genome assembly GCA_963932465.1 of Maratus speciosus. NCBI lineage: Eukaryota > Metazoa > Arthropoda > Arachnida > Araneae > Salticidae > Maratus > Maratus speciosus. The sequence continues at coordinate 379,055,292 of OZ010788.1, read as the reverse complement.
AAAACACACGCAAGCTTTTATTTTACATAAAGTGACGTCATTCACATCCTCTTAAGTAACCCTCATTTACGAGATCCAGTCTTAAACAATATCTACAGTAAAGTATTCATATGACGTCACTGTCGCTGAATAACACACAAATCCAAAAAAACACATGCGCACTCAAGAAACTTGATTAAAAAAAATCGGCTATCTAATGATTCATATGCCTTCACTTATATAGATAATTAAATTAAATACTGATAATAAATATACCTCCATTTTTTATTAGAAATCATTCATTTATATATTTTTTAAACAGAATGTATTTTAATTAATTTTTTTCGGTAGTTATGGGAAAATAGCAACAAAAAGATATAATTACTATTTTTTTTTTTTTTTTACTTTCTACCGAAATGAAGTACTTGAGTTGCCAAAATTGAACAAATGTCGCTAAAAACTACAAAAAAAATTAATATATCAAAAATAAATTGAGATGCAGTTTTCAAACAAATTGCATTAAAAAGTACTTTTTTCCAATACAATGCCGACTGTATACAGATTGAAAATGTGCAATGCTTAGAAGTTTAAAAAATTGCATTAGAGTATTTAATAGTACAATGATACGTCTGCCTTATAAAATGGAACGTTATTTTTTTGGAGACGACATTTTAATTGTTGGGAGTAAAAAATAGCATATTAAGGGAGAATAACAATCTGATTTTTAGATAGATTTTTAAAAAATACTGATTTAATAAATCGGTAGTTAGAGAGGGTTTTATTTTATTTATTTATTTATTTATTTATTTTGTAAAATATTTACAAGAATGATCAGATTAATTAACAAATTACTGTTATGGAAACCTCGCAACTCTTACAAGAACAATGTAATTAAATTTATTATGATCCTATCTATAACTCAGAAGTGTTTTGTAGTTGCAAATTTTTCATGAAACATTTTTTAATAAGACAAAAGCCATCTAAATGTAAAATAAATAATTTGAATATTAAAAGGTCCACAATCTTACTTAAAAGGCGACTTATGTAATGAAAAAGATGTTACAAGTTTAAAATATACATTTTATTTAAAACTTCTTAGTACTTTCAAGCCTTCCCGGTCCATCATGAGAAAATATCTTAATAACTAAATGTTGTTTATTTATTACAAATACGTCACTTTGTTTTGAAAAGGATTTATACTTATAAAAGTCTTATTCATACTTAAATACGTTACTTTGTTTTGAAAATGATTTATTTGTATAAATAAAAAACATTAAGATATTCTCTGATGGTGAGCCTGGAAGGCTTGAAAGGACTTATAAGTTTTAAATAAGATGTATATTTTAAAGTTGTAACATCTTTTTCATTACATTAGTTGTCTTTTAAGTAAGATTGTGGACCTTTTAATGTTCACATTATTTATTTTATGTTGAATCAAGGTGAAAAATTGCGCTTCGTCTTATGATATTATTTGCTATGTAAATGGTTGAGATAATAACCATAACAAGTAATATAAAAATTTTGTTTTTAAAGTCAATTCCTACTTAGGTCATCAAAAAAAAAAAAAAAAAAAAAAAAAAAATCTAATCCCTTAACCTAATATTTGTTTTTGTTGCATTAAAATATCTCAATTGGTTGATTTTCTATAAGCAAGTAGGTTTACAATGGAAGTCTATGGGAATTTGGCGAAATATTAGAGATATCGCCAAGTTGGCATCACTTTTGGCGAGCCATTTTGGTCGCCAAATTTGGTGATATATCGCTCAGTTGGCGACAAACTTGGCTGTATTTGGCGACAGAACAGGGTCTCCCCTATGTTAACCCCTCTTGTAGATATGAAGATGCATTAAATGCTATTCAATAACCAATGTCCGCCATTTTGTCTCCCATATAAAATTAAAATTAATTATTTAAAATTTAATTAATGAATTAATATTTGAAAAATCTGAACTAACATCAATTGTCATCTAGAACAAGTTAAAAAAATGTATTTCAACTTGATAGGATGAATGATATGTATTTTATTAACGATTGAAAATTTGAACAAGACATATATATAAATAAATAAATATAGGGAGAGTGTGAACTAATAGTGGAAATTGAAAAATATTTATCTCCGACTGTTTTGCTGTGCTTACTGAATGTGATCCAGCAAAGGATTTTCTATGAAAAGTACTATACACTTTTATAAGTAGACGAATTAAAATATATATATATATATATATATATATATATATATATATATATCCTTTTCTTCAATGGAACTTAAAAGTTCCGTCGGAGCATAAAGGGTTAAATACAGGTTTTGAGAGCTCAAACGTCCGTTCACGAATTACCATTTTTTTCACTTCGAGCGTCAAACAAAGTATTAAGGTAGTATTAATAAGTCCATTTTTTATAACACCTATATAATTGTAGGGTGTGAAAAAAAAGGTACTTTTCCGTTAAGCGGATAAAATTGTCGCCGAGCGTAATAGATGGCGGAAAAGGAAAATCACGTGACTTGAAACATTTGAAAAATAAAAGAAAAAAATTGTCGATAGTAAAGTGAGCATTTAAAAAATATAACATTTGAAAATTACAGACATTTACGAACTGTTTTATTGAATAATACTATTTTAGTAAATTATAACTTTATATAAAAAAAGTATTTTTAATTCGAATGATAGCAAATTAAAAAGCTTTCTGGAATTAAGGTTAAATAATAATCATTCACGTGATTAACGTTTCATAATTAGTAAATGACAATGTTTCGCATGGTTTGCAATAAAAATCGTTTTCACGATCAGGGTTGAAATATGCGGCGCTAATGCGCATACATTTTGGCATGGTGTCCGTATAACTGAAAAGTACCAAAAAACTACGTTATAAGTAGTCTTTTCCACTAAAACAAAAGTCAAACTGAAAAGTCAAAAAGAGTGTGATTAAGACTTTAAATACGAGTCTATATAATTTAAAATATTATTATTCTCTTAACTCACATAAAAGCCTACAACTTTTTAAAAATAAGGTAAAAAATGGTGTATTTTGCTTGTCTCATGTATAATTTTTAAAAATAAATACCAAAAGCAGTTTTGATGTTTACGAGATTGGAACATATCACTTTTTTAATATCATAAAAATCAAAAACTGTACGGTGCAGCATTTTTTTCCAAACTTGGTGGTTTTACATGCAATGACCCATATATTAACCTGCAGCATAAAATAGCAGCTTAATAACTTTAAATTTTATTTATTGTTCTGTAATTAATTCAAACTGTATATGTATTATATAAGCAAAAATATTACGTCTGAATTCCATCTTTAAAATATTTACATTAAAATCACAGACAATACATAAAACAATTAAAATTATTACATAAAAACACTAAAATATATGTATTATTTTGTATATGTATTATTTTTTTCAGTTTTCATGGACATTTAGTTAAGTAATATTTGTATTCATTATTGCAAAACGCACATATTTACTGAACATGTACTTTATTTTCAAAACATACTTACTTAGTATAACCATGAAAAATTACTTTCTCGAAACAAAAATGTATCATTTCGCAACTTATATATTTTCTTCCCTTTTACATATCTCATAATACTTTCAAAATGAAAATCGACAAATGCATCCTGGATAAAAACCAAACGTAAAAATTCCTTCCGTTTCAATTCGAATTCTAAATAAAAAGAAAGGATTGTCTGTCGTTCGCTCTTCAGTCCTTAGAAATATTCTTAATTTATTTTTTTTTTTCAAAATGGTGACACAAATTAGGATAAATCCATAGAAAAAAAGGAGATTCAATGAAAACATGAAATAAAAGGATGCAGTCTTTTTAGTTTCGGGTGAATAATATCTTCAACGAATCTTTTTCGTTAAATGTAAAAATCACTATCATCGCTCTGGTATTCAATTGCTGCAGAATTAGGTTTAAAATTTTAATTTTAAAGGACTTTTTATTTGTAAAATATATTAAATTCAATGAAAGGAGGATTTTTCTCTTAATATCTTATTATTATAGCAGACTTTTTTATCAGATAAATTGGAATGACTTTTAAAATGCATTGCCTTTTTAAAGTCATTATTTTTTTTAAATCCCAAATTAAACTCGCAAAGTGGATCTAAAGAACATTTTATGACATTGAAACATAAAACTTTTTATTGGCAGTTAGAAAGCAGAATTTTGTGATTGATGGAATTTCTAAAGTTACATTCAAATTTCAAATGAATAGTTATTTACTAATTTCAATTGCTAAAAGGTGTAAAATAAAATTAAAACCAGTAAAATTACGTTTATTTCGCCTGTTTACATGTTTGGGCTCTAGCCGAGTCATTTTCAAAACAAAAAATTAAAAATATTCGAAAATTGCTCAGTCTATGAAACGCTATCATTCAATTTTCTACGTATTCTTTCATATAATGCACGTTATTTTTTTATTACCCAACTGAAAAGAAGGGTTATCTGTTTCACGCGTATCTGTGTATGTGGATTTCTTTATACCCTCGAAACATCCCAACGGCTAGATGGATTTTAATGAATGACGTCTCTATCAATTTGTCTTAACGGCCCGATGGTTATAGGCTAGGTTTTGTGGCATATCATTGAATGGGTCTTTCAAAATGAAGACGATGTTTCATTGACTATTTTACAATCAGAAGCTCCGTTAAAATATTATACAACCTGGAAGTTGTGTAGGTTGTAGGATCTCTAGCTTTACTGCAACTCTAAAAATCATAGACATCTATAGACCTCATCAAACCAGTGTTTATAGATAGGAACTAACAATTAAACACAATTTAAAAGTCATCAATACAAATAAATAAAAAAAATAGGTAAATAATATAAACTAGTAATAAAAAAAAAAAAAAAAAATATTTTAAGTGAATTCCTACTTAGATCAATAAGAGAATTTTTTTCCCCATTCTTCTTTCACCTTGAGTGGCGGTTAAAATGCCTTGATCAAGAAGAGGGCTCTCTCTGTCTTCAAATACCTTGATCAAGAAGATGGCTCTCTCGATTATTGAAAATTAATTAATTTAATTTAATTAATGAATTAATATTTGAAAAAAACTGGATTAACATCAAGTGTCATCCACTACAAGTTTAAAAAAATTATTTGAGCTTGATTGGATGAATAATAAGTATTTTATTAACGATTGAAAATTTGAACAAGATATATATAGCGAGAGTGTGAGCTAATAGTAGGAATTGAAAAAAAAAATAGTTTCACATTGATGAGAAATAATTAATTAGTTCGCTTTTTACGCAGTCGGGTTTTTTTGATATTTTAAATTTAATTGTGTATTTTACTTGGATTTTTATCACGTGGAAAATTGAATGGTGGCGTTTGATAGACCGTGCAAATTTAGAATATTTTTATTTATTTGATTTGAAAATGACTGGAGTTGAGTCGAAACATCTAAACAGTCGAAATATGCGTACTTTTACTCGTTTTAAAGTTTTAATTTATGCCTTTTGGTAATTGAAATTAGTATATTATTACAAGTTGTTAATTTGCCAAATATTTGAATAGTTATTTAAGAATGATGCAGATTTTTAAAGTCAATTTAAAATTAATAATAACAGTAACTTGAAAAACAGAAGAAATATTGTTGCCTATAAACTGCATTTAAGCTGTTAAGCCTCCAACTACCGAAAAAAAAAAACGCCTGCATAAGATTTGCCAATCGTGTTCCTTATACCCATATGTTAATAATAGAATTAGATACAGAATTTAGGATAAATCCTTAGAGAAAAAAAAAAAGAATATTCATTGCAAACATGAAATAAAAGAAGGCAGTCTTTTTTAGTTTCGAGCACATAATATCTTCTTCGGATCATTTTTCGTTAAATATAAAATTCACTGTCTTCTCTGTGGTATTTTCAATTGCTTCAGTATTATGTTTAAAATTTTAATTTTAAAAGACCTTTTTATTTGTAAAAATATATGAAATTCAATGAAAGGAGGATTTTTCTCCTAATATCTTATTATTATAGCCGACTTTTTTGTCAGATAAATTGCAATGAGTTTTTGAATATACTGCCTTTTTGAAGTGATTATTTTTTCTAATCCCAAATTAAATTCGCAAATTGAATCTAAAGAACAATTTATGGATTATCCAACGAAAAATGTAACTTTTTTTCGACAGTTGTAAACCAGAATTTTGTGATAAATGAAATTTCTAAAGTTACATCACAAATTTCAAATGAATAATTATTTTTTTAAAGTCAGTTTAAAATTAACAATAACAGTAACTTTAAAAAGTCCTTCCGGCCATTGCCGGGAGGAAGAGGTAGCTTTCATATTCCTTATTTTAAAAAAAAGCCTACTTATGTTATTCAAACACACAAAGTTCAATTGAGTGGAAACCGAATATAGGAGATTCAATACTAATTTTTATCAATAGTAAATCATTATGAATGAGAATTTCGCGAAATTAGTCAGCTTTATCCAAGCTTCTTTTATTTAAAGTAACTTATATTTGGCTGCCAAATTCGGCGATTTCTTAAAGTGCCTGCCATTGTAAGACAACTTGGTGGATGAGGCTAACCATTGAACTTGGTCGAGTCGAGACCTTAGTAATTGCTGTGCACATGCTCACTCACATCGGAATCGGTTGATATATACGATTGCTGTCGCAGGCAAAAAATAAGATTTTTCAAAATGTCACCCACATTAGAAATTGAAACTGCTATATCTGAGCCATTTTTTAAGATAAAGACAAACAAAAAATACTCCTGAATCCTTATATCAAGGTCAAATACTTAAGAAAAAAACCTTTTTCAATTTCTAATTTTTATGCACCTCACTTTAAATATAATTTTTTTTTAATTTCATGGCCGCCATTTTGAAGCAAGATGGCTGATGAAGCTGGCCAGCGAACTTGGTCGAGATATTGATGTATACTATCCACATGCCTTCTTCCATCGAAATAGGCGAATACGTGTGTTATCGCGTGACAAATACAAGATCGTTTCAAAGTGTTAGCCATGCTAGAAATTCAAAGTGCTATAATTCAACCATTTTTTAAGATATAAACAAAAGAACAAATTTTCAGAAACAAAAACTGCTCCAGAATCTTTGTATCAAGGCCAAACACATAAAAAAATATTTTTCATTTTCCAATTTTTTAATACCTCATTTTAAATTTTAAATTACATTTTTTTAAATGGCAACCCTTTTGAAACAAGTTGCCGAATGAAGCTGGCCAACGAACTCGGTCGAGACATAGGTATGTACTATGTACAGACCAAGTTACATCCAAATCGGTTCATAAATACGCCTGTTATCGCGTGACAAAAATCAGGTCGTTTTAAAATGTCAGCCACAATAGAAATTCAAAATGCTATAACTCAGCCAATTTTTTAGATATAGACGAAACAAAACCTGTTCCGGAATCTTTGTATTCAGATCAAACACATACAAAAAAAATCTTTTTCATTTTCCAAATTTTTGGTATCTCATTTTAAATTTTTAAATTTTTTTTAAATGGCCGCCATTTTGAAACAAGATGGCGGATGTCTTCGGATTTCGGTCTAGTTCTGTTATGGGAGTGAATTAGACCTTGGGTCAGAAGAATCACAGTGGGTGTGTTCGCCACGTGCAGTTGGAGTTAGAAGTGCTTATCTTTGATAAGAAGTTTTTGCAAATCACTATTGGGTAAATAAAAGTTTCTTGACATCCTTGTAATAATGTTTTCAACGTCCCTGCAACTAAAGATTTAATGAATGTTTAGCACTGCATCTGATAGAATCAGGCAGTTGTTCTCGACGTAAAGAATGGCCTTTATATAAATAAGGCCGTTTATGTAAGTTGAAGTTTGGATGTTTCGTAGCTGTTGAAATATTGATTACCTTGTGTGCCCGTCACGCAACTTAGACTGAATTTAGAAGTTACTCTATCACTCCTGCCCAAGTCGTTTAAAAAAATGTTTTTTTTATAACTTATATCTGAATATGACTGTGTTGCTAGGTAGCGGCCTTGACGGAGTCGCTAGAATTTGACGTATTTGATTTTTTTTTTTAAGTAATTCTAATACAGAATACGGTAAAGGAATTTTGTTGACTGTAAAAAGCAATTAGGCTGTTACCCTCAGACTACCGAAAAAAGGCCTGTACAAGAATTTCCAATTGTATTCATTGTACCTATATGTTAATATATAGAATTAACCAAACATAAATGAATTACTGATTTATAATAAGTAAACTAATAAATAACCGATCATCATAACGCGTATATGTAAAAAAAAATATTGTAATGGTTAGACAGTTATTTTTATTACTTGCAATTTATCTCTGTGTGGCAAAAGTGGTCAAAAATTGCTTTCGGGACGAATAAACGAATTTTTTGTGTCAAAGGAAAAACTATTAAATTGAAAAAGGGAAATTTATTCTATTTTCCAACATATTACACAGGGTGTCTGAAAATTACCTTACACATTTTAAGATTGAATATAAAACCAAGAAATTGTCGTACAAGAGTGCGGTTTGGATGGAAATGCTTCTCATGATGAAAAGTTTTCTTCAAGCGAATGAAAATACTTAGTTACAAATTTCGATTTTAGATGGCGCTACTTGTCCCTATGTTTGCTTTCAAACATGCGTTTTTTCTTATTTTCAAATTAGTTTTAACGGTCTAACTCGGAAATGACGACTCTAGTACAGCGTCTAGAATACCTAGTGTGGAAATAATCCAAACAATGCTAAAAATTTGTATCCCTTAAATGTGCGACGATACTGCTAAAATCCCAAGTGCCGATCGCAGCGACATCTGCCGGATTTAAGTATCACATTGTATAGACTATCAAAATCTTGCAGTTGTAGAAAATATTCAGCAGGTGTCGCTGCGCTCTTTATATTACAGCAGCATCGTTGCACATTTAAGGCATACAATATTTTAGCGCTTTTTTAATTGTTAAACCTTAAATGCCGGGTATTGCTTTTCGACAACATACCCAATTTAGGCTGTAAAATACTATTAGAATAATATTGAAGCTATAATGCCTAATGTTGCCAATAAAATACATTCTGAAAATATCATTAAAACGATTTTCAACATGTAGATGGCAACACTTGTGCTGTTTAAGAATAAAGATAGATTTATTTTTTCAATTGTTGCTACTTGTTCTTTTTGTTTTGTTTGGAAGCTTGCGAAACACCCTATTTTGTTCTGCAGTGAGCAAGTAAAATTTATTTCTTATTATAGTTCCTAAAATTCTTGTGTGTTTAATGTCATAGAATTTTATCAAGGAAAATTATTTTTTTAATTAATGACCAGTATTGCCGATTAGTAACAAACTGTTTTTTAGCCGTAAACCATACTTAAAAAAATATGATTTTTTTAAGTATTTTTCACATGATTTACTTAAAAAATAAAAGCCGAAAAACATTATTACAATGATTTTTGAAAAATCAGGCATTTAAGGGTTAAAGGGATAGCCGATTTCCACACTATATATTCTAGGCGCTATAACTCTAGCCCTGTTCTGTGACACAGCGTGAAAAGCAATCTGAAAATTGAAAAAAAAACGCATGTATGAAAGCAAACATTCGTACAAGTGGCGCCATCTATGATCGAAATTGTGAACTAATTGTTTTCATTCATTTGCAGAAAATGTTTCATCCTGAGAAGCATTTCGGTCCAAACCGCACTCCTGTACGACAATTACTTGATTGTATTATCAATTTTAAAATGTGTCTTTTCGGATACCCTGTATAATAAATTTTAACGTATAACATCAATATACATATATAGTTCGTATTCTCTTTGAATTTAGGTTAGTTCGTACTAATTATAAGTTCCCTTCTGCTAAGTATTTCTGTTTACCAATCCCAGATGATAACAAATACGTATCCTCTTAACATATTTTTATTAGCCCGTAAAACATCGGCTTTGTCAGACATACTTAATTATTATTGCAATGGGATTTCTGCTAATTACTACGAATTTAAACCAACAGAATTAACTTATGTTTGTTGTACAAATATTTCGCTAAGGGATGTTTATTTTTCTAATTACAAAATGGATACATTTTTGGAGACATTGTATGTTTTCAATATGAAGTTTGTAAAGCCATGGAAAATTATTTTATCTCGACAACATTATGTCGTCTATCAACAGTAGATATATATATTTCTATTATATATATATATATATATATATATATTATAATACTTTAAAATAAAAATCGATAATTGTATCCCAGCTAAAATCTAAGCATGAAAATTTCGTCCGTTCCAATTCCAAACTAGTCCGATGAGGCAATCCGAAAACCTTCTTCTGTCTCATACATGTTAGTTTTTCCTGAAAAAAAAACAGCATAGCAGTGCCACCGTGTAGGTGATTTACACCAAAAGCTAATCAGTAACAACTTATGTTAATAAATTTCCCAATTAATTTTCAGCAGTGAAATTACATTCGAAATTATTGAATATTTAATGCGTGATTTATTACATTTCTAAGTAAGCGTAGGACTAAATGCGGGGGAAATGTTCAAGCTGGGAATCGAACCCGGAGTATAGCGCTCCAAGTGCGCTACCATTTACGCTACGAGGACGATACCGAGCTTAGCATCTCTTATTCACATTTGTTGTTAAAGCTGAAACTGCAGCTAAAGATGGGATAGTCTTCATGAACACAGGATCCTGCGGCAAAATATGAGACACAAATAAACGCAGCATCGATGAACCCATATATAATTTTAATTAATTTACCTATTAATTTTATTCATTAAAATTTTAATTCCAAAAAGCAATTTTGTTTAAAAATACATGAAGTTGAATGGAAAGAGATTTTTTTCCCATACATATTGATATTCTATTCGATTTTTTGTCTGCCATGAATTTCAAAAGTACATTATGATTTCGTAGACATTATTTTCTCTGATTTTAAATTGCATTCGAAACATGTATCAAAAGAACCATTTTTATGGTTTATTAAACGGAAAGTATAAATATTTTTATATGATTAAAAAGAAAATATTTACGATAAAAATAGAATTTCTCTACCGTTTTATAGCAAATTTCCCGTGGATAAATATTTATGAATGATAGCAATTTTTAGAATTTAAAAATTCTAAATCGATAAACTTTTTCCAGATACTATTTCTTTTATATATATGACAACGATAATCGGAGATGGTCAATTTCTCTCAAATCGTCGAAAAGAGAATTTTATCAATATCATAAAAACTATTTAAAGTAATGAGTTTGCCATATTTTGGACAACATATATTATCCATACACATTTTATATTTAATTATATTCTATTTAATTATATTCTGTAGAATTGATACACAATTTTTTAATATAAATGTATTTATAATTGGCAAAATTAAAAATATTTTGAAATTGAAAAAGCTAAATTTTATTTGCTTAAAAAACAAACAGCCAACAGAGTGAAAGTGTCCAAACCTAGGATCGAATCAGAGTTATTGACATTATGCGCCAATGATCTACCACTGAGCTGCATGGACTACACCAAGCCTAATAATTCTCATTTTTATACGTTGGCACGAGAGTATATTGTTCCTTGAGCCATCAACGCTGAAGCAAACACGAAGCGAAAGAGAATCCGACATCGATTATATTGAATAAATCGCTATATATATAATAACTTCAAGTCCTAACTAGCAAAATAATTCAAAATTGTTCTTAAAAGAGCACAATTTACTTTTGTTCCGGGAAAAAAAAAATTCATTCTCTTTTTTTTTTTAATCTTTTAAAACAAATTCAAATTTAAATGTTTAACCTATAAGAAAACTTATTCTTATAAAAGTTCTGTTCAGAACTTAATTTCGTCATTTCATAAATCAACGTTATTCAAAACGAAATTCAACTTATCAAGAAAAAAAATATATTTATTCTATCGTGAATATCTGTCAAACGATACCATTTTAATACAATACAGTTTATTAAATTCAAAACAAAAAAGTTTTCTCAAATTAGAACACAAAACATAATTTTCACATCAGTATGTGAAATATATCTTAACAGAACAAATTTTGTTCTTAAACTACCCTTAATCTAAACTGATCAAAGATTTTTGCTTTCAGAATTTAATTCTTACAGAAAACTTTTACGTTATGTAAGATTTCTAACTTCAGAACATTTTTACCTCGTCCGTATGTCATGACAAAACAGACACAAATTATTTCCTTTAAGAGAAAATTATATACTTTCAAATACTATCTTAAACAATTTTAATATCAAAAGTTTAATAACATAAAATAATCAATATGAGTATGCAATAAACAAAATTCACTAAAATAGAATTAAATACTTATCTTCGGATAGCTGCTACACGCATCCATATTTTTATAAGCCTTCAAGCAGTAAAACTTATTTAAGGATATAAATCACTTTCTGTTCCGAAATCGACGTTCGGTTAACAGAGCATTAGTAGAACACTTTGACACATATACGTGAAGCTTATGCGGAACAAGCACCTTTCGTGTAACATATTTCACTTCAACACTGTGGCGAACACTGTGGCATTTGTAATTTGCCTTAGCCGATATCACAGAAACGACGTCTGATCAGAAGATGCTAAAACACTACTTTTCCTTCCTCAAAGCACCAGCCATGATACCACACCATTTGTAGAATAAGACACTGTGTATTAAACACAAGTATTTTTAAAAACTCCATCTTTCTACGTTAAGTACCAGTACATCTTTTTAAATATGAAGAGCACAAGCATTTTTAAAAACTCGTAGAGCATCAGAATTTATTTACTCGGTCGGTCGTAAATTCAAGGCCCAAAGTTGGGTAGCCATTTTTAGCCAGCTTACTTTCCATAAGTAGACGCTACAATCTTTTATCAATCAACTCATGACTTCAGAAAAGAAACGCCACTCAATGCTTTAGTACAAAGTAAGGTTTAATGAATCTCTGTACTACAAGACATATTATTATTTACATGACTACTGTACATATTTACATTGCCAAAACTCAGAAGAAATCCGCTGTTTGCAAAACATTTTATCATTTCCCGCCTCTCATAAAAAGCTCGGGGGGAAAAATCAAGCAGGCAGATTGTATTTCGAACACCTCGACATTCAGCGTCTCAAAAGCAATCTCTCTGCCTAAAAGCTAATCCGCAATGAATTATGGGAAAACCTATTTGGCAGCCCGCTAAACTGTAGAGTGCTGCCATCTAGTGTATCAGTATTTAAATATTTGTTACAGTTTTAAAAAATCATATTTTCAAAAATAAATATTTTTTCAAATTTGTCGAAACAAAATTAATGTAAAATAATCAAAAAGGTCGTGTTCCGAGTTTGCCCATTTTTTCTTTAACAATTCTTGAATTAAAAATGTAAATTAATATTTTAAATTAAATTAATTTTAATTTTAACTAGGACTTCCCTCAGAGGGATTAGTCTGAGTGATATTACTGAGAACATAGATTTAATAATAACATGTGGAAGCAAAGAAAATGAGATGTTATCTTTAATTGCCCATATACTGCGAAAAATTGAAATGATGAAAATAAACGAATTGTAGAATTACAAAATCTTATATATAAATTCGTATACACTGTTTAAAAAAATGGGAAATCAAACCATTCAAGGCAGCCATGCATGGATATAAAATTGAAAGTCGCAAAATATTAAAAGTAAAATAGAAAATGAAACACTAATTTACTTATATCGGAATTTTAACTGTATAAAATGATGTCAAGAGCATAATCAGACGCTCCGCACCAATTTGAGTAACTTTAAATGACAAATATATGATGTTTAAAAAGAATGGACTATACTTTATATGGTGTGTGCTCCCCCGGAATAGTTAATATTGTACAATATCTGTTTTCCACGGATGCAATGAGGTTGTCGATAACATTTAAGGAATTCTCTTCTCAAAATCTAATATAGTATCAAAGTACCGAATACATCAAAAGTGGCATGCAATGCTTCGTTAGTATTGTTTTGTTTTCAAACATATTCTGCACAAGTTGAGCTGTATTTAGCATGTATTAAATAAAAGAAATTGGCAATGATTACAACATAAAGTATGACACAAGATCTGAATATATCGTCTGCATAACTTTTGAGCTGTCAATGTGTCATTTGAAGCAATTTACAAATCCATACATATTTATTCAGCAAATCATGCAAGCTAACATACGCCAATATGAACCCGATTACAAAATTTCACCAGAATAAGTTAATATATAAAAAATCTACTAATGATACTTGAGAATATGACCTTATGATAAAACGTCTAGAAAAATGAATCGGATAAAAAATTTATATCACATTTAAAACGGCACTTCCCTCTGTTAGTGGCCTTGGCGAGAGAGAGAAAAGCCTAGAGAAGGAACACTTTAACAAGTGCTTTTGGGCAACCTACTCACTGTTTCATACAGGTCTTTATTCAATATTTACACAGTTTATTTAATGCTAGGTGGGTATCTATCAGTTTTGTTGCATTTAAATCGCATGTTTTGCGGAGGAAATGCAGCATTATGAAATATTTAAAGTTGCTGTACCTAATAATTCCAAATTAATGGTAATTGAGATCGCTTTCCGTTAATTTCATCTTTTTAAATTTTAAATTTTTTAGAAACCATTCATAGAGACAATTGTATATTTTAAAACTAACCCGAAGCAAAATTTCAAGATTTTGGGCTCAGCAGTGACAGAGAAATAGAAAATTTTTGAAAGTTTTTTGTTTCTGCACTGTTTTATATAGCGACATTTTTAGAAATTGTTCTATTGCGAGAATTTACGTCATGATAAATACAGCCATGTCAATTTTCATGTTTATATTCCTAACAGTTCCATGTTCTTCGTTACTTAGATCATCTTTAGATCTTTTTCCGCTTTGTTTAGTCTTTCTATTTTTTTAGAATTCGTTCTACAACGAGCATTTACATCTTATTAATTACTACCATGCCAAAGTTTTAGTTTCTAACCCCAACAGTATCCCAAAAATTTCAGTATTCCAAATAAATCATTGCTTAGAACCTTTCTAGAAATTTTTACGTTTATCCGTCAAATTGAACCTTTTAGAGAGCGTTCATTACGAGTATTTACATCTTAAAAGTAACTACCGCACCAAATTTAAAGTTTCTAACCCAATCAATATCGCAGAAATCACAATTTTAGAATTTTTTTGCTCCTGCAGTGATGTAGGTTCCTGCACTGACATAAAATAGTCTTTTTTTCAGAGCAGAGATGGCCACCAAC
The DNA here is from genome assembly GCA_963932465.1 of Maratus speciosus. Lineage (NCBI taxonomy): Eukaryota > Metazoa > Arthropoda > Arachnida > Araneae > Salticidae > Maratus > Maratus speciosus. Next base: position 379,040,126 of record OZ010788.1, on the reverse strand, counting down.
ATTTTTTTAAGTTGGCTATGTAGTTTAAGAGATAACACCTCACAAACGTACAAGCATTAATAATATTATATACTTTATAATATTATAACGATTTATAATATTAGCATTAGATGTACAGATACAAAAGCCATTTATCTGTTACAAACTAAAGTGCCGGCGTTGCCCAGAATTTGAAAGATGTTTGTTCTGAAAAATGAATTTCAAAATTTATCATACAACACAAAACAAACATTAAAAAAGCAGTCGAAATGTTGTTGAATGAATCATATGAAAACGCTGCATAAAAATGTATAAATGTATATAACAGACGCAAAAGAATACAGCTATAAATGAACTTATTTCAATTTATAATTGGAGCAATAAAGTTTAAATACGCCAATATTTCCCTAATTGGGTTTTTATCATGCTTCAATACATTTTTCACACTCATATGACGTTATACTATATCCACCATGCCCTTTATATTTCCAATATGACGTAATATTTTCCTCTTTCACGTGGAAACCTTTAAATAGAAAAGTTATGAAGTTATATTCACTTTCATTTAAATTCGTCAAACCATTTATTTCATTTTCATATTTTACGTGAAAATCTTGCAATAGAAAAGTTATAACGTAATATTCACCTTTTTTTTAAAATTCGGCAAACTATTTATTTCATTTTCATTTTTCACGTGGAAATCTTGCAGTAGAAAACTAATTGTTGTAGTAATAATTTTATTGTTTTTTTTTAATTTTTGGCAACTGCTATAACGAAAAATGTTTAAATTTGATAAGAAATTGCTGTTAAATTGGTGGTTTTTTATTAATTAAAAATTAACTATAAGTTATTTCGATTCCGGATTACTTTAGTTGTCATTTAGCAGCATTTAGCACTTTAGCAGCATTTTGGCTTCCAAATTGTGGATTTTTTATAAAATTACAAACAGACAGATAGACAAGTTTTCATTTTTATATATCTCTCTATTCTATAAAAAGTAACTAACATCACCGCCGCCGCCGTCGCCGGTTTTGAATTTTTTGTGACCAGAGGTCTTTCTTCGTTAATATTAAGAAAACTATTGCACAGAAATATATGAAAATCGGTGGTATTATAGCGAAATGTTTGATCAACACACTAATGCATACAGTTTTCAAATCGAAGAATTATTTTAAGAGATATTTAATGCTAAAGTTGGACAAAATCGTTCCATTAAAAAAAATTATAAGAGCAAAAGCTATACATGGGAATTTAATCATTTTTAGATCATTTTATTCAATAGAAGATCGCGGTCTGCAGATTTCATTAATTTTTTTAATTTGACTCATTTTTTGAGGTTTTATTTCTATTTTAAATTCAAATATTCAGCATTTTGATACATATTTTTTACATATTTTAGAAAATGGTATTAATTTAAACTGTTGCCAACTGTATAAACAGCGCAAACAATAATGTTTGCTTCAAATAAAAAAAAATATTTACACGTTACAATTATAAACAGAAAAAAACCTTTAAATTAGAATTAAATAATTAGGTATAAAAAGCAGGCACTTATTGGAAATTACGCCATAAAAACTATATTTACATGTGAATTTTTAAAGAAAAAGGATATTGTAAAATAAATTCATTAACATGCGTTAGAAATCTGAAATAGAACAAATTACGTCACATTACACTTATTATGCAAAATGAACAAAAAATAGTATTGCAAAACAGTTTAAATTTAAAAATTGCGCGAGACAAAATATTAGAGGTTAAATATTAGATTTTTTAAAAATTTTATTATTTGTCGTTTGATGTGAGGTGTTCAGCTATAAGTATGCAAATTTTTATGTTTCCAACATAATTAGGGGCTGAGTTAGAAAAATTGCTTTAAATACTCAAGTTAGAGCCCAGAGGGTTAAATATTAGACTTTTTCAAAATTTTATTATTTGCTGTTTGATGTGAGGTGTTCAGCTATAAGTATGCAAAATTTCATGTCTCCAACTTAATTAGGGGCTGAGTTAGAAAAATTGCTAAAAATACACAAGTTAGAGCCCAGGGGGTTAAATAATAGACTTTTTTCAAAATTTTATTATTTGTCGTTTGATGTGAGGTGTTCAGCTATAAGTATGCAAAATGTCATGTCTCCAACTTACTTAGGGGCTGAGTTAGAAAAATTGCTTAAAATAGAGAAGGTAGAGACCGGAGTGTTAAATATGACTTTTTCAAAATTTTATGATTTATCGTGTTATCACAAGTGTTCAGCTATAAGTATGCAAACTTTCATGTCTCCAACTTAGGGATGAGTTAGAAAATTGCTTAAAATACATAAGTTAGAGCCCAGAGGGTTAAATAATAGACTTTTTTTCAAAATTTTATTATTTGCCGTTTGATGTGAGGTGTTCAGCTATAAGTATGCAAAATGTCTTGTCTCCAACTTACTTAGGGGCTGAGTTAGAAAAATTGCTTAAAATAGAGAAGGTAGAGACCGGAGGGTTAAATATGACTTTTTCAAAATTTTATGATTTATCGTGTTATCACAAGTGTTCAGCTATAAGTATGCAAACTTTCATGTCTCCAACTTAGGGATGAGTTAGAAAAATTGCTTAAAATACATAAGTTAGAGCCCAGAGGGTTAAATATCAGACATTTTTCAAAATTTTATTATTTGTCGTTTGATGTGAGGTGTTCAGCTATAAGTATGCAAAATGTCATGTCTCCAACTTAATTAGGGGCTGAGTTAGAAAAATTGCTTTAAATACACAAGTTATAGCCCAAAGGGTTAAATATTAAGACTTTTTCAAAATTTTATTATTTGTCGTTTGATGTGAGATGTTCAGCTATAAGTATGCAAAATTTCATGTCTCCAACTTAATTAAATTAGGGGCTGATTTAGAAAAATTGCTTAAAATACACAAGTTAGAGCCCAGAGGGTTAAATATTAGACTTTTTCAAAATTTTATTATTTGCCGTTTGATGTGTGGTGTTCAGCTATAAGTATGCAAATTTTCAAGTCTCCGACATATATAGTTTCTGAGAACGGGCTCTGTGACAGTCGGACAAACAGAGAGACAAAGGAGTGAGACAGGTAGCGTTTCTTTAGATGAACGAAACTCTAAAAACATGCTGCGGATGACTATAACAACATCCTAAAATTACATTACCATCAGCGATCTACCAATCTCGAATTTAGTTTATATTGGTTTCATATATTCTTATTCTTTTGTGCGGCCCTGTAAAATAATTATCAATATTATATACAGTAAAACCTCTGAATAGCGTACACCCCGATAATGCAGAATTTGTCCTCTATTTGGAGGTGACCGCTACTGAAAGTAAAACATGTACAGTTATTTAAGATTTGGTAATCGAAAAAATGTCCGCTAAATAGAGGTATCCGCCAATCGGGTGTGTCCGCTATGGAGGTTTTATCAGTAAAACTTCTGAATACCGAACACCTCGGGAGGGCAGAATTTGTCCTCTATTTGGAGGTGTCCGCTACTGAGAGTAAAAAATGTACAGTTATTTAAGGGTTGGTAATCGAAAAAATGCCCGCTAAATAGAGGTGTCCACTGATCGGGTGTGTCCGTTATGGAGGTTTTACTGCATAATAATATCATCCTTTACAAGAAAATTGCATGCTATATGATAGACAGACAGACAGACATAAAGAGAAAGATAACCTCCCGGATCAATAAACACTCATGTCTTTTGTTTTAATCATCCACAATTGTATGTCATACAACATGCCAGATTTTATACAACAGGTTAAAAACGGTCACCGTGGTACGGAATACTGTATTATTATTTGTTTGCCCACCAAAACTGGTTGCCACGGGTTGTTGCAAGGTTTGTGATCAAGTGGTTGAAACTGATCTATTCAATATTACTGCGTGCGTATTTTTTTTTATTTGCTCCATGTATTGAAACCAGTTGTCTACGAAAACATCAACCGGTGAAAGTGACGCACACCAAATTTCTGTGACGTATGCAGATAAATTGTGCTTTTTTAAGAGTTTTTTCTATATAATTTTTAAACGGTTTGGAACTTATTTTTCATAGTAGGTGCATTCAGTAGGCGACCCTCATAGGTACCTTCTGGTGCAATCAGAAACGAAATCCGACAAATATTTTTTGAGTTATGCTTGACGAAAGGTTTTTATTAGGCTTTCTTTTTAGTAGGACATGGCGTTAATATCCATCGTAGAAGTAAAATGTCCGGACAGTAATATTTCGCTGAGTATTAGCCTTCGCTTCGCTCAGACAATTAAGAAGAAAGGTATCTTTGGACAAGAAATTATTCAAATTTATATAATAACCCAATTTATTTCTTGGTTAACTAATTTCAGTGTAACATGGTATAAAAATATCGATGTCGAATGCAAAAGGTCCAATTTCACATTATGTCTAGCGTGCTACTCAATCCTATACGTAGATCAAAAGTCAAGGGGATCTCTTCACCTTACACAATTCTCCCACTATGGGCCTTTACAGAGATTTCCTCGCTGCTCAATGCAGTTAAGCGCACTCCACACTTCTCCGACTCTCTCTGTCCTCTCTTCTCGTCTTCCTTCCTCCGCATCCTCAGAAAAAAGGGGAGGGGGCGTCCATTATTACGGAACTTCCAATCACTGCAAAGTGCTTTCATGCTCATTGGAGTTCTTTGTTGTCTTCAAGTCGCCAGTGATGCCACCGGCTGTAAAGCGCGCGCCTGAAACTTTGGCCAGAGACAGTCAACTCTCTGGCGGAGAAAGTCATCTGTCAAGGTTGTACCGTGATAAATTATTAGTAATTATTAAGATGCTACTTGGCGCAGAATGATATAAATTTTTAAAAGCAACGTTAAAAACGCCAGAATAAGCAAACATTCAGCAGCCTAGTTTCGGTAGCGTTCAGCGTACCGTCCTCAGTGCAAAGAATAACGGAAGCTAATTCATATTAACAATATTGTCGTATTTTTTGTAGATATGAAATGCTTCAAGAAATTTAAGTTCGTGTATAAAAGTGAGTTTAGAGATGATTTTGGCTGAATTAAAATCAAAAGAGTGGTTCATCTCCCAGCAATATTTAGCAATTGAAGATTTATTGGTTTCCTGTTTTTGAATATAATGTTGGTGTTCTTTAATACGAAATTTAAAACCCCGTTTGGTTTGTCCAATATAGGAAAGACCGCACTGGCAATTAATACTATAGGTACCCCATGAGTTGTATAACTCAATATGATCTTTGAGTTTCGAAAGGGTATTATTAGTTTCATGAATTATTAGTGTCATGAGGCATAAAAAAACTCTGCGATGCCTGCTCATTGTTCGTGCAAGAAACATTGTACTCTCCACGTAGGAAACTGTTGTCCACTGTAAAGTCTAAACTCGTGTACTGTTCTGTTAAATTAATCTCTAATTAGTGGTAATTTTTTGAAGACTTTACAATATATAATTTTTGAAATACATTTCATACTCCTTTAATGTGCAATTGAAATTTCTGAATTTTATTCCTTTAAAAGGCTTACAGTCAATAGAGTGAAAGTGTCTCCAAGCCTGGGATTCAACCAGGGTCATTGACATTACGCGCCAACGCTCTACCGTCTCTAGCTACATGGACAACACCAAGCCAAACAATTCTCACTCTTATCTGTTGGCAACGCTGCAACCCTAGCACACGATGGAATATTTTCCGTGAGCCACCAACAGTGAGAAATATACGAAACTAAAGCGAATCCGGCATTTATTATAGTGAGGAAATTTACATATATATATAATTTTTGAAATAAATTTCATACGTTTTTAATTTGTAATTGAAATTGCTGAATTTCATATGCATAAAAAGTGTACAGCCAACAGAAGGAAAAGGTGTCCAAGCATAGAGTTGAATCAGGGTCATTGACATTATGTATGTAATTTTTATAGAAATTTTCATACACCTTTAATTTGTATTTGAAATTGATAAATTTTATTTGCTTAATTATTTGACACTGATTCGATCACAGGCGTGAACACTTTTTAACGCTGTTGCCTGCACGAATTTTAAACAAATAAAATTTAGCAAATTCAATTATAAATTAAAGGCGTATGAAATTGTTTACAAAACTTAAAAAAAATTATATATATATGACACGATTTCACTCGTATCATATAAACATGTAGATCTTAAGCACCAGCATACCCAGATTATATACTCAATGAAGAAATCATGGTTTTTTGCAGTCGAACAATCGTGATGGAAGAGTGGAAGGTCAGGCTGTCGTCCATTGGAATGTTTCCCGAAGCATAAATAATCGAAGCCGATAGATGCATCAAAACGGTTATTAATCGACCATATAATGCACCAAATTCCACTAGTTATAGGTGATCCATATGCGGGTAGTCGCTACGTAGTAAAATGTACCACTAGATGTTACGAATAGAACAAATGATGAAGATTCAGGAAAAACAAACACTCCAGGTGGCGTGGTTTAATTAAGCAACTCAATAATCGCCAAATTCTACCTCTCCTAGCCCATGCAACGGGTTATATCTTGCGAAAACTACATGCGTATGAATATAATACACGATAAATGGCAAATCACGTAAAAAGTAGCCGGAAGGACGCGATGAGAGCAGAACACGATAGGACCTAGCTCCGGGGGGAGGGAGGAAACGCGGGTGACGACGATATGAACTATATAGTTTCGGCGTCAGAATTATTGCGCAAATAATGGCTGGTGGGATTTGCAAGGAATGATGGGAATAGAACATCAAAGAACAAATGATATTAAAAAACATTCAAAAGAAAAAGAATTTATTTTTAGAATAAAATGAAAAAGTAATTTAATGGGTTTTATGAGATGAGACGAATGGATTAAGGTTTTTAGACTAATAAAAGAATACGCAGTTTTAAATGCATGAAATAAAATACAAAAAATATTAAGGTATTATTAAAGATAGGTAAAAAAGGAAAAATGTTAAGAATTTGGAATAGTTTTACCAAGATAAAAGGCCGAAAATTTTTATTATTACACACACATATATATATATAAATGTTTTAAAAATTTTTCAGCAGAAACGAAAATGGTATATATCGGTTTTATACATTGTGAATAATTAAAAAAAATAAACATTTCAGTTGGATGATTTTTTGAGAAGATATAAATGAAGTTTATCATATTTATTTAACATCAGCATCCTCAAATCTTGACCTTTTCTAGTTATATGAAAGTTTAATGAAAAATAAGTACATAAACAATGCGTATCTTTCGGTACCTACATTTATAGAAAACTTTCGGTATAGATGTAAACGTATAAACAGTACCTTTTTTCAGGCCTACTCCGGTACATGAAACAAATAAAGTGTCAAAAATGGGTATTAGCGTTTGAAATTCTGAAGTCAGTACATGTTTTACTATGTAAACTATTTTGATTTCACAATTGACATTTATATTTGCAAAGCGCAGATACAATTCCCTGTCGTACAGCATCTCTTGCATCTCTCTGTATCAATTTGATAATAAAATATCATTGGGTGCTGCATTTTTCTTCCTACGATCATATATGATGTTTTCCAAGTGTTATCACTACATAATACATCGAAAATTTTCTTATTTCATTTTCTTTCAAATATTTTAGAAAAACCTGTGAAACTTGATGGGCTTTTATCTTTATTAATAATAATATCATCTTAATAGTTAAAAAAATTTTATTCGTACCTTTTGAGTGTTCAACAATATATTTGCATATCTGTATAATAATAATCTTAATAAAATAATATATGTAGCTTGCTATTTGGATACCTTCTATATAACTGTTTAATTTATTCAATAGAAAATATCAGCGTCTATTCCATTAAAATCTGGCTTTTTGTTTATATTTCACAATCTCTCCTCCTAGAATATAATACACAATGCTATGAAACAAATACAAATTATCCGCATGGTCCAAGGATGTCATACAAGCTCTCGTAATTTTAAAATTTAGCTTAGTTTCCGATATATTAATTTTTTATAACTTTTAACGTAGTTTCCCTAAAGATAGTAACTAAATAACGCTATTTTTGTGAAAAGAAAGGGGGGAAAGGCATAAAGTAAAGTGAAAGAATAGAGATAAAGTGTGGTGGCTGGGGGTGACGCATAAAATTCAACCCTAAAATCGACTACGTTCGGCCCAAACACAACCACCTTTTGCAAAAAGAAGAAAACTTTTAGTAATACAGTTTTTAGTTCATAATATACAGTTTTTCAAATGCTGCTTTAGAATGCTTAAATATAAGCAGATCATTTTCATTTAGAGAAAAAATGCACATGCGAAGTTAAAGAATTCGGTCCCTGTTCCACGTGCTTGTTTTGTTTGGGCCGAATGAGGGGCATTTAAATTTGAGTGATAACGCACATCATATTGTGAACCAGATTTACGGCATATTGCATCTCCATCTATCTCTTTCCTCAATGGGAAAAAGGGAAATAATGGAATATCGTCTGGCATTCGAAATGTTAAACAAATATTTTTATTTTTGTTTTGTTTGAATAAATCGATTTAATAATTAATTTTTAGTTTACAATCTACTTTTAAAAAATCTAATGTAAAAAAAAAAAAAAAAAAAAAAAAAAAAAAAAAAAAAAAATTCAAGTTACTTATTTCCACATTTACTAAAGTTAGTATTAAAAAATTTAGTATTGTTGATCTGCATTAGTTAAAAATGTAAAAGATTTGTCATAGAACATAGAGTTTTGAGAATGGAGTCTGAACATGTGTAGAGGGCATTTGCTCAGATTAAAAGTTTTTGTCCCAATCGTAGGAACCCGGATTACAGAAATCGCCGATATTTGCCTGGGCGAATTTGCTTAGAGGATTTAGACGCATAAACAAACATTAGCTTGACAATAATGCTCAGTTCTTCAAATTTTTATACAAAATCCTCTTGACAAATTAAATTTTACTGCCCGTATATCGTCATTTTCTTGTAAAGCCATTTCTGCCACAATTTCATCAAAATCACATAACTTGCAAAATATAAATTTAGTAATTTACAGTTCATTTCATTATAAAAAGTTTTTTAGCTTATAACAGAAATTTTAATAATTAATATTATAAATGTTTTCTAAATGTAGAATTAAATTACATTTCATTATTTCCTTAAAGGTAGTAAGATATCATGCAATACAAATGCAACACATCTGGTTGCTCGTCAGCTAATAAATTTATAAAGTTTATTTCACAAGCCTTTTAATATTTACAGGAAAAGAAAATTTATTTAAATAATTCTTTAACAATTATCCCACACATTACTGATATTCATTTTTAAATTCATTTTCTGTAGTTCAGTTTGAATTTAAAATTGGAAATTATATTTTTTTCTTCAGCAAAAAGTTCAAGTACGCCGAGATTTATGAATATCTTTTGAATTTCCTTATATGAACAGACACAGAAATCCACTTACCGTTTTTCCGAAGACAGTGGTCACTGTCAATCTTCCTAAATGTCAACTTCTATGACAGCTCCTCGTATTTGCTCTTCCAAGAATTTCTACTCATATGTGATACATGACAAAGTGTCACATGGAAGCGGCGTAAATTTTGACACGTGTCATTTCTTTGATACTACATGTCGGAAAGTACAAACTAAGCCGTATCTATTTATACTGATGGTCGGATGCGAAACTAAAGGATTATGATCTCAGTACTAAAGTATTAGTGCCCGAGAGATGCACTGTATTTCATTGATAAAGTAGGTCATATTTATCTGCAGGAGAAAGCGCAATCATAAATAACACTTGCTCTGTTTCTGAGAATAATTCAGCCTGGTGATTTATTGTTTAATTGCAGAATGTTTTCATAAATAGACTTGATTTTTTAAGCATGTTTTTTTATAGTTCTTTTTTAACGTAAACCAAGTTGAACTATGTATAGTTTACTTTAAAATTTTTAATTCGAAATCTGTCCATTCTTATATTTCTGGTAATTTAAACTCATTATAGAAAAAAAGGAATTTTTAAAACTATCACTAGTCATTAAATATTAACAAACGGCATAAGAAAAATAACTTAAAAATGAAACACACATTTTCTCGATGAAAATAAGACATTAAAACAGTGCCATAGTTCATTTATAAATATGGTTCTACTGCTTACTAAGAGGAAATTAGAAGTATTTCCCACAAATTTTCATTTTTTATTATCTGGCTTTCAGCAAAGGAGTTTGCACATAATGAATGTCAACGAGTAGATTTAGAAGAAATGTTTGGATTTTGATACTTCTATTTTTCTTGGAATAGGCTCGTTCTGATGATTTTCCAAGAAGAGCCAAATCACCCATAAAAAATGAAAAGTAAAAAAAGTATAAATAAAAAACGACAATTTATGAAAACCCCTTACCATTTAGCTGTTTTTAGAGAACAACTAAAAAATCAGCTCTGTCTATTACCGATATCTTTCTGAATTTTCACGATATTTGACTGACTTTTTTTATGAGTTGCTCCATAGAGTACTATCAAATAATGAAAAAAAAAATGTTTTCTATCGTGCGCGCATGCGTATACAAAAAATATTTCATTCAACTGCTCATATTTCATCAAATATTTACATTCCAATTGCACCATATTATTTCTACTACATTTTGTCAAATTTTCTGAAATTGACGTTTAAATTTGGTAAAAAAAAATTCTGCATGATAATAAACAAGAAACATGCAATTTTTTTTTTTTTACTTTTTTAAAAAATCAATAATTTTCCATGAATATACATTCTATTCTTCCACAAATAAATACCGCGTGTCCTAAAAAGGACTGACTGATTTTAAAATTCAATAACTTGTAAACGGTGACAGATATTTAAAAAATTCTTCCAGGAGGGTTATGCATAAGGTCGAAAGTTTTTTTACAGTGATTTTCAATTTTAGTTCGAATTGCAAAAAAATAGATGGCGCTGCGATCAATAGACGCTAAATTCAGGCTCGATTTTTGGTACTTCGTGGCCCGGATAATACATTTCCATCTCCTTTTTCCGCATAGAACAAGAGAAAGGACCAAAAATCGAGCCTGTATTTAGCGACTATTGCTTACAGCGCCATCTATTGTTTGTAATTCAAACTAACATCGAAAATCACTGTAATAAAACTTTTGACCTTATGCATAAACCTCCTGCAAGAATTTTTTATATATCTGTCACCGTTTGCAAGTTATTGAATTTAGATCATTGCGTGTATTTTATTTTACAGGGTGATAACAAACATTATTCTTTTTCTTTGATTTTTTGTTGGGCCCCTAATTGTTCTTCTGATCAAACCGCCATTAATAAATATGAAGTCGAACATATTACCGAAGTTCCATAATACCGAAGTTCCAGAAAAATGTGACAAATATATCTTTAAATATTCGACAAAATGTTTAAAATCGAAATTGTCCGGTCATTAATGGCCATATAGTGTATTAACTTACAGAAAAAAATAAAAAACTGTATCATCGTTTAAGTTTAAATTCATAAAGTACTGCGCATTTAAACACTCATTTAACTAGCAATTTGAAGATGCATTAACCACTGGCATTTGATGAGTATAAATGTTGCTCGCCAAATCGCGTTCCGCGTTTGTCTTTGCGTGCAAAATAATTGAATGTATTTTGTTTTTTACAAACTTTCTACTGTAATTCCGCCGCTAAATTTGACTATTCCGTTATAACATACATACGTAATTTCACTTGCCTTTATTTTTTTTTTCAAATATTCTGAGCATGCGCCTTACGGAGATCTTCCTTGAGAGATAGGTGTATCCATTTATGACAGTTCTTAAAATTCTATTATAAATTTTAGACAGGTTTTCTATGCTAGATTGATTTTCATTCTAAACTCCCAATCAGAGAGGCGTAAGTCATGAGAGAGATAATGCAAACTTTAAATATTGGTATTTTGTTGTGAATAGATAGAGCAGGATTTTAAATAGAAGTTCAAGACATTTAAAATCTCCGGAGACCTTAGCTCTTATCCTAAGAGTATGTTTTTGGAGGTAAGAGTTTTATCAAGGGTTAGTAAATTTGGGTAGGTGAAAGTTCTAAAAAAATAAACAACAGTTTTGAATTCCTTAATCTTAAGGGGTCTTGTACCTTTTAAACGCGTCGAAAATTAACAAAAAACATCAATGTTTGAATTAGTCTATCTTCAAAACCTTTTTACGTATAAACATGAAATTTTGGATATTGATTAAAAAGATTGTGCTTTGTAATATGCTACCATTAGAAATATATTAGCCTTTTACAGAATTTGTGTATTGTTGAAATTAAAATACCTCTTTTTTTTACTTCAGAAATCATTGCGCGCATGATATGCTGAGAAAGTATGCATGGATTGTCATGAAATTTGGTAAAGACACTAAACAAATATGTGTGTTTAAAATGGACTACTTTTAAGTATTTACAATAGTAATATTTTTAGATATGACTATATTTATTTATTAAAAATACATTTTTTTTTTTTTTTTTTTTTTTTTTTTTTACAAAAGTATTTTTTTATATAGTTAATGAAATAATTTTAGCCTAAGAGTAGTTCATTTTAAACATACATATGCGTTTAGTATCTTTTAGTATCTTTTAGGTATGGAAACAAGGAGGATTGGTAGCATGAAAACACCGTGGTAAACCTACCAGTCAACCACAGAAATCAGCTTTACATGTGTTTTCCACCACGATATGACTTGCCAGGACAGATGCATTTTAATATGCAAATCGAGTTCTGTCTAATCCTGGAATTTCAGCCGTCAACTTGAAGAGGTGATGATCTATACCGCCGTCTCCCGATCTAGAGTTCCGAATTTTCAACGTACATAATTTCTGAATTTATGACCGAACGACTTCTAGTTTGGTATCCTAAGGTAAAATTTATTGCTTAATCCAAATATGATATAATGCATCGGTGTTATTACTGAAAATATTAAAATTTGGACAATTTCGATATGTTTACGGCACCAAATTAACAAATTATAAGTGTATAATTAATCGGTTGACGTTTTTACTAACTGATTCGTACCAGTCACATTCTTATTTGCTTTGCGGAAAAGTTAGCATGACTGTATATTAAAATTATCTTTACTCATTTTCTAAAATTTTTATACATTACTTCCTTCCATTTACGTATTTGAAACCTTTTGGGACACTTGTATATAGAAAAAAGTCAAATTTCCATGATTTATGCTCCAACTTTCGTATATACTAAAGCTAAGTAAGATTTACATACTCTATGCATTATTATTTGTTAAAAGATGAAAAAATTAATAACGAAATTGTGAGCAGTGACATATCTCATTTAAGTAATAAAAGTAAGTTTACTTCATGTAAAATATTCTAGTCAAATATTATGTAAATTAAAAATGCCTGTATAAATAAAACACAGGTGACTTTTTTTAAATTTATTGATACTTTTCTATAGTTCCAGAATTCTAGTCTCAAAGTGAAAAAAAAAAAGACGATTCTCTGACACAATTGTCTATTTTCCTATAGCTATTCCCTAGAATAAAGTGAATTCGGTAAACCTAAATATCCACAAATACAAAATATGGAACTACAACAATTTTTTCTCAAGAACGTTTTGCTTTGGTAAGATAGTTTGTTTATTGGAAAAAAGTACATTAACTCAAAACATAAAAGTAATACCGAAACTTTTTTTTTCTCAAAATTTGACAAAAAAATTCGATATAGGTAACCATTCTGGGAGATCGAAATTTAGAACTAACTCAAGCGTCAGACACACATATTGACATTTTGCTTGTCTTTTTCTTAACCCGATGTTTTCCGAAGAACTGGATATCGAACGATTTTCTTTAAAGAACCCACTTGATTTTACCCAATTCTTCAGTTTTAAAAGTTTTTCCAAAACATTTTCTGAAAAGGATTCAGGAAAAAAAGGCAGACTAATAGCATAAAACATAAACTAACAGCAAAGCAAGTTATGTTTAAGCAATTACACATAATTGGATCAAATATTTGCATTAAGAAAAGTGTGTCAATGTTAGGTTTTGATTAGAAATAATGTGAAATAGCACAAAATTAGATTTATCGAATGGCATATTTAGTAATATTTCATTATTTGCGATTCAATTAGTAAAGTCTTTAGATATAGCAACAGTTATTTAGGATTTAGAAAAAAGGGGTGTGACGCAAAAAAATATTTATGTGTAATTAACGATTTATTTTTTCCTTGAAAGCTAAATTAGTAAGTTAAATAATATATTTAATGGAAGAACGAACAGCTTCTGCCATGATTAATTCTAGAATTTTCTGCAAACTTTCAGAGGATTTCTTTTTTATACATTTGATTATTTTTCTTTTATACATAAAATTGTAAAGTAAGAGTAAAGTAACATTTTTATCAGGTAAATCGAAAATTGTGTATACAGAAATTAAATAATTAGAATTTTCGAAGGTGCCGCAGTGTTTCAATCTGCAAGAAAGTTCAAATTAACTTCCAATATTCAAACCGCATTTTTTTCAAGAATGAATAAAAGTTAGGGTCTTTTGGCTCTAGTTTACGTTAGCATTATTACAGGTTAAGGTGAAACAGTGCTATCTGTTAACGAATGCCTGAACTATTTTTTTTTTATTATTTCTGTATAAAGGAATTTTAAAACAAATGTATTATTTAGAAATCAAGGGTATATTTCTCACGAAACTGTAACAGGGATGACTTATTATTACGAGGCACAGAATAAATGGTACTTACATATCGTTCACCCGCAAAAAAAGTGACACATCTCGACAAAAGTAAATTTCGCAGAAGAGGCAAAAAGAGGGGGGGGGGGAGATTTGCACGATTTTACTATAACATGATATTATAGAACTTAGCTCTGCATGCAGGAATAAAAACATGCATAAAAGCATAAAGCCCTTAAAAATAAAGACATAGGAGGATGTTTGGAGCGTTGGGTGATTTTACCTCCCCACACAATCCACCCCTCTTCTGTGGTCAGAAATGGACATATACGGAAAATCACTTTATTACGCTATAACTACACTTAGAAACTTTTTGTGTAGCAAGACGCACCTATGACAGACCTATTAGTGTAATAAAACGCAAAATGAATTTTTGCGAGATGTGTCACTTATCTTGCGGGTGAGCGATATTATATACGTGCCAGAAAGATGCATAGAGCAATAATGGTACTGATAATATCAATTAGAATAACGCTCGAGTTTTTTTTCCCTTACTACATTTAACTACAAATAGTTAATAATGTATAGTTGCCATTTTAAAAGAAATATGCTACGTATTTATATGTAAATATATAATATGATGTAGAAATACAGGGTGTCCACTCTCAACGGTGTCCAGTGGATAATTCTAATACCATTCGCCATAGGCATATAATTAAAATTACAAAGATGGTTTAAATGAGGTAAAGTATTATTTTAAAAGCCATTTGGATCAATAAAAACATTTCTTAAAATTACAAAATTTGATTTTTTTTTTTTTTTTTTATGGCTCTCTCGGTCTTTTAAATTATATTTAGTAAAAATATCCTAATGCATTAAAAAGTATGACAAAAAATCCCCATTCTTCTACGATTAAAACTGATCGAGTAATAATCTTTAAAGTTGATGCATCTTTTTCGCTGCGAAATAGGGGTCATTCACAAATTTACTAGAAATATAAATAATCGTCAGATATTAAAAAAAAAAAAAAAAAAAAAAAAAATAGTAGTTGAAAGTAAAATTGACAACATAATATAAATTTGTAATCTATTTTAACTTTCAGAGACTAAATCAAAATGTATAATTTGTACTAAAAATATAAGTGAAAAAAATAACAGAATTTTTGTTAAATGAAATGATAAAAAGCAACAATCTCAGTTCTTTGCAAAATGATAAATAATTTAAAATGCTATCGGATTATCCAATCTAACTTACTGTAACAGTCTTACTGTAACAGAAAATATTTACTAAATATCATTTATAAGATTGGAAGATAGTATAGAAAACTAATTTTCGTAATTTTTAAAGAAATGTTTCTATTGATCCAATCGACGCACAGACGACGATCTAGGTGGACAAAATTATTTCGTTGAAGCTTAATTAGTTTTTGCTGTTTTTTTTTTAATGCATCACTAATAAAATACTCAAACAGCGATAAATATTTGGCCATTTAACAACAATGTCTTAAAATAAAAATACAGGGTGCCCACTTAAATCCGTTCCCACCCACTTAACTGCCGAACGACTGCATCTATATTCATAAACGTGGTGTCTAAGTATAGTAATGAGGCTATACGCTGCTAGATGCGACCGCTTATAGCGCCACCTGGCGCAAAATGGCGGTATTAGTATTCCTATCGCGAAAACGGTTCGAAATACGGGACAAAAGTGAACGACAGATTTGTAGAGCATCATCGATTTAGTTCGAAAGGACACCTTGTGAACATGAATGCAAAATGAATGTCGTTCTGAGCATGAATCTCGTTTTCAAGATAGGAACACTAACTCAGCTATTTTTCACCAGGTGACGCTTGAAGCGGTTTCATCTGGTAGAGCATAGCCACTTTACTATATCTAGACACCACTTTAATGAGTATAGCTGCAACCATTCGGAAATTAAGAACGTGAGAAGTACTTTAGTGGGCACCCTGTACAATGCATTACAAATTATGCGTTAAACATACTTATTTCACAATTAAGTAAAAAACAGTTTGATGCATACATGCAAGTTAACACGCATTTCTTTTTTGTATTTTTGTCTACTCAGAATTTCTCGAGAAATTTGTGTAGTCATCCTGAAATTTTTTTAAAAAATAAAATCATATTAAAAAAAAAACTTTAATGTTTTGTAGCATCCTGTAAAACATATAAATGCTACCAAAATTATTTTCGGCTAAAAAAATGCTGTTATGGGAATAAATAACATATATAAATTTTATTCAATTTGAAATAAAATTTCTTTATACTATGTATCCGAACTACAAACTATGTATCTGTAATGTATCTGAATTTTTTATGTGTCCCTGTAGAATAAATACAACTGTTACGCACTTTGTTTTCAATTTAAAATTTGCTATTGTATATCTCAATAACCTATAGTAATTTTCTTGAAATTTAATTAAAATTTCTGCTTTTTAGCAACAATCTTTCCGCGATCTTCTGTGTGGCCCTATTAAAAATGCATAATTTCTGCGTCCGTTAAATTATAATTTAATAGAATTGTCATCGGAAAAACACATGTAGGCAAAGTTTCAGCTCAATCAGATAATTGAAAGTGGTTTAAAATTATCTTGCAAGATTTGAACTAATCTTTTATGTGGCCCTGTAGAAAAAGTGTAACTGCTACGTTCCATAAATTACAATAATATTGCATTGTCATCAAAACTATATAACCTGAGCAAAGTTTCAGCTCAATTAGATTATTGAATGTGGTTTAAAATTAACTTGCAAGTTTTAATCTAAATTTTTGTACAGCCCTGTAGAAACAGTATTCTAAACAAACTTCTACGTTCTTTAAATTATAGTGATATTATATTGTCATTAAAATTACCCATATATTCATTGTTTTGGATCAATAGGATAATTAAAAATGGTTTAAATTTGAACTGCAAAATTTGAACTAAACATGCATACATGCACTGCAAGTTAATAAGATGCTTGTTTATTAATAAAAACTTACTCATCTGCAGATATCTGCAGGAGTTTGTTTAATTTTTCAATACTTTAGGGATGACGCTTTTATTTTTAAAAATGCATATTTCTGAATAATTCTGAATAATTTGTTAAAAGTCAAGATGAATTTTGTGAACATCAAGGATTATCTGGAATTACAACGTTTGAAAAAAAGCGGTTAAGCGGGTTTAATATAAGGACCCAATAACCAAAAATTCTTGAAACTCGGATATAAATTGTCGTAATCTAGACTTCTTCCGTATGGTAAATGCAATCATTTTAAAGGGTAGGGTGTTTGTCGATCTTTTATAGAAGCCCACCATATTTTAGTATATTTTAACCATTAAATGCCTGATTTTTCAAAAATCATTTTAATGTTTTTCGGCTTTCATTTTTTAAATAAATCATGGGAAAAATACTTTAAAAAATCATATTTTGTTTTAACTATAGTTTATGGCTAAAAAACTGTTTGTTATTAATCGGCAATACTGGTCTTTAATTGAAAAAAAAGTTTTTCCTCCATAAAATTTTATAATATTAAACGCACAAGAATTTTAGAAACTATGATAAGAAATAAATTTTACTTGTTCACTGCAGAACAAAAAGGGTATTTCGCAAGCTTCCAAACAAAACAAACAGAACATGTAACAACAATTGAAAAAAAAAAATCTATCTTTATTCTTAAACAGCACAGATGTTGCCATCTACATGTTGAAAATCGATTTAATAATATTTTCTGAATCTACGTATTTTATTGGCAACATTAGACATTATAGCTTCAAAATTATTCCAATTGTGTTTTAGAAGCCTAAATTGGGTATGTTGCCGAAAAGCAGCACCCGGCATTTAAGGTTTAAATACAAGGTGCTGACAACTTAAAATAGTTATAACTGGAACTGTAATTATAATAGAAATAATATTTTGTAAGGTTAATCTTTATAAATATATTTATAAAGGGAGAAAATTGTGGGCGTTTTTAACGCAAGATTTCTAAATATTTTAGTACAGCGCGAATATTAGGTCTCGATAATGACAAATACATGTAACTCGAATTCAACTTGTCACATCGCACCTCGCACAAATTTCGTATGGTAATCTTAATCGTTTTAAGAGGGGAGGGGTGTATTTTCTATTGCAGTTCTTTCAAATTTTAGTGTATAAGGTGCTGGCAACGTAAAATAGTTATAACTGGAGCTGTAATTATTGTAGAGCACTCATATTTTGTAAGTTAAACATAATCTTTAGAAAGAGAAGACATTATATTTATTACTATTATTATTTCTCAATTTAAAGTTCATTGCCGGTTTAAAGTTTAACACTTAAAATCCAAATTTATCGAATTTCAATTTATATGCTAAAGCATATAAATAGAAAAATTCATTTTTCATGAAACTAATGCATAAAAAGGTAAACTAAACTTCGATGAATTTGGATTTGAAATATGAAATTTTTGTTTCGTTTTTTCAACTATAAACATGGAGAGTCATCATATTCCATGTCAATTCAACCAGACCTTGTAACCCGACCCCCAGGGATTTGGATGAAACTCGGTGTATATACTAATTCTATCATGATATGAATACATCAGAAATTTTCCCTTCCTAGAACTCATAGTTTGTGAGATATGGGGGGTCCAATGTTTGGATTTTTCTCAAATCGCACATTTCTGAGTCTGTATTTTTAGACTGCAGTTCCATTTTCAAAAAATTGTTTCTCTGGATCTAAAATGCGTATCATCTTACAAATATCACCATAAGTACATCAAAAGATGCAGATTTTAATAAAAAATATTTAAAAAATTAATTTTAAATATTTAGGGCCAAAAAATTAAACCAAAGTTGAAAGTTATGGTTATTTTTCCAAATTTTTGTGACTTTACGAAAAAGGCTCTACACAAAAAGGCAAATGAAATTTCCAATTTCTTTTTGTTTTAAATACAAGTTTACACTTTGGGCTTTCTATTTATGAAATAAAAATTATGTCTTTCTCATGGCTTATGCAATGATTTTGACTTATTTTGGGATGCTGTAACTATCAAGAGATAAATATCTTTAATTTTGCATATGGTACCTAAATAATTGCTGCACATTTTAAATATAAATTTATTAATCATTTTGATTTATTTCCTAAAACGAACCCTTAAAATCAGACTGATTTATTTATTTTTATAACAGTAGAAAATTTGTATCTTATTGGTACATATCACACATTATCTGAAATTGTGTTGTTCTCAATCTTATCGCATATGTTTGTCACATAAATGTACATCTATCATTGGATTCAGTGGTATAGCATTTCTGTAAATACTTTCACAAAGGTAGTATGTAAAGAATATGTACAATATTTAATGGAGGGGGTATAGATATTGAAATCATAGATTTTTTTCTCATTTTACTCAGAAAAAACAAAGCAAAAACTTTACTTTGTAAATAATAAAAAAAGAAGCACTTATATTAAATAAATTCAACAAGTCATAGGAACCACAGTAATTATTTAGGTACCACAGTTTAAATTAGACATATTAGAGATATATTTATTTTTTTCTTGAATGGTGCAATTTCCCAAAACACGGCAAAATTTTTACATAAGCTAGGAGAAAAACTTCATTTTTATTAAAATTGAAATAATCATTAATTAAATCTAATATATTAAATAAAATTGCTTATAAATAATTTAAAGATTTAGATTGTTGTATTTTTTTATGTAAAAATTAATGAATTTGTTAAATTATATGCAAATTTTTAAAGCTAAAAAATCAAAATAAACATTATATTTAAAAGATTGAAATTCAAAAATGTAACTGAGCTAAATATAAATATAGAAATAAATGACGTACTTTTGCAGTATCACTTAGACTTATTTTGCAACATTCTTTTTTTTTGTGCAATTTAAAAATTATATTTATTATGAATAAGCAATATTGAGAACCTTCTAATATATATGTCAATTTTCCTATATTACTGTAACTCCAAACATAATAACACAACAAAACATCGGTATATTACAAGATCTTCGTGATTTAGTATCTAAAACATTAAATCGGTGGCTATCTCCCCTCCTTCCCCCCCACCCCCCAGAAAAAATTTAAATATCTTAAGGGGAAATTCTCTTCATTTCTGTAAAGGTTTATGAAAATTTGCAATTTTTATATTGCCAGAGAACCCATCACAAAAGTCAAGGACTTTCTTTACATCAGGAAATATCTCTTTTACAAATGATATCACTTCCTTCTGTGTTAAAAACATAAGAGTGAAATCATGTTGCATATCATAAGATAAAATGTGTATATTGCTTGCTGATAATCTAATACTGAGAGATAGAGTGTATATAACATTTGGATCAAGAGTGCAGCTTCTTTGGTCCAATGGTTACTTTAAGCCTCATCTTGAATAAGAAAAGTAAAATTTTTGCTGAAATCCTACAAAACGATAGCTTTTTGAGGGTCAAAGTTTGCTTTAGTTTCTTTTAGGAAATTAGATTTAGCTTTCGTTATAAAAGAGTGGAATAACATTTTCCAAATATTTTACTTAGCTTGTCACAAATTCAATTAAATGAACAGTGCTGCTAATACTGAATTGAATACCTAGAGTTATAATTCTCAAGTTTTTTGGAAATTCCTATTTAAAAAGAGAATACAACTCATATAGATACACATAATATCAATCGCTTTTCTGCATAGTACATTCTTAGCAATGCTAACTACATTTTTTTTCCAGTCACAATTTTTCAATATTCATTACAATTATAAAATTTTTCAATTAGTTCAACTGTTTCTGGACCTGTAGCTGTGGCTTTAATTTTTCTTATTTCTGGCATAGACAAGATTCTCTTTTCTCTCAGAAGTTGTCATGACGGTTTTGCAGCATAATTAATTACTTCAAATTCATCTATTATTTTCATTTGCAGCACAAGGAAAAATAGATCCCTTCTATTATGAGAAACAGCAGACTAATAATAATTTGATTACAGATTCGAAAACACCTGCCTTAACTAAATAATTTTATCCTGCCTTTGTTTATACAAGGCAGGTGTAAAAATATGTTTCATACTGTAGAAATGAACTAGGCTTTGTTAAATATAAGGTATTTAAACTATAAAAAACATATTTAAAATGATTAAAATTATCCAAAATAATAAGATATAAAGTTTTAAAAGAATGTTAAATATAAATAAAATATTTTAATTCAAACACACATACACACAAAGAAAAAAACATTGAAAATTTGATGGGTAAAAAGTCATTATTGCATTTTCTTATTCTATATCAACAAAAGATTTTTTGATTACAGTTATATTGTAAACTCAAAATTAGTTTAAATTGTTTAAATTTTAATTGTTTTTATTTATTGTTTTATTAATTGTTTAAATTTAATTGTTTAAATTTAAAAAAAAATGCTAATAATAAAAGAAAATCTGGAAACATAAGGATTATGCACAAAATTTAATGAAAGGAGGATAGACTGCAGTCATAGACCCCCCCCCCCCCCCTTTTACTCAGAAGAAAGGAAAAAAAAAGCAAAAACTTTAATTTGCAAAAGAAAGGAAGAAAGAAACATTGAATAATATATTCAACAAGTCATAGGAACCACAGTAGTTAGTTAGGTACCTCAGCTAAAATTAGGCAGAGATTTTTTTTTTTTTTCATGATTGGTGCAGTTTCCCAAAACAGGGCAAAATTTTGTATAAGTCATGAGAAAGACATCATTTTTATTTCCTAACTAGAAAGCCCAAAGTGTAAACTTTTTTTTACGACAAAAGGAAATAGGAAATTTCATTTGCCTTTTTGTGTAGAGCCTTTTTCGTAAAGTCACAAATATTTGGACAAATAACCATAACTTTCAACTTTGGTTTAATTTTTTGGCCCTAAATATTTAAAATTAATTTTTTAAATATTTTTTTTATTAAAATCTGCGTCTTTTGATGTACTTACGGTGATATTTTTAAAATGATTCGCATTTTATATCCAGAGAAACAATTTTTTGAAAATGGAACTGCAGTCTAAAAATACAGACTCAGAAATGTGCGATTTGAGAAAAATCCAAAAATTGGACCCCCCATATCGCACAAACTATGACGTCTAGGAAGGAAAATTTTTTGATGTATTCATATCATGATAGAATTAGTATATACGCCGAGTGTCATCCAAATCCCTGGGGGTCGGGTTACAAACCATAAAAAATTTGGTTGAATTGACATGGAATGACCCTGGAATCAATTTCAAGAAAAGTTTCTCAGTTGCAGACAGAACCAAAAAAAAAGACTCCTTCTCCCCCTTTAATATAATTGCGTTCAAACGTATTTCTGGTTGGTTGGTTGGTTGTGTGGGGTTTTTTGGCGCAAAGTAAACGTATTTCTGGAAAACGAGTAATTACGTAAAAATAACTAGATAATTAGTAAATATGCAATTCTATTTAAAAAATTATATTATGTTTTTATAGCATTATAAATTAATACTTTCTGACATATAATTAGTTACTTATAAATTTAGTTACTTTCTTATAAACATAACTGGGATTAACTTGCAATGAATTACAAGTAATTTTCATATCAATTTTTAAAATGCAATTAGAATTAGCTCGTAATTGATTGCAATTTAATTTAAATGCATTTTACATAATGTAATTTAGATTTAGTTATATTACATTACACGTCATCCAAATTGTATTCTGAACAAACGTAACTGACATTAGCTTGTAATACATTAGAATTTACTCTAAAATATACTTTTAAAAAAGAAATTTGTTTTCACTCGTAATTGATTGCAATTTAATTTAAATACATTTCATATAATGTAATTTAGATTTAGTTGTATTAAGTTACGCGTTAACCAAATTAGATTCTAAACAAACGTAATTGACATTAACTTGTAATATATTAGAAATTAATGTAAATTACATTTTTTTAAAGATGTAATTAGAATTGACCTATAATCCATTACAAGTTAACTGATTTCTATAATTAAAAAAAATAGGAGGAATCATCTTGTAATCGATTACAGGCTAATTGGGTTATATGTTTAAAAATGTAATCTGAATCATATTGTAATCTATTACAAATTAATCTAATTAAATAATTTTAAAAGATAAAATGAGAATTGATTTGTAATCTATTATACGATAATCAGCTTATACATTTCAAAAGCGTAATTAAAATTACTTTTTAGTGCATTACATGTTGATCAATTGCATTCTGAGGAGATTATAATGTATTTTAATCTGTAATTTCATTACTTTGTAATCATATTCTGCCCACACTGGTATATATGTTTGCATTATAACATATATCAAACTTTGTACGAATTTTAATTAAAAAGCTAAAATCTTAACAACATTTTTACGCACAAATAGCGTACAGACACTACAAAAAAAAATCCCATACGAGCCCTTCGATGATTTCTGGATCCCGTTCCTCAGTGAGAGAGAGAAAAAAAGAGAGAATTAAAATGAGTTCAAAGAACCCCTGGGTTATAGCCCCGAGTACTGGCTTATGGGCTGATTGAAAAGGCGAAAACAAGAGTTTATATATGTTAAAGAAATGGCGTAATGGATCAGAACCAACTGAAAAAAGGAGTCACTGCGCAGTGACTCCCTTTTTTATAGCCAGCACTCGGGGCTATAACCGAGGTGTTCTTTGAACCCATTTTAATTCTCTCTCTCTCTTTTCTTTCTCTCACTGAAGAAGGGGATCGAGGAATCCTCGAAACGATCGTATGGGATTTTTTTGTTGTGTCTGTACGTTATTTGTGCGTAAAATCGTTATTAAAGATTTTAGCTTTTTTATGTTTGCATTGTTAAAAATTTGAAGTAAACTGCCTAGTAATTCGACCGTTGCTATAAAGCTAATTGCTAATATTCAATCATAATTTGTTAAAAATATGGTCATAAATACCTTCATAAAATGGTCAAGTAACCGTTATTTGCAAAAACGGTCGATTGGTTGGACAGTTTGCTGCAGTTTATTAACAGTGTGACACATATTCAATTTGCCATGCATAACATCCCTCCAGAAATAAAAATACTATATTTTTAAATATCTTATTTCGCGAAATACCACTAATCTGATGTTATGTATTAAATAAATAAATATTAAAGTAATATTTGTATAATTATATTTTGTTTTTTACGTTATTTACCTTTTTTAACGATATTACATATTTAACAGATGTATACTAAGTCGCCGTTTTGGACGTGTTTGGCGACTAGGAACAATAATCAACACTGGCGATTGACAGCCATTTTTGGTGACGCATCTTCTTGGCACAAGTTATAAATACGTAAGTACCAAATAAACAGTGTTAAAATTAATTTTTATTTGTTAATAATGTGAACACAAAACTGTTTCTTTCAAAATGTTTTCAGAATTGTTCAACTACAAAGTATATTTAATGTAAGGCAAGAAAAATAGAAATAAGCTGGTACTGAACCTTAGAAAATATTAAATGTTTATTGGATTTTAAAACAAGTTATCAATATCACGTTAAAAACAAACTCCCAAAAGCAGCAAAATCAATTTCATATCATCCATTTTTTTTCTAATAAAAAGCAGTAAAATATGAAATTTTGGGAAAAAAGTTCTAATTTTTCTTTACCTTTATTAAGAAAAAAGAAAACTGAGTTCATGTTAGACTGCTAGAGAAATTATCAGTTTTGATTTTGCCCTCATGAAAGAACAAATGCAATAAGAAAATACAATTTTCCGTTACATCGATATTTTTTGAGAAGGTCAATATTTTTAGGCCTTAATCGTCCAAGATTTCTTTCTTTCTCAAGATTCACTTTTTCCACGTAAAAACTATTTGCCACATCGAAGTATTATTTTCACACCTTTTTTAAAGTTTTCAAACGATTTAAAATAAAATACTGAATATGAAAATATTTACTTATTCTTTTAGGATTTCCCAAAATGACAAATTGTTCTTTGCCCTTCAATTGTTTAAGTATTTTACCTAAAGATGAACGATGTGAATATATTTCACATGGCCTTGTGAAATAACGCTTAAAGCCCAAGTGTTTCATTCATTAATTTTGTTGAGGAATATTTATGATTCGAAACCTATTTGTCATCTGTCGAAGTTAAACCTTTTCCCAAGAGTTTTAAGTTTCATTCTAAAAAATGCTTCTTTGTGGCTTTGTCTAAACCGTATTTTAAAGACAAAGAGATATTAGTTTTTAAAGTTGAATTTGCGTTTCGTTAAAAGTATTATTCTTCATTGTTATTTAATAAATTTTAGAAAATATATAGACACTTTGAATTTTATTAAACATATAAACAAGCATAATAAACAATTAAACAAGAAAGAAAAAATCATACGTCAAGCATAGATTATGAAACATTTTCCAACACATTCAGAATAATGTAACAAAACTGTACCGTTTAAAAAATTAAAATATTACGTCTAATTCAACCATATGGAAACGCATAACACATTTCAAAACCCAATTTCAGCCGTTCCCATCTGCATTCGGAAAAGCACCTGAATTTTATCAGAAGGCCTGTTTATGATACATAGATTTGTATCTATTAACTACATACATGCCAAAATTTAGTTCACATAAGAAATACATATACTTCAGTTGAAAATTTCCCTTCAACATTTTCCTCTAATAAGAGAATGATACTCGAATACTTTTGTGCAGCCCTGTATATGAGATATAGAATTTATATATTATTGAATTTTTATTGTGAAATCACGGCAGTTAAATAACTGAGCTTCTCTTCATGAATTATATTTAGAAAATAATGTTTTCCCTTTTAACATCTTCACAGAAAAGGAGAAAGATAAAATTGGCATGCTCCTACCTTTATTTTCAGCGTTGATCAAATCCGCGTAGGGTAATCCAACCTGCTATAAAATCCAAAGTGAATCAGCATGAAAATATTCCACTCAGTAACAAAAGAGGGCACAGGATCACAGGACTACACTATTTAATTAAAAGCACATAGATAAAGTTAAAATTAAATTTACATTCAAAGTTATATATTTAATTAACTTTCAGAGCGCAGACACACTGCGTGTTTTGCTTTAGTCAGTCTTATTGCATCTCGTTGTGCAACACTTTTATGTATACCAGATGTTGGAAATTCCTTTTTTTTTTCTCTCTCTGCACGGGAAAAGAGGGAAATGGGTAGTTGTTCTTCACTCAGATAAAATAAGATTTCATCTATCAAATGCAATCTTGAAAACACAGCTGTAATTATTTCACAATGTCTTGCAATTTCGGTAAATCATTATACACTTTCTAACATATATAACGAGTAACATGCAAAAAATTAATTACATTTAAAAGCGCATACCGAATTTTAAACCATACACTCCAGCAATATTACTCAAAGACAGTGCTATAACCGATTTCTTTTGTGTCCTGTAAATGAATACAAAATGCTATGAATGCCCTGTTCTAACGTGATCATAGTGAAATTCAGTGATTTATGTCAGTTTCAATACATTTGAAATAGCGTAATGTCATTAAAATACTCTTCAAACGATTTTTCCCCATACACTATAATGTAATAGAATAATTTGTGTGTCCCTGTAAATGAACTATTAATCCTATATACTTCATATACAATACAAAAATGCTTTGGTGACCCTACTTAACCTTTATCATTTGCATGAAAATCCGAGTATATTTACGGGAGTTAGAATGTGGGCAGATGGACAGGGAAACCCAATGCATAAACACTTTTCAACTTTGTTGGGAAGTGTTAAAAAATATTTTCTTATTCTAAAGAAAAGTAACTAACACTGTCACTGCCGCGGTCAATGAATTTTTTGTGGCCGGTGTCTTTCTTCGTTAATATTAAGAAAACTATGGCATACAAAAGTATGAAAATCGGTGGTATTATAGAGAAATGTTTGATAAAAACGCTGTTGAGGACACTTTTTAAATCGAAGAATTATTTTGAAATATATTTAATGTTAAAGAGGGTCAAAATCGTTCCATTAAAAAAGTTTTATTGGAGAAAAGCTATACATAGGAATATGATCATTCTTGTAAGGATAATACAGTAGGAGTTCCCGGTGTGCAGACTGTATTTATTCTTTTAATTTGACTCATTTTTGAATGTTTATTTCCATTTTAAATTCAAATTTTCAGAATTTTGAGAAATATTTTTTACATATTTTAGAAAAGATTATTATTTTAAATTGTTTCCAATTGGTAAAACAGCGCAACATTACCTTCAAATTATAAAATTTAATTACACCTGACTATTATGAACAGAAAAAAATCTTTCAAATTAGAATTAAATAATTATGTATTAAAAGCAGGAAAATATTGAAAATTGTCATAAAAATATATTTACACGTGAATTTTAAAAGAGAAAGAAAAAATTTAAATAATAAATCCATTAATACGCGTTAAAAGGCGTAAATGGAGGAAATTACGTCATTTTTAAAATTACCAAATAATAGTGTTCCCAAACAGTTTAAATTAAAAAATATATTTACACATTTATTTCACATTTCTAGATGATAGTTTAAATTATTGCTGCCAATTCTAAGGCAGCGCAAATAAAAATATTTCCTGTCTAGCAACAAAATTATTTTCACGTGAATATTAAAAAGAGAAAGAAAACTTTAAAATAATAAATTTAATATGCTTTAAAAGCAGTAAAAAGGAGAAATATCGTCATATTTAAAATGACCAAATAATAATATTGCAAAACACATTAGATTAAAAAATACACCAGACATTTATTTCATGTTTTCAGATGACCTTTTCAACTATTGTTGTGAGTTCTAAGACAGCGAAAATAACATTTCCTTTCTAACAACAAAAGTATATTTACGAGAATATAAAAAATAGAAAGAACACTTTGGTGAAAATTACGTCAGATTCAAAACGATACATTTAAAATGTCTTATTTGAAACAACTTTCTTATAGCAATGTTAAAAAATACCGGGAGACAAAGACTCTTTTTACTTAATTCATTTTATATTAAGTTATTTTCAAATGTTTAACTGATCTTATCTAATCAAAGACGGAAACATCCGTTGGATATCTTAACAGCAGATGATTCGGCCTTAAACTTCCTCCTTCAAAGGGAAATGAATGGAAACCAGCTTACAGGGAGATCGCCACTGTTTTTTAATATAATTCAATCTTCTGCAATCTTTTTAAATCCGATCATGTTAGCGTGTTTTTGGAGTCTGCGGTGTCTGAACGGGAGTTGGCGAGCATAGATCGTAGGGGGCAGAGCCCCTAGTATTCTAAAAAAACTAGAGGTGAAAAAATAATAACAGGCTTCCTTCACACATTATTCATCGGAATCATCGTATAACGTCTTTTGATTACCATCCATTGCTTGACCGGGGAAATCGTTATTATTTCATCTAATAACCGAATGTAATTTATTAGTTACTATAGAAGTTAATTGTTTTATCGTTCGTTTTTAAGTGCGAATCGAAAGTGAATCGATATACGGTCGATATACCTCTATTTAACGAACCACTATTTTGCAAATTTCTCCATTTTGCGAACTTTTCCTTGGAACCAAGAACATTTTGCGAATTTCTTCATAAACTAACCTCCGAATAGCGAAGTGCATTCTCTATTTAACGAACTTTTTCTTGTGATCTAATTATTTTTTCCTCCCTATTTCACAAAATATTTCTGGATATTTCAAACTTATTCTTTCTTTTAACACATTTTATGATTTTCAATGGCCTTGAACTGGTTTTACCAGGCGCCCTCTATGTCAGCAGTGATAATTCGGTAAGTACGGAGGAAGAATACGATAGTCCCTTAGAGTAACTTTTAAAAAATGCGGATACAGCTGATAAAAAAAGAAGAAATTAACTATGATGTGCTGATTGATGATTGTATTTTATTTAATTCTGAAATTGAGACCTCGGAAACTCTAACCCAATTGGATATTTTCGACAGTTTGAAAAATAAAAACAATACAGCAATGAATTGCGATGAAGACGAATATGATGAAGATGGAAATGATCATGATGCAGGAATTAACAAAATTTCGTACGATGAAACGCTAAAATCATTTGAAACAATGCGACGCGGATTATAGTTAAAAGAAAATGCGCATGAAGGGGTTTTTGGTGCATTGCAAAGATGCGAAACGTATTATGAGGGAAATCCCTTTTCAAAAGGAAACACTCAGGTAAAATTAACAGAGTTTTTCAGAAATTAAATTTAAGGACGCATGTGGTAATTATGGTTAAAATTATTTGTTATAATAATAATGATTACCATACTGTCATTAAAATTCATTAATTATAATGTAAAAACTATTTATATTAAACTGAAAGTACAATGTATTCCCGGACAATGTTTTGTTTTCCTCTCAGATTTCAAAGATTTAAACACATAGAAAAAATGAATTGATGATAGGTATTGGTGGGTAAAATAAATAAAACAAATAGATATAATTT
Source organism: Maratus speciosus (assembly GCA_963932465.1). NCBI lineage: Eukaryota > Metazoa > Arthropoda > Arachnida > Araneae > Salticidae > Maratus > Maratus speciosus. Next base: position 379,010,178 of record OZ010788.1, on the reverse strand, counting down.
ATAAAAAAAGTGTGATTAATTACTTTTATTAAAAATATTTAGTGTTTATGAATTTAAAATCTGTTTTGTGTTGTTTAAAATATTTTAAACGGTGAATCTCTATTTAACGAATTTTCCATATAACGAACTTTTTTCCGGGATTTAGCGATTTCGTTAAATAGAGGTTCGACTGTATATTTCACCACTGACAGTGAAAAGTAACGACCAAAGTTAATAGCTTAAAATGATATCGGTAAACATAAAAAAAGATCAGAATTATGTTTACATTTTTCACACTCAATAAAATAAAAAAATAAAAAAAGATTCCAAATATTTTTATTTTCTCTTTTACATATAACAGCAACACATATTTTTTAATTTGTAAGCAAAGGGATTTTTTTAAGCAAACAAGTACTTACAATATCTAAGCAAAAAAAAAGGGAAATTCCTACAAAGATAATCATCTTTGCAACATCGATACTCCATAAAATCTTAAACAAAATAAGTTAGAAAAGATTTGTTGCCTGTACAAGTAACAGCAACACATAATATTTTATTTGTAAGCAAAATGTTTTTAAACGGACTCAGAAACTGATTAATGGATGTTAAATCGAAAGAACACGTGGGGCAGCTGCCCTGGTTAGAGAGTACTACTATTTTTGAGTAGTAATAGTTGTCATATCTTAAAAACGCTTATAAAAGACTTCGAGAATTGTGATTTCAGCAAAAACAGTACAGCAGTAATTAACTGAAATGGAATTAATATTAAAAAATCTGTAAAATAAATAAATAAATAAATAACACTGGAGAAAGCGAAATCTATATAAAAAAGACTGAAATTTGCAGAATTTTTTAAAATTCTATGGTTTTGTCTTATGGAATATTTTCACGTGAATCAAAATCTAATCATTTTTGTGAACAAATGTGATTGTTCATTTATTTTTCCATCTTTTATTAAAATTAATATGTAAATATATAATCTATAAATAGTGAATAATTATATGTGTTGCATATTTCTATACGAAAAAGTTTTTGTTATTGTAATTTATCTAAAAGATATTTACAATATAAAAGATTAAAATCCAATTTTTTCTACTATGTGTTCTACTGTATTCTTGATTTTTTTTTTCAACTTAGGCAGTCTAATTTTCTTAGAAATTTCCGTAAGAAAAGTAGGAATAAAGGATTTCAAGGGAAACATTTTACAAGGAGAAACACGAAAATAGTAATAGAAATTATATAAAAAAAAAAACACAAGGAAATCTATAACAAGAAATTATATTTACAAATAACGAAAGCCAATTTTTATGCCTCATTTCATCTTCTATGTAATTTTAACCGTTCTGTTCAAAAAATGGAAAAATGTGTTCCTATTTAATTTTCGCCGTTTTGTAAATGGTGAAATTTACATGCAACAAGATGGAACATCATCCCACTACAACGAATTTGTACGCCATTCCTTGAATGCAAATTTACAAGAGGTGAACTGGGTAAGGGGAAAAGGACGATTGTTTTCCATGCCTCCTTTGATTTAACTTTTCTATTGAGGCAACCTAAAAATACAAAAACAACTCTAGGAGCAGTTTTGAGAGAAAAATGGTATAATCAGCCATTTTTCTTTGAAAAAAATTACTGCTTACAAAAACAACACTAGCAGCAGTTTTGAGAGAAAAATGGCATAAGCAGCAAATGCAATCTCAACTTTTGAAACAGTAGTTCTCCGAAAGTAAAAGTGTCTGGATGCTGATAACTACTGATTCCGGCTGATTTTGTAGTTATTCTGTTCAAATGTGATTCGATTTTATTTGGATGAGACAGCATTAAGGTGTCTACCAACATTAAAATGATCATTTTGGTGATTTTTTTTAATTTATTTATTTATTTATTTATTTATTTATTTATTTGCTTTATTCGAAAAAACAATCTTTTACGATGTTAAATCTGATTTAATTTTCTTCCTACGAGCGCTAGAATGCGAGTAATATGGCGAATTTAATAAACAGGAAATAATGAGTCAAATATGGAAGAGAGCAGGGAGGACAGGAGAAATGCAAACAATGTTTCTATGTATGATTTTCTTACTTTTTTTTCATAAACGCTAATAAACCTTCATTGACATCCTAGATTAATTTTATAGATAAGAAAAATACAGATAAGAAATTTTTAATTGTGGTTTCTGGAAAATAAATTTTTCCGTTATTTCCATGCACGATAACCTTCATTACATAAACTGTTTTAAACATGTTAAAATAAGTAATCATTGTTTAACGTCTGATATACCATTTTAAAAAAATATATATTACAATTCATCAGACATACAAGTAAATATTACATAAATACATTTAATACAATTAAAAAGCAAATGTTTCGAGCTAAATTTTAGCCCCTCATCAGTGCAATAAATAACATTCAAATGACAGAAAACTATATATCATGTTTATAGTTAAAAATTACTAGCAGTTAAAATTAAATAAAGTATAAAAATTTCAAAACAATGCTGAGTATTCAGGAGGAAGTGCACATGATTCATTTATCGGCGACGTTTGCTTACGAGTGAACACACCTTCCAGAAAAACTCTACTTTTAATATTATTGCAACTGGATCTGATAACTTTCATATTTGCGAAATCTGGATATGGTATGTATCTAAAGAATGCTGTACAATTTTAGACTGTAGGCTTCCAGATTTGTAGGCACGTTTATGTTCGGCAAGGCGAGTGCCGCAAGTACGACCAGTTTCGCCAATATATACAGAGTCGCAATATTTACATGGGATACTGTAAATTGAATATATTGGCGAAACTGGTCGTACTTTTAATTATATTTTGTTGAATTGAGTCTACGCTGTATGGCGTAGGCATACAAAATGTTATGAAGATATTGCTAGGATTTTGTGGGGTTTTTTTTTTTTTTCATAATTTTGTATTACAATTGAACTAAAAATAGGTACAGGGTGAACCAAAAGTCTTGCCCTGATTATAATAATTGCTTACAAATTAACCGTTTGTATAATAATGTAACTTGTTGTATCATTGGATAAGTCAGTTTTGGTAATCTTTTGTGCAATAGAACGAAAAATTTCCGGATTGGTGGATTAGAAGTGATGGACCAACACACCGGCCTCCGCGCTCTCCAGATATGAATCCTCTGGATTTTTTCTTTGGAGGGTATATCAAGGACCACACTTTTTGCCACATCAATTGCTGACGTCGAAGAACTGAAGACTAGGATATAAGCTGCTTGTGTTACTGTAACAAAATACATGTTAAAGAACACTTGGCGGGAATTAGAATACTGCTTAGACATTCTCCAAGCTACCAAAGAGAAACACGTTGAAATTTACTGAGGTACGTGGTCTTATAAAAAAATTTATAACAGTACTTACAATGTATCCAAACAAACATATGTCTAATTATAATAGTTTAAGAATAACAAATATTATAATCAGGGCAAGACTTTTGGTTCCCCTATATATTTAACCAACATTGTATTTTTTTTTTAAGTGCTCCGAACGTAAGCAAACCTAAAGGAGACCGGGAAAACCCTATCTCCGCCATGTTAAATTCACCTATTTTATGTACCTTTTTCTCAGAAATGGTGAAAGATAGAGGTCTAGATTATTTAGAATAGTTAGAATATTATGATTAACGTATTTTAACAGACCATTTTCTTTCTAAGTGAACCTTCACATTAATTATTAATTATTTATTGAAACTCATTTTTAAAATAGCATTTTTCGTAAGATTTCACTGCCTAAAATAAATAATTCTCAACAAATCATTAAATTCCTGTGTTAAAGTATACAATATAACATAAGTATTTAAAAAAATCTGAGTTCTTAAGTTTAATAAATATTGAAAAAAAGGAACATAAACATGAAAAATCCAAGTTTTGAGAAAAGTCAATTAAAGATTTAAATGGCCATTAAGCTGTGAAGTACTCTTAGAAAGAATGAATAATTTCGACAGTTATTTTGTTATATATATAAACATGTGTGACACATCGTTGGAAAGATAAAAGTTTAAAATATTTAATGATATAAAAAAGTAAAAATCGATTTTTTGGTAGAGTTTTGCTTTCCCGGTCACCTTAACATTCCTGAGAGTTAGAGTAAAGGTTATAATTGCTTACTCAGAGTAAACATCAACTTTTTATACTAAATGGACCAGATCCATTCATTGCCCACGATTCCAGATAATTTCATTACTCTTAGCTATAATAATATTCATGATTGTTCTCTAGATGTGCGGTGTAAATATATATACTAATCAATATTTATATAATTGAACTTTAAATAACACAACATTTGTATTTCTGAAAAAAAGAATTACTCAAAGAAAGAAAAACACATCATTTTGATGCATTGAATTTATCAAAATTGCTGTCAGGAAATTTTCTTTTAAGATGTAAGTAAAAGAAAAATAATAATATTCAGAAAATTCTATTCCTCGATTTATCCATAAAAAAAAATCTCTCTTAATAATTTTAGATGAGATATTCTGATTCAGATTTCCAGGAAAAATGGTAAGATGAGACTTAAAAAGCTGACTTTAAATCCGTGTAATGAGACGACATTTCTTATATTTGGCTTGTTTTTTGCAGCAGACCGGGGATCGATTGATTCAGCTCTTTGAATTGAAATTTAAATCTCCTTGAAGCGGTCTGGTACCGTTATTTGGCTTTTGCAATTTTTTTTTCTTAAATTCTTTACTTTTTAATGTGCTTTGGGGAAGGGAAACGGAAATTTCTATTCTCCAATTTTTTTTTGTTCTTCGGGAGAAATACTTTAAAGAATAACATAAAATATAACACGCATTTCGATTCTTGTTTATTGTTCTTAGAAGTGATGTGAATAAATCTTTTTCAAAGATGGTTAAAAAATATTTAAAAAAAAAAGTTAAGGAACTTCTGAAGCGATGAAAATATCAGCATCAAATCGAATTTTGCGTTTTATATAATAAATCATTACAATAATTTTACTAAATGAAAGAATGATATTTTTTATAAATGTAATTTTTTTAAGTGTCAGATTTCATGGGAAAACGTAGTATAGAATTTTAAAAATTAATGCTTTTGTTTTCTAATTATAAAAGATTTTATAGAAAAGCCCCTATGAAAATATAACTTTAAAAAAAAGGAAAGAATTTCTGATATTGTTAAGATCGTTTTTTGAACGATTTTATTGTAAGGAAAAGGACATACTTCGATAGAATTGTATTTTCAAAGCAGTAAAATTGTGAGCGTGTCTACTTGGTATATAGAGGTTTCGTTTAACTTCAAAATTTGCCTTTTAAACAAGCAGTGAACGAAGGATTGTATTTGTATTCTTCTCGAAGAAAATTATGCTTACTTAAGGTGTCTCAGGAGTTTTGAAATTTGAAAAAATGATAAAAAGACCCTTTTCAAACCTTCCTACCGCCGCGAACTGATACATCCGTTCACTAAGCTGCATGTTTTACTTCAGTAGAAGCTTTATTTAAATTAATATAATTCTATAAACATTATACAGTTTAAAAATATTTGGTTATGATTAATACTCCCAAGGCTTATATTCCTATACGTAATTAAATTTTTTATATCATGTTAAAAAAAATCGTCTTTTTCTAGACTCTTTGACAAATTACAGAGAAAACAACATTACTATTCTGCCCTTTTGCTCGGCGGTCAGGGGGTTATATTAAAATTTATATGATTTAAAAATACATTTTTATTGGTATGAAAGATATAAGTATTTTCTTTCATTTCATGTATTTAGAAAATTGCAAGATGCAGAAATAGTGTTTACAGGGGCTCCAAACTGTCAGGCATTTGTCGAGAAGAAAATTGATATAACAGCTTACGCGCAGGATTAAAAAAAAATTGCAACGAGAATGACTTTTTTGTGCCTAATTATACTTCAGATTGTACTAATAACAGTGAGCCTATATAAATTCCAGTGAAACTAAATAAATTTGTATTTAATGCATTTTTATATTTTTAATACAAAGTTGTATTTAACTAATGCAAAATTTTGAAAATTTCAACACTATAATCGCCTAAAAAATATATTTTTTTGAACAATAAAAATGAAACTTTAGGTCCAGTTTATACCGACTAACATGAAACATGTTTTGAAAATTTAATGAAAAAATATTCAGAAGTTTTTGAGATATGCTGCGCGTTATGCTCAAAAACGTCATTTTGAGAAAAATGACTTCAATGTTTCGGAAACGCCGCTTTAGCTATTGAGCAGGTATAATTCTAAAAGCCATAACTTCTGTTCTAACGGGAATTTTAAGGAAACAATTATATCAAAATATTCAGAAAAAATATGAGTTTAACATCTAAAAAAATTAAAATTTCGAAAATTTTGAAGCTTTAAGAGTTCTGATACACCTTAAATAATTTAAAATGCTGTAAAATTATATTTCGAATTTTATGTAAGAAAGATAATACTATAAATAAAAATGAAAACAAAAACATTTTTAAAACAAGAGGAAAAATACTTAATATGAAATCGAAGACAAAAGGAATTTTTCGAATGCTTTTATTTAAAGATCTTTAGCCATAAAAGTCATCCTAACAAGTCAAAAGACTATTGCAAAGTTATTAAAATATGAAATATAGCGATAAAAGAAATGTTAAACATTTAAATATATTCTTAAATGTCCAAAAATTAAACAATGTTAAACTTTTGGTGTAGACAACGTTAACTCCTTTGCAACAAGATTCTATTACAAAAATTTTAATTAATTTCCACTGTATTTTCAATAGGATTTGCTGAGATTTAAAAAAGAAAACATGTCTTAAAAAGGATGTCGTATGCGGAATCCGTTCAATCTTCAAAATAGCCCGATTTACAACAGGAAAGGCAGACTGGAACCAAGTCAGTGTATTTCAGATCGGATAATAGTACGTGTTATTGACACTTAAGCGAGAAGATAAAAATTATAAAAGAGTAAACAGAATAATAATTTAAAAAAAAACTTCATATACAAACCATGCCTTATTTTAACTTAGACGGAAAATACCACTTCAATACTATAAATCAGTAGACCTGAAACAAGATAAAATATATTTCTAGGTATACATTTAAACCATTTACTTATTGTATTTCATTTCATTTATTTATATAATATTTATTGAAAAAAAAATGAATAAAGATTTGTATCAAAGCAATACGCTTTTTCTCTGTTAATTCTAGTTGTTTGATAATTATGCAGTTTTAACCCATTGTTGATCCGTCACAAGAATAATCGTTTTTGCCTAGCAACCAATTTTATGCTTTACTCTTACTGTTATTTTTCAGTAAAGATACTTAATCGCAGAAATTTGCGATTAAATGAGACGATGATTATATTTCAAAAATAGTGGTAATAAAAATAGATTTCATGTTAAATTGACGGTCAATAAAGTGTTAAAAAATACAAACTCCCTTTCAGAATAATAAAAGTTATATTTCAATAAAAAAAATTAAGATAAACTGACAGTCAATAATAAGAAGTATCAAACATTATACCTAAGATCCAAATTTTTCATGTAAAAATGGATGAATCCATAATCCATCATATTTCCTTAAAAAATATCCGAAAATTATTTTTTTTTGCACAGTCACTACCAAAATTGCCGAAAACACTCATAAAATTTAAAGAACATACTGGTGCCACATTAAGAACAGTGATACAGAGTTCGTTGACAGTGTAAAAATGCAAAATGTGTGGTACGAACTTGCTTACTGGTTAGATATTTGTAGTGTTACGAAAGGTTCATACATCGAATATTTGTAACTGAAAAAAGAAACTTGGAATGTTTTTCTTTATTTTCATACACCACTTATTATAATATGTGTAATATTTTAAATATATAAACTTTTTTAATCCGGTAAATTCATTTAGACTAACCCTGTATATTAAAAATACTATCAAATGCTAATAGCTCAATTTAACCATATTTCAATATACAGGGTGATTCAAAAAATATGGGGAAATTTTTAAGAGGTGATAGTACACACCCAAACAAACATTTTGTATCAAAGAATGCATGGTCGAAAACTAAACGTAAAAAAGTTAGAGGGCGCCAAAAGTTATGTTCTTATACGAGGCAAAAACACACAATGAACGATTAAGTTAAGTTACGAAAACAAATTTAATGGCATTTGATTACAATAAGTGCTCAAAACATTGACCAGCAGCTGTTATGCACGCAGTACAACGGCGAAGAACAGATTGGCGAGTTTTCTGAAACACACCAGGCATATCGCGAACTTCCCCTACAGCAGCCGAAAGCTTGGCGACAACTTCTTCTGCGGATTCAACGGGAGTCTCATACACAAGAGCCTTTAGCTGTCCCCACAAAAAAAAATCGAGACATCAAAGATCTGGCGAGCGCGGTGGTGCCTGGTGTGTTTCAGAAAATTCGCCAATCTGTTCGTTGCTGTTGTACTGCGTGCATAACAGCTGTCAGTCAATGTTTTGAGCACTTATTGTAATCAAATACCATTAAATTTGTTTACGTAACTTAACTTAATCGTTCATTGTGTGTTTTTGACTCGTATAAGAACATAACTTTTGGCGCCCTCTAACTTTTTTACGTTTAGTTTTCGACCATGCATTCTTTGATACAAAATGTTTGTTGGGGTGTGTACTATCACCTCTTAAAATTTTTCCCATCTTTTTTGAATCACCCTGTACTTATATCTGAATTAGCCCCACTTTAAATTTTCTAAGTGGCAAACATAGTTAAAGAATTCTTAAACTAAATCAAATTAAATTTCTGAAAATTTAAAAAGATGCATGTAACTACCTTGTCATTAGTTGTAGCAAATATACGTTACGACTTTGGAATAATCTAAATTTAATTTGCAGTCATTAAATTATCTTTTATTTCATAATTTCATTCTAGGGTATCACCTTAAAAGTTTTAACAAAACCATTTTTCAATTAAATTATTAAAATTAAAGTACTTTTAGTGCGAACTTTGTTTCACAAAGAGTTTTAAAATCTTATAATTTAGGAATTTAGAACCAAATATTCAAAAAATAAATTGAAACTAATTACGATTGAATTTGTTTCTCTGATGTATTTTCATTTTTAATGTAATTAAACTACTTTTATAGTTAATTAATTAATTAAATCTGGTGCAAAACGATTCTTAATCTTTATTTTTACTCTTATATTATGCATCTGTAAGTCCCTTTTTGGAGTAAAAGTAAATCGTTTAATTCTGGATAAATACTAATTAATATCTTCATGCACATTTTATTGCACTATTTTTACAAAAAAAAAAATTAATAAATAGCAATTTCTGAGTTTCTTTTTTTTTATTTACACTATTCGAATTTAAAATATTTCCGAAATTCATAAAATAATTTTTTTAAGTTGTTAAAAATTGTAATAACATGAATTTTTAAAAAATTAAAGACTCTGACACTTATTAAACAAAACTGCAAAAAAAGTAAAAAATAAATATTTTTATTGAGAAAAATGAAAGTTTCTGCATCATTAATAGCTTATATTTTATCATGCGTGTATATATTAAGAAGCCCAGTGGTGTAGTGGTCAGCACGCCTGTCTGCCGCACCGCAGGTCGAGAGTTCGACTCCCGACTGGGCAAGGTTCACTCAGCCTTTCATCCCTTTGGGGTCGATAAAATGAGTACCAAGCTTGCTTGGGAACTAAACACCGAGGGTCTCGCGTTAGGTTGACCACCTGGCCGGGACGCATGCTGCATAGCACCTCGGGGCCCAGGGTCAAGAAAACAGAGATGGGCACTGTCGGCCCAGATCCTTCTAGGATTGTATAGCCACAGAGTTTAGTTTAGTAGTTAGTTTGTATATATTAAGGAATGAAAGGAATGGAAAGGGCGACACATTTTTATTACACGCTACACGCTTGTTATGAGATATATTTCATGAAAAAATTCCTTTAATATCCTTTAGTGAATTGGAAAACTCCAACTGAATCTGTTTTGTCAAAAATGTGTAATGGAAATTGTCTATCTTGCTATTTATTCCTTTATATACAGGGTGTTTCAAAATTATGTGCCAGAAATGTAAAGGCAGGTAGAGGGGGGCCTGAGTAAGCAGATTTCGTAAGAATGTGGTTGCAGAAATGCAGCGTTGGGGCGGTAGAGGACGCTGTTAAGTTCGGTGAATAAAAGCATTTCGCTGGCTTGAATCGTCATTCTCTGCACGGATTTTGAGCAACATGCATCATTACACCAATGCGGAACTTACCAACATCCGTTTCATGTATGAGACTGCGCAAAAAAATGGAGCGGCTGTTCAAAGGATGTACACATGGAATGATTTCGAAGTAGGAATCTGACGGATCGCCGAGCATTTGTGTGTCTTCATCGGGAGATGTGCTCGAGTGGATCACTTTATGCTTCGAGGCGTGAAACGGGCACCGGAAGATATCGCAGAATTCCTGCAGTGGAAAAAGCAATATTATGCACAGTACAGGAATGTCCTTCGAAAAGCTCGAGATCTGTCAGACGTGTGTTGGGTGTGAGCAATTTTTCTTGCGCAGCCACACATATGAAATGCATGTTGGCAAGCTCCACACTGGTATAACGATGCATTTGCTCGAAATCCGTGAGGAGAATGACAATTCAAGCCAGCTAAATACTTTTATCCACTGAATTTAACAGCGCCCTGTACCGCCTCAACGCTACATTTCCGCACCCACATTTCTATACAAAATCTGCTTACTAAGGTCCCCTCTATCTGAATTAACATTTCTGACATATAATTTTGAAACATCCTGTATAAAGGATAAATATAAGTTGTTAATGAATTAGACATGTTTCCCTTTTTCTTACTAATTGAAAAAATAATTATTTTCTACTTTTAAGTCATTTTTTATTTTCCAGATTTGAAAGAGAATTCAAATCTTTAATTAGGAAATCTCTCCTAAAAGGAAAAATTATAGATTAAGTTTACATGTAAAAATCTAATGCATAATATATGTATATATATTTCTAATTTTCGAAACCTTAATCAAGTTACGTAACTATATACGTTTTTCATATAAAAAAAATTATATTTGAAAACTAAATATTACACTGAAATAAAAATTGAAAACATATGTAAGAAAGAGAAATAACCTAGGGTCTTTTTAACGTTTATTTCGACGCTATATGTTTCTCACAAAAGGTATGATAGATGTAGATTAAATTTTCTATGCTGATATCCTAAAGGTAAACTTTCAATCACCAAAATTAATTTTATTTCAATAGAATAGTGATGATTAAAGTCAAACTGTTGTTCTGTTGAAATATTTTCAATTCGAGTGCGAATCCCCATATGGTAAATACAATAATAATGTTAATGGTAATGATTGCAATAATAATAATAATAATTTTAGAACATTTAGTGAGACTATTTTCCAACAGGTGGAACTATAATCACAAATTAAATTTGTTTAGTATCTGTCCTACCTATTTTTAACTTGAGTACTGCTGCCATACAGTAAAACAATCAAAATGTTTAAACTTAGTCTATTTCAAACTATGGGGCTTTATCGGCATTAAAAGAAGTTGGGATGAATCAGTTATATCTAATTTAAATTTGGTGTGTGTTAGAAAATATTTTAAAAAATCATTTAAAAATTTTAGTTATCCATTTCATTCCAGGGTCAATACCAGTCTTAAAAATATATATCACATGGAAGTTAATGTGAAAACGTAAGTTTTACTGTGACATAATATGAATCTGAAGAATTAGCCTAAAATTATTCTTGGGACGCGATTTTAAATTAATAAGTTATGCAATTTCCCACAAATGGCGCTTCTGCATAGAAAATTTTATGGAAACATAAAATGGATCATATGAAAAGCTACTATAGAAATATTAGTTCGACTGAAATTAGTTTAAATTACGTAATTATCCAATTTTCCACCAAGAGCGCTAAAATCATAAAAAAATGCTCACAGAAATATTTTTATAAATTTGACCATGGCAGAAACTTTTTCTGAATATCTGAGGGAAATCCGTTTGCTGGAAGGTAGTTTAATTTGCGCAGTTTTTTAGTTTTCCACCTGGAACGTTACTGGTATCAAAACCATACCATGAATCCAAAACCAACCAAAACCAACCTGAATCCGCAGACCGACTTTATCGTTTTATCTATTCAATGCTTTAATTTAAGGAATTTAGCTTTTAAATTTGTCCGTTGGTATTTTTCAATTATTCTTCCGGTGCGGTCAAGTGTTAGAAAGGATATAGGGTCTTCCGACCGGCACGCACCGCCTTCTCAGTATAGTATGATAAATAGTAAGAATATTTTAATATCGCATATTTAAATATGAATTTTTTTTATGAAAACATAATACTGACCATGATAGAAGATTATTCTGGAGACAGAACAGAAACTCGTGTGGGAGCTGAATTTGAAATGCATAGTTGTACAATTTCTCATCAGTGGCCTTACTAGCATAAAAAACTTATTTCATGAAAACTTATCAAAATACAAATTAGATCATATCAGAAGCGTATTTAGGAGATCTGAGCAAAACTCATTTGTAGTAAATTAATGTATACAGCATCAAAAAATCCTATCAAGAGAAATATTTTATAAAAACATAGAATTGACAGTGACAGAAGTCGATTCTGAATATTAGAGGAAAATTCTTTCGTGAGAAATCAGATTAAATTGCTTCTGAAAAGTTAGATGACAATATAGTGATATGTTGAGATACATGAAGCATCATAATTTGAATAAATATCAGAAAAAGATAGAATTTATTTTCAGTTAACGATACATTAAACATACGTGTAACTTTTTCTCCATTTATTCAAAATCTTTAAATTTAAAATTCTTCTTCACCTAACATATCCCGAAGTAATGAAATTATATTATTTAACTCCATTAACTTTTTACACTTGAACTGCAACTTACGTGAGCTAATTCTTTTAGACCAGGTTATAAAGATTCTTCAGCCCTGCATCAGCAGTTTTACTTGTCGAGATAAAAGAATATATTTCTGCAATACGCTATTAGAAAAAGTTGGATTTTTTTTCGGTTTATTTCTGTGAATAAAAATTTCATGGATAAAATAAAACTTCTTTACTGATGTGTAGGGCTACACTTTTCAGTCAATTTAAGCCCAATGTTGTTTTGTAAAAATGCGCTTTTATGTAATTTATTTCAGAGCTTGGACGAGAGAACTCCGCTATAAAAATATTTTCTTCAAATTTATTGTTTGAGATGCGTATATTTTGGTTATATTGCATGCAAGAACATCTTAGAACAATGTTTATGTAGCAATATGTATTCACAGTGAGGAAAAATAAGCGTTTCAGTGTGGTAAGTAAATTATGTTTTATTCATAAATCATCGGATTGTGTTTTAATACTTTAACCCTTTATCTATTGACGGTACTTATAAGTACCATTAAAATAACTTGTTATAAAATCCATTTAATACACCGATTAGTTGTAATGCAGTTTAGAATTAGTTATAGATACATTATTTTATCTTGTTCCAGAAGCATTATTGGTTACACAATGATGATTCCTTTTGCCTTTGCATTTTTATCAGCTTTCTTGGCCTTGGGGGGGGGGGGGGGAGATATTTTTCAATTCGGAAATATTTCTATATTTCTATTGTAAGAACATTATATTTGTACATTTCCTAATTATACTAAATACTAAGAAAAATATTTAAAATAAAAGATTCGGGTGGTGTTATAAATATTGCACAAATTCCCTATAAATTCAAATTTAATTAATCCTTCTAAATCCTTCAATCCATCTAAAATCTTTCTAAAATTTATTAAATGATTATGAAAATCTTCTAATGTTGTTTAAACAATTCACAAAAAGTGCTTTAAAGATCAAAATTTTCATGAATTCATAATTCAGTACATAAAGGCTTAATGCAATGCAAAAGAATCACAATAGCACTAAATAATATTTTAAATGTCTGACACATTTTAAGGAATTACAGTGAAGAAACATTTTTCAAAAAATGTATTTTCATTGTATAGATACGTAATATGTTCAGTTATATTTATCCTTACGCTGTAAAAATTGGATTTCTCAATAAAAAGGTAAAGATACAATTTTAATATATTAATCCTTTGGAAAACTATAATGCTGGTGTTAAATGATGGTTTTAATGCATTATAAAGAATTCGAGTGAAGGAACGTGTGGACTGAAACTTGCATATTTCCATTGTTTATAAATACCTAATGAATATTTCTAGGTATATTTAATTGTAAAAAAAAAAAAAAAAAAATCTGTAATTCGACAGATGTAAAGTTGCAGCTTACTAAAATTTTACCATTACACTGAACCAAAAAAAGTAAATCTAAAACTAGTTTTTGTAAAGCTACAGAAATCTGTACCTTTACAAAAAAAAATTTACGGAAATTACAATAATCTTTCTAAAATTTTATCTGTAACCCGGGTTGCAGTTACATTAAAAGTTCTAGGCATCTCAGTTTCCTAAAAGTTCTTAGTAACCTTATAGATTTTTTGATTTACGATGCAAAAGCGTATGTGTTACATGAATTTTTATTGTGGCCGTTACATAAAAAGTTTTAGGAATCCCAGTTTCCTAGAAAAAGTTTAGTAACTTTCAGATTTTTTTTTTTTTTTTTTTTTTTTTTTTTTACAGTGTTATCAATACACATTGAAGGTACTGCTTCTACATTGATAAGTACAGAATTTATTTTGCTTGAATGGCTATTTTTACTTTTAATATTCTAATTTGCTGAACTAAGTTTTAAAGACAATATTTATGGCTGTTTTTACGTTAAGCGAATTACAATAACATCAAAAGCAATTATGTGTCAAATTTTTATAGTATTTTAAACACTAACTGAGTAAAAGAAGCAATTATACAAAGTTGATATATTTCTAGCATTTTTGTGGAAAACAATTTCATGAATAGGATGGAGTCTCTTTTTTACTTTCTTCTATCTTCAATAGAAGAAAGTATTGTAATCGAAATTTTTTTCGACTTCCGGTTTTCGACGGATTTACATGTTTTAGGGGTTAGAGATTCCAAAAAACATGTTTATAAAAATGTCTATCTGTCCGTGTGTCCGTGTGTCGCCATTTTACCATCAAAAAAAGTTTTTGACTATGGCAAGCAGGTCCTCCATTAATTTGGGGAAAATCCGCCGGTAGGAGGCGCTGTAATAGCGATTTTTGTGCATTTTGAATATTGTACCATCGGAAAGTATATGGAGTTATGCATAGAATTGAACCAAATTTTTTGTGTATGTTTTTGGCTATGGCAAGAAGGTCCTCCCTGAATTTGGAAAAATCTACCGGTAGGGGGCGCTGTAACAGCGATTTTTGTGCATTTTGAATATTGTACCATCGAAAAGTATATGAAGTTATGCATAGAATTTAACCAATTTTTTTGTGTATGTTTTTGGCTATGGCAAGAAGATCCTCCCTGAATTTGGAAAAAATCTGCCGGTAGGGGGCGCTGTAATAGCGATTTTTGAATATTGTACCATCGAAAAGGGTATGAAGTTATGCATAGAATTGAACCAAATTTTTTGTGTATGTTTTTGGCCATGGCAAGAAGGTCCTCCCTGAATTTGAAAACATTTCGCCGGAAGGGGGCGCTGTAATAGCGATTTTTGTGCAATTTTCAATATTGTACCATCGAAAAGTGTATAAAGTTATGCATAAGTCTAATAAAAATACTATTAAAACAAATTAAAATTAAATATTGACATGGGATAGAAGAAAGTTTTGGGATTGGCACATCCAACTAGTTTATATGTTAGGTTACAATCATCAGCCAATTTATACCCAACGAGGTTTTGTAAATTTTATGTGATTTATTTCAAAGCTTGTTCGAGACAGCTCAGCTATAAAAATATATTTTTACATTTATTACTTGATATTCGTATATTTTGTCTATTTCTCATGTAAAAATACCTTAGAATAATGTATGTAACAATATGCATTGAGGATGAGGAAACATAAGCGCTTCAGTGAGATAAGAAAATAATGTTTTATTCATAAGTAATCGGATTCAGTTTTAATGCTTTAATGCAGTGCAAGACTACCGTATTGGTGTTAAATGATAGTTTAATGGTCTAATAGATTTCATGGGATTAAAAAAAAACATATGCAGAAAACGCATATATTTCTATTGTTTATAAAAATGTAAGTATTCATCGAATACGTTTATATATATTTATCAGTACGTTTCGAAAACTATGCTTTACCCATTGGTAAGTGAAAAAAAAAAAAAATAGCTACTTTTGAAAAATATTTGGATTTACTGTTAATATTAAAAAGCGTAAATAGTATCGTGTAGCTTAAAAAAATATTCGTGGCTCTTATTACATTTATTAGAATACATTAATGGCCAAAACCACTTACGCTTTGAATTCTTATAATATTTTTAATTCCTAATGAATGACGTATACAGGATTTAACAATATAAATACAAGACAATGCAGGGAATGGAAATATTTACCAATTTCAATATGTTTATAAAAATATTAAGTACAGAGAGAAAATACCAGACATGTGCATTCAAGACGTAGACATGACGTGAGGAAATGCATAAAGAAAAATTAATGCGGATCGTAATTTAAATTTGAATATGATTTAAATGGTTTATTCAATCAAACATATCGTCAAATTTAGGAAAGTATTTATTTTTTTCCTTCGTATTTTTTTATTTATATTATTATTTTTCCTGAAATAGAATTAGTGGTATTATAGTAAGTGTTTCTTATCGAAATAAACTTAAATGAATATACTACGTCGTTTGGCTGCACTTATGGTAGTTTTTTGCGCATTATCCGATCAGTATGACGTCCGTTTCGGATGTTAAAGTTGAGCACTTTTTTCTAAGGTATGTGTTGCAACAGAAAGGGAATAAACATACAGTAAACTCCGGACTATCCGGCTCGCGACTATCCGACCTAGTAAAAAAATGAGGAATGTTGCAAGTTGCAGAATGCAATAGCAAAGGCAAACAGTAAGGGAGAAGGGTTAAGGAATAAAAATCTATTTCGTCAGTTGTGCAACGCATGTTAACAAGTGCAGACGTTATTTTTCGGTTATCCTGGTGAGTTTCGTACAGTCTTTTGGTATACTTCGTGTTTATTTATTGAAGATTAACGAAATGGATGACAAAAAGTAAAGGTTAGTGACTACGCAAGAGAAACTACGAGTTCGCACGAGAAAGCGATTATTCTGTGCTTGCGTAAGTGGAGGGATATTGCGTCGCGGAAGTGGGCTAACAGGAAGAAGCAGTCATCTATCAAGCACATTTTCAAAAACTAAAAACTAAGTTTTGACTCTTATCTTAAGCATAACTTTTCATATTTGTGCAATCATTTATTAATAAACAGTAAAATAAGATTTACTCATTTTTTTAAGAATTAGGCTTACGTTTTATGTTAATGTTTCGCTTATTTTGAAACTGTATGTACTATACATGTAAAATTTATCTTAAAATGTATAACATGCGTTTTTAATATAGTGGGTGGGGGGAGGGTGGGATGTGAGTAAATAGTTATAGAACTCCGGCCTATCCGGCTTTTTTTATCTCGTCTACCCTTCCGCCACATTAGGCTGGATAGTCGGGAATTTACTGTATTTGAAAAAAAAAAGTACATTTTTATAAAGAAAAATTATTGCGGGTGTTTGTAAAAAGGGGTAAAGGTCTAGGAAATTTGTAATATAGCCAGTGATACTCTCCTGGTTTTAAAACGTATGTATATATCAAGTTTTGTGCAAATCTACGTGTATAAATAACATACACGCAAACTTTTGACTTTTATCTATAGAAAGATAGATTATTATTTTCTTCCTGAACTTTTTTTTCTTTTCTTTTTATTATTTTTTTCTGAAATTGATATCTCTGTACTACAGTAAGAGTTTTAATCACAAGCACATTTAAATGAAAGTTCTATGGCATTTAAATACACTTTAGTATCTCTTATGTACGAAAAACATGCATTATCTGATCTGTATGACTACAATTTTTGATGCAAAAGTAGCGAAGATTTTTAAAGTATATGCGACAACAAAAATAAAAAGAAATACCTTTGAAAATTTTAAAAAATGGCTTTTGTATATTGCGACAGCTGGTTAGAAAAATGGGTAAAAAGTGTTCTCGGAAATTTAAAAAGTAGGTAATAATTATCAACTGGTTTTAAAATGTCTGCATATCAAGTTTCGCGCAAATCGGTAAAAAGTTTCGCGCAAATCGGTAAAAAGTTGCAGATTTGTATAAAAGACATAAACATACACTTAGAGTTTTATGTATAGAGATTGTAGTATATATCGTGAAATGAGACGTACATTAGCAGATATGTAGTAACTTATGAATTAATTATTTGTGAAGGGGCTTATTCAGGTGAAGATCTCGTCACCTGATCAAAGTTCTAAATTACGAGATCAAACTCAATTGTGAAGTACCCACCGTTTAATTAAAAAAATAACATATAAAAAAAGGTAAATCAACAATGACAAAAGGAAATAGTTAAGTGTTATATATATATATAATACATAGTAGCGACACAAAGATGTTAACTTATGATAATCTATATTAGCAACCATAGTTTAAACCATTAGGCAACGTCGTTAAATGTTATCCACCCCCGTTTTTTTGTGCGAATGCGGACTAAATGTATAGGCGGCTCGTATGAGTTCTGTAGAAGAGTGAGCAATTCCCCCCCACCCCCTCACACACCTTTTATTTTTTTTCTTCCATTTTCGACAATGCACAAACAACATAATTGATAGAAATCTAGGACTGACCAGCACCGTAACAAAAGTTTTAAAATACATAGCCTTGCAGCCACGGAAGCCGAGGTACTAGTCAGGTAGATCTCCGTCATGAGGCGATCAGGTGACTTTCGCGTCATGGAAAGGCCATCTTAATATAGCAAGGTATATCTTGGTATATCAAGAAAGCCCTGGTCGTGGCTAGGAACAAAACTCGCGAGGCATATTGCCCGGAAGGTAGGTTCCTGGTCTGCGGTATAATAATAATAATAATAATAATACTTTGTAAACGATATTTTGGTTTTGTTTTCAAAATATCGGACTTCGTACATTAATTCATACAGAAAAATGGCCTAACAAATTGTTTATAGATTTGTGTGTAAATAAATGTTATTCTCATTTCTTTGCTGTTTTGCTGTTTTGGTTTAGAGATTACGTTTCTGGTGTTATTATTTTTGCATATCACATAAATTTACATTCTTTCACAGATTTTAGCTTTAGGCAGATATTTCTTAGCTGTTAACTTTTACGGTTTTTTCTACAACTAAAATGTATTAATAAATTTTGCCTTATACTCGCTGAACAGGTGAGCAGCATTGAAGGGTTTTCTAACTGATATCAGCTTAACACCCAGTCTATAAATGAGTGGTCTTATGTTTGTGTGAACCATTGGGATAAGTATAACTGTAGTTTAAAACTACTTAAAATAAAATTTAAGAAAGTTAAAGAAAAAATAAAGGTGAAAAGTATTGAAATATTAAAGTTGAAAATTAAGTTAAAACTTAAGTCAAGTAACTATAATAATAAAAATCTTAATAAATGGTATAGCTGTAGTTGCAAAACTACTATAAAATTTATAATCGCTGATATCTGGGATTAAATAAGTAAAAAAGTCTATTAAATTTTAGTGGTCACAAAAAATGGCAAAAATTGGCACATATGATACTGTTTTTACAAGTAATCTGAATGCTCGCATTTCCTTGATAGAACAACAATGAACAAAGAAAAAAAATAGACCGATATATGAATTTCAAGTAAATATGAATTTTTATTTCAAAAAGATCAAGATACTGATTTCTAAAAGACAGGATTTAAAGATTAATTTTGCGTAAGATTATTACTCAAATTTTGCGAACATTGTTGAAAATAAATCCATTAAACATTCCTTGCATGTTATACTTTGTAGGCGATATATATTTTTCTAATGCAGGACATACATGAATACATGAATCATACATGAATTCGTTGCTTGCAAACTCCTAAACATTCAACATCATTAAAAAAATTAATAAAATAGTTTTGATTTGTTAATAAATATAAAAATTTGTTTCTCTAATATTTAAAGATACACGTATATAAATGTAATTGTTATTTTTTAAAAACAACTTTGGTACAGAAATCAAGCTTCTAGAGAAACAACTTTTGCATGGCAGATAATTTTATCTTCTTTTACAACTTTCAGATTTTGGTCTCTGACAAATATTATTCCCACAAAATAATGTGGTTGCTCGCATTTCCTAGATAGAACAAGAATGAACCCGAAAAGAAAAAAAACTAAAATACACCGAAGTATAAATTTCAAGGGGATATGAATTTGTATTTCAAAAAGCTTAAGACACTGATTTCTAAACAACAGGATTTAAAGATTAATTTTGCGTAAGGCTATAACTCAAATTTTACGAATGTTGTTCCAAATAAGGTCTTTAAACATAGCGCATGTTACACTTCGTAAGTGATATATATATTTTTCTAATGCAGGACTTCATACACGAATTCGTTGCTTTCAAACTCTTAAACATTCCGAAACATAAAAAAACATAATGAAGTAGTTCTGATTTACTAATAAATATAAAAATTTGCCTCGCTAATTTTTAAAAATCCATGTATATGAACGTATTTGGCATTTTTAAAAAAACAATTTTGGTACGTAAATCACATTTCTAGTGAAACAACATTTGCATGGCAAATAATTTTACTTTCTTTTACAACTTCCAGATTTTAGTGTCTGACAAATATTACTCCCACAAAGTAATGTGATTGCTCACATTTCCTCGATTGAACAAGAATGGAAAAATTACACACACACTAGAAAACATCGATATATAAGTTTCTAGGGAATATGAATTTTTATTTTAAAAATCTGAAGATACTGATTTCTAAACGACAGGATTTAAATGTTAATTTTGCGCAAGATTATTGCTCAAATTTCGTGAATTTTGTTCCAAATAAGGCCATTAAATATAGCCTGCATGTTATACTTTATAAGCGATATTTATTTTTCTAATGCAGGACTTCGTACACGAATCCGTTGCTTTCAAACTCTTAAACATTCCAAAAAAATAATAAACTACACTCATGTCCAAAATTAAGGTCACAAAAATAAAATCTGTGAAAACTGATGAACTATTCACTGTGTTGACACGAAATTTGGCACAGAGGTATATTACAATGGGAGAAAGAATATAGCAACATAACAATATGGAAAAGATTTTAATTGTGAATTAAGAAACAGGGTATATCAAAATGTATTAAACCATGAATCAGAGATAAGGCATTTATCTCGGGAAAAGTCTATCTAATATGGCGTGTGACCACCGTGCACTGCTATACAAGTCTCACAACGAGCTCTCATACTGTTTATAAGGGTGTCAATAAATGTTTGTGGCAACAAAGCCCATTCTTCCAAAAGCGCGGCTTTTAACTCCTGGCAGGTCCTGGAAAGGGGGTTACGCCGTACAATGGCTCTTCCTAAACCATCCCAAACATGTTCAATAGAATTGAGGTCCGGAGACCTCGAGTGCCAGTTCATATGGCGAATATCCTCTTCTTCCAGAAAATTATAATCAATGTGAGCTGTGTGCGCCTTCGCATTTTCGTCCATAAACATAAAGTCCGGACCTACAGCAGCCTAAAACAACCTCACACAGGCTTCAAAGACCTCATCCCTAATGCTTGGCGTTCACTCGTGTGTATCCCTTTCACTGCATCCTACAGGAGAGCCCGGTTGTTGGGGAGCCGAAGACATCAGTCTTGAACACAACAAGAATGGAGGTATTTTCTTTTCAGTGATAAGTCAAGATTCACCAAGCAGAGGGATTCTCTTCGTATCTTCATCTGGAGAGAACGCGGAGCTTGCTGTCATCCCTCCTACTTAAAAGAAACCGACAGATTTGGTGGCAAAAGAATCCTTGTCTGGGGCGGCATAATGTTGAGTAGTTGTACACCACTGTATGTCTTCGATGCGGGTACTGCAAACGTACATCGCTATACGAATGAGGTCATTGAAACCTATGTGATGTTGTTCGGGCTGCTGTAGGCCCGGACTTCATGTTTATGGACTATAATGCGAAGCCACGCACAGCTCACATTGTTGATGGTTTTTTTGAAGAAGAGGATATTCTCCTTATGAATTGGCCCTCGAGGTCTCCGGACCTCAATCTTATTGAACATATTTGGGATGATCTAGGAAGAGCTATTGCACAGCGTAACCCTTCTCTCAGGACCCGTCAGGAGTTAAAAGATGCGCTTTTGGAAGAATGGGCTTTGTTGCCATAAACATTTATTGACACCCTTATAAATAGTCTGAGTGCTCGTTGTGAGGCTTGTATAGCAGTGCACGGTGGTCACACTCCATATTAGACAGACTTTTCCTAGGATAAATGCTTTATCTCTGATTCATGATTTAACACTTTTTGATATACCCTGTTTCTTAATTCAAAATTAATTTTTTTCCATATTGTTATGTTGCTATATTCTTTCTCCTATTGTAATATACCTCTGTGCCAAATTTCGTGGAAACACAGTGAATAGTTCATCAGTTTTCACAGATTTTATGTTTGTGACCTTAATTTTGGACATGAGTGTAATTTTGTTTTACTATAAATATAAAAATTTATCTCTCTAATTTTTAAGTACTTGCCATTTTTAAAATACAATTTTGGTACAGAAATGGAGAAATGGCGCTTCTAGTGAATAACATTTGCTTGTCAGGTAATTTTACTTTCTTTTACAACTTTCATATTTTAGTCTCTGACATTTGTTATTCCCAAAAAGTAATGTGAGTGCTCACATTTCCTTCATTGAACGAGAATGAAAACATTACACGCACATTAGAATACATCGATATATAAGTTTCAAGGGAATATCAATTTTGATTTGAAAAATCTCAAGATACTGATTTCTAAATGACAGGATTTAAATGTTAATTTTGCGTAAGATTATTGCTCAAATTTCGCGAATTTTGTTCCAAATAAGGCCATTAAATATAGCCTGCATGTTATACTTTGTAAGCGATATATATTTTTCTAATGCAGGACTTCGTACACGAATTCGTTGCTTTCAAACTCTTAAATATTCCAAAAAATTAAAAAAATTAATAAACTAATTTTGTTTTACTAATAAATATAAAAATTTATCTCTCAAATTTTTAGGTACTTGTCATTTTTTAAAAACAATTTTGGTACGGAAAGGACGCTTCAAGTGAAACAACATTTGCATAGCAGATAATTTTACTTTCTTTTACAATTTCCAAATTTAAGTCTCTGACAAATATTTTGTCCACAAAGTAATATGATTGCTCACATTTCCTGGATTGAACGAGAATGAAAAAAGAACACACACACTAAAAAACATCGATATATAAGTTTCAAGGGAATATGAATTTTGATTTCAAAAAGTTCAAGATATTGATCTCCAGTCAACAGCAGAAATGGGTTTAGATGCCATCTTGCTATTTTAAGTTTAGTTCCCCGGAGTATTGTTATTGATTTAATATTTCGGAAACAAACAATGGATACGTTCAAGCATTTCTTTTGTATACTCACGTATGAAAGATTGCGAAATATTCATGTCAAATGCCATGCATTGTTAAAACGCAAAACGGAATTGTTTTTCAAATTTAATTTAATTTAGATTTAAATGTAACTCGAAATGTTTAAAATCCTGTTATATATTTTTCCTCGGGTATTTTTTGTTATGTTGCCATATTTCTTTAACTCAGCATATTTGTTTAAGTGAAGTGGTGAATAAATTTCATCCTGTGTCTAATATATTAAATTTTTCAAAATATAAAGAAAGCTTTTAAAAAATCGGTTTTTAATATGATGTGCTTATGAAATAAGATATTATTGATAGTATATGCATATATTAGGATATTAAGTTTATATTTGACAAAATTTAATTTTCAATACTTCAGTAATTTTAAATTCATAAATATCCTTTATCTGCAAGTAGTATAGCGAAAACTTTGTACTATGATAAATGCTGGATATACATAGCGTCCCAAAAGTTTAGACAATCAACAAAATTTGCATGAACATAAAAAGTAATAAGTTACAGTTGTGGAAAAAAAAGTAAACACCCCTTACTAACTCTTCAAAAAATTATCGTACAAGAAAGTTACTAGTACCGTACGATTGGTAATAAAGTCTACTTTTAAATGATGCATATGAAATTTGCTTGGGGGGGGGGGGGGGGGGCATCTATATATTAAAACGAAACATAACTTTGTTTTTTTTTTTTCAATAACAGTACACAATTCTGACAGCATAAATGAACTTTACACCCTTCAATTAGCCTAAAAATAAATTTTTATGCAATTCGTACGATAAGTTTCCGAGAAATTAATTCTTTTAATACGAGTGTATGTTAGAGGCTGTATCCAAATTGAAGTTCGGTACTTGATTGTTGATCGAGAGAGTCTCCTTCTTTATCAAGGCATTTTAAGCGCCACTCAAGATGTCATTGAAGACTGCTAGATTACAGGATAGCATAAGAAATTTCAAAATATCTAGTCACTTCTATCATAGACGGCCCCTTAAATAATCATTTTGCCGTTTTTTAAGCATAATTTGAAAACTGCTTGGAAGAAAAATGTGAAATTTTGGATTTCCATAAAGCAGATCTTAATAAATCTAAATCCATCAAAAAATTGTAGGTTGAAATTCATAATTTTTCCGAATATTAATTTCAAAATTCATATTATAAAATTATAAAATTTGCAAATTCAACGTATTTATGTTTGAGTATTTTATTATTAATGCTACACAAAAATTAGCACATAAGAGTATAATTTCAGGAAATATTAATAAAAATATGGAAATGTAATTTAAGATTAGAAGTACTAAATTTTGAATATTTATAATTCAAAAACTTATCATTCAAATGACTTGAAATTTGATGGCTAGTCATAGATTGAACCGAAGATTTGAAATATCTTGTTAAAATTGGATATTGTCATTGAAAAAAATGAAGTTTGGGTTCGTTTTAATATGTAGATGGCCCCCTAAGAAAATTTTATACATATGACTTAAAAGTAGGCTTTATTAAAATCGTTCGGTACCCATAACTTTCTTCTAAGATAATTTGTTGAGGAGTTAGTAGGGGGGAGTTACTTTTTTTCCCACAACTGTACAATTAAAAGTCGTGAGATAGGTAATAAATAAAAGCAGTTTAGCTAATATACACATATAAATTATGATCAAAAGTTTGAAATTATAAAATGTACATTAAATTATATAAAAATTTACTGTCCCAAAAGTATAGACACATGTAATTTTTTTTTTTTTTTTTGGTTTTACATTTATAAAAGTAACTAAAAACTTACTTTTAATATTTAATTGTATTGACGGGGGGGGGGGGGGGTATTCACTTTATAACATCACATACACGTTGTTCCATAGAATTAACTAAGCACTGCATTACAGAAGGAGGTATTTCATACCACGCTTTCTCAATTGCAATTTTTAAGTCATTTACACATGTATATTGATTTCCATTTTCATTCATTTTACTAGATAAGATCCCCTATATGTTCTCCATGGGATTAAAATCTGGACTAAGTGATGGCCAGTAAAACAGAGTGACATTGTTTTGCCTAAACCATGTTTTCGATGATGTAGAGGTATGCCCCATCTTGTTGGAAAACACAGTTCGGTCCTGCTAGCAAATCCAAATTACGTGATGATAGAATGCTATTAAAAATGGCTTCAGTTGGTAATTTATCTGTGCTTGAAATTGCATCAATTTCCATAATTTCAAAAAGTACTGTACACAGAAGAATTAAAGCTTCAACAAAGATTGTTTACAGGAGAATGAGAGCAAAAACTTGCTTAAAGCAGAGACATTAAGATGCACACTGTAAAAAAAAATGGTAACTTTCCATGTAAAATCCAGGAACGTTTCGCCTTTTATCAGGTTTTCAGAATAATTTAGCTCTTTCCTGTGAAATTCTGGTTTTCTTATCTGAAACGTTCCTGAACAAAAGTTGCAAACAGCAAAACGCTGCGGCCGCCATTTATTATTATTTTTTCCCTATAATCCGTTGCTCGCGCGCGAGTGTCGAAAACGAATTCCTTAAATGAATGTAAAAAAATCAATATGGAATGCAAATAAATCAATAGACGACATAATCCTTTACGTCTCTATTGTCAAGATAATTCAGATGAAAATACAATACCTCTGTGACATCACTAAGAGATTATCTCTCGTACTTGTCTGTGAAATCTTTAACGAGCAGACTGTGTAAAAAAAAATACACCTATTATTTGGATCTGCATTAACCAGGGGACAATCAAATATGATTCTCACCTATTTTGATTAATTTAAAGTATGCTTTAGAGTTCTTATCTCTAATTATTCTTGTGAAAGGATTTCTTCAAATGGGCCTTAGATTTTCAGAAATTAGATGCCGAGTTTTAGCATACGTTTCAAATACCCATTAGTTTGCAGCTCTCAACGTGTCTTTCGTGGTGTGAACGCAGAAAGCTTGCACGCCACCCGTACGGCCCGGGTTCGATGCTACCTCTTGACTTTTTTTTTCTTTTTTAATTAATTTTATATTTTAACACTTTATTACAATTTGATTTAAATTTGACATATATTTGACACTTTGAATTGCTGCAAATTTGAATTTTTTTTTTATTTTCGGAAAAAATATACAATTACGTTTAGGTTTTTTTTTCATGAAAATTTATATGTATTTTATCTAACTTGTAAACTAACATAATCACTGACGAAAATCCAAAATATTTTATGTCTAGATTTTTTTTCTAATTATTATTTACATTTATATATTTTTATATTTTAAGCAAAGTTCAGAAACAATATATCACATATATATTTACTTTATTGAATTTTAACTGAAAATTTATTTTTTCGTGTGAATTATAAATATTAATTTTGATGTCAATTTCAAAATATTTTTTCGTTCTAACAAATAATGATAATAAAGCGAAAATTGTCAACTGGAAATGTAAAAATCGTCTGTAGAAATGTCAGTAATGTCATAATGAAGGGAACGAACATCCAGAGTGAATTATGTCAGCCAGGTATCGGTCCGGATAGCCTAACAGGTAAGGCATTGGCACGGCACGCCAAGTATCCAGGTTCGATCCCTGGTCTGGACATTTTTCGCTCTTGTGCTACTCCAGCCTTGAATATGTCAGTAATGTTTTGCTGTCAACAGAAATATTCCTGGTATTTCGCAGGAAACTTACTGGCATTTCTGTAGAAAGTTTTTAACATATACAGTAAAGTACGAGTCATTTTCAAGAAATGTTTCTTGGAAATAATGGGCAACTCAGCTGCCCATTTTTTCCCAGGAACGTTGCGGAATTTTTTTTACAGTGCACGTCTAAAGTGGGCTAGAAAGCATATGTCATACGGTTGAAAAATGGATTTCTGTCATATTCAGTGATGAAAAGAAATGGAATTCAGACGGCCTTGATGGTCCTAAATTTTACTGGCATGACCTAAAAAAAGAACCCTAGAACTGTTTCAGCAAGCAGCAAAGCGGAGTTTCCATAATGACCTGGGAAGAGTTTTCTTTCAAAGGCCAAACTTTTCTAGGATTTATGGACAAAAAAATGAAATCAGAGGATTATCAAGATATTTTACCTACTTATTTACTGACAACTATGGATTTGCCGGCAGGACCGGACTGTGTTTTCCAACAAAACGGGGCATCTATCCATACATCCACATCATGGTTTAGGCAAAACAATATCACACTTTTAGACAGGCCAGCTCTTAGTCCAGATTTGAATCCCATGGAGAATATATGGTGTATCTTATCTGGTAAAATATATGAAAATGGAAAGCAATATACATGTGTAAATGACTTAAAAATTACAATTGACAAAGCGTGGTATGAAATACCTCCTTCTGTGATGCAATGCTTAGTTAATTCTATAGAACAACGTGTATTTGACATCATAAAGCGTCGTGGCAATACAATAAAATATTAAAAATAAGTCTTTAGTTACTTTTATAAATGTAAAACCAAAAAAATTACAAGTGTCTATACTTTTGGGACAGCACATTTTTATATACTTTAATGTATATTTTATAATTTCAAACCTTTGATCATAATTTATATGTATATATTAGCCAAACTGCTTTTATTTATTACCTATCTCACGAATTTTAATTGTACCTTATTACTTTTTATGTTAATGCAAATTTAGTTGACTGTCTAAACTTTTGGGACGCGGTGTATAAGAACTGTAAGTTAAAAAAAATCATGAGACATTTAGTGATATAAATAACACGTTTTTTCATATAAAAAATTTTAAGTTTTTCAAAGGCCTTCATTTCTTGACAAAACATTTTAAAAGTAAAATGGAAAACTTCCTGTCCTTCTCTCATATTTATAGACGGTGCTCCTCATTAATCTTAATTCTTACACTAGAAAATATTATTGAGTGATTGCAAAAGATCGTCCCCGATTTTCGATGCATCGAGTTTCGAAGTGTACCCAAGTTGTCTTAAATGGCGAAATTGTTAACACTTAGTCTCTCAGTAATCTCTTCAGTCATGATCCGTAGATTATTACCCCCTTGTTGTAAAGATTTTTACAACATACTTTTTTATTCTTATTTATACAATTATGATGCATTAATTTAATTAATTTTTGTTTTTGAACTATATTAATTATAAAGAATTACTTATTTTATTTTTCATAATTATTAAAATATTAATATAATATTTGGTATCATTTTGAAGCTTTTGATTAATTACATTCAAATCAAAATTTAAATTTGAATTAAATTAATCTATACTCCTATTATAAAGAGGAAAAAATTGTTTATTTGTCGGAGGTAAGCTCTGGAACTACCGAACCGATTCCAAAATTAATGGTATCAAAATGATGGTGTTAGTCCAACTTAGAACATAGGCTATATCTTATGTCGATGCCACTACACCGAAGGGGGTGTAGGAGCAAAAAACGTTCTAAAAATGCGATTTTAGCGTTACTGAAGGACCTAGAAATATGAAATTTTGAATATTAGTTACTTATAAGATATAAATGATGTCCAAGAACAGTTCTTAAACAATTTGAAATTTAAAAGGGGTGAAAAAGCACAAAAAGCGTTCTAAAAAACGTTCTAAATGGTAGTTTCTGCACAATCTCAGGAAATACCAAACCGATTTAAAAATATTGTTATCAAAATGATGGTGACAACGCTTGCTCCAAGATAGGCTATGTTTTGTGTCGGTGTCACTACCCCAAAGGGGGTGCAGGAGCAAAAAACGTTCTAAAAATGCGATTTACGTGTTACTGAAGGGCCTAGAAATATGAAATTTGAAATATTAGCTACTTATTAGATATAAAGGATTTCTAAGAACAGTTCTTAAACAATTCGAAATTTGAAAGTAGTGAAAATGCGCGAAAATCGTTCTAAAAAACGTTCTAAATGGTGGTTTCTACACAATCTCAGGAAATACCAAACCGATTTAAAAAATAATGGTGTCAAAATAAGGGTGTCAAAATGACGGTGACAAGCCTTGCTCCAACATAGGCTATGTTTTATGTCGGTGCCACTACCCGAAAAGGGGTGCAGGAGCAGAAGACGTTCTAAAAATGCGATTTTTGATTTACCGAAAGGCCTAGAAATATGAAATTTGAAATATTAGCTACTTACTAGATATAAAGGATTCCTAAGAACAGTTCTTAAACAATTCGAAATTTAAAAGGGGTGAAAATAAGCGAAAAGCGTTCTAAAAAACGTTCTAATGGTGGTTTCTACACAATCTCAGGAAATACCAAACCGATCTAAAAAATAATGACGTCAAAATGATGGTGACAACTCTAGCTCCAACATAGGCGATGTTTTATGTCGGTGCCACTACCCCAAAGGGGGTGCAGGAGAAAAACGTTCTAAATTGCGGCTTTTGCGTTACGGAAGGGCCTAGAATCGTGAAATTTGGAATGGTAGTTAGTTATAAGATATCAATGATCTCTAAGGACATTTCCTAAAAAAATCGAAATTTAACAGGGGGTCTAAATGCGCAAAAAGTGTTGTAAAAAACTTTCTAAATTGCGATTTCTATGCAATCTCAGGAAGTACTGAACCGATTTCAAATATATTGGTGCAAAAATGATGGTGACAGATCTTGCTCCAAGATAGGCTATATTTTGTATATGTTTCCACTACCCCAGAGGAGATGCAGGAGAAAAATGCGCGAAAAGCGTTCTAAAGCGTTCTAAATGCCGATTTGTCGGCAATATCTCAGCAAGAATGAATCTGATTTCAAACGTAATGGTAGGAAATTGATGCTGACAGCCCCTGCTCTAACATAGACGCTATTTTATGTCGGTATCACTATCACCAAGACGTTGCAGGAGCAAAAAAGTGTTTTAAATTTCGATTTTTGTGATTGGTAGGGTTCTAGCAACGTAAAATTAGGCAAGGTACATATTTATTAGATATAAATGATCTTTAAGAACAGTTTCGAAAAAATTGGAAATTTAAAAAGGGGTGAAAATGCGCGAAAAGCGTCCTAAAAACTTTCTAAATTGCGATTTCTACTCAATCTAAGGAAATACCAAAGCTATTTCAAAAGTAATGGTTGCAAATCAATGGTGGCAGTCCCTGCTATAACATAGGTTATATTTTATGTTGTTGTCACTACCATCTGAGGGTTGCAAAAGCAAAACATGTTCTAATTTGCGTTTTTGCATAACTGAGGGTTCTAACACTTTGAAGTATGGCATGGTATTTACTTACAAGATGCAACTGCTTTCTAAGAGCTGTCGAAAGAAAATTCTAAATTTAAAAAGATGAAGTGAGCGAAAAGTGTTATAAATTACAATTTTTATGCAATCTTATCAAATACCAGACCGATTTAAAAAATAATGATGACAAATTGTTGGTGATACAACCTGCTCAAACATAAGCTATATTTTATGTCTGTGCCACTACCACCAGTGGGTTGCAGGAGCTAAAAACTTTCTACATTGCGATTTCTGTGATACTGAAAAGCCTAGAATCTTTAAATATGACATGGTAGTTACTTATAAAATATAAATACCCTCGACGGAACGTCGAAAAGAAATTCGAATTAAAAAGGGGTGAAGCGAAGGGGAGGTGCGAAAAGCATTCTAAAAAAGTTCTAAATTACGATTCTATGCAATTTCAGGGAATATAAACCGGTTATAAAAGTAATCAATGCGAATCAATGGTAACAGACTCTGATCCTACACAGGCTATATTTTATGCCGGTGATTCTACCACCTGGGGCTCACAGGAACAACAAACGTTCTAAAAGAGGGCTTTAAAATCTTTTTAAATTACGTTTCTGTGGAATATTAGGAAATAACAAACCTATTTCAAAATTAATATTGGCAAATTAATGGTGACAGTTCCTGTTTCAACATAGCCTTTTATGTTGAGAGAGGTGGTAGGACTTGGAATTTGACATGATGGTTAATTTTAAGATGTAAGAAAATGGTTTCTAAAAAATTTAAAACTTCAAATGAATACTGAAATGAATACTGACCTTTTAATAAAATAAAAATTTAGTTAGTACCTTTTAATAAAAATTAGACATATACATATCACTTGGCATATTCCAAATATTACGCGAGCAAAGCCGCGGGGTTTTCTAGTAGATTAATAATTAAACACATTTTTAAATGGAACCAGTTTTTTTTTTCGTTGGTCACCCTTGTTTACAAAAAGAGACGGCTATTGTCACGTTGGCTCCTCAATGTCACGAGGAAGGTTCCATAAAGTGGAAGGTTCCAGAAAGTGACCGGTATATGGGAGTGCTATAAACAGCCAATAAAATGACGTCTGATGACCCTAGCAACAAGGGGCCACGACGGACAGGCGTGCATCACCCGGCTTTGATAACGCCAGTTGCTTGGAGAAACGTAAACGATGTAGTACTCGGAAAAAAATGTGCCCACGCCGGCAAAAAAAAAAAAGGCCGAACTGCACGCAGCGACGTTACAGGAGTTTGGAGTTCTACTCACAGATGACTTTATTGCAAGCCAGTAAAATGGGTGAACCACAATAATTATCATTTAAAAGTATCTCTCTGAATATAGTTACCAGTAGCTCTGAGTAATCCATATAAAAGTATCTCTCTGATTAAATGAAAAGCAATATCTATAATGGCCTTACCACTAGTAGTTGAATTATTAAATCATCTTCTAAATGGCGACACCATATAAAAGTAGAATAATCGATAATCAACAAAACCCAAGGGTAAATCCGACTAAGCTCGACCTAGATTGGAACATGGAATCATCTGGAAGTCCAATAAATGAGTCAGGAAATAAATCAGATTCATTGGAAACGAGTACGAGATCTTCAGCAATTTCGGACACATCATGCATACACTCATTTCAATATTTATCACCATCCAGAGCAATTACCATGATAGCATGCGAACAACTGATTGGTCTCGACGATTCAAATGACATGAGGAAAAATATCTTGGAAAAAGAACTAAACACAGCTAAGGAGGAGGAGAAAAGAACAATAGAGGCAAGGAAGAAAGGGATAGTGGCCGAAGCAACTCAATTTACACCATTGCCTCTGAAACAAACACTGCAAATAATGAATTCCGATAAACATTCACAGAAAAATAATATAAATCCTAACCAAAGATTACAGAAAGAAATTCTAACAAACAACCCAAAAGTTAGTTTGGTTAGATTAGACCAGACACCAAAACAATTAATCTACAATACAACACCGAACTCAACAATAAATTCCTTGTTGAACTCAACAGCGGACTCTCCGGAAAGCATAAACATACAAAAGTCATATACGGAACAATATCCAAGACTTCCAGAAAAACGTATTGAAAAACAGGACCCACTGCAAAGCCTACCGATAAGCCAATTGATTTCGGAATATGAAAGGATAGAAAGGAAAAGGGTGAGAGGAACTACAGAGGAAGCACAGAAACATCTTGAAGAACAGAAATATCTTAATGCAATATTTACAAGAGCAAAAAATGATGAATCTAGAATAATAAGATATCATAAAAATACAACAACGATACAAAGAGACGAAAGAAAAATAAGCGAATTGGAAGAGGAAATTGATAAAATTACAGCTCAGTTGGAAGAAAGCTCCAAGATGGAACAAAGACTAGAAGGAAAACTGATAGAAAAAGAAAAAGAAAATACCATTTTCAAACACAAAGAAGAGGAAATGAGAGAAGAAATAAAAAAATTAAAGAACTTAATCAAACAACAGCATTCAGCATCGGAAACAAAAGAAAAGGCAACACAAATACAAACAAAAACACAACAAAAGTATACTCAGACAATCTTGACTGGTACAAAAATGGATAAGCAACAACAACAAACAACAGAATCAACCAAAGAAATAATATCTAAATTGGAGCAGGAAATAGCTACAAGAGAAGAACAATTAAAAGCACAAGACAAAATAATAGAAGAGTGCATGAACAAGCTTAGAGATACAGAAAATAATATAGATACAGACATACCACAATTATCAAGAAGGATTCACAAAATTGAAAAACTAATAATAGAAAATCTTATAGACAAAAATACAAAGAATTATGAAAGATCTCAAGATAACGAAGAACAAAAACAATTTAACTCTCAAGGAAAGTATTCAAACTCGGCAATAATTATAAAAAATATCTCAAAGAAAATATCAACAAATAAATTGAAAGAACTGTTAAATACCGAATTGATTAAAGAAAATGATCTACCAATATTTTGTAAACAAACAAGACAAATCAATACACTGACAATTCAATCAGATATAGATAACAACACAGAGAAGTTATTGAAAAGAATTGAAAAAATCCCAAACATTTCAGAAATAGTAGAACTAACTTACAACCTGCAAAAACACTCAAGGATAATAATTACAGGAATACCATCGATGATACCTACTGATGACATAATTAACTACTTAAAGGATCGTTCAACAGACAAGAATTTAACAATATTAAAAATAATACAAAGAGAAAAATCTGCAATTTATCATATGGTACTGAATTTAGAAGTAAATGCAGCTAAAAAACTTCTGGCTCAGAAAAGTATCTCAATTGGCCTCAATAATTGCAGTATAAGAATATATCGACCCATACTTAGATGTGAGAACTGTCAACTTTACGGGCA
Source organism: Maratus speciosus (assembly GCA_963932465.1). Taxonomy (NCBI): domain Eukaryota; kingdom Metazoa; phylum Arthropoda; class Arachnida; order Araneae; family Salticidae; genus Maratus; species Maratus speciosus. The sequence goes on along the minus strand of OZ010788.1, from coordinate 378,976,104 downwards.
TACAAAGACTAACTGTAGAAGGAACTCCATATGTGCCAAATGTGCCATGGGTCATCAAACTCTCAACTGTCCTTATATCACCGATCCATCACAGCATCGCTGTACTAATTGCTATTATCAAGAAAACTATAGGAAGCATACAGCAGACTCTAGTTTGTGTCCTATATTTCAGTCTCAATTGGTGGACAGGAGGTACAGATAAAGTATCTACATGAAAAAAAAATATATATATTCATTCATCTTGAAAATATCTACAGTAATATCTCTTACAAAATACTTCCATTAACTCATCAGCGAAAGATTTTAATATGAGTATCGAAGGCTAATATCTTCAAAAATGGTGTCCTGCTTTTGTAAACTTGTATGTCGCTGTGATAACCAGTTGAACTTTTCGTGATATATAGCAACTTCAGATAAACTCTTAAAAACTTTAAATTCATCTCTTAAAAACATTAATCTTGCTCTAGTACGTTGTGGGTAACCGATAAACCCTCCCTATATGTTATTGTACTTATATATAGCTCACAGTAATTAATCTCAAATCTAGCTTAAAACTATATTTATATCGTTCAGAATGTTTAATATGAACGTGGATCTTATACATCAATATATCAGTTCAACGGTCCTCCTCCGAGTTATGGGCAGTGAGCAGGAGTGCTGGACATATAAATTCTTTACTACAGCTATTGTTTTGGCCTTTAAGTTATATATTATTGTAATTTTATCTTTAAATTTAGATTATTTTATCTTTAAATATTTTTAGTAATTTTTACCTCATATTCTAGAGGGGCCAGCAGCTGACTGAAAAAAAAAAAACTAATTTAATTTAATTTTTTCATTTTTTTTTTAATTCTATTAAATGTCTTAAATGCTAGAGGGTTTTACAGGTAATAGTACTTTTCCCTGCCCTGGGCTCGGGGTTCAAACCTAACCATAAGCCAAAAGCGGGTTCCCAGGGTGGGTGCTTACTTACTTACAATAATTATTCACTTTAATACTTCATATAATGCTGATTACCATTTTATTTTCGTTTATACTAAATTTTATTCAATATAAAATTCAGGAGTTTATTCATGTGGAGAATCCACAGCGAAAAAAATTGGTTTACTCTTTTAAAGTTCTAAGTCTTAAAATTCTAATCCCAAATTTTAATAGGAGAGCCAAGATACATAAACGATATAATAATTTGGCTCTATAATTTTATTCAATTAAGCTATTATTAGATTGATAATGAAATGCCTATAATTAGTGAAATATCATTAAAAGCCAATGACTGGTAGGTTCATCTCAATATTCTCACCTCTTTTCTTAGTAAAATAAATATAAAGGGTAAACTATTTATCGTAAGAGCTCGATTGAGCATATTTGTAAAGAACAAAAAAAAGGTATTAATTATTGGCTGAGCATATTTGTAAAAAGTATCAATTATTGTTAAAATCTTAAGTTTGAAGTCGATATTGGATGTGACTGAATTTTGTTATTAAAGTATAGTTTAAAATGTAATTCTAGACTTTGTCTCATTTTAAAATTAAGATTTTGTCTATATATTTTTTTTAAAGAAATTTCAGATACGCGCAATAAAATCGGGAACTTTATTTACAGGTGCGCGATTTATTTTCAGTGTGGTAATATATGACTTCACGGTAAAATTATTTGCAGTTGACCATCAAATATAAAAGATAAATTTCTAAAGTTTCTATTATCATATTGGTTTTAATCATTTATTTTCATTGTGCTTTGCAAAAATTTTCATTTTTTTCTATAATTTTAAAATATCTTATTTATTTCCCTTTTCTTTTAAATCTCACTCTTTCATTTTACTTTCTTTATTGTTGTTCTACGTATGTATTAAATGAAAACTTGAAATGGAACAGTTAGTTTGAGTTAACATTAAATAATGCGTACCCGCTGTTATTGTCAAAATTTACTCTTTCTCTATTTTATTAAACATTCCATATTACCTCATTATGTCATTTTCACAACGCAATGACGAGGTAATATAGCTATCCTTTCTTGTACTAACCCTATTACTTTCACGCGACCTTGTGTGTGTTTGGGGCGACCAAATTTCGTCACCACACCCCTAAATCACGAATTAAGTCATTATGAATGCAAGAAGCTCCACCAGAGCGAATTTCATCCTTTTGATTGAAATCACCATTTCGAAATCAACAAAACCATTTTTTAACTGTACTAAGAGCGGAAGCACGATCCAAATAAAGGTATTGAATATTTTTTGTAGCACGTCTAACACTCACTTCTTTTTAAAACTCATATAACATAACATGACGAAAATGTAGCTTTTCATTTTCCATTTTGAATAGTAACCTTGCACTCAAATTAATTTGAAAACTTTTTTTAACGTTATGTTCACTCACGACACATGTAGATAACTGTCAGTTAATAATATGGTTTTAAAAGAAACATCAGCACAGTGAAAATTTAAAGTTTTTTCCATCTATAAAATAGGGCACTAACTTGTGCAATTACCCAATTTTATGAAACTTTGGAGTAACTGTAGGTTGAATATTTTTGACTACACTGGTCAACAAATTTAAACTTTTGCTCTGTCCAACAACAGAAATTAGTTATTTTTTGTGCGGTTTTTTGTGCTGATTCCGAATCTAGTTTTAGATTTACTCCAGCACGTCAAGATTTAGAGATATTTGCATATTTCTACTTATGCAAATTTAGTAAATTTTATACAATTATTTGCAAATTTAAGGTATAAAGCAATGTCAGACAGGGTTTTTGTTTTATGTTATGATTACTACCTAATTTACTTCACAAAAACTTTGTTTCTGAGACTATAATGACATGTGACTGTTAAATATTGTACCTAATTTGAATATATTTCATGTTTTTCTAATAATGCTTCTTGACGTTTAAATATTTCTGCCGCACGAGTACGCTAATATGTTTCTAAACCAGTTTTTTAGGTTGATTTCAAATCTTGTATCTGTTTTTTCTATCACGTCTAGTTTTTGAAAAAAGTGAAATTTTATTTTTTGGTCAAAAAAGCCAGAAATAGCTTTTTATGATATTTTGTATGATAAACTTCAACTAGTTAGGATAGATTCTACTATTTATTATTTTTTTTTCGATTATATAAATTTTTGTTTATGTCTCTGATATGAATCTGACCCTGTTCACCTTCTTGGCTATGAATTACACACCCCTAAAAAGCATCTTATATCAAACCTGTGTTAATGCCGTGCAAAAGTATATATTCACCGTACTCAAAAACTAGACAGGACATAAGAAAACAGACTGCAGATTTGAAATCAGCATAAAAATCTAGTCTAGAAAAACATTACGTCAATTCCGTGGCAACTATTTTAAAGTTGATAGTGATGTAAACATTACACCATTGAAAAATATGCAAATTAGGCTTAATAACTGATAAATAAATGTTAAGAATATGCAAATCGTGACATTTATCTGAAGCAAATAGTCAAGTAGTCATTATCTAGAAAACGTAATTAGATGTGACATATAATGTATCTAAAATTTGCATAAAATAGCAGAAAAAATCTTAAATGTGCATACATTTAAATATGCAAATTTCTCAAAACCTGGGCCACCTAGAGATAAACAGAAAGCATATTCGGAATCAGCGCCAAAAACTGATCTAGAATCAACTAATTTTAGTTCTAGTACAAAACCACTCTTGTTCAGTGCTATTTGTGCCTTTCTTTTTCATGCAACATTTCCAAACGGCGCAGTTTTTTTATTTTTTATTTTTAAGTTTATTGCAGATAGTTAAGCTATTTATAGAATTTTAAATGTACTATTTTCTGCTTGATAACTGCTTAAGAATGCTTAAGACTGCTTTACAAACGAGTAATTTTAAATAATAACTTGGTTTAACACCTACATAATTTTTCTTGTAATAATTTAAGCGACACCAATAATAAAAGTGATAATGTTTATTTTATTCTGTAAAATAATGGTATGAATTGCAAAATAGCAGAGTTTTAAATTAGTGTTTTCTTTTTTGTTATTTTCAGGATAAAAAAATTCATAAAATATATAAATATTTAAAATTATATTATTAATTATCATTATTTAACAAATGTAAGGCGTTCAAATACATCATTTTAAACTGGAAGTTTCTTCATCTATGAAATAGGGCACGAACTTGTGCAATCGCCAATATTATGAAATTTTGGAGTAACTGTAGGTTGAATATTTTTGATAATTTGTGCCTTTCGTTTTCATGCAACATCTCCAAACGGCACAGTTTTTTAAGTTTATTGCAGATAGTTAAGCTATTTACAGAATTTTAAATGAACTATTTTCTGCTTGATAACTGCTTAAGAACTTTACAAACGAGTTATTTTAAATAATAACTTGGTTTAACACCTACATAATTTTTCTTGTAATTATTTAAGAGACATCAATAATAAAAGTGATTATATTTATTTGCTCCTAAAAAATAATGGTATGAATTGCAAAATAGCAGAGTTTTAAATTAGTGTTTTGTTTTTTATTAATTTCAGGATAAAAAGTTCATAAAATATATAAATATTTAAAATTGTATTATTAATTATCATTAATTAACCTAAGGCGTTCGAATACATCATTTTAAACTGAATTATTTTTCTTAGAATATATTAAAAAGTTGAAAGGCAGGGGTTAATAATTTGTCACAACAATAATTTTTAATACATTTGAGGACACAAAATATAAAATTCAAAATTAATCCTTTAATGGAAATAAAGAAAATACATCTTTTAGAAATATTTCATTAATAATCTTTTAATCCTTAAAAGGAATGATGATACGAAGTAAGTCATTCCAGAATGGAATTTTCTAATTTTGATTAATTAAAACATAAATTAAAGATTTCCACATTTTGAGAATTTAAAAATAAGTTTCAGACAATAATTAAATAGGAAATGTTGCTAAGCTGATGTCTTATTATGAAATTATTTCTGTTAATAGGAGGGGGATGTCAATTTTCAGTTCCTCAATTAAGTTGAAAGGAAGCCATTAGTAGAGAGGGGTGTTTTTGTTTGTTTGTTTACAAATTCTTAGTAGAAGAGGAAGTACAACAACATCCATAGATAGTCATTCACCCTTTTAGTGCTTTAAAGCCCGAGAATTTCGATGTTTCCCTCATTCAGTTAATTTGGAAACTGAAACAGTTTTTCCAAACAACATATTTATCACAAGGCTATTTAATTTTTAAACCCAATAATTAGCTACATTTCAGAGAAGATATTTCAAACTTCATATGTATTTTTTTTTAATTTTGTTCATAATATTCTATTGAATGATTAAAATTTAAATGATTATGGTTGTTTTATTTATTCTAGATCTTAGTGTTTGCGTGATTTCGTCCACGAAAGATTCAATGAAAAATCAATGCGACTGATTTAAGGAAATTTTTCAGCTCTGCGGATGAAAAGTATTTTCCGGATGTTTCAAAATTTTGCGATAAAAAACATCTATAGATAGTCACACCCTTTTAGCACTTTATAGCCTGCGAATTTCGAAGTCTCCCTCTTTCAGGTAATTTGGAAGCTAAGACAATTTTTCCGAGCAACATATTTGTCACAAGACTATTTAATTTTTAAATCCTATTATTTAGCGACATTTTGGAGAAAATATGTCAAATTTTAGATGCGTTTTTAGGTAGATTTCGTATGAAATACTACCTATTGGCGTCGTTCCTATGTTGGAATTTCTGAAAACTTTTTGCAGATCTACACCGATCATGACCCCTAGAGCCCAAAACCACCCTCAGTAAAAACTTTATCTATCTATCTATCTATCTATCTATCTATCTATCTACCTACCTATCTATCTATGAATCTATCTATATATATCACTTTCTTCTGGACACGATAACTTCCACAATTCTGCACCAATCTCTTCCAAACTGATACATAAAATCAAGGGGCATAAAATCTCGGTCAAGTTCGTTAATGGGCAAAATCGGACCAAGGGGATGGAAATAGGGAGGGGTTTTGTGAAAACCGAAAAAACCCCATAACTTCTTAAATTTTGTACATATCGAATCAGTTTAAAGTTTTTATTATTTCTAAATATAGGGCCAAAAATTCATGTATCACAGATTTTTGATAAAGTTAAAAACGGGCTCTAGGGGCGCAAAAAATAGGGTTTTTGGGAGAAAAAAATTCATAACTTCGTCAATTCTCAAGATATCAAATCCAATTAATTTTATCATGAATCTCCTTAACATTATCTACAACTTTTATATTCACAAGTTTTTGATAGGACAATTCGTACCGCAAAAAAAAATTAAAAACGAAAACAAAAAGGGAGTTTGAAGAAGAAAAAAATCCATAACTCCGTCAATTCAAAAGATATAAAATCCCCATGAATTTATCATATATCTTCTTAATATTATCTAAAACATCTATATAGACAAGTTTTGGATAGGACCAATTCTTACAGCAAAAACAAATTAAAAATATATAGCGGTTGAAGAAAAAAATCATCGTACGGGTGTATTCAAATCTAAACTGCTTATTTTCTGACTCATTTTACAATCCATTTTTACTCTCAAAGGCTTCCAATTGGTACCTTTTCTTACTCGGAAACTAGATAATGTACTGTAATGGTCAATTTTTTGATAGAGGCAGAATATATTTTAAGACATGCTGTCAAAGTGGGCCTTTTGAACCGAATTTCACGAAGCGGATTGTGTTGTAAAAATCATCGTATTAAGGTAGCATTCAAATTCAAACTGCTTATTTTCTGACTCATTTCTAAATTCATTTTTGCTCTCAAACGCATCCAATTGGTAGCTTCGCTTATTCAGAAACTATATAATGTACCGTAATGATCGATTTTTTGACAGAGGCAGAATATATTTCAAAAAATGATGTCAAAGTGGGCATTTTGAACGGAATTTCCCGAAGCGATTGTGTTAGAAACGAAAAAATATTGTCTTACTGAGAAAATAATTGTTTATATATCAAGTTTTAATTAATTTAACGAAAATTAAAAACACAGGTCGCTTATAAATCTCTTCAAAAATCACGTCAACAAGTTTCATGTTTTTCCTATTAAAAATGAATCTGGAGTTATGTCAGAAAATTTCGAGTTGTTGAGCATGGAAAAGTTTTTTTTTAATACCGCCCGAACATGATTGTGATAAAACCAGTTATTATATAAAAATGGAATAAAAACTCGTCAAAAGCGGCCAGATAAAATTGTTAAAGTGGGTTTATCTCTAATCATGATTTGGTTTTTGTTTGTGAAATTAGTATACTTAACTTCGAAATCTACCTCCGCCTGTAGGCCGGGCCGGCAGGGATATTTTTTTTTCAGAATGTTCTATTGAATGATTAAAATATAAGCGGTTACGGTTGTTTTCTTTATTCTAGATCTTAGTGTTTCCATGATTTCGTTCACAAAAGATTCAATGAAAAATAATGTGACTGATTTAAGCAAAATTTTCAACTCTGCGGATTAAAATATGTTCAGGAGCTTTTGAAATTTCGCATTTAAAACCATCCATAGCGCCATTCAACCTTATAGCGCTTTACAGTCTACGAATTTTGAAGTCTCCCTCTTTGGGGTAATTTGGAAGCTAAAACATTTTTTCCGAACAACATATTTGTCACAAGGCTATTTAATTTCTAAATCCGATATTTAGCGATGTTATTGAGACAATATTTCAAACTTCAGATAAATTTTTCTAAATTTTGTTCAGAATATTCTATTAATTGATAAACATGTAAACAATTCGGTTGTTTTCTTTATTCTAGATCTTAGTGCTTTCGCGATTTCGTTCACGAAAGATTCAATGAAAAAAAAATGGAACTGATTTAAGCAAAATTTTCACTCTGCGGATTAAAAATGTTCAGGATGTTTCGAAATTTCTCATTTTAAAACATCCATAGATAGTCATTCACTCCTTTAGCGCTTTATAATCTGTGAATTTCGAAGTCTCCATCTTACAGTTAATTTGGAAGCTAAAACAATTTTTCCGATCAACATATCTTAAAGACTATAGTTCTTAAAGGCTATTTAAATTTTAAAGTCGATATTTAGCAACATTAGGGAGAAAATATTTCAAACTTTAGATGCATTTTTTAAATTTTGTTCAGAATATTCTATTGATTGATAAAAATGTAAACGATTATGGTTATTTCATTATTCTAGATCTTAGTGCTTTCGTGATTTCGTTCGCGAAAGGTTCAATGAAAAAACAATGCGACTAATTAAGCAAAATGTTCCACTCTGCAGATTAAAAATATGTTCAGAATGTTTTGAAATTTTGTGTTCAACAACATCCATAGATAGATAGCCATTTACCCTTTTAGATCTTTATAGTCTGCGAATATCGAAGGCTGTTTCTTTCAGTTAATTTGGAAGCTAAAGCAATTTTTCCGAACAACATATTTGTCACAGGACAATTTAATTTTTAAATCGGATATTTAGCTACATTTGGGAGAAAATATTTCAAAACTCAGAGGTATTTTTTTTTAATTTTGTTCAGAATATTCTATTGATTGATTAAAATGTAAACGATAACGGTTGTTTTCTTTATTCTAAATCTCAGTGTTTTCGTGATTTCGTTCACGAAAGATTCAATGAAAAAACAATGCGACTGATTAAGCGCAATTTTCATATTTGCGGATTAAAAATATGTTCAGGATGTTTGAAATTTTGCATTTAAAACCATCCATAGAGAGTCATTCACGCCGTTAGTGCTTTATATAGTCTGTGAATTTCGAAGTCTCCCTTTTTCAGTTAATTTGAAAGCTCAAAAAATTTTCCGAACAACATATTTGTCACAAGGCTATTATTTCTAAATCTGGTATTTAGCGACATTTAGGAGAAAATATTTCAAACTTCAGATGTATTTTTTAAAATTTTGTTCAAAAAATTCTATTGATTGATAAAAATATATATGATACAGTTGTTTTCTTTATTCTAGATCTTAGTGTTTTCGTGATTTCGTTCACGAAAGATACGATAAAAAAACCAATGCCACTAATTAACCAAAATTTTCGTCTCTGCGGATTAAAAATATATTCAGGATGTTTTGAAATTTCGCGTTAAAAAACATCCATAGGTAGTCATTGACCCTTTTAGTGGTTTATAGTCGGCGAATTTCGGAGTCTCCCTTTTTCAGTTAATTTGAAAGCTCAAAAAATTTTCCGAACAACATATTTGTCACAAGGTTATTTAATTTTTAAATGTGGTATTTAGCGACATTTGGGAGAAAATATTTCAAACTTCACATGTATCTTTTTGTAAATTTGTGCAGGATATTCTATTGATTGATAAAAATGTAAACGATTGCGGTTGTTTTCGTTATTGTAGATCTTAGTGTTTTCGTGATTTCATTCACGAAAGATTCAATAAAAAAAAATGCGACTAATTAAGTAAAATTTTCATCCCTGAGGATTAAAAATATGTTCAGGATGTTTCGAAAGTTCGATTTAAAATTTTGAATGTAGAACAGCTATGTGCACTCTTATTCATATAGGAAATGTTAATCTCAAGAAATGGTAAAAACAGAAAAACACAGTAATAACGCAATACAAAAAGTAGTGTAGAAAGTTTTATTATGCAAGACCTAACAGTACAACAAGCGGTATATACAAATATGGCTTTACAAGAGGTGTTGAAAATTTTTTACATTCGTTGTCGCTGACACACGTTACATAGATTGTCAAACATTTTGGAAAACAATTTTTTATTCTGTTGGCTTTTGTTGCTTTTCCCTCTTTTTTCATGACCACCCATTCTAAATTGAATAACTGAAATTCCCGTGATATAGTACATTGACTTTGCAGAAAAGAAACTTTTACAAGTGCACAATGCATTACTACCAATAAAATTTATTCTAACATGAGTAATATAAGTTTTGCAGATCCTCACTGCTTTGTTACTACAGCACACTGTTAAAAAGTTTTCTGTAAAATTACAGAGAATCTACTGGCAATCCATTATCTTATGTCAAATTACAGGGATTAGAAAAACATATTCTGTTAAATAACTGAGAATTTATTCGGAAAATTTACAGTAGACTCAGTAACATTACACCGATAAAAATACACAAAACTCTGTACATTTATTTAGTTTACTTATTATTTATTGATAATAATTTAATTTAGCTTCATTTTTCGAAATTAGCTAACTTCGAAGAATTAGAATTTTTCGAGCGAATTTGAGCTGCTGTGCTATCTATCTTTTGCAATATTTATTTCCAGCTGGCCCACCGAGTCCTCGCTGTAGGAGACGAACATCGTACTGCCTGTGCTATAGGCGACACTACAAATGTATGCAGAGAATGCATTTTATGATTCAGCTGGAAAATAGTTTTATTTTACTATTGATATTACCAAGTTTCACGCACATGGTGAATGGAAGAACTGCAAAGTCATTGTCAATAAAAATTCCCGTTAACTCCACAGAGACGAATTTTCCCTTTCTAAGATATTCTAATTTTTAATGAAATAATTTTTAACAAAATTTTCTTCTTTAATATTTTTAATAAAATTGTAAAAGAATTTTAAAAGCGTGTACTATGAATTACAGATTATAGCAATGATAAATATATCTTTAAGGGGGTCCGGGACACAAATCTTCAAATTTACTAATAAAATTTATTGCATTAAAAAAATTTCTGTTTTTTTTTCTGCTTAAAATGACGTTTAAATCATGTTTCTATCTTAAGGGGTCTCAGGACTCTTAAAGCTTTAAAATTTTCGAAATTTAAATTTTTTTAGATGTTAAACTCCTATCTTTTCTGAACATTTTGATATAATTCATTCCTTGAAATTCCTATTAGAACTGAAGTTATGGCTTTTACATTTATACACGACGTTCAATAGCTGAAGCGTCGTTTCGGAAACTTTGAAGCCATTTTTCTCCAAATGACGTTTTGGGGCATAACGCGCACGATATCTCAAAAACTTATGAATATTTTTTTATGAAATTTTCAAAACATATGTTTCATGTTAGTCTGTATAAACTGAACCTAAAATTTCCCTTTTATTGTTCAAAACAATATTTTTTTAGGTGATTATACTGTTGAAATTTTCTTAATTTTGCATTAGCTGAATACAACTTTGTATTAAAAATATGAAAAAGCTTTAAATACAAATTTATTTAGGTTCAGGGTAATTATTACAATCTGAAGTATAAGTAGGCACCAAGATTTTCATTCTAGTTGGAATACTTATTTTGTAATCGTGCGCATAAGCTGTTATGCCGATTTTTTGCTCATCAAATGTCTAACAGTTTGGAGCCCCCTGTAAATGCAAATTCTGAATCTTATAATTTTTTAAATACATGAAATGAAAGAACATACTTATATATTTTATTCCAATTAAAATTGTGTCTTAAAATCAAATACATTTTAAGATATTAAATGTTGAAAATGGTCTTTTTTTTTCATTCTTTCCAATTTTAAGAGTTCTGAGACCCCTTAATTAGAAAGGGAAATATTATTAATATTCTCGTTTTGGTTTGTTTTCAAAATCTAGCTTTCAAGCAATGGTTATCATGAAAACGGCTTCTTGTAAAAATGCGTATTTCTTCATGATGGGTTTTTTCACCCTTTCTCGTATTAAAAGTGTTATAAGTCAAGAGCTGTTAAAGATAAAGGTTTCAAACTTGGAACATGACTTTTTCAGTTGTTTTACTTTAATTTTGATTCAGCAAATTTAAAAAACATATTTACTTTTGAAAATATGATTTTTTTTTTAAAGTTACATCATTTGTTTCAATTTTTACTTTAAATATTTTTAATTTTTTTAATGAATGTTGTTAAAAATACTGAATCAAAATTAAAACTTATCTATTTCTGTTTATTTAAATGAAAAAAAAATGCAATTCTACCAATAATATTTTGAGTTATAGCGATTTTAAATTACCCCACTTTTTTAATAAATTTTATATATATATTTTTTTTAATATGAGAAGTTTTATCATGTGATTTCATTTTAAAATGATATGGTTAACCATCACAAAAAAAAAATTCAAAATTTTTACTCAATAAAGAAAAATTATTTTAATATGTGTCCCGGACCCCCTTAAATAAAGACGTAGAAATCCCTACAGGGAATTGTCTGTAAAGAAGTACAGAAATGTCTGTAACATTATGACTGAGAAACTCGATCTAATGCATTTAATCGAGAACTAGTGTAAATTTACAGAGAGTCTGTTTTTTCTGTATTTTTACAGAAATTTTTAACAATGCAGCTACAAGAATGCCACAAAACTTCATTATTAGTCTTTTATAAGCTTTTCTTTTCTGAAAAATGTCCTCCATAACTTTCTATTTCAACACAAAATTCTTTAATCGACCCTCCGAAAAATATCCTTAAGAAGTTATATCTCGCCAAAAATATATTTTGATACTTATAATTGATAATCTTTTATCTTTTTTTGAGTTAACAAAGTAGGAAAACTAAATAATCAAAATTTGATTAAGCCCAAGAGTTGCAAATACGAAACGTTAATTTTAGAAGTATTTGTTCATGATCAAGTCGTACATAAAAGAGTAGTACCTCAGATAGATTTGTTTACGTCTGTTTTTATTTTCTAATAAATTGTCAAAGATATGAAAAATACCAAGGAGAAACAGAATGGAGCTTTCATTAACGATTAACAAAAGAACGACTCCTTGAATCAATCACAATGCAAGCATTCCTCCTTTAATTACCAAATAAGTACATTCTTCCACAGCAAAAAAAATATATAGATAGATAGATATGTGAACAGAAAAGGGCCCCGGATGGAATAAATTCTTAAGACGTCATACTGAGAAAATGAGGATAATTTATTAGTTTTGCATAAATGTTGTCAGAATTATCCGTCTTGAAAAAGACCACCATTTTTCTCGCTCCAGATTACTCTCTCTCCCCCATTCTTTCTGAATCAACTCCAATTTATGTTTAGATAAAATGTCAAGATTACTTCGAAAGTAAATAAATAACACTGGAAAGTTTATTCGAGAGCGGAATAAAACCTTTGTTTGAATGAATATTGCACACATTTGCAAAGTAAAAGTTCTTTAAGCTTACGAGGAAAAGGTTATTTTTAAAAATCACGTCTAAAGGTACAGCCTTGCAATTAATTAAGATGCTTTCACCGTGCAAAGGAAAAAGGGTGTTCGAATGAATGAACCTTTGAGAATATTGTGTCAGTGTGTGTGCATATGATGGATGGAACTGTTTGCAAAACACTGATTTCGTGAATACGTAAATGATATTAGAAAGGACTGAAATTTTCGTTTTCAAGAAATATTTGTTTTTGGCATTACTTGAGAAAATTAAATTTTTGAATGGAAAATATCACTATTCCATTCAAACTGTGGCATCACTAAATTGAGTGGTCAGCATGCTGACCATAAAATTAGAAGGCTAAACCGAAGTTATCTAGTTCGAAACCAGCGCAGTCTGTGTGGGGTGGCTGTGCAAAGTTTTGAAGGTTTTCCTTCTATGAGAACCAGGGCTGCCCTTAGCTAAAGCGAAGCCGGGTACTAAAACATTTCCAAGATCCTGCCCTTAGAAATAAGGTTATACCTTCCGCCAATATTGCCAGTTTAGCTGATGTTTTTTATTCATCTATCTGAAATTTCGGATAGTAATTTTTGCTTTATTTAATGGCAAACAATCCATGATAAAATAAAGTGAATTGAAGATAATTATTCGAAAATTCTGGTAGATATTTTGAATTAAAAAAAAATCCCTGCCGGCTTGGGCCTACAGGCGGAGGTAGATTTCGAAGTTAAGTACTAAATTCAGCAACAAAACTTAAATCAAGATTAGAGATAAACCCAGTTTCTTCACTAAGAATGAGCTCTAGGGAGCTAAACTTTTTGTGAAAATTGTATTATACACGAGTACACACTCGCATGTATATGAAATAGGTTTAAAAATGGATACAGCAAATTCAGGGAACCTAAAAGTGTTAAAATATGTTAATATTTCAATATTCGGGTTTTTATCATGTTTTAATACGTTTCTTTAAACTCACATGACGTCACATATTCACCTGTTGAGGTCCATTATATTTCCAATATGACGCGATATACATATTTTTTTAATTCGTCAAACTATTTATTTTAAGTTTTCATGAGAAAATCTTGCTCTAGAAAACTTATGACGTAATATTCAATCTGTTTTCAATTCGTCAAACTGTTTACTTAATTTAATTTTTCACAAGAAATCTTGCAATAGAAAAGCAATTGTTGTGGTGTGAATTTTATTGCTTTTTTTTATTGTTGGCAACTGCTATAACGAAAAATATTTAATTTTCCAGTCATTGCTGTGTAAGAGCTGGTTTTATCAGAATCATGTTAAGACTGTATTAAAAAATTTTAACCCTCCCAATTTCCATTCCCTTGGGCCGATTTTGCCCATTTTCAATCCCCGCCGAGATATTAACCATCTGAAAGTTGTTGGCGAGTTTGAAGACTATCCGTGCATAATTGCGACTTTTATCGTGCACAAAATTTAGTACATACATACATATATATATATATATATATATATATATATATATATATAGATAGATCTTAAAATTACAATAAAAGACAACAAAACAATCATAGATTTATATGACAAACGTAAAGAATTTAAATTCAAAGTTAATACATTTACAAATTTTAAATCTTGTCTACATCATTCTGTATTTCGAAATATAATACTTAATCATTTATATAGAATAAAATGTTTATGTTCTTCTCCTCTAATTAACAATAATATTAAAAAACTAATTTATGATGCATTAAATCATGGTTTTCCAAAAAAATTCATATATTCATTAATATACAATTAGTACTTTTCTTACATGATCTTTTAAAACAAATTAACACATGCGTAAACAAAATTACAAAAAAAAATATAAAATAAAAAAATATCTATAAAAAATTAAAAATTGTAAAATAATATAAAAAAATTATTATAGGTTGGTTGGGTGGGTAGATATTAGAGTACGGAGGAGGGTGGTGTTGTCTGGATAATACGCAATGGTTAATTATAAAAAAAATGGGGCTTTTGTATTATTACTATATTTTTGATACGTATTTTATATGGATGTTGATTTGATATTTTATATGTAATTGGAGAATTTCATTAATATTATAATTAGCTTAATTATTGATTAATCTTATTTACAATCATTTGTTATTAAATTTTAATTTACTAAGGACAATATCATATTAATTTCTAATAGTATGTCATTTTTATAGTGATTAATATACATATAAGTATGTTTAATATAAATATAGTTATACTGTATGTATTAAAATTGGGTAATTATTTTTATTATTATTCCTCTATTCTTTTTAATATTTATCTATTTTCAATTTATTATCGGTTTAATGTTTATGAATGTCCCACATTCATACTTTTTGGATTTTTATGGATGTATGAAAATAATCCACACTCTATATTTGTGCTTTTTAAGTGATGGGAATTTAAGTATCATTTAACCTTCTATATACTTCCATATGTTTTTTATTTCCTGTTCATTTTATAATTATCTTATATATAATAGATTAAAAAATAATTTTTATATTGTTTTTAATGATTATTTATATTAATTGTTACTGAATTTATTTTGTTTTATAGCATATAGCTATATGCTATATATTATCAATGTTCTAGAATTATTTAAATTCTTAGTTTAGTTTAAATAAGTTAGCTAATAGAATATTTTGTATGCTTTTAAATTTTATTAACAATAGTTTTTTTTTGTTTTTTTTTAATACATTGTGTGGTTTATATTAGGTTTATAATTATCTATATATAAGGTTATGTTTGGTTTTGCTGTTAAAAAAATTATTTACAATCAAATGCTTACAAATGTTTATCTTGTGACAGTTGAATAATAAAAGTAATACTAGATGGCAGCACCAAAATTTGACTTTTGAAGATAGCTCTAAATTTTAATTTTTCTAGCTCCATTTCAGTTATAATTTACTACACCAGGGGGTATTTTTAGCTAAATTTTGAGGATATTGTTAAACAGTTATTAATTAATTTAATAGTGCATTTTAAATAATATAATTACTATCTATTTATTTTATATTATATTAAATGTATTTAACATGGTATTTCAAAATTTATTTCAAAATGTATTAACTGCATCCTTTGATATCAATTACTGTGATTTCTTAACTGATTTATTCACCTTAATCTTTATGATATTCTGGTGGACATGTGCGCGTGGATATTTGTAAAATACTGAAATATTAATCGGTATGGTGTTTATTATTTATATTTTATATCCTATAAATATTTAAATAGGTTTTATTGATTCTTCCATTTCATATTATTTGTTTCTATTCTGTTTTCATCTTTAATCAATTCACTTGATTTTAATGGTTGTTTGGGCACAGGGGAAAATAATTTTTAGCTTTAGCTTATTTTTCTCACAGAAAACAACCATTTTGCTTATATCATTGAATTATGTGCCCTTGACAACGTAATTCAATATATAAGCTTTTCCATTTTTTGTCGGTGTCCACTTTTTCTTTTTCTTCCATAATAATTCTTATAATAAATTAATTTTTTTTTTCTTTTTTATACTTACAGCTTTAATTCATAATATTTGATGGTGGTAGGTTATGTTTAATTAATGGTTATATATATATATATATATATATATATATATATATATATATATATATATATATATAAACTTTTTAGGTGGAGGTGGTTTTGGGTCCCTGGGGTCATATAATGAAAAGTTATGAAGGAATTTTTCAAAAGTCGCACCATGGTAACGACTGCAATAGGTAGTATTTCTTACGAAATCGACCTAAAAATCAGCTACACTGGCAACACTACTTCCCAAAACACTTTTGGCCTTCACTCGCCTTTTAAAAACGCTCCAATTGCATATGCACTCGCGATTACGCTTTGGGGGGGAGGGGGGGGGGTGCGGGCAGGGCGGTGTATTTTAGTAGAGGTTTATACAGATTCGAGCTAACTTTCTTTCGAAATACTAGGGCTATTCATATTCATTTAACTGCAGATTTGTGATAGGCTAGGAATTTATTATGGGCGTTTAACGTTAGAGAGACAATTCTTTTTTTCTTTTTTTTTTAAGTGGTACTTTTTAATCACCAAATTGTCCAAGAGAGATGCAAAACGTACTGTTCGACTGGCAATTGTGTCTACTTTTCATATTTGAATATCAATTTTTGGGAATAGGGGTAATTTTTGTATTAAAAATGTTGAATTTCCTATTGGTAAAACGCACTTTTGACATCATTTTTCATTCCTTTGATAAAGGTAGGGTGAAAATAACTATGGATTGTGTACTTTATCTTAACCCTCTGACTGCGTATCCCGCGTTTTCCAAGGGCAAGATATTTGTAGAAAAATTTATATAATATACAATTTTTAAGCAATTTTGTTTTAAAAATTCTATAGTCAAAGGGTTAGAATATAAAGGATAAATATACTACATAATTCAAATACATGGTTGTTTGAAATATGTAATAATAGAGGACATATTTGCCCATTAAATATTGGTAGAAAGGATTTTGAAAAAAAAAACTCAGAGGGTTAGTTAGTTCAAAGTTAGACGAGTTCAAACACTTTGAGGACACTAATGTTAAATCATATGACAGACTTTTACTTATATCTTCTCAAAAGATGATCCGATTGATATTTTTTAATGAGATACAGAGCAAAGATACAAATATAATTCAAGATTTTTTTTTTCAATTCAAAAACAAATTTTTAAATTTATTAATAGGTTCGTATTAAAACATATATGAATTAAGATCTACATTAATTTTTACAGAAAACAATCCACAATTGTAAAAAAATCCCTGAAGGCTCAGCCTACAGGCGGAGGTAGATTTCGAAGTTAAGTACTAATTTCACCAACAAAAACTAAATCAAGATTAGAGATAAACCGAATTTAATAATTTTATCTAGCCGCTTTTGACGAGTTTTTAACTTCATTTTTCTGTAAGAGCTGGTTTTATAAGAATCATATTAAGGCGGTATTAAAAAAAAAAAAAAAAAAAAAAAAAAAAAAAAAATCCACGCTCACCAACTCGAAATTTTCTGAAACATTTTCAGGCTCATTTTTAAAAGTAAAAACATGAAACTTGTTGACGTGATTTTTTTAAAACATTTATAAGCTACCTATGTTTTTATTCTTCGTTCAGTTAATTAGAACTTGATTTACAAACAATTATTTTCCCATTACGACCATTTTTTTTTTTTTTTCGTTTCCAGCACTATCGCTTCGTGAAATTCGGTTTTAAATGCCCATTTTGACAGGATTTAAAAAAATATATTCTGCTTTTATTAAAAATCAACCAATACAGCACATGATAAAGTTTTTGAAAAAGAGAACCTGCCAAATGGATGCGTTTAAGGGCAAAAATGAATTTAAAAAGGGTCATAAAATAAGTAGTTTCGATTTGAGTACACCCTTAAGACGAAAACTTTTTCTTCAACTCCTATTATTATTTCATTTGTTTTGCTGTAAGAGTTGGTCCTATAAAAAACTTGTCAACATAAAAGTTGTAGATAGTATTAAGAAGATTCAAAATAAATTGAATTTGATAACTTGATAATTGATGAAGTTATGACTTTTTTCTCCCTAAAACCCTATTTTTTTGGCCCCGTCAGCACATTTAAAATTTTATCAAAAATTTGTGATACCTACATTTTTCGCCCTTTTCCTAGAAGTAATAATAACTTTAAACTGATTTGATAAGTATTATAATTAAGAAATTATGGGTTTTTTTTCAGTTTTCACAAAACCCCTCCATATTTTGAACCCTTTGGCCCTATTTTGTTCATTAACGAACTTGACCAAAATTTTCTGCCCCTCGATTTCATATGTCACTTTGGAAGAGATTTATGCAGAATTATGAAAGTTATCGGTCCATAAAAAATGATATATATATATAGATAGATAGATAGATAGACAGATAGATAGGTAGATAGATAAAGTTTTGAAGTGGGGGTGGTTTGGGGTTCTATGGGTCATGATCGGCGTAGGTCTGCAAAATTTTGTCAGCAATTCCAACATAGGGGAGAATGTAATAGTTAGTATTTCTTACGAAATCTACCTAAAAACATGGATATGTAAGTGTATATACCATTCCAATTATTGTTTTTCGAGATACATATAAATTTTACTTTCTACTCCTGGTATCAGAGGATCCACAGAAAAATTTTAAAAGGAAAAATATTATGGTATTTTCTTACGTATAAAAAGAGTTTGTTTTACATAAAAAATGATAATTTGTCTTGTAACTAATTTAATGTTTCCAATACATCTGTTTGCAAGGTATTAATTTTATTTTTCTAAATTTATGGGGAAAAGTCAACATATTTTCTTGTATAATTCTACAAAGATTTAAGAAAAAGTATATAAATAACACTATTTTTCCAGATTGGCTTCATTCAAGGAACACAAATACGGTGTCAAAAGAGTGTATTACTATTTTAAAATTTAATGTTGCATAATTTGTAATATGTAAACGGCCATTATTGCAAAATTTATATTCATATTCGGAAAGTAGATGAAATTCCGTGTCGAAAAGTATCTCTAACATCTCACTGCGACAATTTGAATATTAAATATATGGAATGCTCTCTCTCTCTTCCTGTCTGTCCCTTTCTTTTCTATTTTGACGATTGGACATGTTTTAATGAATACTTAGAAATTCATTTTAGTTTAATGAATTAAAGATAAATATATTTTTTAAATCTACATTTTTTTCATTTCGGGTTTTTAAAACTGTGTCTCTTACAATCATCCTTTTCTTTCCTTCTAAGTTATTTAATTTTAATGAGTCTTCCTTTGAGTGTAACCATGTTATGTGATGATTAATATTGTAATTCCGCATATCATGGGCACAAGGAAGAGAGTCAGTTGCTGATAAATGTGATTGAATGAAACAGCATATTTGCATGTAAGGTTAGCGTCATTTTTACCTCTAAAGTCATTCTTTCGTTCCATGTTTAGAGTATCATTTCAGAGTGTCCTTTTTAAACGTTTGAGTTTTGTAAATGACAATACAAGTTTTACTTTGCTGGGCAACATATAACAATGATATGTTCCCGCACCATGTTGGTTAAATCAAAGTAAAATTGCGTAATTTGTTATTTCTGTTTGTATAAATATTTTTTATAAAATATAATTAAGAGTGTAAAATTATAATGTTTATATATTTAAGTAAAATAGGAGTGTAAGTTCATACAAAAATTATTAAGTTGATTTTAAATATTAAATATATATTTTTAAAAAATTGTTGTATTGTAAAATGAATGTATAATGTTGAATAGAGTTCGGATCTCAGATAACAACAATAGCCAGACGCCATGGTGTCGTTTTATGACAAGCCAATGGAAAGTGGTGTATAATTAGAAATCGTAAAATAATAAAAACGTTGGAATAAATTTATGGCCTTAATAAAAGTGTTGGGATAAATTTATGGCTTTTCAGACCACCCAAACTTTAAGACATATAATAATATTAAAGTATATGTAAGGGGCCATTTTCAGACTGTTAGCTAATAGGCCTATCGAAGGATAATGCAAAATCTTCTCACATCCAATAAGAGTGGACTAGACAAAATAGTTCCACCCACTGCAGGAGTTGGTGTGCCAGAAGAATAAGGTTTGAAAAAGAGAGTCTGAAAAAAGATGTAGAGGACGCAGGAGCTCTCCTGAAAGCCCGTGCAATGAATCCAAAAAGCCCTAGTAATGCCCAGGCGAGATGGACATATCGGAGTGAGCCTAATCAAGCCTAATTGAGGATGTCTTCCTGATGTACATATCGGAGTGAGCCTAAGCAAGCCTAATTGAGGATGTCTTCCTGATGTTAAAATAAAGTGGATTGTTCTACAGAGGTCCGTAGCTATGCATCCTGCCATCCCGATATCGCCGCTTTGATACGAAGCGAATTACTGATGACACAAGGATATGATCCTTAGCAACGCGACAACTCTGAATTTGATGAATAAAGGCCACCATCCCGTATATGAAAAAAAGGTACTACCTTAAACTTTTTCTTTTACCACTTAAAATCATATGAAAAATTATAAATATCCTTTTCTGATATTTTATGGTAGAGAGTAATCTGAGATCCGACAAAACCAATAATTACATAAAATTAAGGTAATTTAAAAATGAAAGAGAATTATTCTTTTAGCAAAAAGAAAAATATATAATAACTAGAATATAGCCCGTCAGAATGACGTGTTTGCATTTTCAAAAAAATTATATAGCATTGCATTCTAAAAAGAATTGTGAAGTAATAAATTTTGTCTTGTCTGATTAATAGGGTCAGGTGGGGTAAAGTAAAAACAGCCCATTTTTCATTGAAATTTAATTGGCAAGAAAATTATTAATTGAATTGGTAAAATACTGATATAAAGTATTCAAATGGAACTTCACTCACAAAATTTGAAGAAATATTTCACAAAAACATTCAAATTAGTACTAATAATGTTATTTTAAAACGTATTGTCAATTAACTATTTTATCTGATGATATGTGGTAAAATAAAAGACAATTCCAACAGAAAGTTTATTTGTTTTTATTAATTTCCAAAATAATAATTATATAACTTAAATTTTAAAAAGTTGAACAGAGGAAATCCCGATTTTTTTTAAACATGCATAAAAGAAACCTGTAATAAATTTTGATAATTAAAAATCATCTTTTATCACATAAGTAAATTGCAACTGTTAATTACATTAACAATTTATTTTCCCAAATTCTGTTATTAAATTACAAATTTATTTTCCCTACAAAATACAAAATTTTATTTATTATAATAATGCATTGATATATATATATATATGTAATACACGGCATTACATATTTCTGATATTCTAATTTCATTTTATAAGAAATATTCATTTCCCCCCCCCAATGTCTTCACAATTCAAAAAACATTTTATAAAGAAAATTTCTTTTTTTTAATTACCGACAGATGGCGCAACAGAGCATATAAACGTTTGTTTTAACATTTTAAAAGTTCAAGACGAATGAATCAATTGTTTGTTTACTTTCATATAGGGATAGATAAAGCTACCAATCTAATTTTAACTCAAGTTATCGCAGCTGAATATTAGATAATTGAATGTAATCTCTTATAAATATTAATTTATTTTGAATAATCTGTCTAAAAATGTAACTTTTGCGAATAGTGGAAAAGAAAGCACGTTTTACTCAACATTTTTTGATCAACATTCACTCGTGTGTCGTGATGCCACATGTACAACACAAATTCCAAATCCAGAAGCAGTTGAATGACTCTTTGAACGAATCATTAAAAAATACGGTCGACATCCGATTTTGCTCTTAAAATATTTGTAAAACCATAATAAAGCTTTTAAATAATTTGAAATACGTTTGTTTTTAGAAAGGAAACGTTAATCCGGTACAAAATAATTCACGGGAATGAATCACCGAATATAGCTATATTCACTGAACACCATAAAGTGTTCTCATTGGTCAGAAAATAGATAGCCTTGAAAAACAGAGGTAATTTTTCGCGATATTTTTAACCGTGTATACCGAATTCAAACGGTAAATAAATGTAAACAAAAGTGAAAAACGTATTTCAAAATATTAATATGCTTTTGCAAAATATTTTAAGAGCATTTAATGAATAGCTGAAAGAGTCATTCATTTGTTTTTGGATTTGTAATTTGTGCTTATGAATGGCAACGGTAATCGCTTGTATACATCGGAACCCTGTTGTTGGTATCTGGTTATTTTTAAATTAGATCTTAAAGCGTTATAATTGTATACTTTTTAAAGGTTTGAGAAAAATTGAAGAAGAATATGTTACACAACAAATAGATAGACAGATTAAATAAGGCAGTCGGCAAATACGGCATCGGAATACTTAAGCCTAACGTGGCCGCGTTTGGATTATCAGGAAACGGATGAGTTCAACCCCGGAAGCGTTATACATTTTGTGTCATTCTATGTATAATAAGAGTAATGAAAACATTGTCTTTTTTTTAAAGATTAAATATACATAAAATAATGAGAAGCAAAGAAAAGTGTTGCTTTCCTTTTTTTTTTTTTTTGAATTAATATTATGTATTTCTGTATATAGTTGTGTTCAATGTAAATAAAATATTTAATCAAGTTTTAAAAAGTTTCTGTAATTATTTAATTGATAATGTTTAAGGTGTGTCAATTTATTTTTACAGCTTGAATTTTAGTTTAATTCATAAGTGGAAGTGTTCCTCTAAATAATTCACAACGCAAACTCTTAATTTTATTCGCAATTATTTAAATTTAATAATTACATTTTGACGCGAATTATAATTTAATTTTATTAATGCTTCGCGTTGTTCTTCTACTAGAATTATGTAATTACGATCACTTATGTTATTTGAATTTATCTAAGGTATATAAAATTATATACCAATTTACTATGAGGTTGCTTGGATGATTTGGACCAATTAACAATTTTGGATGTAAATTAAATAGAAAATAAACAGGTGTAATTATCTGTCCAGCATCCCCCCCCCCTTCATAGTAAAATGGTGCTATGACTCAGGAACGTTCATCTGAGGTCATTAGAAATAATAATAATAATAATAATAATAATAATAATAAAGGAAAATAAATTAAAGTATTATTTTAATGTCACAATTTTAAAGATATTGTAGGTATGTAAGTTTAATTGATTAAAATTTTATTAAAATTAATTTTATTATTGTAACAATAATGACACACATATAATAATTTAAATAAATAAAATGAATAATATATGTTAGCAATAAAAAAAAAAGAGAGAAATAAAAAAAAATAATTCTGTGATTTATAATAGGTAATTTTAGGAATTGCAAAAAAAATTTTTTTTTCCTCTCTTTTCTCTTTTGGTTGGATCTCAGTTACCATTGAGAAATAATGGCATTCACATCACGGATGATACATTTGTAAAAATAAAATTTTTTTTTAATATACTGTATAAATAATAATAAGAAGAAGAATGAGTAAAATTTTATAATATGACTGGTATAAAAATGATTGAAATGTCAATAGATCATGATTTTTGAAATTGTATCACCTTGATACAAAAGAAAATTTATGAGTGGTACTACGAAGTAGTAGTACAATATTTACATATAAAAAAAATAAAATAAGATTGTTGTTTCTGTAGAAAAAGACAAATATTTTTCTGTTAAATGAAATTATGCTGTTTTTATATATACGTGTATTATAAATATTTTAGGGGTATTTATATGTGTAAAAGAATAATCTACAAAACAACTTCATCTGCTAAGAAATTTTTTTTTAAGTTTTAGTGCTGTTGTTTTTATGTATTTATGCAATTTAGAATATTTTCATACATATGTTGTAATATAGAGAAAAAAATTATGATAAACAGAAATATTCTGTTAAAAGGTTATGCCCAACAATAAGCGAAAATTTAAAAGGAGAAGTGTAGATTTAAATACCTCTGGAGTTAAAACCCGAGGACAGAAAAATAAAATTATCTCTCTAAATTATTCACTACAAAAAACTAAAAAGAATACAATGACTCAACCTAGTGTTGATACGCTGTTGAATTTTATCCCCGTCTTTGATGGAAAGAAAGAGTCTAATATTAAATTTTTTGTGAACGAATTCGATAATCTAATTAAACAAACGGATTTAGAGAATGTTTCGAAACTTGCGCTCTTAAAGACAAAGTTAGTCGGTAGTGCTAGAGATAAATTAGCTAATGAAGAAAATCTTAATACAGAAAAAGACTATGGTAAATTTAAAGAAAAATTAATCGATACTTTTTCTATTAAAACAAGTTTTTCTGCGGCTCAAAGCAATTTTTTTTCTCTTAGGCAAAAACCTGCGCAGGCTATCGCTGAAATTCAGTGAATTCAATGCGGCTGCAAAACTTTACCTAGATAAAAGTGGCCAAAATATTGACAACGGTAATGGTAGTTTATTTGAAATGATAAAATTCACAAGATTTTTAGAATCAGTTAGGGCAGATTTAAGTTTGGACATTCGAAGAATGGCGCCGAAAAATTTCAACGACGCATGTAAATTTGCGAAACAAATGGAAGATGCATACAATCAAGTTGCATCAAAGGAAATTAATTCGATTACAAAAACCTCCACTGAGGAAAATTTGGACAAATTGTTAAAATTAAATATGGAAAGCGCGGAGCAAATTAAAATTTTGACTTCCGAAATAAACAATTTGAAAGTTAAAACAAAAGATACTGCATCAAGCAGATGGTGCGAATTATGTAAAAAAAAATTCGCATACTTTAGAAACGTGCTGCTACAAAAATGATAATAAAAATATATATAAGGGTAGCAGAGATTTCGCAGGTCGGCATTTTAATAAAAGGTACTCTTATAATGGACAGTATCAACCGAGAGCGAATTTTAATCCTAGATTTGTTAACCCAAACCAGCAATTGCATTTTCAATCTTATGCACCCACAGGTGGTTACTATGGATATTCTCCATATCCCCCACCCCCACCAAATTACTTCCCTCAGCATGTGCCATATAGGAATAGTCAACCTCAGAGTCATGCCAGTTATTATCCAAATGAGGATAAAAATGAGAATTTAAAAGAGAATGCTCAAAAGTATCCAAAAAAGTATAATAAAAAGGGTAAAACTGATGATCAAAGGGACAAGTAAGGGATATGAATTGGTATTAAAAAGAAATCAAAATACATAATTAATCGAATTTAAAAATTTAAAAATTTTCAAAATTTAAAAATAAATTTTTCTCTTTTAGGTAAAAAAATTGAAACAAAATTAATAACTTGCCTTTTTAAAATTCAAAATAATAAGAAAGGATAGGAACATGGGAACGCCAATTTGTCTCAGGGTTACAATATTGAGCAAATGTGCAGGGCGCACCCGAAAACATACTTATAAAATTATGTAATGTGCTTCACAAAACTTCACTGGAGCAGTGAAATATTTCTCTCCAGGCAAAAGTTATACATTTTTTTTTTCTTTTCGAATATGAATTAGAAAATATAAAATCTTAACAAAGCCAAATAACATTAAAACTTAATTAATTTAATAGTGAATAATGTTGGAGTAATTTTCAAAAAAAAAAAATAAATAAATAAATAAATAAAAAAGAGAATTTTTTCTGTCTTCTATAAGGGTAGCCTTTGCTAATAGCCTTACAATTTAGATGACAGAATTTCAGAATTACTCTTTAAAATGAGTAGGTGTAAGCTATTAGGTTCAGGGTAGTTAGAACAGCTTTATAACATACTCATACATTTTTTTTTTCTTCTTATATAAATATATGGTTGACAAGGAATAAATTATTAGTGCACTCGATATTAGGATAGCGGTCAGCTATAAGCCTAAATATAATAAAATATACAAAAAGTGCTAAGATTTATTCCGGTAGTTCAATTACAACTTATATGCTAAAGTCTAGAATTTAGACAGCAGGGATAAGTTTTATGAATAAAAGTGTTATAAAAAAAATAATTAAAAAAAAAGGATTTTGGTGTAGCACATTGGTTTTTAAAAAAACATATATATATATGACAATGGACAAGGTAAGTTATTTCAATATGATTGCACACAAAATTATTGTAAACAAATGCATAAATAATTAATTGAAGCAAAATTAAAATTTTCTCACCAAAGGCTTTCTGTATAGGGTGCAATTTTGGCCTACGGCTGGGTATGCACCAACACCAACAAAATTTTTGTAGAAAATTTATCAATTCATCAAGGTAAATCAAGGTCATCACTTAGTTATAAATTTCAGGATTCTTGGCTGAAAAAGGAATCGAAGAAAAAATTAAGTATGGTATAATTACTAGATGTTATGCTCAAACAATAAAATTAGTAATATTATATTGTAAAAAGCAGCATTTTGAGTTTTATTTAGTAAAACTTTTAATTTTTTAGGTTTTACACATTTATGGAGTGTCTAGCTCAGTGTATAGTTCCTAGATTTAATAAAAAAAATAATAAAAAACAATATAAGTTCGTGTTGTTTTCAAAATAAATAACAAAAGGTATAGCAATTAGCATTTACAGTTAAAATTTATGGAATTTTCAGCAAAATTAACATTAGACAAACATAGTTTATATTATATTTAACTTGATAAGCTAATTTACTTTTATTAACGGTATTCAATTAGAAGTAAAGTAGGCTTAAATCCAAGTTAAATTAATTAATAACATTGTTGTGGTGTAAAATTTTATATAAGACTATTATATTTTTATTGTATATATAAAAATATGCGAATTTAATAATTAATAAAATGTATTAGCAAAATTATTTAATATAAATATTAAATGACATCTTGCTGAAATCAGCTAGAAATTAGATTTTTTTTTTTTTTTTTTAATAAAACATTTTATAAATTTATGTTAGTTTAGAATTTAAGAATTTTTTTTCTTTACTTTCCCTTAGAATTAAATGCAATTCTAAATTTAACACATATAAATAAATATACATACGATTGATAAATTTGAGTGTGTGAGTTCATAAAATTTTTTTTATATAATTTGGCCAATTTAACATAAGGAAACAAAATAAATAAATAAATATATTTATATATATTGGCCTTATTTTTTATTAAAATAGATAGTATGGCTTAATAAATTTATTTTCTTAATTTTTTTATAGTATGTACAGTAATTATTTTAAAAACTTGATCTATAAAAAAATCGGATGTGGTTGTTTGTGAGTATACAAAGATTTTTTCTGCTGGCAGAAGTTCTTTGGTCCGGCCGGGTACTCATAGATGGCTGCATACGATTTTACGTAGTAATTATCATTTGCTTTTGTTTTGTTTTTTTAATTATACAAGTGTATTAAGTACATTTTTTTTATAATTAAATAATAATTATTAATGTTTGATTAATAATATTAATTTATTATCTTTTATTTTTAAAAATATCATTAAATTTTAGACAGTAGAATTCACATACGGAATGTTAATGATAAATATAATTTTGAATAAATAAATTTTTATTTCATTCAGTAAATAAATAAATAAATATAAAAAATTAACAATCTTTTATGATAGAATTGTTGGCTAAATAAATAATAATTAAAGACAAAAAAATTGTTCCCTTCTTCGTCAATGGCATTTTCTGACAACACTATTTAATAGTATTAAATGAAGGTGCATTTTTAAGGCCAGCGTAATGCATATTTTTCATTTTGAGAGGCTGTAGAAGTCATATTCCCGTGTTGTTTACATTTTAATAGTAAACAATATCATGAATCAAAATTTGTGTTTGTTAGAAAGGTCTAAAAATATACAATGTAATCAGTTAAAGAAAATTATATGCATTTTTTCTTAAATCCTGAAAGGCAATTTGGTTTAGATTTGAACCTGACAGCATAAAAAGCCACGCTCGCTTCAGTTGCAGTATGAGGCAGGAGAATTCAAATGCTAGAATCGCCATTTTCCCCTACAAAATAATAAAAAAAGCAGAAGGTTTACATTAGATATGATACAAATACATACACTGTTTATGCATAGATTATGTTAAAAATTACATACAGGCATGCACAGTTAGTTAAGATGAAAGTATATCAAGAAATTATACTAATTAATAAGGTAATTACAAGCATGAAATGGTTTTAAATACATACTTTTGGAAGTCGTAAAATTTTGTCACAGCACAAATCACCTCGCAGAAAGTGATTAGTAGCTTGACCAACCCCTCGTTTCGGGAGGATCGCGGACGGTCAAAAAACTGGTTTTATTCTCTTCTCTTTCTTCTTTTTTTTTTCTCTACCCTGTTTTGAAAGTTGGAGAGCATTACGTAATGATATATTAAAGGAGATGAGATAGCTTGTATATTTTGACATATCATACATGTTAGAAGTAATAAATAAATAAATAAAATAATGTAACCAGTTAGTATACAATATTTTTCTGATTATAATTTGAATACATCAGATTAATTATGTGAAAATATAACATGTCATATTACAAGCATTGTATTTACTTTTATTCAGTATAAAATGTGTTTTAAATAAAACACTGTGTCATAAGGTTATATGTGATGAAATAATATGTCAAATGTGTATGCAATTATTTTTATTGTAATTAGGTTTATTTCGGCATATTAGTTTCATACAAAATTATAGCTTTGAATGTAATTTGGGCACTTAAACTGTAAAGTTACAAAATTATTAAACATGTGTGTGGTAAAGAAAAAAGGCTTCGAGAAAGACGTCAGATTTTAAGTACAGGGGTCTTCTATAAATGTGAATGTCAACAGACAACTATGCTATCATGTGTTGAACTTTCTGTTATGAAAAATAGAAGAACTTCTTATAAAATGTACCAGAACCATTGGTAATTGAACTTTACAGTCTTAGCTCAAAAACTGTGTAGATACACAGTCATATGGACACGTACATTCTTTTATGCTTTACAAAAAAAAAAAAAAAAAAAAAAAAAAAAACAGCAATCAGTTTTTGTTTTTTTTTTCTGACGACCGGGAGAGATGCTGGGCAACATATAACAATGATATGTTCCCGCACCATGTTGGTTAAATCAAAGTAAAATTGCGTAATTTGTTATTTCTGTTTGTATAAATATTTTTTATAAAATATAATTATGAGTGTAAAATTATAATGTTTATATATTTAAGTAAAATAGGAGTGTAAGTTCATACAAAAATTATTAAGTTGATTTTAAATATTAAATATATATTTTTAAAAAATTGTTGTATTGTAAAATGAATGTATAATGTTGAATAGAGTTCGGATCTCAGATAACAACAATAGCCAGACGCCATGGTGTCGTTTTATGACAAGCCAATGGAAAGTGGTGTATAATTAGAAATCGTAAAATAATAAAAACGTTGGAATAAATTTATGGCCTTAATAAAAGTGTTGGGATAAATTTGTGGCTTTTCAGACCACCCAAACTTTAAGGCATATAATAATATTAAAGTATATGTAAGGGGCCATTTGCAGGCTGTTAGCTAATAGGCCTATCGAAGGATAATGCAAAATCTTCTCACATCCAATAAGAGTGGACTAGACAAAATAGTTCCACCCACTGCAGGAGTTGGTGTGCCAGACGAATAAGGTTTGAAAAAGAGAGTCTGAAAAAAGATGTAGAGGACGCAGGAGCTCTCCTGAAAGCCCGTGCAATGAATCCAAAAAGCCCTAGTAATGCCCAGGCGAGATGGACATATCGGAGTGAGCCTAATCAAGCCTAATTGAGGATGTCTTCCTGATGTACATATCGGAGTGAGCCTAAGCAAGCCTAATTGAGGATGTCTTCCTGATGTTAAAATAAAGTGGATTGTTCTACAGAGGTCCGTAGCTATGCATCCTGCCATCCCGATATCGTCGCTCTGATACGAAGCGAATTACTGATGACATAAGGATATGATCCTTAGCAACGCGACAACTCTGAATTTGATGAATAAAGGCCACCATCCCGTATATGAAAAAAAGGTACTACCTTAAACTTTTTCTTTTACCACTTAAAATCATATGAAATATTATAAATATCCTTTTCTGATATTTTATGGTAGAGAGTAATCTGAGATCCGACAAAACCAATAATTACATAAAATTAAGGTAATTTAAAAATGAAAGAGAATTATTCTTTTAGCAAAAAGAAAAATATATAATAATAAGAGTAATGAAAACATTGTCTTTTTTTTAAAGATTAAATATACATAAAATAATGAGAAGCAAACAAAAGTGTTGCTTTCTTTTTTTTTGAATTAATATTATGTATTTCTGTATATAGTTGTGTTCAATGTAAATAAAATATTTAATCAAGTTTTAAAAAGTTTCTGTAATTATTTAATTGATAATGTTTAAGGTGTGTCAATTTATTTTTACAGCTTAAATTTTAGTTTAATTCATAAGTGGAAGAGTTCGTCTAAATAATTCACAACGCAAACTTTTAATTTTATTCGTAATTATTTAAATTTAATAATTACATTTTGACGCGAATTATAATTTAATTTTATTAATGCTTCGCGTTGCTCTTCTACTAGAATTATGTAATTACGATCACTTATGTTATTTGAATTTATCTAAGGTATATAAAATTATATACCAATTTACTATGAGGTTGCTTGGATGATTTGGACCAATTAACAATTTTGGATGTAAATTAAATAGAAAATAAACAGGTGTAATTATCTGTCCAGCATACTTTAAACATTTATTTCACAAGGAAAAAAAATCTTCCATCTGGCATTAAATAGAAAAAAAAACATTATTTTAAGATGAAGATTTTGAGTTTACCTTTGGTATGGGAAAAACAAAGTATATCGTGGGACATGTTTTGAATCTTTTATCTTCATTAGATTCTCCGTACTAAATTTTTATTTAATAGTTATTCAAAACCGCGTGTTAACAAGCAATCGATAGTTTAATGATGCTGTATTAGACCGTTGTCATTTGACGTCTATATCTGTAAGATATCCGGGTTGGATCAACTGTTTCGTTTAAAATGATCTAATCCTCCATTTTATAAATGTTTTAAACATTCTTATAAATGTGTTTTTTCAAACAGAAACAAAAAATAAAAAACTTTTTTTTACATATCGCTCACCCGCAAGTAAAGTGACACATCTCGTAAAAAATCATTTTGCGTTTTATCCCACTAATAGGTCTGTCATAGGTGTGTCTTGCTACACAAACAGTTTCATTATACGGAAAATCCATTTATTACGCTATATGTCCATTTCTGACCACATAAGAGGGATGGATTGTGTGTGTGTGTGTGTGGGGGGGGGGGGGTAAAAGTACTCAATTGTCCAAACATCATTCTACGTCTTCATTCTTATGGGTTTCATGCTTTTATGCACGTTTTTATTCCTGCATGGAGGACGAAGTGCTGCAATTCCATCTTACAGTAAAGTGATACAAATTTTCTTTAGCCACTTTTGTGAAATTTACTTTTGTCGAGATTTGTCACTTTTCTTGTGGGTGAGCGATATGATCAAAATGGTAGTTACAGTTTTTCTTAATTACATAAGTTGTCTTCTTTCCATGTTCCCTTTCTTACAGAAAAATATTACATTCATAAAAAATCATTGCTTGTTCCTTAAAATTAATTGTTTAATATTTATATCTTAAAATACTCTTATAAACTGAATTAACTAACAAGAAAGAATAATCGTGCATCCAGCACAGATTATGGAACACTTTCCAACACCATTCAGAGTGCTGTAAGAAAAAATCGCAATGGTGTCTAAATAAATAATTTAAAAAACGTATAACGCATTTAAAACCCCAATTTATACAATTACCATCAATACTCGGAAAAATATCCGATTTCTTTTTGTGCAGCCCTGTATATGATCTATAGATTTCTATGTATACTACCTGGTATGCTAAAATTTAGTTCAATTAAAGGAATTACAGAGTTGAAAATCCCCATTCAGCAATTTCCGTCAATAAACGGAAATGTATTGGAGATCTTCTGTGTAGTCATGTATATCAGCTATAGAATTTATACACACCAATAGGCAATAAATTAATTTAATTTAAAAAAGCGCACCACTAATTACAATGTTTACACACCAAGTGACATGCAAATAATTATTTGAATTTTAAAACCCTAACCAAAACTGAAACGCACTTCTAGTAATTATTGTTCACAGGCTGTACTGTAGCCAAACATTTTTTCTGCCCCTCTAAAAGAACAATAAATTATAAGCACACCGCAGTTTACTTAAAGCAGTATATACCTTGTAGTACTCCTCAGTGATGTATATAAATTTCAATGTGTTTAAAATAGTGTAATATTGTTAAAATACACCGGAAACAAATTCTCCCATAGACCGTAATATAAGGGAATTCCTTTGAGTGTCCTTGTAAATGAACTTTAAGTACTACACACTTACTTTTCAATACCGAACATGCCATAGTAAATCCCAATAACATGAATCAATTTCATGACAATCTGACCATATTTACGCCTGTTAAAGTAGGTACAGACGACAAACAGACGGACATACAAATCGAATTATAAACGCTTTTCAACTATGTTGGAAGGAATTAAAAAATATGCCATTAAAGTGTAAAACTAATTACAAAGATTTTTTTTTTTATTTAAAGTTTTATTATTAATTGAAAAAAAATTATCATTGTTTTAAGTGTCCATAATACAGATATTCTTTATTTTAATTATAAATTTGTTTTCTTTCCATTTACCTCTTCCTAGAATAATGAAAGTTATTACTAATAAGTCGCACTCTATATTTTCTTTTTAATTTCTCTTAGATGAATTTATATTTCTACTTGCGGAAGTTTTATTATCTTACTATCATTATTTAATGTAATCAAAACACAGTTATTATTTATCTTAATTTTAAATTTTACTTTCCTTCCGTTTTATCTCTTCCTAGTGTAATGAAAGCTGTTATTAATCCTAATATGAATCGCTAATGAATACAAAGTAAACATCGCTGACTGAAATATTTTAACATTCATTGTTTGCGGAGACTAAACAAAACACGAGTTCCTAAAAATTTCGGCTTATTTTAAATTCCAGAATGTAGAGTCATCTGTATTGATCTGCAGCGAATTCCGGCGAAGAAAAGATTACTCTGTCTTATTATTTTAAGCTTAACTTCTTTCATTTTTCAATAAATAAAAGTATTTTTAGACGAGGAAAAAATATATAAATAAGAATAGAGCTCTGCCGACAAAGTTATGATTTTGATGTTTTCGATACGGTGTGTCATTCATTCACGTGGAAGAAAATTAATCCAAAAGATGAAAAGTTTTTCGTTTGCTGACATAGTCAAAATTAAATAATAACAGAGAGTGCAATTTTAATTAAATTTAAGAATTTCCGTATGTTTAAACAGATCGATAAAACAGTCAAAGAGACTGAATGAATAAAGTATATTATGAGAAAAGATTTTGTAGCGACAAAGTCCTATTTCTTTTACTGCGGACTTTTCTATCACGATCAGAAATGCGTAGGAAACTTTTGAGCGGCAGTCAAAAAAAAAAAAAAAATTCGCTTTCTATCCCTGTTGTTTAAAAATTATTTTGGCTATCACTTAACAAAAATTTTTGCGTAATCATATAAAGAAAAAATGCACTTTTCGAATTAAATTTATTTTAAAGCTGTAACCCAATTTAGTGACATAAAAAAATTAAGTGTTTTTTAAGCATGCATTTTTCCATTTTCTACAATAACGTAAAGATACTCTTATTTTTTCACTACGGACTCTTTTGCTTAATATCAATTAGTAGAGCTATCATAATTGGCTACTGACTTCACGGAGCAAATTAAAAAAAAATCGGATTAATCATAGTACTAGACTAAGGGGTCTCAGGACTCTTAAAGCTTTACAATTTTCGAAATTTTGTTTTTTTAGATGTTAAACTCCTGCCTTTCCCGAACATTTTGATATAATTGTTTTCTTGACATTCGCATTAGAGCAAAACTTATGGCTTTTAGAATTATACCCGCTCAACAGCTGAAGCGGCGTTTCCGAAATTTTGGAGTCATTTTTCTCCAAATGACGTTTTTGGGCATAACGCGCACGATATCTCAAAAACTTCTGAATATTTTTTGATGAAATTTTCAAAACACATGTTTTATGTTAGTCTGTATAAACTGAACGTAAAATTTCCTTTTATTGTTCAAAAATTATTTTTTCAGGTAATTATATTGTTGAAATTTTCTAAATTTTGCATTAGCGAAATACAAATTTCTATTTAAAATATAAAAATGCTTTAAAAACAAATTTATTTAGGTTCAGGGTAATTATTACAATTTGGAGTAAAATGTCTAATAGTTTGGAGCCCCCTGTAAATGCTAATTCCACATCTTGCGATTTTTTAAATACATCAAATGAAAGAACATACTTATATCTTTCCTTTCAATTAAAATTGTATCTTAAAATCAAATGCATTTTACAATATTAAATGTTGAAAATAGTGTTTTTTTTTTTTTCAAATTTTAAGAGTCCTGAGAATCCTTAACAATGCTACACTGAAATCAGGACCTAAAAGACCGATTTTCTGCTATGTTGAAGATAAGTTTGATATCATGTTAAGTCAAATTAGTTAATATATGCGTTGCATCAGAATATGTTCAGAATCGTATTTTAATATTATTTTTACATTGTTATTACTCTTTTCATATTCCGAGTATTTCAAAATAGAGATCATGCGTTTAACTTTGAAAGTGTTCCCATAGTAAGTGTAATTCCTTGTAAACTGTCTCGTATATTAGTCGAATCAAGCATTGTGTTAACGCGTTTTTTATAATATTTAGAAAGATTAAAAAATTGATTTGATATGCCATTGCTCACCGAGTGTTCGTCATTGAAGACTGCTTCGAGCAGTCACTGTTTGATGTTACTGAAGACTGAGATGGTTGTGTTTCTTAACATTTGATAATTGATTTTTATGTATTTTTTAGCGTTGAATCCGAAAATGAACTTCGTTTTTAACCGTCATGTAAGGATTTTTTGCAAATCACAAATTTCAATGGTCAAAAATAGAGAATATCTGATACCGAAAGATACAGGAAATGATTGTGTTTCTCAACTTTTGATAACTAATTTTGATACATTTTTTAGCGCTGAATTTGAAAATGACCATTTATGTAACCATCACGTCAGAATATTTCTCAAATCGTACATTTCAAAGTTAAAACTAAAAATTTTGCAAAAAAACCCTGACGTGATGTTACAAAATGAAGGCCATTTTCGGATTCAGCGCTACAAAATACGCAAGAATCAATTATCAAAAGCTAAGCAATATGACACAATCCAAATTTTGCAGGCTTCTGTTATTAACAGGGCTGCCTACGCGGCTCCCG
This sequence comes from Maratus speciosus, assembly GCA_963932465.1. Lineage (NCBI taxonomy): Eukaryota > Metazoa > Arthropoda > Arachnida > Araneae > Salticidae > Maratus > Maratus speciosus. Next base: position 378,940,353 of record OZ010788.1, on the reverse strand, counting down.
CGGGCGCCATGGTGCTGTTTCGAACGATTCCTCTTATTAATTGTTATTAAAATTAAAATACATTTAAAAGATGCCTCTTTAAAGTCATTAGTGTTCCACGTGATAATTTATTATGTCGTGCTGTTTGATCGGCGAGTTAAATTTTCGACTCCTTTCTCTAAAAATATTTGGTAGCCCTGCCTCTCTTGAAATTGTAATTCTAAATTTATTATGATTTGTGCTTTTTTCTGCACTTGTTTTTCGCATGGGTCTCTGCATAGTAGGAAGCCTTATGGCTCACATTGTGAGGTGTCTGTGTATCTTACAAAACATCTGCATATCACTACTCCCTACCAGTATTGCCAGTAATAAAATAAATTCCGAATTGTATTCTTTTATTATTTAACGACAGTCATTTTAGAAGTATTTAAAGTAAAAATTCTTCTTTTGGAATTTCCGATATGAATTCAGAATTTCTGAATTAAAAAATTGTGGAATATTTCGCAACTCTCTTGAGTGGGCCTCTTTCAGCCAGGCTGAAAAGGCGTCAGAGATCACATGATCTGTCTAGAGAATTAATATTAAAAACATTTTCTCTTGTTCTTTTAGTTTAGTTTTTTAGTAGTAATGTAAAACTTGAACGCAGTAAGTAAACTGCATTGTTTCTCTTGGTCTTCGGAAAATAGAAGAAATGTTGTTTTAATTTTAAAAATGAAATTTATCTCGAGCATGAAATCGAATATGAAAGCATGTTATTTTTTCTTGGCTTCTTTATAAAAGAAAATAATTGCTGAAATTTTAATAAGATATTATGTTGGATTCCCAGTGCGGAATTTATATATATTTAAACAAGTACCTTTCAATTATTAACTATACTAGCGTAAATGCCTGTCCTAGGACGGTAGGTAAAGATTGTGTTTTTTACTTAAAATTTGAAAAACTGATAAAAAATAATTGGCAATATGAAAGCGTTTAGAGGAGCAAAGTCCGAATAGTTTATGTTCTAATAAACACACTATTAGCATTTACAATACTTCTCGGTAAACCAGGGTGGTTTCCGGCTAATGAAGCATAACAAAATTAAGATTTCTTAATAAAACAAAAATGTAGCAAATATGCAATAATACTGCGTAATTAAAAAATGTGTGCTGCAACTATTGAAATAATAAAATTTTTATAACACTTTGAAATTGTATTTTTATCGTTTTCCCCACACACACCAAATATATATTTATATATATATATGTATGTATGTATGTATGTATGATTGATTAATAAATAGGATAAATTTTAAAGAAATAAAACAGTCTCGGTGTGTTTTAAATCTGTCAATAAAACTTGTAAGCAAAAGACGACAGCTATTTTTATTCAAGTATAAAAATAGTGTTTCGTAACCTTAATGTTTGGTAGATAGATGGCGCTATATGTCTTGTTAAATCCATTTTTCACAAAATCATGAGTTGGTATGAAAAATAGAAAGCGCATTTCAAAATATTTCAAAGCATTAATGTGCTTTTATAAATATTTTAAGAGTGGAATCAGTTGTTATTATTATTATTATTAGTAGTAGTAGTGAATCGCTGAAAGAGCCGTTCATTTATTTCTAGATTTGGAATTTGTGTAATAGCTATCCGTTATTTTTAATATAGAATTTAAAACATTAAAATTGGATAATTTTCAAGGTTTTAGAGAAAATAAAGAAGAATAAATGTGATACAAAGCAGATTATGTGTATATTTCAATAAGTTGAACAATCGGCAAACTTACGGTCTCTTGAATACTTATGCCTAACATGGCCGCGATATGTTGCTTTTTTCAAGGATGGGTATGAGCCGGAATCGTTACACTGTGTTTTATTATATAGAGATGTTTCATACATAAAAATGTAAATAATGTAAATTTTGTATATAATTGAATTGCCAATAAGATGTTCTAAAGGATTTCTTGTTGGTGATTACTACAAATGAATAACACAAAAATAAAACATTTCGATTTTACTTTTCTCCAAACAAAATACGTGAAATTATGATGACTTTAAAATGATATAAATTTAAAATCTTGAACTTTACTCTCCCAACTATGATTTAATTCAGAATAACGTGAAACTCGTAGAAACCATGAAGATTACTCATTATTTTTTTGGTTCCTGATGAACCCGGAAAAAAGGTAAGAAATACCTTTATTCTGTATGACTGGTAATTTCTTGAAAATAAACATTTGTCATGATAATTTATTTTGAAAATTGAATTCAAATTTAAACATGGATAAACCAGAAAAGCTCAAAAGTAAAAGAGCTACTGCGCAGCTGTTACAAAAATAATCACAAAATGTGATACATTGTTATCTGTTGATATTGATAAGACTGATTGCGATTCTTTAATAGAATCATTAGAGCTCGTAAATGAAAAGGAAGCTCTACTCATGGAATTACATTCCGAAATAGATGAGCTAATTCAGGAAAAACTGAATATGAAAAAGAACTAAAATCGGTAGAAGAATATTCTGAGTTTGAAACTTAAAATTAAGATGAGGCTTAAAAATTGTAAAATCGAAACTGAACCAAAAGTTTTACTAGAAACAAGTAATTGTTCAAAAATCGGTAGTAAACCAGTTTCGGCAGTGAAGCTGCCTAAACTTAACGTAGAAAAATTTTCTGGTGATGCAAGCCAGTTCTTAGAATTTTTCAATTTATTTACTAGTGCGATAGATTCAAACGAATCGTTATCAAAAATTGAAAAATTCCAATATCTTAAATCTTTGTTGTATGGACCTGCATATAATATTGTATCTGCTTTTGAAATGACAAATAAAAATTATTCAACGTGTTTAAAGTTGTTAGAAGAAAGGTACGGGAAGCGGGAAAACATAATAAACTGTTATATGAACAAAATTTTAAATCTTGAACCAGTGAAATCTAGTAATAATGTGACTTCGCTCCGAAAGCTGTACCATAATATTGAAACAAGTGTTAGAAACCTTGATGCGTTAGGAGTAACATCAGGCTCCTAGGGCCATTTATTACTACCCATATTATTAGGATTATAACCAGAAAATTTGATACTAGATTTCCATCGAAAACGTGACCCCGATAAGGATTGTGAAGTAACTGATTTAATAAACTTTATTAAAACGGAATTAATATGCCCTGAAGCTACTAATTTAGTAAATAATTCCCAAAACAAGGCTTATGAAAATTCTAAAACCAAATATGAAAATTCTTCAAGTAAATATCAAAATTTTCCTCAAACGAAAAACATACCTTCAGCTGCTGCTTTAAATACATCTACAAAACAGTTTTGCATATTTTGCAAGTCTTCTGATCATGTAGGACTAAATTGTTCGAAATTCACTGATGAACAAAAACGATATAAATTAAAGAAAGAAGGTCGCTGTTACAAATGCTTTTATAAGTCGCATTTATCAGTTAATTGTTGAACGAAAATTAACCCTTGTTCCAAATGTGGTAACAACAACCATAGTTACTTGTTTTGTTTTAAAGAAACAACAAAAGAAAATCCTGAAAAAGAAACGAAAGGTGCAATTGTATCTATGATGTCACAACAAAAATATAAATAAAATAAAGTTACATTATTGCAGACTTGTACAGTTTCTGTGCCTACTGGTAAACAATGCTTGTTGGCTCGCGTTTTATGTGATAGTGGTTCTGAAAAATGCTTTGTGAAGAGATCTCTAGTACAAAAATTAAAATTGAAGACATTGCGAAGAGAAAGTTTATTAGTTTACCCCTTTGGGCGAAGCCGGCTTTATGAATCATGTTACGAAGTTGTTGCTCTTGAATTATTCAGTGTTGTGCAACCTATCAACTCGATAAAAATCGAAGCTCTTGTGGTTGATAATATAACTGGAGCTTCTGTAAAAACCCTAGAACCAGAACTTCTAGACGTAATGAGAACAAGAGGCTATAAGCCTGCTGATACAGGTCTTGAACAGGAAATAAATATTTTTCTAGGGTCTGACTTTTTGTGGAAAATATTAAAGGGAATCGAGGGAAAATTGACAAAAGAATTATACGTTGCAGAAACTATTTCCAGTCATACGGTGCAAGGGTAGATAGAGTCGAATAAAAAAGAAGTAGCTTGTTTGCATGTTTCAGTTTAAAATATAAATACTCAGCTGAAAGCATTTTCGGATCTCGAAGCAATTGGCATTGCTGAAAGCAATGAAAAGAAAATTGCCGATCTTGAGGTAATAAAAGAATTTAAAGAAAATTTAAAATTCGTAAATGGGCGTTATGAAGCAAAATTATTGTGGAAAATTCTCGCGAATTGCTTAGAAATAATCGTGAAGTAGCAAAGAAGCAGTTTTCCAGTTTAGAAAATAAATTCCTGAAAAATGATTCTTTACTTAAGGAATATAACTTCATTTTGCTAGAGCAGTTTAATGAGGGTGTAATAGAATTGTGCACCGAGAAACATTCCCATAATTCCTATTACATGCCACACAGACCTGTTATCCGTGACGACAAAAATACAACAAAAATGCGCATAGTCTATGATGCTTCTTCCAAATATGGTGATTATCATTAAACGAATGTTTGAATCATGGCCCTAATTCTAATCCTAATGTTTTAGATGATGAAAACATACCTATCTCAAGTTCCGAACCCCCAAATACTTCTTTGAAATTTTTAGGATTGATCTGGAACAATACAGAAGATAAATTAGGACTATAATTACGACCCTTGTTAGAAAAATTAAATAATGTTTCTTCTACTACACGCAATGTTCTAAAAATTGCAACTATGTTGTTTGATCCAGCCGGATAAATTGCCCCTTTTGTTATTCGCATCAAATGTCTCTTACAATATTTATGGGTAATGAGAATATCATGGGATGAAAGTTTTTCTGGTGAACTAGAAAATAATTGGCAAAAATGGCTTTCAGAAATCCCGAATCCCGCTCACTTGAAAATTCCCTGGCAGTATTTTAGCAAACTGATCATGGAAAAAGAGTATCTCCAATTGTATATTTTTACTGATGCTAACCCTAATGTGTATAGTCCTGAATTTCTTTCCCTTCCCAAAAATCAGTGGCCTAGAGTTAAAATTGCTGCATAACGATTACCTGATGTTTCTGAAGAGAAGTCTCGAAAAGCAGCAACCATTTCTTGCGTTGCTGAAACAAATAAAGCTGATGAAATTACTATTTTTAATCTTGAAAAGTATATCTCGCTAAAGAAATTGTATCGAGTAACTGCATGGGTATTTAGATTTATTTCTAATATAAAATTAAAGGTAGAAAAAAGAGATTTTTCAGAATTATCAGCTGAGGAAATGTTACATGCCGAAAATTTTTGGTTAAAGTTAGTGCAGGAGGAAATTTTTCCTGAAATTATAAAATGCTTGAAATGTAAAAATAATATCCTTAAAAAATCGAATCTTCTACAATTAAATCCTATGTTGTCAGATGAAGGTTTGCTGTTGGTACGAGGACGGTTACAAAAGTCTGATTCCCCATTTAAGAAAAACATCCTGTTGCGGTTCCTGCAAAACATAAATTAACTGAAATAATCGTGAAAGATGCATATGAAAAAGTTTTTCATTCAGGAGTATCCAGTACATTAGTACAAACTCGTGAAAAGTTTTGGATTTTAAGATCCAGACAGTGCATAAAGTCAATCCTGAACAAGCATGCAATCTCCAAGAAATTTAATGCACGTCCTGGTCAACAAGTTATAGCACCTCTAAAACCTATCTTGCATTTCCCGATTATAAAAGTGAACGATTTAATCTTACTAGCAACCTTGGAACCTTTGGTGAATCGCTTCCGTTTGCGCGAGACTCTTCTGAATCATTTTTGGAAGCGCTTGAAAAATAAGTATCTTCTCAACTTAAAATCTGCTTACTACACGGACCAGAATAAAACTTCAGACTTTAAAGTAGACGATGTGGTTCTTGTACATGATGAACACTTACCCAGAAGTTTGTGGAAGTTAGGCAAAGTTACTAAAACCTTTATGGGCAAAGACGGCAAGATAAGGTCTTGTGAATTGAAAACAAATAATTCATTTATTAGAAGATCCATTAATTTGTTGTACAATCTTGAACTCGGGAACTGAAAAAAAAAGCAAACTTTGAACTGATTTTATTAACAGACTCAAAAAAACGCTCATTTGACTTTTAAAAAAAAAGTTTTTTGTTTGTTTGTTAATATTTCTAATTTTTAGTTTGATTGTCTTGAATTGTTTGTAATAATTTGTATAGATTTAAATTGTTCTTTCTAATTTTAGTAGCAGAAACCTGTCCACAAATATTTTAAATTGTTTTAGTTTTTTTTTTTTTAGGTCCAGTATGTAAGTATATATTTTGATTTGTATTGTATTTATGTATAGTGTAATTCATTATCATTTAGAATAATTTTATTTCTACTTTAATTATTTGAACCTCCATTTTGATGAACCCTTGTTCATCGGGGGGGGGGGGGGGGAGTTTATGCAATATTTCGCAACTCTCTTGAGTGGGCCTATCTCAGCCAGACTTAAAAGGCGCCAGAGATCACATGATCTGTCTAGAGAATTAATATTAAAAACATTTTCTCTTGTTATTTTAGTTTAGTTTTTTATTAGTAATGTAAAACTTGAACGCAGTAAGTAAACTGCATTGTTTCTCTTGGTCTTCGGAAAATAGAAGAAATGTTGTTTTAATTTTAAAAATGAAATTTATCTCGAGCATGAAATCGAATATGAAAGCATGCCATTTTTTCTTGGCTTCTTTATAGAAAAAAATAATTGCTTAAATTTTAATAAGATATTATGTTGGATTCCCAGTGCGAAATTTATATATAATTAAACAAGTACCTTTCAAGTATTAACTATATGTTTCATCTATAAATATGTAAATAATGTAAATTTTGTATATAATTCAATTGCCAATAAGATGTTCTAAAGCATTTCTTGTTGGTGATTTTTACAAGTGAAGAACACAAAAATAAAACATTTCGATTTTACTTTTCTCCAAGCATAATACGTGAAATTATGATGACTTTAAAATGATATAAATTTAAAATCTTGAACTTTGCTCTCCCAACTATGATTTAATTCAGAATAACGTGAAACTCGTGGAAACCATGAAGATTATTCATTAAAAAGAGGCTAAACTGGCAAGCTTTCCCCATTCTATAATGATATAATATTGATTTAAGTTTCCAGATATGTGATTAATGGTGCCTTCAATGTTTGTTAGTAGATAAGGTGCGTCCGCGCTTACTGACAAGTTGGGCGGGTCGGTTATAAAGACAGTAGTTTATATAAACTAATATTATAAATAATGATGCAGTCGTAAAAAAAAGCAGAGGGTGTACGCTATAAATGGGGATGATATACAGAGTTATCCGGAAGATATAAAACATATACTTTTCACAGTATAGTCTCCACTGCATCTCTGATAATAAATAAAACTTATTAGACTGTGGCGAATAAAGCAAAAATTATAAATAAAAACAGTCAAATAGCAAAAGTTAGGCAGAGAAACTAGATTACTAGTGTGCTAAATGCGTCAGAAAACGATTTTAGTGAACTATGTAATTATAAAAACTTTTAATTTATAATTTTTTCATATTGGATTCAATTTGAATGCGGCATAAAATGATGACGCTTTTTCCTGTTATAATATATAATTTTCAATTGCATGAAAATAAGGGACGGCAACTTGTTGGGAACAAATACCGATTAACTCTTGATATCTACTAGGTCCTTAAAATGTTAGTTTTCGTTTTATAAAATTTCATTATTCTTTTCTAATTCCTGTCTGAATTTTCTCCGCCTTAAAGTGAGAAAATGAAAGGGGTTATGCATATATAACGTTATTATTTTAGGGGGGAGGGGGGTCTGGCGCATGATATCATAAGTTATGCTTAGGGGATAGGGGGTTTGTCTTTTGATCTCGTTATCATTTTTTATCCAACCAAAGTTTTCTCTTTTTATTTGTAACTTGGTCTATGCATCAAAATAGTATATTTATTAGAAATATCTTTTACAAGTGTCATAAAAAACATGTTATAATTATCTTTTTTTTTTTTTAGTCTGTTAAATATTTTTATGAAAACACAAAGTTATTAAAATCATTAAAATTTTTTAATTCCAAAATATGCAATACCCCCAATGTTTCGCATTCTTATTCTTCTGTCCTACTTGTATGCTTATAAAATCCGCTATTCGACAAACCATATGCGAAGTATGTTTGAAATGATATTTGTGTTTAATAGTAAACAAGTAAAATTTAAATTTAAAAAATCAAAAAACCCGACTGCTTAAAAAGCAAACTAATTAATTATTTCTCATCAATGTGAAACTATTCTTTATAATACTTACCTATTTTTTTTATTTAATTGTGCTGATGACTTTTAAGTTGTGATTATGTTAGTTCCTATCTATAAACACTGTTTTGACGAGGCCTCTAGACGTCTATTATGGTAGAGTTGAAGTAAAGCTAGAGACCCTACTGCACGACTTCCACGTTGTGTAATTTTAAAACGGAGCTTCTGACTATAAAATAGTTAATGAAACATCGTCTTCATTTTGAAAGACCTATCCAATGATATGACACTCAGTATGGTGCGTAATTTTTTTTTTGTCTCTACCACCTTTTTTTTATTTTACGGCCGCCATTTTGAATTTATAAAAACAAAACCTACCTTATAACGATCGGACTGTTAAGACAAATCGATAGAGACCTCATTCATTAAAATCCATCCAGCCGTTGAGATGTTTCGAGGATATAAAGAAATCCACTACCCAGATACGCGTGAAACACGTAACCCTTCTCGGCAGTCGGGTAATAAAAGAGAAAGAATGTTGTCCACCTGTTTTGTTGATAAGAAGTTCTGTCTGCTCCATCCCATACGGGGACAAGTGCACGAATGTATTATTACTGTTGAATACATTATATAACAAAAAACTATTATTAAATACTTTTAAATAGTAGCTATTTCTTTTAAGTGTTATTTGATATAAAGTTATTTCATATATAAAGTTATATTTTATTGACTTCTCTTCATTTGAACCAATAAAGTATGCGAAAAATAAATGTAACCATATTTTTATATCACTCCAGACAAAAGAAATTTTCCAAAAATCTAAAGAATTTTTACACACGGATAACGATATCATTACCGAGGGGTGGAAAGGTGAGGGGGAGGGGGTGTTTGGGAGATGATAACGTATGATATCGTAAGGGGGGAGGGGGTCCAAAATTACCTAAAGAAGTTGATAACGTTATATATGCATAGCCCCAAACAAATATTTTTACCATCAAAATAATAATTTATTTGAAAAGTTAATAATTAAAAACACGAGTTAGGTATTAAAAATTTATTTTCCGAAAAAGAAATCACAATGCTTTCTGCACTGTAAAAAGATATTGATGTTTCTTAATAAAGGAAAATATGATATAACCACAAATTAAAAAATACAGTAACATCATTTGATTTATAACTAGTCTAAAAAAAATTTAATCTTTCGAAAATTTAGAAACTGATATATTTTCGAGATTTAATGAAGCATTTATGTAGGAGTTAAAACATGCAAGTAGACGAAAAGAAGCTGTCACTTGTTCAGTTGACAAATATTTAATTATTTACTTCTTGACTATTCACTAAAAATACAAACACTTAAAAATTCTGGGGTATAGCAGTTATAAAATATATGCAGGGATACAATATTTAAAATATAATTAAAGGTTGAAAATCGGATCCACACTGATCCCATTATGAATAAAAGAGGGACAACGCCCGATCATCAAGAAAGCAGTCCGCAGAGACGGTCTTTCTCTGACCAACGTTTAGAAGCATCTCTCTCTCTCGTGTGCCCAGATATCTGGATGCTCATCCTTGAATTTTTGGTGGGCTAACAATTCGTTATCTGATAATCGGACCTCGACCTCTCAAGGTATCTGGTGTGCAGCATTGTCTCGCTTAACTGTTATACATCATTTTCTGAGAAGTTGGCTCGAGATTTGTCTCCGTCTGCCTTTATCAGGGATTTGTCACGATTGCTCGTACTTTGATTTATCTAGTTTTGTTACGTGAACGATATTTATTATTTATCAGCATTATTCTCTGAAAATCCTTTTTGTAAACGTTATGTATCTATGGCTGTAAAAAAATTTAACGGTTAATAGATGCGTCTGTGGCGAAAAGAAAATATTTATTTGACATTTAAGAGCTTGTATTTAACACATTATTGGAGTACTAAGAAACTCCGTCTGATAGGAGAAACTACATTTTAATTCTATGTTGCGCAATTTCAGTCATTAACACAAGGAAGAAACATTAAGTTCATAGCAGTTCGTTAAAATTTTTATAGTTCACTAATTGGGTTCTTTTTTCAGTTTATTGTGTTTTGAGGTTCCCGAACATCTCGGGTGATAAATTTCAAGAGCAGGAAAACACAATGATAAACCAACGGATCAACCACTAAAATCGGGTCTCCAAGTGTTTCCACCAAGGTCTGATTTGAACTTGCATTTTAATATGCTAATCGAGTTCTGTCTAATCCTGGGATTTCAGCCGGCAACTCGATGAGGTGATGGTCTGTGCAATCGCCTCCCGGTTTATAAGTATATTTTGATGTATATAAATTACCCAAAGTAATTTTTTAATATGCATAAAAACAGAAGGTTGTAGTTTTGCAATTCATATTCTGAGAAAATTATAACGTATGGTACACGGTTGTTTCATACCGAGCCCTTGTGGCGAAAGTTAGCAAATTTACGAAATTAACCCATTTTCGGCCAAAGGTGCGTAAACGCACCATTTCAATAAATATTTTTTTATTAATACTGTGACGAATAATTTTTACTAATTTTATTTTTCTTCTTTTTTTTTAAGGGTTCTAGAGACATCTATAAAATAACAGTAATTCAACTGGAGTAAACACTTTCTGTTGAGAAATTTTCAAAATACGCTAGGTTTTTTTAAAAATTGAAACGGTTATTGACAAATTCGACATTTTGAAAATGTATAATTATTCCACTTGAGATTAATCATATGTTTTTATAATGGATTAAAGTTGCATGTTCTGTAAATAAAATAATAATAAAACAAATGTCATAAAAAATTAAAAAAAAATTATTAATTTTAAATTTAATGGTGCTTTTGAGCACCATTAATCAAATGCATGGAAATGCCGAATGCATTTTATTTCTCAAATAAAATATTATTTTTCTTTGTCTTAAAACTTTTTAAAGAACTTTCGTAAAGAAAATTTTTTTTCGTCTTAATGATTGTAATTTAAGCATATTTTAATGAAAATATTACCACATCTTATAAAATTTCTATGCTTGGCCTAAAATGAGTTAAGCTAGAAATTTAATAGGAAATACGCTATTATTACCAAATCTCGCAGTAAGTGTAAAACTGCGACACCATCATTGTAAATAGTACCAAACAGAGAAATGAAATGGATTACTCTTCGTATCTAGATCTGTACAATATTTCTGTTGGAGGTACAAATTTCTTCTACTATGATCTATAAAAAAATATCAACTAATCAGAGAGAATTTTGATGGAACACTTTTAAGATAAAATTAGTATAAATTTATCCAGAATTTTGTTTTACTGTTTTTTACATTAAGGTCATTGCGCCTAAATGAGACGCGATTCCCCATAGTTTTGTCGCATTTAGGTTAGAATTGGCTTTTTGTTAAATAAATATAAATTTTACTAAGCAGAAAATTATTGACGAATGTGCTTTTAGTTCAAAACTAACTTTTTGTAGACATGGAATCATTACTTGTAGTATAAATCCACAATATACGATTGTCGAATTTAGGTCATTTTTGTCGCATTTACGGCAGTTAAAACCTAAATGAGAAGTCCAAAGTCATAAATGTGACAAAGCGTTTTATGTATGCCAATTTATCTAAAAATATTCCTTTAACTATTAACTTCCGAGACAGCGATTAACTCATAGAATACTCTTTGTGCACTAGATTTTTTGTACAAAATGAACTCTAATTAAATTGCACCCATTCAAATTTTTCCGACAATAGTACTAGGACTCCAGACGATACCAAAATTTCAGTTTTAACTGCAGTTAAACTTGAAATTTCAAGTGAATATGGGAATTAATAAAAGCAATGAGCAGTCAAATTGCTATCAGCAGTCACAGGTTGATATTGTTGGCAATATAGTGATAATGAAATAAAACCACATACAGTAAATTCTGTCTAACTCTGTATAAACCGGAAATCTGTCTACCGCGGAAATTTTTTCAAGTTCCGGCGAACCTATAGAAAATTACATTAATTCATGCTGCATAAGGCGGAATCTGTCTGACGCGGAAACGGAAAGGATTTTAAGGTCCCACCGAAACCAAAATTTTGCATAAGGCGGAAAAAGGAAAATTTAAAAAAGAAAAGCGTTTTGTTTATTAAACTTTAAAACTGATAAGTCAAATAACTCAATGTCGAGCATGTTAGCTAAAATTCCGTAAGCTTTTAAAAAAGTTAATTCAAAAGAACAGAAACTTTAAATTTTAAGGAATTTATGCTTATGCCATTTTTTCATATGCAAAATTGCATCTAAAAGTTAATATTTCTAGTAAAATGAACATTTATGAAAATGATTACGTATTTTCGAAAGTACAATATATTATACTTTAGATTGTACTCAAATTCAAAATTATAGCGTTCTTTCTCATTCTCGAAGTTTTTGTGTGTGTGTGTATAAACTTCCAATATGAATGTATTACAGCAGTACTAAGGAATTGAATAAAGTTTCTCATTTATCTTTAAAAAGACAAAGGGTCTTTCAGAATTTCAGTTTTCAACCGATTTTCTAGTCAGGAGAATCAATAAAAGATAGTCATTTTCCAGGGATTTTTTTTTTTTTTTTGAAGGGGGGGGGGAGCTTTTTTGCATAAGCCGGAATATTGTCTACCAGGGAAATTTTTCTCAGTCCCGACCGATTCCGCCTTAGACAGAGTTTACTGTAATTCCTATAAGAAATTTAATAAGGAATATCACAGGGATATTAATTTTTATCAAAATCTTATTTTGTTAGTTAAAAATAAAAATTAATTAAACCGTGTTTTAAATAACGCCGACATTTTAAATTTTGGTCGATGCAAATCCGTATTAGTGTAAAGTTCACGGCTTAAGAAAGTATTTACAAGGCAGTTATAACATTGTTAACAAGAATATTTATTACATATAACTCTAGTTATTATAAAATGTCATAGCATAAAAATATTAGACGTAAAAACAGATAAAATTATAAAATTGTGCAATGTTTCAAATAATTCTATTTAAATGGGCTTTATTAAGCAAAGAGAAGCCCAAGGTCTGATATTCTGTTGCCCTCCTAAACCCTCCTTTTTCTAACACTTTCCGAAAAATTTTACCATTTTCTAACCATTAAAATACATATATAAAAACATAAATACTCGTTTAGATAAATACTGTTTTCGTTTTTGATCATATTCTAATCAAAAAGTAGGAAATGTTGATTATAATAAATAAAAGGTGAAAACAGATTTAAGATATCAGATTTAAGAAACGTGCAAACAAAAATTGGGGACCCCAACTGCATCATACCTTAAGCGGATTCGGCATTTAAGCTACCGAATGTTGTAATGTTTGGGAAATTACATTACTTAATCGCATTAAAATAAACATAATTTAAGTGAATTCAATCTATACAAGATTTTTTCAGAATTTTTACCATATAAAAGTATTGAGAATCACGTTATCATGTGTGTACATATTCTTTGTCGAATATGCGCCGCTATTCTTTTTACGCTATTTCTATTAAATTAAAAATTTTACATAAACTTATTTTTCTATTTAGATGATTTCAAACACATATTTAACTAACCAGTTAAGAAAAAGCATCATTTAAGGAACATGCTAAAATTCCTAGTTAATTAACTCAACACAGCTTAATTAAACACATTATCTGCTCTAAACATCATTTTAATACAATATGTGAAAAATTCTATATAACCTTACCTCATAAATCTCCTAAAAGTCTATCAACATTTAGGGTATTCGGTTCGTGGCTAATAAGTATCTAAAGTCACCAAAATGCGCAGAATATTTTATAACTCTAATTTGAAAACTTGTCTTCTATTCTTAACCGTACACTTCAGGTAAATAAAACAGATTTTGTAGTCCTTGACGTCATAAGGTTATTTGATATTCAAAGTTAAAAAAAGAAAAACTTTGAACCACTTTGAAGGATTTTTTGCCTCATTTAGGGAATATGGTGCGCTTTATGATAAAAGATGTGTATTGTAACGCGATTTTTTGTTTAAGAAGACGTATTAATTGCAGAGAAATGTTTCGCGTGTTGTTCCTTAAGATCGGATGTCTCATTATACAGTCTTTATTTCCGATTCTTGGATCACGATTTTAAGTAAAAGAACATTGTCGCATTTAGGGGTCATCACATTTAGGCACAATGACCTTATTACATTTTTCTGTTTTTTATCAAATGTTTAATAGTGTATGTGATGATTGGTATTCATATTGTATAGTTATTCGTAATATATATATATATATATTGCCATTTGATTCACAATATTGCGGTTTTTGATGATGGTCGGTAATGTTTGATTAATGGTTATATTTAAGTATTGCGCGGCAGCGCAATACTTATTTATTACCAGTGTCACTTCTCGATGTTAATTTAACATGGAAAAGCCTATGGAGATCATAACTTTTTCATTTTTTCTTCCCACCTTTTTGTCCCGGATGCACTCATTTTTTATTCTTTATTTATTTTAATGATATTATAAATTTAAAGTGTAAAAACGATTGCCTGACGTCAGGGTCAAAACGAATGGTAAAATGCCTTTGCATATGGGTGAATTATAACCCAGAGAGAAACATGGGCCAATTTATTTTTACCTTATTCAAATATTTTTCTTAATAATTACAATTTTCGCTTTTTTCATTGAAAATCAACGGACATTTTTCATAGAAAATGTAACATTTTTACTTCATTGCTGCAAAAATTTCAAAAGCCGTAATAAAAATTTATTTCTTTTTAGTTGAAATATTTTCACGTGAAATATTAAGTTGAGCTTTTTTTTTTTTTCCAAAAATTAAAAGGGTGAATACGACGTCATAGTGAAAATAAAAATGATATTTTCAGAATAAGTTTTTGCTTTGGTCAAGTTTATATTTCAGTAAAAAGTTTCTAATGGATAGCTATTTTTACGCAAGGTAGCGAACTTAGTGGGGAATTACATAACTTAAATTCTAATGTATTTTTTTTTCCGAGATGAGAACTATTTATACCCCAAGTTAAACTTAGGTAATAATTTTCTCATGTGTTTACATCACCCCTTGGGAGAGAAGAAGGTTTAAAAATTTAAGTAAAACTTTTATTTTTTATTTTTTACTGTATCACAGCTATAATATTGTTAAATATTAGCAGTAAGGATTCAACACAATTTACATTTACTTTCATAGCGTTCCTGAGTGGGAAATAGGGTATCTAAATTTAAATTAAGTTAATTTTTTACGTTTTGATTATAGATTTTTTACATTCAGATTGGAAGTTTTTGTCCAATTTACCGCAACCTGCATTACTACAGTAGTGAAACATTTTGAATTACACATTGGTAAACTGCATCCCACTTTGTGATGCAATACCGCATACATCAACGCCTGATAATGATACTCTTGATTAATTTTGAAATGCGTTCGTCTGAGTGCAGTAGTTATTAAAAAACTTGACATATTAAACAAAAACATAATTTGAAGAACAAATTAAAAAAACAAAATTTATTTCCTACATTGTTTAAGCCCGAGAAGGGACAAATATTAAGATATTTCATTCAATTAGTTTTACATTTAATGTTAAATTTTTGTAACAAATTAGTTAAGCCAATTGAAGATTAAAAAATAAAAATAAAATTCATACAATATGATACTTAAAACACCCTAAAAAATTGGATTCCGTTCAAATGAAATCGAAATAAATCTTAGACTTTTTTTAAGTTTTGTATTTTGCATGCATCTTATCATTTTATGCACAACTGTCATAAACATAATGCAAAATCTGCAATACAAATATTTTCAATTAAAAATAGAAGAAGTCTAAGATTTATTTCGATTTCATTTGAACGGAATCTAATTTTTTAGGGTGTTTTAAGTATCATATTGTATGAATTTTATTTTTATTTTTTAATCTTCAATTGGCTTAACTAATTTGTTACAAAAATTTAACATTAAATGTAAAAGTAATTGAATGAAATATCTTAATATCTGCCCCTTCTCGCGCTTAAACAATGTAGGAAATAAATTTTGTTTTTTTAATTTGTTCTTCAAATTATGTTTTTGTTTAATATATATATATATATGTATATATGTATGTATATATGTATGTATATATATATATATATATATATATATATGCGGGTTTTGATGATGGTCGGTAATGCTTAATTAATGGTTATATATATTAATATATATATATACAGAGTGATTCATAAATATCGAAAGAATAGGCTATTTCCTTAAATATTGCCCCATGACCCATACTTCCAATTGCAAAGTTTCATAAAAAAAAAGCGCAAAACTTAATGACATAAATTGCAACTCCATGGGGGGCCTATTTGAAAAAATAGGAAAATTAAATTTTTAGGCGGCCCTTGCAGTGTAAAAATTCCAATCAGGAAAACTCTCCTTGTGCATTCCTGAATTAAACACAAAAGATTGCATCTTCATATCTGAAAAACTCGCAGAGTTATGGCCGTTTAAATAATTCATCAGGTTTTAAGGGATTAGACACAAATTGAAATGCGTGCAATCCAAGAAACAATGTTACTTGAAGAGTTCTAGGAAACGTGTACAAAATATATTTGTTGAGTTAGAATTTTGATATTTTTTTCTTTTTTTGTGATGGTTAACCATATAATTTGCAAACAAAATCACATCCTAATATTTCTCATAAAGTTTTTAAAAAATTTAAATGATTAGTATTTTTTTTTTCAGGCGGATTTAATTTAAAATCTTTATAACTCGAAACATTATTCATCGGATTTCAAATTTTTTTCATTTAATTAAAGCGGAAAGTATAACTTTAGTTTTTTTTTTCAGGATTTTCTTAAATATTAATTTTAAAAATATTAAAAATATTTATTTAAAGAAAATATGTAACTTATTTTTTTTAAATCATACTTTCAAAAGTAATTTTTTTTTTTCAAATTTGCCGAAACAAAATTAATGTAAACTAATCAAAAAAGACATGTTCAAAGTTTGCACCTTTTAATTTACGATTTTTGACTTATAATAATTTAAAAACAAGAAATGGTAAAAAGAAAAAAATAACATCATGCAGAAAAACGCATTGAAAATTTTAAACATTGATTGGCTCCTAATAAAATGTTTAAATGCTTTTTTAAAAAATGCACGAGAAAAAGTAACTTCTATCTGTAGCTTAAACTTCCGATTCAGTTTAACTTTTGCCGTTTCCACATCCTTTTTGTACTATTTAAATGTCCAAAAGTAAGCATTAAATGTGTAATTTGAAACAATGTTTTTTCGAACATGCCGATTAAGAGTTTTTCATAATTTTAGCACTCACAAATTCAGGCTTTTTATCGTCCCGGCTAGGTCATTAAAAAAGTCTGTATTCTGGAGCTGGGCCGGGTCAGACACGGGATTGGCGACATTTTTCTGAAGACTCGACCAGGCCGGGTCTAACGTATTTTTTCATACAGAACCGGGTGTTGGTGTGATTAATGACGGTCAATTATCTATAAGAGGAATATGGGCCCGAAGGGGGATGGGGAGAAGTGGCTTCCGTGGAGGAACCTAACCCGTATTTACCCAAGGTTTTCCAAGGTTCGAAGAAAACCTCTGAAAACTCCGAACGATTGGTCCGAAAGGCGCGATTGGGTTCGCACCCAACACCTCCCGTCTACCAGCTTTGAAAGCAGAACCTCTCGGCCACTGGTTATACCAAACCGGGACTAGCTTCCTTATTCCTATGTCTTCCCTGGGCGAAAATTTCATTTTCGGTCTCGAGACAACACGTATTAAAATCACTATCTCTGACTGACGTAATCCATGCAAAAATAACTAAAATTTGGCTCAGCACAAAAACGTTTACAACAAATGCATATATTTTTAAATGACCAATTTTACAGTAAAACTTTAAAATTAATATTTTTAAAGGATAGTACATTTTAAGGCAAAATGTTAAAATACAATAAAACTAGTGAAAAAAATCTGCCTATGACGGAATCCTTTCTTAAACGGAAAATCTGTTGATCCATGAAAAATTAATATAATAATACCTGAGAGAAAATAAACTACATTTACAACTCCTAAGAAGGGAAACTTGTCTATAACATTTTTTTTTTTTCTTTCCTATTTGATTCCATCTTAAAAGATTTTACTTTATAGCCTTTTTCATTCTTCAACACATGGAATATGGATTAACGATATTAAAGGAGAAGTGTATCATTTACATATAAATAGAGATAAAACAAATAACCACAGCTTTTGGCGCTTCTTTAAAAATAATAATTATAAGCATGAAAAAAAGGAAATATATAAGCATTCTTGGTCAGAACTCTACCATACGAAACAATTTTTGACCATATAGATGTAAAAAACTATGTAGAAATTCAGTCAGGACGGGCCAGGCTACAATTTGAACTTTTTTCCAGTCAGGGCCGAAATTTTTTTCCTATGGGTCGGTTCGGGACCGGACCTAGATATTTCGACCCGTGCAGACCTCTAGTGCAGACCACCAGCATACTTGAAAACAGGTTTAACGTAAAATCTATACGCTGCCTATTTTATGTCCAAAGGAGAGGCACTGTTTTATATCGACTTTTAATAATGTACAATTTGTGGATGATCCCTATCTTGCATTCAAAATGAATCAAAAACTCGTCGCTCAGAGGCATGGATAAATGGTGCAAGTCACGAATTTCGGATTTTGATATCTCTGCGAATTTCGAAGGTATCGAAATGAATATTTTTGTGTGTAATTCAGGAATGGATAAGCAAAAATTTTCTAATTGGGAATTTTACTCTACAGGGACTATATAAAAATTTAATGTTTCTATTTTCTCATATAGACCACCCACGGATTTGAAACTTATCTCATCAAATTTTGCACCCTTTTTTATGAAACTTTGCGATTGGAAGTATGTGCCTAGGGGCAATGTTTAAGGAGATAGCCTATTGTTTCGATATTTATGAATCACCCTGTATATATATATATATATATATATATATATATATATATATATATATATATATATATATATATATATATATATATATATATATATATAATATATAATATATAATATATATATATATATATATATATATATATATATATATATATATAATATATATATATATATATATATGTATAATATATATATATATAATATATATATAATATATAATATATAATATATATATATATATACATTTTAGCTAATTTGCGGTAGAAAATTACTTCAATTATCACAATTCAAACTATTTTTTTTTAATTATATTAATGATAAAAAGTAAAATGTATGGCATATAGAAATGAAATTATACAAGCGGAAATTAAATGCTAGGCAGCATACTTTGATATTATTCTGTAAAGTAACTTTTAAATGAATAACTAAAGATAACAATCTTAATTTAATCAACAATTCCATGGTGACCAATTAAATGCATAACATACTGAATTTTCCCCAAGGAGCGACGTGCCTACATTGACAGTGAGGACATCGGATGCTTTCCTCTTAAACTTATGCATATCCAAATAACGTGCCTAGAACAATGATCGGATTAGCATTTCACAATTTAAATCTTCCGTCTTATCTTTAAAGCCTTTTAGATCGAGTTCTAAGAGTTTGCTCTATGGACTCTGTCATGCAAATTTTCTCTAAAACAATAGATAGGGCTAAAAGATTATGCATTCCGTAAATCTCTGAATAGTTTTCTCTATGTCTGTAAGTTTGTTATATGGTTTAATCATATGAGAATATTTCCAGATGATTCCAAATGCATTTTGCGATTAAAATCCGCCTTATTCTAAACTTATAAATATCGATTTAATGAGAATGCGTCGTTCTAAAAATTTTATTGCTTAAAAAGTTATTAAATATAATATACATGTTCTACGTTGTCTTATATGTTAAAAATAAAAATCTAAAGATTTAAATCTAAACTATAGAAATAAAAACAAATGAAAATTAAATGCATGACTATATATTTTCATATTATTCTATGAGGTATTTTTTAAGCGACAACCACCATAATACAGACAACCACCTTAATTTAATCAGCAATTCCATGGTAACCAATTAAAACATTACTTTCAACCAAATTTAGCACAACTTTCCGAAAACCTGACAAAAAACAGTAGCAACATTATACTGCAATTAAAACATAAATGTATTGAATATTTGATGAGATATGGGCATTTGTATGAAATACTTTTTAACTGCGCATGTGTGGAAGATTTCGAAATTTCTATTTCATAATTTGGTAGTTAGCTATTTCGGACAACTTCTATAAAAAATCCAGTCAAATATTATGAAAACTCAGAAAGATACAGTGAGCTGATTGAAAATGTGTGGAAAATCCCTTATAATAAAGCTATTTTTAGAAAGCAACTCACTATATCGCCCCTGTCTTTGTAAATTTTCGCAATATTTGACTGGGTTTTTTTATATAAGTTGCTCTAAATAACTGACTACTAGATTATAAAATAAGAATTTTAGAATCTTCCACGCATGCGCATTTAAAAATTATTTCATAAAAATGTCCATATCTCATCAAATATTCAATATATTCATATTTTAATTACAGTATACTGTTGCCTTGTTCTTTGTCAGGTTTTCGAAAAGTTGTGTTAAATTTGGTTGAAAACTCTGTATGCTATCAACAAAAAACTTTTGAATTTTTCAGGCACACCTTCGCGAACGTGCGTGCTATGCTTACACAAATGCGCACAAACGTTGAACAGGTGTTAAATAGTCATTTAACACATTTATAAACCATTTTTAGTATTTTCTGCTACACAGGTGATCGCAAATATTATTTTATTATTAAGCGCCCTAATTGTCCTCCCGACTAAATCTTCACCTAGAAATATGAAATCAAACATGTTCTTTACCTCCCAGAAGTTCAAGAATAATTGGCCAATAATTTGTGTAGGTATTCACTTTTTATTTAATTCTTAGCAACCAGTACATTTATATAGAAATATTATTCCTGTCAAAATTACAAAAATATAAACTTAAAAATCTATTTTATTAAATCTAAAATTTTTTGTGTCTAATCTTTATTATAAGAGTAAAAATGTAATTCTAAAAAAAAAAATAATTTACGCATTTAAGTGTTAAGTTTTACAAAATAAAAAATTATATAAAATAAGGTATTTAGATTCATACTTATTAAAATATTTACTAATTTCCAATAATTTAGATTTAACTTGTGTTGCAGATGAGCAACATAAGAAAATGTTGACGTACTATAAGAAAAATGCATCTTTGACTTTTTTTTTCATTATTTTTCCTGTGTTATAAGCATTTCAGAGAATCATATATAATTTTTTTTTAAACAAAATAAAAAATCATGCATTTAAGGGTTAATATTACATAAATATAAATTTATGTAAAACGTATATATATATACAGGGTGATTCATAAATATCGAAACAATAGGCTATTTCCTTAAATATTGTCCCTAAACCCATACTTCCAATTGCAAAGTTTCATAAAAAAAGGTGCAAAATTTAATGACATGAGTTGCAACTCCATAGGGGGTCTATTTGAAAAATACGAAAATTAAATTTTTATACTGCCCCCGTAGTGTAAAAATTCCAATCAAGAAAACTTTCCTTATCCATTCCTGAATTAAACGCAAAAAATTGCATCTCCATATCTGAAAAACTCGCAGAGTTATGGCCGTTTAAATAATTCATCAGGTTTTAAGGGATTAGACACAAATTGAAAAGCGTGCAATCGAAGAAACAATGTTAGTTTAAGAGTTCTAGGAAACGTGTAAAAAATATATTTGTTGAGCTAGAATTTTGATATTTTTTTTCTTTTTTTGTGATGGTTAACCATATAATTTGCAAACAAAATCACATCCTAATATTTCTCATAAAGTTTTTAAAAAATTTAAATGTTTAGTATTTTTTTTAAGCGGTTGGGTTGGGTTGATTTTTGACGGCCAATTATCTACACGAGGGATATAGGCCCGGGGGGAGTGCCCTCCGTGGGGGTCTTTCTAAGGGAACCTAATCCGTATTAACGCATGGAAAATCCACGGCTCGAAGAAAACCACGAAAACTCCGAACGATTATGCCGACGGGCGCGATTGGGATCGAACCCAGCACCTCCCGTCTACCAGCTTCGAGAGTAGAACCTCTCGGCCACTGGTGGGGCCTTTTTTTTTAAGCGGATTTAATTTAAAAACTTTATCATCGAAACGAATCTTTATTTAAACTCGAAACATTATTCACCGGATTTCATTTTTTTTTTCATTTAATTAAAGAGGAAAGTATAATTTTAGTTTTGTTTCAGGAATTTTTTTAATTTTAATTTTAAAAATATTAAAAATATTTGTTTAAAAAATATGTAACTTATTTAAAAAAAAAAAATCATATTTTCAAAAGTAATTTTTTTTTTCAATTTGCCGAAACAAAATTAATGTAAAATAATCAAAAAAGACATGTTCCAAGTTTGCACCTTTTTAATTTACGATTAAAAAAGCATCATTCAGAAAAACGCATTTAAAGTGTTAAACATTCATTGGCTTCTAATAAAATATTTAAATGCATTTTAAAAATTTGCTCGTGAAAAAGTCACTTCTTTCGGTAGCTTAAACTTCCGATTCAGTTTAACTTTTGCAGTTTCCACCACCTTTTTGTACTACTTAAATGTCCATAAATAAATGTTTAATGTAGAATTTGAAACAATG
Source organism: Maratus speciosus (assembly GCA_963932465.1). NCBI lineage: Eukaryota > Metazoa > Arthropoda > Arachnida > Araneae > Salticidae > Maratus > Maratus speciosus. Next base: position 378,917,456 of record OZ010788.1, on the reverse strand, counting down.
CTTTTTCAAACATGCCGATTAAGAGTTTTTCATAATTTTAGCCCTTACAAATTCAGGCTTTTTATCGCCCCGGCGAGGCCGATAAAAAAGTCTGTATACTGGGGCCGGGCCAGACCCGGGATTGGCGCCTTTTTTCTGAAGACTCGGCGAGGCCGGGCCAATCGTATTTTTTCATACCGAAGAGGTTGGTGTGATTTATGACGGCCAATTATCTATACGAGGGATGTGGGCCCGAAACGGGTGGGGGGGTGCCTTCCGTGAAGGTCTTTCTAAGGGAACTTAACCCGTATTTACGCAAGGATATCCAAGGTTCGAAGAAAACCACTGAAAACCCCGAACGATTGGGCCGAAGGACACGATTGGGATCATATTTTTAAAGGATAGTAGATTTTAAGGCAAAAAATTTAAAATGCAGTAAAACTAGTGAAAAAAATCTGACTATGACGGAATCCTTTCTTAAACGGAAAAATCTGATGAGCCATGGAAAATAAATGTAATAATACCTGAGAAAAAATAGGCTACATTTACAAATCCTAACAAGGGAACTTGTCTATAACGGGTTTTTTTTCTTTCCTATGTGATTCCATCTTAAAAGATTTTACTTTATAGCATTTTACATTACCTCTAACACATGGAATATGGATTAACGTTATTAAAGGAGAAGTGAATCATTTACATATAAATAGAGATTCATTAATAAAACAAATAATCACAGCTTTTGGCACTTCTTTAAAAATAATAATTATAATCATGAAAAAAAAAATGATATAATAAGTATTTTTGGTCAGAACTCCTCCATACGAAGCAACTTTTAACTATATAGATGTAAAAAATTATGTAGAAACTCAGTCAGGTCGGGACAGGCAACTATTTGAACTTTTTTCCAGGTAGGGCCGAACTTTTTTTCCTATGGGTCGGTTCGGGACCGGACCTAGATATTTCGACCGGTACAGACCTCTAGTGCAGACCACCAACATACTTTGAAAACAAGTTTAACTTAAAATCTAAACGCTGCCTATTTTATGTCCAAAGGAGAGGCACTGTCTTATATCGACTTTTAATAATGTACAATTTGTGGCTGATCCCTATCTTGCATTCAAAATGAGTCAAAAACTCGTCGCTCAGAGGCATGGATAAATGGTGTAAGTCGCGAATTTTGGATTTTGATTTCTCTGCGAATTTTAAAGATATCCAGATGAATTTTTTTGTGTTTAATTCAGGAATAGATAAGGAAAAAATTCCTAATTGGGAATTTTACTCTACGGGGCCCGTATAAAAATTCAAATTTTGTATTTTCTCATATAGACCACCCATGGCGTTGAAACTTATCTCATCAAATTTTGCACCTTTTTTTATGAAACTTTTCAATTGGAAGTATGTGCCTAGGGGCAATATTTAAGAAGATAGCCTATTGTTTCGATACTTATGAATCACCCTGTATATATATATATATATATATATATATATATAACTTTTATTTCCAAAAAAATTATATATTAAATCTCCAGATAATCAACGCTATAAAAATTATCCAGTTATTAGAAAAACGTTAATAAGATCATTCCAATATTGGTAAATGCGCTGATCATTGTTTTTTTCCCTAAAAATTAAAAACTAATTAGATATATTTGGATGATTTATTGGATAATTTAATTTATAATAACAATTACTCATGCAAGTTTTTACAATATTTTTCAAAACTACTTTTAAAAAAGCAGTGTCAATGATTCGGGTGTCATAACCGCCTACATAGATGCTGGTTCCTGAACATTCCCGAGTGATTATTTCAGTACTAAGCTTATTCTTATACAGCTCATTCCTATACAGCTGATTCGTATAGGGTGAATCATAATAACGTGGCCATGAAAGGAGAAAGCAGACACACAAAAAGAATCGAAAATCACATAGGAACATGCGGTCGCAAACGCCATCCGGGGCCACTAGAGTGGGTTGTACATTATGTGTAATACAAGAAGAGTAAACAAAAATCATGCTACATCTTTTATTTATACTGTATTTCCACACATTTTACACATGTACGGCCAATAATGTACAGTCGTGGGAAAAAAAAAAGTAAACACCCCCAACTATCTCAGCAAAAAATTATCGTAGAAGAAAGTTACTGGTACCACACGATTGGTAATAAAGTCTACATTGAAATGACGGATATAAAATTTGCTTAGGGGGCCATCTACATATTTAAACGAACCATAACTTTGTTTTTTTTCAATAGCAGTTCATAATTCTGACATTCGAAATGAACTCTACACTCTTCAATTAGCCTAAAAACGAATTTTTATGCAATTCGTACGATAAGTTTCCGAGAAATTAATTATTCTAAAACGAGCATATTTTAGGGGCTGTATTCAAATTGAAGTTCTATACTCGTTGTTGACCGAGAGAGCCTCCTTCTTGATCAAGGCATCTTAAGCGCTACTCAAGCAGTCATTGAAGAGTGCTAGATTACAGGACAGCATAAGAAATTTCAAAATATCTGGTCACTTCTGTCATAGACGGCCCCTTAAATCATCATTTTACCGTTTTTTAAGGATAATTTGAAAACTACTTGGAAGAAAAGCGTGAAATTTTGGATTTCCATAACACATGACTTAATAAATCTAAATCCATCAAAAAAAAATTATAGGTTGCAATTCATAAATTTTTCGAATATTAATTTCATAATTCATAATTCATATCATAAAATTATAAAAATTGCAAATTCAACGTATTTATGTTTGGGTATTTTAGTGTTATTGCTACACAAAAAATTAGGACATTAGGAGTATAATTTCAGAAGATATTAATAAAAATATGAAAATGTAATTTAACACTAGAAGCACTAAATTTGGAATGTTTATAATTCAAAAACTTATCACTCAAATAACTTGAAATTTAGTGTCCAGGCATAGTTTGAACCGAAGATTTGAAATATCTTGTTAAAATTGGGTATTGCCATTGAAAAAAAATAAAGTTTGGGTTCGTTTTAATATGTATATGGCCCCCTAAGCGAATTTTATATACATCATTTAAAAGTAGACTTAATTTCCAATCGTTCGGTACCAGTAACTTTCTTCTACGATAATTTGTTGAGGAGTTAGTAGGTGGTGTTTACTTTTTTTTCCCACGACTGTACAACAGGAGATGCTAGAAGTTTTTGCCAGACGCCTGGACACACGTGCTGCATTGAGAAGGCGCACCAGTTCATGCAGCGACGATATAATACGACGATATAATATGTGGGTCCAGACGTCTGGCAAAAACTTTAAATATCTCCTGTAATAGTATTGGGCGTAAATGTGTAAAATGTGTGGAAATACAGTATAAATAAAAGAATTTAGAATGATTTTTGTTTATTCTTCTTATATTACCTATAATTTGTACCGCTCTCTAGCGGCCCGGATAGCGTTTGCGATCCCACGTTCAATGTGTTTTTTAACCCTTAAATGCCGGGTGTTACTTTTTTGCAACATACCCAATTTAGGCTTCTAAAATACTATCAGAATAATTTTGAAGCTATAATGTATAATGTTGCCAATAGAATACATTCTAAAAATATTATTAAATCGATTTTCAACATGTAGATGGCAACACTTATGCTGTTTAAGAATAAAGATAAATTTATTTTTTCAATTGTTGTTACATGTTCTTTTTGTTTTGTTTGGAAGCTTGCGAAATACCCTATTTTCGTATGCAGCGAGCAAGTAAAATTTATTTCTTATTGTAGTTCCTAAAATTCTTGTGTGTTTAATATTATAGAATTTTATGGAGGAAAATTATTTTTTCAATTAAAGACCAGTATTGCCGATTAGTAACAAACAGTTTTTTAGCCGTAAACCATACTTAAAACAAAATATGATTATTTTAAGTATTTTTCCCATGATTTACTTAAAAAATGAAATCCAAAAAACATTATTAAATTGATTTTTGAAAAATCAGGCATTTAAGGGTTAATTACTTTTGTATGTCTGTTTTTCCCTTTCATTTTGCCCACGTTATTTTGAATCACCCTGCATACTTTGATTATTATATCTCTTAATTTCCTTGCAGCTATAGGTGGAGAATTCCGTATCCTTGATTTCCATGTTTTGATATTTGTCACGTACAATTTGATATATAGTAATCAAAAATGAAAGTTCAAAGAAATAGTAAATGGATAGAATAAATGAAATATATTATGAAAATTTTGACATATAAATAAAACTGTTATTGAAGTTTTTATTTAGTTATAGTAGATTTTGGTTTTAGTGACTTTTATATAATTAATCAAAAATAATATGTATTCCATTTTTTGTAATCTGTTTTTAGAGACTTTTAAGTATTGGAAAATGGTGGTACTAATTTTATTTTAAGGTTTTGTAAATACTTATTCATCAAACGTAAGCATATAGGGTCATTCCATGGTAACTTACGTTACATTTAGAGCAATTGACTTCAGTAATTTTAGTAATATAATACAAAAATAGAATTCAAAATATAAAGTTGACGTAATTTGTTGATTAAACCAATTAAAAGCTCAATTCAGATGAAATATATATAATTTTTGTGTTATTTATTGAACTCTGGCAGTTATAATATTTATTATCTAACTGACATTACTGAAAAGGGGAACATAATTTAGCGTAAAAAATAAAATTTTCATTCTCATTTTCTAGGTAATTTTCATTCAAATTGAGCTTCGAATAAGTTTAATTAACAAATCATGTCAACTTTACATTCGAATAATTTCTGATGTTATATTACTAAAATTACTGCAGTAAATTGCTTTAAATGTAACGTAAGTTACCATGGAATGACCCTATATCGAAATCAAATTGGTATCTTATTTCGCTCAGTGTAGAAAAAAATACGTATTAAATAATAAAAATGTTAACAAATACCCAATTTTGGCCACTTAAGAAGGTTTGAATACCAGTTGCAACGAACATCAATATAATATAACATTGTATAAATGTAATAAAGAATAAAAAAAAAATAATAAAAATAAAAAAACTTTAATGTTCAGTATTGAAAAAGTCACTTTTATAATATTATCGATCCTAGATCACCCAGGACTTAGTCTAAAGTAACATTTTGTTTAATATTTCATCATCTTTCAATCAGAAACAAATTGTAGGTATTAATAATAAATAATGTTTCCTAAACCAGCAAATATCCCCAATATATGGTTAAATATCCGGAAAACTTGTAATTTTTCTCTACATACTTTTAATCCAAAGCTCCTTATACTACTTCCCAGTAAAAAATGAAGTGACGAAAATGTTACTTCTACTGCTACTCATTTAAAATTAACCCTTTATGTACTGATTTATGAATACATGGAAATTTTTATCTTCTAAAGCATTTTTCGTGAATTTTTGAAACTTTATTAGAAGATTCACATAATCATTTCATAAATTTTAGAAAGATTTTAGAAGGATTGAAGGATAAAAATGGATTAATTAAAATTGAATTTATAGGGATTTTGTGCAATATTTTTAATCCCATTCAAATTTTTTATTTTAAATAATTTTCTTAGTATTTTGTAGAATTAATAAATTTACAAATATAATGATCTTCCAATATAAATATTAATATTTCCGAATTTAAAAAATCGCCTCCCCCCCCCCCTCCCCCAACGCCAAGAAAGCTGAAAAGATGCAAAGCCAAAAGAAATCATCCTTTTAAAAATGTTGTTTTGTGTAATCAATATTGCTTTTGGAACAATATGAAATAATGCATCTATAACTCATTCTAAACTGTATTACTAATAATCAATATATTAAATGAATTTTATAACAAGTTATTTTAATGTTACTTTTATGCACCGTCAGTAGATAGAGGGTTAAAGTGACGCATGTGAACAAAGTGACAAATATACTTTTATACATAAGTTCAATCCAAGGCACTGCTACTTCTACTTTCAGCTACCCTAATAATTATATACTCTCCCATTTTAATAAAATACGTTGGAAGTGGTAAGTACGAGACAGCATTGAGCTGAGAACCCAGTTTAAATATTATGTTATCGTATTAAATTGTTAAATAACAATAATGGAATATAAAATGAATTTTATTACCTTTCTGGTAAGCCCACGTAGAATTCTTTTCTTCTTACGTGATTCACCTAAAATAGTTATTTGATTTTATTTGAACATAAATGGTAATCATATGAGGAATCTATCTTCATCGAAGAGTCGGTCTTTTAGAGAAAATCACCTTTAATTGGAGATATTGTCTTGATTACATTATGGTTACACTACAACAGAAATAAGATTAAATTAATTAAAAAAAAAAAAACCTTGTAGGGTATGAAATCCACGTAGGAGAAGGAACGTTCCATTTAAACAAAAGATTGCGCACACAAAATTTGTGCGTCCTGGCTTGACCAGTGTCAGCCTTTCAACTGATGAAAAATGGCCCGAGAAAGTTATTTCAGAGTTAAAACAAAGGTAAAATTGCTTAATCAACAAGTCTCTTTATTTTCTTTCACGAACATAGTTCAATCTAATTAAAAGTCAAGATTCCTGTAAATGTCTTTAGTGCTGCCATCTCGCGCAGCATTAACAAAACGGTATTTAAATGTCCCGTGCTTCGTAAACTTACGAAACGTTGCTCAGGAAGTGGCGACATCTTTTAACATATCTCAGAAACAAAATAGAGTGTCACAAACACATAGTTATGTTGCATATGTCACAGGTAAATTGTCGTGTTACGCGCTAGGGGATGTTTCGCATAAAACACTAACTTGCTGAGACCATTTCCATCACATTTTAAACGAAATTTCGTATTTGAATGAATAGAATAGCAACTAATAAAATATTCCCTGACAATGGCCGCGAAATTGCAGGCCGAAAGTACTAGGAAATTTAAATAAAATGGATATTTTAAACTTGTAACATCTATATAATTATTATCTTTGTCGCATTTTAATAAAAACGGTGAGCTTTTAAAATTAATATTGTGTATTTTGTTTCCTAAGCTATTTTTAGAGTTCCGTACTTAAAAAGTGACAATGGAACGATTATAAGATCACGCCTGGGTCTGTCTGTCTGTCACTGCCATTTTACTCGTAAACTATTGAACGTGGGAAGTTCAAATTGGGGGAAGTAATAAAGACTATTGTCCCACATATTTACAGATTATTAAGCATTCACAAATATATTTAGGGCAAATTTAGAGGTGCTAATTATGTTATTTGAAAAAAAATGCATTTTCTTTGTATATTGTGTGGGGCATCGTGTGAAAGCTTTTGTAACGCTGAACTCAAAAATACATTTCTTTTAATTTTAGGTGTAATATTTTCAGAGATATCGTCGAAAATGTAGTGCCAAAATATGTCCCCCCCCCCAACCCAATCTATTTCCAAATCTACTGAAACTAAAATTATGAAAAAATTAGAAGAAATAGACGTTAAGTTAAACATTACCGGAAAATTATAGTGATTACCCTAGATCACATAGTTTTTGAGAAAAGCGCATTTTTCCGTTAGACACAAATTTCGATTTACGGACATACAACAAAAGTGTTGAGAAGCGCTGGAGGTATCTATCGTAGCAGAAGTATAAAAGCATTGTTGATAATGATTTTCGAAAGAAATCGTCGATAATTAGCCAAGATATTCTATGTACCATCGGCTTTCTAAGCCTAAATAACAAATGTTAAGGATATATTTATATAATGCAATACCCAGTAGCATTATAAAGGAATAAACGTCAAATTGTTAAAAACAGACTAATTTAATTAGAATTAATCACATAAATACTGTGGGATTCGCGACTAGTTTGTATTGAGTGGCTCTTTCATTACACCTACCGTGTGTTTAAAGATTAACTAAAAACCTATATGGAAAAACGCGGCACGGAACAAAGCGGCGTTGAAACTTTGCGACAGCCTTTCGAAGCGCACTTAGCACAATGCCAAGATTAAACTTTGAACATGGGTTTTATTTTAGCTACACTGTAAAAAGAAAAGATTTACTACACTTAATTTAGTTTAATGAAATGCCAAATAATTTTTAAAGATGCACTACTTTTACTGTCAGTACAAAGTTAAGTTCATAATAAAACAGATTAGGATAAGACTAAAAAAAGAACTATATAGAATAGCAATATTTGATATTATTTAGGCTTCATATCTTTTGAACTTTTACCGTTTACCCTTTCATACTTTTGTAGTATGTACAGCTATGCCCAACCCAACGTTGTATAGTTTCTTGCAAAGTATTTTATTCTTTTAGCAATGATTTTTTTAATAATACAGTTAATAAATCATATATTTCTTGTACTGAACCCTCTAAGCGCGAGTAATACTCGCACTTGACCGTTTATTATATTTAATAAAGAGCAGTCTGAGGAATAGAACAAATGAATAAAGCACAAAATAATATTAAAATTCATGTAATCATTAATTTATTAGAGAAAACATAACTTCATTTAAATATACTTCCAAATATTTTAACTATTTTGTATAAAATTTCCATTTATATTCTAGTTAACTTAATACAAACAATTCAAAATATACGATGACCTGAAACATGCAAATATAAAATTCTTAAGGCTGTTTAACAATAGTTAAAAGTAATATTTTAAAACCTTCGAACAATAAATGAAACTCTGTGAAAGCTTCAAGAACCTTATTGATTGGCGTTATTTGTTTAAGAACCCAATCCTCTTCATTCTATCGCTAATCTCCATATATTCTAAACACAAGAATCGCTAAACATAATAAGGAGAAACTGTTCATTTACATTGCACAACATTATTAAGCAACACAATGATGCCTGCTAAATATTCAAACACCAGGGTAACACAATATCCTGTGAATGAAATGGCAACAATTCAACTACTTATCGAACTAAAACGAAGTTTAATATGCATCAAGAATTAAATGCGATTCTTAATTTAAAAATTTCATTTCCCATGAAGTACCAAGACCAAACATTTATTTAAATTTCTACTTATTTTAATAATTTGTTTGTCGTGATATATTGGGTGTCTGGGATAAAAGTATCCAAAAGTTATGGTTATTTTTTCGGAACTACTCATTAGAATAAAAATATATATATATTTAAATAAAAATAGCATCTCACAAAGTTTTAATATCAATATTCTTTGATGTGTGCACATTTGGAAGCACGAGAAACGTCTAAACGGAAATCCAATTCTCCCCAAATGTTTTGTAGCATTTCAGGAGTTATTAGACAAATTGATTCCATGAAACGCTTTTTTCACTCATCCACAGTTTAGTTTTTGTTTTGTTTCCAACTTTTGTTTTGTTTAATGTTTTAAAATCTTGGAGGGGTTTCCAATCCACGGAGGTAAGGTCTATTATATTCTAATGTCTAGTTCCGCAATAATAAGCCATAACTTTTTTATACTTATACCCAGGACACCCTGCATTATTATTATAATGTGTTTTTTTATAATTGTAATTTTCAAGATGCGAAAAAATGATAAGAGTTCACAAGATTTAAACTGATAATCGTAAAATTCTTTTGAAACGTATAATGTTTAAATTTAAAAGGAAGCGTAACAAAATACTAGAATAGTAGAAAGTAACATGTCTAAGACTCTAGAAAGCCAATACCCTGTGAATGAAATAGGGACAATCTAACCATTTACAGGAAAAATACATTGGAATTGTATAACACTCTAGTAACTAGTCTACAATTCTAGTAACACAATATCCTGTGAAAGAAATCTCAAAAATTCAACCATTTGCAAAAAAAAAAAAAAAAACATTGAGATAGTAGAACACACTAGTAACTATTTTACTACTCGAGTAACTATTCCTACTCCTATGAAAGAAATCTCCGCAATTCAGTCATTTACCGTAAACAAATATTGCAATAATAGAATACTTTAGTACCAGTCTCTTACCCTAGTTACATAATGGTGACACAAAGCGTATGAAGTGGCAACAATTCCACCATTTATCGAACTAAAACGAAGTTTAATATACATCAAGAATTGAATGCGATTCTTAATTTTAAAATTTCATTTCCTATAAAGTACCAAGATCAAACATTTATTTAATTTTCTACTTATTTTAATAATTTGTTTGTCGTGCACTGTAAAAAAATTTTTGTAAAGTTACTAAAATTTTTCTAGGAAACTGGGATTCCAGGAACTTTTTATGTAACGGCAACAGCAAAAATTTCTGTAACAGCATCTGTTACAGGAATTTTTCTTGTTGCCGTTACATAAAAAGTTCCTGGAATCCCAGTTTCCTAGAAAAAGTTTAGTAACTTTACAATTTTTTTCTTACAGTGTGATATACAGAGTGTCCGGGCTAAAAGTATCCAAAAGTTATGGTTATTTTTACGGAACTACTCATTACAATAAAATATATATATATTTAAATAAAAATAGCATCTCACAAAGTTTTAATATCAATATACTTTGATGTGTGCACATTTGGTAACACGAGAAACGTCTAAACGGTAATCCATTTCTCCCCAAATAATTTGTAGCATTTCAGGAGTTATTAGACAAATTGCTTCTATGAAACGCTTTTTCCACTCATCCACAGTTTAAGTTTTTTCTTTTGTTTAATGTTTTAAAATCTTGGAGGGGTTTCCAATCCACGGAGGTAAGGTCTATTATATTCTAATGTGTAGTTCCGCAATAATAAGCCATAACTTTTTTATACTTATATCCAGGACACCCTGTATTATTACTTTCTTCTATCTTCAATAGAAGAAAGTATTGTAATCGAAATTTTTTTCGACTTCTGGTTTTCGACGGATTTGCATGTTTTAGGGGTCAGAGATTCCAAAAAACATGTTTATAGAAAATGTCTGTCTGTCTGTGTGTCCGTCTGTCCGTCTGTCCGTCCGTCCGTCTGTCCGTCTGTCCGTCCGTCCGTCTGTCCGTCTGTCCGTCTGTCTGTCGCCATTGTACCATCAAAAAGTGTTTGAAGTTACGTATAGAATTTAACCAAAATTTTATTATAAGTTTTTGGCTATGGCAAGCAGGTCCTCCCGGAATTTGGAAAAAATTCGCCGGTAGGGGGCGCTGATATAAAAATTTTTGTGCGATTTTGAATATTGTACCATCCAAAAGTGTATGGAGTTATGCATAGAATTGAACCAAATTTTTAGTTTAAGTTTTTGGATATGACAAGCAGGTCCTCCCTGAATTTGGAAAAAATTCGCTGGTAGGGGGCGCTGTAAATGCGTTTTTTGTGCGATTTTGAATATTGTACCATCGAAAAGTGTATGAAGTTATGCATAGAATTGAACCAAATTTTTAGTTTAAGTTTTTGGCTATGGCAAGCAGGACCTCCCTGAATTTGGAAAAAATTCGCCGGTAGGGGGCGCTGTAATAGCGATTTTTGTGCGATTTTGAATATTTTACCGTCCAAAAGTGTATGAAGTTATGCATAGAATTAAACCAAATTTTTATTTTAAGTTTTTGGCTATGGCAAGCAGGTCCTCCCTTAATTTGGAAAAAAATTCGCCGGTAGGGGGCGCTGTAATAGCGAGTTTTGTGCAATTTTGAATATTGTACCGTCCAAAAGTGTATGAAGTTATGCATAGAATTAAACCAAATTTTTATTTTAAGTTTTTGGATATGGCAAGCAGGTCCTCCATGAATTTCCAAAAAATTCGCCGTTAGGGGGCGCTGTAATAGCGATTTTTGTGCGATTTTGAATATTGCACCATCGAAAAGTGTATGAAGTTATGCATAGAATTGAACCAAAAAAATTTTTTAAGTTCTTGGCTATCGCAAGGAGGTCCTCCCTTAATTTGTAAAAAAATCGCTCTTAGAGGGCGCTGTAATAGCGATTTTTGTACAATTTTTGTGCGTTTTTGAATATTGTACCGCCGAAAAGTGTATGAAGTTATGCATAGAATTGAACCAAATTTTATGTCTTTATTTTTGGTCATGTCACGAAGGTCCTCCCTGAATTTGGAAAAATTCTGCCGGAAGGGGGCACTATAATTGCGATGTCTGTACCATTTTCATTATTGTACCATCCAAAAGTGTATGAAGTTATCCATATAATTGAACCAAATTTTTTGTGCATGTTTCTGGCTATGGCAAACAAGTCCTCCCTGAACTTGAAAAAATTCCGAAAGAAGGGGGCGCTATAATTCCGATCTCTGTGCCATTTTCATTATTGTACCATCGAACAGCGTATAAAATTATGCATACAATTGAACCAAAATGTTTGTGCTTGTTTTTGGCTTTGGCCAACAGGTTCTCCTTGAATTTGGAAATATTGCGCGGTAAAGGGGCTCAGTGCTAGCGATTTTTGTACACTTTTCTTGATTTTTCGTAGTTCTATTGTGCATCGGCGGCTCATGCAGCGGCGGGAACTCGCTTCCTGCTATGCCGGCTATTCGCAAACAGCTGATAGCGACAGAATAAGGAAAAATTAATAATTTTAACAAATATCATGATATAGATTAACTCGTTTTTAGTCCGTTTAATTGACTTGAGCAGAAATTAAAGATGAAAATCAAAGTTGGTATAGTATTGAACTAATAATATTGAAGTATTAACATGTGTAACTAGGTTTTGAAATATTAAGATGTATAAGATAGAAGAAAGTTTTGGGATTGGCACATCCAACTAGTTATTATTATTATTATTATTATTATGTGTTTTTTTTATAATTTTAATTTTCAAGATGCGAAAAAATGATAAAAGTTCACAAGACTTAAACTGACAATCGTAAAATTCTTTTGAAACGTATAATGTTTAAATTTAAAAGGAAGCGTAACAAAATACTAGAATAGTAGAAAGTAACATGTCTAAGACTCTAGAAAGCCAATATCCTGTGAATAAAATAAAGATAATCTAACCATTTACAGAAAAAATACATTGGAATAGTATAACACTCTAGTAACTAGTCTACTACTCTAGTAACACAATATCCTGTGAAAGAAATCTCAAAAATTCAACCATTTGCAATAAAAAAAGCATTGAGATTGTAGAACACTCTAGTAACTAGTCTACTACTCTAGTAAGACAATATCCAGTGGCATGGCGTGAAAATTTTCGGTGGTCATCGCAATTATTTAAGTTTGTGGTGAAAAATTATTAACTCTAAAATTCAATGGCTGAATGTTCAAAAAAGAAACTTTAAATCTTACCTTCACTTATACATGAACTCCAAATGTTCTGCTAAAACTGGATCGTAGAGTTTTAAAAGCTTATTAAGAGTTTTAAAATATTGCTTGGTCATCGCCGCGTCGTGCGATGACCGGACGCCACGCCACTGACAATATCCTATGAAAGAAATCTCCGCAATTCAATCATTTACCGTTGTCATTCTCGATTTAAAAAAAATATTTTGCATAAAGTTTCAAGGACAAACATTAATTTAAATTTCTACTTATTTTAATGATTTATCTGTCGTGATATATTTTTGTTATGATGCGTTTTTTAATAATTGTAATTTCTAAAATCTGAAAAATATAAAAATTAACACTAAGACTTAAAATTGTTAACGCTATAATTCTTAGTAGAGGTGTAATGCTTAGGTTTAAAATGAAATATAAAAAGGCATTGGAATAGCAGAAAGCAAGTAGTCTACTACTCTGGTAACACATCCAGAGAATATGTGAATCCTGTGAATGCAATAGAAACAATTCAAACATTTACAGTAAAGATACATGGAAATACTATAACACTCTAGTAACTAGTCTACTACTCTAGTAATACAAGATCACTGTGAAAAATTTCTCAAAAAATTCAATCATTTAGAGTAAAAAAACATTGCAATATAATAGAATACTTTAGTAACTAGTCTCTTACTCTAGTTACACAATATTCTGTGAAAGAAATCACAACAATTAAACTATCTATCGAACTAAAGATAAGTATAATATGCATCAAGAATTAAATGCAATTCCCAATTTAAAATTTCATTTCTCTCAAAGTACCAAGGACAAACAGTATTTTAAATTTCTACATATTTTAATTATATTATTTTTTCCGGATATATTTTTCTGATAATGTGTTTTCTTATATTAGTAATTTGTAAAATCCGAAAACAGATGAAAGTTAACAATAAGATTCAAACTGATAATCGTGTAATTCTTTAGAAATGTATAATGTTTAAATTTAAAATGAAACGTACGTGTAAATAATATTAACTGTAACAAAATTATGTAATGTTACTCCATAAAATTTGTGGAAGCCTTGCTGCCTCAATTTTATGGAATAACGTTATATAAATTTTTTACAGTGTTGGAATAGTAGAAATTAACTAGTATACTACTTTAGTAACACAATATGAAACAGGAACAATTAAACAATTTATCGAACTAAAGAGAAGTATAATATGCACCAAGAATTAAATGCAATTCTCAATTTAAAATTTCATTTCCCATAAAATACCAAGGACAAAATTATTTTAAATTTCTACTTATTTTAATTATTTATTTTTGACGGATATATTTTTATTATAATGTGTTTTCTTATAATTGTAATTTATAAAATCCAAAAACAGGTAAAAGTTAACAATAAGACTCAAACTGATAATCGTGTTATACTTTAGAAATACATAATGCTTAAATTTAAAATGAAATGTTAAAAAAGCATTCACTGTAAAAAAAATACTTAATGTTACTCCATAAAATTTGTGGAAGCCTTGCTGCCTCAATTTTATGGAGTAATGTTACAAAAATTTTTTAGCGTGTTCCAATAGTAGAAAGTAACTAGTCTACTACTTTAGTAACACAATATGAAATAAGAACAATTCAAGCATTTGCAGTAAAAGGACATTGGAATAGTAGAACACTCTAGTAGCACAATATCCTTTGAAAAAAATCTCAAATAAATCAATCATTTTGCATAGAAAAATATTGCAATAGTAGAATACTTTAGTAACTAACCTTTTACTCTAGTTACCTAATATCCTGTGAATGAAACGACAACAATTCAACCATTTATCGAATTAAACAAAAGTATAATATGCATAAAAAATTAAATGCCATTCTCAATTTAAAGATTTCATTTTCCTTATAGTACATGGAATAAACATTAATTTAAATGTCTACTATTTTAATCATTTCTTCGCCTTCATATATTTTTCTGTTGATTTATTTTCTTATAACTGTAATTTTTATGATCAGAAAAAAGATAACAGCAAGACTTAAAAAATTGTTAACGGTGTAATTCTTTAGAAAGCTTAAATTAAAAAAAAAAGAGATTAATAATTTCGAAAGATGTCAGTAATTTGCTATAATGGTAAAAAATTTAAAAAGGTAATACATTATTTCTTAAAAATACTTACTATAAATTGATAGTCTTAATCTTTGGTGTAATACTGTGTAGTTTTAGAAATGTAATGTAGTTGTAATATACTGTAAGTAAT
Source organism: Maratus speciosus (assembly GCA_963932465.1). Classification (NCBI taxonomy): domain Eukaryota; kingdom Metazoa; phylum Arthropoda; class Arachnida; order Araneae; family Salticidae; genus Maratus; species Maratus speciosus. Next base: position 378,902,147 of record OZ010788.1, on the reverse strand, counting down.
ATACTGTATATACTGTATATACTGTAATGTGTAATATACTGTAAATAAATGTAATAAATTTAGTTCACGCTTAAATATAGATAATACGTAAAACCGCAGTACAATTCTGAAATATTATCCAGTTTCTTGAATGTCAATTATACCATCAGAGACATTGAAAAAAAAACAGGAAAGTCAGCTGAGGTGAAAAAGATGATCTTTTATGAAAACCAGAATGCTAAATATACTCAGCATAAATATTCATTTAAAATAACTGAGATGCATAGTACATAAAAGAATTGAGCTTAGTTCAAGGAATTACTAATTTGCAAATAATAATGTATTCTCACCAAAAAACATTTCTTGGAAAGTATTTTTTCCCTATATTCCTTCGACTGACCATTTAAAAATGATGTCCTTGAAACGTGAAGTAGTATTTTGAGCGGAAGGGAGATAAGGTATTGCAGGGCATGGGACAGTTTTACTCATGAGACAAACACCCCTATCATCACTGCAAGGGGTATATATACAGTAGAAACAAACAATAACACCTCAGTAAAAAGATTCATTTTTCATTACTGTCCGATTGCCGGCCGATTACATACATAAGAATATTTCCGATTAATTGACTTGTAATAGTAATACAATTTCCTGCCGACGTTTTCCCACGACATTATCTAGATAAATCCCTGGATTTTGTTCAGACGATATTATGTGAAGCTCCCCATTCGACTACACATCATTTACCGACAATTCTGGTATTAGACCGAAATTTAGCCGATATCTCTTGCTATTGGGGTTTGCACATTTACGATACAGTCTTAAACAACATCTACAAAAAAGTATGCATATAACGTCGCTATAGCAGAATAATACACAAACGCAGGAAAAAAGCAATGTCGTCATTCAGGAAACTCCACAAAAAAAAGGTATCTAATGATTCATTTGCCTTCATTTGTTTGTAACATTAATATAGTTACATAAAATTATATATAGTTTATAACAGCTCCATGTTTTATCAGAAATCATTTATTTATATTTTTTCAAAATAGCATGTATTTTAATTATATTTATTTTTTCAGTTGTTATCAGAAAATGGCAACAAAAAGATATAGTAATCTACTATTTTCCCTTTACATTTTACAGATATGGAGTACTTAAATTTCCTCCATTACAGAAATGGCGTTATAAACAACTAAAAAATCAATATCTCAAAAATAAATTGAGTTGCAGTTTTCAAACAAATTCCATTTAAAAGTACATTTTTCCCCTATACGAAGGTGTAAAAATTGAAAATGTGTAATGTTAGAAGTTTAAAAAATTGTAGTAGAGATTCTCGGTATTTAATTGTACAATGATACATCTGCTTTGTTTTACGGCTGCCTTACGTAATGGAACGTTATCTCTTAGGGACGACACTTTGACTGTTGCCAGAAAAAAAATAGCATATTGGGAGCTAATTTGAAAAAACGATTTCTTTCTCCAACGATGTCTAATCAATCAATTTAAATATTTCTTAAATTAATTAAATATTTTCAGAAACTTGATTAACATTGGTTTTAATTCTGATTATTTTAAATGTTAAAATGTGAAGGAAACAGGGGGAGAGTTTTGTTATATATTGGTAAAATTTTGCCAACTATGACTCCATGAAGATTTTGTGGTATATGGCAACCCAAAATTTTCAAAGAAACATTTTAAACTTTTAATAGTCATTCTGCTAGGACCGTTCATGTGTCAGATTGCAAAGTTTCGGCAACCTGTTACCACAGATCTTCATAGATACTATCACTATATAAAAAAGCATTATTAATAATAATAAAGTTCTATACAGTTAACCTCCATACATCATGGCACTCTTGGCATATGCTTTCGTTCTAACATGGTTCGATAATTGGGGAAAAGTCCTTTGCTACAGCTCATTACTAAAACAATGTTCCGCTGTTACACGATTAGACAGCATGGAAGAAATCAACCCATAAGATACTATTCAATAAGTTCTGAAAATTAAAGAAGTCTCCCTATAAACATTTAATTTCTAGAGGTCTCTCAGTTAAAAGCAAATATTAAAATTTAGTTTTAAAAAAAGGAGAAGAAAACTGTGGAGTATAGAATTTAAGTCACTTCTGAAGAAATCTGAGGATTGTTACAAAGAGACAACCATTGTTGGTTCAGTGTTAATTAATGTCTCTATCTGGCCTTTATTTGAATAGATTGAAAGATAGAAAATGTTATTGTTACATAGAAGCGAAATATGCATGAAATTTGGTACGATATTGATTTTGGTGAATTGTTAAACAATAGAAAGTTGCATTTTGTGATAAAGAAATTTACCAAATCAGCTTTTAACTAACTTTCATTCAGATTTTAGTTCAATGTGGCACTAACAAGGAGTGGGCCAACATTGTTAATCACAGATTTTGATTATTTTAATATATGTTGTAGGGTAGAGAGCCCTTAGTGTCAGGTTCAACGGATTTTATCCAACGCTCCTTAGTTCTTGAGAAACCGGGGTGTTTAATAATAGTACGCAACTCAAATACTTATATTGCTACCCAATGATAGGTTGGCCGTAGGTCAGTTGGTACGGCGTTCGCTGGCTGATCTGCGGACCTGGGTTCGGTACCCGAATGGGCTACATTTGTTTTTCTATTTTTTTGTTTTATAAATATACTTGTAATTATAATTTAATAATTTCAATTACAAATTTTAATATACATTAATTATAATGTTAACAAACTTAAATTTATCATTTTTTATTTTTAAACTATTATTTCTCATCCTTTAAAGAGGTTTAAAAAGAAATTGTATCTATTATTGACTGATGAAATTCCAAAATCGTGATAAAATCTGTTGTGGTGCTATCTAGTTATGACAAAATAAAAGAATATTTAAATAAAATAAAAATAAAAGCAGAAAGATGATAAAGGTGAAAGCAAAATAATTGAAAGCGCAAGCATACGTATTACAAATTTAAAAATCTTTAATATGGAAGAAATCGGTTGTAATTTAATTCTGATGCTAATTTTAAATATAATTATGCTTGTTACTTAAAAAACAGAGTAATAGTATTGTCGCATTGACTTCCTTTGTTCAAGCAATGCGTAAATGATGTTTCATTAAAATCACGAATTGACACAATTGCTCAATATCATTGCATCGATAAAGAATATATGAAATACATTTTAAAAGTGATTTTTAAAAAATTAACAGTTTTATGATGTTTTATACGACTATTTAGTTAAAGTAAAAAATTAAATAGGTTAGAATTATAATTGATATACAATATTATAAATTTTAATTGACAATGAGATTATTAATTATACTTACAAGTATATTTATAAAACAAAAAATGAGAAAAACAAATGTAGCGCATGCAGGTATCGAACCCGGGTCGGCGGATCAGCCGGTAAACGCCATACCAAGTATGCTACGGCCAACCCAGCGGTTGCAAAGTACGTATTTAAGTTGTGTACTATTATTAGACCCCCGGTTTCTCAAGAACTAAGTAGCGTTGGATAAAATCCGTTGAACCTGACACTAAGGGGTCTCTACCCTACAACATATATTAAAATAATCAAAATCTGTGATTAACAAGGTTGGCCCTCTCCTTGTAAGATTAACCGTGTAGGAAAAAGTCTAAAAAACCTTGACATCCCAAAATCAGCAGACACAGCGCCACGGGCTGTCCTGTCAGCCTGCGTTTTATTCAGACTTTATTGCAAAATTAGCTGGCCCGCCCGGCGTTGCCCCGGGCAGAAACTGTCATTGAAAAATATAACACTGGAGGGGACTTCATAAACAAACACTGAATAATATTTATTTGGCACAGATGTCATATACACACCACGCCAATATAACTATAGATCTATAGTTATTCTCTGGAACGTTTAAATCAGTAATTTCGATTTCAGAAGCAACGCGTTCGCCCATGCGACGGTTATTAAGCCTATTTTGCCGATTGCTTATGCTGTGTGTTTGACGCCAATCTCGATCCAATCTAGTATTTCGACTTTCTCATCTTAATGCGGCTTCTTGTTCACTTTCAAGCATTCGCCGAGATCTTTTACGGGCATTTCTAACGATATTGTGAAGTTCCATAACTGCAGCGAAAGAAAAAGAGAGAGAGGGTAAATAACTAAACGCGAAACGTAAATAAACCGGATTTACCTCCGCCTAAATCCTGCCAAATTACTTTACACAGTAACCAATGAGATGCGTTTCTCGGGCGTTGCCATTAAATAATAACAAATAATCGCGATTTCTGTGCCACGTACGTTAGTGTAATATATATACAGATTCTTATGAAAAGGTACACTTCCTTTTAATACATGAATTAACAGGAACAGTGTACACATTCTTCAAACTTTAAAAATAATTCTGACATAACAAGAAAGCAAAGAATTTTCTCATCATGCAATATATTTCTATGGATAATCCTTTTTTGTGTAAATGCAACAGCTCTTTCTTCAGAAAGGTTTAAACGACATGCATTTTTTCTTAAAGCAGCTTATCACATTTAATCTATCTGACGGCTAAAAATTTTGCAATTAAAAAAAAGGCGTCTTATTTATAACTTTAATAACAATGAAGTTAAACTCATTAGATAATTACCATTAATTATTCTAACGATAAACTTAAAGAATGTCCATACTGATTTTGAAACAGATTGTTAAAAAATAATTCTCAATTTGTCTTTTTAAATGTCCGTTAATAAGATGATTGTTAGTATAATTATAATTAAAGACTAATGACGGTTGAAATATTTTCAGTACGATGCAGGGAATAAAATTTATTTTGATTTTGCCAAAATCTTTAAATGTAAATGAGCATGAAAATAAAAAAGGATAATTTATATTTTAACATTTATTTAAACATTCTATCCAAATTCTCTATGGAGAAATAATAATCTGAAAAATTAACATATTTAATATGTTATTTAAAGCGTTTCATTTTAATATTTGTTTATTCATGCTAACTGAAAGCGCGTTCACTTTTTGCATAGAAATGTAATACATATATGTTTAGAAAAGAGATATTTAAGAAAGTTAATAACAGAGTTCTTTCACTAGGTAAGAAAATATTTTAAAATGTAAACTAATTTCAGATTCATTTATTCTTATTTTTGAAACGCCTACGGAGCTTTGAACTTTTTTGTGTGTGTTTATTTTCTCCTTATTCCTTGAGCCTTACTTCTGAATATGTCATTCAATATTTTATTTTAAATCCTATAAAAATTCTAACTATTGTTATATTTTATTATACTTCTAATTATTGCTGGTATTAGTTTTCAGATGTCGGCGGAAAATATATTTTCCATTTAATTTAAGGCGAAAAGCTCATTATAAAATTTATTTTTTTAAATCGCGTATTTTAAAAATTGATGTGAAACACAAGAATAAATTATTTAAATACTCCTAGTTTCCATAAAATACATGCATAAATATGTTTGGGTTTATTTCAAGATGTTTAACTTTTTTATTATTAGTAGTAGTAGTCAAACTTTCAGCAACGATACTCCAGTATGAAATACATTTCTTTTCCTTCTTTTTTTCTTCCAAAATTCTCTGCTGAATGTCTTCGTTACTCTTGATGTTTCTTTTATTCATGGTCTATTTAAAAAATTTTTTTGTTTGTTTGTTTTTTAACGAAGTGGTCTTCATTCCATAACTATCCGCAATCAGCTATGTACTCCACTATAAAGTACATTTAAAAAAAAAATAATTTATTAAGCTGAATTCTTATTTATTCAAGTATAAGGGACGTTAAAATTAAAAAGAGACTTCGGTTATATTTAAAGTAGATATTTCAGAATAATTTAATTACATGATATTGTAATTACAGCTCATGTGTAACATTCCAACTAAATATAATTGTGATTGACATTGATGGATTGATCCCAGCACGTAAGCAGGGAATAGAGGGCTTCAATGTAGAAACTTCGTGGTTGCCAGTTTTCATGATGTCTTGTGAACAGTTGACCTTTCTTTAAGCAACTTTTTTAAGTGGCCGAAAATATGGGAGTTACATGGGGAGATATCGCGGCTGTATGTTTCAAGACCTCTTACCGAAATTTTGCCAGCAAGTCGAGAGTCTTAATAGCCGCACGTGGCCTAGCATTATCCTACAGTACCACTATTCATTTAGTGAGCTTGACACTGCGCTTATTTCTGATGACCTGTTTAAGCATCAGAAATTGAACAACAGCTCTTCGCACTAATCTGGTAGAATCTATCACTGATCCGATCGCACAAAACAACTTTTCAAGAATGAATAAACTGAGGCAAAGCCATTCAGTACTCGTGCAAACTGGGGAAAATACCACGCCGACTATTGGCAGACACCATTAACTAACTGCTATTAGAAAAAACTGTGCAACAGCAAAAGTCTCCGTTTAATTTTAATTGAATACTGATATAAAATTTGGTAGGGATAAGACTGCGTTATCAAGGCTATTTTTAAAGAGGGGGGTTAATATTTGTTTCAGAGACAGTAGATTATTGTTTGTTTCGCGTTTATACCGCAAGTCAATCATCCGGGAATCTATTGAGATATTTTCTAGGAGGGATACTGTATGTAATGATTTTTTATCCGTTGATATTCCAATTTTATGGTTGAAATTCCTTAATAAATACTTAAAAAGGGAGTCTGATAGAAGGAGCCGCGGTAGCGTAGGCTATTTGAGATCATAGAGGGCGCAATGTTTTGCATTTTTATGTTTTTTGGTTTTTAGATTATTTTTTGGTACCCAGTGTCATTCATTTCTATTGATTATGTGTGTGTTATGATTACGGTTTTTACTATTAAACCGAAACATGTCAACATATTTTAATTTTTATTTGTGACACCTATTTAAGTAAAATAAATGTATGTTTTTATTTATATGATAAGAAAAGGTGAAGTAAAATTTGTTTGAGTTTTTACGAAAACTTACAACGGTTTTTGAATACCCCTTATACCAAAGAAACAGATTATCCAATGTTTTTAACGCATTTTAAAATTCAATATACTAAAATCAAGAAACTGGTGTGAAAGAGTACGGCTTAATTCTTCACACGTAGACTTTTTGCATAAGCAGATTAAAAAAAAATTCCGATACAGAATATTATCACTGATGTTAATTCCACTGAGTTCCGCTATCATAGATGGTAAATTAACACATTTTTTAATAAAGTGGGTCTACGTACAACACACGTTAAAATTATGGTAGTGGATTTAAATATCTGAGAATTTCTTACATTTTACAGTTATTTTTATAAATTAATATTAAAAAGTGTGTGAAAATTCATCACAACAATAATTTCAATGGATATATCTACGGATATTTTTATTTTACGGCTTAGATTGGAGTTCCTTAGATTCTTAGTGACTGAAAATGTGTATTTATTTAGAAAAAATATCTACCCTATATGTATAAAATCCTAATGAAACGAATTTATGAAACAAATTTATGAAACGGATATATGAATCGACTGATTAAACAACTGATTATGTTTCAAGCGATTTCTCCTAAAATATGGAATACTTTGCGATGAAATTAACACCAAAAATCAGCATTGATCCGCAGATCTCAAAACTGGTATTAGAATTTTTAAATTCGAATTAGTTTTCGAAATATTAATTTTTTTCTAATTTTATATACATTTTTCTAATGATGGCAACTCAAATTTTAATAAAACAGATATTTTTTTTTCATATTTCAGAAAAGGTTGACACGATAACCCGGCTATTGTTGTTTATTTGATAATAAATGTTTATTTACTTTTATTTCTTTTTATAAATTATATAAATTATTTTGTTCTATAATTATTAATTACTTTTTTATATTTCCTTTAGAAAATAGTAGAAAATAATTAAAAAATACAGTACAACTTAGTTATTCCGTCGACCAATTTCGCCAAATTATATAAATCGCCAAAACACTCGCCAAATTATACAAATTGACATAATTTTTATTTTAAATAACGAAATAACAACTAAATTAGTGTAACATTAATAAATATACAAATAAAAAGTCGAAATAAAAATCACTTGATGGCGTAAACACGTTTAGCTTGCTTAAAGTCAAGTGAATGTGACATTTACGATCAACCATTATTGGCATTTAATCTTATAGTTTGGCGATAGATTTTTGGTCGACGGGATAACTAAGTAATACCAAAAATGCATATGTAACTGGTATTTGAAAACGAGGTTTTTTCCAAATTTTCGTTATATTAAAAAAAAAAAAAAAAAAAAAAAAAAAAAAAAAAAAAAAAAAAATCACGCCAAACTTGCTGTGCGTATATGACATCTGGCCAAATATTACCACTCGAAAAAAAAAAAAAAGTGCTAACTGGCGAGTTGAAAAAAAGCTATTAGCGAGATTTTCATCCGGCTAGCGTAACAGTACCAAGAATTCTTTGCAACCATGGCAAATTTTATGTAGTTTTATTCGAAAAAAAAATTTTGATTTTTTAATCAAAATGGAAAACTTACAGTCCCATATTGGCGCGATTTTTTTCTAACGCCAATGTCATATACGTAACGGGCACTTAACTGGCGCCAAAGTATCGTTATTTTGCTTGATATGGTAAGCGGGATGTTGTTGTTTATGCTATTGATGCTTTCCCCAAATTGACGTCGTTAAAAAATCGCGCCAATATGGGACGTGTATGACATATGTGCCAAACTTTCATATGAACGGCGAAGGGATCAGGCCGTATCTGTTTATGGCAGTTGATGACTTGAACTATTATAATATAGATGAAATGATAGCGATAGAATAATATTTGGCGACTTATCACCTGTGCCTGGCTAACATTAAAGTACCAAAATAGCACCTAGAGTATAAAAAGCGAAGCGGTCCGCCTGGAACTGTTGATGATAGTCACATGACTTAGGCTATTGTTATAGAGATTGTTTTAAAATACCGGGAGACAAAGAATCTGTATACTTAATTTATTTTATTTTAGCTTCTTTTCAAATGTTTAACTGATTCTCTTTAATCACAAACAAAAACAACCATTGGATGTCTTAACAGCAACCGATTCGCCCTTAAACTTTTACAATCAAAGGGAATTAAATGGAAACCCGTATACAGGGAGATCTGCACAGCTTTTTTCAGTAAAATTTAATCTTATCTAAAATTTTTAAAACCCATCAGATTAGCATGTTTTTAGATTCTGCGGTGTCTGAACGGGGGTTGGCGAGCGTAGCTTACAGGGGGCGGAGCCCCCTAGTTATACTATAATTTTGTTTGTCGTTAGGGCATTTCCAATAAATTTCAACTATTGCATTGATTTTTCTTAAAGCTGTAAATATTCAAAAGAAAATGCTTTAAATACCAACTAATGTATTTGATACAATCAGTCCTTAATCATTCTTAATTAATTAAAAAATTGTTAAGAAACATAGTGAGATACCTTAAACCAAATTTTTACCTTTGAGAAGCATTTTGGCCTAAGCGGCACTTTTGTACGTCAGTTCAGATTTGAAATAGGATTTTTTAAATATAGATCATTAATTTTTTGAGTTTTAAAATAGTATGTCATTAAATTACCCATAACATTCAATATTTTGAAAAAATATTTGGTACTTGTTAGTTATCCCGTCGACCAATTTCGCCAAATTATACAAATTGACATAATTTTTATTTTAATTAACGAAAGAATAAATAAATTAGTATAACATTAATAAAAATACAAATAAAAGGTCGAAATAAAAATCTCTTGATGACGTAAACACGTATTGTCAAGTGAATGTGACATTTACGATCAACCATCATTTGCATTTAATCTTACAATTTGGCGACAGTAATTTGGTTGACGGGATAACTAACAAGTACCAAATATTTATATCAAAAAAATTTCAGCTTTAGAAACCAGTTTATATCATTTAAAGAAGTAAATAGAAATATATTGCATTCCGAGATTTTTTTGCGATACATGCAAATAAGGTTTTTATTAATTAATGAAAATAGTAGCTTTTTTTTTCAATTTCAATATTAATCAATTAGTAACACACAGACTGCTGAAAAGACATAATTATTTATTTTAATATTACCTAGAAAATCATTGTAATGCCAAAGACAATTTTAAAAATATTTCTTACTTTGGAATAATTTCTTTCCTAAAAACAGTTAGACAAAGTTTTTTTCATTTGTTTTTAATGTGAAGCCTCATTTTACGGTAGAATAAAGCTTCGTAAAAGAAATCTTTTGCAAAAGAACTAAAACATCGCAGAATAAATTTTACTTCTCTTAATGTTGCCAACGAATGTAACAATTTATTATAATAATTACTTAAACGATACAGGCAAAGTAAAAAAAAACTAATTAAGCTACTCTATCCTGAAATTGCGTGGAACTTCAATCAATATTATAAAATGTGGTCGCTGAAAGCAAAATAATGGTAAAAATTGATTTTTCAAGAGGAGATAGAAAATCCTTCGTTATTTTCATTCGTTTATTTTTAAAAATATATTTTTTCATTTTTCGAAAAAGAATTAAAGAACTTCTGACAATAATTTAAGTTTTCACACGTAAATGGGGAACTTCTGTTTATCCAAATTAAATATGGAATCTGAAATTCGATTAAAGTACCTTTATCATACGTAAATGGTTATTGCTAGAAAGCATATATTAATAATAATATTAAAATCTAATTATAGCCTACGCAGAGAACGGTCTTTACCTATGATTTAGTAGGCATAATTATCATTTTCTCTCATGGGTTTTTTTCGAGGGGAAATAGGAAACCATTAAATTTTTTTGTAATAAAATTATGCATATCTCAAATAATCGTTTAATTTAATTTCATTAAATACTTAATGCATATTATCACGAATATCATTATATTTTCAAATGCTAAAGGGCTAAAATTGATTACACTTAGAGTAATCTTATTTGTTCCCTAAATATTTCAATGATTCCCTTTTAATTTGCTTTACTAAAAATATTTGAAGAAATTGTATTAAGTTCTGGCATGGTTTTAATGTGTAAAGATAACTTATAATTTTTATTTGTAATCATTTTTCTTATTGCTGTTTTACTCATAATTTGTTGTAGCAGTCTGGGAATTATTTTGGCTATCAAAGCCTGAGAGCTAATATGCCCGCAGGTTCTGTATGTACGCATGTATCTACGTAAAGCGATAACTCTTGATAGAAATATTTTATTTGCTTCAAATTTTGTAAATAGGTTCATTCTGATAAGGTGCTTCCCTGATTAGTTTTGGGGGTTCATTGGTTGAGTATAAAGGAGGAAACGGGGACGAATCCCCCCCCCCCTTAATTTAAATAAATGGGTTTTTTCAGGCAAAATTATTCGATTTGCTTCAAATTTGGTATACCGGTTTATTCTGACAAGGCGCTTCCCTGATAAGATTTGGAGGTTCATTGGTTAAGTATAAAAGGGGAGAATGGGGCATATTGACCCCTTAATTTAGATAAAAGGGTTTTTCATGGAAAATTCTTCAAATTTGGTATACCGTTTTATTCTGATAAGGCGCTTCCCTGAAAATTGCCATACACTCATGGAATGGCATATTTTCCAATATATGAAAAAAAATTAAGAATATGTACTAAAATAAAAATTATTAAATGTATGTGAGAATGCTTCGTATATGATCTGGCATTTCTCTTTGACCCACTACACAATTCCGGACAATCTTAAAGCCCTTTTTAACAGTTACACCTGGTTAAGAATTTAAGGGTGCACTCAGGGAGAGGAGAGCATCTCTCGAAACAATAAAATGTCCACACAAGGAGATTTGAGATTTTGTGTTTGTTAATGGATTAAACGTGGAAATTGCCTTACGGAACTCCAATTCTGAATTCAACACTACTTATAACTGCAGACGAATAGACAAACAGAGATGTCAAAATCATATTTTTAAAAATTCCACATGTATTCATATCTAAAATGTACCCTGAATGTTTAACACAAAAATAGAGACCTAGGACAGAAGTTCTCACACTTTTATTTTACATTTTAAATATTCCACCCTGAAAATATCTCGGTATTTGAAGAAAGTGTACTATTTTATATTCTCGAAACATCAAAATACTTTAAATTTTGCTATTCATACCGAGATCATTATTAAACTCAAATTTGTAATCTTGCCTCGAGAAAACTAACTCTCTTAAACATTTGTAACTGTGATAAACGAAAATCTCCGGAATTTATGAATAACTCCAAATAGAAAATTCCCCATCCGCACTCACGGGATCTAAATTTTGTTTAACTTTAAAGCATTTCTTCTTTTAATTCTTGCTGCGGGGCACTATGCCATAGGTAACATAGTTTACTTTTAAACTTATAGCCTAAATAGTATGTATATGTATATGATCTGGTGTTGCCCTTTGCTTTAGTACATTTTTTTATAATTCATGAATCTTAAGGGTTTTATTTTACAGTTACACTTAGTTATGAATTCAATGGTGGCCCCCGAAAAGGGCGAGTATCTTTCGAACAATAAAACGTTCCCCCAAGGTGATTTGAAATTCTGTAATTGGTGCAAATTTCTTTTCGGAATTCCCATGTTTGAATTCAACACTAGTTACACTACAGATAAATAGGCAAACAAAAATGTAAAAATCATATTTTAAAAAAATCCACATGTAATCGTATCTAAAATGTATCCTGAATGTTTAATACAAAGATAAAAAGTTGCCTAGGACAGAAGTGTTCTACCTTACATTTTACATTTTAAATATTCCGCCCTGAAAATATCTCGGTAATTAAGGAAAGTGTACTATTTTATATTCTCGAAACATCAAAATACTTTAAATTTCACTACTTATATCGAGATCTTTATTAAACCAAAATTTGAAATTTTGCTTCGAGAAAACTAACTCTCTTAAACATTTGTAACTATGATAAACGAAAATCTCCGGAATTTATGACTAACTCCAAACAGAAAATTCCCCATCCGCATTCATGGCATCTAAAGTTTCTCCAACTCTAATGCATTTATTCTTTTAATTCTTGCTGCAGGACACTTTTAATTCCCTAATTAAAATTTTTAAACATCATTCCTCTCCGTGCAATTTCGTTTGTCTCATTAAAAATCTGAACTCGACTTTGCTGGACATGTCACGGTATTAAGGCGTGCTTAAAATAAATCAGTATCAGGGGACGTCATTTAGGCATTTGGAATTATTTCATTCGGCTTCTCCTCCCCACCCTCGTCTTGCAGCTTAAGCTGTATTTGCATAACTCGTGTGATATAGGGCAAATTGGTAGCCCAAGACTAAAAGGGTTTTACGGTTAAGATGCATGATTCAAATTCTGAAACTGTAATCCCATCACAATTCAGATCCACTCATAGTTTGCTGTGTACATATGTCTGCGAAGTAAATGCATCCCTAACATCTCCAGTTTTGACAGCAGAAGTTAAAACTTTGTATAATGCGAAACGGTTTGTATCCGCTGTGTAATCATTGCCTGTGGAAAAATGGGAAAGGTGAATCTAAAGTACTTCAAACAGAGTAGAAGTTAAATATGACTTTGGGAGAGATTAAACATTAAGTGATATTTATTTGGGAATAGTTTGAGATAAACCTTTTCCTCGAGTTTTGAAATGCACGAAATAGGGGCAATGAATAAGCAGAACATTTTATACGGATGTGAAATGTAAAGTTAAAGTAGTGAGAAATGCATACAAACGAAAAATAATTTCGTTTCACTTCTATTTAGAAATTCCATAATAAATGGTACTTTAATTTGTTTAGTTTCAAAGTTTTCAATCTATCACTGTGAATTTGTAAATATTATTGCTTTATTAAAAAAAAAAAATCGGCCAATGTTTCGTATAAAGCAAGAAATAAACACTTTACCGTAAAAAAAAAAAAAAAAAAAAAAAAAAAGATTATGTTGCATTTTTTCTTTGAAAAACATTATATTTGCTTTTATGTATATTTTTTATGAGTAATTTCCAAAAGTCAAACTTTTCAATTAAAGAAAGTAGTATACTGTGTGACATACTAGGCTTGGAAAAATCCAAATATCCAAAAATCTTTAAATACTTTGGATAATAGCAAATTCAATTTAATATTTTTAAGGGGGTCCAGGACACATTTTAAAATATTTTTTATTTATTTAGTTAAAATTTTGAAATTTTTTGTGATGTTTAACCATATTATTTGCAAATAAAATCATGATAAAACTTCGCATAATTAAAAAATTAAAATTAAAATTAAAATTTATTAGTGGGGTAATTTAAAATCGTTAATTCGAAGTATCATTTGTAGAATTTAATTTTTTTTTCATTTAAATAAACAGAAACACGTAAGTTTTAATTTTGATTCAGCATTTTAAAAAATATTAATTTATATAAAAATTAAAAATATTTAAATTAAAAAAAAAAAAAGATGCAACTTTTGCAAAAAAAATCACATTTTCTAAAGTAAATAATTTTTTTCAAATTTTCTGAATCAAAATTAAAGTAAAATAATTGAAAAAGGCATGTTGCAAGTTTGAACCATTTAGCTTTAACGGTTCTTGACTTATAATAATTTATATACGAGAAATGGTGAAAATAACCCATCACGCATTTTCACGAGAAGTCCTTTCCACGATAGCCATTGCTTGAAAGCTAGATTTTAAAAACAAACCGAAACGAAAAAATTAATATTTCCCCCTCATAGCATGCATGGTCACAGTGACGTCGTTGTGACGTCACTGTAAGTCACTGTGGTCACGTCATATCTGTGACCAAAATGCCACCACTCAGTGATGTCACATTGTGACTGAGATGTGAACTTCTTAGAAAACTTTAAAAAATTACAAAAATTAATAGAAACATGTTATTTACTGTAAAAAATATTTTTCTGGCGGATTTAAATTTTTTTTAAACCGTGGTCCAAGTTGCCTCTGAGCCTCTAACCAAAACTTTTTATTTTCATATAACATAAAATGTAATTAATTCATCAGCGACACAAAATGATTTCCTAATTATTAGAATTTCATATTATTTAAAAAATGTTTTAGGTAAACATACCTCGACTTATCTTTTATAAAGATTTTTGGAAATGATCATCTGTTATACTAGAAGTTTCTCAAAGAGTAGTCGAAACATTTCTGTGGTTTCAAACTAAAAACTTTCTATTACAGTGAAGTCTGCAGCTTTTAATGAGCACGCAGAAAGCGTCTTCAAAGTTTAGTCATATATGCATTTCTTGCTTTATAATTTGTCATATTTTTAAACATATAACAAGTCATATTTTTTCCCTCTTAGTGTTTCACTATTTTAAGTAACTTTTTTTTTTTATTATTCTACTTCTTTCAGATGTTTAAAATAAAATTGACATTTTCCGAATATAAAATAAATGTACAAAATTTATGCAAAGCCCATGACATAATTAATTATTCATATTTAATTTTTTGTTTTCAAAATATATCTTTAAAAATTATTTTACAAGATGTTTTATTCTACAGAAAATTAATGTTAAGAGAATGACAGATTGACAAAGAAAAACCCATCTGTTCTCGATAATCTTGTTGTATTTTTTAAGAAGATATTTTGTATATATTACCTGTGATACAAATTTTACTTTTAAAAAAAGGAGGGAGTCTTCATTATTACCATTAAATTAATTTGTACACATTTTGAAAATTTAAGCAATGTTTTATCTAGTAAACTCTAATTATGGATAATAATATTATTATAATTTATATAAATGAAACTTTACAATTCAATAAAACTGATAAAAATAAAAGGTGAAATACAATAAAACATTTTCAAACAGGAAATTGAATTAGAGACAATTTGATAAAGTTATTACGCATTTAATTTCCTTCCGAATCTGTTACAAAAACAAATTAAACCGAAAAACATCTGCTTTGAACTTCGAAACTTAAAAATCGTCTGCACTATTTCAGTTGTTACGACTCGACCACAGAATAACGGATAAAAGTAACAGTGAAGCTTTTTAGAATAAACGCGGGAAGTTCTGTGGACACTGGACAGCATAGACGTATTGACACGGATTTAAAAACTGAAACAAGAACGTTCTCAGGATCCAAGTTAGTTCAGCTAACAAAATATAAACCCGAGAAAATTACGGTAGCTTTGAGTTGTTGAAGATGATTCATGCCATTGCTATCGTACTTATAATCGGATTTAATTGGTTCCCCAAAATCAAAGTATCACGTACAACGCCAATGAAATTAGGTATGTAAAAATATTATTTTCCCTGTTTGCTTTTTTTTTTTTTTTTTTTAATTACAACGCTTTTAGTTAGCTTCTCATAAACATGCGGTAGAACATAAATATTTCATTACATTTATTTTTTATTTTGCTGAAATATCTAAAATATTATTTTCCCTGTTTGCTTTTTTTTTAATTACAATGATTTTAGTTATCTTCTAATAAACATGTTATAGAACACAAATATTTCATTACATTTATTTTTTATTTTGTTAAAATATATAACTTCCTTTTCAACAGCTTTGATCAGATTATTAAAATTAGTGATTTAAATTGCATTTTAATCTGGTTTATTTTCTTATTTAAATATTTGGTTAAAACCACATGGTGTCATAAATATGGAAGTATATGGACAAGTATTATAATCAATCATTAATATAATTAATAAACATTTAAAGATAATTAAATTGTTTAATAAAAAAGGATTTTTATAGAATAAAATTATTGGTAAACATAATTTTTTAATTTTATATTAAGTGATGGTCTTAAACAATTTGCATTGCATGTTTTTATTTAAAAAATTTGCATCTGCTCAGAAGAGGAATTTATAAAAAATAAGACACAACGGAAACGTATACTATTAAAAGAGATCGTAGATATGTAATGTTAAGAAAAAAAAATGATTATTTAATGTATTATTCAACCTGAGAAATGTTTAAAATCTATAAAGAAATACTTATAGCGGGTGAAAGCTTTTCAGTTATTAAACATTCTTATTGAAATGTTTTCAAAGTGAACTAGAAGTCTGTTGGCAAATGAAAATATAGAAGTTACACAATCAGTAAGAGTTTAAATATGATTTTACTTAAAAAATAACGCAAATACTTGAACGGTATGAATCTAAAATGTAATAACCATCTTTTATTATTTACTTTTTTTCTGGATAATTTTATCATTTTATTTCCTCAATGATTTTATCGAGATAAATTTAAAAGTATCGATATTATACACTCTTTATAAACAGCGTGATTAAAATGGATTTCTTATTTATAATTACCATAATCTTGTAAATAAAATATTAATAATAATAATGAACCTATGTGTGGCTCTATTTTGTGTTTATGGTCTCAATTTTTATACTTTATTTACATTAAAAAGTAGTTGTTATCCATTTGATACTGTGTTCATTATTTTGTTTTATTGTGTCATATAAAAATAAATATGATTATTTGTATTTCTATTACAATATATACAGTAGAGTGCCGATTATCCGAACAAGTCGGGACCGACCCTAGTTCGGATAAGCAAAAGTTCGGATAAATGGGCAGACAGCTTAAAGGATGTTCCTGACTATTCTAAAACTTTCACACTTTATCTAGGTTTAGGACTGACAGCACCAGTTAGTACTGAAGTGCTTAAAAATTGTTTTTTTTTTTATTGTTTTTTTGTTTACTTTTTCATTAATTTTTTTTCCTCTTTTTATCATTTTCTAAACTTCAGAGATTATAATTTAAGCAAAAAATAAATTGGAAGTTAGGTGTTTTTTTTTTCTTTTTTAGAGAGAGAAATATTTGGATAATTGGTAATTCGGTTAAAAAGAATTCTTTGAGAGAAATACGCTGTTCGGATAATTGGAAGTTCGGTTAATTGGAGTTCCGATAATCGGAGTCCTACTGTATTTATAAAACTTTCACCAGACTTTATTCTAAAAATTTCGTAGTAGATTCTAATCTCTTTGTACTATTTATGATAATATCAGAGTTATAGTGGTCATGGCAACATATATCCAGCCAGATAGATCTTTGGCAAAACATAAAAACTTTCACATTAGATGCAAAATAGAGTAGCTGCGGTGCTGTTTTTTATAAACAATAAGGTATTATTGTTTAAAAAAAATCATAGATAGTAAGAGTTATTATTTTTATAATATATAATTTCATAAATAAAAATGTAATTTTGGCAATCAATTATTAAAGTTATTTTATAATAATTAAAAAGCTGTTTTATATATGTATTTCACTTCAAGCAAACCCTGATGTAAAATAAATTACCCCTTTGTATCACCGTTGTATACATACCCAAAAGTTTTACTTACTTTTACAGTGAGCTTAAAAATGCGATTTTATTTATTGCTGCTATCTTCCAACATAACGATTGTTGCCGAAATTGTTCTTCGAATTCTGAACATAATGATACTGGTGATACTCAGTTAATTTTCTATACCAAAGCTGTATTTTCCCTTTGAGTAGTTTCAAATGGTTATTGCTAAAATGTACTTCTGAAATTTTGTAATGCATGTATGTGGCATAAAAGACGTAAACAATGAGTATGTAATGACTATATGGCACATGATGAGCATTGAGTGTGTATATATATATATATATGTGTGTGTGTGTGTACACTGTTAAAAATTTGCAGCATTCTGGCAGGTCATTTGACCGTTTTTTCCGAAAACGGTTACAATAACCGTAATTTAACACTATTCTGACCATATTATTGGCCATTTTATGGTCAGAATATAGTTAAATTATGGTTATAAAACCGTTTTTCAAAAAACGGTCGAATGACCTGCCAGAATGCTGCAAAATTTTTAACAGTGTATATAACGCATGCATAAACTTCTCAGTGATCTTAGAAATGTCGTTACTGCAATTTTTGCATAATCAAATTTATAGGGATGTCTATAACAAAGAAGTATCCTATTTTCTCTGCCCCAACTTGTTTGAATTACAATCATATATATATATTTTATGGTAATCAATATCATAAAACCTTTTTTTTTTTTTTTTTTTTTTTTTTTTTTTTTTTTTTTTTAAATGTTGTGTAATCGAAAAAATTCGACTTCACCAGTGACTTCGAGTTTGTAATGCGTATTAAATGAAATAAATTTCATTCAGTATTTTCTATACTTTAAAAAATATAAAAAGTATGTATATATTATAAGATATTATATTTTTAACACAAATTTTATTTTGATAAAGATTTGAAAATTTAAACAAATTGTTTCTTTGGTAATTTTAATGCTTTTAACAAATAGCTAATTTTGAAAAAAAATGTGATAGATCGATCATTCAGTTGTCTTCAATATTCTCATTTATTGCAATAGGAAAGAAAGGTGCAACAAAAATTGAAGTCTGCGAGGCATTGCATTTTGATTCAATAAAATTCTTTTGGTATACCCTTGTTATAGCGTGACCCCAAGTTTTAATTGCGATGTATCGCCGAAGTATATTAACGTTATAGATGTAAATGATTTTACAACATGCATAATTATGACTATGTGTGACATGCATACGTGTTTACAACTCTAGAAGTATGTCATAGTGAGACTTCACAACATTGCCACTAGAGTCACATATTCGTCACAACGTTAATGACAAAATCGTCATAAATCACACAATTTTCACAACACAATGTGACTTCAAACCAGTGTCGCTGTCGTCACAGAATCATCACAGTGTTAAAGACAATTTCGTCACAAATGACACATATTTCACAAATTGATCTCAATGTGACTTTAAAGCATTGTCACATTCGTCACAAATTCGTCACAAAGTTAATACCAAAATAGTCACAAATGACACACTCTTCACAAATTTGTCACATCGTGACTTCACAAAGTCGTCACAATGTGACGTCAATAAAGAGCTCTAAAACGGCCATAACGACCTCACATTCTAGTCACAATGACTTCACATCGAGGGTCATAATGTCACAGCGTGACTTCACAACGACGTCGACGTGACGTCACCATGCCTTACGGGTCCTATTCCAATAAAGATAGAAACATGATTCAAACGTTATTTTAAGCAGAAAAATACAAAGAAATTTTTTATGCAATAATTTTTTTTTTAGAAAATTCGATGATTTTTGTGTCCCGAACTCCCTTAAATCTCATTAATCACTATGTATTTCATTGTTCTCATTATTTACAAATTATAAAGTATTTCTTCAACTGATTGCTTATTTGTTTACATTTTATTTCCACTTTTACATCGTGTGAATTTCTTTTTGATTTTTTGTAAACTTATTGGAAATGTGATTGAAATTCACACTGGCGGAATTACTACCATAATATTTTGAAAGATAAACACAAAAACCATATTTTTAAAAAGTATTTCAGAAACTTACATGTCAGATGACAAATATAAGTAATTTCGTCATATTGCATTAAATATAATACCTTAAATTTGGTCGTTCAAATGCCAAGTTTTAAAATTCTCTATTAAGAGCCAACAATAGTCACGGAAAGAAATGAAAACGTTGACAGTGAAAGTAATTTTTTAAAAACAATCTGAAACCAAAATCGAAACATTAAAGACTAGCACAGTTATAATTCGTCCTCAGCCATTATATATATATATATATAAATCCAAAATATTAAAATCCAAGCGAGATATTTGAAAGTAACGCCCCCATAGGATTAATAATATAGTTCTCGTTTCTTCGCGTGGCAAGTTTAAGCTCTTAAGAACCTACGCTAGTCACGTGAAGGCCAATGTTAAACCTCTGAGAGAAATATTTACAGATTTCTCGCTTGTATTTTAATATTTTAAATGATTTTTTTTTTCATAGGATACCTGAGATCGATATATAATATTGCGCATTTGAACTTTTTCATATTCGATTACTGTTTTTTCATATGGGGTAACTTTTCCTTTGAACCGGTTGGAATCGGTTCTGAACGTGAAACTATCTTCATATAAAACAAACCGAAACCAAAATTTAAAAAAGTACAAATGCACAATATTTTATATCGACCTCAGATGTCCTATGCAAAAAAAGAATCATTTAAAAAATATAAAAAAAACCCAGTAAAAAAGCTGTAACGATTTCTTCCATAGGTTTAGCATTAGAGTTCTCCAGTTTCTTCACGTGTCTAGTGTAGACTCTTATACTGTTGTTTTTACTTACAAAGAAAAAAAAATACTTTTTTATGTAAAAGATACAATGTGTGTCATAATGCAAACTAGTTAAAAAATAAAAGCAAAGAAAAAAATGAAAAAGAGACAGTTACGGGGAGAGAAAATGCGAGCATTAAAGTTCCAAGTCACCTTCCTAGCCAGAAAAAGAATGCCCAGAAAATTCCTGGAGGAGAAAAGGAAATTGTTTTACGCATAGTACGGATAAATCGGAAAATCAGTAATAGGAAGACATCTGGGGAAAACAGCATGCTCGTTAAATGAGATAAGGAAGTGAGCCACATCAAATCAAGGGAGAAAAATCGATTTTCCCTGATGTAATTATTAATAAAAGTACATTAATTTGACTGAAACAATGACGCTATTTTTTTAAAACAAGTTAAGAATCGAAGTATACTTGATAAAGATGTTATCATACGTTTTCCAAAGTAATTGAAAGAAAATATTGCAAAATATATTTGATGTACAAAGTTTCTTAAAATATAGCTAAACATACGCGTTTCGACCAAAACATTTTTCTCAGGCTAAAGCACACGTAAATTTATCAAAATGAGAGAAGAAGTAAGATCATTTTCCTTTGATTTTATTCATCTGTGGTAAAAGTTTTATGTCTAAGTCAAAATATTAACAGAAACAGTATGTATTAACTGAAAAATCTATTTTAAGGGGGCAGCTTACCGCAAAATTAATTTAAAAAAATCATTCCAAAATATTAAAATCCAAGCGAGATATTTGAAAGTAACGCCCCCATAGGATTAACAATATAGTTCTCGTTTCTTCGCGCGACAAAGTTAAGCTCTTAAGAGCCTACGCTAGTCACGTGAAGGCCAATGTTAAACCTCTGAGAGAAATATTTACAGATTTCTCGCTTGTATTTTAATATTTTTAAATGATTTTTTTTTCATAGGATACCTGAGATCGATATATAAAATTGCGCGTTTGTACTTTTTCATATTCGATTACTGTTTTTTCATATGGGGTCACTTTTCCTTTGAACCGGTTGGAATCGGTTCTGAACGTGAAACGATCTTCATATAAAACAAACCGAAACCAAAATAAAAAAAAAGTACAAACGCACAATATTTTATATCGACCTCAGATGCCCTATGCAAAAAAAGAATCGTTTAAAGAAAAAAAAACAGTAAGAAAGCGGCAAAGATTTCTTCCATAGGTTTAACATTAGAGTTCTCCAGTTTCTTCGCGTATTTAGTGTAGACTCTTATACTGTTGTTTTTACTTACAAAGAAAAAAATACTTTTTTTTGTAACAGATACAATGTGTGTCACAATGCAAACTAGTTAAAAAATAAAAGCAAAGTAAAAAAAAAATGAAAAAGAGACAGTTAGAGGAAGAGAAAATGCGAGCAAGTCACCTTCCTAGCCAGAAAAAGAATGCCCAGAAAATTCCTGGAGGAGAAAAGGAAATTGTTTTACGCATAGTACGGATAAATCGGAAAATCAGTAATAGGAAGACATCTGGGGAAAACAGCATGCTCGTTAAATGAGATAAGGAAGTGAGCCACATCAAATCAAGGGAGAAAAATCGATTTTCTCTCATGTAATTATTAATAAAAGTACATTAATTTGGCTGAAGCAACGACGCTATTTTTTTTTAGACAAGTTAAGAATCGAAGTATATTTGATAAAGATGTTATCATACTTTTTCGAAAGTAATTGAAAGAAAATATTGCAAAATATATTTGCTGTAGAAAATTTCTTAAAATATAGCTAAACATACGCGTTTCGAACAAAACATTTTTCTCAGGCTAAAGCACACGTCAATTTAGGAAAATGAGAGAAGAAATAAGATAATTTTCTCTTGATTTTATTCATCTGTGGTAAAAGTTTCATGCCTAAGTCAAAGTATTAACGGAAATAGTATGTATTAACTGAAAAACCTATTTTAAGGGGACAGCTTACCACATAATTTATTTTTTTTAAAAAAGATTTTTTAAAAATATTAAGTAAAAAACCTGTTTAATTGTAAATATTTGGACACCTCATTTTTACCATTAAGCGATTTATATCGCGAGATATTACACATTTTGTTAATACATCCAGCTCAATTACCCTCACAAATTAAAACTTTAAATGGCCTTTTTCTCCATGTTCATATTTTCTCCACTTTAATGCTTTAAAAATGCTAAGGCTTGTTTGTATTTGAGATAGACATTTAGACTTTTTTGTACATGTTCTTTATCATATATATATGTGATAAATCTGCACATGGATTTATCCTTCACGTTTTTTGTTATTTTTTTTTTAAATAAAAGTATATAAAGATATGTTAGATTTCATCGTTTTACACCATATATATCAATAAAAAAATTATTTTAAATGTAATATTACATATATCTAAAAGTCTATGTGCAGTCTTGTGTAATACACATTTTAAAATCTTTAAAAAATGGCAAAAATATCAATAATTAAAAAAGTAGTAGAAATTTAAAAAAAAAATCATTTTTTTAACTATTTTTATTAAACATGCAATTATTTTTTTTTCAAAGTGTACTTTTAGTTGAACATTGCAATTCAGTGAGTTCACCATCTGAACCATATTTTTTAAAATAAACAAAATTGTTTAAAAGGCAAACTGTCCCCTTAACTTCATTAATATATTTGATAAATATTTTAAATATTTTGTTATACTACACGTATTTTAAATATTTTATAAATGGTTGATTGCCTGAAATAGGCATGAAATATTTTAAAGTTGATTTAAAAGTACACTTTGGAACATCACACAGCCTGCTGCAAAGTAAAATGAAAGGTTTCATGATTAGATATATTACTCCGACTAAGCTGATAGCCATCTGTAATCGTGATACTATAAATTTCGATTTGAAGCAGACTGTGCAATGTTGCTAAGTGTGTTTTTAAACCTCTGGAAATCTTCCTCGTCATCCACACTTATTCCAAGCAATAAATAAAAATTATTTTTAACTCGGGAATGCTCGCGCATATCCGTAATATGTACGATTTATGCTTTGTCACCAATAAATTCAGACAAAAATCGTCATGTTATTTAATTGACATTGCTCACAAATATTGTGATAAAATAATTTGATGATTACTTCTCGAAAAATAGTGGTGAGAAATGTAATAACCGTGCACACCATGGGTATGTCATACCCTGCGCGAGAAATTCCGGGTTAAATGTTTCAACCTTCAACAAATAAACAAGTAAATTTCTTTACCAGCTCTCGGGCTATAACTCCTCTTGTAAATAAATTATCAAACCGACTACGGTTTCGTGTTTTTGAAAGTCGATTATAAACAGCCCTTTGGACGACACGATACTTATTTCCAGAATATTTCAGAAAAAACAAGAATTTAGCAAAGCAGTTGATCATTATTACTCCACCAATCAAGGTGTAATAAAACAGATATTTAGAAAAAAAATTCCAAACCATACAGTTAAAATGCTTCAGATGAACAATTTTGCAGTTACCGACTAAACTGGGATTTAACACTGCTGTACAACTGAATTCTCCGTGGGTGGGCCATTTATATTATCGGCAAAGCAATGCCAATTTTTCCGGCACTTTCTACAACGCTGTTTTGCTCCACCCACCAATATGATAAAAAAGCCTTGAAATCCGTATTCAGTTGCATCTCGTTAACACATAGAAGACGGCTTGTTGTCATCTTTTAAAGATAAAGTTCTGCCTATACTCATTATATTATTTAAGAAAGCGATTTTCTCTGTCAATATTTATTAAAAATTAACCTTTAACTTCTGTGACAGAAATCGTCACGTAACTACTCTGAAGTTGTCTGTGAGACCGTTCAATCGAGCGATGAGTAAAAGGCGCGATTAACTCATAGGATAGTGTTTCTGGTACTAACTTTCAGCACAGGACTATTATAATTAAAGTTAAACATATTCAAAAGTCTCTGGAAATAATATTACAGTTCAAAACGAAACAAAATTTCAGTTAAACTGTGAAAATAAGTTAACTGCGAATTTAAGTTAAACTGTGAAAACTGAAAAAAGCAGCGGTCTGTGAAACCGCTAACATCTTTTAAAGGTTAATATATCTACTAACGGTACTGTTTCTCAGGGGTGTAGGGTTAGGGGGGTCATTTTATTACCAGTATTATTGTAATAAATTTGGCTTTGTTTAATCGTTTAACGTTCAATGACTAAATAAAGCTAAATTCTCTATATAATAGTGCTGTTAGTAAAATAATCCACCCACCTAACCTACGCCGCTGAGGTGTTTCTAACTTATGTATTTATATGTGTGGCTAAATGTATGTTAATTGTATAAAAACGAATACTGTAAATATTTTTATGATATGATCTGTGCGTTTAAAATGTAAAAACAATGGCCATTGGTGGAGTTGCACGTATGCAAAAGACGATTATTTGCGTCTCTCATTCTTAATGTTCTCATTAAGTGCCGATAATAATGGCACGTTTATTTTTTTTTTTTCACTTTTCAAAGCGTTTGCCACTTTTTTGTATAAAAATTTAAATTATTGCTCACTAACGATCTCCTCAAACGAGCCAAAGGGAGAAAATATTTTAACGTAACTATATTTTGCAACTGACAAAATATCTCTTTCGATGTTGTAGAAAGCCAAATTCCAAACAGTCTGAAAAAAAGGAACTAAATTCTTTTTTAGTGTACTATGTTATAATGCTGAAACTTTAAGCATTTAAAAAATAATAAATATTTCAAATTTATATTTTTAATATTTTATAACTTGGCTAGAGTTATCCAAAATATTTTTACATGTGTATTTGAAATATTATTTATTAAAGTCAGTCTTTATAAATCACATGCATCTTCTTTTTGAATTTTTAATATTCTTAACGTAAAATAGTAGAATTCGTAAAGAAACTTATTTCTTTTAGATACTTTTTTGGCTAGTTTCCAAATACCAAAAAATATCTAATGATTTCTGTATGACTAATGATTTTCTACGTACAACAAATTTCAATACAATATTTTTTTTAAATGACAGAATTTTTGACAAATTGTAAAGTTTAATTTCCAAAAAGGAATAGGGTTAATGTATTTCGACTTTATTAACAAAGAAATTAATCATACGGACATTAAATGAAAATACATGAATTACTTTAATAGTAGAAAATTAATTGCTTTTGTAGCTTAGTTTGTTATTCTCTTAGTTTTGTTTGCAGAAAAACAAACAACAAGCAGGAATATGTAAAAGTGCAATATAAATTTTAAATTGTTGAAAATTATTTCCTACCGCGCATTAATTAGTTTGTTTTATATTTTAATCAATACAGAATAAATTAGCCTAAAAGTCTATTAGTTAAGAAATTCCTTTTATCAAAATGTACATACTTTTTAACTATTAATATTATTAGGATTAGAATCTAGGTCGAATTAGTGTACATACTGAGGCTCTGAATACAAAATATATGAGAATTTATGCTGTATTTACTTAAAAATATATGTAGTGGACTAGCAACTCTCTTATAAAGAATCTCTAGTGTTTTAAATGCGAACATGACGTCAAACATTTAACATGTGTGCACAACAGAGTCCTCTATACTGTATTTTACTCTAATTTTCCGAGGTGTGCTCTATTCTCTTGTAATCTACGTTTGCCTGTTTTCGCTGTGGTTCTATACAAATTAGGCTGCGTCGCGCAATCTGCAGCTTATAAAAGGTGAGGCGAAAGTACTTTTTAACTATTAATATAATTAGGATTAGAATCTCGATCGAATTCGTGTACAGACTGAGGCTCTGAATGCAAAATATATGAGAATTTATCCGGTATTTACTTGAAAATATGTAGTGGACTAGCAACTCACTTATAAAGAGTCTTTAGTGTTTTGAATACGAACATGACGTCAAACATTTAACATGTGTAAGTAAGTAAGTAAGCACCCACCCTGGGAACCCGCTTTTGGCTTATGGTTAGGTGTAACCCCCAAGCCCAGGGCAGGGAAAAGTTTTACTACCTGCGGAAACAAGCCCAGAACCCCAGTCTCCGGGAAAGAAGACTTCAGAACGACCCGCCTGACACGCCGAAGAGAGCACAAGAGGCAAGTGCCGTGTCCCCGGACCGCCTGTGAAAATTTATTATCATTTAAGATGGCGATTCTTTACCAATCACAATTGGCTACCCTATTGTTTCAGGGCGAGCCTAGAAATATATTACGATTATGATTTATATGTTTTGGAATTTACGTACTATTTGAAAAAATTTTTAAGTATTTACATTCTTCTTTACATTTGATAAGTAATATTTTTTCCCTTTTTTTCACCCTTTTAAACAAAAATATTTATACATATTTACAATATTTCTAGTGGTATTTAAGTTCTTAAAAATAAAACAATCTCAAAAACACCCTTCCATACACCACGTGGACCCATGACATGTCCACCACAGGCAATCAGAAGAGGTAATTATTGAATGTATTTATATTGAATAAAAGAATAATGGCTATTGAGAATATCGTAGTTAGCATAAAATTTTTTAAGTTGTGCCGGGTCATTAATTATTTTTAGGATGTCCTGAAGGATTGTCGTTTCTGTTCTGTGAAATTTAAACTTCATGAATTTGCAGTTGCCGAAAATGTAATGCATCGGGTCTCCTCGACCACCACATTTACAAAGGTCGTCATCTTTTTTGCCGATATTATAAAGGAAAGACGGGAAGCTGCCGCGGCCTGTTAAAAAGTAAATAGATACTTTATCTTTTGAAATTATTTGGTTCTGAACTTTTGGTACCAGCCCGTGCGTATATCTGCCACCTCCCTGAGTGATCCCAGTTGTACTGCCACCTGTCCAGTAATTGGGTTCGAATACATTTTATAAGATAGGACCGAGGCAATTTAACTCCTCGATCCACTGGTAGGTCGCAGTACTGGGCGGCATCATTCGCCAGCTCATCCGCCAGTTCATTACCCGCTATGCCAATGTGGCCTTTTATCCAAGTAATGTAAAAAATTTTATTTTGATTTTGTTTAATTAAATTATGGATATAATAAATTGAAGGGTTAGTTGGAAATAAATTGTCTAAGGCTTTAATAGTAGATTGACTGTCACTTAATATTTGGAATTTTGTATAAGGGGAGTTAATGGCCCAATTAATTGCCGAAATTATTGCGTGCAGCTCCGCCTGAAAGATTGAATTTTCTGCTCTCAGTTTGACTGTTTTTTCATAAATTGTAATGTTATGATTGTAGGCTACCATTGCATATGCTGTGCCAGAGTCCACCTTAGAACCATCTGTGTAAATCGAAATAAGATTAGTTTTTGTGATAATTTTGTCTGTAACTATTAAGTTATTTAAATGAATTTCCGGATTTATTTCATATTTTAGGATTTTATTTTCTATATCATCTTTACATATTGGTTTGGGTTCTTTAAGTAATAAGTTTTTATTGTGTAAAATATTGTATTTTAGATTTTTATATTCCAGTGTTATTAAGATTGGTGGTATTCCTAATAGGACCTGTAACGTATGTGTTGCAACATTTTTATATGTTTTGGTTATTGACGTGAGACAAGTTCTTTGGATGGATTGGAGAGCGCGTTTATCTTTTATCCTGAGGTCTCCAAACCACACCTCCGAACCATAATCTATAATTTTTTCTAGTACTGTTATGTACCAGGTTCTAAGATAGCCTCTGTCCACCCCCCAAGTAGCCGAGAAGACCCGTTTAATGGATGAGGTTAGCTGTAAAATTTTGTTTTTTATGCTAGTTATGTGCTTGTCCCATTTTAAAGTACTCTGGAATATTATCCCTAAAATTTTTATTTCCTTTAATGGTCTGATGGTATAGTTACCCAATTTAAAGGTTGGTGGACGTTTATCCAAAGTGTTTTTCCCCAACATAATAAAAGTCGTTTTTTCCTTTGAAATCTGTAAATTTAAGTTATTGCAAATATTATAAAAAAGTTTTATTTTTTGGTTGGTTTCGGTCTCTAAGATGAGTCTGCTCCTCGCTTTGACAACCATATTGAAGTCATCGCAAAAAACATACAGGTCTTCGAATTTACTGTAAAAGTTTATTAAGATTATATTTGCTATGATTAGCCACAGAAGCGGCCCAAGGCACGACCCCTGTGGACAGCCTTGATAAGTTGATCTTTTAATGTTATTTGATAAATAATTTGTTATTAGTTCTCGTTCGGATAAGAAGCTAAGAAGGATACATTTTAAATATTGGGGAATTGGTAATTCGTCAATTTGTTGACCCAAAGTGACCCAATCGATATTGTCAAACGCCCCTACAATGTCGAATGAGATAATGCTGCAGTACTTATATTTTTCAAGATACGTTTTTGCTTTATGTTTTAATTTGTTTAATAGTTGAATTGTGCTTCTGTTCTCACGGAAGCCATACTGGGCCCCGTGAAGAACATTTAATTTTTCTAAGTAGTGATTAATTCTTCGTTTTAGGATCCTCTCATAGATTTTTCCCAGCATGGGAAGGAGACAAATGGGTCTATAGGAGGAAGGTTGGCGTGGATTTTTATTACGTTTTGCGAAGAAGATCACATTTGCTATTTTCCATGATTTAGGAAAGTAGTTAAGAGTAAGACATTTGTTATATAAGTCACGTATTAGATGTTTAAAATTATTGTATATGTTTTTAATAATAAATGCATCAATTTTATGAAATCCAGGGGCTTTTAAATTATTTTGCTCATTAAGTGCTGATTTTATTTCTTTAAAAGATATTAGAGGGGGAGGGGGGGGGAAGATCTTCCTCTGCCGCTGGGTCCATGAGAGGTGGATGCGGGTTTTGATGTATTGGGAAATGGTGGTTAAGTAATATGTTGAAAGTGTCTAATTTTGTAGTATATGAGGTTGAACCCTGTAGTGTTGTGTGTATGAAATGATTATTTTTGAGTCTTTTATTCATTGCTATTTTAAAGGCTTGGCCAAATTTGTCTTTTGTTTTAGAGCAGAATCTCTGCCATGATTTAGTTTTTTGTTGTTTTATACGTTTTTTTGTATATTGCTCTTTCTCTTTGTAGGAGGGTTCTCCACTTTGGGTCATTTGTTGATTTAAATCTTTTCCGTAATGCTGAGATTTTATTTCGCTGGACCTTCAGCTCTGCCGTCCACCAGTCAAATGTTGGATATAATTTGAAACTTTTTGTTTTTAGTGAGGATTTACAGGTGTCTAGAATTACTTGGTTAAAACCATCAAGCCATTCATCCAGTTCTAGTCGAGTTTTAGTATCAGATAAGGATTTCAGTAAATTATTAATTTTCGGTTTCAAGATGTAATTAAATTTTTTAAAATTTGAGTATCTTGTTTTAAATCTTTTAAGGTCTAGAATAACTGGTTTAAGATTTAATGAGAATCTGATATACCTGTGGTCCGACGTGCTCTCTACTGTGTCATCTACATACCATGAGTCCACGCAGTCCACCAGGTCTTGTGTACAAAGGGTTACATGTGGATTCCCCTTCATGGGACGATTCGGCTGTCCTATAAATGAATGAGGTGCCTCTATATCATTGATCAGAGTTAAGTTATTAGATAATAGTAAGTATGTCAAAATTTTTCCCCGTTCATCTTCTTTCTGATATCCTAAAAGTGACAAGTGGACATTGAGGTCTCCTCCCATTATGATGTGATTCAATGGTTCGAAGAAGTCCAGCCACTTCATATCACCTCTGAAATCACCTTTTGGTCTGGCATACACAGAGCCTATTGTGATCTTGCCGGATTCAGTAGTAAGATTGACGAATACTGCATTATCGTCTTTATATGTCTCTAACACTTCCACGTCCTTTCGAGTTACCACAACTGCCGCTGTTTTATTTTTTGAGATAAATGCTTGCCAATTTGACGGAATTGACCATATGGCTTCGTTAAAGTAGTAAAAGTCCTGTAATAGAAGAACTAGTATTTTATGCTGATTTGCAAATCCCATTAGGGTTGATGTTGCAGATCTTGATCCCTGTAGATTAATTTGAATAAAGGTTAGTTCATTTGGAATATATATTTTCTGTGGTTTTGCAGGGTTATTCAGAATTTCTGTTATTATTTGTTCTTGGTTTACTGTTAAATTTCCATTTTGAGTATTGGAGTTGTTTGAGTTTGTTGAGTTATTAGAATTATTTATTTCTTCCTTTATCGGATTGAACTTTCTTGATTAATTTGTATATTTTTATTTCTCTGAGACAGGTAGTACTGTAGTGTTGGACAGTCTGATGAACTCGATCTATGCGGGAAGTCGCTATTTGTTCCAGCACAGTTTCTGCCTATATCGAATTTATTTTATTTATTTGTGCTAGATTGCTTCGCTGTAGTATTAAATATTGTAAAGTCGGACATTCACTAGAACTAGCTGCATGCGGGAAGTCACTCGCACTCCCCATGCAGTTTCTGCATCTGTGTTGTTGTGGTTTATTTCTGTAATAACAATATTTTTGATCATGGCGTCCTGCACAGTATTCACACGTTGGAGATTGTCGGCAATTCTGATCCACGTGTCCGAAAGATTGACAGTTCTTACATCTTAATATAGGTTGGTAAGGTGCAATCCTGACCGATGTAAATCCCATGACGATCTTTCGTTGTCTCAGTAGATGAATCGCAACTGGAGCTTCTGCTTCAAAAATTAGTTGGTATGTTGAAGCTTTTTCTCTTTGTTTTCTATTAATGTAGTTTATTGGAATATCTGAATCATAAAGATTTTTTAGATTGGTTATTATTTCTTGTGGATCCATATATGTCGGGATCCCTAAAAGAATCAGTTTTCGGAGATCCGCAGCCTTATATTCTATATCCACAATGTCTTTTAGGGTTTCTATCTTCTCAATCGTCTCAAGCAGCTTATTCGTGTTTTCATCACTAAACGTTTTAATTATTAGTGTATTTTTGTTTTTGGCAAGTTCACAATATATTTGTTTATATTCAATTGTGTTTCTAGTTTCTCTTGTTAGCATGATTTTTATGTCATTGAGCGACATATTCGTGTTTTTCTGCCGAGTTATCAGGATAGCTGCTTTTGAATACTGTGCATGTACCGTTGGAATTGTTGTCTTCTTAGGTATTGCAGCCACCTCCGAATATAGTGAATTATCTGTATTTGCCTGTATGTTTTCTTCTATATTATTGCTTTTTATGATTGGTTGTTGTTCCTCTACTGTTTCTATTTTTTCTCTTATCTTTTTAAGTTCTTCCAAGATGATTCTAGTATAAGGTATCGTTTCTTCTGTATTTTGCTGTTGAATTAAGTCTTCTATTACTTTATTTTTGTTTCTAATTTCTTTTAATTGTTTTTCTATTTCTTCTTTGTATTTTAATTCTTTTTCTAGTAGTTCATTCAATTCTTTATTGCATTTTTCCAATTCATTTGTTAGAGTGGGCTGTTCTTGAACTTCTTAATCGTTTCTAATTGATCTTTTATGAGTTGTTCGTGTTCAAGGATTTTTTGACGTTGATCTAACGTCACCTTATTGACGGTGTTGAGATTCACCGTTATTCTATTATTTTCTTCTCTTTGTATTTCAAGGTCTTTCACCATTTCACTTGCTTTAAAGATAATTTTGTCTAGGTATTTTTTAGCTTCTTCACAATCACCTCTTCTTCTACTTCTTGTAAGTGATTTATAAATCTCTATCATTTGAGTCATTGTCATCTTCTTTATAACAAGTTCACCATACCTCGGCGTGGCTACTTCTTCCGGAGGATCTTGAGTCGACATTGAGGAATTTTGTGTGTTGTCTTCTTGTATAGATATTTGAGTTGCTCTTTCTTCTGTAGTTTTTAAGTCATGTCTGCCCGATTTTCCTGTCCCCATTCTTCTACTCTTCTCCTTTAATTCTCTAATCATCTTTTCCTGCTGTTCCGCTCTTTTTTCCAGATTATTTTTGTTGTCATCTAATTCTCTTATTTTTTGTTTTATTTTGATGAGATATTTTTCTGCCATACTAGACGCTCCTTTAGCATGAGTGCTCTTCGTCTTGCTGTAGCTATCTATCAATTGTTCCAGCGACATTAATTTTGCCATGGGTTCTGAATATGTTGTCAGATTTTTTGGAAGGTCTTTAGTATTTAATCTTGGTGTTGAGTGTATTGATATACTGGAATCAAATGATCCTTCAGTTTCATGCTCCAAAAGATCCTTTACTCTCTGTGGCTTTGGAGTCGCCTGGGCAGTTATTAACTGATTTTCTAATTCTTGGATTGTCTGATTCAATTGTATCATCATTCTCTCTTTTTCCTCTACGATTTCTTTCAACTCCATTATTTCATGTTCTTTTTCCTTCAAGTTTTGCACAATTTCGTCACTTTTCATCAGAGCACATTCTAATTTTTCTTTGTACTCTGCTATTTTAAGTTCGTTTTGTTCTTTATTTAACTTATTCTTCTTTTTATTTTTTAATTTTTGACTGTATTCGTGAAATATTTGTAGGAGCGTCGGTTCCGAGCTACTTATTTCATATGAATGTTCGCCTATTGAAGAGCTTTCTTCTTGTATTTGTGACTTATACATTATTCCACTTTTATTTTGGACTTTTTATAATCTATTATTTCGTGAGAATTATTTATTTAGTATATTTATATCTGAAAGTTATATTATAACTGGATCGGGGAGCCACTAGGCCCCTGCCACACATCTTTGAAGGAAAGGGAAATAGATAGTTAAAAGCAAAAACCAGTGGTCGTAACCACCGAAAATGACTTAGAATAAAATTAAATTGCCAAATGGGGGTAATTTAGAATTAAAAAAAAAAAGATAGTGATAGTAAAACCATTACTAATGGGAGAAAAGAGGGAAGTATGTGCTATTGCTCCCGTGCCACCAAGATCATACACTTAAATTATTAATTATCAGTTACTACTCTTTTACCAATAACATTGTTCCCCTGTGAAAAATGCATTACTGCATGTATACATTATCTCACTATTTTTCACAGGCGTTGTAGCGTTAACGTGTGTGCACAACAGAGTCCTCTATACTGTATTTTACTCTAATTTTCCGAGGTGGGCTTGGTTCTCTTGGAATCTACGTTTGCCTGTTTTCGCTGTCGTTTTATGCAAATTAGGCTGCGTCGCTCAATCTGCAGCTTATAAAAGGTGAAGTGAAAGTACTTTTTAACTATTAATATTATTAGGATTAGAATCACGACCGAATTCGTGTACAAACTGAAGCTCCGAATACAAAATATATTAGAATTTATCCTGTATTTACTTAAAAATATGTAGTGGGCTAGCAACTCACTTATAATGAGTCTCTAGTGTTTTGAAAGCGAACGTGGCGTCAAACATTTAACATGTGTGCACAACAGATTTACAGCGCCTAGAATAAATAGTGTGGAAACCTGTTATCCAAACTGTGCTAAAAAGTTGTATCCCTTAAATGTGCAATGATGCTGAAATCCAAAAAGCCGATCGCAGCGACATCTACGATATATTTTCAAATTTTAATGTAAACATCTTATTATTACAGCGTCTAGGCCAAATCTTTTTTGAGTTTTAGAAAATATCCTGCAGATACCATTGTGATCGGCACTTTATTTTTCAGCATCGTTTGACATTTAAGGGATACAATATTTTAGCACATGGAAACATTTAAAATGCTTCATTTAAAACACATTACTATATAGGTGTGATAAAAAATATACAAATGTTTTTTAAAATTAAAAACACTAGATGTTAAAATGATAAAAAACTACTCCGAGCGCTTTCGGCTAACCTTAAGCCTTTGTCAAGGAGAAGAGAATTGACTCAATTGAGTCAATTCTCTTCTCCTTGCAATTCCAATAAATACATTTTTTTCTTTATTTCATGTTTTACCCGTCAAGTTCTAATATGAAATGAGAGTGGTTTATTTATAGCGCAGATAAAATACGTTAAAGAGAATCAACGGTTCAAAGAAAGTGCAGATGTACGGAGTTAAATGTGATCGTGATTGTTTTTAAATAAAAACCGTTAGGAATAGATAAAAATAAATATGCGAGAATGAGAATTTTGCATAAGTAGAGAAAAAAATATGAAACTATAAATCTTTATATGCGTTGAGTAAAGTTCCTTGTGAAAGGAGAAAGGAAAAAAAATAAATAAACGAATGTAAAGTATGAATTGTTTTAGGAAAAAAGGAATTGCCATAGTGAATTTACTTGTTTAAAGTAGATTTTGAAAAACGGGGGGTGAAACTGATATGTTGCAGATAAAATCTGCCACAGAGCCTCTGGGCGCTCATACTGTGAAGTGGACATTCTTCTAAAAACAAGTGGTGTAACAAAATCCATATACTACAAACCTGATATCGAACAATTTAATATGTAGTTTAAACTTTAAATCATATTTTAATGTTCAATATCAAATATCATTTATTAGGCCATTATAACCATAAGTGAGTAGTTGAAGTATGTTGACGTTTTTTCGTAAATTGTGTTGGTATACTTGTCATTAAAGACTTAAACATCAAGATATTTAAGTGGTGACGAACGGAAATCGAAAATATAGAACAAACATTTAGGGTCACTCCTGAATCCAAAATGAATGATAATTTACCCTGTATTTATTTAGTTGTACAAACTAAAATATTACCCCAAAAGAACGAGAAAAATATATAATTAACTATAAAGGGTAAATATATATATATATATATATATATATATACTATATATACTATATATACTATATATAGCTCCATTCAATACAAAGTCAACAGGTAAGAAAAAAATACACCCAGAACCCTATCAATTTTAATAGAGGCCCTGTGCGCACATACTGTGAAACGGATTTCCCTCTATAAACAAATATTTGTAACAAAATACACACATTAAAAAACTAATATTGAACAATTTAATATGCAGTTTAAACTGTAAATCACACTTTAAGGTTCAATATAAACGATACTTTATAGAGTTATAACCATAAGTGACTAAGATGAAGTCTGTTGATGATCTTTTACAAATTTCGCCAAATTGTGTTACTATTCTTGTCATTAAAAACAAACATCAACCAGTATAGTGGTGACGAACGCAAATAGAGAGTACAGAACATACATTTAGGGCTACTTACAAAATGGGAACAGGTCCTGGGTGCATTCTCAGTGTACCCCTGCAGTAATCAGAATTCGAATCTCACAATAAGATCTTGCAATAAGAAAATCTCAGTCGGTAGTCAAACACAGCTGACACTTTAACGCGTTAAGACTACATTTGCTGAAAATTGTTCTGTCTTTTCTTTTTTATTCGAATTTAATTTAAATAGCTTCATATTTCTGTGCTACAGAATCTTTTCCTGTTTTTGAATAGAAGAAATAAAATATTTTATAATTCTCGCACTGTGTATCTATTTGTTATATTCCATTATTATAGTTATTCTACACCATGCAATCGTTTTGAGCTTTACAAACTCTACCAAAAGTAAATTCAGATTAACACCTATAATCGATACGCCTCTAAGTAAGATATGACTTACTTACCTTAAAATAAATGTCATATTAATTGTAAATAACTTAGAATATTGATAGATTAATAGCATAAGCGCATCATTAATATCCTATTTTTCAACTCAATAATAAATGACAGATTTTTTAAAAATTACAAATTTTAACTTATTAAAAAAAGATTAATGTATTTTATTATGATAAAATAACATAATATAATATTTTTTAATAAAAACAAAACATTGAATGACAATTCGTGTATTACTTTAATAATAGAAAGTCAATTGCTTTTGTATTTCAGTTTGTTATTTTCTTAGTTTAGTTTGTAAAAAAGAAATAATAAAAAATAAGTAAAAGCGTTATTTAAATTTTAAATTGTCAAAAGCACTCTATGCCGTATATTAATTATTATTTTTTAATGAATTCAGTATGTATTTCTGGATATTTTGGTTATATATTGCTTACTCGGAATACTGAATTAAATAAAGTCAAAACATCGCTCAGCAATGAACATTAAATCAAAGTTGAATAATACTGAAAGAAACTGAATGATTTTTTTTTAAATACTAGAAAAAAAATTATATTTCATTTCGGTGATCTCTTAGTTTTATTTGTAGAAACAAAATAATAAGCAATGATGCTTATAGAAAAAAATTGCATTAAATCGCACTTAAGGTATCTTCACACCTTCGGAAGTGATCTTTTGAAATTTTTGAAATTTTCTCTTGTTATCCATTTTTTATAATGACATTTACTTTAAAACTTTGAAAAATATATAAAAATTTTAGCAATTACCCATAAATATTTTTTTAAAGAGGAAAATAGTCAAAATTTCCGCAAAACGTGATAACTGAAAAATGAAACAATGTATTGATATTTTGTAAATTGCATAATAAACAGGATATCTTTCTTTAGGACTTAAACTATACACATTATAATCGCATTTCTATCTCAGAAGATATGCCAGTTAAAGTATTAATGTAATGAAAAATTCACAAAATTTGTCTCAAGATTGTCATTTATACAAGTGTAAATATAAAACCATTTAATATATTATCATGAGTG
Source organism: Maratus speciosus (assembly GCA_963932465.1). Classification (NCBI taxonomy): domain Eukaryota; kingdom Metazoa; phylum Arthropoda; class Arachnida; order Araneae; family Salticidae; genus Maratus; species Maratus speciosus. The sequence continues at coordinate 378,864,690 of OZ010788.1, read as the reverse complement.
TAGTCTATACCCTCAAAAGACATTTTTAAAAGAAGTACAGAATATTTCGTGGCATTTCATGCGTAAGTTTTTGTTTTAGGATGTTTTGCGCATAATAAGAATGTGGAAAACTTCATTTTGAGAAAAAGCTAAAAATAACTTTTAAACGCAATTCAAAAGCTGTAATAGCTGTAACTTTAAACGGCTGTAACTCGGGTTCTGTTTTAGATGCAGACAAAATTTAAGCAGATTTCGATAGATAAAAGGTTCAATTTTAATATTAGTTCAAAAATGAAAAATCGATATTTTGATAGAAAATTACGTTTTAAAGGTGTTCGGATACCTTAAATTAATTTCTTTGATATCTAATACACATAATAAACTTGTTTTGCATTTTCATGAGGTTATCAGCGTTTTTTTATATAACGAGCTGTCACGGTGGAAAATAAAATAAAAACACAACCCCAGTAGTTCAAAAATCAGAGCAAACCTCTGTTGAGGGATGAGAACGCGCGCTCGATTCCAGGCATTGTTCCCAGAAGACAATAATAACTTAGAACTGGGAAAACGACTGCAAAAAGTGATACGAAAAATCCAGGATTAAAATATTTCCTCAGGGGAGGGGCAACTTTCCAAGCCAAAACAAAATTATTAAATGTTGTTTATTCAGAAATTTATCTGATATAAAACCGGTTAAAAAAAAAGAAAAAAAAAAAAAAAGCTGTTTAACAATTTGAAATAAAGGATGTTACTTTTAAATAAACAAGCGGATATACCCAGATTTTACGGGTATATCCAGGTAATATAGGTGAAAACAATTTTTTTTTAAATTGATAACGCCACCCTACACTATAAAAAATCTGTAGTTTTTGCTACATAGTCACTCCAGCGTTTTTATAGAAAACGATTGCTTGACTATGGAGCATTCTCGTTGGTCAGAATGGAGATATTCTATGAAAGCGATTGAGTAACTAAGCAACTAAAGCTACAGATTTTTAATAGTTTAGTAGCAAACAACGTGAATAAAACATTTTACAAACTGAATTCAAACGAAGTATCTTGATTTTCAACGTTTTTAAAACGTTGTTTGCGACTGGGGTAATAGATTTTTTGCGTTTAATATATATTTTAAAATGTGTACTAACACTATCAAAAATCATATTTATTTGAAAAAAGACAAATATGCGTTTAAATAAAGTTTTGAATTTTATGTAAGGTGATACTTTCGTATTGGCTTCGCATCAAGAGTTAACAACCAAAGAAAATGCCATAGATCACTGCTTGCAATTAACCTTTTTGATTCAGATCATTTCAGTAGCTTAAGTCCATAACTTAATTACATGCCTCTAATTTGTGTTTTTACAGATAATATTTTATTTATTTATTTATTTATTTATTGGTGAACATTTAAATTTTCTTATGGAAAATAAGCTGTGAACAAATGCTGAGCTATTTATATTAATTTAAGTGCAAACGAATTTATTTCTTGTAATCTACTGCACGCGATAGAGATAGATTTAAAAAAACTTCCTGCTTGAAAATTATTTTAAAGAATAAAATTTGAGTCAATGGGCCATTCTCACAATCTTTTGACTTTCGGGAATAAAAATCTGGTGAAATTAAACTTGCTAAAATAAAATTTTAATCTGATAGACGAATGCCTTAATGATTCAAAATAAAGAAAAAATGGTCAGCAGCGAAAAAAAATTTATTTAACTGAGGTTTAAGTTGAACTTGCAAGTTTAAATTTCCGTACCATTTTACCACTAAAACTTTTTATTTTCTTCTAAATTTTTACTTATAATGAATTTGTGTAGTACCCACAGGGCATTCAAATGAGAAATAATAACAATGCAGTATTTTGGTATAAAATTCTCTTAAAGGGGTGTTAAAGAAGGGATGGTAAGGTAAAAAAGGGGGATGGTATAGGGAAAAATGGACGAAATGGGGAAAAAATAGAAGGTAAGGATGGAACGGCAAGGAAAATTACCAACTAATTTAGGCAGATCATGTTAAGACTAAGTGGTAGCCAAAATGTCCATTAATTTTTAGAAATAGTTATTTACATTGGATTAAATAATAATAATAATAAAATTTATCTCAAAAAGTGCAGGAATAATCCTTGGGGACGGTGAGACTACCAATAAAGTCACGATGCTTGAAATTGATATTTAAATTCTACAGTAAATTTCCTGCCAAATAATTTTAGACATTATTTCTTTAGCATATTTCTGCATGAGAAAAAACTTGAAAAAAATTCTGTGGCTGCATCTGAAGTGATTTTTTGTATAATTTTAAAAGAGGGATGGTAAAGAATCTAAAACCCAGGGACAGAGTTTAAAAAATCATAACAACCCTAAAAATGTGTGCAGGTTAATTTTTAGCTACATATTTATATAAAACAATAGTTCCAGTTTCAGAAAAAAATTATATCGAATTAATTTTATTGAAACAATTGTATCCAGACAGCTCCAAACTTAAATATCAACATTAGGGACACGGGACGGTATAGGAGTTTTCCAGGTTTTGGACCCCCAACATCGTTCAAAACATATTTAACTCGTTAATATTGTTGTGCAACCATGCAATGGGATGTTCCCTAGCATATGAAATAAAGAAAACACAAGAACATGTACTAAAATAAAAATTATTAATCAGGGACATAAAAGTCAAAAGATTGTGAGAATGCCCCAAATAGCGATGCATTTTTCAAACGAATAGCGATACGGTTTTTAAAGAATTTTCATTTGAAAGTACGTTTTTTTCCCTATTTTCGACGGTGTAAAACTTTAAAATCCAGGATGTTTAGAAGCTTTAAAAAATGGTAATAAAAGTTAAATTTAATCGTGTGGTGGTGCCTTAATTAATGTCATTAAATAAGTCGAATTTTACCGTTTCAAAAAAGTGGTGCCAATCAAGAAATCTGAAATTAAAAAGAGTAGCCCACTGGCAACACTGCTTCTGAATAAAACTTTTTTTTTATTTTCATATAAAGTAAAATTTAATTCATTTAATAATGTTCTTCTAATTAAACAAATTTCATCTAGTTAAAAAAATGTTTTTCGTATATATACGTCGATTTATATTTTATAATGATTTTGTATTTGATCATCTGTTATACTATCACTTTCTAAAAGAGTATTCGAGACACTTATGTGGTTTCAAATTAAACATTTCTATTAATGTTAATTCCGCAGCTTTTAATGATCACGTGAAAAGCCTCTTGAAAGTACATGCATTGCTTGCTTCATAATTTGCACTCACGTCTTGAGTCAGCATGATTGATAATTGTAAACAACGAAGTTCACAGCAATTCAATAAAGAGTTTCTCATTTGAGCCGATACAACTCAAACCAAGGATTAATGTTGAAATTTTCTGAAGGAAGATACGAGATTTTTGGAATACAGATAGTTTCGACCAGGCTGAATTTTGACAGTATTTTCGCCATAAACGAATTTTCGACGAAACTCAGATTTTGGGCCGAAAACGAAAACGAAATTTCGGTCGATCTTTAACGAAAACTGTATCTAATGCGGCGATGATTCAACGGTTAGCATGCTTCTAATGAAAGTAAGAAATCTCGTGTTTGAATTCCTGTTTGGTCAGAAAAATTACAATACACAAAAAAGTAGAAAATTGAATGTGATTGATTATGAAAACACGTAAATTTTATGTACAGCATTTTGCTTATTTCACAGAAGTTTTCACCTAGTATCTAACACAAACTAAACAGAGCTATTTTATGAACATTTAACTTATCTAGTTATTGTGCTTGTAGTTTTAACTAAATGTTAACATTAACGTAAGTGTGTAATTGATTTTGATTCATTAATTACGAAAATGTCTATCTTAGATTAATATCCGTAGTGCATTATTCTGTTAAACTTTGTTCTCATCTACACCGTATTATTTCTGACAGCAATAAGTCTAGTTTTAATCTTTATATCCCAGTTCTAATTAGCCAAGAAAAAGAAGCAAGGGATATACTAGAAATAAATCTTGAGAAGATTAGCTCGGAATTCATCTTTTGTAGATGAAGCAAATCCCTATGAGACAGAAGAACATTTTATTTAACAGGGCTAAAGAAGTGTTGCTTGCATGATTTAAGCGAGCAGTTTTTCGAAATAAATTAAAACAAAACTATAATATTCATTTAAAATGTTAATAGTTAAAATTTAATTTTTATTTAAAATGAAACAAGGAACTAATTAAACAACAATATTTTGCTTATTTTACAGAAGTTTTCACCTAGTATCTAACACAAATTAAATAGAGCTACTTTATGAACATTTCCCTTATCTAGTTATAGTACTTGTAGTTTTAACAAAATGTCGGCATTAACGTAAGTGTGTAATTGATTTTGATTCATTAATTACGAAAACAGCAGTCTATCTCAAATTAATATCCGTGGTGCATTATTCTGTTAAACTTTGTTCCCATCTACACAGTATTATTGCTGACAGCAATAAATCTAGTTTTAATCCTTATATCCCAGTTCCAATTAACCGAGAAAAAGAAGCAAGGAATATACTAGAAGTAAATCTTCAGAAGATTAGCTCAGAATTCATCTTGCAAATCCCTATAAGGCAGAAGAACATTTTATTTAACGGGGTTAAAGAAGTGTTGCTTGCATAATTTAAGCGAGCAGTTTTTCGAAATAAATTAAAACAAAACTATAATATTCATTTAAAAAATTGATAATTAAAATTTAATTTTTATTTAAAATAAAACAAGGAATTCATTAAACAAAAATATTTTTCTTACTTTACAGAAGTTTTCACCTAGTATCTAACACAAATTAAATAGAGCTATTTTATGAACATTTCCCTTATCTAGTTATAGTACTTGTAGTTTTAACTGAATGTCGGCATTAACGTAAGTGTGTAATTGATTTTGATTCATTAATTACGAAAACAGCAGTCTATCTCAAATTAATGTCCGTGGTGCATTATTCTGTTAAACTTTGTTCTCATCTACACAGCATTATTTCTGGCAGCAATAAGTCTAGTTTTAATCCTTATATCCTAGTTCTAATTAACTGAGAAAAAGAAGCAAGGAATATACTAGAAGTAAATCTTGAGAAGATTAGCTCAGAATTCATCTTCTGTAGATGAAGCAAATCCCTATAAGGCAGCAGAACATTTTATTTAACGGGACTAAAGAAGTGTTACTTGCATAATTTAAGCGAGCAGTTTTTTGAAATAAATTAAAACTATAATATTCACTAGAAAAATCGATAATTAAAGATTAATTTGAATTTTAAATGAAATGGGGAGGTTAATTAAACAATAATAGCAAAAAAACCTGTAATAAATTAGGCAGTCGTAAAATTATCATTTTATAAAAGTCATTTTTTTCTGGATTGTGTAATTCCTTACAAAATAATTATATGAATCGGAGTAGTTATTAAAATTTCTATTAAAAAAAAACACTCTGTGTATAACATTTTCTTTGCTTGCAACAAATATTTGACTCTTAGAATATTTTAATGTAATCGCATTACAATATTACTATAAATGATATCGCAGATACGTTAGTACAACGCACACGAATGCAATATTTTTAAATAAAAGCACATCATTAAAATAGTTTTTTTTTTTACGAAATTTTGTATCTAGTTGCTTATGAGAAGTAAAACTAATCTTCAAAATGAAAGGTTCAATGATTTAGTACAGTGCTAGTGATTTTAACTATACTTCAACTTTAATATAAATATGTGTAATTGATTGGGATTCATTACTGACGAAAACAAAATTTTAATCTACACATATTATTTCTGGCAGCAGTAAGTTTAGTTTTAATCCTTATACCCACTTCCAATTAGACGAGAAAAAAAAAACTGTAGAATATGCTTGAAGTAAATCTTAAGAAACTTAGCTCCGAATTTATCTTCTGAATATGAAGCAAATTCTTATAAGGCTACAGAACATTTTATTTAACGGAGCTAAAGAAAGTTGATTGTAATCAATAAGAAATGGTACTTTATGGGAGCAGTCTTTCGAAATACATTAAAATTATAATATTCATTGAAAAAAGTTGAAAAGTAAATTGAATTTGAATTTCCAATAAAATGAGGGATTAATTAAACATGAATATTAAATTTGAAACCAGTAATAAATTACACAAATTTAAAATTATCATTTTATATGAGTAATTTTTTTAGAGTGAAATTTCTCACAAAATAATTATATGCTATGCAGTAGTTATTAAAATTTCTAAAACAACCCACTTTTTATGATATATATATATATATTTTTTTTTTACAACAAATGTTTGATCATTAGGAAAAAAAATTATATAGTCGGAGAGCAATATTATTATAAATGGTGTGACATATATGTTAATGCAACACACATTGATATGGTTTTTTTAATAAAAACACATACTTCTATAAAATATCATTTTTCTTTTCTTACAAAAGTGTGTATCTAGTTGCTTAAGCTTCAGTATGAAATGTTTAAACATTTAGTTACATTGCTAGGGATTTTAACTATGCGTCAACTTAATATAAATATATGTAATTGATTGTGATCCGTTGCTACACATTTTTCATCTACACACACTATTATTTCTGACAGCGGTAAGTTTAGTTTTAATCCTTATATCCCACTTCCAATTAGACGAGAAAAAGAACCAAAGAACATGCTAGAAGTAAATCTTAAGAAGATTAGCGCAGAATTCATCTTCTGTAGACGAAGCAAATCCCTATAAGGCTTCAGAGCATTTTATTTAACGGGGCTAAAGAAGAAGTTGCTCACAATTTGCAATCAATAAGAAATGGTAATTTATGCGAACGGGTTTTTCTGAATAAATTACATTAAAGATGTAATATCCACAGAAACAAAGAAAAAGTATTTTGAAAATTAAAAATTGTTTTTAATTCAATGTAAAATGAATTTAAATTGGTTTAGAAAAGTTCAACATCACAGTAGAAAGAAATTAAGATTTGTTTAGTTTTATTTTTTACGGAAAATTATTTTCCTTAAATAAGTTTATTTCCTTGAAATATTGTGTATTGCAAGAATGTTTTGGAATACAATTCATTGTTCCTGTTATACGGATGTATTATTATTACAAAAGATATACCGGGTGTCCCAAAAAGGACCGACTGATTTTAAAATTCAATAATTTCCAAACGGTGGCAGATATTAAAAAAATTCTTGCAGGAGGTTATGCATAAAGTCAAAAGTTTTTTTACAGTTATTTTCGATTTTAGTTCGAATTACAAACAATAGATGGCGCTGCGATCAATAGAGGCTAAATTCAGGCTCGATTTTTGGTACTTCGTGGCCCGGATAATACATCTCCATCTCCTTTTTCTGCATGGAACAACAGAAAGGACCAAAAATCGAGCCTGTATTTAGCGACTATTGCTTACAGCGCTATCTATTGTTTGTAATTCGAACTAAAATCGAAAATCACTGTAATAAAACTTTTGACTTTATGCATAACCCTCCTGCAAGAATTTTTTTAATATCTGTCACCGTTTGGAAGTTATTGAATTTTAAAATCAGTCAGTCCTTTTTTGGGACACCCGGTATATTTATGGAGACTTACTTTGTCATAAAAAGAAAAAAATATGCCCCAAGTGATATTTGTGCTTTAATTGAATTAATAAATGTAATGAGAGAAACAGTACCAAATTTTTAATCGTTTAAATGAGTTATTTGTAAATAAAACCGATGAAAGACAAATTCAGTGTGACCTCGAAAATCCGGCAACTTCAAAAATCCGGCATCAAAGTCATCGTCTCCCCTCCCCTTTCTTTACACTTCCAGATTACGGGAGAAAGAAATATAGCAAACGTTTATGTTTTAAAAACTTCGAGATCGAAAGCAATGGATTCGGACAACAAAATCGCTGACGCTGTGCTACATAGAAACGTTGAACGCCAATAACGCTGGTAGCATCTCAGAGCGACGAGGACAAGGAGCTGGCAGAAGAAAAGGTGTTACTGGGAAAATGCACAAATTTCACTGGAAAATTAATATCTGCTTTAGAGAAACAAGGCTGTATTTCCGAAATCGATATTTTTCACTTGTCACATACAAAAAAATCTTGTTATAGAAGGGCTAAAAAATTAAGCAAATAAAATCAACATGGATGTTTCGGGCATTACACAAGAAGAAAGAAGAAACGACTACACTGGTTATTAGAGTTTTTTTAGTAACATAAAAAATATCAAAGTAAGTTTTTTTTTTTAGTATTTAATTTTTCTCTTTCTCTCGCATAAATATCACTTGAAAATGATTTGCTATGAATTAAATTACGAATAAAGTCAGCCTTTAAGAATATCGGGAGTATTTTTGATTTTCTTTGAGAAATTCGAAATTTTTAAAAATCCGGCTCAATCTCAGAATTGAAATTTTGATCGAATTTGACGTTTTAAAGAAGGCATACAAATTCCTTAAATATATATAAAAAAAATCTGCTGGAGTATTCGATTAAAAATTATTTTCGTCTATGTTACGCATATTTTCTGGAAGTTCTGATTGAATTCCCTGTTCATTGTAGTACAAAATATCATTTTTATTTATCGAAGAGAAAAATAATTGGATAAACTTTGCTAAGAGAGTATTTCGTGAGTGAGTGAATATAAAGTTTATAGATAATTTAATTAAAATTTTTAATTTTTAAAAAATCGTATATCAATGATGATTTTTTAAAAGGACACTATCCATATTCATGTATTCAAGAATGTTTAAATAACAAATTAATAAAATATATGGAGTTTCAATAAACATTAGTAAATGACTTACATGTTCATTTAATAGCATTTTTATATATATTCGTATTCCGAACATGTTTATAAAAATGTCCAAATGTTTCACAGCGTTTATGAGTTGATGACTAATTTTTAAAATACATTTCAGATTTAACCGTCTCCACAATTTGTAACGCACAAGAATTCGTTATTTATATTGTTGCTGTAAAAATCAATTTTAAAACTATGTTCTAAAAGCAAACATGCATTACTCAATAATTTTCCTCAGATTTTATCAGTTAATAACCGCGCGATAAATCTTCGAAATTGGGAAATATGAAATATTGAAGTATTTTTCTCTTGCGAAGTAAAAATAATTTTTAGAAACTATTTCTGTACCCTAAATGGAAAATTGCGTAACTACAGGTTTCATGACTGAAAGTATTTCCAATAAAACTCCAGTGAAATTATTATTGGGTCTGTAACGAGCTAATATTCTTTAGGTACAAAGGTATGCAAATTGATAACTGCATATCAATATTTACCATTGAAAAATATGTTCCTCATTTATGCAGAATATCTGTTAAATTTTATTCCAATAATTTGGGAATTTCAGAAAATTCGATTTAGAGGTAGAAAATGGAATGTTTAGAAAATGAATTGAATGGAATATGAAATACTTTCACAGCATGCTGAGGAAGCATTTTTAAGATTGGAAAATGGCATTTTTTTTATACATTATTCGCATTATTTGATTCTCATCATTTTTCCTGCATCGAAATCACCCATTCAAGATAATTTTTAAAGTGACACAGATGGAGACTTCTTTAAAAAAAAACCCACTAAAAATAGAAATGTTCAAAATTTATAGTGTCTTCGATTTTAATACTGATGTATAGCGAAATCAACATCTTGAACAAAATTGGATGCTTATGCATGCTGAAACAGCAACAAGCATTTTAATAAGCATTTTTTTATTAACCATTAAATAGAAAAATAATATGTTTAACGATTATATTGTTCCCCTATGAAGAGTTGGAAAAAGAAACAATTATAGTCATCAATAGATAGATCAGTTTTAGGTGCGCTCGTAACTACAGTCGAGTCCCGATTTAACGAATTTCTCGATTTAGCGAATTTTTTTTATGGTCCCGAAGAAAATGGAACAAAAATACTTCGATTTAACGAATAATTTTCGATGTCAAAAAATGAAAAACTGGAGAAATGTTCTAATATTTATTATAAATTTTCAATGTCCATGTTTGTTAATTTTCTAAATTTGTATCTTGTGATGCAGAAATATCTACATGCAAAAATGCACGTTACACTGAGGTTATTAATATCAGTAGTAGTCGATCTGATGAAGAAGATAGAGATGAAGCATGTAACGTTCAAAAAAGCAGTTAGCAGTTTAGATACTTTGAAACGATAGTTGATGCTCATGATGTTGATGACACTATTTTCACAGCTTCAGAAAAAAAAAATGATAGAGAAGTTTGGAATACAAAATCGAAACAAAGCAAAGAAACATCTATGGAAGATGTCTTATAATTTATCGATAAAATTTGAATAAATGAGATTTTTTCTTAATTACAATGCTTTTGATTTATAGCAGTACATAAAAAAATAATCAATTTTTATACAGAGTATTTTCTTATAGCAACAAATGTTTAGCATCATTATTAAGGTAAATGAGCATTGTACTTATTTATTGTCAATTTTTTAAACTTGTTCTGTCGCATAAAAATATTCTTTTGATTATCCCGATTTAACGAATAATCTCGATTTAACGAACAAAGTTGCTAGTCCCGAACGATTCATTAAATCGGGGTTCGACTGTATATAAATACGTAGCACTGATAGAAGTTTTCTGAACCGTCCATTTGTTCGCATATAGCAGCACAAAAACTACCCATCCGCATGGTTTGGAATTTAATATATATAATCGTTGCAGAATTTAGTGAGTCATTTCAAATCTTATGAAAATTTAATCAAAACTTAAAAGATTACATAAAAGTTTTCCTCATTCTATTAAATTCAATCATACGTAATTAAATCAATAGTATCCCATGATATGTAATAATGATTCTAGGTTGCCATGGTGATTCATCATATTTAAGATGGAGTCATATTATTTCCGTAATTACTGAATTTAATATATATAATTGTAATAAATTTTGGTATCTATGCATTTTTGCATGAGAATGCAACAGCTATTGCACCAAGATCTGAATATTTATAAAACGAGTTTTAGTATGAACGCTTCCTCATTTGACACGTTTGACGCACAATTTCTGATTTGTTACTTTTGCGAGCGTCGATTATCATCCTTTTCTCTCCTTCACATCTACTTTCTTTTTAAAAACTTTTGTTGTTCTTCCTCCTTTATACTAATCTACAACTGTGTATTTCATGACTTTCACCATTCATCATAGTTTATCAACACCTTCAACTGTGTTTTTGTTTCAAGACTGTTACTTTTCTGTCTCCTTTATACAAATTTTCAACTGTGTTTTTTTTTAACTTTCTTCATTCTTCCTCCTTTAAAACAATCTGTTGTATTTTTTTAAGATTTTCATCGTTCTTTCCCCTTTATACCAATATTCAATAGTATTTTTTTCAAGACTTTCATCATTCTTCCTCCTTTTAAATAATCTGGATCTGTACTTTTTCAAGACTTTTTCCTTTCTTCGCCTTTTATATACCACTCGACAACCGCGTTTTTTCAAACCTGCTGTTATTCTTCCCTCTTTATATCGATCAACAACTGTGTTTTTTTTTTTCTAAAGTCTTGCTTTTTTTTCTCCTTTTCTGTTTTCACCGTTCTTTTACCATTATAACTATCTTCAACTGTGTTTCTAAAATGATTACCGTCCTTTTTGCCGTGATCCAAAGTTGTCAAAAGATAGCACTCTTTGTTCTCAAGCTAACAGATAGCACTGTTATCTCAAATATCATAAAAAATACCATTGTTTTCCTCTTAATCCTTCATATATTACGAGCGCATTGTAATTTTTGAACAAGCAGGCACGTGTCGTACTTTTTTGCGACACTAGTTTTTCTATTACAAATACAACATTTTTCATAATAATAATAATAATAATAATAAAAGCTATATTAAAGAAGTAATTATACATATCAGTATAGAAAAGCTTAATTTATACATCATATGGTGATTTAAAATGATACAAAACTAGCAATCACTAATGTAGTAGTAATTTAATTAGGTATATCAAATTATTAATTAAAGTACTCAATAATAAATCAATAAGATATTAAGTTATATCTATAAGTAAAATTTCTTAAGATTTCTGAAATACCTTCTAGGTTTCATACAAAATGACAAATAGTCTAATGCAACAAATTTGTATGGCCAAAGTCATTTACAGGTAGGTATTCACGAATTCTGAATCTCTAAAAACAATCTCCACAAATGTCACAGGTTGAGAGTAAGTGGATTATCTATACTAATCTATCTATACTAATATTATAAAGAGATAAAATTTGTTTATTTGTAGAAGGTAAGCTGTGAAACTACCGAACCGATTCCAAAAGTAATGGTATCAAAATGATGGTGTTAGTCCAAATTAGAACATAGGCTATATCTTATGTCCGTGCCACTGGCCAAAAGGAGATGCAGGAGCAAAAAACGTTCTAAAAATGCTATTTTGGTGTTACTGAAGGCCTAGAAACATGAAATTTGGAATGGTAGTTACTTATAAGATACTAATGATCTCTAAGGACATTTCTTAAAAAAATCGAAATCAAAAATGGTGAAAATGCGCGAAAAGCGTTCTAGAAAAACGTTCTAAATGGCGATTTTTACGCAATTTCAGGAAGTACCAAACCGATTTAAAACATAATGGTGTCAAAATGGTGGTGACAACCCTTGCTCCAACATAGGCTACATTTTATGTCAGTGCCACTACCCCTAAAAATATGCAGGAGAAAAAAAAAAAAAAAAAAAAAAAAAAAAAAAAAAAAAAAAAAACATTCGAAATTGCGATTTTTGTGTTACTGAAGGATCCAGATACATGGAATTTGCATGGTAGTTACTTATTAGATATAGATGATCTCTAAGAACATTTCTTAAAAAATTCGAAATTTAAAAGGGGTGAAAATGCGCAAAAAGCGTTCTAAATGGCAATTTTTACGCAATCTCATTAAGTACCAAACCGATTTCAAAAATAATGGTGTCAAATGATGGTGACAACCCTTGCTCCAATATGGGCTACATTTTATGTCGGTGCAAAAACCCCTAAAGGGGTTGCAGGAGCAAAAAAACGTTCGAAATTGCGATTTTGGGGTTATTGAAGGGCCCAGATACATGGAATTTGGAATGATAGTTACTAATAAGATATAAATGATCTCTAAGAACTTTCCCTTAAAAATTCGAAATTTAGAAGGGGTGAAAATGCGCGAAAAGTGTTCTAAAAAAACTTTCTAAATGGCAATTTCTACGCAATATCAGAAAGTACCCAACCTATTTCAAAAGTAATGGTTGGAAATTGATGATGACAGCCCTTGCCCCAATATAGGATCTATTTCATTTCGGCGTCACTACCACCTTGCGGTTGCATTTTGAAAAATGTTCTAAATTGTGATTTTTGTGATACTGAAGGGGCTAGCAACTAGAAATTTGGCATGGTAATTACTTATGAGATGTAAATACTCTCTGAGAAGAGTTCCTTAAAAATTTGAAATTTAAAAGGGATGAAAATGAACAAAATGCGTTCTAAAGGCGTTCTAAATATCGATTTCTACGCAGTCTCAGAAAATATAAACCGATTTCAGAAGTAATGTTTTCTAATTAATGGTGACAGTTCCCGCTCCAACATAGCCTATATTTTAAGTTGTTGTCACTACCACCTGGGAGTTACAGGAGCAAAAATTGTTCTAAATTGCGCTTTTTGTGTTACTGAGGGGGGTCCAACATTTTAAATTTGGAATGGTAATTACTTCAAAGATGCAAATACTTTCTATGAATTGCCGAAAGAAAATTCCAAATTTAAAAGGATGAAGTGAGCGAAAAGTGTTCTATAAGCGCTCTAAATTACGATTTTTATGCAATCGTATGAAATACGAAAACGATCTCAAACATAATGGTTGCAAATTGATGGTGATAGAACCTGCTCAAACATAAGCTATATTTTATGGGTTGCAGGAGCAAAAAACTTTCTAAATTGCGATTTCTGCGGCACTGAAGAGGCTAGAAACTTTAAATATAGCACGGTAATTACTTATAAAATATAAATGCCCTCTAAAAACAGTCAAAAATAAATTCGAAATTAAAAAGGAGAGAAGCGAAGGGAAGAAGTGAAAAATATTCTAAAAGAGTCCTAAATTACTATTTCTATAAAATCTCAGGAAATAATAAACCGATTACAGAAGTTACTGGTTGCGAACAAGAGTGATAGTCCCGTATCCTATACGGGCTATATTTTATGCCGGTGTCACTACCACCTGGTTGGCAGGAACAACAAGAAAGCCTTTAAAAACATCTAAATTCCGTTTTCTAGAGGATATTAGGAAATACCAACCGATTTCAATGTTAATGTTGGCAAATTAATGGTGACAGTCTCTGTTTCAACATTTTTCGAGACATTCTATTTCAGCTCTGTTTCGACATTTTATGTTGGTGCCACTAACACCAGAGAGGTGGTAGACTGTTAGACAAGAAGCTTGGAATTTGGCATGATGGTTAATTTTAAGATGTAAATGTGTTAAGATGATTTCTAAAAAGTTCAAAACTTCAAATGAATACTGAAATGAGCGTATGAAATGAGCATAAAAGTCTCAAAATACTTTCTAAATTATCATTTAATTGGAATTAGTTTTAGTTATTCTTATTAATGAAAATCTCATTTCTATCTACTGCACTTTTATAATGAAGTCAAACTGTGGCTTAATTTGTAATTTTTGAATTATTTCAAAAAGTGTTCTTCTAATAAAAAATAGTCATTGAAATATCATTTGGCATATTTTAACTATTACACGAGCAAAGCCGCGGGGTTTGCTAGTATACAATAAAATTTATAAATTCTAACTTTTCAAATACTTCAATCCGCTACAGAGGAAAAACTACGAAAAATCATCCATCAAAGAAACATTATGGATCATTTTCCAAGACTTACAAAACATTATTAAAAAAATTAACTTTTTCGCTCAACAAAATGAGGTATCTACAATAAAATAGTCACAAAATACATAACTTGGTAAAAATCCATTTTCAGCAATTGCTGTCTATATATGGTAATTCGTGCGAATTATTTTCCTCAGCCCTGTATATGATTTGCAGAATTTATACGAAACAGGTAATGCACTAAAAATTAAATATGTTGAAAAATGCATACGGCAGCGAAAAACGCATTTCCAGCAATTATCGATCATAGTGAGTGCTGTGTGCGCACAATAATCTATAGCAAACATGCAGTAGTGCACCAGGGTGATCCATGTTAATTTCTTTGTTTTAACCCTTAAATGCCTGATTTTTCAAAAATCATTGTAATAATGTTTTTCGGCTTTCATCTTTTTAAATAAATCATGGAAAAATACTTTAAAAAATCATATTTTGTAAGTATAGTTTACGGCTAAAAAACAGTTTGTTACTAATCGGCAATACTGGTGTTTATTTGAAAAAATAATTTTCCTCCATAAAATTCTATAATATTAAACACACAAGAATTTTAGGAGCTATAATAATAAATAAATTTTATTTGCTCACTGCAGGTCAAAATAGGGTATTTCGCAAGCTTCCAAACAAAACAAAAAGTACAAGTAGCAACAATTGAAAAAATAAATCTATCTTTATTCTTAAACAGCACAAGTGTTGCCATCTACATGTTGAAAATCGATTTGATAATATTTTCAGAATGTAATTTATTGGCAACGTTAGTCATTATAGCTTCAATATTATTCTAATAGTATTTTAGAGCCAATATTGGGTATGTTGCCGAAAAGCAACACCAGGCATTTAAGGGTTTAATATCTCAACATCAATAAAATACATAGTAAATGAATTTCGCTCAAAATAACAATGGAACGGATTTTGTTTTGTCCCACATTTCATTTTCAATGCCGAGCATACCGCAGTAAATCACAATAACATATCGCCAAAAGTTATTTTTGCAGATTGCAGTGTTTTTTCGATGCAGGTTTGCAAATAGAATAGATTTATAGGGAAAACACGATTTTTTTTACATTGGATAAGACGAGTTTAGAAACTCGTCTCCTCATATGCTGATAAAACCAGTTCGCATGGTGGAACTCATTTACGGGTATCCGCAATGTCTTAATCCCAAAACGTAATCTCCAAAAATGTCAAAGGTCAACAATAGACAAACTATATAACATAATATTTATGAATTCTGACTTTTCAAGAAAAAAAATGAATAGAACGAAGACACTAGCGAAATTTTCTCATAAAAGACATTTCGCTATAAACTGCAGACAGGTGAATATAAAACTCGGTTTAATACAAGATGACAAATTTTTGTCGTTTTATGAGGTATAATATTGTATAAACTTTTGCAGCACTTATCTCAACGTAACTCGTTTTCTCCAAATTGCAGCCATAAATAAAAAATGAAATTTTTGATCAGCTCTTCGGCATTTTGTTTATCCCTGAAATATCTCTAGGCAGAGAAAGTCCTTAAATAAAATAATCCCAGCATAGTTTCAATATATATTGCAGAGAAAAATAAATGAAAAGACATGAAAAATGTTGATACTTCGACATTTGAGTGGCTTTAAATTTTGATCTGAAAAGAAAAATGGCCATTGATCTGTGATCACATGCTAGAAGAAAACGTATGTGTCATTTTGTCATATTATTTTAACTTTTGTGTTAGTTAAATTTATCCCACAAGAACATTTTTGATCAAGGACGTGTGTGACAAGTGGATAAATTTTTAAAGAAATGTTACGCATGTATTTGTTTCTCGTATGTCATTTAAAAATATTGTGGCCGTCTGGAAATATTTAATTACATTTTCCGAAGTGTGCGTCATTTTATTTAAGTATAGTTGTATAATACTTTTATTTTTAATCTTTCTGCGTTAAAATAACCTCACAGAAGAAAATTTTACAAAATTGTGTTTTGGGATAAATTTTTAAAGATAGAGCACACTGTAAAAGAAATACTGTCAGTTTTCCGGTAGGAATCGGAAAAATAGTTGCCCTTATCGTACTTGAATAATTTCCGGCCCAGCTCGGAATAAAATCAGTAAAAATAAGGAAATAGTCAGTAAAACGGTATTTTACGGATTTTATTCCGATTTTATGGATTTTATTCCGAGCTGGGTTGGAAATTATTCCGGTACGATAAGGGCAACTATTTTTCCGATTCCTACCGGAAAAGTGGCATTATTTTTTTTACAGTGCACACATTTATGATATTCACGAGAGGTATTTTTAATTATTTGTTTTGTCCGGGAATGTTTAATGATATTTTCTCAAATATATGATTCTGTACTGTGTAATGTTTAAATGGGGTTGTATATAAATGATTCTTAACTAATAGTGGTTAACAAATTTACTAAATTTAGACAAAATAAATTACACAACTTTAGTTTTTGGATAATTTTTTAACATTAATTAATAACATTAGACACTAAACTGTTTGTCGAAAAATTATTTTCAAATATTTTCATATTCGGAAATGCTTAATACAATTTTCTTAATGGTATGTTTTTATATTTTTGTTGTATTTAAAGATAATTTTATTAACCATTTGGAAAAATGGTCATTGTTCTCTGTCAGGGTGGGAAATCAAAAACATATCTGAAGCGTTTTATTGGTTGAATCCGCATTTTATTCGTTTTCTGATTGGTCTATACAGTAATCTGTATTTCCCTTTACTTTCAACAGAGATGGATACTTCTGTTGCCACTATGACAAAAAAGTAATAAAAACTACAAAAAAAAAATTAACTCAAAAACAAATTGAGATACAGCTTTCAAACAAATTGCATTTAAAAGTACATTTTTTTTTTCTATATACGACGGTGTAAAAAGTAATATTGTGGGATGTTTAGAAGTTTATAAATGAAATTTCATTTAAAATGGGTAAATGGAAATCCCTTTTCCCGAACAGTCAATGAAATGCTTGGATAATACGTAAGTTTCAGGAAATCTGACAAGTCGCAGGCGATTTTGTCGCTTGCAATTTTTACGTGTAATAACACTATCAATGTTTAATTCATGGCGTGCGTAATGTATGATCAACTTAGTGCGATTTTTTATGTCTTAAATTTTAGTCTTTGAAAAAATCATTTTCCAAATGGTCGCTGTAATTTGTTAAATTGCTTTTTTTTTTAAATCTTTCTACGATAAAATAACCTGACAGAAGAAAATTTTACAAAATAGTGTTTTGGGAGAAATTTTTAAAGATTAGAGCACACATTTATGATACTGACGAGAGGTATTTTTAATTATTTGTTTTGTCCGGGAATGTTTAATCATATTTTCTGACATATATGATTCGGTACTGTGTAATGTTTAAATGGAGTTCTATATAATGATTGTTAACTAATAGTGGTTAAGAAATATGCTAAATTTAGGCAAAAAAAAATTACACAATTTTAGTTTTTGGATAATTTTTTAACATTAATTGATAACGTTAAAAATTAATCTGTTTGTCGTAAATTATTTTCAAATATTTTCTTGTTTGGAAATATTTAACACATTTTTCTTAATAGTATGTTTTTATATTTTTGTTGTATTTAAAGATAATTTTAATAATTTTAATTTTTTATTCCACTTCGATAAAATAATTTTACAAACAAAAAAATTAAAATTGTTTTTTACAAATTTATCTGGTTGTTGAAAGCCACTTTCAATTATTTTGCTTTGTTTGAAAATGTTTAATCTTATTATCTCAAGTGTATAATTTTGTGCTGTTTTATGGTTGGAGGTAGTTTTATAATACTAGTGGGGCTCCGCCTCCTGCTCGCTACGCTCACCAACGCTTACCAACTCAGCGTAATCGGTACGCGATTCTGTATCATTCGGTATCATGATACAATCCCTATTTTCCAGCCAACTCCGGATGTAATTGTTTTGCGATTCCATTCTGTAACGCTTCGCGATCCATTACTTTCTGTGCATTAAATTTTTAGATTCCACTTGGTAAAACCGCGCTCCTCCCCAACTCCTGACACTTTTATTTCCTTATCTCCAAGCACATAATCATTAGAGCTCACAGAGTTTCATAATTATAAGAATTATTAACCCTTTGCAATCCGCGTCATTTTGAGTATGGGCTACCAGCAACTTCGCGTCATTTTGACTGTGGACTACCAGAAACCCCACGTCATTACACAAATGTTTTATTCGATCGGCACCACTTATTTAAAAGAAGTTTTATTTAAAAGATGAAAAAGTACACAATTTAAAAGATTCTCTGATTAAATAAGGCAAATTTTATTTTATTTTATTACTGGTGCCAAAAAAAAAATTTTCAACTCAAGATGATGTCGTAGTAGCGGCGACATCAGAGTTTTTCACTTACCTTACCTTACCGCGACAACGGAGTGCAAAGGATGAAATATAAATCATTAAAAAAGGTAAATTTTTTAATTTACTTGAATAATTACAAATTAAATAAATTTTTAATTAAATAAAACTATAAATTAATGGAAAATTTAAAATTTAAAATATTGTAGATTTAAAAAATATGTTAAATTTAAAAAGAAACAAATTTATTAAAGTTATTTGGAATTTTTTCCTTATCTTTATAATGAGGTCTCTAATTTGTAGTTACGGTAAATAATCTTATCATATAAATCGCCTCTCCTCTGAAATTTTCACTTCGCCGCCTTTTCTCCGCCAACGTATATGTGTAAAATTATATATATAGTGTTACGAATATATATTGCACTATATATTGTAAATATATACTGTTTATGCTTAAAAATTATGTAAATAGTTCAATTAAGCTATATTCATAAGCTAATGTTAGTTTTTATTGCATTGAAATATCTCAATTTGCTGATCTTCTGCAAGCATGTAAACCCTATTGGATTTCAATGGGAGTCTATGGAAATTTGGCGAAATACTGGAAATTTGGCCAAGTTGGCGTCACTTTTGGCGACTAATTTTTTGTCGTCAAATTTGGTGATATATCGCCAAATTAGCGACGAACTTGGCGAAGTTTGGCGACAGAGCCGGGTACCCCACCCCCCTTTGATAACCCCCCTTATAGCGTCAGAAAGTTCTGACCAATCAGATACGTTTCGCGGTATCTACGCAGATTTTCATTGGCCCATTTCCAAAGCGTTATTATATATATATATATATATATATAAGTACAATCGTCTCTCTGCGTAGCGTCAACTATTGATAACGCCACTCCGGGTGTAGCATCAACTTCCTACACTGTTAAAAATTTGCAGCTTAACTGTCCAGTCATTTGTCCGTTTTTATAGAAAACATTTAAATAACCATAAATTGATTTTATTTTTACCATAATATGGGCAATAATATGGTCAAAATAGTGTTAAATTACGGTTGTGTAACCGTTATATATCACTGGACAATTTGTTGCTAATTTTTAACAGTGTATGCTCCATGCCACTCAAATAGAAATTTAATACTACTCCACTTAGAGCGTTTTCGGGATTTCTGTGAATGTAATTTCACGGCAAGTATCGGATTGAATTTCACCAAGCTTCGTTTCAATTAGTCCGTGATACAAAACAGTACTGATCAGGCGCAGGCGCGTTTTGCTCAACAAGTGGCACTATGGGGCTGTGTTTTTCACGATTCCCTGATCTCAGCATCTATGGGTGGAATTTCTCGACATTTAATATGTAAGATTTTTGATAAAAAATTACGCTGACTCAATTTTAGCTTTTTTTCACGCAACAGGAGACAACAAAACTATTTTTTTTTTTTTTTTTTTTTTTTTTTTTTGCGATGAACATTATAGCTGTATGTCAGTTTCTATTGGATAGACATGCACTAAATTGTATACTCGAAGACGAAGATTTTAATTAAAAATAATTATGCCCGCGCAATTTTCAGAAAGCGCTGTTGAACTGTGTTTTTTTCTGTAACTCCGAGTTTAATACATACAGATGCATTATACTCCATAACGTTATTTAAATAATTTATTTAAAAGAATAATATAGAAAAAAATATGTGATGGTCACAGAGTACTAGTTTTTTTTTACTAGTCACAGTCTCTGTTGAGCAATTTAATGTAATTAAAGTAAAAGTTTGTGAAAAATAGCTAATTCTCTACATAATATTTTTTTTTATTTTTGTTGTTGTTTAATTTTATATATTAACTGATATTTGATATCTAAATAGGTCTATTGTACAATATTAAAAAATCCCTTTCTTACAATATTGTTCGGTACTGGCCATATGAAATATAGAGAAGAGTAGTAAATATATTTTCATGAAACTTATATCCAAACACTTATCCAAGAATATCTCCGCTCTATATCTGAGCAGAAAACGGCTGTCAGCTCTTACATTTCGTAGTCATTTATTTCCAGTTTTTGGAGTTGTTGATTTTATTTTTGTTATTTATTAATTTGTTTGGAATATCATGCTAATTGAAATGTTACTGATATCTTCATTATGGATATGTGCGAGTGAGTGATATAACGAAAGGCAACTATGTTAATTTTTCCTTCATGAATATTCCATTAATCCCCAGCCATGGCAATCGTGAAGGTCCACAGAATTAGCTAATTTCAGAATTAGCTATTTAATTAGCTAGAGACCAGCTACGCTAGTCGATATCTTCAAACTAGCCTTGACTGAAACGAAATATATCAGTGAATTTGACCTTACCTCTTAAAGAAGTATCTGCAATGTCCATTCGCATTTCTGACAGCAATACAAAAGCCATAGCGCTATTATGTTTTCAAATGTGGCAGACAAAATTTGAGTTTTTAAGGACTAACTCTTTTAGTTGATCATTTGCAGTAGTATTTGATAAAGAACGATAGAAAGATATGCAATATATTAAAACCATCTCTAAAAAATTATCTAATAAAATCTCTTCAAAATGCGTCCAGTAGAACTTTTGAAAAAGGCTAATCTTTCATAATCGGATTCACCAGATTATAGAACTTTCTCCCAGAATTCTATTCCAAGCAACGTAGAAGAATATGCAATATATTAAAACATTCCCTGATATATTATCTGACTAGCAGTGCAAGTCTCAATAAAATACATTCAGTAGAATCTTTTAAAAAGCCCAATATTTCATAATCGGTTCATCTGATTATAGAAATTTATCCAATAATTATCCAACTAAGCAACGTAGAACAATATGATACATACTAAAACCTTCTCTTAAATATTATCTAATTATTAGTGCAAGTTCCATCGAAATGCATTCAAAAGAATCTTTTTAAAAAGGCTTGGGCGGATGAAAGCACTTCGCTGACTAGAATCGTCAATCTCCTCTCGTATTTTGAGCAACATGCGTCGTTGCACCAATGCGGAGTTTGCCTACATGCATTTCATGTATGGGACTGCACAAGGAAATAGAGCGGTTGCGCAAAGGATGTACATTAGGGTGGAACGAAAAAATAAAATTTTTAATTTCGACATGTAATAGAGATAAAAAGTTGTCTAATGCCTTTGTTAAGAATGTATTAAAATATTTTAACAAACATAATATATTTAGCGGTGCCGCACTTGAATATATGTATTTTTAAGTAGATTTTATGAATTTTGATAAATTTGGTTTAGAAAAAAAAATATTTTAAATACCAAATGCCTGTTTTCAATTTTTAAATAATACACATAAACTACTTTACAGTAAATATTTATAGTTTTATACTGTATACCTTTAATATTTATTCTACTAAACCTTGCATCTTTTAAATTCCCCTTTTTTTAGATTTTAACAGTGTTTCGTAATAGAAAGGATTAACCTTACTTTTAACTTAAAAACACGGCAAAACATTTTTTAGTTCTGAAAATTAATAATCAAAAGGAGAAAAATACGTGGTTTGATGTGACCTTGATTCAGGCGGCATGTTATTGGCTGGTGTAGCATGAAGGAAGTGAAGCATGTAGCTGTAGCAATGGTCTGGTCACATGTTTCTGTCGTCAATCAGTGCAGGCAAACGAATCGTTTGAGTAAAAAATGTTTTTATGCTGTTATTTACAGCATTTTGTTTTGTTTATAAATATGTCAGCTTGAATATTAGTATAATAATTTATTAGTTAATACTTTATCTTTAGTGTGATGGCAGTGTCAAGACCAGTTCAGACCAGACAAAAGTTAGAATGCCCAATTTTTGGGTACCTAAACAATTAACTGATTTGCGTCTTCCAACTTATTATGACATTATGAAATATGAACTTTATATTCGACATGAGCTCAAACCAGACAAAACATCAAAAGAACCAACGGCGAGTGAAATAATTGATATTCTTATTAAGAAAGTTGAATCTATTTGCTCGAAAGCATCTATTCCTGTAGTATCTCGTACTCGCATGTTACAAATGGAAAAAAACCTATCGCGATAAATACAGAAGTATTTTAAGATCAAAAGATAGAAAAGGTACAACAAAATATGATTTAATTGCAGCAAAGTTTTTAAATGAAAGCAAATGTCTTTTTGATGTAACAGCCTGTAAGTGCAAAGAATGTTCTGTCCGTAAGTGCGAAATATGAAAAAAGGTACCTAAACTTGAACAAGATTTTTTACCTGACCAAAGAACAGTGACAAAGTGGTGTGTAAGTGGAATGTGTATAAGTGGAATGTGTGGAGTCGATAAAGTTATTTCCAAGACTTTAACACAAAGAGAAGAGAGGAAGCAACAGGTAATATAGCAAAAATTAAAGTACAAGCACAATAAGAAATTAGTAGCTAAGGCTACTAGAAAAGCTGAAAATGATGCCATTTAATCAGATCCTGAGCAAACATCTAAAGGAAACTTAATACACAATCACAAAAATTTCTCTACTTCTTTTTTTGGATTCAACTACAAGCGAGCAAATGCGAGTAGTACTTCCAACACTAGCGAAGTGCCTGTGACCGAACTGGGGTTTCAGACATAGTTGCTGCGACTATCGCAAGTGCTGTTCTTAAAGATGTTGGAATGATTACAGATGAGAACAAAAGTAAGGTAATTGATAGGATAAAAATTCGAAGAGAGAGAGCCAAGAATCAATCAAAAGAGATAGTAAGAAGACTTAACCAAGTTGGAGAAAATATAGAGTTGTTTTCGATGGAAGAACAGATAAAACTATTGTGCAAGATAAAAAAGGAAAAAAAATACAAAAAGACGGTCATCGAAGAACATATTTCTTTAGTAAAAGAGCCCAATTTATCCTTTCTAGGCCATGTAACCCTGCTTTTGGAACAGGCGAAGCTATAAAAATGGCATAATATCTTGCTTTAGTAGTAACAATCATTTGAACATATCAAATGTAACTGCTATTGGGCGTGATGGGACAGCCAGAAACACTGGAGTTAATAACGGTGTGATTGCTTTAATAGAAAAAGATCTAAATAGGTCACTGCAGTGGCTGATTTGTTTGTTCCACTTAAATGAATTGCCTTTGAGCTACCTGTTTCATGAATTAGACGGAAAAACAAAGGGCCCTAATGAATTTGGCAGATTTTTAGGCAAACAAGTTGAAAATTATAACAAACTTCTGGTGATTAAGTTCTTGCTTGTACAACACAACCTTCCTAATGTTAAAATAATCGAAGATTCAGCACAGACCAAAAATATTTATTTGAAATGTGCACATCAATCTCAAGCGGTGCATGATTTATAGATCTGTCCTTAAAAAAAAACCAGGAAAATTAGCTCATTCTCGATGGTTACGTTAGCAAGTCGCATTCTTCGTTTATATCTTGGAACAGAAAATCCTTCAGATAACCTTAAAGCTTTAACAGAGTAATTAAGAAAGTGTATGCTCCTATCTAGTTCCATATTAAGCTTAAACCATCATGTGTAAATGGTTCCAAACATTTTTGGAGACTGATAAAATTTTTACGTTACCTTTGTGAGCAACGTCTAAAAATAATTGACCCAATTATTAAGAGAAACATCATTACGCTCACCCAGAAAACGTACTTCGCTGTATGTTAAGTGATGAGAGAAAGCACAAAAGAGAGTTAGGTCTTCGCCGACTTCTAAAGCCAAGATTGGAAGAAAAGAATGGCGTCAGAAAGTTTGTGGTCCCCAAGCTCAATTTTCATACTGAAGATTAGATTGATATGATTAAGTAGGCGGATATAGCAATCACAGAACCTCCAATGACAAAATGTATAACTGATGAGGATTTAAAAATGTATATAAGTGAAGCAAGAGAACCGAGTTGCCAGTTACCACCTATAGATTTCCCTCGTTTATCCTGTAATACACCAGCAGTAGAAAGTGTTATAGAGCTTGTGGCAGAGTCATCAATAAGTGTCTGTGGTCCTGAAGCAAGAGAAGGCTTTATTAAAGCAAAAATTGCTTCGCAAAAGATTATGCCAAAATTTGAGACCAAAAAACATTTTATTTAATAATCAAGAAAATTTAAAAACCAAATAAATGTAAAACTCATAATGTAATGGAATAGTCTAATTATTCTTTAATATTTGTTTTGTTTCAATAACACTGGTTATTAATTATGTCATGATATTTGTTCCATTTTCTTCAATTATAGTCACATTTTACTGTTTATGTTGCATGCTTGTGTTTTACCTTTCCAAAAAATCTTAAAAAGTAAAGACCCAAACAACTGGTAAGTTTTTTTTATTAATAATTAGTTATTTTTAAAAGTTTTACAAATCCTATAAAAAACTGTGTTTGAACAACTATTTGTAAGCAAAAAAGTAATTACAACAGTTAAATTCAAATTGATATTACAACTTGATTTTTTTGAAAAAATGCTCGCTTATTTCACTTTTAAAGAAAATTAATGCACAAATGTAGATCTATTAAACTTAATATTATCGTTGTTGTAGTAAAAAAGCATTTATAGATTGCTATTAAAAATAATATTTGATTTAAAAAATGTAAAAATAAAACAGTGAAAAAAATTATAATTTTATATTAAATTTGGACTTTTTGTAAAAAAAATCCTTATTTTTAAGGCTCTTGCGGTACCTCAAGATATAAATTTAGAACGAAAAAACTTTGCAGTTTTATTGTTAACATACAAAGACAACTTTTAATTGCTATTAGAAAATTATTTGCTGAAAAAAATATTTTTCCCTATACTTTCGTTCCACCCTAATGGACATATTGAGAAAGATTTAGACTAGGTTTCACAATGCTGCAGTATACCTAAGAGCACATTGCTTTGCAATCCTGTAAGTGACATGTTTGTGAGATAGTACATAGAACAATTCCAGGGTAGGAATCTGCTGGATCTCCAAACATTTGAGTGTCTTCAATGGCAGTTGTGCGGGAGTAGATCATCTTATGCTTCGAGGCGTGATACGAACACTGAAAGATATCGCAGAATTCATGCAGTGGAAGAAGCAGTATTACGCACAGTAGAGGATAGTCCTTCGACAAGCTCGAGAGCTGTTGGGTGTGAGCCATTTCCTTGCGCAGACCCTTACATGAAATGCATGTCAGCAAGCTTCGCGTTGGTGTAACGATGGATGCTGCTCGAAATATGTGCGGGAAATGACGATTCAAGTCAGCGAAGCGCTTTCATCCGCCTAACTCAACAGCGCCCAATACTGCGTTAACGCTACATTTCCGCACCATATACCTATACGTAATCGGCTTATTTAGGTTCCCTCTACCTGCCTTTAAGTTTTTGACATATAGTTCTGAACCAACCTGTATACTAAAAACTTTCTTAACAAATTATTTAACTGACAGTGCAAGTCTCATCAAAATCTATTCAGCAAAACTCAAGTTATCAGCAGTCGGAACGAAATTCCTATTTGCATTTTATAGTAGACTAGAAAGGTAGCCCGTCAAAAATGACGGAAATTTAGATATAAAGATATATACAACTCATGTGCAAGAATATGAGTTTTCTCGCTTGTTCCGCAGTGATAGATGAAAATAACACATTTTAAGAACGAAACACATTTATGAAAAACTGTGTACGGTAGAAGAACACTAATCTGCACAGTTTGGTTCCAAGTGATATGCAGATTTGAGGCTTTTTGCGGTCATGTCTATTCAATCTTTGTTTACATTTTTTGAAATTTATATATTTGACAATTTAGATTGTTGAGCCTTAAAAATAAATAAATAACACACTTGAAGTAAGGTTAAAAACTATTAAATTATCGTATACGATTTCATGAAATGGTATTATATGGTATTATATGTGTGTGCTTCACGATCTTGGTTAGGACGTTGGCGAAATTGGCTGCAACTTGTCATAATCCTAATTGTGTGGGCCGCTATAACAAAAAAGTAACCAGTTTTTAGTAAAATTTATGATATAAAGTAGCTTTCAAAAACTTGTGTAAAATTGCAGGCCGTTCTCGTGTTATGTCAGTCTTAGGAATAATATTTCTAACACTGAAGATTTTCCCTGTATATATGGAATTTATAAAAGCTTCTCCAAAAGAAAGGTCCTGAAATGACATTGTAATACCTCTAACTTCAAAATTTAATCGGGCACTAATGTTGAGTACTGAAATCTACTAAATACAGTTATTTTGAATATTACAACAGAATTAAACAGTTAAACTTATTTAACTTAAACCCGCTGTTAGTTCCCGATGTTATTTTTTAGTATTAAGAAAGAAGATTATTTAAAATTTTCAAATCATGCATTTATGATTTTTTTCCGTCTTTAATAACTAAATAATGAAAAAATAGGCTTTTGTTCTGAGCTCATAAATATGACAATAAAATAATGTAACTAAGAGACATTGCAAAATTAAATCTTTGTGATTACAAACCATAAACAAATGATACCGCCACCATTTTACCTACTATGACGTCATTAGAATATTGCCCATTGATTGTTGGAGAACTTACTTTGTGAATAATTACCTCAATGATTTAATATTTTTGACGTTTCACGATGAATGAATCACTTGTGTTTGTTTAGGCTTATAGAATGAGATATTAAGCTGTGAAACTAATTTCAATTGAAGCAAGGATATATGTATTTTTAATCGAAATTAAAAACAATGCTTTGATCTCGAAATAAAGTTTTAGTTTGTATAATTTGTTATTTCTGTTAATTATTTATTTAAGTACTTTTCCATTATAGCGCATTTTTAAAAAAAGCTTGGTGCGATTCGGGCATCAGAAAGTGAGATATGTTGCGAAAATATATAAACAGCTATGAAAACACATCTAATGAACTTTTATCTTTGTTTATATATGCACTTATATGCATAAAAATATCGTTTCTAAATATATATAATTTTTTTAATACAAATTACGGCACAGATTTCAGATATGAACCGGGATACCTAACTGGCGCCAAAATGGTGTTATTTTGCCTGCTATGGTAACCCGGCTATTGTTTTTTATTTATTAATAAATTGTTTCTTTACTTTTATTTTCTGTTTTTTAATTATATAAACTGCTTTGTTCTATAGTTATTATTCAAACTTTTATTTATTTATAGTTATTTCCTTTTCAAAATGATAACAAATAATTGAAAAATATATAAGTAACTGGTATTCGAAAGCGAGATTTCTGCCAAATTGGCGTCATAGAAAAATCATGCCAACCCCAATGCGTATATGACATCTGTGCAAAAATTACTTCTGTTTCATTATAAAAATGGGTAAATAGCTTTTTTATATTAAATTGTCGGCACAGATGTCATATACGCCCATATTGGCGCGATTTTGTTTTTGTTTTTTGACGCCGTTGTCATATACGCACCGGGTACTTAACTGGCACCAAAGTGTCGTTATTTTGCTTGTAATGGTAACCCGAATGTTGTTTATGCTGTTGATGTTTTCGCCAAATTGGCGTCGGAAAAAAATCGCGCCAATATGTGTATATGACATCTGTACCAAATTGTATACATATGGAAAAAATTGCTTGTGAATATGAAGCAGTAAATAGGTCTCCAAAAAATACGTTGGCAAACTTCTTTCTCGCCAAGAAACTTTTCTCCGAAGTATTGTACATAAGCAATGATTGCTAGAAATGCATTTTTAATTATGATATGCGCTTTTATGTTTCACTACATTTATGCATACTATACTGTGTGTATAAATGCTACAGTTCATATGCAGGGCTACACAAAAGAATCCGTAAAAGTTACTGAGTATGAGAGTAAATTGCTTAAAGGTGGTTTTTAAAGGAGTTATGCATTTTTACGTTGAACTGCATTTAGTTTCCTAAGAAATGTTTGTAGAATATAGATAAAATGATATACATGGTCACGCAAAGAATTGGATACATAACCGTCTATGGATGATAATATCTGGAAATGTGATTTCAGTAGTTTTAAGAGTAGTTTAAATTAAATTTTAGCTAAAAAGAGGCATGTAATAACGATACTATTGGCTATGGACGGTAACTGCTGAAATCAATTTTTAAAATTTTTTATGCGTTTTCTAAAACGTTTATTTAGTTATCTTGGTACTTCTTAGTTATCCCGTCGACCAAATTACTGTCGCCAAATTGTAAGATTAATTGTCAATAATGGTTGCCATTAATTAATTAATTAAATGCCAATAATGGCCAATAAAACCATTAATTCGACGTTTTATTTGTATTTTTATTAATGTTTTACTATTTATTTGGCGATTTATATAATTTGGCGAAATTGGTCGACGGGATATCTAAGAAGTAACGTTATCTTATTTACCTTATTTCCCTAAATAACGAAGTTTTGTTAAAGCATTTAGGATGTGTTGGAAAGTGTTTCATATTCTATGCTTAACGCATGATTTTTCTTTCTTCTTTAGTCTTATTTTGCATTTATTTTATTTTTAATTTTTTAGTCTTATACTGCTTTATAGAAACTTTGGCACAGTTGTCATATAAGTTATCATATATTGGCGCGATTTTTTTCCGAAGCCAATTTGGCGAAAACATCAACAGCATAATCAACAACATCCGGACTACCATATCAAGCAAAATTACGACACTTTGGCGCCAGTTAAGTACCCGTTGTGTATATGACATTGGCGTCAGAAAAAAATCGCGCCAATATGGGGCGCGTATATGACATCTGTGTCGAAACTTTAATGTTTAATCTCTTCGCTCCACTCCCCTTGCATATAGTACACACTATAACACGGATAGCGCAAAATAATAGACACTTCGGTACTTTTCCACTGTAGGGGCTGTGGCATTTTTTAAAAAAAGCTTGGTGTAATTTGGGCACCAGAAAATGAGATTTGGGTACTTTTCCGTTATGCGGACACCATTGTCGCCAAGCGTAATAGTTGGCGCAAAATAGTGAATTGAAGCATTTGAAAAATAAAAGAAAAACCATTGTCGATACTAAAATGAGCATTTAAAAAATATAACATTTGAAAATTCCAGACTTTTACGAACTATTTCATCAAATCACAAATATATACTTAAAGTAAGTGAACAAATAACTGCTATAAAATAAAGCAATAAAATAAAACTCATATTAAACTGCTGGCATAAAATTACAAATATCTTTTAGCATTTTGAAATAATTGGCGCATTAGTATACATTTTGGCATGGTGTCCGTATAACGGAAAAATATCGAGATTTGTTGTCAAATCATATAAACAGCTATGAAAACAAATTTGATGAGCGTTTTTGTTTGTTTTATATGTATAATATTGATGTTTTTATGTACAAATTACATCTGTTTCTGTATAAAATTAGAGAAACGGCTTTTTTATGTTAAATAAATCGTATAAATATCGAAAAAAATGCGTGTGTATATAAAATGAAACAGTGAATAGGTTCCCGAAAAATATGTTACCAAATTTCCTATTTCGCCAAGGCACCTATACTGGAAAATTACCTAAAGCACATTAAAATCGCGCAGTTAGAGCTCACACAGTACACCGTTGTCTATTGGTGGTTATTTTTTTAGTAGCATCGGGAGGAAGATGTAAAGATGTACTTTAAATTCTCACTCATAGATTTCGAAAAAATATCTTAAAAGAGTGGAGTTTAAATTAAATTTCGGTGACCTCCATTATGAAAGATTAATGGTTTTAAATGGGAATTTCGCCAAATTAGCCAGATATCGCCAAGTTGGCTAACATTTGGCGCTACTGTGGTAACCCTGCATTAATATTTTTCAACAATTACTCATTTCAATGAGGCGGTCCTACCGGAATAGTGAGGGACACACAGAGACTTGGATTTTATATAAATAGATTAGTTCAGACTGCTTTAATAAACCTCAACAATAAGCGCAACAGTGTATTCACAATTTTAACTTTTTTTAGTAGATACCATTGGTGTGCAGATTTCATGACTATGAAGAGGTTTTTTTTTAGTTAACATAACCGCTAATTAAAAATTTCCTTGCGTCTTAAATATTGATAATCACACAAAGTTCAGCAGAAGAAAAATATTCGGTTTTTTATTTTTTTGGAAAAAGTCAAATGTTGATTTACATCAAAAGAAATTTTTAATAGACATCATCCCTGATGCTGTCTATTTACGATGATTTGCCCATTACACCTGGGTATTCTTTAATTCCTTTCTTATAAATCGCTTCTTTCTTTAGGCAGAGATTGCCCTGATTACACCTGAATATACTTTAATTTCTTTCATAAAAATCGCTTCTTGCCTTATACACAGACATAAGTATGTGTACTATTATGGGTAGTTTGATTTTATATTTTGATTTAACTTTATTTTTTGTATTATAATATCAGATGTGTAGTAAAAATAATCTATAGAAAGCATTCTGTAATACTTTGTAAAATAATGAACTTTCAGTTTTGTTTTCTGTGAAAATCTCAATCGATGTATCTCAATCTCAAGTAATTGCATTTCTAAAAATAGATATCAATAAAAATACATCTTATGACATTTTTAAAAAGCACTACAACTTAAATATGTCAAAACACCAAAAGGCCTACATATTTTACTCTTGATTCAAATATTAACACAGCCTTTTGGATTTCAATCGAGGGCGCAAAATTTAATTTTGCGTCTAATTCTAAATTTAGACGACATTGAACAAGAAATGCATTTCCCTTTTTATTAAATAAAATTTTATTGACTTGTTTAAACGATTTCCAACAAAAGTCTTTTTTTTCTTTATGTATGTCAAAGCAGACTGACATGGATTTCAGACTTTTTTGTTGTTATTGGAGAGGTTGCATTTAGCTGATTGCCTGGTTTCACTTTCATTAGCATCTAAAAGTAATATATTTGTATTTCTGTTTTCGTGTATGTTTTTTTGTCTTTTTGTAACTTAATAAGCTTTAGCTTTCCTAAAAAATAACCCCTCCCCCCCAACTTTCGAGTATGGTGTTACGTCACACAGCATTACATTTTCTTCACTCAGCAATAAATTTTACGGCGTTACTTTTTTTAAATAGTCGTCTTTTTTGTTCATAGTTTTTTTACAGGAACACATCAAAATTTTAAAAAAATCATTTTTTACTCCATGTCAAAGTGAGCGGTATTAGCAAAAATTAAAATTTGATGAATATTCGCGGCCAAACTTGATTCTTCCCTTCCTTATAAGGGAAATCGAGTTTGGTCGTTATATATTAGAGTCTAGAATCAGGTCCGTTAACCCGATTTCCTTCAAACTGGCCCGCCTTCGCGTTTTGGGTAAATTTCAGATGGATGTTTTGGTTTCGCATCGGGTGTATCATCCAAACAGTATAGGATTCTTATTAGGATAAAAATAAAAGAGTACCATTTGTATATTTGTCTTCACAGACGCCAGGTGGCAGTACTAAAAATTAAACTGGGAAATATTCATTTTTATCGCACAATGACTACATTATTAATACTTTTTAATTAATTATAATTCGTATAATTTTAATTCATTCTAAATTTCTTAAATCCTGTTTTTATTTTTTCTGTCTTAAATGTGTACTAATCATATTATTTTTCTCAGTTACATAACTTTGTATTTTACTTCTGTACAGCTCCCAGAGCAGGTCCGTAGAAAAATGTTATGTTATTATTCTGAATACTAAAAGTATTATTTTGAATCTTAATCAATTCTGTTAAATGCGAAAAGACAAGTCTGAATCTTATTTTTCCTTAGTGATGAATCTTTGCTTTTAAGTAAATTACGTTTATATTCAAATCGTAGTACTTTAAATCAATTATTAAAATAGAAAAAGCTTTAATACCGTTATTCATACCTGATTGCTTCTCTTAAAACAAGGCTCGTACTCTAATATGAAATTAAGGCTAGTGTAAATCACGATAATTCTGATTTGTACGATGAAAATCAATTCTAAAATACTCTATACCATTCAAACAAATGTAAGAAACAATCTCTTGAAGGAGGTTTTTTTTTTTTTTTCTTAAACATCACTTGTTTGTGACACTGCTTAAAAATTCAAAAACAAATCATGACACTAAACAAAATTTTTTAAGTTATAATATTTTTCTAGAGAACTTTATTCATTTTTTTTACTAACATCAAAATAGTAATTTATATTTTTCTGCAAAACACACTTTAGCTAACATGCACTAATTCCGAAAACATATCATGATGAGATTCTAATATCTTTCGTATCTCAAATTCCAAAGCTGTTTTCAAAATGAACAATAAATTGAATTCTTAAAATTAATAATATCAAATGTAATTAAGCTCCCCATACGTAAACAGAAATTTCTTTCCTTATGTAAAACTTTTACCTTTTCCAATAGCAGTATTTTTCAACCAATGCAAAATATTTAATTGTGCATGTTGACATAAAAAGTAGATTACGCTAATATATCGTGAATGAAACTCTCACTGTGTACATCATGAAGCAAATTTTTTGTGAAATCTCGCATAAATACTAAAAACACCATAATCGTCTTAATCTATGTACGAAGCCTTTCATGTTATTTTTTTCCCCATAAGTTTTAGAATCTGCACTTTTACTCATTTATTCATCAATTTACTTTTTATTTTTATTTCTTTTTTCGGGTGGGAACAGAAAGTTATATTTATTTTAATAAAACTTAGTTTTATTGTTTATTTTTAAAAATTGAGCCATTCTTTAAACCTGTATTGGATAATGCATTAAAAAAAATATTCTTAAAGACTACCACATTACCAAGGTTGCCTGTTAAACACTTTATAAAAATCACGATATCTACAGATTATATATATATATATATATATATATATATATAGAGAGAGAGAGAGAGAGAGAGAGAGAGAGAGGTGGCTAGGGTAAAGTGCCCATATTTCATCCCCTCTCCTAATTTCGTCCCCCTTAACTTCTCCGCTTCTGCGAAAGTGGCCCCACTAATCACGCAAGGCACAAAGGACGGAAGGTAAAAGGGGTCAGTGTTGAAAATTTCGTTCGCCAAGACTCATATATAAATTAAAGACGGTGGATTTCCTAATTTTAGAAGACCTGCGTTGTTATTAAGTCGTTTGTAGAACGTTATTTACTGTACTGTAAGTATTTATTTTTTATTCATTGCATGTATTTCACGTTGGTAAGATACTGACAGTAGCATACAGTGAGTTTTAGGACGCTCAGTTCATCTTACGGGAACTGAAGCTCTGTCATATTGAGAAGTAGCGTGGTCCCAATTTCGTCCCCCATGTAGTTATTATTTTCGTCCCGGGGACGAAATTAAGAATGCTTTTTCATGACGGTTTTTTTTCAATTTTTCCCCTCATGTTTGGATGACTAATGTTTCGTTATATTATTCTTCCACTTATAACTAGTACATTTCTTTGTGCTTTACTTTAATGTAAATTAAATTACTTACTCATTTAGAAATAAATTTTGATTTAGTTATAAGTTAAGCCTCGGCGTATTGGATTTTTTGGGGGACGAAATTGGTATCATTTTTTTCATCTGCATTTTTTAGATACTTTTGAAAAAATAATTTTTCGCATTATTAAAATTTTTTTGTAATATACTAGGGGGATCTGCCACCTACGAGCCACGCTCGCCAACCCCCGTTCAGACACCGCAGACTCCAAAATCATGCTAATTTAACCGGCTTTAAAAAGATTTCGAGATATTGAATTATAATTTAAAAAACAGTGGCGATCTTCCTATAAACGGGTTTCTATTCATTTCTCTTTGATTGGAGAATTTTAAGGCCAAATCAGCTGCTATTAAAAGATACAATAGCTGTTTCCGTCTTTGATTAAATGAAATCAGTTAAACATTTCAAAATAAACTAATATAAAATGAATTAAGCAAACAGTCTTTGTCTCCCGGTATTTTTTAACAGAGCGAAAACACAGTTTTTTTTTTTAAATAAGACATTTTAAATGTGTCGTTTTTAATCTGAAGTAATTTTCACCAAACTTTTTTTTCACTTTTTAATATAATGAAATATATGAAATAATATAATGAAATAATAATGAAAATACTTTTGTTAGAAATGAAATATTATTTGCGCTGCCCTAACAAAAATAGTCGAAAAGATCATCTAAAAATATCAAATAAATGTCTCGCGCAATTTTTAAAATTAAACTGTTTTGCAATATTATTTTTTGTTCATTTTACGTAATAAGTGTAATGTCACGTAAATGTGACGTAATTTATCGTATTTAAGACTTCTAACGCATGTTAATGAATTTATTAGTTTACAATATTCTTTCGCTTTTAAAATTCACGTGTAAATATAATTTTTATGACGTAATTTTCAATGAGTCCCTGCTTTTTATATTTTCTGTTTATAATAGTCAGGTTTAAATAAATTTTTAATTTGAAACAAACGTTAATGTTTGAACCGTTTATACAGTTGGCAACAGCTTAAATTAATACCATTTTCTAAAATATGTAAAAAAATATCTCTCGAAATGCTAAAAATTTGAATTTAAAATTGAAATAAAACCTCAAAAATGAGTCAAATTAAAGAAATAAATGCAATCTGCACACCGGGAAATTCTAATGCTTGAATAAAATGATTTAAAAATGATTAAATTCCCATGTATAGTTTTTGCGACTATAAAACTTTTTTAATGGAATGATTTTGTCCAACTTTAGCATTAAATATCTCTTAAAATTATTCTTCGATTTGAAAACTGTCTGCACCAGCGTATTTATCAAATATTTCTCTATAATACCATCGATTTTCATATTTTTGTATGCAATATTTTTCTTAATATTAACGAAGAAAATCTTCCGGTCACAAAAAATTCAAAACCGGCGGCGGCGGTGACAGCATTAGTCACTTTTTTTTCTAGAATAGAAAGTAAAGTAACAATTTGGAAATTGACCAATAAAAATCTGGGTAGATCTTCCCTGTACATTCCTAGATCGGCATCCATATTTCTTGTGATATTCATTTTATTGCGATTCCATATTCCTTTCTTCTTTAATATTAAGGAAACTGTTTCATACAAAAATATGAAAATTGGTGCTGTTATAGAGAAATATTTGGTAAATACGCTGATGCAGACAGTTTTTAAATCGATTAATTATTTTAAGAGATATTTAATGTTAAAGTTGGTCAAAATCATTTCATTAAAAAAAATTTATATGAGCAAAAACTACACATTGGAATTTAAACATTTTTACATCATTCAATACATTAGGAATTCCCAATGTGCAGCCTGCATTTATTTTTTAAATTTGACTCATTTTTTGAGGATTTATCTTCAATTTTAATTCAAATGTTCAGCATTTCGAAAGATATTTTTTACATATTTTAGAAAAGGATATTATTTTAAACTGTTGCCAATTTTAAAAACAGCGCAAAGAATAATATTTCCTTCAAATTAAAAATTTATTTACACGTGGCTATTATAATAAAAAAAACTTTCAAATGAGAATTAAGATTAAAAATCCGGTAACTATCGAAAATTACGTCATAAAAACTATAGTTACACATGAATTTTAAAAGAGAAAGAAAATTTTTAATTAATAAATTCATTATTATGCGTTAAAAATCGCAAATAGAGGAAATTTATGTCATATTTAAAATGGCCAAATATTTGACATTTTGGCAAAACAGTTTAAATTAAAAAATATATTTGCGCGAGCCATTTATTTCATATTTTGAGATAATTATTTCAACTACTAGGGGGCTCTGCCCTCTACGAGCTAAGCTCGCCAACCCCCGTTCCGACACGCCAGATTCTAAAAGCATGCTAATTTCATCGGCTTTATTAAGATTGAATTATAAGTTTAAAAAGCAGTGGCGATCTCTCTGTAAACGTGTTTCCATTCATATTCCTTTGATTGGAGATTTTTAAGGCGAAATCGGCGTTTGTTAAGGGATACAGTGTCTGTTTTAGTCTTTGATTAAAGAAAAATTAGTTAAACATTTGAAAATAAACTAATGTAAAAAGAATTAAGTAAACAGAGTCTTTGTCTATCGGGTTTTTTAATAGCTCTATAAGAAAGTTCTTTTAAATAACACATTTGAAATGTATCGTTTTATATCTGACGTAATTTTCACCAAAGTTTTGCTTCTCTTTTTAACATTCACATGAAAATATTTTTGTTGTTAGAAAGGAGATATTATTTGCGCTGTCTTAGAATTTCCGATAATAGTTGAAAAAATCATCTCAAAATATGAGATAAATGTCTCGCGCAAATATATTTTTTAATTTAAACTGTTTTGCCAACTATCAATTATTTTGCCTTTTTAAATACGGCGTAAATATCCTCCATTTGTGATTTTTAACGCATAATAATTATTTTATTATTTAAAAATTTCCTTTCTCTTTTAAAATTCATGTGTGACTATAGTTCTTATGACGTAATTGTAAATGCTTTCCTGATTTTTAACACGTAATCACTTAATTCTCATTTGAAAGTTTTTTTTCTGATTATAATGGCCACGTGTAAATAAATTTTTAATTTGAAGGAAATATTATTCTTTGCGCTTTTTTTTAAATTGTCAACAGTTTAAAATAATACCCTTTTCTAAAATATGTAAAAAATATCTATTGTAATGCAGAAAATTTGAATTTAAAATGGAGATAAATCCTCAAAAATGAGTCAAATTAAAAAAATAAATGCACTCTGCACACCGGGCATTTCTAATGTATTAAATGATGTAAAAATGTTTAAAGTCCTATGTATAGTTTTTGCTCATATATATTTTTTAATGAAACGATTTTGACCAACTTAAACATTAAATATCTCTTTAAATAATTGTTCAATTTAAAAACTGTCTGCATCAGCGTGTTTATAAATCATTTCTCTATAATAGCACAAATTGATATTTTTGCATGAAACAGTTTTCTTAATATTAACGAAAAAAGACACCCGGTCACAAGAAGTATGGGTGCCGATGTAGGAGTGTACCGGAAAGATCTACGCAGATTTTTATTGGTCCATTTCCAAATCGTTACTTTTTTTTATATATATATAGAAGGATTTGCCTATGATTCTATGTGCGTGGTTAGTTAGTCTATGTAAAACCCAAATTTGGTAGATTTTCAATGAAAATTACAACTTCCAACGGCCTAAAAGTGACTGGGGGACGATAATAGGGCACCTTACCATATAGATATCCAGGGTGATCGGAAAATAACTGGACAAATTTCAAAGGGTGGTAGAAGGAACCTAAATAAACATTTTTCATCTTAGAATATAGTTTTGGAAATGGCGCGTTTAAGCGCTGGTTACGAAGAAAAATATAAAAGGTGCAATGAAAGATAGCATATAAGCATCAATAGATGGTGCTTATGTGCTTCATTTCCGGACACACATTCTATGATAAAATATACTTATTTTGGTCCCCTCTACCACCCTTTAAAATTTGGCCTGTTATTTTACACGTTAGTTACACCCTATATACTGGATTTGGTCTTATAATTACTTAAAAATTGACTCGACTTATAAAATGAAATAAATACATCATACATCTCTTCACTTTGTAATTTTACATAATATTTATTACTTACTCGAACAAAAATAATATGCATTGATCACGATAATTCATAAACATCAATTGCATAGCACATTCGTGCATATGGATACTTGAATTCACCGAAATTATGGCACAAATCCATTGTTTGGCATATATCCGATTTCAAACCCTCTTAGTTAGATAACACTATACGACAGCCTAATTGCTCTCGCTTTTCTCTCCCAGCTCTTTAAAATGTTCCTTTCACGAGAAGATCGTCCCATAATCCATGCTTTTTCTTTCTATATGATACAGCGTATCTAATAATTCAACCGTTGTGTTCGTTACCTTGCATTGTTGATGTTATTCATTTATTGACGGATATTATTTATTATCCCACATATATGTGTAAATCGGTGTTGTCGACGAATACAAGATGAAGTAATATGTTTTCAAGGATTCGAAATGAGATGTGAATACCAGGTAGAGAGACGCTGCAGGTAAATAATAATTAGCCAATGTAGATGTTTCGCGACTAGCTGCTATGACATTGACAGTCACGATCGTAGGACCATATTAATGATATTACACAGATCTAGACATGAGGTCAAATCAGACAGTTGATTCATGGTACAAAACGGTGACGACAGAAACGTGGATACAACAGACAAATGGAATTTCTCTTAAGAAAATAGCCAAATTAGTCTTCATCACATTTTATTTAAACGAAAAAAGTCAAAACATCGAATGGGAGATATCTTCTCTATTCATCACTACTGTAGACGGACTTCAAGTAATTCTATCATCATACTTTAATGTAAAAATTTAAGTATAAAAACCTGGCTAAACAAACTAGTAAAAGGCGAGCTATCCACGGTATGACGCTATACATTTCCACTACATTGAAACAGCAGAAGTTCTGAAAGAAGTTGAAAAAAGACAAAAAGGGTATCTTCTGAACCAATGTAGATCACTTTATGGGCAGTACCTAAAGATACAAAATAAGCATCTAAAATCTAACATTCTAAAATCTAAATTCTAAATTCTTCGATACGTCCATGAAATAAAAAAATGTGTACCTATTGATGTTTTGAAATCGAATGAATTGAGTTACGAGGCGTCAACATAATTCAAATTCGGAAAGCGGGAAAAAAGAAAAAGTATTTTAAGGGGAAAACGATAAATTGGGAAAATTTTGAATATATGTAATATATACAACGGACAGTCAAAACGGTCACGGAATTTCCTTGTAACTCTTTAATACCACAATATAATTAATTTATTTCTTTACTACCACCATATTTTATTACTACCGGAATTTATAACAGGCTGTGTGACGGCAGTGTAGCTGAAAGTGGGGGCGTGTGGTGATCAGTTGGCGCGATGTCGAACTTCGAGCAAAGGGCGAACGTCAATTTCGTGAGCAGATTGAGAACATCTGCTTCAGAGACTTTGTTAGCCTTACAAGCAATATACGGTGACGGTTTTTTAAAGAAAACAGCCATTTACAAGTGTTTTTCAAGATTTCGGGGTGAACAGGAATCGCTGGAAGACGAGAGCCGCAGTGGGAGACATTCAACCTCCAGAAACGAAGGAATAGTTCAGCAAGTGAAACAGTAAATCAGATCAAACCGAAGAATGACAATCGATGAGTTGGCACAGGAAGTGGGGATCTCTCATGGATCCGTTCACACAATCCTGTCAGATGATTTGAAGATGAAACGGGTTAGTACAAAGTTTGTCCCTCGGCTGCTGAACATGGCTTAGATAGAAACTCAGAAGATGACTGCGGTCGAATGTTTTGAAAAAAGCACAGAGGACCCGAGGTTTATTGAGACAATCGTTACTGGTGACGAGACCTGGGTGTACGTTTACGAAACGGAGGCAAAAGCGCATTCATCACAATGGCACACAACATTCTGTCCTCGACCAAAGAAATCACGTTATGTCAAATCCACAACAAAAGTTATGATCATTGCATTTTTCGACAACAAAGGTGTGGTGCACCATGAATTTGTACCAGCTGGACAAACTTTTAACTGGCTTTTGAACGCGCAAGTTTTGAAAAGACCGAGGAAGGCAATCCGAAGAAAACGTCTCGTCAAATGTCGCAGAAAAGAACATTCCACTTTTCCACCAGCCTTCGTACTGAACGGATTTAGCACCATCAGAATTATAGCTCTTTCCCAAGATCAAAATGACACTTTAACACGTTCACACTGGCGCGGTGGATCACACTCGACTGTCTCAAAGTTGTCAAGTCTCCGGCTTTTTGCACACCACTGTCATTTTAGAGAAAATATTGTTCCTTTAAATTGCCCAATTGTTCTAATTAAATAAAACATTTTCTGTATTAAAATACTGGTACCCAAAAAGCCGAAGACTTGGCAGCTCTGAGAAAGTCAATTGTGACCCACCGCGCTGACGTGAACGTGTTAAAGGTAGCCGTTTTGACACCGTAGAAGACATCAAACCAACGCGACGGCTGAACTTGGGAAGTTTCAATGGGAGGAGCGGTGGAATAAGCTTGTGTGTTCTGATGGAGCATACTTTTAAGGCGATTAAGTAAATGCATACCTATATTGTGGTAATAAAGAGTTGCAACAAAATTCCAGGAACTTTTGACTGCTCCTAGTATATATAGTAAGTTCGGACTACTGAAAAAATTATAAAAACATACGAAAAATATACGAAGAAAAATATTTCATAAAATTCTATCAAAAACATCATAAAATGGAAATGCCATTACGGAAGGTTGAGGTCGGAACTGCTAAATTTTTTTTTAAACATTTATATATATATATATATATATATATGGTTTCCTGTATTTAACACTATCATTTACATAAAATATTTTACATAATGGCATCTAATACATGGCTATTTAAAACTCCCTTTAACCCTTTCAGGGGGGCAGAGGAATTCTGTTCGTAAAATGATGAAATAATTGACTGACACCAGAATATTCAAACGAATTTCTTACTAAATAACAAAACGCTAGTTTGCGCTTTAATTACAAAAGCAAC
Source organism: Maratus speciosus (assembly GCA_963932465.1). NCBI lineage: Eukaryota > Metazoa > Arthropoda > Arachnida > Araneae > Salticidae > Maratus > Maratus speciosus. The sequence continues at coordinate 378,823,148 of OZ010788.1, read as the reverse complement.
ATTTTATTAAAGTATTTTTGGTGTCAGTAGTCAGTTTTGGAATTAAAATTAGGTTGCTAAACCCTCTAGCCACCGCCCTTGAAAGGGTTAACCCCTTAATTCTCGCTCCCGTCAATATCTCCGGCTGAGGTGTCGTTCGTTCTTTCTCATATTCTCGGGCTGGAGATTTAATTGCTGGAAAAAACTTCTGAAACCAGAAAAATTGAACTGGAATTTCCATTTGAAGTCTTTGAATATTAGCACTCTGGTTTGATTTGTACGATCTATAATTTGCCATAGATTTGTCATAGATTTGTAATATTTTTGTCATTTTGATATGGATTCTGATGAATCAAGCCTTTCAGATGATAACTGGAATATTAGCCCCTTCACGGTCGCTTAATATTTGAAAAAACCATCAAAAGTGTACCTATTTTTTTTATTACAGAAATTGAATAATTATAAGGTTTCTAAATAAAATATGCAATTAGTTTATTTTTAAGGCGAAAAAACAATATTTTATAGCCATATTCATATTTGTATAAAAGCCATCATGCGAGAATTATGTGTCTTAACCTCTTAAGCTCCGCCCCCGATAAATGTAAGCTACTATCTTTTAATTCAGATTGTTTGACTCCCACCAGTTTTTTTTAAATAGTGTAAATGGCTTTATTTTCGCATCATTTTATCTGCCGTAAACTACGGTGGTGGGAATCAAACAATCTGAATAATAAAATAAAGTAACCTACATTTATCGGAGGCGGAGCTTAAGAGGTTAAGACACATAATTCTCGCATGATGGCTTTTATACAAATATGAATATGGCTATAAAATATTGTTTTTTCGTCTTAAAAATAAACTAATTGCATATTTTATTTAGAAACCTTATAATTATTCAATTTCTGTAATTAAAAAAATAGGTACACTTTTGATGGTTTTTTCAAATATTAAGCGACCGTGAAGGGGTTAATTAATACCTATTTAATATTAATTTATCATTTACTTATTCATCTTTTTCTTATTTTTATTCATTCAATATTAATTTTAAGTTATTACCTAAATTTATCATTCCATTTTTGAACAAATATTAACAATATTAATTTGTTTGTTGTAATAACTTCTTTAACACTAATTTATTTTTGGCTTATCGCTCTTCCTTTTGCAGCTAGATTCGGTGTATAGATTTTCCGAGTGCTATTGACCGTGACTTTGTTCAAAATCTTCATTCATCCGCAACATGTTTTATTTCATTACGTCTATTTCTTGTTAAGTTTTTTTTTTTTTTATCTTATCTCAGGTGTATTCTAATATATTTTTGGATGTCTTAACTTCTTTCAGTTTTCATTCGATTTCCCGATATGTAATATAGAGCTTAATATTGTCATTTTTAGTCCTAATGCCAACAATATTAAACGAAATAACATATCTTTACGATGAATTAAACTTATGAAGATGCTCTGAAGAATTCATAAGCTATTCATAGTTTCTTATTTTTGCATCTCTAATTTCCCGTGCCCATACCTTGAATAATATTTCCCATTTATTTTTACACTTTTGATTTCATTTTAATTATATATATATATATATATATATATAAGCAATAAATATCGTAATGACCATTAATATACATTTATGTTACTGTTTATATTACATGGAATAAATTTGGATTGGTGGTAGGAAGATAGATTCTGCCTTGTTTAGATTGTTTTTTTTATTTTTGGATGTGGCAACGTGGCTGAGTTGGTAAAGTGTGGTTTTTTTTCAACGAACATAATTTTGCATCTTGTACTATATTCTAGGTGAGGGATTCATTTAATATTGTGACGTAGGTTCCGGTGCGGGAACATCTGATATGTAGCATCTGATATGCGTAACATTTCATTCTGCTATTACGTGTTCTGACCGAAACCCACTGCCACTAATCCATTTTTTAATGTTCAGCTGCTTCTGAAATATGACCCACTACCGACGAGTCCTCAGCCTGTTTTTTTTTTATATTTGTCTATAATTTTTTGTTGAAAACTTTAACTTTTTAAATAATTATATTCCTTTTTTTCTTGTTTTGTGAGGGGGTATGCTACTTAAGGCCAAATATATTCTTTTTCTGGTTTATATATATATATAATTCATTTAACATTTTATTTAATTATATGGTTATAAATAGCATTTCTTAAAGATTAAATATCTATTAAGACTGTGGAACTTACCCTTAACGAACATTAAAAATGTAATTTATATTTTTCTTCAATCCACGCATTAGTCTATATTAGTTCATTTAGTCTACTCATTAGCTAACATTTACTAATTCTGAAAAGATATCATGATGGGAATCTAATTTCGTTCATATCTGAAATTCCAAAGCTGATTTCAAAAAGAACATTAAATTGAATTCTTAAGATCAATGGTAAATGTAATTAAGTTCCACATACATGACTGGAAATTTCTTTCCTCATATCAAACTTTTAAATTTTCCAATGACGTTATTTTCCAACAAATGCAAGCCATTTACTTTTATGGCTATTTTAGTCTAAATGTGCATGAAAGGTGTAATAAAATGTAGGCTTTTACGAAAAGAGAATAAATGTTTCGCCATAAAAAGATCAGTCTTTAAATGACATTTTCTTGTTCATTTTATTTTGTATTTGTATTACTTTTACTGTTGAATTTTGTATAAAAATTTTATTTTACCTTATCTGATGTACATTTTAAATAGCAATATATTTCCAAGAAATGAATTAACCTCTTTATTTTGGTGTTTTTCTAATGTTGTTCATTACTTATTTCGGTATAAGTAACGCAAAAAAGCTATTAATGTAGAGTAAAGCTAACACGTGCGCCGTAAATTTTAAATTTTGTTAAAATTATTCTTGATAATGATGAAAATATGATAAGAAAAGGAAATGTCATGCTATATATTTATAAAATTAGGATTATTAGTAAGAGATAAATATGATAAATATCAAAAGCATTGGTGTTTCACTTTATACATCTGATTAATGCATATATATGTATACTGTAATAGCAATTTTTATTTTCTCCATAAATTCAAATTTATTACGTACATATTTTATTATCACAAAAATGAAGATTTTTCTCTTGAGCAAAGACAACAAGAATTTAAGTAACATCTTCATATAAAGTAATTAAGTTGATTATCAAATCAAAAGTTGGGTAGTAAAATGTTTGGAAGAAGGTGTTCCATGAGGTAGGTGAGCCAAAGGTGGCCGTTGTTCTTGACGTATCCCACACCTTTGATGTAGCATTAATTTCATTTTTAAATACAAGATTGCGCTACTACATTGTAAATCATGTAACTGCAGAGCACGTTGCTGAATTTGAAGAGATCGTCTAGATCGGTCGCCATTGTATGCAGTGGTTTCACTTTTGAGGAGTAGTCGTTCTAATTTCCAGATAAGAATGTACGGTAATTTATGTGTGTTTAAATTTATGATACATTTTCCGAAAACTTATTTCTTTCTCTTTAATTACATTTACTTGAATTTTAAAAAAAAAATATTTTTGCGCAACACCAGAGCGCCCACTTAGGAAACAAATGTGGAAGTAAAGGTTAAGGCTAGAAGTAAGCGTAATTTTAAAAATTTCAACTTAAAATACCTGAAAGAACTTAATACCATTTATTACCACTTACTATCAAACTACTCCAACAATTTTCACACTATTGAGAACACTAGAGATAGTCCAAAAGGAGTCAGTAACTCCCAGAAGAGAAGCCTTGAACTACCGTGCACAAAATGTGGTTCAAAGTATTTCCTTGTCTGAAGATAGGAAGATTAAGATGAAAAACTCTAAAAATGTCAACAGAAATAATCACCAGATCAACATAATAAGAAAATCAAAAACCAATCCGTTACACTGTCAAAAGAAACTCTCAAACAAATTGGTACTAAAATGCTGGCAGAAGTGGTTGCGAGCCAAAAATTGTCATTTACACAAGAAAGACAAAATAAATAGAATGCGATTGTGTAATCAATCCTTTCAATATGTGCATGAAGAAGAGTGTCAGGAATTTAACGAAACCAAAACAAAATAGGAAATTTCATCTTCAATTTGTTCATGGAATCCGATTACAAAGCTATACCTTTAAAAATGTTTATGGAATTTTTTTCCGTGTAATTAAATAATTACTTCTAATTAAACATTTTAATACTTTTTTCTAAAAGTAAAAATAGTTTGCCGAGTATTTTCTCACATTTTAAAAGTAATTTCACTATATGGACCACCTTTGGAACATTGTGCGCTAAAGATGGCCCACGAGCTACAATTTTGAAAATGTATCATAAAATTAAATTTTATTTTACAAAATATATATATTACGAAACAATTTAATCGGTTAAGTCGAACTAGAATAAACATGTTTCTGACCAGAAGGAACATTTGATGTGTTATTATTATTTCATATTACTGGATTAGTACCACCTTTTAATCAGCCGTTGGGGAGGTTGTATAGCAGGCATACCACTTAGCACAAGTAGAGCGATGAGAATATTGGTAGAGTCCAATCAAACTCTTATTTATTCATGATGAAGACAAGGCAGATTAGGCCGTGTCAGTGGTGAAAAAAGGCGTATGAAGAAATATGGGGGTTTCCCAATTAAAAGCATGGAAACGTAGTCATAGAAAACTGTTTATTCCATCAGAACATAACAACATTAAACAATTCCCACAGGATGAGAAATCAGAGCATCCCACTCGAGCATGAACTAGTTACTCATGCAAAATAGATGTTAATTCACGAAATGAATATTCTACATGGCTAAGGACACCAGGTAACAGGTTATGTAAACAATCAAACAGCACAAAAATCTATTTCTGAGCTCATGCTCGAACTATTTATTAGGATGCGCGGAGGAAATCCGATTGAAATGAAAACTTCAGGCTAATCCAAACAAAATCACGAACGAGACTCCAAGTGAAACTGCGATCCGTCACTCAGCCAATTGAGAGCGACCGAGAAACGTCACAGAAAAGAATCCCGGCACCGCTAAAGGAAGGACTTCGATGTGAAAAGGCTGACGCCTAGCGGGCGGGAAAATGAGATGAAATAGAATAAAAATGTAAAAATGGCTTTGATAAACATTCGAAAAATAAGTAACTGCGTTCAGAACTTTACAGTTTGGTAGACGATAAAAATTAATGAAGGGATTAAAAGTTTAGATTACGTTTTGGAATAAAACGAATAAAATCCATAAAATTAATTGGAATAAAATTAAGATACGCGTTTTAAAATTATAGGAATTTAACTAGAAATAAATAATAGAGCGTATTAAAAAAAAGGAAATAATAAATATGCCGGCAATTTAGAATAATTTAAATGAATAGTAAAAGTAAAAATTTTTTATATAACATATATATATATATTTGATATGTGTTAGCGATAAGTGTAAAATTTTACAAAAAAAAAAATACATCCACATACTCCTAACCAGAAAATTACGAAAACTCCTCAAAGCTTAACTATGACCACCTTTGGCTCACATACCTTAGATAATAGTAGGCACAAAAATAATCATGTTTTATATTAAAACTATTGTTGATATTGTAGCGAGTTATAATTACAGCCCCAAGTATTGGCGATAGAATAGCATAATATGAAAAGAAAATCAAAATTAAACGAACGATAATAAAATGAATGTTTGTGAATTAAATATTTGGAAATTCTGTAAACCGCTTGTTGCTCCACACGTTTTCTTTAGATGAAATGGATAAAGTTGTGGTTTATTTCAATTCACACATGTTTGTTTAATCATTAATAAGTTATTTCTTGCATTACAGATTTTTAAAATGCGAAAGATAGCATTGGAAATTCCAAATTTAAATGTTAAAAAGTAGAACTAGGACGTTAAAAATTCCTACAAAAATGTAATAGACGCTACCGATGTTATGATAATTATCGTTCAGATTTTAATGCACCACACATGAAGATATAAATATAGTAGAATCTCGTTAAAACGATTGTCATTTTGACGAATTTTTCAATTTAATAAATATAATTGGGATTGTAAAAAAAAAAAAAAAAAAAAAAAAAAAAAAAAAAAAAAAAAAAAAAAAAATCCTATTCTATGTCGGTATAAAAGTATTTTTTATTTAACGTATTTTTCAGTATAGCAAATTTAATCAGTGTTCCCCACAGATAAGTTGTAACGAGATTTTACTGTATATACTCCGTAACTGATACGTTGCCACTACCACTATAGGTACGTGGTACCGGACATAATGTAAGAAGGTTGAGAATCAGTCACTAGGATACTTCAGATAACATTAAATGGAAGACCTATTTACAATATACTTAATTATTTACATTAAAACATAACATTTTCATTTATAGCACCGGATTTAGTAGATCCTGCACTTTGGGATATTATCTACGCACTAGGTTAGATCACTCTAAATACACTATTCCCGTATCTTTTGATCGTACTCAGCTAGGCTTATCCAACAATACGATCGGAAAGGTCTCCCGAAATTCTCAGCACATTGTATACTTCTCAAGGAAATACTATGTGCTCACAGCACGAGCTACTACTTTCAACCTCTACTTCCAACATTCAACTTAAAACTGAACTGTTACTCTATCTCGCTCCCTTCTCCCTACCAGACTCTGGTGTTTTTACCTGAATGTTCAAGGGTTCTTCGAGATCGCTCGACAGGTCATCACAAGAGATTATCTTTTTTCATAACTCTCTTATCTCCAAATACCCGGCTATTGTGCTATATTTGTTTCACTGGACAATAGTAGCCCCTCTTTTGGAATCTCATTTTATACACTTCACTCATTTTAATCTCACAGATAAGAGAATGTGTCCATAACTTGAGTACGTGGATAATGTTAAACAGATAAATACAATACATAAAGAAAATAAAATTAAACAGTAATCTACATTAAGCGTACGTCTCATTAACATCAGAGATCTGACAAAAGTATTCTAATATTTATATTCTAATCTTAACAGGACAGAACTTCTTTTCTTTCCTTTATTTCCATCTCCTTTGCTTAGGATGGTGGTGGTGGTAGTGGTGGAGGGGGGGGGGGGGTTCTCTACATTTTTTTGTGGTTCAAAGTCATCAGAAGGAGGAAGCAGAGTTTCATCCATCTGCAAAAGATAGTAAAATTACAATATATAAATTTCCGAAATAAAATGTGAATATTAAACATTATTTTTAAACGGGGGAAAATATCATAAAGGTCAGATAGATTATTTTATTACCTAAACTTTACAGCTTAGATAAAAAGTAAGTATTAAACATTACTTTGGGGGTAATTTCACATACTACACAACTAATCATGCACTAAAACCACAATACAATAAGAAGACCATGCAGTTATTAAAATAAACAAAGTATGTTTCATGTTATTATTTAATATCCTAAATTTCAGAAAATAGATTTTATTAAAAATTATTAAGAAGTAAAAACAGAACCATTATAAGATCACTCGTCTGCCTGTCACAGCCGTTTTTTTTCGTAAACTATGGGACGTAGAAAGTTCAAATTTGGCAGAATTAACGAAGGCTATTGACCCATATAGACCAACATACTTATAGATTATTAACCATTCAAAATATATTTAGGAAAAATGTAGGGGGGCTAATTAAGTTACTTGAAAATAAAAATCAATTATTTTTACTTACCCATCATACATAGTATAGGACAAATCCTGTAATCGTTTTAAAAATCGAAAAAAAAATTTTGACCGATTTACACGTTTCAGACACTGGAGATTCCGAAAAACATATTTTTAGAAAAAAAACTTTTGCCGACCGTCTGGGTGTGTGTGTGTGTCACTATAAACACCCTATCTCCCGAACAAATTGAGATAGAGACGTGAAATTCAGTGTGTACTTAGGAAGTAACAATGGGAAGAAGCCTATTGAATATGAGTAACCTCGATTATCCGGAACTATTTTTTTTCGGACTCTCGAAATATTCGTTGTGATAAAAGGTATACAAAAATTTTCGAAATTGTTTATTTGAAGAAGTGAGTATACAAGACAATAAAAAAACATAAATTTTGCATCATTAATGAACTCCATCGGATACTTAGTTGCCGATATATTTGTAATCCTATTTTTCACACTCTTCGATTTTTCATTACCCTGTATTTCATTCAAATTTCAATTCAAAGATGTATTTTAATTCGAAATGAGACGCTTAATCCGACGCAGTAAACAGTTAGTTTATATGATTATCTTTTTCGAGTTACAAGGATGTTTCTTTTACGCAATTCGGTACTACTCGATTATCCCGCCGACCAAAAAACTATCGCCAAACTATAAGATTAAATGCCAATAATGGCTTATCGCAAATGTCAAACATTTAATGCATCTCCATACCTATAAGGCGGTTTCCCATAGGAGGGACCCTGTTCTGTCGCCAAATTCCGCCAAGTTTGGCGATATATCGCCAAATTTGGCGACCAAAATGAGTCGCCAAATTGGCGGTATCTCTAATATTTCGCCAAATTCCCATAGACTTCCATTGTAAACCAATAGTGTTTATTTGCTTACAGATAATCAACAAATTGAGATATTTTAATGCAACAAAAAGTTATTAGCTTAAGGGATTATATTAATTACATTTAAGGGAGTCCAAGTAAATTAAATTATTTTCATAAAATTAACATGATACAATGCTTAGCATGTATCACATGTTTTATTTTCATATGTTATATTATGTATATCCATGATGGGTAAATATTATGCTGGCCCCCAACGACTAGTTTATCGTGTGGGGTATCGTGTGAAAGTTCTCGTAACGTTGAACTCAAAAATACATATGTTTTATTTTAAGGTATTATATTATCAGAGATATCGCCGAATATGTAATGCAAAAATATGTTCCCTTCCCTCTATATCAGAATCTACTAAAACTAAAATTCTGAAAGAATTAGGGATAGTAGAAGGGTCTTTAAACCTTGCAGGAAAACTATAGCGATTACTCTAGGCCACATATTTTTTGAGAAAATGGCTTTTTTCTGCTACACAGAAATTTCACTTTGCGGGCGCTGAGCAAAGGAGTTAAGGAAAGCTCGAAGTACCAATCATCGCAGAGTATAAAAAGATTGGTGATAATGATTTTCGAAAAAAAAAACCCGGTAATTTGCCGAGATATTAACCCTTAAAGACACGGACAGTTTGGACATACAAAAAAATACGGGCGGCGTACTTTATGCGTCATCGGCTTTTAAAGCGTAGATAACAACTTATAATGATATTTTTTTGTAATGCAGTACCCAATAATAGTATAAAAGCTAGTACGGAACCCTCATTCCTCGAGTAATACTCGTATTTGACCTATTTTTTTTTCTTTTGAAAAACTACAAATTGTTTTTAATCTTTAGAAATGTATATTAAAATACAAAAAGACAAATCGAATTATTTTAAATTACCTGCAAACCAAAATATTTTCTTTGTTTTTTAAACCAGCCTATAAGGAATGTTTCATAATCTGAATATTCTTTATAAGGAAGTATAGTTTTACACCAAAATGTAGTAAAAATGAGGTCGTCCTGGAAATCTGTATACAGATTAACTCTTAACTAGAGATAAAAGTCCCGGTATCAAGATAAGCAATCGAATAAAAGACTAAAATGAAACTGAATCAAGTCACGAAGAAAAAATAATTAAAAAAAAAATGCGAATAAAAGTGTATAGGATATTTCGAATGATATCACAATCAAAAGTCCGAACAAACTAAAAATACATCTGATACAGAAAAATCTTTGAACAACAGATTTGTCTCGATTTGAAAGATTCGTTGAAACATATAACAAATTATTTCTAATGAACAAATTTTAACTAGAGGCTTAAAATTTGTTTTTACTCACTTAAAGTTTGTTATTTGTATAATTGCTTAATTTGGACTACTTAAGATTTATAGATTTTACAGTAATAAAATTTAGTTTTCAGAAAGTAAAAGCATGCATTTAAATTAATGTTAAATATACTCTACAAAATTTAATGTCCATAAACTGCTGATTCGTATTTCAAGTAAAATTCGATACTTCTCTCTTAAAAGGAAACCGATCTTACACGCGATTGTTACGCTGAATTAATATAGTTAGTACTAAATAATATAACTTAACATATAATTAATCATTTTTAATTTAAAAAAATTAAATCATTTATAGAATTTAAATGTTTGTCTTTCTTATTATACATTATTCTAAACATTGTACGACGAGCGTAAAAAAGGATGTTTCTAAATTTCTTCCTAAATTTACTAACGTTGTAATCAAATCGGTTATAATGATGTTCTCGGAAAAGAACAATTACCAAACTCCCTTAATCTTTGTTATAAGTGATTTTCACTATATATACTGTTTTAGGTATGCATTATAATGTATAATGATTATTAACCAAATGTCAAAATTTACAGTTACTATGCAATGCAACGTTTACCATGTATCAAAATTTAAATCGAAATGTATATGATAACTATAAAGAAAAAATGTAAATACTTCAATAGATACAGAATTATATTAAACAAAATTTACAATATTTTTAATTTGTATAAAAAACACATATCATAATAAATATTTAATGGCATTATTGGTTTGCTTTTCCGCTCTATGATTATCATCATAATTAAAATATACTGTTTCACATATGTATTACTGAATAATGCTGTGTTTACTAAAAGGTCACAATTTATAGCTACTATGCCAAGTTAATTAAGGATGGACATTTGAAACATGATCAATGATAATAATAAATGATATATAATTTTTTTTCATAGGTAAAAAAATATTGAAAGCAAAGCAGGAATATTTTTAACTTGTGTAAAAAATGACATTCAATAATACCTTTTTAATGACATTTTTAATTTTCTTTTTAAACTGTACTATAACTACTATAACTCTATGAATAGTGAATGGATAAAATTGACTAAATGAGTGAACGACTATTAAATATTTCTATTTATTAAGAATTATCTAAGACAAGTCTAAAATATTTTTAACTTACCTAAAAAATACACTCAATAATAACCATTTAATGACATTACTGGTTTTCTTTTAAACTCTACCATTAGTATCATAATTAAATCATGATATGAAAGCTGAATTATCTAAATTGAGTAAGAGAAGTTTGCTTTGGGGGTAAGGAACGCTTTTCAAAGATATAAAGACGCCTAACATTATAAAAGTAAAACCACTCTCGGCTAAGGAATTTTGCATGCATTTTATTTCCCTATAAATGAGATAGGGTAATTTATTAGTATAATTACTTACGCATTTCAGAACTCGGAAAAAACTAATTAAGTTGCTTATTCCGCCATTACTTGAAACTTCGGTCAATATTCGTAAACGTGACCGTCGAAAACCAAAGAAAGGTATAATCGATTATCCTATCTTCTTCTAAGGAGAAGTCTTTTTTTTTTCCTTTATAAATTAATCTCCCGCTAAAGAAAAGATTAAAGTAAAGTATCTTAAGCGGTTTCTTTTTTATATATATATAATTCACTATTGTTACTTTTTACATAAGTTGTATTTAGATATCAGATCTAAATGACTTAAGATTAATAGGACTAGCTTATCTCAGATGCTATCGCATAAGTATTAAGCAAGGAATAAAAAAGGCGAAACCGGATAGTTGTAATAGTTTCTTAATTTTATTTGAGCGGAAACTTCACTGATATTTACTACAATCATTTGCTATTTCATTAGATATTTTGTCTACAATTTTAGAAATAAATTCTTTTTTCTTCCTTTTAACTTTAATTAATGTTAATTAATTTTAGCAACTTAATTAAAGCAACTAGTGAATTATTTGGGGAAGCTATTAATTAATTAATAAGCAACAGAGACTTCAGGGCAGCACTGCACCCCCGATATAATAAATTGAATATCACAATCCTGTAAGCCCCACCAGTGGCTGAGAGGTTCTGCTCTCGAAGCTGGTAGACGGGAGGTGCTGGGTTCGATCCCAATCGCGCCCGTCGGCCTAACCGTTTCGGAGTTTTCGTGGTTTTCTTCGAAACCGTGGATTCCCATGCGTAAATACGCGTTAGGTTCCCTTAGAAAGACCCCCACGGAGGGCACTCTCCCCAGGGCCTATATCCCTCGAGTTGATAATCGGCCGTCAAAAATCAACCCAACCCAACCCACAGTCCTGTAATATCAGCGCATGTTATCGCATTTTGTGGTGCAATTAGCCTTATTAATACTATTAATACTAATAAGATACTACTCTCTTTGCTTTATAAATTAATCTCTCTCTAAGGAAACAATTAAAATATAGTATCATGAACAGTTTAGTTTTTTCCCCTTTGTAATTCACTGCTATTTATTTTTACATAAGTTGTATTTAGACACCAGATCTAAGTTACTTCGGATTAGTACGACTTGCTTATTTCAGACTCTAACGGATAAGTAAAACAAGTAATAAAAAACAAATCAGACATTTGTAATAATTTTATTTGAACCGAAACTGCGCTTACTACAATACTCATTACAATAATTTATCATTGAGTTATATGTTTTACCACAATTGGCGGAATAAATGCAATTTTGTCCTTAAACTTGTATCCATTTTTAATTTAAAGCAGCAAGGGAAGCATTAAGAAGCAATATTAATTGGTTAATGATACAACGGGGGTGTTCAACAGGAGAGGGGGGGACAGAGCCGCCTGAATAAATTGTCCTGTGGTATACATGCATTTAATCGCATTTTGTGCTGCTATTTGAAACAATTTTACTTACTAAAACTAATACAATACTACTCTATTTTCTTTATAAATTAATCTTCCACTATGAAGAACATGAAAATAAACTAAAAATGAATCTCTCTTTTTTTTTTTTTATTCATTATTACTTCTTCTTATATAACGTGAATTTACATATGAGATTTAAATGACTTAAGTTTAATACGACTTGCTTATCTCAAAAGCTATCGGATAATTATTAAGCAAAAAATAAGAAAAGGGAAAACAAATACTTATAATAGTTAAAATGTGGGAAAGGAAAAACTTATAACAGTCACTTAATTTTATTCGAACTAAAACTTCACGGTTATTTCTGAGACTTATTAACCATTCGTGTAACAAAAAAGTCCTTCCGGCCAGTGCCGGGAGGAAGAGGTAGCTTTCATATTTCTTATTTTTTAAAAGCTAGCTTATATTATTCAAACACACGAAGCTCAATTTAGTGGAAAACGATTATAGAAGATTCAATACTAATTTTTATCAATACTAAATCATTATGAATGAGAATTTCGCGAAATCAGTCAGCTTTATCCAAGCTGATTTTATTTAAAGTAACTTATATTTGGTTTCCAAATTCGGCGATATGTTGAAGTGAAGAATATCTCTTTTAAGACAACATGGTGGATGAGGCTAACCATTGAACTTTGTCGAGACCTTAGTAATTCCTGTTCACATGCTCACTCACATCGGAATCGGTTGATATATGTGAGTGCTGTCGCAGGCAAAAAATCAGATTTTTCAAAATGTCACCCACATAAAGAAATTCAAACTGCTATATCTGAACCATTTCTAATATAAAGACAAAACAAAAAATACTCCGGAACCCTTATATCAAAGTCAAATACTTAAGAAAGAAACCTTTTTCAATTCCTAATTTTTTTGCACCTCACTTTAAATTCAATTTTTTTTTTAATTTTATGGCCGCCATTTTGAAACTGGATGGCGGATGAAGCTGGCCAACGAACTCGGTCGAGACATTGGTATGTACTATGTACACACCGAGTTTCATCCAAATCGGTTCATAAATACGCCTGTTATCGCGTGACAAAAATCAGTTCGTTTCAAAATGTCAGCCATGCTAGAAATTCAAAATGCTATAAGTCAGCCATTTTTTTATATATAGACGAAACAAAAACTGTTCCGAAATCTTTGCATTAAGGTCAAACACATAAGAAAAAAATCTTTTCCATTTTCCAATTTTTTGATACCTCATTTTAAATTTAAATTTTTTTTAAATGGCCACCACTTTGAAACAAGATGGCGGATGAAGTTGGCCAACGAACTCGGTTGAGACATTGGTATGTACTTTGTATATACTAAGGTACATCCATATCGGTTCATGAATACGCCTGTTATCGCGTGACAAAAATCAGGACGTTTCAAAATGTCAGCCACGGTAGACATTCAAAGTGCTATAACTCAGCCATTTTTCAAGATATAGGCAAAACAAAAACTGCTCCGGAATCTTTGTATCAAGGTCAAATACATAAGAAAGAAATATGTTTCAATTTTCAATTTTTTGGTACCACATTTCAAATTTAAATTTTTCTTTAAATTTAAATGGCCGCCATTTTGAAACAGTATGGCGGATGAAGCTGGCCAACAAACTCGGTTGAAACATTGGTATGTACTATCTACACACCGAGTTTCATCCAAATCGGTTCATAAATACGCCTGTTATCGCGTGACAAAAATCAGGTCGTTTCAAAATGTCAGTCACAATAGAAATTCAAAATGCTATAACTCAGCCATTTTTTAGATATAGACGAAACAAAAACTGTTCCGGAATCTTTGTATTAAGGTCAAACACATAAGAAAAAATCTTTTTCATTTTCCAATTTTTTGATACCTCATTTTAAATTTTTAATTGTTTAAATTTTTTTAAATGGCCGCCATTTTGAAAGAAGATGGCGGATGAAGCTAGCCAACGAACTCGGTCGAGACATTGGTATGTACTATGTACACACTGAGTTTCATCCAAATCGGTTCATAAATACGAGAGTTACAGTGTGACAAAGATCATATATATATATATATATATATATATACTAGGGGGCTCTGCCCTCTGCAAGCTACGCTCGCCAACCCCCGTTCAGACACCGCAGAATCTAAAAACACGCTAACCTGATGGGTTTAAAAAATATTATAGAAGATTGAATTATACTGAAAAAAGCTGTGCAGATCTCCCTCTAAACGGGTTTCCATTCAATTTCCTTTGATTTCAAAAATTTAATGCCGAATCAGTTGCTGTTAAGACATCCAATGGTTGTTTCCGTGTTTGATTAAAGAGGATCAGTTAATGTTTGAAAAGAAGCTTAAAATAAAAGGAAATAAGTGTACAGAGTCTTTGTCTCCCGGTATTTTAAAACAATTTCTATAACAATAGCCTAAGTCATGTGACTATCATCAAGAGTTCCGGGCGAACCACTTCGCTTTTTATATTCCTGGTGCCATTTTGGTACTTTAATAGTAGCAAGGTACAGGTGATAAGCCGCCAAATATTATTCTATCGCCATAATTTCATCTATATTATAATAGTCCAAGTCATGTAACTGCCATAAATAGGCTCTGATCCCTTCGCTTTTCATATAAAAGTTTGGCCCAGATATCATATACGGCCCCATATTGGCGCTATTTTTTTCCGACGCTAATTTGGGGAAAACATCAACAGAATAAACAACAACATCCGGCTTATCAAATCAAGCAAAATAACGATACTATGGCGCCAGTTAAGTACCCGTTGCGTATATGACACTGGCGTCAGAAAAAAATAGCGCCAATATGGGACCATATGTGGCATCTGTGCCGAAAGTTTTCCATTTCCATTTAAAAAAATCAATATTTTTTTCGAATAATACTACATAAAAGCATTGTTGCAAAGAATTCTTGGTACTGTTACGCTAGCTGGGTGCAAATCTCGCCAATAACTATTTTTCAACTCGCCAGATAGCATTTTTTTTTTCGAGTGGTAAATTAAAACATTGCTTTGAAGTTGAAATTAAATGTCATCGTTTGTTACATCATTTAATATTTGGTCAGATGCCATATACGCACCCTGTTTGGCGTGATTTTTTTTTACGAAAATTTAGCGAAATCCTCGTTTTCGAATACCAGTTACATATGTATTTTTGGTACTACTTAGTTATCCCGTCGAACAAAAATCTATCGCCAAACTATAAGATTAAATGCCAATAACGGTTGATAAATGTCACATTCACTTGACTTTAAGCAAGCTACACGTCTTTACGTCATCAAGTGATTTTTATTTCGATGTTTTATTTGTATATTTATTAATGTTGTACTATTTTCTTTGTTCTTTCGTTATTTAAAATAAAAATTATGTCAATTTGTATAATTTGGCGAGTGGTTTGGCGATTTATATAATTTGGCGAAATGGGTCGATGGAATAAGTAAGTATGCTTATTCAGTAAAGTAAAAATATTTTTTAATTATTTTCTATTATTTTTTATTTTTAAAGGAAAATAACCAAAAAAATAATTAACTATAGAACAAAACAATTTATGTAATTAAAAAAAAGAAAATAAAGTAATTAAAATTTATTATTAAATAAACAACAATAGCCGGGTTACCATGTCAACCAAAATAATGCCATTTTGGCGCCAATTAGGTACCCCGGTGCGTATATGACATTTGTGCCTAATATTTTTCTTTTCATTTCGTTTAAAAAAAAAAAAAAAGAAGTGAAAGACATTTATTTTAAATGTTTATGTTTGTATTAAATAAAATGATAATGAAGTACAAATTGAATTATGAATAAAAGTAACATGATACATTTCTTAGCATACATTTAAGGGAGGCCAAACTTCTCGCCAAATTAGTTTAAAATAGTAACCTTTTCTAAAATCTGAAAAAAAAAAATATCTGTTTGATTAAAATTTGAGTTACCATCATTAGAAAAATGTATATAAAATTAGAAAAAAATTAATATTTCGAAAACTAATTCGAATTTAAAAATTCTAATACCAGTTTTGAAATCTGCGGAGCAATATTGATTTTTGTTGTTAATTTCATCGCAAAGTATTGCATATTTTAGGAGAAATCGCCGTGAAACATAATCAGTTGTTTAATCAGTCGATTCAAAGAATCGTTACATTTCAGCCGTTTCATATATTCGTTTCACAAATTCGTTTCATTAGGATTATATATATATAGGGTAGATAGATTAGGATTTTATATATATAGGGTAGATATCAACGTTTGAACGGAGGGTGGTTTCGGGGTCTGGGGTTCATGATCGATTAAATATACCAAAATTTTTTGAAATCGCTTTCCTCCGAACGCCTGCAATAGGTAGCTTTTTGTAATGAAAGCTACCTAAAAAAAACCATTTGAAAAAATAATTCTGATCTTTTTCTTTCTTTGGCATTACTAGAATACCTAGTGCATATTATGCATATTATGCGTTTGCATATATCTACGTTCAATTTTTATTGCCGGTTGTCTTCTATTATACAGGGTGCAATATGTTATCTATCGCCGACCTTTAATTTCTCAACCGTTGGTCGTAGACATATTGTTCCAATTACGAAAACGTTTCAAATGAAGTAAATATTCATGCTGTGGCATTATTTATAGTAAAAAATCAATTTTATAAAAATTACGAAATCTAACTTTTAATACGGTCCCCCAGTCCCTATAGTTATATTTAGTAAAAGTTTACACATATCATAACACATATAACACAAAAAGTTTGACATCTGTGCCACAAAAATTGACAGAGTTATTAAATTTCAAATTTTGAGATTTTTGCACATGATTTTGTTTTTCATTGAGAGATCAGTTAAAAGATTAATTAAAGTAATTCGAGATCAAAATCAGGGTGCTATGTCCTTTTTACGGCGAAACCACCTTTAGCCGGTATCGCCAAATCTGGGTACCACCAAAGAGGGTTGTTATTTCATCTAAAAATGTGAGCTGACTTTTAGGGGTCGTACACAAAGCGAAGAATGAAATATTGAAATTAAACAGACAAATAAATATCAATTTACTATATTATCGAAAACGGTCTACTATAAAAAATGAATACATAAAACGCCGGAAACTACTAGCGATACTACTCAAAGTGCTCTCCATTGGTGGCAATGCACAATGGAATGCGTGATAGTACTGAGTCCTGGACACATTAGATCATAACAGGTGTGCAAACTGTGAGACAATCAAGGATGATGCGCTGCTTCAGATAAACCATAGAAGTAGTCTCAGTCACATAGACTTATCCCTTGATGTAATCCTAGAGTTAGAAGTCCTTGGGAGTCAAATCCGGTGAACGCGGTGGCCACTTTAACATACCACCATATCCAAGGATCTGTTAAATTAATTCGGTGGCCAGATACCCCCGGGCGTTTGATGTTTTATGCGAAGAGGGTCCCATCATGTTGAAACCACACCCGGCATGCATGTCAGAGAGCAACTCTTCATAGCAGTCACATACCGTGTTTTGTAGCAGATGCAGGTAACGATCGCCCGTTAAGGTCCCATCGTAGAAAATTGGTCCAACAACCTAGGTCACCCATATACTGCACCACACTTGTCGTACTGTCCGGGCGATGTGGAGGTTTCCAGGTTGCATCATCCTTTTGATTGTCGCACAGTTTGCACACCTGCTATGCTCTAACGTGTCCCGGACGCAGTACTACTGTCACGTATTCAATTGTGCATTGTCGCCAATGAAGAACCCTTTGAGCAGTATCTCTAGTAGATTCTGGCGTTGTATGTATTCATTTTTTATACTAGACCGTTTTATAATATTATAATAAATCTATATTTATTTTTCTGTTTAATTTCAATATTTCATTCTTCGCTTTGCATACGACCCCTAAAAGTCAGCTCAAATTTTTAGATGAAATAACAACCCTCTTTGGTGATACCCAATTTGGCGATACCGGCTAAAGGTGGTTTCGCCGTAAAAAGGACATAGCACCCTGATTTTGATCTCGAATTACTTTAATTCATCCTTTAATACTACAACCTCTACTTAACCTCTTCAGACCCCAGGGTTTATTTTCATATATTTTCTTACTTCAGTTATGAATTTATATTCGCAAAGTGATAACTAAGAAAGATTGAAAAGCAAAAAAAAATTAAATTTAATTTTTGTACATAAAATTTGATATATCATATATAATACATGGGACACAATAAATACATTTTTTGATAATTTTTTAGGATATTTTCTTTTGTTTTGAATGGAAAAAATAATGAAAAATATTAAATAATCATGCATTTAATAAATTTTTATTTTTAATGGGCTCTCCATGTGGTATTTTAATGAATAAAAAAATTATTTACTTTTCGTTTTTGTATATTTCCCTCATTTTTGCTGCAAGTCATTTTTAAATCCCATTTTATGGCAGAAAAAAGCACTATAAGAAACAATTTGCTATTTTGCTTTAGTTTGGCTATCTTTGAAGATTCCATTCACACCATTTTCATTTTATTAATCATTATTTATATACAGGGAAAAAAATTGTAAAGATGTGTATCCTATAGGATACTCCAGGTCCGAAGAGGTTAATACATCCTTTAATACCTCCCTCAATAAAAGACAAAATCATGAGCAAAAATCTCAAAATTTGAAATTTAATAACTCTGTCAATTTTTGCAGTACAGATGTCAAATTTTTTGTGTTATATGTGTTATGATATGTGTAAACTTTTACTGAATATAACTATAGGGACTGGGGGACCGTATAAAAAGTTAGATTTAGTAATTTTTATAAAATTGATTTTTTACTTTAAATAATGCCACAAGATGAATATTTACCTCATTTCAAACGTTTTTGTAATTGGAACTATATGTCTACGACCAACGGTTGAGAAATTAAAGGTCGGCGATAGATAAAATATTGCACCCTGTATATAAGTTTTAGTTCTGTCTGAAACCATTTAGTTTTGTTCTAGATATTCATTTGTGATAACGTACACAAACTCTCATTACCGATATTATTTCTCCATCCTCTTTATTACTACATTGTAATGTTATTGTACACGGCACGAAAATCCTCAAATAATTAATGAAATGGAACATAAAATTGATATAAGAAAGACTTGTACGGATAGGATTGCAACAAAATATCTTAAAGTCTTCGAGATAAAATAAAATAATTTTCTGATCGGATATTTCGAGATAATGATAAGGGTTAAAGAGAAATAAATTCTGCAGAAAAATGTTTTCTTCATTCAGTAAATTGGCAAAAATATATAGATAAATAAGATTTTTTCGAGATATCGAAAAATTTAGAATGATGAAAATCATTATTTTTTAATATTTTACTCAGATTATTAACTTTTTTAGCATTTTAAGAAATTTTAAGTGTATCTGGAACATACACATATTGCAAGAACAGCAGAATTGTAAAGATAGGATTACCACAAAATGTCTTAAAGTCTTCGAAATAACATAAAATAATTTTCTAGCCGGAAAAAAATATTTCGAGATAATGATCAGAGTTAACGAGAAATAAATTCTGCTGAAAAATGTTTTCTTCATTCAGTAAATTAGCAAAAATGCATAGGGAAATCAGATTTTTTCAAGATATCAATAAATTCAGAATATTAAAAATCAGTATATTTTTAATATTTTTAGTCGGTATATTAACTGTTTTTCCATTTTAAGAGCTTTTAAGTGTAACTGGAACCTGTAATTTCAAGAACAGTAGAATTGTAAGCATAGGATTGGAACAAAATATCTTAAACTCTTCGAAATAAAATAAAATAATTTTCTGATCGGAAAAATATTTCGAGATAACGATAAAAGTCAAACAGAAATAAATTCTGCAGAAATATATTTTCTTCCGTCAATAAATTAGCAAATGCATAAGGAAATGAGATTTTTTGGAGATATCAAAAAATTCGGCATATTGGAAATCATTATATTTTGAATATTTTAGTCGGATTTGTAACTGTTTTTTCGTTTAAAAAATTCTTAACTACATCCTAAAACATGCACTTATTTCAAAAACACTATAATGATAAGATTTAGTTAGTTATTCTGAAAAATATATATTTTCATAAGAAACAATCTAATACAGTTTACTGCCTGTTTTTCTGTTTTCATACCCAATTATAATTGTCAATACATACCTTTTTTACTGCCTATTGTTCTCTTGTATTTGTAATTTTTAGTTCTGACGGAAATTATCTAGTTTTGTTCTCATATTCATCTTCAGACAACATATACAAAACTGGCACTACAGGTATTATTTCTTCGTCCTCTTTATTACTACATATTATAACATTATTGTACACAGCACCAAAATCTTCTAATAATTAATGAACTAGATCATAAAATGGCTATAAAAAAGACTTATAAATATTGGACTGCAACAAAATGTCTTAAAATCTTCGAAATAAAATAAAATAATTTTGTGATTAGAAAAATATTTCGAAATAACGATAAGGGTTAAAGAAAAATAAATTCTGTTGAAAAATGTTTGTTTTCTCCATTCAGTAAATTAGCAAATGCATAGCGAAATCAGATTTGTTTGAAGATATTAAAATTCGATATATCGAAGTTCGACTTAACGAGGTTTGACTGTGTATCATTAATGTTCTTAAAGTTTAGTTTTCATAACGTCACTTAATTACTTAAGGGTTTTTTAACAGATTTTAATTATTCCGCCTCTAAAAATATGAAATCTGAACTTGACTAATCTCAAGATTTATAATTTTGTACGTGAATTAAACATATTTTAAAAAGTAGCTTTAAGAATTTTTAATATAGACATGTGGAAAACAAGAATTTTAAGGAAATAATTTAGTACAAAATAAATAAGTGAAATATTAAAAAAAAAATCACAGCAATAGAAAGCATATCCACTCCTTTACAACTTTATATTAAAAAGGTTTTATGTGGAGAAAAAGAAAACGCTATTTCAAAGAGGCATTACTACTCGTAGATAATAACATCAAAACTACACTAAAAAATAAATAAATGAATAAATGAAACATAAAACGTAAGTTATCAGCGACAGTGAAATTATTAATTTCTATGCAGCTTTATTTAAAAGATATGAGAAAAAGCACAACATTTTAAAATAACATTTATTGGTGGTAATATATACAAGTAGATTTTGAAAGTTTCTTGACTGTATAATGTTTGTAATATTCAAAATTCAACTATGTTTTTTATAAAACCCAAATATTTTAATAAATAATTAAATAAATGAAATATATAAAACGAAAATTTTCAGTGATAAAAACAACATTCATTACTTCCCCGATTTATTTCTAAAAAGGGGAAAAATAAAAAAAAACCTTCAAAATTGTAATTTTTCGTTCTGATTCACTGATCAACAAAGCTAATTAAATTAGCCAATTGCCCTGGAACTTCTTATCTTGTAGCTTTCAAATTAAGTCCTCTTTCTTATTTTTATTCTTTTTTATTTATCTTTTTTACATTTAAAATTTGAAATCTTAACATCGTTGATCTAAAGATTTGAACTTTTATAAATGAATCAAGCAGCTAAGAGCACCATGTAAAAAAAAATACGTTTTGTAAAATTGCTTCAAGGAATTTTACTTCAAACATGGGGGAAAAGCAGTAATCCAAAGACATGCTTTAGAAAATAATGAATTAAATAAATAATTGAAATTGAAATTCTCATCGATTAAAAAAAATATTCTTTCATTTACAAATTTAAGGAACGGAATATAAAACTAGTCGGATGTGGCTATCCCAAAACTTTTTTCGATCTCATACATGTTATATGTCCTGAAAACTGCAGCATAGCACACTGTTAAAAATTTGCAGCATTCTGGCAGGTCATTTGACCGTTTTTTCCGAAAACGTTTACACAACCGTAAGTTTAACGCTATTCTTACCATATTACTGGCCATTTTATGGTCAAAATATAGTTAAATTACGGTTATGAAACCGTTTTTTCAATAAACGGTCGAATGACCTGCCAGAATGCTGCAAAATTTTTAACAGTGCAGCGCCACCGGTTGAGTGATTTACACAAAAATCTAATCAGCAACGACGAATGTCAACTTCTAACTGAATCTGAAGCTTGATGAAAATCCGTGCATTAGATTTTGAGATAGAGCTATTGCGGAAATCGTAAAAACTATGCATGGCAGTGCCACCTGTTAGGCGATTTACATCAAAAACTAAACTGCACTAATTTATATCAGGGGCTAACTGAATTTGAAAATGGATGAAAATTCGTGCATTAGTTCTTGAAATACAGTTATGCGTAAATTGGGAAAAATGCAGCGTACCAGCGCCACCTGTTGGGCGATTTACACCAACAAGCAATCAGCACCAACATATATCAGGGAATAACTGAATCTACAGTTTTATTACATGTCGTTCATTAGTTCTTAAGATAGAGCGCCCACAAAATCTGTGTCACATACAGGCAGACAGTCAGGACAGAGTCACAGACTCACACACAGGCATTTTGTAAAAAAATTGTTTTCGTTTATCTCTGACACCTAAAACGCATAAATCCGTTGAAAACCCGAAAACGAAAATTTTTCACTAATCCAATACCTTCTTCCTTCCTGAACTTATTGTAAATATTGAAGAAGGTAAAAAGTGGAGAACCGTTGATTTGAATTTTTATTGCACCAACAAAATCTTGAATAGTTGCAAGATCTTTTTGAAATCTCATTTATTTATAGACACTAACACACTTTCGACATAGATATGAGTTCGTGATATTTAACCTAGGAAGGAATTCAGCAGGTATTATTGGGATTTTCATAATCAGTCTGAACTACAAAATTATGAGTTGCAACATTTTGTAAAAACATGTTTTTCTTTATCTTTGAACAGTAAAACGTGTAAATGCGTCAAAAATTTTCATGAATCCAATCCTTTCTTCTTGTAAAGATAGAAGAAAGTAATAAAAAAAAAGTTCTAAAAAAACGCTTTTATCAGCATTCAGTATTCATAATTAAAATTACACCTAATTTCATAACTGCAGTTAATGTTTTCCAAACATGCCCATTAGAATACGTGAGTATGGTGTCGGTCCCGATTATGGAAAATTCACCGAATTTATTTATACTTGGTAGAAAGCGTAAACTAGTGAGTTTATTTATTTTTTATCTTTTTTTTCAGTTTCTTTTTACAATATGTCAACAGAAAAGAAAAAAAAAAGCATTTTTATGTTACTCCAAATCTTACATATTATAACAAACAAATTTATTTGTTGAGTCCCTTGGTGTAAATTTAAATTTTACTCATTTTCTAAATGGCAACTGGAAAGAAAAAAATTGCATTCTTAAAACTATCTATACGGATTTTCTTACCTGTTTTGTCAGCGTATAAGTCAGCGTATTAATTAATATTAATATATTAATAAAAGTGCTGGACACTTAACCATGAAAAGTTCAATATTAACTCCAGAGAAAATCACAAAATTACTGAATGGTGCATATAAAATGAATTAAAATTTAAATAAAAATTTAAAAATAAGAAAAATCAACGTTTCAGTCATCTTCTATGGTCATCGTCAAGAAAGAGTTTTATATTGTTTTTAAAGAACAAAACCAAACCGTCTTGAGTTTAAAAAGTTCGTTACGTTTCCAATCATTTAACACTTTAACTAATCGTTAGAAAGAAAATATGAAGTGGCACCCTCTATCTGATAAAACCAGAATAAATTTGAAAACGATTTAACGATGGAGAGTGCAATGGTGCCATCTACCAGAAGAATACAGAAAGAATCCATTGAAATCATGATTATAAGAAATGAGGTATATAATGATAGCATATCATTTATTATTCCTAAACTTTGGATGTACAATCGTAGAAAAAAAAAAAGTAAACCCCCCCTACTAACTCCTCAACAAATTATCGTAGAAGAAAGTTACTGGTACCGAACGATTGGAAATATAGTCTACTTTTAAATGACGTATATTAAACTGTCTTAGGGGGCCATCTACATATTAAAACGAATCCAAACTTCATTTTTTTTCAATGACAATACCCAATTTTAAAGAGATATTTCAAATCTTCGATTCAAACTATGCCTAGACACCCAATTTCAAGTCATTTGAATTATAAACATTCAAACTTTAGTGCTTCTAATGTTAAATTACATTTTCATATTTTTATTTATAATTTCTGAAATTATGATCCTAATGTTTTAATTATTTGTGTAGCAATAATACTAATATACTCAAACATTGATATGTTGAATTTGCAATTTTTATAATTTTCTGCTATGAATTATGAATTATGAAATTAATATTTAAAAAAATATGAATTGCAACCTACAATTTTTTTGATGGATTCAGATTTATTAGGTCCTGCTTTATGGAAATCCAAAATTTCACATTTTTCTTCCAAGTAGTTTCCAAATTATACTTAAAAATGGCAAAATGATGGTTTAAGGGGATGATGTGATGATAGAAGTGACTAAATATTTTGAAATTTCTTACGTTATCCTGTAATCTAACAGGATTAACTGGCTGCTTAAGGTGCCTTGATCAAGAAGGGAGCTCTCTCGGTTAACAATTGAGTACCGAACTTCAATTTGGATACAGCCCTTAAAATACGCTCATTTTAAAATAATTAATTTCTAGGAAACTTATGATACGAATTGCGTAAAAATTTCTTTTTAGAGTACTTGAAGGCTGTAGAGTTCATTTATGCTGTCAGAATTGTGTACTGCTATTGAAAAAAAAAAAAAAATTATGGTTCGTTTTAATATGTAGATGGCCCCCTAAGCAAGTTTTATATACATCATTTAATAGTAGACTTTATTTTCAATCGTTCGGTACCAGTAACTTTCTTCTACGATAATTTGTTGAGGAGTTAGTAGGGGTGTTTACTTTTTTTTCCACGACTGTACATCTTAAATAATCATATGCAGCTATTTTTTATTCAACCTATATTTTTAACACTAGAGCAGACGTCAGGGGTCATTTTGATCCCCGTGAAAATTGATAATGTTCGATTCGAATCAGAAATTTTTTCATAAGATATGTTACACTCTAAATAAAAAGGAGTGACTATTCACTCCGGAGTGGCGAATAGTCACTCTATCGCAGAGTCAAAATATGCCCAACCTCTTTAGAATGACTATTCACTCTGAGCAAAAGTGAAATTTTTGACTCTCTGAAAGAGTGAATAGTCACTCCTGGGAAGTGAATATTCATTCTAAACAGGAGTGGCTATTCACTCTTGCTAAAGGAGTGCGGTTTTTCACCCCTGGTAGGAGTGAATAGTCACTTTTTCATAAGAGTGAATGTTCATTTTTTATGTAGTCGATTGTTTTTTTTTTGTTTGTTTGTTTGTTTGTTTGTTTTCGCTTTTATGATCATTTTAAAAGAATCACATCTTTTACAGCATGCAATGAAAATAGATACAAGCGTAGTAAAGATTGGAATAAAATACTTTATCAGCAATATTTATTTAATTCATAGTTTATAACACTAATTGAACTTCTAAGGAAAAATTCAGTTAAAGTTACATACGAATTTAAATTAGATTACTGATAGAAATAAACTAAAATATTTTATTCCAATCTTATCCTTTGTGTTTACTTTTATTGCATGCCCTATAAAGATATTACTTTTATATAAAACCGTACTTTTTCCTTAAATTATTGTTATTTTGGCAAAGTCCTATTGTTCTAAAATATTTTTAATTTTTCCATTTAAAAAACAATGCTTATAAACTCACATCTTTTTTAAATAAATTCTAAGCATGATTTAAATATTAAGAATGTATGTATATAATTTATCCGCTGTCATTTGCTTTTGTTTTATTTAATATGAACATGGAGTCTAAATTTTAAATTCTCTGGCATATGTATATATTTTTCTTTTAAACATATTCCTTAACTTAATCATGATTTCTAATTTTCGTCCTTCATTGCTGAAAAATGGAATTAATACAATACTTATTAATGAAATGACGCGATAAGCCATGTTTAATTTAAATTTTTTATTCGCGTAGTATTGTATTTTGTGAAAGTGAGCAAAATAAATTGTATATGTTTTATAGGAAAAGATTGACCTCGGAAATAGAAACAAGTTGGAAATTGCTCGTCAAACGTGGCAAATGAGGTGCGTTCGTACTATAACTAATTTTATAAATATTTTTTGCACAGCATATTGTGCTGAATGTATATTTTAGCGAACTTTATAAGTGCATATTAATTTCATTCTGTTCGAAAGACTGTAACATCATTAAAATGCACTTGAAATAACTTTTTCCCATTGACCTTAATGTAACGGAAAGCTTTTGACTCCCTGTAATTAAACTGTACATCCGATTTTCATAAAATTTGAAACGACTCGACAAAATTTTGTAACAATTATATAAGGTAGATGTGCCAGTGATGGACACCCTTAAGGGATTTCTTTTAAAATTATTTTTTTATTAATAGTTATAATTATTATATTCCAGTTTTTTCAATATTATATTAATCTATCAACAATATTTAACCATTCTTATAGTCTCATTTCCCAATATGAATCGAAATTTAATTTTAAATAATAGAAATATATCCAAATACCCAAAAGCTCAGTAATGGACACCCTCTGGCCCAGTAATGGACATCCTCTGTTCCAGTAATGGAGACCCCATAAAAAGTAATAAATATAATTGTTTTTATGACTGTACTTAGAACCAGAATTTAATGAATACATACTAATGAAACAAAATGGTTATTTTCAAATAAATTTAACAATAAGGATACCAGTAATTAATAAAATATTTGTGATGATCATTTACTGTTTGCATCAATTATTGTAATTATCAGACGATCAATGTTTTAATTATTTTAGATGGATAGTTTAAAATACTAAGTATCAGGCAATTACACCTATTAAATTATTGAAACAGTGGAGGATTTAAAAGGTAATAATAATAAAAAAAAAAAAAAACTTTTGGAATGTTAGTGTTTAGTTTTGTCTCGCTATTTTTAACAATTAAGCTTCCAGAGACCACTTGATATATCATTTATAATAATTAGTATTACAAATATGAAAGAAATGATATTGTGAGTTGAATATTTTAAATGCTAAGTAAAATAATTTCAAAATAAACTGTAGAGCTGATGTTTGAGGCCACTGATCTGCAGATTTACCAATTTCATGAATATTGCCTATAAATTAAGGAATATTACATTTTTTTTTTTTCATCAGATGCGAATAAAAAAACATTTAACACAGAAAATAGATTTTTAATAGCTTCTGTAACTTAATTGTTTTTATTTAAACGGAGAGGTATTAAGCCCTATGCGCCCGTCTTTGACTATGCTCTTAAACAATATTTTCTGCTTCCTAGCTGGTTTGATTGCCAGATTTTAAAATAGCAAGGTATAAGTACATAAAAAACGAATAAAATATTGAAATTTTATTAATCACATAAAATAACTTAAAAGCAGTTATTTAAAACGTTTTGGTGGAAAATGACTAATTAACCATTCTAGTAATGGACACCCCGTCTTAAAACCTTAAAAATAAATGAAATTTCGTAAATGACCGTTAGTATATAAAAGTCTAAGTTTTCTATTGCTACTGAAACAAAAGCCTTCAAATTTTGCAAGAAAATAAATAGTGTATAAATTAATTAAACTCTTAGCCTCTTCATTAAGATTTTCACAGAAAACAGCAAAACTTTGAAACATTATTTTCTGCTTCCTAATTGGTTTAATTAAAAGTGTCAACAATAACCCAGTTTTATAAAACATGCAAGGGGAAATTATAAAAATTTAATTAAAGTTAAATATTTATTAGTTATTTTTTTATGAACCAAAAACATCAAAGGATGACCATTACTGGAAGGGTGTCCATTACTGGCACATCTACCCTATTTTAAATTTCAGACAATTCGGAAGGCTGTAACAACATTAAAATGCACTTGCATTAATTTTTTCCCATTGGCCGTAATGCAAAAGAAAACTTTTGACTGTCCCTGTAATTGAACTATAAGCCCGATTTTCATAAAATTTGGAATGACGCGACAGAATTATGCAGCAATTATATATTTTAAATTTCAAACGATTCGGTTGGGTAGTTTTTGAGCTGTTATATGCGGGCAGACGGACAGAACGACGACTATAGGTGCTACGTATTTATATAACTACGAACGCACCTAAAAATCGATTTTTACTTTTTTATGTCATTAAATAGTTTAAACTTTTGTCTTTCCAACGACGTGTCATACATGTTTATATAATTAAAAATAATAAGTGCTAAAATTATTCATTCTTTCTGAGAGTACTTCACAGCTTAATGGCCATAAATCTTTAATTGACTTTTTCTCAAAACTTGGATTTTTCATGTTTATGTTCCTTTATTAGGTGCGTTCGTAATTATATAAATACGTAGCACCTATAGTCGTCGTTCAGTCCGTCTGTGTCAGTGTTGATTTCAGGGGGTGGCCCAGGGGGGACATTACAAACCCGGAGCAATGAGATGCCCCCCGGAAGATTTGAGATTTTGTGTTTTCAATGGTTAAAAAGTACAACTTCACCCCCCCCCCCCCGGAGAAAAGTGTCTGAATTCAACACCCGCATATAACAGAGCAAAAACTACCCAACCGAATGGTCTGAAATTTTAAATATATAATTGTTGCAAACTTTTGTCGAGTCATTTCAGATTTTATAAAAATCGGATTACAGTTTAATTACAGGGACATTCAAAAGTTTTCCGTTACATTACGGCCAATGAGAAAAATTATTGCAAGTGCATTTTAATGCTGTTACAGCCTTCCGAATGGTTTGAAAATTTAAATATGTAATTGTTGCAAAATTTCGTCGGGTCATTTCAAAGTTTATGCAAATCGGATGTATAGTTTAATTACAAGGACAGTCAAAAGTTTTCCTTTACATTACGGCCAATGGGAATAAATTATTGCAAGTGCATTTTAATGATGTTACAGCCTTCCGAATGATCTGAAATTTTAAATATATATTTCTTGCAAAATTTTGTAGACTCATTTCAAATTTCAGGAAAATCGGATGCATAGTCTAATTACAAGGACAGGCAAAAGTTTTCCGTTACATGACGGCCAATGGGAAAAAAGATATTTCAAGTGCATTTTAATGCTAATTTTTTAAAAATCGAGGGGTCAATTTCAAAGTGCTATTTAAAATTTTTACAGTAGATAACATTTCACTGCACGCACGATATCTCATGCTAATTTCATTATATTTGCATAAAATTTATCTTAAATTAAAGATAACACCCTGGTCTATAATTTGAACTAGGATATTTGTAATCGGTTAATTAGATAAAGAGTAATTAACATTTAATTAGAAAAATTAGAAATACTATAAATTTTTACATGCATTCAATCGCATAATTTTTTTCATACTGAAC
The DNA here is from genome assembly GCA_963932465.1 of Maratus speciosus. Taxonomy (NCBI): domain Eukaryota; kingdom Metazoa; phylum Arthropoda; class Arachnida; order Araneae; family Salticidae; genus Maratus; species Maratus speciosus. Next base: position 378,793,140 of record OZ010788.1, on the reverse strand, counting down.
ACAGTTTTATAATCCTAGTTCATTTTCATGATAATATAAATATTTATGTAGGGAAAAGATTTTGAAGATCTACTTCAAATAGTTTGGGAGATATCATGCGCGCAAGACTAGAAAATGCCATTTTGAGAAAAAGCCGTTTAAAGATTAAATTGTATTTTTTTAAATGTAAAATATATAATAAAGGAAACAAAACTACTAATTATACAGGGTGTCCGGTCTCATCGGTGTCCAATGGCTAATTCCTAAACCGTTAGTCATAGACATATAGTTCCAATTAGAAAAATGCCTTAAATCAGGCAAAGAAATATTTTAAAAGCGATTTGAGTAAATAAAAACATTTCTTAAAAAATTACGAAATTTAAATTTTTATACGGACCCCCTGTCCTATAAGTTATATTTAGTAAAATTTTCCTTTTACACTGACAAGTAATGCAAAAAAAGTCCCATTCATATAACCCTAAAATTGAGCGAGTTATGAAACTTTAAAAATGCATGACTTATGCCATTTTTCTGCTCTGAAAAAAAATGAGTTCGGCTGGGCTTTGGGGGGTCACATACTAAGTGCTTAAAGTATTCGAAGATCTTATTTCATGTGTACCGGCGCTTTGAAAAAAAATCGTACAAGTATTACGATTAAGTTAACATTTATTAAGTTTCAGATTAGCTGAAATAACATATGTTTTATTTTGTCAAGAATTGAGACTGTTTCTTTTATGATTTCTTTTAACAAAATTATGTTATTTTTATAAGTTTTTATGTTACTTCAACGATCTTATGTATGTTTACCAGTTCAAAATTTGTACTCGAACTTTAACCCACTTTCAAACATCCGATCGAGATTACATTTTACATACTGATGCAAATCCAATAACAATCTAATATTATTATGATTTTCAGTGGTTACCATTTATACTTATTTTACAGGATAACACAAAAAATTTCGGATAGATTACGGCCAAGAAGTTTAAGAAAAAGTTTTAGATTAGATAATAAAAGACTGAGATTGTTGGGTTTTTTAACTTTTATGTATTTTTTTGCACTGAATCCGAAAATTACCTTAATTTTTAACCATCATGTCAGGATAATTCGCAAATCATAAATTGTCGAATTTAAAGATTAACAAAAATCGGATACTATAAAGTAGAAGAGATGGTTGTGTTTTTTAACTTCTGATAATTGATTTTTACGTACTTTTTAGCTCTGTATCTGAAAATGACCTTCATTTTTAACCATCACATCAGAATTTTTTTGCAAATGTGTAAGTTAAAATATAGCGAAAATCTCATACTATAAAACATATGTAAAACTTTTTTATTTTATTTTATTTATTTTATTCAATAATTTATTCGATATTTTTGCTTATCTTGGTATTCCTACAGCTGGGTGGTGCGAAGAGATTAAATTTTAACTTTGAACTTTTTAGCTTTGAAATTTACAATTTGCGAAAAATCCTGATGTGATGGTTAAAAATGAAGGTCAATTTCGGATTCAGCGGTACAGAATACATAAGAATCAATTATCAAAAGTTAAAAAATATGAAATAAACGAACTTTTGCAGGCTAGTGTAATCTAATAATATTTAAAAATACGTATCATTTTGTAAAGAATTGAGGCTGTTAATTTAGCATCATTTTATTTTTAAAAAATTCTGTTTTTTTCTTTCTTCTTAAATGTTTATTACAAATTGTATATTTTGCATTAATATGTCAGAATGACTAAAGATTTCAAATTTATATTGCAATGTTAATTTTATCAACCATTTTTTAATATATCTGACGAAATTATATTTCGACTAAATTTGTGAATGACCCCCAATTTGCAGCAAAAAATATGCTCCAACTTTAAACAGCTATTACTCGGTCAATTTTAATCGTAGACCAACGGGACTTTTTTTGTATTACTTGTCAGTGTAAAAGGAAAATTTCACTAAATATAACTTATAGGAACGGGGGACCGTATAAAAATTTAAATTTCGTAATTTTTTAAGAAATGTTTTTATTGACCCAAATCGCTTTTAAAATATTTCTTTACCTGATTTAAAACATTTTTGTAAATGGAACTATATGTCTATGACTAACGGTTTTGGAATTAGCCATTGGACACCGTTGAGACCGGACACCCTGTATATTGTATTCTGTATTAAAAATAAAATTAGATGCAAGTTTAAAATGATTAATATAAAATTATTTGTAAAATGCTGCAGAATATAGGAACATGCTTAAAAATTAAATAGATGTAATTTGTAAAAATATAGCATTTACTATTGCAAAAAAATTGATTTTAAACATATAACTTAAAATTTTGTTTATCTTTGATTGTAAAGTGAATTAAAGTTGCACGTTTTATAAAACTAAATTACTTAATGTAAAATATAGGCCATTTTATAGGGTTTCTCGTATTTCCATATCTGATTCACATACTTTGCTGCACAAAAATCCGGATAGTTTATTAAAAAAACATATTAATGTCAATAAATCCGTATTCTAAACTGTCAATTGAAACAAAATCACTATCAAATTAACTTATTATTCTGTAAATTAATTATTCTATAAGATGAGTTAGCACCTTAGAATATATTTATATCATCGTATTTTGTATAGCGATTACAATTAAACTGACTCCTTCTTCAATGTCGTTCTGAAACACATTTTGCATATTTTTCATTAAAAAGCTAATAAATACTAAGAAGTAGAATACTATTACAAAATCAGGAATGTATTGCTCTAGGGAAAAAAAACTATTTTGTTTCAAATTTAAGCAGTTACTAGCATATAAAGCTGTGAAAAACCATGAAAGATGAAAGTAAACAAATTTGAAGAAAGTGGAAGTTGAAGTTAATATTTTAAAGCTTTCTTATTATTATTTAAGGTATTTAACCAATAACAATTGCGGCATTTTAGCATATTTCCAAAGTTATGATAATGTGAAAGCGTGAAAACCAAATGAAAACAAGCTGCCATGACAGTTGTCGCAGGGCTGTTAATTCGGAAATGAAGGGGTGATGTCTACATTTTCCCTAATATCGCAGTAAATAATTATCACACAGTTAAAAGATTGGTATCAACTTATTCAGAATACAAAATCAATTTTTGAAAATTTTAAAAGTGTACTGTCCCCTTAAACTCAAGACGATTTAGTTTTGTTCTTTAAAAGCAATATAAAACTCTTTCCTGACGATGGCCATAGAGGATGACTGAAACGCAGATTTTTATTTTTGAACGTTTATTTAGTTTTTAATTTATTTTATATATACCATTCAGTAATTTTTGTGATTTTTTTTCTCAAGTTAATGTATTAATTGCTCATTAATTTCTGAAACTATGATGATATTGTATTTCCATCAGGAACACAAATCTGTACTTCATTTCTAGAATTCTAGCACATGAGGAAGTGCGAGAAAAATTGATTACAAAGTTCGATCTTTACAAAAATAAACTATGTTAAATTAAAGAATAGGGTGTAGAAAAGAGATTTAAATATGTATTCCACAGAATTAGAAATAGATACTAGCAACTAAATTGCAATTGCGAAATTTTCTAGATTGAATAGTTACTTCTAATATATATCGAAAACCCATTTATATGGGAAATAAGTGAAGCTCTAAAAAATAGTTAAGTGCACAACTTTAAATTTTATTATTAATAAATAAAATTTAAATCAAAAATTTTCAGAGCTAAAAAAACTATTCATTCCTTTACAGTTAAAATTATAGAAGAAAAATATCGTTTAAATATGTATTAGATGGAACCCGTCAAAACTTGACGGAAAAAAAAATAAAAAATATATTAGTAAAATAAGCTTTTTTATTGTTTAAGAAGGGGAGAGGCGGGCGACAGTATGAAATAGTTTTTCCAAAATGTTATTTTAAGAGTTTTTTCCTCAAGTTAAATGCAGCACTATTTTAGATGTAAACTACAAAATAATCCGTAAACAACTGTTCAATGCAAATCGATTTGACATTACTCCAGTATTCTCTACTACTAAAACGAAAATTCCATGGACCTTATGAAGTACCATAGGCTGTTTCCATGAGTACTTGCAGTGTAAGTCACATGCTACGATTTTTGGCTACCAGTATTTTAGAACGGTAAAATGTGACTTTTTTTATCGATGATATCTCATTTATTGAATAAGGCCAAGCAAACTTTTCGAAAATAACGGTGGCCAATAAACGCAGAAGTTATCAGCTATGTGACTTACACTACGCAAACCCACAGAATTAGCCCATACAAATAAGAAGCATATTCCTATGTCCGTACTATATTCAGTAAATAAAGAACGTAGTAAGAAAAGTATATGTGTCTCCACCTGTAACAATGCAACCGAGCGAGTTCCTATGCGCATTTGCATCGCATCTGCCCAAAGGCACATATTCGTACATATGCATTGCGCATGCCCAGAAGTAAACTTGTAATTGTAAAATTTCTGCAAATTAATAAAGGTTTTGAACAAACGAATGCACCATAACAAATCTGTGGTCAATTATCTTTAATTTAAAATAAGAATTGTGTAATTTGATGGAATAGTTTTTCTCACGAACTGTCGAAAGAAAACACTTAGTGTTTTAAATAGATTTCTTATTGCCATTAATCGATACAACAAAACTCGCAGTAGTGAAGATTTTACTTGATATAATAGTGATTTCCAGTAAGTATTCAAAACCCATTTAAGTAAAAAAATAGGGAATTAAAGAAATATATTACTAACTAACTAGTATATATAAATATTGTCCATTTAAACTGCTTTTGTTGACTAAGTAGCTTTCAATTTAAGGTAGCTTTCTTAATTTTTTTAATCATTCCTGCATTAAAAATCTGAAATCTTGGCATTGTCAATTTTAAGATTATAATATTTGTAGATGAATCCAGTAACTACGAGATCGAAAATAACAGTAGAATAATATTTTTACAGAAGATTTAAAAGTTTCTACTATAGATATATAACTTTAAAGATATCGTTTTCAACAAAATTATTAAAATTCTCTTTTCGTATATATATATATATACATACATACATATATATATATATATATTCACATTTATGTATATATTATATACCCACTTTGAATGTTTACCCTTCTTAAAAAGCATATGTTTCATATTTATATGTATCGTGATATTGTTACCTCTTTAAAACTACTGTCTTAACCCTGTTGTTCTGTTCGTATTTACTACACGTATGTAGTGTTCGGTTAAATTTGACTTGATTCAGAATATTAGCATTTCTCGCAGTAAATGAAAGATGCCATTTTAGAAATGATTTAAACAACCGTAAAGTAGTTTAAATGCAGATCAAATAATATAAAGTATCTAAAAAAATAAAACAACAAATATTTGAAATTTAAAGTTAAATTTATTTGCAGTTTGGACAGTAATATTTTGCATGAGATTTGCAAATGTGTTTCTTACAATTGTAGCAAAATATATTAGTTTTATAGTAATTTATTGGTGGATAGAACTTTCACCTTACTTGTTTGATACACTAGAAAGTATTCACAGCAGATCCTAAGAATACATTTGAACTTTGCTATGTACTCTTTTTTCACTGCTTTGATTGAGTCATCACATCTTGGTAGGGGTTATCTTACTTCAATATGTGGAAAAATGAGTGATTTTCCCAATTCTTCCAAAAATAGCCTCCGATCGTCCTTCCATTTGCTGTGTATTGAAGTCCATAGAATAAATGCATTGTAAGCAGAAGTATCAAGCATGTTATGGAATACTATCATGAGCCAGAGATTAGTCTTTTTTTTACAAGTGTATGTGTTCAAAAGTTGATCAAAAGTATACACAGCTCCTTTAGTTACATTATAATCTAATACCATTTATTGTTTTTTGTCAGGTCTGTTGCTAATTTCTTTGACATGATGCAAAGTGCTCATACGAATAACATGGTTGTTCTTTTTTGGGATGTAGTTTACAACTATTGTATCCTCTGTAAAATAAAATGACAAGCTGTGCACTTCTTTGTTTGGCATTTTTTGAGGAAGTTCCGTTTATTTTTTCTGAAGGTACCAAGCATAGTCATTTACCGTTTTAGAAGAAGTTGCCCCAAGTTGTAGGATGTGAAAAACTTATCAGATGTAGCACTGTACCCCGAATACTCATAAGTAAGATGACTGATTACTCGCATACCTTGATTTTTCTCTAGCCTTGACCCTCTTTCTTTTCCAGTATAAATTTGTGTTTTCAGTTCATAAAGAGTTTTACTGGCACATAAAGTCCATATTTTTATCTCATACTTAGATGGTTTATTTGTCATATACTATTTGAATGGACATTGGCCACGAAACCTTACTAATTTTTCATCTACAGTTACATTTTCATTCGGATAATACAATTTTGGTAGAATTTCTACTCACTTTTCCCATATATCTCCCACAGCATCTATTTTATCCACAGACCTTCTTTTTTTACGAGTGGATTTATTATCAAAACGAATAACTCTCGATGCAGTGCAAAATATTTCAAGGGACATTGTCGCACGAAAAATATTTCTGCCAGTTTCTTTACCCAGAATCTTTTTGCTGATTCTCCATATGATTAGTAAATGCTAGCTAATTATATAATAATCCGATATATGCTTAAAATGTTTCACTTTCGATATTTTTCCGCGCATTTTTTCCATTTAAATATTTGTCATTTTTATAATTTCGTTTTCAATTGTGGTATTGAATACTGTCTCATATGCACTTTTTTGTTATCCTTGCCGAAGCATATCTTGTGGCAGTTGGAGTAGTTTTTATGATATTAGTAGAATTTAATAGTCCAGATTGTGGAAGCGGATACAATTTCCACTTTATTTTACTATTCGGGGGCTGAATACCCTTTATATTATCAAATGTGGTTGAATATCAATATCAAAATCCTTATCAGAACTTTCTCTTTCAGTTTCGTCACTTGTATAAGTTTCATACTCAAATACATCTTCCTCTTCGATGTCAGAAGCTTCCATTAGCTTAGCTACATCAGAGACATTCACATGTCTATGTTCGTCGTTATTTGTTATTAAGAGCCTGCACTAGTCACTCAAAAAGACCTGGATGATAATGTTAATCCTCTGGGGAAGTTATTTCAAATATCTCGCTTGAATTTTGATATTTTCGAATGTTTTTGTTTGTTTGTTTGTTTGTATGTTTTTTTGCATAGGATAGCTGAGGACGATTTACAACCGGGCTAGTTTTTACTTTTTTGGTTTTGGTTTCATATATATTTTTTTAATTACTTTTACTTTCGAAACCGGTTTGAACCGGTTCTGAAATTTAAACTATCCTAATATAAAAAAAACTGTAACCAAAATCGGAAAAGTAAAAACTAGCCCGGTTGTAAATCGCCCTCAGCTATCCTATGCAAAAAAATCATTCGAAAATATCAAAATTCAAGCGAGATATTTGAAAATAACTTCCCCATAGGATTAACATTATCATCAGGGTCTTTTTGAGTGACTAGTGTAGGCTCTTAATAGGCACACTAGTCACTCAAGAAGACTCGGATGATAATGTTAATCCTATGGGGAAGTTATTTTCAAATATCTTGTTTAGATTTTAATATTTTTACATGATTTTTTGTTTTGCATATAATAGCTGAGGACGATCTACATCCGGGCTAGTTTTTACTTTTTTTTTTTTTTTTTTTTTTTTTTGGTTTCCGATTTTTTAAAAATACTTTCACTTTCGGAGCCGATTGAAACTGGTTCTGAAATTGAAACTATCCTAATATAAAAAATCTATAACCGAAATCAAAAAAGTAAAAACTAGCCCGGATGTACATCGTCCTCAGCTATCATATGCAAAAAATCATGAAAAAATATTAAAATCCAAATAAGATATTTGAAAATAACTTTCCCATAGGATTAATATTATCATCCGGGTATTTTTGAGTGACTAGTGTGACCTCTTATCCCGTTATTGCGGCGCACTCACAGCACAACTGCTTTCCAGGATTATAGAAACTGAAACACAGCATTGGAACAGATGCGAATACTTTTGACACTGCACACGCTTTCCTGTCACATGACCAAACACACACATCGACAAATTTTAAACAAGTTTCGGAAAGGGATGAGTAAGAACAGTTATTGTAATTATTTTATGTTGAATTATTCCAAACCAATATAAAAGAGTATAAGTAAAAGTAAATACTTTTTTGAATTGGATCATATTGACCTGAACAATACATTATGAATAAATTTTAAAATATTTCTTGAAAATACAAATAAACGTAAATCCTTTTAAGAGTTATTTATATTATTCACCAACAAAGTAATGGAATTTCATGAAAATATCCCCGCGCCATATTTTTTTGTAAACAAATATATTTTTTTTTTTTTGGGGGGGGGGGTCAAATAGACCAGAACAGAACAGAAGTGTTAAAAGAAAACCAGTGCTTTTGAAAATAATTATTCTGATGATACTGAAGGTACTTTATAGGTGCGTTCGTAGTTATATAAATACGTAGCACCTATAATCGTCGTTCGATCCGTCTGTCTGTTCGTCTGTCCGTCCGTCCACATATAACAGAGCAAAAACTACCCAACCGAATGTTCTGAAATTTTAAATATATAATTTTTGCAAAATTTTTTCGAGTCATTTCAAATTTTATGACAATCGGGTATATAGTTTAATTACAGGGACAGTCAAAAGTTTTCCGTTGCATTACGGTCAATGAGAAAAATTATTTCAAGTGCATTTTAATGATGTTACAGCGTTTCGAACAGAATGAAATTGATATGCACTTATGAAGTGCACTAAAATATACATTCAGTACGATATGCGGTGCAAAAAATATTTATAAAACAAGTTATAGTACGAGCAAGTTATAGTACGTTCATTTGCCACGTTTGTTGTTCAATTTCTAACTTGTTAATATTTTGTACAATAGCTTTAAGAATTGTTACTGTATGCATATAATTTTACAAGAATTCTTTTCAACAAATTCTATTTTAATAAAATAATTAATTTACCTTTCATGCATGTACCTTTAACATGAAATTAAACTACTGTTTGGTGAATGACTGAGTGAAACTGTAAAATAATTATTTTATACTTTGTACAACAACTTGGTCATTTTTACTGCAGACATATAACTTTAAAATGTTTTCTTTTAAACAAATTCTATCTTAACAAAATAATTAAATTCCTCTTCTTATGTGCATATACATATCTTTCAATTAAATTGCTTTCGTTGTTTCTCTAATACTACTAACTTCAAAGCAAATCAATGCATGCGAAAATATTGATTCTGATGATCCTGCAGACATTTTGAATTCCGACTGCAAAATAAATAAATAAATAAATTACATCATCGATTTTAAAGCAGATTTGAAAGGAAAACAAGCCACGTCATCTTATTATTTTTGGTTTAAAGTCAGCCCTTTCAAAAGACATGAGCTGACTTTGATGCCTCGGAAACAAAATTTTGAGAATAAAATAACTAAGTCTCTAGGATTACGGACAAAATTCTCCCGGATTTGAATTTTTGAAGATATTGTTCTTTTTTTATTCTTCCTTCTCTTTTTTCTTTTTTCTTTTTTTAGTGTTTCGATACATAAATGATTTATTTTTCATTCTGAATCCGGCAGGAAAAGAACATTTTTTTTAAGTATGTATATAAAGAAAATGAGAGAATGTACTTTGATTTTTTTATAATATTAAACAAAAGAATTTCAACTTTTCGTTTCTTGGATTTCAATTCAGAGCTTCGCTCTTATTCTACCTAAATGCTCAAAATGCACACTTTCTTTTTCTGACGTTCTTAAGTTTCTCTTTTTATCCAAAAAAATTATTACCCAGTAAAATTGTAATTGCTGCACAAAGTTGACAAAGAAATTAAAAGTAATTTAAAAATAATTCAAGCCACTAATACCCAAGCTATATTTAAAGTTTCCATGTAAGCGAGATTATATGGAATATGATTAGAAAATCAATAAATAATTTCTGCATTTTTGTCTCATAATATTAATCAAAGACACTGACTATTTAATGCACTAGCCAACTTTGGCGACCAGTTTGGTCTCCCTTAAATGTTTGCTAAGGATTGTATTATGTTACTTTTCGTCATAATTTAAGTTGCTTAATCCTTCGAAAAATCGGAAGACTCTGATGGAGAAATCAAGAACTCCGTACATTTATGTTAGCCGGGCGCAGGTGATAAATCGCCAAACATTATTCCCGTCGCATTTTTTCGTAATTCATTAATTTCATTTAAAATATAATCCTTTCACTCATTTTATTTAAAATATTTAACTTTAATTTAATCCTAAAACATTTGAAATTCATGACTTTCCCTTATTTCTTTTTTTTTTTTTTAAGGAAAAAGAAAAGAAATAAAATGAAATGAAAAAGAAAAGAAAAATAATAAATAATACCGTAAACCATGTTATTTAATTTCCACATCACATGATTGTTTTAATTTTACATCATTGTATTAATTTTTGTTTTATTTATCACGCGAAAAATAAAATATGCTAACTGGCGATTTAAAAAATGCTATTGGGGAAATTTGTGCCTGACTAATATAAAAGTAGCAAGAACCTTTTAGTCCTATCCTTTACGAGCATGGCAACTTTTATGTAGTTTTATTCGAAAAAGTAATTTTGATTAAAAATGGCCACCTCGCATATGAAAAGCGAAGGGGCCAGCGCGTAGTTGTTTATGACAGTCATGTGACTTGGACCTATTATAATATAGATAAAATGATGGCAATGGAACAACGTTTGGCGATTTATCACTTGCGTTCGGCTAACATAAAAGTGCCATATTGTGCCCCTGCATATAAAAAGTGAAGCGGTCATCCCGGAACTGTTGATGACAGTCACATGACTTAGGCTATTAGTATAGAGATCATATAAAGAAATTCACGCAACAAGTGTAAAAAATAATTAATCATCTTTTTTCATCAAGCAGCGAAGGACGGGGACATCTTACCACTATCGGACCAGAAAAAACAGTCTTCTGCCCTTGTATTGGTAAAACTTACCATAGGTAGCACTCATACCTCAATTGTTGAACTTTGTAGTTAGAAATTCACGATCTACTCCAGAGATAGAAAAAATTGTATGCTTCACCATCAGAGGAAAATCTAGACTATACTGATTCCCAGCGAAGTAGAAGAGTGAGTAAAATACAAAACTGTAAAAAAAAAAGACAAATGCTTCTTGATATAGTTATAGCGTCGCTCATATACTGCTAAACCAATTTATTTAAATATTTATATCTTTCTAAATTTTTAAGTTAAATTATTACATGCTAAATTATTTTCTACGTTATTTATTCATGTGTTCAGATTTAATCCCTTATTCAAATGTTTTAACTGATAACTTATCTAAATTTTATACTTTCTAAAACTTTATTGATAGATACATAACAGCAGATATTTGCGTAAGTTCTGTGGTTTTTAACAGCTGCATTTTACTCGCACAAAAGTCTTTCATACTTTGTTCTAAGTTATAACTAAAAGGGGCACGCGTATCTAATTCTGATATCTGTTCTTTCTTAAATTAATAATAAAGTATACAATGAGAGATTATGGAAACCACGAATTTTACACTTTCCCAGCTGCATTTACAGATGTCTTTAGGTTTATTTTTTCATCTTACCTGTTTTATTAAGTTGCCAATTATGGTATGCTTTGGCGTGTCTGTCGTTTAAAAAATTAAATTGCCTTTTCCCTAACCGCTGTTTTTCTAAATGGTCTCCTTGGTTGAGTTGCATTTCGTGTTGGTAGCATATTCGATATTAAATTCAGATCAGATCACTTCTGACTCTCGGACTGAAAAGGGCTTTATTTTGAGTGCATATAGGGGACCACCTACCAAATATTTCTACTGACGTAAATAAACTATTTTCCATGGATTACTGTTTGCCTTTTTGTGTATGTAGACAAAATTATTTTAAACAGAATTGTATTTCAAGATGTGCACCAAATAAAGGGGGATGTATTGTATTTTAAAAATTACTTGGAGGGTTATCCCTCCGAGCGTGTTGAGGGCTTTCCAGCACTTTCATAAAAATGCTTATAAAAATAATCTTAATTAAAATTTTCATTCCCTGTTTGTTTCTGAAATACAATACAACTCCCTTTATTCGATACACATCTTGAAACACAATTCTGTTTAAAATAATTTTGTCTACAACAGATTAACGTTGTTTTTGAGAAACGGAAAAATACGCCCAAACCGCTCAGAGGGTGAATTCAGCATTTCGGGAAGAGAACCCGTGGGTTCTGCGAAGTATGCATCGCAAGTGTACTTAAAAAGGCTTTTTTAATTGATCTTGACATATCCCTGCAGCAATTTTCGGAGTAAAGAGACAAATCACACTCAACAACATTTTTATCGTAGTTCTTACCTTTCTTAACTTTTACCAAAATATAATATAACTTCCTCCAAGTCACGCAAGATTACAAAAAATGTTCCTTTATCTTTAGAACTCTTTGAAAGCAATAGGATTTCGAGATTTACAGAAGTTTTTTTCTTTATAACAAAACTTCTTCTGCTGCCTGTAATTTTCGGAAACCTTTTCGAGTAGATTTTATAGCGTATTAATCAATTTTCTCTGCCCAGATTATCAGTTTTTCCGATGCTATTAATTCCCTAGCAAACGTTTACAATTATGTAACAGAATTTATGTATGCAAAAGAAACAAAATTATGATCATTTTAATGTTAATGTTAATGCCTGTGTAAAAGAATTTATATATGCAAAAGAAACAAAATAATGATAACTTTAATGTTAATGTCGATGCTGTTAGTTTAACCTGTTTGTTGAACAGAAAAATGTATACTTGAGAACAGAGTCAGAAATAATTATATTTCGTGTTGAGAAATCTTATTAATACACTGTAAAAACTACTCGGAAGCGTTTCCGAAAATTACGAGTAGACAAAGGACATTTAGTTTCAGAAACGCTTCGTTAAATCTCGGAAATCTAATGGTTTCGAAGGGCTCTAAAGTTAATAGAAAGCTTTTCGGAATCGTTAGTAACACCGCAGAGATAGATTTATATTTTTTATATTTTAGTATACAGCTAAATGAAGAAACGATCGTTTTTATTTATTTATTTTTTTTTTTTTTTTACAACGTACGATAAACGCGCAAGCACAGAAAATAAACTTATTATACAGATTATGTGTAACGTCTTATACATAGTTAGGACGCTGGATGTTAATGGATTAATAAGAATTTCCGTAATGATTGCAAATGCGGTCGAGAATGAATATCCGGCTAAAAATGAAGTGGTTGAAAGAAACAAAAATAGAAACTTGAAATAAGAATAAATAACATTTCGAAGGTACATCAAAATTCCTATCTTTACATGATATTTTTAATGAGTGTAAATCATTCAGTCTCTGCTATTGCATTACAAAAGAACAACTGCACATCTATATCGACAGAATTAAATGCAATATATTTATTGTACGTATTTGTCGTTATTTAAAGCAAAACGTTTCGAGATTTAATAAATGAGAAGACTAGTTAAATAATAAACTAGATCTAACAAAGCTAGAGGAAAGTGTCAATGAATTGTTAGAACTAACAGAAATAGATGGATAAGAACGCCTCTGTAATCATTTAATCGTGTAACTCAGATATTTATCTTGCTCTCTCATCGCTTTACCCTAGCAGCATGAGCTCACCCATTTTTAATTGATCTGCCATTGATCTCATCCGAAACTCACCAAGTGTCTACATACTGAAATCCTTTAGAGCTGTTTCTGATGCACGTTGTCTAGTGAAGAAACTTTCAGCATAAAACCAGAGAGAAACAATTATATTTCCCTATAAAATTCCAAGGATACTTAACTACACAAAAATATCATCAGCAACGAACGCGTTTAAATCCCAATTTTCTCGGCTGCCGATCACAAACTGAGGGCATCTTGGTGCAACATTTCCTATTTGATAAAAAATTATATGGTTGAATCCATATCAACTCAGGCAGGGGGGTTACCTTGATAGTCTCGGAAGTTTTTGAATTGAACATATGTTAAAATTTAAGAAAAAGTAAGATACCTGTATATTTTTGTTTTGCTCAAAAAAATTCCTGGCATCCCATACAGGCCGCCAAAGATGACATCCCCGGCACCATTTCCCATTCGCGATTTTCGATAAAAATTTTAAAGTGCTCTATTTCTAGAACGGTGCAAGATATTTTTTTTTTTTTTTTTTTTTTTTAAGATAATATTCTTCTGTTTAAAATGATATACCCAATTTTGAAATATGTATTCAACTTTTCTTATGGCTTATATTTCTTATCTATTTTTTTTCTTTAAAAAGAAAAAAAAATCATCAAAAAAAATTTTTTTTTTCAAAAATGCCAATCTTAAAAATTTTGATTTTTTTTCTATTGATCAATGCCATTGGGAACTACCTTCACTGTAAAGGAGAACTTCCACTTTTGAGTTTAACAAGTTTTAGAAACATTTCAAAAATTCAGAGAATTTTACAGGAACTGTATATATACAGTTCCAGTAAAAGTCACTGAATTTTTGCTTATTTGTGTCATATTTGTAAGGGTAAGCCTACTATATATCCTAAACAAGTTGGAAATTGCAATATCAAATGTGTCAAATGAGGTTCGTTCGTACTATAACTAGTTTTATAAATATTCAGACCTTGGTGCAATAAGTGTTACTCTTGAGCAAAAAGGCATGAATACAAAATTTATTATGATTCTATATATTAAATTCAGTAATACGGAAGTAATATGAATCCATCTTAAAAAAGACTTAATGACCATGGTAATGTAGAATCGTTACCTATCATGGTATATCATTGAATCAATTATGTATTATAGTATTTTTTGTATTATAGTATTGCATATGTATTATAGTATTGCATAGTAAAACAATCTCAGTAACAAATATCAATTACACAGCAATACAACCATATTAATGCAAGTTAGAGTTCAGACAGACGGGCAGACAAACTGAATCCATAAAGACTTTTAACTACGTTGGAAAGTGTTAAAAACACCTAAATAGGTTGGAATTTGACTTTTAGAAATTTATATCAATAGATGGAAGCATACTTGAATACTTTCATACAACCCTGTATTTTACCTATCTTTATGTATGCTAATATTTTAGCTAATATTTAATTAAGACAATACACATAAAACTAGTGAAATCACACTTCCAGAGTTTATCATCCATAGTCGGCCATATATCTAATTCTTTGCGTGGGCCTCTTTATCATTTTATCTATATTCTACAAACATATCTTAGTATACTAAATGGAGTTCAGCATAAAAATGTTGGATACCTCTTGCCCTTAGGTATTCTTCCGTTTGTTTACCTAAATATTCCCCTCCATTATCGGATCTAATAGCTTTAGGGAATCTGCCGAATTGGGTTTTCACCATGGCTACATAATCTTTAAACTTTTCGTGAACTTCATTTTTATGCGAAAGTAAGTAAATTACTGTGAACCTTGAATAGTCGTCTATAAAAGTGACGAACATTGTTTTTCCCCCGATAGTAGGTGTACCGATAGATGTGCACACGTCCGTGTGTATCAGATCGAGTACTTTGCCTGTTTTGGGACAGTTTGTTGATTTCGGATATGGGGCATCACTTATTTTTGTTTGGATACATATTTCACACAATGCATTATGATTACAGTTATTTATTTTTATACCGTCTGCTAAGTTTTCATTTATTAATTCTTTTATCGCATTATAGTTACGATGGCCAAGCCGTTTGTGCCAAACTTCTATGCAATTTTTATTTTTACATTCATGTGCAATGTTTACTTTATTAGTTTCAGCGCTTTCTAATATTTCGACTTGATATAAATTATTTTTCATTCTTGCTTCAAGATAAATATTCCCGTTTCGGGATAACGTGCATTTTTCTTTATCGAAAATTAATTTATAGCCATTCTGTGTTGCTTTGCTTACCGATACGAGGTTCGATTCTAATTCTGGTACATATAATACTTCTTTTAATGTGATTGTGTTTATCCCTCCATCGGATGTTTTTGTTTTAAATGTCGTTTCACCTGTACCGTGTGAATTCAGCGTTTTGCCATTGGCAATGATGACTGTCGTCTTTTCAGTGTCGTTAAACTTAGTGAATGCATCTTTACTGTTTAGAATGTGTGTCGATGATCCTGAGTCGATTATCCAGGTTTGTTTTCCTGGTTTCTGGACTAAAAAAGCTGCGTCGCTGCCTTTTCCTGAATTGTCCTGTGTTTTGTTAATCCGAATTGGTTCTGTTTCTCGGTTTTTGTTTTCTCTATAATAATTTGCGTCTGCATAACATAACGATGATGTGTAATAGTTGGATTTGTGCGGCTGTTGTTTTTGTGACGGTGAGTAAGTGTTTCTGTTCTTAAGATGCCAGCACTCCTTGTATGTATGGTTTTTTAATTTACAGTATGTGCACTGTTTGTCCTTTTTATTATAGTGTTCAGCCGGAAACTTTTTATGCATTTTAAACGCTTTTGATGAATTCTCGCTCTGATCTGTGTTTTCTAAACATCTTGTATATTCATCAGTGAGTTTTCCTTTTATAAACTCTGAATTAAGTTCATTTTCTGGACGGGCCTCGAGGGCTATAATTAAGGTGTTGTAGCTAGGTGGTAATGAACAAAGTAACAGAGCTGAAATGTGCGAGTCATTAATAGTTTCGCCTATGGCTGAAAGTTTATCAACAAGTTCTAAAATATGTGTAATGTGTTTTATTAGATTGCCGTTTTCTGGGAGTTTTGCTCCGTATAATTTTCTCAGCAAATATAACTTGCTTGAGAGTTTGGCCCTTTCATGAATTGTTTTTAAAGCTTGCCAGGTTTCTCTGGCAGTGTTTAAGTGCTTTACATGCACGATTTGTGAGTCTCCAATACTCAAGTTGATAATTGCACGTTCTTTACGGTCCCTCTTCGTCCAGTCCGTGGTAATTGGATCTGGGGGATTTTGTGTTATTACATCAAACAATTCTTCTTTTATTAAAATCATTTCTGAGCGAAATTTCCAATTTGCATAGTTATGCGAATTTAATTTTTCGACAATTTGGACGTCTTTGATCCCTGCCATGTTTACTCTTATTTATATATGCGACGCCTTTAAACTACTTTCATTTATACTCAGAAACCCTTATGATTTCTTTTGTGTTGCCTGTATATGATCTACAACATTTATACACACAATGTAATATGGAAAAATTTAGTTAAACTTAAAAACTCATATCACAGCTAAAAAAGTACTTCCAGCAATCATCGCTAATATACAGCATTTTGTATACAGTAAAGTATCTGAAATCTTTTGTGTGTCCCTGTAAATACTATGCACTTTATTACACAGGAAGTAACTTGTTGTAAACCTCAGAAACATACATCAATTTCATTATAATGTGAAAGAGTTTAGCATAATTAAAATATGCTGCAAACAATATTTCCCTTATACCATTATCCAACGGAATTCTTTTGTGTGGATCTGTAAATAAATAATTATTATTCTTTGCACCACATATTTTACAGAATGTATATTTTAGTACACTTCATTTAAGCACATAGTTAAGATATTTTGTTTCCATGTTTTGTTTTCTGCTTTCATTCACCGAACTTTTTAGACACATCTTGTATAACTTGTCAAAATCAAAAGTGGAAGTTCTCCTTTACAGGGAAGGTAGTTAGTTCCCAATGGTATTGATCAACAGCAAAGAAATCAAAATTTCTGGGATTGGCATTTTTGAAAAAAAAAAATATTTTTGATAAAAAGAAAAATAATCAAAAGGCTGCCACAAGAAAAGACAACATATTTCAAAATTAAGTATATAATTTTAAACAGAAAAATATTATCTTTAAAATAAAAAAAACAACAAAATATCTTGCACCCTTCTAGAGATAGAGCACTTTAAAATTTTCATTGAAAATCGCGAATGGGAAATGGTGCCCGGGATGTTATCTTTGGTGGCCTGTATATCGGGCCAAGAATTTTTTGGGGCAAAACAAAAATATACATTTATCTTATTTTTTCCTGAATTTTAACATATGTTGAATTCAAAAACTTCTATGAAGGTAAGACTTTTTCTTTGGCTGCCTGAATTGACATGGACTACACTGTAAAAAAAAATCTGTGAAGTTACTAAAGTTATTCTAGGAAACTGGGATTCCTAGAACTTTTTATGTAACGGCAACAACAAAATTTCATGTAACAGACACACTTTTGCGCCGAAAATCAAAAAATCTGTAAGGTTACTAAGAATTTTTTTGGAAACTGGGATTCCGAGAACTTTTCATGTAACTGCAGCCAGGGTTACAAATAAAAGTTTAGTAAGATTACTGAAATTTTAGCAGATTCATTTGTAAAGTTACAGATTTTTGTAGCTTTACAAAAACTAGTTTTGTAGATTTGCAGCTTTTTTCGTACAGTTACAGGTGAAAGTTTAGTAAGCATGTAACTTTACATCTGTAGAACTACAGATTTTTTTTTACAGTGTATACCATATGATGGGTGAGTTTACGATCATTGGCCATTGACGCTTCACTGATTGTCAATGAAAGGCTTTTCGGTGGTCTATCAATTTTTGGTAAAAGGGTAGTACTTTAATAAAACGTAACAGCACAAAAACACGATGTTTTGCTCTCATAATAAAAGGTAAAAATTATCAATTGTAAATTGTTAGTTCTTTTCATATAAAGGACAAAAGTTTAAGAATCTTTTAATTAAAACATACAATTCTAATTATGTTTCTTTTTTATGCTTGAGATCATTGTCCGATTTATCCTGTTAATCCAATTTTGAATTTCAATAAAAATCATTATCCACAAATTTGAATTCATTTTATTTCATGTTATTGTCGCTTTCACTAACGTTTATACAGAGACCTTTGGCTAAAAAAATTAATATGACGTTATACATTTAATCTATGCAATTATATTCTTTAAATTGCATCATATCAATCGTTCATGCACAGAATGTGTTTCATTTTTGCGTTGTTACAATCCGACAAAGTATAATAAGCTTTATTATTATTCAATACTAAGCACTTAAAAAACAAGAGCATAGAAATCATTAAATTAACATATGTAGCTGAAATTCTGATGGTTTAGAAGTCATTACTGGGTATATCTTGTTTAATAAATGAAAAATACCAATCTGAGGCTTTCACCATAACATCAAATTCCCTTCGTTTATATTTATATTTGTCTCGCTAACGCATTTTATACTGACCTTTGAATTAAAAGGAAAATCAAATATGGCATAACATAGCAGAATTTGTTATTACATTCATTAAAATGCGTCTTATCAGCTATTCAGAGTGCATTTCACCTCGCTGCCATTGTATAATTGAACAAAAGATGTTCTTCCGATAATTCAGACCAAACTAACCCATTGTATTAATTGTTATTATTTGCAAGGCTACGTCAAAAAAAAAAACATAAATAAATTGAAAGATCCGTTCCCTGATATCTTAAAATGAAAGTGTATGCAAATGAATGCCTTGCACTTGAATACCGTGTTCAGGCTTTATAAAAATTTAATGATGTATTCAAAGGAAAATAATGACGAGGTATGTAGATATATCATTAAATTTAACAACACGGGAGAATACATCATTTTTCTTTTTTTACTTGGACGAAAAAATTAATAATGACTTTCTTAAAAATATTTCTGTGACTTTTTATAATAATCTCATTATGATCTAATTAAGTATATTCCAGTATATAACAAGTTTTATACTATTTAAAAGAATTTTAAATGAAAATTTAAGAAACTGAAAAACATTAATTTGTATCTCACCTGGGCGAACAAACATAATTAAAGATGATTAATTGATAAATGAACACTGTTTTCACAGACAATGTTATTTCCAAGGAATAAAAAAATTTATATTGGAACCATCATTTACTAGATAAAT
Organism: Maratus speciosus; assembly: GCA_963932465.1. NCBI lineage: Eukaryota > Metazoa > Arthropoda > Arachnida > Araneae > Salticidae > Maratus > Maratus speciosus. Next base: position 378,773,282 of record OZ010788.1, on the reverse strand, counting down.
GAAGACACCCTCTAATATCACCATTGTTAGGCAACCTTATTAGAGCAATAGAAAAATAATGATTTCGCAGAAAAATACAATTTTTTGTAAGTAATTAAGTAAAGTATTGGTCTTTTGGAGGCAGTATTATGATTTACTTTGCAGAAAAATTAAATTCCGAAGGATGAAATCACGACATTTACAAAGAGAGGAAGAAAATGCGAAATTAAATAATGGATGAATATCGGTATCTTCTGCACGATATCATGGAAAGAAGATAATTTATTGCAATAATTACTTACGGAATGCACGAAAGAAGAAAAGAAGAATTAGTTAGCCAATCCTCTTCTTGTTCTATACGTAGAACTAAAATAAATATCAGAAAACTGGTATGATGAAACTGTGTAAATAGATAAATCGATAATAATATTCTCCTACCTAAATTAATCAGATTTTCCTAAGAAAATTAAGTGCGAAACATATTTGCTTGCATATCGGATGCATTTCTTCCGTATAAAGTTTAAATAGAAAAACATTCTTATAGTCGTACACAAATTCTTTCAACAGAAACATGAAAATATGATAAACAACACTAGAATAGTTATTTTAAAATAAAAATCCTCTATTTGATAATAGCAAACAAGTTAAAAATTCCTCATTGCGAAAAAAAGTGCTTTGTAGTCTCAACAAAAAACCAATTTGTCCATAATTAAACAGAAAATTTAATTAATTCAAATACATTTTTGAAGGAAAAGAATCAACAACATGAAAATAAAAAATTCTTAGATATAATAAATACAGGATGGTCATAAGAGTCACAGAAGACATAAAAATTTCATAATTTGAAAAGTATAAACAGTAGCACGCGTTTGGTGTTGACATAAATGCATGTGCGTATGTGTTTCTTATACAAATCTACAATATTTGACATATTTTCCCAAAATTTTATATGGTATAGAATGGAGTAAAATTACTGGTTCTCAGACGCTTTATCCCTTTTCAACCATAACAACTTTATCTTTATACAAATCTTAAAAAAAAAAAAAAAAATTGCAGTGCAATTTTTTTCATTTCTGTTGCCGCACAAACAAAAAAGCCACAAGAATTGAAAAAATAAAAAATAAACACGTGTACTTTGTTTGTATAATCCAATAAAAATTCATCCTACCCGCTATATTTTTGCGTACGAAAATGACATCATTATCAGCAGATAATGTGTATTTTTCGCATATAAAATTTAAAAACTCAGTTGATTAAATTTAAATACAAGAATTACATTGAGCACAAAAGTTCCAATTTCTTATAGTCTCTTAACATATAGTCAGGAAAAAAAGAGCTTCACAAATCCTTATATTTATGTAATTAAAATTTCATACATCGATAAATTTTAGGTAGCTTTCATTACAAAAAGTTACCTATTGCAGCCGTTCGGAGGAAAGCGATTTCAAAAAATTTTGGTATATTTTCATCGATCATGACCCCCAGACCCCAGAACCACCCTCCGTTCAAATGTTGATATATATACAGGGTGTTAATAAAGTCCCGGACCATTTTGATGTTTAATAACTCATAAAATAATAAAGATAGATTAAAATTAATAACATAAATGGTTAGATAGACTCAAAAAGTTTCACGACCCTTATCAATGAACTTCCACTTCTTTTGTGTTTGACCTCTTGATAGAAAGATTCCGGAGAAGTTTTTGTTTCGTCTATATCTTAAAAAATGGTTGAATTATAGTACTTTGAATTTCTAGCATTGCTGGCATTTTGAAACGACCTGATATTTGTTACAATATAACACGCGTATTTATTAATCTATTTCGATGTAAGAAGGCATGTGGATAGTATGATGTGGCAATGTCTTGCCCAAGTTCGCTGGGCAGCTTTATCAGCCATCTTGTTTCAAAATGGCGGCCATTAAATTAAACAAAAATTATATTTAAAGTGAGGTGCAAAAAAATTAGAAATTGAAAAGGGTTTCTTTCTTAAGTATTTGACCTTGATATAAGGATTCCGGAGCATTTTTTGTTTTGTGTTTATCTTAAAGAATGGCTCAGATATAGCAATTTGAATTTCTAAAGTGGCTGACATTTTGAAAAATCTGATTTTTTGCTTGCGACAGCACTCGTATATGTCAACAAATTCCGATGTGAGTGAGTATGTGCACAGGAATTACTAAGGTCTCCACCAAGTTCACTGGTTAGCCTCATCCACCATGTTGTCTTAAAATGGCAGGCACTTCAAGATATCGCTGAATTTGGCAACCAAATATATGTTACTTTAAATAAATGTAGCTTGGATAAAGCTGACTAATTTCGAGAAATTCTCATTCATAATCATTTAGTATTGATAAAAATTAGTATTGAATCTCCTATAATCGGTTTCTACTAAATTGAGCTTCGTGTGTTTAAATAATATAACTGGCTTTTTAAAAATAAGGAATATGAAAGCTACCTCTTCCTCCCGGCACTTGCCGGAAGGACTTTTTGTAGGTGAAATCCCTGGAACTGCCGAACCGATTTCAAAAGTAATGGTGGCAAATTGATGGTGGACTTTTTATCTAAAGGAAGGACGGAATTATCGGACGGATTTATCGGAAGGAGTTTTTATCTAAAAGATATCATTTTTTTTTTTTTTAACCATTTGGAAAAATAGTTATTGTTGTCTGTCAGGGTAGGAAATCAAAAAAACATATCTGAAGCGTTTTATTTGTTTTTTGATTGGTCTATACAGTAATCTGTATTCTCCTTTTTCTTTCAACAGAGATGGATACTTCTGATGCCACTATGACAAAAAAGTATTAAAAACTACAAAAAAAATTATAATTCAGAAACAAATTAAGATACAGCTTTCAAACAAATTGCATTTAAAAGTACATTTTTATTTTATACGACGGTATAAAAAGTAATATTGTGAGATGTTTAGAAGTTTAAGAATGAAATTTCATTTAAAATTGGCCCAAGAATATTAATGTTTAATCCATGGCTTACGTAATGAATGACTAGCTCCGTAGAAATTTAAAAATTTGCAGTACCGAAAATCCATGGCGTACGTAATGTATGATCAACTCCGTGCGATTTTTTATGTCTTAAATTTTAGTCTTTGAAAAAATCATTTTCCAAATGGTCGTTGTAATTTGCTAAATTGCATTTTTTATTTATTTATTTATTTATTTTGTTTGGTTACATGTCGAAGTATAAAAAATTATTATTAAATTATAGCGTGTAGAACTTTGTAACAGTATCAAAACTTAAATTCTGATATATTTTTGAGAAATATACTTGATGATCCAAACTACATATTTCCACACGATCCAAACGACGATGCAAAATGAAATATTTGTATTGTACTAGTCGAAATCTACAACTTGTTAATATTTCATTCTGAAACTCGATGACGTAACAGCAGTCCCAAAATAAAGTATTGGCTCCTATAAAGTCTTCCTCTTACCGTACAAAGATATCACGAAGCAGACATAAATATTTGAATTAATCGAGGGACATGTTAACTCTTTAGTGCGCAGCTTTGCATATATGCAAACAACAGTGTTTTGTATTTAATAGATTTTTTTATTCGTATATACCTAATGCACACCAGAAAATTAAAATAGCAATATTTGCCTTAATTAATACCAGACATTCCATATTTAAATAAAGCGAAATTAACCATTGAAACTTTCTGGTGTAAAGTCAGATTCTCTGAACTACGTAAATTGTTGAACGTATTCTATCATGGGAATTAAAGCGTTAAAGGTTAAGTTTTAGAAAATAAATAATTATATAAAATAAGGAATTTGGAGACATACTTATTAAAATATTTATTAATTTGTTATATTTTAGCGTAAAACAGCCACACGACAGTAGATTTTACTTATATTGCAGATGTGCAACAGAAGAAAAAATTCACGTATTATATGAAAAAAATGTATCTCTGATCTTTTTTCATTATTTTTCCAGCGTAATAAACCTTTTAGAGAATCATATATAATTTCTTTCGAAACAAATTAAAAAATCGCGCATTTAAGGGTTAAAATTCCATTTGAAACTGGATAACGTACCTTCATAATTACGAATTGGCTGCCCTCCGGCGCACATTGTACCAAGATATGCGCAGACATGCCAGTCATTTTTTAACGTACTCTTAATAATATGTTCTTACATAAACTATTCATCTTCAAACTTGATCACGTTCTAACATATGAGACAAATTATTATGATGTTTATTGAGTTTCAATAGTAATGTATAGCATCATTTTGTACCACACATTTTAGTGTGGCAGGGGGTCCTTCCAGGATATACACAGACATACCATAATATTTTTTTAAATACTCTGTTTAAGCTTTAATTTGGCACTAATATCATCTCAAAACTCATTGACGTGATAGTATCGCCGAAATTATGAATTGGCACCCCCTGCTGCTTATATCGTACCAAGCTATACCGAAACATGACGTAAATATATACAATCAGAAAAATAAATGTAAACGAATTTATAGTTAACTGTAACCATCATACAACATATTATCATTATTAGCTATTGTACACTGTAAAAAAAATTCTGTAGCTCTACAGATGTAAAGTTACATGCTTACTAAACTGTCATCTGTAACTGTACAAAAAAAGCTGCAAATCTACAAAACTAGTTTTTGTAAAGCTTCAGAAATCTGTAACTTTACAAATGAATCTATTAAAATTGCAGTAATCTTACTAAAATTTTATCTGTAAACCTGGCTGTAGTTACATGAAAAGTTCTAGGCATCCCAGTTTCCTAAAAAATTCTTAGTAACCTTACAGATTTTTTGATTTTCGGCGCAAAAGTGTGTCTGTTACATGAATATTTGTTGTTGCCGTTACATAAAAAGTTCTAGGAATCCCAGTTTCCTAGAAAAACTTTAGTAACTTTGCAGATTTTTTTTTACAGTGTATACCAATAAGATTACAAAAAATACTATTTCTAAAAATGTATACATATATCACTTTTCATAGCAGTTACAGTTGTAATAAAATAAAAGTATAGGCGACAAACACTATTAATATCTCTTCCCTATTCATAAAACTCTCAAGCTGAAATAAAAAGAAATTAAATATTATTAAAGAATACTTCTTTACATATTGGAAAAATCAGTGACCATAACATCAGGCATTAGAAGAACATTAGTTCCTTGAATCACTAACAAAAAAAAAAAAACCTTTCCTTTTTGGTACTCCATTCAAACACAATTTTATCGATGATAAATTGGATTATCATGCGTGACCTTTTGATGGATGAACGCAAAGAGAATTTCCAGAAAGAAACATTTTTATGAGATGTTAATCAATTTTATCTGTAATAAAAACAGCTGCAAGGTAATGACTATCGCAGGAATGATTTGTCCAAAAGTGAGGATCACAACCCTTTCTATAGAGGTATTTTAAAATATTTCATGACTTCTTTACGAAATATCTTTTAAGTAATCTTCATAATAAAATATTACTTTGAAATAAATTACTACATAAAGATAATTTTCTTCTGATTTATGCATTCATGAAATATAAATGTCTATCCATATGAAATAATAAAGTTGTTTGTGATAATTTAAATATAATATAAACTTTTTAAAATTTTATAATGAATTTAAGGGGTCTTGAACCTTTTTAAACACGTCGAAAATTAACAAAAAACTTGAAAGTTTGAATTAGTCTGTCTTTAAAACCGTTTTATGTATAAACATGAAATTTTGGATATTGATTAAACAGATTGTGCTTTGTAATATGCTGTCATTAGAAATTTATTAGTCTTTTACAGAATTTGCGGATTGTTGAAATCAAAATAGCTCTTTTTTTTTACTCCATAAGTCATTGCGCGCATGATATCTTGAGAAAGTACGTATGGATTGTCATGAAATTTAGTAAATGTACTAAACAAATATGTGTGTTTAAAATGAACTACTTTTAAGTATTTACAATAGTAATATTTTTAGTTATGACTATATTTATTCATTAAAAATACAAAATTTTTATTTTTTTTTTTTACAAAAATATTTTTTTATATAGTTAATGAAATAATTTTAGCCTAAGAGTAGTTCATTTTCAACACACATATTTGTTTAGTATCTTTACCGAATTTCATAACAATCCATACATACTTTCACAAGATATCATGCGCTCAATGACTTATGGAGTAAAAAAAAAGAGCTATTTTGATTTCAACAATGCACAAATTCTGTAAAAGACTAATAAATTTCTAATGACAGTATATTGCAAAGCACAATCTGTTTAATCAATATCCAAAATTTCATGTTTATAAATAAAAAGGTTTTGAAGATAGACTAATTCACACTTTGAATTTTTTCGTTAAATTTCGTCGCGTTTAAAAGGTACAAGACCCCTTAAAAACTGGAAGAAAATTTGAAGAGCTATAAATAAAAAGTTCTTGCAGATAAATCACGCATCCCTAAAGTCCCTTACATGTTGGAAAATAAATCTTCATGGAATTTTTTAAGTGGTAAATATAAATCCAGATTGATGTAAAACCCAGTGTTTTATCTTGCTCTTAATTTGTTTGCTCATATGAAAAAATTAAAAATCTTTGCTAATTTTTTTAAATAAATTCCTTTATGTTAAGCGTGAAGGCGAACTTTAAAATCATTGTTCTCTAACTAGCCTCTTTTAACTGCAATTATGGCACAGCAACAGTGTGGATGTATATTCATAGAGCTTGCTATTGACCTTGGCACAAAAAACCTGGGCAGTGGGCGTAGACTCCTGCTCATGCCCTGGATCCCCCCCCCCGCCCCAAGTCCTGAAATTCTGTGGTATCCTGAATTTCAGTAGCCCCGACTCAATATAGCTTTTTTTAAAAAAAAACAATGTTTGTATTACGATTTAACAATGTTTATTTTCAAATTGGATAGCATTGATAAGCATTAAAATTCTTTATTATGGAAAAAATGTTAAAAAATTGCTCATACAATTCATACAATAAATATGCAAACGGCAAGTAAACCACGGAGGGGCCACTAAAACATATAATGTTCATTGAGCACTATGTAAATCGTGCTTTGCATATCAGAATAATGTTTAAACCATATTGAAAAAAAAGCATATATATTCAATTATTCTGAGACAAATGAATCTTTTTGAGTTTTGATATAGGGATGGAAAAAAATACGTTTAAAGGAAGAAAAAAATAGACATCTCATCTCGCTGTAAATTTTATGGTTAAAAAAAAAAACTAAAACAGTTTGTAATTGAAAACTTTAAAAAGAAATGTCGCCTTGTTGATATTAAAACTTATTTTGAACGTTATGAAAGCAAATAGAATATTATAGATGACATCAGAAATTTTCAAGGGAAGGTTGAGAAAGCTAAACTTCACTAAGTCGACTTCTTTTTGAATCCATATGATTTCTATTTCCCTTCTAATGTCGAGTTACTGGGGTTCTGCTAAACATAACCTTTTTTATCAAATAAAAGATAGTTTCATATTCAAAAACAGTTTTACCTTATTTCATTTCTGGAATCTCAGGATTAAGCCAAAATTAAAAATTATTTTTATTGATAAAAATATGTACAGTCGTGGAAAAAAAATAAACACCCCCTACTAAATTCTCAACAAATTACCGTAGAAGAAAGTTACTGATACCTAACGATTGGAAATAAAGTTTATTTTTAAAGGATGTATATAAAATTTGCTTTAGAGGCCATCTACATATTAAAACGAGCCATAACTTTGTTTCTTTTCAATAGCAGTACACAATTCTGACAGCATAAATGAACTCTACACCCTTCAATTAGCCTAAAAACAAATTTTTATGCAATTCGTATGATAAGTTTCAGAGAAATTAATTATTTTATAACCAGCGTATTTTAAGGGATGTATCCAAATGAAGTTCGGTACTCGATTGTTGACCGAGAGAGCTCCCTTCTTGATCAAGGCACCTTAAGCAGTCAATGAAGCCAGCTAGATTACAAGACAGCAGAAGAAATTTCAAAATATTTAGCCACTTTTATTATAGACGGCCCCTTAAACCATCATTTTGCCGTTTTTTAAGCATAATTTGAAAACTACTTCGAAGAAAAATGTGAAATTTTGGATTTCCATAAAGCAGGACTTAATAAATCTAAATCCATCAAAAAAACTATAGGTTGCAATTCATAAATTTTTCGAATATTAATTTCATAATTCATAATTCATATCATAAACTTATAAAAATTGCAAATTCAGCGTATTTATGTATGGGTATATTAGTATTATTGCTACAAAAAACACATTAGAAGCACATTAGAAGCATAATTTCAGGAGATATAAATAAAAATATGAAAATGTAATTTAACATTAAAAGCACTAAATTTTGAATGTTTATAATTCAAAAACTTAATATTCAAATGACTTGAAATTTCGCGTCTAAGCATAGTTTGATCCGAGGATTTGAAATATCTCGTTAAAATTGGGTATTGCTATTGAAAAAAATAAATTTTGGTTTCGTTTTAATATGTAGATGGCCCCCTAAGCAAATTTTATATGCATAATTTGAAAGTAGACATTATTTCCAATCGTTCGGTACCAGTAACTTTCGTCTACAATCATTTGTTGAGGAGTTAGTAGGGGGTGTTTACTTTTTTTTCCACAACTTTACCTTTACAGTTTACAATGCGTCAGTTTTATTTTGGATTTTTTAATAATTTCCAAAGTCCTCATTTTTATAACTACAGCAAATTTTAGAATTAATTATATACGAACATGACATACCGAAGAAAAAATGTTCTTTTTTTACTTTCTTTGTATCCTTATATATAAATTCTACTGCATATTACAAACCTATGCAATGGTGAAGAAACTCATTTATATTGCAGAATGGCATTACACAATACAACAGAAATCTGCTAAATATTCATTAAGTCCAAGGACACAAAGCTTCACAAATGAAACAGGAATTGTTCGAGAAATAATCTATATTCAACAGGACCATACCAGGCATCGCAGTCATTAATTTGTTTTTCTTTACTTTCATTATGGAGTTATTTTGTATTTGAAGTTTCTACTTAATATTTTTGCTATGGCAGCAGGGTTGTCCGGAAATTAATATTGTGGTGATATTTATGTTTTTTATTTGTATTAATAACTTTTTAGGATGATTTTTTTATTCATGTACCTTATTTATTCAATGAGATACTACTTAAGTGTATATTTATATTTATCGGGGATATATGCATAGAAAACGTATTAAGGAATAAATAATAATAAGGAATAAATAATAATAGGATATAAACGTAAAGGAATAAATTAGATATCTTTATTCTTGCGTGAAAATATGAGGACATGTGAGTCTCAAAACTCACCTTATCCAAAAAAAATCAAATTTTAGGAAATCGCGAAAACCTCTGACTGCGTCCATTGATTTTCATTGCAAACCAAGATTTTACATCGCCAAAAATACACGATAAAACTAGTTTTTTATTTTGAAAATTGTAGTGTTTTTTCGATGTAGGTTCATCAAAAGAGTAAATTAATAGAGAAAACTTGATTTCTTAAATTTTGGATAAGGCGAGTTTTGAAAGTCACGTCCACGTATCTTCATTAATATTTAGAGAGAAAGAATCTTTAATTCATCCTAACTTTCAAGAGTTATATCAGAATACTAACAAAATTTTCTTGTAATGCACTCGATACGAGGCAGACATGAAAACAATTCTAAATGGAGGTAATTTGTTTAAAAAATAAGTGCTAGTTAGTATTACTTTTGTAATACAAGTATGCAGAAAGATAACTACGGAATTATTAATAACTGTCAGTGTTGCCAGCGAGCTACTTTTTTAAAATTTAGATTTCCTGATTGGCACCACTTTTTTTAAACGGTAAAATTCATTTTGTTTTTGCCTTAATTAACATGTCATTAAATAAAGCACATTTTACCATTTAAAAAAGTGGTGCCAATCAAGAATCTGATTTTGAAAAAAGTAGCCCATCTGTCAACACTGGTTCGCCTAGGAATCCAGGGTCGTAATCAATTTTCCAGTCATAAATAAATCTTATCTTATTACAATCCAAAAACGGATTTTATTCATAACATTAACAATAATGAAGGTATTGTAACGAACTTTCAACATACTCATCTTCCTTTTCATGAAGTGTAACGATATCATGAAAAGTAGTAATCCTCCGCATCCAAATAAATCGATATTTCCGAATGTAATTAACATTAAATACAGTTTCACAGATCGAAATATTGTAAATTTCTAGTACTTTATGGAATGGCATTGCATTTCACACTATGCAAGGAATGTTTGTTGCAAATTTCGTTAAAACAACTGAATTATTTAAGCTATGAACAAATTGTGGTTTTGAATGGAAGTGAGACATCCTACATTTTTGGTTGAATAAATGCATTATGATACGACTCTGATTTTCTATACAAAAATTGTTTCTTGTCGTATGCTTTAATACCTCTTAAAGTTTGAAACTGTTAAATGTAATTCGATCTGAATATAACTTTCTACATTTAAAGAGAGATTATTTTCAAAAATTGTCTTTAATCACTGGCTATATGAGAGAGAAACGAAAGTGAGGCGACAATTTATGCGAAAATAATATGTACTACTGTGGTACCGCTGCGAAAGAGGTGCGAAAAGAGATCGCTTGTATATCTCTGTAGAATATCATCACTATTATAATGATTTATGTACAGTCAGATAAACTTTTTAACTTAAAAGAAATAATTACATCGAAATAATCTATTCTAAATATAAGGAGCTAAGCACAAATTTTAAGAGAGCTTGTTAATGCGAACTTTCTATAATGTACAAAATATTTTGCAGAAATAAAGTATAATCCTGAACGTATCAAATTTATGAAAGCATAATATGTACTAAATAACAGAACTTCTTCGGACAAGTATGGAAACGGATTTCGTTTATTTCATTCTAGGATTTCAAACGTATTTTAATTATTAAGCATTATTACATGAACATTTTATCTAAATATAAAAGTTTCCATTTTTAAACATATCCTTGTTATTTACTTATTTGGAATCTTTTGAATTCAGTATTTGTGATTGGAATACCATAATCAATTATTCTGAATTTATGATAGCAGCTGAAAACAATCATTATTTAAGCTTTTTATTGAAATAAGAGCATCGCGAATATTTCTAAACTCTTTTTGCAATTTCATTTATTAACACATTTTCGACAAAATATGATTTGTTGATATTAAATGTAGGATTTCAGAAGTTAATATTCAGATTGACGTAATGAGCCTGAACTTAGGACAACTAAAATTTTTCTTTATTCAGGCCAGAGGTTTCCAATTTGTGCTGCAAGGAGCCCCAAGAGTGCGTCGTATTATTTATGTGCTCCACAGTGGTCCATCAAAATAAATAATTTTTATGAAATGAACATATCGCAAGTTAGAGTTTTTTTTTTTAAGTGTGCAAATATTTTATTGTTGCAAAATAACTATAAATTAAAAACTTTTACAACAAATTTAACGCTTGGATTACAATTTTTGTTATTTTCCAAATAAAGTATCCAATGTGAATATTAATTTCCACTACTTATTTACGTTACCCCTACAATATGTTAAAAATTTAGTAATAAAGATTCAACATAAGAAAGCGAGAAATTGTAGTTTGAACGGAATTTTTTTCCAATTTAAATTTCACGCCTCGTGTACCATCGGCATCCCAACGTAATTTGCGGTACTTGCGTTAACGAATAGCTCCACATTTCCTCCAATATTGCTGAGATAAGCCGTCACGACTTGATAGATAAAAATAATTTTATTATTTCAAAAGAAAAGGCAATGCATCGAAATTTTCCCTTAAAAAAAAAAAAAAAAACACTTTGACAGCACTTAATGAAACAACTAATGAAAAAATGCTGAAAGATGCCTATCTGATAAGTGCGGAGTAGCTCATGCCATCACAGTGTCACAGTGACACTTAATTTCTGTACAATTGACATTCTAAGTTAAAACATTGTACGAAAAAGCTGTTAATTTAGTCTGCAATCTCCCTTTGTCAAATAACATCATCACTTATATAGGTTTCAGAGGGATCCTTCCTTTGCAGACCACTATAAATCAAAACAAAGGAATGAAATACTTAATCTTAGAATGAATTTTTCTCATCAAAGAGAATACAAATGGGGAAAATGTGCAGATTTTTCATTCATGATGTGAAGGCAATGATCTGACACAATGCTTGAGCCATTGTCACAAACTAAGGATAAGAAAAAGAACTGTAAAAGAAGCAATAGCGACCTTCGTAGATATGCGGTACGCTCGAGAAAAATATCGGTTGAACTCATTGCGCTCGATCATGCTACCGAAATACAGTAGACTCCCACAAATCCGCAACCCTAAAATCTACAAACGCCTAATAGTCCAAGAGCTGTTAAACATTTTAGGGAAGGTATTTGAGGCACCCTGAAAATTTGTGCAACACTTCTTTTGCAATGCCTGAATACAAAATCGAATGTCTGGCTGAAGGATCGTGGCACATAGCCCACCCGTGAATCTTTAAATTTCCAAAATTTTCGTTGCAAAAAAATATCTTTGAGGCATTTTGAAATTATAATGCCTTCAAATTTAAGATTTAATGAAATAAAAAATATAAAAGCCAGACACTTTAGTCGGCCCAAAAACTATGCCAGACACGTGTCAAGTGCCATTTTTTGACTACCTAAAAAAGGTATTTGAGGCACGCTGAGATTGACACAGAATAATATTTATGCTTACAAAAAAATATTTTGAAAATGACTGACACTTTAGTCGGCCCAAAAACTGTGCCAGACACGTGTCAAGTGTCATTTTTGATTACCCAAAAAAGGTATTTGAGGCACGCTGAGATTGAGACAGAATAGTATTTATGCTTAGAAAAAAATATTTTGAAAATGACAGACACTTTAGTCAGCCCAAAAACTGTGCCTGACACGTGTCAAGTACCATTTTTGACTACCACAAAAAGGTATTTGAGGCACGCTGAGATTGAGACAGAATAATATTTATGCTTAGAAAAAAATATTTTGAAAATGACAGACACTTTTGTTGGCACTTTCTACTTGCCAGACAATATAGAATGTTAATAACATAGAATGTTAATCGCGAGTGCCAGTAAAGCTGGACTTGCGGTGCCTCGCTAAAGATCCATTTACTGACTTACGATACAAAAACAGCGTAAATCGCGTTGCATCTTAAGATGAATTTCAACTGGATGCGTGCACAATCACAAAAAATCTAACTGTGATAGGCTCTCTCAAGACCACGTGACTCATAGCAAGCATGCAGTTGTTGTGAAAATTTTGGAGTAGTAATCATGAAAGTAAAAAAAAAAAAAAAAAAAAAAAAAAAAAAAAAAAATGTGTTATTTGCGCAAAAAGCGACGCAAAAAATCACTTCAGTAACGTGCAACTTGTATATATTACATAAGCTTATAGAAAAAATAACAAAATATTTCATTGTTTAAGTTTAAATTCCTTAAGTACCGCGCATTCGAATAATCATTTAACAAGCAATTTTTAGATGCATTAAAATATTTGCGTTTGGTGAGGAAAAGCTTTACCCACCAAATCACGTACACATTCGTCTTTTAGCACCAAATAATAGAAAATATTTTATTTTTAGCTCACAGGCTATCAAAGCCTGAGAGCTTATGTGCCCGCCGGTTCTGTATGTACAGTCGTGGAAAAAAAAAGTAAACACCCCCTACTAACTCCTCAACAAATCATCGTAGAAGAAAGTTACTGGTACCGAACGATTGGAAATAAAATCTACTTTTAAATGATGTATATAAAATTTTCTTAGGTGGGTCATCTACATATTAAAATGAATCCAAACTTCATTTTTTTCAATGGCAATACCCAATTTTAACGAGATATTTCAAATCTTCGGTTCAAGCTATGCCTAGACACCAAATTTCAAGTCATTTCAATGATAAGTTTTTGAATTATAAACATTCAAAATTTAGTGCTTGTAATGTTAAATTACATTTTCATATTTTTATTTATATCTCCCGAAATTATGCTCCTAATGTGCTATTTTTTTTTGTAGTAATAATACTAATATACCCAAACATAAATAAGCTGAATTTGCAATTTTTATAATTTTATGATATGAATTATGAATTATGAAATTAATATTCGAAAAAATTATGAATTCCAACCTACAATTTTTTTGATGGATTTAGATTTATTAAGTCTTGCTTTATGAAAATTCAAAAATTTCACATTTTTCTTTCAAGTAGTTTTCAAATTATGCTTAATAAACGGCAAAATGATGGTTTAAGGGGCCGTCTATGATGGAAGTGAGTAGACATTTTGAAATTTATTCTGCTGTACTGAAATCAAACAGGTGTCATTGACGCTTAAACGTGCCTTGATCAAGATGGCGGCTCTCTCGGTTAACAATCCAGTACGGAACTTCAATTTGGATTCAACCCTTAAAATACGCTCGTTTTAAAATAATTAATTTCTCGGAAACTTATGGTACGAATTACATAAAAATTCGTTTTTAGGCTAATTGAAGGGTGTAGAGTTCATTTATGCTGTCAGAATTGGGTACTGCTATTGAAAAAAATAAAGTTATGGTTCGTTTTAATATGTAGATGGCCCTCTAAGCCAATTTTATATACATCATTTAAAAGTAGACTTTATTTCCAATCGTTCGGTACCAGTAACTTTCTTCTACGATAATTTGTTGAGGAGTTAGAAGGGGGTGTTTTTCCTTTTTTTTTCCACGACTGTACGTGTACATACGTGTGTACGTATGTACGTAACGCAATAACTCTTGATAGAAACATCCCATTTCCTTCAATTTTTTTTCTAGTTTCATTCTGATAAGGCGCTTCCTTGATTAGTTTTGGGGGCTCATTGGTTAAGGAAAAAGGGGGTTTAGTCCCCCCCCCCCCTTAATTCAGATAAATGGGTTTTTCATGAAGAATTATTCGATTTGCTCCGAATTTGGTAAACCGGTTTATTATGTTAAGAAACTTCCCTGATTAGTTTTGGGGTTCATTGGTTAAGGATAAAGGGGGAAAAGGGGTATTAGTCCACCCCCCTTAATTCCGATAAATGGGTTTTTCCTGGAGAATTATTCGATTTGCTCCGAATTTGGTATAACAGTTTATTATGTTAAGGAGCTTCCCTGATAAATTTTAGGGGTTCATTGGTTAAGGATAAAGGGGGAAAAGGGGTGTTAGTCCACCTCCCTTAATTTAGATAAACGTGTTTTTCCTGCAGAATTATTCGATTTGCTCCAAATTTTGTATACCGGTTTATTATGTTAAGGAACTTCCCTGATTAGTTTTCGGGGTTCATTGGCACGCATCCAGTTAAAATTCATTTTAAGATGCAACGCGATTTACTCTTTGTTTGTATCGTAAATCAGTAAATGGATCTTCAGCGAGGCACCGCAAGTCCAGCTTTACTGACACTCGCGTTTAACACTCTATGTTGTCTGGCAAGTAGAAAGTGCCAATAAAAGTGTCTGTCATTTTCAAAATACTTTTTTCTAAGCATAAATATTTTTCTATCTCAATCTCAGCGTGCCTCAAATACCTTTTTGGGGTAGTCAAAAATGGCACTTGACACGTGTCTAGCACAGTTTTTGGGCCGACTAAAGTGTCTGTCATTTTCAAAATATTTTTTTCTAAGCATAAATATTATTCTGTCTCAATCTCAGCGTGCCTCAAATACCTTTTTTGGGTAGTCAAAAAATGGCACTTGACACGTGTCTGGCACAGTTTTTGGGCTGCCTAAAGTGTCTGGCTTTTATATTTTTTATTTCATTAAATACTAAATTTGAAGGTATTAAAATTTCAAAATGCCTCAAGAATATTTTTTTACCACGAATATTTTGGAAATTTAAATATTCACCTGTGGGCTAAGTTCCACGATCCTTCAGCCAGACATTCAGTTTTGGATTCAGACATTGAAAAATAAGTGTTACATAAATTTTCATAGTGCCTCAAATACCTACCCTAAAATGTTCAACAGTTCTCCTACTATAATATCCACACATCATCACAGCTGTAGACAATGAAACTTTCAGTTCAGACTTAGGGACAAAATTACAGACTTTTTCATTTTTATATCTTTCTGTATGTATTTTTTAATGTGTAATTCTAGTTGATATGGCTGAACTCATGCCCTTTTTCAGGAAGAAAGTGTAAATTCCTGAAAAAAAAATCAAGATATTGTTGATATCACTTGTAATCACAATCATTTTACCAAATACATTTATATCTTAATCAAGCTTTTCTGCTTATTAAGTCTGGCTAAACATGAAATAAAACTTCCTTATTTTATGGTTTCGATATGAATTAGTAGGGTACCTTTATGAGGCAAGTTTCATTGGATAATTTAGGAAAAATATATTTCATCTTTATTATGCATATTTAATTATACATTATTTACTTGAACTTTATTTTTAATATTTTAATCATTTTTGAAATTATCTGAATTTTTAATATTTTAGTTTATTACTTTACTTAATATTTTTAACATTTTACTATATTGTAAGTATTCATTATAATCGCGATTGCATTGTTCCATTCAAATTACTGTTTGAAAAATGCAAAGTAATGACCACAAATCCGCAAAATTCTAAAATCCGCACAACCTCTGGTCCCAATCTGAGCGGAGTTGAGGGAGTCTGCTGTAATAAACTATATAAAATCGCAGCTTCTTTGAAGCAGACTTTTCAAATTAATGAAGATATCGGGAGCCACCATCAGTTGCTTTGGCTGCATATTGAAGTAAGGTGCGATCTCGAGAAAATGCGTTTACACGTTAGATGGAACTGCATGCAAAGACAGTAGCATTTTTGATAGACCGTAACGCTCAGCTGGGTATTAAACGATGACACCTAGGTGTGCAAATTGACATATTTGGCTGATATGTTTAGCAAAGTGAACAAAATGAATCCGTAATTGCAAGGAGAAAGTGTTACAGTTTTAAAGCAATGGTAAAGAGCCTACTTTTAAAAGAAATTTGATGTGTGGAGTGTGGGAAAGAAAGATATTGATTCATTTACTATTACTACAAAGATTCATGAATGAAAATAACGTACAGCTTTAAGATAAAATACAGAAGAAAAATCAGGAGCAGCTGAGATTTTGAAAGAGTCGTTTGATCAACATTTTTCAAAAGCTCATTAGAAGTACTGGGCGACTTTAAATATGTTCCGATTGTGTTCAGCGTCAACAGAAGACCAATTAGCTAAACCACAGTAGAATACGAGGTTCTCATTGATTTGACATCTCACATCAATCCAAAATTCGCACTTCAAAACCAAAGTCTACGTGAATTTTTTTGTCATTTAACAGACAAATTCAAATCTTCTTGAGAAAACAAAATTAGCTTTAATCTCTTTCTCGACTACATTTCTCACATAAACTGGATTCTCCCCTTGCACAGCCACTAGAAGGAAATACAAAAAAATTTTTATGTAGAACCAGGCATTCTGCAATTATCACCAACTTAACCGGATATGACATCGGAAAACTTTGAAAAGCAATGCAACCACAGGTCACATAAAAACCGTCACACTTTCCATGTAAAATTTATTATAAGACAAATATTTGGATCTTTTATTATTTTTATGAACTTTTTATGACCAATTTTGGCAGTATTGGTGTAATCGAGAATAAGTTACTGTGGCACTCCGATTTTACGTAACCCGTTTCGTACGTCATGCCGGTTCGTACGTTATGTTTTGCCGGTCCCAAAAACTTCCTATTCCGATAATGTTAAAAGTACCTCGATTCTACGTCATGGACATAATTTTAGGTGAAGTACCTCAGGAAATTTTATTTTCTTTCATTCATGGAAAAGTTTCAAAAGAACAAAAGTGCTTTCCATGTGGTCAACTGGCTGTTTGTTACCAAAATCAGTTCTTCCTCACCCCGTTAATATTCCCGTGAGAAAGTAACGATGAACTAGTATTCGTCCACCAGCACTTAATCACACCTGCGTCATGTGTTATCGGGGGGGGGGGGGATTCTTTATCCGCCGTTCATTCATTTCAACCCGCGGTGGAGTCGCTTTTTTTATCTCTTAGTGATTGCCAATCAAAAGTAGGATGTCTAAAAGAAAATGTTGTTCTTCAGCCGAAAAGGCAGAAATTATCGAAAAATCTAAAGTTTTCAAAGGAACTAAAGTTGATCTCGCAAAATCGTTCGGTATCGCTTATTCCACGTTCCAAACCATCCTAAAACAAAAGGTCTCTGTGGAATTAAAATCTGAAAAACTGGGAAATTTGTCAAAGAAAAGCAAAACACTGAAAACACCCCCTTTTGAGGAACTGAAAAAGATTTTGTACGAGTGGTTTTAAACAAGCCCGTGCAGCCAAGGTTCCAATCAAAGGCTCAATTTTGAAAGAAAAGGCGCTTGAAATTTCTTCTCGACTTGAAATACAGAATTTCACGGCATCCAACGGTTGGATCGACTTATTCAAGAAGAGGCATAATTTGTCTTACAATTTTATTTGGGATGAGGCAGATGGAGTAAATACTGCGGTCGCTGACGACTGGATGGAAAAAACATTGCCTTCTCTTGTGTCTAATTACTCAAAATAAGACATCTTTAACGCAGATGAGACCAGGTTGTTTTTTAATCTCTTCCCTGATAGAGCATACATCGTGAAAGGAGACAAGTGTCACGGTGGGAAGCTGTCAAAAGTGCGATTAACAGTTTTGTTATGTAAGAATGCAAGGGGAATCGAGAAGCTAACACCCTTTATGATTAGTAAATCCACGAAGCTCCGACATTTCAAAAACATTAAAATTTTTATGACAGATTACAATGCCAACCAGCCTGCTTGGATGACCCTAAATCTTTCTGAAGACTTTATAAGAAAATTCGATATAAAAATGCGTTTACAAATACAAAAAATTATTTGTAGACCAGAGCACTGCTCATGCTAATCTGAACTTAAAAAATGTGCCTGTAGAATTTTTCCCACCCAGCTGTACCAGTTTACTTCAGCCTTGTGACTTGGGAATAATTAGATCCTTCAAAGTGCATTATAGAAAGTAACTGGTAAGGAAAACCCTTTTTTCACTAAATTCTGTTGAGTTTCAAGAGGCTTGTAAAACAAAGGTACATGTGCTGGACACTCTTCATTAATCTCATCGGCATTTCAAAATCATCGGGAAAAATGCATTTCTAATTCTTTTTTGAAGGGAAGATTTTCAGAATCTGGCATTAACGGTAAAGCGCCGCCGGAAGAGCTCGCTATAGAAGACTACACAAAAGAGGATGAGTTTATACTTGCAAACATCAAGGTTGATGAGTACATTGATTGCGATAAAGATGTTATCACTACCACAGACATTCAGACTATTTCCGATGTGATTTCGCAATATGAAAGTCAGGAGGATATTGATGAAGATATAGATAATGAAGATCCAGAAGACATCGTACACTCATCGGCAGAGACGATTGCGAGTTTAAAAATTTTAAAGAAAAATTTAACTGGACAGTAAAATCAAGAAAAAAAATTGCAAAAACATGCATGTATTGAAAATAGTATATGTGAAATTGCACTTAAAAAGAAAAAGCAATAAAAAAAAGATTTTTTTAAATACTATAGTAATGATTTTTGCACTGCGCATGTAACATATCTACTCAAATATTTATGCAGAACGCAATAAAAAATACTATTGCGAGGTAAATCTATACTAATATTATAAAGAAGTAAAAATAGTTTGTTTGTGTGTTTGTTCGAGGTAATCTCTGGAACTACTGAACTGATTTCAAGAGCAATGATATCAAAATGATTGTGTGAACCCCCATTCAAACATAGGCTATATCGTATGTCCATGCCACTAACCCAAAGGGGGTGCAGGAGCAAAAAACGTTCTAAAAATGCGTTTTTTGTGTTACTGGAGGGTCTAGAAACATGAAATTTGGGATGGTAGTTACTTATAAGATATAAATTATCTCTAAGAAGATTTCTTAAAACATTCGAAATTTAAAGGAGCTGAAAAGGCGCAAAAAGTGTTCTAAAATACGTTCTAAATGGCGATTTCTACGCATTCTCAGGAAGTAACGGACCGATTTAAAAATAATGGTGTCAAAATGATAGTGACAGCCCTTGCTACAACGGACGCTATATTTTGTGTCCGTGCCACTACCCCAAAGGGGTGCAGGAACAAAAAACGTTCTAAAAATGCGACTTTTGTATTACTGAAGGGCTAGAAACATGAATTTTGGAATAGTGATTAATTATAAGATCTAAATGATCTCTAAGGACATTTCTTAAAACATTCGGAATTTAAAGGGGGTGAAAATGCGCAAAAAGCGTTCTAAAAAACGTTCTAAATGGCAATTTCTACGCAATCTCAGGAAGTAACGAAACGATGTAATAAATAATGGTGCCAAATGATGGTGACAGCCCTTGCTCCAACATAGGCTATATTTTATGTCGGTGCCACTACCCTAAAGGGGGTGCAGGAGCAAAAAAGTTCTAAAAATGCGATTTTTGTGTTACAGAAGGGCCTAGAAACATGAAATTTGGAATGGTAGCTATTTATAAGGTATAAATGATTTCTAAGAACATTTCTCAAAACATTCGAAATTTAAAAATGGTGAAAATGCGCAAAAAGCGTTCTAAAAAACGCTCTAAATGGCGATTTCTACGCAATCTCAGGAAGTACCCAACCTATTTCAAAAGTAATGGTTGGAAATTGATGATGACAGCCTTGCTCCAATATAGGTAATATTTTATGTCGATGCCATTACCCCAAAGGGGGTGTAGGAGCAGAAAACTTCCTAAAAATGTGATTTTTGTGCTACTGAAGGGCCTAGAAACAAGAAATTTGGAATAGTAGTTATAAGACATAAATGATCTTTAAAAACATTTCTTAAAAAAATCGAAATTTACGAAGGGTGATAACGCGCGAAAAGCGTTTTAAAAACGTTCTAAATGGCGATTTCTACGCAAACTCAGAAACTATCAAACCGATTTCAAAAGTAGTGATTGGAAATTGATGGTGACAGCTTTTGCTTCAACATAGGCTCTATTTCATGTTGCTGTCACTATCACCTGGGCGGTTGCAGGAGCAAAAAAGTTCTAATTTGCGATTTCTGTGATACTGAAAAGGGCTAGAAACTTTAAATATGACATGTTTGTTACTTATGAAATCCAAATGCCCTCTAAGAACTGTCGAAAATAAATTCGGAATTTAAAGGAAGTGAAGCAAAGGGAAGGGGCGAAAAGCGTACTAAAAAAATCCTAAATTACGATTTCTATGAAATCTCAGGAAATAGTAAACTGATTACAAAAGTAATGGTTGCGAATAAATGGTGACAGTCTTTGATTCCACAGAGGTTATATTTTATGCCAGTACCACTACCATATCGGGTTGGCAGGAGGAACAACAAATGTTCTAAAAAAAGCCTTTAAAAACTTTCTGAATTATCATTTCTATAGAATATTAGGAAATACCAAACCGGTTTCAAAATTAATGTTGGCAAATTAATGGTGATAGTTTCTGTTTCGACATAGGCAATTTATGTTAGTGCCACTGCCACCAGAGAGGTGGTACACCGATAAACAAGAAGCTTGAAATTTGAGATGATGGTTAATTTTTAGATGTAAATGCGCGTACTAAGAACAGTTTATTCAAAACTTCAATTGAATACTGAAATAAGCGTATGAAATGAGCATAAAAGCTTCAAAATATTTTCTAAATTATCATTTATTTAATTTCAGTTCTTTTTATTAATTTAAGTCTCATTTCTACCTAATGCAGTGTAATAATGAGGTTTAGTCAAACTGTGTTTTAAATAGTAATTTCTGAATTATTCCTAAAAGTATAAATTCTTTTATTTAGACATATGAATATCACTTGTCATATTTCAACTATTACGCGAGCAAAGCCACGGGGTTTGGTAGTAGCACATAAAATAGCATTTTTATCAAAAAACTTAATGATTTGGGCCATTTAACCCGGATCTCAGGGATAGATCCCTGGGCATCTCCCACTTGATCAGTATAGATGCCTCCATTCGTAAAAGAGTAGAAAGCATGATTAATTAACATTTATAAATCAAAAACTAGATTTGCATTTGACTTAATATCCTATTTACATTAGATTTGGAATTTTTTCTTACATTTTATAAAAAAAAATTTTGAATAGAAACTTTTTGTTTTTTACTTGCTCTTTTCTAATTTTTCTTCTTTTCTCGGAAGTATTGAAACGGATATTATGCATTCTGCATGTCTTATGTAGCCATTCCAAACAATCGACACACTGCCTTTCCCCAATAAGCTGATATACACAAACTGAAGCCAATCGGATAATTCTAACGAACGCTAAACTTGTTTAATCTAAACTAAGAGGGATTATCTCCCCTCCTTAATATATTCGATTTACAATCTTTAAAAACTAATTCAGGATACAAATTTAAAATTCTCAAATTAAATGAGTTAAATTTTTATGTTCCATAATAAATGAGTTCGAAATATTTTTTTTTATATTCTAAGGCAGGTTAAACTTATGTGATTTAAATTCAGGGTGAGGAGTGCAGAAAATTTGCCAGCAAAAGAAGAATATTAAATAAATAAATAACCATTGGGATTATCTCTAATATTATTCCCCGGTATTGCACCTTCCGTATCTTGTTATGAGAAGGATATACTTAAGGAATTTTATTTTTTTATTTAGATTTCCATTTAGTGCTTCTGAATATATTCTGAGATTTAAAAAAAAAAAGGGGGAAACCACCGGAATGTGTGAATAAAAATTTTCAGAGCACTGCTATAAATACAAAATATTTAAATATTTTTAATTAAAAATGTGGGGGAGCTGCAACCTTTTGAACTAACTTCCTGAAATGAAACGAATGAATTGCTTAAACCGAGAATTTATCACTACTAGCACAGCCCTTTGAATTGTTATGGAATTATCAGCAGAAAGTGCTATGATTAACCAAAAGAAAAAAACTGATTTTTTTCTCAATCCACAATACTGTAGATTTAAATATATATATATTTTCACACATCAAAATTAATAGAAAATTACAAATGGAACGTCTTATTCCGAATCGCAAATGGGGCATATATCCGGGAAGCAAGGTGGGGCAAGTTTCTTTTTAATCCAGGATAGATGCCCAGGATAAATGCCTCTGGAAGTAGCAAAAACTATGACTGCAACCTACACTAACACATAATTTGATATCTCTTTCAACAATATTCACTAAATATTTCATGAAAATTCTTTAGTAAGTCCATTATATTCCGACTTCTACTTGTCTCAATCTCGTAAGAGCAATCAACAAAAGCCAAACTTACCTTTCTTTCATGGCTATGACATTTATTTAAAGAAATAAATCGCCGTTACTTCATATACTACACTTTTATATAATAATTGAGATTAGTAGAACGTTACAAGCTCCGCCACACGTCCTATAGTTGAAATACAGTAAATAGGCAATTAACCTTTTGGGGGCATTTAACCTGGATTCATCTTAAAAAAGGGCGTGCAGTAGGCTAAAAAAGCTTCGTCATAGAAATTCATTCTAAAAAGAGCCAAATCTAAGTCAAAAATGTAGAAAACCACTGATTTAAGTAATTTAGTGCACCAACAAAATCTTGAATAGTTCAAAGATTTTTAAAATTTCATTTATTTACAGACATTAACACACACATTTACAGACATTAACACATTTGTATGTAAAAAACATACATATGAGTTCTTGATATTTAACCTAGGAAGGAATTCAGCAGGTATTATTGGGATTTACAGAATCAGCCTGAATTTATAACTCAAAATTGTCTTTATTTAGACACATTATTGTACCAGCAAAATCTTGAGTAGTTCCAAAATATTTTTGAAATTCCTTTGCACGATCATGAATTTTCAACAAAACGTTTTGGTTGTTCCTGTTTCATCTAAAAAACTCAGAAGCTGTAATTAGGATTAACATAATAAATAATTATGAACATAATATATAAAAATAGTTTTATTTCATTAAGATAATTGGTAATGAAATTCTTATTTAAAACTCAGATGTGCACAGCTTTTAGATAACTGTTTATAAAATGCTTACATTAGTCTTAGTAAAATGCAGATATATACACATAAAAATCTATTTAATGATTATGTACACAATAACTTCTTATTGTTGAATTTAATTCTATTTATTCAGAAGTGGAATTTATTCATACATTTACTTTTTGATCTGTATTACTGTAGTACGTTTTATATTAAACATTGAAATATTCTCATAATGTACTGATATAGATTCTTTAAACTATAAATTATTGTATTCGTTTTTAAACTGATTAAATACCTAACACTTCCTACTAAACAAGTTTTGGTCGTTATTCCCTATAACGATCACTATAGCAAAGAAACTTTTCTCATTAGAGGAGAGAAAACGACACAAATCACTTTAGTTTAATGTAACTGTGCCCCAGAACAATTTAGTTAATTGTAGACATCCCCAATGTGCATTGCCTAGAAGAAACTGTTATACAAAACAAAAAATATAGATATTTACCCACGAAAATTAGATATATTTTACAGACTAGTTTTTACGCAAAGTAATAATTAACATAACCTTTTAAGCTGTCTGTTCGTCATCAAAGACAGCTTACCGTTTTCTCTTCAATATTATCTTTATAATTATATTTTATACTATAATATTACTAAAAACTTTAACAAACAGAAAAACCGAATGCTAAAATTATGGGGGAAAATAGATCAAAGATTGCGAGAATTTAATAACCTGTCAAGTGCGAGTATTACTCGCGTACAGAAGATTTCGTACAATAAATATATGAATTAGTAACTAGGAATTGCATTACACAAATATATCATTGAAAGTTGTTATGTAGGCATTAAAATCCGATGCAGAATAGAGTACGCCACCCGTATCTTTATGTATGTCCAAACCGTCCGTGTCTTTGAGGGTTAATATCTTAGCTAATTACCGACATTTTTTTTTTCGAAAATCATTATCAACAATCCTTTTATACTTCTGCGATGATAGGTACCTCCAGTGCTCCTCAAATCTTTCGCTGAATGCCCGCAAATCGAAATTTCTGTGTAACCGAAAAATGAGATTTTCTCAAACTATGTGAAACACTACAAAAAAAATCTGTAGTACTACTAGAAAGTCTCTAGGCTACTGGGATTCCATGAACTTTTCTAGCAACCAATACAGCTTCTTCTTAACCCTTAAGTGCGCGATTTTTTATTTTGTTTCGAAAAAAATATATATGATTCTCTAAAAACTTATTAGACAGGAAAAATAATGAAAAAAATCAGAGATACATTTTTCATATAATATATCAATCTTTTCTTCTGTTTCACATCTGTAATATAAGTAAAAACTACTGTCGTGTGACTGTTTTATGCTAAAATATTGCAAATTAGCAAATATTTTAAGATGTATATCTCCAAGTACCTTTTTTATATAATTATTTATTTTATAAAACTTAACCTTTAACTCTTTAATTCCCATGATAGAATACGTTCTAGAAAATATGCAGTTCAGAGAATCTGACTTTACACCAGAAAGTTCCAATGGTTAATTTCGCTTTATTTAAATACGGAATGTCTGTTATTAATTAATGCAGATATTGCTATTTTAATTTTCTGGTGTGAATTAGGAATATGCGAATTTTAAAAAAATCTCTTACATTCAAAACACTGTTGTTTGTATATATGCAAAGCTGCGCACTAAAGAGTTAAATAACATTACTGCATTTAACTTAGTAAACTGCACATAGACTTCCCTAGTGAACATACTGAGAAATCATTAGTAGCCATTACAGGCTTTTATAGTAAGTATAGTAATAAATGGTTAGTAGTATTACATATACTTAACTTGTATTTTTTATAGATAATACTTCTATTAAAAAATTCGAGTGTGTAGCTTTTTTCTTTCTTTACAAATTTTCAACAATAGTAAATTAAAACAGGAAAATTATATTTCTTACATGTGTTCAGTAGCGCTGTTTACACCCTAATCCCGTTTTATGTAGATCCGTAATATATTAGCCATTGGTCGGTTGCTTGATATTTCACAATATTTATCTAAAGTGTATAATAGAAAAAATATTATATTTGTATTATTATAATTTTCGTGTCGTGGATAGAATTTAAATTGGAACGATGCCGTATATATCCACTTAATATGTTTAATGAAAATTTCTAGATTAAAATATTATATTAAACAGTAGAAGTACCGAGAGAAGAAAATTCTTCTCGGAGCCAGGTAAGCACAACATCATACATATGCAGCAATAGCAGTTCTAATAGAATACGTAAAAGAAAGTCAAAGTTCAGTCGTAGATGAAGTCCACACAATGATTACATATACACAGTAGAAGTAGAAACTAGGAGAAGCTAAACCGCAAATATTCAATATAATCTTTTCTTTGAAGAAGCACTTCTCGAAGCTTTGAAAGAGAGAGTTTAAAGTCTTGAAATGAGATCACAAAAAGTTTTAATATTTCTGGCAGGAGTTACACACCTCAACAATATCTTCACAAAGAAATTGTGTGAACTGAATTGTGTATAAAAAGTGAAAAAAGACGCTGGTGGCGCCATATTTGGAGAATTTCGAAACCACCTATATTTATTAGTGGGGGAGATTTATGTCGAGTTTTTTTCCTCTGCGGAGGACAGAACTCACTATCTGGAGTTTGAGAACCGAGCGTTCTACATACCTTACTACTGGGGCCGTGTTTGTAAAGATTTTAAATGCTAGTAATGGGTGATGAAGTTGATTCTGTTGTGTCTTGTTATTTTTTTAGGACTGAGCGTAAATTTAATGATGCTATTATAATTTTTCCAAATTTCAATTAATAAGCTTAACTTTTTATTACGGTTTTTCCATGGTTAATGGATGATTAGAATATAGCTTGATTAATACAATTCTCTACTGGAATTTTCTTTGCTTAATGAAGGGTTTGAATATGTTTTTAATTATTTGTTGCAGAAAAATAAACAATTTTGAAATGTATTTTTATAGAATAAATTTCAGATAAATTTAATTTCAGGTGGGGGTAAAGATTTTATGACAGATTTTAAGAACAGAGAAGGAAGCATGCGCAATAAGCATTCAGTTACAGCTATTTTCTTTGTAATATTACTAGCAGTGATTGGTTACAGATGATATGCTAGTAATTGCTATAATATCTGTAATGATACTAAGTATTTTTTAGTAAAATCACATACTTTTTTACAGTGTAGAGTAATCGCTATAGACTGTAAACTAAGATGAACCACTAACTGTAAAGCTAAGTTGAATAAACCGTTGAAAACAACGAGACAACGAGAAAAGAATGCGGCGTTAATGTTCGGAACTATTGGTAACGGCAGTCTATGTTTATGAAAACACACTTTTAAATGTAAATAAAGGTACACAAACCAATGTGGACAAACTCTTAACTCATATCAAGAAACTCTGGCCACAGAACGTAGTAATAATCTTTGATAAGTTAATAAAATCCTTCTAAATCATGTTTTTAGTATTTGGCGACGTTTAATAATTTCTCTTCATATCCCAAATTCGATAGGGAGTCGGCTTATCAGCTGAAAAGTATCTCTTTTTAATTCAGTTTTAATGGATGCTCTTCCCTGTCTGGTTCTTTTTCGAATTTTTTAACTGCCGCCGTCAGTTTTTTGCAAAAAATTGAGAAAATTTTTCGGCTAATTTTCTAAAAAAATCGACATACGAATATAAAAAAAAATCAACATTTGCTATGAAATTTTCAAATTAATATTTTGATTAGTTTTCTTAATTTTAGACAGTTTTAGTGAAAATTGTCATTATTTTTATTACTATTTATTAATACAGATATTGTTTGCAATATTTACTTTTTTGTATTATACTTACAGATTTGTTATATTGTGATCTGCATAATATTTTGTGTAACGTTTTCGCTAAGCTGCGTGCCTGGTCAGATTTCCTAATATTCCTTGAATTTCAGAATTTAACTACAGGGTCTGACTTTCAGGAATCGATCAAGTTTCTCTCAAAACATGGTCGATCAAATAATGTTCATCTACGCCAATCTCTTTTCTGTATTTTTAATTAAATACACTGTAAAAAAAATGCCAGTTTCCCGGTAGGATTCGGAAAAATAGTTGCACTTATTGTACCGGAATAATTTCCAACTCAGCTCGAAATAAAATCCATAAAATCCGTAAAATACCGTTTTACTATTTCCTTATTTTTACGGATTTTATTCCGAGCTGGGTCGGAAATTATTCCGGTACGATAAGGGCAACTATTTTTCGGATTCCTACCGCAAAACTGGCAATATTTTTTTACAGTGTATATTGTCAAAGCTTCTAAGAGGGAATCGCAAGGAAGCGAATTAAAATTCTTCATTTAGACAATTTTCCATCTTATCAGATACTCCGCTATTAAAACTGTGTCATAATATTTTTCTCGGGACCAAGAATTCTTCTGTCATATAAAGCAGTATCCCTTTATAGAGACAGGTTCAGTTTTTATATTTTTTACTTTATTTATTGATCTTTAGCCACTCTAGCGAGTACATGAAATTTGCCAGTAAGGCAGCTTTTTTCTTTGTTAGTTTACTTATATTTTTTATATTTAATTTTCAATCGACTTAAAGTCTTGAGATATCATGTTCTTTACACCATGAATGAAATCTTCATTTCAAGTCCTCGTAAGGTGTGTTCTTGTTCTGATTTAATAATATAGTATGAAGTCTTGAAGAATTTAACTACACAGAGGAAAATTTTTCAAATTTCTTCGATCAATTCATATGCATGTGCGCCGATACTTCATATTTTTCAAAATAAAAAGTACTGATCGCTCCCCGCAAGAAAAGTGACACTTCTCGGAAAAAATCATTTTTAATTTTATCCTTTCAAATTTCTTCGATCAATTCATATGCATGTGCGCCGATACTTCATATTTTTCAAAATAAAAAGTACTGATCGCTCCCAGCAAGAAAAGTGACACTTCTCGGAAAAAATCATTTTTAATTTCATCCTTTCAAATTTCTTCGATCAATTCATATGCATGTGCGCCGATACTTCATATTTTTCAAAATAAAAAGTACTGATAGCTCCCCGCAAGAAAAGTGACACTTCTCGGAAAAAATCATTTTTAATTTTATCCTTTCAAATTTCTTCGATCAATTCATATGCATGTGCGCCGATACTTCATATTTTTCAAAATAAAAAGTACTGATCGCTCCCCGCAAGAAAAGTGACACTTCTCGGAAAAAATCATTTTTAATTTTATCCTGATAATAGGTCTGTCATAGGTGCATCTTGCTGCACAAAAAGTTTCATAAGTCTAGTTATACGGCAAATCGCTTTATTACGCTATATGGCCATTAGTGACCACAGAATATGGGTGGATTGTGTAGGGGGGTAAAATTACCCAATCATCAAACCTCATCGTACGTCTTCATTTTTAAGGGTTTTACGCTTTTATGAACGTTTTTATTTCTGCAGGCAGAGCTAAGTGCTATAATTTCCTGTTACAGTAAAATCATGCAAATTTTCTTTCGCTTCTCCTATGAAATTTACGTTTGTCGAGATGTGTCATTTTTCTTGCAGGTAAGCGATATTTAGTAATCTTTGTCACTCTGGTATGTAAATAAAGTTTATCCAAAAGCACTTTTGTCTTTATTTATTCATCTTTATGGTTTTAATGTTCACTTTTCAATCGACGTACAACCTTGTGATATCATGCTCTGTTACGTAAATAAAAAGAACGTATTTAGCAATCTTTGTCACTCTGGTATGTAAATAAAATTGACCAATAAGGCAGTTTTGTGTTTATCTAATTATTTATACGGCTTTGAATGATTACTTTTCAATCGACTTACAAGCTTGTGATAACGTGCTCTGTACGTAAAGTTGTTGCACTATAAATGAAGACTTCACCTCAAATCCTTCTAAGCTGTGTGCCTTGTCTGATTTCCTAATACTGCATGAATCCTTGTAGGATTTAACTACATCGAGTAAGAATCTCTCAAAATCCCTTTGATCAAATCTTGTGCATCTACGCCCATATCCCTCTGGTGATAATGGCTTTTATTCAAAATTCCAAACTAATCTTTGGAGCGATATTAATCAAGATCCGTTATTAATGAAGGAATAAGTCGTTAATCTTAAAATCGACAATTAATCAAAAGTAAGCAAAGATAAAGAGCTTTTTCTTTAAAAATATGCCTATGCAGGATTTTTTTCACGTTTATCAAAAAAATAATCCATGATTAGCTGATGTTTTAATTATGTATTTTTTAAAGAAATTATCACACAAGCTCCAAACTTTTTGAAGTTTTAAAGAAAGATAATATATTTATTAAGTAGCATGACTTTTTTTAAATAATTATAAAAAAAGTAAAAAAGATATCGATTTCTACAAAAAAAAAAAGAAAGAAAGAAAAAGAAATTTTCTTCAAGGATCTTTAAAAATAATAATAACAACAGCTGTAGTTAAATACCTGAAATGCAGTTCTATGTAAATTACTATTAAATTATGAAAGAAAAATATGTTGTCATTCGCGTGTGTGCAAGTGCAATTAAAAATTATTTCAGGGATATACTCATATCTTATCAAATATTCAGTATATTCATGCCTACGTCCAGTATAATATTTCTGTTACAATTTGTCAAGTTTTCTACATGTGTTGTAAAATCTAGTTTGAAACGCAGCATATAATAAAACAAAACATGCAGAATTTCTTTGAATTTAAAAAAACAAAACATGCAAATTTTCATGAATAAACATGTGATTCTTACACAAACGCATAACAAGTGGTAGGCTTATAAAATCATGTTTTACGGTTACAGATTATTTCGAACTTTTTATGACATAGGGTGGTCTCAAATGTTATTTTTTGTTCAATTTATTGTTGGACCTCTAATTACCCTCGTGACTTGATCTTTAGTAAACAATATGATTTCAAGTACTTTTGCTGTGGTTGATTTTCGTTCATCCCGAAGTTCAAGAACAATTCGTCAACTATTTCTATAGATATTTAACAAAATGTTTAAATCAAATGTATCCTGTGATTTTTGGACTTATAGTGTATGTTCAGTAATTGCATATAGTATTTAGTTAGCTAGTTTGTAGAGAACTAGCTACTCTAGTTTTCTAGTTTTTCTATGCGAGCGCTGTCCGATGTTAACTAGGGTTGCCAGTTTGACCTTTTTTTTTAATAAAAAAAATCGAAATGCCACCTAAAATTCTGAAAGAAGAATTTTTACTTTAAACAATCATAAAGTGTCTGTCATTAAATAAAGAAAAGAATATTATAGAGAATTTCTGGTATGAATGCGTAATTTCGGAATTACGCTGTAAAAAAAATTTGTAGATTTGCCAGCACAATGTGCTAGCAATTCGAACACCAGCAGTTTGTGCTGTTAATTGTACGCAACTACTGTTATTTTTCATGTTTATATAGGCAAGAAACCAAAGAAAGCTACAGCACATTCGACCGTGATCGAGCTTGAGCGCGAGATAAAGAATACTTTGTGCTGTAATAATGCCGGTTTTTTTTTTTTTTTTTTTTTTTTTTTTTTTTTTTTTTTTTTTTTTTTACAGTGTAGCAATAAGGACAAACTTGTAACCCTCGTGTTAACTTGCGTGCAGGAAAGCAATCTCTTTAGTTTTCACTCTTTAGTTAGCTCTTTGGTTTTCATTAGTTCATTTAGTTAGTTCATTAGTTAGTTCTTTGAGGTTGTGGCTCTTGGAATACACGGTTCGTGGTTTTCGCTCTATTTTTATAATAATTAGTATATTGTGATTAATCTGCGGGATACGAAATCGGGATTGAAATTTGATATCGATGAGTATTGGGTGGAGTTTTGCGTCATTAAGGCATTATTCGTCACTCAGCTTCCGAATTCCCCTCGGTAATGTTAAGTCTATGAGCGTTTGATGCATTCTTATATTTAAAATATCTCCTCATGATATGAATTTTTTTTTCTGTTTTCTGTGTGATCTTGTCAGAAGATGTCTCTTTTTTTCCTTACTTGTCAAAATATTTCTAAAATCTATTCTTAATTTAATATTTTATGTGTTGAAAGCGGGCAACTGGGAGCACAATTTTTTTTAAAATCTTATAAAATTAAGCATAGATTTTATAAATACTATTTTGAGAACTGAGAAAAAAAAGCGACATACTTTAAGAAGAGTACACAGAAAACAGATGTTAAAAATATTAATTTCCCGAGGAGATATTTGAAATACAAGAATGCGTAAAATGCCCATAGACTTAATTTTACCGAAGGAAATTCGGAAACTAAGTGACGATCAGCCTTAAAGAATTTCATGGCAGTGCTCTCACTATTCGAGGTTTGAAGCTCGTCACGTGCCCTGAGAAATATGAAATCCAGAATTAGCTGAGAGAATCTGCCATTTTTTATAAGAAAGTATTTCGCTATAGGTCAATAAAGTTTTCAGGCAAATCGTATGCAGTCCTCTATGAGTACCCGGCCGGACCAAAGAACTTCTGCCAGCAAAAATCTTTGTATACTCACAAACAACCACATCCAATTTTTTTATAGATCAAGTTTTAAAAATAATTACTGTACGTACTATAAAAAAATTAAGTAAATAAATTTATTAAGCCATACTACATATTTTAATAAAAATAAGGCCAATATATATAAATATATTTATTTATTTATTTTGTTTCCTTATGTTAAATTGGCCAAATTATATATAAAAAAAATTTTTATGAACTCACACACTCAAATTTATCAATACTATGTATATTTATATGTGTTAAAATTAGAATTGCATTTAATTCTAAGGGAAAGTAAAGAGAAAAAAAAATGCTTAAATTCTAAAATAACATAAATTTATAAAATATTTCATTTAAAAAAAAATCTAATTTCTAGCTGATTTCAGCAAGATGTCATTTAATATTTATATTAAATAATTTTGCTAATGCATTTTATTAATTATTAAATTCGCATATTTATATATATACAATAAAAATATAATAGTCTTACATAAAATTTTACACTACAACAATGTTATTAATTAATTTAACTTGGATTTAAGCCTACTTTAATTCTAATTGAATACCGTTAATAAAAGTAAATTAGCTTATCAAGTTAAATATAATATAAACTATGTTTGTCTAATGTTAATTTTGCTGAAAATTCCATAAATTTTATCTGTAAATGCTAATTGCTATACCTTTTGTTATTTATTTTGAAAACAACACCAACTTATATTTTTATTTATTATTTTTTTTGAATTAAATCTAGGAACTATACACTGAGCTAGACACTCCATAAATGTGTAAAACCTAAAAATCAAAAGTTTTCCTAAGTAAAACTCAAAATGCTGCTTTTTACAATATAATATTACTAATTTTATTGTTTCTGAGCATAACATCTAGTAATTATACCATACTTAATTTTTTCTTCGATTCCTTTTTCAGCCAAGAATCCTGAAGTTTATGACCAAGTGATGACCTTGATTTACCTTGATGAATTGATAAATTTTCTACAAAGATTTTGTTGGTGTTGGTGCATACCCAGCCGTAGGCCAAAATTGCACCCTATACAGAAAGCCTTTGGTGAGAAAATTTTAATTTTGCTTCAATTATTTATTTGTGTATTTTTTTTTACAATAATTTTGTGTGCAATCATATTGAAATAACTTGCCTTGTCCATTGTTATACATATATATGTTTTTTAAAAACCAATGTGCTACACCAAAATCCTTTTTTTAAATTTTTTATAACACTTTTGTTCATAAAACTTATCCCTGCTGTCTAAATTCTAGACTTTAGCATATAAGTTGTAATTGAACTACCGGAATACATCTTAGCACTTTTTGTATATTTTATTATATTTAGGCTTATAGCTGACCGCTATCCTAATATAAAGTGCACTAATAATTTATTCCTTGTCAACCATATATTTATATAAGAAGAAAAAAAAATAAATATGAGTATGTTATAAAGCTGTTCTAACTACCCTGAACCTATAGCTTACACCTACTCATTTTAAAGAGTAATTCTGAAATTCTGTCATCTAAATTGTAAGGCTATTAGCAA
The DNA here is from genome assembly GCA_963932465.1 of Maratus speciosus. Classification (NCBI taxonomy): domain Eukaryota; kingdom Metazoa; phylum Arthropoda; class Arachnida; order Araneae; family Salticidae; genus Maratus; species Maratus speciosus. The sequence continues at coordinate 378,739,292 of OZ010788.1, read as the reverse complement.
AGGCTACCCTTATAGAAGACAGAAAAAATTCTCTTTTTTTTTTTTTTTTTGAAAATTACTCCAACATTATTCACTATTAAATTAATTAAGTTTTAATGTTATTTGGCTTTGTTAAGATTTTATATTTTCTAATTCATATTCGAAAAGAAAAAAATATATATAACTTTTGCCTGGAGAGAAATATTTCACTGCTCCATTGAAATTCTGTGAAGCACATTTCATAATTTTATAAGTATGTTTTCGTGTGCGCCCTGCACATTTGCTCAATATTGTAACCCTGAGACAAATTGGCGTTCCCATGTTCCTATCCTTTCTTATTATTATTTTGAATTTTAAAAAGGCAAGTTATTAATTTTGTTTCAATTTTTTTTTACCTAAAAAAGAAAAAATTTATTTTTAAATTTTGAAAATTTTTAAATTTTTAAATTCGATTAATTATGTATTTTGTTTTATTTTTAATACCAATTCATATCCCATGGATAATATTGGGGAGGGGGGAAAGGGTAATGATCTTGTATAACATCCCCGTATAAGTTTGTATATGGTGTATAACCATATAACGACATATTTTTATCATAATCATCTATTTGATACTTTAAATATGGGTCTACATTCTCAGAATATTTATTATTTTTTTTATAATACTTTTTAGTAAGTTTGTCACCCTTTTGACTCGCATTTTTGTTCAATTCAAACCAACAATTTTCAGTTGAGTGCGATTTTCTCATACAAATGCCACATTTATTTTTGTAATTTTTATCACCCTTAATTTTTTTCTGAGACCCCTGTAAATTCGTAATTTCCGCCTCTGTATGACCTGTTGCATATTTTGGAGCGTACAGCTGATCCATATGTCGTTTGATCGGCTCTATTGATTTATCTGGAACATATTGTAATAAATAATTAAAGTTTCTAAACTTTTTAGTAACTTCGTAGGGTCCTTGAAATTTTGGCTCTAATGCGCCTGGTTTTCCAATACATTTTAAATATACTGTTTGACCCAAATTTAAATCCTTTACTTTTTCGTATGTCTCTTCATCTATATATTCTTGCATTATTTTCTCCTGGTTTGCAAGGGATTGAATTTTGATTTCCTTCATATGCTGTATTCTGCTTTTAACATACGAGTGGGTATATATTTCCTCAGAAGGAATATGGGCTGTGAAGGGATTTTTTATTTCCCTTGCGAAAAATAGCAGTGAGGGACTATATCCCGTAGCGCGGTGTTTCGAGGAATTATACGCTAGTTTAAAAAAATCCAGTCTTATGTCCCATTCCGTAGTGCGTTTCGACATAGCTACAATTGATGTTTTTAATATTTTATTGGTAACTTCACAAAGTCCATTTCCTTGCGCACGGTATACACTCACAAATTTCCTTTGTATGTTTAAAGATTCCAAATATTCTTTCATAATTTCGCTTCGTAAATATTTTGCATTATCAAAGATAATTTCTTTACACATCCCATAATTTGCAAAATATTTATTTAGTACATTTAATATAGTCTGTGACTCTACGTTTCGTAGGGGAACAGCTTCCAGGAATCTCGATGTCGAATCAATTATAATTAAAATGTATCTGTTTTTCCTTAACGTGAGGTTTAAAGGTCCAATGACGTCAGCATGCAGGACTGTACCGACTTCGTGATCTTTCACCATTTTTTTAACAGGGACTTTTATTGTCGTGTGTTGTTTAGATGTGAGGCACTGCACACAATTTGCACAATACTGTTTAATGTCTTTGTACATTCCGTGCCAAAAAAGCCTTGTTTTCACATTATCATAAGTTTTTTGAAATCCGAAATGCACTTTGTGAGCTTCTTCTATGGCTGCAATTTTTAATGAATCCGGGGTAATTAAAAGCTCCTTTTTATCTGAACCAGGTTTCAAAATTAATAATTTATTTTGATTTAAAGCAAATCTCTTCGTGCTTCTATTATTTTTGTCTTTTTCGATTTTATTTATTATAATTTTTAATTTTTCGTCTGCATATTGCTCCGATTTAATATTTTCGTCTGTAAGTGCTATGTTACTTGCAAAAAAATTATTTTGGAGTTCTCTGTCTGTTGTAAGATTATCTAAATTCCTGCTCAAATAGTCTGCTGGATTGTTAATTCCTTCGACGAATTCGAAGTCGAAATTAAAGTCTTGTAAATCTGCTACCCATCTGTTTATAATTTCCGATTTATCTTGTAAATGTAAATGCTGAGTTAGTGCTTTCGAATCAGTTAACACAGTAAATCTTCTACCTGAAAGCATATATTTAAAATGCATAATTGCTTCATGCACTGCTAATAACTCAAATTTAATACTCGGATAATTTTTTTCCGGTTCACTAAGTTTTCTCCCGAAAAATTCAACAGGTAGCAAATGACCATCCTTTTCTTGAGCTAGAACACCTGAAATTGCAACTTTGCTCCCATCCGTGAATAAGAAAAATTCCTTGTTAAAATCGGGGGGTCTGAGTGTTGGTTTTTGTACAATTTCTTCCTGAATTATCAGGAAAGCTTTTTCTGCTTCTGGACTCCACTTGAATTTAACTTTATCTTTAGTCAGCTCTATTAAAGGGTTAACTTTGTCTGAATAGTTGGGTATTAGCGTCCGAAAATAATTCGCTAAGCCCAATAAAGATCTGACCCCCTTTTTCGATTTTGGTCTGACTAAATTTTTTACTTTTTCAATATTCTTTTGTGATGGAGAATATCCCATTTGATTCACCCTAAATCCTAGGAATTCTATTTCTGCTTTGCAAATTTGCATTTTTGAAGGTTCGATTGTCATGTTGTGATTTATTAAGACCTGTAGAACTTCTTCTAAGGTTTTCGTCATCTCTGCTATTGTGTTTGCAGATATCAACACATCATCAATGTAGTATGATACTTTGCTTTTGTCAAAATGACCCAGAATTTTATCGATTACTTCTGCAAAAATTGCGCTAGAATTTCGTGTGCCAAAAGCTAAACGAAGTGGCATATGTTTTCCAAATTCCGTAATAAACGCTAATTTTTTGCAATCTTCTGGTTTTAATTTATTTGGAAAAAAGCACTATGTAAGTCTAGCACCGTATAGTATTTTTTACCGCTTATTTTTTGTAATAAGTCTTTTACGTCCGGCATCGGATAAGTATAAGGTTGTAAAATTTGGTTTAATAGTCTTAGGTCCGTTGCCATTCTAAACTTGGGTTCTGCATTCGGGTTATTACTCGGATTTTTCTTTCTAACGAAAATAACTGGAAACGCATACTCGGAGTCAGTCTTCTCTATAATTTTAGCCTGTAACAATTGTTCAATTTCCCTTTTCGCATACTGTCTTACTGCCTGAGGCAATTTATATGGCTTAGCTTGTACCGGGAATTCATGATTCAATTGAAAACTTGGTGCGACAAACGCTGATTGCCCCAATGTTTGATAACTTTTTGAAAATGCATGAACATTGCCCATTAAAATTTTTCGAAATTTTTGTTGTACTTCCTCCGATAAATGGCTTAAATCGAAATCCGTCTCTTTAATTTCTGCTTCTCGCAATTTCCTTATATCTTCTATATTTAAATTATTTATTTCATAAAATGTCCCTTTCTCTATATTATCAGTTGAGTCATCTTGCTTGCACTCAAAGTTCTTTATAATTTCCCCCCATTTTAGTTCCTTTCTGAATAATTAACTTTTCTAACAGTTTATTCTTTATTATAATATTTATGTTATTATTTTTTTGAACATCGTGTAACGAAGTCTCGCATGAAAATTTACTATTTTCTTGAATGGAGTCAAAAATAATTACATCTGACATATTTATATCCTCTGGGCATTTTAATTTTACAATTTTCGATTCTTCAGGTTGGAGAAAAATTCTATTTTTAGTAATGGCAAACATACTTTTATTTGAATGTTCCCCTGAATTACATGGCGTAATGTTATTCACTTCATAATTATTTACTTCACTTGCAACGTTTAATTTAATTTGTTGATTTTTAAATTTTAATGTTTTATTGCATAAATCCAAAATCATATGATTTTCTTTGAGATAATCGTACCCTAATAACATTTGGTACTGCCTATCAAAATCATCATTAGTGACATAAAATGTGCCTGTTGTGAATATACCTTTTAATCGAAAAGTTAATTTTACACATTGTTTAAAAAAAATCTTTGAATTTGTTAAAGTTTTAATTTGGATCTGATTGCCCAAATATTTGATTTTAACGTTTGTATCTTTAATTTTTTTGAATAAAGAAGGTGATAAAAGGGAAACAGCAGCTCCAGTATCCAGTAACGCTTGTATTTCGACGCCCTGTATACTTAGTGATATAATTGGCAGACTATCTTTGTCTGCATTTGTTATATTTGCGATTGTTTTATTTATTTTATCGATTTCCGTCTCTGAAAATCCCGAATCTTGATCCGATTTCGCTGTTTTCTTTGCCCATTTTTTTTTCTTTTTGCGCTTTTCAGATTGATACCCATTTTGATCATAATTCTCAGAAATATATCCAAAATCCCTATTTCCCGAATTCCAGTTAGGTTGTGAATAATCATACATCCCATAATGCGTCGGGTAATTAAAGGAATTGTAGTATTCATTATAATATCGTTCATAATCATTATAATGAAAATTTTTATTGAAATGGGGACCCTGATAATCATTGTGTTTATTAAAGAGTTTCTTATTCCGCGGAACACTATCATCTCTAATTGCATGGTTTTTTTTCTTTGATTTTTTTAGTTTTTCAATCTCCCCTTTTAATTTCTCGATTAGTTCTTTGTTTTGCTTACTTGATTCTATAATGTTCTCATAAAGATCTTTGTTTTCTTTATTTATTGCGTTAATTTCCTCAAACTTTGATTCATTATACGCACTTTCCATAAGTTTTGCTAACTCGCATGCCTCCTTGAAGGACCTGGGCGCATTTTTACGAACATCTAGTGCAATATCCTGTCTAATTGAATTTAAAAAATTCGACATTTTTAAGATTTCGATAAAATTCTCTTCCTTATTATCCACATTTTCGCCTGCACTTTCGATATAAGATTTTACACCCTTTTTAAACTCAAAAATGAAATCCTCTATCGTTTGACTTGCGGCCTGTTTTAAATTTAGGAAATTGCTCTGAGCATTAAGGAAGCTTAGTTTTGTACCAAATAACTCCACCAAATTATTTTTAAATAAATTATAATTGGTCTCGTTATATTTTTCAATCTGTTTACTTAAAATATGTTTTGCGTCCCCAGTAATTTTAGCCTTTAAAATTAATAATTTAGTTTCTTCCTGTATATCTGTCGAATTCAAAATATTATCAAATTCCTCTAAGAAAAATATAATGTTTTTGTTCTTTTTATTGTCAAATGGTGACACTAACTTAATACGTGTATCTATATCCAGCGTCTGAGTCATTTTTAACAAATATTAGTAATCAATGTATACTTTTTCAAAATATCAATTCAAAATAGATCCTATACCTATTAAAAGAATATTTTGCATCTCATACTATTTTCTCTATATTACAACATATGTATGAAAATATTCTAAATTGCATAAATACATAAAAACAACAACACTAAAATTTAAAAAAAAATTTCTTAGGAGATGAAGTTGTTTTGTAGATAATTCTTTTACACACATAAATACCCCTAAAATATTTATAATACACGTATATATAAAAAACAACATAATTTCATTTAACAGAAAAATATCTGTCTTTTTCTACAGAAAAAACAATCTTATTTTATTTTTATTTTTTTTTATTTAAATAATGTACTACTACTTCGTAGTACGACTCATAAATTTTCTTTTGTATCAAGGTGATACAATTTCAAAAATCATGATCTATTGACATTTCAATCATTTTTATACCAGACATATTATCAAATTTTACTTGTTATTCTTATTATTATTATTTATACAGTATATATAAAAATTATTTTTACAAATGTGTCATCTGTGATGTGAATGCCATTATTTCTCAATGGTAACTGAGATCCAACCAAAAGAGAAAAGAGAGAGAAAAAAAAAATTTATAATTCCTAAATTTACCTATTATAAATCCCAGAATTATTTTTTTCATTTCCTTTTTTTTTTTTTTTTTTTTTTTTTTTTTTGCTAACATATATTATTCATTTTATTTATATAAAATTATTATATGTGTGTCATTATTGTTACAATAATAAAATTAATTTTAATAAAATTTTAATCAATTAAACTTACATACCTACAATATCTTTAAAATTGTGACATTAAAATAATACTTAAATTTATTTTCCTTTATTATTATTATTATTATTATTATTATTATTTCTAATGACCTCAGATGAACGTTCCTGAGTCATAGCACCATTTTACTATGAAGGGGGGGATGCTGGACAGATAATTACACCTGTTTATTTTCTATTTAATTTACATCCAAAATTGTTAATTGGTCCAAATCATCCAAGCAACCTCATGGCAAATTGGTATATAATTTTATATACCTTAGATAAATTCAAATAATATAAGTGATCGTAATTACCTAAATTCTAGTAGAAGAGCAACGCGAAGCATTAATAAAATTAAATTATAATTCGCGTCAAAATGTAATTATTAAATTTGAATAATTACGAATAAAATTAGGAGTTTGCGTTGTGAATTATTCAGACGAACTCTTCCACTTATGAATTAAACTAAAATTTAAGCTGTAAAAATAAATTGACACACCTTAAACATTATCAATTAAATAATTACAGAAACTTTTTAAAACTTGACTAAATATTTTATTTACATTGAACACAACTATATACAAAAAAACATAATATTAATTCAAAAAATAGAAAGCAACACTTTTGTTTGCTTCCCATTATTTTATGTATATTTAATCTTAAAAAAAAGACAATATTTTCATTTACTCCAATTATTATATTTTTTTCTTTTTGCTAAAAGAATAATTCTCTTTCATTTTTAAATTACCTTAATTTTATTTAATTATTGGTTTTGTCAGATCTCAGATTACTCTCTACCATAAAATATCAGAAAAGGATATTTATAATTTTTCATATGATTTTAAGTGGTAAAAGAAAAAGTTGAAAGTAGTACCTTTTTTTAATATACGGGATGGTGGCTTTTATTCATCAAATTCAGAGTTGTCGCGTTTCTTAGGATCATATTCATATGTCATCTGGAATTCGCTTCGTATCAGAGCGGCGACCTCGGGATGGCAGGATGCATAGCTACGGACCTCTGTAGAACGATCCACTGTATTTTAACATCAGGAAGACATCCTCAATTAGACTTGCTTAGGCTCACTCCGATATGTACATCAGGAAAACATCCTCAATTAGGCTTGATTAGGCTCACTCCGATATGTACATCAGGAAGACATCCTCAATTAGGCTTGATTAGGCTCACTCCGATATGACCATCTCGCCTGGGCATTACTAGGGCTTTTTGGATTCATTGCACGGGCTTTCAGGAGAGCTCCTGCGTCCTCTACATCTTTTTTCAGACTCTCTTTTTTTAAACCTTATTCTTCTTGCTCACCAACTCCTGCAGTGGGTGGAACTATTTTTGTCTAGTCCACTGTTATTGGATGTGAGAAGATTTTATTATACTTCGATAGGCCTATTAGCTAACAGTCTGCAAATGGCCCCTTACATATACTTTAATATTAGTATCTGCCTTAAAGTTTGGGTGGTCTGAAAAGCCATAAATTTATCCCAACACTTTTATTGAGGCCATAAATTTATTCCAACGTTTTTATTATTTTACGATTTCTAATTATACACCACTTTCCATTGGCTTGTCATAAAACGACACCATGGCGTCTGGCTATTGTTGTTGTCTGAGATCCGAACTCTATTCAACATTATACATTCATTTTACAATACAACAATTTTTTAAAAATATATATTTAATATTTAAAATCAACTTAATAATTTTTGTATGAACTTACACTCCTATTTTACTTAAATATATAAACATTATAATTTTACACTCGTAATTATATTTTATAAAAAATATTTATACAAACAGAAATAACAAATTACGCAATTTTACTTTGATTTAACCAACATGGTGCGGGAACATATCATTGTTATATGTTGCCCAGCATCGGGTTTTCAGGTGTTTTCCACCAAGGTATGACTTGGCAGGCCGTTTTAAAATGCGAATCGAGTTTTAACTAATTGTGGAATTTCAGTCGTGAACTCGATGAGATGATTGTCTGTGCTACTGTCTCCCAGTCTAGCTTAAAAGCTAGTTTTAGGTTTAGTAATTTTGCATTTTTTTTTTAAATCTTGCGAATTAATTTGAAGTGTGAAATGAATTTTAGTCAGGGTAGCGTAGGCTAAATTCAGAAGCTGCATTGCAGGCTTTCTCTTTTTTGGTTTCAATAAACAGTATTTAAAACTTTAAATCTGGATATTTCTCAGTTCTAGTGGCGGACCTGAATCGGTTGTCACAAGTTCTAGCGATAGTTTTGAGTCAAGGCATAAAAAAATCACTCAACCGATACAGAAATTACTGAAAATGACAGACATGTTAATGTCCAGCCTAAAACTGTAATTTGGAGACTTGATCTTTATTTTTATTCCACTTTACATTTTTTTTTTAGCAAAGTTATACATATATTTTTTTATTATTTTAGTTCACACTTACGTTGATTACTTTTATTAACGTGAAAACAGAAAACATGACTAACTTAAAATGTTATACATCGAAACGCATACGCTTCAACTACATTCAATTAAAATACAGGGTGGTCATAATTAAACTTCCCCTATAAGCAGCATCCTACAGCACAAACGGGAGAGCAGAATGCAATGAAATTTGGTATATAGACTATACACGAGATGCGCTCACGGAGTTTCGAAAAAAAAAATAGTTCCAAAATGTCCACCAGATGGCGCTTTTCCAGAAAAAACATTAAATTTAACACACTAAACGGCCAAAACAGCCGGTTTTACATTTTATTACTCATAATTGTATTAATCATAATTTTGTATTCCGTTTTGGTCGTTTATTGTGTTAAATTTAATGTTTTTTTTCGAAAAAAGCGCCATCTGGTGGGCATTTTGGAACTTTTTTTTTCGAAATTCCGTGAGCGCATCTCGTGTATAGTCTATATACCAAATTTCATTGCATTCCGCTCACTCACCCGTTTGTGCTGTAGGATGCTGTTTATAGGGGAAGTTTAATTATAACCACCCTGTATTTTTGCATATTACTAAGATTTGGTTATTGTCCGAAATTAAATTTTGTATTTTGTATTTCGTATTTCATCTTTCTGCTGATGGAGTATTTTATAATACAAATTTTTGCAACAGTATGCATTGTCTTTATGGTCTCATTATCTGATTATTTATCCTCTAAACAAGTTAAAGGAATTCGACTAATTTCTGAAATTGTAGAAAATTTCATTAGACTATAGTAACTAGCGTATGAAACAGATACAAACATCGTGATTCATTCAAAGGCTCTGACGTATAAGATATTGGTACACATATAAAATAAATCATTTCAGAACAGCGACAACTAAGTTTTACATCACACAAATTCAACATCGTATCACAACAACAAAAATTAATCAAACATTTGAAATTCTACAAATATCAATTCAACATTCAGTTATTTTTTGCAATTACAAAAAAGAGAGAGAGAGGAGACTTACTGCATTTTTTACATTTTCATCCCAAAAAAGAAGACCAACTCAAATCTTTACTTGTTTGGAGGAAGTATAAATCTTTATAAGTTTATAGTATCACAATAAATAATATGAGATTCTTTTTTCAGTAAACTTCTAGATAAACCCCATAAAGTTCATCTGTGTAAATCCCATAAAGGCACAACGGTACGTATTACCTCCAAATCCAAGCCTGACTCTTTCAAATATGTGTCACCTGGAAGTGATAACGCGCGTTGGCGGGTAATAAATCCTGGTATTTCTAATAACAGAACTCTAAGCAGTTACTCTAACCGAAGCACTCGAACCGAAATGAGTGAAATGGGTCATCAGCATTTTTTGTGAAACTCTGCTAAAGACTAAAAAAAAAATTATATAAATTGCGAAAAATAGAACTAAAGATATAGTTCAAAACAAATTGATCCTCCAACCATCAAGTTTCTCGTAGAAGGACAGTTATGGTTATAGAATGTTTTTTTCTGTTTTTCTGACTCCACTAACTAGTATGGATTTGGTTAACGAATGTTTTATTGGATAATATAACAGTAGTATAACCTGCTTCGTATTTTAACTGGACTTAAAACCATGTTTCAGCAAACGAATATTTCAGCTAACAGATGTAATTCCAAAACGATTTTTTTTTTACTAATGAGAGCTCGATTTTATTACCATAAAAGGAATTTCAGTTTACTTCATTCATAAGAAAGTGAATTTCTTAATTCTAAAAATAATTAAATGAATGTCTTTGCTTTTCAATATTAGTTAATATTAGTTAGTGTAGGTTTTGATTCAAAATAATAATAATAATAATAATAATAATAATAATAATATTAATAGCAATCTAACATTTTGAAAAGTTTATTGTAGGACGGTGAAGCAATAAAATGATACAAAACAATTAAGTTTAGCTATTAATTGCAATTTTGAATAGGAATGTTTGCGCAAATTTTAATATGCTATCTAACACAATTTTATATGTAAATATTCAAAATTTCCATTTCAGCTTAACTTATAGATAAATGAATTCGCTCTTCACGATTCCAACGAACCAAAAGACCTTCTCCCAAAAAGTTCCCCTTAAAGGAACGCTGTGGTAATCTGCCAGACACCAGTAGGATCGAAGCAAAAAATACCCTTCAAATATTTTTGAAATCTTTTATATGAAACAGTTGATTTCACATTTGCATAAAAACTCAAAAAATAACAATCTAAAGAAACTAAAGCACCAGCGGAGGATCGAAGCAGAAACTATCCTTCAAAAATATTTGAAATCTTTTATATGAAACAGTTTATTTCACATTTGCATAAACAGTCAAAAAAGAACAATCTAAAGAAACTAAGCCTTCTCAATTATTCAAATCCATTCACAATTTCCAAGGTTATAAGGTAAAAGTTACAACGTTTATAGCAGGCGTTGGCAAGTGATTTATTGAGGTCCGGATAATTTTGAAAAACATTATTGAGGTACAACTTTAAAATTTTTATTTTTACATACCCATACATACAATATAAAATACAAAAGTCAGGTATTCATTCTGAAAAATTACTACATACACGTAATAAAATAGAAAAGGCAGTTATTTTTGGAAAAATTAAGGCGAAGAATTACACTTGTGGTGTTGAGCCATTTTTTTTATATAGTTTGGTTCATGTGATGATCAGCTAAAGTGAAAAGCGTCTTCAAGATGGGACTCTCGAAGAATGCTTGTTCTTCAAAAAATTCATTTCGGATAACATTTGATAAAGTTTTGGATAATGTTTGGAAAAAATTTCAATTTGAACAAATAATTTATTAACATTTACAGATAATAAACACGTTTGAGAGATAACTTTATCAATGTTTCTCATATTTTGCAAGTAATAGCGCGATTAATTTCATTTTTTAATAGTGATGCATAGTTGGTATGATGTCTCAGAAAAGTATGAAAATTGCAAAAAACTAGATATTAACCTGGCTACTATGTTTGGCTCCACGCGCGATTGCTTGTAAAATATAAGAAACATGGATAAGGTTATCTTTCAAACGTGTCTATTATATGTAATTATTAATAAATTATTTATTCAAATTGATTTTTTTTAAAGGTCCAGGGTTCGACCTCCCGCGGTCTGGACCGCAGTCTGCCTATTGCCGACCTTGTGTTTATAGTTATGAAAAATCCTGATTTTAAAAAGTTTATTAAAGTATCCAAAAATTAAAACCAATCCCATTACGCAACTTGCTATGTTTCTCACATATTTTTACTATTCCATAAATTATTTATTTTTATTGCTGTAAAAATCGAATTTTAATATAATTATTTTTTATGTATCTAAAGTAAAACAATTTTCTTACTACTATTTTTTCTATGTTAGCAGGAGTTTGAGATAAGCATAGTGGATGTACTTTAATTTATATAAAATCGTATAACTATAAAATCAATAAGTCCCGGAAAAAACAAAGTCATTTATTGTTCTAGAACAAAACATTTTTTCCCATTCAGAAGAAGAAAAATATAATGGCTATTAATAAAATAAAAACTTTAGTTTACAGTCGCGATATTCTGAAATGATAAATCCAATGCAAATATATTAAAATGTATGAGTTATTGACATCTGAAAATGCGTTGTCTTTAAGTTTTAGCAACGAACATTGTTTTGAATTTATTACGCTGTTACGTAAATCGATGAAAGAAGTGCAATAAAATCGATATTTCATGCATTTCGACCACTCGTGTACGGATATAGATTTTTCACTTTCTTAACAAAAGCTACGTGCTGCCATCCTAACAAACAGGAAAAACATAAAAACCTTAATAAAAGGCATTAAAGACCCCACAATTTCGGCAACAACACTGTTTTGGGATATTTTATAAAGATACATTGTTCTTGTTTAGCAAAATATAAATATTTTTTTCGTGCTTCAAGCCCATTACGGTATTTTTTTTTCCTCGTTCCGTGCTTTGGGGTACTTTAAATTACAAAAGTTACAATATTCTACTCCTAAAAGTTTCACGAAAAGCACAAAGACATGAAGCTATTATTCGCGTTCTATTTATTGAAACAGGAGCCCCTGGGGAATTGTTAGAATACAGATAATGTTTTGAAATTGTTTTTTGAGAATTAAAGGAAATGTAAAAATGACTAATTATGCATGAATTTTATTGTGGAATTAATTATTTAAGGAAACAAGCAATAAATGAGAGAAGCTTTTATTTAAAAATACAAGACAACAGAACTCCATCAGAATTCATTTATAAAATAACTTAAAAAATGGTTTACAAAATAGAATCTAAGATTTACCCAAAACTTAATGGTATTATATGTTTTAAAATTTCTGTTAAAAATATTACAAGAATGATAGAAGAAAAGTATTCATAATTTATTTAAAAATCTTTATAGTATAATGAAATAGCTATTAATCAGCTAACAATTTTTTCACTTACTATATGCTTGCATTATTTGTTTATATATATATATATATATATATATATATATATATATATATATATATATATATATATATATACCGTATGTCCTAAAATGAACTGACTGTTTTTAAATTTCAATAACTTGCAAATGGTGACATCTATTAAAAAACTTTGTGCAAGAAGCAAAGTTTGCTTTTTGTAAGATGCCCACAGTCCTTTTTAACTGCGTTTCCCGGTTTTAGTTCCAAATAGCAGCAACATATGGTGCTGTAAGGAATGCGCTCACAGGAGGGCCAAAACTGAAATCACTCAGTGTTAATGCGAACGAAGGAGATTAAACATATGGAGTGAGTCTCATTTGGCTATAATATCTTGTTTTAAGTCCCGACTCTGAACCTAGTCAGAATGTGACCCACTTCATATGTTTAACCTCCGTCGTTCGCATCAATGCTGGGTGATTTAATTTTTGGCTCTCAATAAATAGTACATTGCTTGCTGCTCCATCTGTCACTGCTATTTGTAACTAAAACCGAGAATCGCATTAAAAAAACTCTTGACATCTTGCATAAACCTCCTGCAAGAATTTTTTAAATGACACCATTTGCAAATCATTGTGTTTTAGAACAGTCAGTCCATTTTAGGACACCGGTATATATATTTATATATATATATATATATAACTAGTTCCTATTCTGAATATTTTGACTGAATATTATATAATTTTTCCTACATTTATTTATAAAATATAAAAATATGGAATTTTTTTAAATTCAAGATAAAAATAAAAATATTTTTATTTCATTTTCTATTCTCAATATTTCTGCACTTTTACTTGAAAAGAAAATTATTTCTAGAAGAAATGTATAAATATTTACATGTGTTGAAAATGAAGCAAATGAAATCTAGACAAAATAGGAAAATCGGAAATCGAAGGACAAAAAAAAAAATGGTTACCTCTTTAGAAAATAATTTCTGCATTCTAAAACATGCATTGAACTTTTATTCCATAAAATATATTTTTAACTCCTTTATTCTTTCTTCCCTTAATGCATTGTACAATTTGTTTTCAATGAATCATTTACACATGCTGTTTTAAATGGTCGCATTGGATTCACATTAGGAAGAAGATAACATCGTTCTATGCATCGAAATTTGGCTTATCGAGAGCAAAAATGTAGGCTTTTCTTTTAAATATTTCTTCCACCTTTATACAACCCTTTTTATTTTATATAAAATAAGATAAATGCACCAGTAGTGGGCCACTTAAAAAAAATTATCTCAATATTATTAAAATGTTAGTGAATTCTAAAAATATATATATATATATATATATATATATATATATTTTTTTTTTTTTTTTAGCGTTTATGTATCAGAATAAACATTCAAAATTTCAAAATATATTCTTCGGAAAAAATGAAAAACAAAAAATGTTACCTTTATCCAACAATTTATTTAGATTATACTATCAACAGTAGTTTCTCTCTATTCTAAAAAAAAGTAACTACCGCTGTCACCGCCGCCGCCGCCGCCGCCGCCGCCGGTTTTGCTTTTTTGTGACCGGAGGCCTTTCTTCGTTAATATTAACAAAAATAATGCATACAAAAATATGAAAATCGGTGGTTTTAAACAGAAATGTTTGATAAACACGCTGATGCAGACAGTTTTCAAATCGAAGAATTATTTTAAGAGTTATTTAATGCTAAATTTGGACAAAATCGTTCCACTAAAAAAGTTTTATAGCAGAAAAAACTATACATGGCAGTGTAATCATTTTTAGATCATTTTATGCGTTAGAATTTGCCGGAGTGCAGATTGCATTAATTTTTTTATTTTGACTCATTTTTTCAGGTTTTATTTCTATTTTAAATTCAAATTTTCAGCATTTCTAGAGATATTTTTTACAGATTTCAGAAAATTGTATTAATTTAAACTGTTGCCAACTGTATATAAAGCTCAAGCAATAATGTTTGCTTCAAATTAAAAATTTATTTACACGTGACTATTATAAACAGGAAAAAAACTTTCAAATTAGAATTAAATAATTACGTATAAAAAGCAGGAACTTGTTAAAAATTACGTCATAAAAAGTATACACGTGAATTTTAAAAGAGAAAAGATATTGTAAAATAATAAATTCATTAACATGCGTTAGAAGTCTTAGGAGAAATTACGTCATATTTACGTCACATTATAGTTATTACATAAAATGAACACAAAATAATATTGCAAAAAAGTTTAAATTTAGAAATTGCGCTAGACATTTATTTGATATTTTGAGAATTAATTTAAAATGTCTCATTTAAAAGAACTTTCTTTTCGCTTTGTTAAAAAATACCAGGAGACAAAGACTCTCTTTACTTAATTCTTTTTATATTAGCTTATTTTCAAATGTTGTTACACGTATATACGTCATCAAGTTATTTTTATTTCGACGTTTTATTTGTGTTTTTATTAATGTTGCACGAATTTATTTGTTCTTTCGTTATTTAAAATAAAATTTATATCAATTTGTATAATTTGGCGAGTGGTTTGGCGATTTATATAATTTGGCGAAATTGATCGACAGGATAATCAAGTAGTACCGCAGCGGATTTGGCGTTAAAATTCCCCAATCAAAGAGAAATGAATAGAAATTCGTTTATAGGGAGATCGCAACTGTTTTTTAAATTATAATTCAATCTTTCAAAATCTTTTTAAAGCCGATCAAATTAGCGTGCATTTAGAGTCTGCGGTGTCTTGACGGGGGTTGGCGAGCGTAGCTCGTAGGGGGCCGAGCCCCCTAGTAATATAAAATAAAACATAATGTTAAAGAAAAAATGTTTTAAATAAAAACTTATCTCTTAATGAAACCTCTAAGAATTTGTCAAAAATCTGTTTTTGAAGACACTCTAGAAAATAAAGAAATGTATCAGCAGAAAAAAAAAAAAAAATCCAAACAGTTTATAGAAACTTACCATTTAAGGATGTTAGTCAATCAGATTTCTTTCGGTCGTTTTCAGATATTCGTTTTGGTCTTGTTTTTAAACTTGTTCATCAGAAATAGTGCGATTGAAGAACATTTTAAAAATGACTTTTTTAGCTCACAGGCTATCAAAGCCTGAGAGCTTATGTGCCCGTTGGTTCTGTATGTACGTACGTGTGTACGTGCGTACGTATGTACGTAACGCGATAACTCTTGATAGAAATATCCGATTTGTTTCAAAAATTTTTTCTAGGTTCATTCTGATAAGGCGCTTCCCTGATTAGTTTTTGGGGTTCATTGGTTAAGGATAAAGGGGGAAAATGGGGCTACCCCCCTTAATTTAGATAAATGGGTTTTTCATGCAGAAATATTCGATTTGCTACAAATTTGGTATACCGGTTTATTATGTTAAGGAGCTTCCCTGATTAGATTTGGAAGCACATTACTTAAGTATAAATAGGGGAAAGGGGTGCTACCCTCCCTTAATTTAGATAAATGGGTTTTTCATATAGAATTACTCGATTTGCTCCAAATTTGGTATACCGGTTTATTATGTTAAGGAGCTGCCTTGATTAGATTTGGAGATTCATTAGTTAGATATAAAGGGAGGAAAGGGGGGGGGGGTACCTCCCGTCCCCCTTAATTAGATAAATGGGTTTTTCATGCAGAACTATGCGATTTGCTATAAATTTGGTATACCGGTTAATTATGTTAAGCAGCTTCCCTGATTAGATTTGGAAGATCATTATTACGTATAAAGGGGGGAAAGGGGGGCTAACCCTTCTTAATTAAGATAAATGCGTTTTTCATGTAGAATTATTCGATTAGCTCAAATTTGGTATACCGGTTGATTATGTTAAGGAGATGGCTTGATTAGTTTTGGAGGTTCATTAGTTAAGTATAAAGGGAGGAAAGGAGTGGGGCTAGCCCCCCCCCCCTTAATTTATATAAATGGGTTTTTCATGCAGAGTTATTCGATTTGCTCCAAATTTCGTATAACGGTTTATTATGTTAAGGAGCTGCCTTGATTAGATTTGGAGATTTATTGGTTAAGTATAAAGGAGAGACGGGGCTAGTCCCCCCTTAATTTAGATAAATTTGTTTTTCATACAGAATTTCATACAGAATGTTTTTCATACAGAATTATTCGATTTGCTTCAAATTTGTTATACCAGTTTATTCCGATATGGCTTCCTTCATTTTATTTGGAGGTTCATTTGTTAAGTATAAAAGGTTGAAAGGGGGGCAATTGCCCCTGCCCTTAATTTAGATAAATGTGTTTTCATGCAGAATTATCTAATTTAGTTTAATTTTTTTTTCTAGGTTCATTCTGATAAGGAGCTTTTCTGATTAGATTTGATGGTTCATTGGTTCAGCATAAAGGGAAAAATGGGGGAGATAATACCCCCTTTAATTTAGCGAAATGGTTTTTTCATTCAGAATTATCTGATTTGCTTCAAATTTGGTCTACCAGTTTATTATGTTAAGGAGCTTCCCTGATTAGATTTGGAGGTTCTTTGGTTAAGTATAAGGGGAGGCAACGGGGACTAATCCCTTCTTTTATTTTCGAGGGACATTATTCTTTGAAATAAGAGTATAATATACAATTAGTGTGAATAGCCTGTGAGCTCAATGCCATCAGTTTAACTGGGCAATTTTATTTTTATATTACCTTTTTTAGAAATTTAAAACATAAGCTTAAACTCTTTCATAGAGCGACTTCCGATTTAGTATTCTAAAGTATTTTTTTACGGAAAATCCAAATATGATGTCAAAATTAGGTATTCATATTGAACATTTCAAAATATGTTATAATTTCAGTATGAAGATGGTCTCTTAAGCAAATAATTTTAACATAAATTTAAATAAGATATAATATTCAATCAAATAACTATTTTCGTTTTTCTCTGAGTCTACTTGGCAATAAATAGTGTGAGGTGTATTTATATTTTTTAACCCAATTATGCCTGAGTGTAATACGGCCACACGGCGGTTTCAGCGTTTCGCCATTTTTGTATGGCTTGCAAATTGTGAGAACTGATAGCATTTTAAGCCACTTTCATTTTGATTTCAAGTGATGGATTTAAGCTTTTTGAACATTGACCATTTGGATTTTTGTCAACATTTCGGCATCATCTTTAATTTGTATAAATGGAATTATTTTATTTACATTAGATTTATTTCAAATAGAAATAAAGGTTTTTTCTATTACAACAAGGAAGTTGTCTCTTTTTTCATTGCACGTTTCATCTTAAGTGAAGTAAAACTTAATAGAAATAAAGTTATTTAAAAAAATAGAAAAGAGGTTTAATTACATTAACTGGTCGTATTATCTTTTTTTTTTTTTTTTTTTTTTTTTTTTTTAGTGTTTTTCAGAAGTTCAAATTTGAAAATGGAAATCAAAAGTGAAAACAAATGTTCTTTATGGAAATATTCTTTATAACTATTCTTTTTAACAAATATTCTTATAATATTCATTATATATCACTATTAACCACCCATTTTTCTTTCCTTTTTTTTATCTTATTTGTTTTACAAATATTTATAAAAGACACGTATACTAGTACAATGGTACTTTCCTTTTGGTGTCTGAAAGTTTTCCAATTCAAAGTATGCTGTGATGTTTTTATTATTATTATAATCTTTTAACCTACCGTACATTTGGGCTAAATTTGGAACATTTTGCCGTTGTTATTTCTCTTATCTACCAAAATCTGCATATCCCTCACATGTCGACTGTGAATTTAGTTAATAAACATGAATCAATGCAATCATGAAAAACAAATATAAATTTTTTTTCCCAATATAAAACCCCTTAAAATTGAATTTAATAAACCTAACCATCCTAATTATAGTTTGCAAAGAGAGTGGCCTCAGCTGCATTATATTTAATACAGTGTTGTTGACAAGTAGTCTATTTGAATGTTGAAGAAGATAAAAAAAAATCCTACATCACGCTAAGATTATGAAACACTTTCTAAAAACATATATAAAGATTTCGAACATGGTAGTATATTGCACAATACAAATATTCTGTACCTGCTCTATCTTAAGCGTTGATTCATTTTTTTTTTTTTTTTTTTTTTTTTTTTTGAAGGTTTGAAGTCAAAGCATTATCAATGGAAAATTTTTGGAACTAATTTTTTTTTCAATTTGCTTAAACAAAACTGTCGATTATTTGAAGCAGTTTTGGCCAAACCATAATCACATACGTCAATTACAATATTTTTTATTGAAATTTGAAATGTACCAAGGACTTTTAACCTATTCCATAGGGTATCCCTGTCCAAAGTTTCAGTAAGGATTAGGGGAGAGAGAGAGAGGGGGGGGGCAATAAAGGACTCCATTATTCACATGACTCAAAACATGCAACACTATCTCTTTGTAGTAGTGATACAATACACACACGTTTTATACGATGCACATATATCTCACATGGTGTACATGATAGAATAGATGTTCATGCAGTGAGGTGGAATCTCTCACCCACGCCTATCACTCATTGCGCACTGCACATGAAACGTCCAGGCCACTGCCCCTAAGGAATGGCTACAAAGCATTTTCTCAAGAACAACACTTCTAAACAAACTCAAATACATCCACCAACATCTAGAATACATCTTGAATCTGAGAAGCTTACCAAGAGCAGCCACAGCCATTCCCTCGTATGGCATCGCCCTTTGCCATGAGCAGTGTTTCCTCTGGCAGTTCTACGGTGCCCCTTGTAATAATAGGGTATGTCTCTGGATCGCAACCCTCTAGATCACTTTCTATATTATAACCAGGGCTGTTTGGCACATCATCCTCAAGTCAATTTCAAGAAAGTTGGCATTTCGCTGGGCCGTGTCGCGACGAAGATCTGTTCGGCAGCGATGATTTGTTCTGTGAATCTTGGCGATTCTTACCCAAGGCCATAGTATTTTTCACCCCGTCCCCTGTCTTGTTACCGGTGAGTTCAGCTCCAGCTAAAAATTGTATTATTATTTTTTTTTTTTAAGCTTAATAAATAGTACCGGGAGGGACAACCATTCTTTACAGATTTTGTCTCTTCGTCTGGCCAGTCCCTCTTAGGCTGTGATATATCTCATAACGGCAGCCATATTGCAACTATGAGTTAGAAAGGCCATGTAAATATAATTTGCAGGGAAAAAACATAAATTCCAATAAATTTAAAATTACATGTTTTTGAGAAGGGACTTATCTCAAAATTATTTATAGAAGCGGAAGCCAGAAACTAGAATCGCGTCTATTATGTAGTAAAAAAAATACCTACACATATTTTTTTCTCTATTCTAAAACAAAGTAACTAACGCTGTCCCCGCCGCTGTTTTTGAATTTTTTGTGACGGGGGTGTCTTTTTTCTTTAATATTAAGAAAATGCTGCATACAAAAAAAATCAAAATCGGTGATATTATAGAGAAATGTTTGATAAGCACGCTGATGCAGACAGTTTTCAAATCGAAGAATTATTTTAAGAGATATTTAATGTTAAATTTGGTCAAAATCGTTCCATTAAAAAAGTTTTATAGGAGCAAAAACTATATATAGAGAAATTTAATCATTTTTAGATCATTTTATACATTAAAAGTTCACGGTGTGCAGACTGTATTTATTTTTTTATTGACTCATTTTTTGAGGATTTATTTCCATTTTAAATAAATTTTCAGCATTTCGAGAGATTTTTTGCATTTTTTAGAAAAGAGTATTATTTAAAATTATTGGCAATTTTAAAAACAGCGCAAAGAATAATATTTCCTTCAAATTAAAAATTTATTTATACGTGACTATTAGAAACAGGAAAAATACTTTCAAATTAGAATTAAATGATTACGTATTAAAAGCAGGAAAATATTGAAAATTACGTCATGAAAACTATATTTACAAGTGCATTTTAAAAAAGAAAGAAAATTGTGAAATAATAAATTCATTAATATGCGTTAAAAAGTCGTAAATGGAGGAAATTATGTCATATTTAAAATTTCCAAACCAAAATATTGCCAAACAGTTTAAATTAAAAAATATATTTGCCCGAGGCATTTATTTTATATTTTGCGATAATATTTTTAAACTATTGTTGAGAATTCTAAAACAGCGCAAATAATATTTCCTGTCTAACAACAAAAGTATTTTCACGTGAATATTAAAAAGAGAAAGAAAACTTTGGTGAAAATTACGTCATATTTAAAACGATACATTTAAAATATCTTATTAAAAAAAAAAAAAAAAAAAAAAACATTCTTATAGTGTTTTTAAAAAGTACCGGGAGACAAGGACTCTGTTTACTTAATTCATTTTATATTAGTTTATTTTCAGATGTTTCACTGACCTGATTTAATCAAAGATGTCAACAGGGAGATGACCACTGTTTTTGTAATTAATTCTTCCGAAATTTTTTTAAAGCCGATCAAATTAGCGTGCTTTGAAACTGAACGGGGGTTGGCAAGCGTAGCTCGTAGGGGGCAAAGTCCCCTAGTTAATTAAAATGAATATTAATTAAAATATTTAAAAAGATATATATTTTAGAAAAGCTAGGAACTAGAAACATTCGAAAAAGTGCCATGAAAACAGCCAAAGAGCACTGCGGTGGACATTCCTGCTTTACAACATTGACTGATAATTACCACTTGATGGGTTGAAAAGAGTTAAATTATATGTCAATAAAGAAACTCTGTGTTACCTTCTTTACAAGTGCAAACCTTAAAAGATAAGTTTTTTTTTCCATTTGCAAGTAAACAAATACTGGATATTTCAGGATGAGACACACAAACTTTTAAATAATAAAACACATATGAAATTACAGCATTGGAAAACTGATAATTACCAATCGGTGGCTCTCACAAGAACTAAATTATATGTTAATTAACAAACTCGGAATTGTTTTAAACTATAAGTGCAAACCTTCCAAATAAAGTTAATATTTCTTTTCCTTAAAAAGAGGAACATAACATTAAATCTTAAATAAATATTTAAGTTATTTAAATTTTCTTTTCAGCTTTCACGAATATATTGTCCTGAACTTTTATAAAAGTGAATAAATTTAAAACACACTTTTAATTCGCTATTTCTTTAGAATTCGAAGCCATTTCGTATAGTTCTGATTCAGCTGAAATTGGCAGGTTTGATTTATTGCTTCATATATGCACATGTATAAAAAGATCAGATTTGCATGTAAAATCCATTAATCTGCAGCAATTATGGTTAAGCAGAGATCCTATTCAGGTCGAGATTTTTAGGAGGCCTCTCAAGTAATTTAATTAATGAACACGGTGCATTTTATCTATTTTTCTACACTGAAAGAAAAGATATACCGCCTTTATCTAGAACGAATAGTTATCATTTTCTAAATCCCTAAACTAGAAATAAAGATTTCCAAGTTATGCGAATAATGTAAACAAATAAACTGAATAGACGAAGTGATAGAGAATTTCTAGTTATAGTATTCTAGGTGATGAAACGATACATTATATTATAAATCGTTTAAATTGCGAGAAATTATCCCTTGATTTCTATAACTAATTCATAAACTAGAATTGTAGTTACTAAAACTCACTTCTTATGCTCTTATTTATTTGCAGAGATTTTTAAATAAGATTGAACACGATAATATAGGGAAACGCTCTTGAATTTTAATAGGGATAACTATAACTCTCTAGCAAAGGGAACAGAATTTATAAGGATGATATGGAACTATTAGGTAGCTTTCTTTACAAAAAAGCTACCTATTGCAGCCGTTCGGAGGAAAGCGATTTCAAAAAATTTTGGTATATTTTCATCGATCATGACCCCCAGACCCCGAAACCACCCTCCGTTCAAAATTGATATATATATATATATATATATATATATATATATATATCTGACCTATGTCACACTGTAACTCCCGTAATTATGAACCGATTTCGATGTAATTCGGTGTGTACATAGTACATACCAATGTCTCGACCGAGTTCGTTGGCCAGCTTCATCCGACGTTTTGTTTCAAAATGGCGGCCATTTAAAAATTTTAAAAAAATTTAAAACTTGAAATGTGGTACCAAAAAATTAAAAATGGAAAAATATTTTTTTCTTATGTATTTGACCTTTATACAAAGATTCCGGGGCAGTTTTTGTTTCGTCTATATCTTAAAAAATGGCTGAGTTATAGCATTTTGAATTTCTAGCGTGGCCTACATTTTGAAACGTCCTGAATTTTGTCACGCGATAAAAGGCGTATTTATGAACCGATTTGGATGTAATTCGGTGTGTACATAGTACATACCAATCTCTCGACCGAGTTCGTTGGCCAGCTTCATCCGCCATTTTGTTTCAAAATGGCGGCCATTTAAAATTTTTTTAAAAATTTTAAATTTGAAATGTGGTACTAAAAAATTGAAAATGGAAAAATATTTTTTTCTTATGTATTTGACGTTTATACAAAGGTTTCGGAGCAGTTTTTGTTTCGTCTATATCTTAAAAAATGGCTGAGTTATAGCATTTTGAATTTCTAGCGTGGCTGACATTTTGAAACGTCCTGAAATTTGTCACGCGATAAAAGGCGTATTTATGAACCGATTTGGATGTAACTTCTTTTATACATAGTACATACCAATGTCTCGACCGGGTTTGTTGGCCAGCTTCACCCGCCATCTTGTTTAAAAATGGCGGCCATTTAAATTTTTAAGAAAAATTTAAATTTGAAATGTGGTACCAAAAATTGAAAATTGAAAAAATATTTTCTTCTTATGTGTTTGACCTTGATAAAAGGATTCGAGAGCAGTTTTTGTTTCGTCTATATCTTAAGAAATGGCTGAGTTATAGCATTTTGAATTTCTAGCGTGGCTGACATTTTGAAACGACCTGATTTTTCTCACGTAATAACAGGCGTATTTATGAACCGACTTGGATGTACCTTGGTGTGTACATAGTACATACAAATATCTCGACCGAGTTCGTTGGCCAGCTTTATCCGCCATCTTGTTTCAAAATGGCGGCCATTTAAAAAAATTAAATTTAAAATTCAAAATGAGGTATTAAAGAATTGGAAAATGAAAAAGATTTTTTTTATGTGTTTGGCCTTGATACAAAGATTCCGGAGCAGTTTTTGTGTCTGAAAATTTGTTCTTTTGTTGATATCTTAAAAAATGGTTGATTTATAGAAATTTGAATTTCTAGCATGGCTAACATTTTGAAACGATCTTGTATTTGTCACGCGATAACTCACGTATTCGCCTATTTCGATGTAAGAAGGCATGTGGATAGTATACATCAACACCTCGACCAAGTTCGCTGGCCAGATTCATCAGCCTGCTTGTTTCAAAATGGCGGCCATTAAATTAAAAAAAATTATATTTAAAGTGAGGTGCAAAAAAATTAGAAATTGAAAAAGGTTTCTTTCTTAAGTATTTGATCTTGATATAAGGATTCAGGAGCATTTTTTGTTTGTCTTTACCTTAAAAAATGGCTCAGATATAGCAGTTTCAATTGCTATTGTGGGTGACATTTTGAAGAATCTGATTTTTTGCATGCGACAGCACTCCTATATATTAACCGATTCCGATGTGAGTGAGCATGTGCACAGCAATTACTAAGGTCTCGACCAAGTTCACTGCTTAACCTCATCCACCATGTTGTCTTAAAATGACAGGCACTTTAAGAAATTGCCGAATTTGGCAGCCAAATATAAGTTACTTTAAAGAAAAGCAGCTTGGATAAAGCTGACTAATTTCGCGAAATTCTCATTCATTATATTGATAAAAATTAGTATTGAATCTCCTATATTCGGTTTCCACTAAATTGAGCTTCGTGTGTTTGCATGATATAAGTTGGCTTTTTTAAAATAAGGATTATGAAAGCTACCTCTTCCTCCCGGCACTGGCCGGAAGGACTTTTTTTTCTAGAGCCACAATTTATTTTCTAGATGCCCAGTGGCAGAATTTTTTTCTTAGCGTATGTTTATTAAAAAAAAAAAATTAGGGGCATCTTCGGCGATTTTTTCATAATAACAAAGTTTCAGTAGCGAATAATGTTACTAATAATACATAAAATGCGTGTGAAGTGGGATATATTACTATTTCTCTCCTTTTTAGAAATGATAGAGAAATAAATACTTGCAAGGAATATTTAAAATTAAAAACGTAGGAGGAGAAATTTACTTAAGTGTTTTTCTATTGGCTCATTCTCTGGAATATATGAAGGTTAATTAAACGCGATAAATATAACACGTACAATAATCACTTATAAACAGATTATGTTAAATAATGCTATAAAAAGTGATAAAATATCTTTATTTAGATTGACGACGATTTCATCACACAAACGGCGATGTTAAAACCATTCATAATAGAAATACTTTCATAAAATTTAAAAACAATAACTTGATAAACAGTGTCAAGAGACATCATGCGTAATGAAAAACAAGTGCAAATATAAAATAAACTAAAATGAAATCGGATATTTGTGAGCGTGGATTAATTTTTATTATTGTTACTAAAATTGCATATCATCTCTTTCCAAATTTTAGGTAAATCAACGGACACTGAATCATTGCAAATATTCTCGCTGCGTAAAAACATCTCTATGATTCCCGGATAATGGATTGTAAATAAAATCATGATGGATAAATTATTCTGCTATTATTAAAATCGATCTGTAAAGGTTCTCTGCTGCATAATCTGCATAAAACATAAAACTAGAATCAAAGAACATATAGCAGACATCAAATACAACAGGAAAACCACAACTTTGGCCAGATTATGTAGCAAAGAACCTTTCATATAAATAAAAATGTAATTGATTCATAAAGAACACAAAATGATTTTCTAATTATACGAATTTCATCTAATTAAAAGAACGTTTTAGGTGTACATACCTCGGTTTAACTTTTATAATTATTTTTGTAAAGGATCATCTGTTAGACTAGAACTTTCTCCTATTTCTCCTTTTTTTTCCTATTCCAAACACTTATGCGGTTTCAAACTAAACATTTTCTATTACTGTTAAGTTGCAGCTTTTAATGAGCACGTGAAAAGCGTCCTCGAAGTTTAGTAATATATGGATTTCTTGCGTTATAATTTTCACTCACGTCTTGTGTCAGGGATAAACTGATAATTATAAATAGTGAAGTTCATAGCAATAAGTAAAGAGTGGCTCATTTGAGCCGACATAACTCGTCGACTTCTACTTTTAGCATCAAGTTAATATCTTTTGTGTCGCCAAAATTTAAATTTTCGGCTGCTATAATTCTTTAATTAGCGCCATCCTACGCCAGGAATATTTTTAATGGAAGTTTTAAATTAGGGATATTTGATTCAAACACTGCACAGTGGGTGATTTACCGATTCTAGTTGGCCAAAAGTCAATTTTTAAAAGTTTATCCTAGCGTAATTTATTTTTTGCCTATTATAGCTCAATAGTTAGGGCTTTGTACCCTGCTATTGGTTTTGATATAAATATAATTGTATGTTTCATAGACTAGCGCGAAGTTGGTGCTTCTTAGTTAGGAATGAATCACTCAATTTGAGTATAGTTCTTTAATCTGTTACTTGAAACTGAATAAAATATAGTGCTCAATTATGGACGCTTCTGAAGAAAATATAGACTTTATTTTATCGGACAAATTTGCACATATCAGCTGTGATTTCATATTTAATGTTGCAAAAAACTCTGTATTTTATTTTACAATTTTTCAGTTTTAATATAGAAAAAGTTACATGATAAAGCACGATTAAGCACAATATTTGATATGATTACATAATTTAGATTAACACCTTTTCGTTCCAATTTAATTTGTCTGCCCTTAGGTGCCCTCTCAGTTTTTAGAATTGTTTTTAGCTTATTAAGTCTAAATATTTTTTTTTTTTTTTTAGTTCAACTACCATATTCTTTTTATCAAAGACAGCAGAATTTAAGATAGTCACATAAATAAACTTTTGCATCATTATGCAACGGCAACAAGATTTAAAATTTAACAAAAATCTGAATTTGGTTGAAAATATTTTGTTTATAGAGGAAAATTACAATGAAGAGCACATGAAGTTTTGCAAGGGCGAAATATTTTAATTTATGACCAAATTTGGACAGAAATTGCCAGTTGTATGTAGCTATCTCGGGACAAAATGATTTAAAATATATTACTTGGCTGCAAATTTCTAGTGGATAGATACTGATCCAGACAAATTCTCCAAATTCAGATTTGATGCAATTCAAAACATAATGTAGGCATTTTCTCATGATATCTTATGATTCCCATTCTTTACATAAAGTTCCTTTGTACAGAGATAAATATAAATATACAACAGAAAATACAACATAGCAGTATTCACTAAAGCTGTCGAATGTTTGCCCCGTATATTACATTTAAAAAAAAATTTTTAGGATTTGTTATAATAATACAAAAATAGTGTTATCAGTTTAGCTTTCATACCGTTAAGAAAGTATGATTAAAATTATAAAGAATAACGTAAAATCATGCGTCAATCATATTATGAAGCATTTTTCAACGCATTCGGACCACTATAATAAAACTTCATAGCTTAATAACGTTAAATGATGTCAGTAATAATTTGCAAAACATATAACACGTTTGAAAACACAATTTCAACCAAAGTCGAAAAAATAGCTCAAAATTTTGTACATCCTTGTATTTGAACTATAGATTTATCATATAATGCATTATCATATAATTTCATACAATATTAATTTCATACATAATACAATCATCATATAATTTTATATTCAAGTAGAACAGTTAGTGAACGCATAGCACAGTTGAAAATTCCTCGTCAGCAATTTCCGTCAATTAACGGAAATGTACTTCAGATGTTTTGTGCTGCCCTGTATATGATTTATAGAATTTATACACACTAAATAGTATGCAATTTTTATAATTTAAAAAGGTGTTCCACAACTGAAAACGCATTTCCATCAATTATTGTTCATACAGGGAAAAATATAACTGATTTATTTTGTGAGACCCTGAATATGAAAGATGAATGACACATTATATTCAAAGCATCTTATAGAGCACCTCGATGATATATATCAAATTAAATACTTTTGAAACAGTGTAACATGAACAAAATGCACCACAAACAATTTTTCTCCGTAGACCGTAATGTAACGTAATTATTTTTAGTGTCCCTGTAAATGATCGATAAATGCTATCCATACCATATTCTATAACAATCATCTTGCGGTGTATTTCATAGATATTTATATAAATTTCAAAGTGTTTGAAATATGAAATATCATTAAAAACTGCCGCAAACGATTTTTCCCCCATAGGCCCTAATGTAATAACATAACTTTTGAATGTCCCTGTAACGAAATTATGACTGCTACACGCTACATTTTACAATACCTAACATTCAATAGTGAATATGAATATAATTTTTCAATTTCATGGCGATGCGACTATATTGACGCCAAAAATAATTTTGGCCAACTAGAATCGGTAAATCACCCACCGTGCACTGTATTAGTGTATACACGAAAGAGGGAGGCGGCGCACCAAAACAAGAGGAAATGTCAAAAATATTTTTTCATGATATATTTTGTTGTTTTAACAAGGCCAGACAAAGAATTTTACAATTTTGTCATTTTTTTTTAAATAGCACATAAATATAAAAGATTTTATAAAATCGCGGCTAGGCAGTTAACCTATTACGATTGATTTAATTAATTCATATATCATCAATTTCATTAGTTATTTTAATATAAAAATACTAAAGCTGAACTACGATTAGAGAAACTTGTAAAGATTATTCATGTACGCACATTTGAAGATTTTATTTTTAAACTTTAAAAACATCCCCCACACACACGGAAAAAAAGAAGAAAGTATTGACTGTCGATTTAATGTAAATTAATCTCTTAACTCTTAAAAGAGAAACAATATATTAAATTATATATAATGATAAAATTCTTTAATAATTTTTAATAACATCAATTGTATGAAAATTTAACACCGAAACCTTGATATATTTCATTCTATATCCCACATAAGAGCTAAATCATATTTAACTAAGTCTGTATTGTCTGAAACCATACCAAATGCAAGCTTTAAATCATAAGTTATTTATTTTTCTTTAAATCTTAAAACAACATTAAATAAAGAAATTCAAATTTTCTTGAAAGTATTCACAAATGTCTGACCTTGAATTTTTGTTAAGATAAATACCTTTAAAACACACTTTTAACTCAATATTTCTTTATAATTCAAAGTCATTGCGTATACGTTTGATTTAGCTGCAGTTGACAGGTTTGATTTATTATTTCATGTATGCACATATATAAACGGATCAGATTTGCATATAAAATCCATTAATCTGCGGCAATTATGATTAAGCAGAAATTAATATTCTGCACCAGATTTTGATGAGACATCTTAAGTAAATTAAGTCATGAATACAGTGTCATTTTACCTACTTTCTTTTTTTTTTTAAATCGAGATGAACATTTCTTTATTATTATTTATAAAACTAGTATATCAACCCGTTATCATAGTTCATACAAACAAACAGCATCAAGATTTTGTTATTAAAAGGTTTGTATTGAAGATAAGTAGATTTTAAAAAGGACCAATGATTTATAGAAATACAAATGATGAGGATACATATATATGTATATATATATATATTTTTTTTACTCAATATTCAATTTCTGAAATGGTTGAACGATCAATAAAGGCTCGATGCTAATCTTTAGAAATAAGAAATGCAAAAACAGCGAAAATTACATCATTTTCACACGTTTTATTAAAGTAAAAAATACATTTCAAGCTAAGCATAATGTCACCGGTGCAAAATTTTCAAACGTACTTTATATACGTACTTTTATGATTAACCGCAATTTATTCAAATAAAAATATCTTTCTATTTAATTGTAATGAAAAAACTAATAAAGTCAATGATGCATAAAAATAAAATAAACCCAATAGACAATATTCTCGTGATTTCGCAATAAATACGAGCTTTTATTCGCTTATAAAAACAAAGTGCACGTGCATAATTTTTTTTAGCGAAAATAACTGGCAAGTGAAAAAAATACATCCAAAAAGCCACGTTTCGGAATATTTTTCACTATTTCTCTTTTATCTGAAAGTTAATCTGAAAGTTATCTGGAAGTTATCGGTTGGTTTTTGTTGATTTTTGACGGCCGATTATCTACTCGAGGGATATAGGCCCTAGGGATAGTGCCCTCCATGGGGGTCTTTCTAAGGGAACCTAATCCGTATTTGGGGCATTCTCACAATCTTTTGACTTTTATGTCGCTGAATAATAATTTTTATTTTAGTGCATGTTCTTGTGATTTTTTTTATTTAATATACAGGGGAACATCCCATTGCATGATTGCATAACAATATTAACGAGATAAATAAGTTTTGGACGATGTTGGGGGTCCAAATACCAGGAAAACTCCTATACCCTCCCGTGTCCCTGATGCTGATTTTTAAGTTTGGAGCTGTCTGTATAAAATTGTTTCAATAAAAATAATTCGATGTGATTTTTTTCCGACATTGGAACTCTTGTTTTATATAAATATGTTGCAAAAAATTAACCTGCACACATTTTTAAGGTTGTTATTATTTTTTAAACTTTGTCTCTGGGTTTTAGATTCCTTACCGTCCCTCTTCTAAAATTATACAGAAAACCACTTCAGATGCAGCCACAGAATTTTTTCAAGTTTTTTCTCATGCAGAAGTATGCTAGAGAAAGAATGTCTAAAATTCGTTGACAGGAAATTTACTGCAGAATTTAAATCAGCATTTAAATATCAATTTCAAGCATCGTGGCTTTATTGGGCTTTATTACCTTGGGGACAGCAAGACTACAGTCTTGCCGTCCCCAAGGTTTATTCCTGCACTTTTCGAGGTAAATTATTTTTTCTTTTAATTTAATCCAATGTAAATAACTGTTTCTAAAAATCAATGAACATTGTGGCTACCACTTAGTCCTTCATGATTTGTCTAAAATAGGTGGTAATTTTCCTCACCGTTCCATCCTTACCGTCCCCATTTTTTATCTTACCGTCCCTTCTTTAATACCCCTTTAAGACAATGCAATACCAAAATGTTGTACTAAAAATACTACATTGTTATTATTTCTTATTTGAATGTCCAGTGAGTACTATGCAAATTCATTATAAGTAAAAATTTTCAAGAAAATAGAAAGTTATGGTGGTAAAATGATAAGGAAAATTAAACTCGTAAGTTTAACTTAAACCTCTGTTAAATAAAAAAAATTTCGCTGCTGACTATTTTTTCTTTATTTTGAATCATTAAGGCATTCGTCTATCAGAATAAAATGTTATTTTAGCAAGTTTATTTTCACCAGATTTTTATTCCCGAAAGTCAAAAGATTGTGAGAATGCCCCATTTACGCATGGAAATCCAAGGGAGGTTATCGGATTGCCACCATTCTGAAGAAATTTCATTAAAAAAAATTTAATTAAAATTTAAATATAGAAATGAGAATATTTTTAAAAATAGCTAGTGCAGACACATCTACAAAGGAACAGCTTTCATTTAAAAAAATAATTAGCAAAATTGGTATCGAAGAAAGCATCAAAGGGCTGATGACTAAAAAAGCAGCCTTGTGTTTTAAATATGTAGATGGCACGGTTCGCTCCGGAATGGTTATCTACACTTTCCTACACTTGGATTTGATATGAGTAGATATAATGAGATGCATCTATGGTAAAGTGTTCATCATGCCAAAACTCTAGTAATGTGCCAAATACGTATGAAACTTGAAATTGTGATTATCTGTTTGCTTTAAGAATGATAAAGAAATTTTTAAAAAATGCAATAGATATTGAAACTATAAAATGTAAAAGGTATATATAAATATTATACAGACATACATACAATAAATCCAACTGGAGTGAAAAATTAGCCAGAGCCATGAATCGAACCCGGAACCGCAGTATACAAGACTGCTGCTCTAACCACTGAGCTACTCCGGCCGATACTTGGGTCTGCAATTTCTCCCTAATAAACCATGTTGGATCTGTCATAGGACATTATCACCAGCCAACTATACGGCAGCCTTAGAAGAACGTACAACGATGAATAGATTTTACTATTACATCGATCTACGATAAATATAATAAAACACATATACTACAATATATATTAAAACACACATACACGCATAAATAATGCCTGCATTCAACAGATAAAGGTATATATAAATATCATACAGACATACATACAATAAACACAATAAACCCAACTGGAGTCAAAAAGACCCAGGTATCGGCCGCAGTAGCTCAGTGGTAAGAGCAGCAGTCTTGTATACTGTGGTCCCGAATTCGATTCCTGGCTCTGGCTAATTATTCACTCCAGTTGGGTTTATTATATTTATTGTAAATATGTCTGTATAATATCTATATGTATATACCTTTAACTGTTGGATCAGGCGTTATTTATGTGCGTTTTAGTATATATTGTAGTATGTGTGTTTTATTATATAAAATGTACGATGAAGTAATTAAGGGGCTGGTTCACCATTCCTCCCTGATCAAGAAATCCCACATCAGTACTTCCGAATGATTCGGTTCTTGAATACCAGTATTTGGTAAGAAAAGTTTTCGTGATTTTCAACAAATTTTGCAAAAGATATACCTTCCAAGATAGGTTTGCACAAAATTTGCAAGAAAAATCTAAAAAGATTATTTTTGTTTAAAGAATCTGGTATTAATAAAGGGACCATATGGGTCATCCTGTATGTCAGACTGTAGCAAAGGTTCTCAAACTTTTAATCCGACCACTAAAAAGAAGTTCATACTTCCGGGTACCACCAGGTAACAAACATAAAGCTAATATAGAAAAACATGTCTAATACGTCATTTTCGCCAGTTTGTTGTGCTTTTGTCTTAGCAAGTTTTACTGTGTTTAAAAATGCATGATTACATTACTAAATTGGTACATAGATTGAATAATTTATATAAATATTCAAATAAAGTATACTATCATCATACATGCAGTATTAAAATACATGCTTTTTTTGTAGGAAAAAAAGCTACATAACTTAATGACACATATGCGTAGACCGATTAATATACAAGGTGCAATATGTTATCTATCGCCGATCTTTAATTTCTCAACCGTTGGCGTAGACATATAGTTCCAGTTACAAAAACGTTTCAAATGAGATGAATATCCACGTTGTGCCATCATTTAAAGTAAAAATTCAATTTCATAAAAATTACGAAATCTAACTTTTTATACGGTCCCCCGGTCCCTATAGTTATATTTAGGAAAATTTTACTCATATCATAACAGATATTACACAAAAAGTTTGACATCTGTACTACAAAAATTGACAGAGTTATTAAATTTCAAAGTTTGAGATTTTTGCACATGATTTTGTCTTTCATTGAAGGATCAGTTAAAAGATGAATTAAAGTAATTCGAGATCAAAATCAGGGTGAAATGTCCTTTTTACAGCGAAATCACCTTTAGCCGGTATCGCCAAATCGGGGTATCACTAAAGAAGGTTATTTCATCTAAAAATTTGAGTTGACTTTTATGGGTCGAACAACATTCAAAAGTACAAAGTAGGTAGAATCGATAACCGCAAAATAAAACATACTCACAAAGAACTAGATAAATGGTGGCGGAATACAAACGACCAACCGAGCTATAATTAGCATGAAAATTGGGATTATGCCAATTACAATAGTACCGCAACGCCAAACGTTCGGGATAAAACACGAGCCATCTAGCAGTTGACTTGCTAGACAGTGCTGAGATCGTGATGGCAAGCTACGCATACAGGCAATATGCTGAAATGATACTCATTTATGGTGAATGTCAAAGGAATGTCAGAGAGGCTTCGAGTGTTTATTCAGAACGTTTCCCTAAGGATCTACATCCAACGCATGAAATTATAACTGATGCATTGCATCACCTTAGAGAGACCGGCTCTGTTTCATCACGACCCAGAACAAGTAGACGGCCAAAGTGTTATGTTCAGTTGACGCCGGAGGAGGTGCTGGCATTCGCCCTTTTAATTCCACAACTGACCGCGGCGGAAATAAGCGAGGCATACGGTCAGCATGTCTGGCATTTGTAAATGCACATGATGCGCATTCATACCATCCGACACAAGAGCAAGCATTGATGATGGGTGGCCACGCACGACGATTTGATTATTGTAATTTCATGCTCAACACCTTATAGGAATATCCTTCGTTCCTTTGTGACATTCTGTGGACAGATAAGTCACTGTTTACACGGGGTAGCATTTTGAACGTGCGCAATGTGCATTACTGATCTCTAGAAAACCTCCACATCGTCCGCACAATACGACACGTGTGGTGCGGTATATGGGCAACACAGATTGTTGGACCCATCTTCTAAGATGGGACCTTAACGGCGATCGTTACCTGCATCTGCTACAAAACATTGTACGTGACTGATATGAAGAGCTGTCTCTCCGACATGCATGCCGGGTGTGGTTTCAACATGATGGGTTCCTCTGCGCATAAAACATCAAACGTCCGGGCATATCTGGCCACCGAATTCGGTCAACAGATCCTTCGATATGGTGGTCTGGTAGAGTGGCCACCTCGTTCGCCCGACTTGACTCTTATGGACTACTACCTCTGGAGTTACATCAAGGCATAGGCCTATGGGACTGAGGCCACTTCTCTGGTTTATCTGAAGCAGCGCATCATCCTTGATTGTCGCACAGTTTGCACACTGCTATGCTCTAACGTGTCGAGGACTCAGTATTGCCATGCATTCAATTGTGCATTGCCACCAATGGAGAACACTTTAAGCGGTATCTCTAGTAGATTCTGGTGTTTGGTGTATTCATTTTTTATAGTAGGCCATTTTCTGACATTATAATAAATTGATATTTATTTTTCTGTTTAATCTTAATATTTCATTCTTCGCTTTGTATACGACCCCTGAATCCCAGTTCAAATTTTTAGATGAAATAACCCTCTTTGATGATATCCCGATTTGGCGATACCGGCTAAAGGTGGTTTCGTCGTAAAAAGGACATTGCACACTGATTTTGATCTCGAATTACTTTAATTCCTCTTTTAACTGATCCCTCAATGAAAGACAAAATCGTGTGCAAAAATCTCAAACTTTGAAATTTAATAACTCTGTCAATTTTTGTAGTACAGATGTCAAAAATTTTGTGTTATATCTGTTATGATATGTTTAAACTTTTACTAAATGTAACTATAGGGACTGGGGGACCGTATAAAAAGTTAGATTTCTTATTTTTTATAAAATTGATTTTTTACTTTAAATAATGCCATAAGATGAATATTTACCTCATTTGAAACGTTTTTGTAATTGGAAGTATATGTCGACGACCAACGGTAGAGAAGTTAAAGGTCAGCGATAGATAACATATTGCACCCTGTATAGTAGGTTGTTAGCACCAGTTTCCTTGTACCGCTGATGAGACGAGTGCTTTATCAAGTATTTCCTCATTCTGGTTGAATATTATTTCGTTTTAGTCGTAAGACAGATTAGATGATTGGTTTATTCCCGTATTTTTTTTTTTCATACGATGAAGTGAAGAAAAATCTAATTCACATAAATCTACAATGTCAAAAAAAAAAAAAAAAAAAAAAAAAAAAAAACAGGAATTTTAGAATCTTTCAAAATATAAGGGGCATTTTTCTTTTCTCGGGAATAAAAATTCTGTTACATTCGTCTTCTTGAATGTGGACTCCAATAATCTGTCATAGGCGAGCTGAGTAAGTTAACTTCTTTCCTCTTATAATAACCCTCTAAATATAACAATTTTATACTTTTAATAATTGAAAACTGACTGTATCATAAACAGAGAGATTGTGGATTTCGAAAACAAAAATTTATGGTAGTACTAGGGGTCTCTGCATCCTGCAAGCTACGCTCGCCAACCCCCGTTCAGACACCGCAGAATCTAAAAACACACTAATCTGACCGGTTTTAAAAATAATAGAGAAGATTGAATTATACTAAAAAAAGCTGTGCAGATCTCCCTGTAAACGGGTTTCAATTCAATTCCCTTTGATTGCAAAAATTTAAGGGCGAATCAGTTGCTGTTAAGACATCCAATGGCTGTTTTCGTTTTTGATTAAATAGGATCAGTTAAACAATTGAAAAAAGCTAAAATAAAATGAATTAAGTATACAGAGTATTTGTCTCCTGGTATTTTAAAACAATCTCTATAACAATAGCCTAAGTCATTACTATTATCAACAGTTCCGAGCGGACCACTTCGCTTTTTATATTCCAGGTGCCATTTTGGTACTGTTAGCCAGGCACAGGTGATAAGTCACCACATATTATTTTATCGGCATCATTTTATCTATATTATAATAGTCCACGTCATGTAACTGCCATAAACAAATACGGTCTGATCCCTTCGCTTTTCATATGAAAGTTTGGCACAGATGTCATATACGGCCCCATATTGGCGCGATTTTTTTCCGACGCCAATTTGGGGAAAACATCAGCATCATAAACAATAACATCCGGCTTACCATATCAAGCAAAATAACGATACTTTGGCACCAGTTTAAGTACCCGTTGCGTATATGACATTGGCGTCAGAAAAAAATTGCGCCAATATGGGGCCGTATATGACATCTATGCCAAAAGTCTTCCATTTTTATTAAAAAATCAAATTTTTTTTCGAGTAAAACTACATAAAAGTTGTCACGGTCGCAAAGAATTCTTGGTACTGTTACGCTAGCCGTGTGCAAATCTCGCCAATAGCTTTTTTTCAACTCGCCAGTTAGCATTTTTTTTTTTTTTTTACTGGTAAATTAAAACATTGCTTTGAAGTTGAAATTAAATGTCATGGTTTGTTGCATCATTTAATATTTGGCCAGATGTCATATACGCACCGGGTTTGGCGTGATTTTTTTCTTACGAAAATTTGGCGAAAACCACGTTTTCGAATACCAGTTACATATATATTTTTGGTACTACTTGGTTATCCCGTCGACCAAAAAACCTATCGTCAAACTATAAGATTAAATACCAATAATGGTTGATCGTAAATGTCACATTCACTTGACTTTAAGCAAGTTGCACGTGTTTACGTCATTAAGTGATTTTTATTTCGACGTTTTATTTCTATATTTATTAATGATACTAGGGGGGGGGCTGCCCCCTGCGAGCTACGCTCGCCAACCCCTGTTCAGACACCGCAAACTCTAAAAGCACGCTAATTTGATCTGCTTTAAAAAAATTTCGGAAGAATGAATTATAATTAAAACAGAAGTAGCGATTTCCCTATTGACGGGTTGTTTTCGTCTTCCTTTGATTAAACCACATCAGTGAAACATGTGAAAATAAGCTAATATAAAATGAACTAAGTAAACAGAGTCTTTGTCTCCCGGTGTTTTTTAACAACGTTAAAGAACGCTTTTTTAAATAAGAAATTTTAAATGTATCGGTTTGAATCTGATGTAGTTTTCTTCAAAGTTTCCTTTCTCTGTTTAATATTCACGTGAAAATAGTCTTGTTGTTAGAAAGGAAATATTATTTGTGCTGTCTTAGAATTCTCAACACAAGAGCAATACGACTGTTGTAGGCACTTCAATAACAACTTCATTGGTTCAAAATATCTCAATTTGTTGATTTTCTCTAAGCAAGTAAACCCTATCGGTTTACAATGGAAGTCTACGGGAATTTGGCGAAATATTAGAGATATCGCCATGTTGGTGTCACTTTTGGCGACTAATTTTGATCGCCAAATTGGCAAAAAACTTGACTGTATTTGGTGACAGAACAGGGTCCCCCTATGGTAACCCCCTTATACGTATGGAGATGCATTAATTTTGCTGTTAGAAAGGACATATTATTTGCGCTGTCTTAGAATTCTCAACAATAGTTTAAAAAGATTATCTCAAAATATAAAATAACTGTCTCGCCCAAATATATTTTTTAATTTAAACTGTTTGGCAATTTTAAATATGACGTAATTTCCTCCATTTGTGACTTTTAACCACATATTTTGATATTTTTTATGCAATATGTTTCTTAATATTAACGAAGAAAGACCTCCGGTCACAAAAAATGCAAAACCGGTGGCGGCGGTGACAGCCTTAGTTACTTTTTTTTTAGAATAGAGAGATACTAATTTATTTGTTCTTTCGTTATTTAAAATAAAAATTATGTAAATTTGTACAATTGGGCGAGTGGTTTGGCGCTTTATATAACCAATATATTATTTTGGCAAAATTGGTCGACGGAATAACTAAGTAGTACCGTATTTTTTAATAATTTTCTATTATTTTTAAAAGAAAACAACCAAAAAAATTATTAACTATAGAACAAAACAATTTATATAATTTTAAAAAAGAAAATGAAAGTAAATAAACATTTATTATTAAATAAACAACAATAACCGGGTTACCATGTCAGTCAAAATAATACCATTTTGGCACCAATTAGATATCCGGATGCGTATATGACATCTGTGCCTAATATTTTGCTTTTCGTTTTGTTAAAAAAAAAAAAAAAAAAACAGAAAGAAAGAAAGAAAGAAATGAAAGCCATCAATTTTAAATGTTTCAAATTTAAAGGAAAGTTTTGTATTTTAAATAAAATAAATAAAAGGATTATACTTTTAATGAAATTAATGAAATACAAAAAAATGCGACGGGAAAAATCTTTGGCGATTTATTACCTGCGTCCCGCTAACATAAAAATACCGAGTTCTTGATTTCTCTATCAGAATCTTTCGGTTGGTTGGTTGTATGAGGTTTTATGGCGCAAAATCCTTTAAGGAACATGCTGCGCCAAACAAAAAGACTAAAAACACCAAAAAGTGAGACAGAAAAATATGTAAGTAAATGTAAAAATATGTAAATAAAAAAGAGCAATGAGAAAAACAATCTGAATGGGCCCAATGAGGTTTGTCATGATTGATGATGATGAGTTAAAATAAATTCTATATAAGTTCCGGAGGCCCAGACAGTCAGTTAAAACATGATGAATGGTCAGGTAATCAAAATGACAATGTGGACACATGGGTACATCTTCCCGAAGTAAAAGGTGTTTATGAGTGATTCTAGAATGTCCAATTCTCAGAAGAGTCAGAATAAAAACAGTTTTTTTTTGGATAAATCGGAAGCCAGGTCATGATTGTTGGTTTAATATGATGCAGTTTATTATTGTTTTCTAAATCCCAACTCTCTTGCCAATTATTCTGAATAAAATTGTTTATAAGTAGTTTAACATCTGAGAAATGGACTTTATGGTGTAACAGACTAAGAGCACGTTTTGCCGCCTCATCTGCTTTCTCATTACCAGGAATACCCATGTGTCCAGGTATAATATAGAATAGAATCATATAATCCAGCAGAATAAAATATTATAGCCACTCAGAATCTTTCGATTTGGCGAAAGATGGTTCAAGTAAATTTTATTATGAATAAAAGTAACATGATATATTTCTTAGCATACATTTAAGGGAGGCCAAACTGGTCGCCAAATTAGTTTAACATAATAACCTTTTCTAAAATATGAAAAAAAAAATCTGTTATGATTAAAAT
The DNA here is from genome assembly GCA_963932465.1 of Maratus speciosus. Classification (NCBI taxonomy): domain Eukaryota; kingdom Metazoa; phylum Arthropoda; class Arachnida; order Araneae; family Salticidae; genus Maratus; species Maratus speciosus. The sequence continues at coordinate 378,699,776 of OZ010788.1, read as the reverse complement.
TTGAGTTGCCATCATTAAAGAAAAGTATTTAAAATTAGAAAAAATAATTAAAACTCGAAAACTAAGTCGAATTTAAAAATTCTAAAACCAGTTTTGAAATCTGTGGATCAATATGGATTTTTGGTGTTAAGTTTAAGCATAGTATTCCACATTTTAGGAGAAATTTTCATGAAACATAATCAGTTGTTTAGTCAGTCGTTTCATAAAATCGTTTCATAAATTCGTTTCATTTCAGTCGTTTCATAAATTCGTTTCATTAGGATTTTATATATAGAGAGTAGAAATAAAGAATGAAGCATTTATAGTTCCTAAATCGCATTCGAAAATTGTTGAAATTATAGGTGACAAATTTAAACAATTTTTTTCATTTCATAATAATATGCTGTATTTCACTTCACGTATCTGTATCGAACCTTCTCGTACCAGTAGTCACATCTTTGTGTACCGGTGCTGGTACGCGTACCATAGTTTGTGAACCTCTGGTTTATAGGAATATTTAATTAGGTGATAACTCATTTCCTAATATAATTACCAAAAAACTGTTTTCATCACCGAGAAGTAGAGGCCCAATGCTGGCGTAGTTCTTTTTTTTTTTACACGTCCCATTAAATTTTAAATATTAAAAAAAATCCTGTTAACTTTAAACTTTGCATTTGTTCAAAATTTTCAAATTTTATCATATTTAAAAACATACTTTAAGCGTAAGGAAACTAGGACGTGTATGCTACAACTAAGAAGTTGGAATTTCAGACTATTCTTTTTAACGAATTGGATATTTCCAACGGAGCGAAAAAATGCCCAGGCCGGGAATCGAACCCATATCCTTGGCTTACAGTGTCGATGTTCTACCGTTTAAGCTAACTGGACCGACAACCGGTGAGCATATTTCGATCACATAACCTTATTGGTAATAACATGCCCCTGTGAGCCAAGAATCTGGGTTCAATTCTCGGCCTGGGCACTTTTTTCCCTCAGTTGAAGATATTCAATTCGCATGATAACTTTACCTATCAGTTTGATTGTGTTAAAATAATATTTTATTCTTTTAAATTCCATATCTCGTTCAAATATACAAGCATCAATATGATTTTTTTCCTCCAAGTTTATTAAGAACTTAAAAAATATTTTATTAAAAAAATTACTATTTATGTTTAAAGATAAATTTAAAATAACAATTTAGCAAACCTATTTTTTTCTCGTGAAAATTTCAGGGCACTTTGGTATTCCTTTTTAAAAAAATGAAATTCTTACCTTGAAATCTTGTGTGATGATTGAGAAGTACTTGAATTTATATACTGAACCTATTTTAATCTTTATTCATAGTCTCAAAAAAAAAAAAAAAAATTACAAAATTTATAAATTTCACTTACCAGAAATCTTCATATTTTTGTCATACCTATTATTAGATATATTCCTCGTTTACAAAAATATCTTAATGCTTAAAAATGAAAAAAAAATAAGTTCATAAGATGCAGTAACACATACACTATCATATTTTTAAATTACAGAGATGTACTTGAAACAGATTTTGCACAAAGTTTGCATAGAGATTTACCATGTATCATTACATGAAAAAAAAATCACATTTTGAAAAAAATAAAAAACATACTTGTCCACTTAAATGGGATTTGAATGTTTGTTTGCATTTTTAATCCGCTAATAATCGGTGTTAGAGCGTTAAAAGGTACATAAATTATATAGATTTGTAATCTGTATTTTTTTAAGGTATTTGACGTTAGAGTCCCCTTAAACAGGCAATTTTTAAAAACGCACTACATCGGCACCCCGCGTATATTTACTGACATATATGAAAACCGTTTATCGATAATTATAATAGGAAATGAGTGTTCCCTTAGGTTAACATGAAATTTCTCAATAGGAGAGATGAAAACCTATACCGGTGAAATGTCCTTTTAATAGATCATTTTCTATTGGCTCGTTCTGTGGAATATATAAAGGTTAACTACACGCGATAAAAATTATAATTATTATTAACATTCACGTACATTGTATGTAAAAGTTCATTTGCACATGCTAAATACAATAGCATTTGCAAGACTAATAGCTTTCGAAAATTAATTATTTATTAAAGGAAAACGTCCCTTTTTTACTTTAGAAAATTATATATGACTAAAATTAAAATGCAAGCATAACATTACACTAGTTGATTAATTCATATATCATCAATTTTATTTTTATTTTAGTATAAAAGTATTGAAGCTGTACTTCAGCTCACTGTAAAAAAATACCTTAAATTGGCAGGGAAAAACTGCCAATTTTGGCGCCGGTGCAAAACTGTTTAATTTATAGAAAATATCTGCAATTTTTCATTAAAACAGGAGTATTTTTGTAGAAAATATAGCTTTTTTCTGTAAAGATTACAAAATTTACGTTTTTTTTTTTTTTTTTTTTTACAGAAAAAAATTGTTAAACAGTTTTTTGCTGTAAAAAATACAATTTTTTTCTGTAAACATTACAGATTTTTTTTTACATTGTAGGGAAAATTACAAAGCATATTCACACAAGTACATTAGAAAATTTTGTTTTGTTTTTTAATCTTAATAACTCATCCCCCCCCCCTAGCTCCATCAATGGCTGATAGGTTCTTCACTCAAAGCTGGTAGGTAGATGGGAGTTGCTGGGTTCGAAACCAATCGCGCCCGTCGGCCTAATCATTCGGCGTTTTACGTGGTTTTCTTCAAACCTTGTTTTATTACGGCTTAGGATCCCTTAGAAAGACCCTCACGGAGGGCATCCCTCTTCAGGCCTATATCCCTAGTGCAGGTAATCGGCTATCATAAACAACACCAACGCCTTTCCCCCCCCCACACACACACGCATACGCTCAAAAAAAAGGAGAGAGAAATAAACTGCTGACTTTCTGTTTAATTTAAATTTATGTACCCTTTATCGTTAAAAAAGAACAACATCCAAAATTATATGATGATATACTAGTCTCTAATATTTTAAACAATATGAATTTTATGAAACACTGATAATTACAAATCGGTATCCAAGACAGGAAATAAACTATCTTTAACTAACTAAATCTGCATTATCATTTACCATAACAAGTGCAGGCTTTAAAATATAAATCAATATTTATTTTTCTTAAAAGTATAACATAACGCCTTTTAAGAAATTTGAATTTTCTTTATAACATTCACAAATATGAAATTGTGAACTTTTCTTAAACTGAATACATTTAAAACACACTTTTAATTCACTACTTCTTAAGAATTCCGAGTCATTTCGCACACTTTTGATTCAGATGCAATTGGCAGGTTTGATTTATTAATTTATATATGCACATATATAAACGAATCGGATTTGCATATAAAATGCATTAATCAACAGCAATATTGGTTAAGCAGAAATTCATATTCTGCAAGATATTTTGATGAGGTCTCTCAAATAAATTAATTCAAGAGTACAATATCATTTTTTTCATACTTTCTTACACATAAAAATAAAGAAAAAATAGTGAGAAGAATAATTTTTATTTATTATTTATAAACTATAATGAAGGACATTTTGGCTGCGTGTCTGGAATTTTAAAATTGATTAGTGAATTATTTTACTAATAATGCATAAAATACGTGTGAGAGAGAAATAATAATTATTTGGAGGGTTTTATTTTAATGACACGTAATAAAATAGTTGCAGCAATTATTAATAATTGCAATGTAAGATAAGACAATCTAAGAAAAATGTTGCAATTTTGTTGGAAATAAATGTCAGATTTTTAAATGATAAAACCGCGGATAATCAAATAATCATATAATTAGCTCAAATATAAACAACTTTACTAGATGCTTTTTAACACAGAAGTAGTAATACTGATTAAATACTGAAACCAGTGAATATTTCAAGCATTTTACTCAATCATACCATTAAAAGTTTCGTTTTTAAGACTTTATAACTGCCCCCATACAAACACATTCTCAAAAAATAAACAGTCCAGATTTGTGTATAACACTATGGTATACTTGATATATATTTATACGTACAGACATTTCAATAATTATCTCAAATATTGCCATTTTTACCTTGGGTTTTTAAAAAAGTAACTAACTGAATTAACTGAATTAAACTGAATTATCTTTAAACTTTTGAAGTTTGCAAACATTGACTATAAACACATATTCTTAATTTTTGATTTTAGACCTCAACTATTCCCACAAAGTAGCATATTGACTTCCAATTCCACAGCCCAGGATGGAAAAAGAAATCTAGCAACATCAAACATACATTGTTTGACGCAAAAAGTCTACAGTACACGATAACAATAACAAATGAATTCATTTTTTGTGACTTTTCTTTATTCATAAAGCATGAATGTCGATTTTCTTTTTTATTTCTTAATACATTCTCACAAAAAAAATGTGAAAAATACATATAGACCTTTAACCTAATTTTTATTATTATTATTACAGTATAACCCCGATTTGACGAATTCTTCAATTAAACTATCAAATTTAATAGTCAGGATTTATATATATTTATTCCTGCGTTGTGCAATAACGCCTGCTCATGTTACCGATATTTTTTCTCTATTTAACAAGGCTTTTTATGAATTTATAAATGTTTTAAATCCCTTTTCAAGCAGAAATGTAATATTTTAGTCTTTCGTTCATCTGACGAAACCCTATTCGTCTCACTCCTCTGTCTGTCCGTCCGCCTGTCTGTCTCTCTGTCTGTCTGTCACAGAGCCCGTTCTCAGAAACTATATATGATGGAGACTTCAAATTTTGAATTCTTATAGCTGAACACCTCACATCAAACGACAAATCATAAAATTTTGAAAAAATCTTATATTTACCCTCCTGGCACTAACTTGTGTATTTTAAGCTTTTCTTTCTATGTTCCTAATTAAGTTGAAGACTTGAAATTTTGGATTCTTATAGCTGAACACCTCACATCAAACAACAAATCATAAAATTTTGAAAAAGTCTGATATTTAGTCCCTCTGGGCTCTAACTTGTGTAGAATTTTTTCTAACCTCCACGCTTTTCACCCGAGGTGCACTTTTCTAACTTTTGCGACACTCCTTTAACATATTCGTAGTATACACCATATATTACACATATATTATGCACCCTTTTTCATATTATACACCATAGCCGTACATATTTTAGTTCCAATTTTTACCGCCAGGGTGTGCCTATCTATCTCGGGTACTATGGGTTCGATCCCCTCGACTAATATACCTACGGATAGTTTGTAAAACGGTTTTCGTTCGGATAAAGGTTTGTTTAGAATAGAGTGCGCCCCCTGGTTGCGAAATTTGGAACTAACAGATTTTGCAAGTGTATAATTTTGAAATGAATATTAAACGAAACCCTCCGTGCGATCTGTGATCAGACTTACCCACTTATTCTCTGTATTGTTTATCCATTAAAAATAGAAATTTAATGTTTGTAGGAATACAGTATTTTCAGTGGGTTTTTGATACGGATGAATTGTTATGCAATATTTTTTTAACAACTATTCAAATAGACATGTCACATGTTTTACATTTAGATTTATATTCATGGAAAAAATATTCCATTTAAGCGGTCTCAGAACTCTTAAAATTGGAAAAAATGTAAAAAATGACTGTTTTCAACATTTAATCTTTAAAAATGCATATGATTTTAAAGAATAAATTTTTATTGGGGTGAAATATATAAATATTTTCTTTCATTTCATGCATTTAAAAAATTGCAAGATACAGAATTAGTATTTACAAGGGCTCCAAACTGTCAGACATTTTTCGAGCTGAAAATTGGTATAACAGCTTACGTGCAGGTTTACAAAATAAATTTTGCAACTACACTGCTCAAAAAAATTAGGGGAGCAAGCAAAAAAGTGAAGAGAACAGTGCAAGACAGCCATGTGTGGGCATAAAATGGATAGTGCACGTGTACCAATGCGCAATACAGAAAAGAAAACGAAAAAAAATTGTAACGGAGCTTTCATTCTTTGAAAAGAGGGAAAGAACATGAAAAGATGGTTTAGGGCAACAATTTGGTTTCATGTAAATGATAAAAAAAAAATGTATTGTTTAGAAATGATGCAAGATTTTTAATATGGCGTGTGGTCTCCTCGAACAGCTAAGACAGCTGCACACCTGTTTTCCAAGAATGCGATGAGGTTATCGATAAAACTTTGGGGAATACTGTTCCACTACTCAAGAATTGCAATCTCCAAGTCCCGGGCAGTAAAAGGAGGCCTTGGTCTCACAGCAATGCAAATTATGAGTGGATGCCAAACATGCTCGATCAGATTTAGGTCAGGAGAGCATACTGGTCATTCCATACGCTGTATTGTTTTAGCTTCGAGCATGTTTTCCACAAGACGAACTGTAATAGGTCTGGCATTATCATGCATGGAAAAAAAGAAATCACTAATTGCTGCAACATAAAATACGACCTAAGATCTCAGTATCTCATCTGTATAACTTTGGCCCGTCAAAATGCCAATAAGAATGATATGCAGGCAGGTACGTCCACATATGCTGATTCCAGCCCATAGCATCAACCCACCTCGTCTGTAATGTGATCTTTCACGAACGAATGCGGGATTATTTTGTGTCTCTCTTTCTCTCAATGCCAAAACACATCAGATGTCACAACCAGACTGAATCGGGACTCGTCTGTAAACAGAATTTGACTCCAACAACGTTGCCCGTAAACTCGGTGTTCAGTTGCCCACGTTGTTTGGGCCGCAGCTTTGGGCTTGAGATGAACGGAATACAGAACATTGGCTAACGTGCATAGAGACCACCCTGATGAAGCCTATTTCTGACTGTTTGGTTGGACACCCTTCGTCCTGTGGCCAAGAACAACTGTGTTTGCAACAGAGTAGCATTGACCATTCCGTATCGACGAACTGTTAACAGGATATATCGGTCATCAGTTTCTGTGGTAGCACATGGCCGACCTTGCCCTTGTCGATGTCTACTGTTAGGAATTGAAGTGAAATGAAACTAGTGGCACGCGCTGTGCGTGATATTGTAATGTAAATTTATTGATGATGTGTAGTTAATAGGAGTATTCCATGAATGTATGTGAACTGATGAATTCTCTTGTAGTAAAACGAAATATGTTTTTATTGTCGGAATTAAATGTTTATTTTATACTATAAATGGCTCTTTGTATGAGTTTGAACCCAGATTCTAATTCATTAACGCCCAGCATCGTGTAGATGCAACTCGCAAGAAGAATATCAGAAGGTTAGTATTACATTTTAAGCTAAGCCTCTTTAGAACTCTTAACGTATTGATACCCTCGGCGGGACGGGCATTTTTGAATTTTGAATTTATTTGAATGAAAAGATGAATTTGAATAATTTAAAAACGCATAGAAAAGGACTAAGAACTACTTTTACTGTCACAGTTAATAAAATTGAGGCTGAATTATCTAAGGAAATAAATGAATTCAAAGATTTCTCAGTTTTAAAAACTCAACTCATGGACAAGTTTCAGAGGTTGTTACATGTCAAAGTCAAGTTTCGGAAATGTTGTTGCAAGAGGAGGATGAAAAATTGTTCACGGAAGACTTTGAAAGTGCAGAAGCATATAGAGAGAAATATATAGAAGTATGCTCGCACATTGATGAGAAAATTCAATTATCTTCATCTCCTAGTGAAATTGAAAGAAGAAAATTTAAATTACCGAAAATTGAGCTGAAAAGATTTAACCCTCCGACTGTCTTGGAAAAGGGCAAAATTGTAATGTTGTTTTCTCTGCATTTTGTTTTAAATGCTATAAAAAAAAATATTCTTTGAACATTTTATAAAAAAACTTAATAACGAATATGAATGCAATCCTTGCAAGTATTAATCATTGTTCAATGTATTAAAAATTCTTAAAACAATAGAATTATATTACTTTAAATATTGCTTGTATTGCAGTGTAACCTGGAGCTTAGTGAACGTATTAACACGGTCTTGTCAGTGAGGGGGTTAATGGCGAGCCAAAAGAATATTTATCTTTCTGGAGTCAGTTCAAAAAAATAAATGAAGATGCCTCTATTGCTGATGAGGATAAAATGCAATATTTATTGCAATGCAGGGAACCGCAATCAAAGGCAGAGTGATTAGTGAAGAGCTATCTGGCAACTGCTGAAAACTATCCAAAAGCTATTTAGAAGCAAGAAAGATTTGGCCGAGATGACCTACTTGTTCAGATTTACGTAAGAGAACTGCAGATGTACCCTCGTAATGAGAAATGCTACAGCTGGAAAAATGAAAGTTGGTATGGCTTCTTTATATGATGAATTGGAAAGTAAACTCCGAGCCTTGGAAAGCCTTGGTCGAACACAAGAGAAATACGGAGATTTCCTGACACATTTAGTTGAAAGTTGTTTACTTGAAGAAATTCTTTTAACTTGGGAAAGAAGCCGAAGTCATAATGCATCTGCCAGTAAGAATTCCCGAACTTTAGAGGAACTGATGGACTTTCTTCGCCAAGAAGTTCAAGGAAATGAAATCGTTTCTCTAGCAAGGAAAGGTTTCGGACAAATGAATGTCGGCAAAAGAGACCCTATATCTGAAAGTGTAAAGAAATCTGATTTAGCTACCGCATCGGCGTTAGTGAGTATGGAAAATATAGGTAAAAAAAAAATTGTATCTTTTGTGATAAATTTCATCAAAGTGAGTGCTTTAGCGCTAAAAAAATGTCTTTAGGTGATAAACAAAAATTATTGTTAAAAAAAGGTGCCTGTTTTTCATGCTTACAAAATTTTGGCCATTTAAGTAGAAATTGTAATATTAAATCTAAGTTAAAGTGTACTCTTTGTAACAAACCTCATTTTGAAATAATGTGCCCACAGCAATCTAGAAAAAATGATCAAAATGATACTCTTAAGTCAGAGAATTCTCTTTCTAATTGTAATAGTAATAAAGTTGTTTTTATGCAGACACTTGGCGTGCGTATTCGGTCGCACGGTCGCCAAAAAATTGTACGCGCACTTTTAGATACTGCGAGCCAAAGTAGCTATGTTAGCGAGAGAGTAAGGAAATTATTAAAAATGCGTCCTCTGAGAAAGGAAACAATTATTCACGCATTGTTCAGGGGGAGTGAAACCAAGCCCAAACCACATGATGTGTTTTCCGTAGAAATTAGTGAACTAGAAGGAGATAACGCGTTTAGTTGTGAAGTATTTTCTGAAAGAAAGATTTGCGGATTTGTCCCTAAAATTAAAGATTATAGGATTTTAGATGAGCTGAAGAAAAGACAGATTAATCTAACGAATCACTTTTGTAAGGAAACCGAAATTGATGTTTTGATAGGGGCAGGTTTGATAGGAAGATTATTAACAGGTAATTTAATTCAATTGAATTGCGATTTGACTGCCATAGAAACCAAGCTGGTTTGGACTGTAATGGGAAAACAAATTTCTAGTAAGAAACATAATATTTTGACAACATTGTCTATGCATGTTAGGAATGTTCCTTTGAATGAATTATGGGAACTTGAAACAATAAGAATTTCTGACCCCATTCCGAGTTTTGAAAGGAAAGAAAATTTTGATTTAAGCGATTTTGAAAATAAAATGAAAATTCTTCCCGATGGCAGATATGAAGTAAAGCTTCCATGGAAGTGTAATTCTAAGAACTTGATAGATAACAAAATTTTAGCTTGGAAGAGGCATGAAAAAATGATTAATAAATTGAAATGCAGGGGATTTTTTGCTGAATATCAGAAAGTATTTAGGGAATGGAAAAAATTAAATATTATTGAGCGTGTCCCAGATAATGAATTAAGTAATAAATGTCATTATTTACCGCATAGGACCGTAATCCGGTTAGATAAGAAAACTACAAAGGTACGCCCTGTATTTGACGCGTCTGCTTCTGAAAGAGGAAAACACTCCTTAAATGAATGTCTATATAAAGGAATTAATCTCACTGAAGTAATACCTGATATTCTTGACCGTTTTAGAACATATCCTATCGGTATAACTGCAGATATAGAAAAAGCTTATTTAATGTTATCTGTTATGCCTAGAGACAGAGATTTTCTTAGATTTTATTTCCCATGTAATGAAGGGCAATTGATTTATAGACATTGTAGAGTTGTATTTGGTGTATCTTCCAGCTCTTATTTATTAAGTGCATCCATAATGCATCTATTAGAAAATAGTGCCCCTAAATATAAAGAAACTGCTGAAAAATTGAAATGTTCGTTTTATGTAGATAATTTTGTATCAGGTGTTTTTAACATTGATGAAGCTGAAACATTTATTGAAAATGCAAAATTATTAATGTCTAAAGGGTGTTTTAATTTGCGTTGTTTTGAAAGCAATGTAGCTTGCAAGAATGTCGATAAGAGTTCTGGGGATACTTCTATTTTAGGGATTATTTGGAATTTAAATAATGATTCTTTAAAATATTGTTTAGATTTAGAAGCAGTAACGTGCGAAAGGAAAATTACTAACAGGTTAATCTTGAGCATTGTACAAAGGATTTTTGATCCTATCGGGTTATTGTCACCAACTACATTGCTACCGAAACTATTATTGCAAGATTCATGGAAACAGAAAATTCCATGGGATCATGAATTGCCTTGTAATATTGTAAATGTATTTTTGAAATGGCTAAAGAATATCGATGTGTTAAAAGAAGTAGCTATACCTCGCTACTTGGAGATTAATACTTCATTTGAACTCCATGTTTTTGTTGATGAAAGCAAAAGGGCATATGCAGCGTGCGTCTTCGCTAGATCAATACTTGGTTCTGAAGTAAAGGTTATACTTGTTAGAGCGAAGTCTAGGGTTGCTCCTCTCAAAACTTTGAGTATGCCGCGTTTAGAACTAATGGCTTGTTGTATAGGTGCTCGACTCCCGAATTCTGTCATCAAAGCGATCAATATGCCAAATCTGAAAATGACATTTTGGTCATATTCTACTACTGCACTTTGGTGGATAAAAGAACATGGAAATTGGTCGATTTTTGTGAGCAACAGAGTGAAAGAGATTCGGCAATTGACTAGAACGGAATCATGGAAGCACGTTCCTGGAAGTTTAAACATAGCTGATGTACTATCGCGTGGGTACTCTCCACAACCAATGCTTAGTTCGAGTTGGTGGGAAGGTCCTAAGTGGTTAAAGGAAAATCCTGGGTGTTGGCCAATGGGCGCGATTGACTGTCAACCTAAAGAAGTAGATTTAGAAAAAAAGAAAGTTAAAATTATGAATGTTGATCTAGCTAAAGACGCACCCCATTGGCTCTTAAATAATGTGTCTAATTATGACAAAATGATAAGAGTATTTGCTTATGTTTTGAGATTTGTAAATAATTGTCGTAAGATTTCTGATAAATGTGAAGATTTGAATCTTTCTCAAAATGAAATTCAGAATTCGGAAAATCACCTAATCAGTTTAGTCCAAAGGTATTATTTGTACAATAACATGTCTGTGCATGATATTGTTACATTCGTAGATAATAATGGAGTTTTAATTGTAAAAACTAAAATAACTGAAAGAAATGATCAAGAATCATTTTTGTATCCAACATTGTTGCCAGATAAGTGTGAATTTACTAAACTGTTGATTAGATCTGTACACCAAAAGAATTGTCATGCGGGAATAAGAATAATGCAGTCTTTAATAAGAGAAAGATTTTGGATTATTAGAGCTAGAAGAGCCATCAAAAACGTGTTATTTGATTGTATTCCATGCAAACGCTTAAAAGCAAAATCCTTGTCAAGCAAACCGACGCCTTTACCACCAGACTGCGTGACGGATTGCGCTGTATTTGAAATTATAGGAGTGGACTTAGCAGGGCCTCTATTCCTGAAAACTGGCAAGAAAGTTTGGATAGCGTTATTTACTTGTGCAGTTTATCGTGCACTTCACCTTGAACTAGTTAACTCGCTATCTTCTGATGCATTTCTTCTAGCACTGAGACGTTTTATAGCTAGACGCGGAAGACCTATTACTATTTATTGTGATAATGGAACGAATTTTAAGGGAGCTTCCAATGAACTTTCGAAATTAAATTGGGATAAAATTTTAAGAGAAACTATGACGCATAAAATTGTTTGGAAATTTATACCTCCCACCGCAGCTTGGTGGGGAGGCTGGTGGGAAAGGTTGGTTCGTATTGTAAAAGAATTGTTAATACGTACTCTTGGTAGATCAGTATTGACTTATGAAGAATTGAATACATTTGTATGTGATTGTGAATCTGTAATTAATTGTAGACCTCTAACCTATATCTCTGAGGACCCACTAGAGCTAGTTCCTCTTACACCTGCTATGTTTCTTACCGAAAACAGATGTTTTAGCAATTCAGATATTATCGAATTAGATTCTCGAAGTTTAAGGAGAAGGGCGAATTATAGAGCTAAACTTCTTACCGATTTTAGGCAACGCTTTAGAAAGGAATACCTCAGTGAATTAGCCCAAAAACATACTGAAAACCACACACGTGAGCCTCGATTGGGGGAAGTAGTCTTGATTGGGGATGATAATAAAAAGCGTTTATTTTGGCCCTTAGGGAAAGTGATTCAGTTAATTCCTGGACGGGATAGTAAAATCCGTACTGTTAAGTTAGAAACGCAGCACGGCACGGTTTTACGTCCGGTGCAGCACATCTTACCTTTGGAAATATATTCGAATGATACGAATGAAATCGCATTTAAAAAGTTGGGTGAAGAGAAATCTAGTTCTAGTGAATGTATTAATGATAAAAATGTATCTTCCCCTGATAGTGTCATAATTAAGAAATATACCTCTTCTGGAAGATGTGTAAGAGCTCCGAAGAAATTAGATCTTTTTAATAACAATTGATATGTATTTGAAACTCTCCCCAAGTTTCAAAGGGGGGAGGATGTTAGGAATTGAAATTAAATGAAACTACTGGCACGCGCTGTGCGTGATATTGTAATGTAAATTTATTGATGATGTGTAGTTAATAGGAGTATTCCATGAATGTATGTGAACTGATGAATTCTCTTGTAGTAAAATGAAATATGTTTTTATTTTCGGAATTAAATATTTATTTTATACTATAAATGGCTCTTTGTATGAGTTTGAACCCAGATTCTAATTCATTAACGCCCAGCATCATGTAGATGCAACTCGCAAGAAGAATATCAGAAGGTTAGTATTACATTTTAAGCTAAGCCTCTTTAGAACTCTTAACATCTACCATTCCATATGTCTTGGAATCCATTCCACAGCCTTGCATCTTGCATTGACACTGCTTGCTACCCCAACAGCGTCCGCTACACTTCATTGTGTTTCCCCACATTCAGCTGTCCCGATAGCACGCAGAGCCATTGATTTCGTTAAATTACATTGTTGTGACATTTTCAAGTCACCTTTTATCAAAACACAAGCTGAGCAATTGAATTTTACAACTGAGAGAGTGAAACCGACGTTTCTGCAAAATCCCGATTTCTACACTTCTCTCCTTTTTCTACTTTTTTACGTCATAAACTTTAATTTGCATATGAAATTTTCTTTATCTGTTTTCTACTACGCTTTAAATTATGGATGTTTTATTTTACGTTACTTATCGGTGTAAATATTTGCGTAATTTTGTTAAAACCATGTGCTTCCCTAATTGTTTTGAGCAGTGTAAGAATGAAATATTTTGTGACTAATTATACTTCATATTAGAGTAATTATTCTGAATCTAAATAAATTTGTATTTAATCCATTTTTATATTTAAAATACAAAGTTGTATTTAGCTAATACAAAATCTATAAATTTTCAACAATATAATTACTTAAAAAATACTTTTTTGACCAATAAAAAATAAATTTTAGGTTCCGTGTATACAGACTAACCTGAAACACATGTTTTGAAAGTTTCATGAAAAAAATATTTAGAAGTTTTGGAGCTACCATGCGCGTTATGTCCAAAAACGTCAGTTGGAGAAAAATTACTTCAAAGGTTCAGAAAAGCCCCGCTTTAATTATTCAGTGAGTATAATTCTAAAAGCCATAACTTTTGTTCTAATGGAAATTTAAAGGAAACAGTTATATCAAAATGCTCATAAAAAAAAGAACTTTAACATCTGAAAAAAAATAAAATTTCGAAAAATTTGAATCTTTAAGTATCTCGAGACCCCAGAAAGTGTTTAACTTTTTTTTTCAAAATTACAAGTTTATAAATTTATATTTAATATCCTTAAAAGTGCACATAATTATTTATTAATTTATCTTAATTATTTTACTTTGTAATTATTAATTATTTATTTATAAAAATTATTTAATAATAATTGTTACAATTATTAATATTAATGATAATTACTGTATTAAATATTAATTTTTTAATAGCGTTCATGCAGTTTTGATTTATGCATTGTGTTCTCTGATTAAACAAAGTCGTTCAAGCTACCCTCTTCAAGCTTTAAATCAAGTTTCGACTGTATTTTCCAAAGACCTATGTGACGTAGACTAGAGGCGACATTCTTAATGAAAGTTGATTAATAAAACTTGACTCACCCTGGTTTCAGTCTGAAAACGTCTCACCTCTAATGGATGAAGGATGATTCATAGAGTAATTTTCCCCCATTTCCACTAATTAACGTATGACAGAGCACAAAATTTATGTGAGTGAAGTATGGAATAAAAATTAACGAAGAAGGCATAAATAAATAACTGAAAAAAAGATTAATCGTCTGTTACGCTTTGATGACAATAAATTTCCGTATATAAATTAAACATAAAGCTGCCTGGAAAAAGTGCATGTGTGGGAGGTATAATATCTCAGTAATAATTACTTAAAAAGGTTAAACATATAATGAAAGGAATTTCAATTGCATTTAAATTTCAACGAAATTTAACGTTATCAAGAAAAGGTGAAAACATCGCAATATTGGTAAAATCTCGGAGAATGTTGTTTTCCAAGAGTTTTTTTTATCTAATAATAATAACAAGAATAAAAGCCTAAAAATCAGTGTTCCCACCCATTTACATATAAAACAGGAATAAACAATTGAAGAAAATACCGTCTTAATAACTGCCGTCATGTGGATGCAGTATTGTATTACTTATATTTATGCATTACTTGTCTCTCTGTTGGAACGGAAGTCATATTACTACGATTTCTGGCGAATCAACAAATCAGCACTCTGTGTTATCATGTCAAGATCTTTAGGAAATCCCTAATAAATATAAATTTTCTTCAGGTTAGTTTGCATTCTTCAGTATTTAGTGAGTAGGTCCGATTTTATCATTTCTGTCTTGTAGGCACGTAAGATTAGAGTTGTAATTCTTCTTTCCATCTCGCTATTTACTTCACTCCTACTCAGTGCTTCGCTACGTTCCATGCCTAATTTTATTAATTTTCTGATAATATGTTCATTAAAATACTAGAATTGCATTAGAAATTTTTTCACTTTAAAAATTTTCTAGTAAACGAAAGGTTGGTTATCATTCGTCTAATTCACTTACCTTAAAGGATTAATTCACTCACGTGAAAACACCCATTCGCTAATGTTAATCCTAGGGAAGAATTTTTTTTAACAGTAGAATGGTATTTATAAGCTTTTGAGCTGTAGATTTTGAAATAACTAAAGGTCATTATTTTTAAACTATCCTTCATCTATCTGAAAAGGAATATCATAAAATCTATATATCATATGTGGCATAGAAATCGCGATTATTTGTTAATTATTTAATGGCAACGCCCGAATGAAACACATCTCATTGGTTATTGAACAGCGTTTGATGCATCTCCGTACCTATAAGAGGGATTACCATAGGCGGGGACCCTGTTCTGTTGTCTTATGCAGCCAAGTTTGTCGCCAACTTGGTGATATGTCGCCAAAAGTGACGCCAAATTCCCATAGACCATTGTAAACCAATAGAGTTTACTTGCTTACAGAAAATCAACAAATTGAGATATTTTAATGCAACAAAAACTAATATTAGTTTAAGGTATTATATTAATTATATTTAAGGGAGCCAAAGTAAATTAAATTATGAATAAAAGTAACATGATACAATGCTTAGAATGCTTTCCCAAACATAAATTTTAAGGGAGACCAAACTGGTGGCCAAGCGCGGCTAATAATATGAAATATTTATTTTTTTTTTTTACTTATTTGTTTATTTTGCATTGAGTAGCTGAGTTCGATCTGTACAAAGACGATTTTTTACTTTTTCGATTTTCTTTGCAGTTTTTTCTTAATGAGAATACTTTCACTTTCGAAACCTGTTCCGAAAGTAAAAATATCCTAATAAAAAAACTGCAAGCAAAACGAAACAGTAAAAAAAGCACCGAAAGCCTCATATGACTACATTTGTATAATTGAAAAATATTATTCTTGCAATTTTTCTGCCATGTCAGGAAGATCCAGTCTATATCATCACCATCTTGTCAAATCTTCAGGTATTTCTGATATTTATTCCTTCTTCTACTATTACGAAATAATAATAATAATAATAAATAACATAAATAAATCCTACAAAAAATATGATTTGTGGTTCTGTAAACTAAGATTTCAAAGAAAAGACAGTAAGACTGTTTGTGTTTGTACTGAATGTCGGGTATCTTTTTGCATAACCCCTTGTTTCATAAGAATCATATAAAAATAAATATTTAGCTATTTCTTTTAAATTCATCAACATTGTGAGACCATTGCAGGATTTTTTAAAATTTATTAAAAAAATACATATAAGCATTGTAGATGATATTTGGTTAACAAAATTTAGTGTCCTGGATTCATCGAGGTTAATACGAAGTTAATCCAGACATAACGATTATAGTATCAGGTTTTGCAGCAAGACAAACAAGAAATATAATAATAAAAATATACATAATGTTTTGTGCTTTCTTTACTCTTTATCATATCATTCTTTCTCTTCTCGAATATCAGTAAATTAAGATGAGATAAAGATGGTTTGTGTTGCCTGTATTTTTTACATAAATATTTTTTTGTATTATCCTGTAGTTATCATAATTATTATTGGACGTCTATATATATTATATAATATCATAAATTTTGTATCATTAAAAAGGACACACAAGATTTCCCTTTTGACGCCTGAAGGCGACATAATTACGCCTAACTTTACGATAGATACCCTTAAAAACGCAGTTCATCAATTCGGTCGCGTGGATAAACAAGTGGGTAAGTGTGATCTCAGATCGCACAGAGGGTTTCGTTTAATATTCCTTTCAAAACACGTTATCCTTTTGCAAAATTTGTTAGTTCCACATTTCGCAACCAGGAGAGGCACTCTATTCTACACAAACCTCTATCCGAACGAAACTCTGTTTTACAACCTATCCATAGATATATTAGTCGAGGGGATCGGGCCCATAGCACACGAGATAGGTAGTTACCTCCTGGTGGTAAAAAGTGGAACTAAAATATGTAAGGCTATGTGCATAATATAAATGAGTGGTCAAAGGTGAGTCGGCAAAAGTTAGAAAAGTACTTACCGGTTGCAATGGGGGGAGGTTAGAAAAATTACTTAAAATACAAAAGTTAGAGCCCGAAAGGGTAAATAATATAAGACTTTCTGAAAATTTTATGATTTTTCATGTGATCATAAGTGTTCTGCTATAAGTATGTAAAATTTCATGCCTTCAAATTAAATATGGGCTCAGTTAGAAAAAAAATCTTAAAATGCACAAGTTAGAACGCAGAGGAGTAAATATAGGACTTTTTCAAAATTTTATGATTTGTCGTTTGATGTGAGGTGTTCAGCTATAAGTATGCAAAATTTCAAGCATCAAACATATATAGTTTCTGAGAACGGGCTTTGTGGCGGACAGACAGACAGACAGGGGAGTGAGACGAATAGGGTTTCGTCAGATGACTGAAAACCTCAAAATGGCAATGAATCCGGGTGGGTTTTTTTTTTCAACTTTAAATTTCTTTTATTGTTTAGCCCTGAATATTTCAGTCATGTAATACTTTAAATATTTAGTCATATTTGTTTAAAGTTTTTACACACTTTTACTTTACTAAACTAGGTTTTTGTATTTAATGATGGAATTATTTTATCAATTTTTCACTCACTTAGTGATATACATAATTATAAAAATTATGTACACATGTGTGATTCTTATGACAATAGAACATTTTAATGAATTTTATTATAAATTCATAAATTAATTTTAAGGAATTTTCCGTTAACCAGCAGCCGTGCATAAATTGCCAAATAATCCTTATGGTTAAAATATTAATAATCTGATTACAAAAACAATTGAGTTAATTATGCGCTAAACCACACTCGCCAAAATAGTCCGACTGGCTATGAAACTTAAAAAACGAAATATTTTAAACTCTAGAAATAAAAAATTGAAAATAAAAATTAAATTTGTGATAATTAAAAAACTCTTTTATCATTTAACAGTATAATATTAATAAATAATTTTTCATATGTTCAAAAAAGGTTTTAGAAATACCGAATAAATAGTTTATAATGCTTGTTTTCTTTCCTGTTTCTACAGATTAAAAAATAAACAGAGCAAAAATTATGTGATTTTTTTAAATAAATTCACTATCTGGTGCTTTCTATGAAGCATACATCCAAAGCGCGAATTTCCAATAATCGAAGGCCATGCCAAATTAACATATTATTACGTTTATTTATTTTATTATTATTATTATTATTATTTTGAACTGCATAAATTGAAGCCATGAAATTAGACATGATTTTTAGGATAAACATGAAATGCTTTTAAAGGAGTGTTTGAGGAAGAAATCATATTGGAGGTTTAAAAAAATCGATTTTTGAAAAAATTTAGCTTGATACCTTGAAATGTTACAAGTCCACTGAAACAATAATTTTGCAAAAATTTTAATTAGAACAGAATTTATCAACAAAATGCACGTTTTTTTCAAAACTGTATATTATGGCACTTTCATTGAAACTAATTATCATATTAATTATCATAACTAATTATCATAAAATCTTAGAAATTTGCATATTACTAATTTTCATGTACACTTTTATGCTGAATCTAAATTTAGAGCGATTTTTGTCATAGAGAATTGTCTATTGAAATATTAAATCTAAACTTTTTGGTAAATTTATTGAATATGATTATAAAAACCATTAATTAGGTTAACGAGTTTGAATATAGTTTTAAATTTAGGTTCAGTGTAACATATAGCAGTATAAGTGCAAATAAATGAAATATTAAATATGTATCTGCAGTAGAATTTTTAAAATCTTCCGCGAAAAATGCAAATTTTATTGTTCATATTTAAAAAAAAAGCCATTTTTGTCGTTATAATTTAATTACTGAATATTGCTATACTATATAAGTGTATTTGAAGGGGTTTTTTTTTTTCAAACCATATGAATGTGTGAAAGTATAGAAAAAAATTATTATATTCCATTATTTGATTTTGAAAATAGTGTTTTTCGCACTCTTTTAATTATTGCCATTTTCAGCCTACTTTAAATGATCTCTCCCCTTAAAACAATCTACTTTTAATATTATCTTTAAATGTTTAATAATAAGAGAAGCAATTAATCCTCATCCACCTTACAAACATATTATTTATCAAAAAATGTAGGGGAGGGTGGTACACAGTGAGACGAAAATTATTATTACTTAACGAATGGCGACGATTTTTATTCTTTTGAATAATTTTTGCTACATCTTTAAGCTACACAAATACGCTACACAGTAATGTATAAATGGTTTTTAAAAGTTATTTATAAAAGCACAGAAGAAGCATAACGGAGTATCGGAAATTGTCCACTGTGTACCACAAGTAGTACACAGTGAGACAATGTATGTATTTTCATAAATTATACATTTTTACACTATATCAATAATTTTCTGCAGTTTATAATTTCTAATTAATATTTCTACATTTTCAAAATATTAAAAATATGAGCCTCGGGTGGACGATGGCAGACATTGGACTACCTTCATGCAACTTTTCAGACTGTTTCGTTTAGTAGATTTCCCTAGCCATCGCACGCCCACACACACAGTAAGAGAGAGAGAAAATAAAACCCTTCTTTTATTGATAAATAACTTTTTTTAACATTAGAAACACATAGTACGTACACAATGTGAACGTCTCACTGTGTACCACAACTGTGTGTCTCACTGTGTACTTTCGTTACGTTGTAAAAAAATGGATGCCACATCTGTTACATCAATTTCATCTCTTTAAAAAGTTTATGTCGTTTTGTCTAAATAGTCTATTATTAGATATAGCTGGGTTTGGTTTAGTAAATATGTGTCATATGAAGGAAATAAACTCTAAAATAGACGTTTATGTAACTTTAACCATTGTACAATAAATAATTATTTACTATTTTGTCGGACGAGTAACTGAAGTGCCGAAACTACATCCACGTGTTGCATAACATGAAGTCGTTATGTGTGTGTGCCAGCTTGGAGAAAAAGTTACAGCTATGTGAAAGTGGCTGCTGTCTCACTGTTTGCCATGTCTCACTGTGTACTACTCTCCCCTATTTATTAACTTTATTTACTTATTTTATATTTCATTCGTTGATTTTGAAACGTCAGAGTTTTTCATACTGTTTCAATTATTGTCATTTTCAGACTGCTAAACGGGACCTCCCTCTTACAACAAACTACTTTTACTATTATTTTTAAATTTTTAATAATAAGAGAAGCAATTAATCCTCATTCCCCCTTACAGAAACATTATTTATCAAAAAAATTATTTATTTATTTAAAAGTAGCCTAAGCTTGGTTTATTTATTTTGTATTTCATTTGTTGATTTTGAAACTACAGAGTTTTTTCTACTATTTTAACATTGTCATTTTCAGGCTGCTCAACGTGATCTCACCCCTTAAAACAAACTATTTTTGCTATTATTTTTACCCTTTGATTGGCAAGGCATTTCTGCTCCAAAAATGTTCAAATAATTAATTCACGCCACAATTTACGAACAAATTTATTTAAAAATAAACAAAAGCTTTTATTCCCGTACATTATGAGATTGAAATTGTACTAAAAAATTACTGGTGCCATTTGGCAGTTTGGGTATTAAAATTAAGCACGGCGCCCCTGAAAGGGTTAAATGTTTAATAATAAGGGAAGCGATTAATCCTCATTCTCCCTTGCAAACATATTATTTATCAACAAATTTATTTATTCAAGTAAAAACAGCCTAAGCTTTATTTATTTATTTATTTACTCATTGATCAGGTTTATTCTCGCCAGTCACAGAAAATTACAATAAATAACTCATAAGTTAACTCCGTAGATTATTCCGGTTCCATATTTCTTAGAACTCGGTTGGTTTTCAGCTCAGAAGTTAGGATATAACAACAACAAGTACTTAGTAGGAAGCTTCTAATGTCAAAGAGATTTTCCATCAAAATAACTATTATCTCTCCTGCCATAAAGGCGAATTGCAAATAAACGCAGAAAGTACTTATCTCTTTCGCAAATCTTCTTTCCCCATCTGTTGTCTGCCGTATTAAACATCGTTAATTCCCATAAAAAGGTTCGCCTTCTCATTTTCTCATTTTTCGATTTTTTTTTCTTTCTTTCTTTAGTCTAATGACCCCTCTTACGCCATCTACGCTATTTTCGTAGTAGTCTTATGCAGAAGAAAGAAAAAAAATCAGCGATTCTATTTTTCACGCCTCATTTTGCTAAATATAAGTTTGATTCATTATATCTGATAGTTTAATAGATTTTTGAATAAAAGCTGGAAAACTAGTTACTTTTAAAGCTTAGTATTAAGGGGTCTCAGGACTCTTAAAGAATCAAAATTTTCGAAATTTTAACTTTTATAGGTATGAAACTACTACCTTTTCTGAATATTTTGATATAATTGTTTCCTTAAAATTCTCATTGGAACAGAAGTTATGGCTTTTAGAATTATACCCGCTCAATAGCTGAAGCGACGTTTCAGAAATTTTGAAGTCATTTTTCTCCAAATGACTTTTTCGGAATAACGCGCACGATATCTCAAAAACTTCTAAATACTTTTTCATGAAATTTTCAAGTTAGTCTGTATAAACTGAACCTAAAATTTCCTTTTTATTATTTAAAAAAAAAATTAGGTGATTATACTGTTGAAATTTTCAAAATTTTGCATTAGCTAAATACAACTTTGTATTAAAAATATAAAAATGCAAATTTATTTAGGATCAGGGTAATTATTATAATCTGAAGTTAGACACAAAAATTTTCATTCTAGTTGCAAAATTTATTTTTTATCCTACGCGTAAGCTGTTATACCAATTTTCTGCTCCTCAAATGTCTGACAATTTGGAGCCCCCTATAAATGCTAATTCTGCATTTTGCAATTTTTTAAATACATGAAGTGAAAAAACGTACTTATATCGTTCTTCCCAATAAAAATTTTGTTTTAAAATCATATGCATTTTAATGTATTAAATGTTGAAAATAGTCTTCTTTTGTTATTTTTTCCAATTTTAAAAGTCCTGAGGCCCATCTAAACCTCAGTGATACTTTGTTAAATGCGTGGAAATAAACAAGTTCTGCTTTTTTGTGATTCAAGGGAAAAAAATAAATAAAGGAAAAATATTTCTTTTGTTTGTTTTTACTTTAAAATTTACCAGATTTAAGTCTGATTCACCATACCTGATTGTTTAATGAAATCTTGAATAAAAACTGGAAAACTAGTTGCTTTTAAAGCTTAGTATTAAGTACCTAAACCCTAATGATACTCTGTTAAATGCGTGGAATTAAACAATCCCTGAGTTTTGTGATAAAGAAAAACTATTTTTTATTTGCTTTTACTTTTAAAATTTTTCATTATTAAGTTTCATTCATCATACCTGATAGTTTCATAAATGCTTGAATAAAAGCTGGAAAACTAGTTGCTTTTAAAGATCAGTATCCTATACATAAACCCTAGTGATACACTGTTAAATGCGTGGAATTAAACAATCCCTGAGTTTTGTGATTCAGGAAAAGAAAAATACATAAAGGAAAAATATTTTTTATTTGCTGTTACTGTTAAAAATTTTCAATATTATGTTTGATTCATCATACCTGATAGTTTCATAAATGCTTGAATAAAAGCTGGAAAACTAGTTGCTTTTAAAGATTAGTATTAAGTACCTAAACCCCAATGATACTCTATTAAATGCGCGGAATTAAACAAGTCCTGATTTTTTGTGATTCAAGGGAATAAATATGAATAAAGGAAAAGCATTTTTTTCTTTGCTTTCACTTTTAAAATTTATCAATTTTAAAGTATTTAGTTTATGTACTTTTTGTGTTAAGACGCTTTATTATGAGTAAAAAAATAATTAATTTCCGTTCTATTACATTTTTAAACGCAAAAAAGGAAAATAAATAAATAAATATATGTGCAAGTTTAATAATCGCTTTAAAACACTGTGAATTTAGTTGCTTTCATGCTTCATTTTGCTAAACATAAGTGTGATTCATTATACCTGATAAGATAAATAAATGCTTGAATAAAAGCTGTAAAACTAGTTGCTTTTAAAACTTAGTAAAAAGAACCTAAATCCCAGTGACACTCTGTTAAATGCATGGAATTAAACAAGTCCTGAGTTTTTGTGATTCAAGGGGGGGGGGGGGGGGCGTAAATAAAGAAAAAATATTTTTTTTACTTTTAAAATTTATCACTTTTAAAGCGTTCCGTTGAGGTACTTCATGTACTAAAACGCTTTATTATGAATTAAAAATATAATTAATGTGCATTCTATTACATTTTAAAAAGTATAAAATGAAAATGTCGTTGAATTCCTAATAAATAAACATTAGGGTGGAACTTAAGTATAGGGTAAAAAAAAAAACTTTTATGTTTTAATGTCTAATAGTGAAAACTTTTTTCCTTTTTGGATAACTAAACTTTCGGCTGAAAAGGTTTTTTAAAATTAATTTGTTTTCCGGTTCCTCAAGGACGTCAAAGTTTCCCCATTTCAGTATAACATAACTTAAAGTAAAAGACACAGCTCTTAGCCCATATTTGCTTATATAAGCAAATACTACCCAGAAGTCACCACGAGGAGGTGGCTGTGTATCGACTTCCATCCTCCTTCCCTCAATTTGTCATATTAGCTACTCAAGCTACTGGCTTATAATCCTTCTTAGTGTCAAACATTGGCATTATACTGCGGGACTTTAACTTTCCCAAGATAAAGCCATCTCTTGCTTCATATCCAGAGACAGTAGACGCAGCTTCCGTAACAATTTTGATACACCTTTCCACTGCTTGTGTATGACAGGGAAAAGCTAGGAAGTCAGGTATTTCCCCTGTTTCTACTATTTTTTTTAGTTCTTCATCCGATAAATCGATCAAGACAGGGGGTTCCGTTAGCTTACATTGATTCCAATTAATTAAATCTATGTATTCAGAAGCATCAAAGTTAAGGCGAGGAACTTCAAAACTCCTGACACATTTATTAGGCTTGCATCTAGATGTCATTATCCTCCTAAGTCCAAATGCTCTTATATGTTTACGGGAATCAGTTAACATTGCCAAAAGTATATTTTCATGATTCCCAAAGTAGGCATTCCTCTGAATGACTGCATCAATGATATTTTTATGCTGCTTTTCGAGGTATCTGGAGCATTTAATCATTTCCCACAAATGAACAGATCCGTCCTTGCAAGAAGCTTTTAATTTGATGTTGAACCACATATGACTATGCACTTTAATAAGATATTCAGCAAGAACCTTTAAATTTTCAGAAGGACTCTTACAGGACACATGTAAACGCAAAATTCTGTTAGCTGTTGTTAACCAGCGAGAATGAGCAAGTTTTCCGGGGTTTTTTTTCGCTAAATCTGAAGGAAATATGCCGCTTGATACCGCTTGACAAATTTCAAACAAGTACTTCTGGTCTGTACTTAAATCCTCAAAATTAATTTGTGGCAGCCGTGATTCAATTTTCTTATAGTCTATAATTTCCATATATTCGCATTTTTCAAGTTGCTTTCCTATTGGTCCAGAAAATGCTTTAGGGCCTGCAGTTTTTCCGTCGAGATATTGAAACAAGTGTCTAAATGGGAGCTCATTTGCATGTAGTAAACAAATTATGCATTGTAAAGGTTTATTCAGTCTTGCTTCCAATGTTTTAATAACTCCACATTTGCGTCCTATATTAACGGCTGTTCCGTCGCACCCAATAACTTTTAAATTTGAAATTTCCATATTATTATTTAGAAAATAATCCAAAATTCCATTGGCTATATTATTAGCAGAGGAAGATGTCAACGAAATATGACCAATATATTTTGATCCTGGCTCTTGGACTAAGACCACCTGCTCTTCTTTAATGATTTTTCGGTATACCTTTTTCCCCTTTGCTTCAGTTATCATGGTGCTGTCCTTTCTGCCATCAAAATACAAACCTTCTAAAACTAACTCATTTCGTCTTTCTTGTTCTTTCAAATTCTTCCTTTGCTTTTCTCTTTGTCTTCTCAAAGTCATTCTGTCAATTACCTTGTCTTTATTATTATCAGAAATAAGACCCATATCTTCTAAGGTAGCATTTGCAATAATACTTGCTGTTCTGTCTGATACCCCAGTTCTTTCAACTGCAAGAACAAGCGCAGGTAGGTGAAATTGTTGAGATCGTTTTTTCTTTTTTTCGCTTTTACTGCAATTTGAGGTAGATGGTTGTTTGTCAAATTCAGGGTCAGCAGAACTACCATTACCTTCCGAACTATCTTCTTCAGTTGGCGAGTCATTCATCAAAACATCACTTTTTCGTTTTAAAATAACTTTTTCTTTTCTTGATATATCTTTTTCCAGTCTTGCTACACTGCGCATCATCTTTTTTGTGGTTTTTATATCTATTGTCCCTATTGCCATCTTCCTTTCCTCTCTTTGGTCTTTGATAAAGTTACGTTCCTTTTCTGGTACACGACAATATTTAGTGCATTTACACAAAGAAAAGTCTTTGCATTTACACGAGCTTACGTCAAAAAGTTTTTTCGCTGACTGCATAAAATTTTGCAATTTTATATTAAATGCCGGATTATTCCTTCTACGCTTAATATTTTTCTTCAAATTTTGACATATCTCATGATAGTCTCTAATCATTTTTATGATTCGTGTATCGGAAACCGTTGGAATTGAAGCTCTCAGCCATACACTTTTAATTGTATCAGCAACAGTCTTTGATATTTCAGAAACATTGGGATCCAGATCCCAGTTTTCAGATTTTAAATTAAACTGAACCCATAAATAATGTTTCATAACATCTTCATATGTTGGCAATAGACGACAGTCTAATGTTATTTGTTTTGGTTCACCAAACACAGGACACTTTAACAGATTTCTAGTTTTACGCACGTTAGTAGACATTATCACATTTGATACTGACCGTTTATTAAAAAATAATCGTCTAAACTAGTAATATGCAAACACCTCTTATCGCTAACACGCAGTAACTTGTTATGACTCGCAGCCAAGTAAAAACAGAAACTATGAATGTCAACGCCCTTACGCTGGCTTCGATCAAGGTCAAATGACGTGGTGCCACCTTTTCCATAGCATTCAAACTAAATATATTCTTCATTACAGGACAGTAACACTTATTATTTTACTTTTTCAAAATATAAATTTAATAATAAGCTTAAAGAATTTTTAATGCAATTAATGAGTATTTTTCGTTTTTCGGGGAACTTCAGTCGCTTTGAGGAACCAGTAAACATAATTTTAAAATTAAAAGAAAAATATTTTCTGTTTATGGAGTTAAAAAGGAAAAAAAAATCTCTATTAGAATATAAAATTCGAAACTTCGTTTTTTAGTTCCACCCTAATAAACATGCACTGGTTTGATAATCGCCTGAAAAAGAGTGTGAAATTGGTGCTATAAACAGGTAAGTAGGGAGGTGTGGTTTCTCATATCTCACTGTTTTGATTAAAAGCCTACTGAGATTTTTAGATGAATAAAACACCATGTTTTAATGTTTTAAAATTGTATTCTGTGCAAACTTTTCCTTGAAAACGATTTTTCAAGGAACGATTTTTTTTTCGAACGGATTTTTTTTCTTGTCCTAAGTTGGATTCTCTTATTGAATTTCATACTAATATTCAAATAAGAAAACTTTATTTAATCCATAAATAAATGCGGTCTGCTGAACTGCGCTTTTATATTCAGTGATCACTGTCACTCAGAATTAAATTCAAAGAAATGTTGTATATTTCGTAACTCTTAGCGTATAACAGCGCTATTTAAAATGATATACAGGGTGTTCCAAAATTCGACCGACAAATTAAGAGGAGTGATAGAAGGCACCAAGAGGATGAAAAATTACCACAGAACATGGGGTCGCAAACCACATATTTAATCAAAAATACAGAGTGTTCTGCTTTAATTCAATTTGTGTTGACGGCTATAACTTTCAGAAGTATATTATAATAAACTTATTAATAGATATTTTCACCTTTGTTGATAATGTGATAATATTGAAAAAAGTGATAGAAGTTTCCATTATGCGCCAGCAGTTTGCATTTGACGCTCCACATTTTTTACTGAGATTGCCAATTCATGCGGTGTCATCGATTGCTTGAGCACCCTGTTTTTCCAGAACTTTTCGTGATATTATAACATTTCACACAAAATAAGGTACATATCGTTGTATTTTCATTGTAATATTTTCATTTTTCTCAAAATTATTTCCGTCTACACAAGTTCAGTTAGGATGAAACGCCGTGTATTTGTGACTAAATACGTGTTTTGCGATCCCATGTTCAATGGTAATTTTTCATCTTTTTGATACCTTCTATTACACCTCTTAATTTGTCAGTCGAATTTTGGAACACCCTGTAAAATATAGTTACATTGTAGCCATAGCATACTTTTTTACCTTTCTTCTTATATATCTTTCGCTTTTTAGCTTTAATTTTCTCAAGAAAATAATTTAAATGTTAATCTAAATAGAGTGAATCAACAGTTATAGACACCAAACCAGTAACTGACACTTTAGCAAAAATCAAACTCAAATGCAATTATTTTCATGTAAAATTCTGCAAAGTAGTGCTAACTTAGATTCTGGATTTTATTTTGGAGTCAATTTGTTAGCCTCTAGTAGGCCAAGAACATATTCAATGGGGAGGAAACTTTTGAGAACACAAAAAGTGCCATTTTGTTGTATTCGTCTTATTTATAATATTAAGGTAATGCTTTTTTTTTTTTTTTATCTATTTATAATGCAACCATCCTGAACTTTTTTCTTAAAGTTATACTTGTAGAAAATATTTAAAAGGAGGTGCCTGTGATACATTATGGCCATGATTTCTAGTTTATATAACTTAATTTAGTTTAATAGGGGTGCCAGTTATTGGTTCCAGTAATTTCATATCACCAATCTCTGACACAGGTATAAATTATTGATAATACGTATTAACGAAAGTTAAAATCTATTATTTGAATTGATTAAAAAACATAATAAATGAAATTTATCTTGCAGTCAACACCATTAAAATTTAAGCTGTTTTTTAATATTTTCTGATAATATTAGTAAATTACGGGTTCATAAATGACAGTTATTGGATATCTGATTTAGTAATACATATTTTAAAACTTGAAAAAAGAGACACGTGTAGTCTGTAGTATAGCTATAAGTATAGTATATCTAATAAGGTTTATTGGGTTTTTATAATTAAGGTTAAAGTATTTTAAAGAATAAATTCCTTGAAATATTAAATAACCTTTTTCTTATCTTTGCAAGTAACATATCAGACATTGGTTCACTTTATGTCAGTTATTGGTTTTTCAAAATGGGGTTGGTGTCACTTTTTGACCATATTTATGAAAAAAATTAATTTTTAAAAATAATGTATAATTTTTAAAAATAATGTATAATTTTTAAAAATAATGCATAATTTTTAAAAATAATGTATAATTTAATGTATAATTTTTGAGAATTTCATCAACAGTAATTTTTTAATGTATTTCTACTATCTTTTCAAAATGGAAAATAACTATAAAATGGATTTAAAAATTTGTAATAGTAATTTGAACAAGAAAAAATCCATAAGGTGTCAGTTACTGGTGGTTTTACCGTATAGCATAATCAAAGCTTTTCTATGTTCTTAAAATATATTTTTTAAGCATAACATGTTAAAAGAAATCTATTAAGTTATTTTATACAGAAAGCGGGAAAAAAAACATACTAATTTCTTCATATTTTCCACTTAATTTCTTAAAACAGTTCCATATAAAGAATTGTTTATAAATTTCTTTAAGCAAATTTCGCTTATTCTTTAACTCTTTAATCGAATGCAAGAACATTTTTTACTTTTTATTCATCTTAAAAAGTTTATTCACATTCAACATACATTCGTGTTTTGTGTGATTGATTTTTTTTTCCAATTACCATTCACAGCAATAATACATCTATCTACATATATCTTTTGGAGCATCCATCTATAGGAACTTACGCATGTTATACGTATACAGACAAATACAATGTAGCAAAATTATTAGCACGGCATATCAACACTGTATCGCAAAATTTAGTTCGGCTGAAAAACGAGTAATATACTTGCTGCAGTGTAAATCATGATTTTGATCAAATGCATAATGTTTGAAGTAGTGTAACATTATTAAAATGTACCTCAAACAATTTTCGTCCATGAGACCATAATGTATCCGAAATCTTTTGAGTGTCCCTATAAACAACCTATAAATGCTACGCACTTCATTTTCAATAGGAATTATGGACTAATACACCTTAGTAACTCGTATACATTTTGTGGCAATCCAAGAATATTTACGAAAGTTATGACACAACCAAATTTAATACGACAAAATCAAAAGTTCTCTATATTTTTTTAGATAACTTTTTTAACATAACTTTTCGAAATAAATCGATAAACTATTTCAGAAAAAAAAATCGCAGTTTCTTCATATTTTGCACAAAATTTCTTAAAACAGCTCTGTAGCAAAATTCTGTCTGTAAAATTATTTTTTATTATTAAGTTCCTTAACTAAACACAAGAATGTATTTTTTTCTGCTTAACAAATTTATTCACATTCAACAGCGATTCGTGTTTGGTAAGACCTGTAAGCGTTACGCTCTCTCTCTCAGGAGATCGCGAGAGTTTGGCGTAATTATGTACAGCCATCCGAAATCTTTTGAGTGTCCCTATAAACAAACTATAAATGGTACGCACTTCATTTTCAATAAGAATTATGGAATAATACATCTTAGTAACACGTATACATTTTGTGCCAATCCAAGAATATTCACGAAAGTTATGACACAACCAAATTTAATACGACAAAACCAAAAGTTCTCCATATATTTTTAGATAACTTTTTTAACATAACTTTTAAAAAAAAATCGTTAAACTATTTTTGAAAAAATAATTTCACAGTTTCTTCATATTTTGCACAAAATTTCTTAAAACAGCTCTATACCAAAAGCTTTTCTATAAAATTATTTTTTACTATTAAGTTCCTTAACTAAACACAAGAATGTATTTTTTTTTTCAGCTTAACAAATTTATTCACATTCAACAGGGATTCGTGTTTGGTAAGACCTGTAAGCGTTACGCTCTCTCTCTCAGGAGATCGCGAGAGTTTGGCGTAATTATGTACAGCCACAACTTGTTAAAGAAACCCCAAAAAATCACTTTGTGCTGCGAAGTGTTTAATGAAACTCCTGGTCTTAGGCGTTGTTTACGTTACTGTCTACGTAACGAGGATATTATGCAGGTGGAGAAGATTTTAGAATAAAAAATCTAGATGAAAAGTGTGAGCAGGAGAGGTAAATTTATTACTTAAAACACCTCTTCTAGGATTTAGGTGGAGAATCATGAATAATTCAGGGAAATATTTAAAGCAAGAAAGTGGTTCGGTATAGAAAAACAAAAAACTTTTAAAATGCAGCCGTTATGTTATTCATCCAATCTAAGAGATTCTTCCCCCCCCCCCTCTCCCCCTACATCTAGAAGTAAATAGTGAAAAAAACTGATTTCAACCTCGCAAAGTGGAAGATTGCCAACCAATTTGTTACTCGTAGATCACCAGCTGTGGTGAATGCGGGGTGCAATATATGCAAAGATGCGAGCATCCGTTATTGATAAAATGGGTGAGTTTGAGTGAACCGTACATTTTTATTTTATTTTTTATTTATTTTTTTACGAGAGTGTATATCAAAGATTGGTATAGTGAGATGCTGATATTCTTTTCAGAAAACCATGATTTCGCAGTAGTCACGCCATTCCCATATTTGTGAAAGAAACTCCTTAGAGAAGTAAATAAAACAAGATCGCTTATCGATTGCGAAAACAAGTGAAGACTGTTTTCTTTTGAAAAACTATCACGTAGCTCATTAGTTCATATTCATCTCTTTCAAGATGCATGCTTTGGAATATATTTATTTACGATCATAAAATGAATCACACGATATACTGATTTTATCTCAGATAAACTGGGATATACTAATGATTGAAAAACTGAATGCAAATTTTTTAGTCATCTTGTTTTGTAGGGTTCATTTTCCAGATTATTTTGCTGTTTGATTTTTATTATAGTCTGGTGATCTGTTTATCGTTACACATCTTTATATCCCCAATCTACTTATCTTTAGATGCATGCACTATTTAAAAAAAATAAACAGATCCACGCAAAAATATAATGCATTACTTGAGTATGTAATGAAATTTTATCTTCAACTATACACAGTTTTTTAGCAGTTCCTGTGTTACATGAAATTATTCAAAAGCATTTTTATCTATAGATCGTTTCGTTTATATGGAGTATATATATATAAGTTAGTATGCCGAGATCATATTCTTTTTCGCTTCCAAGAAGTCAAGTTATTCCCATATTTGACAAAGAAACACAGAAGAAAATAACACGAGATAGCTCATAAATTACGACAACAAGCGAGGGCTGTTACTTTTGAAAAAGTATGATGTACAGTCGTGGTAAAAAAAAGGTAAACACCCCTTGCTAACTCTGCAAAAAGTTATCGTAGAAGAAAGTTACTGATACCACACGATTAGTAATAAAGTCTACTTTTAAATGATGTATATAAATTTTGCTTACGGGCCATCTACATATTAAAACGAACCATAACTTTGCTTGTTTCAATAGCAGTACACAATTCTGACAGCATAAATGAACTCTACACCTTTCAATTAGCCTAAAATCAAATTTTTAAGCAATTCGTACGATAAGTTTCGGAGAAATTAATTATCTTAAAACGAACGTATTTTAGGGACTGT
The DNA here is from genome assembly GCA_963932465.1 of Maratus speciosus. Taxonomy (NCBI): domain Eukaryota; kingdom Metazoa; phylum Arthropoda; class Arachnida; order Araneae; family Salticidae; genus Maratus; species Maratus speciosus. Next base: position 378,667,677 of record OZ010788.1, on the reverse strand, counting down.
ACCTAATTTGAAGTTCCGTACTCGATTGTTGACCGATAGAGCCCACTTCTTGATCAAGACATCTTAAGAAATTTCAAAATATCTAATCACTTCAATCATAGACGGTCCCCTTAAGCCATCATTTTGCCGTTTTTTATACATAATTTGAAAACTACTTGGAAGAAAAAGGCGAAATTTTGGATTTCCATAAAGCAGGACTTAATGAATCTAAATCCATCAAAAAAATTGCAGGTTGCAAATCGTAATTTTTTTCTAATATTAATTTCATAATTCATAATTCATATCATAAAATTATAAAAAATGCAAATTCAACGTATTTATGTTTGGGTATTTTAGTATTATTGCTACACAAAAAATCAGCACATTAGGAGTATAATTTCAGGAGATATTAATAAAAATATGAAATGTAGTTTAACATTAGAAACACTAAGTTTTGAATGTTTATAATTCCAAAATTTATCATTCCAGTGACTTGAAATTTGGTGTCTAGGCATAGTTTGAACCGAAGATTTGAAATATCTTGTTAAAATTGGGTATTGTCATTGAAAAAAATGAAGAAGAAAAAATTCGTTTTAATAAGTAGATATCCCCCCTAAGCAAATTTTATATCCACCATTTAAAAGTATACTTTATTTCCAATCGTTCGGTACCAGTAATTTTCTTCAACGATAATTTGTTGAGGAGTTAGTAGGGGGTGTTTACTTTTTTTTCCACGACTGTACCTCATTAGTTAATATTAATCTTTATTCATCTGCATACTTTGGCATATATTTATTTACGATAACAAAATTTGTCATACAATACAGTGCTTTTCTCTCGACAGACACTAAAAGATCGAAAACTAGGATACATTTCTTAATTACCTTGTTTGGAAGAAATCATTCAGTTGATTATTTTCTCATATGAATATTTAGAATGGTTTTTATTACAATTTTTAGTGACAGTTTACCTACACTGTTAAAAATTTGCAGCATTCTGGCAGGTCAATTGACCGTTTTTTCCGAAAACGGTTACACAACCGTAATTTAACACTATTCTGACCATATTATTGGCCATTTTATGGTCAGGATATAGTCAAATTATGGTTATGAAACCGTTTTTTTCAAAAAACGGTCGAATGACCTGCCAGAATGCTGCAAAATTTTTAACAGTGTATCTATCAGTTCAACTTTACATGGATATACTAAATTTTAAAATGTACGGACGAAATTTCAATATATTTGAGAATGAAAATACATTTTAAATTGTACGTAGAAATTTCTTTTTCTACATAATTTTAATTAGATTTTCAATTAAATTTCAGCAAAGAAATTACGCTCGAAAATATAGAATATTTAATACGTGATTTATCACGTTGCTAACTAAGCGTAGATCCAAAAGAGTGAAAGTTGTCCAAGCCGGGAATCGAACCCGGAACCCTTTAGATAGCGCTCTAAGTGCTCAATTGAAAAATTAATTTAAATTATATATGTGTTCACCAATGCTGGGCTTATTTGTATCTCAGGTTTCGCCGCAGGATTGTGTGCTCCTGAAGACTATTCCATCTTATGCTACAATTGCAGCCTTACTAACATATGTGAGTGAGATATGCTCAGCTGGGTATCGTCCTGTCCTCGTAGCTTAAATCGTAGAGTACTTGGAGTGCTATTCTAAGGGTACCGGTTTCGATTCACTGCTTGGGCATTTTTCACTCTGTTGGTTCTACACTTAGTTAGCAACGTGATAAATCACGTATTAAATATTTCTTTTCCTTTTTGTTATGCATCACATGAAAATTTTTAACACTTCCCCTTTAACCGTATCTAGTATTTTATTTTTAAGTGTCACATCAACGATCCAAATACGTCTATAGGATGCTATGACTAGATGGGGAGTATATACACTATGACGCAAAAGTTTAGACAATGACGTCATTCAGCTTTAAAATGTAGAATTATGACGTCAGAATTACAAAAACCTGTAAATATATTCAAAAACTGATTTAAAATGCTATGTACAAAAGACAGTCGTTTTATTTGCTATAATACTAATTTTTTTCATAAAAATTCAAATGTGCTTGTCGCAAAAGTTTAGACACTATTCTAAATTTCTTTGAATATTCGCTGGCATATGCAAATTTAGAATCGATGATGTCACAAATTTGGAGTACTTAAGTTCTGCAAACGATTGCGCTTCATAGTCGACATGCCGAGAGCTAAAGAAATTCAAGTGAATGAGGTTTCAAGGATTTGGCAGTTGAAAGGTGAAGGGAAGAGCGTTTCTGAAATTTCTGCTATTATTAATAGGTCAAAAAAATCTATTTATCGAGTGGTTCCGAATATAAAGCAAAATGTCGGTCTGGGAGGCCACGTGTGATAAATGTACGAGAGGATCGCCTGATACAAAGACTAGCGAGTACTCAACAAATGAGCGTACGTGGAGTTCAAAGCTCATCGGGACTCTCTGTATCAAAGGATACGATTCGTAGACGAATTTTGGAAAAAGGAACAATCGTTTATAGCAAAATGCAGAAGAAACCAGCTCTGAAACCACATCATAAGTTACAAAGACTTATGTGGCCTCGAAAGCATATGTCATATGGAGAGAAATGGCAGTCGGTCATATTTAGCGATGAAAAAAAGTGGAATCTGGATGGTCCAGATAGTTGTTTATCGTATTGGCATGATTTGCGGAAGGAACCTCGACGTTTTTTTAGTCGCAGACAAGGAGGGGGCTCGGTGATGGTTTGGGCAGCCTTTTGCTATAATGGACAAGTATCTCTGACCTTCACCAGTGGTCGTCAAACTTCACAGCATTATACACAGACATTAGAAGAAAACCTACTGCCATTTGCTGAGCTTCTAGGGGGTCCTCAGTAGGAATTTCAGCAAGACAATGCTTCAATTCACACTGCAAAACATTCAAAATCTTGGTTTAATTCCCATAATATAAGAATTCTCGACTGGCCAGCATGTAGCCCAGATCTTTACCCTATAGAAAACCTTTGGAGCATCATGTGTCGCAAAGTTTATAGCAACGTTAGACAATACTCTTCTGAAAAGGAACTTAAGACATCTATTGAGAATGCATGGTACGATATCGATCCACAAACTATGCAAGATTTAGTTTCTTCCATGCAATCTCGTGTATATGACGTAATACATAAGCATGGATGCGCAACCAGGTTTTAAAAACTGTTTATTTCGATTTTATTTAATTTGTGTCTAAACTTTTGAGACAGCAGTTTATTTTTGTTACCATTTAATTTATTGCAATATGCACAATTCCACTTTTCTTTGTTATAAATATTGTTTATATGTACAGCACATTAATTTCAAGCAGTGATTTGAAAATTGAATAAATATTTTTCAAAGTATGTAAGAATTTCTTCATTGTCTAAACTTTTGCGTCATAGTGTATCAGATATTGGTATACGGACTTGTTGATTTCCTCTCAAAGCAGTCTCACCATTCACGTGTAAAAAAAAAAAAAAAAAAAAAATTCTTCGAGAAGCAAATTAAACGAGATCGCATACCGATTGCGAAAGCAAACAGACTTAAAAAAAAAAAAAAAAAAAAAAATGTAATTTAACAAATTACAACGACTAAAATTTATTTTTATAAATTTATGTTTAAGTTTTCAAAGACTAAAATTTATTTTTATAAAAAATCGCATGGAGTTGATCATACATTACATACGCCATGAATTAAACATTAATAATGTTATTACACGTAAAAACTGCAAGCGACAAAAATCGCCTGCGATTCATCAGATTTCCTGAAACTTACGTATTATCCACCTGGAACTTACGTATTATCCAAGCATTTCATTGGCTGTTCGGGAAAAGGCTTTTCCATCGTCAGATTTCTTGGAAATCTTGGAAAACCAATTTTAAATGAAATTTCATTCTTAAACTTCTAAACATCCCACAATATTACTTTTTACACCGTCGTATAAAGAAAAAAATGTACTTTTAAATGCAATTTGTTTGAAAGCTGTATCTCAATTTGTTTTTGAGTTATTAATTTTTTTTTTGTAGTTTTTATTACTTTTTGTCATAGTGGCAACAGAAGTATCCATCTTTGTTGAAAGTAAAGGTTAGTGTATAGACCAATCAGAAAACGAATAAAATGCGGATTAAACCAATAAAAAGCTTTTGATATACTTTTGATTTCCTACCCTGACGAGGACAATAACCTTTTTTTACAAATGGTTAAAAACTACTACGTAGTTCATTACTTCGTATTTATCTTTTTCGAGAGGCATTCTTTGAAATATATTTATTTACTATCATAAAATGTATTGCGCAATATAGTGCTTTTCTCTCTGTTAAAACCATAAGATTTCTAATGATTTAAAAAAAAAAAAAATCTTTTTAAGCTTGTTCGTTTGTTCGTTTGAAAGTATTCGTTCTCCACATTACTTTCCAGGTTCAGTATTATTACAATATGATTATATAATCATGAGTATATACGCTATGTAACGCTTAATCACCAGACACTTTCAATTTTAGGCATTTTGTCGAATATTTAAAAATATACCTGTCGGATTCTTCTGGAACTTCAGACTTATAAAGAATATGTTTGACCTCATATTTATGAACGTCGATTCAAACAGGAGGACAATTAGGGGGTCAACAAAAAATCAAGCAAAGATAATAATATTTGGGATCACCCTATAAAATAAAATGCACTAAATGTTCTATCGCTACAGCATACATATATGTGTATATTGCACGATATGTGTACTGATTTGTGTAAGAATAGCATGTATATTCATAGAAATGTAGCGATTATTTTAAAAGTTCAAAAAATTCTTGCATGTTTTTAGCTTATATCATGTAGGGTTTTCAACCAAATTTAACGTCAGTTAAAAAAAAAAAAAAAAAAAAAAAATTAGCAAAATGTAGTAAAAACAATGTAGTGCAATTGTAATATAACTACATTAAATATTTTATAAAAATATAAGCAGTTGTATGAAATAATTTTTATTTGCGCATGCGCGAACGAATTCAAAGTTTTTTTACATAATTTAATAGACAACTCTATGGAGCAACTCATAAAAAATCTAGTCAAATATCGTGAAAATTCTGAAAGATATCGACAATAAAGTGAGCTGAATTTTTGTTGTTCTCTAAAAGCAACTGAATGGTAAGGAATTTTACACAAATTGTCAATTTTTATTTTTTATTTTTTTGTATTTTTTTTTTTTTTTTTGTATTTTAATTTTTTATTGGTGCTTTAGTTCTTCTTGGATAACGATCAGGAAGAGCATATTCAACAATAAAAAGAAGTATCAAAATCAAAACATTTGTTCCAAATCTACTCGTTGATATTCCTTAAATACTAACTTTTTTCTGAAAGTTAGTTAATAAATATTGGCAATTTAGAGAAAATCCCTTACCAGTCAGCTGCTTTTAGAGAGCAACTAAAAACCACCTCACTCTATCGCCGATATCTTTCTGAATTTTCATGATATTTGACTGGATTTTTTTAAGAGTTGCTCCATAGAGTTGACTGTTAAATTATAAAAAAAAAAAAAAAAAAAAAAAAAAAAGAAAGAAAACTCTTTGTTATCGTCCGCGCATGCGCAGATAAAAAATATTTCAGACAACTGCTCATATTTAACAAAATATTTAATATAGTTATATTGCAATTGCACTATAGTGTTTCCACCACATTTTTCTAATTTTTCTGAAAATGGTGTTAAATTTGAGTGATAACCCTGCATGATATAAGCTAAAAACGTGCAAGAATTTTTTTAATTAAAAAAAATTGCTGTATCTCCATGAATATACGTGCAATTCTTACACAAATCAGTACATATGTTGTACAATATCCACATATTTGTATGCTGTAGCGATAGATCATTTCGTGCATTTCTTTTTACAGGGTGATCCCAAATATTATTTTTGTTTCATTTTCGTTGTCCTCCTGATCAAATCGACATTAATAAATATGAGGTCAAACATATTCTTTATAATTCTGAAGTTACATAAGAATCCGACAAGTATATTTTTAAAAATTCACAAAATGTCTAAAATTGAAAGTGTCCGGTGATTAATGGCTATATAGTGTAAGTGAATATCCATACGTTATTTTTATATTATTGTAAGTTAAAAAAAGAAACATAATTCTCCCGAATATGGATGTTAGTGTTTGATCGAAACCGAATTTCGGTTATCTTCCTAGTTTCGTACGAAAAGGAAAATGAAATTGACTTAAAAATAAATTGAAAGTGATCAATACACAAACACAGGTTTTCATTTTATAAATACTCATAAGCTAAATTAACTGAAATAAACTCTTAATATATATATATATATGTATGCATATGTCTGTGCGAGTACAATATATGTGAGAATAAAACTATATCAATTTCTTCTCTAATGTGCACCGTGAGATGAAAATAAATATTTGCTACCCTTCAAAAAGACTCCCCCTACTAGGGCTGGATTATTTATCAATATATCGACAGATATTGATATTTCTTAACTATCGCGATAACAATATCTAAACTTTGACTCTGTTGATATATCCCAATAAAATAACAACGTTTAGAAAACACAGCAAATACGAACACGAGTCCCGAAAAAAATATCGTCAAGTATCTCAAAACTTAATAAAATAATTATGTTTTCCGCTCACCGCCAGAGCCCTGAAAAAAAAAAAATCTCTTCCAATGACTTCAACCTCCTGCCTCATCCAAAACAAAAAAATCTACCTCTATAATCCTTCTTTCCACTCATTATATCCGTTAGAAACTATTCCAGTCATTGCGATACTTTCATTCGCTGTAAACCTAGATTTCTTTTGACTGTCTGCGTAAAATACTGAATAACACTTATCGTCCGTTCTTCTATCGTTGGTCTACACGTATTGCAATAACTCCAGATATTGATACATTATGAATATTCACATGAACATTGGTTATCCATTGTCACGTTTGATACAGAAGATAGCTGGTTATCATCCAGTCTATACCTCAGAAGCTGAAATGCTCGCCTTGCGAGCAACCAATCAGAGTCCGCTAATGGCAAAGTTGTTTTGTTACAAACATGTTGGTGAAAAGCTCAAGGTCAAAGCAGTCATTCACTGTGATGATTGGTTGCTTTTAAGAAGAGCTTCCCGGTCAGTAATGCTTATTCCTATTGTACCTCGTTCTTTCTCCTTTGTCTTTTTAGAGCAAAATTTTCTCGAGTGAATTTAATATATCCTGTCTTGATATTTTTCAGCTATGAATATTTATCAAAAAACAAAATTTAAATTAATATAAAACTATTCCCAAATGTGATTTGAGTATTTATATTTTTTTAAAAAATGTTTCAATGTTGTTTTCTTGTAGTAAATAGGTAGGGAGATATAACTACCGTGATTTTTTTTCTATTAAGAATGAAATGATTCCTTAGAGAAAGATTGAAAAGCAACATTTCTGTTGCATCTATCATCCACTGAGACCTATTTAATAACAAGTATATTAGCGTGACATGCGGCATTAAATTAATTTTAGTTTTTCCCGAGCTTCTTCTTTTCCTGTGCTAATTAAAATAAAATCGTCAACGTCCTAAATTTGAGAATATTTTATTTTATTTTGTATTTTATAATTTTCTCAGTTATTCTCAATGTAATTAAATAGTTCAAATTTTACTGCTATATAATGCATAGGGTAGAAATAATAGGAAACATACTATTTTTGAAGGAAAATATTTTGAAACAAATGGCATAAGTGTAAACAGATATCAAACATTGTTTTCTTTTCTAAAATATTTTTTGTATAAATATATATACTTATTTTAATGATGCTGTGTGAACATATCGGAGACATTGATTCGTTGCTTTCTACATCTGTTTTTACTTAAATTGCTGCTATTATACATTTATGTTTCAAAATTAGCAATATTTCTATTTTTGCACAATTTAAGGTAGTTATCGCGATATAGCACCAATATCAATATTAACTTGTTGATATATTGTGATATTAAATTTCTGATATCGTCCAGCCCTACCCCCTACCACCTAAGAAATATTGTAATGGAGATGCGATTTGGAAATTTTACCTCCATGGCCAAGTCGTCCAAGTGACCAAAACTTCTAATTTTTATATGAAATAAAATGTAAGTAATTCATTTATAACACAGAATAATTTTCTAATTATACGAATTTCATCTAATTATTATGGTTATCCATACATTTTATAATGATTTTTGTAAATGATCACCAGCTGTTTTATTCTGTACTTTTATTCTACACCTTTTATGAGCTCTTTCGAAACACTTCAGCGCTATTCAAACTAAAAATAAATTCTATCACTATTAAGACTGCAAATTTTAATGAGCACGTAAACACGTTTTCAGAGTTTAGTCATATATTCATTGCATATAATTTGAGCTCACGTTATGAGTCAGTGATAACTGAAATAAATAAATTAAAGTACATAGCAATAAATAAAGAGAATCTCATTTGATTCAAAACAGCTCAAATCGATGAATAATGTTGAAAAATCCGGTTGGAAGTAAAGAAATGTTAGGAATACAAATAGTTTAAGTAAGTTTCGATCTTATCCAAATATTTGACAGTATTTTCACCGAAACTCAGATTTTGAACCGAAAACGAAAACGAAGCCGAATATCCACTTGAAGTCTCATGAATATAATACTTCAGCGTAAAATGACGTTTTTTAACTTTTCTTGAACGTAGGATTTTTTAAATATCACACCGAAATATTCAAAGGCTATAGCACAATGCCTAGCTACTCTCTTTATGAAGTTAGTCAAGGATTTAAAAGATTGTTGCGCGTAAGCGCGTTGTTTGCATTCTAATACTTGAGTCTATTCTTTCATTTCTTTTATTTTCGCAAAATATGGCTGAATGCTCCTGCACCTAATTGACGCGGTTATTGTAGTCAAGGATAAACTAATTAAATTTATGTGGTCGATTGGTAGAGGTGTATGATATTTTTATATGATGTTTTCAGAGTTTCTAGTGATCTGGGGTTATTTTTTTCTTCGTTTCCTGCGAACTGTTATAGGATCCATTTTAACGTAAATTAGTGTTTGAATTTAACACTGTTTTTAGTGCCTCAGCTTATACGGTTCAGCTGTGCTGACGATCGTTAATTCAGTCGTCCTGCTCCCTTAAAACTATTCATATTTATTTATTTTAACAAATTATGGTTAATGTTAAATTTTTCTCACTTATAGCTTTCTATTTAATGAACGGGCCCGAAGGGTCCGCCACAATACATTGCCGCCTATAGATCGTTATGATTGTATGAAGATTGTATATCAAAGGTTGGTATCCTCAGTCACTGATATGCTTGTGACAAAATCATGATTTTGAAGTAATCACGCCAATCACATATTTTAAAAGAAACTCCTTCGAGAAATAAATAAAACAAGATCACTTACCGATTGCAAAAACAAGTGAAGACTATTTTCTTTTGAAAAAATATCATGTAAGCTCATTAGCCATATTCATCTTTTTCAAGATGCATTCTTTCAAACATATTTATTTACGATCAAAAAATGAATCATGCAATTTAGTGCTTTTCTCTTGGGTAAAAGCAGAAGATATTATTGATCGAAAGACGAAATGTAATTTTTTAATCATCTTGTTTGAAAGGATATCTTCTTCACATTATTTTCACGTTTGAATTTTATTTGAACACATTTTAGAAGAATTTTTTCATGATATCTCCTTTATGTATCTATTTAATCCTGTTCACATACATAAACATTTAAAAAATATACACAGATCTCTGTAAATTTTTAATATTTATTGGCATAGGGGCACACCTTTAATCGTATGCAGTTATTTATTTATACCAGTATATTCTACTTGCTTTACTTTTGCGCATTTCCAAAATCAAGGTGCCATTAAAAAATTGGGGGAGGGGAGAAAAAAAGGAGAATTTATTCCTTAATTAGTAGTATTGGCTCGTCTTTGAATTTCACATGAACGATGTCGCTGGAAAACCCTAGTCTTCAGTTAAAATTAAATACTCGTAACTTTTACATCTACTTAATATATTTATTAAGTTCTAGTGATATTTATTAATTTTAAATCATAATTATAGAAGATAGTATGGTAAAAGGGCATTAAATCTATGTGCTTGTGGACTACAAAGTCTGTGGAAATGATTCCATAGACGTGTAATTACAATAAAACACTTATTTTTTATCAAGGAAAATTGGCTCATATGTCAAAATATGACAACTCTTTAACCAAGAAAAGTTTTTCGTACTGAATATAATGTTGAACATATTTTGTTTGTTTTCACTTCATGTATCAGGTTCAAAAATGTATTTTTATTTATGTCAAACATGAAACGGTTTAAAGTGTTATCTTTTATGGCAGTATTTAAAAACAAAACGTAATAAATAATCAGAGTTTTCAGCTTAAAATATTTTTAGAAGATCATAAAAAATGTATGCTTTATAAATAAAAATGCAAGTATGATATTACTTTATCAGGCAAAAACCATACGTTAAAAGAATGGGATTTAACAAACAGTTATAGAAATTTGCTGACTTCAGCCAAACATTCACACACAATTTCACATTTATAATATTACTATCAAAACCCACGGTTTTGCATGCGTAATACTAGTTGAAATAAGACAAGTGGTATTTATGTGCCTATTTTTATTAAAAAATTACACTGTTAGGAATAATTAAAAAATTACTAGTTGATCCACAATTTCACTAAACTTCATTATTAAAACTGCATTAAATGAAAATGAGAATTAAATTAATGGGAAGAACTTAAACTAATTCTAAATAAATGATAATTTAGAATGCATTTTGAAACTTTTACACTCATTTCAGTTTTCATTTGAGTTTTTGAGTTTTTAAGAATACATTCTTAGCACACATTTACATCTTAAAAGTAACCACCATGCCATATTCCAAGCTTCTAGTCTAACGGCCTGCCATCGCTATGGTGAGTGTCACCAACATAAAATATAGCATAAGTTAGAACACGTATTATCACACGAATTTGACTACACAAATTTCTAAATCGGTTTAATATTTCCTGAGATTCTAGAGAAATCGACCCACCAGCGGCCGAGAGGTTTCTGCTCTCGAAGCTGGTAGACGGAAAGTGCTGGTTCGAACCCAATCGCGCCTGTCGGCATAATCGTTCGGAGTTTTCGTGGTTTTCTTCGAACCTTGGGTTTCCAAGCGTTAATACGGGTTAGGTTCCCTTAGAAAGATCCCCACGAAGAGCAACCCTCCCCCCGTTAGGGCCTATATCCCTCGTGTTGATAATTGGCCGTCATAAACACAACCAACCAACCAATCTAGAGAAATCGTAATTTAAAAAAAATTTTAAAGGCTTTTCCCTCATTTTAATACTTTAAATTTCGCATCTTTTAGAAATTGTTCTTAGACACCATTTACGTCTTATAAGTATCTATCATGCCAAATTTTAAGTTTCTATATTTAACAATTCAATAGAAATCGTAATTTAAAATACTTTTAGAACGCCCTTCGCTTATTTCACCATTTTAAATTTCGATTTTTTAAACTGTTCTTAGAAAACATTTACAGCATCTAAGTAACTACCATACGAAGTTTTAAGTTTCTATCTTTAACTATTTTTAAAAAATCGAAATTTAGAAAAATTTTAGAACGCTTTTCGCTTATTTCAACTTTTTAAATTTGGAATTTGTTACAAACAGTTCTTAGAGAGCATTTAGATCTGATAAGATACTGCCATGCTAAATTTAAAGTTTCTAGCACGTTCAATATCACAAAAATTGTAATTTTACAATATTTTTCGCTACTGCACACTCTTTCGATGATGTCGCCGACAAAAAATATAGCTATGTTGAAGCAGAGACTATCATTATCAGTCTGCCAACATTACTTTTGAAATCGGCTTGGTATTTCTTGAGATATTATAGAAGTCGTAATTAAGAAAGTTTTTAGAACGTTTTTCGCTTATCACACACTTTAAAATTTGGAGTTTTTTTTAAACTGTTTTCAAAGAGCATTTATATCTTATACATTTCTATCACGCCAAATGTCAAGTTTCTATCATTAACAATTGTACAGAAATCGCAATTTAGAACATTTTTAGAACGCTTTTCGCACATTTCACACCTTTTTAAATTTCGATATTTTTTTTCCGACAGTTCTTAGAGAGCAATTATATCTAATAACTACCATGCCAAATTTCAAGTTTTTAGCCCCTTCAGTGCCCCCCAAAAAAATTCTCTTTCTCCTGCAACACCTTGGTGGTAGTGCCACATAAAATGTAGACTGTGTTGGGGCAGGGACTGTCACCCTCAATTTGCAATCGTTACTTTTGAAATCGTTTTGGTATTTCTGGAGACTTCTTAAAAAAGCAATTTAGAATATTTTTAGAGCACTTTTCGTTCATTTCACCCTTTTAAATTCGAAAAATTTTAGAAACTGTTTTAGTGAGCATTTATAACTTATAATTATCTACCACGACAAATTTCATTTCTATCTTTGAGAATTGTATAAAAATTGTAATTTAGAGCGATTTTAGAACGCTTTTCGCACATTTCCGTCCCTTTTAAATTTCGAATTTTTTTTTAACAATCCTTAAGAGCATTTACATCTTATAAGTAACTAAAATAACAAAAAATTTCAAGTTTCTAGCTCCTTCAGTATCACAAAAATCAAAACCCAGAACGTTTTTTGCTCCTGTAACCCCTGGTGGTAGTGGCAGCGACATAAAATATAGTGTATATTGGAGCAAGGTCTACCTCCATCAATTTGCAACCATTACTTTTGAAATACGTTTGGTAATTTCTCAGAATGCATAGAAATCGTAATTTAGAACGTTTTCAAAACGTTTTTCGCGAATTTTTAACCCTTTTAAATCTTGATTTTTTTAGACACTCTTCTTGGATTGCATTTATATCGTATAAGTAAATGTTATTCGAAAATTCAAGTTTCTAGGCCCTTAAGTAACACAAAAATCACATTTTTAGAACGTTTTTTGCTTCTGCTCCCCCTTAGAGGTAGTGGCATTGACATAAAATATAGTCTTTGTTGGAAGAAGGACTGTCACCATCAATTTGCCACCATTACTTTTGAAATCGGTTCGGCAGTTCCAGAGATTTCACCTACAAAAGTCCTTCCACCCAGTGCTGGGAGGAAGAGGGAGCTTTCATATTCCTTATTTTTAAAAAGCCAGATTATATTATTCAAACACACTAAGCTCAATTTAGTGGAAACCGATTATAGGAGATTCAATACTAATTTTTATTAATACTAAATCATTACGAATGAGAATTTTGCGAAATTAGTCAGCTTTATCCAAGCTGCTTTTATTTAAAGTAACTTATATTCGGTTGCCAAATTCGGCGATATCTTGAAGTGCCTGCCATTTTAAGACAACATGGTGGATGAGGCTAACCAGTGAACTTGGTCGAGACCTTAGTAATTCCTATGCACATGCTCACTCACATCGGAATCGGTTGATATATACGAGTGCTCTCGCAGGCAGAAAATCAGATTTTTCAAAATGTCACCCACATTAGAAATTCAAAGTACTATATCTGAGCCATTTTTTAAGACAAAGGCAAAATAAAAAATGCTCCGGAATCCTTATATCAAGGTCAAATACTTAAAAAAGAAACCTTTTTCAATTTTTATTTTATTTTATTATTTTATTTTATTTTATTTTTTTTTATTTTATTTTTTTTTTTTGCACCTTGTATATATATTTTTTTTATTTAGGCCGCCATTTTGGAACAAGATGGCTGATAAAGCTGCCCAGCGAACTTGGGCAAAACATTATCACATCATACTATCCACATGCATTCTTACATCGAAATAGGTTAATAAATACGCGTGTTTTCTTGTAACAAATATCAGATCGTTTCAAAATGCCAGCACTGCTAGAAATTCAAAGTACTATAATTCAGCCATTTTTTAAGATACAGACGAAACAAAAAACTGCTCCGGAATCCTTGTATCAAGGTCAAACACATGAAGAAAATCTTTTTCATTTTCCAATTTTTTGATACCTCATTTTAAAATTAAAATTAAAATTTTTTTTAATGGCAGCACTTTTGAAACAAGATGGCGAATGAAGCTGGCCAACGAACTCGGTCGAGACATTAAAATGTACTATGTATATACGAAGTTACATCCAAATCGGTTCATAAATACGAGAGTTACAGTGTGACAAAGATCAGATATGCATATATATATCTATCAACATTTGAATGGAGGGTGGTTTCGGAGTCTGGGGGTCATGATCCATGAAAATATACCAAATTTTTTTTTTAATCGCTTTCTTCGGAACGGCTGCAATAGGTAGCTTTTGTAATGAAAGCTACCTAAAAGTCCTTCCGGCCATTGCCAGGAGGAAGAGGTAGCTTTCATATTCCTTATTTTTAAAAAGCGAGCTTATATTATTCAAACACACAAAGCTCAATTTAGTGGCAACCAATTATAGGAGATTCAGTACTAATTTTTGTTAATACTAAATAATTATGAATGAGAATTTTGCGAAATTAGTCAGCTTTATCCAAGCTGCTTTTATTTAAAGTAACTTATATTTGGTTGCCAAATTCGGCGATATCTTGAAGTGCCTTCCATTTTAAGACAACATGGTGGATGAGGCTAACCAGCGAACTTGGTCGAGACGTTAGTAATTCCTATGCACATGCTCACTCACATCGGAATCGGTTGATATATACGAGTGCTGTCGCAGGCAAAAAAATCAGATTTTTCAAAATGTCACCCACATTAGAACTTCAAACTGCTATATCTGAGCCATTTCTTAAGATTAAGACAAAATAACAAATGCTAAAGAATCCTTATATCAAGATCAAATACTTAAAACAGAAACCTTTTCAATTTCTAATTTTTTTGCACCTTACTTTAAATATTTTTTTTTTAATTTAGGCCGTCATTTTGAAACAAGATGGCTGATAAAGCTGGCCAGCGAACTTGGGCAAGACAGACCCACATCATACTATCCACATGCCTTCTTACATCGAAATAGGTTAATAAATACGCGTGTTATCGCGTGACAAATATCAGATCGTTTCAAAATGTCAGCCATGCTAGAATTCAAAGTACTATAATTCAAACATTTTTTAAGATACAGACGAAACAAAAACAGCTCCGCAATCTTTGTATCAAGGTCAAACACATTAAAAAAATCTTTTTCATTTTCCAATTTTTTGATACCTCATTTTAAATTTTAAATTTAAATATTTTTTAAATGGCATCTCTTTTGAAACAAGATGGCGAATGAAGCTGGCCAACGAACTCAGTCGAGACATTGGTATGTACTATGTACACACAAGTTACATCCAAATTGGTTCATAAGTACGCCTGTTATCGCGTGACAAAAATCAGGTCGTTTCAAAATGTCTGCCACTTATTCCAATTATGTTGTGTTTTACTTCAATATTTTACAGTTGATTTGCTATATATATATTAGATTTTCCATTTTTTATGATCTTTTTATTTTCTAAAGTAAAGAACAAATCCATATCAGTATAGCATGCATAACAGAGCAGGCAAATATGTTAAAAATTAATACTAGTACGTAAATTTTACTTTTACGTATGTACTACTTTTGTCAGTAAGGCTGACTTCATAATGTTATGTCATTGCACATGACATCATGGTGTTAAAATAGCAGCCAACCAAAGAGACAGGCCATGTGACTTACCATCTGTCACGTGTTCAACGTGAGACTGAAAAACAGTTCGACTATTAGTGGAAACCAGCCTATGTTGATCGCGTAACAGCAAAGTCGGATAATAATATCGAAAAAAAGTCTAAGAAATTAAACACTCCATTGTGATGTATACTTTCCCAGAGTAATACTTCCATGTACAGCGTGATTCAAATTAAAGTATCCATGTTTGGAACGATCTGGAGAGACAAACCATTGACAACAACTCCACATTTGGATAATGCCCGGGATCCAGATAGAATTTTCGTTGTTAACGAAACGATATTGACTACATTGTTAAAAATATGTAGCGTTTGCTGCATAGTCACTCCACTGCTTTTATAGAAAACGATTACTTGATTATACTATGGAGCATTTTCATTGGCCAGAACACAGATGTTCCATAAAAGCGGTGGAGTGACTATGCAGCTAATGCTGCAGTTTTTTAACAGTGTAATCAGAAACCTGCATTTTTCCAAACAGCGAAAAGTTCGCAAAAATGCAGGCTTATGTTTGGAAAATCTCATTTCGCTAACAACGAAAAATCTCTCCCTACAACATGCATTTCAATCCATGGGGAAAAAATAATGCACTAAAACAATTTACTCACAAAAATCGCACGAGCTGTATTAAGGAATAAAATTTGCATAGCATACATAGGAAAGAACTTCGTATCGGAAATAAAAATGCGTACGAACCTTTTCAGACCATTATTCGAAGAATGTCATTGTTCTATCATTGAAGAAACATATATTGCTATTAAAATTGTTTTAACAAAACTTCGAACAATCTTGTAAAGCTTTTTGCAAATACAGGAGATAAAAGACATTGCTAACAGATCTGCTAACAGCTTGTGGATGGGTCAATTGGTTCTTTGGTTCTAGAACTCAGTAAGGATTTTTTTTTAAGTATGAAGGTGATAAAAAAATGGACCACAACTGGTTGTAACCAAGAGTCCATTAAGTGTCCAGCGGAACGTGAAATGTAGCAAGGAATTTGGATTCGCCATACACAATTATTAAATGTGTTTTCTGAAAAGGAACAGCCATAGGAAGAACAGCCACATACTCTAGCACACACGTATCACACGTATTCTACTGATCAGTTACGTGTTGCTGCGAATCGTGTTGTGTCACGGTATCAATAGTCCCTGCAGTACTGCAGGCATATTAATACAATGAGATCATTTTGAGCCCTTTGTTTACCGTTGTCACGTGATTGGAGGGTTTTGTTGATAGCGTTATCCCTATCTCTGCGTGATCAAGAGTTTGTGTGTATGTTGAAAATTAACAAATTTACATAAGAACACTTCGCAGATGATCTTTATTCGTAGTGCCGTCTTATAATTTAAAGTAAGCTCAAGTAACTGGATCCACGAAGTAAGTGGTCCATAGGCTATATTATAAAAAAACCGTTGGTGTCTTTAAAGTTCTAGCTTTTGTCAGCATTGCACCCCCATATCTACTCCTTAAAACAACGTGTGTCAACTCAATCATAACTCTGTCTGATCTGTGATAGGTTGCCGAAAAATTAGGTTTCTTTTTTTTACAAACAACGTCGATTTGGTTTAATTTTTTGGCTTTTTGTTAAAATACGATAAGTACTTTTATTAAACAATACTTTTAATAAACATTATGTCATTTAAATACATTAATATTATTAGGTATCTATACATATTTACTTCATATTTCAAATACTGTTACCCATAATTTTTTCAAGAATGGGGTGACTGGGACATATATCAGGGGTAACTGGACCATGTGGAATCCAGTTACCCCAACTGTTATAAGTATTTTTTTGGAGTTTCTCTTACTACTGGAAATTAGTCGCTCCTTTTATTTTATTTTTTGCTTGCAATAAAGGAAATTATATAATACCTTATTAAAATTACATAATAAATATTTTAAAAAGCATGTTGATGGATACCAAACCAATTTTCTTAAATGAGATAGAAATTTTACGATACAGATGAAGAGGCGTACCTAAGCCAAAATAGTATTATTAGAAAATTATCAAAACCAATTAAAAATAGTCCTGTTCGATATAAAAACATAGTTACATTCCCCACAGATTTATTGGACATATCGAACTTTCATTGGGGTAAATAAAAAAGAGAATGAGATACTTAAGTACTTACGTGCCCGTTTGTTCATAGATTTATCTTATGTTTTTTCCAAAAATACCCATGTAACTTTTCTACTTATTACCAATACTAAAGTACATAAATACTTACTTATTATGTTTTTCATATAAATAAATCTAATAATTTCATATTTCGTGCTTTTTTACACACCTTGACAGCAAAGGTTTCCTTTACAACACTCTTTTGTTGATATATAATTTACATGACACGATCTGCCTGGTTTAAATTTTTGTAAGTTATTTACACAATTTCAAACAGGGCCTGATACCCCATATTAAAAAGAACAAACGCGTGAGGAACGGCAACTGGGCCGATGAAGAAAGAAAGATGAAATATATATATTTTTTAATTTTTAGACAATAAAATCTAATTTTGTCTGATAGAATGAATCTAACTAGACACATTTACAAAGGTTCAGACTTTAATTGAAATGAACATTAGCTTTTAGAAGCTGAACTTCCGGCTCCAGGGTCACATTGTAAAGTCATGGCCCAGTTGCCCACGTAACCTTACATCACAATGCTCAGAGCACCTTATTTTTTCCTAACGGCCATTTTTTAGCTATTTTTTTATTTCATCAATAATTTTCCAAGGGTCCGAAATGCATATTCTTCAAATATGGAAGGGTTAGATCCATGAGTTGCTTTCTAGAGCGTTCCAAACAGAAACATATTAATTTTAATTACACAATGCATAAGCATATATGCACGCACAGTTTACATAGTTGCTACGGTTGGCGATATTTAGCAGAATAATTCCAAAGTGGGCACCAAAAAATCGCCAAAATCAAAATAAACTTTATGCTAACTGAGCAATTTGACGAAATTTTAAATGCAAATTATATAAATAACATTTGAGCGATATATCTTCTGCTGATCCGTTAAAAAAAAATTTACTATTCGAGTAAAATTATTTTAACACAATACTTTTTTCTGTTTTTCTTTTTTTTACTGTAGTAAAAGTAATATATTAAATTTATCGTAATATTAATTGAAGAAATTAAAGCAAGAGGTAATTTATGATCGACATAATCCCAGCATATCACAAAAACAGTTATTCAGTTGATAAAAAAAAAAAAAATGCTTTCTAACAGCAAAAAATTCAAAACACTTTCCTGTCCTTTAACTCATTCTTTATGAATAAACTAAGCAAGTTTTCTAATATTTCCTCCCTCCATCTTCTTCTATACGCTTTACAATTTATTCAAAGCAGCAACGCCCTGTCTTTTTAAATTCTCGTGGATACGTACGAAGTAATAAAAATCTGTTGTGCAAGACAGTCTTATCTGCATGATTAATCCTACAAGATTAAAGTAGGAAATATAATCCATTCTGATATACAGTCGGCTCTCGTTAATTCGAAATCAGATAAATCGAATCTTCGCTTAATTCGAACTAAACATGAAGTCCCGAAATTTTCAACGGCAGAATAACGTTAAAACTTTTCCTTTATTCGAACTCATTTTCTCTTGACTTCGTTTAATTCGAACTAATGAGAATTCCATTTTTTCATTTTTCCTTACTTTCTCACGGACTTCAGATCCTTGAAATAACTTTCTTTCTTTCATTTTTGTCAGAATTGTTCTGAACTAGTATAATAATTCCATGCATTTGAAATCCGCTTTCTTAGTGCGCCCTGTCTGTCCATCAATGACACATCCGCCCCTTCTTCCATTGTGCTTTTCCTAATCCCTTCTGTAGCATTTGACCCAGTGACATTCCAAGAAATTCACTGAATGGACATCTGTTAAAGATAGGGGAAACCTGTTTTATCACTACATTCTACTTTCACTCTGGGGATCGAATTTTTCAGCCAATGGTTTTACTTACTGCTAAATTGTTTTTTGAGAAAGTAAAAGGTCTTGTTTCTTTAAAATATGGCTCCACGTGGAAGTTATAAATCGTTAACTCTAGAAGCCAAAGTGGAAATTATTAAAAAGGTAGGATGTGGCCAATCTAAGACAGAAATTGCCGCAGAATATGGAATAAAAAAGAATACGCTGTCTATTTACTTGAAAAATAAAGAATTCATCCTGAAATCATGGGAAAAGGAAAGATTTGCTAAAGGACGAAAACGTATGAGAACAGCAGCCCATGAGCATTTAGAGGAAGCTTTACTGTTATGGACAAAAGATGCATTGGCAAGAAATGTACCTTTGAGTGGACCTATATTGGCAGCTAAAGCGAAAGAACTTGCACTACTCATGGGTATTAAAAATTTCAATTGCAGCGAAGGATGGCTGACACGTTTTAAGCAGCGAAATAACATCGTACACAAAACTGTGTGTGGTGAAAGTGGTGCTGTAGACCTCGCTGCTTGCAATGAATTCTGCGAAAAGCTACCCGAACTTATTTCTACTTATGCAATAAAAGACGTGTTTAATGCCGATGAAACAGGGTTGTTTTATAAACTTCTTCCTAATAAGACTTTAACATTTAAAGGTGAAACGTGCACAAGTGATAAACTTAGAAAGACAGGATAACTGTGATGGTAGGTGCCAATATGGATGGAAGTGAGAAGTTAAAATCGTTAGTTATTGGTAAATCAACTAATCTACGTTGCTTCAAAGGAGTTAAAACACTGACTGTTATTATGTGGCAAATGCCAAAGCCTGGATGACGCGTGAGATCTGCATCAGTTGGTTAAAAGAACTGGATAAAAAAATTTCTCGTGAAAACAGAAAAATTCTATTGCTGCTAGATAATGTGCAGAGTCGTAAACTACCAACACTGAGCTCTATAAAGATTGAATATTTACCCGCTAATACTACAGCACAAGTGCAACCGATGGACCAAGGAATAATTCAAAATTTAAAAACTCATTATCGTAAAAGGATTCTAGAACAAATTTTATTTTCGATTGACCTTAAAGAAAGCTACGACATAACATTACTCACGGCCATCAACGATTTATATGCGGCGTGGGACGCCGTACAACCTGAAACAATAGAAAAATGCTTTTGACATGCCGGATTTATCCATCCATCTAAAAAGAGTGGTTATAATGTAAATGGCGAAAACGACAGACCTTTTGAAGAAATAGAATTTCCAAACTTTTCTGAAAAGTTCCAATGCGATATTACGCTCGCAGAGTATGTAGCAGCCGACAATAGTTTAGAAGTATCTGAACCCTTAACTGTGGAAGAAATTGTTGAAACAATTCACGAAAAATGCAATGAGGAGATGGAATCGGATTCTGGTGATTCTGCTACTATGTCCCAAGTGCTTTCCTTACCCACAGAAAAGTCAATTGCACAATCAATTGAGTGTTTGCGTACATTTATCCTGATGCAGCCGTCATCAGACAAAGAACTTAACTGTTTGTTACAAATAGAAAAACTGGCTAAAAAGTCAAAAATGAATAGGACTAAGCAAACAACAATTGATAATTTTTTTCATAGAGATGATAAATAAGTGTAAATAATTTCTTAAATGTTCATCTAATTTCAGGTAAGAAAATTATAGTACAATTAAAATGTAATTTTAAATGCCGTTGTTCTATAGTGTATTATTAATTTTTATGTTTTATTTATATTATTAATTATTTTATGTATTTATATCTTTTAATTTAATATTAAGTCATTCTAACGATAACATCCGAAATTAAAAAAAAAAAAATACTATAACATTAATTCCTTTGTAAAAGTACCCCTTTAAACATGTTTTCTCTCATACTTTCCATAGTTCGAACTCTGGATAATTCGAACATTTCTTGTGGTCCCGACGTGTTCGAATTAACGAGAGCCGACTGTATATACTTTCGTACAGTAATACCTGAATGTATGTATATACTAGATACCGGATGTCCCTCCCAAAAATTACTGAGGGATTTTAAAATTCAATAACTTGCAAACGGTGACATGTATAAAAATATTTTTTGCAGGAGGGTTATGTAAGATGTCAGAAGTTTTTATGCTGCGATTCCCAGTTTTAGTTACAAATAGCAGCGATAGATGGCACTGCAAGTAATAGGTGCTAAATCCATCCTCGATTTTTCGGTCTCTCTCTTCTCCCATACGAAAGAAGGGGATTAAAATGTTTTGTATGGATCCCTAAGTACCAAAAATCGGGTCTGGAATTAGCACCTATTTCTCATAGCACCATCCCTTCTTTTAAATTCGAACTGAAATCAAGAATCACAGTAAAAAACTCCTTACATCATACATAACTAGAATTGCCAGATTGTACGTTTTCCCGTAAATTGTACGTTTTTTAGCAATTTTTAGGCATATCGTACAGCGTACGTTTAAATTTGTCCCGTACAACGATTTCTTCCGTTTTTCTACCACATCTTACTTTTGATAGTTTGGAGATTTTTTTTATTTTTCAATTTGCTTCAAAATTTCACCTTTGCCTGAATAAAGTTATACGCATGCGCATCAAACGTAAAAACGGTTTGTTTCCAATCAGAATGACAAAAATCTTGGGAGAGTTGTATCATATCTGCACATTCACAGACTCTTGTGCAGGATTAAATCATCTGAACTTGACATTATAGCAGGGATGTAGTGGAGGGTATACGGGGGTATACGCCGTATACCCTCTGGATTTTTTTAAGAAACACCGTATATCCTCTGTTTCTCAAGAAAGCTATAGTATATATACACTAGGGTATACCCTCTGCCTTGAGCGTATACCCTCTGCTTAGAACGTATACCCTCTGTTTTTTTACGACTACACCACTGCATTATAGTAGACTATAAGTATCTAATCTACATTATAATATTTTTAATTTAGTATATCTGTATCTTACGTTTTGATATTTTGTTTGTTTATTATCTCCCTTTATGCTTAAATAAAAGCATTTATTTTTGTAGGGTGTCCATTTCTAAAATTTTCATGATTGTCATTTAATTGTAGGATATCTTAATTTATTTTTGTTCTTACAATTGAATTAACTTTTTATTCATAATGAGATATAAAACTGCAAATTTATTGAAACAATTTTAATAGAATAATGTGATACAAATAGAGTTGAAAAATAATGGTTAAATCGATTACTTAAAATCCTCTTTTAAAACAAATTTGTTTTGGAAAGCATTACTGGCACATTCAACGCAGTTTAGTATGGTTTAAAAAAAGATGTTAGCGCGATAAAACCAAAATTAGCTAGTGTCAATCAAAATCTTCCGTTTTTTTCTCAAATAAATCTGGTAACCCTAACATAAACCTCCTGCAAGAATTTTTTTAATATCTGTCACCGTTGGCAAGTTATTGAATTTTAAAATTCATCAGTCATTTTTGGGACACCCAGTATTTACTCATACATGAGCTATGATTCCGCCGCTCTTGGCTGTGTTTAAAATAGATATGAAGAGCTCAGATGATAAAAAGAGTATGTGACAAAAAAAAAATTAGTTAATCATATGACTAAAGATAATCAATAATGGTCCTCTACCATCTGTTATATTACTATTTGAAAAAAACCTAATACTCACTGAGATTTTAATTGATAAAGGAGGCATTTGTCAATAGAGCAAATAGATATTTATAACTTTACAGCTTTTTCTCTCAAAATGATGATTGTTTCATTTACCACAGTTATCACCTGAGCTCTTCATATATTAAAACTTAGCGCCAAAAATAAGTCGCAACTTTATTCTAACTGGCCAATTTGAAGATTCCTATTATAATAATTATGTCTTGCAATGTAATGTATGTACAATGTACACGTACAGTCGTGGGAAAAAAATGTAAACATCCCTTACTAACTCTGCAAAAAATTACCGTAGAAGAAAGTTACTGGTGCCACACGATTGGTAATAAATTCTACTTTTAAATGATGTATATAAAAATTGCTAAGGGGGTCATCTACATATTAAAACGAACCATAACTTTGTTTTTTTTCAATAGCAGTACACAATTCTGACAGAATAAATGGACTCTACACTCTTCAATTAGTCTAAAAACAAATTTTTATGCAATTCGTACGATAAGTTTCGAGAAATTAATTATTTTAAAAAGAGCGTATTTTAGGGGCTATATCCAAATTGAAGTTCGGTACTTGATTGTTGACCGAGAGAGCCCCCTCTTGATCAAGACACCTTAAGCGCCACTCAAGCAGTCATTGAACACTGCTGGATTACAGGATAGCAGAAGAAATTTCAAAATATCTAGTCACTTCTATCATAGACCCTATCATATCTATGGCCCCTTAAACCATCATTTTGCCGTTTTCTAATCATGATTTGAAAACTATTTAGAAGAAAAATGGGAAATTTTGGATTTCCATAAAGCAGGACTTAATAAATCTATATCCATCAAAAAAATTGTAGGTTGCTATTTATAATTTTTTCGAATATTAATTTCATAATTCCTATCATAAAACTATAAAAATTGCAAATTCAACGTATTTATGTTTCGGTATTTTAGTATTATTGCTAAACAAAAAATAGCATATTAGGAGTATAATTTCAAGAGATATTAATAAAATATGAAAATGTAATTTAACATTAGAAGCACTAAATTTTGAATGTTTATAATTCAAAAACTTATCATTCAAATGACTTGAAATTCGGTTCAAACTATCACTAGACACCAAAGATTTGAAATATATTTTTTAAATTGGGTACTGCTATTTAAAAAAAATGAAGTTTGGATTCGTTTTTAATATGTAGATGGCCCCCTAAGCAAATTTTGTATACATCATTTAAAAGTAGACTTTATTTCCAGTCGTTCGGTACCAGTAACCTTCGTCTACGATATTTTGTGTAGGAGTTAGTAGGGGTGTTTACTTTCATTTCCACGTCTGTATCTTGTAATTGTTTTGCCTGTATAGAACATAGTGCAATTCTTGTCAATGTATGTATTGATAAAGCATCTTAAATGTTCTAGGGGTTACACTAGCAAAATAAATTTATTTTGCTTTATATTATATCTATTGTATTACATTGTGAAACTAGTCTTGTATTTTGTGGTATGTTGTTAGTATATCTTAATGTATTCACTGAATTTGAGTTTTCCAGCGGGATTGCACTTTAAGCTCTAAAGCGAAAGCTGTGTTCCTGGGTCTGTCAACCACGCCATCCCTGTAATGTATAAATAATATTTACGCAATTCATCTTCTGATACAAATTTAAATAAAAGCTCATTTTTAAAAAAATATTGCACGCTTTACTTTTAATTTTATTTTCTGCTTTTAGTGATTAAATATTTTAATGGTGCAATTTTAATGTCAATTGGCGTATTTTAGCGGACTCGGTTTGGCGAATAATTAATTTCATTGCTCTTGTAACACATACACAGTTCTAATCACAAAGAATATTTGGTGATGTATCACCTGCATTTAGCTAGTAACGAAATGCCTTGAAATGAATTTATAAAATCCTAATTAAGTTCTAAAAACATTAAATGTTGTATTATCATCGGGAACATACTTGTGTACATAGTTTTTGTAATTCTAACACGTCAAGAAATATGTGAAAAATCGATTACAATAGTCCAGGGGTGCAAAAATCTAGGCGGCACTGGGCCGTCTCTCACCATTAAATTTTAGTCGCTATTTTTTGTCTAATATTTCGTCTAAATTTTTTGTAAGAATGCTAATAAAATTTAACCGAAGAAAACTAATAAAATTTAGTAGTTAGCGACTGCCCGCTGCGCCTAGATTTTTACACCCCTGCAATAGTCTATCTTTACATACAAGAGCCAAGTGCATTTGAGTAAAAGTGTGTAAAAAAAAAGATTTACTATTCGTTTACAATTACCTTAGCAATATATAATTAATCTATTAAAATTTTTGAAGAGAAGTAAAAGGAATGTCTTAAAGATACCCTAATGTTAACTTATAAAAAATAAACATGGAGTAATTTCCCAAGAAACATAATCCCAGCATGACCACCAAAGCAGTTACTCAACTCAGAAAAAAAAAAAAAGTTTATTCTTAGCACAAAAATTTCAAAATACTTCTCCTGTTCTTTAACTCATTCCTTATGAAACACGCTAAGCAACTTTTCTAATATATCCTTCCGCTCCCTGCATCTTCTATTAGACGCTTTACGTCTTATTCAAAACAGCAACGCTCTGTGTTCTTTTAAATCCTCGTGGGGGCGCATGGAGTAATAAAAATCTGGTGTTTGTGCAACTAATTAAACAGAGCAAGAGAGTCCTGTGTGCTTGGTTGATCCTGTAGGCTTAAAGCAAAGAATGCTATTCTCCTAGGAAAGGGCCTTGACATTGTAACTTATTAACTAGAGACGTCCCGCGGGTTTTTTAGTGAACGCCAAAGTTAATAGTGGCATAAGTTTTCACTTAGGATACAGGGGTTATTCATATCCTTCGGGACAGCAGAAGGATGGATCAAAGTAGATATTTAATGCTTTGGACGAGAGAGGATAAAGATTCTGAGAACAATGGCATAGATTCCAGGAATAATTATATACCATTAAGGGGCACAGAACCTTTGAGTTTGTCAAAACGATCAAAAACATCGCCTTTTTCGAAGTACCAAAACACAAATAATATGCAATTAAGATCTTTTTTTTTTTTCCTTTCTGCCTAAAGTAAATATTCTTAACTGTATTATAAAGTAAAATAAATGTTGCATATGCAAAATTAATATTTAAATTTAAAATTTAAAAATTCATCTCACTAACGCATGAATTAAAATCATTAAGTGCTGCACGCACGATAAAACTATAAATTATGCACATAAAGCAATTTTTGAACAAAATATGATCATAACGCCACCTATTTAAACCCAAAATATACAAAAAACTTTTTTTTTATTTAACTTTAGCACAAAATTTAAAAAAATCAAAATTTTCAAAAAGTTTTCAAGTGAAAAAATTAAATAACTAAAATATGTGAATTTTCTTTGTTTTAGCATGCAAACTACAAAGAAACGCTTACATATTTTTAGGGTTTCGTTCATCTGACGAAACAATATTCGTCTCGCTCCTCTGTCTGTCTGTCTGTCTGTCTGTCCGTCTGTCTGTCCGTCTGTCTGTCCGTCACAGAGCCCGTTCTCAGAAACTATACATGTTGGAGACATGACATTTTGAGTACTTATAGCTGAGCACCTCACATCATACGACAAATCATAAAATTTTTAAAAAGTCGTACAATTAACCCTTTGGGCTCCCACATGTGTATTTTAAACAATTCTTTCTATTTGAGCATCTAACTGGGTTGGAGGCGTGAAATTTTGCATACTTATAGCTGAACACCTCACATCATACGATAAATGATAAAATTTTGAAAAAGTCGTACATTTAACCCTTTGGGCTCCCGCATGTGTATTTTAAACAATTATTTCTAAGTGAGCTCCTAATTAGTTTGGAGACGTGAAAATTTGCATACTTATAGCTGAACACCTCACATCAAACGACAAATCATAAAATTTTGAAAAAGTCGTACATTTAACCCTTTGGGCTTTCGCATGTGTATTTTAAACAATTCTTTCTAAGTGAGCTCCTAATTAGTTTGGAGGCGTGAAATTTTGGATATTTATAGCTGAACACCTCACATCAAACGACAAATCATAAAATTTTGAAAATGTCGTACTTTAACCCTTTGGGGTCCCACATGTGTATTTTAAACAATTCTTTCTAAGTGAGCCCCAATTAGGTTGGAGGTGTGAAATTTTGCATACTTATATCTGAACACCTCACATCATACGACAATTGATAAATTTTTGAAAAAGTCGTACATTTAACCCTTTGTACTCCCACATGTGCATTTTAAACAATTCTTTCTAAGTGAGCCCCTATTTAGGTTGAAATTTTGCATACTTATAGCTCAACACCTCAGATCTCACGTCAAATAATAAAAAAGTTTTATGTTTAACCCTTTCAACTCCAGCTTGAGTATTTTAAGCCATTCTTTCTAACTGTGCCCCTAATTAAATTGGAGATTTGAAATTTTGCATACGTATTGCAGAACACCTGAGGCCAGGCGACAAATCATAAAATCTTGAAAAAGGTCTTACGTTTAACCCTTTGAGCTACCACATATGTATTTGAAGCAATTCTTTCTAAGAGAGCCCCTAATTAAGTTGGTGACATGAAATGTTGCATACGTATAGCTCAGACCACACGACAAATCATAAAAATTTCAAAAAGTCTTAGTATTTACCCCTCTGGCCTCTAACTTGTGTATTTTAAGCAATTTTTCTAACCTGCGCCCTTTTAACCCAGGGAGAAATTTTTGCAACTTTTGCCGACACCCCTTTGACCATTCTTTCATATTATGCACTATAGCCTTACATATTTTAGTTCCATTTTTCCCGCCAGGTGCGATTACTTATCTCGGGTGCTATGGGCCCAATCCCCTCGACTAATATATCTACGGATAGTATGTAAAACGGATTTTCGTTCGGATACAGGTTTGTTTAGAATCAAGTGCGCCCCCTGGTTTTGAAATATGGAACTAACAGATTTTTCAAAAGGATAAAGTGTTTTGAAAGGAATATTAAACGAAACCCTCTGTGCGATCTGTGATCACACTTACCCACTTGTTTTAAAGCTCAACACTCCACACACTCCGCACACTCCAAATTTATTAATATGTGAAAACGCGTTTTAAAGTTTTAATATCTACGGACCTTCAATTATAGTCACCGTCTATAAATGATAATAACTCAAGAAATAATTCAAATTGTTCAATGGCGTGTTTTGAATATTGTTCAGAAATTTAAAAAAATTCAGAATAAAACAAAAACCGAAAATTGCTTTTTTGAAAGTTTAAAGGTCATGTATCCCCTAACAGTGTCCGCAAATCCTCCATCCTTAAAAGATTATTAAAGTAAACTTTACATAATCAAATTCTTTTCTCGAAATAATTTTTAACCAGAAGAAGGAGATAATGATTTTTATGTTTATTTTGAAATATGACAATTTTTATGATAATTTAAATATTCAAATTTAAACGGGAAACCACACTTAGTTTTGAAATAACATGAAAAAATATAGAACACGAAGATTGAACAACCATCTTTATTGATTACCATGCTCAATCTTTTATACCCATGAAAGCATTGGTTGGTTGTGTTGGTTGTGTTTATGACGGCCAATTATCATCACGAGGGATATAGGCCCTAAGAAGGAGGAGTGCCCTTCGTGGGGGTCTTTCTAAGGGAACCTAACCCGTATTAACGCTTGGAAATCCAAGGTTCGAAGAAAACCACGAAAACTCCGAACGATTAGGCCGACGGGCGCGATTGGGTTCGAACCCAGCACTTCCCGTCTACCAGCTTCGAGAGCAGAACCTCTCGGCCACTGGTGGGGCCATGAAAGCATTGGAATCATAGTTTGGGTATTCTATCAATCACCGGTCAAGTGGAGCCCTCTAGTAACGTTGTGCAAAATGTCATAGCTGTGGACAAATCTGTAATAAAGGTAAATTGTTTACATATAAATAAGTTAAGAAACAAAGTTTTTTATTATAAATTTTTATGACTTTTTAACTAAAAAGTAATATAAAAATTTTGTTTTTAAAGTCAATTCCTACATAGGTCATCAAAGAAAAAATTAATATAATCCCTTAAGCTAATATTAGTTTTTATTGCATTAAAATATCTCAATTTGTTCATTTTCTATAAGCAAGTATGTTTACAATGGAAGTCTATGGAATTTGGCAAATTTTAGAGATATCGCCAAGTTGGCGTCACATTTGGTGGCTCATTTTGGTCGCCAAATTTAACGATATATCGCCCAGTTGGCGACATACTTGGCGGTATTTGGCGACAGAACAGGGCCCCCCTATGGTAACCCCCCTTATAGATATGAAGATGCATTAAATGATGTTCAGTAACCAATAGCCGCCATTTTGTCTCCCATATAAAACTAAAATTAGTTAATTAAAATTTAATTAATGAATTAATATTTAAAAAATCTGTATTAACATCAATTGTCATCCAGTACAAGTTTAAAAAATTTTATTTCAACTTGATAGGATGAATAATAAAGTATTTTACTAACGATTGAAAATTTGAACAAGATATATAAATAAATAAATATAGGGAGAGTGTGAACTAATAGTAGGAATTGAAAAAATTGAAAAATTAAGCTTCCATAAATTAGTTTCTAATTACCTTTTAATAAGTTTCCGACTTTCTGTTATGCTGAAATATTTATGTAACGATATGTAGAGTACTTACTACTAATATTCCATATATATATATATATCTTCCATTTTTGTTTCACATTTATAACTAAAAATTCAAACCAAGTCTCAAATGTGATAAGTATTACAGTAAAATCTATGAAAACGATATCATGGTATAATAAAATCCTGGCTTAAACAGAAAATATTATGGCCATAAAATGATAAAAATGAACTCACTATGAACATGATATGACAAACAGAGGATATCGTTACAATAACTTCATTATTGTTGAAGTTATGAACGAAAATCCGGATATGGATTTCATCGAAACCGCGTATAATTTTGAATACATAAATGGGTTTCAATTGCGATCCTAATTTCCTATACAAAAACCTATGCTTTACCACTTCTTAAAGCTTTGTCCATGACTTCTGAACCACTCGATATGCTGGATTATTTATGTAGCGATATACAGGCTGTCCACTCTCAACGGTGTCCAATGGCTAATTCCTAAACCGTTCGTCATAGACATATAGTTCCAATTACAAAAACATTTTAAATGAGGTAAAGAAGTATTTTAAAAGCAAATTGTGTTAATAAAAACATTTCTTAAAAAATTACGAAATTTAAATTTTTATACTGTTCCGGTCCTATAAGTTATATTTAGTAAAATTTTCCTGTTACACTGACAAGTAAGACAAAAAAAAATCCCATTGTTCTACGATTAAAATTGACCGAGTAATAAAGGTTTAAAGTTGGAGCATATTTTTTGCTGCAAATTAGGGGTCATTTACAAATTTAGTAGAAATATAATTTCGTCAGATATATTAAAAAAAATTGTTTAGAGTAAAATTAACATTGCAATATAAATTTGAAATCTTTCATCATTCTGACATATTAATGCAAAATATACAATTTGTAATAAAACATATAAAAAGAAGAAAAAACAGAATTTTTGTTAACTAAAATGATGAAGATTAACAGTTTTAGCTTTTGATAACTGATTCTTGTGTATTCTGTAACACTGAATCCAAAATTTCCTTCATTTTTTACCATCACCACGTAACGATTTTTTGCAAGTCGAAAGTTTTAAAGAAAAAACTAGCGAAAATTTAATACTATAGAATAGATGCAATTGTTGTGTTTTAACTTTTGATAACTTAGGTATTCTTTACTGCTGAATCCGTAAATGACCTTCATTTTTAACCATCGCGCCAGTATTTTTCGCAAATTGTAAATTTCAAAGTTAAAAAATTCAAAGTTAAAATTGAACTTCCTCCCTCACCTCATCGGACTCCTCAGTTTTTTAGCTGTAAGAATCTCAGTATAAGCCAAAAATTGAATAAATTACTGAATTAAATTAAATTAAATTAAATAAATAAAGTTTTACATCTGTTTTATAGTATCATATTTTCGCTATATTTTAACTTTGACATTTAAGATTTGCAAAAAAATTCTAACGTGTGGTTAAAAAATGAAGGTCATTTTCAGATTCAGTGATAAAAAAATGCATAAAAGTTAAAAAACACAACCATCGCAGTCTTGTATTTTCTAAACTAAAACTTTTTCTTAAACTTCTTGGCGGTAATCTATCCGAATTTTTTTGTATTATCCTGTAAAATAAGTATAAATGATAACTACCGAAAATCATAATACTAGATTGCCATCGGATTTACGTTAGTATGTAAAATTTAATCTCAATCGGATATTTAAAAGTGAATTAAAGTTCGAGTACAAATTTTGAATTGGAAAAATATACATATGATTGTTGAAATTAAATAAAGCTTATAAAAATAACAATTTTTGTTAAATGAAATCATGAAAAGAAACAGTCTGAAATCCTTACAAAATAAAACATATGTTAAAACACAATTATTTCAGCCAATCTGAAACTTAATAAAAGTTAACTCACATCAGACGTAATACTTGTACGATTTTATTCAAAACGCTAATAGATATGAAATAAGTTCTTGATACATGACCCCTCAAAACCTGGCCGAACTAATTTATATTCAGGTGTAAAAAAGTGGCATAAGTCATGCATTTTTAAAGTTTCATAACTCGTTCAATTTTAGTGTTATATGAACAGGACTTTGTCAGCGTAATAGGAAAAGTTTACTAAATATAACTTATCGGAAAGAGGGACCGCATAAAAATTTAATTTTCGTAAATTTTCAAGATTTGTTTTTATTGCCCAAATCGCTTTTAAAATATTTCTTTGCCTCATTTAAAGCATTTTTGTATTTGGAACTATATGTCTATGACTAACGGTTTAGGAATTATCCATTGGACAACACTGAGAGTGGACACTATGTATAGAGTACCTTCTAATAATGTTCTATATATTGTATACCTTATATTTTTGTTTCACATTTTATAATTAAAAATTCAAGTCAAGCCCCAAATTTGATAATTATTAAAGTCAAACCTATGAATAAGAAATACTGGCTTTTTATAACGAAATACTAGCTTAAACAGAATATTATGATCGTAAAATGATAATAATGATACAAATGAATGTAATATGAACATAATATGACAAACAGACAATACCGTTACAATATCTTCATTATAGTTGAAGTTATGAATGAAAATCCGGATTCTGATTCGACTGATATTATTCCCAATGCTTAGTCATATACATTTAATGAACCTTTGTACTATTTTCGAAATTATAATGAATACATAAAATCAATTTTGTAACTGACTCATTAAGAGTCTTTTATAAACTGTATTGTACTTTGTGCTGTGTGTTGAATGTGTTATTCAGTATATATTATTTAAAGCGAACATTACAAATTAAAATTTTCATTTTTTACTTTCGTCCATCTTCAATAGAAGAAAGTATTGTAATCAAAAGTTTTTTCGACTTCCGGTTTTCGACGGATTTACACGTTTTAAAGGTCAGAGATCCCCAAAAACATGTTTATAGAAAATGTCTGTCTGTCCGTGTGTCTGCTGCAATTTTACCATCAAAAAGTGCATGAAGTTATGCATAGAATTGAACCAAAAAAAATTTTTTCTTAATTTTTGGCTATGGCAAGCAAGTCCTTCTTACATTTGGAAAAAATCCGCCGGAAGGGGGAATAGCGATTTTTGTGTGATTTTGAATATTGTACCATCGAAAAGTGTATGAATTTATGCATAGAATTAAATTGATTTTTTTTTTTAAGTTTTTGGCTATAGAAAGAAGGTCCTCCCTTCATTAGGAAAAAATATGCCGGAAGGGTACGCTGTAATAGCGATTTTTGTGTGATTTTGAATATTGTACCATCGAAAAGTGTATAAAGTTATGCATAGAACTTAACTAACCTTTTTTTAAAGTTCTTGGCTATGACAAGTAGGTCCTTCCTTAATTTGGAAAAAAATCCACTGGCGGGGAGCACTGTAATAGCATTTTTTGTGCCATTTTGTATATTGTACCATCGAAAAGTGTATGAAGTTATGCATAGAATTGAACCAAATTTTTTCTGTATGTTTTTGGTCATGGCAAGAATGTCCTCCTTTTTAATGTTTGGAAAAAATTTCCGCCAGAAGAGGGCGCTATAGTAGCGATTTTCGTGCCATTTTCAATATTGTACCTTCGAAAAGTGTATGAAGTTATGCATAGAGTTGAACCAAACTTTTTGTGTATGTGTTTGGCCATGGCAAGAAGGTCCTCCCTGAATGTAGAAAAATTCCGCCGGAAGGAGGAACTATAATAGCGATTTTTGTGTAATCTTCTTAATTTTTCGTAGTTCTATTGTATACCAGTGGCTCGTGAATTGACGGGAGCGTCCAATCCTAATAAGCCGACTATTCGCGACTATTCATGATTTTAATAAATATAATGATCGAGATTAACTCGTTTTTACTCCGATTAATTGACTGAAGCAGAAATTTAAGATAAAAGTTGATATAGTATTGAACTAATAAAAATGAAGTATGGACATCTGTAACAACATTTTGAAATATTAAAATATACGAGATAGAAGAAGGTTTTGGGATTGGCACATCCAACTAGTTAAAAAAATTATCACAAAATGAAGAAAACATTCAAATCGTCACGTTTTTTTTGTTTTTTTGTTTTTTTTTGTTTGTTTGTTTGTTTTTTTTCAAATCTAATATGCTTTAATAGTTGAACCAAATCAAACATATGCTTACAAGAAAATTTATGATTAAAAATAAAAAAAGAAGGGATGTTTTTTTAAGCTATTGCTCCATTAAACGAGATTTTCCATAAATAATTTAGCATATTTGGAAACTACCTTTAGCTAATACAATTATTTTATTTGTTTTTTCAGAACCCCTGTTTATTTTCTATACTTTAATTTAAAATGTCATTATGTTTATCTTATCAGAGCTTAGATAAATATTAACGAAAAACGTTTCAGACTTTTTCAGCTTCGTGGGAAACTCTTATCATGAAGATAATTCCTTTAAGTAGATTGATATATTTCGTTTTTCTTTTCAACTAATTTCGGTGCTGGTAAGATATGTTTCCAGAAAGATTTCAAGAGCGTAAAAAACCCTCTTATCTCCTTCTTATTTTAGTTCCTTGAAAAAAAAAAAAACTAACATCTTCTTCACTACCCCTATCTCTCTTTATTTTAGAAGCGTGGGAGTTTATTCGATGTTTCTTAGTTTTTCTCCTATTCTTGAAAAGTAAATATACTCGGAGATTCAATCAAAATTATAATTGATTCAAATTAATTCCGATATAAAAAAAAACTCTTACGTCTAGGTAAAATCTTTAAAGCTTCATTTTAAATGTTGCTGATTAATATTAAAATACAACCGAATATTCCAAAAAAAGCTAAGTGAAAAAACAATATACAGGGTGTCTCAAAAGTTCTGTACAACTTCAAAATTTTATTTAAAAAATATGAATAGGCCTACAGCAAAACTAGTTACAACAATAGATGGAATAACTCAAAAAGTTTTTTCTACGGTATGTTTCTGGTGCTGTACAACACATAAATGATTCTTAAAGATTTCAGCTATTAAAAAGTTGGAAATCGCGTCAAACGTGGCAAATGAGTTCGTACTATAGCTAGTTTTATAAATATTTTTTGCTCCGCATATTGTACTGAATGTATATTTTAGTGCACTTTAATAAGTGTACATCAATTTCATTCTGTTCTAAAGGCTATATCATCATTAAAATGCACTTGAAATAATTTTTTCCCATTGGCCGTAATATAACGGGAAACTTTTGACTCTCCATGTAATTAAACTATACATCCGATTTTCATAAAATTAGAAATGACACGACGAAATATTGCAGCAATTATATATATAAAATTTCAGACCATTTGGTTGGGTAGTTTTTGTTCTGTTATATGCGGACAGACGGACGGACGGGCTGAACGACGACTATTAGCTGCTACGTATTTATATAATTACGAACGAACCTAACAAACTGCAGATCCCCTCAATGCGTCGAGGCGTTTATAGAAACAAAATCCGATACTCAAACTCAAAAAATTGATCGAACTATTAATGTCGATCAGTTGATGTCGATTGAAATCGAATGGTTGATGTGAGTACGCTGAAATGTTCGTGAATTTAATCTGAATATCGTTTTGATATTCTTCGTGCTACGGAAGGATCTCATGTTGAAATTTACTGAGACAGTAGAAAAACTACTCGTTGGGGGGCCACCGTAATATTTACCGATCATGGATATGCATAATATAAAATATGAAAATAAAACATGCGTAAACTATTTGCATTGCAATTCCAAAATACAATTTAAACGTATATTTAAATATTTTTAATATATAGTAATACTCTATTACTGAATTGAGAGTACTACTTAATTATTCCGTCGACCCATTGCGACAAATTATATAAATCGCCAAACTACTCGCAGAATTTCACAAATTGGCAAAATTTTTATTTTAAATAAGGGAAGAACAAATAAATTAGTAAAGGATTAATAAAAATACAAATAACACGTCGAATTAAAAATCACTTGATGACTCAACAAACACGTGTAACGTGTTGTTTAATGTCAAGAGAATGGGACATTTAACATAGCTGCCAAATTTTACGTTTTATCCTACCACTATTTTTTAACAGAGAAATCTGTCTTATTTAATCATCGAAAACATAAGGCCAATTTTTCTGATTAAAAATAATGGTAGGAGTTAAGCGTAAAAGTTGGCAGCTATGCATTTACAATAAGTCATTATTGGCATTTAATCTTATAATTTGGCGATAGTTTTTTGGTCGACGGGATAATCGAGTAGTACCAAATTGCGTATAAGAAACATCCTTATAACTCCAAAAATGATAATCATATTAACTAACAATTTACTGCGTCGGATTAAGCGTTTCATTTCCAATTAAAAAATATCTTTGAATTGAAATTTTAATGAAATATAGGGCCATGAAAAATCAAAGAGTGTGAAAAATATGAAATCAAATATCTCGGCAACTAATCATCCGATCGACTTCATTCTTTATGCAAAATTTACGTTTTTTTTATTTTCTTTTATATTCACTCCTTAAAATAAAAATTTAGAAAATTTTTATATACCTTATCAGAACGAATATTTCGAGAGTCCGAAAAAAATAGTTCCAGATAATCGAGGTTACTGATATTCAATAGGCTTCTTCCCAATATTACATACAAAGTACACACAATTCCAAGTCTATCTCAATTTGTTCAGGAAATAGAGCGTTTACAAAAACGCACAGACAGGCGGACGGCATTTTTTTTTTCTTCTAAAAACATGTTTTTTTTGGAGTCTCCAGTGTCTGATACGTGTAAATCCGTCAAAAAAATTTTTCGATTTTTAAAACGATTACAAGAATTTAAAAAGATTACATTACCCCAATACTACGTATGAGGAGTAAGTAAAATGAATAATTGAGTTATTCTATCTATTTTTGTAACTAGTTTCGTTGTATAGGCCTATTCATTATTTTTTAAATAAAATTTTGAAGTTGCACAGATCTTTATGGGAAACCGTGTATATACATATTCTTAAAACACAAAAAATTCTTATTTTGAAAAAAGTAATGTATTTTAATCTTTTTCTGTTGGATTTTTTAAATTGCGGAAAAAAATGTATGCTGTAACTTTTGAAGTTATTATACAAAATAAAACAAAAAATTCTAAAAAAAATATATACTTTATTTTCTAAATTTAAATTTTAAAAAAAACGGCTAGTTTACGGTGGAAAATGCTTTTGATATATATTTGTTTGCAGTTCAATATCATTATCAAAAGTTTAAATCGGTTATTCTTATGTCAAACAACTTAATATTATGTAAGCAATAAACATTATGGGGACATAAATATCATGGTATGAATATTTGCCTCGAATAAATTAAATAATAATAATTAATAAAATATTTAACATAATATGTAATGGACCAAACTACTTATTTATGCCGTTATAACAAAATAAATATTTTAATTGATAGACGACTGAAGTGTTCTACATAATTACGATGATGATAATTAATGAAATAAAGGGGTTTCAGAGGACAGATCTCCAGACATAATAAAAAGTTATGTATAGATAAAAATATGATAAAGACTATATTAATTGTAACACAATTATTAAAATATGTATTAAATAAATCATACGTGTACTAATTTTCCAACTGAGTGAAAAAGTGTCTAGGCCAGGATTTGCCATTGACGTAAGCTCCCAGTTTGAATCCTGTCATGGACACTTTTTTACTGAGTGTTAAAATTGCTACTCGTATTATTCATTTACCAATTAGAATAATTGTATTAAAAATTAATATGGTGTAATTACGTACCCAACATTTCTTGGAGTTCCATTACCTGCGACAACTTCCTGGTTTGAATCCTGGTTCCTGGTCCGAATCCTGGCCTGGACACTTTTTTACTCAGTGGAAAATTGCTACTCGTATGATTTGCTTACCAATTAAAGTAATTACGTTACACTTAATGTAGTGTAATTACGTACCCAACGTTTCTTGGAGTTCCATTACCTGGGACAGCTTACGCCAAAGGTTCCTGGTTCCAATCCTGGCTTGGACACTTTTTATATCAATTGGAAAAACACTACTCGTATGATTTATTTACCAAATAGAATAATTGGGTTAAAGTTAATATACTGTAATTACTTACCAAACGTTTCTTGGAGTTCCATCACCTGCGATTTATTCTGTTGGGCTTATTCAAATATCAAGTCATATGTTATAAT
Source organism: Maratus speciosus (assembly GCA_963932465.1). Lineage (NCBI taxonomy): Eukaryota > Metazoa > Arthropoda > Arachnida > Araneae > Salticidae > Maratus > Maratus speciosus. The sequence continues at coordinate 378,629,662 of OZ010788.1, read as the reverse complement.
CAACAAGGTTCTCTGGGTGAAAAAGGTCCGCCAGATTTGTCCAAGAAAAGCTCAATTGGTAGAGCATTGGTAGCTTTCGCCAAAGGTTCATGGTTCGAATTATGGCCAGTACACTTTTTCACTCAGCTCTAAAATTATTACTAGTATATAATAAACAGTCATAGATATAATAAAAATTTAATAAATAGTCCTGGAATATCATTAAATGAAATATTAACAGACGTTATATTTTGCAAGAGTTAAATATCCTAAAACTACTTTAATAATCCGAATATGAAAGAAATGAAACTGCTGGTTGAAAATTTCAAAAGGAATAAAAGATAAAAATTCGACTTAGGTTTTACTGGCAGATTAACTACTATGTCATCGATATTTGTGGTGCTTCTTTCAGCTGTGAATTACCAATCATAGCAAGGAAATAAGTCTTTGAAACAAATCATATGGCTTAGGCAAATTGTCGAGTTTTGAATGGGAAGGGTTGTGTTCCACAAGCTCCTTCTTTTCCTACGATCCTGATAATTTCATAAGATCATAAGACGCCACTAATTATGTAGCATGAAAAAGGGTAAAGCAGTTCCTAAAGCATACCAGAAATCTTTTTTTAGCCTAATGTTCAGCAAATGATCACACACGATTACGTTTTTACTTAAAGGGAGTTTTTCTGGTTTGGATCAAATCTCGACCATCCCGCAGAAGAGATTTAAAATAATACACTTTTTTTCTGGGTGAATCAAAAAATCTGAAAACAAGTTCTAAAAGTCAAAGAATAAAGCTGTTTACACTAAAGTTGGTTATTTATGATTTTCTATTATTTTGTATTTTCTTTATTCCTTAAAAGCCAGTCCTAAGCATCAAATAAACATATTTATAAACAGAATTCTTACTGGTATATTTTTCTATCAAAAGTTAATTTTATCACATAAACAATATTTTTTTAAACTAGTTTTGCGTGCATATGGAAATAATTAACTTTTTTTTTTTTAATATTTGAGACTAAAAGAAAAGCAATAAATTCAGCTGATACTTTCCAGTTTTTTTGTTGCGGTTACTTTTGATAAATACCCATTTTTTTCTACAAAATGGCACAAAAAAAAAATAGAATAAAGCTGTAACTGAATGTTTAAATTTCAATTTCTAAAAAAAAAGGCCTAAATATTTACATTTTACGTTTTTAATAAAATAATCTTCAAGTCTATTTTGTAGCAATGCAGCTTTTGTTTTATCACATAAACAATATTTTTTTTAAATAGTATTACGTGCATATTGGAATTAATAACATATTTCTAAGTAATACAATAAATATACATAATTCTTTCCAGAATATTATTATTATTTTTTTGTAAAATATTAATTTTTGTTTTCCTACGTAATTTCACTAAAAATTGAGAGAAAATAAACTGTAACTCCATATATAAATTTCTTTTGCTGAAATAAAAACCTAAAATTTTACATTTACATTTTTATTAAAAGTCTTTAAGTATATTTTGTATTAATGTGGTTTCTGTTTTATCACATAAACAATTTTTTTAACTAGTGTTGCGTGCATATTGAAATTAATAAAATTCTTTTTTCAAATATCTAAAACTGAAAGTAAAGTAATAAAAGTACCTAATGCTTTCCAGAATTGGAATGACATTTTTTGTGTGTGTACGCAAAGTACCCATTTTTTTCCTACATCATTTCGCAAAAAGAGAAAAAGAAATTATAACTGAATATTTAAAGTTCAGTTTCTAAAAAAACCCCCTAAAAATATAGATTTTACATTTTTATTAAAACAATCTTCAAGTCTATTTTGTAGTAATGCAGCTTTCTTTTCATAACATGAACAATATTTTTTAAACAATTGTTGCGTGCATATTGGAATTAATAATATATATTTTTTTAATATTTAAGATGGAAAGTAGTGAAATAAATATACAAAATGCTTTCCAGAATCATTGTTCTTTTTTTCATAAAGTAGCTATTTTTGTTTCCCTACATTATTTCGCAAAAAAATGAGATAAAAGATAAAATAAACTATAACTCCATGTATAAATTTCTTTTGATAAACTAAAAGCCTAAAAATTTGCATTTTACATTCTTATTAAAATAATCTTCAAGTATATTTTGTATTAATATGATTTACGTTTTAACACATGAACAATATATTTTTTAAACTAGTGTTGCGTTCCATATTGAAATTAATAACTTTCTTTTTTCAAATATTTAAAACTAAAAGTAAAGTAATAAGTTTACCTAATGCTTTCCAGAATTATTATTTTTTTTGTGCATGTGTGCTTGAAGTACCATTTTTTTTCCTACATAATTTCGCAAAAAGAAAAAAAAAGAAATTATATCTGAATATTTAAAGATCATTTTCAAAAATAATAACCTAAAAATTTAGTTTCTAAAATAAAAACTTAAAAATCTAGATTTTACATTTATATTAAAACAATCTTCAAGTCTATTTTGTAGTCATGCAGCTTTTGTTTCATCACATGAATAACATTTTTCAAACTAGTGTTGCGTCCATATTGGAATTAACAATATATTTTTTTTTTAATATTTAAGTCTGAAAGTAATGTAATAAATATACAAAATGCTTTCCAGAATTTTACAATTATTTTTTTCCATAAAGTACCCATTTTGTTTTCCTACAAAATTTCACTAACAAAAGAGAGAAAATAAACTATAACTCCATGAATATTTTTTTTTTTTTTGATAGAATAAAATCCTAGAAATTTGCATTTTACATTCTTATTAAAGTAATCTTCAAGTATATTTTGTAGTAATACGATTTCTGATTTATCATATGAACAATATTTTTTTTTTTTTTTAACTAGTGTTGCGTGCATATTGAAGATAATAACATTATTTTTCAAATATTTAAAACTAAAAATTAAGTAATGAGTGCACCTAATGCTTTCCAAAATTGTTATGACTTTTTTTGTGTGTGCGTGAAGTACCCATTTTTTCCTACGTAAATTCGTAAAAAAAAAAAAAAAAAAAAAAAAAAAAAAAAAAAAAGAAAAAGGAATTATTTCTGAATATTTAAAGATCAGTTTCTAAAATAAAAACCTAAAAATTTAGATTTTACATTTTTATTAAAGCAATCTTCAAGTGTATTTTGCAGTAATGTGGCTTCTGTTTTCAAAGCAAAGACAATTCACTTCAACACAGACAAGGCACAGGTTATGATGATGTCAAACGTTCTTTCTTTCATGGCCTCCATAATCGCCTGTGCCATAAAACAGAATCTCAAACAATGAGTTAGAGTACTTATCCTTTATGTAATCATCTTTTTTTCCCCTCTTAATTCTAAGTTAAGCTTCATTAATTCTATGAAGAGTTTTTTGATGGTCATTACAAAAAGAGTCGTTTTCTCTTGTTTTCTTTTAACCGTTTTCGCTTTTATGGTGGAAAGGTAATTTCTTAACAGCGAAGGAAGTACGTGTGATTATAGATGGATATTATGTGTATGCAATTATACAGGTATCTGACAAACGTACTTCGTTTTTAAGGCATATGTAAAGTTTGAATGATAGTTTATACAAGATGCCTCAAGAGTGTTTTCACATTTTAGACGTAAATAAAATTGTATTTGCAAAAATATATTTAAATCATTGCTATTTATTACCTACAATGGAAAAATATATTTGAAATTATTACATTTTATTAAATGCAGTGCAAAAATATGTTTAAAATCATTATTTTTTATTACCTGCAATGCAAAAATACATTTGAAATCGTTGTTCGTTATGACCTGCAATGCAAAAATATATTTAAAATCAACACCTTTTTATTACCTGCAAAGCAAACATATACTTGAAATTATTGTCAGTTTTTACCTACAATGCAAAAATATATTACAAATCATTGCTTTTAATTACTTGAAAAGCAAAAATACATTTGAAAGGTTTACTTGACGAGCTTTTAGTTTCAGAAAACTGAGAAATTTCATAAAATTCAAAGCATCATAAATCGGTGATATTTTATTCGCACAAAAATTGAATGTTTATTGTTTTACTTGTGAGAACACGGGAGAGGTTTTCTAAATATAACTTATAAGACAAAAAGAACGACTAAAAATTAAAAATTCGAAACTCTTGAAAAATTAATTTTGACGTAAACTGATTTTTATAAGATGACGAATGACGAATTTGAAAATCTTTCCTATTGAAACTATACCTCTAAAACTAACTGTTTAGGAATTAACTATTAGATAACTGCAAAAAGTGACACCATAAACACATGTTTATGTAGTTTTAACACTACTCTAATGAGTATAGTTATAATTAATGCTTATATTTATGCAGATATGAGATTAAAAACGCACATTTCATGAAACTTATTAGAGCTCCAGTTTCTTCCAGTAATATTTCGCTTTCGTATCGTATTAGTATTAAATGCTGAATAATTTATTGACTAAACGTTAAAATATTTTGTAAAATTACTGCATGTAAAATGTATGAGCAACCTAATAATCATGTCACTTATATCAACTATATGTTTAATATAGCAAATAAATTACTGAATCTTAATGAATTTAAACAAATATTAGATGTCAGATTGACATAAATGAAGCATTGGCAAAGAATTAATATTTACCTCTTTTCTAAGGGGAGTTTTCAGAACATTGAAATAAATGTGAAACTTTCTCACGCTTAAATAAGGTGTCCATGGGTGAATATCACGAAATGTGAAATTTTGAAAACAGTTTTTTTTTTTTTTTTTTGAAAATTTAAATCATTTTAAAGCTTCTGATTCTTTATAAAATGTCTTTTGAGCAGCTGAATAAAAGAGTTTACGCATAAAATTGTTAAATTTTGAAGAGCTTAAGTTCATTTTTATGTAATTATAATTATATGTCATTTTCTTGGCATATATATGCCAGGATAATGACAATTTCATTTTAAAACATTTTTCACATTCTTGTTTTTTTTTTCTTCTTTTTTTCAGATCTAACATTTTAATTTCGTTTAAAGGAACATGTTTCCTCTATAGTACCTCAAATTCAGTGTAATGTTCAGATTTATTTGTAAATTATTGAAGCCAGTAAAATGACATAATAAAAGTTTACTCAATTTTTACAAAGCCTTTAAACACATTATTTTCAAAAAAATATCTAAAAGATCTTGCTGGTAGCAATGATTTTACTACTTCTGACTTGAACTATGTAAAGAACAAGAAGAATTACTCTGCAACGCCATCTTTATACCTCATAAAGAACTAACATGAGAAGGCCAGGAAAATGACATTCATTTTCAGTGACTATCATATTTTAATTATGGAAAATTATTTGTAAAATACAGAACTTGTTACCTTCCTCATATATGTGTAATATAAGGAATAATTAATAATTAGAAATTAAAAAAATAAGAAAAGGGTATTTGTACAGTATATCAGAAAGCCTTTTACTTTGCACACATTACAGTGTGACATGCCAGGAAAATGACAATCTGAAAGTTTAAGTCTTTTAATTGCTTTATTTTTGTGTTATTATGAATATAATATCTCTTGAAAATACTTCTAAGAATATTTTTTATTAGAATATTAAAAAAAAAAAAAATGCATTATCTAACATTTAATAGGCATTTTATTGTGCGAACTGCACTTTTCGTATTTTGTGATATTATCCCCCATACACCTTCGGAGGTGATTGTTTGAAATAGTTGAAATTTTCTCTTTATACCAATTTTTTATTATCATATATAAGTTAAAACTTTATAAAATATATAAATATTATAGCAATTACACAGAAATAATTTTTTTAAAGTGAAAAATAGTCAAAATTATGGTTAAAATTGACATTTCGGCAAAACATGATAAATCAAAAACAAATCAATGTATTGGCATTTTTTAAATTGCATAATAAAGAGAATATCTTTCTCTAGTACATCGATTATTCGCATTATAATAGCATCTATATCTCAGATACTGTGTGAATTAAAGTACTGATGTAATGAAAAATTTGTAAAATTCGTTGCAACTATGTCACTTGTTCCAGTGTTAATATCAAACTAATTAATATATTATCATAAGTGTAGTCTATACCCTCAATAAACATTTGTAAAAGAAGTACATGAAATTTCAAGACATTTCATGCATAATTTTTTGCTATAGGATGTTTTGAATATAATAAAAATTTTAAAAACTTCATTTTGAAAAAAAATCTAAAAATAACTTTTAAACACATTTCAAAAGCTGTAATAGCTGTAACTTTAAACGGCTGTAACTTTGGTTCTAATTAAAATACAGACACAATTTAAGCATAATTCAACTGTTAAAAAATTAGATTTTAGTATTATTGCAAAAATGAATAATTGATATTTTTATCGAAAATTACGTTTCAAAGGTGTGTGGATACCTTAAAATCATTCCCATTGAAGACCACGAAAATACTGCGAGTTTTCGTGATACTGCGAAAATAGTCTTCTCATTTTTAACCGATTGTGAACAGCTGCAAATCCAAGATGAATATCACCATTGCACAAACATTGTTTCTAAATAATTCCGATTTCTCCGAAAACTCGAAAAATACATCTTTCCTACCAGCACAAAGAGGAACTTTTTATTTGTGTTTCTCTCTTATTTAGCCTGGGTCACAGATTAAATAGCATTCAGATGGACACAAAAATAAGCACAATGGTAACAAAATCACGATTACAGAACCTCTAGTGACAACAGTTGCAAACTTTATTTTTCAATCTCTACAGTAACTACTTGTCTTGTTTGTATAGTATCTCCCTCTCTATTTTTATTAAGTACAACTCAGCAGTTCAATCACAATTGTTATTGTTTAAAATATGAAACATATTTTATTTACTCATGCAAATAGTAGAAAAGAAAATAGGTAAGGAAAATGTATAATAGAAATTCAGTATATAAAAAATGCTGCTCTAAGAAGAACTTTGTGAAAACAAAATATTGTTATCTAGCTGCCAATGTCAAATAAACAGAACTGTCGACATTTAAAAGTATCAGCGACAGTTTATAACTCCCCGAACTTTTTTCAAGGCTTTTTTCAGTAGTGGCGCTCATATCGCTCTTGTTCGGATTTTTGCTCCACTCTCCTATCTATATGATATTTAATTAGTGTCAGAAGTAAATTTCCAACTGGGCGAAAAATTCCGGACCAGGATTCGAACCAGGGATCTCTTGGCTGAAGCCGCCGATGCTCTACCATCTGAGCTATCCCGGACGAATTTGGTGTAACTTCTTTCACCCAGCAATCTTATTGATTATAGCATCTGGTCTGAAATCTGGTTCAGCTAAACAGAAAGTTCCACCAGATTCGTCCGGGATAGCTCAGATGGTAGAGCATTGGCGGCTTCAGCCAAGAGATCCTTGGTTCGAATTCTGTTTCGGACATTTTTCGCCCCGTTAGAAATTTACTTCTGATATGATTTATTTACCAGTTTGAATAATTGTGTTAAAATTAATCTAATCGAATTAGTGGCCTTTTTATTTTCAGAAGACGACGAGAAAACGTGGACATTTTACCAAATATGCAAAGGCCCGGTTTCCGTTTTACTCTTAATGATGGGTTCTTTTGCATACAGTCATTTAAAACATAGGTTAAAATTTATCTCAATAGATGGCGCTGTGCTATTTTTAAGAAATCTTATACTAATGCATAAACCCGCATCAAAGGTCTCTCAGTTTTTTTAATTTTTATCTTGTTTAACTACTAATACCAGAAAACACATTGTATTCCGAAATTTTGAAGTTAATTTAAGTACTTTTACAGTTTGAGACAACATAGTGCAATCTAATGACTAAACTTCGAATTATTTTTTAAATTGCTGTATATAAAATGTATGGTCTACCTGAAAGTTATCCCACTTATTTCATTTTTATATTTATTACAATTGATGAATTATCGACTTTTAAAGTTGGAAAGTACTTTATAAAACACCATGTATTTAAACAAAGATTAATGTAGGAAAAGTTTTACAAAAGACCTAAAATTTACTTTTTTCTCATGATGATTTATCACAACATTGGATAAAATATAAAACTTTCTCATATTTAGTTTGGATCATTCCCACTGAATACCGAGATGCACTGCCATCTTCTGTTCTGTCATTTACCGATCATGAAAGTCTGAAAGCCAAGATAAATACTACCATTATTGAACAAACATTATTTATAAATAGTTCCAAAAGCTTCAGAAAAATCCCTCTTTTCATATCCGAACGAAGAGAGACTTTTTATTCGTGTTTCCCCTACATCTCTTTTTGCCCGGAGTTTCCATTTTTAGGAGGCAACAAGGGAATGTGGCAAGTTTCTTTTTTTTCTTTTACGGCCATCCTGTAATGTATACATCGAGGTCGATATTAGAGCTGGAAGAGCGCACATTCAACAAACATTTCCCTATTGTAAGTTCCAGAATCTATTGTACCCATCAAGCCAAGACACGAATCTGGTTCTGCTACAACACTGATCTCCACTGGAGTTCATCAAAGCTTCATTTTTTTTTTCTGTATTCGAGCTCTAATTTCCTTATTAAAGCACTTCTTTTTCCGTAATAGAGCTCTAATTTTTCCGTATTAGAGCTCTATTTTATCATGTTTTATTCCTTTTGTATTTTTAAAAAAAGTAGACTGTTTCAAAATTCAGATTGATATAGGAAAAGCATTCGCAAAAAATTAAAGTTAACCTGTTTCCTATGGTGATCTTTCAAAGCATTGGATAAAATATTAAACTTTCTTATATTTAGTTTAAATCCCTCCCATTAAGTACCAAAAAATACTGCGAGTCTTCTCTTTTCATTTTTAACCGATCATGTACGGCTGCAAAGCCAAGATGAATATCCCCATTGCACAGACTTTGTTTCTAAATAATTCCGATTTCTCCGAAACTTCAGAAAAATCCCTCTTTTCCGACCGGCACGAAGAGTGACTTTTTATTTGTGTTTCTCCTGAATCTCTTTTAGCCCGGAGTTTCCATTTTCAGGAGGCGCTGAGGGGAGGTGGCGTTTTTACCGAGTATGCAAATGGCTCGATTTTTCTCTTTTACTCCTGATGGGGCATATGAAAATGATAGGACTATTACGAAATACAGGAAAATAGCCGTAGTTAAGATTTACGACCGCACTTTGCCGCTAAAGATGCGTAAAAATCGCACATGAAAGGAAAAAACGGAATTGTGGAGGAGAGGGCTTTTGGAACACTGCTATTCTATTTTGACTAAATTCGCATTATAGGAATAACCAGCTGTGCATAGTTTAGAATAATTTAGAGGCGTTCGTTTTCTGACTCAACTAAATCATGGTCGTTTACAGAAGAAAAAGTGGAATTTTATGGAGGAAAAGATGGTTAAAAGCGTACGTGGTTTTGATGTGATATTAGAATAGTGATGAAAGTTCTTGAAATTCTCCATTAAAGTATTATCTTTTTATAAAACAAAGTATGACGTATATATCCTTTTCTAAAGAAGGCCTTTTTCGTATTATATAGTAAAAGACATTAAAACGTATCAAAGTTTGTTGAAAGTTGGATTATTCCCACGATTTTCTTGTAATTTTTTATAGTTATATAAAACTTGACAAACGATTAGTGCAGTTTCTAAAACAGAATAACAATATTTTGCGTATCAAAATATTAATATAAAAAATTAAATTAATAAATAAGTTTCAAGAAGCTTAATACCATTTATCTAATTTTAATAAAATGCACTTCAAATGATAGGAAATTATCGTCAAAATGTGCGTTTAAATTCTTCAATGCGTACCTAAAATATATTTTAGAAATTAAAATAATTGAATACCATTAAATAAAAATTAATAAAATTCCATTAAATAAAATTAATTTAATACGTAACTAAATATGTATTTGCCCATATAAACGCGCAAATAAACCCCAAGGCTTCAATAATTTTCAAGGCGTATAAACGCCTTGAAAATTATTTATTAATTCAGTTTGTCTCCACACATGTAATTTTCTTTCTATTTCTCCGTGCTCTAATTTCCATCAAATGATCTGATCAAAAACAAACTTGAATATCTATATGATGTTGACAAATTCAGAAACAAATCCCAATTAAAATAGGCATTTCACACGACATAGCTATTTAACAGATCGATATACGAAAGCTACACATAATTCTGTTTTCCTTTCTATCTTTTAGCACTCTAATTTTAATGAAATAGGAGAGAGTAGTACACAGTGAAACGAAAAATATTTTTTCTTAACGTATGGCGACTATTTTTATTCTTTCGAAAAAAAATTTTGCTACATCTTAAAGCAACACAAATACGCTACACATTAATGTATAAATGGTTTTTAAAAGGTTATTTATAAAAGCATAGAAACATGATAACGGAGAATCGGAAATTGTTTCACTGTGTACCACTTGTGCTACACACTGAAACTACATATTTTCATAAATCATACATTTTTACACTCTATCTATAATTTTCTTCAGTGTAATAATATCTTAACTACTGCCTGAAATCGTGGTTATCACTGGAGTTTAATCTGACATTTTTGGGGTCGAAAATTTTTGATAGAGCAATAGTAAAAATACAAAGAAATTTTCAGTAGTTGCAGTTATACATATTATTAAAAATTCAACCACATTTTGAGCCTAACTGAACACGTGTTGTGTATTGTGGTAATTAAACTATATAGTTATCCCTATTAAATAAAGGCTTAAGAGTATACCTAAGAATGGCAGTGTGTAGCTGAACATACATCCAAATTTCCGAATAAAATCGGAAACCGGTGGCATTCTGATCGTTGCTTTGTTACCATAAATTGTAGTTTTGGCAGTAGCATTGAAATGTCTGATTCATTAACAGACGCCATATCTGGAACATGAGGCACGAAGCTTGCTGCTTTCAAACTCTTGCTAATATAAATCACTTCAAAATGACCATCTGCATCCCTTATAGGTTAAGATTTTTCCTACATAGAACACACTTTTTGGAAACCGCACAAGAAAATAATCACGAACGACAGGCTCACGTTCTCGTGCCCGTTCTGCACCGTCCGGTGTGTTTTTGAAGACTTCGGGAATAGAATAACGTTATAGATTCCGACTTTCCTTTCTTCTTTTTTACGGGAAGGGTTTCTGTTGCCTTGTTCAGCATTGCTCCACTTTGAGATGTCGTTTATGATTTCTAATTAATATTTCTAGATTTTCAAAGTATTATAAAATATGAGCCTCAAGTGCACAGTGGCAGACATTGAGCTACCTTCATACAAACTTTCAGCCTCGTACTTTCAGTAGATTGAGACAGCACAGTGAGACATGTCTCACTGTGTACCACAGCTACGGGTCTCTCTGTCTACTTTCGTTACGTCTTTTCAAAATGGATGCCAGATATGTTTCATCAATATGATCGCTTTAAAAAGTTTGTCGTTTTGTCAAAATAGTCAATTATTAGATTTAGTTTGGTCTGGTTAAGTAAATATATGCCATAATGAAGAAAATTAACTCAATACTACTTTAACCACTAGAAAATAAAGAATTATTTACTATTTTTGCGGACGAGTAACCGAAGTGCCAAAACTACATCCACGTGTTGCATAAGATGTGGTGTTGCATAAGATGTGGTGTTGCATAAGATGTGGTGAAGAGCTGTCGCTTTCATTGCTGTATTCTCTTCTACATTGCATAATTTAAAAAGATTTCGCTATGTAATAGAACCAAAAAAAATTTTTTTTAATTGTTTGGAAATGGTAATTAAGGTTTCTGATATTTTTTAAATATGATTTTTTTAAACTGTCTAAACAAGGAACACTGGTTTTCTAAAAAATGTAAAGTAACATTATGCAAAACTAAGGAAAAAGTGGCAGCGTTACCACAACTGTCAATTGATTGCTGATGATTGTTGGAACTTCTTCCTTATTTTCTTCACATAAAAACAACAAAAAAAAAACTATTTTCTTTCGTAAAATGTAAAAATGGATAAATGATTATCCCTTTGAAAATTTATATGTAAACAGGTTACAAATAAAATTAAGACACAGATAATTAGTTTAATTAATTTCATTTATTTGACTCACCTTCCCCCTCCTCTTCCAATCTATTTATTTTCTGTCCCAGTTTAAGCAACCCTAAAGAAATTCGTATAATTAATATACTTGAAAGTGAAACTGAATATGGCACCTGTAATAAAAGTTTTCAGTGTTGCATTATTTATTGGCAATACGTTATGTTCCTTCCAAATAAATTTCAATAAAATTAAAGTTTTCTAAACTCAATAAAATTTTAGTATAATATTTCTAATTTCCTCCAGATTCAGTTTGTTTAGTTCTATTGTCTGCACTCTGTTTTAGGTGATCAAAGTTCAATTCTTTAATCAGGCCTGCCCAACCGTTGAGCAAGCAGAGGCGCACCTAAGATTCTTCCAAACAATGAAGGGCGCCATTATTTATACGACTGGAAACTGATATAAATAGAGCAGAGCTATGAAAACACGGGGTTTAAGGTCTTTGGTTTGGTGTCAAGTATAACATCGGTTGAAACAGTTCAATTTAAAATTACAGATTTAAAACTTAAGTAATAAATACATCAATACAAAAAAAACCTTAACGGGTTAAAAGTTTGTGACGCAGCACTTTGTCTTATTGCTATAAGAATTTAAAATATGGAACTTAAAAATAATGATATCAAATTTTAAGTGACGCTATGCTATTAATTAATGTATATATACATAAATTTCTATTATTCATTTCATCATTTTATTTTTGTTTTATTTATAATTGTACGTATAAGAATTATGTTAAATTTTAAAAAATGTATAAAAATTTATTCATTGATGCTTTATCATTCACATCTTTCATAAATTTAAAAGGTGAGTTTTAAAAGATATGATATCAAAATTCAAGTGACGTCTTGATGTAGCTTTAAACAATTTATTTTAAAATTCAATTTTAATTGTTTTCGGTTTGGCTAAATATATTTACACATCTAACCAAAACTTTTAATTTTCCAATACACAGTTAAAAATATCACTCTCACTGAACCTATACAATGCACTGTAATGTATTTATATGAATAAATTGATTATCTTTTGTGCCACGCTATCCAAAATCAAAAGTAAAATTTATGTAAACGATTTCTTTGCGTTATAATATCCATTTGCATACATGTCGCTTAGTTTGGATACAATGACGCAAAGAAATCAATCTCTTTAAACCTTTTTATTTAAAATACAATAATTTCTCACTAATAAAAGTAAATAAATCTATTTAAATCAAATTCTAATCTACAATTTTTTGCTTCTTTCTGTCCATCTGTCGAAATTGGCGGTATTTTTCCGTAATATTTTTTATACCGAATTTTCAGACTGATGATCGATTTTAAAGTGTTTTTAGAACCGCATGCCGTACTTTTTCGGATAATTCGGAACATAATCGTCTTTGCACATACTGAACAAAATAAAATAATTACTTTTATTAAAAAAGGCATATTTTGCTATATGTTCCATAAAAAAAATCCGCTACTGAAGCAATGTTTTCAACCAAGATCATAACATGCTAATCAGGGTGTGTGTGTGGGGGGGGGGGGAGTTGCTTTGATTATTTTGGTAGGCTTAATCGAAGCGGATTAATCATTAGGCTGAACAAGCTGAAGCCTAAGGATCTGGAAGAGAAAAAGCCCTGGTGCTAAGATTTTTTTTTTTTTTTTGCATGTTTATTTAAAAGAGGAATGATTATGCAATTTTCTTTGTTTCATTTATTTATCAAATCTTGTAGGTAATTATCACATAGATGGTGTTCCAAGTGTTACTCACCTTTTAATTTTTTTTTTATTATTATTATTCATAAGAAGAAAATATTGGATTCTCGGAATTTTTTTCTTCCAATTTCTGATTTATTTACAGAGGCGACTTTTATTATCGTTTAAACTACTGATGATAGAAACATTCTTCCAATTGTAAAAAAAAGCCCCACCAGTGGCTGAGAGGTTCTGCTATCGAAGCTGGTAGACGGGAGGTGCTGGGTTCGAACCCAGTTGCGCCCGTCTGCCTAACCGTTCAAAGATTTCTTCGAACCTTGGGAAACCTTGCCTAAAGGTTAGGTCCCCTTAGAAAGAGCCCGACGAAGGGCACTCCCCCTATGGCCTATATCCCTCGTGCAGGTAATCGGCTGTCATAACTAACATCAACACACCAATTGTAAAAAAGCGTATAAATCAAGCTTTTGTTTAAAAGGGAATGTATATATATATATAACCATTAATTAAACATTGCCGACCATCATCAAAAACCGCAATATTGTGAATGAAATGACAATAAAAATGGATGCTACAAACCTATAATATACAACTGTATGTATAAAATAAAGTGCCTTATACTTAATTACAAGAATTAATATGGAAGAAAAAAAGAAGAATATGGATACCGAAAAAAATAATTGAAAAACTTATATATTGAATTACGTTTTCAAGAGTACAGAATTCAATGATCGGTTGTTTTCTGTGAGAAAAAAGCTAAAAGCTGAAAATATTTTTCTCCTGTACTCAAACAACCTGTATGACCAAGAGAATAGTTTCAAGATGAAAACAGAATAATATCAAATGGCATGAAATGGAAAAAACAATACAACCTTTTGAATATTTAATTTATAGCATAAAAAATAGAAATATTACACAACATATTGAATAAAATCCCAGTTGTTTTCAAAATATTTTCCTGCACATGGTATCCAAAAGCACGATAAGATTAAGGTGAATTAAACAGTTAAGTTAACACAGAAATTAAAACCTATGGATTCAGTTAATTCATTTTGAAATACCGTGATAAATTCAATTAATATAATATAAATAGAAAATAATTACAATATTTAAAATACCTAAAAACACTATTCAATTGTTTAATTTCTATTTTACAATATTGCCAATATACAGCGTTCAGTACCACCTGGTGTAAAAAATTAAAATTATTACTCTAACAAAATTTTGGTGCTGCAATCTATTATGTTATTTTAAAACTATTATTATTATTCAAATGTCACAAGATGAACCAAATAAAAGCTAATGAATTTAAAATATATCAACTGCATTACCACACAAATCCTAATATATAAATAATACCATACTAAATATCATTCTTCAAAAAAATTAAATAAATAAAATGTTAATAAAATTCTTTCAATATATTCTATTACCTTACCCATATATATATATTAATATATTTAAATATGATTTTTTTTATATGGCACTTGGGTCCTAATACCTTATATTTACAGAAATGTTGTTCTACATCTTGAAAGGAAATTAAAAAAATCCCCACTTGCCGTATTATGACACTTTCCGTTTTATGAACTTTCAAAGTTTACCCGCACTAAAAGTATTTCTTTCCATTTTCAGTACCAGAAAACACTGAAATATATAGTTTTGAAGAAAAGGAGGGGATGCCCAAAAAAATCTAGCCTAGGGGCTCGGAAGGTAGTTTACTTTTTCCGCATGCCCTCCCCCCCCTTGCCCACTCACACACTTTGAATAACGGACACCTCGGGAGAGCGTAATTTGTCCGCTATTTGGAAGTGCCCGCTATTGAGAAGTAAAAATGTACAGATATATAATTGTTAGTGATAGGGGGAAATGTACTCTTAATAGAGGTGTCCATTATCAGGGAGTGCGTGTCATAGACGTTTGACTCTACTTATAGAAGTAGAGGACAACTTCACTTACCATAAAACCTTTGATTAAAAAAATTGAATTTTTTTATTGTAATAGAAATGCTGATTACAGTCAGGCTTTTTAAAAAATAACACTGAGCCTTAGCCTGGTAAAAAACTTGTTTTACACTGACATTAAAAATAAATAAACAAATAAATTCCTCTTCAAATTGCAAACTTCAAATGATAATGGAATAATTGAGTATCCATATTCATTTAGCAACAGTTCGAATATACATACATTCCATACAGAAATAGCACAGGAAAGCATCAAATGAAATTCCACTCTAAGAAAAAGGTTGTCAAAGTGAACTGGTAACATTAAATAGCCAAGACCTCGTCAAAATGTAATCTCGTTGATATCGTGATAAAGCAACGATAAATGACTAAATCTCTTAAATATAACTGCTGTTCATAAAAGATATTGAAGCTTGGTACTAATCTGAATTTTGGAGACCCAAATTAATTTTTGGGGGGGCCTATTTACCAGTATTTAAAATTGCAAATGTACGAGACAGGCGTTATATAGAATATTATTTTTACATTTGAAAGACAGATGGCAGCACCAGCAAACACTAATTTCAATAATTCAGAAATATAAACGGGATTGATTTTACTAGATCTAGCTAAAAATTTTCAAAGTTATTAATTATTTCTAAATATATAACAAAATAAAACTTTATATAAAAATTGAAATTTTTATTGTATTTGGGGAGGGGGGTTGCGGATTAATGGGATTTTGCCGTTATAATAGACAATATTCCGCCTTAAGCAAATTGGTAAAAAAAAAAAGACTGTCGCATATTTTTTGTGTTTGTAATCTTCAGTACTGTTTTTTAAAGTGAAATATTAATTAGTAACACTTCTTAAGTTTGTAACAACAACAATAAAATGAGCTTGTGCATTTATTTTTAATTTTTTTACACATAGAGAGAGTTTAAAGCATGAAGTTTCCATTGCATGAATTTAATGAAAAGTAAAATAGAAAAATGTGCGCATTTTTATTTGTTCAATCGACATTTTCCTTTTATTTACAGTTTTTTACACATAAAAATTCGTATTTTCCTCAGCAAAACGGATTGAAATACGATAAATATAAATAAAGTATATAATTTTTTTTTTCAATTATCCTAAAAATTTTAAAAGTATGTGATTTTTAAAAATTTGCTTTTTTAAATTTTGAATATATGACATTTTTTTTTTAATCTCGTAGTCTTTCATTTAAAGTTAGAATAAGGGTGTGGAAATTATTATAAGGATAATGGAAAAAATAAAAATGCATAATTTAAATTTATGTACCGTAGAAAAACAGAAATTTATTTGTGTTAAAAATTGTAAATAAAAAGAAACTGTTGTAGATTGAACAAATACAAACTGCGTATTTTCTTTTCCTTATCATTAAAACTGAAAATTTTCAAAATTAAAATTCTCTCTCTGTAAACAAATGAATGGGTAAAAATGTGCTTTTATTTATATTTGTATTTTATATGTATTTATTTATTATATGTATTTGATTTATCTATCAGTTTTAAAGTTCCATTTACCGAATGCTTTTCGGTTTTAAAATATTCTTTTTTTCCGTCTTATGTAAAAATTGGCTTTTGGAGGACCTTAAAAACCTTTTCATTTCCAAGTTAGGCAGATTCCGGCTTATGGAGCACGTAATACATTTTTACAGAAACATAAAACCAAATTTACTTTATTAACTGATTTAAAAAGGATTTAAAAAATGCTTACTGCTTCAAAGAGGACAGACCTCGCAACCTATGTATTGCGAGGCCCGCACTTAACCGACTCAACTACAGAAGGTTTGTAAACTTCCCACTAAAAGTTGATCAGAAGAAATTAAGCGCATGAATACAGTAGGCGCATTTTTGGTGAAATTCCCATAAATGGTGGAAAAATATAGTCCGAGTTTTCATGCTTATTATATAACGAATAAGAATCTTCCTGGAAACAAACATGGTCTTATTCGGTTCATCTAAAATAGATTCATATTATATATTTATTTTAATAAGATCATTTTCGGAGGAAAAAAAAGTAAATTAAAAAGAAAACTAGAGTTTTCCCGGTAACAACTGTTATCTTATTCCCCTCACATAAAACATATTCTTATTATATATCAATTTAAAGAAAATCGCCCAGGCCATTTTCAAGTAATCGACATTAGGAATTTGTAGCATCGCTTTTACTTTAAAAATGGGTATTTAGATCTCAAAATATACTTCACGTAGAAATGTAAAAATTTCAGAATATGATTAGACTGCAGATATAACACTCTTCTAGAAAAATCAGAATAATAAGAACTATATTTGCTGAGTTATTGAAAGGCGGCTTTTCGCATTTTCTTTGAAGTCGAGTTAGTTGTATATATGAGTTCTGCCATCTACGAATTCTACGATACGATACGATATGATTTTAGGCTTAAGGCTGCGTCACTGGAATACTATCGTCTTCCAGGATATACATGTACAGTCGTGGGAAAAAAAAGTAAACACCCCCTACTAACTTCTCAACAAATTAACGTAGAAGAAAGTTACTGGTACCGAACGATTGGAAATAAAGTCTACTTTTAAATGATGTATATATAATTAGTTTAAGGGGCCATCTACATATTAAAACGAACCATAACTTTGTTTTTTTAATAGCAGTACACACTTCTGACAGCATAAATGAATTCTACACCTTTCAATTAGCCTATAAACAAATTTTTATGCAATTCGTGCCATAAGTTTCCAAGAAATTAATTATTTTAAAACAAGCGTATTTTAAGGGCTGTATCCAAATTGAAGTTCCGAAATCGATTGTTAACCGAGAGAGCTGCCTTCTTGATCAAGGCACGTGTAAGCGTCAACGAAACCTGTTTGATTACAGGATAGCAGAATAAATTTCAAAAATTTACTCACTTCTATCATAGACGGCCCCTTAAACCATCATTTGCCGTTTTTTAAGCATAATTTGAAAACTACATGGAAGAAAAATGTGAAATTTTGGATTTCCATAAAGCAGGACTTACAATTTTTTTGATGGATTTAGATTTATTATGTTGCAATTCATAATTTTTTCGAATATTAATTTCATAATTCATAAAATTATAAAAATTGCAAATTCAACGTATTTATGTTTGGGTATATTAGTATTATTGCTACACAAAAAATTAGCTCATTAGGAGCATAATTTCAGGAGATATAAATAAAAGTATGAAAATGTAATTTAACATTAGAAGTACTAAATTTTGAATGTTTATAATTCATAAACTTATAAGTCGAATGAATTGAAATTTGGTTTCTAGGCATATTTTGAACCGAAGATTTGAAATATCTCGTTAAATTTGGGTACTACCATTGAAAAAAATGATGTTTTGATTCGTTTTAATATGTATATGGCCCCCCTGAGCAAATTTTATACACACCATTTAAAAGTAAACTTTATTTCCAATCGTCCGGTACCAGTAACTTTCGTCTACGATAATTTGTTGAGGAATTAGTAGGGGGTGTTTACTTTTTTTTCCACGACTGTACCTCCTGCCTTTGCTGGTAACTTGGTTATATTGACATATTATTAACACAACTGCAACAAGGAGTAAGTTTAAACTCATCAGTTCCATTGTCTTTCAATCACCATTCATGGAGTTGTTTCACACCGGATATAGTTACTCAATAAATCAAACTGGAATAAAAAATATGCATACAGTTACAGTTAAAAGAGAGTGTCTTTAAGACCGAAAGGAAAAAAGAAAAACTGGTTCGGAACGATAGAACTTTCGAACAAACCACATGACAAATTTTGGAGGACAAGACTTTGTCCAGATTTCCAACAGAAACATGCAAAACTGTCTCATTTTTTAAATGTTAGCGACACACGCACATCTTTTATGATGTATATACATACATCTCA
This sequence comes from Maratus speciosus, assembly GCA_963932465.1. NCBI lineage: Eukaryota > Metazoa > Arthropoda > Arachnida > Araneae > Salticidae > Maratus > Maratus speciosus. The sequence continues at coordinate 378,610,151 of OZ010788.1, read as the reverse complement.
CAAAAATATCCATGACTATATAAAAATAAACTGTGGAAAAATGTAAATCACAGTAAATTTATAATTAAATTTCTCTGGGAAGTTCTTATCTCAAAAACGTTTGTGGTATAAGGAGGGGGAAATCTTAGTGCTGCCTGCAAATATTAATGATTTAAAATTAAAATATTTTTTAATGGATTTTTATATTTAAAAAAAGTTAGTAAGAGAAAACTTGAAAGAAGAAAACATGTCTTATGAATTCGCATACATCTCATCGTTATACCCATTCCCATGTTAAAACACACTGCAGAGAAGATACTATAAATCACAGTAATTTTATAATTACGTTTTCCTGAGAGGAGCTTATCACCAAAACTTCTGTATAGCAAAGAGCCGCAAACCTTGGTATTACCTACACTAAAACAGAAAACTTGCAAGCATTAATATTTTAAAGTTGTTAAGTATTTTTAAAAATGGATTTTATGCTTTTATAAAAGGTAACAACGGGAAACATTCGAAAGGACGCCAAGGAATCCTTCGAATTGCGCCATGCGACCGCGGGCGTCTGGTTGGACAGCCCTATTTTAAATATTTTTTTTTTTTGTATTCTCATATAATCTGCAAGTGTACATTTGAAAAAAAAATTACAGTCAGATGTATGTAGAGACTCAGATTATATTTTTTCAGCGTTGGAAAGCCTACCTTATTATAATTGTAACTCATTATTTTATTCGTCTCACTAATCTATCTGTCTCTGTCTGTCACAGAATCCGTTCTCAGAAACTGTATAAATTTGAGACATGAAATTTTGCATACTTATAGCTGAATACCTTCGATCACACGATAAATCATATTTTGAAAAAGTCTTATGTTATTTTAATTAAATGAATTAAATTTAAGGATATCTGACAATTTCTGCTATTTGGATTTTAAATAAAATAGATCTTTAATTTCAGTCTGTTTCGCGCAAGCTATTTGGCTCCGCGGTAACGCATTTACCAGCCTATCAAAATGTTCCCGGTTTAAAATTCTGATTTGAGTTTGAACATTTTTCCCAGGAATAGATTTCATTACTTAATAGATTCAATTTTAGAGGGGGGGGGGGGTGTTTTTTTGCCAGTTTAAGGCCAAAAGTTGTTGTAAAATATTTTGTCAATTTTTATTATGATTATTAAAAATTCTTTTTTTGTAAACTTGCGAATTTTTAAATTTTGCTTAAACTTCCGCTAAATTTTTGAAATTTTGTAATTTTAGATTTCGTTTAAACAATTTGTTTTGTTTTCAGAAAATTCGAAATTTTAAATTTTGCTTGAACATTCAGTAAATTCTTGAGAAATTTCAGCATTTTAAATTTCGTTTAAACTTTTTTTTGTTTTCACAAATTTTAAATTTATTTAAACATCCGCTAAATTTTTAAAATTTCAGAATTTTATTTAAATAATTTGACTTGAATATTTTTAATTTGATTAAAAAATAACTTCCTTCTGTAATCATTTTAGAATTATAATTAATCCTGCTGTCATCTATGTAGGGATTTCATAATTATAAATTAATTATTTGGATTTATTAATTAAAGAATAAAGTATTTTGAAAGAGATATTAACAGAAACTCTCTGTGCGACCTTCGATTACACTTACCCACTTCCTATGAATATTCAAGCAAAATATTTGAACAGATGATCGGATGTTTAAAGCTCATTTTTTTTATTTTGAAGATTTTGTTAGGCTGGATTTCCCATATAAATTTTATTAGGACACAAAAATGTTTATGTTTATTTGTGTTTCTGTTTTTCTGGTATTTGTGTTCCATTTTCTTGTATTTTTTTTTTCCACTCAATCTTTCGTAAAAATTGACCTATCGTCACGAAATTTCAGTATGACATTAAGGTGGAAAGTACTACTTTGTATCTTACCTTACGTTTTAAAAATAGTCGTAGTATCATGTATAGTTTTTTTTAACATCCGCACATCAAAATATTTAATATATGACAGTCAAACTGCTCATCAAAATAAGCGACACTTGGAAAAATATTGTGTTTATTTGTCTTTCTGATTATGTTGTCACTTTTTTTCTGAACTCGTAACTTTCGTAAAATTTGGCCAATCGTCCCGAAATTTGAGTATAGTATTATTAAGTAAATAATTGCTACCTTACATTTTTAAAATAATTACTGTACCATACGTAGTTTTTACTTTTTCGAGACAAGCTTCAAAAAATTTAATATACAGTGGCGGTCAAAAGTTTCAGGCTAGTTAGTTTCTTCGATTTGTTTGACAGAACATTTTAGCGAAGAAGAAGCACAATTGCTCTAAATGTTAAGAATAAGCAAATTACCTCTGACCACATGATCCTTTTGATTGGATACTGAAGATACTCGATGCAAAGGGGAGGAATTCGAAATTCGCGTGTGCAAAAGTTTCCGGCCATTCGTCATCCGTTAGTTTTTGCTATCGGTAAAGTGTTTTTTTGGCCGTGTTTGTTAATTAATTAACGTGAATAACGTACTTGAAATTCAAAAATGAAAAGCTGAACAATTTATTGTTCCAAAACGAGTGATTTCTTTGTCGCTAAAGGGACAATCCTCTCGTGAGATTGTGGCAAAGTTGTCGATCGGAAAATTTGCTGTGAACGATATTTAAAAAATATATAAAGATGGTCATGGCCTTCGGACCTTGCCATGATCCGGGGTACCCTGGAAAATGATTATTATTGTGTACAGAATTATCAGGAGTAAAGCAGTTGAACCCGCATAAAAATGCCTTGCAATTCCCCGCGATTTACGGTGTTAAAATATTGCTGAAATAAGTCGCTCTACCGTATCAAGACGCTTACGTGACGTAGGACTTTATGGAATAGTCGGTGTTAAAAAACCTTCCATAAATAAAAAGAATCAGAGGGCCCGACTGGCATTTGCCAAGGAATACAAAGACTGGTGAAGTGAAAACAAGAAAAAAGTACTATTTTCCGATGAATCTACGTTCAATCTTTTTGAGAGTGATAATAGACGCTACATCCGACGACCGAAAAACAAAAGATAAGATTTGTGATATGTTATTCCTACAATGAAGCATGGCGGAGGACACGTTATGATGTGGGGATAATTTTATGGAAAATGTTCCCGTCTGTTATTTGAAATCCTAGGCAAAATTAATAGTGCAATGCATAAGGATAACTTGCAAGATCATTTGCTGCCTTTTTGGAAGAAAAATTCTGGTCGCAACTATTTGTTTCATCATGATAACGACCAAAAGCACACATGCAAGCTCTTCAAGCAGTGGCTTTTGCTCAAAAAAAAAGTCCGCCTTTGAAATGGACAGCCCAATCACCCGATCTGAATCCAATAGAAAAACTCTGAAACTAACTTGAAAACGTGTGTGGAATTAAAAATATTCCACTTCAGCAGTATTTTCGCAAAAATTGCAAGAACCGTAGAAAAAACTTAACATTGACGATCTACAACTGTTCATTGAATCGATGCCACGTTGCTGCGCCGCAGTACTTATTGCTAAAGTTATGAATACAAAATACTAATTGTAAATGTTATTGATCACTGTTACTTTCTGTTATAACACCATTTTTTTTTCAAACTTGCCAAGGTGGCTGCCAAGGTATCTGGAAACTTTTGAGAACATGCGTTTTCTTTGCAATTAATTTTGTTAATTATATTTATTAATATTTATTTTTTATTCCATAAATAAGTTCTTAACTGTTATGTCAATAAGGTGTATAAGTATCACTTTGAGATTCCTCTTCATATGGGTATACTTACAAATTAACCAAAAATTTTATGCTGGCCGGAAACTTTTGACCGCCACTGTATGACAGTCAACAACTCATCAAAATAAGCAAAAATGGAAAAAATAGTTATTATTATTATTTTTTTTTTTTGCAAAAGTATTTATGTTTACTAATACTTTCCAACATAGTTGAGAAGTGTTTATGAAGTAAGTTTGTCTGTCATTCTGTCTGTCTATCCGTGGCCAAACTCGCGTAAATATACTCGGATTGCCATGTAATTGATATACATTATTGAGGATCGCGTTCGGGTGAGGACCAGGTCATGCTCGGTATTGAAAATAAAATGGGCTCCATTCATTGTTCATTTACAGGGGCACTCAAAAGTATTCCCTGGCATTATGGTCTATCGGGAAGAATCATATGCGGTGAATTTAATAGCGTTTCAATATTTTAAAAATAATGAAATTTATATACAATCTTGAAATGTACTAGAAGATGATTACTACAGAATATGTTAGATTATGTTATGCATAGCACTTACAGTATGCGTACAGGGGAACTCAAAAGTATTCCGTTATATTATGGTCTATGGAGAAAAATCGTTTGCGGCGAATTTTAAAGATGTTGCTTTGATAAAAACATAATGACATAGGTATGAATTTCTGAGATGCACTAATACACACTTTCTGTAGAATATGGGATACAAGGTCATACAAAAGGGATAAAATAATGATCTACGGGGAAAAAACTTTTCACAGCGTATTTCAATTATGTTGCATTATTTAAAACATTATGAAATTAATATACATAGATTTACTACAAGATGCTTGCAATGTAATGCGATGTGCCTTGCATTTATCGTTCATTTACAGGGACGCTAAAAGATTTCAGATACAACACTGTATCCGAAGTTCTGTCTATTAAGGATAATTCCTGAAAATGTGTTTTACATTATGGAATACGTTTTTAAGTTTAACTAGATTTTGCATACCTTGTTGAGTGCGTAAATTCTACTGACCACACAAAAAACAACTACACTACACAAAAAAATTCGTAAGGATTACTGAAAATAAGAGCGAATTGCTTAGAGGTGTTTTTTTTATTTCAGTTATGCATTTTCAAGTTCAATTACATTCAATTACTAAGAGAGGATTGTAGCATATAAATAAAAACATATATATAAAGGTATGCAAAAAACTGGATAGATGGTCGCCTATGTATAGCAATTCCTGGAAGTATGATTCAGTCGATTTAAGCATGTTTTTGCCTGAATTAAACTTAAGCTTAATATATGTATAAAAATCTGTATGTAATACACAGACCTAGCAGTACAAAAGAATTCATGTACGTTTCAGTCTATCAGTAGAAATTGCTGAACGAGAATTTTTAATCTTTTTTTTTTTTTTTTTGCATTTTCTTACTAAATTAGGTTTTAGCATACTATGTAGAATATATACAAATCTCTTTATTAAATACAGAGCTGAACAAAAGAATTAAACTACTTTTCAGGCTATGGACGGTAATTGTTGAAATCTGGTTTTCAAATGTGTTATACGTTGAAAACAAAAAATCTTCTTAAAACACCATCAAATTTTTTAAATACGCTGGGCCGTTCGAAAGATCTGAGTCTTTCTTCGTCAGGCGCAAAGAAAACGTGCTTCTACTATGAAAGCAGCAGCAAGACTATTATGAGAGATAAGGGAAAGGAAACAAGCTGAAGAAACAGCCAATAGGAAATTAGAAATCAACAGCCAATAGGAAAGTAGCAGACAACAGCCAATCACAGAAGAGTATAATCAAAACAAAAAAACACAGAGTAGAAGGAGCAAAAATTGGGAGAAAAAAATACATATATTTAAAAATGGGAACGCATGAAATTAAAAAATAAATAAATGAATAAAATATAAATAACAGACTAATATTAATTAATACAAATATACGTGTTATACGTTACCTAAAATGTTTACTTTGGTATCTTCTTTACCTTATAAAGGGCGACGTTTTGTTAAAGTATTCTGGAAGTGTTGTAAAATGCTTCATGATATATGCTTTCTTTCTTGCCTTTTTTATTTTTATTTATTTATTTATTTTTTATTTATTTTTTTTTTTACTTTCTAAACTCGTGACTTCCGTAAAAATTGACCAATCGTCATGAAATTTGAATATAATATTAAGATACCCTTTACCTTTTTTAAATATAGCCATTGTTTTTTAACTCTTTCCAACAAAGTTGAAAAGTGTTTATGCATTCGGCTTGTCTGTCCGTCTGGTCACGCTCTAATTCCTGTAAATATACTCGGATTTTCATGCAATTGATAAACATTATCTAGGGTCACCAAGGCATGTTTGGTATTGTATATGAAGTATGTGGGATTAATAGTTCATTTCCAGGGGCACTCCAAAGAATTCAGTTACATTATAGTCAATGGGGAAAAATCGTTGCGGGAAGAGGGGGAAAAGTGTATTTTAATGTCATTGCGCTATTTCAAATGTATTGAAATTGATATAAATCACTGCATTTCAATGCAGGAGGAGCATTTCAATGCACTGCATTTCAATACAATATATACAGGGCTGATCAAAGAATTCCTATAAATTTCCTTATTGTAAATGGGAACAGCTGAAATTTGGGTTTCAAGTGTGTTATCCGTTTCCATATGGTTGAACTAGACATAATATTTTAACTTATTAAACGGTGCAGTTTTGTATCATTATTCTAAATGTATTCGAAAGTGTTTCATAATCTATGCTTGACGCATGACTTTTGCTTTCATGTTTGTTTGTTTTTTAAGAAATACGCAACAAAAAGTGTTGCATATGATCGTCAACAACTCGCCAAAATGAGCGAGACAGGCAAAAATTTCATATTTAATTGTCGTTCTTTTTCTTCCCCATTTTCTAGGCTTTTAAATTTCGTAAAATTTGACCAATCTTCACGAAATTTGGATGTAGTATTGAGGTACCCAGTATTACTTTGTACCTTACTTTACATTTTAAAAAGAGTCATTTTATCGTGTTCAGTTTTGTTTTGTTTTTTAAGAGACATGCATGAAAAAATTTAATATACAATCGTCAACTTACCACAAAATGAGTGCTACTGACAAAAATATTATATTTATTTGTCACTTCAAAAGATTCGTAACTTAAGTAAAAATTGGCCAATCGTTACGAAATTTGAATATGGTATTAAAGTACGCAGTAATAGTTTACGTTTTTAAAATAGTCAGTGTATCATGTTAAATAAAACTTATGTTATTAACCTCCGAATGCCTTTTTACCCGACTGCCAAGAAGGGTTATGTGTTTCACGCGTATCTGGGTATGTGGATTTTTTATACCCTCGAAACATCCCAACGGCTGGATGAATTTTAATGAATGAGCTCTCTATCGATTCGTCTTAACCGTCCAATGGTTATAGGCTAGGTTTTATTTTTATAAATTCAAAATGGCGGCCGTAAAATACAAAATGGCGATAGAGACGAAAAAAACTTTTTATGCACCCTATTGAGTGGCATATCATTGGATAGGTCTTTCAAAATGAAGACGATATTTCATTGACTATTTTACAGTCAGAAGCTCCGTTTAAATATTATACAATTTGGAAGTTGTGTAGGTAGGATCTCTAGCTTTACTGTAATTCTAACCATCATAGGCATCTATAGGCCTCATCAAAACAGTGTTTATAGATAGGAACTAACAATTAAACACAACTTAAAAGTCATCAATACAAGTAAATAAAAAAAAATAGGTAAGTAATGTAAAAAATAGTTTCACACTGATGAGAAATAATTAATTAGTTCGCTTTTTACGCAGTCGGGTTTTTTGATTTTTTAAATTTAATGTATTTCATTGACCACTTTAGATATTATATCGGGTGATAAATTCTGAGAGATAAAGTTTCTTATCTCAAGCTGGAGTTATATTACTCATAAAATATTTTTAAGAAAAAAAAGTTTTTGATATAAAACGTTAATGCCTTCTGAAACTTCATTTTAAATTTTATACCCCATAAATTCTAATTAGTTTATCTAATAAACACCCTCCATTTAATATGAGCAAATAACGTGAAACATGTGACGGTCTGAACAATTCAAGAATTTTCAAAGTAATTTATCGAAAAACGTTTAGCGTTTCATATAAATGATATCCCCTAAACTTTTATGATATTTAGAAGTTTTTTATGTTCTTTTGTAAGCCAAGTCAAATGTCAAATCCCTCCTTCCTCCGGCCTCGTTCAAAGGAATGATCAAGAAGAAAAGTTGGAATTCTTATATTAGAAAAATCTTTTAATACAATAGAAGAAAAGATTAAAAATGCGAGGAATAAAGTCTGGAATAAAATGAATATGCATTTATCAAGTTCCAGTGGAAAATTCAGCGGGTTTTTTTTTTTTTTTTTTGGAAAATGAAGAACGCTTTATGCGGTGCAACTTTTATTTTATGTCTATGCTTACTATTAATTTTCTTTTACGTATGAAGATGAAATTCTATAAAAGGTAGAGATAAACATTAGTTATATTACAACAAAATCCCTGATTAAAACCCTTTAACCGGTTGGCCCGGATTTTTCCGTTTCTAGAAATCATGTTAAAATGGGTGTAGACAAAAATATTTTAAACATAATTTTATTTTGAACCATATATAGAAAGATTTGATATTAAAGATATTATAGCATCAAACTGCGATTAATAAATATATATACCCTGGAATTTACAAGCATTCTTATAAAAATACAGGAAAACCCTCGGGCGGTGAAAGGGTTATAACGCAGTATAAAGGGGGGGGGGGGAATCATGAGAATTTACACCTTGCAAAATCTGTAGGATCACTTAAACATTCTATAAAAATAATATAAAATATTATTACGCTGTATGTGCCTTAATATATAATGAAAAAAAATAATAAAATTATAATCTATCATATAGAGTCTGTCCAGAAAGTAATAAAACTTTATTTTTCACGCTAAACAGAAGGCCAAAGGGAAGGAGTTTGCGGCCGGTACGTGCGGTGCGGGCTGTCAGCTAAAGGAAACCAATTAGATTTGAACCTTTGCAGCGCACGGATCGCTCGTGAAACAGACACGTGTTTCAAAGTGGCGTTAGTTTTTCAGAATGCAGTGGATTGTTAAGCAGAGAGACATGCCATTTGGGTAAAAGTAAACAAATCGGCTACTGAGACGCTTGCCACGTTACAAGAAGCATACGGAAAAAATTCTTTATCCAAGGCTCAAATTTTAGGTGGCCCAAAACCTTCAAAAACGGAGGAGAGGACGTCGATGACGAACAACCCATTGAGTGTCCAACAAGTTCTCGAATTTCAGACAGTGTGGGTAAAATTAAAGCGCTGTTGGACTCTCATCGTCGAAAAAGTGTCTGAATGCTTGCGGAGGCGTTGGGACATACAAAGTCGATTGTGCATCAAATCGTCACTTAGAGAACTTCAAAATTGCGTAAAATTTGGGCCAAGTTGGTTTCAACACATCCTTCAAAGTGACTCAGCTGGTGGCAAAACACAGCGTCGCAACGCTTCCCCAACTACCGTACAGCCTCTATCCGTCTTCGCCAGACTTTTTTCTATTTCCTCTGTTAAAATCCAGTTTAACCCTTTCTAGCGCGGAGTAATTCAGTTTATAAACTGATGAAATAATGCACTGACACCAGAATTTATGAACGAAGTTATTAGAAAATACGAACTTGCTTATTTTTACGTACATTATAAAAGGAAAATTTTAATTAAATAATATTGATGCCGTTTGTCAGTTTTGGAATTAAAATTAAGTATCCTCTTTTAAGGACGCCGCTCTCGAAATGGTCAAAAGATCATCTTTTTGACAATCTGATGTACTTGGAGAGAAACATAGCGCGCGTTCTGAACAGCATTTCACTTGAAGACTTTGGGGTGGGCATAAATAGGTGACAGAGTCGTTGGCAACGATGTACTAAAACAGGATGAGTCTATTTTGACGAATATTAACTGTCGGTAAAATTATTTTCAAATAAACGAATTTTATGGAATCAGTCACATTACTTTCTGGACTGACTCTGTACATGTATTGCATATAAACAGTGCGTCCGCTTGACCTACGTGGAATGTAACAAATTATTAAGATCTGAAAATATTAAAACTTCAATTTTTTTCTAATATTGACTCCAGGTATGCAAACTGGGAAAGGTTGCTGATTTAAGAAATTTACATAAATACCAAATTATGAAAACTTTAAAGCTTGAAGCAAGTAAATATCAATTTCAGCCCAAAGGAATAGACATACTTTTTAATTACGACAGAATTGTTTCGCCAAGATTCCCAATTTTTTTTTTCTTTACAAGAGTGGGGAATTTCCCAAATTCAGATTCCCATACCTCTCTCTGACTTATGAAACTTCCAGTGAGAGAACAATCGATTTCCGATTTTATTTGCACGTAAAAAACATGCAACAGCACGAGGTATTCAGAGATGGTAAATTTTTCAGCACTTCATGCTGCTACACTTTAGGGGTAGAAAGAGAATTAGTATTTTGTAACATGGGCTGGCCATTGGCCATATAAAACTGGATCATTTATTGGATATTCGAGATTTGAAATTACTATATCTCTGACGAAAGAAAAAAGGATGATGAAAGTGTTTTGAAGCCAAGCCTTTGACATTAACCTCCTTCAAAGTGTATGAGTGTCAGAAGCTTTCCTGGCTTAACAAAACTAAATAGAACTATATAGATCGGGAGACAGCTGCACAGACATCGAGTTGGCGACTGAAATTCCGGGATTATTTGAAACTCGATTAGCATATTAAAATGCAACTGATCTGCCAAATAATATCTTGGTAGAAAGCACCTCTAAACCCGATTTTAGTGGTTGACTGGTAGGTTTACCATTGTGTTTTCCTACTCCAAGTCCTCTGTGTTTTCATACCTTTTAGATACAGAAAACATAATGATAAACCTACCGACCAACCTCTAAAATTGGATCTGCGGGTAGTTTTCACCAAGATATGACTTGGCAGACCACTTGCATTTTAATATGCTAATCGAATTCCGTCTAATTCAAGAATTTCAGCCGTCAACTCAATGAGGTAAAGGTCTGTATAGCAACCTCCCAGTCTAACAGTTTGAAGTCTTTCTCGTTGTAGATTCAAAAACATTCAAAATATAAGAGTATTTTTGAACACGGTTTTCTAGGCTGTGGGATTTAACGCCAGATTCAAGCATTAGTTTTGCTTCAATACCATCAGAATTTACTACTGCCATAAACAACTATAAAAAAATTCCGTTAAAATATGGAAATTGTACGCCACGTCGGCATTGTTTCCGTATTTTAAAGAAGAAAAAATACAGTAAATTTTCCATGATTTCTGAAATATCGATTTTTAAATGTCCGTTTCATAACACATATTTTACATAATTTTTATGAATTAATATTATGATTTAGTATTTCATTAAAATGACATTTACAGGACAAAAAAAAGTTGCTTTTAAGAACAACTTTACATCGTATGAAAAGAAATTCTCTATTTGGGTCTGTCTTCAGTAAACAGCCAACGCTTACCACAATTACAATGGGATTCGAACCAGTGATCTTCACCAGAATGTCGACTTGACCACAGAGCAACGACTACATCAGCGACCTTCTCAAATATTATTACTTATTTAAGATGTTTTTTTTAAAAAAACAAAGCAAGGTCTGAAATAATATGAAATTTTTCTTTGGTAGATTGATTTTTTCTAACTGTGTGTAATTCTGGATGTTTTTCATATTTTCTTTCCATGATTTTAAATGCTTGGCTTTTTTATTTGATGTTTTAAAAAAGATAAATGTAACTTATTATGTAAGTAAAAAATTACATTAAGAACAATGAATGGTATATATATATACATTTTTTCCCCAAGATTCCCAACATTTTTTAAAACTTGTATTATGATTTGTATAATGATTTATGTGATTTGTGTTTCCAAAAAAAGCCTTTGTTAACATAACTAGGTAAATGTAAAAATAATTTTTATAAATTATTACATTTGCGATATACTGAAAGTTTTTGTTTAAAAATATTAAAATAAAAAATCGATTTTTCGAAACAGTATTTATATTTAATTCCTCTGTGATAGATATAAGTCCAACGTTAGGTTATATAATAAAATAGAAACTGTAATATTTACTTTTCAGTTGTCTCAGACTTAAAAAGAAATAATTAGATTTTATATATTTTTTATATCGTAACAATATGTTAGCTTTAAATAAAGAAAAAGATTATTTTGTATTTTTTAATGTACATATTTACACATATATGGCATTATAAATTTTATTGGTTTTACTAGAAACGTCCAATATAAAGCTAACATTTAGCCAATATAGGCATAGTATTGGAAATAGTTTCAATTTGGAGCCAATATTGGCATTTCACTTAAAATATTTGCAATTTAAAGCCAATATTTGAGTGATTTTTAGGTGCGTTCGTAATTGCATAAATACGTAGCGCCTCTAGTCGTCATTCGGTCCTTCCGTCCGTCTGTCCGCATCATTTTAATCATGTTAAGGCTTTCGAACAGAATGAAATTAATATGCACGTATGAAGTGCACTCAAATAGACAATGAGTACACAATGCGGTGAAAAAAAATATTTATAAAACTAGTTATAGTACGAACGCACCTCATTTACCATGTTTGACGAGTAATTTCCAACTTGTTCATTTTAATAAAACCTTTTCAATGGAAAGCAAATATCTCATAACATTGGCACTCAGCTGGAAACATTCCCATTATAAAACCAATATTTCTGCAATACTGACATATCAATCGAAATACTTGCAATGTAAAACAAGTATATGTGTAACATAGATAATTTCGCATTACTTCTATAAGCAATGTTATTTACAGAAATTCTATTGATTTGAAATCAATACCGAAATATTCCATAAAATTTACGGTACAAATCTTGCATTTTTAGGGATTTGTAATCTCAAAATGCAAGTTACGGAAATTGTACCGCTTTTTAGAAAAATTAAATTTCAGAAAATTTTGCGGTAAATTTCCTTTATTTTTATTGATTTTTTACAGGCCTTAAAATTATGACTGGATCGTAGAAAAGTGAAAAAAAGAAGCGCCTGGCTAATGAAAAACTAATCCGTTTTACATTGGATTGATGACTGCTGACTAATAATTATGATTGCTTGCCAAAGATTCAGCTGTGGTGTAATGGTTTTAGTAGGAGTTCATGAGAAGTCTTATAGGGTTTAAATATAGAGCTTTTATTCAACAATGGGTAAAGGTTGCCAGAAGAGATCTTATAAAGTTTGCGCTCACTCTGTGATAGCAATAAAACAATCTTAATTAAATATAAACTCAAAAGTCAACTCACGTAAACTTCGTTTCTCCGGAGAGTGCTTGAGTTGCGTTGGCGGGATTCACTTCAAATCTAGATCTAGATTTCATCTTGCTCTAAATCTGCTCTTGTTCCCAGGCGAAACTCCAGTCACACAGGCCATTTCTCTGATACCAAAACTACTCTCGCCAACTAACACTTATCTAAAACTCCTAACTGATTCACCTGACTCACTAACTAAACTACCGTTTAACATACTTTCGCTACGGTTACCACTAACTCGCGGAACAGTGAACTCCTAATTAAAAATGCACCGAGGACAAATAGAGTGCCTCTAGCCTAGAGTTACGTCTTACACCATGTTAATAAACAGAGTAATAATAAACAGATTATATATGTAGTAATAAACAGAGTTACTGTTTCTTACACAGCTAAACGAAATAGATCAGGGGTTATTTTTCGGTGGATGTTTTCATGAGCAGTCAGTCCTCATTGGAGTAGTTTTTACAGCCAGAAGTACCAAATTTTTCCCTGTGAAAGTATTAATGCTACTTTTCCTATCACATCACTTTCTTATCCGAAACAAAATCTTCCAACAAGATATTTCATAACAAAAATCAAAACAGAGTTATATTGTTTGCACACTGTAAAACGTTCATGTAACGTTACTCTACAAAACTGGTGGCAGCCTTGCAGCCTCTATTTTATTGAGCAATTTAACCAATAAACTGGTTTCACGTTACACTAATATGTAATATTACACCATTATTTAAGTTAAATTACTCCATAAAATTGGAGGCAGCATGTAGCCAACAATAGAGTAACATTACATAATTTTTTTACAGTGCAGAGCAAAAGTTTTGAACATATTTTTGTCTACTAAAATCAATTACAGTCATTATCAAAAGTTTAAGAGCACTCTATGTTTATGACAACATGTAAGACCACACGCTATTCGCGACGACAATCCAAATATCTTACTTAAACGCCTATATAGGGTCATTAGGTTCATATTTCTTCCTGGCGCAAGCAAAGTTGCCATAATTTTCGTACAGGAACTCCTAGGTGGACGCTCAGCTATCTGCTGTATGATATAGTCGTCTTGAGACGTTGTTGCTCTTGGTCGATCTGGTCGCCCCTTGCAGTATAGATCCCATCATGATTTAGTGTAGCATTATGTATAGCGGTCTTGCTTACAATTAGTTTTAGATGGGTTATTGCTGCAAGGGAATGGTCAGAACGAACAAGAGCAACAACGGCTCGAGACTACCATATAACACGGCCTAGAATTTCTTATAAGAAAATAAAGGCAGCTTTACTTACAACAGGAAGAAATGTAACCCTGAAGACCGTATCTAGGCATTTAAGCAAGGAATTTGGATTATCATCGTAAATAGCAAGTGGTCTTAAATGTTATCAAAAACATCTAATGGTTTTAAACTTTTGTTACGGACAGCACAACATTCAAGGTACACTGCTCAAAACAATTAAAGGATATTGCAGTTTTAGGTGGATTTTGTATCTGGTAAGCTGTTTAGCTGATTGATACATAGTCGACAGACATAGTAGGTTATATGAGAATAAATTACACATGTTTGGCAGAAAAAAATGCATTTTATTGCGCATTTGTGTACTAAAGGAAAAAAACACAATTTGTGCATATGAGAAAAAAAGAATAAGAAAAGGTGTTTTCTTCAAAGAAAATCATTTTCAGTAGGGGGTATGGTTTCCACGGGTGGCCAGCAACGTTGAACACCTTTGAGGCATGGACTCAATGAGGCTATTAATGAGGAGTTGGGGTATTCTGCCCCACTCTTCCAGAAGAGCTCTTTCCAGTTCTTGGAGAGTTTGTGGGGGTTGTTGGCGGCCAGAAACTTGTCTTCCTAGAGCGTCCCAAACGTGCTCGATTGTATTCATGTCTGGAGAACACGCTGGCCATTCCATTCGAACGATTCCTTCCTCGAAAAGGAAATCCTCCACCAGGTTTGAACGATGTGGCCTACAGTTATCGTCCATTAAAATTAAGTTATCTCCGATTGCTGCAGCGTAAGGGACTACAATAGGTCTGAGGATCTCATCCCTATATCGGCGACCAGTCAGAGCTCCATCTCGAATGATGTAGAGGTCAGTGCGCCCGTCAATGGAGATGCCACCATACACCAACACTCCTCCACCGCCAAATCTGACACTTTCGTGCACGAAC
Organism: Maratus speciosus; assembly: GCA_963932465.1. Classification (NCBI taxonomy): domain Eukaryota; kingdom Metazoa; phylum Arthropoda; class Arachnida; order Araneae; family Salticidae; genus Maratus; species Maratus speciosus. The sequence goes on along the minus strand of OZ010788.1, from coordinate 378,594,920 downwards.
GCAGGATTATTCCTACTGCCATGGTCCCTCCAGATGAAAATACGCCTATTATCCGGATGCACAGAAAAACGGGACTCGTCAGAAAACAGAATATTGCTCCATTCATTTCTCCTCCAGTTGACATGCTCGGTTGCCCACTCCCTGCGGTTGCGACGATGCCTTGATGTTAATCTAACACATACCATCAGTCGGCGAGCATACAGACCTACAGCATGGAGCCGGTTTCGGACAGTCTGAGTTGAAATCGTGGTACCTGTAGCCGAGCGAAGGTGTTGTTGGAGAAGAGTAGCGTTCATGGTTCGGTGTCTCCGAGCTGTTAACGCTAAATACCGATCTTCATTGGGCGTTGTTGCCCGTCTACGACCTTGCCCTGGTCTTCGGCCTGCACATCCACTCTCCAAAAAACGGTTCCAGATCCTGGAAATGACACTTTGTGACACTCCAATGGCTTGCGCTACTTCGGCTTGAGTTTGGCCCCCTTCTAACCTACCAACAATTCTCAAAGCTTCTGAATCTGTCAAATGACTTCGCTGAGACATCGTACTCATCGAAACAAAGCAATCACTGAAGGCCGATCATCCTTGTCTTCATTCTCTTTTATCCAGTTGAAAGTCAAATTTCATTCGCTGCCGCTGAAGCGACGTTTTTGACGTCGAACTCAAAATTTGCATACTCCACAGTTTGAAAACCAGAAAAATTTGCATTTGTGATTCTCTTCTTCTATTTTCGGCAAAAAAAATTTCGTTTATATCTTTATTTTATTTAAAACTTCAAATATCCTTTAATTGTTTTGAGCAGTGTATTTGGGATTATACTATAATATGAAATCAATTAAATTGTGCTAAATCTATATTTACTGCGTGTGATTTTATTACACTGATCATAAATTCACAAAACTTATTATATGTGTATAAAATAATGAATTTGCTTACATTTTATTTTTTTCAACTCAGTGAGTTAAAATCCTTCAAAGTCGAGAAACTTGGCTATAAAGTTTGCTAACAGGGCTAAACAAAGATTTGGATTTCCATGAGGCATGAGCCTAAGAATCGTGAAAAAGTGACCTAAATTCATGTCATATTTTTGACTTATTTGTTTTTCATTACGAGTACAATTTTATTTCAGTTCTATGGTACACTTATATTCCTTCTCTATTCACAAAAACTTCAATTTTTGTATCAATAGGATTAATCAATTGGTTTTATATTTTTGTTTACCTACTTTCATTTAATAAGTATTCTAAAAAGAGCTAGATGAGTTAAAAATAAAGAAGACAAAAAAAAGAATTTTTTTGCAAAACACGGTTGATTTCTCTTTAGGCAAATTTTAAATTCAAATATTTTTAGGGGAAAAATATACGGGATCATTACTTAAGCGATGCATTTCATTATTTAGAATTAACTATACTATTTCAGTTTCTAAATTCAACTCAAAATTTCAGTTTGATGAATCGTCCCTTTTCTACTTTAATTATAATAATTTGCTTTCCCTTTAATAGAATTGTCTATAGCTTAAACTCAGTACAAAAAATGAAAAAAAATAAAAGAAATGAAACGCAAATTCTACTATAACTCATAATAATTTAATTAAAATAATTCATACAGAAGCCATCAAATATACAGAAGAATTTAATAGTGAAAAAAGAATACCTTCTTTTTCATTTATGCTTTCATTTTTATTTATTTTTATTCTTATTTATAAAAAAAAATTGCAGATTTTTGTACAAATGATGAAATTCAATCACACTTTATCCGCCCACGGCTTCAGTTATATGACTTCCGCTCCATTGACAGCGGAAAGCAAATCCTGCTAGGATTCTGTCGCACTAATTAATAGAATAATAGAAAAGTGAAACAAGGGACAAATTTATAAAAGACATCTGGTGATAATGTCGACCAGCAGCCTCTTTCTGAGACCCATAATTACTATGCAAATCAGGTGAGCCGATAACAAGCCATTGAAGAGTTTTCCCTCCATTTTCAGCATCTTTTGTTCTCTGCTATGAATTCTAGAAAAGAACTTCAAAAGTGAAATTATTTTGTATCAAAAACGACAACTACCTATGCTGATGGATAGTAGAATCTTTTCTTAATGAAAAGGAAGGAATTTCAGGCATTCCTGTAACAATAATGAATAGTAATAATAAATGAAATGTGAGAAATGCGTGTAATGCATGTAATAATTTATGCTTCTTTAATCACATATGAGTTATTGAGTATGAAGATATTATAAATGGGGATAAAAAAATAATTTATGAGGATAAAACCATGAAAGAATAATTTTTAAAATGAAAAGTTAGACATTTAGTTTTTTCAGCAACACTTGAACATAATTATCAATTATTTATACAAGATATAACTTGTGAAGAAATTCCATCTTTCTGTATTCTCTGTCATTTTCAGTGCTTGTTGTTCTCTGTTATGAATTCTAGAAAAAAGCTTCAAAATTGAAATTACTTTTTAACTAGCAAACCCCGTGGCTTTGCTCGCGTAATACTTGAAATATGCCAAGGGATATTTGCATGATTATTTTTTATTTAGATTAGAAGAACACTTTTTGAAATAATTCAAAAATTACAAATTAAGCCACAGTTTGACATTAAGACACAGTTTTCTTCACTATAAAAGTGCAATAGACAGAAATGAGATTTTAATTAATAAGACGAACTAAAACTAATTCCAATTAAATGATAATTTCGAAAGTATTTTGAGACCTTTTACGCTCATTTCAGTATTCAATTGAAGTTTTGAATTTTTTAGAAACCATCTTAACACATTTGCATCTTAAAATTAACCATCATGGCAAATTCCAAGCTTCTTGTCTAACAGTCTACTACCACTCTGGTGTTAGTGGCACCAACATAAAGTGCCGAAACAGAATTGAAATAGGATGTCTCGAAAAATGTTGAAACAGAGACTGTCGCCAATACTTTGCCAACATTAACCTTGAAATCGGTTGGTATTTCCTAATATTATATAGAAAACGAAATTTAGATGTTTTTAAAGGCGTTTTTGTGGTTCCTGCCAACCAGGTGGTAGTGAAACCGGCATAAAATATAGTCCGTATAGAATCAGGGACTATCACTCTTGATTCGCAACCAATAACTTCTGTAATCGGTTTATTATTACCTGAGATTGCGTAGAAATCGCCATTTAGATCGTTTTTTAGAACTCTTTTCGCGCATTTTCACCCCTTTTAAATTTCGAATTTTTTTTAAATGTTCTTAGAGATCATTTATATCTGATAAGTAACTACCATGACAAATTCCATGTGTCTGGACCCTTCAGTAACACAAAAATCGCAATTTCGAACGCTTTTTTGCTCCTGCATCCCCTTTACAGGTAGTGGCACCGACATAAAATGCAGCCTATTTTAGAGCAAGGGTTGTCACCATCATTTTGACACCATTATTTTTTAAATCGATTTGGTACTTCCTGAAATTGCGTAAAAATGGCCATTTAGAACGTTTTTTAAAACGCTTTTCGTGCATTTTCACCCCTTTTTAATTTAGATTTTTTTAAGAAATGTCCTTAGAGATCATTAGTATCTTATAAGTTACTAACATTCCAAATTTCATGTTTCTAGGCCCTCCAGTAACACAAAAATCACATTTTTAGAACGTTTTTTGCTTTTGCACCCCCTTTTGGCCAGTGGCACGGACATAACATATAGCCTATGTTCTAAGTAGGATTAACACCATCATTTTGATACCATTACTTTTGGAATTGGTTTGGTAGTTCCAGAGCTTACCTCCTACAAATAAAGAAGTTTTACCTCTTTATAATATTAGTATAGATAAAAACAACAACCACCTTTTCTGATGGAAAAAGGTTTTATTTTTAATATAAGTTTATGTATATATATATAAGGAAATAATTTTATGAGGAATCCTGGTAATAATAATTTATGCTTCTTTAATCACATATGAAAGTGTATTGAATATGCATATTCTTAACTAATCAAGTTTCCTATGTTGAACTGTACTAGCAAGGAACATACAAACAATGATCACCTGTAATTTCGGTTGTTTGGTTCCGGGCGCTTCGATCATGTTTTAAAGTCGAGAGCTAAAAAAGGCCGGTACACCCGGTTAAACTAGAATCCGACCCGCAACAAACATCTATGCCTGAGTCGGGATTCGGACTCGGCACTTTTTGTCTAGTAGCCAGCGCCCTAACTACTAGACATGCAGTTGGGCTTACTGTAAATTCGAACGAATTTGTAATCCAATCGCACGTTCATAATTTGTTGCCAGAAATATTAAATATGAATATTCCCTATCTTCGAATATTTAGTTTTAAAGATGAAAAAATAAGCTTCAACTCGGGTATTTATTTTCAACTACATTGCAGAGTAGCGAAATAATTTCTTTTTTAGAGTTTATATAGGTTTTAAATACTCAGTAATTTGCGCCTCTTATCGAGGTCTTTGTGGCGCTGGGGTAACGCTCTCGCTAGTAGAATCTGACGGTAGATGATCTGTTCGTATTCTTACCCACGATGTATGACATTTTCCTCTTTTTTAAGGCTGTTCTCAAATCCAAAAGGGCAACTTTATGACATAAGTTTAAATTTATTTTTGTTCGGAAATGCATGAAACTAGCAGGTGTTGTTGTTCAGAGATTATGTAATCGAACTGTTGTTGTTGTTGTTTTTTTGGTTTTTTTTTTTTTTTTTTTTTTTGCAAACACAATAGATCTTTCAGAAAATAGTGTCAAAATGGGCATTTGGAACCGAATTTCCGCACGAAAGAAAAATAACCACTCAAGAAAGGGTTAAAAGGGTCTTTGTCACGTGATCAAAATCGCTTATAACTCAATAGGTAATTTATTGATCATAAAACGGAAAACACAGTTCGATTTCAAATCGCTTCCATAGTCAGGCCTTCCAATTTTATATCTTTCCGTTAAAAAATGAATCTGTAATTGTGTCAAAACGTTTTGCGCTTGTTGAGCAGAGAAGTTGAGAACAGCCTTAATTTATTTTATGCTTTTTATACGTTACATATTTTACGCGCAGTTAAAAATTACTATTACGAATCGACTGATTTTATGGACTAATATAGGAATTCGAATATATGAATGGTATTTATGAAACGGTTAAACTCGCGGTCTGTAGTATAATATTGATAGATACTCGAACAGAAACAGATGGCTAGTTCTGAAATTAAGTGGAAATTTCACTTTGGTAATTTGTAGAAAATAAAAGTTCAAATTGACGCGTTGAAGTTGTGTTTCCAACATTTTCTTAAGGTTTTAGAGATAAATAAATCATAATCAGAGGTCAAGGTTAATTTTTTTAAACTTAAAATTAAATTTCATTTTTCATATAAACATGGAGGTGGCACATTATTCCATGGAGGTGACAACCTTTAATAGTAATGATGAATATAAGTTTTATTGTCCATTTACTAGATTGGAAAACATTTATGGCTGCGATATTAGTTTGTTTTATTGTTTAAGAGGTATAATATGTTATTTCAATGAAATACAGAAATTCAAATAACACATCAAAACAAAAACTTGATTACAATACAGGTAAAGAATACTATTCTTGAGTAACATGTTAAAAAAGAACAAAGCTCAAATTTAATTTTTTTATTAAATAATATTGCAGTTTTGAGGGATTAAATCAAAGATATATTGTAACCGATTGTTCACTTTCCGCTGTTTAAACCACACAAATTTATTTTTCATATCTTATGATTGCTTCTTGATCCTTACTGAAAACAAATTTGTTCTTGGATCCCGAACATCTTTGCATAAATTTAACTTGTACGTACTTTAACTGAGGTCACATTTGCTAAATACAGATTAACAGACATAACTGAAATTTTGTGTATACTGCGATACTTCTTTAGTTTTTTTAGAAAGGACAAATCCAAAGGCTTTCTTTGACTTTTGAGACTTCTCTTTTTTTTTTCAAAAATTTTTGAACTGAATTCCAGGCATTTTCTGACTTTAGGAGAAACATTTTCATCTTGTCATATTTTCTGTGTCTTCTCTTTCGGACTGTTTAATTTTTTTCTTTTACTTATGATGCGTTGATATCTTTCTTATAATAATCTTTTTTTCTTTTATATTTCAACTTTTCATAACATTTTAAAGATCTTTTTCAAGCAATTTTATTCTTTAGTATGCCTTTGTTTTGTTTCTGTTAACAACTTTTCGATTACTTTTTACCCGACTGGTACCTGCTTTTCCTATCACATCTTTAACATTCGCAATAGGATTGTTTATAATTTCTGGATCATCATTTGTTTCTGGTGTAGTAGAATTTAAAAGAACTTGTTGTAATTTTCTGTATTTGCTTTCTTCTCTCGGCTTTCTCTTGTCTTTAGTACCTAGTTCTTTCTTTGTGCACGCTTCTCTCGTTCACTCAGTTGAGAAATAGCTTTTATTTTTCCTTCTTTTTTCTTCTTGTAATATCTTTTGCGTTCTTTTTCCTTGCATTCTTCAAACAATTCTGGATTTTCTTTGATTTTATCTCGTCTTTTCTGCTCTGCTTCTCGTCTGAGTTCTCTTTTCTTCTCCACAGAATTATTTTTGCTTTTTGCCCGAGCCATGATAACTAAAAAATATTTTAAAATATTAATGTGCAATTAGATAAAATAAGTAGATTAATAGATAAATAGAAAATACAGCACTTGAAATTACGACTGCAGACCACTCTAGTGTGGCCATATTATTTAAATATATTAAATATTAAACAAATATATATATAGGGTCAGGTGGGGTGGAATGGGTAGTACTGTTTTGTGTCTTAGTTAAAATCATACTATGTACAAAAAAAATTTGTAAATCATGTATATAATTTATTAACCATTCAACTTCCATTTTATGTTTAGAAAAAAAATATTGGCAACATTTAACCCATTTAGAATCAGTTTTTAAAGGCACATGGTGAATGTCAACGTCACTTAGTGCTACATTAACTTTATTGTATTTTTTTAATTTTATTGCAAAAATAATATTTTTTACTGCATAGTTTGTCCATAGCGGTGTCCTTTATTGACTAAAACAAACATGTAAGAAAAATTCTTTATTTTTTAAAAGTTATAATTAAAAATGTAAAGTGGGGTGAAATGGGTATATGATTAGGCTTAGGGAAAAATGCTTAGGAAAAAAAATCTAAAAAGTATTTTAATGCCCAAGTGATTGAAACGTCAGATCCTCGTACTTACGTTGTAAAATTCCTGCATAAATCATCAATAGGAATTTTCTATACCTTTCCTAACAAAGATGACAAGGTAGAAATCGACAGTAAACAACTTTCAGAAAGCTTAGCCAACCAACACTTAATAATCAGGGACATTATGTATTTAATGAGAAAAAAATTGGCCAATACAATTGTCAATAAATAATTTGATGTAATAAAATATATAATACACTGGAATTTGGGTTATTGGTTGCTTTGAATGCCTTTTAAACTTGGTTACCCGTTCCACCCCACCCTATGGGGTGGAATGGGTATAAAAACAGTCATCAGAAAAACTTTTTTTTAACATTAATGAATAATCTTTTGAAAAACAATTACAATGAAAATGTGATGTCTATAAATGCAATGTAAACACTGAAACATTGCTTTCTATAAATTCCTTTCCAATTAGGAATGATTCCATAATAATTTCAAAAATTTGTATTTTTATACCCATTCCACCCCACCTGACCCTATATATATTTGTAAATAAATTGACTACCATAGAAAAACTGAAAAATTCAATTTAGTTTCGTTTTTAATATTTCTTTTAAGTTTAGAAGATCAGGAAATTTAATTAGAGGTTTTAAAATACAGTTTAATTAAATCTAAGATTTAACTTGTATTTAAAGAAATACTGAAAGGCATTAAAAAATCGAATTTATACAAAATTAAATATTTCAGAATTAAAAATTTTTAGTTTCAAAAAATATTTTTATTAATATAAAATTATGCCTAAAATAAAAATATAGGATCAATAATTAAAAATATTTTTAATTACCCTTAAAATATTGTTTACATCAATAAATGACCCATCCATAGGTCAATAACACTCCATGATACAACAATGGCATAGAGGTGACATCCATGGAGGTGACATATCTGAGATTAGGCCTAACATTATCTAAACTATACACAACGTGATCATAATTCTACTTGGATACAAAATTAAATAAAGCAATTTAACGCTACTTATCAACAGAATTCTGCTATTTTTAAAACTGACAAAATTAATAAGGCCATGGAGTTGACACCCAATTAAAGTACACTATGGTAATTAAAAGCTTTTTAATTAAAACTAGATGAAGTAACAACTTACAATGCTTCAGAAGTATTCCATCCAATAAGTAGCTGCCTGTAGTTAACTTTTATTCCAAGTTCTAGATTATGCTGCCATCTAGTAGATTTTTATATAACTATAACTGATATGTCATGGAAGTAGCTCTAATTCTGGGGACTGAAGTGTCTTGATCTGTAATTTTTTTTTTTTAATTATAAATTTTCAAAATTTTCTTTTAAAAAGTAAATAAAGTATATCCATTTTTGAACTTAATGCATTTTATACGGCTCTTTTCGTTTATCTCATGGTATACATTCATGTTGTAAAGTAAAATCAGGCATGGAGGGACAAACCATGGAGGTGACATTTAGTATGATTTTAATTTTATTAAAGTAGTTTTAAATTTCAAATTCATTCTAAAGTATTTTTAATACATGTTTTAGATGTGCCTTTATAGATTATCTATTTAGTTGAACAATTATTTGCATAAAAGTACAAAAAAAGTGATTAAGACTCAAATTTCCACTTAATTTCAGAACTACCCAGATAAAGAAACTTGCACAGATAAAAAGACAAGAATAAAGAGATATGTATAGATAAAAAGACACGAATAAAGAGACAAAGACAAAGAGCCACATATAAAGAGACAAAGAAACAATGTTAAAGAGATAGAGATAAACAGATATGCAAAGATAAAGAAACAGAGATAAATATAAAGAGACAGACGCAGATAATCGAGACAGGCATTAAGATACTCAGATAAAGAGACAGACAGAGATATAGAAAAATAGCTAAAGAGGAACAGATGAAAAGGAACAGATAAAGAGACAGAATAAAGAGACAATGAATGAATTACAATGAAAGAATGAACGTTCAAGATGGAATGAGTATTTTAGTAACCCTGTGAGTGTACTATTAAATGACAAATTAATAGATTCTGTGATAATAAATGAATAAGTATATGCATGGGTATGAAACCCTCACCAATAGACTTAGAAATATTGGACTTTTAAGTGATACTTAGTTGCTGTGTGTAGGATTTATTCATGTTGTATATCGCATTAAATAGGTAAGTGAAGTACATATATATATAGAGAGAGACAGAGAGATTGACAGATAGATAGATAAGAGATTTGCAGACAGATAACCAAAAAGGACTGGGGGTTGGCGCACGAAAGGCGAAGAGGCAGAGAGTCTTCTGGTTTTCAAAATAATTTCTTTTCAGTCATTATTTTTCATAAAACATATATACATACACACACACACACACACACAATCATATATATATATATATATATACAGGGTGTCCGGTCTCAACGGTGTCCAATGGCTAATTCCTAAACCGTTAGTCATAGGCATATAGTTCCAATTACAAAAATGTTTTAAATCAGGTAAAGAAATATTTTAAAAGCGATTTGGGTCAATAAAAACATTTCTTAAAAAATTACGAAATTTAAATTTTTATACGGTCCCCCGGTCCTATAAGTTATATTTAGTAAAATTTTCCTTTTACACTGACAAGTAATACAAAAAAAGTCCCGTTATTCTACGATTACAATTGAGAGAGTAATAGCTGTTTAAAGTTGGAGCATATTTTTTGCTGCAAATTGGGGGTCATTCACAAATTTAGTCGAAATATAATTTCGTCAGATAAATTAAAAAATGGTTGAGAGTAAAATTAACATTGCAATATAAATTTTAAATCTTATTCTGACATATTAATGCAAAATATACAATATGTAATGAACATGTAAGAAGAAAGAAAAAACAGAATTTTTTTTAAATAAAATGATGCTAAATTAACAGCCTCAATTCTTTACAAAATGATGCGTATTTTAAAATATTATTAGGTTTCACTAGCCTGCAAAAGTTGGGTTATTTCATGTTTTTTAGCATTTGATGATTCTTATGTATTCTGTACCGCTGAATCCGAAATTGTCCTTCATTTGTAACCATCACATCAGGATTTTTCGCAAATTTCAAATTTCAAAGTTAAAAAGTTTAAAGTTAAAATTTAATCTCCTCCCCCATCTCATCGGAACACTCAGCTGTTTAGCTGTAAGAATCTCGGGATAAGCAAAAATATCGAATAAATTATTGAATAAAGAAAAATAAAATAAAAATAAAATAAAAAATGTTTTACATATGTTTTATAGTATGAGATTTTCGCTATATTTTAACACATTTACGATACCCCACCAGTGGCCGAGAGGCTCTGCTCTCGAAGCTGGTATACGGGAGGTGCTGGGTTCGATCCCAATCCCGTCCGTCGGCCTAATCGTTCGGAGTTTTTGTGGTTTTCTTCGAGCCTTGGTTTTCCAAGCGTAAATACGGGTTAGGTTCTCTTAGAAAGACCCCCACGGAGGGATCCCCCGTTTGGGCCTATATCGCTCGTGCTGATAATTGGCCGTCATAAACACAACTAACCAACCACATTTACGATTTGCAAAAAAATTCTAACGTGGTGGTTAAAAATGAAGGTCAATTTCAGATTCAGTGCTAAAAAGTACGTAAAAATCAATTACCAAAAGTTAAAAAACACAACCATTTCCTTTACTTTATAGTATCCGATTTTTGTTATTCTTTAAATTTGACAATTTATAATTTGCGAAATATCCTGACATAATGGTTAAAAATTAAGGAAATTTTCGGATTCAGTGCTAAAACATACATACTAGTTAAAAAACCCAACAATCGCAGTCTTGTATTATCTAATCTAAAACTTTTTCTTAAACTTCTTGGCGGTAATCTATCCGAAATTTCTTGTGTTATCCAGTAAAATAAGTATAAATGGTAACCACCGAAAATCCTAATAATATTAGATTGTTATCGGGTTTGCGCCAGTATGTAAAATGTAATCTTGATCGGAAATTTAAAATTCTAGTACAAATTTTGAACTGGAAAAACATATACATACGTCATTGAAGTAACATAAAAACTTATAAAAATAACATAATTTTTGTTAAAAGAAATCATAAAAGAAACAGTCTCAAATCCTGACAAAATAAAACATATGTTATTTTAGGCAATCTTAAACTTAATAAATGTTAACTTAATCATAATACTTGTACGATTTTTTTCAAAGCGCAGATACACATGAAATAAGATCTTTGAATACTTTAAGCACTTGATATGTGACCCCTGAAAGCCAAGCCGAACTCATTTGTTTTCAGAGCAGAAAAGTGGCATAAGTCATGCATTTTTAAAGTTTCATAACTCGCTCAATTTCAGTGTTATATGAATGGGACTTTTTTTTCCTTACTTGTCAGTGTAACAGGAAAAATTTACTAAATATAACTTATAGGACCGGGGGACCGTATAAAAATTTAAATTTCGTAATTTTTTAAGAAATGTTTTTATTGACCCAAATCGCTTTTAAAATATTTCTTTACCTCATTTAAAACATTTTTGAAATTGGAACTATACGTCTATGACTAACGGTTCAGGAATTAGCCATTGGACACCGGTGAGACCGGACGTCCTGTATATTAAACAAAAACATAATTTGCAGAACAAATAAAAAAAACAATTTATTTCCTACATTGTTTAAGGCCGAAAAGGGACAGATATTAAGATATTTCATTCAGTTAGTTCTACATTTAATGTTAAATTTTTGTAAAAAATAAGTTAAAGCAATTCAACATTAAAAAATAAATATAGAATTTAAAAATATGATACTTAAAAACCCTAAAAACTTAGATTCCATTCAAACGAAATCGAAATATATCTTAGACTTGTGTAAAAGTTTGTATTTTAGATGTACCTTATCATTATGTTTACACCCATCGTAAACATGATACAATATCTGCAATACATATACTTGCAACTTAAATTTGGAAAAAGGTCTAAGATATATTTCGATTTCGTTTGAACGGAATCTAAGTTTTTAGGGTGTTTAAGTATCATATTTTTTAATTCTTTTTTGTTAATGTTCAATTGGTATAACTTATTTTTTTTTTCTAAAAATTTAACATTAAATGTAGAATTAATTGAATGAAATATCTTAATATCTGTCCCTTCTCGGGCTTAAACAATGTACGAAATAAATTGTTTTGTTTATTTGTTCTGCCAATTATGTTTTTGTTTAATATGTCGAGTTTTTTAATAACTACTGCATTTAGACGAACTTATTTAAAAATTAACAGAATGTACCATCATCAGGGTGTGATTTACAAGGTATCGATCGCATCACAAGTCGTGGCACAAACCAATATTTAATCCAAAATATTTCATCAGTGCAGTAATGTAGGTTGTCATAGCTTGGACAAAAACTTCTAAGCATAAAAGATTTATAATCTATCTATCTATTTATATAAAATCCAAGTCTCTGTGTGTCCCTCACGATTCCGGTAGGACCGCCTCATTGAAATGAGTAATTGTTGAAAAAAACTAATGCAGGGTTACCACAGTAGTGCCAAATGTTAGCCAACTTGGTGATAGCTGGCTAATTTGGCGAAATTCCCATTTAAAACCATTAATCTTTCATAAAGGAAGTCACCGAAATTTAATTTAAACTCCGCTCTTTTAAGATATTTTTCAAAATCTATGAGTGAGAATTTAAAGTACATCTTTACAACTTCCTCCCGATGCTACTAATAAAATAACCGCCAATAGACGACGCTGTACTGTGTGAGCTCCTAACTGCGCGATTGCAATGTGCTTTAGGTACTTTTCCAGTATAGGTGCCTTGGCAAAAAGGAAATTTGGCAACATACTTTCCGGGAACCTATCCACTTTTTCATTTTATATACACAAGCATTTTTTTCGCTATTTATACGATTTATTTAATATAAAAAAGACGTTTCTCTAATTTTATAAAGAAACAGATGTGATTTGTACATAAAAACATCAATAATATACATATAAAATAAACATATAAAACAAACAAAAACGCTCATCAAGTTTGTTTTCATAGCTGTTTATATGATTTGACAACAAATCTCGATATTTTTCCGTTATACGGACATCATGCCAAAATGTATGCTAATGCGCCAATTATTTCAAAATGCTAAAAGATATTTGTAATTTTATGCCAGCAGTTTAATATGAGTTTTATTTTATTGCTTTATTTTATAACAGTTATTTGTTCACTTATTTTAAGTATATAATTGTGATTTAATGAAATAGTTCGTAAAAGTCTGGAATTTTCAAATGTTATATTTTTTAAATGCTCACTTTAGTATCGACAATGTTTTTTCTTTTATTTTTCAAATGCTTCAATTCACGTGATTTTCATTTTGCGCCATCTATTACGCTTGGCGACAATGGTATCCGTATAACGGAAACGAACCCAAATCTTACTTTCTGATGCCCAAATTACACCAAGCTTTTTTTTAAAAAAACGCCAAAGCTCCCACAGTAGAAAAGTACCAAACTGTCTATTATTTTGCGCTATCTGTGTTATAGTTTGTACTATATGTAAGGGGTGTGGAGCGAAGAGTTTAAAAATTAAATATTAAAGTTTCGGCACAGATGTCATATGCGCCCCATATTGGCGCGATTTGTCTCTGACGCCAATGTCATATACACAACGGGTACTTAACTGGCGGCAAACTGTCGTTATTTTGCTTGATATGGTAACCCGGATGTTGTTGTTTATGCTGTTGATGTTTTCGCCAAATTGGCGTATATGACAACTGTGCCTAAGTTTCTATAAAGCAGTATAAGACTAAAAAATTAAAAATTAAATAAATGCAAAATAAGACTAAAGAAGAAAGAAAAATCATGCGTTAAGCATAGAATATGAAACACTTTCCAACACATCCTGAATGCTTTAACAAAACTTCGTTATTTGGGGAAATAAGATAACTAAGTAAACATTTTAGAAGACGCATAAAAAAATTAAAAAAATGATTTCAGCAGTTACCGTCCATAGCCAATAGTATCGTTATTACATGCCACTATTTAGTCCAAATTTAATTTAATCTACTCTTAAAACTACTGAAATCACATTTCCAGATATTATCATCCATAGACGGTTATGTATCCAATTCTTTGCGTGGCCCTGTATATCATTTTATCTATATTCTACAAACATTTCTTAGTAAACTAAATGCAGTTCAGCGTAAAAACGCATAACTCCTTTAAAAACCACCTTTAATCAATTTACTCTCATACTCAATAACCCCTACGAATTCTTTTGTGTAGCCCTGGATATGAACTGTAGCATTTATGCATACAGTATAGTATGCATAAATGTAGTGAAACATAAAAGCGCATATCATAATTAAAAATGCATTTCTAGCAATCATTGCTTATGTACAACTTCGGAGAAAAGTTGCTTGGCGAGAAAGAAGTTTGCCAACGTATTTTCTAACAACTTATTTACTGCTTCATACTCACAAGCAATTTTTTCCATATGTATGCAATTTATTTAGGTAGTTGTTAGCTATCCCGTCGATCAGTTTCGCCAAATTATATAAATCGCCAAACCACTCGCCAAATTATACAAATTGACATAATTTTTATTTTAAACAACGAAATATCAATTAAATTAGCAAAACATTAATAAAAATACAAATATAACGTCGAATTAAAAATCACTTGATGACGTAAGAAACACATGGTCATGTTTAATGTCAACCATTATTGGCATTTAATCTTACAATTTGGCGACAGTAATTTGGTCGACGGGATAACTAACAAGTATACCTTTATTTAATGTAAAAAAAGCTATTTACCAATTTTTTTTATAATAAACAAAAGTAATTTTGGCATAGATGTCATATTCGCCCCATATTGGCGCGATTTTTTTCCGACGCCAATTTGGCGAAAACACCAACAGCATAAACAACAACATCCGGGTTACCATATCAAGCAAAATAACGACACTTTGGAGAGTGTTAACTACCCGGTGCCGGTGTGTATATGACATTGGCGTCAGAAAAAAAATCGTGCCAATATGGGGCGAATATGACATCTGTGTCATATACGCATCGGGGTTGTCGTGATTTTTCTCTGACGCCAATTTGGCAGAAATCTCGCTTTCGAATACCAGTTACTTATATATTTTTTAATTATTTGCAATCATTTTGAAAAGGAAATAACTATAAATAAATAAAAGTTTGAATAATAGATATACTAATATATATAATATATATAATATATATAATAGTTTACATAATTAAAAACAGAAAATAAAAGTAAATAAACAATTTATTAATAAATAAAAAACAATAGCCGGGTTACCATAGCAGGCAAAATAACACCATTTTGGTGCCAGTTAGGTATCCTGGTTCATATCTGAAATCTGTGCCGTAATTTGTATATAAAAAAATATATATATTTAGAACCGATTTTTTTATGTACATAAGTGCATATATAAACAAAAATAAAAGTTCATTAGATTTGTTTTCATAGCTGTTTATATATTTTGGCAACATATCTCACTTTCTGATGCCCGAATTGCGCCAAGCTTTTTTTTTTAAATGCGCTATAATGGAAAAGTACCTAAATAAATAATTAACAGAAATAACCAATTATACATACTAAAACTTTTTATTTCGAGATCAAAACATTGTTTTTAATTTCAATTAAAAATACATACAGGGTGATTCATAAAAGATGGGCAGAACTTTAAGGGGTTATAGTACACTTAAAGACAAATAATATTAAATAGGAGACTAAGGGTCCCAGACGTATTCCCAAGGAGATAGGGGGCATTAAAGTTTAGGGTCCGAAATTTCAAATGATTATAAAACATGGAAAAATTGGTCGATTCGTTTGCGGTTTTTGCAAAAAATTTTCTTTATGCCAGTATTTTCTTGAAATAAAATTTTAAAGTTCAATTTCAAAAAATGCCGATAGGGGGCGCTTTAGACTTTGGAGTAACAAACAACTATTTTTTAACGTTATTTTTTGTATTTCTTTAAATGATTTCGAAAGCTTAGACTTAAACTTAAATTTTGATCTAAAAATCTGAGTCCTAACGAGTAGTTAAGTAGCGTAAACTGAAATTTGAAACCCTTCTCCCCCCAGAACAAAAATCAGTTATTCCCGATCTTTGTGTCGTAGATTAGGCTCTAACTACTGCCGCGTTTTGCTAAAATTATTCTTTATGTCAGTATTTTCTTGAAAATAAATTTTAAAGAAAATTTTCAAAAAATTCCGATAGAGGGCGCTTTAAACTTTGGAGTAACGAACAACTATTTTATACCGTTATTTTTTGTGTCTCATTAAATGCTTTCTAAAGCTTAGACTTAAACTTAAATTTTCAGCTCAAAATCTGAATCGCTGAGCGTGGTTCAGTAGCGAGGGGAGGGGGTTCAAATTTCAACTTCTGAACATAGTTCAGTTTGCACTACTTAACCATTCCCAACGATTCTGTGCTGTGATACGAGGCAAAAATACAACTTTCGTCAAGGACTGCATAGTCGGAATTCACTCATAAAGGCACTGGCACAGTTGGAAACGTCGCTCATGCAAACGTTAAAGCTCCATTCCTGACGTTAGTCACCGGGTGAAGAAGGAAACAGAAAGTATGCAAATGTCAAATGGGGAAGAAGAAGAACACGTATGCAAAATTTCGACACGATTCAGGCATAAAAACCACTGAACGGTGAGTCAAGTGTAAGTCGCTGTAGTAATGAATCGGAAGATGGTGCCCTTCACGAATAAGGAAAAGGCTGAGATGCATTTAATTTACGGAGCGGCAGATGGAAATGGTGCAGAGGCACAACGAATGTACGGAGAGCGATTTCCCAACAGGCGGTTGCCTAACCGCAAAACTTTCGAGCGCTTGCACAGACAGTTGTGTGAGACGGGATCATTTCTCGCTTCCCGGTCGAATGCAGGTCGTGCAAAAAAGGACGAATCAGTAGTTGTTGCAGAAACCATTCTGGATGTAGTAGCGGCGCAGCCAAGTACAAGTACACGAACAGTGGCTAGGCAGGTGGATACCTCACAGTCCATGACTTGGAGGGTACTGAAGGATGAACATTTGCTCCCGTTTCATGTGCAACGAGTCCAGAAACTATCTCCAGGGGATTATCCAAATCGTATTGAATTCGCCCGCTGGTTTCTGCAGCAGAACGCGCTAAATCCACATTTTGGACGAACTGTGCTTTTCACCGATGAATGTACCTTCACACGTGAAGGTACATTTAACACACACAATGCACATGTATGGGCGGATGTCAATCCACATGCTACGTATCCACATGCTCATCAGAGACGCTTTTCCATCAATGTTTGGGCAGGAATCCTCGGAGACCACCTAATCGGACCGTACCTTCTTCCTGAACGCCTCAACGGTAAAACATACCTCACATTTCTGCAACATGTGCTGCCAGACCTGTTAAACGTTGTTCCTCCACGCATCCGGCGGGTCATGTGGTTCCAGCACGATGGAGCGCCAGCCCATTACGTACGAGACGTCCGCAACTATCTGGGCATCACATTTCCGAACAGATGGATTGGTCGAGGTGGTCCTGTTGCTTGGCCTGCTCGCTCGCCAGATCTTTCACCCCTCGATTTCTTTTTTTGGGGACGATTGAAGGCTCTTATGTATGAGACACCCATTGAATCCCCCGAGGAACTGATCGCCAGACTTTCCGCCGCTGTAGGGGAAGTGCTCGAAAAGCCTGATGTTTTCGCGAATGTTCGCCGTTCCATTCTTCGCCGTTGTTCTGCGTGCATAACCTCTGGTGGTCACAATTTTGAACATTTATTGTAATTACATGTTAATAAATATGCTTTGGTAACATAATCCTAATTTGTGTCTTTTTACCTCGTATCACAGCACACAATGTGTGGACATGGTAAACTGAACTGTGCTCAGGAGTAGAAATTTCAAACCCCTCTCCCCAGAAACTTAACCACGTCTAACGATTCAGATTTTGGGCTGAAAATTTAAGTCTAAGCTTTAGAAAGCATTTAATGAGACACAAAAAATAACGGTATAAAATAGTTGTTCGTTACTCCAAAGTCTAAAGCGCCCTCTATCGGAATTTTTTGAAAATTTTCTTTAAAATTTATTTTCAAGAAAATACTGACATAAAGAATAATTTTAGCAAAACGCGGCAGTAGTTAGAGCCTAATCTACGACACAAAGATCGGGAATAACTGATTTTTGTTCTGGGGGGAGAAGGGTTTCAAATTTCAAATTTCAGTTTACGCTACTTAACTACTCGTTAGGACTCAGATTTTTAGATCAAAATTTAAGTTTAAGTCTAAGCTTTCGAAATCATTTAAAGAAATACAAAAAATAACGTTAAAAAATAGTTGTTTGTTACTCCAAAATCTAAAGCGCCCCCTATCGGCATTTTTTGAAATTGAACTTTAAAATTTTATTTCAAGAAAATACTGGCATAAAGAAAATTTTTTGCAAAAACCGCAAACGAATCGACCAATTTTTCCATGTTTTATAATCATTTGAAATTTCGGACCCTAAACTTTAATGCCCCCTATCTCCTTGGGAATACGTCTGGGACCCTTAGTCTCCTATTTAATATTATTTGTCTTTAAGTGTACTATAACCCCTTAAAGTTCTGCCCATCTTTTATGAATCACCCTGTATATTCTTGGATATCTTTAGTTGAAATTAGGTTCACAGCTTAATATCTCATTCCATAAACCTAAACAAACACAAGTGATTCATTCATCGTGAAACTTAAAAAAAAAATTAAATCATTGAGGTAATCATTCACAAAGTAAGTTCTCCAACAATCAATGGGCAATATTCTAATGACATCATAGTAGGTAAAATGGTTGTGGTATCGTTTGTTTATGGTTTGAAATCACAAAGATTTAATTTTGCAATGTCTCTTAGTTACATTATTTTATTGTCATATTTATGAGCTCCGAACAAAAGCGTATTTTTTCATTATTTAGTTATTAAAGACGGAAAAAAATTATAAATGCATGATTTGAAAAATTTAAATAATTTTCTTTCTTAATAGTAAAAAATAACATCGCGAAGTAACAGCGGGTTTAAGTTAAATAAGTTTAACTGTTTAATTCTGTTGTAATATTCAAAATAACTGTATTTATTAGGTTTCAGTAAACAACATCAAACCCGATTAAACTTTGAAGTTAGAGGAATTACAATGTCATTTCAGGACCTTTCTTTTGGAGAAGCTTTTCTAAATTTCATATATACATGGAAACTCTTCAATGTTAGAAATATTATTCTTAGGACTGACATAACATGAGAACAGCCTGCAATTTTACACAAGTTTTTGAAAACTACTTTATATCAGAAATTTTTTAAAAAACTGGTTACTTTTTTGTTATAGCGGCCACACTATTAGGATTATGACAAGTTGCAGCCAATTTCGCCAACGTCGTAACCAAGATCGTGAAGCACACACATATAATACCATGTAATACCATTTCATGAAATCGTATACGATAATTTAATAGTTTTTACCTTACTTCAAGTGTAAAATTTATTTATTTTTAAGGCGTAACAATCTAAATTATCCAATATATGAATTTAAAAAAATGTAAACAAAGATTGAATAGACATGACCGCAAAAAGCCTCAAATCTGCATAATACTTGGAACCAAACTGTGCAGATTAGTGGTCTTCTGCTGTACACATATTTTCAGAAATGTGTTTCGTTCTTTAAATGTGTTATTTTCATCTATCACTGCGGAACAAGCGAGAAAACTCATATTTTTGCACATGAGTTGTATATATCTTTATATCTAAATTTCCGTCATTTTTGACGGGCTACCTTTCTAGTCTATATTATAAAGGACAAACAAATCTTTGCGTAACGCATACGTCATTTTGCGAATGGCAACACTTTGAAATTTGACATAAAATTTCGGTTTTGCAATTTTCTCTACTGCAAATTTTTAAACTTCTAAACATCGCACATTTTAAATTTTTACATTGTCGTATGAGGAAAAAAATGCTCTTTTAAATGCAATTTGTTTGAAAGCTTTTCTCAATTTATTTTTGAGATATTAATTTTTTTGTAGTTTTTAATACCATTTTTCTAATCGTGGCAACAAAAATAACCCGTTTCTATTGAAAGTAAAGGGAAAATAGTCAAAAATAGGAGATTACTGTATCTTTTTGTTACCATTTTCTAATAACACCTGAAAAAAAGTTGAAATTAAAATACGGGCTATGTCAAGAATATTGTCTGTTATTCCGCGATAATGACGTCATATGCATACTTTTCTGTAGACGAAGTTTAAGGCTGGATTGTAAAAGTAAATTGTTTTAGCGGATACAAATGACGTCCTTTTATAAAAAAGCGTGTATTTTAATTCTTAACACTGAATTATGGCTTGTAGGAGTGCGTTATTTTCACTGACCAGCTGCTTTGAAATTCTTCACAGGTGAAAATTCTTCACTTTTGAAAATAATGTAATCGAAATCACACACTGATAAAACGCAATATTTTACAAAAATTTAGAATGTCTTTATAAAAGAGAAGTGACATGCAAATAATATTTATAATACATAAATTGATGATTCTCGTCTGGATGGTTTTGCTTCGCCGAGAGACAAGCAAAGAAATAATTCGGGGTTTAAAATAATATCACGTTCTTCAAGTTTTTCTCCAAAATTCTCTCTGCTAATAAAATTTTATTGCTATTCTTTAAATATTACGGTAATTGTACCAAAATAACATAATTTTCTTAATTTAATTTTTCATAATTTTATATAATCTATGGTGTAAATCGCTCAAAAGGTAGAGCTACTATGCTGCATTTTTTGCGATTTCCGCAATAGCTCTATCTCAAGAACTAATGCTTGGAATTTCAACAAACTTCAGATTCAGGTATACCTTAATATGAATTAATGCTGTTTTGGTGCAAATCGCTCAACAGATGGCGCTGCTATGCTGCATTTTTCAGAATTTCCACTATAGCTCTATCTTAATAACTAATGCACGAATTTTCCTCAAACTTCAGATTCAGGTATACCTTGATATCATTTAGTGCTGTTTATGTTTTGGTGTAAATCGCTTAACAGGTGGCGCTCCTATGCTACATTTTTCAGAATTTCTGCTATAGCCCTATCTCAAGAACTAATGCACGAATTTTCATCAAACTTCAGATTCAGATATACCTTGATATCATTTAGGGCTGTTTATGTTTTGTTGTAAATCGCACAATACGTGGCGCTGCTATGCTACATTTTCCAGAATTTCTGCTATAGCTCTACCTCGAGAACTAATGCGCGAATTTTCATCAAGCTTCAAATTCAGATATACTTTGATGTGAATTGGTGCTAAATTGATGTAATTGCTTGTACTATTTAAATGATTTAATTGACGTGATTTATATAGAAGAAAGTTTTGTGATGGCCACAACATACTAGTTAAAATATATCATCAGAAAATCAATATCCTTAACTTGCTTTTCCTGAGAGCTTTTCTTAAAAGACGTCTCTTTCTTTTTTAGTTTACAAAATATATCTGTTATAGATTTGATTTCATTTGAAGTGTTAAAATCTTACTCAGAACTTCTCAGCTTAGCTAAGAAAACACATAAAATACGAAAGTAGAGGCCAGTTCAGAGGTCCATTACGCGAAATTATGCGCCCACCAAATGTCTCTCGCAATACACTGTTGGTGTTTTGCACAATTTGCAAGCGTTGCTCTGGCGTAAGTCTATTCATGGCAAAATGGCAAAACACACTGAACACAAATCATCTGCCATCTGACAAATTGACTGTGACTAGAAACAGTACTGCCAATTTCAAAACCACACTTCTAAAAACTAGTATATTGTGGCCATCACAAATTTTCTTCTACATAAATCACGTCAATTAAATCATTTAAATTAAAGAAGAAATTACATCAATTTAGTACCAATTCATATCAAAGTATATCTGAATTTGAAGTTTGATGAAAATTCGTGCATTAGTTCTTGAGATAGAGCTATAGCGGAAATTCTGAAAAATGTAGCATAGCAGCGCCACTTTCTGAGCGATTTGCACCAAAACATAAACAACACTAATTGATATCAAGGTATACTTGAACCTGATGAAAATTCGCGCATTAGTTATAGAAATAGAGCTATAGTGGAAATTCTGAAAAATACAGAATAGCAACGCCACCTGTTGAGCGATTTGCACCAAAACATAAACAGCAGTAATTCATATCAATGTGTACCTGAATCTGAAATTTATTGAAAATCCAAGCATTAGTTCTTGAGATAGGGTTATTACGGAAATCACAAAAAATGCAGCACAGCATCGCCATCTGTTGAGCGATTTACACCAAAATGTATAAAACGTTAATTTCTGTTAAGGACTAACTGAATCTGAAGTTTGACGAAAATCCAAGAATTTGTTAAATATGAAAATAAGCATATACAGTAGAGCGCCGATTATCCGAACTCCAATTAACCGAACTTCCAATTATCCGAACAGCCTATTTCTCTTTTTAAAGAAATTTTTTACCGTACTTTCAGCATCCGAACAGCCTATTTCTTCCAAAAAAAATTTTTAAACGAACTCCCAATTATCTATTGGCTTCGAATAAAATTTTAGATAAAGAAAAAACTGATGGAGGAAAAAACTAGTGGATCAAAAAATGAGGAATGTAAGACAATGAGAAAGATGGGAAGAATCCTAAACTATGAAGAAAATGAAATTAACGAGCGACTAAATACATGACCCTGGATATCAGATTTAAAAGATGATGATATTGTGGATGAGATTCAAGATGAAAAAGGAATTGAAGAAAATTAAAACAAATGCTTTGAAAATGACCCGGGTCCATCACATAACGAAACCTTTGGTATGAAAACAGCTATGAAATGGCTCGAACGGCAGAAGAGCGCTGGTCCTATTCAACTAACGCATTTAACAAGAATTTGAGATATGGCAACATTGAAAAGAATGTCTTCGTTGAAGCAAGCAACAATCAAAAAAAATTTTCTTTAAATTATAATCTCTGGAATTCAGAAAATGATAAATAGAGAAAAAAAAGTTTTTTTAATGATAAAAATGTAAACAAAAAAAAAATTAAAAAGACAAAAAAAATTAAACAAACCAGCACTAACTGGTGCTGCCAGTCCTAAACTTAAATAATGTTGAAGGTTTTAGTATAGTGAGAAACATCCCTTAATTTGTCTGTCCATTTATACGAACTAGAGTCTGTCCCGACTTGTTCGGATAATCGGTGCTCTGCTGCATTTTAGAATTACTTTATCAACTAAGAAAAGAAATAGATATCCTTTTAGAAACACAAAAACAGTAAATACTACACAGAAAAAAACACGTTTAAAATATTAATTTCCTCGTGAGATATTTTAAAAATGAGAATGCATTCCACGACCATAGGTATAACGTTAGCGAAGGGAATTTGAAATCTGACTGAACAACGCCTTAAAGAGCCTACTTCAATCAAATGAAAAGACGCGCTCGCTAATGCTAATCCTATGGAAGACATTTATAAAGATATCTCGTTTGAAATTAAATATTTTTAAATGATTTTTTTTTTTTTTTTTTTTTTTTTTTTGCATTGGATAGTTGAGATCGTACAAAGATCTGTACAAAGACCGCTGTTTACTTTTTCGATTTTTTTTACAGGTATTTTTAATGAGGACACTTTCATTTTTGGAACCGGTTTCGAAAGTAAAAGCATCCTTATAAAAAAAATCTGCAATCAAAATCGAAAAAATAAAAAATGGCCTGCATACAGATCGATCTCAGTTATCCAATATAAAAAAATCATTTAAAATTATTGAAATGTGACCGAGATATCTTTATAAATTTCTTCCATAGGATTAGCATTAGCGAACGCGTCTTTTCATTTGACTGAAGTAGGCTCTTAAGACCGTGTAATCGTCAATCCAAAGTCAACTTTTAATGTAAGCGCGTATCACCTGATGCTTCAATTGCAACCCAGTATCACTCCAACATCACTGAGCGAGATCTACACTGTCAGAAAAACTAGTCTTTATACACTAAATTGTTCCTCATTTTTAAACAAGTAATTCCGTACTCCTAGAAACATGCTTTTTCTGTTAATTCTTACAAAAATTCTAAAAAAAGGGGGAAATTCCGTTTATTCCTTGCACGTATGCGTATTGACTCTATTAATACTAAAGTTCAAATTTATTTTTTAAATGAAAACCAAAATTTCAATAAATTAAAATTTCTAATTTATTTAAAAACAAACAAACAAAAATAATGCTTTCGAATTTAATAAAGTAGCAATTTTCTCATTCACGTAAAATTATTCGTAATATTAAAACACCAATCATTATCTCATAACGATAAAATCTCCCCGCAATTAAGTTTAAATTTGCGAGGTTTCTAAACAAGAAATTTATCAAGCCTTACCCAAGCCCCCATTTGAAGAAAACACCTATCTTCATTTTAAACTTGACATCTAGCAGGCGATATTTGGTCTAGTAGTTAAGGTACTCGATTCGAAGCAGTCCGTTCCCAAGTTCATCGCCGAGATCAGTCACAGAGGAAAGAGAGGGCAATTCTTTTGAAAACTCCTTTCTTCAAATTACGGAAAATTTCTCTCCTACAACGAAAAATGGAGCATGGAAGTTTCTTCAATTAGCGGATGTTTTCTCTCTTGCCACAAAGAAAGAAAGAAACAGACATTCGTTTAATAACGGAAATATTCTGGCAGCACTGCTGCCAGAAATATTTCCGCGAATTGAAGAAAGTATGTTTGAGAGTGTACATCTGCTATAAATCTGATCCATACAAGTTTATTGCAGGAAACAAACCTAAAAATATTTCTTGCAATATAATTTATTATTTATTAATGTTTTTTTAATCAGCTATATATGTTTTGAGTTTCTTTTTAATTATCGTCTATAATTTAATTACTTATTTTGTTTTCATGAAAATCTAGTCGATGAACATCAATAATGCGGAGAAAAAATATTTTCAAATTAATTTACTTAATACCCCTAATAAAGGACTTAAGAAAAAAGAACGTCATTGCACTAAACACGGAGAACATAACGAAAGTAGATATATCTACAATCTATTTCTAAATGGATTAGATGAAATAATTTTAATTTAGATTTCTAATAAATTAAAACGTACGCCGTTTCCCAAAGGATTAATAAAAAGTATTAAAAATTAATTTTTCCAGATTACACCACACATATAAAAACATCAGCTTTTTTCAGCGGCATACATTTTGCTTAATGAATTGGTTTTAAGTTTTCTTTAATTTATTCAAATACTACCAAAAAATTACTTTTGAAATATTCTTTTTTCTTTTTTACTTCATACAAATACTTCGCTACGATTTTGTTTATGTTGTAATCCATTAAAGAGAGATTTTGATTTGATTTTTTTTTAGAAAAGATTTATATATTTAATGCTTTTTTCTGTGGGCTTCCTTAGAGCAAAATTGCAATAAGAGAATTATTGTAATAAGATAAAGATATAGTTGATAAATTTATTTTTAAAATGCATAGAAATGAATTTTTTAAATTATTTCCGAATACAGTAAAAAATAATTAAAGAAAACATTAAAAATATTCATTCTAAATAAATAAAAAGGTATGATTAGAAATTCCAAAATTCAAATTTCTTCAAAAGAATTTATCTTATTTCCAGTTTTGCGGATGATACAGAAACTGAATAAGAGGTTAAAAATAAATAAATTATGCATGGCAAAATTTTAATGCTCCTCCTTGAAACTGAAGTGAAAAAAATTATAAAAAGTAACATAGGCTGAAAATTTTTCTTTCGTTTTCTTTTACTATTTTAATATATTTTTTAACAAATGTGTATTAAATATTTACGCAATTTTTTCAACCTTGACTAAAAAATGGTAAATCTGAAGATCAAGGACCTCAACAGCTTTGGAATTCATTGTTTTTTAATGTCACTTTGCATAATATTTAATAACCTACAATCCGTATTTTTTTTTCTGTTGTTTTTGTTATATGTATATTTATAAATACTCCGAAGCTTCAGTTAAACTTTTAAAACTCACATATTGAACTTTTTTTTGTAATGATAATCTTGAACTGCTTATTCTTAATTAAAATAATAAAACTTTGTATAAATCACCATAAAATCAAAACAATACAGAGAACGCGTTTCGAACTGGAAAATATAACAGCCCGTCATCAGCCAATGTAAACAATCGTCCGTTAGGGGACAAGATCAGAAATGAGCAAACAGGGGAAATAGGAGAGCTTACAAAGAGTGCGACAGATGCGCTGGCTGCAAGGTAAGCACCAATCACAGAGGAGAACGTGCAGAAGAAGAAAGTATTGCCTCAATGGAAGAAGAAATTAACAAAAAAAAAAAAGAGAACAGGAAATAAAAGAAATAAACAAAATTAAAATAAAATAAAAGAAGCGAGTAATTTCCAAGTTCCCAGCTAAATAAAGCGAGTACAATAAGTATATATGAAATGAATATATATACCTCTAAATCTTCGATTGCCTCTCACTGTTGAACTTCCAGTCACTGTTTCAATTTCTTCATGGCCAGAATTATTTCTTCTCCTGTCTCTCCCGCTCACTTGGATTTTCACGAAGTTTATTATTCTTTTATTATTATTATTATGATAAACTTGTCAATGCTCTCTCATCATCTCCTTTTCTCTCTTCAACTTGGAAATTAATTTTGTAATTCTCTCCACCCTTTTCTTGTCTCTTTCATTTTATTAAGATTTTCTTGTATTATAGATTTTTATTTATCATTGAAGCGTTTCCTTATCTTCATTTATTTATCTTTTCATATCTTATGAGTAATTTTTGGTTTCTTTTAGAAATGTCCAGATATGTTTATAAGGAGCTAAATTTTGTCATCTTAGGCCTAATGCCGACAAAATGGGATGAAATAACATAACTTCACTATGAATTAAACCTATTAGTTCCTCTGATGATTCTGTAGGTTATTCATAATTCCTTTGATTTTTTTTTTTTTTTTTTTTTTTTTTTTTTTTTTTAAGACAAAGTAAAATATTTTATGTTTGTTTTTTTTTTAACATATGCATAAAATTTTACAGTTATGCAATTATTTACGAATTTCTGATAAATGTAATGACAAATTTTCAAACAGATCGGATTAATTTAAGATCTCCATATAAAAAATTTAGCATGTATAGATTAGCGTTTAAATCAGTTACTTATAGCTGCGTTGCAACCCGAAGCGTTGCATTTAAATTGCATGAGATCTTTCGATTTCTTGAGCGAAAAAGAAATCTAAATTGATTGTACATTTAAAAAAAACTTACAACATTAATTTGATTAAATACTGAATTTAAAGTAAGAAATCGTTTTTATGATGTATTATTCTAAACTAAAATGGTAAAAATTAGATTTTACAGATTACGTGATTTTTTTTATGCAAAACTTTGTCAAAAGTATATCGTTCTTTTAAGATTTGGTTTCTAATTTCGGAACTGGTGAAATAAAAATTGTGTCACTTTGACAAATTTTTATATTTTAGCTTTAATCAATAAATGGTAAATAGTAAATCAATAGTTTTAAGAAAATACTTTAGCTTTTCGAATTGAAATAAATGCTTTACATGAAAAAAAAAATAGTTTTACCTGATAAACCATTTTACTTTTAGCGCCTTCGGAAATCTTTTAACCGCCATCTTTCCAAAATAATTAATTGAAAATAGTATCTGATTTTTCTTTAAATTCAATTGTTGTGAATAGGGATCAATAATTGTCCACCTAAATGAAAGGAATTTAAATCTTCCTCGTTGGTTGAATGTTAAAGCTGAAAAAAAAAAAAAAACTTCAATGCAATGATTTCTAAAAGTCAATATGTTGACAGAAGATTTTTGTTTCTGTAGAATATATTGATTCATGAAGTTAATGAGTGAAAATGTTTTTTATTCATTGAATTCCTTGGGAATTTGTATTTAATCAAGAATCATTTTTGAGTCATTTTAATCAAAATTCATTTGAATTTCATTTAATCATTCATCTAATCATAATTTTATCATCTATATAAAATCCAAATAATTTATCTTTTCAATTTAAATGAGAAAATGACGCCATAAAATTTAATAATCCCAATAGTTTCCTCTTTGCTCTCTTTTTATCTACAAAAATTAAGTAATTTAGTTGCCATCAGTACAGAAGTGTCCTTAAAAATTGCAGTAAAAATCAATATCTTGGAAATTAATTCAAATTTTAAAATTCTGAGACCTCATATGACATTTTCGGATGCGGGTAACTGGTGTTAATTTCATCACCTCGATAGGAGGAGCTGTTGTGAAATACTAAAAGACAGGCATATTTTAATATAATAGACTAGTTGCGTCGCAACCCGATGTGTTGTATTTAAATTTAATGAGATAATGATTTTTTGAGGGGAAATGAAACCTAACTTTTTTACACATTTAGAAGACAATTATAATATTAATTTTGTTAAGTACTATATTTCAAGTAATAGATCATATTTGCAATTTATACTAAAAGACTTTCCGGTGAAAATGTACTTATGGAAAGCATTTTCGTCTTTCAAAATTTGTCTTCTAATGTTGGAACTGATGGAATAAAAATTATGCCATTTGAGCAAACTTACACAAAAATTGCATTACTTTGACGAATTTATTCAGAGGCATTTTATATTTATTTATTTATGCCTAAGTGGAGCAAGCCACCAGATCGCTAGGATCCTCTATAGACCCTATTTGCTCCACCCTGTAAGTTCCCCAGAATGCGGAGATTCATTACAAAAACTTCCACTCTTCAGACAGAAAAGGCACATTAAAAAATACATTAACACATAATGAACAAGCCGCTAGTGCACAAAACTCCTTCGTGACAGACAACGGTGTGTTGATGCTGGAGAAGTCTATTGATAAAAGAAAAAAACATCGAAGATCATGATTCAGGACCATATCGGAACGATAGTATGCGCCCCGGAGGTCTGCTCCTTCGCGACAAGGGGCGTTAGGACTGCCAGAGCTCGACAAAGGCTCTAACGAGGCAATGGTTGAGTCTCAGAAGTGCAGATGCAGAACAGCTAGTAGGTAAGATTGGTCAGGTTAATCAGGAAGTGAAAAATTTATGCCAAATGGCGGAGTAGTTTTGGCGGGATAAGATATTTTTGAGCCAAGTATCGGGGCGGGGGGTTGGGTAAATAAGGTGCCAGGCCTCTGTAAGTGTGCAGGAGAAATAGTAATGGTCTGTGGATCCAAAAGCCCCACATTCTCAGAGATCCGTGACAGAGTGTTTAAAATATTTTAGGTATGTCCTGAATGGACCATGACCGGAGAGGAAAGCTGATGTGGGAGGGAAAAAAGCTAACAGAATATATAAGACTTTTGGGATTAGGGAATAAGTGTGCCTGCCTTTACTTGAAGCATCCCAGTAGAGTTGCCAATCTAAAAGAATGTTCCTTTTAAGGGAACGGCAAACATGGGATGAGGGAACAGGAAGGGGAGATCTATGTTTGGACATGAGGTGGCATCCTTGGCCAGTGTGTCAGACAGCTCATTTCCAGCTATGCTGATGTGAGCGGTGGCATAGCCGAGAGAGATCCTGTGGATAAGAGTTTTTAAAATGACTTTGATTTAAAGTGCTAGAGGGTGTTTAGTCCTATGGGCGAAAATTTCTTGCAGGCTGGAAAGGCTGTCACTATAAAGGTGGAAGAAGATAGGTTGAGGATGGAGAACAATACATTCCAAGGCCCACAGGATTGCGAAGAGTTCCGCTTGGAACACTGAATTGTCATCTCCAATCCTGCAAGCCCACCGATGTGCCACAACACCGTCTATGAAGATGAAGCCACTCCCGTCTCCATGCACGACCCATCGGTGCAAATGGCTGAATTGTTTGAGGAGTTATAAGAAGGCTAATTCGTATTTATTTGAAGATGGGATGCCTCATCCGCCGGATTCATCGTCCAGCTGTGGACTTTCCTTTGTAAATGCAAGTTAGGGAAGAGTGCTGACTGTGTTGATTCGTGTTCTAAATGTAGTATTCTGTTTTTCTGGTATTCGTAAGTGAGTGTTAAGTGTATGGGTGGAATACCAGTAAGTACTGTGAGCGCATCCGTGTGGATAGTCGTGTTAACTCTAACATTCTGCAGTAGGAATATGCGCTCGACAGAGGCAAGTTTTTGCTTATCAAATTCTGTTAGCGAACCTCCCCAGACGCCCACACAGTAGAAGATAATGAGTTCAATGATTGTGTGGTACCATGTTTTTAACATATTGCGCTTGATTCCCCATGTTTTTTATACAGGAGTTATGGTAGTGATTTAAAAGTTTAATTTTAAATGCTTTGATATGTGGAATCCAGCTCTGGTGTTCATCGGTAGTTATGCCTAATAATTTAAAAGTTGGTACATGGTGGACGCTAACCCCATTGACACGTATCACGGGTTTGCGTTTGAGTTCTCTTAGTTTAATAAATGTTAATGCTTGGGATTTTCTGGGTAAGAGCTGGAGATGAAGACGAGCCAAAAGCTGGCGAAATACAGGGAAAGCTCTCGCCGCCTGCTGCTCGAGATCCAGACGACGACGGCCGGAGAAAACAAAGTTGAAATTTTCCGCGAAAACGTAAAGGATCAAACTTAATTTCTCCAATTCTTTTAGTAGAACATTGCAATAAGCAGCCAGAGGATTCGGCACAGGCACGAACCCAGAGGGCATCTTTTTCATAAAGGGTGCACTGATGTGCCTGAGCCCCAGTTGATAAGAATGCTACGAAATTTTAGATATGTTGCAATGGTTCCAGCTATGTTGCTCGGGCAGTCGATTTCACGTAGTTGTAATAAGATGTCCCGCCACTCTACATTGTCGAAAGCACCTTTAATATCTAAGCGGACAAGGGTTGCGCAATTTCCTTCAGCTATGCCAAGAGCACAGGAGGTGAGGATTGCAAACAAACGGCAAACATGATGACACTATGTATTTTAATGGTGTTAACTTTAGACATAATAAATTTATATAAATGTCTTGTCACATGATCTGCACTCTCTGAAGCCGTGATGAAATAAGTTGCTTGATTCAAGAAATTGGTTAAGCCGAAATACGAGTAATTTTTCTAATACGTTACCCAGGGATGGAAAAAGGCAGATCGGGTGATAAGAAGAGGGCTCAGAGGCATCCTTCCTTGCTTAAGGAAGTATACTACTTCCCCTTGTCTCAGAGTGAGCGGGAAGTAGTGGTGGGTGAAACAGAGATTAGCCCAACGCGTGAAAATTTTGTGAATTACATGGAAAGTGCGTGCAAAAGTTCGTGCGGAGGTGCAATAGATGGCGTTAGAAGCAGCGTAAAGTTTTGTCATTAATACTGCCATCTACGTAAGACAAATCGTTGGAAAGTTGACGTGTGCAGCTTTCATTTCAAACAAAATAATTTGTGTAGATACAAACTGCTTCGAGAAAGTTTACTTTAAAAATGGATGTCGATAAGGTGCATTTACCGCATGTTATGCTTTACGAGTTTCGGAAGGGAATAAACGATGCAACAGCCGTAAAAAACATTCATGAGGTTTATCAAGATCAAGCACCAGCTAAACGAACGGTGGAAAAATGGTTTGCGAAATTTCGCCGCGGAGAGTTTAACCTTGAAGACGAGCCACACTCAGGTCGACCTTCACACATTGATGACGATGTTGTGCATACTTTAGTTCAGAATACTCCGCGAATTTCAACAGAGGAAGTTGCTACAGCCCTTAACGTTGACCGATCAACCGCTTTTCGGCGTTTAAAAAACATGAGATTCCATTTGAAGCTCGATATATGGGTGCCCCATTTGCTGACCGAGAGAAACAAAATCGAGCTAATTTCTGTTTCCGTTTCTTTACACGGGCGGCTCAAAAACGAATCTTTTTGGATCGATTAGTGACGGGCGATGAGAAATGGGTCCTTTACAACAATGTTGAGTGCAAACGCACATGGAAACAGGCAGGTTAGCATGGTGACGCAATGGAAAAAGCCAGATTGCACCCGATGAAGGTGATGCTCCGTGTTTGGTGGGATTGCAAGGGTATAATTTATTTTGAGTTTCTCCCCGCTGGCCAAACGATTGATTCGGAAAAGTACTGTCGCCAATTAACCAATCTGAATCTAGAAATCAAACATAAACGTCGATTTTGTCAAATCGCAAGCACGTAGTCTTTCATCATCACAACGCCAGACCACACGTTTCGAGACAGACGCTGCGCAAACTGAACAGCCTGAAATGGGATGTCATAACTCATCCACCGTATTCTCCTGATATCGCACCATCTGATTATCACTTGTTCCGGTCATCAAAAACTCATTTAAATGGAAAAAAACTTGACTCTTTGGAGGCCTTAAAAAACGTCGTGTCTTCGTTCTTCGAATCTAAACCGCGCAGTTTTTATGATCGGAGTATCCTTATACCACCAGGACGTTGGAAACAGATTATAGAAAACGATGGAGCATATATCACTGATTGAATCACTGATTGAACTTTGTTTGCCTAATCACTGTGTGACTTTAACTCTCAAACTCCACATGAACTTTTGCACTCACCCAATAATTTCAGAATTTTAAAGTCTATGCTTTCCGGACCTGGGGCTTTCTTGTCATTAAATGTTCGTAGCGCGATAGCTACTTCAGCTTTTGAAAAGAGTTTGTCGGGGGGAGGGGGGGGGGAGTGCATCAAAAGTAATATCAGAGTTATCTCCTGATGGATATGCGGAGGTACCAAAGTGTTTGATGAGGGGCTCCATGTTTTCCTGACTGTATGATCGACTGAGTGATAGTTCGAGCTTGATTTCATCAGGGGTGAAAAAATTTCCTGTGAAATTTTTTTGATCTGTTCCAAAGGGACTGTTAGGTTTGTGCAGAACTTGTGCCAGGCGGCGTTCCTCGATTATGAATTGAAATAAATGGTTACAAAAATAAAATTTTTCTCGCCAAAACATTCCGCTTTTAATGCTTTGTGAAAAGTTTTAATCGCCATCTTAAAGAAATAGTTGAAAATGTGTGTTTATTCTTTAAATTCTTCTTTTGTAAATATGGTGCATTAGTTCTCTAGTTAAATGCAAAGAGGTTAATTTAGTTTTTGTTTTACACTATTTTTAAGTCTTTCCAACATAGTTGAAAAGTGTTTATGAATTGAGTTTGTCTGACCGTCTATCTGTTTGGCAGTCTGCTGCCTGTCTGACCACCTGTCAGGCCGTGCTCTAACTCGCGTAAATATACTTGGATTACTGTGTTACTTATATACCTTATTGATGTTTACTACGGCATGTTCGATATTAAAAATGAAGTGTGTAGCATTTATGGTTCATTTACTGGGGCACTCAAACGTATTCCGTTACATCATGGTCTATTAGGAAAAATAATTTGCGGTGTATTTTAATGATGTTAACTTTAGACATAATAAATTTATATAAATTAGTCAGATGCATTAGAAGATGGTTATAATAGAATATGTTACGTGTAGCACTTACAGTACGTGTACAGGGAACTCAAAAGTATCCCTTTATATTATGGTCTATGATGAAAAATCGTTTGCTGTGTATTTTAATTATGTTACTCTGTTACAAATATAATGAAATTGATAAGAATTTCAGAGGTGCACTAAAGCATGCTTTCTGTAGAATTTGGGATGCAAAGCATTTATCCTTAATTTATATGGTCACCCAAAGTTCAATTTTATAATGATCAACAGAAAAAAACTATTCGCAGCCTTATTGCACTATTTCAAACGTAATGAAACTATAATATACATTACTGAGGTTTTCTACAAGATGCTAGCAGTAGAATATGATGCGCATCGCATTTATTCTTCATTTACAGTGATACATAAAGTATTTCAAATACAATACTGTTTTCGAAGTATTGTCTATTAGGGATGATTGCTGAAAGTACGTTATCTGTTATGGTATGCGTTTTTAAGTTTAATAAACATTTTGCGTACTACATAATATGTATATGTATAACGTCTATAAATCATATGCAGGGCTACACAAGAGAATTCGTAAGCATAACTGAAAATGAGCGTGTATTGCTTAAAGGTGTTATTTACTTAGAATTATACATTTTTAAGTTCAACTATATTTAGTATATTAAGAAATGTTTTTAAAATATAATTAAAATCATATACAGGGCCATGAAAAAAACTGGATAAATGGCCGCCTAAAGATGATAATTTCGGGAAGTGTGATTTCAGTAATTTTAAGCGTGTTTTTGTCTGAATGAAATTTCACCTTAATAGCTGGTATGTATAAAAATATGTAGGAAATATACAGGGCTGTACAAAAGAATTCATTTACGTTTTCGTCTGTTGGTAGAATTCTGAAGGTCTGTGTTATGCTTCCTCTTACTATGCTAAATTTTACCATACTATGTAGTATACATATAAATCTATGGATCATATACAGAGCTGCTCAAAATAAATAGAGCATCTTTCCGGTTCTGGGTGGTAATTGTTGAAATCTGGTTTTCAAATGTGTTTTGCGTTTCTAAAATGTTTACTTAGGCATATTCTTAACCTTATTAAAAGGCGAAGTTTTATTAAAGTATCATAATAAAGAGAA
Organism: Maratus speciosus; assembly: GCA_963932465.1. Lineage (NCBI taxonomy): Eukaryota > Metazoa > Arthropoda > Arachnida > Araneae > Salticidae > Maratus > Maratus speciosus. The sequence goes on along the minus strand of OZ010788.1, from coordinate 378,560,265 downwards.
CGAATATTTTTTCCAACTGGATTAAATCATATTCAAGGCTGGAGTAGAATAATTATTAAGATGCTACTTGGCGCAGAATGATATAAATTTAAAAAGCAACGTTAAAGACGCCTACGTAAAATCAGCTTCTCCTCTATATAAATGAGAAAGTTTTCGTTACTCTTTGTACTGAGGACGGTAAGCTAAACGCTACCGAAACTAATCTGCTGTATGTTTGCTTATTCTGGTGTAGAATAGTTGAAGTTTATTCCAACAGAGCGAAAAATATCCAGACCAGGAATCGAATCTGGTAAAGCATTGGCACGGCACGCCAAGTATGCAGGTTCGATTCCTAGTCTGGGCATTGTTGGAATAAATTTCAACTATGCTACTCCAGCCTTGAATATGATTTAATCGAGTTGGAAAAAATATTCGTTTTCTTCATTGTGACCTAATTGCATGGTATACAGGAATTTCCGTGTTAAAGAACACACACTTTCATCATGTAAATGAGGTACGTTTATGAAACCACTTAATTTTAATTCTCTAATGTCACAATGACATCAGAATTTTAGGTACAAAAATTTCCGTTTGTTATGTATGTGAAATATACCTTTTTCTTATTTCCAAATAAATTTGTTCGTTAATTCCAGCAACTTTCATTTATTCATTTCAACATTTTAGCAATGGAAATTCTTTGTCCTTTCATCCGTTTGTCCGGATGAATGAAACTAGCGCTGCAGTTCGCAGCCATGGCCAACAAATAAGAGTAAATTGTGTCAGCCAGGTATCGCCCGGTTAGCTTAGCAGGTAAAGCATCGGCACAGCACGCCAAGTATCCAGGTTCGATTGCTGGTCTGGACATTTTTCGCTCTGTTAGAATAAACTTCAACTGTGCTACTCCAGCCTTGAATATATTTATTAAAGTAATCTAGAAGTCTTAGAAAGTGTTTCATAATTTATGTTTGACGCATGATTTTTCTTTTTTGTCTGAATATAACATTTTAAAAAGCTACAATGAAATAATTTCTTTATGTTAATTTGTCGACAGAGGATGTTTTTTTATTACTTTTCAAGGTAAATTGATTACTGAAGCTTAAATATGTGAAAATAAGTTTTTATTTCTTCAGATTTTCTTTAAAAATATAATTTAATCACGATATCGGTTTTAGTATGTATGTAAATAAGAAATATTTAATCTTATAGAATTTAATGACAAAATGACATCAATAAAAATATAAGAATCCCTATTATTTTCTCATTTCCCTCTGTAATCCACAACAGCGTATATAAAAATGACGTCATTTAGATGAACTTATTTAAAACTATTTCAAATTTATGAATTAAAATAAATGTTTTCAAAAATGTACTTTTCGCTCTAAACCATTCCACTTTAAGCGCCTTTGTGAAAAGTTTTAACCCTTTCAAGGGCAGAGGTACGTTTATGAAACAACTTAATTTTAATTCTCTAATGTCACAATGGCATTAGAATTTTAGGTACAAACATTCCCGTTTGTTATGTATGTGAAATACAGTCGACTCCTCTAATCCGCAACTCTATAATCTGCAATCACTTATAATCCGCACTATATTTCAGACGTAAACAAAGAGTTAAAATCTTTTTATGTAAGATAACTCACATTTTGACTGTAATAAAAGTTGACTGATCTGATGAATTTATTGAGAATTTTAATTAATTTTAAATGCACTAAAAATTTTTAATGCATTTATGCATTCATTACAAGGAAATGTTCTGTGTATCTTGTAAACTGCTATTCTGAACACATTTGTTGTCTATAGAAAAGGTAAAATTGCTTTCGAAGAGCGGTTAGCTCTTTTGGATAAATATCACATTTTTTTAGAAAAACAAACTTTTGTTATTTATCAAGAAATCCTGACTGTTTTAAAAGTATTTCGAGATTAAATTGCAGAGTATAAATTAAAAGCTATAAAGCAAACCATTATCACTGAAATGTTTGTGATTTAAAAATAAGTAGAAATGTTTCTATTAATTTTGTATTATATGATTTAAATGTATTTCTAATATATTTTTTTTATATAAAAAAAAGCAATTTCTTTCATTTCTGCGTTATTTATTTACAATGTGGTTAATATATTTGTTGATAAATTCCAAATATTAGAATGTAAACAAAGAAATGACCTATAATCTGCAAAATTCTGTAACCTGCAAAACCCTTAGTCCCGACCTGTGCGGATTAGAGGGAGTGTACTGTATACCTTTTCTTATTTCCAAATAAATTTGTTCGCTAATTCCGGTGTCATTCATTAATTCATTTGAACATTTTAGCAATGGAAATTCTTCTCCCATGAAAGGGTTCACCCCTCATCTATAAGAAATAATTACTTAAAAAACGTGTTTATGCTTTAAATTTATTTCTTGTAAATAATTCTCTATTAAAATGCAAGGATCTTAAATTTGTTTCTGTTTAACTTCCTTGGTCGAATGTAAAATTGCCAAAAGCCAAGATGGAATGATTTTTTTTTTATGTCAATGGAATTTAAGTCAATGTCCAAGTCGACAGACGACTTTTTGATTTCTAAAATAAACAGATTCCTAAAATTTGAATATGTAAAAATAAGTTTCCATCGCTTATAATTTTCTTAAACCATAAAATTTAATCACGATATTGTTTTCTCCATCTATTCAAATAAAAGATAATTCCACAATCAGTTTTAATGAAAAAATGACGTAAATAAATCTAATAATCTCTATCGCTTCACGTTTCCTATCTTTTAATCACAAAAATGGAGTAATTGAATTGCCATCATTACACAAATGTCATTAAAAATTACAAAAAAAATTAACATCTCAGAAACTAATTCAAATTTTAAAATTCTGACACCTTATACACTATATGCCCAAAGGGGACCGGTCACTTGCGATTTTTGGCGTTTTCTTAAATATCTAGGAAAATGCATGAGGAATTATCCTGAAACTCCAGGTGTGTAAACAGAATAGTACAGGTCATACATTTCCGTGAAGATTTTTTCCCGAAACTCCATAGGGGACCGTCAACAAATTGAAAAAGAACGAATATTTTTTGGACAACCCTGTAAACACTAATGTAGCAAAAGCGTTCAAACTGTAGAATATGATTAAGTGCCTTATTGTAGTAAATGGTGTTAATTTTATGAGAATAGCATGCATATTCGTAGAGAAATTAAAGTTTTTATAAAAAAAGAGTCCCAAATGTTGATCAAAATGTTGTGTCAAAATACAGTAGTTCGTGCAATATTGTGTATGCTATACTGGCACTAATCAATGGATATATGGATACAACTCCTCATCTTTTTGCTTTATTTTGGAAACAAGGGATTTTGAACTTATTCTATCAACGATAATTTTCAGAATTTTTAAGCTATGTTTTTGAGACTTTCACAAAAGTTGCTCTAGACATTTAGCTAACACATTATGCACATTATATTTTGTTTACATTCGGACATGCCCAGTGAATCATTATTTAGTAAAACTGCTAATTTTTCTTACAGTTTTTATTATTTTTTCATTCTGATTGCAGGGTATTGTGTACAATCTTATTTGCCATATTTTCTGAAAAGAACTTTTTTCTACATTAAGAACTCTACAAATTATAAGCAAAAAATTTGGCAACATTTGGGACTCGTTCTATAAAAACTTTAATTTCTATACGAATATACATGGTATTCTCATAAAAATGAACACCGTTTATTACAATAAGTGCACTTAATCATAATCTACAGTTTGAACGTTTTTGCTACATTAGTTTTTACAGAGTTGTCCAAAAGATATTCGTTCTTTTTCAATTTGTTGACGGTTCCCTACGGGGTTTCGGGAAAAAACCTTTTCGGAAATATATGACCTTTGATATTCTGTTTACACACCTGGAGTTTCAGGATAATTCCTCATGCATTTTCCTAGATATTTAAGAAAACGGCAAAAAAGTGTCCTGGAGTTTCAGGTTAATGCCTCATGTATTTTTCAAGATATTTAAGAAAACGTCAAAAAGTGGCCGCAAGTTGCCGGTCAACTTTGGCCGTATAGTGTAAGACTTTCTTGGATCTATGCGGATAACTAGTGTCAATTTGATGGCCCAGCGTTCGATTTTCTAGTAGGAGTAGCTGTGAACTGAAACGGACAGAAAGGTTTTAATACAATAGATTCAAATGTGCAATTTTCTTTCCAGTAAATAACGAAATTATAAATTCGTCGGAATTCCTATAGAAAATCTTTATGGCACGAATGGAAATCTACATTTTTCGAACAAATGAAATTAAGTAAACGAAAAAACTATACGGCTACTTCCTAGTATCTCACCAACATATCTATAAAATATGAAGATAACTGAAAGCTTTTTTTGCGACAGCCATCGCGGACATATACACAGACAGGCAGATGACACTGACAAACAGGAAATAAATAAGACGTAAGCACCATGGCAACGTAGAATCATTATCTGTCATGGGATATAATTGAATTAATTACGTACGATATGATTTAACAGGATGAAGAAAACTTTTATTAATATCTTTTTAAGTTTTGATTTTGATTTTCATAAAATTTGAAACGACTCGGCAAAATTCTGCAAAGATTATATATATTAAGTTCAAACCACTCGGTGGGGTAGTTTTTGCACTGTTATAAGAGGACAGACAAACAGACGAACGGGCCAGACGACGATTATAGGTGCTACGTAATTTATATTATTAAAACGCACCTAAAAAATGGTTCGAAAATGCTTTGTTGAAATCGAACAGAAAAAATAAGTATACTAGTAAATCTGCGGATCAGAGACTTCAACGTCACAGTCGCAAGTCAAATTTTTATTATATATAACGTTACAAAGTATTTAATATTCTACAGTCCGCAATATATTTTTTAAGTTATATACAGGGTGTCCCTAATTAAACGACCCGACTTTAAAGTTATATACAGACGAAACTATTCGTCAGAAAATTGTGAAATTTTGTGACGGCCATAGTAAAGAAATGGAGATTTCTTTGAGCGAAAAAAAAATTAGTTCAAAATTTCGCCACCAGGGGGCTTTTTTAATGCATTACACATTTTTTAAAGTTTTTACGCTTTATTTTTCTCAAATTAAATAAGAGAAATATACAAACCGCCCCCTGAAAAAAATAAAGCTTAAAAACTTTAAAAAATTATTGTTGTTCGAATTGAACATAGTGATTTTTTAATTGAATATACACTGGTTTCCAAAAATTAAGGAAAAATAACAAAAATTGCAATTACTCAAAATCTTACAAGTAGATTTTAATAAAACTCAGACACAATTTACAACATATAATAAGGTATAAAATAACAGTAAAAGAAATTGCCAGGCGATTGTGGTGTTTCAGAAATTAATGCAATTATAAAATAAACAAAATAAATGTCTCAGTTTGGTATAGGAAAAGTATCTTTAATATGGATTATGATCACCCCTATAAGCAATACAGAACATACAGTGAAGTGTGATGCTGTCAATTATGCGATTGATAAGTTTGCGGGGAAGTGCGAGCCGTTTCTCTTGTAAAGCAGTTGTAAGCGTGGCAAGGGTCTGAGGAGGGAGATTGAGAGCAGCGACACATCTTCTGAAAGCATCCCAAAGATGCTCAATGGGATTCAAGTTCGGTGACTGCGCTGGCCATTCCATGCGCTGAATTGTTTGGTGCTGAAGATAATCTTCTACGATTTGAACCCTGTGCGGTCTAGCGTTATCGTCCTGTAACAGGAAATCTTTACCTATTGCACCGGCATAAGGGTGCCCATAAGCATCAGGAATGTCATCTCTATAGACGTGAGCATTCACAGTTCCACGTAAAAAGACATGGGGGTCTGTGCGTCCGCTCAAAGAGATGCCATCCCGAACACAGACACTGCCTCCTCCATACGAATATATTTTACGAATGTTTCATGGATGATAGCGTGTTCCCTGTTCTCTCCAAATCAAACAATGCCTACTATCGCTTTGGATGCTAAACTGGAACTCATTTGTGACGAGAACACGCCTCCACTGATCAGCCGTCCAATGGACATGTTGACGTGCCCAACTTAAACGTTCCCTCCGGAGACAAGAGGCGAGCGGCACACAAATATCCGGTTGCATCGCGTACAGACCACCTTCGTGAAGCTTTCTACGCACAGTAGACGTTGATACCAACCTTCCAGTGACTGTAGCAAGGACGGATTTAAGATGAGAGGGGGTTGCTGTTCTATTCCTTCGTACACATAACCGCAAATATCGGTCATCGGTGCTTGTCGTAGCTCTTGCTCGTCCTTCCCTGAACCTTCTGGAGGCCGAACCAGTTGTTTGAAAGTGTTGCCAAAGCCTATGAGTAACACAAGGACTCACATTTAGCCATCTGGCCACCTCTGTCTGACTTTGGCCTATATCTAATCTTCCTGTAGCTCTATATCGCAGTTATGCGGACAAATGATACCTCGAGGTCATACTATAAGTCAATTGGCTATCTCAGATTTCTTATCTCATAATAACAGCGACACCAGCAGCCGTACTCTCTAGCATGCATTTTTATGCTCCGCACAGATGACGCAATCCGATTGCAGCGCCACTAATTTGCATTTTGTAATTTTAATCAGCATCTTTTAGTTAACAACATAGCCAAATTTCATACTGATAGGTTAATTTTTGAACGAGTTATCGCTCTTTTTGGGATTTTTCCTTAATTTTTGGAAACCAATGTAGTTCGTACAAAGTCTGAAAAAAAAATCCGTCTGCAACAGCCGCCATTTTTTAATCAGATCTCAGGCCTAATATTCAGTGGGCAGTGGCTAAATGTGTAATTTATTTTTAAAATGTCCTCTAGTGGCGAAATTTTGCACTACAATTTTTTTTTCGCTCAAACAAATTCCCATATGTTCTTTATGTCCGACACAAAATCTCACAACTTTCTGACCAATAGTTTCGTATTTAGACAACTTTAAAGTAGGGTCGTTTAACTATGGACGCCCTGTAAATTTGTAAACATATCACATTTCTCAAACACTCAGAAAAAAGCTTTGAAGGACTATTAGATTGTGTTAAATATTAAACAAGATTGCATGCAATGATATTTTCAAACAGCTTATTCTTGTAATTTTATTAGGAAAAAATATATATTTTTCAATGGATCTCTGCCCGCATACCCCCCCCCCTTTTCTATATATATAACGTTACAAAATATTTAATATACTAATTTCACTATTATCCCAAATCTCACTAATTTCACATTCACAATTTCCTATAATTATGCTACATTACTATAATATTCCCCTGCATATATATTCACTACAGAATGTATGCCATTGAAAATTTAGTGTTTTAGTGTATAGCATTTATAGTTCGTAACAGAGGTACACAAAAAAATTCAATTACATTATAGCCTATGGTCAAAAATCGTTTGTGGTTCATTTTAATCATGTTATGATAATTCAAACATGATGACGTTGATATGCATCACTTAGGTGGAATACAACATTCTTTCTGTGGAGTGTAGAAAAATAGCATTTATAATTTGTTTACAGGGAAACAGAATGAATATTCTGTTACATTATGATCTATAGGCAAAATGCGTTTGCGGCGCATTTTTAAGAAACTTCAAACAGTATCTAAAGTGTACTAAAACGCGTTTTCTATAGATTATACCGTGCATAACATTTATTATTCATTTACAGAGACACTCAAAAAATTTCGGTTACAAAGCGGATTATGATCAATAATTCACGGAAGTGTGTTTTAGGTGTGGCATGTATTCTTAAACTTGACTAATTTTTACTATACTCGAAAGATTTCGAACACATTACCGGATATGAACAACAATTGTATGTAGATAGGGAATTCTTACTGAGCCTTACTGTGTTTTTTAAATTGTTCATTTACGTATCTCATTTCATTGTTTGAAAAAATGTAATTTCTTACCTCTATTCTGTTAGTTTAGGAAAGGGTTCCATAATATATTCCGAATGTATGATTAATTTTCTTATTTTATTATAATTACATTACTTTCCGTACACTATGTGTCTGAAATGTAACAATAATGAAAACAATAATGGAAAATACTGCTTATTTGCAGTTTTTATTAACGCATCAGTGTGTTTAAGTTAAACAAATCCTTTTTAATTTTTAAATTAACTTTATTCAAATATTCTTCAAAATATTGCATTGTGGGTACCTGTGTTTCAAAAGATATCTATCCTCCAAATTCCACGATGTTAGTACTGTAGTTGAAGTTAGGCCTTACTAGTTCTATCATTGGTAAGTGATATGCCTATATATACCGGGTGTTCTAAAATGGAGACTCATTTTAAAATTCAATAATGTGCAAACAATGACAACTGTCAAAGAAATTTTTGCAGGAGTGTAATGCATAATATCAGGAGTTTTTTTTTTTCTTTTTTTACTGTGAGTCCTGGTATTAGGTACAATTAAAAAATAGATGGCGCTGCGATCAGTAGACTTCCAATCAAGGCAGAGGCAGAAATAACTCAACCATGGTTCCAAGGAAGGGGATCAAACGTATGGAGAGGATCATATTAGTCGATACAATTTTGTTTTTAGGGTCTCAATTCTGAACTGAGTCTGATTGATACTATTTATGAATCCAAATCCGACAGAAACGATATCCAAATGATACCAACTGAGTTGAAAATCGGGACCCTAAGAACAAAATTGTATCCACTATATATGACCCACTACATACGTTTGGCCTCCTTCACTAGGACTAGAGTCTTGCATCGGGTCAGCTTACCTGCTTTTACCAACCCGCAGTTCGGGTCGGGTCAGGTCGGGTTGGAGCTATATTTTTTTGCTGCCGGTTGGTTTCGGGTCAGGTTGACTTTTCATTGTTTCGAGTTCGGGTCGGATTCGGGTTGATACGATTTTTTTTAAGAATGTTCAAAATATTTTTTCCGGTTAAAAATCTATATGCAAAAAGACCTCCATAATGGACACTCCCAAAAAGAGAATACCTCTATTTAGCGAAAACCTTTTCACTTTCTAGCATATATTTATACGCTTCTACCTCTGAATAGTGCGCACCTCCCAATCTACGTAACATGTGTGTGGGAGCATAAACTATCACAAATACGATGCATGCGTTTTTGTGTGTATCAGAAACGAAATGTTTGTAATATGTTTCATATTCCGAGAGAAGAAAAAATGATTATTAACTCCGCCGTAAACAATGAATAATATCACATTTCTTACATATATTTTATTTCTCATGCAGTAAATTGAATATATGTTCATTCGTATTCAAATAAGTATTTATATTAATCTGAAACATCGTTCTGCTCAAACTTTTTGTGAAAATCGAAACAACCGGACTTGCAATCTCGATGGACCTAAATTCGACCTGCAAGAATTTTCTAGTGTCAATTCGACCCCGACCCGAAAAAATAAAAATTAGGGACAACCGGACCCGGAAGCAGGATTCTATTCCCGCTTCCGGAAGATTTTAGATTTAGTCCCGAGATTCCGCTATTCAGAGGTTTCACTATACGGGGTGCAATATGTTATCTATCGCCGACCTTTAATTACTCAACCGTTGGCCGTAGACATATACAGTAAACCCTCGATTTAACGGACCTCGATTCAACGGACATCGGATTCAACGGACTAATTTTTAAAAAAAATTAAAAATTAAAAATTAAACAAAAATTAAAGTAAAACAAGTGGGTAAGTGTGATCGCAGATCGCACAGAGGGTTTCGTTTAATATCCCTTTTAAAACACTTTATCCTTAAATTAACAAATCAAAATCGTTAATTTAAAATTATTCCCCTCTCCCTAACATGAAATTCAACGCCCGTATTTCAAATTTTTATATTTGACAAATGTCAAATATTTATTTATCACTATTATTTACTGGAAGCCTCCATGATAAAACAGCTTCTAAAACGATGAAACACGCTTCTAAAAAACATATATATATATATATATATTACGGCCTCCCTCCCCCTCCCCTACTTGAGAATCAACATGCAACCCTCTTTTAAGCTTTTATATGTAAAAAATCAAGCAATGAACAACGACAAAGCATTTCTTTTTACTATTTTTAAAAAGCGATTTCTCGGTAAAATAAAAAAAAATATTTATTATATCTGTGGCGATACAATGTCGCGTGATCAAATGAACGAAACCTTAAAAAAGGGGAAAGAACACGAAATTCAGCGTGGTTTTCGTTCTAAGCATGCGCAATGATGCTGGCGACCTATGCGGCCATGTGATATGCTTTTCGTTCCATGCATGCATAAAAGTTGCATATGTGTTAATTCGTTTGTATTTCATTACCAATATTGTATTATTAAAAGAAATGTATTGTGTTTATATATACATATACAGTAGTATATATGTATATACAATATATATTTATGTGTATACATATATTGTATATATACAATACATGTATATACACTGTATATATTGTATATATATACTAGAAAGGTAGCCCGTCAAAAATGACGGAAATTTAGATATCAAGATATATACAACTCATGTGCAAGAATATGAGTTTTCTCGCTTGTTCCGCAGTGATAGATGAAAATAACACATTTAAAGAACGAAACACATTTATGAAAAACTGTGTACAGTAGAAGACCACTAATCTGCACAGTTTGGTTCCAAGTGTTATGAAGATTTGAGGCTTTTTGTGGTCATGTCTATTCAATCTTTGTTTAAATTTTTTTAAATTCATATATTGGACAATTTAGATTGGTAAGCCTTAAAAATAAATAAATTTTACACTTGAAGTAAGGTAAAAACTATTAAATTATCGTATACGATTTCATGAAATGGTATTATATGGTATTATATGTGTGTGCTTCACGATTTTGGTTACGACGTTGGCGAAATTGGCTGCAACTTGTCATAATCCTAATAGTGTGGGCCGCTATAACAAAAAAGTAACCAGTTTTTAGCAAAATTTCTGATATAAAGTAGTTTTCAAAAACTTGTGTAAAATTGCAGGCCGTTCTCATGTTATGTCAGTCCTAAGAATAATATTTCTAACACTGAAGAGTTTCCATGTGTATATGAAATTTAGAAAAGCTTCTCCAAAAGAAAGGTCCTGAAATGACATTGTAATTCCTCTAACTTCAAAGTTTAATCGGGCCCTGATGTTGGTTACTGAAATCTAATAAATACAGTTATTTTGAATATTACAACAGAATTAAACAGTTAAACTTATTTAACTTAAACCCGCTGTTACTTCCCGATGTTATTTTTTACTATTAAGAAAGAAAATTATTTAAATTTTTCAAATCATGCATTTATAATTTTTTCCGTCTTTAATAACTAAATAATGAAAAAATATGCTTTTGTTCTGAGCTCATAAATATGACAATAAAATAATGTAACTAAGAGACATTGCAAAATTAAATCTTTGTGATTTCAAACCATAAACAAACGATACCGCCACCATTTTATCTACTATGATGTCGTTAGAATATTGTCCATTGATTGTTGGAGAACTTACTTTGTGAATGATTACCTCAATGATTTAAATTTTTTTTTAAGTTTCACGATGAATGAATCACTTGTGTTTGTTTAGGTTTATGGAATGAGATATTAAGCTGTGAACCTAATTTCAAATAAAGTTATCCAAGGATATATGTATTTTTAATTGAAATTAAAAACAATGCTTTGATCTCGAAATAAAAAGTTTTAGTTTGTATAATTGGTTATTTCTGTTAATTATTTATTTAGGTACTTTTCCATTATAGCGCATTTTTAAAAAAAAAAGCTTGGCACAATTCGGGCATCAGAAAGTGAGATATGTTGCCAAAATATATAAACAGCTATGAAAACAAATCTAATGAACTTTTATTTTTGTTAAATATGCACTTATATACATAAAAAAAATCGTTTCTAAATGTATATAATATTTTTTATATGCAAATTACGGCACAGATTTGAACCGGGATACCTAACTGGCGCCAAAATGGTGTTATTTTGCCTGCAATGGTAACCCGGCTATTGTTTTTTATTTATTAATAAATTGTTTATTTACTTTTATTTTCTGTTTTTAATTATATAAACAGTTTTGTTCTATAGCTATTATTCAAACTTTTATTTATTTATAGTTATTTCCTTTTCAAAATGATAGCAAATAATTTAAAAATATATAAGTAACTGGCATTCGAAAGCGAGATTTCTGCCAAATTGGCGTCAGAGAAAAATTACGCCAACCCCGATGCGTATATGACATCTGTGCAAAAATTACAGCACAGATGACATATTTGCCCCATATTGGCACGATTTTTTTTTCTGACGCCAATGTCATATACACACCGGGTACTTAACTCTCGCCAAAGTGTCGTTATTTTGCTTGATATGGTAACCCGGATGTTGTTGTTTATGCTGTTGATGTTTTCTCCAAATTGACGTCGGAAAAAAATCGCGCCAATATGGGGCGAATATGACATCTGTGCCAAAATTACTTCTGTTAAAAAATGGGTAAAAAAAAATAATTAAAAAATGGGTAAATAGCTTTTTTTTACATTAAATAAAGGTACTTGTTAGTTATCCCGTCGACCAAATTACTGTCGTCAAATTGTAAGATTAAATGCCAATAATGTGACATTAAACATGATCATGTGTTTCTTACGTCATCAAGTGATTTTTAATTCGACGTTATATTTGTATTTTTGGTACAGATGTCATATTCGCCCCATATTGGCACGATTTTTTTCTGTTGCCAATATAATATAGGCAACAGGTACTTAACTTAAGCCAAAGTGTCGTTATTTTGTTTGATGTGGTAACCCGGATTATGTTGTTTATGCTGTTGATGTTTTCGCCAAATTAGCAACCGAAAAAAATCGCGCCAATATGGGGCGAATATGACATCTGTGCCGTATTTTTATTAATGTTTTGCTAATTTAATTGATCTTTCGTTGTTTAAAATAAAAATTATGTCAATTTGTATAATTTGGCGAGTGGTTTGGCGATATATATAATTTGGCGAAACTGGTCGACGGGATAGCTAACAACTACCTAAATAAATTGCATACATATGGAAAAAATTGCTTGTGAGTAAATAGTTGAGCAGTTGTTGTTTGTTGAGCAGTAAATAGGTTGTCAGAAAATACGTTGGCAAACTTCTTTCTCGCCAAGCAACTTTTCTCCAAAGTATTGTACTTAAGCAATGATTGCTAGAAATGCATTTTAAATTATGATATGCGCTTTTATGTTTCACTACATTTATGCATACTATACTGTATGTATAAATGCTAAGTTCATATGCAGGGCTACACAAAAGAATTCGTAAGGGTTACTGAGTATGAGAGTAAATTGCTTAAAGGTGGTTTTTAAAGGAGTTATGCGTTTTTACGCTGAACTGCATTTAGTTTACTAAGAAATGTTTGTAGAATATAGATAAAATGATATACAGGGTCGCGCAAAGAATTGGATACATAACCGTCTATGGATGATAATATCTGGAAATGTGGTTTCAGTAGTTTTAAGAGTAGTTTAAATTAAATTTTGGCTAAATAGTGGCATGTAATAACGATACTATTGGCTATGGGCGGTAACTGCTGAAATCAATTTTTAAAATTTTTTATGCGTCTTCTAAAATGTTTACTTAGTTATCTTATTTCCCCAAATAACGAAGTTTTGTTAAAGCATTCAGGATGTGTTGGAAAGTGTTTCATATTCTATGCTTAACGCATGAATTTTCTTTCTTCTTTAGTCTTATTTTGAATTTATTTTATTCTTAATTTTTTAGTCTTATACTGCTTTATAGAAACTTTGACACAGTTGTCATATACGCCAATTTGGCGAAAACATCAACAGCATAAACAACAACATCCGGGTTACCATATCAAGCAAAATAACGACTCTTTGCCGCCAGTTAAGTACCCGTTGTGTATATGACATTGGCTTCAGAAAAAAATCGCGCCATAATCGCGTATATGACATCTGTGCCGAAACTTTAATATTTAATTTTTAAATTCTTCGCTCCACACCCCTTACATATAGTACAAACTATAACACAGGTAGCGCAAAATAATAGACAGTTTGGTACTTTTCCACTGTAGGAGCTTTGGCGTTTTTTTAAAAAAAGCTTGGTGTAATTTGGGCATCAGAAAGTAAGATTTGGGTTTGTTTCCGTTATACGGATACCTTTGTCGCCAAGCGTAATAGATGGCGCAAAATGAAAATCACGTGAATTGAAGCATTTGAAAAATAAAAGAAAAAACATTGTCGATACTAAAGTGAGCATTTAAAAAATATAACATTTGAAAATTCCATACTTTTACGAACTATTTCATTAAATCACAATTATATACTTAAAATAAGTGAACAAATAACTGCTATAAAATAAAGCAATAAAATAAAACTCATATTAAACTGCTGGCATAAAATTAAAAATATCTTTTAGCATTTTGAAATAATTGGCGCATTAGCATACATTTTGGCATGGTGTCCGTATAACTGAAAAATATCGAAATTTGTTGTCAAATCATATAAACAGCTATGAAAACAAACTTGATGAGCGTTTTTGTTTGTTTTATATGTTTATTTTATATGTATATTATTGATGTTTTTATGTACAAATCACATCTGTTTCTTTATAAAATTAGTGAAACGTCTTTTTTATATTAAATAAATCGTATAAATATCGAAAAAAATGCGTGTGTATATAAAATGAAACAGTGGATAAGGTTCCCGGAGAATATGTTGCCAAATTTCCTTTTTCGCAAAGGCACCTATACTGGAAAAGTACCTAAAGCACATTAAAATCACGCAGTTAGGAGCTCACACAGTACAGCGTCGTCTATTGGCGGTTATTTTATTAGTAGCATCGGGAGGAAGATGTAAAGATGTACTTTAAATTCTCACTCATAGATTTTGTAAAGTATCTTAAAAGAGCGGAGCTTAAATTAAATTTCGGTGACCTCCGTTGTGAAAGATTAATGGTTTTAAATGGGAATTTCGCCAAATTAGCCAGCTATCACAAAGTTGGCTAACATTTGGCGCTACTGTGGTAACCCTGCATTATTGTTTTTCAACAATTACTCATTTCAATGAGGCGGTCCTACCGGAATCGTGAGGGACACACAGAGACTTGGATTTTATATAAATAGATTACATATATATATGTAATTTGCACTGTAATAATATATGTAATTACAAGTACGTAATAATATATATATATGTACTATAATTATAATAAAATAATATTATAAATAGTACTTTGCGATTTAACGGACTTTCGATTTAACGGACACATCTTAGTCACAATTAGTCCGTTAAATCGAGGGTTTACTGTAGTTCCAATTACAAAAACTTTTCAAATGAGGTAAATATTCATGTTGTGGCATTATTTAAAGTAAAAAATAAATGTTATAAAAATTACGAAATCTAAATTTTTATACGGTCTCCCCGTTCCTATACTTATATTTAGTAAAAGTTTACACATATCATAAAAGATATAACGCAAAAAGTTTGACACTTGTACTACGAAAATATACACAGTTATTAAATTTCAAAGTTTGAGATTTTTGCACATGATTTTGTCTTTCATTGAGGGATTAGTTAAAAGATGAATTAAAGTAATTCGAGATCAAAATCAGAATGCAACGTCCTTTTTACGGCAAAACCACCTTTAGCCGGTATCGCCAAATCGGGGAATCACCATCATCGAAAAATTTTAGCTAATTTTTATGGGTCGAACAACATGCAAACGTCAAAGTAGGTAGAATCGACAACCGGAAAATAAAACATACTCACTAAGGACTAGATAAATGGCAGCGGAATTGCACCCTAATTTTGATGTCGAATTATTTAATTCATCTTTTAACGGATTCATCAATGAAAGACAAAATCATGTGCAAAAATCTCAAACTTTGAAATTTAATAACTGTGTCATTTTTTGTAGTACAGATGTCAAACTTTCTGCGTTATATCTTTTATGATATGTGTAAACTTTTACTAAATATAACTATAGGGACTGGGGGACGTATAAAAAGTTACATTTCGTAATTTTTATAAAATTGATTTTTTACTTTAAATAATGCCACAACATGAATATTTACCTCATTTGAAACGTTTTTGTAATTGGAACTATAGGTTTACGACCAACGGTTGAGTAATTAAAGGTCGGCGATAGATAACATATTGCACCCTATATATTACTTCAGGCTGTGTGCTGAAGCGTATAGCTGAGTAGTAATTGTGGACGACTCTTTGCAAAATAAATTACTTTGATTAAATAGCTATAGGTTAAGTAAAATGCTATGTACAATAGAAATATTACAGAAATACTACATCTTTTCGATCAGACACATCCTCCTTACCTGTGCTTCGCTGAAAAAACAGACCACAACTGACTCTACATTTTAATTTCAATCAGCGATAAGGTGCTGAATTTTTTTTTTTTTTTTTTTTTTTTTTTTTTTTACTTTCTCATGCAAAGAGAGAAACGTCGCTTAGGTGTATAATGTGAATCTTGCTGAGGATAGCTTTTTACTATGGTCCACAATTATACCTACATACTCGTCTATTTGAAATTAAAAATACAGATTTGACCATTTTCTATCTAAACATAAAAATGTTATTAGAGATATAATTATAGATCACTTTTCATAATTGCAATAAAACATGCAAAGAGAGACCTTCCTTTACCTTCCTTTGATTTCGGGTTCGGGTCGGGTCGCCGAAAATTATTTTGTCGGGTTCGGCTCGGGCTGCGGATCGAAGAAATTTTTTTGTAGGATTCAGTTCCGGTATAACCCAACCCGCGCAGGACTTCAGTTGGAACCATGGCTGAGTGATTTCTGCTTCTGCCTCGATTGGACATCTACTGTTCGCAGCGCCATCTATCTCTCATATTTGAAACTAAAACTGAATTACAGTAAAAAAAAACTCCTGATGGCATACATTACTCTCCTGCGAGAATTTCTTTAAAAGCTGCCATTTTAGGACACCCGGTACGTACTGTATGATTTTTATATGACTTGCGCTACAAATACTGACATAATCTATAATGAAATATACATATAATGTATAAGTGTGCGAGTGTATAATAATATAAAAGTGTTCAATACATAAAAACTTTCTCAGTTTCAGTTAACAGACCAGTTATTTTTTTAATTTGTTCAGTAGAGTTCGGTAATAAGTTATCTAACAAAAACATACCTGTGAAAAAAGGGAGCCAAGTTCTGTAATGACAATGGCAAGAAAAGAAGTGATAGCTAAGTGGGTGTCAAGTTCAAATAAAATTCACTCAAACTTACCTACTGAAGTATTGTAGCATTTTTTTAATTGTTTAGAAATAAAAATTATTGATAGCATATTAATAATAAATCTAGAACTTGGCAAGTTTTTACCTACGAGTCATTTATTTTTAATAATGACGTTATTATATCAAATCTTGTTATTTCATTATTGGAAGCCTTAATTTGGGTGAGCTCCTTCCCCTTGAAGGGCGGTGGGATAAAATATATCCCACCTAATTTAACTGCAAAATGCCACATTGACACCAGAATTCAGGACTAAAAAGTTTAATTTTATTAAATACGTGAAAAGAAGCTTTTACCCATTTTGAAACAAATTTGTTTTTAAATTCTGGTGTGATTCAATCATTTCAGCATTTCACGAATAAAAGTTATTTGCCCCTGAAAGGGTTAAAGGGGTGCAATCTCTAGAGTGATGACCAAGAACAAGCGTAAGTATATCTGTTTCTTTGTCATGCATCTTAGTCTGTTTGCATTGAGGTTTCTGGAGGGTGGGTGCTAGAGTGATAACCAAAGACGAGCGGGAGTGTATCTGTGTATTTATTGGTTTATCAAATCTTTAACATGAGTCATTTGTTTATAATAATAACTATATTAATTTATTTTGTAATGTCATTGAAATTAATATTAACATCACCATTTTATTAAGACATGAAATGGATAGGCATAACATTTATCAA
Source organism: Maratus speciosus (assembly GCA_963932465.1). Classification (NCBI taxonomy): domain Eukaryota; kingdom Metazoa; phylum Arthropoda; class Arachnida; order Araneae; family Salticidae; genus Maratus; species Maratus speciosus. Next base: position 378,542,368 of record OZ010788.1, on the reverse strand, counting down.
AAACTTGCCAAGTTCTAGATTTATTATTAACTAGGGGATCGTACCCGGGCTTCCCGGGTTAAAGAATATAGGTGAAAATATTTTTTTTTAATTGAAAACTAATATTTTCTTTATATGCAATAATTTTTTTAGATTGCCCACTCACATTAAAAAAGCATTTTCCATATGGAAAATACGAATTATACAATCAAATAAATTTTTGAAATTTATCAAAAGCGATATTTTTTTATTAGCCGCATGCTAAGAGTTGTTTAACCAAGATTTTGCTACTTACGGAATCCTTTTATATTCTGATAATTTCAGAGCTTATACATGTCTGTTAAATTTTTGTTTATGTATATTATTTTATTTATTTATTCATAGGGAAGTTTTTTTTTTAAATGGATATTAGCCGTAAGAAAATGATGAACTCTTTATTTTGTTTTAAGGGCAAATGGATTAATCTTTCGTAATCGAGCTCCGCGCGATATAGATAAATTAAAAAAATATTTCATGCTATAAAATTGTTTTCAAAACCATAGACAATCAATAAAGTAAGATGAACTTTGCAAACAAATTTCATTTGAAAAAAAAAATCCTATTTGGTGATGTAAAAATTTAAATTGCACGATTACAAAATATGTTAGATTTGTGTTTTTTCAATATTATTCTTTTATTTGTTTATGAAAGAAATATTAATTTTGTTAATTTGTCTTTCACAAATATGTTAGATTGGTGGGTTTTTTAATATTATTCTTTTATTTGTTTATAAAGGAAGTATTAATTTCGTTATGCAAAAATAATCAGAAACAAATGCTAAAAAAATGTTTGTTGCTTTGTGTGCAAAATGTTTATTATTATTATGTATTGAAACCGGCACGTGATAAGATAAACTTAAAATCATGCTTAAAAATTATTTTAGAAAATATAATACATCAGTCAATTAAGATACAGTTTTTAAACAAATTGCATTTGAAAGTAATTTTGCCCCTATGCGGCGAAAATTGAAAATGTATGATGGTCAGAAGATTAAAAAATTGCAGTAGCGAAAATTTCAAGACCGAAATTTGATCGTGAAGTGTTGTCATTCGCAAAATGACATCAGCATTACGCACAGATACGTTTGTTCTTTATAATATAATACTTAAACAGTAAAATATAATAAAGATCAGTTATTAGGATATGGTTATCAATTGAGGCTCTTATGCTTGGTACTCCGGAAAGAAAAAAAGCAATTTTCACCTTCTCAAAATTTGCATACATTTTCCGTTATTATGCCCTAATATAATATTCTGCTCCTAATGAGATTTTGCGACACAAAACCATATACAACAATTTCTATCAAAAATTTTGAATTTTTATCAGAAAATAGCATGAATAAAGATAAAAAATCCATCATTATTTCTCTCTTGTCTGCAATAATAAAAGCTAGCTTATTTTCACCATTTTGAAGAAATTTCATAAAATGCTTTTAAAATTAACATATAAAAGTGGGGATATTAAAAAAAAAGAAAAAAAAACAGGTAGTGCAATTACATCTACAAAGGAAGAGCTTTTAGTTTAAAAAAAAATATTAGCAAAATTGGTTCAGCAGAAAAATCAGGGCAGACGACTAAAAAACACACTTGTGTTTTAAATATGTAGATTATATAAAATTAGGAAAAATAAAATTAAGCAAATTATGTTATTTTGATAAAATTATAATAGAATGTACTAAAGAATAGCATTAAAATCTTATTATTCGAGAGAATTTTGGACAAAATCTTCAGGAACACAATATTATTTTAAACTACAAATTCTTCGTTTGCTTGTCTAACTCGGCGAAGCAAATCCATCCAGGCGAGAATAATCAAATTTCTGTAATATAAATCGTTATTATTTGCATGTCACCTCTCTTTTATAAAGACACTCTAAATTTTTGTAAAACATTGCGTTTTATCAGTGTGTGATTTCGATTACTTTATTTTCAAAAGTGAAGCATTTTCGCCTGTGAAGAATTTTAAAGCAGTTGGGCTGTGAAAATGACGCACTTCTACAAAACATAATCCAGGTTTAAGAATTAAAATACACGCTTTTTTATAAAATGACGTCATTTGCATCCACTAAAGCAATCCACTTTTCCAATCCAATCTTAAACTTCGTCTATAGAAAAGTATGCTATGACGTCATTATCACGGAATAACAGACAATATTCTTGACATAGCCCGTATTTTAATTTCAACATTTTTTCAGGTTTTATGAGAAAATGGCAACAAAAAGATACAGTATCGCCTATTTCGACTATTTTCCTTTTACTTTCAATGGCTTTCAATAAAAATGGGGTACTTTAGTTGCCACGATAAGAAAAATATTATTAAAAACTACAAAAAAATTAATATCTCAAAAATAAATTAAGATACAGCTCTCAAACAAATAGCATTTAAAAGAGCATTTTTTTCCTTATACGACGCTGTAAAAATTTAAAATGTGCGATGTTTAGAAGTTTAAAAATTTGCAGTAGAGAAAATTGCAAAACCATAATTTTATTTAAAATTTCAAAGTGTTGCCATTCGCAAAATGACGTATGCATTACGCACAGATATGTTTGTCCTTTATAATATAGATAGATATGCTATCAATAATTTTTATTTCTAAACAATTTTAAAAATGCTAAAATACTTCAGTATGTAAGTTTGGGTGAATTTTATTTGAACTTGGCACCCACTTAGATATCATTTCTTTTCTTGCCATTGTCTTTACAGAACTTCGCTCCCTTTTTTCACAGGTATGTTTTTGTTAGATATCATTACTTTTTGTAAAGTTACAATATATATAGACACTTTACTTAATGCTTTTTAATGTGTTTACATGTAACTATTTTATTCACCAAGCAACATTCAATTTTAATTTAAATTTCCCACAACAAACTATTTGGCTGTCAATTTGCGGCAGAAATCTATATTTTAATACTGCTACATTGAATACATGTTTTGAAACGAAATGCATTGATTCTAAATTTTTATTGTTTCTGAAACAACAATTCCTATTAAATTCCTATATTAAATTTTCCTATAAAATTTTCCAATTAAATATCCTATAGCTGGGCCTGGTTTATTGCACTGAAAGTGAAAAATAAAGTTATGTGCTTATGCCCCACTATGTATCATTCATCCATGGGTGCCGGCAAAGAGGCAGCGCAGAGGAAGGACATTGCCCCTCCCTGGATTTTCAAATTTAATTAACTAAATATCCCTTTCTCTGATGATTTTGAAAATAACAAGTGGGTAAGTGTGATCACAGATCGCACAGAGGGTTTCGTTCAATATTCCTCTCAAAACACTTTATCCTTTTGAAAAATCGGTTAGTTTCACATTTCGCAACCAGGGGTGCACTCTATTCTAAACAAACCTCTATACGAACGAAATTCCGCTTTACATACTATCCGTAGATACATTAATCGAGGGGATTGAGCCCATAGCACCCGAGATAAGTAGACGCCCCTGGCGGTAAAAAGTGGAACTAAAATATGTAAGGCTATGGTGCATAATATGAAAGAATCGTCAAAGGGGTGTCGGCAAAAGTTGGAAAAGTGCTCCCCGGGTGAAAAGGGCGGAGGTTAGAAAAATGGCTTAAAATACACAAGTTAGAGCCCGGGGGAGTAAATAATATAAGACTTTTTGAAAATTTTATGATTTGTCGTGTGGTCTGAGGTATTCAGCTATACGTATGCAAAAAGTCATGTCTCCAACTTAATTAGGGGCTCTCTTAGAAAGAATTGCTTAAAACACATATGTGGTAGCTTAAAGCGTTAAACGTAAGACCCTTTTCAAGAGTCTATGATTTGTCGCCTGTCCTCAGGTGTTCTGCTATAAGTATGCAAAATTTCAAATCAGCAATAATAAGGGGCTCAGTTAGAAAGAATTGCTTAAAATACGCATGTGGAAGCCCAAAGGGTTAAATGTACGACTTTTTCAAAATTTTATGATTTGTCGCATGATGGTGTTCAGCTATAAGTATGCAAAGTTTCACGCCTCCAATCTAAATAGGGTCTCACTTAGAAAGAATTGTTTAAAATACACATGTGGGAGCGCAAAGGGTTAAATGTACGACTTTTTCAAAATTTTATGATTTGTCGTTTGATGTGAGGTGTTCAGCTATAAGTATGTACAGTTTCACGTTTCCAACCTAATTAGGGGCTCACTTAGAAAGGATTGTTTAAAATACACATGTGAGACCCCAAAGGGTTAAATTTACAACTTTTTCAAAATTTTATGATTTGTCTTTTGATGTGAGGTGTTCAGCTATAAGTATGCAAAATTTCACGCCTCCAACCTAGTTAGAGGCTCAAATAGAAAGAATTGTTTAAAATACACATGTGGGAGCCCAAAGGATTAATTGTACGACTTTTTCAATATTTTATGATTTGTCGTATGATGTGTGGTGTTCAACTATAAGTATGCAAAATTTCAAGTCTCCAACATGTATAGTTTCTGAGAACAGGCTCTGTGACTGACAGAATATCTCAATTTGTTGATTTTCTGTAAGCAAGTAAACCCAGATAAACCCCCAGTAAGGAGATAGATTTACAATGGAAGTCTATGGGAATTTGGAGAAATATTGGAGATATCGCCAAGGTGGCGTCACTTTTGGCGACTAATTTTGGTCGCCAAATTCGGCGATATATCGCCATGTTGGCGAGAAACTTGGCGGTATTTGGCGACAGAACAGTGTCCCCTCCTACGACAAAGTAAAAATGGGCACCCCCAGGTGGGTAATTCATCAATTTTCACAATTTTTTTATTTTTTTTCCTTAGTTTTATAGTGTAAACGAACTTCGCACCAAATTTGAAGTCTGTAGCTAGTGTAGATGTACGAGATCTTTTTGATGAGTGAATCAGTCAGTCAGTCAGTCAGTCAGTCAGTCAGTGATAAAATTATCGATTATCAGACATTTTCAAATGTCATTATCTCGTATAATAATTATGCGTTATTTATAAAATTTTGGATTTTAGGTAATTAGGAAGGCCTTACAACACATTTCGTATAACAAGTACGTAGGTCTCATAGATTTTCAGTAGTAGAGCATTAAAATTTGACGAAAACAGCTCGAAATGGTTCGTGTAATATAACACAAGGCTATGGCAGGCGAACTTGGCTGACATACTGCCGTGTGTCTAGATATCCATTTCCCAAGATCAGGCATCATTCAAAATCATCCATCATTCAAAATATAAGTACTGACGTACTTAACTTCCTTTGTTTGAAATCGGTTAAAAATTAATAATTATCGCGAAAATTAAATCTTTAAAAGAAAATAGAGAGATTGTGTGCCAGTTTGATGAAAAACTATTAACAAGAATACCGTTTAAAGAAAAAATAAATGATACTAGCTAGCAACTGACAAATAATATTACTTATTAAGTTCTAGCAAACCAAGCTCAACCGAAACTAGCGAAAACACTTCTCTGATTTAGAGTAACTTTCCTTCCCTGCTTTATAAATAAAAGATTTCCTTCTCTATTGATATTTACTGCTCGGTATCCCGAGCACTTCCCTTTTTTCCCAACATTAAGAGAAGCGACATTTGTTTGAGGTCACCAACAACGATCCAGAGATAGATGGTGGCTTCAACATCAGTCGCACACGTCCGGGAGAAACTTGTCTCAGGCTTTTCTTTCTCTGCCTTTATCTACTCCATTTTTTAAAAAGTATCCTTTCACTTTCTGGCTGTCTAATTTTTAAAAAACGTGACCAGATTTGCCATAGTATATGTATATAGAAACATTTTTCTTGAAGGATAACAAAGCAGTACGACTATAAAATGAAATTTTAGAACTATTTTTAAAATTTACACTATGCGAAGACTATCTCTATATTCTAAAAAAAAGTAACTACCGCTGTCACCGCCGCCGCCGGTTTTGAATTTTTTGTGACCGGAGATCTTTCTTCGTTAATATTAAGAAAAATAAGGCATACAAAAATATGAAAATCGGTAGTAGTATACAGAAATGATTGATAAACACGCTGATGCAGACAGTTTTCAAATGGAAGAACTATTTTAAGAGATATTTAATGCTAAAGTTGGACAAAATCGTTCCACTAAAAAAGTTTTATAGGAGCAAAAACTATACACCGGAATTTAACAATTTTTAGATCATTTTATACGTTATAATTTCCCGATGTGCAGAATTCATTTATTTTTTTAATTTGACTGATTTTTCGAGGTTTTATTTCTATTTTAAATTCAAATTTTCAGCATTTCGAGAGATATTTTTTACTTATTTTAGAAAATTGTACTAATTTAACCTGTTGCCAACTGTATAAACAACGGAAACAATAATGTTTGCTTCAAATTAAAAATTTATTTACACGTGACTATTATAAATAGAAAAGATACTTTCAAATTAAAATTAAATAATTGCGTATAAAAAGCAGGAACTTATTGAAAATTACGTCATAAAAAGTATACACGTGAATTTTAAAAGAGAAAGGATATTGTAAAATAATAAATTCATTAACATGCGTTAGAAGTCTTAAATAGGAGAAATTACGTCATATTTACGTCACATTACAGTTATTACATAAAATGTTATCAATTCGACGCGTATGTATGTTTTTTTTTTTATGTATGTTCACCGATTGCTCCGGAACTTTTTGTCCGATTTATGTGATTTTTGTTTTAATTGAAAGAGGATACTCTCGAATTGGTACCACTTCCGTTTCATCGAAATTGGTTGAGTAGTTTTTTAGTAATTCAACAAAAACCAATAAAATGAAGGATTTCACCCAAATTATCTTTCATTGTTGTAACCAGTTTCTCAATCATAAGCATAAAACTATGTATTCATATACGCTAGCGCCAAGTTGTCGCAAAACTTGGCGCAGTTACTTTAATTATCGCCAAATTTGGCGACCAAAATAAGTCGCCATAAATGAAGCCAACTTGGCTGTAACTGACTAATTTGGCGATATTCCCATTCAAATTCAGTAATGGATCTTCCACAATCTGTTTCTTCGCATTTTCTAATCGACAGTCATATTTAAAATTCTCAATTGGCCATCGCATTCAAAATAGTAATTTAATATACATTAATTAAATATACACCATTATTTCAAATGCTAAATAACACAGAAGCAAACTAACTTAATACAAAACAATAATGTAGTATACAATAGTTTAGTTTAATTAAACACATAACATCAGACTGGCGGCACATAATATATATGGAACAGATGTAATATTCGCCCCATATTGGCGCGATTTTTTTCTGTCGCCAATATCATATAGGTAACAGGTACCTAACTTGCGTCAAAGTGTCGTTATTTTGTTTGATGTGGTAACCCGGATTATGTTGTTTATGCTGTTGATGTTTTCGCCAAATTGGCAACCGAAAAAAATCGCGCCAATATGGGGCGAATATGACATCTGTACCATATATATATATATATAATATTGGTACTTCTTAATTATCCCGTCGACCAAATTACTGTCACCATATTGTAAGATTAAATGCCAATAATGGCCAATAAAACCATTAATTCGACGTTTTATTTGTATTTTTATTAATGTTTTGCTAATTTATTTGTTCTTTCGTTATTTAAAATAAAAATTATGTCAGTTTGTATAATTTGGCGAGTGGTTTGGTGATTTATATAATTTGGCGAAATTGATCGACGGGATAACTAAGAAGTACCATAATATTATATACATACCTATATTACATTATATTAAACAGTTATATGTATGAATGCTTTTTGATTGCCTTTAATATTTCCACTAGATAACATTAAAAATAATTTTCCTGTATAGGGGCCTTGGAGAGAAAATGAAAATTTCACGCATATTTTCTGACAACCTATTAACTGTCTTGGTACTACTTAGTTATCCCGTCGACCAATTTCGCCAGATTATATAAATCGCCAAACCACTCGCCAAATTATACAAATTGACATAATTTTTATTTTAAATAATGAAAGAACAAATAAATTAGTATAACATTAATAAAAATACAAATAAAACGTCGCAATAAAAATCACTTGATGACGTAAACACATGTATCTTGCTTAAAGTCAAGTGAATGTGACATTTACGATCAACCATTATTGGCAGTTAATCTTATAGTTTGGCGATAGATTTTTGGTCGACGGGATAACTAAGTAGTACCACTGTCTCATATACACAAGCAAGTTTTTCAATATTTATAAATTTATTTATTGTAAACAACCATTTGTCTACTTTTATATGCAAACAGAGGTTGAGCCAAGATCCCTATTCTGTTAAAGTACAAGATAAACAACATAGAAAGAAATAAAAGAAGTTACTCTAATTAGTATTACAGACGGCATTGTTATGGTGCGGTGTATATACATGGCACAGAACTTAAACATCAGTAGGCATAAGCATAATGGCGAAAGCAAGTCAGTGAGTTACGCAGTCATGAAAACATTTGAATTGTATCAAGAAATGAGAGCAAGTAAATTTGAATCAGATTGCCCGATAAAAGCAAAAAATGTGCGATACTAACAACAAACATTGTTTAAAGAAAATGCGAATATCATGAGTTGCTTCCGAAAGTTCTATATGTTTTGCAGTACTATACTAACTAAAATAGTCAGTTACTATGCAGACCAATGACACTTTAATCAAGACTATTAAATGAGCATGACGATGAATTTCTAATCTTCCGTAATCGAGCCCACAGTTAAGGCTAGCGTAAAACAAAAAAAGGTACTTTTCGGTTAGCCGGGCGCCAGTGTTATGTATACATGTATATGTCTATATACATGTATATATACGCATGTATACATATACATATATGTGGTTATATATGTATATGTGTGTATATATACAATATATGTATACATATATGTATATATACGTATGCATATATAACACTAGCGCCCGGCTAACCGAAAAATACCCCCAAAAAATATCAGCAGCAATTGGTTTAATGTAAATGTGGGTATCATAAAATATTTAATTCGCAAAACGCTTCAATGCACCAAATCATATTAGCTCAGAAACAACAATTGGCAGTGGACGCAATAACGGTAGATTACTTAATAGTTTTAAAATCTCCACTGCCCAACGTATTGCAAATGATGATGCAATAAGAAACCATAAATGCCTAAGTGAGTTAAGCTGATTTTGTCAAGAAAGATTACAAACAAAAATAAACAAAATGCCGTCATGATGCAATGAGTTCTCAATTTCTCTATCAGAATCTTTAGATTTGGCGAAAAATTAAGCAAATAATTTAAATTATGAATAAAAGTACCATGCTGAAATGCTTAGCATACATTTAAGCACATTGGCATTATGTATACATTACATATTGGCACTTGCATAATATCTCCATATAAGAAAACATTAATGCCACCAAAAAATAAATTGTTTTTAAATTCTTGAAACCTTAAATGAATTATATATAAATTCTCTTTTGACACCATAGAAATTTTATCAATGACCAGCCATTTGAGGGAACGTCATTTAAGACTTTCCCCCTGTAGTCTTTTCACGATCATTTATTGATAAGTCATTCGGTTATCATGTACCCTAATGGCTCCTGGTGCATGTAAACTCCGTTGATAGGTGCGAAGACCTCAAATTTACCTATGGATTATACCTCTGAGGTGCCTTGCCAGATGAAGGTCTCGTCATCTGATTAAGCTTCTAAATTACGAGATCAACATGAGTAGCAATGCGCAGGTGCTAAACAACAAGATATAAATGTTAAGTAACTGGCATAAAAAAGTTCATAATTAAGAAATAGGCACTGCCGATAGTAAAACGATCTAGGCGTTCATCAGGTTTACTGCTGCTACGTGGCGATTAGGTGGTCTCCTACGCCGATGCCAGGTATCAAACCCATTCATCTAGGACAACCTGGAAGATAAGGGCCTGGTCATAGGTTAGAAAGTATGAAAAATAAGTCTTTGGGTCTCTCTTCTCTATTTCATAGAGTATTTTTAGTAAGCCGAAGAGCATTTTATAGTCAGTTTCCAAAGTTCGATATTTTTTCATGCGAGCAGCATCTCTTGTCGTTCTACCCATGTCCAAATAGAGAAACAAAAATATTTAATTAAAAAATAAAGCTATTAAATCTGAAGAAGAATAAATGTAATATATATATATAAAGAATTTTCACAAAAAACATGTGTTATTAATGTACACACAAATCTGGACAAATGTATTTACTTATCAAAATAACATCTTTAAAAGTTTCTTTAAAAGCCCGTAATTTCCTCCAAAAGAATCATGTAAAAATTGTAACTAAAAAAAAACTAAAAAGGGAAAAATAAACTTTTTTACCAAAAATAAAACCGACTTCAAAAACTACTACAAAGTAAAAAATAATTTTTTTACATAATAGTTAATAAGAAATTAAATTAAGAGCATTGTATTTACCATGCGTATTATTATATTTATGTACATTAATTTGATTTTTTGGAGTCGGTGCCAGCCAAGCCAAGTTCAAAATTAAAATTGTTTATCCAATACAAATCGTAACAAGATTCAGCAAAACCGTGAAAAAAATCCATTCTCAATTAACTCTGACACCATCCTGCATTTGAAAATCTGTGTTTGGCTACGATTTTTTTACATAATAGCCTGTATAAACGCATTAATTTTACAATAACCCTTAATTTAGCACATATAATTACAACTAATCTCACTTGAAAATACGCGTTTATAAAATCAGATGAAATGTTTCAAAAATGGTAAAATTCAAATTTTTTAACTAAATAACAAATCGTAAAAAAACTCGTAGATATTTGGATATGTGTCTGTTGGATAATTCTACTTAACTTCGTTTGGCTGGCACCGACTCCAAAAAATCAAATTAATGTACATAAATATAATAATACGCATGGTAAATACAATGCTCTTAATTTAATTTCTTATTAACTATTATGTAAAAAAATTATTTTTTACTTTGTAGTAGTTTTTGAAGTCGGTTTTATTTTTGGTAAAAAAGTTTATAAATTTAGAAATTGTGTTAGACATTTATTTGATATTTTGAGAGGATCTTTTCAACTATTTTTGTTAGGAAAGCGCAAATAATATTTCATTTCTAACAAAAGTATTTTCACGTGAATATTTAAAAGAGAAAGAATATCTTAGTCAAAATTAAGTCAGATTAAAAACATTAATTTAAAATGTCTCATTTAAAATAATTTTCTTTTCGCTTTGTTAAAAAATACCAGGAGACAAAGACTCTGTTTACTTAATTCCTTTTATATTAGCTTATTTTGAAATGTTGTTACACGTGTCTACGTCATCAAGTTATTTTGATTTCGACGTTTTATTTGTATTTTTATTAATGTTGTACTAATTTATTTGTTCTTTCGTTATTTAAAATAAAAATTATGTCAATTTGTATAATTTGGTGAAATTGGTCGACTGGATAATCAAGTAGTACCGCAGCGGATTTGGCGTTAAAATTCTCCAATCAAAGAGAAATGAATAGAAATCCGTTTATAGGGAGATCGCCACTGTTTTTTTAAATTATAATTCAATCTTTCGAAATCTTTTTAAAGCCGATCAAATTAGCGTGCATTTAGAGTCTGCGGTGTCTGGACGGGGGTTGGCGAGCCGTAGCTCGTAGGGGGCCGAGCCCCCTAGTTATTAAAAGTAAAGTAATACTGTGTACCTAAACAACATATTCAAATTTCGTGGTAGACTCTTTTCCAACAAACACAAAAAATGTACAATCAAATTTAGAGCATTACTTCGAAACTTATGCATAATATAGGTATACAAAACAAGCGAAATATACGTATGTATAATCTCCTTTGTTTAAATCAGTTAAAAACAAACAATAACCGTAAAAATTAAATCTTTAAAAGAAAATAGGGAGAGGATGTGACAGTTTGATGAAAAAACTTCTATCATGAATACAGTTTAATAAAAATAAATGATCCTAACAAGAAACAGTCAAATAATATTATTCATTAAAATCTATCAAACCAAGCTCAACAGAAACAAGTGAAAACACTTCACTGCTTTACAGTAACTTTCCTTCCCTGCTTTATAAATAAAAGATTTCCTTCTCTATTGATATTTACTGCTCTGAATACCGAGCACTTTCCATTCCTCCCAACATTAAGAGAAGCGACATTTGTTTGAGGTAGCCAACAACGATCCAGAGACGGATGGTGTCTTCAACAATCAGTGGAACACGTCCGGGAGAAACTTGTCTCAGTCTTCCCTTTCTCTGCCTTTATCTTTTCTACCTTTTTTTAAGTAGATATCCTTTCAGTTCCTGTCTGTCTAATTTTTTTTAAAAACGAGGCCAGATTTGAGAATCAACGTTTTTTCTTGAAGAACAACGAAGCAATAGGACTAGAAAATGAAATTTTAGAACAATTTTTAAAATTTAAGCTATGCGAAATTATATATATGCTGTTATTAAAAGTAAAGTAATACTACGTACCTAAACGACATATTCAAATTCAAGGCAATTTTTACGAAAGTCAGAGCCTAGAAAGAAAAATTCAGATAGACAGACAACGTACTGTTTTTGGATTATGAAGAAATTTATTCGGAACTATCGTCAGAAAGTTCCTTTTCCAACAAATACAAAAAATGTATTATCAAAATCAGTGCATTAGTTCGAAACTTATGCATAATAAACGTATACATAACAAACGAAATATTTAATTTTCTTTGTTTAAAGTCAGTTAAAAATAAACAATAACCGTAAAAATTAAATCTTTAACCCCTTAAGGGGCGGTAGGATATATTATATTCCCCATAATTTTAATTAGAATTTGCATCAGAAACATTTAATTCAATTTTAGTTTTATAACTTCAGTGGGAAAAAGTTGAAAAATTTCTTTTCCTTATTTTTAAACAAAATTATTCGAAAATTCCGATGGAAATTCAACATTACAGAAACATAATTACTTGCCTCTGAAAGGTTTAAAAGAAAATACAGAGATGGTGTGTCATTTTGATGAAAAAGTATAATTAAGAATTCCGTTTAATAAAAATAAATGATACTAACAAGAAACTGTCAAATAATATTACTCATTAAATACCAGCAAACCAAACTCAAATGAAACTAGCGAAAACACTTCTCTGATTTACAGTAACTTCCCTTCCTTGTTTTATAAATAAAAGATTTCCTTCTCTATTGATATTTACTGCTCTGTATCCCAAGCACTTCCTTTTCCTCCCAACATTAAGAGAAGCGACATTTGTTTGAGGTCACCAACAATAATCTAGAGATGGATGGTGACTTCAACATCAGTCGCACACGTCCGGGAGAAACTTATTCCAGACTCCTCTTTTTCTCTCTCTCTTTATCTTTTCTACTTTTTATTTAAGTAGATATCTTTTCACTTCCTGGATCTCTAATTTTCAGGAAACGTGACCGGATCCGATTCTATAGAAGCAAAATTATACTATGTATATATATATTACTAATATTACTCAATCAAAAATAGGTAAATACTAATATTACTAATATAATGTATAATAATAATAATTATTATTATTATTATAGTAATAATATTATTATTATTATATTAATAACAATGCCAATAATAACAATAATAATTAGAGATTAACCAAAAATTCGGTTTCGTTTTCGTTTTCCGCCCAAAATCAAATGCTGCCAAAAATTCAGAATAACCAAAACTCGACCGAAACTATCTGTACTCCAAAAATCTTCTTTCTTCTTTCGGAAATTTTTATCATTATTCATTGATTTCAACTGTATCGGCTCAAATGAGACACTCTTTATTTATTCCTATGAACTTCAGTGTTTATAATTATCAGTCACTACCGACTCAAGACGTGAGTGCAGATTATAAAGAAATGCATTGTATGACTAAATTTTGAAGACACTTTCCACGAGCTTATTAAAAGCCGCAGACTTAAAAGTAATAGATTTTTTTTTTATTATTTGAAACTTCAGACGTGTTTCGAAGACTCTTTGAGAAAGTTCTAGTATAACAGATGACAACTTACAAAAGTCATTATAAAAGATAAATCGAGGTATGTATATCTAAAACTTTTTTTTTTTATTAGATGAAATTGGCATAATTAGAAAATCGTTTTGTGTCGATGATGAATTAATTATAATTTATTTTATATGCAAATAATAAAGTTCGATTAGAGTTCGAATGAATATCATATTACACTTAGGAGTAGAATTCTCTGACAACTATCACTACGTATGAACACTTCTGTTTATAAGCACCTTAACTCCTGAAACAAAAAGTGTTCCAAGGTGCCGCACTATTTAGATAAGAACCAGTATCTCTTTTTATAATGCTGCCAATCAAGAATTATAAAGAATGTATGACAGTAAAAGGTGAAATGTCAGGACGTAACCATCAATTTACAGACTTAAGGATCAGTACAAAAAGGGTTAAATCACTTCCCTTCACTTTGCAAACAAAGACAAAAATCTCAATTCTCCAGCTTTTTCTTTAAAGTGAATTAAGACACCCATAGTATGTTCTGAAGAAGTTTCGTAATAGATGCGATAATTAAAAAAAATAGGCGAAAAAAGACTTTTTACTTCTTCAATTTCTCTTTCAGTAATTCAGTTACAATTTTTAAATTCTTTTTTTTTTTTTTTTTCAGTTGGTTTTTTCATTAGAGTACTACATGGGGTTGGGTTTTGACTCTTGCGGTTCGAGTTTGAATTGACCCGATTTTCAAAAGAATGTAAAAAATATTTTTTCAGACCAAAAACCTATATACAATAAAACCTCCATAACGAACACGCCCGAGACCGCACACCACTATTTAGCGCTCACTTATACATAATATTTGTGCGCTTTTGCCTCTGAATAGTGAACACCTTCGAATCTACGCATACGTTACACGTAACATGCGTGTGTGTGCATAAACTATCACAAATGCGATACATGTGTTTTCTTATGTATCAAAAACAAAATTTTGGTAATATTTTTATTACTCCGAGAGAAAAAAAAGCATTCTTAACTGTACCATAAAGAGAAAATAATCCATCACATTTCTTATATACATTTTATTTCCCATGCATTAAATTAAATATATATGCTCATTCATATTCAAATATGCATTTATTTTCATATGAAACATAGTTATGCTCAAACATTTTGTGAAAATCCCAAAAACCAGATTTTAAAAAATATAAATTTGACCCGCAAAACATCCTAGTGTGAACCCGACACGAAGAAATAAAACAAGTAAAAAAAAATCATGCCTTAAGCATAGATTATGAAACACTTTCCAACACGTCCTGAATGCTTTAAAAAAACTTCGTTATTTAGGGAAATAAGGTATATAAGTGAACTAAGTAAACATTTTAGAAAACGCATAAAACTGATTTCAGCAATTACCGTCCACAGCAAATATGTATTCCAGTTTTTTTTTTTTTTTTTTTTTTTTTTTTTTGAACAGCCCTGTATTTGATTTGTAGGTTGATATATGTACTATATAATAGGGAAATTTAGTTTAGTAAGAAAATGAATAACAGGTTGAAATTTCTCTTTCAGCAATTTATACTAATAGATGGAAACATACTTGTATACTTTTGTACAACCCTGAACATAGCATCTTTATTTCACGCACTATTTAGCTAAAGTTTAATTCATAGTAAAACACTCTTAAAACTACTGGAATCACATTTCCAGAAATTATCATTTATAGACGGCCATGTATCCAATTGTTTGCGTGACCCTGTATATGATTTTATCTATGTTCTACAAACATATCTTAGTAAACTAAATGCAGTTCAGCGTAAAAATGCATAATTCATTTAAAAACCACCTTTAAGCAATTTACAATCATACCCAGTAACCAAAACGAATTCTTTTGAGTAGCCCTGTATATGAATGAATTACAGCATTTATACACACCATATACAATGCATAAATGTAGTGAAACATAAAAGCACATAACATAATTGTCTGAGCGAAGCGAAGGCTAATACACAGCGAAATATTACTGTCCGGACACTTTACTACTACGTTGGATATTAACGCCATGTCCTACTAAAAAAAAAGCCTAATAAAAACCTTTCGTCAAGCATAACTCAAAAAATATTTGTCGGATTTCGTTTCTGATTGCACCAGAAGGTAGCTATGAGGGTCGCCTACTGAATGCACCTACTATGAAAAATAAGTTCCAAACCGTTTAAAAATTATATAGAAAAAACTCTTAAAAAAGCACAATTTATCTGCATACGTCACAGAAATTTGGTGTGCGTCACTTTCACCGGTTGATGTTTTCGTAGACAACTGGTTTGATCACATGGAGCAAATAAAAAAAAATACGCAAGCAGTAATATTGAATAGATCAGTTTCAACCACGTGATCACAAACCTTGCAACAACCCGTGGCAACCAGTTTTGGTGGGCAAACAAATAATAATACAGTATTCCGTACCACGGTGACCGTTTTTAGCCTGTTGTATAAATCTGGCAAGTTGTATGACATACAATTGTGGATGATTAAAACAAAAGACATGAGTGTTTAATGATCCGGAGGTTATCTTTCTCTGGATGTCTGTCTGTCTATCATACAGCATGCAATTTTCTTGTAAAGGATGATATTATTATGCAGTAAAACCTCCATAACGGAGACACCCGATTAGTGGAGACCTCTATTTAGCGGGCATTTTTTCGATTACCAACCCTTAAATAACTGTACATGTTTTACTCTCAGTAGCGGTCACCTCTAAATAGAGGACAAATTCTGCATTCTCGGGGTGTCCGCTATTCAGAGGTTTTACTGTATATAATATTGATAATTATTTTACAGGGCCGCACAAAAGAATAAGAATATATGAAACGAATATAAAAAAAATTCGGGATTGGTAGATCGGTGATGGTAATGTAATTTTAGGATGATGTTACAGTCATCCGCAGCATGTTTTTAGAGTTTCGTCCATCTAACGAAACCCTACCTGTCTCACCCCTTTGTCTGTCTGTTTGTCCGTCTGTCACAGAGCCCGTTCTCAGAAACTATATATATCGGAGACTTGAAAATTTGCATACTTATAGCTGAACACCACACATCAAACGGCACATAATAAAATTTTGAAAAAGTCTAATATTTAACCCTCTGGGCTCTAACTTGTGTATTTAAAGCAATTTTTCTAACTCAGCCCCTAATTAAATTGGATACATGAAAGTTTGCATACTTATAGTTTGCATACACTTGCGATAACACGATAAATCATAAAATTTTGAAAAAGTCATATTTAACCCTCCGGTCTCCAACTTCTGTATTTTAAGCAATTTTTCTAACTCAGCCTCTAATTAAGTTGGAGACATGACATTTTGCATACTTATAGCTGAACACCTCACATCAAACGACGAATAATAAAATTTTTAAAAAGTCTAATATTTAACCCTCTGGGCTCTAACTTATGTATTTTAAACAATTTCTCTAACTCAGCCCCTAATTAAGTTGGAGACATGAAATTTCGCATACTTATAGCTGAAATCCTCACATCAAACGACAAATAATAAAATTTTGAAAAATGTCTGATATTTAACCCTCTGGGCTCTAACTTGTGTATTTTAAGCAATTTGTCTAACTCAGCCCCTAATTAAGTTGGATACATGAAAGTTTGCATACTTATAGCTGAACACTTGCGATAACACGATAAATCATAAAATTTTGAAAAAGTCATATTTAACCCTCCGGTCTCCAACTTCTGTATTTTAAGCAATTTTTCTAACTCAGCCCCTAATTAAGTTGGAGACATGAAATTTTGCATACTTATAGCTGAACACCTCACATCAAACAGCAAATAATAAAATTTTGAAAAAGTCAAATATTTAACCCTCTGGGCTCTAACTTGTGTATTTAAAGCAATTTTTCTAACTCAGCCCCTAATTATGTTGAGACACAAAAATTTGCCTACTTATAGCTGAACACCTCACATCAAACGACAAATAATAAAATTTTGAAAAAATCTAATATTTAACCTCTAATATTTTGTCTCGCGCAATTTTTAAATTTAAACTATTTTGCAATACTATTTTTTGTTCATTTTGCATAATAAGTGTAATGTGACGTAATTTGTTCTATTTCAGATTTCTAACGCATGTTAATGAATTTATTTTACAATATCCTTTCTCTTTTAAAATTCACATGTAAATATAGTTTTTATGGCGTAATTTCTAATAAGTGCCTGCTTTTTATACCTAATTATTTAATTGTAATTTGAAGGTTTTTTTCTGTTTATAATAGTAACATGTAAATAATTTTTTTATTTGAAGCAAACATTATTGTTTGCGCTGTTTATACAGTTGGCAACAGTTTAAAATAATACCTTTTTCTAAAATATGTAAAAAATATCTGTCAAAATGCTGAATATTTGAATTTAAAATAGAAATAAAACCTCAAAAAATGAGTCAAATTAAAAAAAATTAATGAAATCTGCAGACAGGGATCTTCTATTAAATAAAATGATCTAAAAATGATTAAATTCCCATGTATAGCTTTTGCTCTTATAAGTTTTTTTTTAATGGAACGATTTTGTCCAACTTTAGCATTAAATATCTCTTAAAATAATTCTTCGATTTGAAAACTGTCTGCATTAGTGTGTTGATCAAACATTTCGCTATAATACTACCGATTTTCATATATTTGTATGCAATAGTTTTCTTAATATTAACGAAGAAACACCTCCGGTCACAAAAAATTCAAAACCGGTGGCGGCGGCGGTGACAGCGTTAGTTACTTTTCATAGAATAGAGAGATATATAAAAATGAAAACTTGTCTATCTGTCTGATTGTAATTCTATAAAAAATCCACAATTTGGAAGCCAAAATTGTGAAGAGATACGTACATGTGTATTAAAACATGGCCGAGACAACTAAAGTAATCCGGAATCGAAATAACTTATAGTTAATTTTTAATTAATAAAAAACCACCAATTTAACAGCAATTTCTTATCAAATTTAAACATTTCTCGTTATAGCAGTTGCCAACAATTAAAAAACACAATAAAATTATTACTACAACAATTAATTTTCTACTGCAAGATTTCCACGTGAAAAATGAAAATGAAATAAATAGTTTGCCGAATTAAAAAAAAAGGTGAATATTACGTCATAACTTTTCTATTGCAAGATATTCACGTGAAATATGAAAATGAAATAAATGGTTTGACGAATTTAAATGAAAGTGAATATAGCTTCATAAATTTTCTATTTCAAGGTTTCCACGTGAAAGAGGAAAATATTACGTCATATTGGAAATATAAAGGGCATGGTGGATATAGTATAACGTCATATGAGTGTGAAAAATGTATTGAAGCATAATAAAAACCCGATTAGGGAAATATTGGCGTATTTTAACATTATTGCTCCAATTATAAATTGAAATAAGTTCATTTATAGCTGTATTCTTTTGCTTCTGTTATATACATTTATACATTTTTATATAGCGTTTTCATATGATTCATTCAACAACATTTCGACTGCTTTTTTTAATGTTAGTTTTGTGCTGTATGTTAAATTTTGAAATTGATTTTTCAGAACAAACATCCTTCAAATTCTGGGCAACGCCGGCACTTTAGCTTGTAACAGATAAATGGCTTTTGTATCTGTACATCTAATGCTAATATTATAAAGCGTTATAATATTATAAAGTATATAATATTATTAATGCTTGTACGCTTGTGAGGTGTTATCTCTGAAACTACATAGCCAACTTAAAAAAATGTTGGTGGCCATCTCTGCTCCGAAAAAAAGACTATTTTATGTCACGGCAAGAACCTACATCGCTGTAGGAGCAAAAAAGTTCTAAAATTGTGATTTCTGCGATATTGATTGGGTTAGAAACTTTAAATTTGGTGCGGTAGTTACTTTTAAGATGTAAATACTCGTAATGAACGCTCTCTAAAAGGTTCAATTTGACGGATAAACGTAAAAATTTTTAGAAAGGTTCTAAACTATGATTTATTTGGAATACTGAAATTTTTGGGATACTGTTGGGGTTAGAAACTAGAACTTTGGCATGGTAGTAATTAATAAGATGTAAATGCTCGTTGTAGAACGAATTCTAAAAAATAGAAAGACTAAAAGCGGAAAAAGATCTAAAGATGATCTAAGTAACGAAGAACATGGAACTGTTAGGAATATAAACATGAAAATTGACATGGCCTTATTTATCATGACGTAAATTCTCGCAATAGAACAATTTCTAAAAATGCCGATATAAAAAACAGTGCAGAAACAAAAAACTTTCAAAAATTGTCTATTTCTCTGTTACTGCTGAGCCCAAAATCTTGAAATTTTGCTTCGGGTTAGTTTTAAAATATACAATTTTCTGTATGAATGGTTTCTAAAAAATTTTAAATTTAAAAAGATGAAATTAACGGAAAGCGATCTCAATTACCATTAATTTGGAATTATTAGGTACAGCAACTTTAAATATTTCATAATGATGCATTTCCTCCGCAAAACGTGCGATTTAAATGCAACAAAACTGATAGATACCCACCTAGCATTAAATAATTTATGTAAATATTGAATAAAGACCTGTATGAAACAGTGAGTAGGTTGCCCGAAAGTACTTGTTAAAGTGTTCCTTCTCCAGGCTTTTCTCTCTCTCGCCAAGGCCACTAACAGAGGGAAGTGCCGTTTTAAATGTGATATGGATTTTTTATCCGATTCATTTTTCTAGACATTTTATCATAAGGTCATATTCTCAATTATCATTAGTAGATTTTTTATATATTAACTTATTCTGGTGAAATTTTGTAATCGGGTTCATATTGGCGTATGTTAGCTTGCTATGATTTGCTGAATAAATATGTATGGATTTGTAAATTACTTCAAATGACACTTTGACAGCTCAAAAGTTATGCAGACGACATATTCAGATCTTGTGTCATACTTTATGTTGTAATCATTGCCGATTTCTTTTATTTAATACATGCTAAATACAGCTCAACTTGTGCAGAATATGTTTGAAAACAAAAGAATGCAGCGTATGTAGTGGCCAGCATACACTCATCATTTAAATCCGATCGAGCATATCTAAAACACACTCTAACGAAGCATTGCATGCCACTCTTGATGTATTTGGTACTTTGATACTATATTAGATTTTGAGAAGAGAATTCCTTAAATGTTATCGACAACCTCATTGCATCCGTGGAAAACAGATATTGTACAATATTAACTATTCCGGGGGAGCACACACCATATAAAGTATAGTCCATTCTTTTAAACATCATATATTTGTCATTTAAAGTTACTCAAATTGGTGCTGAGCGTCTGATTATGCTCTTGACATCATTTTATACAGTTAAAATTCCGATATAAGTAAATTAGTGTTTCATTTTCTATTTTACTTTTAATATATTGCGTACTTTCAATTTTATATCCATGCATGGCTGTCTTGAATGGTTTGATTTCCCATTTTTTTTAAACGGTGTATACGAATTTATATATAAGATTTTGTAATTCTACAATTCGTTTATTTTCATCATTTCAATTTTTCGCAGTATATGGACAATTAAAGATAACATCTCATTTGCTTTGCTTCCACATGTTATTATTAAATCTATGTTCTCAGTAATATCGCTCAGACTAATCCCTCTGAGGGAAGTCCTAGTTAAAAATGCTTCCAGCAATCATCGCTACCGTACAGTACTTCGGATACAATATGGTATCTGAAATCTTTTGTGTGCCCCTGTAAATGCTATGCACTTCGTATTATACATGAAATAAGTTATAGAAAACGTCAGCGACGTATATCAATTTCATTATATATGAAATAATTTAACATAATTAAAATACGCCGGAAAAAATTCCCTCCACCCCTATATCATTATGTAACGGAATTCTTTTGTTTGGCCCTGTAAATGAATAATAATTATTCTTTGCACCGCATATTTTAGTACACTTGATAAATACATATCAATTTTATTATGTTTGAAAACATGTAGCATCATGAAAAATCATTTTAAACGATTTTTCCCATAGGCCGTAATATAACGGAAAACTTTTGACTATAATACTTGTACATGAACTAAACATGCTATAAACTTCATTTGAAATAGGGTTCGTGCTATGGTAGAGGTCACTAACATTCAAAAATTTCAGAATGATCGGGGTATATTTACGGGAGTTAGAGCGCGTACAGACGGACAGACAAACCAAATGCATAAACACTTTTCAACTTTGTTGGAAAGTGTTAATTAGGCATCGCAAAAGTAAATTAACCAAAATCCAAACCGATGCATGACCATCGACGATCCGGATGTGTCCGCTATTCAGAGATTTTGCTACACTCAAGTTCAAAATTAAGAGAATTTTCAGATTTGGTCGATTACCTCCACAGCTACTGGACAGATTTTTAATGAAATTAGGTATGTACATAAATTGATATAATGCAACAAAAATAACCATTCAACAGTTATAATACGCACACATGATCGTGCGTAAGACTCATCAGCGTCGGAAGGTACAAAATAGAGCTTACAATATTGAACCAAAAAATAGGTTAATATGTGGTATGGCTCCCTCTTACAATTATACAATTCTCACAACGGTAATTCATACTGGAAATCAGGCAGTTTATCAGTCCATGTGGCAGTTAGTCTCACTCCTCCAGCAACAGAGCTGTTTTCAGGGCCTGGGTGGTTCTGGGAGGTGGAAAGCGAGTTCCAATTGTCCTAACCAGGGCGTCCCAGGCATGCTCTATAAAGTTTAAGACTGTAGATCTGGCTGGCCAATCCATAAAGCAAATATCCTCACTTTCCAGAAATTCGTCGATCAGGTGAGCTCTATCTGAGTGCACGTTGTAATTCATTAAAATGAAATCAGGACCAACTGCATCCCTGAAGAAGCGGATATAGGGTACCAAGATATTATCCCTACACCTTTCACCAGTCACAGAGCCTTTGTCAAACACAGGGAGGGGTGTGCGCCCATCCAACATGATGCCTGCCTAGTCCTACCTCTGCTGCCATAGTGGTCTCTTTCTCGGAAGTTGGAAAGCAGGTAGCAGATTCCTGGTTTTCTCCAGATGCAATTACGTCAAAAATTAATACGTATTTAGGCTGAACCGAGACTCATCAGTGAATGGGATTGTCCCCCATTGATCCCTTTTGCAAAGTTGGTTTTTTCTGCGACATGCTAAACGGGTTCTGCTGCGTGCAGAAGTGAGCGGGACGTAAACAGCAGGTCTTATTGCAAAAAGCCCCCTGTCATGTAGCCTTCTGCAAACAGTAACCCTTGAAACTCGGCTTCCTATGGCCGCATAAAGGTCACGAGAGAGCTGAGAAGCTGTTGCACTTCTGTTACGCCTCGTTGTAATGGACAAATAGCGATCTTCATTGGCCCTCATGGCATTTTGACGACCTTGCCTAAGCTTTCTCTTTATAGATCCAGTAACCTTAAACTGATTCCATATATTGAACACGACGCCGGGCGTTACATTGAAGTCTCTAGGAATTTGCACTTGATGCTGCCCTTTTTCCAGTCTCCTCTCGATTCGCCACCCCATTCCAGTTTCCAAACGTTCGTGGTTACTCATTTTTACTGTTTGTTTTTGAATTTCGCCGAATGTTGCAAAAAAACTCCAAGATATTCGGCGAGATGTGCGAGCAAACAAAACGCGAAAATCGCTCACTTATACAGCCTGTTCCTCTACCCACTCAGCACATACACACGTGTAAGCTTACGTATTCGACACTTTGTTTCGAAGCATCAGTTTTACCTTTCGATCAGCACTTTTCATGAAATTCGACAAAATATGAAAATTTTCTTAATTTTGAGTATGGGAATTATTTGAATATTGAAGAATATAGTAGATATATCCATTTTTCTATATAAAAGATGAAATTGATATTATAGAATTGTAGGTTTTTCTTAATTGCATTAAAATATGAAATAATTTTCTTTCATTTCGGGTTTGTGCTAAAGTATTTAGAGTTCCAGTCGGGTTTGAGTCGAATTGTGAGTCTGCTAAAATTATTTTCTCGGGTTCAGTTCGAGTTGCAGGTCAATTATTTATTTATTTTTTAATCAGGCTGAAAGTTTACTTCATATGAGTTTTTCGGATTCAGATCTGGTACAAACCGACCAGTACAGTAACTCAACTTCAAATGTATCAGTTTGATCGAAAAACTGAAACTTTATCATATATTTCTCAATTGACTCGACTATTTTAATGGAAGATCTTTATGGTGCATTTCTTAAAATTAAATCTAAAATTTTCAGTAAAATAAATAGTTTCTTTTTTTAATAAAAATGTTGAATAGTCATTTTTACTGCATTTTTACTACATGTCATAACATTTTATTTATTTTTTCTTAAAATTAATTAACTTTTTTGAAATAGTTACCGTTCGCACTGGTAAAATATTTTTTTAAGTTGTTTCAAAAAATTTAAAATTGTAGAAATGTGGTTTTAATATTTACTTTGTGTTTTTTTTTTCCCATAAGAATTGCACTTTTTCTTGATTATATCATTTCTTTCATAAAATTATTTAATGTGCCAAAAAGTTTGCTTGTTTATGAGACACGCAGAGTAAGTAGAGAGCATGTATGACACATTTTAATAACCTAAACAATAAGACAAATATTTACATAGCTGGGATACAGCATAGCGTTGACATGTTTTTTACTCAACAATATAATCTCCCTGACAGAGCAGCCTAGTAGCGACATCATCAGAGCCATACACATTGCACAGTACATGCAAAAAGGAAAAAATGAATGTGCTAGTCCAACAAAGATATAAAATACTCAAATAAAAAAATAGTATTACGTATACGATGTTCCCTCAATAAAACAAGAAATTTTTTCAAAATTTTAATTTGAAAAGTACTTTTTTTAATAATACTTTACTTAAGTCATCGAATAGTGCAAATATTTGCTTTATTCTTATATTTAAAAACTTTCAACAGAAAAACCTATAAATTTTGATTTTATAAAATTATTCATAAAACTAGCATTCACGACACAGACAATAGGGAAGCTCTTCATCTATAAGGATATTCAGGATGATTAATTTTAACCTTAGAATAACATAAAAAGTAACTAACCAATTACTAATGAGGTAACAATGTTTAAATTATATCCGATTTTATACTATTTCTAATTGCTAAAAAGATGTAAGACTAAAACTTTAAAAACAGTAAAATAGTTTTATTTGACTGTTGACATGTTTCGACCCTATCCGAGTCATCTTCAAAACAAATAAATAATAATATTCTGAAATTGCACGGACTTTGATGCAATGATCTGATAACGCCATCATACAGTTTTTCTTGTAACGCACGTTACTTTTTTATTTTACTTGGATGTTAATTTCTATTTTCGTAACCATTGAGTAACTCGAGTCACAGTTTTGGTAATTTAAATGTAGCTGCATCGTTACATGTGGAATTTTTACTTGTTAGAATCTCTATAGTTTCTCTTATAATGGATGGACAATATAGATTGGAGGGGAAAATTATCTTGCTTTCATTGAAATTTATTTGGATGACTTCCTCTTGATTTAATCTTGCCAGGGATAAGGTTTTTCTATTGTATTTAATATCAGCTACAGCCTCTTTTTCCTGTACTTAAATTTCCAGCTAGTCATTCTAATATAGTAATTCTTTGGTTCGTCTACTCTAATAAATGGTATTTCATATCCTCACGGATAACTCTCAAAATTAATTGGATCAATTTTAGTGCAAATGATATTCTTCAATTTTGGAGGTGGTTTGTCTACTAAGCAGATATTGAGCCGCTGAAGATTGTATTTTAATTTACCCCCAAAAAGCTTAGATAATATTGAATAGAATAAAGTTTGTATTTTTGCTAATCAAATTTATATGCAGGCTTCTTATTATTGGCAATATTCACGATTAATTTATTTATATGTTGAACTTTAAAACCATTATTGTAAGCAATTCTACGAATATTAATTCATTATTCAAATTATTTTCAGTACACACTGGAAAAGCCCGTCTTCTGAAAAATCTGTATGTGGAAATTTTATAGGTAAATGGAAAACATGATTTTTTTTATATGGTAGCGTGGTTAGCCATGCTTTTTCTGAAAACAGACCTGTCAATTCGTTCTTGTTTACATTACATCAAGGATAGAAAACTATTAATGTGTTCAATTTCAATAGTGATTTTAATGGTATTGTCTATTGAATTTAGATTATTGGTAAATATTTTGAGTTCTTCAAGACTGTACTCCCAAATTATAAAACTATCACCCACATATCTAAGCCGAGTGTATAGTGCCAAGTGCCAAGTTATAACTGATCTTATATTAAATAAAACAGCTTGATGCGGTACGTTAAAATTAAAATATTCCACTATTTAGATTTCCTTTAATTTTTGTTTATTCTTTCAAATACATGCAGCTTGCTAAAAGCTAAATGCACGACAGTACACTTTAAAAAAACTTCTGTTACTAAATGAAATCTCTAATATGTTGAAATTAGTTGAAAATTATCACTTGACAATTGAAAAGTTATTCATATCTAGTGAAGAATAAAATTCCGGAGTTTCCAATATAAAACCACGACAAAGTCTAATTTTTTCAAAGTGATTTTGCAATTTATATCTTTAGTGTAAAAAAAGATTGTTTGGATAAGAATGATTTGAATTCTACTAAAAATTCTTTTTAAAAAGTGAATGTAAATAATTCTCACATCTTAGATAACAGCCTTGTCGTATTTCTGAAAATTCTTATAGTTCAATATGTTGTGATTTTAATTTTACCTCACCAGATTATAGCGAATGGTACATATATTTAGATCTTGTTTAATCTGTAATTATTTTCTGTAGACAAATAACATCTTTTTCAAACCATTAAACAAAAGAAACCAAATTTAATAAAGAGAAATAAACCACCCATGTTTTCAACAAATTCTGCAACAATGTTCCGAACTTTCATTTAACCCTTTATCTACTGACGGTACTTATAAGTACCATTAAAATAACTTGTTATAAAATTCCTTTAATACATCGATTAGTAGTAATACAGTTTAGAATGAGTTATAGATGCATTACTCTATCTTGTTTCAAAAGCATTATGGGTTACACAAACAAAAATATTTTTTAAAGGATAATTTCTTTTGCCCTTGCATCTTTTCAGCTTTCTCGGTGTTGAGGGAGGGAGGGGGGGATTTTTCATTTCGGAAATATTTCTATATTATTCATTGCTTACGAGTAAATAGGCTGTGACAGACGGACAGACAGACACAGGAGTGATCTTATTATGGTTCTGTTTTTACTTTTCAAGCACGGAACTCTACGAATGACACAAACTACTTTTGACAAAATTTACTATATCTGGTATTCGCCATGCTATCCCTAAATTGAATGTGGTGCTTAAGGGTTTAATATAATTATAAAATTAAAAAGGCATCAATAGAGTTTTCATTTCTTAAGCTTAGTTATACGGAGATTAATACAGTATATCATACTCTAAATTTCCATGCTACAAATTTATTTTAAATCTTTTAAAGAGCTTCATCAAGAAGAGAACCACGCAGTTTCGTGTCCTGAAATGCTCTGCTTTAAATCAGGCTCTGCCAAAGCCACAATCTACTTTTTATTTTTTTTTCTTTCCCGGACTCCACATTTCCCTCTATTTTTCTACATCCTCAGCCTCTAATTTCCAGAAAACGTGACCGGACTTTTAAAAGGAGCGTTCTAAACCCGATTTTCTCCGGAAGACGTAGCGAGGATTATACGATTTCGAAAAGAAAAGAGGGCCGTTAAGAGCCACTACACCACGTGAAAATTTCGGGGCCGTTTCTAATGGGACTTAGGTAATTGAAAGCGGGGAGCACGTCGAATTACTTACGGCATTTGCATATTTTGACTTTAAGGCTTGGCGAAGGGATTACATAATGGAATGCAAATCACAAGCCTCAGTTTCATCAAGGGGATGGCTATTTTATTTCGGGCGATGTGATAATGGAAGAGGTAATGCTGACAAAATATACATGTGAATAAAAGGGTGGTTGAAAACGCAGTGACCTGAATTTTCAAAAACATTGTTGCCGCAAGAGACGAAATTGAATTATCGTTGTTTGATTGATTCTTAAAATTTTTATCCATACGACTAATGTTATATGTGCTGATGCATTTTTAATTACTTTAAGGCTTTCCTTGAAGCTTTAATTGATTTAAGGTTACTTTCGTTTGTACTGTTTTTTAAACATGCATAATTAATTCTATAAAAATATGCAAGAATTTAAGTAAATTTGTTTGTAAAATATACAAAATAACTTCCAGCCATCCTTTAGAACTTTCCGCTCATTTAAAATTTTGATTTATTCTAAATTTATTTAAATTTTATGCTCTTTTCTGCCTTTTTCCATTTTAGATAAATAATAGATAATTCTGTTTCGCCTCTTATAAAAAGACTTCTTATTTCTTTTGATTTTATTTCTTCTCTCATTTCTTAACAAAGTATACGAAAAATTATAATTTCTATAAAACATTTATACATCGGCATTTTTATTTACCATATAGAATGATAATGGAGTTTGTAGCCCTAGATTTGGGCTTTAACACTAGAACGTCCGGAAGGAGTCGAATCGACTCCAACCAAATGATTAAATGCCAATTGGAGCCAGAAATTTTTTGATAAAATAAGTTAAATTTAAACCACGCAAAAATACGTTAAATAAATCAGTTAAATAATTTTAAATAAAAATTCTGGTGTGAAATATTTTTGTGAAGCTTGGGTAAAATTTCCGGGTGTTCTAGTGTTAAAAGGGGGTTTCTGAAACAAAAAGAAATATACTTTATGCGTATATCTACACTTTAAGGGGTCTCGGGACTCTTAAAATTGGAAAAAAAGAAAAAAAAAAGACCATTTTCAACATTTAATATCTTAAAATGTATTTGATTTTAAGACACAGTTTTAATTGGGAATAAAAGATATAACTAAAGGTCTTTCATTTCAAATATTTAAAAAATGGCAAGATGCAGAATTAGCATTTACAGGGTGCTCTAAACTGTGAGACATTTGACGAGAAGAAAATCGGCATAACAGCTTACGCGCACGATTACAAAATAAATCTTGCAACTAGAATGAAACTTTTGGTGCCTACTTATTCTCCAGACAGTAATAATTACACTGAACCTAAATAAATTTGTAATAAAAGCATTTTTATATTTTTGATACATAGTTGCATTTAACTAATGCAAAATGTAGAAAATGTCATCAATGTAATCACCTAAAAAGATATTTTCTTTTTGCAATAAAAAGGAAATTTTTGGTTCAGTTTATACAGACTAACATGAAACATATGTTTTGAAAATTTCATGAAAAAATATTCAGAAGTTTTTGAGATATCGTGCGCGTTATGCCCAAAAACGTCATTTGGAGAAAAATGACTTGAAAGTTTCGGAAACGCTGCTTCAGCTATTGCGTGGGTATAATTCTAAAAGCCATAACTTCAGTTCAAATGGTAATTTAACGATAATAACTATATCAAAATGTTCAGAAAAGATAGAAGTTTAACATCGAAAAAAATTAAAATTTCGAAAGTTTTAAAGTTTTAAGCGTCCTGAGACGCCTTAAATGTTTTAAAAGAATATTTAGACCCCTATAAAAGTCATTCTCTATGACCTGTAGCTTCTCTCTACGGCCCTCCTTGAAATTCTTTAAAAGTGAACAAACTGTAATAAAATTATAGCATTTTGTTTTGAATGTTTCTAGTTAAAAGTTTTACAGTGAATATAATATTTTGCACGCAGCTGCATTTTAAAATATTCCATCACTAAGAATATCAATACATTATTAAAAGTGTCATTAAATACATTACATTTCTAACCATGCACTCTAAAGCAAAGCCATAATAAAAAAAATTTCATAGCGTTACACTTTCCACATTGTCTTCTAATTACACTTCACCATGTTGTTGAAATGCGATGCTTCCTATAAAAATGGAGCATTTTATCCATATAAAATATTTGCTGAGAAAAAATGAAATAAATAATCCTTTCGAATTATGAGAAAACCAGAAGAAAAAAATCTTTCTGTGAAGTATTGTACTGTCAACTTTGGCCCAAATTTATCTGTTTCATATTTATGTTACATTAAATGTTTTGTAACAAATATGGTTAAACCATTTGAACTTTTAAAATTAAATAAAATTCCAACAATATGATATTTAAACCACTCAAAAAACTTAAACACGTTGAAAGTAAATCGAAAGAAATCTTGGGCTTTTGAAAAGGTTTGTACGAAGGTCATCCAAAAAGTAAATTTCCTACGGCCCATAAAAAGAAACAAAGAAAGACTTAATGCAAAACGTGCAGAAATGTTTCAGCTAGTTCAAAACATAAAAACAACCGAAACTGTAAAAATTATCATAGAGTGGGATATGTTTTTTTTAGTCCAGTGTCATAGAAGTCTGCCGCATGGGAATGGAACCAGCTTGTCACAGTTTTACACCCACATCTCATCACCTCTAATGATACTCGTTGCCCTGATTGTGGTATTGCTGCAGAAAAGTACAGAAAAGATCGGCGATGCATAAAATCATCACGAAACACATGTAGTTCCAGAAATTGTGCGCCAGGTGGGAGCCGAAGAGCTTTACACTCGAACACAAAACCAAACGCATGTGAGCAGCATTGACTTTTCTTCAGCGATACCACGATGAGGTCAACGAATACCTCAATAGGATCGTTGCGGCTAATGATACGTGCGTTGACAACTGTTACAAGCTGGCTCCATTCTCAGGCGATAGACTTCTATGTCGTAGCGATCAGTGCAGGAATCGTCTTTGCGACGTATGCCAGTCATATCATAGACTTTCGAAACGTAAACCAATCAAACTGCCCGAACTCATGCGTACAGTAGGAGTTATAAAGAACGGACAGATGTTTTTGCAGATCCACAGTAATTTTACCAAGTGACGTCAGCTGCCCTTTCATTATAGTACGGAAAGTACTTTTCTGTACTAAGATGTATGAAGGCACTTTACTGATGGATTGTCAGCTTTTCGGCACACACTTCCAAAGTCGATTGATATCGATGTGGACTTTCAGGTTTGTTGGATCCGGTAACTTGTCCAGTCAAGATCTTTCACTTCCAAAAGCACTCTTCAGCAAAAACAGCATCAGAAATAAACGCTATCGATTGGGTGACGAGTTAACCCTTAACTGCTGTTAGTGGTCTCACAGACCGCTGCTTTTTTTCAATTTTCACAGTTTAACTTATAATTGTCAGTTTAATTATAGATACTAGTGAAACATTGTTTCATTTTGAGTCATAGGACTATAGCAAGAGACTTCGGAATTAGGAAATTTTAATTATAATTGTCTTGTATATAAAGTTTAGCACAGAAACAGCATCTGTGATTGTTACTTATTGATTACGACTGCGCCATCTCATGTTCTTATATATAAAAGGTAGTGAGAAAGCACTTTAAAAAACACAGAGGACTTTAATGACAAACACTCAAGACAAAACAGATAGAACACTCCATTGTACAAACCAAACCGGAGCTACGTATCAGCATCTGAGATGACGTCGGCATAGCAACGATTACGATACAAACGATATGTTACACACAGCTAGACAGTCTAGCAAAGCGATATAAATAAGCGTACAATGTCAATACTGGAATTTGGAGTATATTGACACAGCTTCGCCATCTGGTGGATGGAGTGAATAATGCAAATACGCGGGTTTTCAGTATGACGTCATATATGACAGAATATCTACTATCTGCGCATCCCTTGCGCATATTTTCTGATTCTTTACTCACTTATGGAAGATGAATCTTGTTTCCCAGTTTTATTGCAAAATATTTTTATTACAGTTTGTTTTGATAAAATTATGCACATTAAAAAAAAATAATCGCAATATCATTTTAATTTCGGGAGAAAAGCACTAATGCTACGAAAGCATTACTGCCTTTAGCTCTTACACTAAAATGAAATTGCGACTTTTTTTAAAATACACATTTTTATCAAAACAAGCTGTAACAAAAATATTTTGCAATATATCTGGCAAACAAGATTTTTCTTCTGTGAGTAAGTAACAATCAGAAATTCGTAATAGAATTTTTAACAGGGATTCTCTAAATGGTTTTGTCTGCTTCAAGGAAAAAAAAAATCTAATCTGGGGATTTTAGGAAAATTTTTGCAGTTATTGTCTGGACTCGCAAAATATTTAAACAAATACTAAATTAACAATACTTGCTCGTTTAATAGTACAACATTTAATGCATGTTTTTTAAATTAAAGTGATTCTGAATATAAAATAAAATCAATTTTAAATTAAATAAATGAACTATTTGTAATTTAAATAACATAAATACAATACGATCAAAAGAATATTGAATAAGTTTTTGGTGTATCGTCTGCGCTTGATAAACGAAGAAAAGGACTTAAAATTGAATATTTTATTTATTATTAAATTCTATACATATTCTAAACCTTGATAAACATTCTATTTTCATCTGGAATAGAACCGTGTATATCATTTTTTATAACTTTAGCACATCAAGAATTAAGTAAAAAATAAGACTACAAAATTCAATCTTTACACATTAACTACTTACTAATTTTTATGCGTCATTTTTCATTTCATTAAAAGAAAATAATTAAAATCGAGCGTATTTAAATCAACTACATTTTATAATATATATCAAATAATATATATATATTTTTAATAAATTAAAGTTAAAATACGTAACTAACTTGTTTTGCTCTTTGAAAAAGGACATATGAATTCTATAAGAAAAAGAATTTTCTTACAATTTCGAAAACTAGAGTTATTCGTATTCGATTGCCAACATTTTGCCATTTTAACAAATAATATTAGTTCTAAAAAAGAACTATTTTTATTTAAATAATTAACTATAATAAATAAGTCAAAAAACACGAATAAAAATTAATAGAACATTCTATTACTGTCAGAATATAAATGCTACAAACAAATGAAAACACGATGTTGGCGCTTGCGCAGTTATTTCATAGATGTGCAATTAATAGATTATCCATAAAGAAGAAAACAGTTAGGCATCTTTCTGTTGTTCACTCCATCCGCTACGTGGCGTGCGACCTTGATTGATGTGACCTCGCCTTTAATCTTGAGGCTACCTCTCCCATTTAAGATAAGACGCTTACCTATACCGCTTTGCAGTCTAGACCCATGGTGATCACACATCCATGATCAATATTTATTTGAATCATAGGAATGACTCTCTTTTGTTTACATTTTTAATTCTGGGATTGGACGAATTTCAACTACGGATGCCTCGAAATATATGCGTATTTCGACATATTTTTTCTTTCAAGATGTTTTTGTTTTTTCACAAGGGGTATAACCGCCGCGGCGAGTGGCCCATCTTCGTCCGCAGCCCTTTATTCTTCCACTTATTCCGACTCTTTTGCGGAAGCAAGTTTCATAGGTCCCCAGCCACGTCCCGAGTAAGAGACTCACTAGCAAAAGCGAGATTGAAAAAAAGAAAAAAAAATCAAAAATTGAAACCGGACAAATTTAAAAGGGAAATTACACAAATTAAAGACACCGAAAAGCGGGAAGGGCTGGGCTCGGGGCGATGAAGCTACCGAACTACCCCTTGCTTCTTCTAGCTTATTATAAGGAGTCCTTTATTGTTTCTTCGATTAAGCGGGCTGAGAGATCCCCTCACAGTAGGCATGCGACAATTTTTGTCACAGCAGTTAAGGCTTAAAATTTTTATCAACTGAGGTGTTTTGAAAAACTTTTATGGCATCATGGACACAAAAAGGTGGGAAGAAGTCGGAAAATAACGGGATCTATCGGTGCTACTGAATTAAAATATCATGGAAAAGTAATACTAGAAATAAATAAGCATGGCGCAGTAGCGCCATTTTTAAATATACATCGAGTTGATAACATTTTTAAGATTCCCTGTTATTTTTAGGACACGATGCATAACATTTAGACAAATCTTTTAATTATTTCTTTAAGGTATAGTGGATCGACGAATATTTTTACTAGCCGCTATTGGTGATCAGTTTGGTCTCCCTTAATGTATGCTAAGCCTTGTATCATGTTACTTTTAATTATAATTTAATTTACTTGCTCAATCATTCCACAAATAGGAATATTCTGATATATACATATTCTGAGAAAAATCAAAATCTCGGTATTTTTATGTTAGCTGGGCGCAGGCGATAAATCGCCAAACATTGTTTCCGTCGCATTTTTTCGTATTTTATTTATTTCATTTAAAATATAATCCTTTCACTCATTTTATTTAAAATACAAAACTTTCATTTAAAACTGAAACGTTTAAAATTCATAGCTTTTGTTTATTTCTTTTTTAAAATAGAATAGAAAAGAAAAATAATAAATAATACCATAAACCATGACATTTAATTTGAAAATCAAAGCATGTTTTAATTTACCACGCGAAAAATAAAAAATGCCAAATAGCGAGTTAAAAAATGCTATTGGCGAGATTTGAGCCCAAGCTTGCACCCGGCGTCGTACATAAAAGCACCCAGAATTCTTTTAGATCACGGCAACATTTATGTAGTTTCCGAAAAAAATAATTTCGACTTTTTGTAATCAGAATGGAACCTGCTTTGCACATGAAAAGCGAAAGGGTCAAGCCGCAATTATTTTTGACAGTCAAATGACTAGAACTATGATGAAATGGTGGCCTTTGGAACAACATTCGGCCATTTATCCCCTGTGCCTAGCTAACGTTAAAATACCAAAACGGACGTCTGGCATATAAAAAGCGAAGCGGTCATCTCGGAACTGTTGATGACAGTCAAATGCTTTGCGCTTTTATTATTATTATATAGATGTTTCACTAAGGTTAAACTACTTTTTTGTTAGACTACACTTACAACAAGGTGGAAGAACCAGAACATCCAACAACAACTAGATTTAGAATAAATTTCGCGTGCTTTCACGCAAAGGCACATGTTCAAGGCTTTCTAGTCACAGATTACTTACTTTAGATTAATTATTTATTACCACAGATTATTTATTTATTTGAAGACATGGGATCTAATTTAGCCTTGTTTTACATGAAATACTTTATCATAATAACTGTTAATCATCTATCTTCTATCATAATAACCCTTATGATAATAATATTTATTACGATAAGGAATTCTTGGTTTTACCAAGACTAAATTAGATTCGAAGACTGAGCAGTTGCCGAGTATTCAAAATATGAATACGCGGTGCTAAACGCGATTTCATTTAACCTTGGTTTTACTAATTATTTTACTGATGTGATCACGCGCGTTATAATTACGTTTCTGATTCTTTTCAAATTTCTGATTAATGTTATTTCAAATTTGAT
This sequence comes from Maratus speciosus, assembly GCA_963932465.1. Classification (NCBI taxonomy): domain Eukaryota; kingdom Metazoa; phylum Arthropoda; class Arachnida; order Araneae; family Salticidae; genus Maratus; species Maratus speciosus. Next base: position 378,507,142 of record OZ010788.1, on the reverse strand, counting down.
AATGATTCTTATAATTCTTTAAATTTTCCTTTCTCGATTACTATAAAAGAAAGTATGGCTTCAAAAGTTGGGAATTCTACTCAAAACGAAGATCCATATTGTAAGTGTGATCTTTACACTGTTTTATTATATGCCTATGAATGGAAAATTAATAATATTAGTATGATTAATCCTCCATCAAAACCGATTGTAAGTCCTGTGTTTCCAGTTGCTTCTTGTAAAAACTATCATTTGAAATTATTCTTAACTTCAACAGGATATGAACGTATTAAAATAGAGATGTGTTTAATAAAGGAGTGCAGAATAACTGAAGAAATGAGAATGAAAGAGGCCAACTGTCCTTTGACACAAAAATTGAAGAAACATATTCTAGGGCTAGAGTTCCTTGATAATAGCGGAAATATAATTGATTACTACAAATCTCTGCCTTATGAATATAAATTAATTAACACATCAGTAGTTTATATATGGACTAAAGAAGAAAATGTATCACGATTTATCCAAAAGGATTCTTTGTCTATTCGTGTAAGATTAAGCATGAGGTTTTATGAGGATACTTCTGAAAAAGACTCAACTTTCCCGAACGAAACTACAAAAGTTTTAGTGAATGATATGAAGAACTTTTTTAACAAACGAAACTACTCTCCAGATATTCTGATCAAAGTAGGAAGCGAGTATGTACCATGTCATAAGTCCATCATTTATTCCCAATATCCCAATTTCAGAAAATTTGGGAGAAATGACAATGATTCTTCTTCAGCTAAACAGGGTGTCTCCGCATTCAAACTTCCAAGTAATATAAGGGGCATGATTTGCAGTAACTGTGAAATACTGGACTTTTCAAATGAAAATGTTGACGTTTTACTATCAGTTTTATACTTTATTTACACTAAACAAATACAAGATTTGCAGGCAATAGATTATTTTTCTGTATATGAATTTGCAAAGAAGTATGGTGTACGAGAGCTAAGCATGTTTCTAATGCCCAGCGAAATAAAAGTTCATTCGAAAATAGTAGTAAAGAAATTGAATTACACTTGGTATGTTGAAAATTTTAGTTCACTTTTAAAAAATGGCATTTCTCAAATTCATAGTCCCGAATTTAAAACAGAAATTGGAAATGAAGCTATTACTTGGAATGTCATGGCCTGCTTGGATTCAAATAATATGATTTTTAATTTAAAAAGAATAAACGGCGCAAAAACAAATGCATATACATTAGTTAAATTTGGTGTATGCAACGCTTATGGCTCAATTCATGAAGAAAGAGAATTTAAATTCTTATTTCCATCAGGTATAACAAACAATTGTTTTAGATTCACAGACCCAGAGTCACATTTTGTGATTGCTTCTGATTTATTATATAATGACACCCTTGCAGTACATTGTGATCTCACGGTATCTTGCGGTCAACTTTCATTTGATATAGAATACTGTTATCCTAGTGCCCGTCCAAATATAGATTCTGCATATTGGATTAATAACTTCCAGAGACTCTTCGAGACGGGGAATTTCAGCGATACCATTTTAATAGTTGAAGAAAAAGCATTTAGAGTCCATAGATCAATTTTAGCTGCAAGATCTCCAGTGTTTGCTCGAATGTTTGAAAGTGATATGGAAGAAAAACGCAGTGGCTGTGTGCGAATCAAAGATGCCTCTAGTTTAGTAATGAAACAAGCATTGTGCTACATTTATACTTGTAAAGTTGAGGATTTAACACTGACTTCTGCACTTGAATTGTACAGTGTTGCTGATAAATATGAAATTATGGGTTTAAGAAGTAGATGCTCTGCAGTCATGGTACAACATCTTGATGCAGAAAGTGCCTGTGAATTTCTGATCATAGCTGATCTATATAATGATGAAAAATTTAAAGCAGCTGCGAAAAATGTAATATGTCGTGATGCTGCTCAAGCTTTGTTATCTCCTCCTGGTATTGAATTAATGTCTAGTCATTCCCTTTTAGCTCATGATATATTAGAAACTTTATCATCAATGTTCCGTTCTCTACCCCCACAGGATACAACTTTGAATTCTAATAAAAGATCTGCATCTTGTGTAGAAGATGATAAACGTGTACTTGCAGATTTAAAAGTTAAAAACTCTAAATTGAAGCGGGAAAATATTGATGCAGAAAGTTCTTGTGAATTTCTCATCATAGCTGATATATATAACGATGAAAAGCTGAAAGTAGCTGCAAAAAACACAATATGCCGCAATGCAGCTCAAGCTCTTTTATCTCCTGGTGGTATTGAACTAATTTCCAACCACTTCCTTTTGGCTTATGATATATTGGAACATTTGTCAGCTGCGTTTTGTTCTTTCCTGACTTATATTTGAATTACGATAAGCGAGGTTTGACACAAACAAGGATTAATATAAAGGAGCATTTTTTTTAAAGTGCAAAGATTTCTTGTAGTGATACAGATTAATTTAGAATGCTATATAACGTCTTTACTTGTATAATCAAGATTTTTAAAAAATGACATACTGTTACCTAAATTCGATAAACTATTTATTTCTAAATTATTTGTGAAATTTTTTATCCAAAATTTCGCGTAAATTATTTTTTTATTTATTGAAGAACATTTAAAATGTGAAATACCTCTTTTTAATCTATTTGTGATTTATTTTTTAATTTTCTTAATTTAATTCTTTAATTTATAAACCAGTGGATTAGCTATTTCCAAAATTTTATTTTTTTAAAATCAATATTTTGAATTTTTAATTAAAACTGAATTTTTAATTAAAAATGTCTGTAATTTTTGTCTCCGTGAAAGTCGATAATATAAGTTTGATAACTTTTATAATTTTTATAAGCATTTGTTGTTGTTTGCATGTTTATTTGTTTAATGCCCTTTTTTTCACTCTGAGTTTATGTCGAATTAGTGTGTTTCGGAGCATGCTTTACTGCAGTCTAGTACACAAAAGGCTGGCACAGATGTCATATACGCACCACGTTGGCGCGATTTTTTTCTGACGCCAATTTCTAAAAATTTCGATATATTTTCACCGATCAATCCCTCTCCACCCCCCATACCCAAAACCACCCTCTGTTCAAAATTTGATTTATATATATATAACATAGGAACCTTCTCGTGCGACAGCAGTCGTATTTATCAACCAATTTCAATGTGACTGAGCATGTGTACTGGGCTTACCACGGTCTCCACCGAGTTCGTTGGCAGTCTGTATCCACCATCTTGTTTTAAATTGGCGGCCACTTGAAGATTTCAAATTCAAAGAGGTTTTAAAAATTTAGAAATCCAAAAAGTTTTTACCCTTAAGTGTTCGGGCCTTGATAAAAGGATTCCACAGCATTTTTTGTTTTGCCTCTGTCTTAAAAAATGGCTGAGATAGAGCAGTTTGAATTTCTGATGTGGCTGATTTTTCCATAATCAGGTTCATTTATGATCTTTAAAAAACGTGGTTTTTCGCAAATTCACTTTAATTGTCGGAACCATTGACGCTACTCTCAAATGCTTAAAAATACATAATCATACCCAAAATCGCCAAATTTTTGCCATGCTTGGCGATACTTAGCGAAATATCACCGAATTTAATGACCAAAAATAAATCGCCATGAATGAAGCCAAGTTCGCTGTAGCCGAATAATTGACGAAATTCTTATTTAAATTCAGTATTGACAAAAACTGGAATTGAATAATCTATAATCGGCTTCCACGCATTTTAGTTTCGTGTGTTTGATTAAAATTTCCGGAATTTTTAAAAACAAGTAATAGGGAAGCTACATTTTCCTCTCTGTACAGGTCGGAAGGACTGAAGGTACTTTTATGTAGCGCAGATGATAAATCGCCAAGTATTGTACCCATCGCCATCATTCGTTTAGTATGAATTTTATTTAAAACGTAATCCTTCACCATTTTCTTTAAGATACATAACTTAATTAAAATGCATACATTACACACCTTTTACTGATTTATATGAAAAAGAAGACAATAAGGTACTTTTCCACTGTAGGTGCCTTGGCTTTTTTTTAGTCCCTGATATGCTATTTCGGTACAGATGTCATATTCGCCCCATATTGGTGCGATTTTTTTCGGTTGCCAATTTGGCGAAAACATCAACAGCATAAACAACATAATCCGGGTTACCACATCAAGCACTTTGGCGCAAGTTAAGTACCTGTTGCCTATATTATATTGGCGACAGAAAAAAAGCGCGCCAATATGGGGCGAATATGACATCTGTTCCGCTATTTCTTTCGGACAGCAATTAAAGTGCGTCTGTAAAAAATAACGTTCCGTTATATAAGCCAGCCATAAAACAAAGCAGATGTATCATTGTACGGTTAAATACGGACCATCTTTACTGCCATTTTTGGCATAGATGTCATATACCCCATATTGGCGCGATTTTTTTCCGACGCCAATTTGGCGAAAACATCAACAGCATAAACAACAACATCCGGGTTACCATATCAAGCAAAATAGCGACACTTTGGCGCCAGTTAAGTACACGTTGCGTATATGACATTGGCGTCAGAAAAAAAATCGCGCCAATATGGGGTATATGACATCTGTGCCAAAAATGGCAGTAAAGATGGTCCGTATTTAACCGTACAATGATACATCGGTTTTTATTCTTGGTTCATATATATGACATCTGTGACCAATTTTTTTAATTTTTACGCATCGCACATTTTCAATTTTTATACCGTCGTATTAGGGGAAAAAAGTACCTTTATGCAATTTGTTTTAAAACTACAATTCAATTTATTTCTGAGATATTAAATTTTTTGTAGTTTTTAACGCCATTTCTTTGACATTGGCAACGGAAGTACTCCATTTCTATAGAAAGTAAATTAAAAATAGTTGGAGAGTAGTAGATTAATCTATCTTTTTGTTGCCATTTTCCCATAACAACTGAAAGAAAAATGTAATTAAAATACGTGCTATTTTGAAATAAATATAAATGAATGATTTCTGATAAAATATGGGGCTATTATAATCTTTATTTAATTTTATGTACCTTTATTAATGTTAGCATGATGACATATGAATCATTAGTTAGCCGATTTTTTTGTCGAGTTTCTTGAATGACATCGCTTTTTGATGAATTTGTGTATTATTCTGAGATAGTAACGTCATATGCATACTCTTCTGTAGATGTTGTTTAAGATTGGATAGTAAATATGTCACACAATTTTTATTATAAAAAACACACAATTTTATTAAAAAACACAAACATTAGTGATGGTCGATAACGATGTGTTTTATCTATTTTATCAATAGTATAATTTTTTATCGATGTTTCCAGTCTATAAATTACTATTCTTATTCGATATCAGATCCGCTTTTATCAAGGCCCCACCAGTGGCTGAGATGTTCTGCTCTCGAATCTGGTAGACGGGAGGTGCTGGGTTCGATCCCAATCGCGCCCGTCGGCCTAATCGTTCGGAGTTTTCGTGGTTTTCTTCGAACCTTGGATTTCCAAGCGTTAATACGGGTTAGGTTCCCTTAGAAAGACCCCCACGAAGGGCACTCCCCCTGGGCCTATATCCCTCGTGCAGATAATTGGCCGTCATAAATACAACCAACCAACCCGCTTTTATCAAGAATCACCATAAAAATAAAGTAAGACTAGTTTCGCATTAACTAGTGCAAAACTCGCCCCTCATGAAGCATTGGAGATCTTGTTTAAGGTTACAAGAAGAGCCGAGAGTAGCCAAAACGCTCAAGGGAAGCTTCATCTACCAAAAACGCGTCGAAAATTGGAGCTGGAGGCAGTATAAAAGCCCATACATGAAATTGTGGCGTCCTGGAGAAGAGAACGAAAACTAAAATGGTGGTAGTGGTGTGTATGTGAGGGCGGGGACAAGCCAAGACGAATGGTTCGAGTTGTGTGAGGATCGGACCCATAGAACATGCGATATCGAATAAATAAGAAATGTGCACTATGCAGCAGCGACCCTTGGCGGAGATAACCAGAACTAAATTGGTGGAGTGGAGGAGAACTTACCAAGATGAATCATCAAAGTTGTGCGAGGATCGGGCTTATAGAATCTGAGATATCGAATAAAGAAAAACGTATATTATGCAGCAGCTTATGTCTATCGATATCAATATCTGTCGTTCATTCCCGTCACTGCGGTCAGTTTACTGGCAAATTACTAGCTTCTGTCTATCGATGTCAATCTATCGTGTTATTTAATACATTTCAATCTATTGTTCATCTGCCGTAGCGACAAGGGAAGATCGATAATTCCACTATCGAACTATCGATTACAATGGCAGTTTGAAGAAAATATCGATGAACGATAGATATTGAAATCAATTGACAGAAGCTCAGCAGTTGCTATTTCAACCTACAATTTCATCTTACTTAATATAGTAATACTTTCCCTCTCCATGGAGGTACTTAGTAGTGTTTATGGAGGGTCTGGAGACCTCGGGTCGCCTTTAGAGACTTCAAAGAGAAAACTATCTCTAATGTGCTGCCCAACGACTACCAGCTTTTCATTAAGGTAATATACTATTTGTTACATGTTACATACCCACCAACCAATATACATTTCTGCCTTAGCATAGGGGCGCCCCCCCCCATGGGTACTCTTGGAGGCCCTTTGAGGTATTTTGACGCCCCCGGTTCCCATTTTTGGCAACCCTAGTTAGCTCTTCTTCACCGTCTTTTCATCTCCATTTTCGTTTTTAACCTAGGTGGTATTTTCTTGATTTATTGCTATTTTCAGTTTTAGGCAGTATCTCAGTGAATATATTTATACTTATATGCACAAACTTGATATCCATGGTATCGTTTAAGTGTCCACTGCTCGATCAAGCCTCATTCTGGGGTTCTTTGGCCCTAGGTTCTTTAGTTTACGTACAATGGAGGTTTTTGACAGCTTTTGCATTTATCTCTTCCGTTTTAGGAAGTTTTTCAGCCTTTTCAATCCCTTCCAGAGGTCCTGAAATGTCTTTAGCTTTGTGCCCTTGTGGGCCATTGACGCATGTTCACTATTAAGCTTGAATCTCTCAGATGTTTATTTAAAATAGAAGCAGGCATTTTTTCGCATTTTCTCCCCATCTTTTCTTTTATCACGGCTAGGATTTTTTTAAGTTTCTTTAGCTTCGATATAATTTTAGGAAAGATAGGATCATTCTAAACGTTTGTTGAGCATTTTCTCTATCTGCTATCTGACGCTGTTGCATCATTTCTTCTTTATTCGATATCTCAGGTTCGATCCTCACACAATTTTGACCTTTCTTCTTGGCATGCAAACTACCGGATAATTTTTGTTCTGTTCTCTCCACCAGGGGCGCTGATGCATATTATATATTTCTTCTTTATTCGATATCTGAGGTTGTATGGTTCCGCTCCTCACACCCTCACACAACTTGGACGATTAGTCTTGGTATGCCCATCCCCCCCCCCCCGCCTTCTCCACACACACACACACCATTTTAGTTCTATTTTCTCTGCCATGAGCCGCTGATGTATAATGTAGATTTCTTCTTTATTCGATATTTTAAGTTCTATGTGTCCAATCCTCACACAACTTGCACCATTCGTCTTGGTTTGCCCGCCCACCCTCCACTCTCCACAATTTTAATTCTGGTCTCTCCTCCAGAAAGCGCTGCAATTTCCTCTATTGGCTTTTATATTGTCTTTAGCTTCTATTTTCGACATGTTTTCGATGGATGAAGCTTCCCTTGATCGTTTTGGCTACTCTCAGCTCGTCTTCGAACCTTAATCATTATTTGTAATGTTTGAAGAGACGATGTGAAAGAATGCTAAGCTAGTGAATTTATTGAATCGCTAGTGAATTGCTTGATCGTTTTGGCTACTCTCAGCTCTTCTTTCGAACCTTAAACATTATTTGCAATGTTTGAAGAGACGATGTGAAAGAATGCGAAGCTAGTGAATTTATTGAATCGCTGCTAAGTTTGCAATTATTGTTTTTAGCTTGTCGGTGTGATAATCGATTGTAGAGCATCTCGACAGTAAAATTTGAGAATCTATTGTCATCTTTATCGACAGTTATTTTATACGATGGCAATTTTTATAGATTTTGAATTTTCGAGAACCACTCATCACTAACACATTTATTTTATTACAATTTTTATTATAAACACACACAAATTATTTTATTATAAAACACATACCAATTATTTTTTTTATAAAACACACACAATCTGTTCTACCGGGTTACCATAAGAAGCAAAGTCTCGCCCAAATCATCGGGTTGTCACGCACTGCAAAAAACCCCAATTTTGTGCCCAAAAGAAACCTCGGTGCGTCTGCGACATCTGTACCAAATTTAACATGTGGAAACATTATCACTCAATGATATTTGCTTGTTTTTGTCGAAATTTATATAATAGCATAGTATTTCATATAAATTTAGTTACATCTTTTACCTCCCTTAATAGTTCTCGATGAATGTTAAAGTGGATTTGAATCAGAAACAGAAGCCCACGCGTAAACATGATTGTCTGTTGGCTACCATCTTGAGAGATCTATCTTCTATTCTTTTACATGAATTTATTGTTTCATACACACACGCAATTTTCGCATTCAAATTTCGGTACTTTTATGTCAGTCGGGCGAAAATCTCGTCAATAGCACACTTGCACACCTTTGTCTCGCAAATAGCAGCTTTTATTTTTCGTGTGTAAAACAATCCTTTGTTACTGAAATAAAATGTTTCGGTTTATGGTATTATTTCTTAACTTTTTAGCCCCCGGTATGCTATTTCTTTCTCCCAGCTTATTTTGCGTCGTCTCCAAAAAATAACGTTACATTGTATAAGCCAGCCGTAAAACAAAGCAACGATTAAATACTCTACAGTAATTTTTTTAACTTCTAAGCATCGCACATTTTCAATTTTTATACTGTCGTATTGGGAAAAACAGTATCAATTTATTTTTGAAATATTAATTTTTTTGTTGTTTTTAGAGCCATTTGCTTAATATTGGCAACCGAAGTACTCCATTTCTGTTGAAAATAAAGTAAAAATAGTTGTAAAATAGTAATTATATGTTTTTGTTACCATTTTTTTATAACAACCGGAAAAAAATGTAATTAAAATAAGTGCTATTTTGAAAAAAATATAATCGAATGATTTCTGTTAAAACATGGAGCTATTATAAACTATATTTAATTTTAAGTATCTATATTAATGTTACAAATAAATGAAAGCATTTGAATCATTAGATAGCCATTTTTTTGTCGAGTTTCTTCAATGACGGCATGTTTTTGCTTCATTTGTGTATTATTTCGCGATAGTGGCGTCCTATGCACACTTTACTATAGCTGTTTAAGAGTGGATCGGAAATGTGGAATTCTTAAGCGAATGCGAATGACTCATTTTACATAAAATAAAAGCGTGTGCTTTAAGTCTTAATATTGAAATATGTTTTGTACTATTTACATATACATATATTTTTTTTCATCGGGGCCGACACTAAATTCTGAAAAAGCAGAATTCCTGTTTTCTAGTCTTTCTTTCTTTTGTTTTTAATGAAATGAGAGACAGGCATGTACTTTAAATGTATGTAATATACCGGGTGTCCTAAAAAGGACTGACTGATTTTAAAATTCAATAACTTGCAAAAGGTGACAGATATTTAAAAAATTCTTTCAGGAGCGTTATGCATAAGGTCAAAAGATTTTTTACAGTGATTTTCGATTTTAGTTTGAATTACAAACAATAGATGGCGCTGCGATCAATAGACGCTAAATTCAGGCTCGATTTTGGTCCTTCGGTACCCACTCAACACATTTTAATATCCTTTTTCCGCATGGAAGAAGAAAAAGACCAAAAAATCGAGCCTGTATTTAGCGATTATTGCTTACAGCGCCATCTATTGTTTGCAATTCGAACTAAAATCGAAAATAACTGTAAAAAAAACTTTTGACCTTATGCATAACCCTCCTGCAAGAATTTTTAAAATATCTGTCACCGTTTGCAAGTTATTGAACTTTTAAATCAGTCAGTCCTTTTTAGGACACCCTGTATAAACTTTAAATGAAAGTTGTGCATTTTAAACAAATCAGTGAAAGGTTTATATTTTAAATAAAAAGGATTGCAATACGAACAAGTTGGGCATTGCTCGTCAAACGTGGCAAATGAGGTGAGTTCGTACTATAACTTGTTTCATAAATAATTTTTGCACCGCATATAGTACTGAATGTATATTTTAGTGCACTTCATAAGTGCATATCAATTTCATTCTGTTCGAAAGGCTGTAACATCATTAAAATGCACTTGAAATAATTTTTTCCCATTAGTCTTAATGTAACGGAAAACTTTTGACTGCACCTGTAATTAAACTATACATCCGATTTTCATAAAATCTGAAATGGTCGACAAAATTTTGCAACAATTATATATTTAAAATTTCAGACCATTCAGAAGGCTGTAACATCAATAAAATGCACTTGCAATAATTTTTTCCCATTGGCCGTAATGTAACGGAAAACTTTTGACTGTCCCTATAATTAAACTATACATCCGATATTCACAAAATTTTAAATGACTCGACAAAATTTTGCAACAATTATACATTTAAAATTTCAGACCATTCGGCTGGGTAGTTTTTGCTCTGTTATATGCGGACAGACGGACAGACAGACGGGCTGAACGACGACTATAGCTGCTACGTATTTATATAATTACGAACGCACCTAAAAATGGCAACGTCAATAATATTTGACGATTTATCACCTACGACCGGCCAACAAAAGTATTCAAATTTCTTATGGCACATAGTTTCATTTACTGACTAACGAAATAACTTATGTATATCAAAGGGGTCTATAAATTATGTCTGATTAAAAGTGAACGAAAATACATACTGAGACAATTTTTACCATGCGGCTTCTATTGTTGAACAGAAAAGCATTCTGTATATCTACTGACTGATTTTTAATAATCATATATTTTAATTTAATACGCATACTTATTTATTTCCAGTGTCACTTCTCAATGTTAATTTAACATGGAAATACCTATGGAGATCATAACTTTTTCATTTTTTCTTACCACCTTTTTGTCCCTGATGCCACTCATTTTTTATTCTTTACTAATTCTAATGATATTATAAATTTAAACTGAAAAAACGTTTGCCTGACGTCAGGGTCAAAACGAATGGTAAAATGCCTTTGCATAGGGGTGAATTATAACCCAGAGAGAAACATGGGCAAATTTTTTGTACATTATTCAAATATTTTCCTTAATAATTCCAATTTTCGCTTTTTTCATTGAAAATCAACTGACATTTTTCATAGAAAATGTAACATTTTTACTTCATTGTTGCAAAAAATTCAAAAGCCGTAATAAAAATTTATTTCTTTTTAGTTGAAATATTTTCACGTGAAATATTAAGTTGAGCTTTTTTTTTTTTTTTTTTTTCCAAAAATTAAAAAGGTGAATATGACGTCATACTGGAAATAAAAAGGATATTTTCAGAATAAGTTTTTGCTTTGGTCAAGTATATATTTTAGTAAAATGTTTCTAATGGATTGCTATTTTACGCAGGTAGCGAACTTAGTGGGGAACATAACTTAAATTTTAAAATGTATTTCTTTTTCCGAGATGAGAACTATTTATACCACAAGTTAAACTTAGGTAATAATTTTCTGATGTATTTACATCACCCCCCTTGGGAGAGAATAAGGTTTAAAAATTTAAATAAAACTTTTTTTTTTTTTTTTTTTTTTTTTTTTCTTACTGCATCATAGCTATAATATTGTTAAATATTAGCAGTAAGGATTCAACGCAATTTACATTTACATTCATAACGTTTCTGAATGGGAAATAGGGTATCTAAATTTAAGTGAAGTTAATATTTAGGGTTTCGTTCATCTCACGAAACCCTATTCGTTTCGCTCCTCTGTCTGTCTGTCCGTCACAAAGCCCGTTCTCAGAAACTATACATGTTGGAGACATGAAATTTTGGGTACTTGAGCTGAACACCTCACAACATACGACAAATCATAAAATATCGAAAAAGTCGTACATTTAACCCTTTGGGTCCCGCATGTGTATTTTAAACAATTCTTTCTAAGTGAGCTCCTAATTATGTTGGAGACATGAAATTTTGGGTACTTATAGCTGAACACCTCACATTATACGACAAATGATAAAATTTTGAAAAAGTCGTATATTTAACCCTTTGAGCTCCCGCATGTGTATTTTAAACAATTCTTTCTAAGTGAACCCTAATTAGGTTGGAGGAGTGAAATTTTGCATACTTATAGCTGAATACCTCACATCAAACGACAAATCATAAAATTTTGAAAACGTCGTACATTTAACCCTTTGGGCTCCCACATGTGTAATTTAAACAATTCTTTCTAAGCGAACCCTAATTAGGTTGGAGGAGTGAAATTTTGCATACTTATAGCTGAATACCTCACATCAAACGACAAACCATAAAATTTTGAAAATGTCGTACATTTAACCCTTCGGGCTCCCACATGCCTATTTTAAACAATTCTTTCTAAGTGAGCCCCTAATTAGGTTGGAGGCGTGAAATTTTGCATACCTATTGCTGAACACCATCATGCGACAAATCATAAAAAATTGGAAAAGTCGTACATTTAACCCTTTGGGCTCCCACATGCTTTTTTTAAGAAATTCTTTCTAACTGAGTCCCTTATTAAATTGGAGATTTGAAATTTTGCATACTTATAGCAGAACACCTGAGGCTAGGCGACAAATCATAAATTTTGAAAAAGTCTCACGTTTAACCCTTTGAGCTACCACATATGTATTTTAAACAATTCTTTCTAACAGAGCCCCTAATTAAGTTGGAGACATGAATTTTTGCACACGTATAGCTGAATACCTCAGAACACACGACAAATCATAAAATTTTCTAAAAGTCTTATATTATTTACTCCTCCGTGCTCTAACTTGTATATTTTAAGCAATTTTTCTAACCTCCGCCCTTTTCACCCGGGGAGCACTTTTCCAGACACCCCTTTCACCATTCTTTCATATTATGCACTTTAGCCTTACATATTTTAGTTCCAATTTTTACCAATAGGGGCGCGTACTGATCTCGGGTGATATGGGCCCAATCCCCACGACTAATATGTCTACGGATAGTATGTAAATCGGGTTTTCGTTCGGATAGATGTTTGTTTAGAATCGAGTGCGCCCCCTGGTTGCGAAATGTGGAACTAACAGATTTTTCAAAAAGATAAAGTGTTTTGAAAGTAATATTAAACGAAACCCTCTGTGCGATCTGTGATCACACTTACCCACTTGTTTATGTTTTCATTATTGATTTTTTACGTTCAGATTGGAAGTTTTTGACCAAACTACCGCAACCTGCATTACTACAGTGGTGAAATTTTGAATTACACATTGGTAAACTGCATCCTACATTGTGATGCAATACCGCATACATCAAGGCCTGATGATGATACTGTCTATTAACTCTGAAATGCGTTCGTCTGAGTGCAGTAATTATTAAAAAACTTGACATATTAAACAAAAACATAATTTGAAGAACAAATTAAAAAAACGAAATTTATTTCCTACAGTGTTTAAGCCCGAGAAGGGACAGATATTAAGTTATTTCATTCAATTATTTCTACATTTAATGTTAAATTTTTGTAACAAATTAGTTACGCCAATTGAAGATTAAAAAATAAAAATCGTACAATACGATACTTAAAACACCCTAAAAAATTAGATTCCATTCAAATGAAATCGAAATAAATTTAGCCTTTTTTTTAAGTTTTGTATTTTGCATGCATCTTATCATTTTATGCACAATTGTCATAAACATAATACAAAATCTGCAATACAAATATTTTCAATTAAAAATGGAAGAAGTCTACGATTTATTTCGGTTTCATTTGAACGGAATCTAATTTTGTAGGGTGTTTTAAGTATCGTATTGTATGATTTTTATTTTTTAATCTTCAATTGGCTTAACTAATTTATTACAAAAATTTAACATTAAATGTAGAAATAATTGAATGAAATAACTTAATATGTGTCCCTTCTCGGGCTTAAACAATGTAGGAAATAAATTTCGTTTTTTTAATTTGTTCTTCAAATTATGTTTTTGTTTAATAATTTAATTTCAGTAACCAAGTAAGGCCTATCCAGCCCCTGCTCCTGGCTCTTATGGACTTGTTAAAGACTGGCTTAAATTTTCTTATGTTACATCCACTTCAATGTCTGTTCGCGCTTTTCCATTTTATGCACATTAAAAGTCGACAACTACTGAACTTGTGAACAAAGAATATATAACATTATGCTAAGAGAGAAATAATGCCGCGTTTTTCTTCCTCCCAGGTCTTTCACAACTTCGCTGATGTTTCTATGAAAAAAGGGTGGGCACAAAAGATGTCGCTTACTCCAGAGAATTACAAAGACGAGGGCGCTAATCTAGTCTACTTTTGTGTTCAGACCTTTCTTATAGTAGTTATCAGCAGTCAACCCCTGGTCAGAAAGTAACATTTTCAATATAAGTTATCTATAAAATTTTATCGTGAAACAAAACAAATTATAATGTTACTAAGTGGTGGTATACACAACACAATATTGAATAGTTAAAAACTAAACAAACATTAAAATTAAAATACTTAAAATCACTTAAATTTTAAAGTTTGTTTAGTTTTTAACTATTCAATACTGTGTACACACTATTTAGTAACATTATGACTTGTTTTGTTTTCACGATAAAATTTAACTTTTTACTTTCTTCTATCTTTACAAGAAGAAAGTATGAGATTCGTGAAAATTTTTGACTTCCTGTTTTCGACGGATTTACATGTTTTAGGGGTCAGAGATCCCGAAAAATATGTTTTTACAAAATGTCTGTATGTGAGTATGTCTGTCCGTCTGTATGTGACACAAATTTAGTGAGCGCTCTATCTCAAGAACTAATGCACGGATTTTCATTAAACTTCAGATTCAGTTAGAAGTTGACATACGTTGTTGCCCATTAGATTTTGGCTAACCGGTGGCGCTGCTATGCTGCATTTTTCAGGAAGTATTAACATGTATGAGAAAGAAGAAAGTTTGGGGTTACCACATCCGACTAGCTAATTGTGTAATTGTCCACCTTATTATTATAAGTTACAGATTTATTTTTTTCAATTGCTACTATTAGTTCACACTCCCCTATATTTATTTATTTATATGTCTTGTTCAATTTTTCAATCGTTAATAAAATACTTATTATTCATCCTACCAAGTTGAAATAAATTTTTTTAAACTTGTACTGGATGACAATTGATGTTAATACAGCTTTTTTCAAATATTAATTCATTAATTAAATTTTAATTAATTCATTTTAGATTTACATGGGAGACAAAATGGCGGCCATTGGTTATTGAAGCATTTAATGAATCTTCATATATATAAGGGGGGTTACCATAGGGGGAAACCCTATTTTGTCGCCAAATACCGCCAAATTTGGTGACCAAAATAAGTCTCCAAAAGTGACGCCAACTTGGCGATATCTGTAATATTTCGCCAAATTCCCATAGACTTCCATTGTAAACCTACTTACTTATAGAAAATCAACAAATTGAGATATTTTAATGCAACAAAAACTAATATTAGCTTAAGGGATTATATTACATTTTTTTTTTTTTTTTTTTTTGATGACCTAAGTAGGAATTGACTTTAAAAACAAAATTTTTAAATTACTTCAATCTTATTTTAGTTACTTAATTTGAATCATAACATCTGAAATATATTTGGCGAAAGAAATAATATTATATATTATACCACGTGCTTCGTCAAAGGAGATTGGGAGACCGGAGAAGGATATTGCAGCTCCCTTGACTTAAAAATTTAGTTAAGTACATTTTCTTTATCTCTGATGATTTTATTCATCCCAAGGGACTTAAAATAAAAGCCAAAAGACAAGGGCGTTTGCATTTATTTTTCCTCAGGAGGCCGTACCCACTGAACCACCAAAGCAATTCAACTTTTTGTTTCTTATGTTTTACTTTCTTCTGTAGAAAGAATTAAATATCCTAATCGGGAAAACACGACTTTTAATTTTTGACGAATTTACTCCTTTTACTTACCCATCATGCGTAGTATAGGGTAAGTCTTGTAATCGTTTTAAAAATCGAAAAAAAAAATCACGGATTTACACGTTTCAGACACTGGAGATTCAGAAAAACATATTTTTAGAAAAAATATCTTGCCGTCCGTCTGGGTGTGTGTCTGTAAACGATCTATCTCCCGAACAAATTGAGATAGAGACTTGAAATCTGGTGTGCACTTAGGAAGTAATAATGGGAAGAAAACTATTTAATATCAGTAACCTCGATTATCCGGAACTATTTTTTTCGTACTCTCGAAATATTCGTTCTGATAAAAGGTGTACAAAAATTTTCGAAATTGTTTATTTGAAGGAGTGAATATAAAAGACAATAAAAAAAACATAAATTTTGCGTAAAGAATGAAGTAGATCAGATAATTAGTTGCCAAGATATTTGTAATCATATTTTTTACACACTTCGATTTTTCATGACCCTGTACTTCATTCAAATTTCCATTCAAAATATATTTTAATTGGAAATGAGACGCTTAATCCGACGCAGTAAACTGTTAGTTTATATGATTATAATTTTTCGAGTTACAAGGATGTTTCTTTTACGCAATTCGGTACTACTCGATTATCCCGCCGACCAAAAAACTATCGCCAAACTATAAGATTAAATGCCAATAATGACTTATCGTAAATGTTAAGCATTTAATGAATCTCCATACCTATAAGGGGGTTACTATAGGAGGGACCCTGTTCTGTCGCCAAATGCCGCCAAGTTTGGCGATATATCGCCAAATTTTGTGACCAAAATGAGTCGCCAAAAGTGACGCCAAACTGGCGGTATATCTAATATTTCGCCAAATTCCCATAGACTTCCATTGTAAACCAATAGTGTTTATTTCCTTACAGAAAATTTACAAATTGAGATATTTTAATGCAACAAAGAGTAATATTAGCTTAAGGGATTATATTAATTATATTTAAGGGAGCCCAAGTAAATTAAATCGTGAATAAAAGTAACATGATACAATGCTTAGCATGTATCACATGTTTTATTTTCATATTTTATATTAAGTATATCCATGATGGCTAAGTATTACGGTGGCCCCCAACGACTAGTTTCGAATTGGGATGTCTTGGACACGATTCGACTCTTTTCGGAAAATGTCTGTATGTATCGCAAGTTTTGTGGGCGCTCAATCTCAAGAATTAATGCACAGAATTTTATCAGTTTCAAACCTTATATTTTATTATATCTTGACATAACTTGGTACTGATTAAATTTGGGCGCATATCGTAAATCTAGTAGCGTTAATATGGTATTTTTACAACAATTTCCGTGATAGTTATACTTCGGTGTTTATGAAATGGAATTTCGTCAAACGTGATATTTAATTTGGTTTTGGCAATGGTTTATAAGTACTGATTAGTTTTTGATGTATGTAGCCCAACATGTGGCGCTGCTATGCTGCGTTTTTCAAGATTTTCATGATAGTTATAGCTTGGTATCTATAGAAAGGACTTTAATCAAAGTTCGCATTCAGTTAGACCTTGACATAAATTGGTATTGATTAAGTTTGGGGGTATATTGCTCAACAGGTGCAGCTGCTGTGCTGGGACTTTCATGATTTCCTTGCGTACATAAGATAATTATTAAAAACTAGTTGTTATTCGCGCTCCGTATGAGCTAAGCCCGCCAACCCCTGCACAGACGACTGACGATCTAAAAATAGGCTAATTAGCTCTGTTTCACAAAGATTACCCAATTACGGAAGATTAGATGGTACTATCACGATAAGTGACGATATTTTTTAATTGTACTGCCATTTATTTTCCTTTGACCGGCGCGTTTTTCAGTGTCTAAGGCCGCATCCACCAGCCTTATTTCGCAATTGATAAAGCAAGATCTATCAATTCTATCTAATTTATACTTTTTATTTACATAGTGGATAGTTGTTCTAGACTTTTACACAATTTCAGCAATAGCATTTTCTGTTTTTCGTTCAAGAAAATTGTGAATTATAATATTTTTGAGTTCAGTTGGTGTCTCTTTGCTTTTTCGTCCCAATTTTCACAAATTCTTAAACAAAATGCATCAAACAAACACAAATTAATCTTATCAAACTACGTGTTTGTAATTTCGAAAACTTTAAAGGCTGATTTTGGGCAAACAGCCAGGAATTTCCAACAATATTACCGCTGTCTAATACTTTTTTGATCTCGTAATTATGGATGTTAATGAATTAATTGCTATTTTTCGTTATTTCTTAAATTTCTTAATGTAATATTGATTGAAATAAAAAGCAGCTATTGTTAGCTAATGCAAATCAACTGGAATCTAGAGGTTTTTCTGATTTTTCTTTTTAATAAGACGATAAAACATTGGAAACTTCATGCATCTCGAATACTTATTTTGACTACTGTATATTACATCATTGATTTTCAATGACGTATGACTAGCTTGGAACATTTTGAAATATCGCATTATACTTTTTTTAAAATGCCTTTAAGATATAATAAGGGCCTTTTGTATTTTATAATTTCTGAGTATTATTTCAAAACAAGCTATAGGCATATAACAATGCTTTGTCTGTGTTCATATATTTGCATATAAAGCGAATCAGATGTCGAAAGTTCTTAATTTAACCATTTGCATTCCACTGACACCTATACGGGGACATACTAATTTTAACCACAAATCCACTGACACCTATACGGTTACATGCTAAGTTTAACTAAAAATCAACTGACACCCATACGGTAAACAACAAACGAACATACAATAAATAAACATACTTTTAGGGAATTCCCCACATATTATTTCAAATATGTAAGAATGGTGTGGGGTTCCTGTAGGTGATCGAAATTTTGCTGTGGAGTGCAAAAGGTTAAATGTTCACAATATCTTTAAAGTGTTCAGTGCAAGGTTGCAATACTTTTTTCATCGTATTGTTTTGTTTTATTTACTGATGTCATTTTTTTAATATAGACCTTGTGTTTTTGCTTTTTTTTTTCAGGAATAAGCATTGACATAGACAGATTTCGTATTTATGAATAGTTTTTTAATTAATCATTTCTTCAATGATTGCATTGTCACTAAACCTATAATGGTGATGGTTCATTAAGCATCTCTCAATTCTGAAAAAAAGTAACTAACGCTGTCACCGCCGCCGCCGATTTTGAATTTTTTGCGACCAGAAGTCTTTCTTCGTTAATATTAAGAAAAATATTGCATACAAAAATATGAAAATCAGTGGTATTATATATAAATGTCTGATAAACACGCTGATGCAGACAGTTTCCAAATCGAAGAATTATTTTAACAGATATTTAATGCTAAAGTTGGACAAAATCGTTCCATTAAAAAGGTTTTATAGGAGCAAAAAGTATACATGGGGAATTTAATCATTTTTAGATCATATTAGGCATTAGAATTTCCCGATGTGCAGACTGCATTTATTTCTTTAATTTGACTCATTTTTTGAGGTTTTATTTCTATTTTAAATTCAAATTTTCAGCATTTCGAGAGTTATTTTTTACATATTTTAGAAAATGATATTAATTTAAACTTTTGCCAACTATATAAACAGCGCAAACAATAATATTTGCTTCAAATGAAATATTTATTTACACGTGACTATTATAAACGGAAAATATAAAAAGCAGGAACTCATTGAAAATTACGTCATAAAAACTATATTTACACGTGAATTTTAAAACAGAAAGAATATTGTAAAATAATAAATTCATTAACATGCGTTAGAAGTCTTAAATAGGATAAATTACGTCACATTTACGTCACATTACGATTATTATGTAAAATGAACAAAAAATAATATTGCAAAACAGTTTAAATTCAAAAATTGCGCAAGACATTTATTTGATATTTTGAGATGATCTTTTCGACTATTTTTGTTAGGACAGCGCAAATAATATTTCATTTCTAACAAAAGTATTTTCACGTGAATATTAAAAATAGAAAAAAAAAATTTGGTGAAAATTACGTCAGATTAAAAACGAATCATTTAAAATGTCTTATTTAAAAAAACTTTCTTTTCGCTTTGTTAAAAGATAGAAGACTCTGTTTACATAATTCATTTTATATTAGCTTATTTTGAAATGTTTAACTGATTTTATTTAATCAAAGACGGAAACAGCCATTGTATCTTTTAATAGCAGCTGATTTGGCTTTAAAATTCCCCAATCAAAGAGAAATGAATAGTAACCCGTTTATAGGGAGATCGCCACTGCTTTTCAAATTATAATTCAATCTTCCGAAATCTTTTTAAAGACGGTCCAATTAGCATTCTTTTGGAGTCTGCGGTGTCTGAACGGGGGGTGGCGAGCGTAGCTCGTAGGTGGGAGAGCCCCCTAGTTATTTCAAAACAAGTTATAGGCATATAACAGTGCTTTGTCTGTACTTGTATAGTAGCTTATAAAGTTAATCAGAAGTCCAAAGTTATTAATTTAACCTTTTGCATTCCACTGACACCTACCTATACGGTGACATACTAAGTTTAAACACAAATCCACTGACTCCTGTGCGGTGACATACTAAGTTTAACTACAAACCAACTGACACCCATACGGTAAACAACAAATGAACATACAACAAATAAACATACTTTTAGGGAGTACCCCACATATTATTTCAAATATGTAAGAATGGTGTGGGGTTCCTGGTAGGTGATCGAAATTTTGGTGTGGAGTGCAAAAGGTTAAATGTTCATGATCTCTTTACACCTGTTTATTGAAACACTGATGCACGTTTGCTTTACCTATTCTTTTCTTTAGCTTCTCAAGTTATTTTTAACCCGATAGCCAGAATTTGAAGAAAAATTCAATTTGATTGATTTGTTTGGAGTTTTAAAAAAGTCCTGTTTTCTTTTGTGGACTGTGTCTACACGTATAAGCTTAAAGGTCAGATTTTCTCCCAGAACATCCATCACTTTATGGTAAAAACATGTTAAACCCCTGTTTATCTATTCCTCTTCGACCAAAAGTTTCAAATTCAAACTTGAAAAGGGACAGCATGCCTGCTTCTGAATTCACAAGATTTTGCAAAAGGGGAAGGCGTTTTTCGTTTATTTATTTTTTTATTTTGCAGGGTTTTGTAATGTGAAATGTTTATAAGCACATAGAGTTAAGTCCTCTGAAAGAAAGGAGCACACTTCAAAGTGTTGTTTATAGTGTTTCAAGGCGAGGCTTTAGAATGAAATGGTGAAATGTAAGAGTTTTTTTTTATAGCTTTTTACAGATATAAAAGGGAAATTTTCTATTCTATTAAATGAAGATGAGATGTTTTTTGAAAAAATCTATTTTAAGAACTTGAGCTGCTGGCGCTAATTATTTTTTTCAAGTACACATTTTTGGAATCTCTCTCTATTTTTTTCTGTATGCAGATTTTCGAAAAAATGTGCTTTTACTATAGAATCTCGCCAACTCGCCTCCTGATATCTCGACATTCAGTAAAACTCAACGATCGTTTTCTTTTTAGGTGCGTTCGTAATTATATAAATACGTAGCACCTATAGTCGTCGTTGAGTCCGTCCGTCCGCATATAACAGAGCAAAAACTACCCAACCGAATGGTCTGATATTTTAAATATATGATTGTTGCAAAAATTTGTCGAGCCATTTCAAATTTTATGAAAATCGGATGTATAGTTTAATTACAGGGACATTCAAAAGTTTTTCTTTACATTACGGCCAATGGGAAAAAATTATTGCAAGCGCATTTTAATGATGTTAACGTCTTCCGAATGGTCTGAAATTTTAAATATATAATTGTTGAAAATTTTTGTCTAGCCATTTCAGATTTTATGAAAATTGGATGTATAGTTTAATTACAGGGACAGTCAAAAGTTTTCCGTTCCATTATGGGCAATGGGAAAAAATTATTGAAAATTCATTTTAATGATGTTACAGACTATGCACTTTATGAAGTGGAAAAAAATATACATTCAGTACAATATGGGGTGCAAAAAATAATTATAAAACTAGTTATAGTACGAACGCACCTCATTTACCACGTTTGACGAGCAATTTCCTACTTGTTTATCTTTAAAATGATTTTTGCTAATCAAACAGATAATTATTTTTAAACAATGGTAATTGAATATGTTATTAAGATAAAATATTCTTTCGAAAGAAAGGGTTTTCATATAGTATTATATAGATTTCTGTAGAGCCACCACTAAAGCTCGTACATGAGGCATTCTCACATAATTTTGACTTTTAAGTCCCTGAATAATAATTTTTATTTTAGTAGACATAATGGTTTTTTTTTTTTTTTTGGAAAATATGCCATTGAACGAATGTGTAACAACATTAACGAGATAAATGAGTTTTGGACAATGTTGGGGGTCAAAAATGTACCATGCAATTCCGTACCGTCCCGTGTCCCTGATGCTGATTTTTAAGTTTGGAGATATCTGTATGAGCTTGTTTCAATAAAAGTAATTCAACGTATTTTTTTTTCCGATACTGTAACTGTTGTTTTATATAAATATGTAGCCAAAAAATAACCTGCACACATTTTTACACTTATTATTTTTTAAACTCTGTCTGTAACTGCATTTTAGATTACTTACCGTCCCTCTCGCTAAAATTATGCAGAAAATCACTCAGGGTGTAGCCACAGAATTTTTTTAAAACTTTTTTCTCATGCAGAAGTATGCTAGAGAAAAAAAATGGCTGTAATTCTTTCGCAGTAAATTTACTGCAAAATTTAAAACAGCATTTAAATATCAGTTTCAAGTATATTTCAAGCTTTATCGGTAGTCTTATAGTCACCAAGATTTATTCCTGCACTTTTAGAGGTGAATGAAAAAAAAATATATATTTAGTTCAATGTAAATAACTGTTGCTAAAAATCAATTAAAATTGTGGCTATCACTTACGCTTAACATGACATGCCTAAAAATAGGTGGTAATTTTCCTTACCGTCCCTTCCTTACCATCTCTGTTCTATTTCCTTATTAAATGGTGCTGGGAAACATATAACAATAATATGTTCCCGCAACATTTTGGTTAAGTCAAAGTACAGTTGCGTAATTTGTTATTTCTGTTTGTACAAATATTTTTATAAAATATAATTATGAGTGTAAAATGATAAGAATTATATGTTTGAGTAAAATAGGAGTGTAAGTTCATACAAAAATTATTAATTTGATTTTAAATATTAAATAGATATTTTTAAAAATTGATTTATAGTAAAATTAATGTATAATGTCGAGTATAGTTCGGATCTCAGATAACAACAATAGCCAGACGCGATGGCGTCGTTTTAGGACAAGCATGAGGAAAGTGGTGTATAATTAGAAATCGTAAAATAATAAAAATGTTGGAATAAATTTATGGACTTAATAAAAGTGTTGGAATAAATTTATGGCTTTTAGACCATCCAAACTTTATGGCATATAATAAAATTAAAGTATATGTAAGGGGCTATTGCAGACTGATAGCTAATAGGTCTATCTAAGGATAATACAGAATCTTCTCACATCCAATAAGGGAGAACTATACAAATAGTTCCACCCACTTTCAAGGGATGGTGTGGAAGAGGGAAAAGTTTGAAAAATAGTCTAAGAAAAGATGCCGAAGATGCAGGAGCGATCCTGAGAGCCCTAGCAATGCATCCTGAGAGCCCTAGTATTGCCCAGGCGAGATGGACAGATCTGATAGTGCCTAAGCTAGCCTAACTGCCCTGATGAAGTCTTCTTGGTATTAAGATAAAATGGATTCGGCCTACAGCGTCCCGGAGCTATGCTTCCCGTCATCCCGATTTCGCCGCTCTTGTGAGAAGATGAATTTGGATGATGTTTGGATACTATCCTTAGCATCGCGACAGTCCTAAATCTGATGAATGAAGGCCACCATCCCGTATATAATTCAAGATATTACATTAATCTTTTTCTTTACCACTTAAATTATATTAGAAATTATAAATATCCTTTTATGATATTTTATGGTAGATGGCTGTCTGAGATCCAACAAAACAAAAATTAAATATAAATAAGATATTTAAGAATAAAAGAAAAATTATTGCTCTTGATAAAAAAATATAATAATAAAACTAAATGAAATCATTTTTCTAAAGATTAAATCTTCATGTAACAATGATCAGCAAACAAAAGTTTTGCTTTCTTTTTTTTTTAATCATTTAATGAGTATATGTATATAATTGCGCTTAATGTAAATAAAAAAAAATATTTAATCAGGAGTTAAAAATCTCTGTAATTATTTAATTGATAAATGTTTAACGTGTGTCATTTTATTTTACAGCTTAAATTGAGTTTAATTCATAAGTGGAAGAGATCACCTAAATAATTCACAACGCAACCTTTCAATTTTTATTTGTAATTAATTAATTTGATAATTACAATTTTACGCGAATTTTAATTTAATTTTAAAATAATTATTCGCATAGCTCTTCTACTAGAATTTTATTAATTACGATCACTTATTTCATTTAAATAATTTTAAGGTATATAAACTTATATACCAATTACTATGAGGTTGCTTGGATGATTGGGATTAATTAACAATTTTGGGTAGAAATTAAGTATCAGATAACAAGTGTAATTATCTGTCAAGCAAATGGATAGCAAGGGTCTCACTGGGATTCTACAGTATTAAACATCAATGCTGAATAAAAACATTTTCTAATTATAGCAACAAGAACATGAAAGATTAAAACTGGAAGTTTAAAAATGCTATTTTTTAAAGTTGAATTTCTTATTCATGAAAATTAAAATTATCGGAGAATGGCTCACATGTACAACACGCATATCCAAAATTAAGGTAAAAAACTGATGAACTATTCACTGTGTTGCCACGAAATTTGGCACAGTGGTATATTACAATAGGAGAGAGAATGTAGCAACATAACAATATGGAAAAGATTTTAATTGTGAATTAAGATACAGGTTATATCAAAAAGTGTTAAATCATGAGTCAGAGATAAAGCATTTATCTCGGGAAAAGTCTGTCTAATATGGAGTGTGACCACCGTGCACTGCTATACAAGCTTCACAACGAGCTCTCATACTGTTTATGAGGGTGTCAATAAACGTTTGTGGCAACAAAGCACATTCTTCCAAAAGCGCGGCTTTTAACTCCTCGAGGGTCCTGAAAGAGGGATTACGCTGTGCAATGGCTCTTCCTACACCATCCCAAACATGTTCAATAGGATTGAGGTCGACCTCGAAGGCCAATTCATACGGAGAATACCTTCTTCTTCAAGAAAATCATCAACAATGTGAGCTCTCTGTGGCTTCGCATTATCGTCCATAAACATGAAGTCTGGGCCTACAGCACACCGGAACAACCTCACATAGGCTTCAAGGACCTCCTCCCTAACGCCTGGCGTCCAGTCGTGTGTGTCCCTTTCACTGCATCCAACAGGAGATCCCGGGTGTTGAGGAGCCGAAGACGTCAGTCTTGGACACAACAAGAATGGGGGCGTGTTCTTTTTAGTGATGAGTTGATATTCACCACGCAGTGAAATTCTCGTCGAATAATCTTCATCTGGAGAGAACGCGGAGCTTGCTATCGTCCCTCCTAATTAAAGGAAATCGACAGATTTGATGGAAGAGGAATCCTTGTCTGGGGCGGCATAATGTGGGGCAGTCGTGCACCACTGCACGTCTTCGATGCGGATAGTGTCAACGCACATCGCTATAAGGATGAGGTTTTTGAAGCCCATGTAAGGTTGTTACGGGGTGCTGTAGGCCCGAACTTCATCTTTATGGACGATAATGCGAAGCAACACAGAGATCACATTGTTGATTTTCTTGAATATGAGGATATTCGCCGTTTGAATTGGCCCTCGAGGTCTTCTTCTTTCGTAAAATTCGACATTTGGGATAACTCGTTAACCTCTCGGTCTACATTAAATCGAATTTGCAAGAATCTACTGCATTTATTTTTATATAATGTAAAATGAAAAGCGGAATGTAATATTGGATTTTTATTAAAGTTCACCCATCTAGAAAGCTGCGGAGCTCGTTCTAGGAAAGATCGCTTATGCTAAACTGTTATATGGCCAGGCGAGACGTGTGAGACCAGAGGCAGACAGAGAGAACGAAATCGCAAATTGCTGTCATCAAAGTACAAACCGCATGAGGATGAGATTTACAGTAACCAACTAACTTCATAGAAGTACTTTGTACACCCGTAAATATGTATGCTTCAGCTCACTGGCACTCATTCATTGGAGACAAAGCTTTCGAAAATGCAGAGAATACGAAGAACCAGGCATGTAACGCTCCAAGGTGAGGAAGAGTAAAGAACATAAAGACCTGGCAGCAGCGAAGTGAAGTGGATCGAGTGTTTTTTACAGCCGAGAGTAGAATTAATTTAAGCAGAGATTCTTGACGCCAGCTCATGCACAGAGACGTTGGAATATTCACACCCTCGATGTGACTTAAAACTCTCAATTTATTGTTAGTGAGATTGACATCATTGCCGGTAAATGTACGAAGGAGTAGCTTTGACGCATCATTAGAGTAAAATGTTATTCGTATTGTAAGGGTGTCATTCTTCTTCATGTGCTGCCCTTCAGCCGCCCACAAATGTTCAAAAATCAAGCAGCATCGATTATCATTCGTGCAACTGATTCCAGCGCAAATGTTTCCCGAACTTCGGCCACCCCAATATATAAACGATGAAGATTGCGAATTTTGTAAATATAATAACCACCTGTTTGTCGCATAATGTGGCAAACTGTTGAATACGGCATCGAAACAATTCTTGCACTCAACACAATAGGGAGATTAGTTTGTTCCTTATATTTCACATGTTTCCAAAAGTTCAGTACTCATAAAATTCCAAGCTGTCAGGTTATTTCGATCATGTCACACAGAGAAAACGGGTCCAGTTCTTATAACAGCCTGTTCAACCTTCTTATTAGCATGCATACAACTAAAACGAAATGTTCAGTTTTCAATCGATTCTATGTACCTAACGTGAATGTTTAAAATTTATCTTAAATCTTACTTCTACTAAAATGAGAATTTAAGTGCTTTCTTTTCAGAAAGCCCTCCTGGAAGACAGCTCCTGTTAATTTGGTCAAATCTGGCTATTTCCAAAATATATTTACATATACATAACATACGTATGTTCTAAATTAATGTCGCAGACCGCAGACTTGGTCATTCTCCGCTTTTTAGTGAACGTAAAAATTAAGATTGATTTCGTATAGGTAATAATAAAATTTTCAGTATTTTTCAATTCCCCTTGGTTTTTCTTTAAATATTTCATTGCAATATAGTTTTCTTTTCTGTTTTTTTAATGCATTCTTTCTAGAAAAGTTGCTGAGCTCTTTTAAAATTCTATAAATAGTTTAAACTGTTCAACTTTAATAACTATGTAATCGTCAGCATCGTCTTCCATGATACAATGTGCTTCTATCATCTGTTACATTATATAATATTTTCTCAGACTGTTAAAGACAAGATACTACAATTAAAAAATTTCGCTATTACTGATATAGACTATATGTCCAAATATACGAAAATGTACATATAGCTGTCTCACTTTCCATAAATAGGCGCCACTAAATTTTAATAATGGACTCAACACTCGAATTCGATGAATATATAGATATTTAATAGATGATATACAAGATACACGGTTAAGTCATTTATCACGCCTATGTTATACTATGTTATATTACAATTATAATACATATATACAGATTTAGGAACTTCAGAAGAAATCCTCCCGGGGAAATACATTTTCACCCTTCTTCCCGCCTCTTATAAACAAAACCTGCGAGGAAATCTTAACGCAAATGCGTACATTCCACACCCTCTTCGAATCGTGTTTCGTTGAGCTCTTAACCGCGGGGAATGACGGGAGAAATCTATTTGACAACCGCTAAAATTAGGGACTGTCGGCATGTGCTGCCACCTAGCGGAATAACCTTTAAATATATTTGTTACATATATATATATATTTCAAATGTACCAATTCTCGGATAAAAACTTTCAAGCAGCACTTCTATGATAATTACGAGTATAGTTTTATTTTTTGTAAATTTACTCTTTTCTTAGAAGTCGATTAATAGATTTCTGCAGATCATCAATCTTTTATCAATACCGAAACCCTGGAATTTGGCATAAAGTACTGGCGGTATGAAAAATCATCCGAGATCTCGAATCCCGGGATAGTAATCCCTAATTATATCACACTTAACAGCCCTCTAAGCAAACGCGGTCACAGAGGGTAGAACCAAAGAGGTCATGAATGAACCCCAAAATAAAATAAATTAAATTAAATAAGTAAGTCTTCCTAGGTGGAAAAATATGTTGAGAAAACAAAGCTTCTCTATAGCTTCGTTGGTTTTCAATTTGGGAGACTGAGACCGCCCATGACTCTAAATTGGGAATTTTAATTTCAGAAATGCTTTGTATAAAATCTAATATATCTAAATAATCCAATGTAATATATCTTTCTGATATTACTCTGCACATGTCCATCATAGGAATTAAAAATTTCTATTAAGTCCGATTCTAGTTTATAACACATCGAAAATCGTCGATGAAATTGAGCCATCGATTGCCTGACATCACTGAATCTTTTGCGGCTGATGAAATAAAAAAGACTAGTCGTTGGGGGGCACCGTAATACTTACCCATCATGGATATACATAATATAAAATATGAAAATAAAACATGTGATATATGCTAAACATTGTATCATGTTACTTTTATTCATAATTCAATTTACCTGGACTCCTTTAAATATAATTAATATGTAATCGCTTAATCTAATATTACTCTTTGTTGCATTAAAACATCTCAATTTGTTGATTTTCTGTAAGCAAGTAAACACTACTGGTTTACAATGGAAGTCTATGGGAATTTGGCGAAATATTAGAGATACCGCCAATTTGGCGTCACTTCTGGCGACTAAATTTGGTCGCCAAATTTGGTAAAATATCACCAAGTTGGCGATAAACTTGGCGTCAACTGGCGACAGAACAGGTTCTCCCCTATGCTAACCCCCCTCCCCCTTATAGATATGAAGATGCATTAAATGCTTGATATTTACGATAAGACATCATTGGTATTTAATCTTATAGTTTGGCAATAGTTTTTTGGTCGGCGGGATAATCGAGTAGTACCGAATTGCGTAAAAGAAACATCCCTGTAACTCGAAAAATTATAATCATATTAACAAACAGTTTACTGCTTCGGATTAACCGTCTCATTTCCAATTAAAATATATCTTTGAATTGAAATTTGAATGAAATACAGGGTCATGAAAAATCGAAGAGTGTGAAAAATAGGATTACAAATATCTCGGCAACTAATTATCCGATCGACGTCATTCTTTATTCAAAATTTATGTTTTTTTCTTGTCTTTTATATTCACGCCTTGAAATAAACAATTTCGAAAAAATTTGTATACCTTTCATCAGAACAAATATTTCAAGAGTCCGAAAAAATAGTTTCGGATAATCGAGATTACTGGTATTAAATAGGCTTGATTCCATTATTACTTCCTAAGTACACACCAAATTTCAAGTCTCCATCTCAATTTGTCGGGAGATAGAGCATTTATAAACACACACAGACACACACCCAGACGGACGTAAATTTTTCTTTCTAAAAATATGTTTTTTGGAATCTCCAGTGTCTGAAACGTGTAAATCCGTCAAAAAAAATTCGATTTTCAAAACGATTACAAGACTTACCCTATACTACGTATGACGGATAAGTAAAAATATTTGAACTTTATAAAGAATAGAACTCATTTTACTATTTTTTTTTTTTTTTTTACTTTCTTCTATCTTTACAAGAAGAAAGTATTGGATTCGTAAAAATTTTCGACTTCCGGTTTTCGACGGATTTACACGTCTTAGAGGTCAGAGATTCCGAAAAAAAATTGTTTTTACAAAATGTCTGTCTGTGAGTCTGTCTGTCTGTCTGTATCTGACACAAATTTTGTGGGCGCTCTATCTCAAGAACTAGCACGGAATTTTAAAAAAAATTATATTCAAGTATTCCCTAATATATATTGGTTCTGATTAGTTTTTGTTGTAAATCGCCCAACAGGTGGCGCTGCTATGCTGCATTTTTCGCGATTTCTGCAATAGCTCTATCTCAAGAACTAATGCACGGATTTTCATCAAACTTCAGATTTAGTTATTCCTTGATATGAATTGGCACTGGTAACGTTTTGGTGTAAATCGCCCAACAGATGGCGCTGCTATGCTGCATTTTGCAGCATTTACACGATTTTCGTAATAGCTCTATCTCAAGAAATAATGCACGGATTTTCATCAAACTTCAGATTCAGTTAGTCCTTGACGTGAATTGACATTCTGAAACTTTTGGTGTTAATCGCTCAACAGGTGGCGCTGCTATCCTGCATTTTTTGTGATTTCCGCAATAGCTCTATCTCAAGAACTAATGCCTGGGTTTTCAACAAACTTCAGATTCAGGTATACCTGGATATGAATTAGTGCTGTTTATGTTTTGGTGCAAATCGCTCAACAGGTGGCGCTGCTATGCAGTTTTTTTTTCACGATTTCCACAAATAGCTCAATCTCCAGAACTAATGCACGGATTTTCATAACTTAAGATTCAATTAGTCCTTGACATGAATTAAAGTTTTATACATTTTGGTGCAAATCGATCAACAGGTGGCGCTGCTATGCTGCATTTTTCAGAATTTCCCCTATAGCTCTATCTCAAGAACTAATGCACGAATTTTCATCAAACTTCAAATTCAGATATACTTTGATATGAATTAGTGCTAAATTGATGTAATTTCTTGTAAAATTTTAATGATTTAATTGACATGATTTATATAGAAGAAAATTTCGTGATGGCCACATCATACTAGTTTTTTTTTAGTCTTGTTTATTTATTTAATTGGCATCATACTTTATTAGGCAAATTATGAAAAATATTTATTTATCATCAATTCCTAGATAGGTAGCACTAATGCAACTTAAATCTGGCAGCCAAGTCTTTTCAAGCAGCTATTTTTAAGAACATAGTTTCAAATAGTTAGCATACGAAAAAGTTTCAGTTGTTTTCCTACGAATTCGAAGTATCGGCATTTTTCCTAAAAGCAATATCACCAGGCTTTAGCAAAAGATCAAGAGTTCCTCTCGCAACATCCATCATTTATGGTAAAAGCGTGTTAACTCAGAAGTTGTCGGAAACTTTTCTTGCTGCTGATTTTCGATTTTCCCTGCAGACGGTAGAGGCGATAAGGTTTGAACTCTTTCCCGGATTTTTACCCTCTCGCATGCGGCGTGTTTTAAAATTCTAAAAGCAATAGAGAAAATGCTTTCTGTATATATATTTATTTATTTCTCCCATTTGTTTATCATCTTAAGATATAAGTATTCGCGTTGAAATTTACTTTCAAACGTAATATGATAATAAATATTAAAATTGAATCTGCTTAAAAACATAGGAGTAACATGTTTAAAGTAAACTTTTTAAAACTCTTAATTCAAATTTCGTCTGTAGGGAGACGCTGCGCAGTCCTTCTCATATGATAGCGCATAGTCGTTTTACTTGAGGTAGTTTTACTGTACCTTTATCCTCTCAAAAGTTATTTGACTGCTTCTGACTTTAGTTTGCACACACACTTATAGATATATATATACTAGCAGAACTACCCGGCTTCGCCCGTGTCAATTATAAGAGACCTTCCATGTAAAATAATAAATTAAAACAAACTATTATAGTAATCACAATAACTAAGATTTGTGCATTTCCATCCGCAAATCATTAAAATGACAATTAGAAAACATACGTTATTGTCTCGCCACCATAATAAAATGTCTGAGCTTTAATATC
This sequence comes from Maratus speciosus, assembly GCA_963932465.1. Classification (NCBI taxonomy): domain Eukaryota; kingdom Metazoa; phylum Arthropoda; class Arachnida; order Araneae; family Salticidae; genus Maratus; species Maratus speciosus. The sequence continues at coordinate 378,475,315 of OZ010788.1, read as the reverse complement.
ACAATGCCCGTTTTTTCCGCTGATGAAACAGAAAAATTTGCAATTTTATGACAATACGAAAAAAAAATCCATCAAATGGCATATCATATAGTGAAATTCTCGTTTGTATGGCGTATATCTACATTATAATGTAAAAATATGTCAGTGAGTAACGCTGACATCATACTATTGATGGCAACGACCTAACTTACAAATTGTTCCTTTACAGCAATTTTTCTTAACTTCTAAACAGCACACAGTTTAATTTTTTAAGCTGTCGAATAGAACAAAAATTCCTTTCAAATGAAATTTATTTGAAAATTGTATCTCAGTTTTTTTATTATTTTAATGGGTTTGAAAGTAATTTTCAAACATGGATATTTTTAAATGTGAGTGCAGCCCAATGAAACCATTACGAAAGATGAACCCGTTTGCTTTTAATGTAATATTATGAAGAAAAGGCATGTCTATGTGTAACTTTATCATCATATTATTGGTGACAACAACCTAATCTATCCACAAATTTTGATTTTACTACAATTTAACTTCTAAACATCGCACATTCGATTGTTCCAACGTCTAATGGAAAACAAAAGAAAACTTTCAATAATATTTGTTTGAAAAGTTTATGTCAATTTATAGATTTTCTATAGATTTTAAAGTGATTCTCAAGCATGAATATTTTTTTAAACGTGCGTGCAATTACAAAAGATTAACTCAATTGCTCAAAAACGCTGCAAATAATTCAGTACTTGTTTGTTTTCGTGTAATATTTCATAACTAAACTGGTAAAAGAAATTAAAACGTCAAAATAAAATCAAACACGAATTTAACAGATATCAAATCGAACTACGCAAAATAATCTATTATGAATAGAAAATGCTGATGGGAATTTCGTTCCGGCTGCTTATAACTTGAGTTCTTCTGAATGGATTTCAATGCGACTATCAGTTTCTTAGGAAAGGTTTTAGCATATAACATATTGTTTTATGTTGCTTAGTCATAGAATTACAGGAAAAAGTTTTATAATCATGTGAACCCGATTATGAAAGATTAGTATTTTAAAAAAGATTTTTATTAATGGACTTCCTTGGAACTTGCATCGTTTCTTGGATAATTTTACACGGATGGTTTTAGAATATTGCATTTATGTAAGGCGGTTATATATAAAATTATGGAAGAAAGTTCAATAATCAGGTTATAAAAGATTAGCCTTTTTAAAAAGTTCTACTGGACAGATTTTGATGGAATTTGCGCTTTTACTATGCACGCATTTTTCTATGATGGTTTTAGTATATCCCATTTTGCTCAACATGTTTTGTTATAAAGTTAGCTGAAAAGTTACTAATCAGTTGAACACCATTCTGAATGATTAGCCTTTTAAAATGTTAGATAATTTTTCAAGGATAGTTTTAGTATATTGCATATCGGTCTATCATTCTTAAACCAGTTCTACTATAAATCATCAACTAAAACATTTGGCCCTTAACAACCGAAGTTTTGTCTTAAACATTAGAAAGTATAATAGCACAGTGGCGTTAGTAAAGCAACGTTTTCATCTACGCGGAAGGACGTTTAGAAAAAGACAAATATTGCATTAAAATGACAGATTAAATTCACCGATATATTTCATTTAATTCAAGATTCGTTTGGAGAAACCGACCAGCACAGTGAGCGAAATATTCTACTCAGATTATGAGGGAATTATATGTGAAAATATTCACGATTAACAGCTCGCTATAACACGAAAGTACCAAAAATGCTTTTTCATGTAGTTTTTGAGAAATCTAAAAAATACACTAAATACATTAGTGTTTCAAATTAAAAACGATTTTAATTTATGTTCTGTTAATGCGCAGTGTATCAGGTACCTTTAAACACGGGTATCCTAAGATTCATTGCCTATAATTTTTAAACGGAAACTCACATTAATCATAAAATCCAAATCCACAGCCATTAACATAAAAATGACTTCAATCTATGAAGCTTTGTTTAAAATGAGAAAGCTAACATTCGTAAAAGGAATAAGGTTTCTGTCTTTCAACTCAATATAGTAAATTTTTTCCTCTGAAAAAAATTACACACGATTTTTAGAGTTTCTTCTCGTTTCGAAGCGTTTTTTTTATTCACGATTAACTGCTCGCTATAACACGAAAGTACCAAAAATGCTTTTTCATGTAGTTTTTGAGAAATCTAAAAAATACACTAAATACATTAGTGTTTCAAATTAAAAACGATTTTAATTTATGTTCTGTTAATGCGCAGTATATCAGGTACCTTTAAACACGGGTATCCTAAGATTCATTGCCTATAATTTTTAAACGGAAACTCACATTAATCATAAAATCCAAATCCACAGCCATTAACATAAAAATGACTTCAATCTATGAAACTTTGTTTAAAATGAGAAAGCTTTAAAAAAAAAAGTTGTTATGTTTTAATTTCAATTTAATATAAATTGCATAAAAGTAGATTTTACATTATGGTATTTGATGTAAATCGTAGAATGTTATCACTGCATTTAAAATATTAAAACATTTACCTAAATGCAGACCTGCAACCTTTGAAAATGAGAAATCGTAGCACACAAAATTAAAATTAATCTGGAGGCTGGTTGGTTGGTTTTTCGTGTTTCGCAGCCATCTTTTCACATTCGTAAAAGGAATAAGGTTTCAGTCTTTCAACTCAATATAGTAAATTCTTTCCTCTGAAAAAAATTACACACGATTTTTAGAGTTTCTTCTCGTTTCGAAGCGTTTTTTTGACATTTGTAAAAGGAGTTTGGTTCCAATTTTTTAGCCCAGTGCAGTAAATTTTAACGAAATTGGCGATTTTTTTTCCCGTGATCATTTCAGGATATTCACAGTTTTTTTCCCACAATCGTAATTCACGTTTTTCTATCACGATTCTTTGTTGAAATCCGCACTTTTTACCGCGAACTTTTGACAAAATTCCCACTTTTTACCACGATCCTTTGACGAATTTTGCGTTTTCTTTCCACTATCTTTCGGTGAAATTTGCGTTTTCTTACTGATCTTTCGATGAAATTTGCATTTTCTTACTGATCTTTTGACGAAATTAGCGTTTTCTTTCTACGATATTTTAACAAAATTCACATTCTTACCGCGATTCTTTGACGAAATTTATTTTCTTCTGCAAACAATTAACGAAATTGATTTTTTTTTTTTTTACACGGTCAGTTGTCGAAATTCGCGATAGTTTATCGCAACCGACCGGCAAAATTTTCGATATCTTTTCGCGACCAATTAACAAAATTCACTACTCGTTTCCGCGACCTTTTGACGAAATTTGCAATATTTTTCCCTCGATAATTTACCCAAATTCGTGATTTTTTGCTCAATCTTTAGACGAAATTCGCAATTTCTTTCTGAACTCATAACGAAATTTATTCGGCGACCAATTGAAGATAATTACTATTTGTTTGAGATCTTTGATGAAATACCAGATATTTTTACACGATCATTTAAAGAAATTCTCAACTTTTTCCGCGATTGATTCATGAATTAATTTAGGGAAATTCCATAAAAGAAAAAAAAAATTCACGGACTTCCAAGATATTTCAAAATATATTCGCAAAAGAATCATAAGTTTGTGGAAGAATTTGTAGGGGAAAATACTGCACAGCATTTTTCATTATGCAAGACTTTTCTTTTCCGTGTGGAAATCATGCGATTTTGCACACTATTTCAAGCCTTGCCCCTCAAAGAACCACCTCCCCCCTCCAGAAATTCTCAACATTGCACCCCGTTCCTAAGGAAGGAAATTCCTCTGTAAATATTTACAGAAACACGATTCACTCGTGGTTAATATATACATAAAGGGGCTTTTATGTTAAAAAAGTTTGTTTTGCAGCACAGATTTTTCCCCCCATGAGAATTTTTTAATGTCCGAATTTTTGACTAATGACCAATTTTTTAAAACTTTCAGAAATGAATACTTTAAAATTTCGGAACAGAATTACTCTTGAAAAATATCTTGCGCGGGATAAAAATCGCAACTAGAAACAAAAAGTGCGTTTGTGTTTTTTGCAAAAAAATCGTAGTTTAAGACCGATTTTCGTAACATCGTAGTTTATAGGTCCAAATCGTAGCAACTACGATTTTTTCGTAGCAGTTGGCAGGTCTGTAAATGGTATAATTAAAGAAACAACATTATAACGAAATAGGAAATAAATCATAGCAACAGGATTTTAGAGCCAGTTTGAGGCCATATTTATCCAAATTGACGTCATAATTTATTGAAAGTGACCCGTATTTAGAGATTTGTGTTTCTGATCCTTTTTCTTGGAATAGAAAAGCCTATATTTTAATGAAATTTTAATTTCAAATATATTAAATGGAGGCTTTAAGTTTTCTCAAAGCCTTGAAGTTTTTATTTAAAATATGAGAAATGCGCATTTTCTGCTTAGAGAGACATCAATTTCAAAAATGTATATCGAGAGAGACTGAATTTGTATTGGTTTATGAAAAGAAACTACACGTGTTTGCCCTTTTTTTTAATTATTTGTGCCGTTTTTTTAGGGTGTGGCAATACAATAAAATAATTCAGATTATCTCGCTGTATTTTTGCATTTTTCAAATCGACGTCATTCTAAATAGAAAATGCACATTTTTCATATATATATGTAAAAACTTTAACCATACGTATGTTAAAAGGACGTAGTATTTTCATTTGAATGTTAATCAGAAATTTGAGTTAATTTGAATAATAATAAGGAATTATTTCAGAAGATCAAGAGTATCCCTTCAGAATAAAACATCATTAGAAAGCAGTGTCAGTTAATCAGAAATTGACGTCATATGTAGAAAACGATTTTTTTTTTTTTAATTATTATTATCTTTTTCCTAAATTTTTTTCTTGATATTGAAATGCCTGTATTAAAATAGATTTTTAGCTTCAAAAACATTCAAATGAAGATATACTACGTCATTTGAACACACATTTAGTTAAGGTTTTTATTTTATATGGGAAAAATGTGCATTTCCTGAATAGAATGACAACAATTTAGAAAATGAAAAAATATAGCGATTGAGTCTGAATTTTTATTAGCTTATAAAAACGAAGTACTCGAGTTATCATTTTTTTTAAATTATTGAGCAGTTTTTTAGATGTGTGGCAACAGGAAAGAAACTGTTGAATTTGAAAATTTAAAAGAGATATTTCTATAATGTTAAATTATGAAAAGTTGTAGAAAAGGGGGTAAATAGTCCTCTGGTGATTTTTTAAACTAGACAGTGATCTTTTCCACGTTCTAAAACGTATGTACAGGAAGTTTCGTGCAAATCGGTCTAAAATCGAAGACTTGTATAAAGAACATACATACAGAGAACGGCTTTTATATATTATATATATATATATATATATATATATATATATATATATATATATATATATATATATATATATATATAATATACATAGTTTCATGTAACAGCGTAAAGATTATTTTATAGACCGACTAAGGGGCAACACTCTTCCCTGTTGTGGAAGATTATAGCTCTCCCCCCCCCCTCCCCAGCTTTCCCTCTTTTCTCCGATATAGTACTTCAACATACAAGGTGGAAAATCTTCTGTTTTTTTTTTTTTCTTTTAAAGGCGAAATCAATCAAATATATACTCTTAAATTATAGTCTGAAAAACTGCATGTTATAAGAAACTCTAAATTTGTAAATACAGTAAAATATGCCTAAGACTGACTCTTTGTAAGCCGGAAATCTGTCTACCACGGAAAGATATCAAAGTCCACGCGAATTCACAGAAAATAACATTAATACGTACTCCATAAGCAGGAATCTGCCTAACGCGGAAACGAAAACGACTTTAAAGTCCCGCCGAAAACAAATTTTTGAGTAAGGCGGAAAAAATATTATTTTGAAAATAGAAAACATTCGGTATATACTTTAAAACTGATTTATACATCAAACACTTATAAATAAATACATATAAAATACAAATAAAATACATTTTTACTATTTCATTTGTTTACAGAGAGAGAATTTTAATTATGAAAATTTGAATTTTTTGATAATTTAATAAAAAGCAAACAAAAATACGTAGTTTCCATCTGTTTAGCTGACAACATTTTCTTTTTATTTACAGTTTTTAACAAGATTAAATTTCTGTTTTTTTCTCTTTTTTTATGGTACATAAATTTAAAATATACGTTTTATTTTTTCCATTAACCTTATAATTAAACAAATATAAGCAAATTCTATCAAATACGGGCAAAATTAAAGAATGGATAAAATTAATACAGGTTAATTGAACAGGTAAAATTAATACAGGCAAATTCTTAGTAAATTCTACCTTTTTTTAATTATTTGTCTCAAACTTAAAAAGTTATGTATGCATTTTTATTAATTATGGTGTAAAAATAACAGACCATTTGTTTGTTTGAAAGCAATGGTTTTGCTGATATTTGAACTCCAAAAATATTTAAACTTTTTTTCTTTCCCACTGATTTGCACAAGGCGGAATATTGTCTACGATGGAAATTTTCTCGATCCCGATCGATTCCGTCTTAGACAGATTTTACTGTATTTTCCTTAACTCTCGATTTCGTTTCCCTTACTTTTTCAGGTGTAGTTTAAGATAACCCCTGTCAAGCGGTGTACTGCAGACTGGACACGCTGGAAGTAAAATAACTATTGTATCACTCGGAAATACTAAAGTTTTTTTTAAATATAGATGACATTGATTAAAAGCTCATTTTCCGAATTACCCCTCAAACTCTTACAGCTACGATAAACTTATGATCATTACGAACTTTCAAATGAAGTTTTCTCCAAACTGTACTACAAAACACTTATTAGTGTACTGAGCTACAATCGTGAGGAAAAAAAGGAAACACCCCTTACTAACTCCTCAATAAATTATCGTAGAAGAAAGTTACTGGTACCGAACGATTGGAAATAAAGCCTACTTTTAAATGATGTATTTAAAATTTGCTTAGGGGGGCATCTACACAAAAAAACAATCCCAAACTTCATTTTTTTTTATGGCAATACCCAATTTTAACAAGTTATTTCAAATATTCAAACTATGCCTAGACACCAAATTTCAAGTCATTTGAATGATAAGTTTTTGAATTATAAACATTCAAAATTGAGTGCTTCTAATGTTAAATTACATTTCCATATTTTCATTAATATCGCCTGAAATTATACTCCTAATGTGCTAATTTTTTGTGTAGCAATAATACTAAAATACCCAAAGATAAATGCGTTGAATTTGCAATTTTTATAATTTTATAGTATGAATTAGGAATTATGAAATTAATATTCGAAAAAAATTATGAATTGCAACCTACAATTTTTTGATGGATTTAGATTTATTAAGTCCTGCATTATGGAAATCCAAAATTTCACATTTTTCTTCCAAGTAGTTTTCAAATTATGCTTGAAAAAAGACAAAATGATGTCTTATGAGGCCGTCTATAATAAAGTGATTAGATATTTTGAAATTTCTTATGCTATCCTGTAATCTAGTAGTCTTCAATGACTGCTTGAGTGGCGCTTAAGATGCTTTGATCAAGAAGAGGGCTCTCTCAGTCAACAATCGAGTACCGAACTTCAATTTGGATACAGCCCCTAAAATACGCTCGTTTTAAAATAATTAATTTCTCGGAAACTTATCATACGAATTGCATAAAAATTTGTTTTTTGGCTAATTGAAGGGTGTAGAGTTCATTTATACTGTCAGTATTGTGTACTGCTATTTAAAAAAAAAAAAAAAAAAAAAAAAAAAAAGGTTATGATTCGTTATAATATCTAGATGGCCCCTTAAGCAAATTTTATATGCATATCATTTAAAAGTAGACTTTATTACCAATCGTGTAGTACAAGTAACTTTCTTCTACGATAATTTTTTGCAGAGTTAGTAAGGGGTGTTTACTTTTATTTTTTCCCACGACTGTACCTATTAGCTTAAGCAACTGTATCACAAAATCTCTAAACTCCAGATAAATTTTACTTTTTAAGGGAAGCAAAGGGAGGAGAAACGATCTTCCAGATGGACGCTTGAGATGATTAATTATTCATTGCTACCTCAAAATAAACTAGTCGGATGTGCCAATCCCAAAACTTTCTTCTATCTCATACATGTTAACACTTCAAAATTCGCTAGCACCGTGCCAAAATTAAATGACAATCTATGCCCATCATGAGGATTGTAAAGGTATAGGTTCGATGAATTGTGTGCATCAAAAATGCAAATATAAGCAATGCATTTTTCAACAAATCATTGAATTTCGGCAACCAGATGACCCCACCAGTGACCGAGAGGTTCTGCTCTCGAAGCTGGTAGACGGGAGGTGCTAGGTTCAATCGCAATCGCGCCCATCAGCCAAATCGTCCGGAGTTTTCTTCGAACCTTGGTTTTCCAAGCGTAAATACGGGTTAGGTTCCCTAAGAAAGACCCCCCACGGAAGGCACTCCCCCCCCCTCCCTTAGGGCCTATATCCGTCGTGCAGATAATTGGCCGTCATAAACACAACCAACCAACCAATCGGCACCCAGATGTCGGAAGCCAAAATTCCCAACCCAAAGAGCACAAAAGCGACACCTGTTGGGCAGTATGCGCCCAGGCCAAATAAGGATATATTTATGTGAAAGTGTAACATAATATAAAGTTTGATTAAATTCCGAGCATTAGTTTATGAGATATAGCTATCGCGAAAATCGTCAAAAAGCAGCATAGCAGCGCAACCTGTTATATATGATTTACACGGAAACCTAATCAGCACAAAATTATCTCAAGATCTAACAGAAGATGAAGTTTGATGAAATTTTGCGCATTAGTTCTTGAGATATGACTGTCGCTAAAATCGCGTAAATCCTAAAAAATGCAGCCTCGCATAAGATGTTTTAATAATTTTATAATCTAATGTAGGGGAGATGGGGGCACATGTGAACACGGGGCACATGTGAACATCGCAATTTTTCGATAGTTATTATAAGTTTTTTTTTATTTGAAAAAAATTACCAAAGATGATAGCACCTGTAGACATATGGTAAAAATTTTTTGAAGTTCTATGACATTTTGTTTCTCCTCTGTAGCCAAAACACTGTTTTTAGATCTCAAAAGTAAAATCTTTGCTCTAAGTTGATAAGCGAATAACTTTATTTATTTATCTCATTTATTTGAATTTGAGTGTTTTAACATATACTATGAATACTAATAAACATTTTTGATACAGTTTTTTTTCTTCTAAAATTGAAAAATGTTAATGATTTCTCAATTTAACAAAAGTAGCAATGTGGGGCACTTGTGAACAGACTAGTTGGGACAGATATGAAAAGTTCATAAGTGCCACAATAATCATTCTGTGATTCTGTTTTTTTTTTTCAGTTAACGTAATGAGAAATAATGTAAGTTCCATTATCTACAATTTTCCTGAAATAGAAGATATTTTCCTCACACAAAGTTTATTTTGTATGGAAACTTCCACAAACACATCTTTCAGCAAATACATAAAGAGCAACAAGCTCGTTTACGTTCAATTGTACATTAAATATTTTTTTTTAAATGCAATAAGTGTTATATATTACTTTACTAAACGGTTTACAACAATATTTTTTATACATTGTTAATACAAAAGTATTACCTTGAACAACTTTGCAAATTTTTTTGTTACATTTGTTCTAACCTTGCAATGATGGCTTACTTCCATCTCTAAAACGGTTATGTATATGATGCTTTGAATGGAGCTATCCATTCAAAATACCATAACCATAAATACCAGTATTATTTTAAGAAAGTAAAATATTTAAACTGATAACTACCGTAAAATCTCGATTGTACCTCCCCCCTTTTTCAAAATCAAAAGAAGTTGAAGGGGGGGGGGGGGGTTATAGTCGAGATTTTTTTTAATCATTAAAAAACCCTTCTTTATATATAATTTACAAGTAAATAAGGCAAATACAGGAGTGAGAATCTTTCGTATTTTGGCAGGTTTCTCATAAATAGTATGTAAATGCCCCCTCCCTAAAATTTCCCCCAAACAAAAACCCTTAAGCACAATTTAAAAGTTTTTAATTTCTTTTTTAAAATTGCTTCTTTATTCTTTTATTTTATTGCAACAATATTTAATGAATCGTCTAAGCCTCTCCCCTCCAAATCTACTTATTTTCATTTTATAATCTTTTGCTTAAACATATCACCCAGAAACTAGAGAAATATATATATATTTTTTTCTTTATGGTGAATTTAAAAGGTAATATAACTAATGATTACGATGACAAATGAATAACAGAATAAAAGGCGTGTTAAAGGATATTTTTTCCTTGTGTTCACATGTGCCCCACGTGTGTTCACAACTACCCCGCTGATGGGGCACATGTGAACAATTTTTTGAATTTATAAAACTATTAAAAAATGCAAGAAAAACTATACAGGTGATTTTTTAAAAATTACTATGTGTAAAAGAAAGTTCTGTTTACTATATTAAGTAGTTTTTGTTTATAGAAATTAATACAGTTATGAGAAAAAGCTATATTTATACGAACTGTTCACATGTGCCCCCATCTCCCCTACATATAAGAAATTTTAAAAATTGTACAAGAAATCTTTTCTATTTGTTAGCAAAAGATTAATAAATATTAAAAAATCTTTTAAAAACTGCTTAGTTATAAATATCTATAGACTTATAGCGTGTATATTCAGCTTCTATGTACTCTTATGGCTTGCGACACAATCATGGACTTAAAATATTCTTAACTGAGTAAAAATATTAATTTAAATTATCGAGCAAATTATAATTGTCATATCAAATAACTTTTAAGTGATGCATATCTACCTTATATATATATATATATAATCCAAATGAAATGAATTTATGAAACGACTTTATGAAACGACTGATTAAACAACTGATTATGTTTCAAGGTGATTTCTCCTAAAATATGGAATATTATGCTATGAAATTAACACCAAAAATCCGTATTGATCCACAGATGGTACTACGTAGTTATCCCGTAGACCAATTTCGCCAAATTATATAAATCGCCAAACCACTCTCCAAATTATACAAATTGAGATCATTTTTATTTTAAATAATGAAAGAACAAATAAATTAGTATAAAATTAATAAAAATACAAATAAAACGTCGAAATAAAAATCCCTTGATGGCGTAAACACGTGTAACTTCCTTAAAGGCAAGTGAATGTGACATTTACGATCAACCATTATAGGCATTTAATCTTACAGTTTGGCGATAGATTTTTGGTCGATGGGATAACTAAATAGTACCGTTTTAATTTACCATTCGAAAAATAAAAAAATGCTAACTGGCGAGTTCAAAAAAGCTATTGGCGAAATTTGCACTCGGTTAACATACAAATGCCAAGGATTCTTTGCAATCATGGCAACTTTTATGAAGTTTTATTCGAAAAAATAATTTTGATTCTTCTATGAAAATGGAAATCTTTCATATGAAAAGCGAAGGGATCAGCCCGTAATTGTTTATGGTAGTTACATGACTTGGACTACTATAAGTGATATGATGGCGATAGAGTAATATTTGGCGACTTATCACCTGTGGCTGACTAACATTAAAGCACCAAAAGGGCCGCCTGGAATATAAAAAGCGAGGGGATCAGCCCCTAATTCTTTATGGCAGTTACATGACTTGGACTATTATAATATAGGTGAAATGATGGCAGTAGAATAATATTTGGCAGCTTATCACCTGTGGCTGGCTAACATTAAAGTACCAAAATGGCCGCCTGAAATATAAAAAGCGAATGGATCCTCCCGGAACTATTGATGATAGTCACACGACTTAGGCTATTATTATAGAGATTGTTTTTAATTCTAAAAACAAAGCAAAGCATAATATTTCCTTACGATTAAAAATTTATTTACACGTGACAATTAAAAGAAGAAAAAAAATTTAAATTATGCACTATTAAAGGAGTACGTGTTAAAAGCAGGAAAATGTTGAAAATTATGTCTTGAAAATTGTATTTACACGTGAATATTAAAAGAGAAAGAAAACTTTAAAATAATAAATACATTAATATGCGTTTAACCCTTTCAGACGCAAGGAACTTCTATTCGTAAAATGTTGAAATCAGTGAATGGCACCAGAATTTACAAACAAATTTATATCGGAATACGAAAATGCTTTTGTTCATTTACTTAATAAAAGGAAAAATTTCATCCCAATATTCTGATGACAATGTGGCATTTAAGAATTAAAATTAAGTAGTCAAAAATGAAACACTGCCCTTGAAGGGGTTAAAGCAGTAAATTGTCGTAATCGTAGCAAATTGTATTATGTCAATCGTTTTATAACGCTGTTAAAAAATACTGGGAGGCAAAGACTCTGTTTACTTAATTCATTTTATTTTACTTTTTTTTTTCAAATGGTTAACTGGTCTACTTTAATCAAATACAAAAACAACCATTGGATGTCTTAACAGCAACTCATTTGCCCTTAAATTCTCGCAATCAAAGGGAATTGAATGGAAACCCGTTTGATCGCTACAGGTTTTTTCATTAAAATTCAATCTTCTCTATTATTTTTAAAAACCGATCACATTAGCGTGATTTTAGATACTGCGGTGTCTGACCTCTAAGGTCTGAACGGGGGTTGGCGAGCGTAGCTTGCAGGGGGCAGAGCCCCCTAGTATATATATATATTATGTTTTGAGTAATTTTTTTTTTCTAAAAATGCAACATGCATAGCTGACAACTTTTATACTTTTTTTCTACCGCTATTTTTAATCAGAAAAATTAACCTTTTTTAATCCTATGTTTTCGATGGTTAAATAAGACAAATTTCTTTGTTAAAATATAATGGAATGATAAAAACGTAAAAGTTGGCAGCTATGCATATGGGACTACTATAATATTTTCAGTGAGGATAGGATAATAAGGAATGTAAAAGAGCTACTTTCAGATACTTGTTATTTCTTTCGTTTCTTTTATTATAGCTTACTTGATCTAAATAACATGCAGGTTACTGACATTTTAATTAATTCCAAGTCAAAGCAAAACTACATATTCAAAAGAAAACTACATTCTACATTCAAAGGTATCAAATTTTAACGCTGATTTAAAATGTAATTTTAATCTAAAATAACGTGAGGCGTTATGACCCATTAAGGATCAGTGCCCAACCCTGTTTCCTTTAGAGAAACTCCAATGGATAAGAGAAACGACATGATGGCAATAAATTCTGATTGGTCCAAAGCTGTTTTCAACCGCCGCGGGCGATCGACTGCAGCGCTTCCATAGACATTACACAGGACGAAAATAGAGAGTTTTTAAATTTATGTAATTCATAATATTTTCACGCTTGTTTAGATTTTTAACACCAATTTTCAGGCTCAGAAATGTTTATATTATGGATATAAGCACAATTTTGTCTAAGAATTTCGCAATTTTCTTGAACAAATATTTTTTTTCTTCCTTAAGTTTCGTTTTCATTCTGTCAGCACCAGCATTATTCTTTCTTTTTCTGGTTATATTTTAAGATATATATATATAATTTGGATTATTTTTATTTCTATGACTGAAATGTATATATATCCTTCCTTTGTTTCAGTGTAATCGAATCACAAGTATTTTTTTTCCTATTTTCTGTCCTCAGTAATGAAAATAGGTGTTGGCGAAGAATGAAAAATCGCCAAGCGCGAAATCCTCCTATGAACTTATCTTGGGACTAATAGAGTCGTTTCGTAAACTTCACATGGATGATTTGGGGTAATGGTTAAAGTACATGTCTGGTAAGTTAAAGGTAGCGGGTTCGATCCTCTTGGCTTCCACTTTTAAAATTTTGTTTCTTTATTGATTTGTTACCAGTTACTCTGATTTTTTTTTTAACCGATTCTTGTCAATAAAACTAAATTTATTTATATATTTATTTTTGATAATTTATTATCAGTTAATAAAATATTATAATTTTTTAAATCGGTTCTTCTTAATAAAACTAAGTTTTTGTATTTAATATCACCCGAGGGCTATATTTTAATAATTAAAAACAAACATATATTTTAATGCAATAACATCGAATAAAATTACAACTTAAAATATGTTTATGAATTTAAAATATGTTTATGTCATAATTTTAATAACATAAAAATATCTAATCACTAGAAGTAACATAATATAGTATTCATTTTTATTAAATTAAGAATAATGCTTCATACATCAAATACGCATATAAATTCAAAACAATTTTGGGAGGATGGGTACGTATGTATTAAGTTGGAAATTTAAAAAAAAATATATATATATATATATATATATGTGATAGGGGAGGGATGTCAAAGGAGATTAAAGGTGGAAATTTTCTGAAGTGTTAATTTAGAAGATCATTTTTTGTTCTTCTTATCTTACTGCACAATGCCAAATAGAGAAAAAAAAGGGAGTTAAAAAAATTTAAACGAAGTTGCGCTCTCCATTCGACAAATAAATCTGTGTTATCAGTCATCATTGTGGAGCGATCGATTATAATTAAAAATGTAATATATTTATAGGAAAACTAAAAACGATATTCGATTCTAAAGAACTGGAATATAAAATTTCATGCATTTTAAGACACACCATGAGATCCTAAATGTGTGACTTCGTGAAATATGTTTATTTATATAATTATTTATTAATTTCCTAGGCATCCTTAAAATAAATTGTGTATGGAGATAACCAATATACATTTTACAGGGGGATTATACTTTTTTTTTTTTTCATTTTGTTTCCTATGCATTTCAGGAGTGTAAGAAATAAATTAAGTTTTTTATGTAATGTCGGTTGAAGTATATATTTATGAGCAATATGTATATGCAAATATATGTATGAGCTAAGTTCTAAGCCTTAACCACAAAATCCCCCCTCCCCCCCAAGAAAAAATATAAACATTTATGGCCGTTTAAATTCCCATAGTTTTAAAAATTAACACTAAGAAACTCCGGAAAATATAGAAATAATTTTTTTTAATATATTGTAAAATAATATTAAAATGCATAAATATATGAATACATTTTATCTAAGTGCAAGGCATATTAAACCATTGGACTGAATTTCCGGATGCGACACCGCAGAAAAGGGAAACGTTGCCTTCCAAGACAGCAATAATCTATAATTCAAGATGTAATTCGCTTATAAGAAAAATAAAAAAAAACTGTTACATTGAAAATCCTTTTAATAATCGTACATGAAGAATCGTGCTTTTTTGTTTAAAAATGATTCAGATAGTTTCGCGTTGTTCAATGATGGAATTCTTCTTTGGAGAATCGCCTTAAGGCTGTTCTTAACTGCTCTGCTCAACAAGCGCAAAACGTTTTGACACATTTACGAATTCATTTTTTAATGGAAAGGTATAAAATTGCAAAGCCTGGCCATGGAAGCAATTTGCAATCGAGCTGTTTTTTCCATTTTTTGATCAATCAATTACCTATTGAGTTATAAGTAATTTCGATCACGTGACAAACACTTTTTTCGACCTTTTTGAGTGCTCTCTCTTCCTTCGCGCGGAAATTCGGTTCAAAACACCCACTTTGACATTATTTTCTGAAAAATCTATTGCGTTTGCAAAAAAAAAAAAAAAAAAATAACTCAATTACATAGCTTCTGAACACCAACACCAACTAGTTTCATGTAATTTCGAACAAAAATAAATTAAAACTTATGTCAGAAAGTTGCCCTTTTGGATTTGAGAACACCCTTAAGTAAATTAAGGATGGAGACAACCAATGTAAATAGAATACAAGTATTTTTTTTTAAGTATTTCACAATTTTTTTTTCTTTTTTCCTCAGGAATTTTGAAGGTTGTTTTCAAATTCAAACTAATTACTTTCTACCATATTCACGAGGTTTTTTTTATCCGCAAATGTATACAAATTTGCAAATATTCTTTTCCAGTTGTGAGAAATCGAATAGCTTTTCCCGTTTTTCGATAAATAGAAAAGTCTTCTCCTAAAATGGCAATAAGAATTGCACATTCTGTCAATTTGTAAGGCACTACAGTCATGAAAAGTTCGTCGTAGTCGACTAATTTATTGTAATTGAAGGTGTGTCAAATTTTTAGAAAAATGGAAAACGCAGTGCCATTGTTTGGCGAACGAGGTAGGCATTTTTAGGAAAGCACAATACCAAAAAAAAAAAAAAAAAAGAGACCACCTTTAATACATTGTTAAATGGCATATGTTCATAGTTTTTTTTATATTTAGGACAATATATAGGAGATATGGTCTAAATTTGAATATTCATAAAAATATCCATTTTAGTTGAAGGATGCTAAATTTATAAAGTTTTAAAAATAAACGCTAAAATTTCGTTATCAAAATCCCGAAGTTCGAGGAATATAAAAAAATGTTACTGATTATTAATGCGATTATGAATTCTGTTTTTGTAAGATCACTTAGTGATCCTGTTTCTTTTAATATATGTTTGTTTAATACAAATTATAGGGATGGAGACAATTAAATGGAGATATTAAATTTTTGAGTGCTTTTAAAATATATGCTATATATAAAAATGTAAAAAATAATTGTTTTAAAAAATGCTTGGGGTTAACATTTATATTTTGTATTTTTCGGCCCAAATAGATTCACAGACACACAAAAGTTAACATAGATGGTTGTTAAATTCAAAAGGTTTAGAAAATTAACGATAAACCATACGCCCCCCCCCCCTTCCCGCAAGCGAAGAAATGCTAGAAAAATTTTATTGATTAAAAATTTGCAAAACAGCATGGATAGTTTTTTATTCCTTTAAAAATGTATTGTAAAATAGTACTGAAATGTGTAATTTCAGTTATTCAATTCGATGAGTTGAGTGATTTGATTTACCATATTTTTATAAAAAGTCTAATGAGAAAGTCAATAAATAAATATCTATTGTTAGATTCTAAATAATCAATTTAAAATCAATATTAAATGTGTTTATGAATAGAGAAATTTCCCTTAGAGCAACTTTTATTATAATATGCACAAAAACAGAAATAAACCCACAATTTGCAATATTTTGATTCGTTCTAAAATATGAGGAAAATTATTTTTTTTACTCTGTTCCATTTCGCAAGAACGCGCATTAAAATAATAATAATAATAATAATAAAAGTAACCAAAGCGCGAAAATGCGCCAAGCGTGGAAGATGAGCTTTGCATGATTTTTTCTTCCAAGGGACACTTTTCTTCCACAGAGCATGCGCACTTGCGCTCATGACATTTCTCTTACAAGTTGGAGTTTCTCTAGTTTCCTCGACCCTGGAATGCTATACAGCATATATCCCGGTCAGGTGGCCAACCTAACGCGGACCCTCAGCGTTTAGTTTCCAAGAAAGCTTGATACTCATTTTATCGAACCGGAAGAGACCTTGTCCAGCACAGAGATGAAATCTAGACCTGTAATTTGAATCAACCGAATTTAAAGCGGCGCACTCTTGTCTAGAAAACTCATTGCAAAAAAACTTAATTTAAAAGAACAATACGCAAAACACTAAATAGAGCTTGAAACACTAAACATAAGATAACTTTACCTAATGTGCAAAAGATCCATAACAAACAGAGCATATATGAGGAGAAACATTAAACTAATGCTTGATTACTGGACTTGATTTACAAACTAGAACTTTATTTACAAACGATTATTTTCTCAGTAGGACCATTTTGTTTCGTTTCCAGCACTATCGCTTCGGGAAATTCAGTTCAAAATGCCCACTTTGACATCATTTTTTGAAATATATTCTGCCTTTATCAAAAAATCGACAAATACAGTACATTATATACTTTCTGAATAAGACAACCTGCCAACTGAGTGCAAAAGTGAATTTAAAAATGAGTCAGAAAAAAAGCTGTTTGGATTTGAGTACACCCTTAATACGATAATTTTTTTTGTCAACCACTATTTTTGTTTAATTTGTATTTGTTGTAAGAGTTGGTCCTATCAAAAACTTGTCAATAGGAAAGTTGTAGATAATATTAAGAAGATGCATAATAAATTAGGATTGGATATCTTGTAAATTGACGAAGCTCTGAATTTTTTTCCTTCTTCAACACCCTATTTTTTTGTAAGAGTTGGTCCTATCAAAAACTTGTCAATATAAAAGTTGTAGATAATATTAAGAAGATTTATATTAAGTTTAAGTGAATTTGGTAGCTTCAGAATTGACGAAGTTATGAATTTTTTTTCTCCCTAAAACCCTATTTTTTGTGCCCCTTGAGCCCATTTTTAATTTTATCATAAATCTGTGATACATAAATTTTTGGCCCTTTTCCTAGAGGTAATAATAACTTTAAACTGATTTTATATGTATTATAATTAAGAAATTACGGGTTTCTTTTGGTTTTCACCCCCCCCCCCCCCCCGCCTCCTATTTCCACCAACTTGGTCCGATTTTGCCCATTAACGAACTTGACCGAGATTTTCTACCCCTTGATTTTATGTATCAGTTTGGAAGAGACTTGTGCAGAATTATGGAAGTTATCGTGTCCAAAAAAGTGATATATATAGATAGATAAAGTTTTGAACTGGGGGGTGGTTTTGGGAGGGATCATGATCGGAGTAGATCTGCAAACATTTTTCAGAAATTCTAACATGTGTATGGTAATAATGTAATAGGTAGTAGGTATTTCTTACAAAATCTACCTAAATGTGTGATCAAGTTGCCCCTTTTGTTTTGAGAACAGTCTTAACAAGTATTTTCTAAGGAACATTATTCCGATTTTTAACATTTATCTCTGTTTTGGACTGTAAAAATTACCGACTATACTTTATAAATTTGCTATATTTTCAAAATTTAAAACAATAATTCAGTTTCTCCTCCACCAGCAATTGCGTCCTGTATCAAAGAGCCGCCAGAATCCAGTTCGAACAAGAATACCTATGTTTCTCAAGCCAGCCATATTTCTGATTATTCAAATGCAATTGTATACAGGGTGTCCCATCAAGACCACCAAAACTCCGCACAGCCAGATTCCTCGCTTGGAGTGCATAAAAAATGCCCTATCAACTATACCTCTACGATTTATAGTTTTCGGGAAAAATTCGAAAGAAAAGTATGAAGTCATATCCGATGCAACAGAAAAAACTTTGTTGGAAACATGAGCATCAGTATTGGAAGTTGATAAACCAATTAATAAGCATATAAATATACCATATACAAAGTTTGGAACATTTTGGTCGATTAGTATACTAAATATAACTCTTAGTTACTGAGACAACCAGATGATTATAATCACTTAATAAACCTTCTCCGGTTGTCTCAGTGGTATTATTAAAATGTTATAACTTGCACTTAATTTTTGCGCATGCCATCTTTTTTAAATTCTCAGAGGATAATCTCCCCAATAGAGAAAATATTATTTTAAAACTTAACCAAAATCTTAAAATTGTGTTATGTTATTAACTGTTGTAAATAATCAGCATTTTTTAAATGAAAATGTTTTGTGCTAAATATCAATATGTTTTATCTATTTTATCTTTGATAATTTCACATGTCATCACACACAAGAGAAATTATATTATATTACATTTATTATAAAAAAACATTTTATTTTGTTTTTGTTTTTAGAAGATAAAACAGTTGGTTTAAAATAGGGGTGCACAACCTTTTTAAGAGAAGGGCCACTTACAAAAATGCCTTGGTTGTCGAGGGCCACATCAGTAACATAGAGGTAATTCTATTTTGGGAGATCTGTACCCTATAAAAAACATGGTTTCAGAGGAATGGCAGTTTTACCCCTTTAGGTTCCCCTACCCAGTCCACATACCATATCCAATTCAGTTGCCAAGGATATATCAACAGTTTATGTTTGTATATATAACAGAGATATAGCAAAGATTATTTTCAAAGAGTGGAAATATCCCTTGACTTTATTTGGGGGAATTAAATTGTACTTTATTAAAAGTGCTAAAAAACAAACATATGTATGAAAGTGGCTAGTGCCGAAGAAAATGTGAACTTTATGAACGAAGTTAAATTGACGAAACTTTCCATTTTACTGCAGCCGATCAACAAAGTTTCAGATTTTCCTGCAGCTGATCGACGAAATTCTCGATTTTTCCGCACCTTATCATCCGGATTCGCGATTTTTCCGCGCCCAGTCAACGAAATTCGTGATTGTTAATTGACTGATGAAATTTTTAATTTTTTCCCGTGGTGAATTGTCAGAATTCACAACTTTTTCTCGCGATAAACTACCGAAACGCGCGATTTTACCGTAGCCAATCGACGAAAGTTGCAATTTTTTCGCACTTAATCGACAAAATTCACGATGTTCCCTCGTCCGATCAACGAAATTTGCGATTTTTTCGCGCCTGATCGACAAATTTCGCAATTTTTCCACGCTCGATAGACATAATTCGCGATTTCTCCGCGCACAATCAAAAATTCGCGATTTTTCCGCACCCGATCGACAGAATTCGCAACTTTTTCGTGCCCGGTAGACGAAATTCGCTATTCTTAACTGACTAAAATCCTTGGCAAACTGGCAAAATTCGCGATCTTTTTCTCGGGATAAACTGACGAAACTCACGATTTTTCCGCTGCCGATCAACGAAATTCCCAAATTTTCCACGCCTGATCAACAAACCTTGCGATTTTTCTGCACCCGATCGACGAAACTTGCGATTTTTTCCACGCCATATCAGCGAAATTCGCATATCTTAAATGATTGACGAAATTTGCAATTTTCCACGGTAAATTGGCGAAATTTACGAGTTTTTCTTGCAATAAACTGACGAAACACGCGACATTTCCGCACCCGATCGATGAAACTTACGATTTTTTCGTGCCTGATCGACGAGACCCTTGATTTTACCGCACCCGATCGACGAAACTCGTGATTTTTCCACGCCCGATTGACGAAACTCGATTTTTCCGCGCTCAGTCAAGGAAAATCGCAATTCTTAATTGACTAACGAAATTTACAATTTTCCCTCGGCAAATTGGCGAAATTCGCCACTTTTTCTCGCAATAAACTGACTAAACTCACTATTTTCCCGCGCTCGATCAACAAAATTCGCGACTTTTCCGGGCGCGACCGACGAAACACACAATATTTTTCCGTGCCCGATCGATGAAATTCGAGGTATTTTTGACTAGCCACTGACGAAATTAGCAACTCGGGAATTTCCTTTATTGATGAAAATGGTATCGGCCAGACGATTAATGAAATTCGCAATTGTTAGCTGATTGGCGAAATTTGCAATTGTTTTCCACGGCGAATTGATGAAATTCTCGATTTTTTCCTGCAACCTATTGTCAAAAATTGCAATTTTTGTCAATTGTAAATTGACAAATTCGCGGGCCACTCGTTAACTCATCGCGGGCCACAGGTTGTGCATACCTAGTTTAAAATATAGTTAAAACCACTTGGTTAAACCGTGATAACTCTTTTACAACTCAAGATCAAACACTCTTACAAAAAAAAAATGAAAAACACTGTTCGATTCTAAAACACTTGAGCATTCATTAATATCTGCAATTTTTATGCACGTATAAGAAGCAAGTCAAAAAGCGCTTTATGAATGTGTAAAAAAGATGTATTTGTAATGGTCAGGATTTTTTAAGAAACATTTAAAAATGTATTTAATACGAAATATTGCGAAATTATATTTCAGTATATTATTAAATGAATCGCTGAACACAAACTCATTTTTATTTTGTTTGTAAGTTTGTATTTTATCATTGAGTTGTTTACGTTCTACATAAGAGTGCATATAATCATACTTAAAATAAAAGTATTTTTCGAGGTGATTGAAAAATTGCAAGAAATGCATCAAGCTATTATTAAACACATAAATAATGAAATATCTATTTGTGTATATATAATCAAAAGTTATTTACTTATTTTTTTGGAGAGAAAAAAAAGTTGGAATATTCGGTATTCAGTCAAATAACTATTCGCCGCATCCCTATTAAACAATACTGTTACTTGCCATTTATCATCATACATTTTAAACCTACAAACAATTTAAGATAATACAAAAAAGAAAACGAAAGGCGAATAATTTCCTTCATATTTTTTTTCCTTCACTTAGCAGCAAAAAAATGTCAATATTAAATTTTATGGCCAAATTTACTTCGAAAATTCAGACTATTCCACCCTTTAGAGACTTTCAAGCACTTGAAAATTAACTTTTTTAAAAGCACTTTTTATATATTTTTTGAAAACGTACGAACCATGATATAAAAATGAGTCTGTAAATGTGTGAGAAAGCTTCCGTTTAATCAGAGAAAATTTTTTTAGAACTGCCTTAAGCAGAATGTTGCGTAACTTATAACTAGGAAAAAATTAATGTCATTAATGTAAATTAAGACGATCACGGCATTATGACCAGAACACTCGATTGAAACATTTCATTGTAACTTTTGTTTTGACTTCACTTTTTGTTGTTATATAAATAAAATAATTACAAATATACAACTCGAAAAGCATTGAAATTATATTTAATTTCATGATAATTAAAATGATGATGATGATAGGGTTGGCAAAAACTTGGGTTTCATTAAAGAGTTTTTTCGGGGTTTTGAGATTTTATTTTATTTATTTATTTATTTTTTTGGGGGGGGGGGCGGGGGGGTAGGTTTATTAGTGTATTGAAAATTTTTTCGGGTCTTTTTTTTCTTGTTTTGTTTTGCTTTACAACAGAGTGTATATAATAGTATGATTTTTAAAAATTAAATGTTAATTCTTTATTAATATAAAAAATTAGAAACATTAATTTTAAATTCTGTAATGCTTTTAAAGATTTTTTATGGTCTAAAGAAATTTTGAAAAGTAAAATAAATAAATATTCTATAATTTTGTTTCTCTATCTTTTACAGATAAAAATTGGATTTAAATAGTCAGTTATTTAATTTTGTTTTATTAGATCTTGCTTATTCAATACAATTCCTTCAAATGTTTTGAATAATTGAGCTACTATTAATTAACAGTAGTATTTTGTTGTTATATTATTCAGATATTTTTTTATTTGATTTGTCAGTTATACGTGATGGTAAGAAGAATTGTTCATATACGATATTCTCATTTCAAATTTACTTATTTTCCATTGTTATTTTTAAATATTTTTATCTGTTAAAAATATATATAGAATGACCTCAATTAAGTCTAAATTAAGGCATAACTACTTTGTTTATATACTTTACATTTTTAGGTTTTTATTAATGTTGTCATTTTTTTAAGTCGAAAATATCTATGATAAAAGAAAAATATGATTCTTTTACATACTGGTTATTAAACCTGTGAAAAAAAATCGTATGGATAGCCAATCATCTATAATCAGTTAATAAAGAATGTGTTATCTTATTGCACTTAATCGTGAGAGAAGTTTTTCGAAGGAATTTTCCTTATTCTGTGTAACAGACAGCTGATAATATAATTCATATCCCACCTCTTGAAAATAACACCCCCCCCCCCCCCAGCCCCCAATTTTCTTTAAATGAAAAATGTGTGTTCACTATTTCCACAAACGAAGCTTTTCCCTTTTCTTTCTGACCCACTTACACAAATTCTTCCTTGCCGAAATTTGCCTAGACAGTTTGTTTCCCCGTTTACTGGTCACTTCTAACTTGAAAAGCCACCAAACAAAAATAACATTCATTCAATTTGTTTCCTGATATCATGTCATTTTATATCATTTTTTCAATGTGTTTTTAAGGAATTATTTTTCCATGAGAATTTTTCAAGGTTTTGTTCTGTACACATACAGCAATTTGGGCCTTTACAGTATTTCTGAAAACTGTGTGTCCATGATATATGTAATATTACGTTTGATTTAAGCAAATATGTTTATTATTAGTAAGATAAGTACAATTTCAAATAAGGATTTTGAAAAACCAACTACGGCTTTTTTCAGGTTGGGCAAAATCAAGCCAACCCTGGATGATGATACTGAAAAATATTCTAAATGTCTAATGTTATGGGAATACTATTCGGAATTTAGAAGTATTAAGACATTAACCTCACAACTTGTATAGCTATCAAATGAAGTAATGCATTTTACCTCAATGAACTAAAAAAATCTCAAGGTAAAGATATGACCTAAGAAACGGAAACTGTTGTATGAGATCACTTCACAAAGACTATCTGGCAATTCAATATGCAAGTACAATGAATTTTTCTTATGTACCTATAATAAACTATTGTACTTTTTTAACAAACAAAACTATGAAACTGCATATTTAAAATATTAATATTTGTTATTTAAATATAACATTTCTTTTTATCACATTTCCCAACATAGTTGGAAAGTGTTTATGGCTTCGGTTTGGCTGTCTGTCTGCACTCTAACTCGCGCAAATATACTTGGATTACCATGAACTTGGTATATGTAATTGAACTTTAGCATAGGACATTCCCTACTGAAAATAAATAGTGTAGCATTTATAGTGAATATACAGAGACATACAAGAGTTCCGTTACATTATGGTCTAGAAGCAAAAATCATTTGCAGTGTATTTCAATAAAGTTACACTGTTGCAAACATACTGAAATTTATATACATTATATATTTAGGTGCAATACAATATTCGTAACATTGGAATTGGTAAAAAAAAAGTCATTGGTCCCAAGTACCAGTAAGCATGCGAATTTAATGGTCTGCTACATAAAATTCTATTAAGTGCCCTTTAATCCTTTGAGTGATCCCCCCCCCTCCCCGTTACCTCAAAGAATATAATGCGTTTTTGTATATTGTTTATTTATTTATTTCTAAATAAAATGTGTGATTTGTGATCGGTTACAGTTTTCTCAGGGCCTGGAAAGTTTATGCTTGCCTATTAGAAAGAGAAAAGAGGTTACTGGTCCTGCAGACCACTAAATTTTTCAAATTAGTAGTCTGATTGAATTTTGGTGGTCTTAGACCAGCGGACCACCAAGGATTTCGAATGCTGTATGGAGTAAACAGTATTGCATTTATCATTCATTTATAGGGACACACAAATATTACATTATATTATGACCCACGGGAAAAATAATTTGCAGTGTATTTTTTTTAAAAAGTTACACAACTTCAAACATAATGAAATTGGTGTGCAATGCTGAGATGCACTACAAGATGCTTACAGTAGAACATGAAGTGCATAACATTTATTTGTTCATTTACAGGGACACACAAAGAAAATTCGGCTGGAGTACTGTCTATGAGAGATAAAATCCATGAAAGTTCATTTTCAGATGTGGTATACATTTTAAAGCTTAACCAAATTTCAGTGCATTTTGTGGTATACATAAATTCTATAGTTCATAAACAAGAATGCACAAAAAAAAAAAAACAAAAAACAAAAAAAAAAAACAACGTAAGCATTATTGTCTATGGGCAGGAATTGTTAGAAGTGTTTTATAATTTTGTTATGCATTTCCCAGCTTAACTGCATTTTGTTTGTATATAAATAAATTCACATACAAAGCTACATAGAAAAAAAAACTATGTATTGTTGTATGTATGGTAATTGCTGGATGCGAGATCTTAGTTGTATTATGCATTATCCTATTTGAATTAAATTTCAGCTTAATGTGTAGTTGCATAAAAACCTGTAAATCATATACAGAACTACACAAAATATTTCAAGTCACCATAAATAGGCAATAAATGTTGAAAAAAAAAAATTTTTTTTTTTTGCTTTGCATTTCATAGCTGAATGCAACAAATCTATAGTTGAGTTGCAACAAATCTACATATCATACACACAGCTGCTCCAAATACCTTAATCTACTGTGAATGTTATTTCTAAAATTGGGTGTTCAACTGTGTTATGTGTTTTCTGTATTGTTTGTTTAGATATCTTTTTTTTACCTAATTAAATAGAGAAGTTTTATTACAGCATTCTGGATGTGTTTCATAATCTATGTGCAATGCATGATTTTTATTTCTTTTTTTACTTATAATTGCATGAAGCATATTCATTACCGTATACCAAATGAAAAAATATTCATTTTACCTCTTAAGTTGCTATCAGATTCAAACACTTTTTGGTCAATTTTTGAGGTAACTCTTGATTTGAGCCAATTTTCCATGAAAAATTGTCTCAACTCTCAGTGTGATATCAATAAAAAACATTTTCAACTTTTTACCTACATCTCATAAAAATAAATTGTTCCTAATAGCAATTTTTCTTCCAATAAATAACTCAATCAGAAATGGGCGTTTTTGTGCATCAACAAAAGAACAATAAATAGTAACAGTTAGTAATAACAAGTTGTTCATCCAACTTTTGCAAAAGCAATTGCAACCCTTCTTTCGCTTTGAATGTGGAAAAATAGGCATTAAAATCAGCTCAAAATTTGGTTACTTGAAAAACTCTTTAACCTGATAGTAATTTTATATAATGCCTGAAAATTAAAATTTTTAGTTAATTGCTAGTGGCAAATACACTTTAACCACTTTTTGTAAAATTAATTTCCATTAAATTAAATATAATAAAATTCCTAATATAGATTATAGATGTTACACATATAATAATAATAATAATTGCTAAACGTGCTACAAGATAAATCAAAAATATACAATTCAATGAGTATTGATTATCTATACTAATAAAACAAGATGTTGTCCGTGTGCCTGTGATGTCTAGGAAAATTTACTGCATATAGAAGTATGAAAATTTAGAGGAGGATAGACAAAGGCAGATTCAAAATGCACCTGAGGCTCATTTCTTATTAATTATCAGAGATATTATGTGGGTACATTGAAAAATAATGCTTCCAGGGCTATAACTTTATTTGTGAACACATTTTAATAGCTCAGTTTATCCTCCATGTACTGCACTATTCACTTTCCAATGTAGTCTCCATCCCTTCCCACAGATACATGCCAAGTGTGACTAGTCTGGCAAATCCATCATTGACTGGTGGTTGTTGTTGACACCACGACTGAATGGCAGCTTTCACCTTGTTGTCAGAGTTGAACCTTAAGGTCCTCCTTCATGTTTAGGAAGAAGTGAATGTTGCAAGCACAAGGATTTCACAGATGGACATGGCAGAACCTCTTTGAACTGCAGGTCTCTCTTGTGTTTTGAGACTTGTGTTCTGGCAAAAGTTGGGCTGAAGAATATTTTCCAAATCCTTCTGGAGATGATACAACTGTGCGTGTAGCTTTCCCAACTCTTTGAGATAGTGTTTCAGTTGATAGTGAATTACATGTCCAAAAAGAATATGTTTGGCATCAAGGAAATCCCAAAAGATGGTTACCATGACTTTCCCAGCAGACTTGGCAACTCACTATGAGGATGATCGAACAGGTTGGAGTTAGCTGGATTTGTGATTTTAACTTTCCTAGATCATTGTCTTACTGTACTGACATCAATGGTAGCATCAGCCGAAAACAGCTGTCATTCGGTGATGAATTTGGATAAGCTCACAACCATCAGCTGTCAGAGACTTTATGATAGCTCGATGTTTCAATTTGATTTCCATGAAGGTCACCATTTTCTTCACTTATCAGCACATTAACACCTACACCCAGGGTTGTAAAAAACCCGAGGTTTTTATAAAAAAAAACCCAGCCCGGGTGGGTAGTTGGGCAGCAACCCACTACAACCCTTATGGTTGTAAAAAACCTGGGTTTTTTATAAAAAAAAGCCCCACCTGGGTGGGTACCCGGGCAGCTACTCACCCTGCCTACACCAGCCATAACGAAAAGTGAATTAAATAGAGGATTGATTACAAAAAATGTTCAAATCTGTTCACAATTAAAAAAGTTATAGCCATGCAGGCATTACTTTTCAATCCAGCCTCATAATAGAAAACCATAATGAGCATCGCAAAATGGCACGTTGTCCTAGTTGCCTGACCATAAACAACATTTTCGAAGATCTTGAAGGAGAGAAGAAAGAATTGGGAGAAAAGTTGAGTTTTGTTTGCATTTTTACAAATCTACATTTGCTGAACAAATCAAAATATAGATAAACAAAAAATACCCACTTCATCATTGTACATATCTGGTTCTAACAGTATTACCTGTTTAAAAAAATATTAATATTTACCATTTTTTTTAAATATATTGTCCACGTTCATGTTTTCTTTTTTCTTCCGCATGTTTACAAGTCTGCATCCGCTCTTCTGATCAAAATATGAAAAAACAAACGAATACCCATTTTTTGGGGGGGTAACCTTCAATTCCAACAGTGTTATTTCCTTTAAAATATATTAATACAAACCCTTTTCAAAAATATATTTTCCGAATACCGATTTTTATCCTTACAACAATTTTTAAAAATTGGCATCTGATTTTTAAATTTAAATATAAAGAAAAGAAAAAGTGCCTATTTTAATCTGGGTACCATTCTAGTTCACAGTGTTTTTTTTTTAAATATATATTATATTAATATTTACTCTTATAGAAAATTATTTTCCAAATGCCAATTTTGTAATTTTTATTTTTTTGCAATTTTAAAAAATCAGCTTTTGCTTTGCAAATTGAAAAATATATACACTTAATCGGGGTATCTATTCCTTAATAAAGACATCTTTAGTTCCAAAAAAAATTATTTACTTTAACCTTCCGTCTACCAGACGGGTCCATTGGACCCGACATGTACAGTCAAAATATTTATTCAAACCAGAAATTTCTTCAAAACAAACTAAATGTATAAATCAGACAATAATAAGTTACATAAACAAATTAAATAGTTGTAAGTAAAAATTCTGGTGTAGAATGTTTTTATAAAACTTGAGTAAAATTTCCGGTAGTTCTAGGGTTAAAAAAATTATTTTCTAGAAGTCCTTTCACGAATTTGTCATTTTTTTTTTTCCAATGTCTTCCAAGAATTCATTTTTGTGCTTGAAAAGAATAACTACTGTTCTTTGGAAATTTCAGATGGGGTGTGCGAGATATATTTCATATCTTAAAATGTGGCATTTTTCATTATTTAAGTTTTCTAAGGAATTATAGTTCAGAATTGAAAGATATCATCTAATTGTCACAAATTAAATTGGTAATCATTAGATTGAGTGTCCCTTACACTGTTTAAAAAGATTTTTTTCATTTAGACATATAAAATCGTACAGATTTAAAGGGAGTAAAGGCAGTGATGAGAGGGGGGTGGAGGAGTGTGCAACATTAGGCTCATTTGGAGAGAATTTTGTTTAAAAATATAAAATCAAACCATACCGGAGCATGTATAAAATTTCTGGGGTACACTGCCAAAGGCAGTAGAGCCCACACTCTAGTTCGTTTGGATACACTTTACTTTAAAAATATATAATCATATAAATTCGAGGGTGCATTCTGCCATAAGCAGTCAGGCCACCAACATTTGACTCATCTGAAAAGATTTACGTATAGAAATATAAAATCATTCAACACTGATTTTAAGTATATAGTGAAATATGTTTAACACGAAAATGAGGGGACCGAAAAAAATTTTCGCATTAAAAGAATTTCGGGTTAAAAGATGCGTAAAAAAAAGAATAAAACTCAACAAATTTTATTTCAATTTCCTGTTAAACTACTAGTAGGTTGCATCCATTAGGATAAAAAGAAACTAAAAAAATTATTGTTTTTTGGGGGGAAAATCATATCTTTTTTAAGTGTCTTTTTCAGCACCATATGCCCACAAATTCTTCGAGATCATCCATTGTTTTATTCATCTCTCCATTCGAATACGCATCTAAATAACTGCACATACTTTTAATCATTTTCTGCATTTCTGATATAGAGGTTTAAAGGGACTGCATTGTTAATTCCGTTGTCAGTTTCATTATTGGAATCTATTGGGTCGATTGGAAAGTTGTGTCATGCTGGGAAAATCAATTCGTACAGGAAAATTCTATCATTTAATTATTAGACAATGATTCCAATATCTAATGTCTAATAATTACCAGGCAGAATTTTCTGGTCCGAATTGATTTTCCCAACACGACACGACTTTCCGATCGACCCATTACACCGTTGGAATCATTTGGATTATGAACGATCCCCAAAATCTCTTTGTCTGTCAGAATCGGTGCTGTAGATAAATCCTCATCAACTGCAACATATTCATTTAATGATATTGTAGGATAGTCTAGAAAAGTTGACTTTCTCAAACAGTTCATTAAACGTCGGCTCAGTCTCAATATCGGTTGATTCTTGAGGTGTCAAAGAATTTGCTACTTAGGAGAATCCCATGTAGCGAAAACAATTTTCAATTGTCAAAGGCTTCACTAAATTCCATGCTGAGCGCAACATATGTAATGCATCCAATAAATTAATGAAGAAATCTTCTTTTGCTTTGTATTTTTTTCGTGTTAAACGATTTTTGTTTTGTGTTAAAAGAAAAAAAAGTATTAAATTGCACAGTATATTGTCCGGACCACTACTATATTATTTTGTGTTAACTGATTTTTCATGTTAAACGTATTTCACTATATTTAATTTTATTACCATGAGCCCTGGCAATGCCGGGTCAGTTTTTTACATATAAAAAGACATTTCTGAAGATAATGTGAGGAAAGACAAAAGGACCAGGTATAGCCAGTTATATTTTATTGCATCAGCTTGAGGCAAGTCAGGTTGATACTTTTAAGTATGGTTTCAATTTTCTAAATAAATAAAGCAATTTCGCATGGTGGAATTATAGTGGTTCAGTAGGCATAAACTTTTAACCTTTTAGGGACAAGCGACCGGTATATGTGTCACATAAGGTGCTCAGAATCCTTCATTATTCTCACCAGTTATTTTTTATTGTACAGTTTACCTTATTTAATCGTAACATTTTCGCGATTCAATTATAGAATTTTTTTTGCTTTCAAAGACCGGTGGTAAAAGGTTAAAAATTAAGCAAAGGGGTTAAGTACCTAATTCTGTTTGGTTATTATTCGTATTTCTATCAAAACAAAGCAAAAAGTAAAGAGAAGATTAAAACTTAGTTGTTTTAATCAGTAATTTTAATCGGGATTAAAAACAAGGTTTTTTTTCTTTTTTAGGCCGATATTTTGTGAAAAATAAATTATTTTTTTTCAGAAAATAAAATTTATAATGTAATCCAAAATACTATAATACAGTAGAAGATATTTATAACACAGTGCTTTGTAAAGCTTTTTTTCTATTTTTTGTTTGCTCTATATAATGCACAACTTCTCAGATGCAAACCAGTGATCGAAATCCTTGGTGGTCCGCTGGTCCGAGACCTCCAAAAATTCAATTGGACTACTAATTTGAAAAATTTAGCAGTCTGCACGACCAGTAACTTTTTTTCCTCTCTGACAGGCAAACATAAATTTTCCTGACCATGAGAAAACTGCAACTGGACACAAATCACACAATTTTATTTTATTTTAAAACATAAAATTAAATAAATAAATAATCAGAAAAATATTTACACTAAACCTATAGCTAGTTGAAATAAATAATCAAAAATAAAAAATCTAATTAATGATTTTATAGTTCTAATTTATGCACTATTGTTTACTTAATTTTTAGCAAATTATAGTTTTAGTTTTTATTATGCTGAAGATTTTGGTTAATTACAAAGTAAAATTGGTTTACATTCTATTTATTTGTTGAAGGGGGAGGGGGGGAGAGACTCGCTCAAAGGTATGAAATGACTTGATAGAATTTTACATCGCAGGCCAGTGATGATGCTTGCGAACCAGTAAATTCTCATGGTCACTGGTCCTTGGGAATAGTAACTTTTTTTTAATTCTAACACTGTGAACAATGAATTCTGCAGTTAAGACGCACCTGCATTCCACCATTGTAAAAAATTGCTACTTTCTAGAGGAATAAATTTTATATATTAGTTCAACTTTATTTCCTTAATTCAGAACTTTTTAATGAAAAAATTGCTATTATTACAATAAACATTTTTTGAAATTGAGTAATATATTAAATAATTTGGACATGCTTATAACGTAAATATAGTAATGTATGGAATGATCTGTATTAAGCAAAAAATTTATAATCTGCACAACTCCTGATAATAAGGAATGCTGTATAAAGCAGGGTTGTAATTTTAACCGGTCAAAATTGATGGACACTGGATAAAAGTGGTTTTAACCATCCAAAACAGGGTTGGCTTTTTCCCGTCCAAAACTTGTTTTTCCCATCCCACCGGGAAAAACTGGTAAATACTAGAAAAAACTTCCAAATGACAATATGTAAGAAATATTCTGATTTTCTAAATCTGATGTGTAAAATGAAAGTTGGAAATACATAATTATTACAAATTTCCTTTAGGTTTAAAATTATTCTGTAAGAAAGGAATACAGTAGAAGATCTGTATCACGAAAACTTAAAAATACAAGGTTGTGCATTATATGGGTCACATTTTGCACATCATTAAATTTACCTTATCCCTTTAAGACCGGGCAGCTTTTTGTGTTTTTTTTTTTTTGTTTTTTTTAAACAATGATATAACTGAAATTTGTAACTGATAATTTACTATCTGTTGATAAAATTCATATAATATAGTTTCTGTTAACCAGCACAATCACTCGATTCTGACATTTATGGAATATAGATAATCCAGGAAGATAGAATTTTAGTTATTGCCTAATCTGCACGATCGTGCAGGTCCGGTCTTAAAGGGTTAGAAATAAGGCGAAATATGTCTGAAACATATATGAAAATATATTAGAGTATCTTTATACTGCATTCTTTGTCCACAGGAGTTTTCCAGATTATGAACTTTTTAATAACATTGATTATTCCACATATTATTAAATATACTTTATAAACATGGTCAACTATACCTGGACCAAATCATTCATTTAACATTTTTGAAAATGAGTAATATATCGTAATAATACCATTTTTCTTTTCAGTAAAGTTCTAAATTAAGGGGATAAAGTTGAACTAATGTAACAAATTCATAATAATAATTAACAATAAAGATCTTCTACTGCATAAATAAATAAGAATTATTGCATAAAACATCTTCAGGGATGTCCTGCATCATCAGCATCTTTGGAGCGTTTTTTTTTTTCTAAATTTTCTTTCATCCAAAACAAGATTAGAAATAGACTGGGTTTGTAAAAAGTCTCTAAATTAGTATTTTGTTATATGATGCTAAAATCCAATGTGGAAGACGAAGAATATATTATGATTGATAAATGTTTGGGAATCTGTGTACTAGTGTGTGAATATTTAAATGAATGCACTCCATTGTCTGTTTTTGTAGATCTTTCTTTTCTTTTTCTTTTTTTTTACCTTTTCAAGCTTATTTTTTAGAACCCAATTTTGACATTTTTAAAGGTTGTTTTGAATTTATATTTATGTTTTTAATAATCAGTTTTTCCCATGTGGGAAAAACATAGTATTTCCCAGGACGGTAAATACCAGTTTTCACCATGATATTTACCGGGGGTGGGAAAAACCTTGCCAACCCTGATCCAAAAGTGGTCAGAAATGGTCAAAACTGCTAAAAATGGTCTTAATTTTAATAATTTTTTCTTTCCAATTAAAAGTAACTTAGTAAGTAATGAAAAGTAACAGGCAGTTAAAAAAATAATACACTGATAAGTTAAGGAGGCTCATTAGTAAAATATGCTTATGCAATACAATAAGAAAGCTATATCCATAATTGCATCCCATGCTTTCATTGTTAATTGTGTATCAACAGGGAAAAAGTCATTCTTCCTTTCAGCTGTTGATACATGGGTATCTAAAAAAAACTGCCCAGTATTGTTTAAAACTAGCAGCTGATGCTAAAGAAGAGGTAGAAAACAAGTTTGTAAAGTAAGAAGTTTTGTAAGTGACAATGAAAACAAGATTAAACGCATGAGAGAAGATTTTAAAAATGCATATAGAGACTAACTGTTTATTTCTTATGGATGTGCTGCACATTACTTGAATCTTGTAGGACAAGATATTACAAACACATACAAAGTTAGTTCAATAATGAAGATGTTATTGAAATGAAAAATTACAGATGAGCATGAAGGATGATATTGCTACATTGTTAAAATCATTAACAATAAACCTGAATTGACCATAAAAATAAACAAAAACAATGATTTTTAAATTATTTCTGAACAAAACTTTGATATATACTTGATAGATAAACATTTGTTTACTTTTAACTTTTAATGACTAATTTTGGAAAACCACAACTTTGTCCTGGATATAGATGTAAATTTTCCAGAAAAATTCAAGTGGCAGAAAAAAAACGGTTTTTTTCCAGTTTTTTTCTGGAAAAATTTATTTCCTATAAATGTTTCTCAAAAATAAGTTATATTTTCTTAAAAAATATACAATAATAAACTTTTTCAATATTTTTGCATACTAAAAAAATTATTTTCCCTTTATATGTGAATATGTTATTAAAAAAAGAGAGAGAGAGAAAAAGCCAGCTTTTAAAAGTTTATCCTTTCAGTCTCAGAATTCTGAGAGTAGCTTTTTTTGCTTAATTTAACACCAGTGTTTGTATAATATATCATGTGTCTGTTGAAATGATTTTTCAGTAGCACTTGTTTAATTATATCAGTAGAGCTAATTTAAAAAACAAACAAACAAAAAGATCTTTAGTTTCAACCAATATCACTGTAGTTTTAAAGCAGTTTTAAACTGTATTGGACATCCCATCTACATAGTACTCATAAAGAATGCCAGTGTAAAAGAAACAAATTATAGTAGTTCTGGTATTATTATAAATACTATTATCCTTTTCAAATCTTCCATTGTTTAAAAATTGGTAATATTTTAAAATATTACTCCCCCCCCCCCCCTTACAGTTATAATTTTCGCTTATTGTATATGTAGTTTTGGTACAGTTTTCCAGACTTAACCCAAACTGTGTTTTAGTAAGATTTAGATCCTTAATATAGAAAGCGGTATTTTTTTTTTTTTTTTTATGAAACTTTTAAAACGAGTGGATTTTTCCATATGTTTAAAAATTGTTTTCAAATAGATTTTTCACAGAGATTTGCTTACATTTTCTTTGCAAAGTTTGTATGGATTTATGTTTTTTGAAAATACATTTAGACAACTCTAAGAATCTATATTTTAAGAAAAGAAAAAAAAAATGATACATAATTTCAACTGCATGTTATTATGAAAAGAAATTTTTCTAACAATAGTGAAAAATCACAGCCATGCGAATAAAAATAAATGCACGTTTCAAATTTTACATTAAATTTTCCATCTTACCATTTTCATTTATTGGTATAATATTGAAATACTTTTGCACATGAATTTCCATTTTTAACCAGAGAAGTTCCATTTAATTATCTTACCAAGGATTTGCTTAGATTTTTTTTCACACGATCATGTTTTTGCAAAATTGTGGATTTTTATAAAAACTTATGAACTTGTAAAAAATGTGAATGAAATGTAAAAAATGTAATCGGAATTTTGTAAATTAGAAATTACATATTTAAGTTCTTATCTAGACATTATTGTCCTTTGTACATATAAACAGCTAGATAATAGATTCATTGGTTATTGCAGCTATTATACAACAGGTTTTTTTTTTATTATTATTATTCTAAAAACATTACGTCTGTGGAGGATTTAATTTGGAGATTGTAAAAAAATTCTGAAATGTCTATTTTTAAGTGAAAGAATTTTGATAAAGGTCATATGTTTTAAGGAGAAAAAACTGTGAAGGATCCTTTAAGAGATTCAAGTTCTTTCTAAAGAGAATCCCTGCTTACAGATAAGATTTTCCATGTTAAGGTTTTCATGAGGGACACTAAACATGAAAAAAATATAAATAAAAGTATCAGAACGTAGCAATTATAAAATTTTGACTACATTATTTTATAAATGAAGTTTCAATTTTTCCAATTTGGAAAAATTGAAAAATAGCCCATCGGGAAAAAAAACTGAAAAAAAAAAAACGGTTTTTTTCCGAGCATTCCCTTCTCTAGTCTTGGATATTGTTCACTTTATTAATAAAAAATGAAACACAAGTTGTATTGTCTTTTACTATTACAGTTCAAAAACACTAATCTGCACAGCTTGATTCCATGCATTTTGTGGATTTGAGAGTTAGAGGGATTATAAGTGGTGTTGCCAAGTCCACTGTCACAAAAAAGCAGGAACTGGAGACCAAAAAAAAAAAAAAAGCAGGACAGTGGTTTCTAAATTGGGACATAAAAATACAGTAAATTTTATGAAAATAGGACCTGTGTAACGGAATCCTGTCTTCAACATAAAAAAATCCAGTTTCTATGAAAGGAACACCATATAATCATACATGTTACAATGAAAACATGCCTAAAATTATGTCTTCTATCACAGATTAAACATATTGTTTACATACGATATCAAGTATCTCATAAAAAAATTCCTTTCAAAATATTAAAAGGTGAGGCAATAAATCTGTAAACAATGCTCCCATAGTATTAACATTAGCTTGAGCTTGAGCTAGCTAATGTTAAGCTAACATTAAGCTAACGTGAGCTAGCTAATGCTCTTATGCAAAGCCAGTACATAGACTTTAAAAACTTTGTTGTAAGTTTTTAATCAAAAGGATACACTAGGTACATTCACCTAATAATTAATATTAATTATTATAGCATTCAAAAGCAGAAATTGATGTAGAATTTGATTTATTGCCCAATATATCGCTTTCATATAAAGTATATAATCAATCATAATATAAAAAAATACTATGAAAACAATTTAAAACCTAAACCTACACAAGGCTTAAAATTCAATTTTTCCTAGGATGGGAGTCTCTTGTCCAACATTTATAAATGGAAGGGAGTTGAGCTGTTTGGGAGGGGAAAAAAGTCTTTAAAACGGACTAGTATTTTACGTGCTGTTTAAAGAATTGGGTTAATACACACATGACAAAATACCACTGAAGCAATTTAAATCAACAACTCAGAATAATTATGCAAAATGTATTTTTATTTAAAATTTGGAGAAAGTCCAGCTTTTATACATCTATTTTTCAACTTTCACCAAACGCCATGGTCCTTAACAGTGGGGATTGTTAAAATTGAATTTCTAAATTTAGATTTTATTTGATTTTGGGTCCTGAATCCTCTTTCACGAGGTAAACTTATAACAGACAACACAAGAATAACATTTATAACTTTTGAAATTATTGGAAATGTATAGTTATGCTCTCTTTAAAATAAAATTCAGAAAACTTTGCAATAACTGGCATGCCTTCATTTTTAACTACTTAACTATTTTTAACTTGCATGAACAATGCATATTCAGTGATTGCACCATCAATATCCTATATCTGAATGAAATTGTTTTATTAATCCTTATAGTCAAAACCAGAATCCCTAGTATTTTCTTTGATTGAACAAACTTTTATCTATGCATTCAAATTTTAAACCAAGTCCAAAGTTTGAAATGGAAATCGTTGAGTCATTTGTTCTATTACATGAGAATTTATTAGCTTAACTTTAAATTGTCAAGTCCTAATTGCTGTGAACTGCAAATATCAACTAGTTTAGTGTTTCTAAATAAGCTATATTGGAGCTTGGAAATTTCTTTTTTAATGTGCAACACAAGCTCTTTTCAGTCTTTCTAATCTTATTTTTGTTTAGTGCTGAATCTAGACTAATTTGGCAGGGTGCAGCGACCAGGGCTGCGGAGTCGGTGGGAAAAATGGAAGACTCCGACTTTTTAGCTCAAAAGTGGGCTGACACGACTCCGGCTCTTTTGCTCAAAAATGGGCCCAACTCTGACTCCACGACTCCGCAGCCCTGCCAGTGACCCTTACTGTCCTTTTTTGCACACCATTTTGTATCTTTTCTTTTTTTTTAAATATCACAAAATATACCCGGGCCATTTTTAAAATTCGCTTACAAATGCTGTCCAAGAGAAAAAAAAAAGAAAATTCAAATATAAATTAACTTTTAAAGTTTAAATTGAGCTATGCATTATATAAAGAAAACTATATTAAATATTTCTAGCATTAAAAATAAAAAAAAACAATAAAAATTTTTGAGATATAAATCTTTAAAATTGCGATTCTAAGCAAAAATGCTTGTCCCATTCCAAGTTTTATGTAATTAACTTTTATTTTTTTAATCTAATTTAGCTTTTTTTAAATAAAAAGCTTTAATTATTTAAAATATGAACTATTGGTGTACTATATTAGTGAAAAAAATTAATTACCAAAGTTTTTTTCTTTAGCAAATCAACAGAAATATTTTGACCCTCACTTTGCGTCAAGTCCGTTACCTTAAGATTATTTTCATCAAAATAGGTTTCTTATTCAGCCAAAAGTTGGCAGTACATATTCAGTGGCATTGTTAAACTATTCAAGCAACTACCCCTTGCCATTTTTTATTCTTGAATTGAAAAACATTGCAATAGTGGCAAGAAATGGCTTTCTTCAAAGTTGGTATTTTTTTTTCATTATCAAGTCCGTTACCATAATTTTTAATATTAAAATAAAACTTTTTACACTTTTCCATTTAAATATTGTTCACTAAATAATTTTAGAAGGTATGTGTATTGTGTAAGTTAGAAATTATACAGCCTAGGTTATGTCTAATGGTTTGATTTGAATGTCAAATCTGTTACTTGTCAAGTCTGTTACCATGCGACTGGTAACAGAATTGATGCACGGTAACAGACTTGACATAGTTTGCGAACTATGGTTTATAAAGTTTTTTTTTTGCATCAAGAATGGCTTTAACAGCTGAAGAAATGCAAAGGTGTTACTATAGGGAAAGACTGAAATAAAACACAGAAAAATATAAACAAGCTGAAAACAAACAAAGAGAGATAAATTTAAAATATTTGCAATCACTTATGGCAAACCAATGGGCAAAATACCTTAATTTTCATATAAAAATGTTAAATTCATATTTGCTTTGTATGCAAGTTATTAACAGTATTCTATTTTTTATAGAAAAAATTCGTTGCAAAGAAAATTATAGCAATGATTTATTGTAAAATATGAGAGGTATAAAAAAAAAAGTATTGGCGTGACAAGCAAACGTAATGTTGCTTGTGCAAACTTCAGTCCTCATTCATATCAATAACTCTAAGTTAATAGAAAAGTTTGAAGCAGCTTTAATATGCTTTAAAAAACAGTTTTAAAATACCTGCTCATTCCAGCTTTAATGTGCAAAAACTGAATAAAACTTTTTTGCATATTGATTTTCCAGAAAATTATGTATGCAGATTCAGTGAAGACATGCAAACTAGTCACAGTGGTGCATCTAGAACTCATGCTACTCTTCATATAGGTGTCTTTTACACATACAGGGTGATTCAAAACTAGAGGAACAAACTTCTAAGAGGGGTGGGGGTATACCTAGACCAGGGTTGGCGAACCTATGGCACGTGTGCTAGAGTTGGCACGTAAGACAATTTCTCTGGCACGCGAAAAAATAAATTTTATAATTATTATACAGATGAAATTTAATTTCTATTATAATGAATAAAATTTTGTTTCATACGGACAGACTATCACAAATAAGGCAGTTATTTTTGCATGAAAAGAATTTTCTTTTCTTGCGATGTTATGCAGCGTTTGCGACATGTATTTTGCCCTTCTGTATGATTTTTATAATGCTGTATTTTTCAAATTAATTTTTTTAGACAGTCTTTTCAGTAAGATGGCAAATGGATCCAATTTATAAAACTATCAAAATATGAATCAGGTATAAAGCATTCTCCATCGAACATACAACAGTAAAAATCTCATCAATAATTTATTGATACAATGCTTAATGCAACTTGGATAATCATAACTAGATGCATAAATAATAAGGTCAAAAATTTCTAAATTAAAATTTCGTATTTTTATTTCCTTATCATAGTGAAAATTATCACATAAATGAATCATATTTACGAATTAAAATTTTAATTTAATGGTTTATTCAAATATGCAGAGAAATAGCATCTGATTTTTAAACTAGTGTTTTGTATAAACATCGTACTTTGCAAAATTATTTTATGTCAAAATGTGGCACGTTACACCATTGATAGATATTGTTGGTGAATTTTTAGCATGCGCACGTAAAAAGGTTCGCCGATCCTGACCTAGACGAATCAGAATCATATAGCAATGCAGGGTTGGAAATGCAATCCTAATGAGACAGGAGGTTTGTCAGTCTAGCTGAATCATTGTGATAGCAATTGATATTTAAAGACCAAAAGCTTAAAATAAATCATGACTTTCCTGATAATGAAGTCCCCTGAAGTTTTCTGCCTATGTGCCTGTTTCTTATCATCTATACTTTTGCATGTTTGAGGTAGTAGGGACATTTTGAAATAGTGCATCTTTGTTGTTACCGTGAAGTCTGGCTAATGCCTGCATATTTCAAAATGAAACGTCGAGCAACTTCATTATCATGAAATTCGTGACTTACTTTAAGCTTATGGTCCTTAAATGTCAATTTTCGACCACGATGATTCAGCCCCTAACAACCGCCTTATTTCGTTAGGACTGCATTTCCGACACTGCATTGCTATGTGATTCCGAGTTGGCTAGATGTACCCCACCCCTCCTAGAAGTTTGTTGCTCTAGTTTTGAATCACCCCTGTATATTGATGAGGAAATTGCTCTTTTTGTACTATGACCTGAGTAAGATCTATTCGAATTCCTCAGAGAGGGAAATATTTATTGAAACTGATCGTGAATTTTATTTAGAAGCGAAGTAAATAAAAAGCCTGAGGATGTTCCTGGAAGAGATATCTGCTGATAAATTGTATGAAATTGTTCATGTTTTGGTAAAATTTTTTGGAGGAAGTAGAAAAAAAAAAAATACACATCCTAAACAAAACAGATGAAGAAGATAAAATTAAAATTAATGTGAATTTTGAGAAATTATAGCCATTCTTCCATAACCAAATATGTCAATGCGAGGAAACTGAATATTTTATGAGTTTTCAGTTCCACTTAATATTATATGAAAACTGCAATTTGAGTCATGTTGCAAATCATTTGAGTATTTCAAGTATAAGTAAATACAATATATATATATATATAAACTTTTTGTTGAATTAAACCATTTAAACAGATGTTAATTCTCAGTTACTTCTAGTTCTATTTTAATACTTAGGTGGAACTGCTTGATAAATTATTTGTTTGATATTAAAGTCAAATATAGTAATTGATCTGAATATAAAATGATTTATCTATATCATAGCTGAAAGAAAAATACTATTTAAATGAAAAAGTTTATATATAAAGTTAAAAATATGATCATTAAAAGCTGTGCTATAATAGACTTGACATATGGTAACGGATTAGTGTCAAATCCGTTACCAAATGTCAAGTCTGTTACCGCAGTTTTTTTATGATATTTTAATATTAAAATAACTTTTTCACCATTCTATTGTTATTTTTCATTCAACTACGAAATAGAGCTGTAATTTTCTTAAAATTCAATAATTTACATGAATATACAGGCAAAGTTCTTTAATCCGCACAAGTTGGGACCAAAGGTTGTGCAGATTATGGAATATTGCAGATTATGGAGTATTATGGATTACATCTCATTTTCTTATTTCTGGACATTATTTTAATTCAATATTCAGTATAACATGAAAAGAAAAATATGAAATATAATAATTAATTTTTCTGGACACTATTTTAATTCCATATTCAGTGTACTTGAAAATAAAAATGTGAAATATAATAATTAATTTAATATGCTATCTCAAAAAATGCATTTTTCAAATTCTTGTTTTAAAAAATTGATTATATTCACTTTTATATTTAAAAATTTCAGATATTTCTTTTTAAAAATCATTTTTGGATCAAGAATTTGTAAATTTGTTTAATTGTTTGCATTCATTAAGCAATGCAAATTATAGAAAATTGCAGATTATGGGTGTGCGGATTATAGATCCTTGACTGTATATTGTTATTATTAAAAAAAGTTCTTGTATAATTTTCTATGGGGTCGAAAATTAAGACTTTAAAAGTCTCTCCCTTCAATTTTATTTAAGTATTATTGATAAATATCATGTTTTGAAATTTAGGGACATAAGTCACTTCAAAGTAAGTTGATTTTAGAAAATTTAATAAAATTTAAAACTGAGTATTTTCAGTAATTTTGTACAGTAACAGACTTGACAATTTGCCTTACAAGTTGACATTAAAATAGCATTTACATATTAAATGATAAGCCAAAGTGCATGACCAATTGCTTTTTCATATACGTTAAACATTTACCATAACACCTGTTTCCATTTTTAAAAGAAATTATTAAGTTTGAAAAAAACAAAAAAATTCTGAAATGTAAGCGAATGGTGAAAATGGGCCACCCATCAGTCGTGGGAAAAAAATTGTGAATTTCCTTCAATCGCTCAAAAAACGAATGTCATGAAATTCATCCATCAGTGATAAGATAAAATCACGAAATTTGTTGATTTGATTAGTCTCGAGAAAATCATGAATTTTGTTGATCTGTTGCCCGAATAAAAATCTCAAAATTTTTTAATGAGTTGCGAGAAAAAGTCAATCCATCACAAGAAAATACCACACAATTCTTCTGTCAGTGGTGAGGAAAACATCATAAAATTCGTTGATTGGT
This sequence comes from Maratus speciosus, assembly GCA_963932465.1. Classification (NCBI taxonomy): domain Eukaryota; kingdom Metazoa; phylum Arthropoda; class Arachnida; order Araneae; family Salticidae; genus Maratus; species Maratus speciosus. Next base: position 378,432,973 of record OZ010788.1, on the reverse strand, counting down.
CAGGGGAAAAAAATCGTGCATTTAATTGATCTGTCATGGGAAAAAAATCTTACAATTCTTTGATTAGTCTCAGTAAAAAAATCACAAAATTCATTAATCGGTCGCTGGAAAGTATCACGAAATTTGTCATTCGAACGAGGGAAAATATTGTGAAATTTGTCTGCCATCGCAAGAAAATATCTCAAAAATTTTCAGTCAGACACAGGGAAAAAATCGTGAAATTCCCCAATATAACGCGGAAAATAATGTGAAACCTATCAATAGATCATTTGAAAAAATCATGAAATTGGTCGATCAGTAACGGGAGAAAATTGTGAATTTTGACAATCTTTTGCAGTAAAAAATTCACAAAGTGTATCTATCGGACTCGGGAAATATCATGAAATTAGCTAGGTGGCTGGTTGCAGGAGTTGATCGTCGTTTCAAAAAGAAAAATTCTCTGGAAAATGGTGAAATTGCTTAGAGCCTCCCCGCCCTGAAATTCAAGCCTTGCTACACTAAAATAAGATTGGCTAACTCACATTTTCGAAAAAAAAAAAAAAAAAAACAGACAGAAAAAATTCCATTTTAGATTATAATCTAAATTTTTTTCTCAAAATATTACATTTACCGGATACTAATAATAACTGAAGTACAATTTCATGCAAAATTTTGATTTAAAGTAAACCCAAACAATTCAAACACAGAAATCCTTAATTGATGGAGAGAACTGGATTTATTTCACAATACAGGCAAAGTTCTTTAATCCGCACAGGTTGGGACCAAAGGTTGTGCAGATTATAGAATATTGCAGATTATAGAATATTAGGTGGATTATGAGTCATTTTATTTTCTAGAGAACATTTTAATACCACATTCAATATAGCTATTCAGGGGTCGATGCAGGTTTTTATTCTTGGGGCCCATTTTGTGGAAAGTAGAAGATATTTTTGTGAATTTTATTATATTTTTGTGAAAAATAACATTTTGTAACGATAGTTGAAATCCAGTTACTCAAATTTGAACCAAGAATTTACGAACAAAAACTTTCTTTAAATACCCTTGCTAAAAGTTTTGTTTTTCATGACCTGGTTTTATTTACAAATTACACATTGTAAAAGTTTTCATGAAAAAGAATGTTACGTAGGGGGCCTATTTTATTAAAAGGAATTTTGTGAAGGGGCTTGTTTTATTAAGTTTATTTTTGTGAAGGAGCCCATTTTACTAAATTCATTTTTGTGAAGGGGCCTATTTTATTAAATAGATTTTTGTGAAAGGGCCCTAAATAGGCCCCAAATTTTGTCTGGATCGACCCCTGCTATTTAATATACTATCTCATAAAATGCAATTTTTCAAGTTCTTTTATTAAGAAAATTACGTATTTGAAGAGTAGATTGATAATTTGATATATTTATTATCAAAATTAAATTTTTCTTTTGCGATCAATTACTGAAATTCACAATTTTTTTCCACAATTATAGATCTGTTGAAGTTTGCGATATTTTTCAACTCAATAGATTGACAAAATTCACTGTTTCTTTTGACGATATTTGCGAATTTTTTTGGGATCGTTTATCGAAATTTAACAGTTTTTTCCACGATCGTTTATCGAATTTCCTGTTTTTTCCCCCCACGATCAATTGACGAAATTTGCGATTTTTTACCATGACCATTTCTTGAAGTTTGCAATATTTCTCAGCAATAGGTTGGCAAAATTCGTGATATTTACTTTTGCTGAGCAATGCGGATTATAGAAAATTGTGGATAATGGGCATGTGGATTATCTGTCCTTGACTGTATATTGCTTTCATATAAAGAAAATTCATAATAGGAAAAATAATAAAAGCAATTACATTGTAGACTAAAATAACATTGGCTAGTTCTCATTCTCTGAAAAAATTCTATTTTGATTGTTATATAAACTCGTTCCTCAAAAATATTACATTTACCTACCTGATGATAATATTAATAATAAAGTACAATTTCATGCAAAATTTTGATTTAAAGTAAACTCAAAGAATTTAAAAACAGAAATTCTTAATTGATGGGGAGAATTATATTTATTCCACGCTTTCATATAAAGCATAAGCATAATAATATAAAAAAAACTATGAAAACAATTATAATTTAGACTACAATAACATTGGCTATAGCTCTCATTCTTTGAAAAAAATAAAGGAAAAATTCCATTTTAGATTGCTATCTAAACTCTTTTCTCAAAAATCAAAATATTACATTTACCTGATAATAATACTTATAATTAAAGTACAATGTCATTCAAAATTTTGATTTATGAAAACAATTATAACTTAGACTAAAATAACACAGGGGGCGATCCATAAATGATGTCACACTTTTTTTCAATATTTTTTACCCCCCTCCTCCTTTTTGTCACAAAATATCAAACTTCACCATTACCCCTCCCCTCCCCTTGTCACATGTCGTGCTATTTTATGTAAATATATGCTTGCAGTTCAGAAACAAAGCACTATGTTATAGGTCATATTTCAAGTTTTATTTTTTAACTACCGTATTTAGCCGTGTATATGTCGATCCCGCGTATAAGTCGACTTCCTACTTTCCCGATCAAGAAATTTGAATTTTTTAAAATCCTGCGTATAAGTTGACCCCTCACTTTTCCGATCAAGAAATTTAAAATTTTTTTTAAATACATTATTCAAAATCACATGAAAAAAAAAGGAAAATACTAAATGTACTTTCCTTTAAGAATAATTAAAGTTTCTTTAATAATAAAGAAACTAATTTTTTTTTTTTCATTTATTCGAAATCATATGAAAAAAAAAGTATTAAATATGCAATAATGAAGATAATAATAATACTAAAGTAATATACAAAGTTAAACTGATTCAAGGTCCGATTCAGTATCGGATTTGCCAAACAATTCACAAAAATCCTCCGTCGTTATCGGCTCATCACGATGCACGTTTTCAATCTCTGTATCGCTACATTCTTCCTCGTCGTTATCACATTCGAAATTGGCATCATCTTCTGTGCTGTCTAGTTCGTTGCTTATGCAGCATTTCTTGAACGATTTTATAATCATTTCGGAGGGAATTTGATTCCATGCATCTTTAACCCACTGGGCAATTATGCAGTGTCGGGCTTTCTAATGTTACCGCCCTTTGTAAATGTTGGACAACCAGATGAAATCCACTCTGTCCAACATTTTCTAACATTTGTTTGAAGGGCTTTTTGAGGCAAATGTCTAGGGGTTGAAGGACGGATGTTAAACCTCCCAGGATTACAGCTACAATCGTTTTCAGTTCTTTTGTCGCTTTATTCAAATTTTCAGAAAAGTGGCCACGAAACAAGTCGTAAACTAAAAGGGAAGGTTTTTTTAAAACAGCTCCCGGTCTTTTACCCCACACATTTTTACGCCAGTCGACTGTTCCGTCAGCATCCATCCACCCCTTTTCATGGGCTCGAATCAGCACACCAGAAGGAAATGTAACGTTTTCCTTTTTAAAATTATCAACTGATGAAGCTTACTACCGTCGGCGAAACAGGAAAGAACGACCGTAAAACGGGTTTTTTCGTGCCCAGTCGTTTTTCCCAAATGCTTTTTTCCCTCTTGCAGTTCACTGTTTTATTTTCTGGTAGAGAATTTTCCATATTTCCTATATAGTTAAGTTCAAAAGATTTAATTTTTCTTCGATCGATGACGTATTTTTGAAATTTCATAATCTTTGCTTCCAAGTCAGATGGTAATTTTTGTACCAGTTTAGTGCGCTGGCGTAAAGTCAAACCATGACAATTCTTAAATCTAGTGCACCAATGTTCTGATGCACGAAACGTGTTTGGAACACCATACTTTTCTTCTTTTGGAAGCTTCATTGCTCGTAAACGTATGCCAGTTCTAGTGACAATAAAACCATGCAATACATTTTTTAGTACTGGGAAGGGCGATTTTCCACACCACAAAGCTTTTTTTTATTTTGGGATGTTTTCTAGCTTCGCCAATCATGAATCAATTTTTCGTGAACCTCAAACTGACGAGAAGCAGCACAGTTGTTAGACTCTTCCGCAAAAGAAATAACTAAGTTTAAATCCAGCTGCATATGAATTGCGTTTCTGTTTTCTAATAACTAAATCAGCCATCAGTAGAAACAAGGAGAAAATGTGCAGTAAGTTAAACGAAGAAATAATGAATAAGTGTACTATCAAGAACACCCAAGATATAACCCGGGTCACGTATTTTTAGAGAGTCACATGTTTCTAGCCACTCGCGGACGATTCAATTGCACATAGAGGTGATACATTCTCGAAGTTTTATCCACTGATCTCTCAGAGGGAGGAGGGGGGGGGGGGGGGGTAGTAGGCATACATTCACCGCCAGCACCAAACCCGTCACTCAGTCTCCTCTTTTTCTCTCATGGTACGGAAATTGACAGTAAACGACGTCATTCTGTTATGGAATGCAAAAAGAGAATAATTGTCTTTCAGAAGGGCATTTTTGACTTCTGGTAAAATATACAGTAGAAGATCTTTATAACGCAATTCTATATAACGCAATTCTCCATATAACGCACAACTTCTCAGATGTAAACAATGAATTTTGCAGTTGAAAAGCACCTGTATTTCCACATTGTAAAAATATTGCTACTCTCTAGATGACTAAATATGATACATTAGTTCAACTTTATTTCCTAATTTAAGACCTTTTTAATGAAAAAAATGCTATTATTACAATAAACATTTTTTTAAATGTCTAATATAAGGGGTGGTTTGGTCAGTTATATTTGGATCATATTTATAAAATAAATTTAACAATGTCTGACCTATATTATGCAAAAAATTATAATTTGATAACTCTTGGTAACAAAGAATGCAGTATAAAGATATTCTAATGTATTTTGATATGTTTCAGACATATTTGGCCATATTTACAAGGTAAATTTAATTATGTGATCCATATAACGCAAAATTCTATATAACGCACAACCTTGCGTTTTTAGGTTTGCGTTATAAAGATCTTCTACTGTATATATATATAAAAAAAAGACCCTTGCATAAGTCGACACCCCCCCCCCTCAACTTTAAAGTCTTTTTTTTGTCCAAAATTTCTCGATGTATACGCGGGTAAATACGGTATGTGTTTCAATGACATTTGTGAGCATAAGAATAAAAATGATTTGTGTACTTATTTTGTATGAGATAAGATTAAGGTTTACAAAATAAATAAATAATATAGAATAGTTATAAAATATTAATATGAAAGAGCAAATGAAAACAGTAATGTTTTAGAATTTGAAATGGAATTTAATATATTTGGTTTTTAAATCTTATATTTACTTTTTATGAACACAAAATACTTTAAAACAGATTGATTTTGAAGAAGAAGCCTCAATATAATTTTACTTAAATGGAATTGCCATCACATTTCATTTGTTACATTAATATGAACATTTATAAAATTATATATTAAATCGTAAAATAGAAATTACTCTGAATCATTTACTAACTATTACGACTCTCCCTCCCTTGGAGAAGATATATGCTTTGTCCATAGAGTACACAGGCATTTTGACATCACTCTCATCCTCGGGTTTAGTAAGCCCTCTAATGTTTAACCAAAATGTGTGATGTCACACTTCTTCTTACGCCCTCCCACCCCCTTGTCACAAACTGTCACAAATTCACAACCCCCCCCCCCCCGCCCCCCCGCACACCCTCCCAAAAGCCAGGGTTGGCTTTTTCCCGTCCAAAACTTGTTTTTCCCATCCCACCGGGAAAAACTGGTAAATACCGGGATAAAGTGGTAAATACCAGGAAAAAGTGGTAAATACTGGAAAAAACTTCCAAATGACAATATGTAATATTCTGGTTTTCTGAATCTGATGTGTAAAATGAAAGTTGGAAATACATAATTATTACAAATTTCCTTTAGGTTTAAAATTATTCTGTAAGAAAGGAATACAGTAGAAGATCTGCATAACGAAAACCTAAAAATGCAAGGTTGTGCATTATATGGGTCACATTTCGCACATCATTAAATTTACCTTATAAATAAGGCGAAATATGTCTGAAACATATACATTAGAGTATATTTATACTGCATTCCTTGTCCACAGGAGTTTTCCAGATTATGAACTTTTTAAGGACATTGATTATTCCACATATTGTTAAATATACTTTATAAACATGGTCAACTATACCTGGACAAAATCATTCATTATATTACTCATTTTCAAAAATGTCTGTTGTAATAATACCATTTTCTTTTCATTAAAGTTCTAAATTAAGGGGATAAAGTTGAACTAATGTAACAAATTCATAATAATAATTAACAATAAAGATCTTCTACTGTATAAATAAATAAGAATTATTGCATAAAACATCTTCAGGGATGTCCTGCATCATCAGCATCTTTGGAGTGTTTTTTTTTCTAAATTTTCTTTCGTCCAAAACAAAATTAGAAATAGACTGGGTTTACAAAAAGTCTCTAAATTAGTATTTTGTTATATGATGCTAAAATCCAATGTGGAAGACGAAGAATATGAATACGATTATGATTGATAAAATGTTTGGGAATCTGTGTACTAGTGTGTGAATATTTAAATAAATGCACTCTGTTGTCTGTTTTTGTAGATCTTAGTTTTCTTTTCTTTTTTTTACCTTTCAAGCTATTTTTTGGAACCCAATTTTGACATTTTTAAAGGTTGTTTTGAATTTATATTTATGTTTTTAATAATCAGTTTTTCCCATGTGGGAAAAACATAGTATTTCCCAGGATGGTAAATACCGGTTTTTACCATGGTATTTACCGGGGGTGGGAAAAACCTTGCCAACCCTGCCAAAAGCATGACATCATTTCTGGATAGCCCCTTGGCTAGCTCTCATTTTTTGAAAAAAAATAAGAAAGAAACAATTCCACTTTAGATTGCCATCTAAACTCTTTTCTCAAAATATTACATTTACCTGATAATAATAATAACTACTAATTAAAGTACAATTTCATGCAAAATTTTGATTTAAAGTAAAGTCAAACAATCCTAAATCAGAAAATCTTAATTGATGAAGAGAATTATATTTATTTCACAATATATCGCTTTCATATAAAGCAAAATCATAATAGAAAAAATATTATGAAAACTATTACAACCTAGAAACTAAAATAACTTTGACTAGCTCTCAATCTCATGAAAAAATAAGAAAGAAAAAATTCCATTTTAGATTATTATCTAAACTTTTCCCCCAAAATATTACATTTACCACTCCACTAGTAGCAGAAAATTCTCCAAGTGTCTGCGACAGATAATTCAGTGGTAGAAAATAATATGCAGGTAAAATACAATTTTTACAATTGAACATTTTACAATTGAAGCGTTAAATCAAACCATCATTTACCTGTCAGTTGTGACGTCTTTATGCATTTTATTCACTTTTATTATAATCTGAAGTTTTTGTATTAAGTAATAAAGAGCTAAACATAATATAAAGCGAAATAAAGGTTTGATGGAAAAACAATGTGCAAAAGAGAAAAGAAAATCTGAAACGCCGCCTCCCGTCTTGAACTTTCTGCAACTGGACGATTTACCTGATAATAATAATAATTAAAGTACAATTTCATGTAAAATTACGATTTAAAGTACACTCAAACAATTCAAAAACAGAAATCCTTAAATGATGGCAAGTATTAGATTTATTTCACAATATATCGCTTTCATATAAAGCAAAATCATAATAGAAAAAATATTATGAAAACCATTACATAACCTAGACTAAAATAACTTTGGCTAGCATTCTCTGATAAAAAATTAAAAAAATCCATTTTATATTAGATATTATCTAAGCTCTTATCTCAAAACATTACATTTACTGATAATAATAACAATTAAAGTACAATTTCATACAAAAATGCTATTTAAAGTAAACTCAAAGAATCCAAAAACAGAAATCCTTAATTGATGGAGAGAATTGGATTTATTTTACAATATGTCGCTTTCATATAAAGCAAAATCATACAAGAGAAAATATTATAAAAACAATTACAACACAGACTAAAATAACATTGGCTAGTTCCCATTCTCTGAGAAAAAATTCTGTTTTAGATTATTTATCTAAACTCATATACCAAAATATATAGCCATAGATGATATGAGTGCATGAGTTTGCAGATAAATGTTCACTTGTCCATGTGCCAATAAATGGCAGCACATAGTGTAATGATCTCAGATCTTGATAGGCAGTGTGCAACGAGATATTAATGTTAACATGGAAAATTGTATGTGTGTGCAATAGTCTGCAATTATATCACAGACAAAAAAAAAGAGAACAATGAACGAAAATGAAATTTTGAATTAAAGTAGGCTAATTAACTATAGAAACTTAGAACATATACTTTAGAAAGCTTGCAGCAATGATGCAATGGTTTGAGTAGCATACACACTTCAAAGGTTAGACTATCCATTGAATATAATAAGAGGAATGTGTAATATGCAATGAGATTGCTAGTCGCCTTTAAAAGTTTTTCTTTTCTTTCACCTTTGAATTGTGTACGACACTTTGCTTATACTGCAAGGGTCAATGCAGGTTTTATTTCTTTGGGCCTTTTTTGTGAAAAATAAAAGGTATTTTTGTGAAATTGATTATATTTTTGTGAAAAATAACATTTTGTAACGGAAGATGAAATTCTGTACATCAAGTTCGAACCAAGCGTTCATTATTAATAACTTCTTTCAGTGCTCCTGCTAAAGTTTTCCTTTTAGGTGAAATTCTTTTGGTTGCAAATTACATATTTTAAAACCTAACAAAATAAAAATTATTAATGAAGAGCATGTTTTTATGGAATGAAATTCTGTGAAGGAGCCTGTTTTATGAAAAGGAGTTTTTTTTAATCAAGAAGAATTTTGTGAAGGGGCCCTAAATAGGCCCCAAATTTTGCTTGGATCGACCCCTGTACAGTCATATCTCATATCATAAGCTTGCTGAAGCATGTGGTAATTTTTAGTCAAAAAGCTTTCATTTTGTAGATGATGAAGTCGCAGACTACTAAACACACATACTCACAAAAATACCACTAGACCAACTCTCTGTGTCAACACAGCAATATCTCTTGGCCCACTGCCAAAGAATACTTTTTCAATCACAGACTAAACATAAATATAATCCTTTATGATTGATGTGAGACGGCACTGGTATTGGTACAAATACAAAATGAATTCTACACACAACATGTATTTCAATGGCAGATTTAATTATGATAGATAATTAGTGCTACTTTTTGTGAAAATGTAGCGTAATATCAATCAGGGTTGCTACTCATATCGGGGAATGAAATTCCCTGACTTTTTCAGGTGCATTTTTTAAAATCTCAGTCTAGCGGTGTAATGTGAACTGGAAAGGCCGAGAGTAAAATAAATATTGTATCACGTGAAAATATGAAAAATTTCAACTATATAACAATTAAAATTTTCACATATGCAATGCACCTACCCCCACCCCCTCACAAAAAAAAAATGCTCTTGGAACTGCAATAGAAATTGCTTTCCTTAATAATTTCTGAGTATTTCAAAGTAAGTGTCCTGTAAAATAGGAAGAATATATATATATATATATACATATACAATATCTTTGTATTGAATAATAATTCACTTATTCACTTCACCATCTGTCACAATCTCACTTAACCCCCTGACCGCCGAGCAAAAGGGCAAAATTGTAATGTTTTTTTCTCTGTAATTTATTAAAAATCGTTTAAAAAGTTGTTTTTTCCAACATAATATAAAAAAATTTATTACATGCACGCATATAAGCCTTGAGAGTATTAATCATAACTTAATTTTTTAAAACGGGCTTTTATCTTAAGAGTTATATTAATTTAAATAATGTTTTTGTTGCAGTGAAACCTACAGCTTAGTGAACGGATATATCAGTTCACGGCAGTGAGAAGGTTAAGTTCAAATTTAGGCAAAGGGGATTGAGAAGCAAACATTTCAGGGTGGAGATTAATCAGATTTGAAATGATTTATTAGTTAGGGTCACCCGGGGTAATTCCTGGTCAGCAAGTTTCTGGGGTAATTCCTAGTCACAGTCCTTTTTATGTTTTAAAAACGCTTTACCAAAATGAAAAAAATCATAGAGGTACTCTGAATGATCCTCATTGGAATTTATTACTTAATTATGAGTTTATTGTTTATTTATTTTGAAAAAAAAAATCTTTTTGAAATGGCTTGTTAAATTTCTGTAAAATAACATTGGCCTTAGTTATGATACATTTTTACAAAGATCTTTGTCACAACTCAAATTTTGAATATTTTTCTTTTCTTTCTTTTTTTGTTCAATTACCAACTACTTTAGCTATTAAAAAATAGTCTTGAAATTTTTTAGGCATAGATGCCGTATCTTCCCTCAGCCGTTGTTGCTTTGAATTGTTTGGCGATTTTTTGTTGAGGTGTTGGCGGTGTTTACGGATAGGAGAAACTTGATAAACCCCGTGTGGCGTGTGTGTTGTGACGTGTCGTGTTCTGGCAACCCCTGAGAAGCTTAGAATTTTGTGGATGTATTTTGATATCGTTTTCTATCGTTGTCTTTTTATTTTTATGTTAAATTTATTGGATGTATTTCATTGACTATAGTTTCTGTAATCCATTTAAACGGTCTTGCTGAAGTAATTAAGAAATATGAGGAAATTTTGACAAAAGAGACAGGTTTGCTTATAGCGTGCCAATGCGTATTAAAGCCTATTTTGGAAAATGACGGCGATGTTATGAGAGATATTTCGTGCTGAAGGTTTCAAGAAAGCAGATATCTGTTAAGGTATGTTGATAATTTTATGTATATATTTTGTTGCTTTAAGAGTTTTTTACCTTTTGAGATTGCTACAAAACGAGAATTGCTGAATTTTGATAATGCTATACCGCGAAAAATGCTGAATTCGGCGATGTTTTTTTTCGGCAAATGTGCGCGAAGCGCTCATACAACTATTGCTGATTGCCACTTTAGGGAGTTTCGTTTTTTATGTATATTTTGCTGCTTTAAGAGTTTTTTACGCTTTGAGATTGCTACAAAACGAGAAATGCTGAATTTTGAGAATGCTATACCGCGAAAAATGCTGAATTCAGCGATGTTTCTTTTTCGGTAAATGTGCGCGAAGCGCTCATACAACGATTAGCGATTGCCAGTTTAGCGAATTTTGTTTATTATTTACATTTTATTTTCGTTAAGCCAGACTTGCGTATATATAAACCGGTGCTTGGCGACATTTACTACTTGACGGAAAAGGGGTTTTCACGCCAAGAAGAATTCCAAGATGGTGGCCGGGGGGAACTTATGACATCTGTTCCATTTTTTATACTATTTTAAATAATTTACAGAAGTTGGTCAAATATTGCCTCATATATCTGGGGTAAATGTTGGTCACTGGGGTAATTCCTGGTCAATGTTTTTATCATCATTTAATTCCTTTTTATTGTCATATTTAGTGATTGTAATTGTCGCAAACACTTTGAGAATTAACTGCAACCACATTTTAGTTAATTGTAGTTCTTAATAAAGTAATCACTTGTGGTAATTCCTGGTCACTGAGTTTCTGAGGTAATTCTTGATCATTTTTGCTTTTGTTATAAAAATAACAATTTATGAAACTAAAAAATTTCGAAGATACTTTGAATCTTTTGCTTTGAAGTATATGCCTTAATTATTCATTTAGTTGAAATTAAATATTTAAAAAAATTATATTCAAAACTGCTACTCAAATTTCTGCAAAACATCAATCTTCATTTTTACACATTTTACAACAGATCATTGTCATTCTTGAAGTTTTAATTATTTCATTTCAACTAATGACATACAGTCTTTAAAAAAAATTATAAAATTTTCCTCTATTATATTAAACACTTAAAAGAAGAAAACAATAAGTGCTCAGAGAATAACACACACTCTACGACTGAGCAATTTAAGTAGAAATACTATCTCATTACAAAATGCCAAAATGGTGCATAAAAATATACATAATGCAGTAGAGGAACCTAATTATTATGCTGTGTATTATATTAAAGGTCTGTATTGAAAATTTCTTGAAAAGAGAGCCGAAAACTTCAGTTGGCCTAAGGAAAATAAAATTGATAACAAACATTCAGTTAAATTTTTTATGGGCCAATAAATTTTCAAGTTATTAATAAATCCATTCACAATGGATACTAATGAAGTAATAAATAATGCTTATAAATGTTGTAAAAATGCATAAAAATTCTTTGGCTAATTAATGTTTTGTAAAATATACAAGTCTTTTGCACATCAAATAACTTTGTATTTATGACCAAAACAAAGTCTGTGATTTATTATTCTACAATTATGAGATGAACAAAACTTTTAGAAGATTGATTCTACTTATTTTATTACTCAGACATAAAAGAAATTAACTGTACTACTTTATTTACATGAAAAAGGATGCTGACCGATAATTACCCCAGAAGTTACCAAGAATTACCCCATTTCCGGGGTAATTCTTGGTCATTTAAAAATTATAATTATTTTAATTATAAGTGCATAAATATTTAAGTAAGCATTTTATAATATAGCCATCAGAGGGGGCTTATTCCACAAAAAAATTGGGAACAATACCTTTAATAGTTTTTATAATAATTAGATGTTGATGCTTTTTGACCAGGAATTATCCCGGGTGACCCTACATTAAATGTCAATAAAAAAAAAATATTGCAGAAAAATTTCAAAAAATTATATTAAACAGTTAAAATTTTTAAAGTATGTGTGGAGATGTCAGTTTGAAAAAAGAAAAGAGGAAGGAAAAAGGGAAGAGGAAATTTTAAGAGGTGATTAAATAAAACTTCTAAAAATAGAAATTTCCAAAAATGCGGAAGATTTTTCTCATTTGCCATGGGACAAAGGTCGTACTTATTTGGCGATCTCCATGAAATTTTATTAAATTCCCTGACTTTTCCAGGATTTTGGGTAAAATATAGAAATTCCCTGACATTTCCTTAACTTATTAGACAAATTTCTGAATTCCCTGACTTTTCCAGGTTCTCCAGGTAGCGTAACAACCCTGAACAATGCACTTTGCGTGTGATCTAATGTCGGCTCACAAAACAATCATGTACGATTTATTGGTATTGTGCTGGTGAATGAAAAAGTGCCCTAATAAGACAAGGTCATTACAACCTGTAGGCACTACTTTGTTATTTCATTTGTTTTTGTATTACAGCACTTAAAGCCAAAAACATTCAGATATATCCACCTTTATTAAGCTATTTTAATCATAGAATAAAATAGATTAATAAGCATAGTAAAAAGTATCAATTCCTATTAAAAATCTTTTTAAAAATTACATAAATAATACGCAGATTAATTTAGCTGGCTCAGTATGAAAAGACTCTTGCATAGATAAACTTTTACATGAAATATTCAATATTTTTTGAACAGTTAAATAAAAATCAACAAACTGATAAATTCAACACAATTCACTTATATATTAAAAAAATGAAAAGGAAAAATAACAACAAAAATTGAATTAATTTTGTATGGCACTATATAAAAATAACTGTAGGCCTTTTAATAGAAAATATAACAGAAGTCAAATCTTGCAGCTCAAATTTTCATGTTAATAAACATCATTATCAAAAATATATATTAATTCAAACGGTGTTTTAAGCATTCAATTCTATTAATTCTAAATCTGAGTAGTGCCAAAGTAAATTTTTAAATGCATTCATGTTTTTGTCAACAAATCTAAGAAAAAGAAAATTTTTCACTATGGAAAAGTACTATAAATTAGTATAAGAAACTTTTACAAGATCAAAATAATAACATACTTTCATCTTGAATAATAAGAAAATTGAATTTTATGACTATTTGCTTAAAAATTGTACCTCCTCTAATGTTATATTGTCAACAAATGAAGCAGAACTTGAATCTTCTATAGAAGCAGCAGCTCTTTTACTAGAATTCAAAATCACATCCTGTGGGGGTAGAGAACAAAATACTGCTGATAAAGTTTCTAATATATCCTGAGCTAAAGAGGAGTGATTAGCCATTAATTCAACACCATGAGGAGATAACAAAGCTTGTGCAGCATTACGGCATATTACATTTTTAGAAGCTTCTTTCAATTTCTCATCGTTATGTAGATCAGCTATGATCAGAATTTCACAGGCACTTTCTGCATCAAGATTTTTTACCATGAATTCAGAACATCTGCTTTTTAAATCCATGATTTCATACTTATCAGCAACACTGTACAATTCGGGTGCATGTGTCAGTGTTAAATCATCAATTTTACCAGTATAGATATAATACAAGGCTTGTTTCATAACTGTACTGGAGGCATCTTCGATTCGCACACAGCCACTTCGCTTTTCTTCCATATCACTTTCAAACATCCGAGCAAACACTGGCGATCTTGCAGCTAAAAGTGCTCTATGTATTCTAAATTCTTTTCCTTCAACTATTAAAGCAGCATCACTGAAACTTTCTGATTCAAAAAGTCTATGGAAATTACTGGTCCAATATGTAATATCTACAGTTGGATACTCACTAGGATAAATATATTTTATATCAGATGAAAGTTCCCCGCAAGACACTGTGAGATCACAACAAACTGCAAGGGTATCATTATATAATAAATCAGGAGTAATACAAAAACGTGACACTGATTCCATAAAGCCAGGATGACAATTTTTTATCGTACCAGAAGTAAATAAATGCTTAAATTCTCTTTCATCATAAATTGAACCATCAGCCTTGTATACTCCCAGTTTGAATAATGTCTGAACATCTGCATCTAGGCCATTTATTCTTTGCAAGTTCAAAATTACATTCTTTGCATCCAAGCAAAAAAGAATGACGCTCCAAGAAACAACTTCATTACCAATCTTCGTTTTAAATTCAGGACTTTGAGTAGGAGAAAAACCACCTTTGTTCAGTGAGCTAAACTTTTTCACATACCATGTGTAATTCAGCTTTTTTACGATTATCTGCGAATGAACCTTTTTTTCAGTAGGCATTAGGAGCATGCTCAAATCTCGAACACCATACTTTTTAGCAAATTCATAAACAGCAAAATCATCCACTGCTTCTGATGCTTGCATCGTTTTAGAGTAAATAAAATGCAACACTGATAGGAAAACATCTGCACTTTCATTTAAAATATGCAATACATCGCAATTATTGCTAATCATGTTACTGATATTACTTGGAAGTTTTAAAGAAGAATTCTGCATGTTGCTTAAGGTACCACCAGTCTCAATTTTTGCGAATTCGGCAAAACAAGGGCATTGGGAATAAAGGACTGATTTGTGACATGGCACATACTGACCTCCTACTTTAATAAGGATATCTGGAAAGCGGATATCTCTTTCATTAAATAAATTCTTCATATCATTCATCAAAACTTTTGTAGTTTTCTTTGTAGGGAACATCTCTCTTTCAGGTGAATGAGTATAAAACCTCATGCTCAATTTTGCTCGAATAGTAACAGAATCATTATGGATAAACCTAGCAACATTATCCTCTTTTGTCCAAGCATAAACTTTAGACGTATTAATGTACTTAAATTCATAAGGCAGAGACTTGTAATAGTCGATTCTTTTTCCATTATTATCAAGGTATTCTAATCCTAAAATATGTTTGGTCAGTTTTGATGTTAAAGGACAGTTGGCTTCTATGCCTTTCATTTCTTCTGTTAATTTCGTCTCTTTTAGTAAGAGCACCTCTATTTTAATACTGTCATCGCATGTGGAAGTTACCAGTAATTTTAAATCCAAATTTTTGCAGGGACCTACTGAAAACACAGGGCTTACAAGTGGTTCAGAGATAGGTTTAATCATACTGAAATTACTAATTGTCCATTCATAAGTATATAATAAAACAGTACAAAGATCACACTTACTATAAACATCTTCAGGCCGAGTATCAGGAGAACTTAAGCCTTTAAATTCCATTAACGGCTTCGGCGGAGTCATGAAAGAAAAACTTATTGTACCAGGTGAATATCTAGCCATCTTAATGGAATCAGTAATATTCAACAGTTCAAATAAACATTTGATACACGTGATCACAACGGAAAAAACATTAAGAAAGCATAACTTAAAATTATCCAGTATAATATAAAAAATGAAACGAAACTTATGGCTAATTATTATGAATTGGTATCATCGAAAAAGGTGAAAATATCTGTTATATAGGTTATGTATTATCATAACTCGACGAATAAACAAACAACTGGAACGGGATAGAGATAACTCTCTGGCTAAATCCTGCCACTTCCCTTTCCGTAAACAGAGCGCGCGTAAACCATGGACAATATTCTCGTGACGATAACACTCTGACCAAAGAATTTGAGCACGTCCTACGCCAAACAAAATAATCCAAGTTGCATTTTCCGTCCCGTAATTTTTAGATTCAGTGGCTGAATTAATAAAATTTGATATGTTAATTTTTTTTTTAGTTCATGCGAAATATAAATATGTAGTAATTCTTTTCAAAGCTATAATTTTTTGAGTCGTTAAACATAGATGAAAAATTTTGCAAGATTCTTAACAGAGTTTTAAAGCACCTATGAATAATTTATTAATCAGACTTTTGCATAAGTGCCTAAAAGTATACTTTAACTTCAGTGTCTTCACTTCTAGGCACCATACTTTTGCTGTGTGCTTTCGAGGGAGAATGCTTCATATTTGGTTCATATTTTGTTATTTTTAGGGTTTCGTACATAAAAAGTGGAAAAACTCTACCAACTGACATTGACGGATTCACTTTCAGCCACGATATATCTGGTTTGAATGGCCTTTCCCGGACTCTTTTCACCCATTTGGAAATTTTACAACTGCTATGATTTATTTATCAATTGAATAATTGTATTAAAAATAATCTAATATAATTACGCATGCAGCGTTTACTGCAGCTCCAAAAATAACATTCGATTTATTCTGTTGAACTGATTCAGATATCAGACCAGATACTGTGATCATTAAAGTTTAGTTGGGTGAATTAGTCCTCCAGATGCGTCTGTGATGGCTCAGTCGGTAGAGCATTGACGACTTCAGTCAAGATATCCCTGGTTCGAATCCTTGCCCGGACTCTTTTCACCCACTTGGAAATTTATAACTGCTCTGTATATTTAATTCATTTTATATTAGCTTATTTTCAAATGTTTAACTGATCTTATTTAATAAAGACGAAAACAGCCATTGGAAGTCTTAACAGTGGCTGATTCGACGATTTTGATTAAAATTTCACTATCAGGGAAATGAATGGAAACCCGTATAAGGGAGAACACCACTTGTTTCTTAATTCTAATTCAATCTTCTGCAATATTTTTAAAGCCGATTAAATTAGCGTGTTTTTAGAGTTGGAGAGGGTAGCTCGTAGAGGGGAGCAGGGCCGAAACTAAGGAGGGGCAGAGGGGGCATGTGCCCTGGGCGCCAGAACGAAGGGGCGCCAAATGAAGGATTATACCTTTGGAATGGATCATTTTCTTCTGATGGGCTAGTGTCTTCCATTATTATGAAACAGCCTTTATAAATGAAGTGTTAGGTGAAGATGAAAGAGCAGTCGTAAAAAGTTAGAACTCTGATTTTCTGGTCAGAATGGGGGGGAAAAATGACCATAATTTTTTTTTAAATTGTGGCCTTTTTTTTATGCATTCTGACCAGAAAATCAGAGTTCTAACTTTTTACGACTGCTCTTTCATCTTCACCTAACACTTCATTTATAAAGGCTGTTTCATAATAATGGAAGACATTAGTCCATCAGAAGAAAATAACTCGGTGAAAGCAGAAGCTCGGTTAAGCGGGACTCGGATAAGCGGGACTCGGATAATCGGGACTCTACTGTATATTTCATTTTTAAAATGATCTTTAGAATATTTTTGTTGGTGTTCAGAGGGGAGTCATGACCCCCGTGACCTCCCCCTTGGATCCGCCGTTGTAGATTACGTAGTTCAGTATTACATATTTTAAGATTACATATTTTAGTCGGCTATTAGGAAATTAATAAAATTCTCTTTGTAAATATACTTTGCGGAAGAGGAGGGGGGGGGGGACGCCAAAATCCATGCTTGCCCCGGTGCAAAAAAGGCTAGTTTCGGCCCTGGAGGGCAGGGCCCTCAGTATATAATGAAATTTTAAATTACTAAAAATTAAAAATCGTGACAAAATATATGATATGTTTCAAAGCAGAGTGAGGCAAGTCACTTTAAAATAAAAGTAATTTTTTTTTCAAAAACACTCTTTTATGAGAATTTAATGGTCATCTTGAAAACACTGCATAATTTTTTGACTGCAATAGATCTTTTTTTCCAAAAATTTCTTTAATATTACATTAATTTAGCGTGGCAACGCACTCGATTATGAAAAATTCACTGTTTTTTTACGCGTGGTTGGATAGTAAAAAATATATGTAATTTTTGCTCTGTTTATTTTTTAAGAGAGGACAACAGGAAAAAATATGAAACATTATTTAAGCTATCTTTTCAGGATTTCTAAATTGATTTCTCAACGTATAAACGTAAATTAATTAATATTTGACTTTTAATTGATAAAGGCGTGTTTCTTAAATATTACACTTATTTGTAATTTATTTTGTACTTTTAAGTCTTTAAAAGGTTTCAGTGCTGCAGTTTCACAGCACTTTGGCATATCCTGGTATTTACTACTCAAATTTCTTCTGCTGCCACTTCCGCTACTTTAAGCTCTGAAATTTCTAATATGTATTTTGCTTTTAGCGATTCTCCATTTCAAAAAAGTCTTTAAAAATATCCAACAATTATAAACGCTACACCATCCAAATCGTCTTCACATTTGACAACGTTTCATCATATTGAAACGACGGGTCCGCCTGTATTTTCTAAGCCAAGACGTTTATCTCCTGAGATGTTACGCGCTGCGCGGCAGGAATTTGAGTATCTTATGTCTCAGGGAATAATTCGACCCCAAAAAGCCTGTGGGCTAGTCCGCTGCATATGGTGGAAAAACCAAACGGGAAATGGCGCCCCTGTGGTGATTATCGCCACCTGAACTCTGTTACTGTACCCGACAGGTATCCCGTACCACATATCCATGATTGCACACAACTCTTATTTGGCAAAACTATTTTTTCTACCATAGACTTGACCAAAGCATATCACCAAATACCAGTAAACCCACCGGACATTCAAAAAACCGCTATCCCAACACCATTTGGTTTATTTGAATTTGTTTATATGTTTTTTGGCCTACGCAATGCTGGGCAAACATTCCAGAGGTATATAAATGAGTTATTATCTGACTTCGAGTTTTGTATACCTTATTACGACGATATTTTGATTGCTTCTGCTAATGAAGCAGAGCATATTAAACATCTTGACCAAGTCTGTAACCGTTTAGCGTTACATGGCTTAAAAATAAATCCCACCAAATGGGTTCTAAGACAATCCTCGGTAAAATTCCTTGGCTGTCTTGTGACACCGGAAGGAGTTCAAACCCTCCCTGAAAAAGTGTCCATCATAAATGATTTCCCAAAATCGGAGACACTTTCTCAATTAAAGCGTTTTGATGCGATGTTGAACTTTTATCGACGATTTCTACCAAATGCCGCTAGAAAACAAGCACCTCTTAACAATTTACTTCGTGACTGTAAGAAAAATGACAAACGTCCTGTACCCTGGACAGACAAGGCACTTCTTGCTTTCAACCAATGTAAATCTGACTTAGCCAATGCAGCAACCCTTGCCTACCCGGCTTCAGACCATGAACTCCACTTTATGGTTGACGCTTCCGACATTGCTGTTGGGGCAGCATTAAATTGTTTAGCTAAAAGTGGCACAAAGCCACTAGCATTTTTCTCCCGTAAACTGAGTGCAACAGAAATTAAATATAGCACATATGATAGAGAGCTTCTCGCTATCTATTTATCTGTCAGGCACTTTCGGCATTACCTGGAAGGTAGAAATTTCATAATATTTACTGACCATAAACCTTTAACAAATGCGTTTACAAAAAATTCTGATGCATTTTCTCCACGTCAGCTCAGACAACTTGATTTTATTTCCCAGTTTTGCACAGGCATTCGGCACATCCGTGGTTCTGACAACGTAGTAGTAGATACCTTGTCCAGAATAAGTTCTGTCAATGTTCAGTCAATTGATTTGGCTACAATTGCAGATGCTCAACAACATGATGTCGAGCTGCAAGAGCTACTAAAACGACAAATTTTCCCTCTGTTTAAAACCTGTTTCAGTGACTCCAACATTAAGTATATATTGTGACAGTAGCTGCGATTCAATTCGACCCTATGTACCCAAAGATTACCGCAAAAGCATTTTTGAAGCCCTGCATAACTTATCGCACCCAGGTACTAGAGAATCCAAAAAACTCATCCAGTCTCGATTTGTTTGGCCATCTATGTCCAAAGATATTAACAATTGGACTCGATGTTGTGTAAAATGTCAACGGTCAAAAGTGTTTAGGCACACATCCAGCCCACTCCAAAGTTTCCAGCTCCCTCACTGCAGATTTGACCATGCGCATATTGACATCGTGGGACCTCTAGCACCGTCAGATGGTTTTCCGTACTTGCTGACCTGCATAGATCGCTTCACACGCTGGCCTGAAGCAATTCCTATTGCTGACATATGTGCCGAAACGATTGCAAAAGCCTTTGTTGCAAATTGGATTTCACGGTTTGGAATCCCCACTCTCATAACTTCAGACCAAGGCCGCCAGTTTGAAAGCAATCTATTCCTCATCCTTAACAAAATGTTGGGCATCCAGAAGACCCGCACGACACCATACCACCCACAGAGCAATGGCTTAGTCGAGCGATTTCATCGTTCCCTAAAGCAAGCACTTCGATGCCACGAATCAAAATGGACAGAATCACTCCCTATTGTCTTGCTTGGACTTAGATCTGCATTTAAGACAGACCTCAACTGCACTAGTGCTGAGCTTGTTTATGGTACACCCCTGAGACTCCCATGTGAACTGATCGACCATCCAAAAATCGATATTCAACCACATGACTTCTTACAAACATTGCGGGACACCATGACTTCCCTCAAACCAACTCCAACTTCTGCACATGCCAAAGCAGCTGTTTTCGTCCACTCATCCCTGACAACATGCACTCACGTGTTTGTGAAGCATGATGCCGTAAGGAAATCTCCCCAAACTCCTTATGATGTCCCATTCAGTGTAGTGCAAAGAGGCGAAAGACTTTCACCATCAACATGAATGGCAGACAGACTGTTATCAGTATTGACAGACTGAAACCCGCCTTCTTGAAGCCTCTGATCTCCTAACTACACCTACCGAGCAACTGCTCGTGCCACAACAAAACCCACAGACAACTGCCTCGACCTCCTGTAGTGATCCCATGCCAGAGACTATTGTGACGACTCGTTCTGGTTGATTTGTTCATTTTAATACACGGTACCTCTGACCTCAGTGCCTCAGGCACTTGGGGGGAGTACTGTGGTGAATTCTTCTATCATCCACCAGATGTCAGTGAACGTTTAAAAAACTTATTTGTGTGTGTTGGCATCAGTATGGTAAAAAACTTTTAGATGAACATTAGTGGCAACAGCTAGTGGTTATTGTCGCAGACTTTTCCTCCGGCTTTGTCTGTCGTGTCTTGATCTCTCGTGATAACATGTAACTTACGGCTCAGCTAATCTTTTTTCATTATCTATATTTTCTGTAACGGTTTTGTAAATGTTAAGTATTAAAATAATCATGTAGAAAGTTATGTGAGTTTCTAGCATCTACAAAAACATAACATACATAATTTTTACGATTCTAGCATATCAGGAAGTGGGTTAAAAATCGATTGCAAAATTCCATATTTATGTACAAAAACCAGGTTAAGTTAAATGAATGTAAGTAAAAATTAACAAATTGCATATACCGGGTGTCCCAAAAAGGACTGACTGATTTTAAAATTCAATAACTTGTAAACGGTGACAGATATTTAAAAAATTCTTGCAGGAGGGTTATGCATAAGGTCAAAAGTTTTTTTACAGTGATTTTCAATTTTAGTTCGAATTACAAACAATAGATGGCGCTGCGATCGATAGACGCTAAATTCGGGCTCGATTTTTGGTACTTCGTGGCCCGGATAATACATTTCCATCTCCTTTTTCCGCATAGAACAAGAAAAAGGACCAAAAATCGAGCCTGTATTTAGCGACTATTGCTTACAGTGCCATCTATTGTTTATAATTCGAACTAAAATTGAAAATCACTGTAAAAAAACTTTTGACCTTATGCATAACCCTCCTGCAAGAATTTTTTAAATATCTGTCACCGTTTACAAGTTATTGAATTTTAAAATCAGTCAGTCCTTTTTGGGACACCCGGTAAAATATCTAGACATATAAATCTATACATTAGAATATCAGTATAAGTGATAGTTCAACAAATTCCACTTTAAACGCAGTTGAAAGTGGAAGTGGCTCCTTTTACCCAATTGAAAAGACCGTAGCGTGTTCAGAGAATCCCTATTTTTGAATATTTTAAAAAAAGTAACTTTCTGCACGCTGCCTTTAAACGTATCATATTTAAGTGAAACAAATTTAATGTAAATAAATTAACAACAAATAATATATTTAAACAGTTGAAACGCTACTGATTTCATTTGGCATCAGCTGTTTTAGTATTTTATTAATAATAAACTCGAAGATTAACGCAAAATTATTCTACTGTTAAATGAAGATTCAGATCAAATGATCGATATCGCTTTTATAATTTCAGTAATAGGATAGAGAATTAAAAAAATGTAGATCATTTTTACCCGACTGAAAAGAAGGGTTATGTGTTTCAGGCGTATCTGTGTATGTGGATTTCTTTATACCCTCGAAACATCCCAACTGCTGGATGGATTTTAATGAATGAGGTCCCTATCGATTCGTCTTAACCATCCGATGGATAGGTTTTGTTTTTATAAATTCAAAATGGCGGCTGTTAACCACAAAATTGCGGTAGAGACGAAATTTTTTTTATGTACCCTTTTGAGTGGCCTATCATTGGATAGATCTTTCAAAATGAAGACGATGTTTTATTGACCATTTTGCAGTCAGAAGCTCCGTTTAAATATTACACAACCTGGAAGTTGTGCACTTTGGATCTCTAACTTTACTGAAACTCTAACCTTCATAATAGACATCTATAGGCCTCATCAAAACAGTGTTTGTAGATAGGAACTAATAATTATACACAACTTAAAAGTCATCAATACAAGTAAATATAAAAAAGGTAAGTAATATAAAAAATAGTTTCATTTGATGAGAAATAATTAATTAGTTCGCTTTTTACGCAGTCGGGTTTTTTTGATTTGATTTTTTAAATTTAATATATTTATTGAGATATCTTATTTGTGACATAAAAAATTGCCTAATTTCTATACGAAAAGAAAACTTACACACTGCACTGGTATTCAAACAGCTAAAAAGTAGAAACTTTATATTTATTAGGTCTTAATAAAATTATTGACATCCTGAGAGGGATACTCAGACTTAGAGACCAAGTCTATAGAGCATATATCTTCCCCCCAGTACTTTTTATTGAAGTCTTTGTGCGCGTTGGAGACTATCTCACACACGATGAGGAGCACTGTGGTACCACAAGTTTGTGGTACAGCGTGGTACGGTGTGGTACAGAGCAAGCTCTACTTGAGACAAGTGGCGGATTCAGTAAAACTGAGGCAGTGTGGATCCAGAAAACTAATTTGTTAGATTGGATAAGTGTAGAAGGTATTGGTGTTTTCGTTTGATTTTGGTGAGAAGTATGGGACGCTTTAGAATGTTGTGTACCCATTCCTTTTGTGGAGTGGCAGGACGTTTGATATGCCAATTTTTCGTGAGTGTACCGTTATAATATGGGTGTCTAAGAATGCCCACCTCACAACACTCGCATCTGTTTGTTCTGGCAATCATAAATTTGTGCACGTAAATGTGCCGTATGTGATATATGTATACTTGTGGCAACACCCATTTAATATTAAAGTTTTTGGTATGTAATGGCAACACTATATTTGATATAACTGAATGGCAACACGAATGTAGTATTATGATGCTATGTGCTTGGAGCTGTTAGTAGGCTCTCTTCTCTCTTGTAATCACGATGCATGACGTGATATTAGCCCAGATAATATACTACTAAATTTAAACTCATGTTATTAATAAACTTAGTTCCATCTCAAGGAGTCTCTTCGTCAATGAATCCAAGTATCTAATATGGTGTCAGTTCGTTTTTGACTTGGATGGAAACAGATTTCTAAGACGTGGAGAGATCATGCTGTTGTGCGAAGGAGGTTGAAACTGCTTTAAGTGGAAATTTTGTGTTCTTTAATCACGTGGTAAATAAGTGAACTCTCGTGTTCTAAATAATTATGGATAGTTTCAAGCCCCCCAGTGAATTGACGTTCAGTGCGCCAAATTTGTCCGACAACTGGTTGAAGTGGGGACAAAAGTTTAATAACTTCATGTTAGCCTCTGAAAAGAATAGAAAGGACGACAAAATTAAAATAGCCATTCTACTGAACGTTATTGCTGATGAAGGAGTCAGCATATTTAACACTTTTCGCTTTGAAGAGGGAGAAAGCAAAGAAAAATTTGACGACGTCATTAAGAAATTTGAAAACCACTGCTTGCCGCAAAGTAACGAGGTATTTGAACGCTTCAAATTCTTTTCCTGCTCTCCGAAAGACGGAATTAAAGACATTAGCCTCATCATGTGGATTTAGAGAACAAGAATCGAGTCTTCTGCGAGATCGAATAGTACTTGGAATCCGGGACAAGAGCTTACAGGAAAGACTACTTCGGGAATCGGATCTGACGCTGAAGAAAGCTGTGGACAGCATTCGAGCCTGTGAAGTTAGTAGGGAACAGATGAAGACCATTAATGATCCAAAATGCAGTGAAGTTAACGTGGTTAATCAAAATAAAAAAGCCATGAACTTTAAAAATTTTAGTGACTGTAAATCGTGTGGAAGAAAACATGTGAAAGGACAGTGTGCAGCATACAACAAACTGTGCAATCTTTGTAAGAAAAAGTATCATTTTGCTGCTGTTTGCAAGAGTTCAAATAAGGTAAGCCACCATAGAAATAATTTTCAAAAAGTCAATGAGGTAAATAGCCCTGATATTAATTGTTTGTATATTGATAATGTTTTAATTGATGTTGATACTGTAAATTCAACTGAGAGAGAATGGTATAAAACGGTAACAGTTGGAGATCAGCAAGTAAATTTTAAACTAGACACAGGTGCTCAAGTTAATTTTCTTCCTGTGCCAGTTTTTCAATCTTTTGATTTAAAGTTTAAAAATAATTTGATCCCAACTGATATTGTTTTATTATCATATGGTAATCATAAGCTGAAACCTGAAGGGTGCATTACGCTAACATGTAATACTGATAAATGTTGTAATGTAAAGTTAAATTTTGTTGTTGTGGATGTTAAGGCTAAGCCTTTATTGGATTTACTGGCATGCCAAGAGTTACGGCTGATACAATTGATTGATGAAATTAATTTAGATTCAAAATTAAATGTAATTAGTCAGTATCAAAATGTCTTTGAGGGTTTGGGTAAATTTCCTGGCAAGCCACATCACATTGAAGTGAAAAATGATGTGAAACCTATTATAAATCCACCGCGAAGGGTACCTCAGTCCCTTCATAAAGAGATAGGCAAAACTCTTGATGAATTAACAAAGTTAGGCATGATATCCCCTGTAAATGAACCAACAGATTGAGTCAGTAGCCTTGTAGTGGTTGAAAAGCCAAACGGCAAGTTGAGAATTTGTCTTGACCCTAGAAACTTAAATAAAGCCATTAAAAGGGAGCACTATGTTATTCCTTCTGCAGATGAAATCATTAGTAAACTTAAAGGAAAACAGTATTTTTCAGTACTTAAAGGAGGGTTTCTGGCAAATTGTGTTAGATGAAGCTAGCTCAAAATTGTGTACTTTTAATTCTCCTTTTGGCCGCTACTGCTTTCATAGATTACCTTTCGGAATCTGCTCTGCACCAGAGGTGTTCCAAAAAACTAATTTTAAATTGTTTGGCGATATATAGGTGTTGAGATATATTTCGATGATTTAATTATAGGAGGTAGAACTAGAGAGGAACATGACCAAATTCTTTTGAAAGTTTTAGAGAGAGCACAATCAAATAACATAAAGTTTAATCCTGACAAATTTCAGATTAGAGTAAATGAAGTTAAATATATGGGTTTAATTATTTCTAAGGATGGGATTAAAGCTGATCCTAGCCATGTTAAGGCAATTAATGAGCTTGAGAAACCATCATGTAAACGTGATATCAAAAGGCTATTGGGCAGGGTTAATTTCTTAAGTAAATTTTTACCCAATGTATCAGCTGTAACAGCCCCAATGAGAGAATTGTTAAAAAATAATGTGGATTTCCAGTGGAACCATGAACAAGAGACTAGTTTTGAAAATATAAAAAAACTAATAAGTTCAGCTCCTGTTTTAAAAGTGTTCAATCCTTTATTACCTATAACTGTTCAGTGTGACAGTTCACAAGGTAGGCTAGGTGCCTGTCTCTTACAGGAGGGACACCTAGTGTCATTTGCATCTAGAAATTTGAGCGAGTGTGAAACAAATTATGCTCAGATTGAGAAAGAATTGCTTGCAATTGTATTTGCATTTGAAAAATATCATAATTTGTTGTATGGTCACAAAGTATTAGTTAAAAGTGATCATAAACCTCTAACGTCAATTGTGCACAAGCCCATTGGTAAAATTACCACTCGCTTGCAACGTATGTTGCTTAAATTGATTAAGTATGATTTTACTATAAAATATGTCCCAGGTAGTAAAATGTACCTTGCTGACACTTTGTCAAGAGCAAGTTTAAAAGATGTGGGTGAAGAAGACCCCGAAATGCTAAATGTGGTACACTCTGTTGCAAAACTCTTGCCGATGAGTGAAAACAAATTCAAACAATTCCAAAAGTTAACTGCTGAAGATGAGGAACATAGTTTCCATGGTAGGCCCGGTATAGCTGCCTGGAAGACTGGGCTATTTTCGTCGAGTCACCTGGCACACTGATGAGTCACCGGGCCTCCTTCCATGACGCAGAAAACTTCTACCATACCTTTATCTGTGTGGGACCCATCAGTGTAGATGGTGAGATATTTGTTAGGAGTGTGGCTGTTGATTTGTGGATTAACTTGGAAGTGTGATGTCTCTTTAGCGGGGTGAATCTGCCAGCTGTGGACTTTATCTTGGACGATCGTCTTGGGAAATAGGGGGCCTATAATGTGATTCTGTTGGAGGTGGGGGATGGAGCTTTTATTGTATTCATATTCAAAGGTTATTGTTATTGGTGGTATGCTGGTAAATACTGTTAGCACAAACCTATCGAAGTGTGACGTCATTTATCTCTTGTCGTCTACTCTGGTCACACGAGGCCAATCACCTAGTGTTAAAGGCCCAGAGAAATTGCTTTAAAAATTAATATTAAACCATTAAACCAAATATTATCATTCTAAAACTTTTATATCTTGATTTGGATACTTTTATATAAGAGGTATCAATTGTATAAGAGTGATTTAGGTATTTTTAGCTCAGATTTGTGTATTTTAGTTTTAAAATATCAAAACGCTAATGTTCTGATCCAAGATCATAGCCATTTAATATAAGGGATGGCGCCATCTATGACCAGTAAAGTAAAGATTATCACTACGGACTTTAGTTGTGTGATATGATTAAAAAAAACTTATTTACTTAGATATTTTTTATTAAATATTTATGATTTTCAATCATTAAAAAATTTTCAAAGCGCAGCAGAAAATCTTTCATTAATCTGATCATTAAATACAATTTATTTACCATGTGCATTGTGCAAAGTTTGTTGTTTAATAACAAACTCAGAAAACTAAATAGCGTTAATTATATATAAAGAAAAAGAGATTAAGAAATAAAATAGTTTAATAGTATCCATAATCTTTAATTAAAAAAAGTAAAAAAAAACTAATTAATTTATCCAAAATATTTATAAAAAAATTATAAGCAAAGTGTTTTTTTTCAAACAAATTCTTAATTTAACAGGCTAGAAAAAAATCATGTTTGTTCATAAAAAAAATTATGAATATTTTCGTTAAATAACCTAGTTTTTTTTTCAAGTTTTTAAATTAAGGGTTATGACAATACTAAACTATTCTTATGCTAAAAAATTTTGAATAACAAAATTAAATAAGGTAAGCAAAACAAAACAATCTATGAGGATTTATTTGCATATGTGAGTTTTGCATACCTGCTAATAAGTACAAAAATCTTCGGCATACCTATATCAGTTTTGAGGAATGGAAATCAATAATTAATTTACAGTGTAGAAATATGCTTTATATATACTAAGGTTTGTTGGGGTAACTGAAACCACGAGGTAACTGGGCCATAGGCTATTTTATAAAAAACTGTTGGTGTTTTTAAAGTTTTAGCTTTTGGGAGCAATGCCTCTTTATCTCTACTTCCTAAAACAACGTGTATCAACTCAATCATAGCTCTCACTTTGCTGTGATAGGTTGTCAAAAATTTACGTTTCTTTTTTTAAAAACAACGTCAATATGGTTGAACTTCCTCGGATTTTTATTAAAATACTGTAAGTACTTTTATTAAACAATCTTTTTTTTTAAAGATTAGACATATAACTACATTAATATTATTAGCTATCTATACATATTTACTTCATGTTTTAAATGTAAGCCCGGTGTCCCAGTTACCCCATAAATGTTTCAAGAATGGGGTAACTGGGACACGTATCCGGGGTAACTGAGACATGCTGGATCCAGTTACCCCAATAGTTATAAATAATTTTTTTGTGTTTCTCTTACTACGGGAAGTAAATTTCTCCATTGGTTTTTGCTCACAATAAAGAAAATGATAGAATACCTTATTAAAATAACGTAATGAAATAAAAAAAAGCATATTGGGTGGTATCAAACCAAATTTCTTGACCCCTTGAGAGGCGGTGATGCCGTTATGGCATCACTTAATTTTAATTCCTAATTGCCACACTGGCCCCTGAATTTTATAATTAAAATTTAACCTTTATTAAGTACGCGAAAATATACTTTTACATGTTTTCAGATGATTCTCTTGTAAATATTGGTGTCATTAAATTATTTCAACATTTTACGAATGCAAGTACCTTGCTTCTGAAAGCCAGATAGCCAGAGCTTGAAATTGTACTATACACAGAGGTCGCATTCTATAGGCATAGATGCCAATATTTACGCTTTCTTGCTACCACTAAAATTTAATAGAGATTTTCGTTTTGTTTAATCATAAGATTTCGACGATTAAATAAGACAACATTTACTATAATATTTTAGTGGTAAGAGGAAAGCGTAAAAGTTGGCAGCTATGCTATAGGGAATCTTTTATCTCTCTACCACTATTTTGAAAATAATATCTTCATCGCACCTTTCTTTAAGGAACAATAAAATTTTCCCTGTATAATGCGACCCCTGGATAAGATAAAGTACTTAAGTACTTACGTAGCCGTTTGTTCAGAGATTTACCTTGCTATTTTTTCCTTAAAATACCCATGTGACTTTTATACTTATTATCTATACTAAAGACATAAGTACTTACTTAAGTTTTATACTTTTGGTATAAATAAATCTAATATTTTCACTTTTAGTGCTTTTTTTAGGCACACTGACAGCAAAGGTTTCCCTTACAACGCTGTGTATTGACATATAATTTACATGATCTGCCTGGTTTAAATTTTTTTTAAGTTGTTTACACTTTTTCAAACAGGTCCTGATATCCGATATGAAAAAATATAAACGCATGTGGAACATAGACCACCCCCCTTCCCTGGTCCAGTTACACCATTTTTGGGGGCAACTCGACCCATGAGTAAAGAAAGATGAAATATGCATATTTTTATATTTTTAAATATTAAAATGTAATTTTGAGCATTTCTGTCTGATATAGGGAAGCTAACTGAACACATTTACAGAAGTTCAGACTTTAATTGAAATGAACATTAGCTTTTTGAAGCTAAATTGTCAGAAGCTCCAGAGTCACATTGTAAAATCATGTCCCAGTTGCCCCAACTAACCTTATATACATATATAAGCTGTTAAAATAAAAAAAATCATATTTTATAACATCATAAATAGTTTATACCCCCCCCCCCTCCTCTCAAACATCATAACATAAAAAAATACTAATCTCATGCACAATTAAAAAAAAAAAAAGCTCTATCCCAAATAAAATTCGTCAAAGGAAAATTTATAAACAAACAAGTTTTTAAAAAATATAAAATAGTCGCCGAATTTTAACATTCTCATGTTTCAAATCCGGCTGCTATATTTGTAAATATGTTTAAAAGAACAATATAACATTATAAATTTTTGGTTTCTAAGGTTTATTCTTCTATTCTAAAAAAAAAAAAAAAAAAAAAAAAAAAAAAAAGATTGAAAGACGTAAATATATTTACGTCTTTCAATCATTTAATTTTTTTTTATGATTTTTTAAAAAATTTTCTGCATATATGCAGTAAAAAATATATAGATAAATAAGATATTTTAAAATTATTTCGCATAAATATATTACGTAATCTGTAAAAATATGAAAAACAGTTAACCTTTACTGGCTGAGCATAGATGACACCACGCCTAGACTGAAATAGCTAGGATTTCGTATGAACATTGGCACTTTTTGAATTTTAAAACTAAAAAATATAAATTTGAGCTAAAAATAACTTAATTACATTTATGCAAATAAGACCTCTTATATCAATGTATCCAAATCAAGAGATGAAAATGTCAGAAAAGAAATATTTATTTTGTAATGATTTTTTAATATAAATTCTATGGGAGCGTAACATTAGCGGCTAGGTCTCATGTAGCCAGAGCAGACGAAAGCAGAAGAATCACGTGATCACTTCGATAGCGTATTGTTTTGTACCCACGTGAAATTTGTAGAAGAAAAATACGTTGTATAGAGGTCGGTTTTGTGAAGGCTTGTTCAGTTAGCCTCTCTCCCGACAGATGTTATAATTCTTTCTACACTGTTAAAAATATCGTGAAAAATTACCTCTGTTTTTAAAGGCGATCTATTTTCTGTCGAATGAGAACGCTTCATAGGTGTTTATGTAGCGTTCTCATTGGTCAGAAAATAGATAGCCTTTAAAAACAGAGGTAATTTTTCACGATATTTTTAACAGTGTATAATTGCAAGATAGAAAGTTTTTAATAGTTTATTGTTAATCCCCAAATTTTTGACATTAGCTTTAATGATTTATGATGGAATGAGACCAGTTTGTAACTTATGTAGCTGATGTGGGGTATCTAGCTTATATTTTTGACAGTGTTTATATTTAAGAGTTTCAGGTGTGGGACATGATGTACGCTTACGCCGTTGATGAGCATTACTGTAGTAACTCCCAAGTACTGCAATTGACATTTGAACGCTACCTCATTACCCTTCCTGAGCGTTGGTTCTTTAGCTTGCTCTTAGTGGGAACAATCGTGTAGCAAGACTTAGTGTAGCTGAATTCCAGATTGCATTGAGTAGTCCAGCGATAGATTGCGGAAAGAACTGGTGCCAGGATGTATGTGAATTGTTTGATAGCTGGGCTTCGTGGTGCGACGAAGGTATCGTCAGCGAAGACCTATACTACCCACGCCTTCTCCTCCGTGAGCCGAAAGAATAGGATATATATAACAACCAGCCAAAGAATCGGGCAGAGGCACGACCTTTGTGGAACTTCGACATTAAAGTAGTGTTCCCCTTCGTGGAGAATGACCGAGCGGTACCAAAAGTAGTCGTCGATCAAGACCAGGTGATCATGTTCGACCCCGAGTTCCTCCAAAAGTCGGAAGATATCGGTTCTGCGAACGCTGTTAAATACACTCTTTATGTCGAGCGTGAGTAAATATGTGTAAATACTACGTCTCTTCGACTCAGCTATGTATTTTAACATCTTGTGCAAGGCATCGACTGTATTGATATTCATTCGAAATCCGTACTGTCTTGCACTGAGCAGGTGATTGGTCTCTAAGAAATTCTCCAGTCTTGTTGCACTTGTCTAGTACCTTATCGAAGGTCTGCAAGAGATAGATTGGGCGCTAGGATCCTGGATCACTGCGTTCCTTCCCCTGTTTGGGGAAGTAAACAACAATCGCTCGTTTCCAAGTCCACGGGAAACAAGATGTCCTTAGGCAACATTGTACTCTTCGATAGTAAAGAAGTCCGGATCATCGGTCGCACTTTGACAAACCTTACGTGTGTGGTCGTATATCCAACAGTTATAAGAAAAAGGTCGTTTATTCTGTCGGAAACACCAGCCAACATTCAGTGGACGTAGATTCGAGAGTCGCTCGTATAAGTCCTCGTACACTGACAAAATTACGTAGTGACTCCCTTTGCTTGCAAAACTATATCGCAGTTCGAGGGAGGCACCTTTGAGAGCCTCGTTCTACTGTAGAATCGCATTGACTGTTTTGTCATTTAGCACAGTTGGATCGACTCCGAAGAGAATGATCTTCGGATTGCGTCTTCTCGATATCGTGACTTCTAGATCCTTCACGAGTTCCTTCGTTTCTACAACCTCATCAAGCCTCGCGAGGTCCTCGGCGCGATTTGTGTTGATGGCTATGCCTCCCCCCCCCTTTCCGAAATGTGCTTCGTACCTCGAAGAGCTATCTTCGATTGTATCGGGTAAGCTTTACTTGATAGTAGTTTGAAAATCTCATTGGAGACAGCTCTGGCGGAGGTTCACCTGCTCCCTTGGGGTGAACTAGAAGGACAAAGTCCTAGATAGGTGGGAATTCAGACGTAGGCTTTGTTCCCTTCCGAAAGTGTCGTTTTCGCAGACTCGTGCCGGGCAGAGTCCTATTGAAGAGCGTGTGTATTTGCTTGCTTTGCGGCCATCTTCCGTGCTCTTCGCCTACTGCAGCTTCTTCCTTGAATTTTTTACTACCTCGTTCCAGGTTTTGGCTTTCTTTTGGTCAACTTTACCCCTCTGGTCTGACGTGTTGAATTTAGGTCCCGGGTTTCTGATGGCTTCTAGCCTGAGTTGATTTTCACCTTACTTTTCTTCCTAGACTTAGTCTCCTGTTCGGAGGAAGAGCGTACCTTTTCGGGAAATTCAACTGGACTCGTGTGGGGTTCTATGCCTTCCCTCTGAGACACCTTCTTCCTTTTAAGGGAAGTTTTGGGTTTCTCTTCGGCGGGTGAGCTGTCCATCCCGCCCTCGTCCTTTTTTGCGCCCTTTGGATCATCAGATTTCTACTGGCTCGTGTGAGGGAGTCTGCCATTCCTAAGACTGCTTTTCCCTTTTTCGACGGCATAGGCTTCTTCTGCTCGTCGGCGGGTGGACTGTACAGCTCGGACATCAGTCTCCTTTCTCTTTTCTCTTCTTTTCTCTCACTTGAGTTTCCCCCGGAGTTGGTTTCCATGCGGATCGGAGATATCGTCTCTAACTCCTGACCTAGGGCATTGCCTAGATCCAAAATGGACTTTCTAAGGTCCCCTCAAATATCTGACTTAGCCTTTAGAACGGCTTTCTTGTAAGTTGAATCCTATCCTTTTTGACCGCCCATATTTGCTCCTACTGACGAGTAACTCATTCGATAACATCGATACTTAGAACTGAGTATCGAGAGAGATTGTTCTGTTGATTCTTTCGACCCTGTCGCAGTATCAGACTACATAGAGTCAGACGGAGACCCGCGTCAAGGCAAAGCTACTATTTTTAAGAATATCCGAAATCAGAACACAGAAACAGCCTCGAAAAAATCGCAAAAAATAACTTTTTTTTCGAAAAATGCGGGTGCTTGGATGCCGTATATTCCCAGATGGCCGCCATTGAATGTTTTGAGATTTCTTGGCGATTTTATGTTGGCGTTCTTTATCGATATGTGGAACACCGTGTGACGTATGTGTTTCGGCGTGACGTGTTCTGGCAACCCCGTTTTTCATTCGAGATTGTGTTGCGAGTACGCGAGAAGGCAGTTTTTGCTTGTGATATCGTGTTGTATGTTTCTGTCAATTATTTTTATGTTAAATTTATTGGATGTATTTGATTGGATATGTGTTCTGTAGTCCGTTTAAACGCTCTTGCTGAAGTAATTAAGAAATATGAGGAAATTTTGGCGAATAAAGGAGGTTTGTTTACAGTGCGTATTCATAAGCCTATTTTGGAAAATGACGGTGATGCTAGCATATTTCGTGCTTGAGCTTTCAAGAAAGAAGATGTCTGTTAAGGTATGTTGATAATTTTATGTACATTTTGTTGCCTTACGAGTTTTGTACATTTTAAGATTTCTACACATCGAGAACTGCTGAATTTTGAGATTGCTACACAGCGAGAACTGCTGAATTTTGAGATTGCTACACAGCGAGAACTTTTGAATCCAGTGATGTTTTTTTTCGGTTAACGAGCGCGTAGCGCTCATACGACGTTTAGTGATTGCCACTTTAAAGAGTTTTGTTTATTATCTACATTTTCTTTTCGTTAAGCCTAACATGCGTATAAACCAGTGCTTGGCGACATTTACTATTTGGTGGAAAAGGGGTTTTTACGCCAAGAAAAATTCCAAAATGGCGGCCCCGGGAATTTATGACACCTGTTCCAATGCGGGACTAAGATGTGATAGAAAATAACTTCTCTGTCTTAAATTCATTTAACCCCTAGAGGGGCGGTGATATATATTATATCCAGCCTAATTTTAATTCGGATTTGCACCAGAAAATTTTAATTAAGTTTTACTTTTAGAACTTTGGTGAAACAGAGCTAGGAAACTTCTTTCCCTTATTTTATAATAAAATTTTCTCAAATTTCCGGTGGAAATTCAACATTACAAAAAGGTTTAATTAAATAAATTGATTTTTATGACATCCGACCATTTTTGGGATTTAGATTTCAAAACAAAACATTAATTAAAGTATTTTTTGCGCGGGCTAGGTAGCTCCGTGGTAGAGCATTTACCTGCTAATCAAAAGGTTCCCGGTTCGAAGTTCGGAGCCAGAGTTTGAATATTTTTTAAAGGAACTGAAATCGTTATCCAACAGATTCAATTTTACACAAATTTTGGTAATTTGTTTTGCCATTTTACGGCCAAAAATTGTTGTAAAATATTTTAACAATTATTTTTTTAATTAATATATATATATATATATATATATTGAGAAATTGCGAAATTTAAATTGTCTTATGGATTTGATTAAAGGAGCTTTCGTATCTTTTTGCCATTTTAAGGGTTTCTTTTTTTTTCGTTTTAGCTATAATTAAGTGATGTAATTAAATATGTTTTCAGATATACAACTATATGCTGTTACAATTGTCTGAAAAGCAATTGTTTAATATTTTCAATTTGACTTAAAAATTGTCTTCCAATTATGATAATTTAAAAATAAATTTAATTGTGCTGCCATCTATGTTCTTATTGAAAAGGGTAAAGAATTTTATAATTAGAAATTAATGATTTGGATTTATTAATTAAAGGATAAAGTATTTTGCAAGGAATATTAAACGAAACATTCTGTGCGATTTTCGATCACTTTTACTTACTTGTTTTAAATACCTGGAAATAAGTTATAATTGTCTCGTTTCATAGAAATTGTCTTTTATGAAAATATTGATGTTATATGTAGGGTAATTATTGTTTAAGTAATACGCACAATACTTGAAATTGTAACACATTTATCATCATAAAGGTTAAACGACTATGGCGCAATGGCAGTAATGCTCAAGATTCAGAGTGGGTTAAAAAATTGGCATTGGAATTTTGTT
Source organism: Maratus speciosus (assembly GCA_963932465.1). Lineage (NCBI taxonomy): Eukaryota > Metazoa > Arthropoda > Arachnida > Araneae > Salticidae > Maratus > Maratus speciosus. Next base: position 378,397,265 of record OZ010788.1, on the reverse strand, counting down.
ATGCAAATTTTTAAAGAGTAATTACTGATTGTTTTGTATTCTTATAAATATATTCGAAAAATATTATAAGTTTCTTTAATTATTCTCCCTGTTTTTCTCAAAATTAAAGGAAAAATTATTTTCTTTTAAATTGTCTAAAACTAATATGCACGGATATTTTAATTAATGTTTTATGAAAAATCTTTGTAAATATTTTTTAAGGTCCTTTTTTGTCTTCTTCTTTCATTTACTTCTTCATCCAATGTAAAAGAAATTTCTTTTAAAAAATAAACGCAACTAAAAAAGGAAACTTACTTATTTCCAAGATTAAAGAAAAATTTCCTTCAATGTTTCTAATGATATGATACTCGATGAATAGGAATATCATAACTATAACATTGTACAAACTCCAGACTTAATTTAAACAAAATTAACATATCAATGTTCATTATTTGGATTTTATAAATGAATGAAGGTAGATGTAGAAAATTTTAATTAGTTCTCCATTTTCTTTGTACAGAATTAATTGAAGTTTTAGAATAGAATTGAAGAGACCGAGATACATCGAAGGAGCTTTGAGTATATTTTTTAATTAAACTCATGGTTAGAGCCTTTGTTGAATATTCCTAAATTTTTAATGAAGGAGTTGTACCACAGACAGAAAGTTAATGGATTAGAATAAAAGAAAAAACTGTGTTACCAATTTCAGCTTTTGAATGCTTCCTAGGCAGTTAATTTTGCTTGAATTTGAAAGCACGGAATTTCTTTTCATCATTATTTTTATGAAGTAGAAGTTTGTTTAAATAATCCATTATTTCTAATTTTTAAAAGTATCGTTTTGATTGTTACGTCTGTTCTTTATTAAAAATTTTATGAAATTATATAAATTGCGCCTTCAGATACTTTAATTTAATTTTCTGAAGCGATAATTTTGTCACAAGGGAAAATAAATTACAAACCGTTCTGATGTAACTCATACAAAGGTAATAAATATGTAAAATTTTGTTCATTTATTTAGAAAAACTATGGCCATAATTTGCTTATCGAACCACTAACCTCTTGGCTAATGGTCTACAACTGAAGATGAAATTTGGTTGGTTCATTATTAGTATAATTTGGCGATAGTGACGTCATTATGATGCCTCAAATGTCTATCAGTGTGGCAGTTACAATTGTGATCAAAACGTTACTTCTTTAATTCGTCTCATAATGACTCTCAAGCGATTACTATTTGTAAATCTATTAAGTCGTAGTGGACCACAGTATAAAAGTTTCAAATATAGTTGAAACGTTTTTATGAATTTGATTTGTCTGTCCGTACGTCTGTCTGTCTGTCTGTCCACTCTCTAATTTGTGTAAATATACTCGGATTTTTATGAAATTGATATATGTTGATGATGTTTACCATGACATGTTCGATATTAAATATGTAGTGAGTAGCATTAATAGTTCATTTACAGGAACATTCAAAATATTTCTTTTACATTACGGTCAATGGGGGAAAATCGTTTGCAGTGTATTTTAATGACATTACGCTGTTTAAAATGTATTGAAATTGATAAAAAACCACCGAATTTCACTCCAAGATGATTACTATAGAATAGAGAATTCATATAGCATTCATAGTTCATTCACAGGGACACACAAAATAAATTGGTTACAGTACTCTCGGTATGCGCTTTCGGTATTCGCTTTCAAATTTAACTATTCTTTTGTATGTTACTCACTGTGTATAAATTCGATACCTAGTGTACAGGGCTGCACAAAAGAATTCACGTACCATTCACTTTAGTAGCGGAAATTCCTGAAGGGGAATTTTCAACTGTGGTATGCATTTTCTAACCGAATTAAATTTTTGCATGAACGTAGTTTATAGATACAAATATATATGGCATATACAGAAAGAATTCACATAGTTTTCCGATTGTAGATTGGAATTGCTGAAATTGGATTTTAAAATGTGTTATGAGTTTCGAGCTGGTTCAATTGGACATCATATTTCAACTTATTAAATGGTGAAGAAGTTTTGTTACATTATTCTGAATATGTTGGAAAGTGTTTCATAATTTATGTTTGACGCCTTTTTATGTTTTAGTCTACCTTTTGGCGCAGTATGTCCCTTAAGGGATTTTGTGCCATACAACCAACCAACCAACTATGCTTGGTGCATGATTTTTTTCATTCTTGTTTATTGAACTGGTCACAAAATAGGACATACCGACGTCACAGTGACTTGATTCATTTCCACGGTAAGAATGTTTGCATTATCCTCGCAATACATCCACCTTTTATGTCGCGGTGCTAATAGGGTAATTTAAGGTTCTAAAGTCCTATTTTGAATATGGTGGCTACGTTAAATAGATCGGATATTTGCGGATCTTGATTAACAGCCAGCGTCCTAAGCACTAAACTAACAAGCGTACCAAAGTGTGGGCGATATATGATAAATAATTAATCGTATGGCAAAATTAAAAATACATAAAAAATAGTTTTTCAGTTGCAGTCAAACGTCAGTTAAGGTGCCTTTGCACTGCTGTTTATTTAGTCTTAAAATCTGGAATTAATTAAGATTTGTTGCGAAAATAAGATGAAATAACTCATCTCATTGATGCTGTCATAGTAACTGCGAGATTTTTCAAGATTATAAGGTAAAACCAGAGTTCCCCGTTCCAGAGCCGAGCATCTCCATGCGGTCCTTCCAAGGAGATCACGTAACGATCCCCCGTCCCAAAAGGCACCAAAGTGACACCCAACCACCGCGAAGGAAACCCGCCAGTGGAAACAGCTGAACGAGGGAGACGCAAGGTCAAACTGCACCAAAGAACATCGTAAAGTCTCTGCTGCGGCATGAAGCTGTACCCCCCTAGCGGAATGTTTTGACGAGTTCGAGATTCCAGGAAACATCTGCACCAGGGGAGCGGTGCCGCAACAAAATGCGACGCAGCCAGAAGAGCCGAAGCCATTAGCGTCACACCGCAAAACAACGGATACCGTCAAACCGACAAATTCTTCGTGTTTCCAATTTTCCCACCATGAGTCGCTAGTGTTACACCTCGAGGATACGCGACTAATCCTCAGGTACCTAAATGCCACGCACAAGAGGTACCTCGCTTAGAGGACTACTCAACGAGCAGGGCGGAAGACTCGCTCCATCAAGCCCTAGGCCACATGTTAGACTCTGTCACTAGGCATTACACCTCGAGAGGAATATGACAAAGCCCCCTCAGGTACCGAAAAAGTTTGAGATACCCTGCCCAGAGGCTTGCAAGAGCTCCTCACAGGCGGTTCATCGCTCCTCAAGACCACTAGCCGTAATCAAAGCCATGAAAGATCGCAGCTCTAGAACCCGGGCAGATGCTCAGAGTCACACAAATGGCAAAGTCTGACAACGCAAGAAAAAAGAAGGCAACTGCTAATTCGACCAGTGGGCGGTCACCGCCTATGAATAGATTGGCTTGCTCCCCAGAGACATGGTTCCGTCAGCCCTACACATCACAGACATAAAACGTTACAGATAGAAAACGGGAAGAGCCCGGAAGAGGGGCTTGCTTCCAGGTGACACAAACCTCCTGCCAGTTGGCGAGGCTTCGTGGCTATACTATCTTCACCAGCCGCAGTCGTTACCGGCCACTTCACCGTAACTCAAGGACACACCTCAGACAAGGCGTACTCCGGAAGAGAGTGGTTGGCGCCATCCAACACATCTTGTGCAAGTCGGTGGGCCCACGAATCAAGCTCCGACGCTATCTACAATCGACACCGACCGGACTTTGCCTCCCAGTAATTCCCAATACGCTGATCGCAGGAATGGGAGTTTCAATTCCCGACATAGGGAATCTAGTAAATAATTTAATTTATTTCTCTAACTTTTACTAACCCATTACTCAGTTACCATTATGTCATCTTCACAGGTTCCCTCAAATTTCCAAAACCATTCTCGTAGTACAAAAAGACCTAAAACTCCATTTGGCAACCTTAAATTTATTCATATTAACTTAAATCACTGCAAAACAGCAAACGAATCCCTTGGGGATTACCTAAACACTGTCAATCCGGACATGGCATTGCTGCAGGATGCCTACTGCTCAAACGACAAAGTATCGGACATTCCACCATCCTGACCGGTATTCTCTTCAAAAACAGGTACAGCACACCTGGTAGTCCGGAATACAAACATGACATACTCTCACCTATTGCATTGTCACCTATGAACATTGCGTATTTATCATTATCCCGGCAAAAGAAGGCCATTTGATCATGGGTACAGTATACGCAGCTCCCAGACTCAACATTGAGGATATCCTCGAGGAGTGGGAACACCTAATAACACATAATAGATTCTTCATCTGCAGGGGGGAATTCAATACTCTGTCGCCACTCTGGGCCTACGAGACGGAGACCGCGCGGAATGGAGCTGTCATCGAACATCTGATCAAACACAACCTATCCATAGCAAACATAGATAACACAGAACACACATTCGTAAAAACAAATGGCGACGACTAAGTGGTGGTCAAAGAATTTCCAGATCACATCTTGGGCAATCCATAGGCCCATAGCAAAATTAAGAATTGGCACGTATGAGATGTTCACAGAGATTCTGATCATAAATATATCTCTTTTGGCTTTGAAATTACACCAGAATACACAGCAAGGCGCAGATTGAACATCACTAGGGGGAATCTGCGCAAATTCACTAACATTATTAAAACACACAAACCTCTCCTCAACTAGCACCTGAAAGATGCAAAAGATACAGATTCGATTAATTCATTGACACAAGTCCTCATCGAAACAATGCACGAGGTTGCAAAGGCATCTTTCAGATACAAAAACACACACAGATCAGCTAATTACTCCTACTGGGCGGCAGATCTGCGAGCTAAACGCAATCAGCTAAGAGCAATGCGGAAGAAGATCAAAGCCCCGAGACAAAATAATGAGGACACAGAGTACTTCCTTACTCTGGCAGCAAAATACAAATTATTGACATCAAAATACAAACGCAGTATTCTGGATACCAGGAGCAAGGCATGGCGGAAGTTCTGCAGCGGCCAGACGAACCCGCATGGCACTGCTTAAAAAATCTTTTCTGTAAAATTCTTCAAACCTGACGAGATTAGATTCGAGCTGCCCTCACACGGATCTTCACGCCAAGCAAACCTAGAGCACCTTACAAAAGAACTTTTCGGAGCTTCGGCATTCCCTAATATAGACAATTCAGACTTAAACCTTGACGACCCCCATGACCTCAACTCCTATCTATCTGAGCGCAATATTTTAATAAACTGGGGCTCAGGCTCCTCAATTCATAATCTACAGAAAGGGTGTTCACAGGGCTCCTGTCTACGTCCTATCCTATGGCTCTTGATAGCTAACGTAATCCTCAGGGAATTCGAGAGGCTTAGGTTCCTCCTTTTTGCGTTCGTCGATGATTTCAGCCTTGTCCTCTCGAGCCGTCGGGAATCGACGTTGAAGACCTGGCAGGTCGGGCTCTCCCCCTCTTCCTCCAGCTGCTGACTCGTTTACACCTCAAGCTCTCCAAAGGCAAATCACAAGAAGTTACCTTTGCCAAACCACACGATCTTAAACGCTCCCCAACGATGCGAATCGATAGGCAGTTGGTGAAACATAAAGACAAAATAACTCTTTTAGGACTCACAGTAGACAAAAACATGAGCTGGAGGACACACATTAGCAATGCCAGAGAAAAACACATAAAGCTCTTCAATAACTCTCGTAAACTTACAGTAAAAACTTCTAAATAAAGCCCCAAATGCTTAAAATATGGTACAACACCATAGTGGAACGGATTATCTTTTATTGCGCGGGAGTCTGGGGTAGAAACCTCACCCAGCAGGCGAAGGACAGATTGATCTCAACTCAAAGGATGATTCTACTCCAAATGAGCAGAGGCTATAAGACAATCTCCTCAGAAGCCCTTTCAGTGATAACGGGGATCCCTCCCATAACAATCACCCTAGAGTTTGAATACCTAAGAAATAAAATCACTCACTTAAAACACGATTCAACGCATCACACACATTTTCTTAATACAGACATACAGATGAAAGTCAGCAGTTAGATCTTGCATCCTGTGAAAGAGACGTCTCATTTACAAGTTAACCCAGAAAAACTCACCTATAAGCCATCCGAAGATCCAACCGTATACACGGATGGGTTCCGAACCGGATCAGGCATGGCAACAGCATTCTGTGTCATGAGTGATGGGGAGGTGGACCATCAGTGGGCCAACACGATTGGGGATCATAACTCCGTCTATCAAGCGGAGCTCCTCGCGATCCTGCGGGCATTGAAGTGGATGTCTGGTCAATCCTTCCCCTTCGTTAGGGTCTACAATGATAGCCTCTCCAGCCTCCAAGCAATTTTCGCGCACCGTACAAAACACCCATTAGTACTAAAAATTATACAACAACTCTTAACACTAACCCACAAATATTTCCTTGGTCATGTCTCGGCCCACATTGGCGTTGAGGGCAATGAGCGAGTCGATACACTAGCCAAGGCAGCAACAGGAAAACAGGCAATAGATTTTGAACTCCCAGTTCCCCCTTCTCGGCGACAAGTCTTAAAAGACAGACGAGTCTTAAAAGACAGAATTCTTCCGCCTTGGCAGGCTAGGTGGAATGACTCCGACAAGGAATGCTACACACAACCTCATACCTAAGGTCTCTAGGAACCTATATCATCTCTCAATACCCACCACCGCATTCCTGACGGGTCACGGCCCTTTCAAAACTTACCTAAAATAATTCCATTGCACCTCCTCGCCTCTCTTCGAATGCAGAGAATTAGGCACACCATAGCATAGCTACTATAACTGTACCCTAATGGAAACTTGGAATATCAAATTTCACAGCTCTCCCCCCGAAATTCTGGTTATTAAACATACTCTCAAGGTCGGCACTGCCGGCAAAATTAAAGCATATTTGTGTCGTCTAGTTGCAAACCGGCCAACTCGTCAAAAATTGAAAATGTGTTTTTTCAGTTTTTTTAGTTCTAAGTAAAGGTTTCTATCATCTGGTAACGAGAAACCATGCAAAAACCTGTCAATCCCTGCGTTATATGCGTTTGAAAATCACGATGTGGTGCAAAAGCGGCCAAATCCTTCAGCCGGTGAGTTTCAAAACCGGCCATCTCCATATCCGCTAGCTAAAGCTTCTGCTCGACCCCACAATAACTCCTCACTTGTTGATTAGATTAACGTTATCGTGTTTTCTGTCGCCTGTGATTGCTCTCCCTTGGTGCATACAAATTTTCTAATAATTTAGCTTCGTGTTTTCTCCGACTATGGAAGTGTTTCTGGAAGAAGTGTCTACTAATCAACCAAGGAAGCGGCAAAGTGGATCGAAGACGTGGTAAACGAGAAAACCCAAAATTCAAAGGTAAGGTACACCTTTTGATAACCAGGGGTGATTTATCATTTTTTGACGCCCTAGGCCAAAATACTTTTCCGCAACCTCCCCACCCCCTTCATAAAACTGTAAGTGAATTTTCTTTGACAAATTTAAGAATTTTTTAATCTATTTAATTAATTAATAATACATTTAAATTTTGCTTTATAAATTTTAGTATTTTGAGAATTGTAGATTGGAAATGAATGGGCTTTTATTACAATTAAAATCTGAGAGAATTTTGTGTTGGTGTATCGAGAAGTAGAAAAATTGTTTTAAATGTAATTATTACAAATTCATTTTTTATTTAACACTTCTCGTTAAAATTTTAAATTGTTCTTATTTCATTAAATTTAAAAACTTTAAAGTTCTTAATTTTGCGAACCCTACCTAACGTACGCCCATTGGCCATAGCCTAAGTTGCCATATGGGTAATCCACCCTGGGGATAATATAATACATAATTGATAACATAATAACATCATAGTTAGCATATTTTGATTAATTAATTATCATGATGCCATAATATTTTATTAATCTAACTAGCAGCCTAACGCCCGCTACGCTGGTCAGTTATTCTAAAGAAACCTTGAATAAAACGAAATATATCTGTGAATTTGATCATGCGTTTTAAGGCAATATGGACATTTACCTGGAATGCCCAATCTAATTGGTGAAAACAATATGAACGGTATTACGCTATTATATCTTTTGAGCCATACAAAATTTAGGCTGTTAAGGGTCAACTTCTTTCGTTGATCATTTAGTGTAGTATTCGGTGAAGAACGATAGAACAATATGTAATATACTAAAAGGGTTCGTGAAAAATTATCAATGCAAGTCTCATCAGAATCTGTTAATTGGACATACTGAAAAGGCTAATCGTTCATAATTTGGCTCGCCTGATTATAAAACATTCAGCCTTAATTCTATAATCAAGCAACCTGACGACCAAGCAACACCAAGCGAATGATATATGCTTTATACTAAAACATTCACTGAAAATTTAACTAACCGAGCAAGTTCCATCAAAATCCACTTAGCAGGATCTTTTAAGTTGGAAAATGTACCGAAACATTTCATAAAAATAATCTAATTAACAGTTTAAATCCCGTGAAAATTCATTCAGCGGAACCTTAAAAAAAAGCCAATCTTTCGAAATTGGGTTCATCCGATTTAGATCTTTACCCATAATTATTTAACTAAGAAACGTAGAACATTATGTTTTGTACCGACATCTTTTCTGTAAATTATCTAACTAACAATGTAAGCCCCATCAAAATCAATTCAGTAGAAGTAAATTTAAAAGTGGCCGGAATGAAATTTCTCTTTGCATTTTATATAGATTGAGATAGTTAAATATAGCTATCATAATCGCGTTAACCTGATTATAGAACTTTCAGGGATGTAGGGGTAGGTATACGTCGCATCATTTCTGGACTTTTAAAGAAACTCTGCACAACTTCCATAACTGTAACATTCTAGTATATATCCTTTGTCTGTAGAGTATTATCCTCAAATTTTCTTTACTATACCACTGAGAACTTTCTCCGCATAGCTTCGTAACTAAACAATTTTGAAAGGTATGATAAATATTGAAAAATCCCTGAAATATTATCTAACTAACTGTGCAACTGTCATTAAAATCCATTCAGTAAAACTTGAAATCTTTCCTAATCGAGTTCACCTAATTTTATAACTCCCGTAACTATTACTAAGCAACTTGGAACGATGGTTTTTACATTAAAATATTTATAAACCAAATTTACTATCTAATAGTCTAAGTTCGGCAAAATTATGTTCAGTAGAATCTGAGTTATAATCCATCGGAATGAAACAGGAATTTATGCTTTACATATAGTAATAGCAGCCTTCGCCCGCTACGCTGGTCGGTTTCTCCAAACGAAACTTTAATCAAACGAAATATATCGGTGTATTTGATCTTGTGTTTTATAACAATAAATACATTTATCTCCAATGATCATCCGCATTGCTGAAAACGATATGTATGCCATTACGGTTTTATATCTTCTAATACCTCTGACAAAATTTGGACTGTTATGATGCAAATCTTTTACCTGATTATTTATAATTCAATATGAAAAAGAACGGAAGAACAATATGTAGCATATTAAAGTCATCCCTGAAAATTAAAAAATGCAAATCTCATCAAAATCCGTTCAGTAAAACCTTCTAATAAGACTAATTTTTCATAATTGGGTTCACCAGATAATACAACATTCAGCTATAATTCTATAGCAAAGCAATGTTGAACAATATGTGTTATATACGAAAATCTTTCCTGAAAAAATATCTAACAGCAGTGCTAATTAACTCAGTAGAACCTTTTAAAAAGTCTAATATTTCAAAATAGGGTTCACTGATTAAGGAACTTTCGCGCATAATTCTATAACTGAGCAACGTATAATAATATGTGTTATATATGAAACACTTTCTTGAAAATTTATCTAACAATGCAAATCTTCTCAAAATCCATTGAAAAGAACTCAAGTTATAAGAGGTCGGACCGAAATTGCCCTTTATATTTTATACTTGAAGCTGATAGTTAAATATATCTTTCATAATCAAGTTAACGTGATTGTAGAATTTTCAGGAATGTAGCATAGACTATTCACCGTAGACCTTCTGGATTTTTTTTAAAAACTGTGCGCTCCATAGCTATAACATATATACTCTCTAGTATATACCCTCTGCCTGTAGATTTTATCCTACTTTTTTTCAACTACACCACTGAGAAGTTTCCTCATAGTTCCATAACTAAAAATGTAGAATTACATGTCAAGTATTGCAACAATCCCTAATATTACCTAACTGTGCATTTCCAATCAAAATACGTTCAGTAGAACTTTAAATAAAAGGTAATCTTTCACATTCGCGTTCACCTAGTTTTGGAACTTTCTCTTGTAATCTAATTTTCTGCCATTTGATTTGTTGCCAAGTTTGTGCTTCAGAAAAACAATAACCCAGAAGAAAACTTCCCTACAGAGAAGTACCATCCATGCAAGAAGTACCAACCATCCACAAAAAATAATCTAACTAACACTGTAAGTCCCATCAAAATACATCCAGCAAAATTCAAATTATAAACGGGTGGAAGGAAAAGCAAATTTGCATTTTATATAATTTCGGTAGATGTGTCTTTCATAATTGCGTTCACCTTTCTGTATAGCTTTTCTAATAGCTGTATAACTAATACTAAGCAAAGTAGAACACTGTGTGTATACATAAAAACTGTTCCAAAAACATTACCTAATAGTGGCATATCCTGGCAAATTATTATAAAGAATAGGAATAAAATGCAAATTTCCGTTTTAAATATGTAGTAGATGATGATACGATTTTCTGTAATAGAATTCATCCTGACGTTTTCGTTTCATACATAAACGATGCTTTCAACATTGTAATTAATACACCGATTGAAGAAGTATCCGATTACGGAAGATTAACCAGAAATTCCATGAACAGCTACCCAAAGAAAGGCGAATATATGGCTTTTGTGATACTTTTATGTTAGCCGGGCGCAAGTAAGAAATCAACAAAGATTGTTTCCATATCTTATTCTTATTTTATTATTTGCATTCAAAATAAAAACATTTCACTCATTTCATTTATAATACATGCTTTACACTAATGGCATTGAAAAAGATGAAAAGTAAAACAATAGGAAATAATGCCATAACTTAAAACAAAGAATTGTTTTTAATTTACATATGCGAAATGTAACAACTGCTATTGGGAATTTTAAAAATGCTAATGGCGATATTTACATACGTATACGGCTGACATAAAAGTACCCATTTTTTCTTTTTATCCAGGAGCAAACGACAAATCGCGATGTGTTATTTCAATTCCAATTTCTTCCATTGAAAAAAGTGGTACTTACCTATAATCTGGACCATGAGATAGATCGCCAAAAATGGTTGGCAAATGCCAATCTTGTTTATCGTTTGCCAATTTCGTTCAAAACAGTAATTTAACATTCTTAAATATATAACCTTGATAAAAATGGCAAATTGTTTAAAATGAATAAATAAATAAAATATATAACATAAAACTACATACTATTAAATTGTAAATAAAAAAAACTATAATAATAAAATGAATTTAAAACTGTAATAAATAAACTATCAAATGGACAAAAAATAAGGGTTGCTGTAATTAGTGTAATTGTCTTGCATCTGACATGGACCGGATGAAAGTACCAAAAAATTTTTTAAAGTCGCACAAACATTGCTTTCATTTTTTTTTATATTTTCGTTTTATAATATTAATTTCTCAGTGGATCGGTTCTTTGTATATTAAATAAAATCAATATTTGTTTTCATTTTTTCAAGGCGTTTGTATTTTTTTTCAAGCTCATATAGCCGATTTAATTATTTAAACAAAAGAATTAACAAAAAGATTTAATTTCAATTTCTTCCGTTGCTACAGTAACGGATGTACAATACGAATAAATATGGATAAATTATCACATGTAATGTTAGATATTTCGAGATTTTGGCACCAAAGAAAAATATGATATATGATACGCCAAATTAGAAAAATATGATATATTTCACGAACTACTGGACTTAAAAGAATTTAGTTAGTACCGTTCGATTCAGCATACAAAAATACACTAAAATATGTTATCAGTTGAAAAATAACTATAAAATCAGATTTTTAAGGAATTTTTTTAAATTTCGTTCGATTTTTTACCCCCTTAGGGGTGGAATTTTAGAAAATCCTTTCTTAGCGGCACTCTATGTCATAAGAAGTATTTTTACCCCAAATTTCAAGATTTTAGGTTCAGTAGTTTGGGCTGTCCGTTGATTAATACAAAATCCAGACTTTCTTTTATATATATAGATAACTTGCCTACGTTGATTCAGTATTCTTTTATCCCTCCAGACCGTGTTTCAGCTCAAATTGAAAGGAGATTGAGAAAAATCGAGTCCCTCATTCAGCCCGTAAAGTATGAAGAAATTTTATCTGAATATGGAACAGTTTTCAAGTCGAGAAGAGACCGACCATGAGTGGAAGAAGACCAGCAATTTCTTCCACAAACCACCTGCACTGTGGCATTTCAAATTTGCTCCTACGAAAAAAAAATCATAACAGAATATAAAAATAAGCTGTTGGTGCAAGGGAGGTCTTCTACAAATCTGAGGTAGAAGTCAGAAAGTCCATTGTCAAGAGTAAGAGAAGTATTATGAACAGCAAGCTTGAGGACGTGGCTCCGGATACCGTGGTGAAGCCTCTAAAACTTCGGCATGTTCAAAACTTACTGACGAAACATTTCGGACCAAATTGGGATGCTGGCAAGCGGTTATTATTATTTTTTTTTTACAAAAATATATTGGCATCAGCTGCTTAAAAAGCAGAAAGCAAAGATGATGAAGAAAAAGACGCATGGATGGACCATCATGACGAAATTTGTGAGACTATCGAAAACGATGAGAGCACTAAAGTTTGAAATTGTATGCACATGTACATAGTATGATTTTTGCTTAGTTTTAAAATTTAATAATTTTATTTAAAATAATATCATGTCATTTAAATCATTTGTTTAGTGACATTTAAATCAGTTTTAACAGCTATTCAGTTAGTTTTAACTGTTAGTCAATTTTAACAATCAGTAACTGTGTAAAAGTCGTTTTACGTTAATAACTTTTCTAAAGTTCTTTTTGTTAAATAACATTAAGTTGAACAAAACATTTTTGTGTATTTGCAACCCCTAAAAACCCAATGTCAGATTAAATTTAGCAAAAATTAATTTCTGGTTTGTTGCAAAACCGGCCAACTCCAAAGTAAGTTGCAAAGGCTGCCAAATCCAAAACAAAGACCTAAATAACCCCTTCCCTTCATGTGCCCCTGCCACCTTATTTCGTGTTTTCAAATATACTGCCCTAATGACTATAAAACTGAAGAGTTTTGGTTATAAACTTTATTTGGCTAAGTGTGGTAAAAAATCAGCTTTTTCTCTAAATTTTATTTTTTGGAGATGGCCGGTTTTGCAACTAGGCGACACATTTATAAATTTCAAAAAGAAATTCATGTTCTCACTTCCTAGCGATCATGCGTCGGGAGCAAATAAAGTATCATATCAGCACTCCACATCTGGACTTTCTGGACTTACAGTGCATGCAGCATTGCCATAGCAACAGCAACCCCTCCTTTTCCACCTGCTGCCTGTTGCGTGGGGCTCCTTGGCTCAGCGGGTGACGCCTAAGTCATCGTTTCCCTCCCCCCCCACCGCTCTCTTTCGCGAAGGAGCAGTCTGTGCTCCAGCGGGCAGAGCTTTTTATGTAAATTCTTATCTTCACGGAATTTATGGAAATAACGCCCATTGTCGCGATTTTGGCAACTTCAGCTCTGGCTAAAAACTTTTTTTAAAGACCTTAATAAAGGCGACCACGAGGGACACTATGCTCTACAGACTTGGTTTCCTCTTCTGAGCAGTCCCTCTTAGGCAATCAAACATCAACACACACAACGCACTTTTCAGAGATTTTACCATATTTTCTACTTTTTGTTTTCGTTATTTTCTATTTTCTGGTTTTTTCTTTATTTTCTATTTTATGCACACAAACATTTAGGACACCAAGGCCTAAGAGGGGATCACTCCCCCCCTCCCCCACGTCTCTGGAGAAGTTTGGCACTGTCACAACCCAGCCCACCTTCTTCTCCTCCGTGAGCAGTGGACAAGAAACACCAGTGCCTGCCCCCCACCAAGGACACTGCTTCGGGTCTCCTTCCACACTCAAATGGCCGGTTCGCAAATACAGCATCCGCGGCCTGACTACTCGTCTTCTTCCCTACTAAAGAGGCTGCTTGAGGGCCACCAGGAGGGGAATAAATAATTAATCTCATGGCACAATTAAAAATATATAACTAGAAAACAGGAATTCTGCTTTTTCAGAATTTAGTGTCGCCCCGATGAAAAAAAAATGTATATATAAATAGTACAAAACCTATTTCAATTTTAAGACTTAAAGCACACACTTTTATTTTATCTAAAATGACGTCATTCGCATCCGCTTAAGAATTCCACATTTACGATCCACACTTTAACATCTACAGTAAAGCATGCATAAGGATGTCACTATCGCAAAATAATACACAAATGTAGCAAAAAGATGCCGTCATTAAAGAAACTCGACAAAAAAACGGCTATCTAATGATTCACAGGCATTCACTGGTTTGTAACATTAATATAGATGATTTCAGTCGTGACGTCAGTCATGACGTTTTGGTTGGAAACTGATTCCAAACAAACGGTTGCTATGTTGTATTTTCTATTTTGTTTGTGTGTTGCAGCTATATCTTATATCTATATCTCACATCTAAGTGTTTTAATACTTGATATGTAGTGGTAACATTTTCCACAATTTATATTTAAAAAGAAATGACGCATAGCAACCGTTTGTTTGGAGTCTGTTTCCAACCAAAACGTCATGACTGAGGTCACACTGAAAGCATCTACAGATACTTAAAATTAAATATAATTTATAATAGTTCCATGTTTTGACGAAATTATTCGTTTATATTTTTCCAAAATAGCATGTATTTTAATTACATTTTCTTTCGGTTGTTATGAGAAACTGGCAACAAAAAGATATAATTGCTATTTTTTAACTATTTTCCTTTTACTTTCTATATAAATGGAGTACTTGCCAAAATTAAACAAATGGTGCTAAAAACTACAAAAAAATTAATATTTCAAAAATAAATGGAGATACAGTTTTCAAACAAATTGCATTTAAAAGTATTTTTTTTTCCAATACGACGGTATAAAAATTTAAAATGTGCGATGCTTAGAAATTAAAAAAATTGCTATAGAGCATTTAATCGCACAATGATACATCTGCTCTGTTTATTGCTGCCTTCAGTAAGCTAACGTTATTTTCCGGAGACAAAATAAGCTGGGAGAAAGAAATAGCATACCGTCCCGGGGGCTAAAAAATAAATTCTAATTCGAATGAAATTTTTTGCAAATTTTAAAGAACTTATTCAAATTGTAGTATTTCAAAGTTTATAAAAAAGGTTAAAATGAAATAAATGGAAACGTGCTCTTTTTGAAAAAGACGATTCTCTTACGCATCATTTTACGCTTTCCAGTTTTCCAGTTTTTTTTAATATATTTTTTTTTTATGACGAGCATATCACGTGTTTATATTGATTCAACTTGAATAAAAAAAATTATTCCAGGAAAATGAAAGAGCTGTCCCACAAACGTGTTTAAACAAACAAAATATAAAACTGTGTTAATACCGAAGTGCGTCAGTAGAGAAAATCGATGTTCAAATGGAAAAGTTGGCCGATAATAGAGTTAGTTATTGTTGTGGCATATGTTAATTAGGTTGGAACGTGCGACATATTTAACGAATACTGCCGTATTGAGACGTTTAAAAAGTTCTTTTTAAATTTTTTAATAATAAAGTTTCGTATTTCACGCCGCGCCTTCTAAAAGTGAAATAAAATTTATCTCTTATACACAGGGCCGTGGAGAGAAAGAGGGCGGACCCCGTTAATAATGCGAATGAGCCCCCCCCCCCCATCACACACCCACATTAAGTATGATACTATGAAACCTACTAAGATGGAAACGCAAACGATGAGGGGAAAATACTGTTTTGAGTAGGTTATTTCCATCTTAGAAGGTTTAATTGCATGGATTCTTTTTGGCGGGATCTTGAAAACTTTCCTTTTAAAGCAGGACACACTTATAGACAGGTTTTACTGATTCAGAAAAAATGTGCTGTAAAGTATTTTTTAATAAGTACCATGTATTTTAAAAAATATCAATTTAAATAAATTGAAGGACTATTACGTCTTGGAATTAACAGCACAAATATAATTAAAAAGATTTACTAAACCCTGATGATGGCCACAGGGTGGCTGGAAACCTGTAGGTTTTAGATTTATAGAATTTTAAATATTGTTTTGAAAGTGTTAACTTTTAAGTGTATTATACGTCTTTTAGTAAATCTTTTCAATTATATTTGTGTTAGAAATTTAAAATATCTAAAATAGAACTAAATTTTAATTGATTTTGTCAGCTTTTTTTGAAAGAAAAAGTTAAAAGGATCAAAGAAATAAAATGGGAAACCTTAACACATTTCTCTATCTAACTTACCACCTGATTTCCGTTCGCGTTGTGAAATCCTCGACGTCATTAAAAATATTTTTCATTTTCGAATTGATAATATTATTCGGAGATTACTTAATCGATAATAGTATCAGGGAGTACCGGAATAAAATAATATTTAAGTATTGCGCGGCAGCGCAATATTTATTTATTTCCAGTGTCACTTCTCAATGTTAATTTAACATAGAAAAGCCTATGGAGATCATAACTTTTTCATTTTTTCTTCCCACCTTTTTGTCCCTGATGCCACTCATTTTTAATTCTTTGCTAATTCTAATAATATTATAAATTCAAAGTGTAAAAACATTTGCCAGACGTCAGGATCAAAACGGATCATAAAATGCTTTTGCAGATAGGTGGATTATAATCTAGAGAGTAACATGGGATAATTTTTATTTACATTATTCAAATATTTTTCTTAATAATTCCAAATTTCGCTTTTTTCAATGAGAATCAACGGACATTTTCTAATAAAATTTAACATTTTTCCTTTATTGTTGTAAATAATTCAAAAGCCGTAATAATAATTTGCCTATTTTTAGTTGAATGATTTTCACGTGAAACATGAAACTGGAGAAACTGAAATAGTATTTTTTTTTAAGAATTAAAAAGAAGATGAATATGACGTCATAGTGGAAAAAAATGACATTTTCAAGCATATTTTTTAAGTTCAGATTCTAATTTTTTGACCAAACTACAACAACCTGCATTGCTGCACTGGTGAAACATTTTGAATTATACATAGGTAAATTGCATCACAAACTGTGATGCGATATCGCACAAATCAAAGACTGATGATGATACCCTCTATTAATTTTGAAATGTGTTTGTCTGAATGCAGTAGTTACTAAAAAACTTGACATATTAAACAAAAACCTAATTTGCAGAATAAATTAAAAAAACAAAATTTATTTCCTAAATTGTTTAAGCCCGAGAAGGGGCAGATATTAAGATATTTCATTCAATTCGTTCTACATTTAATGTTAAATTTTTGTAACAAATAAGCTAAACCAATTGAACATTAAAAAATAAAAATGAAATTCATACAATATAATGCTTTAAACACCTATATACTTAGATTCCGTTCAAATGAAATTGAAATCAATCTTAGACCTTTTCCATTTTTAAGTTGTAAATATTTGTACTGCAGATTTTGATTATCTTTATGACGATTGTACATAATACGATAACGTACATGCAAAATACAAAACTTTAAAAAAAGTCTAAGATTTATTTCGATTTCATTTGAACGGAATGTAAGTATATAGGTGTTTAAAGCATTATATTGTATGAATTTCATTTTTATTTTTTAATGTTCAATTGGTTTAGCTTATTTGTTACAAAAATTTAACATTAAATGTAGAACGAATTGAATGAAATATCTTAATATCTGCTCCTTCTCGGGCTTGCTTAAACAATTTAGGAAATAAATTTTGTTTTTTTAATTTGTTCTGCAAATTAGGTTTTTGTTTAATATATTTATTATCGATAACTAGTCAGTATAATTTACTATATGAAAATGCATTTAAGTAAGCCCCAGATAACATTTTAATTTAAAATAAGTGTTTCCAATGTTGCTCTGACGCTCTAAGGCTAAAACAATAATAAGGCAAGATTTATACAAGGCTATTTTACCATTTCAGAAAATACTTTTTGTTGCAATAGATATTAGGTCTACCGGAAAATTCTGTCGTTTAATGTTCTTTCACGCCTACTTTTTAAAAATTAAGATTTCTTCATTAGCACCACTTTTTTGAAATGGTAAAATTCCTATAGTTTTCACATTTCACGTTAAGGTGAAAACAATGGGAATTTTACCATTTCGAAAAAGTGGTACCAATGAAGAAATCAGAATTTAAAAAAAGTAGGCGTGAAAGAACATTAAACGATAGAATTTTCCGGTAGACCTAATATTTTTTATATAATTCATTCAAAATAAACTTGTATTTTGAAATGATAAGAGTGTTTTTCGAAAAGTTACAGAGAAATAGTAATAATAAGTGACATATGGACAAATTACAATCATATACAACGTTTTCTATAAAAGCTAACCAAATTATTATCACTAATAAATAAGAGATAAATTTCCACATAAATAGTTTCAATGGAAATGAATAAAATAAATCACTAGGTTTGAACATGATTGAACATTAAACTACACTTTATACACACGAAAATGATATTTTATTAGTAGTTAGAAAAGTATATAGAATGTTAAAGGGCAATTTTGGACTTATGGAAGCAACAAAAGCAATAGTAAACAAAGAAAAAAATCTCGCATCAAACATAGCTTATGAAACACTTTCCAACACATTCAGAATAATGTAACAAAATTGCACAGTTAAAAAAATTAAAATATTACGTCTAATTCAACAATATGGAAACGCATAACAGATTTCAAAACCCAATTTCAGCTATTCCCATTAACAATCGGAAAATTATCCGAATTTGTACAGTAGCACTGTATATGATATATAGATTTGTATCTACTAACTGCATGCATACCACAATTTAGTTCACTTAAGAAATACATATACTTCAGTTGAAAATTCCCCTTCAGCAATTTCCTCTAATAAAGAGACTGGTACGTGAATATTTTTGTGCAGCCCTGTATGTGAGGTATAGAATTTATATATAGTGAGTAACATGCAAAACATTAATTAAATTTAAAAGAGTATACCGAATTTTAAATCGTACACTCCAGCAATTATTACTCAAAGACAGCATTGTAACGGATTTCTTTAGTGTGTCCTTGTAAATGAATAAAAAGTGCTATAAATGCCCTGTTCTAGCATGATCGTAGAGCAATTCAGTGATTTATATCAGTTTCAATACATTTTAAATAGCGTAATGTCATTAAAATTGCAAATGATTTTTCCCCATATACCAAAATACAATGGAATACTTTTGAGTGCCCCTGTAAATGAACTATTAATCCTACATATTCCATATACAATACCAAACATCCTTTGGTGACCCTAAATAACCTTTATAAATAGCATGAAAATCCGAGTATATTTACGGGAGTTACAGCGTGGACAGACGGCCAGACAAACCGAATGCATAAACACTTTTTAACTTTGTTGGTAAGTGTTAAAAAAGAAAAAAGAAAAACAAGAAAAAATCCTTTACGCGCCTTTTTTTAAAAAAAAAATTCAGAAAAACAGTTTTCAAAATCAGGGTATCCCCTAGCTCCGACAATTTTCAACCAATCAATTTGACCTTTTTGAACATTAACCGTCACATATTTTTCGAATGAAATGTGTTAGATTTTTTTCGAAATATTGATCGCTCGCTTTTTTGTATAACTGTAAGTAACAAAAGTATCGCTTGAAATTTTATACTTTACTTTGGAATTAATGCCATTTCTATAAAAATACATATCGTATTTTAAAACGACTATGTATTTAACTAGATTTTGGACTAAAAAAAAACTTTAAAGTAAAAATTTTAAATCGTTCTATGTCAAGTCTGTGGTGAGTCATCGTGCCCAATGCTCGCATTCATCATCAGTTAAGCCGCTATTTAAGATATTTATTTCAATAATATGTCATTCTTCAGTAGCGTGTTATTTTAATAAAGCATTATTTGTCTATCTAAAAAATAGCCGCCCGCCCGTACGGTTAACCTGAGTTTTATACCGCATACCGTTGAAAAGAAATAGACACCTATTTATGACAAATGCCTTTAAAATTTCGTTCAAGTGGGTCTAATATTTTTAAAATAACAACCTTTCATTACTTTACGACATTTTGAAGGAACTTAACTCTTTAAATTCAAGTATATCAGGAAATATAGTTACCTGCAATAGCAATTTCCATACTTTTCTTTCTAAAATTATGAGAATAACAAAACATTATTCGGAAGTTAGTTGATATTGAGATACATTGTTTTGTGGCCTATAGCAATTCGGCTTTCGCCTCGAATGATCCTTATTATACACAGAAACAACAACAGGCCACAACAATTTTATTTCTATTCTATTACATATTTATATAACTAAAAATGGACACTCACAATTACATGTCTTACCCACGGATTCGAACCCGGTCCCTGCCGTGGCAGCAGCTGTCGCTACTGACCATGCCACTGGGCAACTTGACGTTAGTTTTTGGTTTGTTTAAACAAAGTTTTGGGGTATAACTCAAAAGTAGCGTGGATGAAAAATAAGTACCACCCTAGAGCATTTGCATGCATTGATAACGGAAAATGTAGGTCACTGTGACTCAGACGTTTCTGAAAAAAACGAACATAATGTCTTTCCTTGTGACTTATTTCACATCCTCACCTGGAAATATACAAAATAATAAAATACATTCTTTCTTCAAAAAATACTTAAAAAAAAAAAAAATCCCCTCTAACTTTACACGCTTCTTTTGAAAAGTATATTAGTCTTGCTTACCTTTCTTTGTAATTTCATCCAATAGAGCTGTATTCTTTTTCGAAAAAAAATGACAGATAATTGCAGTTATTTTGAACTGTGAATTGTTTTCTTGGGAGTAATTTGTATTGAAATACAAATCGGTCTTCAAACACAGCGGTGTTTAATTACATACTTTTATTCAAATAATGTTAAGTTTTCTTTTTCTAAAACTTTTTTTACTCTGAATAAAAACTTCCCTCATATTTTTATCAACCGTTTTGATATCTAGAAATAAAAAAAATATTTTTAAATAAAATAACAGAGTGGCATAAAATGTGTATAAATTTTAAAAGAACTTAAAAAAATAACAGTTAGCGTTATTTAATTTATTTTTTTTTCCGTTATTTAAATATGCAGAAAGGGTCACTGAAGTAGAAAACTTAAAAAAAAATGACACATTGCAAAATTAATCGTTCAGAAATAAACTTTTGTTATAACATTTTTCAGGAATATATGGATTAACCAACATTTATTGAAACAAAGACGAGTTAGCTGATTTTATTTTATGAGATATACAAAATAATCAGTTAAATTTTTTTCGGCATGTTTATTAGATTAAACAAGTCCGAAATTGCACGTCAAACGTGGCAAATGAGGTGCGTTCGTACTATAACTAGTTTTATAATTATCTAGATCTTGGTGCTATGCAAAAATGCATGATTACAAATTTTATTACGACTATATATATTAAATTCAGTAATACGGAAATAATATGATTCCATCTTAAATAGTAAGTAATAACCATGACAACCTAGAATCATTACCTATCGTGAGATATTATTGAATTAATTACGTATCATACGATTTAATAGGATAACCACCATGACAACCTGGAATTATTACCTATCATTTGATATCATTGAATTAATTAGGATTTGATAGAATAATCACCATGACAACCTAGAATCTTTACCTATCATGGGATATCATTGAATTAATTATGATAGGATTTAATAGAATAATCACCATGGCACCCTAGAATCATTACTTATCATGAGATATCATTGAGATAATTACCTATCATAGGATTTAATAGAATGAAGAAAACTTTTATTGATATCTTTTAAGTTTTGATTCGATTTTCATAAAAATTTAAATGACTGCAGCGATTATATATATTATTCAATTTGAAAACATTCGGTTGGGTAGTTTCTGCACTGTTATACGCGGACAGACGGACAGACAGACGGCGTTTAAAATATTATACAGATACAATATTTTTACAGTTACAATAACTTTGTTTAGGCTGAACATTTTCATTTGATGGAGTTAATCGATTTGTGCACTGAACACTCATATATGAATTACAGAGCAATCTAACTATATTAACGCAAGTTAGAATTCGGACAGACAGAGAGACAGACGGTCAGACAAACCTAATTCACAAACACTTTCAACTATGTTGAGAAGTGTTAAAAACACATAATAGGTTGCCATTTGACTTTCAGAAATGTATACCAATAGACTGAAGCATACTTTAATACTTTTGTACAGCTCTGTATTTTACCTGCTATCTTTATATACACGCCACTATTTAGCTAAAATATACGAGTATATTAAATTTCAAACCATTCGGTTGGGTAGTTTTTGCGCTGCTATATGCGGAAAGACGGACAGACAGACATACGGACCAGGCGAGGATTGTAGGTGCTACGTATTTATATAATTACGAACGCACTTAAAAATAGCATTTCAGATCTGCTAACCAGCAGTACGCATTTTTGTTTCCAAGAATATAGTCACTCAATGGCTTTTCTACACTGTAAGAAAAAGAGAAATGATTCTTGGTTTAATAAGAAGGTTCATAAAAATAACCAGTAGACCTGGGCGAGGTTTTCGCACTTCAATCTTTGAGTTTATTTTCTGATACATTTTTTATAAATTTATAGTTAAATGCAAATTTTTTAATCAAATAACTTGTTCTAACAAAATATGACTGTACAATGTGAAAAATCTGCTAAAAGACCCTTCGTACATTACCGCATTCATCGTTGTGCGTTTTGTATGTGCATATAAAATGGATAGTGACATCAGAAATAATACGCATGATGACAATTAACTTAAAAGTATAGCCAAAATTCCGTCTGCAATGCCGGATGCGAGTAAAAAATCCTATCCAATGTTATCTGATTTATCGTTGTACGCTAGATATTAGTTGAGACAAGTTGGAAATTGCACGTCAAACGTGGCAAATGAAGTGCGTTCATACTATAACTAGTTTTATAAATATTTTTTGCACCGCACATTGTACTGAATGTATATTTTGGTGCCCTTTATAAGTGCATATATCAATTTCATTCTGTTTGAAAGCTGTAACATCATTAAAATGCACTTGAAATAATATTTTCCTATCAGCCGTAATGTAAGGGAAAACTTTTGACTGCTCCTGTAATTAAACTATACATCTAATTTTCATAAAATTTGAAATGAATCGACAAAATTTTGCAACAATTATATATTTAAAATTTCATACCATTCGGTTGGGTAGTTTTTGTTCTGTTATATGTGGACGGACGGGCAGACAGACAGACGGACGGAACGAACGACGACTATAGGTGCGACGTATTTATATAATTACGAACGCACCTAAAAACGAAAACCAATAATGTAGGAACCCAGAAATGCTCTTGGCTCATTATATTTCAAAATAATATATATGATATCTCACGATTAACGATTGTGAAAATCATTTCTGTGTCTTCAGAACCCTAAGAAAGAACTATATTTTCGAGAGTTAAAGAACCAAAGCTGAAACAAAAATCTCTTTTCACGTGTTTAATTTTCGAAAATGCTAAGTAGTTTTTTACCATATATTTCTCTGCTTTATCAACTCGATATATCGGTTTTTCGAATGACATCGATGTTGCTGCGAAGAACTAATGTCTGATGTATGTCAGTATATCTTTATTCTAAAAACAATGTTACTAACGCTGCCGCTGCCATAAGGGAATCTAGTGTGACCTTCTCACTTGCACAGCTTATACTGCAAAAATTATTGCATATTAAAACATAAAAATTGGTAGTTTTATAAAGAAACGTATGACAAAATAAGCTGAAGAAATGAGTTTTAAGTAGCTTTCATTACGAAAAGTAAACAGCTAGGGGAGACCGAGGCAAGATGAAGAGCGGGGCAAGATGACGAATGTCTTATTTTTTCCATTTTCCACTGGATGGCAGCATCAGCCGGACACTACTGACTCTCCTATCGGCCGTTCGTTAAACAATAGTATAGATACGCTGAAATCGCCATTTTTGTGTTAGTTGTGAAGCTTTGATTATTTACCGCTGCCACGTTATAACTTTTAGGCATGTGTAAATAAGCTCTGCTACCGATACAGGCAAGATATATCGCTTTTCTTTGATATTTATGAATAACTTAGTTTAAATACTAGCTATTACCATGAATAAATGTCAATTAATCGCCTTCCTTCATGGCAATGAAAACGAATATTTTTAAACAGGCAGTACGGGGCAGGATGACGAGCTTGTCATCCTCAGACCCTGGTAGTAGAAAACCAACGTATAAACCCTCCAGAAGAACCAGAACATATGGCAAATGCTGATTCTAATGCACCGAAAAAGTCTGTTAGTGTTTTTGATTTCAAACCATTGCTTAAAGCAACACAATGTGAGAAAAAAAGAAAAAGCAAAACACTGAGCTCAAGCATTCTTACAAGCACACCCATCAAAGAAATGTTAGAACAAAGAGAAAAGCAGAAGGAAGAACAGGAACGTTTAAAAAAACAGAGAAAAAAAGCTCGTGAAGCTAAAAAAGGAGTAAAAAAACTCAAACAATGTTCATGTAGGCCTAAGTCTATTAAATCCAGGCCAAACAGTCCAGTTGGATCAACTTCGAAGGATGGTGTTTTCAGATGTCCTGCTTGTGACGAGAAATATTGTGACCCACCAACAGAAGAATGGATCCAGTGCTGTAATGTAAATGCCAAGAGTGGTGGGATGAGTAATGTTCCAATTATGAAAATGGCATTTTTATTTGCGACTATTGTTAGCTGCACAACTAAACACTTCAACATTACGTTACAATGCATTATGCTTAGTTTGATACTTTGTAAGATGTAAAAACACAGTTATCATTTGTTAAACCATGTAACATATTCAAAAGATAAAATATGTTCATCCTTTTTCAGTGTTGTCTTCTTGCCCCAAGGCCAAAGTCATCTTGCCCCAGTACTGGGGCACGATGACGATTTGTTAATCTTATGAAAAAATAAAATTATCCTTTATTTTTTTTATTACTAAAATTAAATGGTAATATATTTAATACAACAAAGGAATACTCTAACAGTTCATGTAAAATTAATTTTATTATATTTAAAAATAAATTAATAAACAACAAAAATTATTAACATAGTCATCTTGCCCTGGTCTCCCCTACCTATTGCAGCCATTTGGAGGAAAGCACTTCAAGAAAATTTTGGTATATTTTCATCGATCATTACCCCCAGACCCCAAAACCACCCTCCATTCGAATGTGACTCATATATATATATATTTTTTTTTTGGTAATGTTTATTTAATGGTTATATATATATATACATATATATATATATATATATATATATATCTGGGCTGTTTAATAGCCTCTGCTTATTAACCAGGAGAAGACCCTTTAATTGCCTTCGAGGAGGACTTAAAGGAATCGACTGGGAGCGGAGACTTAATGTCCAATCCGCACCTTCAACCGGTGCAGCCTGTTAGTACCCTTGCCTAGTGCATGGGGAACGAACGCGGATGGGCTTTCTCCAACCCGCTTGGCCAGCGTGGAGGAATTTGGCCACCTACCCCCCTTATTTTACCATGAGTTCACAAAATAAATCACGGCCCTTAATTCCCGGCGGTCTGAATGTTCCTGGTTACGGCAGCGATCAGAAAGACATGAAGACAGAGGGTGCTAAGAATAATCGGGCTCGGCTAGGCTGCCATAAGTTGATGACCTTGGCTACGTATAATGGACGATCCCTATCTTCGGAAAATCGTTTACAGGAACTTGAAGAAGAATTAGAAAGAATCAACTGGGACATCCTAGGATTATGCGAAGTAAGAAGAAAAGGAGAAGAGAAGATAGATCTTGCCAGCGGACATGTATTATACTACAGAGGCACAGAAGATGGAAGAACAAGCGGTGTAGGATTTCTGATTCATAAAAGGTGGAAGAATCACATCGTAGAATATGATAGTGCATCAGATAGATTTGCAAGATTAGTAATACAGGTGTCCAGAAGATACAAGCTGCAAATTACCCAAGTTTATGCACCAACAGTAAGCTATACTGATGAAGAAGTTGAGGATTTCTATGAAGAAGTAGCTTCAATGCATCAAAAGGGAAAATGCTACATAAAATTAATAATGGGAGACTGGAATGCTAGAATTGGGGAAAAAGAGAAAGGTGAGTTATCAGTAGGAAATCATGGATATGGGGTGCGAAATGAAAGAGGAAACAGATTGATTGAGTTTGCAGAATGTGAACAGTTATATATCATGAATTCATTTTTCAAGAAAAAGCCACAAAGAAAATGGACATGGCGTTGTGCAAATGGCTCAACAAGCGAAATCGACTACATCTTAACAAACAAGAAACATCTTATTCAGGATTGCAGCGTTCTCAATAACTTCAATACAGGAAGTGATCACAGGTTGGTTAGGTGCAAACTGCTGTTAAATACTAAAGTGGAAAGAATGAAGCTTTTGCAACACTCAAAGAAATCTATCGATATAATAAATCTCCAGAAACATAAAGAAGAATTCCATTTGGAACTTAAAAACCGTTTCCAAGTACTTCAATCAACTTTAGAAGAAGAGCAAGATGTTACAGTAGTGAACAAGAAACTAACCAATACTCTACAAGATATTGCAAAGAAGATAGCCGGCGATGCACAAGTAAAGCAGACAAAGAAAATAACAGAAGAAACAAGAAGATTGATGAAGAAATGCAGAGAATTTAAAATGAAGAAAAACGATCCTAAATCAAGAGTTGAATATGCTGAATTATGTAAAACGGTAAGAAAATGTGTTACAGAAGATATCAGAAAATTTAACTCTGATCTTGTCAAGAAAATTCTAGAAGATAACAAAAGTTTAAAATCAGCTAGGCGAAAACTTTGTGTTAGAAGAAAAGGTATTTTTGCACTAAAGAGGGCAGATGAACAATCACCAAAATCAATAAAGAAATAGTACACATTGTCGAAAAATTCTATAACGATTTATATAAATGTGAAGATCAGAGGGAAATCAACTTATGTGATCCACGAGAAAACTTAACAGAAACCGATGCCATAATCCGAGTGATGACAGACGAAGTTTTACAAGCCATTAAATTTATGAAAAAAGGTAAATGCCCCGGAGAAGATGGAATTACAATCGACCTTATCAAAGAAGCAGGAGAAGAATTTGCAAAAATGCTATCCTTACTGTTTTCCAAATGTCTCCAGAAGTCAGATGTACCAGAAGATTGGAATAATGCTGTGATGGTGCTACTTTACAAGAAAGGAGAGAAGGAAAACATTAAAAACTACCGTCCAATCAGCTTACTGTCAGTGATTTATAAAATTTTCACCAAAGTTTTAACGACAAGACTTGAATCAGCTCTGGACTCAGCTCAACCTAGAGAACAAGCAGGATTCCGAAGTGGATTCAGCACAATGGATCATATCCAAACGGTAAGGGAACTAATAGAAAAACATAAGGAATATAATAAAACACTCATACTACAATATATATTAAAACACACATACACACATAACTAACGCCTGCATTCAACAGTTAAAGGTATATATAAATATTTTACAGACATACATACAATAATTCATACATTTTACAGACATACATACATTTATTAGTGAGAAATTGCAGACTCAGGCATCGGCCGGAGTAGCTCAGTGGTTAGAGCGACTGCCTGGAATGCAGTGGTCCCGGGTTCGATTCCTGGCTCTGGCTAATTTTTCACTCCAGTTGGGTTTATTGTATGTATGTCTGTAAAATATTTATATATACCTTTATAAGGAATATAATTTACCTCTTTGCCTTTATTGATTATGAAAAAGCATTTGATTCGGTCTACACATCAGCAGTAGTAGAATCTCTGGAGGACAGTGGTATAGACAAACCTTACATCAATATTATAAAGAAGATTTACAAGAAAGCAACAGCAACCATCCGCTTAGACAAAGGAAAAGCAAAGATCAAGCTTGGAAGAGGGGTAAGACAAGGAGACACCATTTCGCCTAAGCTTTTTACTGCTGTCTTAGAAAATATTTTCAAGAAGCTGGATTGGGAAATCAAAGGGATTAGAATAAATGGGGAATATTTAAATCATCTCCGATTCGCTGACGACATTTTAATTTTCAGTAACAGTCCTGAAGAATTGGAAAATATGCTAAAAGATTTGGCAGAAGCTAGCATTAATGTGGGATTAAAAATAAACTTGGAAAAGACTAAGGTGATGTTCAATTCATTTGCATCAAAAAAGAAAATCGTCTACAA
Source organism: Maratus speciosus (assembly GCA_963932465.1). Taxonomy (NCBI): domain Eukaryota; kingdom Metazoa; phylum Arthropoda; class Arachnida; order Araneae; family Salticidae; genus Maratus; species Maratus speciosus. The sequence continues at coordinate 378,368,798 of OZ010788.1, read as the reverse complement.
CAACACTGAAATTAAGGAAGTGCAAAGTTATGTGTACCTTGGGCAAGAAATATCATCGGATAATAGTATCATGAATGAAATCAATAGAAGAATAAGAAATGGATGGAGTGCTTTTGAAGAACAATATTATTCTGAAGAGTAGCATGCCCCTTTGTTTGAAAAGAAAGGTATTTAACCAATGTGTTTTGCCTGTCCTAACTTATGGAGCAGAAACATGGACGCTAACAAAACGGATGGTACAAAGATTACAAACAACACAGAGATGTATGGAAAGATGTATGCTAGGTATAACTAGAAAAGACAGAAAAAGAATAACCTGGATAAGAAGTCAGACGAAAGTTTTTGACATCATTGAAAGAATTAAACGGCTAAAATGGAAATGGGCTGGGCACATTGCAAGAAGACAAGACAATAGATGGAGCACAAACACCCTACAGTGGTATCCCAGAGATGTAAAACGGCCAAGAAGACGACCTCAAGTAAGATGGAGTGATGAAATCAGAAAAGTAGCCGGTGTAAATTGGATGACTAAAGCACTAGACAGGAAACATTGGAAAAATCTGGGGGAGACCTACATCCAGCAGTGGATTGAAAACGGTTGATGATGATGATGATGATGATGATATATATATCTGATTTTTGTCATGCGACAACTCTCGCATTTATAAGCCGATTTGGATGAAATTAATTGTATGCATAGTACATACCAATGTCTCGACCGAGTTCATTGGCCAGCTTCATCCGCCATCTTGTTTAAAAATGGCGGTCATTAAAATTTTTTTTTTAAATTAAAAAGCGGTGCAAATAATTTAAAATCTGAAAAATATTTTTTCTTAAGAGTTTGACCTTAATACAAGAATTCTGAAGCATGTAAGGCTTTGTTTTTATCTTAAAAAATGGCTGAGATATAGCAGTTTGAATTTCTAGGGTGGCTGACATTTTCAAACAATCTGATTTTTGCCATGTTGTAACTCTCGTATTTATAAACCAATTTGGATAAGATTAAGTACGTGCATAGTACATATGAATGACTCGACCGAGTTCGGTGGCCAACTTCACCCGCCATCTTGTTTCAAAATGGCGGCCATTAATTTTTTTATTGCCGCGCAATGCTTAAATATCAATTAGCTTCAAATTCTCGCCAAGCTTGGCGACAGTTAGCGAAATATCGCCAAATTTGGTGACCAAAAATAAGTAAACATAAATGATTCCAAATTGGCTATAGCTTACTAATTTGGCGCAATTCTCATTGAAATTCAGTATTGACGAATATTCTTTTATTGGGTTTGTCACGTTTTAGCTTCTGAAAATTTGAGTATAATTAGCTTCGAGTAAAATTTGCAAAATTTTAAAACCAAGAAATATGAAAGCTACTTTTTCCTCCCGGCACATGGCGAAAGCACTTTTTAAATTGAAGAGTTATTTTAAGTGCCATTTAATGTTGCAACTGTTTAAAATTGTTCAGTTACATAAGTTTTATAGAATCGAAAACCATGCGTAACACTTTAATCATCAGGCATATACATCATTTTACAGGCCCATACTAATCTAGTATTAGATTGAGATGTGAATTGTCTAATCTTTTTTCTAATTTGCCCAATTTTTCAAGTTTTTTTTTCGAATTTTTTATTCAAAATTTCATTATCTAAACAGAGATTTATTTCATGTTCCGACAAAAGTTATTTTTATACCTATTGTTCTCAGATAAAACAAGTAAGAAAAAATCATGCGTAAAGCATATATTATGAAACACTTTCCAACACATCCAGAATAATGTAAAAAACTGCACCGTTTAATAAAATATTACGTCTAATTCAACCATATGGAAACGCATAATACAGTTCAAAACTCAATTTCAGCTATTCCCATCCACAACTTATGGAAATTATGCGAATTTTTTCAGCAGCCTTGTATATGATACATAGATTTGAATCTATTAACTACATGCATGCCAAAATTTAGTTCACGTAAGAGATGCATATATTTCAGTTGAAAATTTACATTCAGCACTTTCCTCTAATAAGGAGAACGGTACGTGAATGCTTTTGTGCAGCCCTGTATTTGAGGTATAGAATTTATATATAACGAGTAAGATGCAAAAAATTAATTAAATTTAAAAGCGAATACCAAATTTTAAACTGCACACTCCAGCAATTATTACTCAAAGACAGTACTGTACTGTATCCGATTTTTTTGGTGTGTCCCTGTAAATGAATAAAAAATGCTATGAATGCGCTGTTCTAACGTGATCGTAGTGAAATTCAGTGATTTATATCAGTTTCAATACATTTGAAATAGCATAATGTCATTAAAATACTCTGCAAACGATTTTCCCCCATATACCATAATGCAATGGAATACTTTTGAGAGGCCCTGTAAATGAACGATTAATCCTACATACTTCATATACAATACCAAACATGCTTTCGTGACCCTAATTAATCTTTATCAATTTCATGAAAATCCTAGTATTTAAGGGAGTTAAAGCGTGGACAGACGGACTGACGGCCAGACAAACCAAATGATCTTGTTCAGGGATGGCGAACCTTTTTGCGTATGTGTGCCAAATATTTCAGAATTATTACGTACCACTATTCTAACGTGCCAGAAACATTTTAACTTAGATAAAATCAATAATTAATTATTTTACAATTTATACTTAAATATTGTTACACTTATATTAAGTTCGAATCCTAACATGCTTATTATGCTGTGTATTCAATAACATAGCCATATAGAATTGAATCCCGTATTGATAATTAATAAAACCATTTTTTTCTTATTGTATATGCCCGATGTCGAATTTGACACATATTACTCCATTTTTAGTATTTCAAGTATAAGCAGGTTCATTAGGTTCATTACTATTTTACGCAATTTTTAAAATTCAATTTTCTAAAACATATCCTAAAATAAATTAAAACCACGAGCCTAAATAAAATAAAACCTAGTCTGAAGCATAAGCGTGTTCATTATGTATAATATTAATTAAACTGTTGTTTTAAATTCAATTTTCAACAATAAAACGTTTAAAATTTGATAGAGAAGTAAAATGATTTTGAAAAACATTCTATTTTGAATGATTTGGCAAGAAATAGTGCTACAGAGCGCTTTCACTGATACATAGTAATGCATTAATTTATTCAAAAGTGACTGAATGTTTTTGTAATAATTTATATGTCTATTACAAAAAACTGTACTTATTGTGACATAAACATAAAATGGAATCCTTCTCATAAGCTTTCTATAAGCTGCCTATCCTTTTAGCACGCCAGAGAAATTCTTACGTGCCAAGTTCGGCACGCGTGCCATAGGTTCGCCATGGCTCCCTGGAGTTATTCTTCATCTCACTTAAAACGACAATTAATATATTTAGCTTTAAATTAAATGGATTGTTATTTTTTTTATGAGTGACAGGAATAAGTGCAAACTATACTTGGTCGACCCATGTATATCATGAAATTAATTTTTGAAGAGAAAAGTTGTAGATTGTACCTCTTATCAAAACACACGATCTGATATTTGGAATAATTTGCTCAGTCATCTTTTGTTTATTTTAGTCGATGAGCCTTAATGTATTTCCAAATTCAAAGATGTGTGCATATCTTGATTACGGAGAATCTAGGTCACGGTGATTCAGATGCTTCTGATAAAACGTATATAACGTTTTTCTTGTGATTCATCTGATGTTGCCACCTGAAAAAGTATACGGAAAGATAAATACGGTTTTTCCTCAAAGAATTGATTTTTAAAATTCTCCAGTTTTGCATGTTTCTCTGGAAAAATATTGTATATGTAATATGTATTTTTTTTCGATCGAAAATGGCGCATAATTACTGTTATTTTGACTGCGAATTCATTTTCGGAGTGTAATTTGTTATGAAATGAATCGATTTTCAAAGCACACGGGTTTTTAATTATGTACAGTCGTGGAAAATTTTAACTCCCCCTACTAACTCTGCAAAAAAATATTGTAGAAGAATGTTACTGGTACCAAACGATTAGAAATAAAGTCTACTTTTAAATGGTATATATAAAATTTTCTTAGGGGGACATCTACATATCAAAACGAACCAAAACTTTTTTTTTTCAATAGCAATGCCCAAGTTTGATACAATAAATAAATTCTACGCCTTTCTATTAGCCTAAATCCAATTTTTCATGAAATTCGTACGATTATATCCCAGAAAATAATTATTTAAAAATGAGCATATTTTAGGTGTTGTATCCAAATTGAAGCTCGGTGCTCGATTGTTGAAATGCTACAGAATGACTATGTCACTTCTTTTATTATATTATTTCTTGCCAATAAGAACATTTCATTCGCTTAATATATTTCGACTATTGCCAGCCCAAATCTATACTCATATTATAAAGAGGAAAAAATTGTTTATTTGTAGGAGGTAAGCTCAGGAACTACCGAACCGATTCCAAAAGTAATGGTATCAAAATAATGGTGTTCGCCCAACTTAGAAGGTAGGCTACATCTTATGTCGGTGCCACTACCCCAAAGGGGGTGTAGGAGCAAAAAACGTACTAAAAATGCGATTTTAGCGTTACTGAAGGGCTTAGAAATATGAAATTTTGAATATTAGTTACTTATAAGATATAAATAATGTCTAAGAACAGTTCTTAAACAATTCGAAATTTAAAAGGGGTGAGACTGCACAAAAAGTGTTCTAAAAAACGTTCTAAATGGTAGTTCCTACATAATTTCAGGAATTACCGAACCGATTCCAAAAGTAATGGTATCAAAATGATGGTATTAGTCCAACTTAGAACATAGGCTATATCTTATGTAGGTGCCACTACCCCAAAGGGGCTGCAGGAGCAAACAAAGTTCTAAAAATGCGATTTTTGCGTTACTGAAGAGCCTAGAAATATGAAATTTGGAACATTAGTTACTTATAAGATATAATTGATGTCTAAGAACAGTTCTTAAACAATTCGAAATTTAAAAGGGGTGAAAAAGCACAAAAAGCGTTCTAAAAAACTTGTGAGACTGCACGAAAAATGTTCTAAAAAACGTTCTAAATGGTAGTTTCTACATAATCTCAGGAAATACCGAACCGATTCCAAAAGTAATGGTATCAAAATGATGGTGTTAGTCCAACGTAGAACATAGGCTATATCTTATGTCGGTGCCACTAACCCAAAGGGGGTGCAGGAGCAAAAAACGTTCTAAAAATGCGATTTTTGCGTTACTGAAGGGCCTAGAAATATGAAATTTGGAATATTAGTTACTTACAAGATATAAATGATGTCTAAGAACAGTTCTTAAACAATTCGAAATTTAAAAGGGGTGAGACTGCACAAAAAGTGTTCTAAAAAACGTTCTAAATGGTAGTTTCTACATAATCTCAGGAAATACCGAACCGATTCCAAAAGTAATGGTATCAAAAGGATGGTGTTAGTCCAACTTAGAACATAGGCTATATCTTATGTCGGTGCCACTACCCCAAAGGGAGTGCAGGAGCAAAAAACGTTCTAAAAATGCGATTTTTGCGTTACTGAAGGGCCTAGAAATATGAAATTTGGAATATTAGTTACTTACAAGATATAAATGATGTCTAAGAACAGTTCTTAAACAATTCGAAATTTAAAAGGGGTGAGACTGCACAAAAGTGTTCTAAAAAACGTTCTAAATGCTAGTTTCTACATAATCTCAGGAAATACCGAACCGATTCCAAAAGTAATGGTATCAAAATGATGGTGTTAGTCCAACTTAGAACATAGGCTATATTTTATGTCGGTGCCACTACCCCAAAGGGGGTACAGGAGCAAAAAACGTTCTAAAAATGCGATTTTAGCGTTACTGAAGGGCCTAGAAATATGAAATTTGAAATATTAGCTACTCATAAGATATAAATGATGTCTAAGAACATTTCTTAAACAATTCGAAATTTTAAAGGGTTGGAAATGCACAAAAAGCGTTCTAAAAAACGTTTTAAATGGTAGTTTCTACATAATCTCAGGAAATACCAAACCGATTTAAAAAATATTAGTGTCAAAATGATGGTGACAACGCTTGCTCCAACATAGGCTATGTTTTATGTCGATGCCACTACCCCAAATGGGGTGCAAGAGAAAAATGTTCTAAATTGCGGTTTTTTCGTTCCGGAAGGGCGTAGAATCGTGAAATCTGGAATGGTAGTTAGTTATAAGGTATCAGTGAATCTCTAAGGACATTTCCTAAAAAAATCGAAATTTAAAAGGGGGTCAAAATGCGCAAAAATCTTTGTAAAAAACGTACTAAATTGCGATTTCTATGCAATCTTAGGAAGTACTGAACCGATTTCAAATATAATGGTGCAAAAAAGATGCTGACAGATCTTGCTCCAAGATAGGCTATACAGTATGGGACCTGTTATCCAGAAACCCCGTATCCAGAATGCTCCGAAAACCAGAATGCAAAATGATAACCAAAAAATAATTTGTTTCATTTCAAAAACTTAAAAACTAAAGATATATTTTGCGTCAAGTAGGGGATACAGCAAACAGATATACACTCATCTATGGGTGATACAATTTGTGTTCATCTGCAATATATTTAATGGTATGAATGAGCATGAAGTTGAGAAGTTGAAGACTAAAATTTAAACGAAGGAAATTATTACAGATCTGCTGGACTGAACTAAAGAACTTTCATGTTCAGAAGCTCAATTGTTGGATTAAGAACCAGTGGAAGAATGTCTAATTGCTGATGGTGATACTCCTGTAAGTCATCAGATGCAGTGAGATTTGTGACATAATGACAAATGACATGTCTAATAGAAGTGATAATGATGACCAGAAAAATGAGGCTGTGAAAAGTTTTCAAATGAGCTACTAATATTTTTAGACTGAAGAACGGAATGCAGCAAAGAAGCTACTTCCATGAACAGCAAATCATGTCTGCATAAGACACAGTATAAGCAACCAATCTTAATAAAAATGTTCTAAAACTCCAAATCCAAGAATTCTGCTCTCGTCTTATATGTTATTTTTTTTAAGGTTTTTTTTTATTTTGTGTGAATAAGTTGTTAAATTAATGAATTTATAATTATGTATTTTCATATATTATTCATATTTTATACATTTCATACCGTTATTTCAGACTATTCTTAACACTTATAGTAAAGTGTTCCGAATTACGGAAAAACCCCTTATCCAGAAGATCTCGGGTCCCAAGCATTCTGGATAACGGATCCTATACTGTATTTTATATCTGTTTCCACTATCCCAGAGGAGATGCAGGAGCAAAATGCGCGAAAAGCTTTCTAAAAATTTCTAAATGCCGATTTGTGAGCAATCTCAGGAAGAATCAAACTGATTTCAAAAGTAGTGGTACGAAATTGATGCTGACAGCCTCTGCTCTAACATAGACGCTATTTTATGTCGGTATCACTATCACCTAGACGTTGCAGGAGCAAAAAAGCGTTCTAAATTTCGATTTTTGTGATCGGTAGGGGCTAGAAACTTAAAATTAGGCAAGGTACATATTTATTAGATATAAATGATCTTTAAGAACAGCTTAAAAAAAATAGAAATTTAAAAAGCGGTGAAAATGCGCGAAAAGCGTTCTAAAAACGTTCTAAATTGCGAGTTCTACTCAATCTCAGGAAATACCAAAACTATTTCAAAAGTAATGTTTGCAAATCAATGGTGACAGTCCGTGCTATAACATAGGTTATATTTTATGTTGCTGCCACTACCATCTGAGGGTTGCAAAAGCAAAATATGTTCTAATTTGCGTTTTTGCACAACTGAGGGGTCTAAAACTTTGAAGTATGGCATGGTATTTACTTACAAGATGCAACTGCTTTCTAAAAACAGTCGAAATAAAATTCCAAATTTAAAAAGATGTAGTGAGCGGAAAGCGATATAAATTACAATTTTTATGCAATCTTATCAAATACCAAACCGATTAAAAAAATAGTGATGACAAATTGTTGGTGATAGAACCTGCTCAAACATAATCTATATTTTATGTCTGTGCTACTACCACCAGAGAGTTTCAAGAGCTAAAAACTTTCTAAATAACGATTTCTCTGATACTGAAAATTCTAGAATCTTTAAATATGGCATGGTAGTTACTTATAAAATATAAATGCCCTCGAAGGGCTGTCGAAAATAAATTCGAATTAAAAAGGGGTGAAGCGAAGGGGAGGTGCGAAAAGCATTCTAAAAAAGTCCTAAATTACTATTCCTATGCAATTTCAGGGAATATAAACCGATTATAAAAGTAATAGTTGCGAATCAAACTTAACAGTCACTGATCCTACACAGGCTATATTTTATGCCGATGATTCTACCACCTGGGGTTCACAGGAAAAACAAACCTTCTAAAAAAGGCCTTTAGAAGCTTTCTAAATTACGTTTCTGTAGAATATTAGGAAATAACAAACCGATTTCAAAAATAATGTTGGCAAATTAATGGTGACAGTTCCTATTTCAACGTAGCCCTTTTTATTGAGAGAGGTGGTAGGACTTGGAATTTGACATGATAGTTAATTTTAAGATGTAAGAAGATGGTTTCTAAAAAATTCAAAACTTCAAATGAATACTGAAATGAGCGTATTAATTGAGCATAAAACTTTCAAAATATTTTCTAAATTATCAGCTATTTAGTTTTATTTAGTTTTATTAATTTAAGTCTCATTTCGGTCTAATGCAGTGTAATAATGATGTTTAATCAAACTGTGTTTTAAATAGTAATTTTTTAATTATTCCTAAAAGTAATAAGTACCTCTTAATAAAAAAACTTTTAATAAAATAAAAATTTTGTTAGTACCTTTTAATAAAAATTAGACATAAAACTATCACTTGGCATATTTCAAATATTACGCGAGCAAAGCCGCGGGGTTTGCTAGTAATCTATACTAATATTATAAAGACGTAAAAATTGTTTATTTGTAGGAGGTAAGCTTAGAACATAGGCTATATCTTATGTCTGTGCCACTAGCCAAAAGGGTGTGCAGGTGCAAAAAACGTTCTAAAAATGCAATTTTTGTGTTACTGAAGGGCCTAGAAACATGAAATTTGGAATGGTAGTTACTTGTAAGATACTAATGATCTCTAAGGACATTTAAAAAAATCGAAATTAAAAAGGGGTGAAAATGCGCAAAAAACGTTCTAAAAAACGTTCTAAATGACGATTTTTATGCCATATCAAGAAGCACCAAACCGAATTAAAAAATAATGGTGACAAAATGATGGTGAAAACCCTTGCTCCAACATAGGCTACATTTTATGTCGGTGCCACCACCCCTAAAGGGGTTGTAGGAGCAAAACAACGTTCGAAATTTCGATTTTGTGTTACGGAAGGGCCCAGATGCATGGAATTTGGCATGGTAATTACTTATTACATATAAATGATCTCTAAGTACATTTCTTAAAAAATTCGAAATTTAAAAGCGTAGAAAATGCGCAAAAAGCGTTCTAAAAACCGTTCTAAACGGCGATTTTCACGCAATCCCAAGAAGTACCAAACCGATTTTAAAAATAGTGCTGTCAAAATGACGGTGAAATCCCTTGCACCAATATTGGCTACATTTTATGCGGGTGCCATTACCCCCCAAAAGGGGGTGCAGGAGCAAAAAGACGTTCGAAAATGCGATTTTTGTGTTACTGAAGGGCCTAGAAACTTGAAATTTGATATGGTAGTTATTTATAACATATAAATGATCTCTAAGAACATTTCTTAAAAAAATTCGAAATTTAAAAGGGGTGAAAATGCGCGAAAAGCGTTCTAAAAAACGTTCTAAATGGCCAATTTCTACGCAATCTCAGAAAGTACCCAACCTGTTTCAAAAGTAATGGTTGGAAATTGATGATGACAGCCCTTGCTCCAACATAGGCTCTATTTCATGTCGGTGTCACTACCACCTAGGGGTTGCAGAAGCAAAAAACGTTCTAAATTGCGACTTTTGTGTTACTGAAGAGCCTAGAATCCCGAAATTAGGCAGGGCAATAAGTTATAAGATACAAATGATCTGTAAGGACATTTCCTTTAAAAATCGAAATATAAAATGGGGGAAAATGAGCGAAAAGCGTTCTAGAAAACTTTCTAAATTGAGATTTCTACGCATTATCAGGAAGTACCGAACCGATTTAAAAATTAATGGTATGAAAACAATGGTGACAGCCCTCGCTCCAACATAGGCTGAATTTCATGTCGGCACCACTACCCCAAATTGGTTGAAGGAGTAAAAAACGATCTAAATTGCGTTTTTGTAATACTGCAGGGGCTAGAAACTTGAAACTAGGCATGGTAGTTACTTATAAGATATAAATGATCTCTAAGAACATTTCCTAAATAATTCAAAATTTAAAAGGGCTGAAAATGGACGACGAACGTTCTAAGGAACGTTCTAAACTGCGATTTCTACGCATTCTCAGAAAGTACCCAACCTATTTCAAAGTAATGGTTGGAAATAGATGATGACAGTCCTTGCTCCAACATAGGCTCTATTTCATGTCGGTGTCACTACCACCTAGTTGTTGCAGAAGCAAAAACCGTTTTAAATTGCGATTTTTGTGTTACTGAAGGGCCTAGAATCCCGAAATTAGGCAGGGCAGTTACGCACAAGATACAAATGATCTGTAAGGACGTTTCCTAAAAAATCGAAATTTAAAATGGGTGAAAATGAGTGAAAAGCGTTCTAAAAAACTTTCTAAATTGAGATTTCTACGCAATATCAGGAAGTACCGAACCGATTTAAAAATTAATGGTATGAAAACGATGGTGACAACCCTCGCTCCAACATAGACTGTATTCCATGTCGGTGCCACTACCCCAAAGTGGTTGAAGGAGCAAAAAACGATCTAAATTGCGTTTTTTGTAATACTGCAGGGGCTAGAAACTTGAAACTAGGCATGGTAGTTACTTATAAGATATAAATGATCTCTAAGAACATTTCCTAAATAATTCAAGATTTAAAAGGGCTGAAAATGGACGAAAAACGTTCTAAAGAACGTTCTAAATTGCGATTTCTACGCAATCACAGAAAGTACCCAACCTATTTCAAAGTAATGGTTGGAAATTGATTATGACAGCCCTTGCTCCAATATAGGATCTATTTCATGTCAGTGTCACTACCACCTTGCTGTTGCATTTTAAAAAACGTTATAAATTGTGATTTTTGTGATACTGAATGGGCTAGCAACTTGAAATTTGTCAAGATAATTACTTATCAGATGTAAATGCTCTCTGAGAAGAGTTCCTTAAAAATTTGAAATTTAAAAGGGGTGAAAATGAACGGAAAACGTTCTAAAAAGATTCTAAATAGCGATTTCTACGCAATCTCAGGAAATATAAACGGATTTCAGAGGTAATGGTTTCAAATAGATGGCGACAGTCCCCGCTCCAACATAGCCTATATTTTACGTTGTTGTAACTACCACCTGGGGGTTACAGGAGCAAAAAATGGTCTAAATTGCAATTTTTGTGTTATTGAGGGGGTCAACCATCTTAAATTTCGAATGGTAATTACTTCAAAGATACAAATGCTTTCTAAGAATTGTCGAAAGAAAATTCCAAATTTAAAAGGATGAAGTGAGCAAAAAGCGTTCTGTAAGCGTTCTAAATTACGATTTTTATGCAATCGTGTGAAATACGGAACCGATTTCAAACATGATGGTTGTAAATTAATGGCGATAGAACCTGTTCAAACGTAAGCTATATTTTATGTCGGCGCCACAACCCGTAGTGGGTTGCATGAGCAAAAAACTTTCTAAATTGCGAATTCTGCGGTACTGAAGAGGCTAGAATCTTTAAATATAGCACGGTAGTTACTTATAAAATATAAATGTCCTCTAAGGATAGTCGAAAATAAATTCATAATTAAAAAGGGGTGAAGCGAAGGGTTAGGAGCGAAAAGCATTCTAAAAAAGTCCTAAATTACGATTTCTATGGAATCTCCGGACATAATAAACCGATTACAAAAGTTATTGGTTGCGAATAAAGAATGATAGTCCCTGATCCTATACGAGCTATATTTTATGCCGGTGTGACTACCACCTGGTTGGCAGGAACAACAATAAAGCGTTTAAAAACATCTAAATTCCGTTTTCTATAGAATATTAGGAAATACCAACCGATTTCAAGGTTAATGTTGGCAAATTAATGGCGACAGTCTCTGCTTCAACATTTTTCGAGACATTCCATTTCAACTCTGTTTCGACATTTTATGTTGGTGCCACTAACACCAGAGAGGTGGCAGACTATTAGACAAGAAGCTTGGAATTTGATATAATGGTTAATTTTAAGATGTATGATATATGTATATATGTTAAGATGGTTTCTAAAAAAATCAAAACTTCAAATGAATACTGAAATGAGCGCATGACATGAGCATAAAAGTCTCAAAATACTTTCTAAATTATCATTTATTTAGAATTAGTTTTAGTTCTCTTTATTAATTAAAATCTCATTTCTGTCTATTGCACTTTTATAATGAAGTTTAGTCAAACTGTGGCTTAATTTGTATTTTTTGAATAATTTCAAAAAGTGTTCTAATAAAAAATATTGATGCACATATCAATTGGCATTTTTCAACTATTACGCGAGCAAAGCCGCGGGGTTTGCTAGTGTTTCAATAAAATGAGTAAAAAATATTTTTTTTTTTCAAATTATGCTTTTTGAACATCATACACAGTCCCTTAAACCAACATTTTGACGTTTTTTACTCATAATTCGAAAACTACTTGGATTAAAAATTTGAAATTGAGAATTCGCATAAACCAGGACATAATAAATATAAATCTATCAAAAAAATTCTAGATTGTATTTTATATTTTTTTCGAATATTAATTTCATAATTCATAATATAAATTTTAAAAATTATAAATTCAATGTATTTATGTTTGGGTTTTTTAGTATTATAGCCAAACAAAAAGATTAATATTATTATTTTCAGGCGTTATTGATAAAAATATGAAAATGTAATATAACATTAGAAGCTCTAAATTTTAAATGCTTATAATTCAAAAACGTATCATTCAAATGACTTGAAATTTCGTTTCTAGGCATATTTTGAACCGAAGATTTAAAATATCTTGTCAAAATTGGGTGCTGATATTGAGTGTTTTGTCTGGTTTTGATTTGTAGATGGTCCCCTTAGCAAATTTCATATGCATAATTTAAAAGTAGACTTTTATTTCCAATCGTTTGGTACCAGTAACTTTCTTTTATTATAATTAGTTGCAGATTTAGTAGGAGGTGCTTATTTTTTTCCACGACTGTAGATTTATTCAAATAATGTTTAAGTATATTTTTCAACACATTTCAACACTTTTCTTCACACAAAAAACTTACTTCTCATACATTTTTAATACTTATTTCGATATCTGTAAATAAAAAAGACTATTTTTATATACTATAGCAATAGTCAGGTGGAAAATGCGCATGCATACATTTTAATAATTAATTTTATAGCAGTTTTACAATTTTGATTTTAATTCACCTAATATCCAAACAATAATTTAAAGTGAAACTTATTTAAAGAAAATATTGACTGTTTACTAACTAGATAATAATTTTTAACGAATGCATCGATAATTATTACTATGTACTTCCACTAATATAAAATCATGCAAAGCCGAAATCACCAGAATTTTTTTAATTCTGTATAGTTACTTCGTGCCTGTAATACTCGATGTGCCCTGAAACAGCATTCTAAAAATGTTCTTTTTAATTTTACCGGGGTGAGCCAAAGTTCGTTAAAACTTTAAAAACTCATAAAAAGGAAGAATTTATGATAAAGGAGTGCGGCTTGCAAGAAAGGGCTCACAATGCAGTCGGATTTTTTTTTTTTTTTAACAGAAAAAAAGTTACAAAAAATCACATGTAGAGGGCGCTGACGACCCGAAACACAATAAACAGGACAACAATACGCCTCCATTCATTTGTTCTTCCAATAACAAATGTTCAACATGACCGCCAGAAGATGTAGAATGTTCTAAAGCGGGTCGTAAGCGCGCTGTACATGGGATTTTTTTTAAACTATTTTTTTTTTTTTTTTGCTGCTAAAAAAAAATCCGACTGCCTTGTGAGCTCTTTCTTGCAAACCGCACTCCTTTATCCTAATTTCTTCCTTTTTTATGAGTTTTTAAAGTTTTAACGAATTTTTGACTCACCCGGTATATGCAAGAATAGTTTATTTATTAAGGAAAAAAATGAAAACATTTCACAATTAATTGTATGAAGAAATAGAACTTTAGTGAATAAAATAACTGGAGATGCAAATAAATAGATCTTTATTTTCCTTTAGATGCTGATTAATGACACACAACCACAGTTTCTAGAGCAATTAATTAGCAGTTCTCATCACCAGGTAAGCAATAACAGCGAGTAGTTACAACAACATGGGTAAGAATCATCTGCAAATGTATTTCTAATTCCGAGGTATAATAAATATGGAAACGAATAGAGAAGTAGGTGAATGCTTCGAGCAAGCAATAAAGCTGCCGATAGAAGCGTAACTTTCTAAAATAAAGGGGTAAGGCAAGCCAACCACATATACATTCGAAAAGGAAGTTAAAATTAGAGATAGACCGAAAATTCAGTTTCATTTTCGTTTTCGGCCCAAAATCGGAGTCTTGCCGAAAATTCGTTTTTGGCGAATGTGCTGCCGAAAATTCGGTGGGACTGAAACTTGATCGAAACTATCAGTATTCCAAATTTCTCATTAATTTCTTCAGGAATTGTCTGGTTTGAGCTGTATCGGCTCAAATGAGACACTCTTTATTTGTTGCTATGAACTTAACTGTTTATAATTATCAGTCATGACTGACTCAATACGGGAGTGCAAATTATAAAGTAAGAAATGCAAATATGATTAAACATTGAAGACGCTTTGAATGTGCTCATTAAAAACTGTAGACTTAACTGTAATAGAAAAATTTTAGTTTGAAACTGCAGAAGTGTTTCGAATACTCTTTGAGAAAGTTCTAGTATAACAGATGATCATTCACAAAAATCTTTATAAAAGATAAATAGAGGTATGTATACCTAAAACATTTTTTAATTAACAGAAATTCGTATAATTAGCAAATCATTTTGTGTCGTTGATGAATTAATTACATTTCATTTTATATGAAAATAAAAAATTTTGGACAGAGGCAGAAAGAACACATTTGGACCATACGTATAATTGCATGTATAATTACTTAATAATTATGTATATTTATGTATGTATAAATTTCTTTAAAATTTTTTCTGGACATTTTCGTTTTCGTTTACGGCTGAAAATAGGAAAATTACCTAAATCCAGTTTCTGTTTTGGTTTCGGTCGATCTTTAGTTAAAAGATATATCGATAACGGTCTAAAGCAAATTACTGAAATATCGAAGAATGCAAAATGTGGAGGCTAACGAGTTAAAATGCAATTAAAAAACTGGTAAACAATACGTGGGTGGTTAAATAATTATTGTCCCTAGTGTATATAAAATATTTTTACTGCGATGGTTCATGAGGGATATCGAAGCCTAATGTCTCAAATGCCTATATGCTCAATTTCAGAACCGTAGACACTATATTAACAGGAGGGGTGAAGTTTTAAAGACATATTTTTGAGGGAGCTTTTAAGGAGGGGGTTGAAGGTGAAATGCTGTTTTGGAGCTTATGAGGCTACATTTGGGAGAGTGGATGAGATGTGACTGCATCACTATGATCACGAGTCCAAACGGCAGTAGCTATAAGCCTTCATAAGCTACAAATTCAGCCTTTCACCCCCACTCCCCCCTTTCACTCCTCTCTCAAAAAGTATGGGAATATAGCAGCTACGGTTCTGAAATTGAGCATATAGGCATCTAAGACATTAGGCTTCGATATTCCACAACAACCACCACAGTACAAATATTTTATATGCACTATTGACAATAATTTTTGAACCACCCACGTAAAGGAAC
Source organism: Maratus speciosus (assembly GCA_963932465.1). Classification (NCBI taxonomy): domain Eukaryota; kingdom Metazoa; phylum Arthropoda; class Arachnida; order Araneae; family Salticidae; genus Maratus; species Maratus speciosus. The sequence goes on along the minus strand of OZ010788.1, from coordinate 378,352,907 downwards.
ATGATAATAATAGTTACTGAAAGAAAGAAAAAGGATTAATTATTCAAGGAGAAAGAATACAGAGATAGCGAAAAATATATACTGGTGGATTAATTTTTCAAAATTGTTAGAGAACTGGATAAATTTAGAAGGTAAGATGGAGAAAAAAATTAATAATAATTAATTGATTGAAAAGAAATATTCTTTTTCGAACAAGGTTTTTGAAGCAGTTGCGAGAGAATTCGACTCAAGTTGATCTTTAACAATTTTTTTCTGAATTTGAATAAAGGGATAATTTTTTTTTTAAAAATTACAATTCATTTGCGTTGCATTCTGGATAATTTTAGTTGAGAAGAAATTAAAGGCATGTTTTTCTTGCTAAGAATGCCTTGCCGCGGCAGATTTACATAAGTGTTGTTTATGAAGTAATTTTTTTGGTCTGGAAATCTTTTAATTGAGGTACGTTTAGATTTACCGATGTATGATAATTCACTGTTATTGAAACTAATATTATAAATACCAGTTTTATAGTCCATTATAATAACAGATTTACTAGAATGAAAATGGGTTATAATTAATAGGTTTCAAAATAACGTTAAGATTAGAACTTTTTAAAATTTTTGCTAATTTATGTGTTAAAAGTGATTAAAATGGGATAACAATTTTTTTTTTTCAGGAAGGTTATTTTTAGTGGGAGACAGGGGGGAATTTAATGGAATCAGAGTGGAACAAGGTTTACGATTTTTTTTTTCTATTTTCTTTTCCACAGCTTTGTCAATAATTCCTATGGATTACTACATTTATTGCTACGGATTTAAAAAAATTTGATTCATCGGAAAATTAATAAGCTTCAGAAAAAATATTGAGTGCACGATACATGCATGTATAAAGGACTGTCATTTTTTTTTAGTAGGATAGTTTGACAAAATATGTGGAGGCATTAACACAACAAAGCTTTTAGCAAAGCTTTTAAAAATTTAGCATATTGATTTCTTGTTGTAATGACTTAAGTTTTAAATAAAAAATATTTTTAAATATGTAATAAATTATCACTAAACCAGATTTTTTAAAATATGTAATAGGTAGAAAATTAATTTTTTTGGAAATAGATTAAAAAAATACTTTTCAAGAATATATAAATGCCGAATTTTAAAACATATTACAGAAAATATGGATCATCGTCATTCAGACACTTCTAATAAAACGAAGACAATGTTTTTTTCAGATCTCATGCCGCCTCACCACCTGGAAAATACACAAAAGTATAAAGTACAATTTTTTTTAAAGAATGTTTTTCTAAATTCTTTAACTTTACAGGCTTCTTTGGAAAAGTATTCCAGTCTTGTTTTTTTTTTTTTTTTTTTTTTTTTTTTTTTTTTCTAATTTCAGTCAAGAGAACTGTATTCTTTACGAAGATAAATGACAGATAATTATAGTTATTTTGAACTGCGAATCCTTATTCTGAGAGTAATATCTATTGAAATATGAATCAGCCTTCGAAGCACAGCAGTGTTTTATTATGCTTTAGTTAGTGTTTAATTATGTTTTTAATTGGTTTTTTCTAAAGTTTATTCTTCAAAATCCTCTCCCCTATTTTTAATATCTGCAAATAAAAAGAGTACTATTAATGAAAATAATAAATTAAAAAAATAGCATAATTATGATTTAATAATTTTGGTTTTAATTTATAAAATCTGTATCACTATCGCAAAAAGGAAACGTATGTTTGTTTGTAGTAGGTAATCATTGGAACTAGTGAGGTGATTTAAAAAATTCTAGCAGTATAATTACATTTAAAATTACTTTTTTTCCCAATACGACGGTGTAAAAATTAAAAATGTGTGATGTTTAAAAGTTAAAAAAAATTGCAGTAGGTTATCAGTATTTAACCGTACAATGATAAATCTGCTTCGTTTTACTGGTAGCTTATGGATAGGTGTAACGTTATTTTCTAGCGACGACACTTTAATTGTTGTCTGAAAAAATAGCATATTGGGGAGACCGGGGGAATGGCGACATCTTAAGGGAATTTAAATTTTTTCACTTAAAAAAAATGTTTACTTTTTAATAGTAAAAATTCTAAAGCTGAATCATGATCTTTACTATCTGTATAAATTTAACCTTAATCATAACTGCAAAGTAAGCGCACAGAAAAAAAAAAAAATTCTTTCAACCTCCGTACAGTGGCGGAATTACCCAGGATACTGGGGTAATTCCTTCACTGTGTCGGGATAATGACGCCACTGTTTAATCGCCTATACCTAAGGAAGACCTAAGTTGTCAATGGTGATTATACTAGAGAGGAGTGTAAGTCCGCGACAATAAATAGTTCTGTACTGAATATGAAAGAAATGGCATATTAAATCTCTTTTTTTTCTTCATTTTCACAGGAAAAATGATTGACTCATTAATCGAAATCGATTGAGCTTAGCATATATTCATTTTTATGATAAATATCTAATAATAATCAAGGAAATGTATTTATTCGCAAGGAAGGTTTTTGGCGAGTACTTGGCGCGGTGCTCGCAAATAACTAGCAACCTTAGACCCCCAACAGAGCTGTGCGGGGTGATGGTCAATAGATATTGCCTCTTCTTATTATCAGAGATTGTAGATTTTTGATGTCCAATCAAAAGTTTCTTTTTTTAAGCTATTACACATAGAGAAAAATTTTCGGTGGATTCGAATTTTTCGGAAAATTTCACCCAAAGTACATACCCAACATATGGATGAAACATTTAAAATAACAAAGAAAATTTTCTTTTGCAAATTAAAACGAATAAAAGAAGCTCTTTATTGTAAGGCTGTTCTCAAAAAAATTATTTTTCCCCGCTCAAGAACCGGAAACTTTATATTTTAAGGCTCTTTTTTAAATGTAAAAACAGGATACTTGCAGGCATGATATTTGAAGGGATTTGAAATCGAACAGTTTTTCTTAGTTTCTGGTAAATTAATTACAAGCAATTGTTGTCTAAGAATGGATTTTTATTTACTTATCTAATTTACTGGACAATCGCGTTGGATAGAAAATGTTGGTGGATTAGACAATTTCACCTCAAATAAATATGAAGCATATGGAAAGAATATGTAAAATAACAAGAATTTTCCTTTTGTGTGAATTAAAACGAACCTCTTTTTTTTTAATGAGGCTTTTCTTAAGTACATTCACGATATAATTTCCATCCCTCCGCATACAGAAGTTTAAACTATTCTTATTTTACTTAGAAAGAATTGACCAGAAGTTAAATTAATTTGTCTTTTAAACAATGATGTAACGCGCGCCACCCGTTTTAAAACAAATAGACTCTACCGGCAGTCACGTGACCGTTTTCCGTGAGCTTTGCCGAATGAGAAATGCTGTGAGTTGGAGAGTGTTCTGTTACAGCGTTGACTGTAGTTGTGTTCTGTTTGAGATGTGCTAAAATGTAAAAAGTTATATCCGTGTTATTATTTTATGTGTTATGTGCCGTTCTATTTGTGATGTGTCGTCTTATCAAGATTAAATAAAAAAATATTTAAAAAGTTATACCTCGAGAAAGTGTTATTTTGAAATTATGTGAAATTTCTGTGTGATTTGAAACTGAGCTAGCCTGACAATTGGCGCCCAACGTGGGGCCGAAACCGAGTGAAAATGTTTGCGATATGATTTCTTCATTCTACAAAAAGTGTGATATATTTTTAATCATAAAGTGTTGTTTTTAAGAGCAAGCAGAGAAAAAAAAAATGGCACGACCGGTCGTCTTTGTGAGCGTACGTGACATATGTTCCTAAAATTCTACAGATTAAGTCGCCGTGTGCTTGTGATATGTTCCTAATATTCTACAGATGAATTTGTCGTCGAACTGTGAAATATGTTCTGAATCTGAAATGTTTCGTTATCTTTGTTCTTATTTTCTCAAGTTAAAGTTCTACAAAATATTTCGTTAATGTCTAAAGAAAGTTCTAGGATGTTTGTGCTTTTAAGGGACTTTCGCTTCATTTGTTCTTAGAACGGTGCCTACAGTGTTTGTGCCTATAGTTTTTATTCTACAAGATTTATTCTGCAAGATGTTTTCAACAAGTAAGCATTTTAAATTGAATGGATCCATAGTTTGTTTAATAAAAAGAATGCATTCTTGACTTCGTAACATTATTGATATTTTAAAAATTCTAAATATTTTTGACATTATTAAATTTTAATTCATTCTATTATTTTCCTGTCATGTTTGTAATGCATATTTCCCCTTCCCCCCTCCCTCACCCATCATTCTGAAAATTTTACTTTGATTCTGTTCATGTATGTTTAATTTTTACTTTGCTTTACGTAAAATATTTTGATTCATAAAAAAAAAAAAAAAAAAAAAAAAGAGTGAGTGCGAGAGAAAGCGAAAGAAATATTCATTTACGTTTTCGTTGATTTTTTTTTCTTTTCTTTTTAAAAGAGGAAAATAAACTGTTGTCAGTCAAATTAGAAGTTGTTAAAATGATTCATAATTTTATCGCAATTCTCATAAAGATATGTGCTTATTTTTATTATTTTTTTTTTATTGGTTTCGTAAGAGAAATGATTACTATTTTTATGTTGCTGATTTACTGATGAAAAAGCCTTGAATGTGATTCATTTCCAAAACGGAATGAGTAAGTTTTTGTATTTATTATTTGTTTATAAAAGAAACTTTATTTTCTTTTAAAGTGATATTGGATGAAACTGATATTAAGTAATCTTAGTAATATAATGATAATATTGGTTGCAAATTTAATTATTCATTATGTATTTGATATTATTTAGAATAATGTTTGAAAGTGTTAACTATTCAGTAAATGGTTTTATATTGGCTAAAATATTGTTTAGATTAAGTGTCGCGGTATGGCCATACTGTTTATTTATACCTGCAGGGATTTAAAGTTTGTTTTGTTTTTAGTAAGAGTTTTGCTAATGTTAAACCTTACTGTTTTGCTTTATTAAAGTCTTGTTTATATGAGTTGTAACGGCAAAGCTCACACGTTTGGGGAATAATTTAAACGAATTTTCGGCATTTGTGGGGTATTTGTTTTGTTGTTTTGCTAAAGTTTAAAATGTCTGAACTTAATAAAGCTCGCAAAGAGAATTTATATCAGGTTGCGTTAGAAATGAATTTAGATGTTCAACCCTCTATGACAGTTGTCACATTGCGTGAAAAAATTAAATCCTCCCCCTCGTACGAAGTTGATTTTGTAAATTCATTAGTCAGAAACCAAATTTCGACTTGCGAGGAAGAACAACGCAGACGGGACTTAGAGGGAAAACAAAAAGCAGCTGAGTTAGAACAGCGCAAATTAGAATTAGAAGAAAAGCATAGAGCGGAAGACTTAAAGTTAAAAAAGCTTGAGATGAATTTTGAGCTTGAGAAGCTCAAGTTACAGGCTCAGGGCCAAAGTGTTTCCAGTGGAGCGGTAGGTGGTAATGCAGCAGGGGTAATGTCTTACCCGGAGAGTAAGATAGATATCCAAAAGCTGTTGCCTACATTCAGGCCAGACACTGATGATGTAACATTGTTTTTGGTGCTCCTGGAACGTCAATTAAAGCTCTCGAAGGTACCAGAGCATCTATGGGTTTCGTATTTACTCAGTGTTGTACCATCTTCTATCTCTACGCTTATCGCTCGTGAATCAGAAGAAAACGCTTCAAAATTTTCACATGTTAAAGATTTACTTCTAAAAAGGTTTAAAGTTAGTGCCGAAAAGTTTAGGCAGCTGTTCTTTACTCATCGCAAGGCCAAAGAAATTACTTGGCGAGATTATTATTTCGAATTTCGAGCTTATTTTGAAAACTGGCTTAAAGAATTAACTGTAACGTCTTTTGAAGCCTTCAGGATCTTATCATAGCTGATCAAATGAAAAGGTGCGTGCCTGTTGAATGCAAACAACATATGTTAGATGATTGGGAAAATTTAAATTCGCCAGTTGACCTTGCCGAAAAATTAGATGCGTATGACGTTATCAGATCTACGTTTCCTAAAAGAAATCCGGTTGTACCCCAAGATAAAAGAGTTTTCTCGTCGAGAAAATAATTGGAAGCAGAGTAAGCCTCCAAAAGAAGACAGATCTCCCCCTAAGTTTATTAATCGACGCTTAGAATCCGATATTGTTTGCTATGGTTGTGGTAAATTGGGATTTATAAAGAAGAAATGTCCAGATTGTTCCCCTACGGTTAAAAAACAAACTGTTCAAGCACATCGTCTTGAGCTATATAGTTTAAATACATCAGCAGTTTCAGCTCCAAATGTGCCTATCACGATCTGCAATAAGAAGGTGCTAGTCTGTGCAGATACGGGAGCGAATCGTTCTATTGCGGGAGAACGTATGTATCAATTATTTTTAAAAACTGGTGTTGCATTGAACTCTCATACCCATGAAGTAACGTTAGCTGACGGAATTACGGTGGTTAGAGACACTTTGTCTGCACTGTGCCCGTAGAGATTGAAGGCCGAGTCTTCGAAATGGAGTTCATCGTATCACCAGATGCCAAGGGTAATAGAACTCTTTTAGGTATGGATTTCTTACAAAATGCTAACATAGTGTTAGATATTGCCAACAAAACATGGTATTTCAGTGATAAACCTCAGGAAAAGTTTTATTTTGTAGACAAATACGAAGAAGAAAATAAAACGTCAGCTAGTGCGGTCGAAGTCAGTCCGTACGCTGTACGTGAAGATGAAGACAGAAATCTAAATTCCGATGAAAGGGACAAACTTAATGATCTGAAAAGGTATGAAAACTGTTTTCAACCAGGGGGAGAGACAACCCCGTTTGTGGAGCATCGTATGAATACAGGTGATAGTGCTCCTGTTGCTGCACCACCTAATCGGATGACTCCTGCTAAGAAAGAAATTCTTAAGAAGAAAATAGAATATGAACCTGGAAAATCTAATGTTGTGGCTGACATGCTGTCACGCCCTGTCTGTAATCATCAATCTGCTTTCTGTGAGACATGCAATTTTGTCAGCATAGACATGCCAACAAGAAGTCCAAAAGATATCAGAGAAGCACAGTTGAAAGATGAAAAACTTAAAAAGATCATAGATTCTTTTGAAAACGAACAGAAAAGCGAAGATTTCGCCAATTGGACTGATAGAGGATTCCTGATGAATCAAGGTGTGCTTTATAGGTATGCTCCCGAATCAGATGCCGAAGAAGCGCAATTGGTCGTTCCAGTACAAGAAAGACAAAATATTTTGAAACTTCATCATGATGACCCTTCAGCCGGACATTATGGTGAAGCAGGAACTTATCAGAGAATTGCTAAAAGATATTATTGGACAGGCATGAGAGCATACATTTCTGAATATGTGAAAAAGTGCCCAGAGTGCGCCCGTTATAAAGCAACAAATCAGAAACCCGCTGGTTTATTACGAACACCTGCTTATGCTCAGCGATTTGAGACCCTCAGCATTGATCTCTTTGGACCATTGCCTCCTAGTAAAGATGGACATCGATGGATTTTTATAGTAGAAGATTGTGCCACTAAATGGGTCGAACTATTTGCCTTAACAACTGCTACTGCACAAGAATGTGCGACTACCCTGATTGAAGAGATCTTCCTTCGTTATGGTATCCCAAGAAGACTCATAAGTGATAACGGCCCTCAGTTTGTGAGCGCTGTTCTACAACAAGTTTGTTACATTCTTGGAATAGACCAATCATTGACACCTTTGTATCATCCTCAGGCCAATCCAGTCGAACGCAAAAATCGAGACTTGAAACCTCGAATAGCAATCCTTGTTGGAGATGAACACAGTTCCTGGATTGATAAACTTCCTTTTATTAGATTTGCTATGAACTCTGCCAAATCTGATACAATTGGCCAAACTGCCGCCTATCTGCAATTTGGTCGAGAATTAAAAACAATCGATGATGTGGTGAACGATTTTAGAGCTGTTGTGGAAAATGACAATTTTGTTCCGGAAATAACCCCATATCTTAAACGTCTTGCAAATATTTCAAAAAGTGTGAAAGAGCGTGTTGAAATGAAACAAGATCAGCGGAAGAAATATTACGATAAAAATCGTAGACGAATGTATTTTGCACCTGGTGATAAAGTATGGGTTAACCTACATCCTGTGAGCAAAGCAAGTAAAAATAAAACAGCCAAATTTATGCCTAAGAGAGATGGTCCATACATAGTTTTGACTCAAAAGTCACTAGTGACATATGACATTGCTAGCCTGGACAATCCTACCGAGCGAATTGGGTCTTACCATGTTTCCGCTTTGTCACCATTTCAAGAAACTGAAACTATTCCAGTTGCACCCTTAAGGAAAAGAGGAAGACCCAGAAACCATCCTGTTTCCTCTCCGAGACGTAAATCGGAAACAGAGGGGGAGGATGTAACGCGCGTCACCCGTTTTAAAACAGACTCTACCGGCAGTCACGTGACCGTTTTCCGTGAGCTTTGCCGAATGAGAAATGCTGTGAGTTGGAGAGTGTTCTGTTACAGCGTTGACTGTAGTTGTGTTCTGTTTGAGATGTGCTAAAATGTAAAAAGTTATATCCGTGTTATTATTTTATGTGTTATGTGCCGTTCTATTTGTGATGTGTCGTCTTATCAAGATTAAATAAAAAAATATTTAAAAAGTTATACCTCGAGAAAGTGTTATTTTGAAATTATGTGAAATTTCTGTGTGATTTGAAACTGAGCTAGCCTGACAATGATATAAATTCAATATTTTAACAGTATTTTAGACACAAAAACAAGAAAAAATTCACCAGTATACTATATTCACCATAATGCATACTATATTTTTATACATAAATGTAAGTTAATTTGATTCGATAAGTTAAATTATAATTTAATTTGACATAAATCAATTAACTGGAAACGAAATTGCAAAATATCTAAATATATTGGATTAGTTTAAAACAATTTCTTCAATGCTACTAAAAATGTGCATTTGTTTGTAAACATTGTGAGAAAAAAAATTGTGAGTAAAGTGTTGTACGAACATTGTGAGAGGGTGTGTATGTGTGTTTCCTTCTATTTTAATAGATAAGTTTGAAAAAAGTGATATTATAATAATTTTTAGGATGAAATTTATATTGAATATGAAATTGGAATAAAATTTGTAAGGATATAATTAGATTATTTTCAATTTTTTCTTTTGTTTTAAACATAAAAATTGAATGCTAAATAATAAGAATTTTATCTTTATTTAAAATGTTAACATATATATCAATAACATTTTTATTCGGCTTCATAATAAAACACTGCACAGCTTTTGAATTTTAGCATTCATTACTATGAGTTTATTACACAGGTAGATTTATTTATTGTTATTATTGTAATGAAATCTTTCAAATCTGGGACTAAATAATAATTGATTTAGAAAAGAAAAGCTAAAAATATTAATTCCTGTTTTCTTTTATGATTTTCCGAAGAAGATTTCTATTACAAACAAATCAGCGAAGACCATTTATTTTTATTATAAAAATAAAGGGGAAAACAATTTTTATTTTATACACGTTTCATGTGATTTACAATAAATTCTACATTGAATGTATTAAAAAAAAAACTGTTTAATTTAATATGATATAGCTAATTTTATATGATATGATTTTTGTTCGCGCACTTTTAAAATAAAATTTCCTGTCCTTTTTTTTTTCTGGTTGGGTGGGAGGGTGTCTTAACTAAAACACAAATTTTCTCTTATAAATTAGTTCTTTCTGAATATTTTTGTACATTAAATCATCGTTAATTTTATATCTTCGCGAAAAAACGCTGAAAATAGCATTATAAATGACTAAAACTTCAAAAATTGCAGAATAAAAAAATTTCCATATTGGAAAAAAATAAGATTCCAGGGGTCGATGCAGGTTTTTATTCTTGGGGCCCATTTTGTGAAAAGTAAAAGTTATTTTTGTGAATTTTATAATATTTTTGTGAAAAATACCATTTTGTAGTGAAAGTTGAAATCCAGTTACTCAAATTCGAACCAAAAATTTATTAAAAAAAACTTCTTTAAATCCCCTTGCTAAAAAGTTTTTGCTTTTCGTGACCTGGTTTTATTTACAAATTACATATTTTAAAACAGTTTTTATGAAAAAGATTATTACGAAAGGGGCCTGGCCTATTTTATTAAAAGGAATTTTGTGAAGGGGCCTGTTTTATTAAATTCATTTTTGTGAAGAGGCCTGTTTTATTAAGTTCATTTTTGGGAAGAGGCCCATTTTATTAAATTCATTTTTGTGAAGAGGCCCAGTTTATTAAATTTATTTTTGTGAAGGGGCCCATTTTATTAAATTTATTTTTGTGAAGGGGCCCATTTTATTAAATAGATTTTTGTGAAAGGGCCCTAAATTGCCCCCAAATTTTGCCTGGATCGACCCCTAGATTCAATTTGCGAATGTTGAGAAATCGTCGCGCAACCCCCCCCCCCCCCCAAAAAAAAAAAAAAAAAAAAAAAAAAACCCGACAAAAATTCCTGTACGCGAATTCCAAATAAATTTCATTGAAAAAAAGGATAAAATTTATTGTATTGGACTAAAAGTCAATTGGATGTATTTTTAATAATGTAGAAAATCGCCGCGAAAAACAAAAACAAAAAAGAATCGCATAAGAATCGCTAAAAATTCAGAAATCACAGATGACAAAATTTAGTACATTAGGCTAAAACAATGGAATCGAAATTCTTTTAGGAATACGGAACAATCTGCGTGGAACTTGAAAAAACAAAAGAATTGTTAACATGAATTCGCTCAAATTTATTCCCCCAAACAACGATAAACAGCCAAATCCGGCGATCATACAACGCCAAAGTTAGTAAAAAGGCTGGCGTAGCATAGTACCCATTGACAAGTTAAACGTGCCCCAACTATAGTAAATACATAAAATGGATACTAGGAAACACATAACCTACTGAAAATATTTAGAAAGCAATAATTTAGCAGAATAACGAATAATTACAATGTTCCTTAAGCTAGATTTATTAATGAGCTAGGCTTACAATTTAACTCAAATCGGAAAAGTCAGCCTTTGCCATGGTGGCGGCATTACCCTGAGAGGATAATATAGCGGAAATCCCCAGCAAAGCCGAAATAAGAACCGAACTTGTTCAACAAATTGCATCAAAATGTCGGCGAATGCATGTAGATTACATGTAATATTATCTTAAGTACCTAATGTTACAATAAAAGGTATTTACTTCTACTCATTTGAAGCTCCAAAATAAAAAGCAACTAGAAAACTACATTTTTCACTAGAACAAACGAACGACGTACAACAAAATCACTTTCACTCTAGGCACTGTTTCTATTGTTGGCCGCTGTAGTGCCAGGCGAATTCACTAACTGAAACTGCCGTTAGTTTTTAAGCTAGGCGGGGTAGTGGCATAACCCTGAGTGGCGCCGTTCCTCGGGTCTCCCCTAAGGTCTAAAAACAGAAGAAACATATTTTTTTTACAACTAAACGATATTTTTCATTAAATGTTTTACACGGGATGTAAAACCGTTATGTTTTTAACCGATGAAATTTTCAAAAAATTCGGACAACAGGAACTAATTTTTTTTTTTTTTTTTTTTTTTTTTTTTTTTTTTTTTTAAGTATGAATAGACACTACGTGAAAAAACAACAACAACAACAACAAAAAAAAACAATAAAATGTCTTCTTACTTTTCTAGTACTTCTTACGAGCACTTTTACAACTAAATATCAATATTTTTTCGTTAATTTTTCATTTAAAAATATAAATTCACACAAAATAGGGTTAAAGGTATAAAATCATACAAAATAGAGGTTTATTTAAGGTTATCATTACGGTATCGGGCAAAGCCGGGCGTGTGAGTTAGTAAGTAAATATAAACTGCGTGCTAGATTAAAATATAATTCTAACAGCTAGAAACTTAAAATTTGATTAGCTGGATACTTTAACCCTTTATATCCCAAATTATGAATTCATGAAAATTTCATCTTCTAAAGTATTTTCCGTGAAATTTCGAAACTACATTAAAAGATTTACATAATCATTTAATAAATTTTAGAAGGATTTTGCTTATGAAAATTTACTAAATTTTAATTTATAGGAATTTTGTCCAATATTTATAATATATTTTTTAGTATTTTATAGAACTGGGAAATGTGCAAATATAATGTTCTTACAATAGAAAAATTTCTAAACTGAACTTTCTTTCTCCCCCCCCCCCCCCCCCCCCCCACACACACACACTTTCAAAGTCAAGAAAGCTGAAAAGATTCAAAGGCAAAATAAAGCATCTTTTTAACATCTTCAGACCCGAAGGTAAAATAACATTGCGATTATACATTCATTGATTTTGCACAAACAAAAAGACACCATAGCTGACCCTTTTTCTGAAATTGATACTTTAGGGGGCTGGTAATTTAGGTTCACATATATGGTTCTAAGATTACTAACACCCTTAAAACATTAATTTAATTATTGATAACCTAAATTACACAATAACAAATTGAAGGCCTTTTATTAATTGAATGATCTACAAAACCTCAATATTTTGTATTGTAAAGCGATTATGTTAATTAATTATGAAAATTTCTTACTTACTTGGACACACTGTCTGGAATGCATTTTGCAAACTCAGATGAAAAGAACAGTTATTTTATGAGTAAATAAGAATCAGTGCTGTCATTTATTCGATTTGATCCAAAATCAAAAACATTCAGCTATATGGAAGTCAATTAAAAATGTAAAAAATCAAATAGTTTAGTTTATATCTCTCTCTGTTCGGAAGTATCACATATGATATTTTAGAACCGAGGAGGTTACATTTTGTTTTGTTTTGTGCAACCATTAATGCTTTTTTAACAAGATAAAGTATCTATAACTCATTCTAAACAGTATAAATACTAATCGATGTATTAAATTTATTTTTTAGCAAGTTTTTTAATGGTACTTTAAAGTACCGTCGGTGTATAAAGGGTTAATAAAGTAAGTCATTGCTAAGGACGGTCTTTTTAAAAAAATTCGAAATTGAAAAGATTTAAATTAAACCGAAACTTTCTAAAGTCACTCTTCCTCTTAAATCACCGAAGAAAGTCACCAAAACTTTTTCATTTGGCTTTACTGAAAATTAAACTGAGAATGAATGTGATCACTGTGATGTGAAACTTTCTAAATTCACTCTTCCTCTTAAATTACCGAAGAAATGTCACCAAAACTTTTTCATTTGGCTTTACTGAAAATTACACTGAGAATGAATGTGATCTTGCCTCTTCGACTGCGGAACAAATTATAACACTAGAACTTGCTTAGAAAAGGTCTGTCTAGATTCATGGCATTGTTATGTTAGTAAGTGCAACTCAAACCGGAACCGAGATCAAGTTTCCCGATTGTTTCATCGATCTGCCATCGATTAAAAAACTGTTACTAATCTTTAATGTTTGAAGAATTCTCATTAGGTGTCTGTCTACCTTTAAAATGCAATTTTCGGTCATAAATAAGATTTTATATATTTGGTTTAATTTTAAAACCTGACATTTTAGCTTTCTAAATCAGTTTGAATTTTGTTTCTATCTTTGCTTAGAACTTGAGTTACTGGCATTTTAATATTAGTCAGTCTCAAGTTTTTGAAACTAAAATAAGCCTTTCGTTACCGAAGAAGTGACTGTAAATGTTTGCAGCTGCTGTAAATATCATAGATGGTGAATTTTATAAATAAGGAGCTTTTTTAAATTATATTTTTCATTTAATAGGTAAAATCTGGTTTTTAATTACATTTTCTGCTTCTTCTCAGAATGAGATTTTTAACATTTTTCTTTATCGTAAAATATCATAACTCGAAATATTATAATTGTAACGTTGTGAAACTTTTCACAAATACTCTAAAGGAGTTTATTTAGTTAATGTGCCTCTATTATGATTACAGTTAGTTATTTTTTCATATTTTATTTTGTACGAGCTAAGAATTGTGATATATTTTCTTGATTTTTCTGTGAATAAAAACGTTAACTTCTATAATTTTATTAAAAACATAGTTATAGTTATGAAAATGCTTCAATACCTCAAGAAAGTTTCATTAATCACAATAAAATTTACAGAATAAAAGTATCTTCATTTAAATTTGAGTTTTGATGTTTTGCAAAAGTACCATTTTATAGCTTTTTTTTGTATGTTTTGAGCCTAAAAATCAAAATATTTTAAAATATACATATTTTTACATGCTATTCACATTTTTTAGCTATATCCTATAATATAATGCACATCAGTAGGAAATTTTTCAAATATTAAAAAAATCCCTTCCGAAGGTAAGCAGGCAAGTTTCATTTTAAGAAAAAGTTTTTTTTACGGATTTGTACATAAAAATTTGAGGAGAGGGAAGAATATTCAAAACTTGTTATCAATAATATTTTTCCTAGTATAACTACCAACTTCAAATTTTTCTTAAATTTTTCTTAAATTACCAATTATTTAAGTTAGGGGTATGGAAATTATTATTCGATTTACATTAAAATTAATTTTTGTGCAAATATATAGGGGAGACTAGGGAGCGTTGACCCACTTTTTACAAAATGATTTTTAATTCTTTAAATATTGAACGCAGAATAAAGTTTTATATATCATTTTATTCGTTATACAATCAGTTATCAAAATAAAATTGTTACATAAGTATAATATATAAGAAATTTGAAAAATGATCAATTTTAACAATGAGAAAATAATAGGCCAAGGCTCCCTACATACGGGAGGCTTGACCCACTATATGGGAAGCTTGGCCCACTTTGTTTTATATTGAAATATTTGTGAAGGGAAATAAAATCTGTTTAAAAAAGGAAATATAACTTTATGCTACATGCTTTAATTATTATAAAAACAGTTTTAAAAATATGATGCTTAAAGAAACCTGTTTAGGCGAAATAGCAAGTCAGAGGAGAAAAATTTTGTTTTAAACAGAATTTCGTCTGAGCAGGTATAATTGAATAGCAGGGAAACTGAAATTTTAACATTTAAGACAGTTAGAGACAGGTTCCGTTTTCATAGGATTCCATGTATTATTATGCCCGGAATTTATAGCCACTGTTCTGCTTTTTTTGTCTCCTTTTCCTAATTTTTGTGATACTCCACCTGACAACTATAATTGTCACATAGTTTGGCTTCATCTCACTGTATTCATGCTGGTGAAGTTCGTCTATATATCGTCCAATTTTTTTTCGATCAATGCTATGTTCTTTTGCAGCCGCATGTGTACTTAAGTGATCATTGTCTTCTTTATCACTCTCAGTGGCAAAGTGCTTTCAGTACTAAAATGTTGAAATAATAAATGACTGGCACCGGAATTTACGAACAGATTTAATTGTAAATAAGAAAAAGTGTATATTTCACATACATATTAAATGGAACAGATTTTAGCAAAATTCTGGAGCCATTGTGGCGTTTGGGAATTAAAATTAAGTAGTTTCATAAGCATACAGCTGTCCCTGATAGGTTTAAATCTGCTGCTTTCATACTTTTTAGTCCTTTCTACTTTTTTACACTGCTTCTACTTACCTAATGTAGTAATATTTAAATGGAAAAAGATCCTATCTACTTTCCCATTTATATTTCATTTATTTTTTTCTTGCGGTGAATACTATAGCAATTTTTCACATCTTTCTTTAATCTAAAATTTTTCTTTTCCATCACCCTATTTTAAGGGCGCTTTAGAGAATAAATTTACATTCTTTTTTATATATAACCATTAACCTTTCATTATGCATAGTGTATAATAAAAAGATTTCACCTGGTCAACCCTCCCTCACATTGACTGGGCAAGCCTCCCCACTTAGCTCTTTTCTAAAGAATAGCACATTGTTATGTTAAGCCTATCTTACTGTACAATCTTTATACCTGGAATGAAAGATCGATATTTCTGCATTACTTAAAACCTACTTACTTAAATTTCTATGATATATATTTTATCAGAAAAAAGCTTACAAAATATTTCTAAAAAACACAACTTTTAGGTTGAAAATGCCTCACAATTGATTTTTCCACACCTATTTTGATTATCTGTATGAAACAAAGACTGTTGTTTGAGCATTCCAATAGCTTTGGTTCATACCTAATGATAAAACTCTGAAATTCTTTTAAATATGAAAACTGATGCATGGGTCAAGCCTCCCGTATGGTCAAACCACCCTAGTCTCTCCTACATTACTTTCTTACTGTAAAAGTGGTATGAGGTCTTAATTTACAAAAGCTATTAAACTTGAATTACGATATGACTACTGGTTTTTTTTGTGTTGCGTTAAAATTGTTTAATCGTTTTACGAACGCCACGATCAGACATTAATTCACTTATAGCATTTTTAGTAACATGAATTTTTGATTAGCTGCAGTTGAGTTGCTGTTATTTTGGTAAAACAATTTCGTGAGAAAAGAGCTTTTTTCATTAACAGTTGTCATTTTCTTCAAAGCATATTCTAATGTGTTTTAAAAGCAATAAAGCGAAGTAGTATTCATTGAAACGCAACGCTATTTAACTTATTTAATTCTTTATTTTAATCATTTGCAAAGGCTTAAAAGTTATGACGCCACTATCTATATATAGTTCATTGACGATTTGAATAAAGTTTCTTTCTACGCTTATTTGTTTAAATTTTGTTATTTCGTGTGTTTCTATGGATTCACCGAAACTAAAAGACTGTTATACGCGCATTCACTATCTACCTCAACTGCCGGTTAACACGAAAATCTTGATCGAAGGCTGGAAGGAATGGTATTCACCATTAACCTGATTGGACATGGTCGCGGCTGAAGTCCAATCAGTTTGATCCTGAATACCATTTGAGCTTCTGACGATGTTTTCCGCTTAACTAATAGTTGAGGTGGCTGGTGAACATGGGCATTAGAGTTTTCAATGTCTTAAAAGAGACTTTACGTCTAGAACGAAACCTACATACTATTTATAAGTTTAACTAATAGAAACTGAAATGATTAAATTAATTTTACTTCAATAATAAAACTCGAGGCCAAAAACACACACACACAAAAAAAAAAAAAAAAAAAAAAAAAAAAACATGAAAAAATTGGTGCGGCTATAATGTCTAGAATATATAGTGTAGAAATCAGCTATCCCAGTTATATTTAAAAACGGGTTAAAATATTGGATCCCTTAATTGTCAAACGACGCTGAAATTCAAAAAGTGGATCGCAGCGATATCTGAGGATATTTTCTAAAACTCCGAGACGATTTGGTCTAGACGCTGTAATAATACGATGTTTGCATTGAAATTTGAATATATGCCGCAGATGTCGCTGCGATCGGCTCCTTGGATTTCAGTATCGTTACACATTTAAGGAATACACATTTTTAGCACTGTTTGGATAGAAGTTTTCCGCACTATTTATTCTAGGAGCAGTAGTGTGGCGTCGCTTATTGTCAAAAACGTTAACTAATTTTTGTCTTGATTTTCACAGAGCACATCACTTGAAATGTTCACTAATGAAATTTTGTCTAGTTTAGTAGCCATACGCAGCCTTTTTATCTTGCGGGCCACAAACAAGCGTTTTCGACGCTAGCAGAGACGCAACGCACTTAAAAATGCGTAAGATAGAAATATAATAAAAGTAAGTATAACAAAGCAATATAATAAATTTAATATTATCAGTATTGAACTTTCTTCTCTGAAGAAATGTTACAAAAAATTTTTAACGCCATTATTTATAAACAGTAAATTTCTTATAATGTTTTAAGTTCTTATAATGTTCTAATCTTGTAGAAATATCTCACGAAGTTTGTTGTTTGGGAATAGTAGTGTAAAAATTTTGCGTGCCAATTTTTTTCACGACAAACGATCAACCCTAAAAAGCAGTATCAGTTATAAAATAAGTATAAAAATGTATAATATTAAAAAGCATAATTTCCCAGTTCTAAAGAAAAATTCAGGTGATTTTCTTTAGTTATACAGACTTTTGCTGAATACAAAAACTTTATTTTCTTTTAATTGTAGAAATATATAAAGCAAACTTAATTTGGATTAGTGTTTGATTAGAGATGAAGCTTAAGAAATGTATGCAACACTGTAGCACAATTAATAAGCACATGTAAAAATACCTTCAGAATATGAAAAAGGTATGTAAGATGTTTTAACATAAATGAATTATAAGCAACAGAACAGATTTTGTCTTCCCATTAAAATATAAACAACTTTTTAAGGTCTTACATACTTTTTATGCACATCTCAAGTAATTTAATAAATATGGATTAACGATTACGTGCATCAGACGCACATAAAAGCTCGCCGGGCCACAGTTAGAGTATGACTGGCTTAGAGTCTTATTATCTCTTTAGCCTTATGAATAAGTGAACCTTAATTATAACAAACCTGTATGTGCGTTCTGGCATGACGAGCATATTGCTGCAAGAATGCTAAGTGGCTAAACGCCACTGTCAACAACCATGAAACATTCTGGACTCTTGGTGTGTTCCAGCACACATTCTTCTCAGCAGCAATCATTTGCCCCTTGCTTCATTCTCCTCTCCCGCTTCTTGCCGCGAGGGGGCAGTTTGTGCACCAGCAGACAGAGCCTGTTGTGTTACATTGGTTTTTTCTTCCTCAGTCCTGCCCTCTGTCGCGTGAGGCTCAGTCCTGGTGGACTCGGCTTCAGCCAAGTATTGGCTGAAAACTGTATTTTATAAGATCTTAATAAAAGCGACCGGGAGAGACAATTTGCTCTACAGACTTGGTTTCCTTGTCTGAGCAGTCCCTCTTAGGCAATCAAACCTCTATGTGCTCTGCTTAACACACACGATGCGGCAAGTATTTCTGAGAGAAAACAGCGTAACATTTGAGTAGCATCAACACTTTGATTACGGGCTAGATTCAGTGAATATTTTATACTCAGTCTTATGACAATTAACAAAAATTTTCCTTTCTGCTAGATAATACTTCTTCTGAAAATATCCTGGTATAAATGTATGACAGATATTATTTTTCTAAAAGGTTTCAACGGATGGAATAAAAAATAGTCCACTGGGACGTATAAGTCCCAACTTATAAAACCAAAGTGTTAATAAAACTTCATCTATAGCTGGAGAAATTTAGTAATTATACAAGTTTGAAAATGAGATAATGAAGGAAAATGATTATTATTCAACGTGTCTCTCTAATGTATTTTCCCTACATTAAAAAGGCCGTTTTGGTGAAAATTTTCGATTTTATTTTTTAAAGAGGTTTTTTATTTTGTTTGAAAGAGCGATCTTTTACGATTCCAAATTTGTGTTAATTATATTTCTGCAGTTACTAGAAGAGGAGTTATGGTGACGTTAATAAACAGTAAGTGAGTCAAATAACATAGTGTTAAGTGGGCGTAGGAAGGCCACGAGAAATGCAAACAATGTTTCTATGCATTATTTTGTTACTTTTTTTTACATTAAAACACTAATAAACCTAAATTGACCTCTAGAATAATTTTATATGTAAGAAACGATATAGATAAGAGATCTTTAAATGCGTTTCCTGGAAAATTAATTTTCCCGTTATTCCATTTTAGATAAACTCCATTACATAAAATATTTTAAACATACTTCAGTGAATTTTTTTCAGAATGCTTTCCATATTACTCACTATGTTCTGAAATAGAACCTAAGCTTAATGCGATAATGTAATTATTTTATAGGTACTAAAATAAAAAAAAATGGTAATTAAAAAAATGTATTTTTTGATATATTTTGAAATACTTCAGTTAATTACGATGCTATTGTAAAATTCTTAGTTGTGCACGGGCAAGTGTAATAGTAGTATATAGTACAAAGGAAATTTCAATATATTTAGTTGAATTGATTGTACGCTGGCTGGCGTAAGCATGAAATTTTACAAAAAAAAAAAAAAATAAATAAATAATAAAAAAAAATAAATTGTAATTTAATAGATTACAACGACCATTTGGAATTTATTTCGTCTACCAAATTCCGTCGCATCCTCTTCAACAACAAATTGCAAAGATCAAACTTCAGACGACCAAAACCTTCATCGATAAACTTTCCAAGTCCCGTTTCGAGAAGAAAAACAGTTTACAAATCGAAAGCAGTTCCACCGAATCATCCACAGATTGCGACAAATTACCTACCTTGAGCTCAATTTTTCCCGGTTAGAATCAATCGATTGTAAAACGCCATGGCTAGTGGATTGGACACCTCGAGACATGGCCTTTTACTATAAATCGATTAATCATTAGATTGTTTCCTTTTTCGCGTTCGTCTTTTATTCTGTATTCGATTTTCATGGCCTACATAATGAGTTGAAGACCTCGATTTTTGCTTTGCAAGACGATTTTCATTTCGGCGTCGTTCTTTGGCTTTGGATTTTTCCATATCTGATAATTTGCGCCTACCCATTTTGTAACTTTTTCAATTTTTAACGATTTTATGCCTTTCGATTACCTATTCAAATAAAAATTCTTCTAAAAATAAAGAACATCGTTGAATTTCGTTAAAAAAAATAAAATGCGAGCATTATTTGGCCCCATCCTCGACCGGAAACAAAAACCATTTCCAAATGGTTAATAAAAATAAAAAAAACCCCCGTCCCATTTTTTAAACTGTTATGAAGATATTGTTAGGATTTTATGTTTTTTTATCATTCTGTTTTACAATTGAATTAAAAAAATATGTGTGTTTATCCAATATTGTAATTTTTTTATAAAGTGCTCCGAACGGAGGCTGATACTTTAAGCATATAGTAAAATCGACATAAATGAAATAAATTTCGTAATTTAAATTTCTACGTTAGTCTTTATCTACTCACTGAAGGAAATGTAAAGTAATTAAATTCTTTAACAAGATTTCCTTTCAGTATTACCTCTATCAGGGAAATTTGCTCTATTTCAAAAACTCCAATATAATATTACCGTATCATTACTTTAAAACCTGCATATTAACGTTCAATTTGTATGTTGCTGTAAAAGAGTACATGGAAAATCCATCTACATTCCTTAACTTCCGCATACGAGTTTCCCCAGTATTCAATTAAGTTAACCGCATTTTCATATATTCCTTAAACGAATAATTTTTCCTGTTGGACAGTTTTCATTTCTCACATCCAATTATCTGAAATCAAAATTTTAACTGCTTTTGCCTTAAAATTTGATCCATACAATATCCAGTTTTGAGAAATTCTACACCGCATTCCTCATCTGTTTTACACGCCTAATGTATAACATCATTAATTCGGGTCTTGAAACCGGATTCCAACGTCAGATATCCCACTGCACCAGAAATTACAAAGTTAAGGGGACAGTGGACCTTTATTTGAGCACAAACGACCCAAAAATCGAATTTTTTTTTTGTGCATATTATTATTCTCCAGTTTGTTCTGAGCCATTTGCGAAAAACCGCATCCAGATGCGATTATTTTTCGCAAAGTTACAAGCGTTTGAATTTTGTACACAAACAATTTTTTGGCCCTTTATTTGAGCAAAATCGACCCAAAAAAAAAAAAAAAAAATTTTGCATATTATTATTCTCCAGTTTGTTCTGAGCCGATTGCGAAAAACCGCATGCAGATGCGACACTTTTTCGCAAAGTTACAAGCGTTTGAATTTTGTACACAAACAATTTTTTGGCCCTTTAACTATCACAAAAAATTTAAACAAACATTTTTCAACATTTGTAAATCAGTTTTTTTGTAATTTTCAAAATTAATATTTTAATAATTTTGTAACCGCGTACATTAACTGTAACCGAAACTGCACTCGGCTGTCTGTTTACCATTTTATTGGCGATTTTTAAGCGTTACATGTGATTTTTTTTTGCTATCAAGATTTGGAAAATTTTCTGCCATTGTTTTTGATAGATAAAAAGTTCTTTTCAGAACTAGAAACTACAATTTATACAAAGTTTTAGTGTATAATATTCTGCATAATGCATGCAATTAGTGGGCGATATCACAAGCCTAAATCCAGACCATCGAAGAAGAAACTTCAATGTCTCTCTAAACTTCAGAAACGATGGTCATCTGGGAAAACTGATGTTTCTGCAAATGACAATGAACTTGAAAACAGTGAAATTTCAATTGAACATGCTACAAAGAACAATATAGTTGATTTACCAGTAGAAGCCAGTACAAGTTTTGCCGTCTGTAAATTCGATCAGGCTGCAAGTACTACCAGTGAACGAAAATTAAATGTTAGTTTTGAAAACATTTTACATCCTGAAAAATTACAGGAAAATGCATCATATGTTTTTATGAACAGTGGCATGTGGTCTGACCTTCTTTGCAATGTAAAGTGTGATGTTTGTTGCAATAAATCCTTAGATGTGATATCCAAGGGAGCATATGGATATGCTTCTAAAATTCAGTTAATATGCAGAGAATGTGACAAGGTGTTCAGCTCCATATTTTCAAGCCCTCGAGCAAGCGAGAATGAAAAGTGCTTTGATGCTAATAAAAAACTTGTTGAAGCCTTTTTAAAAATTGGAAAAGGTCATACAGGTATAGAAGTTTTTTCTATGGCTATTGGAATCCATGCAATGGATAAAAAAACTTTTTCAAAATGTTTACGCAGTTTGTATACCGAGCGACAAACTTTTAAGAATGACATTCTTCAAGTTGCCCGAAATGTGGTGCGGAAAAAGCACGAAGAATTCGACAGTGTTGCAGACCAGGATATTTTGGATATCACCGTTTCTTATGATGGGACCTGGCAAAAGCGCGGGCATACATCACTGTATGGGATTGGTCTCGTAATAGATATAATGACTGGGCTAGTAATCGATTATAAGATTCTTTCGAAATACTGCCCGAAATGTGTCACCGCAAAGAGAGATCTTGGCGAAGGTACTGCAGAATTTAGTATTTGGTTTTCTGGCCATAAGTGTGATTGTTCTCAGAATTACACAGGTTCATCTAATGCAATGGAGATGGTGGCAGCTGAAGTTATATGGAAAAGATCAATAAATAATTGTGGAATGAGGTATATAAGTATGCTTTCTGATGGGGATGCAAAAACATACCAGCATTTAGTGGAAATGAATGTTTATGGTAGCGGCGTCAAAATCACTAAAGAAGAGTGCATTAATCATGTAGCAAAGAGATTGGGAACCGGGCTTCGCAACAAAGTCAAGGAGTGGAGAAGCAAAGGCATAACTATTGGTGGACGCAAAGAAGGTAGTCTGAAAGAAGACACTATTGTAAAATTAACTAATTTTTATAGGAAAGCTATAAAGGGCAATGTTCCAGATCTAGAAAAGATGAAAACAGCAATTTATGCCACATTGTTTCATTGCTCTTCCACAGACGAATCACCAAAACATTCTAAATGTCCGACTGGTGTGGCATCGTGGTGTTTTTACCAGCGGGCGCTTGCTTGTAAAGAAAAACCAAAATCGCATAAACTGATGAAAACCAAGTTATCGCAGGATGTACTTTGCAAGATATTGCCCGTATATCAACGTTTAGCCAGTAATGAGTTACTTGCAAGATGCATTTCTGGTAAAACGCAGAATGCTAATGAAAGTGTGCACGGGAAAATTTGGAACAACTGCTCAAAAGAAGTTTTTATTTCTAAAAAACGTTTAGAAATGTCTGTTATTTCTTCTATCAGTGAATTTAATTTTGGATGTTTGAATACTTTAGGTTTTGAGCAAGAAGAAGCAAATTCACTCTCTTTATCCATAGCAGAAAGGCGTGATAAACGTCGTGTTAATCAAAGTAAAAAAAGGTGCACAACTGAATGGAAGAAATGCAGGAATAGTAAAAAAATCTGTAAATCACAAAAAAATAATCAAACTGCTAAAAAGGAAGGTGAAACTTATCACGCTGGTGGATTTTAGTTGTAATAAAAAAACAAAAAATAAACGGATTTCTTTGAACAAAAAGGTATGTTTTTTTTTTTTTTTTTTTTTTTTTTTTCTTTTTGTATTGGGTATTACAGAATCAATTTTTTTTGTTTACATATACTAAATTCTATTTTACTGAAGACATGTACTGAAAATTGAAGACTTTATAATCAAATGTTTCTGGAATTTTTCATAAATCAGTATTTTTATGCCAGCTGGAAGCAATTTTTGCCAATAGTGTTTTATATTTTCCAATAGCAGCTTTTATTTTTCGCGAATCTGAATTACAAAGCAATGCTTTATATAATTTTTTGGTTTGAAATTTCTTTTTCTTTTTTTTTCGGGGGGGGGGGGAGAGTTAGTAATGTCATGGATTTTCTTTGTACAAGGTATTGCCAAATCATTTATATATATTTGTGTGTTTAGTTACGGAAAACCTTTACTGTACTGTTTGTTTTCAGAAGGCAAAACCCTCTGCGCTCTCGCACATGTGTCAAGTGTGCTTTTATTTTATCATAATAGGGATGAGCGGAGTTTATTTAGATGTGCTTGGCAGATTGCCAATCTTAGTGACAACGTACAAATGTAAATTTTTGGTTATTGATATTTCTTTTTCTTCCATTCTTCTTCTTCTGTTTTTTTTTTTTTTTTTTTTTTTTTTTTTTTTTTTGGATGGGCGGGGTTAGTAAAGCCATGAAATTTTTTTTTTGTACAAGATATTGCCAAATCATTTTATATATATGCAGGTACTAAAGAGTATTTTACCGAAAATATTTACGATAATTTTTAGACTTTGTTATGGAATGTTTTTGGAATGCTACATAAATCTGTAGTGTTTTTTGTTGTTGTTGTTGGTGGTGGGGGGGGGGGGGGGGTGTAAAAGCGATGGATTTTCTTTGTACAGAGTATTGCCAAATCATTTTAAATATATATAACTAAACATTATATGTATATATGTACTAAAGACTATTTTACTGAAAACATTTCCAGTAATTTGAAGATTTTATAATGATATGTTTCTGGAATGTTACTTTTTTTTTTTTTTGAGGGGCGGGGTTAGTAAAGCCGTGGATTTTCTTTGTACAAAGTATTGCCAAATTATTTTATATATATATGTACTAAACAGTATTTTACTGAAAACATTTACACAGTATATTTTAGCATTTGCAAAAAAATGCAAATAGCATTTTTTACTCACCTTTATTTTTCAGAAGTCTAAATCAGAAACAATGCTTTGATGTTGAAATAAAATATTTTGGTTTATAATTTTATTTCTTTCAGGTTTTTATTTTTTGAAGGGGAGGGGGGGGGGGGTATTTTAAATAAAATGAGTGCAAGGCATGTATTTTAAATGAATATAATATATGTATTTTAAAATTAATGAAATGAATGAAGAACACATGATGGTGATGGTCGAACAACATTCGGCAATTTATTACCTACCCCATAAATCAATGAGAAAGAAAATTACAACTGAATTAAAAAAATTATTACAAAAGCATACTGTAGTCGGTTGTAAGAAAGATAAAAATAACAATACTTGTGTATTTTAGTAAAAAATTTTACTTATCAGTACATACACACTAATTATATGAAATTGCATCGAATTTTTAAAATTCAACGAAATCCTTTTTAAAGCCTTATTGATTGTGATATTGTAAAAAAAGGTCTATTTTTGTGGTATAATAGTATCAAAACAGTTTTTTCCTATTAAAATATCATTTATGAAGCTTTTAAGAAGTAAATAATAAAGGTAAGTGTATTTATATACTTTAAACCTGTTTTTCTCAAAACTAATTTTTCAGCGTTTTTAGATTTTTGAAATACCCCTTGCGTCTTAATTTTTGATCAACATTTATGAAATTGATAAGGAAGTATCCTGATAATGTTTACAAAGAAATTGTGTAAGCTTTTTAAAAAACGTCTTCATTAAGATAGTCAAATTTGATTTTTTACTTATTAAAAGGCAAAATTCTTAAAATTTTTAAAATTCAACGAAATCCTTTTTAAAGCCTTATTTATTGTGATATTGTAAAAAAAGGTCTATTTCTGTGGTATAATAGTATCAAAACAGTTTTTTCCTATTAAAATATCATTTATGAAGCTTTTAAAAAGTAAATAATAAAGGTAAGTGTATTTGTATACTTTAAACCTGTTTTTCTCAAAACTTATTTTTCAGCGTTTTTAGATTTTTGAAATGCCCCTTGCGTCTTAATTTTTGATCAATATTTATGAAATTGATAAGGAAGTATCCTGATAATGTTTACAAAGAAACTGTGTAAGTTTTTTAAAAAACGTCTTCATTAAGATAGTCAAATTTGATTTTTTAGTTATTAAAAGGCAAAATTCTTAAAATTTTTAAAATTCAACGAAATCCTTTTTAAAGCCTTATTTATTGTGATATTGTAAAAAAAGGTCTATTTCTGTGGTATAATAGTATCAAAACAGTTTTTTCCTATTAAAATATCATTTATGAAGCTTTTAAAAAGTAAATAATAAAGGTAAGTGTATTTGTATACTTTAAACCTGTTTTTCTCAAAACTTATTTTTCAGCGTTTTTAGATTTTTGAAATGCCCCTTGCGTCTTAATTTTTGATCAATATTTATGAAATTGATAAGGAAGTATCCTGATAATGTTTACAAAGAAACTGTGTAAGTTTTTTAAAAAACGTCTTCATTAAGATAGTCAAATTTGATTTTTTATTTATTAAAAGGCAAAATTCTTAAAATTTTTAAAATTCAACGAAATCCTTTTTAAAGCCTTATTTATTGTGATATTGTAAAAAAAAGGTCTATTTCTGTGGTATAATAGTATCAAAACAGTTTTTTCCTATTAAAATATCATTTATGAAGCTTTTAAAAAGTACATAATAAAGGTAACTGTATTTGTATACTTTAAACCTGTTTTTCTCAAAACTAATTTTTCAGCGTTTTTAGATTTTTGAAATGCCCCTTGCGTCTTAATTTTTGATCAATATTTATGAAATTGATAAGGAAGTATCCAGATAATGTTTACGAAGAAACTGTGTAAGCTTTTTAAAAAACGTCTTCATTAAGATAGTCAAATTTGATTTTTTACTTATTAAAAGGCAAAATTTTGATGAAAATCGATATGGAATTTAGAAAAAAATCTGTAAAATATTAACTATTCAAGAGATTAAAAAAATCTTACACAAATCTGTTTGTAATAGAGTTTTAAGTGATTAAAATGCAAAATCGAGAAAATATCTCAAAAATTAAGACGCAAGGAGCATTTTAAAATTTCGTTTAAAAATTTTAATTTTTTTAAAAAATTAAAAAATTTTAATAAGATTGAAAAATTTTTTTAAGGTGTTCTATATGCTTTTGGTGAAATGTATATATGCACAAAATTTCATATTGCTATGATGAAAATTAAAAAAAAAAAATTTAACGTCCACCGTCCCCTTAATAACAAGTTTGTAACTTTGTTCACCCCCTTTGAACGAGAGCCAAGCAGTTAATGGAGCTACTATTGCTAGAAAATTTTCGAATACATTAAAAGTGATTAAGTTAGAACTTGCATGGACCGAAACATAATGCTGAATTCTAAAGGGAAAACTCTGCACTCGAAATGTTCGTGAATTTGTATATTAGTGAAAAACTGACGTGAATACAGAAGCGGTGTTGATGTTTAAAGAGAGACTATGTAAAATGAATGCGTAATTATCGAGTGTCGATGTTTGAATTTAAAATGTTTTGAACGAATTTAAATGCAGAGAATTGGGGAGTGTTGTTTAATATTTATTTATTTGGGTCAACACACCGGTAGCTGTTTATTTCTGGAAGACGGAATGTTAAAGTCTCGTAAATTACAAATATATTTGTTATTACATATCGCTCAGCCGCAAGAAAACTGGCACATCTCGACAAAAATAAATTTCACAGGGGAGGCAAAAGAAAATTTGCATGATTTTACTGTAACATGAAATTATAGCACTTAGAATGCAGGAATAAGAACGTGCATAAAAGCATAAAACCTAGAAAATGAAGAGGTAGGATGAAGTTTGGGGAGATGTTTAATTTTACCTCCCCACACAACCCACCACTCTTCTGTGGTCACAAATGGACATATAGCGTAATAAAGTGGTTTTCCGTATAACTAAACTTATGAAATGTTTTGTGTAGGATGACAAACTTATTAGTGGAATAAAACGCAAAATGAATTTTTGTGAGTTGTGTCACATTTCTTGCGGGTGAGCGATATGTAGACGCATTTGTTGAAGTTATTGCACTAGATCATATAAAATAAAGTTAATAACCAATACAAATTTTAATAAAATTCTAAAAGGTAATACGATTTATTCTATATACTTGAAGTTTTCATTTTTACTTTCTTCTTTCTAAAGAAGAAGGTATTGTAATCGAAAGAACTGTGTTTTTGAAAGAATAATTTTAACTTTGACTTTAACTCTGTCCAGGACATGTTTCGATATTCTGTTATTGCTGATGTGTGTACTGATGAGGCTGTGCGTTGTACAACGAAACGTCTATTTTTGTATATATTTTTGTTTTAATTAAATGTTTTTATATATATTTTTAATTTAATTTCTCTGTTTTAATGGAGTCAAGTCTGTCTAGTGTATCAAAATTAGTTTACTGTAATCGAAATTTTTTCCACATCCGTTTTTTGACGGATTTACATGTGTTAGGGGTCAAAGATCCCGAAAAACATGTTTATACAAAATGTCTGTCTGTCTGTCCTTGTGCCCGTATGTCCTCCTTCACTGTAAAAAAAATTCAGGCACGTTCCGTTTTGGAAAAGGCAACTAGTTGCCTTTTCTGAAACGGAATAGATTCATTTTGAGAATGAAGAGTTTTAATTTACAACACGATTCGTTTCACATCGGCAATGAAAGTGACATCTTTCATTACCAAAAAGGTTACTTTGATTGCAGATGTGAAACTAATCGTGTTGTAAATTAAAACTTTTCATTCTCAAAAGAATCTATTCGTTTCAGTAAAGGCAACTAGTTGCCTTTTCCAAAACGGAACGTGCCTGGATTTTTTTACAGTGTTGTATCATCGAAAAGTGTACGCAGTTATGCATAGAATTGAACCAAATTTTTCGTGTATGTTTTTGGCTATGTCTAGCAGGTGGAATGTGAAAATATTACACCGGAAGGGGGCGCTGTAATAGCGGTTTTTATGTCGTTTTCATTATTGTACCATCGAAAGGTGTATGAAGTTATGCGGATGTTAATCGGACCAATTTTTTGTGTAAGTTTTTGGCTATGGCCAGACGGTCCTCCTTGAATTTGGAAATATTCCGCTGGAAAAGGATGCTCTAATAGCAATTTTTGTGCCATTCTCATTACTGTACCATCGAAAAGTGCATGAAGATATGCATAGAATTGAATCACATTTCATGTGTCTGTTTTTGGCTATCGCCAGCAGGTCCCACGTGAATATAGTAACAATCCGAAAGAAAGGGGCGCTGTAATAGCAATTTGTCGCGATTTTTAAAAGTTCTATTTTACATCCATCGGTTGTTCATGCATTGACGGGCAATTCGCATCCACCTAATTCGGCTATTCTCAAGTAGCTCATGTACAACAGTATAACGAAAAATATTGATTTTATTAAATATTATGATTGAGATTAACTCGTTTTTACTCCGATTAGTAAAATGAAGCGGAAAAATGAAGATGAAAAATCAAAGTTGGTGTAACATCGAAGTAATAACACTGACGTATTAACATGTGTAGTAACTTTTTGAAATATTAACATGTATGAGAGTGAAGAAATTTTTGGGACTGACACATTCGACAAGTCTTTAATATTAACAAGCTATTTTTTAAAAAAAGAGATATGCATGATACTGTAGCAATCTCATCTCACTTGATCAGTATAAAGCGAGTTACTAGCTTAGAGTAAATGGCTTGGGCTTTTGCTCGACGATAACGTTCTTGCCTCCTGATCATGAGATACTTGGTTCGTATCCCAGCGGCGCCAATTCTCACCTCTAAAGTGGTGACCCACGTAAACAACAATGTTCAACAACAATCATCTCTTTTCATAACCAACAGATGACAGCATCAAATAAATAATCTCCAGCAAGCAAAACCTGTGAAACGCTCACAGCACATAAGCCTGTCATACTGCACATCACACATTCGTATAACAGCATCACTCACGAATGCATATCGCTCGTCAGACGTCAAAAAGATGTCTTCCTCACTGGGGATGGAGTGTGTAGTGATCTCATCTCACATGATCAGTATAAAGTGAGTTACAAGCTTAGAGTAACTGGCTTGGCCTTTTGCTCGACGCTAACGTTTTCGACTCCTGATCATGAGATCCCTGGTTAGTATCCCAGCGGTGCCAATTCTCACACTCTCTAAAATACAAAAATACTATTTGTTTGATTTACTTTAAAAAAAAAATCGAGATTTAAATAAATGGGATAAATTTTACTTGATATCTGTATATATTAATTGAAATTACATTTTTTAGCGTGATTATGAGGCATGATTTTTAACATTTGTTTTAGTGAATTAAGTAAACATTTTATAAGTAAAATAAGCTGAGGCGGATAATTCTAATAATATATAATCTGGATAAAAAATATAATTAAGAATTATTAAAAAAAAGGAGAAATTATAAAAGTCCTCCTATTAACCGTTACTCGTAATAACCTGTAAATATAATTCTAATCTTAAGCATACACACAATAATTAAGTACTTCTATTGGCTGCTAAAATTAACTCAATGCTTTAACGTTAACATAACATATTCAGTGTTATTTCTGTGAGCATCATTTTCTTAAAACAAGTCTTTTCATTAGATAAAATCACAGTACTGAAGTCAAAGTCTATGAAGAACTAAACACATTAACACGTTGAGTGCCACGGTCATAGACAATGAAGTTGAAAAATTTATAATGTTTTACTTAATTTTTAAGAAAGTATAATCCTGTAATAAATAAAAAGTAAGTAAATTTTAAATACATTTTCCGTAATTACTTAATATATATAGTAATTACTAATATATATATATTTAGTTTTATATCATATTTTAGACCGTCAGTCATCGGTGAATGACGCTGTCTAAACGGAAAGTTTAATGTCAGTCACCGGTGACCGACGTTGCACTTAACGTGTTAAACTACATTACTTTGACCGTTACACGTTATACCTGTAAAAATAATAAAAATCTTAAACACACACACAATAATTAACTACTTCTATGGATTGCTAAAATTAACACTTTAACGTTAAAATAAAGTATTCACTGTTACCTTACTGAGTGTCATTCTTTTAAAACGGGTCTTTTAATTAGATAAAATCACAGTACTGGAGTCAAAGTCTCTGAAGCACTAAACACACTAAAGTACATTACTTTGACCGTTACTCGTTATACCTGTAAATGTAATAAAAATCTTAAACACACACACAGTAATTAAGTACTTCTATGCATTGCTAATATAATTTCACTGCTAAAATTAACTCAGTATTTTAACGTTAACATTAAATATTCAGTGTTATCTTTCAGAGTGTAACTTTCTTAAAACGGGTCTTTTAATTTGATAAAATCACAGTAGGGGAGACCGGGGCTAGTTGGCTACAGGGGTAAGTAGGCGCAGTCCTCATAAATCGCCTGTTTGTGGATAGATTGCACAACCAGTCACAGAGTACCTTTCTTTTTGTTTTTTACATTTCTCATTGTAGTTTTTCAGCGTTGCCTACGTGCAGTGGACATTTATTACGATTTTTCTGTTTATTGCACTCATAAGTAATATTTTGTTGCTTTATTCTTTTTCTAATTTCTAATACTTATCTAAATAATTGCGATTTAAATTGTGCAGTTTTTCTTAGTATATGCTTAACTGTACCTACCCCATATGCGATTTACTTGGATTATTTATTCTTAGATGTTTACGTGTCCTTTTGTGATAAAATTTATTATGGGGCTAGTAGGCGCATTGAACACGGGGCAAGTTGGCTCGGTGTGTGGTGTGTGCTGGTAGATTTAAAAACAGCAAACACAGAGAAAAGTGGTTCCAAAGCAAGATTTTGGGCACACGAGGCTTGCCCAATCGGAGACACTCGATTTTTTATTTGTGACAACTATAATTCTGGTGATGATATCGACTAGGATAGTTAGTCAATATTAATGTTTTATTCATTATTTTTCTGTCTGTGTAATTTAGAATTTACATTGTACGGCGATAACGCCTTTGTTTAAACTTACTGGTAATAATGAAATTGATTTCTCTTAACTGCATGTCTTATTTGAGTTTCATTTAAATTTTTATAAAGCGTGTGCCAACTTACCCCATATCTATAGGCAACTTGCCCCGTGACGGGGTAGGTTGGTGCACAATTTTCCTTTTACTTTAGGCTTCCACTGAACATAAACTACAAAAGCTACAAACTCAAAACTTCGGATATTTATAGCCCAATGCCCGTTCTTTAAAAGTACAGTCAAAGTTTTATAAAAAACTTAAACAAAAAATTATTAAAAATCAATAACTGAAAACTGCGCCTACTAGCCCCGGCCTCTCCTACTGAAGTCAAAGTATCTGAAGAACTAAACACATTAAAGCACACTACTTTGACCGTTACTCGTTATACCTGAAAATATAATAAAAATTATAATATACATACAGTAATTAACTACTTCCATGGATTGCTAAAATAATTTCATTGTTAAAATTAACTCAATACTTTACCGTCAACATAAAATATTCAGTGTTAATTTTCTGAGTGTCATTTTCTTAAAACGGGTCTTTTAATTAGATAAAATCACAGTACTGAAGTCAAAGTTTCAAATTACATTTTTTAGCTTGATTTTGAGGTATGATTTTTAACATTTGTTTTGATGAATAAAGTAAATATTTTATAAGTAAAATAAGCTGAGGCTGATAATTCTAATAATAGATAATCTGGATAAAAATATAATTAAGAATTATTAAAAAAAAGAGAAGTTAAAAAGTCCTCTTCTTAAACGTTACTCGTTATAAATGTAAATATAATCAAAATCTTAAACATACACACAATAATTAAGTACTTCTATGGATTTCTAAAATTAACTCAGTACTTTAACGTTAACATAAAATATTCAGTGTTATCTTTGTGAGCGTCATTTTGTTAAAACATCTCTTTTCATTAGATAAAATCACAGTACTGAAGTCAAAGTCTCTGAAGAACTAAACACATTAAAGCACGTTACTTTGACCGTTACTCATTATACGTGTAAATATAATAAAAATCTTAAATATACACACAGTAATTAACTAATTCTATGTATTGCTTAAATAATTTCATTGCTAAAATTAATTCAATACTTTAACGTTACCATAAAATATTCAGTGTTACCTTTCTGAATGTTATTTTCTTAAAACGGATCTTTTAATTAGATAAAATCACAGTAGTGAAGTCAAAGTCTCTGAAGAACTAAACACATTAAAGAACGTTACTTTGACCGTTACTCGTTATACCTGTAAATATAATAAAAATCTTAAACACACACACAATAATTAACTACTTCTATGGATTGCTAAAATTACTTCATTGCTAAAATTTACTCAATACTTTAACGTTAACATAAAATATTCAGTGTTACCTTTCTGAATGTTATTTTCTTAACACGGGTCTTTTAATTATAGTCCAGGAAATAGGGAATTTTACCTAGCAAAATTAATGGTAGTACTGGAAATCGGCTTTCTAGATGTTTTTTGGGTCGCTGAATCCGAATTTTCAACTTCCCACCAAAATTTCCCCCGGCAACACCCCCAAATTTTGGCAAAAAGCCCCCCAAAAAGGTTTTTGTTTTAGGGGAAAAGTATCTAGAAATTCAGAAAGTAGACAAAATTTCCAACAAATTAGATATATGACATTATGACTTAGGATGAAGGGGAAGGGGAGATCTGCCTCGGAACATGCGCGCGGTGCTGCGTAAACTAAGTTGCGCAATTCCACTTAACCACTCACACGTTTACATTCACCCTCCCATCTTCCCTCCGAACCTTCTCTATAAGGTTTACTTTAAGATTTTTGGTCCGCTGAATCCAAATGTTTAACTTTCCTCCAAAAATTTCCCCCCCGAAACCCCCACCAAATAGTTGTTTTTAACTTAAATTTCTTATTGTTTTAGGTGAAAAGCATTACGAAATTAAAAAACTAGACAAAATTTGCAACAAATAGGATATATGACATTATGAATTAGGATGAACGGGGTGGGTGAGGGCTGCCTCGGAACATGCACTGCGGTGCTACGTGCACTAAATGATGAAGTCCAGGCAATAGGGGATTTTATCTGGCAAAATTGATGGTGGTACTGGAAATTGGCTTTCTAGATATTTTTTGGGTCGCTGAATCCGAATTTGTAACTTCCCACCAAAATTTCACCCGGCAACCCCCCAAAAAATTGATTTTTTGAAAATAATTGTTTTTTGAGAAAAGCGCGCGGGGAATGCTCCGAGGCAGCCCCCTCTCTCCCCGTTTATCCTACGTCATAATGTCATACATCCTATTTGTTGCAAATTTTGTCTAGTTTCTGAATTTTGTAATGCTTTTCCCCTAAAACAATAAGAAATTTAAGTTAAAAACAACTATTTGGTGGGTTTTCGGGAGGGGGGATTTTAGGTGTAAGTTAAAAATTCGGATTCAACGACCCAAAAAACTTAAAGAAAACCTTATAGAGAATGTTTGGATGGAAAATGGGAGAGCTAATGTAAACGTGTGAGTGGTTAAGTGGAATTGCGCAACTTAGTCCACGCAGCACTGCGGCGCATGTTCCGAGGCAGATCCCCCCTTCCCCTTCATCCAAAGTCATAATGTCATATATCTAATTTGTTGAAAATTTTGTCTACTTTCTGAATTTCTAGCTATTTTTCCCCTAAAACAATACAAAAATGGAATTTTTTATTAAAAACCTTTTTTGGGGGCTTTTTACCAAAATTTGGGTGTGTTGCCGGGGGAAATTTTGGTGGGAAGTTGCAAATTCGGATTTAGCGACCCAAAAAACATCTAGAAAGCCGATTTTTAGTACTACCATTAATTTTGCTAGGTAGAGTCCCTATACGGTCTCTATTGCCTGGACTATTAGATAAAATCACAGTCCTGAAGTCAAAGTTTGAAATTACATTTTTAAGCGTGATTTTGAGGTATGTTTTTTAAAATTTGTTTTAGTGAATTAAGTAAACATTTATAAGTAATATAAGCTGAGGCTGATAATTCTAATAATAGATAATCTGGATAAAAGTATAATTAAAAGATATTAGAAAAAAGAGAAATTATTAAAGTCCTCTTCTTAACCGCTACTCGTAATACCTGTAAATATAATCAAAATCTTAAACATACACACAATAATTAACTACTTCTATGAATTGCTAAAATTACTTCATTACTAAAATTAACTCAATACTTTAACGTTAACATAAAATATTCAATGTTATCTTTGTGAGCATCATTTTCTTAAAACATGTCTTTTCTTTTCATTAGATAAAATTGCTGTACTGAAGTCAAAGTCTCTGAAGAACTAAACACATTAAAGCACGTTACTTTGACCGTTACTCGTTATACCTGTAAATATAATAAAAATCTTACACACATACACAATAATTAACTACTTCTATGGATTGCTAAAATTACTTCATTGCTAAATTTAACTCAATACTTTAACGTTAACATAAAATATTCAGTGTTACCTTTGTGAGCGTTATTTTCTTAAAACACGTCTTTTCTTTTCATTAGATAAAATTGCTGTACCGAAATCAAAGTCTCTGAAGAACTAAACATATTCCAGCACATTACTTCGACCGTTACTCGTTATACCTGTAAGTATAATAAAAATCTTAAACAAACACACAGTAATTAACTACTTCTATGGATTGCTAAAATAATTTCATTGCTAAAATTAGGTCAGTACTTTAACGTTAACATAAAATATTCAGTGTTACCTTTCTGAGAGGCATTTTCTTAAAACGGGTCTTTTAATTAGATAGAATCGCAGTATTGAAGGCAATGTCTCTAAATAACTAATAACATCAAAGCACATTACTTTGAATTTCTTTGAGTATCAGGGAGTTCTCTTTGTAGACGGAAATTATATCTGGTAAAATGGATAAATTGATGCATTTTGACAGACATGTAGAAATATTTCGCTGAGATAGAACAGTGTTCGATATGAAAGGGAAAATTTTACTAATTCTATCCTAAGTTTTGCAGAAAATCACATTGAAATACTTGCAGTAGCAGTGATTCTGCTTTTGTACACTGTAAAAAAAGAAAATTGTGATTTTTTTCTGCACTTTATGCTTTAATTTTAAAAACACCGATGCTGTCAAAGTGAATTCAAGCCACAAGCGGAGTAAAAATTGAATTTTTTATGTTACGTACACCACGCAGCCAATGGTAACTCGGCTTTCTTCAGACTTGAGAAATTTTACAGCATTCTTAAAAACAGTAGCTTGTAAATTTTTCAGCGATTGTGTTAGCAGCCGTGGTTCCAGAACCTTTTGTTGTAAAATACAGTGATTTTCCCTGCACTTTATGTTGTAATTTTTCAAGCACCGATGCTATGAAAGCGAACTCAAGCAACAAGTGAAGTAAAAATGGAATTATTTCTGTCACGTGCACGACACAGCCAATAGCAACGTGACTTTTTGCAGACTTGAGAACAGCAGCTTGTAACTTTTACTGCAACTGTGTTAGCAGCCGGGGTGCCAGCACCCTTTGTTGTAAAATACAGTGATTTTTCCTACCCTTTTTGTTGTAATTTTTCAAGCACTAATTCTGTGAAATCGAATTCAAGCAAAAGGGAAGTAAAAATCGAATTCTTTCTGTCACGTGCAAGACGCAGCAAATAGCAATGCAACTTTCCTCAGACTTGAGAAAATTTACAGCATTCTTAAAAACAGCAGCTTGTAAATTTTACCGCAACTGTGTTGGTAGTCGGGGTGCCAGCACCTTTTGTTGTAAAATACAGATTTTTTTTTTTTTTTTTTTTTTTTTTTTTTTTTTTTTTTACAGTGTAGCTCGTAAAAGCGTAAAAATGTTAACAGGGCATAAATAATTAACCATACCTAACGTGACAATTGCTCGATTTAACCTTTTCCCCGTTTTAGCTGTGCCCGTACTAAACGAGTTCGACTGTATTTTAAAAATTAGTTGCCACTGCCGTACTTTAAAATAAATGAAGAAAATAATAAAGTGAAAAAATTAAAATACTACATTTTTTTTTACATTACTAGGGGGCTCGGTCCCCCACGAGCTACGCTCGCCAACCCCCCGTTCAGACACTGCAGTCTCTAAAAGCACGCTAATTTGATCGGCTTTAAAAAGATTTTGGAAGATTGAATTAAAAAAACAAAGGCGATCTCCCTATAAACGGGTTTCTATTCATTTCTCTTTGATTGGGGAATTTTACGGAAAAATCAGCTGCTGTTAAAAGATACAATGGCATTTCAAAATCATCTAATATAAAATGAATTAAGTAAACAGAGTCTTTGTCTCCCGGTATTTTTTAACAAAGCGAAAAGAAAGTCCTTTTAAATAAGACATTTTAAATATATAGTTTTTAATCTGACGTAATTTTCACCAAACTTTTCTTTTCCTTTTTAATATTCACGTGAAAATACTTTTATTAGAAATATTATTTCCGCTGTCAAAAAAGAAAAAAAAATAGTTGAAAAGTTCATCTCAAAATATCAAGTAAATGTCTCGCGCTATTTTTAAATTTAAACTGTTTTGCAATATTATTTTTTGTTCATTTTACGTAATAAGTGTAATGTGACGTAAATGTGATGTAATTTCTCCTATTTAAGACTTCTAACGTATGTTAATGAATTTATTATTTTACAATATCCTTTCTCTGTTTAAATTCACGTGTAATTATAGATGAAGTAATTTTCAATAAGCTCTTGCTACGTACGTCCCTAAATACGTAATTATTTAATTCTAATTTGAAAGTTTTTTTCTGTTTATAATAGTCACGTGTAAATAAATTTTTAATTTGAAGCAAACATTATTGTTTCCGTTGTTTATACAGTTGGCAACAGGTTAAATTAGTACAATTTTCTGAAATAAGTAAAAAATATCTCTCGAAATACTGAAAATTTGAATTTAAAATAGAAATGAAACCTCGAAAAATGAGTCAAATTAAAAAAATAAGTTAATTCTGCACACCGGGATATTATAACGTATAAAATGATCTAAAAATTATTAAATTCCGATGTATAGTTTTTGCTCCTATAAAACTTTTTTAGTGGAACGATTTTGTCCAACTTTAGCATTAAATATCTCTTAAAATAATTCTTTGATTTGAAAACTGTCTGCATCAGCGTGTTTATCAAACATTTCTGTATATTACTACCAATTTTCATATTTTTGTATGCATTATGTTTCTTAATATTAACGAAGAAAGACCTCCGGTCACAAAAAATTCAAAACCGGCGGCGGTGACAGCGGTAGTTACCTTTTTTTAGAATAGAGAGATTTTATTTAAGTTTCGAATTTGAGAAGGTAGCGTTCGAATTTTACTTTAGTTTCTTTTATTTATTTATTTTTAGTCACAAAGTGCAAAAGTTCTCTAAGACAATAGCAAAAGCATTTGATGGATCAAAGAAATATTTTCTATCACTAAAAAGTACAGAACACTCATTGTTACGTCATCATTTTAAGCTTACTATGTTATGGAAGTTATGAATTGGACTTGGTTTTAAATTATTAATTGCAAACATTAAAAATTTGTTTAAGAAGCAAATTTTATTTACGCTCAGAGGTTAAATGTGAATAAGAATTGCTTATATTTACACTTAATAGTACACTTTCAAAATTCTTGAAAACCTTTTTCGAAAGTTAAACGGAATATATTGCACGTCATCACAAAGAATGAACACCAGACACCCAAATCACGAAGCTCGATTATGGAAATAAACTAAAAAACTAGAAAAATTACCAAGAGAAAAATATTAACTGAAAACGTTAAAAATTTCTGTCACCTGAAAATTTCATTCATACACTATAATTGGTTTATATTTTAAACAAGAAAGAAAAATCATGCCTCAAGTATAGATTATGAAACACTTCCCAAAACATTCAGAATAATGTAACAAAACTTCAAAGTTTAATAAGTTAAAATATTACGTCTAATTCAACCATATGGAAACGCATCACACACTTGAAAACTCAAATTTCAGATGTTCCCATCTATAAGCGGAAAATTATTCGAATTCAACCCTGTATATATTGTATTACCCTATTGTATACTTTGAGCAGCACTGTATATGATTAAAACAGTTAAATTTAAAAGCGCAAGTCGAAATTGAAAACGCACTTCAGCAGTTTTTACTCAAAGACAGTATAGTAACAGATTTCTTTTGTGTGTCCCTGTAAATGAAAGACAAATGCTATGAATACCCTATTTTGTCGTAATCATCTTGTGGTGAAATTCAGTGATTTATATCAGTTTAAATACATTTGAAACAGCGTAATGCCATTAAAATACTCTGCAAACGATTTCCTCTCTATACCATAATGTAAAGGAATTCTTTTGGGTAGCCCTCTAAATGAAATATTAATCCCACATACTTCATATGTAATACCAAACATGGTTAGGTGACCCTAAATATGGGTTATAAATTGCATAAAAATCCGAGTATATTTATGGGAGTTAGAGCGTGGACAGACGGCCAGACGGCCATACGGACCAGACGGCCATGCGAACAGACGGACAGACAAACCGAATGCATAAACACTTTTCAACATTGTTGGAAAGTGTTAAAAACAAAATTTCAAATAGATTTACTAATCTTATCCCCACCGACACGTAAATAACAAGGGTGTTATTTTATTTTATGAAAATGAAATATGGAAAGAAACATATGAAAATGAATATAAATGTTTTCTTCGCATGCGTTCAAACTGAATAAAAGTAAAATGCAAATAACTTTTGTTTTTAAATAAAAAAAAGACAAAATTATGATACTCTAATTAATGACAACACGTTTACAAAAAATATTACATAAATAAGAAAATTTTCGCAAAAAACTTTTAATAATTAAAAATGTAATTTTCTTGCTTCTAAGAAGAAGTAGTGCGTTAAATATTGTTTTATCTAACAGCTAATTGCTTGATAAAGGCTATTTTGCGATTTTTTAATTATACTCCATTTTTCACCATTCTAATAAACAATGGTTATTATTAACATAGGTTGACAATAATTATTGCACATGTTTTACTTATTGTTTATTCATAGTTGTAAATAAATAGACACAAAAGGACTTCAAACTAAGAATGTTTTTGAATAGAACGTATAATGAAAGTCCTACTTAACTTCGTGATTTGAATCCACTTTTATGGATTCTTTCATACTAAAAAAATAATAATTTTTTTGCTTCCCTGAAGAAGCAGGACGATAACTATTGCCTTATCTAAAAGTTAATTTCTTGGTAAAGACTATTTCGTGATTTTTTAATTATACTTCATTTTTCACCACTCTAATAAAACAATGGTTATTATTAACATAGGTTGAAAATTAATATTGCACATATTTTACTTTCTGTTTATTCATAGTATTAAATAAAAAGGCACAAAAGGACTTCAAAATGAGAATGTTTTTGAATAGAACATATAATGAATGTTGTACTTAACTTCGTGATTTGAAATATAAATGCCACTTTAATGGATTCTTTCAAAATTAAATTTTTTTGGTGCTTCTACGAATAAGCAGTGCGATAAATGTTGCTTTATCTAGGAGCTAATTGCTTGGTAAAGGCTATCTTACGGCTTTTTAATTGTACTCCATTTTTTACCACTGTAATAAAACAATGGTTATTATTAACATCGGTTGAAAATTAATATTGCAAATGTTTTACTTATTGTTTATTCACAGTTGTAAATAAAAAGGCACAAAAGGCCTTCAAAATGGGAATATTTTTGTACAGAACACATAATGGATGTTGTACTTAACTTCGTGATTTGAAATGTAAACCCCACTTTAATGGATTCTTTCATAATTAAAAAAAAATCATTTTCTTGCTTTGAAGAATAATCAGCGCGATAACTATTACTTTATCTAACAGCTAATTTCTTGGTAAAGGCTTTTTCGCGATTTTTTAATTATACTCCATGTTTCACGACTCTAATAAAACAATGGTTATTATTAATGTAGATTGACAATTGTTATTGCACATGTTTTACTTATTGTTCATTCATAGTTGTAAATCAAAAGTCACAAAAGGACTTCAAGTTGAGAATGTTTTTGAGCAGAACATATAATGAATGTCGCATTTAACTTCATGATTTGAAATATAAATCCGACTTTAATGGACTTTTAATGATTTTTTATGTCCTTCAGTGAAACAAAATACTTTAAGGTCCATAAATCTAAGACTTTTAGGACAAAATTAATAATTGTATTATTTTAATCACGGAAACTTATTACCTCATATAAAATTTATCATTCTTTGTAACAATAAATTATCGTCTGCTAGTCTTTGTTATCAAGTAATACTCAAAAACAAAGAAATTCTTGAAAGAAAAAAAAATGTTCTTTAAAATCCAGTCTACAACGTTATCAGCAGAAAAATGGTGATTTTTATCGTAATGAATGAGACGAAAAAAAGAAAAATGTAAAATCGTTTGAGTTATAAGAAAAAAAAATAGCTACTTGAAGAAAAAGTATAATTACAAAATGAAGAATTTGAAAAACCGTGATGGCAGTAAACTTTCTTTCTAATAAATCTTTACAAGTTTTTGTCTTTGTATCATTAATTGAACCTATAAACTAAATAGAGCATCATTAAAGATGAATGAAAAAAGAATGATGAATGATCATAAATAGATTTTTTTTATAAAAACATTGAATAGGAATGCTTGTTTATTTTTATTATTTTAACTAAACAAAACAGAACAATTTTAACCAATTTGCCTCAATTCTTCACAAATGTTTCAATAAGTAAATAGAACGTACAGAATATTTTTTTTTATGTTCCAAGCAGCGTATATTTGGCATTTACATTTTATAAGAAAATGATATTGCTACAAAATACGCATATATCATTTAAACATAACTTTTATTATTAAAATTGCTATCGTGTATATTATTTCTGTTGTCAACAGTTAATTTTCTATGCTTCTACAAAACGCAGAACGACGAATGAGGTATCATTCGAAGTGTTTTGAATTGATTTCTGACATAGCACACTCACATTTCGTTAAAACCATGTTTTTGATTAAAAATTGCAGTTAATTCAAAATTAAATCCGCATTGTTTTCATAAATGAAATGAAAGGTTTTTCTCAAATCACTGTTGCCAGAAAAATAAAATACCGCATTATATCATGCTGAGCAATGATTATAAAAAACTAAATAGCACAAGAAAGAGAAAGTGCGACAGTTCCGCACTGGTTTATTTTATGTATATGATTGGAAAATTAAAATGTTTAGAAGAATCGATACCATTCATAGACCGAAGCAGTGGTATTTCACTTGTAGCTTAAATCTATGCTTTGTTATAATACATTAAAATGCATTTTATATGTATTCAATTTATCTTATTTAATCCCGTGTTTTTCTTAAAGCGATGATATAATCTTTTAATGTAGTTAAAATATG
Source organism: Maratus speciosus (assembly GCA_963932465.1). Classification (NCBI taxonomy): domain Eukaryota; kingdom Metazoa; phylum Arthropoda; class Arachnida; order Araneae; family Salticidae; genus Maratus; species Maratus speciosus. The sequence goes on along the minus strand of OZ010788.1, from coordinate 378,310,605 downwards.
ATTTTTAATTTTTTCTCGCGGATGCCTTTTGCTTTCTTCGATAATTTTTTACTGTAACTTTTATCGAATATATGAGATGATATTCCGGCTTCACTAATGTTGTTTGAGGCGAACCCTGCCATCTATATATTTAAAACACAAGGCTATTTTTTTAGTCATCTGCCCTGAGCTTTTTACTGAACCGATTTTGCAAATTATTTTTTTAATGAAATCTGTACATTATTAGATGTGTGCGCACTAGCTATTTTTAAAAATATTTCGACTTTTATATTTTAATTTTAAAAGCTTTTAATGAAATTTCTTCAAAATGATGACAATCGGATTACTTCATTGTTTCAAACAAAAGAGAAGCAATGAAAAATTTTCAGACACGTGGATTTTAGACGTATTTTGTCATTTGAAAATTATTTCCAGTAAAAAAGTTTATGCATGTGTATTTTATTACATACCCATCATACGTAGTATAGGGTGAGTCTTGTAATCGTTTTAAAAAAAGAATTTTTTTTTGACGGATTTACACGTTTCAGACACTGGAGATTCCGAAAAACATATTTTTAGGAAAAAAAAATTGCCCTCCGTCTGTCTATCTGTGTGTGTGCCTGTAAACGCGCTACCTCCCGAACAAATTGAGATATTTGTAATCATATTTTCCACACTCTTCGATTTTCATGGCCCTGTGTTACATTCAAATTTCAATTCAAAGATATATTTTAATTGGAAACGAGACGCTTAATCCGACACAGTAAACTTTCAGTTAATATGATTATCATTTTTGGAGTTATAAGGAACGCAGTTCAGTAATAGAGCATTTAACGCAAGGCTAATGAAAAAGACAGGCTACCGCGGTGCATCCCACGTGTCTTTTTTTTTTTTTTTTTTTTTTTTTTTTTACAGGCCGCTAGAGTGACGTGATGCTGGTTTTGTACACCTCCATTGGTGCATTCGAGCATCACGTGACTTCAGCGATCTGTAAAAACAGATACGTGAAATGGTAGTTTGTCTTTCTCGTTAGCCATAATTTAACATGTATGACGTCATCAAGCCATGATTTTAAACACTCTATCTACTGAACAAATTGAGAGAGATACTTGAAATTTATTAAGTACTTAGAATGTAATAATGCGACAAAGCCTATTAAAATTCAGTAACCTTAGTTATCCCTAGATATGCATTTTATAAATAGTTTACACATGTTTTATTTTCATATTTTATATTATGCATATTCATGATGGGTAAGTAGTTATAGTGTCCCCCATTGATTAGTTTTTCTAAGGGAATAAAAATTTATATTTATTGTGACATCACGAGAATATTGACTATTGGGCTTATTTTGTCTTTATGCCTTATGACTTTATTAGTTTTTTCATTACTATTAAATAGAAAATATATTTTTATTTGTATTTACTGTGGTTCACCATAAAATTATGTATATAAAGTATATTTGAAAAGTTTGAGCCGGTGGCGTTTTGCTTAGCATGAAATGCATTTTTACATTAATAAAACTAAGGAGAAAAATTTCTGTGATTGTATCAATATGATGTGATTTTCACTGACTTTTCATAGAGTCTGTATTGATAGTTTATTTAAGAAATTGAACATTGATTAAAAAAATATATCCTCATCATTCGTATTTGCAGAAATCATTTGCTATTTTTTAAAATGTACAGTCGTGGAAAAAAAAAAGTAAAACCTCCTACTAACTCCTCAACAAATTATCGTAGAAGAAAGTTACTGGTACCGAACGATTGGAAATAAAGTCTACTTTTAAATGATGTATATAAAATTTGCTTAGGGGGCCACCTACATATTAAAACGAGCCATAACTTTGTTTTTTTCAATAGCAGTACACAATTCTGACAGCATAAATGAACTCTACACCCTTCAATTAGCCTAAAAACAAATTTTTATGCAATTCGTATCATAAGTTTCTGAGAAATTAATTATTTTAAAACAAGCGTATTTTAAGGGCTGTATCCAAATTGAAGTTCGGAACTCGATTGTTAACCGAGAGAGCCCTCATCTTGATCAAGGCACCTTAAGAAGTCAATGAAGCGTGCTTGATTACACGACAGCAAAAGAAATTTGGAAATATCTAGTCACTCCTATTATAGACGGTCCCTTAAACCATAATTTTGTCGTTTTTTAAGCATAATTTGAAAACTACTTGGAAGAAAAATGTGAAATTTTTGAATTTCCATAAAGCAGGACTTAATAAATCTAAATCCATCAAAATAATTGTAGGTTGCAATTCATAATTTTTTCGAATATTAATTTCATAATTCATAATTTATATCATAAAATTATAAAAATTGCAAATTCAGCTTATTTATGTTTGGGTATATTAGTATTATTACCACAAAAAAAAAAAAAAAAAAAAAAAAAAAATAGCACATTAGGAGCATAATTTCGGGAGATATAAATAAAAGTATGAAAATATAATTTAATATTAGAAGCACTCAATTTTGAAGGTTTATAATTCAAAAACTTATCCTTCAAATGGCTTGAAATTTGGTGTCTAGGCATAGTTTGAACCGAAGATTTGAAATATCTCGTTAAAATTGGGTATTGCCATTGAAAAAAATGAAGTTTGGATTCGTTTTAATATGTAGATGACCCCCTAAGAAAATTTTATATACATCATTTAAAAGTAGACTTTATTTCCAGTCGTTCAGTACCAGTCACTTTCTTCTATGATGATTTGTTGAGGAGTTAGTAAGGGGTGTTTACTTTTTTTTTTTTTTCCCACGACTGTACTTTCTACAATACAAACCTTATAATACTAAAATCTTTATGCACTGTAAAAAAAAAATAAATAAAAAAAAAAAATCTGTAAAGTTGCTAAAGTTTCTCTGGGAATCTGGGATTCCTATAACTTTTTATGTAACGGCAACAACAAAAATTCAGGTAACAGACAAACTTTTGCGCCAAAAATCAAAAAAATGTGTAAGGTTACTAAGAATTTTTTTGGAAACTGGGATGCCTAGAACTTTTCATGTAATTGCAACCAGGGTTACAGATAAAATTTTAGTATAATTACTGTAAATTTACCACATTCATTTGTAAAGTTACAGATTTTTATAGCTTTACAAAACTAGTTTTGTAGATTTGCAAATTTTTTGTACAGTTACAGATGAAATTTTAGTAAGCATGTAACTTTACATCTGTAGAATTACAGATATTTTTTTTTTACAGTGTGCTGTTTGTTTGTATAATGTGTTATGAAAATGAAACGCAGATCATCATATCGTCATTTTTGACAGGGATTTTTGTACTAGTTATTTAATATTTACTGTTATAAATAAAATGTTAATATAGACTTGTTTCTTAAGACAAAATATGCTTTACTTTAAAACTATATGACATACTTTATGACCATGAGTAATAAAGTTGTTTGTAACGTATTCGTAATGTATCCCCCGTTTATTCGTTAATATTTATTATTGTGTTCAATTTTTTAAAGTTAGCAAGTGCACTATTAGTTAGCACTATTTCAGCTTAAAAAAAAATATATATATATATATATATATATGACAGTTGTAGGGGACCACTCGTAGACCTCTATCTATAAATTACGTAAGTTATAATATATACAAAATATGTTCAAACTAAGTTATGGAAACGAGTTAGCATACACTGTTAAAAATTTTGCAACATTCTGGCAGGATATTCGACCGTTTTTTGAAAAAATGGTTTCATAACCATAATTTAACTATATTCTGACCATAAAATGGCCAATAATATGGTCAGAATAGTGTTAAATTACGGTTGTGTAACCGTTTTCGGAAAAAACGGTCAAATGACCTGCCAGAATGCTGCAAATTTTTAACAGTGTAGGAGAAAAAAGCATAGAAGGAAAAAACCAATTATTTCCAATAGCCATCTTAAAAGAAGCAATCTCCTAAGATTAAAAAAAATCATATTGAATAATAAGCATCTTTGTTACAGTATTGTTTCACAATATATATATATATATATGTATAATGTATAATATATTTATAATATATATATTCTATATGATATATAATATATTTATAAAATATATGTTCTATATGATATATAATATATTATATATATATATATATATATATTTAAACTTATATTTTCATATTTTATGAAAGATTATCTTGTAAATGGGGATTTGCTATAATGATACGAATTGTAATAATTTGGGAAGTATCTGTATTTATATTTCAATTCATCTATTTTTAAAATCTCTTAAGAGACTATTAAGAAATTCTTTTAAAAATTTAATTCCTTCAACATTCATTTAATCTGAAATGTTGCTTCTCTTCTTGAAAATACAGAAGTTCAATTAAAGAAACAAGAGCAAATACCCGAAATCGATTCTAACAACGATACTTTTGTCCAGAACGTTATTAGTATCGATTTTAAAGAATAAATTCTATCAGTGCTCCTACAAAAATAGCGGTTCATGGTTATCCATCCCCCTACATTGTTAAAAACAGATGCTGCCATTAGAGTAATTATTGGGGAATGTAACAAGCATTTAAAGTGTTCTTTTGCGGGCAGATGGTGGAAACTACCTATCATTTGCAGGTAGACATCAATCGTGAACCGATTATAGTATTACAAAGGAATTAATTGCGGACATGTTGCGAAAGTAAATTGTATCTATAATTTTTACATATTTAATAGGATAAATTCTTCCATTATTGGTATCTAGAAGAGATTGATTTCTTATTATGCTTTGTCGCAAAAGAAAATTATTCAGGAAAGTTTGGCGAAAGTTGGGAGGGAATTTTTAAAACTTCTTTAATAGCCTCTTGTAATTACCGTTATAAAAAAAAAAAAGAAAAAGAAATTTAAAGACTACGATATTTTTTCCCCATTTGTTAAATATATTCCGTATTTAAGGATGTTTATTTAGTAATTACGTTTCAACGGGAAAAATTGGGTTTTGTAAACGGTTGTTTTTCTTGCAGTTAATTTCCTGAATATTTACATTAAAAAGGCCGTTTTGGTGAAAAATTTTAAAATATTTTTAATTGTCTTATTTGAAAGAGCAATTTTTTGCGATTACAAATCTGTTTTAATTTTTTTCCTACGATAATTAGAAGAGGAATTATGGCCAATTTAATAAAAAAGGAAGTAATGAGTCAAAAGCCAGATGGGGGGCATAGGAGACCAGGAGAAATGTATACAGTGTTTCTATTCAGGATTTTCGTATGTTTTGTTTTACATAAAAACACTAATAATCCTTAATTGATACTTCTAGATTAATTTTATAGATAAGAAATGTTTAAATGGAATTTCTAGAAAATCAATTTTTCCATTATTTCCATGTTTCATAAATTGCATTACATTCAATGTTTTAAATTATTTCAATGGAATTTTGCCAGAATAGTTTCCATATTACTCACTATGTTCTGAACTAGATGTATAGCTCTATGTGATAATGTAATTATTTTATACGTAATCGAATATAAAAAATGGTAATTTTTCATATGGCTGGCAGATGGTGGAATCTACTTATCATTTGTAGGCAAACATCAATCGCGAGCCGATTATAATATTACAAAGGAATTAATTGTGGACATATTGCGAAAGTAAATTGTATCTATAATTTTTACATATTTAATATGATAAATTCTTCCATTATTGGCATTCGGAAGAGATTGATTTCTTATTATGCGTTGTCGCAAACGGAAATTATTTAGGAAAGTTTGGAAAAAGTTGGGAATCTTTAAAACTTCTGTAATAGTCTCTTGTAATTACCTTTATAAAAAAAAGAAAGAGAAATTTTAAGACTACGATATTTTTTCCCCATTTGTTAAATATATTCCGTATTTAAGGATGTTTATTTAATAATTACATTTCAACGGGAAAAAAATAGATTTTGTAAACAGTTGTTTTTATTGCAGTTGATTTCCTTAATGTATCAACCTACAGGCCTACATTAAATTGGTCGTTTTGGTGAAAATTTTTGAGATGTTTTTAATTGTTTTATTTGAAAAAGTAATTTTTTACGATTACAAATCTGTTTTAATTTTATTTCTACAATAATTAGAAGAGGAGTTATGACCAATTTAATAAACAGGAAGTAAAGAGCCAAATACTGGAAGTGGGCGTAGGAGGGCCAGGAGAAATGTAAACAATGTTTCTATGCCACGAAGCAATTAAAATATTACAAAGGAATTGATTGCGGACATGTTGCAAAAGTAAATTGTACCTATAACTTTTACATATTTAATAAGATAAATTCTTCCATTATTGGCATCCGGAAGAGATTGGTTTCTTATTATGTGCTCTCGCAAAAGAAAATTATTCATGAAAGTTTGGAAAAAGTTGGGAGGGAATTTTTAAAACTTCTTTAATAGTCTCTTGTAATAAAAAAAAGAAAAACCTCTTGTAATAAAAAAAAGAAAAATAAATTTAAAGACTATGATATTTTCCCCCATTTATTACATATATTCCGTATTGAAGGATGCTTATTTAACAATTACATTTAAATGGAAAAAATAGGTTTTGCAAATGGTTGTTTTCTTGCAGTTGGTTTTCCTAATAAAAATTATTATTATGATGAAAATGACTGTTTTGGTGAAAATTTTAGAAATGTTTCTAATTATTACTTACTCATCATACGTACTATAGGGTAAGTCTTGTAATCGTTTTAAAAATCGAAAAATTTTTTTTGACGGATTTACATGTTTCAGACACTGAAGATTCCGAAAAACATATTAAAAAAAAAAAAAAAAATTGCCGTCCGTTTGGGTGTGTGTGTCTGTAAACGCTCTATCTTCCGAAAAAATTGAGATAGAAACTTGAAATTTGGTGTGTACTTAGATAGTAATAATGGGAAGAAGCCTATTAAATATCAGTAACCTCGATTATCCGGAATTATTTTTTTCGGACTCTCGATGTATTCGTTCTGATAAAAGGCATACAAAATTTTTCGAAATTGTTTATTTGAAGGAGTGAATATAAAATACAATAAAAAAACATAAATTTTGCATATAGGATGATGTCGATCGGATAATTAGTTGCCGAGATATTTGTAATCCTATTTTTCACACTCTTCGATTTTTCATGACCCTGTATTTCATTCAAATTTCAATTCAAAGATATATTTTAATTGGAAGTGAGACGCTTAATCCGGCGCAGTACACTGTTAGTTTATATGATTATAATTTTTCGAGTTACAAGGATGTTTCTTTTACGCAATTCGGTACTACTCGATTATCCCGCCGACCAAAAAACTATCGCCAAATTATAAGATTAAATGCCCATAATGGCTTATCGTAAATGTCAAGCATTTAATGTATCTCCATACCTATAAGGGGGGTTTCCATAAGAATGACCCTGTTCTGTCGCCAAATGCCGCCAAGTCTGGCGCCAACTTGGCGATATATTGCCGAATTTGGCGATCAAAATTAGTCGGTAAAAGTGACGCCAAATTGGCGGTATCTCTAATATTTCGCCAAATTCCCATAGACTTCCATTGTAAACCAATATTTGCTTACTGGAAATCAACAAATTGAGATATTTTAATGCAACAAAAAGTAATATTAGATTAAGGGGTTATATTAATTACATTTAAGGGAGTCCAAGTAAATTAAATTATGAATAAAGTAACATGATACAATGCTTAGCATGTATCACATGTTTTATTTTCATATTTTATATTATGTATATCCATGATGGGTAAGTATTACGGTGGCCCCCAACGACTAGTTTTATTTTATTAAGAGCAATTTTTTCGATTCGAAATCTTTTAATTTTATTTTTACGATTATTAAAAGAGGGCTTATGGCCAATTTAAAAAACAGGAAGTAAAATAAAAATATCCTATTACACTAAAAAGTGAGGCAAAAAAAGTCCCATTCTTCTACGATTAAAACTGACGGAGTAATAGCTGTTTAACGTTGAAGCATCTTTTTTTGCCTACGAAATAGGGGTCATTCATAAATTTACTAGAAATTTAAATAATCATCGGATATAAAAAATATAATAGTTGAGAGTAAAATTAACATTACAATATAAATTTGAAATCTATTTTCATTCTGACATATTAAAAAAAAATATAAAACCTGTATTAAATATATAAGTTAAAAAATAACAAAATATTTGTTAAATGAAATGATGAGAAGCAACAGCCGCCATTATAGTAAAAATTATACGTATTTTAAAATGCTAATAGATTATCTAACCTAAATTTTAATTAACTAGGGGGCTCCACCCTCTGCTCGCTGCACTCACCAACCTCCCGAGTAATAGCTTCACGATTCCATTTGGTATCGCGAAGCAATCCCTGTTTTCTAGCCACCCCCAGATATAATTGTTTCGCGTTTCAATTCTGGATCGCTTCTCGATCCCTTATTTTCTATGCATTCATTTTTTAGATTCCACTTGGTAAAAAGGCGCTCCTCCCCATCTCCTGACAATTTTATTTTTTTTTTCTCCAAGCACATAATCATAAGAACTTACTGAGTTTCATAATTATAAGAATTATTAAATATAAAATATATATATAGTATTACGAATATTGTAAATAGTTAGTGCTTGTGCTTAAAAATAATGCAAATAATTCAATTAAGCTCTATTCATAAGCCAATATTAGTTTTTGTTGCATTGAAATATCTCAATTTGTTGATTTTTTGCAAGCAAGTAAACCCTATTGGATTTCAATGGGAATCTAAGGAAAATTGGCGAAATACTGGAAATAGCGCCAAGTTGGCGTCACTTTTGACGACTAATTTTGGTCGCCAAATTTGGCGATAAAATTGGTGACATTTGGCGACATTTAGCCGGTCACCCCCCCTTTGGTAAACCCCCTTATAGCGTCAGAAAGATCTGACCAATCAGATGCGTTTCGCGGTATCTACGCAGATTTTCATTGGTCCATTTCTAAAGCGTTACTTTTTTTTAATATATAGAAGGATAGAAGGATAAAAATTAAAGTTATCTTAAAATTTACTCTAAATGACTCCCTTCGGCTGCAATGCAGAAATGCACACGCAAAATACATTCTTCTAATACTTTAAGCACTTTGTGTATGATTCCTCGAAGCATGGTATAACTCATCTGTGTTCAGATGCAGAAAATTGGCGTAAGTCATGCAATACTAAGTTTCATAACTGGCCAGTTTTAGTGTTAAATGAATGGGGCTTTTTTTGTCTTATTTGTTAGTGTAATAGGAAATTTTTACTAAATGTCACTTCTAGGACCGGGGGACCGCATAAAAATTTAAATTTCGTAACTTTTTAAGAAATGTTTTTATTGACGTAACGACTTTTAAAATACTTTTTTGCCTCGTTTAAAGCATTTTTGTAATTGAAACTATATGTCTATGACTAACGGTTTAGAAATTAGTCATTGGACACCGTTGAGATTATGCATAATTTGGCAAGAAATCTCACTTTCTGAAACCCGAATTGCGCCAAAGGTCTTTAAAATTGTCAGTTCCAATATAGTGGAAAATTACCATAATTTGTTTATAAGAAAGTATGTTATTGCAATACATCTTTCAATGCATGTACTTTTTAACATTTTCCAACATAGTTGAAAAGTGTTTATGAATTAGGTTTGTCTGTCCGCCTATCCGTACTCTTAACTCGCATAAATACGCACGACAAGGCCATTATTGGAACACGATTGCCATGGAATTTGCTTGTGTTCCAATATGTTATTGAAGTGATATGTTATTGAAGTTTACTGTGGTATGTTCGTTATTGAAAATGAAGTGTATAGAATTTTCTGTTTATTTACAGGGCCACTCAAAAAGATTCCGTTACATTACGGTCTATGGGGAAAAATCGTTTGCCGTGTATTTTAATGATATTACAGTATTTTAAACATATTGAAATTGATGTACATTACTTGTTGTGTACGACAAGGTTCTTGCTATGGAGTATGGTGCGCACAGAAGTTATCGTTTATTTATAGGGACACACAAAATAATTTGGATACAGAAGCCTATGAATAATAATTGTTGGAAGTGGGTTTTCAGTCGTGGTATGCATTTTTAAATATTACTTGATGTGTATAAATTCTATAGATCATATACAGGATCACATTAAAGTTCTCAACAACAGCATCCATTTATTGGTGGAAATGACTGAGTGGAAATTTTCAACTATGCTATGCGTTTAACTGAACTAACATTTAGCATACTATATAGTATGCACATATATATATATATATACATCATATAAAGGGCTGCAAAAATTATTTTAACGACTATTCGTGGTAACAGCAGATATCAGGTTTTGCAAATGCGTTATGCGTTTTCCAAATTGCTCATTTAGACATCATCTTTCACCTTAGTATGAAGTTTTGTTATACTAATGTGAATGCGTTGGAAAATGTTTCATAATCTATGCTTTACGCATGATTTTTCGTTCTTGTTTAATTCGGTGTACGTAACTATGTCAGAAGAATTGTAAGATTTTCAAAATAGACATGTTTACAGATATGTGAAAGCATAATTTTTCTATTAATATTATTTTAGAATGTAATAATGTATATTTACAATTTAATATGTTTAAAACACGTCAGATGTTAGAAAAGGTATCCTTTTACAATGTTGGATAGCTTTCTTTTTTAGAGATATCATGAAGTGTCAGATTTTTCTACAAAATATGGGAATTTAAATTTTCAATTCGGCTCTCAAGAATTCGAATTTATAAGTATTGACTGAATATTTCCGAAATTATTGCACATTATTTTAGTGTAATGAAGGATACAAAACAAACATTTTGTAACAGTAATTCAAATATAATTTTTGAATTTAAAAAAACAAACAGATTTAAATTGCATGTAAAATTAATTTCAGCATTAAAAAATGCACTATTGAATAAATGATATATTTATCTCATTCACCAAATAAGTGCAAATTAGTTGTTACAGATAGCGGAGGTTATAAGTAAACATCCATCTATTAAAAAACAAATAAAAAAATGACAAATCCGTAGCTAAACTCAATCATTAAATTTCAAGTAATAAGAATACAGCCGAAAAATTATAAAAACAGCTAAATTTTTCATCTACGTCCGGAAAATTTTGTATCTGATAAATGACTAGTAGATTTCCGGCTTTTATACATATTTGAACGACAAGCAATCCTACTAACTTTGAGACCAAAGTCAGTGCCATTTTCAAATTTTAAGTAATAAGAATACAGCCGAAAAATTATAAAAACAGCTAAATTTTTCATCTACGTCCGGAAAATTTTGTATCTGATAAATGACTAGTAGATTTCCGCCTTTTTTACAACGACAAGCAATCCTACTAACTTTGAGACCAAAGTCAGTGCCATTTTCAAATTTTAAGTAATAAGAATAAAGTTTAAAAATTATAAAAAAAGCTAAATTTTTCACCAGTGTGATCGAACACTTTGTATATTTGATAAATGACTAATAGATTTCCTATCTTACATATTCCTATTGTAAGGTTTCCCTATTTTACATATTTGGGCAATAAGTAATCATACTAACTTTGAGACAGAAGACCATTTTTAAATTTTAAGTAACAAAAACAAATTTTAAAATTATAAAAACATTAAAATTTCATCAATTTCCTGGGAAATTTTGTATAACAAATGACTAGTAGATTTTTATCTATTTTACATCCTTGAGCTACAAGCAATCATACTATTTTATCTTATAAAATAATTTCATTATTCACTACAAGCAACAGAATCTTTCCAAGTGATTGCATTTTTAATAATACGAGATTTTATTATAAAAAGAAGTCAAAAATTATCTGTAACAAAAATATTACCATATTTTATTCAAAATTCCTTTTATGATTGTTAATTCTATTATAAGACAGAAAAAAAATGTTGTTTACATTTGTTTTGAGTAAAAACATGTGATATTAATAAACAAAAAAAAATATTTTTTTAAAATTCTCAACACGAATTTGTATATTTACCGCAAACAGCATGAAATTAGTTTTTTTTCTTCCGCGCTTCCAGAATTTTTACATTCCTTTATTTAAATTTCTTTTTTCCTTTCATTTATTTAAATATAGTACTTTTTCAAATGTTGCAAAAGATTCTTAAAATTTGTGGAGAACAGAAACTTCATTTTATTTCATTTAGAATTTTTTTTCAACTTAACATGCAGATAATTGCACTGTCTTTCCTTTTATTTCATTTATTTTTTGTTTTCCAGGAAAGTTGCATTAAAAGAAAAGAGATAAAAGCAGATTAATATAATCTGTTTTTTTCTGTTCCATCCCTCCCTTGAAACCGCAGAACGAGCTGGGAAACTAAAAACACATTTTCTTCCTTTTTAATGGAGCTTCCTTGCGTTTTGTTTGTCCGGACATTTCCCGCTCATTATCCCCTAAATTTGATGTGCTTGGAGGATTAAGTGCACCCTCAAAGAAATGAAATTCCATTTTAATGGCATTAAGAATAATGTCAAAACAGCCCTAAAGGTGAATTATTTTACAAGAAAAATGTTTCTCTTTAATATTAATCGATTTTTTTTTCTAGGAGAAGAAATTCATAGCTGTAACTAAGTACGTTATTTGTGCAGGATACAAAGAATAATACGGAATTACTTACTTTTCATTATGAATGCTATTACCTGAAAGATATTTTATGATACGAAGTAGTATTTATACGCACAAGTTACTTTGAATTAATTTAACTAACAATTAATAGCATTATAATACTTAATATGTTAATTTAACCTAATAAATAACGGAGTTGTAATACTTAAAAGGTATTTTCAATTAATAAGGCTTCTTCGGACATTTCCCGCTCATTATACACTAAATTTGATGTTCTTGGAGGATTAAGTGTACCCTCAAAGAAATCAAATTCTATTTTAATGGCATTGAGAATAATGCCAAAACAGCCCTAAAGGTGAATTATTTTACATGTGAAATTACATGAAACATATTTTACATGAAAAATATTTCTCGTTAATACTAATCGATTTTTTGTACTAGGAAAAGAAATCTATAGCTGTAACTAAGTATGCTGTTTGTGCACGATACAAAGAATAACATGGAATTATTTACTTTTAATTATGAATGCTATTACCTGAAAGATATTTTATGATACGAAGTAGTATTGATACGCAGAAGTTACTTTGAATTAATTTAACTAATAATTAATGGCATTAATTAATGTGTTAATTTCACCTTATAAATAACGGAGTTGTAATAGTTAAAAGTTATTGCCAATTAATGGGCAAAAAGTAGTAAATAATTAAACTAATGATAGTTAATGGAGCTTTCAAGCATTTTATTTCTTCGGACATTTACCGCTCATTATCCACTAAATTTGATGTGCTTGGAGGATTAAGTGTACCCTCAAAGAAATGAAATTCCATTTTAATGACATTAAGAATAATGTCAAAACACCCATAAAGGTGAATTATTTTACAAGAAAAATGTTTCTCGTTAATATTAATCGATTTTTTTTTCTAGGAGATGAAATTCATATCTGTAACCAAGTACGTTGTTTGTGCAGGATACAAAGAATAATACGGAATTACTTACTTTTCATTATGAATGCTATTACCTAAAAGATATTTTATGATACGAAGTAGTATTTATACGCACAAGTTACTTTGAATTAATTTAACTAACAATTAATAGCATTATAATACTTAATTTGTTAATTTCACCTAATAAATAACGGAGTTGTAATACTTAAAAGTTATTTTCAATTAATAAGGATTCTTCGGACATTTCTCGCTCATTATACACTAAATTTGATGTTCTTGGAGGATTAAGTGTACCCTCAAAGAAATGAAATTCTATTTTAATGGCATTAAGAATAATGTCAAAACAGCCCAAAAGGTGAATTATTTTACATGTGAAATTACATGAAACATATTTTACATGAAAAATGTTTCTCGTTAATATTAATCGATTTTTTGTTCTAGGAGAAGAAATTCATAGCTGTAACTAAGTATGCTGTTTGTGCGCAGGATACAAAGAATAACATGGAATTATTTACTTTTCATTTTGAATGCTATTACCTGAAAGATATTTTATGATACGAAGTAGTATTCATACGCACAAGTTACTTTGAATTAATTTAACTAATAATTAATGGCATTATAATACTTAATGTGTTAATTTCACCTAATAAATAACGGAGTTGTAATAGTTAAAAGTTATTGTCAATTAATAGGCAAAAAGTAGTAAATAATTAAACTAATGATAGTTAATGGAGCTTTCAAGCATTTTATTTCTTCGGACATTTACCGCTCATTATCCACTAAATTTGATGTGCTTGGAGGATTAAGTGTAACCTCAAAGAAATGAAATTCCATTTTAATGGCATTAAGAATAATGTCAAAACAGCCCTAAGGGTGAATTATTCTACAAGAAAAATGTTTCTCGTTAATATTAATCGATTTTTTTCTTTCTAGGAGAAGAAATTCATAGCTGTAACTAAGTACGCTGTTTGTGCAGGATACAAAGAATAACACGAAATTATTTACTTTTCATTATCAATATCATTACAAGTTATTATAAGTTATTTTATGATATAAAGTAGTATTTATACGCAAAGTTACTTTCAACTGATAATTATTGGTATTACAATAACTAAGTTAATTTCATCTAATAAATAATGGAGCTATAATAGAAAATAAGTCAAACTAATAATTCATTGAGTTATGCTAATTAAAAAACTTATTTTCAATTAATAAGGGAATGATGATAATAAGTTAGTTCAACTAATAATAGTTAATGAAGATTTCCGGCATTTAGTTTTTTCGGCCATTTTCTTATCCATACATTTCATGTGGTTGGATTATAAAGTGTATTTTCAAAGAAATAAAATTTCATTTTAATGGCATTAGCAATAATGCCAAAACAGCCCTAAAGTTGCACTATTTTAAAAGAAAAATGTTTTTCATTATTCTTAATAGATTTTTTTATTAATTGGAAGAAATTTATAGCTGTAATTTAGTACGCAGTTTATACATCGCGCGTGCGCACACACAGACACACACACAAAATAACATGAAATCATTAACTTTTTCTTGTGAATGTGATTATTTTAAAGTTATTTTATGATACGAAGTTGTACTTATATGCACAAATCACTTTCAATTTATAATTAATGGCGTTAGATAAAACATTAATTTCAATTAATAATTAATGGCGTCAGATAATACTAACTCAATTTCTACTAAGCTTTATAAACATTAATAAGTTAATTTGAACTGATAAATTTTAGAGTTATAATAATTCATATGTTAATTTCAAAAAATAAATTAGAGGAATTATAATAACCAATAAGTTAATTCAACTAGTAATAGTTTATGGAGCTTTCTTGCATTTTGTTTTTTTTGGCCGTTTTCTCCCTCATTATCTCATACATTTAATGTGCTTGGAGGATAAAGTGCACTTTCAAAGAAATAAAACTCAACTAAGAAATAAAAGCCTTAAAGGTGAATTATTTTGCAAGAAAAATGTTTTTTATTATTTTTAATAATTTTTCTTTCAAGAACGAGAAATTTATAGCTGTAACTGAGCTCGCTGTTTCTACAGCATATAAAAATAAGATTAAATAATTAACTTTTTCTTATAAATGTAATTATCTTAAAGTTATTTTGGGATACGAAATTCTACTCATACTTACAAGTTACTTTCAACTAATAATTAATAGTGTTAAAAAAAATTAATAAATTCATTTCAACTAATAATTAAAATAGATATAATAATTAATAAGTTAATTTCAACTAACAATTCATAGAATTATAATAATCAATAAGTCAGTTTCAATCAATAAATTAATGGAATTATAATAAATAAATCAGTTAATGGAGCTTTCCTGCGTTTATTCTGTTCGAATATTTACCTTGATTATGCCCTAAATTTGATGTATTTAGACGATAAACTATATTTTCAAAGAATTAAAATTTAATTTTAATAGCATTAGCAATAATGTCCAAACATCTCTAAAGTTGAAATATTTTACAAGAAAAATATTTTTCGTTATTCATAATCGATTTTTTTTTTAACTAGAAGAAAATTATAGTTGTAACTGAGTAACACTGTCAGCACAGAAAAATAACACGAAATAATTAACTCTTCTTTAAGAATGTAATTGTGTTAAAATTATTTTGTGACACGAAATTGCATACATAGGTATAAGTTACTTTCAATTAAAAAATAACAGTGTTAAAATAATCAACAAATTCATTTCAACTAATAATTAAAATAGGTATAATAATTAATAAGCTAATTTTAACTAACAATAAATGGAGTTATAGTAATCAATAAGTCAGTTTCAATTAATAAATGAATGAAATTGTCATAATTAATTCAATTAATGGAGATTTCCTGCATTTATATTATTCAGACATTTACTTTGATATTCCCTGAATTTGATGTGCTTGGAGAATAAACTTTCAAAGAATTAAAATTAAATTTTAACGGCATTAACAATAATGTTGAAACAGGCCTAAAGATGAATTTTTTTTACTAGAATTTTTTTTTTCGTTATTTATAATCGATTTTTTGTAAGTTGAAGAAATTTATAGCTGTAACTGAGTACACTGTTTTCACAGCACACAAGAAAATAACAGGAAATAATTAACTTTTTCTTATGAATGCTATTTCTTAAATTTACTTTATAATACAAAATGTGTACTCATATACATGAGCTAATTTCAACTACTAACATTACGTTTTCCCCTTTAAAATCTTAACTATAATGAGATATTACAATAATTATTCAGACATTTGTATAATGAAATTGTAATTGTAACTTAGTTGGCTCTTTGTATATGATACAGAAAACAAAAAGAAATCATTAATTCCCCCCTATAAACGTCATCATCTTAAAATTATTTAATGATGCTAAATAGTTCTCATATGCACAAAATAGTTTCAGCTAATAGCGCTATATATTTACCCTTAATATCTTGGACTACAATATGACATTACAGTAATACTGAATTATCTGCAATAAGAATACATAAAAGGTTAGTTATTCAGAAGTTTATATAAGATAGTTTAATCGAGTACGCTGTTTGTATATGAAACAAAAAGCAACACGTAATGATTAATTTTTCCTTATGACAGTAGTCATCTGAAAGTTATTTTATGATATAAAATTATATTTAAATGCACAGGAATACCTCAGTTAATAGCTCTATGGATTTTCCTTAAGGTTTTGAATTACAATATGACATCATAATAATACTGAATTATTATGATGCAGTATAAGGTAATTATTATTTTTTTTATATAAGAAAGTATTTACTGTAACTCAGTATGCTGTTTGTATATGACATAAAAAATAACACGAAATCATTTGTTTCTCCTTATGACTATTATCTGAATGTTATTATATACTTGTACTTAGATACACAAGTTTATCTTAAATAATGGTACAGCTCTTACCCATAAAGTCTTGACTGCAATAGAACATTACAATAATACTGAATTAACCAATACAAAGGCGGTTATTCAAAGCTTCATATAACAAAGTTAAAGATGTAATTAAGTATGTTTTTTGTATATGACGCAAAAATAACACGAAATTATAAATTTTTCCATATGAATGTCATCATCTTTAAGTTATTTTATGAAGCAAAATTGCACTTATATGCACGAGATAAATTTAGATAATATATTTATTTATGCAATATGTTTTTTTTAATATCTCGAACTATAAAATGACATATATACAGGTATCCCCCGACTTACGTAAATTCGCAGTTATGTAACAAATCTCAAAAATTGCATCTGTGAACATACTAGCGCGTTTGATACGCAGTTGCATACTTTTGAAATTTAGTTTATAAATAAAATATATAGATATAAACCACAACCGTAATATAGTTTATATATTAGATATAGTTATATTTTTATTGGCATATACAATCAAATGTATAACAAAACAAATCAATATTTATAGTTAGTTATTCATTAGTTAGTCACCCAATTCATAATAAATAAAGTTTGTGCTTATGAATCATTATTTTATTTTGTGAGTGCTATTCATTTGTCTTGCCATCAGAAATTCATGGACAATAGGTTAAATTAGTCCTCTTTAATTATTTCTTATTTTTATAGTCATTTGATGTAGATTCAAAATTGTTATAAATCAATTCATCAATGTTAGATTTATAAATCCCGTACTCCACAGCCCCACCAGCGGCCGAGAGGTTCTGCTCTCGAAGCTGATAGACGGGAGGTGCTGGGTTCGATCCCAATCGCGCCCGTCGGCCTAATCGTTCGGAGTTTTCGTGGTTTTCTTCGAGCCGTGGATTTTCCATGCGTAAATACGGATTAGGTTCCCTTAGAAAGACCCCCACGGAGGGCACTTCCCCCTGGGCCTATATCCCTCGTGTAGATAATTGGCCGTCAAAATTCAACCCAACCCAACCGTACTCCACAAGATATTTGAAAAGTGTTCTTTAAGTTTGTTTTTATATTTTTTCAAACTTTTATAGTTTACTAGCTGACCCGCGCGGCGTTGCCCGGGTCCGTGGTGATATTTAAAAATTATCCTTAAATTTATATGATTTCATACCTTTAACTCGATTTTGACTGAAATACGTACCCACTCACTGTGTGGAAAAGGGGGAGAAGCTGTTAATTGTTGAGATTTGCTATGTAAATTTTTGGAAAATTGTATGCGACAGTCATGAACAAATTAAAACTTTAAAACACCCTGTACTGATGAAAAAACGAGTTAAGAGGAGAGGAGTGCACTCAAAATTGAAATGTCTGAAATTCAGACACTTAAGTGACTGAAATGGAGTGTTCAATTTTCAGACATTTTAAAATGTCTTAATTTTTTCAGACACTTCTTGCGTCTGAATTTCAGACACTTCAAACGTCTGAATCGCAGCCGTTTCATTTTGCAAGCATGATACGCAGCCATGTTTGACCACAATGAATCCTGGAAAAATATTTGACCATGGTCCTGCCCCTCCACCCCCATACAGCCTCATTTTATGGGCTCTCAAAATTGGTATGCCATTTTCGTAAAGCTGATAATTTAAATCTTTTATCGACATTGTACTGATTATAATCAATATTTTGAACTTCTATAGTAGAATAAGATTAAAAACAAATTTTTTTTTATCTAAATACAATAAAACCTCTCAATAGGGGGCTACTACGGAATTTGCCCGCCATTCGTTGCCGAGGTGACCTTGATTGAGAGGTTTTACTGAATTTAGATTTTTTAAAAAATTTATTTAGTTTATAATCTTATTCTACTTTAAAAGTTCAAAATATTGATTATAATCAATACAATGTCGAAACAAATTTAAAATAAAAGCTTTACAAAAATTGCATGTTTAATTTGGGGCCCCTAAAACCGTAGTGAAAGGATACTGCCCAGTTTTCCCATTATTTAATCAAGTGCTTCATCTACAAAAAGTCCAACCCTGCATTATAAGTTCGCTAAATAGAGGTGTCCGGTATTCGGGAGTGTCCGTTATGAAGGTTAATGAACATTCCCTAATATCGGATACCTTTATTGAGCGACAACCTTTTTTAATCCACAACCCAGACATTTGTTTATTTTTACTTCACAAAAGCAGACACCTTTGATTATCGAACAAATTCCGCAGGCCCCAGGTGTCCGCTGTTGAGAACTTTTACAGTATTTCGATAAATATATATATATTTTGTTTCTAATCATGTCCTACTCTAAAAGTTCAAAATATCATTATAATCAGTGCAATGTCGAAAGATTTTTTTAAAAAAAATTACGAAAATTGCATCACAATTGCGAAAAATTTGCTTTACGAAAATTGCATGACAAATATCCCCCCTTCCCCTCCCAACACACACACACACATACAAAAAAAAAATCATATTATAGGATGCACGATCTTTGAATATCTCGAAACGATAAAAAACAAAGCATTTTTCAAGGTACCAAAACGCAAATAATATGCAATTAAGATCTTTTTTTCCCCCTTTCTGCCTCAAATATATATTCATAACTATAATATTATCCAGAAAAATAAATATTGTATATACAAAATTAATATCTAAATTTTAAATGTAAGCCGTCATATCACTAATGCGTGAATTAAAATCTAAGTGCTGCACGCATGATAAAATTCTAAATTATGCATATAGAAAACAAATTTTGAACAAAATAGAATCATAACACACCTAATATACACATTAAATAAAAAATATACGCAAAAAATTTGGTTTAAAATTCAATTTCAGCACAGAATAAATAAAAAAAAGTAAAATATTTCAAGTTTTTCAAGTTCAAACAAATAAATAAACAAAATATGTTTGGGTTTTTTAGCATGTAGACTATAAAGAAACGCATATTTGTTTATTTTTTTAAAAGCTGCGCTTACATAGTTTGAAAGAAACAACAAAAGCACAAACTTCAAACTTGCTAATATGAGAAAACGCTTTTTAAAGTTTCGATATCTAACGGATCTTCAACTCTCCGTCTATAAATGATTATAACTCAATTTTGAATGGGGTTTTTTGCATATTGTTGAAAAATTTTAAAACATTCGGAATAAAACAGAAACAGAAAACCGATTTTTTGAAAGGTTAAAAGGTCCTGTGCCCTCTTAAAAATTAAGTCTTCTTTAAAATTTATATTTACACATGGGCAATTTTTAAAAAATATAGATCAGATGATAATCACAAGAGCTATTTAACTATCAATAAATAAATATTATATTTTAATAAGATAAAGAAAAATTTATTTCCAGTTTCAAACTTTGTCTTAAATCGGCACATAATCAGTAAAGCTTAATAAAATAGTTAAAGAGATAAAGTGTAATCATTCTCTAAATCATTAGAGTGTTATTGACATTATATATATATTTTTTCTCCTTCCAGTGTAGCGATGCCAGATGAATCATCGGCGGGTTTTGCTTACGATAGGAAAAATCGAAAGATATGGTTGAATAACGGCGTTGAATGGATGTTCAAACTGTATAATTTTAAATACTTATAATTAAGCATACATAATATAATAATTAAAAACAGTTATTAAATTGGGATGGTTGCTATAAAGACATGGGCATTCCAGTACATATCACATAATAAACCTTTGAAAAATATAGAAATCGAATGAAACCAAAGTAAACATTAACAAATGCTGTTCGAGAAGAAGGCTTAGTATTGCGTAAGTCAATAAATTCAATAACTGCAAAAAACATCCTGTAGACTCATTAAAACTGATTTTAAGGATAACATTGGTTATAAAATAATATAGAAACATGATTTCAGATGTTTTTAAGAACAGAAACTTAATTATTAGCAAGATAAAATTTTAACACGGAAATTCAACAGACAAAATGCTTTAAACAAATGTTGGTATAACTCAGAAACTAATAAAGCTAGAGACTTGTGTAAGGGTTCCATTTAAAGAGAAAACATTTACGGAGAGTTTGCAATACATGGTCTAGGTCCCACTTACCTGGAAAAAGGTGTAAGGTATCCAAAATTATACCCGCACAGGGGGCGTCAATTTCAACTGGTGGCTAGGTTAATGATCCGTGAGGGAGAAATACTTGGATCTTTTAAAACGAAAATTCCTGCATACATCCGGCTAACTATATTAAAAGGGTGAAATATTTTCACTCTTAAAATAGAATCTGCCAGACACAAGTTTCTATTTAACAGATTTGACGAACAGAAGACTAATAACACTGTATTATTCATAAAATGATTACGAATAAACACTAAGTCGATACGAATTAATCCACAGAACTTCACAATCCACAAAATATGAATAAAGTCAAAATAAACTTTCAGTTTGAAATTGAATTACAACGTACATTAGAACGAAACACATCTAAAACGCATGACGCATGCACAACTGAGAGTCCCTCTGGTGGTTATAAGGAAGAACTGAAGAAATATTTTCCCTCCCAGTATAATGAAATTGAATCAATTATGTTTTCTTTATGTCTGATAATTAAAAATGAATGATATTTCTTTTCTTACAAATGGCTATCGAATAATTTTACGTTAAGGGAAAATGTTACTAAGAATTTTACTTCAGAGAAACCCACCCTCCTTTGAACATTTCGTAGAAGACAATTTTAATTCTTTTCTTCTTTTGATGTTCATATATTTCAAATTTATCTCAAACGGTGTTTGTGTGTGTGTTTGTGTGTGTGTGGGGGGGGGGGGGAGTCCATTGAGGAAAAAAAGTTCTCTATTTTCAAAACTGTCGTTTGAAACTTATTTTTGAACGATTACTATCTCTTAATTGTTAAATTTTTAGATGCGTTCTTAATTATATAAATACGTAGTACCTATAGTCGTCGTTCAGTCCATCTGTCTGTCCGTCTATAACAGCGCAAAAACTGCCCAACCGATTTGTTTGAAATTTAAAATATATAATTATTGCATAATTTTGTCGAGTCATTTCAAATTTTATGAAAATCGGATGTATACTTTAATTAGTACAGTCAAAAGTTTACCGTTACATTACGGCCAATGGAAAAAAATTATTTCAAGTGCATTTTAATGATGTTACAGCTTTTCAAAAAGAATGAAATTGATATGCGCTTATGAAGTGCAGTAAAATATACATTCAGTACAATATGCAGTGCAAAAAATACTTATAAAACTAGTTATAGTACGAACGCACCTCATTTGCCACGTTTGACGTGCAATTTCCAACTTGTTATATTTATTTTTATGTTGATATCTTTAAAAATTTCTTGCACAAGGAGTTCTGACAAAATATTCTTAGTTTGCCTATTTCATGTTTATGTTCTGCATTTTAGAAAAGCAGATTACGCTGTTGACCCCAGGCACACCTGTTCCAAAATTTTGCCCCTCCCTAAATTTCTTTCTACCGGTACATCTCTTAGTATTTAGAGGGGAGGGGGGTTGACCCTTCCTTGGAAATAAATATATTTTGTGAAAAGCAATTACTGATTTATTTATTGCGTCAAAAGTAACTTAGTCCCAAAACTTTAGTAAGCGATCTATTTTAATTTTCCAGATGTCCCATGATCTAATCAAATTACTTTTTTTTAAATAAAATAATACCAAATCTAATGGATAAAAATATTTTAAACATCCTTTATCCATTCGAAAACAATTTTCTGGTAGTGCTGGCATACAAATTGCAATACATTTATACATACAGTTATCACACATATGATACAACTGTATCGCATTTACACACTTAAGTGTCTAAATTTCTAAATGTCTTAATTTCAGACATATCACCATTATTCAGACATTTTAATCAGCTCATTTATGCCATGATCATAGTAAGACACTTATGTATCTTAAATTTAGATATCTGTGATGTCTGAAATTTCAAATTTAGACACTTAAGTGTCTGAATAACTTTTTCAGTCACATATGTGTCTTAATTTAAGACGCCTCTATTTGCAGTGTGGGTGCTTAGTAATGTACAGGTCAAAAGCTTTAAAACGATATATCACATGAAAAAATCCATTTCCACATCCCCTTGGGGGAATGACCCCTAATAGTCTCGGATCAGAAATAGACTCCACCAATTGAGGGGCCGTGAGGAGTTTCACTTTCGGTCAAGCCTTCAAATGAGGTCGAATCTTGCTGTAACTAATTGACCACGCGCACTGGGCGGAGCTTGCAATGTTTGCCACAAGCTTTGGGATATTTGATTGGCTTTTGGTGAGCGCTGGTGGGAAAAATCAAGAAGCTGATTAGCTATAATCCATCGTGACGTTGCATGACGTCAGTAATGCTTGTGGTCCTTCGCAGCGGCGTCAGAAAATTGACACCCCGGGAGGTCATTTAAAAAAGAAAGAAATATTTTTGAAAAGAGGTACATATTTTACACACAAAAAAGTTTGAAGGACTCAAAACACACATTTTTTTTTTTTCATTTTAAAAAGTTAGTGAACTATTTTAATACATTTTATAATTTCTTTCTTTCTTGAACACTTCCCAACAAAGTTGAAAGTGTTTATGCATTCGGTTTGTCTGTCCGTCTGTGCACGCTCCAACTCTGGTAAATATACTCGGATTTTTATGCAATTGATAACCGTTATTTAGGATCACCAAAGCATGTTTTGTGTTGTATATGAAGTATGTAGGATTAATAGTTCATTTACAGGGGCAGTCAAAAATATTCCATTACAATATGGTATATGGGGGGAAAAATTGTTTGCAGAGTATTTTAATGACATTGCGCTATTTCAAATGTATTGAAACTTATATAAATCACTGAATTTCACTACGATCACGTTATAACAATGCATTCATAGCATTTCTTATTCATTTGCAGGACACAGAATAAATAGGTTACAGTACTCTCTTTGAGTAATAATTGCTGGAGTGTACGTTTTAAAATTCGGTATGCCCTTTTAAATTTAACTATTTTTTTTTCATGTTACTCATTATATATAAATTCTATACCTCATATACAGGGGCTGCACAAAAGTATTCACGTACCATTCTCCTTATTAGAGGAAATTGCTGAAGGGGAATTTTGAACTGAAGTATATGTATTTCTTAAGTGAACTAAATTTTGGCATGCATCTAGTTAATTGCCGAAACGTCAGTGAAGGCTTACTGTGGAGACACGAAAAGTTTTGGTTTCCGCTAGTCTGTCTGTCTGTTAGTCTGTCTGTCTGTTCCGCGATAACTGCCGCAAAAAGCATCCGATCGGCTTGAAATTCCCTGGGCATGTTGATGAGCTCCCCGGATTTAGCTGTATAGTTTTGGGTTAAATTTGGTTCATTCGTTCGGAATATACAGAACATTTTATTTTGTGATATAATGCTTTTCTATGGGAAGTCAGACGATTTTCAAATTTTCATTTGTTGAAAGAAATCGCTCATATGAATAATAGATTTAAATGGTAAATTTTGGATGCTGAAATTTTTAAACTAGTAAATCTGCAGATCAAGAGCCTCAACGTCATCTCTGCAACTCATTGTTTTTATCAAACTTTGCGTAATATTAATCTTTCTACAAAAACAAAATTTAAACTATTTAAATTACACAAACATTTATAAAAGGAAAAAAATATTTCGATGGTTTCAGACATTAAAAGCGTTAAATTAAACACGTTGTTATGTAAAGATATTCTGAAATTCTCACGAGCTACTTATTCTAGTAATTTTTATATAATAAAGCAAATTTCTTCAGGGGGGCTCTGCCCCCCTTAACCCCCCGTTGTGTAATTTATTTTGCATTAGTAATTTTCTACTGATTGAGTTAATGATTATCCTATATCTTAGATTTCTTTTTACACTGCGATTTATAAGGATAAGCAATAATTCGGTCAAGCATTTTACGTTATCCTAATATCAATACAGCAGTATTTACTTGCCTGCTAACCACAAATACCTGTATCTAATGGATAAAGAACTTTTGGAAATGTAAACTGAAACATCTAATTTAGAAATCTAATACCTTTATAAATTTTGTTTATAAAAAAATAATTTTGATTACCATTCTGCAATATTTATATCTAAGATCTAATCTAAATATCAAAAAATGTACTCGATAGCATTAGCTTACTAAAATATCCCTAAAGTAGGGGGGCTTCTAAACCTAACAGTTAATAATTCATCATCGTTAAATAGATAAACATGATTTGGCGCCTTTAAGTATTTTTTGTGATTTTCTTTTAATAGTATCTACATTTAATTTAAAATCGTGATGTTACAAATACCGTTGAAATTTGACGCAAACCTATGTTCAGGTCAAATTACGAAAGGTTAACTAACATTTCATTTCCCTTAGCCGGACTTTCTGTTTCATTTTTCGTAATAAGGATTATTTTAATAATTTAATTTATTTTACACTCTACAAGCTGTTACACGGACGTTGTTCACGTAGCATTAAAATAGAGATAAATGCATTAAGTAAAACATTTCACTCCCCACCAGACATACCAAGTCTCAAGCTTTTTGCACATCACTATTATCTTAGAGAAAATGTTCTTTTAAATCGCGCAAATGTTTCAATTAAATAAAGTAACATTTTCTGTATTAAAATACTGGTATCCAGAACGCCGGAGGCTTGGCAGCTCTGCTCCTCTTAATAAAAACATATATGATTAACCAACACTTTATCACATTTTATAGGAGACAATACGGAATTTCTTATTTGTATGGCCTTACATATATCTCAGTCATAAAAATGTAAAATTTTGTGCCAATTAATGCACGCAATTGCGAAAATGAAATCGCAAAGAATGAGAAAAGGAAGGCCAAGTAAAATCGTGTAAATCGAGGAATCTTTCTTCGTAGTGCTGGGAAAATACTGCTACAAAAACTATTTTAGGCGGTATTTGGTGTGAAATGTTTATATGTATTCATTCCTGTCCTATATATCCTTTTTTTATTTTTTATTTGCTTATTCCATTTTTCTTTTGCACGTGAAAATCTTACAAATTAAAATTAACTCTTTGGGAGAAATTGTTATTCATTTTTTTTTGGCAACAATAAAGTTTATAAAATTTAACAGAATAATGCCAGTTTATTCTGTATGAAAATAACGAACTTTTTCATTTATAATCAAATAGTTGAATAAATAAATGAAAATATTATTCTATATAGTATATAAATACTATTTTCATTTCTGCGTTTAAATAAATCTATATGCAAATATCTATACAAAGGCATTCATTAATTCATTCCTTTTGCTTTGATTTGACTTCAAAAAACCATACATACGTTCACATTTATGATATTTTTAGATGAGATGCTGTTGCTACGCAACGGTTAAAAGAAAAAATTAAATATAAGTAAATTCATAAAATAAAATGTTTTATATTATTCGAACACATGTATAAAATTCTATCATAAGTTATACACCTAATTTAAAAGCTCTGACAAATGTTTTGACAAAATTGCAAACTAATAAGAATAATTTAATACTCTTATTTAAAAATTTCAGCATCCAAAATTTACCATTTAAATCTATTATTCATATGAGCGATTTCTTTCAACAAATGAAAATTTGAAAATCGTCTGACTTCCCATAGAAAAGCATTATATCACAAAATAAAATATTCTGTATATTCCGAACGAATGAACCAAATTTAACCCAAAACTATACAGCTAAATCCGGGGAGCTCATCAACATGCCCAGGGAATTTCAAGCCGATCGGATGCTTTTTGCGGCAGTTATCGCGGAACAGACAGACATACTAACGGAAACCAAAACTTTTCGTGTCTCCACAGTAAGCCTTCACTGACGTTTCGGCAATAAGAGTATTAAATTATTCTTATTAGTTTGCAATTTTGTCAAATCATTTGTCAGAGCTTTTAAATTAGGTGTATAACTTATGATAGAATTTTATACATGTGTTCGAATAATATAAAACTTTTTATTTTATGAATTTACTTATATTTCATTTTTTCTTTTAACCGTTGCGTAGCAACAGCATCTCATCTAAAAATATCATAAATGTGAAAGTATGTATGGTTTTTCGAAGTCAAATCAAAGCAAAAGGAATGAATTAATGAATGCCTTTGTATAGATATTTGCATATAGATTTATTTAAACGCAGAAATGAAAATAATATTTATATACTATATAGAATAATATTTTCATTTATTTATTCAACTATTTGATTATAAATGAAAAAGTTCGTTATTTTCATACAGAATAAACTGACATTATTCTGTTAAATTTTATAAACTTTATTGTTGCCAAAAAAAAAAAAAATGAATAACAATTTCTCCCAAAGAGTTAATTTTAATTTGTAAGATTTTCACGTGCAAAAGAAAAATGGAATAAGCAAATAAAAAAAAAAAAAAAGGATATATAGGACAGGAATGAATACATATAAACATTTCACACCAAATACCACCTAAAATAGTTTTTGTAGCAGTATTTTCCCAGCACTACGAAGAAAGATTCCTCGATTTACACGATTTTACTTGGCCTTCCTTTTCTCATTCTTTGCGATTTCATTTTCGCAATTGCGTGCATTAATTGGCACAAAATTTTACATTTTTATGACTGAGATATATGTAAGGCCATACAAATAAGAAATTCCGTATTGTCTCCTATAAAATGTGATAAAGTGTTGGTTAATCATATATGTTTTTATTAAGAGGAGCAGAGCTGCCAAGCCTCCGGCGTTCTGGATACCAGTATTTTAATACAGAAAATGTTACTTTATTTAATTGAAACATTTGCGCGATTTAAAAGAACATTTTCTCTAAGATAATAGTGATCTGCAAAAAGCTTGAGACTTGGTATGCCTGGTGGGGAGTGAAATGTTTTACTTAATGCATTTATCTCTATTTTAATGCTACGTGAACAACGTCCGTGTAACAGCTTGTAGAGTGTAAAATAAATTAAATTATTAAAATAATCCTTATTACGAAAAATGAAACAGAAAGTCCGGCTAAGGGAAATGAAATGTTAGTTAACCTTTCGTAATTTGACCTGAACATAGGTTTGCGTCAAATTTCAACGGTATTTGTAACATCACGATTTTAAATTAAATGTAGATACTATTAAAAGAAAATCACAAAAAATACTTAAAGGCACCAAATCATGTTTATCTATTTAACGATGATGAATTATTAACTGTTAGGTTTAGAAGCCCCCCTACTTTAGGCTGATATTAGTAAGTTAATGCTATCGAGTACATTTTTTGATATTTAGATTAGATCTTAGATATAAATATTGCAGAATGGTAATCAAAATTAATTTTTTATAAACAAAATTTATAAAGGTATTAGATTTCTAAATTAGATGTTTCAGTTTACATTTCCAAAAGTTCTTTATCCATTAGATACAGGTATTTGTGGTTAGCAGGCAAGTAAATACTGCTGTATGGATATTAGGATAACGTAAAATGCTTGACCGAATTATTGCTTATCCTTATAAATCGCAGTGTAAAAAGAAATCTAAGATATAGGGTAATCATTAACTCAATCAGTAGAAAATTACAAATGCAAAATAAATTACACAACGGGGGGTTCAGGGGGGCAGAGCCCCCCTGAAGAAATTTGCTT
The DNA here is from genome assembly GCA_963932465.1 of Maratus speciosus. Lineage (NCBI taxonomy): Eukaryota > Metazoa > Arthropoda > Arachnida > Araneae > Salticidae > Maratus > Maratus speciosus. The sequence goes on along the minus strand of OZ010788.1, from coordinate 378,281,716 downwards.
TATTATATAAAAATTACTAGAATAAGTAGCTCGTGAGAATTTCAGAATATCCTTACATAACATCGTGTTTAATTTAACGCTTTTAATGTCTGAAACCATCGAAATATTTTTTTCCTTTTATAAATGTTTGTGTAATTTAAATAGTTTAAATTTTGTTTTTGTAGAAAGATTAATATTACGCAAAGTTTGATAAAAACAATGAGTTGCAGAGATGACGTTGAGGCTCTTGATCTGCAGATTTACTAGTATTTAGAATGTGTAAGGTTTTTAATTTGTTGTGATTTGTCATTGCTTTATTGCCGAAACGTCAGTGAAGGCGTACTGTGGAGACACGAAAAGTTTTGATTTCCGTTTGTCTGTCTGTCTGTTCCGCGACAACTGCCACAAAAAGCATCCGATCGGCTTGAAATTAATTGGGCATGTTGATGAGATACTCGGACTAAGCTGTATAGTTTTTGGTTAAATTTGGTTCATTCGTTCGGGAAATACAGAACATTTTATTTTGCTTTGTAATGCTTTTCTATGGCAAGTCAGACGATTTTCAAATTTTCATTTGTTGAAAGAAATGGCTCATATAAAAAATGGATTTAAATGGTAAATTTTGGATGCTGAAATTTTTAAATAAGATTATTAAATTATTCCAATTAGTTTGAAATTATGTCAATATATTTGCGAGATTTTTTAAATTAGGTTTATAATTTTTCGGGGAACTTTATGCATGTTTTCCAATAATATAAAGCATTTTCTTTTATCAATTTGACATAATACATATTTCATTTTTTAACTTTTCTTTCATCAGTTGCCTAGCAACGTATTTGGTCTTAATAATATTAGTATAAATGTGTCTATAATGTTTCAGTAAAGCCAACGTCAAAACGGATGAATTAATGCATTTGTATTTTGAGATATAGATGGATTTTAGCCCCAGAAATAAAAATAGGCAATATTTTATTTATTTTATTCAAATATTTTGCTTAAAAACACAAAAGTTCATTATTTTCATATAGAATAATCTGACATTTTTTCATAAAATTTATCAATGTTTCTTTAATCGTTGCCAAGAAAATCAAAACCCTGAATAATATTTTCTCTTAAACAATTTTCAATTGAAAGATTTTGACGTGAAACAGGAAAATGAAAAAAAAATTAAGAATAAAAAAAATTAATATGGCGACATATTCGGAATAAAAAGAAACCTCTCAAGTATTTCTTAATATAACAAGATGAAAGGTTTTGAGTAAGTACGAATAGCAGGTGAATTAGACGTCATTTATAAAAAAAAAAAAAAAAAAAAAAATGATGTTGGAATAAAAAGATCTTGGCTAAAATAAAATTAACTATTAACGGAGGAAAGAGATAGATGGAGATGCAGTATGCCGTAAAAACAGTTTGCAATATGATGTGCGTTATCGCTCAGATTTAAATGCCCTCATTCGGCCCAAACAAAACAAGCACGTGGAACAGGGACCGAATTCTTTGAGTTCATCCGTGCATTTTTTCTGTAAAATGAAAATGATCTGCTTATATTTAAGCATTCTAAAGTAGCATTTCATCGTATTATGAATTAAAAACTGTATTACTAAAAATAATTTTCTTTTCTTTCTTTCTTTTTTTAAGCACGCCGTTTTGTTTGGGTCGAATGTAGCGGATTTTAAGGTTACATTTTTGGCGTCACTTCAAGATTTATTGTTTGCGTACGGTTAACATGAGGATTTTATTTTAAATTTTAAATTTATTAATTTATATAAAAAAAAAACTTATGCTTATTCTTATAAATCACAGCGTAAAAAAATCTATGATATACTATAACCATCCGCACAATCAATAAAAAATTACGAATGTAAATTTAAATAGACTACGGGGTGTTCAGGGGGGCAGAGCCCCCCTGAAGAAATGCAATTTTTGATTTAAAAAGTTACCAGAATAAGCAGTTCATCAGAATTTCAGAACATCAGTGTATAACCACTTGTTTAACACATTTTATTTCTGAAACTTTACGAAGTATTGTGTATTCTTATAAATATTTATGTAATTTGAAAACTTTAAAAAGCGATTTGTAGGGAGATGAATATTACGCAATGAGTGTTAAAAAACAATGACTTGCAAAGATGACGTTGAGGCTCCTGATCTGCAGATTTACTAGTTGCCGAAACGTCAGTGAAGGCTTACTGTGGAGACACGAAAAGTTTTGGTTTCTGTTAGTCTGTCTGTTCCGCGATAACTGCCGCAAAAAGCATCCGATCGGCTTGAAATTCACTGGGCATGTTGATGAGGTACCCGGACTTAGCTGTATAGTTTTTGGTTAAATTTGGTTCATTCGTTCGGGAAATATGGAACATTGTATTTTGCTCTATAATGCTTTTCAATGGCAAGTCAGACGATTTTCAGATTTTCATTTGTTGAAAGAAATGGCTCACATGAAAAATGGATTTAAATGGTAAATTTTTGATGCTGAAATTTTTAAATAACATTATTAAATTATTCCAATAAATTATGTCAATATATTTGCGAGATTTTTTTAATTAGGTTTATAATATTGGGGGGAATTTTATGCATGTTTTCCAATAATATAAAGGATTTTGTTTTATCAAATTGACATAATGCATATTTCATTTTTTTCCTTTTCTTTCTCTGTTGCCTAGCAACGTATTTGGTCCTAATAATATTAGTATAATTGCGTGTATAATGCTTGAGTAAAGCCAACGTCAAAACAGATGAATTAATGAATTTGTATCTTTGCATATAGAAGGGTTTTAGCCCAGAAATAAAAATAGGCAATATTTCATTTATTTTATTTATTTATTGAAATATTTTGCTTAAAAATACAAAAGTTCATTATTTTCATAGAGAATAACGTAACATTTTCCCATAACATTTACCAATATTTCTTTAATTGTTGCCAAGAAAATCAAAACCCAGAATAATATTTTCTTTTAAACAATTTTCAATTGAAATGTTTTGTCGTGAAACAGGAAAATGAAAAATAAAATTAAGAATAGAAAAATTAATATGGCGGCATATTAAAAATAAAAAGAAAACTCTCGAGTATTTCTTAATATAACAAGATGAAACGTTTTGAGTAAGTACGCATAGCAGGTGAATTAGACGTCATTTATCGGAAACAAAGATGCTGGAATAAAAAGATCTTGGGTAAAATAAAATTAACTATTATTCACGGAGGAAAGAGATAGATGGAGATGCAGTATGCCGTAAAAACAGTTTGCAATACGATGTGCATTATCACTCAGATTTAAATGCCCTCATTCGGCCCAAACAAAACAAGCACGTGGAACAGGGACCAAATTCTTTGACTTATCTGTTTTTTTTTTTTTTTTTTTTTTTTTTTTTTTTTTTTAAGCACGTCGTTGTGCTGTGCCGAATGTAGCGGATTTTAGGGTTACATTTTTGGCGTCACTTCAAGATTTATTGTCTGTGTACGGTTAACATGAATATTTTATTTTAAATTTAAATTTTATTAATTTATAAAATAACTTATGCTTACCTTATAAATCACAGCGTAAAAAAAATCTAAGATATACTATAACCATCCGCACAATCAATAAAAAATTACGAATGTAAATTTAAATAGACTACGGGGGGTTCATTGGGGCAGAGCCCCCCTGAAGAAATGCAATTTTTGATTTAAAAAGTTACCAGAATAAGTAGCTCATCAGAATTTCAGAACATCAATGTACAACCACTTGTTTAACACTTTTAATTTCTGAAACTTTACGAAGTATCTTGTATGCTCATAAATATTTATGTAATTTGAAAACTTTAAAAAGCGATTTGTAGGAAGTTGAATATTATGAATGAGTGTTAAAAAACAATGACTTGCAAAGATGACGTTGAGGCTCCTAATCTGCAGATTTACTAGTAGATAAAATCTCTATATCATATACAGGGCTGCTGAAAAAAATTCAGATAATTTTCCGATTGTAGATGGAAACAGCTGAAATTGAGTTTTGAAATGTGTTATGCGTTTGAATAAGACGCAATATTTTAATTTTTCAAACGGTGCAGTTTGTTTACATTATTCTGAATGTGTTGGAGTCTTATAATCTATGCTTGACGCATTTTTTCTGTGGTTCTGTTTTTTAGTTTTGTTTTTTGTCTGACTTGTTATGGTCACTACAATCTAAATTCTTTAAAGGAAAGGGGGGGGGGGACTTCCCTGTAGCCCACCCAAATAGTACCACTCTAACAACATACACACTTTTTTTTACTGTCACAGAATGAAAAAGGTCTAGAGTTAAAAACAGATGCATATTCAATGATGAATTAAACTGTTTATTTACCATGATGAGAAAAGTAGTAAAGAAAAAGAAAAGTGCCCAGTTAAAATAATGTCATTGAACTCACAGGCTATTCACACTTATTGTACAATATACTCTTATTTCAAAGAATAATGCCCTTGAAAAATAAATTAAGGGGGATAACACCCCCCCCCTTTATACTTAACTAACGAACCTCAAAATCTAATCAGGGAAGCGCCTTATCAGAATAAACCTATATACCAAATTTAAGCAAATCGGATAAGTCTGCATGAAAAACCCACTTAGCTAAATTAAGGGGTATCAACTTCTTTGTTCCCCCCTTTATACTTAACCAATCAACCTCCAAATCTAACCAGTGAAACACCTTATCAGAATAAAGCAGTATACAAAATTTAAAGCAAATCGGGTAATTCTGCATGATAAACCCATTGATCTAAATTAAGAGGGGTAACCCCCCCATTCCCCCCCTTAACCAATGAACCTCCAAAACTGATCAGGGAAGGGCTTTATCAGAATGAACCTAGAAAAAAAATTGAAGAAAATCGAATAATTCTGCATGTAAAATCCATTTATATAAATTAATTTGGTGGATTAGCCCCTGTCCCCCCCCTTTATACTTAACCAATGAAACCCAAAAAGTAATCAGGGGAGCGCTTTATCAGAATGAACCTAGAAAAAAGATTTGAAGCAAAGCGGATAATTCTGCATCGCAAACGCATTTATTTAAATTAATGGGGGAGGATTAGCCCCTTCCACCACCCTTTATACTTAACCAATGAACCTCCAAATCTAATCAGGGAAGCGGCTTATGAAAAAAACCCGGTATACAAAATTTGAAGCAAATCGGGTAATTTTTCATGATAAACCCATTGATCTAAATTAAGGGAGTTAACCCCCTTCCCCTCGTTCCTCCCTTTATACTTAACCAATGAGCCCCCAAAACCAATCAGGGAAGTGCCTTATCAGAGCGAACCTAGAAAAAAATTTGAAGAAAATCGAATAATTCTGCATGTAAAATCCATTTATCTAAATGAATGGGGGGGGGGAGAATAACCCCTGTCCCCCTCACTTTATACTCAACCAATGTACCCCAAAAACTAATCAGGAAAGCATCTTATCAGAATGAACCTAGAAAAAAAAAATTGAAGCAAATCAGATAATTTTGCATGAAAAACGCATTTATCTAAATTAATGGGGGAGTATTAGACCCTTTAAACTTAACCTATGAACCTCCAAATCTAATCATGGAAGCGCCTTATCAAAATAAACCGGTATATACAAAATTTGAAGCAAATTGGGCAATTCTGCATGATAAATCCATTGATCTAAATTAAGGGGATTAATCCCTCGTTCCCCCCTATATACTTAACCAATGAACACCCAAAACTAATCAGGGTAGCGCCTTATCAGAATGAAGCTAGAAACAAAATGTGAAGCAAATCGGATAATTCTGCTTGAAAAAACCATTCATATAAATTAAGTGGGGGGGGGGTGGATTAGCCCCGTTCCCCCTTTTTATACTAAAACAATGGACCTCAAAAGCTAATCAGGGAAGCACCTTATCAGAATGAACCTAGAAAAAAATTTTGAAGCAAATCGGATATTTCTATCAAAAGTTACATATGTACATACAGAACCTGCGGACACATTAGATCTCAGGCTTTAATAGCCTGTGAGCTAAACAAAAAAAAAAAAAAATTGGGGGGGGGGGATATATGAGAAATAAGGTGCAATTTTATTCCTTTTTCACTTTTAGATTATAATAAAATTCGTTTAACATAAATGCTGACATTGATATAGTGGATGAAGAAGGATTATTAAAGTATTATTCAACTCATCATTTAAGTATTTTTAATTAATTACAAAATAATAATAATTTAAAACTAAAATATTTCAATATATGAAAATTAATTTTTGATCAAAAGAATGCAAAAAAATATAAGCAAAAAATAGATGAATTTGGACTTTAACCATGACTTTTTTTTCAGACATAATAGTGAATCAATTTCATTAAGATTTGCTTAAATCGCATCCTGCTAAATCGATTTAACACCAGCTTGCCATGTTTTTCTTAAATCGGAAAGCACTGAAGCTTGCAATGTTTTCTTAAATCGGATCCTGCTAAATCGATTTAACACCAGCTCGCCATGCATGCAGAAGCTGCATCAATGTAAATAAATCAGTTTTCCAATGTTAGCTCTGAATCGGTATTTTGTTTTAAATCGATTTAAAGCCAATAGATAAATAAATTTTTCTGATGCTATCTTTAAATCGATATAAGACTGATGGTTAAATCGGATTTTTGATGTTTGTTTTAAATTGCGATGTAAGGCTAAAAGGACAATGGCTAAATCGTAATTCAAGACATTAGCTAAATCGCGACTTCCGATGTTAGTTTAAATCGATTTAAGACCAATGGTTAAATCGGATTTCCGATGTAAGCTGTAAATCAATTTAAGACCTAGGCCTACGTAACGGTAACTTAACCTAACCATAACCTAACTATCCTAGCCGTGCATATGCTTCGAAGTACTTTTCCACCACCACGGGGCACAATGTTTTATACGAATATCCGACACAGGTCACCGCCGCCTGCAGCCGGGTATAGCAGGCATGCTATGCACACTTTGCAATATCTTTTAGTTTCACTTTCCACCACCAGGATGCACACTCTCTCATAAACAAACCTATATACGAATGAAACTCAAATTTTCAACCTAATCCATAGCTATATTACTCGATGGGGTGGTGACACAAATAAGAATTTAAGAAATTTGCTGAAATTTCTATTCGGAAATAATGGTAACCATCACTCAATTAAGACCCCAATATGACCTATAAGAACCTCCGATAAGGCTCACTGCTGCATGCTTCACCGTATACTGAAATTTTTGTCATGTGTAGATGCTGTCACTGAAAAGTGCACTTCGCAGCTGGATTTTAAAATTTCAATGTAGATTTTTTTTTAATTATTAAAATGTGCATATGGCATTGTGGCGGCAATGAAGCAGCCAGCCAATGGGAGCAGGCGGTAAAAAATATGGGATCCAGCGACCGCACTTCATAGCTTAGGGGTAAAGATAAATTGCACTATTTATGTCTCATCAGCTTTATTTTAAAGAAAAATACACTTTTGCACATTTCTTTCTATAAGATTTAATGTTATTTGCATTAATTGTGATATTTCACAATGTTTTTTTACTTTTTATGCAAAATATACAAATCACATAAGTTAGTAACAGTTGTATTCGTTCTTCGTGTTAATGGCGATTTATATATGCATAGTCGCCCAAGAATGGAATGTTGTTTCTTGAACTTTACTTTCTATGAAGTAAATAATTTCCGTTCTTGGGCGAGTCCATTCATGAGCGATTCTTATGAAACTCGTAATATATCACAAAATGCTCATTGTATATTTAGCGCACTGAGAATTTTTCATTCAGTTCTTTACCTTTTGTTAATCTTTTCTCATCTTAATGAAAACACATGCTCTTTTCTTTAGCGACTAAAAATATTCTTAAATGAAATAAAATGAGTTCAATAGCAAATCTGAAAGAAAACAAACCGTAGACCTCACTGACAGAATTTTCCATTCAATTCTACAATTTCTCGCATGTTACATATCATGATTTTGATAAGAAATGAAAACATTCAGTAAAGCAATTAAATATGTTTTCATTGGGATTTCTTACGAAACTCATAATATATGGGCAAGTCTATGTGGCGAAAATATATTAACAAAAGGAAAACCCAAATAACCTCATTCATTTTCCCTGAAGTCAAAAGTTGTTGGGGTTTTTTTCCCCATCTTGGGCGATGACAACTTGACAACATATACATTAGAGTCCTGCATCGGGTCGGGTTACCCGCTTTTACCCGAACCCGACCCGCAGTTCGGGTCGGGTCTATATTTTCCCGTTGCGAATCGGGTTCGGGTTGACTTCAACTTCTTTTGTTGCGGTTCGGGTTGGCTTTCATTGTTTCGGGTTCGGGTTGGCTTTTTGACGTTTACAGTTCGGATTCGGGTTGACTCGATTTTTTAAAAGAATGTCCAAAATATTTTTTCACATTGAAATTCTATAAAAACCGCAGATCAAAGTTTCACAAAAACAAAATGCGTGCCTGTCAGTTTTGTCTAGTCTTAGAATTGTTTCTGAAAATTAATATAAACATACTTTCTCAATTACTGATACGATAATGATTATAACGAATCCAGTAAAAAACCTATAGATGGCCCGAAAGAATTCTTGTAATGTGAACCCGACCTGCAGAAAGAAAATTAGATTCATTCCGAGCCGAAAAAACAAAATTCAGGATAGCCCGATTCGATGTTTGACTCTATACAATGATCCCAACATGCTCAGAGGTTTTACTATATTTGAATGTTAAAAAAAGAGATTTGTTCCTTCTTCTATGTAAAACATAAAAATTGTATTAGAGATACAATTGTAGATTATTTTTGATAGTGGCATTAAAACATAATTTACTGTTTTTGCATTGCGGGTTCGGGTCGGGTTGCCGGAAATTATTTTTGCGGGTTCGGATCGGGTTTCCGAAAATTATTTTTGCGGGTTTGGGTCGGGTTGCGGGTTGACTTAAAATGGAATTTGTGGGTTCGGGTCGGGTTGTACCCGACCCGCGCAGGACTCTAATATGCATCTTATACCAGACTGCATGTCCGTTCTTGGAAAAAGATGTATATTGTCATGAAACCATTTTAATTTGCAAAAATGAAATCAATAAAATCACCATTTTGTGACAAATTGAGTTTCATAAGAATCGCCCAAGAACGGGCATGCAAATCTGGTATAAAATATATGTTGTCATCACATTAAAAGGAAGAAAGATATAAATAACAATAAATACTCAAAATTTTCTCTTCATTGAATTGGGCCTAAACTTTGAACTCATATGCTTGGCACTATGAAAACATTCAATAAAGTGCAAGATATAGGTTTTTGTTAGGATTTCTTACCAAATTCATAACATATGGTGTTCTGTATATGAAATAAACTAATTTCAATAACAAATTTTATTTAAAACATACATCTCATACTACATTCACAGGATTTCGCATTCAGTTGTACAATTTATAGCATGTTATGATTTCACCGTTCTTGGGTGTCAAAAAATATAGTCAATATTAACAGGAAGAAAGATTATAAATAACAGTACTCATAAATTTCGTTCATTGAATTACGCCTAAACTTTAAACTGATATGCCTGGTACTATGAAAACATTCAATAAAGTGTAACATATGTAGAAAAGATTTTAACAAAAGGAAAAGAACTGAATTTAAAATCCTGAGGGCGTGAAATACTTATATGATGAAATTATATTGTGATATATTATGAGTTTCATAAGAATCGAACATTAACTTCACTTTTAATTGCCCAAGAACAGAAACTATTTACTTCAGGGAAAGTAAAGTTCAAGAAACACATTTCATTCTTTCGCGACTACGCCATTAACACAAAGAATAAATACAATTTAAACTAACTTACGTGAATTGTATACCTTGCAAAATAAGTAAAAAACACTTCGAAATATCACAATTAATGTAAATAATATTAAATCTTATAGGAAGACAAACGCAAAAGTATATTTACATGCAGCTGACGACACATAAACATTGGGCGTTGCGAGAGTGAAGTTTGCCCTTTGCCGCTGCCGCTACGCTAGATCCAATATTTAACGCCTGCTCTCATTGGCTGGCTGCTTCATTGCCGCGGATTGGCGGAAAGATGTAAATAGCCTCTAACGCATAAAGTTTTAATTTAAAACAAAAAATCTAAATTGAAATTTTAAAATTCGGCTGTGAAGTGCACTTTCTGAGGACAAAATCAACACATGACGAAAATTTCAGAGGCCTAGGTGCTATAATTTCGGCGCTTGCCTCGGTCAGGCAGGCAGGCAGGCAGACATCTCTTGTTTTATATATATAGATATACGAGTACTGTCACATGGTGCTTTGTTTATAAAATAATACGGTGTAAATAATATATATATGTATATATACATACATATACAGTGTGTCCAAATATAACCTGACCGACCTTTATTTTCGCAACCGTTGGTGTTGGTCCTAGGAGCATACTTCCAATTACAAAAATGGTCAGAATTAGGTGCAGGGTTAAGATAAAAAAGTTTGAAGTGAAAAAACAATTTACTGAAGAATTACAGAATCTAAATTTTTATACGGTCCCCCGGTCCTATAAGTTATATTTACTAAAATTTCCCTTTTACACGGGCAAGTAAGGTAAAAAAAAAAGTCCCGTTATTCTACGATTAAAATTGAACGAGTAATAGTATATTTAAGTTGGTATAGTTAAAGTTGGAGTATATTTTTTGCTGCATATTAGGGGTCATTCACAAATTTAGTAGAAATATAATTTCGTCAGTTATATTAAAGAAATGGTTGAGAGTAAAATTAGCATTGCAATATAAATTTGAAATATTTAATCATTCTGACATATTACTGCAAAATGTACAATTTGTACTGAACATTATAAGAGGATAAAAATAACAGATTTTTTGTTAAATAAAAGGATGAGAACAACATCCCCAATTCTTTACAAAATTATACAAATTTTTAAATGCTGTTAGATTACACTGCCTTTCAAATTTTGGTTTCTGACATGTTTTTTAGAACTGAATCCGAACTTCACTGAATCCGAAAATGACCTTCATTTTAAACCACCACGTTAGGAATTTTCTCAAATCGAAATTTATAAAGCTAAAAGTTTAAATTGATCCCCCCCTCCCGTCCCATAGGACCCCCGAGCTGTTTAGCTGTAAGAAACCCATCATAAGCCAAAAAAATCTAATAAATTATTGAATTAAATAAAATTAAACTGAATAAAAAAGTCTTGCATCTATTTTATAGTATCAGATTTTTCGCTATTTTTTAACCTTGAAATTTACGATTTGCGAAAAATCTTGACATGATGGTTAAAAGTGAAGGTAATTTTTTGATTCAACGTTAAAAAATACATAAAATGTAATTATAAAAGTTAAAAAACACAACCATCGCAGGTTTATGTTATCTAATCTAAAACTCTTTCTTAACCTTCTTGACGGTAATCTATCCGATTTTTTTTGTGTTATCCTCTAATGTAAGTATGTATCAGATGGTAAGAGTTGAAAATCGTAATAATATTGCGTTGTCATCGGATTTAAGTCAGTAAGTAAAATTTAACTTCGATCGGATATTTGAAAGTAAGTTAAAATTCGAGTACAAATTTTAAACTGGAAAGACGATCATTGCAAGTTAAATAAAACCTTATGAAAATAACATAATTTTAGTTAAAAGAAATCATAGCCTCATATTCTTACAAAATAAAACATTTGTTAAAATACAATTATTTTAACTAATCTGAAACTTAACTAATAAAAGTTAATCGCAATATTTGTACGATTTCTTTCAAAGCGTAGATACCTTGAAATAAGTTTAAGTACTTTATACACAACCCCTGAAAGCCTGGTCGAAATCATCTGTTTTGGTATGCCAAAAAGTGGTATAAGTCATGCATTTCAAAGTTTCATAACTCGGTCAATTTTAATGTTAGCTGAATGGGACTTTTTTTGTCTTACTTGTTAATGTCACAGTAAATTCTTAGTAAATATCACTTATAGGACCGGGGGACCGTATAAAAATTTAAATTTCGTAATTTTTTAATAAATGTTTTTATTGACCCAAATCGCTTTAAAAATAATTCTTTACCTTATTTAAATAATTTTTGTAATTGGAAGTATGCATCTAGGACCAACGGTTGCGAAAATAAAGCTCGGTCAGGTTATACGTGGACACACTGTATATAGTAAATATTGAAGTTTCATACAAAATTTTTCCTAAGAAACTTACATTTGCTCAACTATGTAGAGGAGGCTATGGACTCCTGCAGTTATGACTTAGATACCGATGGGGAAAATATTGTTTTCGAGGAATATCATCCTACTTGATTTTACACTTTTATACACAGAATTATTATAACATTTTTGCTATGGTTTTTAGACAATCATAACTTTAGAGTTTTTACAGTTTTTAAGTATTTTCTTTGTCTTTTAATTATATTTTAGTTTAATTAAACTTTTAAAACTTTGCTGATTGCCACATCCCTGTTACATTCATTTGAGTGTCAAATTGTAATACCTTTGTCCTTTAACTAGGACGTTTTTACTCTTTTAAATTTTTTTAAGTATACATATCATTATTGAATCCATTTATACATATCATTACTGAAATCATTTAATCACAGTTTTTTTCATATTAGTCATTTCTTTTTACAAGTTTTGTTTTCATTTAGACTTTGTTTTGGCGCAGCATGTCCCTGAAGGGACTTTGCGCCATAAAACCCTAATCAACCAGCCAACCTAAGAAACTTACAAATTCGACTTACGTAAAATTCAAGTTACGTAAAACTTTGCGGAACGCACTACTTACGTAAGTCGGGAGATGCCTGTATTTTAAAACAAAAGTATGCCCGTGAGTAAGGCTGGCGTCATATTGGCTGTGGAAACATCTGACCAATAAATATTTCTTTTATTAGAACTTTTTAACTTCTAAACATCGCACAATTTCATTTTTACATCGTCGTTCAGGGAAAAAATGTATTTTCAAGCGAAATGTGTTCGAAAATGGTATCTCTACTGATTGTTTATGGTTTTTAAATTAATTTTAAAGCATGATCGTGCGAAGCCCGATTACGAAAGCTTAATCCGTTTGCACTTAAATCAATATAAATTGTTCAGCATTTGTTTCTATCTAATATTCCATAACGAAATTAAATCTTTATCAATAAATAAGTAAACTGATAGAAATAAACAGAAAGTTAACAGATATTTAATAAAACTACGTACTTAAATCACTGAAATTATCCTAATAACAAGAAAGAAAAATCATGCGTTAAACATAGATTATAAACACTTTCCAACATTTCCTGAAGGCCTTAACAAAACTTCGTTATTTAGGGAAATAAGATATATAAGATAACTAAGAAAACATTTTAGAAAACGTATAAAACATTTGAAAAAATGATTTCAGCAGTTACCGTCCATAGCCAAATATGTATTCCAATTCTTTTGAACAACCCATATAGTGTATATAAATATAATGAAACATAACAGCGCATATCTTAATTAAAAATGCATTTCAAGCAATCATCGCTAATGTACAGTACTTCGGGCACGTTATAGTATCTGAAACCTTTTGTGTGTCCCTGTAAATGTTATGCACTTCGTATTATACATGAAATAAATTAAAGTAAACCTCAGCGATGTATAACAATTTCATTATACACGAAATAATTTAACAAAATTAAAATACGCCGCAAACAATTCCCTCCACCCCTATATCATTATGTAACGGAATTCTTTTGTATTGCCCTGTAAATGAAGAATAACTATTCTTTACACCGCATATTCTACAAAATGCATAATTTAGTGCACTTCATTAATGCATATCAATTTTTTTATGTTTGAAAGCGTGTAACACCATTAAAAATCATACTAACGATTTTTTCTCATAGGCCGTAATGTAACGGAAAACTTTTGACTGTCCCTGTAAATGAACTAAACATGTTATAAACTTAATTTGAAATAGGGGACGTGCTATGGTAAACGTCAATAACATCGAAAAATTTCATGGCAATCCGAATATATTTACGGGAGTTAGAGCACGGACAGAAGGACAGACAAACCGAAGTCATAAACACTTTCCAAGCTTATTGAAAAGTGTTAAAAAAGGATGCTGTACCGAAATCGTTGAAGATTTCATCGGCAATCAACCCCTGCCTTATAGGAAAGTAAGCTTTTAATACATTTCAAAACTTTTTTGCAATACTTAATTGATATTTTTCATATAGAAAAGCTTTTTGACTTTGTTAGTGTGCAATAAAAAAATAAAATGTGAAAACGTTAGAGTTTCCACACACACACACACACAAAGTTTTTGAAATTTATTCTGCAACCCGAAAAGGGTCATTAAAGAGAAAACAGCAGCGTTATCACAATGATGGACAATTGATTATTCAAGCTTGGTGAGTTCTCCTTTCTCACCATCGGGTCATTCCACAGAATTACGATAATTTTTATTTGTTTTTTCTTGCTGCACCATTTTTAACACTTTCCAACAAAGTTGAAAAGTGTTTATGAATTGGGTTTGCCTATCCGACTGTCCGTGCTCTAAATCGCGTAAATATTCTCGGATTTTCATGCAATTGAAATATGTTAATAATACTCACCATGGCATGTTTGGTGTTGTATATGAAGTGTGTAGCATTAATAGTTCATTTACAGGGTCACTCAAAAGAATTCCGTTACATTATGGTATATAGGGAAAAATCGTTTGCAGAGTATTTTACGCTATTTCAAATGCATTGAAACTGTTATAAATCACTGAATTTAACTACAAGATGATTACGATAAAATGGGGCATTCATAGCATTTGTCATTCATTTACAGGGACACACAAAATAAATCGGTTACAGCTCTATCTTTGAGCAATAATTGCTGGAAGTGCGCTTTCAATTTCGGTATGTGCTTTTAAATTTAACTAATTTTTTTCATGTTACTCGTTCTATATAAATTCTATGCCTCATATACAGGGCTGCACAAAATAATTCTTTATTTCCTTATGGAAATTGCTGAAGGGAATTTTCAACTGAGGTATGTATTTCTTAACTGAACTAAATTTTTGCATGCAAGTAGTTAATAAATACAAAAATCTATAATCACATACAAGGCTGCTCAAAGAATTCGGAGAATTTTCCGATTGTAGATCGGAGCAGATGAGATTGGATTTTCAAATATGTTAAGCGTTTCTATATGGTTGAATTAGAAATCATATTTTAACTTATTAACACATTACCCACTTGTGTTGCGTTGGCCCAACAGTAAAAATAAATGCGCAAGCTTAAATTAACTATCAAGCTACCACTATTTTTGAATTAAAAATTTGCCTTATTTTAAATCAGAAACTTTGATCATTAAGTAACGCGAAGATCATCTTTCAAAATTTTTGGTTGCAAACGTTTTTCTGCAAAAAAGTTGAAGATCACTGTGTTAGACTTTTGGCGGTTAATGGGTTAACTCATGCAGTTTTGTTACACTATTCCGAATGTGTTGGAAAGTGTTACATAAACTATGCTTGATGCATGATTTTTTTTCTTTCTCGTTTATTTTTCCCAGACTCTGTTTGCGGAAATCCATCAACAACAAAAAAAGTAAAATTTATTTCCAAAAAGTTTCTATTTTAAAAATCTTTTTTAAATACAGGGAGACGAGAACTTTGTTTTTCGATGTTTTTTTAATAAATTTTAGAGAGTTAGAAAATCTTGCATAATTTTTTAACTTAGAGGGACATACAAAAAAATGCAAAAAGATCCGCAATCGACGCACTAGTGATGCAACATCTTGACAAATTTTTTTTAAATACTGGATAGCAATTGAGAGTTAGTTAAGAGGCGCGAGTTTCGGTTCTGATTTAGTTATTCGTAATGATTCAGAATAGAAACTGAGATGTTGTTTCTATTCTATCTGCACGTAGCAGAGGTATGAAAATTTGGATGAAAATTATCAAAAGCATCTAAGTCTCAGATTTTTCCTTTTTTCATAATAAGCTGAAACATTAAGTAAAAACCACAGCGAACACTCATGAAAAAGGCATTTGTTTTTTGAAATGGGTCTCAGCGCCCGTTCCGAAAGATCCCTAACAGTGGACATGCGAAAGTTCTGTTTTTTCCGGCGTCTGCCGGGGCACCCATGAACCAAACCGTTCAAAATACGAAAAACTAAAACTACTCTTAAATGTCGTACATGTTACTTTCAAACGGTGCAATCCGTTAAAAAAAAATTCGAATTTTACCCTTTCAACAAAATTTCAAGAATGTTTGAAATCGTGCTTTCCTCCCCTTTTTTCGAAACCCACATCAGCCTGAATTTTCAATATACGGAAAAACGAAAAATACGCAATGAATTCGAATACACTTTTCTCAACAATGGTCCAATTCGTTTCGAAAAATATGAATATTATAACTTTCAAACACATTTGTGAATTGAAGTCACTTCCTGTCTCTCCGAGATTACCTTTTTCCTATGCTAAATGTAACTAAATGTTGGTATATTAAACACAATCTTTTTACACGTTCTTTGAATATTTTAAAATCAGGTATAAAAATATAGAAATATTCGGAGGACTAGAAGTATTAAAAAAATACTAACATCTGCAATTTTTTCTCTCAAAAAAAGTTAGAAGAAAATACTTCTTACAAGCCCTTTTAAAATTAAACGTTAATGTTTTTTTTTTTCGATTTTTTTACACAGGCTTTGGAAAAAATATGTTTCTAACTGAAAAAATTTCTATGAGTTTAGATAATCAGAACTACTCGTATTTTTTTTTAAATATTAAAGGATTCGACGTGAAAAAAAATTAAGAATAAAACACTTCTTAGCAGAGTGTACATCCAGTGTACACTGCCGAAGACTGTGAGGTCCCAACGTTAGGCTCGTCTGAAAAGATTTCGTTAAAAAAAAAAAAAAAAAAAAAAAAAAAAAATCATTCAACACTGATTCTAAGAATATTAGCCCCCGGTATGCTATTGCTTTCTCCCAGCTATTAAAGCGTCGTTTTTAAAAAAATAGTGTTCAGTAGTATAAGCCAGCTATAAAGCAAAGCAAATGTATCTTTGAACTGTTAAATACTCTACTGAAATTTCTTAAACTTCTAAACATCGCACATTTTCAATTTTTAGACCGTCGTATTGGAAAAAAAAAAGTACTTTTAATTGCAATTTGTTTGAAAACTGCATCTCAATTTATTTTTGAAAAATTAATTTTTTGTAGTTTTAGCTCCATTTGGTTAATTTTGGCAGCTCAAGTACTCCATTTCTGTAGAAAGTGAAGGACAAATAGTTGGAAAATAGTAATGATATCTTTTTGTTGCCATTTTCCCATAACAACTTAAAAAAAATGTAATTAAAATACGTGCTATTTTGAAAAAATATAAATGAATGATTTCTGATAAAACATGGAACTATTATAAAACAAATTTAATTTTAAGTACCTATATCAATATTACAAACAAATGAAGGCATATAAATCATTAGACAGCCGATTTTTTTTGTCGAGTTTCTTGAATGACGATATCGCTTTTTTTGGATTTGTGTATTATTCAGCGATAGTGACGTCCTACGCGTACTTTATTGTAGATGTTGTTTAAGTCTGGATCGTAAATGAAGAATTCATCAGCGGATGCGGATGACGTCATTTTATATAAAAGCGTGTGCTTTAAGTCTTAAAACAGAAATATGTTTTGTATTATCTATATTTATATACTTATATATAAATTTTTATCGGGGGCGAAACTAAATTCTGAAAAAGCAGAATTCCTGCTTTCTAGTGTAAGGTTATTCTCACGGTCCCGCGTAACAGTGTGTGGATCAGCTAGTTTAACAAAAAAAAAAAAAAAAAATTACCACAGTAACCTTTATCCAAATTAAATTAACTTTTATTTAGGATTAATTATCCCAAACACCGTTAATTAAGTAAGTTCTTATGCACATATGGCTTCAAAACTGGATAGTAATTGAGCGTTTACATATTCGAGTCCGAGTCCTTGGTTGGTTGTTCGTAGTGATTAAGAATACACATTAAAATGCAAGATCCGATCTATTAAAATTGCCATAGCCACTGCAATCCAAACTAATCTATATTTTACTTACGGTTTTCCCTTATTTAATTAATAGGCCATGTAGATTTGTTTTAACGACCTCCAACAAACAAATCAATCAACAGAGTTCGCAATTACGCTTTCATTTTAAAACAAATCTCTACTCCAATCTTAAAATAAAATAAATCGATTTAATCTTATAAAGCTTGAAGGGAAAAGAAAAAGAAATTTCTCACCCTCCATCACAATAATAATGAATATCCGACAAATAAATATTACAAAACTCTCTTTCAAATAATTAAATGCTGTTTCATTCCGTTTATGATTATTGCACAATATTAACTTGCTCTCCGCTCCGGTTATTACAGCTCTTTTCCGCTTCTCTATAGGATATTTGTTCTGACTCCAGATAAAAGAGATGAAAGCGACGGCATTACTTAAAACCGGAAAAATAAAAAGTCCGGTGATTTGATGGGTCGATGTAATATCTAGTGCTTAGCAAACTTTCTCGATAATGAAAGATAATGTTCAAACAAACATGGTGCAAGACAGACCCCATTAACAATTTTGAGCGGATACGACTCTTGCCTTCCAGGCATTATTTTAGAAGGAAGTTAAAAAATTGTTATAATAGCGTATTTTTTCCCCCCAGTTCGAATGTGAAATGTGAAAATGGAAGGCGACTTCAAGTTGTTTGGTTAAGTATATTGGGAATTGTTACAAATGTAAAAAAAAAAGGAAAGAAATACTTAGAAAATATGAATTTGTAGCACAATTTTTGTTAAGCTGTGCAATAAGTATGTTGATTTTAACTTAGAGCGGTAATTTTCTGGAGTGTACATGTTTTTATTAGGTAATAAAAGTCAATAATTTTAGCAGAAACAGCACACAAAGCAGATAGAAGTTGGAAAAAAATAAAATTAATTGAAATTGTTAAGCGGCGATATTTAAATTTTTATAAAGAATCAAATAGTAGAAAAAACCATCTAAAAAAACTCATTGTTTGCCATTTACCCGCAAGTAATTTTATGTCTGAACAGATATTTGAATTTACAGAAGAATTTTAATTAAATTACAGTAGTGCAAAGTTGCAATCTTCCTTCATCATATTGTTTTGTTTTATTTACTGATGTCATTTTTTTAATATAAACCTTGTGTTTTTTCTTTTTTTTCAGAAATAAGCATTGACACAGACAGCTTTCATATTTATGAATAGTTTTTTAATTAATCATTTCTTCAATGATTGCATTGTCACTAAAACTATAATGGTGATGGTTCATTAAGTATCTCTCTATTCTAAAAAAAAAAGTAACTAATG
Source organism: Maratus speciosus (assembly GCA_963932465.1). NCBI lineage: Eukaryota > Metazoa > Arthropoda > Arachnida > Araneae > Salticidae > Maratus > Maratus speciosus. The sequence goes on along the minus strand of OZ010788.1, from coordinate 378,262,454 downwards.
CTGTCACCTCCGCCGGTTTTGAATTTTTTGTGACCAGAAGTTTTCTTCGTTAATATTAAAAAAAATATTGCATACAAAAATATGAAACTCAGTGGTATTATAAAGAAATGTTTGATAAACATTCTGATGTAGACAGTTTTCAAATCAAAGAATTATTTTAAGAGTCATTTAATGTTAAAGTTGGTCAAAATCGTTCCATTAAAAAAGTTTTATAGGAGCAAAAACTATACGTAGGAATTTAATCCTTTTTAGATCCTTTTATACATTAAAAGTTCCTGGTGTGGAGACTGCATTAATTTTTTTTAATTTGACTCATTTTTTGAGGTTTTATTTCTATTTTAAATTCAAATTTTCAGCATTTTGAGAGATATTTTTTACAACTTTTAGAAAAGGGCATTGTTTTAAATCGTTGCCAAATTTAAAAGCAGCGCAACGAATAATATTCCCTTCAAATTAAAAAATTATTTACATGCAACAATTATAAACAGAGAAAAATTTCAAAGGAAAATTAAATGATGTATTAAAAGCAGGAAAATATTGATAAGTACGTCATAAAAACTATATTTATACGTGAATTTTTAAAGAGAAAGAAAATTGTAAAATAATAAATTCATCAATATGCGTTAAAAATCGTAAATGGAGGATATTACGCCATGTTCAAAATTGCCAATCCATAATATTGCCAAACAGTTTAAATTTAAAAATATATTTGCGCGAGACATTGTTTTGATATTTTGAGATAATTTTTTTAAACTATTGTTGAGAATTGTAATACAGCGCAAATAATACATGTATTTCATGTATTTCCTTTCTAAGGACAAAAGTATTTTCACGCGAATATTAAAAAGAAAAAGAAAGGTTTGGTGAAAATTTAAAACGATACGTTTAAAATGTCTTATTAAAAAAAAAAAATTCTTATAGCCTAAAAGGACCTAATGTTATAGTGTTGTTAAAAAATACCGGGAGTCAAAGACTCTGTTTACTTAATTCATTTTTTATTAGCTTATTTTCACATGTTTCAGTGATCCGATTTAATCAAAGACGAAAACAACCCGTTAACAGAGAGATCGGCACTGTTTTTTGAATTATAATTCATTCTTCCGAATTTTTTTAAACGCCGATCAAATTAGCGTACTTTTAGAGTTTGTGGTGTCTGAACGGGGGTTGGCGAGCGAAGTAGCTAAAAAAGAAATTGCTCGAAAAAATAAGGTGATATTTTTCATAAATATGTTAGGATTCTCTAGAAAATATTCACGGATTTCAGTTCGTCGTTTTTTTTTTCAAATATTAATTTCACAATTTACTATTCATGCATAATAACAAAAAATGTGTAATTGAAGCATGTGTTTTTCTTTTTCTTTTTTATTTTTTAAGGCACTTTATTATGCCCCTATTTTGTTGAAAGTGGGATGAGTTCAGCAATTAAATTCGTTGAAATAAAATAAATTAAAACACAGTATTTCAATTAATTAATTGAATTACGCATTAAATTATGAATGTAATAAGAAGATAAATCTTGAATATTTTGACTGATTATGCAAAGCCAACGATTTTTTTCATGTTAAAAACTATGCTGTTTATCATACAGAGTGTGTCTTCCTTTATTTTTGATTTAACTGGACTGAAACATCAAACTGAAATAACTGTTTCAACAAGTAGCGTTCGTAAGAATTATTTAAATTTGAAATCCTGATGATGGCTAAGTATTAGCCGAAAGTATTCGACTTTTAACATATTTTAATTGTTTAATAACACTAGTTTACAGTACATCTGTTGCCGAAAAAATTTTAGCTGTTGCTGACTACATATGATATGCTATTTTCAAAAATATAATGAGAATATTTTAGTCAGCTCTAGTTTCTGAGTTTCAGCTATGTAGGTATTAAACTGAAAAAAAAAAAAACATGTATTTACTAAGAAAAACTTTACTAAAAAAATAATTAATCATTGAGTTCTAAAAAATTTCGTTTTAAAGCTCTTCTTCGTTGTGTAAACTTTGGAAAATGACGTATCAGAGACCAACAATAGTCAGACATCATATTCGTATCCCAGTAACCCTGATAGCGCTCTTCCATGACGCGTAAGTCCTGATGCATACGCTCTCCCTGCTCTTCGCTCATATCTTCTAAATTTTCCGGAAACCTGTCCAGGTGACTATGGAGGAAGCGGAGTTTTATGCTCATATTGCACCCCATATTTTTTAATTGTAGCAGAAGGTTTTCTACAAGTTCAATATAATTTTCAGATTTTTTATTTCCGAGAAAATTCCGCATCACAGAGACGAAAGCCGTCCAAGCCTTTAGTTCAAACTCAGTCATAGAATTTCTAAGTATTCTTGAGTATCTTTTGTAAGTTGTCTGATTCGGGGGCCATCAAAAATACCGGATTTAATCTTTTCCATAGTGAGCTGAGGAAATTTTTGGCAAATGTAAGAAAATCAGTTCCAGTCTTTATCTAGTGATTTTACAAACTGTTTCATGATGCCCAGTTTTATATGTAATGGTGGAAGGATAATTTTGTCACGATCTACTAATGAATTGTGGACTCTATTCTGCTTTCCAGGCTCCATATTTTCTCTCAAGGGCCAGTTTTTTCTTACCCAATGCCCTTGTTTAGCTCTACTATCCCAAAGACATATAAAACAGGGAAACTTAGTGTAACCACTTTGTTGACCGAGAAGAATGTTGACCATTTTTAAATCGACACAAATTTGCCACTTATGGTCATTGTATTTTATTTTGTTCAAGACTAGCGAAATGTTACAATATTCTTCCTTTAACTTTGTACTGTGGACAATAGGTAATCCAGCGTATTTATTTCCATTATGTAATAGAATAAATTTTAGGCTACGTTTTTAGCTGTCAATGAATAAACGCCAGTCGTTTGGTTCGTATGGTTTCAAGCCCATTTTTATCAACATGTTTTTGATATCTGAACAAAAGGTAATACCGTTTTCCTCTGAAAAATAACGCCGTAATTCTGTATTTCTTTCACGACAAAAACTTATTTTAGTATCTGAGGAAAGCACTTTTTTTTCTTTTAGTCTTGATGCTAACAATTCTGAAGCTTGTTTAGAAAGATTTAAATCTCTTACAAGATCATCTAACTCATTTTGGGAAAAGCATTTTGGCTCATTTGACATACCTTCAAAATCAGCATCATTTTGTGATGAGCTTGGTCCTTCAATGTCTTGTTCTAATGGTTCAGATATATTTTTAGGCTCTGAAAAGTCAGGTGAACGCTGCACTGGACGTTGAACACATCTAGTACTTGGGTACTGCCATTTAGCTCGATTTTTAGTGTTTAAACCGTTTACGTTCACGCTACAAAAATAACAGTCTTCGAGATGATTTCGTGGTTCTCGCCAAATAGTCGGTGTTCCAAATTTAAAGGCACTTCTTTTACCACTTTTCCATAATCTTAAATATTCCACACACGATTTACAAACACCAATGGGAGCCCAAGACTTCTCATTTTTATCCAAGAGCATCCCAAAATACTCAAAATAGGTATTTTTCACCAACTCTGATATAACTTTTCTACACTTGTTAAACATATATTCTCGGCATATATAGCAAAAATGATCTGGATTGTTTAAACAACGTCTCCTTGAACTACCCATGACGCAAAAACTTGAGAAACTAATCTTAACACAGTAAAATACCCCTGTTATCGAGTAATATATATGCTTAAATGATAAAAATAAAAAACAAAGTAACTCGAGCTGCTCAAAAAATTTTCCGGTTAGATTTGACAAAAACAAGTCATAAGTGAACATTATCAACCACAGAATTCGCGGCAACAGACAAAAAGTTTAATTTTGTAAACTAGTGTAATCATTTAAGTAATGAATCATTTATGTAATTTTATATTATATTATTGAGATGAATTTTAGCATCCTCAACTAGTTCATTTTATTCTTTAACTTTATATTTGCGAAGTAGAATTTCCTTTTAAAGTTCTAATACGAGGGGGTATCAATAAGCTTTTGCCCTCACATAGAAATAATTGAGTAAAATTTATGAAATTACCCCATTGTATTAGTCCTTTTCTATATAGTCTCCGTGCACATTAACACATTTTTGCAAACGGTATTTCAAAAAGAGGGAGGACGATGTATTCCAAGAGGCGTGATAGTAGGCCCAAAGGGGGTCATTTTTCTAACTTTAGTCGACCCTCACATGTGACATATTGTTGGAAAGGTCTGTGACAACTTATTCATGTTATGCACCCCTTGAGCCCCTCCTCCCAAATTTGCCCCTGGGAACATGAATGGTGCCCAAAAATTTAGAAAAGTTCCCCCGGAGGACCAATTGGGGGGAGCGGCTCGAGGGGTGCATAACATGAATAAGTTGTCACAGGCCTTTCGAACAACATGTCACCTGTGGGGGTCGGTAAAAGTTAGAAAAATGACCCCCTTTTGGTGTACTATCGCGCCTCCTGGAATATATCCCCCCCCCCCTCTTTTTAAATAGCGTTTGCAGAAATGTGTTACTGTGCACGGTGACTATATAGAAAAAAACTCACACAATGTGGCAATTTCATAAATTTTACTCAACTATTTCTATGTGAGGGTAAAAACTTATTGATACACCCTCGTAAACCGTTTTATGTTTATTTTTTAAAGTTGAGTTTCATTATGGCACAGACTCATGCAGCAGTGACAGAAGAATCATATTAATGTGAGCGAATTGAATTTTCTTTCATGCTGTTTACGCCATTAAAAATCACCTGTTAAGCAAAACATTTGTTTCTTATAAGTTTTTCAACAAAATAATCATTTTTATGCACTGTTATGCATTATTTTCAACACTGCAGAGGCTCGCTCTCGCCATTATATTGCTGAAATCCACAAGGCTAAATCAAGTCAACGCAGGAGCTTAAAGAGTACTTACACAGGGTTGTCAGTTTGGCCTCCATTTTTATTTCGAAATTTCAAATTCATACTGGAAATTTTGAAAGAAGAATCTTTACTTTATGTAATCAATCACAGAATTTCTGTCATTAAATAAAGCAAAAAATGCTATTTCTACATTCTTCTATCTTTACAAGAAGAAAATATAGGATTCGTGAAAATTTTCGAATCCCGATTTTTAACGGATTTACACGATTTAGGGGTCAGGGATTCCAAAAAACATGTTTTTACAAAGTGTCTGTCTGTGAATCTGTGTGTCTGTCTGTCTGTCTCTATGTGACATAAATTTTGTGGGCGCTCTATCGCACGAACTAATGCACAGAATTTAATAAATGTTTATATTCAGGTAGTCCCTAATATAAATTTATGCTGATTAGTTTTTTATGTAAATCGCTCAACAGGTGGCGCTGCTGTGCTGCATTTTTTATGATTTCTGAAACAGTTCTATCTGAAGAACTAATGTACGGATTTCCATCGAACTTCAGATTCGGTTAGTCCTTGACATGAATTGATGCTGTTTACATTTTGGTGTAAAACGCTCAACAGGTGGCGCTGCATTTTTTACGATTTTCGCAATAGCTCTAACTCAAGAATTAATGCACGGATTTTCATCAAACTTCAGATTCATGTATACCTTAATAAATATTATTACTGATTACGTTTTTGTGTAAATCGCTTAACAGGTGGCTCTTTTATGCTGCGTTTCCCCCAATATCAGCAATAGTCCTAATTCAAGAACTAATGCACGGAATTTCAGAATCCTCACGTTGGTCATAGATTGTCATTTAATTTTGGCACTGTGATAGCGAATTTCGAAGTATTAACATGTATGATATAGAAGAAAGTTTTGGGATTTCCACATCCGACTAGTTAATATATGGCACGAATTCGGATTTTCTGAATAAAACTGGAGGCCAAACTGGCAACCTTACAGTGGGTTGCGACTCTTATTAAACATCCATCGAAAGTGAAAAATAACATAACATTAAATTTTAACAAAACAATGCGTGTATGCATTTCAGATTTGGTGAACACTATGGTTAAATAAAAACTCAGTAGCTTACAGACTATACTGTTTAGATAGTTACCCAGCAAAAAAAGAAACAGTGGGCCATCAGCTGGAAAAAAGATGGCAGCCTGCACTGCCATCATCGGTAAAGTGCAATGGTGCCATTACTTAGGCCTGTAAAAAAGTGTCCGTGCGGAATGCAGCTGGCCCATCAGCGATAGCCAACAGCAGGCCAGCATTAGTATGCCATCACATTACTTCAATCCGCCACTTTTCTGCAGTGCTAGCACCTATTACACTGCTATTCCTTTACTGGCCCAGCACTTTCCCTTACAAAAATTTCTTATAGAATTCTATAAAAAAAACAAAGTATTATGACTCTTTTTTTCTACACTGTAAAAAAAAAGTCTGTAAAGTTACTAATGTTTTTCTAGGAAACTGGGATTCCTAGAACTTTTTATGTAACGGCAACAACAAAAAATTATGTAACAGACCGACTTTTGCGCCGAAAATCAGAAAATCTGTATGGTTACTAAGAATGTTTTAGGAAACTGGGATTCCGAGAACTTTTCATGTAACTACAACCAGAGTTACAGATAAAATTTTAGTAAGATTACTGTAATTTTAACAGATTCATTTGTAAAGTTACAGATTTCTGTAGCTTTACAAAAAATAATTTTGTAGATTTGCAGCTTTTTTTGTACAGTTACAGATTAAAGTTTAGTAAGCATGTAACTTTACATCTGTAGAACTACAGATTTTTTTTTTTTTTACAGTGTATAAGATAGTTTCACCAAGAGCTATAGAAACATCTGTCTATAATAGAAATGTCTACTGAAATATTTGAACTTGCAGCGGATTCCATGTGGTCACCCTCCCTAGTACTAACCGCGCTCGATGCTGTTTGATTTTCGTGTTCAGACATGAACAAGTACTCTCAGCGTATGCTACGACCGCTCGTTGTTTTCAAGCTCTCATTACACTATTTCAATCTTGTTTCTTTTGTGATTTACGTACCAAATCATTAAACTGTTATAGGAATTATTGTATTGCATAGAAATCCTATACATTTTATACGCTTTTTTTATTATTGATTCTGAACTGTGTAAATTATGAAAACCGAAATCCTTTGTAACTTAATAAAACCAGATTTAAGGAGAAAAAAAAAGTGCGATGAAATAAAAAACTTATTTATTTATCCATTTACTTATTTATTTTATTGTTGGCAGTGGTGCTATATTATTTACAGTTTCAAAAATAATTAGCTTCACAGCTTAAATTGTGTTAAAATGTTCATTTCAGATTTGTGTTTAAATACTCAATGTCTTCGATATTCGCAACGCCACCTAGCGTAAGCGTTCCCAGCAATAATACTGCAAAAGTTCGTGCACTTCCATGTAGTGGTGGGCCAGCGCATGAGATAAAACGGAAGCCCACCAGAATTTTATCTGATGTTTTCCAACATCAAAGTTGACTGAAGCTGTAAAGCAGTGGTCATGCAGTGGTAGACCATTAGCCAGCACTTCTCCATCATTGCCAGAACTTATCGTGCTGCTGGCCAGCAGTTTCCTTTTTGCTGAGTATTGTGCCCCTTAGGATTATATTTAACCCCTGTGCTCGCCAACTCTGGAATGCATACGAAGAGACTTCGATTTTTTCCACGCTCAGCCAGAGTCTCCAAATTCTATATTTTATTTGGTTCGTGCATTGTTTCTTAAAATTTAATGTTATGTTACTTTTAACTTTTGATGGAGGTTTAACAGGGGTCGGTATTCACTGTAAGTATAACTTATGTACCTGCGTTGACTTGATTTAGCCTTGTGGAGTTCAACAATGTAATTTCTAGAAATATTTAATGCTTTCTCTGAAAGGCACACCGATCACTGGGTCAATTACTCATCATCTAAGGCAGTAACACATTTGGCAAAATGTATATTCTCATAACCCCATTTTTTCCGAAAAGTAACATTCGCCTTATTTAGGATTATGCAGAGTGTCCATAAATTACTGTCGGAGTTTCCTTAACTCATAACTTTCAATTTAAAAACAGGACGAGTTATATTATAACATATTTGTAAAGTACAACACAAAAAGGTTTTAGGTAGATTACGTAAGAAATACGATCTATTGCAGTCGTTACCATGGTGCGACTTTTGAAAAATTCCTTCATAACTTTTCATTATATAACCCCAGGATACCAAAACCACCCCCATCAAAAACTTTATATATCTCTCTATTCTAAAAAAAAGTAACTCCCGCTGTCACCGCCGCCGCCGCCGCCGGTTTTGAATTTTTTGTGACCGGAGGTCTTTCTTCGTTAATATTAAGAACAATAATGCATACAAAAATATGAAAATTGGTAGTATTATACAGAAATGTTTGATAAACACGCTGATGTAGACAGTTTTCAAATCGAAGAATTATTTTAAGAGATATTTAATGCTAAAGTTGGACAAAATCGTTCCATTAAAAAAGTTTTATAGGAGCAAAAACTATACATCGGAATTTAATACTTTTTAGATCATTTTATACGTTATAATTTCCCGGTGTGCAGAAATAATTTATTTTTTTAATTTGACTCATTTTTCGAGGTTTCATTTCTACTTTAAATTCAAATTTTCAGCATTTCGAGAGATATTTTTTTACTTATTTCAGAAAATTGTACTAATTTAACCTGTTGCCAAACTGTATAAACAACGGAAATAATAATGTTTGCTTCAAATTAAAAATTTATTTACGCGTGACTATTATAAACAGAAAAGAAAAACTTTCAAATTAGAATTAAATAATTACGTATAAAAAGCAGGAACTTATTGAAAATTACTTCATCTATAATTACACGTGAATTTTAACAGAGAAAGGATATTGTAAAGTAATAAATTCATTAACATGCGTTAGAAGTCTTAAATAGGAGAAATTACATCACATTTACGTCACATTACACTTATTACGTAAAATGAACAAAAAATAATATTGCAAAATAGTAGTTTAAATTTAAAAATAGCGCGAAACATTTACTTGATATTTTGAGATGAACTTTTCAACTATTTTTTTTTTTTTTTTTTTTTTTTTTTTTGACAGCGCAAATAATATTTCATTTCTAATAAAAGCATTTTCACGTGAATATTAAAAAGGGAAAGAAAAGTTTGGTGAAAATTACGTCAGATTAAAAACGATATATTTAAAATGTTTTATTTAAAAGGACTTTCTTTTCGCTTTGTTAAAAAATACCGGGAGACAAAGACTCTGTTTACATAATTCATTTTATATTAGATGATTTTGAAATGCCATTGTATCTTTTAACAGCAGCTGATTTTTCCGTAAAATTCCCCAATCAAAGAGAAATGAATAGAAACCCGTTTATAGGGCGATCGCCTTTGTTTTTTTAATTATAATTCAATCTTCCAAAAAAATTCAATTAAAGCCGATCAAAGTAGCGTGCTTTTAGAGACTGCAGTGTCTGAACGGGGGGTTGGCGAGCGTAGCTCGTAGGGGGCCGAGCCCCCTAGTTTATATAAATTTTTTGTAGTAATATCTCTCTATTCTAAAAAAAAGTAACTACCGCTGTCACCGCCGCCGCCGCCGCCGGTTTTGAATTTTTTGTGACCGGAGGTCTTTCTTCGTTAATATTAAGAAAAATAATGCATACAAAAATATGAAAATCGGTAGTATTATACAAAAATGTTTGATAAACACGCTGATGCAGACAGTTTTCAGATCGAAGAATTATTTAAAGAGATATTTAATGCTAAAGTTGGACAAAATCGTTCCACTAAAAAAGTTTTATAGGAGCAAAAACTGTTCATAGGAAATTAATCATTTTTAGATCATTTTATGCGTTAGAATTTGCCGGAGTGCAGATTGCATTAATTTTTTTATTTTGACTAATTTTTTGAGGTTTTATTTCTATTTTAAATTCAGATTTTCAGCATTTCTAGAGATATTTTTAACAGATTTTAGAAAGTGATATTAATTTAAACTGTTGCCAACTGTATAAACAGCGGAAGCAATAATGTTTGCTTCAAAAAAAAAAATATTTATACGTGTAAATAAATTAAAAATTTATTTACACGTGACTATTATAAACAGAAAAAAAACATTTGGAATTAGAATTAAATAATTATGTACAAAAAGCAGGAACTTATTAAAAATTATGTCATAAAAACTATAATTACACGTCAATTTTAAGGGAGAAAGGAATTTGTAAAGCAATAAATTTATTAACATGCGTTAGAAGTCTTAAATAGGAGAAATTACGTCATATTTACGTCACATTACAGTTATTACATAAAATGAACACAAAATAATATTGCAAAACGGTTTAAATTTAGAAATTGCGCTAGACATTTATTTGATATTTTAAGAGGATACTTTTCAACTATTTTTGTTAGGAAACCGCAAATAATATTTAATTTCTAACACAAGTATTTTCATGTGAATATTAAAAAGAGAAAGAATAGTTGGTCAAAATTACGTCAGATTAAAAACGATTAATTTAAAATGTCTCATTTAAAAGAACTTTCTTTTCACTTTGTTAAAAAATACCAGGAGACAAAGACTCTGTTTACCTAATTCCTTTTATATTAGCTTATTTTGAAATGTTGTTACACGTGTCTACGTCATCAAGTTATTTTTATTTCGACGTTTTATTTGTATTTTTATTAATGTTGTACTAATTTATTTGTTTTTTCGTTATTTAAAATAAAAATTATGTCAATTTGTATAATTTGGCAAGTGGTTTGGCGATTTATATAATTTGGCGAAATGGGTCGACGGGATAATCAAGTAGTACCGCAACGGATTTGGCGTTAAAATTCCCCAATCAAAGAGAAATGAATAGAAATACGTTTATAGAGAGATCGCCACTGTTTTTTAAATTATAATTCAATCTTTCGAAATCTTTTTTAAATCCGATCAAATTAGCGTGCATTTAGAGTCTACGGTGTCTGGACGGGGGTTGGCGAGCGTAGCTCGTAGGGAGCCGAGCCCCCTAGTATTCTAAAAAAAAGTAACTACCGCTGTCACCGCCGCCGCCGCCGCCGGTTTTGATTTTTTTGTGACCGGAGGCCTTTCTTCGTTAATATTAACAAAAATATGAAAATCGGTGGTTTTATACAGAAAAGCAGTGGCGTAGCTAGAGCATTTCGTTTGGGGGGGTGTGGAGATCGAATTTACCGAATGTTAATAGTAAATTTTGTATTTTTTTTCGTATTTATTTGTATTTTATATTTTTTCGCATTATTTTCTTTTGGGCGAGAGGGGGGGGGGGCGGTGTTAGACATCTATTTATTATTTCAGCAATATATAAATAAACAGACCAAAAAATTTTAACAAAAAACTAAATAATTTCAACCGTTTAAAATTTTACAAACTCGGGGGAGCGAGGGTAGTAGAAATTATGAATGGAGGGAATGAAGTAGATAAATGATGATTTATTTATCGTATTGCAGAATTACGAATAAAGCAGAGGAAAAAAGTTTGAGGAAAACTTTTTTGTGGTATTTAGATACGTGTATTTATATGTATACGTATGTACACTTACAGTACTTTTTCAGTTGTTTTTATTCAAGTAAGTAATGCAAAATTCACAGGAGATTTTCTTATTTTAATTCGCTAAATTTTGTGAAGTGCACAAGACAAGAAATCAAATTTTGGGGTTGCATACACACCACCTCACCACGTTATATAAAAAAAAATCACCTCATCACTTAAGGTTTAAGCTTTTCGTGCTCGATACTCCAGTGAGAGGGTAAGGGGCAAAGGTAAAAGCAGTAATTTGGGGGGTGTGATATCGTTTGATATCACATATATTATTCTTTATAGGTAATTAATATGATCCCTAGATAGTTAAAATTTAATATTAACTATCAATATAAAAATCCCCTTTCTATTTCTTTTTGTATATCTAAGTTTTAAATTAATCTACTTTCCTTTTCACATTACTTTAACGTTCCCAGAAAACTCTCTCTCTGCTCTTTTATCTATGTAAATAAAATAAAAAAAAAGAATATTCACAGCCATTTCATTTCGAAAGAGTCATTCTTTTCGCGTTGCATCTGCCTATAAAATTTCTCTCTGTCAGATTTTTAATTCGATCCTTTACTAAGAGATAGTCAAAACTTTGGTTAAACCAGCGGTTAGATAATAATATCCAGATGTACTTTTAAACTGAAGTCGCCTTTCAAGTTACCGTACTCATTCCAATGCTATTGACAGCTTTCGGATTCTTTCTTACTTTCTCACGGGCTAACGCTTGGCTAATTATCGGCTTGGCTATTATTAGGCTTTTCATCTAAATTAAACTACCCCATGTATTCCAATGTAACGGTCACCCCTTGGCAAGATCTGTGTCTTACCCAATATCTATATATCGCCAAAACTTTACGAATGAAAATGTGAAACTTACTCACTCTTTGCCTGCTTCTCAAAATGTAAAGATTAAGTTTTGATTGTGTGTAAGGGGGGTCACTCCCAAGGCACTTATGTGTCTCTTCAAATTTTCATTAAAGTTTCCTTATTTCGCTACAAGTATTAGTGAATCTTCTGGATCTGAGTTTATTGTGTTGTTTGCGCATTCGTACTCCACTACGGAAAAATCTAAAAATCTCATTTAAGTAATTCAAATGATATTTCCATTTACTTATCAATATCTCAAGTTTTTAGGGAAGAAGACTCCTGCAACGATCCTCTCTTTCACAAACTTTGGTGCCGAAGGAAGAAGATTTGTTTAAACTTGTAGCTGGGAGTGACCCTCGTTTTATTCAGCATTGGTCTTTTAAAAAAATTACGAATCTTCGCTCTTTGGATTACTCAATTATATGGAAACACTTATAGAAACAATTATATGGAAACATTCATCCGGGTGTGTGAGCCCTGTGTGTCGACCGTTTCATCGCCGACGGGGTGCTACGTGATCTACGGGCATTCAAATACGCTGGTCTCTGATGTCAACGTTTGAGTCGAAAATATGTTTGTTGTTTCCAGATGCTACATTGTTTCACTTTCTCCTGCGCTCGCCTGATAAGGATATAAGGAAGCGGAGTTCGCTTTAGATATGGAAAGCGATGATTAAAGAATTTTCGACTCTTGTGTCATTTTCGCCTGATCGGAGGATTTTCATCCTCTACTTGAGAAAAATAAAGTGTCAGTTTTCGAATAGTGCCTGTGCGCGCGATGTGTGTGAATCTGTTTTTGAGTATTCAAGATCTCAAAGTACTCGCAATAAATCTCAAAGTCTCGTGTACTTGCAAAAAAAAGTGTGAAATGGGATTGTGATTAAGATGCGTGGTGTGATTTCAGCGAATAATTTCTACACGGTTGATTAGTCATCGGTGTTCAAAATTAATTTGTGAAATATGTCTCAACAAGTTCGAAAATACAGTTGTCGCTCCCGTGATGTGATGTTTTTTTTAAATGTCTAGTTTTACGACATTTTTATGCATTACTGATATAGTAAGACTTCACATTTTTGAACTAAATTGTCAGTATAAAAAAAGGTAAAAGAAAAAAAATGGGTCTGGATATTTTATACAAATTGTGTATAAATTACCTGGTTATGAATAAGATATTTAACGCTTTTATAGGAACGCACCTTGCGATTATGATTGTTTCTTTTCACTATTTATGTTGAGAACTGTTTATTATTTCTCTTGAAAAAAAAGAAATGAAAACAAAAATAATTGATTGAAAGTACTCTTTTAAAGCCAATTTACAACTGTGTTACAATAGCCACGATATATTTACATATAACACAAACTGTGGCAATGAACAATTTTTTTTTTTTAAATTGAGAAAGTTATTCAAGTTATTCTATTTGTATGGTTATCTTTTATTTTACTTTTTAATGTGGTTCACAATCTTATTTTAGCTATTTGTTTATTTTACTGATGAGGAGTATTATTTTATTTTAGTAATTTGTTTCTTTTTACACTAAGGTAGTATCTCAGGTGGGAAGGTGTAAAAATTGGTTACTCTGATTTTTTTTACATATATTTTTTTTTTCCTGCATGGATGTAACTTCTAACATTCCCAGTAAATTTAATATATTTAGATAACAGGTAAGATTTTATTACAAGGGTTGTGTTTTTATCTACGCAGGGTTACATTTATGAAAACTAAAAAATGGAAATTTATATTTAAATTTCAGTATTGTGTTTATTCGTGTGCCATCAATTATTTGGTTCTTGTGCAGAATATTTTAATTTGACTATATGTGTTTAACATTTTTTTTTATTTTTATCAAAGGTAAGTCTTTTTAAATATATATAGATGTTCGTTTCCCAGTGCTTTAAAAAAAAAGTTTAATAATTAAAGCAATCTAGAAATATTTTATGCTTTCATATTTTATCATAATTTTTCGATTATGCTTATATTATTATTTCAAGTTTTTTTTGAAAATGTGATGGGTTTATATTTTATGCATTTTATGTTATTAAATTCAAATGTTGTGTCATATAATATTGCGACAATTTTTGGATACCCATATTTTTCTTTTTTTCGAAAATTTAACTTTTCCCCATTTCGTTTTATATTTAAATTTCACGAATGCATTGGGTAAAAGAAAGAAAAGTGTGTGACAAATAATAATTTTTGATTAATTTTGATTTTTTTTTTTGGGGTAGTGAGAATTTTTTTTGTTGTAAAGTATTCAGAATTGTTCTAGAACCATTATTGATAGCAGTAGTCGCCCATGCATGCCCGTTTTAAAAATAAAATTACAGTGTGGTTCAAAGATAATATTCACTTCTCCGGTTTACATCATTTTTGTTGAAAAGAACACTTTTAAGAAAGATTTGGATTTCTTATTTTTTTTTTTTTTCAATTTTTTTTTTTTTTTTTTCACAAGTACTTCATATGTTGGATATTTGTTTATGTTACACAAAATTTTCTCATTTAGAATACAATTTTGCCCATTCGTATACATACATTTCACTAGTTCATGAGTTTGGGGTTTCTTTTTCCCCTCCCTTCACACACATACAGTAATTTTTTTTCTCTCGATATATACAGCACTGTGAAGGATTCTAAAAAAAAAAAATCACTTTTTTTATATTTCACTTTTTATACACTTAGGTACATCATATTGCTTCACCATATGGCATAGGTGATAATTTAATTCACATTTAACTTTAAAGTTAAAAGTTCTTTTTTTTTAGAAATTGTGTACTGCTTTATATATATTTTTTTTCATCGGACTATTCGGCGCGCAAATGGTCGGATGATTGAAAATATATTGTTTTTGTGTGAAAATACTCTGATGTGGATCATTTTTGTTTTATTTTCTCTCACATGTAAAAGATTTCTTTTATCAGAAGGGCAACACTATACACTTTTTACAACATTTACATTTCTTTAGATATTTTTTTTGGATATTCGGTATAAAACTTTAGACAGTTGTTTTGATAGTTTTAATTCAAAGGTTCAGTACAAATGCTTACATTTTTATCACACAAGAAGCTTTTCCTGGTCACATTTGTCATTTTCGCTTTTCTCTACTTAAAAGCACATTTCTTTGTTTCTTTTTTTTGTTTGTTTGTTTTAACTTTAGGCTAAGCATTTTTGTGCTTGTGATACAATGCTCTTGGTTCCATATGTACACACTGAGTTTGTGTTCATAGACTATACAACTGAGTTCATAGGTTTTACAACTGAGTTCATAGTTCACTGAGTTCATAGAAAATACACTTTACACGAGTTCATAGATAAAACACTTTACACGAGTTCATAGTTCACTGAGTTCATAGAAAAAACACTTTACACGAGTTCATAGCATTGTCAATTCTTTGTGTACTTCAGGGACCAATTGCACTATTATTTTTTCTCTTTCATGACAATACTTAGTTCATAAATTTTTTTTTTTCCTTACACATATTAGTTCATAGTTTGTTTTCTTTCTTGTGATTCGTTTTGCATATTAGTTCACACCAATTTTGTTTTGGTAGACACTTTAGTTCATTGTAATAATATTTTTGTTAGACACATGAGTTCATAGCAAGTTTCATTCTTTTACACACACTTTAGTTCATTGTATTACTTTTACACTAGTCAGTGAAGTACCCCTACACATTGTTTCTTTGAAATAATTTTTCACTTTTGTTCATTGATATACTTAGATTGCTGTATTCATTTACACATGCAATTATGTCGTTGAATTTAAACTTTGTTCACTGACACACATTGCTTCGATACTCGTATACATCGTTAGTTCATTGTGATTTGCTTACATTTTTAGTCATACATATATGTTTGTTTGTTTTTAAACATTGCATACTGAATTGAAAATATTCATTTTTTTTTCAAGTTTTTGAACCTTTGCACATTAACATTCTGTTTGTATGTTTGTTTTTATGTCTCACTATACCAGGACTACTTTTAATTTTACATGATACATTGCAACATAAACATTTATTAAACTTTACATTTTGCATACACTTAATTTTTTTTGCTTTTTAATATTTTGTCATGCAATGACATTCTCATGTCACCATCACTTTGTTTAATAACAAAGATTTCTCAGTAAATAGGAAACTACCTCTTCACGTACTATGCATATTTTTTTTATTTTAGGCTCATGTTTTTTTTTTCTCTTTTCTAGTTTTATGTTACACCAGGTCTTCATCATTAAACTTCCTCACATTTTAAAAGTTACCAGTTATTAAAGTATCGTTTAATTTCTTGGTTCTAAATACCATGACACAGTAATGTCATCATCACTTTGCCTAATTGCAAATTGACAGTTTGGCATTTATTCACAGTTACATAATTTTAATCCTTCACTGACATTTTAATCCAACTCTATACTTTTGTAGCAGTTGCTTTTCTCTTTTGTCATATACTTTTTCTACGATCACGTAATACATTTTCTTTTCTCAAATAATACTTTTAAGGTGTTTTTTTTTTCTTTTCGATTCACACCAATTTTAAATTATACAAGCCAGACGATGTGTTTAAAAAAAAAAACAGTTACTTTAAATCACAAATGCTGTTCAGTTGCAGTAAATTGTTAGGAATTTCCTCACCTTTATCCACAGTACAGATCCTCACTAACACAATGTCATCTTGACATATTAATAAGTTAAAACTTTGATAAATAAACGGGCTCACTACATGAGGTATCTGCAGTTGCTATTTGTAGATAGCGACTACTACTTACAAAAATAAAAATAAATTTTTTTGAATGTTTCATTATATTTTGATATTAGATACAGTTCTTTTGTTTTGTAATCAAATCATCTCTTTTGTTTTTCTAAGCACTGCACTCATAAATTGGGTTCAATTTAAAATTATGGTCCTATGGCCACACACTTCATTTGTGCTGAGAGACACTCCTGAAAGGGTGCCATATTACTTTTCTGTGCCCATCTATATCGCTTATTCATATTTTTATGAATATTATTTAGCTATTTTACATACTGTATATTAATTAGTTATATGTTGTGTTTATTTTTTTTGTCCACTTATTTTTATGATCTGAAATGGATCAAGATTTTGTGAAGAATTATAGAGCTTCTTTTAAAGCTTCTCAATACTGGTCATGACAACCAGTTTCTAACAAATATTTGCAAATTTATTGATAATGGTACCTACTTTTAATGTGACGTCACAAAATACAAAACAGGTAAAAAAAAATTCCTGTTGTTGAATTAATATGTGCACAAGTACAGTAAAGAATACTGTTTATTAAAACATAGTCTATAAGACTCGTTCACGTGAACCTTTTTGAACTTCTACTGAGCCTTTATAAAAAGGACATTATGAAGAATATTTAAGTCATGACATATATACTCGCATATATATTTTTATTGCAATTTAAAAATATTGTTTTGTATTGTTTTATGTAAAGCTTTTATTATTTCTTTGGAGGAGACACAGATTTTTTTTTTCTCTCTTTTCCCTTCCCCATCTCTGGGCGTTCAAGGCTGGTCGGTTTTTGGGGGGAAATATGTGATATCGTTTGATATCACATATATTATTCTTTATAGGTAATTAATATGATCCCTAGATAGTTAAAATTTAATATTAACTATCAATATAAAAATCCCCTTTCTATTTCTTTTTGTATATCTAAGTTTTAAATTAATCTACTTTCCTTTTCACATTACTTTAACGTTCCCAGAAAACTCTCTCTCTGCTCTTTTATCTATGTAAATAAAATAAAAAAAAAGAATATTCACAGCCATTTCATTTCGAAAGAGTCATTCTTTTCGCGTTGCATCTGCCTATAAAATTTCTCTCTGTCAGATTTTTAATTCGATCCTTTACTAAGAGATAGTCAAAACTTTGGTTAAACCAGCGGTTAGATAATAATATCCAGATGTACTTTTAAACTGAAGTCGCCTTTCAAGTTACCGTACTCATTCCAATGCTATTGACAGCTTTCGGATTCTTTCTTACTTTCTCACGGGCTAACGCTTGGCTAATTATCGGCTTGGCTATTATTAGGCTTTTCATCTAAATTAAACTACCCCATGTATTCCAATGTAACGGTCACCCCTTGGCAAGATCTGTGTCTTACCCAATATCTATATATCGCCAAAACTTTACGAATGAAAATGTGAAACTTACTCACTCTTTGCCTGCTTCTCAAAATGTAAAGATTAAGTTTTGATTGTGTGTAAGGGGGGTCACTCCCAAGGCACTTATGTGTCTCTTCAAATTTTCATTAAAGTTTCCTTATTTCGCTACAAGTATTAGTGAATCTTCTGGATCTGAGTTTATTGTGTTGTTTGCGCATTCGTACTCCACTACGGAAAAATCTAAAAATCTCATTTAAGTAATTCAAATGATATTTCCATTTACTTATCAATATCTCAAGTTTTTAGGGAAGAAGACTCCTGCAACGATCCTCTCTTTCACAGGGGGAGTTTGTAAAAAGATTTAGATTGATTTTTTATTATTACAATAAAAATGAATTCGACAGCAAATATTTAAAAAATAATTCTTTTTTTCTTTTACTTATAACACAAAGTTTGAAATTCGCAATACTTTTTAAATTTTAAGTTAGAAGTCTGCACGAGTAGAAATTTTCAGGCCCGGGCCAGGCCGGCCCATAGAACAAAATTCGACCCGGCCCATTATGAAAGGTAGGCCTGAACTCGGCCAGACCTGTCGAAAAAAATTATTGGCCTGGCCCGGTCCGGCGTTATAGAAGCTAGAAGTTCAGCCTGAGACCATCCTGGCCCGGAAAAAAATGAAAATCTTGACCCGAGCCTGGTACGGCCCGAGTGAATTTTTACAAAACATTGATTTTTACGTCGATTTGGTTAAAAATTTGTCTATACGAGGAATTCTGATCAAAAATACTTAATCTTAGCTTTTTTCTTTCTTTCTTTCTTTTCTTTTCTTTACTTTTTTTTTTTTTTTTTTTTTTTTTTTGTAATCTTCATTTTTATAAAAATGCCGTAGGCTGCGATATTTATTTTTTTTTAAATAAATCTCTATTTGTTATATTCAAATGTTCCGATTATCATTAATTTTGTTAATCCATATTGCATGTATTGGAGACTTAAAAATCTAAAAAATGCTATACAGTAAAATCTTCTAAGACGGAATCGCACAGTAAAGTAAAAAAATGCAAAATAGGCAAGTTCCCTGCTTAATAGGTGTAAATGTATTATATACTCTTTTCTCACATATTATTATATTAATTTTGCATGGATCAACACATTTTTCAGTTTAAAACAGGAATCCGTCATAGGCAGGTTTTTTTCACACGTGTTACTATATTTTAATTTAGCTGTATTTTGCTACCAAGCCACGCTGAGACAACGATTTTCATACGGTTTGGGTGAAAACCGGGATTGAAAATTTTGGCCTGTGAAGACTTGGAAGAATTAAACCAGTCCCGGCTTGGTACCGAAAACATTAATTAAGCCTGGTGAGGCATAATTTATGTTTTGCCAAAATGGTGGCAAAGCTGACGTTTGTAACAGATTTTTTTAAAACGGGACAATCGGCAAACGATTATTATGAGGTAGCAATTGATTATAACTTTATATGTAATACATTTATCAGAAAAATTAAAAAGGCTATTTAATTTCAAAGCACTTCATGCGTCATGCCTGCTGATTTCATGCTTCTGGATTTAAAAAAAATGTCTACTTAAATGTGTCAGAAAATTTAACATTCCTGAGAGGAGTAAAAATATTTTTTAAGAACAAGAGTTTTTTTTTTCTTTTTTTTTCATAAACGTGGCATTTAATTCGAAGTTAGAAAATTCTTTAGTTATTTCAAATCTTAATCCGTGTATGGTATATTTTATAATTTTGATCATATGTGACAGAAAAATGCACAGTATAAGAATAGGAGGATTTGGATTTTATTTTTTCTTTTCTTTTATTTACTTCTCTTTTTCCATAAATATTTATCCAAGTAAAAAGTAAGATAAAATAAGAAAATTAATAAAAATTAACTAAAAAATATGTGAGAATAGTTTAATTAGTAGTTTTTATTTTCTCTGGTAATTAGAATAAGGATAATTGTTGTAGGATTACTTCAATGAGAAAATTTCAACTGTCTGTCCCCCAAAGCAGATCAAAGGACCAAAACAAACTACAGAGGACGACGGAAACATTTAGTAGACAATGTTGCATAAAGCCGGACAAAAGAATTTTTTTACTTGGAACTTTTTTACAGAACGTTTTTACTTGGATAAATATTTATAGAAAAAAGAGAAATAAATGAAATGAAATAAAAAATAAAATCCAAATCCTCCTATTCTTATATTGCGCATTTTTCTGTCACATATGATGAAATTTATAAAATATACCATACACGGATTAAGATTTGAAATAACTAAAGAATTTTCTAACTTCGAATTAAATGCCACGTTTAAGAAAAAAAAAACAAAAAAAAAATCTTGTTCTTTAAAAATATTTTTACTCCTCTCAGGAATGTTAAATTTTCTGACACATTTAAGTACAATTTTTTTAATCCAGAAGCATGAAATCAGCAGGCATGAGGCATGAAGTGCTTTGAAATCAAATAGCACTTTTAAAATTTCTGATAAATGTATTACACATTAGGTTATAATTAATTGCTACCTCTTAATGATCTTTTGCCGATTGTCACGTTTAAAAAAAATCTGTTCTAAACGTCAATTTTTGGCACCATTTTCTGAAAGACCAGTTACCTTTATAGGAAAAAAGAGAAACGCGATTCGTTTACGAATAAGAAAGAATATCTGCAAATTTCGAACATTTAAAAATGAAAATTTCTTACGGGTATTTTTTCTGTTGAATTTTTAAGCTGGAACTCGTAACATAGAAACTTATCAGAATTGAAATAGTCAAATATCATGTTGAGCAATTGAGCATAAGTATAAAAAAAATTAAATATTGTTATTTTAATTTACAATGATAAAAAAAAAGTGTTGAACACAAAAAGATTTTTTTTTCGATGGAGAAGGGAAAGGGGAGAGAGGGTAGACAGTGTGGAAAATTATTTTATTTCTGCAAAATTACTTTGCTTGCATTTTTTTGTGAGTTGTAGCGTTGATTCTGTTACATGGATTAGCCTGATTCAAGTCAAAGGATTTTTTTTAATTAATTTAAATTAACTTTGAGATCCCTTCATTTCTGAAAACAAAGAAAAAAATTGCTTTCAGTTTTTACAGAAGAAAGTAAATGTATGTCTCAAAACGCCAAGTAGAAGAAAGATTAATGGTTATCGTCAATGCACTTGTCTTTATGTATCAATACAACTGATGATTTTAAAAAAAGTTCAAAAACATAAATAAAAAATATCTTTTCGAACTGAATGACAAAAACCAGTGTTGCAGTCGTAAAAAAACAAAGCGTATACGCTAAAGTCATGAACATTCATGGATACAGTATATGCTAATGCTTTATTTAAGAAGCAGAGGGTATGCGGCGCTTTTTAAAAAAATCCAGAGATAGGGTATACGGCGTATATCTCCGTGTATCCTCCACTACACCGTGACAAGAACAGATCCAGATCTTAAAAGTCGTCGGTTTATATTAAATTACAAAGGAAAAAATCCAATATTTTATAGTTCTGTATCTTATTATTATTGAAATGAAAACTTCTTTTGGCGCGTTGAGCTTTTTTTGAGATGGAGAAAAACCACTGATTTGGAGACACTGTTACGTAACCGACATGCTAGCATTTTGACACATAGACGCTAGCGCGCCAAGCGGTGAATGTCAGGAACTTTTCTTTCTTCAGCTCAATCCACAAAAGAAGAACGAAGCTAAAACTCACTTTTTCTCCCGGCGTTCACACAGGAACACACACAAAATTTACATTTTCGTTGCAGTACGCTGTTGTGTTTATTGTTAAAGACAAATACTTGATACTTTCATTATTGAAGTGAAAGCTTCTTTGGGCGCGTTTGGCATTTTTTGAGATGGGGAAAACCATTGAACTCATGATACTGTTATTGTAACCGACACCTCTGTATATAAGTATGTACATGTATTGTGCATAGTTCGGTATGAGGAGGGCGGGCAATTAATTGTTATTGATTGCTTAATCAATAACAACAATTTACAGGCAAGCGCGCCGCATGCTTGTCTGTGCGCTATTGGTTCCCGAAATACACGTACAAGAGTTAGAAAAAGGAAATCTCATCAAAATCATCTCATGTAAAAAATAGCCAAGTCTCGTGACTCTTGCTAAAATAAAACTACCTTGCTCTAGCAAAGTAAAATTATCTTTATTCAACAGTTGTTATTTATGTCAATAGTTGGCGGCAAAAGTGAACTATTCGATCAAATATCGAGTAAGTTTAGCAGAAAAACTCTCTTGTTTTTAAAATTCGTGTTATTTTTGCGTTATGGTGTATGTCTGTGGTGTATGTTATTGTATAATAATGAATAAAAAAACACTACATTTAAAAGTATTTCCTGCACAATAAATCATTTCCTGACGATTAAAAAAACACACACGTAATTGTTAAAGTTTTCACTTCTATTGGCACTCCCGAAGTGCCACTGTTTTTTTTTCTTTAAAAGCGGTTCTCGAGCTTCCAACTGAACAACGCAAAATTTTCTGACACATTTTCTGTCTCATTTTTAAGCATATTGGCAGGCCTCACTGTTGAAGCGGAATACAATGGAAACTAGTTTTACATTTTTTGACAAAATTACTTATCGCGTTATAAGCGATTGTGGTTGCATGACAAGTTTTTTGCCTTTCTCGAGCTGCCGTGTGTGGAATTCGGTTCAAAACGCCAACTTTGATAATATTTTCCGAAAAATCTTTTGTGTTTACCAAAAAATGGAAAACGTCTTTCGACTACATAGTTTCTGAATAACAACACCTGCCAATTTCCGAACAAAAATGAATTCAGAAATGTCTCAGAAAGTAGCTCTTTAGATTTGAAAACACCCTTTAGGATTTTTTTCCCGTATTTTATTTTAAATAATTTTTTCAAGAAACTTTTAGTTTTTCGAAGATACAATATACCATTATATATAGTAGCTAATAGGGATGTACCGAATATTCGGTATCTATTCTGTATTCGGTCTTTTCGGCCATGTTACCGAATATTCGCTCTAACCGAATTAAAACATTTTTAAAAATCTTACACAATTTCTACTTTTAACTGTCAACTTATAAAGATATTCATAATAATTAGAAACAGAATAATGTTTAAGTAAAAGAGAATTTTTTTACATTATTTGCTTTTTGTAAAGTATTACTTAAGAAAATTAACCATTAATGGGGATTTTCATAGGAATTAACAATGTAAAAATGCAAGTTCCTGAACCTTTTCTAGTAAATAATGTGTTTCTTGCTTTTTCACAAAAAAGGGCGCTTCTAATCAAAACAGGAAAACTTTCAGTGTTGATAATACGTACAAGAAAGACAATTTTTGCTCAGAAAACAATAATCGCAATCCACTTATTCAGTTATAAATAAAGTGTATCTCATCTCATTCGATGTCAAACTTAGATTTTCATTTGTTAACCCTAACGAAGATATCATAGCTATATTTTTAACAAACTTACTTCGATTTCTGTAAAATATAATATCATGGTGAGAAGTGCTGGAAATTGCCACTTTTCATATTTAAACAACTATGAGGTAGACATTCCTTTATTCAGAATGCAATTTATAGTATTTATACTGTGTCACTGGCCAAAATCCAGTCATTTTCAATGATATCATCACATTTAATACAAACTAAATTAATATGAAACAAATCTTGCTAAAATATCTTCATTTACTGATAAAGTTGTGAACGAAAATTCAGTTTCGGCTTGTAGTTACACACCCAGAATTTTTGACTGAATATATTGCAATTTTGATGGAATAAATGGAGTGAGGTGTTGTTTCTTGTTCCAAAAATTTTTGTCTTGACCACATTATCTCCGTTGAAAGTTTGTTACAATTGTTTTAGGAACAATGTGTATGCTTACAATCTCTGAAAATAATCGCCCATTCGAAAAACTGATCTAAGATGCATTTAAAAACGTCCTTGCTAAATCAAAGGCAGTAGAAAAGTTATTTTTGCTGAGTTGTTTGTTTTAGAATTAAAATAAAAATTATTCACTTGGTTTAATTCACCAGAAGAAGTTATGAAATATCAAACTTTTTTAATTAATAAAATTTTAAAATTCTCTTTCTAAATAACTCGAAACAGATTTATTTCATGTATAAAGTTTACTTGTAAAAAGTTCTTGTTTATCAATATGTAAGTTTCTGCATTAAATATTATGTAAAATTATTTTAAAATTTAACATTTTAATGCCTTTAATCTTTGAAAATAAAAGTATTCGACCAGCCGAGTACTTGGTATTTGGCCGAATATTCGGTATTCAGCCTAACAGTTAATTCGGCATACGGTTCGCCTGTAGGCCGAATATTCGGTAGAAGAGTTATTTTGCTGAGTTGTTTGTTTTAGAATTTAAAAAAAATTGTTCACTTGGTTTAACCCCTTAACGGTCACATTAAATTACGTTTTAAAAATTCAAATTGCTTATTGGCACCACTTTTTTTAAATAGAAATATTCACTTTACTTAATGACAGATAAAATGATACCATAATAAATCCAATTACACTATTTTATAAAACTGGTGGGAATCACACATATTTGAATACTATGAATAAAAGACACAGCCCGTGAATATGACGGGAGCGAGAATTAAGGGGTTAATTCACCAAATGAAGTCATGAAATATGAAACTATTTAATTAATAAAATTTTAAAATATTCGACTAGCCGAATATTTGGTATTTGGCCAAATAGTTACTACTCGGCTTGCCAAATATTCTGTATTCGGCCTAGCAGTTAATTCGGCTAGCCGAATATCCGGTATACGGTTCGCCTGTAGGCCGAATATTCGGTAGAAAAGTTATTTTTGCTGAGATGTTTGTTTTAGAATTAAAAAAATATATATTCACTTGGTTTAATTCACCAGAAGAAGCCATGAAATATGAAATTTTTTAATTAATAAAATTTTAAAATATTCGACCAGCCGAATATTTGGTATTTGGCCGAATAGTTACTACTCGGCTAGCCGAATATTCGGCATTCGGTTCGCCTGTAGGCCGAATATTCGGTATTCGGTCAAAATCACTATTCGGAACATCCTTAGTAGCTGATGTAATTTTATTACACCGTTTTAATTTTCTTTGATAAGAAAAAATTCCTGGTTCTCTCTTATTTTTTGCTTTGAAAAACAGATAACAACAGTAAACATTTGGCGACATCCTGTCTCCCGAAAACACCGCGAAATATCCGCCCCCCCCCCCTCATCTTTCAGAGTCCCGCAAAACGAATTTTAACGAACAAGAAGTCTGGCCTTCTAATTTCATTTACATTGGTCAAGGAGTGTACACATTTAACCTCAAGGCCTTTTTCTCCAGATCAGATTCCTTTCTTGAATGAAGCGGTGATATTCTCTACCCTAATCTTCTAGCTTACAGGGATACTCCATAGAAATAGGAAGAAGGTATATTTAATCTTCTAAGAGATACTGTATCATGGACCCCCCTCCCCTTCTTACACCCATGGAAGAGCTAAAAAGTGAAATTGCAATCGACTCCCAGCGAAAAAAAAAAAAAAAAAAAAAAAATCACATAATCCAAAGAGAAAGGAAATTTCTAATTAGAAAATATTTAATAATTTGAAATATGTTTTGACATTGTTTTCTGTTTTGTGATAAATTTTGTAATATGTTTTTAAAAATTCTTTAAAAAAAAGAAAAAAAAAATCAGAGTCAAATGATGCAATTTTTGAACGAAAGTGAAATTACCGAATGTATATGAGTTTACCGAAGTGGGGGGGTGTCGCACCCCCCCACACCCCCCCTGTAGCTACGTCCCTGCAGAAAAGTTTGATAAACACGCTGATGCAGACAGTTTTCAAATCGAAGAATTATTTTAAGAGTTATTTAATGCTAAAGTTGGACAAAATCGTTCCACTAAAAAAGTCTTATAGCAGCAAAAACTATACATGGCAGTGTAATCATTTTTAGATCATTTTATGCGTTAGAATTTGCCGGAGTGCAGATTGCATTAATTTTTTCATTTTGACTCATTTTTTCAGGTTTTATTTCTATTTTAAATTCAAATTTTCAGCATTTCTAGAGATATTTTTTACAGATTTCAAAAAATTGTACTAATTTAAACTGTTGCCAACTGTATAAAAAGCGCAAGCAATAATATTTGCTTCACATTAAAAATTTATTTACACGTGACTATTATAAACAGGAAAAAAACTTTCAAATTAGAATTAAATAATTACGTATAAAAAGCAGGAACTTATTAAAAATTACGCCATAAAAAGTATACACGTGAATTTTAAAAGAGAAAGGATATTGTAAAATAATAAATTCATTAACATGCGTTAGAAGTCTTAGGAGAAATTACGTCATATTTACGTCACATTATAGTTATTACATAAAATGAACACAAAATAATATTGCAAAAAAGTTTAAATTTAGAAATTGCGCTAGACATTTATTTGATATTTTGAGAATTAATTTGAAATATCTCATTTAAAAGAACTTTCTTTTCGCTTTGTTAAAAAATACCAGAAGACTCTCTTTACTTAATTCCTTTTATATTAGCTTATTTTGAAATGTTGTTACACGTGTCTACGTCATCAAGTTATTTTTATTTCGACGTTTTATTTGTGTTTTTATTAATGTTGTTCGAATTTATTTGTTGTTTCGTTATTTAAAATAAAAATTATATCAATTTGTATAATTTGGCGATTTATATAATTTGGCGAAATTGGTCGACAGGATAATCAAGTAGTACCGCAGCGGATTTGCCCCAATAGAATTTCCCCAATAGAAGAGATCTGAATAGAAATCCGTTTACAGGGAGATCGCCACTGTTTTTTAAATTATAATTCAATCTTTCGAAATCTTTTTAAAGCCGATCAAATTAGCGTGCATTTAGAGTCTGCGGTGTCTGGACGGGGGTTGGCGAGCGTAGCTCGTAGGGGGCCGAGCCCCCTAGTATAGTAAATAAATAAATATATATATACATATATTTATTTATTTATTTACATATGAGTGTAAATGAGCAAAATCGGCCCAAGGGGTTGGAAATGGGGGCAGTTGAAAATTTTTGAAAATCGTCTTAACATGATACTGATAAAAACAGCTCTTACAGAAAAAAGACAGGAAAAAGTAAAAATTTTTCGTTATAGCAGTTGCTAACAATTAAAAAAAAAACTAATAAAATTCTCACCACCACAATTACTTTTCTATTGCAAGATTTCCACGTGAAAAATGAAAATAAAATCGATAGTTTGACGAATTGATATAAAAATTGAATATTACGTCATAAGTTTTCTAGAGCAAGATTTCCACGTGAAAACTGAAAATGAAATAAATAGTTTGACATAACGAATTAAATTGACGAATTAAAAAAAAAAATATATATATATTACCTCATATTGGAAATATAATGGACTTCAGCAGGTAAATATGTAACGTTATGTGAGTTTGAAAAACGTATTATAACATGTCAAAAACCAGACTATGGAAATTATAACGTATTTTAACATTTTGAGGTTCTCTGAATTTGTTTTCGCCATTTTTAAACCTATTCCATATATATGCGTGTGTGTATTCGTGTATATTTCAATTTTCACAAAAATTTATGTCCGTAGATCTCATTGTTAGAGAAGAAACTGGGTTTATCTCTAATCTCGATTTAGGTTTTGTTGGTGAAATTAGTACTTAACTTCGAAATCTACCTCCGCCTGTAGGCCGAGGCGGCAGGGATTTTTTAAATAACACAAACAATATTAAGTATTCTCCGCACATTTTATGCGGTAACCCTAGTGGCATCGCATTCTGGAAGGCTGACTAGGGAACATCTAAAACTGTCAGTTCTGGATTTTTGTTAGAGTGGTATCGGTTCGAAAGCTCTGGTCACGTAGACCTAGAAATGTAGAAGAATTATACTCCCGAATTCAACAGTTCATGGGATATGGACCTTTTTACTTTCATCTATCTTTACAAGCAGAAAGTATTGGATTCATGAAAATTTTCGACTTTCGGTTTCCGACGGATTTACACATTTTAGGGATCAGAGATTCCAAAAAACATGTTTTTACAAAATCTGTCTGTCTGTATGTGACACAAATTTTGTGGGCCGTCTACCTCAAGAACTAATGCACGGAATTTAATAAAAATTTATATTCAGGTAGTCCCGGATGAAAATTGGTGCTGATTAGGTTTTGGAATAAATCGCTCAACAGGTGGCGCTGCTGTGCAGCATTTTTCACGATTTCCACAATAGCTCAATTTCCAGAACTAATGCACGGCTTTTCATCCTTCAGATTCAGTTAGCCCTTGACATGAGTTGATGTTGTATGTACTTTGATGTAAATTGCTCAACAGGTGGCGCTGCTATGCTGCCTTTTTACGATTTCCGCAATATCTCTATCTCAAGAACTAATGCTTGGATTTACAACAAATATCAGATTCAATTATACCTAGATATGAATTAGTGTTGTTTAGTTTTTGGTGTAAATCGCTCAACAGGTGGCGCTGCCGTGCAGCATTTTTTACGATTTCCACAATAGCTCAATCTCTAGAACTAATGCACGGATTTTCATCAAACTTCAGATTCAATTAGTTCTTGACATGAATTGACGTTTTATAGATTTTGGTGTAAATTGCTCAAAAGGTGGCGCTGCTATACTGCATTTTTTGCAATTTCCGCAATAGCTCTATCTCAAGAACTAATGCTTGGATTTTCAACACACTTCAGATTCAGGTATACCTTGATATGAATTAGTGCTGTTTCCGTTTTGGTGCAAATTGCTTAACACGTGGCGCTGCTATGCTGCATTTGTCGATTTTCCACCACACACTGTAAAAAAAATCTGTAAAGTTACTGAAGTTTTTCTAGGAAGCTGGGATTCCTAGAGATTTTTATGTAACGGCAACAACTAAAATTCGTGTAACAGCGTCTATTACAGGAATTTTTGTTGTTATCGTTACATAAAATGTTTTAGGAATCCCAGTTTCCTGGAAAAACGTTAGTAACTTTACAGATTTTTTTTTTACAGTATAGCTCTATCTCAATAACTAATGCACGAATTTTCATCAAACTTCAGATTCAGGTATACCTTGATATCAGTTAGTGTTGTTTATGTTTTGGTGCAAATCGGTCAACAGGTGGCGCTGCTATGCTACATTTTTCAGAATTTCAGCTATAGCTCTATCTCAAGAACTAATGCACGAATTTTCATCAAACTTGAAATTCAGATATACCTTGATATGAATTGGTGCTAAATTGATGTAATTTCTTGTACTATTTAAATGATTTAATTGACGTGATTTATATAGAAGAATGTTTTGTGATGGCCAGAACATACTAGTTTCGTTTTGGTAGAAGAAAAATGAAGAAGGGAAAACAGCATGAGATTCCGTCAAAAGCTATCGAAGGGGGGAATGTTATCTTATAATTAACTGTGATAGGGTTTTTCCATGTAAAAGTGTTGAAAACACAAGTGTTTCCATCACCAGGCTTAAACAATGAAGGGCATTATTGTTTGAATGTCAGGGCAGCTTTGTTTATTAAGAGGTTGTATATTAAGAGGAAGCATACATGCTTTACTGAAAGGAAGACTGGATTCGTGTTTCGCTTTAAAGCCTTTTGGAAAGCATGCTGGGACATTGCATGGAAAGTAGGTGAAGAGAACTGCTGTAAGCCAAGTTATGTATTTTTAGTATGTATTCTATAGTAATAGTGTTAAAATTACAGAAAATACTTAGATGAGTTTTTGAATATTTTATTTTTCTTTACCAAGTACTAGTATTATTGGAAGAAATAAGCATTTAGTGTCTGAAGGCATTTTGTCGAACAAACTGGAAAGAAGACTGGCTGTATAGTAGAACCTAGTTTTTCGTTGCCTAAATTTTCATCTGTTTGGCCACTTCTTCTGTTCAGTACCAGGATGTCATACTCATTACCGGCCTATCATAAAAAACTATCTTGAAAACCTCTATCATGATTAATTATAAGGCAAAATTTCTGCCTTTGATAGCTTTTAAAGGAATCTTATTCTGTTTTGCCCTTCTTTATTATCGCTTCTTCCGAAAGTGAAAAGAGTGCATATCTCGAGAACTCTTGGATTCGAGAGTATAGTTCCTATACATTTCTTGATCCTCGTGGCACTAGCATTCGAACGCTACCACTCTCCTCAAAATCCAGAGCTGACAGTTGGGGATCAAAGCAGGATACAAAGTAACCTAACCATCCTATCTTAAATGGGAGAGGTAACCGCGAGATTAAAGGCGAGGTCACATCAATCACGGTCACACACCACGTAGCGGACGGGGTTGAACTACAGGATTATACCTAACTGTTTTCTTCTTTATGGATAATCCATTAATTGTACATCTATGAAATAACTGCGCAAACGCAAACGTAGTGTTTTCATTTATTTGTGGTATATATATTCTGACAGTATAGAATGTTCTATTAATTTTTATTCGTGATTATTTAATTTATTTATTATAGTTAATTTTTTTTAATAAAAACAGTTCTTTTTAGAACTAATATTATTTGTTAAAATGGGAAAATGCTGGCCATCGAATAGCTGTAGTTTTCGAAATTGTAAGAAAATTCTTTTTCTTATAGAATTCATCTCTGTCCTTTTCCTAAGAGAAAAAAATGTTAGTTACGTGTTTTTATTTTAATTTATATATAAAAAAAGATAAAATACTATTTAATACATATTATCAAATGTTGCAGATTTAAATACGCTCGATTTTAATTTTGTTTTTTTAATGTAATGAAAAATGACGCATCAAAATTAGTAAGTAATTAATATATAAAGATAGAATTTTGTAGTCTCATTTTTTACTCAATTCTTGATGTGCTAAAGTTCTAAAAAATGATATACACGGTTGCATTCCCGATGAGAATACAAGGTTTATGAATGTTTAGAATATGAATAGAATTCAATTATAAACAAAATATTCAATTTTAAGTCCATTTTTAGGGTTTCGTTCATCTGACGAAACCCTATTCGTCTCGCTCCTCTGTCTGTCTGTCTGTCTGTCTGTCTGTCCGTCTGTCCGTCACAGAGCCCGTTCTCAGAAACTACACATGTTGGAGATTTGAAATTTTGCATACTTATAGATGACCACCACACATCATACGACAAATCATAAAATTTTGAAAAAGTCGTACATTTAACCCTTTGGGCTCCCACATATGTATTTTAAACAATTCTTTCTAAGTGAGTCCCTAATTAGGTTGCAGGCATGAAATTTTGCGTACTTATAGATGGACACCTCAGATCAAACGACAAATGATAAAATTTTGAAAAAGTCATTCATTTAACCCTTTGGGCTCCCACATGTGTATTTTAAACAATTCTTTCTATGTGAACCTCTAATTACATTGGAGGCATGAAATTTTGCATACTTATAGCTGAATACCTCACATCAAAAAACAAATCATAAAATTTTGAAAAAGTCGTACATTTAACCCTTTGGGCTCTCACATGTGTATATTAAACAATTCTTTCTATGTGAACCTCTAATTAGATTGGAGGCGTGAAATTTTGCATACTTATAGCTGAATACCTCACATCAAAGGACAAATCATAAAATTTTGAAAAAGTCGTACATTTAACCCTTTGGGCTCCCCCATGTGTATTTCAAACAATTCTTTCTATGTGAGCCTCTAATTAGGTTGGAGGCGTGAAATTTTACAAACTTATAGCTGAACACCCCACATCAAACGACAAACTATAAAATTTTGAAAAAGTCGTACATTTAACCCTTTGGGCTCCCACATGTGTATTTTAAGCAATTCTCTCTAAGTGAACCCTAATTAGGTTGAAAGAGTGAAACATTGCATACTTATAGCTGAATACCTCACATCAAACGACAAATCATAAAATTTTCAAAAAGTTGTATATTTAACCCTTTGGGCTCCCACATGTGTATTCTAAACAATTCTTTTTAAGTGAGGCCCTAATTAGGTTGCAGGCATGAAATTTTGCGTACTTATAGATGGCCACCTCAGATAAAACGACAAATCGAAAAAGTCATACATTTAACCCTTTGGGCTCCCACATGTGTATTTTAAACAATTCTTTCTATGTGAACCTCTAATTACATTGGAGGCGTGAAAATTTGCATACTTATAGCTGAATACCTCACATTAAAGGACAAATCATAAAATTTTGAAAAAGTCGTACATTTAACCCTGTGGGCTCCCCCATGTGTATTTCAAACAATTCTTTCTATGTGAGCCTCTAATTAGGTTGGAGGCGTGAAATTTTACAAACTTATAGCTAAACACCTCACATCAAACGACAAACTATAAAATTTTGAAAAGTCGTACATTTAACCCTTTGGGCTCCCACATGTGTATTTTAAACAATTCTTTCTAAGTGAACCCTAATTAGGTTGGAGGAGTGCAAATATTGCATACTTATAGCTGAATACCTCACATCAAACGACAAATCATAAAATTTTCAAAAAGTAGTATATTTAACCCTTTGGGCTCCCACATGCGTATTTTAAACAATTCTTTTTAAGTGAGCCCCTATTTAGGTTGGAGGTGTGAAATTTTGCATACTTATAGCTGAGTACCCCACATCAAACGACAAATCATAAAATTTTGAAAAAGTCGAACATTTAACCCTTTGGGCTCCCACATATGTATTTTAAACAACTCTTTCTAAGTGAACCCTAATTAGGTTGGAGGCGTGAAATTTTGCATACTTATAGTTGAATACCTCACATCAAACGACAAATCATAAATTTTCAAAAGTCGTACATTTAACCTTTTGGGCTCCCATAAGTGTATTTTAAACAATTCTTTTTAAGTGAGCCCCTATTTAGGTTGGAGGTGTGAAATTTTGCATAATTATAGCTGAACACCTCACATCAAATGACAAACCATAAAATTTTGAAAAAGTCGTACATTTAACCTTTTGGGCTCCCACATGTGTACTTTAAACAATTCTTTCTAAGTGACACCCTATTTACGTTGGAGGTGTGAAATGTGGCATACTTATATCTGAACATCTCACATCAAATGACAAACCATAAAATTTTGAAAAGTCGTACATTTAACCCCTTGGGCTCCAACATGTGTATTTTAAACAATTCTTTCTAAGTGAGCTCCTAATTAGGTTGGAGGCGTGAAATTTTGCATACTTATAGCTGAGCACCTCGCATCAAACGACAAATCATAAAATTTTCAAAAACTCGTACATATAAGCTTTTGGGTTCCTACATGTGTATTTTAAACAATTCTTTCTAAGTGACACTCTATTTAGGTTGGGCGGGTGAAATTTTGCATACTAGCTGAACACTATCATGCGACAAATCATAAAAAATTGAAAAAGTCGTACATTTAACCCTTTGGGCTCCCACATGCGTGTTTTAAGCAATTCTTCCTAACTGAGCCCCTTATTAAATTGAAGATTTGAAATTTTGCATGCTTATTATAGCAGAACACCTGAGGCCAGGCGACAAATTATAAAATCCTGAAAAAGTCTTACGTTTAACCCTTTGAGCTACCACATATGTATTTTAAGCAATTCTTTCTAAGAGAGCCCCTAATTAAGTTGGAGACATGAATTTTTGCGTACGTATAGCTGAATACCTCAGACCACACGACAAATCATAAAATTTTCAAAAAGTCTTATATTATTTACTCCTCCGGGCTCTAACGTATATTTTAAGCAATTTTTCTAACCTCCGCCCTTTTCACGCGGGGAGCACTTTTCCAACTTTTGCCGACACCCCTTTGACCATTCTTTCATATTATGCACCATAGCCTTACATATTTGAGCTCCACTTTTTACCGCCAGGGGCGCCTACTTATCTCGGTGCTATGGGCCCAATCCCTTAGACTAATATATATACGGATAGTATGTAAAACGGAGTTTCGTTCGGATAGATATTTGTTTAGAATAGAGTGCGACCCTGGTTGCGAAATGTGGAACTAACAGATTTTTCAAAAGGATAAAGTGTTTTGAAATGAATATTAAACGAAACCCTCTGTGCGATCTGTGATCACACTTACCCACTTGTTTTGTTTATCGGTCGCAGACGACCAGTTTCCATCATTATATTGCACTCATGTTATTTAACTTACAAGTATTTGATTCATTTAATTTAAAACTCATTTCATTTTCTATTCAGAATAAGCTTAATTTAAAATGCATGCATTAAATGTTGACTATTAAACGAACAAGTATTTTTTCATTTATTTGGTTAAATAATTTGCGATTCTAGACAATAGCTTCAGTAATTTTCCCAAAATTGCCATATTAGATTTTTTTAAAACATTCAAAGCCATTTAGAGAATCCCTGTTAAAAATCCAATCACGAATTTCAAATCGTTACTCACTCACAGAAGAAGAATCTTGTTTACCAGATTTATTGCAAAATATTTTTGTTACATCTTGTTTTGATAAAAATATGTGTATTTAGAAAATAGTCGCAATGTCATTTTAGTTTCATTGCAAAAGGCAATAATGTTTTCGTAGCATTAGTGCTTTTCCGCCCGAAATAAAAATGACATTGCGACTATTTTTTTAAATGTACATAATTTTATCAAAACAAACTGTAACAAAAATATTTTGCAATACATCTGATACACAAGATTCATCTTCCATAAGTGAGTAAAGATTCAGAAAATATCCGCAAGACATACGCAGATAGTAGATATTCTGTCATATATGACGTCATACTAAAAACCCGCGTATTTGTATTATCAACCCCGTACACAAGATGGCGCAGCTGCGTCAATTCACGCCAGATTCCAGCATTAACATTGGTCGCTTAACATATATATGCAGTTTTGGCTGGCGATCTTTCCTAGTGAGTGAGTAGAATTGAAAATGGTAAGTGCGCAAAAGAAAACAATGTGTGTGTTGTGTTTCTTAAAATTACGTACCTTTAGGCTCACAATTCATTAATAATATTTTGATAAAATTTCACTATTAATTATTATTTGATGAAAGTCGTTATTTGGTTAATATCGTTTTGTGTTGCAAATTTACGCATATGTAACGCTGTTTGTGTCATTAAGGAAACTTTCAGAGTTGTACTTTACGATTATATAATAATATTTTTTATCATATTCTTAAATCAAAAGTTATGAGGCAAGGAAATCCCGACATTAATTTATGAACTCTCTGTATAAGATATAGTTTATATTAAAAAAAGATGGTAGCAATTCTGCAACTCGTGGGTCTCGAAGTGAGTATAGCTAATCTAAGAAAAATATTTTTTAAAAAGAAAACAAAATGTTGCAACTAATATTTCTCCATTTTTTATCATTTCCCTCTCAGTTTTTATAGAAAGCTCTTTGAGATTAATTTATTATTCTTTTGAAGTAAAAAATATCTTATCCCTTCAACTCGAATTTAAGTAAAAATTTTACTGGTTTATTTTCAAAGAACAGAGCTTAATATGATATTTCAATGAATCCTTAAATAATTCATCCAGAAATGATGTAATTAAAATTCATTCATTAATTCATCAAATTATTTCATTTCCACAACAAATATAAAAATACACGTTATTTGTTTTACACAAAAATGACTTTTAATATTAATATATGATGGTAATGCATTGTTATTCTGGAATCAAAATAAGAATGCAATCGATCTCACGCATATTTACCCTCTTACGCAATATTTATCTTCCTATCAAAAAATTCCGTACGTAATATAAAAGAACTCGTTGATTTTTTCTACTAAAATGGCTTTGAACATTAATATGTGATGGTGATCAGAAATCAAAATAAGAATTCAACTGATCTGATGCATATTTACCCTCTTACACAATATTTATCTTCTTATAAAAAAAACCCGTATTCTGTAACTTAATACCTAATTAAACAATTTTAACATTTAACTAATTTTGAATAATGAATTAAAGATGAAAGGAATTCAAATCGTTGAAAAATCTTTTAAATATTGACACTGGAATATGAGGGATAGCGGTAACACCAAACTTAACTACAAGCTACTAGGTGGAACAAAAGGAAGCAAAGAAATAAATTAGTTGCAGCTGGCTGTTTACTCCCTAATGGAGAGCAAATTTTGTAGATAATGAAAGTCGTTATTCAAACAAATAGATCACTTAAAAACTTCATTAAGAGGAGAATTTTATCAGGTTTCTGGAATTCAGAAGTAAGTAAAAAATTTTCTTAAGGAAGCGTTGTTTTAATATAAAAGATATATATGGATGCGGAGAAGAATAAATGCGGGCTGGTTAATTGAGTGCAAAGATAAAAGTGATTTTATAAAAATTTCTTTTAAAAATAAACTGAACATTGGAGATGAAAAAAACAAACAATATGAATGTCCTGACATTGTTTGAGCTTTGATTAGTTCATTAAGATGTGACAATTTTTTACTTTACATTTCAAAGGCTGTGAAAAAGATTACTTTTTCTATTATCTGTAATCATTTATTAAAAGTTGCGTTTATTTTGTCGTGGTTGAGCTTTGATATGAAGAAGTTTTTTTCCTTACGGTGCTTTTAAAAAGATTTTGCTATTTTCATGTTTAAAAAGGGAACTTTAATTAAATCATTTATCAACGTGTTAATAAAAATTTTTAAAAGCTGGGTTAATAATTCAGAAAATATCAAAGCTATTGTACTACTATGAATTGAAAAATCTAACATAGTTTTTTTCTATAATTATCTCATTGTTTAGATGTATTTTTGTTTAGTAAGTAATTAATGGAAGACATAGAAATTAAGTTGTTTTATCAAATCAGAAAACACCTGAAGTCAGACGCTAATTAAGTGTAATTTATTTTTTCATATTGTGCATTTATTTTAAAACATTTCATGTATTTAAACAATCATAAGAACTGATGATTGAAAAGTTATAAGAATTAAATCAGAAAATTTTCCATTTTTCTGATTAAAAACGGAAATTTTTCTGTAATTTATGGGTAAAAATTCCCGTAAAAAAACGGAAATAGTACTGGCGTCTAGATTGCCAGAAGTATTTCCGTTTTTTAGTCCCCTTTTTTTACAGTGCAGAAATAATTACAGAAAGCACAATTATCAGTCCAGTGACATCTTTTGCTTCTCGTTACAACTACTGAATAACTGTCTTGTCTTTTTAAGTGACTTACTGCTTTTGATCGGCGAAAAATCGTTACGTTATTTATGAAAAATGCTTCACGGGCATGGAAAGAAACCATTGTTACAGCAGTTGTTCTATGGTGGATCAGAATTAGTAAAAATTCCTCATTGGTCAGAATTATTTTATTTGCTGAAAAAGAGACTGTTATTTGTATTGTATGTTTTGAGTCCCGCTCGCGTACAAAAGATCTAATTTACATCTTAATTTCTATTGAATGAATTTCAAATAGTCGTCTGGTTGATGATTCCAGTTCGAGTAATTGCAATATTACTTATGAAATTTTACGAGGTTTGTTAGTATGTTGAATATTTTTATATGAGATGTTAAGAATCAAAGTGGAGGAAGTCCATAAAACATTATCTAGATGTATTTAGAGTTATAATTATGGAGCTCAATGCATTTCAGTTCAACATCGTCCTAGATTGACGCCATTGTTTTGGTCACATGTCAACCTAGGATTTGGTTTGTTACGGTACGAATAAATTATTTTCCATAGAGTAAAGAATTCACTTCAAACTCGGCTGAAGAAAAAGAAAATAGAGTCAATCCTTTTTGGCTCTGAACGATAAATATAGTTATTTTTTGTTTTAGTGTAACGGCAATATATGTGAGTCAAAACATAGAAAAAGCATGCAACTGACATTACAACGAGAAATGATAGACATGTTAGTACGCAGCCTTAGCTTACTGTACCTAAATTTGGAGGATAGGTACAAATTGTAACATTAATACCTGCTAAGAAGGAATTTTGAAATGCAATTAAAATAAAGGTACGAGTAATTAAAAAAATTAAAAGTTTTTATCTAAGTTTAACCATAGAGGCGCATAAATAAAGTTTGCCAATAAAACAGTTCCCCACCATCCCTAATTTAAATATTGCGCATTTTTCAATGCTGTAACTATTTTTTCTTCGTAGATTTTTCATCCGGCTCGTATGAAATCTATATCTTTTTCCACTCCTTATTAAGTATGTTTTTATCTCTTCCAAAACTCACGATCTCTATTTTTTCTTTCTTTATATAGGCATACTGCAATTGTTATGAAATAAAAGGTCAGAACGAAGTATATCAGA
This sequence comes from Maratus speciosus, assembly GCA_963932465.1. NCBI lineage: Eukaryota > Metazoa > Arthropoda > Arachnida > Araneae > Salticidae > Maratus > Maratus speciosus. The sequence goes on along the minus strand of OZ010788.1, from coordinate 378,223,875 downwards.
TAGTAAACCTATAAATATAATCCCCCTCATCTGCTATACAACCGCATTAAACCGTCATTTGAGCATCAAGACTTTGAGTATGTATCTTCTTCCCAATTACGAGCCCTGTTATTCCAAGTAGATGACATCACAAATGACTTATTATAGTTAGCTTCATGTAGTTCCATGAATTATATTAGATAAGATTTACATTACAGATAACTGAAACCCCTTTATGCAATTTCCCTGATCTAAAAGTTCTGTTAATAAATTTAATAGAATGATATTCATACGAGCTTATCTCTTAACTTAAAATACAGTATGCTTCTGAAAATATATTTTTCAATTCATTTTTTAACACTTTGAATCACCTCAGAGCGTAAAAACACCTCTATAAAATTGTTTATGCATACTATTATTTTTGCATTTTTATACGATAAAAATTGAATCAAAATCAATAAATATCAAATCAAAATTAATCAAAAAAAAATCGAAATCACTCAAAAACAAATAGAAATCAATCAAAACAAAATCAAAGACAATCAAAATTAAATCAATAAAATTAAGTCAAATCAAAATTAAATAAAAATTAACAGAAAAACCTTTACTGAAATGTTTGAGCTGTAAAGCCACCTTTTAGTTTCAGAAAAGTTTTCGAGAATCTCGGAGATTTATTTTCCGAAGTTTTTGATTGGTATTTCTTCAAATGGTTTCTTAAAAACACACACACACACACACACAAAAAAAAATTCTAGAATTGTGTGGCAAGTATAAGGTCACATTCAGTATTCGTAAAGTTTTTCTGTTATATCAGGAAGCCTTCTATAATTTTTTACATGGCAGAATTTAATTAATCTTTTATTAATATACATCATTCCAAAGCGTCAATTAACCTAAATAGCAACTTAGTAAAATTTATTAATGTAAACTCATGTTGCAATTTATGCTATGAAATGTTTTGTAATGTGTCTAATGCACTTTAAAAATCCAAACTACACCAATGGATAATCTCTTTTTAAAATTTTTATATACAGTTCTTAGAAAATTACATATAGAGGTATTCAACTAAAGAAATTATAATGCAGCTAAGAACATCTGCAAGCAATTTGTACGGCCACACAATGGAGCACACATACAAACTTCATAATTATTCACAATTTAATTCACATGTTAAAACTCCAGTTTCAGATATTAAGGGATATTTCTTTTTTTTTAAGTTAAGTTTTAATTATTATAAAAATAAATACAAAAAATTGCATTTTTGCCTGTTTTGTTTTCCTCTAAACATTTTAGAAATTTCAGCTGTTTTGATTAAGGTTTATGCTGTATAAAATTTGGGATTTATTGGGTAGTACATTTAATTACTGCATGAAATCGAAAGCATTTAACTGTAAATAAAAAAAATCTCCAGTACTGTTTAGCAATATTCAAATTATATTTTGTTGATGAACCATTTTAAAAACATCTGTACTTATATAAGTATAACAATGTCTTTATTGTACCAAAAAGTTTTCCTTTCTATGTAGTAATTTAGATGATAAGATATAAACAGTTATAAACTTTTAAAAATCACTGTCAATTAAGCTTACAAAATTTGCATATTTGTGAATTCGAAATTTTAAAATTGTTCCTTTTTTGTTTTTCTGAAATCATCTAACAAGGAAGGTCTCCATAAGCGCATACTCAGAAAAAAAAATGTAAAATGTTCTTCGCATACGTTTATAAAAATTTTCCCAGCGGAACCTCGATGTAGCGTCCGTAAAATATAATGAAAATTTCTGCGATTTATCGCTGGTTGGCGACACGATGAAATAATTAAATTAAATTAAAAAAATCCAAAAAAAACCCGACTGCGTAGAAAGCGAACTAATTAATTATTTCTCATCAATGTGAAACTATTTTTTATTTTAATTACCTATTTTTTTATTTACTTGTATTGATGACTTTTAAGTTGTGTTTAATTGTTAGCTCCTATCTATAAACACTGTTTTGACGAGGCCTATAGATGTCTATGAAGGTTAGAGTTGCTGTAAAGCTAGCGATCCTACCTACACAACTTCCAGGTAGTGTAATATTTAAACGGAGCTTTTGACTGTGAAATAGACAATGAAACATCGTCTTCATTTTGAAAGACCTATCCGATGATATGCCGCTGAATAGGGTGCGTAAATATTTTTTTGTCTCTAACGCCATTTTGAATTTATAAAAACAAAAAACTAGCCTATAACCATCGGACAGTTAAGACGAATCGGTGAGAACTCATTCATTAAAATCCATCCAACCGTTGGGATGTTTCGAGGGTATAAAGAAATCCACATACCCAGATACGCGTGAAATACATAACCCTTTTTGGCAGTCGAGTAAAAAATACGCTTTTCTGATAAATATACTGTTTCAGGAAAAAACCTTTTTTACTCTTGATATTAAATTTGTTTAAGTAAGTTTTACTTGAATAAATACTCTTTTATAAATACGAATTTTTCACATACATACATACAGTGGCTCCCAAAAGTGTTCGTACACTTATGAATTTTAAAGTTACTAGGGGATCGTACCCGGGCTTCCCGGGTTAAAGAATATAGGTGAAAACATTTTTTTTACTTGAAAAGTAATAATTTTTTTTTATGTGCAATAAATTTTTTAGATTACCCACTTACATTAAAAAAGCAATTTTCATATGGAAAATGCGAATTATACAATCAAATAAATTTTTGAAATTTATCAAAAGCAATATTTTCTTAATAGCCGCATACTAAGAGTTATTTGACCAAGATTTTGCTACTTATGGCATGCTTTTATATTCTGATAATTTCAAAGCTTATACATGTCTGTTAAATTTCTGTTTTATTTATATTGTTTTATTTATTTATTCATAGGCAAGTTAATTTTAATGGATATTAGCCATAAGAAAATGATGAACTCTTCATTTTGTTTTAAGGGCAAACGGATTAATCTTTCGTAATCTAAATAATCTTCTGTAATCTAAATCGGTATTATTTGCATGTCCCCTCTCTTTTATAAAGACACTCTAAATTTTCGTAAAACACTGCGTTTTATCAGTGTGTGATTTCGTTTACATTACATTACATTCAAAAGTGAAGATTTTCACCTGTGAAGAATTTCAAAGCAGCTGGGCTGCGAAAATGACGCACTTCTACAAAACATAATTCAGCTTTAAGAATTAAAATACATGCTTTTTATAAAATGACGTCATTTGCATCTGCTAAAGCAATCCACTTTTACAATCCAGTCTTAAACTTCGTCTATAGAAAAGTATGTATATGACGTCATTATCACGGAATAATAGACGATATTCTTGACATAGCCCATATTTTAATTTCAACTTTTTTTTCAGGTTTTATGAGAAAATGACATAAAAAGATACATTATCTCCTATTTTCGACTGTTTTCCATTTACTTTCAATGACTTTCAGTAGAAATGAGGTACTTCTGTTGCCACGATAAGAAAAATGATATTAAAATCTACAAAAAAAATTAATATCTCAAAAATAAATTGAGATACAGCTTTCAAACAAATTGCATTTAAAAGAGCATTTTTTTCCTTATACGACGGTGTAAAAATTTAAAATGTGCGATGTTTAGAAGTAAAAATTTGCAGTAGAGAAAATTGCAAAACCAAAATTTTATCTCAAATTTCCAAGTGTTGCCATTCGCAAAATGACGTATGCGTTACGCACAGATATGTTTGTCCTTTATAATATAGATAGTGATGTATTCATTAATTAAAATTAATATTTCAAAATGGGTATTTAACAATAAGATCTATAACTTATTCTTAACTAAGCTACAGTAAATCTTCAGTAAATACAGTACTAAAACACAGTAAAACTTTTTTCTGAAGAAATAAATAATCAAAAAATAACAAAAATGTTACCTCACAAAAGTCTTCGCACGCTTTATAAAAATCTCTATATATTAGTAAATGATGTAATATTTCGTTAAATTAGTATTTAGTAGGACATCCTTTAGCATCCACAACAGCTTTTTGATGTCTGGGAATAGATTTCACTAGTTTTGTGTTGTAATTTATGCATCAATGTTCATCCATTCGTCGATCATTACTGTTTTTAGTTTGCTTTTCGTTTTAATGTCGTTTCCTCGGACTCTAACCTCCACTGCTCTCCAAATATGTTCTATTGGGTTTATAACCAGCGATTGAGGTGGGTTTTTCAGAACTTGTGGACAATTATAGAGATACCAGAGTCGAACGCTAAGAGCTGTGTGCTTAGGATTGTCATCTTGATAAAAAACAAAGGTGTTTCTAGCGCTCAAATTTTGGGCTGATAATTTAAAATTGTCTTTTAAAATGTTTAAATAAAGAGAATGATTCATTATGCCATCAATCAATACCAAATTACCTAGTCCTGATGCTGCAATGCACCTACACACACGGTCAACTCTACCGCCATGCTTAACTGTTCTAAGTTCTTTGGAATAAGATCTTCATTTCCCCCCTTTATTTTTATCTTTAGTTCTCCACATAATTATACGCCCATCCGATCCAAAAATGTAAATTATCTTTCATCGACAAACAAGATATTATTCCAATACGATTCAAGTTTATTTATCATTTATTTAGCGAAGGAAATCCTAAGCTTTCTGTTTTTCGCACTAACAAAAAAATTTCTATGGGCAGAACACCCATTTAATCCAACTGATCTTAGTACTCGTCGAGCAGTTTCAAGTGAAATTTAAGCAGAAAACGTTTCATTAAATTCTGTAGCAACTTTTATAGTATTTAATCGTGGATTTGTCACAATTTTTCTAATTATACATCTTTGATCACGTTGCGTAAACTTTGACGGACGACCTTTTCTTTCCTTATTTCCGATCAGATTTCCTTCTTCAAAGCGTTTTATCACATACTACACCATAGAATGGGATAAATTAACTAATTTAGAAACATTCCGAACTGATTTACCACTACTATGATGAAAGATAATCAATTGTCGAATGCGTTTAGTTGTTTCTTTACGACTACGAGCATTTTTAAAATAATAAATAGAATATTATGAAGAAAGCAAGCAAAATTAAAGTGAAACGATTTTTAAATATCACCGCAATGCAAAAATAAAAACTAGTATGTTGTGGCCATCACAAAACTTTCTTCTATATAAATCACGTCAATTAAATCATTTAAATAGTAAAAGAAATTACATCAATTTAGAACCAATTCCTATCAAAGTATACCTGAATTTGAAGTTTGATGAAAATTCGTGCATTAGTTATTGAGATAGAGCTGTAGGGGAAATTCTGAAAAATGTAGCATAGCAGCGCCACCTGTTGAGCGATTTGCACCAAAACACAAACAGCACTAATTCATGTTAAGGTATACCGGAATCTGAAGTTTGATGAAAATCGGTGCATTAGTTCTGGAGCTAGAGCTTTTGTGGAAATCACAAAAAATGCAGCATAGCAGCGCCACCTGTTGAGCGATTTACACCACAAGGGGCAAAACGTCAATTCATGTCAAGCACAGCAGCGCCACCTGTTGTGCGATTTACACGAAAAGGCACAAAACATCAAATCATGTCAAGGACTAACTGAATCTGAAGTTTGATGAAAATCCGTGCATTAGTTCTGGACATTGAGCTATTGTGGAAATCGTGAAAAATGCTGCATAGCAGCGCCACCTGTTGAGCGATTTACACCAAAACATAAACAGCACTAATTCATATCCAGGTATAGCTGATTCTGAAGTTTGTTGAAAACCCAAGCATTAGTTCTTGAGATAGAGCTATTGCGGAAATCTCAAAAAATGCAGCATAGCAGCGCCACCTGTTGAGCGATTTACACCACAAGGGGCAAAACGTCAATTCATGTCAAGCACTAACTGAATCTGAAGTTTGATGAAAATCCGTGCATTATTTCTTGAGTTGGGCTATTACGAAAATCGTGTAAATGCTGCAAAATGCAGCATAGCAGCGCCATCTGTTGGGCGATTTGCACCAAAACGTCACCAGCACCAATTCATATCAAGGATTCACGGAATCTGAAGTTTTATAAAAATCCGTGCATTAGTTCTTGAGATATAGCTTTTGCGGAAATCCTGCAAAATGCTACATAGCAGCGCCACCTGCAGGGCGATTTACACCAAAAACTAATCAGCACCAATCTATATCAGGGACTACCTGAATATAAATTTTTATTAAATTCCGTGCATTAGTTCTTGAGATAGAGCGCCCACAAAATTTGTGTCACATACAGACAGACAGACGGGCAGACAGACAGACTCACAGACAGACATTTTGTAAAAACATGTTTTTTGGAATCTCTGACCCATAAAACGTGTAAATCCGTCGAAAACCGGAATTCGAAAATTTTCATGAAACCAATACTTTCTTCTTGTCAAGATAGAAGAAAGTAATAAAGCGATAGATGGTAATTTTAATTATGAATTTATCCGAAAATGTTTTAGTGTACGAAGACGCTTGTGGCATGTTCTTTATCTACATTCTTCCGTTTTCATTTATATATATAAAAAAATAGTTAATATTTAAATATAATGTTAGATATTATTTAGAATAACACAGAAATGATATGGAACAATATTGGACTTCATATTTGAAATCAATTCCAGGGTATTTCCTTTTTACCCGACTGCCAAGAAGGTTTATGTGTTTCACGCGTATCTGGGTATGTGGATTTCTTTATACTCATGAAACATCTCAACGGCTGGATGGATTTTAACGAATTAGGTCTCTATCGATTCATCTTAATCGTCCAATGATTATAGGATAGGTTTTGTTTTTATAAATTCAAAATGACGGTAGAGACGAAAACAAAATTACGCACCATATTGAGTGGCATATCATTGGATTGGTCTTTCAAAATGAAGACGATGTTTCATTGATAATTTTACAGTTAGAAGCTCCGTTTAAATATTACACAAACTGGAAGTTGTGTAGGTAGGATTTCCAGATTTACTGCAACTCTAACTTTCATAGACATCTATAGGCCTCTTCAAAACAGTGTTTATGGATAGGAACTAACAATTAAACACAACTTAAAAGTTATCAATACAAGTAAATGAACAAAATAGTTAAGTAATATAAAAAATAGTTTCACATTGATAAGAAATAGTCCATTAGTTCGCTTTTTACGCAGTCGAGTTTTTTGATTTTTTAAATTTATTACTAAAATTGTTTTAAGTGTACGAACACTTTTGGGAGCCACTGTATGTATCTATAATGAAATTTAATGATCGTTTAACTTAATTGATTAAAATTGCTTCAAACTAAAAATTAAGATCCAATTCTGAGCACTTTAAATTTGACTTCGATATTGTTAGTGTCGGAGACAACAAGAGAAAAGTATTGTTGCCATGGAAACAACGACTTATTAAACATCGAAAAGTATAGGGATACCTTACATAATCCGACAGTTACTTTAAAAATACACTTAAAACTTTCCCAGCCAGTGAAACTGCTTAAAATTAAATAACTTCAGCAGCACGCAAATAGTATATATTATGTAAACTTATAGAAATAAACGGTCAAGTCTGAGTATTACTCGCGTACAGAGGGTTCCGTACAATAAATATATTAATTAGTAACTGTATTATTACAAAAAAAAACCGCTGCTAAAAGAATAATAAGACTTTGTAAAAAACTATACAAGGTAGGGTTGGGTATAGCCTTATATACTAGAAAAGTATAAATGCATATACCACTAAAGTTCAGAGAGATATAAAGCCTAAATAGTATCACATATTGCTATTCTGCATAATTCTTTTTTTAATCTTATCCTAACCTGTTTATGATGAGCTTAATTCAGTGTTGAAAATAAAAGAAGAGCATATTTGTACTTCATTTGGCATATCATAAACCCAAATTCAGCGTTGTAATAAAACCCCATTACAAACTTTAAACTTGGCATCGTGGTAAGCGCACTTCGAAAGGAGTCGCAGTTTGCAACGCCGCCTTCGTCCGTACCACGTTTTCCCAGATAGGTTTTTAATTAACCTTTAAAGACACCGGTGGAGTATTGAGAGTGTCAATCAATACAAACTAGTCGCTAATTCCACAGTAATTATGTGATTAATTCTAATTAAATTAGTCTGTTTTTAACAGCGTGACGTTTATTGCTTTTGTACAACTACTGGACATTGCATTACACAAACATATCATTAAAACTTGTTATCTAAATTTTAAAAGCTGTTAGCGCATCGAGTACGCCGCCCATATCTTTATGTATGCTCAAACCTTCCGTGTATTTAAGGGTTAATATCTTGGCTAATTACCGACAATTTATTTCGAAAATCATTATCAACAATGTTTGTACATTTGTGCGGTGATAGGTACCTCTAGCGCTGTTCAACTCTTTTGCTGAATGCCCGCAGATCGAAATTTGTGTGTAATGGAAAAATGAGATTTTCTCCTAAACTATGCGACCTAGGGTAATCGCTATAGTTTTCCTGCAAGGTTTAAATTAACTTCTATTACCTCTAATTTTTTTTTTCTAATTTTAGTTTCAGTAGATTCATAAATAGATAGAGGGGGAGGGGGACATATTTTTACATTACATTTTCGACGATATCTTTGAAAATATAATACCTAAAATTAAAAGAATTGTAATTTTGAGTTCGCCGTTACGAAAGCTTTCCCACGATACCTCACAAGATATACAAAGAGAAATTTTTTTTTCAAGTAACTTAATTAGCCCCCCTAGATGTTTCGTAAATATATTTGTGAATGGTTAATAATCGAGAAATATGTGAATCAATAGCCTTTATTACTTCAGTCAATTTGAACTTTCCACGTTTCATAGTTTACCAGTAACATGGCTGTGGCAGACAGACACAAGAGTGATCTTATAATGGTTACGTTTTTACTTTTTAAGTACGGAACCTTAAAAGCAATAAACTGTTTCATCGTTTAAGTTTAAATTAATTAAGTAAAGCGCATTTAAACACTCAGATTCCTACCAATTTCCAAATGCATTAATGCATTAAAATAGATTGTATTTGGCGTGGAAATGTGTTTCTCGACAAACCGCGTGGAGCGTTCGTCTTTTCGCGCCAAACATTCGAAAGTATTTTATTTTTAACAGACTTTCTATTGAAGTTCCGCAGGTAAATTTGACTGTTCCTTTATTATATACGTAAGTAGTTTCAACAGCATTTTTCCCCCCAAAATATTCTGATTAAGCGCTTTAAGGAGACATTCCTTGTAAGTAACGTCTAATTTCCTGATTTTAAATATATTTTTATGAAAATGATATTTAACATATATAGATTTAATGTCACTTCAAAGGCATTTTCCGCAGTATGAAATGAAGCCTTAAAGAGAAAAATAACTTCATTGGTTCAGAAATTAAAACTGTGGTTCTCCACATATTTTTTCTATTATGATGAAACAAAATTTCAGTTATTGAAACTTAAAAAACTGCTTAAAGGATACATTAAAGCCAGTCTCAAACTAATCTTAATTTTAATAACATAGATATAGCAAATTATTATGTTAGACCAGTTATAATAATATTTTAACGCAATATTGTCATTCATACCGTTCTCAGTACTTATATAGATGAAACAAAGAAAATTTGGTTTTTCATTGTCATGATAACACTGCAATAAGTTAGAGATTCTCTGTTCTGTACTTGAATACATCTACGTCAATTGTATATCATCAATATTAAACTTCAGAATAGTCCTTTATTTTTTTTAATTTAAAATACTTCCTTATTGATTTTCTGTAATCATGTGTAAATTTAAAATTCCCAATTTTAAATATATTTTATGGGAATTATATTTAACATATATAGATTTAATTTCGTTTCAAAGGCATTTCCTCAGTATGAAATTAAGTCTTAAAGAGAAAAAAAAAAACTTCATAATTTCAAAATTTAAAACAGAGGTCCTCCAGATATTTTTTCCGTTATATATACTAATAAAAAAAGTTTCGCCCTGTCTGTGTGCGATGGCTAGCAAAATCTTCGGGCCGTACGGGTCTGAAAATGTTTGTGAGGCTAGCCCAAAGAACTTTGGCACCTTATGCACCTTAGGAATCCTTATGCACCTGAAACTCAGAATTATAAAATTCTAATAATTAGTTGTGTTATCAATTAACAATCGCAACGCGCTCTCATTCAAAACTCATCTCGGTCTTTGCGAAAGGGAAAAAGTACTGGCGTATGCCTTATTTACGTATCGGCAGAAATGAAGGTCGAAAAGAAGCAATTTCGGGGGATTTTGTCTTTATTTAATTACTTACATCGGCCAAACCTCTTAGTAAATTTAAAAATGGAAAACATATTCTGAAAGACCTCATTCTTACGTCTCAAATGCCGCAATCAATATAAAAAAACTGAATTTAACCCTTTGAAAAAACAATATTAAAAAGGGTTGTTTTTGCCGAAAAAAGTTTTTCTCACTTTTTGCAACGCCCCTCGAGGGCGAAATTTTAGAGGTACCGACAAACCAAAAAATATGTTCTTAAAGCTGAAATGTCTTCTAATCAAGGAGTTGTAAAATCTTCTAAAAAATATGAATTTTAACTCTTTCAAATACACCTGCGAACTCAGGTCACTTCGCGCCTCATGGAGATGATATTTTTTCTACGTTTAAAGTAACTAATCGTGCTTATTTTGGAGCAATCTTTTTAGAGCATCTCAATAGATCTGATTTACATCACCTACAAAATTTTTGAAATGTTTGGACGTGTAGAAATATTCTTTTAAAATAAAATGTGTGATAATTTTGACGAAATGTGTAAAAACTTAAGTGTTTTGTCACGGTTTCGCTCGCTTTTTATGTGCATATGTTCCAAAAATTACGCAGAAAATTAAATACCAAACAGCACATGCTTTAAATTTTCAGTTAAATATGTAAAATCAGATAAAATGGAGTTAAAGATATAAAATCATAGAAATTTGAAGTTAATTTAAGTGTCATTCATCTAGTTCAGCTAGTGATGAAATCAAATTTCAACTAACTTAAAAACTGTTTAAAGAATACTTTCAAGCCAGTCATAAACTAAGCTTAATATTAATAATATAGATGTAGCAAATAATTATGTTAGACCATTTATAATAATATTGTCATTCATACCATTCTCAGTGCTTATATAGATGAAACACTTCAAGAAAGGGTCGTCTTTCATTGTAATGATACCACTGCAATAAGTTAGGAATTCCCTATTCTGTACTTGAATACATCTACGTCAATTCTATATAGTCAACATTAAGCTTCAATATAGTCCTGTATTGTTCCTTAGTTTTGCTTTGTTATATGTCGCATGTAACGTAATCTTCGATCTATTTGGAAATAAATATTCAGCAAATATATCTGCGAATAAATTAAGTCAATAATATCGTAGTTTTTAATACAGAAAGTGTTTTTCTGAGCCACGAATAAAATACACCGCATCATGAAAATTAAAAACTGATTAATGAAATAAATAAATATAAAAAATATATAACTATCTCGAAAGCCGTAAAAAACGTAAAAGTACACATAAATACACTGTGAAAAAAAAGTAGAAGGACACTCGATTTTTCTGATTTATTTAATTGTGATTTACATTTACGGTCTGATATTTTTAAAGGTATCATTTTATATAAATCTTTTTGTTATGACATAAAAAATTGATTGCTACAGCAATTAATTTATAGAAAATTGAACATAGTTAACTATAGCACTGTAAAAAAAGTAGAAGGACAGCTCGGAAAAATTTATTGGATCCTTCTGCTATAGGTAAGGTAAATAATCATTACTATTTTATTGTTTTTGTCAAAAAAAAAATATATATATATATTTCTTCATTTTTATTTTTATTTTGTTTTTTGAATGCTTAAAGGAATACTTTTAAATAATTTTCAAAAAGGCCAAACTATAGCATTTAGAAACCAGTAAGAAAAATCATGCGTTAAGCATAGATTATGAAACACTTTCCAACACTTCCTGAATGCGTTAACAAAACTTCGTTATTTAGGGAAATAAAGTATATAAGAGAACTAACTAAACATTTTAGAAAACGCATAAACATTTGAAAAACTGATTTCAGCAGTTACCTTCCATAGCAAATATGTATTCCAATTCTTTTGAACAGCCCAGTATTTGATCTGTAGGTTGATATAGATTATATAATGGATGAATTTAGTTTAGCAAGAAAAAATATAACAGGTTGAAATTTCTCTTTCAGCAATTTATACTAATATATGGAAACATACTTGTATACTTTTGTACAACCCTGTAGTTAACCTAGTACCTTTATTACGCGCCACTATTTATCTAAAGTTTAAGTCAAAGAAAAACACTCTTAAAACTACTGGAATCACATTTTCAGAAATTGTCATTTATAGACGGCCATGTATCCAATTCTTTGCGTGACCCTGTATATCATTTTATGCATATTCTACAAACATTTCTTAGTAAACTAAATTAAGTTCAGCGTAAAAATGCATAACTCATTTAAAAACCACCTTTAAGCAATTTGCAATCATACCCAGTAACCATTACGAATTCTTTCGTGTAGCCCTGTATATCAATTAAAGCATTTATACTCACCATATACAATGCACACATATAGTGAAACATAAATGCACATACCATAATTAAAAATGCTTTTCCAGCAATCATTGCTAATGTACAGTATTTCGGATACAATATAGTATCTGAAATCTTTTGTGTGTCCCTGTAAATAATGCTATGCACTTCGCATTATACATGAAATAACTTATACTAAACCTCAGCGACGTATATAAATTTCATTATACATGAAATAATTTAACATTATTGAAATACGCCGGAAAAATTTCTCTCCACCCCTATATCATTATGTAACGGAATCCTTTTGTGTGGCCCTGTAAATGAATAATAACTATTCCTTGCGCCGCATATTCTACAGAATGCATATTTTAGTGCACTTGATAAATGCATATCAATTTTATTATGTCTGAAAGCATATAACATCATTAAAAATAATTTTAAATGATTTTTTCCCATAGGCCGTAATGTAACGGAAAGCTTTTGACTATCCCTGTAAATGAACTAAACGTACTACAAACTTCATTTGAAATAGGGTTCGTGCTATGGTAGAGGTTACTAAGATCCAAAAATTTCAAAACGATTCGAGTATATTTACAGGAGTTACAGTGCGGACAGACGGCCAAACGGCCAGACAAATCGAAGTCATAAACACTTTTCAACTTTGTTGGAAAGTGTTAAAAGGGTAAAAAGCATCAGAGAGATTGCTAAATTGCTTAATGTTAGTAAAACTGCAATATCAAACTATCTTAGAAATCCAGAGGATCACAGTACTAAAAATAAAGACACGAAGACCAAAAACACTGACGCCTCGTGATGAAAGAGACATTATCCGAGAGTATAAAAATAAAAATTCTACAATTTCAAAGGTCCGAATACAAGCAGGACTAACACATGTGTTACGACAAACTGTGTATAACTATATAAAAATATCCAAAATCTTCATTTTTAAGAAGGGACAACACCATCCAAGTGGACAAAAATGCATTTAGCTAACCGCTTACCTTTTGTGAGAGACCACGTGGCTTGCAGCACGGAATGGACTTCTCTCATTTACTCAGATGAGAAAAAGTTCAATATATATGGTCCTGATGGATACCAGTTCTGTTGACTTTGTACGGAGAATGAGGAAGAATTTTATTCCACTCGACATATGGGAGAGGTGGTCTGGCTAGCAGTCGAATATTATGGAAGAACGAGTCTGGTCTTTTTAAACGGTAGACAGAACTATAAAGATTATATCTGATTGTTGGAATCTAAACCTCTTCCTTATGCTACATGGTACAGATTTAGGGGGAAGAGATTGGCTATTTCAAGAAGATGGAACAGCGATTCATACAGCATTAAAAATTAGTACTAAAAAATGTTTCCACACAAATAAGGTTCATGTTTTGCAATGGCTAGCAAACCACCCTGACCTGAACATATTTGAAAATGTGTGGGCGACATTAGTTCGTCACGTATACAATGAAAGAAAACAATGTGAATGTGTTGTTGAGCTTCGGAATGGCTGACGAAGTTTGGAACAATTTTCGCCAAAGTGAAATATAAGCACTCAATGATTCAATGCCAAACAGAGTATCTCAAGTGATAAAGGCAAATGGAAAGAAAACTTCTTATTAATACTTTAATTTTCATATAAAATACTTATGTGTCCTTCTATTTTTTTTTTTAATTCCTACTATTAGCTCACACTCTCCCTATATTTATTTATCTATTACATATATATAATCCAAACGGAAATTTCGTTCCGAACGCCGAGATTTCGAGTTCTACCGCATGGATTTTTACGGAACTTATATCGTTAGATAGGTATCGTTCCAGGGAAGGTTTTAAGCTATAACACATCATTCTACCTAGATTAGTTATAGAAGTATGACGGAAAGGTCTGTTATTCTGGACTTTGTTACTTCATATTTTCTTAAATATCTGGGCTCCTATTGGTCGTAGAGCTTAGATCTCGCGCCAAAAGTAGCTCCGAAGCACCCAAGCAAACTTTTCCCCGCGATTATTTTGCCGTCTTCCGATTTCCTCTAACTCTATTAGGGGCCCGCGTAGGGCCCCTTTAAAATATTTTTCGTAGTAATTTCAGCAATTAACTTAAATTATTGGTTAAGACCGCCACCCTCCGGATTCATGTATCTACGGAAAGGTTGCATGAAGGAGCTTCGTTCAGATACGCTTTCGTTAAGAATAGAGTGCGCTCCCTGGTGGCGGAATGTGGAACTAACATAACGCGATATTGTTAAAATTAGGAAATCTAACAATGCGATCTGTTTTAAACTTTGAGATAGTTCATAACACATAATCTATTATCTATTCTATCTATTCTATCTATTATATATATAAAATCTATTATATATATAAAATCCAAACGAAAATTTCGTTCCGAACGCCTAGATTTCGAATTCTACTGCATGGATTTTGACGGAACTTATACTGTTAGATAGGTATTATTTCAGGGAAGGTTTTAAGCTATAACACATCGTTCTACGTAGGTTAGTTATAGAATTATGACGAAAAGTTCTGTTATTTTGGGCGAAAGGGTTACCATTATTTTATTGGCGATGAATTTTTTGATAAATGAATTGAAATGGCTGTATATCGCGGAAAAAAACTGTTACTAATTTTATTTAAAAGGAAAAAAAGAAAAGAAGAGAGAAAATGAAAAAAAAATTGACGAGTGGTAATGTTGGAAAACGAAAATATCGAATTTAAACATGAAAGAGAATGTTCGTAATGCTTAAAAATTTATTCAATATGAAAGATTGCAGTTTTAAACTATATTTGGCAATTTATCTCTTGCGTCCGGTTAAATAAAATGCATCAGAAAATTTTATAAAATAATATCTGAGTGACAATTTTGTTTTTGTTTTTGATTTCTTTTAAATTTACTTTTTATTTTTATTTAACTCGACCATCATGTGACATACAGAAGAAACTAGCATATGTAATTATAAAAATGACGATACTTGTGAGTTACATATTGTATGTTTTTTGCGATTTCATTTTATCGCCAAACGATTTAATTTTAAGCCAAAAATGCATGAGCGTGCCATCGGTTTGAGCAACGTTCACAATATTGGTTATTTCTCAATAAACGACAGCATTTTCTGGAAATACCCAATTCTACTTATATATATATATATAATTCAAATGGAAATTTCATTCCTGCTGCTTATAACTCGAGTTCTGCTGAACGTACACTGTTAGATAGGTAATTTTTCGGGGATTTTTTTAGTACATAACACGTCTTTCTACGTTTCTGGGCATTGAATTATGGTTTAAAGATCTTTAATGAGATGAACCTGATAATGGAAAATTAGCCTCTTTAAATGATTCTGCCCAATGTATTTCGATGGAACTTGGACTGTTAATTAGATAATTTTCCAGGGGCGTTTTCAGTATACAACCTGCCCTTCGGCCATATTGTTCAGCCATACCGTTTTGGGGAAAATTCTGTAGTCTGATGTACGCAATTATCACAATAGCCTTTTTAAAAATTAAAATAAACGGTTTTTGATAGAATTTGCATTATTAGTTTGACAATTTTTCAGAGATAGTTTTAGTATATAATATATTGTTCGACACTGTTTAGTCATAGAGCAATGGGTTAAATTCTGTAATTTTCCAGTATAGCTGCGAGTTGGAAAAAATGGGCTTGGCGAGACAAGGAACATTTTCATCCATATTTTCTGTTCAGTAATTAGATAATTTATTTACTATAAAGAATACATTTATCTCTTTTTTATATAAAAACAGAAGTAAATTGTATATAAGTAACAAAAATATTAATATTCATAAATAAAAATTTATATAGGAATATATATATGAATACATATTTTAAAAAGCTTAAAGTTCATTTTATTTGTTTTTATAGCTGTTCATATCATTTGGCCACAAATCTCACTTTCTTAAGTCCGAATTGCGCCAAGCTTTTTAACATCTAACAGTACCCATTGATCTTAAAATCAGGAAAATTGGAAAGTAGATGTAGTTTGTAAAGTATGCATAAATTAAGGAGATAAATTACGTTATCGAATCCATAGACAATTGGCATATTTGGTACCGATAAGTTACATAATTGAGTCTACTGACAATTGGCGTATGTTACCTGGCGTGGTTTGGCGCATAATTAACTTAGGAAAAGGTTTAAACTGATTCTGTGTTTTTAAAGCGGAGCTATTCTATAACCGAATTAACACAGAATTGGCGTGATTTGAAAGAAAACTGTTTGGCGACCTTTTCCTATTTTTACGTTATACCAACACCATACCAAATTGTATGCTATTGCGGCATTTATTTCAATCCTAAATGTGAAAAATTTTTTGGTAATTTACAGTATAGGGATCTTTGCGAAACAGAGAAAATAGCCTTGGCGGAGAGAAAATTTGGAAACATATTTTCTGGCAACCTATTCACTGTTTCATTTCATATAAACAAGCATTTTTTTCTGTTTATACAATTTATTTAACATAAAGATGCATTTTATCTCATTTTAATTAGAAACAGAAGTAATTTGTATATAAAAAACATTTATAATATGCATATATAAACAAACAAAAAGTTTCATCAAGTTTGTTTTCTTAACTGTTTATATCAATTGGCAATAAATCTCACTTTCTGATGCCCGAATAGCGCCAAGCTTTTAAAAAAACGCTAAGGCGCCTGTAGTGGAAAAGAAAAGTACCAAATTTTATTGCAAACGATGCCAAACTTTGGGGCTTGATATTTATTGAACGCGAATTTCTTTTGGCTTTAATTATTATTTATTCGTAACACTGCAAAAATTTTTAATTTACTATTTTGAAGGTGGAAGTATTTTTTATTATCAAGTAAAATTAAGTTATAACTTCATTTTTCGCTGAATAAAACATGGAAATGTTTACTGCAGTGCCAAGAGACACTTAAAATGTCATGCGCGTAGTAGGCAATTTTGAAAAAAAAAAAATCTCTCTATTCTAAAAAAAAGTAACTACCGCTGTCACCGCCGCCGGTTTTGATTTTTTTGTGACCGGAGGCCTTTCTTCGTTAATATTAACAAAAATAATGCATACAAAAATATGAAAATCGGTGGTTTTATACAGCAATGTTTGATAAACACGCTGATGCAGACAGTTTTCAAATCGAAGAATTATTTTAAGAGATATTTAATGCTAAAGTTGGACAAAATCGTTCCACTAAAAAAGTTTTATAGCAGCAAAAACTATATATGGCAGTGTAATCATTTTTAGATCATTTTATGCGTTAGAATTTGCCGGAGTGCAGATTGCATTAATTTTTTATTTTGACTCATTTTTTGAGGTTTTATTTCTATTTAAAATTCAAATTTTCAGCATTTCTAGAGATATTTTTTACAGATTTCAGAAAATTGTACTAATTTAAACTGTTGCGAACTGTATAAAAAGCGCAAGCAATAATGTTTGCTTCAAATTAAAAATTTATTTACACGTCACTATTATAAACAGGAAAAAAACTTTCAAATTAGAATTAAATAATTACGTATAAAAAGCAGGAACTTATTAAAAATTACGTCATAAAAAGTATACACGTGAATTTTAAAAGAGAAAGGATATTGTAAAATAAATTCATTAACATGCGTTAGAAGTCTTAGGAGAAATTACGTCATATTTACGTCACATTATAGTTATTACATAAAATGAGCACAATATAATATTGCAAAAAAGTTTAAATTTAGAAATTGCGCTAGACATTTATTTGATATTTTGAGAATTAATTTAAAACGTCTCATTTAAAAGAACTTTCTTTTCGCTTTGTTAAAAAATACCAGGAGACAAACACTCTTTACTTAATTCCTTTTATATTAGCTTATTTTGAAATGTTGTTACACGTGTATACGTCATCAAGTTATTTTTATTTCGACGTTTTATTTGTGTTTTTATTAATGTTGTACGAATTTATTTGTTCTTTCGTTATTTAAAATAAACATTATATCAATTTGTATAATTTGGGGAGTGGTTTGGCGATTTATGTAATTTGGCGACAGGATAATCAAGTAGTACCGCAACGGATTTGGCGTTAAAATTCCCCAATCAAAGAGAAATGAATAGAAATTCGGGTACTTTTCGGTTAGCCGGGCGCCAGTGTTTTATATACATATTTATATACATACATGTAAATATACATATATTTACATATACAAATATTGTATATATACACACACATATATATGTATATTTGCATACATGTATGTATATAATATGTATATAAAACACTGGCGCCCGACTAATCGAAAAGTACCGAAATTCGATTATAGGGAGATCGCCACTGTTTTTTAAATTATAATTCAATCTTTCGAAATCTTTTTAAAGCCGATCAAATTAGCGTGCATTTAGAGTCTGCGGTGTCTGGACGGGGGTTGGCGAGCGTAGCTCGTAGGGGGCCGAGCCCCCTAGTATTTTATAATATCGGAACCCACAGCAAATTGGCTCATTTTAACGACAATGTTTTGGTACAAAAGGAAATACATTTGTTGTAGACATAATAGTAAGTCTCAATACTCGCCGATTGAAAAGTCTTTAAAATTATTCAGCAGAGACAACGAGAAATAACTTGCAGTTTCATAAATTTTAATAATCAATATTCTTATCTATCTATCTATCTATCTACTTCTGCTTCTACTATATATACTAGAGTAAAATGGAAATGGGAAATTCGTCCCGGTTGCATATAACTTGAGCTCACGTGAATGGATTTTGATCATAATGATAGTTAGATAATTTTCCAGGGAAGATTTTAGTATATAAAATATCGTTCTACGTTGCTTATACATACAATTATGATTTAAAGTTATATAATCAGACGAACCCGATCATGAAAGATTAACCTTTTTAAAAGATTCAGCTGAATTGATTACGATTGAATTTTCACTGTTAGTTAAATAATTTTTCAGGCAGAGTTTTAGTATATACTACCCCGATTATGAAAGTTTAATATTTTTTAAAGTTCTACAGAACGGATTTTGATAGGAATTTCATTTTAGTTAGATATCTATTCAGACATGGTTTTAGTATTGTTCTACGTTGCTTAGTCATAAAGTAATGGCGGAAAGTTCCATAATCATATGAAACCGATTATGAAAGATTAGACTTTTCAAAAAGTTCTAGATGGCGGATATTGATAATACTTTCTTTGTTGATAAGACAATGTTTGCGGAGGTTTTAGTTTATTGCGTATCATTCTACGTTGCTTAGTTACAGAATTATGGGGGAAAGTTCTATAATCAGATGGACCCCTTATGAAAGATCAACCTTTAAAAAAAGTTTTACTGGATGGATTTTGTCCGTTTGTTTGTTTGCATTATTACAAGTAGTTATATAATTTTTCAGGGTTTGTTTTATTGTATTGCGTATTGTACTATCTTTCTTTACCAATCCTACTGTTATTGATCAACTAAAAGGGTTAAGACCTTAATAGCTGAAAATTTGTGTACACATTAGAAAATATAATAGCACATTGGCGTTCTTATCGTTTTCAGCAGTGAGAAAGGACATTCCAGGTAAGGTTCCATATTGCTTTAAATCACAATGTCAAATTCAATGATACATTTTGTTTAATTCAAGGTTCATTTGGATAAGCAGACCAGCGTAGCGGGCATAGCCTGCTAGTATATTTATATATTTATCTTGTACAAATTTTCAATCGTTAATAAAATACTCATTATTCATCCTATCAGGTTGAAATAAATTTTTTTAAACTTGTACTGGATGACAATTGATGTTAATAAAGTTTTTTCAAATATTAATTAATTAATTAAATTTTAATTAATTAATTTTAGTTTTGCATGGGAAACAAAATGGCCGCCATTGGTTATTGAATTTCAATGAAAGTATTTTCAATAAGCGTTACCGTAGGGGGGGGGACCTGTTCTGTCGCCAAATACCGCCAAGTTTGTCGCCAACTTGGCGATACATCGCCAAATTTGGCGGCCAAAATGAGTCGCCAAAAGTGACGCCAACTTGGCGATATCTGTAATATTTCGCCAAATTCCCATAGAGTTCTATTGTAAACCTACTTGCTTATAGAAAATCAACAAATTGAGATATTTTAATGCAACCAAAAACTCATATTAGCTTGATTATAGTATTAAATTTTTCTTTGATGGCCTAAGTAGGAATTGACTTTAAAAACAAAATTTTTATATTACTTGTTACAGAGTTTCATGTAAGCATCAGAATCTATCTTATGAAAATCAAATTCTCTTCGTAATTTATTTTTGTTACTATTATTTTATATTCATTTAGTTGTAAAATGTTACGCAAATAAAGAATTTTGCGCTAACTTAATTAGCTGTGCTTTTCTTAGAAAAAAGTCTAGTGTCCTTCTCCTTTTCTACGCAGTGTAATATACTTTTAATTGAACAAATAAAATAGAAGTAGCATTTTAAGCTTTTATTAACACTTTCCAAAATAGTTGATAAATGTTTATGACTTCGGTTTGACTGTCCGTCTGTCCGCGCTCTAACTCTCGTAAATATACAAGGATCGCACTGACATTTTTTTGTGTTGTTGATGTTCACTATATCACGATCTCTATGGAAAATGAAGTTTATAGGATTTATAGTTCATTTACAGGGACATTCAAAAGTATCTCGTTACATTACTGCCAATAGGAATAAATAATTTCAAATGCATTTTAATGATGTTACACTCCTTCAAACATATTGAAACTGATATGTACCTATTATGAAGAGCACTAAAATATGCATTCTGTAGGATATGTGGTGGAAAGAATATTTATTATTTATTTACAGAGCCACAATAAAGAATTCCGTTACATAAAGGCATAGGGAGAAAATTGTTTTCGGCGTATTTTAATTATGTTAAACTATTCCATATACTATAATGGAGTTGATATACGTTGTTAAGATTTACTACAAATTACTTCCTATATAATATGAAGTGCATGGCATTTACAGGGACACATAAATGATTTCGGATACTCTACTGTATCCAAAGTACTGTATATTACAGATGATTGTTGGAAGCGCATTTTTAGTTACGATATGCGTTTTTAAGTTTAGCTATTTTTTTGCATATTATGTGGTGTGTATAAATGCTATAGATAGTATACAGGGGCACACAAAAGAATTTGTAAGTTTTACTGCGTAAGAGCGTAAATTTCTTAAAGCAGTTTTTTAATTGAGTTGTGAATTTTTACGCACTATAGTTAGTATAGTATGAGATGTTTGTAGAATATAGATAAAAGGATATACAGGTCTTTGCAAAAAATTAGATACATGGCCCATCTATGGACGATAATTTCTAGAATGTGATTTCAGTAGTTTTAAGCGTGTTGATTAAATTTTAGCAGAAATTGACCAAATTAGGTTGAGAAATTTCAACCTAATATGCGTTTTCTTGCTAAACTAAAATTTCACGTACTATATAGAATATATACCATCCTACAGATCAAATACAGGGATGTAGAAAACAATTGGAATAAATAATAGACTATGGACGGTTTTTGCTGTTAAAGTATTCTGGAAGTGCTGGAAAGTGTTTCATAGTCTGTTTTAATGCATGATTTTACTTTCTTGTTCATATAAAATTTAAGATATTAAATTTTTCTTAAAAATAATGCAAAATTAAACTTTCGTTTTTTTTTATTAAATTAGTTGCTTTTAAGGGAAAATTTTACTCTGTAAGGTCAAAAGGTAAATGTTTTTTAAGAATATTTTTTCGCAATGAATCATCAATAAAACGAGACGGATTTTTTTTTTGCACCAAATAAATCAATTTTTGTCTATTTAGACAATTTTTTGTGTGAAAAATATGGAAATTGGTGGCAATATCGTTATTTTAAAATGTGCGTGTGGATAGTGCATGACTAAGCGCAATGCAGGATTGCGCCTTGTAAAGTTATCTAAAGATAAAAGCAATACTGATTATGAAAGCCGATTAAATTTGCGGGGGTATGATAATAATTGCATTGTAATTAATCAACAGTAAATAAAATGACCCTTGTTTGAAAATCGCTTTCGGATATTGAACTTTTTTTTAAATTAAAGTCTAGGAAAAAATATATTAAAGTTAGTTTCTTAACTGTAAACAGGTTCATAACCCCAGAAAAACTTAACCAAATATTTGGTAATCAGTTGATCTGTTCGAAAGCTATATTGCAATGAGTGTTGAAAAAGGTGGTTTTGAAAAATAATTGCGTGAAGAAAAAAAATACCTGCGTTTCATCAGATATACGGTTCTTTTCAAAGACTTTTAATTTTGTAAATTATTTGAATAACCCAAAGCCATTTCAGGTACATATTCTGTACACTTTGATAATGAGGATAAAAAGTAAAATAATCTATATAATAAAAGCGCAAAGCATTTGACTGTCATCAACAGTTCCGGGATGATCGCTTCACTTTTTATATGTCAAGCGGCCATTTCGGTACTTTTATGTTAACAGGGCGCAGGTGATAAATAGCCAAATATTGTTCCCTCGCCATCATTTTATTTAAAATACACAACTTTAATTTAAAACACATATATCAAACTAATTTAAAGGTATTATTTAGTTATCCCGTCGACCAATTTCGTATGTAAATCGCCAAACCTCTTGCCAAATTATACAAATTGACATAATTTTTATTTTAAATAACGAAAGGACAAATAAATTAGTATAACATTAATAAAAATAAAAATAAAACATCGAAATAAAAATCACTTGATGACGTAAACGTGTGTAACTTGCTTAAAGTCAAGTGAATGTGACATTTACGATCAACCATTATTGGCATATAAACCAAATACGGGCTGACACGACACTTTCCATATGGATATGCAGCCATTTTTAATGAAAAAAAAAAACTGCACAAAAGTTAAATTTTTCGAAAGATTGTTCAAAGATAGTTGATGTTTAAGCGATAAATTACATTCAAATATGGATATATTCTGAGACAACTTCAGTTGAAAGTAGGCTGACAACTCAATATTTCATTCCATCAAAGTAAACAAACAATAGAGATTCGTTCATTTTGGCGATTAAAAATATTAAGCCACGAAGGTTATCATTCGTAAAGCGAGTTCTCCAGAGAGGAACATAAAATAATTAGCCTGATTGTGACTTTTATAGCAGTCAAATCATGAAGAAGAATGCAGCTTTGTTCGTGATGTCATTCGTTTATGATCAAACGAAATAAATTTTAGATTTAAAATTGAGCTCGCTATTCATTGAACGTGAATCATTTATTATTATTATTATTATTATTATTATTAACGTATCAAAACAACGTATTTGCTATATTTCGAAAATATACTATTTGTTTCACTATAACATACATTTCCTGTTGATTCTGAGGTGCATATTACCATTTAGTACGCATTTGATAATGAAAGAGCTGCATCAAAATTATAATATAGAATTATACATAAATATTTTCTTTGAGATGCATGCTACGCAGTAAATTCTTACAATTTAAATGATAAATTCACAGTAATTTTGCTAACCCGGACGCTGGATCCTTTTGGTGTCGTATTAGCTGAAATTCGCCAAAAGGCAAAGGACCCAATTACGGAAGATTATTTAATATTTCCCGCATTAGGGAACGTATTACAATAGATATGAGGGCAGACATGAAACATCCAGCGTAAGTGAGTTAAGCGGTTTTTGACAACAAAGATGATATATATAACATAAAAAATATACGAAATGCTGCCATGATCTTACAGAATTTTTCATTTCTCGGTCACAATCTTCCGTTTTGGCGAAAGATTAAGTAAATAAATTAAATTAAAAATAAAGGTAACATGTTGCAATTCTTAGCATACATTTAAGGGCGACCAAATTGGTCACCAGATGCTGCTAGTAATAATAATAATATTACCAATAGTAATAATTTTTTTTAATTTAATAATTGGGAATCAATCACCTTTTAACATTCATTCAATGAAAAAGAAAATTATTTTTTAAACATTCGTAAAAAGTTATCATATGAATTGAATATTTACAACTGAGCGGAGAAATGCCCATGCCGAGAATCGAACACAGATCCTTGGCTTACAGGCCAATGCTCTACTGTTTAAGCTAATTGGGCTGACAATCGGTGAGCATATTTCGCTGATTCGTGTGATAACGTTACCAGTCAGTTTGATTATGTTAAAATAATAATTCATATATATATATATATTTAATGTAGTGACACTTTGAACTTTCTTAAAATAAACTTTATTTTTAAAATAAATAAACATGTTACGTCTGGTTCACAATTTTAAAATTAAAAAGACATTTAAAATCAGGCATTTAATAAAGCTAAAAACAATACATTAATATCACCAAATAAAATAATTACAGCTGACGATTCAAGTTTTATGCAAGCTATACATCAGTACAAATGTCAATCGAAAACCTAAGCTCTTATTTATTATATATGTCATAGTAGCATATTAAGATTTCCGTAATCTTGTAAATCAACCTTGACAAAAAAATCTTGTTTTAAAATTATTGCAATCAGATTTAATTATTTTAATATTTTGAAAATTTTGTATGCGTTAATCATTCAATAGATACCGACTACATCCCAGATTACGAAAATATTAAAATAATTGCATATAACTGCAATAATTTTAAAAGTAGAATTTTTCTAGAAAGTTGTTTTACAAGATTACAGAAATATCTCCTAAATGAAGCATGTGCGATTCTAATGAAATATATTTTCCTACTGTGACATATACTCTCTGGTGATTTAATATTTAAAAATTATTATAGTTAGATTTAATTATTTTAATACTTTCGAAATTTGGGATGTGTTAACTATTTAGCAGATACCGCCACATCCCCGATTTCGAAAATATTAGAATAATTAAACCTAGCTACAAGAATTTGAAAAGAACAATTTTTCTAGAAGGTTGGTTTACAAAATTACAGAACTAAAAAAGCATGTGCGATTCTAATGGAATATTTGGTGCTACTGCAAAATATACTCCCTGGTGATTTAATATTTTAATATTTTTGCAGTTAGATTTAATTATTT
Organism: Maratus speciosus; assembly: GCA_963932465.1. NCBI lineage: Eukaryota > Metazoa > Arthropoda > Arachnida > Araneae > Salticidae > Maratus > Maratus speciosus. The sequence goes on along the minus strand of OZ010788.1, from coordinate 378,198,397 downwards.
TAATATTTTCGAAATCAGGGATGTGTTAATCATTTAACAGATATTTACCCCAACCCAGATTTCGAAAATATTTAAATAATTAAATATAATTGGAACAATTTTAAAAGTATAATTTTTCTAGAAAGTTGTTTTACAAGTTTACGGAATTCTCTTCTAAATAAAGGATGCGCGATTCTAATAGAAAACACGGTCCTACTGTGACATATCCCCTATATGAAGCATGTGGAATTCTAATAAAATATATATTCCTACTCTGACATATATTCTCTGGTGATTTAATATTTTAAAATTATTATAGTTATATATAATTATTTTAATATTTTCGAAATGTGGGATGTGTTAATCATTCAGCAGATACCGCCACATACCAGATTTCGAAAATATTAGAATAATTAAACCTAGCTACTACAATTTGAAAAGAATAATTTTTCTAGAAAAGTTGGTTAACAAAACTGCAGAACTAAAAGAAACATGTGCAATTCTAATAGAATATTTGGTCCTACTGGTCCCAGGTAATTTAATATTTTAATATTATTGCAGTTAGATTTAATTATTTTAATATTTTAGAAATCTGGATGCGTTAATCTTTTAACAGATATTTACCCATCTCAGATTTCGTTACAGAAATCTCTCCAAAATAAAGGATGTGCGATTCTCATAGAAAATATGGTCCTACTGTAACATATACTCTCCGGTGATTTAATATTTTAAAATTATTATAGTTAAATTTAATTATTTTAATATTTTCGAAATTTGGGATGCGTTAATTATTCAATATGAACAGCCAACCACATGCCAGATTTCGAAAGTATTAAAATAATTAAATAGTCAACCACCACACCCAAAATTTCGAAAATGTTGTTACAATTAAATGTAGCTACACTAATTTTATTGCAGTTAGATATAATTTTTTAATATTTTCGAAATCTGAGATATGTTATGGCCGTGGTTAATCATTCAATAGATACCGACCACATCCCAGATTTCGAGAAGATTAAAGTAATTAAATCTAACTGCAATAATTTAAACAGCAGATTTTTTTAGAAGGTTGGTTTACAAGATTACAGAAATCTCCCTTAAAAGAAGCATTTGAGATTCTAATAGAATATGTATTCCTAATGTGACATATACACCCTGGTGATTTAGTACTTTAAAACGATTGCAGTTAGATTTAATTATTTTAAAATTTTCGAAATATGGGATGCATTAATCATTCAACAGATACCGACCACATGCCAGATTTCGAAAATATTAAAATAATTAAATATACTTACAATAATTAAAAAAGTAGAATTCTTCTTGAAGGTTCTTTTACAAGTTTACAGAAATCTCACCAAAGTGAAGCATGTGCAGTGCAATTATAATAGAATATCCGATACTACTGTGACATCTGGGGCATTCTCACAATCTTTTGACTTTTAAGTCCCGGAATAATAATTTTTATTTTATTACATATTCTTGTTTTTTTTTTCATATACTGGGGAACATACCATTGCAAGATTGCATAACAATATTAACGAGATAAATAAGTATTGGACGATGTTGAGGGTTCAAATACCAGGAAAAGTCCTATACCGTCCCGTGTCCCTGATGCTGATTTTTAAGTTTGGAGCTGTCTGTATAAAATTGTTTCAACAAAAGTAATTCGATGTAATTTTTTTTCCGAAACTGGGACAATTGTTTTATTTAAATATGTAGCAAAAAATTAACCTGCATACATTTTTACGGTTGATATTATTTTTTGAACTCTGTCCCTGGGTTTTAGATTCCTTACCATCCCTCTTGCTAACTTATACAGAAAATCACTTCATATGCAGCCACAGAATGTTTTTCAAGTTTTTTCTCATGCAGAAGTATGCTAGAGAAAGAATGGCTAAAATTCTTTTACAAAAATTTTACTGCACAATTTAAATCAGTATTTAAATATCAATTTCTAGCATCGTGGCTTTATTGATAGTCTTACCGTCCCCAAGGATTATTCCTGCACTTTTCGAGGTAAACTAAAATTTTTTAGAAATTTAATCCAATGTAAATAACTTTTTCTAAAAATCAATGAACATTGTGGCTATTACTTAGTCTTAACATGATTTGCCTAAAAATAGTGGTAACTTTCCTTACCATCCCTTTTTTCCATTACAGTCCCTTGTTTCCTGTACCATCCCCTACTTTTTTCTTCCGTCCTTTCTTTAACATTTCTTTAAGGCAATGTTATGCCAAAATTTTGTACTAAAAATGCTACATTGTTATTATTTCTTATTTGAATGTCTTGTGGGTACTATGCAAATTCATTATAAGTAAAAATTTAGAAGAAAATTGAAAGTTATAGCGGTAAAATGGTAAGGAAAATTAAACTCGCAAGTTTAACTTAAACCTCAGTGAAAAAAAAAATATCCCTGCTGACCATTTTTTCTTTATTTTGAATCATTAAGCCATTCGTCTATCAGATTAAAGTGTTATTTTAGCAAGTTTAATTTCATCAAATTTTTATTCCCGAAAGTCAGAAAATTGTGAGAATGATCCATATACGTCCTGGTGATTTAATATTTTAAATGTATAGCTTTGAAGGTGTGTAAACAGCTATTGTTGGGTAAACAACAACTTTTGTTTTCAATTAATATTGGTACTGATGAGGATCTTGTACAAAGCCTGAAACGTTTGCTGTAATTATTTTATTTTGTGATAATAATGTGATGTTTTTAGTTTTATTAAAAGTTTGATTTTAAATGTCTTTTTAATTTTAAACCTTTATTGTTCATTTTAATAAAGCACAACTCATGAATGCAAAAATTTGTGATAATCCTAATATATTGTTATAAATATCAACAAAATAAATGCTCAAAACTTTACCTCGAATCGTAAATAATTCCACTAACATACCATTCTGTTTCTAGAAATAGTATGACTGAAGCAAAGAAGAACAATAACTATGTTATATTAGTTTCATCATCATAATATTGTCATTTACTATTGATAATAGCTGCCTGAAAGAAATATAACACAAGTTTCATTCCAAGGGAGGAATCGTCTCTTATAGAAATGGTATGACTGGAATTTTATGACATTCCTATTTTTTACAGTCTTTTATATAAGTTAATTTGGTTCATGTATGTAAAGATAAAATTTTGTGAGATGAATTTTATGGCATTTCTATTTTTTGCACTCTTTTTTTTTAATTTAACTTGGTTCATGTTTGTAAAGATAAAATTTTGTGGCATGACTTTTATGGCATTCCTATTTTTTACACTCTTTTATTTTAGTTAACTTGGTTCATGTTTGTAAAGGTAAAAATTTGTGGCATGAATTTTATGGCATTCTTATTTTTTACGCTTTTCTATTTAAGATAACTTGGTTCATGTTTGTAAAGATAAAATGTTGTGGCATGGATTTTATGACATTCCTATTTTTTTTTACACTCTTTCATTTAACTTAGTTCATGTTTGTAAAGATAAAATTTTGTGGATGAATTTTATATCATTCCTATTTTTTACACTCTTTTATTTAAGTTAACTTGGTTCATGTTTGTAAAGATAAAATTTTGTGATCGATTTTTCACTCATTTCCTGATATGTCAGAATTATAAAAAATATATGCACACAGGTGCATTTCCGAAGACACTGTGACTTTATAATATTTTTAGAACTTAATAATAAATTAATTAATTAACTTTAAGTCATTTTTCCGTCATTTATCGGTTACAGGTGATAAATAGCCAAATACCTTTTACAGTATATGAGTTACAACATTATTGGAATAAATTATTCGCCAAATTATACCAACTGGCTACTACATTACAATTAGAATCTATAGGAGAAAGATGTGAAAATCAAGGGGCTACCCAATAGTTAACTTCCTACTAATGATTTTCTTTGAACCTAAGGTCTTAAACAGGAAAGTGTTTACTAGATTAGTAATATAAAAAATTGTTCTGCTTTGCATAGACGTTACTGCAGCAAGTACACTTTTTCCCGGAAGAGATGGCCCAACATATTCTTGCAGAAGAGTCCAGTAAGATCCAGAATTAACCGTGGAACTTTAAAGTCCTCTATTGATTAATGTTTTTTTGCAGATAAAAGGACTTAAAGTGAAAATACCGTTGTAAAAACCCCAGCTTTTGATAACAACCTAGCTTTTGATAACACCTAGCACCTAGCTTTTGATAAATAAAATTGCTGCTATGCACTCATGGAAATTAGCAGTTCGTAGTTCAGTATTCGTAGTTCAGTTAAAATACACTTCATTGTCTATGTAGGTCTTCAGAAATTGGCGCTGGCTGGATTTTAACCAGGGACCTACTATGTAGAAAACAAGCACCTTATCACGGAGCAAAAGGCTAGCTCGATTGTTCCGTACCAGAGACTCTACATATATTTTTTGTTGAAGTTGTTGCTACGAGAGATGACGTCGCTACATACTTTATATCCAGTGAAAGTATGTTACAAGTAGACATTGCCTTGCAATTTTTTTAGCTAGTTACTGTGAGGTTTTACCTATTGGTGGTGAATTCGTTGTGGTACTGCCATCTGTTGTGAAGGTTGGGAGTTACTTTTCCGTGTCACCAATGTAAGTCTCCAGAAATTGACCCTCGCTGGGTTTGAACTATTGATCTTTTATATATAAGGCTAGCTCGATTGTTCTGTGCTACTGACTCATCATATATTGTTTGTTGAAGTTGTTGTTGCGAGAGATTATTTCGCTACAATCTACACCATACTGAATAACCATTGTGGATCTTGTAAATTTTTCTACAAAGTCCAGATGGAAAATGTGTTCCTTCTTTCTGTATTCTCAGGTTGGAGTAATTTTGATATGCAGATCGCAAGTTTGTAAATTTTAAATTTTACAGATACTACAAATGGAAGGATTTCTTTTATTTTTCTATTTCATTTAAGAGATCTGTTTTTATAAAAAGAGAATGTGCAATGGTTACATTTATTACCCCTTTTAACACTTCTAAATAAATAAAAATTTAACCATATTCAAATTACTCTGCCCTTGGGTGAATAGGGGTATAATGTGCATTAACAAAGAAATATTTGTTATAAATTCTAACTTAATTCTGTTTCGGTAAATTTAAGTATGTTAAGAAGGCATTTTAGAGCTTTATTACGGAAAATATATTAGGTCTAAATCTAGGATAACAATCGTACACTGATTACTGTAGTGTATTTTGATAAGTTCTTATTAACATCTTCTACAGCGTTATAGAGATCATTCTCCTCATAAAGCCTTATGGGCTTATTTCTCTCTTATGTGCTAGGCATGTCTGGAAAAGAACTACTAATAGATTAGTTTATAGGTTAAGCAGTATCATCTTAACTTTTTTTTACACTTTAATTATTAAAATATTTTTGACATTAAAAAAACGGAAAAACATGGTTTAAACAAATGGTATAAATTTAATAATTTAAAATAAGTAATGTTAGATTTTACTAGGTTGAGAAAAAAGTTCTGAGAAATTTGTGAAAGTTGCATTGCTATGCGCAAATTAACAACAAAAGCAACAAGGACTATTCTTTAAAGTAGAGACCATCGTAGTCCACCACTTTCTGCCACCGTTCTGCCAGATTCCGGATTTGCTGGCTAAGTTTGTCGCCGTTACCAGCACCTTCATCCTCATTAATCTCTTCGACGGCTTTCAGAATCGGTAGGCCCTTTTTCCAATAATGCCGGGTCAACACACGAAAATTATACTGTTCAATAGGCATTTTGGAGCCAAAATTCCTGAACTCCTATGAATATACCACTAGTAGTCCTATATACGATACAAATTCTGGTAACTATTAGATTAAAAATTTCCCAGAACTTTTTGCTCAACCTAATATAAAATAAGAAGGCAATTTATACCAAAATTACTCCGATTGAATATATCTAGTGGTAACCACTAGTGAGATGGTTTTAATTTGTAAGGATACAGAGCAAGAATACCATGAAGGAAACTGTATCCCACTGATAGAAGGTAGGTCTGACCTCCTTACAGCTTCACGAGACTTACTTGCTTTAGTAGCTGTCACAGACGGTAATTTATGCATTTCAGCTGCCACAAACTCGGCACGGGAGTTTATTACTTCTATTTTTTAATTCTTTTGTATTCAGAATTTTTACAATGCAAAGGCTTCTGATTCTTTCTTTATGTAAATAAGCTTCCCCAAAAAAGTTTTCGCTGTTAAAATTAGCAATATGCCAAACGCGCAGTATTCCCACATGTAAAGTGAAATACAAAGACACGGAATATTTTCTACAAGTAAAATTTGGAAATATCCTACGAAATTATTCATTATAATCATCTATTGGTGAGTTTGGTAATTATACTTTTCTGTTTCGTTAAAAAAATCCTAAAAACTAATATGTAAACAATATTTTAATTCGAAATTTTCTCAAAAAAAATTAAGAATTTAAAAAATTATACGGAGCATTTCTGCCTGCTCTGTATAGGAAATTTTTGAATTAATGAATGAAAATTATAATGATAGTAAATATGACAGTAAATATGTGAGTATAATAACTGGGTGAATGTCTGTCGATATATGAAGAGAGAAAAAAGTATGTAAAAATACGTTAACATTATAATTTTTTTTGTTAATAATGAAACTGTAACGCACTAATTTGATGAAATAAAAGAAAACAAGCGGGAAATCGTACGTCAAACGTGGCAAATGAGGTGCATTCGTACTATAACTAGATTTATAAGTATTCGGATCTTGGTGCAATAACTGTTGCACTCTTATGCAGAAATGCATGAATACAAAATTTATTAGGATTATATACAGGGTGTCCTAGGATTATTGAGAAAAACTTTTAGGGGAGGTAGGGGACATCACAAGAAACCAGATTTGCATAGCAACCCATGATCGGAAACGGCTTCTTTCGCCGTTACGTGGTGTTGTTCACAGTACCCGCGGTCTTTGCCACCACTTTCTCCAGATTTAAGCAGCATAGATTTCTTTCTTTGGGGTGCACTGAAAAGTGCTGTGTACTGAAAAGCCTGTGGATTCCGATATGATCAAGACTCGTCTGTACTGCAGCGGATATCCAACAAAATACAGATATATTTGAGCGAGTCCGCCAATCTATGGTCCGACGGTGTAATGCATGCATCGCTAGCAATGGTGGAAACTCTGAACATCTTTTGTGACACTTTCACATATCATCGACCACAGCACATGTAATATCTTTTACCGATAAATTATTGCAGATAATCTCAGTCTTGTGTCTCTTCGTTTCTTGTACCGTCATACTACTTTCCCATGACGTTTCCGACCATGGGTTGTTATACAAATCTGAATCCTTGTGATTTCCCCTATCTCCCTTTGAAGTTTGTCCAAATAATCCTGGGACACCCTGTATATTAAATTCAGTAATATGGAAATAATATGACTCCATCTTCAATAGGACGTAATTGCCATGGCAACTTAGTGTCATTACCTATCATGGGATATCATTGAATTAATTACGTATGATAGGATTTAATACAATGAAAGATATTTTTATTAATATCTTTTAAGTTTTGAGTCGATATTTATACAATTTGAAATGGCTCGACAAAATTCTGCAACGATTATATATATCAAATTTCAAGCCATTCGGTTAGGTAGTTTTTATGCTGTTATGCGGACAAACTGACTAACTGAGGGACAGACCAGACGACGAATATAGGTGCTACGTATTTATATAATTATGAAAACACCTAAAAACTGATGCATCTTGCATATTAAATATATTTTCTTTGAATTCTATTTCTTAGATCGACTTAGACTGATGATTTGTTAAGTTGTCAAGGCTGTCATAAACAACACTAGCATTACGCCATCACGTCAGTACATTTTTCTTCTTTTTTCATTCTTCAATAGGGGTTAATATAAAGGACTCATCCCACTAATTAATTAATTGGTGATACGTATTTATATAATTACGAACGCACCTAAAAAAGTTGTTTGAAAGGATACCTATTCGTATAAAGGTATCGCTTAGCAAAGCGATATCGTATACTTATCTTAAATTTGTGACAAATTCAAAGTTTGAAAGCCACTGTCTACGGTCGTGCATTATAATGCACTGTTAAAAATCTGCATATTTTGCTGCATAGTCATTCCACCGCTTTTATAGAATATATCTATTCTGACCAATGAGAATGTTCCATAATATAATCAAGTAATCGTTTTCTATAAAAGACGTGGAGTGACTATGCAGCAAAAGCTACAGATTCTTAACAGTGACGGTCAAAAATAATGAAAATTGAAAATAAACAACCCTTTGACAATCCATTCCTTATTTAAAATATATAAATAGTAACAAAGAGAATAAATAATAACATCATGAGGTAATATAGCCAGAAGTACTTTTTTAGAAATCAACAACAACAACAAAAATGTTAAATTCACTGTTCAACAGAATTAAAGAAAACTTCTATGCATAAAGCTCTGAATGAAACTAACACTTTTATAAATATAACTAAAACAATTACTTAAAACTTTAACGGAAGCCATAAATTACCTTTTAGCATATACTATTCAGTTTCTAGAAATAATAAGTTACCAAAAAAGGGCAATAACTATCTTATATTAGTTTCATCATCATTATATTGTCATTTACTACAGATAATAGCTTCTTGAAAGCAATAAAACACAGGTTTCATTCCAAAGGAAGAATCGTCTTTCACATAAATGATATGATTGGAATTTTATGGCATTCGGTATTTTTTCCCTTTATCTGGGATTTCTCTGATTTATGTGACCATAGCTGAATTTTGTTTCAGTATATGTAATTTTGGGAATTATATTGACATTTGATATATTTGAATTACAAAATAATAATCTTTATTAATCCATATTTTACCACACATAGAAAATAGTAATATTTTCGCAAAAACTGCTCCTAAGACTAATAAGACAACAAATACAGGTTGATTCAAAAGAACGTGGCCAATATGTAAGTGCAAAGCAGGAATACAAAAAGAATCAAAAATCACATACGAACACGGGGGCGCAAACGCTATCCGGGGCTGGTAGTAGGGGTTGCGAATTATATGTAATACAAGAAAAATAAACAAAAAAGCATTCTACATCATTTTATTTATACCGTATTTCCACACGTGTTACACATTTATCACCAATACTACTACAAGAGATGCTCAAAGTTTTTGCCATACGCTAGGAGACACGCATTACATTGATGCTGCATGGACTAGTGCATCTTTCTAAACATATCCGGTGTATCTCGTATTGTAAAATACTCCATTTATTTTATTATGTAATCTAACGATTCGTATATCTTTTTCCTTTTCTGCCTCTAGAAGGCATGTCATGATTTCATGGAAATAGGTTTTGATAATGTATAGACATTCTAAGATATTCTATGATGTTCGTTTTAGTTGAGCGTTGATTGTCGTTATGTAAAGATGATGTCTGCTGTTCTGTCCACATCAATGTATAAATGTTCATGTGAAGTTCTGATATAAATATTAAGTGAAATGTGATGCGGTCTTATTTATTTAATGGTCAAGTTTAATTACTACAAGCTAACCTGCGCTGCTCAGAAAAGTAAGCATGAACTTCATTTATTTAAACAAGTATAATATAAAGTAAGCTTAACCTATATTCTGTAACTTTTTATAATAAATGAAAGTATATTAATTGCTTACATCTCAAACACATCCTGCTGCAGCAACAATCCGTCTTACTAAGTAATCCTGTAGTGAGACAGGTGCGTTGTAAATAAGTCCTTTAAAAAGAACCATAAGAAAAAATCTTATGAAGATGTTTCAATTTGCTCAGCTCGTGTTTTCATGGAAGCGCCATCTAGCGGCCCCCGATGGCGTTTGCGGCGCCATGTTCCTCTGTGATTTTCGATTTTTTTTGGTATGTCCTTTCACTTTGGCCACGTTACTTTGAATCATCCTGTGTAAATATAGATTATAAAAAACTATCAGAAGTATATATATTTTTCTTTTTACAAAATGTTCGATATATAGGACGATTGAAAATAAATTATCATACAAGCTGTACATGTATTTTGCAATTACTTAGGAAAATTGTTTTCTTAGCAACAATGTATAAAAATTCTCATAATTATATTTTAAGCGAACTTTGGCATATTTTCAAACAATTATTTAAAAAAGAAAAGAAAAGAAAGAAAAACAATACTTTAAGCATAAATTTTGGAAAACTTCTCAACACATTGAGAATAGCATAACAACATTTCACAGTTCAACCCTTTATCTACTGACGGTACTTATAAGTACCATTAAAATAAATTGTTATAAAATTTCATTTAATATATCGATTATTTGTAATACAGTTTAGAATGAGTTATAGATACATTACTTTATCTTGTTCCAAAAGCATTATTGGTTACACAAAACAAAAATGTTTTTAAAAGCATGATTTATTTTGCCTTTGCATCTTTTCAGCTTTCTTGGCGTTGGGGAAAGGGAGAGGGGGGGGGGATTTTTCAATTCGGAAATATTTCTATATTTTTATTGTAAGAACATTATATTTTTTACATTTCCTAATTCTGCAAAATACTAAGAAAAATATTTAAAATAAAAGATTTGAGTGGGGTTATAAATATTGCACAAATTCCCTATAAATTCAAAATTAATTAATTCTTCTAAATCCTTCAATCTTTCTAAAATCCTTCTAAAATTTATTAAATGATTATCTAAATCTTCTAATGTAGTTTAAACAATTCCCAAAAAATGCTTTAGAACAGGGGTTCTCAAACTGTGGTACGCGTAACAGTACTGGTACGTGAAGCTCTGTTTACTGGTACGCGAAAGTCTGATACTGGTACGTTAAATAAAATAAAAATTACAGCATGTGAAATCAAAAAGCATCTCAATCCCTCCTCTTTCTTGATGTGTCAGTTCACCAACTCCGTAGCGTTTGCTTTCTGTTACTGCTTTGGCAGTGTTTTGCACGTAATTTGGATTAGAATTTTTTGATAAATGGAACTAATATTCAGTAGATGTTGAATTGCCTTTTCACGCACCCCGAAAAAAAATGGTTTCTTCTATTATTATATTGCATGTGTGTATATTATTTATTTCAATGAACTTGGATTTCGCATTAATAAGCAGTTTATTTTTAGAGGGTATGTTAATTTCTTATGTAGGTTATTCACTTATTAAATTTTCTTATGTGTATTTTACTACTGATATAAATATAGTATTCATATAATAAGAAAATTGGCGATCAAGGCGACTTCAAATGTGTATTTTGTTCCATGTTTAACAATGCTGTGTAGAAGTTTTGTATTTAAATATATCTTTATTTGTCACCCCAAAACGACACACTTTATATACACTAAAAATATTAAAGTATAGCATAAGTCAATATAATAACGAAATTAACAACACTGGTCAACAAATTTGAACTTTTGTTTAACTTTTTTGTTTGAACTTCTGTCCTAAAACAGAAATTAGTTGTTTTTTATGCGGTTTTTTGTGCTGATTCCTAATCTAGTTTTAGATTTACTCCAGCACGTCAAGTTTGAGAGATATTTGCATATTACAATTTATGCAAATTTTTTGTAAATTTTATACAATTATTTGCAAATTTAAGATATAAAGCAATATCAGACAGGGTTTTTTGTTTTATGTCATGATTACTATCTAATTTACTTCACAAAAACGCTGTTTCTGAGATTATACTGGCATGTGACTGTGAAATATTGTACCTAATTTGCATATTTTTCATGTTTTTCTAATAATGTTTCTTGACGTTCAAATATTTCTGCTGCACGAGCACGCTAATATGTTTCTAAACCAGGTTTTTGAGCTGATTTCAAATCTTGTATTTGTTTTCTTCTATCATGTCTAGTTTTTGAAAAAAGTGAAATGTTAGTTTTTGGTTAAAAAAGACAGAAATAGCTTTTTATGATACTTTGTATGATAAACTTCAACTAGTTAGGATAGATTCTACTACTTATTTTTTTTCGATTATATAAATTTTTGTTTATATCTCTGATATGAATCTGATCCTGTTCACCTTCTTGTCAATGAATTACACACCCCTAAAAAGCATCTTATATCAAACTTGTGTTAATGCCGTGCAAATGTAGAAATTCATCTTACTCAAAAACTAGACATGACTTAAGAAAACAGACTGCAGATTTGAAATCAGCATAAAAATCTAGTCTAGAAAAACATTACGTCAATTCTGTGGCAACTATTTTAAAATTGGTAGTGATGTAAACATTACATCATTGAAAAATATGCAAATTAGGCTTAATAACTGATCAATAAATATTAAGAATATGCGAATCGTGACATTTTTCTGAAGCAAATAGTCAAGTAGTCATTATCTGGAAAACGTAATTAGATGTGACATATATTGTATGTAAAATTTGCATAAAATAGCACAAAAAAGCTTAAATTTGCATAAATTTAAATATGCAAATTTCTCAAAACCTGGACCACCTAGAGATAAACGGAAAGCATATTCGGAATCAGCGCCGAAAACTGATCTAGAATCAACTAATTTTAGTTCTAGGACAAAACCACAGTTGTCCACTGTAATGTAACCATGTAAATCAGTAAAATTTCCTCAGGCGGAAGCACAAAAGACTGGAAAAATATTTCCTTTTAGAAATATTCCATTTACACAGGTTTTTCTGTGTTAGCTTTTATTTTGTCACCTGGTGGTACGCGAAAGTATGACCTTCTATTTAGTGGTACTTCGGTCTAAAAGTTTGGAAACCCTTGCTTTAGAAGATAAAATTTTCATGAATTCATAATTCAGTACATAAAGGGTTAATAAAGGGATAGGTGATATCCAAGTAAATAATTTATAACATGCATAACACATTTGAAAACTAAATTTCATCAAATGCCAGCAGTAGTCGGGAAACTTTTCAATTCGTTTTGCGCGCAGCCCTGTATATGATTTACGGATTTGTACTACATAGTATACTAAAATTTAATTCACTTAGGAAAAGCACAGCACAGTTGAAAATTCCCTTGATCAATTTCCTTCACTAAAAGGAAATCTACTCGAATTCTTTTGTGCTGTACTGTATACGATCAATAGAATTTATACACATCAGGTACCAAGTAGTATGCAAAAACATCTTAAATTGAAAACGCATACCACAATTGAAAACGAACTTGTAGCAATTATTGCATTGTAACCGAATTCTTTTTAGTGTCACTGTAAATGAACGATAAGTGCTATGCACACCATATTATACAGTAAGTATCCTGTAGTTCACCTTAGTTTCACCTGTAGTTCACCTTAGCATATCAGTTTCAATATGTCTGAAATAGTGTAACAACATTCAAGTACAACTAGGTTTAATGGGGCGGTGGACGTTAAAAATTAATTTTTTTAATTTTCATAATAGAGATATGAAATTTTGAGAAAATATGCATTTTACCAAAAGTACATATAACACCTTAAAAGAAATTTCCAATCTTCTTATATTTTTAAGATAAAAAAAATGTAATTTAATAGATTACAACGATTATTTGGAATTTATTTCGTCCACCAAATTCCGTCGCATCCTCTTCAATAACAAATCGCAAAGATCAAACTTCAGACAACCAAAACTTTCATCGATAAACTCTCCAAGTCCCGTTTCGAGAAGAAAAACAGTTTACAAATCGGAAGCAGTTCCACCGAATCATCCATAGATTGCGACAAATTATCTACGTTGAGCTAAATTTTTCCCCGTTAGAATCAACCGATTGTAAAACGAGGTGGCTAGTGGATTGGAGCCCTTCAAGACATGGACTTTTACTATCAATCGATTAAACATTGGATTGTTTCCTTTTCCGCATTCGTCTTTTATTCTGTAATCGATTTTCAAGGGCTACATAATCAGTTGAAGACCTCGATTTTCATAGCCTACATAATGAGTTGAAGACCTCGATTTTTGCTTTGCAAGACGATTTTCATTTTGGCGTCGCTCTTTGGCTTTGGCTTTTTCCATATCTGATAATTTCCGTCTACCCATTTTGTAACTTTTTCAATTTTTAACGATTTTATGCCTTTCGATTACCTATTCAAATAAAAATTCTTCTGAAAGTAAAGAACATCGTTAAATTTCGTTAAAAAAAAAAAAAAAAAATGCGAGTATCATTTGGCCCCATCCTCGACCGAAAACAACAACCATTTCCAAATGATTAATAAAAGTAAAGAACATCGTTGAATTTCGTTAAAAAAAAAATAAAATGTGAGCATCACTTGGCCCCATCCTCGACCGAAAACAACAACCATTTCCAAATGGTTAATAAGGTTTTACACCGAAATTTTAAAAGGCTCCATGCGTCATAAATTTTTAGACACTTTCTCGATTTTGCATTTTAATCACTTAAAACTCTATTAAAAACAAATCCGTGCATCGATATTTTAATACCTTGAATAGTTAATTTTTTTTGAGATTTTTTTCTGAATTCGATATGGATTTTCATCAAAATTTTGCCTTTTAATAAGTTAAAAATGAAATTTAACTATCTTAATGAAGCCGAATTTTAAAATGCATGCATAGTTTATTTGTAAGCAGTATCAGGATTTTTCCTTATCAATTTGATGAATTTTGATAAAAAATTATGACGCATAAAGTATTTCAAAAATCTAAAAATATTAAAAAATCAGTTTTGAGAGAAACAGCTTAAAAATATATTAAAAGGCCGAAAAATTGTGTACAAAATTGAAACGCTTATAACTTTGCGAAGAATAATCGAATTTGCATGCGGTGTTTTACAAATGGCTTAGAAGAATAATAATATGCACAAAAATAATTTTCGATTTTTGGGTCGATTTCTACTCAAATAAAAGTCCACGGTCCCCTTAAAACTATTAACAAGTTGGAAATTGCTCGTCAAACGTGGCAAATAAGGTGCGTTCGTGTTATAACTAGTTTTATAATTATTTTTTGCACCCCATATTGTACTGAATGTATATTTTTTTGCACTTCATAAGTGCATAGTCTGTAACATCATTAAAATGCACTTGGAATAATTTTTTCCCCCATTCCCCGTTATGTAACGGGGAACTTTTGACTGTCACTGTAATTAAACTGTACATCCGATTTTCATAAAATTTGAGATCGCCCGATAAAATTTTTCAACAATTATATATTTAAAATTTCAGACCATTCGGAAGGCTGTAACGTCATTAAAATGCACTTGCAATAATTTTTCCCATTGGCCGTAATGTAAAGAAAAACTTTTGACTGTCCCTGTAATTAAACTGTACATCCGATTTTCATAAAATTTGAAATGGCTTGACAAAATTTTGAAACAATCATATCTTTAAAATTTCAGACCATTCGTTTGGGTAGTTTTTGCTCTGTTATATGCGGACGGACAGACGGACAGACGGACTGAACGACGACTATAGGTGCTACGTATTTATATAATTACAAACGCACTTAAAAAGGGTCATGACAAAAAAAATAATAAAATTTAGCGAATTTCAAAAATATTAATATAAACTGAATTTTAAAAATTTTTACTTAAGAGCATATGTGACATTATCGATTACTATAATGACGCAATTTTAATGCAAAATTTAAGATTATGTATTCTATAAAACAAATTAGTAAATATGTATGCAAATTTAGCAGATAAGTAACATGAGAAACATTTATTATTCACGTATGTTTATTGAATACGATTGCTTAACTTCTATTTAAATTTGGTTAACCGATTTTCGTACTGTATCCATAGTCAAAAAGTAAGAAATATTATTATGAAATTATCACTTTCGAAATTTTTATGATCATTAGAAACATTACAATAATAATAACAATAATTAATAATAATAACAGGAAATAGGAGATATAATGCCAATACATTAACATTAAAATAATTAAAATATATGTTACGTAATTTTTCATTATTTATTAAAATAATTTACTGGCAAATGTTTAATTTTATTTCTTAAAAATTACTGATTCGTATTATTATTAAATAGCGTGTTCTTAATGAACATATGAATTTGAAAAGTGATAGGTATTGTTGTTTTTGAGTCAAATGTGCTGCACCTTAAAAAAAGTCAATTATTTTATTTACGAAAATGTAATATATAACTAAAAGAATACAATAGCGCGTGCGTGCACTTTTGGTTAAATATATAGAAGATTCAAAATAGAGATTATGGATACATTAATTATAATAATACTAATAACACGTTTTTCCATTTTTAATGCCGGAAAACACTGACTTTTCATGAATTCCAAAGTGTTATAACTTGGAAAGTTTTAGTTGTGACAGAATGGGATTTTTTACATTGCCTTCTTAGACGTAGGACAACATTTTTCATATAATTTATAAAAACGGAGGTCGTATAAAGAATTATTTAAAAGAAATGCTTACATCTGCTATATATGATTTGTATATTTTTTGAGATCGGAAGTATAAGGGTTTCTCAAATGAAAGTGGTACTGTTGGTTTGACCAATGTTATAATGGTATCAGTCTCTTATGGGTGGTTTTCGAACTGGAAACACATTATAACTTAAAGCTTTTCAATAAATAAATTTAATTATCATTGACTTTATTTTTTTACACTGAGTTTTTAATTCTGTTCAGAGACAGAAAATGACATAATTTATTGTAAAAGCTTTGTATAAATATCTTAAAATTTTATTTCTTTATGCTAAAGAGGCCAATTTTGGACATTCATAACGTTAATTGCTCCAATGTACCACCAAGAAAAAGAGTTTTAACTTGCTTCCAGATGGTTCTAATGGTAAACAACGAATGCATAAAGGAAACGGATGATTTTTTGATAATTTCGTTAAGATATGGCTGGCTGATTTATTGCTTTTTTGAAGATAAAAGGACTTTTCTATAAAGAATTTTCTGTATTTTGTTATGTCCAAAAGTAACAATCGTAACAAAGCTGTCATTTCCACGAAAAATACATCAAGTAAGTACTTTAAACTCTTTTATCTAACTTTAAAATAATTAAAAAATTTTTTAAAGTATTTGTATGTGTTTCTGTAAGATTTTTTTGCAATAAATGCGCTTTTCTCAAATAAGAAATTGGAATGTCCGAATCGCGTAACGATCGAAACGCCGATTTTATTTTCGGTAAATTTATTTTTAAAGATGATTTGGTGTCCTGAAACGTATAAAAAGATATTTGTTAATGCTTTATCGTAAATAATTACCGTGTTTTGTATAAATAAAGCGTATTTAGTAACTTGACTTGAAGCATGCTCAACTAATGTGTGTAACGATCGACACAAAATGGCAACCCCTGCGATCGTTACGAAATTTAGGACATGCTTATTTAAAAGTATGATTTAAAATTAATAGTAAAACTTCTTTTTTTATTTCAAAAGTAATTCTTCAGTGATCTTATGTGTTTTTATGTATTTTGCAAAGTTTTCTTTGTAGCAAATGTACCCCAAAAGATTATTTAATAACTATGTCCAAATCGTGGAACGATCTAAACATTAATAATTTTAATTTCCTAAATACATAAATAAATATATTATAACAGAGTCCATTGTTCTAAAATACATCTAAAAAAAATAAATATTCTTTTGTTAAATTATTGTACTTGAATTCATTTTTTTTAAATTCAAGGTTTAAGAACCCCTTCTCCTTAAAATTCCATTCATCCTCTTTGTTCCTCCACCAAAATGCAAGGCAAATAAAAAGTTTAAGGCACTACGTGCTGTAACTTTGGTTTAAAAAAAAAGAAAAAAAAGAAAAGAAACAGAAATTGACAGTACTCAAAGTATAGAAGACAGCCAGCGAAAACTGTTAAAGGTACTCTAAAGATTAACTGCGTACAAACGACAAACAAATTTGGTACTACTCAAATAAGAAATAGATCTGGTTTTGTAATCTCTGTAAAAAACAATCAGGAATGCATTGCCAGAGAAGCTGGTGAAAAAAATATTGTTTCTACAATTGACTCCTCATAGTTGAAAATAGATTGACATTGGTGATTACTGCTTTGTATTAATTTATGATGAAAACTTATGGTCAGGTATTATTGAAAAGATCAGCATTGATAATGTTGAACAAATACTTTCTATAAATTTTTTGACTTCTTAGGCAGACATTGATTTTAATAGGTTTCGTTATCCATCTAAAAAAGACAGCACAAATTTAAAATATGAAGATATTTTGTTGAAATCATCAAATCCACCTCACCCGGTGACAGCAAGAGGAGACTTTTCTTTTGATAAAGAAATTATAGATATGTGCTTTAAAAAAATGGCAGTGTAACTTGTTCTTTTGAGAAAATAAAAGGAATAAATTATTTGTTGGATATTTCTAATATTGTGTAATTTCTAATATTGTGTCTTATGCTTTTTGCATAATGTGTAATTCCTATAAAATTAAGATATTACTTCTAAAAAAGTAGTAAATATTTTAATATCAAAGTTTAACATTTGATTTTATTATTATTATTACTGGATAACAAAAAGTTAATTATATATATATATATATAATAATTACACATACAATTATAGAACAAATTTACTAAATTCTTAGTCTTAAGAATTTTTTAAATACTAAGCACAACTTATTTATGGAAAGGTCAAAACTGTGTAACCTACATCTCAGCAATGTCCAAAATCTGTAACCTACATGCCAGAAAAATGTCCAAAATTTATAAACTACAGATCTACTAATTAAATGCTTTAATAATTAATTTTCCAGAATAGTGGTTGTCTTTTAATATTTGTGTATAATTTTGTAGACTTATATACTATACTGTAAAAAAAAAAAATTGGCCTTAAATTTGAAAATTTGAAAAATTACTTATACTTAACTTTTAATGAATTCACATTTTGATAATCTTCCTTATGTATACAGAATAAAGAGGGATACATACGGAACATAATGGTTAGATATAATTGCCGTTAAGGTTGAAACAGGCATCCAAGCAGTCCACGAAATTGTCGATACATTGAGTGAAGAGTCTGGTGAGAGTCTGGTGAAGAGGTCTGGGTGTGGCCCAAATCTCATTATTGTTTGCGAATCGTGTCACCTTAAGAGCTATCTCGAGAAGTGCAAAGACATGGTAATTTCTTGGGGAAAGGTTTGTAGACTTTTAACTTAATTATTTCTCAAAAAATTACTTTGGAGATGTTCCACGACTTCCATCGAAATCGATGCAACAAATCTTTGCACAGGGTAGGCAATGGAAAGAGAGTGTTTTCATGCAAAAGGATAACTTCTTTAGACAGTGGGCACATCGACTGTTCTGGATTGCCGTTTTCAGTTTCTGGTGCAAGTGGTGATGAGAATGCTTAGATGCATCCAGGATGCATTCATTCATCTTGTTTCCACGCAGGTTCACAGCTAACTACCACATACCGAAGATATTACCTATCTTCAGTATTCACAGAGCCTTCTATTGTCACATTCGCAGCGTTCTGCGTTTTCAAACACGGGCGCATTATCAAAAGTCTCTTTTTTAATTGGGTGACTCTTATGTATTTCCGTCATCAGCGGTTTCAGATATAATCGCCATAAACTCTATTTTGAAACTCTCGGTATATGTATATTCATCTTTTTAAACCATTCATTATTTTTTTTTTATCCTTGTGATTTCTATAGAAATACGAATTAGAAAGTAGTGTCACACGTTCACACGCTGTCAATTTGTCGTCATGTTTCAACGAATTTTTACCTTTTGTTTTGGGCAGAAATAATACCGGAATTTAATTATTCATTTAATTCTTTATCGCAAATTTAATTTGTAAAACGTTATGCTTTTAAATTATTACTCTTCGACACATACAAAATATTCACATTCTTTTAAAAATAAAAATTTCACGATACTATTTCAAATAAGTCATTTCGGTAATGTTCACTTCTAATATATAGATGGCTTTGACTGAATCCTTTTAAACTGGAGTTATTTCATTACAGATTCTCCTTCATTAAACTGAATAAATTTTCTGAAATAAAAGAGCACAGATGTCAAGTATAATTCATATTGGGCCTTTCGCCTTTCAAGACAGCTGAATCAAAGCAATAATAATTGCTCCGTAAAATGGAGATGACGTTTAATGAAAGATCGTCTTTCACAGGAATGATAGACTGGATTTACTTAGGTTTCTCTTTGCTTCGTCTTTCCAACATTGTAGGGATGCAGTCATTATTTCGCTGATGTATTGTTTAACATTACATGCGGTACGAGTGAATTCTAATATTAGGCTGAAAACTGATGTATGAAAAGCGTCTGCGCTCTGTTCTTGTATTATGTGACATGCTTTTGCTCTGTTACACAACATTTGTTATACAGTTTAATGCATTAATAATGTTACTTGTGTTTTTTCCTTTAATAATAATCAGCTAAAAATTAAATTCTTGACATATAAGAGAAAGGATTTTAATGAAAAACGTTCTGTCTCTTCAAATGCGGGTGTATTATCAAAAGTCTCACTTGGAGTCTTGGACGACTCTATGTACTTATGTCATCAGCGGTTTAAGATATAATCGCCGTAACCTCTATTGTTATTATCGGAGCTTACGCTCGGTTATGAGGATTTAGCTACACTCAATGAGTGGCTTTACACCTCTATTACTCTTCTGCTAGGTTCAAATACAATCATTTCTGCATGGTACCGTGTGTACCCAGAAACACCAAAACGTAGATGTAGTGTCACTAGAGCTACGAAACCTCTCTTGGTATCTGAATTCATGATCAAGGGGGTCATCCTTCCCGCCCGACTACCGTACCCGGGAAGGCGGAGTGGCGCAACAACTTCTTTATTTGCCTGGTCTGGGTAGAGGAAAACACCTGTAGATATCTGCCTGGCAACACGGGGTCCAGCCACTCCTGTGATCTGGCCGCTGTTGCGTATTCTTGTATCAATCCTTTCGTTGATGTATCTAAAGATCTCTGGTGAACTAAGTTATGAGCATTCGTGGGCGGTGGAGAGGGAATCTGTGTTTCTCTAGGTAGCTGATTGGATTGGGAACTAGCCTGGTTCTCTGTTTTCAATATTTTTCTAGCTGAGCTGCTCGTTTTGTGAGTAGTGGGGAGTTCATTTTGCTCGATAGAACTGTGGCCTTGATGCATTCCTTGGGCTATAGTTTGAATCACTGAAAGAATTTTAAAGCTATTTTCTTCTTGGGCTTCCCTCGTGGATGTTAACATGGCTGTGAGTGTAGATAACGTCTCTGACATTTTTGTAAGAGCGCTTGCCACCATCTGTGATATTGTATACTCGGCATGAAGATAAGCACGCTGTATTGGTTGTGCAGCAACTCTCGCATATCAGGACTGTTCTGCCGTTGTTCTGAATCTTCGTCGTGCTTCACTAATAGACAAATGATGTGTGCTTTTAAATTCCTGTATTTTAATTTCTTTCTAGTATTTCGGACAATTTTTATCTACTAATAGGTGGGGGCCCCGAAACGAGGCGCATACGGGAACCTCCTGCGTGCAACCACCTCCATGAGAAATGCCGCATTGTCTACATAGCTTTTCTTTCCAGCAGCTTTTTGTGGAGTGATTATATGCCCAGCAGTTCTGGCAGCAGCGTGGTCTGTCATGGAAAATAGAAATTCGGTGCAATTGGTTCCATAACTTAATTTCTTTAGGCAAGTAGGTACCTATTATCGTTATCAACACAGTCTTGGTGGGAACCATCTGACCTTCTATCTTCCTAGTAAATCGACGAGTTTTCAAGCTATATATTCAAACATCTTGCATGTCTGACGTTATTTCTTCACACGATACATCTGTGGGGATGCCGTGCAGCAGGAACCGTGTGGTAATGCTTTCTCGGTGGAGAACAGGTGATACCGGTATTTCTTCCAATTCTTGGATGTCTAAGATTTGTTGCGCATTTTTTAGCGAGCTTCTTGTTGCTAAGAGTTTCCCTCGCCCGGTGAGTTTCAATTCATCAATTTGGCCGTGACTTGGAATAATTTCTTGAATTCCGTTCTTTAGACGACGCGGGTGTAAGCTTGGGAGAGACCCATTTGCTTCCAAAAAGATTATAACTTTCTCGTACGTATCACTCTGCTACACTTGTATTATTCCCTTTGGTGAGATATTTAAACATTAAAGGTTAAAGTTTTCCTGTATTTTCTGAATTGAAGATACTCCGTTTGCTACGGTGTCATCCTCCATCTTGCTGTCGTTTATCTCCCCATTATTCTCAGTGAAGGGATTTGAATCCGTTACATTTTCTCCACTTTCATTTTTAGAAGATATCAATCCTTTTTTCCTAGTATTAGGCTTAACCCTTTTTGAAGTCCGAAGTTTCGATCCAGTTGAGCTCATATTCTAAGCACAAATTTTTTCGAAATCTGAATTAGCATTATCATGTTAGCATAGAAAATATTTTCACATAATTAAACTGGGAATTATCCGCTTTTAGTAACCTCTATTTTGAAACTTCGGTGGCAGTATTTTCATGTTTTTAAAGCATTCACTACTTTATTCTTATCCTTATGTTTTCTATAGAAATATGAATTAAAAAATTTTCCCACGTTCATACACTGTTGTTTTGTCTCCATGATTCAACGAATCTCTTTTTCTTTCCTTTTTTTTGAGCAGAAGGAATACATGAATTTAATTATTCCTGTTCTTCTTTAGCACGCAGTGTAGTTTATAAAATATTGTGATTTTTAATTATTATTCTCCAACAAAATAATCACCTCCTTTAAAGAAGTAAAATTTCACGCTACTATTTCAAATAAGTCATTTCAATAATGTTCACTTCTAATATATAGATGGCTTCGACTAAATCATTTTAAACTAGAGTTATTTCATTACAGATTCTCCTTCATTAAACTGAATAAATTTTCAGAAATAATAAGAGCACAGATGTCAAGTATAATTCATATTGGGCCTTTCGCCTCACGTGTGCATCGCCTTTCAAGACAGCTGAATCAAAGCAATAATAATTGCTTCGTAAAATTGAGATGACATTTAATGAAAGATCGTCTTTCACAGGAATGATAGACTGGATTTACTTAGGTTTCTCTTTGCTTCGTCTTTCCAACATTGTAAGGATGCAGTCATTATTTCGCTGATCTATTGTTTAACATTACATGTGGTGCGAGGGAATTCTAATATTAGGCAGAAAATTGATATCTGATGCATGAAAAGCATCTGTCGCTCTGATCGTGTATTATGTGACATGCTTTTGCTCTGTTACACAACGTTTGTTATACGGTTTAAATTTTAATTCATTAATAATGTTACACGCATTTTTTCCCTTTTGTAATTATCAATTAAAAATTACTTTCTTGAAATAGATCAGAATGAAATTTAATGAAAATAATGAAAATGACTTGTTTAGTAAAATTGGATGCTTTTTTGTTACCGACCTTCAATAAAGAAGGCACTCATTATTATTTTAATGTTACAGCGCATTTTAAATTCAAAGCATTTATTTATACAGGGTGTCCACTCTTAATGGTGTCCAATGGCTAATTCCCAAGCCGCTAGGCATAGACGTATATTTCCAGTAACAAAAATGTTTAAAGAATGTAAAGAAGCATTTAAAATCGAGTTGGGTAAAAAAAAAAATCTTAAAACATTACGAAATTTAAATTCTTATACGATCCCTCGGTCATATAAGATTTGTTTAGTAAAAATATCCTATTACACTAATATCGTAAAAAAAGTACCATCCTTCTATGATTAATATTGCCCAAGTAATAGCTTTTTAAAGTTGAAACATCTTTATTGCTGTGAAATAGGGATAATTCACAATTACACTAGAAATATAAGTAGTCGCCTTGTATATATATATATATATAAAATAGTTAAGAATAAAATTAACAAGATAAATTTGAAATCTATTTTCATTATGAATATTAAAACAAAATATATAACTTGTACAGAAAATATAAGTTAAAATATAACAGGATTTTTGTTAAATGGAATGAAAAAAAGCAACAATCGCAATCCTTTACAAAATGATACATATTTTAAAATGCAGATTATCTAATCGAAAATTTAATTGATAATAAACATTTTAATTAAAAAAATAAAAAAACCCGACTGCGTAAAAAGCGAACTAAATAATTATTTCTCATCAGTGTGAAACTAATTTTTTTACATTCCTACTATTAGCTCACACTCTCGCTATATATATCTTGTTCAAATTTTGAATTGTTAATAAAATACTTATTATTCATCTAACCAAGCTCAAATAAAATTTTTCTGTTACACTGACAAGTAAGACAAAAAATCCCGTTATTCTACGATTAAAATTGACCGAGTAACAGCTGTTTAAAGTTGGAGCATATTTTTTGCTGGAAATTAGGGGTCATTCACAAATTTAGTAGAAATATAATTTCGTCGGATATATTAAAAAATGGTTGAGAGTAAAATTAACATTGTAATATAAATTTGAAATCTTTAATCAATCTGACATATTAATGCAAAATATAGAATTTGTAATAAACATATTCGAAGAAAAAAAAACCCCGGATTTTTGTTAAATAAAATGATGACAATTAACAGCCTCAGTTCTTTAGAAAATGATACATATTTTAAAATGTTATTAGATTACACTAGCCTGCAAAAGTTGGGTTATGTCATGTTTTTTAACTTTTGGTGATTGATTCTTATGTATGCTGTACCGCTGAATTCGAAAGTGACCTTTATTTTTAACCATCACGTCAGGATTTTACGCAAGTTGTAAATTTCAAAGTTAAAAAGTTCAAAGTTAAAATTGAATCTTTTACCCCACCTCATCGAATCCCTCAGCTGTGTAGCTGTAAGAATCCCAGTCTAAGCCAAAAAACTGAATAAAATAAAATAAAATATAAAAAAGTTTTACATCTGTTTTACAGTATCATATTTTCGCTATATAACATTTACGATTTGCAAACAAATTCTAACGTGATGGTTAAAAATGAAGATCATTTTCAGATTTCGTGCTAAAAAATACTACATAAAAATCAATTATCAAAAGTTAAAAATCACAGCCATCTCCTTTATTTCAAAGTTTCCGATTTTTGTATTTTTTTTAACTTTGATAATTTACGATTTGCGAAAAATTCTGACATGATGGTTAAAAATTAAGGTAAATTTCGAATTCAGTGCTATAAAATACATAAGAGATAAAAAAAAATAAAACAACAAAAAAACACAACCATCGTAGCTTTGTGTTATGCAATCTAAAACCTTTTCTTAAATTTCAGAGTGGTAATATACCCAAAACTTTTGTTATGTTGTAAAATCCTGTAAAGTATAAGTGGTAACCACTGAAATCCATAATAATATTAGATTGTCATCGGATTTACGTCAGTATGTAAAATTTAATCTCGATCAGATATTTGAAAGTGAGTTAAAGTTCGAGGTCAAATTTTGAACTGGAAAAACGTACATACGATCGTCGAAGTTAAATAAAAACTTATATAAATAACATAATTTTTTGTTAAAAGAAATCCGGAAAAGAAACTGTCTCAAATCATTAGAAAATAAAACAAATGTTAAAATACAATTATTTTAGCCAATCTGAAACTTAATTAAAGTTAATTCAATCGTAATACATGTAGGATTTTTTTTCAAAGCGCAGATACACATGAAATAAGTTCTTCGAATACTTTAAGCACTTGGTATATGACCCCTCAAACCATGGTCTAGCTGATTTATGTTCAGATGCGGGTAAGTGGTAAAAATCATGCAGTTTTAAAGTTTCATAACGCTGTCCATTTTAGTGTTATATGAACGGTACTTTTATTTTGTCTTACTTGCCAGTGTAATAGGAAAATTTGACTAAATATAACTTATAGGACCAGTGGACAGTATAAAAATTTTAAATTCGTTATTAAAAAAAAAATTTATTGACCCAAATCGCTTTTAAAATGTTTCTTTGCCTCGTTTAAAACACTTTTGAAGCTGGAACTATATGACTGTGACTAACGGTTTAGGAATTAGCCATTGGACATCATTGAGAGTGGACAACCTGTATAAGTCGAAATACCTTTACAATTCTAGGATGGAAGCTGCTTTGTAAATTATAAGTTTCTTATCATTTTAACACAAATGAAGATAAGTATGACATTTACATGAATATTTGAAAACCAATCTTTATTTGGAAATGTATATACACATACATTTTTCTCTTATCCACATATTTAAAATTCTACGTAATTACGTTCACAGTTCTTTGATATTCGTGTTATTATTGCTATCTATACAATACTCTATGGAGCAAAAATGGAGTAATTATCTTTCATCAGCACCGACATATTTCTAATATGACATGGTCTTTTCCACTCACGACATCTGATTCAAAGCAATAATAATTTCTCCATAAAATAGAGATAGCATCTAATGAAATATCGCCTTTCACATGAATGCGATGAATGAAGTTGCTCGGATCTAGAATTCCAATTTCTCATATTTCTCTGCGTTTTCGAAATTCTTTTCCAGTTTTCATGTCGATTTAGTTTAACATGGAATTGAAAATGCGTCATAGATTTACCGCTTCTTAATGGAAGCTGATTTTTCTTAAATTATATGTTTCTAGTAAACTGCCTATAAAGGAAGGAAAATGCGACATTTAAACAAATATTTGAAAACAAAACATATTAAAAAGCTTCTTTTTATGCATATCTATCTCATTCAGATATTTTAAAGTTGCCTTACAGGATAGTGATAAAAAAACATTTTTAGATGCATGACCCTCCAATGACCGTACTCATCAAGGACATGGGCTGCCATTTGGGATTGTGATATCTTACGTACTGACTCTTGAATGAAGGAAAAAAACAGTCGAACTTTCACAGTTACAGTTACAATGATAAAATGACGAAAATTTCAAATGGGAACACCCACTTTTTTCCATCGCAAAATGATATCCAAATTAAAAAAAAAAACTGTAAATGACGTTGAAAATACACCTCTAGTACTAATACTGACCACTTATAAATAAACGTAAAAAAGTGCTCTAAGAACAACAAACGAGCCATTACAGACGAGAATAAAGAAATCTTTTTAATCGGATTGCAAAGTTTTCAAGTGGTCTCTTTCACAGACGACGACACATCACATGCGTAAGATTATAGACCACAAACAAACCATGGAAGGAAGAGAATTCAGAACACGCGTTTAATGGTCCCCTTGAAGTCATACGAACTTAGCCGATTCAGTACATTAGAGCTTGAATTTTTAAAACCACAAGAAACGGAAATCCCTTGGGATCTTTTCAGGTGATCATGGAAGTCACGAAAACGCTGAACGGTTGTAGATAACATTATCATCAAAGTGTTCTTTCAATACATGTGGATATTTTATCCCTGTTTTACATTTGTGGACCCTTTTTTACGTTTGTTTTAAATCGCCTTTTTTAGTGCCAAAGGTATCGTCGCAAAATTACCGTGGAGATAATTTTCAAAATAAAAAAGTGAATGTTGCCATTTGAAATTTTCGAGATTTTGTCAATGTCATAACAGCTGTGAGATCTCGATTGTTGTTCTACACCTTATTCTCGATCCCATATCATAAAATACTCAAATTCCAAATCACATCCGGTTTCCTTGAACACTACGGTTGCTAGGAGCTCATATATCAGCTAAGTTCTTTGTGTGATTATCTTGTTACTTAAATTTATAGTGCTTGGAAATATTTCTAAATATATACAGTTATAAGAAAGGGAAAATGGTGGAATTAACTTAATGATCTCTGTATCATATGACATGGTATTTACAGTGCGTCTCAAAAATGTACGAATACAAACAAATTTCTGAAATAACAGTTCAAAAAATGGAGCAATGATCACGAAAAAAAAATAAGCATATGTAATCACAACATAAGTTTAATGCAACAAAGAGATACAGTATAAGTTTTACAGAATTATTGAAAAAAAATTAAAATAAGCTGTCCTAACAATCTCTAACGTCCCTACCTTTCGAGTATTTTGTATCTAAATTGAAATTTTTGATACTATTTTTTGAATTATCTTGTAAATCTTACGAGACATGCTTCGAAATAGTGTTTGAAGAATGTGTGGTTGTAAAGAGAACCAACTCTACTCTACTTGTTGCTTTAACTCCTGAATAGTCGAAAATTGACGACCGTGGCTATGCACCTCTCGAGCAAGTACTCCCATAATGTTTTCATTTGGATTGAGGTCTGGTCTGATGGCTGGTCAGTAGGGTGGAACTAAAAAACGAAGTTTCGAATTTTATATTCTAATAGTGATTATTTTTTTCCTTTTTAACTCCATAAAAAGAAAATATTTTTCTTTTAATTTTAAAATGATATTTTCCGGTTCCTCAAAGCGCCTGATTTTCCCTAAAAAACGAAAAAAGCCAATAATTGCATGAAAAGTTTTTTAAGCTTATTGTTAAATTTATATTTTGCAAAATTAAATTAATTAAGTGTTAATGTCCTGTAATAAAGAGAATAATTTAGTTTGAGTGCCTTAGAAAAGTTAGTCCCACTTTATTTGACTTTTGTAGAAGCCAGCGTCGTGGGCGTCGGTTTTCATTGTCTCTGATTCTTTTGGCTGCGATACATAGCAAGTTAGTCCGATTTTACATGTGTTAACAGTTTCTTTAATTATTTTTCAATAAACATTCGGTGTCAAAAGTGACAAAGTCTGTTACCTAAATCTAGATAATTGTTGAAGTGTCCTGTATTTCGTGGTCAGTCTATGATAGTTACTTGATTCTGCGTAAACCAAACTGTTGTTGAGTAAGAGATGTGAATCGAAGCATGGTCCTGTTAGAATTTCCAGTTTTCCCCTACTATGATGTTTCCATTTGGAAATAGATTGCTTTTGAGGACATTTTCATAATCCTCAGAGCAATGTCGACCATTAAAAAAAGCAATATCTATTATTACGTTGAAACAGAACGCGCCCCACATCATGAGAAAATTCCCTCCTTGTGGTCGACTAAAGAACTGGCAAGGTTCTCGTCGTAAATCATTCCAATAGTATGCCCAGCCATCAGGGCCATTTAAATTGATTTTTGTTTTGTCACTGAAGAAAACACTTAACCATTCATCCGTCCAATGCATGTGTTTTTAAGCCCAAAGAACGTGTGCCTTTCTATAGTGCAATTTCCACATAGGTGTAAGACACATTCTGCGATATTTATGACATTTGCTTGCCTGTATGGGACGATGAACGTTAGATCACCATGCCATGCATGTGCTTTTTAGCCCAAAGAACGTGTGCCTTTCTATAGTATTAGCGATATTTATGACATTTGCTTGTCTGTATGGGAAGGAGAAAGTTAGATCAGCGTCCAATGCATGTGTTTTTTAGCCCAAAGAACGTGTGCCTTTCAATGGTGTAATTTCCGCATAGGTGTAAGACACATTATGCGATATTTATGACATTTGCTTGCCTGTATGGAACGGTGAACGTTAGCGATAGAAATAGCAAATGCTATAATCCTCGCAATTTCACGAACAGCATTCTTTTGGAATGAAACTGCTTGCAAATGTATCTTGTCGCTGAGATGTTTTCTTGATGGACCTGAACTGATTTTTCTTTCTTTTTTCCGCATTTCTTTTCTTTCTCAATCGCATTGCCACCTTTCGATAAAATTTCATAAATTCTTGGTATACTATGCCTCATTTGTTTAGCAATATAAGAAACTTTAACATTGCAAGCCTTTAAACGCCAAATTTTAGCCATATCAGCTGAAGAGGATTGAAAGTTGCGAGGCATTTTCCAACTATTCGGGAATTGAAGAACGAGCAGTGATTTTGTATTTCGAAGTAGTTACATCACGTGTACAGAACGGAGAATATGCATTTTTTTAAACGTCTGTAATAAAAGCGATTCTTTTCATTGTCCATATATTTTTGGGACAGCTTATTTTGAATTATATATTTTTTTTTTCAAAGAATACATTATTTTATTTCTCATTTGACTGTAGTTTGGAGACTCCATTGTGAAAATTTTATGAGCAGTTCATTGTTATGAGTCACCAAATCTTGTCTCAAATGAAGTCACTTGGTGAATTTTAGATGGCCGACATTTGAAGACTCACTATAAACGCTCCTTTGTGACAATTACTTCTTTTTACTGTCGTTTGGGGGCTCGTCACAAAAGAACTCTCTTGGCGACTTTACAATGGAGACTCCAAATGACGGTCAGATGAAAATAGGAAGGCTAATTCATTGTAAAGTCACTTTGCATCTGATTAAAAATTAGCAATCACGGATTTCTCAGTGAAATAACCAAATTATGGTTATTTATGAGCAACAATGAGAGCGATGAAAGATATCAGATATAATTTCAGTTCACTATAGTAATTGTGACACTTGTGACCATATGTGACTTTATAGAGACGTTACATAAGCTAATTGTGCTAATAGGATAGTACCTATTTGCTGTGCCTGACATTTATGTAATTTTAATTTGAATACTGAATAAATCAAAAATTGGCAGTTTGTTGCTTAACTTTTGCTTAATAAAATAGAGATGCCATCTAATGAAATATCTTTCAGATGAATGCGATGAATGAAGTTGCTGGGCTCTTCGAATCCAATTTCTGTGCGTTTTTGAAAATCTTTTATTGCTTTCATGTCGATGTAGTTTAACATCAAATTGGAAATGCATCATAGTTTCATAGCTTCATGATGGAAGTTGATTTTTTAAAACTATATGTTTCTAGTAAATTGCAAATAAATGGAGAGAACTGTGACCTTCAGAAAGATACTTTAAGCGCTTGCCTGTGGAATATATTTGAGAAAAACGTGAAAAAATGGAAATGTTGTTTTCTCTTTAATTTTGTTTGTAACTGCAAAATTACAAAAAATCCGACAAAAGGCACGAAACACCGAACTTTTCGCGGGAAGGTATCGCCATCTATTGGAAAATGGTAAATCATATTGAACGAACTGGGTTCGGGCTTCACGGAATTGAAACACCGATTTTTCTCTTGCCCGAACTCAGGTCGTCCATTCCGAAATTGGCGCATTTGCGTTGCCCGAACTGAGTTCGGGCGTCACAGGCAAGGGGTTAAAAACACTTATTTGGAACTTATATACTTGGTGTATTTATTTCCTGTTGAAATATTTAATATCACACAATTACGTTCACAGTTCTTTGATATTTATATGATATTGTTATAGATACATCATACAATTCTCTATAATAACTATAGTTATAAATAAGCAAAAATGACGTAATTGATCCTTATGATAAGGATCGTCATATTTTTCAGATGACATAGTCTTTCATTCGCGACATCTGAATCAAAGCAATAATAATTGGTTCAGAAAATAGAGATGGCATCTAATGAAATATATCGCCTTTCAGATGAATGCTATGATTGGAATTGTTCGTCTTTCCGAATCCTGTTCTCTCATATGTCACTGCGTTTTCGAAATGCTGCACTAAATTTAGCTTCGATCTAATGTCACACGAAATATGCAACTGTTTTGTAACTTCATTAAGCAAACTGATTCTTCCTGGATCACACGCTTTCGGTAAATTTCAACTAATGAAGAGAAATATGATATCTAAATAAATATCCGGCTATTCATTTAACTCGCATCATCAAAATCATTAACAAAATTCGCTTCAATAACTGAAAATTTTTGAATAAGTGTTGTGGATTCTTTCTATCTTTATATGAAAGTGTAATTAATGCAGCGAATTATTAAACTGACTTTTAGCTTTCTGTATATGATGAATAATGTACTGATATCCTACTGCAGTAAAAAATTAATAAAAATTCTAGTGAAGTGTTTGCTTTCTTTAAGGCTGGTCTCAATTTGTAAATTGGCTACTTTCTGGGAAATTTCCGAATTTTCCTTATGTTCGTAAACACATGAAATTGGTAGATGCTCTTTTTCAGAAATTTTTACCTTTATTTATATGATGAATAAAGTAGTGATATCCTACTAAAGTAAAATAAATAAATATTATAGAGAAGTATTTGCTTCCTTTAAGGTTCGTCCCAAATTATAAATTGGTTAATTTCTGGCAAATTTCCGAATTTATTTTTGTTCGTAAACTTATGAAATTGGCAGATGTTCTTTTTACAGAAATTTTTGACTTTCTTTTTATCACGAATAATGTATTGATATAATACTATAATATAAAGTAAAAAATAAAAATACTAGTGAAGTATTTGCTTCCTTTAAGGTTGGTCACAAATTATAAATTGGCTGTTTTCTTACAAATTTCAAAATTTACTTTTGTTTGTAAACGTCTGAAATTGGCAGATGCTCCTTTTCAAAAATTTTTAGCTTTCTTTATATTATGAATAACGTATTGATATCCAACTGTAGTAAAAAAAAAAAGAAATAAATAAAAAATAGTAGTGACGTATTTGGCTTCCTTTAAGACTTTTCTCAAATTGTAAACAGACTACTTTCTGACCAATTTCCGAATTTACTTTTGTTCGTAAACGTATGAAATTGGCACATTCTCCTTTTCAGAAATTGTAAAATCGAATGGTGGTTTCGATATTCGCATTTTCTAAGAAAGCCAGGTGATTGTTCAGAAAAGTTGTTATTTCGAACGGAATTTCCAGTCACGATACCCCCACCAAGATTGTCATAATTCATCTCAAGATGTAATCCATTTATCGAATAATAAAAAATGCTATTCAATACCAAATCACTTCAGTATTCATGCTTGATAGTTTCATGCGTTTACTTTTAATAATGAGTTCCGTGAATATGTCAGGAAGTTTCACGTTGTTGAGTGGTGGAATGCCCTCCAAATAATCAATTTTTTGTTATGTATGTTAGAAAGCATAAACTTGTCTGTTCATCAATAACCCTAAGCTCAAAAGCAACACTAAAGGTCGCGACAATCTCTATTAATTTCACTTTGATCACATATATAAATATATATGATTGCTTCTAAATATCTCATAATTTTGATCTTTACTTCATCGAATAAAACGAAAAATGTACTTTGAAATTAAAGTTTTCTTAAAAAATTCAATTGATTTACCAGTTTTTGATGATTTTTTAGTAATTTTCAAGCATGAAAATTTTTAATATGTTAAAGCACGAATTAAAAATAAATATTTCATTGCTACAATAACCTAAAAATGTAACATTTGGAGTAATCTATAAAAACAGGGCTTCAATAAAATGTGCATAACTGAGACGAAAGGGAATGGGTTACCAGAAAAGTAGGTGGGTGACTTTATCGGTGTTTTTGATCCTGCGTTGCTTTACGAAATATTGGTGCAATATATTTGCAAAGTGCAAACGCTTAATCTTGTGGTCATATGTCATATCAATATTGGCTAAGATATAGCCAATATAAACAATATTATCTCAATATCATTTTGCTATTAGGGTTAAGAAAACTTTTATTAACGCAAAACTAAAAAAAGAATATTTTTATAAGTGTGGAAAAATGTATTCTAGCCCTCTGAGTGTTTTGAGGCTTTTCTACATTTTCATAAAAATGCTTATAAAACTAATGTTAATTTACAATTTCTTTTCCTGTTTGTTTCTATTATACAGTTGATGCTCCTTTATTTGACACACATCTTAAAATACAATTCTGTTAAAAATATTTTTGTCTACAACCGATTTAAGTTGTTTTAGGAAAACGGAAAAATGCGGGAAAACTGCTTAGAGGGCTTGGTATAATACTTTTTAGATTTTATTAAGTTTTTGTTGAATATTGTATGGTAGGAAAGTAAAACTACCTTTTTTATCTAAAGCCGCTTGTTGTCAATATGTCTGACAAAATGTTCAATCGATTTTTGACACACTTTCGTCGAACCAACTGTCGTCAAAGGTTCCACACAAGTATAATTTGATAACGATACAATAATCACGTATTGTGTGGGGCATATTTCATCTGGGACATGCTCCAGGGATAAAAACATTATTTTACGTTTTTGATTGAAGCCATATATGTAACGATCTGATTTTACTGTAAATTTTCAAAAATTGACAGTGATTTTCATTGTCTATGACACCTCAGGTTTATGTACAGGGCGGTCATAAAAATCTTTGCCGATATATGAACCTCTAGCAGCCGGTCCGTTCAACCATTCGCGATGACATTTCAGATATAGTTATTCAGAGGTATGAGGTCGGGATTCTGGGAACGGTAATAAAGTGGAACTCACGGTTACGGTTATAAGTACAGAAACTCGAAATTTTCGAATGTCTACGCCCTTTTTCCCGTGGTTAAATGCTCAGCGCATGTGAAAACTTTGAAGAGCGTTGGAACGGTACGTTTATCACAAAAAAAAAAAACGGACGCATTATGCACGCACAAAAAACAGATCTGTGAACGGCCAGAAAACAGGATCCTACGAACGGACTTCGCTATATGTGGAGGTGCACCATTTTGCATGCAAATGGTGTCATTCAGCGTATTTCGGTGCTGCAATTGTGGTGTGACGTAATTTTGCAGTATATCAGTATAGCAACAGCCCGTCACAGAGTACGTTAAAAACCCCCGTTGCTCAAAGAATTTCGAACCGAGAACAAACATGCCTGCAATGCTGCACCACATAGTTACTTTGGCGTCATATAAAGGTATTGGTGCCACAGCGTGCGGATTCGTGTCTGCCCAATATAATAATTTTTGGTGCTGACGTTGCCAGTTAAGGTGAAATGTGTCTCGTATATACGTAATAAGCAAAGAGGACTATCGTTATCGCCATAATATTGGATAAGAAATTCATTTGCAAAGTCCATACGTTGTTGATAGTCCCCGTGCCCAACATCTGGACGCGCTGGTACCTATATGGAGACATGCGGATTACAGAACGCAGTAGCTTCATGGCCGTTGTTTCCGGTATATCCAATACACGACCTGCACCTTTTGCGTTTGCATGTGTTCTGAAGTCATTATGTGATGCACTTCCATAACAGTGTCCTCAGGAACAGTTGGTCGTCCAGATCGTGATCTATCACAGGTGCAGCCAGTTTCTTCGAATTTTTTTACTAAATCACACAGAACTTTCGGGTTACATGGGACACGTATTTGGTGATAGTTTTGACGGTAAACACACAAGGCTTCCGCGGCATTCATCCCATCATTTTGGTTTTACCAATTCATCACGAACTTTCTCTGGCAGAGTCATTTTGTCGGAATGTGCGAGCTCCCGACTGAAGAATCAACATTCCCACCCTGCTTTTTATCAGTTTCCTACGCTGAATAGATGGAAAACGGCATTCTGTGATTGGTGGATTGCCCTTGTCATATTTAAATTTCCCCACTGTGCTCCGATCGTGTGTTTTGGCCGTTTGCAGAACTGTTTTTTGTGCGTGCATAACACGTTCGTTTTTTGTGATACACGTACCGTACCAACGCCTTTTAGGGTTTCCGCATGCGCTGACCATTTTGCGACGAGAAACAAAATGGGCGTAGCTATTCGAAAATTTCGAGTTCTATACTTAATAAGGGGTAGGATACAGAGGCGTAATTCTTTTTTACTTTTTTGATAGAAGTCTCATACCTAACGAGCCGACTTTCTTTGTCGAATACAGTGCATTTTGAATACATTTAATTTTGGATTGCAAGGGTGTTACTTTAACTTTTTAAGCTATATTCATTGTTATTTTAAAAACCAATTCCAAGATATATGTTGATGACATTACAAACGAATGATAATAAAATGTTGTATGAAGTTTATTATATATTTATAATTATAAAAATATTATATTGTTAAAATAAAAATTCTGTCACGTTCACAAAAATAATTTATTATAGCAACTGCTAAACTAAAGTAGCAACATTATTTTATAAAATGCAGTTTATGAAATATAGAGTTTGATACAAATGGCACGATTGGAATTGCTCGTTAACAGGAATTCTATACATTTCTCATGCATCTCTGTAAATAATAAATGCAATTTGGATATCGCTTCATTGTATTTCATTGTATATCATAAAGATCTTTGTTTTATAGCAACATGTAGAGTACTATAATTCATGCTTCATTTGCTTTCACTGAATTGTTTATGAATTGAGAGAATTTGTTAATTACATACATATTTATCACTTCATTTATTTTGCATCATTAAATTTGTTTTCTAAACTTATTTGGAAACGAAAGCCTTTGATATGTTACATGTTGACTGTTTTGTTCATTCGTTTATTTTCTCGACAGAGAAATTCATATAAAGGAATATATTTTATTGTTGATGCATTACTCAAATAGTTAGTAGATGTTCAAAAAACTCTCAGAAGGTTACGTAAGAATAAATTGATTTCTGGAAATTTATCATGAAATTAAGAAGCTGCTTTTACAAGAAAAATTAATGTAAATTTTCGCAACTCTGAATGTTTTTAAAGTATGACTTAAAGTAGTACTATTTAAAATTTTTGGAGCATTGTATGGCAGAAAGAGTATTTAAAATTACCGTGCATTTTGGCGTATAATGCGTGCATCAAACAAACATATTTCGAAAAAGCATTTTGTTTCAGTAAAATGTTATTTGTTCTTGTGTCGCATACATTTCATTATATTTATTAAATAAAATTGCTGGTTCTGAATATATTTGTTTGGTGTGATATGCTGGTACATACAGTATTTTGCTTTTGGGAAAAAAAATCTAAAATATGTGTTGCCGGTATTGCGAGCGTGTAATCATTAAAAGTTTTTTTGAGTTTTAGTATATCTATTACAAAAAATCTAATGTTACTAAAATAAAAATTCTGATATCTTTATAAAACTATTCTCTTGTAACAATTGCTTGATCGAACATTCAGTATTGCCCTATGATATACT
The DNA here is from genome assembly GCA_963932465.1 of Maratus speciosus. Classification (NCBI taxonomy): domain Eukaryota; kingdom Metazoa; phylum Arthropoda; class Arachnida; order Araneae; family Salticidae; genus Maratus; species Maratus speciosus. Next base: position 378,161,815 of record OZ010788.1, on the reverse strand, counting down.
CTTAAAAAAAAAATGTTTTCGCGATAGCCGCTATGCGTTTTTATCTTTAATTATGTTAATTACGCCATATTTTATTCATTATTTTTACTTAGTACATTACCTAAAGAAAAAAAAGACAAATCTTTGTTTAACTATAAAAATATAATTCAATCACAAACGAAAATATAAAATAATCTCTTTCGAGTTGCACACTATTCCGAAAAGCGAAAAATTATCTTTAAAAACATCGGTAACCCATATATTTTCGAGATTTAAAAAGAATTTATGAAAACAAATTCAATAATTTTCGGAAACTTTTCTCATAATTTTTTATACTGTATTAATCAGTTTTCTCAAACCGTAATATCAGTTTTTAGCTCACGGGCTATCAAAGCCTGAGAGTTAATGTGCCCATCGGTTCTGTATGTACATGTACGTAACGCGATAACTCTTGATAGAAATATCCGATTTGCTTCAATTTTTTTTCTAGGTTTATTCTGATAAGGCGTTTCCCTGATTAGTTTGGGAGGGGGGAGGGTGTTCACTGGTTAAGTATAAAGGGGGGGGGGGACAAGGGGCTAACCTCCCCTTAACTTAGATAGATAGGTTTTTCATGAAGAATTATCAGATTTTCTTCAAATTTGGTATTCCGATTAATTCTGATAAGGGGCTTCCCTGATTAGATTTGAAGGTTCTTTGTTTAAGTCTAAAGGGGGGATAATACCCCTTAATTTAGATAAATGGATTTTTCGGATTTGCTTCAAATTTGGTATACTGGTTTATTCTGATAAGGCGCTTCCCTGATTAGATTTGGAAGTTCATTAGTTAAATATAAAGGGGGTCACGGGGGGCTAATACCCCTTAATTTAGATAAATGGGTTTTTCCATCCGATTTGCATCAAATTTGGTATGCCGGTTTATTTCGATAAGGCGCTTCCCTTATGACATTTGGAGGCCTGTTGTTTAAGTATAAAAAGGGAAAACGGGGTATTTTTCGAGGGGCATTATTCTTTTAAAATAAGGCTATAATATATAATTAGTGCGAATAGCCTGTGAGCTCAATGCCATCAGTTAAACTGGGCACTGTTCTTTTTATCAGGATGCTATTCATTCTCAATTAAACATTTCCAACTGCACAATTAAATTTATACATGCAAGAGAAACAAAATAATATTAATTTTAGTGTAAATGTTAATGCTATTAACCCTTAAATGCTGATTTTTCAAAAATCATTTTAATAATTTTTTCAGCTTTCATTTTTTGAATAAATCATGGGAAAAATATTTAAAAAATTAATATTTTGTTTTAAGTATGGTTTACGGCCAAAAAACAGTTTGTTACTAATCGGCAATATTGGTCTTTAATTGAAAAAATAATTTTCCTCCATAAAATTCTATAATAGTAAACACACAAGAATTTTGGGAACTACAATAAGAAATAAATTTTACTTGCTCACTGCAGAACAAAATAGGGTATTTCGCAAGCTTTCAAACAAAACAAAAAGAACATGTAGCAACAATTGAAAGAATAAATCTATCTTTATTCTTAAACAGTACAAGTGTTGCCATCTACATGTTGAAAATCGATTTAATAATATTTTCAGAATGTGTTTTATTGGCACCATTAGACAGTATAGCTTCAAAATTATTCTAATAGCATTTTAGAAGGCTAAATTGGGTATGTTGCCGAAAAGCAACATCCAGCATTTAAGGGTTAAATTATCACGTATGTCTGCAAAAGATATTTGCTGAACATAAAAATGTTTACTTGGGAATGCTAGCATTTGAAAAACATACATTAAAGGTTGAAAAAAGTGCCTAACACTAGAACTGAAGAAAATTTTAGTAGAGTTTTATAAAAATATTTCAAAGCAGAATTTTTATTTAAAACTATTTAAGTTATTTATTTAAACTATTTCCGTGCAGCATACATTAAAATTATTTTATAAAAAAGTTTCTGGTTTGAAGCGACATCTATCAATTTTACACTGGTGAAAATGAACCGTCACTGCGGCTCTTGTGTTAATACATTCCGAAAACTATTCCGAAACGTTTTGGAAAATCAATGGCATATAAAGAAATTTATTTTTATAAATGCTTCTTTAAATCTCTGAAATGTATTATTTTCTGTGGTTTCTAAAGATGAAGAAAGTTATTCGGAATTGTGGGTAACTCGGGAGGTAACTTTTTATATTTTCGTACGTGGTTATCTTACAATTTCCTAGATTAGATAAGAAGCATTTGTATTTTTTGCAGTGTAGTGATGTATATTGCAAAATACAGCGTTCCGTAGCAATAGTTAAATTCTTAATAGGGTGAAACCCCGGTTATTGACCCTTAACCCTGTATATATTGAATTATGAATTCATGAAAATTTGATCTTCTAAAGCATTTTTCGCGAATTTTTGAAACTACATTAGAACATTTACACAATCTATTAATAAGTTTTGAAGAATTTTAGAAGGATTGAAAGATCTAGAAGGATTAATTAAATTTGAATTTATAAGGATTTTGTTTAATATTTATAACACCACTCAAATCTTTTTTTTTTTTTTTTAGTATTTTGTAGAATTAGGAAATGTACAAATATAATGTTCTTACAACAAAAATATAAAAATATTTACGAATTGAAAAATCTCCCGTCTTAACGCCAAGAAAGCTGAAATGATGCAAAGGCAAAATAAATCATCCTTTAAAAAATATTTTTGTTTTGTGTAAGTCATAACGCTTTTGGAACAAGATAAAGCAATGCATCTATAACTCATTCTAAACTGTATTGCTACTAATCAATGTATTAAATGAATTTTATAACAAGTTATTTTAACGGTACTTATAAGTACCGTCAGTAGATAAATGGTTGACCAGTAACTGACAATTCAGCAGAAATCGCACTCAAATAAGCATTTTCTTATGAAATTCTGCAAAGTAATGTTATCTAGTTGGTAACTTAGACACTTATTTTTGAGTCAATTTATTAACCACTGATAGGCCAAGAACATATTCAGTGAGGAAAAAACTTTTGTAGACACAAAAAGTACCATTTTGAGGCAATCATCTTCTTTCTAAAATTAAGGTTGTGCTTTTTTTAAACCTACTAGGGGGCTCTGCCCCCAGCTACGCTCGCCAACCCCTGTTCAGGCACACCAAAATCCAAAAAGCACGCTAATTTCATCGGCTTTTAAAATATTGAATTAAAATTAAAAAAAAAAAAAACAGTAGCGATCTTTCTGTAAATGGGTTTTATTCGTTTTCCTTGGATTGGGGATTTTTAAGGCCAAATCTGCTGCTGTTAAGAGATACAATGGCTGTTTTCGTATCTAATTTAAAAAAATAGTTAAACATTTGAAAATAAGCTAATGTAAAATGAATTAAGTAAACAGTGTCAATGTTTCCCGGTATTTTTTAACAGTGCTAATAAGATAGTTCTTTTAAATAATTCATTTTAAATGTATCGTGTCAAATCTGACGTAATTTACACCAAAGTTTTATTTCTCTTATTAATATTCACGTGAAAATACTTTTGTTGTTAGAAGGAAATATTATTTGCGCTGTCTTCGAATTGCGATAATAGTTGAAAAGATTATCTCAAAATATCTCGCGCAAATATATTTTTCAATTTAAATTGTTTTGCTATATTTTTTGCCATTTTAAATATGACGTAATTTCCTCAAATTACAAGTTTTAACGCATAATAATGATTTTTTTAATTTTAAGATTTTGTTTCTCTTTTTTTAAGATTTTGTGTAAATATGGTTCGGTATAGATGTCATTGGCGCAATTTTTTTCTGACGCCAATTTCATATACGCAACGGGTACTTAACTGGTTCTAAAGTGTCGTTATTTTGCTTGATATGGTAACCCGGATGTTGTTGTTTATGCTATTGATGTTTTCGCCAAATTGGCGTCGGAAAAAAATTGCGCCAATATGTATATGACGTATATGACATCTGTGCCTATGGTTCCTATGACGTAATTCTCCTGCTTTTAACATGTAATCATTTAATTCTAATTTTAAAGCTTTTTTCTGTTTATAATAGTCACGTGTAAATAAATTTTTAATTTGAAGTAAACATTATTGTTTGCGCTGTTTATACAACTGGCAACAGTTTAAATTAATAACATTTTCTAAAATTTGCAAAGAATATCTCTCGAAATGCTGAAAATTTGAATTTAAAATTGAAATAAAACCTCAAAAAATGAGTCAAATAAGAAAAATAAATACAATATGCACACGGGGAATTTATAACGTATAAAATGATCTAAAAATGATTAAATTCTCATGTATAGTTTTTTGCTCCAATAAAACTTTTTTATTGGAACGATTTTGTCCAACTTTTGGATTAAATATCTCTTAAAATAATTCTTCGATTTGAAAACTGTCTGCATCAGCGTGTTTATCAAATATTTCTCTATAACACCACCTATTTTCATGTTTTTGTATGCAACAGTTTTTTTAATAATAACGATGAAAGGCCATGCTTAAGCATTCAAATTGAATGCCGATCTACCCGGAATATCTACGCAGATTTTCATCGGTCCATTTCCAAATCAAAACTATTTTTTATATATAGAAGGATTTTTAATGCAACCATCGTAAACTCTTTCTTAAAGTTATATTTGTAGAATTTAGTTAAAATATGCGTATGATGCATTTGGCCATGATTAATAATATATAGTTATTTAATGTATGTGCTTATCTTCGGGGCACTCTTTTTGAAAAAAATATAAAATTTTTATAAAACATATGTGCTTTTAGTTAAAACTGGGACTATGAGTTCATTTAAATTTTCAATGGAATTTTAATTAACTTTTCAAATTTAGGCAATATATAGTCAAATTTTAATAAAGAATTTTATTTATGCTAAACCTTCTACAAAGAAATCTATTCAATATACAGTATAACTTCAAAAATCCGGCATCATCGGAACTGACAAGGAGAGGGCCAACCTTATTAATCACAGATTTTGATTATTTTAATATTTGTTGTAGGGTGGAGACTCCTTAGTGTCAGGTTCAACGGATTTTATCTAACGCTCCTTAGTTCTTGAGAAACCGGGGGGTCTAATAATAGTACACAACTTAAATACTTACATTGCAACTACAATGATAGGTTAGTCGTAGCTCAGTTGGTACGGCGTTCGCTAGCTGCTCTGCGGTCCCGGGTTCGATACCTGAACGCGCTGCATTTGTTTTGTAATTATAATTTAATAACTTCAATTACAAATTTTAATATCATACATTAATTATAACGTTAACAAACTTAAATTTATAATTTTTTATTTTTAAACTATTATTTCTCATCCTTTAAAGAGATTTAAAAATAAATTGGATCTATTATTGAATGATAAAAATTCCAAAATCGTGACAAAAGCTGTTGTGGTGCCATCTAGTTATGGTAAAATAAAAGAATATTCAAATAAAATAAAAATAAAAGCAGAAAGAAGATAAAGGTGAAAGCAAAATACCGTAATTTCCAGTGTATAGCCCGCAGATCAAACAATTCAGTTTGGACCCAGAAATTTTATTCAGTATTTGAAGACCAATATTTACCGTGATCTAAAAAGTCACATTTTATTTAAAAAATTTTCTGGGTCGAAACACGATGGTTTGATCCGCGGGCTGTACACCGGAAATTACGGTAATTGAAAGCGCAAGCATACGTATTACAAATTTAAAATTTTTTAATATGCAAAAAATCGGTTGTAATTTAATTCTGATACTAATTTTTAATATAATTATGCTTGTTACTTTAAAAACAGAATAATAGTATTATCGCATTGACTTCCTTAGTTAAAGCAATGCGTAAATGATGTTTCTTTAAAATCACGAATTGACACAATTGCTCACTATCATTGCATCGATAAAGAATATATGAAATACATTTTAAAAGTGATTTTAAAAAAATTAACAGTTTTATTATGTTTTATGCAACTATTTAGTTAAAAGTAAAAAATTAAATAGGTTAAAATTATAATTGATATACAATATTATAAATTTTAATTGACAATGAGATTATTAATTATACTTACAAGTATATTTATAAAACAAAAAATGAGAAAAACAAATGTAGCGCACTCAGGTATCGAACGCGGGCCCGCGGATTAGCCGGCAAACGCCATACCAACTGAGCTACGACCAACCTATCATTGCGGTTGCAGAATAAGTATTTAAGTTGTGTACTATTATTAGACCCCCCCCCCCCCCCCCGGTTTCTCAAGAACTAAGGAGCGTTGGATAAAATCCGTTGAACGTAACACTAAGGGGTCTCTACCCTACAACTTATGTTAAAATAATCAAAATGTGTCATTAACAAGGTTGGCCATCTCCTTGTGAGACTATGCCGGATTTTTTAAATTTACGGATTTTCGAAGGAATGTCAAAAGTAGTAACTAAGAATATCAAATGTAGTACTATATTCTTAATGGTGCCTTTAGCCATAATTTAATTCTTTATAAGTGATAATTATGTGATAAAAAGAAAATCTACCCGATATATATAACATCCTAATGAAACGAATATATGAAACGGAAGTATAAATCGACTGATTAAACAACTGATTATGTTTCACGGCGATTTCTCCTAAATTATGGAATACTTTGTGATGAAATTAACACAAAAAATCAATATTGATCCGCAGATTTCAAAACTGGTATTAGAATTTTTAAATTCGAATTAGTTTTCGAAATATTATTTTTTTTTCTAATTTTATATACATTTTTCTAATGATGGCAACTCAAATTTAATCATACAGATATATATTTTTTATATTTCAGAAAAGGTTGACATGGTAACACGGCTATTGTTGTTTATTTGATAATAAATGTTTATTTACTTTTATTTCTTTTTACAAATTATATAAATTATTTTGTTCTGTGATTATTAATTATTTTTTTGATATTTCCTTTAGAAAATAACAGAAAATAATTAAGAAATGCAGTACTACTTAGTTATTCCGTCGAGCAATTTTGCCAAATTATATAAATCGCCAAAATACTCGCCAAATTATACAAATTGACATAATTTTTGTTTTAAATAACGAAATAACAAAAAATTAGTATAACATTAATAAAGATATGAATAAAACGTCGAAATAAAAATCACTTGATGACGTAAAAACGTGTAACTTGCTTAAAGTCAAGTGAATGTGACATTTATGATCAACCATTATTGGCATTTAATCTTATAGTTTGGCGATAGATTTTTGATGGTCGGGATATCTAAGGAATACCAAAAATGCATATGTAACTGATATTTGAAAACGAGGTTTTCGCCAAATTTTCGTAAAAAAAATAAATATCACGCCAAACCTGCGGTGCGTATCTGTCCAAATATTACCACTCGAAAAAATAAAAAAAATGCTAACTGGCGAGTTGAAAAAAAGCTATTGGCGAGATTTGCATTCTGCTAGCGTAACAGTACCTAGAATTCTTTGCGACCATGACAACTTTTATGTAGTTTTATTCGAAAAATTTTTTTTGATTTTTTAATCAAAATGGAAAACTTACGGTCCCATATTGGCGCGATTTTTTTCTCACGCCAATGTCATATACGGAACGGGCACATAACTGGCGCCAAAGTATCGTTATTTTGCTTGATATGGTAAGCCGGATGTTGTTGTTTATGCTGTTGAAGCGTTCCCCAAATTGTCGTCGTTAAAAAATCACGCCAATATGGGACATATATGACATCTTTGCCAAACTTTCATATGAACGGCGAAAGGATCAGACCGTATTTGTTTATGGCAGTTGATGACTTGAACTATTATAATATAGATGAAATGATGGCGATAGAATAATATTTGGCGACTTATCACCTGTGGCTGGCTAACATTAAAGTACCAAAATGGCACCTAGAGTATAAAAAGCGAAGTGGTCCGCCTGGAGCTGTTGATGATAGTCACATGTTTTAGGTTATTGTTATAGAGATTGTTTTAAAATACCGGGAGACAAAGACTCTTATACTTAATTTATTTCATTTTAGCTTCTTTTCAAATGTTTAACTGATTCTCTTTAATCAAAAACGAAAACAACCATTGGATGTCTTAACAGCAACTGATTCGCCCTTAAATTTTTGCAATCAAAGGGAATTGAATGGAAACCCGTTTACAGGGAGATCTGCACAGCTTTTTTCAGTATAATTCAATCTTCTGTAATATTTTTAAAATCCATCAGATTAGCGTGTTTTTAGATTCTGCGGTGTCTGAAAAGGGGTTGGCGAGCGTAGCTTGCAGGGGGCAGAGCCCCCTAGTTAAACATAAAAAAAACTTACTTTAATTAATATTTTCTTTATTACAGAAAAAAAAATCTAATAAAGAGTGAAATTATTACTTCGCTTGTAATTTCTGTAACATCGATGTCCCTTTGTCTGCTTCAAATTTTTTGGCCGTTCTTTAACAATTTTTTTTTTTTTTTACTAATGGAAAATGTTGGTTTCGGAAATACAGTCTTATTTCTCTAAAGCATATATTAATTCTCTAGTCATATTTATGCATTTTTCTAGTGATATCTTTTCTTCGGCCGGTTGTTCATCCTCATCTTCTGAGTTACTACTAGCACTATCGGCGGTTTCATTTAGCACAACCTGTCCTTTAAATTGTTCGTTCTTGATGCATTTTCTTCAATGCTTAGCCAGTCATCTATATCACTTTTTTCGACACTTAATGCATTTTAAGATTTTGCGTGTTCAATCAGCTCATAAATTGCGGTCTTTTCACGGATAATGTGAAAGTCTGAAATCTTTCCTCAGCATTGATGTCGCAGTTTCCGAACATTCATATAGCCATATACTATTGTGCTATTTGCCAAAGTTGTCCCAAAATTTGTTGCCTTTGATAAGCAACGCTGCAGCTCCCAGAAAATGTGTTCAGAAAAAAATCGCCTCCGATAATAAAAAAACATTAATAAAGTAAGTCAAATATTCTTTTTTTGCATTTTAACTTTCAATCTTGAAGTTTTTAATTCATACAGAATTGCTATTTTTCTCCTCCCATAACTTGAAAGTGCAAAAGAGAAAGGAAGGGAAAGATGATTTTGATGCCGGATTTTTGAAGTTGTCGGATTTCTAAATGCCGGATTTTTAAAGTTGTCGGATTTCTGAATGCCGGATTTTTGAAGTTACACTGTATTTCACTTTTTTTAAAACAATATATTAGCAAACCACTTACCTGTGTTATGAAGCAAACGATCTGCAATGCCTCCTTAATTTACTAACATATACCAAATTTTGTATACAAAATATGACTTTAAAAAAAAGTGTGCATTTTTCAATAAAAATAGCTATAAAATTAATATGTATAAACTCTCAACTATTTTTTGCTTCATAACATACCAATAGATGAGCAGAACCTTATTTCAAAATTTTATTTCAACATCTTAAAACCTTTTTAAGAAATGATTTTTCTCGTAAACGTACACAATGAAAACGCAAATTAAGATTTTGATATATAGTCCAGGCAATAGGGAATTTTACCTAGCAAAATTAATGGTAGTTCTGAAAATCGGCTTACTTTATGTTTTTTGGGTCGTTGAATCTGAATTTGTAACTTTCCACCAAAATTTCCCCCGGCAACCCCCGCAAAAAAGGTTTTTATTAAAAAAATCAATTTTTTATTGTTTTAGGGGAAAAGTATCTAGACATTCAGAAAGTAGATAAAATTTTCAACAAATTAGATATATGACATTATGACTTAGGATGAAGGGGAAGGGGGGGTTTCTGCTTCAGAACATGCGTCGCGATGCTGCGTGGACTAAGTTGCGCAATTCCACTTAACCACTTACATGTTAACATTCGCCCTCCCATCTCCCCTCCGAACCTTCTCTGTAAGGTTTACTTTAAGTTTTTTCGATAGCTGAATCCGAATTTTTAACTTACCCCCAAAATTCCCCCCTTTGAAACTCCCCCAAAATAGTTGTTTTTAACTAAAAATTTCTTATTGTTTTAATGAAAAAGCATTACGAAATTCAGAAACTAGACAACATTTGCAACAAATAGGCTACATGACATTATGACGTAGGATAAACGTGGAGAGAGGGGGCTGCCTTGGAACATTCACCGCGCGCTTTTCTCGAAAACCAAATTTTTTCAAAAAATCATTTTTTGGGGGGGGGTTGCCGGGTGAAATTTTGGTGGGAAGTTACAAATTCGGATTGAGCGACCCCCAAAAACATAAAGTGAGTCGAAATTCAGAACTAGTATTAATTTTATCAGGTAAAATCCCCTATTGCCTGGAATTTATAACTTAGTGCACGTAGCGCCCCAGTGCATGTTCAGAGGCAGCCCTCCCGCTCCCAGTTCATCTTACCTCATAATGTCATACATCCTATTTGTTGAAAATTTTGTCTAGTTTCTAAATTTCGTAATGCTTTTCCCCTGAAACAATAAGAAATTAAAGTTAAAAACAACTATTTGGGGGTGTTTTCCGGGGGTGGAATGATCTTTTGGGGGTAAGTTAGAAATTCGGATTCAGCGACTCAAAAAACTTAAAGTAAACCTTATAGAGAAAGTTCGGAGGGGAGATGGGAGGGCGAATGTAAACGTGTGAGTGGTTAAGTGGAATTATGCAACTTTGTTCACGCAACACCGCGCACATTTTCCGAGGCAGATCCCCCCCTACCCCTTCATCCTAAGTCATAATGTCATGTATCTAATTTGTTGCAAATTTTGTCTGCTTTCTGAATTTCTAGATACTTTTTCCCTAAAACAATAAAAAAATTGATTTTTTTTAATAAACTAGGGGGCTCGGCCCCCTACGAGCTACGCTCGCCAACCCCCGTCCAGACACCGCAGATTCTAAATGCACGCTAATTTTATCGTCTTTAAAAAGATTTCGAAAGATTGAATTATAATTTAAAAAACAGTGGCGATCTCCCTATAAACGAATTTCTATTCATTTCTCTTTGATTGGGGAATTTTAACGCCAAACCCGCTGCGGTACTACTTGATTATCCCGTCGACCAATTTCGCCAAATTATATAAATCGCCAAACCACTCGCCAAATTATACAAATTGACATAATTTTTATTTTAAATAACGAAAGAACAAATGAATTAGTACAATATTTATAAAAATACAAATAAAACGTCGAAATAAAGATAACTTGATGACGTAGTTTTTAATCTGACGTAATTTTGAGCAAGCTATTCTTTCTCTTTTTAAATATTCACGTGAAAATATATATATTTCCTTTTGTATATTTCCTTTGTTAGAAATGAAATATTATTTGCGCTTTCCTAACAAAAATAGTTGAAAGTATCCTCTCAAAATATCAAATAAATGTCTAGTGCAATTTCTAAATTTAAGCTGTTTTGCAATATTATTTTGTGTTTATTTTATGTAATAACTTTAATATGACGTAAATATGACGTAATTTCTCCTATTTAAGACTTCTAACGCATGTTAATGAATTTATTATTTTACAATATCCTTTCTCTTTTAAAATTCACGTGTATACTTTTTATGACGTAATTTTTAATAAGTTCCTGTTTTTGTACATAATTATTTAATTCTAATTCCAAATGATTTTTTCTGTTTATAATAGTCACGTGTAAATAAATTTTTAATTTGAAGCAAACATTATTGTTTCCGTTGTTTATACAGTTGGCAACAGGTTAAATTAGTACAATTTTCTAAAATAAGTAAAAAATATCTCTCGAAATGCTGAAAATTTCAATTTAAAATAGAAATGAAACCTCGAAAAATGAGTCAAATTAAAGAAAAAAATGAATTCTGCACACCGGGAAATTATAACGTATAAAATGATCTAAAAATTAATAAATTCCGATGTATAGTTTTTGCTCCTATAAAACTTTTTTAGTGGGACGATTTTGTCCAACTTTAGCATTGAATATCTCTTAAAATAATTCTTCGATTTGAAAACTGTCTGTATCAGCGTGTGTATCAAACATTTCTGTATGATACTACCGATTTTCATATTTTTGTATGCATTATTTTTCTTAATATTAACGAAGAAAGACCTCCGGTCACAAAAAATTCAAAACCGGCGGCGGTGACAGCGGTAGTTACTTTTTTTTTAGAATAGAGAGAAACCTTTTTTGGGGGGCATTTTACCAAAACTTGGGGGGGGGGGGTGGGGGGGGATGCCGGGGGAAATTTTGGTGGGAAGTTAAAAATTCGGATTCAGTGACCCAAAAAACATATAGTAAGCCTTTTTCCAGAACTACCATGAATTTTGCTAGGTAGAGCCCCTATACGGTCTCTATTGCCCGGACTAATAGCACAAAAAATCATGCATAGAAGTTTTCAACTTTAAAGTTCACCATATTTGTAGGTGTTTATATATTTGTGTATATATTATATATTATATATTTCTGTATTAAAATCTATTGTTTACCTTTCTGTGACTTTAAACGATCACACCCGGTTTCAGAAAATTCATTTACGGTTTATATATTGGGCTATAACTTTGCTTCTAATTATCGCTGAACAAAAAGTAAGGCTTCTTTGGAATTTCTAAATGTTTGAACTTTGTTTTCAAATCATAGTAAAAAATCTCTCTATTCTAAAAAAAAGTAACTACCGCTGTCACCGCCGCCGCCGGTTTTGAATTTTTTGTGACCGGAGGTCTTTCTTCGTTAATATTAAGAAAAATAATGCATACAAAAATATGAAAATCGGTAGTTTTATACAGAAATGTTTGATAAACACGCTGATGCAGACAGTTTTCAAATTGAAGAATTATTTTAAGAGATATTTAATGCTAAATTTGGACAAAATCGTTCCACTAAAAAAGTTTTATAGTAGCAAAAACTATACATCGGAATTTAATAATTTTTAGTTCATTTTATCCGTTATAATTTCCCGGTGTGCAGAATTAATTTATTTTTTTAATTTGACTCATTTTTCGAGGTTTTATATCTATTTTAAATTCAAATTTTCAGCATTTCGAGAGATATTTTTTACAGATTTTAGAAAGTGATATTAATTTAAACTGTTGCCAACTGTATAAACAGTGGAAACAATAATGTTTGCTAAAAAAAAAAAATATTTATACGTGTAATAAATTAAAAATTTATTTACACGTGACTATTATAAACAGAAAAAAACATTTGGAATTAGACTTAAATAACTACCGGGTGTCCCAAAAAGGACTGACTGATTTTAAAATTCAATAAATTGCAAACGGTGGCAGATATGTAAAAAATTCTTGCAGGAGGGTTATGCATAAGGTCAAAAGTTTTATTACAGTGATTTTCGATTTTAGTTAGAATTACAAACAATAGATGGCGCTGTAAACAATAGTCGCTAAATACAGGCTCGATTTCTGGTCCTTTCTCTTGTTCCATGCTGAAAAAGGAGATGGAAATGTATTATCCGGGCCACAACGTACCAAAAATCGAGCCTGAATCCAGCGTCTATTGATCGCAGCGCCATCTATTGTTTGTAATTCGAACTAAAATTGAAAATCACTGTAATAAAACTTTTGACCTTATGCATAACCCTCCTGCAAGAATTTTTTAAATATCTGTCACCGTTTACAAGTTATTGAATTTTAAAATCAGTCAGTCCTTTTTGGGACACCCGGTATGTACAAAAAGCAGGAACTTATTAAAAATTACGTCATAAAAACTATAATTACACGTGAATTTTAAGAGAGAAAGGAATTTGTAAAATAATAAATTTATTAACATGCGTTAGAAGCCTCAAATAGGAGAAATTACGTCACATTACAGTTATTACATAAAATGAACACAAAATAATATTGCAAAATGGTTTAAATTTACAAATTGCGCTAGACATTTATTTGATATTTTGAGAGAATACTTTTCAACTATTTTTCTTAGGAAAGCGCAAATAATATTTTATTTCTAACACAAGTATTTTCACGTCAATATTAAAAAGAGAAAGAATAGTTTGGTCAAAATTACGTCAGATTAAGAACGATTAATTTAAAATGTCTCATTTAAAGAACTTTCTTTTCGCTTTGTTAAAAAATACCGGGAGACAAAGATTCTGTTTACTTAATTCCTTTTATATTAGCTTATTTTGAAATGTTGTTACACGTGTCTACGTCATCAAGTTATTTTTATTTCGACGTTTTATTTGTATTTTTATTAATATTGTACTAATTTATATGTTCTTTCGTTATTTAAAATAAAAATTATGTCAATTTGTATAATTTGGCGAGTGGTTTGGCGATTTATATAATTTGAAATCTATTTTTTGAACAGTTTAAAAAAAGCTAATAATAAATTAAATTTATCTTTGTTGTAATCATCAATAAAATTTAAGTTGTTCTACCAGTGTCTGAAACGACTTGTCAGGTATTGGTTCATAACCGTCAGTTATTGGATAATTGCATTACTAATAATTTAGAACCTGAAAAAAGGTCACATGTATCTGTAGTATGATATCACATATAAAAAAAGTTTAATTATTTTGTTTTATAATAAATATTAAAGTAACATTAAAGCTTAAATTCTTTGAAATATAAAACAACTCTTTTTTTTTTTTTTTACATCTTTGGAAATAAAATGTCAGACACTGGTTCGCTTTGTGTCAGTTACTGGTTTTTCAAAATAGGATTGGTGTGAGTCACTGGAGTTTTTGACGACATTTGTGAAAAAAAATAATTTTTAATAATAAAATGCATACCTTTTTTAAATTTTGTCAACAATAATTTTTTAATGTATCTCTACTATTATTTAAAAAAGAAAGATAAGCATAAAATAGATTTAAAATTTCGTAATAGTGATTTGAACAAGGAAGATTCCTTAAGGTATCAGTTACTGGGGGTTTCAACATATCATGTTAAAAGACTAGATTATATCAATTTACAGGAAACTAGATTTTTTTTTCTAACTTGCATAAAATCATTGACAAAAATCTGAAAATACAGATAGTTTTCGATTAAGAGCGCAGAATTAAGCATTGAAAAATATACTCAGTATATTTGTAACATCAATGATTGTGAATAAATGAAGGATTCTCGGACACATTTTTCGAATATTGCACTCTGAATGAAACACAATTCAGTATCAATTTTTACATCGTAATGTTTTCAACGCGTACACTGAATAATACATAGCAATAGTTACATTCTCAATATCACATTAAAAAAGTAGATAATGTCAATTTACAGGAAACCATACTTTTTTCCTTTTTTAAACTTACATAAAATGATTGACAAAACATCTGAAAATACAGATAGTTTTGGATTTAGAGCGCAGAATTAAATACTGAAAATTATACTCAGTATATTTGTAACATTTTGTTGATAATGATTCTGAATAATTGAAGGCTTCTCGGACACATATTTCGAATATTGCACACTTAATAAAACATAATTCAGCATCAATTTTTACATCGTAATGTTTTCAAGACGTACACTGAATAATCCATAGTAGTAGTTAAATTCTGAATATCATATTTAAAAACTAAATTGTGTCAATTTACAGGAAGATTTTTTTTTAAATTTACATAAAATCATTTACAAAACATCTGAAAAAACAGAGTGCGCGAGATTAACCCTTTGGGGATGAGCGACCGGTATACATGCCGCGTAAGGTGCTCAGAATCTGTAATTATTCTCGCCAGTAAATTTTTATTGTCAATTTTGCGTTATTTAATCCGAGCATTTTCCCGATTCCATTAGGCAAAATTTTCTGTTTTAAAAACCGGTGATAAAAGATTAAAAATCCTGCAAAAGACGCTCGTCCCGAAGGGGTTAAGTATTGAAAAATATATACAGTGTATTTGTAAGAACTGGTTAATAATGATTCTGAAAAAGTGAAGACTTCTCGGACACCTTTTACGAATATCATACACTGTATAAAATATCGATTTTGAGAGAGGTAGAACCACTTCAGAAGTTTTTGCGATTCCTTTATGTAACTCTGATATAAAACGTTTTGGAATCTAGTCCATTGTGCCAAATGTTCGAAAATTATTACATGTATGATTTTAACACGTTTATATTGTATGTTTTTTAATGCAATTTGTTGTCTTAAGGATTAATTTCTAAAAGACCCACACTGTAACTGCCTACTATCCTTCGTTTCCATTGTTCTTTCTAAAAATTAAAACTACCCCAAAAGAACAGCTATAGAGATATTTCAGATGTGGCAGAAAAGAAGAGCGGAAGTGATTTACACAAATAGTCAATTTAGTTTTATATATTTGCAGGAAAGTGTTGTGTAAAACGTTAATTTATTAAGATATGCAATTGATAACAGAATGGTGAAATCATACAAATTTTGATTTAATTCCTTAAAGAAAATTTTACAATGCTTTATAACCAGCTCCTTTAAAAATACTAGGGTTAATACTTAAAACATATAATCTTCAGAATATTCTAATTACGCATAATTTAGCCGGCTACTTTATTGACATCTCGTTGTCAATGCTTCATGAATGATGGAAGAATAGTAGACTGACTTATTTCTAATTTCCAAAGTCTAGAGCTCTTGTGCTCGTGATCCGCGAATTTACTTTTTTATCTCATGCGTTTCAAATCATAGACAATAATAAATATCAGGGAGTTAGTTAATTTGTTAATCACGCACTTTATAAATGAAATAAATGATATTATCTAAATTCAAATCCTACCTACATATAAATCTGCTTATATAAAATATTTTAAAATCACTATTACGTAGAACTATATAAAAAAAAAATACAGCAAGCAAAACCCGCACTACCAATGCTATTTCATTGCCAAATTATCACCGAGCATTGGAAGAGATACGTCTCGAATGAGAATTGTGTTTACTATTTGAATATGAATGAAATTTTTGAAAAGACTCGTCTACATATTAAAAATTACGCCAACTTTAAACTTTCCAATAGTAACCATACTTTTGACGGTGCATTTGAGTTCTTTGGATCTAGTCAGCACGGAAAAAAGCATAGTTTTTATATTTTTTCTCAAACATTCATAGGGTAAAGTGCCCATATTTCGTCCGCTCTCCTAATTTCGCCACCTTAACTTCTCCCCTTCTGCGAAAATGGCGCCACTTATGACGCAAGGCACAAGGGACGGGAGGTAAAAGGGGTCAGTGTTGAAAGTTTCTTTCGCCAAGACGCATACATAAATTAAAGACGGCAAATTTCCTATTTTTAGAAGACCTGAGTTCTTATTACGTCGTTTCTAGAACGTTATTTACTGTCCTGTAAGTATTTATTTCTTATTCATTGCCTATATTTTACATTGGTAAGATGCTGACAATAGCATACAGTAAGTTTTAGGACACTCAGTTCATCTTACGAAAATTGAAGCTCCGTCATATTGGAAAGTAGCGTGATCCCAATTTCGTCTCCCTTGCAGTTCTTATTTTCGTCCCGGGGATGAAATTAGGAATGTTTTTTCATGACTTTTTTTCAATTTTTTCCCCATGTTTGGATGTCTAATGTTTCGTTATGTTATTCTTCCACTGATAATTAGTACATTTCTTTGTGCCTTACTTTAATGTAAATTAAATTACTTACTTAATTAGAAATATTTTGATTTAGTTATAAGTTAAGCCTCGGCGTATTGGTTTTTTTGAGGGGACGAAATTGGGACCATTTTTTCCCTTTTGCATTGTTTAGATACTTTTGACAAAAACAATTTTTCGCATTGTTAAAAATTTTTTGTACGCTATTTGCCTATGTTTTTATGTGCGTGGGTAGTTAGTCTATGTAAAATCCAAATTTGGTAGATTTTCACTGAAAATTACAACTTCCACGGGCCTAAAAGTGACTGGGGGACGATAATAGGACACCTTACCCTACAAGTGGAAGAAGTCAAAGTTTAAGAATGCTAATGTTAAGAGGATTCAGTAACCTTTGAATTTTTTTTTCACTTAAATGTTTTAGGATACCTTTTCGACACATTCTGAAATGGTTATAACAACGAAAATGATTTAATGAAGAAAAAAAATAATTCTTATGGTAAAACTTAAAAAATTAATTAATTAAAACGGTACTTTGCCTTATTTGATTCTCTTGAAATTTATAACTTTCAGCAAGAGATTTTTCATAATTTTCCTACATATTACTTACATGTAACATAATTGTTTTATATAAGTATCACATCCCCCCCCCCCCTCAAAAAAAATGTTTAAGAAAAAAATATAAGGGCCATTGCACAAAAGACGGAAAAATATCCTGCACGTGAAACTTACATAAATACCTATATCTATTGGCTTAAATTCTCTTAAAATACAAACTATACGTTAAAAATAACAAAAATCCTAGATTTTCATATTAACATAGTTGTTTTAATTCCAGAGTACAATAGTATTGTTAAAGCAACAGTAATATGCAGAAAAGCTATACCACACACGATATGGAATGGTTCTTTAATGGATTTAAAAACCTCTACAATTTTACCCTAGACCCAAGTATTCTGCTCGTTTTTAAAAGGTTTTTTAAATCTCCGCATTTTAAACCCCAGACCTAAGTAATTTGCCCATTTCGGGGAATTCCATGAAAAACAGAAAAATATGTCCTGCGCGTGATATTTACTTAAATACCTATTAACTTATAAGTTGTTAAAATATAAACTAGGGTAAGGTGCCCTACTATCGTGCCTCAGTCACATTTAGGCCTGTGGAAGTTGAAATTTTCAGTGAAAATCTACCAAATTTGGATTTTACATAGACTAACTACCCACGCACATAAAAACATAGGCAAATAGCGAACAAAAAATTTTTAACAATGCGAAAAATTGTTTTTTTCAAAAGTATCTAAACAATGCAAAAGGGGAAAAAAAGGTCCCAATTTCGTCCCCTCAAAAAATCCAATACGCCGAAGCTTAACTTATAATTAAATCAAAATTTATTTCTAAATGAATAAGTAATTTAATTTACATTAAAGTAAGGCACAAAGAAATGTACTAATTATCAGTGGAAGAATAACATAACGAAACATTAGACATCCAAACATGGGAAAAAAATTGAAAAAAAGTCATGAAAAAACATTCCTAATTTCATCCCCGGGACGAAAATAAGAACTGCAAGGGAGACGAAATTGGGATCACGCTACTTTCCAATATGACGGAGCTTCAATTTTCGTAAGATGAATTGAGTGTCCTAAAACTTACTGTATGCTATTGTCAGCATCTTACCAATGTAAAATATAGGCAATGAATAAGAAACAAATACTTACAGGGCAGTAAATAACGTTCTAGAAACGACGTAATAAGAACTCGGGTC
This sequence comes from Maratus speciosus, assembly GCA_963932465.1. Classification (NCBI taxonomy): domain Eukaryota; kingdom Metazoa; phylum Arthropoda; class Arachnida; order Araneae; family Salticidae; genus Maratus; species Maratus speciosus. The sequence continues at coordinate 378,142,686 of OZ010788.1, read as the reverse complement.
TTCTAAAAATAAGAAATTTGACGTCTTTAATTTATGTATGAGTCTTGGCGAACGGAAATTTCAACACTGACCCTTTTTACCTCCGTCTCCTGTGCTTTGCGTCATAAGTAGCGCAGGATCAAAAAACATTCCAAAAATACGATTTTTGTAATACTAAAAGGTGTAGAAACTTTAAATTTGTCATGGTAGTTATTTATAAGATGTAAATGCTCCCTAAGAACAGTTTCTAAAAAATGTGAAATTTAAGCAGGTGAAAGGAGCGAAATTCATTCTGAAAATGCTCTAAATTATGATTTCTATGGAATTGTTAAAGATAGAAAATTTAAATTTGGAATGCTAGATACATATTTGATGTAAATTGCATGAACAGTTAAAAAAAATCCAAATTAAAAATCTTAAAGGAGCAAAAAGTGTTCTAAAAATGTTCTAAATTACCATATCTATTGAATCTGATTCTTATGGAATTGTTAAGGATGGAAACTTGACATTTTACATGGATGCTACTTTTAAGACTTAAATAGCTGCACGGAACAATTAGAAAAATAATCAAAATTTATATGGGAGAAATGCGCAAAACTGTTCAAAAACGTTCTAAATTACGATTTCTATGGAATTTTAAATAAAAGAATCCTGAAATTTGACATGACTGCTACCTTTAAGACGCAAATGCAAGCACAGAACTTTGTTTTTTAAATTTGAAATTGAAAAGGGTGCAGTAAAAAAATAGTCCTAAATATATGATTTTTGTGTTATTGATGGGACTAGAAACTTGAAATTTGGCATGGCGGTTACTTTTAGTATACAAATGCTCGCTTAGAATCGTTTCCAAAAAAATCGAAATTTAAAAGAATGAGCGAAAAAGTTTCTACAAACGTTCTAAATTAAGATTTTTATGTAATTTTACTTAATATTTGTTAATTAATTAATTCCACACCCATTTCAGGTTTAAATGACATATTTTTAATTGTAATTTCAAATCACTAGCAACTTCATTAATATGTTATTCCAACAAAATGTCATCATTATTTTTAAAAATGTTATTTATTAAATTCCAACTAAACGAAATGTCTTTAAAACCAATTAAAAACGCTGAAAAATCACTTTTTATAATTTAAAGGCTTAAATTTTTAAAAAAAACCTTAATTAAAAACCAATAAAATCCACCTGCATGGCTGTTTTTAATTTTAGATAGATTTTTTGCAATCCTGCAATATAGTAAATTTTGTCCTCTACTAATTATTCTTTTTTATTTTTTTGTGATTATTAATTTTATTTTCTGATCTCGGGTCCAGACAACTTCGGTCGGGTCGAATCAGCTCGTATACTGTAAATATCTAAATTCATTTTAAGCAAGACGCTGGGAAATTCATATTTTCGTCAATTTCTTCGAAAATGAAATTTACCGAGTCATACACGTTACAAACTTTAATGTATATATATCCTCCTAAAAAATCATCTGATTGATTTTTGTTTTTTAATGAGATACAAAAAATAGACCCAAACATGTAAACTGCATTTTTCCGATTCAAAAACACATTTCACTTTATGGAAATTATTAATAATAACACATTAAAGAAAATAAGAATCATGGCTACATTAATTTTTTCAAAAAACGAACCACTTTCATCCAAAACATGGATGTGTAAGCTTAGAGCTCATTTTAATGATTACTTTTCGTGAAATAGATAAATTTTACTGTTTGGTGCTTTTAAAAGATAGTCTCTTGTTATCAAAGCATCAAATGAAAAAAAAATACTAGACAATCTTTACGGATTTTTTTATCATATAAAGTGGGATTATATAATATTGAGAAATATTGTATAATTTTTCTGGTACTAATTATGTGTTTCAGTTAAATTTATGTGCCGATAAAAATGTAAATTTTTGTGTCATTTATGAATATACCCCTAACAGATGATTTTCTTTTATAATTCTATGAAGATTTAAGAAAATCTATATAAATTATCCTCTTTTCTGTGTTTTCTGGATCCAAGCAACGCAAACATGGTGTGAAAATTGGGTAATATTATATGAAAATCAAAAGTTAGTATTATTTTTAGTATGTTGACGACTTCCATTTAAAAATTGCTTTTATATCCGGAAAGTAGACACAATTTCTAGTCAAATGGTATCTCAATTATCTCCCTGAGTCAATTTGGTGGGGAAATAGGATACGGTGGTACATTTGTTTTCCAGAACTAAAATGGAAAATGATGTACATTTGAAATTACTCAGCATTTATATGCTAAAAAAAGTCAGTTAACTCAACTAAAATGCAAACTGGATTAGTTTTGCATTTCCCTTTTTTAACCTTCAATTTTTTACTTTTCAATTCTTGACATTTCAATCTTTACCGTTAAAAACTTACTTTCTACGAGTAATGGAAGCTTAATCGATGAAATTATGCCATCTAAATGTACAATCAATCCTATTAAAAGTTTCATGGTTCCAGAAATATGTAAACAGGTAATGCAAACAGGATTAGTTTCGCATTTCCACTTTCTATCCTGAAGGACCTTTCAATCGTTATCGTTAATAAAAACTTACTTTCTACGAGTAATGGAAGCTTATTACATGAAATTATGCCATCTAAATGTACAATCTTATTAAAAGTTCCATGGTTCCAGCAATATGTGAACAGGTAATGCAAACAGCATTAGTTTTGCATTTACACATCTGATCCTGAAGGATCTTTCAATCTTTATCGTTAAAACTTACTTTTTATGAGTAATGAAATCTTAATAGATGAAATTATGCCTTCTAAATGTACAATACTATTAAAAGTTCCATGGTTCCAGCAATATGTAAACCGGTAATGCAAACAGGATTAGTTTTGCATTTCCACTTTTCATCCTGGAGGACCTTTCAATCTTTATCGTTAAAAAGTAAATTTCTACGAATAAGGGAAGCTTAATACATGAAATTATGCCATTTAAATGTACTGTCCTATTAAAAGTTCAGTGGTTCCTGCAATATTTTATGGCAAAAATTAAATACTTTTGGCTTATTTCTTCAAATTTTTAAATTGAATTGTGGTTTTCATAGACGACAGAATGCATTCTTGTGCTTCTTTTTTGAATTAATCACGATAAAAATGCATAAATGAACACAGAAGATCTCTTTTTGTTTCAACACAATAATGCTTTCAGCTACATTATAAAATGTTTATTAGACACGTAACGTCATTTTTTATAAAAGAAATTTCATCCCGTGCCCCCAAAATGCAAATAAATAGAAAAAAAAATTAGAGCTCAGACTTTAGAATATAATTTTTGAAAGATTTTAAGATTTAGAGTTAGAACAGCATTCTTTTCTATAAAAAAAGAAATGTACTAGTCTAACACCTACTTTCATTTATAGGTTCTGTCAAAGTTTTAACCTTTTTTAGCTTTTTACAATTTTTGAAAATTATATTTCATAAATAGATAAATAAATAAATAAATAAATAAAATAAATTAGAGCCCAGACTTTACTATATATAATTTTCGAAAGACTTTAAGATTTAAAATTAGAGCAGCATTATTTTTTATAAAAAAAGAGGTGCACTAGTGTAACATCTACTATAGTATATAGTTTCTGTCAAAGTTTTAATTTTTTTTAAAAAGTGCTTGATGCACTGGTTAGTACAATGTAAACAAGGATGCAAAAAATCATGCGTGAAGCATAAATTATGAAAAACTTTCCAACACGTCTAAGAAACTGTAAAGAGACTTCACAATTAAATAAGGTGAATTAATATAACGTAAATAAAGAGTTTCGAAAACATATAGTACGTTTAAAAATCCAGTTTTAGCAACTACCTTCCACAGCAATAATAAAAAAAAAGTCTAATTATTTTGTGCAACCTTGTATGTGATGCACAGATCTACCATCTATACTATATAGTGTGCAAAAATTTAGTTCAGTTAGAAAATTTACATTTAACAACTTTCAGCAATAGATGGAAAAGTATTCGAATTCTTTTGTACGGCTTTGGATATTATGTAAATATTTTCGCACACATCACATATTAAGCTAAAACGTATTAAGATAAAAACGAATAACACCACTTAAAACATACTTCCAGCAATTACCAAGCGTAAATGGCAATGCACCTAGTTCTTTGCGCAACCTGCATATGAATGTATTTATATTCCACAAACTTCTATAGGTATAATAATGAAGTTCAGCCGGAAAATGTATAATACATTTGAAAAACTACCCTTAAGAAATTCAGTCCCATATTCAGTACTACTTAGGAATTCCTTTATGTGTTGATCAAAATTTATACAGATCCGGAACTATACAAGAATTTAGTTAGACTTAATAAATCAACAAAAATTGAAAGCGTATTTCGAGCAATTATCGCCTGTAACCGAATTCTTTTGTGTGTCCCTATAAAGGAATATTAAATGCAATCCACACCATACTTTTCGTGAAGAAACTTATAGTGCATCTCAGCAATGCATATTAATTTCGTTATGTTTGAAACAGTGTAACAACATTAAAATATATTGCAAACGATTTTTTTTCCCGTGGACCATTATGTAACAAAATTATATTGAGGGTCTCTGTAAATGAAAAATAAATGCTTTGCGCTCTTAATTCTACCTAAAACATGTTTTAGTGCACTTCGTAAATGCATATCAATTTCATCACGTTTGAAATGTTTTGGCATCATCAACATGCACTCGAAACGATTTTTTTCCATTGACAGTAATGTAACGGACTATTTTTCACTGTTCCTGCAAATTAACTATAAATTCTACAAAATTCATTTTCAACAGAAGCCGCGCTATAGCAAACGTCAATAACATTAAAATAATTTCAGGGTCATTCAAATATATTTACGCGAGTTAGAGCACAGCCATACTAACCGAAGTCATAAACACTTTTCACTATACTGGAAATTCTTAAAAAAGGCCTGATAATTGGTAAAACTTGCTACACTTTGAAACGTTATTTCGATTAATAATACACTGTTTTTTACTTCACTTTATTTTTGAAAAAAGTGTAATTTTATTGATAAAACTACAAACATGGTAGTAAAAACAATAATTTTAGTAACTGAACATTTTTATGATTCATATTCGAAGATTTCTCCAGAATTGTTAATTATTTTTTTTAATCATCATCATTAACTAAATGATGTAGAGCAGTGGTACATTTTAATTATAATCTAGATTTCACTCGTCAATCATTTGTATAAACGAAAAATTTTACATTACGTATTATTCCATCTCAAAAGTCTCTTTTATCTTTATGGAACCTGAACAACATGAAAGCCATGGGCATGTGCCTTGAGTTACATTTTCATAAATCAGTCCCCATGCGCGTACATTTACATCACTAATTTATAAAACTTGATACAAAGGAAAGTAATTACTAGTTCTACACAATTTCTCAGTTGACATAGTCATTATCATTCATAATGGATGAATGAATTCTGCAATAATTACTCCATAAAATTTAGAAGACTTCTAAGAAAGGTTCGTCTTTCATACAGATCTTATGATTGAAATTGCAAAGGTTTCTCTCTTAGCTCGGCTACAATTTATATTATATGAAATACAAACTGAGTTTCGCCTTTGTTTAGTTTAATGTTTCTTAGTGCATCATTATTTCCTAATTAAACTTCTACATCATTATTTTCTATTAAGCCATATAAATGCGTTATTGCAGTTATTAGTTATGATTACATTTAAAGGAGATTTAATTAAAATTTTGGAATTTTTTTAGTAATTTTTTATATTTCTGAAAAATGTTTTTTTTAAACTTCTATTTCTGTATCTGCTCTTGTTCTAACATTACTGAATATGCTTGAAAAGATACGACATTATTGAGGTTTAATATATTATGTTTTCTATTCTGTTGAAAATGTTGTGTGTCGCATTTATTATTCACATTCAAATGTTACATACATATAATACACAAAAATATTTGGATACATTACAATATATTAGAGAAAACTGATTGAAATAGCTTTTAATAATGTTAAAGTATTTGAAATAGAACGAAAGTGATACATGTTATTCAAGTTTGATGCATCATACCATTTGTTGAAAATGTTGGGCGTAGCGTTTATAGTTATTTTACAAGGCCACAGAAACTTTTGTATGTAGCATAGTCTGTTGTGAGTAGTTGTCAGTAGTATTTAATGATTCTTTGAAGCTTTAACTCCATTTTCTTTGGTAAAATTATTTGTGTGGTCCTTACAAGAAGAAGACTTTATAGACTCTAATGCATAGTCATCTGACTTTTTACCATTTTTAGCCTTTAAAGAGATGATATGAAGGTGTGGCGCTCTGACTTTTTGTGTATAATAAAAGTACCTCATCTTGTAAGTATTTTAACATGGCCAAACCATTTGCGCGGGTCTTCCGGAAACTTCGGTTATCGTAACTGTTAAAGATATTTAGTGTTTCTGCAGTTACAATGTTCAAATCATGACGGCGCATTGAGCTGAAAAGAAAATATTCTCGGAAGTGCACAGGAGCTGGCGAAAGCTCCATCTCTTTACAAGACACTGTCCGATGTTGAAGTGGATTGTGACATAAAAAAAAGACCATTGTAGTCAATGATGACCAGAAAGCTCAACCAACATCTCCAAGATCCACGATTTCAGTTTCAACTGAACTCATAAATGTCAAATTTTGGCTGAGTAACCATTCCAAACCCATTCGTTATTGATGTCATTGAAAAACACCTAATATAGTGGCACCACGATCATAAATTATAATCGAAAGATGCATGCTATAATGTAGTATGGTCACCATTTTCATTTTCAAATGTGTACGCTTGGATATCACAACGAAAATTAATGTTCTGAAATCCCTTTTGCCAACTCTCATGCATGAATGAGTATTTATGCAGTTACTTTTAATAGACACAGCATACATAAATATATACATACAGAAACTTACAATAAATACAAAACATACAATACATGGAATAACGTATTTTGAGCAAACTAAATTAATAGCTACTCTGTTACTTTTTCTCTGTCGAATATTTTTTATACTCCTTGAAAAATTACAAATATTTACTTTGCCATAGAATTTTCCACTTAAGTTGAATCTTTCAGAGTTGCTACATACTTTACAAATTATCAGTTATTCATCTTTTATTACTTATCTGTACAAAAATGGAGAATTCAAACGGAATGCTGCTTCTTATTTATTTATTTTTTTTTTTAATTTACAGCATGTCGCATAAATCTTTAACAGCTACGAAAATGCTTTAAAGTGAAACCTGAGTTAAAAATATCCTTCTTTAATAAAACATTAAATGTTTTCTTTAAAACTTTATTTATTGAAGTCTGATTCTTCTCCTCAATATAAAATAAACTTCAAACTTTGTCTTCTTTTCATTCACGTTTCATTATACATTTATTTGATATTAAGGATGCTAAAATGTGAAGTATCCTTAATAATGCCCCACTTTTACATATTTCGTAATGTTGGTTTTTTATTTACAGTTTTGTAATTTTACTTTTTACCTGCTATCCCAAACAAAATAAAAGCAGATTAGAATTTAAATTAGAGAGAAGTAACAACCTCATTCAGCTATTTTAACGCACACTTCTTTTTTTTTTTTATCACATTAACACGAAAAGAAACAAAATGGATATACCTTTTAAAACAGCATCTCCCCCATGTTTCTCTTTTTAATTAAGAGGTGCTCGCAGTTCATTCTAAAATAAAAACACACTTACTAAAGAAGAAGAGCAATATCCAACTCTAGAAAACTTCACATTACAGTAATGCCAATGCAAATTGCTGCCGTAATTTTTCCTAGTCTAGTATTTCCCTGAAGATGTTTCCGAGGCACCATTTCCGGAAATGCATTTCTTCCGGGTTCTTTTCATTCCAGTTTTACTCCACGCCGAATAAACCTTTCCCTCCCTTCTCGAGAACCCCATCCTTGATTTTGTTTCCTTCGTTGAGATCATTTTCACCAGAATGGCTTATCTTGGAGAGGTAAAGACCATTTTTATTTTTTATTTTCTTTTGACTTTTTCTTTTTCATCGTTTCATTCTACTTTTTCCCACTTTCTTTTCTTTTTTTTCTTCTTCAGGGATGAGTCCGTTTATGTTGACGCCTCTTGAAGAATGAGAAAAGAAAAAAAAAAAATGTACTGACTTGATGGCGTAATGCGGATGGCCCAGTGTTTTGTATGACAGTCCTTATAACTTAATAAGTCATAGTCTAAGTCAATCTAAGAAATAGAATCCGAAGAAAATGCATTTAATGTGCGAGATGTATCAGTTTTTGTTTTTCGTGAAGTACTTTGGTATCTTTATGAGATTTATTTTTTCTCCTTGTGATTAATATTAATTTCAAGAGTTTCAGCTTCAGGAATAAATAAATCTCAATTTCTATGACAGATGACGTATATTTCCAATATTTTCCAAGTTTCTATTTATAGGGTTAGGAAAAGAAATTTTGTAATGGGATTTATTTCCCCACTTTTGCATAGTAATCATGTGCGCCTTCGATTGTTAAATTGAGGTGTACTTTGTATATTATAAGATGAATTGTTAGCTTTATTGATTAAAAAAAATACATTTTGGATTATTGGTGAAAAAGACTGTAAGCGTAAATTAAGACTTTCGCAGTCAAAGTGGACCGAGTGATTTTTTTTGACGAACTTGAGTTGTCATGCATTTGTATTAAAGTAAAATTTACTGGCGAGTAGAGTAAAAATATTATTCCCTGATTTCTTCGGATAATAAGAGTTAATCCTAAACTGTAGTTATAGCAGTTAACAGTAGCTGTAGTAGTAGTTAAGCAACAGAAAAATTTACTGCCGAGTAGAACAAAAATGTTTTCCACTGATTTCGTTGCACAATGGCAATGCAAGAATTAATCGTAAACAGTAGTTATTGTTATAGTAGTTAACAGTAGTTACAGTAGCAATTAAATAACAGTAAAATTTACTGCCGAGTAGTGCAAAAATGTTCTTTAATTTCACCAGATAATGGCAACGCAAGAGTTAATCGTAAACAAAATATCAATGTTTTATTTAACATCATATATTTTTCTGCGAGTTTAACAATTTCAATTTCTAAACTAAATAATCTGTATGGAATTTTGCTATAATTAATGAGTGTGATAAATTCGTTTATGTTAAAGCTTTTTGAAGAGAATGAAAGGGAAAAAGGTGCGTAATGGCGTAATATGTACGGCCTAGTGTTTCGCATGACAGCCGTGATAACCTTCTAAGTGATACTCTAAATCAATCTTAGGAGTAGAATCCACAGAAAATGCATTTAATGTGGGAAATGTATCAGTATTTTCTCGTGAAGTACTTTTGCATATGTGATTTTTTTTCTCCTTAAGTTTAATATTAATTTCAGGTTCAGCTTTAAGAATAAATAAATCTCGATTTTTCGAACAGAAGATGATTTTTTTCAATGCTTTTCAAATTTAGGTTTGACCGAGTTAGGAAAGAAAATCGTTAATGTGACTTATTTCACTTCTGCATAGTAATAAAATGAGATTGTGAAATCGGGTTCCACTTTTCGTATAAGATACATATGGATTGGTAGTTTTATTGGCAAGTGAAAATACATTTTAGTCTATTGAGAAACAAGACTAGTTGTAAATTAAGACGTTCGTAGAGACAATGCCCATGTGACCCCTTTGTTGAATTATAGTCATCATGTAGTTGACAACATTAATTTTAATGGAGGATAGCGAAAAATTTATTTTTATGGAATTTCTGGAATCTCATGTTTCTGGAATAGATATCTTCTCTCTATTTTTCTGGAATCTCAATGCAAGAGACGGAAAAAATAACTTAGATAATGCAAGAGTAACTTAACCAATAAATAAACATGTTTTTTGAACTTAACTAGTTCAATTTTTTTTTGTTGATAACAATGCAAGAATTAATCGTAAACAAGATACCAATATTTTATTTAACATCATATGTTTTTCTGCGAGTTTAACTATTTCGATTCCTAAACTAAATAATCCGAATGAAATTTATCTATAATTAATTAGTAGGATGATCGGTTTATTTTAACGCCTGTTTAAGAGTGAGGGAAAAAATGTACTGACGTTATGGTGTAATGGTAGTGTTTTTTATGACAGTTTGATAACTTAATAAGCCATAATCTAAGTCGATACAAGAAATAGAATCCAAAGAAAATGCATTTAATATGCGAGAGGTATAAGTTTTTGTTTTCCGCGGAGAACTTTGGTATCTTTATGAAATTTTAGTGAGTTTCAGCTTTAGGAATAAATAAATCTCTATCTTTCTGATAAATGGCGGGTTTTTTTTATTCGATAGTATCAGAAAAAAAACTTTAATGTGACTTATTCTACCACTTCTAATTCGAATATTTCTCTCCACATTTTTAGACAGGTATTCACACCCCTTTCCTATTTTTCTTTATAAGGACGATCTACAGATACCAATTAAATTCATTCCTTCCCTATACCATTTTGAGTTCTGTCTCTCAGAAGATATTTTTCAGATGTGAATGTCAACTACAATAGTGTGATATATTCCGGCAATATATTATTCTTTCTCTTCTTTTTTCTGATTCATTTTTTCTAAATATAGAACTGCTCTGCTATATATATCACCTTTTAATCTTTATTACTTCGCAATAAATTTTGACTTTATATCATTCTTCAGTAGTTTTTTTCTTTTCTTTTGTATAGGAGAAGGCTATTTCTGATATGAATCAGAGAAAACTATTTAGAACTATTCTCCTTCAATGCGTATGATAGATACCGTAGAATATGTATCTGAAAATTGTAAGTTTTTACAATAATTTTATGTCAGTCGGAAAATACAATTTTATAAAGCAAAATGTAAAGTTTAATGCGTACAGGTCAGTAATTTAAATTTATTATATAATTTAAAATGTAGTTTTTCTGCCCATGAGAAATATATTGGTTTGCTTTCTGTTGTGTTTTCTGCGAAGTACTATGATATCTTTATGGAATTTTATCTCCTTACGATTAATACTAATCTTCTGAGTTTCAGTTTTAGTAATAAATAAATGTCGATGTTTCTGATAGATGACGCTTTTTTTTATTCAATTTGATAATATTAGGAAAATAAATCTTTAATGTGACTCATTCTACCTCTTCTAATTCGAATATTTCTCTTTAATTTTTTAGACAAGTATTCACACCCCTTTCCTGTTTTTCTTTATAAGGGGCGATCTATAGATACCAATTAAATTCATTCCTTCTCTATACAATTTTTGACTTCTGTTTCTCAGAGGGTATTTTTCAAATGTCAATGTCAACTACGGATAGAGTGATATATTTCGGCAATATATAATTCTATTTTGTCTCTTTTGTGATTCCTTTTTCTAGGCACTGCTCTGATATATATGTCACCTTTTTGATCTTTATTACTTCGTAATAAATTTCGATTTATATCGTTCTTTTGCATTTTTTTTCTTTGATTTTGCGTAAGAGAAGGCTACTTCCGATATGAAACACAGAAAACTATTGTCCAGAACTATTCTCTTTCAATGCGTATGATAAATTTAGTAGATAATGTATATTAAAATGGTAAGTTTTTACAGTAAATTTATAGCAGTCGGAAAATATAAATTTTAATTTGCAAATGTTAAGAAATTTTAATTTGTGACATAATTTAAAATGTTGTTTTTCTGCCCATGAGAAATATATTGGTTCGCTTTCTGTGTGTTTTCTGCGAAGTAATTTGGTATCTTTATGAAATTTTATCTCCTTACGATTAATATTAAGTTTGGGAGTTTCAGCTTTAGGAAATAAATAAATCTCAATGCTTCTTATAGATGACGGTTTTTTTTAAAAAAATTTGATAGTGTTAGTAAAATAAATCTTTAATGTGACTTATTCTACCATTGATAACTCGGATATTTCTCATCACATTTTTAGACAGGTATTCACACCCTTTTACTATTTTTCTTTTATAAGGGACAATCTATAGATACGAATTAAATCCATTCCTTCTCTATACCATTTTGACTTCTGTTTCTCGGAGGGTATTTTTCAAATGTCAATGTCAACTACGAATAGAGTGATATATTCCGGCAATATATAATTCTATTTTTTCTCTTTTGTGATTCCTTTTTCTAGGCATTGCTCTGATATATATGTCACCTTTTTAATCTTTATTACTTTGTAATACATTTCGATTTATATCGTTCTTCTGCATTTTTTTCCTTGATTTTACGTAAGAGAAGGCTATTTCCGATATGAAACACAGAAAACTATTGTCTAGAAGTATTCTCTTTCAATGCGTATGATAAATTTATTATATAATGTATATTAAAATTGTAAGTTTTTACAGTAAATTTATAGCAGTCGGAAAATATAAAGTTTAATCTGCAACACTGTAAAAAAAAATGGTAACGTTACATGTAAAATCCAGGAGCGTTTCGCCTTTTCTCAGGTTTTCAGAATAATTTAGCTCTTTCCTGTGAAATTCTGGTTTTCTTATCTGAAACGTTCCTGAACAAAATTAACAGCAAAACGCTGCGACCGCCATTTATTATTTTTTTGCTATAATCCGTTGCTCGCGCGCGAGTGTCGAAAACGAATTCCTTAAATGAATGTAAAAAAATTAATATGGAATGCAAATAAATCAATAGACGACATAATCCTTTACGTCTCTATTGCCAAGACCATTCAGATGAAAATACAATACCTCTGTGACATCGCTAAGAGATTATCTCTCGTACTTGTCTGTGGAATGTTTAAGGAGCAGACCGTGTGAAAAAAATACACCTATTATTTGATCTCCATTAACCAGGGGACCATCAAATATGATTCTCCCCGATTTTGATTAAGTATGTTTTAGAGTATGTATGTTATCTCTAATTATTCTTGTGAAAGAATTTCTTCAAATGGGCCTTAGATTTTCAGAAATTAGATGCCGAGGTTTAGCATACGTTTCAAATACCCATTAGTTTGCAGCTCTCAATGTGTCTTTCGTAGTGTGGACGCAGAAGGTTCGCACGCCACCCGTACGGCCCGAGTTCGATGCTACCTCTCGACATTTTTTTTTTAAATTAATTTTATATTTTAACACTTTACAATTTGATTTAAATTTGATATATATTTGACACTTTGAATTGCTGCAAATTTGAATTTTTTTTTATTTTCGGAAAAAAATATACAATTACGCTTAGGATTTTTTTTTTCATGAAAATTTATATGTATTTTATCTAACTTGTAAACTAACATAATTACTGACGAAAATCCAAAATATTTTATGTCTAGATTTTTTTTCTAATTATTATTTACATTTTTATATTTTTATATTTTAAGCAAAGTTCAGAAACAATATATCATATATATATTTACTTTATTGAATTTTAACTGAAAATTTATTTTTTCGTGTAAATTATAAATAATAACTAGCGCTGCAGTTCGCAGCCAAGTCCAACTAATAAGAGTGAATTATGTCAGCCAGGTATCGGTCCGAATAGCCTAACAGGTAAGGCATTGGCACGGCACGCCAAGTATCCAGGTTCGATCCCTGGTCTGAACATTTTTCGCTCTGTTGAAATAAACTTCAACTGTGCTACTCCAGCCTTGAATATAAATAATAATTTTGATGTCAATTTCAAAATATTTTTTCATTCCAATAAATAATGATAATAAAGCGAAAATTGTCAACAGGAAATGTAAAAATCGTCTGCGGATCCCGCATGCTGTGAAATGTCAGTAATGCTTTGCTGTCAACAGAAATATTCCTGGTATTTCGCAGGAAACTTACTGGCATTTCTGTAGAATGTTTTTAACATATACAGTAAAGTTCCAGTCATTTTCAAGAAATGTTTCCTGGAAATAATGGGCAACTCAGCTGCCCATTTTTTCCCAGGAACGTTGCGGAATTTTTTTTACAGTGAAATGTTAAGAAATTTTAATTTGTGACATAATTTAAAATGTTGTTTTTCTGCCCATGAGAAATATATTGGTTCGCTTTCTGTGTGTTTTCTGCGAAGTACTTTGGTATCTTTATGAAATTTTATCTCCTTACGATTAATGTTAAGTTTGGGAGTTTCAGCTTTAGGAAATAAATAAATCTCAATGCTTCTTATAGATGACGGTTTATTTTTTTTTTAATTTGATATTGTTAGTAAAATAAATCTTTAATATGACTTATTCTACCATTGATAACTCGGATATTTCTCATCACATTTTTAGACAGGTATTCACACCCCTTTACTATTTTTCTTTTATAAGGGACAATCTATAGATACCAATTAAATTCATTCCTTCTCTATACCATTTTCACTTCTGTCTCTCGGAGGGTATTTTTCAAATGTCAATGTCAGCCACGAATAAAGTGATATATTCCGGCAATACATAATTCTATCTTTTCTCTTTTGTGATTCTGTTTTCTAAATATAGCACTGTTCTACTATACATGTCACCTTTTTAATCTTTATTACATCGCAATAAATTTTGATTTTATATCTTTCTTTTGCATTTTTTTCTTTTGATTTTGCGAAGGAAAAGGCTATTTCTGATATGAATCAGAGAAAACTATTGTCTACAACTATTCTCTTTCAATGCATATGACAAAACGAGAATATGTATCTTAAAATTGTAAGTTTTTGCAATAAATTTATGAGAGTCAGAAAATATAACTTTATAAAGAAAAATATAAAGTTTAATATGTAAAGGTAAAGTAATTTTAATTTGTGATATAATTTAAAATGTTGTTTTTCTGCCCATGAGAAATATATTGGTTCGCTTCCTGTGTGTTTTCTGAGAAGTAAAGTCGTGGAAAAAAAAGTAAATACCCCCTACTAACTCCTCAACAAATTAACGTAGAAGGAAGTTACTGGTACCGAACGATTGGAAATAAAATCTACTTTTAAATGATGTATATAAAAGTTGCTTAGGGGGCCATCTACATATTAAAATGAACCTTAACTTTGTTTTTTCCAATAGCAGTACACAATTCTGACAGCATAAATGAATTTTACACAATTTAATTAGCCTAAAAACTAATTTTTATGCAATTCGTACCACAAGTTTCCGAGAAATTAATTATTTTAAAACGAGCGTACTTTAAGGGCTGTTTCCAAATTTAAGTTCGGTACTCGATTGTTAACCGAGAGAGCCCCCTTCTTAATCAAGGCACCTTAAGCGTCACTCAAGCAGTCAATGCAGTCTGCTAGATTACAGGACAGCATAAGAAATTTGAAAATATCTAGTCACTTCTATCATAGACGGCCTCTTAAACCATCATTTTGCCGTTTTTTTAGCATACTTTGAAAACTACTTGGAAGAAAATCGTGAAATTTTGGATTTCCATAATGCAGGACTTAATAAATCTAAATACATCAAAGAAATTGTAGGTTACAATTCGTAATTTTTTCGAATGTTAATTTCATAATTCATATCATAAAATTATAAAAATTGCGAATTCAGCGTATTTATGTTTGGGTATATTAGTATTATTGCTGCACAAAAAATTAGCACATTAGGAGCATAATTTCAGGAGATATAAATAAAAGTATGAAAATGTAATTCATTAGAAGCACTAAATTTTGAATGTTTGTAATTCAAAAACGTATTATTCAGATGACTTGAAATTCGGTGTCTAGGCATAGTTTGAACTGAAGATTTGAAATATCTCTTTAAAATTGGGTATTGCCATTGAAAAAAAATGAAGTTTGGATTCGTTTTAATATGTATATGGCCCCTTAAGAAAATTTTATATACATCATTTAAAAGTACACTTTATTTCCAATCGTTTGGTACCAGTAGTTTTTGTCTACGGTAATTTCTTGAGGAGTTAATAGGGGGCGTTTACTTTTTTTTTTATCCATGACTGTACTTTGGTATCTTTATAAAATTTTATCTCCTCACAATCAATATTAATTTTGGAAGTTTCAGCTTTAAAAAATAAATAAATCGCGATGTTTCTGATAGATGACCTTTTTCTTTTTCAATTTGATAGTGTTAGGAAAAGAAATCTTTAATGTGACTTATTCTACCACTTCTAATTCGAATATTTCTCATCACTTTTTTAGACAGGTATTCACACCCCTTTCCTATTTTCTCTATAAGGGACCATTTTTGATACCAATTAAATTCATTCCTTCTGTATACAATTTTGATTTTTGCCTCTCAGAGGGTATTTTTCAAATGTTAATATCAACTACGAATAGAGTGATATATTCCGGCAATATATAAATCTATATTTTTTTGTTTTATGATTCGTTTTTCTAAATATTATTCTGCTATTTTGGTCTTTTTAATCTTTAATACTTAATAAATTTCGATTTTATGTCTTTTTTCGTATTTTTTTTCTCTTTGACTTTGCATAGGAGAAGGTTTCTTCTGATATGAAACACAGAAAAGAACTAGAACTATTCTGTTTCAATGCGTTTGACAAATTCAGTAGATTATGCATATTAAAATTGTAAGTTTTTGCAGTAAATTTATAGCAGTCGGAAAGTATAATTTTTTAAAGGAAAATATAAAGTTTAATATGTAAACGTTAAGTAATTTTAATTTGTGATATAATTTAAAATATAGTTTTTCTGCCCATGAGGAATATATTGGTTCGCTTTGTGCGTGTTTTCTGCTAAGTACTTTGGTATCTTTATGAAAGTTTATCTCCCTACGATTAATATTAATTTTCTGAGTTTTAGCTTTAGGAAGTAAATAAATCTCGAGGTTTTTGATAAATGACATTTTTTTTTTCAATTTAATAGTGTTAGGAAAAGAAATTTTTAATATGACTTATTCTACCATTTCTAATTCGAACATTTCTCATCACTTTTTTTAGACAGGTATTCACACCCCTTTCCTATTTTTCTCTATAAAGGACGATCTATAGATACCAATTAAATTCATTCCTGCTCTATACCATTTTGACTTCTGTCTCTCAGAGGGTATTTTTCAAATGTCAATTTCAACTACGAACAGAATGATATATCTCGGCAATATATAATTCTATTTTTTTTCTCTTTTATGATTCTTTTTTCTAAATATAGCACTGCTGTGCTATATATGTCACCTTTTTAATCTTTATTACTTCGTAATAAATTTCGATTTTATATCTTTCTTCTGTATTTTTTCCCTTTGATTTTGTGAAGGAGAAGGCAACTTCTGATATGAAACAAAGAAAACTATTGTCTAAAACTATTCTCTTTGAATGCGTTCGACAAATTTCGTATCATATATATCTTAAAATTGTTAGTTTTTACAGTAACTTTTTGGCTGTGGGAAAATATAATTTTATAACGCAAAATATAAATTTTAGTATGTAAATTTTAAGTAATTTTAACTTGTACGATCTAATTTAAAAAGGAACTATTCCTGCCTATGAGAAATATATTGTGTCGTTTTCTGTGAAATCTCACTTAGTTATGCCTGATATGCATTCAAAATTATTTTCATACCATTTTCTTCAACTTTTCTTTTATTCTGTTATATTGATTTTGCTTTTTATTTTTCTTTTGGCTTCTCATATCTGTTTAAATGGCGCCCTCTGGTGTATATAAGGTGCACTTAACGGTGCACTTAACGTGCACACGTACACTTATAAAAATGAAATGATGTACTATTTAGTTTAAAGATTTTTTCATTATTAGATATTTATATTCTTCTATCTTCTCTAGAATGTTACTGTGGAATCATTTATGAAAGTGTTTTTTAGGTCTATTCATTTAATATTACAGTATTGTCTCGATTATCCGTGCGCGGATTATCCGGTCTGCGGATTATCCGTGCTCATTCCGGACTCACAAAAAAAATTAAACATTTTCACGCTTATCATGCAATTAAAATCGATGTTGATGTGAATTAAAATCTTTTGTGGTTTAGCTGATAGTATTTTGAAGTACGTAGTAGTAAAATCTAACGCTCTGGCACCCATTTGACTGGTAGGGTTAAAGGGGATGTGAGGGCATGTGAGCCTGGCATACAGTATTTTACAGATGAATACATCGTTTCGAGCTGTGTTGTTAAATCTAATAGTGATGATAGTACTGATGTAGAATATGTACTAAATGAGGGAAACACAATTTCTCATTCTACTGCTCTACAATTCATAGGAAATTTGTTAGACTATATGGGAGAAAGAGACTTTGATAACGGTGACATTACTGAGGCTCGTAAAGCATGTATCGATATAAGAAAAGAGATGAACAAACAGCAGAAGCAAAGTTGCATTACATATTTTTTTAAGTAGTAAATATTAAAACGAACATTCCTAGTTTGATGTTATACAGCGTGCAAATGTAAGTAATTTTTATATGTCTGTACTGATGTTGATTTTTTCTTTAACAAAAAGGAGTTTTCGGTCTATCCGTGTTTTTCGATTATTCGTGCGACCTCTTCCGGTGATTAACCCGGATAATCGGGAGTGCACTGTATTTATCATTTCATAAATTATAAATAAGGAAGAATTTTTTAACCACAGTGATCTTTTGAAAACTGTGTGAGGGCAACAGAACGTTGGTACTAATACAAATATGTATTTAAAAAATACTTTGAAGTATTTAGTTCAAAGATCTTCTCATTATTTTAATGTTAATACAAAATTGCCCAACACAGTAAAAAACAAGACAAAGGTTTTTTAGTCTAGAAAATTATAATATAATCATGAACGAAAACATGGAATTACATCCTCCGAGTTACAGACAATTCCAAAAACCGTTTTTTATTTTTAAAAACCTCATAAATTAGTATATTTTCAAGATATTTTTTTTTTATGGAAACAAAGTTTCTTTTGCTACCACTGCTTTCCGGTAAGTTTTTAGACTATTTTCTTTAGATAATTAATCCGTTTTCAAAACAGGAATATCGGATTTTCGAATCCTATCGATTCCCAAGTAAAGGTTTTCAGCTGCTTAATTGAGTTTATACATACAAGGGTAGCGAAATAATAATAATTTTAATGTTGATGTGAAAACTGTAAATTTATCATGATGTAGTAAAACATGTTTCTTGAGCATGAAGATGTTTACTTGAAAACTGCTAGCATTCGAAAAATCTATATAGCGGTTTGATAAAACCGAGACATTATAGAAGCAATTAGGAAACGTTTCCGAAAATTGGTGTCAACAAACCTCGGAAGAGGTTATAGAATATTTTCGTTCGAGGTTATATTATATTTTCTTAGATTAAAAAAAAAAAAAACATTTGTCTTTTTTTTACAATGTAGTAGATACTAGTATTCTACTGTCTTCCATAACTTGGTACTGAAGAACCATTTCACAAAGCACATTTCTTAGGCACATTTCTATGAATTTCACCGTTAACTATAATAATTTATCCTTTTTAGAGTACCGTACTTAAAAAGTAAAAACGGAACCATTATAAGATTACTCGTGCGCCTGTCTGTCACAGTTGTTTTTTTCTTAAACTATGGAACGTGGAAAGTTCAAATTTGGAAAAAGTAATAAAGGCTATTGACCCACATATTTATAGATTATGAATCATTCACAAATATATTTAGGAAAAATATAGGTTGGCTAATTTATTTGAAAATAAAAATCGATTTTGGTTAACGTCGTTTTTGGTATAGTGTGAAATCTCTCGTAACGCTGAACTCAAATATAAATTTGTTTTAATTATATTTTCAGAGATATCGTCGAAAATGTACTCCAAAAATATGCCCCCTCCTCTATTTCCGAATCTAGTGAAAGTAAAATTATGAAAAAAATTAGGGATAGTAGATGTTTATTTAAACCTTTCAGGAAAACTATAGCGATTATCCTAGGGTCACATAGTTTTTGAGAAAATCGCATTTTCTCGTTACCCACAAATTTCACTTAGCAAATGGGTTGAGAAGCTCTTGAGGTACCTCTCGTCGCGGTAGTATAAAAGGAATTTTGATAATGATTTTCGAAAAAAAATTCGGTAATTAGCCGCGATATTAACCTTTAAAGACACGGACGGTTTGGACATACAAAGAGACACGGGTGGCGTGCTCTATGCCCCGACGGCTTTCAAAGCCTAGATAACAACTTATTAATCTTTTAGCAATGATTTTTACTACAGTTACTAATACTACAGTTACTAATTAATACACTGGTTACCAAAAATTAAGGAAAAGTCACAAAATGCTAATTTTCAAATACGCGAACACTCAAAAGGAAATAATATAATTCGAGTAATTACTATCTCTACAACACAGCTAGCCCATATAACATCTCATTAATGTCACACATGGTCACAAGTGTCACAGTCACTACGGTGAAGCAAAAAATAGGAAATTCCATACGTCTCATTATGAGTCTCAAATGATCACTATATGTGACTCCACTGAGAAGTTAATGTGACTGCTGCTTTGTGACGAGTTACCAGGTGACTTTACAATGTAGTTAAATTGTGACTCTCATGTGACTGTCATTTTGAGACTCAATTTCATAGTCATCATGAACG
Source organism: Maratus speciosus (assembly GCA_963932465.1). NCBI lineage: Eukaryota > Metazoa > Arthropoda > Arachnida > Araneae > Salticidae > Maratus > Maratus speciosus. Next base: position 378,122,331 of record OZ010788.1, on the reverse strand, counting down.
TTGCATTATGATAAGTCACCAAAGAATATCATATTATAGTTACATGGAGACTTTTCCCAGAAGAGCACAATGGTGACTTCACAATACTCTCTCTGTCACCTGAAAGTCATCATGTGACTTTAATGTGACATTATTTGGTAACTTATCCCAATGCAGCGTTCACGATGACTTTGAAACTGAGTCTACAAATAACAGTCACATGAGAGTCACAATGTAACTACATTGTAAAGTCACATGGTGACTCGTCCCAAAGCAGCAGTCACAGTGACGTCTCAGTGGAGTCACATATAGTGATCATTTGAGACTCATAATGAGATGTATGGAATTTCCTATTTTTTTGCTTCACCGTAGTGACTGTGACATTTGTGACCATGTGTGACATGAATGAGATGTTATATGGACTAGCTGTGTTGTAGAGATAGTAATTACTTGAATTATATTATTTCCTTTTGAGTGTTCGCGTATTTGAAAATTAGCATTTTGTGACTTTTCCTTAATTTTTGATAACCAGTGTATATTTACTGTACGGAAACCTCTGTGCGCGAGTAATACTCGCAGTTGACCGATTATTATAAATTGGAACTATATAAGAATATTTCAATCGCAAGGTTCTTTTGAGAACTGAGAATAACAATATTTTCTGCTAATATAAACATGAATTTAAAATATTCAAATACAGTATTTAGCCTAAAGATGTTCTCATTATTCTAATGCTAAATTAAATTCTCCTCGTAGGCATTTGTATTCGTATATCTTCTCAAACGTGGTCCTGGGGAAAGATTTCATAAAACACATTTCTTAGATCTAACCGGTTCACATTTACTTTTTTTAAAAATCTTTTTATCATTTTACAACTTACAAATACGCAAGACTACCATAATATTCCTTTGATAACTGAGAACGACAGAAATTTCGTGCCAATTAAAATATGCACTTAAAAAAGAATAAAACAGAAATGCAGTATTTATCTTAAAGTGCATGAAAATAAACTAGAAATGCGCAGTATATGAATTTTTCTCTTTAAATAAACGGAAGTAATTTATACACCTTCTTCAGATATTTTCTTACACATTTGCATCCTGGTACTTTCTCAAACGTGCTCCTGAGGAATTATATCATAAAAAATATTTCTTGGATCTAACCATTTAACCTTTGCTTTCTATCTCTTTATAATTTTATAACTTATAAAATATGCAAGACTACCATAAGGTCCCTTTGAGAACTGAGAACGATAGAACCTCGGTGCTAATTTAAACGTGTACTCCTCTCCTCCTGAAATTTAAACTCACTTAGTTTAAAGATCTGTGAAGCATGAAAATACACTAGAAAGGCTCCGTATATGATTTTCTTCTTTAAATAAACTGAAGTAATTTGTATAATTTTTAATACAACTTCTTTAGAGATTAAAACTTAGATATATATTTTCAGGTTCTTATAATTTGTAATTCTTATAATTATACTTATAATTTAGAGCCTGCTTAAAATATGTTTCTTTGAGAATTGAGAACAATAAACTTTGGGCTAATATAAATATCCACTTAAAAGATTAAAACGCAGTATTTAGCTTAAAGGTCATCTAATAATTCTAATGCCAATCCAAATTGTCTTCTTACACATTTGAATTCCGGTGTTTTCTCAAACTTGGTCCTGAAGAGCTATTTCATGAAACATATTCCTTGGATCTATCCGTTTAACTTTTGTTTTTCTTCTTTTTAACATTTTGTAACTTATAAATATGTAAGACTTTTCATAACATAATATTTCTTTGAGGGCTGAGAACGATAGCACTTTTGTGCTAAATGAAACAATCATCCCCCCCCCCCCCTTCTCAAGTGAAATGCAATATTTAGTTTAAAGATCTTTGAAGCATATACACTAAAAATACACATTATATGAATTTCCTTTTTTATATAAACGGAAGTAATTTGTACAATTTTTAATACACCGTCTTCAGAGATTAAACTTTAGATTTATATATTTTTACAGGTTCTTATAATTTATAATTCTTATAATTGTATTTATTATTCAAATTCAGAGTAAAATACTTTTTTTTGAAAACTGAGAACCATAATAAAAATACCCTAATATGAAAATCCACTTAAAAAAATTGAAAAGCAATATTTAGCTTAAGGTCTTCTCATAATTCTAATGCTAAGCTAAATTGTGCTCTTAGGCATTTGCATTACTCCATCTTCTCAAACTTGGTGCTGAGAAGACATTTCATGAAACACATTTCTTGGATCTACCCATTTCAACTTTATCATTTCATAACTTATAAATATGTAAAGCTTTTTCTTTCATAATACTCATTTGAGAACTAAAAACGATACTGTAACGTTGGTGCTAATTTAAACGTGCGCTTAACTCCCTCTCCACTAAAATGCAATACTTACTTTAAAGATCTCGAAATAATGAAAATACACTGGAAATGCACTGCATATGAACTTCTTTCTTTAAATAAATTGAAGTAATTTTTACCATTTTAAATACAGATTCTTCATAGTTTGAAACTTAGATTTATGTATTTTTTCAGGTTCTTATAATTTTTATTTCAGGGTTAGCGTGAAATACGTGTCTTTGATGAACATGTTACTTTGGGCTAATATAAACATCCACTTAACAAAATTGAAACGCAGTATTTAGCTTAAAGGTCCTCTTATAATTATAATGCTAATCCAAATTGTCTTCTTAGGCATTTGTATTCCGCTATCTTCTCAAACGTGGTCCTAGGGAACCATTTCATGAAACACATTTCTTGGATCTATCCATTTCACCTTTATTCTTCAGAGAATAAACCTCTCTCTGCATCCCAGAGAAACCTATCCTTGATTCTGTTTTCTTCGTTGAGATAATTTTCAGCAGAGTGGTTTATCACGAGAGGTGAGCTCCATTTTCTTTTCTTTTTCTTTTCTTCTCTTTTGACTTTTCTTTTCCATCATCTTTGTCTTTTTTTTTTCTATTACCGTTCTCCTTGCATTTTGTCTGAAATGTGTCAGTGTATGTCGACGCCTCCGGAAGTAAAGAAGTATTGACGAAATGGGATAATGTGTGGTTGGTCTATTGTTCTCTATGAGAGCTTTGACAACTTAATAAGTCATAATTTAACAATACCAAGAAATAGACTTTCGTAAGAGATTTACAAGGTGATATTTCTGAATTGAAATATACACTGAGATTAATTTTATTTAAAAAAAATTTTAGCGCTAGAGTATATATGTATATATATATATATATATATATTGTAGCAAAAACATGGTTACCAAAAATTACCGAACACTGCGATTATGAAAGAAATTTCAATTTCAAAGTTATTTACTAAGTGTTAGTTGAATATTTTTTAAGTTTTAGTTGTTGATTTTTTAAATACCATCTACTTCATGAGCAACCAATTTAAATTTTAAATGACTTTTTTCAGTTGGAACATTTTATGCTTTTTTATTTAAATTTTAGCTATAGAGTATATATTATAGAAAAAACATGGTTACCAAAAATTATCGGACACTGCGCTTAGATTAATCTTTATTACTTCGTAATAAATTTCGATTTTTCGTATTTTTCTTCTCTTTGATTTTGCATAGGAGAAGATTTCTTCTGATATGAAACACAGAAAATAACTAGAGCTATTCTCTTCCAACGCGTATGACAAATTCTATAGATTATACATATTAAAATTGTAAGTTTTTACAGTAAATTTATAGCAGTCGGAAAATATGATTTTTTAAAGAAAAATATAAAGTTTAATATGTAAACGTTAAGTAATTTTAATTTGTGACATAATTTAAAATATAGTTTTTCTGCCCAGGAGAAATATATTGGTTCGCTTTCTCCGAAGTACTTTGGTATCTTTATGAAATTTTATCTCCCTACGATTAATATTACTTTTATGAGTTTCAGCTTTCGGAAATAAATAAATCTCGAGGTTTTTGATAGATGACATTTTTTTTCAATTTGATAGTGTTAGGAAAAGAAATCTTTAATATGACTTATTCTACCATTTCTAATTCGAATATTTCTCATCACTTTTTTTAGACAGGTATTCACACCCCTTTGCTATTTTTCTCTATAAGGGACGATCTATAGATACCAATTAAATTCATTCCTTCTCTATACCATTTTGACTTCTGTCTTTCAGAGGGTATTTTTCAAATGTCAATGTCAACTACGAATAGAGTGATGTATCTCGGCAATATATAATTCTATTTTTTTTTCTCTTTTATGATTCGTTTTTCTAAATATAGCACTGCTCTGCTATATATGTCACCTTTTTAATCTTTATTACTTCGTAATAAATTTCGACTTTATATCTTTTTTCTGTATTTTTTCCCTTTGATTTTGCGAAGGAGAAGGCAACTTCTGATATGAAACAAAGAAAACTATTGTCTAGAACTATTATTTTTCAATGTATTCGACAAATTCCGTATAATATATATCTTAAAATTGTTAGTTTTTACAGTAACTTTTTGGCTGTGGGAAAATATAATTTTATAACGCAAAATATAAATTTTAGTATGTAAATTTTAAGTAATTTTAACTTGTACGATCTAATTTAAAAAGGAACTATTCCTGCCTATGAGAAATATATTGTGTCGTTTTCTGTGAAATCTCACATAGTTATGCCTGATATGCATTCAAAATTATTTTCATACCATTTTCTTCAGCTTTTCTTTTATTCCGTTATATTGATTTTGCTTTTTATTTTGCTTTTGGCTTCTCATATCTGTTTAAATGGCGTCTTCTGGTGTATATAAGGTGAACTTAACGTGCAAACGTACACTTATAAAAATGAAATGATGTACCATTTAGTTTAAAGATTTTTTCAGTATTAGATATTTATATTCTTCTATCTTCTCTAGCATGTTACTGTGGAACCATTTATGAAAGCATTTCTTAGCATGCTTAGCATTCATTTAATTATACAGTGTATTCTCGATTATCCGGTTTGCGGACTATCCGTGCTGATTCCGGACTCACAGACACACACACACAAAAAAAAAATAAAGACAAACATTTTCACGCTTATCATGCAATTAAAATTGATGTTGATGTGAATTAGAATCTTTTCCGGTTTAGCTGATAGTATTTTGAAGTACGTAGAGGTAAAATCGTACGCTCTGGAACCCATTTGACCGGTAGGGTTAAAGGGGATGGGAGGGCAAGTAGCTTAGCTTAGGAAAGAAATTTCAATTTCAAAGTTATTTATTAAGTGTTAGTTGAATCTTTCTTAAGTTAAAGTTGATGAGTTTTTTAAATACCATCTACTTCATGAGCAACCAATTTAAATTTAAATTACTTTTATCAGTTAGAACATTTTTACTTTTTTTTTTTTTTAAATTTTAGCGATAGAGTATGTATTATAGAAAAAGAAATATGGTTATAAAAAATTATCGGTCACTACGATTATGAAAGGAATTTCAATTTCAAAGTTATTTACTAAGTGTTAGTTGAATCTTTTTTAAGTTTTAGTTGTTGATTTTTTTAAAATACAATCTTAGCATCTGAGCAACCAATTTAAATTTTGAATGAGTTTTTTCAGGTAGAACATTTTATGCTTTTTTTTTGCCCCCGGTACGATATTCTATTTCTTTCGCCAGCTTATTTTGTGTCGGCTCCAAAAAGTAATGTTACCTTACAGAAGTCAGCCGTAAAAAAGAAGCAGCTCGATTAAATACTCTATAGCAATTTCTTTAACTTCTAAGCATCGCACATTTTCAATTTTTATACAGTCGTATTGGAAAAAAATAGTACTTTTAAATACAATTTGTTTGAAAACTGTATCTTCAATTATTTTTGGAATATTAATTTTTTTGTACTTTTTAGCATCATTTGTTTAATTTTGGCAACTCAAGTACTGTATTTATGTATAAAGTAAAGGGAAAATAGTTGAAAAATAGCAATCATATCTTTTTGTTGCCATTTTCTCATAACAACCGAAAGAAAATGTAATTAAAATACGTGCTATTTTGAAAAAATATAAACGAATAATTTCTGTTAAAACATAGAGCTATTATAAATTATATTTATTTTTAGGTATCAATAGACGCTTTCAGTGTGACGTCAGTAATGACATTTTGCTTGGAAACTGACTCCAAACAAACGGTTGCTATGCGTCATTTCTTTTTAAATATAAATCGTGGAAAATGTTACCAGTAGATATCAAGAATTAAAACACTTAGATGTGATATATAGATATAAGATATAGCTGCAACAGACAAACAATATAGAAAATACAACATAGCAACCGTTTGTTTGGAGTCAATTTCCAACCAAAACGTCATGACTGACGTCACGACTGAAATCGTCTATATTTATGTTACAAACAAATGAAGGCCTATGAATCATTAGATAGCTGTTTTGTTTTGTGGAGTTTCTTTAATGAAGGCATTTTTTTGCTACATTTGTGTATTTTGCGATAGTGACATCCTATGCATGCTTTACTGCAGATGTTTAAGAGTTGATCGTAAATGTAGAATTCTTAAGCGAATGCGAATGACGTCATTTTACATAAAATACAAGTGTGTGCTTTAAGCTTTAAAATTGAAATATGTTTTGTACTATTTTTATATACATTTTTTTTTTCATTGGGGGCAAGATCTAATTCTGAAAAAGCAGGATTCCTGTTTTCTAGTTTTTTTTACTTTCTTATTTATATTTTCATCTTAAAAAATATTTTGTGTACAATTTGCCTGAAATATGTCAGTGTATGTTGACGTCTCCGGAAATAAAGAAGTATTGACGAAACAGGATAATGTGTGGTTGGTCTATTATTCTCTATGAGAGCTTTGACAACACAATAAGTCATAATTTAACAATACCAAGAAATAGATTTTCGTAAGAGATGTACAAGGGTGATATTGCTGAATTGAAATATACTCAGAGATTAATTTTTTTCTTTTTTAAATTTTACCGATAGAGTATATATATTTATTTTTTTTAATAGAAAAAACATGTTTACTAAAAACTATTGGACACTGCGATTATGAAAGAAACTGCAATTTCAAAGTTATTATAAAGTGTTAGTTGAATCTTTTTCAAGTTTTAGTTGTTGATTTCTTTTAAAGACCAACTACTTTACCAGCGGCGAATTCAAATTTCGAATGACTTTTTTCAGTTAGAATATTTTATAATTTTTCATAATTTCTTTTTAAATTTCCACCTTAAAAGATATTTTGGATGTAATTCGTCAGAAATATGTAAATACATGTTCTCACCGGCGGAATTAAAGAAGTATTAACGGAACGAGATAATTTGTGGTTGGCCTGTTGTTCTCTGTGACAACTTTGAAAACATAATGAGGCATAACTTAACCCTTGGACTTGACACTTCGGACCAGAACTCGCGCATTCCATACGACATAGTACGATTAGGGATTCCGTAACTTCATCTGCGTATAGCTAACTTTATTGTCGGGATAAGGGCATATAACAGACGAATTCTAAATTAGAAATCAAATTGTGATATTTATTTTCGCCAAAAATTTAATTTTGTTAATGCAAAATATAAATTTAAAAAAGTATGTTTCCAAAAGCACCGACATTTGAAATTTTGGTCGGAGCGAATAGTCGCTGCTGTGGAGTTCACTGTACAACAATACAAAGAAACATATTTTTGTAAGAGATGTACAAGGGCGAGAGTGTATTAGAGTGAAATATACTCAGTGATTAGGGTTTTATATTTTTAGGGATACAGATTATTTTTTTTATACAAAAAGCATTGTTACAAAAAATTATATTGGATACTTTGTTTATGTTTATTTATTAGATGTTTAATGTCACTTTAAATGTTTATTTAGACGACTTAGATAAACCATGATTTTTTTTTTTAAATTAATTTACAAAGAATTAGAATTCTGAATAAAAAATATTTTCTGTTAAAATATACTCTATTTTTTCATGCTTTATTCTGCTCATTTTTTCATGCTTAAAAGATATTTTGAAGGCAATAAAAAAAGGCGGAAAGGAGACCAGACTATTAAAAAGGTCCCAGTTATTGAAAAGAGCACGAAGACGATTACTATATGAAGTTATAACGTGATCATTAATTGACAGATTTAAAATCTTTCTTATATGCATATCGAACTTGTTTGATTGCTTTAAGATGGACGATTTGCATAAAAGGAAAAATTTCTTTTTTAATTTAATTTTTTTTTAAACATTTTTTCCCGGCGAGTATTTATTTCCATATATATATATATATATATATATATATATATTCAATGTTTCTTTTTCAACGCAATAAAATGTAGCTAGACTTTTTTGTAGATTGCATAGGTATATCATATATGTCTTATAAAGATTAGCTTCACATCGTGCTTGGTATGCAAGTTGAAAACAGAATATGTGAGATTAACCTTCTCGCATATTGAGATAGAATAGAATCTTGCATATTGTGACAGAATTGTGATAGTCTAGTTCAATTAGCGAAACAGCTGCTGTAATTCACTCTTCTATAATTGTATGCCATTAATGCATCCGAGCATTTTCCTTGCGCCTCTCTACCTCGAACAAACTGTGGGGTCGGGTGTAATAGCAGAGGTGGAATATAATTTTTAACAATTTATTCTTAGATACTTTGGCACGTATTTAATCCATTAATAAAGCATTGTTCTAATTTTTCTTATCTTCCATATTGCTTGCAAAATTAAAATGCCAAAACTTAATAAATATCTTGAAAAAGCATTTTTCAAATCTTTCTGCATTTTTTAAAATTCATACTATATGAAAAAATATGCAAAATTACAGTTTGTATATGCAGTTTGCATGCTTTTACAGACTATAAAATATTATTTCAGTAGAGACTAGAGGGTAAATTTAGTGTAATATATGCAATTTAAAATGGTGATTTATATTTACTACATAAAATGTTCTACCTATGTAACAAAGAAACCGTAACTAACTCTGAAAACAGAGGGAAATTCTTATACTTAAAGTTACATCTAAAATTGAGGTCAGTTGGAAAATACGTAATATTCTACAAAACTTGTTTAAAGAAATGACTGCCCATAAAAAGATGATATATACAAATTGTTTTCTGCGGTCGTGTTGAAGAACTATAAAATTACTATAAACGACACACTGTAAACTACACACCACAAAGTATTAAATTCAGTTTGTCTTAAAAATACCTTACGCCATAAAAAAAATAACAATGGACGGTTATATGCTAAATTTTTTTGTGCAGAACAGTAAAAATCTATAAATATTACATGTACCATTTTCCATAAAATATATGTTGTAATGAATGATAATAACACAGATTAGTTTCATAATGCTTAATATATTGTTTAAAAAATCATTGAAACGCACTCATCCATAAACATTAATGTAGACGAATTCTTTTATGCGCCTCTGTAAAAGCACGCATATCAAATAATATAGGCATTGTCTGAGCGTCAAAGGTCACTGCTATGCATACATTCAAAGCTATACAATTCTGCAGATGCAACATAGTTTTGAAAATTAAGCAATATTTAATACTCTAAAGGTTTATTTTCATATATATATCATTGTAAATATATGATTTATTTATAAAATTTTCATTAATAAATGCTTTTCTAAGAAAAGTCTGATCATCTGGTTTTACCCTATCAGTGGGTTAAGACCGCGTGGATATATTAATTTTATAAGAAATGAGAGTGATTATACTTTTTTTTGAAAAATAGTAAAATATTTTATTTTTCATTTTTAATTAAGAAAATAAACTAACAATATTTCAATTATGGGCCTAATGCTTTAATAGAAAAAGAAAAAAGATAATTATCTTGATTACAATTTGATAAATCGTAGAAAAGATGTTCATCTCTTTATCAGTTAAACAAACAAACAGAATCATTCTTGTCCATGTAGTTTGTATTGCCTTTTCTTCAAACAATGCTTATAGGCTTTTCAAAAATTGTTTTCCAAAAACTCTTTTTATTACACGCGTGATATTAGGCTTAATCTCAATCGAATAAAGATAGGAGAGCAAGCTCTAAGTACGATTGGGTGAATTCTAGCAAGATTTTAATCGTATGAAATAAATTTCTTAAAAGTTTCAATGACTTCTAATTTCTTCATATTTAATAATTTTAGAAACTAGTAGATTTTAAAATAAAAAAATCGTAAAATAAATCTTTCATCAGGGAATTTACAAAAATGCCAGTACGAAAATACCAAAATAACCGCTTCTTCTTCTTGCATTGTGCTAAGTATTTCGATTATTACCTGTCAGACAGCTGCTTAAATTGAGTTTAAAATAGAGATAGCGGTATCACTTAACTATACGGGTTTAACCTACTTTCCCCTGTAAATTTCATTGCTTTTCCTTTGCAAGCATATTTATGATAGATAGAACTAGAACAAATAGACACACAAACCGAAGTCATAAAAACTTTTTAAATGTCACAATTTTCATGTCTGAAACTTAAAAAGAGAGAAAGAGTAATTTTTTATATTTTGCACAAAGAAATTATCTTTTTATACCAATAAAAAGTTATGAAGCTTATTCACATTTATAAAAATGTTTAGGCAGCTATTTTTATTTCTTCAAAATCTATGTTTTGAGATTCCCCAAGGTTTGAGCTATTTCTATATTACTTTAAAACATTTATCGCGAAAGATTAGCTTACATATAACATTAAACAAGTGCATTTTATAATAATATCTCCAGATAAATTATTACGATAATCTATAAAGAGTGTAGTCTGCCTACAAAAAAAGTATCTCTTCTAAAATACCACTTACATGAAAAGAAGAATGAAAATTGTTTTTGTACTGAGCAACTAAAAGTACTTTAACAGCATATACATAAATTGAAATCGATTTCCTATAAATTTCAATCACAGGATTGTTTATTTTAGAAGATCCTTTAGTTGACGTATCCTATATTTTATCCACCCGAGCGTATTAATTGTTAGAGAATATTGATCAAAGTCCTTGCTCTATTTTTTAAACAAATTCTTCTTTTAGGTCTACAATATCGTATATATTCCTGAGATTTCAACAAATAAGGTCATTATAAAGATTTTGAAATTTCTAACTCTGTATGACGTAGGTAGAATTTTAAAGTAGCAAGTAAAGAGCTTTGTTGATGAACATGTTAAGGGAAATTTATGATGGAAAATATTAAATTTCAGTTATAAACGAAATTATTATGATCTTCTTCAAATATAGAATGCCCATTTTTTTCTGCGTCTTCAAGTACGAAGGTTTTCAGCGTTAGAACACATTGTGTACGCGGATTCACGGTGTTTCTGTACTTATTGTACTGTATATTCCGGCATATAACGTACAAATGTGATACAACAAAATTCATCAAAATTTAGCAGTGGACATTATACTCCGGGTATAAAAATGAAAGATTAAATACCAAGAACAGGTGAGCGTAATTGAGATTTCTTTCTCGATATATATTTGTTTGTATTTTTCTTTGTTTCGTACTTTTTATTATGCTTTTCAACGTTCTTTATTGTATTTTGATGTCTTTATTTACAAAGAAGGGGGTGCAAATGATACGGCAATTATACCAAAACATATATAGAATTCTCAAACGAATATCTCAAACTTTAGATACGCATAATACGTCGGAACACACTGTACTTCCTTATAATTAAAAAAACTAGGGGATCGTACCCGGGCTTCCCGGGTTACAGAATTACAGGCGAAAACATATATATATATATATATATATATATATATTTAACTGAAAACTAATAATTTTTTTACATGCAATAAATTTTTTAGATTGCCCACTTATATTAAAAAAGCATTTTTCATATAAAAAATATGAATTATACAATCAAATAAAGTTTTGAAATTTATCAAAAGCGATATTTTCTTATTAGCCGCATGCTAAGAGCTATTTAACCAAGATTTTGCTACTTACGGCATCCCTATATATTCTAATAATTTCAGAGCTTACACTTCTGTTAAATTTGTGTTTCCTTTATATTGTTTTATTTATTTATTCATAGGGAAGGTTTTTTTAAATGAACATTAGCCGTAAGAAAATGATGAGCTCTTTATGTTGTTTTAATGGCAAACGGATTAATATTTTGTAATCGGGCTCCGCGCGATATAGATAAATGAAAAAAATATTTCATGCTTTAAAATTGTTTTTAAAACCATAGACAATCAGTAAACTGAGATGCACTTTGCAACAAATTCCATCTGAAATTTGTTTTCCTATTTGGTGACCTAAAAATTTAAATTGTATGAATAGAAATATGTTAGATTTGTGTTTTTTAAATATTATTCTTTTATTTGTTTATAAAGGAAGTATTAATTTCATTAATTCGTTTTTCACAAATATATTAGATTTGTGCTTTTTAATATTATTCCTTTATTTTTTTTATAAAGGCAGTATTAATTCCGTAGTGCAAAAATAGTCAGAAACAAATGCAGAACAATGTTGCTTTATGTGCAAAATGTTTATTATTATTATGTATTGAAGACGGCACGTGATAAGATAAACTTTAAAAAAATCATGCTTAAAAATTATTTAAAAAAACATAATACATCAGTCAATTAAGATACATTTTTGAAACAAATTGAATTTGAAAGTAGATTTTTTCCCTATGCGACGAAAATTGAAAATGTACGGATAGTCAGAAGATAAAAAAATTGCAGTAGCGAAAATTTCAAGACCGAAATTTGATCGGGAAATGTTGCCATTCGCAAAATGACGTCAGCGTTACGCACAGATACATTTGTCCTTTATAATATAGACACGTAATCAGTAAAATATAATAAAGATCAGTTATTAGGATGAGATTATCAATTGAGGATTGGTATTCCGGAATGAAAAACAGCAAAATTTATTTCACGCTGACACGATTATAGAATTTTTTCCGCATGAAATCTAAAGCCGACATACATTTTACCTTCTCAAAATTTATATACGCACTTCTTATATCCGTATTCATCATCTTTAAAAATTTTGTATTTTGGTTGATCATTTTAAAATCATTTTACTCAAAACTTCAAATCACGATTGCCAGCAAGATCTTTTATGTGAACAGACGCACTCTTAACTTGAGATTCTAATCTGAGTACTGGAGAGTAAAAATCTCCTTAATTTATGTTTTTTAGGCACATTTGTGTTAAAATGTTTAGTTTTATCTATGAAAATGATCGTTTTCTGTTAAATATGACTTCATTTTTACTTAAATAAGCATTTCGCCTAGTGTCGGAAACTTAGTATCAGTACACATGCAGAAGAAAAAACTATATGGAATATTTATGAGGAAAATTGCGCGTTTTCAAAAGCAGTAGTATGTCATTTTTCGTTCAAAATATTATGTCCAAATTTTCCCCATTTTGAAGAAATTTAATAAAATTATTTAAAAATTAAAATATAAAACTGGGGATATTAAAAAAAAACAAAAAAACAGCTAGTGCGATCAATCTACAAATGGACAGCTTTCAGTTAAAGATATTATTAGCAAAATAGGTTCAGCAGAAAGATCGGGGCAGATGACTAAAAAACACACTTGTGTTTATATATAGATTATAAAAAAATATGAAAAATTATCCCTGTTTGCTTGAGTAACTCGGCGAAGTAAATCCATCCAGGCGAGAATCATAAAGTTCTGTAATATAAATTGTTATTATTTGCATGTCACCTCTCTTTTGTAAAGACACTCTAAATTTTCGTGGAACATTACGTTTTATCAGTGTGTGATTTCGATTACATTATTTTCAAAAGTGAAGCATTTTCAACTGTGAAGAATTTCAAAGAGGTTAGGCTGTGAAAATGATGCACTTCTACAAAATATTACATATTTCAAATCACATATACAACATATTTCAGTTTTAAGAATTAAAATACACGCTTTTTTAAAAAATGACGTCATTTGCATCCGCTAAAGCAATCCATTTTTACAATCCAGTTCTAAACTTCATTTATAGCAAAGTATGCATATGACGTCATTATAACGGAATAACAGATGATATTGTTGACATAGGACGTATTTTAATTTAAACTTTTTTTTTAGGTTTTATGAGAAAATGGCAACAAAAAAAATACAATAATCTCCTATTTTTGACTATTTTCCGTTTACTTTCAATAGGAATGGAGTACTTCTGTTGCCACGATTAGAAAAATGATATTAAAAACTACAAAAAAATTAATATCTCAAAAATAAATTGAGATACAGCTTTCAAACAAATTGCATTTAAAAGTACATTTTATCCCCTATACGACGGTGTAAAAATTAAAAATGTGCGATGTTTAAAAGTTTAAAAATTTGATGTTGTGAAAATTGCAAAACAGATATTTCATTTCAAATTTCAAAGAGTTGCCATTCGCAGAATGACGTATGCGTTACGCACAGATATGTTTGTCCTTTATAATATAGATAGTCTTCACGGTAAAAAAAAGAAATCCACGAAAATACGAAAATTCTACTGGCAATCGAGACGCCAGTTCTATTTCCGTACTTTAGCGAAAAGTTTTCCCCATTAATTCCAGAAATATTTTCGTTTTTTTTTTTTTTAATTTACGGGGAAAATTTTTCGTTAAAATACGGAAATATTACTGGAGTCTCAATTGCCAGTACAATTTCCGTATTTTAACGGTTTTTTTTTTTTTTTTTTTTTTTTTTTTTTTTTTTTTTTACAGTGTTTTTTTTTTAGCAAACATTAATTGAAAACAAAGATAAATTCATTTGCTCTTCAATGTTTTCGACTTTTATTTTTAAGGTTCAAGAATTGCGTAATTTTGTAAGGCTGTCGCAACATTGATTTGTTTAACATTTTCCGTTTTAAGCTAGGCTGAAATTAATTTTCGAAAAAATATGAATGGTACTTTAAGAATTTTTTTAAACAGAAATTGATTTCTAGAAGATTCAAACATGCAAACCAAAATTACAGCTCATTCCGGCATGTGGTTTTGAGTTATGCTTAAAAGATTTCCCGCATTGCAATCTTTCGTACTGATTAAAAATGAATTTTCTAAGTTGTTTCGAGTTCCAAATTCTAAGTCTGTATAATTCCTAGACTACTTTATAGAATGACTTCTTTTTTGATTCCGAACGAAAGTTTTATCGAAGAGTTCCCATATGATGTCAAAAATAGAAGCTTTTATTGTAAAATTTCAAGTTTAATGGAATTTCAGTATGTAGACGATAACAGGATTTCTGAAAATAATAAAGAAGGAGGTTTCGTGCAAACAGATTTATTATCCAACTTTTAGAATTAGAGCAGTGACCATCATTCAGATATCTTTAGGAAGGGGAGCGGGGAGGTGTATTGTACATAACATGCTCTTCCACGAATAAGAAATGCGTTTTTCGATAGGTGAGTGGAAGAACATGTTAAGTGCGGAAAATCATTACAATCCTCCTTGATTAGAAAAGCTACAGCTATGCAAATAAAACCCCAATAATCTGTATGCTGTTTCTTCAGGCGTGCTATAAAAAAGTGTACGGTACATAAAATGGTCTTTTACAAATAAGAAATGCGTTTTTTGATACATGAGTGTAAGAACATGTTATCCGCGAAAAATCATTACAATCCTCCTAGATTAGAAGAACTACAACTATGCCAATAAACCTCCAATAATGTGCATGCTATTTCTGCATGAGTACATAAAACAGTGATCGCGTTAAGTAAGAAAAAAAGAGTAACATATAAACTTTAAGGAGTTTTTTCTCAAATTCACTGAATTGTCAGTTAACATGTTCATCCAATAAGCTTTTAAATTAGTTTGGTTGAAAACTTTAAAGGGGACATGCGACCTTAATATCTTTAAAAAATCGATTTTCTGTTTTTCTCGTTATAGTAAAAAATTAGGTTTGATCGGTTTCAATAGAAACATTTATGTTTAAATTGAATTTTCTCAAAATCGATATTTTCTTTACTTGCGCGCACGATAACTCCAAATGTATTAAAGTTAATGATTCGAAACTTCATATTTATCTTTACTAGATCATTTTCGTCAAATTGAACTAAAATCTAAGAAATTTAACAAAAATTTTTGAATGTATGGGTATTCGAGCGACAAAAATTATCAAAATTTTCATATTTTTACTTTGAAAAAAAAAAAAAAAAAATAGAAATTTTCTGTTTATTTAGTAGATTTTAGTCCCTTTTATTTTTGTAATATTCTTAAACTTATATTAAAAGTTTCAAAGTTCTAGAGAGTATAGATATTTTTAAATCATGCGCGCAAGCTATATACATTATCATTAATTAAAAAATAGCATACATTAAGGAATAATTATTATCAATTAATTATACAGTGTTTAATGCAAATCATTTATTACATTGCATGGATAACATATTATAGTATTTAAAAAACTGAGGTGATTAGTGCAAAAATGAGAGCATTTAATTTACCACTTTAAATATTTGTCTCCGAAATCAAATTTTTCGTCTGTTTAAAGGGTTTTATGTACCCTTAAAGAAATCTAAGGAATATAAACATTATTAAGCGAAAAGGGCTGTACACATATAACTTATCATTTTTATGGTAATTTTGGAACCCCTTCCCCACTTACGATATCATACGTTAGCATTCCTACCCCCCCCCCCCCCTCCTAAATGATATCGTTATCAGTGTCTAAAAATTATTTTTTATTTTTACGTATCAAGGGTCCAACCAGAACTTCTTATCAACAAAACAGGTAGACAACATAATTTCTCTTTTCTTTACTAATAGACACAGCAAGTATCATTTCAAACATACTTCGTACCTGGTTCCTCCAACAACGGGTTATATGCGCATGTGTTGGAAGAATAGGAATTTCAAATGTCGGAGTATTCGATATTTTGGAATGAAATAATTTTACAGTCATTTAATGCTTTTAATAAAGGCTTTGTATTTTCATAAAAATAAATACCAGATTAAAAGAAAGATAACAGTCTATTGTGATCTAATAATAATAATAATAATAAAAAAAAATGGAAATTATAAGTCTACCCTCCTCACCCTAGAGATATCTTACGATATGAAATGCCAGACTTCCCACCCCCCTAAAGTGATAACGTTATATATGCATAGCTCCAAAATAAAAGATTAATGCTCAGAAAAAAATACAGATCAAAATATCTTAGTTTTGCTATTCACTTAATAATTTCGTATAGTAATTAGAGTTTCTGTACTTTGTTTTTCAACAAATACATTCAGGCATAATAAATTCACAGCCAAATAAATAAATAAATATGTATATATCCATATTTATACTTGTACTTTCTATATGTCACGAAATCTGCATACCTAGAAAAAATTGTCACTTTTAAAATACACTTACATAAAAATAATGTTTTTTTTTTTTTTTTTTTTCTTTTTGTACTGAGCAAGTAAAAATATTTTGACAGGCTGTACATAAATTGAAGTCGATTTTCTAAAGTTTCCATTCATAGGACTGTTTATCTGAAAAGACCCTTAAATTGATGTAATCTATATTTTATCAGCATGAGCATATTAATTAGATATCATCGATCAACGTCCATCCTCTATTTTTTAATTTAAATTCTTCCTTTAGACGTACAATATCTATTCTTTATGAAATTTCAACAAACAAAATCTTGATAATGTTATTCACAATTTCTAACTGAGTACGAAATTGCAAGGAACAATTTCATGTGAAATGAGAAAATTGTAAAAATATCAACTATTTGTTTTGTAAATTTTAAAGACATCGAAAAAAAAAAATAGCTGAACTTTTATAAAAAATGAGGAAGAAAAGATCTTACCGTTAACTACAAAATTTCTTAATAATCAGAGTTTTCTTTTTCTTTCCTTTACAATATAACACCATGAATGCCAATCTTCCGTTTGTTTTCAAGTAAATATATATGTATGAGGACGTGGGTTACAAAACTTGATTTATCCAAAAAATCAAATTTTAAGAAATCGCGAAAAATCTTTATCTGCGACCACTGGTGTTCATTGCAAACTAAGATTTTACAATGGCAGAAATACAAACTAGTTTTATAGTAGACTGTAGTGTTTTTTCGGCACAGGTTAACTAATAGAATAGATTGGTAGAGAAAAAAACAATTTTTTGAAATTTGGATAAAGCGAGTTTTGAAACTCACATCCTTATATATATATATACCGGGTGTCCTAAAAAGGACTGACTGATTTTAAAATTCAATAACTTGCAAACGGTGAAAGATATTTAAAAAATTCTTGCAGGAGGGTTATGCATGAGGTCAAAAGTTTTTTTACGGTGATTTTCGATTTTAGTTCGAATTACAAACAATAGATGGCGCTGCGATATAGACGCTAAATTCAGGCTCGATTTTGGCACTTCGTGGCCCGCTCAATACATTTCGATCTCCTTTTTCGGCATGGAAGACGAGATCGGTCAAAAAAATCGAGCCTGTTTTTAGCGCCTACTGCTTACAGCGCGATCTATTGTTTGTAATTCGAACTAAAATCTAAAATCACTGTAAAAAAACTTTTGACCTTAAGCATAACCCCCACTGCAAGGATTTTTTAAATATCTGTCACCGTTTGCAAGTTATTGAATTTTAAAATCAGTCAGTCCTTTTTAGGACACCCGGTATATATATGCATACATATTCCTGATACAATAAAGTTTCTTTAATAAAATTATATTGTAATGTGCTTCTTTCTCTGTGATACTTATTTGATTTCATTTCTTGAGAAAAATTTCCGATTTAAAGAATATTTGTTTGTTTAAATAAAAACACGGAAAAGTTGGCAACTTAGTTATACATAAAGGCATAGAAATTTCGAGGACAAATAAATAAAGAATTACAATTTCTGGCCAAAAGTCACCGGACATTTTCGATAATAGACGTCTAATCGAATGTCTAGAGAAATACTTGGCGAATTTTTCTGTACTTCAAGTATATAAACAACATGCTAGACAACATATTTTTCATCGAAGATTCGATCACCAGAAAAATTAGGAGACCTATAAGAATTACTATTTGTAATCCTACTGTAATTTTTTTTTCCCAAAATGATCTGTAGCTTCAGCAGATGGCTATGTGGATCTTGCAAAACATTTGTGTTTATTTTTTTAAGAATATCACGTGTATGTATCGAGATATAAAGTTTTCTTTAAAAGTTCAAGAAATTTCTGTATGTTTTTATTTTCATAGCATGTAGCGTTTTCAACCAAATGTAATCCCAAATTACTAAAATAAAATACAATTAAAAATAAAAAGTTGTGTAAGTATACCTAAGTTTTGAAATTGCCTTTGATTAGAACAATTTCTATATTACTTATTTGGACATGTTTCCTCAAAATTGGTCAAATAATCGTTTTCTTTTTTTAAATACAGTAGAGCCTCTTTTTATCCGAAACTCTTTTAATCGAAACTCTCGATTAACCGAAATCCCTTTTTAAAGCCTTTTGTTTTCTACTATCACATTCCTTGTGTGAAAAATCCATTTTGAAAGCTCAAGCGTCCTTTCCGAGCTACGAGTACATATAAATATTTTCGATCACCTTTCTTAGGGTTCCTTTGAATTCCTAACTTGATTAAGCTGAGAAGTGAAACGAAGAAAATGAACAAATTATCAATTCTGAACATTTTGAATGATTTGCAAAAGGTTTGGCATGGCTGGAGCAGCAGAAAGACTATGATACTGGTGAACTAATAGTATTAAAAAACTCCGTGATACAGCTTCAAAGCAAAGGCAATCGAAACAGCGATAAACAAAACATTTTTTCAAACTCTTGTGATATACGTAAAAGATGCTTCATTTCAAAATTAAAATTCAGGTAATTTATTGTTGTTTCTATTTTGCTATTGCCTTATTTTATTAAGCACTTGTTACCACAATAAGAAATATTGCATATATTTCTCTTTAATCTTAAAATTTAAGCATTCTCGATTATCCGAAAATTTCGATTTTCCGAAAGAGGGTCGGTCCCAATTACTTCGGATAATCGAGGTTCTACTGTATTAAATGAAAGCCTGTTTAATTGTGACTCCTCATTTTTTACACATACGCCAATTATATAGCTAGATACAGTAAATTTTGTTAATGTACCCAGGGCGATTACTCACACAAATTAAAACATTAAATGTCTTTTTCTCCATGCTCATATTTTCTTCATTTTCATGTTTTTAAAATGCTATGACTTTTTTTGTGTTTAAGATAGAGATTTAAACTTTTTTGTGCATGCTCTTTATTATATATGTGATAAATTTGCGCATGAAATTAGCCTTCAGGTTTTCTGTTATTATTATTATTTTTAAATAAAAGTATTTCAAGATGTGTTAGATTTCATCGTTTTACACTATATATATCAGTAAAAATGTTATATTAAATATAATATTAGATGTATCTAAAAATCCATGCGCAGTCTTGTGCAACACATATTTGAAAACATTAAAAACTAGTATGTTGTGGCCATCACAAAACTTTCTTCTATCTCATACATGTCAATACTTCAAAATTCACTATCTCAGTGCCAAATTAAATGACAATCTCTGTTCATCATGAGAATTCTAAAAATATGAAATTCCGTGCATTAGTTCTCGAGGTATGACCGTCACTGAAATCGTGTAAATCCAGCAAAATGCAGCATAGCAGCGCCAGCTATTGGGTTATTTACACCAGAACCTAATTATCACCAACTTATGTTAACATCTAACTGAATATGAAGTTTGAGGAAAATTCGTGCATTAGTTCTTGAGATAGAGGTATTGCGCAAATCATGACAAATACAGCATAGAAGCGCCACCTGTTGAGCGATTTGCAACAACGCATAATTAGCAGCAATATTAATTAAGTTATACTTAAATCTGAAGTTTCATGAAAATTCGTGCATTCGTTCTTGAGATAGAGTTATTGAGGAAATAGTTCAAAATGCAGCACAGCAGCGCCACCTATTGGGCGATTTACACCAACACGTAGTCAGCATCATTTCATATGACGGACTAACTAAATCCGAAGTTTGATGAAAATGTGTGCATTAGTTCTTGAGGTAGAGCTACTGCGAAAATAGTGTAAATCCTGCAAAATGCAGCATGGCAACGCCACCTGTTGGGCGATTTACACCAAAACGTAAACATCATCCATTCATGTCCAGGACTAACGGAATCTGAAGTTTTATAAAAATCCGTGCATTAATTCTTGAGATAGAGCTTTTGCAAAAATTCTGCAAAATGCTACATAGCAGCGCCACCTGCAAGGCGATTTACACCAAAAACTAATCAGCTCCAATCTATATCAGGGAATACCTGAATATAAATTTTTATTAAATCCCGTGCATTAGATCTTGAGATAGAGCGCCCACAAAATTTGTGTCACATACAGACAGACAGACGGACAGACATACAGACAGACTCACAGACAGACATTTTGTAAAAACATGTTTTTTGGAATCTCTGACCCATAAAACGTGTAAATACGTCGAAAACTGGAATTCGAAAATTTTCATGAAACAAATACTTTCTTCTTGTAAAGATAGAAGAAAGTAAAAATAGGCAAAAATATCAATATTTAAAAAAGTAGTAGTAGGGAAATAAAAACCAATTTTTTTTTAAACTTTTAATTAAATATGCAGCTATTTTTTTTTTTCAAAACTAGGGGGCTCGGCCCCCTACGAGCTACGCTCGCCAACCCCCGTCCAGACACCGTAGACTCTAAATGCACGCTAATTTGATCGGCTTTAAAAAGATTTCGAAAGATTGAATTATAATTTAAAAAACAGAGGCGATCTCTCTATAAACGGATTTCTATTCATTTCTCTTTGATTGGGGAATTCTAACGCCAAATCCGTTGCGGTACTACTTGATTATCCCGTTGACCCATTTCGCCGAATTATATAAATCGCCAAACCACTCGCCAAATTATACAAATTGACATAATTTTTATTTTAAATAACGAAAAAACAAATAAATTAGTACAACATTAATTAAAATACAAATAAAACATCGAAATAAAAATAACTTGATGACGTAGACACGTGTAACAACATTTCAAAATAAGCTAATATAAAAGAAATTAAGTAAACAGAGTCTTTGTCTCCTGGTATTTTTTAACAAAGTGAAAAGAAAGTTCTTTTAAATGAGACATTTTAAATTAATCGTTTTTAATCTGACGTAATTTTGACCAAACTATTCTTTCTGTTTTTAATATTCACATGAAAATACTTGCGTTAGAAATGAAATATTATTTGCGCTTTCCTAACAAAAATAGTTGAAAAGTATCCTCTTAAAATAACAAATAAATGTCTAGCGCAATTTCTAAATTTAAACCGTTTTGCAATATTATTTTGTGTTCATTTTATGTAATAACTGTAATGTGACGTAAATATGACGTAATTTCTCCTATTTAAGACTTCTAACGCATGTTAATAAATTTATTGTTTTTCAAATTCCTTTCTCTCTTAAAATTCACGTGTAATTATAGTTTTATGACGTAATTTTTAATAAGTTCCTGCTTTTTGTACATAATTATTTAATTCTAATTCCAAATGTTTTTTTCTGTTTATAATAGTCACGTGTAAATAAATTTTTAATTTATTTACGGGTATAAATATTTTTTTTTTGAAGCAAACATTATTGTTTCCGCTGTTTATACAGTTGGCAACAGTTTAAATTAATATCACTTTCTAAAATCTGTTAAAAATATCTCTAGAAATGCTGAAAATCTGAATTTAAAATAGAAATAAAACCTCAAAAAATTAGTCAAAATAAAAAAATTAATGCAATCTGCACTCCGGCAAATTCTAACGCATAAAATGATCTAAAAATGATTAAATTCCTATGAACAGTTTTTGCTCCTATAAAACTTTTTTAGTGGAACGATTTTGTCCAACTTTAGCATTAAATATCTCTTAAAATAATTCTTCGATCTGAAAACTGTCTGCATCAGCGTGTTTATCAAACATTTTTGTATAATACTACCGATTTTCATATTTTTGTATGCATTATTTTCCTTAATATTAACGAAGAAAGACCTCCGGTCACAAAAAATTCAAAACCGGCGGCGGCGGCGGCGGCGGCGGTGACAGCGGTAGTTACTTTTTTTAGAATAGAGAGATGCACTTTTAGTTTAACATTGAAATGCAGCGAGTTCCCCATTTGAACCATATTTTTAAAAATAAACAAAATTGTTGAAAAGCAAAACTATCCCCTTAATAAAATTTTGTTAAAAGATTGAAAGCTTTTTTTATTCTTCTATTATGAAGTTTAGCTGATAGAACGCTAAACACACGAATTTTACTGTATAGTACTATCCTCAAAAAAAAAAAAAAAAAAAAAAAAAAATTAATATAATCTATAAAGTCCACATATATATATTTTTTTAAATGTCTCTTTTAAAATATAATCTACATGAAAAGAAGAAATAAATTATTTTTGATTCTTATCGAGTAACAACACTTTTATGGTATATACGTAAATTGAAATCGATTTTCTATAAATTTCAGCATAGGACTGTTTATCTTAGAAGACCTTAAGTTGACTTATCCTATATTTTATTAACTTGAGCATATTAATTGTTAAAGAATATAGATCAACTTCACTCCTGTATTTTTTAATAAAATTCTAAAAATTTGGCGTGCAATATCATATCACCATGAGATTTCAACAAATAAGGTCATTGTAAAGATATTTAGTGTTTCTAACTCAGAAAAATTATGTGGAAATTTCAAAAGTAGTAATTTTTTGGTTGTAAATTCTAAAGAACTAGCGTAAATACCCACCCTAGGCCGGCGGGTTGAAATCGTGGTTTCCATTTAAAATTAGAAAATTTGATAAAAATATTCAATATATTATATATAATATTATTTATATTACATTATTTATATTATATTATATTTTATTTATAAATTTACCAAGTCATGTTACCAAACGCGAAAAAAATCACAACAATCTCATCGAAAGATTTATCACCAAAGAAACTTGCTAAATTTTCCGCCACCGGATATTAGATTTTCCCCTAAGATAAGTAAGTATGAAATTATCAATTGAAGCTTTGATTTGCGACTTTGAGACCATGTATTTTTTCAACGAAATCTAATTTAACGTCATTTTCCCAGTCACGAAATTCGCATGTGTACTTTCATATTGATATTCATTATTTTAAAAATATTTTAACGTGCAATAGATTATTAATTAATGTATTTCCAAACTTGATGTTGCATTTGCTAGCTACAACTTTGCATGAGAACATCCCTACTCATGACTTGACGTCCTTGTATCGGCGAAATACAGAAATGTATTCTTTTTGATACATTCGCTGTAAAATATTTATTATTATCAAAGAAAATACTCGTTTACTTTTTACTATCATTTCATTTTCACTCATTGAAACATTTTGGAGCCCTCTGCGATTAACGTCTCAAACTCAGTATCAAAGGAGGGATAAAGTGCTTTTTTTTTAAAAACGTAACGTTATTTTCTGTTCACGTTAAAACAAATCTATATATTTATAATTGTAACGAGGTAATGGCATCGGTAAAGAAATAGTATCCCCTTTATTTCCCTTTTCTATGTAACAATGGAAAATACCCATTGTGGAAAAATTCTTCATAATTATGGCATGAAAACCGTTAAAACTAAAATTAAAATTAAAATATAAAAATCGGAATATTTAAGAAAATAGTTAGCGTGGGCACATTTATAAATAAACTGCTTTCATTTGAAAAAAAAAAATATCGAAATTCTTTCAAAAGAAATCTGAGGACAGATGACTAAAAAAAAAAGAAACCCTGCTCGGCCTACAGGCGGAGGTAGATTTCGAAGTTAAGTATTAATTTCAACAACAAAAACTAAATCAATATTTAGAGATAAACTCAGTTTAATAATTTTATCTGGCCGCTTTTAACTAATTTTTAATTTCATTTTTCTGTAACTTCTGTTTTTTTTTTTCTGACACATTTTCAGGCTCATTTTAAAAAGTAAAAACATGAAACTTGCTGACCGGATTTTTTGAAGAGATTTATAAGCGACGTGTGCTTTTATTTTTCGTTAAATTAGAACTTGATTTTCAAATACTTATTTTCTCAGTACGACATTTTCTTCGTTTCCAGCACTATCGCTTCAAAAAATTCGGTTCAAAATGCCCACTTTGACAGCATGTTTTGAAATATATTCTGTCTGTATAAAAAAAAATCGACCAATACGGCACATTAAATTGTTTCTGAATAAGAGAACCTGCCAACTGGATACGTTTGAGAGCAAAAATGAATTAAAAAATGAGTAAAAAAAATAAGCAATTTGGATTTGAGTACATCCTTAATACGATAATTTTTTTCGCCAACCCCTATTTTTGTTTAATTTGTTTTTGCTGTAAGACTTGGTCCTATCAAAAACTCGTCAATACGAAAGTTGTAGATAATATTAAGAAGATATATAATAAATTTAAGCGGATTGGATATCTTGTGAATTGAAGAAGTTATAAAATTTTCTCTTCTTCAACCCGTCTATTCTATTTTTAAATTTTTTTGCGGTAAGAGATGGCCCTATCAAAAGCATGTGAATATAAAAGTTGTAGATAGTATTAAGAAGATTTGTAATAAGTTTAATGGAATTTGATATCTTAAGTTATGAATTTTTTTTTCTCCTTAGAACCCTATTTTTTTTCGCCTCTTAAACCCATTTTTAATTTTATCGAAATTCTGTGATACATAAATTTTTCTCCCTTTTCCTTTAAGTAATAATAACTTTAAATTGATTTGATATGTATTATAACTAAGAAATTATGGGGTTTTTTGGTTTTCACAAAACCTCTCCCTATTTCCAACCCCATGGTCCGATTTTACCCATTAACGAACTTGACAGAGATGTTCTGCCGCTTGATTTTATATTCAGTTTGGAAGAGATTTGTGCAGAATTATAGAAGTTTTTGTGTTCATTAAAAAGTGATATATATAGACAGATAGATATATAAAATTTTGAACTGGGGGTGGTTTTGGATTATAGGTGTCATGATTGGCGTAGATATGCAAAAATGTTTCAGAAATTGCATTATAGGGAAGAATGTAATAGTTAGAATTTCTTACGAAATCAAAATATAAGACAACCTATACATTAGGGTGGGTCAAAAATTTTTTGTTTCGATTTTCGATGATGGGTAGTTCGGAAAAGTTGCCATTGGTGGCACTAAGTTCACACAAAAAAATTGCGATTTTTCGGACAATTCCTTCATTTGCCGCAAATGGTTTGAAGTTTTGCTCAAATGCTGATTTTTGAACTTTTTTAGTATAAAAAATGTTAAATTTAAGTTATTTTAGCTGAATTTACTTGAAATGTCATGTTTAGTGTACGAAATGTTTAAATAAGCTCTGAACATGCATTATTTAATAGTTATGTGCATTTTGAATTAGGTGACTTTTATACCTTTTTCGGGTATAAGTAAGCAAAAATTGCAGGACTTGTGACGATAGGGAATAAGGATCTCTTCATCGATAAAGACTTGGTCAGGAGGCAAAAAAAGAAACTTAGAAAGAAGATACAGATGGAGGAAGATTTTGGAGGAAGAAAAATTACAATAATCTTTTTAGATAGTAGGAAAAATAAAACGATCTTCATAGAAAAAAGGGGACTTGCAGCACCATCGACAGAAAACGAACAAATATCGCCATTTTGTCTGAACGTGGTTCGGAATATTTGGGTCACTTGACACCTACTTCTGGTCACTACGGAGAATTAGTAAAATCATTATATAATTTTCTAAGCCTGAATAAAGTCTGTTTTGGAAAAAATCAAGAAGAGAACTGCAACATTTGATATGTATTCTTCATACGAACGAGCTACTACTCTGACAGTGACCTGAACTGGCTAAACTAGATTGTAGAACCACTTGGCCTAATAGCGTTACCGACGGAAACGGAGCTAGATTAATAAAGTACTCAAATCTTCAGCCTTTTGCATTTCTGATGTCTACACTGTAAAAAAAAATCTGTGAAATTACTGAAGTTTTTCTAGGAAACTTGGATTCCTAGAACTTTTCATGTAACGGCAACAACAAAATTTCATGTAACAGACACACTTTTGCGCCGAAAATCAAAAAATCTGTAAGGTTACTAAGAATTTTTTTGGAAACTGGGATTCCGAGAACTTTTCATGTAACTGCAGCCAGGTTTACAAATAAAAGTTTAGTAAGATTACTGAAATTTTAGCAGATTCATTTGTAAAGTTACAGATTTTTGTAGCTTTACAAAAACTAGTTTTGTAGATTTGCAGCTTTTTTCGTAAAGTTACAGGTGAAAGTTTAGTAAGCATGTAACTTTACATCTGTAGAACTACAGATTTTTTTTTTACAGTGTATGAAACAGGAATAGGCTCGTAGAAATGGACACGTACATTTTCGCACACCGTTAGTGATATGTGCTTTGTATTTTTCTCGACGGTGCCGCATGTTCATTTTTACTATGAAGATCGCGTTATTATTTCTACAATGAAAAAATATGGTTGTATTTTTTCATCCTCTCAGTTATTCCCCCTCCCGTATCTTCTTTTCAAGTTTCTTTTTCTGTCTCCTGATCAAGTCTTTATCGATGACGATAT
Source organism: Maratus speciosus (assembly GCA_963932465.1). Classification (NCBI taxonomy): domain Eukaryota; kingdom Metazoa; phylum Arthropoda; class Arachnida; order Araneae; family Salticidae; genus Maratus; species Maratus speciosus. The sequence continues at coordinate 378,094,903 of OZ010788.1, read as the reverse complement.
TCTTACTCCTGGTTGTCACAATTCCTGTCTCCAGAAACACAGATGAAGCTCGTAACACAATTTACCCATATAATATATCAGTTCTAAATCCGGCGAATGCTGTGTGAGAAAGGGATATGCGTCTGAGAGTGTCTGCTTTTGAAGGCACTGTTCAAATTTTGATTCAGACGAACTGCCTGCTTCAATGTTCCCACTTTTTGAATCTTCTGACAATATCTGTATTTTAGAGCAGAAAAATAATTAACATCTCATCTCGCAGTTACTACCATCTCCATTTTCTCCCTCATCCTCATGATGACTGATTGCGTTTTCATTTGTTTCTAGTCCACATTCTCCTCTCCTTCCAGAATTGCTGTCAAGACATGCTCTGGTGCATCATCCAAATATGTGACTCTAAACGCATCGAAAAACAGAAGGATGAGCGAGGAACATAATAAAGACAAAAGAGAGAAACTGACGAACGAACCAAACAATACTTGCAATTTTTGCTCACTTATACGCGAAAAAGCTATAAAAGTCACCTAATTCAAAATGCACATAACTATTAAATAATACATAATCAGAGCTTCTTTAAACATTTCATACACTAAACATGACATTTCAAATAAATTCAGCTAAAATAAATTTAATTTACCATTTTTAAAATTTTTGCTAAAAAAATTCAAAAATCAGCATTTGAGCAAAATTTCAAACCATTTGCGACAAATGAAGGAATTGTTCAAAAAAATCTCAAATTTTTTGTTTAAGCTTAGTGCCACCAGTGGCAACTTTTCACACTACCCATCATCAAAAATCGAAAAAAAGTTTTTTTCGGCCCACTCTACTATACATTCCAAATCGAAATTAAGCTTAATATGGCTGCATATTATCAATGATTTGTAAGATGGATGGATTCGTTTTGGAATCGTTACACTGCGTTTTATTATATAGAGATGGGAAAAAATATTAAGGGGAAAAAAAGGTGAACATTTAGAGAGAAATGAGGAACAAAAGATCTTAGTGTTGTTATTCGCTTCATAACTAGAGTGCTTTCTTTTCTATCCGATATAATACATTCAGACACACTAATTTCATTTTCAAATTAAAATTAAAATTAAAATATAAAAATTGGAATATTTAAATAGATTTATTATAGATAGCATGGGCACATCTACAAATAAACTGCTTTTATTTAAAAAAAAAATCGAAATTCATTCAATAGACAGCTGTAACAGATGACTAAAAAAAAAAAAAAAAAAACCCTGCTGGCTCAGCCTACCGGCGGAGGTAGATTTCGAAGGGCTAATTTCACCAACAAAAAGTAAATCAAAATAGAGATAAACTCAGTTTAACAATTTTCATTACTACACATGTATAATGATTAACTAATTGTTATTTTATTTTTTGTTTTGGATTTTTGTTTTGAACAAACTTGAAGAGATCGAATAGGCTTTGTCTGGTTCGAAACTCCCCAGTGCCAATTAAACTCTCTGCAAACTATAATCACTAAAACACAAAAAACTATAAATTATAATAAAGAAAATAATCTATAATAAAGAAAGTAAACAATTAACAAAAAATATAAACTATAAATAGTAATTAAAAAAAACCCTATATTCTACAGTAAATAAACTATATGATTATTAAAAAATAAGGGTTATTCTAATTAGTTCACTCTTGGCGCACTCTTGGTATTGATATTGGTGTCACTCTTTGGTCAGTTATATCTCCAAGGCCCGGTGAATATGTAAGTACCATTATTTTTATAATGTATGAACTTTAAGAATGCCATATATTTGTTCAGATGGCAAAAGTTCTAAAATTACGGTCGTATGAGCCGATAACGGGCGATACCAACAAAAGATAAAACTTCAAACTCGGTTCTCTCGAAACTGTGTTTTTCGTCGGTTTTACGGCGATAGCTTTTAAACAAATTGACAGATTTACATGTTTCTTTTTTTTAAACAAAGAAATTTATCTACAAACAATATCTGAAAACAAACTAACAAACATTTTTTTGCAAAAATATAATCAATTTTTATAGATTTTGAATTTGTATCATACATTTGGTATTTGAAATTTTCTTTTATCTCAGGTATAACTGACAGATAGTGTAATAAGCAGGATAAAGAAGAAGCTACTACTCAAAAATATTTAACCTAGAATTCACGATTGTGAGAAAACTGGTTTTACAATTAATATTTTATTGTACAATATTAAAGCTTTTGTTACTGATACTACAATTTAACAAATATTTTTTGTTTCGATAACGGATAAATAAATAAATAAATGCAAACTGAAGAAATAGTCAAAATAGTTAGCAGGATTTGTAATCCTCGATCACACTTTAGTCAATTTTCGTCATTTCAAACATTTCTGGTCTCTTATTCATCCTGAATAGAACTTTCATTTAAATTTAAAACGCTAAATATGCATATATCTATCCATCCAATTTCTTCCAATTTATTTGTTTGTTCCAATATATATATATATTTTAGCCTTCTATACACTTATTTTGTTAACAGAGCGTTTTTATTGCCGTTTCCCTCTCAAGGAAATTTAAATTACGACAGGCGACAAAATCCAATTGTCCAAGGATCCGTTATTTCCATTTTATGAAAACTGATGTACAGTATACTTTTTCTTTCAAAATTTTGTATTCTTCCTTCAGCTGCATGAGATATTCAATACAATTTGCATAGTAAAACTTCAAGTTGTATTACAAAATATAAAGATCCTACTTGAAAACGAGTGGGTCTCTTCTTATATGTTCCAAATTTTGAGGGTATTGCAGAAAGAAAACAGAAAATACGTCTGCTGAAATTTTAAGTTTAGATGTTTCTTACTTTTTTCTTGTTTTATTACTTTAGGTAAGAAAATGAGAAAGTTCGTACTGTTGTTCAGAAATCAAACTTTGGGTTATCACTTTCGAGTCCAAATCCTCTTCTTTTCAGGTGGGTTTATCTTCTCTTCGTTTGGAAATGTTTTGAACTGAAATTCTTTATTCATAGGTTTTAGTAGAATAGCTACATATTTGATTTTCTATTTGTATATGTCATCACAGGAAATGTTCAAAGTACACTACAATTCGGTCAGTGACACCGTATGTACTTCGACTACATTCTGAATAAAGGAGTGTCTATATCAGCGTTGTTTAGACGCAAATGAAGATAATTTCTAGCAAACCTCATGATGTCATATTTCGTCGAATTCAGAATAAGTCAATTGATGATATCGTTACGATATTTTATTATTGATGTAATTTTGAATGAAAATCTAGATTAGTAATAACGTAAGACACGTATTTTTGAATAACTCTTTGAATAATAATTTATTTTTTTACGCATTATCACCCCTAAACATTTATACAAATGACTTTGAATCATACACTATGTCATTAATTTAAATATTAAATATGCACATATATATCCATAGGATCTTTTCTTATATATTTGTTTGTAACTTTTTTATATGCTTTTACATTCGTCTTTTGTTATCAGAGCGTTTATTATTGCTGCATTCTGCCTCAAGAAAATTTGGATCGCGTCAGACGAGTAAATCCAATTGTTCCAGAGTCTACTATTTCCATTTTATGGAAATTGGCATACAGTATAATTTTAAAGCATTTTGTATTCCTTCTTCACCAATATGAGATATTCAATACAATTTGCATCGTAAAAGTTCAAATTCTATTACAACATATAAAGATCCTACTTGAAAACGAGTGGTTCTCTTCTTATACTTTATAAATTTTAAGAGTATTGCCGTGACACCGTATGTACTACAACTACATTCTGAATAAAGGAGCGCCTATCTCAGCATTGTTTGGACGCGAATGAAGGCCATTTCCAGCAAATCTTATGATGTCATATTTCATAGAAATCAAAATTAGTCTATTGATGATATCGTTACAATATTATTATTATTTATATAATTATGAATGAAAATCGAGATTAGTAATAACGTAAGACACGTATTTTTAAATTAAATAACTCTTTGAATAATAATTTATTTTGATACGTATTATACCATTAATCGTTTATGTGCTGCGTTGTTGTTTATCACGACTGATTATCTACACTGGGGATATAGCCCCGAGGGAGGATGCTCTAATGGTCTTTTTAAAGGATTCTAACTCATATTTACGCAAGGAAGAAAAACACGGAAAACTTCAAACGATTAGCGACTGCGTTCGTACCCAGCACCTCCCGTCTATCAGTTTTGAGAGCAGAACCTCTCAGCTGAGGGCCCCCAAAACGTTTATACAAATGATTTTCATTCATTTAAAAGCTAAATATGCAAATATACATCCGTAGCTTGTAACAAAAAGGGCCAATGTCCATTTTTCCCAAATGACAGAAACCCAATTTAAGTTTGTAGAATTTTATGAATCTTGCTACGATTTCTGTACTATTATTTTTCAAAGTTGTACCTTTTAATTCAGTAATGTTTTTCTCACTACAATCTAACATTAAATATTTTGTTTTCAATGATCTAATATTGGGAGGACTTTGGCCCTTTTAACAATTTCTTTATACCGCATCCTGAATTCATTCGTGCATTTAATTCAAATTTCTCAATTTTGGACATTGGCTTTTTTTGTTCCACAGTACAGATATATATATATTCATACGATCTTTTCTTATACATTTGTTTGTAACTTTTTTTATATCCTTTTACATTCTTCTTTTGTCATCAAAGCGTTTATTATTGCTGTTTTCCGCCTCAAGAAAATTTGAATTGCGTCAGGCGATGAAATCCAATTGTCCCAGGGTCCGCTATTTCCATTTTATGAAAATTGGCGTACAGTATACTTTTCTTAAGCATTTTGTATTCCTTCTTCACCAATATGAGATATTCAATACAATTTGCATCGTACAACTTCAAGTTGTATAACAAAACATAAAGCGCCTAGTTGAAATCCCTTGGGTCTCTTGTTATACTTTTACAAACTCTAAGGGTATTGAAAAAGAACAAAAAATAGGCAAACTGACATCTTGTGTTTCGACGTTTCCCAGTTTCTTCCTGTTTTATTTCTTTAGCGATAAGAAAATGAGAAAGTTCCTATCACTGTTCAGAAATCAAGCTCTGGGTTATCACTTCCGAGACCAAAAGCTCTCCTGCTTTCAGAAGGTTTTATCTTCTCTTCGTTTGGAAATGTTTTGAATAGAAATTCCCTATTCATGTGCCCTAGTAGAAGAGTTAGATTTTTGATTCTCTATTTGCACGATTGCATGCATAAAAACACCAAGAAACAATGCTGCCTTTATTTTTGAAGTTTGCATTAGGTATATTTCCAGTAAGGCAACCTGTTTTCTATCTCATTATTTAATACTTGCTTTTCAGCTATATATTTTTTACTATTTCTCAAAAGTTTTTTTCACATTAATTATTCATTAATAGTGATTCATAATTCAACTGGCTAGGGAAAATAAATTTTTGTATGCAGGAAATTTCTTATTTAAAAAAATTCTTTTGTTTTATTTTATTGTTACAACTACAGATTTTCATTCTTTAGCCTCATTAGAGGCTAACGATAAGATAAAGCTAGATAAGTAAGATAAGATAAGGCTAGAGATAAACGATCAAATAATCAATAAATGAAAATTTATTTGACTATTAGGTACTTTTCGGTTAGACGGGCGCCAGTGTTATATACGCATATTTATATACATACATATATGTAAATATGCATATATATACATATACACATGTTGTATATATACCCACACACATATATATGTAAATATAGATGCATATATACATATATGTATGTATATAAATATGTATATATAACACTGGCGCCCGGCTAACCGAAAAGTACCCACTATTACGCAAAATGTAATTCAATGCTCACTGTAAAAAAGTTCATCGTTGAACCAGTTGATGGTTCAAACAAGAAAGAAAAACTCATGCGTCAAACATAGATTATGAAACACTTTCCAACACATTCAGAATATTGTAACAAAACTTTACCGTTTAATAAGTTGAAATATAATGTCTAATTCATCCATTTGGAAACGTATAACACGTTTGAAATAAACAAAAGAAAAACTCATGCGTCAAACATAGATTATGAAACACTTTCCAGCCCATTCAGAATATTGTAACAAAACTTTACGTTTAATAAGTTGAAATATAATGTCTAATTCATCCATTTGGAAACGTATAACACGTTTGAAATAAACAAAAGAAAAACTCATGCGTCAAACATAGATAATGAAACACTTTCCAACACATTCAGAGTATTGTAACAAAACTTTACCGTTTAATAAGTTGAAATATAATGTCTAATTCATCCATTTGGAAACGTATAACACGTTTGAAATAAACAAAAGAAAAACTCATGCGTCAAACATAGATTATGAAACACTTTCCAGCACATTCAGAATATTGTAACAAAACTTTACCGTTTAATAAGTTGAAATATAATGTCTAATTCATCCATTTGGAAACGTATAACACGTTTCAAATAAACAAAAGAAAAACTCATGCGTCAAACATAGATTATGAAACACTTTCCAACACATTCAGAATATTGTAACAAAACTTTACCGTTTAATAAGTTGAAATATAATGTCTAATTCATCCATTTGGAAACGTATAACACGTTTGAAAACCCAGTTTCAGCAATTCCCATCTACAGTCGGAAAATTATTCGAATTCTTTGAGTAGTTCTGTATATGATATATTGATTTGTATCTATAAACTACATACTTGCAAAAATTAATTCAGTTAAGAAATACATACCACAGTTGAAAATTTCCCTTCAGCAATTTCCACTAATTAGGAGAATGGTACGAGAATTCTGTTGTACAGCCCTGTATAGAATTTATAAACGAGTAACATGTAAAAAATTAGTTAAAATTAAAAGAACAAAAAAATTAGTTAAAATTAAAAGAACATACCAAAATTGAAATCGCACTTCCAGCAATTATTGCTCAAAGGCCTGTAACCGATTTCTTTTGTGCGTCCATGGGAATAAACGATAAATGCTATGAATGCATTATTCTACAGTAATAATCATCTAGTGAAATTTAGTGATTTATGACATTTTAAATACATTTGAAATAGCGTAAAGTCATTAAAATTCTCTGCAAAGGATTTTTCCATATTGATCATAATGTCGTAACGGCGGCATTCTTTTGAGTGCCATTGTAAATGAACTATTAGACCAATGTCAGACGGGCGTCTTTTTTGCTGCTTTTTTGCTTAAGTATTATCCATTCACAATACTATAGCACTGTGAATGGATAATAATTAAGCAAAAAAGCAGCAAGAAAGACGACCGTCTGACATTGGTCTTAGGCTAATGTCAGACGGACGTCTTTTTGCACGCTTTTTTACTTACGTATTATCCCTACACAATGCCGCTAGCATTGTGTAGGGATAATACCTAAGGAAAAAAGGGTGCAAAAAAACCGTTCATCTGTCATTAGCCTTAATGCTACATTCTTCATATTCAATATCAAACATGCTATGGTAAACACCATTAATATGTAGCAATTGCATGGGAATCCGAGTATATTTACACGAGTTAGAGCGCGGGCAGACAGACAGACAAGCAGACGGCCAGGCAAACCGAATTCATAAAAACTTTTTAAATATGTTGGAAAGCGGTAAAAGGTAGAACCACAGAAACAGGGTTTGCTTGATTAAAAACAAAATCCCGGATTATAATGAAACTTTAACAATAGTTCAAATTTTCACAATTCTATGGAAATAGTGTGACTGTCAATCAGAAAAAAAATACTTCTAAGAATTCTCATTATGCTGCTATAAAGAACAAGGATGTCCGCCAGCTTGTCTAGTAGTTAGAACTCTGGCTACAAGTGATAAGGCGTTAGGTACAGTCGTGGAAAAAAATGTAAACACCTGCTACTAACTCCGCAAGTAAATAAAATAGAAGAAATTTACTGGTACAAATCGATGGGAAATAAACACTACTTTTAAATGCTGTGTATAAAATTTGATTAGGGGGCCACCTACGAATCAAAACAAGGAAAAACTTTTTTTTCAACGGCAACAGCTAATTTTGACTTTATTTAAATATTGCGCGGCAGCGCAATACTTATTTATTTCCAGTGTCACTTCTCAATGTTAATTTAACATGGGAAAGCCTATGGAGATGATAACTTTTTCATTTTTTCTTCCCACCTTTTTGTCCCTGATGCCACTCATTTTTTATTCTTTACTAATTCTAATCATATTATAAATTTAAAATGTAAAAACCTTTGCCTGACGTCAGGGTCAAAACGAATGGTAAAATGCCTTTGTATATGGTTGAATTATAACCCAAAGAGAAACATGGGCCAATTTTTGTTTACATTATTCAATTATTTTTCTTAATAATTCCAATTTTCGCTTTTTTCATTGAAAATCAACGGACATTTTTTCATAGAAAATGTAACAATTTTACTTCATTGTTGCAAAAATTTCAAAAGCCGTAATACCCTCATAGCATGCATGGTCACAGTGACGTCATTGTGACGTCACTGTGGTCACGTCACATCTGTGACCAAAATGCCACCACTCAGTGATGTCACATTGTGACTGAGATGTGAACTTCTTAGAAAACTTTAAAAAATTACAAAAATTATTAAAAACATGTTATTTACTGTAAAATATATTTTTCTGCCGGATTAACAAATTTTTTAAACCGTGGTCCAAGTTGCATCTGTGCCTCTAACAAAAACTTTTTATTTTCATATAACATAAAATGTAATTAATTCATTAGCAACACAAAACGATTTCCTAATTATGAGAATTTCATATTATTAAAAAAATGTTTTAGGTAAGCAGACCTCGACTTATCTTTTATAAAGATTTTTGTAAATGATCATCTGTTATACTAGAAGTTTCTCAAAGAGTAGTCGAAACATTTCTGTCGTTTCAAACTAAAAACTTTCTATTACAGTTAAGGCTGCAGCTTTTAATGAGCACGCAGAAAGCGTCTTCAAAGTTCAGTCATATATGCATTTCTTGCTTTATAATTTGCATTCAAGTAATTTTTTTTCCTCTTAGTGTTTCACTATTTTAAGTATTTTTTTTTTTTTTTCTACTTCTTTCAAACGTTTAAAATAGAATTGACATTTTCCGAATATAAAATTAATGTACAAAATTTAGGCAAAGCCCGCGACATAATTAATTATTCATGTTTTATTTTTTGTTTTCAAAATATATCTTTAAAAATTATTTTACAAGTTTTATTCTACAGAAAATTAATATTTAGAGAATGACAGATTGACAAAGAAAAACTCATCTCTTCTCGATAATCTTGTTGTATTTTTTAAGAAGATATTTTGTATATATTACCTGTGATACAAATTTTACTTTTTAAAAAAAGGAGGGAGTCATCATTATTACCATTAAATTAATTTGTATACATTTTGAAAATTTAAGCAATGTTTTATCTGGTAAACTCTAATTATGGATAATATTATTATTATAATTTACGTAAATGAAACTTTACAATTCAATAAAACTGATAAAAATAAAAGATGAAATACAATAAAACATTTTCAAACAGGAAATTGAATTAGAGACAATTTGACAAAATTATTACGCATTTAATTTCCTTCCGAAACTGTGGTATAGAAAAACAAATAAAACCAAAAAACATCTGCTTCGAACTTCGAAACTTAAAAATCGTCTGCATCTGCACTATTTCAGTTGTTACCACTCGACCGCAGAATAACGGATAAAAAGTAACAGTGAAACTTTTTAGAATAAACGCGGGACACTGGACAGTTCTGTGGACACTGTGGACACTGAAGTTCTGTGGACACTGGACAGCATAGATGTGTTGACACGGATTTAAAAACGGAAACAAGAACGTTCTCAGGATCCAAGTTAGTTCAGCTAACAAAATATAAACCCGAGAAAATTACGGTAGCTTTGACTTGTTGAAGATGATTCAAGTCATTGCTATCGTACTTATAATCGGATTTAATTGGTTCCCCAAAATCAAAGTATCACGTACAACGTCAGTGAAATTAGGTATGTAAAAATATTATTTTCCCTGTTTGCTTTTTTTTTTTATTTTATTACAACAATTTTAGTTAGTTTCTCATTAACGTGCTGTAGAACATAAATATTTCATTACATTTATTTTTTATTTTGCTGAAATATCTAAAATATTATTTTCCTTGTTTGCTTTTTTTTTTTTTTTTTTTTTTTTTTTTTAATTACAATGATTTCAGTTATCTTCTAATAAACATGTTATAGAACACAAATATTTCATTACATTTATTTTTTATTTTTTTAAAATATCTAACTTCCTTTTCAACAGCTTTGATCAGATTATTAAAATTAGTGATTTAAATTGGATTTTAATCTGGTTTATTTTCTTATTTAAATATTGGGTTAAAACCACATGGTGGCATAAATATAAAAGTATATGGACAAGTATTATCATCAATCATTAACATAATTAATAGACATTTAAAGATAATTAAATTATTTAAAATTTTTGGATGTTATTAACGTTTACCATAGCAAGACCCCTATTTGTAATGAAGTTTGTAGCATGTTATTTCATTTACAGGGACAGTCAATTGTATTCCATTACATTACGGCTTGTGGGAAAAAAATCGTTTCAAATGATTTTTAATGATTTTACACGCTTTCAAACAGAATAAAATTGATATGCATTTATAAAGCGCACTAAAATGTGCATTCCATAGAATATGCGATGCAAAGAATAGTTATTGTTCATTTACAGGGCTAAAAAAGGAATTCCAATACATAATGATATAGGGGTGGGGGGAATTGTTTGCGGCGTACTTTATTTATGTTAATCTATTTGATATGTAATGAAATTGATATACGTCGTTGAGGTTTACATACTATGAATTATTTCATGTATAATACGAAGTGTATATAGCATTTACAGGGACACACAAAATATTTCAGATACTATATTGTATCCGAAGTACTGTTCATTAGCGATGATTGCTGGAAATACATTTTTAATTATGATATACACTTTTATGATTCACTACATTTATGCATAGTATATGGTGTATATATATATGCTATAATTCATATACAGGAATATACAAAAGTATTCGAAAGGGTTACTGGGTATTGCTTAAAGGAGGTTTTTAAATAAGTTATGCATTTTAACGCTGCACTGTATTTAATTTAGTAAGAAATGTTTGTAGTATACAGATAAAATGATATACAGGGTCACGCAAAGAATTGGATACGTTGCCATCTATGAATTATAATTTCTGGAAATGTAATTTCAGCAGTTTTAAGAGTGTTTTAGCTTGAATAAAATTTTAACTAAATAGTGGCATGTAATAAAGGTTCTAGGTAAACTACAGGGTTGTACAAAATTATTTAAGTATGTTTCCATATATTAGTATAAATTGCTGAAAGAGAATTTCAACCTGTTATGCGTTTCCTTGATAAACTAAATTTTTCCATTATATAGTATATATATATCAATCTACACATCAAATACAGGACTGTTTAAAAGAATTAGAAAACATATTTGGCTGTGGATGGTAGGGTGTCAACGATTTTAATCGGTTGATTTAAATCAGCGATTAAATCATGATTTTAATCAACCGATTTTTAAAAAAAAATGACATTGATTAAAATCAAAATCAACCATTTTCTAAATGTTTAAAATGTCAAAAAAAAGTATTAAAATCTAACATGAACATAATTTGAAAGTTTCTACAGGTATTTTGACTTATTAATAAACAAAAAAGAGCTTTAAATAATTGTTTCTAAGCTTAATTCATTAGTATTGTAAAAAAATTAAAAACAGTTGAGTTTGTAAAAAGCATTGTTTTTAAGTTTTTATCCAAATTAAAACAGTTTCATTTAAAAATGATATTTAAATCTAACATAATTTGCAATGTCATAATTTCCTTTAGGTAATCAATTTATGCATTATTTTATATAAAATACACATAGCAAGTATAATTACATTTCTACAAGTAAAATAATAAATAGTAATTAATAGCAATCTCAAGTTAAAGAAGAATGAAAGAATGACATCTGCTCAGCAGCTAAATTGTAAATGAATGCATAAGAGAAAAATAAATAATTGGTATAAAAATGCTAAGCACAGCAAGAGCTTCTTTGGTATAGGTTGAATAAATGTTTATTATTATTATTATTATTATTATTTTTTTTTTTTTTGTAACTCATATATATTAAAAAATTGAACCGTTGAAAGCTAATAGAGGTAATAATGCTGTTACTTAAATATTTTGAGGATTTCAGATATTAGTGGCTAACTTATATTTATTCTATATGAATGGATTTAACTCATTTTCATTTTTTTCTTTTTGGTTAGCATACACGTACATGTGTGTAAGTATAGATTTTGGTGGTTTACAGAAATTTTCCTAAATACAAATGCAAAATGAGCTGCAAATAATATTTGTTAGTTTTGTTATTTGTGCTACTAACTAATGAATTTTACTTATTTGCAGTTTTTATTAATTCTGTAATTACTTATACTGCTTCTTCTAGGCCATTTTGTTTAATGGTGCCACACCATGCCCCTTTTGAAATTGGCAAAATGCACCCTGCCTTAAAAAAAGAAAAAAAAAGTTGAAATTTACCTGTAGTTGTAGCCAGAGATTTCTTGTAAAAAACTTCCCCATTCAACAGTATTCTAAATTCATGTGGAAAAAATCTTGCAAAAATATAGAACTTTATTTCTTTAGAAAAAACAGGATATTATTAAAATATGTTATTTAATTGTATTTTTCAATTTGTTATTCATAAAATTATTAAAAATTAAGGACACTTTACTTATAATGCTAAAAAATATTCTTTTTTTTTTTCTTACATCATTACTAAACACATTACTAATATATTTCCTCATGAAATAGTGCCCGTTTTTTGAACTAGCATCCTGTCCCTTTTTCTTTCTAAAATGAATTATTATCATTTTAATAATTAAGGCTTAAAAATGTATAATATGTTCCTAATTAGAGAGTTGTTGTTTAATAATTAATTTGAAGTAATGTTAGCTATTTAGTATAAAATGCAGTTAATAATTTTCATAAATGTTAAGTATCTCTAGTATTTATAAAGTTTTACATAATTATTACAATATTAATGTATATAACATTATTGTATAATACTACCTAATGAAACTACTAATTTGTAGTTTTTATTTCTGTAATTACAAACTAACAATTATAATTTTATTAATTAAAGTGTAAAAACATAGATTATGTTAGCAATTAGTGGTGTAATTGTTTTGGAAACCTAAAACTCATGATAGCTATTCAGTATTTGAACGATGGGGAAAAAATCATACAAATCTGATTTAAATAAAAAAAATCTGATTTAAATAAAAAAAACCGATTTTTTTTATCTTTTTTTTAAATTATGATTTTTTTACACCTTAGTGGATGGTAACTGCGTAAATCAGTTTTTAAATGTTTTACGCGTTTTCATGTTTACTTAGTTATCTTATTTACGTTATTTCCCCCGATGTCTTGATAAAACATTTAGGAAGAGTTGGAAAGTGTTTTATAATTTATGCCTAACGCATGATATATCTTACTTGTTGTTTCTATTTCCCAGATCAGTCTTTTCATATAAAACATACCAAATCTAATTAGCTCATATTCACAAAATACAATATATACGGGAATAAAAAATTTAAATAAATAGGGCTTATCATGTAGTTCTATAAGTAACAGTTGTATTAATGTCCGTTAGACTCCATGTTCGTATTTAAAAAAGCAATGACAAATCATAACACATTAAAAAGCTTACACATTCTTAATATTAAGCTTGAATTCAAGATCAAGCTAACTTAATAAAAAAAGATGTCAGTTAATAAGCATTGTTTTTTAAATGGAAAATTAAAAATATTTTAGAAGAATAGGACTCCAAAATAGCGATATCTTGCTAAAAAGTACGGTAAAAAGATAAAATTTTATATTTCAAACAAAACTTTACTTTAAAATTATCGTAGTTTTTATGACAAGAATCATCACAGTATTAATACTTGGACATTTTTCCAGAGAGAAACATTCGCCTTGCATACAATATTTCAAATGAAAATCAAATTTCAAATAAATTGCTTAAAAGGCGCAAAGGCCAACATAGTGAAAAATATCCACGCCGGTCTCGATCCCGGGTCATCAGTATAGCGGACTGACATTCTACCGACTAAACCACATGGAACGATACCCAGCCTGGAAATTTTCTCCTTATTACATGTTGGCAAGGCTACAAACGCCGCACAAGATGGAATATTTATCGTGAGCCACCGTCATGGGGCAAACACGAAACTTAATTAAACCAGCATCGATTAAATCTATATTAATACTTGGAAATTTTTCCAGAGAGAAACATTCGCCTTGCATACAGTATTTCAAATGAAAATCAAATTTCAAATTAAAATTGCCTTTTAAGCTATTAATTTGAAATTTGATTTTCATTTGAAATATTGTATGCAAGGCGAATGGTTCTCTCTGAAAAAATTTCCAAGTATTAATATAGTTTCAATCGATGCTGGATTTAATTAAGTTTCGTGCTTGCGCCATGTCGGTGGCTGACGATAAATATTGCATCTTGTGCTGCGTTTGTAGCCTTGCCAACATGTAATAGTGAGAAATTTTCCAGGCTGGGTATCGTTCCATGTGGTTTAGTCGGTAGAACGTAAGTGCGCTATACTGATGGCCCGGGTTCGAGTTCCAGCATGGAATCTTTTTCACTAGTTCGCCTTTGCGCCTTTTAAGCAATTAATTTGAAATTTGATTTTCATTTGAAATCATCACAGAGTTTATGACAAGTTCGTCACAAATGACACATATTTCACAAATTGGTCACAGTGTGACTTCAAAACATTGTCACTTTCGTCACAGGTTCGTCACAAAGTTAATGCCAAAATAGTCACAAATGACACACTTTTCACAAATTAGTCACACCGTGACTTCACAGAGTGGTCACAATATGACGTCACAAACGACCTCTAAAACGGCCATAACGACCTCACATTCTAGTCACTGTGACGTCACATCCACGTCACGTGACGTCACATCGACGGTCACAAAATCACAGTGTGACTTCACAACGACGTCGCCGTGACGTCACCATGCCTTACGGGTAATAATTTATTTCTTTTTAGGTGAAAGATTTTCACGTGAAACATTAAATTGAGCTAGTTTCTTTTTTTTTTTTTTTTTTTTTTTCAAAAATTAAAAAGGTCAATATGGCGTCATAGTGGAAATAAAAAGGATATTTTCAGAATCAGTTTTTGCTTTGGTCAAGTTTATATTTTAGTAAAAAGTTTCTAATGGATTTTTTTTTTTTTTTTTTTAACGCAGGTAGCAAACTTAGTGGGGAATTACATAACTTAAATTTTAAAATGTATTTTTTTTTTTACGAGATGAGAACTACTTATACCCCAAGTTAAACTTAGGTAATAATTTTCTGATGTGTTTACATAACCCCTTGGGAGAGATTAAGGTTTAAAAATTTAAGTAAAACTTTTATATTTTTATTTTTTACTGTATCACAGCTATAATATTGTTAAATAATAGCAGTAAGGATTCAACACAATTTACATTTACATTCATAGCGTTCCTGAGTGGGGAATAGGCTATCTAAATTTAAGTGAAGTTAATTTTTTATGATTTGATTATAGATTTTTTATGTTCAGATTGGAAGTTTTTGTCCAAACTACCGCCACCTGCTTTCCTACAGTGGTGAAAGATTTTGAATTACACATTGGTAAACTGCATCCCACATTGTGATGCAATACCACATACATCAAAGCCTGATGATAATACTCTCTATTAATTTTGAAATGCGTTCGTCTGAGTGCAGTAGTTATTGAAAAACTTGACCATATTAAACAAAAACATAATTTGAAGAACAAATTAAAAAAAACTAAATTTATTTCCTACATTGTTTAAGCCCGAGAAAGGACAGATATTGAGTTATTTCATTCAATTAGTTCTACATTTAATGTTAAATTTTTTGTAACAAATTAGTTAAGCCAATTGAAGATTAAAAAATAAAAATAAAATTCATACAATATGATAATTAAAACACCCTTAAAAAATAGATTCCGTTCAAATGAAATTGAAATAAATCTTAGACTTCTTCCATTTTTAATTGAAAATATTTGTATTGCAGATTTTGTACTATGCTTATGACAATTGTGCATAAAATGATAAGATGCATGCAAAATACAAAACTTAAAAAAATGTCTAAGATTTATTTCGATTTCATTTAAACGGAATCTATCTTTTTAGGGTGTTTTAAGTATCATATTGTATGAATTTTATTTTGATTTTTTAATCTTCAATTGGCTTAACTAATTTGTTACAAAAATCTAACATTAAATGTAGAACTAAATGAATGAAATAACTCAATATCTGTCCCTTCTCGGGCTTAAACAATGTAGGAAATAAATTTAGTTTTTTTTAATTTGTTCTTCAAATTACGTTTTTGTTTAATATTTTAAATCTTCAGTTCAAACAATGCCTAAAAACGAAATCTCTAGTCATTAAGTTTTTGAATTATAAACATTCAAAATTTAGAGCTTCTAATGTTAAATTACATTTTCTTATTTTTATTAATATCTCCTGAAATTATAATCCTAATCTGATAATTTTATGTGTGGTTGTAACATTAAAAACCCAAACAAAAATACATTAAACTTGTAATTTAAAAATTTTTTTAATATGAATTATGAGATAAATATTCGAAAAAATATGAATTTCAACCTACATTTTTTTTTATAGATTTATATTTATTATGTCCTGCTTTAAGCTAATTCTCAATTTCAAACTTTTCTTTCGTGTAGTTTGCAAATTATCATTTAAAAACGTCAAAATGATGGTTTAAGGGGACGTATATGATGTGCAAAAAAGCATAATTTGAAAAAATATATTTTACTCTCTTTTTTAAACATTTGGGTCGACAATAGTCGAACCATATTAAGCAAGTGAAATGGTACTATTGGCAAAATATAATACATTAACAGAAGTGACATAGTGATTCTGTAGCATTCCAACAATCGAGTACGGAACTTCAATTTGGATATATCCTCTAAAACACACTGTTAAAAATTTGCAGCATTCTGGCAGGTCATTAGACCGTTTTTTCCGAAAACGGTTATACAACCGTAATTTAACACTATTCTGACCATATTATTGGCCATTTCATGGTAGTTATAGAATATAGTTAAATTATGGTTATGAAACCGTTTTTTCAAAAAAAAAAAGGTCGAGTGACCTGCCAGAATACTGCATATTTTTAACAGTGCAGGCTCATTTTAAAATAATTAATTTCTTGAAAACTAAATACACAAATTTCATAAAAATGAGGATGTAAGGTAATTGAAAGGTATAGAATTTGGATATCGCTATTGAAAAAAAAAGTTTGGGTTTGCTTTGATATGTAGACGGCCCCCTGAGCAAATTTTATATCACTTAAAAATAGACTTTATTCCCAATCGTTTGATACTTGTAACTTTCTTCTACGATAATTTGTTGCAGGATTAGTAGGGGGTGTTTACTTTTTTTTTCCACGTCTGTACAAACCTCGGATAACATTTGATTGTCCGCAGTGTGTTACATTTTCTTTGAAACAAAGATGCCGATCTGATTAGCCATCGTTTCTAAAGGATAAATACAAGGTATTACAAATACTTTATGGTTCAACCTCTCACTGGTTTATTGTTCAATATTTTACCAGTTCTCGATCGAACATATTAGCATGTCATTGTCCACCTTTCTGTCATACCAAATTTTACCAGTTCTCGTCCCAACATTTTGCCATATTATGGTTCAACATTCATGGCTCATCCAAGACAAGTGTATAGCTCAATCGAAGCGCCAAATGCTGGGTATAGATTTTACCATCTAATTTTGGCAGCTGTTTCGCACTGTGTTTCGGTAAAATATTAAACCAAGTTACGAGATTATACCGAGATACTTTCTCGCATTATCCGTATGTCCAGTACTAAACTTTCTTTATTCTCAAAATCCGACTAGTAGGACAAGCTGATTTTCTATATTATATTATTGAACATATCTGGAGCATTCTCACAATCTTTTGACTTTTGGGGGAAAAAAATCTCACAAAATTAAACTTGCTAAAATAACATTTTAATTTGATAGACGAATGCCTTAATGATTCAAAATAAAGAAAGAATGGTCAGCAGCGAAAATTTTTTATTTAACTGAGGTTTAAGTTAAATTTGCGAGTTTAATTTTCCATAACATTTTACCCCTATAACTTTTTATTTTCTTCTAAATTTTTACTTATAATGAATTTGCATAGTACCCACAGGACATTCAAATAAGAAATAATTACAATGTAGTACATTTAATACAGAATTTTTGTATAACATTGTCTTAAAGGGGTGTTAAAGAAGGGACGGTAGTGTAAAAAAAGGGACGGTAAAGATACAATGGTAAGGAAAATTACCACCTCTTTTTAGGAAAATCTGTTTGGACCCCCAGCATCGTCCAAAACTTATTTACCTCGTTAATATTGTTGTGCAATCATGCAATGGGATGTTCCCCAGTATATGAAATTAAAAAGAAACAGTGATTAAGTGATAGCTCCAATGTTCATTGATTTTTAGAAACAGTTGTTAACATTGGATTAAATTAATTTTTTTTTAAATTTACCTCGAAAAGTGCAGGAATAAACCTTGCGGACGGTGAGACTCCCAATAAAGCCACGATGTTTGAAATTGATATTTAAATGCTGATTTAAATTCTACAGTAAATTTCCCGCGAAAGAATTTTAGACATTATTTTTCTAACATACTTCTGCATGAGAGAAAACTTGAAAAAAATTCAGCGCCTGCATCTGAAATAATTTTCCGTATAATTTTAGAAGAGGGATGGTAAGGAATCTAAAACCCAGGGACAGAGTTTAAAAAATAATAACAACCCTAAAAATGTGTGCAGGTTAATTTTTAGCTACATAGTTATATAAAACAATAGTTCTAGTTTGAGAAAAAATTACATCGAATTATTTTTATTGAAACAATTTTATCCAGACAGCTCCAAACTTAAAAATCAGCATCAAAGACACGGCACGGTATAGGAGTTTTCCATGTGTTTGGGCCCCCAGCATCGTCCAAAACTTATTTACCTCGTTAATATTGTTGTGCAATCATGCAATGGGATGTTCCCCAGTATATGAAATTAAAAAGAAACACAAAAAAGTGTATTAAAATAAAAATAAATATTCAGGGTCAAAAGATTGTGAGAATGCTCCATATATATATGGGTTCAATCAAAAACGCAAAAATATGTTTTTGCTTCTGGCGCTCCCTTCTGATGGGATACTTAAAGCCAAAAATAACACATTGTCAATGACAGTGAAGTTGCTTGGAAATTTCGTGCAATTTTCGTTTCTTAGATATGTGGTTTCAGAGTCGTAAAAGATTGTTTTTGCCACGGTATTGTAAAACAAGAACGAAAAATCATGCGTCCAGGATAGGTTATAATGCTGTAAGTAAATTTCACAGTTTATTAGGGTGATATATAACGCCTAAGTAAACAATTCGAAAACTTCATAATGCATTTGAAAACACAATTTCTGCTACTACAATCAATAGTTAGAAAAATATTCGATTTCTTTTTTATGTGTGCCCCCTGTATATGATTTATGAATTTGTATGTATACTAAATAGTGTGCTAAAATTTAGTATATCTAAACGAGTAGCACAGATGAAAATTTTTATTCAGCATTTTCCGTCAATATACGGAAGTGTACTTGAGAACTTTTGTGCAGCCCTGTATATAATCTAACAGGGATTCTCAAACTATGGTACGCGTACCAGTACTGGTACGTGAATCTCTGTTTACTTGTACGCGAAAGACTGATACTGTTAATTGAAATGAAATAAAAATCAGCATGCAAAATCCAAAAAAACAGCTCAATCCCACCTCCCTCTCTCCTCTTTCTTGATGTGTCAGTTCACCGGTTCCGTGGTGTTTGCTCTCTGTTACTGCTTTGACAATTTTTAGACAAATGGAACTAATATTCGGTAGATGTTGAGCTGACCCTTCAAGCACCCCGAAAATAAGTTTTCTCTATTACTACACTCATGTCCAAAATTAAGGTCACAAACATAAAATCTGTGAAAACTGATGAACTATACACTGTGTTGCCACGAAATTTGGCACAGAAGTACATTACAATGGGAGGAAGAATATAGCAACATAACAATATGGAAAAGATTTTTATTGTGAATTAAGAAACAGGGTATATCAAAAAGTGTTAAATCATGAATCAGAGATGAAGCATTGATCTCGGGAAAAGTCTGTCTAATATGGAGTGTGACCGTCGTGCATTGCTATACAAGCCTCACTGCGAGCTCTCATACTGTTTATGAGGGTGTCAATAAATGTTTGTGGCAACAAACCCTATTCTTCTAAAAGTGCGGCTTTTAACTCCTGGTGGGTCCTGTGAGGGGGGTTACGTTGTGCAATGGTTCTTCCTAGACCATCCCAAATATGTTCAATAGGATTGAGGTCCGGAGACCTCGAGGGCAAATTCATAAGGTGAATATCCTCATCTTCAAGAAAATCATCAACAATGTGAGCTCTGTGTGGCTTCGTATTATCGCCCATAAACATGAAGTTCGGGCATACAGAACTCCGGAACAACCTCACATAGGTTCAAGGACCTCATCCCTAACGTCCGGCGTCCAATCTTGTGTGTTCCTTTCACTGCATCCAACAGGAGGCCCGGTTGTTGTGGAGCGGAAGACATCAGTCTTGGACACAACAAGAATGGGGGCGTGTTCTTTTTAGTGATGAGCCGAGATTCACGACGCAGAGTGATTATCGTTGAAGCTTCATCCGGGGAGAACGTGGAGCTCGCTATCATCCCTCCTACGTAAAAGAAATAGACAAATTTGGTGGCAAAGGAATCCTTGTCTGGGGCGGCATAATATTGGGCAATCGTACACCACTGCACGTCTTTGATGTGGGTACTGTCAACGTACATCGCTATAGGGATGAGTTCTTTGAAGCCTATGTGAGGCTGTTCCGGGGTGCAGTCGGCCCGAACTTTATGTTTATGGACGATAATGCGAAGCCACACAGAACTCACATTGTTTATGATTTTCTTGAAGAAGAGAATATTCACCATATGAATTGGCCCTCGAGGTTTCCGGACCTCAGTCCTATTGAACATGTTTGGGATGGTCTAGGAAGAGCCATTGCACAGCGTAACACCCCTGCCAGGACTTACCAGGACTTAAAAGCCGCGCTTTTGGAAGAATGGGCTTTGTTGCCACAAACATTTATTGACACCCTCATAAACAGTATGAGAGCTCGTTGTGAGGCTTGTACAGCAGTGCGCGATGGTCACACTCTATATTAGACAGATTTTTCCTGAGATAAATGCTTTATCTCTGATTCATGATTTAACACTTTTTGATATACCCTGTTTCTTAATTCACAATTAAAATCTTTTCCATATTGTTATGTTGCTATATTCTTTCTCGCATTGTAATACACATGTGTGCCAAATTTTGTGGCAACACAGCGAATAGTTCATCAGTTTTCTCAGATTTTATGTTTGTGACCTTAATTTTAGACATGAGTGTATATTGTATGTGTGTGTATTACTTATTTCATACTTTCAAACTTCGATCTCACATTAATAAGCAGCTTACTTTCAGAAGGTATGTAAATTTCTTATGTAGGTTGTTCACTTATTAATTTTTCTTATGTGTATATTACTACTGCTGACTTCAAATGTGTATATTTTTCCAAGTTGAACAAAGCTATGCAGTAGTTTTGTATTTAAATACATATTTATTTGTCACCCAAAAGTCATACGCTTTATATATACTAAAAAATATTAAAGTTAATATAAGCACCAATTTAATAATGTAATCATGTAATTCAGTAAAATCTGCTCAGACAAAAGTACAAAAGACCGGAAAAATATTTCGTTTCAGACATATTCCGTTTACACAGGTTTTTCTCTATTATCTTTGAGTTTGTCACCTGGTGGTACGATGAAGTATGAACTTCTATTTAGTGGTACTTCGATCTAAAAGTTTAGGAACCCCTGATCTTTCATCAGAGAATTTATGCACATCAAGTAATATTTTCACAAATAGTTCTATTTAAAAACGCGTACCACAACTGATAACGCACTTATATAAAATATTATTAATTAGTATATAATCCCCGTCAAAAATAGCGGAAAGTGAATGATAAATATTCAAAACAATAGTTAAAAAAATATTTTTCTGACTTTAAAAAAAAAAATGCCTGAAGCATTTTGTTAATCAAAAAGTATTATCCTTTGATTTTTTATGATTAGAGCAAAGAAATTATGTAAACTACAATTTAGTCACCAACGTTTAAACGTGCGATTTCCAGCTACACATTCTATGACGAAAAATGACGGAAATTAAATAATAAATCTTCAAAAGAATAGTTAAAAAAATATTTTTCTGACTTAAAAAAGAAAAAAAAAAGATGCCTCATGCATTTTGTTAATCAAAAGGTACTTTGATTTTTTATGATTAGAACAAAGAAATTATGTAAACTACAATTTAGTCACCAGCGCTTAAACACGCCATTTCCAGCTGCACATTCTATGACGAAAAATGCTTGTTTAGGTTCCCTCTACGTTAGAAATTTGTTGTTTAGCGGGACTTTTTTTTCCGCTACAAACTATGTTAAAATTCATAATTTTATCTGCAAGATAATTAAAATATGTTGTACCGATAAGAAATATTCATTTTATTTGCAATGTCTTCAAATCTGATGAAACGCATTGTAAAAAAAAATTACGATTACAACAGAAAGTTGACGGCAAAAGAAATAGGAAGAAACATAAGTTCCTAATTTATTGGGAATTAACACGGCCTACAGAGGCGCTGCTCGCAGTCTTCGGTACAGAAAAAATTGTTCCTTTAACCCTTTATCTACTGACGGTACTTATAAGTACCATTATGAAATTAATTTAATGCATCAATTAGTAGCGGTACAATTTAGAATGAGTTATAGATGCATTACTTTATGATGTTCCAAAAGCATTATGGGTTACACAAAACAAAAATATTTTTTAAAGGATGATTTCTTTGGCCTTTGCATCTTTTCAGCTTTTTTGCCGTTGGAGGGGGGGGGGGGGGATTTTTCAATTCAGAAATATTTCTGTATTTCTATTGTAAGAATATTATATTTGTAGATTTCCTAATTCCTAATTCCGATTTCCTAATTCCTACAAAATACTAAGAAAAATATTTAAAATAAAAGATTTGAGTGGGGTTATAAATATTATACAAAATCCCTATAAATTCAAATTTAATGAATCCTTCTAAATCCTCCAATCCTTCTAAAATGCTTCTAAAATTTATTAAATGATTATGTAAATATTCTAATTTTGTTTAAAAAATTCAGGAAAAAAGCTTTAGAAGATTAAATTTTCATGAATTCATAATTCAGTACATAAAGTGTTAATTTCCCTTTAAATAATGCTAAACTGCCATTGAAATAATTCTTTATTGTAAATGCATTTGAAAGTTTTAGATATTCCAATTCGGATAATTTTTACTTTGTTATATAAGACAGAAAACAAATGTCACAGGAAATATGAAATTGTGGAAAAGATTAATCATTCTGAATAAATTAAAAATATATGTAATGCAATGTGCTTGAACAGACCTTTTTAGAGTGAAAGTTATATCTTTTCTCCACCAGATGGCAATAGTTATCCGTTATTTTTAATTCAGAACTTGTTGTTGTTGTTGGTGATGATGATTTAACCCTTAAATTTAAATTTAACTGTTTAGAACTTAATAAGTTATGAAGGTTTTAAATAAAGTTAAAATATTTAAAGGTTTTAATAAACTAAACTAACTAAACTAACTAAACTAAATTTATTAAACTATTACAAATATTTTAAGACCAGTATCGGATTTAACTTGTATTTTTTTTTTTATGAAGCGTTCAAAGAGTCATTCATTTGTTTGTAGATTTGCTGGAATTTGAATCTGAATGGCATGAATGAATATGAATGGTTTGTTTAGATCTGATTTCTATGTTTATAATAGCTTAATTTTAATTTAGAACTTAATACATTGTAAATGGGTATGATACACAAGTTTTATGAGAAAATATGCTGAACAGACATGATTTCAAATAGAAAAAATTATCATTTAGCCATCATATGCTAGGATATGTTTTTCATTAAGCCTAACATGGTGTTTAGCTATGGTCGATTCGCAAACCAGAGCGGTTCGCACCGGCATGATTCCGACGGTTTCCTGCACTCAGATTTTATTATAAGTAGATGTGCTTCAATAGTTCAGTTTCTTCAGTTGGCATTTTTTTTTTTTGTGTATCCATGTACGGTAAATTATATGACACCATATTCTACAGTAAGCGCCGTTTAATACACCTCAGTGATATATATCAATTTCAGTATGTTTAAAGTAGTGTAATATCATTAAAATAGACCGCAAACGATTTTCCCCCGTAGACCGTATTGTAACGGAAATTCTTTTGAGTGTCTCTGGAAATATACCATGAACGCTATACCCTTCATTTTCAATACGGAACGTGCCATAGTGATACCCAATAACATCTATGAATTTCATGGCAATCGGACAATAATTACAGGAGATAGAGCTTGGATGGACAGACAGACAAAACGAATGCACACTTTTCAACTTTGTTGGAACGTGTTAAAAAGACAAACGTTTTTTTAAACTAGAAAAATATAATATAAATCCTACGAAAATAATCAATAGCCTCTTTCGAATTACCTATGATTCCGAAAGCGTTCTTTACCTTTTAAAAGATCAGAAACCAAAATATTTTTGGAATTTAAAGAAGTATTTATGAAAAATCTTCCCACTCTTTTTGGGAATGTTTCCAAGTAGCTTTTACTGGATACTCGGATGCTATCAATTTTCAAGTAAACGTTTTTATGCTCAACAAACATGCTTTACAGACAAATATGATGAATTAACATAATTAACATTAACATAAAAATTAATGTTATTTTGTTGCTCTTGCGTGTATAAATTCAATTGTATAATATTGTATAATTGTGTAGTGTACAATAGCTGGAATTATTTAATAGAGAATTACAGGGCTGTCACAGACGGCTATTTTATATTCTGTTCGCACCACTATTTTTAAAAAATACATTTTGTAGTATATTTCTCTTGTAAATGTTGTCAAAGCGTATTAAAAAGATTTTTGTTTTGAAAAGGTGGTGCGAAATAGAATTAAATAATAGTCACCTGTGGCAGCCCTGGAATTGCTAGCATCCTAAAACCCGATATTCTGGATTGTGAAAACTGTTAAATGCACTATAAAAAATTTTTGGAAAAGTTTACTAAAATCAGTGGTATGAAAAGAAACTTTGTTTTTATACATCCTTTTTAAATCTCGTAAATATATTGATTTCTGAGGTTTTGTAATTATGAAGAATGCTTTTTCAAATCGCGGGTAACTCGGATCAAGTAATTATATTTTCGTGCGTGGTTACATATTATTTTCTTACAATTGAAACATTTGATATTTTTTACAGTGTGGAGTCTTGATCTTGCAAGAAAGATTACGATATTACGTTATAACCTCTTGCGAGTTATCCACGATGCCAAAAAGCATTTCTTTATCTTGGAAATTTTCAGACATAAATAGATTTCGGAAATTTCAAGAAGTATTTTTGAAACAAGAGTTTCTTTTACTGCCTGTAATTTTCGGAAGCGCTTCCGAGTAGTTTTTTCATCTCGGAACATACATAAAGCACGAAAAATATGTAAGGCACGGGAAATACATAAAGCACGGCAAAACGAATATTGCGATAAAAAAACTAAAATCTTTAACAACGATTTTTACACAAAAATAACGTACAGAACGACAAAAAATCCCATACGATCTTTTCGAGGATTCCTGAATCCCCTTCCTCACTTCCCCAGTAAGGGGAAAAAAGAAAAGAGAGAAAAAAAAGAATAAAAATGGGTTTGAAGAACCCCTCGGTTATAGCCCCGAGTACTGGCTTATGGACTGATTGAAATGGCGGAAACAAGAGCAACTTGTTTGAACTTGCAACTTGTTGAAATTAACTATATAAAAGCAGTTGCCATCGATCGTGGATTTAGTTTGAATATCATTAACCGTATTTTATCTAAACCTCCGATAATCACCGATTCTGTTCCAGCAAATAAACAATTTAAAAATGCTATTGTCTTACCTTATTTTCTTAAAAGAAATACACAAATTTCTCGTATTCCCAATAGGTTTAGTTTTAAAATTGTTTTCTCTCCAACCAATAAAATTTCGTTCTCCAATCTTAAAGATCCTATTGACGACCATAATATCTGAGGCATTTACAGAATTTTTTGTGAGTGCGGCCTCTCTTACATTGGGCAGACAAAGCGTGAACTTAGAATTAGGCTGAAAGAACACCAGAATTACGCTAGAAAGATGGAATTTGAGAAATCTACAATAGCGAAACATTGTTGGAATTTCAACCACCAGTTTAAATATCCAGAGGCTAAAATTATTCAAAAATGTAACCCAGATTTTGATCTAGACTTTTACGAAACTCTCTATATTCATAAACATACTTCCTCCTTAGTAAATGATATGACCAGCACCCCTTTTCTTTCGCCAGTGTGGAGGGATCTGCGCAGTGACTCTTTTTCAGTTAGTTCTGGTCCATTACGTCATTCTTTAAGATATATAAACTCTTGTTTCCGTCATTTCAATCAGACCATAAGCCAGTACTCGTTCTATAACCGAGGGGTTCTTCAAACCCATTTTAATTCTTTTTTTTTTCCTCACTGAGGAAGGGGATCCAGGAATCCTCGAAACGATCGTATGGGATTTTTTGTCGTTCTGTACGTTATTTGTGCGTAAAAATCGTTGTTAAAGATTTTAGCTTTTTTATTACAATTCTCACAAAGTTTTATTTATGCTTACATAAATATTGCATTCTTATCGATAGTGAACTTTATTTAAGATTTTAGGAAAATCGGTTCGACGGAAATTGGTCAAAAATCGATTGTAAGATTTAGACCATGCAGACGTCGAGTTACATATTTTGTTAAAAGGGGTTAAATAGAAACGAGGAATAACAAATAAATCCTTAAATATTCAGGTTTTCCGCTTGCAGCGTAGATTTTATTGCAAATTTTTGGTTTTAACTAAAAATAGCTACATTTTTCATCGTGTATTTTGAATTCTTGGCGGATATACTTCTAGTCAATAAATACAGAAATTTTATTAATAATATTAAATTGTATCTGAACGATCATTAAAGATATATATATAACTTATTTGATTTTTAAAACCTGAATAATAAGTTTAGAAATATATTATGCGAAAAATTCAGCAGTGTATAACTACAAGATTTCTCAGTTAATCAACTTTCTGATCTATGTATTTTTTACTTTATATAGAATCCAATTGGTATGTTGATTAATAGAATATTTAAACTCCTCATTTAATATCAATATGGTACAGTTATTCGATCCGATTTTTTTCTTCAAATCTCAGTTAAACCAAATAAACACCATTGACATAAAAATTCTGTAATTTGAATTCGAATAGGATTCCCATGTTCAGTTTCACAACGCGGCAGAAATATTTAGTATAAATATTTATGCTTCTTCGCTGCTTTATATTAGATTCTTCTCACAATGTTCTAAAATCATACTTTGTTGGACTTTTCGAATATATATATATGTTACTGAACATTTCAAACGATGAGGATATTTTCTGGGGAGTATTCTTTCAGAAAGGCTATTTTTCGAAAGAATTGCCGAAAAACTAACGACCTTCTGGGGAGGGGGAACGTCAATTATTCGGTTTGGCAGGGTGTCATAAAAAATTCCTTAGAAGCATAATTCGATCTTATGTTGTCAAACTAAATTATCGTCTGCAATAGAAAAATATAGCGGCACATTCTTTTGACCACGATTTAGAGGGAAAAAAAGGAAAAGTTAGTAAACCGCAAATACTTCTGGTTTTGGATGTGGAAGGTAATAAAAAAATGATATTTGCTGTCATTATTTTTCTAAATTAATTTCTGGTATTGATTTCAGAAGTAAATCTTCCAGAAAATAGAAGGCCCGAATTCGAACAATAAAACGATGATGACAAAGCATTTTCCCCTTCTATTTTATCGGAAAAAATGTCTTTGACATCACAATAATTACGGTCATTTATTGGTTATTTGTGGCTGTAAGTGCTAAAGTAAATGAAGCATTAAAATTTTTTAAAAAGTATCTAAAATATTGCTTTATATACTTTCTGCTTATATCTATCTATTTATATACATTTAAAGTGTTTCGTGATAAATGCTAGAAGAAGATAAAACTTGTAATGATTTCATACACGGTAAAAAAAAAAAAGAGTTTGTTGTTCTTAGCAAGAATGGTTAGGAAAATATATTAACCCTCTTCGGAGTTACTCGGGGCTGCGAAAAGTCCCCGTTTTTCTTCAGAAACCACTGAAACCAATGAATTTCTGGTGTTTAAAAAATTTCCGAAACAATATTTTTTTCTGCTTAGTAACTTTTGGAAACATTAGAGAATTCTTTTTACAGTGTGTTAATGAGTTTCTCAACCCGAAATCAACACAAAATATCGGTGTTTTGAATACTATCCGTCCCAGTAAATATTTTCATTTATTAACAGAACTTATACATACATCAGTCATAAAATAATGTTCATTTTACACCGATAATTTAACATGCTTGTTGGTTGAACATGGAAATTTTTAGAATTCGGAAAACTGATAATTCTATTAGAAAAATTGCTCTTGCATATTCTGTTTTTATAGTTGGTTGAAGCGATTATGTTTTGAAACCTAACGAACTTTTCAAATTCAAGACATCTTCGCTCTGTTCTTAGCAATGTAACAACTCTTTCCTGAAGATGGCCATAGATGATGATCGAAAAGTCGATTGTTATATTTTATTTTAATATTTGTTCAGTTTTTAAATTTTCTTCATTTTGCATACGCCATTTAGTAATCTTATGATTTTTTATTTTCACTTTAGTGTTGCCTACATCTATCTGACGCGGAAAAAAATAATCGACTTTTCGAGTTCGCTCTTTTTCTTCCAAGCTCCTGATATGTTCTTGGCCTACTAGTGGTGAAAAAAATTATTCCAAAATGAAAATAATAGTATTTCAAATTTTAAGTGGGGCACAGTCAACAGAGTGGAAAATGTACAAGACGGGACTCGAACCTTTGTCATTGGTATAGGGCACCGACGTTCTACCCAATCTTTGGTTCTACCAACTGAACCACTTGAAACGATACCCGGTCTGACCATAGATATAGTAAAATAACTAGATTAAGCATACGGGGAGAGAAGTTGATTCTCCGCGTGGGAAGGAAACTACTCCACTAGGGTGGCAGATGGACGGTGATCCATCGGTATAACAAGAAAAAGAAGTAGCTTGTGCGTTCTTAAATTGCATTTACATAAATTTAAGCCTTGATGAATGTTTCAAAATATATAATATCCATGATTTTTAACCACAAATCAGCAATTTTTATCGTTAACTAAATTTATGATAAAAATGAATAAAATAGATTATTCACTTTCAAAAACCATTACATTTTTTTCAATTACACTTAAACATTTTTCAACGTGGAAGTGAATCAAAACAGTATTTAACGGCGATTTCAATTTCCACTCGTAGTATTCGTTTTCTTTCCAAAACAAGAGTTATGGACATCTTTAAATGACATTTCCCCCCCCCCCCCCGAAAAAAAAAGAACGCAGTTTAAAATCTTCATTTTTTTTTCGGCTGCCCATTTGTTTCTTTGCAATGTGAACACCTACAATGTGCCCGCCGGTTCTGTATGTACATGCGTATGTAGGTACATACAGTGTAAGTAGGTATACGTACGTAACGCGATAACTTTTGATAGAAATATCCGACTTGCTACAAATTTTTTTTATAGGTTCATTCTGATAAGGCGCTTCCCTGAATAGTTTTGGGGGTTCTTTGGTTAAGGATAACGGGAGAAATGGAGGGCTAGCACCCCCCTTAATTTAGATAAATGGTGTTTTTCATGCAAAATTATTCGATTTGCTCCAAATTTAGTATACCGATTTATTAAGTTAAGAAGCTGCCTTGATTAGATTTGGAGGCTCATTAGTTAAGTATAAAGGGGGGAAAGGGGGCTACCCCCCTCCCTTAATTTAGGTAAATGGGTTTTTCATGTAGAATTATTAGATTAGCTCGAAATTTGGTATTACGGTTTATTATGCTAAGGAGTTTCCCTGATTAGATTTGGACGTTCATTACTTAACTATAAAGGGGGAAAAGGGGGGATAGTCCCCCTCCCTTAATTTTGATAAATGGTTTTTCCATGTAGAATTATTCGATTTGATCCAAATTTGGAATACCGGTTTATTATGTTAAGGAGCTGCCTTGATTAGATTTAGAGGTTCATTAGTTAAGTAAAGGGAGGAAAGGGGGGCTAGCCCCTTCTTAATTTAGATAAATGGGGTTTTCATGCAGAATTATTCGATTTGTTCCAAATTTGGTATACTGGTTTATTATGTTAAGGAGCTGCCTTGATTAGATTTGGAGGTTTATTGTTTAAGTATAAAAGGGGGAGGGGGCTAGTCCCCCCATTAATTTAGATAAATGTGTTTTTCATGCAGAATCATTCGATTTGCTTCAAATTTAATATACCAGTTAATTCCGGTATGGCGCATTTGATTTTGAGTTTCATTAGTTAAGTATAAAAGGGGGACATGGGGGCAAGTCCCCTTCCCTTTAATTTAGATAAGTGGGTTTTCATGCTGAACTATCCAATTTACTTTATTTTTTTTTCTATGTTCATTCTGATAAGGAACTTTTCTGATTAGATTTGAAGGTTCATTGGCTCAGCATAAAGGAAGAAATGGGGAGCTAATATCCCCCTTAATTTAGCAAAATGGTTTTTTTCATGCAGAATTATCTGATTTGCTTCAAATTTTGTATACCAGTTTATTATGTTAAGGAGATTCCCTGATTAGATTTAAAGGTTAAGTATAAAGGGGAAAAACGGGGGCTAATCCCCTTCATTTATTTTTTAAGGGGTATTATTCTTTGAAATAAGAGTATAATATACAATTAGTGTGAATAGCCTGTGAGCTCAATGCCATAAATTTAACTGGGCATTTTTCTTTTTCTTTTTTCTTCTGGCCATTCGTTTTTTGACAATGGCAATAAATAATCACGTAAAATTTCTCTTATATACAGAAAACTTAAAACATTTTAATGATTTTTTCATCTCTATTTGTTAAGTTGTAGTAAAAGTAAATATATAACTTATCCGCTACCCCCTCAATCTAAAAATGAACGCAGTGTAAATGCTTAGATATTTTTTGCCTGCCCATTCGTTTCTTTGCAGTGACAACAAATGATCATATAAAATTTTCCTTATCAATAGAGCTTAAAACATTTATTTTATTATTATTATTATTTTGGACCAATTGTTAAATTGTAACAAAAGTGATATATAATTTACCCCCCCCCCCACCTCCCTCTCCAAAAAAATATTATAAATAAAAATAAATAAATAAATAAAAATAAAACGCAATTTATCATCTTCGTTTTTTTTTCTCTGCCCATTCGTTTCTTTGCAAAGGCAATAAATAATCATATAAAATTCCCTTTATCTACAAAATTTAAAACATTTAAAATTATTCTTTTCAGGCTATTTTTTAAGTTGTAGCAAAGATAAACATTTAACTTACCTACCTCCCCCCCCCCTCGCCTCTGAAAAAAGGGAAGAATTTAAAATTTTTTAGAAGTTCCAACATTTTTATATTATTATACTTTATTTGTATCGAATCCTTGGTATTAATGCCCCCTTCCCCCCAGCAAAAAATAGGGAATACATAGAAATAGTACGAAAAATTATATTCTAATTGTTTTAGTAATCTTAAAAAGGAGCATAATTTTTAAGTAGCTTTCATTACAAAAAGCTACCTATTGCAGCCATTCGGAGGAAAGCGATTTCAAAAAATTTTGGTATATTTTCATCGATCATGACCCCCAGACCCCGAAACCACCCTCCGTTCAAAATTGATATATATATATATATATATATATATATCTGACCTATGTCACACTGTAACTCTCGTATTTATGAACCGATTTGGATGTAATTCGGTGTGTACATAGTACACACCAATGTCTCGACCGAGTTCGTTGGCCAGCTTCATCGCCATTTTGTTTCAAAATGGCGGCGATTTAATTTTTTAAGAAAAATTTAAATTTGAAATGTGGTACCAAAAAATATAAAATTTAAAAAATATTTTTTTCTTATGTGTTTGACCTTGATAAAAAGATTTGGGAGCAGCTTTTGTTTCGTCCTTGTCTTAAAAAATGGCTGAGTTATAGCATTTTGAATTTCTATCGTGGCTGACATTTTGAAGCGTCCTGATTTTTGTCACAAGATAACAGATGTATTTATGAACCGATTTGGATGTAATTCGTTGTGTACATAGTACACACCAATGTCTCGTCCGAGTTCGTTGGCCAGCTTCATCCGCCATCTTGTTTCAAAATGGCGGACATTTAAAAAAAAAAAAAAAAAATTAAAATTTAAAATGAGATACCAAAACATTAGAAAATGAAAAAGATTTTCTTTGCATGTGTTTGACCTTAATACAGAGATTCCGGAACAGGCTTTGTTTTGTCTATATCTAAAAAAATGGCTGAGTTATAGCATTTTGAAATTCTATTGTGGCTGACATTTTAAAACGACCTGATTTTTGTCACGCGATAACAGGCGTATTTATGAACCGATTTGGATGTAACTTGGTCTGTACATAGTACATACTAATGTCTCGACCGAGTTCGTTGGCCAGCTTCATTCGCCATCTTGTTTCAAAAGGGTTGCCATTTAAAAAAAAGTAATTTAAAATTTAAAATAAAGTATTAAAAAATTGGAAAATGAAAAAAAAAAATTGTGTGTTTGGCCTTGATACAAAGATTCTGGAGCAGTTTTTGTTTCTGAAAATTTGTTCTTTTCTTTATATCTTAAAAAATAGTTGAATTATAGCACTTTAAATTTCTAGCATGGCTAACACTTTGAAACGATCTTGTATTTGTCACGCGATAACACACGTATTCGCCTATTTCGATGGAAGAAGGCATGTGGATAGTATACATTAATATCTCAACCAAGTTCGCTGGCCAGCTTCATCAGCCATCTTGTTTCAAAATGACGGCCATTAAATTAAAAAAAAAATATATTTAAAGTGAGGTGCAAAAAAATTAGAAATTGAAAAAGGTTTCATTCTTAAGTATTTGACCTTGATATAAGCATTCACGAGCATTTTTTGTTTGTCTTTATCTTAAAAAATGGCTCAGATATAGCAGTTTCAATTTCTAATGTGGGTGACATTTTGAAAAATCTTATTTTTTGCCTGCGACAGCACTCGTATACATCAACCGATTCCGATGTGAGTGAGCATGTGCACAGCAATTACTAAGGTCTCGACCAAGTTCACTGGTTAGCCTCATCCACCATGTTGTCTTAAAATGGCAGGAACTTTAAGAAATCGCCGAATTTGGCAGCCAAATATAAGTTACTGTAAATAAAAGCAGCTTGGATAAAGCTGACTAATTTCGCGAAATTCTCATTCATAATGATTTAGTATTGATAAAAATTAGTATTGAATCTCCTATATTCGGTTTCCACTAAACTGAGCTTTGTGTGTTTGAATAATATAAGTTGGCTTTTTAAAATAAGGAAAATGAAAGCTACCTCTTCCTCCCGGCACTGGCCGGAAGGACTTTTTGCCTTTAACTTTAAAAATTTTGTTTAAGATTAAACATTTGTTAATATTTTTACATGCTTTTAAATATGTAATTATGCAATCAATTTTTGCTTACTGTTTACCTGAAATTTAAATAGTAAGAATTTTTTTTTCATAAAAAAAAAATAAGCGAATAAATACAAGCGAATAAGCGAATAAATATCTGCATTAATTATTCACATTCTTAAGAAATATATATATATATATTAGCCATACATTATTAAGCAAAGATAGGTGAAAACATTAATTACTTTACCAGTGTCCATATTTTTAATAAATATTTATTTATTAAACTGAACTAATAACTAATTATTAGTAAAAGACAATTTCAAAGTATTTACAAAAGTAAAATGCTTAAAAAAATATACATATTAAATTCTTCTTAAAAAAAAATCTTTTAAACGAATCTACTTGCTTTTTTTCATATAATTTTCATAATACTTTTATCATAATAACATATGGACTTGGTATGCGCTCGTCATTTTAATAAAAAAATAAACATAAATGTGACCTGTGGCAACAGTCTGTAAGAGACGACGGCAGCGCCACCAGTCGGCGTAGAAGAATACCTTTTTAGAACATTCGACAGACGCGGGAAAAGAAGGTAAAAAGAGGTGGTTGCAAAACACCGAGCTCCCAACGACGTTTCATTAAGACGCATTAAGACGAATGAGTGTTTAATTTCATTAATGTTCTACTTAATTGTAATTGTATATAGTGTAAATAGTTCATTTAATATATTTAATTCTTAAAGTTAGCAAGTGTTATTATTCGAGTATGAGTCTCCTTTTCCCCGTCACATGAGGGCTTGAGCCGGGATTGGATTATTTTTGTTTTCAATTCTCTACCCTAGACAAGACAAGTATCATTTTTATAACGACGCCAAAATTCTTTCAGAAAGTAAGCCGGAGCTGTAAATTTATAAAGATCATGTCGTATGTGAAGAATACAATTTTTTTTCTACAGCTTTGGCGACTGGCCAACTCTTCAGTTATTTTGAAATAACTGCAGCAATATATTATTCCAAACTGGAAATAAATTTATTCATCTTTTTTCAACGACAGAAATTAGTGGGTGAGTACTGTTTACTGTTTTTTTTCTTTTCATCATGATTTTAAATGACATTCCAGTCATCGCTTTTGCATTGAAAAACGAAAAGACGAATCGAATAAAATATTTTGGCCCTTACAAGGTTACATCTGTCAAAGCTAACGACAGATATGAAGTGGAAAAGGTTGGACACCATGAGGGGCCAAACAGAACATCCACTGCAGTCGATATGATGAAGCCGTGGTCAACCATGTAAAATTTGACATTCAAAGTGTTTTTCTTCTTCTTTTCTTCCTTTCCGTTATTGTACATATTGTGGGGTGCTTCAAGAATTCGTCTTTCTACAAAATATTTTCTTTTGTGTGTTTCTTCTTTTTTTCATCACCTGTGTTTACATCAAGAATAATTTTAACAAAAAGTTAAAATTTTGTTTGTGAAATATGTGTTTGTGAAATATTGTGATTCAACTATCCCCGAGATGTCATTTTTTTTGTTTTCTTCAATGCTGCTGCTGAAAAGTGTGTTCCGTAAAGTATTGTGGTTTTTTTTTTTCTGTGAACTACAAAGACATTTTTTTTTACTTTTTTGTGCTTTGCATAAAGAACTTTAGAACTGTGGACAGCTCCATTTTTTTTGTTATATGAACATTCTGTGACTTTATTTGATTACAGACTCTAATTTTTTTTTCTGCATGAAGTTTCCATTTTTTTTTTTAAAAAGGAAGAAGACGATTAGAAGATGCCGATTTGTGTTTTTTTTTCTTTCTGTTTTTCAGACGTA
The DNA here is from genome assembly GCA_963932465.1 of Maratus speciosus. Taxonomy (NCBI): domain Eukaryota; kingdom Metazoa; phylum Arthropoda; class Arachnida; order Araneae; family Salticidae; genus Maratus; species Maratus speciosus. Next base: position 378,059,302 of record OZ010788.1, on the reverse strand, counting down.
CCACTTTAAGACGTATATAGGTGGGTATATATATATTTTTTTTCTTTAAGACGAGTACCATTTAAGACGGGTACGATTTAAGACGAGTACCATTTAAGACGAGATGGAAGACGAAATGCCAACTGGCATTGACGACGATTTTCATTTTTTCTCTCTTTATTTTTTTTCTGTTTTATTCTGTGTAATTTTTTTTTAAAGATATGGTATTTTTTTTAAAGTTTGTGTTTAAGTGTATGGTGCGCACGAGGTCGTGCGTATCAGGATGGACGAGTGTGACCTGTGGCAACAGTCTGTAAGAGATGACGGCAGCGCCACGAGTCGGCGTAGAAGAATACCTTTTTAGAACATTCGACAGACGCGGGAAAAGAAGGTAAAAAGAGGTGGTTGCAAAACACCGAGCTCTCAACGACGTTTCATTAAGACGCATTAAGACGAATGAGTGTTTAATTTCATTAATGTTCTACTTAATTGTAATTGTATATAGTGTAAATAGTTCATTTAATATATTTAATTCTTAAAGTTAGCAAGTGTTATTATTCGAGTATGAGTCTCCTTTTCCCCGTCACATAAATACTAGAAAAGAAAAAGCCTTATTTAATGAAATAAACGCTACATCGAAGTTGTCCTAAATAGTTTTAAAAGTATCTAACAAATTACAAATAGTGATGTAAATATCTATATAGGGTATTCCACTGTCTTTCCAGACAATTCTAAGCAATCATGTGCATTTATTTAATTAAAATAAATAGGATCAAAACATCGCAATAATCGGATATCCACTATGTATTGATTCTGTAGTATCGCAAGTTCCACCCTTTTTCTGTCACTCTAATGCATGTTGCCACAGAGTCGCTGAATAATAAAGAAGTAATGGAAGAATAACACCGAGTGCTCAATCTAGTTATTCTACTATATCTATGGGTCTGACACTTCTCACTATCATATGTTGGCAAGGCTACAACCGCAGACCAAGATGGAATAAGTTTCGTAAGTCACCGACTCTGGTTCAAACACGAAACTAAAGAGAATCCAGGTTTTTCACTTTGTTGACTGTACACCTTTTAAGCAATCAGAATTTGAAATACAGCTCAATTCAAAATATTAGAATAATTACTTTTTTTTTTTACAAATATCAAATATCGTTTGGTAATTTAATGTCTTTTAATGCAAATATGCAAACGATATTTTTATTAAGAACTTATTGAAGATTAAACTTATTTATTATCTTAAAATTAATATAATTTTTGAAAATATTAACTGATTTTTTTTTTTTTGAAAAGTCAAAATATTAGAATATGTATTCAAGTGATTCAAAATATTAGAATATTTCACATTAATTCTTCTTTAATTATCACCAATTCAAAACTGGTGACATCATTGATTAAATTAAGACGATTTTATTTAAAATTAGTATCCTTTTTGCAGCTTGTTTGCTTTTTCGCCTTAAAATGGGTCGTGTGAGTGATATTCCTGAATCTATTAAACTTCGTATGGTTGGTTTGTATCGGCACGGTAAAAGCCAATCATATATAGCAAATTATTTACATTGTTCGCAATCAAGCATTAGTAAAATAATAACACAATATTGAAAAATTGGAAAATTTCAAAATAATCGCCGAAATGGCAGCTGAAAAACAAAAACATCTGCTAGAGATGACAGGAAACTGAAGCGTATTGTTAAGAAAAACCGTTTTAAATGTGTATGATTCTTGCACCGAAAATGAAAAGAAGAACGGATTGAAGTTTCTACATCGACAACATTAAGACGTCTCCATAAATTTAAGTTTGAATCTCGTGTATCGAAAACAAAACCGCTCATGACTGCAAAAGTAAGCGTATAAGATTGAATTGGTGTAAATCAAGACGTTTATGGAGCGAAAAAGATTGAAAAAATATATTAATTAGTGATGAAAGTATATTTTGTGTTTCATATGATAATCAAGGTACTCGAGTTTGGAGAATTAAGCAAGAAATATTTGATAAAGAATGCTTTAAACCTTCTGTAAAATTTGCTGCTAGTGTCATGGTTTGCAGTTGCATGAATGTAGAAGGACCTGGAAAGTTATGCATTGTCTACGAAAAGGTTAATTCTGAAATATATCAAGAAATTTTGGAATATTACATGATTCCATCATCAGAATTTGGAATATTACATGATTCAATCATCAGAAGATTTATTTGAAGGTAGTTTCATCTTTCAACAAGATTTAGCGTCACCGCATACCTCGGTGTCAACTAAGAATTGGTTCCGCCAACGCAACATTAACGTACTTCCTTTGCCACCAAACTCACTAGACCTTAATTCCATCGAAAACGTATGGTGTATAATGAAGAAAAAACTCCAAGAAAATCCTCCTTCCAGTAAAACTGAGTTAGAGGCACCTATAAAGTCTATTTGGGCTAATATTGATAGAAATGTTTGTAAACACCTTGTATATAGTATGCAAGATCGATTATACACTGTTATGAAAGCTAAAGGGGATGCTACAAAATATTAACTACTATTTACTTTATATTCGTAAGGTAATATTCTTGCGTAAAATAAAATATTCTAATATTTTGAACCAATCTAAATTTTATTCTAATATTTTGATGTGTTTCAGAAAGCTGTATTCCTAATTTATTGTACTGTATTTTATATTTTGTAGATGTTAAAATCTTATCTAAATATTCCAGATTTAATTTATAAGAAATTTAATTGCATTTACTTAGCATAAAAAATTAATAAATGAAAAATAATTTTTTCTTAATACATTTTCTCAATTATTCTAATATTTTGAATATGAGCTGTATTATTGAATGCAAGGCGTGAGAAATTTTCTACAGAAAAATTTCTAAGAATTATATAGACTTAGGAAAATAAGTGTGTAAGTTACCACTAATTAACATTACTTTGCAGAATTTTACAAGAAAATTCTCATTTCAGTTACATTTTTGCTGAAGTGTCAGTTACTGGTTAGGTGTCAATAATTGGGTGTATTCCCTATAACCTAACTGAAATCGGATATTATTCTCATAAATAGTAAAGAACTTCCTATGAATGTAGAACTACCTCGAAATTTTCATGTGAATAGCCTTTTTACTCCATGTGACACACTTTTATTTTGTATTTGTTTGAAAACTGAAAAATACTATTTTAAATAACTAAAGAGACATTTTAAGTTATTTTAAGTGATTTCATGCAACATTTTGTGTTTTCAGAAAAAGCAATTACAAATAAACTTGAACTTGATACAATACAAATACTACTTATCATTCATTGGGAATGTTTAGATGTAATCTTTTGATAACATGATCATTATTGTAAAATTTCACACGATGAAAACATAACATAAACCTCTTTGAGATAGTTTTAAACATTTATGTACTGAATTATAAATTCATGAAAATTTTACTTTCTAAGGCATTTTTCGTGAATTTTTGAAGCTACATTAGAAGATTTACATAATCATTTAATAAATTTTAGAAGGATTGAAGGATTTTGAAGGATTAATTAAATTTGAATTTATAGGGATATTGTTCAATATTTATAATCCCCACTCAAATATTTTGCTTTAAATATTTTTCTTGGTATTTTGCAGAATTAGGGGATGTACAAATATAATGTTCTTACAATAGAAATGTAAAAATATTTCCGAATTGAAAAATCCCCCCCCCCCCTTCCAATGCCAAGAAAGCTGAAAAGATGCAAAGGCAAAAGAAATTATCCTTTTAAAAATATTTTTGTTTTGTGTAACCAGTAATGCTTTTGGAACAAGATAAAGTCATGCATCTGTAACTCATTCTCAACTGTATTTCTACTAATCGGTGTATTAAATGAATTTTATAACAAGTTATTTTAATGGTACATATGAGTACTGTCAGTAGATAAAGTCTTAAAGAGTTTTAAATTGCCAACTTTAAATATAATATAAAATTGAAATATTTATAGCCTTATTATTAAAAATGTAACGACTGATAAACGCATTTTTTTAAAGGAATAAATAATGATAAAATTGCAAACATATGTTGATTGCTAACACGTAAAATATTTTAACATTCTTTAGAAGTTTTTTTCAACATCTGGAATTCTATTAAGATGCAATAATTATCGAAGCAGAAATTAAGCACTATCTTTAGTAGCGGAATGAAAGAAAAATGAAATTATGCAAAAAAGGAGAATTTATTATTACACCTAATTCTTGCAATTTTTCTAAAATTAACATTGTTAAATGAATTTTAAAATAGAGGCTATTCACTAGTGAAAAGAAATTTGAATTTTTTAATTAGATATCACGTAAATTACATACTATTTGTAGCCTTGTAGTTCTAACTAATTAAGCTTTTAAAACTTTTCGTGTATTTTATTTTTTGAATCATATTAAAATGTGATAAATTTACAGAATTTTTGTTTTGTATTACATAAAAATATTTTGGAAAGTTTTAATAGATTTCAGATAATTATTTAATTATTTTTTTGTTTCCTCCTTCACAAATATTTTTAAATTTGAAGATTCTAAAAATCATATTCTATAAATAGAATGACGATTTTGAATAAATCTAACAGCATGTCTACTATTTATTGTCCGCATTAAAAAATACCCAGCTAAATCGTGATTTCCCAGAGAACTTTTTCAGACAGTGATTACTTTTTATACGATTTAATATAGTTGCTTATTTCACTGCAACTTGTAACCAACTATGCATTTATATCATGTTATTGGCTATTCATGCTAGAATAATTGATAAGAGGCTACTTCTCTCACGCAAAAACATCCGTCCAGGAAGAAAATTAAAAAAAATTTTCAATTTGTAAGATATCTCAGTTTGCATTTCCTACTTTTAAACGATTTTTTTTTTTCATTGGCTAGCTGAGATTGATCTGTACAAAGGCTGTTTTTTAGTTTTATGATTTTGTTTACAGGTCTTTTTTTTATTATTTACTTTTACTTTCAGAACCGGTTTGTTAAGTATTCTCATTGAAAAATCCTGCAAATAAAATCGAAATAGTAAAAATCGGCCTTTGTACAGATCAACCTCTGATACAAAAAAAAAAATTAAATAAAAAAAAAATAATAAAATAAAAATAAAAATAAAATATTGAAATGCAAGCCAGTTATCTTAAAAATGTCTTCCGTTAGGATTAACATTAGCGTAACATTAGGATTAACATTAGATTAACATTAGTAAAATAGCCTCTTAAGAGGTTCCCACTGCCACGGAATTTGAATATACTGTTGGCATAAAATACTGTACTACATTTGTTTAGAAAATGTTCACCGTATCGTATATATTTCTATCATATATCGTGTAAATTTTCTGTATTTTATCATTTGTAATCAATGTAAATAACTACAATCTTTCTATAGCTTTTGAATGTTTTTTTTTTTTTTTTTTTTTTTTTTTTTTTTTTTTTTTTAAATAAAAAATGGAACATTTTTTTCCTTGTGAAAAAATTTATGGGTTTGTGATTTTATATTTCACAAAACCAAGAAGGACAAGCACATTTTATTTTACTATTTTCCCTCGCTTTATGTGGATTTCGTTTATGCGCTTTTCAGTCCAGTGCGCTAAAAGTTTATTCGATGTTCCCGCAATTAGTGCGGGGTAAACTTCGATTAGTGCTCAAAGCACGAAGCGGGTTATCCTTTTCTTTCCCAGATTAACGACATTATCGTATTATTGCAAAACGAAAATTGCGGGAAATGCTGGATATAGAATAATGCAAAATAGAGTTTTAGTGTAAAGTGTAAATTTAAAGTGTTAAGTGTGTTAAAGTGTTTTAGAAAATTAAACTTTGTGTTACCACAAGATGGATCCTAAACAGAAGAAAAAACTGTGCAATTTATAAGTGATAAGGTTTTGCTGAAATAACTTAAAATATAGGAGAGACCGGGGCCAGTAGGCGCAGTTTCTAGTTATTAATTTTTATTAATTTTTTGTTTAAGTTTTTTATGAAACTTTAACTGTGCATTTAAAGAACAGGCATTAGGCTATAAATACCCGGAGTTCTGAGTTTCTAGCTTTTATAGTTTATGTTTAGCGGAAGCCTAAAGTAAAAGGAAAATTGTGCGCCAACCTACCCCGTCACGGGGCAAGTTCCCTATACCTATGGGGTAAGTTGGCACACGCTTTATAAAAATTTAAGTGAAACTCAAATAAGACACGCAGTTAAGATAAATCAATTTCATTATTACCACTAAATTTAAACAAATGCGTTATCGCCGTATAAGGTAAATTCTGAATTATACAGACATAAAAATATTAAATAAAACATTAACATTGAGTAACTTCTATCCTACTCGAAATCATCATCAGAGTTACAGTTGTCACAAATACAAATTCGAGTGTCTCCTATTGGGCTAGCCTCGTGTGCCCAAAATCTTGTATTGCAACCACTTTTCTCGATGTTTTCTGTTTTTCAAGCTACCAGCACACACCAGATACCAAGCCAACTTGCCCCGTATTCAATGCTCCTACTAGCCCCATAATACATTTCTTCACAAAAGGAACACGTAACCACCTAAGCATAAATAATCCAAGTAAATCACACATGGGATAGGTACAGTTAATCATACACTAAGAAAAACTGCACAAGTTAAATCGCAATTATTAAGATAAGTATTAGAAATTAGAAAAAGAACGAAGCAACAAAAAATTACTTATTAGTGCAAAGAACAGAAAAATCGTAATAAATGTCCACTGCACGTAGGTAACATTGCAAATCTACAATGAGGATTGTAAAAAGCAAGAAAAAAGGTACTCTGTGACTGATTGCGCAGTCTATCCACAAACAGGCGATTTATGAGGACTGCGCCTACTTACCTCTGTAGCCAACTAGCCCCGGTCTCCCCTATGTAACTTTGGTGTAATCAAATTATATTACAGTGTAAGTTTAAAATCAAACTTTGTAATTTTTTAAGTAATTAACCTATTACTAAGTAATCTACTACAAGTAAACCAAAATTATAGTGATGCAGAAGTAAACATGAAATTGACATTTTAATGTTTCTTGATTGTCACATATTAATTTATCTCTCATGCTTATGTTAATTGAAATTTTTGATATTGGATAAACCTTTAAATAAAGCTTCAAGTTAATCTGTAATATGTACTTTATAAGAATAATGCATAAAAAACTATATCGTAGTACATTATTGCATTATCTATTTATGTATAGTGAGCTTTTAAGGAAGTTTGCAGTGGATCCATTGCAGTTTTCCCCAGTTTGCAGTGGAATGTATGTTTCAATTAGTGCTGTTATAATGAAAGATTAATTAACGGCACTAATAGAGGTAAACCTGTGTTATAATTTTTGGTCAATGGTCGCTTCAAAATTCAGTATTTGAATTCACAATGTACTTTGGAAAACAGATTAATACCATTATGTTGTGGCCATCATAGTACTTTCTTCTATAAATCAAATCGTCTGCTAACAAAATTAAACGACAAACTATTTGTTCTTGAGATACAGCTATCATAGAAGTCAAGGAAAACAGAGATTATCAGTAACACTTTTTGGGCGGTATGCCCCTAAACCTTATAAGGATCTATCTATGCCAAGATCTAAAATAAGATGAAGTTTCGTGAAATTCTGTGCATTGCCTTGAGATATAGCTATCGAGGAAATCATGAAAAATGCAACAAAGAATCGCCACTTATTGGGCGGTAAATGCAGCATACTTTCCAATACTTTCTTGCAATACCTTCTTCTTCAAAAATTAGAAGAATGCAATAAGAATGTATCTAATTAAACAAATTTAAAAAGGATCTATTTATGTCAAGGTGTGACAGAATATGAAGTGTGATGAAATTCCATCCATTAGTTCTTGAGTTATCGCTATCGCATGAATTATGAAAAATGCAGTATAGAAGCGCCAACTGTTGGGCGAATTTAACCAAAAACTAAACACCATCAATTTATATCAATTTCTAATTAAATCTGAAGTTTGATTAAATTCCGTGAATTCGTTCTTGAGATAGAGCACCCACAAAATTTGTGTCATATGCAGACAGGCAGACATTTTCAAAAAACAGTTAAATCGTGGTTAGGACCTTTTAAAACGTATAAATCCGTCGAAAACCGGAATTCAAAAATTTTCGCGAATCGAATCCTTTCTTCTTCTAAAGGTAGAAGAAAGTAATAAGAATGTATCTAACATTACAAGATTGGCCAAATGTCTTTGATGCATTTTAAAATTCAATAAATAATGAAGTAATTGGTATACGAGAATGCGGCTTGGATGAAAAGACTGCTCATGATCGAACGTTTCCTTTGAACAAACAAAAAGAGTCAGTTCTAAGATTTGACCGTAGATAGGCCATTCCCTGAAAAACGGACAAAATATTCTGCAAGTGGCACTTACATAAATAACTATATCTATTAACTTATAAGTTGTGAAAATATAAACGACAGTAGAGCACCGAGTATCCGAACATCTCAAGAACGATCCTAGTTCGGTTAAGCAAAAGTTCGGATAAATAGGAATAAAATTTAAGGGATGTTCCTGACTATACTAAAACCTTCACATTTTGTCTAGGCTTAAGACTGCCAGCACCAGTTAGTGCTGGCGTATTTAAAATTTTTTTGTATTTTTCTTTTTCTTTTTTTCTTTTTTATCATTTAAAATTTTCTTTTTTTACCATCTTCTGAACTCCAGAGATTATAATTTAAGCAATAAAGCTTTCGATCGTTGCTTGCTTCAAATAAGACAATCTTTTCAATGCTGCCATAATTCGAATTATATTTAAATATGTTAGTTGAATAGGATCAGCGTTCTTATGCCGTTCGAGCCATTTCATATCTGTTTCCAAACATTCAGAGGCTTCGTTACGTGATGAACCTGGGTCATTTTCAGAGCATTAGTTTTCATTTTCTTCAATTTTTTTTCGTTTTTACTGCTCCCAACGATACAGTAATCGGGGATTCAATTTCGCATGCTAAATTTCACGGGGAAAAAGGAGAGAAACAGGGTGTTTGGATAATTGGAAGTTCGGTTAAAAAAAAATTGAGAGTAATAGGCTGTTTGGATAATTGGAAGTTCGGTTAATTGGGGTTCCGATAATCGGTGCTCTACTGCATACATTAAAATAACAAAAAACATCTCAATTTTCATATTAGCACAGTTGTTTTAATTTCAGGAGACAATAGTATTGTTAAAACAGCAGTAATCTGTAGAAAAGCTATCCCACACGTGTTATGAAATGGCCTTTTAATAAGTTTGAAAATCTCCACATTTTTACCCAAGACTTAAGTAATCTGCCCGTTCAGGGTCATTTCACGAAAAATGGAAAAAATGTCCTTCGCATGACACTTGCCTAAATACCTATTTCTAAAGACTGTTTCCTAGAAATCCGCGCAAACTTTTCTTGACTGGTAAGCTATGAAAACACAAGACAAAGAACACAAATGGGCACTGTAAGGAAACTTTAATAACCCCATTACTCTGTAAAACTATTATCAGGTTTCAATTAAGCCATTTCGTTGGACATGATCGATTTTACTTCTGGTGGTACTGGCTAGACGTTGTACAAAATTTAGGCCCATAATTTTGAAACAGTACTTGATTCGATTAATCCAATTTTGGATGTTATCTGCTTTCCTGCCTTTAGCATATACTTTGAACTTAATATACGTTTAGAACCACTCAACTGGCCGAATTTAGGGAACATTAGCTGGGTTGTCGGACTTATCTAGGAAAGTGATGTTTTGCTGACGGAAATGGCTGAGAACGGTGATGACTGCTGGCCAAGTCTGGATATAAGACATAATAACCGCCGTTGTAATTGGCACGGTTGTAGGGTATGAGACGACGGTAAATTTGTTTATTTGTTCAAATGTCGTTGACCATTGACAGCGAACCCAAACTTTCAGACCCATCACAATCCAGGCGAGTATCTTGTGTTCGAATTTAGTTTTAGTAGCAAATTTGATGGTAGATTGTGTCGTGGAGACGTCTGATGTGTAGCACCCACCCGTATAATTAAATGTGGAGCTAGTGATCGTGAAATATGACTCGTCATCCACGATGAATGCTCGTTCAGAGAAACTTCTGATCAAGCCACCACATTTTGTTTTCGCTGCAACCATTTGTTTTTCTGTTCGTTTTGGTATGACCATTTTCTTGTAATATTTGATGTTAAGCTTCTTGGTGATTGTCTTATATAGGTGGCAGGGGGGAAACACTGAATTTGGAAGCCGTGGGATAGATTAATACTCGGTCGTTTTTGCCCAAACAGTCGTTTCAACTGCTGTAACTTTGGCCTGGTGCGTTTTTGGGCCTTCCTACCCAATCCCGGTTGTCCTTTGGTCGGCGTTGTAGAACATCCTATACAGTTCATTTGGAGAATTTTTCGGCAAAAAATTGTTCACGATGAACTTGTTCCCATAATGAATATCACCTTCGTACAACTTGTACACACGCGTACGCAGACTCTCTTCTGTCGACTCCGTTCTCGAAAAATACAGATTACTTAATGAACTCTCGGCTAATGGGCGTACCCTTATATACGATAACGCAACACTTCACGCGCAGGTTTCGCCAGATTCGTACTCTTTTGCTATTTTGCATAACTGCAAAATTTGTGTGGATTTCAAGGAAACAGTCCATATTAACTTATATATAACTTATAAAATATATACTATTATACATTTAAAATAGCAGAAAACCCTAGATTTTTATATTTGCACAGTTGTTTTAATTTGAGGATATAATAACATTGTTAAAAATGAGTAATATGAAGAAAAGTTGTTTCACACGTGACATGGAATGGCCCAGATAATGCTATATTCTCAAAAAAAAAAAAAAAGATAGCATCCTCAAAAAAGCGTCTACAGATTATTTATTTTGAAGAATTCAGCTCCTTATTTCGATAAGTAGAATGTGAATTGAATACAATTTGGATGTGAATAAAGCTAATGCTTTGAAATATGGTGGTAGGTTATGCAAAATAATAATATAACTGTAACTTCTTATCTTTATTTTCTTATGCTTACTTGAAGTTTTTAAACTACAGGTCGATCAATATAAAAAATTTGGACCGAAATTTACTAACTTGCTTAAACGAAACTTTTGATCCTAAGTAGCATTTTCATCTAAATCGCAATCTCGAACTTAAGTTATTTGATTTTTTATTGAATTTTGAAATGCGTAAGGAACTTTGGATCTACCCTGTATTATGATCAGCTGTGGTGAGAACTCTATATTTTAATAATAAAAAATACGTTTTCCGAAATGTTACTAAAAGTCGTATTTGTTTTATTGATGTAGTTTTTAATTCATGTTTTCTTCTTTGTAATTTTGACGTTTGTAACATTTAGCTTCATTATTGACATGAAAAATCTAGTCAGATGTGCCATTCCTAAAACTTTCTTTTATTCCATACATGTTAATACTTCAAATTTTGCAGTGCCAAAATTAAATGACAACCTATGCCCATCATGAGGATTATAAAGTATAGGTTTGTTGAATTGTGTGCATTTAAAAAGGAGATATAAGCATAGCATTTTTTAAACAAAACACTGAATTTCGGCACACACACTATTAGATGTTTGGAATTGAAATTCTCAACCCAAAGAGCATAAAAGCAGCCCCTGTTGTGCAGTATACACCCAAGTATAGTAAGGATCTATTCATGTGAAAGTGTAATATAATATGGAGAATTCCAAGCATTAGTTTTCAAGATATGGCTATCGCGAAAATCGTGAAAATTGCAGTCTCGCAGCACCACCTGTTACATGATTTACACAAAAAGCTAATCAGCATCAACTTATGTCAAGGTCTAATAGAATATGAAGTATGATGAAATTCCTTGCATTACATCTTGAAATATGACTATCTTTAAAATCGTATAAATCCTGAAAAATGCAGCATAGCAGCACAACTTTTTGAGCGATTTACATCAAAACATAGTCAGCAACAACTTATATCAACGTCTAACTGAAATTGAATTTAGATGAAAATCCGCGCATTAGCTCCTGAGTCAGAGGTATTTCGGAAATCGTGGAAAATGCAGCATATTAACGCACCTAAATCGATTATATAATCGCACTTATTGGGCGATTAAAATCAAAACCTAACAGTAACAGCTTATGTAAACGTCTAATTGAATCTGAAGTTTGAGGAAAATCCGTACATTAGCTCCTGAGTTAGAGCTATTGCGGAAATTGTGCAAAATGCAGAATTTTACCACACCTATATAATCGCACCTATTGGGCGATTAAATTCAAAATCTAATCAGGAACAACTTATGTAATCGTCTAACTGAATCTGAATTTTGATGAAAATACGAGGATTAGCTTCGGAATCAGAGCTATTGCAGAAATCGTGGAAAATGCACCATTTTACCGCACCTATATAATCGCATTATATAATCCCACCTATTGGGCAATTAAAATCAAAATCTAATCAGCAACAACTTATGTAAACGTTTAATTCAATCCGAATTTTGATGAAAATCCGTGCATTAGCTACTGAGTCAGAGCTATTGCGGAAATCGTGGAAAATGCAGCATATTGCCGCACCTATATAATCGCACTTATTGGGGGATTAAAATCAAAACCTAATCTGCAACAACTTATGTCAACATCTAACTGAATCTGAAGTTTGATGAAAATCCGTGCATTAGTTCTTGAGATAGAGCTACTGCGGAAATCGTAAAAAATCCAGCGTAGCAGCGCCATCTGTTGGGCGATTTGCCCCCAAAAATAACAGGCACCAAATTATATTAAGAACAGAATCTACAGTTTTATTGAATTCCGTGCATTAGTTCTGGAAATAGGGCTCCCACAAAATGTTTGCCCCATACTAACAGACATTTTCTAAATATAGTCAAATCGAGTTCATAAAGTATAAATCCGTCGAACACCGGAAATCAAAATTTTTTACGAATCTAATAATTTCTTATTGTAAAGATAGAAAAAAACACAAATTGAAGATTTTTTAGTCAGAAAAACTATAGAAATGGGCAACCTTTTTTTTTTGTAAGTCTTAATATATTGGCAAGTAACAGACTCATTCTTTAACCCTTTAAGCGTCTTAACCGTGTTTTTCCGTCCCGTATTTTTTGAATTTAAGGGCTGATTTAATGCAAAATTGATATTAATGCTATTTTTTTCAGTGCATAAGATAAATAAATATGTAAGTAAACATAAACAAATCGTCATACAAATACATTTTATAGCTATTATTTTACGAATCATTAAACATACATGAAAATTTCTGCATGACGCTATAGTTTATTGCTGAAGCAACACATGTTCCTAGTTCTCCTTATGATTATTTTGATATTATAATATTTTCAATGCAAATAACTACTAAAATTGGTTGAAATTTTTATATTTAATTATAATTAAAATGTTAACTATCATAATTGTTCTATAAGTTTGCGCATCGCTGTGTATAAACATTATTTTTGTTTCGTTATCATTAAATTCAATACACTGTTTCAGCATTTCTTTTTTAATTGCAACAAATACTACGCTGAGCATAAATTTAATTCTTAAAAATAGTATACAAGATATTCGAAACATTTCTCAAGCATTCTCATTAAAAATTTTAGCTGAAAACGGGAAATTTTTCTAAATGTCTCCATTTTTAATTTAATGAACTTAATTAAGGTGTATTATTTGGTAGATAAACGCAGGTTGTTATTGTTTATTACATATAACCTTCTCCTCTCATTATTACATTACAATTTATTTATAAAAATATTAGATTATCCTGTCATTATTGCCACTTATTAATTTTATTCTTCTTTCATTTTTGAGAAAGTTTCACTTTTACAGAAACTCTACAACGTTTAAAGTTTGACTCGCTAGAACTGTAAATTAATTAGTTGTACTTGAGAAGAGAAATAATATATAAAAACACTTAATTGTCACAAGAAACGAAGGTTGCATTTCCTCAAAATTCCTGGAAAACTTTAAGGGAGTAAGATGATTACGGCGTAAGGAATTTGATACTTCTGAAATGAGGTATATCATTAAAACGCGGAAAACCTTTAGTTATATACATGTCTTCTCTGTAATTTAGCTAATTCTTACGTAAGTCTGTTATTGAATACCATGAAGTCATTAGAAACATTGTTGTAAGTTGTATTTTCTGTAAGGGATACGGCGTTTAGATTTAGTTTCAGTTATTAATAAAATTATTAAATTATACCTAAATAAAAATGTGTAATTAAATAAATGACTTCAATTTCTAATGGACTTAGGGGAAAAAAAAATTATTTTATTTCAAAAGGTCATCATAATGTTATTTTATTAATTCATGTGTTACTTTCTTTTTATAAAAGAAGAAAATATTGTAATCAAGATTTTTTTCGACTTCCGGTTTTCGACGCATTTACAAGTTTTAGCGACCAGAGATTCCGAAAAACATGTTTATACAAAGTGTCTGTCTGTCCGTTCGTATGTCCGGGTGTCCGTATGTATGCATGTCCGTTTAGTATCATCGAAATGTGTATGAAGTTATGCATAGAATTGAACCAAATTTTGTGTGTATGTTTTTGGGTATGGCCAACAGGTGCTCCTTAAATTTGGAAATATTCCACAGGAAGGAAGCGCTGTAATAGCAATTTTTGTGCCATTTTCATTAAGGTAACATCAAAGGTGTATGAAGCTAGGCACAGAATTGAACAAATGTTTTTGGATATTTTTTCTGTCAATTTATATGTTTCTGGATATAGAAAGTAGGTCTTCCTTGAATTTGAAAATATTCCGCAGAAAGGGGGCGTTGTAATAGTGATTTTTGTGCTATTTTCAATATTTCATCGCCGAAAAGTGTATGAAGTTATGCATGGACAATTGAACCGAATTTCATGTGTATGTTCTTGGCTATGTGTAATAGAGGTCCCACGTGAATTTGAGAACAATCCGCCAAAAGGATGCGCGATGTAATAGCAATTTTTCGCCATATTTCATAGTTCTGTTGTACATTGACTGTTCATGCAGCGACGGGTAATTAGCATCCAGCTTTCCCGGCGATTCTCAATCATCTGATATATAACAGAATAACGAAAAACATTGATTTCACTAAATATTTTGATAATGATTAACTCGTTTTTAATCCAGCTAGTAAAATGAAGCAGAAACTTAAGATGGAAATGAAAGTTGGTGTAGTTTTGAAGTAATAACACTGAAGGATTAACATGTGTAGCATTTCTTTTTGAAATATTAACATGCATGAGAATGTTTTAGGATTGGCACATCCGTCTAATTTTAATATAAAGTAAAAGCTTCATGAACCAAGTTGAAGATCTTTGAAAGTAGTCTCAATATGCTTCTCTTAACATAATGTAGTATTGTTTTATTCTGGAAGATATTGGAATTAGATGAAGTAATCCCTAAAACATATCTTCGTTGATAAATAAATTCTGTAGCTCGGAGTACTTCCAGAAGTTGTCAAACGGAATTGTAAGAAAATTAATTTTATATATAATGGTTCCGATGCTGTATGCTTTTTTTGCCGAGAGTTCCTGGGCCCAAATACTGTCTGGGATATAATTTTTTTTAAATCTTTTTATAATTCGAAGTATATAAACTCTGAGACAATTAACATATTAGCTCCCAGTTTTCTATTATAAATTCAACTCTAACTTTAAAATGAGATATCTATATATTTAAAACGCTAGGTGGTTTCTTTCGACAGTTCACAAGAAAAAACTATTTCATCAAATTACATTACTCTTATTTAAAAGGAAAGATATTTGGCCACAGATTTGCTATCGTGTATTCGTTTGTTCAAAACTTTTATTAATTAGCAAACATTTTCAACTAAAATTTTACTTCTGAGTATGTGCAATGTATATGTACAAATCTTTGCCTTTCGGGGAAAAGCAATGCACATGCGCATAGGTCCTCGCTGGGTTGCATTATCACAGGTGGAGAGATGTGTGTTTTATTTACTATGTCCTTTATTTACTGAATATAATATCGACGTAAGAATATGCTTTCCGTTTGTGTGATACTTCATAGGCCCATGAAATTTTCTTTCTTTCAGTTGTGAATAGGGTGGTAATGTCGAATTGATTTGCATTTCACAATGATTTAAGGATGGTTTGTTTCTAGTTTACTTCGAAATTAGTTCTGTATTTTACTGGGGGATAAAACCTTTTAAATAAAATTTTTGAAATACTGTTTCACACTCTCCCCCTCTTAAACAATAAAGAATCTAATTTTACTGATATTAATATAGTAATTTTTTTCCGTCAAGTTCTGACGGGTTCCATCTAGTAATTTATAAAAACACTTACTTATCTATGCTAACAAAAGAAAAGATCGCTCTGTCTGTGTACGCGTGTGTGTTGGCGATGACTAGGAAAATCTATTGTGCACAGAATTCTGAAAATTTGTATGAGGATAGTCCAAGGCAGGTCCTGAAAGCCACCAACGCTCAGATTTTTATTTTTTTTGATAATTAGCCGATATATTAAAAAAACCAATCAAAAAAGCTATATTATTTTGGAAATCGACGGGGGGCATGCTCGCACATATTGAGTTCCTTCTTTCCCTAACTCCTAGAAGGAAAGAATCAAGTACTGTATATTTTGGCAGTTTGTCCGAACCCACTAAGGCGAAACCATTCGGGACACAGAAAAAAGAAGACATATTCTTAAATTTCGTAATTTTAAGTCTTAAACGCCACAATCAGTTAAGAAAATACTGTTTTTAACACTTTGAGAAAAATATTTCTAAAAGGGTCGTTTTTCCTTTTGACATTTTTAAAAATAAAAAAGAAGCAAGAATAAAACACTTTTTTTTTACCGCTTGATATCGAAATTTTTTCCCGAGATTTTACACAGGCTAAAAAACCGTTACATTTATAACCGATAAAAATTTCAAAGAGTTCGGACAACGAGAACTGTATTTTTTAAAAACTATTAAAAGACTCTACGTGAAAAAACAAGAAAATGTGCGCTTACGAGCGTTTTTACCACTAAATAAATATGTATATGTTTTTGCAAATTTTTTATTTCAAAATATAAGTTCATACAAAATCGCGTTTAAACATATAAAATCATACAAATTTGTGGTATATTTAAGGTAATTATCACGGGCCCGGGCAACGCCGGGCGATTATCTTGTTTATAATAAGGAGTAAAATATGTATATCCTCAAAATTCCTGGGAAACTAAGTAAGGAAACTGTGTAAGGAAGTTAAAACTTCTGGAATGAGGTATGTCATTAAAGTTCGGGAATTATTTAGTTATATACATGTCTCCTCTGTAATTTAGCTAATTCTTGCATACAAGTAACTCTGTTATTGAATACCATGAAACTCATTAGAAACGTAGCGGAAATTTGCATTCTGCCGTAAGAGATATGGTGCTAGTTTTAGTTTCAGTTATTAGTAAAAATATCAAATTAAAAGTGAATAAAAATGCGTAATCAAATAACAGATTTTAATTGCTAATGAACATATATGAAAAAATATTTATTTAAAAAAATCATAATATGCTATACTAAATTTGGTTTTAGGCAGTTAACTTAATCATAATATAAAGTAAAAAAGTTTTATATATCAATCTGAAGGTCCACCTTGCAAAAAATCTCCATAAGAAAATATACGAAAAAGAAGTAAGCTTTTGTGGTGTGCGTATAGGCAATAGTTAAATATATGAAAGACATAAAGTACAGTACATCGGTGTTTTGATAAAAAAAGCTGTAACAAGGAAAGGGCCAAGCTCGGTAATCACAGATTTTGATTATTTTAATGTATGTTGTAGGGTATACACCCTTATTCTCAGATTCAACGGATTTGATACGACGCTACTTAGTTCTTGAGAAACAGGGGGGGGGGGGTGCTAATATTATAACACAACTTAAATACTTTGTAACAAGATAACTTCGTTGATCGTAGATCAGTTGGTAAGGGGTTTGCTCGTTGTTCGGCGGCCTCGGGTTCCACACCGGAACGAGCTAAATTTGTTTTTCTCCTGTTTTTTTTTTTTTTTTTTTTTTTTTTTTTTTTTTTTTTTTAAATAAATATACTTGTAATTATAATATAAAAATTTCAGTTAAAAATTTTAATATCGTACATTAATTATAATGCTAACATATTTAAATTTTAACTTAGCATTTTTGATTTTTAAACAATTATTAATAATTTATCATCATTTAAAGGGATTAAAAAAGCTTTTAAACTATTATTGACTAATAAAAATTCTGAAATCTTTACAAAATCTGTTGTGGCACCCTCTAGTTATGATAAATAAAACATATTCAAATAAAATAAAAATAAATGCAGAAAGAAGATAAATAGGAAAGCAAAATAATTCAAAGTGCAAGCAAATGTTTTACAAATTTAAAAATCTTTAATATGCAAAAAAATAGATTGTAATTTAATTCTTAATGAAACTATGTTTCTTACTTTAAAAACAGAGTAATATTGTCATCGTAGACTTCTCTTGTTAAGGCAATACATAAATGATGTTTCTTTAAATTCACGAATTTACACAATTGTTCAATATCATTGGGTTGCGTGTTCTGTTTTTTGACGGCTGATTATATACTCGAGGGATATAGGCCCGATTGGGTGAATACACTCCGTGGTGGTCTTTCTAATGGAACCTAATTCGTATTTAAGTATGAATATTCCAGGTTCGATGAAAATCACGGAAAGCTTCGAACGATTAGGCCGGCGGTTGCGATTGGGTTGAACCCAACACCTCTCGTCTACCAGCTTTGAAAGCAGAACTTCTCGGCCACTGGTGGGGCGTTCAATATCATTGCATCGATAAAGAATACAGGAAATACATTTTAAAAGGGATTAAAAAAAAAAAAACAGTTTTATGAGATTTTATACAACTATTTAGTTACAAATTAAAAAATAAATCGGAAAAAATTATAACTGATACACAATATTATATTTTTAGTTGACAATGAAATTATTAAATTATAATTAGAAGTATATTTATAAAACAAAATATGAGAAAAACAAATGTAGCGCGGTATCGTATCGAACCCGAGCCCGCTGGTCAACGTGCAACAGCCGTACCAACTTTGTTAGGACCAACGGGTCGTCTGCTTACAAAATAAGTATTTAAGTTGTGTTATAATATTAGGCGCCCCTGTTTTTCGAGAACTAAGGAGCGTTGTATAGAATCCGTTGAACCTAAGACTAAGGGGCTTCTACCCTACAGCATATATAAAAATAATCAAAACCTGTGATTACCTTGGTTGGCCTTCTTCTTGTGAATATTACGTTCCAATCTATAATTGGATTTATTTTATAGAGATACATTCCGCCCATTGACAATCACCTCAGTACCGTGGTGGCAGTGGCGTTGGCTTTCTGTTATAATATTAGACACCCTCCCCCCGTTTCTCGAGAACTAAGGAGCGTTGTATAAAATCCGTTGAACCTGAGACTAAGAGGTCTCTACCCAACAACATATATAAAAATAAACGGTCAATTGCGAGTATTACTCGCGCACAGAGGGTTCCGTAGAATAAATATATGAAGTTGTAATTTTATTATTAAAAAAAAACTGTTTCTAAAAGAATACTAAGACTTTGTAAAAAAAACTATACAACGTAGGATTGGGTACAACAGTATATATTAGAAAAGCGTAAATGGATACATCATGAGAGTTCAAAGAGATATGGAACCTTAATAATATCAAATATAGCTATTCTGTATAACTCATTTTTAGGTGCGTTCGTAGTTATAAATACGTAGCACCTATAGTCGTCGTTCAGTCCGTCCGTCCGTCCGTCCGCCTGTCTGTCTGTCCGCATATAACAGAGCAAAAACTACCCAACCGAATGCTCTGAAATTTTTAATATATGATTGTTGTAAACTTTTGTCGAGCCATTTCAAATTTTATGAAAATCGGATGTATAGTTTAATTACAGGGACAGTCAAACGTTTTTCTTTACATTACGGCCAATGGGAAAAAAATATTGCAAGTGCATTTTAATGATGTTACAGCCTTCCGAATGGTCTGAAATTTTAAATATATAATTGTTGCAAAAGTTTGTCGAGCCATTTCCAATTTTAGGAAAATCGGATGTATAGTTTAATTACAGGGACAGTCAAAAGTGTTCCGTTACATTACGGGGAATGGGAAAAAAGTTATTGCAAGTGCATTTTAATGATGCTACAGACTTTGCACTTTATGAAGTGCAAAAAATTATACATTCAGTACAATATGGGGTGTAAAAAATAATTATAAAACTAGTTATAGTACGAACGCACCTCATTTGCCACGTTTGACGAGCAATTTCCAACTTGTTTAATATTATCCTAATCTGTTTATGATGAACTTAATTCGATACTGACAATAAAAACAGTGCACATTTAAACTTCATTTGGCATTTCATAAAACTAAATTCAGCCAAGTAATAACCTTTATTTCTACAGTGTAGCTAAGACAAAATCTTTGTTCAAAGTTTAACTTTGGCAGTGGCGCCAACTTTTGAAAAATATTGGGTGGGCTCAACCATTTTAGGGTAAAATGACATGGACATTTTGTTTTCTTTGAATATAAGGAGATGTATGGGAATGTTACGATAGTGAAGTTAGAATTTTTAAAAATAGAATATAAAGTTGTGATTTTATTAAATTATGTTCTCATATGAAGTCTGAATTTTATGGACTCTAATATTTACTATTATAATATGACTACATACTAAAACTCAGAGGACTAAAATATGACACAGGTCAAAAATCAGTTTAAAAAGTCTTTGACTGCATGTTTTTAAAAATCATTTAATCTTATTTAAAAAAAAAAAAAAAGGAAACTGTTTGATTTCTTGGTTTCTGAAAACCTGCGATTTTCGTGCATTTAGGATGAAAAATGAATTCGGAAATGTGCAAGAAAATAGCTAATCTCTATTTGAAAACAGCCTAGTATTACTACTTTTGTATGCATTTATTTGCTAATTTAAACTATAAAGTTAGACTATAACACATAAAAAGGATGAGTCGATGTATTCAGACAGAATTTCTTTGCGAAGGACATCTATACATTGTAACCATTCGTTACAATCTCTATCATATACAGACAGAAATATTTTAACTGGATTATTTAGGTTATGTTAAATGGGTTGGGGTAGGGTCCTGTGTGCCTGTTACTGCTATCCTTAATGTGTTTTCAAACAAAATGATTTTCAATGGAAAAATTAATTTTTCTGCGATTAAAAAATATACAAGTAACAAAAGAGAATAATGGAAATCGGGTTGGTTAAGGGGAAGTTATTGGGTGGGCTCGGGCCCCATGGGCCCATATAAGTTGGCGCCACTGAACTTTGGCATTGTGCTAAGAGGGCTTCGAAAGGAGGTCGCAAATTGCAAATGCCGCCTTGGTCAGTGCCACGTTTTTCCTGATAGGTTTTTAATTAAATTTTAAAGTATTGAGAGATACACTCAATGCAAACTAGTCGCGAGTCCCACAGTATTTAAATGATTCATTCTAATTAAACCTTTCGAGGGCGGTGTCCTTAAAAAAAATGACACCTAATTTTGATTCCGAAATAGACAAACGGCACCAAAAATATTTAATTAAAATTTTCCTTTTATCATGTACGTGAAAATAAGCAAGTTCATATTTTCTAATAAATTCGTTTATAAATTCTGGTGTCAGTCCATTATTTCATAAGTTTATAAACAGAATTACTCCGCGCCGAAAGGGTTAAGTGGTCGCAGGACTCTTAAAGCATCAAAATTTTAGAAATTTAAAATTTTTTTAGATGTTAAACTCCGATCTTTTCTGAACATTTTGATATAATTGTTTACTTGAAATTCCCATTATAACAGAAGTTATGGCTTTTAGACTTATATCCGCTCGATAGCTGAAGTGGCGTTCCCGAAACTTGAAGTCATTTTTCTCCAAATGTCGTTTTTTGGCATAACGCGCAGGATACCTCAAATTCTGAATATTTTTTCATGAATTTTTTAAAACATATATTTCATGTTAGTCTCTATAAATTCAGCCTAAAATTTCCTTTTTATTGTTCAAAAAAATATTTTTTTTTTGGTGATTATACTGTTGAAATTTTCAAAATTTTGTATTAGCTAAATGCAACATTGCATTAAAAATATAAAAATGCTTTAAATTCAAATTTATTTAATTTCAATGTAATTATTACAATCTGAAATATAAGTAAGCACTAAAATTTTCATTCTAGTTGCAATATTTATTTTGTAATTCTGCAAATTGTTATGCCAATTTTCTGTTCTACAAATGTCTAACAGTTTCGAGCCCCCTATAAATACTAATTCTGCATCTTGCAATTTTTTAAATACATGAAAGGAAAGAAAATTCTTTATCTTTCATCCCAATTAAAATTGTGTTTTAAAATCATACACATTTTAAGACATTAAATGTTGAAAATGGTCCTTTTTTTTAATTTTTAGAGTCCCGAGACTCCTGAAATTACTATGTTTCTAACAATTTGACATTTATTGCTTTTATACTGTTACTGCACATTACATTACACATATATATCATTAAAAGTTGTTAACTAGGCATAGAGTATGCAGCTCCTGTCAATGTGTATGTCCAAACTGGCCGTATCTTTAAGGGTTAATATCTCGGCTAATTACCGATGATTTTCTTCGAAATTCATTATCAACAATGCTTTCATACTTCTGGTACGATAGGTATATCCATAGATGCTCAACAATTTTTCTGAATGCCCGTAAATCGAAATTTGTGTGTAACAGAAAAATGCGAATTTTTCAAAAACTATGTGACCTAGGATAATCGCTATAATTTATCCGGCAAGGTTTAAATTAACGTCTACTACCTCTAATTTTTTCATAATTTTAGTTTCAGTAGATTCGGAATTAGATGGGGAGGGGGGGGACATATTTTTGCGCTACATTTTCGACAATAACTTTGAAAATGTAATACCTAAAATTTAAAAAAATGTATTTTTGAGTTCAGCGTTACAAAAACTTTCTCACGATACCCCACACGATATACAAAGAAAAGACTTTTTTTTTTCAAGTACCATAATTAGCCCCTCTACATTTTTACTAAATATATTTATGAATGTTTATTAATTGGAAAATATGTGGGTCAATGTTCTTTATCACTTCTCCGAATTTGAACTTTCCACGCTCCATAGTTTACGAGTAAAATGGCTATGACAGACAGACAGACAGACAGACACAGGAGTGATCTTATAATGGTTTCGTTTTTACTTTTTAAGTACGTAACCCTAAAAATCGATAAACCGACACCCTTCTACGAAATTCCTTGTTTTTATCAAAAACCTAGTAACGAATTTCGCTGGTTTTTTTCCACGTTCCATAGTTTACGAGTAAAATGGCTGTGACAGACAGACAGACACAGAAGTGATTACTTTTTAAGTACGTAACCCTAAAAATCGATAAACCGACACCCTTCTACGAAATTCCTGGTTTTTATCAAAAACTTAGTAGCGAATTTCGCTGGTTTTTTCCACGTTCCATAGTTTACGAGTAAAATGGCTGTGACAGACAGACAAACACACAGACACAGAAGTGATCTTATAATGGTTCCGTTTTTACATTTAAGTACGGAACCCTAATAATCAAAATCTGTGATTACCAGGGTTGGCCCTCTCCTTGTGAGGATCATGTTACAATCTATAATTGGATTTATTATATAGAGATACATTCTGCCCTTTGGCAATCACCTCAGTAGCGTGGCGGCAGTGGCGTTGGATTTCTGAGATTTTGACTTGTGTTTGCATCTGAAAAAATTGTAATTCTTTGTATTCATAAAATTGTATCACAGCGGAAATATTCATCAAAATTATTCGAAGGAAAGTTAAAAAAAAATCTGTATAATAATTTAAATTTACGAAATAAATAAAAAAATAAATGTTTTGCGTATTTTTTTTTTCATTTCATCAGTAAACTGTTGTTTACTGTGTTGGGAATTTGAACTTCTAAAATGTGATATGACACTTCTGAAATGAGGTGTCTCGATGTTTGCCCTGCAGTTTTGCTAATTCTTGGACAAGTCTATTATTTAATACTATTAAGACATTAGAGACATAGTGGAAAACTGTATTTTGTCATAAGAGATTCGGTTTTTAGCTATAGTTTCAATTATTGGTAAAATTATTAAAATATAACTAAATAAAAATTCATAGTTAAGACTACATTAAAATGGCCGTTTTGGTGGAAATTTTTGAATTTTTTTTACTGCTTTATTTGAAAGGGCAATCTTTTACGATTCTAAATCTGCTTTAATTTTATTCCTATAATCACTCGAAGAGGTGTTATGGTAAATTTAATAAACAGGAAGCAAAGTCAAATACCAGAAGTGGGCATAGGAAGACCAGGAGAAATGTAAAAAAATGTTTCTATGCGTGATTTTCTTACGTTTTTACATAAAAAACTAATAAACCTTAATTGACACTTGTAAGAATTGAAATAGCGTAATCTCATTAAAATGCCTGCAAACGATTTTTCCAGTTTGACAAACGTAAATACCGGAATTCTTTTGAGTGCCCCTGTAAATGAACTACGAGTGTTATTGCTACGTACTTCATATTCAGCATTTCATGATAAACATCACACACATAAATCAATTGACTGAAAATCCGAGTATATTTACGCGAGTTAGAGCGTGGACAGACAAACAGACAGACGGACAGACCAATCGAATTCATAAACACTTTTCAACTAGGTTGGAATGTGTTAAAAATGAGATTTCAAATGCAATTTCTTTGAAAACTTTATTGCAATTTACTCATTTATTGTGGTTTTAAAAATAATTCTGAAGCATGAATTTTTTAAATCTATCTTCTATGTGTGCAGGCTCCATTAAAGAAGTATAAAAACCCGTTTGCACTTAAAATTAAATTCTCCGATTAATTTTCGATACAGAAATTAAAACTTGAACAATAAATAAAAAATATAAAATAAATTAAATAAAACACAAATTTAGCATATAATGTAATCGAACAATCTAATATTAAATGTAAAAAATCTACTAGAAAAAATAGTTTTCACCTTTAAAAAGCAGAAAATCAACGTTCAAAAATGCACAAATAATAAGTGAAAAGCAGCAAACAGCTGTTTCGAATCTACTAGCGAGATTCTTCTTCAGTGCAAGATAGAGCAAAACACAGCGTGCTAGAAAAAGCAAGGCTGAGCAAAATGACAGAAACGCACAGGCTTATATACTAAAGTATATACTATTCATATTGACTAAAGTCAATGACTTATCTGGTATTCCTGATTTTCCGAGTATTTGGAAAGCATTAATTTAATTTCCCCTTTTTGTTTTCTTTTTCTCTAGTTCTCCGGTAGATCTCGTTGCTTGTCCACTCATTCGTTTCATCTCCTTCTGTCTCATTGGTTGCTGTTGGCGCATTTACTACCCGTATCGGGTATATAAGCCGCCGCGTTTCTGTCATTTTACTCAGCCTTGCTTTTTCTAGCACGCTGTGTTTTGTTCTATCTTGCACTGAAGAAAAATCTCGCTAGTAGATTCGAAACAGCTGTTTGCTGCTTTTCACGTATTATTTGTGCATTTTTGAACGTTGGTTTTCTGCTTTTTTATATTCCTGCACAAAGGCTTTTATTGCTATTTTAAAGTTTTCACCTTTATTCTGCAACCTGGGAATCCCAAAAATGATCTCATAGTAAATTTCCTAGCTATCAAAGTTAGCTTGCTATTCCATTTCAAAGATTGTCAGTTCATTTTAGGACAGTCTGAAGATTTATGCTCGTGTGTACATTGCACATGTGAATAAATATAACATATGCAATATACATAGGTGTTCGGTTTAAAGAATTGAATATTTGCGAAATATTTCAATTGCCTGTAGTAACATTATTTATTTGCAATTACTAAATACAAGAAGAATGAACGAATGTTGAAAAATATCAATCTTTTAATAATGCGAATGATTTTTTTAAATTCTTTTATTACAACAGATTTTATTTTAAATAATAACAGTATGAATTGAGATTTTATACGGTGGAACCGTTTATAACGGAACTGGAGGAAGTCTGAAAATTATTTGCTATGGCGAAAGTTGTTTTAACCGATTTCCTCACAAAATCATTTTCATTTACAAGGTACGTATTTTAAGAAGTGCGATTTACCATATGCTTCAGCATAACCGGTCTCGTGTTATCCAAGTTCTGCTCTATTTTTTAATTTTTAAGATTATATTTTTCCTTGAATGCATATTTTTTTATATGTATAAATTTACAAATGCTTTATGTGCGAAAAGGAAAAGATGGCAGTGGGAACAAGTTCAAATGTTGTTGACAAACTTTGAATCACATCCTACTTATATAAGTTGTTATTTAGTTATCAACATGGGCTTTGCAAACCAAGTTGAACTACAATGGTTTAAATTTTCACATTGCAATCACACAGCAATCAATGTTGGATTTGATCAAACAATCGAAAGTAAAAGTTACATGTGAAATATTACAATGTAATTTAGCCAAAATGTTGAATTAATTTATTTTTAATCTATATGTCACGTAGACCCTGATTTTGTACCTATTAACGAATACTTCTTTCAGCTATAATATATTAAATACATCTGCATTTGCATTTATATACATGTATATTAACATACATCATCGTTAAAATATTACTTGCCAACGTAACCAAATGAGCTGTATCTTATTGCTAATACCTACTATTATGTAATACAGCAAGTTCAGAAGTCGACAAAGTTTCCCACAACATGCTTTTATTATTTTTTCTTATATCTTATTTGCATTCATACTACTTATAATAAATCTTGCTAATAGCATACCTGAGTTACTATCGACTACTGAGTATTCTGATGATACCATAAACGAAATCTGTTTCCCCTCTTCCTCATAGTAGTAGATAATTAAAGGTTTCAAAACTCATTTTCCATTTCTTTCTAGTAGGTGTAACCTAATTTTCTGTCAACGGAAGAGATAAAAAATATATAAGTCACATCATTTATCTCACCCTTTAGTGAAGTCGAATTTCAAGGTTTCGACCTCTTTGAAGATCGATTTGATTGTCGAGGTTGAATCGGTATACACCTTTAACCTAGAGGCATTTCAAATGATGTTACTTCTTAATGATATGTATGCGTGGGTTGAAAACACATTAATATTTGGCGAGTATTAAAAGACGGCTTCTTTTTAAAGATCTGTAACTATGTTTAAAGATAGTATTTGTTGCGTATACTGCTTCATTTAGAAAATAAATGTGTGACACGATCTGGCATTTATCGGTGCTCCAATGTTTACGTACTCCTGAGTAATTATGAAAATTACTAAATGTAAAATACGAAGTAAAAAGTTTGTATGTATTTTTAATTTCTTTCCAATTAAGCCGTAACTGTTACTGTTGTTTTGTTTGTATTGATTTATTTAGTTAAAACTTTACTTAAATATTAAATAATGACAGTTTTTCCTGCTGTCTGATTTTTAGGTGCTCTCGTAATTACATAAATAAGGTGCACCTATAGTCGTCGTCTGATCCGTCCGTCTGTCTGTCCGTATGTCCGCATATAACAGTGCAAAAACTAGCCAAACGAATAGTTTGAAATTTAATATATGTAATCTTTGCAGAATTTTGTCTAGTCATTTCAAATTTTATGAAAATCGAATCAAAACTTAAAAATATATTAATAGAAGTTTTCTTAATTATATTAAATCCGATCATACGTAATTAATTTAATGTTATCCCATTGAAAGTACTGATTCTAGGTTGCCATGATGATTACGTCCTATTTAATATGAAGTCATATTTCCGTATTACTGAATTTAATATATATATTTGTAATAAATTTTGTATTCATGCATTTTCGCATAAGATTGCAACAGCTATTGCACCAAGATCTGAATATTTATAAAACTAGTTATAGTAGGAACCATTTACCACGTTTGACGTAAAATTTTCGACTTGTTTATTGGTTTATTTGGTTGTTTAGGAATTAGAACAAAGCAAAATAAAAGATATCGCCTGACTTTTATTATTATTGCAATCTTTTATTTAAATCAACCTAGTTTTTTTTTACAGCAAGATGGAATTCGGTAAACGATTTACTTCATCGTCAGCAGATATAGGGAAACAATGCTTTTACCTCTGACTTATCTCGGGGCAAACGTTGAAGTGGTTAACCCACTTTCTGATTTGCTAGAATTACAAAAATGACCTTCACATGTCTGTTTCCGATGACAGTACAACATTTTAATATTTTTAAAAAACTTAATTATAAATTATAACATTAATTTTATGGCATTTGTCCTCTATCCCGCCAAAGGTGATAAATCGCAAAATTTTTTCTTTAACTCATACAATTATATGCCAGTTGAAACAACAATGGATTTAATGACGCGCCAATAAGGAAGAATAGGCTAATGGCTGAGAAACTGAAACAATGAAATATGTTAATCCTTTCGGACTTGGCGGTCCTTACTTTTAAAATGCTTTAAACTATAAATAATGCCTTGCAGATACGTAAAAACTTCAACAAACATATGTGTATTCTTTATTTTGACTTTTTAGTGGACGAGTAGCACCATCTAGCTTTGAAATAGTAAAAAAAAAAAAAAAAAAAAAAAAAAAAAAAAAAAAAAAAAAAAAGTTGACAAAAGTTTTAATTTCTTTGGACTTTAAGAAAAAAGCCAGGGCCGAGAGGATTAAATGCTAAAAAGTCGAAAATAAACTATAAATAAAAAATGAAGAATATAAAGATTAAAAAAACAATTTTATAAACTAATAGTTAAATATTAATAAATTTATGATTATACGGTGAGAAATAAATCAATTAAAAAATTAAATAATGTTTTATTTTTTTTCTTACCTGCTTTTCTATCTTAAAAAAGAAACAAAACAAAAATTATCTATCTCTAATAAATTCATTTGCTTGCGCTTTCAACCAAGTGTGAAAAAAAGAAGTGATAAACGAGTTCGGTTGCCTCGCCACATTACTCTATTGTAATAGAAATTTTGGGGAAAAACATGAATTGCAGTCAAAAAATTAGGCATAAATTTTAAGATGAACATTGAATGCTTATGAAAGAGTGTTTTGTAAACACTTTTCAACATAGTTGTAAAGTGTTTATGAATTCGGTTTGTCTGTCCGTCTGAAATTTTGGGGGAAAAACATGAATTGCAGTTAAAAAAATTAGGCGTAATTTTCAAGATGAACATTGAATGCTTAAAAAAGAGTGTTTTTTTAACACTTTCCAACATAGTTGAAAAGTGTTTATGAATTCGGTTTGTCTGTCCGTCTGAAATTTTTGGGGAAAAACATAAATTGCAGTCAAACAATTAGGCATAAATTGTAAGATGAACATTGAATGCTTATGAAAGAGTGTTTTGTAAATACTTTTCAACATAGTTGTAAAGTGTTTATGAATTCGGTTTGTCTGTCCGTCTGAAATTTTGGGGGAAAAAACATGAATTGCAGTTAAAAAAATTAGGCGTAATTTTCAAGATGAACATTGAATGCTTATAAAAGAATGTTTTTTTAACACTTTCCAACATAGTTGAAAAGTGTTTATGAATTCGGTTTGTCTGTCCGTCTGAAATTTTTGGGGAAAAAACATGAATTGCAGTCAAACAATTAGGCATAAATTTTTAGATGAACATTGAATGCTTATGAAAGAGTGTTTTGTAAACACTTTTCAACATAGTTGTAAAGTGTTTATGAATTCGGTTTGTCTGTCTGTCTGAAATTTTGGGGGAAAAAACATGAATTGCAGTTAAAAAAATTAGGCGTAATTTTCAAGATGAACATTGAATGCTTATAAAAGAATGTTTTTTTAACACTTTTCCAACATAGTTGAAAAGTGTTTATGAATTCGGTTTGTCTGTCCGTCTGAAATTTTTGGGGAAAAAACATGAATTGCAGTCAAACAATTAGGCATAAATTTTTAGATGAACATTGAATGCTTATGAAAGAGTGTTTTGTAAACACTTTTCTACATAGTTGTAAAGTGTTTATGAATTCGGTTTGTCTGTCCGTCTGAAATTTTGGGGGAAAAAACATGAATTGCAGTTAAAAAAATTAGGCGTAATTTTCAAGATGAACATTGAATGCTTATAAAAGAATGTTTTTTTAACACTTTCCAACATAGTTGAAAAGTGTTTATGAATTCGGTTTGTCTGTCCGTCTGAAATTTTTGGGGAAAAAACATGAATTGCAGTCAAACAATTAGGCATAAATTTTTAGATGAACATTGAATGCTTATGAAAGAGTGTTTTGTAAACACTTTTCAACATAGTTGTAAAGTGTTTATGAATTCGGTTTGTCTGTCCGTCTGAAATTTTGGGGGAAAAACATGAATTGCAGTTAAAAAAATTAGGCGTAATTTTCAAGATGAACATTGAATGCTTATAAAAGAGTGTTTTTTTAACACTTTTCAACATAGTTGAAAAGTGTTTATGAATTCGGTTTGTCTGTCCCTCTGAAATTTTTGGGGAAAAACATAAATTGCAGTCAAACAATTAGGCATAAATTGTAAGATGAACATTGAATGCTTATGAAAGAGTGTTTTGTAAACACTTTTCAATATAGTTGTAAAGTGTTTATGAATTCGGTTTGTCTGTCCGTCTGAAATTTTGGGGGAAAAAACATGAATTGCAGTTAAAAAAATTAGGCATAATTTTCAAGATGAACATTGAATGCTTATAAAAGAATGTTTTTTTAACACTTTCCAACATAGCTGAAAAGTGTTTATGAATTCGGTTTGTCTGTCCGTCTGAAATTTTTGGGGAAAAACATGAATTGCAGTCAAACAATTAGGCGTAATTTTCAATATAAACATTAAATGCTTAAAAAAGAGTGTTTTTTTAACACTTTCCAACATAGTTGAAAAGTGTTTATGAATTCAGTTTGTCTGTCCGTTTGAAATATTGGGGAAAAAATAATGAATTGCAGTCAAAAAATTAGGCGTAATTTTCAAGATGAACATTGAATGCTTATAAAAGAATGTTTTTTTAACACTTTTCCAACATAGTTGAAAAGTGTTTATGAATTCGGTTTGTCTGTCCGTCTGAAATTTTTGGGGAAAAAACATGAATTGCAGTCAAACAATTAGGCATAAATTTTTAGATGAACATTGAATGCTTATGAAAGAGTGTTTTGTAAACACTTTTCTACATAGTTGTAAAGTGTTTATGAATTCGGTTTGTCTGTCCGTCTGAAATTTTGGGGGAAAAAACATGAATTGCAGTTAAAAAAATTAGGCGTAATTTTCAAGATGAACATTGAATGCTTATAAAAGAATGTTTTTTTAACACTTTCCAACATAGTTGAAAAGTGTTTATGAATTCGGTTTGTCTGTCCGTCTGAAATTTTTGGGGAAAAAACATGAATTGCAGTCAAACAATTAGGCATAAATTTTTAGATGAACATTGAATGCTTATGAAAGAGTGTTTTGTAAACACTTTTCAACATAGTTGTAAAGTGTTTATGAATTCGGTTTGTCTGTCCGTCTGAAATTTTGGGGGAAAAACATGAATTGCAGTTAAAAAAATTAGGCGTAATTTTCAAGATGAACATTGAATGCTTATAAAAGAGTGTTTTTTTAACACTTTTCAACATAGTTGAAAAGTGTTTATGAATTCGGTTTGTCTGTCCCTCTGAAATTTTTGGGGAAAAACATAAATTGCAGTCAAACAATTAGGCATAAATTGTAAGATGAACATTGAATGCTTATGAAAGAGTGTTTTGTAAACACTTTTCAATATAGTTGTAAAGTGTTTATGAATTCGGTTTGTCTGTCCGTCTGAAATTTTGGGGGAAAAAACATGAATTGCAGTTAAAAAAATTAGGCATAATTTTCAAGATGAACATTGAATGCTTATAAAAGAATGTTTTTTTAACACTTTCCAACATAGCTGAAAAGTGTTTATGAATTCGGTTTGTCTGTCCGTCTGAAATTTTTGGGGAAAAACATGAATTGCAGTCAAACAATTAGGCGTAATTTTCAATATAAACATTAAATGCTTAAAAAAGAGTGTTTTTTTAACACTTTCCAACATAGTTGAAAAGTGTTTATGAATTCAGTTTGTCTGTCCGTTTGAAATATTGGGGAAAAAATAATGAATTGCAGTCAAAAAAGTAGCCGTAATTTTCAAGATGAACATTGAATGCTTATAAAAGTGTGTTTTTTTAACACTTTCCAACATAGTTGAAAAATGTTTATGAATTCGGTTTGTGTTCCGACTGTCTGTCCGTACTCTAACTCGCTGAAATATAGTCAGATTGCCAAGAAATTCATATATGTTATTGGGGTTACTATGTTCGGTATTAAAAATTAAATGTGTAGCAGTTTCATTTCCTTTACAGGGCCACTCAAAAGAATTCCCTTACATTACGGTATACGGCAAAAAATCGTTTGTTGTGTTTTTTAATGTTATTACAGTATTTTAAACATATTGAAAATGATATACATAACTGAGGTGTACTACAAGATTCTTACTATATGGCAAAATGCAATCCTGTTATGCAGAATATGGTGTTCATAGAACTTATCATTGAGTTCCAGGGAGACACAAAAAAATTTGGCTATAGAAAAAAATGAGCAATAACTAAACTATTGAAGCTTACGAATAATAAATGATGGAAGCTCATTTTCAGTTGTGATATGCTTTTTTAATTTCAGCCATTTTTTAAATATTATTTGGCGTGTATAAATTCTATCGATCATATACAGGGTCGCACCAAAGTTCTCAACAACATCCATTTATTGGCGGAGATAGCTGAGTGGAAAATTTCAACTGTGCTATGCGTTTAACTGAACTAACTTTTAGCATAATATGTAGTATGCATGCATCATCTGTAGATCATATACAGGGCTGCACAAAAAATCCTATATTTTAATGACTATTCATGGTAGTAGCAGAAATCGGTTTTTGAAAAGCGTTATGTGTTTTCCAAATTTTTCATTTAAACATCATCTTTTACCTTAGGAAACTTTTTGAAAGTTTTGGAAAGTGTTTTACAATCTATGCTGTACGCATGATTTTTCATTCTATATATTTTTTTAGATTTATGCTTATTAAAATGAGAATATTTTTAAAAAAAGTCTATTTATCATTGTAACTAAACAAACTTAGAGAACAGATTTTTTTAAGTATGTTCAACTGAAATATGCAAATAAGACAGAAAGGTCGCATGCAATAGAAATGTTATGCAATGGCGTTGTATCAGTTTCTTCTACTCATACACTTTCTATATATCCTGTTTTATATTCTCTATCTCTCATTTACATGCTATTGCGTAGCTATAATTTTAGCCATTTATTTAGTAAAAATCTTTAAGTAAGATATAACATGTACAGTCGTGGAAAAAAAAAAGTAAACACCCCCTACTAACTCCTCAACAAATCATCATAGAAGAAAGTTACTGGTACCGAATGATTGGAAATAAGGTCTACTTTTAAATGATGCATATAAAATTTTCTTAGGGGGTCATCTACATATTAAAACGAATCCTAACTTCATTTTTTTCAATGGCAATACCCAATTTTAACGAGATATTTCAAATCTTCGGTTCAAACTATGCCTATCCACCAAATTTCAAGTCATTTGAATGATAAGTTTTTGAATTATAAACATTCAAAATTGAGTGCTTCTAATGTTAAATTATATTTTCATATTTTTATTTATATCTCCCGAAATTATGCTCCTAATGTGCTAATTTTTTTTGTGGTAATAATACTAATATACCCAAACATAAATAAGCTGAATTTTCAATTTTTATAATTTTATGATATGAATTATGAATTATGAAATTAATATTCGAAAAAATTATGAATTGCAACCTACAATTTTTTTGATGGATTTAGATTTATTAAGTCCTGCTTTATGGAAATTCAAAAATTTCACATTTTCCTTCCAAGTAGTTTTCAATTTATGCTTAAAAAATTGCAAAATGATGGTTTAAGGGGCCGTCTGTGATGGAAGTGAGTAGACATTTTGAAACTTATTCTGCCGTACTGTAATCTAACACGCTTCATTGACTCCTTCAGTGGCGCTTAAGGTGCTTTGATCAAGGAAGCGTCTCTCTCGGTTAACAATCCAGTACGGAACTTCAATTTGGATACAGCCCTTAAAATACGCTCGTTTTAAAATAATTAATTTCTCGGAAACTTATTGTACGAATTGCATAAAAATTCGTTTTTAGGCTAATTGAAGGGTGTAGAGTTCATTTATGCTGTCAGAATTGGGTACTTCTATTGAAAAAAAACAAAGTTATGGTTCGTTTTAATATGTAGGTGGCCCATTAAGCAAATTTTATATACATCATTCAAAAGTAGACTTTATTTCCAATCGTTCGGTACCAGTAACTTTCTTCTACGATAATTTGTTGAGGAGTCAGTAGGGGGTGTTTCCTTTTTTTTTTCCACGACTTTACCTTTTTATTTTATCTTCTTTTACCAAATGATCATAATGATATATTCCTTTATATATGCATCAAAATTTTACATTAAAAACGGTTATTTTTCGTTTTATAAGTAGAGTTTTATTTTTGAAAACATCTATTCTGGAGTACATCTTCGGCACTAATTTTTAAAAGAGGGGGCTTATTTTTTTATTTCTCAAACATTAAACAAAACAACATACTTAATCGGTAGTAATTAATTTTATAAACAATTTATATTGGGTATAAAATATCTTTCATTTATTCCACCTTTCAGTTATCTTGAAACAGATGCAAAAGAAAATCTCCAGTTCTGTTTCACTTACTTCCAATTTCATTAAATTCTAAGTCAACTTTTTGAATTCTGTGACGAATATTTTTTTACTCAGTACCGTGATAAAAAAAATAACATATTTTAATGCAATGGATATTTCCGTTTTAGCATTACAATTTTTTTTTAAATCTAGTATTTTAGTTAGATTTCGTAATAAATACTACCTATTGCATTATCCCCTATGTTGGAATTTCTGAAAAAAAAAAAAAATTGCAGATCTACGCCGATCATGGCCCCTAGAACCCCAAAACCACCCCCAGTTCAAAATTGTATCTATATATCTTTATATATATCACTTTTTTATGGAAGCGATAGCGTCCATAATTCTGCACAAATCTCTTCCAAAAGGAATAAAATCAGGGGGCAGAAAATATAGGTCAAGTTCGTTAATGGGCAAAATCGGACGAAGGTGGTGAAAATGGGGGAGGGGATGAAAACAGCAAAAAACCCATAACTTCTTAATTATAATACATATAGAATCTGTTTAAAGTTATTATTACTTCTAGGATAAAGGCCAAAAATTTATTGATTAAAGATCTTTGATATCATTAAAAAAGGGCATAAGGATCGAAAAGATAGGGTTTTAAGAAAAATTACAAAGAAAATTCATAACTTCGTCAATTCACAAGATATCATATTCACTTAAATTTATCATAATTCTTCTTAATATTATCTACAACTTTTATATCGACAAGTTTTTGATAGGACCAGCTCTTACAGCAATAAATAAATAAATAAATAAATAAATAAATAAATAAATCAAAATCAAAATTCAATAAAATCAAAATCACACAATAAAGAAAGGGGGGGTTGAAGAAGAAAAAAGTCGCATTTCCATTAATCCCCGACTAAGGCGATAAAATGTGCAATTGGAGTGAGGGAAAATTTTGATAGCCCTCAGAGATGCCGTATGTAGGGTTGCATTATTAAACATGAGCGGGTTTCAATAAAAAGAACGTCAGAATTTAAAATACAGTGTGTGGTTCATTAAACGAAACAATCACTATACGGTTTAAATTTATTATATAAATCTTCTGTATATTATATATAACTTTTGTAGAGACAAGCTTTTGAAAAGATGAACTCTAATAATGGACGATATTATAAAAAATATTCTCAGGGGATGAAAATAATTGGCGTTGAAGAAAAAATTATCGCAGCAACATGATTCTGCTAAAGCCAATTGTTAATGAAAAATGAAACTAAAAACTCGTCAAAAGCGGCCAGATAAAATTGTTAAACTTGGTTTATCTCTAATCTTGATTTAGTTTTTGTTGGTGAAATTAGAACTTAACTTCGAAATCTATCTGTGCCTATAGGCCGAGCCGGCAGGATTTTTTAAAAATTATTATATCAAGAAGCTGTAACATTCGAATCAGGAAACTCAGATACCGTGTGATATAGAAATACGGCATTTCAGACTGTTTTTATTCGAGCTTAGTGGATGCCAGTGAAACGTCACAAGCGAGTTTCGTAAAGAGAAAAAACAATACATTTCCATGGGTGACACATTTGGTAAACGTGTAGGCGAGGGAAAAAAATCTGCAGGGCTCAGAAGTAGTCCTGAACACTGTACAGCAAAATGGCAAGTTCTACGAAAAAATTCCTAGAAAAGTAAATAAATATTGCCATGATGTAATATAGATCCAGGAATATACTGAAGAAGGGATATGACTAGTTTTGCCAGGTCCATTGTCACAAAAAGCTGGACAAGGAGACAAAAAATAGTGAAACAAGGAGACGAAAAAAAGGTGGGACAAGTAGACAAAAAATGTGAGACTAGGGCTTTTAAATCGGGACATAAGAATAAAGTAAATACTTAGAAAACGGAACCTATCTAAAACGGATTCCTGTCTTAAACGTAATAAATTCAAGGTATGTACGCAATGGATAACATACTTTTATACTTTCTAAGATGCTAATTTGCTTCTCATAATTTTAAATTCCGTCTTAGTAGATTTCACTGCATTAAATAAACACAATAATTAATCTTATGCAGTAAAATCTCTGAAAGCGAATCACTAACAAACTGAAACGAATTCCGTTTTCGAGAAGTTTTTGATTGTACAGTTATAATTGTATGGTATTCCTTCCGTAGAGAGTATGAAATTTTTAAGTTTAAAACGAGATTTCTTTATTAACAAGCTCCTTTTTCAAAGGTTTTACTAAATAAAGTGCAATAAAATCTGTAAAATCAGAACCGATAGGGATCTGTCGGAAAATATTCCGTGTTAGTAAGTAGATTTGTATGGTATTCCTTTTGGCGGAATAATATAAATATAAATAAATTCCGTTATATACAGGTTCTGTCATTACAGATTTTACCATATTAAGTTCTGCTTGATGTAGAAAGGTACGAAATTTAAATGAGTTTGTGCATCCTGGAAAAATCGGGACTTTAGCGTCCCGCGCAATAATTACGCGGGACGAATCTTGGAAAACCTGAATATCGCCACACCTGCCAACGCTAGATATGACTTTGGACTTTAAATCATCTCCTGAAATAAATTTTCCTGATAAATATAATTTTCACGAACTTAACAAACGTATAAATCGTGAAAAAGGGACTAATTTTAATTCTAGGAAGCTTAGCTTGTTCCAATTTATAGCAATTTCTAGCAGGTTCAGAAAGTACTTTTATTATTTGTGCTTATTGTACAATTACACCTCAACCACTAGCCTGATATGTTTAGCCCGAATTTATTTTAAGAAATTGACTATGGTTTTGTTTTTTTTTGGCATTTAAAAATATTTTTGTCCTACAAATTGATGTACACGTTTTCTGTCTGACTAGAAAACTACTAAACCCCATTTTCCAAACCAAATGTCACTTTTGATTACGCAAGTTTCTTTGGTAGATCGAATTTTGCTATTGATGGTAATAAATCATTAAAACAAAAACAGAAATTTTTCTTCTCTTATAAGAAGTTTTTAATATTTGTCAGAAATTATATGTTTTATGCCCGAACTTATGCTATTGTTCTTTTATTTTTGATGTTTTTTTAAAAATAATATTTCGTAATGTATATACACAACTTGGTTATAAATGAAGTGGCACACTAAAAAAAATGCATCATTGGAAAAAGCTTTTCTAGATTTTATTTTTTGCAGTTTTTACTAAACTCTAATTGGAGAACGCAATTTTGTTCTGTAACGTTTTTAAGAATAGGTGGCCTGCTGTAACATTCAAACCCATCTTTATCGCAGCTTACTTCCATTCATATGTCATTCATGAATGATTCAATATATTAGTGTCTGAATTTCCGAAATGCCCAAGAATTTAAATATCTGAATTTCAGACATACAATCGTTATTCATCTCAATTTGTTCAGATCATGATCACAGTATGACACTTACGTGTCGTAAATAAAACATATATGATTAAGTTTCACGTTCGGACACATCTGCGTCTGAATTTAAGACGCCTCTACAGGGTGCGAAAAAAGTTTTGGATGGGCATAAAATCCATTATTTTCGACAAAACCGTAAAGGTCAAGACTTTATTACATCTATAAAAATTTAACATCATATGAAGAATGGAAAAGCAGATTAGATTTAAAAATATTCGCCTTTTTCTTTGATGCATGCCCTTAGCCGTTTTGGGACATCGTTGACTGCGGAACAAAGTGTCTGATCGATAAGATTGGTCCATTTCTTAACCAATTTTACTTTCAGACCATCCAAACTTTGATGGGAAGTATCCAAGACCTTTGCCTTAAAAATTCCCCTAATGGTAAAACCCATTGAATTGATGTCGGGCCAGTTAGCAGGCCATTCATCGGGAGAAATGAAGTCAATGTTCTTTGCCATAAGTCATTCAAGTGTTTTGAACGTACGGCGGGCGGGTGCAGAGACTTGCTGGACAACCCAATTCCAACCAGAAAAGTGTTTTTCTGCAAAATCTCGTCCTGATAGTATTGTTGAATGATTTTAACAAAAGGTTTCACAAAAATCAAGGGAGTTCATGAATCTTCTGGGATCCCTCACCAAGCCATCAAGGACTTTGGATGAGCGGATTTCTGAACAATTCTTCCCTCTGAATTTGCAGTGCCAACATTCTGCGACAAAATTCAGTAATTTTGCTTATTGAATTCCTGCTCAATCGAGAATGGTGCCTAATCCGATCAAAGAACCACGCGTTGGGTGCCACCAGCGAGGCGTTTCAACAAAGCTCTGCATTTCTTCAATCGTTCCTATTTCATGGCGTCGGTCAACACATGAGCTGATTGAAACTTAATTGGCTTTAGTCCCAAGTATTTTTTAACAATGTTTCGAACCAGTTCAACATTTTCATCAATTTTTAGATCTCGTCCCATTTTGCTCATGAATCTTTGTGAGTTGCGTCTGATTCTTTCGCTGATGATTTTGATATTGTTTTTGAAATGAGCTGAACTTGATCTTCTTGGTTTGTTAAAAAAGTCCTTTGAGTTTTTGTAGCACTTTAGAATGTTTGAGACTGCTGATTGAGACATTTTTAACTCCTTAGCGATCTTCATTGCAGGTTTCCCGTCTTGAGCCTTTTGCATAAAAACCGCTCTCCTTGTTTTGCAATCTACTCTAGCCTGATAAAAAAATTTATGTTATTTTATGGCATGAATAGATAAAACTAAGTTAAAACCATACGAAAACACACTTAAATTCAAAGGTTAAAAACACAACGCTAAAACAGAAACAAGCCATCCAAAACTTTTTCCGCACCCTATATTTGAAAGGAAATGATTAAAATGAAGTGTGTATACCTAATTTGCACAAAAATTTGGTATTGGAATTCTAAAATCTACCCTATAAAATCCATGCGCGTATCTATGTAACCTCAAAAACTCGGAAACCACAGGGCGCAGGGCTACGAAATTTGGTACACTGGTTGCTGGTAGGGGGCGCATAAACAATTGGGTAAAAAAAATCAAAAATTTTAAATTAATGTTTTAATTTTATGTTTTTGACGATTTTGCCCTTTTTTATGTTCAACCCATAATCGCGCGAGTTCTAACCAGTTCTAAATGTTTACTGCAATGTGGCAATGTGAGCTATACATATTACGTACGCCACGCTGCAATTCTAAGGAGCTGTAGCGGGTATTACGATAATTCTTTTACCTCACGTGCAAGTAATTAGAGATATACATATTACGTACGCCATGCTGCAATTCTAAGAAGCTGCAACAGATATTACTATAATTATTTTACCTTACATGCAAATAATTACAGATTATTTAATTGCGATTAATTATTACCTTTTTAAAAAAATAAAGAAAAACATTTTATCACAAACATGAACAAAACTTTTTATTCTATTTATTCTCTTATTTTAAAGATATTGCTGCCATAAGCAACATGATAAATTAAATTTCATTAAACAAAATGCACAGTAGTAGAAAAAGATTTTTCTAAATCGAATAGTTGTTTTTAATTTTGGTTTTTGAATTTAATTCACGAACTCCCGTGCGTAGAACGAATTAAACAGCTAGTCAAAAAATAAAACAAGTGGGTAAGTGTAATCACAGATCACACAGAGGGTTTCGTTTGATATTCCTTTCAAAACACTTTATCTTTTTGCAAAATCTGTTAGTTGCACACTTCGCAACCAGGGGGCGCACTCTATTCTAAACAAACTTCTATCCGAACAAAACTCCGTTTTACAAACTATCCGTAGATATATTAGTCGAGGGGAACGGGCTCATAGCACCCGAGATAGGTAAGTGCCCCCTGGCGGTAAAAATTGGAACTAAAATATGTACGGCTATGGTGCATAATATGAAAGAGTGGTCGAAGGAGTGTCGGCAAAAGCTAGAAAAGTGCTCCCCGGGTGAAAAGGGTGGAGGTTAGAAAAATTGCTGAAGATACAGAAGTTGGAGTCCGGAGGGGTAAATAACATTAAGTCCTTTTGAAAATTTTATGATTTTTTGTGCGATCGCACGTGTTTTGCTATAAGCATGCAAAATTTCCCATCTCCAACTTAATTAGGGGCTGAGTTAGAAAAATTGCTTAAAATACACAAGTTAGAGCCCAGACGGGTAAATATGAGACTTTTTCAAAATTTTATTATGTGTCTTTTGATGTGAGGTGTTCAGCTACAAGAATCCAAAATTTCAAGCCTTCAACATAATTAGGAGCTCAGTTAGAAAAAAAAGCTTAAAATACACAAGTTAGAGCCCAGAGGGGTAAATATAAGACTTTTTCAAAATTTTTTGATTTGTCGTTTGATGTGAGGTGTTCAGCTATAAGAATCCAAAATTTCAAGTCTCCAACATATATAGTTCCTGAGAACGGGCTCTGTGACAGACAGACAGACAGACAGATGAGTGAGACGAATGGGGTTTCGTCAGAAGAACGAAACCCTAAAAAGACAAAATAGTCATACAATATAATTTATGTGATTTTATTACTTCATGAATTCAGATTTTGGGTTTTGTACCTTATTATTTTTTCGCCATTTGTATAGTCAGAAACACAATAATTTTATGGTTCAAGAAATCAAAATTATCTGCTTGAAAATATATTTTGTCATTAATATACATCACATTATTATGTACTAAAATCTAACATGACCGTTTATTAATTATGAAAAAAAATTACCGTTTGATGTATTTTTTCTTCATTTCTTAAAAATAAATAATAATACGCATAAGATAAATTTAAAACACAATTTTGAGTTACTTTTTAAAGGCTTGAATAAAATAGTAAGCGTATAAAAACATTTCTGAAGTAGTTTGTTCATCAAAACTTTAAATAACCTGAAAGGAGATAATTTACTTTGAAAAACTATGTATATGTGTGTTTTTACTGATGCATACTGTTTTCCTGACTTGAGAAAAAAAATTGAAAT
Source organism: Maratus speciosus (assembly GCA_963932465.1). Classification (NCBI taxonomy): domain Eukaryota; kingdom Metazoa; phylum Arthropoda; class Arachnida; order Araneae; family Salticidae; genus Maratus; species Maratus speciosus. The sequence goes on along the minus strand of OZ010788.1, from coordinate 378,017,831 downwards.
TAATTAAAAAGAGTAATTAGTATCGCTATTCTATCAGAATGATTAACTTTAATTTTCTGCCTTATACCTTGTATAAAGATAGAAAATATTTGCATAGCTCAAAAAATTCGAAAAGAGTCACACATAGAATTCTTTTAGATGAATTGCTTTGAATGAATTACTGTTGACTATTAAATAACTTTGTTACTAAAGTTCTATCTGAAAACTAGCCTGAAGTGTTTATATTTAAAAGCTTTTTTAACATAATTTACTCTGTATTTGCTAGAGTTTGACAAATATTGACTATCGTCTTACTTCACGTGAAATACAGACATTAGAGATAGAGAATATTAAATTTTCTATTTGATGTTTCTTATTGTAAACAAAAGTAGGAAAAAACACACATATCGGATACTAATGGAAATAAAAATTTGACTATAGCAATATATTTTTATTTTTACAAAGTGCTTTAAAAAGAATTTGTAAAAATATATTCTGTATTTATTTGTTCATTTTTTACTTCCATTATAAGACAACATTAGGTATAATGACTAAATATATAATAGACAGAAAATATGTCAATTTGTAAATTGAAAATCAATTATATATAAAAACAGGAAAGAAAAATCATGCGTCAAGCATAGGTTATGAAACACCTTCCAGAATACTTTAATGAAACTTGGCTCTTTAAGGAGGTAAAAAAAAAAAAAAAAAAAATGTAGGTAAAAATTTTTGAAAACTCGTACACATTTGAAAACCAGATTTCAGCAATTATCGTCTATAGCCGTAAAAGTACGCTACAAACAGTTTTTCACCGTAGACCATTATGTAACGGAATTCTTTTGTGTGTCTTAGTAAATAAATAGTAATTGCTTTTTACCCGGTATTCTACAAAAATGCATTTTTTTTCAGCACTTGATAAATACAATCGATTTCATTATGCTTGAAATGGTCTAAGATCATTAAATCAAATTTTAAGCGATTTTTCACCATTGTATGTAACGGAATAATTTTAACCGTCCCTGTAAAATAAAATGAAATACTACGAATAACCTTTAAAAAAAATGTCAAAAGAAACGTTTTTATTCTAACTGTAATGTCATTTTCGGCAACAAAAAGTTTTATGTACGTTATTGTTCTATGTATCATTGAGAAGTGTTTTAACGCATAGAAATGCACGTTTTGTTTTAATATGATATCATTTTCACTAGAAAAAAGCTTTTGTACGTCAATTTAATTCTTAAAAAGAATTTCTTCCATTTTTCCTATTCTTGTATAAGTATAGTAATATAATTCAGACATTAGAAGATATGTGACAATTGAAAAGAAAAAACGGCTTCTATAAGACTAAATTTTTTTCTTGGTAATTTAGTTACAAACTGTATAAAATCGACCAACTGAAATATCGTGATAAATTTTTCCTTATATCGGGTAGAAAGTGTTTTCTCGTGTTGTTAGAAAGTTTCAGAAAGTTTCATTTAGTTATGTTTCGAGGTATAACAATTTCAAAAAAGTTGTGTGGATTACACTTGAAATAAAAGGGGAAAATGGTCGGACACTGCACATTATAATCTTATCAAGTCTGTTCCTGAAAAAAGATAATAAGTTGCTATGTATATGTGATTTCCAAGAAAACTTCAGTAAATTAACCTTCTTCACCGATTTTGCGGTTTTATCACACATATCTATATAACATTACTAATTTTCATATCTTTTTATGCAATAGCTTTTGTAGTTTATGAAAAAGATTCATTACATTCAAATACAGCGCCTGCAGTATTAGGTAGCTTTCATTACAAAAAGCTACCTATTGCAGCCGTTCGGGGGAAAGCGATTTCAAAAAATTTTAGTATATTTTCATAGATCATGATCCCCAGACCCCGAAACCACCCTCCGTTCAAAATTGACATATATATATATATATATATATATATATATATATATATGTATATATCAACATCCATTTATTTATTTATTTATTTATTTTAATTAATTAATTAATTTTTTTCCTCCGGTTCATTTTATTAATTAATTTTTTTATATTTATAAGTATTTCTTATAGTTTATTTTTATTATATATAAATTTTTTAAAATAAATTATTTAGTTTTATAGCATACTGCTATATTATATTATTGTTTTGAAATTATTTAAATTTTCCGTATAGATTTATTGGGTAAGGTAGTAAAATATATTGTAATAATTCTATTAAAATTTGTATTTATTTAATATTTATATGAATAATGAAATATAATATGGTATTTTTATATTGGGAATTGTTGGGCTATAGCAGTTGGTATATTATGGATGAATTAACTTGTAGACTTATAACTTATCTTTATGACATTGTTCATTTAGTTTCAAGTTTATATCATTGATGGCAGCACTAAAATTTAAATTGGATTCTGTCAGCAGCTTCGAATAGAGTCATAATATCAATTTCTAATACAAAGTGGAGCTTAATTTTGGATATTTGCGATTTTGTAAACTTATCGTTTTGGAATTTTACTTTAGTTTAGAAATTTAATACAAATTAAAAACTGTTAAGAGGTTATTTACTCATTATGTATTATTTTCTATTTATATTATTTAAATTGAATTTATCACGGTATTTCAAAATTGATTAACTGTATACATTAGGTTTTAAAATCTGTGTTAACTTAACTGTAAAAATAACCTTAAATTTATCGTGCCTATGGATACCATGTGCTGATGTGTATCTGGATAGAATAACTGGGATTTTATTAGGTATTTTGTGTAATATTACTATTTTTACTTGCTATAAATTAATTATTTAAAAGGTTGTTTTGCTTTTTCCATTTCACAGCATTTAATTTTATTCTGTATTCAGTTTGAAACTGTTCTACTGGTTATATTAGTCGCTAGAGTACAGGGGAAAATATTTTTCAGCTTTTAGCTTTTTTTTTTCTCACAGAAAACGACTAATTTTGCTTATATAATTGAATTCTGTACTCTTGAAAACGTAATTCAATATATAAGCTTTTCAATTATCTTTCTCGAAATCCATATTCTTCTCTTTTTCTTCATTAATAATTCTTATTATATATTACAAGGGACTTTATTTTATACTTAGCAGCTTGTTTATTATGTTTTTGGTATCCATTCAGTGTGTTTGGGGACACTGTTTTGTTGTAAATTCATTCATGCTATCACAATTATAGATGATGGTTGGTAATGTTTAATTAATGGTTATATATCTATATATCTGTCCTTTGTCACACTGTAACTCTCGTATTTATGAACCGATTTGGATGTAATTCGGTGTGTACATAGTACATACCAATGGCTCGACTGAGCTCGTTGGCCAGCTTCATCATGGCGGCCATTTAAAATTTAAAAAAAAAATAAAATTTGAAATGTGGTACCAAAAATTTGAAAATGCAAAAATATTTTTTCCTTATGTATTTGACCTTTATGCAAAAATTCCGGAGCTGTTTTTGTTTCGTCTATATCCTAAAAAATGGCTGAGTTATAGCATTTTGAATTTCTAGCGTGGCTGACATTTTGAAACGTCCTGAATTTTGTCACGTGATAAAAGGCGTATTTATGAACCGATTTGGATGTAACTTCGTTTATACATAGTACATACCAATGTCTCGACCGAGTTCGTTGGCCAGCTTCATACACCATCTTGTTTAAAAATGGCGGCCATTTAAATTTTTAAGAAAAATTTAAATTTGAAATGTGGTACCAAAAAATTGAAAATTGAAAAAATATTTTTTTTCTTATGTGTTTGACCTTGATAAAAAGATTCGGGAGCAGTTTTTGTTTCGTCTATATCTTAAAAAATGGCTGAGTTATAGCATTTTGAATCTCTAGCGTGGCTGACATTTTGAAACGTCCTGATTTTTGTCTTGTGATAACGGGCGTATTTATGAACCGATTTGGATGTACCTTGGTGTGTACATAGTACATACAAATATCTCGACCGAGTTCGTTGTCCAGCTTCATCCGCCATCTTGTTTCAAAATGGCGGCCATTTAAAAAATTTAAAAAATTTTTTTAATTTAAAATGAGATATCAAAAAATTGGAAAATGAAAAAGATTTTTTTCGTATGTGTTTGACCTTAATACAAAGATTCCGGAACAGTTTTTGTTTCGTCTATATCTAAAAAAATGACTGAGTTATAGCATTTTGAATTTCTATTGTGGCTAACATTTTAAAACGACCTGATTTTTGTCACGCGATAACAGGCGTATTTATGAACCGATTTGGATGTAACTTGGTCTGTTCATAGTACATACCCATGTCTCGACAGAGTTCGTTGGCCAGCTTCATTCGCCACCTTGTTTCAAAAGGGTTGACATTAAAAAAATTAAATTAAAATGAGGTATTAAAAAATTGGAAAATGAAAAAGAGTTTTTTTTATGTGTTTGGTCTTGATACAAAGATTCCGGAGCAGTTTTTGTTTCTGAAAATTTGTTCTTTTGTTTATATCTTAAAAAATGGTTGAATTATAGCACTTTGAATTTCTAGCATGGCTAACATTTTGAAACGATCTTGTATTTGTCACGCGATAACACACGTATTCGCCTATTTCGATGGAAGAAGGCATGTGGATAGTATACATCAATATCTCGACCAAGTTCGCTGGCCAGCTTCATCAGCCATCTTGTTTCAAAATGGCGGCCATTAAAAAAAAAAAAATTATATTTAAAGTGAGGTGCAAAAAAATGAGAAATTGAAAAAGGTTTCTTTCTTAAGTATTTGACCATGATATAAGGATTCAGGAGCAATTTTTGTTTTGTCTTTATGTTAAAAAATGGCTCAGATATAGCAATTTCAATATCTAATGTGGGTGACATTTTGAAAAATCTGATTTTTTGCCTACGACAGCACTCGTATTTATCAATCGATTCCGATGTGAGTAAGCATGTGCACAGCAATTACTAAGGTCTCGACCAAGTTCACTAGTTAGCCTCATCCACCATGTTGTCTTAAAATGGCAGGCACTTTAAGAAATCGCCGAATTTGCAGCCAAATATAAGTTACTTTAAATAAAAACAGCTTGAATAAAACTGACTAATTTCGCGAAATTCCCATTCATAATGATTTAGTATTGATAAAAATTAATATTGAATCTCCTATATTCGGTTTCCACTAAATTGAGCTTCGTGTGTTTGAATAATATAAGTTGGGTTTTTTAAAATAAGGAATATGAAAGCTATCTCTTCCTCCCGGCACTGGCTGGAAGGACTTTTTTTTCTTCGTTTAGAATGGAGAGATATGTTTAAAACTGTTCCAAAATTTGTGACCGAAAATACAATTTCAGATAGTTGATTTTATTGCTTAGGGGTTATTGAAAACTGACTAAGGAAATCGGAGCGATGCAACAAACAATAAAAAATACAAATACAATAAACATTAAAAATCTCCACCTTTGAGGATAAACAACAATTGATATTTAATACAAAAAAATAAAAAAATGCAATTATATATTCATACCGGAATAGTGTTGCATTATCTTTTTATGCAATAGCTTTTGTAGTTTACGAAAAAGATTCATTACATTCAAATGCAGCGCCTGCAGTATATATTTTTTTTTTCTTTTAGAATGGAGAGATATGTTTAAAACTGTTCCAAAAGTTATGACCGAAAATACAATTTCAGCTCGTTGATTTTATTACTTAGGGGTTATTTAAAACTGACAAAAGAAATCGGAGCGATGTAACAAATAATAAAAAATACAAATACAATAAACATTAAAAATCTCCACCTTTGAGGATAAACAACAATTGATATTTAATACAACAACAACAACAACAAAAAAATGCAATTATATATTCATACAGGAATAGTGTTGCATTATCTTTTTATGCAATAGCTTTTGTAGTTTATGAAAAAGATTCATTACATTCAAATACAGCGCCTGCAGTATATTTTTTTTCTTTTAGAAAGGAGAGATATGTTTAAAACTGTTCCAAAAGTTGTGACCGAAAATACAATTTCAGCTCGTTGATTTTATTACTTAGGGGTTATGGAAAACTGACAAAGGAAATCGGAGCGATGCAACAAACAATAAAAAATACAAATACAATAAACCTTAAAAATCTCCACCTTTGAGGATAAATAACAATTGATATTTAATACAACAAAAATAAATAATGCAATTACAGTCGGACCTCGTTATACCGACACCCGGTTTTCACGTCACCCCGTTTATCACGTCACTTTTTCAAAGTCCCAATTTTCTGTATATGATTCTAATGAAAATAAACTCCGGATTTTACGTCGTTAAATAATGTATCACTCCGGATATCCCGACGGTTTAGAAAAATTGTCCATTTACAATAGTCCATCTTATAAGCACGGAAATGAAGCGGTAAGAAATATCTTAGCCAAACTTTTGACAAAAGTGTCTAAAATACCCATTGAGACAAATTTTACTTCAATCCTTTATCTGAATAGATAAAGCAACACATGATGAATGATCCACTTTAGCTTCAGATAGACGAATCAGTCGACTCGCGGTCTTTTTGCTTTGGTCAGGTGGAGCTTTCTTGTGGTTACACGGCGTTTTTCATTCGACTAAAGCTGATGCATTGCATTGCATTGCATTCCATTGAAACGATCAGAAATTATCTAACATCCATTTCTGAAATAACGAATTTTAATTACAATTAATTGTATAATATTAAAAAAAGAATTGTATTAAGCACATCTAGGGATAAGCAAACCTTAATTCATCAATATTTCATGTAACAATGAAAAAATAAGTCATCATAAATCTGATTTTTATTCTTTTCAATTTTGTTTTTGCGTTTATATTGTTTAATAACAATGTTTATTGCTTAAAATTGCAAGAACAGTTATGAATTTAAAATTGCCTTAAATTAATTAAAAATACAGCTTTTTATAAACATACTTTTCTTCAACTCCGGTTACCGCGACACTCCGCTTATGACGACACTTTTTTCTGGCCCTTAGAGTGTCGTAATAACGACGTTCGACTATATATATACATACAGGAATAGTGTTGCATTATATGATTTCTATTCCTTTCTCTTCTTTATCCTTATTGTGAAATTATACAATTAAATTATAGAAATTATATTAAAATGTTTATATTTCTACTCAAGCTATAATTTAATGTAATTGGCAGTAAACGTCTCGCTTTAAATAGTTCAAAACACCAATAAAAAGTAATCATAATATATTTTTTAATAAACTTTTCCCACTGCTGTGAATTGTATTCTATTGGGTATCCCAAAATTTTCCAATTTTGATCCTTCATAAAACCTAAAAGGAGTAATATAGCGAAGTTCGGTTTTATGTGCGTATAACAGCAACTCAGAAAGTCTTATTTGTACTAAAAAGAATGTTTTTGCTTTCTAGTACGACTCAGTAAGATACCTAACTGATGATGGTCACACCATAGGAAAAGTCCACTGAGTAGCCTGGTTCATAGGGAAGGGAAGGGAAATCCGATCTGTAAGCATGTGGGAGTGTTTTCCTTTGGGCATCCGAAACCCATTTGTTAGTTCATCCTTTTGACAGCAGTTTTTAAAAAGATTCGTCAATGTTTATATTTATGCTAACTCAAAAAACTGTAAGATTCTCACTATAGCTGCCTGGTTCAAAATATGACGATGTATAATAAATACAAAATATTAGTAACAAACACACTACTTTTAATAACTATAATACCAATAATAATAAAGATAATAATAATAATAATAATAATAATTAATTAATATATTTGAAAACTATTTACAGTGGAAACAAAGAAGTTAACAAAAAAAAAAAAAAAAAAAAAAAATCATAAATCATCGTCTGAAGAAGTGTCCGAGAGGTATGGATAATTATTTCTAAAAATGACTTAATTTTTCTCTATAAATCTCATTAGTGCTGATATTTTGTTCATGAGAACAGGACTTTAAAAAATCTAATTAATCCAATTCGGAATCGCCATACTTCTGTGTTTTTTAACGTGGTAATATGTTGCCTGAGGACAATCCAGTACGTAGGTTTATAGAGACCTGGTTTATAGAGACGAAGTCAGATACACAAGTCCAAAGAAATTTCGGAACACAATACGGTCAACCCCCACCATCCAGGTCTTCAATTCGACCGTGGCTACGTTTATGGAGACCGGTAGTGTGCTTCATAAAAAATGCGCTGGCTTTGTTCGCGAAACCAAAGGTGCTCATGTAGAGTTCTAGCATAACACAAAACTTTGAAACTTGCTGTTCATTAGACAATCAACAATTTTTTTTATATGATTTCGTTTAAGTTTTATGGAGGATCAAAGTTGCAAAGATAAATTTGGGATACACTGTATCTACCCTATCTATATTATAAAGGACAAACATATCTGTGCGTAACGCATACGTCATTTTGCGAATGGCAACACTTTGAAATTTGAAATAAAATTTTGGTTTTGTAATTTTCTCTACTGCAAATTTTTATACTTCTAAACATCGCACATTTTTAATTTTTACACCGTCATATAACGAAAAAAATGCTCTTTTAAATGCAATTTTTTTGAAAGCTGCATCTTATTTTAATTTTAAGATATTAATTTTTTTGTAGTTTTTATTACTTTTTTTGTAATCGTGGCAGCTGAAGTACTCCATTTCTGTTGAAACTAAAGGGAAAAAAATGAAAATAATAGATTGTTGTATCTTTTAATTGCCATTTTCTCATAAAAACCGAAAAAAAAAATTGAAATTAAAATACGTGCTATGTCAATAATATCGTCTGTTATAAAACCCAGTGAGTTTTGGCTTTATTTTGTTGTTATTTATCAATTAAATGATTTTGCCGTGCCGGCTCCATTGCGAAATATTAATAAACAATTTGCACATAAAAAAAGTTCAGAAATTCTCTCCCGCTAATTTTCTACAAAGAAATTAAAGCTTCATCAATAAATAAATAAAAGAATAATATATAAAAAAGCACGAATTTAACATATATATAGTCGAACAATTTAAATTTTTAGAGCCAAATTGGGAAAAATGTGTGCTTTTAAATGTAATTTGTATGAAATAGAGTTGCTAGGCAACTGTTAAAGTAAAAGAGAAAAAATAATCTATAGATTGAAAACACAAGATAGCTTTTTTAGACATCTTCCTTGAACTTTCTACTGTACCAATTTTGCTAATAATTCTTTTTTTAAATGAAAGCTGTTCATTTGTAGATGTCCTAGCACTAGCTATTTTTCTAAATATTTTCACTTTTATATTTTTAATTTAATTTGAAAAGATTTTTTGAAATTTCATCAAAATGGTAGCAATCGTATTATTTCCACTGTTGCAGAAAAAAAGAAATATTGGGGTTTATTTATCCTTATTGATATCATTTACTCATTACAATTAAAAGTAACTATTTTAAGTCTGAAGAGAAAATGACGTCACTATTTAAAAAACATTTTCGCTAATAAAGCTAATGTTACAATATATTTTCATTCGGCTGACACCGAATTTGAGACACTTGGCGTAATGTTTCAGTAAGTGTCATATTTAAAAGAAAACAATCCTTTTCTTTGATAAAACTATATATTTTTACACGAATACATCTAAAAGACATCAGTTTCTGGAATTTGTACTTCGCGGTACTGAAATTAGACCCTCAAGCCAAAAGAATACATTTTCACATGCAAAGTTTTAGTTGACAAACGGAACTTCATGTTTGAAAATCTATCTAAAGGGAAAATATGTCCATGCGTACGGCTGACGTCATTTTGAGAATGGCAACGCTTGACGATTAAATGTCGGATTTGCAATGTTTGCTACTGCAATTTTTTGAATTTCTAAACATCGCGCATCTTCAATTTTTACACCCGTTATATAGGGAAAAAAATCTACTTTTAAATGCAATTTTCTTGAAAACTTTATCTTAATTGATTTATTTATTATGTCTTTTTAAATAATTTTCAAGAATAATGTTTTTTAATCTATATCCATTGCGTACAGGCTCATTTAAGGAATAAGCCATTTGCACTTAAAATAATATAAATAATTCAGCATTTGTCCCTGACTAATTTTTTATAGCGAAATTAAAACTTCATCAATCTATTATATTAAAAAGTGACTGTCCATTTGTATTTCACTGCTGTTCCTCCTGGAATATGGAATGTTGGGCTTTGGGCGATCAAATTAACGCCAGTTATCCGCATGGGTCCGAGGATGTTAAACGTGGTCGTAGAATTTTAAAATTTGTTTAGTTTTCGAGATATAAATTTTTACGTTATTTTTGATGACATTTCTGTAATGATGGAAACTAAAATTGCTCCATTTTTGTGGATAAAAGAGAGAAAAGGGAAAATGACAAGGATTATTAGGTATCATTGTTTGAAATCATTTTAAAATTGAAATTAACGTATATTTGAATAAATAGTGAAAAAAGGATTGTAGTTTTCAAGAAAATTTCACGAAATACGAACTCACACATATTCAAGCTTCCGGAATCCGTTTACTTTAGAAGCACAAATTCGACTCTCGACTGGAACATTGAGATAAATTCTGTTGACGTCAAAAGAAAAAAAAAACACCGTACGTTATTTTCATTTAATTTAAAGTCGTAAAGTAGATTTTCAACCATTGCTTTAAGATGGCTAATAAAACTTTTCAGAAGTGGACATTAAAAATGCGAAAAAGCGAGAAAAAAAAAGAGAAAAGTTTTAGCGAGAAAAAAAAATAATTCTTTAAATATTTATTTTAATTCATAAATATAAAATGCTTCTGAATAAATTCATCCAAACAAATTCATTTTTGTATAAGTTGACCCAAATGACATCATTTCTACGAACTCCGAAATTCAAAGCAAAATCTTGGAAGTGCAAAAAGCTCTAGGCAAATAAAGTTATAGAATATGTGCATTTTTATTGGGAAAGTTTTGACTTAAATTGTAAATATAACTTATTATTTGAAATATTGTATTTAATAAAATTAATATTGCAATGACTTTCTAAATTTACAATAAAGTTAAGATTTCATTTTTCGCAAAAAGATCGATTGTCTCATGAAATTCAAAAGCAACACAACGGGTTGCTACGCAACTAGTATATATAAAATCCTGATGAAACGAATTTATGAAACGAATATATGAAACGACTGATTAAACAACTGATTATGTTTCACTGCGATTTCTCCTAAAATACGAAATACTTTGCGATGAAATTAACACCAAAAATCCGTATTGATTCACCGATCTCAAAAATGGTATTAGAATTTTTAAATTTGAATTAGTTTTCGAAATATTATTTTTTTTCTAATTTTATATACTTTTCTCTAATGATGGCAACACAAATTTTAATCATAACAGATATATTTTTTTTCATATTTTAGAAAAGGTTGTATTATTTTAAACTAATTTGGCGACCAGTTTGGCAACCCTTAAATATATGCTAAGAAATGTATCATGTTACTTTTATTCATAAATTCAATTTGTATTTCATTATAATTTTATTTAATACAAAACTTTTATTTAAAAGTAAAACGTTTGAAATAAATGGCTTTCACCTCTTTCTTTTTTTAAACGAAACGAAAAGAACAATATTAGGCACAGATGTTACATACGCAACGCTGAACCTAATTGGCGCCAAAACGGCGTTTTTTTGCCTGACATGGTAACCCGGCTATTGTTGTTTATTTATTAATAAATGTTTATTTGAATTTATTTTCTTTTTATTTATAAAAAATGCTGTAAATTGTTTTGTTCTACGGTTATTAATTAAACTTTTATTTGTTTATTGTTATTTCATTTAAAAAAATAACAGAAAATAATTTAAAAATATGTATGTAACTGGTATTCAAAAACGAGGCTTTCGCCAAATTGTCGTAAAAAAATGAGCGCCAAACCCGGTGTGTATATGACAATACAACAAATCATGACATTTAATTTCAACTTCAAAGCAATGTTTTAATGGTCCAACTTCTCCCGTCGACCAAATTCGCCGAATTATATAAATAGCCAAATCACTCGCCAAGTTATACAAATTGACATAATTTTTTATTTTAAATAACGAAAGAACATATAAATTTGGTACTTCTTAGTTATCCCGTCGACCAAATTACTGTCGCCAAATTGTAAGATTCAATGCCAATAATGGTTGCCATTAATTAATTAATTTTAAGATTAAATACCAATAATGGCCAATAAAACCATTAATTCGACGCTTTATTTGTATTTTTTTTAATGTTTTACTAAGGCACAGATGTCATATACGCCCCATATTGGCGCGATATTTTTCTGACGCCAATGTAATATACGCAATGGGTAATTAACTGGCGCCAAAGTGTCGTATTTTGCTTGATACGGTAACCCGGATGTTATTTATGCTGTTGATGTTTTCGCCAAATTGGCGTCGAAAAAAAAAAATCGGGCCAATATGGGGAGTATATGACATCTGTGCCTTAGTAAAACATTAATATTAGCAATTCTGTGCCTTTACTAATTTATTTGTTTTTTTCGTTTTTTAAAATAAAAATTATGTCAATGTGTATAATTTGGCGAGTTGTTTGGCGATTTATATAATTTAGCGAAATTGGTCATCGGGACAACTAAGAAGTACTATAAATTTGTATAACATTAATAAAAAATACAAATAAAACGGCGAAATAAAAATCGCTTGATGTCGTAAACACGTGTAACTTCCTTAAACTCAAGTGAATATGACATTTACTATCAACCATTATTGGCATTTAATCTTATAGTTTGGCGATAGATTTTAGATATAACTGGCAAAAGATTGTGAATCAAACTTGAAAACAACCATTGGATGTCTTAACAGCAACTGATTCTGACGTAAATTTTTGCAATCAAAGGGAATTGAATGGAAACCCATTTACAGGGAGATCGCTACAGGTTTGTTCAGTATAATTCAATCTCCTCTAATCTTTTTAAAAGCGATCAGATTAGCATGCTTTTAGATTCTGCAGTGTCTGAACGGGGGTTGGCGAGCGTAGCTTGCAGGGGGCAGAGTCCCCTAGTATTTAATATATACTTTTAAACATTATGAAATTTTTATAATACATTTAAAATTGTCCCAAAAATAATGATTGAACATAAAATTCTAGCTCGTCACTATTATTATTATTATTTGGAAATTGATAAAGAAGACTTCAGTGATGTAACTCACATTCAAAATCTCCACCTTAAATTGACAATTGGAATTACAAAGACGAAAAGAGCATTTTTTTCCCAAACAGGAATTATTACATGATTCATATTTTTTCTTTCCTTTATCCTCATTGTGATGTTTTACAATCCAAGAATTTTTTTAACTTATTTATTTATATTCGATTTATTTTTGTTCTTTATTTATATTTGTTATATTCTTTAAACATTTTCCGTTTATAAAGCATAAAGGAATATATTTTTGTAATACACTAGGGGGCTCTGCCCCCTACGAGCTACGCTCGTCAACCCCCGTTCAGACACCGCAGACACTAACAGCACGCTAATTTGATCGGCTTTAGAAAGATTTTGGAAGACTGAATTATAATTGGAATCTGACGTAATTTTCACCAAACTTTTCTTTATCTTTTTAATATTCACGCAAAATACTTTGGTTAGAAATGAAATATTATGATCATCTTAAAATATCCAATAAATATCTAGTGCAAATTTAAAATTTAAAATGTTTTGCAATATTATTTTTTGTTCATTTTACGTAATAAGTGTAATGTAACGTAAATTCTCCTATTTAAGACTTCTAACGCATGTTAATGAATTTATTATTTTAGAATACTCTTTCTCTTTAAAATTCACGTGTAAATATAGTTTTTATGACGTAATTTTCAACGAGTTCCTGCTTTTTATATTTTCTGTTTATAATAGTCACGTGTAAAATAAATTTTTAATTTGAAGTAAACATTATTGTTTGCGCTGTTTATACAACTGGCAACAGTTTAAATTAATAACATTTTCTAAAATTTGTAAAAAATATCTCTCGAAATGCTGAAAATTTGAATTTAAAATTGAAATAAAACCTCAAAAAATGAGTCAAATAAGAAAACAGAATACAATCTGCACATCGGGAACTTATGACGTATAAAATGATCTAAAAATGATTAAATTCCTGTGTACATTTTTGCTCCTATAAAACTTTTTTAATGGAACGATTTTGTCCAACTTTGGCATTAAATATCTCTTAAAATAATTCTTCGATTTGAAAACTGTCTACATCAGCGTGTTTATCAAACATTTCTCTATAATACCACCGATTTTCATATTTTTTGTACGCAACAGTTTTTTTAATATTAACGATGAAAGGCCATGCTTAAGCATTCAAATTGGATGTGGAACTACCCGGAATATCTACACAGATTTTCATTGGTCCATTTCCAAATCAAAACTTTTTTTTATATATAGAAAGATATTCCATTATCTTCATTGTGAAGTTCTACAATTCAAGAAACATCTTTAAATTCTTTATTTACATTTATAATAGTTTTATTTTTATTCTTTATATTTATTTATTTATTTATTTATTTTCTTTATTTATATTTATATTTATTCTTTATTTATATTCTTTAAACACCTTCAAATTCTCATTGTTGTGAATGAGATTCTATATTTAATATATACTTTTAAATTTAATGATATTTTTATAATACATTTAAATTTGTACCAAAAAATAAAAAAATAAAAATGATTGACTAAAAAATTCTAACTCGTCTCTATTATTATTTAATAATTATGGGAAATCGATAAAGAGGACTACAGTGATGTAACTCACATTAAAAATCTCCACCTTAATTTGACAAGTGGAATTATAACGACGAAAGAGCACCCCCCCCCCCCCCCCAACAGCAAAAGCGATGTATTACATGAATCATACTCCTTTCTTTCCTTTATCCTCACTGTGAAGTTCTGCAATCCAAGAAAAATCTTTAAATTATTTATTTATATTCGTTTTATTTTTATTCTTTATTTATATTTTTTATATTCCTTAAACATGTTCCTTTTATAAAGTATAAAGGAATAAATTTTTATAATTCACATTCCTTTATCCTCATTCTGAAGTTCTACAATCCAAGAAACACCTTTAAATTCTTTATTTACATTTATAATCGTTTTATTTTTATTTTTATTTTTTATTTTTATTTATTTATATTATTTATTTATATTCTTTAAACACCTATAAATTCTCATTACTATGAATGAGATTCCATATTTAATATATACTTTTATATTTAATGATATTTTTATAATACATTTAAAATTGTACTGAAAAATAAAAATAAAAATGATTGACCATAAAATTCTAACTCGTCTCTATTATTATTTAATAATTATTGAATATCGATAAAGAAGACTGCAGTGATATAACTCACATTAAAAACTTTCACCTTAAAGATGAACAACATTTGACAATTGGAATTACATAAACGAAAAGTGCCTTTTTTCCCCAACAGGAAAAGCGATGTATTACATGATTCATATTCCTTCCTTTCCTTTATCCTTATTGTGAAGTTCTACAATCCAAAAAGCATCTTTAAATTCTTTACCCTTGCACTCAAACTGCATTTTATTGCATGTGGCAGTAGACATCGAACTTTATAATGCTGCTTTTTCCTGAAGTCTCTTGGGGTGTAAAGGGGAAAAAAAGCTAAGGAACTGGGTCTTCTCATAAGCCTGGTTCTCGCTCCGTGCCCCAGTATCATCCATTGCGAAAAGGGAAAAGGGAGGGACAAAAGCTCCCCCAGGGCAGACCGACTCCCCTTCTCCCCCTCTAAGACATGCTAGAATCGAAGAGAGAACGCCCCATTAGCGCCTTTCCCTAGGGCTTTGCGTGATTTGAAGCGCCCCTCTGCGTAATAAGAACCCAGGCAAGGGAACAGCGTGATGTTTCAGGAATTCCAGAATGAAAAGGAAATAGAATTAGAATGGATTATTTTTTTTTGTTCTTCTTGCTTTTGTTGGTTGTTCTTTGATGGAAATAACGGGGAAGAATGGAAGTAATTGAAAATCAGTCGGATTTAGATGCGGCGTTTAGGTTGTCTTGCATTTTTTTTTTTTTTTTTTTTTGCTTTTTTGTGAAAGTAGAAATTTAAATATGCATAAATGATTAATATCCACATTTAAGTTCTAAATGTGTGCATATATGAATGAAATTTTTTACACGTTTAGAGGCAATTCATTTGTGCATGACAGATGTTGCTCTGGATGGAATATTTGGCCCATATGTTCAATGGAAAAAGAAAGTTTGAAATTTAATGCTTGTTTAAAATGATTTTACGTAAGGTGCAATTATTGAAAATTTAACATTTAAAGCGCGAAAAAAAAAAATGAAATTTTACAGGGAATATAATAGAATAATACCTGTAAAAACTGAACCTATCTGCAACGGAATTTTGTCTTGAGCATAATATCTTTACGATCTCGACAGAAGGAATAACATACAGTTATAGATGGTAAACGGAAACTTACCTAAAATGGAAATGTTTACCTATCTTAAGCGACCCTCCTTTCACGGGTATACCCATTTTTACAAATTTATAGCAATTTATATGTCTATTTATAAATTATATTAAATTTTCTAATAAAAATCAGTATTTAAAGCGCGTAAAAAACCCAAATGAAATTTTATAGAAAATTTAATACAATAATACCTGTAAAATCTGAACCTATCTGCAACGGAATCTTGTCTTAAGCAGAGTATTTTTACGATCTCGACCAAAAGAATAACGTGCAGTTATACCTGGTAAGACGGAAGCTTGACTAAAATGGAAATATTTCACTATCTTTAGCGATTACATTTTCACAGTTGTATGAATTTTTATAAATTTATAGGAATTTATATCTATTTGTAAATTACATTAAATTACTAATAAAATTTAACATTTAAAGCGCGAAAAAATGAAATTTTAGAGGAAATATAATACAATAATACTGTAAAAACTGAACCTATCTGCAACGGAATCTTGTCTTAAGAGGAATATTTTTACTATCTCGACAGAAGGAATAACGTGCAGTTATATCTGGTAAAACGGAAAACTGCCCAAAACGGAAATATTTCCTTATCTTTATCGATTCTCTTTTCACAGGTACATGCATTTTTATAAATTTATTAAAATTTATATGTCTATGGATAAATTCTATTAAATTTTCTAATAAAAAGCTTTTTTAAAGAAAATAATTTTTTGTAAATGCAATTGACCAACACAATCTTTTATTAAAAATAATACAAAATAAAATCTTTAAAGTACTGAAATTCAGTGAAAATTTCTCCGAGCTCGGAAAAAATGAAGAAAACCCAACTGTAATTAAAAATAATTAATTTTTAGTTACATGTACTTTTGATATGTGTAGTCGAGATAAAGTAAGGTGACATTCACCGCTATCTGTGCCGCAAATCATCGTATAAAAATTGTACAGGTGTGAGTGGATTCGGAATAATGTCTACTACTAAATTATATGCATAAATTGGGATTTGGAGAGCATCTGTATATATTCAAATTTTAATTATCTTTAAAATTTTTATTTGTAAGACATTATTCCGACAAAATATATTTATTTCTCATTGAATATTATTCGCAATAGTCAAATTTCAAGTCAAATGGACAAAAATATTTGAAATACACACTTCTAAATTTAGATAATGGGAATATTAAATTGATTTCACATATATTAATTTTATATTATGAAAATTGTAATTTTATCATACTAGTTTTACCCACGAGTACTTACAAATCCAAATATATATTTTTAGCTGAGTAATTTTCTTAAATTTATGCCATGACATATGCATAATGAAGTTATTAAAAAAATGAATTATAACTTACAAAATTTTCTGTTGCATTCGATTTACAGAAGCTTTCTATAAACGCTTAACATATTTTCACTATTTTTGCTATATAGATTTTCTAATTATCTTGAAATAACCTACATAATGCAGGATGAAATAGTTCAAAAAGAGATAGATTAGATTTTAATACAAGACATTTTGTTTTGTCTCGTGTACATGAAACTTATACATAAATTTTGCTGCTCTTGCTTTAAAACAAATTTGATGTAGTGTTTAACAAGTTAATATGAAAACTCGATGTAAGTTCCGGATTATAAAATAGTAACTCTGAAACTAATAGTAGGAATAGGCATGTCGTGAAATTTATATTTAGGCTGACTGAAATTTATAATTCTTTTTATTGCTTTAAATTCGGGTGTTATTGTCGAAAAATTTAAAGTTCATCCTCTTTGTAATAATAACATAGACGTGCAAACACAATTAAAAAATATCTTCTAAAAGTAGACGTTATTTACATATTGATTTTTATCTATATTATTTTTTGAGTATGGCAGAATTAGTAAAGCGTGTTAACTATTTTTTAGGTGCGTTCGTAATTACATAAATACGTATCACCTATAGTCGCCGTTCGGTCCGTCTGTCTGTCCGTCCGTCCGCATATAACAGAGCGAAAACTCTCCAACCGAATAGTCTGAAATTTTAAATATATAATTGTTGCAAAGTTTTGTCTTGTAATTTCAAATTTTATGAAAATCGGATATATAGTTTATTTACAGAGAGAGTCAAAAGTTTTCCATTACATTACGGCCAATGGGAAAAAATTATTGCAAATGCATTTTAGTGGTGTTGCAGCCTTTCGAATAGCATGATATTAACCTGCACTTATGAAATGCACTAAAATATACATTCAGTACAATATGCGGTGCAAAAAATATTTGTAAAACTAGTTACAGTACGAACGCACTTCATTTGCCACGTTTGACGAGCAATTTCCAACTTGTTTTTCTAAGGCATTGTTCCGCTTTTTTGTTGTCCATGCGGCGATGATTCTCATGCAAACTCCAGTCCACCACTCCATAAAGACTTCGAATAACCGTTGTTTTGTTGATAGGCTGCCATCACCCATATAAATCCGTGATATCGGACGCAATGTGAGATTAATAACAATTAAATGCTAACTTATTCCGTTAATATTAAAGAATAATTTATTTAAAAATTATTTACATAAAAAACATTATTTGGAATTACAGGTTAGGATATAGCAGATCCTGCTCAACACTATGTTATAGTTTAAAATAATGTCTACGTACTGGGTAATATTATTAAACTACGCTATGCCCTTCTCGCTTTACCGTACTCAGCAAGGCTTATCGGAGACCCACACACACTGTATACACATTTCTCCCCACAGGAGTTAATCTTTTCTCAGGAACACTCTCACCGGCAATGCAAGGCTCAACCCTCTACACACTAGACTTCAGTCAAGACTACCAAACACTGTCTTCCAGCTTCTACCTCGAGGGAAAAACGCATGGTGTCCTTCCCTGTAAAATAAAGGAATCCTCTTATCTCTCACTGCACTTCACTTCCTCGCCCAGTCATTCACTAGGGATTCTCAAGGACTTTTTTGTTCACTTTTATCTATTCTCTTTGTTGTCCACAAAGTTTCGTATACAAAAGGAATGCTGGTATAGCGTTTGCACAATGGAGCTTTTCATACAATAAGATATGAAAAACATTTCTCTAACCCAAGTACGTAGAAAATAATTTACACACAAAATACAACAAATGAAATAAAATAATATTAATCAACAGTAATCTTAGTTAGTCACACGCTCTTTAACGTCAGAAACCTGACAGACATTATGTACACCTTTAATTGGTACTGTAGATAAAATAATAAATTAACATAAAAATAAACATTACGATAGTTATATCCCCAATTTAAAAAGTCGTAAAATAAAGCCGTTTGCACTCGAGTTCCCGGTTTCTGCTTTTGCATACTCGCATTAAGGTTTCATTTTCTTACAGGCCATATAGGGGAGACTGGGGATGGTTGTCCCCTTTTTTACAAAATGATTTTTTAAATATTGAACCTAAAATAATATTTCATATATCATTGTATTCGTTATAGAAACAATTATCAAAATAAAATAGCGACATAAGTGTAATACATAAGAAACTTGAAAAATGATTGATTTTAATCATGAGAAAATAATGGGTCAACGCTCCCCACATATTTGACCCTCTTTATTTTACATTGACTTGACCCACTTTATTTTACATTGATATATTTGTTAAGAGAAATAAAAGCATTTAAAAAAAGGCAGAATAACTTTTTGCTACATGGTTTAATTATTATTAAAAATTATTTGAGAAAATGTGATGGGTAAACAAACCTGCTTAGACGGAATTCAGGGCCCATGAGAAAAATTCCGTTTTAAACACTCACGTTTTGTGACACTCGCTGGCAACACTGGATACCACATAGTTTGGCTTCATCTCATTGTTTTCATCTTGGAGAAATTTGTCTACATCCCTTTCTAAAGTGTTTTGATGAATGTTATGGTCTTTTGCCAGAGGCATGAACACTTAACATTTCTTAAGGCTGCTGCTTTCATCCGTTCTAGGCTTTTCTATTCTTTCTATTTATCTACTATGCGTTCTATATGAATGAAATAAATTTCCTATCAACTTTCCGATTTATACTTCATTAAATTTTTTCCTGCTGCTATAGCAATTTTTCACATCTTCCTTTAATCAATTTTAAACAATTTCCTTTCTATAATCCCATTTTACCGTAGCTTTACAGAATAAATTTCATTATTTTTGACATATAACCATTAACTCTTCATTATATACAGTGTATACTAAAAAGATTTCCAAAAACACTCAATTAAGGGAGCTTTGACCATCTTGTCAGACCTCTCTCACATTGATTGGGTCAAACCTCCCCAATTAAGGAAGGGCAGTTGCGTCTTCCTTCATCTCATCAGATCAAAATACGTCTAGAATCAGTGTTCCGACTATATCTGGACTCGTCAGTAAACAATACTTTAGCCCAGTCTTCTTGCCTCCATTGAACTTGATGAGAGCAGCATTTTAAACCTTTTGGAAGCTAGAGTGAGAGGGACACAAACTTTTGGTTTTCTTGCACACAGTCCACCCTTGTAAACCCTTCGTGCAGCAGTAGAATGGCTAATTCGAGTTCCTGTGGCAGCCTGAATGTATCAAACCAAATCTCTTGTAGTCGCTTTGCGGTTTCTTCGAGTCACAATGACAAAAAACGGTCTTCAGATGCAGTTATTGCGCTTCGTCTCCCTTGAGCAAGCTGTCTATCGGATACAGTGCTTAAAAAGAGGATAGAAACTCTTGATATGACACTTTGAGGTACATTCAAATCTTGAGAGACATCCATTTGTTTTTGACCTTCCTGGATTCTACCAATCATTCGCCACTTTTGACTTTAACTTAAATGATACCTTTGAGCTATAACTAATGAATACTGATCACATTCAGACACCACATTAACTTTAAACAACACTACAGATCAGCGGTCCAACATACGCCCATTGCGCACCACATTGTCAATCACCTAATTTGCATATTTCCGACGCTAACGTATTGGCGGAAGTAAAATTTTTAGTTCAATAGTATTTAATTAACATAAATAATTGCTGCATTGGTCATTGGTTTCAACATTAACTTAGTGAGCATATTTTTTATAATTATCTTTTAATTTTGATGACCAGTGTATTATTTGTATTTGCTTACACTCATACGATCTCATATTATGCAAGCGGTTTCAGCATCAAATTCAATGCTAAAATAATTATTTCTTAAAATAATAATAATAATAATAATACAAACACACAAAGTGAGTTTGAACGATAAACAACTTTGTTGCCTACAAACCGTACGTTGAAACTTAACAAATTGAATAAATATCGATAATGCATTGGAAGCTGTCATAGTCGGGATTTCCAAAATTTAAAATTTAAAATTTTCCATTTTCTCTCATAAGGTTCACAAAATGTTTAAGCGTAACCATTTCTTTGTGTGTCGCCTAGAAACTCGCCTGATAATGTACATATACATGGTGTTTACTCTCAACGGCTAATGCTAATTTCTAAACCGCTCGCCATAGACATATAGTTACAGTTTAAAAATCTTTTAAATGAGGTAAGAATTATTTTAAAAGTCCTTTTGATCAATAAAAACATTTCTTTAAAAATTACACAATTTAACTTTTTATACAGTTCCTCGGTCCTATAAGTGATATTTAATAAAAATATCCTGTTACACTAAGACAAAAAAGTCCCATTCATCAAACACTAAAATTGACCGAGTTATGAAACCTTGAATTGCATGACTTACACCAGGTTTCTGCATCTGAACACGCATGAGTTGGGCCATGCTTCAAGTGATCGTACACAAAGTGCTTTTAAAGTACTAGAACGTTCTATTTAGCGTGTACATTTCTGAAGTTCAGCAGAAGAGAGTCACTTCGCGCAAGTTTTAAGATAACTTTAATTCTTATTAATTAAGATTTAAATTAGATAATCTAATAGCATTTTAAAATATGTATCATTTTGTTAAGAATTGTGACTGTTGCTTTTCAGCATTTCATCTAACAAAAAATCTGTTATTTTTTATCATACATTTTTAGTATAAATTGTATATTTCTCTTTAATATGTCAAAATGGAAATAGATTTCAAATTTATACTATAATGCTAATTTTACTCTCGACTATTATATATATTTTTTATATCTGTCGGTTATTTATATTTCTAGTAAATTTATTAATGACCCCTATTTCACAGCAAAAAAGAAGCTTCAACTTTAAGCAGCTATTACTTGGTCAGTTTTAATCATAGAAGAATGAAACCTTTTTTGCCTAACTTCTTAATGTAATAGGATATTTTTACTAAATATAACTTATAGGACCGGAGAAAAGTATAAAAATTTAAATTTCGCATTTTTTAAAGAAATATTTTTATTGACTCAAATCGCTTTTAAAAAACTACTTTGCCTCAAATAAAATTATATGACGAAATGCAATTTTCCACTTTGATTCAACATAAACTATATTATGTGAACTTTAAAAATTCACAGTCTTACTTAAAAGACGACTAAAGTAATGAAAAAAATGTTACAAGTTTAAAATATACATTTTATTTAAAATTTCTTAGTACTTTCAAGCTATCCAAGCTCATCATCAGAGAATATTTTAATAACTAAATTTGTTTATTTATACAAATACGTCACTTTGTTTTGAAAATGAGAGAGCCAATAATTACTAGAGTTGAAAGTAGAAGTAATTAAAATTAAATTCAATCCAAAAAACTGCTACTGCTACTTCTACTTTAAACTCTAGTAATTATTGGCTCTCTCATTTTCAAAACAAAGTGACGTATTCGTATAAGTAATCAACATTTAGTTATTTAAGTATTCTCTGAAGATGAGCTTGGATAGATTGAAAGTACTAAGAAGTTTTAAATAAAATTTAATTACTTTAGTCGCCTTTTAAGTTAGACTGTGAATTTTCAAAGTTCACATTATATATTTTACTTTGCCTCATTTAAGACATTTCTTAAATTGGAACTACAGAGTGTATCTAAAATCTTGGGCAAAACTTTAAGGGGTGATAGTACACATCATGACAAACAATATTAAATCGGAAACTAAGGGTCTCAAACGTCTTCCGAAGGAGATAGGCGCCATTAAAGTTCAGTGTCCAAAATTTCAAATGATTATAAAAAAACGGAAAAATTGGTCGATACCTTTGCAGTTTTTTTCTAAAAGTATTCTTTATGTCAGTATTTTCTTGAGAATAAATTTTAAAAATAAAATAAAAAAAAAATCCGGTAGAGAGCGCTTTAGACTTTGGAGTAACGAACAACTATTTTTTACCGTTATTTTTTGTATTTCATTAAATGCTTTCAAAAGCTTAGACTTAAACTTAAATTTTGAGCTCAAAATCTGTACCGTTGGGAGTGGTTAAGTAGCTCAAACTGAACTGTGTTCAGGAGTTGAAATTTGAACATCACTCCCGAACACAGTTCAATTTGCGCTACTTAACCACTCCCAACTACACAGATTTTTAGCTCAAAATTTAAGTTTAAGTCTAAGCTTTTGAAAGCATCTAATGAGACAAAAAAAATAAAAAATAGTTGTTCGTTACTCCAAAGTCTAAAGCGCCCTTTATTGGCAATTTTTGAACTTTATCTTTAAAATTTGTTCTCAAGAAAATTTTTTCTGACATAAGGAATAGTTTTAGAAAAAAAACTGCAAACGAATCGACCAATTTTTCCGTTTTTATAATCATTTAAAACTTTGGACCCTAAACTTTAATGGCGCCTATCTCCTTTGGAAGACGTTTGGGACCCTTAGTTTCCTGTTTAATATTGTTTGTTTTGATGTGTACTAGCACCCCTTAAAGTTATGCCCAAGAGTTTAGATACACCCTGAATATGTTTATGCCTAGCGTTTTAGGAATTAATCATTAGACACCACTGAGATTGGACACCCTGTATGTATATATGTTACCGTGAAAGACCGAAATCTGGAGAATGTCGACTTTCACCGGTGAATGTCAACATTCACATAGTCGTTTGGTGTATGTCCGAAATATTTGTTAAATATCCTTATTTCTGACTTACACCGGTGAATGTCAACATTCACATAGTCGTTTGGTGTATGTCCGAAATATTTGTTAAATATCCTTATTTCTGACTTACACCGGCAAATGTCGACATTCACCATCCACTAATGCTGGTGAATGTTGAATATGTCGGAAATTTGCATTTACTTCTCCGTGTTTCAGGCTCGATCATTAATTTTTAAATGATAAAAATGTTTTAATCGTCTGTAATCCAAAAGTCTGCTGGAGGCATATTCACAATACCTGCTTGGTTCGGATTCGACACAGGTATCTTTGTATATTTTTCTGGTATGAAATTTTGAATATTCTGAAACATATATACTGTAATCCTGTGCGTAAAATGTTATGCCGATTTCTGCATCTTTCATCTCAATAAAAATTGTGTCTTAAAAACAAAAATACATTTTAAGATATTAAATGTTGAAAATGGTCTTTTTTTTTTATTCATTTTTTTCCAATTTTAAGAGTCCTGAAACCCCCTTGAGTAATCATGTCTTTCCACTGAGTATTATTTTGTCTTAACAAGTAGTTTTGTTATTATCTCCATGTAATACTAATGATAATCCTTATTCTAGTATTGTATCCATTATCCATTCAATTCTCTATCTCTCTACCTCTTTTTTTTAGAATGTATAATTTTTTTACTTACGTTTATAAATTTTACATATTTAAAAAAGTGATTGTGTTTCTGTTTATATATATATATATATATATATATATATATATATATATATAATGCTTTCAAAAAAACTTTTTAAAAACAAATAACCCAGTGCATCAGGCGCAACGCAGCTTCTTATATGCACTAAGTGAATATAGCTCTAATAAAAGTGAATGATTATGAAAATTATTATGAAAAGAGGGTGCAAAACAACAAAAGTATATAATGCTTTCAAAAAAATTTTTTAAAAACAAATAACCCAGTGCATCAGGCGCAACGCAGCTTCTTATATGCACTAAGTGAATATAGCTCTAATAAAAGTGAATGATTATGAAAATTATTATGAAAAGAGGGTGCAAAACAACAATAAAAATCCATGAAAATTTATAACGAAAAAACAACAAACAAACCACTCCTTGCTCTTCAGAAAGTGGGAGGAGTGAAAAAAGCAGGTATCAAAAACAGAAATTGGATCCTCACGGGTTTCGCAAGATATGGCCAACCCACATACTCCAAAAGTATAACAATAGATTTAAACTTTCAAAAACACAACATAAAAAAGCTATTTTATAATTTTAACAAATCAAAACTGCTTTAAAAACAAAAATAACCAACCAAATTCAAATCCAAGAAAACCGATTTAGCTTATAAAACGTAAATAAGAATTAATAAAAAATTTTTTCATTAAGCAATTAAAAGTATTGAACATGTGAGAAGGCCATATCCCCACCTTTACCCATGAAGACCTGAAGAAAACTTGCTACCTTTAAAACAATCACTACGCTCCACTTCTTTCCATCAGCAGGAGTTGCAAGCAAGGCCATAATCCAAGTTAGACCAGCGTCGTGAAGACTTGTCTTTCCATTATCCTCATAATCATTAATTTTCTTTCCAAGTCACCGCAGTTTCTACTTGAAGCACATCAACATGCAGACGTTCTTAAAGACTTTAGTCCACATCCTTCATTTATTCAAGCAGCTACCTTGGCATCCATTACAGTGTTTGGCCGCTTAGCTGTTGCCACTTTATAAAACACTTCTTAAGTTGATTTACATAATGAAAAATAAACTGGTATGGAAATAAATTATTATAAAAAAGATTAGCAGTAAATTTAAAAATCTGTGAACTCAAAAATTCTCTATTACTACAAATTCTATAAAATCTATTAATTTGTCCCACAATGATGTTATTAAAAACCTTCTTACTTAAATTTGAATACCAGTGTGGCATCGATTGAGTATTAAAATTAAAAAAATCCCGTTTATCAAAAAGCTTAATTAGTATATTGTTATCATTAATTAAAATGTCCAAATCCAAAAAATTAACATGTAAATTATCAACAGAAGCCTTATTTAATTTTAAACATGGAGGATAGATATCGTTAATCGATACCAAAAGTTTGTCATCGAATATTATTAAATCATCGATATACCTTAAAACTGAATAACTCTTATTACTGTTTAATACATAATTAAATTCATAATAAAAAAGAAACAGATTTGCAGCAGAACTCGAAAAATTAGTTCCCATACCAATACCACATACCTGATAGAAAAATGAGCTATTGAAAGTAATGAAATTATTAAGAAAACAGAAATTACATAAACTCAAGAAAAAATCTCTTTTAATTCCAAGCTCCTCCTCAATACAGAACATATCAAAAATATTTTTTGATATGTTCTGTATTGAGGAGGAGCTTGGAATTAAAAGAGATTTTTTCTTGAGTTTATGTAATTTCTGTTTTCTTAATAATTTCATTACTTTCAATAGCTCATTTTTCTATCAGGTATGTGGTATTGGTATGGGAACTAATTTTTCGAGTTCTGCTGCAAATCTGTTTCTTTTTTTTTTATTATGAATTTAATTATGTATTAAACAGTAATAAGAGTTATTCAGTTTTAAGGTATATCGATGATTTAATAATATTCGATGACAAACTTTTGGTATCGATTAACGATATCTATCCTCCATGTTTAAAATTAAATAAGGCTTCTGTTGATAATTTACATGTTAATTTTTTGGATTTGGACATTTTAATTAATGATAACAATATACTAATTAAGCTTTTTGATAAACGGGATTTTTTTAATTTTAATACTCAATCGATGCCACACTGGTATTCAAATTTAAGTAAGAAGGTTTTTAATAACATCATTGTGGGACAAATTAATAGATTTTATAGAATTTGTAGTAATAGAGAATTTTTGAGTTCACAGATTTTTAAATTTACTGCTAATCTTTTTTATAATAATTTATTTCCATACCAGTTTATTTTTCATTATGTAAATCAACTTAAGAAGTGTTTTATAAAGTGGCAACAGCTAAGCGGCCAAACACTGTAATGGATGCCAAGGTAGCTGCTTGAATAAATGAAGGATGTGGACTAAAGTCTTTAAGAACGTCTGCATGTTGATGTGCTTCAAGTAGAAACTGCGGTGACTTGGAAAGAAAATTAATGATTATGAGGATAATGGAAAGACAAGTCTTCACGACGCTGGTCTAACTTGGATTATGGCCTTGCTTGCAACTCCTGCTGATGGAAAGAAGTGGAGCGTAGTGATTGTTTTAAAGGTAGCAAGTTTTCTTCAGGTCTTCATGGGTAAAGGTGGGGATATGGCCTTCTCACATGTTCAATACTTTTAATTGCTTAATGAAAAAATTTTTTATTAATTCTTATTTACGTTTTATAAGCTAAATCGGTTTTCTTGGATTTGAATTTGGTTGGTTATTTTTGTTTTTAAAGCAGTTTTGATTTGTTAAAATTATAAAATAGCTTTTTTATGTTGTGTTTTTGAAAGTTTAAATCTATTGTTATACTTTTGGAGTATGTGGGTTGGCCATATCTTGCGAAACCCGTGAGGATCCAATTTCTGTTTTTGATACCTGCTTTTTTCACTCCTCCCACTTTCTGAAGAGCAAGGAGTGGTTTGTTTGTTGTTTTTTCGTTATAAATTTTCATGGATTTTTATTGTTGTTTTGCACCCTCTTTTCATAATAATTTTCATAATCATTCACTTTTATTAGAGCTATATTCACTTAGTGCATATAAGAAGCTGCGTTGCGCCTGATGCACTGGGTTATTTGTTTTTAAAAAATTTTTTTGAAAGCATTATATACTTTTGTTGTTTTGCACCCTCTTTTCATAATAATTTTCATAATCATTCACTTTTATTAGAGCTATATTCACTTAGTGCATATAAGAAGCTGCGTTGCGCCTGATGCACTGGGTTATTTGTTTTTAAAAAGTTTTTTTGAAAGCATTATATACTTTGGCAATTTGGTAAGCTGCTTTGCGCTTCTTTTGCTGTGTATTCAACTGGTCATTTCATGTCATACGTTGAATTGGGTGTAGTTTGTTATGCAATTGGGTGTAAGTGCCTACAAAAAGTTATAATATAAAAAATATTTTTTGGAATTTTGTATAAATTCCTCAATGAAATTATGAAATATATTAAATGAAAAGATAAACGTTGTAAAACATGATTAGTGAGTCGTGCCGAAGCTGTTGATATACCATCAGGTTATTGTACATTTTGCAAGTTTAATAATGTTGTTTATAAGATTACATGTATGACTTGTTCGCAGGCTTATGTTGGTGAGACTTCTGGTTCTCTTAATATTAGAATTAACAATCACAGATCAAATGTTTACAATGATGATTTACAATATCCATCTTTTGAAATTATGCATTTTAAGATACATACTTTTGATAACATTTTGATTGAAATTTTGGCACATGTTGAGAATCAGAATGAGAGGTTGAAAATAGAAAATGATTTCATTTTGAAACACAGGACTTTATATCCTTATGGTTTAAATACAGTTTTAAATTCTTACAATATAAAAAGTATTGATAATGTTTATAGTTTTTTAAATTTGTTTAGTAAATTGAAAATTAAAAGAAATACCAGGGGATCACATATGTTATCCAATAAATTAAATTGTTTAGTGCCAGAGGATTGGATCTGTAATGTTGAAAAAGATTTTGTAGTAAATTTTAGTGTTAAAAATGTAAAAAAAGCAGTATTCACACTTAAGCTTAAAATTTTAAACAAAATTAGGAAAGTTAGTAAAATTTATAGATTTTCTAATTTGCATTTTAGAGACCTGCTTTTTGACTTTATTAATTTTAGATTAAAGAATTTTTTGGATTCCAAAACTGACAGGGTTTTCTTTACTTTGAATTTTCAACAGAAGTCTTTCGACAATTTTAAAATTAGAGATTTTTTTAGATATTATGACACTTTTTTCCCTCTTAGAGATGTTGATATAGCTGTTGCTTATAAATATAACATTCCTCTTTGTAAAAAATTGTTCAATTATAGATCTCTTGCTTTTTCTGATGAAATTCCTGAAACATGTAAATGTGACACAGATTTCTCGGATTTTATTGATGATTTCCATAAACATGTTATTACTGGAAATTTAGATATTATACAGAACAAAAATTTACATTTTATGATGGGATTAGGTACTAAGTTTAGATTAAATAAAACAATTAGCAAGAAAACGGCTATTCAGATTTTTGAAAGGGATTTAAAAAAATTTATTATGCAATTATGTTACAGATTTAACACCCCCTTTGAAGCTTTTTTTGAATGGGAGTGGCATATATTAAAGGAATTTGAGTTTTTTGTTAATAATTATTTGAACAGTAAGGATTATGTTTATCATAGTCTCAATAAAGAAGATTTAAATTATATTCAATTTTTACATAACAATTTTGTAATAGTACCTGTGGACAAAGCGGCTTCAAATTATGCAATTATTTGAAAGCTTTTTTACATTGATAAAGTTAAAAATGAGTTAAATAATAGTAAATTTTATAAGGAATGTAAATTAAGTCACAAGGTTGTTGTAAACAAATTTAATGCATACACCAAGAAGGCTAGAAAAATGTATTCATATAATTTTGCTATTAATAATCATCATACTTTTCCATTTCTGTTTATGACCCCAAAATTTCACAAGACGCCTATTAAATTCAGATTTATATGTTGTAATTCAAGAGGTATAGGTAAAAGTTTAAATATTAAGTTACAGGAGTTTTTGAAGCGCATATATGGTTTTTTGAAGTTTAAATATAGAAATACTAGCTATTTTTGGTGTATAGACAATAGCAATGAGGTTTTAAATAAAATTAAAAAAACGCCCATAACGCCCACAAATTTGTATACCTATGATTTTGAAAACCTTTTTTCTAATATACCTAAAAAATATTTTTGATATGTTCTGTATTGAGGAGGAGCTTGGAATTAAAAGAGATTTTTTCTTGAGTTTATGTAATTTCTGTTTTCTTAATAATTTCATTACTTTCAATAGCTCATTTTTCTATCAGGTATGTGGTATTGGTATGGGAACTAATTTTTCGAGTTCTGCTGCAAATCTGTTTCTTTTTTATTATGAATTTAATTATGTATTAAACAGTAATAAGAGTTATTCAGTTTTAAGGTATATCGATGATTTAATAATATTCGATGACAAACTTTTGGTATCGATTAACGATATCTATCCTCCATGTTTAAAATTAAATAAGGCTTCTGTTGATAATTTACATGTTAATTTTTTGGATTTGGACATTTTAATTAATGATAACAATATACTAATTAAGCTTTTTGATAAACGGGATTTTTTTAATTTTAATACTCAATCGATGCCACACTGGTATTCAAATTTAAGTAAGAAGGTTTTTAATAACATCATTGTGGGACAAATTAATAGATTTTATAGAATTTGTAGTAATAGAGAATTTTTGAGTTCACAGATTTTTAAATTTACTGCTAATCTTTTTTATAATAATTTATTTCCATACCAGTTTATTTTTCATTATGTAAATCAACTTAAGAAGTGTTTTATAAAGTGGCAACAGCTAAGCGGCCAAACACTGTAATGGATGCCAAGGTAGCTGCTTGAATAAATGAAGGATGTGGACTAAAGTCTTTAAGAACGTCTGCATGTTGATGTGCTTCAAGTAGAAACTGCGGTGACTTGGAAAGAAAATTAATGATTATGAGGATAATGGAAAGACAAGTCTTCACGACGCTGGTCTAACTTGGATTATGGCCTTGCTTGCAACTCCTGCTGATGGAAAGAAGTGGAGCGTAGTGATTGTTTTAAAGGTAGCAAGTTTTCTTCAGGTCTTCATGGGTAAAGGTGGGGATATGGCCTTCTCACATGTTCAATACTTTTAATTGCTTAATGAAAAAATTTTTTATTAATTCTTATTTACGTTTTATAAGCTAAATCGGTTTTCTTGGATTTGAATTTGGTTGGTTATTTTTGTTTTTAAAGCAGTTTTGATTTGTTAAAATTATAAAATAGCTTTTTTATGTTGTGTTTTTGAAAGTTTAAATCTATTGTTATACTTTTGGAGTATGTGGGTTGGCCATATCTTGCGAAACCCGTGAGGATCCAATTTCTGTTTTTGATACCTGCTTTTTTCACTCCTCCCACTTTCTGAAGAGCAAGGAGTGGTTTGTTTGTTGTTTTTTCGTTATAAATTTTCATGGATTTTTATTGTTGTTTTGCACCCTCTTTTCATAATAATTTTCATAATCATTCACTTTTATTAGAGCTATATTCACTTAGTGCATATAAGAAGCTGCGTTGCGCCTGATGCACTGGGTTATTTGTTTTTAAAAAATTTTTTTGAAAGCATTATATACTTTTGTTGTTTTGCACCCTCTTTTCATAATAATTTTCATAATCATTCACTTTTATTAGAGCTATATATATATATATATATATAACCACCGACCGTTTCCTCCTAATAGCATATTTGCCATAAGAATTCTGATAATAAATAAGGCGAAGATTACTATCTGTTAATAAATGTTATAAAAATCTAGAAAAGTAATTACCCGAAAAACTGTTTCGGGTATATAGGCTATATTGGCCAATATTTTTAGTCATCGCTAACAGAGTTTGCAATTTAGAGGAAATTCTGGTTTGAAAATATCTACCACTTTTTTTTTTTAATGGCAATTTTCATTGTATTTATTTGATGAAAGTCTGCCATTAAACAAAGCAAAAATTATTATTTAAAAAATTCAGGTATTTTTTAAATATAAAAGTACGCTTAGTTTTCAATACTAATCGCTAACATTTGAACTGAAATACCAACATTGATAGAATATTAAGTTTACTTTGGAAATATTTGCAGTGAAACGTGAATGCTGCATAAAGGTTGCTGTACATTGTAATAATCTCTAACAAAACGTCAATATTGTAAAAGTACTTACTCTATGTTAGAAATATTAATAGTGAAATCGCAATTTTTTTTTTTTTGAAAGCACTGCACAAATGTGTACAAACTGCAAGTTGAAACATTTGACTGAAAGTAGATTTTACTTTTATGAGTTTTATTTTATCTCATAGAAACAAATAAAATATGTAAGTTTTATTAACTTAAGCGAAAATTTTGCACATTAGAAAAAAAATGCATGTAACAGATAATGAATTCAAAGGCATTTAATCATCTGTTTTATTGTTGACTTCAGCTATACCTTTTCACACTTTCACGTGTATAATATTATTAGAATTAGAATACTATCATTACTACATGGAGATAATAACAAAACTAATGGTTAAGGCAACATAATACTAAAACAAAAGACGTGTTCTCTTAGCCGCTTGAAGGGCGGTGAAATATATTATATCCCACCTAATTTTAATCAAGATTTGCACCAGAAACATGTAATTACACATTTATTTTATAACTTTGGTGGAAAGCAGTTGTAAAATAGCTTTTTTTTATTTTGAATTTCTTTTGTATATTCCGGTGTGAAATCAACATTACGGAAACACAATTATTTGCCCCTAAAAGGGTTAATGGGACAGTTAACCCCGAACGAGTCAAATAACAATTTCATGATTCCATGAATAGCGATCGGATTCATATCATAAATACTACAGAATATTCAATATTTAATACCAGAAAAATAAACTGAGAAATACATGTGTCCAACCTGAACTGAGTAAGTATTGTGAAAATGCGTGCGGTACTTAGTTTTAGCAGAAAACATTTCAGAAAGTATTTTACAGTACTGTTCTAGAAAAAAAAAAAAAAACAAAAAAAAAACAATTGTTTTCTCGTTTACTCTCAATTAATGAATTTATTAAAAAAAAAAGTTCACGTCTCACTGCAGTATCCATTTCAAGTTCCAGTCATGAAAAGACGTAAATGAATCCGAAATGATTCAATCAAGTTTATTATCAAGGATAACAAATTACAAAGACACTGATCGGAAAGAACCATGTAAAGAGATGCTTATTGAGAAAAGTTCCGATTACGTCTGGTCTAAAACCAATTGGGTAAGCAAATGGAAAAAGTGATGTAAGCAGCTGAAAGTGGATATTCAAGCAAAAGCGGTGATGTTACTGTAAAAGTATACATTTCACTTACAAAACAGGAAAAAGAACAAATTTCTTCACTAGATTTTTCGAGAAAAATTGAGAAACATACGTCCTGGATGCGAAAAGAAATAAACTAGAGTAATTGCAACAAAAAATAATTGAATAAATAATTGCGGAATCGTCAAAATTGGAATTGTTAAGTTATGAAATTACTGAAAAATAAAATATGTTTTTAAAAGGTACTTAAACGTAAAAAGTATATTAATTATTTTCGTTAGATATATGTACCGGGTGTCCCAAAAAGGACTGACTGATTTTAAAATTCAATAACTTGCAAACGGTGACAGATATTAAAAAAATTCTTGCAGGAGGGTTATGCATAAGGTCAAAAGTTTTATTACAGTGATTTTCAATTTTAGTTCGATTTACAAACAATAGATGGCGCTGTAAGCAATAGTCGCTAAATACAGGCTCGATTTCTAGTCCTTTCTCTTGTTCCATGCTGAAAAAGGAGATGGATATGTATTATCCGGGCCACGAAGAACCAAAAATCGAGCCTGAATTCAGCGTCTATTGATCGCAACGCCATCTATTGTTTGTAATTCGAACTAAAATTGAAAATCACTGTAAAAAAACTTTTGACCTTATACATAACCCTCCTGCAAGAATTTTTTAAACATCTGCCACCGTTTGCAAGTTATTGAATTTTAAAATCAGTCAGTCCTTTTTGGGACACCCGGTATATGTGTGTGTTTAAGCAGAGACACGTATGTGTAAGTGCTCATGGCTAATCTCACAAGTTACAGTATTTACGTGAAAATATTATTGCATCCACGTAGGTAAAAACGTCATTAACATTGAGCTATTTTTAAAGGCATGTTTACTTATTAAATAATTTTAAAATCGATGTACATTTTTTAATTGTTGATATTTTACAGAAAGTTTTCCATTAGAGCAAAATAGTTTTATTTTGTATTTTTAAAAATATAATCATGAATTTACGCTATTAATTACAGTACTTTTAATAAGCACAAACGATTTTTGCTTTGTTTTCTTTTAATTCTTCGTAAAACGTGAAATAATTTTTAATTGCATAAATAATTCATGTGTATTAATTATTCCGCTGTGGATCGTTTTAAAAAAGATAATAATGACTTAATTAACCGTATAATGCTTTTCTTGGAAATCAAAAGCAAAAGATATTAAAATAGTTTTTAATTAATGTTTTACATAATAGAAAAAAAAAGAAATATGGAAATTTATGTAAAACATTGATTTAACGCATAACAAGGGGACGTTGTATTTTTTTTTTTTTTTTTTTCTTGTGGACAAAGAAAATATCAGCAGGGGCGGATTTTTTAAAATATAAAACTGGTAATTTAAGATCATAAAAATTATGCGACAGTACAACAACTGAATTTAGTCAGAAATTATTTACGTGCCAGAGTGCTTAATACGGATAAATGCTTCCTAATTTTTAAATTTCAATCATGTTAAATACGCCATATTTCACATGTTATTTTTAATTAATACATTACCCAGATTGTAAAAGAAAAGACAAATATTTGTTAAGAGGACCCGGTACCCTTTAAAGAACTTTGAAGATTTTTTTTTACTAATGTACATTTATTTAGTATATACACTTATCATTATAGGTTATACTTAGAAAAACTGATTTTGACAAGAAAAAAAAATCATTTTGTGGGTAAAAATTGAGAATTTCAATAAAAAATATTAAAGAATTTTAAAGTTCGCTGTTTTTTGATACCTTGCGGTGTTTAAAACACCAAAACTTCTACAAATATTTGTCAAATCACCCCATTGTTTTTTTGTGTCCTCAATATAGTGTACTTAATAAAAGTAGGATCGATATTACAATTGATTAATTAGTTTAAGAGAAAAAAGCAAAATATACAAACATAGGCAAAAACGCAGCAAAATCATGATTTCTTCAACGTGTCGAATTTTACTTTTTTTTCCTTTTTAGCCCCCGTACGGTATGCTATTTCTTTATCCCAGCTTATTTTGTGTCGTCTCCAAAAAATAACGTTACTTTACAGAAGCCAGCCGTAAAACAAAGCACTACGATTAAATACTCTATAGCAATTTTTTAAACTTCTAACCATGGCACATTTTCAATTTTTATACCGTCGTATCCGAAAAAAAGTATTTTTAAATGCAGTTTGTTTGAAAACTGCATCTCCATTTATTTTTGAAATATTAATTTTTTTGTAGTTTTTAGAGCCATTTGCTTAATATTGGCAACGGAAGTACTCCTTTTCTGTAGAATGTAAAGGAAAAATAGTTGTAAAATAATAATTATACATTTTTGTTGCCATTTTTTTCATAACAACCGAAAGAAAATGTAATTAAAATGCGCGCTATTTTGAAAAAATATAAACGAATGATTTCTGTTAAAACATGAAGCTATTATAAACTATATTTAAATTTAAGTATCTGTATGAATGTTACAAACAAATGAATGCGTATGAATCATGAGACAGCCGTTTTTATTTGGTCGAGTTCCTGTAACGACGGTATCTTTTTGCTGCATTTGTGTATTATTTCGCGGTAGTGACACCCTATGCCTACTTTACTGTAGATGTTTAAGAGTGCATCGTAAATGTGGAATTCTTATGTGGATGCGAATGACGTCATTTTACATAAAATAAAATCGTGTGCTGTAAGTCTTAAATTGAAATATGTTTTGTACTATTTATATGTACATATATGTTTTTTCATCGGGGGCGACACTAAATTCTGAAAAAGCAGAATTCCTGTTTTCTAGTCATATTGTAAACTCCATCCACTATAATGAAGATCGAAAAAATAATGGAGTGATTTGACAAATATTTTTAGAAATTTTAGTGTTTTAAACACAGTAATGTATAAAAAAACAGAATACTTTAAAATTCTTTAAATACTAATTAAAGAAATATATGTATATACTCAATATCTACTAACAAAATGAATTTTTTTTCTTGTCAAAATCAGTTTTTTTTGCTATTACCTATAATAATATGTGTATATAATAAGTAAATGTACACCAATAAAAACAATTCTTCAAAGTTCTAGAAAGTGTACCCAGTCCCCTTATTCTACGAAAACATGATATATCCATAAACGAAAATATAATATAATCATAAATGAAAATATAAAACAATCTCTTCCGAGTTGCCCAAGATTCCGAAAAGTGTTATATATCTTTATAAACCTCAGAAACCAACATATTTTCGAGATTTAAAGAAGTATGTATAAAATCAAAGTTTCTTTTGTGGCCACTGATTTTCGGAATTGTTACTGAGTAGTTTTATAATATAGCAATCAGTTTCTCAATATAGGATTTTGGGTGGCTATCAAATCTCAAGTAAACATTTTAACGTTCAACAAACATATTTTATAGACAGATATGATGATTCAACAGCATTAAGATTAAGATTAAGATTAACGTTAATGATAATTTGTTACTCTTTCATTCATGAATACAATAACGTAGCCAAACATGTTTAATTGAATATTCATAGCATCCTGAAAATCTATATTCCGGGTTGAGAAAACTAATTAATATACCATAAAAACGACTCGAAACTGTTTCCGAAAATTGGTGACAGGAAAAGGAACTCAGATTTTAGAAATTCTTCTTTAAATATCGAAAATATATCCTTTTCCGAGGTTTCTAAATATAAAGAAGACTAAACTTAAAATTACACTACGTGCAAATTACTTAAAAGATGACAAAATATTTAAAAAGGTGTTAAATTACTTTAATACCTCTTAGTACTTTGAACTACATACATAGTTTTCGTGAGAGAATACAAAAATACTGTTATTAGCCTCTTATTTTCAAATTTCGCATAGTTAGCGTCGAAAGGAGTGAAAGTGAAAGCCAATTTTAGATCCGGAAAACATTTAGAAAATAAAAATATGGATATAGAGGGAAGTGGAATATTACGTGTTTTATGATTTTTAAGCAAACTGAGCCAAATTCTGGGTATATTGTAGGATAAAACGTCATTACAAGCAGTGTTTTCTTTAGTAATAATTTCTATTGATTCACGGATAATTAAATCATAATAATTCTTTAAGGGCCATATATTTTTTTTATCTTCGAAATTAACTTATATATTCTGCTTCTGGTTAAGTCTTGACAGGGCTGTTGTTAGCCGGTTGTACTTCAAATCTGTCAAATGTTCTTTAATACGATCTTTAAGTTTACGAAAAGTCATTCCTACGTATTCGAGATAAATATTTTCTGTTTTCAATGGAATTACATATATTTCAGAATCTTCATCTTTCGGGATCGGGTATATTTTGGCACTAACTAGATCTTTTCTGGAGTATATGTAATTCCAATGAAAACAGAAAAATGTTATCTCGAATACATAGGAATGACTATGTAGATATGGATAGAAATTGCTGAAAATGGATTTTACTGTGTTATCTCTTTTAAAATATTTTATATGTCATTTCATTCAATGAAGAAAGTGAAATTTCTTAATAATATTCTTTTAGTGCTGAAAAAGGTCTCATATTCTACTCCAGTGGCATGATTTTTCTTTTTTCTTTATATAGATCAGCCTTACCTCTCAACTTAATACACGGAGTTTACATATTTTCTATCGTCATTGGAGCAATTCCTTTCCGAAAATTGCATTCACATGAAATAAATAATTTCGTGACAGTTAATGATTTCTTTGACTGAATTAAGTTTGTAAATAATATCTGAAAGACGAACAGGAAGCGTGAGAAAAGATTTGATAACTAAAAAAGAGAACTAATATTGTTGCGTGATCTAAAAGATGGACTTTGCCACGTTCAATTTGCAAGGCAAGTAGGTAGAAAATTGGCAACATCTAGTGTACAGAAAAATTGCTTTAAAATTCAAATAATTGCACTAAAAATAAAATTCGAAAAGGACGAAAAAAATGTGATAACCCGGATGTTCAAAGAAGGATAAAATATATGCGCCTTAAAAACAGAAGAAATGTCTACTGGAATATATAAAAAAAATATATGAGCGGAATTGATATTGATGTGAATTTAAGTACAACAAGAGAAATATTGTGAAGTTTAGGAATTGGAATTAAGATTCCGAGAAAAGGTCACTCCATAACTTCTAGCGGCGCTAAAACAGAATTCTGAATTAAAAAAAAAATATATTGATTTTATGAAAAGTGAAATTAGTGGACCTGTTTTTGGAAAGATATATTTTTCTTGCAAGACCAATGTAATCACAAATGTATGCGACATAGACTAAGAGAAGATCTTTATTCTGACACTATTGATACATATCAGAAGTATCCTTCTAATACACTAACATGTACGGAAGTAAAAGCATTCTGAATACGAGAAAATGTATTAATAAAATGCTGCAAAACTAAGTCGGTGCTCTGTTACTGATTTTTTAATCATGCTCCATTTATTTGTTAACAATTTTACACTTTATAGTCGCATAGAAAAAAAAATATACAAGCAATAGTTCAGTATAAAAAGAATTCAACTATCTGGCTGACGATAAAATCAGCCCTGACTTAAACCTGGAAGAAAATCATCTGAACTATTTTAAGCAGAAGAAATTTACATAAAAAGCATAATTAACAGAGAGTATATTTTCATGTTGGCAACGTGTAATAATAAAAACAGAGCTTCAAACACATTGAACTCTCGTTAATACGTCTCTGCTAAAGGAGTATTTCTGATTAATGAGAACTATTTGGTTTTCCCCCATCATCTCCATTTTGCACTTAAAGTTAAGAACATTGCTTTATACACACGAGTCATCAGATAATGTGGAAAATATTATTTTCACAAACTGACTGGGCAGAATCGAAACTTGTTCTGTACATCATTTTTGCAAAAGGAATTTTGGTTATTGAGTTATCAAAAA
The DNA here is from genome assembly GCA_963932465.1 of Maratus speciosus. Lineage (NCBI taxonomy): Eukaryota > Metazoa > Arthropoda > Arachnida > Araneae > Salticidae > Maratus > Maratus speciosus. Next base: position 377,978,569 of record OZ010788.1, on the reverse strand, counting down.
TTATCAGTAACAGTGGTAAAGACAAAAGAAGCATTCCACAACTAAAAACGTGTGGGATCCAAAAATTACCATGGGTTATTATCATTGATACTAGTTCCATTTAAAATGTGATATAACAGACCAAATTTTCGAGTGTGTCCGAATATTTGAAAAATGATGTGGTAAAAATATTATTAACTTAACTATCGTAAAGAAAAGTGAGAGATTACTTAATTAAAGTTAAATAAAGTAAGCACGACAATTTCTTTGCATATTTAAGTTGTTCTGAGTAATTTAATGTTTTGCATAAAAAATTGTCAGTAATTTCCTTTCTTGTCAAAGTTACAAATTAAAGAAATGTATTTTTTTAGCATAAAATTGGTAAACTAATTTATTTCGTGAGAGATTACTTTAAGTAAAGTTAAATAAAGTAAGCACGACAATTTCTTTGCATATTTAAGTTATTCTGAGTAATTTAATGTTTTGCATAAAAAATTGTCAGTAATTTCCTTTCTTGTCAAAGTTACAAATTAAAGAAAGGTATTTTTTTAGCATAAAATTGGTAAACTAATTTATTTCGTGAGAGATTACTTTAATTAAAGTTAAATAAAGTAAGCACGACAATTTCTTTGCATATTTAAGTTGTTCTGAGTAATTTAATGTTTTGCATAAAAAATTGTCAGTAATTTCCTTTCTTGTCAAAGTTACAAATTAAAGAAATGTACTTTTTTAGCATAAAATTGGTAAACTAATTTATTTCTGGCGAAAACTGAAATAAATTATTTAACATAAAAAATAACACCATTTAAATGTTTATATTGTTTAATGAGGACTTCGGTTAAACTTGGCGAAAAATGGACTCCCCTGAAAGCTCGCACTAACTAGAGTTCACTGTAACAGTCAGCTCAATGAGATGTAGCTGAGAGGCCAGAAGAAAAGCCAATTGGAAAAGTTCGCTAAGCTGTACAAAAAGTAGGTACTATGGCGCAAGCAGGGATGTGACCTCTTTATTTACAGGAAAAAAGCTTTTTATTAGCCTCTGGTTTTGGTTATAATTTAAATAATCAAATGGGTTTGTGTTTGTCCTAAAGCAAAATGAATCATAAGTCAACTAATGCTGATCCGAGTAATGATAAATTATAACTGCCAACAGTGTTAATTTGATCCATTCAAACGAACATACTTTAACCCTAAATAGCACTAAATAAATTTATAAATTAAATTAAATGTATACCAATTTGAAACAAGACGCATTTTATTGAATAAATTTTATATTTCAAAGCATATTTCTTGAGTTTGTCGAATTGATACAATATTCTGAATGGTTGGCAGATATGTTAAATTATGGGGATATTAAAACGTTTCATGGTAATGGTATTTGAATGTTGTATTGTTTCAATATGAGAGCATTATTTACGATAGTATTTTGCAAAGATATCTAAATTTTATTTTCTGTATTCAGTAATAAATTTTCTTTTAAACAATACATATATTTTAGCTTCATATGAAACATGTCGTTTTTTTTATCTGAAAATGTCAAGAAATAAAAGTTTAAATTTTTTCCCAAAATTTAGACCTCCACTTTAGATTAAAAAGTTTTTTTTTATCACTAACCACTTTGGCCATGAATACACAGTTTTTAAAGAATTGAGTGCCAATGGTTTTTTTTTTTTTTTTTTTTTTAAAGATACATTACGAAAAATATTTTTGTTCAACAATCGTGTTGCAATTTACATAAAACTAGAGTTGGATCAAATATTCAGTTTCGTTTTCGGAACGCAATATTAATTTCGGCGAAAACACTTTCCATTATTCGGCCGGGACCGAAAGTCGGCCGAAACTATCTGTATTCCTAAAATCTCGTTTCTTCGAGAATTTTCAATACCACTCATCGATTTGAGCTGTATTGGGCTTGTTTATTTATTGCTATGAATTTCTTTGTTTATATATAACTAAATTTTGAAAACGCTTTCCACGTACTCATTAAAATAAGCAGACTTAATAGTGATAGATATTGTTTAGTTTGAATGCTGCAGAAGTGTTTCGAACGCGCTCTAAGAAAGCTGTAGAATAAAAGTAGAGAATAAAATAAGCATATACAGTAATCCCTTAACATTCGCGAGGCTTAGGTTCTCAGAAACCTCTGCGAATGTCAAAATCCCAAATGTTGAGACTATTGTCCCGTGCAAAAAAGGGGGGTTAGGTTTTAAGATTTTGTTTTAATGGAAAAAAGCAATTGAAATATAAAAATATATTTATTAAGCATTAAGTAGTACATGCTGTAAATAAATTTGAATAATTGTAAACATATTGTACAAAGTTCAGTTGCTAGTTGGTGACTGAAAAAATTTATTGATATACGATTGTTTGGAAGAACCCATCTCTTGTTTACGAATATCCGTATAAGAAATTGCGGTATAGATTCATCGATTGCTTTTTTAAATTTAAGACTCGTCACTATTTAAGGATCGCATTCTATGGCTTTCTCAACAAGTTGTTGTTGAAGTTTTAAATTTCTAAATTTTGAATTTTAGAAAATTTAGGATTTTTTTTTTAATTTTTAGCATCAAGCCACGTTTCGAGTTTCTCGGAATTACTAATTTATGTTTTGCCTCAATATAAGGGTTGAAGTTCTCGAAACTTGGGCTATACAGTGCAATGCAGCTGTCCTGTGTCAAATAGTTTATGGAATTGGTAAAACAAAGCTAGTTTAGTTTGTAAAAAAAGTACTCTTTATAAGGCGAAATTCGCGAATAACCAAGTTGAGTATTCGCGAATGTTGAAATGTTCTTCATTTTTTATTCCGCGAATAATCAAAAGTTGCGAATGTTAAGGATTACTGTATATGTAGTATGCATATTATATATACATTTATATGTATATATATATATATATGTTTTAATTACTTTAAATTAATTTTTAAGACAGTTTAGTTTTCGGTTTCGTTTTCGGCCGAAACTAGGAAGATAACCGAAATTCTGTTTCGGTTCGGTTTCGGTCGAACACTCATAAAAATAACCGTTTTTAGTATATTATTTGTACGTACTCAGTTATTTTATAAATATGATGTTAAAATAACTTTCCTGATAAAGTAAAATGTCTCTTTATGAGATATTGTATGCATATGAAGAATAAAAAAGAAATCTTTTAAATATATGGGATGTCCTTGACATATATGTTTCAGTTAAAAAAAATCTTTGCAAAATGCAAATTGGTTTAAATAAAATTTAAACCAACTATTACGTTTATTCGTGTTGCATAACGATAACTCAAACATTTAAGCTAAGGGAAACTTGAAAGCATCTAAAAACACTTCACGTATTTCATATTTAATCTCCATAATGCAAGAAAAAAAAATATTTTCCTTCTTAAGAACCAAACTAACCGATTTATTTTCATAAACATTTATCATTTCGAGAAAAATGCAATCTACGAACCTTCGAAATTTTAAATAATGTTTCATATGGAGACGTTTAACTTGAATTTCGTCTTTTATTTAACAGTATAGAGGAAAATAAAATAAAAGTTCAAAAACTTTTATTATATATTATGTATTCATAAAATGCCTTTAAAAATAATGGCATATATTATTCATTTTGATGCTATGCTAGAAAGTGTTTTGCGAAAAATATTGAAAAGATAGAAATTACATATTAATCTATTTTAACGAAATATTTCATATCTTGACAGGGAAAAGAAATCGATTATGTAAAAAAAAAAGTTGTTTAGTCAGAAAAATCCTATTCAGTAAATTATTGAAATAAATGACTGAGCAAACGTGTTTTGTTAGGATGGTATATAAATGACAAATGTGAAGTCCCCGCCATTTAGTGAATTTCAGCTTCTAATAGGAGGCTAATTCAGTCACGCGAAGAAAGGAAAACGCCAATGTTAATCCTATGGGGGCATTATTTTCAAATTTCTTGCTTTGATTTTAATATTTTTGCATGATTTTTAGGTAGATTTCGTATGAAATACTACCTATTGGGATCTCTCTTATGTTGGAATTTCGGAAATTTTTTTGCAGATCTATACCGATCATGACCCCTAGAACCCCAAACCACACTGAGTAAAAAACTTTATATATACCCTATATATATATAATCCTAATGAAACGAATTTATGAAACGGCTGAAATGAAGCGAATTTATGAAACGACTGATTAAACAACTTATTATGTTTCACAGCGATTTCTCCTAAAATACGGAATACTTTGCGAGGAAATTAACACCAAAAATCCGTATTGATCCGCAGATCTCAAAAGTAGTATATATACATATATATATATACCAATCTCTCTCTCTCTCTCTCTCTCTCTCTCTCTCTCTCACTATATATATATATATATATATATATATATATATATATCCCCTTTTTATGGACACGATAACTTCCATAATCCTGCACAAATCTTTTCCAAACTGATACATAAAATCAAGGGTCATAAAATCTCGATCAAGTTCGTTAATGGGCAAAATCGGACCAAGGGGTTGTAAATAGGGAGGAGTTTTGTGAAAAACGAAAAAAATCCCATAACTTCTTAGTTATAATACATATCTTCTCAGTTTAAAGTTATTATTACTTCTAACAAATGGGCCAAAAATTTATGTATGACAGATTTTTGATAAAACTAAAAATGAGCTCAAAGGGCGAACAAAAATAGGGCTTTTGGGAAAGAAAAAATTCATAACTTTGTCAATTCTCAAGATATCAAACCCAATTAAATTTATTATAAATTGTCTTAATATTATATACAACTTTTATACTGACGAGTTTTTGATAAGATCAATTCGTAACACTAAAAAAAAAAAAAAAAAAAAAAAAAACGAAAACAAAAAGGAGGGAGGGTTGAAGAAGTAAAAAATCCATAATTTCGCCAATTCACAAGATATGAAATCCTCATGAATTTATTATATATCTTCTTAATATTATCTACAACTTTTATATTGGCAAGTTTTTGATAGGACTAATTCTTACAGCAAAAACAAATAAAAAATACATAGAGGTTGAAGAAAAAAATATTGTATTAAGGATGTACTCAAATCCAAACTGCTTATTTTCTGACTCATTTTTAAATTCGTTCTTGCTTTCAAACGCATACAAACGCATTCCAATTTTTCGAAGCAATTGTGTTGGAAATGGGTCCTGCTGAGAAAATATTTGTTTATAAATCAAGTTCTAATTAATTGAATGAAAAATAAAAACATAGGTCGATTATAAATCGCTCAAAACATTACGTCAGCAAGTTTCATGTTTATCCTTTTAAAAATTAATATGAAAATGTGTCAGAAAATTTCGAGTTGTTGAGCATGGAAAAATATTTTTCCAATACTGCCTTAATATGATTCTGCTAAAACCAGCTCTTATGTAAAATAAAATTAAAAACTCGTCAAAATAGGCCAGATAAAATTGTTAAAGTGGGTTTATCATTAATCGTGATTTAGTTTGTTTTTGTTGGTGAAATTAGTACTTAACTTCGAAAGCGGCCTGCGCCTGTAGGACAAGCCGGCAGGGATTTTTTTTGCATAGAATAGATGAGGACGATATACAACCGGGATAGTTTTTACATTTTTGATTTTGGTTTCAGATAAAGAAAAAAAAAACTTTTACTTTCGGAACCGGTTCTGAAATTGAAACTATCCTATTATAAGAAACTATAACCAAAATCGAAAAAGTAAAAGCTAACCCTATTGTAGATCGTCCTTAGCTATCCTATGCAAAAAAATCATTCAAAAATATTAAAATCAAAGCGAGATATTTGAAAATAACTCCCCCCATAGACTTAACATTAGCGTTTTCCTTTCTTACCGTGACTGAAGTAGGCTCTTAAAAGATTGAATATTAAGTTGCTTAAAAATTAATGATTAGCATCGCATTGAATGGTGTCTTTAAAGAGTAGGATAACTTGTTGTTAGAAAATGCAAAACCGAATCTGTTATAATTTGATTTGGGCGTTGCTAAACGAAATGTCGGATTTTTCGGATATGATCCCTAAAACTACTATTGTTCCTGAGGACTTTATAGAAATAGAGTTGAATGACGACTGAAATCACAATGTAAAAAAAAAGTTGTTTAGACAGAAAAATAGTATTCAGTAAATTATTGAAATAATTGGCTGGGCAAACGTATTCTGTTATAGATAGTACATAAATGACATTTGTGAAGTCACCGTCATTTAGTACATTTTTGCTTCTATTAAAACTTTGAATATTCGGTTGCTTAAAAACCAATTATTAGCTTCATGTTTGATGGTGTCTTTAGCGAGTACGATAACTTGTAGTTAGAAAACGCAAACCCGAATCAATCATCATTTGATTTTGACGTTGCTAAAACGAAAAATCGGATTTTTCGGATATAATTCGTAAAACTACCATTTTTTCTGAAGTCTTTAAAGAAATAGAATCGAATGACGATTAAAATGATAACGTTAAAGAAAGTTGTTTAGCAAAAAAAAAAAAAAAAAAAAAAAAAATCCCTGCCGGACCGGCCTACAGGCGGAGGTAGATTTCGAAGTTAAGTATACTAATTTCACAAACAAAAACCAAATCATGGTTAGAGATAAACCCACTTTAACAATTTTATCTGGCCGCTTTTGACGAGCTTTTATTTCATTTTTATATAATAAATTGTTTTATGAGAATCATGTTAGGGCGGTATTCAAAAAAATACTTTTCCATGCTCAACAACCCCAAATTTTCTGGCATAACTCCAGATTCATTTTTAATTGGAAAAACATGAAACTTGCTGACGTGATTTTTGAAGAGATTTATAAGCGACCTGTGGTTTTAATTTTCGTTCAATTAATTAAAACTTGATATATAAACAATTATTTTCTCAGTAAGACAATATTTTTCGTTTCTAACACAATCGCTTCGGGAAATTCCGTTCAAAATGCCCACTTTGACATCATTTTTTGAAATATATTCTGCCTCTGTCAAAAAATTGATCATTACGGTACATTATATAGTTTCTGAATAAGCGAATCTACCAATTGGATGCGTTTGAGTGCAAAAATGAATTTAAAAATGAGTCAGAAAATAAGCAGTTTGGATTTGAACACTCCCTTAATACGATGATTTTTCCAACACAATCCGCTTCGGGAAATTCGGTTCAAAAGGCCAACTTTGACAGCATGTTTTAAAATATATTCTGCCTCTATCAAAAAATTGACCATTACGGTACATTATATAGTTTCTGAGTCAGAAAAGGTACCAATTGGAAGCCTTTGAGAGTAAAAATGAATTATAAAATGAGTCAGAAAATAAGCAGTTCGGATTTGAATACACCCTTACTAAGATGATTTTTTTCTTCAACCGCTATGTATTTTTAATTTGTTTTTGCTGTAAGGATAGGTCCTATCCAAAACTTGTCTATATAGATGTTGTGGACAATATTAAGAAGATATTTGATAAATTCATGGGGATTTTATATCTTTTGAATTGACGGAGTTATGGATTTGTTTCTTCTTCAAACGCCCTTTTTGTTTTCGTTTTTAATTTTTTTTGCGGTACGAATTGGTCCTATCAAAAATTTGTGAATATAAAAGTTGTAGATAATGTTAAGGAAATTCATGATAAAATTAATTGGATTTGATATCTTGAGAATTGAGGAAGTTATGAATTTTTTTCTCCCAAAAACCCCATTTTTTGCGCCCCTTCAGCCCATTTTTAACTTTATGAAAAATCTGTGATACATAAATTTTTGGTCCTATTTTTATAAGTAATAAAAATTTTAAACTGATTCGATATGTACAAAATTTAAGAAGTTATGGGGTTTTTTCGGTTTTCACAAAACCCCTCCCTATTTCCATCCCCTTGGTCCGATTTTGCCCATTAACGAACTTGACCGAGATTTTATGCCCCTTGATTTTATGTATCAGTTTGGAAGAGATTGGTGCAGAATTGTGGAAGTTATCGTGTCCAGAAGAAAGTGATATATATATGGATACATACATACATACATACATACATATACATATACATACATATATATATATATATATATATATATAAAGTTTTTTACTGAGGGTGGTTTTGGGCTCTAAGGGTCATGATCGGTGTAGATCTGCAAAAATGTTTCAGAAATTGCAACATAGGAACGACGCCAATAGGTAGAATATTCATACGAAATCTACATAAAAATCCTATTCAGCAAATTATTCAAATAAATGACCTGGCAAACATATTCTGTTAGGATATATATAGTACATAAATGACGAATGTGAAGTGAAAACTATTTAGTACATTTCTTTTCTATTAAAACGTTGTATATTCGGTTGCGTAAAAATTAACGGTTAGCATCATGTTTGTTGGTGTCTTTAGCGAGTATTATAACTTGTAGAAAATGCAAACCCGAATATGTTATCATTTGATTTTGGCGTTGATAAAACGAAATGTCGGTTTTTTCGGATATGATACCTAAAATTCCTATTTTCTCAGAGATGTTTATAGAAATAGAGTTGAAGGACGAATGAAATCATTATGTAAAAAAAAAAGTTGTTTTGACAGAAAAATCCTATTCAGTAAATTATTGAAATAAATTACTGGACAAACCTATTCTGTTCGGATAGAAATAGTACATAATTGACAATTGTGAAGTCACCGCCATTTAGTACATTTCCACCTCTATTAAAAGCTTGAATATCCGGTTGCCTTAAAATGAATAATTAGCTTCATGTTTGTTGGTATCTTTAACGATCGGGATATCTCGTGGTTAGAAAATGCAAACCCGAATATGTTATCATTTGATTTTGAAGTTGCGAAAAAGACATGTCGGAGTTTTCGGATATGATCCATAAAACTACTATTTTTTCTGAAGTATTTATAGGAATAGAGTCCAATGACGATTAAAATCATAATGTAAAAAAAGTTGTTTTAGCAGAAAAATCATATTCAGTAAATTATTGAAACAAATGACTGAGTAAACGTATTCTGTTCGGATATAGATGGTACATAAATGGCAACTGTGAAGTCACCACCGTTTAGTACATTTCTCCTTCTGTTAAAAGACTGAATATCCGGTTGCCTAAAAATGAATGATTTGCATCATGTTTGCTGGTGTCCTTAGCGATTAGGATAGCTTATAGTTAGAAAATGCACAACCGAATCTATTATCATTTGATTTTGGCATTGCTAAAACGAAATGTCAGACTTTTCGGATATGATCCCTGATATTATGTTTTTTGTTGAGTTCTTTATGAAACAGAATCAAATGACTGTTGAAATCCTATTTAATTTTCAAGCAGGAAACTAAAATTTCGAAATATTTGAAATGCTACAACATTAAAACACATTTATGATAATCACTGTCTACATGTGGTAATATATTTGATTTTTTTTGTACTGTAAGAGTATATACATATGACGGTATCAGAAGCTGTACTGCGACTGCGTGATAGCAACAATTCGTGGATTTCAGTAGAGTGCCATACAGAAAATATTAGCTCGTCAATGTTCGAACATATTCACTCCAACGATCACAAAGCCAGTGTCGATAGAAAAAAAAATATTTATAGTGCAGCCTTATCAACGAGCCGAAACTGTTAATCCTGGACGTGCACTAGATGTTCATCTATAGTCGAATATAGCAATGGTCGAATAATCATTGGTGTTTTTCCGAACTCACTACTAACGCAACGTAAATTCAATAGATTTATTGGCATCTTCTTCCCAAGGAGATGGAACACTTGCTATTAAATTAATGCAGCATTTCTATAAAATTTAAGCAAGACGTAATAAAATCAATAAAATCTAAATAAATAAATCAATAAAATCAATAAAATCTAAATAAATAAATCAATAAAATCATAATATAATTAATAAATAATAAATCAATGAAATCAAATAAATATTATCTTCTTATGCCGTCATTTTTAGAGCAGACGATATGCACGCAAAAAAATTTCCCTTCCGCGTTCATGCAACTACTTGTATTGCTTGGCGGATGATTACAAAAAAGGGCACTAAACATGCATTTTTAACCAATCACAAATTTCGAATTATTCTATCTACTGAATAAGTGTACAGTTGGTGCAATGTGGCTTCCAAGAGCTCGAGAAAGCTTCTAGAACAATCTCGTACCATCTGGGCCAGACCGAACGAATGAAATAAACAAAAAAAAAATATATTACGGTATCGAATGAAATAAAAATGATACGGAGAATAGCAAATAAAATTGTGAAAGAAGGAAAATAAATGAAATAAAATATGTAGAGACGAAATATAGCACAGTAGAACCTCGATTAACCGAGCTTCGATTAACCGAGGTTTCTGTTAACCGAGCCAATAATGAAGTCTGATTTTGTGTGTGTGTGTTTGCGTGTGAATGAGCCTTGAAAAAGACCACATTTTGCTACAAGCTCTTCTGCCCTCAAAAGGCCTCAACTTCCACGAATTATTGCATCCTGAGATGTCAACAACAAACTATGCTTTGTTTCCAATGACCGTATAGCCCTATTGAACAACAGGTGAAATGTGTTATCGGGCAATTACTTCTCCACCGCCCCCACTTGACTGATGGCAGTGTGTGTGTGTGGGGGGTGGGATTAGTACTCTCACTATAGACATTTGGGTTTCCTGACATAAAATTCCCCTGTTAGCCCTTTCTTTCCGGAAATCCCTGTGTTGTTGACAACCTTTACTTTAATAAGTTCACGTCTGACCATCGCCCAAGTAGTAAGTCGTTCATTTTCAAAATGCAGAACCAGAAAAGAAAGAGATTTGTTGTTTCGATGGGTAAAAATCTTGAGGCTATTAATAGAATTAATAATTTTGAAAGTTAACAAAAAATTGCTCTGAAATTTGGAGTTGGTGAAACCACAGTAGGCGATTGGAGAGGTAACACAGCTCAAATAGACGTTTTTACTCTAAGAGATGTTAAATTCGCGAGTTTTTATACACGATTTCTATTAACCGAGATTTCCGATATCCGAGGTACTAGTGGTCCCAATTACCTCGGATAATCTAGGTTGCACTGTAATTTGAAATATGGAAAGTTTTTAGATAGATTAAAAATTAAAGAACTTTATATATTAATATGAATTTTCTGCGCAAAATTTTCAATAGGGAGCATATATATTACCAACTATTTATAATGATAAAAAAATATGTACCATAATATCAGATTTACACTTAAACATAATGTATGTATGTTTTTCAGTCTGAACGTGATGCGACCCTGTGATAAAATTCGTGATTTTCTTGCTGTAGAATATTTTTTAATATATTGTAGAACAGAAATAATTAAACTAAGCAAATGAAATTAAATGTTTTATATGATGTCCTAGAGTGTCACACATACTTTCTCCAAAATTATTATACTCATTGTAATTCATTACTCTAAAATTTTTATTTTCGCTGAATTATGACATTCATTGTAAAAATTAAAAAAATAAACTGTAGTTAGTTTGTTATTAAAATAATTTGACTATTATTTAATATATTTGAACAATTTTAAATCTTAAGAATTGTAAGCTTTCGGTACCTTTCAAAATAAAGGCACATGAAATTACAAAACGAAAGTGGTCTTAGTCGTACGTCACTCCGTTGAAACAAATAATAAATTTGGGATGTTGAATAATTTACATTTTGTGAGTCAAATAATTGCGAGTAGTATAATATTCTTTCAAATATGAATTTAACTGTGATATTGAAAATCAGTAATTAGTTGAAAATCAATAATTACTAACATAGTTTACTTTAAATTTTTATGAAACTCCGAACTTCAAATGAAACTCTGAACTTCTGAATTGTCATTGAATTCTTTTGAGAATATATCATTAATAGAACACACATATTGTAATTTTGTTTGTTTTTTCTTGCAATTTATTTTTTTTTCTCATTTTAAATGACACATGCTAGTACGTTGCAGCATATATACTTAAGAATTTTTATATGTATTTTTGCATCGGCTTTATACTTGCGTCTATAAATTGAGGGATAAATACAGAATGCTAATCTTTGTACACAAAAATTAATTAAGTATTGTCAAATAAAACTAGTGTAAACGAAGATGTCGCGAATAAGTACTATTTAAATAGCACAATCAGACGATTTGACGCCACTGTGATGTCACAAATAGTCACAAGTGTCATACATAGTCCTCATGGTTAATCAAAATTTACATCTTTTATCAATCTCATTATTACTCTCAAGTGAATGTCATTTGATCACTTTACTCTGAATTCACTACGACTGTTGCTTACTGGGAAGTCCCCAGGTGACCGTAAAATGAAGTCACCTACTGACTCTCGTGTTATTAGACTTCACTGTGAAGTCACCATGACCATTGCATTACGACGTGTGATCAAGAATGATTTGGTAATTCGTCTCAAAGAAACAATCACGATAACTTTACTTTTGAGTGACCAAACGACAACGTCTTAACACGTTCACGCCAGCGCGGTGGGTCACACTTGACTGTCTCAGAGATGGCAAGTCTCCGGCTTTTTGGATACCAGTTTTTTAATACAGAAAATGTTGTTTTATTTAATTAGAGCAATTGGGCAATTTGCAAGAACAACATTTTCTCTAAAATAACAGTGATGTGCAAAAAGACGGAGACTTGACAACTCTGAGACAGTCGAGTGTGACCCACCGCGCCGGCGTGAACGTGTTAAAAGTAATTGTGAAACGAATATAAGATATCACGAATAAAAAAAAATGTTGGTTTCCTTCTTTCAATTTTATGTCTTTGGGGAGATGTTGATTTTGATTATTGACACTGATGGTGTGAGTAAACAAATCGTACACATCGTACGTCTGTTCATTTTCATAGCACTTAATTTGTATATTGTGTGTTTAAACGTAGTTTTTTAGTGATAAGATATTATACTCGTATTTGGGTTTACCTCATTAACTGTGACGTGACCATTTCTTACGTCAGACTAACGTCCCATTGATTTGACTGTAGTAATAGGGGAGTAATTATTCGCTACATCTACTATTTATATGTGTTTCTTTTGACCACTCAGTTAAATTTTGTGTTAAAAATTATCATTTTGCATTTCTCTTTTAATTAACCAACACCAGTGTAGTTAAACCAGAAAGGAATTCCTTTGTTTCGTTTTTTAGTTGTAAGACAATTTACGCCACCTATCACAAATTTGCATTTTAATTAAGATACATATTTCCACATTTATATGGTAAATAATATTGTTTATTTTTCTCAACTGTCTCCAAAAAATAATCAGACCGTTTATTTAATCATTTGCTGAAACGAACGATATGTTAAAAAAAGCACTTTCCTACAAATTAACTCATACGCAATGCACCCCTGACACAAACATTTTCCAGCTTCATAAATTCATTAACAATCTTCGTTATTATAACAGCATATCCACTTTCACTGCAGAATATTTCTAAAACGAAATGAACTTTACATATACATTACTTCCTTAGAATGATCTCGTTGCTTAACAAGATCCAATTTTTCCAATAGCACCGATATCTCATCCTTATCTGCCCGAGGCTTGGAAAAGGGTCGGCATTACGTAACTTTCTTTTTTTATTAATATATTTATTTATTTTCCCTGGATCCGCCAGCGTAATCCGCATCCGCGTCTCTACCAATTAATTTCGGTTTGTGCAGAGTAATGACAATGTCAATCTGCTGAAATGGAAACTTAATTACCGATGTTGCAAACCCTGTGGGGTCTAAAGGCTCGCTTCTGATAGGAGACTAGATGACACCTTTTCATTGTTGCAACATGGAGATATTAAAGTGCGGATCGCCTTAAGCTAGTCTTGTTAGCACAACTATATTCGGTGTTCATGGGAGTAATTTGTGAGCGCTCTGTTGTTACATGTTTGTGTTGATTTTTCATTTCTTCTGAGCTTTTTTCATTCCTTATTACCGTCATGCTTGTTAATATGGCTCATCCTTTGGAAATAATTACTGTAAATGGAAAGAAAGCTGTTACATTTATTTGACTTCTGAAGTTTTAATTTTTTCTCTATTTTATTTGATGACTCAAATCTTTTTTTTTAAATGTCACTTAGTTCATTATGCATTCAGAGCTGAATATATCATAAGCATTATTTTTCTATAAAAATTACGAAACAAGAATATTATTTTTCAAATATTCGAGTTTAATTTGTTCGTTAAAAAAGAAACTTTACAAAATCAGAATTTTTTAAAAATTAAATTGGCTTTTAACCCTTTCGCGGACGGTGTCCTTAAAAAAGGACACCTAATTTTTAATTTTCTGGCACCCACAATATTTAATTAAAATTTTCCTTTTATAAGTACTTGAAAATAAGCAAGTTCATATTTTCTGATAAATTCGCTTATAAATTCTGGTGTCAGTCCTTTATTTCACTAGTTTATTTACAGAATTACTCCGCGCCGGAAAGAGTTAAGCAACTAATTCAACGTATTATAGTTATACAATAAATAATCATAACCGCTTAGATTTTATTTTTTGTCATACTTTAATTCATAGCATAAAAAATGATTTATTTAAATTGTTAATCATAATTTTTGTGCGTATATTATTTCTAATGAAAAAAAATGACATTAATAAGTAATTGTTTTATAGAAATACCAGCGTACTCGTGCAAAGCTTTCACACAGCAATCTTTGAGATTATTTCTAATACATATTTTAATGAAATTTTGATTACCTGCAATATTTAATCAAACGAAATACGAGTGTACTATGATCGTTGCCACTTTTGAAATATGAAAAGATGAGAAGTGAGAAAAGCACCAATCTACTAAAATTTGTAGGAATTAGGTAGTCGTAGACAGCGTCATAAATAGAGAGCTGCACAAATAGAGAGCTGCACAAATAGAGAGCTGCTCACATTTTCAATGTGATTTTGTACTGTAGTTTTCAGTTACGATCAGAAATGTTTCACATTAGTAAACGTGAATTTTTCAGTAAATTGTTCTTCGGCAACCAGATGAACATGATTTCTATTAACGTTTTTCTATTCAGTTATTTTTACAGTATGGCTTCATAGTCGCAAGGTCTGTTTCATTCTCACACCTGTGACCTTACTGGTCGCACGGCCATCAGAAAGAAAGTATTTCAAACTGCAACACAAGTAAAAAATACTTTTTAAATAAAAATATCCTTTGATATATTTTTTGAATTTCAAAATTCCAAGAAAACGAATTCTTTAGTATGTCTTCTTAGGAGTAAGGTCTATTTCATCCCACTATTTCCAAACTTGTCATACGGACATACAAGAGAGCAAGTTCATATTTTTCATCAGTAACATGAGTAAAAATACCTTTTTAAATAAAAATATCCGTTGGTATTTTTATTTATAATTTTTTTTTATTTCAAACAACTAAGAAAACGTATTCTTTAGTATGGCTTCTTACAGGAAAAGCTTAATTCATCATCACCACTGTGATCACACTGATTGTACGGCATCGGATGAGAGTGTTTGTAACAGCAACATAAGTAAATAATACCTTTTTAAATAAAAATATCCGTTGGTATTTTTATTTATAATTTTTTTTTCAAACAACTAAGAAAACTCATTCTTTAGTATGGCTTCTTACGGGAAAAGCCTATTTCATCATCACAACTGTGACCACACTGGTCGTATGGGCATCGGAAGAGAGTGTTTGAAAACAGCAACATAAGTAAATAATACCTTTTTAAATAGAAATATCCGTTCACATTTTTGTTTTTCATTTTCTTTCATTTCAAACAACCACGAAAACGAATTCTTTATGAAGCGTTAAAATATCTGTACGCTAAATATAGTCAGCTTGTTTCTGCGTTTCTTTATATTGTGTTTAAAATATGTGTGTATTATTGCTCCCAAAACGTTGTAATTATTTTTGACACAGTTAAGCCTTTGAGAAAGATGAATAAATTTTAGACGTTCTAATAGCTTTATAAAAATATTTTTTAAATCCCCATTTGAAAATAAATGTTCTCTTTTATCAGTTACTACAAAACCAATTTCCATAATAATTCCTAATTATAATTCTAATTAAACAGAAATATTCCATTCGTTTCATATTATTAACAAAATTAATTTAAATTATGTTATATTAGCTTTCTAGAATTAATAAAACATCACTCATTAAATGCATATATGTTTTTTTAAAGAATTTTTAATAAATTTTACATAGGAAAATAGAATGATCGTTTAATACTCAATGAGCATAAATCAACTTGTAAACTTTAGCGAATTATAAACAACTTACACTGCATTCCTTTGAAGCTTCATATTTAAATATTAAAACTAAAGCAAAATTAAAATATTTAGAATTGATTGGAATAAAATTACTTTTCACGCCATTTATTTTACATTTTTAAGATTAAAGCAAAATCGAAGATTATTTACACATTTTAAAATTTAACTTCTCCTAAACTATTCATCTCCATAAATCATCCTTTCTCACTCAATAAATCTTTGATATTTCAATTTATTTACGCATCAATTTACAAATGGCTTATAATATGCGAACTTATTTGTTTGTTTTCCGTCTTTTTAGTATTAATATCCTCGTTTTCTATTCGCATTTCGCCAAAATATTTCAGCGAACATATTTCAAAGCAAAACCTATCTGAAAAGCAGCCGTTATTAATTGGATGAGGGATTATTCCTTTTGATTTTGATGCATCCTGAGAGTACGTCTTGGTAATTTACTTCATTTGACTATACGGGGGTAATTTATGCGACAAGCAAACAAGCAATTCATCCTTTTGACGGATAAATAAGGAAGAGTGGGCTGCTTTCAATCAGTGTTATCAACTCGGTAATTCCAGATGGAGACCAATTCATTTTAGTAATGTGTTTAATATATCAAATTCGTCAATTAGTTTGTTTGAAATGAAAGGAATATAAAAAAAAAACTTTTCTATGATAATATTTAACCATTTGTGACAGATTTGTTATTGAATGATCTTCAAAAAAAGATTTTTCCAACATTGTTATTCAAGCATTCATGGATATGACAGTCTGCAGTTGAAAATAGTTTTAGAGTAATTAGTATTAGTTCACACAATAGCGCAAATTTGGAGATTTTTGTAATCTTTTATCATATGTAAAATCATTAACAAAATACATGATTGAAATTTGTGACGTCTGTGACAGTTTTGTGATGGCATGAAATTAAAAAAAAAAGTTTTTTAAAAACATAGTTGTTCAAGCATTCATTTAAATAACAGTCGGCAGTTGAAGATAGTTTTAAGGTAATGCGTATTGTTTCACACAATAAATCAAACTTGGAGATTTGTACATTTTTATGATATGTAAAATTATTATCAAAATACAGGATTGAAATTTGTGACATCTGTGACAGTTTTGTTATTGAATGAACTTTAAAAAAAAGCTTCTTAAAACATTGTTTTGCAAGCATTCATGAATATGACAGTCGGTAGTTCAAAATACTTTTAGAGTAATGAGTATTATTTCACAAAATATCGCAAATTTACAGATTTTGTAAATTTTTACAATATGTAAAATCATTATCAAATTACATGATTGAAATTTGTGACGTTTGTGACAGTTTTGTTAGTGAACGAACTTAAAGAAAAGTTTTTTAAAACATAGTTTTTCAAGCATTCATAAATATAACAGTCGCCAGTTGAAAATAGTTTTAGAGTAATGAGTATTATTTCACTCAATAAGGCTAATTTATAGATTTGAACACTTTTATCATATGTTAAATCCATATCAAAATACACGATTGAAATTTGTGATGTCTGTGACAGTTAGTTATATTGAATGATCTTCAAAAAAAGATATTTCTAACATTGTTGCTCAAGCATTCATGGATATGACAATCGGAAGCTGAAAACAGTTTTAGAGTAATGAATATTATTTCATGCAATAACGCAAATTTCTAGATTTTGTACCTTTTTATCATATGTAAAATGATTATTAAAATACACGATCGAAATTATCTGTATCTGTAAGACGCCTACCACAGTTTCTAAATTTAAATGTGGTTTAGATTCATGTTTTTTCTTGTGTGCATTTTTGGATATATTGGTGTTCCATGATCACTCCTTGACACTGTGATGCTACAGTTTGTCTCGAAAGTTTAGGAGCACACTAAAATATGATAATTAAATTGAAAAAGAAAGCATAGTAAATAATTTTAAAATGAATAAACAAAATTTAATTGCAACACAATATAATAAAAGCATTGCATTGCTTATCGCATTTTTTTAATTAAAAATTTATGCCTTTCTAGATTTATATTTAAAAACCACTCTCTTAGAAGTTTAAGAACATTTTGAAAATATTCTAAAATGTCGGATTGATAAGTTGAAATGTCGTTGTTTCTAAGTCATATAAAAGCAGCTATACAGATCTCATTTGATATTTAAAATAGCAAAGACTGCGGAATTTATAAAAGAGAAAATTTTAAGGGTTTTCGTTGAGCTTAATTTGAAATCGAAACTTAAGCGTGTTATTGAGGACTGTAAAAAAATTTCCGTTGCACTGGCAATCGCTACGTCAGTAGTATTTCTGCATCGTAATGGAAAAAAATTCCGTAGATTAAAGGAAATTTTCCATGATATCTGAAATATCTGTTTTTAGGCATCTGTTTTATAACACATGTTTTCTGTATTTTTTTATGAGTTTTCATATCGTTAAAATGACTTTTGCAGATCAAAAACAACAACAAAAAACCACTTTCAAGGACAACTTTACATTACACGTGGAGAAATTATCTATTTGAGTCTGTTTTCAATAAACAACCAATACTTACAGCGATGTGACTCGAGACAGAAACCTTCAGTTTTCCACCTCACCGAGATTACCATTTAGTTACGATTATACACTCATGTTTGTGAAAATTGCAACACCATGCAGGAATGACGCGATTGAGCTGAAAATATCAGAGAATGTAAAGTATAGTGTGTTATGCAAATTATTCCAATTCAAGAGTTACCATATATGCGTGAACTGAACAGCGCTCACTGGACTGCTGCTGAAACCGTATAAATAGACGACTGTAGCTGGATGTAGAAATTTGTCTATGGGAATATGCTAGCGGTAAACGTTTGGTGAGATGTAACTATGCCTCTTCGACGAAAGAGGGCGACATTTCAACAACTGACGGAGCTTGAATTGGGGAGAATCATCGGCCTTTATGAAGAAGTATTTTCTTATCGTGCAATAGCAGCTTGTGTGCAGCGTAACAGCGGCAGAGTGATTCGAGTTTGGAAGCAATTGGCCGACGAGAATGGGTCAACTAGGATATATGGGAGTGGACCCCGAACGGTGACATCAACACGCGAGGATCGACACTTCGTTCGCATGGCGCTGACAAAACGTACAGCTTCATCTAAACAGTTGGCAGCACATAGACCAACTCCTACAGGTGTAACATTGTATGCTTCGTCCGTTCGTTGACATCTGCTGCACCGTGGAAACTCCTTTATAGAGGATCCTTCTCGCGCAAAACCATCCACACCTGAAACTGCAATGTGCTCATTAACATAGAGTGGCTTTCAGATTGGCAGCAAGTCATTTATTCTGACGAATACCGCTTTAATTTGTGGTACCACGGTGGCCGCTTTCTTGTTAGAAGCCATGATGAACGGTGCCAGACTAACTTCCAGAGTGCATTATCGAACGTCACATTGGACGAACATTCAGAGTTATGATCTGAGGTGTGATCGTGCACCATGGACAACGTAACTGCTACGAATTGTGGGTAATCTGAACAGCAACATATATATCAGTGAACTCCTGGACCCCGAAGTCATTCCTTTCCTTCAAGCTTTTCTTCAGCTGATTCCTGGAGCTATCTTTTAAAAGGATAATGCCTGCCCACATGTTGCAAAGAATATGCAAAGCTTCTTGCCAGCTGAACACATACAGCTTCTTCCGTGGCCTGCGCATTCGCTGGATTCATTCCTATTGAACATGTGTGGGATTTTGATGTACGGCGTCTCACTCGTGATACTCATCCTACAGCCTCAACAGATAAACTTTGGGTAAGCATACAAATAATATGTAATGTTTTTCCCCAGGCAGACATTCAAAATCTGTTTCACTTCATGCTACGACGTATAGCAGCACTTATTGCAGCGCGTGGCTGCTACATAAATACTGTTTTCGGACACTTAATATTGTGTTTTTCTTTTAAAATGTAATTATCTTGAAAAACTAATTATGTGTTATTTATAAAATTTTGGATTCTAGGTAATTAGGGTGACCTTACTACGTATTTCGTATTACAAGTACGTAGGTCAAATAGATTTTGGGTAGTAGAGTGTCGAAATTTGGCGAAAACAGCTCGAAATGGTTCGTGTAATATAACACACGAGCATATCAGAGGAACTTGGCTAACACACTACCGTGTGTCTAGATTCACCAAGCAACATTCAATTTTAATTAAATTTCCTCCAACAAAGTATTTGGCTGTCAATTTGCGGCAGAAATCTATATTTTAATACTGCTGTATTGAATGCATGTTTTGAAACGAAATGTATTGATTCGAAATTTTTATTGTTTCTGAAAAAACAACGTAATCCCTTAAGCTAATATTAGAAAATTATTAAAATATCTCAATTTGTTGATTTTCTGTAAGCAAGTAAATCCTGATAAACCCTCAGTAAGTAGATAGGTTTTCAGTGGAAGTCTATGGGAATTTGACGAAATATTAGAGATATCGCCAAGGTGGCGTCACTTTTGGCAACTAATTTTAGTCGCCAAATTTAGCGATATATCGCCATGTTGGCGAGAATTTTGGCGGTATTTGGCGACAGAACAGCGTCCCCTCCTACGGCAAATTAAAATTTCGCCTAATAGACGTAATGTTAAAGTAAAAATGGGCACCCCCAGGTGGGTAATTAATCGATTTTCACAATTTTTTTATTTTATTCCTTAGTTTTATAGTGTAAACAACTCTTCACACCAAATTTGAAGTCTGTAGCTGCAGTAGATATATGAGATCTTTTTGATGAGTGAGTCAGTCAGTCAGCGGTAAAATTATCGATTATCAGACATTTTCAAATGTTATTATCTCGTAAGCTAATTATGCGTTATTTATAAAATTTTGGATACTAGGTAATTAGGGTGGCCTTACTACGCATTTCGTATAACAAGTGCGTAGGTGATATGGATTTTCAGTAGTAGAGCATCGAAATTTGACGAAAACAGCTCGAAATGGTTCGTGTAAATAACACATGGCTATGTCATGCGAACTTGGCTGACACACTGCCGTGTGTCTAGATATATATATATTAAGTGTCGTAAAAATATGTCAACTTTTTAATAAAAAATACAGGGAAAGAAAGAAAGAAAAGAAAGGGATTATTGTGTTTTGCTTTAATGTGTAATTCTTACATATAGATGGCTAAACTTAACTTCTAATTCTCATTTACGGAAAGTGTTCATTTTGAAAGCTATACTGAAATATTCCACGCAATGTACAGAAAACTTCCTGCATTTTTTCTGATTTGCAATCGCAAACTGGTAATTACAAAAATTTTAATCATTGAAGAGATTTGGCTTTTAGAAAAAGGAATTTCATAAAAAAGTTTTGAAAAGTTTTACGATTTTTTTTTTTATTTGCAGTGAGACAGAGTATTGACGCGTTGAGCCAAGTAAGACAGATTCAATTACTGGACTGGATATTTTCATTCTGTTGTCAAAGTTCTTTTCAACTTTAGCCTCCATCTAAGAAATAAATTGAATGTTTTCATACCTTACAACTTCATGTATCCTCTTGTGTGTATTTTTGTAGTTTTAATACGATGATACCCATCATTATTATTGCTTACGACAAGGTGTGCCTATTAATTTCCAGGACTGGTGAAATAAATTCTGAAATATGATTGTACGGGTTCAAGTTCAACCAGATGGGGGGGCCTACCAATTGGCTTTAGCACTACTAGCCCCACTCAGAATATGATTGTACAGAACATAACTGCTTAATATGTTTCGAATTAAGTTCCGTTTAACGTAATACACTTTTGCGCGGCTGTACAACTGTTTGAAACAATTTGCAAAGTCATCTTTGGGTATCCACTTAATTTTGAACGTCACGTTTTCCTTGATGTTATGAATATCCAGAAATCTGGGTAACAAGGTCGCGAGGGGCGAAGTCACAAGGTCGCAGACTTTCTGAATCGTTTCAGGCATATATACGGATATTCGTCGTTCGGTGTGCGGATCATCTTCGACGCTCATCCGAACATCACGAAAACGTCGGAACTCATTCAAAAATGCAAGAAAGTGATAGTACGTCATCACCATACACTTGTTGCAACATTTTACGCGCTTCGCTAGCCTTTTTTGCCAGTTTTAAACAACATTTAATGTTTATTTTCTGCTCTATTATTTTCACTTCAAAAACAATGCTTTTACAGCGAATCAATGCTTGCGTGTTTCAACACCTGAAAATAAAACGCAGAATGACGCGCAGCACAGATACGTCACTATTCAAATACCATCGTTAACCAACCAGCGAAATTTTTATTCTAATAATTGTTGCTACAGTCCTGGAAATTAATAGTCACACCTTATACTATGATGCTATTTCATTCCTGAGTAGGAAACTAAAGACCTTTATTACCCTATTAGATGTTTTTAAATGATAACAAAAATGCATTCTTCTGAAATTACTTCTAGGTGATCTAATTCATTTGGTTATGCCGAGGCAATTAATACATCAAGAAACCAATCAACTTACATCTCAGCTTCATATTTTCTGCTATGTGTCTTTTATATAGCTTTACAAGTAGTGAATAAGTATAAGAATAAAAGTGGATGTGTTATAAGAAGATTATTTTGAAGATTAGAAAAAAATGAACAATACTACAACTAGAAAGCTTCCAGCGCATAAAAATTTTATATGCTGATGTGAAAATTTTATGCAATTTTAATTTTTTTTGTCAGAATTTATACAAAAGCGTTGTATTTTGATCCTTTTCTAAATTTATTAATGTAGCTTCCTTAATCTAAACTTCTATTTTACCTTCTTGTTGATTTATCATCTCTATGAATTAAAGGCACACAGTTTAGTGTATAATACTCTGATAAAAAGCTTAAAATTAAATCCACGCAAAAGTTAAAATAATTCTGTTTTAGTAAAATAAAAAAACCTACTATATATATTTTTAAGCATGTAATTAAGAATAAACACTGCTTCGAAATGAGAAAATGTTGTGAAAGGAAAAACTTAGAAACATGTGATAAATATTAATTTTGTAAAACAACTTTTGTAAAAAAGCAAACATTTACTGTAAAAGAATCATATTAATTTCTTCATTTAAATTCATAACAAGCTGCAAACACGACCTACCAGTTAAATATTATTTTTTAAGGTTATTTTCTAAGACTGAATAAATAATCGTCGTTAAATGTTGTTTCAGAATTTCTTGAAATGTTCAGTAAATTTGGCTATGGAGTTTCCTAGAAGATCTGCATTAGATATTTAAGATGAAACTCTTACATATTTTGAATTCATAAGTATGGAATTTCATTAAAATTCTCTCCTATGAATATTAAACATCTGAAAAGTTTCGATTTGGAATGAGAATTTAGGAAACGTGAATTGGTCTAAGGATAATTAAAATGTAATTATTCAGATTATGCTTGATGAAAGATAATTACAAAGAATACTCGTTAAATTGGATAAATTTTGAAAATAAATTGATGTGACTAAATGGAAATAATTAAGTGTCGTAGAGTCGAACTGAGTTAGTTTCTCAAATAAACTGTGCACTAAATACAATATTGTTCTGTTTGAAAGTGAGTGTTTGAAATTAATTCAAAAAGTAGTAAATTTTTGAGAAAGTCTGTTAAGAAAAATCTTTATCTTCAAAGTTGTTAGATTAGATAATTTCTTAGAAGTTAGGTTAATCAAGATTTTCTCAAAAATGCTTGTTAAAAAAATCAACTCTTTTGAATTAAATTCTCTGAGTTTTTCCAGACTTTCCTATATCGATGAAAAATATTTATGACTGTAATAATATTTATATCTATTTTTAACTCTGTTTTTCTCAAAAATATGAATGGAAAAATGTGATATTTACATATGTTATTAAGATTCACTACTGCAATTCGCTACTTTACGTAGGAACATAATATATGTATCATTTATCGATCGCTTACAGGCTGGAACACATAAATAAATGCATCGAATACATTATGATCTACGGGTGATATTTCATTGAAAGGCATTTTGATAAAATTACAATGTTGTAGAGGTAATGAAATTGATTTACAAAATTGAGATGCATTCGATGCTCTTTATCCCCTTCAAACCTGGCGTACATAAATGCGGATATCTTTTCTTTTCCTTAAAAAAACTAAACTGTTTCATTTTTTTACATTTTTACTTTACTTCTGCATATTTGAATGTCTTTTGCTTTGGAACAAAACCAATAAATGACAGCACCGATACTTATTTCCCCATAAAAAAAATGTTAAAAATGTATTCAAGAGAGTATGGTCAACAAAGTAAGAAAATTTCATAGTTATTTAACTTATACCCTTCACAATAAATTTTCTTAGGATTTGTACATCATTCTCTTGTTTTATGCCCTTAAATTGGGTATGTCGTGGATTTAGGTTATTGTTAATTAAATTGATATTTTAGGGTCTAGTAATTTTACATCCATATTAATAAACCTAAATTAGCAGTGCACTAAAGTATCAATTTCAGAAAAGTGGCTCTTTGTGTAATCTACGGTGTCAGTTTTTTTTTTTTTTTTTTTTTTTTTTTTGTAAAGGGTGATTTGTTTCAGAGGTGTGGTTTTGAAATTGGCAACACTGATTCTAGTCACAGTCATTTTGACAGATGATAGATGATTTGTACTCAGTATGTTTTACCATTTCACCATGAATAGACTTACGGCAGAACAACGGCGGCAAATTTTGCAAAACCCCACCAGTTTTTTGCGGGAGACTTTCGGTGATCGCATAATTTCGCGAAATGGATCTGTGAACTGGCTTCCACGGTCATGTGATCTCACACCAATGGTTTAATTTCTAAGGAATATGTGAAGTCACTGGTCTACGCCTGTAAATCACAAACGTTCTACAAATTGAAAATCAACATTCGCCGCGTTACTGCTGATATACGGGCCCAGCGGCTTGATAAAGGGGACTTCCAGAATTGCGCTTCTTTTGAGTCAGCCGCTGCGCCCATATGCACCAAATCATTTTAAAACAATAATGGCATACAGTTATTTATTTAATAAAACCAATATCATAGCCATTAACGTTATTTTTATGTGCTTTATTTTGTTTTAAATTTGTATACCTCTAAAAGAAACGTCCTTTTCAATACCATGAATGTGTATTTGTATTATTAGCTTAACTCCAGGTCTCAAGAGGTTAAAGAAAGTTTTAAGCGTAAATCTCACACTTCTTTCATAGGAACACACAATCAAATTGTAATGCAATGCAGCCTATCGGTTGTGTATCTCTGTGAAATTCATTTTTTGGTAAATTCGAGTATGGAGTTTCTCCAAAGATCACAATTAGATATTTAACCCTTAAATACATAGTGTAACTGGGGAATTACATAAACTTTTTTTTTTTTCCATTTGGCGCTTTCTATTGGTCTTTTGGTGAACTATTATGTGTTGCTTACGTTTAATAACATGCATTAAATGTCGTGAAGTCTGCTTTTGTTTTGATTGTTATCACGGGAATTTATAACATCTTTTGTTGATACTGTTTGCAATGTGCTCGACTGGCGTTATTTGTCTATCTTTCTAAGGTAGTAGTACTTAATTCTGATACCTGTTAAAAGCATTATAAAAATTATTATAGAGTTGAATAGTTGTTATGTGCAATTTAAATAGTTTAAAGTAAGTATATAAATTAAAATTATCATTTTTGAGCAATTTTTGTTATCGGTTCTCTATTTCTTTGAAAGTCATTTTTTGGTAAATTCGACTATGGAGTTTCTTCAAAGATCACAATTAGATATTTAACCCTTAACTCAGAAGTTACATAATTTTTTATTTTTATTTATTTTTTATTTTTTTTATTTTCCCATTTGGCGCTTTCTATTGGTCTTTTGGTGAACTATTATGTGTTGCTTACGTTTAATAACATGCATTAAATGTCGTGAAGTCTGCTTTTGTTTAGATTGCTATCACGGGAAGTTATAACATCTTTTGTTGATACTGTTTGCAATGTGCTCGACTGGCGTTATTTGTCTATCTTTCTAAGGTAGTAATACTTAATTCTGATACCTGTTAAAAGCATTATAAAAATTATTATAGAGTTAAATAGTTGTTATGTGCAATTTAAATACTTTAAAGTAAGTATATAAATTAAAATTATCATTTTTGAGCAATTTTTGTTATCGGTTCTCTATTTCTTTGAAAGTCATTTTTTGGTAAATTCGACTATGGAGTTTCTTCAAAGATCACAATTAAATATATAACCCTTAACTCAGAAGTTAACATAATTTTTTATTTTTATTTTTATTTTTTTTTCCCATTTGGCGCTTTCTATTGGTCTTTTGGTGAACTATTATGTGTTGCTTACGTTTAATAACATGCATTAAATGTCGTGAAGTCTGCTTTTGTTTTGATTGTTATCACGGGAAGTTATAACATCTTTTGTTGATACTGTTTGCAATGTGCTCGACTGACGTTATTTCTCTATGTTTCTAAGGTAGTAATTATTAATTCTGATAACTATTAAAAGAATTATAATTTTTTTATATTGTTGAGTAGTTGTTATTGTGCAATTTAAACGCTTTAAAGTAAGTATAAAATTTAAAACTATCACTTTTTGAGCAATTTTCGTTATGTAACTTAGGAATGCCATTATAACATTATGCCCAACAGAAAAATAACTATTCTTTTTCGCTATTTTCTAGTGGATAATTAACAAAAATAGACTCAAATATAATGTTTTTCCAACAACAACAACAACAACAACAACGAAAACATGCATTAAAGAGTTAACATGAAGCTTTGAGGTATTTTGAATTCATAAGTATGGATTTTCATAAATATTCTTTCTTTATGAATGTTAAACATTCTAAAAGTTTCGATTTGAAACCAGAATTCAGGAAATGTGATTTCATCATAGAATAATTAAAATGTATGTATTTAAATCCTACTTCATGAAAGGTAATTACAAAAGTACTTGTAAAACTACAAAAATAGGTATGATCAAACGGAAATAATTAAGAGTTGCAATGTTAATCGGTACTCTGTTTAAAAGATAGTATTGAGATAGTATATAGATTATAGAGCGTACGAAATTAATTCTCAAAATATTATTTTTGACAACAGTAGTTAGAATTTGGTAAAAATTCTTTTAATTTAATATGACTTCAAACTTAGCTCTAAATTTAAATTATTCAATTATGTATTGGAAAATCTTGCAGTTGGCGAAATAAATAAAAAGAAAAAAGAAGAAGAGAAAACATTTTATACATTTTAACCTTTAAATTATATCAGGGAAAAAAGAAAACAGACAAACAAATGGAAATTATGCCTTCTTTGAATTTATGCTAAAATAAATAAGCTGATAGTGTCATCTTCATAGTGAAATTGTGCGAAACTGAAATCATCAGTACGAACATCTAATTTTAACACCCCATTTTCTTGATAAATACCATCTTTGAATACTTTAGAATAGAACAATATACTTAGAACACCGATCGGAAGGCATTAGTAATTTTAAAGCGAAATTCATTTGTAATCATTGTAAAACAGATTACAATATGAATAGTTTTTAAATGTAACCCAAGAACTACTTCACTTAATAAGCTGTTATTTTCGATTCACACATCTGGAGCTTCTAAAAATTGATTTCTGTTAAAAAAAAATAATAGGATACAATCTATATTTTTTCGAAACTTAATTTCAAAGAACATATTTTCGAAATAAGTTTTTGAAACAAATATGAATTGTAATTTCTAAATACTTTTAACATAACTCGATCGAGAAACTTGAAAATCGTATTGCAATTGATTTTACGAAGATTACAAAAGAATTCAACATTATGAGTTCCAAATTTTAAATCTTCATATATACTAAAGTAATTGGCCGAATGACTTTCGGTTTGGTATCATACGATAAAATTTACATAAAAAGTCAAATATAATGTCCTCATTAGAATTTTTATTTTGGAAATTTTGGAGTTTCGTACAATTTTACAATGAAGGCATCCTTTTAAGCATATTCTTTTAGTATAACTTGAAAGAAGACATCTTCTAGTCAAATGGTGATTTCCCTCTTTTTATGGACAATGCATCGGGTGTTCTCTTTTGTTTTTGGCGACTGTACGCACAAAGTTCTAATTTGAACTTAATGTTATATATTTTTTTAAATTAAAGGTGGCAATATGTACATTACTATCGACAGAGTTTTTCTTTTTCGTTTTTAAAAATATTTATAATAAAATTTATATAACGCTTGAATTGAAGAACGTTCGCTAATTTAATAACGATGTTTATTAAACATAATGTTTAGTTAAATCATAGTAAAAAAACTAATCAATTAAAATTTTAAATAAAATGTTTTTTTTTTTTTCATTTAAGATATATTATGATTCTCTCAGATGTCATGAAGATACCAATGCACTCATTCAAGGCTTTCGCATTGCAGTCTTTGAAGTTAATTTTTGGTACGTTTCTTAATTAATTTTTAATTAATTGCAATTCTAAATAAAACAACCTGTTTTAACAAAACGTGAGTGATCTCTGTCAAAAGTCTCTTCAAATTTATTTAGCATAGTACTGAATTCATTGCTGTTCCTTTTGTATGTGCATAGAAAAAGGGTTGTTGACATCAGATGTAATAAATACGAGAGAAAGTCTGTAAGTAGGTCACAAACCGATATGATAGGTCGGAAATTAGTAGTAAATTGTTTCCAAATATGCCAATAGGTGGCAGCACTGTCCAACTGTAAGATGCCAATTTCGAATTTATGAGGCAATAGCTGTACAAGATAAGCAGGGGCGTTCAAAAGTTGTTGACGAAGAATGCTGTGGTTGTCCTGTTGAGATCACGACAGAAGAAACAGTTCGGAAGTTTGAGGAAATCATTAGAGCTGACAGGCGAACAATAATAGACCGCATTAGCAACTGCAACAGGGTATTCACATTGTTTAGTCTACAGCCGACTGATGCAGACGTTGAATCTGAGGTACACAGATGGCTGAGAGTGCAGTCCAAAGGCTTTTATGCAACAGGTATTAGAAAACTCATAAAGAGATGGGATAAATGTATCAATATAAATGACGATTATATAGATAAATAAACATGCCTTTTAAGTATATGTCTTAGTTTCCTTTTTTTAATTAGCTTTTGTGACCTACTTACTGACTTGCCCTCGTATAACTTTTTTCAAATGCTTTAAAAGATTTATATTTGCATAGTAATCTTTAAACAACAGTAAAAAAAAAAAAAAAAACTGTCCTGAAAAAGAGACAGACAAAACACCTGAAACTGTCTTTTGTGGACAAAACGAATTATAAATAGCTTTATTTGCGGTTGAGAATTAACATTTTCGTTGCCAGTGGAATATCAATATACATTCTTGTTGTTACGAAAGTGTAACATTAATTTATCACAGGCAGTTTTCTTTAATTAACTTGTCTAATTTTCTTATTGGAAGACGAAGAAAGCTCATCATGTTCATTATTTTGTAACAATAAGGCAATTAACTGGCATGGAAAGTGTAGAAGTATTATTATTAAGATCTAAAAGATCTTAAAACACCATAAAATAATTTCAAATGCGCAAGGCCTTTCGAAAGAATTTAGTCTTTTTTCGTCAGGAGCAAAGAAGACGTATTTCTACTATGAAAGTAGTACCAAAACTGCGCATTTGAAATTTTTTGATGGTGTTTTAAAAAGATCCTTTAGTTGTTACTGTTTCACACCATTTTCACTTATATTCTCTTAAATTACTATTACTCTTAATCCTGGTATAAATAGAACTTTTTCTAGTACTTTTGTACAAGTAATTCTTCTAGTAATATTCACAATGAAATTAAAATAAATAAAAAAGTAGCATTAAGAAAAAAAATGATTTTTCAAGATATATGAAAAAAGAGCGTAGATATCCAAAGGAGATATATAAAGAGGCGCGATATATAAAGGAGATATTGTATTAAGGTCTAAGCCATCCTTTTTTTATAGTTGTTTTAACTGAGACTAATTCTAAAAGCGATTTA
Source organism: Maratus speciosus (assembly GCA_963932465.1). Classification (NCBI taxonomy): domain Eukaryota; kingdom Metazoa; phylum Arthropoda; class Arachnida; order Araneae; family Salticidae; genus Maratus; species Maratus speciosus. The sequence continues at coordinate 377,948,497 of OZ010788.1, read as the reverse complement.
GCAAATAACATATATCGGAAAATAAAATAAGATACATTATTGCTACATTTATAATTAGATTTAATCCTTTGTAAAACCGCGTTGTATTTTTGCAACATACCCAAAAATCAACGTTACGTATACAGCGAGTTTTAAAAGGCGTTTTTTTTTTGTTGCTATTTCTCAACAGAACAATTAATATAAATTACTCATAGAGTTCCCAGCAGATGGCAATACTGAGTAAACTTTATTTTCCAAAGTTTTATTTATCTTTTGAGCAGTTTCGTGTAGTTATGGGCTAAACTGAACTTTGTAAATTTTGTAAAATAAAAAAAGGCCGAGGCGTCCAAATGCAGATTTTTTACAAAGCAAATTTCGCATTTTTTACATTTTAGTACTGTAAAATTAGAAATATTTATGAGAAATACGTAATTTTCTGTTTATTGCAGCTGAGAATTAAGTAGCTTTTAGTCAATAATTTTTTATTTTTATGTTCAAAATTTTTTCACTAATTTTTACAGGCTTAAAAATTATGTATTGTAGAATCAAGTAAATATTTTTCAAATCGAATTGCTTGAATCGCGAAGTGTTAAATCATTTCATCCTCAACAAAAATGCTATGCATATACCACCCTTTTCTTGAAATTGAAGCATAATGAGACTCATGTGAAACTGTTTATTGTCTATCTTAGCATTTGCTTTGAATTTCATATTTATTGAACTATATTAACATTAGAAGCTCCGGAAATTTAACTGAAGTTTTATAACAAACAATGTATAACAGAATTTTTATTTAAAGCTTTTTAACTTACCTTTTTAACTTATCTTTTTAAATTATTTTGTGCGATATATTTATTTAACTCTTTTTAAAAGAAATGTCTGGTTCAAATCTAATTATACATATTTTGTAGCAATGAAATCGTCTCATCTTCTCACTGCGCTTTTAGAGCTAACTTTACTACAATACAGGGCAGTTAATTTTTAACATGATTATGAGACTAAATATCAATTACTTGAAAATATATTCTGAATTAATTACTAAAATTTGAAATAAGCAATTTTTTTTCATCTCACTATTCGTGCATTGTGTAGTCTTTATCTATTTCGCATCAACTTTCTTCTACTCTTATTTTCGCTCTTTATAATCCGATACCGATCAACTATAAAATTATATGATATAAAACTGTTGAATTTATGATTCTATTGTATTCTAGATTTTATCATGAATGTGTTCTTATGAATTATTATATGTAGAGAATCTTTATTATTATCGCTTTGCGTCAATCTTTATTTCTTTTCATAATCCCCCCCCCCCTTTTTTTCAGTGTGTATTGCGTGGAATGAAAAAGATCGTGCAAGTTGTTGAAAAAGAATTTACGCTGAATCATATCAGCCCCCATGTTATTTACGGAACCCCTATGCTATCATTAAAAAATGAGAAAATGAGGATAAATGATAGCTTTGATATTTTTGACTGCAAGACAGAACTGATTTGTAAGTAAAACGTCAAGATAAAAATGTAAAAGATAAATTTCTCTTTAAAAGTGCAATTGATGAGGCAATTTTATAAAAAAAGGAAATTAAAATGTGAATTAGAAAATATTAGTTTCTTTTGAAAGATTTTTTATATACTAGGGAGTTCTCTCCTATGAGCTATGCTCGCCAATCCCCGTTCGCACTCTAAAAATCCGTTAATTTGATCGACTTTAAAAATAGTACGGCTGATTGAATTATAATTAAAAAACCAGTGACGACCGCCCTGTAAACGGGTTTCCATTCATTTTTCTTTTATTTGGAAAATTTAAAGCCAAATGAGTTGCTGTTAATTGCTGTTTTCGCGTCTGATTAAATAAAGTTACTTAAACATCTGAAAATTAGCTAATGTAAACTGAACTAAGTCAACAGAGAATTTGCTTCACGATATTTTTTAATAATACTATAAGAAAACGATTTTAAATGTAACGTTTTAAATCTGAAGTAATAGTCATCAAACTTTTCTTTCGCTTTGTGACATTCTCCTGGAAATATTTTTATTGTTAGAAAGGAAATATTAATATTTGCACTGTCTTAAAATAAATGCAGTCTGCACACCGCGAATTTATAACGCATAATCTTAGAAAAAATTATTCAATTGTTGTGTATAGTTTTTGCTCTTATAAAACTTTTTTAATGGAACGATTTTGACCAACTTTAACATTAAATAGTTCTTAAAATAATTCTTCGATTAAAAAATGTCTGCTTCAGCGTGAATATCAAACATGTCTCTATAATATCACCAATTTTCTTATTTTTGTATGCAGTAATTTCCTAATAAATTGCAAAGAAAGACATCAGGTGGAAAAAATTCATTTACAGCGGCAGTGAAAGCGTTAGTTATTATTTTTTTAGAATAGAGAGATTAGAATAAGATTTCTTAAAGGAAAACTACTAAGTATTTGTAAGTTAAAATAAACGGTCAAGTGTGAGTATTACTCGCGCTCAGAGGGTTTAGAACAAGAAATAAATGAATTACTAACAGTATTATTTAAAAAATCGTTTCTAAAAGAAAAATAAGATTCGTATAGAAAACTATAAAATGTAAAATAGAGAAAGTAGTGCATATTTAAACTTCATTTGGCATTTCATAAAACTAAAGTCAGCGTAGTAATCTTTTATTTTTACAGTGTATCTAAAACAAAACCCTTGTTGAAAGTTTAAACTTGGCATTGTACTAAGCGCTCTTCGAAAGAGGTCGCAAATATGCAACGCAGCCTTGGCTGGGCCGCGTTTTTCCAGATAGGTTGTTAATTAACTTTTAAAGACACGCAAGAGGCGTATTGAGATATTCACCGTATGCAAACTAGTCGCGAATCCCATAGTATTTATGTGATTAATTCTAATTAAATTAGCCTGTTTCTAACAATTTGATATATATTGCTTTTCTACTGCTACTGGGCATTGCATTATGCAAATGTATCATTAAAAGTTGTTATTTACGCTTTAAAAGCCTATGGTACATAAAGTACGCCGCCCCTGTCATTATCAATGTCCAAACCGTTCGTGTCTTTAAGGATTAATATATTGGCTAATTACCGACGATTTTTTCAAAAATCATTATCAATAATGCTTTTCTACTTCTGCAACGGATAGATACCTCCAGTGCTCCCCAACACCTTTGCTGAATGCCCGCAAATTGAAATTTGTGTGTAACGGAAAAATGCGTTTTTCTCAAAAACTATGTGACTTAGGGTAATCGCTATAATTTTCCTGCAAGGTTTAAATTGACGTCTACTACCTCTAATTTTTTCATAATTTTAGTTTCAGTAGATTCGGAAATAGAGGGGGGGGGGACATATTTTTGCACTACATTTTTGACAATATCTCTGCAAATATAATATCTAAAATTAAAAGAAATGTATTTTTAAGTTCAGGGTTACGAAAGCTTTTACAGGATATCTTACGCGATATACAAAGAAAAGATTTTTTTTTCAAGTAACTTAATTAGCTCCTCTACATTTTCCCTAAAAATATTTGTAAATGTTTAATATTCTGGAAATATGTGAGTCAACAAGCTTTATTACATCCTCCAGTTTGAACTTTCCACGTTCCATAGTTTACGAGTAAAATGGCTGTGACAGACAGACAGACAGACAGAAAAGTGATCTTATAATGCTTCCCTTTTTACTTTTTAAGTATGGAACCCTAAAAACATAATAGACTTCAAATACTGCTCTCTGTAATTTTCGCTGTTTTCCAGATGAGATATAAATTTCATTTGAAAATCTGTTAACGATGTCATAATGGTAAAAAATTCCTTAAGCCGTTACGTCAGTATACTAGATGGTTCATAATTTCTGATAATATGGAAAATGTTACACAGTACTGGGATTGCAGATTTTAATGTATTAAATTTTTGATACTGCCATGTAAAAAAATTACGTCTGCCACGTAATCGACTTAAATAAGGAACATATTATACTTTGACTGTACAACATCTGAAAATTTATGACATAAACTAATTTAGTAACTTTAAATAAGAGAAGAAAGAAAATGTTTTTCCCGTTTACCAAAACAGTATTAAGTTAAATGTAAAACTATTAAAAACCATACTTAATTAATCCAGGCTCATAGAGAGTAGAGATCAGAAGCTTTTTTGTGCAGCTCTGTATATTCTATTTCGGATATTTATACACCACATGATATAAAGAAAAGAATAATTATACTTAAAAACACATACCACAACTGAAAAAGCACTCAAAGCAATTATAGATCATAGACAATGCTACCTATAACCAAATTCTTTTGTGCGCCCTTATAAATGAATGATAAATACTGTGCACACCACATTATACAGTAAGCATCTTATAGTTTACCTCAGTAATGTATATCATTTTCAATATGTTTGAAATAGTGTAACATTATTAAAATACGCTGCAGATGATTTTCTTCGCAAATCATTATGTTACTATATTTTTTTGTGTAATCCTGTAAATGAATGATAAATGCTTTCCACTTTATATTATACAGAAAGCATGTTTTAGTATGTATCAGAAATTCATCCAAATTTCATTACGTTTGAAAAAATATAATATGATCTAAATACATTGCAAACGAGTTTTTCACATACACCATAATGCAACGGAATTTATTGAGTGTTCCTGTAAACGAATTGTAAATTTTACATACTTAATTTTCAATAAAAAATATTCTATAGTATTCCTCATAACATACATGGTGGTCCAAAAATATATGTCAAAAATGTAAAGGCAGGTAGAGAGGACCTAAATAAGCAGATTTTGTATAGGAATGTGGGTGCGGAAATGCAGTGTTGAGGCACTAGAGGGCGTTGTTGAATGCAGTGGATGAATGATCTCCTTTGGCTTGAGTCGTCATTTATCACACGGATATCGAAAAATGTGGATTTTTATTCAAATGCGGAGCTTACCGACATGCATTTCATGTATGGGATTACGCAAAGAAATGGATTGGCTGCTCAAAGGACTTACATTAACGATTCCCCGGTAGGATTCTGCAGGATCCCCGAACGTTTGAGCGTCTTCATGAGGAGTTGTGCGCAAGTGAATAGTTTTATGCTTCCAGGCGTGATAAGGGCATTGCAAGATATCGCAGAATTACTGCAGTGGAAAAAGTAGTATTACGCACAGTAGAGGATAGCACAGTAGTAGAGCTCAAAATCTGTTGGACATGCGTTGGGTGTGAACCATTTCCTTGTGCAGCCCCATACATGAAATGCATGTCGGCAAGCTCCACATTGGTGTAACGATGCATGTTGCTCAAAATCGGTGACGAAAAGGCAATTCAAGCCGGCAAACCCCTTCCATCCACCGAACTTAACAGCGCCCTCTACTGCCTCGACACTACATTTCTGCACCCACATTCCTATAAGAAATCTGATTATTTACGTCCCCTCTACCTGCCTTTTCATTTTTGACCTATATTTCTGGACCACCCTGTATATTAATTAAATTGCAATCCGAATATACATTCAATTTTAATTAATTTTTCAACTACTTTTCAGCAGTGAAATTACGCTTGAAATTATTGAATATTAAATACGTGAATAATCACATTGCTAACAAGTCGTAAACCAACTTAGTGAAAAATGTCCAGGCCGGGAATCGAACCCGGGCCCCTGGAATAGATCTCCAGTGCTCTACCACTAAGCCACAAGGACGATGCCCAGCTTGGCATCTCTCACTTATATAAGTCGGTAAGGCTGCAACCGCAGCACAAGATGGAAAAGTCTCCATGAGCACACATTCTAGTGGCGAAACATGAGACGCAAATTAACCCAGCATCGGTGAATATGTACAATTTTAATTAATTTTTCAACTACTTTTCAGCAGTGAAATTACGCTTGAAATTATTGAATATTAAATACGTGAATAATCACATTGCTAACAAGTCGTAAACCAACTTAGTGAAAAATGTCCAAGCCGGGAATCGAACCCGGGCCCCTGGAATAGATCTCCAGTGCTCTATCACTGAGCCACAAGGATTGTTAATTTGCGTCTCATGTTTCGACACTAGAATGTGTGCTCATGGAGACTTTTCCATCTTGTGCTGCGGTTGCAGCCTTACCGACTTATATAAGTGAGAGATGCCAAGCTGGGCATCGTCCTTGTGGCTTAGTGGTAGAGCACTGGAGATCTATTCCAGGGGCCCGGTTTTGATTTCCGGCTTGGACATTTTTCACTAAGTTGGTTTACGACTTGTTAGTAATGTGATTATTCACGTATTTAATATTCAATAATTTCAAGCGTAATTTCACTGCTGAAAAGTAGTTGAAAAATTAATTAAAATTGTATATATTCACGGATGCTGGGTTAATTTGCGTCTCATGTTTCGCCACTAGAATGTGTGCTCATGGAGACTTTTCCATCTTATGATGCGGTTGCAGCCTTACCGACTTATATAAGTGAGAGATGCCAAGCTGGGAATCGTCCTTGTGGCTTAGTGGTAGAGCACTGGAGATCTATTCCAGGGGCCCGGGTTCGATTCCCGGCTTGGACATTTTTCACTAAGTTGGTTTACGACTTGTTAGCAATGAGATTATTCACGTATTTAATATTCGAATATACATTCTAGAGTTAAAACACAGAGAAACAGACGGCTGGACAGCCAAATAGACGGTAAACAAACCGAAGTCATAAACACTTTTCTGCAATGTTGGAAAGTAATTAGAATTTGAAAGATAGTCTCTGAAAAATTGTTCACTTTTGCATAATTTAAATTAAAGATATAAAATTCCCGACAGCAGTTTTTGAAAAATAATAGCCTTGACATTTTCTTGAAACTAATTGAAAAATCAATCGATCCCCCCCCCCCTCCCCAACAAAAAAAGACTGATACTCTAAATAATTTATACTTTACTATATCTCTTTTTTATTTCTAGTTCACTGAGTATTAAAAGATTGTTCTTTTCAAGTTGCTAAAATATGATCACCATGGAGAAACTGTAGAAAGAATTTTCAATAAAAACGGAAATTAGATTCCCAGTATAATTTGTATCTTTTTTCACAATTTCTTCATCTATATAATAGTAATTTAGTTAAACTTTTAAAACTGTTATTTTATCTTAACCACTTCTCTTACCATGTTTTTTGAAAAAAAAAATAAATCTGCAAAAAATCATCTTATTTTTTGCAATCACATTATTGCGTTTCATCCTTTGCATTTCATATCGCAAAACTTTGTAAACTGCCAATCAAATATTATATATCATTTAATTATATATAATTTATTATATTATATAAGAATATTTTCTTTCTTTTAAATCTTCAGGCTGAGTAAAAACGTTATAAAACAAATTGTAGTGACAAATTATGCCCCGCCCGAGTATTCTCGGGATACGAAACCAAGATAACTCGGGATAATCAGGGCAGAGTTTAAAAGAAAATTCTCAACTAAATATATTTGCTACCTTAAGACACATTGTCAAAATCATTTACATTTGAATAAAAACAAACAAGTAAAAAATAAACAGAAATTGTATTGGTAACTGAATTTTTTAGTTTTATATTAATTGTTCTGCATACTAACAGAACAGGCGTAGAAAATGTTTCTGAAAAGAAAAAACAATAAAAATACACTTTTTTCTTCTAATGTTCTCTAAAATTAACCGTTATCTTTTCGAATCTCTCATCTACAAAAAATAAATTGATTCTTGCTTAGTAACAAATATCTCAGTTTATAATAATCAATTAAAGTTCTATTTACAATTTGATAAAAATGTCTCCAGTTGTCTATTATTTACAGAAATTGTTATTTTGCAGTTAATTTTGGAATCTTAATGAACACTACACGGAGATCACTCAACATTTTTTTTACTTAGTAAAAAATGCTAATAGAGCAGATAGAGATACCGTTTTAATTTGATTAATTTGAAAACATTTTTTTACAATTTTCTTAACAATTAGAAAATAAACAAGCCGGAAATTGTAAGTCAAACGCTGCAAATGACGTACATTCATACTATAACTAGTTTTATAAATATTCAGATCTCGGTGCAATAGCTGTTCAGACCTTGGTGCAATAGCTGTCGTATTCTTATGCAAAAGTGCACGAATACAAAATTTATTACGATTATATATGTAGAAATTTAATTCACATTTACTTTGACGAATAAATGTACCTTTACTGTGGTCGGTGTCTAGAAGTAATTAGTCCAGGCAGATTCTTGAGGAAATCTTAAACTTTAATATTCTTGATTATGTGGATGAGGTATTTACAGATGGGGTATTTATATTTAGATTAAACACGATAAAATATAGCTGGGTGGCGACATTCCGCCTTACTCAGGTCCGTGACCCGGTATTCGGCCGAACAGCGACGTTTCACACGTCTGTTCTCGAGAGCAATCAACAGTCATCTCCTCTCTCTCACAATAGTTTTTGTAAATTCAGCACTTTTTCGTAGGCTCAGAAGTTGAGGTGGATCGTCCAGAGCCTCATTTAAAGAATGTGCTGGTCTTTGCAGTGCAGAGTTCAAACTCTGTCACCACATATATATATTAAATTTAGTAATACGGAAATAATATGACTCAATCTTATATAGGTAATCCCTATGGCAATATAGAATTATTACCTAGCATGGGATACCATTGAATTAATTACGTATGATATTATTTAATAGAATGGCGAAAACTTTTATTAATATCTTTTTAAGTTTTGATATAATTTTCATAAAATTTGAAAGAACTCGACTAAATTCTGCAACGACTATATATATTAAATTTCAAACCATTCGGTTGCGTAGTTTTTACGTTGTTATATGCAGACATCTGGACAGACATACGGACCAGACGAAGACTATAGGTGCTACGTATTTATATAATTACAAACACTCATAAAAACGCTCTTAAAACCCTTATTGCAGTAAACAAGGCTTTTTAAGATAAAATTAATTGTTATTATAATTTAATAGAATCGTTTTTACCAATTTTAACATTTCCCAACATAGAAAGAATTTATGATATGATTCCATCTTTCCATTTGTATGTCATGTTTCTATGCCGCGCTCGATCTTTCGTAAATGTACTTGAATTACCACCAAAATGATATATGTTTTTGAGATTTATGTCAATATTATATCGTTTTAACTATAATTCCTATTTAAAAGGAAATAATATAAAATTGTTTACAAGAACACTTAAAGGATTTCGGATACATTATGGTGTTAGAAAGATTATTGTTTATGGAACATTTTATTTATGTTAATTGATGTCACTTCAAACATTATAAAATCAAACATTATGTGATAGTTAGTTATACATTATTAAGATGCGCGACCACTTCTTTCGTATCGAAAATACACTCATGTCCAAAATTAAGGTCACAAACATAAAATCTGAGAAAACTGATGAACTATTCACTGTGTTGCCATGAAATTTGGCACATAGGTATATTACAACGGGAGAAAGAATATAGCAACATAAAAATTTGGAAAAGATTTTAATTGTGAATTAAGAAACAGGGTATATCAAAATGTGTTAAATCATGAATCAGAGTTAAAGCATTTATCTCAGGAAAAGTCAGTCTAATATGGAGTGTGGCCACCGTGCACTGCTAAACAAGCCTTTCAACGAGATCTCATACTTAAAAATAGCAAATAAAGCCTTTGTGCAACAATATTAAAAAGCAGAAAAACCAACGTTTAAAATGCACAAATAATATATGAAAAGCAGCAAACAGCTGTTTCGAATCTACTAGCGAGATTCTTCTTCAGTGCAAAAGGAACAGCGTGCTAGAAAAAGCAAGGCTGAGCAAAATCATAGACAGAGACGCGCTGGCTTTTATACCCTATGCGGGTGGCGAAGGCGCCGAAATAAACAATGAGAGAGAAGCAGTGGAAAAGACTGGGTGGACAAGTAGCGACATCTACCGGAGAAGTAGAGAAAAGAAACCAAAAAAGGGGAATTAAATTAACGCTTTCCAAATACTTGGAAAATCTGGAGTACTAGATAAGTCATTGACTAAAGAGTGAGAATTTTTAATGATATGGTAAGCTTCCCAAAAATCAAGATCAAGGTTAGAAGAACATTTTTGGATAATGATGGCTGAGGAAAAATCGAACCTATGTTGAGAAGACCAAGAATGTTGAGCAATAGAAGAAAGTTTGAGCTCCTGATTTTTAACATAACCTTCATGCTCTTTTAAACGAAATCTAAGAGCACGTTTAGTCTGACAAATATAAGAAAGACCACACTGACAAGAGATAGACAAGACTCTCCTGTTTCATGCACTGAAAGAGACACAAACACAACTGGACTCCGAGCGTTAGCCATAAAAAGCTCACATTGTTGATGGCTTTCTTGAAGAAGAGGATATTCGCCATATGAATTGGTCTTCATGGTCACGTTTGACAGAAGACAAGAGACAAGTTCTCTTGTCAGTGTGGTCTTTCTTATATTGGTCAGACTAAACGTGCTCTTAGATTTCGTTTAAAAGAGCATGAAGGTTATGTTAAAAATCAGGAGCTCAAACGTTCTTCTATTGCTCAACATTCTTGGTCTTCTCAACATAGGTTCGATTTTTCCTCAGCCATCATTATCCAAAAATGTTCTTCTAACCTTGATCTTGATTTTTGGGAAGCTTACCTTATCATTAAAAATTCTCACTCTTTAGTCAATGACTTATCTAGTACTCCAGATTTTCCAAGTATTTGGAAAGCGTTAATTTAATTCCCCTTTTTTGGTTTCTTTTCTCTACTTCTCCGGTAGATGTCGCTACTTGTCCACCCAGTCTTTTCCACTGCTTCTCTCTCATTGTTTGTTTCGGCGCCTTCGCCACCCGCATAGGGTATAAAAGCCAGCGCGTCTCTGTCTATGAGATCTCATACTGTTTATGAGGGTGTCAATAAATGTTTGTGGCAAGAAAGTCCATTCTTTCAAAAGCGTGGCTGTTAAATCCTGGTGGGTCCTGGGAGTGAGGTTATGCTGTGAAATGGCTCAGGTCCAGGATTCAGGTCCGAAGACCATGAAGACCAATTCATATGGCGAATATCCTCTTCTTCAAGAAAGCCATCAACAATGTGAGCTCTTTATGGCTAACGCTCGGAGTCCAGTTGTGTTTGTGTCTCTTTCAGTGCATGAAACAGGAGAGACTTGTTGTTGTGGAGCCGAAGACATCAGTCTTGGGCACAACAAGAAAGACGGCGTGTTCTTTGCAGAGATGGGTCTAGATTCACCACGCAGAGTGATTCTTATCGAATCTTCATCTGGAGAGAACTTAGAGTTCGCTATCATCCCTCATTCGTAAAATAAATCAATAGGTTTGGTTACAAAGGAATCCTTGTTTGGGGCGGCATAATGTTGAGCAGTCGTACGCCACTGCACGTCTTCGATGCGGGTACTGTCAACGCACATAGCTTTAGGGATGAGGTCCTTGAAGCCTATGTGAGGCTGTTTCGGGGTACTGTAGGCCCGGATAATGCGAAACCACATACAGCTCACATTTTTAATGATTTTCTTGAAGAAGAAGATATTCGCCTCATGAATTGGCCCTCGTGATCTCCGGACCTCCGTCCTATTGAACATGCTTGGGATGGTTTAAGAAGAGCCATTGCACAGCGTAATCCTTCTCCCAGGACCCACCAGGAGTTAAAAGCTACGCTTTTGGTAGAGTGGGCTTTGTTGCCACAAAAATTTATTGACACCCTCATAAACAGTATGAGAGCTCGTTGTGAGGCTTGTATAGCAGTGCACGGATGTCACACTCCATAGTAGGCAGACTTTTCCCGAGATAAATGCTTTATCTCTGATTCATGATTTAACACTTTTTTATATAACCTGTCTCTTAATTCACAATTAAAATCTTTTTCATATTGTTATGTTGCTATATTCTTTCTCCTATTGTAATGCACCTCTGTGACAAATTTTGTGACAACACAATGAATCAATGAATAGTTCATTAATTTTCCCAGATTTTATGTTTGTGACCTTGATTTTGGACATGAGCGTAATTCATGTAACATCTAATTGGATTTTAGAAGGACGCATCAACATAATATCCCATTTTTTTATTATATTATGCGCTTTAAAGCTTAATTAAATTTTAGCATATCGCTCACTCGCAAGAAAAGTGATACATCTCGACAAAAGTAAATTTCACAGACGTAAAAGGAGATTCGCATGTTTTTACTGTAACATGAAAGTATTGTACATAGCCCTGGATTCAGCAGGAACAACATGCATAAAAGAGTAAAATCCTTAAGAATGAAGACGTAGATGAGGTTTGGAGGATTGACTAATTTTACCTCCACACACATTTTGCCCCAGTTTCTGCGGTAATGAATTTACATAAGTGTAATATGACGATTTTCCAGATAACTAAACTAAAGCTAAATTCTGTGGCTATACGATCCATGAAGACTTAGGGCCTATAGTGTCCATCCCTGTTGTCTTGACCATAGGTCCAAGGTACTATACAGCATATGTCTCGTCCAGGTGGTGAGTCGAATTGCGGGACATCAGTGTTTACTTACCAAGCAAGCTTGGTACTCATTGTATCGACCTCGAAGGTATGAAAGGCTAAGTGAACCTTGCCCATTCAGGAATCGCAGTCTCGACCTGCAGAGGGGCAGTCAAGCGTAATGACCGCTGCGCTAATGGACTTATTTTACAGCTAACTACACGTATGAAACTTTTCCTGTAGCAAAACAGATTTTTGACAGGACTATTAGTGGAACAAAACGCAAAAGGAATTTTTACGAGTTGTGTCACTTTTCTTGCGAGAGAGAGATATTATTTGCTGTGTACACTTCCTATAGATCTATATATATATATAACAGCCGTTCTTTGTGTGTATGTCCTTTATACAAATCTTCAATTTTTGGTCGATTTGCACGAAACTTCATGTACATACTTTTTAGACCGCGGAAAAGATCACTGTCTACTTTAAAAAATCATCAGACCACTATGTATCCCTTTTTCTACCATCTTATATAATTTCACATTATAGAAATATCTCTTTTATTTAATTTTATTATACAATCGTGTTGTACATCGCAGACGGCACTTTACCACATTTCGTGTACGCTGTCATAATGGCTGACACAGTACTCCTTGCACGCCCCATATAATTGTCTGTTTCCGTCACGGAGCAAACAACACACCACATTCCAACAATCATTCCTTTTTCGAATTCTGACAGTCAGTCATTATTGAGTTTTTCAGAGCATATGGTAAGCGCATGGAACACTTATGACTGACGGTGAACGACTAATACCTTACCTTTCATAACCACTAGGTGGCAGAATTGAGTACAAAGTGGCATGCTCGTTCTGCTTCTTTGAAATGAACCATGCCTTTTTCATGGGTGTTCGTATTATTTTGTCACCCATCTGTACTTTCTAATGTTTAAGACAAAACTTCGGTTGTTAAGGGCCAAATTTTTTAGTTGATGATTTACAGTAGAACTTGGTTTAAGAATGATAGACCGATATACAATATACTAAAACTATCCCTGAAAAATTATCTAACATTTTAAAAGGCTAATCATTCAGAATGGGGTTCAACTGATTAGTAACTTTTTGGCTAACTCTATAACAAAACATGTAGAGCAAAATGGGATATACTAAAACCATTATAGAAAAATGCGTGCATAGTAACAGCGCAAATTCCATCAAAATCTGTCCAGTAAAACTTTTTTAAAAGGCCAATCTTTTATAATAGGCCTCATTTGATTATTGAACTTTCTTCCGTAGTTTTATACGTAACTGCCTGACGTAAATGCACTATTCTAAACCATCCGTGTAATATTATCCAAGAAACGATGCAAAATCCAAGGAAGTCCATTAATAATTTTTTTTTAAATACTAATCTTTCATAATCAGGTTCACATGATTATAAAACTTTTCCCTATAATTCTATCACTAAACAACATAAAAGAGTATGTTATACACTAAAACCTTTCCTGAGAAACTGATAGTCGATTGAAATCCATTCAGAAGAACTCAAGTTTTAAGCAGCCGGAACGAAATTCCCATTTGCATTTTCTATACATAATAGAATATTTTGCATAGTTCGATTTGATATCTGTTAAATTCGTGTTTTATTTCATTTTGGCGTTTTAATTTCATTTACCAATTTAGTTATGAAATATTACACGAAAACAAACAAGTACTGAATTATTTGCAGTGTTTCTGAGCAATTGAGTTAATCTTTTGTAATTGCACGCACATTTAAAAAGTATTCATGCTTGAGAATCACTTTAAAATATATAGAAAATCTTTAAATTGACATAAACCTTTCAAACAATTATCATTGAAAGTTTTTTTTCGTTTTCTATTAGACGTTGGAACAATCGAATGTGCGATGTTTAGAAGCTAAATTGTAGTAAAATCGAAATTTGTGGATAGATTAGGTTGTTGTCACCAATGATATGATGATAAAGTTACACATAGACATGCCTTTTCTTCATAATATTGCATTAAAAGCAAACGGGTTCATATTTCGTAATGGTTTCGTTGGGCTGCATGCACATTTAAAAATATCCATGTTTGAAAATTACTTTCAAACCCATTAAAATAAAAAAAAACTGAGATTCAATTTTCAAATAAATTTCATTTGAAAGGAATTTTTGTTCTATTCGACAGCTTAAAAAATTAAATTGTGTGCTGTTTAGAAGTTAAGAAAAATTGCTGTAGAGGAATAATTAGTCTGTTAGGTCGTTGCCATCAACAGTATGATGTCAGCGTTACTCACTGACATATTTTTACATTATAATGTAGATATACGCCATACAAACGAGAATTTCACTATATGATATGCCATTTGATGGATTTTTTTTCGTATTGTCAGAAAATTGCAAATTTTTCTGTTACACCAGGGAAAGAAAACGGGCATTGCGATATTAAAGCTCAGACTTTTTATTATGGTGTCAAGACAATAAGGTATGTTTTTTAATTGTCATTTTAATGATTTGTGGACGGGAATGCACAAATCTCAGTTATTGTGATTATTATACACTGTAAAAAAAACCGGGAAAAATCACAGCCAATTTCGCTGTGAATTGCTTCACTGGCATAAGAATACAGCGTTTTTATAATTTCAGTATTGATTTACAGTAAACTGCTGTTATTTTAAAGCCGCCAAAACCGCCCAAACAACATTCCAAACGAGATATTCAAAGGCAGCGTCAACCAAAGCAGGTTATTACTAGCGTTAGCCTCGTTCGATTGTTAGCGTCTTTCTGAATAAGTGCTTATTACTTCAATTCAAAGTGGCGCTTTTGGATACACAAACATGAAACTGGATACTATATATTTTAAAAATTCATAGTAAGTTTTATTTTTATGTTTATTGGTATCATTGATTTAATAACTATTAGATAGCCAGTTCTATTATATAATGTAAGATACAAATTCCGTATTTGACCACATGTGTATAAACACTGAGTAACAACAATAGCTTTTGAATCATTTGTATAAATATTAAATATTTTCTCTTAAATTATAACAAAAGAGAATTGTTCAAATTCAGATTTTTTTTAATTATTTTTTTCTTAAAGGACTTTGTTATTATTTATACTTTTGTGTATCGGTCCCAGATAACAAAAAATCCCCATTATATTATTAAATATGTTTTGCTTTGCTTATTATATATTTTCCAAAATTCCAGTTTATCGGAGTGTAAATATAATTACTAATAATACAAATCATATAATTTTCATTATTCTCCAAAAGCTTTAAGTTCACTTTCTGTACTTATTTAAATATTTAAATTATTTAATGTATTATTAATGTAAAGTTTTTCAAATTATCAAAAACAGCTTTACTACCAATGATCTTATTTTTCGTGAGAGATATTCAGATTTTATAGATCCTAGATTTTTACGCGCATTTATTTTCATTTTTTTATATGTAATGTTCAAACCATTTATGTGTAATATGTAACACTATTTTATTAATCCATAAAAAATTCCAAGAGTTTGCTCACTATTATCGCAGCAGATTGCATTTTGATTTTGTCCATTATCTAACAATAATAAGTATAATCCGCAACTAGAAGCTGAAATTAGATATTTTTAATGTCTTCAATGTATGTTATAATACGCAGTATATTTTAAATTGACATATGATATATTCTATACAATGAGTTACAATAGTTTAAAATTTTCTATTTGTAGCTTTTTCGGTCTTTTTTTTATTTTATTTCTTCTGTTACTTTATCGTGCGAAGTTTGTATCTTACATATGTATAACAAAATTTATTATATAAGAATGCTATTAAAACAATGATATAAGTAAACATGAAGATAATACTTAGTACCATTTGTCTTTAAAAGATGGTCATAATATAAAAAAAGAGAAAATCAATGTGAATAAACATTACGGGGAGGGGGGGGGGGTATAAAAACACAAATACATATCTACAAAAAGAAAAAAGAAAAGCTAAAAATTTACAATTATTTTGTTAAGAGTGCTGTAAAATTAACAGCAAAAAATGCTGATATAATACAGACTTGTTGTAAAATCTCAAAAACAAAATTACTGTAAAATTAACTGAAAAAATGCTGTAAATTTACACATTTGCTGTTTATCCGTGATAAACAAAATTGCTGTAAATTTACCGCAAAATTTGCTGGCACCCATATTGCCAGCATTTTTTGCTGTAAGGTTACAGTGATTTTTTTTACAGTGTAGTAGTTCATTTAATTTATTATTTTACATGAAAGGTCTCTTATAATTGACACGTGCGAAGCCGGGTAGTTCTGCTAGAGTCACATATAGAATTGTTAAAGATAATTTCAATTAAATAAATGCTATGGACGAGAATTGCAAAGGGAATTGCGAAAATATTACTCTCTATAGATGGTAATAGCTGAAAATAGCTTTACAACTGCGTGTGGTGCTTCAAATTTGTTTACTTATACAGGGTGATTCAAAATAACGTGGACAAAATGAATGGACGAAACAGGCATACAAAAATTAATCAGAAATGACATTTGAACATGGGATCGCAAACGCCATTCGCGGCCGCTAGAAGGGGGTAGCAATTTATATGTAACACAAGAAGAATAAACAAAAATCATTCTACAATAATTTATTTATTCTGTATTTCCTCACATATTACATATTTTTGACTAATACTACTACAGAAGATCTTCATCCTTTTTGCCAGACGTCTGAGGATACGCATTAAATCGACGTTGCATTGAGTGGTGCCCACTCTCAAGCCTATCAAGTGTATCTCGAACACATACCGCTATGTAATGCGTGTCTTCAGGCAAAATTTTTGAGCATCTCCTTTAGTACTATTGGTCGTAAATGTGTAACATGTATGGAAATACAGTATAAATAAAATGATGTAGAGTGATTTTGGTTTATTCTTCTTATATTACGTATAATTTGTAACCCCACTAGCGGACCCGGAAGGCATTTGTGACCCCGTGTTCCCATGTAATTTTTATTCTGTTTGTATTCCTATTTTGCTCTTTCATTTTGACCACGTTATTTTGAATCACCTTGTATATATATATTCTTTCCCTGGTAAAAAATGCAGATTCGTAGCAATATTCTGATAAAATTGAAAGTATTGCTTATTTTCTGTGCGTTGCAGGACTTTTCTTGCAAGTATACAAATTTATTTGAATTTAGCTACGTATTTTCAAATTAAATGAAAAATAGTTATTAGAATCAACTAAGATTTACTTTCATGTTTAAAACTTTCGATTTTTTTTCCTGTAATTAATCGATTTAAACTTTTAAATAGACATCTTTCTGAGGAAAATTCTTTAAGGAATATTTTTCCAGTAACAGAAGAAGGAAACAAAACGAAAAAAATGCACAGAACATTCATTATAAATCAATTTCCAATATTACGAGGATATTATTACAAAATTTTCATTATCTTTAACTTGTTGACAATCATTGTAATTCTATAAAGATATAAGGAGTAGCTGAAGCCTTTAATGCTGCAGATAACTACTTTTTATTTTACTCAATTATTTAATATGCATTAATCCTATTTGAACTTTACCTTCGGCAAGAAAATCTTTTGACTTTATCACAGAGGGTTTTTTCTGAACTATTTCAAATTTATGTTTGGTGTCAAAGACTTTAAATTTCTAAAGTGTTCATGATTTCGATTTCTTCTGTCCAATCAGTCCGTCTGTCCGAGCGCGAAACAGCGCAAATATACTCGAATTGGTCTGGACTTTTTCTATGTTATTGAAGTTTACTGTACCACGACCGCTATTGAAAATGAAGTGTGTACCATAATTCATTTACAGGAACAGTAAAAAATATTCGGTTACATAACGGTCAATGGGAAAAAAACGTTTCAAGTACATTTTAATGATGTTATATCGTTTCAAACACAATGAAATTGATATGACTTTACGAAGTTTACAAAATATGTATTGTATAGAATATGGGTTGCAAAGTCTTTATCATTTATTTACAGGGCCATACAAAAGAATTCCGTTACATAATGGTATTGAGGGGGGGGGGGGACTCTTGATAGGGTATTTTAATTATCTTACACTTTTTCTAATATAATGAAATTGATATATATAACTGAGGTTCATTATAAGTTAGTTTTTGTAAAATATGAAGTGCTTAGCGTTTATCATTTATTTACAAAGACACACAAAAGATTTTGGATGTAATGCTGCAGACAAAGTACTATACATTAGCGAGAATTGCTGGAAGTGTATTTTAAGTTCTAGCGTTCATTTTTTAGTTTAACTAAACTTTTGCATACTACGCATAACTGCTATAGATCATATACAGGGCTACACAAAACAATTCTTAGGAGTTACTGAGTACAGGCGTAAATTGCTTAAATGTTTTTAATTGAGTTATGCCTTTTTAAGATGATTTAAATTTTGTATACTAAGAGATGTTGGCAGAACGTAGATAAAATCACACTTTACTTACAATGTATAGTGACGTCAGTTGTAAAATACATAAAGTAATTAAAAGAACTTATAGAATAGCGTGTCCATAGAGGACAATACAACCAAATTATTTTGCACGACCCTATAAAGGAAGTATTTCAAACATTATTTTCTATATTAAATACGCTATTGGCATTTCATGTTTTTGCCAATTTCATTCTATGTGCACAAATTTCGTTCTATTTGCACGAATTGCATTTTGTTGTATCAAAATACTTTTGTGTGACCTTGTAAACGATGATAAATGCCAAATAATTTACCTTTAATGTGAAACGTGTTCTAAGTATTTTAGTATTATCTGAGAATTTTGTTAACTTTGAAATAGTATGAATTAATTAAAGTGAGCTTTAAAAACTACCACCGATAGATCATAATGTACCCGAAATATTTTGTGTGCCTTTGTAAAAAAATCATAAACTATACACTTACAGATCATGTATCAGCTACATTACTATTATGAAGGTCACGAATATACTGTATCAATTTTGTGGCAATCCGATCATATTTAAGAAAGTTAGAGCGTATGCATATAGAGGGACAAACAGACTGATGAACCGAAATTTTTTACACATTTTAGCAATGGTGAAAACTATAAAAAAATGTATATTTAAACAACTGTTGAAAAATTGCCATACTCTAGAAAAATTGTGGAAATACATTAAAAAATTTTAAAAGTCATAGGTTATCATTGCGGGAATTTGTGCTTCGATTATTATTTAGACAATTCTGCGTACTAGAACTGCGCCTACCTTAATTCCATAAGCTAAATAATATTTCTCATTTGACAATTTGCTAGTCATTATCCTGCAGAAAACACATCTTATTTTAATGAAATTAAAAATATTCTACATTAATACCGTTATTTTGCTTTCGTGCTTAACAAATGTTTAGCCTACTTCAAGTCCTGTATGTATAATTCAAACTTCCTACTTCAAGTCCAAAATGTGTCGTCATCGCTGTATAATTTTTTTTATAATACTTTTATGTCAAAAAGAAAATTAAGAAAATACTTTTCTTTTATAAAAAGTTTAATACATGATTAGCAATACTTTATATCCTACACAAAAAATGTAATTACTTAGTTTTTTATGTTTGTTTTTAATGTCAAAATACTAAAAATCTCTCGTTTCTAAGATACTAAAATGAAAAATATTTGAGAATAGTTAGGGCAGAAGAACTCTCGAACCTTAAAGAAAAAAAAGACTCACAAAATTTCTGAAAACGCAGTAAGTAAAAGTATAAACAGTAAAAAATACAATTTTTTTTTAAATTAATTTTTTCAACCACTTTTCAGCAGTGAAATTAGGCTTGAAAATTATTGTATATTAAAGACGTGAATTATCACATTGCTATCAAAGCGTAAACCAACATAGTGAAACATGTCCGAGCCACCGTTTCTGGGTGCTGTTCACCGATGCTGGGTTCATTTGCGTCTCATGTTGCGCCGCAAGATTGTGTGCTCATGAAGACTTTTCCATCAAGTAGCTGCGGTAGCAGTCTCACCAACTTATATAAGTGAGAGATGCCAAGCTGGGCATGGTCCTCGTGGCTTAGTGGTAGAGCACTGGAGCGTTATCCCAGGGGCCCGGGTTCGATTCCCGGCTTGGACATTTTTCACTTTGTTGGTTTACGCTTTGATAGCAATGTGATAATTCACGTTTTTAATATAAAGTAAGAAATAGTTAAGATTCCGAGAATTTTTTCCTTATATTGTTGTTGTTCTGAACAATTATGGACCAGGTCTCAAAGGTACCGTGTGAAGGGTTACAGCTTTCATTTGACAAGTCTCCACATATGAAGATCTTTACCGGAAAAGTGTGTGAAAAGTATGTATCACTCGCTCGGTTTGGTACCTCTCTCATACCTAGTGACCTCCAATCTCTTTTCTGACCCACCAGTGGCTGAGAGGTTCTGCTCTCAAAGCTGATAGACGGGATGTGCTGATTTCGAACCCAGTCGCACCCGTCGGTCTAATTGTTCGGAATTTTCCGTGATTTTCTTCGAGCCTTGGGTAACCTATAGTAAATACGGGTTAGGTTCTCTTAGAAAGACTCCCTCAGAGGGCATTCCACCTCGGGCCTATATCCCTCGTGTAGATAATCGGCCGTCATGTACACTATGACGCAAAAGTTTAGACAATGACGTCATTCAGCTTTAAAATGTAGAATTATGACGTCAGAATTACAAAAACCTGTAAATATATTCAAAAACTGATTTAAAATGCTATGTACAAATGACAGTCGTTTTATTTGCTATAATACTAATTTTTTTTCATAAAAATTCAAATGTGCTTGTCGCAAAAGTTTAGACACTATTCTAAATTTCTTTGAATATTCGCTGGCATATGCAAATTTAGAATCGATGATGTCACAAATTTGGAGTACTTAAGTTCTGCAAACGATTGCGCTTCATAGTCGACATGCCGAGAGCTAAAGAAATTCAAGTGAATGAGGTTTCAAGGATTTGGCAGTTGAAAGGTGAAGGGAAGAGCGTTTCTGAAATTTCTGCTATTATTAATAGATCAAAAAAATCTATTTATCGAGTTTTATCGAGTGGTTCCGAATATAAAGCAAAATGTCGGTCTGGGAGGCCACGTGTGACAAATGTACGAGAGGATCGCCTGATACAAAGACTAGCGAGTACTCAACAAATGAGCGTACGTGGAGTTCAAAGCTCATCGGGACTCTCTGTATCAAAGGATACGATTCGTAGACGAATTTTGGAAAAAGGAACAATCGTTTATAGCAAAATGCAGAAGAAACCAGCTCTGAAACCATATCATAAGTTACAAAGACTTATGTGGGCTCAAAAGCATATGTCATATGGAGAGAAATGGCAGTCAGTCATATTTAGCGATGAAAAAAAGTGGAATCTGGATGGTCCAGATGGTTGTTTATCGTATTGGATTGACTTGCGGAAGGAACCTCGACGTTTTTTTAGTCGCAGACAAGGAGGGGGCTCGGTGATGGTTTGGGCAGCCTTTTGCTATAATGGACAAGTATCTCTGACCTTCACCAGTGGTCGTCAAACTTCACAGCATTATACACAGACATTAGAAGAAAACCTACTGCCATTTGCTGAGCTTCTAGGGGGTCCTCAGTGGGAATTTCAGCAAGACAATGCTTCATTTCACACTGCAAAACATTCAAAATCTTGGTTTAATTCCCATAATATAAGAGTTCTCGACTGGCCAGCATGTAGCCCAGATCTTAACCCTATAGAAAACCTTTGGAGCATCATGTGTCGCAAAGTTTATAGCAACGCTAGACAATACTCTTCTGAAAAGGAACTTAAGACATCTATTGAGAATGCATGGTACGATATCGATCCACAAACTATGCAAGATTTAGTTTCTTCCATGCAATCTCGTGTATATGACGTAATACATAAGCATGGATGCGCAACCAGGTTTTAAAAATTGTTTATTTCGATTTTATTTAATTTGTGTCTAAACTTTTGAGACAGCAGTTTATTTTTGTTACCATTTAATTTATTGCAATATGCACAATTCCACTTTTCTTTGTTATAAATATTGTTTATATGTACAGCACATTAATTTCAAGCAGTGATTTGAAAATTGAATAAATATTTTTCAAAATATGTAAGAATTTCTTCATTGTCTAAACTTTTGCGTCATAGTGTATAATACGAACACCAAGCTCTTTGCTCTTAGAAACTATAGGTAAAAAAAGTAACAAGAAAACACTAGAATACGAAGATTTATGTAAAACTTTCTATTAAAATAAAAGATAACCTTTGCTGTCCGTGATTTTTTGGAAGCATAACGAAATGGTTTATACAGATTACGAATTCTATTGCATTTTTAAACAATATAGACCGTAATGTGAATAATCATAACAGGAACTATGACTCAAAATATGAATTAAATTTCATTTTAATCCAATATTTAACAGGATTTAGAACAACGTTGTTACTGGGTTGTCATCAACTTGTCATCAAGTTGACATCAACTCGTATGTAATTGAAACAGAGAGCAATGAATAAGCTCGAAGCCGCATACTCTATTAAACCCACTAGTCTATAACTTAACACCTTGAGAGGCAGTGGGATATATTACATACTACCTAATTTTAATCAAGATTTGCATCAGAAACCTTTAACTAAATTTTCATTTTATAAATTTGGTGAAAAAAAGTTGTAAACTTATTTCCCTTATTTTGAACTGGAATATTTCGAAAATTACGGTGTGAGTTCAACATTACAGAAATACAATTACTTGCCCCTCCAGGGGTCAAACTTATTGAATTAACCTTTTAAATCTTTCTGGCGGGTCTTCCATGTTAGCTTCTGTTCCGGGCAGCCCTCCGCAAGAAGAAGCGGTCGTTGCGGACTATTCTGCCTTATCGGAAAAGTAGTACATCCGAATAAGGAAGATACCATAAGAAAAATTTAAAAGCTAAATTCAATACGTTTAAGACATCATAAGAGTATTCCGTATCCGAGGAGTTTGTTACATTGGCTTTGAGTTTATTCATGGTTTATACTGCTGGTTTTGTCATGCGTGGGTTGGTACAAAATTAATTGATTGTTTTAATCATTGTTGGAAATTTATTGTTGTAACTCTATCGCAGCTAGTCTTGCATCCACTATTACAAGAAGCTGCGATTAAAATTAAAAAGGAACAAGTAGGTAAGTATGATCACAGATCGCACAGAGGGTTTCGTTTATTATTCCTTTCAAAACACTTTATCCTTTGCAAAAATCTGTTAGTTCCACATTTCGTAACCACGGGCGCACTCTATTCTAAACAAACCTCCGTTTTATATACTATCCGTAGATATATTAGTCGAGGAGATTGGACCGATAGCACCCGAGATATGTAAGCGCCCCGGCGATAAAAAATGGAACTAAAATATGTAAGGCTATGGTGCATAATATGAATGAATGGTCAAAGTGGGGTCGGCAAATGTTGGAAAAGTGCTCCCCGAGTGAAAAGGACGGAGGTTAGAAAAATTGCTTAAAATACACAAGCTAGAACCCGGAAGAGTAAATAATATAAGACTTTTTGAAAATTTTATGATTTGCCGTGTGGTCTGAGGTATTCAGCTATACGTATGTAAAATTCATGTCTTCAACCTAATTAGAGGCTCTCTTACAAAGAATTGCTTAAGATACAAATGTGGTAGCTCAAAGGATTAAACGTAAGACTTTTTCAAGATTTTATGATTTGTCGCCTGGCCTCAGGTGTTCTGCTATAAGTATGCAAAATTTAAATTCTCCAATTTAATAAGGGCTCAATTAGAAAGAATTCTTTTAAATACGCATGTGGGAGTCCCAAAGGTTAAATGTACGATTTTTCAAAATTTTATGCTTTGTCGTATGATGTGAGGTGTTCAGCTATAATTATGCAAAATTTCACGCCTCCAACCTAATTAGGGGCTCACTTAGAAAGAATTGTTTAAAATACACATGTGGGAGCCCGAAAGGTTAAATGTACGACTTTTTCAAAATTTTATGATTTGTCATTTGATGTGAGGTGTTCAGCTATAATTATGCAAAATTTCACGCCTCCAACCTAATTAGGGGCTCACTTAGAAAGAATTGTTTAAAATACACATGTGGGAGCCCAAAGGATTAAATGTACGGTTTTTTCAAAATTTTATGATTTGTCTTTTGATGTGAGGTATTCAGCTATAAGTATGTAAAATTTCACGCCTCCAACCTAATTAGGGATTCACTTAGAAAGAATTGTTTAAAATAAACATGTGGGAGCCCGAAGGGTTAAATGTACGACTTTTTCAAAAATTTTTGTTTTGTCGTATGATGTGTGATGTTCAGCTATAAGTATGCAAAATGTCAAGTCTCCAACATGTATAGTTTCTGAGAACGGGCTCTGTGACAGACGGACAGACGGACAGACAGACAGAGGAGCGAGACGAATAGGGTTTCGTTAGATGAACAAAAAAGGATTTTTGTCCCTAGCGCCCAAGATGATGAGGTACTATCCTGAAAATACTTTAATATTGCAATGTCACCAACAATGAATTTGTGTGGAACATTTGAGAGAAAAAACGTCTGAGGATGTGTGGTCAAATTTTCTGTGTAACGTTTGACCCGGATAGGCAGGAAACAAGCCAAGTTAATAAAAGCGAATGAAAAAGTAATATTGAGGTATATAACATTAATAACATAACTGCAACAGCAATAATTGTTGAAAAAAATCTATCTGCATTCTAAACAATGTAATAATAAAAAACTTATATTAAAATAATTCTTCATTTTTTGTCTCACAAAATTCATTGTTATTCATTATCATTGTTGTACACTGTCGAGAAATGTAAGCGGATAATAATTATAGATGCTGATTAATAGTTACAGATGCAATAGACAAACAAACTTTCAAAATTTAAAAAATATGTCTGAAGATTATTACAAAGTATTATCAGTTGAACCCACATCTTCTCAAAAAGAGATACAACAGGCTGCAGACAGACTCATTTCTAACTGGAGTGAAAAACGAGGCCAGAGCAATCAAAAAAGGTCTTAAATTTTGTTTCAAATAAGAAAAGCTAGTGCAGTACTGACTGATCCCTTACAGAGATATGAATATGATATAAAACATGGATTCAAAAGGGATTTCAGTGAGCAGTCATCGATGAAAAAGAGCCCTTTTATACCGTTAAAGTATTCAGAGAGTATAGAAACAATGGATACGGTAAAAATACCGGGTGGGTTAGACTATGAAAAACTAGAAAAATCAATAGCTATGATGGAAACTGCAGATTTGATAAAAGTTAAAGATCGGGCTGATATTAAACCGCTTTCCAAATCCGCCAGTCTGAAAAACGCGAGAAATGTAAAAGTAATCGATGAAATTTCCAAAAATCGTCCAGGTAGTGAAACCGACGCAGACATTATCAGGAAAAATGATCGATTCAAACAAAATTCTTCAAATTTAAAACAAGATATCCCAACAGATGATTTGGAAACATCTGGTAAAGAGCCTGTAATGCCACTTGATGTAGATAATGTAAAGGAGAAAAAGAAAACTATCGTGGAAACTGCAGATTTGTCTAAAGTTAAAGATCTGCCTGATATTAAACCGCTGTCCAAATCCGCCAGTCTGAAAAACGCGAGAAATGTAAAAGTAATCGATGAAATCGCCAAAAATCGTCCAGGTAGTGAAACCGCCGCAGACATTATCAGGGAAAATGTTCGATTCAAAGAAAATTCTTCAAATTTGAAACAAGATCTCCCAACAGATGATTTGGAAACATCTGGTAAAGAGCCTGTAATGCCACTTGATGTAGATAAAGTAAAAGAGAAAAAGAAAACTATCGTGGAAACTACAGATTTGACTAAAGTTAAAGATCTGACTGATATTAAAACGCTGTCCAAATCCGCCAGTCTGAAAAACGCGAGGAATGTAAGAGTAATCGATGAAATTTCCAAAAATCGTCCAGGTAGTGCAACCGACGCA
Source organism: Maratus speciosus (assembly GCA_963932465.1). NCBI lineage: Eukaryota > Metazoa > Arthropoda > Arachnida > Araneae > Salticidae > Maratus > Maratus speciosus. Next base: position 377,922,176 of record OZ010788.1, on the reverse strand, counting down.
GACATTATCAGGGAAAGTGATCGATTCAAAGGAAATTCTTCAAATTGGAAACAAGATCTCACAACAGATAATTTGAAAACGTCTGGTAAAGGGCCTGCGATGCCACTTGATGAGCAGAAAGTAATTGAGAAAAAGAAAACTATCATGGAAGACTGGAAGTAAAATATAAATTCTTATTTTCATTTCTGTCAGATCTATAAGTTAAGCAAATTATCTTTTAAAACAATTTCAGCAATTAATTTCTAAATAATATATTTTTTTATTTCTACTGCTAAAAGTTCCTTTTTTTTTGTTTTGAAGAAAGCACTGGAGGACTGCCTCTGGTGACGATTTATATGCTATTTTGTCTACCCTTATCTCCAAACAATAATCTTCACGGTAAATGTCTATTATTCTGCAATGTAGATTATTATTGTTTAAAAATAATTGTACGAAAAATAAGTAATCACCAAAAGCATACTTGGTAGCGATATACGCACAACGCGCATGCTCAGCTTCGAAGTTTTTCTCCTAACTATGGCAATCCACATTACAAAACTTGACGGTATTTGCTTAGCCGAGTTTACGTGAAAATGTATTGTTTATATGAGTAGGTACACTTTTAAAGTACCAGACTGTCTTTAATGGCAGGATTCATACTCGCAATCTGTTTGTTTTTTTCAAAATTCTATCACCTAATATTTTTTTACTACATATACTTCACTACTTTCTTATAGGTACTCTAGCGTACCTTTAAAAAGAATTGAAAATAAATCAATAAATATGGGCTGGTTATGCTAAGTTATTTTATTTATTTAAAAAGTTTGTTTCCAAACGGTCTTTGTCATTCTACTAGAACATTATAGTGGCTTGTCTGTATTTTTCTAAGTTAATCTTTGACAATACTCTAAGTATGGTTAAAATATTCCAATAACCTCGAAAATAATATATCTCGTTAAACGGGAGTGTCATCATGTGATTTAAAACTGTTATTTGCTTCCTGTACTGATTTGCATATTCATACAGTGCATTAGTTTAGATAGCATTCGCATTGATCAAGTAAAACTTACGATAAGCAATCCGCTTGCCGTGTGCTTCGCCTATTGTTTTTCTTTTTTTTGTATTTGTGTGATGCGAAAATCTGAGATCATGGCGAAGTGGTAATCACCAACCGTTTGTTTATGCCCATCAGTATTTTTGTTTTTTTAATCGATGAAAGTATATATATGATCTGATGTTCGAAATATTTTTACTTTCGTGGATAAAAGAATAAAAACAAATCAAATCTAGATCTAAAAATTAGAAATATATTACAATTCATCCGACATACAATTAAAAAATTACATAATTACACATACAATTAAAAATCCAAAAGTTTCGGCCTAATTTTTAACCCCTCATCAGTGCATTAACATGCAAATGACCAGAAAATTATACATCATGTTTACAGTTAATAATTGCTAACATTTAAAATCAAATTATAAAGAACCATATCAAAGCAATGCTGGGTATTCAGGTGGAACTGCACAGGATTCATTAATCGGCAAAATTTGCTTATGAGTGAACACACCTTAAAAAAAAAAAAAAAAAAAAAAAAAAAACTGTACTTCTAACGTTAATGCAATTGGATCTGATAACTGTCATATTTGCGAAATCTGGGCTATGGTCGGTATCCAAAGAATGCGTTACAAGTATTATAACTGTGATTTTAACTGTTAGTAATTATTAACTGTAAACATGATATATAGTTTCCTGGTCATTTGAATGTTATTGCACTGATGAGGCGCTAAAACTTAGCCCGAAACGTTTGCGTTTTTATTTGTATATGTATTTATGTAATTTTTACTTGTATGTCTGATGAATTGTAGTATATTTTTAATTTTAAAATTTTGTATACCAGACGTTAAACAAAGTTTAGTTATTTTATTATTCAAACCCACATCGTATGTTTCCAAATCTAGTGACGCAGATCCGCGTCTGTTAGCACTGAAAATGAACAGTTCAAGTACGTTGCTAATGAAGTATACTCGTTCAAGTAATAAGATACGTCAAAATGAGTTAATGTGCCATCTATGTGATACCTAGTAATCAAATTTATATAGCCATATGGATGTTTTCTGTCTTCAAAACTAGACTGCGTCTAGCTCGAGACTACAGATAATTCACGTAGTCAAGGTGTTATGTTTCAAGTTCAAATATGCATGATTTTTTTTTTTTTATATAAAAACAAAATTAATAAAATGCCTAAAACTTCCATAGAAAGACATCTAAGCATATAACATGTCTATTTTCTGTTAATATACTTGATTCTCATAATAGTTTGATCATGGTTCTTAATATCAATGTAGTCAGTCTCTGTAGATAGTTACTGGCGTCCTCTCATAGACACTAGAACAGACGGTTCCAGCTCTCTGCGTTAATATTATGGGTGATGACAGACTGAATTATTCATACTGTTCAGCGCAATTGTTTTGACTAGGAATAAAATTTATGATTTAGTTTTCCTCTTTGGTGACAGATGGCAGCACTATACATTCTGGGATGTGTTGTAAATACATAATTATGACATAATGAGTTAGTTATCTTTTGGTTTCTGAGAGTGCTGCTAGGAGCATAGTCCTCTTGTTGCATTATTGATTCTGTTTAATTTTATCTGCACCCAGTATAGGCAGCGGGTTTTAGAATGTAATTTAGCTTTCTTTTCATGAAAGTATATTAATCAGAATGTTATTTTTAACTAGTGAAGTTTGATTCCTAAACCAGAACTTTTGCAACTCTATATTTTATTTGTGTGAAGTGTTTGTAAATGTCAAGATATGTTTTTTTGAGATTGCTCTCATAAATAAGGTAAAATCAAGAAGGATTCAGTTCTTTAAAAGTTCTCTACACATACCAATGGTCAAACTGGATTGTTTACTATCAAGATTAGTCATATGCTGTATAAATTGAAATTTTGAAACATCAATTAAGTACCACAAGACTGTTAAAATTTCGTATTCTGTGGTGGTCTCTTTCAGCGTATTCTACATTAACTTGTATCCAATGTGAGCCTGTTTCACTGTTATAACATAAATCACTTTTGTTATTTATTCGCTGCATATATTAAACAAGATAGACGTAAGTGATCATTTTTTGAAATACATCATTAGTATTTTTTACGCCTATGTCTTTTACTATGAAACTTTAAAAATTGGCATAATGATGCCCAATGGTTTTATATATGAGACAAGTCTTAATTCAAACAGATTCAAGTGTTGATGAAGTACAAGGTGGCCATAATTAAACTGACAGTACTCAGAGTGTTCTTTAGCACGATCTAATTGCGAAAATGGCACCAAATTTTGTAAAAAGATTAATCAAGGTGGGGGACGAAGGATTCCGCGAAAAAAATAGTTCCAAAGTCTTCGCTAGGGGAATATGTAGTGGTCTGTAACAGAAAAGAGAGTTTTAAAAAATGCAGAATCAACACTAAAATTGTTAAATATGCTAAATGAAAGGTAATTTTATTTCAGTATTGATTCTGCATTTTTAAAAACTCTCTTTTCTGTTACACAGTGCAACATATTCCCCTAGCGGTGACTTTTGGAGCTATTTTTTTTCGCGGAATCCTTCGTCCCCCTTCTTCTTTAACGTTCTTACAAAATGTGGCGTCAATCTCTCAATTAGATCGTGCTACAGAACACTGTGAGTACTGTCAATTTAATTATGGCCACCTTGTAGTAAGAATTTTCAAGAGTAATTTCATCAAATTGACTACAGTCAAATTAAGGTTATTTTGGTTAGGTGTTTAGATGTTGGTATGCATTAGGTATTCAGATCATTATTGGTGAACTTAAGGAGACGCTTTCGAGATTAGGAAATATTTGGCTGCATCAGTGTACTTTCCTAATACAGCGAAAGCAATAGGATGATACTTTTTTGCAGATTTTATACTCTATATGTGTTCGAAAGTTTCTATAAATTTCACAAGCAGCTGAACCGATTTAAAAAATGAGCTATCGTTGGATTAGCCTAATAGTGAATGTAGAAGTTAATTTCTCCAAAATACATTAGAGTAGGGAATAGGCGAACAGAATAACTTATAAAAAAGGAAAAAAATTGTATCTCTCTTAGATGAGAATTAATTAAGAATATATGAATTATATTTATTCCTTGAAACGAAAAATTAACTCGAAAGAAAATATATTAAGAATTTTGAATTCCGAGTGCAATAAACTACAGAGACTTGCTTTTTGGATCAAGTTGCTATTTAAAAAGTTATTACTGTTTTCCTTAATACTCTTTTATTGTTGATTATTCTAACTTTATTTTTTATTTTACTTACAGAGATTCGATTTCAGAGACAGAAATATCTTCTAAGCCTGTCGAAAGTGTAACAGTCACAAAACGAATAGCTGGAACTGATGTAAAAACAGTCTATAGTTTTGGATGTGACACAGACTTCATTGAGGTTTTCGTGAATGGTGGGCTAAGAGTAAAAATCGTCAACAATGAATGCCATGATATGTACTGCAATGACATGAAGCATGATGAATTGCCTCCAGGCGTTATTGTCGGTACCTCAACTGCCATAGCTGCCAATAGTTGCATTGTCACTACAGAAGTAACCCGAAGAGGAAAAAGAGAATCTATAGCTGTTTACAAAAATGACACCCTACTTTGCAGAACAGGAAGTGCTATACTTGAAGATTAAAACATAGATAAGTCATAAAATAAAACATAGACAGTTTTTTAAAATGTGTTGCGTTATTGTCTACTTTCAATTACAGTTGGTATTAACCATATAATAATAGATCACTTAACGTATTAAAACTGGTGAAAACAGATAAGCTAAAAGCGTAAGGTAAAATTCGCTTTAATCAGGTTTTCGTCTTTTCACGTATACCCACGTAATATTCTTTCGTTCAAGATCAGAAATTTCTTCAATGTAAGACAGGATTGTTTTAAAGGCAGATTCCGTTTTTACAGGTTTTACTAAAGTTATTTAGATTTAACAAGAAAAATTGTAATTTAAGCTATAACATAGTTAACAAGTAGTAGAAATATTTAAATTTGACATTGACTTGGTTTCGGAGGTTTGCATTGCACATCTTCCTATTTATGTTAAAGTTTTGAATTGTTTTTGAGTTACTGTAGCAACTAATGATGGGCAGAATGAATGATTTTACTATTCAAATGAATCATTTGGAAATGCGCAAAAACATAGTTTCCAACATTTCTGTGCATTTTTAATCAATTACTACCAGAAAATTTTAAAAAGAACAGAAATAAAAAAACACTTGCCAGCCTTTATAAATTTTTTCTTTCTGCTATCTTCAATAGAAGAAAGTATTGTAATCGAAATTTTTTTCGACTTCCGGTTTTCGACGGATTCACACGTTTTAGGGGCCAGAGATCCCAAAAAACATATTTATAGAAAGTATCTGTCTGTCCGTGTGTCGCCATTGTACCATCAAAAAGTGTATGAAGTTATGCATAGAATTAGACGAAATTTTTTTTGTGTGTTTTTGGCTATGGCAAGCAGGTCCTCCTTTAATTTGGAAAAGTTCCGACGGAAGAGGGCTCTGTCATAGCGATTTTTGTGCACTTCTCATTATTGTACCATCGAAAGGTGTATGAAGTTATACATAGAATTGAACTAATTTTTTGTGTATGTTTTTTTATGTTTGGCTATGCCAAGCAGGACCTTCTTGAATTTGGAAATATTCCGCCGAAAGGGAGCATTGTAATAGGGATTTTTGTATAATTTTCTTGATTTTTTGCAGTTTTATTGTATACCGGCAGCTCGTAAAGCGACGAGAACTTCGCATCATGATAAGACGTCTGTTCGCGAACAGCTCATGCACAACAGAATACCGGAAAACTATTGATTTTAATAAATATCATGATCGAGATTAACTCGTTTTTACACCGATTAATTGACTGAAGCAGAAATTTAAGATGAAAGTCAAAGTTGGTATAGTATTGAACTAATAATATTAAAGTATTGACATTTGTAAGTACATTTTAAAAAATTAAGATGTATTAGATAGAAGAAAATTTTGGGATTGGCACATCCAAGTAGTTTAATCAATTATCTTCAGAAATTTTGTATATAAAAAGAATTTGTATATTTTTATGGGGTTCCCTAAATTAATTGCAATTAAAATAAGAGACTTATTTTTTGATACACAATTTCTGATAGGAATTGAATTTTAAAAAACAAAGTTTGGCAGCTATGCATGCTATTGCATGCTCGAATGATTGATTCGAATAGTAAAATCCTTCATTCTGTCCAATACTAAAAACAGTGGCTAAGGAGTATAAGTAAGAGAACAAATGTCGAGGCAAAGTTATTTTACCATTCTAATCCTAATCCTAAAGGTACTAGTAAATCTTCAGATCAGAGACCTCCACATACTTTTGCAAGATATTTTAATTTTTATCTCAATGCACACAATATCTAACATCCTGAAATCAGCAGTTTAATGATGTTAGATTATTTGCATTATTTCTAAATATATGATTTCACAAAGATTCACAAAATCTAATTTTTAATAACTGTTATATTAAACATGATTCCATTCAGTTATGATCTTCAAATACTTATTGTTAGAATTCTTTAGAATAAAAATGTAGTTATCTTCAGCACGCTATGCATTCCCTGAACTCTTTGTTATTTCATTGAATTTATGTTTGTAATTGCGAGTAATTTTCCTTCTTGAAGTTCCTATTATATGTACGAGTGCATTTCAAACTTCATTTTATTACTATTAGCATTGTACAGAGATTTTATTATGCCCTAATAAAATATCGACATATTTGTCAACCGCGAAACATTGGTATTTGTTTCAAAAATTGCATAAAATCTCATATAAGAAAATACCTATAAAAATGCAATTTCCCTTTACGAGATTTATATCTAATTTAGAAATTCAACATTCTTATAATAAAAAAAATAGTTTTGGTTATTATTATAAATAAATTAAAAAACCCATCTTTTTCTAAATAAATCCAAATATATTTCGATGCAAGAAGCACACAAAAACAACCGGCTGAAAATGCTAAAATGTACTGATTTTAATTTATGGATCATTCTGTAGTGACTCTTTAAATTTAACTGTTTAAATTAGGTCTTTCATTAGCCATTTACTTATTTACCATTCCATTTAAATTTTTATTATTCATTGTTATCCTCTTGAAGGACGATTTTTTTTATTTTGAGAAAAAAATGACTTTTTTTTACGATTTGTTCATTTTACATTAATAGGAGTTAAAAAAGAAAAAAGGGGGAAAACAATAAAAAATTACAAAAAAAGGAGAAAAAATAAATATTCACATAAAAAAAATAACGTCCACATTTGTGGCCGCTAAACGTTAAGGGTTATTTATGAGTGAAATTGTTTTTTATAAAATAAAAAATTAACATTAAATTATTAAAACTTAACACATTTAATATACTATCTGATATTATTTTTATCAGCTATTTTTTTTTCAAAATGGCGGCCATTTAAATATTTAAAACTAAAAAAAAAAAAAAAATACACAAAAAATTTAGTAATCCAAATTTATTTTATGTTTAAGTCTTAGGCCTTGATACAAGTCTTCTGGAGTATTTTTTGTTTCATCTCGAACTTAAAAAATGGTTGAGATATAGCAGTTTGAAATTCTAGGGTGGTTGACATTTTGAAAGAAGACAACAATTAAAGAAAATCAGGTATTAATTTATGAGTGTTAGTAAACGCTAGTTTCAAATTCTCTTTAAGCTTGGTGGCACTTGGCGAAATATCACCAAATTTGGCGACCAAAACTAAGCAACCATAAATGATGCCAATTTGGCCATAGCTTACTAATTTGGCGCAATTCGCATTCAAATTTAGTATTGACGGATATTCTTTTATCGGGTTCGTCGCATTTTAACTTTCTAAAATTTGAGTAAAATTTGCAAAATTTTAAGACCAAGAAATAAGGAATTTTTATTGGATCATCTAATCGAGTTCCACTAATTTTAGCTTCGTGTGTTTGAGTAAAATAAGCTATATTAAAAAACAAACAAACAAGGAATATGAAAGCTACTTTTTCCTCCCGGCACATGTCGAAAGGAATTTTTATAGCTCTAACTGTATGTACACCGGTGCAGCCAAACCATAAAACTTTTACTTGTTGAGGGATTCTGTAGGGAATAAATTATTATAATTTTTTTATTATTATTGACAGTTATTATAATTATAAAAAACAAAACGTCCACATATGTGACCAAGGGCACGAGAAGGTTAACGTTATAGATAGGATTTTTTTATAACGCGGTCTAACTTAACAGGTTTTACTGTTTTCTTTACATAGCCTTTCTATTAAAAATAGTCAATTATAAAATATTTTATTAATTCATATTTTTATTAAAAAGAACAAATTAACAAAGATATTTTTAGCTGCAAACACTTCGCTTAAATAACTTTGAAACAATTTGAGACTTATTTATTACCCAATAAAAAGTTCGTACTCATTAAGGAAAATTATATTGGATAATAACTAGACTATGACAAATCCGCTTTCTTCTTTAGTGTTGAAATATTTGAAATAGCAGTTGTTTCTTTTTAATGTTCAACTCTTATTACTCAAGCATTTTTACAATATTTCTGAAATTCTCTATCAATTTATAAACAATTTAAGAATTCCTTTAACAGATGAAGCATTCTCTGATATTTTTCTTCATAGAGTATTTTATAGTCGAAGTAACAGCGAGGTAAATGAAAAATTCAAACTTTGAGAAACTCAATTTTAAAATAGCTATTAATTTTAACTTTAAATATTTATCTTATTACTGAAAAACATTGATAGGGTGACACCATCATCAGTTGATACCCATCCAGTAGTTGATTAAATTTTTTAAATATTTCGCCATTTCAGGTGGAAATGTGTTTTATACGTGGCACTAGACATAATATTTTTGTTTGAATGTTTGAGTATCTGTTGTCACATTGTTTTCAGTTGTCTGCTGTAAGAGAAGCCGTTTTATGATTTTTTTTAAAAAATTAGAAAGTGTAAACATTTAATTTTTGATTAGTTGGAGACAATTACGGCAAGTTAAAATAATCCACTTCCAGCTTGCTTATTTTAACTAACATTGTTAATCATAGCCCAAGAATGATATTTTAAAGCTTAATTTTTAGATTTTCGATTGACTTCTTTCGCCTGATCAACTACCGGGAAAATGGTAATTTAAAAAAAACTATTTATTTATAATTTTGTTGCTATTTAATTTTAGCGGATTTCGTTTTTGTCCATTGTAGGACATTCATTAAGGGTTGTAGCAATCATGTTAGTTTACTTCTAAAACTTAAAAGGAAGGAAATATAATAATACACCCCCCCCCCCCCCCCAGCACTGACTGTATTTGATCAACTACTGGCTGTATCATCCTAAATGTTTGATGAGAAATACCATCTTCCCAAAAGAGTTTTACTAGTCTAAATTAATATATAGTTTGTTGGAAATAAGTATAATTCAAATATAAGTTCTATTCATTTAGTTCGTTTTAATATTTTCTATTATAATTATTTTAATTATTAAAAATGTTTTTCATAAATTTATTAAACTTTTTTTGTCATAATTAGATTTTTGATTTTTTTGCTATTGCGCTGGAGCACAATAAGATATAGAAAATGATAAATGTTAAATACTAAATAATGAAGGCATTTATTATAAATTATTAAAATTTATTAGTTAAGATTTATTTTATGATATTTACGAAAATTGATGTGAATCTGTAATAAACGTCTTCAATCTAAGATGAGGTATCTTGTATCTTGTACTTGTATTTTGTCTTAAGGGAATTTATTCCAACTAACACTTTTATAAGAATTATTGTTAATCACAGCCCAAGGATGATATTTTAATGCTTAATTTTTAGATTTTCGATTGACTTCTTTCGCCTGATCAACTACCGGGAAAATGGTAATTTAAAAAAACTATTTATTTATAATTTTGTTGCTATCTAATTTTAGAGGATTTCATTTTTGTCCATTGTATGACATTCATTAAGGGATGTAGCAATCATGTTAGTTTACTTCTAAAACTTAAAAGGAAGGAAATATAATAATACCCCCTCCCCCCTCCAGCATTGACTGTATTTGATCAACTACTGGCTGTGTCATCCTAAATGTTTGATGAGAAATACCATCTTCCCAAAAGAGTTTTAAGAAAGTAACTAGTCTAAATTAATATATAGTTTGTTGGAAACAAGTATAATTCAAATATAAGTTCTATTCATTTAGTTCGTCTTAAGATTTGCTATTATAATTATTTTAATTATTAAAAATGTTTTTCATAAATTTATTAAACTTTTTTTTGTCATAATTAGATTTTTGATTTTTTTGCTATTGCGCTGGAGCACAATAAGATATAGAAAATGATAAATGTTAAATACTAAATAATGAAGGCATTTATTATAAATTATTAAAATTTATTAGTTAAGATTTATTTTATGATATTTACGAAAATTGATGTGAATCTGTAATAAACGTCTTCAATCTAAGATGAGGTATCTTGTATTTTGTATTTGTATTTTGTCTTAAGGGAATTTAATATAGGAAAATAGTGATTTTTAGGTGCGATCGTAATTATACAAGTACGTAGCACCTATAGTCGTCGTCTGATCCATCCGTCCGCATATAACAGCGCATAAACTACCCAACCGCATGTTTTGAAATTTAATATGTAATCGTTCCAGAATTTTGTCGAGTCATTTCAAATTTTATGAAAATCGAATCAAAACTTAAAAAGATATTAATAAGAGCTTTCTTCATTCTATTAAATTCTATCATACGCAATTAATTCAATGATATCCCATGAAAGGTAATGAATTTAGGTTGTCATGGTGATTACTTCATATTTCAGTTGGAGTCCTGCTATTTCCGTAATGCTGAATTTAATACATATAATCGTAATAAATTTTGTATTCATGCATTTTTACGTAATAGTGCAACATTTATTGCACCGTGATCTGAATATTTATAAAACTAGTTATAGTAGGAACGCACCTTATTTGCCACGTTTGACGTACAATTTCCGACTTGTTACTGTTGTTCTGGAGCACAATAAGACACAAAAAAGTGATAAGGTTTAAATACTAAATGATGAAGGCATTTATTATAAATTATTAAAAAATTAGTAGTTAAGATTTATTTTATGAGATTTACGAAAATTCATGTAAATCTGTAAAAGTGTTTTCAATCTAAGATACAAGCATCTTGTATTTTGTACTTGTATTTTGTCTTAAGGGAATTTAATACACAAAAATAGTGATTTTGAAATTTTAAACCACTGTATGAGAACGCCCTGTTTTTCCGCATGAGCTGCTGTGCGTCGTACTTTTTTCGACATAAGTGTTTTGTTTATTTAATTACTCTATTAGAAATGCAACATATTTAATAATAGGAATATTACAGAAAATTTAGAAAAGCAATTATACAAATCAATATAGAAAATTAAATTTTAGTAATGTTTGCAAGCAGAAAAACTATTTTAAAATGTATATTTAGTGATGATAAATTTCATCTTATTCAAAAGTCAGATTATTACATTTAAAAAATATATCAAACATAGTTTAATGCAATAAGACAGAGATAAGAAAATCCAATATTAAAAAAAAAAATGATCCAATTTTATCTCATATATTTTCCCAAAGCTTTTTTCTGCCAGAAAGAGCTGTCACAATATATAAAATTTTCAGTTTTGAACTGTTGGCATATTCTATTTTATGCCATTGTTGTTTTAGCTTTACAATATATTTTTTTTCCCATCTTGACAACACTTTTAGCCTTGTCATCATATATATGTCGACTTTCTTTAAAGTTTACAGTTTTAAGACCATAATTGCAAAGAATGTAAAATCAATCAATGTAATATCTATTATCTACCAAACTTTTGCTTCCATATAAAATAATGGTCATTTTTTTAAACCACTAGTAATTATATAAATTTGAGACAATTAACGCTTGATTTGGCTCATATTTACTTATAAACCTATAAAATGACATCTGATGACTTAGTTAGTTTATAGTACATAGCTTCGGTCTCAATGTGGTTGAATCTTTATAAATTTTAGTGCTTGATAAGTTTTTTTTGTTATTCTTTAAAGTCGTTTTTCTTTATTAGTTGAGTTTTTTTTTTATTTCTTGGTTATCTTAATTTATTTTAATCACCCTTGGTTTTTTCGACATGTTATCAGGATCTTAAAATTGTCATTGTTAGGCCTAATACAGAAAATATTCGATTAAATAACATATCTTCACTGTGAATTGTGGATATGAGGCTCCTCTGACAATTGCGCAATGCGCATGACATTCATAGTGTTGTATATTTTTATTTTGCTTCTCAGTTTAATAATTTTATATCTTTTATTTATGTATGTATTATTATTTACATATGTGATTTATTTAATATTATATACAGTTATTTACTCTCTTTCTGGTGACTATCTATTTGAATCGTTCTTCATTCATTTTATATTTATCATGAATCGTGAAAATAATTTGGAAAATGTGCAGCTATGCTGATGCATGCATGCATGAGATTATACATGAGGATATGATTACGTCATTTACACATTTCTTATATTTTATTAACACTGTTCTGATTTTTTAAATGTATGATTGCACAAATCTTGTACTTTGTATCTTATTATAGCTCATACAAGGCGGAATTGTATATATTTTTCGGAATCTACGGTAATTTGGGTCTGATGATTTTGCCATGGTTGTACAAGTTTTTCACTATATTTCATTTTATTTCAATTTTCCTTTCTAGATAATTTTTCCAATATTAATCATAAAAAACATGTGTTCATTTTTCATTGTTTCATTTTTAATTCTCCATTTGTACATGATGAAGTCAATGTTATCTTATAATCGTTATATATATATATATATATGTACACTCGTATATATGTAGGAAGGTGATATGCAAAATGAAAACTTATTAAAATATTTAAATGAAAACAGAATGCTGAAACCATACAAACTTTAATTTAATTCCTAAAGACAATTTCACAATGCTTTATATCTAGCTTCTTCAAACATACTAGGATTGATACTTAAAACACATAATCTGTAGAATATTCTAATTAGGCCTAATATAACCAATTACTTTATTGACATCTCCCGTGTCAATAATGTGAATCAATACTACATGAATGATGGAAAAATAAGAGACTGACTTTTTTTCTGATTTTCAAATGTTTAAGTAATTGTTCTCGATGTCGTGAATTTTGGTTTTATACCCCATGCGTTTAAATCATACATTATAATATATACAAGAGAGTTAATAGACTTTATTATGCATGTCATAAGTAAAATGAATGATGCTACTCAAATTCAAATCCTACATCCTGGCTTGATGGCGTCTCGACATCAGCATCATGGTCTATTCTATATTCATCTTTACATAGCTAAATTTTGAAATACACACAATTAACTTAATCTACAATAACATATTCAAGAGTTTAACCCATAGGTAACGGCTTCATATATTCAGCTCCGGTTGACATCTTTTCTGGACCTTCATGATGTCTGATTTTCTCTATTTCACATCGACCATGCTTTTTGGTTGCAGTTATCTCATACGGCCCCAAATATTTTTCTTTCAGTTTCGTAACGTTGCTAAATCTTGTAATACTGTACTTACATACCTTTGGAATTGATTACCAGGTATGCACAATCCGAACAGTCAACGTAAAAACTCATATTCCCATTCGTGGGTTACGAAAGCTGTATATTCCCGGCTGCTTTCTTCAATTTCGACGTGGAAAAAGCGATTTTTGAGATCTAACGTCGTAAAAACTTTTGATTTCTGTAGCTTATCCACAAAATCCTCAATCATCTATGATGGATAGCGATCTTTTATTATTTTGCGATTTTTTTTCCGATGATCCATCCATAATGTTTGCCTTTTTTTTCTTACTCAGGACTACTGGTGCCACACAACCTGAGTAACTGTGCTTAATGATCGAATTTCCTAATCACTGTTGTACTCGTTTATTGATGAATAGACTTTTTATCTGCCAGTAATATTTTCATCTTCAACACAGTATCTTTTGTTTCTTCGGTTTGTATGAGCTTATTAATCTTTGTATCTTTTCTCCGTAAGATATTTTCGTAATATCAGTCAAATCCACCTCGGCAGTCATGCAATCGATATTAGTCATATCTCCCCAACATCGATTATTGCTACTTACAATTGATGCGGGCATTACATCTGTTTTGGAAGTATCTTCGTTAACTTTAATGTATCCTACTTGAACCGTGATATCATTCATTATTTTAACAACGTATTCGACTACTCTTAGAGTTAAGTCTTTGACTGCTTTTCTACCGATTATTAAATCATAGTCAGTCTCTTGAACTATATGAAATTTATCCTGTTCTTTTATATCTTCACACAGACTTTATACAAGAAAAAAACCAATGGCGTAATCACTTTTCCACCTATGTCCGATGTAGATATATTGTCGCTGTTTAGCTTTGGCTAGTTTATTTCAGTATGATATCTTGATTGGCGATTGAAATGTCGCTCTCTGTATCCATCATTATATTTGTTTTCATTCCCTGAACATTTAGGATTCGTTACCTCTTACCATTTAACCTGCCTATATAAAAAATTTTTCTTTGCAAGTTTTGGCTCCAATCTTAGTATTTCGTTTCTCGACAGTGTTGAGTACGTTGATGCTTAAAATTTGAATATTCTTGTCCTGTTTTATTTCCAGTGGTACATTTTGAGTTCACGTGGCCAGGTTTGTTGCATCTAAAACACACTATATGCGACATGTTTCTTCTGTGGTTCACATCGTGCCTATTATCAACTTGGCGCTTTTTCGAATTGGCGTAGTTATACACTCTGAACCTTTTATCCTTTAAACTGCCAATCATATTTTTAGTGTTGATTTCGTACAAACCCTTCATGCTGTTTTTTAAACATCTAATTTATTGACTAAGTAATCAATTTTTTAAATATTAATAGTTCCTCAACGAAATATCCCTTTGTCTCCGCAGGCAAATTAATTATAATAGTAACTATGATTAATTCCGATAAATCATTAAAGTTATGAACTTGAAGGCCTTCAATCCAATGTTGAAAATATATATTGATTCCATAGACAAAATGTCGACAATTAGCCGATGACCCCTTTTTACGCGAGAAAATGTTTTGCCTATATTCTTCTGGTGATTGAATATAGTTTCAAAAGGATACTTTTTATATGATTGTAACAATGAACTGCGGTCTCATTTTCTCTAGTTATTACATTAATTGCGTCTAGTGGCATACGAACAGTTAAATAAGTTATCCATTCTTTTTTATCAATACCTGTTGTCGGTATCTGTTTTTAGTACATCGCGAAATGCAGATTAATATCATTAGAATTATCATGAACCATCACTAGAATTATCATATAAGTAATTCATACTGCTAAACTGGATCTATCGTGTTCACATCAATATGTTCTCTTGAAGTTTCTTGTATCTGTATTTTTTAAACTTTGAGCTCTAGTTCGCGATTTCTTTGTTCGAATACTGCTGTACATTTTTTACTTCCATTTCCAGTTTCTTTACTTCGATAGCACATTGCAATTTCTTTTCTTCAATCTCCGCTTGCAACTGTAATTTATTTCCTTCTAGTTCTGCTTGAAATTTCTTCTCTTCGAGTTCCGCTTGAATATTTTTCTCTTCAAGTTCTGCTTGAAATTTCTTGTCTTCGAGTTCTTATTTTTTTCTAACACTGTACATCACAACAAAATTTCAGATTCATGCTTTCATAAGAACGCAAAGTATATGTTTTTTTATAAACACAGTAGAACCTCGATTATCCGAAGTAATTGAGACCAACCATCTTTCGGAAAATCGAGAATGCTTCAATTTTAAGGTTAAAGAGAAATATATGCAATATTTCTTATTATGGTAACAAACGCTTAATAAAAATAAAGCAATAGCAAAATAGAAACAAGAATAAATTTCCTAAATTTTAATTTTAAAATTAAGTACTTTTTACATATATCACAAGGATTTGAAAAAATGTTTTGTTTGTCGCAGCTTCGATTGCCTTTGCTTTGAAGCTCTATCACGGTGTTTTTTAACATTATTAGTTCACCAGTATCACAGTCTTTCTGCTGCTTCACCCATGTCAAGCCTTTTGCAAAACATTCAAAAGCTTCTCAATTGCTAATTTGTTCGTTTTCTTCGTTCCACTCCGCCGCTTAAGGGAGCTCAAGTTAAATTAAAAAGAACTCTAAGAAAGCGGATCGAAAATATTTATATGTATTCGTAGTTCGGAAAGGACTGCTTGCACACAAGGAATGTGATAGTTAAAAAAAAAAAAAGCTTTCAAAATGAATTTTGCACACAGGAATGTGATAATAAAAAAAGGAAAAAAAAGCTTTAAAAATGGATTTCGGTTTACCAAGAGTTTCTGATAAAAGGGATTCTACTGTACATGTAAACTCTTATATAATTTATCCACATTTACCTGTATTTTTGTTTCTTCTTATTTTTGCTGCTTTAAAAAATCTGAGGCTTTTTACGATATTCATGAAATTTCTAGAAACTTTTTACTTTGAAACGTGTAAGTAAAGGTTTAACTTTTTCTGAAAGAAATAATTAAAATAAAGTTTCCATTTAGATTAGATTAAATTAGTTACATTGGCATTATTTAACTTATTTATAAACTATGAAATTGATGATTAAATGTTTGATAATAAAAAAAAAAATAATTACTGAATTCCCTTAAGGGTAGTTTGATGGTCAAAACCTAAAATATATTAAATTTTCGATTTTTTAATATTTTGAATCTACCATTTATCCTCTTTCTACTGATAATATTACTTTTGTTTCTACGACAACCAGAAGTTTGAAAATTTTAGTAATTCTGTTTGTTTTTCTAGTGCGTTTGTTTAATTTAAGCTTGATTTTCTCAAAATATTGTTTTTTTTTTAACTTCAATGTACCTTTTTTAAAAACTTATACATTTTGCTTTGAAATTTTGCTTAAATGTTCTATACATATTCCTGTTTAAACTGAGGTGAATTGTTTAATCTCATAAAAAGAACTTTTTTTATTATTATCATTATCTTTGAAAAAATTGCATGCTTTTTAAATTTTTAATGTGATTTCTACTTCAGATATTTCTTAAATATCTAAGCTTTATCTATACTAATCTTCTATGCTAATATTATAAAGAGGTAAAAATTGTTTATTTGTAGGAGGTAAGCTCTGGTACTACCAAACTGACTCCAAAAGCAATGGTATCAAAATGATGGTGTTAGTTCAACTTAGAACATAGGCTATATCTTAGGTCCGTGCCACTGGCCAAAAGGGCGTGCAGGAGCCAAAAACATTCTAAAAATGCAATTTTTGTGTTACTGAAGGACCTAAAAACATGAAATTGGGAATGGTAGTTACTTATAAGATACTAATAATCTCTAAGGACTTTTCTTTAAAAAAAAATCGAAATTCAAAAGGGGTGAAAATGCGCAAAAGCGTTCTAAAAACGTTCTAAATAGCGATTTTTACGCAATTTCAGGAAGTACCCAACCAATTTAAAAAATAATGGTTGGAAATTAATGATGACAGCCCTTGCTGCAACATAGGTTACATTTTATATCGGTGCCACAACCCCCAAAGGGGATGCAGGAGCAAAAAAAAAAAAAAACGTTCGAAATTGCGAATTTTGTGTTACTGAAGGGCCCAGATGCATGGAATTTGGCATGGTAGTGACTTTTTAGATATAAATTATCTCTAAGAACATTTCTTAAAAAATTCGAAATTTAAAAGTGGTGAAAATGCGCAAAAAGCGTTCTAAAAAACTTTCTAAATGGCGATTTTTACGCAGTCTTAAGAAGTACCAAACCGATTTAAAAAATAATGGTGTCAAAATGATGGTGACAACCTTTACTCCAACATAGGCTACATTTTATGTCGGTGCCACTACCTCTAAAGGGGATGCAGGAGCAAAAAAACGTTTGACATTGTGATTTTTGTGTTATTGAATGTCCCAGATACATGGAATTTGGCATGGTAGTTACTTATTAGATATAAATCATATCTAAGAAGATTTCTTAAAAAATTTGAAATTTAAATGGTATGAAAATGCGCGAAAAGAGATCTAAAAATCTTTCTAAATGGCGATTCCTACGCAATCTCAGAAAGACCCAACCTCTATTAAAAGTAATGGTTGGAAATTGATGATGACAGACCTTGCTCCAACATAGGCTCTATTTTATGTCTGTGTCACTATCACCTAGGTGTTTCAGAAGCAAACAACGTTCTAAATTGCGATTTTTGTGTTACTGTAGGGCCTAGAATCCTGAAATTAGGCGGGGCAGTTATTTATAAGATACAAATGATTTCTAAAAACATTTCCTAAAAAATCGAAATTAAAAAGGGGTGAAAATGAGCGAAAAGTGTTCTAAAAAACTTTCTAAATTGCGATTTTTACGCAATCTTAGGAAGTACTGAACCGATTTAAAAAATAATGATGTGAAAATGATGGTGACAGCCCTCGCTCCAATATAGCCTGTATTTCACGTCGGTGCCACTACTCCAAACGGGGCGAAGGAGCAAAAAACGATCTAAATTGCGTTTTTTTTGTAATACTGCAGGGGCTAGCAACTTGAAACTAGGCATGGTAGTTACTTATAAGATATAAATGATCTCTAAGAACATTTCCTAAATAATTCGAAATTTAAAAGGGGTGAAAGTGGACGAAAAATGTTCTGGAAAACGTTCTAAATTACGATTTTTATGCAATTGTGTGAAATACGAAACCGATTTCAAACATAATGGTTGCAAATTGATGGTGATAGAACCCGCTCAGGCACAAGCTATATTTTATGTCCGTGTCACAAACCAGGAGTTGTTGCAGGAGCAAAAAACTTTCTAAATTGCGTTTTCTGCGGTACTGAAGAGGCTAGAAACTTTAAATATAGCACGGTAGTTACTTATAAAATATAAATGTCCTCTAAGAATTGTTGAAAATAAATTCGAAATTAAAAAGGAGTGAAGCGAACGGAAGGAGCGAAAAGTTTTCTAAAAGTGTAGTAAATTACGATTTCTATGGAATCTCCGGAAATAATAAACCGATTACAGAAGTTATTGGTTGCAAATCAAGAATAATAGTCCCTGTTCCTATTCGGGCTACATTTTATGCCGATGTCACTGCCACCTGGTTAGCAGGAACAACAAGAAAGCTTTTAAAAACATCTAAATTCCGTTTTCTATAGAATATTAGGAAGTACCAACCAAATTCAAGGTTAATGTTGACAAATTAATAGTGACAGTCTCTGTTTCAACATTTTTGGAGATATATTATTTCAATTCTGTTTCGGCATTTTATGTTGGTGCCACTCACACCAGAGAGGTGGTAGACTGTTAGACAAGAAGATTGGAATTTGACATGATGGTTAATTTTAAGATGTAAATGTGTTAAGATGGTTTCTAAAAAAATCAAAAATTCAAATGAATACTGAAATGAGGGTATGAAATGTGCATAAAAGTCTCAAAATACTTTCTAAATTATCATTTATTTGGAATTAGTTTTAGTTCTTCTTATTAATTAAGATCTCATTTCTGTCTATTGTACTTTTATAATGAAATTTAGTCAAACTGTGGCTTAATTTGTAATTTTTGAGTTATTCCAAAAAGTGTTCTTCTAATAAAAAATAGTCATGCAAATATCACTTGACATATTTCAACTATTACGCGAACAAAGCCGCGGGGTTTGCTAGTTTAATTATAAATTTAACACCTGATTATTAAGAATTGTTTATTTTATGCATAAATTTTTTTTGAAGTCCATATGTTAAGTAGTTTATGAGAAAGGTACATTAATTTCACATGGCAGGTATAGGGACTCTGACTGCCCAAGGGACATTTTTTATGTCAGAAACAATATACAGACATACAGTTATTACATAACATCGTTTTATATTTGAGAAGTATTTAGGATTATTTGAATGATTTGTTTTTGCTTAACAGTAAAATAACTGTGTACTCTTAGCACCCAACCCCTCTTCCTGCCCCCCCCCCCAAAAAAAAAACGCTGAACAAGTTTTAGTAATAACCTATTTCAGCAATTTTATATTATTAACAAGACAACTAAAGTTGAACAATAAAAATTGAGTTCAAAAATTTTATTGCAGATTTTATAGCAGGTATTATTTTGTTTAACGCCAAAAGAACAACATTTTAACTCTTAAATGCCTGATTTTTCAAAAATCATTTAAATAATGTTTTTCGGCTTTCATTTTTTAAACAAATCATGAGAAACATACTTTTAAAAAAATCATATTTTGTTTTAAGTATCGTTTACGGCTAAAAAACAGTTTCTTACTAATCGGCAATATTGGTCTTTAATTGAAAAAATAATTTTCCTTGAAAAAATTCTATAATATTAAACACACAAGAATTTTATGAACTATAATAAGAAATAAATTTTGCTTGCTCACTGCAGAACAAAATAGGTTATTTCGCAAGCTTCCAAACAAAACAAAAAGAACACGTAGCAACAAGTGAAAAAATAAATCTATCTTTATTCTTTAAGAGCACAAGTGTTGCCATCTACATGTTGAAATCGATTTAATAATATTTTCAGTATGTATTTTATTGGCAACATTAGGCATCATAGCTTCAATATTATTCTAATAGTATTTTAAAAGCCTAAATTGGGTATACTGCCGAAAAGCGACACCCGACATTTAAGGGTTAAATAATCATATTCTTATTTGAACGTTCTCTGTAAGACAAAAAGCTGTTGATATTACAAAAAAAAAAAAAAAAAAAAAAAAAAAAAAAAGAAAAATGTGCGTGACGACGTCAGTAAAAAACTATTAATTTTACGGCAAAAGCTGTCTTTATTGCGCATTTTCTACTTCTTAACGTATTTTTTTCCTGTAATAAAAACATTTTACAGATTTATTTTCGTAAAACAAATACTTATTACTCTACAGTTCAATTTGGAAATTTCTAAACTAATACATTTTGTCGTAAACATTTTTCAAATATGTCAGAGAGTTTACACAACTGAAAAGGGATCAGAGAGATTTCTTCTTTATTTTAGAAACCCTAAGTATCGGTCAACATATCCATGCACACACATGTATTTTAATAGCGGTAGGTGGGGGGTATTAATGGACGAGTACCCACCTTAAGTATACATTTAAAAATAAAAGAATGTGCGAACTAAAATCTAGTTTTTATCTTTAAATTGCCATTATCTACGCAATAATTGCTATTACAACATAAATGTATAATATGGATTTTTAAAAGTAACTTAATTTTGTATAATTCATAATATTTCAAATTTTTTTCACAATAAAATTTTAAAGTGTAAAATGTGCTTAAATTTGAGTCATAATTCATAAGTCAGTTTTTGACTGACAAGGTGTTAATCCATCGTCTATTTTGTAAATTATGAAAAGTTATTTTAAGCAAATTTCTTCAACAACGTTTCTTATTATTCCGCTTATATTTAATGCCATGATAATAATAGAAAAAACATGCTTATTGTCTCTCCAAATCTGACTGTGTAGTGTTTCCAGTTAGAGTCTTATTTTAGTCTGCGCTTAATTTGCATTCAACCACATTTTAAACAAATAATATATCTTGAAATGCATATTGATTTGTAGGGCAAATAGAGAAAATTTGCTATGTAATTGAATAAAATCTATATTTTAGTAATCTGTAACTTAACAATGAAATTTTATTTTTTAAATATGACAAAATGTGTTCAAAAAGTATTTTGTGTTTTCATTAAATGTCTTTTCTATAATCCCCTTTATTTTAGCACAGACCCTTATCACTCCACAGGGAGAAATTAAAAGCAGAAAATTTCCTTAAATTTGAAAAACCTTTTAGACCCACCACTTTAGAACAAATTTCACTAGCCTCCAAAATTTGGGTTGTGTCATGATTTTTAGCTTTTGATAATTGATTCTTATGTATTTTGAGCGCTTCTTCCGAAAATAACTTCCGTTTTCAACAATCACGCCAGTTTCCCTTATTCTAAACTTCAAAGCTAAAAAGTAAAAAAAAAAAAAAAAGAAAAAAAAAAAAAAAAAAAGAAAATCTGATACTACAAATTTTTGTGATGGTTGTGTTTTTTAGCTTTTGATAATTGATTGTTTTGTATTTTGTAGAGTTGAATGCGAAAATGACCCTCATTTTTACTTTCTTCTATCTTTAATAGAAGAAAGTAATGCAATGGAAAAAATTTTCTGCTTCCGGTTTTCGACGGATTTACACGTTTTAGGGATCAGAGATCCTCAAAAACATGTTTATAGAAAATGTCTATCTGTCCGTCTATCCGTGTGCCTGTTGGCGTTGTACCAAAGTTTTTGGATATGGCAAGCAGGTCCTCCCTGAATTTGGAAAAAATTCGCCGGAAGGGGGCGCTGTAATTGAGATTTTTGTGTCATTTTCAATATTGTACCATCGAAAAGTGCATGAAGTTATGCATAGAAATGAACAAAATTTTTTGTGTATGTATTTGGTCATGGCATGAAGGTCCTCCCTGAATTTGGAAAAATTGCGCCGGAAGGTGGCGCTATAATAGCAATTTTTGTGCCATTTTCAATATTGTACCATCGAAAAATGTATGAAGTTATGCATAGAATTGAACCAACATTTTTGTGTATGTTTTTGGCCAGTGCAAAAAGGTCCTCCCAAAATTTGAAATAATTCTGACGGAAGGGGCGCTGTAATAACGATTTTTATGCCATTTTCAATATTGTACCATCGAAAAGTGTATGAAGTTATGAATAGAATTGATCAAAATTTTTTGTGTATGTTTTTGGCCATGGCAAGAAGATCCTTCCTGAATTTGGAAAAATTCCGCAGGAAGGGGGCGCTGTAATAGCGATTTTTGTGCCATGTTCAATATTGTACCATATAAAAGTGTATGAAATTATGCATAGAATTGGACCGAATTTTTTGTGTATGCTTTTGGCCATGGCAAGAAGGTCGTACCCGAATTTAGAAATATTCCGCCGAAAGGTAGCGCTAAAATAGCGATTTTTGTGTAATTTTCTTGATTTTTCGTAGTTCTATTGTTCTCCGATATATCGTGAAGCGACGGAACGTCCCATCCTGATAATTTCGACTATTCAAGAACAGCTGATATGCAAAATAATTACAGAAAACTATGGCTTTTAATAAATATCATGATCGAGATTAACTCGTTTTTACTCCGATTATTTGACTGTAGCAGAAATTTAAGTTGAAAGTCAAAGTTGATATAGCATTGAACTAATAAAAATGAAATATTGGCATTTGTAACAACATTTTGAAATATTAAAATATATGAGATAGAAGAAAGTTTTGGGATTGGCACATCCAACTAGTTTACCATCACGTCAGGTCGTTTTGCCAATCGCAAATTAGATTTTTTTTTTAAGAGTCGAACTTTTGCGAAAATTTGATACTATAAAATAAATGTAAAACATTTCTTTCATAATAATTTATTCATCTTTTGGCTTACACTATGCATTTTTACAGCTAAACATGTAAATTATTCCATATTTCAAATCCTTACATTTTTAGGCCACGTGTGGTAGTTTCTTTCAACCGCTCATGCTCTGCATCGCGTTTTTCCTTTTGTATTCTCTATGGGGTTCATCGTTGCGCCCTCTTTTATTTTGGCGGTTGATAACGCTGGAAATTTGTCGCTAACGTATTTAAAACAGTATCTTCCTTTTGGTAAGGCTTCGGCAAATTACTTTGACAAATTTCCGCTATTTTTCGACGTTTTAATTTTGAATTTTACGATTTGCGAAACACCCTGACGTGATAGTTAAAAATGAAGCTCATTTTCGGATTCAGCACTACAAAATAGATAAAATTCAATTATCAAAATTTAAAAAATACAAACATCACATTTACTTTATAATACAAGGTTTTTGCTATTTTTTTACTTTTATCTTTGAAATTTACGTTTTGCAAAAAATGCTGACTTGATGTTTAAAAATGAAGATCATTTTCGGATTCAGTGCTAAAATATACATAAAAATCAATTATCAAAAGTTAAAAAACACAACTATCGCAGGCTTGTAATTTTTTTTTTCAAAGCATTCTCAAAGTTGTGGTATGTAATGCAGTTTAGTAAATTGTGCTATGTGATGTATTTTTTTCCAAGGCCCCTTTCTTAGAAAAAAAAAACTTTCTTTTTATCCTCACCCTTTCCTCTATTTTCAATAATTATCTGTAAGCCTTTGCCTGCATTCATTTATGCAGTTCAATGTGATACATATATTATATTTCCCCAAAAATTCAAAGAAAAAGTAACCGATTATTACACATTATTTTAAATTCGATTATCATGCAATGCAAATAGGTATATGTAGATATTTGTAACTTGAATAGTATACGAATTGAAAAAGTGCATTCCCTTTATAATGATGAGACATCGAATATATGAGAATTAATATGCGATATTTATTCGATTTTTCATTTTCAATGAAATTTTTACGTTTATTTTTACAATAATACTATCACACAATGAGACGCGAAACGCAAAATAAGTCCATTCGAAAAAAAGTAATCTTTCAAACATTTCTATTAATAAATCTCGTGTAATCAAAGTTTTGAACACGTGGGTGAGTCACGAAAATAGAGCCACTAAAACGTGAATAAAAGGGTACTTGCAGGATCACAGTTTTATTTCGCATCAGAAAATGTATACCAAGGGTAACCGGGTATTTAAAGTCCTTCTCATATTTTTTATTTTTTATTTTTTAGAAATTGGGTAGATGTTCCTTTTTAAAAGTCCCTTGAGGTCTTTTTTCACGCCTACATTTCAAGCGTGACCAGGCGTCTTCCACTTAAAAGTCGAAGACCCCTGTTTTAAAGTCTATATTATTGTTATTATTGTAGTATTTTTTTTATCATGTTAAAGAATATAAGATGAGATTTTGATTATATGACTATTATGAGTATGACCTATGAGTAGGTAATCATCCTCTTTCAAACAAATAATTATATGGTATTTTTCTTTATTATTATAGACTGGCCGATTCTGTAGAGAAGTTATTCTGTAGAGAAGCTTATAGATCGATAAAATTTTAGAAACGTTATCAAGTTTCAGATTTAGATTGTTCAAGAAATGGTAAAAGGATTCTTTAATAAAAATAAATTCATTTTAAAATTGTTAGTGTAATGAATAACTATGGAGACAATTAAATGATTAATTGGGAAATAATTTTTTAATGAGTATTTGTCACACAGTCAAAAACTGTCAAAACTCCATCAAAGTTCTAGATATTTTTTTTTTTTTGCAAGACTCTACATAATATAACCACAAACAAAAAATTACAATAACCGTTTCCGAGTCATCCACGATTAAAAAATGTGTTCCTTATCTTTAGAATCGTCAAAAACTTGTACATTTTCGAGATCTTAAGAAGACCTAAAAAAAAAAAAAAAAAAAAAAAAAAAAAAAAACAATGTTTCTACGCTGCCATTGATTTTTGGAAACTTTTCCCAGAAACTTTTGTTGTATAGAAATCAGTTTTCTCAACCTGTAGTTTAGGTTTTATAGGTGCTATTAATACCCAAGTAAAAGTTTTCGTATTGCACAAACTGCTTTACAAACAAACATGATAAATTAACAGCAATAACGTGAACATTAAAATTAAAATTTCTTGCATGCATAAATTCACACTGCTGGCTGCACACTGCTGACTGCACACTGCTGACAAACGCACACTGCTGACAAATGTCCTAAAAAGGATATTCCGATTTGAAAAAAATAATTAATACATGATAAAAACTACTCGGAAATGTTTTTGTTATAAATGGCAACAAAAGAAGCTTTGTGTTTATGAATGTTCATTTAAATCTAGGAAATATATATGGTGTTGCCCAGATTTTTCGCTGACTTTCGACCAACATTAGAGTCGTTTTCAAAATTTCGTAAATGTTTTCGGTCAAAACCTACTGTTACATTAATTCAGAAATACAGTCTATCATAAAATACAAAATTATATCCAAAAAATATCAAAAGATAAAATCAGTTTCACTCGCTTAAAATGTTTCGACTACTGCCAACACAAATGTTTAAATAAAATGAGTAAAATATGTTTATTTCAAATTATGCTTCTCTGCACATCATAGACGGCCCCTTAAATCATCATTTTGAAGATTTTTAACCATAATTCGAAAACTAATTGGAAGAAAAATTTGAAATCGAGAATTGCATAATGCAGGGCATAGTAAATATAAATTTATCAAAACAATTATAGGTTGCAAGTCATATTCATTTCGCATATTATTTTCTTAATTCATTATTCATATTATAAAATTTTGAAAACTATTAATTCTATGTACTTATGTTTTTTTAGTATTATAACAGCACAGAAAAAATATTACATTATGATTATAATTTCAGCAGATATTAATAAAAATATGAAAAAGTAATTTAACATTAGAAGCACTAAATTTTAAATGTTTATAAGACAAAAACCTAGAATCCAAATGACTTGAAATTCCGTTTCCAAAAAAAAAAAAAAAAAAGTTGGATCTTGTTTTTATTTGTAGATGGTCCCCTAAGAAAATTTTACATACATCTTTTAAAAGTAGACTATTTCCAATCGTTTGGTACCAGTCACATTCTTCTATTATAATTAGTTAACAAGTTAGTAAGGAGTGTTTACTTTTTTCCCACGACTGTTACATGAAATGTATATAGAAAATATCTAGGCTATTTCAAAAAACTACATAATTCCATGTTTTTAGAAATACATTTTATTGTTGCAAACGTGTCCTTAAACGTAAGTTCGCATCCAAACATATAAATTTCGCATGAGTGGGCAAAAATTTATATGTTTGTTTATTTGCTAGCACTCAGAAGGCATGTAAACACTGTCGTTTATTGAGAAAATTAACATTACTCATGAGAATGCTAAGATGTATTCCAATGGCCGAATACAAAACAAGAAGAAAAGGTAATCGAACACGATTGTGAATAGAACTGTGTGCTTTATTGAATAGCTGCCAAAATCTATGGATTTCGATTATCACTAATCCGAAGAAATCGGGACAGACCATAGTTCGGATAAGCAAAAGTTCTGATAAATGGACAGACAATTTAAGAGATGTTTCTGGCTGTACTAAAACCTTCACACGTTATCTAAGCTTAGGACTGGCAGCACCAGCTAGTGCTTGCATGATTTTTTTTGTTGTTGTTTTTGGCTTTTTAATTTATTTTTCTTTACATTTTTATCATTATTTTTTTCTCTATTTATCCTTTTCTGAACTCAAGAGATTATAATTTAAGCAAAAAACCTTTTGATTGTTGCTTGCTTCAATGAAGACATTCTTTTCAATGCTGCCATACCTCTAATTCTTCTTAACCCTTAAATGCCTGGTGTTGCTTTTTGGCAACATACCCAATTTAGGCTCTAAAATACTATAAGAATAATATTGAAGCTATAATGCCTAATGTTGCCAATAAAATACATTCTGAAGATATTATTAAATCGATTTTCAACATGTAGATGGCAACACTTGTGCTGTTTAAGAATAAAAATAGATTTATTTTTTCAATTGCTGGTACTTGTTCTTTTGTTTTGTTTGGAAGCTTACGAAATACCCTATTTTGACCTGCAGTGAGCAAGTAAAATTTATTTCTTATTATAGTTCCAAAAATTCTTGTGTGTTTAATATTATAGAATTTTATCAAGGAACATTATTTTTCAAGTAAACACCAGTATTGCCGATTAGTAACAAACTGTTTTTCAGCCGTAAACTATACTTAAAAAAACCCATGATTTTTTAAAGTATTTTTCCCATGATTTACTTAAAAAATGAAAGCCGAAAAACATTATTACAATGATTTTTGAAAAATCAGGCATTTAAGGGTTAAACACATTAGTAGAATAGGACCAACGTTATTCTCTTTAACCATTTCATAGTTGTTTCCAAATATTCATAGACTTCGTTTTGTGATGGAGATGGGTTATTTTCAGAGCATTCGTTTTCATTTTCTTCAATTTCTTTTTTATCATGAATCTCATTCACAATCTCATCATAATTTAAAATCTGATATCCAGGGTCATGTACTTCACTATTTAACCACTCGTTAATCTCATTTTCTCGATAAGCTTAGGATTCTTCCCATCTCCTTTATTGTTTTACATTCCTCATATTCTGATCCTTTATCAGTTTTTTTCTTTAGTTAAAATTTTATTCCAAGCCAGTGGATAATTGGGAGTTCGGTTTAAAACTTTTATGGGAGACATAGGCCGTTCGGATAATTGGAAGTTTAGTTAATTGGAGTTCCGATATTTGGTGCTCCAATGTATTTCCATATTAGAACGAGAGGAGGCCATCACCTCATCGAGTTGATGGCTGAGATTCCAAAATTAGTTAAAACTCTATTTGAATAATAAAATGCAAGTGGTCTGCCGAGATATGTCTTGGAAGAGAACTCCTGCAAGCCTAATTTTAGTCGCTGACTGGTAGGTTTACAACTGTGTTTGCCTACTCACATCCTCCATTTTTTCGCACCTATGGGTGCAGGAAAACACAATGATAAACCTACCGATTAAACACTAAAATAGGGTCTTCAGATGGTTCACAAAAAGATATGACTTGGCAGGCCAGTTGCGTTTTAATATGCAAATCAAATTCTATCTAATCCCAGAATTTCAGCCGTCAATGCGGTGATGGTCTGAGTATCCGCCAGACGGTCTATATAGTAACCTGCGCTTTATAAAGGCGAATATTACTATTCGGCAATAGTAGCATTCAAAATACGTAATACCTGAAACTTATGCTGATTATCAACTTTTAAGATGCAGGCGTTGGTAATTTATGCCAATTTTGTCAAATAACCATTAAAAATATTATTAATATCTATTTTTATTTATTTTTGGTAGAAAACTAGATCCAACTTACAGGAAAATCAACAAAATCCCCAACTTTATTTTGTATTAAAAAAAAATAATAATAATTCGTATCTCTCTATTCTAAAAAAAAAAAGTAACTAACGCTACCACCGCCGCCGCCGCCACCGGTTTTGAATTTTTTGTGGCTGGAAGTCTTTCTTCGTTAATATTAAGAAAAACATTGTATACAAAAATATGAAAATCAGTGGTATTATATAAAAATGTCTGATAAACACGCTGATGCAGACAGTTTTCAAATCGAAGAATTATTTTAAGAGATATTTAATGCTAAAGTTGGACAAAATCATTCCATCATAAAGGTTTTATAGGAGCAAAAACTATACATGGGAATTTAGTTATTTTTAGATAATATTATGCATTAGAATTTCCCGGTGTGCAGACTGCATTTATTTCTTTAATTTAACTCATTTTTTGAGATTTTATTTCTATTTTAAATTCAAATTTTCAGCATTGCGAGAGATAATTTTTACATATTTTAGAAAATGGTATTAATTTAAACTGTTGCCAACTGTATAAAAAGCGCAAACAATAATGTTTGTTTCAAATTAAAAATTTATTTACACGTGACTATATTAAACAGAAAGTATAAAAAGCAGGAACTCACTGAAAATTACGTCATAAAGATTATATTTAGACGTGATTTTTAAAAGAGAAAGAATACTGTAAAATAATAAATTCATTAACATGCGTTAGAAGACTTAAATAGGATAAATTACGTCACATTACACTTATTACGTAAAATGAACAAAAAATAATATTGCAAAACAGTTTAAATTTAAAAATTGCGCGAGACATTTATTTGATATTTTAAGATGATCATAATATTTGATTTCTAACTAAAGTATTTTTACGTGAATATTAAAAAGAGAAAGAAAAATTGATGAAAATTACGTCAGATTAAATACGATACATTTAAAATGTTTTTTTAAAAAAACTTTATTTTCACTTTGTTAAAAAATACCGGGAGACAAAGACTCTGTTTACTTAATTCATCTTATATTAGCTAATTTTGAAATGTTTAACTAATTTTATTTAATCAAAAATGGAATAGCCATTGTATTTTTTAATAGCAGCTGATTTGGCCCTAAAATTCCCCAATCAAAGAGAAATGAATCGAAATCCGTTTATAGGGGATCGTGGAGATTTTTTAAATTATAATTCAATCTTCCGAAATCTTTTTAAGCCGGTCAAATTAGCATGCTTTCAGAGTCTGCGGTGTCTGAACGGGGGTTGGCGAGCGTAGCTCGTAGAGGGTACAGCCACCTAGTAATATAAATAATTGGCAAACGATTTACAAATTTAAAGTTCTTTAAAGTATCTCGCATTTGTGTATAGCACAAATTTTAATTATTCTTAAAAAAATGACTAATTGACTTATCTACTTTTTGAAAGGACTGATTCAAATATTAGAACAGTTTACAGTTCTTTTTGAAAGTATTTGATTTAGAAAAAAAAAGAACCTTATCTATCCGGAAATTTAGTAAGATTATCGCAATTATATTACGAAATTTTCTATTTATATTACGCAACTTTAATGCGAAAAGAAGATTATTAGAATACAGTTATTAAAAATACTTTATGATTACATAAGTTTATACTTTAAAAATAAATAGGATATTAATGGCGCTTAAATATTTCAGCAGTCTCATTATTGGTTAGTATTTTCTTTTGATCTTTGAACGAAACGAAAGCAAATAACCAAAAAACACTCAAAGGATTTGCAATTATTGAACAACCACCCTCTTGAATAATCAAAAATGCACCTGATGATATAGAATAATGTTTATTTATAAGCCTTTTTAAAATGTTGTTAAAAGTAATCCGATTTTGAAAGGCTGAAAAGGAAATTCTTTTATTATAAACAAAAATGCACCGGAGCACAATAATTCTATCATCTTGTCCATAAAAGTTTAAAGAAAACTTAATAGGTATTTCCAAAGAAACCTGTAACTCTAATATTCCGTACGCTTTTTCACTGGGATTTATATTCATGTTTTACTGCGATAAGCGGATTACATGAAATTTTTAATGGAAACCTAAATCAAAGTATGTCAATACACAGAAGCCGTAGAAACATGAAATGGCATAACAAATAACGATGGAGAACTTTCATTTGAAATCGAATTTACTTTCGCCTAACGGTCAAAGTTTCCTTTCGCATATACCGAATTAAATAATCGATACTTGCGATTCGATATAAATGAAAGGAATTTCATGTTTTGGAACAGTTAATAGAGCTCCGAGGTAATTCCCATATTGTTTCAAGAATTTTAGTTAATTACTTGATTGTTTAATCGATTAATTGCTCGAGGGATTAGCTTTCCGTTAACGATACGGATTCAGCTATCGATTCCTTCCAGGGCACGTACCTAATGCAAAGTATTTGAGTTATTTAATATAAATAACTCAGATATTTTAATTAGAAATGAAGAGTTATAGCAGGATGTTAGACTCTATCTGTTAATGATTTATTTAGAATGTTTTAAAGAACATTTTTTTCGGTTATTATTTGGATACTGAAGGATGTACTTGAATAAATGAAAACTATTTGTTGTTATAATTAATAAGGAATTTTAAAATATTATCGGTAAACACTGCAACGGAATTTCATTAATTACTGTAAGCGGAAAGTAAATTTGATGCATTTCAAATTTAAAAAATCCGCATATGAATAATGGAAATGCTGAGTATCTTTTAAAAAAATCTATTACATTTAATTGCAATTCCAATAGTTTAGTATATTCATATTTTATGCTGTTACATTTTTGTTAAAATATTTCGAAAATTGTTTGATTTGGAATTTGTTCATCTAATAAATTATTTTTCTGTATGTTATTCGAATACTTTTGTTTGAATAATTCCGTATTAATGAAATTTAGTCTAGAATATTGAAAAACGTTTACCGATAACGCAGTAAACATTTATTAGAATGATTTTGAAATTTTCATCAAAGTTGTGATAGCTATATTTTCAATTTGTGTTGATTTATCAAAACTATTTGATTTCCAGTATTATATTTATGAAAATATGAAACAAAAATTCGACACACTTAAAAAATAATAAAATAAAATGGTAGAAATTTGAGATAAAAATTTAGAGAACAGAAACTTTATTACAAACAAGTTTCGGTTATAATAGTTACCCGGAGGGAGGTAGGGGGTAATAATTCATCGATGTTACTTTCGATGAAATACTAATATTGGTTAAATGTTGTTTTTTTTTTTGGTGAGAATATTGGCAATGAAATGGCAAAATATTTCTGGCCCATAGTATACCACTATTGGCAAAATGTGAACACTTCTAAGTTGGGTAAATATTTCGCACCAGTATTGACACAATTGCCGAATACAGTAAAACCCCCCTAAAGCGACCACGTTCCATTCCAATAAAAATTGGTCAATCCGAGTGGTGGTCTATTAATGGAGGTAGTGTTTTAATCTAAATTTTAATTAGTAAATAAATAAATAGAAATGCCTAATTCATCTTTAAAAAGTTAAACTTAAACTTACACTATGTGCAAAACAACTTAAAAGATGAGACAATATTAAAAAAGATGTAAAATTATTTTAATACCTTAGTACTTTCAACTATAAAAAACACAGTATTCGTCAGAGAAATATAAGAAATACAACTGTTATGGACGTCTAATTTTCAAAATTCACGTAGATGGTGACGAAAGGAGTGAAAGTGGAAGTTAATTTTTAGATCCGGAAAACAGTAGGAAAATAAAACATGGATATAGGGAAGTGGAATATTACTCGTTTTATGATTATTTAAGCAAACTGAGCCAAATTCTGGGTATGTTGTAGGATAAAACGTCATTGCAAACAGTATTTTCTTTAGTAATAATTTATATTGATTCGCGGATGATTAAATCATGATAATTCTTTGAGGGATATATAATCACCTTTTAACTACAAACTTGCTCCGTTCAACTTTTATGTAAGACGAGAGTTTAGTGTTTGCTCTATTAATAACCTTGAAAATGAATTAAATACCATTAGAAACATTGCATTTGAGAATTGTTTCCCAATACGCATTATTGATAAGCTAATCAACTCACAGAAGAACCATATGAAAATACAAAAAACTCCACGGAGTAATATAAGATATTGCAAGATGAAGTACATACCCGGACTTTTCGAAAAACTCAGACATGCACTTTTTCGCTTTGATGTAAACTTAATCGCCACTCCTCCAACAAAACTGAAAAATCTAAATAGCGCCAAAATGGACCCAATCCCGGAAGATGAAGTTTCTGGAGTATATATAATTCCACTGAAAACAAAAAATATTTATCACGAATACATAGGAATGACTTCATTTAAACTTAAAGTCCGTATTAAAGAACATTTGAGAGATTTAAAGTATAACCGACCTACAACAGCCTTGTCGAGACTTAACCAGAAGCAGAATATACAAGTTATTTTCGAAGACGCAAAAATTATATTTCCCTCAAAGAATTATCATGATTTAATTATCCGCGAATCAATAGAAATTATTACTAAAGAAAATACTGTTTGAAATGACGTTTTATCCTACAACATACCCAGAATTTGGCTCAGTTTGCTTAAATAATCATTAAACGAGTAATATTCTACTTCCCTATATCCATGTTTTATTTTCTCAATGTTTTCCAGACCTAAAGATTAACTTCCACTTTCACTCCTTTCGTCACCATCTAAGTGAATTTTGAAAATTAGACGTTAATAACAATTGTATTTCTTATATTTCTCTGACGAAGACTATGTTTTTTATAGTACTAAGGTATTAAAATAATTTAACATCTTTTTTAATATTGTCTCATCTTTTAAGTAGTTTTGCACATAGTGTAAGTTTAAGTTTAAATTTTAATTGTTTAAAAAAGGTAACAATTAATGTTACTAAAATTTATTTTTCGCATTAGGAAAAAATACGAAAATTTAAACATAAAAACAAAAGTTAATTACATTAGTTGATTACTGCAGAGTTTAAAAAATGAATGCATTGACGTTTGCTTTGATTTTACGGTTTTATCTTTTATAACTTTTATTTCCAAGTCCTTTCAATGTTCAGTAAATAAATGCAATTTTTTTTGGACGGGAACAAATAATGACAATTTCATTAATTTATCTATTTCTTTGAGAATTCCCTGACAGAATAGGGCAGGAGAGTTATTTACCGTCATTGTTAACCCCTTGTCTGCGACGCCCGAACTCAATTCGAGAAACGCAAGTGCGAGAATTTTAGTATGCCCGACCTAAGTTCGGGCAAGAGAAAAATCGGTGTTTCAATTCTGTGAAGCACGAACTCAGTTAGCTCAATGCATAATATGTAATTTACCATTTTCCCAATAGATAGCGATACTTTCCCGTGAAAAGTTCGTCGGTTTCGCGCTATTTGTCGGATTTTTGTAATTTTAAAGATTTTTTTCCCCCATTTTTGGCAGGTTTTTCTCAAATATATTCCACAGGCAAGGGATTAATTTGTATTCAGAGTTAAATTTATTGCCTAAAAAGGCACAATGAGGCACTTAAATGTTACTGGAATAAAAAGAAAAATCTACACTTAGTTTAGAATTTTGAGGAATAATGTGCTGTTTGGAATTATTATTCTAAAAAATCCTTCTTCAAGAGATCGGGAAAAAACGGAATTTGTTTCATTTTCTTCAAAGAAATTGGTCGCTCATGGAGGGAGTTCAACTGAGATGGTCTCTGAATGGAGGTCAAATTAGTATTGAGCTTATGGGAATAAATTTCGTTCCCTGAAAAAATGGTCGTTCAGGGAGGTGGTCGGACAGGGAGGTTTCTCTGTATATATATATATATATATATATTATTAATTAAGCGGGATTTTTATTTAGAAATCTAATATTCTTTCGAAATAATAATATTTGCCTTAATTAATGACCGATTAAATTAGGTGAATATTATTATTTCGAAGTAGTGGCAGATTTTTTAATAAAGAAATCTCTTAAATTGGCAACACTGATACCCAATACGAAGCAATCTTGGCCTAGTATTTTTTGTACCAGCGAAAAAATACAATTTACTAATTCTTCTAAAATTAACGAAAAAAAATCTCTTAAATTAGCATTTTACACGAGTGACAATTTTATGTAATAAATTGACGAAAAAATGCAAAATTTAAAACCCTTCTTATTAATTCTTTATTTTTAAAGGTACGAAGCAGGACGAATAGTATGTTTTATATAAGAACCTATAGTTAAAGAAACATTAAAAGTAATTTAAAAATTTTACATTTTTCTTAGAAGAAATGGTTTAAACTTGAAGTGGGGAAGAGGGAGGTATTTCAATTTTGGTTGTTGTTCTGCAATATGCAGCATATAAAATACAGCATAATCTCCAGTTTAAGTCTTTAAACGAAATTATTGTAACAAAATTAACCCCTTATATCACTGTGTTGAACAACAGCAACATACGCAAAAGTCTATTTCATTCGTACAGGCGCGCTTTAAAATAGATAGTTGCCCGAGATTGTTGCTATCCCGCAACTCTGAATTTAACACAGTAATAATCCAGTAAAATACCGTGAAAACTATAAAAAGATGCAGTGAGCTGGTTGACAAATTGTGGAAAATATCTTATAATAAAGCTACTTTTAGAAAGCAACTCATTATATTGATCCAAGCTTTCTAAATTTTCGCGATATTTGACTGGTCTTTTAATATTAATTACTCTAAATAGCTGACTACAAAATTGTGAAATAAAAATTTTGGAATCCTTTACGAATGTGCAGTTAAAAATTATTTCATTAAAATACCAATATGTCTTTAGATATCTAATATATTCATGTTTTAATTGCAGTATACTGTTTCTATTGTTCTTATTCAAATTTTCGAAAAGTGGTGTTAAATTTGGTAGAAAACTCTGTATTCTGTAATCAAAAAATAGTTCAATTTTTCACTGAAACGTTAACACCTTCACGAATATGCGTACTATCCTTACACAAATGCACACAAACGTTAAACAGGACGCAAATATTTATTTAACACAGTGACAAAGCACTTTCAACATTTTCTGTTACATAGGTGATCGCAAGGATTATTTATTAAATTTATTGTTAACCCCGTAATTGTTCCCGCGACTAAATATTCACTGAAAAATATGAAATCAAAGATGTTATTTACATCCTCGAAGTTCGAGGATAATTCTTCAAGAGTTTTGCTAGGAGCACCTGGTCACTGTTCCTTAACTTTTGGAGACCTGTGTATCTTCGAATCGAAATTGTTGAGGTACAATGGATTTAAAACTTCAACGTTCATTTAAAGATAACGAAAAAAACTTTTTTGGAATGTTGCACTTTTTTTTCATAATACAATTTTTAAGTAGGAAAATTTTTGTTTAATTATTAATTCATATAAAAAATGTATTTTGAAAAAAAAAAAATTGAATAAAATTTAGAACATAAATTTTTCCGTGCATTTTTACATTTTTTCCCTTTTGTTTTAAGAACTAGATAAAAGCGTTTAATTCTATAAATACCTCAATTTAATGAATCACTATTGTTGTTAATTGTTGTCAAGTAAAATAATCAAAATCAGCAAGAATTTTAATTTTGTCTTTGATAAAAATTTAACCTCTTTTGTACTCAGTATAAAAAATGTTGACAGCTTTTTTGATAATAATATTTTTTGCAAGATTTTGACAAATAACAAAAATACTTTTTTGACATCAGTAGTGCAAAAAAACTTAGAATACATGTTAATAAAACAAAAAATATTTCCCCCTTTTCCATTAAAGTTATGTAATTTCTTCTCTTTTCTTTCTTTTGTCTAATATAATTCTAATTATTTGAAATAACAGTAAAAAAAAATTTAGTGCAAGTTTATCAAAATAAAAGAAAAAAAAACCGACAGTTAATAACTATGCACTGAAATGTATAAGAAAATTGATGAAGTAATTAGAAGAAAAAATTAGATTAAAATGTAAAGCTTTTCAAAATATTTAGAATATTTTTTGTGACATTAAATTAAACACATTTAAGTGTGAGAACGTATAAAGGTACTTAGAAAATATGAAATATATTCAAAAGGTTATATATGTATTCCTGTTTTACATTATATAAGGCATTCTATAATACCTTCCTTCAGTTAAAATCAAAACGGCTAAGCAAATGAGAATACCTATGATAAACCTAAATTACACCGTGTTTCATAAATTTAGATTCTCTGGAAAAAAAAAGAAAAATAAACTAACCATTTAGTATTCAATTTGTTTTAAACTAATGTCTTTCTACATTTATAGCTTATTGTTTTCTAGAGAAAAAAGGTTTCATGTGTGCAAAAAGTGGTGTTTATGACCCTTATGGCACCGTGACTATGTTTGACTAAAATTAAAACGGCTAAGCAAATGAAAATACTTATAATAAACATAAATTTACATTCCCCGAAAAGAAAAATAAGAAAAATAAATTAACCAATTAGTATTCAGTTTGTTTTAAACTAATATTTTTCAACCTTTATAGCTTATTGTTTTTTTTAAGAGAAAAAAGGTTTTATGTGTGCAAAAAGTGGTGTTTATGACCTTTATGGCACGTGACTAAGTTCGATTAAAATCAAAAAGGCTAAGCAAATGAATATACCAATGATAAACCTAAATTACACCGTGTTTCAAAATTTAGATTCTCTGGAAAAAAAAATAAGAAAAATAAATTAACCATTTAATATTCAATTTGTTTTAAACTAATGTTTTTCTACCTTTATTGCTAATTGTTTTTTAGAGAAAAAAGGTTTCATGTGTGCAAAAAGTGGTGTTTATGACCCTTATGGCACCGTGACTAAGTTTGACTAAAATCAAAACGGCTAAGCATATGAAAATACCTATAATAAACATAAATTTAGATTCCCCAGAAAAAAAATAAGAAAAAATATTAATCAATTAGTATTCAATTTGTTTTAAACTAATGTTTTTCTACCTTTATAGCTTATTGTTTTTTAGAGAAAAAAGGTTTCATGTGTGCAAAAGTGGTGTTTATGACCCTTATGGCACCGTGATTAAAATAGGACCAAAGTGTGGATTCACCATGACCAAAGAGCAATTGTATATTTTGTTCTATCATCATGGGTCGTGAGTCATACCCATGTTCCTGTAACGTCGATATGGCTCATTTTAGGAAGTTCACAAAAACAAAGAAATCAGTGCACATTTTTTATGAAAATGCGCAATTATTTCTATTAAAATTAAATAAATATCTCAATTAATATTAAAGTAATCTTTTACAAGCATTGAATATAATTTTTTGAATTTATTTTAAAGTATGTATTTTGCTAATTTTACACTGCAGCAAAATAATAAGAATGCCGCAAATTTCGAAACCGCGGCTTTCGATTGGTGGATTTTTTTGCATATTTAACAAATCATTTAAAAGCTATTCTTAGCGCAATCGTTTTGTTCGCAAAATTTTGTGACGATGAGGAAAGGGAAATTTTTTTCCGACTTCGAAATAAGCAAAATTCTAGCTTATAATAACATCGTAATGTCTCCTGAAGGATTTGCTGATGATATTAAAGGTTCAGAAGACGGTGATTAATAGGTGCGTTCTTAATTATATAAAAACGTAGAACCTATAGTCGCCGTCTGGTCCGTCCGTCTGTCTGCCCTCCTGCCCGCATATAACAGCTCAGAAACTACCCAACAGAATGATTTGTAATTTAATATGTATAATCATTGCAGCATTTTGTTGAGTCATTTCAAATTTTATTAAAATCGAATCAAAACTTAAAATATATTAATAAAAGTTTTCTTCATTCTATTAAATTCTATCATACGAAATAAATTCAATGATATTCCATAATAGGTAATGATTCTAGATAGCCATGGTGATTACGTCCTATTTAAGATGGAATCATATTATTTTCGTGCTACTAAATTACCTATTAAATTTTGTATTCATACTTTTTTGCACAAGTGTGCAACAACTATTGCACCAAGATCTGAATATTTATAAAACTACTTATAATACGAGGTATATCATACGAGATATAATAATAATATCCTTTGCTACATTTGACGTACAATTTCAGACTTGTCATTTTCTTACAGAAAGGAACTTCTTGCGGTACTGAAAAATCTATAGGAAGGGTAATAATTCTTTTGAAACGATCAGAAATTGTGATGTTCGTATTCTCGCAACCAAAAGAATAACTGCAAACAAAATTTTAAACCCGATAAAGACACCAGCATCAGTATGATAGAATAATAAAAATGTCTGGAATCCTTAAATATGTAAAACCACATCGGTTCCGCATTTAACATATGGTCATAAAAAAGTCCCATATTGAGTTTGTAGTAGAGAAACGTCTGAAGCACCTATAATTATTTTCAGTGATGAAAATAAGTATAATTTAGATGATCCAGATGGTAATCATTTATATTGCCTGGCGTTTGAAAGCAAAAGGATATATTTTCAACGCACCAAATGAGTGGAGGCTCCTTAATGGTTTGGGCTGTTGTTTTCCTCAGGAGGATAGCTTAGAATTGTTGCTCTAGATGAATGAATAAACAGACATACCAATATCGACTTATTAGAACCGCATGCAATTTGTCGAACCAGAGTGAAAAAAAAGCTGGCCAAAATGGTATATTTTTCAAGAAAACAATGCTTGAATTCACTCTGTAAAAGAAACAAAGAAGTGGTTTGAAGATAACATTTGATTGATAGGCCAGTAGTCCGAGCCTAAATCTCACGGAGAACATTTAGGGTACTGTATCACGCCGTATCTACAGAAAAAAAATGATCATATTGTCTAGTATAACTCGAGAGCAGAATTAACCTGCTATTTGTAAAACAAGGCGTTTTTTGCAACCTCAACGAGTTCGAAATCTTTTAAACTCTATGCCACAACACTGTTTTGAAATTATTAAGCACAATTATTAAGACAAAGGAAACACAATAAACATGTGATATTCCTATTAGAAAGTCTATTTCATTCTTTTCGTTTTGGGCCTATTGCATATCCAGTAAAAATGAAATTTATTATTGTGTAATAATAGCAATTGCTTTGTAATGTTTTCTTTGTGTCTAAATTCCTTCTTTAAATAAATTTATACAACTTTTATGAGTAATTTCTTTCTTAAAATAAATGTATATAATTTATATGTGGATTAAAATATAGTTATATTTATTATTCAATCAATTAAATGAACGTCCCAATCATTTCGCACCCCGGTGTAGTTAATTAGGTATAGTTGAACAGAAATAGTTCAGAAATATCGAATAGAAATTTTATCAGTATAAACTTAATGGAAAGTCTTATCAATTAAGTTTTCTATTCATCGATGCAGGCATCCATTAGATTTAGAGTAGCCTAGGAGCGTGCACTGTTTTGTCATCCTTGTGCCTGTGTTACTCCCAGTCTTACACCTGAATTCCGCTGGTATGTTAATGACGATGTTATATGAGATAATTCTCTTATAAAAATCATTACTTTGTATTAGTGCTCGCGATTATACGTATTATACCGATTCGGATTTTGGATAGGTGTAATGTGATAAAAGTGGTTTTCCACTTATACGTTTTATACGTATAATCGCGAGCACTACTTTGTATTCATTATCGTAAGAAGGACTCAATGTTATTTCTTATGTGATACAAATAAACAGGAAAGGAAATTCCACTTACTGTTCGTTTTCGAAAGCCGCGCCTAGAACTCTGGGACGATTCTACTATCCAAACGGGTATTACGGTGAGATGGGCATTTTCCGAAGTTTAACTTCGGCGTTCTCGTCTGCGTTGTCATTAAGATTAAGATTGGCGCTTACTTGTTTTTTTTTTTTTCACTTCCGATCAAAGTTTAAAATTCTATTAATACAGTCGGAACTCTATTTAACGAAGTAGCTAAATCCCGAAAAAAAGTTCGTTATATGGAAAATTCGTTAAATAGAGAGTCACTTTTTAAAATACTTTAAACTAATAAAACATAATTTAAGTCCATAAACACTAAATATAATTAAAAAAAGTAATTAGTTACACTTTTTTTATAAATTATATCTATTTGTTATATTTATTTTACCCATCAAAAAGAAAACTGCAAGGGAAGTAAGACTGAAACAAAACATTGTCCGGAAATACATTGTATTTTCAGTTAAAAAAATAATTTTACATTAAAATCATGATTTTTTATTGTGGTTAATAAGATGTTTGGAGGAATACCAAATTTTAAAACAGTATTCTTTTTCTTCACGCCTTTATCCACCTCATCAAGAATAAGTTTTTTTTTCTTTGATGCTCAAGCACTTTCGCTTTGACATTTTTAAGCTACAAGAACCGAATTTATCAACACGATTGATCATGATCAACAATCTAGAAAACGGGAAACTATAGTTTAAGGATATGGGGCAACTCTAATGAGGGTTAAAAGGGAATATTGAAAGTTCGCACTTCCTGGATGGAAAACAAAGAATCACTGCAATTTTACTGCTCTCGGTGAGTTAGGTGCCTGGTAAGACCTGTTCATGGTCATTGATCATCATAAAATGTGTTAAGAGAAAGGATAAGTTTGTATAATAAAGAATACGCCCAGTAATATTTAAAAAAAATAGAGAGAAGAAAAAATTAGATCCCAAGGAAAAGTTCGTTAAATTGAGAATGCACTTCGCTATTAGGAGGTTATTTTACGAAGGAATTTGCAAAATGTTCTTGGTTCCAACTAAAAGTTTGCAAAATAGAGAAATTCGCAAAATAGAGGTTCGTTAAATAGAGGTCCGACTGTATCTCGTTTTAATTTAAATTAAAACTTCTGTATTTAGTCTTCAAATGGCTAATTCGAGTAGAAATAAATCTTTCAGGAGTGGTAGTAAGAAAATTATATATAATACCATTCAGGTTTGTGATCAAGAAGCAGAAAAAGGAGAATTAGTTATTCCGATAGTTCATTCTACAAAACCAGCCTGTCAAATTGCCAGGGTTTCTAGTAGTACTATTAAAAAGACTCGCCGAGAAGGAGGAGATGAGCGTAATCTTGTTTCTTCTTCACCTAAAAAAAAAGAGTTAAAAAATGTCTTTGAAAAAACAAGTATAAAGGATTTTCAGCAGATGTGGAGAATAACATTTAAAGGTATATTTTAACAAGTAACCTTTTTTAATATAATTTGAAAAAAAAAAATGTGTCGAAAAAAGCAAAAATGTTGTAGAAAGTTTTTAAATTTTTAAGCGTTTTCGTTTTTTTATAAATATTCACTTCAAAAACGTTTTTACATAAATCGATATTATTTTCCCAAAAGCGCATACTTAAAAATTGCAGCTAAACAAACCCAGCTCACCCCTATTTTGATAAAATCAAAGCAGACCTGACGCATTCGCAGTAGTGCGGTGGGTTTTACTATTCGAAAACAAACAGTACCTATTTTTATAGTTATCCGATTATTGTTTAACCCTTTATCTACTAACAGTACTTATAAGTACCATTAAAATACCTTGTTATAAAATTCATTTAATACATCGATTAGCAGTAATACAGGTTAGAATGAGTTATAGATGCATTATTTTATCTTTTTCCAAAAGCATTATTGGTTACACAAAACAGAAATATTTTTAAAAGGATGATTCCTTTTGCCCTTGCATCTTTTCAACTTTCTTGGCGTTAGTGTGTGTGTGTGTGTGGGGGGGGGGGAGGATTTTTCAATTCGGAAATATATCTATATTTCTATTCTAAAAGCCTTATATTTGTACATTTCCTAATTCTACAAAATACTAAGAAAAATATTTAAAATAAAAGATTTGAGTGGGGTTATAAATATTGCGCAAAATCCCTATAAATTCAAATTTAATTAATTTTTCTAAATTCTTCAATCCTTCTAAAATCGTTCTAAAATTTATTAAATGATTATGTAAATCTTCTAATTTAGTTTCAAAAATTTACGAAAAATGCTTTAGAAGATAAAATTTTCATTAAATCGTAATTCAGTACATAAAGGGTTTTAATTCAGCTTCATTGGTTATTGATTTGTGCACAGTACTCTTTAAGAAGTGAATAATTGCTAGACACATTATGAAATATTCCTCAGTAACTCTCGACGCAATGGAATTGAGTCCTTACTACCAATATAAAAATATATATTATCAATTAAAAATTACATATCCTGTTTAAATTATGTTAAAATGATATTCAAATTAAATGCGATGTTTTTCTTAGCCTATACAGTAACTCTCTAGCAGAAGGATATCTACTTCTATACTCAATTCTATTTAGAGATCGACCAAATAGTCGGTTTCGTTCCAAAATTTCAGGTTCGCGAAAATTCGCTTTTGGCAAACTGCAGTGTAAAATTTGACCGAATAAAAATGCAACCGAAACTGTCTTTATCACAAAAAACTCGCGTTCCTTCCCTTAGAAATTTCACCATTACTCATTGATTTGTGCTGCATCGGCTCAAATGAGACACTCTTTATTTATTTCTATGAACTTCACTGCTTTTAATTATCAATTATCACTGACCCAAGACGTAAGTGCAAATTAAAAAGCATACATTACTAAACTTTGAAAACGCTTTTCATGTGCTCATTAAAAGAAGCTGACTTAGCAGTATTAAAAAATTTTCATTTTGAAACCACAGAAGTGTTTCGAATACTCTTTGAGTAAGTTCTTGTATAACATATGATCATTTACAAAAATCATTACAAAAGATAATTCCAGGTATGTATACCTAAAACATTTTTAATTAGATGAAATTCGTATAATTATAAAATCATTCTGTGTCGTTGATTAGTTAATTACATTGTATTTTATAGGAAAAAAAACTGATTAAAGGCACGGAGAGCCAAACTTGGTCCACACGTATAATTAATTAATAATTATGTATATTTAGTAAACACGTATAATTAATTAATATTTTATTTATATTTCATAAACATGTATAAATAATTAATAATTATGTATATTTAACTAACACGCATAATTAATTAATAATTATTTATATTTCTTAAACGTGTATAATTAATTAATAATTATGTATATTTAATAAACGCGTATAATTAATTATTAATTATTTAATTATTAATTATGTATATTTTTGTATGTGACATTACTATAAAAAATGTGTGATGAATTATTATAAAAATTTTTTTGGACATGTTCGTTAAGAAGATTACCTAAATTCGGCTTCTGTTTCTGTCTTAAAAACCTGTTTCGGTCGATCACTAATTCTATTAAAGGGGGAACAATTGTTTTTGGGTATAAAGTTCAATGCATGCGGCGAATGTCTGCTTAGGAAGATTCATTGATGTACGCGTTGAAAGTATTAAGTTCATGATTTCTTTCCCTTCCTTCGAGTGGATTATGAACACTCTAAAAGATTACTCGTGGCACTTGCATGAAGTTGTTCTGAAGAAATTATTTTCATAATGAGATGAAGTGAAAGTCCATACACTACAAGCATTATAAATTTTTAAACAACGTGATTCAGATATAACTAGCAGGAATGACCGAGCTAAGCTCGGTCAAAATTACCTTTGTGTTTATCTCGATATATTATTCCCACTGAATCATTCTTGCTGTTTTAGATGCAATTAGCTTGACCCTGAGACATAGTGACCCAAAATGACCCAACTAATCGAATTTTTTTAACAT
Source organism: Maratus speciosus (assembly GCA_963932465.1). Lineage (NCBI taxonomy): Eukaryota > Metazoa > Arthropoda > Arachnida > Araneae > Salticidae > Maratus > Maratus speciosus. Next base: position 377,877,705 of record OZ010788.1, on the reverse strand, counting down.
GCAACCTAAAACAATTCTCTTCTCGATCGTGAAAACGATGGAATACAAAATTTAGTGAAAATCGTTAGTCGTTTTCTAGATAAAATAAACTTGACCCACGTTGACTCAAAAACCCACTAACCGAAATTTATCGAACATGTGAGCCATTTCAATGGTCATTTTGCACTGTGAAACGGTATAACAAAAAAATTGTCAAAACTGTTTGAACATTTTTAAGATGCCGTTAGCTTGACCCCGACCCATTATCACCAAAATGACCCACAGAGAGAATTTTCTTGAGCATGCGACCCAGCCCAATGGTCTTTTCATTCCCGAAAATGGTTAGATACAAAATTTAGTCAAAATCGATTGAGCCGTTCTCTGGATATAATTATCTTGACTTTGACCCATTGTGACCCAAAATAACCCACTAATCGAATTTTCTTGAACATGCGACCTAGCCCAATGGTCTTCTCGAGCTCGAAAACGATAGTATATGAAATTTAGTCAATCGTTGAAGCCGTTTTTGAGATAGAATTAGCTGGACCCAGACCCATTGTGACCCAAAATGACCCACTAACCGAATTTTCTCGAACATGTGACTTAGCATAATTCTCTTCTCATGCCCAGAAATGGTATAATATAAATTTTGGTCAAAATGTTTTGAGCATGTTTTTAGATTCAATTAGCTTGACCCTAGTCCATTGTGACCCAAAATGACCCACTAATAGAATTTTCTCGGACATGTGACTTAGCCCAATGGTCATCTCATGACCAGAAACGGCCGTATATTAAAAAAATTTGTGAAAATGTCTTGAGCCGTTTTTTAGGTATAATTAGCTTGACCCTGACCCATAATGACCCACTAATCGAATTTTCTCGAACCCGTGACCCATCCCAATGGTCTTTTCGTGCCCGAAAACGATAGATTACAGAATTTCGTCAAAATCGTAGAGCAATTATCTAGAGAAACTTAGCTGGACCCACGGTGACCCAAAAATGACCCCCTAATCGAATTTTCTTGAACACGTTACCCATCCCAATGATCTTTCCGTGCTCGGAAATGGCTAGATACAAAATTTAGTCAAAATCGATTGAGCCATTCTCTAGATATAATTAGCTTGACCCTGACCCATTATGACCCAAAATGACCCACTAATCGAATTTTCTGGAACACGAGACCCATCCCAATGGCCTTTTCATGCCCGAAAACAGTAAGGTGCAAAATTTCGTCAAAATCGTTAGAGCCGTTATCTAGATAAACTTAGCTTGAACCACATTGACCCAAAAATGACCCACTAATCGAATTTTCGCGAACATGTGACTTAGCCCAGTGGCCTTCCCGTAATCCAAATCTGTAGAATATAGAGTTTAGTGAAAATCGTTACAGCTGTTTTTTAGATAAAAATAGCTTGACCCACAGTGACCCAAAAAGGACTCACTAATCGAATTTTCTCGAACACGTAACCCATCCCAATGGTCTTTTCGTTCCCGAAAATGGTTAGATACAAAATTTAGTCAAAATCGATTGAGCCGTTCTCTAGATATAATTAGCTTGACTCTGACCCATTATGACCCAAAATGACCGTTTAATCAAATTTTCTTGAACACGTTACCCATCCCAATGGTTTTTTCGTGCCCGAAAATGGTTAGATACAAAATTTAGTCAAAATAGATTGAACCGTTCTCTAGATATAATTAGCTTGACCCTGACCCATTATGACCCAAAATGACCCACTAATCGAAATTTCTGGAACACGAGACCCATCCCAATGGTCTTTTCGTGCCCGAACACAGTCGGGTGCAAAATTTCGTCAAAATCGTTAGAGCCGTTTTCTAGATAAACTTAGCTTGAACCACATTGACCCAAAAATGACCCCTAATCGAATTTTCGCGAACTTGTGACTTAGCCCAGTGGTCTTCAAGTAATTCGAATCTGTAGAATATAGAGTTTAATGAAAATCGTTACAGCCGTTTTTTAGATAAAAATAGCTTGACCCACAGTGACCCAAAAAGGACCCACTAATAGAATTTTCTTGAGCATGCGACCCAGCCCAATGGTCTTTTCGTTCCCGAAAATGGTTAGATACAAAATTTAGTCAAAATCCATTGAGCCGTTCTCTAGATATAGTTAACTTGACTCTGACCCATTATGACCCAAAATAACCCACTAATCGAATTTTCTAGAACACGAGACCTATCCCAATGGTCTTTTCGTGTCCGAAAACGGTAGGGTGCAAAATGTAATCAAAATTGTTAGAGCCGTTTTCAAGATAAAATTTACATACACACACACACACACAATTTTTGCTCGCATTATCGTATAAGATACAGGTCGTCTACAAAGCTTTTCACATATTTCTTAAAAGAGGAAAGATTCAGCTACAAATAGTTCAGTGAAAGTATGAAGCAAAAATGTTTTTGTCAAATTTATATATTTTTTAAACTCTTTAAATTATCTATTCCCATTTCACATAAAATAATGTACGAGTAAGTGCATCATCCCAGCAGAATCAAGGTAAAAATTCTCCCACTATGCATTTATTATGCAACATAAGGAATGTTCGATGATTTTAAATGATATTTATTTTCTTCTTTTGAAAAAATGAAAAGGATCTTTGTTAATTAGCTGTTCAGTTTATGGTCAGAATTCATTTCGTGATTTGGGAACGCAGCCATCTAACGTGAAAGACAAAACATCTATGCAACGTTCTGTTACGGCAACATCAGTCCTATGGATTTTATGTTGCGCATTTTACAAAACTTTTAATTGTGAATTTATCTTTTTGTAAATTTATGTAGAAATTTCGTTGAATCATTAGTTAAGACGATCATCCTGCGTAAGCAACTACAGAGATAAATTTGACGTTTTAGAAGGAAATTTCACTCATAGTTACTTATTAATAGAGTAACTCTAGCATAGATGGCCATAGTTTTTTAAAGTTTGAAATAAAAATTCTTAGAATGCAAATACAAGTAATATTTAGGCATATTTGAAATTCTTTTACATATCCTCATCATCTTTTGGACAAAAAATAATTAAATATCGAGAACAAAAAGTGGCATACAAAACTGAAATTAAAAGGGCAGATGGCCATCTCTCCTTCAAGCCGAGGAGAGATGGCCATCCAAAACAAAAGAGAAAAAATGAAGTTAAAATAGCAAAAAATAACACATTTCATGTAGTTAATCATGAAAAATGCATAGAAATTTTTTAAGATGCAATTATATCACGGAAAATCCGTGAATAAAATTTGAATAAACAAAATTTGAAGTATAATTTCAATCCTTCACTTTTCGTATTACCACATTTTCGGCAAAGATCTTGATAGTTTCTACACGATTCATGGAACCACTTCTGGCACCTTATGCTGTATCCAGTCATCCCTTTTGGCTGTGGTATTATATTCTTCTCCACAACCAACACAATGATCCTCGTCCAATTCTATTCCTTTGGACACTATAGAATCTAATAATTTCAAATGTATTTCATCTTCTTTGCTGCTAGAAATGCAACCTTTTCACGGTTTTAAGTTTATTTATCAACTTTACTGTTTCTGGGATGAACGTTTCGAAGTTTTTCAATATTTTATGAAACAAAATACATTGTTAGGCTCTATTATATTATTGTTATTGAAATATTTATAGTAGTTAAAATTTAAATAATTATGTCAATTAATATAATTATAAAAATAAAAAAATTATATAGTTAATTTAAAAATAATTATATTTAGTTAAAAACCTCATTTTGTATAATTATCCGACTGACAAGACGTGTTAGGTTTTTCACACGTATCTGGGTATGTAAATTTCTTTATACCCTCTAAACATCCCAAAGACTGGATGTATTTTAATGAATGAGGTCCCTATCGATTCGTCTTAACCGTCTAATGGTTAAAGGCTAGATTTTGTTTCTATAAATTCAAAATGGCGGCTGTAAAATACAAAGTGGCGATAGAGACGAAAAAAAAATTACGCACCCTATTGATTGGCATATCATTGGATAGGTCTTTCAAAATGAAGACGATGTTTCATTGACTATTTTGCAATCATAAGCTCCGTTTAAGTATTACGCAACCTGGAAGTTGTGTAGGTAGGATCTCTAGCTTTACTGAAACTCTGACCTTCATAGACATCTATAGGCCTCATAAAAACAGTGCTTATAGATAGGAACTAATAATTAAATACAACTTAAAAGTCATCAATAGTACAAGTAAATAAAAAATATAGGTAAGTAATATAAAATATAGTTTCACAGTAATTAGAAATAATCAATTAGTTCGCTTTTTACGCAGTCGGGTTTTTTGATTTTTGAAATTTAATTTAGTTATATATTTAATTTTGAAATATTGGGTATAGGGGGCCATCTCTCCTCGATTTGATGTGGTCATCTATCCTACAATTGATGGAGAGATTGCCACCCAATTTAAAATGACACTCCCCCATTGTACGTCTTTGTTTTAGATTTAAAAGCTGAGATTGGATTACATACGCGCCTTAAAAGTCCTTATAGTAACAAGAAATGTAACATACGTACTGAAAAACGTTCGGATACCTAACTCAACAAAAATATCCAACCACTAAATTAAATAAAAAATAAAATAACACTTCTTTTTTATAATTGAAAAACACAGCTGCGCAGTGCATTGAATGAGCACGTTGAACTATTTCTTACGAACAAAGTTTATGCTGCAATCTATAATATAGTTTTTGAAATATTTAGACTGGTCACCTCTCCTCTGTGGCCCTCTATCCAACAATTACTTTATTATTAAAGTCTAAAGTTCACAGAAGAATTATTTATATACAAATACCAATTTATATTACTAAGCAAAGCATATAAAACCAACTCACGTTTCAGAGGATACCAACTTATATTTCCATAAATCTGCAAATATTAAACATGCATTTCGGACTTTACAATGATGTCGCAGATTTATATCAAGATTATTTTTTTCGCTACATTTTGTATAATTTTTTTTTTCCATTTTCGGTCTAACCGTTTAATACTTAACCTACACAATTGTGCTGGTGGCCCTAAAGTAAAAGAAAAAAAATATCCTTCTTTTGTGCGGTTTAAAACCAAGACTGTACCCACACAATTGTATGGATACTCCCTCGCCATTACCTAACGTCCGCTATTTTCTTAAATATCTTTTTAAAATCAAATATGATTCTATCAATTAGGGAAAACCACCAAAGCTTTTAATTTTACCGAAAAGCTTCAGGTCTTAAAGGATTAATATAGAATTTTTTTTTATCTAGCATTTTACAAAATATTTTGCAATTTATGAAATATTATGAACTGTATCCAATAAATCATTGGAAAGATTTTAGAAAAAAACTTCCCTGTAATGAAGCATTAAAAGAGATCACATTCGAAAATAGTAAAATAAATCCACTTTCTAAAGCTTTGTAACTTATCTTTTTTTAAAGTATATAAAAATTTTATGCGTCAGTAGTGAATATAACCAACTATAGAAATAAGTTTCAATTTGTTCTACAAAAAAAAAAAAAAAAAAAAAAAAAAACTTTTATTTATGCATTACTTATTAATCTTATTGTGGTCTAAAGTATAATAGAAGTTCTTTGTGTACAAATACAACTCATGATTCAGAAGATATGATTTTGAATCGCATTTTGAGGCATTCCCAATCACTACAATTAATATATGAAATTTTATTTTCATTTACGATCCTAATAGAGGTGAAAATTTATTCTTCTTATCTAGCATTTTACAAGATATCTTCTTTTCTTCTTAATAAAAATTTATCACTTTTATTCAATAGAACATCGAAAGTATTTTTATAAAAGCTTTATTGCAATTCAAAACATAAAAAAGAGATCGCATCCGAGAATAATAAAAAAAGAAAAGAAAAAGGGAAGAAAATAAAACTCAACATAAAAGATACCGAATCAGTGTCCAAAAAGCAATTTGTTTTTTTAACCCTATTTTCAGTTTGGTATTCTTAAACGTACCTCCTTTCACTTTATACTAAACAAGTTGGGAGGAGTTAAAGGAATTTCAATCGAAAAAAAAAAAAAATCACCAGTGCGAATTTGTCGAAGGAAAAGATTTTTTTCAATCTCTCAGAAAAAGAAACAAAGACTAACCTGCGTTGAAACCATTAATTCTAGTAAGCAATGTGCAGGGATTTTTGCAGTAGATGTCTGATAAATAGCTCTTGAAAAGTGTTCTAAGGATACCGCAGGGAGATTTAAGAGAAGGAGGGAGAAGAGTGCCCGACTACATTATAAATGTAAAGTGCTCCCAACCTCAAGCCATTTGTCACCCTCAAAGGCACTCCCGCAATTAGGTCCCATGCATCAATTCGCTTTTCACACCACTATTACAACGTTGGCACTCTTCACAAAAATTTTAGGTATGTTGATGTGCTGTATTCGTTTTGAAATTTACGATGTTTGCTGAATAAATTAGGCTTGAGAATGTTCGGAGATTTCTTTGTCAGTCGGAAAACTAACTTCCCGTCTCATTATGTTTATTTTAAGTCCGTTTTTTCCCTGCAAAACATGATGTAACTTTTCAAATGACTTGAATTCTTATGTACATGGTAATTTGTTTAAAAATATTACCATGTAATTATCTGCTATTTATGTTGATAACGGATTGCTTAAAGAGTAAACAACACAGTGTAAATTATATACTAACGATCAAAGTCTCGTCACCTTATAGATAGGTCGTTGAAACTTCATTTTTCCATTCACAGTTGCTTGTTAATTTCTTTCATTTTCCTATTAATGTAATTTTTTAAATAATAATTCATTTTATCTACTTTACTAATCAATCAAAGGGGGCAGTTTTAACATAATTCTTTGTGCGAGCCGGACTTTATCTTAAAGTTAAGGAACTGTCAGAAAAGTAAAATTGCGAACATGACAATTATTATGCATTTTGACTAAATTTCTAAGACACCTTGTGATTTTTTCCCTCAAATTTATTATAGCAATTGCAAAATATTACAGTGACCTTTTATCCTTTTATAACTGCGATAACTTCATTTTCGTTTATAATTGTGCATTCAATTTGTTTTTAGATTATATTTTAACATCCAAACAAAATATATATATATATGTACTAAAGCAATCATATATTTTCAATCATACAATTGTGTGCCGTAAGTAATTTTTATTCTTTCTGAAGTAGGCATGGTTCTGAAGTAGGCCGGTTGGATCATTCATTGCGTCACTAGGATGAACATTTTATTTCACTATCACCGTATTAATTACCATTTTACCTAAAATGTTTTATACTACCTAAACAGCCTATAAATATCATAATTATGTAATCTTATGCTATAACGCAATGTTTCCTTTTTTTGTTTCATAATCATATTTCTTTGTTTGATTTTTCTTTTCGATATCTGTTTGCAGTTCGCATGTATATTTATATTTTTATACAAATGAAGTGCCTCTATTTTCCGTTTCTAATAAACGGTGAACTATCGTAAACGTAAACTCTCAGCAATTTATATACTGTCTTTTCCGTGTTACTGCACATTTTAATTTTTAAGAACAGCAGTCTGGGCTTTGCGTGCTTAGCATCTTAGTAAACTAACTAGTAGATGGTTCTATGATTTCTATACTGTATTTTGTGATCCAGACAGTAACGAAACTTGTAAATATTTATGTATTTACTATGCCTGATTTTTTTATTTAAAGAAGATTCGCAACATGGCTACGTCTCCATGTATCAAAATGACCGGGCTCTTTTAGACAGATTCCGATCTTAGTTGGTATAATTGAATGATAAGGACAATCAAATTACTTCGGAAAATAAAATTTTTAATATATGTATAGTTTTTTTCCTGTATACATATGTTACATTATTAGATCTAATTCTGCGATTTCCTTATCTTATTGTAAATTACTACTTTATTTTCACTAAATACTTATCCTTAAATAATCTCTATCGTTAACTCTGTTAAATTCCCTTTAATTTAATGTCTCACTTGTCTTAATCGCTTAAATATTACGCTTTTAGTATTCTTAAATTAAATGTTCCATTCCCGCGCTTTTTTCTTTCGAGATTATTCTTTTAGCTTCCATTTTTACTTTCCCGCGCATTTCTGATGTTATCCCTTTTTCCTTCAAATTCATCCGCTAGCTCTGTTCGGACTCTTTATATGACGTGACATTCTTAATTATTCATTGGTTGAGAGCGCGACCTACGTCATATTTGTATCCTTACACGTGAGGAACAAAAAGTTGATACTCGCTGTGTTTCAGCAGATTTGAGTCGTATTTCCAGTTTTCATCCATCCCCTGGTCACCATCCTGTTATTCGATTATCTGGAACTTTGTTGAAACCTAATTACTACTACGGAGCGATGTCTAATTATCTTGGTGGAAACTGCACTTTTTGCAAGATATTCTAATAAAGTGCTTAACTGATATTATGAGTTGTTTCAATTTCTTCTGGGGAAACTTCAGGGAACGATGCATTCCATTGTTTTCACTCGACAACTGCATTTCAGCAATTGGTTCTACTAACATAACAGATTCGAATTATCTGTTCTGACCACTTCTTTTACACCATTATCGCTGCATGTGATCCACAGCTACTATCGTGACAGACAGTACGGCATTTTCAACTATAAAGCCAATCCAATGTTGCTATAATGCAACACACACACATATATATATATATAACGTAATTTACAGTAGGGGTGGGGGGAGTAGCCATATTTGGACGACCGTGGCAATGATGCCGTTAATTACAGAATGAGACGCTATCTGCTTCTCAAATCCTACTTATCAGAATGACGTCATTTATGATTAGAAGAGGCACCCGCTATCCACGTAGTGTTTGCAGACAATTCTAAAACACCTAAAATTAGTTGTTTTGATCTAATTTTTTCTTTCACAGCAAAAAAAAAAAAAAATTCTGTGGTACTACTAGAAAATCTCTAACAACTGGGATTCCATGAACCCATTTCCAGGGGTTTGGGAACGAGCATTCTACTTTCCTTGATATTTGGGCCGTGTTGGAAGATGATTTTAAATGCGAGTAATAGGTGATGAAGCTGTTTCTGCTGTGTGTTGATATTTTTATAGGACTGAGCGTAAATTTATTGTGCTATTATACTATGCTTTTTCTATGGTTAATGGATGATTAGAATATGGCTTGATTAATATAATTCTTTACTGGAATTGTCTTTGCTTAATAAATGGTTTGAATATGTTCTGAATTATTTGTTGCAGAAAAATAAACAATTTTGAAGTATATTTTGGATAGAATAAATTTCAGGTGGGGGTTACGATTTTATGACAGATTTTAAGGACAGAGAAGAACGCATGCGGAATAAGCATTAAGTTACAGCTATTTTTTTTGTAATATTACTAGCAGTGATTGGTTACAGGTGTCTTTTTAGTAACTGCTATAATATCTGTAATGATACTAATTATTTTTTTTTAGTAAAGTAACATACTTTTTTTGCAGTGTACTAAACGTAAGAGAATACTTTAAAACAAAGGGAAGTTGCTATGTTTTCATATACATATCTAAATTCGCGTGTTTATTGCGCAAACTTTACACGCGGATTTGTTTGCTTCCTTTTTTGTTCTTGGTCTTAAGATTATCTATTTTAAAAAATGGCACAGTTGCCTTAATTGGACCAATTTCAGTTGCTTAAATTGAACCAGATATACCATGATTAATTTAAAAAGTAAGTAACCAATTTCGAGGGCCGTACGCTTTGGACATTTTTTTTTTTTTTTTGCATTGCTACCTCCATGCAAGTTCTTGAAGATTTTATTTTTTTGTATAGCTGTTGTATATTTATTATATATATCCGTTGAATTCGCCGTCCAAGCTTTTAAAGAATGCGGCATTTGACCTCCTAACGGGGATGTTTTTAAATGTCATCATATCTCAACTGCATCTGCACTTATTCCTGACTCGGAGATAGGCACTACAGGTAGATCCGTTGATTCTCCTGCTACTAAGATTTCGGAGTCAGAATCAGTAACCATGAAACCAACTAAAAGTAAGAGAGTAGAAAGAATGATGGAAAAGACACACACAAACGGTCTGGAAGAAAAACATTAGTGACCGGAAAATTTGTCAAATATATAGGAAACGAAAAGGAAAGAGTAAGTTGTGAAGGGATTGACCTGCAAGAAGGCTGCAGCTACAACCTCCCCTCCCCCCCCACCCAAAAATCCAAAGAATAATTAGAAATGTTATTTCCTTTGCCGAAATCAGTTAAGTCACGCTAAAGAGGGAGCCAAAAAACAGCTGTGTTAATATCGTCGCCAAATAAAGTAAACGACAAAAAGGAAGCTCTTAAAGCACAAAAGCAATTGGAAAATCAAGTTTTTAAAAAAGGTGTAATTTAATTTGTTAGAAAATGGTGGCAGGGAGGAAGTACAAACATAAGGTAAAGAAAACTTCTGCTGCAAAAAAAAAAAAAAAAAAAATCTCTCTCTCTCTCTATATATATAATAATAATAATAATAATAATAATAATAATAATAATAATAATGATTCAGAATATAAAAATAAAAATCAAGACAGTGATGATTGTTTTTTCTTAATTTGCAAGAAAAAAGATAGCAGAATGATTCAGTGTTCAGACTTACAAATATGGTTCCATGTTGCGTGCGCTGGAATAGAAAACGAACAAAAGAAATTGATATACTTGCATTACTTCTTAGATGATATTCAAGTAACTGGCAATTAGTTCCATTATTTCTATTCTTAATTATTCATAACTTTGATTTATATTTTGAATACATTTCGATTAAAAAGAATTATTCTTACTTTCAGACATTTGATTTAATTATATTTGATTGCTGTAGTTTCGTTTGCTTGTTTCATTAATTGCAAATTTTGCTTTTAATAAAATTAATTATATACTCTACTCATTAAAATAACCTAATATTGTATGGTCCAATTTAGGAGACTGGGGATCCAACTTAGGCGACAAGTCGCTGAATTTAAACCACGTTTGGCAAATTTTTTCAAATATAAAATAAAACTTAAAATTTTCAATAGGAAATTGTTCTAAAGATTTAATTAGTTAGACGAATGGGTTGAGCCCTTGTAATGACATTTTTCAGATATTCTAGAAATGAAGTGAACACCTGAAAACAAGTGAAGTGGTCCAAATTCGGCTACTCTCCTGTATATAATGCACGGATGAAGCAAACATATATAGAACTATTTAATAAAGTGTAACTTCTTCAAACACGGTAGTTATTTGATTTCAAATATTAAATAAAATTGCGGGGTCTAAAAATACTGGTTATATTCCGAAAACTTGTTGTATACATACACTCACATAACGCCACATATATTTATATAGTCACAATACACGTGATTTTCTGATTTCCTTTTACTGTTTTAATTCTTTTCGGATGTTTTTGTTATATGACCATAAAAGTTATATCATTAAAAGATTCCATACAAAAGTGTTTTAATAATCAATTAGGTACACTGTTAAAAATTTACTGCATACTGGCCAATCATTTGACCGTTTCTATAGAAAACGGCTAGACAACAGTAATTTAACTCCATTTTGACAGTATTATTGACTATATTAAGATCAGGAGACCTTTAAATTACGGTTAAAAAATCGTATTCTATAAAAATGATCAAATGATTAGACAGATTGTTACAAATTTTTACCAGTGTAGATTCTAGTCCTAAAAGTCCTAGAAAAAAAGAAACATAGCATTATTATTCTTTAAAAATATATCATATTTTAAGACTGAAACAAAATGAACAGCATTTTTGTATGTCAGTTACACTTGGAGAGATTACATTTTCGTTAACCACACTGTTAAAAATTTGCCGCAAATTGTCTCATCATCCGACCCTTTTTGAAAATAACGGTCACTTGACCATGTTATGACACTATTATTGACCATATTATAGTTAACATCGCTTAAAATTACGGCTAAGTAACCATCATCTATAAGAACGTTGGAATGACAGCTTGCTGCAAATTTTTAACGCTACACCGCTCACCACACTGCTAAAATTTGCAGCAAGCTGTCCATTAATTCAACACTGTTAAAAATTTTGCAGCATTCTGGCAGATCATTCAACCGTTTTTTGAAAAAAAGGTTTCATAACAATAATTTAACTATATTCTGACCATAAAATGATCAATAATATGGTCAGAATAGTGTTAAAATTACGGTTGTGTAACCGTTTTTGGAAAAAACGGCCAAATGACCTACCAGAATGCTGCAAATTTTTAACAGTGAACCGTTTGTGCAAATAACGGTTACTTTACCATATTATGACCCTATTATCGACTATATTATTGTCAAAATTGAGTAAAATTGCGGTTAAGTAACCGTTATCTGTAAGAAAGGTCGAATAACTGGACAGTTTGCTGCAAATTTTTAACAGTGCACGGAAGAGAACATTTTGCAATTCGTCTACTTTGAAATGTCATAATTAATAAGTTATATGCCGAAAATATAAAATAAATTTACATTAAAAATACAGCTGATAGAATATGTTATAAAAAGGGAATGATGCAAAAATAACGAAGTTGCTAGACTGAAATTAGCATCCCACAAAAATATTTATAAAAAAGTTTTGCACGTAATATTTGACTGTAGTAAATCTTTGTGAGATTACTGCAGTTACTGTCTTGGGTTATTAACGTAAAAAATAAAGCATGATGTTGAAGGATTCGGTACCCTTTAAACCTTTTTTTTTTTCATTTTATTAAGACTTTTTGACTTAACACTTTTTCGCTAAGAAACAATGGTGATAAAATTTGTAAACTACACTTATATTACAATTTTGTAGTTTTTGCAACTATGCTGTTTCATTGCAATACTTTTTTTTAAAGTGTGCTCAGTTACAGATCCAAGAACTAGATTTCAAAAATATTAATTAGTTTCAGAAAAATTTAATAAAATAGCCTGACATCCTGACGAATGTAAAAGAAGAAAAAAATCGATCACTTGTAGAATTGTACATAAAAATAGCGAAATTATTCAAAAGTACATGTTTTATAATTTTTATCATATCGATATATTAAAAAAACATAAACTGGAAAAGTTAATTTAAACATCGCAATTCTGGATCATTTAAAGTGAAATATGCGAAAAGTTTTTTTCGCATATTTTTATTTATTGGATATTTACGACACTTCGTCTGCATATACTACGCATTTCTAAATTCACTTTAACACATTGAGAATGGGTCATTTTTCGAAAATGAGCACGAAATTTAAGTTTACAAACGTCACTACAAATTAAAAACTACTCACAACCAATCGGAAGCAAGGTTGCCTGGATTACACCTTCTTAACTCGTCCTTACAAAATTTCCGGTACCAGTAATATTTTACTCCTCCAATCCACAAAAAACGTAAATTTACCTGACTCGTCCATTAAGTGTTAAGCAAAACATTGAAAAATAGGGGTTTTAGTCATTATTTGGCAAAATGAAGTATACCGTGTCTCTTTAATGAATTTTCCGGTGATCATTTTCAATAATTTAACATTTTTATTATTTTATTCGTAATAAAATTCTTCCGATCGTGATGCTATTCACTCGTTATTGCTTCTAAAATTCAAAAACGGGAAAAAAATAAGGAACAAAAAGAAAAACGAAAATAGCCATAATAAAAAACTTTAAAATTTTCGTTAAGAATACCTAACTTTGACATCATAATTCGAATTTTGACACTGAAATTAGCCTAAGTATAAAATTGCCCGAATTTCCTATAATTAGTTTTAGAAATATTCAAAATTGATAATGGCGCAATTTGTACGTCATCACAGAAGTGAAAATCCTTACTTTAAAGTTCTTACAAAATTTATAAATACTTTTCAATCAATTAATATATATATATATATATAGTAGTAATTTTTTTGACTAATAATTTTATTTTCTATGTTTCTCATATAGGAGAATTTAAAGTGTATGAAAATCTCACAATTATGTTTGAGTTGGTTAATTTGACATCGCTGAAAAAAGTCAAAGTGGAAGAATTACAGGATACATGAAAGAAAATATCAAAGCATCAAATAAAAAAAAACAAAAAAAACATTACGAGGTAAAAGTTTTACGTCTTTATAATTTTTAATCTCCAAGACCGAACAGCTTTTCTTTTGGAATCCAAAGTTAAAATTTACTCTAGAGTCGGAAGATGAAGTGAAACTTTTCTGGTGTAATTGCAAGTTTAAAAGTTTGTTAATACTTCAAATGAAGAAATCCCACTGAAATTATTTTTAAAGATATTAGAGATATATATTTAAAGAAGATATAATCCCCAATAGAGTGGATGTTTTATTTTTCTCAGAGAAAATGCGGTCTTTGATTTCTTTTGACCGACTTACTTTCAGTTGTAATTTTAAAAATGTGAATTTGCGTTTGAAATTAAAAGGCCATGTGATAAGAGCACAAATAAAATTTTGAATTATAAAAGGCAGGCAGCTGTTTCGCAACTACTAAAGCTACATCACTTGTGGAATGAGTAACGGTACATAAAATAAGTGCACAAATCCAAAGAGAAGCGAAAAATTGCAACCCGTGGTCAATGGTGAAATGACGTTTAGACGGCATATAGACGCTTGTTTTGCCAACCTTCTCCAGTTTTCATGGAAATTTTTTGTTCTGGAACCCTCTGCGATTTATTCACAAAAGAATGAGGGGAATCAACAATGGGTCAGGGGATAAGGAGCTCAACCCTACTTGAGAGAAATGTTCTTCTTTTGCAGGACATCAGTTCTTTTCCTTTTAAAGTTATTAAAGATAAAAAACACCGCATGGCCATAAGAAAAGACGCCGATACTGATAAAAATTGGAAGGATGGTCCGTGTGAAGCTTAAGAAAGCAAAAATGGCTGAGTGTCCTGCTAAAGTAGTAAAATATTTCTTTTCTAATCCCATTTGTAGTTTTTAATAAAAGGACGGGAGGATCAACAATGGATTCAACAATGGGTCAGGAGATAAGGTACGATTGTACTTGAAGGAAGTTCTTCCCCTTTGCAGTACATCCTGCACTTTACTGGTAAAGTCATAAAAGATGAAAAACGCTGCGTAACCACAAAAAAGCTCTTGCTGGCCCAGAACAAAAAGACCGCAAATGACCTCAAGTAGAATGATAATCTATCTGAAGCTGGCTGAAAACAAGCGGAGTCAAGAAATCCAAAACGGATAAGCCACCTAGGGAGACTAGTGAAAAGGCAGAGTGAGGTAGGAAGAGTTTAATTGAGAAGAAGAATGACGGAGGACGTGAGAGTTAGGTGGGCTAGAAAGAATTAAAGAAAAGGTACAGCCACATTAGAAAATTTGGGGTACTGGACAAATCATTTACCAAACTTTTAGAAATTTTTCATATGTGATAGGTTTCACAAAATTCGATAACGTATATCGATGAGCACTTTTGAATTTTTGAGCCTACGAAAAAGTTAAAATTATGGATGTTAGATCAAAAATGGTTAGCATTAACAAAGTGTTTAATCTCACCATTTTAAAAACTGTTTTTATATGTTTCGTCAACCGGACTTTAAACAGTCGCTTCGTTGGTTTATGTAGAGTTTATCGCACTGACAGGATATTTTGTAAATCCCACCCTGTGCAAGTCTGTCTGTTGGATATTTGAGAGTTGTAAATTTTATTTTATTAAATGGAATATAAATTACTCTAATGCAATTTTATCAAGATTTTGGAAATTTGTATTTGACGTTCTAAAATTTTCATTAGAAGTTAGATATATTTTTTTAAACACAGCTCTGATAGAATTCTGAAATACCCAGACACTTTTATATGCTAAAGACTGGAAGAATTAAGGAAAACTAAGAGAGTGACTTTAGAGTAACGACGTTACTTCGATTTCAAATATCATATTTAGTAATAATAAAAATACAAATTTATCGTTCTTGTCATAATTTTATTCATTCTTAGAGAACAAATTTACGAAGATATTTTATTTAACGCTAGTTAAATAAATAAATCTAAAGTTATCAGTTTTATTCTTTAGTTTAATAATAAAAAGATACAGAGATTTTATGAATATATGTGTTTTCACAGGATTAATATTAACACAATTATTCTAATTGGTAAACAAATCATATTAGATGTAAATTTCCAACTGGGCGAAAAATGTCCGGAGCAGAATTCGAACCCGGGACCTCCCTGGCTAAAGCCGCCAGTGCTCTGCCATCTGAGCTTCCCGGACGATTCAAAAATGGTTTTCCGCTGGGGGAAAAGTTCGACCAGAATCGTCCGGGATAGCTCAGATGGCAAAGCACTGGCGGCTTTAGCCAGGGAGGTCCTGGTTCGAATCCTGGTCCGGACATTTTTCGCCCAGTTGGAAATTTACATCTAATATATGTGTTTTATCCGATGTAACAAAACAAGATTGCGTTAAGTAGGGTAACTTGAGGTGAGATGCCGTATCACGTAGTTTTCATACGCGCAGGCGCTGTAGGGAAAAGCCGCTCACTTGTAAGGAAGACGGTACACTACTGATATTTTAATTTCCGTTTGTATTCTTTAAAAAAAATAGGTGGTGCTTTATTTATTGTTATTTCGTCTTAAGATTTCTGGTAAGTGTCCAATACATTTTACGTGACTTCTTTATTTGCCTATATAAGTCTTAGTTTAAACACCAGAGAAATAAATCTGATGTTTTTAGAGAGTAACTGGTACCTGGCCTTTCTGCAAAGCATAAATGGCGGACGGTTCCAGCTTCTTCAAGTCAATGGTGGGACCGGCGTCTTACCCAATACTTTGGGGGTGAGTCGACGAAAATTTTTTTGGGTAAGATGCCGGTTGTTTTCCCTTGGGGTAAGATGCCGGTTATTTTCCGTTGCGGTTAAATGCCCGTTTGTTTTTTTCATTGTTTTAATTACTCTTGTCTATTAAATAATTTGCGAACAATTTTAATCAGATAATTTAAATCAGTCATTAAAACGCGATTTTAATCAACTGATTAAAAAAATTCATTGACTAAAATCATACATTTTTGAAACGTTTAAAATCACATAAAGAAATGTTAAAATCTATGGTGAACATAATTTGAAAGGTTTCTGTCAATATTCTGCTTTATGAATAAACATTAATGGCCTTACAAATAATTGTTTTATAATTATTATTCTTAATCGTTGTTAAAAATTTGATGATAAATGGAGTTAGAAAAATCATGGCGTTTCTGCCTCCTACGAACTACTCTCGCTAACCTCCGCCCAGACACCACAGGCTCTAAAAACACGCTAATTTGATATGTTTTGAAACGATTACGGAAGATTAAATTGTTATTAAACGCCTAGTAGCGATCTCCTGTAATCAGGTTTCCATTCATATTCCTTTCGCTGAGGGATTTCAAGGCCGAATCAATTGCTGTCGAGACAGCTAACGGCTATTTTCGTTATTGATTAAATAAGATCAACCCAACAATTTAAAATTAGCTTGTATAAAATAGCTAGGTAAACAATTTTATAAAGACGCTATAAAAATTTATTTTAAATTAAGCATTTCAATGTATCCTTTTAAATATAAAGTAATTTCCCCCAAAGTTTTGTTTCTCATTTTAATATTCACATAAAAATAATTTTAAAGGCCTATAAAAGCCAAACTAAATCGGTGTGACAATAGCAACTGTGAATTTCCAGATGTCTCAAGCCTTTCTAAAAAAGGAATTAGGTAAGAAGTCACAGGCTCGAATGAGAGGATTTTCAACGGACGATGGTATGGATGATGATTAAATTACCTACCAAGATTAGGAAGATGAGGATTTTTTTAAGTGAGTGAGAATGGGTGTTCAGGGTGTCTAGCAAAGTGCAATAAAACCTCGGAAACATGTGATTGGATCAAGTGCACTCAGTGGAACTGTTAGTTACATAAATTTCTTATATAAATATGCAGTTTGTGGCAGATCTGAGATATTGTTGAACAAAGGGACAGATGAAAAACAAAAAAAAAGACTGAACTCTAAAGAACTTTATCACAGTGGCTTTATCGTATTTGAACTTGTTATAATGTTTAAAAATAGGCATACTTAAGAGCCAAAATTCTTTTAAACGTTAAGTAGAACATAACCTTTTTTTTCAAATATTAGTTTGTTTTTTTTTATTAAATTGCCAACATTTGTTACATTCATATTTTTGTATTTTCCAAATATAAAGTAAATCAACAGATTTAGTATGTCTAAAATATTAAAATTACCTTTACTTGTTCCATTATGTTTTATACTGCTTCACAAAAATTATTTTTTTGCATTGAAACGCCAGAAGGCATCTTACCACTAGAGTTGGCCATTTTATCCATACCTTGGCGTAATATGCCGAAGTGCAAGTGTTTACAAAAACAAAATTTTTTATGCTTTTTATAATATCTGTAAAATGAAATAATTTTAAATCATACATAAGAGTGCAAACTTTTATAAGAAATCAATGAACAACAAATAAAAATATCATCCGATTTTTAAAGCAATTAAGTCAAAACTTACGGCATCATCACCCAATCTACTCTATTTCAATTTGTTTGCGTTTTGATTTCGGTAAGAAAGTTTTATACAGCTATTAGTTTGTCAAATAAAAGCATGTACCAGTCCTGAAAAAAAAAAAAAAAAAAAAACCTCTCGTTACTAACTCTAGCGAAAATCATCGTATAAAAAATTGACAGATATTAACCCTTTCAGGGGCACGAAGTAATAATGCTTGAATTTCTGTTTAATTACATATATATTATAAAGTACATATGTACTCCATGCCTTATTTGACGAATAAAAAAATTTCTGATGGGGGGATTTTTTTGTGGGTGGTGGCTAGACGTTCTAGCCACCGCGCACTTAGGTAACTTTTTTTACTTGACATCAGAAAACCAATATTCACATATTTAAGGAATACAAATTATAATTTTGCTATTAAAATGTAGTTAGGAGGACAAATTTTGATTTTGATTCATTATACAATATAAAATGCAATACTTACTAACTTTTTTTTTTAATAACAAATTAATTTACTCACAACTTATGCATACAATAATACAAAAAAAATTAAGATATTAAAACTGTTTAAAATTAGTTTGTAAACAATTTTTCATTAGTTATCATAAGAAAACATAAATTAACATATTTAAGGTATAAAAATTATAATTATGATATAAAAATATACTTATAATAATAAATTTTGGTATTGATCAATTATATAATATAAAATACAATAATTGCTTACCTTTTTCTTATAACGAAATAATCAACTGATAAATTATAGATAAAAGAATATAAGCATTTAAAAAATATTAAGTCTGTTTAAAATCAGTTTGTAAGCAGTTTAAAATCAAAGTTCAACACGTTTTATGAAAATATATCTACTTTGCATGATATTTTTGAAAACAAGTATCCCCTGTTGCTTGCATGCATAGTGGCACATTGCATTCTTTGCATAACCAACGCGATCGATGCACATCTTTTTTTGTGCTACAAAGAGCACATCTTCTATATAAGCCATTTTCCGTTTTGACAGGAATATGTTTTGCATATTCAGTTCGTTCATCTACAGGAATTTGTGGTTTGTGCTGTTTTACAGGAACAGATTTGGAACTTGAGGAACGTCTCTTTATGGGTTTTTTTGTACCGACTAATAAAAGTTCACGAATTATTTCACGCCTGAAACTTTTCATAGTTTCAAAATCACTGTTTTTTTCAGGAAGCATATTGTAAATGATATACGAATTTACAACTGTTGCATCTAAGAAGTGGAAAAAAAGTCTATGCCACCATTTATGACTCTTCCTATCAAT
The DNA here is from genome assembly GCA_963932465.1 of Maratus speciosus. NCBI lineage: Eukaryota > Metazoa > Arthropoda > Arachnida > Araneae > Salticidae > Maratus > Maratus speciosus. The sequence goes on along the minus strand of OZ010788.1, from coordinate 377,857,987 downwards.
TTCGTATAAGCTTTTCAGGTGATCAAACCTATCAACAAATCCCATGTTTTTATTGTAATCCATAATAGCTTGAGGGCATGATACCAGATTTATTTGACCATCCCTTTCTTTTCTCTCAACATTTGTAATGTTTGTTGCATTTTCCAAAGAAGATAATATGCATACACCTCGTTTATCTTTCCATCTAAGACAAATTATACCGTCTTCACTTGACGCCCAGTCAAAATCTCCCCTTGACAAGTCCTTTTCCGCCTTTAAGTTTTTCGGCAAATTTATCCTTGTCATGTTCACTGTTCCACAAGCGAATATGTTTTTTGTTTCTAAAAATTTGAATAAATTATAACTAGTAAAGTAGTTATCCATAAATAGTTTATGGTTGTTACCATATATTGGTTCACACAAAGTGCGAACAACTCTTTCTCCCAAATTCCTTTCTACAAGATTGCTAACCTTACCTGTGTAAACTTCAAACTGGCTAGCATATCCGCTTTCATTACAACGCATCCATACTTTATAGCCTCTCTTTATCGGCTTCTTAGGTAAATATTGTTTCAAAGAAGAACGTCCTTTGAATTTGACCATTGATTCGTCAATAGCTTGATTTTGAGAGGGCCTATATAATGAAAGAAACTTTTCTGATAAATGATTTAAAAATGGGCGTAGTTTGTATAACTTATCATAATTATCAGTTCCTTTTTTTGGTTGCAAAGAATTATCATTAATATGCAAATGGGACAAAATCCACCCGAAACGTTTTACTGACATTTGTTGCGATATATATTGATCATGCAAGTCGAGAGAGCTGGACCAATAATCTCTATAGCTTGGTAAACGTTTTATTCCCATGAGTAGATTTATTGCAATAAATCTTAAAAATTCATCAATATCTAATGCAGTGAAAGATTTTCCCAACTGTGTAGCATATAAATTTGATTGAAAGACTATATCTTCCAATAATTTCATGCTAATAAACATGAAAAATATTCCAAGTGGTGTTGGATTTTCAACATCTAGGATCTCAGTTGCAGGACCACTTTCTTCAATGAATTCTGGAACAGAGCGGCTTCTGAAATTTTTGCTCCAATTTACACCTCCTCTGGAACAACTAGGGCCTTCTAATTCATTGATTTGTTCATCTTCAGAACTGGAAGAAATTTCTTCTTGAGGTAAATTTTGAATATATTCTTCCTCACTATCACTGTTGTCAGACACAGCAGATTCATCATCTGAAGGTAATTCTTCAAATAGAGCAATAGCCTCATCTAACGATAAGCCTTTTCTAGGCATTATTGCTAATATATCAAATTATATCAATTTTAAGTATTTATAAAATGTATGAAATGAAAACAAGTAAATTAGAATGCTACAGAAATAAAATCTATCTCGAAAAAGCACGATATAAGAACGAGAGTGAAAGACAACCTCAGTCTGAGCTCTAAACAGAAAAACTGAACTGTTTTCTATAAAAGCCTCTTATCTCCTTGATTTTTCATTTTTTTTATTTACATTCCACCATTCCCCTTTGTTTATATTCACCACCCTTCAATAACACAAATTCCGCCTCTCTGTTTATCGCAAAGAGAAAGAAACGCAATTCCGTTCCCCAGCAGAACAATAATTTTCCTAAGAGGGCGGTGGCTAGACGTTCTAGCCACCACAGAATTACTCTAAAAAATCAAACTAAAATTATTTATCCTAGATTGTGTGTTACTCTAATGCATTGAAAAGGTCAATAACAGTATATATACGCTACCATAGTTTTTTTTTATACATAAAGCAATTAAAGAAATTAAGAATAAATAAACTTCGAAAATTTTTCTCTCGACATGATCATTTCAAAATTTTTTTTCATATTATGTTTAAAAGCTGGGTTAGTGCTGCCATCTCTGTTTTCATTTTATAAGTATTGGCTGACTTTTCGTATAGGTGGTTAATCAATCTAGCCACTGCACTCCTAGAGAAAAATTTCTAAAGTTAGTGGATAGACGTCCTAGCCACCGCCCCTGAAAGGGTTAAAGCTGTACATAAATATCGCTTAGGAGGTCACCTACAAAAATGAATGGTACCAAACTTGATAATTTACAATGCTAACATCTAATTGTGACATCATATATGAATTATTCATTAAATTGTGCTTTCAGATACCAAATGAGAAGTCATTCGGACAAGTAGTTTAGGAATTATGTAGGTTTAATGATTAGGACTATTAATGTTAACTTCATTTTGAATTGTTAGAAAGCATATTGAAATGTGAGATTTTTTTTAGGCGTAACTCAAAAAGTACTTGGCGGAATGAATTGCATTTTTGGATTCGCATATAGGTAAAACTTCTAGAATTTTATTTCTGTTAGAAAATTCATTGCTTACAAAAAAAAAAAAAAACAATTAAAAAAAGTTAATTACAAGACATATATATTTTCTAGAAAGATATGAATTGTAACCTATGGATTTTTTTAAACATATATCATTTTCTGTTATCTTCAAACATAGATATTCGAATTTATAGATATTTCCGTAAATTAAAATTCGTTTAATTTTTGTATCCATAGGTAAAATTTACCGAAGAATCCACATATGATGTCAAATTTGCGAATTAGTATTGAAAATTAAAAGAAAATTGATACAATTTCTATATATAGACGTCCCAATAAACAAAATTTATGTATAGCAGTAATTAATAGGTGTTATTGATAAGCGATTAGTACCAATCAAATTTTTATACGCTCATTTCAGTTAGAGTTAGTAAGGCAATTTTACCCTGTTACGTATAACCGTTATGTATAAATGTATGTATGTATAGCCATTGTCAAATTCATGTAATCTTTTTAAAAATTCATAATAAATTACCATTATATGTATATTATATTAGTATTTGTATTAGTGTTAGTATTTTACATTAGTAATTGCCGGACTTATGTTTTCCTTGTACGTAAATACCAATTTATTTTAGTAAATCGGAAGTAGTAATCAGGATATATTTCGGAACACTCTGCCCTCTAATGATAATTTTTGGATACAGAATAATATTATTTGCATCTACATATACATTTTAAATTTTGTCCTCAAAAGAAATCTTAGCGATATAAAATATTACTCCTCTGATATTATATCGTTAAAAACAATAGCAACAGCAACAAAAAATACAGAGATTTGATGAATATTTTGATTTACATCTGTGTAACACGATAGTTCACGTTAAGTATTTAAATTTGTTTTCCATTCGACTTCAGTAAAAGAAAATATTGCGTTTCTGAAATTTTTTTAGTAAACTGAAAGTAGCAGTCAGAACACATTTTGGATCACTCCGACCTATAATGATAATATTTGAATACGGAGTAATATTCCTTACACGTATCGCATTTACATAAAACGAAGTCTTCTAAAATATTTTTAGTGACATAAAATATTCCTCCTCTTATGAAATATCGAGCTTTTAGTGTACTTCTGGTGCTTCCTATCTTTGTATCTCAAATGAAACTTATAGGCAAGTTCTCTGCACTTTATTACCCAGTTCCTGTACGTACCATCTGTAATCCCCGCTGGGAGAAGCCCATCAACCCGTCAAATTTATTTTAGACCTTTCCTACGCTGTTGTTGAAAATAAAACATTCTGCCAGTTATTTCCTTCCGCAATAAATTCGCAACATTTACAGACGTCATTCGATTCTAAAAAGTTTCTTTCGCACCCCAAAGTACCATAATTTAGAGTGTCATTTTATTGTTAGAAAGAGCAAGGATAAGAAAATAAAATGTTGATTTTTCCGTATCTCTTATTTAAATTATAAATAAAAGTAGACTGTTAAATCCGAAAATGCACGTAGGTAAATAATAAAAGATTATTTTGAAAACTAAACATTTTTATCACTACACTTTTTGAAAGAGTTTTATTTAATGATTTCATGTTACTACATAGAATATTTACAACTGAAATTGGGATTAAGTATATTTCCGAATAATACAATCAAACCCTGTAAAGACGCGATCCCGCTTAATACGCGAATTTTTTCCAGTCCCTTGAACATCGCCTATAAGACTAATGTAAAAATAACCCGTTTAATATGCGAACGGAACAAATATCTACCACTATTTCCGATTAGTAATAACTACTTTATTTAAATTCAGTACGTTGAAAATTACTATTAGGAAATAGTGTAAGGAAAAAAAAACATTAAAATGGCAATGCTGATTAAATAAGTCATATTACTAATCACAAAATTTGACAGACACTTGAATAAAAAGCCCCGCTAAATTATGAAATGAGGAACAGATTAGTAAATGTTGAACCAAGACTGGAGCAAAAAAAAAAAGGTACTTGAATTTGGGATGACAGAACAAATGAAAATGCTTTTGTGTATTTCTTTTATATTGTTTATTTTTTGATATGCTAATAATATTTATTTACATAAAGATTGACATGGGTAGTTTTTTCTTATTATATGAAGCATTAAGAACGGATTATAAGGGTATTTATTATTATAAGTGCTAAAAAGGATTTTAATAAATGGTTGTGATGCAAAAGTTTAATATTTTTGATTTGAGCTAAAAAAGTCCTTCCGGCCAGTGCCGGGAGGAAGAGGTAGCTTTCATATTCCTTATTTTAAAAAAGCCAACTTATATTATTCAAACACACGAAGCTCAATTAAGTGGAAACCGAATGTAGGAGATTCAATACTAATATTTATCAATACTAAATCATTATGAATGAGAATTTCGCGAAATTAGTCAGCTTTATCCAAGCTGCTTTTATTTAAAGTAACTTACATTTGGCTACCAAATTCGGCGATTTCTTGAAGTGCCTGCCATTTTAAGACAAGATGGTGGATGAGGCTAACCAGTGAACTTGGTCGAGACCTTAGTAATTGCTGTGCACATGCTCACTCACATCGGAATCGGTTGATATATACGAGTGCTGTCGCAGGCAAAAAATCAGATTTTTCAAAATGTCACCCACGTTAGAAATTGAAAATGCTATATCTGAGCATTTTTTTAAGATAAAGACAAACAAAAAAAGCTCCTGAATCCTTATATCAAGGTCAAATACTTAAGAAAGAAACCTTTTTCAATTTCTAATCTTTTTGCACCTCACTTTAAATATAATTTTCTTTTTAATTTAATCGCCGCCATTTTGAAACAAGATGGCTGATGAAGCTGGCCAGCGAACTTGGTCGAGATATTGATGTATACTATCCACATGCCTTCTTCCATCGAAATAGGCGAATACGTGTGGTATCGCGTGACAAATACAAGATCGTTTCAAAGTGTTAGCCATGATAGAAATTCAAAGTGCTATAATTCAACCACTTTTTAAGATATAAACAAAAGAACAAATTTTCAGAAACAAAAACTGCTCCAGAATCTTTGTATCAAGGCCAAACACATAAGGAAAATTTTTTTCATTTTCCAACTTTTTAATACATCATTTTAAATTTTAAATTACATTTTTTTAAAAATGGCAACCCTTTTGAAACAAGATGGCGAATGAAGCTTGCCAACGAACTCGGTCGAGACATTGGTATGTACTATGTACAGACCAAATTACATTCAAATCGGTTCATAAATACGCCTGTTATCGCGTGACAAAAATCAGGTCGTTTTAAAATGTCAGCCACAATAGAAATTCAAAATGTTATAACTCAGCCATTTTTTTAGATATAGACGAAACAAAACCTGTTCCGGAAACTTTGTATTAAGGTCAAACACATACAAAAAAAATCTTTTTCATTTTCCAATTTTTTGGTATCTCATTTTAAATTTAAATTTTTTTAAATTGCCGCCATTTTGAAACAAGATGGCGGATGAAGCTGGCCAACGAACTCGGTTGAGTTATTTGTATGTACTATGTACAGACCAAATTACATCCAAATCGGTTCATAAATACGTCTGTTATCAGGTGGCAAAAATCAGGACGTTTCAAAATGTCAGCCACGCTAGAAATTCAAAATGCTATAACTCAGCCATTTTTTAAGATATTGACGAAACAAAAACTGCTACGGAGTCTTTGTATAAAGGTCAAATACATAAGAAAAAAATATTTTTCCATTTTCAGTTTTTTGGTACCACATTTCAAATTCAAATTTTTCTTAACATTTTAAATGGCCGCCATTTTTAAACAAAATGGCGAATGAAGCTGGCCAACGAACTCGATCGAGACATTTGTCTATACTATGTATAAACGAAGTTACATCCAAATCAGTTCATAAATACGCCTTTTATCGCGTGACAAAATTCAGGACGTTTCAAAATGTCAGCTTCGCTTGAAATTCAAAATGCTATAACTCAGCCATTTTTTAAGATATTGACGAAACAAAAACTGCTACGGAGTCTTTGTATAAAGGTCAAATACATAAGAAAAAAATATTTTTCCATTTTCAATTTTTTGGTACCACATTTCAAATTTTAAATTTTTTTAAAATTTTTAAATGGCCGCCATTTTGAAACAAAATGGCGGATGAAGCTGGCCAACGAACTCGGTTGAGACATTGATATGTACTATGTACACACCGAATTACATCCAAATCGGTTCATAAATACGAGAGTTACAGTGTGACATAGGTCAGATATATATATATATATATATATATATATATATATATATATATATTGATATATATATATATATATATATATATATATATATATCAATTTTGAACGGAGGGTGGTTTCGGGGTCTGGGGGTCATGATCGATGAAAATATACCAAAATTTTTTGAAATCGCTTTCCTCCGAACGGCTGCAATAGGTAGCTTTTTGTAAAGAAAGCTACCTAAAAATTAGGCTAGCAGGAAAATAAGTTTTGTTGTTTTAATTTTGATTGTAACGTATTTAAATCTATGTTTATTTCCAGTTATTATTCCTGTCAATTCTATGAAAACAAACAACGAGTTAAAATTCAGTTGAGGTATATTTTAATCTAAGTATGCGTAAAAGACACAATTTTCGACAGTAAACATATGAACTAAAACTCTCAGGTCCATTTAGATGAATAGATGCTCAAATAAGCACAGTTCCTACAACATTATGTAAATCACGTTTAATACCCGACTTTCGTTCGGTTAGTTGAAACGCGTCTTAACTGGGTTCTACTGTATTTGTTATACAATTTTGATGTTATTCATAGATTAAAATTTTGTTATGCATGTTTAATCCTTTAACTACGTGTCGGGATATGTATGTTGCAGTGGACTACATTTTTAAAATTCTATTCATACAACTTATAAAAAAAATCATGCAACAAGCATTGATTGTTTAGTCTTTTCCAACGCATTTGGAATACAGAAAAATACAACAAAACTTCAGCTATGAATTTGCATTGAACCGATTGTATACCCAATTTTTGGGACTTATCTATTATCTTGTCTTTAAAAAGCAGGACCATATGACATATATGTTAAAAAATGATTGATATGCAAATTAATTGCGAAAATCTCAGAAAATCTATTAGAATTTATTTCTGTAACCAATACAATTAATGGTGTAAAAAATTACAATGTTAATCTACTATCACTAGATGTATTTAGATAAAGCGAAATTTTTTTTAAGTAAACAAATTTAATGGCTGTCAAAGTGATAAGGTTAAATTTCTTCTTCTAAAAATCTACACTTAATACAGCAGTAAACAATCATAATGCCAGTTTTGTGTATTCATTCCAAGAAAGAAATAGACATTTTGCTAAAGAAAGTAGCAAAAACAATCCGCAAGTGCGAAATAATGTTTTATTGTGGCAGTACATAAATATAAATATACTATTGAGTAAATGTCTTTCAGTGAATAACCCATTGCTTTTGTCAGCGAAATTTCTCAGCAACTAACTTGATGGGCATGCATAACACTCTGGAATTCCATCCACTTTCGCTGATGAAATTTGGATATTGTAATAAGATTTACTTTTAGGATGCAAGAAGTAAATTGTTTTGTGATTTGAAATACTGTCGAAATATCCAGATCTTTCACTTTTATTCAGAAGACCTAAAGATGGGCTTTTTAGAGGGAGAACATTTTCCGTGAAATAAGGACATCAATAAAGAAGACCCCCAGTTTTGTTTAAACTTGAGTCGTTTTCAATGAGCATTTCAAATGTTAGTTTTTTTTTCCTTATTTTTGCCTATATGTTTACATTTATAAAAGTATCTTAGTTTCTTTCTATTTTTTTTCTGAAATATTTCATACAAATAAAGTGATGCATGCCATCAAGGAGGAAGAACATAAAAGTACAAGCATAAAAGTAGTCATAAAAATATACATGTTTCAGTTTTTTCACAGAAGACTTCTTCCGTAAAGATAAAAATTAAATAACGTTTGCTCAGATTTTCAGAATAAAAACGTACTAAAATATTTTCCTATCTTTCATTTTAAACTGAACAGAGGAATGACACAAATATTCACGAATATTTACATTTGTCACACTTAAAAAATTTTAAATGAAAAAAAAAAAAAAAAAAAGAAGAAAAGAAAACCGAATCAAAGATTGATATAGCACACATGTATATATTCTAGCAGCTATATTGATTTATATAATACATTAATTTACTGAAACAAATAAACATAGAATTTTCACTTGAACAATGTGTTCCATTGCTGAAAGAGATTTTGTAGTTATTTATCTCGATTTCTTACATATTATTTAAAGCATTTGTAATAAAAAAAAGATTGCTAAAATCTTATAATAAAGTGAAATTTAGGATATCGTCGATACCATGTCAAACTATCCAATATGAAATCAGTGTTGCCAGTGGGCTACTTTTTTTAAAATTCAGATTTATTGATTGGGACCACTTTTTAAAATAGTAAAATTCGCCTTATTTAACCTTATTTAATGACATATTAATTAAGGCGAAAACAAAAGGAATTTATCCATTTCAGAAAAATGCTGCTAATCAAGAAATCTGAATTTAAAAATCGTACCCCACTGGCAACACTGTTTTCATATTAGATAGTTTGACATAGTACCGACGATATGTGCATTCTAATTATACTGTAAGGCTTTATTTTGTTTTTTATTGTAACTAATTATAAATTATTCGTAAGAAATGTTTAACACTAGAAAAACGGGGATTTTTACTCAAATTTTGAAAAACAATATTTCACACCAGAATTTTTATTTTAAATTATTAACATATTTATTTAACTAGTTTTTTTTCTTTGTAATTTTTGAACTAGTTTTACAAAGAAATTTCTGGTTTGAACCGAAATATATTAATTTGGTAGCTGTCAAAATGATCGCTCGCCGTCTTTCTAGTGTTAATCCATTCGGGACCATGGATGCATATATGCACACTCAAAAAGAGCATATAGACCTTGTTTTTCGCACAAGCAAAAAATAATAGTAATTAATTGTTTTCTATAATTACAGCATTTTCGCGATTATTTAAGTAAAGGTAACTTTTTTTACCGTATAAAATTTGTGTAAAAGGCGCCGGCCGGAAGGATTTAATGATTATAGTCCAATCTGCTATATTATCTCTTAATAATCTATGGTTAATACACTTCCTATAACTATGAATCTATGTATACACATAAAACTAAATAAACTGCGAAAAACAGAATGCAGTACAGAAGACATTGACACTTAACATGCTATTGATATTAACAAGTTAAGCCATAAATAATTGATTGTAAGTATTTTAAATTGAATTACTGGTTTTCTCTCTCAATCTTCTCAAATGTAAAATACATAGGAAAGCAACATAATAATAATACGAATAATAATAATAGTTGGGATTATTATGTTGCAAAATCTGTACATCTAAATCTACATAAACACACCCACAGCTATTTCTTTTAGGCTTGAATATAAATCTATTCCAATGCATCTCTAGCTATATCATCTACACCTAAACCTACATCAACATCAAAATATCTACATGTTTAAATGTACAGTCGTGGGGGAAAAAATAAACACCACTAATAACTCTGCAACTAAATAAAATAAAAGAAAATTACTGTTACCAAACGATTGGAAATGAAATCTACTTTTAAATGATGTATATAAAATTTGTTTAGGGGCAATTAGAAATTAAAATGAGACCAAATTTTGTTTTTTTTTCCAATGACAACACCCAATTTTGACACTATATTTTACGTCTTAGGTTCAAATTATGCCTAGAAAAGAAATTTCAAGTCATTTGGATGATAAGTTTTTGAATTTTAAACCTTCAAAATTTAGAGCTCCTAATTTTAAATTACATTTTCATATTTTTATTAATATTTCCCAAAATTAAAATCCTAAAGTGATAACTTTCTGTGTGGTTATAATACTTAAACTCCAAAACATAAATACATTGAATTTGTAATTTTAAAAAGTTTAGAATATGAATTATGAAATTAATATTAGAAAAAATATGAATTGCAACCTACATTTTTTAAAATAGATTTATATTTATTATATCATGCTTAATGAAAATTCTCAATTTCAAATTTTTATTCCAAGTAGTTTTCGAATTATGATTAAAAAAAGTCGAAATGATGGTTTAAAGGATCGTCTATGGTGAGCCGAAAAGCATAATTTGAAATATATATATATATTACTCATTTTATTGTATCATTTGGGTTGACAATAGTCGTAACATATTAAGCGAGTGAAATAGTATTATTGTTAAGAAATAATACATTAATAGATGTAACACATCCATTCTGTAGCATTTCAATAATCGGAACTTCAATTTGGATACAGACCCTAAAATAGGCTCTTTTTAAAATAATTAATTTCTCGGAAACTAATCGTACCAATTTAATGTAAATTTGAATTTAAGCTAATTGAAGGGTGTAGAATTTATTTATGGTGTTAAACATAGGAATTGCTGTAAAAAAGAAAAAAAAACATTGTTCGGGTCCGTTTTGATATGTAGCTGGCCCTCTAAGCAAATTTTACATACATCATCTAAAAATATACTTTATTTCCAATCGATTGTACCGGTAACTTTCTTCTACTACAATTAGTTGCAGAGTTAGAAGGGGGAGTTTAATTTTTTTCAAAGTCTCTACATCTACATGTTTATCCTCTACATTTCTTTATCTTCAGATCTACATCACATATCTACGTATCTAATAATTATACATACAATTATGTATCATATATATATATATATATATATATATATATATATATATATATATCTTGGATGTTCATAGTTAAGTTGCATTACAATGTTAATGGCGATCTCGTTCAGATCAGCATTCCTGTGAAAAAGATAACTATACCATCCCAACAGCCCTGAAACAACGAACCATATCTATGCGCACACATTTATGCATATACAACTATATTTCCTTCCATATATTGACATAAACATATTTATCTACGTACCTACACATCTACAACTATATCTACATGTATACAACTATAGCTACCTATCTACAACTGTACATATACATATATATACATCTCAATCCATATCTGCATATCTGCATTCTCATTTGCTAAAACTTACTTGGAATTTAATTTGAGAAAATTTTCATAATACGAATGCATGCCCCATAATTATGGTAACAAAGCTTTCAACAAATAAATGTAATAGCGAACATTTTTCATACAAAGTATGAAGTATTTTTTCAAATGTTTCAAGATTTCATGAATATAATTCTTTTAAAGTGTGATACTATAATTAGCAAGCTTGAATCTCGGAAGACTAGTAATATTAAAGAATACTTAAGAACTTACGCATTATCCAGGCCAAGTAGATAGATCGCGAAAAATGGTTATCAAGGGAAGGGAAGAGAAATCCGAACCGTAGCTCCAAGCTGTAAATCTGATGTAGTGTTATCCTACGGTCTGACGAAACCCATTTGTTAGACAATCTTTTTGACAGCAGTTTTGAAAAAGATTGGTCAATGTTTATATTTATTCTTTAGTAACTCAAAAAACTGTAAGATTCTCAATATAGCTGCCTGGTTCAGAACATGACGATTTATAATAAATACAAAATATTAGTAACAAAAACACTAGCTGTAATAACTATAATACCAATAATAATAATAATAATAATAATAATAATAATGAATGGATATATATGAAAACTATTTACAATGGATACAAAGAAGATAACAAAAAAAAAAAAAAAATCATAAATCATCATCTGAAGAAGTGTCCGAGAGGTATGGATATTTATTTCTAAAAATGACTTAATTTTTCTCTATAAATCTCATTAGTGCTGATATTCTGTTCATGAGAACAGGACTTTCACTAATATAATTAATCTAATCCGGATTCGTCATACGTCTGTGTTTTTTAACGTCGTAATATGTTGTCAGAGGGCAATCCAGTACGTAATGCAGTGAGGTGGAGGTGAGACTACATACACAAATAGGGGACTTGCCAATTTTGTTAATCATTGCTAATGTCAATCGTGTTCAAAACGATAATTCAATGTACAGTCGTGGAAAAAAAAAGTAAACACCCCCTACTAACTCTTCGACAAATTATCGTACACGGACGTTACTGGTACCGAATGATTGGAAATAAAGTCTACTTTTAAATGATGTATATAAAATTTGCTTAGGGGGCCATCTACATATTAAAACGAACCCAAACCTCATTTTTTTCAATGGCAATACCCAATTTTAACGAGATATTTCAAATCTTCGGTTCAAACTATGCCCAAACACCAAATTTCAAGTCATTTGAATGATAAGTTTTTGAATTATAAACATTCAAAATTTAGTGCTTCTAATGTTAAATTACATTTTCATATATTTATTTATATCTCCTGAAATTATGCTCCTAATGTGCTAATTTTTTGTGTAGCAATAATACTAATGTGCCCAAACATAAATACGCTGAATTTGCAATTTTTATAATTTTATGATATGAATTATGAATTATGAAATTAATATTCGAAAAAATTATGAATTGCAACCCACAATTTTTTTGATGGATTTAGATTTATTAAGTCCTGCTTTATGAAAATCCGAAATTTCACATTTTTCTTCCAAATAGTTTTCAAATTATGTTTAAAAAACGGCAAAATGATGGTTTAAGGGGCCGTCTATGATAGAAGTGAGTAGATATTTCGAAATTTCTTCTGCTGTCCCGTTGTCTAACAGGATTCATTGACTGCTTAAGGTGCCTTGATCAAGAAGGAGGCTCTCTCGGTTAACAATCGACTACGGAACTTCAATTTGGATACAGCCCTTAAAATACGCACGTTTTATAATAATTAATTTCTCTGAAACTTATGGTACGAATTTCATAAAAATTGGTTTTTAGGCTAATTGAAAGGTGTAGAGTTCATTTATGCTGTCAGAATTGGGTATTGCCATTGAAAAAAATGAATTTATGGTTTGTTTTAATATGTAGATGGCCCCCTAAGCAAAATTTATATACACCATCTAAAAGTAGACTTTATTATCAATCGTTCGGTACCGGTAACTTTCTTCTACGATAATTTGTTGAGGAGTTAGTAGGGGGTGTTTACTTTTTCTTTTCCACGACTGTACATTTAACACGGCAGTAGTCGCGTATCGGTCTTTTTACCGCCCATATAAATTATCTTCTTCTAACTCATATCTTAAAAATACAATGGAGAAATACCATGTAGCTGACTTAAATGCTTCTCCGCCACCAAAGGGAAGTAACAAAACATCTCTGTTTTTCATTCAGGTACATTTTTACAAGAAAAGTTGAAATTGGTGGAAAAGTCTGCGCAACAATCACTTATGTCAGTGGATTTTTATTTTTCCCATTATTGCAAATCTCATGAATTAAATGTATAATTTAATTAAACTGCAAATTTATAATTTTATTGAAATGTAATATTTGAATATTAAGTGAAAAATGCTTCTTATTTTATATTTACTGTACGCTGGAGGCCAGCGGCACCGAGCGCGACTAATAAAGTTCTGAAAAAAGACGCGACTACTCTCGATAATGGATACAAGCAATCGTTAAAAACGATAAATAGTGTAAAAGTAAATTAAAGTAATACAAAACAGTAATTTAACATACATTTATCAAACATATAACATCAAATTAATGGCTTTTAGCAATTAACAATATTAACGATGGTAGTTTTATTTGTAGCGATTTCTTATACTCACCAGAATGAACATAACGCAAGTGTATGTAATATAGATATACTGTCTCAATGAATATATTATGTATATACAGTGAAACCTCTGTAAGGAGACCACCCATTAGACCATAAAAAATCGGTCTCTCAGAGAGGTGGTCTCTGAATAGAGGTAATGGGTAAAGCAAAGTTTCATGAAATACATACTACAAAGAAAAATTATTATTGAATGTAGTTTATTACATTTCATGTCTATACAGTTTTAAAGAAGGAATTAATTGTAGTTTGCTTTCATTTTAACAATTTCTCACTAACAATTTTTGTTTCTAAACGTTCTTTGATCTCTTTATTATTATTTGACAAATTATTTATTTTAGTATCATCTCTAACAGATATTGAATTTTCTATCAATCTATTGATTTCAACAAGTGTTTCTTGACATAAAATAGAAAATTTAACTGGCGGAAGCTCGTCGTCTGATTCAGAATGAGCTCCCCTAATAGATTTTAAAAAATCTTGATTGTAGTATCATTCATTTTTATAAATGATTGGAGAATTTATTTTTTTATATAATAATTTTAAAGACTTAACTTTGTCGAGATTTTTTATAATCCGTTTCTTCCAGTCTTCACATAAATCGTCGTAACACTCAAGAACTTCCTAATATTCATATGATTTGTGCTCACAATCAACTTTAGCTGCGTTTGATAGCTGAATCACTTCATCTTCTAAGGCATTGATATCATCAATGGATTTTTCTATTGATACGTTGCTTAGTCCACAAGTACTAAACCAATTGACAATAGTTTGTGTTTTTACGTTATCTCATGTACATTTTATCCATCGTATAGCATCATGTACTTTCATGGATTTCACAATATCGGACGCATTTTTGGTATCATCTATTAGCGAAATGAGTTTCATAAAGCAAAACGTCTGTATTTCAGCTTGGAACAACGAATAATTCCCTGATCTAACGACTGAATTTTAGATGTAGTGTTAGAAGGGAGAAATTAAAGTTTCACACTTTTCAGCTGTGCATCATACAAGTGACATGGAGCATCTCTCTATTCTAAAAAAATGTAACTACCGCTGTCACCGCCGCCGCCGCCGCCGGTTTTGATTTTTTTGTGACCGGAGGCCTTTCTGCGTTAATATTAACAAAAATAATGCATACAAAAATATGAAAATCGGTGGTTTTATACAGAAAAGTTTGATAAACACGCTGATGCAGACAGTTTTCAAATCGAAGAATTATTTTAAGAGATATTTAATGCTATAGTTGGACAAAATTGTTCCACTAAAAAAGTTTTATAGCAGCAAAAACTATACATGGCAGTGTAATCATTTTTAGATCATTTTATGCGTTAGAATTTGCCGGAGTGCAGATTGCATTAATTTTTTTATTTTGACTCATTTTTTCAGGTTTTATTTCTATTTTAAATTCAAATTTTCAGCATTTCTAGAGATATTTTTTACAGATTTCAGAAAATTGTACTAATTTAAACTGTTGCCAACTGTATAAAAAGCGCCAGCAATAATGTTTGCTTCAAATTAAAAATTTATTTACACGTGACTATTATAAACAGGAAAAAACTTTCAAATTAGAATTAAATAATTACGTATAAAAAGCAGGAACTTATTAAAAATTACGTCATAAAAAGTATACACGTGAATTTTAAAAGAGAAAGGATATTGTAAAATAATAAATTCATTAACATGCGTTAGAAGTCTTAGGAGAAATTACGTCATATTTACGTCACATTATAGTTATTACATAAAGTGAGCACAATATAATATTGCAAAAAAGTTTAAATTTAGAAATTGCGCTAGACATTTATTTGATATTTTGAGAATTAATTTAACACGTCTCATTTAAAAGAACTTTCTTTTCGCTTTGTTAAAAAATACCAGGAGACAAAGACTCTCTTTACTTAATTCCTTTTATATTAGCTTACTTTGAAATGTTGTTACACGTGTATACGTCATCAAGTTATTTTTATTTCGACGTTTTATTTGTATTTTTATTAATGTTGTACTAATTTATTTGGTCTTTCGTTATTTAAATTAAAAATTATGTCAATTTGTATAATTTGGCGAGTGGTTAGGCGATTTATATATTTTGGCGAAATTGCTTGACGGGATAATCAAGTAGTACCGCAGCGGATTTGGCGTTAAAATTCCCCAATCAAAGAGAAATGAATAGAAACTCGTTTATAGGGAGATCGCCACTATTTTTTAAATTATAATTCCGTCTTTCGAAATCTTTTTAAAGCCGATCAACTTAGCGTGCATTTAGAGTCTGCGGTGTCTGGACGGGGGTTGGCGAGCGTAGCTCGTAGGGGGCCGAGCCCCCTAGTTATTAAAAATAAAGATAATGTTTCTGCCCTGTTTGGTCATCTTTTTGTCAAAGCCATGTAACCAATTTTCAAAAATGGCAGATGTCATCGACGCTGTTAGATTTCCAAATCACTCCTGTTTTTGTCGCATCAACATTTTTTTTTAAATGGGGATTTTGAGCCTTCAATATTATGATGACCTTGATTCGCCATGTCTAAGAAAGTAGCTGAGCGTTTTTCCGCAGAGAAATGGAAGAAAAGGAAAAAAGCAAAAAAAAAAAAAAAAAAAAGTGTTACTGTAACTAACATTTTTTGGCGTTATTGTTCAATCAGTGATTTTGGCTTGGACCGGATAATACGTAAGTACCAAATACGCATAAAATAAATTATATAATTAGAAATTCTCAAGAATTATATTTATCGAAGAATAAATATAAACTTACAAAAGTTACATATTTCGAAATATTTTGATGGAAGGTGTAAAGAATATAATTCTTTTAAACTCAGATATTATGACTAATAAAGCTGAAACCACCTTAAAATGTAATTTCCTAATTTGGAAATCCACTTAAAATAATTACATAATTATATATTATCAAGAACGATATTTATCCAGAAACAAATATGAATTACCAAAGAACATATATTTTGAAAGATTTCTCGCACGACGAAAAAGCGCTGAAGATTTTTCTTTCTCTGAAAATATCGTCTTCAAGTGTACTTGTTATAATGTGTACTTGTTCAAAACAATTAAAACTCAGTTATTATCCCCGAAGTTAATAAAAACATGTTGCAAGGTATTTTTTAGATCTTTTTTAATAACTTTACTTTTACTTTTTAAAAATACAATTCAATTTAATTTCTTTCTCAAAATACATAATTCATCCTTATAATACTTCTTTACTACATAATATAATATTTGAGGAAGTAGAATACATTTTTTTCATTTTCATTTTATGATGTTTCGATTACTCGTACTGAAGTCGCCTTATAGCTACACTGTTAAAAATTTGCAGCATTCTGTCTAGTCATTCGACCGTTTTTTGAAAAAACGGTTTCATAACCGTAATTTAACTATATTCTGACCATAAAATGGCCAATAATATGGTCAGAATATTTTTTAATTACGGTTGTGTAGCCGTTTTCGGAAAAAACGGTCAAATGACTGGACAGAATGCTGCAAATTTTTAACAGTGTAGATTAAAAATTTAATTTTCGCATTTACTATGCTCATTAAAAATTTTTAACAAATTCTGTTTACAGTTTTTTGTAAAAAAGATGAAAAGTAGGAATTAAAACATCAATAAAATATTCGTTGAAAGTATTTTTAAACTATTTAAAGAATTTTTTAGAATAAGTAAAACTCACTGACACAAACATAATTTAAAAAAAATTATCAAAGTTCGAAAATATATTCGGAAATGTTTTTCGCACAACAATAAAGCATTGAAGAATTTTTCTTTCTAAGAAAATATCGTATTCATGTCCAGTTGCAATAATGTTCAGTTAAAAACAATGAAAACTTGGTTATTATTCACAAAGTTAATGAAAACAAGTTGCAACGTATATTTTAGAGCTTTTTAAATAAAACATACTTTTACTTTTTTATATGATTAAACTTAATTTCTCAGCACAGATAATTCACCCTCATAATAATTCTTTCCTACATACACATAATATTTCAAGAAGTAAAATACAATTTTCGCATTTCCATTTTATGCAATTTTGGTTACCCTAACTGAAGTTTCCTTATAGCTAGATCAAAAGTTTAATATTCGCATTTACTATGCTCGTTAGAATTTTTTTAACAAATTCTGTTTACATTTTGTTGTAAAAAGGATGAAAGATAGATGGGGAAAGGTAGGATGAAAGGGAATGGTAGTGATTAACAGTAGAACAGCGGAAAATCTTAGCTACTGGAACGGCGGAAAAGGGTCACTTTGACCCCACGATCAAACTACTGAAATAACAACGCTAAAACAATTTTAAATGCCATTCATTGGCAAAAATATGTAATTTACGTGTATTTTGTAATTTATATTTAATATGACTTGATAATTTATTGAGTTTTTAAAGTACTGTATATGTAACGCCTACAGGGCGATCAATTGGATCATACTACTACTGCTCAAAAAACTCATTAATTTTATATAAAACTTGATTTAAAATAAATGTTTTCACAAATTAAAATTAGTGTTAACTAAAATAAAATACAATTTACAAAATAATTTTTTTCCGTCTACTTACTCGCCGAATGATTCACTCTCTAAATCCATAAATGAGAAATGTGTTCTGTTGTTTCCGTTATTTCATTATAAGTGTAGCTGAATGGTTAGAATGTAAAACATTTCGTTTGAAATTTATTTAATGCTTAAAATACTCCAAATTAAACACACGGATTACGAATTAATGCAGTTGATACAAAAATAATATTTAACAATTTTTCCAGTGCATTATCTGGACACAACTTTGCAACACGATCCACAAAATTCTTGAGATTTGTTTCCACTGCATCTCACTTGACACGTTTTTCTCTTTATATCTACTTTATTTTCGTGTGATTTTCTGAAGACTCAGGAAGGATATTTGGGACTTTTCAAGCCATAAGAACCATCCTTAACTTCTCTCCTAATTTTAATAGAAAATCTCTTCTACTTATGGGCTTGCCTGTTACACTTTGATAAATTATCACATCAAAAGCTGCATGATCCAAAATATTGTAAAAGATATGTACAGGCCATCGTCTAGAAGCCGATTTAACGGAGTATTTTCGGCACATCCGATTACCCATATCCACACCATATTTCGTTGCGTTGTAATATTATATTGAATCGGGCAACTTCTTGAGACTGTCTTCAGATTTGACAGTAGAATGTAATGAGCTCAGTAGAAAGACAGTTTTATTTCTTTTGGCTTGATAGATGGTAAGTGTCATATTGTCATGTTCCACTATCTTCCATGAGTAAAGAGTGCTACGCATATTTTTCAAATATATAGGAATTTCTCTTCTCTCCTTTTTCATTGTGCCAATCAAAGTTGTATTTTTAGCTTTTAGCATTTCTGCAAGTTTGATGCTAGTAAAATAGTTATCTGTCATAATATTCCTCCCTTTGTTTAGATGCGGATCTGTTAATTTCATGAAAAAAAAATCAGACAAGCTTAATTGAGGATTTGCGGTTTCATCTTTCCCTAGAAATGGAAATCCATTCATGAGGTACATATTTAGTATCAACGTCAACAGATAACCAAAATTTTATCCCAAATTTCTCCGGTTTATTTGGCATATATTGCGTAAATTTACATCTAGCTTTAGATGGGAACAATTGTTCATCAACTGTAATATTTTGTCCTGGTCGGTAGCATGTTTTGCAATTTTCAACAAATTATATGTTCGGAAATGTTCAACTGTCTGCCGTACGAATAATATTCGTACTCTACTTATAAAACAATTCCCCTATGGTTACCACCTGCAGTGATTAATCTGAAATAACAAAAGTAACAAATGGAAAAATACTATTTCTGAAAAGTAATATAAGTCTGAAAAACGTTACACTTTCTTTTTTTGAAATATTGTGCTCAAAAGCATGGCAAAATCAAACAAAGTAATTATAACATACAGATTACAAATAATAATGCTGGGTCACCACACCGGTTTTTATCTCTCTGGGTGACAGTATGAATGCAATCGAAAATTGCTTATCACTGAATTTTTCTCATGGGTTCACAATCCTTCGAGTACAAAGAGTATTTTACCAAAGGGGTCAAAATTACCCTTGCCCGCCGTTCTAGGAATACATACCAATATTTAAAAAACTAACAAATCTAGAAAGCTGAATTTTTTTAAAGTAAAATATGTTATATATTTAAGAAAAGTCAAAAAATTCCAAACGATTTCTTCCAACCAAAGTAAAGTAATCGACGGACGAATGTGTTCAGGTGTCAAAATGACCCCTGCTGCCGTTCTAGTGTTAAAACATTGATAAAATATTTTATGAAAGTATTTTTAAACTATTCAAAGACATTTTCATAAATAGTAAAACTCACTGACACAAACATAATTTTTAAAAATTTATCAAAGTTAGAACAAATATTCGGAAAGGTTTCTCGCATAACCATAAAGCATTGAAGATCGTTTCTTTCTAAGAAAAATCGTCTTCATGTGCAGTTGTTGTTGTTCTTTTAAAAACAATGAAAACTCAGTCATTATTCACAAAGTTAATGAAAACAAGTTGCAAGGTATATTTTAGAGCTTTTTAAATAAACTTTACTTTTACTTTTTCATCTAATTCAACTTAATTGCTTTCTCAGTACACATAATTCATACTTATAATACTTCTTTACTACATACACATAATATTTCAAGAAGTAGAATACAATTTTTACATTTTCATATTATGCAATTTTGATTTGCCTAACTGAAGTTTCCTTATAGCTAGAATAATAATTTAACATTCTCATTTACAATGATTGTTAGGAATTTTTTTAACGATTTCTCTTTACAGTTTTTTGTAAAAAGGATGAAAGGTAGGAATTAAAACATCGATAAAATATTTTAAGAAGATATTTTTTTAACTTATCAAAGAAACTTTCAGGCATAGTAAAACTCACTGACACAAACATTTCTAATAAAGAATACATGGAAAGATTTGAATTTTTAAGGGAAAGAGTTTTTTGAATGTGTAGCAAATCATGTCTACTTTAATTTATCGTATAAAGGGTCAATCATTACGTTTTAATTTTTACCACGTGCAAAATAATCCAGAAAAGCAAAATAGATAAATAAATAAATAAATAAAATAATTAAAAAATTGTTTCTTACTGTGTGAATTGCAAAAAACATGTATACGAGGGAAGAAAATGCGTTGAAATGCTTGAACACTTGATTTTCGAATATCCCTTTTCAATATATCCTCTTTGAACATAGCTCATTAATGACAGTATAAATAAAATCGTTTAGTGTTTTTTACAGATTTTTTTAGAAAGACATATATATATATATATATGTGTGTGTGGGATGAGACTCTATTTATAAATCATAACTCATTTCTAAGACGAACTTAAGACGAAGACAAAACAAAAATACAGTTAAAAGCACTCTTCTCAATCTATATTCAGCTTAAAAGCAACAACTTTGTCTTCATTTACTTAGCATCGTCGAATGTTTCTAAGATTTTCATACGTCATTTAAATCTTATATCTTATATCGTCGAAAATATTCTGTTTCTTTTAACAAAACCCGCCTTCGTCGAATTCTTTCTCGTTCTATTTATTTTTTATGCATTTCCACTTCACGCAGCTTCGTTACCTTTTTAATCTCGAAGCGGAATACAGCGTCGGGGACATTCAATCTAATGCAAGTGTTGCTTGCGAAATTCCCCCCCCCCTCATATATATATATATATATATATATATATATATATATTGAATTTCAGAGAAATAAAAGAGATGTAAGGAGAATTTAAATGATATATTTTTAAATAATTCTTTTATGTACATTTAATTGAGTGTAACGACACTGGGTATAACGAAATAACTATTATTGATATGGAGTTTGATTACGGCTTTGTATATACCATGTTTGTTCCAAGGGATTATATCTTCAAATAGACAGAGATTCTATGGACATCAAGATAATTAAATGCGAAAAATTAATTTTGTTTTCTCAGATGAAAAGATTATATTGATATAACTCTGCATGAGGTTACACTATGACGGTCACTGGTAGACAGGGTGATTGTCTCTTTCTCTCCTTCCATTTATTACGGCTCTGTATATACCATGTTTGTTCCAAGGGATTATATCTTCTAATAGATAGGGATTCTATGGACATCAAGATAATTAAATGCGAAAAATTAATTTTGTTTTCTCAGATGAAAAGTTTATAATGATATAAAACCGCATGAGGTTACACTATGACGGTCACTGTAGACATGGGGTTGTCTCTTTCTGTCCTTGTATTTATACCTTATCTCACTGAAGATGGCAAAATTGCTTAGAAAAAAAAAAAGAAAACTAGATGTCGATTCTGATTGTAAACAGACTATGATGGACAGATAGGTGGTGAGATGTGTAAGTAGTTTACAATTAAAGATTATATAATGCGTTCATTAGAATTCGTATTAATTTGAAAGAGTTAATAACGTCTAATAATTTACTCTTTCTTCAATCCACATTTCAATATTTTCAATAATAACTCAGTAACAATTTTTTTTTTTTGCAATTTTGCGAATTTTTCTTGCATTTTTCCTGTGTATTAGTATTTTTATGTCAAAAACACATTATAAAAACTAGTCGGATGTGGCAATCCCAAAACTTTCTTATATCTCATACATATTAATATTTCCAGAAAAATAAAGCATATCAGTGCCACCGGTTAGGTGATTTACACCAAAATCTAATCAGAAACAACTTATGTCAAGTTGTAGCTGAGTCTGAAATCTGATGACAATGCGCACATTAGTTTTTGAGGTAGAAATATTGGTAAAAATCATAAAAAAATCTACACAGCAACGTCACATGTTAGTCGATTTACTCTAAAAACTAATCAGGAACGAATTAACTAAATCTAAAGTCTGATGAAAATTCATGCATTAGTCCTTCAGATACAGATATTGCGGGAATTGTGATAAATGCAGCCTAGCATTGCCATTGTTGGGCGATTTACACTAAAAACTAAACAATACTAAATTATATCAAGGACTAACTGAATATGAAGTTTGGTGAAAATTTGTAAATAAGTTCTTGAGATAGAGCTTTGCGATAATAATGAATAATGCCGCATAACAGCGCCACCTTTTGGGCAATTTGCACTAGAAAGATACCAAATTATATTAAGGACTAAAGGTATCTGAAGTTTTATAAAAATCTGTGCATTAGTTCTTGAGATATAGCTATTGCAGAAATCGTGAAAAATGCAACATAGCAGTCCCATCAGTTGGGCGATTTAGACCAAAAAGTAATCAGAACAAGTTTATATCATGGACTAACTGAATATACAGTTTTATTAAATTACGTTCATTAGTTCTTGAGATAGAGCACCCACAAAATTTGTGTCTTACATACACAGGCAGACAGACAGATGGACGGACAGACTGACAGACAAACAGGTTCACAGACAGACTCACAGGCAGACATTTTGTAAAAACATGTTTTTTGGATTCTCTGATTCCTAAAACGTGTAAATCCGTCAAAAACCGGAATTCGAAAATGTTCATGAATCCAATACTTTCTTGTAAAGATAAAAGAAAGAAATAATATAATCAACATTTTGAACAATATAGTAATGATTACCTTTTTATGATAATGATTACCCAGCCACCTTTTTATTTACGTAGATGACAAACCATTTTTTTAAACACAACCGCTTTACCAACGACCAAATATCCCGTAGTAAAAATAATTGTTTCAGCCTTTTCTGTCATGTAAAAGTTTGGTGCATTTTGTTTGAAACAATCTGTAGATATAATATATATATATATATATATATATATATATATATATATATATATATATACAGGGTGTCCTTAAACTCATGGTACATACGCTAGGGGGTGATAGAACACATCAAGACGAGTAATAGTAAATAGGAAACCAAGGGTCCCAAACGTATTCCAAAGGAGACAGGCGCCATCAAAGTTTAGGGTCCAAAATTGCAAATGATGATAAAAAAGGCAAAAATGGGTCGATTTATTTGCAGTTTTACCTAAAATCATTCTTTAAATTAGTATTTTCTTAAAAAAAAAGTTTTAAAGAGAAAGTTATAAAAATGCCGGTAGAGGGCGCTCTAGACTTTGGAGTACCGAATAACTACTTTTTACAGTTTTTATTTTTTTAACACTGTTAAATGTTTTTTAAAGCTTAGACCTTAACGTAAATTTTGTGTGCACAAGTGAAATCATCGGGAGTGGTTAAGTGGAGCAAATTTAACTGTGTTCAGGAGGTTGATTTTTAAATGATCGTATGTAATGAGCAAAATAATAACAAAATGATAGAAATGAGGACAGACAGAGATGGAATGAAAAGAAACCAACAAAAGGAAGTAAAACACTTTATTCAATCAAATGAAAATAACCAACACGAAGTACTCCATCACAGGAATTGTTCAAAATTGAGGCCTCCAACACGAACGCAGGCTTGAAGTCGTCGATGGATTGACCGCCGTACATTGGCGAAAACATTAGGCATCTCTCTTATGGTGGCCGAAGCAACGGATATACGGGCAACAAGGTCTTCAGCAGAATTTACGGGATCATCTTCGTATATCAGGCTCTTCATATGACCCCAAAAGAGAAAGTAAAGCAGGATAAATCGGGTGAACGGGCCGGCCAGCTGATTGGACCACCACGACCTATCCATCGCCCCGGATATATGATATTCAGGGCATTACGGGCATCCAGGCTGTAATGGGCCGGTACTCCGTCGTCTTGGAACCACATACGTTGTCTGATGGGTGCTGGAACATGGTTTAATAGTTCTGGCAACACCTGTTGCAGAAACACAAGATATGAAACTCCATCCAGGCACGTTGGCAGTAAGTATGGCCCAATTAGATAATCGTGAACGATTCCGGCCCAAATATTGATCGCGAAACGTCGCTGGAACGAACGTGGACGTATTGTGTATGGGTTTTCATTTGACCACACGTGATAATTGTGTATATTCAAAATATCCTCACGTGTGAATGTGCATTCGTCCGTGAACAACACATGTGCACAAAAAGCAGGGTCCACAGCCGTTTGTTGGAGCAACCACGTGCTAAAATTGACACGTGCCTGGTAATCCGCTGGTTCTATGCCTTGAACTCTCTGTGCATGGTACCGATGCATTCCTTCATCTCGCAGAACTCGCCACACTGCATTACGGGAAACGTTAACTTCTTCGGACAGTTCCCGCGTGCTAGATTCAGGCCTCTCGCTGATATGATCCAAAATGTTATCCGTAACGGATGGCGTTCTTACACTCCTGGAACGTCCGGTATCCTGCATGCAACTTGCAAAGGAACACCTTTCGCACAGTTGTTGGTGCAGTCGTTGAAATATCCTCGCATCAGGAACACGTCAGGTTTGAAAACGCTCTGGGTACATTCTTTGAGCTTCTATTGCATTGCCGTGTGCAGCTCCGTACATGTAATGCATCTCGGCCTTCTCCTGGTTACAGTACGAAACCATATTATCGGCAAATGAAGACAGCTGCTGTGAACAGTTCCCAGTTTTACAATTACGCACTCGAATAGGTAACTTTTATGTTACCGAAAATTTGCATACGCGTTCTTCTTCTTCCCCATGTCACATTTTCATATTCTTCTGGAAACTTACAGCATAATGGTAGCTATAGCGCTTGCATGTATCTACTTTGAACATGGTCTAACACGTTTGCGTTTGAATTCAAATCATGCATTACTTAGTGAATGTTGTTTGTTTTGATGTGTACTATCACCTCTTAAAGTTTGCTTCATCACTTATTATTTTTCTCATTACATACGATCGTTCAAAAATCAACCCCCTGAACACAGTTAAATTTGCTCCACTTAACCACTCCCGATGATTTCACTTGTGCACACAAAATTTAAGTTAAGGTATAAGCTTTAGAAAACATTTAACAGTGTTAAAAAAAAAAAAAAAAAACGGTAAAAAGTTGTTATTCGGTACTCCAAAGTCTAGAGCGCCCTCTACCGGCATTTTTGTAACTTTCTCTTTAAAACTTTTTTTTTAAAGAAAATACTAATTTAAAGAATGATTTTAGCGAAAACCGCAAATAAATCGACCCATTTTTCCCTTTTTTTATCATCATTTGCAATTTGGGACCCTAAACTTTGATGGCACCTGTCTCCTTTGGAATACGTTTGTGACCCTTGGTTTCCTATTTACTATTACTCGTCTTTATGTGTTCTATCACCCCCTAGCGTATGTACCATGAGTTTAGGGACACACTGTATATATATATATATATATATATACAATCAAATAATTTCTTTCGTAAAAACAGCAGTATGTGATTCTATAATAATATAACTGGCACAGAAATACTTTCTTGGGAATAATTAAAATTTGTTTTCATACTTTACTGCCCCCCCCCCCCCCCCGCCCTAATTACCAAAAAAGACTATACAATAATTACCAATCGGGTCGACTGTCCATTGGATCTATCAATGTATATGTGTGTGATATAACCAAAGTTTAAATGAACTACTAATTTTTAATGAGGATATTAATAAATAGCACAATGTGATTTATACAAAATATATACATATTCTATACAAAATCTATGCATGACAATGGCGGACAAAAATTTTTTTGCGTCCGATGGGCCCATCCTGATATTTGGAAAGTTAAAATAAATAATTGTGAAATTTATTGGTGAATTTCATGCTTGATAAAATTCTAAAAAAAAAATAAAATAAACCATTTATAACACTTCAATTACTGAAATAATTTCTTTTCTGTCACTTATAACTAACTACCTACGGAAAGGTACAATTTTTCTAAACTTAACGCTTTCAAGAAAAATGAAAGGATTGGAAATTTCACCAGCAGTTTAAATCATGCAATCGTTTACTACATTCAACCTAAGAAAAAAAATGTTCTTTCAGTGTCCAAACCTCATCAACGAAAGTGGACGGAATTCTTGAACATTAGGTTTGCCATCAACTAGATCGGAGAAAAATTCTAGAGAGAAACGCAATGAACTATTCACTGGAAAGACATTTACTCAATTGTATCTTTATATATATTGCCACAATAAAGAATTTTTCTCACTTAGAAGATGTTTTTTCTTGTTTTCTTTCTGGATCTGGGAGTTTTCCAATTATAATAGTTGCATCTATTTCATTTTATAATCAAGCAAATGATATGAATATACATTTCAACTACATGAATCTTAATTACCATTTAATAAAAATAGATATTTTTTGACTTAGTCTATAATATTATACAATGAAAGCCTAGAGAGTAGGCATTTGCAGTATAATTATGCTCTGTAAAAAATAAAAAGATAGTTGTACTTTTATGAAGTAGGAAAAAATAAATTATGGGTTCAAAAATTATACATGAACATATACAGAGTGTCCCTGAACTCGTGAGCAAAACTGTAAGAGAAGGTAAAGTACATATAAAGAAGCAATTTCGGTATAGAATTGTAGTGTTGGAAAAGAAAGCGTTGGCGAAAAGCAAGCAATCTAGAGGAAATGAAATCTGTGTTAATTGACGTAACAATTAAAATAAGTGCTCAAATGAGCCACCACCAACATCGATACACTTCTGGAAGCATGTAGCAAGTGACTGCCGTACTTTTTAAAAGATTCCAGGTGTCTTATCTACCAGACACCAATTGACTCTGATGAGGACCTCATTTGAAGACTTTTTAGTCACTGGTGGAATAGTTCGTGAAACACCTGAAATCTTCGAAAGGGTACGCCGACCGCTTACTAAATGCTGCCAGAGCAGCTTCAATGTTAGTGGTGGCACATCTGAGCACTTATGTTAAGTCA
This sequence comes from Maratus speciosus, assembly GCA_963932465.1. Lineage (NCBI taxonomy): Eukaryota > Metazoa > Arthropoda > Arachnida > Araneae > Salticidae > Maratus > Maratus speciosus. The sequence continues at coordinate 377,830,160 of OZ010788.1, read as the reverse complement.
ATTATGTTATGTTATGTAAATAAAACGCTTGTTTTCATTTCCACCGCATCTCTTGTTTATCGCCAATACTTTCATTTCCGACCTCACATTGCTATATGAAAATTGCTTCTTTATGTGTAATTTACCTTCCCTTACACTTTTTCCCATGAGTTCAGCGACACCCTATAATACAAGGCTATATTTTACTATCTCAAAATAATCCTCGCTGTTTTTGAAATGTTATTTATATACTCATTTTTTATTTTATAATATTTGTTTTACAATGGTTAATATAATCAATAACCTTTTATTTATTTTTTAATTATTTTCTCAGTACTTACTAAGTTTATTCCTGTTTTTAGGGTTTCGTTCATCTGACGAAATCCTATTCGTCTCGCTCCTCTGTCTGTCTGTCTGTCTGTCTGTCCGTCTGTCTGTCCGTCACAGAGCCCGTTCTCAGAAACTATAATGGTTGGAGAGTTGAAATTTTGAGTACTTATAGCTGAACACCTCACATGAAACGACAAATCCTAAAATTTTGAAAAAGTCTTAAATTTAACCCTTTGGGCTCCCACATATGTATTTCAAACAATTCTTTCTAAGTCAGCCCCTAATAAGGTTGGAGCCATGAAATTCCGCATACTTATAGCTGAATATTTGAGACAACAAGACATATCATAAAATTTTGAAAAAAAAAAAATTATATTTAACCCTTTGGGCTCCAACTTGTGTATTTTAAGCAATTTTTTCTAACAGAGCCCCTAATTAAGTTAGTGACATGGAATTTTGAATTATTATAGTTAAACACATGAGCCCACACAACAAATCATAAAACTTTGAAAAAGTGTTATATTTAACCCTTTGGGCTCCAATTTGTGTATTTTCAGCAATCCTTTATAACAGAATTCCTAATCAAATTGGAGGCATTCAATTTTGTATTCTGATAGCTAAACACCTCAGATCACACGACAAATAATAAATTTCGAAAAAGTTTTATGTTTAACCCTTTGGAGTCCAGCTTGTGCATTTTAAGCAATTCATTTTAACAGAGTCACTAAGTGAATTGGGACTTGAAATTTTGCATATTTATAGCTGAACGCCTCAGATCACACGCCAAATAATAAGTTTCGAAAAAGTTTTATATTTAACCCTTTGGACTCCAGCCTGTGTGTTTTAATCAATTCTTTTTAACAGAGCCCCTAATTGTATTGGAGATTTGAAACTTTGCATACTTATAGTAGAACACCTGAGGCCAGTCGACAGATCATAAAATCTTGAAAAAGTCTTACATTTAACTCTTCGAGCTCCCACATACATATTTTAAGCAATTGTTTCTAAATGAGCCCCATAAATAAGTTGGAGACATGAAATTTTGCATACTTATAGCTGAATACTTCAGATCACACGACAAATAATAAACTTCGAAAAACGTTTTATATTTAACCCTTTGGACTCCAGCTTGTGTATTTTAAGCAATTCTTTCTAACTGAGACCATATTTAAATTGGAGATTTGAAATTTTGCATACTTATAGCAGAACACCTGAGGCCAGGCGACAAATTATAAAATCTTGAAAAAGTCTTACGTTTAACCCTTTGAGCTCCCATATATATATTTTAAGCAATTGTTTCTAAATGAGACCCATAATTAAGTTGGAGACATGAAATTTTGCATACGTATAGCAGAACACCTGAGACCCCAAGACAAATAATTTTTTTTTTCGAAAAAGTTTTATATTTAACCCTTTGGACTCCAGCTTGTGTTTTTAAATCAATTCTTTCTAACCGAGTCCCTAATTAAATTGGAGATATGAAATTTTGGATACTTACAGCTGAACGCGTCAGATCATAAGACAAAATATGAATTTTTGAAAAAGTCTTATAATTAACCCTTTGGGCTTCAACTTCTGTATTATAAGCAATTATTTCTAACTGAGCCCTAATTAAGCTGGGGATATGAAATTTTGCATACTTATAGCTGAACACTTGTGATCACACGACAAATGATAAATTTTTCAAAAAGTCTTTTATTATTGACTCCTCTGGGCTCTAACTTGTGTTTTTTAAGCATTTTTTCTAACTTAGCCGCTAATTAAGCTACAGCGAGCTAGCTTCACTTGAAGGCTCGGGAGGGGGGGGGGGTCAATTTTTCCCCAAACCCCTCATCTGATATATCATTTGACGACCCTTCAGCCACTCTTTCATTTTATGCACAATAGGCTTTCATATTTTATTTCCACTTGGTCAGGAGGGCTTTCCTATTTTAAGTTTTATCGGTCCATTCTAAAACGGAGTTTTGTCGGGCAGACATTTGTTTAGAATAGAGTGCACTCCCTAGTTGCGAATTGTGGAGCTAACAGATTTTGCAAAAGGATAGTGTTTTGAAAGAAATATTAAACGAAACCCTCTGAACGATCTGTGATCACACTTACCCATTGTTTTCATTCTACTTTAAATAAATGTTAATTTAAGTCATTTATTGATTTTTTCATTTCACTCTTTTCTATTGGTATAGATGGCAGTACTAAACATTTTTGTTAAGAATCTAGTTACAATATAGTTTTCCTTTTTCAAACCCGATGGCAGCATTGTTTTTGTTTTTATTCACTATCTCCTGGTTTTGCTGACACTATCATCCATGTCACATGTTTTAATAGTCTTAAATCTGATTGCATCCTCACATGTTATAATTTTGTGGGGCAAATTTCAGGACTTTTGATTGTTTGTCTATAATTGAGGTATTGTGCTCTAATCATTTTTCAATTTTTAATATCATGTGTGCGGTGTATCTTTCTATAGATCTCTTGGTTTTTTTTTATCACTTATTTGTTTTTCTGATGCGTTATTAGGAGTTAAATTTTGTCATTTTAGGCTTAATGCCGACAAAATTGGATGAAATAACGCATCCTTCACTATGAATTAAATCTGCAAGATCATCTGATGATTCTGTGGGTTATTCATAGTTTCTTATTGTACAAACTGGTTTCCAATGTTCCTATCATGTTCATCTTTAGAATTTTACCAATTTGTTCATATATTTGTGATTTCATCTTTATTATATATATATATACTATATATCTCTACTTCTACTTAATATTATAAAGAGGTAAAAATTGTTTATTTGTAGGAGGTAAGCTTTGGAACTACCGAACCGATTCCAAAAATAATTGTATCAAAATGATGGTGTTAGTCCAACTTAGAACATAGGCTATATCTTATGTCCGTGCCACTGGCCAAAAGGGGGTGCAGGAGCAAAAAACAGTGCCCAGAAACGTGAAATTTGGAATGGTAGTTACTTATAAGATATAAATGATCTCTAAGGACATTTCTTTAAAAAATCGAAATTAAAGAGGGGTGAAAATGGGCGAAAAGCATTCTAAAAAACGTTCTAAATGGCGATTTTTACGCAATTTTAGGAAGTACCAAACCGATTTCAAAAATAATGGTGTCCAAATGATGGTGACAACCCTTGCTCCAACATAGACTACATTTTATGTTATACCCCTAAAAAGGAGTGCAGGAGCAAAAAAAGTTCGAAATTGCAAATTTTGGTGCTACCGAAGGGCCCAGATACATGGAATTTGGTATGGTAGTTACTTATTAGATATAAACGATCTCTAAGAACATTTCTTAAAAAATTCGAAATTGAAAAGGGGTGAAAATGCGCAAAAAGCATTCTAAAAAACATTCTAAATGACGATTTTTACGCAATCTCAAGAAGTACTAAACCGATTTAAAAAATAATGGCGTCAAAATGATGGTGACAACCCTTGCTCCAACATAGGCTACATTTTATATCGGTACCACTACCCCTAAAGGGGGTGCAGGAGTAAAAAAAACGTTCGAAATTGCAATTTTTGTGTTATTGAAAGGCTCAGATAAATAGAATTTGGCATGGTAGCTACTTATTAATTAGATATAATTGATCTCTAAGAACATTTCTTTAAAAAAATCGAAATTTAAAAGGGGTGAAAATGCGCAAAAAGTGTTCTAAAAAAACGTTCTCAATGGCGATCTTTCAAGAAGTACCAAACCGATTTCTAAAATGATGGTGACAACCCTTGCTCCAACATAGGCTACATTTTATGTCGGTGCTATTACCCTCAAAGGGAGGGCAGGAGCAAAAATACGTTCGAAAATGCGATTTTTGTGTTACTGAAGGGCCTGGAAACATGAAATTTGGAATGGTAGTTACTTATAAGATATAAATGATTTCTAAGAACATTTCTTAAAAAAATCGAAATTTAAAAGGGGTGAAAATGCGCAAAACGGCGTTCTAAAAAAACGTTCTAAATGACGATTTCGACGCAATCTCAGAAACTACCCAACCGATTTCAAAAGTAATGGTTGAAAATTGATGATGACAGCCCTTGCTCCAATATAGGATCTACTTCATATCGGCGTCACTACCACATTGCGGTTGCATTTTAAAAAACTTTCTAAATTGTGATTTTTGTAATACTGAAGAGGCTAGCAACTTGAAATTTGGCATGGTAATTATTTATGAGGTGTAAATGCTCTCTGAGAAGAGTTCCTTAAAAAATAGAAATTTAAATGTGGTGAAAATAAACGAAAAGCATTCTAAAAACGTTCTAAATAGCGATTTATACGCTATCTCAGGAAATATAAACCGATTTCAGAAGTAATGGTTTCAATAGTCTTCGCATTAGTTGATAGTCCCCGCTCCAACATAGACTACATTTTACGTTGTTGTCACTACCACCTGGGGTTTACAGGAGCAAAAAATGTTCCAAATTCCTTTTTTTGTGTTAAAGAGGGGGGTCTAACCTTTTAAATTTGAAATGGTAATTACTTCAAAGATGCGAATGCTTTCTAAGAATTGTCGAAAGAAAATTCCAAACTTAAAAGGATAAAGTGAGCGAAAAGCTTTCTATAAACGTTCAAATCGCGGAAAAACGCAAATTTCGTCACAAAAATCGTAGAAAAAACGCGAATTTCGTCATAAAATAACGGAAAAAATGTGAATTTCGTCAAAGGAGCTAGAGAAAAAAAACAAATTTTCTCAAAGGATCGCCGAAAAAAACGTAAATTTCGTTAAAAATCGCAGAAGAGAACGCAAATTTCGCCAAAGAATCGCGAAAAAAGCAAATTTCGTCAAGAGATCTCGGAAAAATGCTAATTTCGTCAAAAGATCCCGAAAAATACGCGAATTTCGCCAAAGAATCGCTGAAAAAACGCGAATTTTGTCAAAATTATGGCGCCATACCTTTTGACAGGACATAATCCTTTTTTGTTCATTAATTGACGAAAAGTCAGTGAGGTTTACCATTGACACACGAAAAGTCTTTGGTTTTCTTTTGTTTGTCTGCCTGTTCCGCGAAAACTGCCGTTAAAAGCGTTGGATTTATATCTGGGGGGGGGGGGGGGCAATCGCCCCGCCCTGCATCCGCGCCTTGGGGAATCTCCTCCTGAAGCTAAATATGCGTTTTTTTCAGCGATTCTTTGGCGAAATTCGCGTAATTTTTTCAGGATCCTTTGACGAAATTCGCATTTTTCCGAGATCTCTTGACGAAATTTGCATTTGTTTTTCGCGATTACTTGACGAAATTAGCGTTTTTTCCGCCATTCTTTCGTGAAATTTGTGTTTTTTCCGCGATTCTTTGGCGAAATTCGCGTTTTTATCTGTGATTTTTTGACGAAATTTGCGCTTTTTTCTGCAATCCTTTGACAAAATTTGCGTTTTTTTGCGGTCCTTTGACGAGATGCGCGTTTTTTCTGCGATTTTTTGACCAAATTCGTGTTTTTATCTGCAATGTTTTGACGAAATTGGTGATTTTTCTGCGAACGATTGACGAAATTGATTTTTTTCGGCGACCATTTGTTAGAATTCGCGATAAGCGGTGGATTTATATGTTTTTGCCCACCCCCACTCCGTCGATTTGCGCCTGTTCTAGCACATAAGGAGGTGGGTTAAAAATCGATTGCATAATTCCATCTTACATACATGTTTCTCTCTTTTTAATTTATTACATACAAAAACCAGGTCAAATTAAAGAAAAGAGTGTAAAAATACATTTCTTATCGAGGGGACATTTTAATGTTCTGGTTTGACAACCCCCTTCCTCAATTTAGCATTTGTTTAGAGTTAGTTACCGATCATTAAATTGTGTCTCGCTCTCTCATGATTTCTTATTTTCTAGGCTAAACATATCTTGCAACTACAACGGGTTTCAAAATGATAGGAACGATCATGTAATTGTCTAAATAAATAAAAAGAAAAGTGTCCAGATAAACTGATGACATTGAGCTCACAGGCTATTCACACTAATTGTATATTATACTCTGATTTCAAAGAATAATGCTCTAGAAAAATAAATTAAAGGGGATTAGCCCCCAACCCTCTATTTCTCATCTTTATACTTAACCAATGAGCCTCCAAATCTCATCAGGGAAGCGCCTGATCAGAATAAACCGCCGTGCTAAATTTTAAATAAATCGGACAGGAAAACACCTTTATCTAAATTAAGGGTAGTGGGGATTAGACCCTCGTTACAACTTTATACTTAACCAATGAACCCCCGAAACTAGTAAAAGTACTTTATCAGAATGAACCTATTTACAAAATTTCAGGCAAATCTGATAATTCTGCCGAAAAACCCTTTATCTAAATTAAGGGGGAATTAGCCCCCAATCCCCCACTTTATTCGTAACCAATGAACCTCCATAAGTAATCGGAAAACAGCCTCATCAGAATGAACCTATTTACAAATTTTGATGCAATTCGGATAATTCTGCCTAAAAAATACATTTATCTAAATTAAGGGGGGGGGTAGCCCCGTCCTCCCCCCACCTTAATACTTAACCAATGAACCCCCAAAAGTAATCGGAGAAGCACTTTATCAGAATGAACCTATTTACAAAATTTGATGCAAATCGTAAAATTCTGCATGAAAAACCTACTTATCTAAATTAAAGGGGGGGGGGAACCCCCCGTTTTAACTTTTATACCTAACCAATGAACCCCTAAAAATAAACGGAGAAGCACCTTATCAGAATGAACCTATTTACAAAATTTGATGCAAATCGGAACATACTGCCTGAATAACCCCTTTATCTAAATTAACGGGGTGCGCCCAGTTAAACTGATGGCATTGAACTCACAGGCTATTCACACTAATTGTATATTATACTCTGATTTCAAAGAACAATGCTCTAGAAAAATAAATTAAAGGGAATTAGCCCCCAACCCTCTGTTTCCCATCTTTATACTTAACCAATGAGCCTCCAAATCTCATCAGGGAAGCGGCTTATCAAAATAAACCGGTGTGCTAAATTTGAAATAAATCGGACAGAAAAATACATTTATCTAAATTAAGGGGGATGGGGATTAGCCTCACGTTCTCCCCTTTATGCTTAACCAAAACAACTCTAAAACTAATCAGGGAAGCACCTTATCAGAATGAACCAAGAAAAAATTTGAAGCAAATTGGATATTTCTATAAGAGTTATCGCGTTACGTATACACGTACATACAGAACCTGCGGGCGCATTAGCTCTCAGGCTTTGATAGAATGTGAGATAAAAATATACTTATATTAATCCACATATAAACAATATAAATTTATTTTATCAAACTAAACAGTCAATATAAACATAAAGAAAACATTCTAAAACAATTGTCATAAATGTAATATAATTAGTTGCATTTTTGTGTCGATATGCACCGGGAGCAAAATGATAAGAACGGAACAGATTTTTCTAAATTACAGAAATATTACATGACAACTCAGCTTCTTTTGTGTTTAATATTTCCAATGCAGCATAGAGTTTACATGGTTTCGAATTCGTCAAGATGAAATAACACATCATGCCTCCCAAATGCCAGATTTTAATTCTACTTTCGCGCTATACTGCACGATTTAACCTTCTTGCGTTATTTGTTGCGCACTATAATACTCGAAACTTTCCAGCCAATTAAGTTTCAGAGTCATATATATCTTCAACCCACTTCTTTGTATTTTTTTTCAGAGTGAATTTAGGCATTGTTTTGTTGAAAATGCTGCGAAAAATGGCATTCTAACATATGAATATAGATATGTTTATTTTGTTTATCCGTCTGGATAAAGCCATTCTAAGTTTACCTTCCGACATAAAAGCAGCCCAAACCATTAGGGAGCTTCCATCTAATTCACGCGTGGAAAATACGTCCTTTTCCTTTTGAAAGGCATGTTAAGATGAATGAATACCATCCAAATATCGAAATTAAACTTTTTTTCAGCACTGAAGATAATTTTAGATCAATTCGTTTGTTGCTTCAGATGTTTTTCTACAAACTGAATGCGGACTTTTTTATTGCCAGATATTAAACCTGGAAATCCACATGTTTTTACAATTGGAAGAACTCCCGACATTTTTATTGTTCTTATTACAGTCGATAAAGATGTCACCTTTATCTGGCGTCCGATTTCCTTTTCTGTCATACATTTACTTATAATTTATAAACTTTCCTCCGAATTTAAAGATGCTTTAAAAACTAAAATTGATCCTATTAATATTGATGACCTCTCAGGCATCTATATGATTCCATTTATTAGGGACGGGGAAATCAGAAATCATTATATTGGTATGGCCCAACGAAAATTCAATATCAAATGCGAAGAACATATGGCGGATATAAAATATAACAGTGGTGATACTGCTTTATCCCGGCTGAATCAAATAGAGAGAATTACCATACTTTTTAACGAGAGTAGATTGATTTACAGGTCTATTTTTTATTTACAGTTATTTATAAGGGAGTCCATTGAGATTTATTTAAGGGGTTCAAGGGTTTGTAACGATACGTTATCTTTTCGCATCACGAATATGTAGATTAAGTGGTTGGACAACTTGCGGAATCGCGACATAGAAGGAATACGTGTGACAGTGAAAATGTAGGGGGGTGTTATATGTTTACTTCTTTGTATTCGATGGTTTTTTTCCAGTTATCATATCCATTTGTAATTTCTGTTATACATCTGAGGGCGACGCAGTGAAGGAGTTGAAACATGTTAATATTGGTTTTAATATACTTTTAATGTGTTTTTAGTAACGTATTTTGAGAAAATAAATATTTAATATATGTTTTGATTTTTCCGTTTGGAATATATATTGTGATATAGAATATACCAATTTGCGGTGTGCCCAATTATGGAAATTTACTCGAAACTTGGAGATGCTTAGTCAGACTGTTAAGCTTGCTTTCTGTCTTCCATTTTGTTGTTGTTTCATTCTTTTTTTTTTGAAAGGCTAATATTTCTTAATCGGGTTCAAATGATTATTGAACTTATCCCCATACCTCTATAACTAAGTTCGATGTGTATATATACTAAAATCATCGTGGAAAATTGATCCAACTAATACTGCAATCACCTCCAAATCACTTTCAGTAAAATCTAAGTTATAAACGACAAGAATAATAAAAGAATTTGCATTATATCAATATTAGACACTACTTACAGAAAAATTAATACATTTGAGAATGCCATAATTAACAAAATTCAATTTGTTATAGATATTTATCTAGCACTCTTTTTTATTGTAATTGTTTAAATAATTTTATGGTGATATAAAATATTACAAACTATAACTTATGAAAAAATTATGTTTAGTACATAATTCACTTTAACCATAAAAAATATAATTACATACATTAAATCTAATTGTTTTGCCGTCTTGCTTTCAAAAGATTTACTTTTACTTTTGTTTCTGCTTGTGGTATAGTTGAATTTTTATAAGAAAATAATTCCCTTAGTAAGTCGGAGATACATAATATTTAGTTAAGAAGAAACAATATGAAAATTTTGTTAAACTATATCAAAACAGTGTAAATATGCGCATATATTATAATTTATGAGACTGAATATATAAATTACAATAAATTTTATGATTCAGTGTTTTATATCTGTCTAATATTTTTCTTCTCAAATTCATAAATTAATGTATAAATGTAGTTATTATAAATAAAATTCATAAATATGGTAAATTTACTAGAAAAAGATATATTTTAATATCAACATATAAATATGAGATATATTTTCCGCGTATACTTAGTTTTTGTCTTCTTTATTTATCATAACTGCAACAATATTTATAATTTAATCTTTATTATGAATATGTATATATTTTTTAACGTTGTTTCCAAATCGAAATAACTTATTACATAACCTTCATTTGAGTTGAATATATAAAGTGTTAGATAGGTAAATAAATTTCATCGAATGTAAAGTTCATTTCACATTTATATGTCTGTTTTATTTTTTGTTTTGTTTATGTTTCTAATTTCATAAATGTGTCTTCAAATGGAGTAATTAATAATGGAATTTTAGGTAGATTTCGTAAGAAATACTACCTATTGCAGTCGTTACCATGGTGCGACTTTTGGAAAATTCCTTCATAACTTTTCATTATATGACCCCAGGAACCCAAAACCACCCACACCTAAAAAATTTATATATATATATATATATATATATATGTATGTATGTACTAAATTTTGTCCGCGCGATAAAAGTCGCAATTATGCACGGATCGTCTTCAAACTCGCCAACAACTTTGAGATGGCTAATATATCGGCGGGGATTGAAAATGAGCAAAATCGGCCCAATGGAATAGAAATGGGGAGGGTTCAAAATTTTGAATACCGTCTTAACAAAATTCTGATAAAACCATCTCTTACACAACAATGACAGGAAAAAATAAATATTTTTCATTATAGCAGTTGCCAACAATTAAAAAAAAAAAAAAAATTCTCACACAACAATTGCTTTTCTATTGCAAGATTTTTCACGTGAAAAAATAAATTAAATAAATAGTTTGACGAATTGAAAACAAATTGAATATTACGTCATATGTTTTCTAGAGCAGTATTTCAGAATGAAAACTCAAAATGAATAAATAGTTTGACGAATTAAAAAAAAAATTATATTACGTCATATTGAAAATATAATGTACCTCAGCAGGTGAATACGTAACGTCATGTGAGTTTGAAGAAACGTATTAAAACATTATAAAAACCCGACTATGGAAATATTAACATATTTTAACACTTTGAGGTTTTCTGAATTTGTTTTAGCCATTTTTAAACCTATTCCATATACATGCGTGTGTGTATTCGTGTATATTAGAATTTTCACAAAATGTTTAGCTCTCTAGAGCTCATTTTTAGTGAATTGAACTGGGTTTATTTCTAATGTTGATTTAAGTTTGCTGGTGAATTAGTACTTAACTTCGAAATCTACCTCCGCCTGTAGGCCCGAGCCGGCAGGGATTTTTTTTAATTAAAATTATGTAAGTAATATTAAGTACATTACCACACTTAAAACAGCATATAGTTAAGTATACTAGAATAATTTTAACACAATTATTCTAATTGGTATGTAAATCAAATGAATGTTAAAATTCTAGTACTATATTCACTTTGAGTTTAATAATTAAAATGCATATTAAAAAAAAGCACAAATAATTGTACAAAAATTAAATTCAGGTGCATACATATAATGTAAAGATATTTAAAATACATTAAAAATATCTTAACCCTTAAATGTCGGGTGTTGCTTTTCGGCAACATACACAATTTAGACTTCTCTCTACTTGTTCTTTTTGTTATGTTTGGAAGCTTATGAAATACTCTATTTTGTTCTGCAGTAAGCAAATCAAACTTATTTCTTATTATAGTTTGTAAAATTCTTGTGTGTTTAATATTATAGAATTTTATCAAGGAAAATGATTTTTTAAATTAAAAACCAGTATTGCCGATTAGTAACAAACTGTTTTTTATCCGTAAACCATACTTAAAACAAAATAAGATTTTTTAAAGTATTTTTCCCATGATTTATTTAAAAAATGAAAGCCGAAAAGCATTATTACAATGATTTTTGAAAAGTCAGGCATTTAAGGGTTAAAATACAGGGATCCATAACTAAGCGACCCTACTTTAAAGTTGTCCAGAGACGAAATTAATGGTCGGAAGGTTGTGAAATTTTCTAATGGACATAATAAAGTAATGGGAATTTGTTTTAGCGAAAAAAAATTAGTTCAAAATTTCGCCACTAGAAGGAGTTTTATAAAGAATTACACAATTTTTAAAGTTTTTACGCTTTATTTTTATCAGATTAAATAAGATAAATATATAGACCTCCCCCTGAAAAAAATACAGCGTAAAAACTTTTAAAAATTATTGGTGTTCGAATTGTTCAAACTCAAAAAAAAAAAAAAAAAAAAGCGACGACCGCCATTTTTTTTCTCAGAGCTCAGGCCTAGTATTCAGTAGGCGGTGGTTAGATGTGTAATTTATTTTAAAACACCCTCTGGTGGCGAATTTTGAACTAATTTTTTTTTCGCTCAAACAAATTCTTTTTTTTTCATTATGTCCGTCACAAAATTTCACAACTTTCTGTCCAATAGTTTCGTATGTATACAACTTTAAAGTAGGGTCGTTTAATTATGGACACCCTGTACATTAGAAAAACCTACAACGTTCTCAGCGATAACAATGAGATGCGAAAATGCCGTGATTGAATTCAAGAACATGAAGCAGATCTCAGATTAAATAGACCCCATACTGCATTATCAAGATTAGCTCAAACCCAACCTATAAAAGACGATTTTAATAAATCGAAAATTATCTTTCGTACAAATAATTACCAGGAAGCCACTATAAGAGAATCTATTGAGATAACTGCTAATAAAGATGCAGCTTGTAATGATGCGCAATCATATGATATCCATGGAGTATGGAGAGACTTGCTACATAACAGATGAAAGATCGTTTTGTTGAAAATTTAAATAACTTTATCTGGCATATCATCTGACGTACAACCTTTAAATTACAATGTTTTCTTCTGGACAATTCTCGAATAAGCGCAAAGAAAATAATAACAACATTTAAATCCCACTGATGACAGCCTTGTAATGGCTGCAAACGTTCTGGATTTTTCTAATGTATTTTAAGATATTTTTAATGTATTTTAAATATCTTTATATTATAAGTATGCACCTGAAAGTAATTTTTGTACATTTATTTGTGCTTTTTAGGTGCGTTCGTAATTATATAAATACGACGCACCTATAGTCGTCGTTCAGTCCGTCTGTCTGTCTGTCCGTCCGCATATAACAGAGCAAAAACTACCCAACCGAATGATCTGAAATTTTAAATGTATAATTGCTGTAAAACTTTGTCGAGCCATTTCAAATTTTATGAAAATCGGATGTATAGTTTAATTACAGGGACAGTCAAAAGTTTTTTGTAACATGATGGCCAATAGGAAAAAAATTATTGAAAGTGCATTTTAATGATGTTATAGACTTCCAAATGGTCTGAAATATTAAATATATAATTGTTGCAAAATTTTGTCGAGGCATTTGAAATTTTATAAAAATCGGATGCATAGTTTAATTTCAGGGACAGTCAAAAGTTTTTTGTAACATGATGGCCAATAGGAAAAAAATTATTGAAAGTGCATTTTAATGATGTTATAGACTATGAACTTATGAAGTGAAAAAAATATACATTCAGTACAATATGGGGTGCAAAAAATATTTATAAAACCAGTTATAGTACGAACTCACCTCATTTGCCATGTTTGACGAGCAATTTCCATCTTGTTTATATGTATTTTAATTAAATCAAATGTGTTGTAATTTTCTAATAGGGCGAAAAATGTCCGGGCTAGGATTCGAATGAGGAATTTCTTGACTGGAGTAACTAACTAAGGTTAACTGGATGAATTAGGTCCTCCAGATTCGTCCGGCACATAGCGCAATTGGCAGGGCGTTGGCACCTTCAGCCAAGAGATCCCCGGTTCGAATCTTTGCCCGGACATTTTTAGCCCGGTTGGAAAATTACAACTCATATAGTCAATTACTTATTTAAAGCTGATAAAATGAACTAAAAAATTGCTGCTAAAAAAACATATTTGTCATATTGTTCATGTTTGTGGAATTTTGAAGTAACTGTTATTTAAATATTTAGTTTATAGCAATGTGTACTTTCTATTTCTATAAAATTTTGTTATAATATGCATTGAATACATTTCAACTTCAAAAAATATTTTTCATTCACTAAATTTCCATATTTGTAAGTATGCTAAAAAATCTCTTTCTAAAACTCAAAAGAAAAGAGAAATGGAAACATTTATTTATAGTATGAAAATCGATTTAAAAAATACAAATAATATAAATAAATAAATGAGAATATTTCAAAATGTTATGTTTTTCACATTTTCAGATATAGTTGAAAAGTATTTTCGCTTTCGATTCGTTTTTCTGTCTACCTAACCGTCTGATTGTGCTTTTTATTTTTATTTTTATTTTTTGTAAATGTGCTTAGATTTTCGTGAAACCGATGTAATTATTGAGAATCATACCGCATATTTCTATATTACTAAATAAAAACTTGTGTGGAGGACTAAATTATCAAAAATCAACGTTTAAATACGCAACAAATAAATTAAGCAATGTCAATAAAATCAGACGTTTACGTTTCGTGAGTACTAGGACTCACATCATCAGTGTATAAAATAACTTTTATACATTGATTTTATACACTGATGATGTGAGTCCTAGTACTCACAAAACGTATACGTCTGGTTTTATTAGCATTGCTTAATTTATTTATTGTGTGTTTAAACGTTGATTTTTGGTGTTATTTCTGTATTGCCAATGATGATCGTATTATTTGTCATTTATTTAGATCAGAACGCAAAATAATTCTGATACAGTAAACTCTACAGGAGGTGATAATTTGAAGTTTATATTACTATTTAAAGTCTAAAGAAACGGGTTTACTAAAGATTTACCGAATTACTCAATTACTAGGAAGTAATTTATGGAACTGTTAAAATGCGCAAAAACTCATATTAAAATAAACAGATGACAATAAATAATAATACATTAATAAAGTAAATAAATGACAATAAATAATTTATTGATACATTTATACAAAACTGCACAATTACTGAAAATTAATTTACTGAGCTAAATTTAGATGCACAAAACATGTTCCTTATCGAAAATGGTTTGTACAATCTTTATAAGGGCACAAAGTAATTTAGATTCCTTACGGTGTAATGATTGTTTTTCTAGCTAATATAAATTTTATTATAAGATGGGAGAGATGCACAAAACATGTTCCTTATCGAAAATGGTTTATACAATCTTTATAAGGACACAAAGTAATTTAAATTTCTTACGGTGTAATGATTGTTTTTCTAGTTAATATAAATTTTATTATAAGATGGGAGAGATGCACAAAACATGTTCCTTATCGAAAATGGTTTGTACAATCTTTATAAGGACACAAAGTAATTTAAATTTCTTACGGTGTAATGATTGTTTTTCTAGCTAATATAAATTTTATTATAAGATGGGAGAGGTGTGGTTGGAGGATTATGCTTCTGGAAATGTATGCATAAAATATTCGAAAACATATATATATATATATATGCAGTTATTACCGGAAATATTTTTCTGTGATATATACATTTTTTTTAACTGGAAGAAATTTCACTTTTCAATAAAATACTGAAAATGGCGTTACCGCACATGCTCTATTTCTGAGTTATGAATAGTTTTAAGATATTGTTTTAAACATAATTTATTTTCCAGTATAGAAACTGACTTTGGGGAAACTTAAAATTTTTACCGGAACAAGGCGACTCCTTTGGCAAAATTCGTTATATTGTTGTAAAGTATAATACTTATAAGAATGACTGATTTCATGAAGCATGGAAAATTTAATTTTTTGTACGGTTAGGAAAATTGGTAAGGAATGTAAAACGCATCATTGTGGTAATTTCCAGAGTGGAAATATTTTTTTCAGTAATTAAACTAAAAATCCATGTATTTCTATAACGGATAAAAAAAATAATTTTTCAGAAGATGTTACCAAATGGATGATTTTGAGAATTACTCTATACGTGAATATAATTATTAGAAATGGTAGACTTTCACCTTTTATTATGGAAAACGGAGAAAGAACTATTTGGAGAGTGGAAATCTTTTATTAAGGCAGTAGATATAAAATACATCTGCGTAGAAGTCTTTTAAGTGAAAGGTTCATCGCATTTCTTTGCATCATTTTTCTTTGACCTAGCTGATGGGCACAGTTAATGCTGGAGAATTCCGTCCACTTTCACTGATGAAGTTTGGACATAGAAAGAGCATTTTCTCCTACTGTGAATGGGGTAAACGATTGCATGATTTAAAACTGCTGGCGAAATTCTGAAACCTTTCACTGTTATTGAAATGTTCGTAGTCGAGAGAGAAAACTTCTTCCTTGGGGTTATTTATACGCGATGAAACAAGGAGTATTTCACTAAAGAAAGTAATCACATTCTGCTAAGTAGTTTTATTGGGAGATTTCCTTTTGACTTAAGATACAATTATAGCTAGATAGTTTACGGATCAGATAAAAGTAGTTTTTATTTCAGTGTGTGGAACTAAATAAGTCGTTTCGTTAAAATACATTCCTTTAATTATAGTATAATGAAAATAATTAAAAATATTTTTTAAATTATGTTTTTATGTTTACAAATTACAATTTAATTCTAAGCGTGTTTTCCCTTGACATCTGATGTTTAATGTGCATTTGGTGAGGCACATTTTGGAGTTTTTAGATACTATTCATGTGACACTAGAAGAAAAAAAAAAAAAAAAAACTCATGATTTCTTAAAGGCAGTTCAGATGAAAGAAATGCGAGCATATGCATATGAGTATAAAAAATTCTTGATAATCCGTTTGCGGGGTGTATTAGAAACTGATTCTATCTGAGTTTTTATCGCTGCTTTTAGCTATTCTATGCTTTTTTGGATGACCTCAATGGACTTTATTCTTTATAAAGCGTCATAAACAAAAGTCTACAGTTGATATGTCAGGGATACAAGGAGGTCAAGCTAGACCTTCACCAAAGTTCGTCAGGAAGTCTTTTAAAATGGCACGACATGTATAGTGACTTAAGTATAGGACACTATCTGTTGAATCTGGAGCAGCTCCATCTTGCTGAACTCAGATGTTTTAGATTTGATTATCGCAGTAGGAGTCAAGAATACACATATTTCTGTTTGTTAAAAACTCACTTAGTAATAGCCGCCGCGGGCTGATATATCCGTTCACTAAGCAGTAGGTTTCACTGCAGTAAATGCATTTTTTAAATTGATATAATTCTACAAATTCTTTGCAATTTTAAAATATGTTGTTATGACTGAAACTCTGAAAACTTATATTCCTATATGCAATTCAATTTTTAACAACATGTTAGAAAATCAACTTTTTTAAAACGTTTTTTTTTCAAAAGAGAGTGATAACAAGATTACAAATCTGCCCTTTTGCTTGGCGATCAGAGGTTGAAAGTCACTGGAACATTCTTCAGTGTCATGCAATTTCTCTGTAAGAAAAGATAAAATGTTTTGTCAAAGACGAAAAGCGTCTTTGATTAAATATCGGTTCTATTTGGCAGAAAAATGTTTTAAAAAAATAACCAAGTTCTTTAAATAAGATTATTGGGGCCCGCTGTTTACATGTGCAACATTTGCCGATAAATAAAATTGACTTAGTTTTATTTGAAGACGGTCGCATAACAAAAAACACTTTAACAGCACTCTGAACTACAATCCTTTGTTATTACTGTAAAATCATACCTCAGGAATAATTATAGTAAATAAAAATTTGTATTATGTTCAATCTCTCCACTTTAACAATAGTACTTTTAAGAATTTAAATATCTCCGCCCCAAAACTCCCTATTGGTTCTCAGTAGTCTGTGCAAGTGAGGATCTTTAACTCGATATACTATTATGGTCGACTCCACTGGATGATAGTAAAAAGCATGGAGGAGATTTCAACGAGCATCATTAAACTTGGGGATACTCAAGGATAGACGCATAAATCAACTTACTAAATACATTATAAGAAATAGAATAAGCATTTTTAACGATCCAACAACTCCTTCAACCTAAAACGGGATTGCTCCATTTTCAGCTGAAATACAGGTATTTTAAAGTAGGAAATCTCGGCTTATATAAATCGCGTGATGTCTAAAAAGGGGGGGGGGGTTGTTACGAAAATCCCGATATTTATCCCAAAGTCAGGAAAATATCCTGACCTATAGGAACCCTGTTTAAATCTGAGATTTCGGAAGGAACTCGAGACCTCACATTATGTGGGCACTTCAACAGAGAATTATCGTGTCACCTCATGGAAAGTCGGTGATACAAACTCGTAAAGTGCAAAACAGACGTATTTTTTTTTTAAATATTGAAGTAGAATCAGTTCTTGGTAATGCATTTAGGCATAAAAATGGATATTCAAAATTTGGGAAATTTAACCAAATATTCAGTATTAAATTGTTCATCTTCTGGAAGCCCTTCCAGATATTGCCATTAAGTCAAGCAGGTCATAACACTTGGTTGTTGGATTTCCAGAATATTATCCTGTTTTTATTATATGTTTTTCCGAGAAATAGATACCTCAATAAAGTAATAAAAATAAGTTGGTTCAAATATTCTTTAAAAATAGAAAGGAACAAATTTAATGCGTTAGGTTAAAAAACAAAATTATTTAGTGTAAAGGAAAATTTTAGAATACAAGTGCCAAAGATAATTCAAAGTAAATCACGCAAAGTTATCTTTAGGAAAACCCAGCTATTATGGCGTTGCCTTCCAATAGCAAAAGCAAAATTTGTAAAGAGTTTAATTAACACTCAGCTTGATACTTTTCACGTTTTTACCCGACTGCCAAGAAGGGTTATGTGTTTCATGCGTATCTGGGTATGTGGATTTCTTTATACCCTCCAAACATCCCAACGGCTGGATGGATTTTAATGAATGAGCTCTCTATCGTTTTGTCTTAACCGTACGATAGTTATACGCTAAATTTTGTTTTTATAAATGCAAAATGGCGGTAGAGATGAAATTTTTCTTTTTTTATGCAGCATATTGAGTGGCATATCATTGGATAGGTCTTTCAAAATGAAGACGATGTTTCCTTGACTATTTTACCGTCAGAAGCTCCGTTTAAATATTATACAACCTGGACGTTGTGTAGGTAGGATCTCTAGCTTTCATGGAACTCTAACCTTCATAGACATCTATAGGCATCATCAAGACGGTGTTTATAGATAGGAACTAACAATTAAACATAACTTAAATGTCATCAATACAAGTAAATGAAAAATAGTTAAGTAATACAAAAAATAGTTTAACATTGATGAGAAATAATAAATTAATTTGCTTTTTTACGCAGTCGAGTTTTTTGATTTTTTATATTTAATTAAATATTTTTATTTACTCTTATGATGAAATTGTTGACAGTTTCATACAGAAGCATTTTACCACAACACTGTGTCATCACCGACCTTTGATTTTTATAATAAAGACTTCCCATATGACATGACTTCAGTTATTTAAAGAGAATATCTACGCTGAGCGAACAATTAAAAACTAGAGAACAGGAATTCTGCTTTTTCAGAATTTATTGTCGCCCCGGCATTTCCATTACTTCATTTTCTTCTGGTGGACTGGTGGCTTCTATTATTATGAAACAGCCATTATAAATGAAGCGTTAAAAACATTATGGCCATTTTTTTCCATTCTGACCAGAAAATCAGAGTTCTAACATTTTACGGCAGCTCTTTCATCTTCACCTAACGCTTCATTTATAACGACTGTTTCAAAATAATAGAAGCCACCAGTCCATCAGAAGAAAATAACTCGGTTAAGCGGGACCCGGATAATCGGGACTCTGCAAATCATATTTCAGTTTTAAGACTTAAAGCACACGCTTTTATTTTATGTAAAATGGCGTCATTTGCATTAATATAGAAACTTAAAATTAAATATAGTTTATAATAGCTCCCTGTTTTATTATAAATTCTTCATTTATATTTTCCTCAAAGTAGCACGTATTTTAATTAATTTCCTTCCAATTTAATTTTTTTAATTAATTTTTTTCCACTTTATGAGAAAATGGCAACAAAAAGATATAATTGCTATTTTTCAGCAATTTTTTCTTTACTTTCTACAGAAATGGCGTACTTGAGTTGACAAAATGAAACAAATGTCGCTAAAAACTACAAAAAAATTAATATTTCAAAAACAAATAAAGACGCAGTTTTCAAACAAATTGCATTAAAAAGTACTTTTTTTTTTTCCCAATACGACGGTATAAAAACTGAAAATGTGCGATGTTTAGAAATTTTAAAAAATGCTATAGAGCATTTCATTGTACAATGATACATCTACTTTGTTTATTGCTAGCGTCTGTAAGCTAACGTTATTTTTTGGACACAAAATAAGCTGGGAGAAAGAAATAGCATACCGTACCGGGGCTAAAAATCACACAGTGCAAGGATGTGACTTGATAGATGCCATTATTATGAAAAATGTTATATTAATATTTCAAAATCTTACGCTGGACCTGTACAATAAGTTTCACATACTTCCACATTCCCCCTGCTATAGTGTCTAGAAGATATAGTGTTTCAACAGGCCAACCAAAAAGTGCTAAAAAATTGTATCCTATAAATATTGAACGATGCTGAACGAAAAATGTCGATCGCAGCAATATCGGGTAGTTCAAACGTAAACATTAAATAAGGATTCAACTGAGAAAGCATTTTGGCCAGTGAAAACCTAGCAGTTATTGTTACGATCGACATTTGTCATTAAACATCGTTCAACTTTCATGGTATTTAATTTTTTAGTACTTTTTAAAGCATTAATAGGATAGACGGATTTCACACTATATGCTCTAGACGTTATACCGTTGCGTAAACGTGGTCTGGTATTATTTTTAGGAACAAGAATAAAGACCTAAATTCTATACATTCATATCGACCTATAATTCTGTTACCAATGTTGGGTAAACTTTTGGAAAGGATGATAAAGATACGGTTAGCAACTTAATTAGAAAATAAATTTCCTGCTTTATTTGAAGCTTTGGTTTAGAGAAGGCATAGAAACGGTGACTCTGACAAATTACATAAAAGGGAAAGTTAACAACCTTTTACAACTAAATATACCTATTGCAGCCTTAATCTCCTTAGACATACAGAGAGTTTTAGAAAATATTGATTAGAATGTTCAATATTTGATGCTTGCCTAATTTCTTTTCACCTTAAGTGTTTTGTGAAAAGTTTTATAATTGAAGAGGTTTAAAAATTTCAGACTTTATTAAGTGGCATAATGGGAAACTAAAGGGATGTGACGAGGCTTTTGCTAATGTCATTTATCGTGGATCTACGTAGCGGACTGCTTGCTGAGAGGCTATTCCTAAAAAGAGATATAATGAATAAACACATGGATCTTTTTTTATCAAATATGCAGTGACTAAAATTTAAAAAAAAATTGCTGATACATCTACTGCAATGCCGTTCGGTAATAATTTACTAGGAAAACGACACGCAATTTTCAAATAAATAACTAGACAATTCAAGATACTCCAAATATAACTTACTTAATAATTATTTGTGACAGCAAATTTAAACGGCTTTCTCATCTGGTTTTGTTAAGTAAAAAGTCCTAAATATTGTCGCGGTCATATTTAACATAGGAATTAATCTCTCTATTTTAAAAATGTGATTCGCAAATCTCTTAGAGCTTTGAAGTTTGGTTTTTAGATGTAAATTGTTATTGTTTTTGAAAATTAAGCTCGAAAGAGCATCTAGCAGTTTTAGATAGAATGCAGACATATAAATGAGTCTCAACAGAAACGTTATGTGTTCTAAGGGGGATTTCGTCGATAAATAAAGTTTTTGATAATGAATATAATACAAATTTTTAAAGGTAGAAAAAATCAGTTAAAGCTGATAAAAGATATTTTCCAATAATCTAATGTAAAATATACCAATTAATATTATTAATTATGATTTCTCCAACTATAAAGAATTAAACAATCTTGTGATTTGTAAGGGCACACAAAATATTTACTTTAATAACTATGACGGACAGTATGACATTTACACAGATGAATCTGAAATGGATGACCGTACCGCAACAGCCGTTAAAAAAGTCTGGCCAAATCAACAATATCTGATAATATCTTTGAATTGTCATAAATCTGATCTATTCAAATATCACAGTTAAATCCTATTATAATAAACACTTAAATTTAAAAAATCAAAAAACCCGACTGCGTAAAAAGCGAACTAATTAATTATTTCTCATCAATGTGAAACTATTTTCTTTTCAATTCCTACTATTAGCTCACATTATCGCTATATACAGGGTGTCCAATGGCTAATTCCTAAACCGTTAGTCATAGGCATATAGTTCCAATTAAAAAAAGGTTTTAAATCAGGTAAAAAAATATTTTAAAAGCGATTTGGGTCAATAAAAACATTTCTTAAAAAATTACGAAAGTTAAATTTTTATACGGTCTTCCGGTCCTATAAGTTATATTTAGCAGAATTTTCCTTTTACACTGACAAGTAATACAAAAAAAGTCCCGTTATTCTACGATTAAAATTGACCGAGTAGTAACTGTTTAAAGTTGGAGCATATTTTTTGTTGCAAATTGGGTGTCATTCACAAATTTAGTCGAAATATAATTTCGTCAGATATATTAAAAAAATGGTTCAGAGTAAAATTAACATTGCAATATAAATTTGAAACCTTTAATCATTCCGACATATTAATGCAAAATAAGAAATTTGTAATAATCATTTAAGAAGAAAGAAAAAACAGAATTTTTGTTAAATAATAAAATGATGATAAATTAACAGCCTCAATTCTTTACAAAATGATACGTATTTTAAAATATTATTAGATTGTACTATTCTGCAAAAGTTGGGTTATGTCATGTTTTTTAGCTTTTGATAATTGATTTTTATTTATTCTGTACCGCTGAATCAAAAATTGACCTTAATTTTTAACCATCACATCAGGATTTTTCGCAAATTGCAAATTTCAAAGTTAAAAAGTTCAAAGTTTAAATTGAACCCCCTACCCCCCCCCCCCCCCCCCCCGCATCTCATCGGACCACTCAGCTGTTTAGCTGTAGGAATCCCAAGATAAGCAAAAATATTGAATAAAATAAAATAAAAAAAGTTTTACATATGTTTTATAGTATGAGATTTTCTCTATATTTTAATTCACACATTTACGATTTGCAAAAAAATTCTAACGTGATGGTTGAAAATGAAGATCATTTTCAGATTCAATGCTAAAAAGTACGTAAAAATCAATTATCAACAGTTAAAAAAACACAACCATCTCCTCTACTTTATTGTATCCGATTTTTGATATTCTTTAAATTTGACACTTTATGATTTGCGAAATATCCTGACATGATGGTTAAAAATTAAGGTAATTTTCGGATTCAGAGCTAAAAAATACATAAAAGTTAAAAAACCCAACAATCGCAATCTTGTATTAACCAATCTAAAACTTTTTCTTAAACTTCTTGGCGGCAATCTATCCGAAATTTTTTGTGTTATCCTGTAAAATAAGTATAAATGATAATCCGAAAATCATAATAATATTAGATTGTTATCGGATTTGCGCCAGTATGTAAAATGTAATCACGATCGGATATTTGAAAGTGACTTAAAGTTCAAATTTTGAACTGGAGAAACATACATACGATCGTTGAAGTAACATAAAAACTTATAAAAATAACATAATTTTTGTTAAAAGAAATCGTAAAAGAAACAGTCTCAAATCATGACAAAAAACATATGTTATTTTAGCGAATCTGAAACTTAATAAATGTTAACTTGGTCGTAATACTTGTACGATTTTTTTCAAAACGCAGATACACATGAAATAAGATCTTCGAATACTTTAAGCACTTGGTATGTGACCCCTCAAAACCAAGCCGAACTCATTTGTTTTCAGAGCAGAAAAGTGGCATAAGTCATGCATTTTTAAAGTTTCATAACTCGCTCAATTTTAGAGTTATATGAATGGGACTTTTTTTGTATTACTTGTCAGTGTAATAAGAAAATTTTTACTAAATATAACCTATAGGACCGGGGACCGTATAAAAATTTCAATTTCGTAATGTATTAATTATGCTGTTGTTTGTGTTTTGAATGTTTAACTAAAATTTAAATTTCGTAAGAAATGTGTTTATTGACCCAAATCGCTTTTAAAATATTTCTTTACCTGATTTAAAACATTTTTGTAGCTGGAACTATATGTCTATAACTAACGGTTTAAGAATTATCCATTGGTCACAATTGTGACCGGACACCCAGTATAGTATCTTGTTCAAATTTTCAATCGTTAATAAAATACTTATTATTCATACAATCAAGCTCAAATAATTTTTTTTAAACTTGTAGTGGATGACACGTGATGTTAATCCAGTTTTTTCAAATATTAATTCATTAATTAAATTTAATTAATTAATTTTCAATAATCGAGAGAGCCCACATCTTGATCAAGGTATTTTAAGACCGAGAGAGCCGTCTTTTTGATCAAGGCATTTTAAGCGCCACTCAAGAAGAAAGAATAATGGGAGAAAAAAAATTATCTTATTGACTGACCTAATAGTCCAGGCAATAGGGAATTTTACCTAGCAAAATTAATGGTAGTACCGGAAATCGGCTTTCTAGATGTTTTTTGGGTCACTGAATCCGAATTTGTAACTTCCCACCAAAATTTCCCTACGCAACATCCCCAAATTTTGGTAAAAATCCCCCCCCCCAAAAAAAAAAGTTTTTATTAAAAAAATCAATTTTCTTATTCTTTTAGGGAAAAAAGTATCTAGAAATTCAGAAAGTAGACAAAATTTCCAACAAATTAGATATATGACATTATGACTTAGGATGAAGGGGAAGGGGGGATCTGCCTCGGAACATGCGCGCGGTGCTGCGTAAACTAAGTTGTGCAATTCCACTTAACCACGCACACGTTTACATTCGCCCTCCCATCTCCCCTCCGAAATTTCTCTATAAGGTTTACTTTAAGATTTTTGGGTCGCTGAATCCGAATTTTTAAGTTTTCCCCAAAAATTTTCCGCCCGAAACCCCCAAATAGTTGTTTTTAACTTAAATTTCTTATTGTTTTAGGGGAAAAGCATTACGAAATTCAGAAACTAGACAAAATTTGCAAAAATTAGGATATATGACGTTATGAATTAGGATGAACGGGGAGGGTGAGCGCTGCCTCTAAATATGCACTGCAGCGCTACGTGCACTAAATTATGAAGTCCAGGTAATACGGGATTTTATCTTAAGTGAATTCCTACTTATAGTCCAGGCAATAGAGACCGTATAGGGACTCTACATAGCAAAATTTATACTAGTTCTGGATTTCGAATAACTTTATGTTTTTTGGGTCGCTGAATCCGAATTTGTAACTTCCCACCAAAATTTCACCCGGCAACACCCCCCCCCCCCCCAGAAAAAAAAAAAAAAAAAAAAAATGATTTTTTGAAAAAATTTGGTGTTTGAGAAAAAGCGCGCGGGGAATGTACCAAGGCAGCACCCTCTCTCCCCGTTTATTCTACGTCATAATGTCATATATCCTATTTGTTGCAAATTTTGTCTTGTTTCTGAATTTCGTAATGCTTTTCCCCTAAAGCAATAAGAAATTTAAGTTAAAAACAACTATTTGGGGTTTTCGGGGGGGGGGGGGGGATTTGGGGGGTAAGTTAAAAATTCGGATTCAGCGACCCAAAAACCTTAAAGTAAACCTTATAGAGAAAGTTCGGAAGGAAGATGGGAGGTATAATGTAAACGTGTGAGTGGTTAAGTGGAATTGTGCAACTTAGTCCACGCAGCACTGCGGCGCATGTTCCGAGGCAGATCCCTCAAAGCATGCATGGTCACGGTGACGTCGTTGTGACGTCACTGTAAGTCAAAGTGGTCACGTCACATCTGTGACCAAAATGCCACCACTCAGTGATGTCACATTGTGACAGAGATGTGAACTTCTTAGAAAACTTTAAAAAATTACGAAAATTCTTTAAAACATGTTATTTACTGTAAAATTATATTTTTCTGGCAATTAAAAAAAATTGTGAGTCACTGCTATGCTATGTAACGTACGTCACGTCACATATGTGACAAAATAAACACCATATTGTAGGTCACAGTGTGACAAAAATATGAACTTCAAAAATTTTTGAAAATGAAGAGAAATATTTTAAACAGTCACGAGTTACAGCGGCATAAGGAATGAAAATATATTAGTGGATAGGAAATGGTAAATTCTGTCACTAAAGGGGAGGGGGGGAGGCATAATAAATAAAGTGCACGATACAAGCATTAATTAACTAAATTTCCAGGCTATATTTTATCACTAGATTAATATTACCACAATTATTCTAATTGGTAAACAAATCATATTAGATGTAAATTTCCAACTGGGCGAAAAATGATGATAAGGAAATGACCATTTTAGGATACACGGATATTAATGGAACGTATATGTAAGTCTTATTTAATTTAAATATTTTATTCTTGATTTGTGCATTATGAGTTAAATAGTTTTATGTTATATTTGTAAGAGAATGATCTTTAACTGTCAGAAGCGATATTTTCCAATTTGATAACTGTAAAGAAAAATATCTTAATCTGCCATCGCTTGAAAAAAAAAAAAACTGCGCAGAGACTGATTCATGCCTACATTCATACTGGAATTAATATAAACATTAATTTATTCTTACTTGAGATTGAAATGTATGGAATGACAATGATTTGGAATTACTTTATCGGCTTCTTACTATTTTTTGATTACTAACACTTATAGTTATTATTATTTTGGGGTTAAATATGATGTTCGATTATCATGAGATTACGAAACTGTTGGAGGGAAATCATCAAGGTTAGCTGGGTGAAAAAGTTCGACCAGAATCGTCCGGGATAGCTCAGATGGCAGAGCACTGGCGGCTTCAGCCAGGAGGTCCCGGGTTCGAATCCTGGTTCGGACATTTTTCGCCCAGTTGGAAATTTACATCTAATATATTTTATCAGTTTGATATCTAAGACAGTGAATGTATACTTTTTTATGATTTCAATTTTATCTAGCATTTGGATAATATATTTAGAATTAGGAATATTAACTTTATACACTTTACATATTTAAATTCCTGGGAGGAAATTTCTTTCTTTCTTTCTTTTTTTACCGACCAGGACTATTCGAAACACTTCAGTGGTTTCAAACTAAAAATTTTCTATTACAGTTAAATCTGCACCTTTTAATGAGCGCGTAGAAAGAGTCTTCAGAGTTTAGTCATCTATGCATTTCTTGTTTTAGAATATTTTTATAATTTGTATTCAAGTCATAAGTTCTACTTCTTTCAGACTTTTTAAATAAAATTAGCATTTTTCGAAAATAAAAGAAATATACACAATTTGTGCAAAACAAACTTTACTTTAAAAAAAAAGAAAAAAAAGGGAGGGGGGGGGGTCGTTATTACCATTAAATTTATTTTTACACCTTTTAAAAATTTAAACAATGCTTTATCTAATAAACTCTAATTATGAATATTATTATTATTATTATTAGAAAAAAGGAACTTTACAATACATTTTAACTTGAATTATTTGGTACGGATAAAAAGAAAAGGTTAAATACATTGGACATTTCTTCAAATACAAAATTTTAATTAACGATACTTTCAGAAAATTATTGCGCATTCAAGTTCCGTATTTCTTGTATACAGAAAAAATAATCTGTAACAGACCATCTGCTTGAAAATCGTCTGCCACAGAAAAACAAATATGAGATGACGCGGGAAATAGTTCACTGTTTTTAGAACATCACCGCGTCTACAACACTTTAAGATAAGGAAATGACCATTTTAGGATACACGGATATTAATGGAACGTATATGTAAGTCTTATTTAATTTAAATATTTTATTCTTGATTTGTGCATTATGAGTTAAATAGTTTTATGTTATATTTGTAAGAGAATGATCTTTAACTGTCAGAAGCGATATTTTCCAATTCGATAACTGTAAAGAAAAATATCTTAATCTGCCATCGCTTGAAAAAAAAAACTGCGCAGAGACTGATTCATGCCTACATTCATACTGGAATTAATATAAACATTAATTTACTCTTACTTGAGATTGAAATGTATGGAACGACAATGATTTGGAATTACTTCATCGGCTTCTTACTATTTTTTGATTACTAACACTTATAGTTATTATTATTTTGGGGTTAAATATGATGTTCGATTATCATGAGATTACGAAACTGTTTCAGATTAGAAATTAACATTATACTGGGAAAATGTATTTTTGCATATTACAGTAGTGAAACATTTGAAAGAATTTTCTTTTAGTGCTAATAATATTTTAAATTATCTTTTAAAATGCTAAATCTTCAAACCAATGTTTTCAGATTTAACATTTGCCAAAATTATAAAATAATAGGAATTCCTTATACCATATGGAAATATTTTTGAGATATTGTTAAATCTGATAAAGCATTTAATTTATCTATTTTAGTTTGCTGTTATTTAATAGTACAATTATAAATACTAATTATTATTTTTAGTGTTTTTCAAATTTGTATATTTATTTTTTTAAATTGTATGTAAGCATTTTTTCTGTTTGTGATTTTAATCAAACATTTAATTTTAGACATTCTGAATCGGTTATTAAATTTTCTTCTATTGTAAATTCATTTTCTACGTTTATGAGACGCGTAATTATTGGCACTAAAAAGTAAAATATGATATTTAAGCATTGAAATAAAGTGTTTTTCATGCCTGATAGGAAGTTATAGATTAAACTGCTTTAGTATATATTTTTTAAAAGTTCATATAATACAGGATACATAATATAGGACACAAGTTGAAAAGTGCTTATGACTTCGGTTTGTCTGTCCGTCTGTCTATCTAGCAGTCTGTCCGCACTCTAACTCTCTAAAATATACTCGGATTGCCCTGAAATTTTTGGATGTTATTGACGTTTACCATAGCACGGTACCTATTTGTAAGGAAGTTTGTAGCATGCTTTGTTCATTTACAGGGACAGCCAAAAGTTTTCCGTTACATTACGGCCTATGGGAAAAAATCGTTTCAAATGATTTTTAAGGATTTTACGCACGCTTTCAAACAGAATAAAATTTATATGCATTTATGAAGTGCACTAAAATATGCATTCTGTTGACTATGCGATGCAAAGAATAGTTATTGTTCATTTACAGGTCTAAAAAAGGAATTCAAATACATAATGATAGTGGGGTGGAGGGAATTGTTTGCGACATTTACTTATGTTAATCTATTTCATATATAATGAAATTGATATATGTCGCTGAGGTTTACATACTATAAATTATTTCATGTATAATACGAATAATACGTATATAGCATTTACAGGGACACACAAAATATTTCAGATACTATATTGTATCTGAAGTACTGTTCATTAGCGATGATTGCTGGAAATGTATTTTTAATTATGATATGCTCTTTTATGATTCACTATATTTATGCATAGTACATGGTGTATATAAATGCTATAATTACTATACAAGGCTACACAAAAGTATTCGTAAGGATTACTGGGTATGGGCGCAAATTGCTTAAAGGTGGTTTTTAAATGAGTAATGATTTTTTTCGCTGAACTGCATTTAATTTACAAAGAAATGTTTGTAAAATATAGATAAAATGTTATACAGGGTCCCGTAAAGAATTGGATACATGGCCGTCTATGTATTATAATTTCTGGAAATGTGATTTCAGCAGTTTTAAGAGTGTCTTAGTTTGAATTAAATTTTAACTAAGTAGTGGCTTGTAATAAAGAGTCTAGGTAAACTACAGGGTTGTACAAAAGTATTCAAGTATGTTTCCATACATTAGTATAAATTGCTGAAAAAGAATTTCAACCTGTTAGGCGTTTTCTTGCTAAACTAAATTTTCCCATTATATAGTATATACAGTGTATCCACGTATAACCTGACCGACCTTTATTTTCCCAACCGTTGGTCCTAGATGCATACTTCCAATTACAAAAATGGTCAAAATTAGGTGCAGGATTATGCATTAAGAGAAAAAAAAGTTTGAAGCGAAAAAACAATTTAGGGAAGAATTACAGTATCTAAATTTTTATACGGTCCCCCGGTCCTATAAGTTATATTTAGTAAAATTTCCCTGTTACACTGTCAAGTAAGGCAAAAAAAGTCCCGTTATTCTACGATTAAAATTGACCGAGTAACAGTTGTTTAAAGTTGGAGTATATTTTTTGCTGCATATTAGGGGTCATTCACAAATTTAGTAGAAATATAATTTCGTCAGATATATTAAAGAAATGTTTGAGAGTAAAATTAGCTTTGCAATATAAATTTGAAATCTTTAAGCATTCTGACATGTTACTGAAAAATGTACAATTTGTACTGAACATTATAAGAGGATAAAAATAAAAGATTTTTTGTTAAATAAAAGGATGATAAACAATAGCCTCAATACTTTGCAAAATGATACATATTTTAAAATGCTTTTAGATTACACTGTCTTTCAAATTTTGGGTTGTGGGATATTTTTTAGCTTTTGAAAATTGATTCTTATGTATTTTTAGCATTGAATCCCAAAATGACCTTCATTTTAAATCATCACGTCAGGAATTTTCTCAAGTCGAAAATTTCAAAGTTAAAAAGATAAAAGTTAAAATTGATCCCCCTCCCCTCCCAACCTCATTGGACCCCTGAGCTGTTTAACTGTAAAAAACCCAGTACAAGCCAAAAAATCTTATAAATTATTGAATTAAATAAAATTAAACTGAATAAAAAACTCTTAAATTTATTTTATAGTTTCAGATTTTTCGCTATTTTTTAACCTTGAAATTTACGATTTGCGAAAAATCTTGACATGATGGTTAAAAGTGAAGGTAATTTTTTGAATCAAAACATACATAAAATGTAATTATAAAAATTAAATAAACACAACCATCGCAGGTTTATGTTATGTAATCTAAAACTCTTTCTTAAACTTCTTGACGGTAATCTATCCGATTTTTTTGTGTTATCCTCTAATATAAATATGTACAAGATGGTAAGAGTCAAAATTCATAATAATATTGTATTGTCATCGGATTTAAGTCAGTATGTAAAATTTAACTTCCATCGGACATTTGAAAGTAAGTTAAAGTTCGATTACAATTTTTAAACTGGAAAGACGATCATTGCAAGTTAAATAAAACCTTATGAAAGTAACATAATTTTAGTAAAAAGAAATCATAGCTTCAAATCCTTACAAAATAAAACATATGTTAAAATAGAATTATTTTAACTAATCTGAAACTTAACTAATAAAACTTAATCGTAATATTTGTACAATTTCTTTCAAAGTGCAGATACCTTGAAATAAGTTTAAGTACTTTATACACGACCCCTGAAAGCATGGTTGAAATCATCTGTTTTGATATGCAAAAAAGTGGTATGTCATGCATTTCAAAGTTTCATAACTCGGTCAATATTAATGTTAGATGAATGGGACTTTTTTTCTCTTACTTGTTAGTGTCACAGTAAATTTTTAGTAAATATCACTTATATGACCGGGGGACCGTATAAAAATTTAAATTTAGTAATTTTTTAATGAATGTTTTCCTTGACCCAAATCGCTTTAAAAATAACTCTTTACCATATTTAAACCATTTTTGTAATTGGAAGTATGCCTCTAGGACCAACGGTTGCGAAAATAAAGGTCGGTCAGGTTATACGTGGACACACTGTATACACTTAAAAAAATGGGTACTCAAAATTGAGTAAAAAGTACTCACTTTTAAATGCGTCACATACTCAAAATAGCTCCGATCCAAATGTACTCAAAGTTGAGAAACACATGTACTCATTTTTTATTCCATGGTTGTGATCAAATATAAATTGTTATGTACTGCCACCCCCACCCCCCACCCCCCACCCCAAAAAAACAAAAAAAAAACACTTAAATTTTAAAGTAAAAATGTACTGACATTTATTTCCCGTTCAATGTTCTTAACAAGAAATGTTTAATTGATTATTTATTAAGAAAAATAGCAAAATTATTAACAAGATACTCAAATCGAATATTTTTATGACAAGAGCTTTTACATTATTTAACATTTTACACTTTTAAATTATTTTTAAAATGCTGTGCAAAATTTAATATTTACATTAATAAACATCATTTATGCCGCCATAAATGAAATGAACCATTACAGGGTACAAAACTATTCGTTTGTTTGGGTTTGATAACATGTGATGTTTCAAAATATAGAAAGCATAGGTTCATTTTTTATCCAAAAATATTCAATTCGATATGAGTACGTCGGTTTACTCATTTTTGAGTACTTCATTTTTTTCAGTGTATCAACCTACAGATCAAATACAGGGCTGATCAAAAGAATTGGAAAACGTATTTGGCTATGGACGGTAACTGCTGAAATCAGTTTTTCAAATGTTTTATGCGTTTTCTAAAATGTTTACTTAGTTATCTTATTTACGTCATTTCCCTAAATTACGATGTCTTGTTAAAGCATTCAGAAAGTGTTGGAAAGTATTTTATAATCTATGCTTAACGCATGATTTTTCTTACTCGTTTTTTTTTTCTAATTCCCAGATCAGTCTTTTCCTATAAAACATACCAAATCTATTTAGCTCATATTCACAAAATACAATATACACGGGAATAAAAAATTTAAATAAATATCGCTTATCATGCCGCTCTATAAATAATTGTTGTATTAATATCCGTTAGTCTCCATGTTCGTATTTAATAAAGCAATAACAAATCACAACAAATTAAAAAACTTACACATTCTAAATGTCAAGCTTGAACTCAATATCAAGCATAGAATTTAATAAAAAAATATGTCAGTTGATAAGCATTGTTTTTTAAGTGGAAAAATTTAAAATGTTTTAGAAGAATAGGACTCCAAAATAGCGATATTTTGCTAAAAAGTACGGTAAAAAGATAAGATTTTATATTTACAGCAAAAGTTTATTTTAAAATTCATCGCTGTATTAATACTTAGAAATTTTTATAGAGAGAATCATTCGCCTTATATACAATATTTCAAATGAAAATCAAATATCAAATGAATTGCTTAAAAGGCGCAAAGGCCAACATAGTGAAAAAGATTCCATGACAGGACTCGAACCCGGGCCATTAGTATAGCACACTGACATTCTACCGACTAAACCACATGGAACGACGCCCAGCCTGTGAAATTTCTCACTATTACATATTGGCAAGGCCACAAGATGAAATATTTATCGTGAGCCACGACATTGGGTAAACACGAAACATAATTAAATCCAGCATCGATTGAAACTATATTAATAATTGGAAATTTTTCCAGGGAGAAACATTTGCCTTGCATACAACATTTCAAATTAAAATTGACTTTTAAGCAATTAATTTGAAATTTGATTTTCATTTGAAATATTGTATGCAAGGCGAATGGTTCTCTCTGGAAAAATTTCCAAGTATTAATATAATTTTAATCGATGCTGGATTTAATTAAGTTTCTTGTTTGCATCATGTTGGTGGCTCACGCTAAATATTCCATCTTGTGCTGCGTTTGTAGCCTTGGCAACATGTAATAGTGAGAAATTTTACAGCCTGAGTATCGTTCCATGTGATTTAGTCGGTAGAATGTCAATGCGCTGTACTGATGGCCTGGTTTCGTGTCCCAGCATGGAATCTTTTTCACTATTTGCGCCTTTTAAGCAATTAATTTGAAATTTGATTTTCATTTGAAATCACAGTGTTTAGGACAAGTTCGTCACAAATAACACATATTTCACAAATTGGTCACAGTGTGACTTCAAAGCATTGTCGCTTTCGTCACAGGTTCGTCACAAAGTTAATGCCAAAATTGTCACAAATAACACACTTTTCACAAATTTGTCACACCGTGACTTCACAGAGTGGCCACAATGTGACGTCACAAACGACCTCTAAAACGGCCATAACGACCTCGCCTTCTAGTCACTATGACGTCACATCGACGGTCACAAAAACACAGTGTAACTTCACAACGACGTCGCCGTGACGCCACCATGCCTTACGGGATCCCCCCCCCATCCCCTTCATCCTAAGTCATAATGTAATATATCTAATTTGTTGCAAATTTTGTCTACTTTCTGAATTTTTAGCTACTTTTTCCCTAAAACAATAAACATTTTTTTAAATAAAAACCTTTTTGGGGGGCTTTCTACCAAAATTTGGGGGGGTTGGCGGCGGAAAGTTTGGTGGGAAGTTACAAATTCGGATTCAGCGACCCAAAAAACATCTAGAAAGCCGATTTCCAGTACTACCATTAATTTTGCTAGGTAGAGTCTCTATACGGTCTCTATTGCCTGGACTATAAGTAGGAATCGACTTAGTTTTTTTTTTTTTTTATATTACTTACCTATTTTTTTTATTTACTTGTATTTGTGACTTTTAAGTTGTGTTCAATTGTTAGTTCCTATCTATAAATACTGTTTTGATGAGGTATAGATGTATATGATGGTTAATTGCAGTAAAGCTAGAGATCCACAATACATACACAACTTCCAGGTTGTATAATATTTTAACGGAACTTCAGACTGTAAAATAGTTACTGAATCATCGTCTTCATTTTGAAAGACCTATCCAATGATATGCCACTCAATAGGGTGCGTAAATTTTTTTTTGTCTCTCACGCCTTTTTACATTTTATGGCCGCCATTTTGAATTTATAAAAACAAAACCTAGCCTATAACCATCGGGCCGTTAAGACAAATTGATAGAGACCTCATTCATTAAAATCCATCCAGCCGTTGGGATGCTTCGAGGGTATAAAGAAATCCACATACACAGATACGCGTGAAACACATAACCCTTCTTTTCAGTCGGGTAAAAAGAGATAATGAAATTGTGGTTAAAAAATTGAGAGTGATTTTCCTCATATTTTTGGTAAAGTTCCCATCATGAAACATAAGTTTAAATTTAATAGAAATTAGACAGTTGGACAGAACGTAAATATAATTACACACTAAAAGACGTAAAATTAAAAGCAAAATGCAATATATTCGATAAGCTGTACTTTTTTACAAGGAAAGATTTACACGATATGCAAAAAGATAGGAAGAATAGTTTAATTGATTAAATAATAAATATAATTGCATTTATTCGCATATAAATCATATACAGTGAAATCTCCCTGAAAAACCACCTCTCATAAAGACCGTTTATTTGTGGTCTGTAATTTTTGGCTATGGGCTCAATGTTAATTTCCCTCCATTAAAGGACCACTATTTCCTGTCTCCCTCCCTGAAAGACCACTTTTCAACTTTTCAGTCGAAGAGTAGGATTACTTTCCTCTGCATGGGGAAATCTTGAAATCTCTGTTCACTCCAGAAAACACGCTCAGCTAAGCCTACTTCCTTAGACCTGGCGAATGGAGGTCATTTCTCCCCTCCACCCACCCCTTTGATTATGACCCCAAATGACATGAATATGTGGAAGCTCTTGAGTGTTACGATGAGTTATCTGAAGACCAGGGGAATCGTGTTATAGAAAATCTCGACAAAGTTAAGGCTTTAAAATTTTTATATTCAAAAATAAATTCTACGGTCATTTATAAAAATGAATCATTCTGCAATTGAGATTTTTAAAATCTATTTTAGGAGCTCATTCTGATTCAGACGACGAGCTTCCGCCAGTTAAAACTTCTTTTTCATGTCAAGAAACACTTTTTGAAATCGATAGATTGATAGAAAGTTCGATACCTAAGAAATGGTACTAAAATAATTTGTTTAAAGAGATGAAAGAATGTTTAGAAACAAAAATTGTTAATGAGAAATTGTTAAAATCAAAGCAAACTACAATTAATTTCTTCTTTAACGCTGTATATACATGAAATATAATAAACTAATTCAATAATATATATATATATATTTTTTTTGAAGTATGTATTTAATGAAACTTTGCTTTACCCATCGCCTCTATTCAGAGATTACCTCTCTGAAAGACCGATTTGTTACGGTCTAATGGGTGGTCTCCTTAGAGAGGTTTCACTGTAAATTGTTTTTAATAAAGCTAATTTGGCACTATAAACATAAAGGAAACATTAAAATACAATTGTTAATATTACAATATATTGAATTGCATTTCCACTGGCTAACAAATCGGAACAAATTGATAAGAACGGAAGAGATTTTTATGAAATATAGAAATATTATGTGTGAATAGGGCTTCTTTTGTGTTTCATAATTTCAATGCAGCGTTGTGGCATGGTTGAGGTGACAAAGCATGCTATATCTCGCAAATGACATATTTTAATCTACTTTCGAGTTATACTGGACCATTTCATCATTTGTTCGGTAGATATTGCACACTATAATACATCAGATGTTCTCCATTTAGGTCCGGAATATAGCCCTGTCAATCAATTTTGGGAATCTCATTATATTCAAACCCCTTCTTTGTGTCTTTGCAGAGGGAAATGAGGCATTTTCTTCTTTAAAAATATGGTTAAGGCCGACAATGGTTTGCCGTTGGTCCAACAATTGGCGTTCTAGCATGTGAATATTAGGTATATCTATTTTGTCCTTCTTCTAGAAAAGCAATTCTAAGTTTATCTCCAGAGGGAAAAGAAGCCCTCTTCATTATGGCCTTCCACCTAGTTGAAGCATAAAAAATACATCCTTTTCTTTTCGAAGGTCATGCTAATTTGAGTGAATACCGTCCGGACCATACAAAATAAACTTCTTTTCATAACTGAAAATAATTTTAGATCAATTCGTTCGTTTCTTTAGATGTTTCTCTGCAAACTGAATGCGAGATTTTGTATGGCCAGCAGGTAAACGCGGACAACTGCGTGTTTTTATATATTTAAGAACTCCCGACCTTGTTATTGCTCTTCTTGTAATCCATACTGATGCTGGAGTCTTTATTTGGTTTGCAATTTCTTTTGCTGTTATTGATTTGCTTGCGACCGTGCGAACAATTAAACTTTTGAATCGTTTCGAAAGAATTCACAGCCTTTCTGTAGACTTTGCTGTATCATAAGTAGTTAGATTATGTAAGAAATTAAAAATGACTTTCTTTGAGCGTTTAATTTCATCTGCAATTCTTTGAAGTAACATTCCGGTGTACTTAAAAACTAGAATTTTGTCATCTTCAGAAAGCAATTTTCTTCTCCCAATCATTAAAAGCTCTGCGAATTAAACGAATGCGTTCAAAAGCTCTTTTAAACTAGTATATAACCCCCGTCAAAAATGACGGAATGTTAATCATAAATCTTCAAAACAATATTTTAAAAATATTTTTTCTGACTTAAAAAAAATGATGCCTCATGCATTTTCTTAATCAACAAGTTTTATCCTTTGATTTTTGATGATTAAAACAAAGAAATTATGTAAACTACAGTTTAGTCACCAGCGCTTAAACGCATCATTTACAGCTGTACATTCTATGACGAAAATGCTTTTTTTAGGTTCCCTTTACATTTAAAATTTGTTGTTTATCTTGACTTTTTTTTTTTTTTTCGCTACAAACTATGCTAAAATTTGTTGTTTATCTTGACTTTTTTTTTTCGCTACAAACTATGCTAAAATTCATAATTTTATCTGTAAGATAATTAAAATATGTTGTACCGATAAGGAATACTCATTTTATTTGCAATGTCTTCAAATCTGATAAAATGCATAAAAAAAGGATCACAACAGAAAGTTTTTTTGTTTATATTAATTGCTGACAGATGACGCCAAAACAATTAGCAAGAAATATAAGATCCTGATTTATTGGGAATTAAAACGGCCTACAGAAGCGCTGCTTGCAGCCTTCGGTACAGAAAAAAATTGTCCCTTTAATTTCCCTTTAACAAATGCTAAAGTGTCATTGAAATAATTCTTTATTGTGAATGCATTCGAAAGTTCTCGATATTTAAATTCGAATAATTTTTACTTTGTCATATAAGACAGAACACAAATGTCACGGGAAATCTGAAATAGTGCAAAAGAACAATCATTCTGAACAAATTAAAAATACATGTAATGCAATATGCTTGCACGATTGCGAAAGGGATATCTTTTCTCCACCAGATGGCGATAGTTATCCGTTATTTTAAT
The DNA here is from genome assembly GCA_963932465.1 of Maratus speciosus. NCBI lineage: Eukaryota > Metazoa > Arthropoda > Arachnida > Araneae > Salticidae > Maratus > Maratus speciosus. The sequence goes on along the minus strand of OZ010788.1, from coordinate 377,792,206 downwards.
TTAGAACTTGTTGCTGTTGTTCGGTGTTGATTTGGCCTTTAAATTTAGAACTTATGGATAGTTTTTGAAGGTTTTAAGCAAAGTTAAAATATTTAAAGATTTTAATATACTTAAAAAAAATTTTAAGAGTAGCATCGACATTAACCTGTATATATATATATTTTTTTAAAGAAGCGTTCAAAGAGTCATTCATTTGTTTGTAGATTTGCTGGAATTTGATTCTGAATGGCAACAGTATCGTTTGTTTAGATCTGATTTGTATGGTTATAATAGCTTAATTTTAATTTAGAACTTAATACATTATAAATGGATATGATACGTATGTTTTATGTGAAAATATGCTGAACGGACATGATTTCAAGTAGAATAAATTATCATTTAGCAAGCATATGTTTTTCATTAGCATGGCGTTTAGCTACGGTCGATTCGCAGACCAGAGTGGTTCGCACCGGCATGGTTCCGACACTTCCTGCACTAGGATTTTATTATAAGTAGGATCTTTGTTAAATGATATTCGGAAATATCCTCCTATCACGAGCCTAGAAATTAGAAATATTTACGGCATTCTTATCCTTTTTCTCGAACGTAAATTTAGAAAAATACATACATTAAAATGGAATAAAAAAAATACTTACAATTTTGTTAAACGGTTGTTTTAATATTAATTGCAATACCTTTTATTTGATTTTAACAGACAGTTTTGTGCATTTGTATAGCAAACAAGAACTGATTTCATTGTTTTTTTGTCGTTTCTTTTATTTTTTACTCCGCAGTAGTAACAGAACGTAATTATGTACAAAAATATATATTTTTTTAATTTATTTATACCTACTGTATAATTATTATAGTAGCACATTATAATGTAACATTTCACATATTTAATTGCATCATTTCTACTTCTATTGTATCATTTGAAATTTTACATGCATTATCACTTTCTTGGATCTATATTATAATCGTATACATTTAAAATAAGATGATTAATATTCTGCCTTAGCGATATCATTGAACTTGAATGAAGTTTTGTCTACTTCGTATTATCACACGAAAACTTGATTAATCTGTATATTGCAATTGTATTCTACCCACCTATCTCTATGTTCAGAATACAGCATTTGTTGTTTATTTGTATATTTTTACATTAATACTGGTCATTTTATTTCGTACTAGAATTTGCTTATGTTGAGAACTTTGATATTGATACTATGCGTTTCATATTTATATGTTGTAATTAATGAGCAGCAATTCATATTTTATTATTAGGCCATACATCATCTTAAACACTTTACTGTTAAATTTATGTGTAATTTAACAAGCATATAATACGACACTGTAATCGTGTGTATTATAACAGTTTGTCTTTCTGTATATCATCTCTGCATTATGATTCATATTTTATATATTTGGCCAACTTTCCGATTTACGTTTTGCTTCAGTAGCTGTTTATGTTCGTGGAATTAGACAGGTTTTCCCTCCTTGTGGCTATAGTTCCATAAACCATAGTATTTGTCCTATATGAGATGTCCTATATGTGATATAGAGTTCTATTGCGTTGGCAACTAAGTGATTGCGGATATTCAATAAGAAGGAAAATTCAAAATTTTTGCTCAAAAATATAATTTTATTCAATTAGGTATTGTCCGATTTTGTCGATAACCTTTTGCCATCTTTCAAGCGGTATCATTATTCCATGTTCATAAAACTTCTGATTTTTGGCAGCAAAAAACTGAATTAAATGGAATTCTACATCATCAGCGTCATTAAAAGTTTTACCATTTAAGGAGTTTTGCATGGAACGAAATACGTAGTCTGAAGGCGCGAGGTCAGGGCTATATTGTGGATACGACAACACATCCCAACCTAGTTCCAATAATTTTTGATGAGTGATCAAAGATATGTGGGGTTTTGCATTATCATGCTGGAAAACAACAACCTTACGATTTGTCAATGCTGACCTCTTTTCATAAACTGCATCTTTCAGTTTGGCGAGTTGTTGAAGGTACACGCTTGAATTAATCCTTTGGTTTCTTGGTAAAAATTCAAATTGAAGAATTCCTTTATAATCCCACCAAACCGACAGCATAATCTTTTTTTTTTGGTGAATATCAGCTTTTTGTGTCGTCCAGGCTGGTTCTTCTTGCATCACTTCCGATCTTTTCCGATTAACGTTGTCATAAACTATCCACTTTTCGTCTCCAGGTATCAGTCGTTTCTGAAATGGATCAATTTCATTGCGTTTCAGAAGCGAATTGCAGATGCTAATGCGTTGCGTCAAATGAATTTCTGATGAGGGATCCCTACATCGAGTTTCTTGACATAGCCAAGCAGTACTAATTTGTTTTTCAATGCATGTATGCAATACATTGACCTTCTCTGGAATCTCACAAGTTGTGCTATGACGATCTGAATCGATAACGGTCTTGATATTGGTCTCACCAACTTCAATTGGACGGCCAGATCGATGCATATTTTTCAGTAAAATTTCACCAGAACAAACTTTGGCAAACCAATTTTGACACTGTCTTTCTTTCAAGGCTTTATTCCCATATACGGCACATAACTTCTTGTGTGTTTATGATGCGTTCTTGCCTTTTCGGAAATTATAATAAAATATGTCTGAAATGCACGTCTTGTTCTTCTATTTTTAAACTGGAATAAAAATGAAGCTAAATAACTAATCGATACAATTTTTTTGCTAAATTAAAGGCGGAAGTCCAAACAACAAGAAAACATTACAGGTTAGATGCTTTGAACACGTTGACAAAACAAAAAGAATGTGCTAACATGTATTTACAAAATCCGCAATCACTTAGTTGCCAACCAAATACTAACTGTTTTCACCGACAATGGACTAGTCATACAACTAACACACACTGTAGAAAATTTATGGAACGTTACTCCATAAAATTAGTGGCAGCCTTACTGCCTCCTTTTTATTGAGTAATTTAACCGATGTAATTGGAGTTTTATTACACCAGTTATGTCAGTTTAAATTGGACCCTTATATAAGTTAAATTACTCCATAAACTTTTTACAGTGCATTAGTAATACACACTGAAGAATCCGATATACATAATACGAAGCTTTTTTTAAGTGTATTTCGTAAGAAATACTGCCTATTACACTCTCCCCTGTATTGGAATTTCTGAAAATGTTTTGCAGATCCAGGCCGATCGTGACCCCTTATACACAACCCCCCCCCCCAGTTCAGAACTTTATCTATCTATCTATATCTATCTATCTATCTATCTATATGTATATATATATATATATATATATATATATATATATATATATCAGTGGCGTGGCGTGAAAATTTTCGGTGGTCATCGCAATTATTTAAGTTTGTGGTGAAAAATTATTAACTCTAAAATTCAATGGTTGAATGTTCAAAAAAGAAACTTTAAATCTTACCTTCACTTATACATGAACTCCAAATGTTCTGCTAAAACTGGATCGCAGAGTTTTAAAAGCTTATTAAGAGTTTTAAAATATTGCTTGGTCATCGCCGCATCCAGCGATGACCGGACACCACGCCACTGATATATATATATAAGATACCAATATTAAGGAAAAAATAATTCAAAATGACTTGTTGCATTCAAAATGAAAAGATATCATAATAAAAAACATCATAAAAAGCTTACATTCATAATTACATACGCAAATGCAGAGTAATAATTTGAATGCTAATTTTATTATTATTCCTCTATATTTTTTAATATTGTTTTATTTTCAATTTTGTGTTCCATGATTAATTATCTGTTTAATGTGTTTGTGTTTGATTGTCCCACAATCATATTTTTTAGCTTTTTTTATGGCTAATATGAATAAAAACCACACACTATATTTGTGATCTTTAGGCAATTGGGAATTTAAGAATCTGACAATCTTCTATAAACATCCATTTTTTCCCTGTTCCTTTTATTAATTTATTATTTATTATATTTAATAGTAATTATTAAAGTTTTTACATTTTTATTATATATAATTTATTTTATGTTATAGCATATAGCTATATGTTATATATTATCAATGCTATAAAATTATTTAGTTTCTGAGAGTAGATTAAATGGGTAAGGTAATAGAATATATTGAAAGCATTTTATTAACATTTGTATTTATTTAATTTTTTTGTGAATAATGATATATAGTATGGTATTATTTATACATTAGGATTTGTGTGGTAATGCAGTTGAAATATTTTAAATTCATTAGCTTTTATTAGGTTCATCTTGTGACATTTGAATAATAATAATAGTATTAAAATAACATACTAGATGGCAGCACCAAAAATTTGTCTTTTGATGCTTCTATTAGAGTAATAATTTTAATTTTTTACACCAGGTGGTATTGAACGCTTAATATTGGCAATATTGTAAAATAGAAATTAAATAATTTAAAAGTGTTTTTAGGTATTTTAAATAATGTAATTATTTTCTATTTATATTATATTAATTGAATTTATCACGGTATTTCAAAATGAATTAACTGAATCCATAGGTTTTAATTTCTGTGTTAACTTAACCGTTTAATTCCCCTTAATCTTATCGTGCTTTTGTATACCATGTGCAGGAGGATATTTTGAAAACAAATGGGATTTTATACGGTATGTTGTGTAATATTTCTATTTTTTATGCTATAAATTAAATATTTAAAAGGTTGTATTGTTTTTTTCCATTTCATGCCATTTGATATTATTCTGTTTTCATATTGAATCTATTCTCTTGGTCATATTGGTTGTCTGAGTACAGGAGAAAAGAATTTTCAGCTTATAGCTCTTTTTCTTACACACAACAACCGATTTGCTTATATCATTGAATTCTGTACTCTTGAAAACGTAATTCAATATGTAAGTTTTTCAATTATTTTTATCGGTATCCATATTCTTCTTTTTTTCTTCCATATTAATTCTTGTAATAAAGTATAAGTCACTTTATTGTATACATACAGTTGTATGTTATAGGTTTGTGGTATCCATTTTTATTGTCATTTCATTCACAATATTGCGGTTTTTGATGGTGGTCGGTAATGTTTAATTAATGGTTATATATATATATATATATATATACATATATTATATATACCCTATATTTCCATTAATCATCGGACACTTTCAATTTTAGACATTTTGTCAAATATTTAAAGATATTTTTTAGTTTCTTACCAAAGTCATAAAAAGTGCTGTAAAATTACATTAAAAACGTAATGATAATTCATTGATAGGAATAGAATTATGCATATTCTTGTATTTTTCCTCAAAAAGTAACTTTATGTTTTTTTTTTTATCAATTTATTTATACATTATTTTGGTAATTGCTTTATAAAATCATTGTTTCAAGAACAAATGTAGATAAAATTTTGTAGTCATGAAATAAGGGTAAAACATTGAATTATTTAATTGCATGAATGTTTGCATTCCTAACAAGGAGTAAAACCACGCGAGTGAAAAAGTCCCGGCTTGAACACTTTCTCTCTGATGGTTTTACGCCTTGTTAGCAATGCGAAAATTCATGCAATCAAATAATTTAAATTATAATTCAGTTTCTTACCAAAGTTATAACAAGTACTGTCAAAGTATGTAAAAAAATAACGAATCGACCAATTTTCCCGTTTTTTATAATCATTTGAAATTTTAACTCCTGAACACAATTCAGTTCGCGCTACTTAACCACTCCCAACGATTCAGATTTTGAGCTCAAAATGTAAGTTTAAGTCTAAGCTTTTGAAAGCATGTAATGAGATATACAAAAAATAACGGTAAAAAATAGTTGTTGGTTACTTCAAAGTCTAAAGCGCCCTCTATCGGTATTTTTTGAACTGTATCTTCAAAATTTATTTTCAAGAAAATACTGACATAAAGAATAGTTTTAGTGAAAACCGCAAACGAATCGACCAATTTTTCCGTTTTTTATAATCATTTGAAATTTTGGTACCTAAACTTTAAAGGCGCCTATCTCCTTCGGAAGACATTTGGGACCCTTAGTTTCCTATTTAATATTGTTTGTCTTGATGTGTACTATCACCCCTTAAAGTTTTGCCCAAGAGTTTAGATACACCCTGTATAGACTATATTACTCAGTAAAAGAAGCAGATAAAGTTACTCATAAGAATGATTTTCTCCTTCGGATAAAATAATTTTTTCTGTAAATTTAGACGCAGATTTCACGAAGAAACAGAGTTTCTTTTTTTATACCATATTCTAAATGAATATAATAAGAATAATACTTTGCTCTTGCAGCACAACCGCATGAATACTTTCTATTAATGGATTTTCCGACTGACTGCCAGCCTCAGTTTAGAAAAAGAAAAGCTTAAAACTTTTCCACATCTTTGTCAAATAAATTCACCAACACTTAAAGGTGTCATCTCAACCTGCAAAAGATCCTTTTTGAATCTAGCTCTCATAATTTAGAGTGTCACAGCATCCTGGAAAATGCGCTCTGAAGACAATGAGTTCTGAGCATTTCTTTTATTCAAATTCTCAAAATGGGGGGTTGTAGGAGGTGTTTGAAAATGCATACCCCTCCTTTTGTCTCTTATCGGTGACGTCAACTGCCGTATATCTAATCTGACTGGGGGAGGGGGGAGGGAAGCTTTAGGAAAACGTGCGCTGTTCCTCTGATAAGGTAATTAAAGTAGATTGTGAATACGTTTTCAGGGTGGGGCATTGCAATAGCGCTAATGCTGTTTTTCGGGCAATAGTGGCGTGAGGTATATTTGCATATTTTTATAATGGATGGTTTGTCGTTTTCATAGTTTGTCTTCTCCAGGCTGAAATTTTGCGTTTCAATTCCATATCTAAACATTAGGTGTGACGGGGGTTGAAGACTTGATTATCTGTCTTTCTGTTTGAAGGCTTTGTTTAAATTAAGTAAAAGAGCAAAGTTGGGGGAAAAGAAAAGAAAGTGTGGCCTGAATGGTAATGAAGATGTCTGGGTGTTTTGAATTCCATATATTACAGAATATATTAATGCTGAATGACTGTGTTTGGTGCTTCATCTAATGCGTTTTAGGGGAAACTTTATGAATTGTTTTTGTCACAAAAGTATAAATGAGTCTCGAAATGCGCCTTAAAATGTAATAAATGCGTGTATTCCCTTAAAGATACTTCGTGATAAGAAAATTGAACGGTTTTGAGCAAAAGAATATATTACTACTATTTGTAAAGTGATTTTCTGACTCTGAGGCAATAATTTCATAAAAGCAATGTCATACTTTATGTTTTCTGAAATATGTTAATTTATATATAAAACTATGCATAATGTATGCCTCGCTCCTAACATCTAACATTTAATCTTGTACGTAGTTACGTAGTTAGACTTTTTAAATTTCATTTCGCAAATCTTTAAATTTACAATACGCCTCCACCCCACACGCACACACACACACACACACAAAAAAAAAAAAAAAAAAAAAAAAAAGAAAAGAAGAAACGAAAAATCGGAACAATGGTCACTATTCTAATTCTAAAAGTTGTAGAGAAAAACAAAAATAGCCATTTGGTCTTCTTTCAAGTTATGTTAAACAAAATCTTTGGGGGGGGGGGGGAGGGCATCTTTATACAGTTATTGTAAAAAACTTTTAAATTGTGAATACAAACACCTAAATTTCGATTGGACTTTTGGACAAATTTTAACTTAGGGTTTCAAACAGAAAGTCATCCGTTCAAATATTTTTTGAATTATGAAGGTTTAAATTTTGAAACTCCTTATATTAAATTATTTTTTAGTAATTGCAAAACAGATTACAATGAGGATAATTTTTTAAACTTAACTCAAAAACTACTCATCTAAATGGGATATAATTTTGGATTTGCACAGTTGAAGCTTCTAGAAATTGATTTATGTTACAAAAAATCATAGGTTAGAATAAATATTTTTCTCCAAAATTGAAAATTAATTTAAAAAATATATTTTTCTCTGCTATTTTTAGAATTAGAGTAAGGTCCATCATTCGGATTGTTTTTTTCAACAGGGGTGGAGGGCGGGGTTATTCCATATTACAAGGATATCATTTTTTTAAATTTCACTTCTAAAACTTACATGTATAAATAGAAAAATAGGTAAAATCGAAATATACTTTGCACCAAATTAACTGATTATTACACGAGTTAAAATTAATATTATTTCTTTATTCATTTAGAAAGTCAAACTATTGTCTTAGTCACTGATTACAAAAAAATTAGCGAAATATTTTTTTCATACAAAATTCGAAATCTTTAAATAAATATTGCAGTACCACTTTGGCATTAGCAATGAAACATACTACATAGGGAAATTTAATGAAAGCCTACAGTAATTTTATTTTCGTAAAAATATGATTTCGTTATAAGGATATAATTACACTCCAAATATTTTGAAAATAGAAATTCGAAACAGACTCTAATTTCCTAGTAAATGCAACGCCATGCTGACGTGAGAGTTTAAAATGGAGATTTATCGGACAATAGTGTACACATTAAAATATGCAGTCAAGTGAAGAAAAGTTTTTAATAAGATGAGGGCATCTACTTAACTCGTCAGCACACGCGCCTACATTTTGCAGATTGGCTTTACAATATAATTGGGGTCAGTTTTACCCGGCGCGTGTGCTGACGGGTTAAAGGCTAAATAACGACGGAAAAGCATGAATGATTGACGTCGTCTGGAGCAATTTGCAGCTTTACATAAAATACAAAGCAAGGCATTGATTGAAAACGACGGAAATGCATGCTGATGCTGAATGCGTTAGTCTTTCCATGGACTAGTGGAAAAATTTTGAAAGAAGGTGTTTATTTAAAATAGGTCGCCTTAAAAATACCACGGAAACCCCTTAAAAATGTGTGGAAAGAAGATTACAAAAGTGTATTCCCCAAAATGTTAAAAATATTAAAAGACAAAACGTTATATATTTTGCAAATTGGAATTTCTTGAGCAAAATAATTTAAGCTTTGTCACAGTGAATGTTGTCCGAATACAATTATGTTTATTTATCTTTTTGCCAATTTGTTTTATCCCTGCTATATAACCCACCATTTAATCCAACTTTACCAATTTCTCGAGAGAAACAAAATAAGCAATTCGTCTCCCTTTATTTTGTACAAACATAATGTTTTAATTATTCATCAGGTTTATAGTATAATTTGAGTAATTCGCAAATGATGTTGCTGTTTTTTGGAAAACGAGGGGTGGTTTTATTAACAACCCAAGAATTATCAATATATTGTTATGGTGTGATCCGTTAGTGAGGAAAAAAATCTGAGTATAGGTAAATAAATCATCTTAGTAGTTCTGTTTTTCTTCTACTTTTCCTATTTCATTATAAAAATAATATTTCGTAATTTTAGTTTCATTTGTAATTATGAAAACAGAGAAATAACCTATTCAGAAATTCTAAGTACTCACTTTTTTATTCGGTTTTCACTTTTATGTGGGTTAACACATTTCATCACTCATCTGACCTTCACCAGATCCAGAATAAGTTATATAATTAAACATTTTATACTAGAAATGGCCTGCAATAAAGATAGAATTACAGTATTAATCAGGAGAATGTATAACAATCGATGTTCTCGATTTGCACTTTTTTAGGGTTCCGTATTTAAAAAGTAAAAACGGAATTAATATAAGATTACTCCTTGTCTGTCTGTCCGTCTGTCACAGCCATTTTACTCGTAAACTATGGAACCTGGAAAGTTCAAATTGGGGGAAGTAATAAAGACTATGGGCCCACATATTTACAAATTATTAAACATTCAAAAATATATTTAGAGAAAATGTAGAGGGGCTAATTAAGCTACTTGAAAAAAAAAATCTTTTCTGTGTGTATAATGTGGGGTATCGGGTAAAAGCTTTCACAATTAGCCGAGATATTAACCCAGACACAGACAGTTTGGACATACGTAATGAGCGTACTCTATGTATCATCGGCTTTTAAAGCGTAGATAACAACTTTTAATGATACATTTGTGTAATGCAATGCCCAGTAGCACTATAAAAGCAACAAACGTCATATTGTTAAAAGCAAACTAATTTTATTAGAATTAATCACATAAATACTATGGGATTCATTACTAGTTTGCGTTGGGTGGATCTCTCAAAAGGCCTTCCGTGTCTAAAAGTTAATTAAAAACCTATCTGGGCAAAGCAGCACGGACCAAGGCGGCGTTGCAACTTTGCGACCTCCTTTCGAAGCGCGCTTAGCACAATGCCAAATTTAAACTTTGAACAAGGGTTTTGTTTTAGATACACTGTAAAAAGAAAAGATTATTACTTGGCTGAATTTAGTTTCATGAAATGCCAAATGAAGTTTAAATATGCACTACTTTTATTGTCAGTACCGAATTAAGTTCATCATAAACAGATTAGGATAAGATTAAAAAAGAGTTATACAGAATAGAAATATATGATATTATTTAGGCTTCATATCTCTTCGAACTTTTATGGTATACCCATTCATACTTTTCTGGTATATATAGCTGTACCCAACCCTACGTTGTATAGTTTTTTACAAAGTCTTACTTTTATTTTAGCAACGAATTTTTTAATAATACAGTTAATATTTCACATATTTATTGTACGGAATCCTCAGAGCGCGAGTAATACTTGCACTTGACAGTTTATTTTAAATATTGAGAAAACTTGAGAATTGTACGCAAGTGCATAAATGAACGTTGATTTTGTTCGTTTATAAAATTAGAAAAAAACTGAGAATTTTGTTTTTCCGTAACTATTTAATGTAGAAGTTTTATTTTTCATTTTTTTCCTCATTAAATAAAAAAAAAAATTGGTCTATATATTCATATAACTGTGAAACGTTAAAATTATAATTTATGGATGGAATAATAATATTCATTAAAGAAATATTCAACTTATTCCCAAATTTAAAAAAAAGTAAAATTTCAGTTCGAAATAAAATGAAAAAGAAACAAAATGCTGCAAAGCTATTTTTTTTTTATGTCCCAGTTTATAATGGAAAAAATACTAAATTTTCAATTGTCGATAACGAAATTGTATTCAAAATGATTTTCGTAATAAAGATAAGTTTGATATTTCAGCCTTCTTGAAAGTTGAATCCCTATCGACATTATCGAAGGCAGTATCAAAAATAGTTGAATAATCGATTGTGTATTACTATCAATAATCAACATCCTTACTGGATAAGAACACGGAGAGTTTAATTATGCATGAAAATATGGAAACATTTAAATATATTATATCATGTTATAAAAATTTGATATAATTAAATGTGATATAAATATATTATACAACATTAATTAAAATTAAATATAAAATGTTTTTGATTGATATTATGTGTATGTTACGGTTTAAGCAAGCATTAATGGCAAACCTAGGTTAACCGGTTAACCCCCTCACTGACAAGACCGTGTTAATACGTTCACTAAGCTCCAGGTTTCACTGCAATACAAGCAATATTTAAAGTAATATAATTCTATTGATTTAATGCATTTTTAATACATTTAAAAATGATTAATATTCCCGAGAATTTCATTCATATTCGATATTATTTTTTTATAAAATGTTGAAAAAATCATCTTTTTTTTTTAACATTTAAAACAAAATACAGAGAAAACAACATTACAATTATGCCCTTTCCCAAGACTGTCAGAGGGGTGTAGATTTCCCAGGCATTGCGGATAAAGCCCGAAGAGTTTCCAACGCTTCCATTTTTAACCGGTTAAAGCTGTCTCTAACCAATCTTGGTTGGTTAAAGTCCAAAATTATTATAAAAAATCATCGTAAAAACATGTTAAAACCTTGTAATCAGGAAAAATTTGCTTGTACCTTTGTTGCAGAAACTGTACGAAAAAAAATGAGTAATTTAAGAATTTGAATGAATGCAGAAACTGAAAAGAAAAGAAAAGATCAGTACTTTAAGAACAGAATTTACACAAAAGTTTACACAAAAATTTTAAAATTAGTTCATGAATAACGTTTAAAGAGTGATTTAATTTCGCATTTAATTTGTATTTTAGATAACATTATCCTTTTTTTTTTCAATGTTACCACAAATACAACTCTTAAACCATGCATTTTAAACAACTGATGCAACTTAAAAAAATCGTATCAAACAGTGTTTACTGCTTTAAATCGGATATTATTACTACTTATTTTAATAATAATCTTATCAAATGGTTTAATCTTATAAACGAATAATAACGTATGGGGTAGATGTGCCAGTAATGGATACTCTTAAGGTTTTTCTTTAAATTTATTTATTAATTCTTATAATTATTATATTCTGTATTTTTCAATATTATATTAATCTATAAACAATACTTAATCATTCTCATAGTCTCATTTCTCAATATGGATCAAAATTTAATTCTAAATAACAAAAATATATCAAAACTCCCAAAATTCCAGTAATGGACACTCTCTGTTCCTGTAATAGACACCCCGCAAAAATAATAGATATAACTGTTTTTATAACTGTATTCGATATCAGAAATTAATATTTCGCAGTATTACTATTTAATGGTCTAAGTTTCACAGACTTCGTCAGATGATCTTGGTATAGAAGAATGAATTTATAAATACCATCAGGATTGCTTTGCATGTCGATCAACGACTATTCATTTCATTTGATAAAATCGGTTTGACTACGATGCCCTTTTTGCCCGAATTTAATTTCATTTGGCACGACTAGCATAATCGAAGGTATATCACTATAGTTTCCTGAGTGATAATCTTGTATTTGTTTTTGGGCTTCGTTCACCATTCTGTTTCTACCACGATGTCCAACGGACACATGTATTCAATGAAGAATATCGCACATGTCCTCCTTTTTCACGTAATATTTAATTGCAGGATCGGTTGCAGAAATAGGAGCTATTAATTTATAAATGCCACCACCATTACATATCTCGAAACGCTTCAATCGATGAGAGTGCACCGTTGTTCTTTTAGCACACTGTTTTGCTTCTTTCACATCTTCAATAAACTGATTATATTGTACGCTATTCATGTAAAAAGTATTATTACCTTCCTTAACTGATAAAACGTTTTGGAATTCTTCATAAAATTTGAACTGAATGTTTCGATCTCCATTATTTAGATTAATTCGTTAACACTTTACAAAACAAACACTCACAGACAAGGGATGATACCATACTAACTTACTGCGTCGGTAACGCAATCTAGATTTGCTCACTAACCGGTAAGAACTAGTTTTAGTCAGTTGAAGCTGGAAGCGTTGGTAACGCTTTGGGCTTCAACCGACCAAGATTGGTTAGACAAAGTTTAAACCGATTAAAGATGGAAGCGTTGGGAACTCTTCGGTCTTTATCCGCAAGGCCTGGGTAAGCCGCACTTAAACCGGTTAAACCTAGGTTTAACCTTCATTCTTGCTTTAGCCGTAACACACACACACCTATATATATATAAATATATATATATATATATATACAGGGTGATTCATAAAAGATGGGCAGAACTTTAAGGGGTTATAGTACACTTAAAGACAAATAATATTAAATAGGAGACTAAGGGTCCCAGACGTATTCCCAAGGAGATAGGGGGCATTAAAGTTTAGGGTCCGAAATTTCAAATGATTATAAAACATGGAAAAATTGGTCGATTCGTTTGCGGTTTTTGCAAACAATTTTCTTTATGCCAGTATTTTCTAGAAATAAAATTTTAAAGTTCAATTTCAAAAAATGCCGATAGGGGGCGCTTTAGACTTTGGAGTAACAAACAACTATTTTTTAACGTTATTTTTTGTATTTCTTTAAATGATTTCGAAAGCTTAGACATAAACTTAAATTTTGATCTAAAAATCTGAGTCCTAACGAGTAGTTAAGTAGCGTAAACTGAAATTTGAAATTTGAAACCCTTCTCCCCCCAGAACAAAAATCAGTTATTCCCAATCTTTGTGTCGTAGATTAGGCTCTAACTACTGACACGTTTTGCTAAAATTATTCTTTATGTCAGTATTTTCTTGAAAATAAATTTTAAAGAAAATTTTCAAAAAATTCCGATAAAGGGCGCTTTAGACTTTGGAGTAACGAACAACTATTTTATACCGTTATTTTTTGTGTCTCATTAAATGCTTTCTAAAGCTTAGACTTAAATTCTCAGCCCAAAATCTGAATCGTTAGACGTGGTTAAGTTTCTGGGGAGAGGGGTTTGAAATTTCTACTCCTGAGCATAGTTCAGTTTACCATGTCCACACATTGTGTGCTGTGATACGAGGTAAAAAGACACAAATTAGGATTATGTTACCAAAGCATATTTATTAACATGTAATTACAATAAATGTTCAAAATTGTGACCACCAGAGGTTATGCACGCAGAACAACGGCGAAGAATGGAACGGCGAACATTCGCGAAAACATCAGGCTTTTCGAGCACTTCCCCTACAGCGGCGGAAAATCTGGCGACCAGTTCCTCGGGGGATTCAATGGGTGTCTCATACATAAGAGCCTTCAATCGTCCCCAAAAAAAGAAATCGAGGGGTGAAAGATCTGGCGAGCGAGCAGGCCAAGCAACAGGACCACCTCGACCAATCCATCTGTTCGGAAATGTGATGTCCAGATAGTTGCGGACGTCTCGTACGTAATGGGCTGGCGCTCCATCGTGCTGGAACCACATGACCCGCCGGATGCGTGGAGGAACAACGTTTAACAGGTCTGGCAGCACATGTTGCAGAAATGTGAGGTATGTTTTACCGTTGAGGCGTTCAGGAAGAAGGTACGGTCCGATTAGGTGGTCTCCGAGGATTCCTGCCCAAACATTGATGGAAAAGCGTCTCTGATGAGCATGTGGATACGTAGCATGTGGATTGACATCCGCCCGTACATGTGCATTGTGTGTGTTAAATGTACCTTCACGTGTGAAGGTACATTCATCGGTGAAAAGCACAGTTCGTCCAAAATGTGGATTTAGCGCGTTCTGCTGCAGAAACCAGCGGGCGAATTCAATACGATTTGGATAATCCCCTGGAGACAGTTTCTGGACTCGTTGCACATGAAACGGGAGCAAATGTTCATCCTTCAGTACCCTCCAAGTCATGGACTGTGAGGTATCCACCTGCCTAGCTACTGTTCGTGTACTTGTACTTGGCTGCGCCGCTACTACATCCAGAATGGCTTCTGCAACAACTACTGATTCGTCCTTTTTTGCACCACCTGCATTCGACCGGGAAGCGAGAAATGATCCCGTCTCACACAACTGTCTGTGCAAGCGCTCGAAAGTTTTGCGGTTAGGCAACCGCCTGTTGGGAAATCGCTCTTTGTACATTCGTTGTGCCTCTGCACCATTTCCATCTGCCGCTCCGTAAATTAAATGCATCTCAGCCTTTTCCTTATTCGTGAAGGGCACCATCTTCCGATTCATTACTACAGCGACTTACACTTGACTCACCGTTCAGTGGTTTTTTTGCCTGAATCGTGTCGAAATTTTGCATACGTGTTCTTCTTCTTCCCCATTTGACATTTGCATACTTTCTGTTTCCTTCTTCACCCGGTGACTAGCGTCAGGAATGGAGCTTTAACGTTTGCATGAGCGACGTTTCCAACTGTGCCAGTGCCTTTATGAGTGAATTCCGACTATGCAGTCCTTGACGAAAGTTGTATTTTTGCCTCGTATCACAGCACAGAATCGTTGGGCATGGTTAAGTAGTGCAAACTGAACTATTTTCAGAAGTTGAAATTTGAACCCCCTCCCCTCGCTACTGAACCACGCTCAGCGATTCAGATTTTGAGCTGAAAATTTAAGTTTAAGTCTAAGCTTTCGAAATCATTTAAAGAAATACAAAAAATAACGTTAAAAAATAGTTGTTTGTTACTCCAAAGTCTAAAGCGCCCCCTATCGGCATTTTTTGAAATTGAACTTTAAAATTTTATTTCAAGAAAATACTGGCATAAAGAAAATTTTTTGCAAAAACCGCAAACGAATCGACCAATTTTTCCATGTTTTATAATCATTTGAAATTTCGGACCCTAAACTTTAATGCCCCCTATCTCCTTGGGAATACGTCTGGGACCCTTAGTCTCCTATTTAATATTATTTGTCTTTAAGTGTACTATAACCCCTTAAAGTTCTGCCCATCTTTTATGAATCACCCTGTATATATATATATATATATATATATATATATATATAAATTCATGGTAAAATACGGGGGGGAGGTGGCCAAATTCCTCCACGCTGGCCAAGCGGGTTGGAGGAAGCCCATCCGCGTTCGTTCCCCATGCACTAGGCAAGGGTACTAACAGGCTGTACCGGTGGAAGGTGCGGATTGGACATTAAGTCTCCGCTCCCAGTCGATTCCTTTAAGTCCTCCTTGAAGGCAATTAAAGGGTCTTCTCCTGGTTAATAAGCAGAGGCTATTAAACAGCCCAGAGGGAAATCAACTTATGTGATCCACGAGAAAACTTAACAGAAACCGATGCCATAATCCCAGTGACGACAGACGAAGTTTTACAAGCCATTAAATTTATGAAAAAAAGGTAAATGCCCCGGAGAAGATGGAATTACAATCGACCTTATCAAAGAAGCAGGAGAAGAATTTGCAAAAATGCTATCCTTACTGTTTTCCAAATGTCTCCAGAAGTCAGATGTACCAGAAGATTGGAATAATGCTGTGATGGTGCTTCTTTACAAGAAAAGAGAGAAGGAAAACATTAAAAACTACCGTCCAATCAGCTTACTGTCAGTGATTTATAAAATTTTCACCAAAGTTTTAACGACAAGACTTGAATCAGCTCTGGACTCAGCTCAACCTAGAGAACAAGCAGGATTCCGAAGTGGATTCAGCACAATGGATCATATCCAAACGGTAAGGGAACTCATAGAAAAACATAAGGAATATAATTTACCTCTTTGCCTTGCCTTTATTGATTATGAAAAAGCATTTGATTCGGTCTACACATCAGCAGTAGTAGAATCTCTGGAGGACATTGGTATAGACAAACCTTACATCAATATTATAAAGAAGATTTACAAGAAAGCAACAGCAACCATCCGCTTGGACAAAGGAAAAGCAAAGATCAAGCTTGGAAGAGGGGTAAGACAAGGAGACACCATTTCGCCTAAGCTTTTTACTGCTGTCTTAGAAAATTCTTTTCAAGAAGCTGGATTGGGAAAACAAAGGGATTAGAATAAATGGGGAATATTTAAGTCATCTCCGATTCGCTGACGACATTTTAATTTTCAGTAACAGTCCTGAAGAATTGGGAAATATGCTAAAAGATTTGGCAGAAGCTAGCATTAATGTGGGTTTAAAAATAAACTTGGAAAAGACTAAGGTGATGTTCAATTCATTTGCATCAAAAAAGAAAATCGTCTACAACAACACTGAAATTAAAGAAGTGCAAAGTTATGTGTACCTTGGGCAAGAAATATCATCTGATAATAGTATCATGAATGAAATCAATAGAAGAATAAGAAATGGATGGAGTGCTTTTGGGAAGAACAATGTTATTCTGAAGAGTAGCATGCCCCTGTGCTTGAAAAGAAAGGTATTTAACCAATGTGTTTTGCCTGTCCTGACTTATGGAGCAGAAACATGGACGCTAACAAAACGGATGGTACAAAGATTACAAAAAACACAGAGAAGTATGGAAAGATGTATGCTAGGTATAACTAGAAGAGACAGAAAAAGAATAACCTGGATAAGAAGTCAGACGAAAGTTTTTGACATCATTGAAAGAATTAAACGGCTAAAATGGAAATGGGCTGGGCACATCGCAAGAAGACAAGACAATAGATGGAGCACAAACACCCTACAGTGGTATCCCAGAGATGTAAAACGGCCAAGAAGACGACCTCAAGTAAGATGGAGCGATGAAATCAGAAAAGTAGCCGGTGTAAATTGGATGACTAAAGCACTAGACAGGAATCATTGGAAAAATCTGGGGGAGACCTACATCCAGCAGTGGATTGAAAACGGTTGATGATGATGATGATGATGATATATAAATAAATAAATAAATAAATAAATAAATAAATAAATAAATATATATATATATATATATATATATATATATATATATATATGCAAGATGGTCATAATTCAACTGAGATTTCTCAGAGTGTTCTGTAGAGCGATCTAATTGAGAGAATGACGCCAAATTTTGTAAGAAGATTAAGCAAGACGGAGGATGAAGGATTCCGCAAACAAATATTGGTTCCAAAAATCACCGCTAGGGGAATATGTGGCGCTTTCTTACAGAAAAGAGAGTTTTTAAAAAATTCTGAATCAATACTGAAATAAAATTACCTTTTATTTACCTCATTTAACGATTTTAGTATTGATTCTAAATTTTTTTAAACTTTCTTTTCTGTTACACAGCGCCACATATTCCCCTAGCCTTTTGGAACTAATTTTTTTTCGCTGAATCCTTCGTTCCCCGTCTAGTTTAATCTTCTTACAAAATTTGGCGACATTCTATCTATTAGATCGCGCTACATTACACCATTAAATGATTATGAAATCATTTTATTTCAAAATATAGAATATACAAACGTTCGCCATTCCTATTCTTCTTCTATATGCACATATATTTCACTGTTAAAGAAACCAGGTTCAGAATGATGCTTGTTATGATTAGTAGTAAAAAGCTGTGGAAAAAATGTGGTCAACCTTTTTTGTTTATAAGAAGTTCTGATTACTCCCAAGAAGACGGCAAATGTAGGGAAAACAATATTAATGTTGAATGCATTATGTAGCAAAAAGCTGTTATTAAATATTTTTAAAAAGTATTTGTTTAAAGCGTTATGTCATATAAAGTTATTTCATATAAAGTTATTTCATAGATAATAGTGATATAATATTATATCAAATTCTTCTCTAAAATATGTGAGTAGTAAATTTATAACCATTTCTATAGATCATTTCAAACATATAAAAATAAAAATAAAGAAAAAAAATGTAAAAATAAAAATGTGTAGACACTGATAACGAAATCATTCGGGACGACGAAGGGGGGGGGGGGGGGTGACTGGAGGAATGATAATGTATGATATCGTAAGATGCGTAGCAGCTCCAAAATTGCGAAAAAAATTGATGATGTTATATATGTACAGACCCTTAGATATCCTTCCATAAACAAATAAATTTAGTAGCTTTGCATAATATATATATTTTTAATTTTCCTTACACACTGATTAAATGTTTTAAAATGCGTTTTATACCACAAAATAATCAAGAATTTAATAGCATTACTGATATTTTAGATGAACGTTTCAGATACATTAGCTAAAAGAATTGTGTTTATCACTCAATTGAGAAAAAAAGTATAAAAAATATAGGAAGAGCCTTTCACTTATGAAATGTTTTTAATCCATCAATATTATGTTTTTACACGAATTGTCTTTTATGAATCTTCCCTGAAAAAATGCTTAAAGGGTTTTTTAATGACATACTTTTTCAATTTAGGTTGAGATTTTATATTATGCATTTTTAACATGAAATACTTAAACAGGAACAAAAATTCCAAAGGAAACTTATTTGTTCTGAAAAAGAGAAAGTCGAGCATTTTTATAAGAACTTGAGACCTTTAATTATTCTTTTCACACAGTATATAAAGGGTAAAAAAAGTCTACAAGTGATTTATACATGTAATTTTCTTAGATTAAAAAGATGAGAAAATATAGAAAACAACAAGAGTTATGATTTGTTTCTGAGTTTCAAAGTAAAATTCAATATATTTTTTAAAGCTTTGAGTGAAAAGTAAACGTTTTAGCAAAAGCCTGTTAAAAAATTTTGCGTAAATCTACAAGAAACTATTTAATGTTTTTAAAAATGTACATAAAAAAAAATATTTGCAAGGAAATAATGAAAAACGATCTTTCTTGTAAAAGCATCTGATATTTTGGAAAACAGTAAAAACTTAACATGCCGCAGAAATTGAAGGATTAAAAAAAGCGATAAGGAATTTGTGTAAGGAGTTTAATATTTCAAAAATAAAGAATCAAGACAAGAATTGAAAGAGGAAAAGTTTGGAATTGTTGCTGAGTTTCAAATTAAAGTTTAATTTCACCCTTTTTTCTAAAACTCAAAAGATAACTGCATTCGTTATATATACAAAAAAATAGTCTATCTATTTCAACAAAGGAGTGGTTTCTTTCTGTTGCTTCTCTTTTTCATTCTTTTCTTTTTTTAAAAAAAGAAGCACGCATTTTTGAAAAGTTGCATAGTTATACACGTAGAAAGGAAAACTAGCTACATTTCAAATTATTTTTTTTGCAAGCTTTTAGGGAATATTAAAGATTTCATTCAAACAACAAACTGCTTAATGTATGGTGTAAATATAGGATAAACTATAATTAACTATAACATTTATAAAATGTTATTTAAAAAAAAAAAAATACTAAATTGGTTAATAATAATAAAAAAGGACATTCTTCCAAGAACCTCCAACCGATTGTGAATAAACCAAAGACTTGACAATAAATAAAGGGACAAGATTTTTTTTTTAAGGACTGAAGAATGAAATTTCCAGAATGAAAAAAATCAAGAAAACAATGACAAGGACAACATTTTTAAATAGTTGCCGAGTTTCAAATTTAAATTTTTTTTCTAAAACCTAAATAAAATGTTCTTTTCCTGCAAAGAAAAATTCTAGAATTCAATTTCATTGGTAGGTGACTGTCTGTCAACATTATCGACTGTTTTAATAAATCATATCGGAATAATCGATTCGTGTGGTACAATAAATAATCAACAATATTAATGTATCTCTTCATAAACAAATAAATTTAGGAGCTTTGCATAATATATTCTTTGAATTTTCATTATACACAGAATAAATGTTCTAAAATAAGTTTTACACCAGAAAATACACAGAATTTAATCTTATTACTAATATTTTAGATGAACGTTTCAGATACATTAGCTAAAAGAATTATGTTTATCACTCAATGGAGAAAAAAAAAGTATTAAAAATACAGCAAGAGCTTTCATTTATGAAACATTTTTAATCCATCAATATTATGTTTTTACACGAATTGTCTTTTAACATTCTTCCCTGAAAAAATGCTTAACGGGTTCTTTAATCACATTCTTTTTCAATTTAGGTTGAGTTTTTTGGTATACATTTTCAACCTGAAACATTTAAACAGGAACAAAAATTCCGAAGGAAACTTTCGGTCTGAAAAAGAGGAAGATGAGCATTTTTGTAAGAACTTGGGAATTTTTATTTTCATGCTATACATAAAGAGTAAACAAAAAATCTACAATTGATTTATACATGTAATTTTCTTAGATTAAAAAGATTAGAATATTTAGAAAACAACAAGAGTTTTGATTTGTCGCTTAATTTAACAGTATAATTCAATATAAAAAAAATAAATGAGGGGAAAATAGACGTTTTAGCAGAAGCCCGTTAAAAAGTTTTGAATAAATCTACGAGAAACCATTTGATGTTTTTAAAAAACGTACAGAAAAAAATATATTTGTAAGGAAATAACGAAAAACGATCTTTCTTGTAAAAGCATATGATATTTTGGAAAATATTAAAAACTTCACATGGCACAAATTGAAAGATTAAAAAAGTGATAAGGAATTTACGTAAGGGGTGTAATATTTCAAAAATAAAGAATCAAGATAAGAATGGAAAGGGAGAAAGTTTGGAATTGTTGCTAAGTTTTAAATTAAAGTTTAATTTTACCCTTTTTTCTAAAACTCAAAAGATAACTGTATTTGTTATAAAATATAAAAAGTATCGAAAATACAACAACAGCTTTCACTTATGAAACATTTTTAATCCATCAATATTATGTTCTTACACGAATTGTCTTTTATCATTCTTCCCTGAAAAAATGCATAAAGGGTTCTTTAATCACATTCTTTTTCAATTTATGTTGAGCTTTTATGCTGTACATTTTAAACATGAAATATTCAAACAGGAACAAAAATTCCAAAGGAAACTTGTTTGTTCTGAAAAAGAGGAATACGAGCATTTTTGTAAGAACTTGAGAACTTTAATTTTTTTTTCACCCCATTCATAAAGTAAAAAAAACTTTGTAAAAAAGAACTTCTACAAGTGATTTATACGTGTAATTTTCTTAGGTTAAAAAGATTACAATATATAGTAAACAACAAGAGTTATGATTTGTTGCTTAGTTTCAAAGTAAAATTCAATAATTTTTTTAATCTTTGAGTGAAAAGTAAAAGATATAGCAAAAGTCTGTTAAAAACTTTTGAGTAAATCTACGAGAAACTCTTTAATGTTTTTAAAAATGTACAAAAAAAAAAAAAAAAAAAAAAATCTAAATAGTAAAAATTTTACATTGCACAAATTGAAGGATTAAAAAATGTGATAAGGAATTTATGTAAGGAGTATAATATTTTAAAAATAAAGAATCAAGAAAAGAATGGAAAGGTTAAATGTTTGGAATTGTTGCTAAGTTTCAAATTAAAGTTTAATTTTACCATTGTTTTTTAAAATTCAAAAGTTATCTGTATTCGTTATACAAAATTGTTGATTTATTTCAACAGAAATGTGGTTTTTTTTCTGTTTCTTCAATTTTTCCTATCTGTCTTTTTTTTTTTTAAAAAAAGCACGAATACGTCTAAAAAAAAGTTGCTTCGTTTCAAATTAAAAAATAAAATTTCTTGAACATTTTACTGAATAACAGAGGTTATATTTAAACATCGACCTGTTAAAAATATGTAGTAAATTTTCAGGAAAGTAATTTAGAGTTTTAAAAGTTTAACGAATACAAAATTTGTTAAAAAATAATAAAGAGCAGTTCTAAAAGCATCTGACATTTGCGGAAAAAAACCCTTCCCTCAACATTGCTCTAAAACGGGGGGACAAGAGATTTACTTAAGGATTTAACTTAAAACTTCTTAAACGAAAAATTCGGAAAATAATGGAAAGAGCAAAAGTTTTGAATTGTTGCTGAGATTCAAATTAAAGGTTAATAAGAATTCTTTTCTTCAATTTTAAGGAAATTTGCATTCACAGCTAAGATACATTCTAGAATTCTCATTTTTTCTTTGTAGCTGTTTACGTATCGACATTTTCAGATTTTTAAATCACTAATATTGCAACAATTAATTGTGTGGTGTCATTAATATTAACAGCCTTAATGTATACGAACAGATAGAGATTCCAATTATGTTTGAAAAAGATGAAATACACAATAAGAAATTCTTGAATATTATTATAATTTAATTTGTTTAAAAAAAAATAATAGAAAAGTTGCAATTTAATAAATTTGGAATGACAGCACATATCGATTGTTATATATATATATATATATATATATATATAATTAAAAGGAAATCAGAAACGTATGAACAAGTTTGTAAAATTCTAAACATGCACAAAATATGAACATTTGAAACCAGATATGTATAATAAGAAACTATGAATAACCTACGGAATCGTCAGAGAAGCTTGCAGGTTTAATTCATAGTAAATACATGTTATTTCAACGAATTTTGTGCTGGCATTAGGCCTAAAATAATAAAATTTAGCTCCTTATAACATATCAAACATTCCTAAAATAAATAAAAAAATTCTAAGATATCCAAAAGTTGAAATACTACACATAAGATATTAAAAGATAAATAAATAAAGAGAACGTAATACTCCAATGATAGATAAACATCTAAAATATAAGAGACTTGATTTATCAATGTAGAATGTGCAAAGATGGAAACAGATTTGAGATTGTGATAACATGTGGCTATGATTTAACAACTAAAAAAGCGGATGTTTAATAAAAATAAATATACTACTGCCCTCTGGTGTGAAAAATAAAAAACAATATTGTAACAATTTTTTTAACAAAATTTTTAGTACTGCCATCTATATGTATAGAGAATAGTGAAATCGAAAGAAGTTTGAAGATACAGTAATGAACTCTAATTGATAAATATTAAAAATGCAATGAAAAATATGAATTAACTTAAAATTTATTAAAAAATAGAATGACAAATGTAGGAAATAGTATAAATAAAAAAAATTGAATAAAAAAAAAGGATTGATTAAATTGGTTATTTTAAAACAATTATTATAAAAAATAAAAAATGTGTAGATGAATCATATTTAAAAAACAAAAAGGATTATTTAAGATAGTATAATATAGCCTTATATTAGGTGCCAATATGTTAAATATTTATGAAATTGTGAATTTTATTTAAAATCATTTAAAAAACATTAAGTTTTAAGCATAGTTTAAGCTGTGTAATGAAGAAAAGTTGATTAGACTTCTTTCTATCAAGGAATGATTTTAATACCGTTACGTAATATTTTTTTAATTTTCCTGATCGAATGAATATATGTTTTTTAATGTATTTTATACCACAGGATACTTGAAATAAATAGGTTTAATTTCATTACTAATATGTAAGATGAATCTTTCAGATACAGAACCGAAAGGAATTATGTTTAACATTCAAGGGGGAAAAAGTATCAAATATACAGAACAAGCTTTTTATCATGTGAAATTTTTATTTCATAAATATTGTGTTTGCCACAATTTTTTTTTTAATCTTTCCCGTTTGAAATAAAAAGTGTTAAAGAATCTTTAATCAGATTTTGCACCAACTTACTTTGAATTTTCATGATGTACATTTTCAAACTGAAATGTTTAAATAGACACAAAATATTACAAAGAAAATTATTCGTTTTAAAATAGTTGAAGATGAGTATTCTTGTAAGAGCATGAGACGTTTGAAAAAAGTAAACAATGTAACTGCATTTTTTTCAGCTTTTTGATAGGAATTCAGTAAATGTGGAGAAAATAGGTAGCACAAATATTCTTTAAAATACAATTTTATAGCAGACTATATTCTTGTCATAGCACGTATTTTAATAAAAAAAATTCTAAGTTCTTATGAGAAAATGGCAGCAAAAAATATATAGTAATGTACCATTTTCCTTTTTCTTTCTACAGAAATTGAGTACTTCAGTTACCAACATTAGAGAAATGTGACTAAAAACTACAAAAAATTAATATCTCAAAAATAAATTGAGATGCGGTTTTCAAACTAATTGCATTTAAAAGTACTTTTTTTCCTATACGATGGTGTAAAAATTTGAAATATGCGATGATTAGAAGTTTAAAAAGTTGCAATAGATATTATCAGTATTTAACCATGCAATGATACATCTGCTTCGATTTACGGGTGGATTATGGTTAAATGCAAGGTTATTTTTCAGTGACGACACTTAATTGTTGTCTGAAAGAAATAGCATATCGGGGGCTAAAAAATCTTGATAGTGTAAATAATATTAGATTGAGCAAAAAGTTCTGGGAAATTTTTAATCTAATAGTTACCAGAATTTTTATCGTATATGATGGTCGTGCCATCAATGCCGAGCTCTATTGCTAGCAGATGGATCGCGTCTGCGACAAACTGGTGCAGAAGTATGCAAGATTGGTCCGCCAAAAGTGCGTTTTGTTTCTGCAGGAAAATGCCAAACGGCACGTGGCCCAGACGACCAAGGACAAGTTTGCACAGTTGGACAGCGTCAAAATTCTCCCATACCCGCCTATATTTCAGATGTGGCTCCATCCGATTATGGCCTCTTTCGATCAATGTAAAACTTTTTCAAGGGCCGCCCATTTGTATCTTTTAATGAAGTTGAAGAAGCATGTCAAGAGTTTTTCGATTCCAAGAAGCCGCCATGGTACTTCCAGCAAACCGGAATCTGGTAGAATGATGGCAGTAAGTCGTGGACTATGATGGTCTCTACTTTGAAGAATAGTCCTTGTTGCTTTTGTTGTTAATTTGCGCATAGCAACACAACTTTCACAAATTTCCCAGAACTTTTTGCTCAACCAAGTAATAATAACAATAATAATAATAAATAATTTGATAAGTGATTTATTCGTTTGCTGTAATTTTTCTCAGAAAAATTAGAAAAGAACAGCAAAAGATTTTATTTATCCATACGTTTGAATGAATTTTAATGTTTTTTAATGATATGGAATGTTTTTAATAGATGAAGATTATATTTAAACATTAGTCTACTACAAAATTTGGAGAACATATACCATAAACTATCTAGTCTTTTTAAAATTCGGTACTTAGATAATATCTGCGCCAGTTCGTATTTATTGAGTCAACAATGACGCTGAAAATATTAATGACAGTAACTCTATTATTTTATTAATTTATTTTTTTTCTATATTTATTGTAAGTGCATAGTTAATAATATCTAGTTGCCATATTAAAGGAGGTGGCAAAAGTATTTATACACGCATAACTATATAACATGATATAGAACAGATATCGATATAATGTAATACATTCAGTGATACAATATATTTATTTTGCATAATATTTATACTATATTCATTGTGGTGGGCATAATAAACCACTGGAAATATAATTACTATCTTTACTATCATTTATTTTTCAAAGCCGTCAATTTGATGTTACATATTTAATAAATGTATACTAAAATACATTTTTGTATTATTTTAGTTTGATTTTGTATTATTTATCATTTTTAACGATTTTGCCTATTTATTAAATGCACATTAAATTACCGGTTTGAACACGATTGGTGATAGGCAACGTTAAACAAAATTACGTTTGGCAACTATTTTTGTCGATATATCCACCTGGCCCGGATAATATTTAAGTACCAAAAATTCTACAAAATAAGACATTTGTTAAAAAACAATGAAAAACTGGAAATTTTCTAAAATAATCTGAAATTTGGAGAAGAAAATAAATCTGGATATAGCACAAACTGCAGGATTAAGAAAAATGTGACTAGAGAGTTGTTTAAAGACTGTAAGTTAAAAAAAAATTAACAAAAATTTCGAATCATTGCTAATATTCAAATTAAAATTTAACACTTTTATATATAAAACTCCAAGAAAAATGAAATTCACTGCAAAGATAAATTCGCCATCTGATGTGCGATTATTTATTGACACCGTGAACAACATTGTTGAAGGAATAAATGATTTTTTGATATCATCAATGATCAACATATTTAATTCATACGAACAGGGAAATATACAATATGCAAGAAAAATTTTAACTATATGACAAAAATTAATCTTGATATAATCGGATCTACAAACAATAATAACGAATAAAATGTATAGTTAAAATAAAATTCCTTTTGTAATGAAATTCCCGTAATTATGTGAAAAGCAAATGAATTTTTCATCTCAAATCTTTATAAAAGATATATGAAACTATTTTATTTTGTTATTCCAAAAGACATATTAATTTTATTTTAGATTATTAAAAATATTAAATTAATTTTTTTTTAACATTGGAAAAAAGAAAAGATGATTAGATTTCTTTCAATCATGAAATAATTTACTAGCTTTGCGTAATATTATTTTTTATATCGTCCTTATGCAGCGGGTGTGCGTTAAAAAAAAAAAGTGCTGTACCACAAAATATTCGAAAAAGAAAAGATTGAATTTCATTACTGATATTTTAGATGAAAGTCTAAGATACATTACAGAGAGGAATTATGTTTATCATTCAAAGGGAAAAAAATATCAAAGCCGCATGAACTTAAAGTTATGGAAAATTTTTAATCCATCAATATTACATTTTTACGAGAATTTTTTTTTTTGTCTTTCCTCCCTGCAAAAAGAAAACTAAAGCATAGTAAAATTCAATTTCAACCTAAAATATTTAAATTGGCAAAATAATTTCCCCGAAAAACTTATTTGTACTAAAATTGATGAAGACGAGTTTTTTTTTTTTTTTTTTTTCAGTCATAGAAAAAGTAGAAAAGTAAACAAAAAAAAAAAAAAAAAAAAAAAAAAAAAAAAATTCGCACCGTAAATATAAAGTAAAAAGTTTGAGAAGTGATTTACACATATTACAAAATTTAAAATTTGTTTCGTCAAGGTTAATCTTATTCTGTATAAATCTTCCTTTTAATAATATTCCATATATTATATTATACTGGCTTAGTAAATTAAAACCCTAATTCTTATACTAATCTATCATTCTCCATATGTAAAGGTATAATATCTTAATCCATCTATTAATATTTATTCCAAATTTCTTAAATCTAAAAATGACGCTAACTACTTATATTCCTTAAATAAAACTCTTTTATTATTTAAATCCCTATTAAAATTCACTATTATTTTCCATGTATATCAAACCCCTCTAAGTTCTTTATTTAATTGCTAAATTGTCATAATTCCTAAATTATCTAGTTATAAAAAAACCTGCTTATTTGAAATCATTCTTTTATTAAAATATCGAAGTGCCTTTTATAATATTTCAATGCTTTAATATTCCAGTATTTATTCCACATCAATAAGTTATTATTTTTTTTAATTTCTGTTAAAATTATCGCCTGGAAATTTAAAATCTATTTTTAGCCAGCATTCTCGAGCTCAGAGCTTATTTTTAATTTACGCATTGGGTACCCGCTTCGAGACTATAGAGAATTCTAGAAAGAATTTTTCGCGCTATGGAAGTTTAATCACCTCAAGATTCCACCGGAACAGATAATAAGTCCCTCTAAAAGCGGTTATGTTGGAGAAGGGAAGTGAGGTGACTTGATTGTCACTTTGCGCTAGAGTAAGTTAAACACATATCCACAGCCAGATAAGACGAAAGATGAGAGACGACGGACGACGGACAAAGAAAAAGAGAGAAATTGTTCATGGTTTAGGTACTTCGAAGTATTATTCGAAGCTTGGTTTTTGTGACGACCGGTACCCATTAACCCTTTCCGGTACACTGTGCCCGGGTCGGGATACCCAATTTTAATTCCAAACTGACGAACGGCACCAAGAATATTTTAGTAAAATTTTGCCTTTACAATGAATAGTTAAAGTAACATATTTTTAATTTCTGAAAAGTCGTTTTAAAATTCCGGTGTCAGTCGATCATTTCATCATTTTACAACGAAAATTGCCTGTGCAGGAAAGGTTTAAGACGGTAATGTTGGAACCCTTTATACGGTATATTATATTGTACGGTACCTAACAAGATCTATGGTGCCTGAATGACATCTTTCTCTCCGGTAACAACATTAAAGAATATTTGAAACTCCGACTGTCATATAGAGATGATTAAATAATCATTTTACTAACAAGTAGCTTGAGCATTTCTCCAGCCGAGTTGTTTCTGATTATGTAATAAAGCTTGAAAATACAGAAATTGACTGCCTACTTATGAAATTCACATATTTTCTTAATGATATAACAATCCGGCCTATGTCTGCGCGTCAGTATACGGAAACCAAGATTAAAACCGATTTCGCCAGCTGCGTTTATTAGCTCCAATGTGTTACTTTATCTCATAAATCCTTAATAATTTTCTTAGAACAGAAAAAAAAGGAAAAGGAAAAGAGTAAGAGAAAACAGGAAAAAAATATAACGTCCTACTGGAGTTCTTTTTTAAATTTAAAAAATTTGAAGCTTGAAGGTAAACTTAACGGGAAATTCTACTTCTTTGGCCTAAAATTCACGTTAATTTTACGATTTTTTTCGGTTTCAATAGATACCAATTTCGAACCTATTGCATTTTATTTATTGATATTTCACTTATGGGCTCTCGGACTCTTAAAATTAGAAAAAAAGAAAAAAAAGACTATTTTCAACATTTAATATGTTAAAATGTATATGATTTTAAAATACAATTTTCGTTGGGATGAAAGATATAAGTATGGTCGTTCTTTTCATGTATTTAAAAAAAAATTTAAGATGCAGAATTAGCAGAATTAGGCTCTAAACTGTCAGACATTTGATGAGCAAAAAATTAGTATAAAAGCTTACGCGCAGGATTACAAAATAAATACAATTTTTCTGGAATGAAAAGTTAGGATAAATTTGGAAATAGAAAACGTTTCGAATCATTGTTGAGCTAGAAATTAAAATAAATTTTAACTTTTTCTTTAAACTCAAAGATAAATTAATTGTCTCGTGTATAAAAATATTCTATTTAAACAAGAGATCTTCTGATATAAAGTATTTTCAGAAAAGCATTCTTGTAAAATTTTCTGATATTTGAAAAACAAACGAACTCGACTTAGCAAAAAAGAAGGATTAATAAAAATGGCATAATATTTATACAATGGTGTCAATTTTTCTATATTAAAAAGTTAGGAAAATTGTAAAAATACAAACCATTTCGAATCATTGTTGAGGTAGAAATTAAAATTAATTTTGCATTTTTCTTTAAACGCAAAGAAAAATTGTCTTGTGTATAAGATAATGTATTTAAACAAGAGATCATCTGATATAAAGTATTTTTAAAAAAGCATTCTTGTAAAATCCTGTGATATTTGAAAAACAAACGAACAAACTCGACATATCAAAAAAGGAAGGGTTAATAAAAATGGCATAATATTTATACAACGGTGTCAATTTTTCTAGATTATTATGAAAATTATAAAATACAAGCCGTTTCGAATCATTGTTGAGCTTGAAATTAAAATTACAGGGTGCGTCAGATATTTGACAACGCACGTTTTAGTTGAAATATCACCCTGTATATCATAGTTACATATCATTTTCTGTTACAAGTAAACAAGGCAGAACCTAGACTATTTGGGAAAGAGACGTGCTGTCATTGTGTCATTGGCTACAGAAGACTGAGATTTAGAGAATGCCGCATTCTTGAAACATTAACCCTTTCCGGCACAGAAAAATTCCGTTGTAAAAGACGAAATGATTGATTGACACCGGAATTTACTAACGACTTATTTAGAAATTAAAAGCTTGTTACGTTAAACTTTCATCGTAAAAGAAAATTTTATTAAAATATTCTTGGTGTCGTTTGTAAGTTTGGAATTAAAATCAGGTGGTCCCGTCGTGGGACCACTGCGCCGGAAACGGTTAATGTAAGGAGAGAACTGAAGGCTGCCAGGTTTCATGTGGTAAACGTTTCATGCAGGAAACGACATTGCGAGTAATATGAAATCATGAACACATCATAATTAATTAATCAAGTGGATGCAAATCTTACGAAGTCGATTAAATCTTACAGAAGTCGATGAGGGCATTTTCTAGGTAGTGGCAGGTTGATGAGGCCGCATTCTGATTTGCAATTCATGAGAACCAGCGTTAGAGGTCCTACATGATTAGGAGAGTACAGTTCTTGTCAGCTAGAAACAGGGACAGCTGCAGGACCAGAGACAAGTGCCTCTTTATCAAGCTGAAACACCAAGAGGAGTCAAGAATGTTCTTGTTTCTTTCTAATGAGAAAAACTTTACCCAGCTCAAGAAAGTGCGCCACAAAGATATCTGTGTTGGTGTAAAATTCCCGAAGCGGTTCTTACAGGCATGTACAGAAATTTTCCAGCCTCACGGATCATTGGGGGGGGGGGGGTCTTGAGAAGTGAAGACGAACTGATGCCTCCACATTTCTTTCTTCAATGTGCCAGAGTCAACGCCGTTGCTTATACCGAGGTGTTAAAGCACTAAATTACTTCTATAACACGTGAGAGGCCGTACACTGCACTATCGTCCAAAAATTGATGGCCAAAGCATTCATGACGATGTCATCCTCAACCACTTTTTGTACCCTCCCCCAGCTATCCAGATATTAACGGAATGGCCTATTACTATTACGTATTTGAACAGTTGAGAGGGTCTTCAAGTCTTCCACACAGCAATGTTGCGGCTCTCAAAGCAGCATTTATGCATGCAGTGGCAAATGTTCCCAATATTCATCTGATCATTACCTGCGGTCAGTTTTGACAGCTTGCAGAGGCGGTTACTGTCGCTGGGAGTGATTTCAGTGAATGATGTCATCCAATGTGTATTTGGTCACCTGCACAGAACATTTAAAAAAAATGCTCTATCTGTAGGGTATATTTTTGTGTGAAAGCAGATATTAATTTGTTCTCAAATACCTGACGCACACTGTAATTTACACTTTTCCTTAAACTCAAAGAAAAATTGTCTTGTATACAAGAATAGTCTATTTAAAAAAGAGTTCATCTAATACAAAATAATTCAAAAAAGCATTCTTATAAAATCATCTAATATTTGGAAAAAACAAGCAAATTTGACATATCACAAAATAAAGGATTAATAAAAGTGGCATAATACTTATATAAGGATGTCAATGTTTCTAAAATCAGGAAAAGTATCCTGATCGTTTCCAACCATTGTTGAGCTTGAAATTGAAATTACTTTTACCCTTTTCCTAAAACTCAAGGAAAAACTGCCTTGTGTATAAGAATATTCTATTTAAACAAGAGATCATCTGATAAAAGTATTTTCAAAAAAACTTTCTTGTAAAATCATCTGATATTTGGAAAAAAAACCTCGACATAGCACAATAAAAATGTCAGGATTAATAAAAATTTCATAATATTTCTGTAACGATGTCAATTTTTCTAGAATGAAAAATGAGAAAAAGTATGAAAATAAAAAGTGTTTCGAATCATTGTTGATTTTAAAATGAAAATTACTTTCACTCTTTATCTAAAAACTCAAGGAAAAATTATCTTGTGTATAAGAATACTCTGCTTAAATAACAGATCACCTGAAACAAAAAATTAAAAAGCATTCTTGTAAACTCATCTGATATTTCAGAAAAAAAACCCCAAAGAAACTCGACATAGCACAAACTTAAGGATTAATAAAAGCGGGATAGTGTTTATATAATGATGTTAATTTTTCTAGAATGAAAAATGAAAAAAAGTATGAAAATAGATACCGTTTCGAATCATTGTTGATCTTGAAATTAAAATTACTTTCACCCTTTATGTAAAACTCAACGAAAAATTGTCTTGTAGATAGATACACAGAAAAAAAATTCTGCTACTGGCATCTATAAAATAAATTGTAGCTTTAGAAAATATAGTTCTATGTCACCCCTATAACTTCTAGTATACTTTGCTAAAGAATTCTAGTTATCCTTATTAAAATTCAATGGCGTTTTTCTATATTATTCTAGTCAAACTTATTTAAAAACCTTTTCAAATAAATGCGAATACAAGAAGTCAGTTTTAGTAGCTGTAATTCTAGTTCATGAATTAATTCTAGAAATTAAGTGATAATTTCTCGCAATTCAGACGATTTATAATATAATGTATTGTTTCATCACCTAGAAAACTATAGACTATAAATTCTGGATCATTTCGTCTATTCAGTTTATTTGTTTACCTTATTCACATAAATCGGAAATCTATATTTCTAGTTTAGGGATTTAGAGAATGATTTCCTATTCGTTCTAGATGTACATTTTTTTTTTTAGTGTAAGAATATTCTATTTAAACAAGAGATCATAAAAAAACCCTTTCTCGTAATGTCTTCTGATATTTAAAAAAAAACAGTTAAACTCGACGCAGCACAAAATGAAGAATTAATAAAAGTGGCATAATATTTATATAATGAGGTAAATTTTTCTAGAATGAAAAACAAGAAAAAGTATGAAAATAGAAAACGTTTCGAAGCATTGTTGAGCTCGAAATTAAAATTAATTTTATCTTTTTCCTAAAACGCAAGGAAAAATTGTCGTACATAAGGAAATTCCATTTAAACAAGAGATCATCTGATAAAAAATAATTTCAAAAAAGTATTCTCGTAAAATCATGTGATTAAAAAAAAAAAAAAAAACCTCGACGCAGCACAAAATGAAAGATTAAAAAAAGTGGCATAGTATTTATAAATATTTATATAATAATGTCAATTTTTCTAGAATGAAAAATGAAAAAAAAAGTATGAAAATAGAAAACTTTCAAATCATTGTTGAGCTTGAAATTAAAATAAATTTTACCGTTTTCTTAATATTCAAAGAAAAAGTACCTTGTATATAAGAATAGTCTATTTAAAAAAGACATAATTAAAAAAATAAAGACTTGGTTACATCTAAGAAGATAAAATGCCCAATGATTTTAATGTTTAATAAACACTTGATTTTAGTTATTTTTGCACATGAAATAAATTTAAAAAACCTCCGTTTTTGAAAATATTATTTTTTCTGATTTTCCCTTTTAATTTTTGTCTAAAGAAATACTTAAATATATATCTATAATATATATATATATATATATTTACAATTTACATTATATTTTTACGCTACAAATGCCGGTATAAAAATTTTCAAAGAAAATTATTTGTTCTAATATAGATGAAATACTTAAGAAATGCTTAAAGAAACACTTAAATATATCCATAATAAATTTTTAATTTTACAATTTACATTATATTTTTATGCTACAAATGCCGGTATAAAAGTTTTCAAAGAAAATGATTTGTTCTAAAATAGATGAAGACAAACATTTTTTAACCGTAAAAGAAATTTGATTTTTCTTTTTTGACAGTATAAATGAAAAAAAAAAAACTTAAAAAAGATTCATGCACTATAAATTTCCTCAAAAGAAAAATTAAAAAGATATTGAAAACAGAAAAGAAAAAAAGATTTTTTGTTGCGTTTCAAAGAGAAATTTAAATTATTAAAAGTAATGTGTAAAAGATAAAAAACTAAAATCGACAAATAATTCACTTAAACTGCAGTCTTTTAAAATTCAGGAGTAAATATACGAGAAATATTAAAAACAAAATTACATTTGTTGCAATTTTTAATTGGTGAACAAGAGAAATGTTGATTAGATTTCATTTCATCAAAAAATAAATTTAATAGCATTACGAAATATTTTTTGAATTTCCACTATCCAGTTAACATAAATTACAAAATAAGTTTTAAACCGCAAAATAGATGAGGCAAAACAATTTAATTACTCATAGTTTAGATGAACGTTTCTGTTATATTACTGACAGGAATTGCGTTTATCATTGGAATGAGAAAAAATATCAAAGATAATGCAAGAGCATTCACAAGCATAAATTAAACGTTGTGCGAATTGTAATAAAAAAGCTAAAATATTTAACAACGATTTTACGCACAAATAACGTACAGAACGACAAAAAAATTCCATACGATCGTTTCGAGGATTCCTGGATCCCCTTCCTCAGTGAGGAAGAAAAAAAAAACGCTGTTCTTGATTTATTTAAGGTTTGTTGAGTAACTGGAACCCCGAGGTAACTGGGTCATAGGCTATTTTATAAAAAACAGTCGGTGTTTTTTAAGTTTTAGCTTTTGTGAGCAATTCCCCTTTATCTCTACTTCCTAAAGCAACGTGTATCAACTCAATCATAACTCTCAATTTGCTGTGATAGGTTGTCAAAAATTTACGTTTCTTTTTTGAAAAACAACGTCAATATGGTTGAACTTCCTCGGATTTTTATTAAAATACTGTAAGTACTTTTATTAAACAATCTTTTTTTAAAGATTAGACATATAACTACATTAATATTATTAGGTATCTATACATGTTTACTTCATGATTTAAATGTAAGCCCGGTGTCCCAGTTACCCCATAAATGTTTCAAGAATGGGGTAACTGGGACATGCTGGATCTAGTTACCCCAATAGTTATAAATATTTTTTTTGTGTTTCTCTTACTACGGGAAATAAATTTCTCCATTGGTTTTTGCTCACAATAAAGAAAATCATAGAATACCTTATTAAAATAACGTAATGAAATAATAAAAAAAAAAAAAACATATTGAGTGGTATCAAACCAAATTTCTTGACCTCTTGAGAGGCGGTGATGCCGTTATAGCAGCACTTAATTTTAATTCCTAATTACCACATTGGCACCTGAATTTTATAATTAAAATTTAACCTTTATTAAGTACGCGAAAATATATTTTTACATGTTTTCAGATAGATTCTCTTGTAAATATTGGTGTCATTAAATTATTTCAACATTTTACGAATGCAAGTACCTTGCCCCTGAAAGCCAGATAGCCAGACCTTGAAATTGTACTATACACAGGGGTCGCATTCTATAGGCATAGCTGCAATTTTTACGCTTTCTTGCTACCACTAAAATTTAATGGAGATTTCGTTTTGTTTAATCATAAGATTTCGACGATTAAAAAAGTTTTATATTTTTGGTATAAATAAATCTAATATTTTCACTTTTAGTGCTTTTTTTAGGCACACTGACAGCAAAGGTCCCTGTTTATTGATATATTATTTACATGATCTGCCTGGTTTAATTTTTTTAAAGTTGTTTACACTTTTTCAAACAGGACCTGATATCCGATATGAAAAAATATAAACGCGTGTGGGACATAGACCCGCCTGGTCCAGTTACCCCATTTTTGGGGCAACTGGACCCATGAGGAAAGAAAGATGAAATATGCATATTTTTATATTTTTAAATATTAAAATGTAATTTTGAGCATTTCTGTCTGATAGAGGGAACCTACCTGAACACATTACAGAAGTTCAGACTTTAATTGAAATGAACATTAGCTTTTTGAAGCTGAATTGTCAGAAGCTCCAGAGTCACATTGTAAAATCATGTCCCAGTTGCCCCAACTAACATGAATTCAATTGATCCATGCATACAGTTTACTTTTGAAATTGAAACTCAACAACGTCTAGCTTTCTGGATGTCCTGGTAATTCGTAATGACTGTGAGTTTTTGACGACAGTTTACCGAAAACCTTTTGCTGTAAGTTTACCCCCTCATTATAAGTTCAGTCATTCCCCACATCAAAAACTTGAAGCTTTCAATACTCTTATTTTCCGTACATGTAAAATTTGTTCAAATTCTGATTTATTTAATAGTGAAATTAAGTATATAAAAGAAGTTGCCATCGATCGTGGATTTAGTTTGAATATCATTAACCGTATTTTATCTAAGCCTCACATAATCACCGATTCTGCTTCAGCAAATAAAGAATTTAAAAATGTTATTGTCTTACCTTATTTTCCTAAAATCAGTACACAAATTTCTCGTATTCTCAATAGGTTTAGTTTTAAAGTTGTTTTCTCTCCAAACAATAAAATTTCTTTCTTCAATCTTAAAGATTATATTGACGACCATAATACCTGGGGCATTTACAGAATTTTTTTGTGAGTTCGGCCTCTCTTACATTAGGCAGATGAAGCGTACACTTAGAATTCCGCTGAAAGAACACCAGAATTACGTTAGAAAGCAGAAATTTGAGAAATCTACAATAGCGAAACATTATTGAATTTCCAACCATCAGTTTAATTATCCAGAGGCTAAAATATTCAAAAATGTAACTCAGTTTTTGATCTAGACTTTTACGAAGCTCACTATATTCATAAACACACTTCCTCCTTGGTAAATGATATGACCAGCACCCCTTTTCTTTCACCAGTGTGGAGCGATCCTGCGTAGTGACTCTTTTTCAGTTAGCTCTGGTCAATTACGTCATTTCTTTAGGATATATAAACTCTTGTTTCCGCCTTTTCAATCAGTCCATAAGCCAGTAATCGGGACTATAACCGAGGGGTTCTTCGAACCCATTTCATTTTTTTTTCTTTCTGAGGAAGGGGATTCAGGAATCCTCGAAACGATCGTATGGGATTTTTTTGTCGTTCTGTACGTTATTTGTGCGTAAACTCGTTGTTAAAGATTTTAGCTTTTTTATTGCAACAGCTTTAAGTTACGGAAAATAATTAATTTAGCAAGATGTATTTTCCACAAATTTTCTTTTATCATGCATTATTTGTAAAGATGTTTAAAATGATTTTTATTACATTTATTTTTACAATCAATTTACGTTGGATTTCCTTGTAATACATTTTCAACCTGAAGTATTTAAAAAGTCATAAAAATGGCTAAAGAAAGTTATCTGCTAAAGAAAGAAAGTCATCTGTTCTGAAAAAGATGTAACTGATAATTTTTGTAAAGGAATAAATTGTCACACATGAAAAACTAAAGTAAAAAAAAAAAAAATCTTCACCGTTTAAAAAACGTGTTATAAAAACTTTCACAAATGATTTATACATTTATCATATTTTTCCACAGAGGAAAAAAAATAGAAAAACATAAAGCATCAAAAATTTTGATTTGCTGATTCGATTCAAAGTAAAATTCAAATTTTTTGACGTTTTGAATGATAAGTAAAGGTTTTATTTAAGCATAAAGCGGAAAAAAATGAGCAGCAAATGTATGATAAACTGTTTAGCTCTTTAAAAATGTCTACTAAAAACCATATATGTTAAAAAATTATAAAAAACCAGCATTCTTGGAGAAATATCTGACATTTGAGAAAAAACAAAAACTCGACATAAAACAAGTAGAAGGATTAAAAAAGTGAGAAGATATTTATAACAGGAGTGCAATTTTTCCAGAATGAGGAATCAGGAAAAAATTTGAAATTCTAACGTTTCAAAATATATATAATATTGAAATTAATGTTCGATGAGTAAAGTTGTAACCTAGCGATTATTTCAATGAGCTCACAGAGATCTGCTTAGGTATTTCTTTATTTTCAGTGAATATTTAAAAACTTTCCGGGGCCACCGCAGCTTATAAATACTGAGCACCAGAGCCTACCAGAGCATCATTGTATGTTGTATATTGATGGGTGATTAAAAAAAAAAAAAAAAAAAAAAAAAAAAAAAAAAAAAAAAAAAACATCCTTTGCGAGTAAGATTTTCTGAAAATTCCCCTTATAAATAATGTTTCAGTCATTTGTTCTCATTACATTTTATTTTGTATATATACACATAGCTGCTAAGAAATCTTTCTTTTTTTTTTCCTTTTTTTTTTGTGTGTGTGTTACCACTATTTCCGAATAGTAATACTGATCTTATTTAATCTGTAATTTTTGCGATGAAAACACGTCAAGATTAGACGAACAGTAATTGGAAGTAGTGGGGGCAAAAAAGTGGAGTAGTTGACAGATATGAATATGCAGGTATATTTAAATTTAAATATGTTTCTTTTGCTGAAAAAAAAAAAAAAAAACCTGTTCTTTAAGTTTTGCAAATAATGTGTGAAATACAAATATGTTGCTGGAGAGGTCTGGAAATACGGTACGCTACGGTTCTTATTACTGAAAAATATTAGAGCTACAGTACTTTTTCTGTTGGAAATTAAGTGCCATCTACACTAATGGCGCCTGGTGCATGTAAAAACCGTCGTAGGTGCAAAGTCCTCCAAGTTACCTATGAATTATACCTCTGGAGATGCCTTGCCAGGTGAAGGTCTCGTTACCTGGCCAACAGGGGCCTCACTAAGGGGGGGGGGACGGCGGGGAGCCCCCCCCCCAAACGTTCGAGAATGCTGTTATACTTGGCAAATTTACAAACTTAGTTAGTGAATTTTTGTAAAACTTTAATAAAATCTATAATACATTTTCTATTTCTGATAGACTTGGCAGAAATTACAAATCTAATTGGGAGTATTATTAAACTTTTCACAAATAAGAACTATATTGCATTTTCTAATTGTAGTAACTTGGCAAAATTGCAAAACTAGTTGGCAAATTCTGATATTTGACTTGGCAATTTAAGGTTCTCTCCCCCACCAATAAAAAGTCTTCGCGATTGCCCTGCTGGCCAAGGTTACAATTACGTGATCAACTTGAGTAGCAATGTGCAGATGCGAAACAGCAAGACATAAATGTTAAGTAACCGGCGTAACAACGTTCACAACTGAGTAATTGGCACAGACGTTACGATTTAAAATAGGCACTCGTTAGGTTCATTGCCGCTAGACGTCGATTAGGTGGTCACCCGCCCCGATACCAGGTATCAAACCTGTTCAGCTGGGGCTACCCGGCATATAGGGGACTGGTCATTGTTTAGAATGAAAGAAAGACCCGATAATCAAATGTTTATGAAAAGCAAAATTGAAACCATTTACAATTAATTATAGAATAATTTACAATTTCTTTGTATGCATTTCCTATTATGATTTCTCATTAAACATTATTTGACGATACCATGCAAACAATTAAAACTGTGCCCCCGAAATTCACACAGAAAGAAATTTCTTCGAAAAAAAAAATATGTGTGTATATATATGAACTTTGCTATGAACCGGAGTTTACAAATTAATTTAGGGATAAATTGATTCGAAGAAAAAATAAAATAAAATAAAAAATGGGAAAGAAAATACTTTTATATTCATCAATTTACTTAAAAAAATGATTTTTTTTTTTTTATTGAAGGACATTTTTTGAATAAATTTTTAAACACTAATTAAAGAAAAATTAAAAAGACTTAAAGAAAAATTAAAGACTTAAAGAAAAATGATTTTTGCATGATAAAGAATATTGTTAACCTTATTGTCAATAGATGGCGCAGCTTTGATGAAATTTTATAAAGCTTCCTGAGGGACTGGGAGAATATTTCAAGAGGTAATAATCATTCTTTTTTAACAACTTCCAAGGATTAAATTAGCTGAAACCAATTGCATGGCACTTTTTCATCGTCGTCTTCTTTATTAATTTCTTCTTTAACAATTAAAGAAAGAAAAAAAAAAAAGGGACGAAAAATATCGAACTGAAAGTGCAGACGTATTTTTAATGTGATACTTTTTTCGCTGCATGTGCAAATATGTTAAAGAATTAAAAGTGATTATAAGTTGAGATGCATATTAGTATATTTATTTATATAAAGATGCGTATGTGTGCGTGATAAATATGCCCAAATCGTACGTGTGAGAAATCATACACACATAAGTTATTTTTAATGGTTAATTATATTTTATTTTTTATAATCATGACAATAACGACAAAAATTAGCTGATGATTTTTTTAATTAATTATTTAGTTAATTTTTTTAATTTTAATTTACCCTTCATAAAAAGAAATGCTAGTACAAAGGGCCACGTTTATAGATAATCTTTGTGAAATTAAAAACATTTTTTTAAACTAAAAAAAGGGAAAATAAAAGAGAGAGATATGTATAAATATTATACGTATTAGAGAAGAATAAATTATTTTCGAAATAAATGAATAAATTTTTGAAACAAATATGAATAGTAACCTATAATTTTATTACCGAAATCGGTTTCTTGTAGCTTCAAATATGCGAATACAAATATATATATATATACATACATATTCGTTGCTAAAAGTTTTAACGGGGTTTTCTTGAAACGGTATTTTTCAGCGCATCGTGTACAGAAGCGGTTAAATGGATCAACCAATCATTTTTTATAAATTTAAAAAGCAACGTTAAAAATGCCAGAATAAACAAACATTCAGCAGGCTAGTTTCGGTAGCGTTTAGCATACCGTCATCAGTGCAAAGAGTAACAGAAACTTGCTCATTTATATAGAGGAGAAGCAGATTCAACTGAGAAGTTCATTAACGAATGGGGAAACAGGAAAATTCGGGTACCAGCCAATGAGAGAATAGTATAGATAATGCCACCAGAAATGTAAAAAAAAAATGGTACTAATTAAGCAAAAGAGGATTTTATGAAATATTTCCAGCAATCTGATAAAGGGGGAATAGCAAATTCACTATCAACAATATTGTCATAATTTTTGTAGATATGAAATTTTTTGCAGTTTTTTTCCCCACATTTCTGGCGGCATTACCTATACTATTCTCCCATTGGCTGGTACCAGCATTTCCCTGTTTCCCCATTGGTTAATGAACTTCTCAGTTGAATCCGCTTCTCCTCTATATAAAGGAGCAAGTTTCCGTTACTCTTTGCACTGAGGACGGTACGCTAAACGCTACCGAAACTGGTCTGCTGAATGTTTGCTTATTCTGGCGTTTTTAACGT
This sequence comes from Maratus speciosus, assembly GCA_963932465.1. NCBI lineage: Eukaryota > Metazoa > Arthropoda > Arachnida > Araneae > Salticidae > Maratus > Maratus speciosus. Next base: position 377,750,764 of record OZ010788.1, on the reverse strand, counting down.
TGCTTTTTAAATTTATATCATTCTACGCCAAGTAGCATCTTAATAATGATCAATCATTTTCAGTTATTTTTGGAAATTAAACATCCCTTATGCAGGGCTTTCATAGACGGCTATTTTTAATTCTATCTTGTACCACTTTTCATTAAAACAAAAATTTTTCACATACACTTTGACAACATCGGCAAGAGAAATATACTACAAAAGTAATTTTTTTGAAATAGTGGTGAGAATAGAATATAGAAATGGTCGTCAGTGGCAGCTCTGTTTATGTTGTGGGGCCATGCAAAATAATAAAAAAAAATAATTTTTAACCCTGTGTGATTGAACAACTCCGATACGAAAAATATTTATTCAGGTGCCTAGAATACATAATTTTAGGAATGTAAAAAATAATAAAAAGAATTAGAATATAAAAAAATATTGACTAAAAGGTACTTTTTCATATTTGCAATAAACAGAAAATTACTCACTTTTCATAAATATTATCAATTTTCTAATACAAAATTGTAAAGTATATGGACTTAACTTCGCAAAAAAATCTATTTTTGGCCGTCTCCAGTATTTTTAATTTTATAAAAATTTACGAAGTTCGTTTTAACAATAACGATGCGAAACTGCTAAAATTATAAATAAAACTTTGGCATGAAAAATTAACCCAGTATCACCGTCTGTTTATAATTCTATAAACAATTTATATTAACTGCTTTGTTGCAAGATATCAGCAACTACAAAACAGGAATTGTGCTTTTTCAGAATGTAGTCTTGCCCCCGGTGAAAAAAAAACATGTATGTATATAAATATATATAGTTCAGTTTTAAGATTTAAAACACACGCTTTTATTTTAGCTGCTACACGCTATAAATAGACGTCATCCGCAAAACAGGAATTGTGTTTTTTCAGAATTTAGTGTCACCCCCCGTTGAAAAAAAATGTATGTATATAAATATATATAGTTCAGTTTTAAGATTTAAAACACACGCTTTTATTTTATATAAATAGACGTCATCCGCATCCGCTGAAAAATTCCTCATTTACGATCCAGTCTCAAACAACATTTATAGTAAAATATGCATAGGACGTCACTATCGCTGAATAATACACAAATCCAAAAACATTTGACATTCAAGAAACTCAATAAAAAAATCGGATATCTCATGATTTATATGCCTTCATTTGCTTGTAATATTAATACAGATACTTAAATTTTAATTTAGTTTATAGTAGCTCCCTGTTTTATCAGAAATCATCCATTTATATATTTTTAAAATAGCACATATTTTAAATACATTTCTTTCAATTTTTATGAGAAAATGGCAACGAAAAGATATAATTGCTACTTTCCAACTATTTTTCCTATACTTTCTACACAAACGGAGTACATGAGTTGCCAAAATTAAACAAATGGTGCTAAAAACTACAAATAATAATAATAATAATAATAATAATAATAATAATAAATGGCGATGCAGTTTTGAAACAAATGCATTTAAAAGTATTTTTTTTTCGCAATACGACGGTCTAAAAATTAAAAATGTGCGATGCTTAGAAATTTGAAAAATTGAAGTACAGGTCATTCCGTACAATAATACATCTGTTTTTTTTTTTTTGTTTTTTTTTACGAAATGTTATTTTTTGGAGATGGGACTTTATTTACTGGGAGAAAGAAATAGCATACTGGATGCTAATAAATAAAATAGTCTTTTAATTCCCACTGTTATAGGTAACATTGATTTTTGAGTATCTTGCAGATATGCAACGCTGTGATACAAAGGGTTAAACACGTTGAAGTTAGAGGAACAAAAAAAAAAAGGCGGAAAAAATGACATTTTTCTCAAACTACTATCATTTGTTAAAAAGCAGAAAAACCAACGTTTAAAATGCACAAATAATATAGAAAAGCATCAAACAGTTGTTTCGAATCTACTAGCGAGATTCTTCTTCAGTGAAATAGCACGCTGTGCCTTGCCCTATTTTGCACTGAAGAAGAATCTCGCTAGTAGATTTGAAACAGCTGTTTGCTGCTTTTCATATATTATTTGTGCATTTTAAAAGTTGGTTTTTCTGCTTTTTAGTATTGTTGCACAAAGGATTTATTTGCTATTTTTATTCTATCATTTGTTCAATTGCACTAGAAATAAGTTTATGTTCTCTTCCCACTCCCCCGCAGACGAATTCAATATACTTGATTTTCTTTGTTTCAAATGATTTTGACAAGCTGTGCAATATACGGCGCAGGGCAATGCGCGCACAGCATATCCATATGCAACTGACAAAATCTCCATCAATGTTTATAATTATGGTATAAAAAATCTTTTTAGGTGCGTTCCCAATTATATAAATACGTAGCACCTATAGTCGTCGTTCAGTCCGTCCGTCCGTCCGCCCGTCCGTCTGTCTGTCTGCCCGCATGTAACAGAGCAGAAACTAACCAACCGAATCGTCTGAAATTTTAAGTATATGATTCTTGCAACATTTTGTCGAGCCATTTCAAATTTTATGTAAATCGGATGTATAGTTTAATTACAGGGACAGTCAAAAGTTTTTCTTTACATTACGGCCAATGTGAAAAATTATTGCTAGTGCATTTTAATGATGTTACAGCATTCCGAATGGTCTAAAATTTTAAATATATAACTGTTGCAAAATTTTGTCGAGCCATTTCAAATTTTATGAAAATCGAATGTATAGTTTAATTACAGGGACAGTCAAAAGTGTTCCGTTACATTACGGGGAATGGGAAAAAAATTATTGGAAGTGCATTTTAATGATGTTACAGACTAGGCACCTTATGAAGTGCAAAAAATTATACATTCAGTACAATATGGGGTGCAAAAAATAATTATAAAAATAGTTATAGTACGAACGCACCTCATTTGCCACGTTTGACGAGCAATTTCCAACTTGTTTTGTTTTTTTTATAGCAGAAACTATGAATAAAAAATGTGTAAATTCCGTTTTTGTGTTACTACATTCTTTCTATTAAAAAAATAAATACAGAAGTTCATCAACCTTTTTGGGGCGATGAACAGTAACCTCCTCTTAATAACTGTATAAAACTTTATAAAGGCAGCTAGAAAATAAAAATACAGTCATCTTTTTTTTTTTCAAACAAGAATTGCTAAGTCGAATAAAAAAATTACATCAAAGTGTATTCTGTACTTTATGAAATATGGTAAACAATCAATTTCTCTCTTTGAAATGGAGTCATTAATGCATTCACCAGGTTATGATTGAAATGGTTTTTTAATATCTGTAATCTCAAGCATATTTCGCTTTAACATTTTATTCGTTATTTATTTGAAATCATCGAACAATAAATTCCAATGATTATTAACATTACAGTAATAATTTTAACAACTATGTAAAAAATATAATGGCGGTAAAATATATGTTTTTAATTTTAACACACAAATTAGGTAACTTGCTTTAAAAAAATATGTGTAAGTGTACTCTGTATTTTTAAATTCACCATAAAAAAAGTAATTTCTATCTCTTTGAAATCGATTCAATAATGTATCTGCCAGGTAATAATCAAAATTCTTTTATAATATACATACCCTTAAGCATATTTTGATTTTACATGATTATTTCTTAATTCGAAAAAGATGAAAAATCAAGTTTCAATATTAAAAGCACCAATTTAGTAAGTATTTATATCAGTAAAGGGTCTCATTAAAAAAGGTAAGTAGAACGTAGTGAAAGGAGAAACTGCAATTCTATTTTGGCATCCTCATTAAATATTGAAATGTAAAACGCATAGAGAAATCTACAGTTATTATGATTAATGGGACCTACATTAAAAGATGTTGCAAACAGCGTATCGTCGCATATTTCATAAAAAGGTCTGAATGACACGAAAAATAAATAAATTTAAACTAAAAGCATACTTTAGAAACCGATATAGTTATTAGAGATAAATTAATGAATTATTTTCAAAAATTACGCTTTATATTCAAAGAAGCAGTAGTTGTCTATATATCTATCTACATTATAAAGGACCAACATATATGTGCGTAACGCATACGTCATTTTGCAAATGGCAACACTTTGAAATTTGAAATAAAAGTTTGGTTTGCAATTTTCTGTACTGCAAATTTTTAAGCTTCTAAACATTGCACATTTTAATTTTTTACACCGTCGTATAAGGGAAAAAATGTTTTTTTAAATGCAATTTGTTTGAAAGCTGTATCTTAATTTAATTTTAAGATATTAATTTTTTTATATTTTTTATTACATTTTTTGTAATTTTGGCAACTGAAGTACTCCATTTCTGTCGAAAGTAAAGGGGAAAAAAGGGAAATAGTAGATTGCTGTACCTGTTTGTTTCCATTTTCTCATAAAAACTGGGAAAAAATTTGAAATTAAAATACGCGCTATGTCTAGAATATCATCTGTTATAAAACCCGGAAAATTTTGGCTTTATTTCGTTTTCATTTATCAATTAAATGATTTTTAATTTATTGCAATTTAACTTTACAAACGAAACAACAATTTCTCTTTACAAAAATTTATTTTAAAGAATATTTTCGTGACTTATTTTCATTGCATTTACTAAATTCTTATAAAAAATCTGAAAGAATGCAATTTTATTAATCCGTGTGTAATTACATTTTCCGAATTTTGAAAAAATATAAATGAATGACTTTTGATAAAACATGGAGCTATTATAAACAACAACAACAACAACAAAAATGAAGTCATATAAATCATTAGATAACCAAGATTATTTGGCCGAGCTTCTTAAATGACGGCATTGCTTTCTGCTGGGTTTGCGTATTATTCCGCTATAATGATGTCATTTGCATACCATTCTATAGATGGTTTTTAAGACGGATCGTAAAAGTGGGATGCTTTAGCGGATGCAATTGGTGTCATTTTAAAAAAAGCGCGTATTTTAATTCTTAAAACTGAAATATGTTTTGCCGAAGTGCGTCATTTTCACCCCAGCTGCTTTGAAATTCTTCACAAGTATGAAAATGCTTTTTCTTTGAAAATAACGCAATCGAAATCACTCATTGATAAAACGCAACGTTTTACAAACATTTAGATTGACTATATGGAAGAGCAGTAACATACAGTGTGCATGCTCTTTGTCCGAAAAATAGCGATTTATATTACAGAACTTGATGATTCATTCTTGGATTAATCCGCTTCGCCGAGTTAGACAAGCAATCAAAGACGATCTTGGCAATAATTCGAGGATTAAAATAATATCAGGCTCCCCAAGTTTTTGTCCAAAATTCTCTCTACTAATAAAATTTTATTGCTATTCTTTAAGACATGTTGCTGTAATTTTATAAAAATAACATAATTTGCTTAATTTAATTTTTCATAATTTTATATAATCTATATATTTAAAACACAAGAAGTTTTTTAGTCATCTGCCCTGAGCATTCTGCTGAACCAAATTTCTAATAATTTTTTTAACTGAAAGCTGTTCATTGCAGATGTGCCCTTACTATACTTGCGGAACGAGGAACTTGATAGTATTGAATATACTGCGATTGTTATACTTCCGCGACAAGAAGAAGTGCGTTGACTATTTTAATAAAATCTCACCCGATATCTGTTTTTTTTTTTTCAAAATTTTAATGCAAAAGCGATTCATTGACTAAATGAAACTGATTTAAGTTGATTGAAATTTGTCACTATTATGATATGTATATATTAAATTTATATAAAAATGTATTTATTCGCTTTGGCGAAATTTTGGCGCTAATGAACATGTGTTGTACAGATATTGTAAACCTATTAGAGATAACGTCTCCGCAATTTCCGGTGTGTTAACAGATAATTACTCTAAGATTGCGGTTTTTAATCTGCGATATATATTTTTTATTTTTGAAACTTTTTAAAATACTGAAACAATTTTTGTGGATTTGAACGTATCTGAAAATTTTAACCCAAATGGATACCAAGCATGACAATAAAATATTTAAAACAATAAAAAATGCAAAATAAAAGGAATAGAAAGGTGTTTATTTATAATGCTGAGGTCGTAAATAAAAAAGTTGAAGAAAGTTATTCTACTCAAATACGAATTTTTCTACTGGCAAATTCGAGTTATTTTTAACAGAAACATAGGCATATGCAAGGGGGGGGGGGAGGGGAGGGCTCTAAATCCTTGAAAAAAATAAGAACTGTTAAAAACTTTACTGTTTAATACTTTTTTGCTTGATTTTTTTTTCTCTTTTGTCTTTAAATCCTGATAAATTTATTTATGAATATTAAATATTATTTAATTGATAAATTCCTAAGTTAGTTTTTATTTTCATATGTTTTAAAAATTGTCTAGCACAGGAATTTTTATGGTTATAGGGAATATTAGAAAAAAAAATGCATAATCATGCTAATGTAGTACAGAAGTTTTGGCATGAATATGAGATTGAATTAAAAATAAAGGGAAAATATTGATAATAAAAATAATCTTAAAAGTTTATTTAACATATTTTTATAATGTATACTCATACATGCTATAATTTGTTACCCTTTAGATTTGTTTTCCTTCTTACATTCAAAATTTTTAAATACAGTCGAATCTCGTTATCCGGACACTCTAATGACCAGAAAAAAGTCGTCATAAGAGGAGTGTCGCGGTAACCAGTGTCGGAGAAATATATGTTTATAAAAAGCTGCATTTTAATTAATTTAACATAATTTTAAATTCATAACTGTTCTTGCAGTTTTAACCCCTTGAAGGTGAAACAATTACGTTTGTGCAATGCAGAATTCCCACCGGAAATTTAGAAAAATTTTATTTCAAAATAAGGAAAAGCAATTTTAAAACTTTTTTCATCAAAGTTAGAAAAGTAAAATTTCATAAATTTTTTCTGGTGCAAATCTTCATTAATCGTAGGTGTGATAAAATATATCCCACCGTCCCTCAAGGGGTTAAGCAATAAAACATTATTATTTAACAATATAAACGCAAAAACAAAATTGAAAAGAATAAAAATCAGATTTTTGACTACTTGCTTTTTGGAAAATGGACAATTTTCCTAAACCTTCGGGATATAGGCAGTTGCAAATTATTCAATGACATAAAATCCGGAGTTTACATTAAAATTATATACAGAAAATCCGGACTTTGAAAAACTGACGTGATACGCAGAATGACGGGAAAAACCGGGTGTCGGGATAATGAGGTCGGACAGTATATCTTAAACGGGGTTTCAGGAAGGGTGGCCCTTTCTAACGAAAATGAAATTACTGTTCAATTGTCTTTTTTTCTTTTTCTCTATTTCTTTCTCTATTTTTTTTCTTTCTTTCTTTTTTTTTTTTTTTTGAATGAAAAGACTTTATATAAAATACAAATGTGAATTCATGTAGTTCTTCAAATTTGCACATTAAGCAATGCTAGATAGTAGATACCTGTTACGTGTTACATACATATAACTTTAAACCTGATTAGAAACACATTTGTATTAGTTCTAAAAAACATTTCTCAACGAAACAATTATGACTCCCTCACAAAATAATAAAATTACAGGTGGTAAATAAATTATAGGTGATGTTAAACTGCAACAATATGTTTATTTTTTTCTTTTCAATTTATTTTAATTTTTAAGATTACTGTCAAAGTTGAAATGTTCTTGGAAAATAATGTATTTTATTCTAATTTAAAAAATATGCCTTGGTGATAAATTGCAAATAACCAATTGTATTTAATTTTTCAAAGAATGGCGAAAAAAAAATCTTTGAAATAAGGTTTTTGCAAACGCAATTCAAAATTAATTTTATGTCGCCGAAATGAGTGCTACATCGCCAGATGCTGCAACCTTATTAAGCCAGGGATGTAAATAGGCAGTATCAGGTTTTCACCTTACTATCTTCTTGGTCCTTCCCCAAGTATAGCTGTTTTTTTTTTCTTTTTTTAAACTAGGGAACTCCGTACCCCTGCTCGCTACGCTCACCAACGCTCATGGAATCACTTCGCGATTCCATTCTGTATCGCGAAGCAATCCCTATTTTCTAGCCAATCAAAGATTATTGTTTGTGCTTAAAAATAAGGTAAATAGTTCAATTAAGCTCTATTCATAAGTTATTATCAGTTTTTGGAGCACTGAAATATCTCAATTTATTGATATTCTGCAAGCAAGTAAACCCTATTGTATTTCAATGGGAGACTATGGAAATTTGGCGAAATACTGGAAATAGCGCCAAGTAGGTGTCTCTTTTGGCGACTAATTTTGGTCATCAAATTTGGCTATATATCGCCAAATTGGCGATAAACTTGGCCACGTTTGGCGACGGAGCCGAGTCCCCCTCCCCATAGGTGACCCACCTTTCTTATAGCGTCAGAAAGCTCTGACCAATCAGATGCGTTTTGCTGTATCGACGCAGATTTTCATTGGTCCATTTCCAAAGCGTTACTTTTTTTATATAGAAGGATATCCCATTATTATATTTTAATTTTAAAATAACATACTTTCATTTATTGCAGGTAATAATGAGATAGCTTTTATTATTACAGAGAGGAAAGCAATAATGATGCTTATTTATCTTTATTTATGTCACTATCTGATAAAAATTCAAAATTGTTGATAAAAATTGTTGTATAGGGTTTAATAGCGCAAAATCCCATTAAGGACATAATATTTTTAACGGAAAATTACGTACTGCTTTTAAAAACACGCATTTTCCTCATAAAGTTTCAATATTTTTTTTCTTCTTCTGTACGTGTACTAAGTTTCAGACACTAGGTGAAATGCTTAAGTAAGCGAAAATGACGTCATATTTAAAATAAAACGATTTTCTTAGATAAAACTAAACTTTTTAACACAAATGCGTAAAAAAAAAAAACATAAATTACGACAGTTTATACCCTCCGGTACAGAGATTAGAATCTCGAGTTAAGAGTGAAACTGTTCACATGCAAAGATTTTGCTGACAATCGTGACCCCACATTTTGAGTTAAAAAGAATTTAAAATTATCAAATTAAAATACCAGTTTTTTAAAAAGCGTTATTGCGGGTATGAGAGGTTAATTTTTGAATTTATTTCTATCGTGGAGCTCGATTAAGAAAGATTAATCCGTTTGCCCTTAAAACAACAAAAACAGTTCATCATTTTCTTACGACTAATATTCCGTAAACAAAAATAAAACTTCCTCTATTATTAAATAAATAAAATAATATAAATAAAACACAAATTTAACACGTGCTTAAAGCTCTGAAATTATCAGAAAATAAAAGGATGCCGAAAGCAGTAAAATTTTGGGCTAATAATTCTTATCATGCGGCTAATACGAAAAAATCGCTTTTGATAAATTTCAAAAGTTTATTTCATTGTATAATTCATATTTTTCAGATGAAAAATGCTTTTTTATCGTGTAAAAAAATATATTTATTTTCAATAAAATAAAATTGGTTTTCACCTATATTCTGTGACCCGGGAAGCCCGGGTACGACCCCCAAGTCTTAATAAACAACAAGTAATTAAAACATCTTTAATTCCACTTACAAGGAGAGGGCCAACCTTGTTAATCACAGATTTTGATTGTTTTAATATTTGTTGTAGGGTAGAGACCCCATAGTGTCAGGTTCAACGGATTTTATTCAACGCTTCTTAGTTCTTGAGAAACCGGGGGTGTGGGGGTCTAATAATAGTACGCAACTTAAATACTTACTTTGCAACCGAAATGATAGGTTGGTCGTAGCTCAGTTGGTATGGTGTGTGCCGGCTGGTTCGCGGGCCCGGGTTCGATATCTGAATGCGCTACATTTGTTTTTCTCATTTTTTGTTTTATAAATATACTTGTAAGTATAGTTAATAATCTCATTGTAAATTAAAATTTATAATATTGTGTATCAATTATAATTTTAACCTATTTAATTTTTTACTTTTAACTAAATAGTTGTATAAAGCATCACAAAACTGTTAATTTTTAAAAAAATCACTTTAAAAATGTATTTCATATATTCTTTATCGATGCAATGATATTGAGCAATTGTGTCAATTTTAAAGAAACATCATTTACGCATTGCTTTAACAAAGGAAGTCAATGCGACAATACTATTATTCTGTTTCTAAAGTAACAAGCATAATTATAATAAAAATTAGCACCAGTATTAAATTACAGCCGATTTTTTGCATATTAAAGATTTTTTAATTTGTAATACGTATGCTTACGTTTTTAATTATAATTGCTTTCACCTTTATCTTCTTTCTGCTTTTATTTTTATTTTATTTGAATATTCTTTCATTTTATCATAACTAGATGGCACCACAACAGATTTTGTCACGATTTTGGAATTTTTATCATTCAATAATAGATCCAATTCCTTTTGAAACCTCTTTAAACGATGAAAAATAATAGTTTAAAAATAAAAAATGATAAATTTAAGTTTGTTAACATTATAATTAATGTATCATATTAAAATTTGTAATTGAAATTATTAAATTATAATTACAAGTATATTTATAAAACAGAAAATGAGAAAAACAAACGTAGCGCGTTCGGGTACCGAACCCGGGCCAGCAGAGCTACGATCTGAGCTACCAACTGAGCTACGATCAACCTATCATTGCGGTTGCAATGTAAGTATTTAAGTTATGTACTGTTATTAGACCCCCCCCCCCGGTTTCTCAAGAACTGAGTGGCGTTGGATAAAATCCGTTGAACCTGACACTAAGGGTTCTCTACACTACAACATATATTAAAATAATCAAAATCTGTGATTATCAAGGTTGGCCCTCTCCTTGTTAGATCATATTATTTTACACTATGTGACTGTAAACATCTGCCTGATTAGAATATTTTGTTTTCAAACAGAATAAAGTACTATGCATTTTATTAACATATACAGTCGATATATATTTATATATATACAGTCAAACCTCGTTAGTACGTCAATCTCGGGGCCACTTAGAAATGTCTTACTTAGCAGAGTAATTTCTTAGCGGAGTTTTCATTAAATGTAAAATGAAATTCCAAAGGTTTATATAATAAGTATGCCTATTATAAATTATATAAATTAGTAGATTAAGAATTTAAATTAAAAAAGCTTTGAATAACTAAGGAAAGTATAGTAAATAAATGTGTTAAGTAGTACATTTAATTGTACAATTCAATACATACTCTTTTCTTATTGGTTTAGAAAAAAAGAAAAAAAAAACATCCTTTTTTGTTTGAAGGCAGTTTTCTGACACAATTATTTTTGTCTAATTAATATAGAATATTGTATTCTCTATCTGGAATATTTTAAAACCTAAACTTACAGTCGTGCCCAACAAAACTCAAGTGTTTTTGGAGATAGTAACTTTGACGAAGAAATGGGGCGGAATTTCCCTATCGCACTCTTAAAAGTGACGTCTTAAACGGAGTGGTTGAAAAAACAGCGATGTAATAAGTGGAGTACAAAACGTGATAATGCATATAAGAATGATCGGGTCTTCTGAAACATGACGTAATATGAAGAGTGACGTCTTATCCAGGTGATTTTCTAATGAGATTTCACTGTACACATATTTTTTCCTTTGAAGAATTGTTAAAGAGCTAATTCAATAAATGCTTTTATTAGTACGATGTAAATAAGGTGTCACATGCGAAAGATTGGTAATTTTTCCATCTGAGCGAAAATGTTTACAGGCTGTATCGTCATTAAATGTTGTAATGTAAAACGCATAGAGAAATCTACAGTTATAATGATTAATGGAACCTACATTAAATAATGCTGCAAACTAGGCATCCTTACATATTTCATAAAAATGTCTGAATGACACGAAAAATTGATAATTTAAACTGAAAGCATACTCTAGAAACCGATAGTTGTTAGCGATAATTTAATGAACTCTGTACAGAAATGTTGTTTTATATTTAAAGAAACGATAGTTTTCATCCTAAATGTACAACAAGTAGTAAAGGATCTTTAATTCCATTTAGATCATTTTACTTTACACTATATAGCTAGTAAACATCTGACCTGATTACAAAATTTGGTTTTCAAACGGAATAATGTACTACGCATTTGATTAATATATAACAGTCAATATACAGGGGATATCTGAAAAAGGGGGCAAAAATTTACGGGGTGATAGAACGAAGCTATACGAGCGAATTTCCTCATAGAATGTATGGTCGGAACGCAAGCGGTGAGAAGTTAAAACGTAGTTTTCCACAGTCGCAGTTAAAAGAATTAACACAAGAATGAGAGGAGATACTCCAGAAAACATTTTATTAACAGTAATGTAATTAATGTACATGCTCAAAGAAATTACTCAAAGATCTTCCGCCATCTGTAATACACGCTTCACACTTGCGGGATAGGGACTGACGCACATTTGCAAAAACACCAGGCATTTCCCGAATATCGCCGGAAACAACGGCAATCCTGGCGACGAGATCCATATCGGTTTCAATGCGCCACTCGTAGATTAGGCTTTTCATATGACTCCGCAGGAAAAAGTCCAAACACGAAAGATCCGGCGATCTTGGTGGCCAAGATATGGGACCACTTCGACCAATCCATCGCCCTGGGACAATGGAAAACTATTATTTAACTTATCACCTCTTGCGCTCAGAGCATACATTGTATGACGAAATTTGCTCGTATAGTTGCATTCTATCACCTCGTAAAGTTTTGCCCACTTTTTTAGATACACCCTGTATACTGATATCTATACAGTCAAACCTCGTTAGTACATCTATCCTGGCGCCAGTCTTAGAAATGACTTACTAAGCGGAGTGACTTTTATAAGCGAATTTATATTAAATGGAAAATGAAATTCCAGATGTTTATGTAATAAGTATGCCTATAATTAAATTGCATTATAAATTACATAATTTAGTAGAGTAAGAATTTCAATTCATAAAATGGGTGACAAATTAAGGAAAGTATAGTAAGTAACTAAGTTAAGTTCTAGTATATTTAATTGTACAACACAATAGATATCCATTTCTCATTGGTTTATAAAAAAATCGTCCATTTTTGTTTGAGGGCAGTTTTCTGAAATCAAACATTTTTTTTCTCTAAGCTATATATCTTATCATATTCTTTACCTGGAATATTTTAAAACCTAAACTTGCAATCATGTCCAACAAAAACTAAGTGTTTTTGAAGATAATCTTGACGAAGAAATGGGATCGGATTTCCATTAAAAGAGACGTCTTAAATGGAGAAGTTGAAAAAATAGCGATGTAGCAGAGTAGGTGAAAAGCATACAAGAATGGTCAGAACTTCTGAAACATGATGTAATATGCGGCGTGACGCTTTAACCAGGGGGCTTACTAACGAGGTTTGACTACTGTACACATATTTTTCCTTTGAAGAATTGCTAAAAAACTAATTCAACAATTTCTTTTATTAGCATGATTTAAATAAGTTGTCACATCCAAAAGAGTCTAAAATTTCCCTCTGAGCGAAAATGTGTCCAGGCTGAGACTCGAAACCAGAATCCTTGGATTTAAGGAGAGCTTTGGTAATTAAAGCCAAGTGTTCTTTGTTCGAGTTCCAGCCTGTACATATTTTCGCTCAGATGGAAAAATTACCATTCATTTAAATTATTTAACAATGATATATTTGTGTTTAAAATAAGTTAGAGTGAAGTTGATGCATCATCTTCACATACATTCACATTTATTTTTCTTAATTTTTGGAAACATAAATTGCTTATTGGATTATGGTGCTTATGGTGCTATTGCACCATAAAATATGCTTAAAAATTTTGTATACAATTGAATACAACTTGCTAACTGGTACACATAACATATAAGTGATATTAGAAACACACTAAAATGAGTTTCAAATCTTCATTTCGAATCGCTTCCGCGATCGTCATCTGGTGTAACATCAATTTACCCTGATGACGATCGTGGAAGCGATTCGAAACATAGATTTGAAACACATTTTAATGTATTTGCAACATCACTTATATGTTATATGTACGAGTTAGCAAGATGTGTTTAATTTGAATGCAAAATTTTAAAGGAAAACAGTTTCACTTAGTTAATTTCTTTATAAGATTCTTATTACTGAAGTATGTGCTTCATTTCTGGTTCAAAATATTTTTTTTTTTGGTAGAAAAGGAAAACGTCCCTATCGAAAATGTTTTAGACTCAGGAATTATTAACTAAAGGAAATAAAAATATATTAAACCAACAATGAATTTAGTAACTCCCTAAAAAATTGTGGGGGCTGGAAAATAAAAGTACTAGGTATCATAACTTTTTCACAAAAAAATTACCCCTTAAGATTTCTTCTCCTCCCAAGTATAATAAGAATAGCATTAAAATAACGAATTATTAGGATGAGCGAAGCGAATCCTCTACTAGTCTACTCAAATTACATTTTATCATACACTTTACAAAAAAACTATTCAATATTTTGACTTGAAATTAAACTTAAAAATACATTATGACCTGTAGATTTGCACAATGTTATTTTTTTTTACAGAATAACCTTAAAAAAATTATTATTTTAATTAATTTATTTTACATGTTTTTCCATTACGGACGCATTCTTGCAAATAAAAAATGAAACACGTATATTTTCAGAAGAAAAAATAATAAATCATGGAGTCAGTACTTATAGATAGAATCATGATTAAATTAATAAATAAAATATATTTTCATTATTCCGTCAAAATACCTCAAAAACTGTTTTTTAAATTTAACTAGCTGTTTAACCCGTTCTATGCACGGGAGTTCATGAATTGAATTCTAAAACCAAAATTAAAAATAACTATTCGATTTAGTAAAATATTTTTCTACTACTGTGCCTTTTTTTTATAAAATTTAATTTATCAGTTTACTATGGCAGCAGACGATAATGCTGTGTCTTTGGAATAAGGAATAAATAGAATAAAAAAAATTTTGGAGTTTGTGATAAAATGTTTGCGTTTATCTAAAAAAAAATTCTAATAATTAAGCAGAATTGCATAATCTCTAATTATTTGCATGTGAGGTAAAAGAATTATCGCAATACCCGCTGGAGCTTTTTAATATTGCAGCGTGGCTTACATAATATGTATATCTCTATATTATTTGCATGTGAGACAAAAGAATTATCGTAGCGTAATACCGGCTACAGCTTTTTAATATTGCAGCGTGGCATACGTAATATGTAAGGTAAAAGAATTATCGTAATACCGGCTACAGCTTAAAACTTTACTTACATTAAACTTTCTTATATAAAAATGTATGTTATTTGAGAGGAAAATATACATTTTAATAGAATACTTTATTAAGATTGGTTGGAGATGGCGCATATTTTGGCTATCATTCCTTTTAATCATATAATTGTTTCACGATTTCTTTTGTGAAATTTTAAAAATATTTTCTACAGGAAAATTATAGCATATTTTTAATGAATTAAAATTTGTGAAAATTCAATTATTTAATAAAATTAAATATTTTTTAGTGTTAAGAATTCAAATACACAATTTATTCTTATTATGTGAAATAATTTACGCAGACGAAACTTACGCATGTTAAAAGAATTATATTATGTGTTTTTTTGTAATGTGGCAACAAAAAAAAATTGTAAACAAATAAAATTAAATGTTAATTCGTTATATAAAGTGTTATTCGAATTCGAAGGTTGAAAATTTAACCAAGTGAAACATATTTACTATTAAGAAGTAATTACAATTAGTATTATTTTTAATATGTTGGCCGTTTAAAAACAATTTATGGAATGTATTAGTTCTATTAAAATGAATGCCAAGAAAACGTACACTTACTGGTCGAAAAAAACGCGAACATGATTTAGCTTTAAGGCAAGAGACTAGATACCAGCGCAAAAAACGACGACATGACGAATCTCTTCTGACAGATAATGCATGTGCTCGGAAATATGCTTTAAATTTCGAAGATGCGCAAAATAAATTAAAATTATATTTTTGTAAAATTTGTCATCGACGTTGGTTTGACATGCATATTCAATCTGACGGATCTTGTAAGACTTGCCATAAATGTATAGTAAATAATGAACTAAATATTTTTTCTGTAGCTAATAATATGGATCCAGGTCAACAACCGGAAATATTGAAGAATTTAACTTTCATTGAGGAGCAATTAATTGCCCAAGTTCATCCAGTTATTACTGTTTATCGCATTAAAGGTGGTCAGCTTGGATACAGTGGGCAAGTTATTAATTTTCATCAAGATATTACAGAATTTTGTACTTTATTACCTCATTCCATAGATACTATATCACAGAACATCTTTGTTAGAAGACAAGATGGTGAAGAATTCAAAGATTTTATAGTAAATCGTGAAAACGTTAAGTCTGCTTTAGAATATCTAAAGGAAAATAATCCTTGGTATCGTTATATTACTATTGATGAAAATAATTTGCAAAGTTTACCCGAAAATGAAAATATTTTTCGGAGAATAATACTCAGTCAAGAGCAACAGCAGATTTATTTACCATCAGTTGAAAAAACTTTGAATTCTGTAGATGATCAATGTCCATGGACAAATAATATATATGAATCCGGAGCCCCAAATGTGAATTTCAGATGTAATCGAGAGGCAATAAATAGTATGTTAGGTATTAAAGAAGGAAATGATGAATGCAGTGTCATTCCTTGGCCTCAGATAGATACTAAGCCTTTAAATGAATTTTCATGTGATGGATATATTTGTAGAGCTTTTCCTACGTTATTTCCAACAGGAAGAGGTGATCTTAGAGATGCTAGAGTTCGTAAAATTACACCAAAAGAATACTTTAAATTTCTCATGATATATGACAATGAAAGATTTGCACGGCATCCAAGATTTAGATTTTTTGCTTTCAATAGCATAATGTGTTGGACAGCATTACAAAATGAAATTATTTGTATGAAAACAATTCTCGCCTATAATGATGTTGAAACAGTAGAAAAACTCCAGGAACGGTTGCAGAAAGATCTTACATTGTACAGGTCTATTTTATCTTTCAATGCTAATTTAAGATCATCGAGCTCTTATTGGTTTATCAGATCACGAGAGTTGTTAGACATGGTTGAGGAATTGGGAACTCCTACTGTTTTCATTACACTTAGTGCAGCTGATTTATACTGGCCTGAAATTTATCGCATCATTGATGCAGACTATGTTTACACTAATTGTAACCAAAATTCTGAATTCATCAGAAAATCAAAATTGTTGAATTGTAATCCTTTAATCGTTGCTTACTTTTTTCATAAGCGGTTGGATTTTTTTTATGGAACATTTTTTCAAGAAATATTTCAAAATCAAAGACTCTTGGTTTCGTATTGAGTTGCAACATAGAGGTAGTCCTCACATGCATGGTCTTTTCTGGTTTGGAGATGCTCCTGATGTAAACAATCTTAGTTCAAATGATGATGAAAATATAAGTAAAATTGTAAAATACTTTGACGAATTCATATTGACTTGGCAACCAGATCCTAATATCCATCTAAATTTCATTTTACGGATGTGCCTGATGAAGCTGCTGACTATAATTACTTAATACGCGCAGTACAAATGCATAAATGTTCTAAAGCTTATTGTAAGAAAAGAAAAAATATTCTTCAGAAGTCACATGCCGTTTCAAATTTCCCAAAGAATGTTCTCACGAAAGTAAAATTCAGTTCCTTACTAATGAACCCGAATACATTTCAAAAAGAAATAGTCCTTATTTTAACAGTCATAGCCCACAAATTTTAAACATTTGGCGAGCAAACATGGATTCCCAAGCAGTCATTTCCATTCGCGCAGCTCTAAAATATATTGCTAAATATGCTAGCAAAGGTGAACCAAGATCAGAAGGACTGAAAAACTTCATCAGACAAACAGTTCAAGAATCACGCGATAATATCAATGTTCAGCAGATAATTCAGAAGATTTTAATAAAAATGTGTGCTGAACGTGATTATTCTGCCCAGGAAATATTTTGGGTGTTAATGGGATGGCCTTCGTATAAATCATCTCGTCAGTTTGTCACCATTAATTTAGCAAGGAACGCATGGGAACAATTAGAGATGAATAAGGAGGATGGAAGCATATCCGTTTCAAATATTTTAGAAAAGTACGAGCAACGTCTAGTGAGATTTGAAAATATGTCCTTGCAGAATTATTTCACAAACGTTTATAAACGCGGTGAAATTTTCAGTATCAGAAAAAAAAAACATTTATCCCCAGAATTATACCTAAATTGAAATATGATCCCAATAATGTAAATAATGAAGATTTCTATAAGCAACAAGTTATGTTGCATATTCCTTGGCGTGATTTTCAAATTATGAATCCAAATAGTACTTTATGGAAAGTTATATATGAACAGCATTTTAAGAATAATGAAATTCAAAGATTGGATTTGGAATATCTGTTGCAAAATTTAGAAGATGAGGAAGAATTTGAAGAAATTGAATCTACTGAAATAGATCAACCATTTGACTGGATGAATGTCGCTTCAAGACAAAATAATGCACAGGATGAATTAGATTTGGGCAGAAGGGACATTGATATAAGGCATAACTGGCATACCATTCAAAGTCAAGATTTGCTTAATAAATTACAGAATTTGATTGAAAATGAAAAAGTGAAAGAGAGTGAAAAAAGTGGTTGTGTCACTGTTCCTTCTAATTTGTCAAATTTCGTCTTTTATGAACAGAAATAAATAATAAATATTTTTGAAGAACAGCTCAATTTCTTGCACGGTCATAGGCGAGAAATGCCAATTAAAAGAATTGTTGCCCAAGGAAAAGTAGGCTCTGGAAAAAGTACTTTAATACATTACTTCACTGCTCGATTAAATGAAACATTTGGTCCATCTTCTTTTCAATTGCTTGCACCAACTGGTGTCGCCGCAGTAAATATAAATGGATCAACGATTCATTCAAAACTTTTATTGGCACTAAATCAAAAGCTAAGAGATCTTAGTCCATATTCGATTGTTCAATTTCAGGAGGAGTTTCGAAATTGTAAATTCATAATTATAGATGAAATGAGTATGATTGGATGCAGTCTTTTGCGAAAAATAGATTTACGATTACGTAGTGCTGTGCCATCGAAACAAGATGAACCTTTCGATGGAATGTTCTTATACCTATTTGGAGATATCAAACAACTACCTTCAGTAAACGACAGGCCTCTTTACAGTGACAAAATCAAGGAAGTGAGTTTCTTTTAGAAGGACAATTGTTATTTTCTTCGACTATTCAAAAATATTTTTTTTATCATCATCCTTCCGGCAAGATGAAACTCAACAAATATTTTGTAGCATACTTGATCGAATTAGCAATGGAGATCGCGCTACTGAAGACTATAAAATATTAATGAATCGAAGTTTGCAGTCTCTTTCAAAAAGCGAACAGCATTTATTTAAAGATGCAATTAGGCTGTTTTCAACGAATAAAGAAGTAAAAGAATATAATAATGAAAAATTGTAAGAACTGGGTCAACCTGTTGCTTTGATTCAAGCTCTTCATAATTGTAATAAAGCAAAGTTGGCCGATTCTGAAATGACAAACGGACTTGAATCATTTCTTACTTTATCAATTGGGTCTAAAGTAATGTTACGTTCTAATTTGTGGACCGAAAAAGGTTTAGTAAACGGGGCTTTAGGCTATGTTGCAGATATTATTTATGAAGAAAATCACGGGCCACCAGACCAGATGCCGCAAATAATCATGGTTAAATTTGAAAACTACAGTCATTCAACTTATGAGAATGGCTGCGTTCCGATTCTACCAATAACTAGATTCTGGAAAAATGGAAATATAAATTGCTCAAGAAAACAATTTCCTCTGCAGTTAGCTTTTGCAGTTACAATTCATAAATCCCAAGGTTTAACATTAGATAAAGCAGTCGTAGATATTGGGGATAAAGAGATAGCAGTTGGCTTAACATACGTAGCGTTGTCGAGAGTGAAAACCCTGCAAGGTTTAACATTCAATAGAAAATTTCCCTACGAGAGATTCTACAATATCAAAAATTCTCGTATGCTAACATGCAGAAAAAAAGAGAAATTAGAATGAAAAGTTTTACAGTTAATAATTCTTAGTATCAACGAGGGCAGATTTCAAATGTTTTTCAGAAAATAGGATTTTGAAGAAGTAATTTTCTTCAAGCTCTCTTCGAATATATTAATCTAAGATTGCTATCAAAGATTTTTTGATGTGAATTACAAAGACTGGAAACATACCTATTTCAAACCATTTGAGGAATCATCAGAGGCTATTGTAAAATGTAAAAACATCTTTAATAGAGCTTTTAGTTGAGAATTTGAAAATATTTTGTAAAATTTTGCTTCGAAAATATTTTTATTTATACCAGTCTTATATCATAAATAAATAATTCCGATGAAATTCTTAGTTATTTGGCTGAATTTACATTTCTAAAATTAAAATGCGCCAAAACATAAAATAACGTTCTTGCTTGATAAAGATGCAAAAATAATATAAAAAATATTGTTACTTTCAAATATTTATCTTATTAAATAATGTTTCGCGAATCCAAACAGAGTATGGCTTTTGCTAGTATATTTAAATATCAATTGCTTTTGCAAAAAATGAGGACAAGTGTAATTAGATCTGTAAAAACATTTTTTTTTTCATGAAAGGCTGAGATATCAAGCAGAAATTAATAGCAAAAAAGGTGCATGGTATTGTGAGTGCTCGGTATAGGGAAATAAAAGGTAAAATTAGAGGTAAGAAAATTGCTCTTATCATCTACTCTGGATCGTCCTTGTCATCGAGAGATTAATCCAATTTAATTGTAATGGTTACTTATCCATACAGCACTGTGAAGATTATTTGATTATCTATTTGAGAACATAATCTTGAGAAGACAGCTATAATTTAAATTTCTGGTTTACTGAAAAAAATTATTAGTTACATTGTATGTATTTAGATTTAATTAATTAATTGTTGGGAAAAACGATAATTTTAAGTTATTTTATATATCTAAACTTTACACTTATAGGAGCACACATAATGCTTATTTTTCTAAGAAAACTACCTAATAGAAAGAGAAAAAAATATTACATAATAAAAAGAAAATAATGTTTTTGAGACTTTGAATAAGTGGAAATTATTTGATTACACATGTTTCACTTCCCGAGTGAAATCCTAGATTTGCTAGCCGAAGTTTCCAGCCTTTTGAGATGATTAATGTTTCAAGGTCACTTTTCTTTAATTACGCGCATTGAAATATGTTATTAATCTCAGGAGACTATTTTATTTCCTATCACATGGCCTCATTGTTTTGTAAAAAAAAGTCGAGCAACTCATTGTAATTAAAAATTACGGCTTTAAAACTTCTTTTTTCATACAAACTCACTCTTAAAACCTATAGGATACTTTCGGTTGAAGCAGAAAATTTAAACTTCGCATGATGGAAGGCATTATAGCTCGTGTAAAGGAAAAAGGTCCAAAAATCATTAACTTTTAATTCAGTTTATTACGTGTCTACGTACTATTGACTTTCCATTATCGGGATTTCGAAAGCGAGATTTTAACGTTTCTTTTTTTGCATTTCAGGTAAGGATCACTAATGAAATCAGCTCGGCCTTTCCATAAAGAATGAAAAAAATCACGAATTAAATTGAATTTGACTAATTGTAATTATTGCGCGTGAGAAACATAGTATATCACGAACGCCCCCTAGATATGTGAGAAAGTCCTGCTTCGTGTGACGTTTCGTGGCGTCACAACAAAGCGTGTTACGGCTTTCCCAAATCTAGGAGGCGTTGATATCCCTCGAACTGGGTTTGAGGACACAGGTAAAGGACACCTTTGTGACTCAACAACTCCGATTTTGAAAATATTTACTGACAAGGAAGGTCTCCATACGGGCATACTCCGAAAAACCTGAAAAATTTATAGAATGTTCTACTTATGAAAATAGATATGTTTATAAAAAAAAAATTCGGCAGAAACTCGATAGAGCGTCCGTAAAAAAATAATGAAAATTTTGATATTTGGCGATTTATCACCGGTTGGCGATGGAATAAAATTTCAAAAAATACTTTTTTATGTCAAATACTCTTTAAGATAAAAATGTTTCATATTGAGCTTTTTTAAATAAATTTAATGTAAATAACTTTAGTTTTGTCAGTTTTAGTTTGATTTAACTATAGTTTTGTCATATATATAGATTTATAATGAAAGTTAACAATCAAATTTTATGAATTAAAACAAAATTAAAATTAATTAAAATTGTTTCAATGTCAAAATTCAGTCCAATTGAGCATTGTCGATTCAATTTTGTTGCTATGGAAACAAAGACTTCTTTGGTATTAAAATGAATAACTGCAGCTTTCTTCATCGTGCCTTTATTTTGGATTATGCAACTTTCTCACTGATATATCCGCTCACTAAGCTGTAGGTTTCATTGCAATAGCAGCATTATTTAAATTAATATAGTTCTACAGATATAATCCAGTTTTAAATAATAACGTTATGATTAATACTCTCAAGGCTTATATGTCTATACGCAATAAATTTTTTTATATCATATTAGAAAAAACATCTTTTTTTAGCATTAAAAAAAAAAATTACGGAGAAAACAACATTACAATTTTACCCTTTTCCTCGGCGGTCAGGGGAAGTATAAGAAAACATTTTTTATATATGAAATTGTTTTTAAAGTAATAAAATTAAATAACAAGCAACATAAATATTTAATACAAATAAACGGTCAAGTTAAAGTATTACTCGCGCACAAAGGGTTGCGTACAATAATATATGAATTGGTAAATGTATTATTAGACCAATGTCAGAAGGGCGTCTTTTTTGCTTAAATATTATCCATTCACAATGCTATAGCATTGTGAATGGATAATACACATGGATAATACACATGGATTGCCCGTCTGACATTGGTCTTAAAAAAAAAAAAAAAAAAAAAAAAAAAAAAAAAAAAAAAAAAAAACCGTAGCCAAAAGAATACCAAGACTTTGTAAAAACTATACAACGTAGGATTGGGATAGCTGCATGGTAGAAAAGAATAAATGGATATACCATGATAGTTCAAAGAGATATGGAACCTAAATAATATCAAATATAGCTATTCTGTATAACTCTTTTTTTAATCTTATCCTAATCTGTTTCAAATGAACTTAATTCATTGCTGACAAAAAAAAAAGTGCATATTTAGATTTTATTTGGGAGTCATAAACCTAAATTCAGCTTAGTAATAATCCTTTCTTTTTACAGTTTCCCTAAAGCAAAACCCTTGTTCAAAATTAAAACTTAGCATTGTGCTAAGCGCGCTTCGAAAAGACGTCGCAAAGTTGCAACGCCGATTTGGTCCGTGCCACGTTTTTCCATATACTAGGTTTTAGTTAACATTTAAAGATACGGTAAGTGTACTGAGAGAGCCACTCAGTGCAAACTAGTTGCAAATCCCATAATATTTATGTGATTAATTATAATTAAATTAGTTTTGACGTTTATTGCTTTCAGTTTGACGTTTATTGCTTTTATACTGTTATTGCTTTACACAAATATATCCTTAAAATTGGTTATCTAGGCTTTAAAAGTCGGTGGAGCATAGAGTACGCCGCTCCTGTCATTATGTATGTCCAAACCCTCCGTGTCTTTAAGGGTTAATATCTCGGCTAATTACCGACGATTTTTTTTCGAAAATTATGATCAACAATGATTTTATACTTCTGCTACGATAGGTACCTCCAGCGCTGCTCAACACTTTTGTTGAATGCCCGTAAATCGAAATTTGTGTGTAACGGAACAATGCAATTTTCTCACAAACTATGTGACCTAGCGTAATCGCTATAGTTTTCCTGCAAGGTTTAAATTGACGTCTACTACCTCTAATTCTTTCATAATTTTAGTTTCAGGAGGTTCGGAAATATATGGGGGGAACATATTTTTGCACTACATTTTTGGCGGTAACTTTGAAAATATAATACCTAATATCAGATGAAATGTATTTTTGAGTTCAGCGTTACGAAATCTTGCACGCGATATCCCACACAAAATACAAAGAAAAGATTTTTTTTTCAAGTAACTTAATTAGTCCCTCTACATTTTTCCTAACTATATTTATGAATGTTTATTAATCTGTAAATATGTGGGTCAACAGTCTTAATTACTTCCCCCAATTTGAACTTTCCACGTTCCATAGTTTACGAGTAAAATGGCTGTGACAGACGGATAGACAAACACAGGAGTGATCTGATAATGATTCCGTTTTTACTTTTTAATTACGGAACCCTAAAAATATATCAATTAAACTCTCTCGTTGTTAAGGTTTAAATTCCTTAAATACTATTTACACGCATTCTAAAAATCAATTAACAAGCAATAATCTGGTGCATTAAAATCGTTTGCTTTTGGCGAGAAAAACTACTGCTCGCCAAATCGCGTTACTCTTTTGTCTTTTCGTGCCAAATGCTTGAAAGTATTTTATTTTTTTACAGACTTTCTACTGTAATTCCGCCGCTAAATTTGACTGATCCTTTATTACATACATAAGTAGTTTAATTAGTATTTTTTTTTTTTAATATTCTGAGTATGCCTAGTAAGGAGATCTTCCTTGTGAGATGTTAGAATACATAATTTAAAACATGAAAAAAAAAATAATAAGATTTAGATCCTAGAAATTAAAAAAAAAAATGTCTGAAAGGTAATTTTTTCACATCTGCACTAAACAGAAAATTAAGTATTTCTCATAAATATTGTAAATTTTCTAATGCAAAATTGTAAAGTACGAATTTACATTTGTGAAAAATACATATTTAGGGATCTCCAGCTTTTTAAATTTGACAAATCTTTCGAAGTTCATTTTAACAATAATGATGTGAAAGTGCTCAAATAATAAATAAAACTTTGGCATGGCAAAATTAACTTAGTATCTCCGTCTTTTAAGAATGCTATGAACAATTTTTGTTAACTGCTGTGTTGGAAGATTGCAGCAATCTATAACATCGTATAAGTAACATTGATTTTTGGGTATCGTCCAAATATGCAACCGGTTAAGTATCTTCTCAAACAACAGCAATAACAAAAAATATTTATATATATTCTTTCTCGCTCAACAACATGAAAATTTCTGAGACATTTTTTGACTCATTTTTAAACAAAAAAAGAAAAAAAAAATCATGCGTCAAGCATAGATTATGAAACACTTTCCAACACATTCAGAATAATGTAACAATGCACCGCTTAAAAAATTAAAATATTACGCCTAATTCAATCATGTGGAAACGTATATCACATTTCAAAATTCAATTTCAGCTGTTCTCATCTACAATCGGAAAATTATCCGCATTTTTTCAGCAGACCTGTATTTGATATATAGATTTGTATCTATTAACTACATGCATGCCAAAATTTAGTTCAATTAAGAAATACATATACTTCAGTTGAAAATTCCCTTTCAGAAATTTCGGATATTTGGTTTAAAGTGCCAAATGACAGCATTTTTTGAAAGATTTTCTGCCTTTACTGATAAATGAAAATAAAAAAAGTTAGTTTCCATTGGTTTTGAATGAGAAAACCTACCAATTTCATGCATTTGTGAACAAAAATGAATTAAAAAGTGCGTTGTGAGTGGCCAGTTTGAATTTAAGAACAACCTTGCGTAAGCTGCGTATTAAAAATGATATCTAAGTGTATATTTCTTCTCTATCTTTCATAATACCATAAATTGCTATCTCTTTCCAATCGATTCAATAATGCAATATCCAGATCGTAATCGAAATCCGTTTTTAATATCTCTATCCTTAAACATCTTTTGGTTTAACATTTTACTTCTTCTTTATTTAGAATTTTTCAAAAATCAAGTTTTAATAATAAAAGCACCAATTTAGTAAGTATTTGTACAAGTAAAGGGTCTCATTAAAAATTGTGAGTATAACCTAGTAAAAAGAGAAAGAAACTCCAGCTCTACTTTTGAACCATCATTAAATATTAAAATATAAAACGCATCGGGAAATCTAGAGTTATTATGATTAATAGGACCTACATTATAGGATGCTGCAATCAGAGTACCATCACATATTTCATAAAAAGGCCAGAATGACACGAAAATGAATAATTTAAACTAAAAGCATACTCTGAAAACCGATAGTCATTAGAGAAAATGTAATGAATTTTTTGTAAAAATTCTGCTTTATTTTCTAAGAAGCGAGAGTTCTCTTTTTCAATGCAAACTCAACAACTAAAGCGCCGTTAATTCCACTTTAACCGGTAAAGATATTTTCTGATGACATTTTTTTTCAATTTTTACGTAAGCCAAACAATGTATTAAGCATTTTATTAATGATATAGATACGTAATTTTATTTCAAGTAATTACTAGAAAACTAATTAAACAATTATTTCTATTGGTATTATTTAAAAAAGGCATTGCTTTAAAAAATCAAGCTGAAAGCATAACATGTACACCAAGAGGTAATGGAGATAATTTAATGAATATTTTGAAAAAATGATGTTTTATTTTCATTAAGCAACAGTTCTCTTTTTAAACGTACAGTTAGAAATTAAAGTTTGTTTAATTCCATTTATATTTTTTTCTTATCTAACCACTAAACATCTGATATTTATTTATTTATTTTCGTTTAATATTTATTTTATTTTATTACTTTATTATTATTCTATTATTTATTTTATATTATTATTTATTTATTTATTGCAAAAATTCTGAATTATTTCCAAAAAAGCGACAGTTCCCTTTTTCAATGTAAACTCAACAAATAATGCATTCTACTTAGATCATACTTTAACCGGTAAATATACTTTGCGATGACTCTTTTTATAACTTTTCTCATGGGAATAATGTAAGCATTTTATTTATGCATTTACATACATAATTTGCGTTTGAGGAATTACTAAAACTTATTTAACCTCCTGAGACCCCGCGTCCATTCTATTGGATATTTTTATTTTTTGTATAAAATACTTAATTTCAGTTGGAACTTGTAAATACTTGCTGCCTATTATACTAGATAATCTAGTGCTGCTATCTGTGTTCCGAGATAATAAAAATATTGCATCTAAATATGTATTTTAATCATTTGAAAGAGGCAGGGAACAAGAGAAAGACTGCTGAAGGTAAGTCGACAGTTTAAACGCTAATTTTATATATTTTTTAAAAATATTTTAATATTAATGCTACACACATCTAATTTTTAATGTTGTATCAATGAAATGACATCGCACTTTAAGTAATCTAATTTATATTTTAGAGAATAAACAACAACAAAAAAAAATTAATGTCCATTCTGTTAGACGTTAGGTCTTCATCAGTTGTTTTTATTCATATAAGAGTCTCTTTGTATACTGAAGAGAGGCATTTGTTTTTACTTAAATATCAACACAGTATTGAAACAAATAATAGATACAGAAGTGGATAATATATTTTCTTAAATAAATAAATAATAAATAAATAAATATCATCCTAAAAATATACATTTTTGCTGATAAAATGCTTGTTCTAATCCAGTACATTGTTAAATTTTTGATTTCAGTGAAATATTTATATATATATTGCAGCATTTGTTAAATATAGATATTTATAATTAAGCTTTTATTATGTATGTAGCTTTTAGAAAATAAACAACAACAAAAAAAATTAATGTCCATTCTATTAGACGTTAGGTCTTCATCAGTTGTTTTTATTCATATAAGAGTCTCTTTGTATACTGAAGAGAGGCATTTGTTTTTACTTAAATATCAACACAGTATTGAAACAAATAATAGATACAGAAGTGGATAATATATTTTCTTAAATAAATAAATAATAAATAAATAAATATCATCCTAAAAATATACATTTTTGCTGATAAAATGCTTGTTCTAATCCAGTACATTGTTAAATTTTTGATTTCAGTTAAATATTTATATATATATTGCAGCATTTGGTAAATATAGATATTTATAATTAAGCTTTTATTATGTTTTATTGTTATTCATTGTAACTATTTTTGATATTATTCTTCTGTTAGTATGCTATTTATAATTGAATTAATAAATTTAATCATATTTAATTAGCAACAAAAATGTTAAGAACATATAATTAAAGATAACAGTATAAGATTATAAATAAACTAATTTAGATTTCTTTTAAATTTCTTCTTTGCATTTACTTGCCAATTGTGGTAGCTGTGCCCCTAAATATTATCATTATTGTAGGAAACAAATGACTGGTGTTGAGGAGAGATAAAAAACAAAACAAAATGTTTTTAAATTTTTGTATTAAAGTACCATTTTTCTATTTGATGAAGAAAAAATTAATTTATGTGATAATTATAAGTGACGTATAAACGATTAGAACACACTTCTGATGTCAACAAACTTTGTAGTGAAAGAAATAGGAACTTGATGCTAAATATCTGGGATTTGAAGCTTATGTAGCGATCTTATCTTACTTGACAAGTATAAAATAAAATAAGGTTGTGTGCATGAAATGCAACTTGTATTTGTATATTCGTTTAACTATAAAAAATAATTGCAGGCTTTTTATATTATTTTGCTGTTCGTATGTTGTTTATAAATAAATTAGTTCATTTAATTGAATTTAAACAGAAATAAAAATTTAAAGAAAATGTAACGGAAGATAATAGTTTTAGATTATAAATAAACTGCATTTTATTTCTTTTTAATTTCCTTTTGGCATCCAAATATCAATTGTGATAACCGTGCCATTAACTATTTATAATTATTTTTAGATTAAAACTTTTATTGATGCGTTGGATTTTTTTAAAATTCCCTTTTAAAAAGCTATTTAAAAAGTCACTAAATTGATTTATGCTTTTCAAATGAATTTCATCCAAAAATACTTTTTCTATTTAATAATGAAAAAATTAAAATTGTGCAATATTTAAAGGTGATCTATGAACGATAAAAGCACATTTTTAATGAAGGAATTATTTTTTTTAAACGGAAATAAAAATTTAAAAAATATATACCTCACGATAATAGTTTAAGATTATAAATAATCTGTGTTTTATTTCTTTTAAATTTACTTTTGGCACCCAAAGTCAATTGTGATAACCGTGCCACTAACTATCTATAAATTCTTTTAGAAAAATCTTTTATTGATGTGACAGATTTTTTACTTTCTTCTATCTTTACAAGAAGAAAGTATTGGATTCATGAAAATTTTCGAATTCCGGTTTGTGACTGATTTACACGTTTTAGGGGTCAGAGATTTCAAAAAACATGTTTTTACAAAATGTCTGTCTGTGACTCTGTGAGTCTGTCTGTCTGTCTGTGTGTATGTGACACAAATTTTGTGGGCGCTCTATCTCAAGAACTAATGCACGGAATTTAATAAAAATTCATATTCTGTTAGTCCCTAATACAGATTGATGCTTATTAGTTTTTGGTGTAAATCGCTCAACAGGTGGCGCTTCTATGCTGCATTTTTCACGATTTTTGCACTATCTCTATCTCAAGAACTAATGCACGGATTTTGATCAAACTTCAGATTTAGTTAGTCCTTGATATGAGTTGATGCTTATTACGTTTTGGTGTAAATCGCCCAACAGGTGGCGCTGTTATGATGAATTTTGCAGGATTTACACGATTTCCCCAATAGCTCTATCTTAAGAACTAACGCACGGATTTTCATCAAACTTCAGATTCAGTTAGTCCTTGATATGACTTGCTACTGATTATGTGTTGGTGTAAATCGCCCAACAGGTGGCGCTTCTGTGCTGCCTTTTTCACGATTGCCTCAATAGCTGTATCTATAGAACTAATGAACGAATTTTCATCTAACTTCAGATTTAGTTGTATGTTGACACAAGTTGTTGTTAATTAGGTTTTGGTGTTAATCACCCAATAGGTGGCGCTGCTATGCAGGAATTTTCACGATTTTCGCTGTAGCTCTATCTCAAAAACTAATGGACGGATTTTCTCCAAACTTCAGATTCAATTAGTCCTTGATATGACTTGCTACTGATTGTGTGTTGGTGTAAATCGCCCAACAGGTGGCGCTTGTGTGCTGCTTTTTTAACGATTGCCTCAATAGCTGTATCTATAGAACTAATGGACGAATTTTCATCTAACTTCAGATTTAGTTGTATGTTGACACAAGTTGTTGTTAATTAGGCTTTGGTGTTAATCACCCAATAGGTGGCGCTGCTATGCAGGAATTTTCGCAATTTTTGCTGTGGCTCTATCTCAAAAACTAATGCACGGATTTTTTCCAAACTTCAGATTCAGTCAGACGTTGACATAAATTATTGCTGATTAGGATTTGGTATAAATCACCCAATAGGTGGCGCTGCTAGACAGCATTTTGCTGGATTTACACGATTTCAGTGATAGTCATATCTCAAAAACTAGTGCACGGATTTTCTCCAAACTTCAGATTCAGTCAGATGTTGACATAAATTGTTGCTGATTAGGATTTGGTATAAATCACCCAATAGGTGGCGCTGCTAGGCAGCATTTTGCTGGATTTACACGATTTCAGCAATAGTCTCAAGAACTAATGCACGGAATTTCATATCTTTAGAATCCTCATGAGATGCATAGATTGCCATTTAATTCTGGCAGTGTGATAGCGAATTTTGATATATTAACATGTATGAGATAGAAGAAAGTTTTGGGATTGGTACATGCGACTAGTTTAAATTCCTTTTAAAGGAACTATTTAAAAACTCACTATATTGATTTATACTTTTCAAATAAATTTCATCCAAAAATACTTTTTCTCTTTGATTATGAAAAAATTAAAATTGTGCAATATTTAAAGGTGATATATGAACGATAAAAACACATTTATGATGAAAGAAAACTTTGCAATTAAGAATTTTTCATTCAGAATCATGTAATTCAATAATATGTTTTTTACAGGACTAAGACTCTAACTAAGACTCTAGGACTAAACTCTATACATTTTAAAAATTTTAAAATAAATAAATATATATAAAGAATATAAAGTTTTCTACTCCATAAAGAGCCTTAATCCTAAAAATGGTAAAATTTGTGCCAAAAATGTGAGCTTGGGTCTCAAGAGGATAACAAGTATTTTTATTAGTATCATTTAAATAAAGCATTGCTTTTAAAATTTAAACTAAAAGCATACTTTGTAAACGAAGAGTCAATAGAGATGATGTAATGAATTTTTTGCAAAAATAATGTTATTTTATAAATATTTTTTTTTTCCAAAAAAGCAACAGCTCTCTTTTAGGTAGCTTTCATTACAAAAAGCTACCTATTGCAGCCGCTCGGAGGAAAGCGATTAAAAAAAATTTTGGTATATTTTCATCGATCATGACCCCCAGACACCGAAACTACCCTCCGTTCAAAAGTTGATATATATATACACATATATATATATATATATATCCATATATATATATATATATATATCTGACATTTGTCATACTGTAACTCTCGAATTTATGAACCGATTTGGATGTAATTCGGTATGTGCATAGTGCATACCAATGTCTCGACCGAGTTCGTTGGCCAGCTTCATCCGCCATTTTGTTTCAAAATGGCGGCAATTTAAAATGTTTTTAAAAATTTGAAATTTGAAATGTGGTACCAAAGAATTGAAAATGGAAAAATATGTTTTTCTTCTGAATTTGACCTTTATACAAAGATTTCGGAGCAGTTTTTGTTTCATCTATATCTTAAAAAATGGCTGAGTTATAGCATTTTGAATTTCTAGCGTGGCTGACATTTTGAAACGTCCTGAATTTTGTCACGCGATAAAAGGCGTATTTATGAACCGATTTGGATGTACCTTGGTGTGTACATAGTACATATAAATATCTCGACCGAGTTCGTTGACCAGCTTCATCCGCCATCTTGTTTCAAAATGGCGGCCATTTAAAAATTTTTTTTAATTTAAAATTTAAAATGAGATACCAAAAAATTGGAAAATGAAAAAGAATTTTTTCGTATGTGTTTGAGCGTAATACAAAGATTCCAGAACAGTTTTTGTTTTGTCTATATCTAAAAAAATGGCTGTGTTATAGCATTTTGAATTTCTATTGTGGCTGACATTTTAAAACGACCTGATTTTTGTCACGCGATAACAAGCGTATTTATGAACCGATTTGGATGTTACTTGGTCTGCACATAGTACATACCAATGTCTCGACCGAGTTCATTGGCCAGCTTCATTCGCCATCTTGTTTCAAAAGGGTTGTCATTAAAAAAAAATAATTTAAAATTTAAAATGAGGTATGAAAAAATTGGAAAATGAAAAAGATTTTTTTATGTGTTTGGCCTTGATACAAAGATTCCGGAGCAGATTTTGTTTCTGAAAATTTGTTCTTTTGTTTATATCTTAAAAAATGGTTGAATTATAGCACTTTGAATTTCTAGTATGGCTAACATTTCGAAACGATCTTGTATTTGTCACGCGATAACACACGTATTCGCCTATTTCCATGTAAGAAAGCATGTGGATAGTATACATCAACATCTCAGCCAAATATAAGTTACTTTAAATAAAAGCAGCTTGGATAAAGCTGACTAATTTCGCGAAATTCTCATTCATAATGATTTAGTATTGATAAAAATTAGTATTGAATCTCCTATATTCGGTTTCTACTAAATTGAGCTTCGTGTGTTTGAATAATATAAGTTGGCTTTTTTAAAATAAGGAATTTGAAAGCTACCTCTTCCTCCCGGCACTGGCCGGAAGGACTTTTTTGAAGTACAGCTAGCAATTAAAGCATATTTAATTCCACTTATATTTTTTTGCTTATTTAAACACTATACATCTGATATTTATTTATTTTATTGTATTATATATTTTATTTTATTTTATTATTTATTTATTTATTGAAGATCGAATATTGTATATAACGCATTTTATTAATGACATACATAATTTTCCTTAGGAGAATTACTAAGGAATTTATTTAACACGTATTTTTCCTAACATGGTTTAAATAACTTTCTACTTTAAAAAGTATTCGCTTTTGAAACTGCTTAGTAATTTAATAACTAAATTTTCCCAAAACAGTTTCCTTTAATATAGTTATAAATGTTACAACGAGATTTCGCCATCTTATGGTTGCAGCTACAACAGCAAAAAAGTCCTTCCGGCCAGTGCCGGGAGGAAGAGGTAGCTTTCATAATCCTTATTTAAAAAAAGCCAAATTATATCACTCATACACACGAAGCTCAATTTAGTGGAAACCGAATATAGGAGATTCAATACTAATTTTTATCAATATAATGAATGAGAATTTCGCGAAATTAGTCAGCTTTATCCAAGCTGCTTTTCTTTAAAGTAACATATATTTGGCTGCCAAATTCGGCAATTTCTTAAAGTGCCCGTCATTTTAAGACAACATGGTGGATGAGGCTAAGCTGTGAACTTGGTCGAGACCTTAGTAATTGCTGTGCCCATGCTCACTCACATCGGAATCGGTTAATATATAGGAGTACTGTCGCATGCAAAAAATCAGATTTTTCAAAATGTCACTCACAATAGAAATTGAAACTGCTATATCCGAGCCATTTTTTAAGGTAAAGACAAACAAAAAATGCTCCTGAATCCTTATATCAAGGTCAAATGCTTAAGAAAGAAACCTTTTTCAATTTCTAATTTTTTTGCACCTCACTTTAAATATATATATATATTTTAATTTAATGGTCGCCATTTTGAAACAAGAGGGCTGATGAATCTGGCCAGCGAACTTGGTCGAGGTGTTGATGTATACTATCCACATGCCTTCTTACATGGAAATAGGCGAATACGTGTGTTATCGCGTGACAAATACAAGATCGTTTCAAAATGTTAGCCATGCTAGAAATTCAAAGTGCTATAAATCAACCATTTTTTAAGATATAAACAAAAGAACAAATTTTCAGAAACAAAAACTGCTCCGGAATCTTTGTATCAAGGCCAAACACATAAAAAAATCTTTTTCATTTTCCAATTGTTTAATACCTCATTTTGAATTTTAAATTTAATTTTTTTTAAATGGCAACCCTTTTGAAACAAGATGGCGAATGAAGCTGGCCAACGAACTCGGTCGAGACATTGGTGTGTACTATGTACAGACCAAGTTACATCCAAATAGGTTCATAATTACGCCTGTTATCGCGTGACAAAAATCAGGTCGTTTTAAAATGTCAGCCACAAGAGAAATTCAAAATGCTATTACTCAGCCATTTTTTTTTTAGATATAGACGAAAGAAAAACTGTTCCGGAATCTTTGTATTAAGGTCAAACACATACAGAAAAAATCTTTTTCACTTTCCAATTTTTTGGTATCTCATTTAAATTTTTTTATTTTTTAATTTTTTTAAATGGCCGCCATTTTGAAACAAGATGGCGGATGAAGCCGGCCAACGAACTCGGTCGAGATATTTGTTTGTACTATTTACACACCAAGGTACATCCAAGTCGGTTCATAAATACGCCTGTTATTACGTGAGAAAAATCAGGACGTTTCAAAATATTAGCCACGCTAGAAATTCAAAATGCTATAACACAGCCATTTTTTTAGATATAGACAAAACAAAAACTGTTCTTGAATCTTTGTATTAAGCTCAAACACATACGAAAAAATTCTTTTTCATTTTCCAATTTTTTGGTATCTCATTTTAAATTTTAAATTAAAAAGTTTTTTTAAATGGCCGCCATTTTGAAACAAGATGGCGGATGAAGCTGGTCAACGCACTCGGTCGAGATATTTGTATGTACTATGTACACACCAAGGTACATCCAAATCGGTTCATAAATACGCCTTTTATCGCGTGATAAAATTCAGGACGTTTCAAAATGTCAGCCACGCTAGAAATTCAAAAAGTCCTTCCGGCCAGTGCCGGGAGGAAGAGGTAGCTTTCATAATCTTTATTTAAAAAAAGCCAAATTATATCATTCAAACACACGAAGCTCAATTTAGTGGAAACCGAATATAGGAGATTCAATACTAATTTTTATCAATATAATGAATGAGAATTTCGCGAAATTAGTCAGCTTTATCCAAGCTGCTTTTATTTAAAGTAACATATATTTGGCTGCCAAATTCGGCAATTTCTTAAAGTGCCTGTCATTTTAAGACAACATGGTGGATGAGGTTAAGCAGTGAACTTGGTCGAGACCTTAGTAATTGCTGTGCACATGCTCACTCACATCGGAATCGGTTAATATATAGGAGTGCTGTCGTATGCAAAAAATCAGATTTTTCAAAATGTCACCCACAATAGAAATTGAAACTGCTATATCTGAGCCATTTTTTAAGGTAAAGACAAACAAAAAATGCTCCTGAATCCTTATATCAAGGTCAAATACTTAAGAAAGAAACCTTTTTCAATTTCTAATTTTTTTGCACCTCATTTTAAATATATATATATATTTTTTTTTTAATTTAATGGTCGCCATTTTGAAACAAGATGGCTGATGAATCTGGCCAGCGAACTTGGTCGAGGTGTTGATGTATACTATCCACATGCCTTCTTACATCGAAATAGGCGAATACATGTGTTATCGCGTGACAAATACAAGATCGTTTCAAAATGTTAGCCATGCTAGAAATTCAAAGTGCTATAAATCAACCAGTTTTTAAGATATAAACAAAAGAACAAATTTTCAGAAACAAAAACTGCTCCGGAATCTTTGTATCAAGGCCAAACACATAAAAATATCTTTTTCATTTTCCAATTGTTTAATACCTCATTTTGAATTTTAAATTTAATTTTTTTTTAATGGCAAACCTTTTGAAACAAGATGGCGAATGATGGTGGCCAACGAACTCGGTCGAGACATTGGTATGTACTATGTACAGACCAAGTTACATCCAAATAGGTTCATAATTACGCCTGTTATCGCGTGACAAAAATCAGGTCGTTTTAAAATGTCAGCCACAAGAGAAATTCAAAATGCTATTACTCAGCCATTTTTTTATATATAGACGAAAGAAAAACTGTTCCGGAATCTTTGTATTAAGGTCAAACACATACAAAAAAAATCTTTTTCACTTTCCAATTTTTTGGTATCTCATTTAAATTTTAAATTTAATTTTTTTTAAATGGCCGCCATTTTGAAACAAGATGACGGATGAAGCCGGCCAACGAACTCGGTCGAGATATTTGTATGTATTATGTACACACCAAGGTACATCCAAGTCGGTTCATAAATACGCCTGTTATTACGTGAGAAAAATCAGGACGTTCAAAATGTCAGCCACGCTAGAAATTCAAAATGCTATAACTCAGCCATTTCTTAAGATATAGACGAAACAAAAAATGCTCCCGAATCTTTTTATCAAGGTCAAACACATAAGAAAAAATATTTTTTCAATTTTTAATTTTTTGGTACCATATTTCAAATTTATATTTTTCTTAAAAATTTAAATGGCCACCATTTTTAAACAAGATGGCGGATGAAGCTGACCAACGAACCCGGTCGAGACATTGGTATGTACTCTGTATAAACGAAGATACATCCAAATCGGTTCATAAATTGAATGTTTTATTCATAAATTTTGTTCATAAATTGAAAGTTTGAATTTTATCGCGTGACAAAATTCAGGACGTTTCAAAATGTCAGCCACGCTAGAAATTCAAAATGCTATAACTCAGCCATTTTTTAAGATATAGACGAAACAAAAACTGCTCCGAAATCTTTGTATAAAGGTCAAATACATAAGAAAAAATATTTTTCCATTTTCAATTTTTTGGTACCACATTTCAAATTTTAAATAAAAAAAAAATTTAAATGGCCGCCATTTTGAAACAAAATGGCGGATGAAGCTGGCCAACGAACTCGGTCGAGAGATTGGTATGTACTATGTACAAACTGAATTACATCCAAATCGGTTCATAAATACGCCTTTTATCGCGTGACAAAATTCAGGACGTTTCAAAATGTCAGCCACGCTAGAAATTCAAAATGCTATAACTCAGCCATTTTTTAAGATATAGACGAAACAAAAACTGCTCCGGAATCTTTGTATAAAGGTCAAATACATAAGAAAAAAATATTTTTCCATTTTTAATTTTTTGGTACCACATTTCAAGTTTTAAAATTTTTTAAAATTTTTAAATGGCCGCCATTTTGAAACAAAACGGCATATGAAGTTGGCCAACGAACTCGGTCGAGAGACTGGTATGTACTATGTACACACTGAATTACATCCACATCGGTTCATAAATACACCTTTTATCGCGTGACAAAATTCAGGACGTTTCAAAATGTCAGCCACGCTAGAAATTCAAAATGCTATAACTCAGCCATTTTTTAAGATATAGACGAAACAAAAACTGCTCCGGAATCTTTGTATAAAGGTCAAATACATAAGAAAAAAATATTTTTCCATTTTTAATTTTTTGGTACCACATTTCAAGTTTTAAAATTTTTTAAAAATTTTAAATGGCCGCCATTTTGAAACAAAACGGCATATGAAGCTGGCCAACGAACTCGGTCGAGAGACTGGTATGTACTATGTACACACTGAATTACATCCAAATCGGTTCGTAAATACGCCTTTTATCGCGTGACAAAATTCAGGACGTTTCAAAATGTCAGCCACGCTAGAAATTCAAAATGCTATAACTCAGCCATTTTTTAAGATATAGACGAAACAAAAACTGCTCCGGAATCTTTGTATAAAGGTCAAATACATAAGAAAAAAATATTTTTCCATTTTTAATTTTTTGGTACCACATTTCAAGTTTAAAATGTTTTTTAAAAATTTAAATGGCCGCCATTTTGAAGCAAAACGTCGGATGAAGCTGGCAAACGAACTCGGTCGAGACATTGGTATGTACTATGTACACACCGAATTACATCGAAATCGGTTCATAATTACGGGAGTTACAGTGTGACATAGGTCAGATATATATATATATATATATATATATATATATCAATTTTGAACGGAGGGTGGTTTCGGGGTCTGGGGGTCATGATCGATGAAAATATACCAAAATTTTTTGAAATCGCTTTCCTCCGAACGGCTGCAATAGGTAGCTTTTTTGTAAAGAAAGCTACCTAAATGCTATAACTCAGCCATTTTTTAAGATATAGATGAAACAAAAACTGCTCCGAAATCTTTGTATAAAGGTCAAATTCATAAGAAAAACATATTTTTCCATTTTCAATTCTTTGGTACCACATTTCAAATTTAAAATTTTTAAAAAAATTTTAAATGGCCGCCATTTAGAAACAAAATGGCGGATGAAGCTGGCCAACGAACTCGGTCGAGAGATTGGTATGTACGATGTACACACTGAATTACATCCAAATCGGTTCATAAATACGCCTTTTATCGCGTGACAAAATTCAGGACGTTTCAAAATGTCAGCCACGCTAGAAATTCAAAATGCTATAACTCAGCCATTTTTTAAGATATAGACGAAACAAAAACTGCTCCGGAATCTTTGTATAAATGTCAAATACATAAGAAAAAAATATTTTTCCATTTTTAATTTTTTGGTACCACATTTCAAGTTTAAAAGTTTTTTAAAAATTTTAAATGGCCGCCATTTTGAAACAAAACGGCGGATGAAGCTGGCCAACGAACTCGGTCGAGAGATTGGTATGTACTATGTACATACTGAATTACATCCAAATCGGTTCATAAATACGTCTTTTATCGCGTGACAAAATTCAGGACGTTTCAAAATGTCAGCCACGCTAGAAATTCCAAATGCTATAACTCAGCCATTTTTTAAGATATAGACGAAACAAAAACTGCTCCGGAATCTTTGTATAAAGGTCAAATACATAAGAAAAAAATATTTTTCCATTTTTAATTTTTTGGTACCACATTTCAAGTTTAAAAATTTTTTAAAAATTTTAAATGGCCGCCATTTTGAAACAAAACGGCGGATGAAGCTGTCCAACGAACTCGGTCGAGACATTGGTATGTACTATGTACACACCGAATTACATCGAAATCGGTTCATAATTACGGGAGTTACAGTGTGACATAAGTCAGATATATATATATATATATATATATCAATTTTGAACGGAGGGTGGTTTCGGGGTCTGGGGTTCATGATCGATGAAAATATACCAAAATTTTTTGAAATCGCTTTCCTCCGAACGGCTGCAATAGGTAGCTTTTTTGTAAAGAAAGCTAACTAAAAAGTTGATTCAACCTAGCATGCAATTTCAAACAGTATACTAAATGTATCTGTAAGAGACCCAGGCTTTCCACAGACCTGCAGTAAAACATATTCCGACTAAGTCAAATAATATTATGCAACAATAACAACAAAAATCCGTAATTTCGCAATGGCGTTGCATGTCAGAACAAAGCAAGGTAAGTGCGTTGAAAATTTTTCTAAAATACCTTCATTATTGTTAAGTTCAGAACAAAAATACCGGTTCATATTCGAGCACTGTAAAAAAAAAGAATCGGCAATTTTTTACAGAAAAAATCGTGATTTTTACAGAAAAAATCGTGATTTTTACAGAAAAAAAACTGTTTTAAAGAAAAAAAAATTTCTCTGTAAAAAATGTGGATTTTGTAATTTTTGCATTAAAAATCTATATTTGAATTTACTTAAATTACAATTTAAATTACTGATATTTTCTGAAAATTAAACAGTTTTACACTGGCGCTAAAATTGACAGTTCTTTTCTGCCAATTTGAGATTCTTTTTATTTTTATTTTTTTTTTTTTTACACTGAGTGAGACGCTTTGTATTTTTGGCTAATTAAATTGATTTTGTGAGTCTATCTTCCTTTTTAAAAAACTGTTTGTGCAATGTGCTCAACCTCCTCTCGAAGTTTGTTACGTGGAGTTCCGGCACATTGTGTATAATAGTGCATCTTTCTTCCCTCTTTTTGAGATGAAAGAAATTTTTTTTCTTGATGTAGTGCATTTATAATCTAAACTAAATGAAATACCTGTCGTTTGACAGGTATTCACCCTGTTGTGGTAATTGACAGGTCAATTATCACAATTTTTTTTCTTGATGTAGTGCATTTATAATCTAAACTAAATGAAATACCTGCGTTGCCCGAGGTTTTAAACATATTTCATTAAAAAAATCAATTTTAAGCGGACTATGAATCTTGCCAAATATGCTCTCTTTTTTAATATTTTGAAAGCCTTGATAAATTTGGTAATTTTTTAAATTCAATGTTTGAAAAACGGCACTATCATTAGGTTTGAAATTTATACCAAGAAAAATACAATTTTTTACCTTTATAACTCAGTTTGTCTAACAATTTTCTGACAAATACGTTTCGAGCTATTAATTTTTTCAGTAACCTCAAATGTTTCATTTTTCGAGATTAATCTGTGTCAACGATTAGCGAAAAAGCCAGTCGTCAGCAGTCTCAGCAAAAGTTGACCTTTTTATTAAAGATAATTATTTGTTTGTTGTAGCTTGGTAGTTCGATTACTACCCAATACAGAAATTTTCATGTGTGTCTGTATTGTTTGTGCGAGTACACTGTAAAAAAAAAAAAAAAAAAAAAAAAAAAAAAAAAACTGTAAAGTTACTAAAGTTTTTCTTGGAAACTGGGATTCCTAGAAGAATTTTTTATGTAACGGCAACATGAAAAATTCCTATAACAGACGCTGTTACAGGAATTTTTGTTGCTGCCGTTACATAAAATGTTCTAGGAATCCCAGTTTCCTAGAAAAACTTTAGGAACTTTACAGATTTTTTTTACAGTGTATCAGGAAGGGTCACTGTTGGTATCAACAGAAGGACGGAATGCCTCATGCGTAAATTATCCTGGGATACTTTCTGGAGATGTTTGACGCCTATGTGACTAAAATGCTACTTCAAATTAATTGTTTAGATTATGGATTAATCCTGATTTTCGCTTTATCTGATAATGTTATTTAAGGGGTCTCAGAACTCTTAAAATTAGAATAAATGAAAAAAAAAAGACAATTTTCGACATTTAATATCTTAAAATGTATATGATTTTAAAGCACAATTTTTGTTGGGATCAAAGATATAAGTATGTTCTTTCTTTTCATGTATTAAAAAAATTGCAATATGTAGAATTAGCATTTATAGAGGGCTGAAAATTGCCAGACAATTGAGGTGCAGAAAATTGGTACAGCAGCTTACGCGCAGGATTACAAACTAAATTTTGCAACTAGGATGAAATATTTGGTGCCTAATTGTACTTCAGATTAAAATAATTACTCTGAACATAAATAAAACTGTGTTTATTATTATTTTTTTTTAATACAAAGTTGTATTTATCTAATACAATTTATTGAAAATTTCAACAGTATAATCACATAAAACGATATATATTTTTTAACAATAAAAAGGTAATTTTAGGTTCAGTTTATACAGACTAACATGAAACACATGTTTTGAAAATTTCATGAAAAAATATTCAGAAGTGTTTGAGATATCCGTTACGCTTTTACGTAAGCATCATCTGGAGAAAAATGACATCAAAGTTTCGGAAACATCGCTTCAGCTACTGAGT
Organism: Maratus speciosus; assembly: GCA_963932465.1. NCBI lineage: Eukaryota > Metazoa > Arthropoda > Arachnida > Araneae > Salticidae > Maratus > Maratus speciosus. Next base: position 377,709,504 of record OZ010788.1, on the reverse strand, counting down.
GGGTATAATTCTAAAAGCCATAACTTCTATTCTAATGGTATTTTCTAGGAAACAATTATGTCAAAATGTTCAGAAAACATAAGAGCTTAACATCTAAAAAAATTAAAATTTCGAAAATTTTAAAGCTTTAAGAGTATTGCGACCCCTTAAAAGGCATAGTATTTATAAATAATCCATGAATACCTCCAGAAATTCGGTAGTAGACTGAATCTTTTCAGTTTTGGAAGAAACACTAAAGGCTATTGTTCGTAATTCTCTTTTTCGTTTGCGACACGGGATAGCAACGTAATTGGCATATTCAGGTGCAAGAAGATTTTAGTGCAATCAAAATCACTTTCGTGTGAAATAAAGTAATGTACTAATGTGTAATATTCTAATGTAAAGTAATGTGAAAGATACTAAATGTGAAATAGGCGGTATATTAGGTTCATTATAGGTCTTTAATAAGCCGGAATTTGAGTATTTCCTCAGTTGCAAACACTATTGGAGAGGAAGCGTGGATGGTAAATGTTTTTCTTTCAAAGTTAAAATGAGGCTTTTTATATTAATTATTGCCTCAATGAACACGAGGTCCAGAGGAATTGTCACACCTAACTATGACCGTCCATGAGCATAATTTGAGTGCAGCTCCTAGATGTAAAAAAACTGCTTAACTTTCGTTAATTTTATCTTTACTTAGTTGCTTTTGTATAAAAAAAAACACTCTGTATTATAGATAAAAGAAAAATATCTTCTTTTGATGTTCTAAAATAAAATGAAACATCAAGGATTTAAAGAAATTTATACGTTTTCTCTTTAAACATACAATTATATTCTGGAAAGTTAAATTCAACTTTAAAAAGTAGGATTTGCAAAAAAAAAATATATTAACTAAACCGATTAGTATAAATATGAAAGAAAAAAAGCCATTATTTTCTCCAATCAGCAAAATTAAATATAATGCTGTTAGTTCAAGGAGAAAAAAAGTAGAACTATTTTCTGAAATCAAGAAGTAAAACATAAAATCTTATTATCTTTAATACAACTTAATACAATAATCCGGTTTATATGTTAGGTGAACGCAGTTTTTCTTCAGCGTATCTTATTAGATATTCTTATTAATATAACACTTTTTTTTTTAAATCTTTGAGCGAGTAACTTTTTTTCTCTCTTCCAGTTATTATTAATATTAACGCTTTACTGTGTATAGATTTTAATCTTTTTTTTTATGAAAAGAGCTTAAAGTTAAGGGAAAAAATATTTAAGTTAGTTACTTACATTAGGTAAAATTTCTACCTCTTAAAAGAAATAGGATTATTTCTTTCGAATTAATTTTCTTATATTAATTGAAATATTAATCCTCAAAGTATACATCCACGTAGATCTTAGGTAATTATTTTGAATAGCTTTTATAAGTAGAATTTTCCCGAACTGTAATCTTTTTAATATGTTATAATTCTTAGTATATGTTATTCTTTTAAGAGAAAAAATAAAGCTTTATACAAGTCAAATTGGAGTCAAAACTAATTACGTGTATTTATATAACAGGATACAAATATATTTATTGTTTTAGACAAGTAAATACCTTTTTTCGTAGAGGATCGACACAACACAAAGACAGAAACTATTTTTTCTTCTGTATAAATATGAAATTTCTTGCTTTGGCTTTTTAATCTATTTTTTTCGAAGTCTATAAAGAGAGAAAAATTAGTTAATAACTTTAAATATTAAAGCGTTTGAAAGTAATATTAAATATTAAAAGTAATTGTGTTATTTATTACGGTTTAAAAAAGTAAAATATTTAAAACAAAGGAATTTCAAAAGTGAAAAAAAATCTATAAACCCTTCCAGATTTTAAGCACTTCCAACATTTTATATAATTAGAGAATATTTATTTCGCAAGTGGCTAGTGTAACTTTTGCTGACTTTCTCATAAAACATTTATGTTATGTTTCAGTTTATGTTGAAGTTTTTATGTATATATGTACATATATAAATTCATGCATATAATACACAGGTTTATTTCTGCTTTGTGAATGTGCTATTATATGTTGAACGTTGATTTTACTTAATTAAAAGCATACGAATTTTATTTACTACATTTTCTGTTATTTGTTGTTAATTTATTGCGCATTCTCTACGCTCAAATACTTCCACATGTACGTTATTTCAGTAGTAGCATAGTAGTATTAATTTTAAAATGCGACATTGATAGCAAATACAATCCTTTTTCCTTTTAAAATTTTTTTAACTTACTGATGAAATCAAGTATTAGAATATTCATTGTATCCTTTAAAAATATAATTTGCTATGGTTAATGTAGAAATTCTAATTAGGTTTTTTTAATAGAGTATTTTTTCTTGTTTAAGCTAATGATAATTCAATAATTTGGTACATATACAAACTGTCTGAAAACCTCATGTACAAACAGTCATAGTAGATAGAGAACATCTTTTACAGGAATTTAATACCGGAAACGCTATTCGGAGGGAACAGATGAAATATAAAGAGGCTTTAGCCACATAATGCAGAAAGAAGAGTCGAAATTTAACAGTGCAAGAAATAGCAAACACAGAATTTGTTTTCAAAAGAGATATTCATAGCTTCTAACCACTTTGATTTCATTCATAAGCTCGCCTCATATCTACGCAATGAAAGACTGTGTAGTTTCGGCTTTTTTGTATTGCACGAGGAGGAATAGTGAAGGTGAGATTTTGACATGCTTATCACCTCCCCGAAAGAAACCTTTTTGTGTTGATTTTGTGCGCTTGACTTCCAAACATTTAAAGAGCAACAAAAAAAGTCACAGCTGACCACAGAGCCTTTGAAAAGAAGTTACGGAGCAATATTATGTGAATCTGGTCGCAAAATGCGATCTGCATGAAACCTTAGTAGTTGATATCGATATTGCATTATAAAGACTTACCTGGCTTTACTCAATACAGCACTGTCAAGAGACGCAGATGTTTAATCTAATTATTCCCCTCGCATGAAAAGCTGCAATCTGTGTATCATAAAAACACTGTAACGTACCAATTATACTTGAAAAAAATTCCACCTCAAATTCTCCATCTGACCGTATAAAAGACATAACTTAAACCAAGAGATTAATTCTGCCAATATTTTAGACAGCTTGAATATAATAAATTTCACAGCACATGAGACGCCTCTTCGAAGGGCATAACAGTGAATAAAGTAATATTCTGATATGCACGGTTGCTTACGGGGCACATCAAGGATCTTATCCTGGATCATATTGGAAACCAGATCATTTCTGTGTTTTTCCGAAGGCATATGTCTGTTCGGTTACAAGCGCAGGTTCGCGCCGAGTATCAATGACACGACGGAAGTATCATATGGGATAGCAAAATAGACTATATTTGTACCCGTGGCCAAAGAACACATATGTCGAATCAAACAATTCTGCGGACGGGACTTATCTATAAGTTATTGACAATTTTATGTAACTACATGAATTTAACTTTCTTCTGATGTTTTTATCTGTTTCTGTGTGGCTGTAAATAAAGGTTCCTGTTTTCTAAGCGACTAGCCTGCAAAATATAATCATACTGTCACAACATGTATTGTTGAACATTTTCGTGGAAAGTGATAGAGCTTAAAATATATTGGCATAGATGGATGCAATTTTTGATTCGAGATCTATGATAGAAGTAGTCAGCGTTTTGCGAACGATGGTCTTCAAGGTCCGCAAAAGAAATAAATTCTATTCTTTATAAATAAGGTACATGTCGAGACAACGTGACGAGTTTACTACATCATGTTCTAGTACACAGCCCAACTTATATGTGGGAATGCTTTCTTACATGGGTATGGTTCAAATCGATTTTATCTATCCCCCCCTCCCCCCAAAATTTGGTCCCAGGAATTTTGTCACATGTTGTATATTTCATTTTATTTTTTACATCCCAATAACAAAAAGTTTCCTATCATTAAATATAAATAATAGAAAAATCTGAGCAACCGTTCGAAAGTTATTCGTGAACATGCATACAAATTTCATCAAACTGTATAACTTCCATTCATTGAAAGTCCGTTCAAGGAAAAGATTACAGTTTGTCCACCAAAAATCTCAGGTGAAGAATTCTCTAAAGGAAATGGCATGTTTTAAACAGGAAAATGTGGGTCCAGGTGGTATACACGTCAAAAAATTCTATACTTATTATACAGGGTTTGAAAATTCCTATATAGTAAATATGGTACCCACACTACAGGGCTCAAAAAATCACTCTATTCCTTCGAATTACCAGAGACTTAAATTCAAATGATTCGCTAGTTCCATATTACATAAAAAATTTCTAGTACATAGATTGACAAACAAATGCATTTATGCAGCCATAAAAGAAAGCATCTTTCATCATGTTTTACGAATATTCGTCCAAACTCTTTACACTTAGTTAAAGGGGGGAAAAAAGGTTTTCGATTACAATACGTTGTTGCCAATAAAGGGCAGACATATTGAACATTTATTGTAAGCGTGTTAAACATTTATATGAAGACATATTAGGCATTTAAAATTATAAACGTCTACTAAATACTTATTTGAATACCACAGCACAACCTTGTGACGAGCGTTTGCATTGTAAACTATTATCTTAACAAATTCCAAGCACATCATTTGAATTATCTGTTAATTATAACTCTTTCTAACGTTATCAAATCATACATTTTAATATTTTGATTTATGTTTATTTTATATGTAATTTTCAAATATGATAAGAAAGAAAATAGGTATTAAGCCTATTAAAAATTATTTCTAAAAGTTTAAATTTTAACATATAAAATTATAAATCAAATAATCATCATGCAAAATCTCAAAAGGTGCCTCTGACACCGGTAAGAATTGTTATAAGTATCATCAGATCTGGAGCAATATAACGCTCTCCACAGTCCTCTGAAGCATTTTAGTTTATTTTTTGTTAACACTGTATATTTTGAAAAATATAAAAAAAAATGCTAAAATATAGTTTTTATTTTATTTGTTATTACCTTTCAAGTAAAAAAACATCATATTTTGAAATAGTTTCACTTTGAATTACTCATGAGAATTCAAGATCTTTTCAAAATACATTTTTATAGTGTAAAATGGGCTAAAATTTTAAATGTAATTTATATGTCTGTTTTTGACTAATAGGATGCTAATTCTGCTTTGTTAATTATTAAAAATTGTTAATTTAAATAAAATTAAAATAGTTTAAAATAATTTGTTAATTTAAAAAGGTTCGTACTTTTACCAATGTCTCTTATTACAATACTCTTTTTGTACTTCATTTTAAAACTTCTGTTAAATTTTCAGGATTGTACAGTTTGAGGTTCTAAACAATATTACGTGAAAATAATTTTACTAACTTAAAAACCGCTAAAGATAGCATTTTACGCTTCCACGTTATGAGTGTGTGTTTGTATGAGGGGGAAGGGTTAGAAAAGATACGTCATCTATATATGAAAACAATTAAAACAATATTGAAAGTTCTTTTAACACACAAACAAAAATTCACTTTTTTAATCTACTAAAATGTGTTGAAAAATACAATTTTTTTAAAAATGTCTTTTGCGTCAACTCCATTCAGTTTATAAGATGATACTATATATAGTCTATATATTATATTCAGTTTGTACTTCAGATAAATGTTATAAAAACAGTCTCTTAGTAAACACAGGTAATATTTGGTGTTTTGATTAAAAAAAATAATAATAAAAATATATATTCAACATATAGTTTAACAGAAGTTACCACATTTTCTAAATTTTTAGGTAACAACAAGATTCCGCTATGGAAGAAATAAATATAGTTGTCTTGAGGTAGTCACATCATCAAATCAATTTTCGATTTCTATAAAAGAACTAAACTGCTATCGCGAATTACTGCTCTGAAAAAAAAGTGAAACAAATGGTGATCTAGAGAAACAAGATCTGGTGTATATAGTGGCGGGAGCAATATATCCCAGCAAAGCGTTTCTAGAGTTTCCTTGACTGTTTTTTTTTTATGTGAATGAATATTGTCATGTTGGAAAAAATTCCAACCTTGTATATATGAAAACAATTAAAACAATATGGAAAGTTTTTTTAACACACAAACAAAAATTCACTTTTTTAATCTACTAAGATGTGTTGAAACATACATTTTTTTAAAAAAATGTCTTTTGCGACAACTTCATTCAGTTTATAAAATGATACCATATATAGTCTATATATTATATTCAGTTTATACTTTATAAAAATGTTATAAGAACAGTCTCTTAGTAAACACAGGTAATATTTGGTGTTTTGATAAAAAAAAAAAAATAATAATAATAAAAATATTCAACATATAGTTTAACAGAAGTTACCACATTTTCTAAATTTTCAGGTAACAAAAAGATTCCGCTATGGAAGAAATAAATATAGTTGTCTTGAGGTAGTCACATCATCAAATCAATTTTCGATTTCTATAAAAGAACTAAACTGCTATCGCGAATTACTGCTCTGAAAAAAAAGTGAAACAAATGGTGATCTGGAGAAAAAAAGATCTGGTGTATATAGTGGCGGGAGCAATATATCCCAGCAAAGCGTTTCTAGAGTTTCCTTGACTGTTTTTTTTTATGTGAATGAATATTGTCATGTTGGAAAAAATTCCAACCTTGTATATATGAAAACAATTAAAACAATATGGAAAGTTTATTTAACACACAAACAAAAATTCACTTTTTTAATCTACTAAAATGTGTTGAAAAATACATTTTTTTTTAATGTCTTTTGCGACAACTCCATTCAGTTTATAAGATGATACCATATATAGTCTATATATTATATTCAGTTTATACTTTATAAAAAATGTTATAAGAACAGTCTCTTAGTAAACAAAGGGAATAATTTGGTGTTTTGACAAATAATAATAATAAAATATTCAACGTGTAGTTTAACAGAAGTTACAACATTCACTAAATTTTCAGGTAACAACAAGATTCCGCAATGGAAGAAATAAATATAACGTAAAAAGCGAGGACAGTCTGCGCACATTTCAAAAGAATAATAATAAAAAATCTAAATATTAATATTTTGCTAAACTATGCATGAATAATTTTGACTTCATTTGTTTATTATGCATTTCCATTGTTATTTTGTTGTTATACTGTAATGTAACAGAACAGCAGTAATAAAACCAAGAAAACTATTTTGCGCAATCTCTTCTTACAGGTTAGGAGAGAACGTGCACATGGGTAAGAGAGATTGCGCTCATAAGCAGAAGAGATTGTTTTTAATAATAACTACAATTAAATTGTTAACAATAATAATTACACTTAATCGACATTGTTGAAGGGGTTTTGTGAGTAAATATTATTGTATTAGGAGTGAATATTTCAACCAAATGTTTAAATGATAAAAAAAAGAAAGAATTTTAACAATAGTTAAAAATTTTAAATTAAGAAGATTAAAATATCAGAAAACACAAGCCCTACTAAGATTACAAAATATCATTTATCTAGTTCATAACATGTTTAACTTGAAAATTATTTCACAGTTTCATTGTATTTTGTTTGCTAACCGAAGTTGTCGTCGTCCACAATCGATGCACTTATTGTTGTAAATCGTGCATCTTTCGCGCAATCACCTGCAACAAGCAATACATTAAATCCAGTCAGTTGTCGAAGTTGTCTCCTGGTACAGTTCCAGACATTCAGTGCACTCATCCTCATTGACCTTCGGTTTTTATCCTTGAGTATTTTTATCCCACATTTTGTGGAAGAACCGCACCTTTATCTGATTTTTTTTTTTTTTTTTTTTTTTTTTTTTTTGTAGCGGCATCCTTCTTAAGTCTTTTTTCATGTATATCTTCTGGATCAGTAATATAAGTTGCACTCTGTTTCCTTTTGATTTCGATGCATTACACTACTTGGAATGGGTGAAAGCTTTTCTAAAACATTGTATTAGAAAATTTATTTTAGTTAACAAAATTAATTTATTAGCAAATTAATTGCTCATAATTTAATATATATATATAAATATTTAATTAAATTATTAACAAATACACTATTAATTTATTAACAAAAATAATTACATAAAATTTATTTAATAACAACTCTATTATTAATTTATTAATAAAATTTTCATCTGCAAAAGTATTTTATTGCAAATTAATTTGTTGTCAAATTTAGTTTTGATAATTATGTGTTTTTCCGAAATTATTTCAAAATTGATTCATTCATATGTTTTACACGTAATTTGCAATTCATACAATTTTATCAATAAGCTGTGTAATCTCGCCTAGCACTTAAACTTATGAAATGCGCCATCTCTCCTAAGTAGCAGCTGCGCAAACTCTCCTACTTTGGTAGGAGAGATTGCTCGGCCTTTTAATTAAATATGGCCACTTCTAAAATGAATTTTTGGTGTTCGCATACTTAGTTCAGGTTAGTAGTTTATAAGAAATCGTTTAAGTTCAAAATATTTTGTATTACTGACGTTCTATAAAAATTCTGACGAACAGTTATGAAAATTCAAGCACTTGCTTTGGAAAAACAAAACAAAATAGAACTGCTTTATCCCAGACGCTTGGAACAATCAATATGCACATTCATGTAGACACTGCACTAATGCTGCTGTACAACTACCATTAGTCGCTGGGCGCGCACTCTACTCCTTCCCGTCGAATCTCTTTGTGCGCAATCTCTCCTACCGCGCAAACTCTCCTCGCTTTACGTTAGTTGTCTTGAAGTAGTCACATCATCAAATCAATTTTCGATTTCTATAAAAGAACTAAACTGCTATCGCGAATTACCGCTCTGAAAGAAGGTGAAACAAATGGTGATCTGGAGAAACAAGATCTGGTGGATATAGTGGCGGGAGCAATATATCCCAGCAAAGCGTTTCTGGAGTTTCTTGACTTTTTTTTATGTGAATGAATATTGTCATGTTGGAAAAAATTCCAACCTTGTCGACAAATTCTGGATTTTTTTGTTCTAATGTTTCATCCAATTTAATCAATAACATTCACCGTTCATTTTATTATGCAGTTACAATACTTCATACGTTTCACCTTACCAGATGCTCGCCCACGCTTTGCAAGGCTAGTCATAAAAACTATAGAAGAAATTTGTTGGTATGTGTCGCACCAATTTTTGTATTCACTAGATATCACTCCTTCAGATTACTCCTTGTTTATTCCATGAAGAGCGCTATTTCTTTAGAGGGATTAAGTGTTTATGAAAAAATCAAACATTAGCTTGATAACTGGATTGATTGAAATCAAGCAGGATACTTCAGTTGCGGAATTCGCTTGTTGTGTGTCACAAGGATGAATGATGTCTTAACTGAACATATTCTGAATAAATGTTTCTTTAATTTTGACAATAAATAAGTCTATTTTCTTCACTTTAAGAGGGGTATTCGCTGTTGTGAGTTTTAAATACTGATATGTACTTAAAACGTACAAAGGCACAGAAATGAAAAATATTAAAAAAAAATATTTAACACATAGTGTTGCTTATTTACAATAAAAAATAATAAAATACCATTAAATGCACCGCAACTTATAACGTTTTCGCTCAAGTATGTGAGCATTTTAAATAGTGTGAAGTCATTCAAAAGTTGAGGAAATCCTCTTTGTTAGTTTCTGTTTCGATTATGTACTTTTAAACCTGAGTAAATGGCTTTATCTTTTAAGAAAAGATATCGGTTAAAAGAAACTTCATATGTTTTGCGATAGCATTATCCATGCTAGAATAGTTCGCTTGTTTTTTCACATTATAAAAGTGTTTTGAAGGTTTACACAGAATTCTCTCAAAACTTTAAGCCCCAAAAAGGCACGCATGTTGCAGCGCCTTTGATAAATGGTTGTATTTAAAAAGTAAGAACACGTGTTTCTAAATTTAAATAAGCTTGTCTCGAAGTTATTCTGAGCACATGGTGAGCTTAAAAACAAGAAATTGTCTCATTAATAAAAACGCAGTTTTAACAGTGTATTTAAGAATGCAAAATGCAAAATAATAATATCAAGAATTTTTCTTGTATTATTCTATAAATGATAAGATCTGGAATTATAACTGATTTGTTAGGCATTTTTTAGCTACAGTTCAAACGCAAAACGCATATTGTTATGAAAAATATGGTTACCTGCACTAGAGCAAAATTTTGTACAGTTATTTTTTTCCCTTCTTATTCTTCTTTTTTATAATCTAGTAGGATATTGTTTTCAGCATATTTATATTGTCATTATCAGGTGATTGCCATGCCGGATAAATGCCTGATAAAAATAGTAAAATATCATATGATATGCGTACACATAAAGAATTTTTTATGAGAATCAAATACAGGATTATTGAAGTAAAGATTTAGACTTAAAAATTCATGAAAGAATACACTCTCTATTTTGCATCCAGAGAGATAAACATCAAAGTATTTTAAGAATCACCTGAAATAATAGTCTTTTAAACTATTGGTGGTCTGTAAATGACAGAACTATTAATATTTTCAATTAAAAAAAATCGATCTTCGAGGTATTCTTTCTCACCTTTTTGCACTGATATTTAGTTCTTGTACGACAAAGCATGCTGGCAAATTTTTGTGAGAGTAGTTTGGCACAATATAATGTTTTATGACAACCCTTTTTTGCAATCCACATTTTACTTACTCATCATACGTAGTATAGGGTAAGCCTTGTAATCGTTTTAAAAATCGGTTTTTTTTTACACTGTTTCAGACACTGAAGAAGGAGATTCCGAAAGACATATTTTTAGAAAAAGAAAATTGCTGTCCGTCTGTTTGACTGTGATCGATCTATCTCCCCAAAAATTTGAGATAGAGACTTAAAATTTGGTGTGTACATAGTATGTAATAATAAGAAGCCTACTGAATGTCATTAACCTTGATTATGCGAAACTATTTTTTTCGGACTTTTGAAATATTCGTTCTGATAAAAGGTATAATAAAAATTTTCGAAATTGTTTATATTAAGGAGACAAGGGACCTATAAAACCTTAAAAATCAATTTTTTATTTTTTGTAAATTTTGCTTTAAATATTATTCAAGTGTACATTATATGCATTATGGCAAACATTTATCACAAAAAAAATTGAAAAAAAATTTTTCCTTGAGAAAAAAAAAGTGGAACTCTTAGAAATTTTCGAATTCCCCCTTCGCGTTCCATATCAATGAAAATCCCCAATACTTTCTATAAAAGTTTGGTTTATATATATAAATAAAACTGTCCATCGAATTTTATATATCTGAATATAAAGGTTTAAAAAAAATTCAAAATTTTTCGAAATTTAAATTTTTTTTAATTTAAAATTTTTCAATATTTTAATTTTCTTTTGTAAATTTCACTTTAAATATTACTCAAGGGTTCATTATATGTATTATGGCATTTTTTATCACAAAAAAATATAAAATAAATTATTTCCGAGAAAAAAATGTAATTTTACGCGTCATCTTATAAATCTTCGAAATGCGGCTTGCGCGTTCCACATCAATGAAAATCCCCAATACTATTTTATAAAAGTTTGGTTTATATATATAAATAAAGCTGTGCATCGAATTTTATATATTTGAATATAAAAATTAAAAAAAATTGAAAAATTTTGAAATTTTGAAATTTTTTCAAAAAATTTTGATTTTTTTTTCTTTTTTTGTTTTTTTTTTTAACCTTTATATTCAAATATATAAAATTCGATGCACAGTTTTATTTATATATATAAAACAAACTTTTATAAAAAATATTGGGGATTTTCATTGATATGAACGCGCAAGGCGCATTCCACTTTTTTCTCAAAAATAATTTTTTTTTATTTTTTTTGTGATAAATTTCTTGCCATAACGCATATAATGTACCCTTGAATAATATTTAAAGTGAAATTTACAAAAAATAAAAAATTGATTTTTAAGGTTTTAAAGGACCCTTGTCCCCTTAAGGAGTGAATATAAAAGACAATAATAATAATAAAAAAAGTTTTGCATAAAGAAAAAAGTTGATCGGATAATTAGTTGCCGAGATATTTGTAATCATATTTTCCACACTCTTCGATTTTTTATGACCCCGTATTTCATTCACATTTCAATTCAAAGATATATTTTACTTGAAAATAAGACGCTTAATCCGACGCAGTAAACTGTTAGTTAATATGATTGTCATTTTTGGAATTATAAGGATATTTCTTTTACGCAGATCTGTAACAGAGCATTTAAAGTTTATGACGTCATCAAGCTACGCTTGTAAACATTCTATCTACTGAACAAATTGAGATAGAGGCTTGAAATTTGGTATGTACTTCGAATGTAATAGTGCGACGAAGCCTATTACATTTCAGTAATCTTAGTTATCCCCGGATATGCATTTTAAAATAGTTTACACATGTTTTATTTTCATACTAGAAAGGTCGCCCGTCAAAAATGACGGAAAGTTAGATATAAAGACATATACCACTCATGTGCAAGAATATGAGTTTTTATCGCTTGTTCCGCAATGATAGATAAAAATAACCCATTTTAAGAACGAAACACATTTATAAAAAACTGTATACAGTAGAAGACCACTAATCTGCACAATTTAGTTCCAAGTGTTGTCCGGATTTGAGGCTTTTTGCAGTCATGTCTATTCAATGTTTGTTTACATTTTTTTAAATTCATATATTGGACAAATTAGATTGTTAATTCTTAAAAATAAATAAATTACACACTTGAAAAAAGGTAAAAACTATTAAACTATCGTATACGATTTAATGAAATGGTATTATACGTGTGTGCTTCACGATCTTAGTTACGACGTTAGCGAATTTGGCTACAACTTGTCATAATCATAATTGTGTGGGCCGCTATAACAAAGACGTTACCAGTTTTTAATAAAATTTCTGATTTAAAGTAGTTTTCAAAAACTTGTGTAAAATTGCCGGCCGTTCTGATGTTATGTCAGTCCTAGGAATAATATTTGTAACACTGAAGAGTTTCCATGTATGTGTAGAATTTAGAAAAGCTTCTCCAAAAGAAAGGTCCTGAAATGACATTGTAATTCCTCTAACTTCAAAGTTTAACCGGTCCCTGATCTTGCTTACTGAAATCTAATATATACAGTTATTTTGAATATTAAAACAGAATTAAACAGTTACACTTATTTAACTTAAACCCGCTGTTACGCCAATCTTATTTTTTAGTATTAACAAAGAAAATTATTTAAATTTTTCAAATCACACATTTATATATATATTTTTTATTTAATAACTAAATAATGAAAAAATATGCTTTTGTTCTGAGCCCATAAATATGACAATAAAGTAATGTAACTAAGAGACATTACAAAATAAAATCTTTGTGAGTTTAAACCATAAACAAACGATACGGCTACCATTTTACCTACTATGACGTCATAAGAATATTGTCCATTGATTGTTGGAGAACTTACTTTGTGAATGATTACCTCAATGGTTTAATATTTTTTTACGGTTCACGATGAATGAATCACTTGTGTTTGTTTAGGTTTATGGAATGAGATATTGAGCTGTCAACCTAAATTCAACTGAAATTATCCTAGGATACATGTAATTTTTAATAGAAATTAAAAGCAATGCTTTGATCTCGAAATAAAATGTTTCAGTTTATATAATTGGTCATTTCTATTAATTATTTATTTATGTACTTTTCCATTATGGTTCATTTTTTAACAAATGTTGGCGCAATTCGGGCTTCAGAAAGTGAGATATGTTGCCAAAATATATAAACAGCTATGAAAACAAACCTGATGAATTTTTATTTCTGTTTAAACATGTATTTATTATTATTAATAATTTATTTAGTTACTTTTCCACTATAGGGCAATTTGCATTAAAAAAAAGCTTGGCGCAATTTGGGCATCAGAAAGTGAGATATGTTGCTAAAATATATAAACAGCTATGAAAACAAATCTAATGAACTTTTATTTTTGTTTATATGTGTATTTACATACATAAAAACATAATCTCTAAATATATATGATATTTTGTTATACATGCAAATTACTTCACAGATGTCATACATGGGTACCTAACTGGCGACAAAATGGTGTAATTTTGCCTGATATGGTAACCCGGTTATTGTTTTTTATTTATTAATAAATTGTTTATTTACTTTTTTTTTGGCAGATATGTCATATAAATATTGGCCCATATTGACACGGTTTTTTCCGGTTGACACGGTTTGTTTTCTAATTTGGCGAAAACCTCCTTACTATATCATCTATATCCGGGTTACCCAATCAAGCAAAATAATGACACTTTGGTGCCAGTTAAGTACCCGGTGCGTATATGGCATTGGGGAAAAAAAAATCGCGCCAAAAAAAATCGCGCCATATGACATCTGTGCCTTTTTTCAAATTATATAAACTGTTTTGGGTACTTTTCGGTTAGCCGGGCACCAGTGTTATATTTACATTCATATATACATATGTATGTATATATTTATGCGCGTTTGTGTACATATATGTGCATATATATGTATATATGAATGTAAATATAACACTGGGGTCCGGCTAACCGAAAAGTACCTTGTTTTGTTCTATAGATATTAATTAAACTTTGGTACAGGTGTCATATACGCCTAATATTGTCGCGATATTTTTCCGACGCCAATTTGGCGAAAACGTAAACAGCATAAACAACACCATCCGGGTTAACATATCAAGCAAAATAACGACACTTTGGCGCCAGTTAAGTATCCGTTGCTCATATGACATTGGCGTCATATAAAAATCGCGCCAATATGACGTCCTCGCCTAAACTTTTATTTATTTATTGTTATTTCCTTTTCAAAATATTAGCAAATAATTTTGAAATACATATGTAACTGGTAATTCGAAAGCGAGATTTTTGCCAAATTGGCGTCAGAAAAGAATCACTCCAAACCCGATGCGTATATGACATCTCTGCAAAAATTACCTCTGTATCTTTATAAAAAGGGATAAATAGCTTTTTTTATATTACATAAATGGTACTACTTAGTTATCCCGTCGACCAATTTTGCCAAATTATATAAATCGCCAAATTATACAAATTGACATAATTTTTATTTTAAATGACGAAAGAACAAATACATTAGTATAACATTAATAAAGATACAAATAAAACGTCGAAATAAAAATCCCTTGATGACGTAAAAACTTGTAACTTAATTAAAGTCAAGTGAATGTGACATTTCCGATCAACCATTACTGGCATTTAATCTTATAGTTTGGCGATAGATTTTCGGTCGACGGGATAACTAAGTAGTACCAAATAAACTGTATACACATGGAAAAAATTGCTTATGAGTATAAAACAGTAAATAGGAGCAAATACGTTGCCAAACTTCTTTCTCGCCAAGAAACATTTCTCTGAAGTACTGTAAATATGCGATGATTGCTGGAAATGCATTTTTAATTATGATGTGCGCTTTTATGTTTCACTATACTTATGCATACTATACTGTATATATAAATGCTATAATTCATACACAGGGCTATACAAAAGAATTCGTAAGGTTACTGAGCATGAGAGTAAATTGGTTAAAGGTGGTTTTTAAAGGAGTTATGCATCTTTATGCTGAACTGCATTTAGTTTACTAAAAAATGTTTGTAGAATATAGATCAAATGATATACAGGGTCACGCAAAGAATTGGATACATAACCGTCTATGGATGATAATGTCTGCAAATGTGATTTCAGTAGTTTTAAGAGTGTTTTAGTTTAAATTAAATTTTAGCTAAATAGTGATGTGTAATAACGGTACTATTGTCTATAGACGGTAACTGCTGAAATAATAAAAAAAAGATATTCGTTTTCAGAAATGTTTACTTAGTAATCTTATTTACCATATTTCCCTAAATAACGAAGTTTTGTTAAAGCATTCAGGAAGTGTTGGAAAGCGTTTCATATTCTATGCTTAAAGCATGATTTTCCATTCATATTTAGTCTTATTTTGCATTAATTTTATTCTTAATTTTATAGTCTTATACTGTTTTAAAGAAACTTTAATATTTAATTGTTTAAACTTTTCGCCCACCCCCCTTTCCTGTAGCGCAGATAGAGCAAAATAATAGACAATTTGGTACTTTTCCACTATTGGGGCTTTGGAGTTTTTTTTTTTAAAGCTTGGTGTAATTCGGGCATCAAAGAGAGAGATTTGTTGTCAAATCATATAAACGGCTATGAAAACAAATTTGATGAGCTTTTTTGTTTGATTATATATGCATTTGGCACTATTTAGTTAGACCAATTTCGAAAAATTAGTCGACCAATTTCGCCAAATTATATAACTCGCCAAACCACTCGCCAAATTATACAAATTGACATAATTTTTATTTTAAATAACGAAAGAACAAACGAATTAGTATAACATTAATAAAAATACAAATAAACGTCGAAATAAAAATCACTTGATGACGTATACACGTGTAACTTGCTTAAAGTCAAAGATTGTGACATTTACGATCAACTATTATTGGCATTTAATCTTATAGTTTGGTGATATATTTTTGGTCGACGGGATAACTAAGTAGTACCATGTATTTTATATGTATATTATTGATGATTTTTATGTCCAAATTACTTCTGTTTCTGTATAAAATTAGATAAATGGCTTTTAAATGTTAAATAAATCGTATAAATTATTGAAAGAAAAATACGTGTCAGTGCATAGGTTCCCGGAAAATATGTTGCCAAATTCCCTTCTTCGCCAATGCACCTATACTGGAAAAGTATCTAAAGCACATTAAAATCGCCCAGTTAGGAGCTCAAACAGGAGCTCAGCGTCATCTATTGGCGATTATTTTATTAGTAGCATCGGGAGGAAAATGTAAAGATGTACATTTTCGTATATTACATTTTAAATTCTCACCCATAGATTTTGAAAAAAAAAAACCTTAAAAGAGCGGAGTTTAAATTAAATTGCGGTGACCTCCTTTATGACAGATTAAAGGTTTTAAATGGGAATTTCGCCAAATTAGCCAGCTATCGCCAAGTTGGCTTCATATATGACAACTTATTTTTGTCGCCAACATTTGGCGCTACTGTGGTAACCCTGCATTAGTATTTTTCAACAATTACTCGTTTCAATGAAGCGGTCCTACCGGAATTGTGAGGGACACACAGAGACTTGGATTTTATATAAATAGATTTTTTACTAGGCATATCCATGATGGTTAAGTATTACGGTGGCCTCCAACGACTAGTTTTATCTTGTTGTTGCCAATATTTTTCTTTTTGACGTGCACCAGACAATGATATATTGAAATTTCTGATGTGGCCCTATTAAAATAAAACTATATACGATAGGAATATTGTTTTAAAAACGTCACATAGTATGACTACGTATCTTAACAAAATATTTGATTTTCGTGAAGATTGATCAATTTTTACGACAATTAAAGGCTAGAAAATAAAAATAAAAAGAAAAAACCCAAGAACCAGCCATAAAAATATTAAATATTAAAATTATATCTAGCTCTACCTCTTGCTTAATGACTGATCAATTTATATTTATTGCTAGTGATTAGATTTAACTGGTAAGCCGAAATTTTATTTTTATCTGAGCTGCTGTCGTATTATGATCCCTCTGACTTTTTTATTTATTTAAATATTTTGCATTTTTACTGCGGATATAATCATTTACCATTTGTCATTTACATTATAAGAAATAATTTGTTTTAACATTGTATTCTATGGCACCACAATTTTGTCTGGAGAATTTAAACAAAGGTTTCTGCTTGTTTGTAAAATTCAGTAATACATATTTTAAATTTCGTATGCATTATTTCTAAAATGCACCATAATATTGTGCCCCAAATATTTTATTAATGGAAGGTCTAAAAAATATTGCATAGTTGGAGCTTTTATTAAACACACACGCATTATATAAAAAGAAAAAAATACATTTAAACACATTTAAAGAATTTTATTCGTTGCCATGGTACGTATAAGATTATTATAAAATATGTTATTTTGTCGACATATTCTAAGAATGACTGATACTCTAGACTAATTCGTTTTTACATTCTTCTAATAAATAAGAAGAAAATTTTGGAATCAAGAAAATTTTCCCTTTGAGTGCAAAGGTTGGCCGTATCTCACTAAAAACAGAGAGTCAGCCAACTAACCAACAAAGTGATTGAAATGACCAAACAATTAATGTTTCTTGAAAAGGAATTGAATCTGATTTGTGCACCATTAAGGGAACAGGGGACCTTAAAAACCTTAAAAATAAATTTATTATTTTTTGTAAATTTCGCTTTAAATATTATTCAAGGGTACATTATATGCATTACGGCATGCATTTATCACAAAAAAAAAAAATATTTTTGAGAAAAAAAATGGAATTTTACGCATCGTCTTAGAAATCTTCGAAATGCCCCCTGCGCGTTCCATATCAATGAAAATTCCCAATATTGTTTTACAAAAGTTTGGTTTATATATATAAATAATACTGTGCATAGAATACTGTGCATATTTGAATATAAAGGTAAAAAAAAATAAATAAATAAAAAATAAATAAATAAATAAATAAAATAAATTGAAAAATTTTCGAAAACATTTCAAATTTTTTCATTTTTTTTTTACTTTTATATTAAATTATATAAAATTCAATGCACAGTTTTCTTTACATATGTAAACTAAAATTTCATAAAAAATATTGGGGATTTTGATTGATATGGAACGCACAGGGGGCATTTCAAAGATTTCTAAGACGTAAAATTCCATTTTTTTGTGATAAATGCATGCCATAATGCATATAATGAGCCCTTGAGTAATATTTAAAGTAAAATTTGCAAAAAAAAAAAAAAAAAAAAAAAAAAAAAAAAAAATTGAAAATTTTCGAAAAAATTTCAAAAAAATTTGATTTTTTTTTTTTTAACCGTTATACTCAAATATATAAAATTCGATACACAGTTTTATTTATATATATAAACCAAACTTTTATAAAAAAGTATTTGGGATTTTCATTGATATCGAGTGCGCAGGGGCATTTCGTAGATTTCTAAGACGACGCGTAAAATTCCATTTTTTTCTCAAATATATATATATATATATATATATATATATGGGATAAATTCCTGCCATAATGCATATAATGTACCTTTGAATAATATTTAAAGTGAAATTTACAAAAAATAAAAAAAATTGATTTTTAAGGTTTTTAAGGTTCCTTGTCCTCTTAATTTATTATACTACTTTTAACTCTCATACTGTTAACAAAATTTAAACTATTCCATGATTTATGAAATTTTTAATTTAATATTTTATTGTATTGAGATATTAGCGTATTTGACAAACATGTCATTGCTTATTAAAATTATATCAAATTATGCATGCTGTTACGTAATGCTGTTTAACATTATAAAAACATTCTTTGGTTCCTGAGTTTAAAATATGCATAATTAGAGACGACAGCATTTTAAATATAGTTTCGGCTTCTGTATTTTGTCATTTTCCTTTTAGTGTATGTTTCTTTCTTTGACAGCAACAAGATTCCCAATTGTTGTCTATGATGCCGGAGGTATTTTTCGACGCTTAATAGAGTTTCACCTGTGTCCCTTGTCAGATTATTACACGTTGTGCGGAATTTAGACTAAAAAAAGCATAATTAAAGATGAAATCGTTTGAAACGCAGTATCTGCTTCTGTATTTTGTAATTTTCTTTTCGATATGTGTTTGTTTCCATGACAACATTATTATTGTTGTCTTTGATGCTTCAGTGATTTTACGACATTAAAGCAGTTTCGACTATGTTCCATGTCAGATTAATACACAATGTGCGGAATATAGCAAAAAAAAAAAAAAAAAAAAGCATAATGAAGGATGGAATAATTTTAAATATAGTTTTAATTTTATTTTTGCCCGGCACCAAATAAAATATGCTTCTATGCGTGAAAAATCATTCTATTTCACTGTTAACTTTGTTGCCACAACCATCTTTCGAAATATAATCGTGTCGATTATGTTTCAAACATAGTGCAACAATACTGTGTGAAATCTAATCCTTCCTTTTTTTCTTAAAACATAATTACCGATGTAATAATTTTAACTATAAAGCCTATAATTCTGATTTCAGTCATTTACTCTCCGAAATGTGTTTGTGTTCGCGAGATACAAACACGAAAGAGTCGGGTGTCACACCCGACTCAATTGATAACTTTATTATAACAGTCATCTTTCAAAATTGAAGGTGTATAATTTATTTTACACCAGATCTATCCAAGGAGTACGAAATCTAATAAAAAATAAAGACATAATCAGACATTAAATCATTTATTATGTATGTCATCGATTATGTTAAACATCCAGCAGGCGCGCATTTTAGGACAAAAGTGACATTTCTTGAATCGTTCCCATATACGGCACGGAAACTATCAGAACATCATATTTATTTGTCAACTGAACTTTCCTACTTATATTAAAACCTGTTTCACCAAATTGAATTGCAGTTTTGTTTGTCTTTGATAAATGTGTATTGCGCAAGCATTGCAGCAAATAGATAATAATTAATTACCTCACGTTTAATTTTTTCTGCAATATCGTAATTGTCATGTCTTACTTTGAGATTCTTATTTTCATTTTACATAGCCAAATCAAAAATATTTAACTGAATTATTGCCAAAACTGTAAAAATGAAAAAAATATGTATTACTTATTTTACGTAGATTTAAAAGAATAAATTGATTATTAAAAATTTCTTTTGTATCGACAAGACAAAATGGCGTAGAATAGAATATACCGTGACTGAAAAGTTAAAAAGCTTTACTTTGTTCTTCCCGGAATTAATTTTATAAAAGATTACTTTTATCTTTGTCTTCTTGGATTAAATCATGCTTGACATACAGGGTGTGTTCACAAAGTTTCAAGACTGGTCTAAAAATTCAAAATTGATTAAACATTTTTGTACAGCGAACTGAAATTCTTCTAAATATGACCATTAGACACCAACACACTACTGCCAGTGTTTTTTCCATTCTTCATAGGCTCCCTGGATGTCTTCGCTCGCAAGGCTGTTAAGAGACCTCGTCGAAGCTTCCTGAATCGCTGGAATCGTGTGGAATAGCTTCGCTTTCAGTTTTTTCCTGTTTCGAGGAACAAAAAAAAGTCGCTGGATGCGAGTTCGGGGCTGTAGGGGTTTGCGATCCTTCAAGAGGTCCTTTAACAGCCTTGCGCGCGAAGGCTTCCGGGGAGCCTATGAACAATGGAAAAAACGCTGGCAGCGGTGTGTTGATGCATAAGGTTCAAATTTCGAAGAATTTTAGTTCGCTGTACAAAAATGTTTAATACATTTTGTATTCTCAGACCAGTCTTGAAACTTTGTGAACACACCCAGTATATTTTACTGAAATAATCTTCTAATGGCATTATTAAAAATTGGTATTTGCATTCTTTCATCGTATATTTCTGTATACTTCTGCAGCATGTAAATATTATTAAAATTTAATTTTCTCTATTTATATGTATAATTAATTATCTAACTTACTTCTTTTATTACTATTATTAAATATTTTGCATTGGTAATAGCGTGTAAAATGTACGATGCGTTCCATCTGATGAGAAAACTTTTAGCGCTCCCGCTGAACGATTAAAAATAGAGATTAATTAGATTTTAGTCATTCACCCTCGGAAATGTATTTGCATGCATGACAGCAACGTTTTGCTTTATTGTTAACGTTGATGACGCAGGCATCATTTGAATTTAAAATTGTGTCGATTATGTTCCAAATAATGTCCACACATACTACAAGAAATCTAGATTAAGAACAATAACAAAAATAAACCAAACAACAACACATAATTAGAGATGAAGGCAGTTTAGACATAGAGACCGATTCTGATATTTGTTATATACACTTATATTATTCACATTCGTTGCAAAAACATCCAATCCTAGTGTTGAGTTTTATGTCTTAGAGATTTTTTTATACTGAAGTTGGGTCGATTATGTTTTAACTGAGAACCATGGCATGCGAAATTTAATCTCAAATTAAAAGAGTCTAGCGATATACTTTCTGATTATATCAAATATAGGCCTGTGACGATATTACTCAATTCCAAGCTTGTAACTTGTACACAGCGTGAAGAAAGTTTAGTATTAAAGCTTACATAAACGTGAAAGAAATAGAGACATTCTTTCAGAAAAAATGAATAAAGATATTTTAAATAAATGCTTCTTTTAAATCATTAAAAATTCCTAACTCTAAAAGTCTCTATTTGAAACGAACCAGTCTATAGACATTCATTTTAAGAAAACGTTCTCATTAAAAATTCACTCAAATGAGAAATATATTTCGGAGTTCTACACACTTTCAAATCAATTACGTTGCGTGTTAGAAAAATAGAAAAATGCGAAAATTACATTCCCTTGATAGCTTGCCAAATCTGCCTTTACAACATGTTTTTCGTAAACTGTCTGAAAAGCGATAAAAATTTCATCTAAAGTAATGTCTTCCAAAAAAAAAAAAAATGTTTTTTTCCATCTCTCAAAGTACTTAACTTACATTGCGAGGTAACAAAGTTCAAACAAATATATCAAGATGTACCAGAAATAGTTGAAATATTCTTTCCACCCTTTTGTATAAACCAGTCATTATGCCTATCAAAAAAGGAACTTTGGCTGTGTTTTTGAAAGAGGGACTCCCTGAAACCTCGCGTGCTGTCGCGACCACCCGGATTAATTTACTTGGGGAGGAGCTAAGGCAAGAAGTGCCAAGAAAAGGAAAGGAGTTGAATGGCACCCAAATTACTCCAGATTAATAAGGGCGCACATTAATGTATTCTATATAGCATGTGTTGCGTGACGTGGTTTTTATATTTTAGAGACATATTTTAAGGACGTGTTAAGCTAAGTTTTTACCGGACTTACACAAATTGGTTTTACTCTTCAATTTTTTATATTGTGCTATTTTTTATTTTTATTCCAGAAATATGAGTAGCCTGAACTGTTTTGTGAGAAAGGACGTTATTGCTGTTGAATGATTAATGATAATTATGTAAAAGTGTTGCATAAAAAATGCTGTAAATATAATTTTCAGTTTCACAGAACTGTTTGAATATCAATTTTATGAAACTTAATTTGTAAGCTGAAAAAAAGTGGATTTAGTATTATTCCTTTTGAAATATTATTTAGTAATGTTACACGAAAAGTTCGCTTAATAAAGTTATTTATGTATAGTTATAGAGCTGCCATTTAATGTATTAAAAATATGGCGTAACGTCAAATGGCATAATACAGCTATCAATAAATAAGTTTTACTTAGAATACGAAATAAAATTAAGGGACCGTGTCAAAGGAATAATTTTCTTTAAAATAATTTCGGTTTTAGAAAACTTCTGCTTGTATATAATTTACAGAAATTGCGTTTTTACCAGACTTATAGAAATTAGTTTTACTGTTCAGAATTTTTATATTATGCTATTTTCTATTTTTATTCCATGAATTTGAGTAGAATGAAATGTTTTTTGAGAACAGGCGAGCCATAATTGCTGTTAAATGAAGAATGGTAAATATATAAAAATATTGGATAAAAATAACATTCAGTTTCAAAGACATTTTTTAATAACATTTTTTTTATATATAAAAAGTTAATTCGCAAGCTGGAAAAGAGTATTTTGTACGATTTTTTTTTTGAAATATTATTTAGCATTAGTTGATGAATGCTCGCTTTATGAATTTATTTTTTACTTTTATACTTCTAAACTTGCAATTCAAAGCATCGCGAGAATGGTGTTACTTCATATGTAATAATACAGCCATCAATAAATATGTTTTACTAAGAATCTAAATTTCATTGAAAGGACCACACCAAAAAAAAAAAAATAATAATAATAACTTTATAGAAAATAATTTCAATTTAAAAAAACTACCGCAAATACATATAATTTACGGAAACTAAATTTTTAGCGAACATACAGAAATTGGTTTTAGTTTTCAGATTTTTATAGTATAATGTTTAATTTTTTTTATTCCAGAAATATCATTAGTCTGAAATTGTTTGTGCGAAAAGTCCATATTGCAGCTAAACGATCATAACCAATTATATAAGAACATTGGGCGAAAATAAATTTTGCAAATTATGTTTAATTTCATAGAATTTTTTTATGGATTTAAAAAAATAAATAAATTTGCAGTTTTTTTTAAATAAAAATCGTTTAGAACCATTGCTTGTGAAACATTATTTAGCATTAATTCGCGAGCGACCCCTTGAAAACTTCTTGAATATATTTATGCAACTAAATTATACTTTAAAGTATCAATCGTATGAAATAATGTATAAAGAAATAATGGAGCCCCAATAAATAAGTTTTACCCATAATACAAAATTAAATTACGAGATCACGCCAAAGAAATAATTTTCTGTATAACAATTTTAGTTTTACGTAACCTCCCCATACATATAATTTTACAGAATCTTAACCTTTTAAGAGTCTGGAAGAATTTTTCATGCATGTTAAACGGTTCATAAATTAAGAACTATGAAAATGATTGTTAGGGCAATTTTTATATGATTAACTTACATATTTATTTATCTTGCCCAGTGTAAAAATTTAACACTTATATAAAAAAAAAAAAAGTTTTCTGAATTAAAAGTTACATGACGGAAAAACGCGGTTAGAAAGCTTAAAGTATTTTAATTTAAAATATAGGAAATAGAAATATCTGCGTTGTTTTTTTTAAATTTAAGTAGTACATTCTGTAATGTTAATGTTATTTTTTCAATAATTTGTTTCATTCTAAATATAAAATTCAACAGTTTTTAAACATAAAGTTTCATGCTTTAAATAATAATAATAATAATATTTTTGTGATAGTTAAAGCTTAGAAATCCAGAAAAACAAAAAGAATATGACTGCAGTTTTAAAATTATCTAATTATTATCTTCTTCGTAACGAGGAGAATAACATCGCATGGTAACAAAGCAGTGATATTTATTTCCGTTATATTTTGATCCAGTATTACGCCAATAGCATATTTATCGGACGAAACAATTAAATACAAATATTGGTTAAATATCGTCTTTATATTGACCATACTTGTAATCAAACGTCTTTATTTCATAAATATTGGTTTTTTAATGAAATAATTGGCAATAGTTTTGAAATATACCTCCAAAATAGAAATGTTTACATTTTACCGATATTTAATAAATACCAAAAATTATTGCTATTTCATTGCCAATATTTTTAATATCAAGCTAATATATCTGGAATGTTGTCATTTCATTGTAAATATTTCCTACGTTAAAGGCGGGCAGATCACCTTGAAACTTTTTAAAAAGTCAATTTTTTTTGTCTGTAATAAAGAATAGCGTGCTACCTAAATTTTAAAAATAAAATTATGGCCATACTCCAATTAGAATTGTGCTATGATAAAATATGTGGGGCGATACCTATCCAAATCAATATAAATTTGAGCTTTTAAGTACTTTTTATCAAAATAAATATTTTTGACATTGCGCTCACCATATTTTCAAAATTAAGTAACATAGAAATTTAATATTTTGTATTATATTGTATTTTACATATAATTATAACCTATAGAGGAAAAGGTCCAAATACCGGCTACCACTTTTGTTTTCAATATAGATCATGCAATTTTCAAAATTAATAAAATAAAAAGTGACAGCAGGGTACCTTGACATGTTTTACACCTGTTTAGAGAAAAAAAAAACGGTTTAAAAGACGTTTTCTGTATATAAAAAGCAAAATTCTGAAAGTCTTGAAATTTTGAGTTTTTAGAATGGGGTCTAAATACCGGCTATCAAAGTTTTTTTTTTTCCAAAAGATCACACAAATAGAGCTAATGACAATTATTAAGCAATAAGAATATTATTTTAATAAATTGTATTGATTAATAACATTTCTTATGCACAGAAAAAATACGCAATTTTTAATAAATAAGTATTTTTGTCAAATTTCAGCAATTCTTTACGACTATATCTCACAGTCTTCTTCCCATTATGTTTCTAAATTTGATTTTTAACGTGTAAAAAAAAAAGAAAGAAAAAAAAGCTTGCTGATTGAAAGGAGAATTATTTTATCTGAAAAAATCAAAAACATCATATCACTCTCTGCGTCGGTATAGTCCCTATCAACCCATATATCGCATTCTTAACACTGAACTCAGAATCCCCTCCCCCATTCTTGTCCTCAGAGAAAGCACCCATGCAGAAGACACAAATTTACATCTTCCTCTGTTGGATATTTTCCTTTTTCACTTTTTTTAAGACTCTAACTGCGTAATTGTTTTATCAAAATAGCTTAAAAAATTGCGTATTTAACCCCTTCGCGACGAGCATCTTTTAAGAATTTTTATTCTTTTGTCACCGGTTTTTCAAAACAAAAATTTTTGATTAATTTAACCGGGAAAATGCTCCGATTAAATAAGGCAAAATTTACAATAAAAAATAACTGGTGGGAATAATCAAGGAGGGTTAATTAGACTAAAAAAATGCTTCCCCGAGGAAATCTCGGGTTGCGCAAATTTTGCTACTTTTACGTTGATCGAGAAAATCTTGGGTTGCGTAGCGATAGGGTTAAAATCAAATTTCTGCCTCTTTCGGCTGGTTTACTCCATCATTTTTTTCTTTCTCTTCACATTTATTATAGGCAATTTTGTAATGTCCAACAGCGCTTTTTTGGAAAGTGATCCGGTAACCAGTGTCGATCCTGAAGATTTACGACCGTGGTTGCGTCTTTTCATATTGCGAAATGGGACTAGAACTATTTCTGAACCATTTAAATTAATTTATTAATTATTGAACTGTTTAAACTAATTTATTTTCCTCCCCTTTAAGCAGAGCAACCGAGAGAGGTCCAAATACCGGCTAGCCGGTATTTAGACCACTCTAGGTAGCCGGTATTCGGACCACTGCTATGTTTAAGTTATAACCGGTATTACTCATTCATATAATAAAATACCAATAATGTGCACGTCTCAATTGAGAGCTAAATATGTCTAGAAAATAACTTAATCAACAATTCAAGCAAATATACGATCAGTATATTTTTAAAAAATTTCATTTACTATTTGTAAATGACACAAACTACAGCGACGTATTTTTCGTAACTTTCTTCTCACAATTAAAGATACAAACTCTGCATATCACCGCCAGGCTGCGCTGCGCTCAGTTCTCAGAACACCTAGTAGCCGGTATTTGGACCCTATCCAGTATTTGGACCTTCTCTTCTGCTTATTTTTTGCTAAGTGCCTGTAATGTATTTATTTATTTTTTAAAATTTCATTGAAATTTCATAATAATTTTTGTATTTTATGGTTTAATTGTCTGAAAAAATATTTTCATCTGTAAAATTGATATCATTTTAGGTTGAAGTTAAAGTACAATATTTAAAGAATATATATATGTAATATTAAATGGATATATCTAACACATTTTTTACAATCCTGCGCGCAACACGTTATGAGCAATTCCATCGTAACTGACGTAACATTTTATTATCGAATTTTGTTTTCAAATCTATGTAGAAAATCTATTAATAAAGGTAGAACAAATTTTTACAATTTAAATTATTTCTTACTAAGGTCTTAATACCCAAATACCTGTAGATTATTTCAATCTCTCTTTGAGTCCCAGAAATTGCAATTCAAAATTCTGTAACTGACGTAACATAAAATATACAAACATTTCTTCTGCCTTTATTGAAGTGTAAAAATTATGAAAACTATCCAGTTAAAAAAGGTAATTTAATGTTCTCAACAACACTAAGTAATGCCAAACTATAACAGTAACTTGTTTAATTAATTTCTGAATAATAAAAAAAAATGGCATTTACATGTGTAACTGACGTAACTTTTATTGTGTAACTCATGTAGCATTATGACTTTACAAAGACAATAATGGTACTTAACTTAGTTTGTAAACAGTAATTTGCAATGCCTTTTTATTAGGATTTTTCTATAGAATATAAAAATATCAACTTTTCCAATCATACCCTTAAATTAAACATATATACAAATTTGATTCCCCCCCCCCCCCCCCCAAAAAAAATGACGATTTTCTGTGGAATTGCCCTTATATGCGAAATCACCTTTTTGGAGATTCTTAAATGGTATGTCTTAGTTAAACTAAATTGTAATTATTTTTCATTAAATGTATTTAAAGGAATGTGTAAAGAAAGCTTTGTACAATTTATGTAAAAAAATATTCAATTTGAAAAAATATTTACAGCTCCAAAATTTATTAAATATTGTTTTAAAATCATCAATATCGAGCTGCTGAAGAGGATCTCCCCGCTTAAGTCAATATTTCTGTAACAGTGACATATTATTGATAACTAACAAAAGTCATGCTTTGTTTGGATTCCGGAAGCATTATTTAATAAGATAAATAATTGAAAGTAACAAAATATTTTGTATTATTTTATATTTTGGCGCATTTTTATTTTAGAAATATAAATTCAGCCAAATAACTAAGAATTTCCTAGTTCCTCAGAAACTCCTCGGAATTTTTGATTTAATATATAACAAATTTAATAATAAATTTTATTTGTTTACAATTCTTTTGTTGCTACTTTACAAAAAAATAATCATAATATAATTCTTTTAAAATGTGTAAGTATCGTCTGCGTAAATGATTTCATATAATAAGAATAAATTGTGTATTTGAATTCTTAACACTGAAAAATACTTTTATAATTGAATATAAATAATTGAATTTTCCCAAATTTTAATTCATGAAAAATATTCTATAATTTTCATAAAAAATTGTATTTAAAAATTTTCGTAAAAGGAATAGTGAAAATATTTAATTAATCATGATTCGATCTGTAATGACTAACTCCAAGATTTATTTTTTCTTCTGAAAATAGACGTGTTTTATTTTTTATTCGGAAAAATGCGTCCATAATGAAAAACATGTAAAAATAAATTAATTAAAATAATAATTTTTTGTAAGGTTATTCTGTAAATATATATATATATATATATATATATATTGTGCAAATCTACACATCATAATTTATTTTTATGCTTAATGCAAAATACTGAATAGTTTTTTTAGGTAGCTTTCATTACAAAAATCTACCTATTGCAGCAGTTCGGAGGAAAGCGATTTCAAAATATTTTGGTATATTTTCATCGATCATGACCCCCAGACCCCGAAACAAACCTCCGTTCAAAATTGACACACACACACACATATATATATATATATACCGGGTGTCCCAAAAAGGACTGACTGATTTTAAAATTCAATAACATCCAAACGGTGACAGATATTAAAAAAATTCTTACAGGAGGGTTATGCATAAAGTCAAAAGTTTTTTTACAGTGATTTTCGATTTTAGTTTGAATTACAAACAATAGATGGCGCTGCGATCAATAGAGGCTAAATTCAGGCTCGATTTTTGGTACTTCGTTGCCCGGATAATACATTTCCATCTCCTTTTTCTGCATGGAACAACACAAAGGACCAAAAATCGAGCCTGTATTTAGCAACTATTGATTACAGCGCCATCTATTGTTTGTAATTCGAACTAAAATCGAAAATCACTGTAATAAAACTTTTGACTTTATGCATAATCCTCCTGCAAGAATTTTTTTAATATCTGTCACCGTTTGGAAGTTATTGAATTTTAAAATCAGTCAGTCCTTTTTGGGACACCCGGTATATATATCTGACATTTGTCACACTGTAACTCACGTATTTATGAACCGATTTGGATGTAATTCGGTGTGTACATAGTGCATACCAATGTCTCGACCGAGTTCGTCATTTTGTTTCAAAATGGCGGAAATTTAAATTTTTAAAAAAAATTTAAAATTTGAAATATGGTAAAATTGAAAATGATAAAATATTTTTTTCTTATTTATTTGACCTTTATACAAAGATTCCGGAGCAGTTTTTGTTTAGTCTATATCTTAAAAAATGGCTGAGTTATAGCATTTTTAATTTCTAGCGTGGCTGACATTTTGAAACGTCCTAAAATTTGTCACGCGATGACAGGCGTATTTATGAACCGATTTGGTTGTAACTTCGTTTATACATAGTACATACCAATGTTTCGACCGAGTTCGTTGGCCAGCTCCATCCGCCATCCTGTTTAAAAATGGCGGCCATTTAAATTTTTAAGAAAAATTTAAATTTGAAATATGGTACCAAAAAATTTAAAATTGAAAAAATATTTTTTTCTTATGTGTTTGACCTTGATAAAAAGATTCGGGAGCATTTTTTGTTTCGTCTATATCTTAAAAAATGGCTGAGTTATAGCATTTTGAATTTCTAGTGTGACTGACATTTTGAAACGTCCTGATTTTTGTCACATGATAACGGGCGTATTTATGAACCGATTTGGATGTACCTTGGTGTGTACATAGTACATACAAATATCTCGACTGAGTTCGTTGTCCAGCTTCATTCGCCATCTTGTTTCAAAATGGCGGCCATTTAAAAAATTAAAAAAAATTTTAATTTAAAATGAGATACCAAAAAATTGGAAAATGAAAACGATTTTTTTCATATGTGTTTGACCTTAATACAACAATTCCGGAACAGTTTTTGTTTCGTGTATATCTAAAAAAATGGCTGAGTTATAGAATTTTGAATTTCTATTGTGGATGACATTTTAAAACGACCTGATTTTTGTCACGCGATAACAGGCGTATTTATGAACCGATTTGGATGTAACTTGATCTGTACATAGTACATACCAATGTCTCAACCGAGTTCGTTGGCCAGCTTCATTCGCCATCTTGTTTCAAAAGATTTGCCATTAAAAAAAATTAAATTTAAAATGAGGTATTAAAAAATTGGAAAATGAAAAAGGATATTTTTATGTGTTTGGCCTTGATAAAAAGATTCCGGAGCAGTTTTTGTTTCTGAAAATTTGTTCTTTTGTTTATATCTTAAAAAATGGTTGAATTTAGCACTTTGAATTTCTAACATGGCTAACATTTTGAAACGATCTTGTATTTGTCACGCGATAACACACGTATTCGCCTATTTCGATGTAAGAAAGCATGTGGATAGTATACATCAATATCTCGACCAAGTTCGCTGGCCAGCTTCATCAGCCATCTTGTTTCAAAATGGCGGCCATTAAATTAAAAAAATATATATTTAAAGTGAGGTGAAAAAAAAAAAAAAAAAAAAAAAAAAAATTGAAAAAGGTTTCTTTCTTAAGTATTTGACCTTGATATAAGGATTCAGGAGCATTTTTTGTTTGTCTTTATCTTAAAAAATGGTTCAGACATAGCAATTTCAAAATCTAATATTGGTGACATTTGAAAAATCTGATTTTTTGCCTGCGACAGCACTAGATGTGAGTGAGCATGTGCACAGCAATTACTAAGGTCTCGACCAGTTCACTGGTTAGCCTCATCCACCATGTTGTCTTAAAATGGCAGGCACTTTAAGAAATCGCCGAATTTGGCAGCCAAATATAAGTTACTTTAAATAAAAGCAGCTTGGATAAAGCTGACTAATTTCTCGAAATTCTCATTCATAATGATTTAGTATTGATAAAAATTAGTATTGAATCTCCTATATTCGGTTTCCACTAAATTGAGCTTCGTGTGTTTGAATAATATAGGTTGGCCTTTTTAAAATAAGGAATATGAAAGCTACCTCGTCCTCCCGGCACTGGCCGGAAGGACTTTTGTAAAGTGTACGACAAAATGTAATTTGTGTAGCCTAGTAGAGGATTCACTTCGCTCATCCTAATAAAAACATTGAAATATCACTGTTACAAAAGCATTAGACATATTTCCGATGAATGCAGTATTAATACAGTATTCGGCCCAAAATAACCAACATTTGTTTCTCCTAGGAAGTTTCCAACCAGCAATACGACTTAACTCATGGGGTTTAAACAATCATATTTATACTCTTGCCATTGCAATTCACCTCATTTGATATGGAATTATCAGAAGACTCATAAAGTTCATAAATACATTTGTTTTTTAATATTAAGAGTATTATTCTAAAATTTGGTTTGAAAGTAGGTACATGATGTCGTTGATATTTGAAAAGACATAACTTTTTAAAAATGTATTTTAAACGGTAATTACTCATAGATCACGCATAGATAAGGAAAGGTTAATGGTTATATATAAAAAAGAATTTATTCTGTAAAGCTACAGTAAAATTGGGTGATGGAAAAATAAATGTTAGAAACTAATTAAAGAAATATGTGAAAAATTGCTGTAGTATCCACTGCAAAAAAACATTTAATGAAATATAAATAGGAAAGTTGAAAGGAACATTTTTCCATTTAAATATTTCTTAAAATAGATAAATAGAAACAGTAGAAAAGTCTAGAAAGGACAAGAAAATATGAAAGCAGCATTCTTAGGGCATCCATTCAGGGGCAGTGATATGTTTATGAAACCACTTAATTTTAATTCTCAAACGCTACAATGGCACCAGAATTTTGTTAAAATCATTTCCATTTAAGATGTATGCGAAATATAGCCTTTTTCTTATTTCCAAATAAGTTCTTTTCGTAAATTCCGGTGCCAGTCATTTATTTCAACATTTTAATATTGAAAGTATTTTGCTCCTGAAAGGGTTAAAATATGTTAATAATAAGTTAAGTCCTCATGCGGCTACAAATAAACATAGTATTGATCGAAAAACTTTAGGAAGGTATGAAGACAAATTTCATCAGGATGAATACAGTGAGATGAAGCCAAACTATGTAAAAACTATAGTTGTCAGGTCAAATGTCACAAAATTGTAGGTCAAGGAAAAGCGGGAGAGTGGCTCTTAAATCCGAACATAATAATACATGAAACTCTATGAAAATGGAGCCTGTCTTTAACGGAATACTGTCTTAACTGTTAAAACTTCTTTTTCCATGCTGTACAATTATACCTACTCGGACAAATTAAAACAAAATTTTTCTCCTCTGATTTGCGATTGCGTCTAAACAGGTTTGTTTAACCATCATATTTTCAAAAATATTTTTTATAATAATTAAAGCATGTAGCATAAAGTTATTTTCCTTTTTTTGACCAGATTTTATTTCTCTTCACAAATATTTCAATTCAAAATGGGTCAACCTCCCATATAATGGGTCAACCCTGAAGTATGTGGGGAGCCTTGACCTATTATTTTCTAATAATTAAAGCAATCATTTATAAAATTTCTTATATCTTACACTTATGTAGCAATTTTTTTTCGATTACTGATTGTATAAGGAATAAAATGATATATAAAACTTTATTATAAGTTCAATATTTAAAAAATAAAGAAAAAAACATTTTGCAAAAAGTGGGTCAATCCTCCCAAGTTTCCCCTATAGCTTGTATTATAGTGGATTTCTTATTTGGAATAAAATAAAAGGAAATCTGTGGCATAGAACCGTTTTATATCACATTTTTATTTCCATTACATTAAAATATAATCAGACTAACTCCTTTATTCGACGAAAAAGCTCCTAATAAAAAAACTGAAAAACGTTTACTAGATAATCAATTCGGTTTCTCGTTTAAGCAGTATGGAATTATGGCCACAGTTATATTCCATTGAAATTTTTATGGCTCAAAGTTGTAAAAAACCCTTAATAGCAAATGATTTCTCGCTAAATATTAAAATATAAAAATAAAATACATGCTTTAGTGAAGGAAATATTTGAAATAAAGTCTAGAAAAAGAAGAAAAATTCCAAAGACATGCTGAATCGCTTTTCTATCTTGATGACAATGAATCGAAAAGTATTTCTAAAACTAAAAAGAAAACAAAATAATCAAGAAACTAAAATAAAAGGAAGAAGGAATCAGAATTTAAATTAGCTCAAATTATGCATTTGATTTTTTTTTTTTGTGCTACCTTTTTCAAACACAAATGAAGCAGGGGATTTTAAGTAGAATCAAACAACAGATTTCACTTTCATTTCCATGCAAGGGCGCCCCATTTTCAATTTATCATTATCTCGCATTTGCTTAAGAAAGGGTCCTGCAAAAGTGATTTTTTCCCGTTGTCGAAAAAAAAAAAAGAAAATCGACGAAAGCCTTTTAGTTTTTCGTTCAGTTTAACGAAACCTTCATCTTCCCTTCGATCGTTAACTGAGATTTGATAAGAGAAGAACTTTGAATAATTCTTTTTAAAACGCTATTATTTTCTTCTTTTCCCAAATTTTACTTTATGCCTTAATAAATTTTAGCGAAAAAACATGTTCTTTTCAAATAATTATTGATCGGTCTATTAAATTTCTGAAATAAGCAATATTATTTTCTACGTTATTTAAATTTTGGCGAAGTATCAGCAGAATATAATCTTCAAATACTGAATGAAAATACTCTTAATATCTATTTTTCTTTTAAAGTATTCTTCATGTGATTGATATATGAAATAATTCTGGAAAAAATTTAACTTTAATGTAAAATTTTTAAATGATCCATTTTATAAAGTGTGTTTTTATGTATTTTGTTTCTCCATTTAAATCTGATTTATTTGACGACTTTTAACTTACTGCGGAATACATGTTAATCTAGAGTACTACTAGTTGTTGAACCACTTTTAATCGATTCGAATATATTATTTTTTTTTATTTAATATGGCCCATTTAGCTCAGTGGTTAGCATGCTGCCAGCAAAAAAATTAGTAACTTGAGCCGAAGTTTTTGATTTCAACACCATCGCGGTCTGGGCGGCATGACTGTGTATGTGTAGTATTATAAGGTTCTTCCACTGTACGAGAACAGTATTTCGTGTCACTTTTCTTTCAAATGTCCTGCATGAAGGCATATCTTTTACAGTACTTTTTGCAGTAAGTTTAAAAACTGGCGGATGCATTATAAACTCCATCCCATCGGTTTAATTTTTTTAAAGAAAATTTCGTCCAAAGCGTGTGTTTATTTCAATTAATGATATGCATAGTTTTCCCCTTTTTTGACATCCGTAAAAGAAACCAACCAAGAATTTATTAACATCAGGGCTGCCACTGGCAACTATTTTTATGTTCTGTTCGAAACATTAATTTAAGAGATACATTTTTGAGTATATTTCTCTTGCAAATGATGTCAAAGCGTATGTAAAGAATTTTTGTCTTGAAAAAGTTGTGGAAAATTGAGTTGAAAAATAGTCGCCCTGTAAAAGGGATAACAATGTATGCACAATATTCAAATACGTGACTTTTCGGATTTATTTATTTAATTTGCAAGTTAAATTACCGTATTTAAACACATACACTTTCTGTTTTTAAGTTTCCAGTTGAGTGAAAATGTGTTCAGGTCAGGATTTAATCAGAGACCTGGTGTATCTGTCGGTGTGTGAGATCTGTCTAGAGACATTTAGATAGAGACCTATCTAATTAAGATAAAGAGATGAAAAAGTTCAAATCCTAGTTTGGACATTTTTTATTTTGATTAAACTAAATGCATGATAGCTTTATTTAGTTTTTTACTCTGCTAGTGCTCCTGGAGAGAAATACATATCTGAAATTTGAAAATGGATAATTTTATGTTTTACATGTGGAAAATATACTCCATTTTAAAATTAGTTCGAAAATTTTCTTCATACTTAGAATGTTTAATTTTAAAATATAAATAATTTTGAATTCTGTAAGTCCCTGGAATGTTTGCATGTAACTCTTTATAAAGTGATAACTATTAAAACTTCTTTATGAAGATTTTTCTTTTAATACCTTATTTATTTATTCTATACGCCCTGAAAAAAATCAATATAACTTTGAAAATTCTGTTATATTAGGCTGTGAAGTTAGAAAGAACATGCTGGAAAAAGACGGTTGAAAAACTAAGATAGGAAAATAATGACTTTAAAATTAGATATTGTGATTTAGTTTTCGAAATGCAATTTTAAAGTAATTTCGAAGTTGGTAGTTCGTAATTTCTCTCCTTTTAATTTTTTTTTCAATAATATTTTTCGAGAAACAAGTTTCTTTTTTTAGGTTCTTAAAATATAGTTGAATATATCATAAAAACATGTATAAAAATCACTTATAAACAGATCAAGTAAAATAATGCTATAAAGAGTGATAAAATATCTTTATTAAGATTGACGATCGTTTCGTCGCACCAACGGCGACATTTTCGAAATCATTCACGATAGAAAATATTTTCACATAATTTAAAAACAATAAACATAGTAAACAATGTCACGAGACATAATGCATAATGAAAAACATTGCAAACATAAAATTAAATTAAAACTAAATTAGCTATTTGTGAGCATGGATTGATTTTCATATAATTTAACAAAACAATAACATGGTAAACAATGTCACGAGACAACATGCATAATGAAAAACATTGCAAAACATAAAATAAAAATAAAATTATCTTGGCTGTTTGCGAGCGTGGATTAATTTTTACTATTTTTATTAAAATTACATAGCATCTCTTTCCAAATTTTAGGTAAATCAAGGGACGCTGAATCATTGCAAATATTCTTGTTACGTAAAAATATCTCTATTGATTCTCAGATTATGGATGGTAAATAAAATCTTGATGTATAAATTAACTTGCTATTTTAAAAATCGATCTGTAACGGTTCTTCGCTGCATAATCTAGGCAAAGCTGTAGTTCTTCTGTTGTATTTGATGTCTGCTATATGTTCTTTGATTCTGGTTTTAAGCTTTCTACTTGTCTACTTGTACCTATATAAAACTGATTTGTTCCATCTTCTTTGGTGAAGGGTATTTCGTATACTCCTGATAACTGCTCCTGATATTTTTTATCTCATAGAAGGTTTTGCGACTAGGGAGATATTGAATTTATTGAGTTTATATTTCAAACGTTCGAAGAAACCAGGAAAATATTGTAAAGTGGATAACATGAAATTTTGTGGATGGAAATTTCTTTTATTTTTATTCTTCAGGCTCTTAATTAATTTTTCTATGGTGCTTTCTTTGTATCCATTGTTTCTTGCAATATCATATATTTTATTGATTTCATTATTTAATTGCTCGGGGGTGCAAACTCTGAAAGCTCTATAAATAGAATGTCTAAATGCAGAAACTTTGTATGAAAAAGGTGCTTGAGCATTATGAGGGATAATGGATTGACTGGCTATGGGTTTTCTGTAAACAGTGCGTTCTATTCATTGGTGCGTCTTAATTAGTAATACATCTAAATAAGGTAGCATACCATTTTGCTCTATTTCTAATATAAATTTAATTTTAGAATCAAGGCTATTAATCTGGTTTAAAAAGTTATTGAGCAAGGTATCTGCATGATGCCATATGATGAAAATATCGTCTACGTATCTGATCCATGCATGGGGAGTATAATCCAATTTGTATATATCAAGTGGTCGTAATATGAATTCAGCTAATAATCCTGATATAGGAGAACCCATTGGAGCTCCGTTATTTTGTTTATATATTTTATCGTCGAAAGTGAAGTAATTATTATTAACTATAAGATTAAGAGCATTCTTTAGTGTAGTTTTCATATTATCATTAACATTCTCCATGCGGTCAATGCAATTATTTAAATTTGCAACGGCTTTTTGGGTATCAATAGATGGTTATAAAGAAACTACATCTAGACTGGCTATTAAATAATTCTGAGGTAAATTAATGTGATTCAAATATTGAATGAACTCATACGTTGAATTAATTATATGATCAGAGCTGGGCTATTATAAATTAATGTCAATAGTTATTATTAATTAATAATTAATGTCCAATGTTAAACCAGAAACATCTATTTATTATTGATTTTCTTTAATTAGGCTTATATTAATATTTTCATAAGTGAAGATATTTTACAGAAACATGTGCACAAGATAATGCGATTTTTTTTTTTTTTTAAATGTCATGACATTTAAATTAAGCCTTGATTTGTTAATATAACGGAATCATCGGAAAGCAAATTTAAAGTTTTTTTTTTTCTTGAGCACAGTTAGTCATCAAACAACAGATCTTTAAAATTTCTCAATTTCTTATTGTAATTATCTTCTATATTATTATTCTGTTTGGTATGAAATATTATACATAAATAGAACAAGTAACCATTTCCTAAACACTATGCTCTGAACAAGTCTTTCCCCACAATTCAGAAATCACCCTCCTAATACTTCACCCTTTGAGTTATGTCCATGCATTATATAGCGATTAGTGCTTTTCAAGATGTAGTAATTTTGGTACTGCCCAATGTATGTAACATTGCTGCATATGCGCATGATATTATGAAAGTTATTTTAGTTACATAAACTCTTTAGAATTTAGCATTATTTATTGTACTCTCTGTATCAATTAATCTATATATTTTGCTTGATAATCCGTTAGAGTTTTATTTTAACTGTTGTTTTATTTCCTTATTGCACTTAATTTCTCTTAATACAGAAATTTATAGCTTCATTTGTACTTTTATTTTCTATTATCTCCCAATTAAATCTTCTATTTGTACTCGTTTGTTGATTTCGTACCATTATTGCTCTATTTATTCGAATCCGCATTTGTTAATTTTCGAGCTTTTAAATTATACTTTACTTCTCAGTTTTTGCCTTTCCAATTATTATTATTATTATTATTATTATTATTATTACTAATTTTATCTTTATTTTATTTTATTTGTCTACTATGTTGCTTTAATTTATTTTCTATCAATTTTTACATTATAGTATTTCGCATTAACACATTCATGCATTTATTTTACACCCCACAAATTTATTTATATACATTTTTTCTCAATATAACGTTCTCTCATAATTGTTGTTTTAAGCCTTATGCCGACAATATTTGATGAAATAACATATCTTCATCATGAACTGTGGATATGGTGTTCTTCTGAAGATTTCCTATCACATTCATAGTTTCTTATTTGTGTATTCACTATCTCATTTAATATATTTTTTAATTTTATTTTTTACATTATTTTCATGTATGTTATTTGGTTATAATTAAGTATATAAACACACACACACACACATATATATATATGTGTGTGTGTGTGTGAACTTGTAAGATAAATTTTGATTCAAAGCTATTATATATATATATATATATAGATAGATAGATAGATAGATAGCTATGCATGTCTATGTATATTGAACTTTTACGTTCATATTTAATTTCAAAGGCCTACTTTTGAAAGCATTTTATATAAAAAAGTTAATGCCACACCTATGGGACATGCCATCTCAGGACGAATTGCCGAAATCATGATACAATTCTTTGAACGTAAAATAGTTTTAGATCTATACCAAAGATTTTTTTTTTCGGGAAAAGATTTATTGATGACAATTATATTATTCCTAAACATGACGACCTAACTGACGTTTGAGTAAAAGTTAACTCTATATGTTCAGCAATCCATTTCACAGATGAAAATGAAATTCCTGTAAACTCCCCGTTTTAGCTTTTTTGATTGAAAGAAAAGTAAAATTAACCGGTGAAAAGATATTAACCCCAGTGTACTGCAAGAGAATGTTAACAGGTCGGTACTTGAATTTTAATTCTAAAAATCCTATCTCCCATTAATAGCTGTTCTTAAAATTTTAGCAAAAAAAGAAAGAAAACATTGTAAAAAAGTTACGAAATCATTCATTTAAAAAAATCCCTTTTTTATCGGTCTTGTATATAAATAATTTCCTATACAATTTGTTAAAAAAAAAAAAAAAAAAAAAAAAAAAAAAAAAAAAAAAAATTAAAACAATTTTTTTTTTTACCCACCATAAACCCAAGAAGTTCTGTTCTCCTATTCCATTTTATAAAAATATTCGAGAAAGACAGCTAAATTATCCTATAAAGAATATGCTGTGCAGTGAGTGCTATAAAAAGGCTTTAAAGAATATGCTATGTAAATTAAAGGGAACCCTCCTTTCTTTCAGATAATATTGGAAATGCTTACAATTTCTTTCTAAAGATTGTGATTCCCTATAAATTGAACACCCTGCATGTTCATGCAACATCCATCTACAGCAATATAAATGTGCTTTCAAATCCCGAAAATTATGATAAAAATTTGTTAATCATGCAATAGATAACCACACACCAGATTTTGAGAACATTAAATTAATTAAATACAACTGTTATAACAATAAAAGCAGAATATTTTTTTTCAGAATATTGCTTCACAAGTGTACAGAAATCCATTCTAAAATAAACATATTCAATTCCACATGAGTATGTAGTCCTGCTCTGACGTGACTTCCCGAACTTCTATAAACAATTGTTTTTGTCTGCGTTGGCAATTGTGCAGATGAAAGGCTTGTTTAAAACACGAAACGTCTATTCTAAACACCTATTCTAGATCACAGATTAAATAGCATACAGATTAATAGTACCATAAGCGCAATGGTAACGAAATCACGATTATGGAACCTCTAGTGACAATTGCAATCGTTTCGTAGCCGGTCGCTACAGTAATTACTTGTTTTATTTGTATAGTATATATCTCTCTCCTTTTATT
Source organism: Maratus speciosus (assembly GCA_963932465.1). Lineage (NCBI taxonomy): Eukaryota > Metazoa > Arthropoda > Arachnida > Araneae > Salticidae > Maratus > Maratus speciosus. Next base: position 377,669,222 of record OZ010788.1, on the reverse strand, counting down.
ATTAAGCATCGCGCACCAGTTCACTTACGGTTGTTATTTTTTAAAACAATCATGACAAACAATATGGATGTTATAGTAGTTACGAAAAGCATCGTAAAATCACTTTCATATTCCTTAGCGATATACAGGGTGGATGAAGATATATGATAAAAGATGGGCAAAATTTTATGAGGTGATAGTGCTCATCCAAAAAAACAAGTTTTATCAAATTATGCATGATCGGAATTAAAACGCGATGGCGCTAGAGGGCGCTAAAGGTGATGTTGTTATATGAGGCAAAATCCCATAAAGAACGACGAAGGGACAAAAGCAAGGCGAAAAACCGCTTCTCCGTATTTTGTTGAGCTTCAGCCAAATCCATCGACAATTCCGTAGATAAAATGCATACCAGCCTTTCTCTTATTAGTGAAGGACAACATCTTCCGATTCGTTCCTAACACGATTGACAGTTGATTGCACACTCGGATAAGCGGCTTTTATGTATTAATCGCGGCAAAATTTTCCACACGCATTCTTCTTCTTCCCCATATCACATTTGTATGCTATGAGTTTCGTTCTTTTACTGATAACTCGACACAGGAATGGAGCTTTAATGTTTACATGGACCAAGTTTCCGAATGCGCCAGCACCTTTGCGCTTTATTTCCTACCATACATTTTGTTTATAAAAGTTGTTTGTTTGGATGTGTACTATCACCTCTTAAAGTGATGCCCATCTTTTATGAAACAATCTGTATATGGTTACTTAAAATTAATATATAAGTAAATAAATTTATCATATTTAAAAATACACTTTAGTATCACATTTAAAACTAATCAGTTTGCAACAACTGTTAAAACAAATAAATCTTGCTTATCTTTTCACAGAGCTGTGCTTAACAAAAACCATGTTTACACATTTTACACTAATTAATTGCAAGAGAAATTAAAAGATCATTTGTGAAAATAAATTAATTACATAAAAAGAGAGCGCTGAAAAGAATTTTTGTAAAAACAAAATATTGTCAACTAGGTATCAATGTCAACCAAACAAAACTGTCCACATGTAAAAGTGACAGCGACTGTTTATAAGTCCCTACCACTTTGTTTTCCCCAGCAGTGACGCTATTATCGCTCTGGTTTAGATTATTGCTCCACTGTCCAATCCGTATGTTATTTAATCTGTACTCTAGATTATATTCTGTGATTTTAATATGTTGTTTCATTTCTGTATTTTCTTAAATATATGTCCTATTAGTTAAAATATAATTCAGATGTAATTATGAAAATTATTCTTAAAAAATATTTTTCAAATAATTAACATTCTTTCAATTTTTTTTTTTCAAAAATTCTTTCATTAATATTTTTAAAGAAATATCATTAATTTTTGTGTTGTTTGAATTATAATTGTTTATTTCACTTCTCCTTAAAAAAAGTTAATTAGAAAAACACTGCTACGCAAAAACATCCCAAAAGTGACAGCGACTGTTTATAAGTCCCGCCCACTTTGTTTTCCCCTGTTCCCAGCAGTGACGCTATTATCGCTCTGGTTTAGATTATTGCTCCACTGTCCAATCCGTATGTTATTTAATCTATACTCTAGATTATATTCTGTGATTTTAATATGTTGTTTCATTTCTGTATTTTCTAAGTGTATGTCCTATTAGTTAAAATACAATTCAGATGTAATTATGAAAATTATTCTTAAAAAATATTTTTCAAATAATTAACATTCTTTCATTTTTTTTCAAAAATTCTATCATTAATATTTTTAAAGAAATATCATTAATTTTTGTGTTGTTTGAATCATAATTGTTTATTTCACTTCTCCTTAAAAAAAGTTAATTAAAAAAACACTGCTAAGCAAAAAACATCCCTTTTGTTACATCCCTTACTCTGCAAAAAGTGTACAAATTTTATAAATGTTTAATTAACACAGTTAATCCAGTAAAATATATGTGCGTTTTTTTACTTTACTTAAGCCTATTCTTACCTTTATAAAGAGTCATATTTCGTATAAACTCTTCTATCCATCATTCTCTAAAAAATATATATACAATCTTATGCTATAATGAATGCTTGTTTCTATTAATTAAACTGAAAATAACTAAATTCGAACACTGCTATAATGCTTTTTTAAGGGTTATAAAACTTTATGGCAGATGGAGTTAATTATGCTTATTAAAATTTAAAACAGTATTTAAAAATATATGCTTGTTTTATATGCAAAGAAATTTTGTATCTTACTAGTTGCATAGTAAAGTTACATCAGAAAAGGTATTATTTTTTGTAGAAAAAGTGAGCATAATGAAGCCAGTTTTAAAATTTTATGATTTGATAAAATTTTTAATTGGTGAGATTGCTCAACCAGTCGAGGACATAACATTTCCTTTCCTCTTTTTAAAATATTACTGTCCATTTCAGCCGCGTAAAACTTCTTTACATCATATTTTGTAACGAGCTCGGCAAGACCGTTACGTAGTAACTCAGTCATTTTACAGTATATGAGTTTTAAAACACCTTTATTTAAAACTAAATCTGGCCAGTGGATGATAGAGAATCTTCCAGATTTAGCCTAAACTAGGACGCGAATAAGTAAGATGAATTACTATTTCAATAACTAAGAAATACTCAAACTTTAACTTACATAAAAAAGTCGTCGATACTTCACGTCGACAAAAACAGGGATGTAGTGGAGGGTATACGAGGGTAGACACCGTATACCTTCTGGATTTTTTTTAAGAAGCTCCCTATGCCCTTTGTTTCTCAAACGAAGCATTAGCGTATACCCTATGTATGAACGTTCATGACGTCGTCATATACCCTCTGCCTATACCGTGTACTCTCTGTTTTTTTACAACTACAACACTGGACAGAAACTACCTCAAACTACTATACTTCTTTCAGCAGCAAATCTAAACGTTAGCACAATTTTCAAATCAATAACGTGGACAACCCGTGGTTGTCGAGAAAATCTTTATTCTCTCAATGATAGGGCAAAAACTTCTTACCAAAAGCCAACGATGTTAACAAGGCTTCATCTTTACTACACGTGACGGTCACACCCACTATAAATCCTCCGACGCAAGGTCTTGATCACTCAAAGAGCAGGACTCTGCCCAAATCCAAAGACACACACATCCGATTTTCCTTATATGCTCTGCCGATTGAGCGACGAGACTAATTTGGACAAAATGACAGCGAAAACAAGCAACCTTACACTCCAAGAGATCCAAACGTACCTTAGAAAATGAGAGGTATCTGTCACACAGGTTAAATGTTTGACACCACGCTCACACTCAAAATACTAGAGACCCTTTATAAGCGAGCCGCTAGTCCACTCCAATATTAGAACGCTCTTTTTGATTTTTACTTATTTACACATTTTATTTATTTTGCTCATTTTTTGAAAGAAAAATTGATAAAAATGCTGATTTTTTTTTTTTTTTAATTTTAAGGTATCGTAATATTTAAAATTAGTAGTATAGCCCAACCAGTCGAAGACTTATGCGGCATCCTATTTTTGCGACATCCTGTCTCCGATTTCTTCTTGCTTTTTCTCGATTTTATCTTTGTGAAGAAGAAAGCGCCATTTATCACTCCTTAGTTAGTCATGCTTTTTGTGGTGAATTTTGTTTGTCAAGATATGATATATCTCCCCTAAATGCTTGTGATAGTAATTTTAAGAGACCATGTATATACAGTACAACATCAAATTGTTGAAAGTGAGAAATTTAATTTTAAATTAACTTCTTTAATTATCTTTTCAAGAATTTTCACGAAAATAATTTTTCAAATTGTTTCAATTATAATTTCAAGTTGCTATTTGAAATAAAATTGAGATCATCTTCTGAAAATTATACTCTTATGAAAAATCCTTATTAAAAGCGTAAATATTACATCACTTATTGTTTTAAACTGTCACTTCTTTATGATTTTTTTTATTACCAGAGTTAAAAAAGTAAAAATAATGTACAGTTGACAGAAAATAAAGCAACACAGAGAGTGAATGAAAAAGAACACTAATTTTAAAGTTTTTTGTTTTTCAAGAATTTTCACAAAAATAATTTTTCAAGTTGTTTCAATTATTATATCAAGTGGATATTTAAAGAAAAAAAAATTGGAATCGTCTTCTAAAAATTAAACTCTTTAGAAAAAGCATCAGTACCAACGTAAAACTTACACCACTTATTCTTTTAAAGGCTCATTACTTTATATATATATATATATATATATATATATATATATATATATATATATATTTTTTTTTTTTTTTTAACCAGAGATAATAAAGTTTTTAAAAAAAATGTGCAGTTGAGAGAAAAAAAACGACGGAGAGAGCTACCAAATTGTCTCGGGAAAAAAATGGTAGTGGCCATTCGAATAAAAATCATGTCTTCTTTCAATTTATTTAACGGGGCAAGGGGACATTTAAACTTAAAAAAAATCAGTTTTTGGTTTTTGTTTTATTCCGAATTTTTTTAAATTTCTCAAAAATTTTCAAAAAACCGCATTCAAAAATCTGAATTCTTTTATGAGTTATGATTATTTATAGACGGTGAGTATAACTGAAGGTCCGTAGATATTGAAACCAGGGCCGAAACTAAAGGCGGGGGAGGGGAGAGGGGGCATGTGCCCCGGGCCCCAGAATGAAGGGGCGCCAAATGAAGGATGTTGTTTGTCAATTTTTCTCACGTCTATGTTTAGCATGGCATTCGTATTTTTAAATTCGTCCTGTTTGGGGTATGCCAAAGCATAGAAGAATCTAAAGATGATATGGCATAAGGATCCTGTATAAAGCGGAATTTTTTTCCATTCTGTTTTCAATATTTCAAGGAATATATATTTGATAAAGAAGATTACATAGTTCAGTATTACATATTTTATTATTATATATTTTAAATTTTAAAATAAGTCGGCTATTAGAAAATTAGTAAAATTACATTTGTAAATATATGTTGCGGAGCAAGGGGGGGGGGGGCGCTAAAATCCATGTTTGCCCCTGGTGCAAAAAAGGCTAGTTTCGGCCCTGATTGAAACTTTAGACACGTTATCTCAGATTAGTAAACTTGGAGTTAGCGCGCACTTTTACTTTCAAACTATGTAAACTACAGCTTTTAAAAATAAAACAAATATGCGTTTATTTATAGTCTACATGTTAAAACAACAACAAAAAAAAAATAACATGTTTTGGTTATTTATTATTTTGCACTTGAAAAAAAAATTGTGAACAATTTAATATTTTTTCTTTTGCGCAAAACTTAAAGTTTAAACAAAACTTTTTCTGTATATTTTAGTTTTAATTTAGAAGAAGGTGTGTTAAGATTTTAGTTTGTTCAAAAATTCTTTTCTATATGCATAATTCAAAGTTTTATCATGCTCGCAGCGCTTAATGATTTAAATTCACGCATTAGAGAGACGAATTTTTAAATTAAAAATTCAAATATTAATTTTGTATATACAACATTTATGTTTCTGGGTAATATAGTTAAGAACACATACTTGAGACAGAAAGGGAAAAAAGAATCTTAACTGATTATTAGTTGTGTATTGGTGCTTAAAAAATGGCGATGTTTTTGTTCATTTCGACAAACTCAAAGGTCCTATGCCCCTTTAAAAAGTAAGCTTCAGGTATCGTCTTCATACTGCATTTGTTATTGGTTTCCGTTAAATTAATTATCCAAACCACTCTAATTTATTTCCGGCGGTCCCTGCACTGATCTCGGGTATTCTACAGTATTTACTTAGCATCATAATAGTGATTGGCAACACTCCGTAATAATCTAGATGCTCTAACTAACATGCTTTACAGGCAAGTGCAGCGGGACCTTTGAGTAAGGTAAGTGTTTTGTTGTTACTTAAACTTTTTTCTCTTTTACTAGTCATCCTACGTCCACCCAATCGCTGTCATCCCAGTAAATCTTTAGTAAAAGTTATTTTTCCCTCTCTATGGGAGTTTCTGATAGAACACATTTTTGTGCGGAGTTATAGAAATTATTTAACATATTTTACAAGTACATCGGATTCAATGTTACAAGGTATAACACAGCTTCAAGTATTTGGTATCGCGTTGTGCTGTAAATATTTACTAGCTTATCTCACATATATTGCTACATATTATTCACAGTATATATTAAGTGTTTATCTACTTATTGTTTCATTACTCAGTTCTATATATCTATTGTAAACAAATCTGTTTTATTGCTTCAATACTCAGTTCTATATATCTATTGTTAATACATTTGTTTTATATCTCGTATATGTCATTTAATAAGCACATTCACTATCTCTTATTTTGCTTTTCTCATGCTCTGTTTTCATATCTGAATATGTCAATGCAGTGGTGTGAGACAGAGTATTTGTAAAGGGGGTTTTATTGAGCAAGTCGTTAAGGGCAATTGATCTTTGTTACGATGGCACCAGGTTTTTTATTAATTTTAGTGTATGAGCTTATGGACACGGGAAGCATACTCATGTACCTCCCCCCCCCCTTCTTCTCCCTTTTGGTTAATTTCTATCACTATCATTGTTTTGTTTTATTTTGATTTTATTTCTCAAAAATTCTCCCCATCTTTGGCTATTAATTTTTTCTTAGTCATTTTTGATAGTTACGACTACCGGTTTTTGCTTTCTACTTTCTATATTCCCTTTCCTTCAATGATGTATGGTCGGGGCCTAGTGGACCCCTGTTCTTTATCTCTAATTATTATCTCATTATATTTTAATATATCTTAATATTTTTAGCTTCCGGCATTGGAACGTATACCTTATCATTTAAAAGTATCTCTCTGAATATAGTTACCAGTAGCTCTGAGTAATCCATATAAAAGTATCTCTCTGATTAATTGAAAAGTAATATCTATAATGGCCTTACCACTAGTAGTTGAATTATTAAATCATCTTCTAAGTGGCGACACCATATAAAAGTAGAATAATCTATAATCAACAAAACCCAAGGGTAAATCCGACTAAGCACGACCTAGATTGGAACATGGATTCATCTGGAAGTCCAATAAATGAGTCAGGAAATAAATCAGATTCATTGGAAACGAGTACGAGATCTTCAGCAATTTCGGACACATCATGCATACACTCATTTCAATATTTATCACCATCCAGAGCAATTACCATGATAGCATGCGAACAACTGATTGGTCTCGACGATTCAAATGATATGATGAAAAATATCTTGGAAAAAGAACTAAACACAGCTAAGAAGGAGGAGAAAAGAACAATAGAAACAAGGAAGAAAGGGATAGTGACCGAAGCAACTCAATTTACACCATTGCCTCTGAAACAAACACTGCAAATAATGAATTCCAATAAACATTCACAGAAAAATAATATAAATCCTAACCAAAGATTACAGAAAGAAATTCTAACAAACAACCCAAAACTTAGTTTGGTCAGATTAGACCAGACACCAAAACAATTAATCTACAATACAACACCGAACTCAACAATGAATTCCTTGTTGAACTCAACAGTGGACTCTCCGGAAAGCATAAACATACAAAAGTCATATACGGAACAATATCAAAGACTTCCAGAAAGACCTATTGAAAAACAGGACCCACTGCAAAGCCTACCGATAAGCCAATTGATTTCGGAATATGAAAGGATAGAAAGGAAAAGGGTGAAAGGAACTACAGAGGAAGCACAGAAACATCTTGAAGAACAGAAATATCTTAATGCAATATTTACAAGAGCAAAAAATGATGAATCTAGAATAATAAGATATAAAAATACAACAACGATACAAAGAGACAGAAGAAAAATAAGCGAATTGGAAGAGGAAATTGATAAAATTGCAGCTCAGTTGGAAGAAAGCTCCAAGATGGAACAAAGACTAGAAGGAAAACTGATAGAAAAAGAAAAAGAAAATACCATATTCAAACACAAAGAAGAGGAAATGAGAGAAGAAATAAAAAAATTAAAGAACTTAATCAAACAACAGCATTCAGAATCGGAAACAAAAGAAAAGGCAACACAAATACAAATAAAAACACAACAAAAGTATACTCAGACAATCTTGACTGGTACAAAAATGGATAAGCAACAACAACAAACAACAGAATCAACCAAAGAAATAATAGCCAAATTGGAGCAGGAAATAGCTACAAGAGAAGAACAATTAAAAGCACAAGACAAAATAATAGAAGAGTGCATGAACAAGCTTAGAGATATAGAAAATAATATAGATACAGACATACCACAATTATCAAGAAGGATTCACAAAATTGAAAAACTAATAATAGAAAATCTTATAGACAAAAATACAAAGAAATATGAAAGATCTCAAGATAACGAAGAACAAAAACAATTTAATTCTCAAGGAAAGTATTCAAACTCGGCAATAATTATAAAAAAATATCTCAAAGAAAATATCAACAAATAAATTGAAAGAACTGTTAAATACCGAATTGATTAAAGAAAATGATCTACCAATATTCTGTAAACAAACAAAACAAATCAATACACTGACAATTAAATCAGATACAGATAACAACACAGAGAAGTTATTGAAAAGAATTGAAAAAATCCCAAACATTTCAGAAATAGTAGAACTAACTTACAACCTGCAAAAACACTCAAGGATAATAATTACAGGAATACCATCGATGATACCTACTGATGACATAATTAACTACTTAAAAGATCGTTCAACAGACAAGAATTTAACAATATTAAAAATAATACAAAGAGAAAAATCCACAAGTTATCATATGGTACTGAATTTAGAAGTAAATGCAGCTAAAAAACTTCTGGCTCAGAAAAGTATCTCAATTGGCCTCAATAATTGCAGTATAAGAATATATCGACCCATACTTAGATGTGAGAACTGTCAACTTTACGGGCATACAAAGACTAACTGTAGAAGGAACTCCATATGTGCCAAATGTGCCATGGGTCATCAAACTCTCAACTGTCCTTATATCACCGATCCATCACAGCATCGTTGTACTAATTGCTATTATCAAGAAAACTATAGGAAGCATACAGCAGACTCTAGTTTGTGTCCTATATTTCAGTCTCAATTGGTGGACAAGAGGTTCAGATAAAGTATCTACATAAAAAAAAATATATATATTCATTCATCTTGAAAATATCTACAGTAATATCTCTTACAAAATACTTCCATTAACTCATCAGCGAAAGATTTTAATATGAGTATCAAAGGCTAATATCTTCAAAAATGGTGTCCTGCTTTTGTAAACTTGTATGTCGCTGTGATAACCAGTTGAACTTTTCGTGATATATAGCAACTTCAGATAAACTCTTTAAAACTTTAAATTCAGCTCTTAAAAACTTTAATCTTGCTCTAGTACGTTGTGGGTAACCGATAAACCTTCCCTATATGTTATTGTACTTATATATAGCTCACAGTAATTAATCTCAAATCTAGCTTAAAACTATATTTATATCATTCAGAAGGTTTAATATGAACGGGGATCTCATAGATCAATATATCAGTTCAACGGTCCTCCTCCGAGTTATGGGCAGTGAGCAGGAGTGCTGGACATATAAATTCATTACTACAGCTATTGTTTTGGCCTTTAAGTTATATATTATTGTAATTTTATCTTTAAATTTAGATTATTTTATCTTTAAATATTTTTAGTAATTTTTATCTCATATTTCTAGAGGGGCCAGCAGCTGACTGCAAAAAAAAAAAAAAAAAAAAAAAAAAAAAAAAAAAAAAAAACTAATTTAATTTAATTTTTTCATTTTTTTTTCAATTGTATTGTATTCTATTAAGTGTCTTAAATACTAGAGGGTCTTACAGGTAATAGTATTTTTCCCTGCCCTGGGCTCGGGGTTCAAACCTAACCATAAGCCAAAAGCGGGTTCCCAGGGTGGGTGCTTACTTGCTTACTTACTTACTAAGTTGTAAAGTTTTAAACTGATGAAGATACGGACACTTAATTTCGATATATATATATGTATACATATATATATATATATACTAGGGGGCTCTGCCTCCTGCAAGCTACGCTCGCCGACCCCCGTTCAGACACCACAGAATCTAAAAACAGGCTAATCTGATCGGTTTTAAAAATAAAATAGAAGATTGAATCACACTGAAAAAAGCTGTGAAGATCTCCCTGTAAACGGGTTTCCATTCAATTTCCTTTGATTTCAAAAATTTAATGCCGAATCAGTTGCTGTTAAGGCATCCAATGGTTGTTTTCGTGTTTGATTAAACAGGATCAGTTAAACGTTTGAAAAGAAGCTAAAATAAAAGGAATTAAGTGTACAGAGTCTTTGTCTCCCGGTATTTTAAAACAATTTCTTTAACAATAGCCTAAGTCATGTGACTATCATCAACAGTTCTGGCGAACCACTTCGCCTTTTATATTCCTGGTGCCATTTTGGTACTTTAATGTTAGCCTGGTACTGGTGATAAGTCGCCAAATATTATTCTATCGCCATCATTTCATCTACATTGTAATAGTCCAAGTCACGTAACTGCCAAAAATAAATACACTCTGATCCCTTCGCTTTTCATATGAAAGTTTGGCCCAGATATCATATACGGCCCCATATTGGCGCGTTTTTTTTCCGACGCTAATTTGGGGAAAACATAAACAACATCCGGCTTATCAAACCAAGCAAAATAACGATACTATGACGCCAGGTAAGTACCCGTAGCGTATATGACATTGGCGTCAGAAAAAATCGGGCCAATATGGGTCCGTATATAACATCTGTGCCGAAAGTTTTCCCTTATGATTAAAAAATAAAATTTCTTTTTCGAATAAAACTACATAAAAGTTTTCATGGTCGCAAAGAATTCTTGGTACTGTTACGCTAGTCGGGTGGAAATCTCGCCAAAAGCTATTTTTCAACTCGCCAGTTAGCATTTTTTTTTTTCGAGTGGTAAATAAAAACATTGCTTTGAAGTTGAAATTAAATGCCATCGTTTGTTACATCATTTAATATTTGGCCAGATGCCATATACTCTCTGGCTTTGGGGTGAATTTTTTTACGAAAATTTGGCGAAAACCTTGTTTTCGAATACCAGTTACACATGTCTTTTTGGTACTACTTAGTTATCCCGTCGAACAAAAATCTATCACCAAACTATAAGATTAAATGCCAATAATGGTTGATCGTAAATGTCACATTCACTTGACTTTAAGCAAGTTACACGTCTTTACGTCATCAAGTGATTTTTATTTCGACGTTTTATTTGTATATTTATTAATGTTATACTATTTTCTTTAATCTTTCGTTATTCAAAATAAAAATTGTCAATTTGTATAATTTGGCGAGTGGTTTGGCGATTTATATAATTTGGTAAAATGGGTCGATGGAATAACTAAGTAGTACTAACTAACTAATAACTAAGGTATTTTTAATTATTTTCTATTATTTTTTATTTTTAAAGGAAAATAACTAAAAAAATAATTAACTATAGAACAAAACAATTTATGTAATTTAAAAAAAGAAAATAAAGTAAATAAACATTTATTATTAGATAAACAACAATAGCCGGGTTACCACGTCAACCAAAATAATGTAATTTTGGCGCCAATTAGGTACCCCGGTGCGTTTATGACATCTGTGCCTAATATTTTTCTTTTCATTTCGTTTAAAAAAAATAAAGAAGTGAAAGCCATTTATTTTAAATGTTTCAGTTTGTATTAAATAAAATGATAATAAAATACAAATTGAATTATGAATAAAAGTAACATGATACATTTCTTAGCACACATTTAAGGGAGGCCAAACATCTCGCCAAATTAGTTTAAAATAGTAAACTTTTCTAAAATCTGAAGAAAAAATATATCTGTGATGATTAAAATTTGAGTTGCCATCATTAGAGAAAAGTATATAAAATTAGAAAAAATTAATATTTCGAAAACTAATTCGAATTTAAAAATTCTAATACCAGTTTTGAGATCTGCAGATCAATACGGATTTTTGGTGTTAATTTCCTCGCAAAGTATTCCGTATTTTAGGAGAAATCGCCGTGAAACATAATCAGTTGCTTAATCAGTCGTTTCATAGAATCGTTACATAAATTCGTTTCAGAATATCCGTTTCATTAGGATTTTATATATATAGGGTAGATATACATATATATGTACATATATATTTAATTCAACACATACATCTGACTTGTGTGCTTGACATAAAAGCCCGCTTATAAGTCATCGTCAATATACAAGGACGAAACAGCACAAGGAAATTTACATCAAAGAAATACATCCGGGAGCTCCACAAAAAGTGTGCAACTGAGCCAGCGGGAGTTGAAACCGCAGCCGACCTACGCTCACAAGCGATTAACAGCGTGGTGCCTTAAGCACTCAGGCACGGTGGGCCCTAATTTCGATATCATATTTAGCTTTTCGGATAATTTGATCTTAGGATACCAAACGGGAAACCATGTAATTTAGGAAATATGATGGTTTAATGTTTGGAAGTCTTAATGTTATACTTCTTTTGAATACACATGTGTAATGCTTGTAGTTATTACGATCGGAATATTGAAAATTTTAGCAGTATAAACTTCTGCATTGTTAACTTAGCATAAAGCCAAGAGTGTGATAAAGTGTCCAAGCAGGGACTCGACCCCGGGTCATTGGTATAGCGCACCAACTTTCTACCAACGGAACAACTCGGACGATACCGATTTCCTCGCTGTTGACTTTACTCTCAGTTAGCAATGCAAAAATTCATGCAACTAAAATATTCAATATTTCGACCGTAATTCATAACTACAAGCATTATATATGTATATCTTTTCACCGATGCTGGTTTTATTTCCATCTCATTTTTGCAACAAAAGATTGTAGCTTGTGAAGATATATACCATCATGTGCTGCGAATATGGAGCCTCGCCAACATTTGAAAGTGAAAGGTACCAAACTGGGTACCTTCCGAGTGATTCAGTTGGTAGAACGTTGGTGCACTATGCCAATGACCCGGGTTCGAATCCCGGCTTGGACACTCTGTTTACGTTTTACGTTTAGATCTGTTTTACGTTTAGTGAGCAGTGCAAAAAATCATGTAATTAAATTATTCAAAATTCTGAGCGTAATTCGTAACCACAAGCATTATGTATTATGTATATCATTTCATCGATGCTGGATTTCTTTTCATCTCGTGTGTGCCACAGAAGATTGTTGCGCGTGAAGATATATTCCATGTTGCGAATATGCAGCCTTGCCGACCTATGAAAGCCAGAGGTACCAGTCTAGGTATCGTTCGATTGCTTTTGTTTGTAGGACGTGTGTGCGCTATTCCATATCAATGACCTATGTTCGATTTCCTGTTCAGACACTTTTTCCACTATTGGGTTTACGCTTAGTTAGCAACGCAAAAATTCATGCAACTAAAATATCCTCTTTAATAGTTGCAAAACAGATTACAAAGTCGTTAATGTTTTCAGCACCAATCAAAATTTACTTGCCGGAATGAGCTATAATTTTGAATTCGCATTTAAAACTTCTAGAAATCAATTTTTGTTAAAATTTCTTGTTGCAATTCGTAATTTCTGCGAAAAATTACAAATTTAAAAATTAATTAAAAAAGTCCTTCCGGCCAGTGCCGGGAGGAAGAGGTAGCTTTCATATTCCTTATTTTAAAAAAGCCAACTTATATTATTCAAACACACGAAGCTCAATTAAGTGGAAACCGGATGTAGGAGATTCAATACTAATTTTTATCAATACTAAATCATTATGATTGAGAATTTCGCGAAATTAGTCAGCTTTATCCAAGCTGCTTTTATTTAAAGTAACTTATATTTGGCTGCCAAATTCGGCGATCTCTTAAAGTGCCTGCCATTTTAAGACAACATGGTGGATGAGGCTAACCAGTGAACTTGGTCGAGACCTTAGTAATTGCTGTGCACATGCTCACTCACATCGGAATCGGTTGATATATACGAGTGCTGTCGCAGGCAAAAAATCAGATTTTTCAAAATGTCACCCACGTTAGAAATTGAAACTGCTATATCTGAGCCATTTTTTAAGATAAAGACAAACAAAAAATGCTCCTGAATCCTTATATCAAGGTCAAATACTTAAGAAAGAAACCTTTTTCAATTTCTAATTTTTTTGCACCTCACTTTAAATATATATATTTTTTAATTTAATGGCCGCCATTTTGAAACAAGATGGCTGATGAAGCTGGCCAGCGAACTTGGTCGAGATATTGATGTATACTATCCACATGCCTTCTTCCATCGAAATAGGCGAATACGTGTGGTATCGCGAGACAAATACAAGATCGTTTCAAAGTGTTAGCCGTGATAGAAATCCATAGTGCTATAATTCAACCACTTTTTAAGATATAAACAAAAGAACAAATTTTCAGAAACAAAAACTGCTCCAGAATCTTTGTATCAAGGCTAAACACATAAAAAAAATCTTTTTCATTTTCCAATTTTTTAATACCTCATTTTAAATTTTAAATTACATTTTTTTAAATGGCAACCCTTTTGAAACAAGATGGCGAATGAAGCTGGCCAACGAACTCGGTCGAGACATTGGTATGTACTATGTACAGACCAAGTTACATTCAAATCGGTTCATAAATACGCCTGTTATCGCGTGACAAAAATCAGGTCGTTTTAAAATGTCAGCCACAATAGAAATTCAAAATGTTATAACTCAGCCATTTTTTTAGATATAGACGAAACAAAACCTGTTCCGGAATCTTTGTATTAAGGTCAAACACATACGAAAAAACTCTTTTTCATTTTCTAATTTTTTGGTATCTCATTTTAAATTTAATTTTTTTTTAAAATTTTTTAAATGGTCGCCATTTTGAAACAAGATGGCGGATGAAGCTGGCCAACGATCTCGGTTGAGTTATTTGTATGTACTATGTACACTCCAAGGTACATCCAAATCGGTTCATAAATATGTCTGTTATCACGTGGCAAAAATCAGGGCGTTTCAAAATGTTAGCCACACTAGAAATTCAAAATGCTATAACTCAGCCATTTTTTAAGATATAGACGAAACAAAAACTTCTCCCGAATCTTTTTATCGAGGTCAAACACATAAGAAAAAAATATTTTTTCAATTTTCAATTTTTTGGTACCACATTTCAAATTTAAATTTTTCGTAAAATTTTAAATGGCCGCCATTTTTAAACAAAATGGCGGATGAAGCTGGCCAACGAACTCGGTCGAAACATTGGTCTGTACTATGTATAAACGAAGTTACATCCAAATCGGTTCATAAATACGCCTTTTACCGCGTGACAAAATTCAGGACGTTTCAAAATGTCAGCTTCGCTAGAAATTCAAAATGCTATAACTCAGCCATTTTTTAAGATATAGACGAAACAAAAACTGCTACGGAGTCTTTGTATAAAGGTCAAATACATAAGAAAAAAATATTTTTCCATTTTCAATTTTTTGGTACCACATTTCAAATTTTATTTTTTTTTTAAAATTTTAAATGGCCGCCATTTTGAAACAAAATGGCGGATGAAGCTGGCCAACGAACTCGGTCGAGACATTGGTATGTACTATGTACACACCGAATTACATCCAAATCGGTTCATAAATACGGGAGTTACAGTGTGACATAGGTCAGATATATATATATATATATATATATATATATACCGGGTGTCCCAAAAAGGACTGACTGATTTTAAAATTCAATATCTTCCAAACGGTGACAGATATTAAAAAAAATCTTGCAGGAGGGTTATGCATAAAGTCAAAAGTTTTTTTACAGTGATTTTCGATTTTAGTTCGAATTACAAACAATAGATGGCGCTGTAAGCAATAGTCGCTAAATACAGGTTCTATTTTTGGCACTTCGTGGCCCGGATAATACATTTACATCTCCTTTTTCTGCATGGAGCATCAGAAAGGACCAAAAATAGAGCCTGTATTTAGCGACTATTGCTTACAGCGCCATCTATTGTTTGTAATTCGAACTAAAATCGAAAATCATTGTAATAAAACTTTTGACTTTATGCATAACCCTCCTGCAAGAATTTTTTTAATATCTGTCACCGTTTGGAAGTTATTGAATTTTAAAATCAGTCAGTCCTTTTTGGGACACCCGGTATATATTGATATATATATATATATATATATATCAATTTTGAACGGAGGGTGGTTTCGGGGTCTGGGGGTCATGATCGATGAAAATATACCAAAATTTTTTGAAATCGCTTTCCTCCGAACGGCTGCAATAGGTAGCTTTTTGTAAAGAAAGCTACCTAAAATACATATCTTTTGTGATCTATACATTTTTTAACAGAAATGGATTTATAGAAACTTCGATTATGCGAATCGAAAATTACAATTCATTCTGACAATTATTTTTTGAGCTATGACTTAAAATGTAGTTATAACCGCACTCCAACCTGTTTCGCAACGAATTAAAATTAATTTAATATTAGGAATATAAATCTTTAATTCTTCATAATTCCTAAACTACTTGACCGAATGACTTCCCGTTTGGCATCTTAAGGCAAATTAAGGTAAAATAATTATAATAAAAATAAGACATAATTTAACGTTGAATGGCTATTTTTGTTTTTCTTAGAGATAATTTGGTGTTTAAAATGTAAAAGATGCGCTTACTCCCGCTATCTCTTATTTTTGGCCGATTGCACGTTTATTTTTATTTAATTAACTGTATTATTATTTTCTTAAGGAAACTCTTTTCCTTGAAACTCTGCTATATATCTTTTCCACAAGATTGCACAAAGAACCTTATTCTAAAATGAATTGTTGTTTCTCTCTAATTAATGTTTAAAATAACTGAACTCACAGTCTGCGATAATACTTTTTAAAGATTATAAATTTTTAATGCTGATTGGGAGAATTATGTGAATTGAAATTCAATACAGTATTTAGGAATTTATGCATATTTTATATGCAGAAAATTTTTGCTTATTTCAGATTGCACAGTAAAATTATATAAAAAAAGATATTTATCTTCTTTTTTTTGTGTACACAAGATTTAGAGGGTTTTTGAATTTTAACAAAACGAGAAATTTAAAATATAGTCCAAACTCCAGACGACTAATTTACCCCCCCCCCCCCGCCTCTCTTGTTGACGATCCAATTTTACTTCTTTATTTCGCGACTTCCTCTTGAAATTTCCATGCATGTTACAGTTTTGAATGGAAGAAAAAATAATGTATAAACAAAGCCAGCGACCATTTCTTTTTGATAGTGCGTAGTAGATACGTTACTTTGCAAAGTTAAGTCAGGGCATATTTTTCCCTTCTCTATTTAATAAAGCCCATGGTGATTCATACTCATTGTAAGTAAGGTGATTCGTACTCACCAAGATGTTTTTATGCAGCCTAAAAGTTTCTTCTGATCTTGTAGTCGTATTTCTTTCACTTCCTGCATATACAATACATTACCAAACTCGGCTATACATTATTTAAATACGGAATATTAATTTTAGGTTATTTGCGCTTGTCAAGATGTGTTTATCTGCCGTAAGCATCTGTACAAATGATTTTAAAACACCATATATGTACGATACATTGTCCAACTCTGTCTTGTTTACCAGCTGGCGCAGCTTTGACTCAGCTTTGGCTTAATTGTGTACTTTTTTTAGTAACTTAATAAAGAAGACCGAGAGGAATATCTATGCTCTGCAGACTTTATTTCGTAGTCTATATGCTCCCTCTTAGGTAGTAAAAGTAAAAATACGTAAGCTGAGAAATTTAATTATAAAATAACTATTTTAATTTTTTTTCAAGAGTTTTAAAGAAACGAATTTAAATTTCAAGTTGTTTCATTTATAATTGGTCATATCAAGCATTTTTTGAATCATCTTAAAAAAATATATATATACAAAAGCATTGTTAATAACGTAAAAGTTACATCACTTATTCTTCCAAATATCTACTAGACGTTTTATAAATATTTAATTACAGAATTATTCCAGCAAAATAAAGCACGTTTGTTTTCATTTAATTAAGCGTATTCTTACCCTCGTAAGCAAACATTGGTCTAAACTCTTCTATTCATCATTTTCTTAAGAACACACAAACAACCTTACGCTAAAATGAATGCTTGTTACTCATTAATTAAGCTTTAAAATAACTGAACTCGCAGTCTGCGATAATGCTTTTTTAAGGGTTATAAAGTTTTATGGCTGATTGGGAGAATTATGCTTATTAAAATTCAAGACAGTATTTAGAAATTTATGCTTGTTTTATATGCAAAGAAAGTCCGTATCTTACTAATTGCATAGTAAAATTATATAAGAAGGGATATTTTATCTTATTATTTTTTGCAGAAAAACGTACACAAGATGCCAGCGAGTTTTTAAATTTTACGATGTCATAAAAATGCTTTTAAATGCTTCGACTTTAAATATGGAGAATAATTAGCTAACATTTATGAGAGAAGCAAATGAACATTTTAAACAGCGGATACATAAAAGTCTTATTTAGGGTTCTGATTTTAAAGATTAAAATATGAATCTTCCTGTATGGGAAAAGTTTAAACAAAATGTAGTAAAACTTGTGATATAAAAGATGATTATATGTATATGTATAAATATATATATATATATGTCTTCACGTTTGTAGAAACAGGTTACAGTTATGCGGATTTACCTTTTCCTGAACTACAATATATAATATAGACACTTTTCATTGAATGAAAAAGCCGCACTAACGGAAAACTACAATAATGCTGAAAATCGATAGTTTAATTGTATATACAGTTAAACTTGGATAATTAGCAGTTGAAGGGACCAGAGAAATATTCGAATTATCCAAAAATTCGAATTACATATATCCTCTCAATAAGTTAATATAAATACAAAAGATTAACTCCACTATTAAAGATTACACATAAACTTTATCTTAGAATAATGATACTTTTTTTCAATAAATCAAACATTTTTTACTAGCTTAATTATTCATCACTTTTAAGAAGAGTGAAATAATTTTGATTGCTTCATTGAATCAGAGTTCCTACAGGTCAGGGAAAACAGGGAAAAGTCATTGAATTCGAAAATTTAGGCAAAAAGTCAAGGAAATGTCAGGGAATTTTAAATATTTGAAAAGGTCAGGGAAAAGTCAGGGAATTCAAAAAATTAGGCAAAAAATAAGGGAAATGTCAGGGAATTTTAAATATTTGAAAAGGTCAGGGAAAAGTCAGGGGATTTTCATATACTACTTAAATAAGAATTTCTATTATTGTCGTAAAGAAATTTTGAATTAATTATTCATCCAATCTAAATTTTTTATATAAAACTTATGCAAATTATATAATAATATGAAAAATAATTAAAAAATCGGAAATTCATATAGCACATACTTTTTTCTAGCATTTATCTTAAAGTCCATTGTGAAGGGTTTTACAACAATATATAAGCCGAATTTTTACTGAGAAAGGTCAGGGAAATTTTTCAATAAAGTCAGGGAATTTTTTTATCAGAATTGTGTAGGAACCCTGTATGCAATCTTTGAGTCATAGTATATGATTCCAACCTATCAATTGATACAAAAATAGGATATTCTACATTAAACTGACCTTCACAGAAGCATCGAAGTTCATTCATAGCTTTTGCCGAACTAGGTGGAGGATTCTCTTGTATTTCCTTGTTCTCTTTATTCCAAGATAGTCCTTCCTCAGTTTGGTTGTTCTCCGCCAGTTGAGCAATAATGTCCGCATCAGTTGTCTTGCCAAACACAGCCACATTTTTGTCCACGTTGACATAGTCCTCATACAAGATTGATGGATCAAATTTTCTATCTTCCCAATTATCAACATCCAGCTCAAGATCAATTTCAGCAAATTTTTTCACTACATTTACTCCTTCCGTTTCTTTCATTACAAATCCCCCCTTATGAAAGCATTTCATAATTGTTCTCTCACTGATCTTGTCCCATGCCTGCCTACACATTCGTGAAGCATGAAGAATATTGAGATTTTAAAAGCAACGAAAATATCGAATTATTCTAAATAAAATTCAAAGTACCCACGATTGTTTTGCATTATTTTAATACAGAATTCTAGGGACCGAGCAAAAAATTCGAATTATCCAGAATTTCGAATTAAACAAGTTCGAATCTGAATTTACGAGGCATTCTTTAATATTTAATATCTTTATATTTAAAAATTTGAATAATAATAATAATAGTAATTTTCAGTGTTTAATAATTAAATGTTACTAAGGTTTCCTGAGATAGTTTAGTACCAAATTCTAAACCTTTGAACATATGCTAACAAGAAGAAAAAAAATCATACAAATTTACAACTAAAAGCTTTCACTTAAATTTTCTTGAATTATAATTTTTATTATCAAAGCGTCTGCTTCACCCAGATAATTTCTTTAATTTTGGAGGATATTTCTTTTAACACTTAATTTTGTTTAACATTTTGTCGTCTAACATTTCTAATATTCTGTATACTTTACGTAAAAGATTTTAAATTATTATTCATAATTTTGTTTGTTTTAGTTACAAAACTTGATATTTATCTTAAAAAAATACCTGCCGGCCCGGCCTACAGGCGGAGGTAGATTTCAAAGATAAGTATACTAATTTCACCAACAAAAACTAAATCATGATTAGAGATAAACCCACTTTAACAATTTTATCTGGTCGCTTTTGACGAGTTTTTATTTCATTTTTATATAATAGCTGGTTTTATCAGAATCATGTTAAGGCGGTATTAAAAAAGAAATACTTTTCAATGCTCAACAACTCGAAATTTTCTGGCACATTTTCAGATTAACTTTTAATAGAAAAAATATGAAACTTGCTGACGTGATTTTTGAAGAGATTTATAAGCGACCTGTGGTTTTATTTTTCGTTCAATTAATTAAAACTTGATTTATAAACAAGTATTTTCTCAGTAGGACAATATTTTTCGCTTCACAATCGCTTCGGGAAATTCTGTTCAAAATGCCCACTTTGACATCATTTTTTGAAATATATTCTGCCTCTATCATAAAATAGATCATTACGGTACATTATATAGTTTCTGAATAAGAGAATGTACCAATTGGATGCGTCTGAGAGCAAAAATGAATTTAAAAATTATTAAGAAAATAAGTAGTTTGGATTTGAGTACACCCTTAATAAGATGATTTTTTTCTTCAACTGCTATGTATTTTTAATTCGTTTTTGCTGTAACAATTGGTCCTAACAAAAAATTGTCTAGATAAATGTTGTAGACAATATTAAGAAGATATGTGATAAATTCATGGGGATTTTATATCTTGTGAATTGACGGAGTTATGATTTTTTTTCGTCTTCAACCCCCCTTTTTGTTTTCGTTTTTAATTTTTTTTTGAGGTACGAATTGCTCCTATCAAAAACTTGTGAATATAAAAGTTGTAGATAATATTAAGAAGATTTATAATAATATTAATTGGTTTTGATATCTGCTGAATTGATAAAATTATGAATTTTTTTTCTCCCCAAAACCCTATTTTTTGCGCCCCTTGAGCCCATTTTTAATTTTATCAAAAATCTGTGATACATAAATTTTTGGCCCTATTTTTAGAAGTAATAAAAACTTTAAACTGATTTTATATGTACAAAAATCAAGAAGTTATGGGGTGGGTTTTTTCGGTTTTCACAAAACCCCTCCCTATTTCCGTCCCCTTGGTCAGATTTTGCCCATTAACGAACTTGATCGAGATTTTATGCCCCTTGATTTTATGTATCAGTTTGGAAGAGATTTGTGCAGAATTGTGGGAGTTATCGTGTCCAAAAGAAAGTGATGTATATAACGTTTTTTACTGAGGGTAGTTTTGGGTTCTAGGGGTCATGATCGGTGTAGATCTACAAAATTTTTTCAGAAATTCCAACATAGGGGAGAATAGGTAATATTTCTTACAAAATCTACCTAAAAGATCACTGTTGTACTTAAAAGGCCACAAAATAATAGTTAATATTTTTATCACCCTTTAAGTAAAACAGTAAACTTTTCGAAGTTCGTATTGTGTATTTTGTGAATATATGATATTTCAGCATTATTCCTTCTCTTGCGTGAAAATCTGAAAAATGGTTGCATTTAAATTTCGATTAATTATTGTTATTTATTTTAAATTGTTCGGAAGATGTACAACTTGATTTTCATTTAAAAATCAACTGTTGCTGAAATTTCCCCCAGTATCCAAGTACAATTTTTTATTAACTCAGTTCTGATACATTTTAATTGGTAAATAGAAACAGTTTTAATACGAATGCAAATAATTACAAAACTATTAAATTTTTTTATTCAAACATAAACCTATGCTTCATGTCAAGATTAGCTCAAATATTCATTTGCATTAAAAAAGGAGATTGGAATACATATAAATCTCTATAATAGTAGCCTAAGTAAGGTGATTGTCATCAACTGTTCTGGGCTGAACGCTTTGCTTTTTTTTTATGCCAGGCAGCCATTTTGGCACTTTAAAGTTAGCCGGGCGCAGATGAAAATCACCAAATGTGTTCCATTACCATCATTTCATCTATATTATAACTGTTCAAGTCATATCACTGTCATAAACAATTACGGGCTAAACTGTTCGCTTTTGACATGCAGGGCAGTTATTTTGAATCAAAACTATTTTTTCGAATAAAACTACTTAAATTTACTATTATCGCACAGAATTTTTGGCACTTTCATGTTAGCCGGGCGAAAATATGGACAATAGCATTTTTATTTTTCGTGTACTAAATTAAAACAATGTTTTGATGCTGAAACTAAATGTCAAGGTTTATGGTATTATTTAATATTTTTCCTTCTTTTTTAAAAAATAAAGAAATAAGCGAAAATCATGCATTTTAAATATTTCAGTTTTAAATTGAATTTGGGTATTTTAAATAAAATCAGTGAAAGGATTATATTTAGTATTAGTATTTTAGTATTAGCTTCCAAGTATTAGCTCAAGAACTAATGCTTGGATTTAAACAAACTTCAGATTCATATATACCTTGATATGTATTACTGCTGTTTATGTTTTGGTGCAAATCACTCATCAGGTGGCGCCGCTCTGCTGCATTTTTCAGAATTTCCACTATGGCTCTATCTCAATAACTAATGCACGAATTTTGATCAAACTTCAGATTCAGGTATACCTTGATATCAATTAGTGCGGTTTATGTTTTGGTGCAAATCGCTCTATAGATGACGCTGCTGTGAATCTCTCAATAGCTCTATCTCAAGAACTAATGCTTGGATTTTCAACAAACTTCAAATTCATATATACCTTGATATGTATTACTGCTGTTTATGTTTTGGTGCAAATCACTCAACAGGTGGCGCCGCTCTGCTGCATTTTTCACAATTTCCGCTACAGCTCTATCTCAAAAACTAATGCACGAATTTTCATCTAACTTCAAATTCAGATATAATTTGATATGAATTGGTGCTAAATTGTCGTAATTTCTTGTATAATTTAAATGATTTAATTGATGCGATTTATATAGAAGAAAGTTTTGTGATGGCCACAACATACTAGTTTATAAATGTTTTACTGACGATTTAAAGCAAAAAGCAACTCTATCGCTTAATAAATTAAATTCTTTAACCACTGTTTTCTACACATCAATATTTGTTAATAAAATTTTAGAAAAAAGAACCCTTCTTACTATACCTTTACCCTACTTTATTCGACTCTTTAAAATAAATAACAAATGTGTACAAAGAAATTGAAAAATTACAACACTTTTCACTTGATAGTATAATTATTTTTTACTTATTTATTTTTTACTTATTTTAATAGATTTTTGTTGACCCCTAAAGTACATTTGTCACTGACCCACAATGAAAAGGAATGTAGTCGAATGATTCTCTTCCTTTATTTGAACGTAAGCAAGACTATTTTTAACTTTTTAATTAACCTTCATCTGAAACGAACAAATATCTGTAATCAAAAGGGTTGTTTCCTTTAATTAAAGGTTTCAAATTAAACAGACAGTGACGCTTGTTTGAAAAGAACCTCGTACTCTAGATTAAAGTTACTAGTTTTCAAATTTTATCGTTTCTCATCTAGATAACGCTAGACTGTATCGGTATGGTATGTTAGATTAATAAGTAACAATATGAATTCTAAACATTAAAAGAATGTGTTGCATATAATAACTTTTCAGACACTTTAACGTACATGAGAAATTTGAAATAGTTGAATTAGATTATATCGTATAAAGTACAATATGTAAAAGATTAATAATAACATGTTTTTAAGCTAAAATATGTTATTTAAAGCAAGCAATGCATATGACATAAGTATAAAAATATAGACAAAATTAAGCTGCATTGATACTGTATGTTGGATTAATAAATAACAAAATAAGTAATAAAATATTAATAAAATAGCTGGACAATTACACCATAAAAAAGTTCAATAATAACCTCAAAATAAAAAATCGCGTTTAATAAACGGTGCATAAAAAATGTTCTAATGTTAAAAACTAAACAAACATTCACGACGGTTTGATTTTGTTCTTTAACCTCTTCAGTTCCGAAGCTAAAATAATAATACAAAGGCTTATTTATTGTTTTTTTTTTCAAACTAAATGACATCGTAAATGACACAAAAAATACCTTTTCTGAAATTGATCCTTTATGCATTTAGTAATTTATGTTAAAACATATGGATTTAAAACTAACCCCCCTTAAAAACATCAATTTAATAACCATTAACTATAGCTGCCGATTTATGGTCGCCAGTCGCCACGTGGCGACTAAATTTTTTGCTGTGGCAACAAACTTTCAGTGTCTTAGTCGCCAGAGATCCATTTCCAGTGTTGCCAATCCCCGCCGAGGAATTTTGAATTTTTTTTTTCAAATAGAAATGCACCTGCTCTTTTCATTGGCCGAGATTAAGTATGACCTTGATAAAAAGTCAGGGAATTTTTGTGATCTCAGTTACCGTCGTGAACGCTGCCTCTGTGATGTACTGCTTTCTTACCGAAAATTATGTTCGAATATAATTCTGCCCATGTCCACTCCACTACAAAGCTTAGCAGCTGCGAAGCTCGGCACATGAGTGCGCTAATGGTAAAGCTTCTCCTTTGGACACCAGCGAAAACAAGCATTTCTTCGAAGATTTCGTCTGAAATCCAGAGTTGAAATAAATACTCCTTTAATGCAAATTAGCTCACGAGACAGTCCAAAGTTTCCGATGCGTTGGAAATTATTTAAGGGTTTTGGAACATGGAGTCGCGAGAATAGAGGATTCCGAACTCTGAAAAAAAAAAGAAAAAAAAAAAAAAAAAAAAAAAAAGAAACTCGCACGAAAAATTATTTAACGCGAGGTATATTCTACCTTTGTAAATGTTTTCTGCAAGTGCGAGATTTCCATAGAAGGAATTTTTGTCACGAGTTTTGTGAATTTAGCCCCTCTGTAATTTCCCTTATCACTATCTTATTCCATTTAGATCTAGAGTGTAGAGTCCTGCATCGGGTCGAATTCGCGCTGCATTTTTTCGTTTTATATTATACTTTTTTAATATCAGAGTTCCAAGAATTTCAGGATTGAATTAAATGTACACATTTGCTGTATCTAGTCTGTGTTTTTTTGTACGTGTGAATTTATTAATTAAACTATTTTTCATTTTGAGTTCCTTAATTTTTTTGTTAAGTTTTTTCAATATATACACTATTGTTTTATGAGTTTGTTTCACAATGTGGTCACTAGATTTTGGTGAGGAGTAAAAGTGGCGACTAGATTTTTGAGATTTAGGTGCCACTGACTCCTTAAAAATTTTGGGAATCTGCACCTATACCATTAACCTAAATTAACACAACCTCAATTAACCTAAATTTAAGAGCTTTAAACAAGTAAATAATCTACAAATCCTCCAAATTTTTTATTGAATATAATTTAAGTTAAATATGAAAAATTTTCCACTTTCTTGGTCATACTGTCTTTTGGGCATTTTTAGGCCTTTTCAAACTCATATGAAAAAAGCTTTTATTTTATGTGGGAATCAGTTTAGATGCTGCCATTTATTTGTTTGCTTTGAATGCAAAATCTTTCAGCTATTAAGAAGTGATGTGAAAATGTAAAAAAATCGGACATTTCAGTTTTTATAAGGAAAAGAACAGAGGTCCCCATATGGGGACACAGGGACCGAAGAGGTTAAGAGCAATGTAACAAATCTTTCCTGAAGATGGTCATAGATGATGACGAAAACGTTGATTATTTTAATTTTATATTAATGTTTGTTTAGTTTTTAACTTTACATCATTTTGTATACACCATTTAGTAAACTTGTGATTTTTAACACATTCCAACAAAGTTGAAAAGTGTTTATGACTTCGGTTTGTCTGTCCGTCTGCCCGCGGTCTAACTCTCGTAAATATACTCGGATCGTTCTGAAATTTTTGGATGTTAGTGACCTCTACCATAGTACAAAATCTATTTCAAATGAAGTTTGTAGCATGTTTAGTTCATTTACAGAGACAGTCAAAAGTATTCCGTTACAATACGGTCAATGAGAGAAAATCGTTTCAAATGATTTTTAATGGTGTTACGCACTTTCAAACATAGTAAAATTGTTTTGCATTTATGAAGTCCACTAAAATATGCATTATGTAGAATATACGGGGCAAAGAATAGTTATTATTCATTTACAGGGCCACACAAAAGAATTCCGTTACATAATGGTATAGGGGGTGGGGTTGTTTGCAGCGTATTTGAATTGTGTTAAACTAATACAAATATAATGAAATTTATATACGTCGCTGAGCTTTAATATCAGTTATTTCATTTATAATACGAAGTGCATAGTATTTGCAGGGTCACCCAAAAGATTCCAGATACTATATTGTATCCGAAGTACTGTATATTAGCAATGATTGTTCGAAATGCATTTTTAAGTATGATATGCGCTTTTAAGTTTCACTATATTTATGTATACTATATGGTGTGTGTAAATGATATAATCCATATGCAGAAAAAAAAAGAATTGTTAAGGGTTGATGAGTATGCAGTAGTTCATATACAGGGCACCAGAAAAGAATTCGTAAGGGTTACTGAGTATGAGCATAAATTGCTTAAAGGTGGGCTTTAAATGAGTTATGCATTATTATGCTGAACTGCATTCAGTTTACTAAGAAATGTTTGTAGAATGTAGATAAAATGATATACAGGATCACACAAAGAATTGGATACACGGCCATCTATGGATGATAATTTCTGGAAATGTAATTTGAGTACTTTTAAGAGTGTTTTAGTTTGAATTAAATTGTAGCTAAATAGTGGCGCGCAACAAAGATACTAGGTAAACTGCAGGGCTGTACAAAAGTATTCAAGTATGTTTCCATCTATTAGTATAAATTGCTGAAAGAGAAATTTCATCCTGTTATGAGTTTTCTTTCTAAACTAAATTTCCCCATTATATAGTATAGTACTATATATCAATCTACAGATCAAATACAGGGCTGTTCTTAGTAATTGGAATACATATTTGCTAATGGACGGTAACTGCTGAAATCAATTTTTCAAATGTTTTATGCGTTTTCTAAAATGTTTACTTAGTTACCTTATATATTTTATTTCCATAAATAACGAAGTTTTGTTAAAGCATTCAGGAAGTGTAGGAGAGTGTTTCTTAATCTATGCTTAACGCATGATGTTTCTTTTTTGTTTATTTTCACGTTAATATTGAGTAAGTTATAAATTTTAAAAAGCATATGTTAAATAATAATCGTTTAATATCACTATAATAATTTTTCTGCCGCATTATCGTATAATTAAGACAGGGTGCGGAGAAAGTATTGATAGTAAAATCAATCACTACTACAATGCCGTTATATAATTATTTCAATAATTTTTATTGCGTAAGATTAACAACTAAGTATCAATTGACATTCTATCATTCATTTTTGATTCGGTCTTCTTTTGCCTTGATACACTCGCGGGGAAAGTGCGGGAAGGCATCCACGGTGCGCCGCAAGTAGTCCGCATCGAGACAGTTCCATTTACGAGTCAGAGCAGCTTTTAAAGAAGTGATACCTTTGCGAGGATTAGCACAGGCTCTTGCTTGCAACACGAGTAATCAAGTGGATTAAAATCCAGAGTATTTGGAGACCAGTCTTGTGATGAAAGGATATCACGAAGATTTGCTTGGCACCACCGTTGCGTTTGGCAATACTTATGGGCTGGTACTGAATCTTGTTGGAACACATATGGATTGTTTCCAAAATGAGAATTTAGCCATAGAAGGACCTCCTTTAGAATATCGTTGAGATAATTGATCTGATTAATCTTGACACCAGCATCATCAAAGACCAAAGAAGATTTCTCATTGCTTGTGATGCAGCCAAAAACCATCAAGCTAGATGGATGAGCTTTTCTGGCTACTATTCCACCACTTGAATTATCGGTTTTACTGTTTTTGGCTGATATGCAGTTATTCTGATGGTTAACAGCTTATTCAATAGTGAACAGGTTTTCGGCACTGGAGACGAAATGCAAACAATAACGCAAAAATACTTACTTATAATGCAATATTTAGATTATAAAGAGAAAATATACACAAAAAAAATAATTCTACAACATTTAAAAGACACACGCAAACATTAAGAAAACATTATCAATACTTTTTCCGCACCTGTAGGTTTAAGTTAAAGTACGATATTGTAAGAATATGTATATATGTAATATTAAGTGGATATATTGAATATATTTTTTATAATCCTGCGCGCAATATATGTATGTCTTTGAATTTCCCAATTAGTATATCTTAATTAAGCTAAATTCTAATTATCTATCATTCAAAGTATTTAAAGGAATACGTAAACAGATATTTTAGCCGTTTATTCTAAGAAAAAATGTTTTATTTGAAGAATTATATACAACACGAATTTTTTTAATATTGTGTTAAAATGCAACAATATCAAGCTACTGTAGGTGATCTCTCCCCTTAAAATCAGTCGGGAATTTCTAAAAAGAAAGAAAGAATAATTACTATAAAGTTTTTAACAACAACAACAAAAAACCCCAACTTCAATTACTTTACTTTACATTAAATTAAAAAAATTCCAAGGGAATTTTGGCCCACTCTGTAACAGTGTAGAAATCGTGCCACCGTAAAAAATACAGTTCATCAAATGAAATGAGTGTACCGCAAAATTTAAACACTTTACGATTTTTATTTATTTTTGTTTTTTCATTATTTGTTTATTTATTTATTTTCTGACTAGCTGCCCTTGACGGCCAGTTTGTTCTCCCTTATATATATGCTAAGCAATGTATTATGTTACTTTTATTCATACGTCAATTTACTTGTTCATTCGTTCGCCAAATCGGAAGATTCTTATAGAGAAATGAAGAACTCGGTATTTTTTGTTAGTGGAGTGCAAATGATAAGTCACCAAGCAGAGTTCTCGTCGCATATTTTTATTTTTTTGTATTTTGTTAATTTCATTTAAAATATAATCCTTTCACTCCTATTATTTAAAATACAAAACTTTCATTTAAAACTGGAACATTTAAAATTCATGGATTTCACTTCTTACCTTTTTTCTGTCTTTCTTTTTCAACAAAAAGAAAAGAAAAAAATTAAATAATGTCACAAACCATGATATTTAATTTCAACTTCAAAGCATTGTTTTAATTTACCACGCAAAAAAAAAAAAAAAAAAAAAAAAAAAAAAAAAAAAAAAAGAGCTAACTGACGAGTTAAAAAATGCTATTGGTGAGCTTTGCACAAGGCTAACATAAATTGCCAAGAATTATTTGCGATCATGGTATCTTTTACGCAGTTTTATTAGAAAAAATAATTTTGATTTTTTAATCAAACTGGAAACACTGCATACTAAAAGCGAAGGGATCAGTCCATAATTGTTTATGACAGTCACGTGACTTGGACTAATATAATATAGATGAATTGATAGCGATAGAACAATATCTTTCGACTTATCACCTGCGCTTGACTAACATTAAAGTACCAAAACGGCCGCATGAAATATAAAAAGTGAAGTGGTCCACCCGGAACTGTTGAGGACAGTCACATGACTTAAGCTATTATTACAGAGATTGTTTACATCATAAAATTTTTTAACCATTAAGACATTGCTTTTTGGTTTTCTTTAGTCCTAGAAATAAAACCATATAAAGAGGGGGGTGTCTGGACCGCCGGGTAGCGACTTTCTTGCCATATAGCGCTGCGTCGCTTGAAGAAAATCGTTGAAAATAAAATATTTTAAGGATGTTTCTTTCTTCCGTTCTTTCTTGTTCAATTTCTAAATAAGTACTGAACCTGTTTTGATTAAATTTAAATGAAGCCAATTCGAGAGAAACCACAAAAAAAAAATCATACCAATAGATTGCGTAGTTTCGGAGTAATCGGTAAACATACATTAAAAAAATAAAATAAAAAGACGAGTTTTCGTAGTTCTGGTTGTACATCGGCTCGACGAGCACTTCGCATTCACATAACCCAGCGGTTTATAAGCACCTAATGACAGAAATAGTTGTTTTTATTGGTTTTTCTTGAAATTCTAAAAAAGTACGTAACCAATTTTAATAAAATTCAAATGGAACCAATTAGAGAGAAGCTTCTTTCAATTATAAAACTAAATCACATGAATAGATCGCATAGTTTCAGCGTAATCGGTGAATAAACATAAAACAATTACATGCGGGTCGAATTCAGAAACTCCTCCTTTTTTTGACGTGGATTAAAAAATTAAGTAAAATTAAAAAAAAAAAAGTTTGGCATGTTGTAAAAGAATACACACAGTCCTCTGAAAAACATAAACATTTTATTACTTTATATTATTACAGGTTTTCAATATCTAATATATAAAGAATTGAAATAAATAAACAGATAAAATTATGCATTTTAAACTAGCAATTTGTCTTTTTATTTTGTTGCATCAAAATAGCTTAAAATAGAAAGAAGTTTTCGTTGGAAGTGGTCAAATAAAGTATCTTTGAGGTCTAAGCCCGAGAGTCACTCGGGCTGCAGTTTTCGGTAAAGCAAACTAAGCCTGAGAGTCTCTCGGGGTCAAATGTAACTCTCTGAGCTATAAAAGTACCTACTATATACGTTCGCGATCCTTTCAGATATTATCTACGAACCTTTTATTTTGCAAAAAAAAAAAAAAAAAAAAAAAAAAAAAAAAAAAAAAAAAGTAGAAGGCAGCACTAAATAGATGTAAGTATGTGAAAATATCTAGATTCAGAGGTTATTTCAAACTTAAATGAACTTTGTGGTGTTACGCTTTGTGCTTTTAAATGCACCACACAAAAGGAAATTTTACTAAATAAAGTTTGTGTACAAATAAAACCTAATTTCAGATATTTGTACAACTTTTGGATAAGTTTTTATTCAAATCTATGTAAAATTATATGTTAAAAATGATATTTTCTTATGTGGAACTATTTTTACAAATATAAAGCCTGCTTTTTCAAATAATTTCGCATTAAATACTAATTTTTAGTACATTTAAACAGTTCCTTGATTATGAATAAAAACAGTTTGAAGTTTATGATAAAAAAAATTATTAAAATACGTATCTTCGAAGTATTTTTTTAAATATCATGAAAAGTACCTAATACGCTCAGTCCAGAGGGAGATTTGCGGTTAAAATAGCTCAGACCTCAAAGTATTAGAAAATATTAAAAAATATTATGTACACACATTTGCGGTTATTGCTTACGAAACATACGTTTTTTTGCAGTTAGATAGTCAATTTGGTAACGTAATTAAAAAAAGTTAATAGAGACTTAAAAAAAAGATCGTTTTTTAGATTATAAATTACATTTTATGCACCTAAAAAGCATAATATTGAAAAACTTCATAAGAATAATTTAGATTTTAAAAAAAGGAAAAGTATTAATTAAAAAATCAAAACATATTTGTATTATTTATAATGATAGCATCATCATAATTATGAATACCCAATGTGTGAAAAAATAATGATACTATCTGCAGCAGAGAGGACAATTTTCTCTTAAGTTACACTACATGTTCAGAATTGAGAAATTATATTATAATTACCTTATAATGAGTAAAGTGTTTTTATTATACTGCAACATGAAATACGAAATGCAGCTTTTTAATTATTAACAATAATATGGAAATAAACATGGGCTCATGCGATATTTAAAAAGCATTGTGACTCCCTTTCATGGTAATTATCTAGATCTAAATCCAAATTAGTATTTATGTGCGACAGGTATTTTGTCACAATTAATG
This sequence comes from Maratus speciosus, assembly GCA_963932465.1. NCBI lineage: Eukaryota > Metazoa > Arthropoda > Arachnida > Araneae > Salticidae > Maratus > Maratus speciosus. Next base: position 377,637,126 of record OZ010788.1, on the reverse strand, counting down.
TCATCTTGTCAGATGTATATGGTTAGTAGAGTAGAGAAGTTTAGCCTTGCATGCAAATCAAGATTATTATTAATAAAGAAAGTATCACCGAAATGGTTTTGAATGCATTTGTTAATCACAAAATTAAAGATTTAATAAGAAACATTTCCCGTATGTATTAACTTTTAATATCGTCAGCACAATTAATTTACTTCCATAAAAATATACGTTTAACCAAGTTTTACAACAAGAATAAAAATGAACAAGGGAATTCAAATTAAAGAATAAGAATATTGTTAACTTTTTAGAAACATATGAGTTTAGTTACATATAATTTTAACACACACACACAAATCAGCTCTTTAAGGGAAGTCAAAGACAATTATCTCGTTTTTTATTCTATTTTTTTTTCAGGTTTAGAACACTGACTACTACTTCAGATTTGTCGAGTTTAACTCATTTGGTTCTGGCATACTAGTGATAGTACATGTCTTTTCCTTGAGACTTATTTCGACTTAAGAATTACTTTTGTTTTTATAACATGTAGTAATGATAGTATATGTCTATATATTTCTTATTATAATTTCATTCATATTTTGGCATTTAATAATAATGATAATAATAAAAGTTCGCCCAATTCTCTATGCCCGTTGACGATTCTTTAATTTTAAACCTATATTTCACTCTTTAAATTTAAAATATCGGTTACATTTTTGAATGAAACGCAATAAATATTAGAAAGTTGTAATATCTGTTAAATCCTTTTGTAATATGATATTTTCCAAACTTCTCCAAAAACTCTTCCTTAGCCTATTGTTATATGAATATGAATTATACAGGGTGCCCACTCTCAACGGTGTCCAATGGCTAATTTCTAAACCGTTAGCCATAGATATATAGTTCCAATTACAAAAATGTTTTATATGAGGTAAAGAAATATTTTAAAGCGATTTCGGTCAATAAAAACATTTCTTAAAAAATTACGAAATTTAAATTTTTATACGGTCTCCTGGTCCTATAAGTTATATTTAGTAAAATTTTCCTATTAGACTGACAAGTAAGATAAAAAAAACAGTCCCGTTCATATAACACTAAAATTGACCGAGTTATGAAACTTTAAAAATGCATGACTTATGCCACTTTTCTGCTTATGATCACAAATGAAGAGCTAAGTGGAAGAACATGTTAAGTAACAAAAATTACATTTGAAGAAATTTGATGTGAAAGTTTTTGTTGTCAATTTGAATGATTTTTTTTCTGTTTGATACCATGCGTTTAAAATATTAACAGGTGTGGTACTAAACTCTATCAAAAAAATTTATTCATATTTACTTTTTAAATATTAAAATATATTAATATTATTTGCATTATTAAATATTAAATTATTAAATATTAATGAATAATGTCTTAAAACTTCAAGGCTAAATAGAACTTTGGTATTTTAGCTTTACCATGGGATAGAATACCTGATAACACCTTCGTCCAAAAGATAAAATAATTTTTAAGAAAATGTAGCATAACAAATTCTTCCACTCAGCTCTTCAAATGAGTTCAGCCATGCTTTAAGAGGTCATGTACCAAGTGCTTAAAGAATTCGAAGAACTTATTTCATATGTATCTACGATTTGAAAAAAAATCGTACAAGTATTAAAATTGAGTTAACTATTATTATGTTTCAGATTGGCTAAAATAATTGTATTTTAACATATGTTTTATTTTGTAAGGATGTGAGACTGTTTCTTTTCATGATTTCTTTTAACAAAAATTATGGGGTTTTTTTTTATAAGTTTTTATTTAACTTCAACGATCGTATATATGTTTTTCCTGTTCAAAATTTGTACTCGAACTATAACTCACTTTCAAATATCCGATAGAGATTAAATTTTACATACTGAAGTAAATCCAATGACAATCTAATATTATTATCATTTTTGGTGGTTACCATTTATACTTATTTCACAGGATAACACAAAATATATCGGATAGATTACCGCCAAGAAATTTAAGAAAAAGTTTTAGATTAGGTAACACAAGAGTGAGATGGTTGTATTTCTTAACTTTTATGTAATTTTCAGCACTGAGTCCGAAAATTACCTCAATTTTTAACCATCATTTCAGGATTTTTCGCAAGTCATAAATTTTCAAAGATAGAAAATAAGAAAAATCGGATATTATAAAATCGTTTAGATGGCTGTGTGTTAACTTTTGATAATTGATCTTGTGTACTTTTTAGCACCGAATCTGAAAATGACCTTCATTTTTAACCATCAGGTTAGAATTTTTCTTTGCAAATCCTAAATGCCAAAATTTAAAATATAGCGTAAAATCTGATATTACAAAACAGATATAAAACATTTTTAACTTTATTTAATTGAATAATTTATTCAATTTTTTGGCTTCTACTGGGTTTTTTACAGCTAATCTGAGGGTAGGAGAAGGGGAGGAGGTTGAATTTTAACTTAGAACTTTTTAACAGTGAAATTTACAATTTGCGAAAAATCCTGACGTGATGGTTAAAAATGAAGGTCATTTTCGGATTCAACGGTAAAGTATACATAAGAATCAACTATCAAAAGTTAAAAACACAACAATCACATCTATTTTATAGTATCAAATTTTCGCTATTTTTTTCTTTTTTTTAACTTTAAAATTTACGATTTGCAAAAAATCTTTGCTCGATGATAAAAAAAAAAAATGAAGCTCAATTTCGGATTCAGTGGTACAGAATACATAAGAATCAATTATCAAAAGCTAAAAAAGATCACATAACTCACCTTTTGCAGGCTAGTGTAATCTTATAACATTTTAAAATATATATCATTTTGTAAAGAATTGAGGATGCTAGTTTTAATCATTTTATTTAACAAAAATTCTGGTTTTGTTTTTTTTCTTATATGTTAATTACAAAGTGTATGTTTTGAATTAATATGTGACAGTTATTAAAGATTTCAAATTTATATTGCAATGTTAATTTTACTCCTAACCATACTAAATTTGTGAATGACACCTAATTTGCAGCAAAAATATGCTCCAACTTTAAACAGCTATTACTCGGTCACTTTTAATACTAGAATAATGGGACTTTTTTTTTGTCTTACTTGTCAGTGCAACAGTAAAATTTTACTAAATATAACTTATAGGACCGGGGGGGGGGGGGGGCGTATAAAAATTTAAATTTCGTAATTTTTTAAGAAACGTTTTCATTGACATAAATCGCTTTTAAAATATTTCTTTATCTCATTTAAAACATTTTTGTAATTGGAACTATATGTCTATGTGTAACGGTTTAGGAATTAGCCATTGGACACGACTGAGAGTGGACATCCTGTATAGTACGCAAAATAACTACATTTGTTAGGTGTCTGACAATGACGTCCGTTAAACTTCAGTAGGTATATTTGGATAGCTACCATTTAAAAAAATTCGGAGTCGAAAGGGTTAAGTTCCGTATTCTAGTGGAAAAGAATCCACTTTTAGATGCAGATTTCGGTTCGTTAACTTTTTTACGTACAAAATTATTGCAACTCATACAAAGATGGTACAAAAATTATCATAACGCAAAAGAGGAAAAAAACTTTTTTGAGGTCCACTCATTTTTTTTTTTTATCTGTGATCCTATTAAGTATAATATATGTTAATATAAAATAGCAGTCGAATGTGTTTCAGTATTAAATAATGTTTCCATATAAAAGGCTTATTATTATTATTTTTATTTTATTTTCAAAATTTAAATACAGAAAGATAATTTTTTTTTTTATAAAAATGCAGCATCAAATGTTACACCTATACGTGCAATAATGCATCTTTGTGTTTTCCTTTCATTGCCCATTAAAGATTATTTATTCATTATTATTATTATTATTATTTCTTATCTCTTAAAAGAAACATTTTGTAAAAATTGATTTTATCGGTTATTATTATTATTATTATTTCAGTTTCTTATACATTTTTTTAAAGCTTTAGTTTCTTTATGCATTTTAAAAAACATTTCCGCGTTCAAAGAAACTCTTCTAAATCTTGATAGAGCAATCGATATATTTGAATTCTTAAATAAATTAAATAAATATTATTATTTAAATTAATAGTTAGCATATGGACTCTCTATGATTTATCTCAGGTAACCAATGAAGAGCAATGAAGAACAATGAATAATTTTACACCATACTTATTCAATTACACACAATTATTAAACTTCGCTGCTTCTTTAAACTTTAAAATAATCAATTCACTTCGAAATTTCTTTCAAAAAGTCTGTTAATCAGATAGCTTCCTAAATCAGTATATCTTAAATCAGCATTACCTGCTTTAATACATGACATTCCAGGAATTATGAATTAAACTTCTCTGTGACATTTTATCAAACTTGTATACACAAAACCCTCATTACAATTATAAATATTTATATAAATCTTAAATAAACAATACTCATTATTTTGAATTGGATATCTCGCCGGGAAACTGCTCATGCACGTCTTTCAATAACGAGCTTATTTGACGGTAAATATTATCTCTCGCTTCTAAGCTCATTACTAGAATTTGCATTTCCTCTAGTATAATAAACATTGTAAAAGTAAACATAATATATATATGTTACCTAAACGTTTTGTGGAGGTATTTCTGCAAATTTTGTCATATGCAAATATATTGTTAAAGAGCATCCTTATTTTGCAGTCCAAACAGAATAGTTTGTTTAATCTTACTGCGCCACCCAAAATATGGGGAATTGGCACTCATTTTGAAAAGCAAGTATTTCTATCGAAGGAAAATAAATGTGAATGTATTGTATTAGAGTAAGCATACTGTTAATCAGAGTTGATTCGATTAATATGAATAGCACGAGGAATTACAATGAAAATTTTATTTGTCTAATGAATTAACATTCAGCAGTTGTCAATTCCAATTAATATGAATAATACATAAAATTACGTCGAGTAATTTTATTAAATTAACCAAATTATATTCGTTCATTTTCTTATTAATGTGTAATTCAAGATACGTAATTGAATTATTAGCATATTGTTTTTTAGTCATTATTTTACCCTAGACAAACAGTCGTTATTGTTACAGCTTTTTTTGTGTTGCCAGATAAATAATTGTAATGAGATATTATATTTAATTAGTCAGCCTACATTTTTACAGTCAATCGATGTAAAATAATGATTCAATTGATATATAATAAATAGCACACAGTATTGAAAGGAAATTTTATTTAAGTAATAAGTTAATAAACTAAGTTCGCTATTCAACTAATATGAGTCTATACAATATGCTTAAAATCATTTACTAAACCTATAGTTATTTTTTTAATTATTTTACTAACGCTTTAAATCGGGCGTTTTTATCGTGACCGACAGTAAAAGACAATTATGTATTAATAATTACCTACATGTATTTCGTGCTGAAATATTTGTAAATAGCTTGTATAACCTATTACACAGTCGCACAAGAGAATTCATACATATGACCGTGTACGGATGATACTTATTTCAAATACTTTTTAATGACATTATAGTATTTCTAACACAGAGCAACTTATACAAACTTTCACGTTAATATGATAAAAAAAATTGCAATTGAATCTGGGTTAACATATAACTCTTTCAGTCAAAAATACATCCATTCTAACAAAACTTGGGTTTCCGTTTATATTTTTCAGAAAAATGAAAATATTTATTGAAAATTTAAAAAAAAAACTTACCTTGATTTGTTTTAAATGGCGGGAAGAAAAGTACTGGCAAAAAACAGGAATTAAACTGTTGGTAGAGTTCTAGTGGACTAGCGACTCGCTTATAAAGGGTCTCTAGTATTTTGAGTGTGAGCGTGACGTCAAACATTTAACCAGTGTGGTGGTAACAGAGACCTCTCTGTTCCATTTTACTCTAATTTTCCAAGGTGAGTCGATGGTTGGATGTTTTCGTTGTTATGCTATGCAAATTAGGCTCGTCGCTATATCTGCAGAGTATATAAGGTGTGTGTGCTCGGATTTGGGAAAAACGGTAAATAATTACAGTGAGCAAAAAAAGTATTTGCACGCAGACGATTTTTTGCATAAGTAACCATAGAAAGCAAATTTGATACTATTCTCTTAATTATTCATTTATTTAAATAAGAAGAAAATAAATATAACTACCCATTTTCCTTAAACAGTAATGTTACACATTTTAAAAAATAAATTAATATTATCTCATACCTAAAAAGTATTTGCACAAAAAGCATTGGCTGTTAAAAAATGCATTAAATGTGAACATTATGCAAATGTTTAGCATATCAGTCCCGCAGTACATTATCCCCGCACTTTAAAGTCACGTAATATATTAACTGGAGTAGGGATTCTGGGGAGTTTTTGTTCTAATGGCGCTGAAAACGTGTGAACTGTCTGTTGCTAACCGTGAAAAGATTATATTTCTTCACAATTCTGGATTAAGTTACCGAGGAATAGGTAAAAAATTAAATCTAAAATTTCTAGTGTTCGATAGGTAATTAAGAAGAAAAAAGGAACTGGTTCGACAATAAATAAGCCTCGAACTGGGCGTCCAAGAAAGCTAAATACCAGGCAAAGGAGAGCCATCATAAAAGAATCTTCAAAAAACCCTTTTCTAAGTGCTCGAGAATTGGCTGTTGATGTCGCCTCAACGTCGGGAACAATAGTTACACCACAATCAATTAGAAATATTCTTCATAATGCAAATATTCGAAGAAGAGCCCCTCGAAAAAAACCATTTATTAGTGAAACAAATAGGGTGAAAAGACTTGAATTTGCAAAAGCTTATATCAGCAAACCACTAAAGTTTTGGAAAACTGTTATTTTTTTCCGATGAAAGCAAGTTCAATATTTTTGGCTCAGATGGTAAGAAAACTGTATGGCAAAAGCCAAATACTTCTCTTCAAATTAAAAACTTGAAACCAACTGTAAAACATGGCGGTGCTCATGTAATGATTTGGGGATGCATGTCTTTTAACGGAGTTGGCGAAATGACCTTTATTGAAGGCAATATGAATGCTAAACAATATATTAATATATTGCGAGATCATTTATCTAATAGTGCTCTGAAATTATGAATTCCTAATTCATATTATTTCCAACAGGATAACGATCCGAAACACACTGCATATATTACGAGGTTATGGTTCCTTTACAATGTAAAAAATCAATTGGAAAAGCAACCACAATCACCAGACCTCAATCCGATTGAAAATTTATGGCATATTTTGGATGTGAAAATAAGTAAAAAGAAAATTTCTAACAAATCAGAACTTAAGCAAGCTCTTAGGGAAGAATGGCTACAAATCGGCAGTGAAACATGTCACGAATTAATAGAATTAATACCCAGACGATTACAAGCTGTAATTGAAGCAAAGGGCATGCATACTACATATTAGCACTGTTTTTAACTTATAAATAATTCCTCTAGTTCTATTTTTATTGCTAGTGTGCAAATATTTTTTTGACAGTACAAATGCTACTTTTTTATGTTTTTATATTTTAAATATAATTAATAAGTCAGATATTAAACATGTTTATTTTTTTTGTAGAAGTGTTGGTATTTTTAATCCCTAGTTGCTTTTTATTTATTTATACGTATGCTACAACAAATTTACCTGGTGTGCAAATACTTTTTTTGCTCACTGTATAATAAGAAATATTTAATATACACCGGTCTCCAAAAGTTAAGGTACAGGGTCTGGATGCTTTCGATTGCACACGTTTTGTCGAATATCTAGCAACATTATTGGCGAATTGTTTTTGAACTTCTGGGACGAAAAGAACATGTTTGATTTTATATTTCTCAGTGAAAATTTATCTGGGGGTACAATTAGGTTGCTAATAGTAAATTTAATAAAAAAATAATACTTGCGATCACCTATGTAACAGAAAAAGCTGGAAATGGTTTGTAACTGTTGTAAATGACTATTTGGGTCCTGTGTAACGTTTGTATGCATTTGTGTAAGCATAGCACTCATATTCGTGAAAATGTTAACGTGACTATTAATAACCACACCCCATTGAGTTTGTCACCATATTAACAGAACAGCCTGTATATGTTGTTCACCACGGGAAGTAGCAACTAACAGTCTATAAAAATACATTGTTTTTTAATTAAAAGAATGATAATTTTCTATAGTCTTATTTTTACATAATCAAAGATACTTCGATAAACTCAACAATCTATTGTTTTAGTGTCAGTATTTTAGTACAAGAATTATTTCTTTGTTTTGTTTCAATTGAACATTTACTTTAAAACAAATAAAATATATAATAATCCCTAAACATTCTTTTTATGTCATTATGTGGGAAAAAGATCGTTGCATTTATTGTCTAATTGTAAATAACGATATAATGGCGATATGAGTTGAATTTATTATTGAAATCCAATCAGTTATGAATGAAATTTTTATTTGAATGAATTTATTTGAATGAAATTTTTGAGCACAAGGGCTCAAGCGTGTAATTTCAAGCACACTTGTGCTTGAAATAAAAAAATTCTTATCCATAACGGATTGGATTTCAATAATAAATTCAACTCATAACGCCATTACATCGTTATTTACAATTAGACAATAAATGCAACGATCTTTTTCCCAGATGATGACATAAAAAGAATGTTTAGGGTTTATTACACGAATAATTCAATATCACATCTTTTTTTTTTTAATATTGTAATTCAAGATTATACGAATCTACAAGTTAAAACTATTATTACACAAAATAACCTATACTGAAATTAAAAATGGCATAACCACATAAAGTAAATTATTTCACTTGTATGTGATTAATATTGTGAAATATGTATATCACAATATTTCATATATATATATCAATAAAGTTATTTCTAAAGATAATTTCTACCTTTTTCGGTGATTTTCCAGGAATAGTAATCCATAACAAATTTAACTATAAATATAATTAGTTTTATTATAAATCTGTATATAGTTTTGACTGTTTGAAACTGAACATTTGGAACTATTTATAATCGCGAAATCTAAATACAAATCCATTCATATTGGAGATTTTCAAACTAAAATTAGCGTTGGAAACATTATTTTTATTACAGCATGGTATTTTTTTATTCTGAGGAGACTTTGAAAGAATAGAAGATTAAAAAAGAGTAATTTGAAAGAAAGCGTAAAAAAATATTAGTATCTGAAGCTATCTGATAAAAAAAAAAATCAAAAAGCATGTTGAAATTGGTCCATTTTAAAAATTTTTCAAAGAATGTTGTAGGATTTTCAATCACACAGATTATAAAGTATCATATAGAGTGACCCCGCTAGTAGTTGCTACCCTTCCACTAGTTGATCAAATTTGTGAAATATTGCACCATTCACTGTAAACTGAAATGTCTGAAATTCAGACATTTAAGTGTCTGAAACGCAGTGTTCAATTTTCAGACGTTTTAAAATGTCTTAAAATTTTCAGACACTTCTTGTGTCTGAATTTCAGACACTTAAGTGTCTGAAACAAGAGTGTTCAATTTTAAGACGTTTTAAAATGTCTTAAATTTTTCAGACACTTCTTACGTCTGAATTTCAGACATTTCATATGTCTTAATTGCGGCCATCTTTGAACCCTCCCCCTTTTTTTTTTTGGCCAATATGAAGCCATATTTGACCACTTTTCTTTCTAAGCCATATACGCAACCATGTTTGACCACATTGAATCATTTTTTATAAATGGGAATACTTTGTTACCATAAAGCAGAGCTGATTGCAGCGTGGGAAAAATGGGGTGCTTCTCTACCCCCTGATTTTAAGGTACCCCAAATTGGATATGAAATTTTCATAAAGCTGATATTTTAAATCAGTTTTGACCTTATGAGGATTGTAATCAGTATTTCGTAGTTTTAGAATAGGATAATTATATGTGTATATATATATAAATATGCATTTATGTGATATATATTCCCTACGGCATCAAAAATGTTTATTACTTTTAGTGAACTTCGGATTAATTCTAGTCCGAAGACCTAGTATTCATTCGCCCCCTTCCCCCACTGCCTTCGTATACTGTTACAAAAAAAAAAAAAAAATAAAAAAATAAAAAGAAAAAAAAATTAAGCCTATTCGATGCCGTCAAATACATATTTGGATAAATATATCATTTTCTTTAACCTAATCATGTTCTAAAAGTACAAAATATTTATTAAAATAAGCATAAGATCAAAACAAACTTAAAATATCAGCTTTATGGAAATTTTATACAGAATTTAGGGGCCCGTAAAGCTAAAGGCCCATAGAAACAGCCCAGTTTGCCCATGCTGTAATCAGCTCCGCTTTATGGTAACAAATTATTCCCATTTATAAAAAAGAATTCACTCCTTCAGAAAGAATTCCATCCCTGCTTTGTAGTTCAATTTTTTCCTATTTAAATAACATATTCCCAGTGCAATTCCCAGTTTAAGCATTTTTTGCATTTTTATTTCCGTGTTAAATAAAATCTAATACTAAATCCCCCAAAATTTGCAGTATATGAGAACCCAATATTTAAAAAAATTGAGTATGAAACTCTTCATTTAAAGAGTAAATTCGATTTTTTTTTTTTTTTTTTTTTTTTAAAGAGGGGTTTATTTACCATAAGAAAAGTTGAGAATTTAATTATAAAATATTCAGAATTTCACGATAGCTTCATTTTAATGCTTCTATGATTTGTTTTCATGTTCACACACACACACATATATAATAACATACAAGAAAAGTCACTTCTAGTTTCAAAACCTATTTTGCCTAAATATACATTTTTTTTTTGCCTTGTTTGTATAAATGAACTTTGAGGAAAACCGCAATTTTTTGTGCGAAATGTAGTTATGCATGGAAATATACAAAACTCTAGCTGTTTTCTAATTTCCATTTGAAACTTGTAATAACCTTTTAACTTAAAGCTGTTCTCAACTGCTCTGCTCAACAAGCACAAAACGTTTTGACACATTTACAAATTCATTTTTTAACGGAAAGGTATAAAATTGGAAAGCCTGAGCATGGAATCGAACTGTGTTTTCCATTTTTTGATCCATAAATTACCTTTTGAGTTATAAGCGATTTTGATCACATGACAAACACGTTTTTCGCCCTTTCTTGAGTGGTTATTCTTCTTTCACGCAGAAATTCGATTCAAAACGCCCACTTGGACACTATTTTCTGAAAGACCTGTTGCGTTTGAAAAAAAAAAAAAAAAAAAAAAAAAAAACGGAGAAAACAGTTCGATAACATAGTTTCTGAACAACAACACCAGCCAGTTTCATTCATTTCCCAACAAAAATAAATTAAAACTTGCGTCATAAAGTTGCCCTTTTGGATTTGAGAACAGCCTTAAAATAAAATAATCTTAGTTTTCAATTTCTCATGTTTTGCAAATCCAAAATTTAAAATTTTGAACAAAAAAATCAAAGTAAATAATGATTTTTTTTTTTTTTTTTTTTTTTTTTGAGGAAATGGAATTATAGCTGTAAATAATTTATATTCTATACAATGTGCTATTAAAAAAGGAAAATTTCGAAAACTGATTTTACATATAATAATCACAAAATTGCAGTAATATTTTCCTTTCAACTGTATAGTTTAGAGAATATAGGGGTGTGCCATATAATTAAAAATTGCTTTGAAACCAAATAATATCATGCAGAATATATATCTATATATATATTTAAGGTGACACAAAAAAGTTTTGACAAATCGGATTTCAAAACACAAATCAATTTTGCCAAAAACAGATTTTTGGCTAAAAAGGTTTTCCTCGAAAATTATACATCTCTAATTATATAAAAAATAAATCACGATAGATGTTTGTTAATTTTCCAATTTTTATCAAATATTAAAGTTCGAGTGAATTGCACATCCTTCATAGCGAACAAACAATTAATTTAAAAGTAAGTTTAAAATAAAATGTGGTTATAACTGCGATAGAAAACGTTACAAGGAATTCAACATGTTCATCAAAACGCTAAATTAACCTTTTAAAAAACAACCTTTTTTTTTTTTTTTTTTACTTCTTTTAAATCCAAACAAAGTATTTCTTCTTCAACAAAAGTTTCGACAATTTTACGTTTTTGCTTTATTTTTATAGACATTCTAAGTTAACCAATTTTTTACATAATATTACTGATGTTTTTACGTAATCAAATTAGCCTACACTCACACAAAAAATATAATATATAATTCTGGACCTGCAGTTCTAGAATTACAAGTATGTAAAAATATATATTTCTAGAATTAGCTGTTTTTTTTTTCGCAAACAAATTCAAACATAAGTTATATTTCATGCAACATTTTATGTGGTACTATAAACAAAATATCAAAAACACTTACTGATATCGATATGACTTGATTTAAAATAACTGTCATAGTGAAAGAGAGACAAAAACTTGCTTCTTTTTGGAAGAAAACCCCTTCCTATATCCTGCTAGCCCTGTTAAAATAATGGAAATTTTCCATTCTGAAAACAGAGCCCGCGGGACTAGTTTGTAGGTCTGGGGTTAGTTTTCTTGTTTAACGAGATGAGTAACTATATTCTTGACGAAAAGCAATGAAAAGTAATACTGTCTCTGTTGGGAACTATTTGTAGAGTTATCCGGATGTAATTTCAGTCGTTATATCCATATATGAAGCACATAAGATCCCTCCAGCCATCCAGAATGCAAGAAACTTCTAAATATAACGCTTCCACTAATAACGCAGCCGCAGTAATAACATAATGACAACATTTTTCACAGTAAAAAATCCGGACCGGTCAAAGACGCGAACTGTTGAAGAACGTTTAAATTTGAATACGACAACGGACTCCGGACTCACAACACAGATTCGCTTCTCAAAGTAAAAAAAAGCTGCGAGTCAGCATTTCCATTGGAAACAGATGGCTTTATTCATTACGTCAGTCTACGGGTTACAGTATGATAAGTTGTTAAAACTTTTTTTTTTTATCAGCGGGAAAAGTGGAACGTTGTATAAGAAGAAATCAGAAGCATTTTATTTTCTTTATTTGGCGTTTTTCGCAATGTTTACACTTATAAATTATATGAATATAATTATTACAGATTTTATTCTTTCAGTAAGAGGGTAAAAAACATATTATAAATTAAAAAAATCGTCGTAACGCTAGTTAAAAAAATAACATTTATTCTTCGAAATGATTACATAATTGAACACTAAGAGAAAAAAGAACTCAGAAATTTTCGTAAGAGGAGCACCGCCCCCCCCCCCTCTCTTCCTAAACCACTAATAGAAATCAATTTTTAAATATTTCCTTTTGACGTTCGTATATTTAAAATTTATCTTAGATGAGGGGTGTTCAGAAGGGCACCCCTTACCTTCCACTAGAGGGAAAGAAATGTTCTGCATTTTGAAAAATATTGTTAGAAATTTATTTTTATACATCTATTTAATATTTAATACTTCTTACTTGTTAATTTTTTTATATTCCTTTTATATAAAAATTATCTTGTACAAGGTGTTCTCACAAAAGATTCTTGGTTTAGCTTATTTCATATTTATATTTTGCGTTTTAGTTAGGCGAACTAGGTAGGGGACTCCAGACACATCTGTCCATCCTCTCCCCTTTCTACATTTTTTTCTAAGAACAATTATATCTCTTTGTATTTAGGGAACGGCCTATGAGTGAGCCATGAGCATACCTATGAGTGGAAGTAGTTTTTGAGAAATTTATATTTTAGGAAAAGTTTCTTTAGCTTGTACTTTTACACTAAAAATAATTTAGTTCGAAAGTTAGTAAACGGGCATTTACAATTTTGGCAGACGTCCCCATGGTCAAATTAAGTTGCTTATTTTATACACTAATACCAAATTTAGTGGATGGCAAAGCATTTCATCCATTCAAAAACGTTTTCTGACGGTGCTGTCAGATATATTGCGATACAATTACATATGAGGACACCAGAAGCGAAAGGCTATAAGTGACAAAATTGAAAAAACTGAGATCAGTATACAGGCTATCTGGAAATAAGGCTATTTCTTTTATGATTGCTCTCAGAAGAAAAATATAGGGAGGGGAAACGTTGGACAGATGTGCCTGAAGTCCCCTGCCTTGTTTGCTAAACTAAAACGCAAAATATAAGAGATTTCCTAATTATGTGTTGCATTCTGGAGGTCAACTACTTAAGCTCTATAAACTACTTAACCTCTTTAATCTGTACTTAAAATTTAAAAAATATATTGTACTTCACTTTCCTTCCACAGTTATTGAAATAAGAATTGAAAGACCGCTATGAAATTAGCAACAGCTTCATATTTTAAGTCAGTCACTTACTATTGATGTTAATCGTTAAATTCAATTTATTCCAAATCTAAATTTTTTCACTTATATTCTTTAGCCGCAGGGTCCTCATATACAATCGTCGTTTCATCATACATATGATACAATTGTATTACATTCAGACATATAAGTGTCTGAATTTCTACATGTCTTAATTTCAGACACATGATCATTATTCAGACATTTTTCTCAGTTCATTTATACCATGATCACAGTAAGACACTTAAGGGTCTTAAATTCAGACACTTATGATGTCTGAAATTTCATATTCAGACACTTAAGTGTCTGAATTTCTTTTTCAGTCACATATGTGTCTGAATTTAAGACGCCTCTATTTGCAGTGTTTCAAGCGAAAATGAGTTTTATACGTGGCACTAGACATAATATTTTTGTTTGGGTGTTAGTGCACCTGTTGTCATATTGCTGTCATCTGCCTGCCGCAAGAGAAGCCATTTGATGAAACTTTTTTATTAGAAAGTGTAAACATTGAGTTTTTGATTATTTGGAGACATCTACAGTAAGTTAAAATAATCCACTTCCATCTTGCTTATTTCAAATAATATTTTTAAGAATTATTGTTGACCCGGCAGTAGCCACATGTGGGTTTTTTTGTCGCCCATGGAAATTATCTTCTCTTAACTTGTATTCCCTTACAAATACAAAGGTGAACTACCATGTAGCTGACGTTAAATGTTTCTTCACCAGCATAGTGAAGTAACAAGACATCTCTGTTTTGCCTTCAGTTTTTATTTTTCCAAGCAAAGTTGAAATTGCTGGAAAAGTCTATGTAAGTATCCCTAATGTGAGTTCATCTTTACTTTTTCTCATTATTCCAAATCTCATAAACAAAATGTGTAATTTAGTACACTGCAATTTTATAATTCCGTTGAAATATAATATTCTAAAATTAACTGAAAAAATATTTCTAATTTTACATTTTCTGTTTTCGGGGAGCCGGCGGCAAAAAGACTGAGCGCGACTAAAAATGTTCTGAAAAAAAGACGCGACTACTCTCGAGTTAATCACAATCCAAAGATGATATTATAAAGATTAATTTTTCGATTTTCGATTGACTGCTTTCGCCTGATCAAGCGCTGGGAAAATGACATTAAAAAAACTATTTATTAATAATTTTGTTGCTATTTTATTTCAGCGGATTTCATTTTTGTCCATTATAAGACATTCATTAAGGGTTTTAGCAGTGATGTGAGTTTACTTCTAAGCCTTAAAAGGAAGAAAATATAATAACAACCCCGTAGCACCGGCTTCATTTGATCAACTACTGGCTGAGTCACCCTATATACTTTTGTGGAAACTCTTAATTGTTCAGGCAGTGACAGGTCACTCTTGTTTTAGTTTCCTCTCTACGGTGCCATTAAGTTTCTAATATATTAAACATATATTTTTATTGTTAGAATTTTTAATTTTTAATTTCAGAAATAAATTTTAATTTTCATTATTATGGTCGTCGAGTAACAAAATTCTTCAAAACATCGCATTCTTATTTTGTTGGGTTTTGAAAATATTCTGGAGTTTTTAGAATTAAATGGCTCAAACCGAACATAAATACAATTACTACATAAAAGGACATATATCCTATTTCATGTAGTTTTGTCAGATATTGTCTACGAAGTTCCAACAACTTTAAATCCCTTTATCTGAGAATGTATTTTTTTCAGATTCGTCTTATTTAATTTGATATGTCTAAATTTTTATGAAAAATAAACGTATGACTTCTTACAGTCATTTGCAGTTATATATTTCTTAAATCATCTTAAAGATTTTCTGTTTTGAAAGTATTATTTTTATAGTGAAAAGTAGAATAAAAAAGGAAATATCTCTATTTACGAGGGGGGTATCAATTAGTTTCTGCCCTTACATAGAAATAATTGAGTAAAATTTATGAAATTGCTACATTGTATTAGTCCTTTACTATATAGTTACCGTGCACAGTAACACAGTTCTGCTAACGGTATTTCAAAAAGAGGGGGCGGGGAGCGATGCATTTCGGGAGGCGCGATAGTAGACTCAAAGTTTTAAGGATTCCCACATGTGACATATTGTTGGAAAAGCCTATGAACACCTATTCATGTTATGCACATCCTGAGCCCATGTTCCTAATTTACACTCCCGGGGGGGGGGGGCGGGGTTCTTAATTTTGAGAACACCATTCATGCCCCTGGGGAAAAATTTGGGGTAATGCCTCGGAAGGGGCATGACATGAATAAGTGGTCACAGGCCTTTCCAACAATATATCACAGTGGGGGTCGGCAAAGGTTAGAAAAATGACCCTCTTTGGGTGTACTATCGCGCCTCCTGGAATATATCATCCACTCTATTTTTGAAATACCGTTTGCGGAAATGTGTTACTGTGCACGGTGAATATATAGGAAAGGACTAAAACAATATAGCAATTTCACAAATTTCACTCAATTATTTCTATGTGAGGGAAAAAACTTATTGATATAAAAAACCGTATAAAAGATATTAATATTTTTCTGAATAAAGTCTTTTTTTAAATTTAAACTAGTACACTAATTAATATATATTATTTCTACGTTTAAAAGGAAAAAAAAATCCATTTTTTTTCTTTAAATTATTAAAAAGAAATTGTTTTTATGACTTTATGTACACAGAAGAACCTCAATTATCCGAAGTAATTGGGAACGACTCTCTTTCGGAAAATCGAAACTTTCGGATATTCGAGAATGCTTCAATTTTAAGATAAGGAGAAATATATATGCACTATTTCTTACTATGGTAACAAGTGCTTAATAAAAATAAAGAAATAGTACTATAGAAACAAGGATAAATTACCTGAATTTTGATTTTGAAATTAAGTACCTTTTACACATCTAACAAGGATTTGAAAAAATGTTTTGTTTGTCACATTTTCGATTGCTTTTCCTTTGAAGCTCTATCATGGAGTGTTTAAATATTATTAGTTCACCAGTATCACAGTCTTTCTGCTGATCTAAGCATTCCAAACCTTTTTCAAAATATTCAAAAGCTTCAGGATTGCTAAACCGTTCGTTTTCTTCGTTCCACTCCGCAGATTACGGGAGCTCAAGTTAAATTCAAAAGAACTCTAAGAAAGGGGATCGGAAATATTTATATGTACTTGTAGTTCGGAAAGGACCGCTTGCACACAAGCAATATGATAGTTTTAAAAAAATAAAAAGCTTTTAAAATTGGTTTTGCTCGCAAGAAATGTGTAATAACAGTAAAAAAAAAAAAAAAAAAAAAAAAAAAAAGCTTTAAAAATTGGTTTCGGTTAACCGAGAGTTTCGGTTAAAAGAGTTTCGGAAAAAAGAGGTTCTACTGTATTAATAAATTATAGAGTTTGGGAGTCTGCCGGTCTGTTCGTGTACGCTCTCACGCTATGATGAGTAAGACCTGAGCTAGAATATTGGACACAGCTTCACTCGAAAGTACATCCGGTAACTTCGGATGACACAACCGGATATACATTCTGGATTATCCGGATTTTTTAAAAAATCTATTTATATTTTAAAAAATAAGTTATTAGGATTTTTAATATATTTTTTTCACATGTTATTTTCTTTCGCCATTCACATCTTTATAACTATTGCATAATTTCCCTATTTACAGTACAGAATAGAACAAAATATGCGCTTTCAGATAAAGTTCATCACAAAACAGTAACACAATTTACGAATTTTTAATAGTTGATTTAAAAAAAAAAACTTTGAATTAAAAAAAAATAAATATGTTATTCTTTAGTTTTAATTTCAATAACTGTCAAACAGTAAACAATTATTGTGTTTCTTTGCACAAAACTGAGACACTATAATAATGATGCGCTATTTTTTCATTTCCAAATTTTGTGAAAATGAAAAATGCCAAATCATATACCCGCCATTTTGGTCTTCACAGTAAAAATTCTGAGGCTTTAGGAGAAATGTTCCGTTTTAGCGCATTTATAAGTAAAATGCTTCAAATTTATATCTGAGAAGGTACGTTTAAAAAAAAAATCTACTATTTAGACACGTTAATAGTTTACTACTTGGTTAATCTGTTTTCATTGCTTTAAAAATTAGAAAAAAAATACCTTTGTGATATGGGACTTTAATCTTACTCCAGGCTGAAAATAAAAATTGAAAAATACACCTTCATTAAAAAATCTATGTAATATTTTTCATTTTATCGATATACTTTTGCATATATCATATTCATTGTCGGAATTGCATCTTTCTATATTTAGGGCTGATCAGTATTTTTCTCTCATTTTCTCCTGGCGAAGAACGCGTTTAGTGCTCGTATTAAATAACTAGTAAATCTGCAGCTCAGGAGCCTCAACGTCAGTTCTGCAAGTCATTGTTTTTAAATACATTTTGGTAATATTCAATTGCCTGCAAATCGCAATTTAAAGTTTTAAAATTACGTAATTATTTATAAGAATAATACTAATAAAAAAAAATACGAAGTTTTCAGACAGTAGAAGCGTTAAATTAAAAACCTTTTTATGTAAGGATATTTTGAAATTTTCATGAGCTATTAATTCTGGTATTGTATTAGATAATAAAGTAGATTTCTTCAGGGGGTCTCCGAATCCCGCGAACCACCCGTGGTCTCATTAAATTTACATATGTAACTTTTTATTGATTGCGCTGTTGATCTTAGATTTCTTTTTACACTTCCGAGCCTTATTTTTCAATACCGGTGGTCAGAAAATGATTTACATTGTGGCAATTACTTAAAAGTTTAGGTTTTATGAACGAAAATGTAATTTCCTTTTAAAAATAAAATAATTTTCATTCATAATATCTAAAATGAGGCGGCATTAACAAGTAACACTCGTCAAAAAAAAAAAAAATAAATAAATAAATAAATAAAATAAAATCAGGCAATCTAGTTAATGTTTGGTTTTTAAGAATGAAAATATTTATTTCCCGATACAGTGATATCATTTTCGACAGATATAATTTTGCGGTGCATAGTTTTGACATTTACTATCTATTTGCTTTTCAAAAGTTCTTTTTTTTTCTCATTGAAATTTTCGATTTAAAATTAAACATTTATGTTAGCCGCATGCAGACGATAAACCGTGAGATATTGGAAACAATTTTTTTTAACTAGTAAATCTGCAGATCAGGAGCCTCAACGTCATCTTTGCAAGTCATTGTTTTTTAACACTCATTGCATAATATTCAACTTCCTACAAATCGCTTTTTATAGTTTTCAAATTACATAAATATTTATGAGCATACAAGATACTTCGTAAAGTTTCAGAAATTAAAAGTGTTAAACAAGTGGTTGTACATTGATGTTCTGAAATTCTGATGAGCTACTTATTCTGGTAACTTTTTAAATCAAAAATTGCATTTCTTCAGGGGGGCTCTGCCCCCCTGAACCCCCCGTAGTCTATTTAAATTTACATTCGTAATTTTTTATTGATTGTGCGGATGGTTATAGTATATCTTAGATTTTTTTTACGCTGTGATTTATAAGGATAAGCATAAGTTTTTTTTTTTTTTTATAAATTAATAAAATTTAAATTTTAAATAAAATATTCATGTTAACCGTACACAGACAATAAATCTTGCAGTGACGCCAAAAATGTAACCCTAAAATCCGCTACATTCGACACAACACAACGACGTGCTTTAAAAAAAAAAAAAAAAAAAAAAAAAAAAAAAAACGGATGAAGTCAAAGAATTTGGTCCCTGTTCCACGTGCTTGTTTTGTTTGGGCCGAATGAGGGCATTTAAATCTGGGCGATAACGCACATCGTATTGCAAACTGTTTTTACGGCATGCTGCCTCTCCATCTATCTCTTTCCTCCGTGAATAATAGTTAATTTTATTTTACCCAAGATCTTTTTATTCCAGCATCTTTGTTTTCGATAAATGACGTCTAATTCACCTGCTATGCGTACTTACTCAAAACTTTTCATCTTGTTATAAAGAAATACTCGAGAGTTTTCTTTTTATTTCCAATATGCCGCCATATTAATTTTTCTATTCTTAATTTTATTTTTCATTTTCCTGTTTCACGACAAAACATTTCAATTGAAAATTGTTTAAAAGAAAATACTATTCCGGGTTTTGATTTCTTGGCAACAATTAAAGAAATATTGGTAAATGTTATGGGAAAATGTTACGTTATTCTCTATGAAAATAATAAACTTTTGTATTTTTAAGCAAAATATTTCAATAAAATAAGTAAAATAAAAGAAATATTGCCTATTTTTATTTCTGGGCTAAAATCCTTCTATATGCAAAGATACAAATGCATTAATTCATCTGTTTTGACGTTGTCTTTACTCAAGCATTATACACGCAATTATACTAATATTATTAGGACCAAATACGTTGCTAGGCAACAGAGAAAGAAAAGGAAAAAAATGAAATATGCATTATGTCAAATTGATAAAACAAAATCCTTTATATTATTGGAAAACATGCATAAAATTCCCCCCAATATTATAAACCTAATTAAAAAAATCTCGCAAATATATTGACATAATTTATTGGAATAATTTAATAATGTTATTTAAAAATTTGAGCATCAAAAGTTTACCATTTAAATCCATTTTTCATATGAGCCATTTCTTTCAACAAATGAAAATCTGAAAATCGTCTGACTTGCCATTGAAAAGCATTATAGAGCAAAATAAAGTGTTCCATATTTCCCGAACGAATGAACCAAATTTAACCAAAAACTATACAGCTAAGTCCGGGTACTTCATCAACATGCCCAGTGAATTTCAAGCCGATCGGATGCTTTTTGCGGCAGTTATCGCGGAACAGACAGACAGACTAACAGACAGACAGACTAACAGAAACCAAAACTTTTCGTGTCTCCACAGTAAGCCTTCACTGACGTTTAATATATATAATAATAATAATAATTAATATCATAACACAATGTCCTTTTATTTCAACCTCAAAGCGTATTCGTTTTATTTTTGATATACGTGGATGGTTCAATAATTATCGTCCCCAACGTATATAGAATATTTGTGCTGCGATAGTTGATGTGGAATATCGAAGCCTAATCTCTTAAGGCTGTTCTCAAATCCAAAAGGAAAACTTTCTGACATAATTTTTAATTTATTTTTGTTCGGAAATGCATGAAACTAGCAGGTATTGTTGTTCAGAAACTATGTAATCGAGTTGTTTTTCCTGTTTTTTTTTTGCAAACGCAATAGATCGTTCAGTAAATAGTGTTAAAGTAGGCGTTTTGAACCGCGAAAGAAGAATAAGCGTTCCAAAAAGGTGAAAAGCGAGTTTGTCACGTGATGAAAATTGCATATAACTCCATAGATAATTTATTGATAAAAAAATTGAAAACATAGTTCGATCCCAAATTGTTTTCATGGCCAGGCTTTCCAATTTTATATCTTTCCGTTAAAAAATAAATTTGTAAATGTGTCAAAACGTTTTGCACTTATTGAGCAAAGCAGTTAAGAACAGCCTTAAATGCCTATATGCTCAATTTCAGAACCGTAGCTGCTATATTAACATAGTTTTGGAGGGAGGGGTGAAGTTTTAAAGACCTATTTTGGGGGGAGTTTTTAAGAAGGGGGGGGGTGAGGGTGAAATGCTGGTTCGGAGCTTATGAGGCTACATTTGGCAGTGGATGAAACGTGGCTACATATATCCCGAGTCCAAACGACAGTAGGTACGCCTCATCCACTGTCACAAATCTCGCCCCATAAGCTAAAAATCAGCCGTTTCACCCCCCACTCCCACCCTTTCACTCCTCTCTCCAAAACTATGTGAATATAGCAGCTACGGTTCTGAAATGGAGTATTTAGGCATGTAAGAGTAAGACATTAGGTTTTGATATTCTATAACAACGATCGCAGTACAAATATTT
The DNA here is from genome assembly GCA_963932465.1 of Maratus speciosus. Lineage (NCBI taxonomy): Eukaryota > Metazoa > Arthropoda > Arachnida > Araneae > Salticidae > Maratus > Maratus speciosus. The sequence goes on along the minus strand of OZ010788.1, from coordinate 377,615,042 downwards.
TATATACACTAGGGACAATAATTATTGAATCACCCTAGTATGAGGTCAAATTCACCTTCTTTTCGTATTTTCGTTTTATTTCCAATATGAAGACGTATTCATGTCTATTTTTAGCCCCCGGTACGGTATGCTATTTCTTTCTCCCAGCTTATTTTGTGTAGTCTCCAAAAAATAACGTTACCATACAGAAACCAGCCGTAAAAAAAAGCAGCACGATTAAATTCTCTATAGCAATTTTTTAAACTTCTAAGTATCGCACATTTTCAATTTTTATACCGTCGTATTCAGAAAAAAAGTACTTTTTAATGCAATTTGTTTGGAAACTGCATCTCCATTTATTTTTGAGATATTAATTTTTTTGTAGTTTTTAGAGCCATTTGCTTAATATTGGCAACGGAATAACTCCATTTCTGTAGAAAGTCAAAGAAACATAGTAGTTATATCTTTTTGTTGCCATTTTCTCATAAAAGCTGAAAGAAAAAAAATAATTAAAATACGCGCTTGTTTGAAAAATATAAATGAAGGATTTGTGATAAAACATGGAGCTATTAGAAACTAAATTTAATTTTAAGTGTGTATTACAAACAAATAAAAAATGGCCATAATTTTATTATTATTATTATTATTATTATTATTATTATTATGGCCTTTTTTTTCATATTCTGACCAGAAAATCAGAGTTCTAACTTTTTACGACTGCTCTTTCATCTTCACCTAACACTTCATTTATAATGGCTGTTTCATAATAATAGAAGCCATCAGTCCATCAGAGGAAAAGGATCCATTCCAAAGGTATAAGTTCGATTAACTCTGATAATCGAGACTCTACTGTATCGATATTTATATAGATATATTTTTTTGTCATCGGGGGTGACACTAAATTCTGAAACAGAGCAGAATTCCTGTTTTCTAGTGTATTTTATTTTCCTCTTGCAGATGAAAATCTTTCAAAGCAAAATTAACTGTTTAGGATAAATTATTATACTGGTATTTCATTTTCTTGGCAACGGTAAAAAAAAAAAAAAAAAAAAAAAAAAAAAAAAAAAAAAAAGATTGTTAAATTTTATAGCAAAATGTCAATATATTTCTTATGAAAATAATGAACTTTTTAATTTAAAAGAAAAATATTTGAACAAAATAAATAGAACATAGCCTTTCTTTATTTCTGGGGTAAATTCCATCTATATGCAAAGACACAAAGGCATTAATTCATCCCTTTTGACGTTGATTTGACTTCAAGCAATTACACATACTTTCACATTTACGATATTTTTAGGTGTAGTTCCGACCCTAAGTAACCGTTAAAAGAAAATTAAAACAATGAAATATGTGCATTTAAAAAAAGGAAATTTATAAAAGGAAATATTTTATAATATTAGAACACAGATAAAATCCCTGCATAAGTTATACACCGAATTTAAAAACTCTGACAAATGTATACACAAAATTTCAAACTAATATGAATAATGTATGGTTCTAATTAGGAAATTTCATCCTCCATAATTTACCATTTAAATTCTTCAACTATATGAGCCATTTTCTTTCAACAAATATTAATGGAAAAATCATCTGAATTGCTATAGAAAAGCATTATTGTTCAAAATAAAATATTCTATATTTTCCGAGCGAATGAACCAAATATAACAAAAAACTATACAGCTAAATCCGGGTACTTCCCCAACATACCCACTTAATTTCAAGCCAATCGGATACCAGTTGCGGCAGTTATCGCAGAACAGACAGACAGGCGGAAACAAAAACATTTCGTGTCTCCACAGTAAGCCTTCACTGACGTTTCGGCAAATATACATTTTAATAAAGGAAAAAAAAATATACATATAAAAGTAAATTTTTTGTCAAGGAAAATTTTAATTAGAATTATTTTAAACTTTTTAATAATTCCTTATCTATAAACAAAACTATATTTTTTTCATATTGAGAAATAGTGCACTTTTGCAATTTTTTTTTATAACGGTGTATTTAATAAATGCATAATGAAAAATTTCTTAACAATACCTCATCATTAATTTTCATGCAAAGTATTTATTTTAAATAATACTAGTTAATTTTAAATATTAAAAACTAAAAAAAAAAAAAGACTTTATAAAAACTAAGTAGCAAAAAAGTGAAACATAAAGAAAAAAATGCTTTGTAGACTATCAATTTCCATAGATAAAGTTGCGGCCGGTTGATAACTTTACAATTATAGCTATGTTCATTTAGAAAATATTAAATGTATTACAAAATATTTTATTTATTTACTTTTAATTACCAGGTGTTTTGTTGCATTTGTTGCTAATATTGATATTTTGAAAAAAAAATCATATGACGCTATATAATTTTCCTCTACATAAATTTAATCCGAAGCTACTTCTACTACTCCTCATTTAAAACGAAGTGACGTATGTGAACAAAGAGACGTATTAAAATGCATAAAGCGGCAGTTAAATATTTTCCCTCTACATCAGTTTAATTCAAACCACTGCTTCTACTACCGTCCAGCTACGCATGTATTAAAACGAATAACCGCACTTAAATATTTTTCCTCTTTAAAAGTTTAATTCAGAGTAATACTACTTCTACTTCCAGCTACCGCAAGAATTATAGATTCTCCCATTTCAGGGGTCCGGGGCTCAAAATTCTATTTATTATTATTTTTTTTAATAGAGATTTTGCTACGAATTTTTTTTTCTGATATATGTTTTAATATAATAAGAATCTGGCATGTAAAAAAAAATCTGAAAAGTTTTAAATATTTTGTTTAATTTTTAAATTTTAAAATCTTAAACATATTTATTTTTTGATATAACTCTGGAAGTGCTTACTAGATTTACAGAATTTTTAGACTTTTGTGTACATAAAATGTGTCATTTTAATTCGTGTTCAGGATTTCTTAATATATTGGTTATGAATTTTATACAAAAAATTAAGAAAAAAAGTGAATTTTTTTTATGAGTGAGTTTTGCATTAATTAGCATATTTTCATAATCATCACTCAAAATTAAAAATCCTGAAGGTACTTTTTTGGAAATATAGCATAAAATCTCTGTTGAAAATTTCAACTGTATATCTTGCAAGGAACTTTAGATATATTTTATAAAGTTGACAAATCGTGAAAAAATTCACTCCAAGATAAATGAAGTTAAAGCTTTTGTCAGAGGACCGCTGATGCATCGCTTCTCAAGGCAAAAGGTGTTATATCGCTGGATCTAATGAAGATAACAGCATGCGGTTTGCTGTATTTAACACTAAAAACTCAGTATTTTTTTTTAAAGCCAATAAATTAAAGTTGCATTTTTTTTTTAGAATTTTTAGCTCCGGATCCTCTTCAAACGAAGTGACTTATTTGAAATGAATAGATCAGCAATTAATGAAAATTTTAACATCTGTAGTATTATTATCTGTCACCTTTTAAGTAAACTGTAAAAGTTTCAAAGTTCATATTTTGTGTAGTTTGATATTTTGATTTAAGTAATAAATTTTATGCACATAGTTATTCATTCTTTCTATGCGTAACTTAACTTTTATTCTTCATAAAAAAAATATTTTGATTTTTACGATGATCTTCAATCGAAAATGATTAATTAAAAGAAACGCAATACATCCATAGCATTTAACGCCCAACCGGTGTGACATACTGGTGTGCTGTCATGCTATTTTTAGCAATGGAAAATCAAGCATGTTGTTTTGTTCCTAAAAGTTATAGATAATATTTTTTCTGAAATCTAAAAGAATCGGATCTAGAAGGAATTGAAAAAAAAAATGTAAAATCTAGTTTTATTAGAAATAGAATGTTAATGAATATTAACAAATTCATACTTTTAAACAAATATAAAGATGAAGTAATCAAAACTAACATTTCTTCATCATTGAAAATGAAATAAATAAAAAAAGAAATACTAAAATATAAACTTTGTAGTTTTTACTTACTTCCTCTTTCACAATTGACTATCGTGTAGCTTCCATAAACTAAATGAATTTCCATGCATATAAAAAAGTGATGTACATATAGAGGAAGTTCGGGTATTATGGAATAGTCGGGAAATATGAGATATCTTAACATTTGGATCTTACTGTTCTGAAGCCCATCGTAAAACTGCCAAACAATTTCCTAGTACTGCCACGATTCATTGCGGTGAGTTCTTTTTGGATACCTGTTGTCGGAGGAACATGGTGAAATAAAATCTTATTCTCAATTGCTGCAGTTTTTTGCTGATAAATTTTATAAAATTCGTATTAATTGTAAGATCTGTCCGTAAGTGATGTAAACCAAGTTCAGTATCAAGTTGAATATTTATAGTTGTGGCTGTGTTACTCAGCTTACCTCTATGCGAACTTATTGACCAGCGAAGAATTTTTTGCGTGTCGGTTAATATGGAATATCAGTTCGACAACTGGTTCACGACAGGTCTAGGGAAGATGAGTAATCAACGAACTCCGACGTATCATGTGAGATGGGCTTTTAAACAGGTTGTACACCAGATGAGGAAGATGCAGTGTGCCGAATTTGCAATGTAAAATATTCGGAGGATGGAAGAGGGAAGAAGTGGATAAAATACCTGATGTGTGCTATGTGGACTGTGGTGAAGCCGGAACTACAGACTCTATTTGTGATTTTTGTAGAAATTAAAACAATTTTTCAAAGAAACTTATGATTTGTAGGTGATGAACTACTGTTTACTTATTAAATGATATTGATTATTTTTGTAAATCATGGTATATCATATTCCTTATAACCCTACTGGTTTATATTACCCGAAAAGTGTAATTAAAAGGAATCTAAATATTGATATGTATTTTTTCTTCCACCTTAAAAACATTAAAAATGTGTTAAGAAATAGTCAAAGTTGGAGATAGGGCGAAATGACCTAAAACTTTCGACCCCCATTTAACCGTTTTTAAAGGTGGAATATCCAAAATCGCTGAAACACGTGTTCATTTATTTAGTTGATTTGTTATCTTGAATTTCACACTCTACCTAAATCAGCTGCTGAGATTGTGTGATAAAAGATCTAAAACATTCGATCCCCATTTAACTTCTCCCTAAAAGAGGAATTTCTAAAATCGCTTAAACATGTGTTTAATTTTTTATTTAAGAATTTTTATCTTGAATTTAATGCTCCTACCTAAAACGGCTGCTCAGGTATGGAGAAATGACCTAAACCTTTCAAACCGCTCTTAAACCCATCAGTGGTGGGGCCGTCCAAAAATCCTTTCTTATTACTTACCTAGCTCATAACAGCAATCGACTATCCAAATTTCGTGATCCTAGTCTTAGTCATTTTAGCTCTCCGTAGATGATTCACTAAGTCAGTCAGTCAGGAGTCTTTCTCTTTATATATTAGTATAGATATTATATGTAAGAAACATACGAAATACAGAATTAAGATATAGATAATCAATATCAATCAACTTCCTTTCAATTAATATCGATTAGTATAAATTTATCTCAATTAAGAAATAGATTATCCATAGAGAAACGATTTCTCAAATCTCTGAGAAATTCTCTATCGATATATATCGATTGTTTTAGAGAAGATAGAATCAGATAAATCAATTGTTGGGTATTATTGCAAACAATCATCTCTATGAGATTACTTAGTTATATTTCTTTTAATTTGTTCAACTATTTACTTCAGCGACAGTTCAGCAAAATTCCTAACAGGAATTATTTGTCAAATGGAGAGACTGGCTGGAATTTTTTTTGTGTGTGTGTTCGTGAACACGATATTTGCGATATCGGCTATTAATACGGCTAACTCATTGCGTGCTCATAAATGGCTTATAATTCGATGTTGCGTGCGTTTCGCCAGTATAGTGACAAGCGGGGGTGATCGGAAATGCGGATTTAATAATTCGGAAGTGTCATTCTATTCCGCTGAAATTACCAGCTGATGAGATTTTGGGAAGAATGAAACGTGATAGTCATTTGAAAAAAAAAAAAAAAACTAATACATAGACATGCAATAAAAAAATTAAAATAGAAGATAACGGATTGTATTGAGCACTGCCATTGAAAGGTATATATGTCAGTGGTATTTTGATGACCCTCAAACATGATTTATGATTGAATCAGTGTCACAAATATGTGTTTTTAATAAGTTGTGACTGTCAAAGTATTTCTTAAAATAAATAGCGTTTTTGAACTGGTAATAAAGTTATAGCCTAGTATACGTTTCTCGCATGGAATTTTTTGTCACATTTTGTAACAATTTTTTGTTTAGTTTTCCTGAAAACAAAATGTGACATATTTATCTGAGTACTTTTGAATCAACATGAATGGATCGAATGAAACGTGATAGCTGTTTTAAGAAACTAGTAGATAGACATGTAATTAGAGGTATATGTAGTAGATGTATTTTATTGACCTTATTACATGATTTATAATTTAATAAATGTCAGTATGATTTGTTTATATTAAATTTTCCAGTAAATGTTCTTAATGCAGTGTTTTCAGATTAAAAGTAAAGTTATTGTCTAGAATGTGTTATTTTCTCATCGAAATATATGTCTTGACACAGCTAAAAAACACATCCGTGAGAAACGCTGAAGTCATACTGATGGTGGCAACAACTTGACCAATAAATTTCGCGATTACTTTTTGGTATCTTCTAAACATCATAGAATTCAAATTTTTCATACAATGGAAAAAAATGTTATTTCAGATGCAATTTTTAAAAAAACTGTATCCAAAAAATTCATTGATTTTTTTTTTAAATGATTTAAAAAAATCTCTTTCTAACGCGCGAAGACGAACTACACTAGCCTCTAAAAGTTAAGGTACAGGGACTGGATGCATTCGATTGCACACGTTTTGTCGAATATCTACCAACATTATTGGCGAATTGTTCTTATATAATATATTATTCTTATATTAATATATACATGTATATATATATATTTAAATATAAATGCTACTATATTTCAGTAATTAAAAATATTAAAATGCTAAAGTTTAAAAATGTTTTACATCATATTTAACACAAATACTTTCGTAAATCAATAACACTCACGTTCTTTTTGCAAGTGAACTATATACTAAGAAAGTAAAAAAAATCTATTCCCAGAGTTATTATGTAAGAGAATAATCTTAAAAAACATTTAATTAATAAAATTTTAAATTGTGTGGCTTCTTCTTTGATTAAAATAAATAAATAAATTTTTCTCGTATTCTAAAACATATTTTTTAAAACATAAGAAAATTCTTCTGTTTCTAAAACCATAATTATTTTTTATGAACTATATTGCCTCTTACTTTATCTCTTAGCTAATTATAACTGACTAGAAGAAATTAGAAGGAAAAATTTTCTATCATAGTTTTTATTTGTCAAGAGGGGACTAAAAGGAAATAAAAAGGTAATGATCTATTCAAAAGATGGCAACAAAACAAGAGTAATTTTTCTGCTTCTGGTGATTTGCAAAACAACTTTTAAGTGCACCAGCAATTATTGAATTTATTGACTGATTATATTTTCGAGGTTATATTCAGTACGTTTCTGAACTAATGGAAAAAACTTATAAGTACAATAAAGCACATGAAGGAAAACAGTTTTTGTGTAGGAAAAAATATCATAATCTACGTGCTTAGTCAAAAAGTGGATAGTTAGTGGTATTTCGCTGGAAACTAATTCCAAATTTTCTTTCACAGCTTTAAAAATAATGAAGATATTTTAACAAGATTTTCATTAGACTAACTTTACCTTGTATAACTGTGGAAACATCATTGGAAGTGCTGAATGTCGGCAGTTGACTCAGTGTCTACTGTTAGCTACTTTCTAAATTGAGAACATCTAGCACAGTGTTGTGTTGTGTAAACAGTAGCAATTTCTAGTACAGTAGAACCTCGATTTTCCGAAGTAATTGGGGCCGACTCTCTTTCGGAAAATCGAAATTTTCGTATAATCGAGAATGCTTCAATTTTAAGATTAAGGAGAAATATATGCACTATTTCTTATTATGGTAACAAGTGCTTAATAAAAATAAAGCAATAGCAAAATAGAGACAAGAATAAATTACGTAAATTTTAATTTTGAAATTAAATACCTTTTAAATATGTCACAAGGCGTTGAAAGAATGTTTTGTTTGTCGCAGTTTCGATTGGCTTTGCTTTGAAGCTCTATCACGGAGTTTTTTAATATTATTAGTTCACCAGTATCATATTCTTTCTGCTGCCCCAGCCATGCTAAACCTTTTTCAAAACATTCAAAAGCTTCAGAATTGCTAATTTGTTCGTTTTCTTTGTTCCACTCTTCAGCGTACGGTAGCTCAAGTTAAATTGAAAGGAACTCTAAGAAAGGGGATAGAAAATTTTTATATGTACTCGTAGTTCGGAAAGTACCACTTGCACACAAGGCATATGATAATTAACAACAACAAAAAAAAAAACTTTCGAAATGGATTTTGTACACAAGGAGTATAATAGTAGAAGAACAAAAGCTTTAAAAAGGGATTTCGGTTAACCGAGAGTTTCGGTTAAAAGAGTTTCGGATAAAAGAGGTTCTACTGTATTTTCTGTGGCTTTATATTTCAAATAAAGCAAAGTAGGATTATTGAAAATATCATTATGATATCTTTATTATTATTAAATATAGTAACAAAAATTAAAATTCGGCTTGGAGCAAAATACTCTCTATTTTTGACTGGATAAGTCAATTGCGAGCCAAGTTTCCTGTGAAAAACAGTTTGTTTATAGAACTATAATTATATAACCTTTGGTTCTATTAATTTAGAAACACCTTGTGTGAGAAACGGCAAGAAGCAGGTATTTGACAGACAATATTAAGGAATTTATAGTTACTCATTATTAAGTATATTGTTAATTTAAATTTTTATAGTTAAAAATGTCCTTTTAAAAAAATCATTAACTCCTATGAATTTCGTCACAATTGTCATAAGCGTCTTTTTTCAAACAGAAAAATAAATAATGTTACATTTTTGTATAAATATTACTCGATATGTTAATTATTCTAAATTACTAGTTTAATAAGTTAAGGTTAAAAATACCAGTTATGCAAAAATATTTCTTTGAAAAAGCTTATTTTGGCCGGAAGTCTTCATACTCGTCTAAATCGAATATTCGGTACTGTGGCGAATAGATCTAATATTGGTTATATGCAAAATATTCGGTGCATCCCCAATTAATACACTCTAAAAGAAACTCAAAAAATTACGTGCAGAGACTTTTTGGTTTAGAAATGTTTCTGGAAATCTCGGGAACCCATTGGTTTCAGAGGTTTCTGACGATAACGTAACGATTTAGATAACCGATAAAGTAACCTAAGATTGTATGTCAAGATTATATTATATTTTCTTAAGTTGCAAAATTTTAAATGTTTGAGGATTTTTTATTAATGGAGGGATATACTTATTGTTTTGCTTATTATGTCAAATTAAAGCGTTTATACATTAAAAAGTTGTAGTATTCAATATATTACTTACTCCCAAAAGTGAAATTAATGCAATAAAAAAAATCCAATCCTTAAAGGTAATGCTTGTTCCATGTTATTTTTAGCAAAAATTATTTGAAATGTTAAATTGGATATTTTTCGATATAAATGAAATATTTTTAGCCCAAATTAAACGTACATGAACGGATATTATTTAGTCTTAGTCTAATTCTGTATACCTAATTTCATTTATAAATTCTAATCTAACATCTTTTATAAAGATTTAAAGAAGTCAATTTTTAGTAGAATGTTTCTTCTTTTTTACCCTGTGATAATTTTGGTGATTATATAAGGTAAGGTCCTTTTTCTTTTATTTCTTCATTGCACAAATTCTTGTAGTATAGATTTCCAAGTCTTGTATTTGTAATTTGTAATGAAATTTATATGAATAATAGTACTGTCTAATTATCTTATTGAATAATAGATTTTGTCTTTTTCAAATCTGAGAATTAATACAAAAATTACACGGCATATGCAACGGTTATTTCATTCTTAGATTACATATAAAGACAAAATTTCCGGTTAACGATTTTATGCATTGGCTCATGTATAAAATAATAAAATTGTTCTGTGTTTAAAATGAATTGTTTCATCAATTCATTAAATCAAAATACAAAATTGCTGTCCAACAATTTTATGGAGTGAACAATGGTCATACATAAAGTACCAAAACTGCACAGTATTTATAACGGATTGTTTTATTTTTTAAATTTAAATAGAAAACCTCGCCCAACGAATTTATTCAGTGACCAATAGTCATATATGAAATACTATAATTTCATAGTATTTCCGATAGATTGTTTCATTGTTTGTCTTAATTTAAATATAAAATTGCTGCTCAAATATTTCATGCATTGACCAATGGTCATATATACAGAGGCTATTCAAATCTCAAATACGCATGTTTGACGTGCATCTGCATCTATTAAAAAAAAAAAAAAAAAAAAAAAAAAAAAAAAAAAAAAAAAACGCATGGCATACATGATAAAATACGTATTTTATTTTTTTAAGCTTGTTTTCTGCTTTATTTCCCGAATTGCGAAACATAAAAAAAAATTGTCTTCTTACGAATATTTCGCGCCACATCTTGAAAGTCACTTTTAAGTGAGTTGTCAAAATAAACCAAAATACAGAGTTTATTTTATACCGAAAATTTCTTCATAGGTTCCCATAATTTGTTTCTGTTTGTTATCTTATACTGACCTGTTAATTAAAAATATATATTTTTTTATTTTTTAAAATAAAATACAGCGTAATAACTATTCATTTTATTCCTCTTCTGTGCTATATTTTAAAATATTCTTGCCGTGTACAAGGTAAAAAGTAATTTTGCGTCAATTACGATACATTATTTCAAGCAGAATAGGCTGAAGCGTACTTTTCACCCATCACATATTAAAAAGAATTCACACGACTATGTTTCATTTTGAGAAATCACGAAATTAGGCGTTATGCAACAGATGTTTTGCAGTTTTCAGAGCCAACCATCTGCAGTGGGTTTCTAATTAGGTAGAGTTGTGGGCTGTTAGCAGAATTTTTCTACAGAAAATCATGTGGTCCGCAGCTTATTCTGCTCATTTCAAAATTTCATTACTGCACGCAATAATTATAATAAATTGCGCATACGTCAAACTGAATTATTTATGTACTTTGCAGTCATGAAATCTGGATTCTGGCATTATGTAAATGGTTGCAATTTAATAGCCATACCTAATAAATAATTTTTATTTTAATGCAACCATTATATGTGCATTTGTAATTGCATATTCTGATAGGAAAATATGTTTTTTTTTTTTTTTTTTTTTTTTTTTTTTTTGTAAAAATGAAATACTTTGTTTCCGTCCATTATCAGTTCATGTAATAGGAAATACATAAAACTATTTGTGTACAACATCAAAAAGTACTAAGCAGTACTAAACAATGTTAAAAAATAAATAAGTGCATCAAATGAGAAGTTTTTATCAACATACAGTTTACTTTGAGAGAAAAAAAAAACCCAATAATTTGTTAAACTCTGCATCATTTCTAAAAACCTATATTAACCCTATAAGAGTTTTGGTTTTCATGCATAAACCCAATATGATTTCTTGCTTCTTTTACAGAAATTTTTGGTTACTCGCATTCACAATGATAATTTCCGGCTTTTATTTCTTTTTTTACTTGAATATGAATATAGTAAAGCGAGGAGAGTCTGCGCACATTTCAAAAGAATAATAATAAAAAATCTAAATATTAATATTTTGCTAAACTATGTATGAATAATTTTGACTTCATTTGTTTTTTATGCATTTCAATTGTTATTTTGTTGTTATACTGTAATTTAATAGAACAGCAGTAATAAAACCAAGAAAACCATTTTGCGCAATCTCTCCTTACAGGGTAGGAGAGAACGCGCACATGGGTAGGAGAGATTGCGTACATAGGTAGAAGAGATTGTTATTAATAATAACTACAATTAAATTGTTAACAATAATAATTACACTTAATTGACATTATTGAAAGATTTTTGTGAGTAAATATTATTGTATTAGGAGTGAATATTTCAACCAAATGTTTAAATAATAAATAAAAGAAAGAATTTTAACAACAGTTAAAATTTTTAATTTACGAAAATTAAAATAGCAGAAAAAGCAAGCCCTACTAAGATTACAAAATAACATTAACCTGGTAGATATAATGTTTAACTTGAAAATTACTTCATTTCGATTTCCACAGTTTCATTGTATTTTGTTTGCTAACCGAAGTTGTCGTCGTCCACAATCGATGCATTTATTATTGTAAAACGTGCATCTTTCGTGCAATAACCTGCAGCAAGCAATACATTGAATCCATTCAGTTGTCGAAATTGTCTCCTGGTACAGTTCCAGACACTCAGTGCACTCATCTTCATGACTTCGTTTTTTTCCCCTTAAGTTTTTTTATCCCACTTTTTGTGGAAGTACCTTATCTTCAGCTTTTTTTTTTTTTTTTTTTTTTTTTTGTAGCGGCATCATTTCTTAAGTGTTTTTTCATACATATTTTGTGGATCAGTAACATTAGTTGCACTCTGTTTCCTTTTGATTTCGATGGCATTACACTACTTGGAATGGGTGAAAGCTTTTCCAAAACATTGTATTAGAAAATTTATTTTAGTTAACAAAATTAATTTATTAGCAAATTAATTGCTCAAAAAACATAAATATTTAATTAAATAATTAACAAACATGTTATTAATTTATTAAAAAAATAATTACATAAAATTTATTTAATAACAACTGTATTATTAATTTATTAATAAAATTTTCATCTCCAAAAGTATTTTTTTGCAAATTAATTTATTGCCAAATTTAGTTTTGATAATTATGTGTTTTTATGAAATTATTTCAAAATTGATTCATTCATATGTTTTACACGTAATTTGCAATTCATACAAATTTACCATTAATCTGTGTTATCTCTTCTAGCTCTTAAACTTATGGGGAAATGCGCCATCTCTCCTAAGTAGCAGATGCGGAAACTCTCCTATTTTGGTAGGAGAGATTGCGCGGCCTTTTATTTAAATATGGCCACTTCTAAAATGCATTTTTGGTGTTCGCATACTTAGTCCAGGTTAGTAGTTTATAAGAAATCGTTTAAGTTCAAAATATTTTGTATTACTGACGTTGAATAAAAATTCTGACGAACAGTTATGAAAATTCAAGCACTTACTTTGGAAAAACAAAACAAAATAGCACTGCTTTATCCAAGACGCTTGGAACAATAACTATGCACATTCATGTAGACACTGCACTAATGTTGCTGTACAACTACCTGGAGTCGCTGGGCGCGCACTCTACTCCTTCCCGTCGAATCTCTTTGTGCGCAATCTCTCCTACCGCGCGAACTCTCCTCGCTTTACTATATATATTAATCGTTTTATTTTGAGAGCACTATTTTGCCATTTTTGTCAAATAGATATAAAATGACGCGCTGTGTATAAGAAATTAAGAGAGTGAAATTGCATCTGTAATGCGAAGGAAAAGCCTTATTATGTGGGGATGTTCTCCCTAAGACATAATCTATATTTACATTACCTTTTAAGAAAGTCTAAACTCACGAGAAAAATTCCTTTGAATAATCACGGTAGGTTTGAAAAGGATTTTCACGATACTCAACAAAAACTGTAAGAAATAGCGAGTCGAAACACGTCGAATTCAGCGAATAAAAATGTTTAAAAGAACTGACTGACTAAATTTATAAAAAAATAACAAAACATAATTACAATAATTAATCAGTATTAAATTGACTGGCCTAACTCTTAAAACAAACATTATTTTTAACTAATGTTTAATTTAATTTTTTCAAATTATTGAAAATTTAAACTTTGTCCTATACGTAATCAGTAACATGCAATTAACGCAATTAAATTATTAAGTTATTAATTGATCTTTGGTATTACAAAATTAAAAATCAACGAAAATTGCGCCTCTATGACACAATTTCAATTTTTGTTTTCAACTAAATCTAAAAATAACATCTTTTTCACCGTTGTAAAATTTACGTTCATACTTTTTATATTCATATTCAATATTTTAAAAATATTTTAACGTGTCATATATTATTAATATATGTAGTCCCAACCTTAAGGTCACGTTCTCCACTTACAATTTTGCATCTGAACATTAACACTCTTGACTTGAGGTTCTAATCTGAGTGCCGGCAAAATCCACGAATTTACATTTAGACGCATTCGTAGTCAAATATTTAGTTTTATCAAAGGTAATACTCATTTCTTTTTTACTATAACATCATTTTCAACCATTGAAGCCTCTAAAATTAGCATCTTAATCTCAGTATCAGGGGAATAAAAAAATATTGAAATGTAACAGATTTATGAGAAAAAATGAGTTATTTTATTTCGTGACGCATTTTCTGGTAATTTTTTTTTTGTTATTTTTAATTTTAATACGAAAATGCCATCCGTAATAATATGGTAATTCTATTGCTTCCTTTCTCTGTTCAACAATGAAAGTAACCCGATTGCCACCAATGTGAATATATTTCATAAATGACATTTAAAATTAAAATTAAAATCTAAAAAATGGGATTATTTAAAAAAAATAGTGAGTGCGGGCACATCTACAAATAAAGTGCTTTCATAATATATGTATATATGTATATATATATATATATATATATATATATATATAAGGTCATCGAAAAATAATGCATAGATTTTTAAAAATCATAACATGGAAACCCTTTATGTTAAATGAGTAATTCTTTCACTACACGATAACTGGTGAACGAAAGTTTGGTTTAGTTCATCAGAATTCGTTTGCGTGTCTGTGTTATGCGCGAATTAGTTGCGCAGTCGTCACGGTCAGCCAACGCGCCAGACTGCAGCTGCTCAGTACGATGTTGACCGTGCACCAAAAAGCACAGTGTGTGATTTGGTATGTGGACTCAAAGTCAATAGTCAGTGTACAGCGGCAGTCAACATCGTACTGAGCAGCTGCAGTCTGGCGGGTCGGCTGACCTTGACGACTGCGCAACTAATACGCGCATAACACAGACACACAAACGAATTCTGGTGAACTAAAACCAAACTTGCGTTCACCAGTTATCGTGTAGTGAAAGAATTACTCATTTAACATAAAAGGTTTCGATGTTATGATTTTTTTTAAATCTAAGCATTATTTTTCGATGACCCTGTATATATATAAAATATATATATATATATCAAGTTCGGTTCAGTAGAAAGGTCAGATGACTAAATAAACAGCCTTGTCTTTTAAATATATAGATTGATCTTGTTATGGCAATCATGAAAAAATATAGATAGATGCCTAACACATAATGAATTCTGTATCTGCATCAACCTTAATAAACATCATTAACACCAAGCACGGAACATCCATGTATACCGTATTACACAAAACACCCGTCATATTGACTGCTATTCCAGAAAAAGACGATTTTTTTTTCATATGGAAAATTCAGAGTGCAATCAATTGAAAAACAACGAACTTATGTTTAACAACATTACGGAAAGCATAACAGCCATAATGAACGATTTCCAAGTAGCGATTAAGGGGTCGATTTCCAGACCATATACTAAGTTTTGACCATATACTCCTCAACAGAAATTGAATTATCTCTTTTGAATATATTTGTATGTGACTTGGCATTGCAATAAAACAAATTCATGAGACCGGATATATCCGTATATTTGCGTTTTTGATTGATGTTGCTGCCTGTAACATTTAGCAGTAATAAGTAATTTAATTCAGTTTTTACAAATAATCTTTCTGTACTTATAGTCCAGGCAATAAGGAATTTTACCTAGCAAAATTAATGGTAGTTTTGGAAATCGGTTTACTTTATGTTTTTTGGGTCGCTGAATCCGAATTTGTAACTTCCCACCAAAATTTCTCCCGGCAACCCCCTCAAATTTTGGTAAAAAGCCCCCCAAAAAAGGTTTTTATTAAAAAAAATCAATTTTTTTTATTGTTTAGGGATAAAGTATCTAGAAATTAAGAAAATAGACAAAATTCGCAACAAATTAGATGTATGACATTACGACTTAGGATGAAGGGGAAAGGGGGCTCTGCCTCGGAACATGCGCCGCGGTGCTGCGAGGACTAAGTTGCGCAATTCCACTTAACCACTCACACGTTTACATTCGCCCTCCCATCTCTCCTCCAAACTTTCTCTATAAGGTTTACTTTAAGTTTTTTGGGTAGCTGAATCCGAACTTTTAACTTTCCCCCAAAATTTTCTCCCCCGAAAACCCCTCCAAAATCGTTGTTTGTAACTTAAATTTCTGATTATTTTAGGGGAAAAGCATTACTAAATTCTGAAACTAGACAAAATTTGCAACAAATAGGATATATGACATTATGACGTAGGATAAACGGGGAGAGAGGGGGCTGCCTCGGAACATTCCCCGCGCGCTTTTCCCCAAAACCAATTTTTTTCAAAAAATCATTTTTTTGGGGGGGGTTGCCGGGTGAAATTTTGGTGGGAAGTTACAAATTCGCATTCAGCGACCCAAAAAAGTCGAAACTCAGAACTAGTATTAATTTTTACTGGTAAATTCCCCTATTGCCTGGACTTCATAACTTAGTGCACGTAGCTCCGCAGTGCATGTTCAGAGGCAGCCCTCCCCCTTCCCGTTCACCCTACGTCATAATGTCATATATCCTATTTGTTGCAAGTTTTGTCTAGTTTCTGAATTTCGTAATGCCTTTCCCCTAAAACAATAAGAAATTTAATTTAATAACAACTATTTTTGGTGGTTTTCGGGAGGTAAAATTTTGGGGGTAATTTAAAAATTCGGATTCAGCGACCCGAAAAACTTAAAGTAAACCTTATAGAGAAAGTTCGGAGGGGAGATGGGAGGGCGAATGTAAACGTGTGAGTTGTTAATTAACGATGATTGCTGGAAAAGCATTTTTAATTATGATATGCGCTTTTGTTTTACTATATTTATGCATACTATAGGTGTGTGAAAATACTATAATTCATATGCAGGGAAAATAAAAGCATTGTTAAGGGTTAATGAGTATGAACGGAAATGGCTTAAAGGTGGGTTTTAAATGAGTTATGCATTTTCACGTTGAACTGCATTTACTTTACTAAGAAATGTTTGTAGAATATAAATGAAATGATATACAGGGTCACGCAAAGAATGAGATTCACATCCGTCTATGGGTGATAATTTCTGGAAATGTTATTTCAATAGTTTTAAGAGTGTTTTAGTTTGAATTAAATTTTAGCTATATAGTGGCGCGTAATAAAGTTATTAGGTAAACTACAAGGATGTACAAAAGTATTCAAGTACGTTTCCATCTATTTGTGTAAATTGCTGAGACAGAAATTTCAACATGTTATGCGTTTTCTTGCTAATCTATTTTTTTCCATTATATAGTACATATATAAACCTACAGATCAAATATAGGGCTCTTCAAAAGAATTGGAATACGTATTTGGCTATGAACGGTTTTAAATATTTTATGCGTTTTCTATAATGTTTACTTAGTTATCTTATATACCTTATTTCCCTAAATAACGAAGTTTTGTTAAAGCATTCAGAAAGTGTTGGAAAGTGTTTCATAATCTATTCTTAATGCATGATTTTTCTTTCTTGTTTATTTATAATTTATTTTATACATTTTATCCTTCAAAAAGTTTCATTGTTGCAGTTTTACATTTTTGCGAGCGGTTATTGCTGCATCAAATCCACTGTTGTTTCAAATCATATTGTACGAGTTTCAAAGAATATTTAGCGAATTATCAACTGTGGAGTCAACCCTACGGAATAATGCCTTAAGATTAAAGTATTAAATTATGATTACTGTCTAGAGATATTAAATCATTGTATTGACATTCTGTGATCAATACATCTGTGAACGCACTTTTTATAATTCTAGCATATCAGGAAGCGGGATAAAAATTACAAAATTCAATCTTTACATGCAAAAACAAGGTTGAATCCTAATTTTATAGTAAACAACAACAACAACAACTAAATGATAATTTATCCATCAGGAATAAGTACGCCTGTATATCTACTAAAATACAATCTTTAAAACACAAAGATTAAAACCTTATTTTCATAATGAACACTAAGTTGAGTCAACGCCTCAAAGAGTATATTTCAGACATTTTAACCTATATTTTTCCATCGCCCTGTATACAGGACAGCACATATTTATCGAATTTTTAAAAGTATAATGGCATAGGTGGGTTTTTGAGTTTTATATTTTATTTGTTTGTACAATGCAGTAGTACTTGTTTTGCAAACAACTTGTTTTATTTTTGTTCCACTACTAAAATAAACTTTATGCTTGATAAATTTTACTTATAATAATTCTAAGTTCAGTTAAACTGTCAAGAGTTTAAAAAAATAAATAATTATGTGAAAAAATGCAAAATTTGCCTAAAAGTTTAATAATAACGTTATAAATTTTTGCTGAGTAAAGCTGGGTCTTTATGAGTATTTTCAAAATAGGTGTACACAATCTTTAGTAGTTTATTGTATACAAATGTTCTATGTATAGTTTGTAAAAATAAAGCGAAAAATTTGGATGGATTTGTCGATTTTGTATTTTTATCTATTGTGCAATTAGTATGTAATAGCAATAATATTTTAAACATAATATAGATTTTATTTGTGGTAAAGTAAGGGTTAGTCTTAGAAATCCTTCTGCACCGATGACAATACATAATATACTGTTTTAATTCGCACGACAAGATTCTGTAACAAGTCAGTTACCAAATCATGTTGTGTACCTTGTACAGATAGACCGCATTTTGCCATTAAACTACAGAACATTGAACTAAAATTATTCCATAGTTAATTTTGAAAGTAAAGTCCTAACATGAATATTTTTTTAAACAGTGAATGTGTAATTGCAAAATTTCAAAGGATCCAGATTATACTTGTAAAAGGAAAAACATTCCGAGAGTCTAAAGATTTTAACATTAAAAATCACATAGTAACTTCTAGAGCCATCCTGTATATTCCACCAAACATCATATTACGTCTTTTTCTAAATTCAAACTGGCTACTTTCTTGCTACGTTTTAATCGATTTTTGTTCTTATACGCATAAAATTACCACGTTCCCTTATTCAGAAACTATGTAATCAAACTGTTTTTTTTTTTTTTTTTTTTTTTTTTTTTTTTTTTTTTTTTGTAAAGGCAAAAGATTTTCCAGAAAATTATGTAAAATTTGGCATTTTGAGCAAAAAATTTGGACGCGACTGCGTTGCAAAATGAAAAACTGCCGTTATAAAGCTATAATAGCTTATAAAACAAGATGCAATTTATTTATCGAAATATGAAAAAATGTCAAGACAATTATCTGCATCAGTCATGCTTTCCAGAGTTATGCTTTTACGTTTAAAAATGAGTTCGAAAATGTGCCAGAAAGTTTCGCGTTGTTGAGCGGGGAAAGAATATTTTTTAAAGAATTGACTTAAATACGACAGTTTAATACAAGAAAAATTCATCGCAAGTTAATATTCAGTCGGATACATGTTTTAATATAGCATTAGAAATTTGAGAAAAAAGATAGATTTTGGATTTTTATGACAGTTTGTGAATTCAGAGAAGAACACTAATGAGAACTAAATTGACCGGAACGTAATGAGAAATAAAAAGAGATAGAACCTGAGATTGAAAATTGCTCACTTTTTTCATTCTATCACAACAATGAAAGGGAAATGAGAAAGTTGGTACAGTGGGTTGCCAAATTATTAGGGACAGTCATATTTTTTGCTAGTTTTATACTTTGGTTGCACTTGACTGCTGCTCTAAGTGGTTTAAGTGTTGCAGGAATGTATTTTACCGCTGTTAACATCACTATAATTCAACTTTTAAGTACTTTTGGTATGTTAAAAGGTTTGCTTGCTTTCTATAAATATTTTAATGATGGGAGAGACGCTGAGTCTTTTTCACACGCAACAGTGGAAGACGCTTTTCTTTAATTTAAACAAAATTCATTGTATTTTTTGGAAAAGTTAAGGATTATATGTGAGTATTATCTTTCTTCTATTGATTCAATATTTGTTTTTTGTGAAATTATTTACGATTTTAATTTATTTTTATTTTTATTGATTTCAGTGTGGGTCGAGGGGTTGATTTGTCCCGTAGGAAAAAAATCTGAGATAAAAACCCTTCTTCTGCATACGAGTCATTCCCAAAGAAAGACAGCAGAACTTGCTGGAGTTTCCAAGTCAGTAGTTAGTAGGATAAAAATAAATCTGGACTAAATCCAGCCACTTTCGCCCAAACAAAAAGGTAAAAGTAGAAGAAAACGCATAACAACTCCACGTACCGATAGGAAAATCCGGGATATCTGTTTAGGAAATAGAAAGAAAAGTGTGGGAATCCTTACTCAGATCGTTCAAGAATCTGGAACACCAGTTTTTAAGAGAACTGTGCAGCTGAGATTAGCAGAGGAAGGGTTGACAGGTCATCGTCCAGCCAAGAAACCCCGGTTGGCAGAAGCGATGAAGAAGAAGCGCCTTGCCTGGGCTCGTGAACACCACCAGAAAACAGCTGATGACTTGAGTAAGGTCAGTTGTTAAGATGATTATTATTTATGTCATTTAAAATAATTTATTTTTAAATTGTTAATTTTTTTTTCAGGTGTGTTTCTCAGATGAGTCAACCTTTGAGATTTTAGCCGATAACATCAGCTTTGTCAGGCGACGCCCAGACGAAAAATACCGCCCTGAATACATCGTAGAAAGTGTTAAACACCCCGATAAAATAATGGTGTGGTCTGTCATAAGCGCTAAAGTGGTTGGACGTTTCTACTTTGTCCAGGGAACCGTGAGACAAGACCAGTTCAGGCAACTTCTGGAAACTCGGCTCCTGCCACAAATTGAAGAATGGTTCCCATGTTGTGAATAGTTCATGTTTATGCATGATTAAGCGCCTTGTCCTAAAGCTAGAAGCATTCCAAAGGTTTTGGCAGACCACAATATCCCAGTTTTACCTTGGCCTAGCAATTCTCTTGACTTGAAACCCATAGAAAATTTAAGGGAGATCACCAAGGCAGAAATCGGCAAAGATATGTTTACAGCCAAGGTACAACTCATCAAAAAACTAATAAATGTATGGCATCCGAACCCTAAAATAAAAGAAACTGCCAGAAATTGCACAGAAAGCATACCGAGATGCATCGACACACTTCTCGAAGCCAAAGGAAATGTCACCAAATATTAATATTCTTTACTTTACATTGGTAAATTGACTGTACAATATTTTTGTTGGGGTTATTTCATATAATATTCCGTAAATACTTAAACTATAACAATAAAGCTTTTTTAAACTTAAAAACAGTGCTTATTTTCAAATTATATCCTAATATTGTACAAAAAACCTATACTTCATGACTGTCCCTAATAATTTGGCAACCCACTGTAATATGCAGTTAAATGTTCCGGTACGAACTGGAGAAAAGTTTAACGTTTTAATACTAAATAGTTACAGTGTTTGAAATTCTATTGCTTAATTCACATCAAATTTAAAATGGAAATTATGAAAGTTTCTTGTACTCATTTTACATTTAACGCATTTTACGATACTTTTTCGCAAAACTTCTTAAAGTTTCACGTAATTATTAAATGTTTTCTAAAAATTTCTGAAGTACATGTGTTATTCCAAAAATGAATATAATATTATATTTAAGAAATAATTTTTATGAAAAAAAACCGACTTCAAGCGATTATTCCTAACCTTATTGCAGGTTTATTTCTGTATTAGAGTTTTGGCACAATAGATGGGAAACTCGTGTAATTATACATTACGATGAATGTTTACGAAATATGAAGTATTATTGCGTATCGTAACAGCCTAAAAAATCTCGCGCTATTTTTTTTATTTATGCAAAAGTTAAAGCCTAAAATGTTAAAAAAAGAAAAAAATCAACTACCACAAAGAGTAACATACCGTATTTTTATTGGAACTACTAAAAAATGAGCCCTTTCCAAGCAAATATATATATATATATATTAAAATTGGATAAGATAAAATAATAGGAGCATTATCTGCAAACAAATTGGGTACCAGTATTTTATATTATGTAAAACATTGTACGATTACAACTATTTTTCTAGCAAAAGTTTAAAGAGAAAAAGAGTTTTTTAGTGGGAATTTTGCTATTACTTCGTGGAAAACATGGTAGCACCATAATTATTCACAAATGTATTCAATAATTGTTTTCAATACAGACATGCTGTTTAGAAGATCATTAACTATCCCTTAAAAGAATACTCTCTTTGGACGGTTTGAACTATTTCTTATACTAAATCATCCTACCCGTGCTTTCCGGGTTACAAACTATACATTAAACATTTTGTTTAAAAACAATAATAACATATTTTACATTAAATATAATTTTTCTACAACAACAGAAAAAACCATTTATATACTATATAAATATCAATTATGCATTCAAATAAATTTATTAATAGAGGTATTTTCGTATTAGCCATATGCCAGGAGTTAACAGCTGAAAACAAATGATAAAGATTTCAATACTTAAGAGGCGTTGCCATTAAATAATCGGAGTTGCGTCAAAAAAATTTATTCGTCACCAATTACATCACAAGCTTTATCGCATTCAATATACATCCCTTGACCATCCCTGCACTTCACCAACAGAATTTTCTTCTTTGTAAAACTATGCAGGAAATCCTCTTCTGTCAGCTTGTTGAGGCTCACTGCTGCTTTTGCTTTGACAGATTCTATGCCCTGAAAGTTTCCCACTTCAGATCCGATTTGACTATTTGGAATAAATAAAAGTCAAGAGAGCTACGTCGAGAGAGTATGGTGGATTATCCAAGACAGGAGTGGTGTGCTTTGCCCAAAACGCCATCTCAGACAAAGTGGAACGGGCTGGCGCTTTGTGCTGGTGAAGTATAAAGGATTCTTTATGTGTATGGTCCAAGCAAAATCTAACGAACGTTTTCTTTATCGATTCCTTTCAACCCATTAACAGAGAAAATACTCAGACGACGTTTTTTGCGAATCAACAGACCAACTTTTTTAGTGTTTGCAATGCAGGGTCGTCCAGGACGCGCATCATGTTCGATCGTTTCCCGCCCCTCTTTGAACATTTTGAACCAGTCAACAACTTGAGTTCGCGATCAACATCTACGTTTATACACTTCTTTTAACATAGCATAGGCTTCTGTGACACTTTTGCATAGAAGCTTTAAAAGAAACTAGAGGTTAACGCGCTGCTCTATCTGAACACTTATCTTTTTTCGGGTAGTCGTTGACCACGGTTCACTCAAAGCAAATGCTACAGCAACACATGTCGTTGACGATCGAGCAGGGGAGGGGTAAGGGATCAAGTAATAGCGTCGAGGAAAGTTCGACTGGATCATGCTCGCTGTTTGTTGGTGGAAGCATCAGTCCGATTATTTAAAAGACACAAATTGTATGGAAGCATTTTAATCTGATGTTCTCAGTGGTGCATTGTTCGATTACAAGCCTTTTAAATTTGTGTTTCATTTATACTATTTAATTATATTATGTATTCCTTGATGCATACTTTATTTTGTTATTGCCGGAAACAAAGACTGAACCATATTTATATTGTATTGCGTGCAAACGGATTTATCTTTCGTCGTAGCGCTACACGCAACAGAGCTATATTTTAAGAAATTTCATACTTGAAAATTATTTTTAAAACGATAAAAAATCAGTAAATTGTGATACAGTTTCCAAAAAAATTGCAATTGAAAGAACATTTTTTAGGTGCGTTCGTAATTATATAAATACCTCACACCTATATTCGTCGTTCAGTCCGTCTTTCCGCATATAACAACGCAAAAACTACCCAACCGAATCGTTTGAAATTTAAAATATAAAATTGTTGCATAATTTTGTGGAGTCATTTAATTTTTTATGAAAATCGGATGTATAGTTTGATTACAGGGACAGTCAAAATTTTTCCGTTACATGATGGCCAGTGGGAAAAAATTATTTCAAGTGCATTTTAATGATGTTACAGCCTTTCGAACAGAATGAAATTGATATGCACTTATGAAATGCATTAAAATATACATTCAGTAGAATATGCAGTGCAAAAAATATTTATAAAACTAGTTATAGTACGAGCGGTCCTCATTTTCCACGTTTGACGTGCAATTTCCCACTAGTTTCTTATTCGACTGTGTAAAATATTAAATTTGGAGATATTCAGAAGTAAAGAAAAATGAATTAAAAACGAAATATATTGATAAGGTTATCTCAGCAACATTATAGCGACCGCGTTACTCACAGACATGATTTTTCTGTAAAATATAGATTCCTTCACACATCATATTAAATACAACGTTCCACTACTCCAGACATTTCTCGCAAGTTAATATTCAGTCGGCGTATTATCTTTTACTCATTTTCATTTAGCGTTAAAAGGGTGGAGAAAAGCAGAAAAGATGGGATTTTGATTCTTATGGCCGTTTCGAAATTCAGAAGAGAACACTAATGGGAACTAAATTGGCCGGAACACAATGAGAAATAAAAGAAGGGAGCACCTGGGATGGACAACTGTTCATATTTCCTCGTTTTTATCACTGCAAAGTAAGGAAGATGAGAAAAGTTACAGACATGCAATTAAATCGACCTTGTGAAAATTGAGGAAGCTGCTATGTTGAACAGTTACGGTGTTTTCAGTTCTAGTGACAATTGAAAGTGGAATATAAAAGCTGAATTGCTTCTAGATGAAGTACTTCTCAATTTATTCAGCTGCTTTGTGAGTTTAATAGCTTCAGAAGAATAAGTTGAGAGGAGGAAGTGAATTTACTGTATCATGAACGATGCACAAAAACGTAGGTAATGATCTATTTCAAAGGGGTTGTTTTTATTTGGGATTTCTATAGACCTTGATTTTGTGCAGGGGCGTTCAAAGTAGTGTAGTTGTGCATTTGTAGTTCATATTAATACACAAAGTTAAGTAGAATTCGTTTACTTGTTAATTAAATAACAGTTATAGATACTTATACATTCGCAGAATGATAAATTTTTATTTTATTCTTTAAACTGAAATTTGATTGAAAATTTTATATCAAATGTTCTACATCATAAATATCTCATGATTATTAACGTTTTGTATTGCAACAACCCCATTTAAGAACTAATTTTATTAATTATAAAAACTGTCATTTTAACCATGAAACAACAATAATAATAAAGCAAAATAAATACCTGGCTTAGTGTTAAACTTATTTAGTTTATGCGCCTAAAAATGTCTAGGATAAAGACGATCTACAGAAAACAAAAACCGTTATTTTGACCTTAGCATTGTGACATCCAAGTTTAATATTAATAGTGGGTAAGATTTAATACTTTTCTTTTAAATTTAAATTTAATTTTTTTTGTATCTAAAACGCATAAGAAAAACAAAATATTGATTTTTTAATCATATTTAAACATTTAAGTTTATTGAAAAAAATTAAATGTTGATTATAAAATAAATATCTACATAAGAGGCAGATTTTCAATGTTTTCAAGTGACATCTAAAAAAAAAATCAGAGATTAAAAATTCTTTAAAACGACTGCTAGTATTAGACATAACATAACTGAGAGAATTCTATACTTTTTGTTAGGAAAACGCTGAGGGTTCTGGAGGAAGTAGAAAATATGATAAATAAATGAAGATTTATTAACTACACAATAATGAAAGTCATTCAACAATTTGATATTTCCTGTCCATTGTTAAATTTCTTTTTTTTTAACTTTTTTATACGAATAAAATATTTATATATAGAGAAAGTTTCAGAAAGAATAGTTTATTAAAAAATATGTTAGAATTTCATATAGACTACTTTGTTAAAAACTATGTAAATTAATAATGCATAAAGACTTTGTATTGAGCGAATCAGTTTAAAAATGTCATTACTTCATCAAAATAATGTACTGCATTCGATATTAAATTTATAAATACTGAATATTGCCTTTTTTATGCGGTATATAAAAAAGAACGTTTTCTTTATATAGCAAAACAGTTCAAGAAAATGCAATTTAACATCTTCTGAGTTACCGATGATTTCGTAAAGCATTCCTTTATCTACAAAAGGCAATAGATTTCCGAGATTTAACCCTTTATATACCGACTTATGAATTCATGAAAATTTTATCTTCTAAAGCATTTTTCGTGAATTTTTAAAACTACTTTAGAAGACTGACGTAATCATTTAATAACTTTTAGAAGGATTGAAGAATTTAGAAGGATTAATTAAATTTGAATTTATAGGAATTTTGTGCAATATTTATAAACCCACTCAAATATTTTATTTGAAATATTATTCTTAGTATTTTGTAGAATTAGGAAATGTACAAATATAATATTCTTACAATAGAAATATAGAAATATTTCCGCATTGAAAATCCCCCCCCCCCCCCACCTTCAACACCAAGAAAGCTGAAAAGATGCAGTTAAAGATACGTTTCTCAAACGAAAGTTTCTATTTCTGCCCGTAATTTTCAAAAGCGTCTCCAAGCAATTTTCATAGAGGATTAATCCTTCACTACACGACGTGCCATATCTGACACATACCTAAAAACATTACAATTTTCATTGTACTGTTCATTTCATATGTGCCATGGATTTGGCTAATATGATCACTGTAATTAAATATATATAGAAAACTATATGTAAGAGAAACGACACATTCACCTTAATACTTTAAGTTAAAACATGAATACATTAAAATGATTCTCAGTTTTTATTACTAAAATAGGTGCTAAAAATACAATTAATAGGTTTTAAAACATTAAAACCAATAATCAGATGGTAAAAACTTCCCGAGCGCTTTCGACCAAGCCCTGGTCATCATCAATGGGGTGAAAAATGAGAAGAAGACCTTCAGAATGCATACTGGTATAAATAACGCAGGGCGATTCCAAAAACTGTAAAAAAGGGGGTGGGGGGGGGGAGTGGGGTGGGACGGATGAGTCCATACAGCTACATTGATCATTCCAATCCAAAGATTCCATTGACTCCAAGTAAACCAAACCAAATGCTTGGTATATGACAGGATAATGTATCATTACAAGTGTTTCTACCTCTGGTTAAAATTTCAATAGACTCTCTCAAAATACATGTGTTAAATTGATTTGTATGTGTGATGATCTTTGCTTTACTAAAAAGGATATCAATATCAGCTTCTAAATTTAACCGAGCTAAAGCTGTAGATGGTTTCCCCTTTCCTATATCAGCCATATGTTATTTCAACCTTTCCTGTAGCCTTCTGGTTGTCATTCCAATGTATGTATAAGTTCTATTATTATTTTTATATCTGAATGGGATCATATAAATTCCTACTAACTAATATGATCACTGTAACTGATCAAGAACATTCCAAAGCATGTAATAACACTTACTTTGTCCATGTCAGATGGCTGCATTATAGAAAAAATTAGAATTTGTTTTTCGGAAACAGAAAAAATTTCAATCAAGCTATTAAAGTAAGATTTACATTCATTATTTTTACTGAATACTTAAAAATATTAATATAATAATAGTTGTAGTGTTAAACAGATAAAATTAATTAACTCAAGCTCATTTAATTGCATAATATAGCAATGCAATATTTTGAAACCCTAAATGTGTACATATGGTAGGCACCATAAAATATCAAATTTTAGCTGAAATTTTGAAATTTAAATTTTTTTACTATTTTTTCCATTATTAGACCGATATATAGATTTCAAAATAAAACTTTCGTAAAAATAGAAAAATTCGTGCCGTGAAGGGTTAATTAATTTTCTCAACCCGGTATCAACATCGATTTTTAGGATGCAATAAATTTTAAACTAAATCTTTTTATTTGTGTAACAGAGTTTATGCATGAAAGATTATTAAAGTAATGTTAATTTTAAGATATTAAATTGCTATGTTTGTTGTCTGTTAAACAACAAAACGTTTACTTGAGAATTGAAATTACAACTAAAATCCCTAGGAATCTGAGCTTACAGTGCCAAACTCGTTTTACTTTTATGTGCGTTCGCAATTATAAAAATACCTAGCACTTACAGTCGTCGGTCGGTCCGTCTGTCCGCAAATAACAGAGAAAAAAACGACCCAACAAAATGGTCTGAAATTTTAAATATATAATTGTTGCAGAATTTTCCAGAATCATTTCAAATTTTATGAAAATTGGATATACAGTTTAATTACAGGGACTTTCAAAAGTTTTTCGTCACATTACAGCCAATGGGTAAAAAATTATTTCAAGTGCATTTTAATGATAATACAGCCTTTCGAACAGAATGAAATTGATATGCACTTATGAAGTGCACTAAAATGTACAGGGTAAGTAAAAATGAATATAGCGATTACAAATGGATATAACTGTTTAATGGAAAAGAATTTATCGATAAGATTAACACAGAATGTAGAAGGAACTTCAAAATTTCCTTACGTAAGGCGCAGGTGCAGTGAAGCTGAAACTTTGCAATGGTTCACACATTTTTAAACCAACATCTTCCAAAGCGTTGGATCAGTCGAAGTGGAGATGCCGACGATGTCTTCTTATCTTGGACACTGAGATCTCCGGACCTGACACCTTGCGATTTTTTTATATGGGGTATGCGCCTCCCATGCCCAAGACAATTGAAGAACTCAAAGAAGGTATTTTTAATGCGCTTGCGTCGGTGACTGAAGAAATGCTTCAGAATGTATGGTGTGAAATAGACTACCGCCTAGATGTTGTCCGTGTGACCAAGGGAAGGCATCTATGACGTATGTACAGAAAATGTTGAAGTTCCGTCTACATTATGTCTACATTAATCTTATCGATAAATTCACTTCCATTAAATAGTTATAGGCATTTGTAATCGCCATATTCATTTTGACTTACCCTATAAATTCAGTAGAATATACGGTGAAAAAAATATTTATAAAATTAGTTATAGTACGAACGCACCTCATTTGCCACGTTTGATGTGCAATTTCCAACTTGTTTCTTTTACTATTGGCCCCGAGGTGCAATACAACATATAGCTCTATCAGATGATCAACTTAACACGCCCCATCCCACTACCCGCGTATAATTTCCAAGTAAGTTTGGTCTCATTTTATCAACCTAGAAGACACGAGAGGTCGAGTGAATTCTGCACAGTCGAACTGTAGATGTGTTGCGTGGTAGCGCAACGCGCTCTAAACTAAGATAAAGCCACTAAATTAAAATCAACTTTGCATCGTTTCCTAAATTATGGCGAATATTTGTTTCATAATTGCTTCTTTAAGTATCGAAAATTTTTCGCTTTCTTGGGATTTCTGAAGATGAGTGACCACTTTTTGGAATCACGGGTGTAGGGACTTAGATATCACTGGACAAGAGTCTATGGTAGCGTAAGTTATCAAAATCTAAGTCCTTTATTTAGTCTCGATTAAATATTAATATTTACAAGTCAAACAATATTGGTTTGGGTTCGCGTCATTTTTACAGGATAAAAAGTTCCATCAACGGGCTGCTTCCACAGATATAGTGCTTCAATCGGAGAAAAGAATGGTCGGATGACCATCTATCTCATCTCCTCCCTTCGCTCATTCACCACTAGCTCCAGCCAAGACCTCCTCGCCAGCGTCCTTGCTCTCTAACTTCCTAACTGCTTCTCCCCGTTGCCACCTCGCTTCTCTCCAAGGCTGAAACTCCCGGTCCTAGGGAAAACTAGCTTTTTCCCTCTTAGCCGATGCCACCGCCTATTTCTCGAAGGCTGAAGCTCGCCGCCCTAGGAGAAATCGTCTTTTCACCCCCCTCAGCCGTTGCCACCGCTCACTTCCTGGACGGCTGAAACACCTGCTCTCTGTGCAATTCAATGGAATGTTACGTTAGCGCCGGAACGAAATTGTACTGCCAGTTCCATTCATATTTGCAGACTTGACGGCACCATACCTTTGTTCAGAGATGAACTATGAGTTTATGAGATTCCTCTTAGCGTGGGAAAGTTCAGAAGACCCTAGGGGGATCTTCTCCCGAATTAATAGTTCGTGAATAAATAGTCTTTAGGGGTAATTAGTAAAGTTCTTACAGCAATCCCCCCTCCAAGAGAGATTTTTCACGTAGCTGGAAAATCTATAGTGAAATCAGTGTTACACTCAAAATTCGTTCACCACAGAGGTTCATTATTCATTTTTTTCTTTTGTACTAAACACATATAAATTTACACACTTTTCCAGGAACATTATTATGACAATTACAACAATATATACAAAATGTAAATTATTTATACCTTATGATGCAAGCACCTTTTTTTTGAGAATTATATACAATTTCCCTAAATTTATTCAACCCTACTTAAGCAATCAACATGCACTATTTCTTTCCCCGGACGGTGCCTGATTGTATAATGATAAGGTTGCCGCATCAATGACCAGTGGATCAATCTTGGACTATTCACGGCGTTGTTCCGGATCAACCTTATCCAATATTTATTGGTACTCTGCGCTGATTTTCTCTTATATAGTTTCACTTTCATTTTTACTCCTCTGATGCGGTTCAATACAATTCCTCTCTGTCCCATATGATTACTCCAATAATCGGAAACCCTTTTCACGTTGTTTAAATACAACAAACCAAATATCTTAGGAGAATCATAATTCGAATTGTATTGCCTTCTAGCGCCTAAATCTAAGTCGTGCGTACTCGAATAGTTTTCTCCCGGATCAATCTGGAAGACACTCCCCTTCTTCTTAACCTCACGAGTTTTAGTCCCCGTTTCCACTAATAATTCCCGAAATTGCCTGATGCGTCTAATTAAATCCAATTTAGGTATGAATTTTAACCCTTTCGAACGTTCATCTCTTTTCCACCTCTCGTATAACTTTTTAATTTCGTTTACGGTTTTTGGCCAACAATAACGATTCAAGAATTTATAACCTGACTTTTTCTTCGTACTTAGAAGTCTACCTGCACTCTCCTTACATAAGGATAACATATCTCCTTTGACTTTCAACGGGATTACCATTTGTTCGTGATCAGATTCCCTGGGATCTTTTATTTTCCTAATCCCCAACCCCTCGTTCATTTCAAAATGTGATTTCACCTCGTCCGCTCTCTGCTTAACACAATCGAATTTGATATTCTCTTGAGCATCACTCACATTTTCTTTGTTTCCTAGGGTCAAGTTTTCATCCCGCGGTACGGTCTCGCTTAAGCATAGAAAAGTCTCTTGCTTTTTCTCCGTTACTAAACTGGCTCCCATTTCTCCCACTGCGCCCGGGGGGTTGAATTTTAAAGTCTCGACTCTTCCCACCCTTCTAGCTAAATCGCCTCTCTCAGCCAAGTTCAAAACCTGTTCATTAAAGGGATTCAAATTCAGTACGGGCTGTGCGCTCTCAACTACAGGTAGAAAAATTCCCCTTTTCTCTCCGACAAAGATTCCCTCCTCTGGGTTACTCCCTGACCTCGGGGGGTCGCACTTAAAAATTCCTCTTTCTACCTCGGCGCGGAGAATTGGCTGGTCCATCGGCTTAGGTGAACCGGCTGGTTTTTCATTTTCGCTCTCCGTTACGGTAGGGGGAATGGACGAGCTCTGCGATTTAGTTTCGCTTTTCGTATCCGCGTATCCGGGGTGCGCTCGCTGCCCAGTGCGAACTGCGATGATTGACTGCGGGTATCGTCTCCGCCTGTCAATTAATTGCTGCGTTTTGTTCCCTAGCAAATAATGAACCATGTCTGTTTCTTTATCTACTGCGGCCGCCTTTGTCCTTATAGTATCCCCGGTACCCAGATTAATTTCTATTTCTACAATAGGTAAACACCGAAGTCTATTATCTAATGCTTGTTTAACATATACACTTTCACCCGTAAAATGGTCCTCATTTACATCGTGAGCTGATATTAAGTCCAAATTAGTTCCGCTATCGCGTAGAATAGTCATTTCTTTCCCATTAATTAACCCGCGACTGACGTAGGGTTCAAAGGCACTTTCTAAGTCTTGTAGGCCCGCGATATGGTAAACTGCTTCGGTCTTTTCAGCCTTTTTTAGCTCCGGGCAAGAATACCTGTAATGGCCGATTTTCCTACACAAAAAACATGTAATCTCTTTCTTTTTATCGAATATTTCATTTCTGTTTTTCGAGTTGTCTTTATCCCTCCAGTTTGTCCTACTCTCTTCCGTTCTACTATCCGTTTTTGATTGCTCCGCAAATTTATTTCGCTCTAGAGGTTGGGAAAGGTTTTGAAGTTTCGGGGGCCCTTGCCGTCTCATAGTTTTCCTAGCCGAATCATACGCATCTAATTTCTTTGCCAACTCAAATGGAGTGATTATCGTGCCCCAAACATCAATGAAATGATGCTTCGTTTCCGGATTAACCTTTCTTTTTAGCTGATCTGTGATTATTAGCTCTCTCAGTTGGTCAAAATTTCCCACTCCTAAACCACTTAACCATTGGTCAAAGTAATTGGAAGCCTCATATACGTAATCTTTCCACGTTTTGTTTTCGGGCTTTTGTGTCGTAACAAATTTTAGTCGAAAGTCTTCTGCCGAAAGCTGGAACCTTTCTAGTAACATCTTTTTTACATGATCAAAATCGTCGGAACACGCGGGTGGTTCTCTCAAGATAAGCTGCCCCAATTCCGTCGGTAACAATCCTAGTAAATGCGTAACCCATTGACTTTTCTCGATTTGGGCTTTCTGCGCTTGTCTTTCGAATAAACTGAGATAGATTGATATTTCGGACTTATCGGAGTCGAATTTGGGCAGAACTGATTTTAAAGATATTTTCGGCTCTCTCTCATTTTGGCTAGAAGCTAAACTAAACCCATCTGGTTCCCGTTCTAACCTAATTCTCGACAATTCATGCTCCCGCTCCAAAGCCTTAGCCTTTTCTTCCCTCTCAAAGGCCCTATTCCGCTCTCGTTCTAACCTTTCTTCATTTTCTCTCTCAACCCTATCTTTCTCTAAGATTTTTAGCTGGGCTAGTGCTAAAGTTTCGTCATAGTCCTCTGCTTCTTCGAGTTTTTTAATAATTTTGGCTATATTATCCGACTCTTCTATGCTCGCGCCGAATTCAATAGCTAACTCTTTTAGATCGCACTTTTTCTTACCCGCAAACACTGACATGTTTCCTACTAATTAACAGTTATAAAAAAATGCTATGCCAATCATGCAATTATCAACTTCGAAGCATCTAAATATTTCCCTAGTTATGGATAATCACAAACTCTCGCGACACAAAAATATCACAACAATTTCAATAATATTAATATGATAGACAGCCTTATCATTAACCAACCAAGTTTTCATATATAACTTTATATATTCTTTGGTATCATTTCTTTTAAGTCAATTGCTCAAAAAGTCTCTTAAATTTTGAAAACATACATTCTGAATAAAATTCACATACAAAACAGAATTTAAATTATTTTCATTCAGTGCATCCAACGATGCGCCACCTCTGATAAGCAATTTAAATTATCCTCACTGAATTATTAACCTTTAGTACAAGTAATACTTATTTAAAACAGTTTTAAGGAACTTTAGAAAATTAATATTTACTTAAATTTCTTAGAATCCAGTTGGAAAAATTTCACAAAATGTTATTATCATATTCCTTACTTCCTAAACTCTATTAAATATATAATGATTAAAAAAACATGTTTATTATTAACTATACTATTTCGATTAAACCTCTGTAATGAATCAAATAAAGAGTGCTAACCTGAGATATTGTTGACTGCTCTTCTGACTTCCGTCTTAGACTGGTACAGCTCCGGTCATCTGTAGGCTAAACCATCCGGCGGGCTCGACTTCCCTGCATTCGGGTGTCTCTCGTCTCTTGCACGGCGTCGGATTGCCTTGGGTCTGGAATCCTTGCTGGATTCACCGAAGACTCTGCTCTAGGGGTCAAGGTCTTCTTTCTACCCTCCGTCTGTCGATTTCGGATCTCCGGAACGTCTTACGTCTCTTGCACGGCGTCGGAATGCTTTGGCTCTGGAATCCCTGCTGGATTTGCCGAAGACTCTGGTCTGGGGATCAAGGTCTCCTTTCTAATCTCCGTCTATCGATTTCAGCTCTCCGGAACCTCTTGCACGGCGACGGATTGCCTTGGCTCTGGAATCCCTGCTGGATTTGCCGAAGACTCTGGTCTGGTGATCACGAGTCCTTCTATCTTGCGGCCTGGTTGCGGCCCTTCCTGTTTTTTGACGAACTGTGATAATTTATTTTCACCAGTTCTTAATCCTCTTTAGCTGCCACCACTGTAGGGACTTAGATATCACTGGACAAGAGTCTATGGTAGCGTAAGTTATCAAAATCTAAGTCCTTTATTTAGTCTCGATTAAATATTAATATTTACAAGTCAAACAATATTGGTTTGGGTTCGCGTCATTTTTACAGGATAAAAAGTTCCATCAACGGGCTGCTTCCACAGATATAGTGCTTCAATCGGAGAAAAGAATGGTCGGATGACCATCTATCTCATCTCCTCCCTTCGCTCATTCACCACTAGCTCCAGCAAGACCTCCTCGCCAGCGTCCTTGCTCTCTCACTTCCTAACTGCTTCTCCCCGTTGCCACCTCGCTTCTCTCCAAGGCTGAAACTCCCGGTCCTAGGGAAAACTAGCTTTTTCCCTCTTAGCCGATGCCACCGCCTATTTCTCGAAGGCTGAAGCTCGCCGCCCTAGGAGAAATCGTCTTTTCACCCCCCTCAGCCGTTGCCACCGCTCACTTCCTGGACGGCTGAAACACCTGCTCTCTGTGCAATTCAATGGAATGTTACGTTAGCGCCGGAACGAAATTGTACTGCCAGTTCCATTCATATTTGCAGACTTGACGGCACCATACCTTTGTTCAGAGATGAACTATGAGTTTATGAGATTCCTCTTAGCGTGGGAAAGTTCAGAAGACCCTAGGGGGATCTTCTCCCGAATTAATAGTTCGTGAATAAATAGTCTTTAGGGGTAATTAGTAAAGTTCTTACACGGGTAATTCGAAAGATATTATATTTTTAAAACTTTCTTGCTTGGTGATGAAAAAAAATTCTTGTTCTATTGTGTGTATGATAATGTTATTAAAATCAAGTGATTAATTATACATGTTAAAAAATTCTTGTTCTATTGTGTTTATGATAATGTTATAAAAATCAAGTTATTAATTATACATGTTATGTTTTTATGCTATTTAATTATTTCACGTTATGCTAAATAATAATCTATATTACTTTATTGCTTAATCATGCTGTGTCAGTTATTATTAATAATTGTTGTTCGATGTGTTCTGGTATGCTAATTAAATCAAATAAACTAAAATAAATGAAAAATAAGAATTGATACTTTAAGGTGATTATATCTTCTGCGATAATTTAACGTATTGCATATTACTTACGTGAATAAAATACGAAATGTTATATTTTCACAATATATGACTTTAATGTATAACTCTATTATTAGAGTTATTTATATAGAAAATAATAAATCTTTTATTCAGAGAATGAGTAAACAACTTATATTATAGAGGTGATTCATTCCGAAATAAACAAGTGATAATTAGTTTTCTTAAAAGAAATTAACATTAAAAAAAAAGAAGTGTAAAACATTTTACAGAATTTGGAACAAATTGGAGGATTTCAAATTTATTTTTTCATTTAATATTAATTTCTATAATTTGTTTAATTTTTCTTTAACTGTTTATTGTAATTATTTTATTAAAATCAAGTTACTAATTATACATGTTATGTTTTTTATGCTATTTAATTATTTCACGTTATGTTAAATAAAAATCTATTTTACGTTATTACATAATTATGCTGTGTCAGTTATTATTAATTATTAATGTTAGATGTTAGTATATATCCTTGTATGATAACTAAATCAAATAAACTCAAATAAATAAAAAATAAGAATTGATACTTTAAGATGGTAAATTGTCTGCTACAATTTAACGTATTGCATTTTACTTATGTTAACAAAATATGGAATATTATATTTTCACAATGTATGATTTCAATGTGTAACTCTAATATTAGAGTTATTTCTATAGAAAATAAATCAATTTTTATTCAGAGAATGAATAAACAACATGTATTATAGAGGTGATTCATTCCGAAATCAACAAGTGAAAATTACTTTTCATAAAATAAATTAACATTTAAAAAAAAAATGAAGTGTAAAACATTTTATAGAATTTGGAATAGATTGCAGGATTTCAAATTTATTTTTTCATTTAATATTCATTTTAAAAATTTGTTTAATTTTTCCTTTAACTGTTTTATGTTACAATGCTAGAATTCTGTACTTTTTGGTTTTACTGATTGTTGTAAAAGAAAAAAAAAAGAAAAAAGAACATTTTAAATAAACTGTGCACAATGCTGAACGTAAATATGTAATTTTTGAAATTTAAAGTCAAAAAGTTAAACAGAATTAGCTACATGAAAATGTGAAAAAGGTTAAAAGCAAAAGTAATAATAATGATATTAATAAATAAAAATAAAAATCAATGTAAATTAAATTTCACAGTGTGTCTACCCCCCTTAAAAAAAGAAACTGAATCTCGCTTTAATTTTTCTCCTTTTAGGGATACGCATTCGATGCAGATTTCAAAACTGTGAAAAATAAAGTAGGATTTAAGATTATCTCAATGAAATAGCCTAGCCATTAATTTAAAATTTTAAAATATTTATACACTCCTATGAATTGTATTTGTAAAAAAAGATATGCAACTTCCGAAAAGAAAAACATAAAAAATAGCATTCTTACCCGACCAAAACGCACCGAGTTATGGTAATTTAAATTTCAGAGCTTTTTTGCACTAATATGCGTTTTTCTGTTTTTAATGTCGAGAAACTCTGAAAATTTCGTAAAATTTGAAATACGAGGACAGTAGGATAAGTACGTGGCCTCGGCCAGAGAGGGCGCTACTAGAATAAAAAAAAAATATATTTATTTCGCAATTTAACCTTTCACAACAACTGGCAAATTGACAAGTCGCTACATGTTTTAATTTGTGAGTGGAAGCCACTTGAATCGAGCAACTTTGGTGATATTTCAACAATGGAAAAAACTGAATATCAAGCAGTGATAAAATACCCGTTTTTGAAAAAGGAAACAAATGATAAGATTAAAGCAGAACTCAGAGAAGTTTATGGGGACTTTGCACTTACGTTATCAACCATGAAGTTTTGGACAGCTGATTTCAAATGCGGCCGTACAAGCATTTTTGATGAGGAACGTCCAAGTCGTCAAACTGAGGCTACGACATCAGAAATGATTGAAAAAACCCGCGATATTCTGATAAACGTTCAGAGAGTGAAAGTTAACTACATTGCTAAGACTGTGGGCATCTCAATTGAATGGGTACAAAATATTTTAACAACTCATTTGGATATGAAAAAGCTTACAGCGAGGTGTTTGCTGCTAATGATCACTATTGGCATTAAACACACTCGTGAGTCAATTTCAAAAGAATGTTTGGCAAAGTTAAAGCACAATCCTAATGATTATTGGCATCAATTCTAACTGTTGAAAAAACACGGATTCGTCACGGTACATCAGAAACTAAAGAAAAATCTGAACAGTGGGGTTTATGTGGCCAACCTGTGCTAGAAACGTTTAAGGCGACTTTATCTGTGAACAAAGTCATAGCTACAGTCTTTTGGGATGCATGCGGCATAATTCTCGCAGATTACGTTGAAATTGGCAAAGCAATCAATAAAGAGTATTATGCCAAATTACTGGATTGTTTCAACCATGTTGTGAATGAAAAACATCCACATTTGGCGAAGGAAAATTTTTTTCCTTCATCAAGACAATGCAGGCGTGCATATTTGAGCCGTCCCCATGGCAAAATTCCATGAATTAGGACACGAACTGCTTCAACATCCACCATCTTCACCAGATTTAGTTTTTAGCGATTATTTAGTATTTCCAAATATGAAAAAATGTCTCGGTGGAAAGAAATTTGGCTCTAACGATGAGGTTATTGCTGAAACAAACGCCTATTTTGAAGGGTTGGTGAAACGTATGGACGTATGGTGGACGTATTTTTTTAGAGTGGATACAGAAAATAGAAAATCGTTAGGCTAAGTGTATCGAACTAAAAGGAGATTATGTTGAAAAATAAAGTACATTTTAGACATAGAAATGTGTTTTCCTTGTCAAAGCCAGGTACTTATCATAGAGCCTTCGTATACTAATTAGGTGAACCTTGGTCGTAGAAGAAAGGATATTTCATTGTTTTATATGTCAGAGCATGCAGAAAAAAATTCAAACTATAATTTGTTTTAGAGTATATTTCCGTCTATTTGCGGAGATTGCTAAATGTGACTTTTCAGCTACATTTTGCGTTTTCTAACTGAACTGTTTGTACTGGTGACATTCAAGACTGGTGACTTCCCCAGTATGGTTTATTAGTGAAAAATTGCAGACTCAGGTATCGGCCGGAGTAGCTCAGTGGTTAGAGCGACAGCCTGGAATGCTGTGGTCACGGGTTCGATTCCTGGCTCTGGCTGACTTTCACTTCAGTTGGGTTTATTCTATTTATTGTTGTAGTCTGTTTAATATCTATATACAGGGTGATTCAGCTCGTCGGTGACAAACTTTAAGGATCGATAGAGCACACCTAGACGAACATTTTTGAATAGGGAATGTAGGGTCCCTGACGCGATGGTAAGGCGCTAGGCGCTTTCGAAAATTTGGGTGCCGAAATTCGAAACGTCATAAAAACTAGGGAAATGGTTAGATTTTCTTGCTTGTTGCGTCGAAATGATTCTGTTTGTTTAGACTTTCTTCAGTACCAATTTGATAAGCGTATCTCTTAAAACATGGATAGGGGGCGCTGCAGACTTTGGAGAGCTAGACAACAACTTTAAGCCCGTTATTTTGATAATTTAACACATGCTCGCCAAAGTTTATACTCTAACTTAAAGTTTGAACCCAAAAGTAGAGCCCTGCAAAAAGCGTAAGAGCCGGAATAAAATGTCAAAGTACAGGGTGGTCGAAACTCGAAGGCTCCTAGGAGATAAACAAAAAGATTTCTTGACTTATGGCATGCATTTTCATGATTCTGTTTGCTGGGGCTCTCTGAAACTCAGTTGAACGGTACAAAAAGAAACATCGATAGGGGGCGCTTTGGGCAAAAAAACATAATTCGTTGACATTTCGAACGCTAACTGGAAACGGGGCGCTACGATCAGTTAGAAATAAAACAAGAGAGTAATTTACTTATCATAAGAAGCTATTAAAACTGCAGTTTGTTTGTTTTTTTTAACAAACATAGCTGGTTTCAATCATGCACAATGCGCGCAATAAAATTTACATAAGGTGCTTTTTGCTGATTTATGCAAAAGATATCGTACCATATCGATATGCAAATGATACGTAATGCGTAGACGACAACGCGAGATGACGTAGTTGTATGCGCAGACACGTCTTTTGAACGTGCGGTACCTACTTAAGCTTCGGGTTACTTGTCTGCAGATCGGTAGTAGGATGGAACGGTACACAAACTCTGAATTGGCTGACATGCATTTGGCGTATGGCGCTGCTGGTTGTAATGGACGAGCCGCTCAGCGGTTGTACGCCGAGCGTTACCCCAACAGGCAAATCCCCTGCCATGCCTTCTTCGCTCGAGTACACCAGAGGTTGTCCACAACGGGATCTTTCGACGGAGGCAGGCCTGAACGGGAGCGATCAGTGAGCACCCCCGACAACGAAGAGGCTGTGCTTAACCTGGTTGAGGACAACCCAGGTCTTAGCACGAGAGATATCGCCAGACATGTTGGCATTTCGCAAGCAACTGCGTGGCGCATCTTACGTTCCCGGAATCTGCACCCCTACCACATCCAGCGGGTGCAGTTGCTCAGAGAGCAGGATTTTGGCCCTCGAGTGGAATTCTCAAGATGGTACTTGGCGATGAGATCCAGGGATTCCCGTTTTGTAAACAGCATTTTGTTTACGGACGAGTCCACCTTCAGCCGGGAGGGAATGTGGAACGCCCACAACAGTCATGTGTGGTGTGATGAAAATCCACATGAAACCAGAAGCCGAGCAGCCCAGGAGCGTTTCTCAGTAAATGTGTGGGCCGGCATTCTGGGGGATTGCCTCATTGGCCCTTATTTGTTACCTGAACGGCTGACAGGTGGAAATTACCTGATTTTCCTGGATCAAGTGCTGCCGCAGCTTCTGGATGAGGCGCACGTACCCGAAGGTTCGCGTCGCCAGATGTGGTTCCAGCACGATGGAGCTCCGGCCCATTACACGAACGACGTGCGTCTCCATCTAAACGCAAGGTATGGCCAGCGGTGGATCGGGCGTGGGGGTCCAGTTCACTGGCCTGCCCGATCACCAGACCTCACCTGCTTGGATTTCTTCCTTTGGGGTTACCTGAAGGCCGAGGTATACCACACACCTGTCAGCAGTGCTGAAGAACTTGTGGCGCGCATTGTGGCAGCTGCAGGGCAGATCAGAGATACTCCTGGCATTGTTGGAAACACACACTCCTCAATGCGACGGAGGTGCGAAGCCTGCATCATGGCCCAAGGTCGAAATTTCGAGCATCTTCTGTAGTGTTATTTTTTGTAAATAAATTTCCAGTATCATTGATGTTTTTGGTCTAAATTTATTCAGAAGTGTTGAGCAGAGGTAGAAAATGTGTTTTCATTATTACTAACTGATCGTAGCGCCCCGTTTCCAGTTAGCGTCCGAAATGTCAACGAATTATGTTTTTTGCCCAAAGCGCCCCCTATCGATGTTTCTTTTTGTACCGTTCAACTGAGTTTCAGAGAGCCCCAGCAAACAGAGTCATGAAAATGCATGCCATAAGTCAAGAAATCTGTTTGTTTATCTCTTAGGAGCCTTCGAGTTTCGACCACCCTGTACTTTGACATTTTATTCCGGCTCTTACGCTTTTTGCAGGGCTCTACTTTTGGGTTCAAACTTTAAGTTAGAGTATAAACTTTGGCGAGCATGTGTTAAATTATCAAAATAACGGGCTTAAAGTTGTTGTCTAGCTCTCCAAAGTCTGCAGCGCCCTCTATCCATGTTTTAAGAGATACGCTTATCAAATTGGTACTGAAGAAAGTCTAAACAACCAGAATCATTTCGACGCAACAAGCAAGAAAATCTAACCATTTCCCTAGTTTTTATGACGTTTCGAATTTCGGCACCCAAATTTTCGAAAGCGCCTAGCGCCTTACCAACGCGTCAGGGACCCTACATTCCCTATTCAAAAATGTTCGTCTAGGTGTGCTCTATCGATCCTTAAAGTTTGTCACCGACGAGCTGAATCACCCTGTATACCGTTAAAATGTAGGTTGTTCGTTTAAATAATAAAATATGTTATATTACGAACTTGTTTTGTTTATACTACGAAAACTTTTGTTAAATGAACCAACACAGCAATCGGTAAGCAATCGGGCGACAGCCGCTTGCGACTACCGATAATATTGGCACGATACCGGCTGCCGCAAATCTTTTGATACGTTACGCGTAAGTAGCCCGATTCATGAGGCCCACAGCCGGTCCGATATCCACAGAACACTAAGCCGAACGCACGAGCACAAATTGAGAAACAATAATTTAGGGTTGA
Source organism: Maratus speciosus (assembly GCA_963932465.1). Taxonomy (NCBI): domain Eukaryota; kingdom Metazoa; phylum Arthropoda; class Arachnida; order Araneae; family Salticidae; genus Maratus; species Maratus speciosus. The sequence goes on along the minus strand of OZ010788.1, from coordinate 377,573,577 downwards.
TGGCGCCATCTAGGCATGTATATTTGTTAATATACTTGCCACCGACGGTGCTCGACCACATCACCTGCTGCTTTGCATTTCAGCGCTTTACCTCGGGTCCACGGATTCACACCGCAGAGAATCCCAGTTTTGCTATATTTACTGCGGCCAGCCTTGATCAATAAGGAGGCTCCCTCAAGCTCAGAATGCTAGTTTAGTTACAATATTTCAAATGAACATATTTTGGCGCTGAAAAAAAGCTAAAAGAGGCTGGTTTCGATCTGACGCCCCCAAGCACAAAAGGTAAAAGTTTTTAACCACTTGGCCACTGACCCTTGTTTAGGAGAGGATTCTATGGGTTGTAAGTGGAAGGCATTTCCATAAGTGATGGTTTGTTATTGTAGGTAAATGGATGCGAAAATTGGAATTTTGAAATGTTTTAAACATTTTTTTTTGTAACTGTCTTATACGCGTGTATTTAAAAGGTAATTTAATATTTAAATGAATGAAATAAATAGCTTAGCGAAAAATTTTAGTGATAAAATTATGGGCAGATTACTTGATATTTTTATAGCTTGTAAAATGATTTTAAAAACTTTTTAATAATTTGATTTTTGAATAAAATCAGAAATTTAACTATTGCTTTTAAAATGAATATAAAGTTAGAAAATAAGTTGAATTAACTTTTGAAGTATTTTTTTTTTCTATGATTAAATTTATAATGAATAATAACTTTAAGGAGCGATTTAATTTTTTTTTTGATGATTTAAATAATTGTATGTTCTTTTTAAAATGAATTCAATTTTTTTTAAATAAATAAATATAGGCCGTTTTTGACAATTTTTCTGTTTTTCGCGGTTAGAATTTTATATGAAATATATGAAAGATAAATATATAATTTTTAAATCATTTAATTTCTCTAATAACATCTTTTATTTATCACACAGGTATGTATAATACATCAGAATAAAAAAATAACAGTTTTATTTCACATTGTTATAATGATTAATTGAAGAAAATTAAGCAAATGTATAAAACTCATTAATATTAAAAATATATTTAATATTCACAAATAAACTCAAACTTTAATGAAAATACAATAAGAATAAATGCTCCAAATTCGGACAGATATAATTTTTTTTCTCGGATTTCTTTAAATGTTTTATACCGCCAACAATATTCATCCGAAATGCACGGAGTTGACGTCATGATAGAAAGAATTTCTTTCTCTTTTAGACGATATCAATCTTTCCTAAAAATTTGGATTTTTAATCAGATTTTCGAAAGAAATCGTAAAATCCATCTTTTCGATAAAACATTTTTTTCCTCCAGAAATTTTCGTTAAAAAATCGCGATTATTTATTTGAATTATCGATACGCATTTTTACCAGAAATTATAAAAATCGCGCGATTTGCGATTTTTTTCTGTTTTTCACGTATTGAATATTTCCATTAAATTTCAACCTGAAATACCAAAAATGTACATCAAAATTAAGGTAATGTTTTACTCTTTCAAACGATATAAAAACAAATACAGATTTTAACGCGATTTTCGAAATCCCCCCCCCCCCCTCGCGAAATCCGGTAAAATATTTTTTTTATTCCGGAAATTTTCGTTAAAAATTCGCGGTTATTATTTTCAGAAAAGACTGCGAGTCGAAAAAAAAATTCACAAAAATTCATAAAATAGCTCGCAAAACTCGATGATTTAAGATTTTTTTTTCTTTTTTCCATGAAGATTTCGTGATTCTTTGCGATTAATCCGTTTCTTGAGAACTACTTTACCGAATAAGGAGGAAATTTCGGAGGACTGCATAAACATGAAGTGATTTCTTTGAAGGTGTCCGGTAAACACGCAGCCGAAGACAGCAAGAACTCTCGTCTACATGGGCGAATCCCTGCTAGAATATAAATAAAATCTGTACAGTAATAAAATATTTCAGACAAATATTTTAATTACTAAAAAAATGTCTTTGTCTTTTATTATTTTTTCTTATTTTTAAAATTAAGACTTCAACAGAGAATTGACTATGTGCCGTACACAATATTTTGATATAATTTGCTTGCTAAATATTCTGAACTATTTATTTGCTCAATTTCTAAAAAAAAATATAGAAAACTAAATGGGAGACGGAGATTTTTAAAACTACCTTGGTCTGTCCCAATTAAAAAAGTTTTAATTATCTAAAAATTACGTTAATCCTTTAATTATATAGCCTTTAATTATATAAGTCAAATAAACAGAATTACGTTAGAGAGTTACTACTACACAACAATTAAATTTTGAAAAAACAACAAAATTTAGCTGGAATTACAAATTTAAATTGAGAAATTATTGTAAAAAAAAAAAAAAAAAAAACACAGGTTTGTTAAAAATTAAGGATTGTTATATTGTACAAGTAAAATTGATGAAATTTTGTTAAAATTTGTAAGAGTGTCAATAATATTTTTTTGTCCAAGCAACAGAACCGAACTTTTACTTCAACTAAAAGTTTTGCTTAAACAACAAAAATGTACTCAACAAAACATGTTTCGTAGTTTTAATCAGTTCCTTTTTCTGGGTGATTTACTGGAATTAGAGAGTGGACAGACGGAGACAGACAAACCGAATGCATAAAGGTCAATATCTGAAAACTGGACAATTTCACTCCAGAATTTTTCTTTTTTTGAATTAAAGTAACAACTTCCAAATACAATTATATACTATGATACATGTTTTGTCATATGAATGCTGTAGTCTTTTGAGATCAAGGATGTATATTTTATGCGTAGGATAGACTTTCATGGAAGAAAGTGTCAGTGTCTAATAATTGGGACTGAGATGATGGGGACTGAGGTGATGTTTTTGTCTTAAAAGCTGCACATCCATTTTGTTGAATCATTTTGCCCACATGTAAATTATTAAATATGCCATGTGACAATTGTATGTTACGTAAATATAGCGTCAATAAACTTTTTGTTTATAAATAAAAAGTTAAATAGGGGGACATAAATGATGCTATAAAAAATAGTCATCCATATTCAGAACAAAAACGAAATATTTGTAAATATGAAACAAAAACAACTTACTTTCATCCATAGTGGCTAGTTGAACTTTAGTTGCTGTTGCAATGGAAGTGATTCTGCCAGCGCCACCTAGTATCTGTTAACCTAAATGTGTGTTTAGAGGGACTGAGATGATGGTCAACCTCAGAGCCAAATATATTTACTACGATATTTTACTATGCAATCTATACTAAGAAATTATAATTATATTTTCCCATACTTTATATATATAGGTTAAATATATAATAGCAAAAGTTAATAATATTTATAGAAATGTTTACAGCACACATTTAATATTGGATATTTGTACCTGAGGACAGGGACTAAAATGATGATTTCGTTTGTTTAAAGCTTAAAACTAATTATTCATACATCATTATATGTCCATTTATCATTGGTAATAGATATAACAAATGTTACAATATATTACGTTTTTCAGTTTTTTGTTTTAACCCTCCGACTGTCTCGGAAAAGGGCGAAATTGTAATATTGTTTTCTCTGTATTCTGCTTTAAATGCTAAAAAAATGATTCTTTGATCATTTTATAAAAAAACTTAATAACGAATATGGATGCAATCCTTGGAAGTATTAATCATTGTTCAATGTGTTAAAAATACATTAAATCAATAGAATTATATTACATTAAATATTGCTTGTATTGCAGTGAAACCTGGAGTTTAGTGAACGTATTAACACAGGCTTGTCAGTGAGGGGGTTTTAATATAATTAATGAAATATTATCGGCAGTGGACGCAAATTGTTGAATTTTCAGATACTGACCCATAAACACAAAAGTGTTAAAAATTAAACACTGAAACCTTAAAAGTGTTTCGAATTAGAGGAAACTTTCAGCGCATAAAAGTTTCCTGGCAATAAGAGGAGAGAAATGAGGTGATGAAGGATTGGAAATTTTTTGCTGAAAAATTCACGCAATTTTGTGTAATCCCAATCAGCCCAGCTGAACAGCAATATCTGCGAATTCAGTATACAGGATGATTTTTAAAAACGTTTACAAAATGACATGGCAAATGAAGCTGTCAACAAGGATAAAAAATCACATAGGATCATAGGGTCACAAACCACTTATTTAGTCACAAATGCGGGGTGTTTCATCCTAACTGAACCCGGGTTGATGGTAATAATTTCGAGAAAAATAAAAACATTGTAATGAAAGTGCAACGATATGTATCTTGTTTTGTATGAAAAGTAATTATATCACGAAAATATCTGGAACAACATGTTGCTCAAGCAATCGATGGTATGGTATGAATTGATAATCACAGTCCAAAATGTGGGGCGGCAAGTGCATAGTGCTGGCGCGTGTAATGCAAATTTCTACAACTTTTGTTTGGCGTTATCACATTTACAACAAAAGGGAGAATGTCTGTTAAATGTTTTATTATAAAATACTTCAGGTTTCTGAAAGTTATTACCGCCAACCCAAATTGAGTTAGGATGAAACACACTGTATTTGTGAATAAATAAGTGGTTTGCTATCCTATGTTTCAATGTCAGTTTTTGTTATTGCTGTATGTCTGATTTGCCATGTCATTTTGTAAACTGTTTTTTTTAAATTACCCTGTATAGCGCTTTTGCATCATTTGATAATGTCGAGCAAATGTGGAATGGGCTTTTAAGAGTTTTTTCTTATATTATGCGATATCGATTATCCGCATTGTGCAATGTGCAATGTTGCAAACCAATATAGGTTAAAACTGAGCTGGTAAATTTGCGATTTGATATCATATTTTTTTCATTATTTCTTTTTTTTCTTTTGAGTGCGTTCATACAATTTGAAACATAATTTAATGTTATTTATTTAATGAGTAATTGTTAATAAATTAATAATAACCGATGAAATGTTAATAACCTCAGTCGTACAAAGTTTTGTAAATATAACCTGCTGAAACTTGTAAAACAATACTATAAAGAGAAAAAAACATTTAAAGTATAAATTTCTTAGTATTTAAAAGAAATTTAGAGTAACGATTAAATTTCAAGGCATCATAAAAGGAGCCACTTCTATAGTGCAAAGTAAATTTATTCATTTTGCATCGAATAATGTACCTTTTTTTATTAAATCTTGTAATATTTATATGTATGCTTTTTAAAATTCTTTATTTATGTTTTAAAATTCTGCTAAGTTTAAAAAAATTATACCCATTAATTTAAACATTATAAAGCCCACGGAAATCTGAAGTAAGATAAATATTACTGCATAATGTTTTTTCATGAAGATTAATCTTCATTTAAGATCATTATTAAAACAAAATTGAGAGTTTATATAATTCCAGAGTGTAATTAGAAATCTGCATTTTTATAAATTTCAATTATAATATTTTATTATCATTTACATGTTGTACATCTGTTTATAATTGAATCTTTACTGTATTATTTAAAAATATTTTAATTTTATTAAATGCAGAAAGACAATTGCTTTTCAGAATTATTTACATGTTGCATTATTTTTTAATTAGTCTATGCTGCATTAGATATATATATATATATATTTAAAAATCAATTTAAATTATTTTGACATTAATTTCCTCTTAATTATTTCTGAATCTTTTTTATTTTTATTATAAATCTACATTTACAAAACCTCTCATACTTATTAGCATGTACATAAAAATGTCACATATTTAAAGTTTCATAATTAAAATTCATTTATTTTACATTTCACGGAAAGGAAAGGTATTAAAGAAGTATTATAATAATAATTATAATAATAACTATAATTCAAAATATTCAAGAAACAACTTCACGAACAATAATAAAAATAATTACTTGTATGAAGTTATCTGCGAAATTTTAAATTAAGTGACATTTGATGCAGAATTAAAATACCGAAGTATAAGAAAAAAAAATGCGCATTAAATAATTTAAAAAATAAAACAAATTACTAACTCTGAATAAATTAAAGTTCAAATACTATTATAAAGATTATTATTAAACAATTAAATTTTTTGTGGCATTTTTCAGACACATTAAGTGTAACATGTTGTAGAGTATCCAGGGGAATGGAATAAAAACATGTAAAATATAAACGAAGTTTTCAATGTCATTGCATACTTATTTGATTAAAAGTACGTTTAAAGATCACACTTATTCAATAAGAAGAAAATATATAAATATGCCACACATAAAGAAAAAAAAATGGTAAAGGCATAAATGAAAATAACTGAAACATGTTTCTCTAATTTCACCCATGAACTACAACACATATATACTATACACGTTTATTTAGTCCGTGAAAGAAAATAAATTTTTACGAAATCAAATCAATGCAAGTGTAATGAACTGACTCCGGATTAGTTTAGGTTTAATAAAGCAAATTTTATAAGCATGTGTTAATAACACATCAAAATTCCCTCACGTGTAAAAGGGAAAAATTTGGTAAAACCATATAATAGATTGCAAACCGAATATCTCAGTTTCACTTAATTTGAGCAGCTCTCTGGGTAAGAAGAAAAGGTGGTATATCTATATTGGTATTTGTAATAGCTACTGAGGGATACATTATAATTTTTTGTTGCAATGCGTGCTAATTTTTAAAGTTCTTAAATATTGATACATTTAAATTTATTGAAACGTTTATATTATTGTGCACTGCATATTTAATGTGGATGGATTTTCTACAATAAAACTGTTGCTAGCATTTATAGGTGCAGGTATATGGCATACTTTGAGATCCTTATTCTCTTGAGGTAAAACTGGATAGTTAAGTTTGGATAAAGGAATGCACAGGTAAATAATAATTGAAAACCCCTTAAGCAATGTTTGATGAAAAGCCAGTCAAATGCACATGGACAATAGTGATTATGATTTTTATAAAGCTGAAAATAAGAAAATTCTCTTCCTGCAATTTTTCATATTATAATAACGAAATATTATTAGTGCAGTTTCTTAGTTAAAGTTTCAGAATTAATTACATTGTTCCTTTATAAAAGATTCCATAACTTTTTCATTTCCTGTTAGATTAGCATATCGATGCGTCTTTATCAAACCCTGTATCACCACCACTCAGATGACATGACTTTTAAAAATAATAATCTATTAATACAAATGTGCTGCACTAAACATATGTTTAAAATACTATTATGATAAAAAGGTAAGTGCGGAGTACGCACGTGTCATGGTTAAATTTTGTTGGAAATTCTGGCTTCAAAAGCCAACTATTAATAAGATATGTATTTTATAATCCGCTTTTAATATAGAGATGGAGACACTACCTGAGTGTTTCAAGTTTACTTTCATGTGTTTTGACAAAAATCAACGTCCGCGTCGTTCAATTTCACTGATTTTTGTACATCACTTCATATATTTGTTTAACGAGGCAGACCAGTATTGTCCAATGTTGACTGCTATGAGTTTTTTCTTTATAAGCTTATAGAATTTAAAATGTTATTAAATTGATCTTCCGTGCTGTAGTACATTAAAGAAAACAAAACCATGAAGAACTAAATGTCGAACAATTGTCAAAAAATTACAGATCTGACATTGCTCAGCATTCGTCAATTTTGACCAAAAGTTCCAAAAATTAATTGACATATGTGGACGTTAGTTCTGGCATGACAATATTAGGCCAATAATGCTCTATGCTACCTGGACAGTTTGAGAAAGCAGGAAAACATTTATGTGACTTGGCAGCCACACTGAATATCACAGCTGTTCTGTTCCGCTATTGGCTAGGTAAGCGGAGCAATGAAATCAATCTCATTCACAGAGGAAAAAGTTGCAGGCTATACACAGCTCCACGAACGGAGCTCTTAACGCACCTCATTTTTTGAGCAACAGTTGTACTTCGAGGTTTGAGTTGAGTTTCGAGATATCATGGTGTTTTGAGAGGGTAATAAATAGTTTAATGAGAACAATAAAGGGAGATTGCGCATCGGTGATGCAAAAAGGTTGGTTATCCAAACAACATGTCTTGGTAATCGAAACACTATGATACCAAATTTACTGAGATCTCAATAGGAGTAATGTATGTAAAATATTATTATAGTCATTTTAAAACCTTTTTAAAATTGAAAGATATAGTTTTTTCATTCATAAGAAAACTCTAGCACAAGGTAGTTTTATCTATACCGTAAAGATCTGAAGCGTACGCGCATGTTTAAAGTTTTGATTACGAGGTTGGAATACCATACTTCCCAGTGAGTATTTATTTTATTATATTCGTACCACTTTTTCTGAAAAATAATCTCTGCCATACACTTATACTAGGATATTTTCATAAAATAACTACGACAAGAAATTTTTTTTTGTAAGTATTCGTATAACTCAATTTAAAAATAGATGACAGTCCTGACTCGTATCGAAAAAAATTAATTCATTAAGCATAATATATTTCGAGAGAAATAATTGCCTGTTACATGATTTTTTTTTCAACAGTGAATTTATATGTGTACTAGGGGACTCTGCCCCCTGCAAGCTACGCTTGCCAACCCCGGTTCAGACACTGCAGAATCTAAAAGCATGCTAATCTGATCGGTTTTAAAAAAATAGAGATGATTGAATTATATTGAAAAAAACCTGTAGCGATCTCCCTGTAAACAGGTTTCCATTCAGTTCCCTTTGATTGCAAAAATTTGAGGCAAAATCACTTGCTGTTAAGACATCCAATGGTTGTTTTCATGTTTGGTTAAAGAAGATCAGCTAAATATTTGAAAAAAAGCTAAAATAAAATGAATTAAGTAAACAGTCTTTGTCTCCCGGTATTTTTTAACAGCATTATAAAGCGATTGACATAATACAATTTACTACAATTACTAAAATTTGTTGTTTTAACCCCTTCAAGGTTGGTGGCTCATTTTTGGACCACTTAATTTTAATTCTTAAATCCCACATTGGCACCAGAATATTGGGATGAAGATTTTCCTTTTATTAAGTAAGTGAACAAAAGCATTTTTGTATTTCGAAATTTGTTTGTAAATTGTGGCGCCATTTGCTCATTTCAAGATTTTACGAATAGAAGTACCTTGGCCGTGAAAAGCTTAAATGCATATTAATGTATTTATTATTTTAAAGTTCCCTTTCTATTTTAATAATCACGTGTAAATACAATTTTCAAGACATAATTTTCAATATTTTCCTGCTTTTAGCAAGTACTCATTTAATAGTAAGTTTAAATTTTTTTTCTGCTTTTAATAGTCACGTGAAAATAAATTATTAATCGTTAGGAAATATTATTCTTTGCACTGTTTTTAGAATTTAAAACAATCACGATAATAATAGCCTATGTCATGTTATTATCATCAACAGTTCCAGGTGGATCCTTTCCCTTTTTATATTCCAGGCGGCCATCTTGGTATTTTAATGTTAGTCAGCCACAGATGTGATAAGTCGCCAAATATTATTCTATCGTCATTATTTCATTTATATTATAATAGTCCAAGTCTTGTAACTGCCATAAACAACGTGATGTTCCCTTCGCTTTTCATAAGAAAGGTTTCCATTTTGATTAAAGAATCAAAATTATTTTTTCGAATAAAACTACATAAAAGTTGCCATGATTGCAAAGAATTCCTCGTACTTTTATGTTAGCCCGGTGCAAATCTCGCCAATAGCTTTTTTATAACTCGCCAGTTAGCATTTTTTTATTTTTCGAGTGGTAAATTAAAACGGTGCTACTTGGTTATCCCATCGACAAAAAATCTGTCGCCAAACTATAAGATTAAATGCCAATAATGGTTGATCGTAAATGTCACATTCACTTGACTTTAACGAAGTTACACGCGTTCACGCCATCAAATGATTTTTATTTCGAAGTTTTATTTGTATTTTTATTAATGTTACACTAATTTATTTGGTTTTTCGTTATTTAAAATAAGAAATTATGTCAGTTTGTATAATTTGGCGAAATTGGTCGACGGGAGAAGTAGTACCATTAAAACATTACTTTGAAGGGAAATTAACTGTCATGATTTGTTGCCTTGTCATATACGCATCGGGTCTGGCGTGATTTTTTTCGATAATTTGGCGAAAACCTCGTTTTCAAATACCAGTTACATATGTATTTTAAAATTTTTTTCTGTTATTTTTAAAATGAAATAAAATAAATAAAAAAGTTTAATTAATAACTATAGAACAAAACAATTTATAACATTTTATGTAAATAAAAAGAAAATAAATTCAAATAAACATTTATTAATAAATAAGCAACAATAGCCGCGTTATCATGTCAGGTAAAATAATGCAATTTTGGCGCCAATTAGGTACTTCGTTGCGTATATGACATCTGTGCCTAGTATTTTTCTTTTCCTTTCATTTAAGAAAAAGACAGAAGTGAAAGCCATTTATTTTAATTGTTTCAGTTTTAAATGGAAGTTTTGTGTTAAATAAAATGATAATGAAATACAAATTGAAGTATGAATAAAAGTAACTTGATGCATTTCTTAACATACATTTAAGGGAGGTCGCCAAACTGGTCGCCAAATTAGTTTAAAATAATAAAATTTTCTAAAATGTGAAAAAAAAATTGTTATGATTAAAATTTGAGATGCCATCATTAGATAAAAGTATTTAAAATTAGAAAAAAAATAATATTTCCAAAACTAATTCGAATTTAAAAATTATAATACCAGTTTTGAGATCTACGGATCAATACGGATTTTTGGTGTTAATGACATCGCAGAATATTGCATATTTCAGGAGAAATCGCCATGAAATATAAACAATTATTTATACAGTCGTTTCAAAGAATCGTTTCATAAATTCGTTTATTTTCAACCGAATCATATATCCGTTTCATAAATTCGTTTCATTAGGATTTTATATATATGGGGTAGATAACAAACTAACTTTTTATTATAAAAATTTTACTATACGATAAATGGCAAAAATAAATAAAATCCTTTAGCAAAGAAAAAAATAGTATAAAAATTAAAATTGAATGACTAAAAATTTATATTTAACTTATATTTATAATGATTTTTTATAACACATTGTGTCGGCATTATTCGAAACAATAAATCCATATTTCGTTGTTTATATAACTCTTAAATCTCTATATATATTAGAAATAAATCTTGGATCTACGAAACATACTCACTTAAAGTTTTGAAATGGCCATAGGATTTGTCTGCGATAATCGTTTTGAAAACTAGAAAAGAAAAATGCAATTTATACCTCCCCACTCTCTTGAAAATCGCTTTATCAGGTGGAAGTATCCCCTTATTCTCGCTACTTCTCAACTTTCTAGATTCTATGTTCTATCTATCCAATATGAAAAAGTAATGCAATAGCAAAATCTTTAAGCGAAAAAAAAATATATCATGATACTTTGGAGACTTAAGTAAAATATAAAAAAAACTCAACTTGAAATAATACGTAAAAGAAAAATATATTTATATATTAGGTAAGGATGATGTCTTTGAACAGCTATCTAATTCATCTGGAGAATTTGCTCCTAGTCTAGAAACTTATTACATCGATCCTACTTCATATCGACCTCCGTATAATCTTCTTTCATATACTGCCTTTGCTATTTCTAGGCAATAGACAAAGGGAGGTGTGTTTCTTTTATTACAAGCTTTTGCTTTTTAGTGCATCTCCGATAATAGGTGTTATTAGAGGTAAGTTCTTGAACATGCATAATATTAACTTTCTGATATTATATTCGATGGGTTCATCCTAATATGTAAGGAAAAAATACATCAACATTTTGAGAGGATTGTTATGGCAGTCTTTTATTTCCACCGTTAGTAAATGACGTTCATTATTTTTGTGAATGTAGCTATTTGTTTCTTTATAGGTCTCTTCAGCCATCTATCTGTATATATATATATTATATAAGATGCATAAACATATATATAACATAAAAGATTGCATAATTTAGAATATTTCTAATATAAGCAACCGCACAGAAATATACGTTATTACTCAGTCGTCCGCAAACATAGGGAATATACAGGGTACCCACTGTTATCTTTGTATATTAGATTAAACCATTAGTTTTAGAGGTTTGTACATTTACATTAATTTTTTTTCTTCATTATATAAAAGTCATTTACGTCAAAAGATGCGTCAATTATATAAAAAGTCATTATAGTCCCTTTTTTTTAAAGAGTTAAGGTATTTAAATTTTTAAACTGTTCCTGGTTCCTGAAAGTTAGATTAAAAAAAATTGTCTGTGCTCTAATAAATTAAAAAATAACAATTCCCTTCTTGTGCGACCAAAACTTGCTTAGTCATGGTAATTTGAACTTTACGGACATTCAGAGCTTTTTATCATTAAAAACGGATATATGAAAAAAGTAGAAATAAATGAAAATGTATTGATAGAGATAAAAATCAATACATAGACATGTAAATTCATCTATTCGATAAGAGCGATGTATATGAATAGTTATCTAATTCATCTGTAAAATTTGCTCCAATTCTAGAAAGTTATTGCATGGTTCCTATTTCATATAGAGTATAATCTTTTTTCATATTACTGCTTTTGTTATTTCTAGGCAACAGACAAAAGAAGGCATGTTTCTTTTATTACAAGCTTTTGCTTTTTTGTACGTCTCCGATAATGGGTGTTTATAGAGGTAAGTTCTACAACATGCATAACATTAAATTTCTGACATTATGTTTGAAAGTTCATCATAACAAGTATGGATGACATACATCTTCATATTGAGAGGATTGTATGGTAGGCGAGACCGGGGCTAGTTGGCTACAGGGGTAAGTAGGCGCAGCCCTCATAAATCGCCAGTTTGTGGATAGATTTCGCAACCAGTAACAGAGTACTTTTCTTCTTGCTTTTTACAACCTTCATTGTAGTTTTGCACCGTTACCTACGTGCAGTGGATATTTATTACGATTTTTCTGTTTTTTACACTTATAAGTAATTTTTTGTTGCTTCATTCTTTTTTCTAATTTCTAATACTTATCTTAATAATTGCGATTTAACTTGTGCAGCTTTACTTAGTGTATGATTAACTGTACCTACCCCATATGTGATTTACTTGGAATATTTATCTTTAAAAGGTTACGTCTCCCTTTTGTGAAGAAATTTATTATGGGGTTAGTAAGCGCATTGAACATGGGGCAAGTTGGCTCGATGTCTGGTGTGTGGTGGTAGCTTGAAATACAGAAAACAAAGAGAAAAGTGATTGCAATGCAAGATTTTGGGCACATGAGGCTTGCCCAAACGGAGACACTTGATTTTTTAATTGTGACAACTGTAACTCTGATGATGATATCGAGAAGGATAGAAATTACTCAATGTTAATGTTTTATTCATTATTTTTATGTCTGTATAATTTCGAATGTACATTGTACGTCGATAACGCCTTTGTTTAAAATTACTGGTAATAATGAAATTGAATTTTCTTAGTTGCGCGTCTTATTTGAGTTTCATTTAAACTTTTATAAAGCGTGTGCCAACTTACCACATATGTATAGGCAACTTGCCCCGTGACGGGGTAGGTTGCTTTTACTACAAGGGTACAAGGGTAGGGTACAATTTTACTTTTACTTTAGGCTTCCGGTAAACATAAGCTACAAAAGCTACAAATTCAAAACTCCGGATATTTATAGCCAAATGCCTGTTCTTTAAAAATTCAGTTAAAAAACTTAAAAAAAAATAATAAAAATCAATAACTAAAAACTGCGCCTTCTAGCCCCGGTCTCCCCTACTCTTTTATTTCGATAATCAGTTAATGACACACATTATTCTTCTAAGTATAGTTATTTGTTTATTTATCAGCCATTTGCTTCGTTTTTACATACTCATTATGTAAGATACATACATATAATACATATATTTCATAATTTAGTACATCTTTTAAATAAGAAAATTCACTGAAATAAATATTCTTACACATTCGGCTGCATACAAAGAAAATATATACATATACAATCGCATGTTCACGTCCACATCTTCACTTTATATATGAGGATGTGAGTTTCAGAACTCGCCTAATCCAAGAAATCAAATTTTGGGAATCACTAGAAGCCTCTCACTGCGATTATTGGTTATCGTTGTAAACCAAGATTATACAATGGCAGAAATACATGATAAAACTAGTTTTTTTTGCAGATTGCTGAATAGATATATTGAAAAAACAAGATTTTTTTAATTTTGGATTAGATGAGTTTTGAAATTCACGTCCTCAAATTTATTTGAACGCAAGAGTATGTATATGTATGTATATTTGAAACACATCTTTACAACAAACAACATTCTTGAATATTGGCGTAATTTAATTCAGTATTATTGAATAATACTTGTTTAAAAGCTGGACTCACACAATTGTAAAAGAGGTTTTACTACAATTAATTTCAATCGGAAATATTGCCTATTCATCAATATTAAGTTTGATACATACATATATTTTTTCTTTTAACATCATTTTAATAACTCTCCCGGTCTTAATCGTGTATAAATGAATATATTTCTTCTACTGAATAGTTTCAGCATTATGACTTCGCTTTCACTCTTTCAGAGAACCGAATTTTTTTTTTGGCACATATTGGTATGTTCATGAGGTTGAGTTTTAGAGACGAATCTTTACATCAGATTGACATTGTGACGACGACATCTTGCGCGGTCAGTAAAACGAGTTTCTTGTAAGGAGCGACAGATTTAGCCTTTTGCCCGGCACGTAAGATCTCGCTTTCTGACCGTGGGATCTCTGGTTCGATCCTTATCGCCGCACATCTCATGCATTGATGACCTCGAACAAACGAACACGCACTTCGCTATCTCCGCTCGACACTATCAGCTGGCAGCACTGAAAACACCCCCAGAAAGCAAAAGCCTCTGAAACGCTCATACCAAGCAAACAGCAATCAAACCCTGTGAAACTATCACAGCACACAAAGCCTATAACAGCTCTCATAACACAAAACCTGTCATACTGCGCATCTCCGGGGCACACACATGCGCACGGCAGAATGACAGCATCAATCTGGCAACCGTCAGGGCATGAGTCACATCGCTCGTACGATATCAACGAGATGTTCTTCTCACTGGGGGTGGAGTACTGTGGCGACGCCATCTTGCGCGGCCAGTAAAACGAGTTTCTCGCAGGAAGCGATAGAGCTAGCATTTTGCTCGGCACGTAAGATCTCGCTCTCTGACCGTGTGTTCTCTGGTTCGATCCTTATCGCCGTACATCTCATGCATTGATGACCTCGAACAAACGAACACGCACTTCGCTATCTCCGCTCGACACCAGCAGCTGGCAGCACTGAAAACACCCCCAGAAAGCAAAAGCCTGTGAAACGCTCATACCAAGCAAACAGCAATCAAAGCCTGTGAAACTATCACAGCACGCAAGCAAAGCCTGTGAAACTCTCACAGCACGCAAAGCCTATAACAACTCTCATAGCACAAAGCCTGTCATACTGCGAATCTCCGGGGTACACACATGCGCACGGCAGAACGACAGCATCAATATGGCAACCGTCAGCGCACGAGTCACATCGCTCGTATGACATCAACGAGATGTTCTTCTCACTGGGGTGGAGTACTGTGGCGACGCCATCTTGCGCGGTCAGTAAAACGAGTTTCTCGCAGGAAGCGATAGAGCTAGCCTTTTGCTCGGCACGTAAGATCTCGCTCTCTGGTTCGATCCCTATCGCCGCACATCTCCGGCAATATTTACGATATCGCTATAAATTCTATAAATTAGAAAACTGGGATGACATCATTTTATATTTTTCATGACCATACATAGTAATAGGGTTATATTTAAAGTTATCATTTTATGATTTACATGAGAAGAGAAATATACAGAAATTCCGCAATTTAGGAGAAAATCTAGATGTCTACGAAATACAAGGTATAAACTGAACTCTGGATATACTCAAATAACATTTAAATGGATACAACAAGAGATGTGTAAACTACTAAAATAACTATGCACTGTAATATGACAGTGCCTGCAGCGCTTCTAATGGAAAAAATTGAAAGCTTTTAATCCTATCTCAAAAACTATGAGAGGCAGAAAAAATATCATGGCAAAAATGTAAAACTTCTCCATTTAGTATGAAATGATGTCTTACATGTAAGAACAATTTTTTAAAAGCCTTGACATGTAATAGTTTCAATATGAGAGTCACAGGTTTTATTTCTGAACCCTGAAGACCTGGAATAGAATCACCGGCAAAAATAACAATCAATGGCTGCATTTTGCAAGCCGCAATTTGCTAAAGCGAAGCTGTCTTTTGAATCGCCTTGTGTCGCTGATACCCGTCTGTCAAACTTAGCAAGCTAAATATTAGATATTTTCATCTTTTCATTCATTTTAAGAAATACGTCATAGCAATACTATCACTTGTTTAAATATGTCAGTAGCTGGCTGTAGAAGTGGCAGTAGTAATTGACTATAGTACAAATAAAAATAACACATGTTATTTATAAGCAGCTTGTCAAACAGTAATGAATTATGTTATAAATCTTATGTTTTTTACAATACAAATTCGGCTTTTCCGCTCAACGATGAGACTTCTTAAATAAATTTAAGCTCTTGAGCTATAAACTACAAAATATTTTAATACGTGTTAAACCCTTCACTGTGCTTAAGAGATATTACAAATTAATAATGAGAATAGAAAGAAACATAAAAAAAATCCCTGCCGGCTCGGGCCTACAGGCGGAGGTAGATTTCGAAGTTAAGTACTAAATTTACCAACAAAACTTAAATCAAGATTAGAGATAAACCCAGTTCCGTCACCAAGAATGAGCTCTAGGGAGCTAAACATTTTGTGAAAATTCTAATATACACGAATACACACACGCATGTATATGGAATAGGTTTAAAAATGGCTAAAGCAAATTCAGAGAACCTCAAAGTGTTAAAATATGTTAATATTTACATAGTCGGGTTTTTATCATGTTTTAATACGTTTCTTCAAACTCACATGACGTTACATACTCACCTGCTGAGGTCCATTACATTTCTAATATGACGCAATATTTTGATTTTTATTAATTCGTCAAACTATTTATTTCGTTTTGAATTTTCATGAGGAAATCTTGCTTTAGAAAACTTATGACGTAATATTCAATTTGTTTTCAATTCGTCAAACTGTTTATTTAATTATTTTTCACGTGAAAATTTTGCAATATAGAAAAGTAATTGTTAAGGTGGGGATTTTATTGCTTTTTTTAATTGTTGGCAACTGCTATAACGAAAAATATTTATTTTTTTCTGTCATTGTTGTGAAAGAGCTGGTTTTATCAGAATCATGTTAAGACGGTATTCAAAATTTAGAACCATCCCCATTTCTATTCCCTTGGGCCGATTTTGCTTATTTTCAATCTCCGCCGAGATATTAGCCATCTCAAAGTTGTTGGCGAGTTTGAAGACGATCCGTGCATACTTGCGACTTTTATCGTGCGGACAAAATTTAATACATACATACATACATACACATATATATATATATATATATATATAAACTTTTTAGGTGGGGGTGGTTTTGGGTTCCTGGGGTCGTATAATGAAAAGTTATGAAGGAATTTTTCAAAAGTCGCACCATGGTAACGACTGCAATAGGTAGTATTTCTTACGAAATCTACCTAATTATATTATTTTATTCATTCTTACCTTTGATGAAACTCATGCATTGTTGAACTTGATTAGTCCTATGAAAAATCCAAATCAAGTAACAAAGTCTAAAATTTTTCAAAGATAAAACACGTGCCCTGTTGTTTCTTCTGATAAATCTATTTTTAGTGCTGATATGTTAGAAAATCTGTAAGTTGCGAATGAAAAATGTTTAATTGTATGTTATTCTAACACGATTTTAGAATTGTACGCTTTTCTTTTTAAACTTTTGAAAAAGACCTGAAAATATGTCACGTTGCTTTTCTTATATTGAATTGAGAATTGTTTGTTTGTTTGAAATCGCCATATGCGGTTTTAGTAAATATTATAATTTTACAGAATGTCTGTAACTGACTAATTGCATAATTTAATTTACTCACTGATTGGACTGTACAAAAATTTTCATATTTGAAAATTGTAGTTTCATGAGGAGTTCATGCCTTTACAGTGGATATAGATCTCGTGGTACTCAAACATTAGACATGATTTGCAAAATAATGGTGACAGTCAGAACGTTTATGGAGTTGTTTTACTACCAGAATAAGATCTGTTTCTTCCAAGTCTTAAAGTTTTATTCTTACAATGCATTTATTGACGTTCAGAAGAATAGAAGAGCTTAATCGAAGAAGATGCTGCGTCACATTTTTTCTCAAAATTTTGTTTTTTATATGAATGAAAGTGTCATGAGGTTATCTATCATATGTTAAAGCTAGTACATTTAGATTAAAATTATCCTTGGTCAGACACTATTTTTTATATTTAATATTTTTTTAATTTAATAATTCAAATATCATTCGTAATTTTTTATGTTTAAAAATTAAATGTTAATAAGTTCATCTTACCATCTGTTAAAACTTGAAACATAAATTACGAACAAAAAATTTATCAATATAAACTACACCAAAAAGCTTTTACTTCAATTTTCACAAAATTTAATATTTGTTATATAACATTTTTCTACACTAAGCTCTTGAATTGATTTATTGAAGTTATTTGAAGGTTTGTTGCAATATAAAAGTGAAATATGGAAATTTTAAAAGTAATATGTTAAATCCACTTCGTTATATTCAGCAAGCAGCGTTTATTGATTGATGTAAATATACGAAGTGAGAGAGATTATTTATAGAGTTGGTTTCAAATTTCAATAAAGTGTCAAAACGACATATTAGTCTCTCCTGAAAATTAAGTTATAACTGCAATATCTTTTAAATGCATGTCTGAATAATAATAATAAAAAAATGTATTAGAATGTCTATGAATGTCTAACGTGTCTATGCTAGAATGTCTAACAAGAGTGCCTATGGTGGCATTTCTTCTAATTTGACACTTTATCACCCAACTTTTTGTCAGTATAACCAACTTCATAATAGGAAATTTTAATAAGTGGCTTTTCCTTTCCTACTAGGCTGAATACAGATGTTTTGGTTTTGAAGAGTGAGAAGAAAGAAAATTGAAGATTTACAGTTTATTAGCTACTTGTCTACCTTCACGTTGACCACTTACTATACAGAGAAGTACTGCCGTCAAACAATGCAATTTAGCAACCCCCGTAATTAAAAAGCTAGACGCTTGATTTCAAATAAAGCACTAGTACATATTCCATTTTTATTTATTTTGTGGATAACCCAGTTTAGTATTCCCTGTTTTCTTTCGCATAAAAAAAAGAAAAAAAAAGAACCTTGATCGTCCGACTACAGAACTTGATGTGATAAATAATGTCAATATTATATAATTATACTGTAGCGATCTCATCTCATATGATCAGTATAAAGCGAATTACTAGATTAGAGTAACTGGCTTGGCCTTTTGCTCGACGCTAGCGTTCTCGCCTCCTGATCATGGGATCCGTGGTTCGTATACCATTGGCGCCACTCGCGCCAAACTACCATATAAAAGTGCGCATTAATAGCAATGGCATGATAATTTATCTGCACACAAATAAACAATGGCGGTGAAACTCTGCAAGAGTGTTCCGGTATTTTTTGACCGATATCAAATTTATTCTTTTAGATTAGGGGTGCACAACCTTTTTAAGAGAAGGGCCACTTACAAAAATGTTTGGGTTGTCGAGGGCCACATCATTAACACAGAGAAAATTTTATATCGGGGAGGTAGGGGGAGGGAATAAGTCTTTATTCTCGATGAATAATTACTTTTTGTCTATAATAAAAATAAACAAACATAAATTAGTAATTGTATGAAGGAATGCAGGGCTCCTTCGCATCTGTATGAATAACCATTCAACACTTTATGAAGACTAACGGTTTCTTCTTGACTAATAGTAACTTGAAGAAAAAAAAATACACAAAATTTCTAAATAATTGAACGTTATTGAAAATTATATAAAAAAATTATTGAAGAATAACTTAATTTAAAATAAAAGGAAACTTATTTTTGAAATAACAAGGCATGATGGACTAATTATGCTATTTTTTCTGCGGGCTATTAACAAAACTCGTTTTTTTTTCTTTTGTCAACCAAGTGCGACTGATTGACGAAATTAGCGATTTTTTATCAACAACCGATTGACAGATTTCGCGGTAATTTTCCATTGCCGATTGGAAAAATTTGCAATCTTTTCAAACAACCAATTTGCGATACCTGCGATAAATTGACGCAATTCGCGATTTTTTTCAGCGATAAATTTTCAAATTTCGCGATTTTTTTTCCTCAACGGATAAACGAAAATTGCGATTTTTTCCGCCCCCGATCGAATTATTTCGCGACTTTTGTTCTGCGATCGATCTTCGAAATTTGCAAGTTTTTTCCATGAATGATTGACAACATTCGCGATATTTTTTTCATCAGTGATTGGCGAATTTTGCGATATTTTACGTGACAAATTGACAATATGGACAATTTTTTTCCAATGACCAATCGACGAAACGTGATTTTTTCCTGATATACATTGATGTAATTTGCAATTTTTTCTCGCAATAAATTGGCGAAAATCGCGATTTCTTTTTCGAGCACAATCGATAAAATGTGCGATTTTTTGATTTTTTTCCTGCGATTTGGATTTCCATTTCATGATATTTTTTGGGACCGACACACAAATTTTGTAATTTTTCCATGAGCTCTTCAGGAAATTTGCGAATTTTTGGGAAAATTCACGATTTTTTTTCACGAGCGATTGACAAATTTCGCAATATTTTTGCGACCAATTGACAAAATTTGTAATTTTTTCTATCAATTGTCAAAATTCGTGATTTTTTTCAGCAACAGATTGACAAAATCGCGTTTTTCCCCCAGTCGATCAACGAAATTTGCAATTTTTGTACCTCACCGAGAAAATTCGCGAATTACTGTGCCTGATTAACAAAATTCGTGATTGTTAACTGACTCTGATGAAATCTGCAGTTTTTCCCGCGGCGAATTGACGAAATTTGCGATTTTTTCCCGCAATAAGCTGGCGAAACTCGCGATTTTTCCGTAGCCGATCAAGAAAGTTTGCAATTTTTCCGCAGCTCCTCGATAAAATTCGCGATTTTTCCGCGTCCGATCAACGACATTCGCGATTCTTAACTGACTCTGAAGAAATTTGTAATTTTTACGCGACAAATGGATGAAATTCGACATTTTTTCTCGTGATAAATTGACAAAACCCACGATTTTTCCTCAGCCGATCAATAAAATTTACAATTTTTCTGTACCTCATCGACAAAATTCGCGATTTTTCTGTGCCCGATTAAAGAAATTTGAGACTTTTCCGCGCCGAGTCGACAAAATTCGCGATTTTTCCTCTCGCGATCAACAAAATTCGAAAATTTTTCGCACCCGATAAACGAAATTTACGATTCTTAACTGACTCTGAAGAAATTTGTAATTTTTCCCGCGGCAAATTGACAAAATTCCGATTTTTTCTCACGATCAACTAACAAAACTCGCAATTTTTCAGCAACCGATCAAGGATTGCATAATCGACAAAATTCGCGATTTTAAACGCGCCCGGTCAACGAAATTTACGATTTTTAACTGACTCTGACGAAATTTGCAATTTTTTTCGGCGGCAAATTCTTGAAATTCGTGATTTTTTCTCGCGATAAACTAACAAAACTCGAGATTTTTCCCCAGTTGATTAACGAAATTTGAGATTTTTCTGAGACTCATCGATAAATTTCGTGATTTTTCCGAACAATTCAACGAAATTTTTCGATTCTTAATTGGGTCTGATGAAATTTGCAATTTCTTCCCGGGGCAAATTGACGATATTCGCGATTTTTTCCTGCGACATATGGACAAAAAATTGCAATTTTTCCTGTTATTAATTGACGAAATTGTGTTAAAAAACGAACAAATTATATAAATTGTGATCGCGGGCCACAAGTTAACCCATGGTGGGCCACTTTTGGCCCGCGGCCCACAGGTTGTGCATCCCTATTTTAGATCTATTAATTTTTTTTCAAAATTTTCGATAATATTTTGCGACTTTGTTTCACAGGGATAAGTATTCTGTTATATGTAACATTTTATTTTAAATTGTAGTTTTTTTATAGTAAAAATTGTAACACATAAATTGGTTGGATCTTTTTTGATCCGTGGGGAATTTTCTGTGAATAGGATATATTACTACCGTAATTTTCAATATAGTATTCAAGTATTATTTCTCTGACAAACACACTCGTTCTCTTATCATTTCAGTATATGATATTTTCCCTGTTGATTTAAAATACGCACAATAGGTGACGATACATGTCATGTGCTTCCCTCATGGTTCATACGTTTGTGACTAGTGAATCTGTATTATAAAGAGAAAACATGTGAGAAAATAATGCTGATGTCAAATTGACGCTGACTACAAACTAGCCAGGAAGTTTCCTTTTTACTGTAATTTTTTTTAGCTTCTAAACATCGCAAATTTTCAGCTGTGGTTTTAAAAATAATTTTAATGCATGGCTTTTATAAAATCCATCTCTATCAACTGCAACTCGATTATGGAAGTTTAACCCGTTTGCATTTAAATCAATATCAAACGTTCAGTGTTTATTTAAGACTGATATTGCAAAATATATATATCATAAATAAAACACAAATTAAACAGTTATGTAATTGAACTACCCGGCTTAATACTGAAATAATCATAGTTAAAAATGCTGTTGTAAGTAGCTAAATATTAGGAAATTTCTTTGGGTAAATGCCCTGGCATATGAGGGCAATACAAAAACATCTATATTAATACATTGAAAAATTTATTATAATACATAATTGATATTTTTCATATAAAATTTTTTTCGATGTTGTTAGTGGGATTCTAAAAGAAAATTATTAAAACTTAAAACTTTAATTTTTCAATTGAAGAGAAAAATTACACCGGTGGCTATGTTCTCGCGAACTTCGGATTAAATCCTCCGCTGTCTATTAAAAAATGGACGTGGCTCAAGCATTTTTTGGTTCGAAATCTCAAATCGGTACCTTGATTTTAAGTACATTTTATTTGTTATATCCTTTATTTGTGATTGCTCTGCATTACGAATGCACAACCTGTGACCCGCGCGCCAAAAGTGGCCCGCGATGGGCTAACGTATGGCCCGTGAATTTCGTCAATTTATAACAGGAAAAAATTGAAATTTTTGTCCATAGGTCGCAGGAAGAAATCGTGAATTTTATCAATTTGCCGCGGGAAATTTGAAAATTTCGCCTGTCAGTTAAGGCTGATCTTAACTGCGCTGCTCAACAAGCGCAAAACGTTTTAACACATTTACAAATTCATTTTTTAACGGAAAGATATAAATTTGAGAAGCCTGACCATGGAAGCGATTTGGAATCGAACTGTGTTTTCCATTTTTTGATCAATCAATTACCTATTGAGTTATAAGTGATTCTGATCACGGGACAAACCCGTGTTTTCGCCCTTTCTTGAGTGGTTTCTTCTTTCGCGCGGAAATTCCGTTCAAAACGGCTATTGTGACACTATTTTCTGAAAAATCTATTGCGTTTGCAAAAAATCGGAAAAACAGCTCGATTACATAGTTTCTGAACAACAACACTTTTTAGTTTCATGCATTTCCGAGCAAAAATAAATTAAAACTAATGTCAGAAATTTCCCCTTTTGGATTTGAGCCTTAGAGATGATTGTAATGCTGCGATTTGTATTGCATGTTTTGAAATATGTAACACTCAAAAAATTATTAATAATCAAAATTTAATGTATATATATTATTTGTAAAAATTTGCGTGATGATGATAATTAAAGATCTAAGATGTGAAAAATAAAGGTCTTATTCGCATTAATTTGTATGGTGTAAAACAAACATTAAGACACATAATTCTCGCATGATGGCTTTTCTACAAATATGAATTTGTTCTATCACGTCTTTATTTTTCACCTTAAAAAGTAACTAATTAAAAAAACTAATTAAAAGAATTAAATAAAAAGCCTAAACTGAAAATAAACTAATTAGAAACCTTATAATTATTCAATTTCTGTAATAAATGAAATAGGTACATTTTTGAAGGTTTTTCCAAATAATAAGCGAACGTGAAGGGGTTAGTTATTTATTTCTTCTCTTTTCCATTGTCAAAGTTAAAACTGTGTAAAGCATAAGTATTAAAGTATGCATTATTTAATTACTTATATTCATGATTATGTGTTTCAAAATTATTATTATTTTTTTATTATTTAAGTTATTATTAAATAAAGTTATTAGTATATTAAGTAGTTCAAGAATAAGCTATTCAACTTTCGATTTTATATATTTCAACTTTTTTTTAAGTAATTAAAATTTTTACACTAATTAAATAAATATTTTAAGATGAGCTGACATTTATGAAACGTAGATTCTCATTTGTGTTTTAACTATCGTAAATGAAGCAAAAATAACCTAAATTCGACAAATGCA
Organism: Maratus speciosus; assembly: GCA_963932465.1. Classification (NCBI taxonomy): domain Eukaryota; kingdom Metazoa; phylum Arthropoda; class Arachnida; order Araneae; family Salticidae; genus Maratus; species Maratus speciosus. Next base: position 377,549,162 of record OZ010788.1, on the reverse strand, counting down.
TATTGTTGTCTTATATTACAAATAATAATAAAATTTCTTCAGAAAGACTTAGATTTGAACTAAAGGCATATTATTCAATATTTTATGCTTAATAAAATATATATTTGTTTTATAAAATGCGAAATATACAGTATATTCCACAAAACTATGAGGAATCGCGTCGCATTTAGACACAATGACTTTATTACACAATGCACGTATGCATTATAGCACAATGAGAAATTTAATTATAGAAGAATAATATATAAAGTCATAAACACGTAATATTCATGCAAACTGCTTTATCCTGCGACATTTGACCTAGTACAGGGTGATCGGAAAGTCGCTCAATCTTGAAAAATATTGTATTTACAAAAATAAAAACATGATTGAAATTACAAGCATAAACTAAATTGAAACAATACTGAGACACAAAACTGGGCAAAAATTAACATTGTTACAGAAAATGTCGAAATGTGAGCCTTTTCCTCGAGTACAAAACCGTATGCATTTTTTTTTTTAATTTGGGGCCACTCTTCTCAATGTTGGAACACTTTTTTTTTATCTCATGTTCAATGTTAGTTTTCAGGTCAGGATTGTTTTCACTTAAAAGCGCACGTTTTTGTGAACTGCATTTTCCGCACTCCCTCGTTGACCGGTAAACAAACATCGAACATGAGTTTAAAAAAATAAATGTTCCAACATTGAGAAGTCACATTTTCAATATCTTCTGTAACAATCTTACATTTCGTTCGGTATTGTTACTCTTTCAATTCAGTTTATGTTTGTAATTTGAATCATGCTTGTATTTTAGTAAGCAAAATTTTTTTTCAAAGGTTGCGTAACTTTTCGATCACCTTGTAACTTTCATACCTAGTCATTTCTAGTTTTTCACACCGCCCCCTGAATACTAGACTTGAGCGTTGACACAAAAATGGCGTCTGCTAAAGACAGATTTTTTTTTTTTTTTTTTTTTTAGCGCAGGTACGGTCCCTCAAATGTAGATACCAGTATTTTATATACAATTTCATTGACTTGCTTAATCTCTGAAAAATAAAGCGGAAAAAACTTAAAAAAATTATTGGTGCGAATATTTAAGGGGCCATACACGCGCTGAAAAAAATCCGCATTCGGCAGCCGCCATTTTTTTGTCAGCACTCAGCCCTATTATTCAGGGGGCGAAGGTTTTTCGGCGAGGTGCCTTTCCGGCAATCTTGTATATTCTAGATACACTGACGTGCTATTAACACCTTGAGGGGCGGTGGGATAAAATATATCCCACCTAATTTAAACAGGATTCTCACCAGAAAATTGTAACTAAATTTTATATTTTTAACTTTGGAGGAAAATCTTTGGAAAATTGCTTTTCCTTATTTAAAAATAAAAATTTCGTTTATTCCGGTGAGAATTCAATATTTAGATACGTTTTTGCTTGCCCCTCAAGAGGTTAAACTACGGTTATTGGCCAGTCAATGTATAACAGATGTGACGTCAATAGATTATGATGTCACCTTTACATATTTTTGCTGTTAAATCTCATTATTTCTCGACAGTTATTTTTTATAAAAAGTAGTCGACGGGAAAATAGACAAGTATTTTTTATTGTTAAATGAAAAACAAATATGCAAAGTAGAAAAATATTCCTATATCGTAGCTACCAACTTTTACGCTTTTTTCTTACCACTAAAATTTAATAGTAAAATTTTTCATATTTAATCGACGAACTCTGTGATTCAACAAGTCAGAAATTTCTTTTAAATTTTAGTGGTATGAAAAAAGCGTAAAAGTTGGGAGCTATGCTATATATTTTATAAAGCAGCTGTGTTGATAAAAGACTCTTTGGGGTTTAAAATATCATAAATTTGATAGAATTACCTATAGTACAGAAACTTTGTTACTTAAAAAAAAGGTGATACTTAACAGAGAAATATTTTATCAATTATTGCATTTACACGCAGTTTATTTCTGAAAGCGTCTACTTTAAAGAATATAAGTTGAATTGTTTTAGTATAAAACATGCTATTTCCCTTTAAGCTTTTCACCAGCAGTGTGGAAGAAACTGTAATCCGCTTACTTTCCCATCTACCTATTTCTTCCAGCCACTGGAGAAAAACGTGAACAAAAAAGTGACAAGGAAGTGGACACGAGGAAGAAAAAACTGATAGTTTCTAAAAGGACTTAAAACGTACGGCGGCTTAGAAACATAAAGTAGTTCAACCGTAGGAGAACTTAAATGTTAAGTCAATTTCTTTCTGTTTCCTCCTGACAGGAAGGTTTTTCATGTTTTTAAGTTTGTTATCGAGGATATTTTTAAAAAACAATGATTTTCAAAAATTAGGAAAATACTTATGAGAAGGAATAGTTCATATTTTTTTAAAAGCTGAAGTTTATATAGAATAATATTTCAAAAACTTTATTATAAACCTAAAATCTTATTTTATATTTTAAAAAGAATATAAGTCTTATATAATACGCTTTTCCAGCAAAGTCTGCAACGTAATGGGGATTATTATAGTAATGTTAACATTAAAAATAAAATAAAAGAAATAACATTCAAATGATGTATTTTCTTTGTACTTGAAAATCTTCATTTGTTATAACAAAAATAAGTATTATTGAGGTGAAGTGAGAATCTTTTTTTGGATCTTCGATATAATATTAGTTGAAACGATTACACTTTTGCAAGTTAAATATGACTTTCTTTCTTAAGGTGGGGTACAATAAATATAAGCTTGAAGGATTTAGGTGCATCTGAATGGAAATTTTTAATTATTTGATATACAGTAAAAAAGAGTTATTCGGCCATGATCCCATAGAACAGTTTTGGTATTTCTCATTATCATTTTTATTAAAAAATTTAGTTAAATTTAAAGATTGTTATTGGACAGTGGTTAATTGACACACTGTAAAAAATTTTCAGACATTATTTTTCCATGCATAAGGATTGAATTTTAGGTAGCTTTCTTTACAAAAAAGCTACCTATTGCAGCCGTTCGGAGGAAAGCGATTTCAAAAAATTTTGGTATATTTTCATCGATCATGACCCCCAGACCCCGAAACCACCCTCCGTTCACAATTGATATATATATATATATATATATATATATATATATATATCTGACCTATGTCACACTGTAACTCCCGTAATTATGAACCGATTTCGATGCAGTTCGGTGTGTACATAGTACATACCAATGTCTCGACCGAGTTCGATGGCCAGCTTCATCCGCCGTTTTGTTTCAAAATTGCGGCCATTTAAAATTTTTAAAAAAATTTAAAACTTGAAATGTGGTACCAAAAAATTAAAAATGGAAAAATATTTTTTTTCTTATGTATTTGACCTTTATACAAAGATTCCGGAGCAGTTTTTGTTTCGTCTATATCTTAAAAAATGGCTGAGTTATAGCATTTTGAATTTCTAGCGTGGCTGACATTTTGAAATGTCCTGAAATTTGTCACGCGATAAAAGGCGTATTTATGAACCGATTTTGATGTAATTCGGTGTCTACATAGTACATACCAATCTCTCGACCGAGTTCGTTGGCCAGCTTCATCCGCCATTTTGTTTCAAAATGGCGGCCATTTAAAATTTTTTTAAAAATTTAAAATTTGAAATGTGGTACCAAAGAATTGAAAATGGAAAAATATTTTTTTCTTATGTATTTGACCTTTATACAAAGATTTCGGAGCAGTTTTTGTTTCGTCTATATCTTAAAAAATGGCTGAGTTATAGCATTTTGAATTTCGTGCGTGGCTGACATTTTGAAACGTCCTGAATTTTGTCACGCGATAAAAGGCGTATTTATGAACCGATTTGGATGTAACTTAGTTTATACATAGTACAAACAATGTCTCGATCGGGTTCGTTGGCCAGCTTCACCCGCCATCTTGTTTAAAAATGGCGGCCATTTAAATTTTTAAGAAAAATTTAAATTTGAAATGTGGTACCAAAAATTGAAAATTGAAAAAATATTTTCTTCTTATGTGTTTGATCTTGATAAAAAGATTCGGGAGCAGTTTTTCTTTCGTCTATATCTTAAGAAATGGCTGAGTTATAGCATTTTGAATTTCTAGCGTGGCTGACATTTTGAAACGTCCTGATTTTTCTCACGTAATAACAGGCGTATTTATGAACCGACTTGGATGTACCTTGGTGTGTACATAGTACATACAAATATCTCGACCGAGTTGGTTGGCCAACTTCATCCGCCATCTTGTTTCAAAATGGCGGACATTTAAAAATATTAAAAAATAAAAAAATTTAAATGAGATACCAAAAAATTGGAAAATGAAAAAGATTTTTTTTGTATGTGTTTGACCTTAATACAAAGATTCCGGAACAGTTTTTCTTTCGTCTATATCTAAAAAAAATGGCTGAGTAATAGCATTTTGAATTTCTCTTGTGGCTGACATTTTAAAACGACCTGATTTTTGTCACGCGATAACAGGCGTATTTATGAACCTATTTGGATGTAACTTGGTCTGTACATAGTACATACCAATGTCTCGGCCGAGTTCGTTGGCCAGCTTCATTCGCCATCTTGTTTCAAAAGGGTTGCCATTTAAAAAAAATTAAATTTAAAATTCAAAATGAGGTATTAAAAAATTGGAAAATGAAAAAGATTTTTTTTATGTGTTTGGCCTTGATACAAAGATTCCGGAGCAGTTTTTGTTTCTGAAAATTTGTTCTTTTGTTGATATCTTAAAAAATGGTTGATTTATAGCACTTTGAATTTCTAGCATGGCTAACATTTTGAAACGATCTTGTATTTGTCACGCGATAACACACGTATTCGCCTATTTCGATGTAAGAAGGCATGTGGATAGTATACATCAACACCTCGACCAATTTCGCTGGCCAGATTCATCAGCCATCTTGTTTCAAAATGGCGGCCATTAAATTAAATATATATATATATATATTTAAAGTGAGGTGCAAAAAAAATTAGAAATTGAAAAAGGTTTCTTTCTTAAGTATTTGATCTTGATATAAGGATTCAGGAGCATTTTTTGTTTGTCTTTATCTTAAAAAATGGCTCAGATATAGCAGTTTCAACTTCTAATGTGGGTGACATTTTGAAAAATCTGATATTTTGCCTGCGACAGAACTCGTATATATCAACCGATTCCGATGTGAGTGAGCATGTGCACAGCAATTACTAAGGTCTCAACCAAGTTCACTGGTTAGCCTCATCCACCATGTTGTCTTAAAATGGCAGGCACTTTAAGCAATCGCCGCATTTGGCAGCCAAATATAAGTTACTTTAAATAAAAGCAGCTTGGATAAAGCTGACTAATTTCGCTAAATTCTCATTCATTATGATTTAGTATTAATAAAAAATAGTATTCAATCTCCCATATTCGGTTTCCATTAAATTGAGCTTCGTGTGTTTGAATAATATAAGTTGGCTTTTTTAAAATAAGGAATATGAAAGCTACCTCTTCCTCCGGCACTGGCCGGAAGGACTTTTTTGCATGCGACAGCACTCCTATATATTAACCGATTCCGATGTGAGTGAGCATGTGCACAGCAATTACTAAGGTCTCGACCAAGTTCACTGCTTAGCCTCATCCACCATGTTGTCTTAAAATGACAGGCACTTTAAGAAATTGCCGAATTTGGCAGCCAAATATAAGTTACTTTAAAGAAAAGCAGCTTGGATAAAGCTGACTAATTTTGCGAAATTCTCATTCATTATATTGATAAAAATTAGTATTGAATCTCCTATATTCGGTTTCCACTAAATTGAGCTTCGTGTGTTTGCATGATATAAGTTGGCTTTTTTTAAATAAGGATTATGAAAGCTACCTCTTCCTCCCGGCACTGGCCGGAAGGACTTTTTCGGTTTTGATTTGCTTATTTAAATTCAAATTACAGAATATTCTTTAATCTAATTTAAAAGTAAACTGAAATTCTCACGCTGAAGATGAATGTCGGTGAAATCATTAACAACCGACGAATAGTGTACTACTAGTAGTTCCCTTTCTCGATAAAATTTCCAAATTGTCCATTTTTCTTCAAATCTAAGAAAATCGAATTCTTAAATTGAAACTGAAAATAAGCTGAATAAAAATTAAATATAAAGTAAAAATAACTAGAAATTACAAAATCTAATCGCAAAAACTGTGTGCAGGTTTTAAGATAATTCTGCTGTTGTAATTTTCTTATAACGAAAAATCTTTTTACATTACAAATAACGATAAATTTAATGAAAATATGTATAACAATCAAGCACAAGATCAAAGATATACTTTAGACCATTTTCAACGATTCAAATTTTAGTATTTTTATTGCTTTAAATTCGCAAATCACATTTGATTAGTTAGAAATCTATATAAGCAGTAATGAGAACTGTTGTTAAATAAATAAATAAATAAATAAAAATCGATGGACACTCAGCCGCCCCTATTTTCAATCAATGAACTTTGACTGTTTAATGATTAATCTTCACATATCTCTTTAGTCAAATATGTAGGAGTTGTTTTCGAAATACAGTGAATCTCGTTAGTGCGGGCAGTGTAAGCCATTTTTCAGCCGCAGTAATCGAAGTACGCATAAAACAAATATAAATGGTGTAATCTGTTACGTTGAATACATTGAAATTTAATATATTTATTGATCATCGTTTTCCGCAGAAGAAGGATAGTGGTGACAATAGCTACGAAATAACGTCTAATTTATTGGACGCTTTTACATTTTTCTTTAGGCAGTTACTAAATATTTTAATGAACCCGTACTTTTAGGCTATTCAAAAGTAGCCATTGAATTTGATACGATAAAAAATCTACTTGAAATCGATGTATCTGTGTATAAATTTCAATGCAGAATTTAAACATTTTGTCAAAATTTGTGCCTCAATAAAAAATGTAAAAGGTAGATCGAATTTTAATTTATAGACTGCCCCTAAATTTTCATCAATCAATGCATATGAGCCAGGAGTAGGCATTATTACATATCGATTGGTATCTTTGTTTTGATTCTAGCATAAACGGTGCTCAAAACGACATATGGTAGTGCGTTTTCCTCACAATTTTATGTGAATTCCAGAAATTTGTAATCTCTTCAAGATATATATATATTATTTTTTTACTAAAGTTTATTTAAGTGCATTTTATGAAAGGTTTTTAATTTTGCTGACACAATAAATTACACAACTAATTCTAATTAGTAATGGGCAGAATGATTGATTATACTATAGAATAAATCATTCCGACTTGCGTAAAAACATTGTTTCCATTCTTTGTAAATGTTTTTAATCCATTAACACCAGAAAGTTCGTAAAAACAAAAGAAACAAAGGCATAAAGTTGGTAGCCTTCCTAATTTTTTTAACCCTTCCTATCTATATCTTCTATCTGTATCTTCAGAAATTTCGAAGATAAAAAGAATTTTTATATTTTTATGGGTTCTTAAATTAATTCTAATTAAAATAAGAATTTTTTTAAATACGAAATTTCCGGTAGAAATTGAATTAAAAACAAACAAACAAAGGTTCTGAGCTTTGCTTTTGCGCCTGTCCAAATGATTCATTCGAACAATAAAATCACTTATCCTGCCCATTACTAGTTCTAATCAGTAAATGTTTTATTCCAAAAGATTTATGAACCACCAGAAAATTAATTAAATTTATACTGCATGAATTAACATAAATTTTATCAAAATAAACCATTTTTGTTCTCTTTAACATCTATCATCAGGTAGCACCATAATTTGAAAATTTATAAAAGTCTTAATGCGGCTTCCATTTTTTCCACCTTATTTTGACAGGAGATTATAATTTCAGCAACTAGTATGTCATATTTCCGCAGAATTTCCTAAGACGGACTATTTTTCAGGTTGAGTGTGCGAAAGATCACGCGAGTGTTTTCTTATCCTATAGGGGAAATGAATTATCGTGACTTAGCTCTATTAATCACTAATATTAACAAACGCCAGGTTGTCATTTATTTAACACTTGAATTTAAACACTGTGGCGTTATTAACAAATCTTTATGTAAAAGATTCTGTGCTTAGTTTATTGAAAAAGCTACTTTATTATTATTATTGTTTGGCATTGAAAAACAATTAAATTAATAATATACGAATTAAGATAAATTTTATCAAAATAAACCATTTTTGCTTTCTTTTAACACTTAAATGCATGAATTTTTCTTTTATAATCGTGTTTTTTATACTTTTATTAAGGATTAGACACCAGAAATATTAGGTTAGATTTTTAACTTTATTTAGTAGCATAGTTATATGACGCTTACAGGATTAATATTTCTTTATATGTATAGTGGTTGAGAAGAACTTGATTTATTTATTAAAAGTTAAATAAAAGTGTTGAAAATTTGATACACCATGCATTTAAGGATTAGCATCTATCATCAGGTAGCAACATAATTTGAAAATTTATTAAAGTCTTATACGTCTTCCATTTTTTACCCCTTATTTTGACAGGAGATTATAATTTCAGCTACTAGTATGTCATGTTTCCGCAGAATTTCTTAAGACTGACTATTTTTGAGGTTGTGTGTGCGAAAGATCACGCGAGTGCTCTCTTATTCTATAGGGGAAATAAATTATCGTGTCCAAGGTCTATTAATCACTAACATTAACAAACGCCGAGTTATCATTTATTAAACACTGTGGTGTTATTAATAATAAAAATTTTTACGTAAAAGAGACTGTGCGTAGTTTATTGAAAATCTAATTTAGTATAACACATTTATTATTGTTTGGTACTGAAAAACAATTAAATTAATAACGCATCAATTAAGACAAATTGTATCAAAATAAACCATTTTTGTTCTCTTTAACATCTATCATCACGTAGCACTATAATTTAAAAAATGTTAAAAGTCCTATGCGGCTTCCATTTTTTCCACCTTATTTTGACAGGAGATTATAATTTCGGCTACTAGTATGTCATATTTCCGCAGAATTTCCTAAGACTGGCTATTTTTTAGGTTGAGTGTGCGAATGATCACGCGAGTGTTTTCTTATCCTATAGGGAAATGAATTATTGTGTTTTAGGTCTATGAATCACTAACATTAGCAAACGCCGAGTTATCGTTTATTAAACACTGTGACGTTATTAATAATAAAACTTTTTACGTAAAAAATGCTGCTCGTAGTTTATTGAAAAATCCAATTTAGTACAACACAGTTATTATTGTTTGGTATTGAAATACAATGACATTAATAACGCATGAATTAAGACAATTTGTATCAAAATAAACCATTTTTGTTCTCTTTAACATCTATCATCACGTAGCACTATAATTTAAAGATTTTAAAAAGTCCTATGCGGCTTCCATTTTTTACCACCTTATTTTGACAGGAGATTATAATTTCAGCTACTAGTCTGTCATATTTCCTCAGAATTTCCTAAGACTGACTATTTTTCAGGTTGAGTGTACGAAAGATCACGCGAGTGTTTTCTTATCCTATAGCGGAAATGAATTATCGTGTCTTAGGTCTATTAATCACTAATATTAACAAATGTCGGGTTGTCATTTATTAAATGCATTTAAACACTATGGAGTTATTAATAATACAAGACTTTTCGTAAAAGATGCTGTTTATTGTTCATCGAAAAATATACTTTAGTATAACACATTTATTATTGTTTGGCATTGAAAAACAATTAAATTAATAACGCATGAATTAAGATCAATTTTCTCAAAATAAACCATTTTGCTTTCTTTAAAATGTATCATCAGGTAGCACCATAATTAAAAATTTATAAAAGTCTTATACGGCTTCTATTTTTTACCACCTTATTTTGACAGGAGTTTATAATTTCGGCTATTAGTATGTCATATTTCCGCAGAATTTCCTAAGACGAACTATTTTTCAGGTTGAGTGTGCGAAAGATCACGCGTGTGCTGTCTTAGCCTATAGGGAAAAGAATTATCGTGTCTTAGGTCTATTAATCACTAATATTAACAAATGTCAGGTTGGCATTTATTAAAAACTTGAATTTAAACACTGTGGTGTTATTAATAACACAAATCTTTGCGTAAAAGATGCTGTGCGTAGTTCGTTGAAAAAGCGACCTTAGCATAACACATCTATTATTGTTTGGCAGTTATGGGATTTTTAAAAATAATTTTATCAGATAGTAATACCAGGAAAGACACGTATAAGCTGTGGTGGTGTGTTTTTCACACAATTGTATGTTAATTTCAGTATTTATCGTCTCTTCAAGATTAAAAAAAAAATCTTATTTTACTAAAGTTTTTATTTTCTCTGAATTTTATAAAAAGTTTAAAATTTTGATCAGTATAACTTACACTACCAGTTCTCATCAATAAATATTTTGTGCTAAATTTTTTTTGAACCACAAGAAAAACACTTCAATTAATAATGCACGAATTAACACTAATTTTATTATTTAAAAAAAAAAAAAAGCACCTATTTGCTCTCTTTAAAATCTATCATCAAAATCATAATTTGAAAATTTATAAAAGTGTAATGTGGGTTCCATATTTTACCACTTTATTTTGACAGGAGATTTTAATTTCAGCTCCTAGTACACTGTACAAAAAATCTGTAAAGTTACTAAAGTTTTTTCTAGGAAACGTGGACAGTTACAGGAATTTTTCTTGTTGCCGTTACATAAAAAGTTCTAGGAATCCCAGTATCCTAGAAAAACTTTAGTAACTTTACAGATTTTTTTTTTTTTTTTTTTTTTTTTTTTTTTTTACAGTGTATGCCATATTTCCGTAGAATTTCCTAAGACGGACTATTTTTCAGGTTGAGTGTGCGAAAGATCACGCGAGTGTTTTCTTATTTTATAGGATGAATGAATTACCCTGTCTTAGGTCTATTAATCACTAATATTAACAAACGGCAAGTTGTCATTTATTAAACTCTTGAATTTAAGCATTATGGCGTTCTTAATAATACAACTCCTTGCACGGAAAAACTGTTTTGTTGAAATTACTAAATTTTGGTTCATATAGCTCCATCCAAATATTTTAGTTGGAATGATTAAATTTTGGTTAGATTAACCAAATTATTTTGTTAATTCAACAAATATTTTGGTTAGTCCACCCAAAATGTGGTTATGCTAACCAAAATATTTGAATGGAGCTATATGAACCAAAATTTAGTAATTTCAACAAAACAGTTTTTTCCGTGGGCGTAAAAGTTGTTGTTCTTAGTTCATTGAAAAAGCTACTTTAGTATAACACATCTACTACTGCTTGGCATTAATGGCATTTTTTTCTGTTTATATCAGATAATAATATCAGCAAAGATACTAATTAGCTTCGTTTTTTCTTTATAGTGTAGGTGTATAATACATGTGTCATGCTGTTTTAAGTCATTAGTATATGTTTATATCTAAAGATGAATTGAATTTTTCTGTTAAACCAACAATACAATGGCTATAATAGTATTTCTTTCAGTGGAATGAAATGAAGAAAAGTAACATATTTCTTACGTATCGTTAATAGAAACCATTGTAATTATTAGGTATAAAACTAATTGCTGACATTCTACTTATTAGTCACAAGGAGAAGGCCAAGCTTGGTAATCACAGATTTTGATTATTTTAATATATATTATAAGGTAGAGACCCTTTAGTCTAAGGTTCAGCGGATTTTATACAACGCTCCTTAGTCCTTGCGAAACAGGGGAGGTCGAATATTACAACACAACTTAAATACTTACTTTGTAACAAGATGATTACGTTGGTTGTAGTTCAGTTGGTACGACGCGGCGTTTGCTCGTTGATCCTCGGGTTCGATACCAAGAAGCGCTCAATTTGTTTTTCTCCTTTCTTGTTTTATAAATATACGTGTAATTATAATTTAATAATCTCAATTAATTGTTTAATATCGTATATTAATTATAATGTTAACATATTTAAGTTTTAAATTAGTATTTTTGAATTTAAAACCATTATTGAGCATTTCTCATCATTTAAAGTAATTTAAAACAAATTTGGATCCAGGGTTGTGCAAAATTTTAATTAGATTAACGATTGAAAGTTAACGATTATTTTTTTAATCATGACTAAAGATTGACCGATTAAGCTTAGTTTCAATCCAACTCATAGACTAACGATCAGTGATTATTTTAATGTAATCAATGCTTTGATTACGATTAAATCAATTTAATCCTACTCATAGACTAATGACCAATGATTATTTGGATGTAATCGCTTGCTTTTTTACTATTAAATCAATTCTTAATCTGAATAGTCAATCTAATTAGTCAATCTAATGAAGGATTTATGATTGAAAACTTCGTGTATTGTTCTGGCTTTGGGGCCTTTATTTTATCTTTTTTCAAGCTCCTTCTGATTTAATCACTCTTGATCGCTGCTAAGGTCTTACATCGGGTCTTGTCTTGGATCGGGTTCTCTTTAAATATTTTGGATTTCGTTCGGTTTCGAGTAGGTTTTGACTGTTTATGGTCGGGCTCGGTATGACTCGATTTTTTTTTTTAAGTTCTGGATATTTTTCGAATGAAGAAAACGGTATATAAACACAATGAAGCCGAGGCAGGCCAGTCATTATTTTATTCAGTCTTAATAATGTTGTCCTGCATCATAATTTTTTCTCGTACTTCTATGACCGAGTCACTTTTATTCACGACACCCGCTGTATAACAGCTGATCCTTACAACTTGGAGTAAAGGTAATCTAAATAATACTAGATGATTAATAATAAAATACTAAGACATATGATTAATAATAATAAGTAATAAAAACTTCCTAAAATTTAAGTTTTTGACATTACCCAACATTCCATATTCCAAGAGTACACAAAGGAGTACAAAAACCTAAAAAAGGACAGGCAAATATTAACCTTTAAATAATGTTAACGGTCTCACGGACCACTGCTTTTTTCAATTTCTATAGTTTAACTTGTAACTTTCAGTTTAACTACAAATATCACCGAAATTTTGCTTCGTTTGGAACTTTAATACTGCCACCAGAGACTTTTGAATAAGGGAAATTTAATTATAACAGTACTGCACAAAAAGTTAAGTACAAAAACAACATCCTGTGAGTTAATCGCGGCTTTTATTCATCTTTCGATGGAGCGGTCTCACAGACCGCTTCACACTAGTTATATGACAATTTCTGTGACATCAGTTAAAGGTTAATTCAGGCACTTTTCTCCGGGAGGGATTTTTGTGGCTGCGGAGGAGGTGGGGGTGGGGATTTCACTTTTTGACCATTGTAAATACAAAATCTCAAATCTTCCGTGAGGGAACATATCATCTCTCCAAGGGGGGGGGGGGTCATTAAGTATGGTTAAATATATATATTTTTCTTTTCCGTTAGGAGTTTCTACACTAGAAACTTATAAAAAGGTTGAGTCGAATCTTTTCTATTTTTAATTTGAATATTACTGCCATTCAAGAAGGAACAAAAAATACATTTTTATGAAATTTTATTATATTTCCCGTTAAAAGACCTTTTTCTCCCACAGCTTTTTATATTTCAATTTAAAAAAGTGTAAGGCTCATATATTTTTGTCTTAAAAGTAGCAACCGTGTATAATTTCAAGTTTGTATCCTTAACATTTCCGCAAAAATCGTAATTTTAAACTTTTTTTGAACGCTTTTGGTCATTCATTTCAACCTTTTAAATGTCTAAACCTTTTAACTCTTCTGCGAGACTAGTCTTAAAAGTAGCATCCACATCAAATTAAAAATTTCTATCCTTAACAATTCCATTGAAATCGTAATTTAGGACGTTTTTAGAACACTTTTTGCTGATTTCACCGCTTCAATTTTCGAATTTTTTAGAAACTGTTCTTACATAGCATTAAAACTTTTAAGTTATTACCATCACGCAAATTTCAAGTTTCTTTAACCATCAATATAATAAAAATCTTAAATTCAAAACTTCTTCGCTTCTGCATCCATTGAATGTAGTGGCACCGACATGAAATATAGTCTATATGAGAGAGCAGGGACTGTCGCCATCGATTTGTGACTATCAAATGATTGATAATATTGCTCCTATTTGTCTAAAATAATTATAAAAAATATATCAGTTTTATTAAGCGGGTTCCAATTGCCCCTAATCCCCCTAAATAATTTAAACATATTGACCTCGGTTTATATGAATAATTTTGTGTAACCCTGTATAATCAATAAGGAAAATCATATAGTGACTCTTAAAAAGAATTTCGTATCAATGGAAGCGAATTTAAGAAAGGAAACAGGGCGGTCATATTTAATTTTTATCTATGTAATTAATGATTAAATTAATCACGATTAAATTAATCAAGATTGAATTCATGCAGATTGAAAAAATCATAAAAAAACTTTTTAAAGGGCAATTACTTTTTCAATTTCAATCATGATAAATTGAATTAGGCGTCAATTTCGTATGATTGTATCTTTAATCGACTAATCAATCGATTAAAAAAGTAATAGATTAATGCCAACCCTGTTTGGATCTATTATTGACTAATAAAAATTCCAAAATCATTACAGAATCTGTTGTGTCTTCCTCTGGTTATGATAAAACAAAACATATTCAAATAAAGTAAAAATAAATGCAGAAAGAAAATAAATGGGAAAGGAAAATAATTTAAAACGCAAGCATACGTATTACAAATTTAAAAATCTTTAATATGCTAAACAACAGGTTGTAATTCAGTTCTTATACTAATGTTTAATAAAAATATGCTTCTTACTTTAAAAGCAGAGTAATATTATCATCGCATTGATTTCCCTTGTTAAAGCAATAGATAAATGAAGTTTTCTTTAAATCACGAATTCACGCCATTGTTAAATATCATTGCATCGATAAAGAATATATTAAGTACATTTTAAAAGTGATTAAAATAAATAACAGTTTTATGATGTTTTATACAACTATTTAGTTACAAATAAAAAATATATATAGGTTAAAATTATAATTGATACACACTATTATAATTTTTAATTGACAATGAGATCTGTGTTTACCATGGTTGGCTCTCTCCTTCCCAGTCAAACTTCTATAAATAATTGTCTAAATTCACTACTGGTTATTTTTTCTATTTATCACATTTCTTTTTTTCATTGGTATTAAGTTTGAATAAAATGTAAGTACTTGAACATAACTTTTCAAATTTCATTACCTTATTATTTTTTTACTTTCCGAATTAATCGATGGCCAATGCAAAAATTAAAATTAGAGTATAATATAAGTAAAAATTTATAATGGCAACTTTAAAAATACTTTAATTGGAAGTTTAGAAAAATATTTTAATTTTTAAGTAATTGCAGTTTGAATGATTCAAAATATTTGGATATGTAATATAAGAATGCAATGTAAACTTGAAACGACAATTTTACTGTAAACAATATCTGCGAGCCGTAAGTTTTCATCTTTTGATACAAAGGCAAGATATTATAATATATTTGAGGTTTCAGTATTTATGAAGGAGGTTTATTGCTAGTATAATCGAAATAAAACCTTTTCCTTAAAGCTTAGTTGCATTTATGATTTATGCAAAGACACCGACAAATATACCCAAATGCATAAACACTGCGGTCATAAATTTTAAAAGGAAATTTAGCTTACTGATTTAACTTGGGAACACCTTCAAAACAAATTGCTCGATTGTTTGGAACATTTATTGAAGTTATTAATATTTTGATAATAGAGATGTAGCAATAGAAGATAAAAATTAAAGTTTTGCTAAAGTCTAACTATTGTGATATTCGGATAATCATTTCTTTACATTTAAAACTCATGGTATGACTAACCGATAATTTTTAAGAAATATTTCATACAAATTCTTATTTATTAGATAGTAAAATCTTATTATTAAAATGTACTTTTAATTTTATTATCGTTAATTTTTTCTCGGAAATATTTTGTATTATTCATCTATTTCCTTCTATTATATTATCATTTATTTCTGACTCAGAATTATTCTTTATTATTCATTTATTATTATTTTGTTCTATTATCAGTATCTTCTGACTCATTATTATTGATGGTTATTTTTTTAAAATATATTATTAAGATTTATCTATATAATTTCCATATTTAATCTCGTTTCGAAAGTCTTGTGATTACATTACAATATATGATCACAATTGTTGAATGTGTTTTGTGATGTTTCATATTAGTTTCTCACATCAGTAATATTATTATAATGATAAGGATTAATTGAGATTTAATCCAACTTAAGTATGAAAGTTCTGTAATAGTTTTAAGCCATTTTACATATGTTCTCACTATGATTTTTATTATTAATTCATTTAAAATAAATTTTAGCAATCCTAGACTACAAAGTAGTGCTTCATCTGCATCTAAAAGTAATATAGATTACTCTAAATTAAAACTCGTTAATTCAGACGTATTTACTCTAGAAACTTTTTTAACTCATTTTATGCTGGTTAAACTCCTTTCGTTATTAGTAGAAATTAATTTTTTTAACAAGAACGAAAAATTGTACATCAGGCATTAATTATGAAACACGTTCCAACATAATTATATTAAAAAATTTCATTTTTTCATATCCCACATTGTGAGATTTCTAACAGAATTCATTTGTGCCTATTTTTGTGGGAATAATCCAGATTAGAGTCCTGTGTAGATCGTATTATACAGACCCGAACCAGAAATTTCGATTTTATGTCAACACGGAATTTGACCCGAGTTCAACGTACTTCAACCGTGTATAATGCTATTATGGAAAAATACCCTGTAATTATTATCATAATATTAAAAAAATAATCGGATGTGCGAATGCCAAAAATTTCTTCTTTCACATACATGTTAGTATTTGAAAAAGTTGTTACACATGTTAATACTTCTGTGTCATTACTTCAATATAAAACTAATTTTGATTTTCATCTTAAATTTCAGCTTGATTTTTCTAATCGGGGTAAAAACGAGTTAATCTCAATGAAAATATTTAATAAAATCAATATTTTTTGTTATAATGCTGTACATCAGCTGTTTGAGAATCTCCGGGATAGCTGGGTGGGAATTTTCTGTCGCTGAATCAAAGGGTCAGCTAGGCGGGGAGGCCTACCAAATGGCTTAAGCACTCACAAGCCCCACCCAGCGGTTTCCATCTACTACCGCCGTCACCACACACACACACACACAAAAAAAAAAAATAAATAAAAATAATAATGATAATAATAATAATAAATAAAAGACCCGAAGGGACCTACAGGAAAGCCAATTGAGAATATACAGCCGATATACAACAGAACTATGAAAAATGGAGAGAATTCGTTATTTCAGGCGGATTGTTCCTAAATTCACGTTCGGCCTGCTGGCCAAAGCCAAAAACATAAAAAAAATTGGTTCAATTCCTATTCATAACATCATAACACTTTTCGAATGTACAATAATGAAAATAGTCCAAAAATCGCTATTACAGCGATCTTTTCCGGCGGAGTATTTCCAAATTCAAGGAGGATCCGCTTGTTATAGCAAAAACACACTAAAAAAAATTGGGTTAAATTCTACGCATAACTTCATACACTTTTTGACGGTACAAAGCAAACATACGGATACACGGACAGAGGGATAGACAGATATTTTGTATAAACATGTTTTACGAGATCTTTGATCCCGTTTTTAAAAACTTTCCGATTTAAAAAATATTAAACAATATTTCGGAAAAAAAAGGTATTTCCAAACTCGACCCGCAACAGTCAAAATCTAACATGAACTTGAAAAATTAGAATCAACCTCCCCGAAACGAAAAATTTTCTTGTCAGCTGGATCTGGCTCAAACCGCGGGTCGAGTCGGATTACCCGATTTGACGCAGGATTGTAATACACACATTTTAAGTTTTACTGTTGTCAATATCGCTTATTTTGGCGCGTAGAAAACCATGATATATGAAAATGCTCTGAGGTACACCGGTAAAAAACGATACATGACGAGACTACCATTTAAAAAACGTAACGAAGTGATGCAATTTTGCGAAATTAGACAAATTTTACAAAAGAGAAAGCATTAAAAAGTTAAAAACAACCAACTCACAAACAAACAAAACAGAAGAAAATTTTATGTATGTACAGTGTTCCTTAAAGACATGGTGCTCTTTTGTCCGGTCACAGGAAATCAACTAAACTATAAAACAGGAATTCTGCTTTTTCAGAATTTAGTATCCTCCCCGATGACAAAAAAATATATGTATATAAATATAGATTAAACAAAAACCTAATTTGCAGAACAAATTAAAAAAACTAAATTTATTTCCTAAATTGTTTAAGCCCGAGAAGGGGCAGATATTAAGATATTTCATTCAATTCGTTCTACATTTAATGTTAAATTTTTATAACAAATAAGTTAAACCAATTGACCATTAAAAAATAAAAATGAAATTCATACAATATAATACTTTAAACACCTATATACTGAAATTCCGTTCAAATGAAATCGAAATAAATCTTACTTTTTTAAAGTTTTGTATTTTGCATGTATCTTATCATATTATGTACAATCATCATAAACATAATGCAAAATCTGCAGTACAAATATTTACAACTTAAAAATGGAAAAAGTCGAAGATTTATTTCAATTTCATTGAACGGAATCTAAGTATATAGGTGTTTAAAGTACTATATTTTATGAATTTCATTTTTATTTTTTAATGGTCAATTGGTTTAACTTATTTGTTACAAAAATTTAACATTAAATGTAGAACGAATTGAATGAAATATCTTAATATCTTCCCCTTCTCGGGCTTAAATAATTTAGGAAATAAATTTTGTTTTTTTTTAATTTGTTCTGCAAATTAGGTTTTTGTTTAATATGTCAAGCTTTTTAATAACTACTGCATTCAGACGAACACATTTCAAAATTAATGAAGAGTATCATCATCAGGCTTTGATTTGTGCGAGATCGCACCACAATTTGTGATGCAATTTACCTATGTATAATTCAAAATGTTTCACCAGTCCAGTAACGCAGGTTGCTGTAGTTTGGTCAAAAAATTACAATCTGAACTTAAAAAATCTGCTTGAAAATGTAATTTTTATTTCCACTTTGACGCCATATTCACCTTCTTTTTAATTCTTAAAAAAAAAAAAAAAAAAAAAAAAAAAAAAAAAAAAAACTATTTCAGTTTCTTCAGTTTCATGTTTCACGTGAAAATCATTCAACTAAAAATAGGCAAATTATTATTACAGCTTTTGAATTATTTACAACAATGAAGGAAAAATGTTAAATTTTATTAAAAAATGTCCGTTGATTCTCAATGAAAAAGCAAAATAGGCAAATACAAATTAGCCCACGTTACTCTCTAGATTATAATCCACCTATATGCAAAGGCATTTTATGATCCGTTTTGACCTTGACGTCAGGTAAATGTTTTTACACTTTGAATTTATAATATTATTAGAATTAGCAAATAATTAAAAATGAGTGGCATCAGGGACAAAAAGGTGGGAAGAAAAAATGAAAAAGTTATGATCTCCATAGGCTTTTCTATGTTAAATTAACATTGAGAAGTGACACTGGAAATAAATAAGTATTGCGCTGCCGCGCAATACTTAAATACATTAGAGTCCCGATTATACGAGTTAATCGAACTTGTACCTTTGGAATGGATCATTTTCTTCTAATGGTCTGATGGCTTCCATCATTATGACACATTCATTATAAATGAAGTGTTAGGTGAAGATGAAAGAGCAGCCGTAAAAAGTTAGAACTCTGATTTTCTGGTCAGAATGGGGGAAAAATGGCCATAATTTTTTTCAGAGTTCTAACTTTTTACGACTGATCTTTCATATTCACCCAGTACTTCATTTATAATGGCTGTTTCATAATAATAGAGGCCATCAGTCCATCAGAAGAAAATAACTCGGTGAAAGCGGAAACTCCGATAATCGGGACTCTACTGCAGTTCAGTTTTAAGACTTTTAACACGCGATTTTACTTTGCATAAAGTGACGTCATCCATATCCGCTGAAGAATTCATCATTTGCGATCCAGTGTTAAACAACATCTACAGTAAAGTACGGTTAGGACGTCACTATCACTGAATAATACACAAATCGAAAAAAAAAAAAAAAAAAGAGAGAGAGATTTCGTCATTCAAAAAATCTCGACAAAAAAAGTTTGGCTATCTCACAGCTATCTCTCAATTGGCTATTCACAGGTCTTCATTTGTTTGTATTATTAATACAGATATTTAAAATTATATTTAGTTTCTAATAGCTCCATGTTTTATAAGAAATCCTTCATTTATATTTTTCAGAATAGCAAGTATTTTAAGTATTTTTTTTTTCTGTTTTTATGGAAAAAGGGCAACAAAAAAGATATAATTGCTATTTTTCTTACACTTTCTACGGAAATGGGGTTATTCCGTTGCCAATATTAAGCAAATCGCTTTAAAAACTACAAAAAAAAAAAATAATATCTAAAAAATAAATGGTGATGTAGTTTTCAAACAAATTGCATTAAAAAGTACTTTTTTTTCCAATACGACGGTATAAAAATTGAAAATGTGCGATGCTTAGAAGTTTAAAAAATTGCTATAGAGTATTTAATCGTACTGCTTTGTTTTACGGCTGGCTTCTATAAAGTAACGTTATTTTTGGAGACTACACAAAATAAGCTGGAAGTAAGAAATAGCATACCGTACCGGGGGCTAACAAGATGGAAATGTGAAATCTTCTCCAAATAAGAGAAAAACTCTCCATGTTCCAAATCTGTTAAGTTAAGTTTGATCTGGCCTCCATTTGTTGCCCTACACACATCTAAACGATATTTAAGTTCTTCCCATACTCAATTAATGACGCCTGGTTTAACAGAGTGAATAACGTCTGTGATTCTCTGTTTCAAATAATTTCATCATATTTATTTATCGTGATTATATTATAGTAATAGCGTATACAAATAAAGTTTATTTTTTCAATAATTTGGAACAGCTTGTATGCAGAAATAGTATTTGGGAAACTTTAGATTAAAGTAATATTTGTTTTAAGAGTCGGACTAAACAATGTTCGATAGATTTTTTATTGCGATTAATTTTGTAGGTTTGTTATAAATCAATATAACAGTTCTTTTTTAAACACTTCCTTTCGTAGAGATTCGACCGGTTCCATCTTGTATTTTCTTAATAATCTTGAAACGAGACCATCTGAAAAAAAAAATTAAATAAATAAATAAAATAAAATAAAATAAAATGAGATCGAATTATACGTTGAAGAGTTATGGCTATATTATATACAAACATACATATATACATATATAGATAAGAGGACGTGATTTTTAAAATTCGCCTTACACAGAAAAGAAAACTTTGGTAGACCAACATTTATTTCCAAATCTCTCGTATATAACGTGAGTTTTGAAAGGGAACAACGATTTTACAATGCCGAAAATAGACTATAAAACTAGTTTAGCTGCAGATTGCAGGGTTTTTTCGGTGTATGTTTAGATGATTACACAAACAGATTAGATGAATAATGTAAATGCATTCTTTCTTTTTCTTTTTTTTTTTTTTTTGGATAAGGCGAGTTTTGAATCTGGCGTCCTCATATATATGTAGAAGATACAAACGAGTTGTATGATCTCCTTCGTTTAAAGTCGGTTAAAAATTAAAACACTCACACTAAATAAACTTATGCACGTAGCAAATATTTTATATTTTATCCATTAACTAAAATAATATCTATATTAAATTAAAAAGTAATTTAGCACGTTTATTTGTTCAGAAATAAATTACACTATTTTAAATTTTATGCCTTACTGCACTCTAAATTAAAATGTCTGAAATTCAGACACTTAAGTGTCTGAAATGGAGTGTTCAATTTTCAGACATTTTAAAATGTCTGAATTTTTTCAGAAGCTTTTTGCGTCTGAATTTCAGACACTTCAAACGTCTGAATCGCATCCATTTTTTTGTAAGCATCATACGTAGCCATGTTTGACCACGTTGAATCCTGGAAAAATATTTGGCTGTGGTCCTGCCCCTCCCCCCCCCCCCAATACAGCCTGATTTTTTTGGTGCTCTCAGTTTTGGTATACAATTTTCGTTACATTGATAATTTAAATCTTTTACGACATTGTACTGATTATAATCAATATCTTGAACTTCAGGAGTAGAACAAGATTAAAAAACAAAAAATATTTATCTAAATATTAGATTTTTTAAAATTTATTTTGTTTTTAACCTTATTTTACTTTAAAAGTTCAAAATATTGATTATAATCAGTACAATTTCGAAACAGATTTAAAATATAAGCTTTACAAATATTGGACATCAAATTTGAGGGCACTACAGTCGTAGGGGGACGGGGCACTTCCCAGTTTGCCCTTCCTTTAATCAAGAAGTACTTTTGCAAAAAACGCAACCCTGCATTATAGTTGTCTAAATTGAGATGTCCGGTATTCGGGAGTATCCGTTGTGGAGGTTAATGGACATTCTCGAATAGCGAACACCTCTATTTAACGAATACTTTTTTAATCAGCAGACATACATATTTGTATATTTTTACCTCAAAAAAGTAGACATCTCCAATTATCGGACAAATTCCGCGGTCCCGAAGTGTTCGCTATTAAGGGCTTTTAAGGTACATAGATAAATATATATATATATATTATAATCTTGTCCTACTCTAAAAGTTCAAAATATTTATTATACTCGGTTGAATGTGGAAAAAGATTTAAAATATCAGATGTACGAAAATTGTAAAAATC
This sequence comes from Maratus speciosus, assembly GCA_963932465.1. Lineage (NCBI taxonomy): Eukaryota > Metazoa > Arthropoda > Arachnida > Araneae > Salticidae > Maratus > Maratus speciosus. Next base: position 377,526,552 of record OZ010788.1, on the reverse strand, counting down.
CCCCCCCCCCCCCCAAAAAAAAATGAAAATATAAAAAAATATATTGCCACATAGGCAATTTTACATATACATCACTTGATAATCACAACAGCCATTTAACTATGAATAATGAAAATAAATAAATAAATATCCTACTTTAATAACATTGGGGAAAAAATGACTTTGGTATTTTGTTAAATATATTTGCGTTTTTAAACTTGTCCTACTCTAAAAGTTCAAAACTTTCATTATAATCAGTGCAAGATTTAAGATATCAGCTTTACAAAAATTCATGCAAAATCCCCCCCTCCCCCCCCCCCCAAAAAAAATGAAAATACTTATTTTAAAATTATGTTTTTAAAAAATTTATATTTCCACATGGGCAAGTTTTTATGTAGATCAGAGGGTACTCACAAAAGCTATTCAACTATCAATAAAAACAAATAAGTACATATTCTATATTAAAAACATGAGGAAAAAATAACTTATGATTTCCAAACTTCTTTCGTCTTAAATATATACAGTAACATCTGTCATTTTTGTATTTTTCGTATAAGTGCATATAAATAAAGTTACCACAATTTTAAATACGAAATCTAGTTAGAGGTTTTTACTTTTTCCCATTATAAATTTCAAATTACTTTTTTATTAAAAATAATAAAAAAATCAGTATTAGAGTTGATTGCAAATCAAATACATATGTATATTTTTACAGGCAGCTTCATATAATAGACCAGTCTCATTTACTTTATTTATCTTTTTTTAATCTGCGGTTTTATGCCAGGAAGTAAGAAAGCATTAGGTCATCTTTCAAAGTTTTTTTTTCTTTACTTCCTTGTGGCCGTCATTTACTGCGAGATAAAAATTATCCATTGAAACTAAGAACTGACATTGAATATATAATTCGTAATAAAAAAGAACGTCATAAGTTTAAAAATATATACTTCTAGAATTAGTGGGGTTTTTTGCGAACAGATTCAAAACTAATTAAATTTCATGCAGGATTTTGTTTAGTACAATAAATAAAATCATAAAATACACTAATTTTACTACTATAAAGAAACTTACTTGAGTTGCTGCAAGAGGTAAGAAATATTCCTCGATTTGAAATTTTAAAAACTACCACAACCACAGTGAGGGAGAAAGACTTTCATCAGTTTAAAAGGTAATCCCATAATACATCCGACTAGCCATATTTAAAGAATGAGATGTTTCATCCTAAAAACAGGTCCCGCCAGACAAAAGTTTCTTTTTTTTTGCCAGCTTCGACAGGACAAAGATGAATAACACAATATTATTGATATAAATTGATACGAGTTAACACTAAGCCCATTGCACACGCTTTGTAGAATTTCCGGGTGTAATCTTCAACCGTCGTCTACTTCTGTTCTGTGTCTATCCCGCCCTTGTATCGACGACAGCTTCTAAGAGACATTTGATGTCGAGCACACACGTCAGATGTATGTATTCAATAAATAAATAATCCAAGTTAATACGAATTAAAATCACAGTACTTCACATTTCGCAAAAAACGAATTAAAATACACGCGTACATAAAAACAAACTTTGTTTGAATTACAACGTATACCACTTCGAACGAAGACATCTAAAACGCATGCGCAACTGGGAGTGCTAGTGCCCCCTGGTGGTTATTGCGTCGGAAGAATCAAAACGTCTTAAATTAAGACACGTTTAAAGCAATGAAGTGTCTTAAAATAAGACGTTTGCGGATATTTTAGACATTATTCTCAGTTCGTTTACACCATGGTCATAGTAAGACGCTTATGTATCTTAAATTAAGACATCTATAGTGTCTTAATTTTCAGATTAAGACACTTAAGTGTCTAAAATTCTTTTTCAGTCACATATGTGTCTAAATTTAAGACGCTTCTATTTGCAGTGTGCTTCTTTCCAACTTTCGAGATCTCACCTGCATTTTCGAGATGCGTAATATGAATAATATCAAGATAGGGAATTTTATTGTCTCATGGATTAGCGCATGAATAATTAAAGCTGCAGATGTAGAAAATAGAAAATACATTGTAAATCATGAAAAATTGAATAATGAGTTCGGGTTCTTCTAAGCGAAAAAGTATAAACAGATAATACGCACAAACACACATGGTATTCAACTGTATTTCTATTAAACTAATAAACATATAGTTGTATAATACGATGCTGTCAACTTAGTGAGGTAAAGTATTTAGCTCACTCTTAGTTGTTAAATTATTTCATTTTGCATGTTTTAAAGACTCATAAAACATAATTGTTTTTATAGTAAAGTATTTTTTTACTAATATTATGCATAACGTTTTATTTGTTTCAAGTCTTTGAAAACGATTACAATTTTAAAAATTTTAAAAGTAAAGAATCAGAGTTTTATTTTTAATTAGTCTATTAGTAAATGAATTAATAATTTAACAGCCAATGTATTCGTCTCCCTCCCTCTCCTCCGCCAAAAAATTATATAAAAAAGATTTAAAAAATAACTTGTAGGAAGAAGCATAAATGGTAATACTTTAATTTTACTTGATTAATTCAATTTTAAATATTTAAAAAACAAGCAATCACTTTTCAGTATGAATACCTGATATTCAATTAGAAATTTCAACATTATGCTTTTTCAGTTTAACATAAAAACAATCCGGCAAAACTAATCACCCTACAATGTGCAGATGAGCTTTTCAAATCGCTTTTTAATATTGTATTTTGTACATTAAAAACTAGAAATAGCTTAAAGCAACTACTTTTCAATGTACACATGAACGATTTTAATAACATTTTAAATAGCACTTTGTAATTTAAACAAACATATCAACAAAACATATTTACAAAAACATCAGATTAAACGATTTACGTTTAAAATAATTAAAATAATAAAACATTGTAAAAATTACCATAAAGTAAAAAAAAAAAATTACGTTTCAATACGTTTGTCAGAATTTTCAATAACTTTTAAATATTGTACATTGACAATTTAAATATGAAAAAAAGCTAACTTTTCAGATTTACAGATATTTAATTAAATTTTAGGTATTTTAATTTGTAAATTTAAATTATCTCTACTGTAAACAATTGACAATCGTGCATGAGCTTCCCACATAAATCCACTACATAAACTTATTTGAATATTAAATTATATAACTTTCATGCCAAATTTCCATTATGTAATAATTTCTATAACCACTTACGAGAATATGATGCCACATATTGAAAATTTAATTAAAACCTCACTTTATGTGTAAGTGCTCTTGAAATGGAGAATATATTTAATATATATATATATATATATATATATACAGAGAGAGAGAGAGAGAGAGAGAGAGCATTATATATTCCGATAAATGAACCATCTGAAGTAGAAGGTGCGATGTTTCAACTTTCATTATTCTTACTTTATATTATGTAAATTTTACAAACAACTTCAGAAGCTTTGATAGAGCTATTTCAGCAGAATAAGCCTAAGACGTCATAATGAATTTCATTATGTAATCGGATTACAAAACTATTGCATTGCACAATTTTAGTATTGTAATCCGAAAGGAGGATTAATTTTGGCAACTGCATTTTCCTTCAAATAATTATTTTTCCCCCAACCAATTAAAAACAAATAAATAAATTTAAAAGTCATTTTGTTTAAATTATGGTTTAACTAAAGCTAGAAAAAAAAAACATTCTATCTGTATATAAATAATGTCTTTTGCAAACTTACAGGTCATTCCTTATAAAAACACTGGTCTACAAAAGAAAACTTTTTTTTATCCTTTAAAAAATACGATGTATTTTTATACTGTTTTGGGGTTACAGAATATGAATTAACCACTAAATCTTTAATGTTAGCTCTCGGTTTAAAAATACAGATGGGCAAAATTAGGATCCCCCCCCCCCAAAAAAAAAAATGTATTTTTAAATTAATATTTAAACAATATACGGTACTTAAACTATAATTTTTTTTAACAGAAATCGAGTTCGAGAAGCTTCCAATATGTGAATCTAAAATTATAGCTCATTCCATCAAATAGTTTTTAAGATATGATTAATAAATTAAGGTCGGCTGAGGTAACAAAGATTAACCCGTTCGGAACCAGCATGTCCTACAGGAATTTAATTCGGTTGACACCACATTTTTTTTTACTACCACTTGCACACTATTTTAAAGTGAAATATATATAAAAAAAAATAATGTATAGTGGCACGAAAATAATATAAAAATAGCCGTCACTGGCAGCCCTGCTAATGTAGAGTCCGATAAGAGTCAAAAACAAAGTTTGCAATCCTATTTGGAGTTTTCAATAAATTTTACTTTTAGATTTAAGACAGAAAATCATTTGGTGAAATAATTTGGATATATACGGATGTACCATTTGTAACTCCTAATATTAAATGCCTTTTAATATTGTTCAAAAACGAACAGCAATGCGATATTTTTTAAACATAACTTAAAACTACTTGATTGAATGAGTTGCAATTTAGAGTCACATATTTGAAGCTTCTAGATATCGATTTCTGTAAAAAATATATATATATAAGTTACGTTTCACATATTGTTTTAAATATTCATTTAAAAATACCTATTATTGAAAAAAAATTAATTTTGTTCATGGGTATTTCCAAAAGAAGATCTAATGAAGGTTTTTTTGTTATATTCATGTTCACCCGGTTAATTTCAATAGGAATTGCACACTTTCACTCCAAGGACAATTTCACTATTGTACAGTGATTAAAAAAGTTTTAGGAAAAGCTCACAAGTATATCCAGGTTCTAATTATGCTATGCTTAGGGATAGATGGAACGTGCATAGCTTCCCCCTTTACAAAATCGAAAGTTTTAATCTATAAACTATATATTTTTCTATATATTTAAGATACAAAACCAAAAAGTTTTTAAAATATTTCAAATTAATTTTTTTCCGTCATTTCCTTACAATTACACGAAATGATATACAAAACCTCGTTTACATTAATGTGCAGCTATAAACGAAATTTACTTAATCAATCAATAATTCTCGTACAAAATTTCGTTAACGCGATATTATATGATTTTTATAATAAAATATTTTCCTGATCATGCCTTGTCATTGTAAGAAATATGAAGCAGTATATATAATTATTAAAGGAATCTTTACTGAAACTTGGAGATATAGTATGTACAATGCATTATTTTCTTATATCGGAATTCAATATGCAACTTTATTATGAAAACTGAAATTGTAAATTTATTGTAGTTTGAAATTTCAACTTTGACTCACCTTGAATTACCAGAACAACAGTATAAATTCTGTAAACTATTTTAATTTAAATCAATCAATTCAAATATATTTGCATATAGTGTCACCGAGCCAGTAGTTGACCAAATAAAGTTAGTACTACGGGTTTTTTTTTATTAAATTTCCCTTTTTTTAAATTTTAGAAGTAAACTAACATGATTGCTACAACCATTAATGAATGTACTATAGTGGGCAAAAATGCAATCTGCTGTAATGAAATAACAACAAAATTATAAATAAATAGTTTCTTTAATTGCCATTTTCATAGTATTTGATCAATAGAAGAAATCAGTCGAAAATTCAAAAATTAATCTTTAAAATATCATGATTGGGTTATGATTAACAATAATTCATATAAAAACTATCATTTGAAATAAGCAAGATGATGGATGTGGATTATTTTAACTTACCGTAATTGTCTGCAACTAATCAAAAACTAAATTTTTACATTTTCTAATTAAAAAAAAAAAAAATATATCATAAAATGGCTTCTCTTACAACAGGCAGTTGAAAATAGTGTGACAACTGTTGCTCCAACATTCAAAGATATTATGCCCAGTGCCATGTGTAAAACTCATTTCCGCCTGAAATTGAGCATTATTTAAAAGTTTTTATCAACTACTGGAGGGGTATCAACTACTGGCGTGGTCAAAATAGTTAAATTTAAAAACGCGTATCACAACTGAAAACGATTTAACAGCAATTATTGTTCATAGGCAGTGCTCTAGCCATATTCTCTGTTCTGTTCCTGTAAATGAACGATAAATATGATCACCATATTCTTCAGTAAGTGCCTTGTTGTACACCTAAGATATATATACAGTATAAACTCGATTATCCGAAGTAATTGGGACCGACCATCTTTCGGAAAATCGAAATTTTCGGATAATCTAGAATGCCTTAATTTTAAGATTAAGGGCAAATATGTGCGCTAATCCTTATTATGATAACAAGTGCTTAATAAAAATAATGCAATAGCAAAATAGATACAAGAATAAACTACCTGAATTTTAATTTTGAATTTAAGTACCTTTTACATATTTCACAAGGGTTTCAAACAAAGTTTTGTTTGTTGTTGAAGTTTCGATTGCCTATGCTGCGCTACTCTAGCATGAAGTTTTTTTTTAATACATCACAGTCATTCTGCTGATTTATGCATAAAACTTTTTCATTTTTGCAGCATCTCTCTTCATAACATTAACCACTGCAATACCAATGCTGTATTCTTGAGCTTATTTTGTCATACTCTCCCCCGATTCTACATGATTTATAAATTTAATTTTTCTGCTATACTTAACACTAGAACCGCCATAAGGAGTCATTTGACCCATGCCAAATTGATAATTCTCGATTCGAGCCAGAAATATTTTTATAAGACATGTTAAATGTATGCAGAGCAAAAATAGGCTAAATAAGTTACATAGTTTTAAATAAAAATTCTGGAGTGAAATACTTTTTATAAAACTTGAGTAAAATTTGTGGCGGTTCAAGTGTTAAAGTAATGCGATTTTTTTCTTTGTACACATGATAAAAATGAATTTTTTTACTCCAGTAAAAATCTCGTACGGGAGCTCAAGGTAAGTTCAAAGAAATTCTAAGTAAGGGGATCCAAAATGTTTATCTGTACTCGTAGTTCGGAAAGGACCGCTTGCACACGAGGAATGTGATAGTTTAAAAAAAAAAATAAAGCTTTAAAAATGAATTTCGGTTAAGCGAGAGTTTCGGTTAAAAGAGTTCGGAACAAAGAGGTTCTACTGCATATAAATTTCAATATTTTTAAAGTAGTGTAATATAAAAAAATACACCACAAAATATTTTTCCACATAGACCGTAATATAATGGAATTATTTTAAGTGTCCCTGTAAAGGAACTGTAAATGCTACTCACTTCAATTTCAATAGCGAACATGCAATAGTAAGTCCCAATAACATATATCAGTTTCATGGTAATCTGACTATAGTTACGCTAGTTCGATCACAGACAGTCAAGCCTAATTCATAAACACTAGCCTCCTTTGGCTACTAGTTTTGTCTTCCTTAAAATTTATGTTTGGGAAAGCATGATAAGCATTGTATCATGTTACTTTTATTCGTAGTTTAATTTACTTGGACTCCATTAAGTATGATTAATATAATCTCTTAACCTAATATTAGTTTTTGTTGCATTAAAATATCTCAATTTGTTGTTTTTCCGTAAGCAAGTGAGCCCTATTGGTTTACAATGGAAGTCTATGAAAATTTGGCTAAATATTAGAGATATCGCCTAGCTGGCGTCACTTTTGGCGACTAATTTTGGTCGTCAAATTTGGCAATATATCGCCACGTTGCGACAAACGAGGTGGCATTTGGCTACAGAACAGGGCCCTACCTTATAAATATGGAATGCATTAAATGCTCTGAAGTGCGTTTGATCAAGGCATTCGGGCATTGCCATTAAACATTTAACAAATAATAGCGATTTCTGTGCCACGTGCGTTAGCGTAATATATATATAGATTTTTCAACTGAAATAAATAAATATTGTTTAACGTCTGATATACGATTTAAAATTAAAAAATATATTACAATTCATCAGACATGCAAGTAAAAATTACATAAATATATTTAATACAATTAAAAATGCAAACGTTTCGGGCTAAGTTTTAGCCCCTCATCAATGCAATAACATTCAAATGTCCAGAAAACTATATATCATGTTTACAGTTAATAATTATTAACAGTTAAAATTAAAGAAAGTGCAAAAAACCATATCAAAGCAATGCTATGTATCCAGGTGGAACTACACAGGATTCATTAATCCGGCGAAATTTGCTTACGAGTGGACACAACTTCCAGAAATCTCTACTTTTAACATTTTTCCAACTGGATCTGATAACTGTCAGTTGCAATGACGTTAAAAGTAGAGATTTTCTGGAAGGTGTGTTCACTCTTAAGCAAATTTTGCCGATTAATGAATCTTGTGCAGTTCCACCTGAATACACAGCATTGCTTTGATATGATTTTTTATACTTTCTTTAACTTTAACAGTTAATAATTATTAACTGTAAACATGATATATAGTTTTCTGGTCATTTGAATCTTATTCCACTGATGAGGGGCTGAAACTTAGCCCGAAACGTTTGGATTTTTAATTGTATTAAATGTATTTATGTGATTTTTACTTGTTTGTCTGATGAATTGCAATACATTTTTTAATTTTTCAATTGCTTTGAAAAGTATTAAAAAGCGTCCTCATCATGGAAAAAAAACTGTATTGTACTATTTCTGTATTGTTGATCAGAATTTATTATCCCTGCATTTCCGTATGCCATTCATGATAAATAATATTAAACACTAAAAACTTCATTTTTTTTTTTTTTTTTGAAATCCTAATCTAAATTTGACAAAAAGAGCCAAATATCATGTCACAATGATGTATTCAGATTGAAATTTTCAGAGATAGCTACAATTTCTATATGAAGACGACCTCTAAGCTATTTGAAACATAAATTGAAAAGAGTGCATAATTTACAGTCTAACGGCTATTTCCGTTTATTTTCCGTGACAAAATTTGGAGATTAAAATCTATGGAGCGTTCTCAGTTTTTTTTTTTTCCCACAGTAATTATACACTGTAAAAAAATATTGCCAGTTTTCCGGTAGGAATCATAAAAATTGTTGCGCTTATCGTACCGGAATAATTTCCGACCCAGCTTGGAATGAAATGCTTAAAAATAAGGAAATAGTTCGTAAAACGATATTTTATGGATTTTATTCCGATTTTACGGATTTTATTCCAGGCTGGGTTGAAAGTTATTCCGGTACGATAAGGGCAACTATTTTTCCAATTCCTACCGGAAAACTGGCATTATTTTTTTTTACAGTGTATACAAAGTATCCTAAAATGATGTGAACTTAAAAAAAAAAAATCTCTGACAAGTAAACGGTGACAGCTATTGAATTATATCTTCAGTGTTGGAAAATTGGCGCAGAGGCGGAGCCTATTGACACCACTAAATTTTTATGGTATTATCCAGTTTAATAAAAACTCAGAAATTTGATCATTAGATAAGAGGCAAAATACTACTATAATTTAGTGGTGTCAATAGGCTCCACCTCTGCGCCAATTTTCCATCACTGTATCTTGGAGATTAATGTATAAAAAGAGAATTTTATTTACTGTCTTTCTTATTTCAGTTCAAAATATCTTTGACAGATGGCTCATCAATGTCTCAACCTGTTAGATCCTTCAAACTAACGCCTAAAAATTGAGCAAAGCTCACCTAGTTTATAATTTTCATTCTGTTTAGCTATTGGTGAGTGAGAGGTACTCGCAAAGGTGGCTGACGAAGGTTCTGGGTTCCACCCCATGACCTCGTTCGTCGGCCTAACCGTTCGGAGTTTTCCTCGTTTTCATCTAATCTTGGGTAACCTTGAAAAAACGGGCTGGGCTCCGTCAGAGAGACCCACACGGAGGGCACTCTTCCTCATTCTATAGCAAGGAATCAACGGTAATAAACAACATGCGTGATTATCTATTGAATATCCCATAACTTGTTCGCGCTTTGAAATTACAAGGTTAGTTTGAGCAGTATTAATGTTTGAAACACTGAAATACCATCAAACGGTGATATTTGGAATAAAAACATAAAGGAGTAGCAAAGAAATCCCTGGCTTTGATTCTGCTCGAAGTATAATGAGAAGATCCGTTACCGTTTACTTGTAATTGAATTCAGTCCAAATAAAAACTCCCAGTAAGATGTATTTAATTGTATGTGTGTAGGTTTGGGAATAACGTTTTATGTGTGGATGGAGTATTCAGATCGAAATTTAATACTTATTAATCTTTAATTTAATATATTTTTTAAAAATAATTTCTTAATATAGAATTAAAAAGTAATTGTTATACTTAACCATGCTGCCATGTGAATAAAATATGGCTTTGAGTCACAGTTTTTTTAGATTTTTTATTCTCGTTTTATTATTTTGGTTAAAGTATGCTATATGAAACACAGTATAGTTTATTAAAGTTAATTTTGAAAAAATATAGATTAAAACACTTATTTTTAAAAAGATGGCTGAAACATTTTAAATATGAACATTTAAATTATATTTTTAAATCCACTCTAACCTGTTCTAGGCATTCAAGTTTCAGTTCTAGAAGAGAAAGCTTAAAAAGATCATTATAATTATACGAACATAAAATAAACTTTAAAGCAACTTGTGCCATACAAATAATATAGGAGTAAAGCTGTAACGATATGGTGCTCTTTGTTTTCACAGTAACGATACTGCATTTTCTAAGTACTGAAGCGCAAGAAGAATATATTATTCAAAGAACATACGCGAAATTCATACTTTATTCATAAATTTTCTTTGAAATTGCCGTCTTATAATTATCTTGAAAATTTTGCTGAGTATTCCTTAAAAGTTCAGCGTGAGAAAATCACGTTTAAAGTGAGAAAATGCAACATTTTATTCCGACATTTCTCGTTAAATATTTAGTTTAGTCTGTAAATTAATTAAGCCCTTGTTTATAGAGAAACAGAATTTCGTTTATTTGATTGGCGTAAAAATTAAAACTCACTTTATTTCCATTTTATGTGAAGAATATACTAATGGATATAATGCATTTATATAAATAGCATATGCATAGAAGATGCGTAATCTCTTTATAAATATTATAAATGTAAAATTTCATTTTTTTAATCTATTTTTGTTATAAATTACAGTTTTATATATATATAAAAAAATCTGATGGTAAGGCTAGTCTTCTTAACATTGCTATTACTCTCAATTTTTCATCGAAATCTATAATTTTTTTATTAACACCTTCATTTAAAATAAAGGTACTTGCGTATGTAAGTTAGACTTTGCTATATAGCACCCAAAACAGGATAAACTTTTCATCAACTACAAGAATTAATTAGAGATTAATCAGAAGAGAAGCAATTGAAATAATCACAGAGAAATCTGAAATCTGTAATGATATGGTTCACGCAACAATTGAAAATAGATGGCGACACTTGTTAAACATATGGAAAAATCACAGAAAATTTCGAAGGCAATAACTAGAGAAAAACAAGTAGGAAATTGGCAAACGTGGCAAATGAGGTGCGTTCGTACTATAACTAGTTTTATAAATATTTTTGCCCCCCATATTGTACGGAATATATATTTTTTTGCACATCATAAGTGCATAGTCTGTAACATCATTAAAATGCGCTTGCAATAATTTTTTTCCCATTGCCCGTAATGTAACGAAAGACTTTTGACTGCCCCTGTAATTAAACTATACATTCAATTTTCATAAAATCTGAAATGGCCTTGACAAAATTTTGCAACAATTATATATTTAAAATTTCAGACCATTCGGAAGACTATAACATCATTGAAATGCACTTGCAATAATTTTTCCCCATTGGCCGTAATGTAAAGAAAAAATTTGAATGTCCCTGTAATTAAACCATACATCCGATTTTCATAAAATTTAAAATGGCTCGACAAAATTTTGCAACAATCATATATTTAAAATTTCAGACCATTCGGTTGGGTAGTTTTTGCTCAGTTATATGCGGACGGACAGACGGACAGACGGACAGACGGACAGACGGACTGAACGACGACTATAGGTGCTACGTATTTATATAATTACGAACGCACCTAATGAGACGAAAAACAACATTAACACGTCGAGTGCCACGGTGACTGACACTGAAGCTGAAAAATTTACAATGTTTTAAGTAATTTTTAAGAAAGTATAATCCTGTAATAAATAAAAGGTAAGTAAATTTTAAATAAATTTTCAGTAATTACTTCAAACAATACATATAGTTTTGGTTTTATATCATATTTTAGACCGTCAGTCATCGGTGAGTCAGTCACTGTCAGTCATCGGTGAAAGGTTTAGACCGTCAGTCATCGGTTCTAAACGAAAAGTTCAGTGTCAGCCACCGGTGGAGGACGTGGCGCTTAACGTGTTAACTGAATATGCTTCAATAAAGGAGGTGAAAATATTTTGGATAATTTTACATTTGTACTGATAGTTTATTTGTTTTAGGGTATGTATATTTTTAAAATTTTTGACATGATCACTGTTTTTTGGTGTATTTTAAATTACTGTATTTTAGTATATTTTAACGCAATATAATCAATGTAATAAATTGGTACAACAGATGAATCTTATGATTCATCATTGACATTAAAATATTGATATATTGGTGTAGAAATATTGATATAAAAACATTGACATAAGAATCATATGACATTATTAAAGAATACATATATAAACTGAAAATTATTACTTAACATCAGTTTTCACTGGTATCTTAAAGGAGTTTTTAAAGTCAGTATATTTAAAATAATTTTAAAGTGCAGGAAAGCGTATTATTTAACAAGACTTAGTACTATATCATACGGCGAAATTGGTAATTAGAATATAATTTATTCTTAAATGATTTTGTTGTGCCCTTTGCAAGTTTGTATCTCCACGACATTACATAAATTAATAAAATAATTTTCCACCTATTTTCCCACTTTAGGTGCAGGCCTATTTGAAAAAAATCTGGTATTAAATCTATGGACTAACCTGAGAATAGTCCTGATCTTAATCCAATTCAAACTTTTAGGCTTGTAATAGGTACTAAAATTGCTAAAAAGAAACAGGCTATCAAGATTAAACTAAAGGAAAGCATTATTAGGATCTTGTACCATGAAATCAGTCACCATTACATCCGGAAGTTGATTTCTTCCATGCCGGACCCCTGCAACGCTGCCAACGCCGCTCGCAGAGAATCTAAAAAGAATTAAAGTGATTCTTTTAATTATGATCACATCCACATTCATGTAACATGATTCGGTTCTGGTATATTTATTATTACCTACTGCATTTGTGGTTAAATACTTTGTTCCAGGTTTTGATAAAATAGTGCATTTTTCACATTCAGAAGTTACTCAGCATAATTATGCATTTCAAGAAACTAATTTTTATGTCAAATTAATACTACAAGTTTATTTTAATGTAACAACATCATCTTTACATGAAACACAATCATAAAAGTTTTATTTGTACACGTTTACGTTTTTTCAAAGGTGATACAGTTTTTTTTGTCCGCCACTGTAGGTACCAATCGGCTGCAAATAATGCGAACTAATTAAATAGTATGTATATATTATGCTTAGAGAGTCTTCAGCATATTAAAAGTTATAGCCCTTTCACTTTTCAAAAGGTAACATTCACTTTGGCACTTTTACTTAAATTCTTTGCATCAAATTATGACATTAAATGTGAGTGAAATGTATGTAGGTTATACATTTATTTTATTAAATCTTTATAGGTTCTATATGACTTTGTTTTGAAGATATCCATATTGATTGGAATGGATGCGACTTTAACTAATAAATTTTGCATTAATTAAAAACATTCCATCTTCTTAGGGCATATATCTCTTGCCGAAAGTAACCCGAGTGCTTTAGAGTTAGTTCATTTAATTCCAATAGCATAGCTACATAAGTGTATAAAATTCTGCACCTGTATAATTGTGAAATGTGTAATATCTTGCATTAATTTATATTAATTTTTTTTAAATAAAGGTACAAATTAATTCGACCTACATAAATTGTTTAAAAATTGTTACGAAATCTATTTTAGTGCATTACTGAAGCAAGAAAAACATTATTATTCTATGTAATAAATTCATATAAAAGTTTTAAGCACATTCACGATTTTCTTGAAGAGTGCTGTTAAACAACCACAATATCACGTCACGTTTCAATATAATACCCCTAGTAACTCCACCGTCTTCGATCACCTTGCCATTACAGACCTTTAATACCCCATATTCTTCAAATTTATGAAATATAAATTTATTTAATGAAGATTTGCTCTCCACTTGGTTATAATGCCAGCTACACTTCGTGTATAACGAGGTTCTCGAAAAAGATATATCTAATTATGATGGTTCTTAAGTAGGCAGTTCTTGCTAAATTGGCCGCAATGAGATGCAACTAGCCCAGCGGTAACACCTGATTGGTGCAGCTTTTATCTTCATTTTTAAAAGTCGTGGTGAAGAAAAAAATTACTTTTGCATGACTAAGAGTATATATTGATTCAAAGACTGGTAGCAAATGTGCGAATTATAATAAAAATAAAATGACTACACACACATCTTATTATTCATTCTCTTTAGTCACAAAATGAGAAATAAAACTAAATGTTATCATCATATTAACCGATAGTGAACATCATTAAATTTATGATATGCGTGTCATTTTTTGAAGAGAAATAGGATGTTCATTAAATGAAGAAATCGCATTTCGCATGTTCATCATTTATTAATTTTTAATCTTTCATTCCCACTTCCGGCGTATGATGTGACACTGTAAATTATTAACTTTTTCTGATGGAAGGAATATACGGTACTTCTGATGAAAAGGTTTTAATAAAAAAATAGAAATTCGAATTCATAAACCCCTTTCTATTTTTCTAAACTAGTATCGTCACTTACTGTTAGAGCTTTAACCCCCCCCCCCCTCCCTCTCCGGGGGTTATTTCCAAGTTATTCCCTGGTTTATTTCCAGTAGAACCGGTTTATTCTTAAGATTAGTTCGAAAAACAGTAGTTTATACCCAGGTTTAAACAGTATGTTTTTTAAGTCTTTTCAACTCTACAGAGTATATATTGAATATTTTTGGAGTGCCTTCATTTAATTCCGATTTCTTATCTACTTATATGTGTATCCATCTATGTATCTATATTTGTATACATCGGTATCAACTTGCATATATTTCTTTTCAAAATATATTATTATGAAAATATAAATTAATTCTATCATCATAAGCTACTTTATTTATGTCAGAGAAAAGTAATTTAGTGTAATAATGAAACAAGAAAAACATCATTATTCTGGGTGATAAATTCATATTAAAGTTTTAAGTACATTCGCAATTTTCTTGAAAGGTGTTGTTGAACAACCCAAATATCACATCAAGTTTCCAATAAAATATCCCAAATAACCCCAATTTCTTCCATCGGAAACTGTGCTATTACGGACCTTTAATACCTTAGCATTATGCTTGGTTGTTTAAATTTATGAAAAAGAAAATTTTATTAGCCAGATTTCCATTGCAGCTAATACCATCCGGTTATAACGCAGCTACTATTTGTGTGTAACGGGCTTCTCCAAAAAGATGAATCTAATTATGGCGGTACCTAAGTTTGCAGTTCTTGCTAAATTAGCCGCAATGAGATATAACTAGCCTAGCGGTAACACCTGATCAGGACAGCTTTTCCCTCCATTTTTAGAAGTCGTGGAGTGGAAGGAAATTACTTTTGTATGACTAAGGGATTATATTGATTCAAAGGCTGACATTGAACGTATGTAATATATTTAAAATGAAATGGGGAAAGATAAACCCTCATATTTCCATTGATTCACTTTAGTCAGAAAACGAAAAAAATCTTATCTAAGATTCTGACTTTAAAGCTTATATGTTCATAAGTAAGTATAATCATTTTGTGGAAAATATAGTTTATAATAAGAAGTATTACAATTGAATTACATATTTTATCATAAAATACTGGAAAGTTTAACGATTTATACTAACTTAAGACAAAAGAAAAGCAAATGTGCTGTTTGTAATCGATTTTAAAATTTTCGAAAAGTCTAATATATATTACAATGTAAAAACATAAAGTATATAGGGGAGAGTAGTATACAGTGAGACATGGTACACAGTGAGACAGCAGCCACTTTGATATATAGTTGTAACTTTTTCTCCAAGCTGTCACACACACATAACGACCTCATCTTATGCAACACGTGGATGTAGTTTTGGCACTTCAGTTACTCGTCCGACTAAATAGTAAATAATTTTTTATTTTATAGTGGTTTAAGTTACATAAACATCTATTTTAGAGTTTATTCCGTTCAATATGACATATATTTACTTAACCAATCCTAGCTATATCTAATAATAGACTATTTCTGCAAAACGGCATAAACTTTTTAAAGCGATGAAATTGACGTAATAGATGTGGCATCCATTTTGTTACAACGTAACAAAAGTACATAGTGAAACGCACAGTTGTGGTACACAGTTTGGTACACGTGTTTCACTGTGTACCTGCTATATGGTTCTAATGTTAAAAAAAAGTTATTTATTAATAAAAAGAAGTTTTTTTCTCTTTCTCCCTCTCTTTCTGTGAGTGTGTGTTGGCGTACGATGGCTAGGGAAATCTACTAAGCGTAAAAAGCTGAAAATTTGCATGAAGGTAGCCCAAGGTCTGCCATTGTCCATCCAAGTCTCATATTTTTAATATTTTGAAAACCTAGAAATACTAATTAGAAATAATAAACCGCAGAAAATTATTGATAGAGTGAAAAAATGTAGGATTTATGAAAATACATACATTGTCTCACTATGTACAACTTGTGGTACACACTGAGACATTTTCCGATACTTCGTTATAATATTCATGTGCTTTTATAAATAACTTTTTAAAAACCATTTACGCATTAATGTGTAGCGTATTTGTGTAGCTTAAAGTTGTAACAATTTTTTGTTTCAAAAGAATAAAAATCGCCGCTATTCGTTAAGTAATAATATTTTCCGTCTCACTGTGTACCTACCCTCCCCTATAGAGGGCTGCCTCGAATAAAAAAGAAAAATCTTGTGTGTTTAATATATTTTAGAAACAGATCAAAAATTTTAAACCTAATATATTTTAATAAATATGAAGTAGTGATATAGAAAATGATGTTTTACAAATTTTAATGATTTGAGACAGTCAAATCATTTATGGAAATGTCGCATCTGTGAGTACAAGATGAATTTTCTGAGTTACATATTAATAACAATAAATGTTTATAAAACTGCGTCAAATAATTACATCAAATATTTAGTATAGCGTTTTATATCGACACAACACTTTTCCAATGTACTATAATCATATATTGTTTCAATATAATGGAAGTTTCAATATTGTGTAACATTATATAGTTTCCTATAACAAAATGACGTTCGGTTATTTGATACACTGTTTAATTGAGATGGCTGTTTAACAGTGACAAAATGTGAAGTACCAAATAGAAAATATCATTAAATTTACCTATGGTAATTTTGGCAACTGCTTTATTGGGAGAAATCGTGAAGAACCGATGTCTCCGAACTAACCGGAATCTACTGTATTATGTATAATTACATATACACACATAATTGCGCGAATTAATAATTTTACTGGAAAAATTAAAGAAACGTCCTCCTTAATTGAAAATTTATACATTTAGAATATTATTATTTATCTAGTAAATCAAACATTCTGCAATTTCTTTTTGGGATTAAAAAAAATCTTTCTTATAGGAACTATTCAATTAAGATTAATTAAGACTCTCTATAATTACTTACAGTACGCTGAGCTACGAAGATTACTTCCTGGTTCTGTTATCTTTATAAAAAAAAATATGTAGCACCTAAAGTATTTTATTCCCTTATGTTCGTTCTTGTTCTTTATCTTACTTCTCTTTTATAGAGCTTATTCCTTTTATTCCTACTCAAACAGTAATGAAGCGATACCAAACACTATATATCAAATATCGTAACACGATACTGTCAAGAGTTAGGGGAATAAAAATGTTAAATAAAAATAGAAGAAAATTATAGGAATATGGCTAAAGTGTAGACACAAGCATTAACATATTAACGAAAGAAAATTTGCTATAATGTGAAAAAAGAGTACCCTTATTTTGAAATATTTTTACAAGTATTTTTTTTTATAAATGCTGTATGCGCTTTTTTTTAAAGTTAGCCTTTTTCCAGCATGAAATCTCTATATCTCTT
Source organism: Maratus speciosus (assembly GCA_963932465.1). Taxonomy (NCBI): domain Eukaryota; kingdom Metazoa; phylum Arthropoda; class Arachnida; order Araneae; family Salticidae; genus Maratus; species Maratus speciosus. The sequence goes on along the minus strand of OZ010788.1, from coordinate 377,508,493 downwards.
AAGTCAGAAAGAGATAGAGTATTATGTTCTTAAGTATCTGGCTTTTTGGAGGGTGAAATTTAGATAAAGCAAAATTTTAGGATTTTAAAAGTGTAGCACCATTATTTTGTTAATATAATATTGAATACTTTGTTGTTACTACAGGTTATTTAAAACCTTCGGTGTCCTGGATCTGTAGTGTGATAGGCTGACAACTAAATCACCAGGCTCCTTTATAAATGCAAGTATGTTTTTATTTTATATTTAGATCTGCTCTTTAAAGACGCGTTGTACCTTCCTAACAAATTTGAACATCATTTTATTCAGTTGATGAAAAAAATATATTTAACCCTTTTTTGCACGAATTTTTCTTTTGAAAGTATGATTTCTTTACTCGAATTTAGGGTTAGATCCCACATTTTTAAAAGATTAATTCTTCACTTTATTTCATAGTAGATTTCTGAGATTACATAAGGTTTTTTCATGCTTTTACAGTTTTACGCTTCTATTCATAAGGTGTATGTTTTCATTTAAATATAGCAGTAGCACGTAACTGTATTTATTTATTATACATTAAATATTAATTCAATCATACATGCATCTCGCGCACTGAGTGTCAATAAGCTACATTTTTTATTTCGCTCGGTAAAACTCCTCAACTGGGAAGAATGTTGTTTTAAATGAGATATTTAAAATTTAATCAAGCAAAAATACAATTTTTAAATACAGTTTCGTCGTTTTATTTGCTTTACCCGACAAAATTTCAGAAATATTTCAACTGGCCTTTCTTTTCCAAGCGTTCTGTTGTCATCAACGAAATAAAATGAGGTCTCGACAGAAGAAAAAGAGCAGGAGATGTATGTATCAACGACGTTCACGAGTGACCTCTGATCTCTAGCTATCTGAAGAAAGTCATAAAACATGAATGGAACCCACCAGACCACAAGGAAAGTTCCGCGTTGAAGTCAATTAATCTGTTTGGATCGTTTACACTTATTTGTTATCCGTAAGTACAGCAACCCGTTCCAACTTCGGGCAATGATTTGCCTAAGAACGAGTTATAATTAAAAAGCTTCAGTGAACAAACACAAACATGATTAACTTCTTAATAATTTTATTTATTTTGAAATATAACTATTTCAAAAAGGTTTAACCTACATAGGCATTACTACTCGCAAGTTTAAAGAAAGATTGGGGGTACACATTAGAGACAGCAAATTCAATCGACCATCCTCGGTACTGTCAAGACTGAATCAACGCCAGAGTATAAAAATAGATTTCTAAAATACAAAAATTATAATGTATACCTAGAATTATTATACTTTAAAAATTAGAGAATCATTAGAGATTTTGAATAAATGGAATAGAGCATGTAATGAAGTTTTATCTTATGACATACCTGAGATAATGTTCAATATGTTGAAAATATCAAGAACTCCTGCATCCGAACATACGAACTTACTATACACCCCCAAGGATTAATAGATTGACCCTTATTACAAACAGGTATATAAATAGCACAGTTAAAGCGATATTCTAGTAAAAATATCCATTTGAAAATGATCATGATTGTCATTAAGAGATCACTGGAAAATGCAACATCTTTTTGCGTGCGCTTATAACATCAATGGTTATTTTAGGACCAGTTTATATGTAGTGGAATGGTTTTTAATAAGCTTTAAGCACATTTTTTAGTAAATCAGCAATTATTTTATCTATATTAACTCAAGGTGAATGTGACAGTCCTCTTTAAACTACTTTTTGAGTTTTTCTATCAGATAACCATTTCGATAATTAGTCAAAGAAGTTGGAAATTGCACGTCAACCGTGGTAAATGAGGTGTGTTCGTACTATAACCAGTTTTATAAATACTTTTGCACCAAATATTGTACTGAATGTATATTGTAGTGCTCTTCATAAGTGTATATCTATTTCATTCTGTTCAAAAGGCTGTAAAATCATTAAAATGCACTTGAAATAATTATTTCCCATTAGCGGAAAACTTTTGACTGTCTCTGTAATTAAATTATACATCCGATTTTCATAAAATTTGAAATGACTCGATAAAATGTTGCAACTATTAGATATTTAAAATTTCAGAGCATTCGGTTGGGTAGTTTTGTCTCTGTTATATGCGGACGGACAGACGGACCGACAGACAGATGGATAAAATGATGACTATAAGTGCTACGTATTTATATAATTACGAACGCATCTAAAAAGTGAATAAATGACATTAAGAATGTGTTTTAACAAAATATATTTGTATCTTTCGAATTCATATTTGTTTAGAAAATTACTGAAAGCTTACCTATTTCGTATTACAGCACTATAATTTCAGTTTTCAGTTTTGCACGAAATCAATACTATGAATAACTATCAAGACATTTACACTTTCTCCTTGACTCAATACAGAAAAACAAAAAATTACAACATAAATTAGTAGATAATATTGGAATCTGACAAAGAAGATCTTTTATTAAATTATGCAAGCAACATGAGACATCTCTTGAATGAAACGTTGAAACATTCACTAGTTTTACTTTGACTCAGGTAAAACTATAGCTACCAAAAGTTATGAGTTATGTTTCAAAATTACTTCTTTAATAAAACTTACATAAAACAGAGGCAATTTTACATATCCTTTGTAGAAAAATGTTATCTTATTCTTTCGTTTGTTTCTAAGTATATTTTTTTTAAAGCAAAAATAATGATTCCAGAAGAAAAATGCTTTCGATAAATGTTACAAATGAGAGATATATATTCTCTATTTATGGAAATGATAAAATAAGATCTCGTTGAATAAAAAAAGTATTTTTCATAATAAACATAAGAAGTCAAAGGATTTTAATTGATATTATATTTTAAAAACATTTACTAACAGATATAACTAAAAAGAAGATTGTCCTAAAGGTACTATTGTTGAAAGTTACATAATTATTATAAAAACAAAAATGACATAAACTTAAAAATAAATCTCTATTAATATTTAATTCTTTATTTAAACAAAATAAATCAGAAATATTCATTAATACATTATAAAGACAATCAGTAGGTATATTGGTGAACAGATTCTCAAAGACGAAAACCTGCATTTTCAGAGGAGTCAATGGCAGTTTGTCCAAAATTTCGATACTATTATCAATCGACCAAAAATGACTATACTTAGGCATATTGGTGAACAGTATACTAGTATAGTCATTGTTGGTCGATTGATAACAGTATCGGAATTTTGGACAAACTGCCATTGACTCCTTTGAAAATGCAGGTTTTCGACTTTGAGAATCTGTTCACCAATATACCTACTGTTTGTCTTTATAATGTATTAATGAATATTTTTGATTTATTTTGTTTAAATGAAGAATGAAATATTAATAGAGATTTATTTTTAAGTTTATGTCATTTATGTTTTTATAATAATTATGTAACTTTCAACAATAGTAGGGGAGGTAGGGGAGGTAGGGGAGGTTTGATACATAGGGAGGGTTGATATATTGACAATTTTTCTCAACAAATGGCATTAACAGCCATTCTTACACATGTGAAGGCTTCTTTTATTTGCTGAAGCCATCATTACCTGGACTAATCAGTGAAGAACTGACAACTTTTCTTTTCTTTTAATTTTGAAGGTTTTTGGAATGTCAATGTAAATTTTTTCATTGACTGATTTTCTTTCATAACTCTTATTATTATGAAGATAATATCTTGTAATTTTTTTATTTATAAAGCACATTGTTAGGATTAGTTTTACTAGAAAGTAAATTAACATTTTGCAAGTGCATTTGTACAAAGTGATTGAAAATCCAATAAGGCATAATAGGAAGAAATGATACATTGTACTGGGGAGAAATGATACACTTATATATTTGAAATTTAATAGTTTTTTTTTAAATTTTGCAAACTAATATAGGACTGTAATATTCATTATTGTTTTACAGCAAGAGCTATTGAAATTGGTAAGGAAGAACAAAGAGACTATTCATAGACATTATGTAGGTTACATAGAAAAGCAGTGCGATGATAGATGGTTAGTTCGCTTTGCTCATCATGTAGAAGGAAAAAAGATTAAATGGCCTGAAAGGGAAAATCTTTCTATAATTTACGAAAGGCAAATTGAAAAAACGTTAAATCTACCCGATTTTACTTATCAAAATGATAGAGTTATTAATTTTTCTTTTAACCATTTCAGGGGTGATGGTATATTTATAAAACCATTTAATTTTAATTCCCAAACGCCACATTGACACCAGCATTTTGGTAAAATATTTTCCATTTAGTATGGAAGGGAAATATATCCCTTTTCTTATTTCTATTTAAATTTGTTGGTACATTCCGGTGCCATTCATTTACTCAACACTTTAGAATTGAAAATGCTTTGCCCTTGAAAGGGTTAAAGGAATCTTAAATGTGCTAAATTTATGTTAAATTGGTTGCAAATCAGCAATGTTCACTTCATTTTTCCTTGCAGCTAGATCTCTATGAGGGTTTTCATTATTTATTTTCTAAAAAATGTGTTAATAGGATTGCTTAAATAATAGCAATAGTTTAAATATTTTTGTAAAAAACATTTCTGAAACAAAAATATGTCAATGTCATTATAACGGCGTTACCGTTATATATTCATTATTCCTCCTTTTCCCCTCAAAAAATCAACTTTTAACTTTACTCGTTTATTATAAATTGTCATTATTCTCCCCCCCCCCTTCAAATAAAATATTTAGTTTAAATTTGACATTTTAGAGTTAATTTCATATGTCTTTGTTCATTCTCTCCCCCCCCCCCCCCTCTCACTACTGTAAGTTTCGCTTTTACTTTTTAAAGTTCTTTTCAAATCCAGACATCATTTATCTCGGTTCCTTTTTCTGTCTTTCAAATTCACACGATAGAAAAAGATCTTAACCGCAATTATTTTCCATTGAAATAAGGTAGAAGAATAAAATACAAATGAATCTCTTTTCGCTTTGCAGCCAACGTTATCTAATGCATATTTTCCCAGTCTCTGGGCTTACATTAGTATTCAATTCTCACCCCTGTACTTTGTCGGATACAAACCATATGCCCATTGCTGACTAATTTGCAGCTGTAGAGATCTGTAACGTGCATCTAAAAATCACGTGTTCCTATTTCTCTAACCACTTTCCCTTACCACAAGAATGTTAGGACACGGTAACCATAAATAGCTCGCCATGGCGTAAGTTTGAATTCTATGGAATACTTCGAGATGCCTCTGATTCCTTTGTCCACGCCACCAATATTCATCGCCAATACTGTACAGATGTTGCTATTCATCTCGCCAATGAGTGAGTGATTGTAATGAATAATTTACGACTACTGCCTCTGAACTTGAGTGGGACAGACCTCGGCTCTCTGCCCTTCGGGGGTCTGCCCCGTCGGGAAGTCCCGTCTGACTTCTCCCGTCCACTGTACTATCATGGTTCTCCCTTTAAAAAGTTTCATAATAAAGAAGTAAGTCCTCGAAAATCCTAGTGTTGGAGTTTTTTTTCATTCATCCACGAACCTGGACTCTCTAATAATAAATCTCCTCTACAGTCATTTCGTTTCAAATTTTACTTAAATATTTCAAGATTTATCATAAAAAATTTTATGATGCATAAATTGAATTATCTGCATTTTTTTTTCAATTTACATAACGATGTATCAAACCTCCCTTGCTAGTGTATCAATCCTCCCCATTAATGGGGAGATTTGATACAGTAGTAACCATTCAAAATAATTGGGATATATTTTTTGAATGACTATTTTTTAAATTCACAATATTTTTAATAAATGAATAAAAGGTCACTTTATAAGAAAACACGAAAACTTTGTTTACAAATGGCTTTCTAAGGGTTGTAAAAAATTAGTAAAAAAAAGTGTATCAAACCTCCCCTACCTCCCCTACCTTTAATCAGATTTGTAGAATTGGAATGGGGACAAATTATTCTAGTACAGCAGCTAATTTATTTTTGTTTTATTATGAATTTAAATATACAGTGAAATAGTAAATCTTTAAAGGTCTTTAGGTATATGGATGATATTTTGATTTTACTAATGAATATGACATTATATACCCAAATTGTTTAAAGTTGATTAGGGCAAACTGTGATGATTATAATGCAGAATTTTTGTATATTTCTTTTAATATTTTTTATAATAAATTAACCTTGGATATGTATGATAAAAGAAACAGTTTTCAATTTTTTACAAGAAGTATACCGCATTGGTTTTCTAATTTACATAAAAAAAATTTACATAAATATTATAATTAATCAATTAATTCGTTTTAACAAAATTTGTAGCAGTGATAGTAATTTTTTTAAGCAGAGTTTTAAGTTTTTGGCTAATCTTTTTTACAATAATAGTTATCCTATAATTTTTATGAAGTATTATTTAAAGATTGTTTTAAAAAGTGAGTGGAAGCATTGCGGATTGGCGGGATGAGCAACTTATGGTAGCATCCTTCCGGAACATTCCATATGAAGTGTGAATTCTAAAGTCTTGTTTAAAGAAGGAGTTGACACTGATGTTTTGAATCTAAGGAGGTTTGCAGATTTGGATTTAAATATTTTGATAATGGACCCGGAGGAAAAATTAACAGTGTGATATTGACAGGTGAAGGACATGGTACAGGCACTTCTGTTTCATGTTTTTGAAAATTTTTCTTGTAGGTTTAGGAGGGTGCACGTTGTTCTACATTCATGCATGTTAAGTTAATTTTATTTGTTTATATTTAAATTTCAATTTTAAAGTAATTTGTTAAAAGACCATTTTATTTATAAAAAAAATAATTGTTTTGTATTTTAATTATGCTTTGTTTACATTACTTTTTTGTTTAAATTTGGTTTATTTAGCCTTTTGAACTTTGTTTCTAAAATGACAATAGTTTTTTTCTGTATTGAGTGCAGGATGGACGTGTGTTCAGAAACCTGCAAGCTTTTAACAGTGGGTGTGAAATTAGTTCTGTCTGTCTTCCCACTGATGAAGAATTGACAGTTTTTTGCCTGCGTTTTGTTTTTTACCTGTATTTTTAAAAGTTTTTGGAATTTTTATAGTTAAATATTGCTGATATACACCTTCTTTCCAGAGTTGTGGTGTTTGTGCATTTTTAATTATTGATGAAATACATTTTGTTGTATTTTATATGAGCTGCTTTAGCGCCAATTATGCAATAAATTTTTCATTAATTATATATAATATATATATATATATATATATACAAGTCACGTATTTTAGAACAAATCAATGACTGTTTTCAAACAGGAATATCTACGAGAGATAGAGCATTATTTTTATTTTAACGATTTGTACAGGTGACCACATACACACTGCATGACATCATTCATTGAAACCACTGCCAGTCATAATAACAGCCTCTTCAGGCTGTCAAAAATGGCTGCGGGTAATGATCAGATGAGCGTTGTGATCATTTGTCACAGCATACACAACGGCTGCCTTGAGAGTCGCAGCATCTCTGTGTGGATAACTATTGGAGTCCCTCTGCACTGCGTCACACACATAATAGGCCATTCGGTTAATAGCTGGGTAGCTGGGGGGGTCAAAAAGTTGAGGTTGTCATTTTCATGAATGTTTTGGCCTGTTTATTTTTGGTTTGTATAGGCTGTATGGGGTAGTGCAGAGGCTTGTTAATAAACGTACGGCCTCTCACGTGTTAGGGAAGTAATTTAGTGCTTTGACACCTCGGTATAAGTAACGGCATTGACCCTGGAACCTTGAAGAATGCAATGTGGAAGCATCAGATCGTCCTTGCTTCTCAGGACCCGCAGAATCGGCAGCGAGCTAAGACATTTCCTGCACATGTTTGTCAGAACCTCTTCGGCAATTTTACATCATCACCAAAATTTTTGCGGTTCAATTTCTTGATCTCGTCAAATTTTTTCTATTTGGAAAGGAACAAGAGCATTCCTGACTCCTCTTGATATTTCAGCTTATTAATTGGGTGCTTATCTGTGGTCAGGAGGTTATCCCTGGTTCTCTCGGGCAAGAATTGTACTCTCAACATCACGCACGTCCTCTAATGCATGTCCTCATGAATCACATATCAGGTTGTGGCCTAATCAACCTGTATCTCCCTTGCGAGAACCCTCATCGACTTCGCAGGTTTTACGTTGACTTGACTGACGAATTCCGGTATCTTGATCATTTCATATTGCTGACAATGTCATTTCCTACATGAAACGTTTGCCACATGAAAACTGGTAGCCTTCATTTCTCTCCTTAGATTAAAGTTAATTGACCGGGCGAGTTTCAAGAATGTGGCAATCTCTAAATCGAAGTGTTCTTGAGCCAATTAGCAAATGACACCATGCCTCTTCATATCTTCAGTTAGTTAAGGTTCTGATATGTATACATGTACCAGAAAAAGATTTGTAACTATGATATACAGGATGATATTTCACCTATAACATGCGTCCTCAAACGCACCCTGTTCTCACGTTCGCATCACATACCTCAAACATATAACAAACAAAAGACTACTTCAAAAGCTTTGTGTGCTACATTTATTTTGGAATTTTTTAGCGTTTTGTGAGAGCACTTAAAATAAACATTCTTTCAAAAACATGATTATTCAAACTAAATACAATAAATAATCTTTTATCTCTGAATTACGTATTTGTCACTATCTGTGTACACTTATCAGTAAAACATTTCAAGCATCGAATGTAGGAAACATCAACACGGCCTTATGAAAGTTAATTGTGCTTCAGTTTTTTATACTATTTTAAAAATAATAACATTAAAAAATAAAACAGAATTGTTCTAATTCCAACTTTATGCGTGATAATGCATGAAATGCATAAACATTAACGAAAATTTAATCATATCTGGATGTTATAATGACATATCTTATACAAGTAAAATATGCATATATTTGAACTTTTTTTGTAAGTTGCGAGCATCTAACGACTAGGCCATTTAGAAAATTTCCTAGCATTTTCGTACTAAAATGAATATTATTAAAGAATTAATAATTCAATTTTATAGCTTACTAGTGGTTTTATCATTATAATGGTTATAATGACATAGATTACAAAAATAAAAGGTGCGCACATTTAAAACTTTCTCCAATTTTCGAACAGTTAACGTGTCTGGGCATTTAGACAATTTTCTAGCATGTTTCTAGCAAAATGAATATTATTAAATAATTATTTATTCAGTTTTATATCATCTTGCTAGCGGTTTTATTGTTATAGTTACTTCAAGACAACGAAAGGGATGGTAATAGAAGACAATTAAAGGGTGTAACTTTTATAGTTTTATTTCGAATCTTCCTGCCTATTTATTATATGTATATATATATATATATATATATGTATACACCCAGATTTAACAGAAGTACTGGGAATTTAGAACTCGTTGAATGAAAAAAAATTAATTGAGTTGAAAGCTGAAGCAGTAATATCCGTGGAAATATATGCTACATCCGGGCAGTTTGACTACCTCAAAGATACGCAAAAAGTCACGCAAAAATTTCGTTAACATATGATACAAAAAAACATGTTTTACGATAGTAAATCTCTAATATTCATGAAGACCATCATCCGTTCGCCCCTTTTTTAATTCATTTTGTGTTATTAATCCCTTCAGTGTCTGTGTTAATTTAAGAAGGCGTGTTATATTTGCTACGGGACATATCTCTTTTACGATGTAAATCGTGTCCTCAGATGAACATTGCATACTTTTTATTAATTTATTAGAAGAAAGAAATGTATTTTCTGACACATTGATAATTATAGCTTTGAAAGTAACATTTTTATCTTACGGATTTGAAATAGTAAAACCATTTCATTAATTGCCTTTATTTTTTAATAAATGTTAAATTTTACTCCGCATTTATTCATGCTTGCGAGGCATGTATTATAAATGCTTAGTTTATAATACACGCAAAATAATGTTTCTTTGCAAATTTAGAGTTTTATTATTCAGTTTTTTTAATTGCATGAACAATATCTCCAAACTTTCGACAAAGTTATATTAATTACAGTCCTGTCATTATTAAAAATTTCCTAAAATTATTAACTAATATGAAATTAGGTAAAATATAAAATGAATGAAATTCCCTATGCAGCCTGTTGTTAAAAGTCTTTTCTTATAAGATATTTTGAAAAAATAAATTAAAATTTATTTACTCAAATACAATCTTTTAATTTGTAGGTCACCATATACCCTAAGAGCAACTTGAATGATACTGAGAAAATAAAATCAATTAATAAATGTTGATTATGGTTTAGTATTTAGAATATGTCTTTTCAGAATAGGAAATATGTCGAACTTTTTACACAATTAAATCAGACAATTTTTTCTCAATGTAGGAAATTTATATTGAAGTGAAAAATGTTTTGAGAATACGATTTGATCTTCGTATCACACACCACATTGGTGACTTTGTACGCACACACATATACATATAGGGGAGATTGGGGAGGGTTGACCCGTTTTTAACAAAAGGATTTTTTATTTTTAAAACACTGAACCTAGAATAAAGTTTTATATGTCATTTTATTCGTTATAATAAAATCAAAATTGAGACATAAGTGTAATACATAAGAAATTTGAAATATTATTGATTTTAATCATGAAAATATAATGGGCCAATGCTCCCCAGATATGGAAGCCTTGACCGTTATTATTTTACACTGAAATACTTGTTAAGGGAAATAAAATCCCTTTAAAAAGAAGGCAAAATAACTTTATTCTTCCTGGTTTAATGAAAAATTATATATATATATATATATATATATATGGGAAAATGTGATGTGTAAACTAACCTGCTTAGACGGAATACAGGGTACAGGAGAAAAAATAGGTTTTAAGCTCCCGCTATTTGTGACACTCGACTTGGCAACACTAGCTGCCACATAGATTGGCTTCATCTCATTGTGTTCATCTTGGTAAAATTTGTCTACGTACTTGCCTAAAGTTTTGATCGACGCTGTGTTCTTCTATACAGGCACCAACACTTAACATTTCTTAAGGCTGCAGCTTTCTTCCTTTCTAGTTTTTTTTTTTTTTTCCATTCTTCATATTTACCTACTATGGTTACAATTTAAATGAAATAAAAGTTCCTATCAACTTTACCATTTATAGTTCATAATTTTTTTTTTCTTTAATCTAAAGCAATCTTTCAAATCTTCCTTAATCAATTTAAAACATTTTCCTGTCAATCTTTCGCTTTTATTGTAGCTTTATAGAATACATTTATATTATCTTACCAATATAACCATTAACCCTTCATTATATATGTGTATAATATACAGTGTATAACAAAAAGATTTCGAAACACACTTACTTAAGGGAACATTGACCATATGGTCACTCCTCCTTCACATTGACTGGGCCAGGCCTTCCCACGCAGCTACTTTTTAAAGAATAGCACATTTTTGACTTGAGCCCAATTTATTGTATCATCTTTATTCCTGGAATGAAAGCTCAATATTTCTGCAATCATTAAAACATACTAACTTAAATTTCTATGATATATTTTATCTAGAAAAATCCTACAAAATATTTCTGAAAAATACACTTTTTAAATTGAAAACTCTTCACAATTCATTTTTCCTCACCTTTTTCAGTTACCTGCATGAAACAATTACACTGTTTGAGCATTTAAGAAGTTTTGGTTGCCACCTATTCGCAAAACTCTGAAATTAATTTTAAATATGAAAATTGAAAGTTGGTCAACCCCCTCCCTACTCTCTCCTGTACCGAACCAGCTTCTTTAATAGTTTTTCTTTGCTAAACTTTCGGCGTTTGCGCTGGACAGATTTATTTTTTCAACGTTAGATGCAGTGGTAAATTATTTTAATTTTTTCCTATTTCGTCGAATTTCAGTAAGCTTATGTGATTTGAATAAATTTAATTTATCATCTGTTTTATGATTATTTTTCAGAATTATCTGGTTCAAAAAGCAAATAAATGGGTTTTAGAGTTAGAAAATGCAGAAATTTCTAAATATTTTATGTAATAGAAATTCGCGAGTTTTGATGATATAAGATAATTACTAATTTATTTGTTAGAGAATAGAGAAAGACTTTTTAAATATAACTTTTATGACCCAGGAACGTATAAAAATGTAATTTTTTTAATGTATAGTTTCATATTATTTTCACTTAAATGATATTAGAAGTGATGTACAATAACTTTTGAAACAATTCTGCAATTGGAACTCTATACCTTTAAACCTAACGGTTTAAGAATTAGCTATTCAATGCAATAAGAGGACACATTGTATACATATATATTTCTCGTAGGCTTATTGAGTAATCCTACTTTTTGCAGAGGGCCCAGGCTGTTTCTACAGTAAGCCTGACATATTTTATTTTTAGTGAAAAGATCCTATGCAGTTTTACGCTAATTGGAATATGACGTTTTCTTTCTGAATCAGACTGATATTTTTTAGGCCTTTTGCAAACAGCCTATACAGCGTTAGGCTAATTAAAAAATGACCAGTTCTTTCTCTTTAATCCTTATTTTATTCAGGCATATTGCATATATTCTGGAACATGACGTTTTAGGTTACATAGAAAATGATCGTTTGTTTGTCCAAGCAATGGCCAAAGTAGTAAATGATTTCACAGAGTTCTAAATCATTCTTCGGGTTTCAAAATACTGTGTATTGAGAGGTGTACGACCCACAGAGATGGGTGAAACAAGATACATACACTCCCCAAACTTTAAAGCCCACCTCGTTTGATCGCGTGCAGGAACGCATCACTGCTGCTGTGACGGACATTGACAGAAACATGCTATTGAACGAATGGACGGAACTGGAATACCTTTGGAATGTATGCCGAATAACTAAAGGCGCACACATTGAACATTTTTAGTATGTACCAGAAACTTGTTGAGTGTATGGGTGAATATCACAAAATGTGAGATTTTGAAAACAAAAAATTTAAGAATTTAAATCGTTTCAAAACTTCTGATTTTTTTTTTTTTTTTTTTTTTTTTTTTTGATGTTGGTTGAACAGGTGAATAAAGAAATTTATATGTAAAATTGTTAAAGTATGAAGAGCTTAAGTTCATTTTTATGTAATTATAATTATGTGTCATTTTCTCGGCATATGTATGCCAGGATAATGACAATTTAATTTTAAAACTTCTTCCACATTGTTGTTTTTTTATGTTTAGATCTAACATTTTAATTTTGTTTAAAGGAACATGTTTCCTCTATAGTACCTCAAATTCTGTGTAATGTTCAGTTTTATTTGAAATTTACAGAAGCCAGGAAAATGACATAATAAAAGACTACTCAATTTTTACAAAGCCTTTAAACACATTATTTAGAAAAATATATCTAAACAATCTTGCTGGTAGCAGTGATTTTACTACTTCTGAATTGAACTATGTCAAGAACGAGAAGAATTACTCTGCAGCGCCATCTTTATGCCTCATAAAGAACTAAAATGAGCAGGCCAGGACAATTACATTAATTTTCAGTGACAATCATATTTTAATTACGGAAAATTATTTGTAAAATACAGAACTTGTTACCTTCCACATATATGTGTTACATAAGGTATAATTATTAATTAGATATTTTAAAAAAAAACTGGAAAAGATATTTGTACATGATAGCAGAATGCCTTTTACTTTGCACACATCACTGTGAGACGTGCCAGGTATATGACAATCTGAAATTTAAAGTCTTTTAATTGCTTTGTTTTTGTGTTATTATGAATATAATATGTCTTGAAAATACTTCTAAGAATATTTATTATTAGAATGTAAAAAAGAAAATTGCGTTATATAACATTAAATAGAAATTTTATTGTGCGGACTGCAATTTCCGTATTTTGTGATATTGACCCGTATGTATCTTTTCATGTTTCACCAGTCTTTGTACGTCGTATACTTGTAAATAAACAGTCTTTTGAATCATTTAGATTAACGTTGTACATAAAACTAGAATACAAAATAGGATCATGATATTAAAATTATTTTTTATAAATGCATAAGAAAACAGTATTATTAACAGATTTCATTAACCAGACTGAGAGTGTACTGTTAGGGAATACTTCATTTTTATTTTAAGTTTATATTTTACTAAACATACATTCCAGAAGTATAAATAAATTGTGCAGATGAGGCATATTTTTAATGTTTTTTCCAGCATGATGTAGAAAAGATGGAATACTCAATGAGAGTACTCATAAAAATTTATGAGAAAAGCAATATATCAATGAAAGCTGCATATAACGTAGAATTTTAATGTTTTCCCAGCATTATATGGTGAAGATGGATCTCAGAATGAAAATTATTATTGAAAAATATACAAGAAAATTTCTGCAATAATGAAATCTGAAGATGAGGCAGATTTTTAATATTTTCTCAGGGTTACACACAGAAGATGGATTTTTAAATGAATATAATTATAAAACATATCATATAAGCAATAAGAAAAATTAATGCATCAATGAATGGAAGATTTTCAATAATTTCGCGACGCTATATAGAAAGGAAGGATTTTTAAATGAAATAAATAAAAAACGTAAAGTATAAGGAATATAAGAAAAAATTCTGCATTAATGACATCTGCAGATGAAGCACATTTTTAATATTTTCCCAGTGTCACACAGAAAATATGGATTTCTATATGAAAATAATTACAAAATATAAAGTATAAGCAATATAAGAAAAATTGCTTTAGCAATGAAATCTCCAGATGTGGGAGATTTTTATTATTTTAACAGCGTTATATAACAGCGTAACAGGGAAGACGCATTTTTAAATGAATGTAATTACAAAACATAAATTATAAGTCATATAAGAAAAAATTCTGTATCATTGAAATCTGCAGATGAGGCAGATTTTAAATATTTTCTCTGTTTTACGTAGGCAATATGGTTTTATAAAAAATAAATTAAAACATAAAATATGAGAAATATAAGAAAAATTGCTGTACCAATGAAGTCTGCAGATGTGGGGGGTTTTTAAAATTTGATCAGCGTTACACAAGGAAGACGGATTTTAAATGAAAATAATTATAAAACATAAAATATAATCCATAAGAGAAATTGCTGCATTAATGAAAATCGTAGATCGAGGAAATTTTTAATATTTTCTCAGAGTTATACAGATAATATGGGTTTTTAAATGAAAATAATTAAAAAAACATAAAATATAAGCAATATTAGAAATATTGCTGTATCAATGAAATATGCAGATGAGGCAGATGTGTTTTCACAACGTTATGTAGATAAGATGAATTGCTAATGCGAATAATTATAAATTATGTGAAAATTTTTATATTAATGATATTTGCAGATGAGACAACTTTTTAAAAGCTTTTCGTAATTGCGTAAAAAGTTGGATTGCTGAATGAAAATGACTACAAAAAAATAAGAAGAAAATTGCTTTATAGTCAGACTTGATTAAGCACCTGGTTGATAATTAAGGTTAAAAAATACTTTATTTTTCTAATAAACACTTTATTTTTCTATAGATAAAGTTTGCCTTTACCCCGTCTTCTAATGTGCAGGCACGAGAATGACTCAGTATCTATGGCTTACACATATTTTATAAGCTCTTTTTATTCAGCAATGTACCAGTTATACGGGGTGCTGGGAAAACATTAATGTGCCTTATTCGCTAGATATCATTTATAAAATCTCTGCATAATTCTTTTAAAATTATTTTCCTTTAGCTACCAATCTTTAATACGAAATGCTGTTAAACATTAAAAATCTGTTTAATGAGCAGATTTCATGAATGTTCAGGTTTTTATAATTACTTTTAATGATAATTTAAATCAGCAATTTGTAAAATAATTTTATTTGCGATCTATCTTCTCTAAGCAATGCTGCAAAAAAATTAACTCTGCATCTTTTTCTGATTTCATTAATGAAGAAAATTTCATAAATTTTAATATTTTTCATTCAGCCACTCATTTTCTTTACATAATAGTGGTAAAAATCATCGGTCTCATCGGCAGATTCCATTGATGCAACCATTTTTCTTATGTTTATGCCATATAATTATTTTCATACATCAATCCATCTTTTAAATGTAGCGCTGGAAAAACACTCACAACTGCTTCATTTGCAGATTTCATAAGAAACTCATTTTATAAGAAACACTAGAAGAGCTTCAGCTATTTATACTGCAACGAAATTACGCAATGCCAAATCAATAACAGAAATTCTATAATTTTTCTGATAAGCTATTTTATTTAATTAATTTATTTAATGCCCTTCCAGATTAGCTAAAATTATTGATCTATGAAATTAAAATTAAAACCGTACCAAAAAAAAAAAAAAAAAAAAAAAAAAAAAAACCTATGAAGAAATCTAAACTGTTCTTGGCATGATAATTAACTATTAATGTATTAACCTATTCAGAAACTGTTTTCATGCAATAATTTCGTAATAACAATTTTCATTAACAGCTTTTAAATGCCATCTAATTGTAAAAAAAAAAAAAAAAAAAAAAAAAAAAAAAAAAAAAAAAAAATGATTTTAGATAAAATATTTGTACATCCGAACAATAATTTTAGATGTTGAAATTTTTTTTAATTATTATTTAAAGGCGAAAGCTAATGCCTTTCATTACACAAAACACTTATACAGAAGAGTGCGTACATACAGAGTGCTTATACATAAGGGAGCTTCACATATTTGCACTATAGCACAATTTAATTTATTTAATACCCTCGCCCTTTCCCGATTAACTAAAATTATTTGCACAACAGTGTCACTAAATATGTTTCTACTTATAAAAAATAAGATAGTTTTTCGGTGCTTTTCTTCAGCTAATTTTTACTTTTTTTATTCCCCGTCTTTGCTACAGCTAAAGAAATGAAGTGGTGGTGTAAGCGGATTACGGGGTTCCTTTTACAGTGTTTTTTAAAGTAAGAAAAAAATCAATAGAAGACACTTTTCTATAGTTTTAAAATACATAGAATGAAATAAAATATGAGGTGAAAATTAATTTTGTGTTTCAAGTAAATGTTGCCGTATATAATCACTATTTTTTAGTCAAAAATACGTTCCTTTTTACATTTTGCCCGAGTGTTTACTTAAGTTAAAGTGTTTCATTTTTTTAAATATATTATTAGTGAATTAAAGTAACAGTTTTATATTTTTAAAGTAATTTAATTAATCAAAGGAAAAATATAAAATACATGAAATTCAGCAAATGCGATTGAATTTTTTTAAAACAAATTAATATGTATTATTAATTAATAAAACTTAATTAATAATAAACTGTTCTCACCGTTATTTAAAAAATAGTTACTATGAAAAGTAACACATAAATAACTATGCAAAAGGATGCAATTTTGTTTTTTAATAAATTCTGTATAATGACTAGCAGGCCTCGCCCGCTACGTTGGTCAATTTCTCCAAAACGAACTTCGATTCCAATGAAACATATCGCTGAATTTGACTTTGAGTTTTAAAGAAATACGCACATTGAAGTTCCTTCCACATTGGAAAAAACCATTGAACCATGACACAACCCATGTGCCATGAAAGCCATTGCGCTATTTTATTTTCTAACGCGTCAGACAACTAAAGTTGAGCTGTTAAGGAACAAACTTTTTAGGCGAGCATTTAAAGTACACTGCAAATTCGTGAAACACTTTTGCAACACCAACTGAACATAATAATTAACACTTCTAACTAAAATCATTTTCGATTGTGTTGGGTTTATGTTGTGAATGTGTTGTTCCAACTAAAAAGATTGTGCAAAAGATGTTGTTAAAAATTACAAAATGAGAAAATGTGTTTTTAAAACTTTTCTAAACATTCATTTTAAAAATTGTGTTATAAATGCTTAATAAATAGTATGTTTTAAGTGTATGTGTGTGTTATTTTAAAGTCACCATGTAGAAAGTGTTTTACATACGTTGTTTTATAGTGATCTAAATTGTGTGGTCTTTATAATGTGTTGTAAATTTGGTGACAAAGTGTTGTGCAGCACAATACTATTGTAAGAAAATATTTTCATCAACACTATTTACAACACGATTTCAACACAATTAACAACACTATTTTTAGAACACATTTTTAGATAGCAACACTTTTGCAACATATTAAGAGCACATTTATAGATAGCAACACTTTTGCAACATATTAAGAACACAATCACAACACAATAAATATTTTATATATGAAGTTTTCTAATTCACAACGCATTAAAGTGTTGTTAATTTGGTGACAAAAAGTGTTGTAAAGTGTGTTTATTTTTGTGGTTGAGAATTTGCAGTGTAGTATTTGGTAGAGAACTATGTGCAAAAGACTAAAACCATCTCTGCAAAATTATCTAACAATGCAAGACTCACCAAAATTAGTACAATGGAACAGTTTAAAAAAGGCTACTCTTTCTATATCGAATTCACCTGATAAAAGAAATTTCCTCATAATTATTAAACTATGCAACATAAAACTATATGTTAGGTACTAAACTCTTACCTGAAAATACTAAAAATGCAAAACCCATTCAGCAGAACTGCTAAAACTTCCGAAACAAAATTGCAATTTGCATTATATTTGCAACATATTAAGAATACAATCACAACACAATAAATATTTGATATATGAAGTTTTCTAATTCACAACACATTAAGGTGTTGTTAATTTGGTGACAAAAAGTGTTGTAAAGTGTGTTTATTTTTGTGGTTGAGAATTTGTAGTGTAGGATTTGGTAGAGAACGATGTGCAAAAGACTAAAACCATCCCTGCAAAATTATCTAACAATGCAAGACTCATCAAAATTAATACAATAGAACATTTTTAAAAAGGCTACTCTTTCAACATCGAATTCACCTGATAAAAGAAATTTCCTCATAATTATTAAACTATGCAACATAAAACTATATGTTATGTACAAAAATCTTATCTGAAAATACTAAAAATACAAATCACATCAAAACCCATTCATCAGAACTGCTAAAACTTCTGAAACAAAAGTACAATTTGCATTATATTTGCAACATATTAAGAACACAATCACAACACAATAAATATTTGATATATGAAGTTTTCTAATTCACAACACATTAAGGTGATGTTAATTTGGTGACAAAAAGTGTTGTAAAGTGTGTTTATTTTTGTGTTTGAGAATTTGCAGTGTAGGATTTGGTAGAGAACGATGTGCAAAAGACTAAAACCATTCCTGCAAAATTATCCAACAATGCAAGACTCATCAAAATTAGTACAATGGAACATTTTAAAAAAGGCTACTCTTTCAACATCGAATTCACCTGATAAAAGAAATTTCCTCATAATTATTAAACTATGCAACATAAAACTATACGTTATGTACTAAAATCTTTCCTGGAAATACTAATAATACAAATCTCATCAAAACCCATTCAGCAGAACTGCTAAAACTTCCGAAGCAAAATTGCAATTTGCATTATATATATATATATATATATATATATATATATATAGTAGACCGAATTAAAATTAAAAGGATTTTGTATTTAAAACATTTAAGTTTCATAATTGTGCTTTCGTTATTTTAGTTTCCCTCATCTTTTCGATAAAAAAAAAAAAACAGGTTAAGCAAATTGAATTTAATTAAAACTGTATTAATATAAAGGTGATAAACTCGAGCTGCCCGGGTTGCAGAATATAGGTGAAAACGATTGTATACAGTGTGGTTATAATTAAACTTTCCCTATAAACGGCATCCTACAGCGCAAACGGGTGAACGGAATGCAACGAAATTTGGTATATAGACTATACACGAAATGCGCTCACGGAATTTCGAAAAAAATGTTTATCCAAAATGTCCACCAGAGGGCGCCTTTTCCGGAAAAAAACATTAAATTTAACACAATAAACGACCAAAACGGAATACAGAAACAATATTAACAATCCAGAACAAGAATTATGAGTAATAAAATGTAAAACCGGCTGTTTCGGCCTTTTATTGTGTTAAATTTAATGTTTTTTTCCGGAAAAGGCGCCCTCTTTGGACATTTTGGAACTAAATTTTTTTTCGAAATTCCGTGAGCGCATCTAGTTGTATAGTCTGTATACCAAATTTCATTGCATTCCTTTCACCCGTTTGCGCTGTAGGATGCTGTTTATAGGGGAATTTTAATTATAACCACCCTGTATATTATTTATGATGGTAGCATCCTATTTTCTCTGCACATATTAAAAATAGAGCGGTTGTATTTTTCGGACGTTTTTGATGTAGTATACTTATATTTCGTTAAAACATGTTGTTTGATGAAATAAAAAATAATAATAATCGCAGTTAATCAAAAATTAATCAAAAAACGCATTAGCGTAGCATGGGTCAACATTTTGATTTTAATTGATAACTTGGTCAGGTTTTTTTTACATTTAATATGTTTTTATTAGAACGTCCACTAACAATACCAAAAATAAAATTTATATGAAAAATAGTGGCACAGATGCCAAGAACGGTTTTTTATTTTGTTCGATACGCACTATATTGGCGCGATTTTTTTCTGACACCAATTTGGCGAAAACATCAACAGCATACACAATAATATCCGGGTTATCATATCAAGGAAAATATCTATACTTTGGCGCATGTTATGTACCCGTTCTGTATGTGACATTGGCGTCCGAAAAAAATCTCGCCAATATAACATCTGTGCCAAAAGAGAAATAATGTGCTCACAGAAAGTTTCGAAATATTTAAAACGATATTTTCTTATTGGCCGCGCGTTAGGAGTTAGCAGCCGAAGGAATCGCCAAAAATTCGCTATTTGCAATCAGCCTTATTTTTTATTTTGTTCAATTCAGTGGTTTAAGTTCTAAATTCGATTACATGTCTTAAATTGGTGTTTTATTTATATTACACTGTTTTATTTATTGATTCATGACTGTTTTAATTTCGCTATGGAATTTAATCTGGAATCAAATGATGAGCTATTTATGTTAATTTAAGTGTAAATGAATTTTTCTTTCGTAATCGCCTGTACGAGATAGAAATAGATTTGAAAAAAAAAATCATGCTTGAAAATTACTTTAAAAAGAATAATTAAAATTGAGCAAATTGCGATACCGTTTTCAAACAAATCACGATACAGTTTTCAAACAAATTGAATTTGAAAGTACAATTACTTTTTTTCGATGTTGTAGAAATTGAAAATGTGCAGTATTTAGAAAATAAAAATGAATAAAAGTTAATATAAATATTAAATTTAATCGTTTGCTGTAGTCACCGTCAAAATGATGTCATCGTTACGAACAGACACATTTTTCCTTTATAATATAGATAATGAAGACATATTGAAGACTGCTGTAAAAGGAATTATTAATTTGCATTAAATAGCATTCCGAATGAAAGAAAATGTATTAATAAAAAATATCTTTAAAAAGATTTTTAAACGATTTTTATCTGCAATATGCTAAATCAATAAAATATTTTTGTTTCTCTGATAATCTGTTTGTATTCAATAAATTAGTAATAAAAATTTGGATTATTAACAAGTAAATGACAATTGGTTGCGTAATAAAGTACATATTATTAAAATAAAATATTCCAACAGACGAACACCATTCTTGCATGATAAATATATTTTCCCTTTTCCCTATAAAAGCTAATAATCTACATTACACGGAGCACTAAGTCAAAGAGTGTATCTGAGGAGAGTCATATATTTGCACTACAACACAATTTAATTTCTCTAATACCCTCTTTCGATTAGCTAAAATTCTTTGCACAACTATGTCACTAAAAGTTTTTCTGCTTATAAAAAAGAAGCTAGTTTTTCGAGGCTTTTCTTCAGCTAATTTTTACATTTTTTTTTCTTTTTTCCTGTTATGGCTAAAGAAATGACGCGTGGTGGTGTAAGCGGATTATGGGGTTCCTTTTACAGTGTTCTTTAAAGTAAGGAAAAAAGTAATGGAAGCTACTTTTTTTTATAAATTTAAAATAAATAAAATGAAAAAAATATATAGGGTGGAAATTAATTTGATGTTTCAAGTAAATGTTGCAGTATATAATCATTATTTTTTATTAACAAAGTATGCCGTTTTTTACTTTTTTTCCTGGATTATTACTTAAGGGAAATTATTATTCTTTTATTCCAAATATGTTATTATTTAGTTAAAGTAACGGTTATGTTTTTTTTTTCTTGCATAATTTAATTAATCGAGAGGAAAGTATTAAAGCATGAAATTTAGCGAATGCGGTTGAATTTTTTTGAAAAAACAAATTTATATGTCAACATATTCCCGCCGTTATATATATATATATATATATATGAAAAATGCTTGTTATTAAAAGAAGAATTTTGAATAATCTTATCTTCCAAAATGATGTGAAAATTTTTTCCTCAATAAATGCTACACAACAAATTAATTATATTTTGAAAAATATTGAGATTCAAATCATTTAAATTTTATAATTGTGTTTCTTCATTTAATTTTTATAATTTTGTACTTTGATTTCCCTCTGCTTCTTGATAAAAAATAGATTAAGTAAATTAATGAAATTAGACTTTGTTGAAATTTTATTAATATACATATCTATACATATTAAAAAGATTTAGATCGAATCTGAAATACTTATATATGGTAAACAGCAACGCGAGTTTTCCACTTATATCAACTATTCCCATTTATGAGGTTTTTAGAAATTTATGCGTTTAATTAATAGAAGGTGACAGAGAAATCAAATAATAGTTTTGGTTGAAGATTTTGCGTTTGGTAAAGGCGAGTTTTAGGTAACCTTTCTGTAGTATGTAAAGTTGTTTTCTCAGTTTACTGTCAACAATATATAAATATTAATTTCCATTTATATATGAAAGGCGTAACTTATTCAGATAAGTATTGATGGTCAAGTGCACTGGAGCTGGAAATGAGGATTCATGCTTACGAAACCACAGATGTCACTGACTGATCTAAATAATGTCCATGTTGTATGTAATTGTTATAGTTATGCACAATCATTTAATATAAAAATTCTCAATCTGTGATAAGTTTTAACACAAATTCAACTGGGAACACTGCTATATCCTAGACTAATTCATCGATATAGTCGATTAAGCTGGTTAGCACCACCTGCCTTTTAAATGTAATTATTTCTTGTATATGCGTACCGTAATAAAAATATTCAAAAATTCGAAAATATAATATTTATAGTCTGTCAAAAACAAGTTACCCCCATTTATTTTACTGGCAAATCGACGCAGAGAAAAGAAAAATAGTTATTCTATTTGGAATTATGTCTAACTTAAGTGAAGAAATTTCGAGTACCTATTTCATGCATAAATTGTATCAAATATTAAAGTGACGAACACTTAATTTTGACATTGAATTTGGATTTTTGGGTAAATTTTACCTTCGGTTAACAAATGGCGTGTCATTCAGTGCGGTAATTTAGGAATTATATCGGTGTAAGGTTCAATCTTTTTGTTTACGTTGTAAAACAAGCTCCTATATAGGTAGTTCTTTAAGTATGACTCAAAAACTGTTTTATGGAAAAAACTGAAATTTTGATTAACATTTTTAATTCGTTTGAAAATTTCCTTCTGTTAAATATTTTATTGGTTACTATAGTGTTTGTTTTGAATAAAAGATGCAGATGGCAGCGCTAAAATGTCAGGTACAATACTTTACTTATTATGCTGCGTGAATTGTTACAAGAACTACTTACTTCTGAGCTCTAAAATGGTTTAGTATGTAGTGTTTGTTTTAGTTATAATGTGTACATCGAAATAAACATTGTTTGACACTTAAACTAAAGTCTAGTAGCGTAGTGGTCAGCACACTTGCCTGCCACTCTACAGGTCGCGAGTCCTGCTTCCGGCTGGGCAAGGTTCAATCAACCTTTCATCCCTTCTAGGTCGATAAAATGAGTACCAAGCTTGCTTGGGAAGTAAACACCGAGGGTCTTGCGCTGGGTTGACCACCTGGCCGGGGCACATGTTGCTTAATACCTCGGGGCACAGGGTCAAGTAAACAGAGATGTGCACTGTAGGCCCTGATTCTTCATGGACCGTAGAGCCACAGGTTTAGTTTTTTTAGATACTTAAACTAGTGTACTATCAAGTGATACCATCTTAACTTTAATTTACTAAGTTGCTAAGAGAGCATAATGATGACGCGGAAATTCGTATGCATTCCAACACGTATTCTTCTACAAAGTTGATGCATTTGAGAAAAATGGCTCCAAACTCCTTCTAAAACATTCACTGTTTTTTTGTTAAGAACTTTGAAAAATCTAGAGAAGAGATATGATCAGGTAGACCTTCATTCGGGTGGATTCAATTTCTATTAATTTTACTACGAAGATTTTTATTATAATAACAAAGCTGCAGTATGATATAAATTATTAAAAAACACTCCACCGAACATGGAAATGAAGATGCATTTTCAACTTTTTCCATTACTTAGAAGTTACGTTACGTATTGATTTACCACCTAATTTAACTCAAGCGATAGGATTGATGAATTTGATTTTTTTCAAATAATCCAACATTCGATTTTAATGTTAACTCCCAAAACTATTGCCTTAGTCACAAAATCAAATCTAATATTATGTAAAAATATTCACCATTACACTTCTTGTTCTGTAATGTTTAAGCATTTACTTTTCGCCGGTACAGAAGAAGAATTTATACTTTAACATTGTTGCATTTTAAAAGGCTCTAGAGTCATTATTCCCGAAGTTCATAGAAAACTTATTTAGAATGGTTTACACATTGAACATTTTGGTACAGTAAATATCAAGGTTTTAGCTCGCATTTTGTGTATAGTGTTCAGGTATAAATAAAGATATTGAAGCTTTTGCACAGAATTGTACTATTTGCATAAATTTAAAATATAATCCTCCAAAAATAGACATACATGATTGGAATGTCCTACATACTATAGCAAAGAATCCATATTATTTCTGTCCTATGGGTAAAACGTTTTATTTCAAGGTTGTTACTCAAAGAAAATGGAAAGAAACTTTTCTTCTAATACAACTCTGAATATACGATTTCTTATATTTCTTCACTTTTTGAAAGATGCAGCTATCCTCTCTTTAGTATTAGGTAATAGTATCCAATTTACGTCTGTAAAATTTAAGACATTTTAAAATAATCAAGGGGTAAAATACATGTTAAGCGTTACGTACCATCCAGCTACAACTACCAAGCCAAGCGTTAAGGGCAAAATCCCAATGGAGATTAAAAGCCACTGCTTCAAAATCAGATACTTTACAAATGAAATTAAACAACTTCCTTTTAAAATATAGGAAAATGCTTCATGCTACAACTGAGTTCTTCATCTTTATTTCTAAAGCATCATATAAGAATATAAAAAAAGATTTAAAAGCTCTAAACATTAAAAATGTTGTCCAAGATAAGAAAAATGCAAGAAATTCCAATAATAAATTAAAGAATTCAAAATCAATAAGAAAGTGGCTTTAAGGATTTTCACTTCAGAAGCTAAATGAAACATCGGCCATATAATAAACAGAAAGGGCAATTTACATTAGAAATTTAATGTTTGTTCAAATATAAAGAAAATACGTTTAGATCAAATAACTAGTACAGGATCAAAGATATATTTGGCTAATGATAAAAAATTAGAAGAACAGTGGAAACAAGCGTGTGAATCAATGTGATTCTCAAATAATGCATCAAAGATTACAAATCTTCAACCTGCTGATTTACACATGATAAGCCCCAATTTTCTAATAATAAACAAGCTGAATCTGATTTGATACCCTGGGTTCCAAAATCTACTGTTCCCAATCTTACAAATTGTGTTTCTCAAACTTCTCCGAATTCAGTAAAATTTAGTCTTTCTTCTTGCTATCCACAAATACTTAGAAAGCCAACAAGGATTAGAAGAGCTCTGCTCATTTTTAAGGCTGCTCATCTGCGCTGCTCAACAAGAGCAAAACGTTTTGACACATTTACAAAATCAATTTTTAACGGAAAGGTATAGAATCGGAAGGCTTGACTATGGAAGCGATTTGGAATCGAACTGCGATTACCATTTTTTGATAAATAAATTACCTATTGAGTTATATTGTTAATAGTTGCACTTCTTTGTAAAACATCCGCTAATTCATATTATTCTTTCATATTTTGAGACATTAAATTCTTATTTCTTTCGAATGTTTATTACTACTATTTTATCGTTTATTAATATACAGGGTAAGTCAAAATGAATAAAGCAATTACAAACGGCTATAAGTATTTAATGCAAAAGAATTTATCGATAAGATTAACACAGAATGTAGACGGAACTTCAAAATTTTGTATACATACGTCATAGATGTTCTATGCGACTTCCCTTGGTCACAGGAACAACATCTAGGTGGTAGTCCATTTCACGTCATATATTCTGAAGCATTTGTTCAGTCACCGACGCAAGCGCATTACAGTTGTGTACTTTGAGTTCTTCAATTGTTTTGGGCATGGGAGGCCCCCTGTCTTTGACATAACACCCACAGAAAAAAAATCGGCCATTTTTACCGTCATAATTGATCATTTTTACTATTAAGACGGCCATAATGACCAGGTTTCTTGTCGTTGCAAAGTTTCAAATTGCGCATGCTTAGGCTTCCGCTTCACTGCATTTGCCTTACGTAAAGAAATTTTGCAGTTCCGTCTACATTCTGTGTTAATCTTATTGATAAATTCTTTTCCATTAAATAGTTATAGCCGTTTGTAATCGCTATATTCATTTTGACTTACCCTGTATTCTTCCATATCCCATGAGTCATAGCAAGTGTTTGGCGCTTCTAGTTTTTTCCCCTTTTACAGCTCCGCTTTAAATAAAGAGTCATGTCTATACGTCAAGCTCTTGACTGCCCCTTTCCTAGTTTTCGTCCTATGGCTAAGCACCCCCTTTTCCTCGCGTCCCTCCTAACATAGTTTAGATGGCCTAGAGTAGAGCTAGTCATTGTAACTTTGCGCTTGTTTGTTAGTATTTAATAGCTCACACTGACCTGGAAGAGCAGATTTGTGTTGCTTAAAAACTCTGTGTCACCGGAAGAGCTGTCTTTCGTCAAGTCGTAGTGCTACTTCTAATCATTTAACATCTTTAAGTCTATGTTTAAACGTGACACAATCTGAACATGTGTAACTGAATCTGTTGGAATTGTGTCATTCTGTAAGTCGTCTAATAAACTATTTGATGAAGAATACTCCTTCTTTTATTTTCTATGGGAAAACTCCCAAAGATTTACGACCTGACCATCCACGCTGACCACGAATTACGACTGCAAACATTTAATTCTCGGGTTGGTTTTGTATATGACGGATGTATTTTCACTGTTTATTTAAAACATATTTTAGCCTACCACTGCAAAGTGTTTCATATATACCGGGTGTCCTAAAAGGGACTGACTGATTTTAAAATTCAATAACGTGCAAACGGTGACAGATATTTAAAAAAATTCTTGCAGAGGGTTATGCATGAGATCAAAAGTTTTTTTACAGTGATTTTCGATTTTAGTTCGAATTATAAAGAATAGATGGTGGTGCGATCAATAAACGCTAAATCCAGGCTCGTTTTTTTTTTTTTTTTTGGTACTTCGGGACCAACTCAATACATTTTTGTCTCCTTTTTCTGCATGGAAGAAGAGAAAGGCCAAAAAATCGAGCCTGTATTTAGCGCCTATTGATTACAGCGCCATCTGTTTTTTGTAATTCGAACTAAAATCGAAAATCACTGTAAAAAAAAAATTTTTGACCTTATTGCATAACCCTCCTGCGAGAATTTTTTAAATATCTGTCACCGTTTGCTCGTTATTGAATTTTAAAATCAGTCAGTCCCTTTTAGGACACCCGGTATATAGTATATACACAACGTCAGGTGTTCTTTCGAAAATTTGTATCTAATCCATGTAAAAGTTCACACCGTAAGGAATATAAATTCGCAAAAACATTATAAGTTTTAGAATATAATTGAATCATTTTGCAGGTAACAATCAAACTTTATAACGTCTTCATAAAATTAAATTAAAGAATTTCGCAAATTCAAAAATATGAAGCACACCTCACAACATTAAAGTATCAGTTAACATTAAAATATCTTACTTTACACAAATGTAAAGCATTTTCCTATAAACGTAACTAATTTCATCTTAAGTTGTTGTATACATTTCTCAAGTAACCCATCTTAATTTAAATTTCAAAACATTTTTATAACACAAAGCGTGAAAACTATTACAAAATAGAAATTCATATTTTAAATAGAATACAACTAAATTTGAACTATCTACAGCGAATTCTAACAATTTAGAGCAAATTTAGAAGTAGAATTTTGTTTGCAAATTCTAAGAACATTTGCATAAAGCATTAAAGGCTGAGATGCTTTTCAAACAAATATTTCTTAAATATTTACCATTCTTAGCGATAATACTTTCTAATTAAATGATATAATAATGTAATATGAATATATAAATTATCTGTGTTGTTTATAAATTAAAAGAATAATCTTCTACTTTTGTTTATTTATAAGATAAAAATTCTTCAATGCATATTAAAGTTTTCGAGCTCTAAATAATTTTTAATCGAAGAGAATTGATTGCTTTGATATTATTTCAAAAGTTTGTAGAATTTTGTTACGACGTATTGTTTGTTTATTATGCACTTTTCTTTTTCTGCTACATAACAAAGCTTTGTGAATTATCAATTAGATTGTTTAATTTTTGACGAAAATGGTGAAAGGAATTTTTGATATAATTTGAATTATGTTAATTTGTGTATTAAGGCATAAACAAATTAGTAAAGTACATAAAACAAATTAAATCTGATATACAAATAATTAGAATATTTATTTTTGAATGTTTGTTATATTACAATTAATGTTTGAATATCATTTAATTGGTGCAAATTTATATATTAAGAAAAATAAATGTTTAATTTATAAATAAAACTATTAAAGAAATACATCTAATAAATATAATAATTAATAAATCTAATTAGTTAATAAATGTTAATTTTTTTCGAAATTTTATTGTGCACCTGCATTTTGATAACATTGTTAACAGAGATAATATACTTCGAATAAAATTATTATTTTAATAAAACACTCATACTACAATATATATTAAAACACACATACACACATAAATAACTCCTGCATTCATCAGTTAAAGGTATATATAAATATTATACAGACATACAAACAATAAATAGAATAAACCCAACTGGAGTGAAAAATTAGCCAGAGCCAGGAATCGAACACGGGACCACAGTATACAAGACAAGGTTAGAGCAGCAATCTTGTATACTGTGGTCCCGGATTTGATTCCTGGCTCTGGCTAATTTTTCACTCCAGTTGGGTTTATTTGTATTTATTGTTTGTATGTCTGTATAATATTTATATATACCCTTAAAATTATTATTGTTTTACCTGTTTGAATGCGGATAAAATATTGTTTATAATGAAATTCTATGTTATTATAAATAGTTTTTCATAAACACTGCTAATATAGATTTATAGTCTTTCCTTTTTCCTTTTTTGCAAGTAAGTTTTAACCATTTTTGTTTATATATATACAGTGGTGGCCAAAATTGTGAATTTTTTTTAAATTTTCATCTTTTATGACATTGTGTACTTATAGAATATATAAATTTTCACTTAAATACAAATGTTTTTATATCAAATTCAAGGAAATTTAATGTAAAATGTAATAAAAAAAACCAGAATTAAAATATCCGTATTACAAAAAAAGTTACGCTTATTTTAGTCTAAAATACAAACACAGTTTAGTCATGAATGTTGAAGTGTATTGTAATAGAAGCTTTCTAGCCAATCACAATGACTGTTCTGAGAACCAATCAAATATCAGTAACTGAACTGAAGTATATTTTGATTTTTAAAAGCGGTATTTTGCAGAAGGGTGAATACTGTAACTAAATAGAATAATGTTTTTTTTTTTTTTTTTTTTTTTTTTTTTTTTTTAATATTTCAATGTTTTTCTTAATGCAAATAATTTAAAACAATGTCATCAACAACTGATTGGAGACCTACAAAAAGAAGCAGAATTGTCATATTGAGAGAAAATGGTATCCCTTATGCTGAAATTGCAAGAGAGGTTGGTGGATCAGTCACTTTATCTGGCGTACGAAAGATGTGCTTACGTTATGAAGACACTAAATCAGTGATAAATAAAGCAAGATCATGCCGAAAAAACCTGCACAAGTGCTTCTGACGATAGAAAGATAAAAAGGATATGCCTCAAAGATAGAAGAATTTAATCAGATGCTGTTAGATGTGAAATGAATGCAATGGGTATTTCAGTTAGTTCAAGAATAATAAGGAGAATATTAGCAGGTTTTGGATTGAAAGGTAGAATTCCGAGGAAAAAATAATTTTTAAATCTCCAGCAACGAAAGAAACGAGCTCAGTAGGCAAAATAAAATATTAATTGGTCAGAAAATCAGTGGAAGCAAATAATCTGGACGCATGATAGTAAAATATCGCTCTCTGCAGCGATGGGATAAAATATGTGAGCCGTAGAGTAGGGAAAGAGTTGTATCCTGCTTGCATGGAAGCATCTACAAACCCAACAAATGTCATGATTTGGGCATGTATGTCTTCAGATGGTGTGGGCCGCATTCAAGTGACTGATAGCATTCTGAATGCAAAAAATATATTGAAAATGTCCTGGAGCCAAAATTGATACCTTCCGTCAGGGATATCTTTCCCAATAAAGTACCATTTATCTTACACTGTAAAAAAAAATCTGTAGTTCTACAGATGTAAAGTTACATGCTTACTAAACTTTCACCTGTAACTGTACGAAAAAAGCTGCAAATCTACAAAACTAGTTTTTGTAAAGCTACAAAAATCTGTAACTTTACAAATGAATCTGCTAAAATTTCAGTAATCTTACTAAACTTTTATTTGCAACCCTGGCTGCAGTTACATGAAAAGTTCTCGGAATCCCAGTTTCCAAAAAAATTCTTAGTAACCTTACAGATTTTTTGATTTTCGGCGCAAAAGTGTGTCTGTTACATGAAATTTTGTTGTTGCCGTTACATGAAAAGTTCTAGGAATCCAAGTTTCCTAGAAAAACTTTAGTAACTTCACAGATTTTTTTTACAGTGTACCGCAGGATTCAGATCCATTCCATACGGCACATTCAAGGAATGGTTTAAAAATAAAAGCATACAATTATTACCCTGGCCAGGAAACAGCCCTGATCTGAATCCTATAGAAAATTTGTGGCGACGTTTGAAAAAAAAAAAAAAAAAAAAAAAAAAAAGCAGCGTCCATCTAATAAAAAGCAACTTAATGAAGTTATAATTGATTGTTCGCGTCATGTAATTAAAAAGGATGAACTTCAAACACTAGTTCTCTCAATGAAAAGACGCTGTGAAGCTGTAATAAAAAACAAGAGTTATCCTACTAAATATTGAATGTGTAATTGTAACTTTAAAATACAATGAAGTCTAAGATAGATCTTATTTTTTGTAAACGTAACTTGTAACTTTTTTTGTAATGCAGATATTTTAATTACGTTTTTTTTTTATTAAATTCTACATTAAAGTTCCTTGAATTTGATATATAATCATTTGTATTTAAGTGAAATTTATTATATTATTCAAGCACACAAATTTATAAACAAGAAAATTTCTAAAAAATGTCCACAATTTTGGCCACCACTATATATACTAGTAAATCTGCAGATCAGGAGCCTCAACGTCATCTTTGCAAGTCATTGTTTTTTAACACTCATTGCGTAATATTCATCTTCCTACAAATCGCTTTTTAAAGTTTTCAAATTACATAAATATTTATAACAATACAAAATACTTCGTAAAGTTTCAGAAATTAAATGTGTTAAACAAGTGGTTATACACTGATGTTCTGAAATTCTGATGAGCTGCTTATTCTGGTAACTTTTTAAATCAAAAATTGCATTTCTTCAGGGGGGCTCTGCCCCCTTGAACCCCCCGTAGTCTATTTAAATTTACATTCGTAATTTTTTATTGATTGTGCGGATGGTTATAGTATATCATAGATTTTTTTTTTTTTTTTTTACGCTGTGATTTATAAGGATAAGCATAAGTTTTTTTAATAAATTAATAAATTTAAAATAAAATCCTCATGTTAACCGTACGCAAACAATAAATCTTGGAGTGACGCCAAAAATGTAACCTTAAAATCCGCTACATTCTACCCAAACACAACGGCGTGCTTAAAAAAAGAAAGAAAGAAAAGAAAAATATTTTTAGTAATACAGTTTTTAATTCATAATACGCTGAAATGCTACTTTAGAATGCTT
The DNA here is from genome assembly GCA_963932465.1 of Maratus speciosus. Classification (NCBI taxonomy): domain Eukaryota; kingdom Metazoa; phylum Arthropoda; class Arachnida; order Araneae; family Salticidae; genus Maratus; species Maratus speciosus. Next base: position 377,476,315 of record OZ010788.1, on the reverse strand, counting down.
AAATATAAGTAGATCATTTTCATTTTACAGAAAAAATGCACTGATGAAGTCTAAGAATTCGGTCCCTGTTCCACGTGCTTGTTTTGTTTGGGCCGAATGAGGGCATTTAAATCTGAGCGATAACGCACATCATATTGCAAACTGTTTTTACGGGATACTCCATCTCCATCTATCTCTTTCCTCCGTGAATAATAGTTAATTTTATTTTAGCCAAGATCTTTTTATTCCAACATCTTTTTTTTTTTTGATAAATGACGTCTATTCACCTGCTATTCGTACTTACTCAAAACCTTTCATCTTGTTATATGAAGAAATACTTGAGAGTTTTCTTTTTATTCCCAATATGTCGCCATATTAATTTTTTTTATTCTTAATTTTTTTTCCTTTTCCTGTTTCACGTCAAAATCTTTGAATTGAAAATTGTTTAAGAGAAAATATTATTCAGGGTTTTGATTTTCTTGGCAAAGATTAAAGGGTCATTGATAAATTTTATGAAAAAATGTCACATTATTCTCTATGAAAATAATGAACTTTTGTATTTTTAAGCAAAATATTTGAATAAAATAAATAAAATATTGCTTATTTTTATTTCTGGGGCTAAAATCCATGTATATGCAAAAATACAAATGCATTAATTCATTCGTTTTGACATTGGCTTTACTGAAACATTATAGACGCATTTATACTAATATTATTAAGACCAAATACGTTGCTAGGCAACTGATGAAAGAAAAGGTAAAAAATGAAATATGTATTATGTCAAATTGATAAAACAAAATGCTTTATATTATTGGAAAACATGCATAAAGTTCCCTCAAAAAATATAAACCTAATTTAAAAAATCTCGCAAATATATTGACATAATTTCAAACTAATTAATATAATAGTAATAATAATCTTATTTAAAAATTTCAGCATCCAAAATTTACCATTTAAATCCATTTTTTATATGAGCCATTTCTTTCAACAAATGAAAATTTGAAAATCGTCTGACTTGCCATAGAAAAGCATTACAGAGCAAAATAAAATGTTCTATATTTCCCGAACGAATGAACCAAATTTAACCAAAAATTATACAGCTTAGTCCGAGTACCTCATCAACATGCCCAATAAATTTCAAGCCGATCGGATGCTTTTTGCGGTAGTTATCGCTTGAACAGACAGACAGACAAACGGAAATCAAAACTTTTCGTGTCTCCACAGTAAGCCTTCACTGACGTTTCGGCAATAAATGTATTCAAAATATTTTGAAATACTTATATAATGGTTTATTTCTTTTAAGATCAGCTTTTAAGCTTTCTCAGCTATAAAACTTCTTGTATAAAGATTTTTTTTTTCATTTAATCATGCATATAGACATATATTAAGAAAGGTAATAAAATTAGAAATTATTCTTTTTCAAGAGAAACTCTAAATACAACCATAAATTAAAAGTGATGTACTAAATATATATTAATAGGAATACTTTGCACTACATCCTACTTTGTTAAAAGAAATAATAATTATTAAAAATACTCAAAAATTTACTTTAAAAACCAAAAAATCAAAATACATTAACAAAAGTGATAATTTTTATTTTGATATTGTTAAATACAACGGTAGTAAATATTTCTCATCCCCACTTTCACTATTTTTTTGTATTTTAGGTATCACGAGATGGTGTTTAATAAATTCGTTTAATATATAGTATAACAGAAGCTTTAATCGTATATCATCGATATATTGCGCAATGTTACTAAATAAAAATACACCAGTTTTCAGGCTATTCTTGGTATTTTTATGCAAAATTATTATGTTAAGAGTAGTATTTCAGTATATTAGTACTCTGGAAATTTCTATTCTTATGATTTGGTTTCTGCGGTTGTAAATACATTTTTCAAATCATTTGCAACGAAAATTGTGTTAGCATCATATCCCGTTTATATTAAAATGGATTTTTCGATTTTTTTTCTATACAAAAATGAAGAAATTGTCTGCTGTTTTTTCAATGTTTCCTAATATCCAACTGGTGATATATGTATATAAAATATGCATTAAATTTACCGCTCTATCTCTGTAAAGGATATATTTTTCTACTTCGTAAAAAAGGACCCTTTTGGAAATTTTCTCATATATACCACTTTAAAGTCATAATTTAACTGTTTATGAATTTAGTTTTTAGGTGCATTCGTAATTATATAAAAAAATAAACACCTATAGTCATCCTCTGGTCTGTCCGTCTGTCTATACATTTGTCGCATAGAACAGCGCAAAACTTACCCAACCGACTGGTCTGAAATTTAATATATATATTCGTTGCAGGATTTTGTCGAGTCATTTCAAATTTTATATAAATCAATTCAAAACTTAAAATGATATTAATAACAGTTTTTATCATTTTATTAAATCCTATCACAATTAATTAAATGATATCCCGTGATAGGCAATGATTCTAGGTTGCCATGTTGATTACGACATACTTAAGATGAAGTCATAGTATTTCCGTATTATTTACGTATTTAATGCATATAATCGTAATAAATTTTGTATTCAGGCATTTTTGCGTAAGAGTGCAACAGCTACTTCACCAAGATCTGACTATTTATAAAGCTAATTATAATAAAAACTCACCTCATTTGCCACGTTTGACGTCCAATGTCCGAATGTTATTCCTATTCATCAGTTTGAAACTTTAAAAATTTTCAATGAGTGACTTAAAATTCGTAGAAAATATTTCTTTTCCCAAAATAAAACAAAACTTCTAGAAAAAATTGTATTTCGCAAGATAGTTCAAATTTCTAACAGACATTTCTGTAATTAGAAGTGTTTATTATGCTATCATTGTGAAGTTTTTCTAAAAGTGTAAACGTGAATAACTTTCAGCTTAAACATTTTTACGTGACTGCCATACTTCAAAGCGGTAAGTTTTTCTTAAAAATTAACTGCACTGAATGAAGCATGCAAGAACAGTACGTCATGAATTTAAATTAAAACAAAAGAATCATTCCTTTTTATCTAGATTCTTTTACGCAAAATCAAGTTTTCTAGTCTCCGCAAATTTTAAATAGTTTCTTTTTTTAAAGTGAATTCAGAGGTTGAACAGAATGATTGTTCCTGCGTTTTTGTTACTTTAATTTAAGATTTTTTTTTCCTTGGGATTTTCAAAATGAACTCTCATTAAATGTTCATCACGATAAAGTAAGTTAAATTATGAAGAATGAAAGAAGGTTTTGTACACACTACTGGGCACAATTAACGAAAATTTGGAAAAATGTCTTTTATTACCTGAATACTAATATCAATTCCAACTTAAAAAACTCTCTTTTTAATTTCACTCTTTATGTTAAAACAGAAAATATACGTAATAATTTTGAATGTGTTTAGTAACTGTAGTAAAAAGAAAAAAACTGTGCAATATATTATAAAGCTTAGGAGTACAGCTAAATTTTTTTTCCTTGTTTTAAATCTAGTATTAATGATAGTTCTTTTAGCATTAAAATAAACAGAATCTTTTCATATTATTTTGTCATTTTATATATTAATTACTGCATTTTTTACCATAATCCACATGTAGTTAGATTTTAAAAAGTGGCAATTCATATCTTTTAAAATGCATTAATTTTTTTAGATCGTTTCTAAAATAAATAATTTATTAAAAAAAATATATATATATATGAATTTGTCAATCTGTGAAGCTCGAAAATTCTCTGTATTTTGCAATCGTAGTGCAATATATATATATTAATTGCTGTTTTAATATATATTTAATTTTTAACTGACGTGTAGTTCTGTTTCAAGTAAATCTAAATATTAAATCAGCATTACATTTATTTGATAGTAAATATCTGTAGCAATCATCCATCATGAGCGATTTTCTTATCGTATTAATTATGAATCATGTAACAGAACACAACAGTTATTATTTTAAGAAATTTGTCTCACTTGTTTGTGTATATTGGAGCGTAAACGGAGGGATTGAGAAATATACACCCAAAGTTAAACTTTCTTTTAGTAAGTAGTACACTTAAAAAAAAAAGTTTAAGTGCTAAACTTTATTTTCTGTTTAAGTGTTAAAGTTGGTAAAATAGTAAATAATTCACCTTAAAATACGATTACTCTCAATAATTAAGTTAACTCAAGTGCAATATGCAACTTTACAAAAGAAAATATCTTCAATATTTTCTGAAAATAATATTTCCGCCCTTTAAATTCTCTTACACAGAGCGTTTCGCCTTAAAATAATAACTTGCTCCAGGCAGTAAAATTTTCAACTGAGAATTCCAGGAAAATTTATTTGAAAGAAAATAACTTTAAATAAAAGTAGCGCTCTAGAAGTTGAAATTCATTATCATCCTTCCAGGAAGAACTGAGCATCGCTTCTAACAAACGACACTTTCTGTTTAATTTGCAGCCAAAGATTAAATGGATTCGTCAGCAAAGTTCCGAGGAAAGTTATTAATTATAAACTTTTGAAAGAGCACGGCTTCCTATATATAAATTTCGCAGTCTTGAATAATCACGTTTTCAGTCAAGTTTCGAAATTGAACATTGTTTTTTGAAAGATACCGAAAGGTACATTTATTTTCAAATTCTTCAATGTATCTCAGAAAGGATAAATACTATTTTTGGTACTGAAACTCATATAATTGTAAATTTGCAAATATTTTAAAAATTAAAAACTGTTATGTTAAACATTTGTTCAAAATATGTTGGAATTTATATCTGGTTAAATTAGACATTTAATGCATTTTAGTTTCAGTTTTGATTAAGAGTAATGTTTATATATTTATATCATAGTTAAAATTGTTGAAATAAAGCAAACTCAGCCTATATATTTTACAACAAACGAAACTGTTAATTCTTTATTGAAAATGAGCCGCATAGTTAAAGATATTAATTTATTGATTTCAGGCAAATGCAATAATATAAAAGAGGATTTTTCAATTCCTACTATTAGTTCACACTCTCCCTATATTAATTTATATGTCTTGTTCAAATTTTCAATCGTTAATAAAATACTTATTATTCATCCTATCAAGTTGAAATAATTTTTTTTTAAACTTGTACTGGATGACAATTGATGTTAATACAGATTTTTCAAATATTAATTCATTAATTAAATTTTAATTAATTAATTTTAATTTTGTGTGGGAGACAAAATGGTGGCCATTGGTTATTGAACAGCATTTAATGCATCTTCATATCTATAAGGGGGGTTACTATAGAAGGGACCCCTGTCGCCAAATACTGACAAGTTTGTCGCCAACTTGGCGATATATCGCCAAATTTGGTGACCGAAATGAGTCGCCCAAAGTGACCCCAACTTCGCGATATCTCTAATATTTCGCCAAATTCCCATAGACTTCCATTGTAAACCAATAGGGTTTACTGGCTTATAGAAAATCAACAAATTGAGATATTTTAATGCAAAAAACTAATATTAGTTTAAGGGATTATGATGTGATTAAAATACACATCATCAAAACCATTGATTTAAAAGAAATTAAAAGAGAAAACCCCAGCGTTCAGGAGACCTCCCAGTAGTAAAAATCATTATCGGACACATTTTTACAATCACCATTTACAAATAAGCAGAACTATAACAAATAAATTTTACGAACGGACAGTTTTACGACAATGCTCGGACATTCGATTTACGATACTGGACTAGAGGCTTTCCCTCCAGGACATACAGCTGGAAGACAACGAATGGGTGGTACAGACATAGAGGCAGGCATATAATTTTCAGAAACGACCATTTAAATCACAAAACGGCAGAAGGGAGAACAACAGATCAGACCCTATTGGATGCTGAGAAGAGTAAATAATAAAAGGGACGAATAAATTAAAAAAATAAAATGTAAGAGGAATACAACGAGAGAAAAAAAAGAAGGCAGTCTAAAAAAATGTTTTGCTAAGAGTGTTTAAAAAAAAAAGAAGGTGCTCTCCGTCAGTTCTCACATCAGCGTGCTGCAGTTCTTGGTAGAATGAAATCCGAATGGAAGCCAGTGTACCTTCTTGATATGAGATCTTGATATGGATACTCATCAAATACGGATCTGTCTACATACAGTGCTAATGTCCCCAACAAATTATGATTCCTGTCAAAAAAGGTACATTTTTATTTGATTCCTTTCTGCCTGTTAAATTGATGAATTATAGCATTTTAAATTGAAATATGCCCTTGCCTACCCTTGTCAGTAAATTAAAGACAAAATATCGTTTACTGGTTTAAAATGAAAGTTACTCAAATATTATATGATTTCAATTGTTTCCAATGGAAATCATTCAGTAAATTATATGTGTTTGTATTGTATATTTGTGTTTTTTTTTTATCTAAATAAATGTTATTGTTTGTGTATAAAACGAAATAAGTGTAAGTAAATGATTCATGTGTCTGTTTAATTTTATTAATTGTTAATTTAAGCATTTTTTTTTGTCGGCAGCTTCAAAGGGAAATTGGTACTGCAATAATACACAGCGCAAGTAGATTAAGTTTTATTATTATTATTATTATTATTAACGAAGATTAATGATTGAGATGTTTCCTTTAGATATACCAAATTCCCAGAGGCGAAACGATCACTAAGATTTAAATAATTCCAATCAGCCAACTAAAATATATGCTTAAAAGGGGTATTGGAGAGATGCCTAATAAAAGGGGCTAATTAGATGTCTATAACGTTGATTGTAAAATGCAAATTTCTCCCCATCAGATTATATTAAATTTTTCTTTCATGACTTAAGTAGGAATTGACTTTAAAAACAAAATTTTTATATTACTTGTTGTTATTTAAAGCTGCAATAATGCAACAATAACTTGCGAAAATATAATGGTAAACAGTTTTTTCTTGCATTTAGTTTCTATCTCTACAAACAACACTGTTTGTCTTATGCAGTATAAAAAAAAAAAAAGATGTAATTCGACAGATGTAAGTTGAAGAAATCTGTATGGTTACTAAATTTTTATATGTACACTGTACAAAAAAGATGTAAATCTGCAAAAATAGTTTTTGTAAAGCTACAGAAATCTAAAGCTTTACAAATGTATCTTCTAAAATTACAGAAGTCTTACTAAAATTTCATCTGTAACCCGGGTTGAAGTTACATAAAAAAGATCTAGGCATCACAGTTTACTAAAAAAATTATAGTAACCTTACAGGCTTTTTGATAGTGCAAATGTTTATCTGTTACATGATTTTTTTTTTGTTACCGTTACATAAAAAGTTCTAGGCATCCCAGTTCCCTAGAAAATTCAAAGCAACTTTATAGATTTTTTTTTTTTTTTACAGTGAGGAGCTTCAGATGTGATGGCTTTTACAAAAGATTCTATGAATGAGTTACTGTTTCCCTATATTTCATTGGCGATCCATACGCTTTCTACGACTCAGAAGGGTATGGCCTCTACCCCTATCACCTTTGAGTTACCGGAGATGTAGCCTACAAGTCATATATTACATCATCTACGAAAACATAATCACATCCTCTTCCAAATTACCCATGATTTCGAATACAGTACTTTGTCTTTAGATATCGAGAAAATAATATATTTCCAAGATTTAAAGAAGAATTTATAAAACCAGAGTTTCTCGCGCTTCCACTGACTTTTTCTGACACTTTCTACTCTTATAACAAGTAATATAAAAATGTTGTTTTAAAGTCAATTCCATCAAAGGCCATCAAAGAAAAATTTAATGTAATCCCTTAAGCTAATATTAGTTTTTGTTGCATTAAAATATCTCAATTTGTTGATTTTCTATAAGCAAGTAGGTTTACAATGGAACTCTATGGGAATTTGGCAAAATATTAGAGATATCGCCAAGTTGGCGTCACTTTTGGGGACTCATTTTGGCCGCCAAATTTGGCGATATATCGCAAACTTGGCGGTATTTGGCGACAGAACAGGGTCCCCCTTGTATGTAGATATTTTTCATTCTAGTGAGATTTTCACTATAGTTTGCTTCAATTAACCCTGTTTTTCTGTTTTTTCTGGGACTGTTATCTTGTATGTGGTTTTTCGTTGTTGGTGGTGGGGGGTTTTCCGCCGGAGCGTTGAACCTATGCCAAATTTGGTGGGCGCTCCGGTTGGGTGATCCTATGGTAACCCCCTACCGCCGGAGCGTTGAACCTATGCCAAATTTGATGGGTGCTCCGGTTGGGTGATCCTATGGTAACCCCTTATTGAAAATACTTTCATTGATCTTCAATATCCAATGGCCGCTATTTTTTTCCCATGCAAAACTAAAATTAATTAATTGAAATTTAATTAGTTAATTAATATTTGAAAAAACTGTATTAACATTAATTGTCATCCAGTACAAGTTTAAAAAAATTTATTTCAACTTGATAAGATAAATAATGAGTATTTTATTAACGATTGAAAATTTGAACAAGATAAATATATAAATAAATATAGGGAGAAAGTGAACTAATAGTAGGAATTGAAAAAGAGTCAGAAAAGTCGGGTCAATTAGACCCGTCTGGTAGGCGGCGGGTTAGAAAAACGGTACACCTAATTGGCGTTGAAAATAAGATAACTTATAAATTAAAAAATATATATATGTAAAATCTGTTGAAAAAATTGTTACAATATTAAAAATGTTCATCATATTGCTTTCTGCGGATACTCCTTTACGTGCTCCCTGGTTTAGAAACTGCATTATCACTCGTGAAATGTCTCCTGAAAAAAATTCACATATAGACTTCAAAAATACCCGTTAAACATAAATATCTCAGTAACCGTTAGAAATTTCGGGGAAATTACATTTTCAGGGGCGAGTGCAAAAAGAGTTTGAATAAAATTTTAATGCATTTTTTTCTGATGTCAATCCGGATATTTAGCAACCGAATGACTACAGTTTAAATAATTCGAGTAATAATGTATATAATTAAAAGCGTTTACATAAACATTTCTACATACAGCTGATTTCTTATACATATAGTCATATAATGAAAAGACATTTCAACGAAACGAAAGTTTAAAATAATACTTTTGTCTTTCGTTACAAATAAAATGATAAATCTGCTCTTAATCTTTAAGCATACTTTATTTGGTGAGATTCGTTTTCTTTGGCCTGTAAGGATTAAATGTCTTAAAACAGATGAGTCTTAAATTTGAAAAAGTAAGTTTATTCATATAACAAATCTATTATACTTAAATTTAACAAATGGCAGATTTAAAAAAAAGAAAAAAGATTCTGTTGGCATAGGTTAATGGAAGAAAACTTGAATATAGGAACGGCGAATATAACCTTTTAAGCAATATACTTCCAATTAAGATAAATGAGAGGATTATCAATAAAATTCCAGTAAAGATACTGAGCGTAATAAAAATTTTCTATTAATGCTACAGAAAAGATTTCTTCAATTTCCTTTCATCTTGAAAAGTAGCTTTTGAGAGTTCATTCTAAAATAGACAGGATCTAAGCAGTAAAAAATTAAATGGATTGAATGGAAAAAAGACGAGATATAAATTTAAAGAGTTATTTTCATTTAGTTAACCAATATAATTTACCTCTAAAAAAAAGAAATTAAATTTTTGCTCAACACCTACACACTTAATATATATATATACAGTGTTGGGTACGCTCACAAAAAAAACAAACTAATTCAAACTCAAATTCAATTTCTCAAAAATGAGTCAAGTTCACGTTCAAACTCAAAATTTTTCAAACGAACTCGTTCAACTCAAACTCATCTATGAAAGTGAGCGAAGTTCACAAAAAACTCGTTTTTTTTTTTTTTTTTTTTTTTTTTTTTTTTTTTTTTTTTTAATGTATATATATATATATATATTAGAACTTTATCGTCCAAATTTACAAAAGTTTGTGAACTAATCTTTTGGTTATTTGATGTAAGGGTCTTCGTTAACCCGGCCCAATTTTCCTTCCCGACACTCGGTCCGAGATTGGTTTGGGTATAACTTTTTTCTAGAGATTCGGACCGATATGGATCGGGACTGGATTTATTTTCCTACCCAAGTCGGGGCTGGACTGCATTCTTCTTGAAGTCTGAACAGGCAGAAATTTTCAGTCCTGGTTCCAACCCAGCTCATATGAAAATCATTGACAGGCACGGCTCTGTAAAAATATCAATAAAATTTGGCCCGGCCCAACCTTTTTTTTTTTTTTTTTTTTTTTTTTTTTTTTACAAAAAATGCACATATTTTTAAATCGCCATCATTCCACAATTAAAATTGGTATATTTATTTTTATTATTATTTTACATGGGTAGAAGCATTTCTAGGCAATAAAATTAAAGTACGGTAAAACCTTAGGAAAATAACCTGCCTATGACGGAATCCCGAGTTTAACAAGAACAATAAAAAATATGTTGATCTATGTAAATTGAGAATAACAGTACTTGTGAAAAGAAAATAATGCATTTACAACAGACGGTGAACCTGCTCATAAAGGAAACGGCCCATAAAGGAATTTTTTTCTTTCCTATGCAATTCCGTCTTAGAGCATTTTATAGTATAGAATTTTTATTTCTTTTTTAAATCGCCAAGCCATAGAATGTGGATTAACGGATTCTAGGAAAAAAAGTGACCGGAAAAAACGTGACAAGAAATAAAGTGACAGAAAAAACAAGAGCGGAAAAAGGTGACAAGGAAAAACGTGACCGGAAAAAACGTGACAAGGAAAAAAAGGGATTGGAAAAAACATGACACGGAATTGATAAATATTGAACTTATTGATAAATAATTACTAAAAACTAACAAGGTAACAAATGTCTGATTTATATCATTCTCGTAGGCGAAAATTCGCTTTAAATGTTTGTGAATGCTCTGTAAAAAAGTGAGAATTTTCGCGCACGAGACGTATTTATCACTACTTGAATTTTGACATTCACATTGTCATTGAACGCGAATATCAATATTCTTCGTCGATGTCTACAAACGCGAATATTGAAATGGGGTGTGAATATTCGCATGCGAGAATGCTCGTTTTAATCACTACTTGATTTTTTATATTCGCGAACACAATTTGCGGGATACTCGAGATTTCGGTTCCGCGGTTTCGGCCTCAATGTCATTTCGTCCAGGCCGTTTCGGTCCTTAGCCATTTTGGTCCCTTGTCACTTCGGTGTCCACCAAACGCTGTATGGTTCAACATCATTTAGGCCCTTTATAATTTTTTATCACCCCCCTCCCCCAAATTTTATAAAAAGCAGAATATACGAGTCCGAGAAATTTAAATTTTTATAACTCGTAATAATGAAATCACAGCGAGCTAAAATTTTGTGTGATTAAACAGTGTGACGTAATTTTAACATTGACTAATTATCATCAATTGAATAATAAACAAGAATTGTGTTTGCTTTTTTTCTTTCAATTATATTAATAATAAATGTGTGTGATTAAATTAGACACTTATAAGCATAAGTAAATATTTCCTCAAATCACCCCTCTATAAACCCTTTTCTAATTAATCATAATTAAGATATTATTTATTGAAGCACAAATATTTAATTTTTCTTATTATTTTTTAATACAATATTGCATCTCATAAATTTGTTTTAATAAGTTACTTAACCATTGTAAACATTGGGAAATCAACAGAGATTTGCTTACTAGTGCATGCTGAGATAAATATTTTGTTCTCAAAAACATTTTTAGTCCCCCCCCCCCCACACACACACCCTGCTCTTTCTTTTTATAATTGTTGCTTGCATTTTTTTTTTTTTTTTAAAGTCTTCCCACCGCTTGAAGCAGGTTTTTGTGAGCTAATTTTATTGAAATTAGGCCGATAGAAAATTTCCTGTTCATCTCTTAAATTTTATAATTGAAAAATCTGAAAATTAAAACTTTAAAAAAAAAAATCTAATTCATAAAGTGACGTATATCTTAATTTGTTACAGAATATATTAACATATTCTGTATTAACAATAAAAGAGAAAAGCTCACCGCTATTTCTTACAAGAACCAAAAAATATACTACATATAAAACGAATCTGTAAGACATTTAGATCTATCTGTTGGAAGGATATAGCCAAAGATTCTTTTATACAGCTATATTAATTTAATAGCAATATCAGCATTAAGATTTTTTTTCTTATTACTGCTACATTTTTTTCCCTCCGTAATTTTTAACAAGTCTATTCTCACAACAAAACTTGCTACTTTGTGATACATTTATGCAATAATTTTCATTCTTAAATGGGTAGATTTTACCGTTATTTTATTCAAATAAAAAAAAATTGAATAATCTCCCTCTTTTTTTTCCTGTAAAAGAAAAATATATTTAAGAAAATGGTGTCAAATGGACGTTTTGAACGAATTTTAGTGAATCAAAACAACCATAGAAAGTTCGTCATCATGGTGCATTTAAAAATAAATCATGATGCAATAAATTTAATAGAAATGAAAAATAGTAAATTAAATATAGCTTTTCCCTTTAATTTATTTTTTAACGTTGCATATGTACTATTATCTTCCTTTTTTATGATTTCAACTTACGAGCAATAGAAAAATTGATATGATGTTAAATTGAAAACTCAAATGGTACGGTTCATTAAAAAAAATGTTTGTGTTATTACACATAATTTATCTTGATACGAAAGTTTACATAAGATTTTTACATAAGAATTTTATGAAAAATTAACAATATTACTTTAAAAAATATATTGCTGTGTCTTTATAGATATGCATTGCCCGTAACCAAAATTTGGAGTGTGATCGAATTAAACCCTAGAATAATTATTTGAATAGATTTGTTATTAAAGAGGGGCTCGGCTCCCTACGAGATACTCTCGCCAATACACGCCCAGTCTCATCATGCTCGAAACCCAAGCTTATTTGCTATGTTTTAAAAATATTACATGATTACAAAAGATTCAATGGTAGTATCATCACGGATTATAAATAAATATGCGGAGCTTTTATAAAATTTACTAAGAAAATATTTCAGTTAAAAAAAAAAAAAAAAAAAAAAAATACAGCTAAAGTAATGCCGTTTAAGTTTTTTTTATGTTTAAAAGAGTCCCGTCTAAAATCAATATGATTATAAAACATTTCTAAAAGGTATGTATAGAATAATCACGAGGCATCTTTTAACCGTTCACAAACTGTACTATCGTGCGTGAGTAAATCTGAAGTCATGATAGTCATAACTATCTATACCCCACCCCTTCCCTCTCAAACACATATTTAGATAAGAAAAATTAGATTTTTTAGAAAATTAAGTAAAAGTAACAATAAAGCTATTTTCCCTCTTGTAAAATAAAATCTAAAACTGGTATTAATGAAAACAAATATACCTTTGAATATTATCTGCTCTTTCATACACAATATGGGTCAGTGGTAGAAGAAAAAGTAAACAACCCCTACCAACTCAGCAGCTAATTGTAATAGAAGAAACTTACTGGTACCAAACAACTGCAAATAAAGTCTACTTTTAAGGCTGTTCTCAACTGCTCTGCTCAACAAGCGCAAAACGTTTTGTTATATTTACAAATTCATTTTTTAACGGAAATATATAAATTTGGAAAGCCTGGCCGTGGAAGCGATTCGGAATTAAACTGTGTTTTCTATTTTTTGATCAATCGATTACCTATTGAGTTATAAGCTATTTTGATCGCGTGACAAACACGTTTTTAGCCCGCTCTTGAGTGCTCTTTCTTCCTTCGCGCAGAAATTCGGTTCAAAACGCCCACTTTGACATTATTTTTTGAAAGATCTATTGCGTTTGCAAAAAAAATGGAAAAAATAGCTCAATTGCATAGTTTCTGAACAACAACACCTGCTAGTTTCATGCATTTTTGAGCAAAAATAAATTAAAACTTATGTCAGAAAGTTGCCCTTTTGGATTTGAGAACACCCTTAAATGATGTATATAAAATTTGCTTAGGAGGCCATCTACAAATCAAAACCAGACCAGACTTTATTGTTCTTTTCAACAGCAATACCCAATTTTGACACTATATTTTAAATTTTCGGTTCAAACTATGCATAGAAATGAAAATTTAAGTCATTTGGATGATAAGATTTTGAATTATAAACATTCAAAATTTAGAGCTGTTAAATTACATTTTCATATTTTTATTAATATCTCCTGAAATTATAATCCTAATGTGATAATTTTGTGTGTGGTTATAATACTAAAAAACCCAAACATAAATACATTGAATTTGTAATTTTAAAAATTTCATAATATAAATTATGAATTATGAAATTAATATTAAAAAAGAATATGATATGTAACCTACTATTTTTTTTTCTTTTGAGAGAGATTTATATTTATTATGACCTGCTTTATGCGAATTCTGTATTTAAAACTTCTTTCCCAAGTAGTTTTCGAATTATGATTAAAAACTGTCAAAATGGTTTAAGGGGTCATCTAGAAAAGCACAATTTGAAAAAATATATTTTACTCATTTTATTGAAATTTTAGGCTGGCAATAATCAAACGATATTAAGCGAGTGAAACATTGGCAAGAAAAAAAAGGGTACATTAATGGTGTATTCAAAAAATATCCCCCCCCCCCCCCCCCTTCAACAACTCAAAATTTTCGGACGCATTTTCAGACTCATTTTTAAAGGTGAAAACATGAAACTTGCTGACACGATTTTGGAAGAGATGTATAAGTGGCCGCGTGCTTTCATGTTTTGCTCAATTCATTAGAACTTGATTTATAGACATGCATTTTCTCAGTACGATCATTATTTTCATTCCCGGATCTCCCGCTTCGGAAAATTCGGTTCAAAACGCCAACTTAGACAGAATTTTTTTTACTATATTTTCTGCATTTATCAAAAAATCGAGGAGCACGGCACATTATGTAGTTTCTAAATAACAGAAGTTCCCAGTTTGATGCGTTTGAGAGTAAAAATAAATTTAATAATGAATCAGAAAATAAGCAGTTTGGATTGGAATACACCCATAAAAGTAGACTTTATTTCCAATCGTTTGGTACCAGTAACTTTCTTCTACATTAATTTGTTGCAGAGTTAGTCGGGGAATTTTCTTTTTCTTTTTTTTTTTCCCACAGCTGTACGATTCACAGAGAATGTTAGTTAGCCAAAGGAAAGTGCTGTAGTTAAATTATTATCTTTGAGATGAGACATGATACCTATACATTGCTTCCTAGAATTTAGCTTAGGAGTTGTACGACCAAGGACATTCTATTATTCTATGCAAAAGGAGAATTGATGTCTTATCTCAGAACGTACAATAGAGTTCCCTCTTTGCGCTTCAGGCATATATCCAGACCCTACCCTGTAGACCATAAGGAATCAATCTCATAGCAGGCATGTCTGTTGTTATGTTGTTTATCACTTATGTGACTTTGACTGTGCCCCCCTCCCCCGCCCTCCAAACAGTATTTTTACAAATCTGCTTTTTATTATACAGCTTTAAAAGTTATGTTTTTAACCCTCCTTTTTTTCTAAAGTACATTAATTTTTTAATGAATCCTTATTTGAATGTTGAAACGTCTAAGACTCTAAGTAATCATTAATGTTGCTATTATGTATTTTCTGTCTTGAGAACACATAGTAATTTTAAAATATACTGTAAAATTATCCCATAAATATGTATGCAGTACTATTCTTTAAAAGAATCTTAATTGTATGTTTAGAAAAACCCGAATTTTTTGTAGAAATTGAGTCAAGCCTAATTTAATTGATTTTCCACGGGTCTGGCCTGTTTTCACTGATTTTTGTACGAGCCGTGCCGGCCGTGAACTGTGAAATTATAAACGGGCCGGGTCGGGCTTTGGCTGAACTTTTAATGGCCCGGGCCTGGAAATTCCGTCCCGTGCAGACCTCGATGCCGTCATCTCTCGGTAACAGATAAAGACATTTATAGGCAATTACTTCATACAATTTCCATGCTGTAACGAAGAAGAAAATTATTTTAAAAAATTATAAATTCGGAACGTCCCAAAAATGGGACTCTACGCATAAATGGGTTAAAAGGTAGCTAAATTAAAATATAGTAAAACGTGTGAAAAAGAACCTGCCTCTTACGAAATCCTCTTTTAATGCGAAAAATATATTGATCCATGTAAAATGAATGTTCTAATACGTAATACAATAATATATAATACATCTACACCTGCTAAGAAGGGAACTTGTCTATAACGAATTTTTTTTCTTTCCTATGCAATTCCGTCTTAGAAGATTTTACTGTAAAGCATTTTTCAGATATTTAAGTCTTCAATACATGGAATATGGATCAACTATATTAATTTTAAATGAAACATTTACATGCAATAAATAGCGATTCATTAAAAAAAATAAATATCGCAATAACTTCTATAAATAAGAAATCTATAAACATGACAATAAAAAGCATAGATAAGTATTTTTGGTCAGAACTCCTCGTACGAGACAAATTTTAAACCAAATTGACGTACAAATCAATGTTTTGTAGAAATTCATTCGGGCCGGGTCGGTCTCGGGCCGAACTTTTAGCTGTTATGGCTGGCCGGGTCGGGCCAATAAGTTTTTCTCTACGAGCCGGGCCAATATTTTTTCTGTACTGACCGGGCCGGGCTCGGGCAGAGCTTTTAATGTTTATACCAGACTGGGCTGAATTTTTCGTCTATGGATCGAGCCGGGCCCGGGACTTGAAATTTCGGCCCGCGCAGACCTCTACCATAGACTGAATAGCACAGGCACCACCGCTCCAAAATACAATTTCTACTACATTTCTTTCTATATATCCTATTGTAAGCTGTATTGATTTTTTAATGGACCTCTATTTGTATGCAAATATCTGAATTATTATTGATACCGTTAATTCATTTACACGGATTGAAGACTTAAAAATCTTAAAAATTCTATATCGAAAAACCTTCTAAGACAAAATTGCACGGAGAGAAAAAAAAAATCGTTATAGTTAAGTTCCAGGCCAAGTTTCCAAGTTTCCAAGTTTTACCAGGCCTGTCGTCTCTTGCAAATGTATTATTTATATTCAAACGGAATTATTATATCCATTTTGAAGATCCAAATCCACCGATCAAGAAATTTTTCCGTTTGAAACAGGATCTCGTCATACAAAGAGTCTTATAACAGGTTTTACAGCACTGTATCCCCACCTCTAGAAATGCATATGTACTACTATTCTTTAAAGATAATTTTAATTGTAGAATAATGGTAATTTTAAAAAAAAATTCGAAAAAAATGTTGACCGAAGGAAAATAGTTCCTTAAACAGATTTTTACACGAGTCAGACTGGGACAGGGCAATAATTTTCACACAAGCAGGGGCGATCAAATTTTTGTCGGTGTAGACATCTAGGAAGAGTAAAGCACAGGCCCAGAAATAAGTTCGGTTCGGCCCAGCTCGAGCTTACAGAGAAACCAAGGCGCGAGGACGACCCAGAAAAACTGATGATCAGACTCGACCCGCCCCGAGTCCGTTTAGGCCTCTAAATGGCATTTGAATGGGAAAAACGTGTTCTTAATGGCTGGAAAAGTTAAAAAAATAAGTTATGAAAAAATTGAGTTTGAGTTGTAAATTTCGTTCAAACTCACGGATTTTTTGAGCTTACGTTCAGTTCACGTTCGTTTATTAAAAAGTGAATCAAGTTCAACTCAAAGTTCACAGAAAGTGAACTAAGTTCGTGAACTTTCGTTCAATGAACGCGCTCATACCCAACACTGTATATATATATATATATATATATATATATATACATACATACATACATATAAACGTGCATACATGCCTACATACATTCATACATATGCAGGGTGTCCACTCTCAATAATGTCCAATGACTAATCCCTAAATCGTTAGGAAAAAGATATATAGTTTCAATTACAAAAATGTTTTAAATGAGGTAAAGAAATATTTTAAAAGCGATTTAGACAATAGGAAATAAATCAATGTGTAATTATTGCGTAAAAATTTATTATTCGTTTTTAGAATATTTGATAAAAAAATGAAATTTTAAAGATTAATAAATTCCTCAATATACACTTGTAAAACTCATTACAGTAGAAATCTATAATTGTTTAAGTTCATATATTAAATATGGCGGTTTGACTGGAGCGCTTCGAAAAAAGAGGCTTAGCGTCGGTCACGATAACTTATTTCAGATGTAATCTAGAATAATGGGACGAAAAATATTTTTTTATTATTTTAACTCAAAGCGTTATATCGATAATCCCTCTAATGTTTAAAAAAATGATTTTCTAAAATAATAGCAAAATTAATAATGACGACAAAAAATAAATAAAAATAAAATAAACTGTATGACCACAGAAAGACAAAAGAAAAATCATCAAGCAAGAAAATGAAAAAGAATAATAAAGGTCAATAAACGATTTATATATGTATTCCCTGTTTTTGTTATTAAAGTAACATTTAAGTTTTTTTAAATACCTTTAAACTAGGATATGCGGAATATATTTGTCTATGTACTATATATTAATACCATAGTTGTTTGATGTTCCCTGGCCTTGGCCTTTACAATAAAGGTCACAATCTTAGTGGCTTAGCATGAACATCCAAAGTTAGAAGGTGTGGTTGTTCTGCGGACGGGTCGGCATGTTTTCAAAATAGTCAATCTATTTCATAAATATGTCTGATTTGATCAAGTCATTGGATTTCAGGAAAACTCTGTACCAGGGGGAGCTCTATTTGAAATCTCAGCCTTCATTTTTACTTTCTTCTATCTTTATAATAAGAAAGTATTGTATTCGTAAAAAATTTCGAATTCCTTTTTTGACAGATTTTCACATTTTAGGGGCCAGGAATAATTAAAATAATGTTTTTTTCAAAATGTCTGTTTGTGAGTCTGTCTGTATGTGCCATAAATTTTTTAGACGCTTTATCTCAAGAACTAATGCACGGAATTTAATGAAACTTTAGATTCAGTTAGTCCCTGATACAAGTTGGTGTTGATTAGGTTTTCGTGTAAATTGCAGAACAGGTGGCACTACTATGCTGCATTTTTCAAGATTTCTGAAATAGCTATATCTCAAGAACTAATCCTGGAATTGACCATCTAGTCAACCCTCCCTTCACATTGACTGGTTCAAGCCTATCCACATAGCTACTATTTAAAGAATAGCACGTTGTTATCTTATGCCTAATTTATTTTAAAATATTTATTCCTGAAATGAAAACTCAATATTTCTGCATTAATTAAAACTTACTAATTTAAATTTCTATGATATATTTTATCTAAAAAAATTTTACAAAATCTTCCTAAAAATTCACTTTTTAAATTGAAAACTTTTCACAACTGATCTTTCTTCACCTGTTTCAATTATCTGCATGAAACAAATATATTTGTATGAGCATTCTAGTAGCTTTGGTTGCTGCCTATTGGCAAAACTAATTTTTAAAATATGAAAACTGAAAGTTGGGTTAAGCCTCCCTGTATGGTCAACCCTCCCCAGTCTCCCCTACATCTTCCAGGTGATTACAAAGACAATTTTGTTTTTATAAGAAAAGTATTAAAGTCCTTCGCAATGAATAACACAGTAAAAATTTAATTGTATATTTATTCTGTGTTATTCTGACATTTTAATTTTATATTTGTAATCATTATATCATGTTCTGTAATGAATATTTATGTAATTTAATTTATTTTAACAACATTTGAACTTAGCATGTTTTATAATTGAAATTTTAATTTATTATTTAATATATATACCATTTTCTTTTTTTCTTTCTTCATTGATCATTATATACTGAATTATAGAAGTTTTAAGTGCAACATTCATCTATTTATCTGTAACTGTTTCGATGTCTAAGCCTAGATTGGGAAAGCATATGCGCAAGTATAAGCATATGAATGTAGTTGCAGCCTTACTAACATATGTGAGTCAGAGATGCTAAACAGGGTATCGTCCTCGTAGCTTAAATGGTAGATCACTTGGAACGCTATTCGAAGGGTTCCAGGTTCGATTCCCGGCTTGGACATTTTTCATTCTGTTGGTTCTACGCTTAGTTAGCAATGTGATAATTCACGTATTAAATATTTAATAATTTCAAGCGTAATTTTTCTGTGGAAAAAAATTGAAAAATTAAATAAAATTACATACACGAATGTATGCATGGAAGGAAATATCTATGTGTAAATGCGTTCAATAATACATATACTTTTGGGCGAATAAAAGCTGAAGTGTACAAGAACTCAGAGACTTAAGAAGAGTAAATGTATTGCTTCTAAATGTGTAAGGTAATTCCAATGATGAGTGAGAATTTTAATGACAATTTTCTATATCATTAAACATAAATCACCATTCTGATTAAAAGCCTTATTTTTTTATAAGCACCCGTGCCACTGCAAAAACGATGTGCCAGAAACATTAAGTGAAAAAAAAAAAAAAGAACTTCTTTATCCAGCCTTTCAATGACTTTTGTAACACAGAGTGATTCTTCATTACTTTGTAAATCTTCCAAGAGATAACTGTTATTACCTCAAGATTTCGGAACCTTAATGCTTCCTTCCTACAATATCCTCCAAAATTATTATGGGAGTCAGAAAGTTAACGTGGAAAAAGTGACGAAACTATTTAATACAGCTAGTGCATTCTGAGTTGCAAAGTATGTAGTACGGTTTTAATGGAGGCTAAATTGACTGGAACGTGATGGAAAAGAAGGGTAGATACTTAAAGCATGGACATTACCGCGACTTTTTTTTCTCCAACTTCTTTTGTTAGAAAGTCTGAGAATGGAAAAATCTCAAGTATATTAATCGCCGAGAAAGCGGTTTTCAGACATGCATGATATTTAAAGATATTGTGAAACACTCCATTTCAGGTGCGCCAGGTAATGAATGTTTTAATACAAAATTGATGCTTGGGTTTGATGTGTTTTGTCAGGCTTTGAGAAAATGACAGAATTTAGAGCCATTTACTATTTTATATATATATAATATTCTTTCAAGAGTACGATATATACAGGATTTTAAGAAGCTCAGAATAACAATTTTGAATGGTTTTTTTTTTTCGAACCAAGGAAATCTATTTGAATTTTTTTTTTTTTTTTTTTTTTTTTTGGCTAAACAAAATAAGTCGTAATGATCTTATAAGTCCCTGAAAATCTAAACGCAATAATAAGATCGTACTACACGCGTCTTTAATTTGAAGTGACCCGTTTATGAATTTTACTTACATTTTATTCTGTAGACACATTAATTATTAGAGTCTACGATAAATACCAAGACTAACAATTTTTTTATTATTTCTGTTAGAAAACTAATATGGAAGAATACTGTTGTATTAATGTTTTTTGTTGTTTATTTACTATTTGCTTAAAACTTAATTTTAACAATACAGTTCTTGTTTATTTTTTCCGCTAGATATGACATTTTTAAAAATACATATTCTGTATTGTAACATAGGTTTTAATTATAAATAAATTTTTGACATGGATATATCTACATTTATTAGTGCATCATACATAATCTAAAAATTAAGGACTCTGAAAAAGGATTGGAATGTAGAGTTGGAAAAACAAAAGCAAAAATAAACATATTAATCGTTGAAAAAGCGGTTTTCAGACATGCATGATATTTAAACATATAAGTGCGATATTCCATTTCCGGTGCGCCCGGTAGTGCATGTTTTAATAAAAAATTCATGGTTTTAGGCTTGATGGTTTTGTCAGGCTTTGTAAAAATGACAATATTTAGAGACATTTACAATTTTTCTATATATGTATATATGAGAGAAAGTCAATAAGTAGGTCAAAAACTGATATGAGTGGTCGGAAATTAGTAGTAAATTGTTTCCAAATATTCCAATAGGTGGCAGCATAATCCAACTATTAGATGGTAATTTCGAATTCAAGAGACAGCAGTTCTAGTTGTACAAGATGAGCAGGGTTGTTCAAAAGTTATTGACGAAGAGCGAAGTGATAGTCCAGTTGAGATTGCGACAGAAGAATCAATGCGCTCAACAATGAGATTATACTATACGCTTATTTAATCTGAAGTCATTAGTTTATGAATTTTACATATATTTTATTCTGTAGAAACTTCAATTATTAGAGTCTGCGATAAATACTAAAGTTAATAAAAATGTTTTGATTTCTATTAGAAAATTTATATGTGAGAATATTGTTGTGTTAGTGCTATTTTTATTTACCATGCACATTAAGTTTGATTTTAAGAATATTGTTCTTGATATTTAGCTAGATATGACTTTTTAAATATATATATTATATAATGTAGCATAACTTTTAATTTTAAATTAAGTTTTTAGCATGTATATATCCATATTTATTAATGCATCATACCTAATCTAAAAATTAAGGAGTCTGCAAAAGGAACGGAATGGAGAGATTGAAAAAGAAATCAAAGATATTAATCGCTGAAAAGCTGTTTTCAAACATGCATTATATTTTAAAATATAGTGAAATACTCCATTTCAGGTTTGCCGGTAATTAATGTTCTAATACAAAATTAGTGCGTTTTGGGTTTGATGTGTCTTGTCAGGCTTTGAGAAAATGACAATACTAAGAGCCATTTTTTATGAATATTTTAATATATAATATTCTTTCAAGAGTACGATATATACAGTTTTAAGAAGATTCATAATAATATTTTTTAACATTTTTATTTGTTTTTTGTTTTAATTCTACGAAATCTCTTTCAATAATTTTACTTTTTTTACTAAACAAAAAATTTGTAATGATGTTTTAATCTGAAGTTAGCTTATGAATTTTATATATATTCTATTCTGTAAAAACTTCAAATATTAGAATCTACGAAAAATACTAACGCTAATAAAAATATTTTCATTTCTATTAGAAAATTTATATGGAGGAATACTGTTGAGTTAGCTCTATTTTTCTTGACTGAATGAATGACTGAAGAATGCTGTTCTTGAGTTATAGATAGATATGATATTTAAAAAAATATATATTCCGTATTGTAACCTATAGGTTTCTATAGTATTTCTAAATTCAATTTTTGACATGTTTATATCTATATTTATTAATGCATCATACATAATCTAAAAATTAAGGAGTCTAAAAAAGGAATGGAATGGAGAGATAAAAAAAAAAAAAAAAAAAAAAAAAAAAAAAAAAGATAATAGTCACTGAAAAAGCGGTTTTTCACCTATACGTGTCATGTAAAGCTATACTGGAATAATCTATTCCAGGTGATGCATGTTATGAATGCTTTATCAAACTGATGTTTTTTTATTTGGTGTGTTTCGAGAAAATAGACATCTATTTAAATTGTTTAAAGTTCTCTTTTTTATATAAAATTATTTTAAGAATACTATGTATACAGTTTATTTAAAATCTAAATAATTATGAACGAAATCTCTGAAATACTCCCCCCCCCCCCCATCCTGAATACAGAGAATAAGTCATAACAAGTTCATCAATCCAGCAATAATCACGTACTGACATTTTAAATATAAATGTAATCATAAACTTTACATATTTTTTAGTCTAAAAACTTCAGTTATATGATTAAAACCTGCTTTAATTATAGCTCAAATTGTTTTGAGAATGCATTGTAGCGTAAACGGCCTATATCCTCGTGGTCAGATTTATTTAAAAATCTCTGCAAATAGATGCGAACACAAGAGGTTAGTCTTAGTAACTGCAATTCTAGTTTATGAAACCATTCCTGAAATCAAGTGATAATTTCTCGCTACTGAAACGATTCATTATCGTTCCGTCACTTAGAAAACTTGAGACTAGAAATTCTAGATCATTTCACTTATTCAGCTTAGTTGTTTACCCTATTGGCATAGCTCGGATTGGCATAGCTATATTTCTAGTATGGGGATTCAGAAAATGGCTACTTTTTTCATTTTAGGTGAAGGAGGTACTTTTTTTCCTCAGTGTATAATATGACATTTAAAGTTATAGTGGAAAATTCTGCTTCAAGTGCATCAGTCCATGTATGTTTTAATTCAGAATTACTTTTTTGTTTGATATGTTTTATCAGGATTTGAAAAAAATTACCGTATTTAGGGCTTTCCCGATTAAAATTTTTGAGGGTTTTTTGTTTATATTCTATATTTTTAAGAATAAGATATATATTTAAAAAGGACAGAAATAGGGATTTTGATTTACTGAATTTTTTGTTTATTGACGAAAACTCTTTCAAATGATTAAACCATATGAGTTGTAATGAATGCACCAGACCCTAAAACAATTAAAATTAGAAATAACATAAAGCTTCTTTAGTATAAATAGATTGGTTTATAAATATTTCATATGCTTCATTACGAAAGAAGGTGAATGTTTTGCGATAATTTATAAGTATAACAAAAATGTGTTGATTTTAGTTTCAATGGTGCTTTCTGATGTCATCGCCGCATTAACATTTTTTTTATTAGCATATTGACAATGTGTTTAAATTTACTTTTAACGTTCGTCTTCTTGCCTCTTAGTTAGAGATGACTGTTTCTTTATATAAATTTACCTGTATTGTTCAGATAGATTTTTCCTGTAAATTAATCTTCCGACATGTTCATATATTTATTCATGTATTTATGAACATGCGCACCATGTGTAATCAGATAGCGAAGCAGTCTCAGAATGAAAAAATGCCACACATATAATTCGCTAAGAAAGCAGTTTTTAAGACACAGGTATTTAAAGTTATAGTGAAATACTCTATTTTAGTATGCCAGGTAATGGGTGTTTCAATCCCCAATTAATGTGTTTTTGTTTGATGTATTTTATCAGACTTTGAAAAAAATATCATGTATTGGCCATTCATCATTTAATCATTTGTGTAGTTTATTTTCTTATGTAATATAGATTCAAAAGTATTTGTGATAAGCTTTGTTTAAGAAGATCAGCTTAATAACTTTTAAATGTTAAGATGATGAAACAGGTTTTAAATGACAAAACATGACTTAAGTTTGGTCGTGGATTAGGAAGCCTTTAATTAGTTTATAATTATTTCTTTTTGTATTTATTTAACTATGTTTTATAGAAGTATAAAAAAGTTTGATAAATTGTACAAAACAATAGCAAAAGTTTTAAAATTGCGAGGCAAACAAAATCTTACATAACTAGTTTTGCCAGGATTTTGAAGACCGAATTACATATTTTTGAGCCTTGATTTCTTCTGTATACTGTTTATTACATTAACTATCGTTTATTACAAAAACGAAAATAATATTTTAAAAATTAAAAAAAATATATATTATACACAATTCAAAATTCATAAAAATGATCATGTATATGTTATTTGTTTTTCACTTATCAAAAAGAAAAATCTTGTTTGTTCCCAAAATAGTGTGTAAAAAAAATAATTTACTTAAAAAAAAATCGAAATCCTTAATTTGTTTAAAAATTATCGCTACAAAACCTCCAAAAAACAGTATTTTCAGATAATTGAGTTTACAATTTTAGATTTTATTACTCATAGTTAAGTGTATTTTACCTTAGCTTACATTCAATAGACCGTAATTTTAGAAATTTTCCTATCGGACCGACTGTACGATTATTCATATTGCTTATAATATTGTAAGAACAATAAGAACAAAAACCACAATTTTTCATCTTCTCAAACTTATATGGTCCCCTTAATATTTTGTTTCATTTATTTTTTTAGATTATAGTTATATTTAGTAGACCATAATATTAAGAATTTTCTTATTGGACCAACTGTCCGAGATTCACTATTTTTAAAATATCATAAGAACAACAACAAGAACAACAATAATAATGATCGTTTCAAGCCTATCTGGCCCCTTTATTTATTTTTTTAATTTATTCTTTTAGAATCTAGTTACATTTAGTTGACAGTAGTTTTAAGAATTTCCCTGTTGGTCCAACTGTACAACATTCATAATGGTTAAAATATTATAACAACAATAAAAAAAAACAAATTTTCATCGTTTCAAACATATCTGGTCACCTTAATGGTGTTTCCTTTATTTATTTTAGAATTTGATTACATTTAGTAGATCGACTTTTAGGAATTTTCCTATTGGACGATCTGTACGACATTTATAATAGTTAAAATATTATAAAAAACAATAACAACAAAATAATTTTTCAACCTTTCTAGTCTCCTTAATGTTGTTTTATTTATTTATTTTAGAATTTGGTTACATTTAGTAGACCGAAATTTTAGGAATTTTTCTATTGGACAAAGAGTACGACATTTATAATTGTTGAAATATTATAAGTAAAATAAGAACAAAACCAAAAAAAAAAAAAAAAAAAAAAAAAAAAAAAAATTCATCATTTCAAACATATCTTGCTCCCTTAATGTTTTTTTTCGTTTATTTTGTTAAATCTAGTTACTTTCAGTAGACCGCACTTTTAGGAATTTTCCTATTGGATCAACTGTACGGCATTCATAATAGTTAATATATTATAAAAACAATAAGAACAACAACCACAAAAAAAACAATTTTTTATCATTTCAAGCATATCTTGCTTCCTTAATGTTTTTTTCGTTTATTTTCTTAAAATATAGTTACTTTCAGTAGGCCGTCACTTTAGGAATTTTTCTATTGGATCAACTATACGACATTCATAATGGTTAAAATATTATAAGAACAATAAAATCAACAACAACAACAAAATTCCATCGTTTAAAACCTATCTGGTCTCCTTAATGTTTTATCATTTATTATTTTTTTAGAATCTGGTTACCTTTAGCAGATCGCAGTCTTAAGATTTTTTCCATTAGATCAACTGCACGACATTCCTAATGGTTAAAATATCATTAAAAAAATCATAGTTTCAAACCTATCTGATCCGCATAATATTGTTTTATTTATTTATTTTAGAATATGGTTACATTTAGTGAACCGAACTTTTAAGAATTTTCTTATTGGAACAACTGTACGATATTCATAATAGTTAAAAAATTATAGGAACAACAAGAACAACAAACAAAATTTTTCGTAGTTTAAAACCTATCTGGTCACCTTAATAATTTTTTTTAGAATCAACTGTACTGATCTTCATTCACTAAAGAAGAAGAATCATAAAGCATAAAAATTTCCCTACAAATTTAAAGTAAAAAAGAAAACAATACACGCTTCTTTATTATAAATATTTTTTATACTTTATGTACATTTTGTTTTGTAAAAAACAATTGAATCAATGAAAAACTACCCGACTGAAAAAAAAGAGCTTTCATTTCAAATAGCAATTCAGATATGTCAGGTAATGAATTCTTTCAAAAGAAATTAATTTTTTGATTTTAAATGTTTTGTCGGCTATTGAAAATAAAATCATATAGAGGGCCATTGACAATTTCGTTCTTTTTTATCATTTCGTTATTTTATACAATATTCTTTTGAGTGTACTGTTTATGCACTTTGATTAAAATGATTAATTTAATGAGTTTTTAAATGTTAATATTTATATATTTTCGTGCGTTTTTTTTCTTCTAAGAATCAACAAAATTTCTTTCAGATGATTTTGCTTTACTGAACACTACAAGTCCTAATGAGTTAACGTTTTTGTTTAAAAAAAATAAGAGCAATTATAACAGTCATGACATAATGTATATTTCTTTAAAAAGTTTATGAATTTATGTATATTACGTATACAGCTTCTTATTCACATAATAGTTTTTCATGAATACATTTGAAATATTTTGTTTAAGAAGACCAATATAATGATTATGGAATAGTAACTCGTATTAAAAAAAGATCTCATTTAAAACGTTAGAATGAACAAATGCTCGGAAAATATGGCCTAAGTTTGATATTAAAGTGTAAATTTAAATGTACATTTGAAGTGATTTCACAAAATGGCGTGTTGTCATCCAAAATTTAAAAGTTAGTTTAAATTTAATATATATAGGGTCTCTAAACCCTAATTAATACATAACATTTAACAGTAAGCCTTCTTCTCCATCGGTTAGTACAATTATCAGATTTATAGGATGATTTGCAACAAAATTGCGTGTGTGTGTTTGCGTGCGCGGGAAGGTGCACACCTTTTTTAAAGACTCTAAATGTGGTTATATTGTTTAAATGCATTTTCTTTGTTAATTACATATTCGATATGTTATATGCATAGGTTTAAGAGTGTGGGCAAGATGCGTATAGTGTAATAAAAATTTCCCTTTAATTATACCCGAGGCTTCATTCGAACACCACGAGTTTTAGAGCATACTACCCGGTGTACAGAATACAGTTGAAAACAATTTTTTAAATTGAAAACTGTTTTTAGATTTCTCAGTAACAACGGTATTTTATACAGAAAGTATAAATTATGTATTTAAATAAAGTTTTGGAATTTATTAAAAGCGACACTTTTGTATTAGCAGCATGCCAGAGTTTCATAACTGAGGAAATTGTCAAAGAGATTGCTACTTACAGCAGACCTCTTGATCCTGATTATGTCAGTGTTTAACCAATTTTTTTGAGAAAAGCTGCAAAAAAATCATACTTTTTTATTCCATTTTTAAATATAAGGAAAACAAAACATAATATACAGGTTTTAAGTTGAATTTTTTAATTTTCTACCGGAGTTAATAAAGCATTTACTTTTATAATCAGTTTACAATCCCGACTGGCGACTATTTTTTAATTCTGATTCTCACCACTTTCTCAAAACAAAATTTTTTCATATATACAGTAGAACTCCAATTACCCGAATCAATTGGAACCGGACCCCATTCGGATAATCGAAAATTTGGATAATTAGATTTTTCCCGAAAAAGGGTCTATTTTAATTAATTAGTATATGTATGTTGAAAATGGGAGGGAAAACCTATTTTTAAAGAAAAAGAGCTTTTAATTAATTAAATGATTATTAGCAAATTTATGCATAATTCTTTGTTTATTGCTGCCTTCATTGATTTTCTTGAAGGTATTTCATCTTAGTTTTCAAGCACTGACACGAAGTTTAAAATTGTAGGTTTGCTGATATCTGAAATCGTTGATTGTCCAATGCCTTCCATCTCAGACAACTTTTTACCGTAACTCCTTTATCTGATTACTCTATAATGTTTAGTTTATCCGCTAATGATAACACGTTTTCTTTTAGAAACCACGGTGATCGATGAAGCACACTCACAAACAAAACAACGCACCGATGCGAAAGCAAAGCGATATAAATAAGCGTCCTATCTTAAATAGGAGAGGTAACCGCAAGATTAAAGGCGAGGTCATATCAATCAAGGTCGCACGCAACGTAGCGGACGGGGTTAAACTACAACTACAGGAAAATGCCTAACTATTTTCTTACTTCACACCACTAAAATTGCAAAGTTTTTTTCACCTTGATTAATAGCTGAAATGTCTCTGACAAGGCGAAGAAAACTTCGTGGTGTCAAGTGCATCTGGACGCCCCTCTCTCTATTATTTTGCAATAAATGTGGTAAACAAAATTCAGTTCCATGAGTGACTAAAGATTTAGAAAATATGCGCATATGGTAGATATCCTGTCATATATGACGTCACACTAAAAGCTCGCGTATGTGGATTATCACCCCGTTCACAAGATGGTGCAACTGTGTTAATTTACGCCCGATTCCAGTATTAAGTTTGTACGCTTACTTATATCGCTTTGACGAGTAAGAGTATCGTCACAGTAGCAGCCTTATGTAGCATGTCAAGTAATGAACTAGCAGGTCAGGTCACACTGGCTGACTAATCAAAACGAACAGTGTAAGGTGGACCGGACCGGCGACGATTGACGCCGAACGACTGCCAATAATCGAACTGTCTATGAGACGGTGAACCTTCGTCCCAATAATGTTCGGGCTGCGCCTAATGTAGCTTTGTGGAGGGAAGGACAACAGCGCGCGTACATACAGTATCATTATTTTGCGAATCGCAGAACGTTTACATCTTAATTTTTATTTGTGATATTATGAAAGCGATTCGGATAGTCAGATTTCGGATAATTGGATTTCTACTGTACTTAGACAACATGTGAAACAGAAATATTCTACAAAATTAATTTTTTAGAAATAGTGGTGTGAATACAATATAAAAATAGTAGGCAGTGGCAGCCGTGTACGCTTCAGTATCTCGGGATAGCAATTAATTGCAATTATATTAACCCATGATAACTCGCGATAATCAAGAAGCGGTTAAACACGTAGATAAATTTCATATATGTTAAACGGTTGTTTCTTTATATTATTTGTTTATTTATTTATTCATTGATAAAGTTCTAATTTCGTTATGGAACAGTAAAGGGAAACACAGACCAAATTATTTGTATTATTTTAAATGCAAACTTATTAATCTTCCGAAATCGAGCTAAAGGCGATAGAGAGAGATTTCTGAAGATTTCATGCTTAAAAATTATTTTAAAAACCATAAAAATCCCAGTAAGATGACTTACAGTTTTCAAACAGATTGCATTAAAAATTCC
The DNA here is from genome assembly GCA_963932465.1 of Maratus speciosus. Taxonomy (NCBI): domain Eukaryota; kingdom Metazoa; phylum Arthropoda; class Arachnida; order Araneae; family Salticidae; genus Maratus; species Maratus speciosus. The sequence continues at coordinate 377,446,092 of OZ010788.1, read as the reverse complement.
TTTAATTTTTTATCTACTGGACCGTGTAAAATGCAAATTATGGGATGTTTAGAAGTAATTAAATTTGAAAAAAGGGGAAATACTTTGTTCACATAATAGCCACCATCGACTGTTATTCAAAGGCTTTATTATTTTTGCGTCATAATATTGATAGATAATCTTGTTTTTTTCCCCCCTGTCAATCATGATGTTATTTACAGATAGAAAGCATCTAATGTGCGTAATTGATATAATATAGATTGTTCTTATCTATAGATTGTATTCTATCATATCCGTTCTATAAAATGTTCTATAATACCGACTGTTCTTCTCTAATAATTAGATGTAACCGTTGTTTTTTTATAGACACAGGCTACTGCACTGTTCATTTACCTTTTAGATAAAAACTGAATTTTCAACATTTTTATATTCTGAATTGTCAGAATATCTTTGTGACAAGTCTGGGTATTTAAAATTTGCTTTTTAGCATGCTGCTCTTGTCTGTTAGCTAGATATGACTGCTTATTTTTTACATAATAAATAGCGCGGTGCAATAGTTGAAATGCATTTACCTTAATCCAAAGATCAATAAATATATTTAGAACTAGAAATTCTGTTTAATAAAATGCAACTTATTATTTTGTGGTACGTACTTTGCTTAACGCAACAAATAAATTATCAGGTTTAAAAAAATTATATAATCCTCGAATTTTGTTAAATTCATTGAACTCATGAATCGCGCCTAATATACACAAATCAGCATTGTTAAAATAAGTTTACACACGTTTGAATTTTCAACATGCACGTGTGTGAGAGATTACACACATTGGACATTCTCAACGGTGCCTAATGGCTAATTTCTAAACCTTTTGTCATAGATATATACATTGCTCAAAACAATTAAAGGAGCACATGGTTATAACAAAATAACGCAAATATTTACACCGATAAGTAAAGTAAAATAAAACATCCGTAATTTAAAGCGTAATAGAAAACAGATAAAAAAAATCTTCACATGCAAATTAAAGTTTATGACGTCAAAAAGTAGAAAAAGGACATAAGTGTAGAAATCGGGGTTTTGCAGAAACATCTGTTTCATTGTCTGAGTTGCGAAATTCAATTGCTAGATTGTTGTTTGACAAAAAGTGAATTGAAAATGTCTCAACAATTTGATTTAACGAAATCCATGGCTTGGCGTGTTATCGGAACAGTTGAATCTGGGGAAACACAACGAAGTGTAGCGGACGCTATTGGGGTCGCAAGAAGTTTCAATGCAAGGCTGTGTAATCGATTCCAAGACACATGGAATGGTAGACATCGACAAGGGCAAGGTCGGCCATGTGCTACCTCAGAAACTGATGAACAATATATCCTGTTAACAGCTCGTCGAGACGGAACGGGCACTGCTACTCTGCTGCAAATACAGTTGTTTTGGGCCACAGGACGAAGGGCGTCCAGTCAAACAGTCCGAATAGACTTCATCTGGGTAGCCTCTATGCACGTAAGCCAATGGTCTGTATTCCGTTGATCTCAAGCAAATGTGCAGCCCAAAGAAGGTGGTAAACTGAACATCAAGTTTAGAGGCACCGTTGTTGGAGTCAAATTCTGTTTACAGACGAGTCCCGATTAAGTCTGGATATGACATCTGTTGTGATTTGACATGGAGAGAAAGAGGCACTCAAAATAATCCCACAATCGTTCGTGAAAGATCACATTACGGACAAGGTGGGTTGGTGCTATGGCCTGGAATCAGCATATGTGGACTTACGGATCTGCATATAATTTGGAATGGCACTTTGACGGTCCGAAGTTATACATATGAGATACTGAGACCTTATATCATATTTTATGTTGTATCAATTCGTGATTTCTTTTTTTCTCCATGCATAATAATGCCTGACTTCAGACAGTTCGTCTTGTGGAAAACATGCTTGAAGCTAAAACAATACAGCGTAATGGAATGACCAGCATGCTCTCCTGACCTAAATCCGATCGAGCATGTTTGATACATACTCATACGATGCATTAGTGCGAGGCAAAGGCCCCCTTTTACTGTCCTCGACTTGGAGATTTCAATTCTTGAGCAGTTGAACAGTATCCCCCAAAGTCTTATCAATAACCTCATCGCATCCATAGAAAACAGGTGTGCAGCAGTTTTAGCTGTTCGAGGAGATCACAGGTCATATTAAAAATCCTGTATCATTTCTAAACAATACTTTTTTTTAACATTTGCATGAAACCAAATTGTTGCCCCAAACCATCTTTTCATATTCTTTCCATCTTTTCAAAGAATGGAAGCTCCCTTAGAAATTTTTTTGCGCCTTTTTTTCTGTATTGTGCATTGACACACGTGTACTATCCATTTTACGCCCATACATGGCTGTCTTGCACTGTTCTCTTCACTTTTTTGCTTGCTCCCCTAATTGTTTTGAGCAGTGTAGTTCGAATTACAAAAAATGTTTAAAACGAGGTAAAATATTATTTCATAAGTTATTTTGATCAATTAAAATACTGTTTAAAAAGCAGCGAAATCGAAATTTTCATACGATCCGCCGATCCTATAAGCGATACTTACTAAAAATTTCCTTTTACGCTAACAAATAAGAACAAAAAATCTCATTCATCTAACACCAAAATTGACCGATTTATGAAACTTTGAATTGCATGACAAAAACAAATTTTCTGCATCTTGGCACAGAAGAGTTGGGCTATGTTTCTAGGGATCGTACACAAAGTGCTTAAAGTATTAGAAGAATATACTTCGCATTCTTAGATCTGCATTGCATCTGCAAAGGATGTCGTTTCCAGCAATTTTAAAACAACTTTAATTTTTATTAATTAAGGTTTAGATTAGATAATCTAATACAGTGCTCAGCAAAAGTTTAGACAATGATCTATTATGCTTCTGTACTGCGAAGTGTGTAACGAAATGTTGTAATTCAACTGTGACATATTACTGGGGACTTGTCCTTTATTCACAAACAATAAATTTTAAATTATACCTTTTACATAATAAATAATTACAAAAAAACAAAATTAACATGATGGCAAAAGTATAAACAATGTGTCTATTTACAGATAAATAACCATAAATTAAAATCGATCTACACCTACATTGTGTGCAATTCGGGCAAATATGTGACTAGGAAACTAAACTGTGTGAGGAAACTAAATCCTGCATCACTTGGGAGTCTATTTCGTACCAACCTTACTCGTCGTAGCAGTCCGACGTTCATTAATAGAAGAGTATTGTCAAAAAATTGAGTAAACATTATGAGATATGCTGCCACAAACTTTTTCGATTGCGTCCAGATCAGGGGTACACGCGGGCCAATCGAGAACAGTGATATTTGGAGAGTTAAATCAACTTTTGTCTTGCATGCAACATGAATGGACGCATTATCTTGCACAAATACATACTTTGAAACAGCTAAAAGTACACCAAATGACTGTAAATTGTTTTCCAATGTATGTATATAGTATTACGCTGCTTGGCGACCATTGAGAAACTCCAGAGATACTTGAGCATTAAAACAAAATGAGGCCCAAATCATTAAAGAGTCACCTCCTTGTTAACGACGAAAGAAAGCAAATCATGTCAATAGTATTCCACCCTATCTGAGTCATCCAAATTCCGCTTTCTTTTCATCACTGAATGTAACAGTACACCACTTTGGTCCATATGACATATCTTTGCGAGCCCATTGCATTCTTGTCAATTTGTTGAGAGATTTCGAGGCTGGTTGTTTTATCATTTACATGAAAACTAATTTACATCTTTCTTTAATTACTCTACGAATCTTATCCGTTGACACAGAAAGCTCTGACTCATTTTTAATGCGACTAGCAATCATCATTTTTCTAGATGACAGTTTATGGGTCCTTCTACCATCTCGTTTTCTGGCCACGCGAGGCCTTCCAGATCTATGTTTTGCTTTGAAATAGTCACCCTTAGACAGTACTTGATAGACAGACTTCTTTGGACGATTCAAAACAGCTGAAATTTCTGCAACAGTCTTCCCTAACGATTTCAGCTTCCATGCTACAATTACTTCATCTGACTGAAAATTTCTAGCTCGCGGCATCTTCACTAACCAATGCTATTGCGGGGTGCACTTAAATACTTCATGCATGTGGCGTCAAAAGTTTGAAATTTGCGTTTTTCTGTGAACAGTTGCAAAAAAATCACGAAAGTGTCTAAACTTTTGCAATAAGCAAATTTCACATTTTTCAGTTAAATTAAATAAAATCCTACATTAAAACCGTTATTTCCGTCCTAAAATGTTTAAAATATGTTTAAAATTAAGTACAGCCATTTCTATAGCCTAAGTGTTCGTATTTTTTATTTAAAGATCAAATATCACCAGTGTTTAAACTCTTGCTGAGGACTGTAGCATATTAAAATATTTATCATTTTGTAAAGAACTGAGAGTGTTGTCTTTTTTCATTTCCTTTAAAAAAATTCTGTTATTTTTTTAACTTATATTTTTAGTTCAAGCTGTATATTTTTCTTTAATATGTCAGAAGGAAAATCGGTTTGAAATTTATTTTGTAATGTTAATTTTACACACAAGCATTATAATTTTATATATGACGATTATTTATTTTTCTAGTAAATTTGTGAATGACCCCTAATTCGCAGTATAAAAGATGCTCTAACTTTAAACAGCTATTACCCGCACAGTTTTAAACGTAGAAGAATTGGACTTTTTTGTTAACATATTAGTGAAATATATTTTTACTAAATATAACTTATAGCACCCTGAGGGAGTATAAAAATTTAAATTTCTTAATTTTTTAAGGAAGGTTTCATCGACCCAAATCTTTTTTTTTAAATACTTCTATCTCTCATTTTAAACATTTTTGAATTTACAATGTCTATGCCCAACGGCTTATGAATTAGTCGTAGAACAACGACCCTGTAGAGTGAGAAAGGCTATTTAAGTACACTTACCACGTTATAATCTAGCAATGAAATATAATCTATTTTGAATAATAAATCTTACTATCACTAAATTGAACATAAGTTTTTTTTTTTTAATTTTTTTTTTTTTTTTTTTTTACATAATTTTTCTTTCAATCAGACGTTTCCTAAAAAAAATAATAAAGAAAATGAAAAAAGACAGAGAAGGAAAAAAAATATTTAAACGAGTTCTACATTTTCTTGCTAACTTAATTTTCATGAATTTTGCTGAGAAAAGTACCTTTTAGTGTAGTTCGTTAAGCAAGAAACTAACTTTATTCTTTAAATACTTTTTTTAACCTCCAGATTCATGAATTCATTAGAAATAAGAATTAACGAGAAAAAAATAATTATTACAGAGAAAACTGCTTTTTACCTTTTCTCGAAATGATTAATCCACAATTACAAAAGCTTAAGTTTTTAATTGCTACAATAAATCGTTTAACTTCATCCTTGTCGTCTTGTGTTTTTTAGCATGAGAAGATATGATTTTTATAAAAGAGCAGTAAGTAAATTAATTCAAGGAATTTCAATGTATTATTAAAATAAATATCATGTTTGAACAAATCAACTTACATAATTACTGACTTTACTAATGTCTTAAAATAATAGTATAGTATGACTGAACTGTAAAGAACTGATAGTTACAAACCTGAAAAGAAGTAATTTATTTGCATTAAAACATTTAATGAAAGAAAATATTCTTTATTTGAGGTTACGTTAAAAAATTAATTATTTACACAGAGTCACAATTGTTTTTATTTTTAATTTATTCGCATATAAAAAAAATCGTAAATTAGAAGAAGAAAATTGAAAGCAAATGCGACAAGACTTTTGCGCCGATTAATTTAATTATTATTAAACTTAAATTTGCGAGGAAAAAAAAAAGATAAAGAGGATAATATTACTTATAATACTTTACACACTAATAATAGTTTAAGAGAAAAAAAAAAGACATAAAACATTCTCATTGAAAACCATTGAACTCATTGAAATTTCAGAAAAAAAGAAAAAAGGGAAAGCGTTTTCTGTTTGACTAAATGTAGAAAATTCCTCTTGAAACATGTTTTCGTCTTTAAAACAAAAACAAAAAAAAAAATATGAGTATTTTTTTGTACTCAGCATCCATGAGTGTTCTTTACAGAACAGAATTCTGAAAAATAAATCTATATTAAAAAGCAAAAAACAACTCATTGTTTTCTAGTACGCATTTGGCTTTACGGTCTAAATAAAATATCTGGTTGAAAACAGGTTTATCTAATCCAGGAGTTTTTCTAAATTCATTGAATTCTTGAATCGCATCCTATATATGTGAATTGTTGAGTTGAGTTTTACACAGGTTAGAATTTTCGAAATGTATGTGTGTGAGAGACTATATAATTTGAAAGGATACTTAAGTACACTTACCACGTTATAATATAGCAATGAAATATAATCTATTTTGAATAATAAATCTTATCATCACTAAATTAAACGTGTTTTTTAAAAATGTATTTTTTTCCACAGAATTCTTCCTTTTATGAAACCTTTTCTAAAAAATGAAATACATAAAAAGAAAAAAGAAAAGTAAAAAAAAAAAAAAAAGAAAATTAAACCAGTTTTACATTTTCTATGCTAACTTAATTTTCATGAATTTTGCTGAGAGAAGTATATTTTTAGTGTAGTTCGATAAGTAATAAACTTACTTTATTCCTTAAATACTTTTTTTACACCCAGATTCATAGTATGCATTAAAAATAAGAATTAAAGAGAAAAAATAGTTATTATTGAGAAAAACTACTTTTTACCTTTTCTCAAAATGATTAATTCGTAATTACAGATGCTTCAATTTTTAATTGCTACAATAAATCATTTAATTTCATCCTTGTGGTCTTGTGTTTTTTAACATGAGAATATATGATTTGTACGAAAGAGCAGTAAGTTAATTAAATGAAGGAATTTCTCGGTATTATTAAAAGAAATATTATGTTTGAACAAAACATATTACATAATTACTAACTTTACTACTCTCTTTAAAATAATCGTATTGTATGGCTCAACTGTAAACCATTGATAATTACGAAGCTGTAAAGAAATAATTTAGTTGCATTAAAAACATTTAATGAAAGAAAATATTCTTTATTTATGGTTACGTTAAAACAACCATTATTTACACAGTGTCGCTTTTTTTTTTAAAATTTATATATAGATAAAATAAAATCTTAAATTAGAAGAAGAAAATTGAATGCAAATGCTACGAGAATTTTGTGTCGATTAATTTTATTATTTTTAAACTTAAATTTGCGAGGAAAAAAAACTAGATAAAATGGATAACAATACTTATAATACTTTACACCCTAATAATAGTTTAAGAAAAAAAAAAAAAACATAAAACATTCTCATTGAAAGCAACTAATAAGTGAATGTCGAATAATGCAAAAGTTTTATCTCTTACAATTCCAACTTTTCAGAAAAAAAGGAAAAAAGGATAGCGTTTTCTGTTTGACTAAATGTAAAAAAAAAAAAAAAAAAAAAAAAAAAATCCTCTTGAAACATGTTTTCGTCTTTAAAACAAAGAAAATATGATTCTTTTTTGTACTCAGCATCCATGAATTTTCTTTACAGAACAGAACTCTGAAAAATAAATCTATATTATAAAGCAAAAACAACTCATTGTTTTCTGGTACGTATCTGGCTTTACGCTGTAAATAAAATATCTGGTTCAAAACAGGTTTATCTAATCTGGGAATTTTTCTAAATTCATTGAACTCTTGAATCGCATCCTATATATGTGAATTGTTGAGTTGAGTTTTACACAGGTTAGAATTTTCGAAATGTATGTGTGTGAGAGACTATATAATTTGAAAGTCTACTTAAACACACCTACCATGCTACAATATAGCAATGAAATACGATCTATTTTGAATAATAAATCTTACTATCACTAAATTAAACGTGGTTTGAAAAAAATATTTTTTTTCATAGAATTCTTTCTTTTATGAAACCTTTTCTAAAAAATGAAATACATAAAAAAAAAAAAAAAAATCAGTTTTACATTTTCTATGCTAACTTAATTTTCATGAATTTTGCTGAGAAAAGTATCTTTTAGTGTGGTCCGTTAAGCAAGAAAGTAACTTCATTCCTTAAATACTTTTTTTTATCTCCAGATTCATATTCATTAGAATTAAGAAATAATGAGAAAAAATAATTATTACTGAGAAAAACTGCTTTTTACCTTTTCTCGAAATGATTAATCTGTAATTACAGAAGCTTCAGTTTTTAATTGCTACAGTAAATCGTTTAATTTCATCCTTGTTTTCTTGAGTTTTTCAACATGAGAATATCTGATTTTTATAAAAGAGCAGTAAGTGAATTCCTTGAAGGAATTTCTTTTTATTATTAAAAGAAATATCATGTTTGAACGAAACATATTACATAATTACTAACTTTACTAATATCTTTAAAATAATCGTATTTCATGGCTCAACTGTAAAGCACTGATAATTACAAACCTGTAAAGAAGTAATTTGCATTAAAAGCATTTAATGAAAGAAAATATTTTTTATTTGTGGTTACGTAAAAAAATCATTATTTACATAGAGTCTCAATTATTTTTATTTTTAATTTATATGCAGATAAAATAAAATCGTAAATGAGAAGAAGAAAATTGAATTCAAATGCTGCGAGAATTTTGAACCGATTAATTTTATCATTATTAAACTTACATTTTTGATAAAAAATAAACTAGATAAAAACGTTATTAATACATCTAATACTTTACACACAAATAATAATTTAAGAGGAACAAGTCTGAAATTATATCTGAAAAGTGACAAATGAGATGCGATCGTACTATAACTAGTTTGATAAATATTCAGATCTTCGTATAATAGCTGTTGTACTCTTACGCAAAAATGCATGAAAACGAAATTTATTACGATTTTATATATTAAATTAAGTAATACGGAAATAATATGGATCTATCTTAAGTAGGACGTAGTCACCGTGGCAAACTAGAATCATTACCTACCGTGGGCTATCACTGAATTAATTACGTATCGTAGGATTTAACAGAATGGGGAAAACATTTATTAATACTTTTTTAAGTTTTGATTCGATTTTCATAAAATTTGAAATGACTCGACCAAATTCTGCAACGATTATATATATTAAATTTTAAAACATACAGCTGAGTAGTTTTTGCGATGTTATATGCGGACAGACAGGCTAATGGACCAGACGAGGACTATAGGTGCTACGTATTTATATAATGTAGAACGCACCTAAAAATACGTATAACATTCTCATTGAAAAGTGATGATAAGTGAATGGTGATAATGCAAAAGGCTCATCTTTTATAATTCATTTTCAGAGATATAGAGATAAGGGATAACATTTTCTGCTGTAATAAATGTAAAAAATTCTTTTGAAGTATGTTTTCTCCTTTAAAATAAAGAAAATATAAGCTTTTTTTTTTTTTTTTTTTTTTTTTTTTTTTTTTTTTACTCAGCTTCTACGAGTGTTCTTTATACAACTGAATTCTGAAAAAGAAATCTATACTATAAATAAGAAACATGTTAATGAGTAATGCTGACGTCATATTGATGGTGACAACACCTGGATAATAAATTTGACGTTTACTGCGACTTTTCTAACTTCAAAACATAGTTCAATTTAAATTTTTGTCCGTCGAATACGGGAAAAATATGTTGTTTTAAATGCAATTTATTTGAAAACTGTATCTCCATTTACTGATTCTTTGTGGTTTGTAAAATAATTTTCAAGCATGATTTTTAAAAATATGTTTCTATTGTATCCATTTCGACTACGAACGATTGATTCGGTCTCACTTAAAACAATATAAATTATTCATCATTTGTTTCTGCCTATTCTTCCATACTGGAATTAAAGATTCATTAAGAAATAAAAAAAAAAAAATGAAATAATTTAATTAAAACACAATTTCGACCGACATGTAATCGAACTACGCGCTTAAAATTATCATATTCAAAAGACGGCTGTAAATAGTGAAATCTTTGGCAACATCTTTGTGTATTGACTCCTGGCATGCGTCTAATACGACAGTATTGCTTTTAATAAATTTCCAATATTTTCTGGAATATATTATTGATATATTTCGTATAAAAATACTTTTTAATTTTGTTTGTGAGCTATCTAACAAAATATATTAAATGCAAAAAATATATTACTAGAGTTTTCAATTCAAAGCAATAATTTTCACCTCTATTTTGTTAACGCGGGTCCCCGAATTGGATCCCATGATTAATACAAAAAAAAAAAAAAAAAAAAAACCTTATCGAAAATACATTGTTAGGGCCATTCCATGAAAAACGGACATAATATCCTGCACGTGTTACTTGCATAAATACCTATATTTTTAAATTATAAGTTGTTAATATGCAAACTATACATAGAAATCACAAAAAACTCTAGATTTTCATATTATCATAGTTGTTTTAATTTGAGGATACAATAACATTCTTAAAACAACAATAATATGCAGAAAAACCGTTACACACGTGATGTGGAATGGCCCTTTAATATGTTTAAAAACTCCATATTTTAAGCCCTAGACGTAGATAAGCTGACCGTTTTTAATAGATTTGATTAGCCTAAGATGGATTGCTCAGACAAAGAAACCAAATCTTTAGAGCACGGTATCCCCCCAGTCTTCTTTATTAAGGTCTTAAAAAAATACAGGTTTCAGCTGAAGCCGCCAGAATCACGACAGTAGGCGGCCACCCCCGTCAGGTGCAAAAAAAAAAAAAAAAACCGATCGTGACAGAGAGCGGGTGAGGGAAGATAGCTGAGAAATTGACAATTGAAAGTTCTTTCCGCTGAGGAACAGATCCCCTACGCGACAAGGATCGGAAGAAGGTGCGAGAGAAGCTGTGGTCCTAGGTACGAAACTTCCAGTTGAATTTGTTGCGTGCCCAGGCTACTTGGTTAGTCTTGAAACAGTTAAAAGGTGTTTATGGATGTTTTTTTTGTTTGTTGAGTAGGAGGGTGTTTGTATGTATATTATGGAGTCAGCCTTCTGGTGGAATTGCCCGGCGTTTTATGTGCCAGCGTTGCGTGAGCTCACAGTGAAAGTAGGTATGGCTTGCCGTTCCCACTTCACCGCACTCACACAGGTTGGAAGAGGCATACTTGAACCTGCCTAGGTAGGCCTTGAAGGCGCCATGGCCCGTCAGAAAGCTGGTCGTGTACGATGTGAGGTAGTAAATTTGAAGGGACACTTTAGGAATGAGTTCGTGTGTGTGCTGCGCTTTGTTGATGTGTCCCAGTACTCCTGCCATGACACCAGAATCCTCTTGACGTATGATTGGGATACTGGGAGATGTGTGTCTATGGTAGATTTTTTGGTAGCTTGTTTCGCTAGGTCATCAGCCAGCTTGTTGACAAAGGTACCTTTGTGAGCAGAGACATGACCCAGCGAGGTGCGGTGAATGATTGATTTTAGTTTTAACTTGATTTGTAGTACAAGAGGATCTCTTTTTTCTATGTGCATGTATAGTCTGCATACCGGAAGGACTGTCGCTGAAGATGGAAATACTTCTGCCTGGGTTTGCTTCAATCCATTCTAATGCGTTGAGTATGGCGTAAAATTTCGCTTGTAAAATTTACACGGAGTTATTATCATTCAGTCTGCAGACCCACTGATGTACCTTCGGCGTGCCGTTCATTGCACAGAATGCTGCGCCAACGCCGGTCTTGGTACCAGAGCCATCAGTAAAGAGCGCGAGACTTTGGACAGATGTGTAGCTGTTGCACTCAATATTCACGTGTAAGCGGGATGAATCTTCTGCAGGGTGAAACTGCTAATTCCTTACATTGTGTTGTATGTCTGTGTTGGAGAAAAGAGCGTTCGATATTGTATTATTTTTAAGTTGTAAGATTGATGATTTGTCGTGTTCGTACCTTAATTATAATGCGATGGGTGAATGCCTGCGAGTACTTGTAGTGCATCTGTTGATATTTTTCTGTATTCCAGAGAAATCTGTAGAAGGAAAATTCCTTATATCGATGCTAGTTTCATAAGAGCTTGTTGTGTGAGGTTCTCCCCCCCCCCAGATACATGCTGCATATATATAAAGGTATACGTTCTATTATTGTTAAGTAGCGAGTTTTAAGTGTAGTGTTGTCCCCACCCCTCAGTTTAGATGTGAGTTTGAGTGAATTATTGTGGTATGAATCAGTTTAAGACTATGTTATTGATATGTGGGATCCAATTGCGGTTACTGTCTATTGTTATGCCTAAAATTTTAAGATGTTGAACGTGGTGGATGCTTGTATTGTAGATCCTCATGACTGGTGGTCGTTTTGGGTCAAGTTTGCATGGTTTACTGAAGAGAAATGCCTGTGATTTGCGTGTTGGCAGTGTGAGATGGAGTGTTTCTAGGAGCTGATAGAAGGTTTGAGGGGCCTCGGTGAGTCATTCCTCCAGATCTTTGCATATGCGTCCGGAGAAAATAAAGCTAATATCATTGGCATAGGCGAATAGTAAAAAGCCCAACCGGTTCAATTCTGTTAGGAGCACATTTGCCACTAACAGCCAGAGTACTGGCCAATGGCAAGAACCTAAGGAGCAGCCCTTCTGAAATCGATTGGGTCGAGGATCCTGCACCCCAATTAATTAGGATACTCCTCTGTAAGAGGTACGAACTAATGAGGCTAGCTATGTTCCCCGGACAATTGTGGTGTAGTAATTGTAGGAGAATACCACGCCATTCGACATTATCGAAAAATCTCAACATTTTAGAACCTAGAACTAAGTAGTCTGCCCGTTTCAGGTCCATTACATCAAAAACGGGAAAAATATCCTGTGCATGACACTTACACAAATGCCTATGTCCATTAATTTATAAGATGTTAAAATAAAAACTATACAATAAAAATAACAAAAATCCCTAGATTTTCATATTAGCATAGTTGCTTTAATTTGAGGATTGTGGAATATTTCACAACTCTCTTGAGCAGACCTCTCTCAGCCAGACTGAAAAGGCGCCAGTGATCACATGATCTGACTAGAGAATTAATATTAAAAGCATATTTTCTTGTTCTTTTAGTTTTATAGTAGTAATGTAAAAATTTGAACGCAGTAAGTAGACTGCACTGTTTCTCTTGATCTTCGGAAAATCGAAAAAATGTTGTTTTAATTTTAAAAAGGAAATTTTCTGGAGAATGAAATCGAATTTGAAATCATGCTATTGTTTCGTGGCTTCTTTATAGAAGGAAACAGTAGCTGAAATTTTAATAAGATTCCGGAATTTATATATATTTAAACAAGTACTTTTCAAGTATTAACCATATGTTTCATCTATAAATATGTAAAAAGTGTAAATTCTGTATATAATTGGCTTGCCAATAATATGTTCTAAAGGATTTCTTGTTGGTGATTATTTACAAATGAAGAACACAAAAATAAAACATTTTGATTTTACTTTTCTCCAAAACATAATACGTAAAATTATGATGACTTTAATATGATTTAAAACGAATCGTGAATTCTTAAAAATATGCTATCCCAATAACAATATCATATCGTGAACTGTGATAACGTGAAATTCGTGAACTACCTGATTATCTTCATTAAGGATATAAACGAATTTTTAAAGCAGCAGTAATATGTAGAAAAGCTGTCCCATACTTGGCATGGAATGTTCTATTTTTATATATGAATTCTCAGAACGTGTAAGTAACTATTTTTAGAATTATTTTTAATATTGATATTATGAATCTGCTTTAATAAAACTTTAATTACTTGTATATGTAGACGTTTCAAGAGAATTAAATTATTTAATGTGTACAATATTATTTAAAGTGAATTTTCTTATTGTTCAGATATGTATAATAATGCACGATGCGTATCTCGGTGTTCACGGTGCATACTTTTATTTTGTGATATTGTTCAATACATTTAATAAATAAAAAATAACTTATCATTACTAGATTTGTGCAGTCCTATATTTGACGCTGTTCAGGATACTAGAAATGATTACATGACACTTAAAAATTAATGTAGATAAAGAAAATATTTAGACATAAATACATTTATTATTCAAAAGTAATATTAGCTGAATAAATAAAAGTTACCAATGACAAGAAACCCATCGACATTCATCTGTGGGGAAAAAAACATTAGGTTACACATAAATTATGATGTACCTAACAATTCATAAGATTCTCTTCTTTTCCCGAATCTTGTCCAATCGATTCTTTGATTATCTCGACCTTAGAATTATCTTCTTTTAGGTTCTTTCGCTCTATTAATAGATAGAAAGGTGTGTTTCTCTTATAAGAAGTTCTCACGTTTTACTTTTATACCGATAATGTACGTTATCGAAGATATATATTCCCCGAAAGCAAAGATTATAAATTTAGGCGAGGCAGAAATGATTTTTATACAATCTTCTAGCTTACTTATTGAGTGCATTTGATTCAAACGATTGATGCCTTTTTATTTTGTTTCATTCTTACCTATGTTTCTGATTTATCGAAAATTCTATAGTTACTTCTAAAAACTAATAGTATTTCTTTACATAATATAGTCTTTATATATAATACAGTCTTTATATACTATTATTTTTAACACAGTCATACTGACTGTTAAAGTTGTCATAGGAATAATATTTCGTATAGTCTTTATATAAGTAGGAGGATTATATGTAAAATGTTAATATATAGATGACTTGAATAACTAGATGTTGGGAGAACAACACATACACTTTGATACAATTCTATAAAGATAATTTTACAGCACTTCGTTGATACCTTTTTTAAATACAGCTCATTTCTCACTTAAAACTTATAATATACTTCTTTCGAACAATTTAATTAGGCCTAACAGTGCCTTCTTTGGCATCTTGTAAGCCGATGCTTCATGAACAATATTATTTTATAGACTGACTCTTCTCTAATTTTGAATATGTCTAAATCTTGATCTCGTGATCGTGAATTTTCATTACTCGTGTTTTCAAATCATGGATAATAAAAATACCAGAGCGTCAGTTAATTTGCTGATCATGCACGTTATAAAGAAAATAAAGTATGTATAAATTCAAATCCTACAACTATAATATAGTTTTTATACTTAGCATATTGATTTTTATAGGTTTTTTAATTTTTTTTAAAAATACTGTACATTTATAATAATTTTTGTTTACATTTTTACGTATCCATTAAGATTTGTGTTACTTTTATTATTGTGGTACTAAATATTACAATTGCAATCATTTTTTAGATACTGTAAAAGAGAAACAGAAATAAAGTTGTGAAGTTTAAAAGTTCATCAACAAGACTTAGATGTATTTATGAGAAGGAAAACGATACACGTTGCAAGAAATATTTGATAATGAATTTCTGGAGATAATATAAATGTAATTTGTTTATAAAAAAAAAACTAAGTAGAACCATTTTCTAATCATACAGCATCCCTTTTCTTAATTAAATACGCATCATATATTCCGTCTTATCATATCTCGCCTTTCAATACTTTTAAAGTTCAGTAATAGGAATCATTAAAACGGCGAGAAAAAAAAAAAACCACTTCAACTTTATATAGTTTCCTCAAACGACGATATTGTGTATTTTTAATTATCCTCTCTATTTTGGATTCAACAACGGAACACTGTAACTATATATCTGTATTATAAAGGAAAAACGTATCTGTGCTTAACGCTGACGTCATTTTGCGAATAGCAGCAGCAGACGATCAAATTTAACTTTTATTTACTTTTATTGCGATTTTTTTAATTTCTGAATATCGTACATTTTCAATTTTTACGCTGTCGAATAAAGAAAAATATGTTCTTTGAAATTCAATTTGTTTGAAAACTATACCACAATTTGTTTAAAAACTGTATTACCATTTACTCAATTTTTACATTTTTTAAAAATAATTTCGAAGCATGATTTTTTAAAAATCTATTTCTGTCACTTGCAGGCTGAGGATTTCAAATGATAAATACGTTTGCATTTAAATTAATAATATAATAAATAGTATAATAATATAAATAAATCATTTGTTTTCGGTTTACATTCCATAATGAATTTTAAACTTTATCAATCATTAAATAAATTAAAAAAAATAATAAAACAGAAATTTAAGACATGTAAATAAACCACGCTAATAATACTGAAATTATAAGAATTAAGAAGACTAGCAATCTTTGTCGATTTCTTCAATTGTTAATTCCTGGCACAAGGCCAATATGGAAGTATCACTTTTAATAAATTTCAAAATTATATTTGAATGCATAATTGATAACATATAAAAAACTATTGTTGGTATTGTTAGTGAAATATTAAAAAATATATATTAAATATAAAAAAACCTTATTAATTTCAAATGCTAAAAGATGTAAATTAAAACTTTAACACCGGTAACAATACGTTTATTTCAACTATTGACATGTTTCAACTCACCCCGAGTCATTTTCAAAACAAATAAATAAAGCTATTCTAAATTTGCACGGTCTATGACACGCCATCATTCAGTTTTCCACGTATTCTTTCGTATTATGCACGTTATTTCTTTATCTTTACTTGGATGTTTGTTTTATTTTAATTTTCATACCTACTAAGTAGTTCAAGCCATATTTTTGGTAAGTGAAATTATGCTACATCGTTACATATTCAGTTTTTGTACGATACAATCTCTATGGTTTCTCTTATGGTTTGCTACATATGTAAAAATCTATTAGAGTTCTCCATTTAAAAACAATTAAATTTAAAAAAATCAAAAACCCGACTGCGTAAAAAGTGAACTAATTAATCATTTCTCATCAATGTGAAACTATTTTTTTGTTCAATTCCTACTATTAGCTCACACTCTCGCTATATATGTCTTGTTCAAATTTTCAATCGTTAATAAAATACTTTTACTCATCCAATCAAGATCAAATAATTGTTTTTTAACTTGTAGTGGATAACACTTGATGTTAATCCAGTTTTTTCCAAATATTAATTAATTAATTAAATTAAATTAATTAATTTTCAATAATCGATAGAGCCCTCTTCTTGATCAAGGTATTTTAAGACCGAGAGAGCCCTTTTCTTGATCAAGGCATTTTAAGCACCACAGAATGGGAAAAAAAAATCCTTATTGACCTAAATAGGAGTTGACTTAAAATATTTTTTTATATTACTTGTTTATATTACTTACCTAATTTTTTTATTTACTTGTGTTGATGACTTTTAAGTTGTGTTTAATTGTTAGTTCCTATCTATAAACACTGTTTTGATGAGTTCTATAGATGTCTATGATGGTTAGAGTTGCAGTAAAGCTAGAGATCCTACATACACATCTTCCAGGTTGTATAATATTTTAACCGAGCTTCTGACTGTAAAATAATCAATGAAACATCGTCTTCATTTTGAAAGACCTATCCAATGATAGATGATAGGTCATTCAATAGGGTGCATAATATTTTTTCCGTCTCTACCGCCATTTTGTACTTTACGGCCGCGTTTTTTAATTTATAAAAACAAAACCTAGCCTATAACCATCGGGCCGTTAAGACGAATTGATAGAGACCTCATTCAATAAAATCCATCCAGCCGTTGGGATGTTTCGAGGGTATAAAGAAATCCACATACGCAGATACGCGTGAAACACATAACCCTTCTTTTCAGCCGGGTAAAAAACATATATATGGTTTTCAACGGTATTCTGCAATCCGGGAAGCTCGGGTTGAAACTCCTTGTTAGATTAAATAATTAATACAATAGTAAGACATTTTAAAGATACATTCTTAGATTTAACTCTGAGTATTACTTTAGTTAAAAAACTGGAAACTTAATGAAAATTGTTTTTTGAAAAAATAAAGGTTTCACTTGTGCTCTATGGTATACTGGAAAGTAGCTAGAAGCAAAAATATTCTATTTTATAGCCTTAGTCTTTGCAAAAACAGTAACGTAATAAAGCCGTGACATATCTCTTCATTATCGTCGCTTGCATCAAGTCCGTTTCCAGGATAAAACATAGAACTCATGTCTCTCTGTCTTAGTTGTACAATGGAACTTTTAAAGGATAAGAATGGGTGCTTTTAGAGGTTTATGCCAGGGATTGGAATAAATAAAAAAATACTGTTGTAAACCGATTTTCAGAGGCATGAAAATCGGAAAACGGTATGATGAGGGAGTATTTATTATTAACACTTATTTTTATATAAGAAGATATTTCAAAAATTATTCTTTAAGCAATTTAGAGATGTTTTTGACAATTTTCTACTGCGTACATTCGGTATTAGATTCGACCTCTGATGACACAAGAGTTTTCGGGATTGCACAAGCTCGAATTTTAAATTATCAGGATCAAATTCCGAAAAATGAGACCATATTTATCTGTAGTGTATTCCTAGTATGTATGTTCACTTATCTCATGCTGATTTCCGTTTGATAGATATTTGAGTTCGAAATATTGATTTTTATGTATTTCAAGAAAATTTTATATAGTCATAAAATATATTTTATGAACTATAATTTGCAACTAACTAAATCTAAATCCTGTGGCACTACAGTCCACAAGTAATATTGTCCTGCAGTTACAAAGTCAGTTTGTGTAACCATGGGACTGGAGGTGGTATACAGCATACGTTCTGGTCAGGTAATTATTCTAACGCAGGAGCCTCAGAGTTAGTACCCAAGAGGCTTCGTTCTCATTTTAAAAACCTCGAAAGGACGAAAATTGAATAATTCTAACTAAAATAAATATAAAGAGACTACAAAAAAGATCTGTTTGGAAATGAATTAAAAAATCTAAGAATGAGAGCTAAGAAGATGCAAGTATTTTGATAGCTTTTAAAAGATGCGACCTAATGCAGCGTAGAAATTTCTTCTTCGGTCATGGAAATAATTGGATCGATTTTAACAGAATATAATAAATAACATTTCATTATATGAATTCTTTTATGTCTAAGTTAATAATATTAACTTCGATGGAAAAGTAAAATTTTAAATATAGCACAAAAATGCTTTTTTTCAACATTTTCTTCACTAAACGGAAAGTGAAACTACTACTTTTTCACATCATCAACTTAATTTCAACAAAAATTCAGTAGTATTTTTTACCATTAGGGTATTACAATGAAAATGCATTTATCATAAAATATATTATGTAGAAACTAAGATAAAAAAAAAGCGATAAAAGTGATAAAATACCTTTATTTAGATTAACGTACGTTTCATCGCACAAACGGTGACATTTTCAAAATCATTCTTGATAAAAATATTTTCGCAAAAAATTTTTAAATCAAGAAACTTGGTAAACAATGTCACGAGACTTCATGCATAATGAAAATCAGTGCAAACATAAAATAAAATGAAATTGGATATTTGTGAGAGTGCATTAATTTCTACTATTGTTTCAAAACCTGCACTCTCAGATATGAATACTCAGATTTCACGAAATTTTCTTTGTTTTTGACGAAACGGTTTCCTGGGAAATGCTCCGAGCGAACATTTCGTCAAATTGATGAAATTACTTTCTTCACTTGCTTGACGATATAAATTTTGTCAATAGTTTCATCAAAAGAGGGCTGGTGGCGCCATCTATCAAACATTTTAGAAGCTCCAGTATTTATTGGACAGGAGGAAGAAAAAATAACTTCTCGCTTTCCTCGGCGTGATTCGAACCCGCGACCTTTGGTGTGAGACACCGTTGCTCTTCCAACCTCGCTACTGGAAACTAGTAAAGATGTGCTTTTAGACTGGTATAATGAAATCTACTGCGTATTTATATTTTTATAAGGTAGATTGCAATTTTATCGACGCTGCTATAATTTCTGAAAGATTGAAGTAAGGCTAATTTATTATTATGGTTTTCTCATGTCAATGAGTAATTATAATATGGCAGGATTAAATAATTTACTAGTGAAATTTTCTTTGAGCAATGAATGATTGGAATATGGTCTGGTTAATTTGTTGCTCACAATTAACGAATTGTGAAGTGCATATTGCGTGAGATTTTATCACTTTGAGTAGGTGGATAAGATTTTAACACTTTACTGTTTATAAAGAAGAGAGGGATCAATTATGTTTATTTTTAATTTGATTGAAAACAGAATATACTTCTTAAAAAAAAAGATATCCTGGAAGTTTGAAATTTTATTGATAAAATTTTCTTTTTGAATGGTTTTGAAGAACACAGCAAATTTATTCTTTTCGAATTAAAACATAACGAACAACAACATATAAATAAATAAATAAGAAAAAATAATAAGCATTCCTATAAATTCTAACAGCTATAAAAGTAACGAATGAAGAAACAATAACTACCTATATTTCAGTATTTTCTGAAAAGCACTAAAAAGTGCTGTTTTAAAATAAATTATTACAGGACTAACATAAACAAGCAAATATCTGCTTGCTAAAATCGTAGCATTTGAGGAGGTACAGCAACTGTTTTCTTAAAATGCATTTAATCTGACCGTGATTGAGGCAAAACTTTCGTCAAATATTTGAGACTTTACGTTTCGTTAAAAGTCACGTGATGTTGATAGGAAATGATCGTTAAAAACGACGAAATGCAGTTCGAGGATTGCTGAATCGTCAAAAGTGAGAATTTTATTTCTGAGAGTGTGTATAACATCTCTTTCCAAATTTTAGGTAACTCAAGGGACACTGAATTGCAAATATTCTCGTTGCGTAAAAATGTCTCTATTGATTTTCCGATAATGTATGATAAATAAAATCTTAACGGATAAATTATTCTGCTACTTTTTAAATCGGCATGTAAAGGTTCTTTGCTTCATAATCTGGCCGAAGCTCTTGTTGTATTTGATGTCTGCTGTATGTTCTTTGATTCTAAATAAAATTATTTTATCACTTTTATAGCATTTTTCAGCTTAGTTTGTTTCATTATAAGTGATTATCATACATGTTTATATACATTATGTAAATTATTTTTTTAAGTGCAATGTAAATGTACTTTAAAAGAGATATTATCCAAAATGAATTTAACAAACTCCTTCTGTCCTGTAGTGGGAGGTAAAGGTAGCTTCCCTGTACCTTCTTTTTAAGAACTAGGGGGTAGGGGCGTTCCACCTCCTACAAGCCACTCTCGCCACCCCCCGATCAGACAACGGAGAATCTAAAAACACGCTAATTTGTTTGGCTTTAAAAAGATTACAAAAGATTGATTTATATACTACCCGGTCTTGGTCGCATGGAGGGAGAAAGAGTTACCTTTTCAAGCATAATGTCCGGACCTCGCTTGAGGCTAACAATGTGCATTTGAAATTCATATAGAAAAATATGAATGATATATATTTTAGTTTAAATTATACGAAAAATAACCAAGAAAAATATAATAAAATTACACAAATAAAGATTTTGCGACAAAAATAACAAATTTAATTCACGAGTTTATTTAAAATATTGAAATTCGATCGCTAAAGACAAAAAGAGCAAAAACAATTTATAAAATATTAAATTAAAATAAAAACTTTTCCTTGGAAAGAAATCTTATGCAAAATATCTGATAAAAAATCAATAATAGTTTTTTTTAGTCGTCTAATCTTCCTTTATCCCGTTCATAGTCGACGGTGAAGACAAAATCGCATAAATAACTCTAAAATCATTTATATACATGTTTAACCGTATTTTCAGCCTATTTACTATACTGAATTTGCACTTCTACCTAGAGCTGCTACTGAGACATGGCGAAATGACCTAAAACTTATAATCCTCCTTTTAAATCTCCTTGGCTGCTGATTTTCTGATATCACGTAAATACTATTTTAACTCTTTTTTAGTAAATTTTTTATTCTAAGTTTCAATACCTAAAAGTGCTGGTGAGATATGGTGACATAGCGTAAAAATTTCGACCCCAATTTACCACTCTTGAGGTTGAATTTCTAAAATCGCTGAAAAAACATGTTTACTATGTTTTAGTTTTATTATCCTGAATGTAACGCTCCTACATAAATGTGTTACTGAGCTATGGCAAAATGACCTAAAACTTTGTACCCTCCATTTTACCCCATTAGGGGCAGGGGAGGTTTCTAAAAAAATGCGTGTTTAACCATTTTATTAGCAGATTTGTTATCCTCTGAAACTGCTGCTAATATATTGCGAAATGATCTAAAACTTTCAACACCTCATTTAACCCTCTGAGGGGTAGATCTTAATATCGCTGAAATATGTGTTTAATTACGTTTTTAGTAGATTTTTTAACCTGAATTTCACACTCCTACATAAAACTGCTGCTGAGATATGGTGAAATGATCTAAAACATTTGACCGCCTCTTTATCCCCTTTAGGGGAGGATTAAAAAAAAAAATTCTTTCTTATTGGGTGCCTGCACAGTGTAAGGAACATATATTCCATATGCTCCTTAATATATCATAGTTACAGGTACAATGGCTGCGGTTCGGCATTGATTAAGAGTCATTCAGGACAAGCTATTTTATATAAGCATAGATAGATATGATTTTTGTTTTGTATTAGCACCAAAATAATTGAATGTATTTCGATGCGACTAAGCATGTGAACTGGAATTACCAAGGTTTCAATGGTTCGTAGCTAAGCTTCACCCGCCATCTTTTTAAAAAAAAAAATAGTGTACAGTTATAAATTTCAAACCTAAAAGGTGTACAAAAAAAAAAAAAAAAAAAATCCAAAAAGTTTCTTTTCTTAAGTATTCGGCCGTGATACAGATATCCCCGAGAATTTTTTTTCTTCGCTTCTATCTTAAAAGATGGCTAGCATTTTGAAATTTAGACAAGTTGAAACTATTAAAAGTAAAATATTCCCTCATAAAATGGTTTAAATTGCGAATTTTATTGAATGTGATTACTTGCAAACCACCAGCTGATTAGTCATTGTTACAACTCTCATACGTTTAAAACTTCATAGTCATAACCACTAGTGTCGAATTCTCGTCAAGTCTCATGATACTTGGCAAAATATTGCTAACTTTGGCGATAAAACTAAATCGCCATTAATGAAGCCAACTTCACGCCAGCGGATTAATTTTTTGCCTACTAATAAAATGTCGGAATTTGAAACGGCTATACCTCAGCCTTTTTTTAGAATAGTAGCAAAAAGAAAAATGCTCCTCATACTTGTATCAAAGCCGAACACTTAAGAGACTTTTTTTCAATTTTTAATTTTTTTAATATATTTCTTGTTTGAAATCTTTTAGATACCGACAAAGTTGGAAACGAACTCCGTTGAGACCTTTGCATGTCCTGCATACATGCTCAGTCACATTGAACTCGTAAATTGCATGACAAAAATCAAATAAAACTGCTACTGGAAAAAAAAATCGAATATAGTGTGAACCAGCCGGTAGTTGATCAAAAAAAGTCAGTGCTATGGGGATTTTATTATATTTCCTTCCTTTTAAGTTTTACAAGTAAACTAACATGATATCTACAACCCTTATTGAGTGTCCTATTATGGACACAAATGAAATCCACTGAAATTAAATAGCAACAGAATTATAAATACATAGATTTTTTAATTGCCATTTTCCCAGTAGTAGATCAAACGAAAGAAATCAACCGGGAATCTAAAAATTAATCTTTAAAATATCATCCTTGGGCTGTGATTAACAATAATTCTTATAAAAACATTAATTGAAAGAAGCTAAGATGGAAGAAAGGAAATCAGATGGAAGTGGATTATTTTAACTTACCATCATTATCTACAACTAATCAAAAACTAAATATTTACACTTTCTAATAAAGAAAAAATCATAAAATGTCTTCTCTTACGGCAAACAGATGAAAACAATGCAATAACAGGTGCGCTATTATTCAAACAAAAATATTATGTCTAGTGCCTCGTATAAAACTCATTTCCGCCTGAAATGGCAGAATATTTAAAAAATTTGGAGAACTACTCGAAGGGTATCAACTACTGCCTCTTTCATATTATATGTTTGTATATGTATATAGTATATGTATAGATAAATCAACATTTGAACAGAGGGAGTTTTGGAGAGTTTAGATATCATAATCGGTCCAAATATACAAAATTCTTTCAGAATTGTGAAATATTGGAAAACCTTGAGACAAAAATATGTCGCCGTAAGTTATAATCTTTGCAATACCTGGCTATTTCTTTTTAAACCAATTCAATATTGACGAAAACTGCCAAACTTTTTTGATCGTGTACCACGCATTTTAGCTTCATGTGTTAAAGTAAAATCGGCTGAATTCTTAAAAACAAGCAAAAGGGAAGCTGCCTTTTCCTGCTGGTACATACCACAAGGACTTTTTATAACGATAGCTATCTAAAATGGAATATAAAAATCAAGAATGTTTGAGCCTCTTACTTAGATTTCAAAATATCTTTCTTGATACATTAAAGAAATATTTTCCTTTCGATGATGAAATAATTCAATCGATTTCCGTAGTATATGTTTTGTAATATTTCATTAGTTGAGCTTTACGATAGCTGTTGAAAAAACTAAATTCCGTGAAACACGTGTTGTGTTAAATGTAATATTTAAAAACATACAGGGTGTACCAAAAATGACTGATGGAGTTTAAAATTCAATAATTTGCAAACGGTGACAGATATTAAAATAATTCTTGCAGCAGTGTTACGTAGGCTGTCAAGAGTTTTTATGCTGCGATTTTCAGTTTTAGTTACAAATAGCATCGATAGATGGCGCTGCAAGCAAAAATCGCTAAATCCAGACTCTCTTTTTCGACATCTCTCTTCTTCCATGTGAAAAAAGAAGATTAAAATGTATTGAATGGATCCCGAAGTACCAAAACTCGAGTCTGGACTGAGCGCCTATTGCTCTAAGCGCCATCTATCGTTTGAATTTCGAACTAAAATCAAGAATCACAGTACACAAGCTCTGACATCATACATAAGCCTCCTGCAGGAATTTTTTCAATATCTGTCACCGCTTGGAAGTTACTGAATTTTAAAATCCCTCAGTAATTTTTGGGACATCTGGTATATATTCTATTGATAGACTCTTCAGTTAAATTTGACCCCTTTTTATATATTACAATAAAAATACATATATCATATAATATATTATATAAACCATAATTTTTAACTGAAATAGATATGAAGCGACTACAAAGGAATCCTTTTCAGAAATGAATTCAAAAATAGAAAATAAAAGTCAAAAAGATGTAAGCCTTTTGGTAGCTTTTAAAAGACCCGTCCTAATACATCATAGAAATTTTTCTTTTGAACATGGAAATAATTGGATCGATTTCAGCAGAATATACCTTCGAACATTTCATTCTATCTTCAACGTCATGCACTTCATCTCTGTACAACGGATTAAGAGGGGTGATCTCCTTTTATTAGAGATTTTCACGTTTCAGTGCAACGTCGATAAAGGAAATTGTTAGAGAGTGAGTTTCAGAAGATAATGCTCCTCTCGTCAGAATGCACTCGAACAATAGATCGAAATGCATTCGAATGAACCTGACAGAAGTTGTTGAAGAATAGTTTGAATTAAAATATTTTCTTGAAAGAATCGATATTTGATAAACATTTTAAAAAGAAGCAGTTTTCTCTTTTCATTTGTCTTTTTAGTTCCCCCTCTCACGAAATAAAAATGAGATACTGAGATTAATTTTTAATTTCTGAGATTTATGAAAGAAAAAATGTCTTTTTCTATTATTGTATTCTGCACTTTGTTTAACCTGAAAAGTCAATAGAGTTTCATGTTCAGCTCTGTATGTTCTGAGCTATTCTGTAGTTTGTAAAAATTAATCCATTTATTTCGTAAGAAAGATGTTTTGTGTTAAAATGAAGTATGTTATTATTGATTGTTACAAAGTAAAAAAATGTTTTTATTTTAGAATGCATTATGTGGCTATGATTGAGTAGGATAAATAATAAAGGAATTTTGTGACCTGATTCATGGAATCCTTTATTTTTATGTTCGATTTTTGTTAAAATGCGATACCTATTGAATATTACATATTTTAAAAATACAATTTTTATTTAAGAAAATTAATTTTGTTGTTTCAGAAGAAATTTCTGTTCATAAATAACTATAACATTAAATATTCTTATATTTTGTCTCATATTTTTCATTATGTCTGTTCTTCATATAATGCTTAGTTTATTCACCGAATGTTTGGAGTAGTAACATATTCAGCTGTTTTGCATGTTAACTAAATGCACCTTTTCTCCTAAATCCCTCAACCGATCACCACAAGATTTTATCTTTATTTAATTCATATCTATCAAATGAATTGAGGATTTTTAAAAGAATAAATACTTATATTGTATTGGCGTTTAGAGAAAAAAGCCCTTTTGTACTGTTTTTGAGTTAAAAAAAAATGTTTGTTTGAAATTTCTTTAATTCAATCAATGCCCATTGATACAAAATAACAAAGAAAAAATAGCAAGATGATTATTGTGGTTTTGTAGGAAAAGTACAAATTGTGATAGAAACGCTACATTTCAGGAGAAGCAAAAAAAAAAAGACAAAAAAAGGAAGCAAGGAATTTTTGTATAACTTTATTGCATCCATATTTATCAAAGATTAAAAGAAATAATTATGTTTTATTGAGGTTTAAAAAAAGAACATTTGTACTGTTTTCGTGTAAAAAAAAATTTGTTTTAAATTCCCTGAATTCAAACGATGTCCATCGATACAAGTTAACGAAAGAAAAAAAAAATACCAAGATGACTATTATGGTTTTGTAGGAAAGGTACAAATTGTGATAAAAAAAATTAAAAGAATCAAAATTTATTTTATAACCTTATTGAATCCATATTTATCAAATGAATTAAATATTTTTAAAAGAATAAATACTTATTTTATTGAGGCTTTGAAAAGAAAGCATTTTTGTACTGTCTTTGAGTTAAAAAAATGAACAAAAAAATGGTTGTATGAAATTTCCTCCATTCAAATGATGCCCATTCAGACAAACTAACAGGGAAAAAAATAGCAAAATAGATATTATGGTTTTGTAGGAAAGGTACAAATTGTAATAAAAATGCTACATTTCAGGAGAAGCAAAAAACAAAAAATGAAAGCAAAAATTTTTTGTATAACGTTATTGAATTTATATTTATAAAATGAATTAAATATTTTTAAAAGAATAAATACTTATATTTTATTGAGGCTTTGGAAAGAAAGCAAATTTGTACTGTCTTTGAGTTAAAAAAATGAAAAAGTAATTGTATGAAAGGCCCTCAATTCAAATGATGTCCATTGATACAAATTAACGAAATAAAAAAATTACCAAAACGGCTATTATGGTTTCGGAGGAAATGTACATATTGCAATTCAAAATGCTACTTTTCAGGAGAAGCAGAAAACCAAAAAAGTGATGTTTTTACTCAGTATTTTTTTTCATATTTTTACCTTTCGTTTTATGACGTGTTTTTTCATGTTTTTAGAATCGTTTTGTTTTTAGTGTTAGAGTAATTTTACGCAAAAAAAAGGAATTTTTTTTTTCATTTTTTGAGAAGTTTACCCCTTTAAGGTACTATTACTTTGACTACACCCATTTTTTAATGATGTTGGTGTCTGCTTTTAGAACTGATTTTTGGATGGGCCAGTTTTTCGAATTTGCTTTCGAATAAAGGTTGCTTTAGCTAAAAAGTTTTTGGTAAACTCATTTAGTAGAATAATGTTCTTAAAATAAGTTTTCCTTAAAATTTTAATAAAGTGGACTTATTATATGCAGGGTTCGTACTTGTCCTGAAATTTCACGACCAGAAAATTCTTCGGTACCAGTATTTTCTTATGGAAAATTCTCTTCTTAAATAAGGCGAAATTTCTCTGTTTAACCTAGATTTATTTTTCTATAAACAAATAGTGATATTTGTTTCTGAAGAAAAAAACCCTTAAGCGTGCGACCCCTGTATATGTTCAAAAATAATGTTACATATTTCAATGAACATAAAAAATGTGTTAAAAACATCATATTTATTGAAAATATTACATGTGCAATTCATATTTATAAAATTAATTTTGTTGTTCCAGAAATATTTTCTTATCATAAACTAGTAAATCACAAATTGTTCTTATATTTCTTCTGATACTTCTTTTTATTATATTTCTTCGGAATATAAGAGCAGACTTATTCGCCGAATGTTCAGGTACTTCTACTTTGACTACGCCTTTTTCGTAATGATGTTGAGAAGAGGTTTTCTATTACAACTGTTTTTAGATGCACGGGTTTCTTGGATATTTGTTTGAGATAAAGGCTGTTTTAGCAGTAAAACAGCAATTAAACAAAATTTTTGGTAAACTCGCTTGGTCAGATATTGTTCTTAAAAAGGGTTTTTCTTAAAATGTCTAATGAATTGGACTCATTATTTATTTCAAAATTACGTTATACCTTTCAATGAACATCAAATAAATGTTGTTAATAAAATAATTTTATTTCTTCAAATAGTATTTTATGACTTTGAATTCTATGAAAAATAATGGAAATAAAAATTAGAGCTTTATTCTTGAAACGCTTACACATTATTTGAAAACCCGAGTGTAAGAACGGTTTAATTCAAATTTTTGTCAAAAATTAAAGCGTAAAATTATCGCCGTCATAAAACATAATATATGGCCAAAATACTGCTATATTTCTTTTGCATGTATAAGAAATTACTGTTTAATAATATTTTTATTATTACTAATTTAAACAAAATTAGTAATTTTAAAATAGTATTAAAAAAATAATAATTTTAACATGCAGTTATATAAAGTCCGAGTGGTTTGGGAAAGTGTAGATAACCAGTCCGGGCGAACAGTGCCATCGATACATTTACAAAACAAGGCTGTTCGATATATTTTATTTATTTTTTTTTTATTTTATTTTTTTTTAACCCGGAAGGACGGGCACCGTGGAATGTAACACGAGAACGGGCATGGGGTGTCAGCACACCCGAAACATATTAAATGGCATAAATACGAAAAAAATCTTTAAAATTCTATCTATTAGTGAACTTCGTAATAATCACAGTCTTTCCCGTGAAATATGATAACTGCAATGTTAAATTATCGTTAATTTGAAGAATTAATAAACAATAAATTAAAAGCACTCACCCTTTTTTTTTTCCTCATTCGAAAAACTTAATTTTTTATTATAATAAAATTATACATTATTGTGGATAAAAATACTAAGATTTATGAATTTTCATAATAATTAGGGTGTATATGGATCAGAAACTTTAGATTTTTTGCAGTTTTTATTTATAGCTTCAATTTCTATACGAATTTCTATAACTCTACAACACAAAAAAAAAGAGTTTGAATTCGTCCGTCGTTTTCATATGCTACGCACGTAAGGTGACGTTGGAAGCAGGTACTGTTGTACCCGACCACTTCGGTTTATAGGGAGAGACAGCAGACGAATATTTTCGGGCGTGGGGTGTCGAAACACTCCGCGCCCGTCCTGCCGGGTTAATGAAAGTTGTATATTTGCAGATATGAACGCACTTGCTATCTTTTTTAGATATTCCATTTTTCATATTTTAATTTTAACGAGTCGAAACCCGTCGAATTTAACGACTGAAAATGTTTAAAAGATTGACTGAATTTATATACAAAAAAAAATAATAATTACAAGAACGAATCAATATTTAATAAATATATTTTCCAAACTTTATGATAAGATTGCCAGTTACAATTTTTCATGTAAACATTCGCGCTCTTTACTTGAAGTTCCGCCAAAATCCAGATATTTACATTTAGACGCACTCGCAATGAAATACTTAGTTTTTTCAAAGACAATACTCATTTCATTTTCTCTGTTACACCATTTTCATCCACCGAAGATAATCTGAGAGAAGCGTCTTAACCCTTAAATGTCTGATTTTTCAAAAATCATTGTAATAATGTTTTTCGGCTTTCATTTTTTAAATAAATCATGCGAAAAATACTTTAAAAATCCTATTTTGTTTTAAGTATGTTTTACGGCTAAAAAACAGTTTGTTACTAATCGGCAATACTGGTCATTAATTGAAAAAAAAAAAAAATTCCTTGATAAAATTCTACAATGTTAAACACACAAGAATTTTAGGGACTATAACAAGAAATAAATTTTACTTGCTCACTGAAGAACAAAATAGGGTAATTCGCAAGCTACCAAACAAAACAAAAAGAACATGCAGCAACAATTGAAAAAATAAGTCTATCTTTATTCTTAAACAGCACAAGTGTTGTTACCTACATATTGAAAATCGATTTAATAATATTTTCAGAATTATTTTATTGGCAACATTAGGCATTATAGCTTCAATATTATTCTAATAGTATTTTAGAAGCCTAAATTGGGTATGTTGCCGAAAAGCAACACCAGGCATTTAAGGGTTAATCTCAGTGTCAGCGGAATGAAAAAATATTGAAATGTAAAAGCGTCATGAGTAAAAATGCATTATTTTATATAGTGACGTAATTTTCTGTTTAAAAATTTTTAAAGATATTTTCAACCCGGGAGAAGTCGCGTGGGGTATGACATACCCCGGTTGCGTACGGTTTTTACAATTGTCACCACTATTTCCTGATAAGTAATCTTTGACGCATAATTTGTAACAATTGTCTCCCACTAAATAAGGTTGCGATTATTATTTGCGTTTATTGGTGATAAACTATAGACCGTTCATACCCTATTTATGTGCGACATCCACGGGTTAATTGTAAATATAGGAAAACAACATCAGCAATGATATGGTAAAGCCCATTGTTTCCCTTCTCTCGTCAACAGTGCAACTAACCCGATTACCACCAATTTTACGAAATTTCATGAAAGGCTTTTAAAATTCAAATAAAAAAAATATATAAAAATGGGATTATTTAAAAAAATAGCTAGTGTGGACACATCTACATATAAAATACTTTCATAAAAAAAAAAAAAAAAAAAAAAAAAAAAAAAAAAAAAACTATCAAAACTGGTAGAAAGCTCAGGATAAATGACTAAGAAAATAGCCTTGTCTTTTAAATAATTATATTAATAATTAAATGGAAATGACGTAATTTTCAAAAATATTTTCATTTGTGCATACCAAGGATCTTTAAATAAATAGCACACGTTCAGCATATTTAGAAGCAGGAATAAATTAATACTGTGTACTCATTATATTATTTTATAACTTTGTCAGAGATGACTCAGTTATAAAAATATATACTATATTCATGGAGCAAATTTATCTGTTTTCTGAATGACGTCATTTTCATCATTAGAAACATTTCGTTTTAGATATTACTTTTTATCATAGATTATTTTCTGTTATTTTATTTACATAGATTATTTAATATTATTTCTCAATAAAAAAAATTGTTCTTGCGTGATTAATACATAAGTAGCCGCCCTTGGCGACCAGTTTGGTCTCTCTGAAAGGTATGCTAAGCATTGTATGATGTTACCTTTATTCATAGTTTAATTTACTTGCTCAATCCTTCGCCAAATCGGAAGATTCTGATAGAGAAATCAAGAACTCAGTATTTTTATGTTAGTCGGACACAGGTGATAAATCATCAACCATTGTTTACTTCGCATTTTTTCGTATGTCATTAATTTCATTTAAAATATAACTTTTTCACTTATTTTACTTAAATTGCAAAACTTTCATTTAAAACTGAAACATTTAAAATTCATGGCTTTCACTTATTTCTTTTAATTTTCAAAAAAAAAAAAAATAAAAAAAAATAAAAGTAAATAATAAGTAATACAATAAACCATGACATTCAATTTCAACATCAAAGCATTGTTTTGATTTACCACGCGAAAAATAAAAAAATGCTAACTTGCGGGTCAAAAAAATGCTATTGACGAGATTTGCGCTCAGCTAACATAAAACTACCAATAATTCTTAACGATCGTGGCAACTTTTATGTAGTTTTATTCGATTTTTTTTTTTTTTTTTACTAAAATGGAAGCCTTGCATATGAAAAGCGATGGGGTTAGCCTGTAATTGTTTATGACGGTCACATGACTTGGACTATTATAATATAGATAAAATGATGACATTGTAACAATATTTGGCGATTTATCACTTGCACCTGGCTAACGTTAAAGTACAAAATGGCCGCTTGGCACATTAAAAGTGAAGTGGTCAGCCCGGAACTGCTGATGACAGTCACATGACTGTCATCATTATTATATAGAGATTACATGCAACCATTTTATTATAGTTTAATTTTATGAAAACCATTTATTTTCTTAAAAATGCGATGATACTTTCATTGATGAAATCACGCTTCTGTTTGGTGGAATGTCATAAAGCAAAATAAATTTATATTACAGAGAAAAAAGATGATGCCACCATTTTGAAGAAATATTATAAAAAGCTTTTAAAATTAAAATAAAACATAAAAAATGGAAATAAATTAAAACATAGCTAGTACAGGCACATCTACAAATGAACAGCTTTCATTAAAAAAAAATAATTTTTGCACGTGTACTTTATTTTTATAAGAGAATAAAAATTCATATTTATTGCGAATTAACGAGAATATTGTCTATTGTGTTTATTTTATCGTTATGCATTATGACTGAGTTTATTAGTTTTTTTCCTTACAATTAAAAAGAAAAAATATTTTTATTAGGATTTTCTGTGGTTAACCATAAAAGTACGTATGTAAAGCATGTTTGAAAAGTTTTCGCCGATGACGTTATGCTTAATTTCAAATGTATATTTACATTAATGAAACTACGGAGAAAAATTCATACGATTGTGTCAACGTGACGTAATTTTCACTATGTTTTATTTGTTAATTCTAAAGGTTGGAATCGGGGTCTTTTTTGATCATTGAACTAATTCAAAAATTGAATATCGAGTATAAACATATCCTCATCCATTGTATTTGTAGAAATAATTTTTTCTACAATACAAACATTTCAATAAAAAAATTCATGCATTTGTTTAAATGAGGTTTCATGAAAATAAAACTCAGATCATCATTTTCACATTTTTAACAGGGGGTTATATAATAGTTTATATATATATTACGCTATCGTATGTGGCATACAAATCGTGATTATTTGTTAATTGTTTAATGGCAATGTCTGAATGAAAGGCATCTCATTGGTTATTGAACAGCATTTAATGCATCTCCATAACTATAGGGGGGATATCCAGTTCTGTCACCAAAGGCCTCCAAATTTGGTGACCAAAATTACTCGCCAAAAGTGACACCAACTTGGCTATATCTCTAACATTTCGCAAAATTCCCATAGACTTCCATTGTAAACCAATAGGGTTTACTTGCTTACAGTAAATCAACAAATTGAAATATTTTAATGCAGCAAAAACTAATATTGGCTTAGGGGGTTATATTAATTATATTTAAAGGAGTCCAAGTAAATTAAATTATGAATAAAAGTAACATGATATAATGCATATCATGCTTTCCCAAACATAAATTTTACGGGAGACCAAACTTTGCGGTCGCCAAGGGCGGCTAGTTTAATAATGAAATGTTAATAAGTTTTGAGAGAATTTATTATCATCCCTTTTACATTTTAAATGTATTCTACTAAGGAAAATAAAAATACAAATATTAGAACACAATCTTTCGCTTCAATTTTTTCGAAATTTAATTTTCGTTATATAATACCATCTAGAACTCTAGTCTTTGTTTATTTTCTCTTATGTAATGTTTATTTTAAAATATCTTATGAATTTAATATATTACCTATTTCAAAATAAAGCTACATTTTTCAAAAAATGAATTTTGTTGTTTCAGAGAGTATTTTCTGGCTACGAACAACTATGATTAAAAATATATATATATATATTTCAAAACTCGATTTATGGTTTTCTTTATTCTGTTTTATGCTATATTTATTATTAAGTAAGATTTTTATTAGATTGTGTATATAATGTGTGTTTTATTAAACTCAAACAATGGATAAATTTTATTTTGTGATCTTTAATTTAAAATCCTTTTTGATTTCTGTATAATTTATGTAATTTTGTTATTTCAACTTTTAAAAAAAGCATTTGTCAGGTTTGTTTCATAGGTTTGTGTCACGTCAAAATTTTCATTTGTTCATCTCTTGAGCGTATGTTTCTTATATAATATAAAGCTTAATGACACAACTAACAGTGTTTAATTATATCTATTTTTATTTCATTTTTTTTATATTTCATTATTTAAAATTAGGAATTGCAGTAATAAAAATAAAAGTAAACGGCTTCTTTTTTAGTCGTATATAAAACAGATGAGCAATACAAGTGTTAATCAATTTTTGAGAAAAAGGTTCAAAATCCAATTTGTTTTGCAAGTGATCGGATAGAGTATTTCCAACAGAAGAAATAGTAGCTATTGTTTATGCTCGTCTACGTGGATTATCATATGAAGAAGTGCAGGAGATTTTACTTCCATTATTTTATCATTCTCTAGACAACTTTAAACCTTTGCTGTCGTATTAAGTTTATACATAGGTGCCACGCTGGTCGGAATTAACTTTCGTTCGGCGAACAGCAATAAATAATATACAAGATTATGAAGGAAAAACAAAATTTATTAATTCTTTTTAAAATTTTAGATATACAGTAAAGCGAGGTGAGTTCGCGTGGTAGGAGAGATTGCGCACAAAGAGATTCGACGGGAAGGAGTTGAGTGCGCGAGCAGCGACTCCAGGTAGTTGTACAGCAGCATTAGTGCAGTGTCTACATGAATTTGCATATTGATTGTTCCAAGCGTCTTGGATAAATAGTGCTATTTTGTTTTGTTTTTCCAAAGTAAGTGCTTGAATTTTCATAACTGTTCGTCAGAATTTTTATAGAACGTTAGTAATACAAAATATTTTGAACTTAAACTATTTTTTATAAACTACTAACATGGACTAAGTATGCGAACATCAACAATTCATTTTAGAAGTGACCATATTTAAATAAAAGGCCGCGCAATCTCTCCTACCAAAATAGGAGAGTTTGCGCATCTGCTACTTAGGAGAGATGGCGCATTTCCCCATAATATTCAGCTTACTGATAAATTTGTATGAATTGCAAATTACGTGTAAAACATATGAATGAATCAATTTTGAAATAATTTCTGAAAAACACATAAGTATAAAAACTAAATTTGGCAAAAAATTAATTTGCAAAAAAAAAAAAAAATACTTTTGCAGATAAAAATTTTATTAATAAATTAATAATACAGCTGTTATTAATTAATTTTATGTAATTATTTTTGTTAATAAATTAATAATATATGTGTTAATAATTTAATTAAATATTTATATATTTTTTTTAATTTATGAACAATTAATTTGCTAATAAATTAATTTTGTTAACTAAAATAAATTTTCTAATACAATGTTTTGGAATAGCTTTCACCCATTCGAAGTAGTGTAATGTCATCCAAATCAAAAGGAAACAGAGTGCAACTAATGTTACTGATCCACAAAATATACGTGAAAAAAGACTTAAGAAGGATGCCGCTACGAAAAAATACTGCTTAAGATAAGGTGCTTCCACAAAAAGTGGGATAAAAAAAAACTCAAGGAAAAAAAACCCGAAGTTCAATGAGGATGAGTGCACTGAATGTCTGGAATTGTACCAGGATACAACTTCGACAACTGACTGGATTCAATATATTGCTTGTTGCAGGTGATTGCACGAAAGATGCACGATTTACAACAATAAGTGTATCGATTGTGGACGACAACAAATTCGGTTAGCAAACAAAATACTATGAAACTGTGGAAATGGAAATGAAGTAATTTTCAAGTTAAACCTGTTATCAACTAGATTAATGTTGTAATCTTAGTAGGGTTTGCTTTTTCTGATATTTTAATCTTCTTAAATTAAATTTTTTAACTGTCGTTAAAATTCTTT
Source organism: Maratus speciosus (assembly GCA_963932465.1). Lineage (NCBI taxonomy): Eukaryota > Metazoa > Arthropoda > Arachnida > Araneae > Salticidae > Maratus > Maratus speciosus. The sequence goes on along the minus strand of OZ010788.1, from coordinate 377,410,418 downwards.
CTTTTACTTATTATTTAAACATTTGGTTGAAATATTCACTCCTAATACAATAATATTTACTCACAAAAATCTTTCAACAATGTCGATTAAGTGTAATTATTATTGTTATCAGTTTAATTGTTGTTATTATTAATAAAAATCTCTTCAAACTATGTGCGCAATCTCTCCTACCCATATGCGCATTCTTTCCTACCCTGTAAGGAGATATTGCGCAAAATAGTTTTCTTGGTTTTATTACTGCTGTTCTATTAAATTACAGTATAACAACAAAATAACAATGGAAATGCATAAAAAACAAACGAAGTCAAAATTATCCATGCATAGTTTAGCAAAATATTAATATTTAGATTTTTTATTATCATTCTTTTAAAATGTGCGCAGACTCTCCTCGCTTTACTATATGTAACAGAATAATATGTTTAATTTTTTGTGAAAAATACATTTTATAATTCTATTTCAAAGCAATCTTCAATATGTAGCTCTTGTGGTGGCTGAGAGTAAACATACGATTGGAACGGTAAAAAAAGCTGTGGTGCTGAGAGCAAACATACGACTGGAACGGTAAAAAAAAAAAAAAAAAAAAAAAAAAAAAAAAAAAAAAAACTAATTTTGTCGGCTAAGAATAGGCATACGGCAGCTAAGGGTTAATGATAAAACGTAGCTTTCCCAGCTGTATAAACTCCATGATTATGCACACTTTACTTTATGATTATGCACAGTTGTATTTAGTTGGCTTATTTCTCTAACTATGTCTGTACTGAGTTTTCCAAACAGTAACATTCGGAATAGCGAGATTTCGCCTAGGTCTTTGCTTGCATTAGTTGCCATTATGCGTAACCACTTCTTCTATTCTTCTAAATTTATATTATCAAAGGTTCTGTCTGTACGATCTTCATTTTTAATGTTACCAGTTATTTTTTTCGTTTACAAAGTTTTTAATAGATACCCTGGTGGGTTGGTCAGGGTGTCTGACTTCTGGAATTTGGGGTTGAAATCCTCATTTTCCCATCCCTACGTGAATTTACATAGACGAACAGACAATTTTTATCCTGTTGAATATATATCAAATAACCTCCAAAAAATTGCAGCGCTTACGATCTGTGTCCTGAAGATAGATTGCCAAAAAAGAATGTCGATTGCTAATCTTATTGTTGCTAATCACGTTCGAAACAGTAATTTAACATTTTTAAATGCGTAGAATTGTTACAAATTTTAAATAATATACAAATAAAATAAATAAACTACAATAAATACACTATAATAATTAATTTAAAAAAAGCAAATTGTAAAATATAATAGATAAATAACAGTAAACTATGAACTATAAACCATAATAAATTATTCAACTACGAATCACAATAAATAAATAACAATAGACTATAACTATAAACCATAATAAATAAATAAAAATAAACTATAAACCATAAACCCTAAAACATAAAAAAAAATAATAAACTGTAAGCTTTAATAAATAAACAACAATAAACTATAAACCATAAACAATAAACCATAATAAATGAATAACAATAAATGATAAACTACAAACCATAATAAATAAATAATAATAAACTATAAACTATAAACCATAAAGCATATAGCTTTTAAAATTATAAGGGTTACTGTAATCAGTATTATTGGCGCAGTTCTATCTTCAGGGTTCAGATAACACGCAAGTACCGAAATTAGATTTAGAACATGTTTCACAAAAATATATAGAGACTTTATAGACAACCTGTTTAAATAAAGAACAGAGTAAAATCTTATAGTCTGAAAAGATCTTATTTTCCGTCTTTGTTAGTAACGTATATAGTACTTTGACTTTTAACAATGAAACGTATATATACTAACGGCAAGTTTGAAAATAAAAATGACCAACTCTTCAATTTCCGAATGAAGTGATAGCTAATAAATTGCAAAAAGAAAAACAGCAATATCACCTAGATTTATACGAACAATTCAAAGGACAAGTACCAAGAGGATAAAGATAGTCACTTACTTTACTTTCTCATAAATTCGTATCCAAAGTGCTAAAGAAATTTTGAAGTGTGACATATAATTATGTATAAAATTAAAAATAATAGTTTTTTTCAAATTAATTATATTTAAGGCACCATTTTATTATTAGATTTGATTCCTAATCTCTAATTCAAAGATTTTTCTTTTTCTTTTTCATTTTTCTTTTTATTTTTTTTATGTTAAACTGAAAAGTAAAAAAAAAAAAAAAAATCGAATAAAATCGAATTATTACAATATTAAAGAATACCTTTATTACTTTACAATCGATTTTTAAATTATAACCCAATTGAAAAAAAAAACCTTAATGAGAAAAAAAAAAAAAGTCTATGCAGATTTCATCTTTTTTTTTTTTTTCCCCTAAGAGCGTATTTCTTCTTATATAATCATTGAATCTGAAAAGAAATTACACATGTTCACGCTTACAAAACTGAATCCGATTTACGTATGAATCATTTTTGCCATTTGCTTCTCATTTACGTTTCATTTTGACCTTTTTAGAGGCGTTCGTAATTACATAAATACGTAGCATCTATAGTCGACGTCTAATCCAAACGTCTCTCTATCCGCTTGTCCGCATATAAAAGCACAGAAACTACTCAATCGGATGGTTTGAAATTTAATATATATAGTCGTTGCAGAATTTTGTCGAGTGATTTCAAATTTTATGAAAATAGAATCAAGACTTAAAAAGATATTAATAAAAATTTTCTTCATTCTATTAAATCCTATCATACGTAATTAATTCAACGATATCCCATGTTAGGTAATGATTCTAGTTTGCCACGGTAATCACGCCATATTTATGATGGAGTCATATTATTTCCACATTACTGAATTTAATATAGATAAGCGTAATAAATTTTGTATTTATGTATTTTTGCATAAGAATGCGATAGCTATTGCAGCAAAATCGGAATATTTATAAAACTAGTTAAAGTATGAACGCACAACACTTGTCGCGTTTGATGTACGATTTAAGACTTGTTTAAATCTATGCTGAGATTTTGAAAATCACTGTGTTATTAAGGATTCTTTTAACGGTTCTCAAAAATCAGCTAGATACATACATAAAATTTCTTTTAAAAAATAACATTGACAAGTTTAAGATTTAAATTATGTCCCATAATTCATAATTTTTCGATTAGAACAGATTAAGTTATTACCATTTATAATTTATTATTTTAATTTAATTACGTGAATTTTTATACATTGCAATATTAATGTATTCAACGAAAGTATTTCATGTAGCAATATCTCGAATAAATAAATGTATTAGCTATTTTTTTTCTACTTTTGTAAAAATATTAATCTCAATTTTATTACTTAAGGCCTCAACAAGCGCAAAACGTAATGACACATTTAAAAAAATCATTTTTTAACAGAAATAAACGAAATTGGAAAACCTGACCATGTAAGCGATTTTGAATCGAGCTGTGTTTTCCATTTTTTAATAAATAAATTACCTATTGAGTTATAAGTGATTTTGATCACGTGATAAAGACGTTTTTCACCCTTTCTTGAGTGGTTATCTTACTTTCGCGCGAAATTTGGTTCGAAACTGCCACTTTGACACCATTTTCAGAAAGATCTATTGCGTAAAAAAAAAAAAAAAAAAAAAAAAAAAAAAAAAAAAAAAAAAAAAAAAAAAACTGTAAAAACACTTCGATTACATAGCCTCTAAGCAATAACACCTGCTAGTTTCATACATTTCTGAACAAAAATAAATTAAAACTTGTGTCATAATGTTGCCCTTTTGGATTTGAGAACAGCCTTAATAACTATAAAATATCACTGAGATTAATGAAATTAATCACAGTTACATAAAATTCTAAACTTTCAAAACACTAAAAACTTTAAAGTGACATTTCGGATTCCATCAAAACCCTCATCAGCTAATTTAAACGTAAAAGTCATTAAAAATTGTAATAATGCAACTCGCAGAAAAATTCAAACAGTCAATTTGAATCTTATAGTTATATTAACACGAACGTTCTATTATAATCGATGCGGATTCGTTAATAGTTAAATCGCTAATTTTGGTGTACCATGCTTCTATAAACATTCGACTTCCTAAGTTGTTACAGTTAGATCCGATTACAAAAGAATTCGCAAATTTAGGAAAGGGCCACTCTTTAAACCTTTATGTACTGAATTATTAATTCATGAAAATTTTATCTTCTAAAGGATTTTTCGTGAATGGTTTAAACTACGTTAGAAGATTTACATAATCATTTAACAAATTTTAGAAGGTTTAAATAAATTTGAATTTATAGGGATTTTGTGCAATATTTATAACCCCACTCAAATCTTCTATTTTAAACATTTTTCTTAATATTTTGTAGAATTAGGAATTGTACAATTATAATGCTCTTACAATATAAATAAAGCGATATTTTCGAATTGACCCCCCCCCTCTCCAACGCCAAGAAAACTGAATAGATGCAAAGGCAAAATAAATCATCCATTTAAAAATATTTTTGTTTTGTGTAATCAAGAATGCTTTTGGAACAAGATAAAGTAACACATCTATAACTCACTCTAACAGTATTACTACTAATCGATGCATTAAATGAATTTTATAACACGTTATTTCAAATGGTACTTATAAGTACCGTTAGTAGATAAAGGTTTAAGGCATGGTACACAATCCTGGAATGTAAATTTTTGTTTACGAATGCATGCCGGTGCTTCTTGAGTCTAAATTTGAATGTTCGACTTGTCTCCCTATGTAAACTCCGTTGCACTGTTTACATAGTGTTCCATATACCACATCTTTAATCGGAGAACTGGGAACAGGGATATCTGTGATTGTACTTGCCTTAAAATCTGTTTAGAGATTTATGTGGGATGAAAGCCGTGTGAATACCAAAGGGTTTTAAGTTAGAAAAACTGCTGTAATTTAGTAAAAAATTGTGGCATCGACTTCAGAATAGTGTCATTCAATTCAGAATTAAAAGGTACATAATAAACGATGCCCCACTGGAATTACTTAGAAAATTTTGATTTTTCTCCCCTACTTCAGGGGGAGAAATTCCCACCTCTCCCCACCCCAAAACAAGGTAAAACAACTTTTTTTTTTTTTGGGGGGGGGGAGGGCTCATCTGACCTTCATTCTAGTACAAACGAAGTTTTTCGGAAATTTTGGTAAATGACCATCAGTTGTTGTATTTTACTGAACTTTTTCTCTGTTTTATTTATACTATTAATGGTTATTATTAAGTACAAGCTTAATTGCAATAGACGTAATTTTTGTGTTCATCGTCTTCGATAATACTAAAATCCCATCTTGCGTAAGTTCTCATATACTTGTATTTAACAAGAAATTTATTTTGCATTATATTCAACACATGCAGCAACTTTAAAAATACGACACTATATTTGCTTGACTTCGTGAGCATTAATATTCATTATTGGTAATATATTTAATTTTATTCAAGCACAGTATTGAACACAGCATAACGTAAAAAATATCCATTCTGGTGGATGGAAATTTAGACATCCAGCAGTAGATTTACATATTGAAAACACTTGGAATAATTATAAACGCATTGCCTGAGTAGCAAATGGAATAATTGTTTTTGAAGTGCTTTCATTAACGAGTACATTTATTTGGTATCGGCTTTTATATTTAATTTTACATAAATATGCTTATTTTTCTTTTAAATTTTTAGAAACTGAAATATAGGGCATAAATTAAATTCGTGTTGAGCTTCGTCAATTGTACTGAAATACTGCCATGATTTGCCAATCTGCCGTATGTACTTGTAGATAAATAACAAATTTTAGTTTTAAATCTTATTGAGCACATGCAAAAAACTATTAAAATGCGATACAATATTTGTTTTAATTCATGCGCAACCATATTTAATACTAGAAAATTCGCCTGATTGTTGATCCTGTAAAACATGGATTTCCTTCAAGATAAACAAAATTGTACTATCCTAAAAATACGGTGATCACAAAAACGAAGATCTGTGCATTCGTACAAATAACTGGGTTAAAACGACAGCAAGAAAAAATAACGTAACTTTCACAAAATCATAATATACTTTAGCTTTATAAATGAAAAAAAAAGCATTATTTTTTTTTGGGGGGGGGGGGGGGCGGATGCAATAGAGAAATATTCAACTTCTTTGCCAATGCAAAAGTAAATAAATAATAATAAATGCATCCAAATGACGAAATATTTACAGAAATTCTATTTTGTATGGATTTCGCTACATATATTAAGGACTTCTGAAGAGCAAGGTGCCACAACTGATGAAGAAATGCCATTTATAAATGGAGATTTGTATTTTCATTCATAGAATTTAGGTATTAAATTATTACATAAAAAAGGAGTAATTTACATTTTTCTAGTTAGTTCGGATCCCAATTTTATTATACATAAATGATTTATTATTTTAGCGATTATTATTTTTTTCTGAAATTTAAATGTCTGTTTTATTATAAATGTTTTGATTCCGAATACATTTTAATGAATTTAATATGTCGATCATTTTAGATCATAGTTTATATTTATTATTCACGTCAAAATATTATTCACGTGAAGTTTTTTTTTGTTGTTGTTTAGTAGAAACAAATGCATAAAAAGCACAAATTATCGCAGGTGGTTTTAAAATAATCTAAAAAAAGGCAGCAATTTACCCAGTTTCTAAAACATATGTGTATCATGTCTCATTTAAAATGTTCAGAAATTGTTGGTATGTAACAGACGCGGATACATTGAGTTTTAAGCACTTAAAAACAGACAAATATTTCCCTCAATTCCAAAAATCTTCCTTTTTTATCAGGAAGTCAAGAAATCAATATATTTTCGAGATTTAAGGAGGTATTTATAAAAAACAAAGATTCTGATTAGTCTTTATAGAGGATTAATCAGTTCTGTCAAATCGAAATATAGTATGTTCTTCAGATTCAATCAATTCCCAAATAAACATTTTCCTGTTCAAAAGGCACATTTTGCAGAGGAAAGTGATAACTTAACAGTATTAACATGATCATGAAAATTACAATTTTCTTTGTTATTATTGCATATATAAATTCAATTTCGTTACTGAAAATGTAAAATGTAAAACTTATAGCCCCCCAAAACCACTATTTTGTCGAAAAGTGATTAATACACTATAAAAATTACACTGAAACGTTTCCGAAAACCTGTAACAGCAAAAAGAACTTTGATTTTATAAATACTTTTTCAAATCTTGAAAATATCATTGGTTTTGAAGTTTGAAAAAATAAAAACGTTTTTTCAGAATAATCGGTAGCTCAAAATTGGTTAATGTATATTTGAGTTACTTGGTTATATTATATTTTCGTAGATTTAGAAATATTTGACTTTTTTAGAATGTGTGTATAAATATATAGGTAGATGAAAATAATGTCAATGTGCAGTTTCCATTTGTAGCAACGGTTAAGTAAAAAATGCATTTGAGAAAAAAAAAAAAAGGGAAATTGCTCGTCAAACGTGTCAAATGAGGTGCGTTCGTACTATAACTAGTTTTATAAAGATTTTTTGCACCGCATATGTACTGAATGTATATTTTGGAGCACTTCATAAGTGCATATCAATTTCATTCTGTTCGAAAGGCTGTAACATCATTAAAATGCACTTGAAATATATATATTTTTTCCATTGGCCGTAATGTAACGAAAAACTTTTGACTGTCACTGTAATTAAACTATACATCCGATTTTCATAAAATTTGAAATGACTGGACAAAATTTTGCAAAAATTATATAGTTAAAATTTCAGACCATTTGGAAGGCAGTAACATCATTAAAATGCACTTGCAATAATTTATTCTGATTGACCGTAATGTAACGTAAAACTTTTGACTGTCCCTGTAATTAAACTATACATCCGATTTTCATAAAATTTGAAATGACTCGACAACATTTTACAACCAATTATATATTTAAAATTTCAGACCATTCGGTTTGGTAGTTTTTGCTTTGTTATATGCAGACAGACGGACTGAACGACGATATAGGTTTTACGTATTTATATAATTACGAACGCACCTAAAAAGTATGCGTTAAGGATGTCATATTAAATATGACAAGTGGTTGAAGAAAAATGTATTGATTGGTCTGATAAATTTGTAAAGTAGCCGGTAATTTTACCCGGATTCTAAAGCGTATGTATATCAAGAGTCATGCAAATCGTTAAAAAATCAGTGTTAGTATTTTTCAAGGAAAAGATATATACAACTTGATTTTTGTGAATTGTGATAACGTATTTGATGGTATGCATGCAGGGTATTAAATAAAATATGTTAAATTCAAAAGTACACATTTTTCAATTTATTGAGGAACAAATGATAAATTGCTAAATACTGTTCAATGCCAATGTTTCAAAATTAAATCTTTTTAAAGTCGTACAAACATCTCTTTCATATTTCAATCAAATATTTTCGTTTTATAGTATATTTTTTCTCCTTAAACCTTTTTCTTTGCATTCTAAATAAAATCAGTGACAGTTTTTTTTTCTTTTTCGAGGCCTTTGAATTTATTTTCTAACTGATATAGCCGTTTTAACCATAAAAATTGGCTAACAAAAAGATTTTTTGAATTTCTTCCGTTGCTATAGTAAAGTCTGTAATTTTAGAAATTATCACTTGTGATGTCACAAATTTTAAGGTTTTGGTGCCAAAGAAATCGCCAAATTAGAAAAAATATGAAATAAGTCACGAACTATTGGACTTAGAAGAATTGTTTGGTACCATTCGACTCAGCCCAAAAAAATGCATTATATGCTATAATTTGAAAAAAAAAACTGTAATATTAGGCTTTAAAGACATTTTTTATAAGTTATTTTTCACTTTTATACCCCTTTGGGGTATAATATTAGAAAATCCTTTTTTAGAGCTCGCCGACGTTATAAGAAGTTTTTTTTTATATCAATACGCTTTTATTAAAATTGCCTGAATTATTAGAAACCAAAATATCATTCAATCAAATACACTTTATTGATTAGCATAATAAGACTAGATTAATTTTATCACAATTATTCTAATTGATAAATAAATCATGTGAGATTTTAATTTTCCAACTGTGCGAAAAGATTCGTAGGGGATAGCTCAGTTAGAAGAGCATTGACAGCTTCAGCCAAGAGATCCTTGATTCGAATCCGGACCCGAACATTTATTTTTTCTACCAGTTGAAAAATTAAAAAAAAAAAAAACTCATAGCCTAATAAATTTTAATTTTTCCCATTCTGATGATTTTAAATGAAATTTTATTTCTTTATAAAATTCTGCATGAAAAAATTGAAAATAAATTTTAAAAGGTTAATGTGTTCGAATTTCTTTTTTTATGGAAATAAGGCAAAAAATGGATGATAAAAAATAGGCAATATAAAGTTTTCGTTGCAAATTGTAATAAAATTGAGCTGTACTACAAGAAATACCAAATCATTTTAACTGACTGACTTTATTAAAAAATTGTTTGCATTTATTGATAGAAAATTTAAATATTTATTTAACCAGCATCGGCGAAAGCCATTTTACAAATTAGTCTAAATGAAAAAGTACACGACGCAAAAAATATTTTTGCAGGATCGGTATTGATCTGTTTAAATATTTCAGGAGAGAAAAAACTGCGGTACATTTAAATAAAATTTATTTTGTTTATCAACATAAGGTGTTTTTTTTCTTTTTTTTAAATTTCGAATTTTATTTCTAATATTTTGTGGTAAAAAACTTTTCCTAGACTTAAATGGTAAAATGACGAAGTAAACTTAAAATATGTCTATTTAATAAATGAAGTTGTAAAAATATTTATTTATGATGCTATTTTATAAAACAATTAGTGGAAGACCATGTACATTCGTGGGGGGGGGGGGGAAGTAAACACCCTCTACTAACTTTTCAACAAATTATCGTAGAAGAAAGTTACTGGTACCAAATGATTGGAAATAAAATCTACTTTTAAATGATGTATATAAAATTTGCTTAGCGAGACATCTACATAATAAAACTAACCATAACTTTGTTTTTTTCAATAGCAGTAGGGGAGAGACGTAATGAATGGGCCAATTTTTGGTTTTTATTTTTTGTAATTTTTTGTAATTTTTTATAATTTTTTTTTTTTTTTTTTGCTCAGAATTGGCCCTTCAGTTACTTTACTTATTTGGTTATATAAAAAAGACATAAAAATTGGATTAGAAAATGTCTATAATGAATGATAATAGAAAATAAAAATATAGAAATTTGGCCCATTCATATCTACCCATGGAGCTGAATGGGCCATTGAAGGTAATGAATGAGCCACTAAAGGAATTCAATGAAAAAATGCGGAATTAATCTTTTATTCACCAAATATGACAAAATGAATGGCACTTGACATGATGTGATCAAAAGCATACTGAAATAGTAATTAATACACAATGCTTATCAAAATTTATAAACATCAAAAGTGATATTATTAAATCACATAATTGTAACAGAAAAATGACAAAATAATGAGATTACAAGAAAAAAAGAACATAAAATAAGCATAAAAATAATAGATAATACACATTATGATTTAACGATATTTATATTTTTCAAAATTAATATTAGACGACATGGTTGTAACAGAGTTGAACTTCCTGCCTATTAATTGACTATTTAGTGTAAATTTCTGGCATTATTTATTCTACCCATCATATTTAGAATATAAACAATTATTCTAGTTTTATATCAAATGGGAAAATACTAGTAGGTGTGGTCAACAACTGGACAGTTCACCTTAATCATTTATATAATTTAACTTATGTTTCTAATAAATAACTAATAATTTTTAGAGTGAAAATGTGAAAATTATTTTTTACACATCACTATAAACCTATTCTAATTAGACAGTGATTTAATCTAAATCCATGACAGCCAGTTAAGTTTCATATTAAAGAGAAAATTAGAAAAAAAGAAAGAAAAACCATATTTTCATGATAAGGGAAAGGTGGCCCATTCATGAACATGATATAGAGGCCCATTCAGCCCCACCTGTACTTCTGGAATATATTCAGGTTTTTTTTGTACATTAAATTCAAATAACATCTAAATTTATCCTAAAATTAGTTTACAGATATGCAAAGCTTTGCTAATACACATATCTGCAATGAAATAATGGATACTTTTTAGATTATTAATTTTACTAAAAAGGGAAAAAAATTACTTTTCAATCAGATTCTTTGCCATCCTACTATAGTGGGAAAATGAGTTATCCCAAACAATGGAAAATTTGATGACTTTGATAGAACAAATAACTCTATCTATTGGTGGCATCTAAAGTACTTTTATGCAAATATTTTTTCACATTTTGTTATTGGCCCATTCGTCCCCATAGCTCATTCATTACCACTCTCCCCTACACTATTCTGACAGCATAAATGTACTCTACACCCTTCAATTAGCGTAAAAATGATTTTTTATGCAATTTGTTTTATAAGTTACCGAGAAATTAGTTATTTTAAAACGAGCCTGTTTTAGGGGCTGTATCCAAATTGAAGTTCCGTACTCGATTGTTGACTGATAAAGCCTCCTTTTTGATCAATGCATATTAAGCAGTCATTGAAGATTGTTAGATTACACGATAGCAGAAGAAATTTCAAAATATTTAGTCATTTCTATCATAGACGGCCCCTTAAACAATCATTTTGCCGTTTTTTAAGCATAATTTGAAAACTACTTGGAAGAAAAAAAGTGAAATTTCGGATTTAAATAAAGCAGGACTTAATAAATCTAAATCCATAAAAAAATTGTAAGTGGCAATTTATATTTTTTTCGAATATTAATTTCATAATTAATAATTCTATCGTAAAATTATAAAAATTGCAAATTCAACGTATTTATGTTTTGGTATTTTAGTATTAGTGCTACACAAAAAAATAGTACATTAGGACTATAATTTCAGGAGATATTAATGAAAATATGAAAATGCAATTTAACATTAGAAACACGAATGTTTATAATTCAAAAGCTTATCATTCAAATGATTTGAAATTTGGTGTCTAGGCATAGTTTGAACTGAAGATTTGAAATTGGGTGAAATCTTATTAAAATTGGGTATTGCCATTGAAAACAATTGGGTAAGTGAAATTTGGTAAAATAATAGATCGCACAGAGGGTTTTGTTTAATATTCCTTACAAAACACTTTCTTTCAAAACGTCCAGCACATTTATCGCCATGGAATACCTTCTAAATTTTGGCAAACCCATCCTAAACTATCTTAAAGTTTCAAACATATTCGCCTTGTTATATTTCCTAATTTTGTTCGTGCCCTCCACCCTCCCGAAATGCTACGATATATCACATGACGGGTATCTGCCAAATTTAGAAAAGTGCCCCCTTGGGGGGAGAAGTGTGCAGATGGTCCCCATGATTTTTGACGAGGCCTGATTTTTAAAATTTATGTTATGTTTTATAAACTATATTAAAGTTTCAAACAAATCGTCCAGTTATATTTCCTAATTTTATTCGCGCAACCCCTCCCCCCTCGAAGTGTGATGCGCCATTCTCCTTTACAATTTTTTATCATGTGTTATAAAGTATCTTAAAGTTTAAAACAGATCGCATTGTTAAATTTCCTACTTTAAATGAAATCGCGGTCTGTTAGTTCCAGATTCCACCACCAGGCAGTGCACTCTATTCTTAACAAAAGCGTATGTGAACGAAACTCCTTTACACAACCTAACAGTAGATATATTACTCGAGGGGGTGGCGGTCTTCAGCAAGAATTTAAGATATTTGTTGAAATTACTATTCAGAAATAGTGATAACTTAACTTTTGAGATATTTATATTTAATAATTAGCATGTATCTGTGGACTCCGTCAAAAAACCGCACCTGAAACGGTATGAAACGCAAAGGTAAAAAAAGAAATATTTCGCCCCTCCTCTCCCCCCCCCCCACCAGCCAGAAATTTCACGCGCCATTTTTTATGAACTTTTCCTTATGTGTTATAAACTATCTTAAAGTTTTAAACATATCGCCTTGTTATATTTCCTTCTTTAAATGAAATCGCGGTCTGTTAGTTTCACATTCCACAACGAGGGATTATCTCTATTCTTAACAAAACTGTATCTGAACGTAACTCCGTTAAACAACGTATCAGGAGATATGCTAGTCAAGGGGGTGGCGGTCTTAACCAAGAATTTAAGTTATTTGCTTAAATTACTATTCGAAAATAGTGGTATGAACAGTTATAAAATTTTTTATATTGAATTAGTAACAGTTATCTCATCGCGCCTTCAAAAAAAAAAAAAAAAAAAACGCAAAACAGTACAAAAAACCCTCTTATACTGCTTAATTTTATTCGCGGCCCTTACCCTCCCCACCCCCAAACAGAAATGTGACGCGCCTTTCTTTTTTATAACTTTTTTATAATCTTTTAGTATTTGTTGTAAATTATCTTAAAGTTTCAAACAGATCGCTTTGCTGGAATTCCTACTTAAAATTAAATCGCGGTCTGTTACTTCCACATTCCACCACCAGGGATCGCACTCTATTATTAACAAAAGTGTATCTGAAACTCCTTTACACAACCTATCGGTAGATACATGGGTGTGGGGGGGGGGGCGGTCTTAACAAAGAGTTTAATATTTTTGCTGAAAATACTGTTCGAAAATATTAGTATCAATACTTCTGAAATTTTTATCTGGCATAAGTAACATTTATGCTGTATTTTTAAAAATCGGACACCGTTCTGAAGAATACTGCAATGAAACATCACGTGACTGCCTTTTAAAATAAGTATATAATAGAAATAAGCCAGTTAGTGAAATCAGCGTCCCCCCCCCCCCCGTTTACGAGAAATTTCACGCGCCAATCTATATTTAAACTTTTCTTATGTGTTATGAACCAACTATCTTCAAGTTTCAAACAGTTCGCCTTGTTATATTTCCTAATTTAAATGAAATCGCGGTTAAAAAAGCGCGTGCCTTCATTAGGGTTTTTTTAATGTACGCATTTGATAGAAATAAAACCAATTAATTAAATAATAATTGAATCACCAATTGGAAGAAGGGAATAAACGCCACTTTTTGACACATTCATTTTTCTACATTTTTACATTCTTTAGACGAATAGTGCTCAATTGTGAGTTCGAAGAAAATAACAAAAACAATTCACTTCGTATGTTTGTTTTTTTTTTTCCTTCGACCTCGCAACTAAGCGCTACGTCTAAAGAATGTAAAAGTGTAGAAAAATTAAATGTGCCAAAGAGTGGCGTTTATTCCCTTCTTCCAATTGGTGGTTCAATTAATATCTAAGCTTGTAATTGTGACAGGAATTTGAAATGGGCATGCATGAAATCAGCGAAAATTTTTACGTCGGGTTGTATGAAAATTTAATCTAAAACTTTAATATTTAAAAAGTTTAAATTTCGCATTAAAGTATTCTACTACGGAAAACCAGAAGCTCCATCATGTCTGATACCTGCTTCCCGCGAAAATAAAATCTATTTTCCTTGTCTTTGCAATTAAAGAAATAAAATTTTTATCGATCGATTTTTAGTGAATTTTTCGTGTTATACACAACGTAGAGAAATGATCTGTATACCAAATGAAAGTAGATTTTTTTTCTGCGTATGTCCGTGTAAGTTTAAAATGTCTCGCCCAAAAACTTTCTGAGATACAAGTCGATTTAAAAATGTCCAGTACACTTTTTTGCTCAAAGGGCGCTCTGGCAAACCTGTTATTTCGAAGCGCAGATGTGTGGTAACCCGGAGGAAAAATGAAAATATTTCAAGAGTCCGTTCGTACCTGCATTCATTTTGTACCGTTTCTTCGTTAACGAGGCGTAAAATTGGGAGTTTTTAATGAATAACTTCCGTTAATTACGACTTTTTCAAAATTTTATGATTTGTCTTTTGATATCAGGTGTCTGTCTATAATTATGCAAAATTTCAACTCTCCAACATATATAGTTTCTGAGAACTGGCTCTGTGACGGACAGACTGACAGAGGAGTGCGAAGAATAGTGTTTCGTCAGATGAACGAAACCCTAAAAATGAAGTTTGGGTTCGTTTTAATATTTAGATGGCCCCTAAGCAAATTTTATATACATCATTTAAAAGTAGACGTTATTTTCAATCGTTCGGTACTAGTAACTTTCTTCTACGATGATTTGTTGAGGAGTTAGTAGGGGGTGTTTAATTTTTTTTCCACTACTGTACCTCAGTCCTATTTGATACGTACCTTCTTGGTACGATATATGCTGAATGGGGCGCCAATTCGTCATTGTGACGTACTTTCAGGTCACCGAGATTCGGCATGATATTTTAACAGAATAAATATATCGACTAGTAAGGAAAGGTATTGTACCCCCGTCCTATTTTGAAAATTTAATTTTTTTAATTAAAATATGTAAACAATGAAAGATATAGCTATTTGCTAATTATTTATCATATTCTTCTTACCTCATAATTTTCTTGAACTGTAAATTTAGGCCTATGATAGTTTTTCTTTTAATTAAAAAAATAGTAATTTTAGAACAAAGGTACAGCACCCATGTTGTATCTTGTCCTTAGGAATGTTGTACCATGGACATTATATCATTTTTCTAAGAGAAATAAAAATAAAATGTATGACACATTTTTCTGATGAATTTGAAATATATATATTATATATTTAAAATATATTTAATATATATTTTATGTATATATATTTTTTTATATATTTTAAAATACATTTAATAACAGATTTGCCATAGATAACTATTTAAAATTGTTTTAAACTAATATGTAACAGAATTTATAATTAGAAAGCAGAGGAGTGGGATAATTCCAACCACAACAAATATAAATTGCATTTTAACTGTTTTAATGCATTATATATATTATACATGTTAGTTTTATCATGCTAAAAACTCACAAAAAACAGTTGCATGAAAAGTTAAGATTATTTTTCAAAAGCTGATAATATATCAGGAAATAGGTAAAGAATTCTTCTATCTCTTCAGTAAGACTGCATTCCAGAAAAATTATAATGATTTGTTCGTAATTGACTGAAAAATATATTTTATTCACGTATGAATTCTATTCCAATGCTATTAAACCATTTCATGGACACAACAATAACTCCTTGTTCATCATTGTCGTCTTCTATGTATATTTTCTGTATACAAGTGGTGTACGTACTGAGTTGAGTTTTGAATTTCTTCAATTAACGATACAAGAACAAAATTTCCTGAAATAACATTTGTTGGCTTTGACAGAATAATATGTAATTGTGTTGTACTTTGAACCTGTTCTATTTACAACACTATTGATGGGTACAAGGTGCACAATGTGATAACTTGGAAAATATTGACTTCTTACCATTTTCTAGTTACCTTTAACTTGATTTTAAACTGATCTTCATAATGCACAATAAATATTCTTTTATGTATAACTTTAAATTTAAAACAAACAACTGTTGATAACGATGTATCAGGAAAAGTTGCAGATTTAAAAGTGTACTTATTGATGATCAACTATTTTTTTAAACATTTGTCTGCAACATGTGCTGACTATATTAATAAGATCAACTGCTAAGGGACATCTAGTGTTATATCTCAAACCTACACTGAATAGTTTTATGGAGATCCAATACATAGACCTGAATTCGTAGGTACAAGATACATATATATGTTCAAGGTTGTATATGTTTCTTCCCCTTAAGCTAATTGCTTCGAACAAACTTTGTAAAACAGGTACTGAAAATTCAAAAAAAAAATACATTGTACTGATAAAAAGGCGACGTTACTAAAAATCATATGATTAAACAAAATCCTAAACAATGATGCAGTAAACTATCATTAAATATACGTAAGATGTGTTTAAATACGATTTATTTGAAAGATTTCAAAATAGATCCCTTAATATTTTGACTTTCAAATTTTATTGCCTATGTGTTTCTGAAAAGTGTTCCTCTCAATTCAAATAGGTAAATGATGAACAAACACATTGTCACATGAAAAAAAAGTTAGTGCAGGAATATTTGGTTCGAATGATTTTAAGAAAACAAATTGAGAGAATAACTTTAAAAACAAAACAAGCATTCTTTGCATAAAAATACTAAAATTTCAAGGAAATACATTATATAAATCTTGATAAATGTTATGCCTGAAAGATAAATTCTGAATTCTGTTTTTTCGTGAAACAATATATCTCTTTTGTTTGGTATGTTAAAAGGGTTAAAAAAAAAAAAATAGCTTCCGCTACAATTGAAACTTAAAACCCGAAAAGTTTTTGACATTTTGAGAGCAGACGATATATATCGGTAACCATGTATGCATTAAATATTGGACATATTTTTGTATAAAGTAATTCGATGGAAGAAAAATAACCATATTTTACAGGTAGACCAACTTAAAATATCTATGTAAATATTTATTACAATACACAATATTATAGCAACTCATGATAGATGTTGTGCAGTATTATTTTTGAATTAGTTAAATATGCTGTTTGAGTAAATTAAATGCTTTATATTTTTCAAGGCATTTAAATTATGCAAAAAGTGTATTAAAATTATTTTCATTCTGTAAAAAGGTACTGAATGAATCGAAGTAAGTAATTACTATCGTGACGTTTTAAAAGCATTTATTCATTATTTATTAATCATCTTTAGATGAGATAGAACATTGTTTTTAAGTGATTTTATACTTGAATTTGTTAAAACATGTAAATGTTTTCTCAAGTAATGATTGTTGCAGTGATTCTAAGTAAATTTTTATTGTTTTATTATTTTAAAAGTTATTTAAAAACATTGTTTTTTATATGAGCAATAATTAATAATGTACAGAAATTTGCAGATATGCTCTTTTAAGAGTGAAATTTCTTTTCTAACTAATAAGAATGATGTTCTTAAATTTCAGAATAAGAAATGACGTTAAATTACTAAAGTAATTTCAAAATTTCATGCAGCCATTAAGAGGAAATTGAATCGAAATACATGATATTATAAATTTCCAACTTGACCTTTGATTTGAATTTTTTCGAATTTGATGGTTAGTTTTCGTGAATTTAATTACCTTTTAAAGAATTTTCTGCAACGATTTTGGGTTTAAACTATTTACGATATGATTTTGTATGAGATTACAATATTACATAAGTCTCCATCAACTGATTATGCCTAATTATCTTAATTATTTCAATATTTTTAAATATATAGAATTACAACCACTTTGTTTGTGATATTCAAATTGAATTTGTTTTTTAAAATACTCGACTAATTAGATATTGTTTAAAATACTTATAGAAGTTCAACTACTATTAATGAAAAACGACTTTTCTTTTTTTCTAAAAAATGTTTATTGTCTTATTTGCCCATTTGTTTATTCGTTATTTGTTTTTCCGTTTAACTGAAACGTAAATTGTTCTAATTTAAACGAAAATATTATATGACATTTAGAATTTTTAATACACAAAATATAAAATGCAATAATTTTTTTTCTTTTGTTGAGATTATTCGAAGAAAATGAATATGTTGCCGTAATTTGTAAAATACTATATATATATATATATATATATATACATAACTTTAAAGTATAAGAAGGTTATTCCAAACAGTTTTCGTATGGACCGACAAATATTATTTTTTATAGGAAAAGACAATAATAAATAGCAATGAAAGGCGATTAATAAATTGATGTGCAGATAAAATGTCGTATAAAAATTCACGAAAGCAAAATAACACAAAAAGAGACATACGAAAATATTCTCAGGTTCAAAATTCTATGCCGAAACTTAAAAAAAAATCTGAATTCTGGCATTTCTTTTGAAAAATTCAAAATCGTTTTTTTAAAGTTTACAGGACTTTCATAAAAAATCATTTCATTTCTCATGAAAATTGTTTTACTGGTCTAAAAAACGAAATTTAAAAACCAACCTAGTGGTCATATTGAACATGTGCGCATGATGTGCACATAATTGATCCCTGTTTCACTAATCATGATTTTCTTCGATTTCACAGTGCTTTTCCGCAAATTTAAATTATCTTAATTGGTGCCCATTTCTAGTCTCGAAAAAGGATCACAAACTGTATACTTTTTAATTTCTAAGACTGAGCTGAGTTCAAACTTGAGCTTTTCATCGTGGAACGTAAGGGTTCCTCTTCAAAAACTGTCAAGCTATTTTCAGACAACAATCTCTTTAAAACAATTTTGGATGTTGTTTTCTTCGCAGAATTGAAAACATTGAGTTTAAGAATGTTAGGAATCAAAGGATAACCTACATCGACAAATGAAATTTTTCTGGCATAACCGTTTTCATTGATCTGGTATTATTTTTTTTTTTTTTTTTGATCAGGTGTTCCAACTAAGTTTTACATATTTCTCCAAATAACTATGTAAAGTTCCCCTAGGTATACAAAACGTGTTACTTGTCTCTTGAACTGAAAACTTCCAACTCATCACACCGATCACTGCCTTTGACACGGCTTCTTCAGTCCCAAAGTCCTCTTCTTCAATGTGTCAGATAATATTTATAGTTGAAAGAAATGTTCTCATTTAGTAATTTTGTCAGACGAAAACGTAAAAGTAAAGCTAATTTGATATGAGCATGGTGCATTTGATATGTTTATCTGGGTGGTCATATTTGGAAAAAAAAACAGCTTTCATGAAAATCGTTTGATTATGAACCTTTCATAAAATATACACGATGAGCAACATAGCCAATCCAAAGAGCCATAAAAACTGAACAAAGTATTATGACATTTATGAAAAAAGACTTTACTAACCAGATAAAAAACAAGAAGAAGTCGCACGAAAATCTCAAAACAGGTAACTGGCTGAATGGAATGTGATCACATGATACACTAGCAGTGCCCTTCACTGTATGATGATGCCATATTACGGTCATTTTGGTTATCTGACTTACACTATGTGGTTGACCAGAAAAGAAGCACCAACCTTATCCGAATAACGCAAGCCATGGCGAAAGCCTCTGATACATTACACAATCAATTCCCACTTCAATAATACATTTTTTGACAATTAATCCTATTTACATCAGCGCATTGGCGAAAACTTCTTGTAACACCAATCCAAGCCGAAAACTAGGCTGTCCAATTATTGTCTATTTTTAAATTAGACATGTAGTAGAGAAAGTTCTCAATGTGGATCTCAATATTAACCAATGCATTAGAATCAGCACACATAAATAAGTAAATTTACAAAAAGTTCTTTGGTAATCTACAAAATATATATATTTTTACGGGAACAACATTTAATGTTCGAGGAAGGTAAATTTTATTATTTATTTACAAATAATAATATATATTTTTTAAAATAATAAACTTAAAAAATTAATAAAATGTATATCAAGCATTAACTAGCAGTAGGAAGTAATGTATTCACATCATTTTTAATATTTCTACAAGATCCTGTATAAAGCTCACCAGACGATTATTACAAGAAATATCCTGCAACGTAACGCAGCGACATTTTTTTATAACGATGAATTGGAATTCGTATTTAATGACGTTAAAATATTTTTCATACAATTACTACTGGTAGACCAAAATGTATCCGATTTTTTTTTTATGTCTCTATAAAAAACAACAAAGTTACAGTAAGTAAGGGAAACTTTTTAAATACATTATTTATTCTGCAGTACAATTTTGTCTGTCTGCGTGTATATGAAAATTAAAAAAGTGAAAGATTAAGATAATGATGATAGTAATTTCTAACGGAATTAATTCTTATTGTAGCCGATAATTTGTAACGCAAAGTCTTCAGCATATTTGTCATAACATGAATATATGAAAAATGAAGGAAAAACTACACTTGTGTCCAAAATTAAGGACAAATCACAAAATGCTAATTTTCAAGTATGCGAATACTGAAAAGGAAATAATATAATTCAAGTAATTACTATCTCTACAGCACAGCTAGTCCATATAACATCTCATTCATGTCACACATGGTCACAAGTGTCACAGTCACTACAGTAAAGCAAAAAAAAAAAAAAAAAAAAAAAAAAAAAAAAAAAAAAAATAGAAAATTCCATACATTCATTATGAGTCTCAAATTATCACTATATGTCACTCCACTGAGACGTCACTGTGACTGCAGCTTTGTGACGAGTCACCATATGACTTTACAGTGAAGTTACATTGTGACTCTCATGTGACTGTCATCTACAGACTGAATTTCAAAGTCATCGTGTACGCTGCATTGTGATAAGTTACCAAATAATGTCACATTGAAGTCACATGGTGACTTTCAGGTGACACAGAGACTACTGTGAAGTTACCATTGTGTTCTTTTGTGAAAAGTCACCTTGTGACTATAATGTGATATTATTTGGGGACTTATCATAATGCAATGCTCATGATGACTTTGAAATTGAGTCTAAAAATGACAGTCACATGATAGTCACAATGTAACTATATCGTCACAAAGCAGCAGTCACATTGACGTCTCAGTGGAGTATAGTGATCTTTTAAGCCTCATAATGAGATGTATGGAATTCTATTTTTTTGCTTCACCGTAGTGACTGTGACACTTGTGACCATGTGTGACATTAATGAGATGTTATATGGACTAGCTGTGCTGTAGAGATAGTAATTATTCGAATTATATTATTTCCTTTTGAGTATTCGCTTACTTAAAAATTAGCATTTTGTGACTGGTCCTTAATTTTGGACACCAGTGTACTATAAGGTGCAATCGTTTTAAGTACGCTATTAAAATTGTAGAATACTCTGCTAGTGTAATAGAAATAAAAACTTCCTCATGCAGGCAGCTAATACATAATGATAGCACTTGGTTTTAATCGAGCAAAATATGAACCTTCAAAATTGTTAATCTAAATAAAAATATAACATGTTTGCTATTTATGAAGAAAAAAGCATGCAAGTGCATGCGAATAATTTATTCTTATTCAATAAAAAACAGTATACATTTTAATCTAACAGTACATTCAGTTACAATATGTGTTAAGTAAAAATATGTTTAGATTAAATTTAATCCATGAAAAAAACCGCCTTTTATTTAAAAGCTAGACTAACAATACAATTTTAAAATTCTAAATCCTGGAAGCAAAATAAAATATAATCTACTTAGAGTTTCCTTTGAATTCTAGTGAAACCATGACATATAATATAATAAAGAAAAATATATATACTATGGAAAGACTTTTGAATGAAGCAAACAAAGCTGACACTTTTGAAAAACGACTTTTTAAAGATAAACGGTTTTGCAGACAAAAAATTTCAAAGGTAGAAAAGCAATGAAGCAAAATTAATTTTGCTCATAAAAATCCATAGATAATATCCGCAAAATCTTTTTATGAAATAATTTCATAATTTATTATTTTGTGAAACGTTAACGACAGGTACTACATACAGGGTGCTTCAGAAATGAATCCTAATTTTTGAAATGACATAACTGCTAAACAGTAAGAGACAGAAATGTGAAACAAGTTGTATGTTGGACAGACATGTCTGAATGTTTTTATGCACCGGTTTGCAGAAATAGTTCCAAGATTAGCTAATAGGTGGCAGCACAAGCACGTGAAGCTTTAAATAGTAATCAGAAGTAAAGATTTTTCATTCGTGAGTCTGTTTCATTGCTGACACGTGGGAGGACATGTAAGGGAATTGCATGGAATTAGTTGTTACACGGAAATTGAAGAACGTGATGTTGTTTTCGTTGGAGCAACATGTTCCTACTGAACTGGAATACCACCGATGGCATTGGTATGGATTGGTCTCCATACTCTCTTGGTGCCAACCCATATGACGTTTTCTGGTGGGGCTACTTGAAAGACACAGTTTACTCTAAAAATCCGCAAACGTTGGAACAGCTTGAACGATTCATCAGTGATGCATTTGCATCCGTCTCATGAGAAACATTGTAACGAGTGACTTCAGAGTTTAACCTTCTGTTTTGTCATGTTATTGCTCGCTGTATCATCGCATATGTTTAAGAATATATGTGATATATAAAGAAATATTTAATGAGTTTAAGATATATTTATTTAGGTGAAGAGTTCCGTATCTTGTTCCAGTTGCCCCGATTGGCGAAGGAATCCAAAATGGCTCCTATAGGCCGTTTTAGCATCTTACCAAAATTTTCAAGATGGCGTAAAAACATTGTTTTTAAATATTTATAAAAATATATTTTTTAAATTATTTAGGTATATATGTGTGTGGGATGAGACTCTATTTATAAATCATAACTCATAACTCTAAGACGAACACTGACATTTATTAAGACGAAGACAAAAGAAAAATACAGTTAATATAGCACTCTTCTCAATCTATATTTAGCTTAAAAGCAACAAACTTTGGCTTCATTTACTTAACATAGTCGACTATTTCTAAGATATTCATACGTCATTTAAATCTTCTATTTTATATCGTCGAAAATATTCTGTTCCTTTTTACAAAACCACCGTCGTCGAATTCTTTCTCTTTCTATTTATTTTTTCTGCATTTCCACTTCACGCAGCTTCGTTACCTTTTTAATCTCGAAGCGTCGGGAACATTGACTGTGAATGCAAGTGTTATATGCGAAGTTTCCCACATATGTATCAATTTTAAGTAAATTATATATGTAATGATATATAGATATAAATATATATAATACATATTATATACGCATATAAAGAAATATATATTATAATATTATATAATATATATATATATATAATTATAATATATATATATATATATATATATATATATATATATATATATAATATTTATGTATTCTTATAATTTTATATGTTTCATAATTTATATATTTGTTAAACATATGAAATTAAAATTACATTATATTATAAAAAGTTAATTTCATGTAAAAAAAATGCACGAAAAACATAGTTATATAATGTTACATCTACAGAAAAATATCGTAAAAAAACACCCGGAAAATTATAATTTTCCATTTTTTTATAAAAAATTAATTATAAAAAACGTATTTAAAATTATTAGTTATCCACCAGTAGCATCAAGTAATAAAATAAACAAACCGAAATGTTGGAAATCGCAACAACCACATCGAAACATTTATCGCCAAAAAGAAAAAAAAACGGCTATAAAAACCAGAACATTATACGGAAATCTTCCCTATTTTAGTATCATATACAAGTGTATTCTAATATTAATATAAGTTTTATTTGGAAAAATACACTTCAGATTTGTATGAAAACGTAATACTTTTAAATAAAAATACAAATATATATGTGCTAAAAGTTATTACGGTAAACTTAAAAGGTTAAAACACGTTTATAAATAAAGCTACTAGCTCCGTACGCACAAACGGTGTCATGTGCATGCAAATATATTTTTATTTTAATGATAATAAGCAATTTTTTCCTTAAATTTTATGAAATATCATTGTTAACGAAAATATATGTAAGATAAAAATACTTTCAGCATTAAATTTAATGCACGACAAATCAGTCTGGTGTTTTTATCTGAACTAACAATGCAATTTAAAATTCTAAAATCAGGACGTAAATAAAAAATCATAATCTGCTTAGAGTTTCTTTTAAGCTCTACTGCAAACCATGAAATATAATATAAAAAAGAAAAGTAGCTATACTATGGGAAGACTTTGGAATGAAGCAAAGAAAGCTGACAATTTTGAAAAACGGCTTCTTAAAGCTCGGAGATTTAAAAAACTGGAAGGTTCAAAAGGCTGAAAAATGATGAAGCAAAATTAATTTTGTGTATAAAAATCCACAAACAATATCTACAAAATCTTTTCTCTAAAATTATTCGAGATCTTGCTATTTCATGGCATGTGAGCGTACATTAGAAATTGAAATTTTGGCGCAAGAAGAAACTGTTGGCTTAAGCAAAAATGTTAGTATATATTTTACAATATAGAATGTTAATTTTAGAGAACATTAGTAATTTTGCATATAAAATTGTAATGAAATAAATAATGTGATGATAAATTAGAAAAAAACAAATTAAAGACATAGTTCACCAAGGATGGATAGACTAGAAGATTGAAATTTTCTGATAATTTACGATGAATGTGAAAGAAAATTTCATTTGAGCATATTATTTACTCAATATATTAAAAAACCGTTCACATAACAGTCCTTTAATTAAAAATAAAATCTGTATTTGGATCTGTAAGGTACTGATTACAAAGGTTTAATTGCTCATCTTTTGGGAGTCCCAAGTATTGCCTACTTTGAGTTAACGTAACACAACCCTAATCTGGCAAGTACTTCAAAAATTAGTCACGTTTTCCTAAACAAAACGTTGCTTATGGAGAAATGAGATAGTTTCTTTTTCGAAGCATGGTCAAAGCACTTAGAACATTATCATTCCAATGCAACGGCGTGTACACAAACAGAATAGAAGATTGAAATTTTCTGATAATTTACAATAATTTTGAAAGAAAATTTCATTTGAGCATATTATTTACTCAATCACTTAAGGTAAAAAAAACGTTCGCATAACAGTCCTTTAATTGAAAATAAAATCTGGATTTGGATCTGTAAGGTATTGGTTACAAAGGTCTAACTGCTCATCTTTTGGGACTCCTAAGTATTACATTTTGAGTTAACGCACCACAAACCTAATATGGCAAGTATTTCAAAAAATTAATCAAGTTTTCCTAAACAAAGTGTTGCTTATGGAAAAATGGGACAGTTTCTTTCTCGAAGCATGGTCAAAGCAGTTAGAACATTTTCATTCCAATGGAACGGCGCGTACAGAAATAGACTAGAAGATTGAATTTTTCAGATAATTTAAAACCAATGTAAAATGAAATTTCATTTGAGCATATTATTTACTCAATAAATTAAGAAAAAAATCATTCGCATAACAGTCCTTTAATTGAAAATAAAACCTGTATTTAGAAGTACGGGTTACAAAAGTTTAATTGTTGATTTAAAAAAAAAAAGAATTGTAGTGTGATCAGAAATAAACAAATATCACATTTTTATATGCCAGGGTTGATTTCCGACTAATATGACTCAAATAGGTTTTTAAAATAATAACTGAAAATGTTAAAAAGCAATTTGAAAATCAAATTACACAATTTTCCGGTTAAAACCTTTATAAATTTTTATAGTAAAATCTTCATTGAAATTTTCCTAGAAAATAAAAAAAGTCTAGAACATATACCCAAACCTTTCCAAAGCACCTTCAAGAAAAAAATATTTTTTCATGTCGTCTAATATTATGTGAGAACCAAACTTTTGTTTAAAAATATAGACATGGTTCTCATTTTGAATATTTCATAAATAAGGTAAAAAAATACCCTAATCCGCTGACTCCGTCATATGTCGTTCTTTCAAGGCACAGCTGACATTTTTTAGTCTTTTTAAAAACAGATGCTTGGTGAAAAAGGATAAGAGAGAAAAATTACATTCTTTTAGTATAGCCAAAAAAGCTAAAATATTGAAAAACTGAGAAAAAAGGTGAAACAGAATCAGTTTTGTATAAAGAAAGTAAATAAAAAAATATTTTGCATATATATTTCCCCGTATATTTAAAAACTTTAAGACGTGGGTAGTAAGGTGTATATGGTATTAAAACAAATTATCCTACTTTCATATTGTAAAAGGAATATTACATTTTCATATTTTTGCTGTAGTGGTTTAGCTTTTTACTAGATTAAATATATTAGACAATATATTTTATAAAACTGTCGAAAACATTCTAAAAGTGCTTTATAGTAAATTTTAAAACATGAAAAGCTGTATGAATGAAGATTTGGGAGGAAAAAGACAGTAAATGAAAGTTTCTTGCATGGGTGGTATTTTGTCTATTTATTATCCCTTCATAAGCCCTGCATAAGAATATATATATTTTGTAAAATTTAACGATTTAACAGATAACAAAAATATTTAAAGCGTAATAATCGGACACTATTACACGTCAAGGATTTTTTTTATCACACAATAACATATAATAGGGAAGACCGGGGGAATGGCGCCACTCAGGGTTATGCCGCCACCCCGTCTAGTTTATAAGCTAACGGCAGTTTGAGATAGTGATTGTGCCTGCAGTGTAGCGGCCAACAATAGAAACAGTGCCTAGAGTGAGGATGGTTTTGTTGCACGTCGTTCGCTTGTTCTAGTGAAAAATTTAGTTTTCATCTAGTTGCTTCTTATTTTGGAGCTTCAAATGAGTAGATGTAAACACCTTTTATTGAAACATTAGGTACTTAAGATAATATTACCCGTAATCTACCTGCATTCGCTACATTTTGATGCAATTTGTTGAACAAGTTCGGCTCTTCTTTCGGCTTTCTGAGGGTTTTCCACTATATTGTCTTCTCGGGGTAATGCTGTAACGATGTTATCTGGTTCCCTGGTAGCACTAAACAAACAATGATTTAAGATTGAATATTAACTTTATTTAACAGTTTATACTTCAAAATAAAGTCCCTTCAACCATAAAAAAAAAATACATCGTCACTCTTAAAACAAAAGGCACAACTTTTCAGCTCTCTCTAAAATACATTACCTTAAAAACACAATCAATAAAACCACCATGTCCACACTCGTTCCCCGGTTACAAAAAAAAAAAAAAAAAAAAAATCCCTGCCGGCCCGGCCTACAGGCAGAGGTAGATTTCGAAGTCAAATATACTAATTTCACAAGCAAAAACTAAATCATGATTAGAGATAAATCCACTTTAACAATTTTATCTGGCCGCTCTTGACGAGTTTTTATTTCATTTTCATATAATAGCTGGTTTTATCAGAATCATGTTAGGGCGGCATTAAAAAAAAATACTTTTCCATGCTCAACAACTCGAAATTTTCTGCCATAATTCCAGATTCATTTTTAATAAAAAAAAATATGAAACATGCTGACGTGATTTTTGAAGAGATTCATAAGCGGCCGGTGTTTTTATTTTTTGTTCAATTAATTAAAACTTGATTTATAAACAAGTATTTTCTCAGTAGGACAATATTTTTCGCTTCACAATCGCTTCGGGAAATTCCGTTCAAAATGCCCAATTTGACATCATTTTTTGAAATATATTCTGCCTCTATCTAAAAATCGATTATTACGGTACATTATATAGTTTCTGAATAAGCGAATCTACCAATTAAATGCGTTTGAGAGCAAAAATAAATTTAAAAACCAGTCCGAAAATAAGCAGTTTGGATTTAAGCGCATCCTTAATACAATGATTTTTCCAACACAATCCGCTTCGGTAAATTCGGTTGAAAATGCCATTTTAACAGCATTTAAAAAAATATATTCTGCCCCTATCAGAAAATCGACCATTACGGTACATTATACAGTTTCTGAGTAAGAAAACGTACCAATTGGAAGCCTTTGAGAGCAAAAATGAATTGTAAAATGAGTCAGAAAATAAGCAGTTTGGATTTGAATACACCCTTACTAAGATCATTTTTTTTCTTCAACCGGTATGTATTTTTAATTTGTTTTTGCTCTAAGAATTGGTCCTATCCAAAACTTGTCTATATAGATGTTGTAGACAATATTAAGAAGATATATGATAAATTCATGGGGATTTTATATCTTTTGAATTGACGGAGTTATGGATTTTTTTCTTCTTCAAACGCCCTTTTTGTTTTCGTTTTTATTTTTATTTTTTTTTTTTTTGCAGTACGAATTGCTCCTATCAAAAACTTGTGAATATAAAAGTTTTAGATAATGTTAAGGAGATTTATAATAAAATTAATTGAATTTGATATCTTGAGAATTGACGAAGTTATGAAATTTTTTTCTCCCAAAAACCCTATTTTTTGCGCCCCTTGAGCCCATTTTTAAATTTATTAAAAATCTGTGATACATAAATTTTTGGCCCTATTTTTAGAAGTAATAAAAACTTTAAACTGATTTGATATGTACAAAAATTAAGAAGTTATGGGGGGTTTTCTGTTTTCGCAAAACCCCTCCCTATTTCCCTCCCCTTGGTCCAATTTTACCCATTAACGAACTTGACCGAGATTTTATGCCCATTGATTTTATGTATCAGTTTGGAAGAGATTGGTGCAGAATTACGAATGTTATCGTGTCCAGAAGAAAGTGATATATATATAAAGTTTTTTACTGAGTGTGGTTTTGGGTTCTAGGGGTCATGATCGGTGTAGATCTGCAAAACTTTTTTAGAAATTCCAACATAGGAACGATCCCAATAGGTAGCATTTCATACGAAATCTACCTAAAAAACGTTCTCTTCCCATTATACAAAATCAGCTCGGATACTATGTGCCAAACTTTTCTCAAACTGCATCTCCATCTCACAAGTGACTAGCTCTCTTCATTTCACTTGACCTCTCACCTAACATCTTTCGCTCTCTCTCCGCATATCGAAAAAATTTCTCTCCGATACGAGAGCACGGCTGATCAGTCTCCGAAACGCAGGCGGCGATCCATGGACAAGATTTGACTCTAGGCTGCGATCCGTGGACAAGATCTAACTCTAGGCTGAGATTCAGGGACAACCGCTGGAAAAAAACAGTTTTGCAACTTACGAAACAAAATAGGATGCGGGTTTTTTTTTTCGGTCGTTACAGACTCCCCCCCCCCCCCCTCCAAATTTTGGACATGTCCAAACGGAGTCATAGACAGGAAGAAACAGTTGCGACAAGTTCCACTGAACACTAAAATTTTTCTCTCTTCCACAATGTTCAGGAACAACTTAGTAATTTTGTCACAAACATGTTTCTTCGCCCTTTCCTAATCTAACACAGCCATGTGCCGCCCTAAACAAGATTCTTTAAATTTTAGAGCTACTAGCAATTTTGAAACAAAAAAAAAATATAGCAATTCACAACATGCCAGTAATAATACAAATACTTAAATTACACTATATTAAAGTTACTCTAATTTACCACAATTAAATAGACACAAAATTTCCTATAACTTCAGATAAAATTATAAGCAAAGTACTTTTTCTTAAAATATCAATACAATCAACAATTTTTTTTTCTTTTTCTTTACGTAAACTTAACGTGATACAAAGCAAATTGGTTTAGCATTTTTTTTCTTACTGACAAAACAACTTCAATACATAATCATACAATTACAAATATTAAACATTAAATCATAATTTAATAGTTCAAAATTATTTCTATATTTTTCTAATACTAACAATAAATAAACATAATATATACACTTTTTTTTCTTTCTTTAATAATACCACTTTAATATATAGAATTTATAACTTAATAAATAGCACTCAATGTATGAGTGTGGCTATGGATATGGGTATGGGGCCGGCTCAGTGTCTGCATTAAGAAATTTTCTTCTTTTCTTATGATTCCTAGTTTCTTTTTCCTCGATTTCATTTCTACCTTTTTCTTTTTAAATTAACACCTTAGACATGATAATCTTTTAAAACTCTTGATCGGTCTTCTGCATTGTACAGCCAGCCTTTTCGGTCTAAAAGTAGACAAGTTCAACACAGTTTTAATTAGAAATCTCTGGAAAAACTCTACAGTCAATTTACTCATTAATGAGAGTTCCTGTTCAGTCTGTACTTCTCTTGGAAACATCATTCGACTGAATATCTGCAGTATTACATCAAATATAGACGTCGATTCAGCATTCACCACTGGCACAGCATCTGGGTAGCTAGATGCCATACACCTAGCTGCAATCAAATACTGATTTTCATTTGATGTGACCGGTAAAGTTCTCCAGAACTACATCTACATTTATCCCGCTATTTTTTCAGATACCATGGATACCAAAGCCAATGGGGATTTTTTTCTTGTCTTTAGGGTTTCCAGCTCTTTGGTAAACATCACAAGTTTTTTCCAACTCTATTTCCTTAACTATTCCAAATTCTTTGAATTCTGTTTCAGTCTTTCTGGCCGATGTAAACAATGGAGCCAATTCTTTACTCTTCTGTTGCTCCTCAGCAAATCTATTCGAATCCACTTTCATCAAATCCAAAATAGTTTCAGTTTCAAAAACGTTCGGCAAAAGTTTACAATTTACATCAGAACACTCATCTCTCTTCTCTTTCAATTTTGCAGTCAATTCCGATTTCTCTTCTTGACCATTCACTAACTCCTCTTCCTTTACCTTATCAACATCATAAATACTTGATTTTATCTGTCCGCTCTCAAAATCTTCTTTAAACAGACACACCAGGTCCAACAAAATTTCATCCGTATAATCAAGAACTGTAGGCAAATTCACTTCCCTCTCCATCTCTTCGACATCCTCTTTAACCAATAGTTTTTCTTCCACAAGTTTAACTTTTACATCCGGAAGGACTTTCTCAGCTTCTCCATCAACCTCTATCTCTTCCGAAAATTCCAATTTCTTCTCTTCCAAAGTTACTAAATCTCTCTTTTCAGCAAGTTGTTTTCTTTGTTGTGCTTTTGTCACTATTGCATTCACAGTTCCTCTTTTCTTTCCACTATCACCTAAAAACTGAAAGTTCTCTTTTAACAATGCAGCAGTTCTATTTCCAAGAATATATCTCCCCGGATCCAAACCATTTCTAATAACTGCTGCCTTAGTTTTAACATGGCCCAATTCACATTCAATTTCAACTTCGGCCATAGGCAAACGTGTCATTCGGTGGTTCAACAAATGCTGCACCCACACATATTTTCCTGTCATACTTTCAGGCGAAACATACCTTTGACACACAATATAGACTGTTGCTCCAGTGTCTTTTAAATTTGGAATACGAATCCCATTTATCCTTCCAGAACTCGTGTATGGTCCAAACAATTCATCATCAGCTCTATTTCGAACATGATTTACAGTTCCCGTTTAAATTTTATTTGTAAGTCTAGGAGACTGAGGCCTAAGATGATTTCAATCCCGCATTCAAAACAACGAAATTGTCTTCTATCAAAATTGGATTCAGGCTTCCGACTATTAAAATAGTTTTCCTTATCTTCTACATCTTGCACACGTTCATTTCTCTGGTTATTTCTTTTCCACGGTTTCGAATGCCATGGTTTTTTTTCACTTCAATTCTCATAACACATCGAATCGTTGTTACGAACACACCTTCTTACATCTTCAAACTCTTCAATCCTAGTCACGAGATCAACTGGGGAAATTATAGTTGTCCGGTGATCCAAAAATCTATCCTTAAATTCAGGCGGTGCCCTCTTTTTTATTTGATCAAAAATCATTAAGTCTTTTAATTGATCATAAGTCTCTATCTTCAATCCATTCAACCAACCCTCCAAATAATTTTTTATCTCATAGTAAAAGTCATGCCAAGTACTATCGGTTGCTTTTTGAGTTTTTACAAAGTTCTGACGAAACTTTTCTGGACTCAATTTAAACCGCTTCAGTAATACTGTCTTAACATATTGATATTCACTAGCATTTTCCACAGGTTCACGAGCTATCAATTGTGAAATTTCAGACGGTAAAACACCAATTAATTATGTAACCCACTTTTCGGGGGGAATCTTAAGAACCTTTGCTTGTCGCTCAAAAAGTTCCAAGAATAAACTGATATCATCTTCCTTCACCTCAAATTTCGGCATCAATTTCTGAATCTCCACTCTCGATTCAAAACCTATACTAGATTTAACCAAATCGTCAGGGCTCTTATTATTCCTTAATTGTAACTCCAATTTCTGTTTCTCTAATTGAAACTCTTTTTCAGCCGACCTCTCTTTCTGTGCCCTCTCTCACTCCTCCACCTCTTCTCGCTTAATTCTTTCATTTACAACTGCTAAAAGCATTTCTTTTACAAAATCCTCATCATAATTAACACTTTTTGTTATTAGTTCACGTAAATCAATGATTCGCATACTATCGTTAACTTCCTCCCCCAATTCCGCCTGTACTACTTTCAGGTCCTCTTTTCGGCCTTTTCCAAAGTAAGCCATCTTAAAGTTCGGTTTCTGCATTCTAATACGCAATTCAAACACTCTCTCAGAGCAACGGACACCCAACCAACTAACCAAAGTTAAATCAGTACACTATCAACATTCATTTACTCAGAATAATAAAAATCACCAAATTCATGCATAAGTACTTTTTTTAAAACAAGTAATTAACTTTAAATATTTAAGACACATCAGTTCAATCATAAATATACCAATTCTTTAAAAAAAAGAATACACACAAGTTCAATAAAACTTCAAGACGATACTTCAATTTCTGAAATCACAAACCCTTAAACCACTTTTTACACACATTCAAATTAATTAATAAATTCACCAGTTTGGTATTAGCAATTCTATACTTTTACACAATATGAACACAATTAACTCAAAATCAGTATGATTTCATCCAGACATTAAACCAGTTTGGTTTTAAATACTATATTTCTTTTTTTGTACAAAACACAATTACCTTGAAATCAGTTTGATTTCTTCCAACCATTAACCAGTTTGGTTTTAAACACTATATATTTTTTTAAATACAGAACACAATTACCTTGAAATCAGTTTGATTTCTTCCAACCATTAACCAGTTTGGTTTTAAGCACTTTAGTTCATAAATATCTCAAGTTTCAAAATTTTACTGAATCCATGAAATACACTTTTTTTTTTCATTACAATTATAAATCCAAAATTTAGAGTTTCTAAATAAACATATAAATTACCGGCAGGCATTTGCGAACGCTATAAAAATGAAATACCGGAGGCCAGTTTGGCACAAAATTTTACCAAAATGAATTCAACTTCCCAAATTATAAATATCTAAAACTACAAACACTAATGGCACAATGTACTGCAATGGAAGAAAGGGGAAAGACATACCTTTTATTTTTCTTCACTTTACCGAAAACAAATCTCGGTGGAACCGCCACTTAATACATATCACTTTATACTGTAACGATGTTATCTGGTTCCCTGGTAGCACTAAACAAACAATGATTTAACATTGACTATTAACTTTATTTAACAGTTTATACTTCAAAATAAAGTCTCTTCAACCATAAAAAAAAATACATCGTCACTCTTAAAACAAAAGGCACAACTTTTCAGCTGTCTCTAAAATACTTTAGTTTAAAAATACAATCAATAAAGCCACCATGTCCACACTCGTTCCCTGGTTACAAAAAAAAAAAAAAAACGTTCTCTTTCCATTACACAAAATCAGCTCGGATACTATCTGCCAAACTTTTCTCAAACTGCATCTCCATCTCACAAGTGACTAGCTCTCTTCATTTCACTTGACCTCTCACCTAACATCTTCCGTTCTCTCTCCGCATATCGAAAAAATTTCTCTCCGATACGAGAGCACGGCTGTTCAGTCTCCGAAACCCAGGCGGCGATCCATGGACAAGATTTGACTCTAGGCTGCGATCC
Organism: Maratus speciosus; assembly: GCA_963932465.1. Classification (NCBI taxonomy): domain Eukaryota; kingdom Metazoa; phylum Arthropoda; class Arachnida; order Araneae; family Salticidae; genus Maratus; species Maratus speciosus. The sequence continues at coordinate 377,376,227 of OZ010788.1, read as the reverse complement.
GTGGACAAGATCTAACTCTAGGCTGAGATTCAGGGACAACCGCTGGAAAAAACCAGTTTCGCAACTTACGAAACAAAATAGGATGCGGGTTTTTTTTCGGTCGTTACAATGCCACCACCATGGCGAAGGGTGACCAATTTGAGTTAAATTGTAAGCTTATCACATTAATAATTATAGCTTAAGGAACATTGTAATTATTCATTATTTTGATAAATTATTGCTTTCTAAATATTTTGTGTTTCCTAGTATCCATTTTATGTATTTACTAGGTCATTATAGAGTGGCGTCATTACCCCGATACAATGGCGGAATTACCCCAGTGTCCTGGGTAATCCCGCCACTGTACAGAAGTTGAAAGAAATTTTTTTTCATGTGTGCTTACTTTAGAGTTGTGATTACGGTTAAATTTATACAGATAGTAGAGATAATGATTCAGCTTTAGAATTTTTACTGTTAAAAATAAACATCTTTTTTTTTTGAGGTGAAAGAAATTAAATTCCCTTAAGGTGTCGCCATTCTCCCGGTCTTCCTCTATGCAGGGATGTCCAGCTGTGTTTTGGTGCACAGTATTTGTAAGCTTTGTTGTATTCCTGTTATTATAAAAAAAATCGATCAAATTAAAGAAGCACTGGGACAGAGATTTTGGTGTTTTCCGGCTTAATTAAAGGCTTAATTTTTAATAAATATGAAATTATCTCCATTTGCTTTTCTAATGAAATCCATCAATTGGGTAAAAAAATTTAGATCTTATCCCTTGTAAAACAGCTTGATAAATAAATGAAGCAGAAAATAGTTATAATAATTGTTTAATAAAGATTTCATTATATATTTATTTTAAAATTTCAGTTGAATTCCAATAAATGGTAATAAAGCATATAATTCATTCAAACCGCTTCAAAGAACCCTCAAGAAAAATAATCTTTGCATGTCACGTAGTTACTCTTTGTGGAAATGATGTTCGCTTAAAAATATAGACACTTTCCTTACTTTAAATATTTCAGAAACAAGGTAACAAGGTACAAAATATCATAACCCATTTACTGCGTCATATGCCTGTCCTTTCAAACCACGGTTGAACGTTTTTGTCTTTGAAAATAACAAATGTTGGTAGAAAACTTGTGAAAAATAATACACTTTTTTAGTGTATATTGCAAAAGCGAAAATATTGAAACGCTAGGAACGGAGATTATTCGGAATCAATTTTAAGCAAAGAAGGAAAAAAAAATGTTTTACCAATATATTTCTGTTTATATCAGAAAACTATGAGACATCGTATGAAGGTGTGTATGACATTAAAAGAAACTACTTTTTTAGTGTATATTGAAAAAGCGAAAATACTGAAAAGTTGGGAATGGAGATTATGCGGAATCAATTTTGCGTAAAGAAGCACAAAAAAAACAAACAAACAATAAATAAATAAATAAAATAAAAGTATAAAAATAACTAGAAAACAGGAATTCTGCTTTTTCAGAATTTAGTGTCACCTCCGATGAAAAAAAAAACATGTATATATAAATAGTACAAAACCTATTTCAATTTTAAGACTTAAAGCACACACTTTTATTTTATGTAAAAAACGTCATTCGCATTCGCTTAAGAACTCCACATTTACAATACTATCTTAAACATCTACAGTAAAGCATGCATAAGGATGTCACTATTGCAAAATAATACACAAATGCAGCAAAAAGATGCTGTCATAAAAGAAACTCCACAAAAAAAACGGCTAACTAATGATTCATAGGCATTCATTTGTTTATAACATTAATATAGACGATTTCAGTCGTGACGTCAGTCGACGTTTTGTTTGGAAACTGAATCCAAGCAAACGGTTGCTATGTTGTATTTTCTATTTTGTTTGTGTGTTGCAGCTATATCTTATATCTATATCTCACATCTAAGTGTTTTAATACTTGATATGTACTGGTAACATTTTCCACGATTTATATTTAAAAAGAAATGACTCATAGCAACCGTTTGTTTGGAGTCAGTTTCCAACCAAAACGTCATGACTCACGTCACACTGAAAGCGTCTATAGATATTTCAAATTAAATATAGTTTATAATAGCTCTATGTTTTAACAGAAATTATTCGTTTATATTTTTTCAAAATAGCACGTATTTTAATTACATTTACTTTCGGTTGTTATGTGAAAATGGCAACAAAAAGATATAATTGCTATTTTTCAACTATTTTCCCTTTACTTTCTATATAAAAGGAGTACTTGAATTGCCAAAATAAAACAAATGGTGTTAAAAACTACAACAAAATTAATGTTTCAAAAATAAATGGAGATACAGTTTTCAAACAAATTGCATTTAAAAGTACTTTTTTTCCCCAATACGACGGTATAAAATTTGAAAATGTGCGTTGCTTAGAAATTAAAAAATTTTTTATAGAGCATTTAACCACACAATGATACATCTGCTTTGTTTATTGCTGGTTTCTATAAGGTAACGTTATTTTTTGGAGACAAAATAAGCTGGGAGAAAGAAATATCATATCATCCCGAGGGCTAAAAATAAAAATTAGTTTGTTTCTACATCCGAAAACTATGAAACGTCGCACGAAGATGTGTTTGACATCAAAAGAAACTGTCGAATTTAGGCTGAAATAGCATCGTATGTTTATTGTTGAAGTTTATTACTTCCTCCGAGCGTCTTGAGGGCTTTCCTCATTTTCATAAAAATGCTTCTAAAAAAAATCTTAAGGTAAATTTTCTTTCCCCTTCCGTTCCTAAAATACGCCTCATATCCCCTTTATTTGATATTACATTTTAAAATACAAGATCTGTTGTTTTTGGGAAGTTGAAAAATACGCCCAAACCACTCAGAGGGTTAATATATATTAAAGATGTTACGCAGTGAAGTTCTAAGAGTATTACACGACTTTTGAAAATACCTCTTTGAAAACTTGACCAAGGGAGTAACTCGGTACGGGCTATCCGTTTCTGCCCCCTTTTTCATATTATATACCCATGTCTCTGCACATTTGCCTCACAGTGCTTTTTTCTTTTATTTGGGACCCACCCCTCGATTAATATATCTCCCGATAGAATGAATCTGAGCCCTATGTTAATACCTTATCCTCCATTTCTTACACCTCTTTGTAACAAACTCCAAATTATATCTGCCATAGCAGCAAGGACGAATCTCAGAGGTTCATTTTGAAAGATTTGTTTTTCGAAATTTTAATATGAATCAAGGTTTTAATCATTCACGGTTCGCTTGGGAAAATTGGTGGAAACGGGCAACGCGGGCTTGTCAGTTGGTTTTAAATAAAACGAATGGAGATGAGTGAATATGGAGCAAAAAGACATTCATAAATAAATCAAATTCGCATAACAGTGTTTTATTGAAAAAAAAACCTGACTTGAAACGTTAAAAACATTTTTTTTTTAAATATAAATGTTACTAACAAAAGTTTTACATTGCGAAACCGGATAATGTGATTTTCAAATTATTAGAAAATTTTATCTTGATTCCTTCTCCAATAACACGACACGATTAAACAGAAAATTTTCATTGAAATATTTAAAAAGCCATTAAAAAAATGTTCTAAGATTTGTTTGATAAATATTATTATTATATCTAATAAACTAGCAGGCTGAACTAGAGGTCTGCACGGGCCGGAATTTCCAGGCCCGAGCCCGGCCCGGCCCGGTGTAAAAATTGGAAGTTCGGCCCGAGCCCGGCCCGGCCCGGCCCGGCCCGTTTGCATTATTACAGTTCTCGGCCCGGCCCGGCCCTTACAAAAATCAATGAAAACGGGCCCAGTCAGATACAATTTCTACAAAAAAAAAAAAAAAAAAAAAAAAAAATCCGTTTTTTCTCAACATACAATTAAGATTCTTTTAATGAATACTACATACATATTTGTGGGAACATTTTACAGTATATTTTACATTACTATGATGTTCGCAAAACAGAAAACGCACAATAATAAACATTAACGATTACTTACAGTCATCGTGTCTACAGACATTTCAAAATGGAAATAAGGATACATTAAAAGATTAATGTAGTTCAGAATAAAGGATTAAAAACAAGATAACATTTGAAGCTGTATAATAAAAAGTAGATTTGTGAAAATATTTCTCTCATTTTTAAGACTTTTCTCAAATCCAAAGGAGCTACATTTCGACACATTTATGAAGTCTTTTCTTTTCGGAAACGCGTAAGATTGGCAGGTATTCTTATTCAAAAGCTATGTAAATGTCGTTTTTTTCATAGATAAAAGCAATATATCTTTCTGAAAATACTGTCAAAGTTAGCGTTTTGAATCGAATTTCCGGAAGCGATAGCACAGTAAAGGAGAAAAACGTACAGTCACGTGACAGGAATCGCTGTTATCTCTGTAAGCAATTTATTAAATATGGAAAAAGCTATTCGTCTCCAAATGCCTTCAATAAGCAGGCCTGTCAATTTTATGCCTTTATAGTTAACGTTTTTGTCAGAAACATGTGTCTGAAAGCTTTGCATTGTTGAGCAGTGAATATGAGAACCACTTTAAGGTATATTTCCAAAGATACTGTTAAGAGAAGTTCATTATCACTATTAATATTACAAAACAAAATGACTGTTCTACACATCCTGAGATCGATTAAGACCACTTCCTTCCCGGCACGAGTCTGCTGAAAAAAAAATTGAACTCGGAATCAGACATCTTGTAACTGTACGATGCCGATCTCTACGATGGACACGTTACATTTCTGTATTGATGTTGTTAAACTCGCATCGGCTCGTGACGCACATTTATACTTCTCGAGAAAATCATATTCATTGAAAATGGCTCGTATTTTATCTGCTTCGCTTAAATTCTTATATCGGGCCGATAGTCCCGATTAATTTTTTGCCGGCCCGTTTATTTTGTCTGTCGGCCCGGCCCGGCCCGGCCCGTTGAAAAAATTGTCCTAATTCTGCCGGCCCGGCCCGTTTGAAAATTCGCCTTCATTCCGGCAGCCCGGCCCGGCCCGCGGGCCGGGCCGGGTGCTGGCCTCGGGCCAAGCCCAGGCCCATGCAGACCTCTAGGCTGAACCCGCTGCGCTGGTCTATTTTTCAAATAAACATTCAATCAAACGAAATGGAGAATTCGACCCTGTATTTTAAATTAATACGGACTTTCAACTGGAAAGTCCTTCCGCCTTTTCTGAATACGCATCGGACGCCATTGCGCTATTATATTACCTGATGGGTTAGGCGAAATTCGGGCAATTCAGAAGCAATTCTTTAGTACATCATGTAGAGTTTGCGAGGGAAATGCGGCCATTACGATCACCAGAAATTATAATGTTTTGTAATCAGTATCACCACACTACTAAAAAGAGAGAATTACAATGATTGCAGAGATTGACCATTTAACTTAAAGAGTGTTCGGGTTATTCACTTTCGTTTTTTAATTCTTTTACCCCGGGCTTCTCAGATTGGTGCTATGTGTGGATCTGATAAAATAAATACAATCTCTCTCTACGTTACATTATATTTGATAATATACGTCTTCTTTTGACAGGTTTTCTGCAGTTTCTTATCCTCGAATTCTAGTAGAGTAAATACAGTCAAAACAGTATTTAACTTTTAGATTTTTAAAAATGTGAATCATGTAAAAGTGGATATTTAAAGCAGATTTGAGTGAATAAAATTAAAACAATGTCATTTTAACTGCCGTTTCTTTTTATATACCATTTTGAATCATGCAACTATTACCTCGATAACTGATTCAAATAGAAAACTAAACCCCCAGTTTTCATTTAATAAAATCTTCCCAATCATCCGTAATCGGATCCACAACCAAGTTTGATGTGAAACTTTAGAAATGTACGTAACGGTATGGCTACAAATGTACCAGAGTTAGCTACAAAACAGAGTTAATTACGCGCCAAACTACATTCCATTAAATAATGTCTAATTGGTGTTGATTGAATTTTAGATCTTTACTATCAAAACTCTTTGCGAATCATAAATAAAGTTAGTTATGCAAAATTTTTAGTACAGATGTTTTTGGCAAACCGAAGATTTTTTTTAGTATTTTTCTCGCGTAATAAGACGACGAAATAAACATGCTTGTTATTTTCAAGACGTCATTATTCACCAGTTTGTTGCCTAAATAAAACTAAAAACATTAATTTGCGACTACGATCAGCTGCTCGGACTGTGCATGAGCCAAAATTGCTTTATAATGATTGCAATTTTATTTGAATCTGAGGTACTTTTTTTAAAACCTAGGCTAAATGAACAGATATTGTTCCATTGGTCACCTTTGGGATTTGGAAGCTTATTTTGTACATTTAAAGTGATGCTTTTTTAGTAATAGTAAAGTAACTGCAGATGAAAAATATATAATAATAAATATTCTTTTGTCCGTTTGACCATAATAAAAAAACATAAATTTACTAATCCTTAAGTACAAATTTCGTGTAATATTCTGAAATCGGATTTACCGTCGATGGTTCCTTTCAAATATAAACGAATCTTCCAACATTATATAGTAAATTCGCCAATTGTAGGGTGGTTGATTATGGAATATTCATCCAATATCTTTAAATAACATTTCTAAAAGAAGGGAGGATATGAAAAAAAATGACGAATTAAATGGAATATCGAAAAGTGATTTCAGAAAGCAATTTTTATTGCAAAATGTTTTCTTTCGTGATAGTAATAACGCATAATTGCTTATATTTTCTTAAGAATAATCTGTACTACTTAACATTGTAAGCATTGAACGTTTCTATAAGGGAAATTGGAGATATGTTTTTTATTAAAAAAAGAGTGGACAGCATTAGCTAATCTGGCTTCGAGGTTATAAAAGTCACAAATTTGGGGAAAACAAACCGACATGTTTTCGCAGTAAAGTATGGTGAGAAATTTTTTAAATGTCTGAAATTAAATTACTTTATAATATGTATATGCGTCTGTAAGAGACATTTATACTAAAATTAAAATATTTAACTCCATTTTTAAAACATTAATTGCTATTTATATATTGTACATTTGAATTAAAAAAAATACTCTAAAAATGCTTTCGTACACTTGCAAAATCACTTTTATTGTAAACATCGCTTTTGAAAAACAAAAATGCTTATAAAACTACTCATGTATGTAGTAAAACATCAGTAAAATTTGGCGGCGGAATCTCAGTAAAAATCTGAAAAAAGAAATATATTCGAGTATTTGGCGCAAAAAAGAAGAACGTTCCACGCTATTTGGCTTGCCAACACATTCCCAACATTCGCAATTGAAAGATATTTAAATGCATTTGGAAATTGCTTGTTAAATAAGTGTTTAAATGCCAAAAACTCGATGAATTTAAACCTAAACGAAGGATTAGCATATTATTTTTTTATCTGTAAGCTTATATAATATATACAAATTGCGTGTTGCAGTAGTTATTTAATTTTACGTGGCTTCACCGGCTGGAAACGTTTTAAGGGTACTATTTGATTAATTATCCTGTCGACCAATTTCGCCAAATTATATAAATTGCCAAACTACTCGCCAAATTATACAAATTGACAAAATTTTTATTTTAAGCAACGAAAGAATAAATAAATTTGTAACATTAATAAAATTACAAATAGAAGTCAAATTAAAAATAACTTGATGAGGCAGCAAACACGTGTACCTTGTTTAATATCAAGTTAATGTAAAATTTACGATCAGCCATTATTGGCATTTAATCTTATCGTTTGGCGATAGTTTTTTTGCGACGGGATAACCAAGTAGCACCGTTTTAAGTTTGTTTTAAAAGTAGCTGGCTAATTAAAAATGCTATCATTAAACATTTTTATATTAAGTAGTTGTTTCCGTGGCAACAATACAACCTGCATTTCTTGCTTCTGACACTAACAATATCGAAGTCAAATTGCCAATGATCAGAATCGGACATTAAATTTGTGTTTGTAACAAATTTAATAAACTAAAATTTTGTTTAAAACCCTATAATTACGATAGTAAAATATTAATATATACACATATAAAGGTATATGATAAAACTGAAGTAATAAAAATGTATTTATTTAAATTAAACTTCATCTAACTAACTTCGTATGAAGAGTAGAAAAAGATTTTACTTAAAAATTATTTATCCTAAAAAAAAAAGTATTATTCAAAATTTTATTGTGTCGCCAAACAGCATTAAATCGCCAAAAAAATTTAATTTTCATTATTTTTTTTACGAACGCTAAATCGAGGTTCTGCAGATTAATAAACATATTATATGTCATGAGAAGAATATTCTATATATTCATCATGAGAATAATATAATATAATTTTTTCAAATATTTCTGAGCGCTATTGTGCTTATGGAAACTTCCTTGTTATCATCCTATCAATTTTTCAGATGCATATTTCTTAACTTGACGCAAAAGATAACTAGCCAAATCTTATTTCAATTGCAATATTTTAACTGAGTAATTTTTTAAGCATTACGAACATTACCTTTCATGTTTAAATTAAATATTTTCGTTTTTTAGTATTATCACTCATTAAAAATTGTATTTTTTATTTATTTTTTCTTTTAAATAAAATTAGTAACAGTTTTTTCTTTTATTTTTTTAGGTGTAATAGCCGTTTCAATTTTTTTTATCAACGATAAATTTCGCCAAGAAATAAAATGGTAACCTTATCGTCCAAAATAACAGAACTTTCCGTCATAATTCTATAACTATTCAACGTAGAACGATGTGTTACAGCTTAAAACTTTTTCTGAAACGATACCTATCTAACAGTATAAATTCCGTTAAATTCCATGCAGAAGAACTCGAAATATAGCCGTTCGCACAGAAATTTCCGTTTGGATTTTATATATACTAGGGGATCGTACCCGGGCTACCCGGGCTAAAGAATATAGGTGAAAACATTTTTTTTATTGAAAACTAATAATTTTTTAATATGCAATAATTTTTTTAGATTGACCGCTTACATTAAAAAAGCACTTTTCATATGGAAAATACGAATTATACAGTCAAATAAATTTTTGAAATTTATCAAAAGCGATATTTTCTTATTAGCCGCATGCTAAGAGTTATTTGCCAAGATTTTGCTACTTATAGCATCCTTTTATGTTCTGATAATTTCAGAGCTTATACATGTCTGGTAAATTTGTGTTTTATTTATATTATTTTATTTATTTATTCATAGGGAACTTTTTTTTAATGGATATTAGTCGTAAGAAAATGATGAACTCTTTATTTTGTTTTAAGGGCAAATGGATTAATCTTTCGTAATCGAGCTCCGCGCGATACAGATAGATTAAAAAATATTTCATGCTTTAAAATTGTTTTTTAAACCATAGACATTCAGTAAACAGAGATGAACTTTGCAAAAAAATTCCATTTGAAAAAAAAAAATCCTATTTGGTGATCTAAAAATTTAAATTGCACGATTACAAATGTGTTAGATTTGTGTTTTTTCAATATTATTCTTTTATTTGTTTATAAAAGAAGTATTCATTTTGTTAATTTTTCTTTCACAAATATATTAGAGTGGTGGTTTTTTTTAATATTATTCTTTTATTTGTTTATAAAGGAAGTATTAATTTCGTTATGCAAAAATAGTCAGAAACAAATGCTGAAAAATGTTTGTTGCTTTATGTGCAAAGTGTTTATTATTATTATGTATTGAAACCGGCACGTGATAAGATAAACTTTAAAAAAGTCATGCTTAAAAATTATTTTAGAAAATATAATAGTCAATGAATACAGTTTTTAAACAAATTGCATTTGAAAGTAATTTTTTTTCCCTATGCGACCAAAATTGAAAATGTACGACTGCAGTAGCGAAATTAAAAAGCAGTAGCGAAAGTAGCGAGCGCAAAGAAAGTGCAGTAGCGAAAAGAAAAATTACAGTAGCGAAAGTAGTGAAAAGAAAGTGCAGTAGCGAAAAGAAAAATTGCAGTAGCGAAAATTTCAAGACAGAAATTTGATCGTGAAGTGTTGCCATTCGCAAAATGATGTCAGAGTTACACACAGATACGTTTGTTCTTTATAATATAGATACTTAATCAGTAAAATATAATAAAGATCAGTTATTAGGAAGTATTTATCAATTGAGGCTCTTATGCTTGGATTTCCGGAATGAAGACAGAAATTTTAACCTTCTCAAAATTTCCATACGCACTTCTCACATCTATATTCATTATTTTTTTAAAAATTTGTATTTTGTTTGATCATTTAAAAATCATTTTAACTCAAAACTTGAAGTCACGATTGTCAGCAACGTCTTTTATGTGAACAGACGGGCTCTTTACTTGAGATTCTGTTCTCAAATCCGTAGAGTAAAAAATTCCGTAATTTACGTTTTTTAGACGCATTTGTGTTAAAATGCTTATTTTTATCTAAAAAAATTATTGTTTTCTTTTAAATATCACCTCATTTTCACTTAAATAAGCATTTTGCCTGGTGTCTGAAATTGAGTATCAGTACACATGCAAAAGAAAAACAATATAGAAAATTTATGAGGAAAAATGCGTGTTTTCAAAAGCAATAGTATGTCATTTTCCGTTATTATGCCCTAATATAATATTCTGCTCCTAATGAGATTTTGCGCAACTAAACCGTATACAACAATCTTTATCAGAAAATAGCATGAATAAAGTTAAAAATATCTCATTATTTCTCTCTTGTCCGCAAGAATGAAAGCTATCTAATTTTCATCATTTTGAAGAAATTTCATAAAATGCTTTTAAAATTAAAATATAAAAGTGGGGATATTTAAAAAAAAAAAAACAGATAGTGCGATCATATCTACAAAGGAAGGGCTTTCAGTTTAAAAAAAAATATTGGTAAAATTGGTTCAGCAGAAAGATCAGGGCAGATGACTAAAAAACACACTTGTGTTTTAGATATAAAGATTATATAAAATTAGGGAAAATTAAATTAAGCAAATTATGTTATTTTGATAAAATTATAGAAGAATGTCCTAAAGAATAGCATTAAAATTTTATTATTCGAGAGAATTTTCGACAAAAACTTCAGGAACAGGATATTATTTTAAACCACGTATTATTTGTTTGTTTGTCTAACTCGGCGAAGCAAATTCATTCAGGCCAGAATCATCAATTTCTGTAATATAAATCGCTTTTATTTGCATGTCGCCTCTCTTTTATAAAGACACTCTAAATTTTTGTAAAATATTGCGTTTTACCAGTCTGTGATTTCGATTACATTATTTTCAAAGGTGAAGCATTTTCACCTGTGAAGAATTTCAAAGCAGCTGGGCGGTGAAAATGACGCACTTCTACAAAACATAATTTAGGTTTAAGAATTAAAATACAGCTTTTTTTATAAAATGACGTCATTTGCTCCGCTAAAGCAATCCACTTTTATAACCCAGTCTTAAACTTCGTCTATAGAAAAGTGTGCATATGACGTCATTATCACGGAATTACGGACAATATTCTTGACATAGCCCATATTTTAATTTCAACTATTTTTTCAGGTTTTATGAGAAAATGGCGACAAAAAAGATACAGTATCTCCTATTCTTGACTATTTTCCGTTTACTTTCAATGGCTTTCAATAGAAATGAGGTACTTTTTTTGCCACAATAAGAAAAATGGCATTAAAAACTACAAAAAATTAATATCTCAAAAATAAATTGAGATACAGCTTTCAAGCAAATTGCATTTAAATGAGCATTTTTTTCCTTATGCGACGGTGTAAAAATGTGCGATGTTTAGAAGTTTAAAAATTTGCAGTAGAGAAAGTTGCAAAACCAAAATTTTATTTCAAATTTCAAAGTGTTGCCATTCGCAAAATGACGGATGCGTTACGCACAGATATGTTTGTCCTTTATAATATAGATATAAGTAGAAGTAGATTACGTAGCAGAATTTACACAGAATTCAATATAAATCATCCTAAAATGTAGTACTAAATCCTGAAAGAAACTTAAAAAATTAAAATATTGCATGTCGCCTATAGTAGGAGAGCTGTTGAACATTTTTGAGTAGGTATTTGAGTCACCCTGAAAATTTGTGCAACACTTCTTTTGTAATGCCTGAATACAAAATCGAATATCTGGCTGAAGGATCGTGGCCCAAAAACTGTGTCAGACACGTGTCAAGTGCCATTTGGCACTTGACACGTGTCTGGCACAGTTTTTGTGCCGACTAAAGTGTCTGTCATTTTCAAAATATTTTTTTTCTAAGCATAAATATTATTCTGCCTCAATCTCAGCGTGCCTCAAATACCTTTTTTGGGTAGTCAAAAAAATGGCACTTGACACGTGTCTGGCACAGTTTTTGGGCTGACTAAAGTGTCTGTCGTTTTCAAAATATTTTTTTCTAAGTATAAATATTATTCTGTCTCAATCTCAGTGTGCCTCAAATACCCTTTATTGGGGTAGTCAAAAAATGGCACTTGACACGTGTCTGGCACAGTTTTTGGGCCACGATCCTTCAGCCAGACATTCGATTTTGTATTCAGCCATTACAAAAGAAGTGTTGCACAAATTTTCAGGGTGCCTCAGATACCTTCCCTAAAATGTTTAACAGCTCTTGGACTACTAGTGTTCTTTCAAAAGTAAGTTTTATTTAAAATATAGTCATTGTCATCAATTTCAATATTTCCTATGTAATGTATAAAAATATATCTTAATTCGTTTCTTTCTATCATATACCCACCCTTTTAAGCCACACAGAAAAAATTTTTGATATTAGGAATTGAAAGCTTGTTATAAAAGTGCAAATGAGTACAATTATTTTATATAGCTTAAAAAAGCTATCATATTTAAAAGCTGGAAAAAAGAGTTAAGGCAGAATCAGCCTTGCGTAAAAGAGGAAAAAAACACATTTAAAATATCATCGTATATCTTAAAAATAAGCGAAGTGAGTATAAATGTGTCCTTGACATTAGAGGAAATTAGACTCAAAAAGGACTAATGAATTTCAAGATTTTTATTGTATTGGTTTTGTTATTTAATAATAATATTGTTGTTTGTAGGTATTAGGCATTAAATGCTATTATGTTATTACTGTTGAAAAAATTCTAAAAAGGCTTTATGGCAGATAAAAAATATAAAAACAGACTGAATAATAAGCATTTGTTTTATTAGCGGGCGTGCTTGAAATAATTTTAAAAATATGCAATTTAACAAATTACAATGACCATTTGGAAAATGATTTTTTCAAAGACTAAAATTTAAGACATAAAAAATCGCACGGAGTTGATCATACATTACGTACGCCATGGATTACATTTTTCGGTCCTGTAAATTTTTAAACTTCTACGGATCTGGTCATTCATTACGTACGCCATGGATTAAACATTAATATTCCTGGACCAATTTTAAATGAAATTTCATTCTTAAGGGGTCTCAGGACTCTTAAAGCTCTAAAATTTTCGAAAATTAAATTTTTTTAGATGTTAAACTTCTATGTTTTCTGAACATTTTGACACAATTGTTATCTTTAAATTTCCATTAGAACAGAAGTTATGGCATTTAGAATTATACTCGCTCAATAGCTAAAGTGGTGTTTCCAAATCTTTGAACTCATTTTTCTCCAAATGACGTTTTTGGGCATAACGCGCACGATATCTCAAAAAGTTTTGAATATTTTTTCTTGAAATTTTCAAAACCTATGTTTCATGTTAGTCTGTGTAAACTGAACCTAAAATTTCCCTTTTGTTGTAAAACTAAAATATTTTTTAGGTGTTTATATTGTTGACAATTTCTAAATTTTGCATTAACTAAATACAACTTTGTATTACAAATATAAAAATGCCTTAAATGCAAATTTATTTAGGTTCAGTGTAATTACTATAATCTGAGGTATAAGTAGGCACCAAAATTTTCATTCTAGTTTCTAAATTTATTTTGTAATTGTGCGCATAAGCTTCTATGCCGATTTTCTGCTCGTCAAATGTCTGACAGTTTGGAGCCCCCTGTAAATGCTAATTCTGCATCTTGCAATTTTTTAAATATTTGAAATGAAAGAACATACTTGTACCTTTCATTCCCATTTAAAATTGTGTCTTAATATCAAATACATTTTAAGATATGAAATGTTGAAAATGGTCCTTTTTTTCACTTTTTCCAATTTTAAGAGTCCTGAGGCCCCTTAAACTTCTAATCATCCCACAATATTACTTTTTACACCGTCGTATAGAGAAAAAAATGTACTTTTAAATGCAATTTGTTTGAAAGATGTATCTCAATTTGTTTCTGAGTTATTAATTTTTTTTGTAGTTTTTATTACTTTTTTGTCATAGTGGCAACAGAAGTATCCACTTCTGTTGAAAGTAAAGCGAAAGTACAGATTACTGTACAGACCAATTAGAAAACGAATAAAATGCGGATTCAACCAATAAAACGCTTCAGATATGTTTTTGATTTCTTACCCTGATAGAGGACAATAACCATTTTTCCAAATGGCTAAAAAGGGTGTGGGATCAACGAAAACACAGTATAGTGATATCCGTAAATGCAACATTTTAAAATATTAGAGTTTATGAAACCCTACATGAGTTTAAACCCTTTTTTTCGTTATTTAAATTCTGAATTGAAAATTTGATGTAACATTATTTTGAAATCCACGACGTTGATATTTTTTTATATTTCATAAGATAAATAAGTAATGTATTAGAATACAAATACTCATACTGATGAACATTATAGCTATTATTTTATGAAGTAACATACACGGAGAGACAACCACATACTTACAAGGTTAAAAATAAAATCTGGAAAAAAGCTTTAAAATTATTTTTAATTTTAAATATTTTAAATAATTTTTGCTTGCAAAGTATTACAGTGCCTCTTTGACCATTTAAAAAGTATAAAATTAAACCTTAACAAATTATTTTCTTTCACTTTTTTCGATGAAAATCCATCAATTGGGTGAAAAAAAAAAGTAATTTAATCATTTTAAAAGGGATTACACGATAAAACAAACCGAATAAACAAAAAAAAAATTACTTTTAAATAATTCTTTTATTCACCTTTAAATAATTCTTAAATTTTATATTAAAGTATTCTGTAGAATATTCTTAATTTATAATGCTACCCAAAAGCAAGCCTATGGAAAAAAATAATGTCACCTAGTGTTATTTTTGGAAGAATATTTAATTTAAAAATGTAGATACAGTCTTCAATTTGAATACGTCAAAATAACGTAAAAAAAATATATCATAACCTGTTTTCAAACATCATATGCCCGTCCTTTTATGCGGCGTCTGTATTTTTTAGTTTAAACAAATACAAAAAAAAAAAAAAAAAAAAAAAAAACAGAGACTTGCTAGAAAAGTAGAAATAAATAAACTTTCTTAGAGTAGATTAAAATTGTGGCTTTAAGAATATTGAAAAGCTGGAAAAAGCGGTAACAGAGAATCAGTATTGTGAAAGGAAGGGAAAAAAGAAAACATTTTGCAAACACATTTCCTCGTATGTCTAAAAATTGAAAAATGTGGGCTTGCAAGACGAACTTTCATATTTTTGGTTCAGAGGTTTAGTTTTTATATATATTAAATGCATTGTGTAGGGTGAAATGAGGATATTCGAAACAGAATTTCATGTTTGTGTGAGTCTTCATACCAGAGGTCATACCGACATATGACCTCTAGTTGTAACTGATAACAGGATGTTACTTAAAGTACTTTAGTTTCATTCACTTTTCACTACGGTTTCTGGGGGGGAAATTATTGCCAATTTCAATTACTCTTCATGATTTCAATTACCCCATAAAATCGGGGTAAATGAAAAAGTGGCTTTTTATAGAAAGAGCATGTTAGAGTGAGATAATGTTAGTTTTTCAAAAGCATTTTTTCCAACGTCTTTGCTATTTTGCTTTTGTACTGTTAGAGCCATGTTTCGAATTTCCCCATAGTAGTGTTTCTTAGTATTATTTTAGTAAAGTTTCTAAGATGTTTTATAGGTAAAAAATATACATAACTCAATTCGGTGAAATATCTTTTATTGAAAAACAAGTAAGCAAAAAATAGTACTGCCTGCGTGAACTTCAACTAAATTTCTGAAACATACCAAAAAGCTAAATGCATTTTTGGTTCAAACTTAAGATTATATAAGTAAAAAAAAAAAAAAAAAATCTTTTGCAATTAAAATGCCAGAAAACAAATATACAAATTTCTTTCTACGTTCTATGTGACTATATTAAGCGTGATAGCTTTAACTTCGTTTATTGAAACTGAGTTTTCCGTGATTCTCTTCGAACCTTGGGTAAACTTGGGGTTTAAATAGTCTAACGAAATAAATTACTGACGTAAGTCCAAACAAAGATAAGAAACACGTCACTAT
Organism: Maratus speciosus; assembly: GCA_963932465.1. Lineage (NCBI taxonomy): Eukaryota > Metazoa > Arthropoda > Arachnida > Araneae > Salticidae > Maratus > Maratus speciosus. The sequence goes on along the minus strand of OZ010788.1, from coordinate 377,359,979 downwards.
AATAGTGATGATATACAATATTAAAATTATAAAAATGGGAAAATTGAACTTTGTGTAAATATATTAAGGAAAAAAAAAACGACAACTTTAAACAGCACAAATTGTAAATATGTGTATACAAAAGTGAACATACAGCTGTTGTGGATCTACTAAAGCACCATGGTCTTTAGAAGCTCCGAAACAGCTATATGCATCCTTTTGTATACACATATTTACAATTTGTACTTTTTAACGTTGTCCATTTATTTCACAGTAAAGCAGTAAAGCAATTTATCTTCGTTTGCACACGTAGAAGAGAAACAAAAACACAGGATAAAACTTCGTTTGACAGATTTTCGTAATAACGCTCTTATAAAAGGTCAATAAAGAACATCTAATTAGAAAACGCCAGAAAAGGTAGGAAGCATTAGACTCTAATTCTGTCTTTGCTTAGTTTACTTGCATATAATTGTGTAGATTACTACTGGACAGATTTTCGGCACCTGTTCATAGTTACCCCCTGATTCCAATTACCGCAACTGACCCTATTTCAATATTTATGAATGTAACATGACGATTGCCCCACCAGGGGCCGAGAGGTCCTGCACTCAAAGCTGGTAGACAGGAGGTGCTCGGTTCGAATCCAGTCGCGCCCGTCGGCCCAATCATTCGTAGTTTTTCGGGGTTTTCTTCGAACTTGGAATATCCTTGTTAAAGTACAGGTTAGGTTCCCTTAGGAAGAACCCCCCCCCCCCCCCACGGATGGCTATTCTCCTCTAGCCTATGTCCCCCGAGTAGATAAGTAGATAATCAGTCGTCAAAAATCAACTCAACCCAACCGGAACATGACGATTAAAAATATTCTAGATACACTTTTAATTTTTTTGTAAGACGGATGATGAATGAATATGGTATAAAAAGACATTCATAAAAAAAAAAAACTATTTTGCATAACAGTATCTACATTATAAAGAAGAAGCGTCTCCGTGCGTAACGCTGCCGTCATTTTTATGTTGGCAACATTAAGGGGCTGGTCACTCAGCTTCGGAATTCTCCTCCGTAATGTTAAGTCTATGGACTTTTTATGCCTTCGAATATTTAAAATATCTTCTCGGGAAATTCATATTTTTAAAATCTTTTTTCTGTGTACTCTTCTTAAAGGATGTCTCTTTTTTTTTCTTAGTTTTCAAAATATTTCTAAAATGTATGCTGAATTTAACCTTTTATGTGTTAAAAGCGGGCGAACTGTGAGTAAGATTTTAACACTTCCTATAAAATTAAGTTTATAATTTTAAAATATTTTGAGAACTAAGAAAAAAGAGACATCGTTTAGGAAGTGTACACAAAAGATAGAAGTTAAAAATATGAATTTCCCGAGGAGATATTTTAAATATACGAATGCATCAAATGCCCATATATTTTACATTAGGGGGGGAGGGGGAAATAGAAAGCTTAGTGACCAGACCCCTTAAAGATTAAATTTAAATTTTACTAAAAATTTTTTTAGCTCATAAACATCGTCGTGCAATTACACCGTCCAATAGAGGAAAAATTTAGTTTCAATTGAAATTTGTTTGAAAACTCTATCGCAATTGTTTTGAAAAATTTATCGCTATTTACTGAATTTTAATTTTTTTTAAATAATTTTCAGGCATTTTTTTTACGTCTATCGACTGCAGACGATTACGTAAGATGAATCCATTTCTACTTTAATTAATACAAATAGCTCAGCATTTTTTTTTCCAGCTCATATGACATAACGAAATTAAAATATTCATCAATCAGTAAATAAAACAATAAAATATACATAAAATACAAATTTTAGATATGGATCCCAACTATGCATTTAAATCACTAAAATAATCAGAATAATAATGGCTGATTTATTCGGCTATTAACTCCTGGCGCGATTCCAAAACTTTATTTAACCTACTTACTATTTTTCATATAAATATGAATATTATACCATCGAAAATTGTATGAAGTTATGCATAGAATTGAACCAAATTTTTTGTGTATGTTTTTGGTCATAGCAAGAATGTCCTCCCTGAATGTGGAAAAATTGGGTGCTGTAATAGCACTTTTTGTGTAATCTTCTTAATTTTTCGTAGTTCGTGAATCGACGGGAACTTTCCATCCTGATAAGGCGACTATTCGCGATTTTAATAAATATCATGATCGAGATTAACTCTTTTTTACTTCGATTAATTGGTTGAAGAAGAAATTTAAGATGAAAGTCAAAGTTGATATAGTATTGAACTTATAAAAATGAAATAGTGACATCTATAACAACATTTTGAAATATTAAAATATATGAGATAGAAGAAAGTTTTGGGATTGGCACATCCAACTAATTCATTTAAAAATGTACTCAAACGACACCCCCCCCCCCCCAATTTTTTTTTTTTTTTTTTTTTTTTGCATGGCGCGTTGTATTTATTCTTTATGAAAATAACTTTTGTTTAAAAATATAGATACCTTCCTCATTTTGAATATTCCATAAACACCAACAAAAAAATCATAATCCGTTTACTGCATCATATGCCCATCCTTTCAAGCCACAGGTGATTTTTTTTGTCTCGAGAAAAGAGTAACATTTTCAGTGTAGTTTAGAAAAGCTAAAATATTGAAAAGCTGGGTGAAGACATGACATGGAATTAGTTTCGCTTAAAGAAGGCAAAAAAGTCAGATTTTTACAAATATAGTTCATCGTAAATTTAAAAAAAAGACTATGAAACGTGGTATGAAGGTATGTAAGACATTAAAACAAAATATCCTACATTCGGACTACACAGAAATATTGAACTTTTGTATATTTGGTTTATAGGTTTCCGTTTGTAATATATTAAAGATACTATGCATTAAGGTTTTTAAGAAAAATAATGTAAGTGTTGAAAACATTCTTATAGTGATTTACAAGAAATTATTTAAAGAAAAGGGGAGGAAAGGTGGGAAATAAACATATGAGATAGAGAGAAAACGGAACTTTTTTTTTTTTTTTTTTTTTTTTTTTTTTTTTTTTTTTTTACGTAACAGTGCTTCATTTAATTCTGAAATGTGTCACAATGGATTCTTTATATTCTCATATACTCATTTAAAAAATCTTTTACAGTTAAATTGAGTCACTTTTCGAATAAAATGCATATATAGGATTAAAAAATATAGATTTAATCATTTTAAAAGCAACTTGATTTATAAAATAAAAGAAAGAAAAAAGAAAAATGACTTATTTATTTTTAAAAAATATATTAAAACAAAAATATTAAAAATTTTCCGAAGTATTAGGACATAATTAAATCTTCTCAAAGCTTCTTCAAGAAAAATAAATTTTGAATGCCGCCTTACATGCTTTGGAAAAGTAAATTTTGCCTAGAAATAGTCTATTTAAACTTTTCTCATATCGACTATTCCATAAACAAGGTGGTTTTCTTAAACCTTGGTTTTCCAAGCATAAATACGGGTTAAGCTCCCTTAGAGAGACAGCCCCCCTTAGGGCCTATATCCCTCGTGATGATAATTGGCCGTCATAAACACAACCAACCAACCAATCATAAACAAGGTAAACAGAAAATATCACAATCAGATTGCTAGATCATATGAGCGCCCTTTCAGGCTATTGGTGACATTTTTTTTCTTTTAAAAAATCATACTTTCTATAGAAACATGAAGAAAAATAAATTACAAATTTCTAGTGTATCTTAAAAAGTCTACACTATTAAATAACTCGGAAACCGTGGGGACACAGAGTCAGATTTGAATAAATAAAGGAAAAATAGAATTGTACAAATTTATTTCGTCATATATCTAAGTACATTGTAAAAAATATTGGTTTTACTTTACACCAAAAATAGTGCAAAGTAACACCATCAGTAAATTGGTATAATTAAACACCAGCAATCAACTGATTTAAGGAAACGCCACGTTTGGTGGCTGTTTAATTGTCACCGTCTTTGGTGTAAAGTCGCAACTACTGATTTCATTTATTTTAACACCAAAATAAGAAATAATTTAAAATATTACTATTTAAATCTAATACAGGTTTAATTGAAAATATGTAGTTTTACACAAAGAGGTTGGTAAAGTTTTATATAACTGAAATCATTTATTATAACATACATTTTAAATAATTTAGTGAGTGAACAACGAAATATTCTATATTTATATGTTTAAAGATATGATTTTCATGGGTGCCATATAAGGGGATGGGGTGCAAATGGATCTAGAGTCCCCATACATTCTGGTGTAGTCACAATTTTTATACATTTTTAGAACTGAAATTAAGCTTTTTTTTTTGGTGTATCTGAAAGATAGTCACTTACTTAGCGTCTCCCCTTCCTCCCTCCATCTGCAAAAACTGAGCTTTCCGACTAAATATAATAAAATGCTCACCCATGATCATTTTAATTAAGTTTTACCAATTTAATAAGCACAATAGGAATATGACAGTCAACTTATTTAACCCTTTCATTAGCAACATTTAAAAAATAAAATAAAAATTATGAAGTTTTCACACATATTAATTATGCTCCCAATAAGTTAAAAACCATCTAATAAAGAATTCTCGATGAAAATATTTTTTAGAGAACGAGCATATGTTTTAAAGCAATTCTGTAAAAAAAAAAAATATATTATTATAACTATCACGATAAGTTTAAATCAAAGTTTTTAGTTTTCTTAACAAAATAAGAATATAAATTATATCAAAATTACGCAATTTGAATAACTATTGCCTGCACGAGAGCAATAATTTTATTCAAAAATTTCACGATCGTATATTCGTTTGATTTCTAAATATTTGTGCTTTTGATAGGAAAATATATGAAAATACAGAAAAAATTCGCAAAATTATTTTCAATTAAATTAAACGTCTTAAATTTTTTTCTAAAATGTATGTCCTTCATCAAGGATGCAAGTAGCGAAAGTTTTAACAAAATGAAAATGAACTAAACTAAAGATAAAATACATCCGAGTAAATTACTATAGTTATAATTTATCAAAATTCTTAAGTCAATATAAAGCGTTAGTAATTTCAAGAAAAGGTTTCACATTTGTATCGATAAAATGCTTAAAATATAGCAGCTAACAAATAAACAATGCTGCGTAAAAAAAAAAAAAAAAAAAAAAAAAAAAAAAAAAAGATTGCAGTAGTGTAGAAAAATCATTACATCACGTTAAATTGATCCATGTGGGCGTTATTCTTAGATATTTTTGATTTCATATAATAAAAGAAAGGCATAGAGGAACATGTTAATTAAGAAAATATAAATCGACTTCAAACGCTTGGACGTACATTTAAAAATACATACCCTTTGGAACATTTTAGCAAAAGAAATATGTCAAGATAATTTTTTGTTATACATTTTAGTATTATCCATATTCATCAATAATGTAAACCAAACTATTAGTAGCATCGCTCATACTCATAAAATGTTTCTATGTACATTTTTTTTTCTTTTAAAAAGGAGAAAAACATATTTTTGATTCGAGGATTAGTTTTAAAATATAAAATACTACGACACACGTTAAAAATTTATTCAAATTTGAAGCAATTACTGTTATTTAATAAACTTAGAAACTAGAAATCCAGAAAAACACAAGAAAACACAGAAGCAGATAATTTCACCATTTTCGATTTCCATGAATTTAACATAAAACCGCCATCAAAATGAGTATAAAAAAAAAAAGATAATCTAAAATCGAAGCATCCTTTCGAAAGATATATGTGAAACATATTTAAAAAAAAAATTAAAAAAATGCGTAATCCCTATACTTTCAGTTCCGTCGAAAATTAGTGTATTCTTTTTTTTTTTCTATATGCACTAGGGGGCCCCCTACGAGCTATGCTCGCCAACCCCCGTTTACACTCTAAAATGATTGGCTTATAAAGATTACGGAAGATTGAATTATAATTTTAAAACCAGTGGCGATATCCCTGTAAAGGGGTTTCCATTTATTTCTCTTATAATGAAGGATTTTAAAGCCAAATAAGCTGCTGTCAATTGCTGTTTTCATGTTTGATGAAATAAGATTTCTTAAACATCGCAAAAAATAGCTGATATAAAATGAACTAAGTCAAGGCATTTTACAGGGTGATCCCAAGTATTATTTTTTTTCTTTGATTTTTTTTATTGGCCCCCTAATTGCCCCCCCCCCATTATCAAATCGACATTGCTAAATATGAGGTCATACCTGTTCTTTTTAATCCTGAAATTCCGGAAGAAATATTCGACAAAATGTCTAAAATTGAAAGTTGCCGGTCATTAATGGCAATATAGTGTACTTATATATTACTATGGGACTCGGGCCCCCTACGAGCTACGCTCGCCAACCCCCTCTAACAACCCCCTATAACCATAACCCTCGCAATATCTAAAAGCACGCTAATTTGATGGGCTTTAAAAAGATTTTGGAAGATTGAATTATAATTTTAAAAAAACCTCTGTCGGCTTGGCCTACAGGCGGAGGTAGATTTCGAAGTTAAGTACTAAATTCACCAACAAAACTTAAAACAAGATTAGAGATAAACCCAGTTTCTTCACTGAAAATGAGGAAAAATCAGCTGCTGTTAAAAGATACAATGGCTGTTTTCGTCTTTGATTAAATAAAATCAGTTAAACATTTCAAAATAAGCTAATATAAAACGAATTGAGTAAACAGAGTCTTTGTCTCCCACTATTTTTTAACAAAACGAAAAGAAAGTTATTTTAACTGTATCGTTTTTAATCTGACGTAATTTTCACCAAAGTTTTTTTTCTCTTTTTAATATTCACGTGAAAATAATTTTGTTAGAAATGAAATATTATTTGCACTGAAATAATTGAAAAGATCATCTCAAAATATGAAGTAAATGTCTCGCGCAATTTTTAAATTTAAACTGTTTCAATATTATTTTTTGTTCATGTTATGTAATAACTATAATGTGACGTAAATATGACGTAATTTCTCCTAAGACTTCTAACGCATGTTAATGAATTCATTATTTTACAATATCCTTTCTCTTTTAAAATTCACGTGTAAATATAGTTTTTATAAAGTAATTTTTAATAAGTACCTGCTCTTTATACGTAATTATTTAATTCTAATTTGAAAGTTTTTTTTCTGTTTATAATAGTCACGTGTAATTAAATTTTTAATTTGAAGCAAATATTATTGTTTGTGCTTTTTATACTGTTGACAACAGTTTAAATTAATACCATTTTCTAAAATAAGTAAAAAATATCTCTCGAAATGCCGAAAATTTGAATTTAAAATAGAAATAAAACCTCAAAAAATGAGTGAAATAAAAAAAAAATACAGTTTGCACACCGGGAAATTCTAACGTATAAAATGATCTAAAAATGAATTAATTCCCATGTATAGTTTTTGCTCCTATAAAACTTTTTTAATGGAACGATTTTGTCCAAATTTAGCATTAAATATCTCTTAAAATAATCCTTTGATTTGAAAACTGTCTGCATCAGTGTGTTTATCAAACATTTCTATATAATACCGCCGATTTTCATATATTTGTATGCAATATTTTTCTTAATATTAACGGAGAAAGACCTCCGGTCACAAAAATTTCAAAACAGGCGGCGGTGATAGCGTATACTTTTTTTTTAGAATAGAGAGATACGGTCATGATAAGTCAACAGAGTCTTTTGCTTCCAGGTATTTTTTAATAATGCTATAAGAAAATGATTTTTAACTACGCGTTTTAAATCTGATGTAATTTTCACCAAACTTTTCTTTTTGTAATGTTCACCTGGAAATATGTTAATTGTTAGAAATGAAATATCATTATTTGCTCTGTCTTTGGCAACAGTAGTTAAAAAGTTTTTCTCAAAATATGAAATAAATCTCACGTGTACGTGTAAATATATATTTTAATTTAAACTGTTTGGCAATATTATTTGGCTATTGAAAACAGGACGTAATCACGTTTCACACACATTTACTGATTTTAACATACATTAAATAATTTTTTATAAGGTTTTATATATATATATATATATATACATATGTTTTCATTTTGAATGTCAACAATTCATTTTGAAGTATTTTTTCCTTTTGGTATCTTATATATATTCATATATATTCCCAGGTCGCTAAATGATTTAGCAATCTTTTAAATATTATACGCTTAGATAATTGCTGCAATAGCGCACTGTCTATGTGTATTATCAATATGATTTCTACTATGTAGTTATCTGATACCTATTTTAGGATTCCATTAATTTTTTCATTCCTATCATTGCATAGTTTTATTTAATGTTATTTAATTTTCTAGTTATGATTTTATCTGTATTTTCGTGTGGTTAGTGTATGATATTGTCCTATATTCTCTATTTTTGCTATAGCTTTACATAATTCTGAAGAGATAATCATTTTATACATACACATCAATATGGTAGTAATAATTATTTCTATTCATAGATTTAATGTTAATATGCTTTAGAAGTTTAAATTCATATTATTTTGATCTGAGAAATTAATTAGGAATGCGTTTTGGATGTCTTTGCAAGGTTATAGTTGTTCTAGGATTTGATGTTAGATGCAGATCTTTTTTGAATTACTTGTTATCAAAAAGTCCAGTGGTATCTTGCTTTTTAGTCTACGAAATTAGGGTTATCATTATTTGGTTATGGTAAATTTGAAGATTGTTTTTGCGTTCTGCTTCTATTATTGTAAATATTGTATATATTATTCATACTCAAGATTTATTATTTATTCAAGACTAATTTAATTAAATTATTAATTTTTATATTATTAAATTTTCTTTTTTTATGGCAATTATTGCATTTTCCAAACATAATTTTTATATGGCAGTTCTTAGTAAACATCTCGATCCTGGCAAGATACACTTAGCATCTATGCTGTGTAGTGTCCGGTACAGGAACAATAATTGGGTTGTTCCTGGATCGTCATCCAGCGACCATTTATACTCTCCCCCTCGTCCTTTATTTTTTCGTAAGTGTTATGATACTCGGTGCAAGACATGTCCATACGCTTCTCAGACACAAATTATCTCAGATCCTAATTATTCAAGTTTTTGTAAAGCATTTAATGTGATTTATAGTATAAAGTGCAACTTATGTAATATGAAATATATTGGTGAAACATCAGGTCCAATTCATAAACTTATCAATCATCATCGTTCAGACTCTAATAATAACAAAGCAAAAAATATACAATCTACAGCTGAAATTCAACATTTTCATAAACATCAATTTAAAAATACGACAATTGAAATCCTTCAAATTCTAAAAAATAAATCAGAACGTCTTTATATGGAATCATCATTTATGAAATATTACAACACAATTTATCCTTATGGACTTAACAGTGAAGTATTTAACAGACCTGTCAAAGTCTTCACATCTATAAATAACAATATTGATTATTATCCAATTTATCCTACTCTTAATCATAATTTAAATGGTAAAACAACACGTAATAAACGAGGAAAGGGTTCATCATCAGTTGTAGTTTCCAAAAAATCTATCACTAAACATATAAATGATCTTCAAAGAAAATATTTAGAGAATTATAACTGATTGTTAATTCGAAAACACATATTTGCTATTAAAAAGAAACAGATTGTACAACATTTAAATGTATTTCTAAGTAAATCTTTCTCTAAACATTTCTCTGATATTTATTTTGACCTCATAATGACTAGGGTTAATCTTTTAAATATTAATTTACAAAAAAAAAACATAAAATTCAAAACATTAATACTCAAATGTTAATTACTTTTTCAAATCACATATTTAATAAAATTAATATTAATTCTATAATTAATGATAAAAATTGTTTTCTTCCTATTAATAATCTTCATATCTCAAAAACCTTTAAATATCCTAATACAATTGGTAGAAAGATTTTTAACTACAATACATTTTCAAAAAATACATCTGCTGCAAGTAATTTTCCGTGTAAATACAATGACCCCACTCTAAAAAAATACATAAACAATGATCATGGACATATAATCACTGGAAATCTTGATATTGTTAATGAATTTAAATTGAAACAACTAATGGGTTATGGTACTAAATATAGACTTCCATCTAAATTTAATGTTAAATCTATTATCAAACAGTTTACACATGATATTGATATTTTTATTTATAAAATTTCTATCTCTTATAATAAGCCTATTGAATATTTTAATCAGTGGAAAATATTAGTAATTGAAAAAATATTTTGCTGATTTTGCTGATTTGGTTTCTATTAATACACAGCATATTTTCCAACAAATTACTAAATTACAAAAAAACTACGTTATTACATATGTAGACAAATCTCCTAATAATTATGCTATTATTTGTAAATCTTATTATCACCAACTTCTTACAAATTGTATTTCTTCTAATAAGTCATTTAAAAAAACTAATGAAAATGCAATTGTAAATAATCGTAGAATTCGAAGTTATTATAAACTATTAAATATTTTATCTACTAACTTTAATTATCCATATTTAGTTCTTATTCCCAAATTTCATAAAACTCCAATTAAATTTAGGACTGTAACTATTGGTTGCAATAGATATAATAATAAAGCCAATAAACTTCTCTTAAAAATTCTTAATCAATTATATGTACTTACTACAAACAATGATAATACACATTGTATAAAAAATAGCTATCAACTTGTCAATATTTTAAAAAATCTTCATTGTGTATATAATATAACGACATATGACTTCAAAGATCTTTTTAATAATATAGACCTATTAGATTTACATAAAATTATAAATGCATTATTTAAAAAGTATTATAAAAAACTGGAATTACCATCTAATATTGATATTGCATATTTTAAATCTTTAACAAACTTCATTATCTATAATAATTATATCTTGCAAGATAACACTTTATATTTACAGCATGTCGGTATACCACAAGGCGGTTGTACATCCAGTTTACTCTCAGACTTATACTTAAATGATTATGAACGTAATTTTACTAATAATAATCTACATTTATATCGTTATACTGATGACATAATTTTAATTGATACTGATCATTCTGCAATTACTTAATTTCCAGTAGATTATCCCACTAATTTGGAATTAACGGAAAACCTTTTATCTAACAATACAATTAACTTCTTAGATCTTAAAATTACAATAAAAGACAACAAAATAATCACAGATTTATATGACAAACGTAAAGAATTTAAATTCAAAGTTAATACATTTACAAATTTTAAATCTTGTCTACATCATTCTGTATTTCGAAATATAATACTTAATCATTTATATAGAATAAAATGTTTATGTTCTTCTCCTCTAATTAACAATAATATTAAAAAACTAATTTATGATGCATTAAATCATGGTTTTCCAAAAAAATTCATCTATTCATTAATATACAATTAGTATTTTTCTTACATGATCTTTTAAAACAAATTAACACATGCGTAAACAAAATTACAAAAAAATTATAAAATAAAAAAATCTCTATAAAAAATTAAAAATTGTAAAATAATATAAAAAATTATTATAGGTTGGATGGGTGGGTAGATGTTAGAGTACGGAGGAGGGTGGTGTTGTCTGGATAATACGCAATGGTTAATTTATTAAAAAAAAAATTGGGGGCTTTTGTATTATTACTATATTTTTGATACGTATTTTATAAGGATGTTGATTTGATATTTTATATGTAATTGGTGAATTTCATTAATAATTAGCTTAATTATTGTTTAATCTTATTTACAATCATTTGTTATAATTTTAATTTAATAAGGACAATATCATATTAATTACTAATAGTATGCCATTTTATAGTGATTAATATACATATAAGTATATTTAATATAAATAAAGTTATACTGTATGTATTAAAATTGGGTAATTATTTTTATTATTATTCCTCTATTCTTATTAATATTTTAATATTTATCTATTTTCACTTTGTGTTATAAAATTTATTATCGGTTTAATGTTTTTGAATGTCCCACATTCATACTTTTAGGATTTTTATGGATGTATGAAAATAACCCACACACTATATTTGTGCTTTTTAGGTAATCGGAATTTAAGTATCTGATTACCTTCTTTATACTCCCATATGTTTTTTATTTCCTGTTCATTTTATAATTATCTTATATATAATAGTTTTTATTAAAGATTTTTATATTTTTAATAATTATTTATATTAATTATTAATGAATTTATTTTGTTTTATAGCATATAGCTATATGCTATATATTATCGATGTTCTAGTATTATTTAAATTCTTAGTGTAGTTTAAATAAGTTAGCTAATAGAATATTTTGTATGCTTTTTAAATTTTATTAACTATAGTTTTTTCTTTTTAAACATACATTGTGTGGTGTATATTCAGTTTATAATTATCTATATATAAGGATTTGTTTGGTTTTGCTATTAATAAAACAATTGTTACATTCAAATGCTTACAACTGTTTATCTTGTGACAATTGAATCATAAAAGTAATACTAGATGGCAGCACCAAAATTTGTATTTTTTCGATAAGTTCTAAATTATACTTTTTCCAGCTTCATTTCAGTTATAATTTACTACACCAGGGGGAATTTTTAGCTAAATTTTGACGATATTGTTAAACAGTTTTTAATTAATTTAATAGTGCATTTTAAATATGTAATTACTTTCTATTTATTTTATTTTATATTATATTAAAAGTTATTTAACATTTATTTCAAAATGTATTAACTGCATCCTATGGTATCAATTACTGTGATTTCTTAACTGTTTTATTCACCTTAATCTTTACGATATTCTGGGTGCCATGTGCGCGTGGATTTATTCTAAAATATTAAAATATTAATCGGTATGGTGTTTATTATTTCTATTTTATATCCTATAAATATTTAAATAGGTTTTATTGATTTTTCCATTTCATATTATTTGTTTCTATTCTGTTTTCATTTTTAATCAATTCACTTGATTTTAATGGTTGTTTGGGCAGAGGGGAAAATAACTTTTAGCTTTAGCTTATTTTTCTCACAGAAAACAACCATTTTGCTTATATCATTGAATTCTGTGCCCTTGACAACGTAATTCAATATATAAGCATTTCCATTATTTGTCGGTGTCCACTTTCTTATTTTTCTTCCATAATAATTCTTATAATAAATTAAAAAAATATATATATACTTACAGCTTTAATTCATAATATTACGGTTTTTGATGGTGGTAGGTTATGTTTAATTAATGGTTATATATATATATATATATATATATATATATATATTCATCGTGTATAAATAATTTTTATGACATAATTTTTAATATTTTCCTGCTTTTAACACGTAATCATTTAATTCTAATTTCATAGAGGTTTTTTCTTTTTATAATAGTTACGTGTCAATAAGTTTTTAATTTGAACCAAACATTAATGTTTGCACTGTTTATACAGTTGGTAACAGTTTAAATTAATAGCATTTTCTAAAATATGTAAAAAATATCTCTCGAAATGCTGAAAATTTGAATTTAAAACAGAAATATAACCTCAAAAAATTAGTCAAATTAAAACTAAATGAATACAGTCTGCACACCGGGATTTTATAACGTATAAAATGATTTAAAAATGATTAAATTCCCATGTACAGTTTTTGCTCCTATAAGACTTTTTTAATGGAACGATTTTGTCCAACTTTAGCATTAAATTTCTCTTAAAATAATTCTTCGATTTGAAAACTGTCTGCATCAGCGTGTTTATCAAATATTTCTCTATAATGCCACCGATTTTCGTATTTTTGTATGCAATATTTTTCGTAATATTAACGGAGAAAGACCTCCGGTCACAAAAACTTCAAAACTGGCGGCGGCGGCGGTGACAGCTTTAGTTATTTTTTTTTAGAATAGAAAATTAATTGAAAAATTAGTTATTATTATGTAAATTAGTTAAGATTTTAACTATTTTATTAACTTTTTTAGTTATTATTATGTTAAATTAGTTAAAATTTTAACTATATTTTGAAATAAAATATCTTTGGCATCTGTATTACAATATTATGAAACAATTTTTGTCATCTGGAATTATCTTACATTGTTTTCTTGAAAAGTTGTTTCTTTTTATTATTTTTTTATAAATAAGGAAAGGGGAATATAAGCAGAATCAATAGTTATGCAAGTAAATACAGGAAACTTTATTTTCACTATTAAATAAATGCTAATGTCATATCAATTCATTCTGCTAAGCAGTAACGACTAAGAATCGACTTATCTAAATATTCCATACCCATGAGTTAACATATTAAACTATTGAATTATTTAACTTGTTCCTAGCATTTAAATATTTGTTTGTTTAGTTTATAAATCCCATTCAAACTTAAGTCAACAATGTTCATTGTAAAAATCAGATGTTCGTAGTTCATGCAATTAGCTTATTTATTTTTGAGAAGATGATTAAATAATGCATTTAGATGATAAGGAATAGTAGAGAGAATTGGAATCAATGCAGCAAATAAAAGATAAAATCATGATGGATGATGTTTAATGAAATATGTAGAATTTTCTGGGAATAAATAAATATATATTGTAGAACTCGGTAGTATAAAATAAGATAAAAGTTTATTTTGATATTTGGATTATGATGGAGAAAGTATATATTATTCATATCATTATTTATGCTTGACATTTTGAATCAAAACTGTGACAAATGTTGATAAATTATGCTGAAAGTTATGGTTAATGTTGTTTATGAAAAATAATTTTTTGTTGGGAGCTTTTGTAATAGCAATACATTACAAATAAATTTGATTTGGAAATAAAAAGTATAAATATTTAAGAAAACATTAGTATTAAAGAAATTTCTACATAAACTTTTAAATAGATAATTTAATTTTATTCCGTTAATTCAGCTGTAACTTAGCATTATTTTTAGAAATAAAAGTTTTAAGTTTTTCTGGTATGGGGAAGAAATATAGTAATAAGAACGTATTTAAATAACTACTCGGGAAAATATTTAAAAAAAGCAAAATAACATTTTATGGTGATAATTTCTCTATAATTCAAAACTATTTTTTAAAAAATGGTCTCTTTCATTTGATTTAAAAATAACTTTTGGATGAGTGGATAAAACTTAAAATTTAAAATATTTTCATACTGTCGATATTTTTATTCATTTAGAAAAATAAATAAATAAGATGTTTTTCGTGTTCGGAATAAAATGCAATATTGTTCTTTCTCAGCGTGTTTAGTACATGGATTTTAAAACGGAGACTATATATTTTCTCTCTTTAAACTACAGGGTGTCGTAAAAGTCCCTGACACATTGTAAAATTCAACATAAAATCAAGGAAGTGTCGTATAGGAGTGCGATTTGGACTAAAATGCTTCTCCCGATGAACAGTTTTTTTCAAGCGAATGAAAAAAATTAGTTCTAAACTCCGGTCATTGATGGAACCACTTGTCCGAATGTTTGTTTTCAAATCTGCATTTTTCCCAATCTTCAGGATAGTTTTGACGCTGTGACACAAAAATGACGACTCCCAGCGAAAAAGCTAATTGGGTAGGTTGGTACTTCGAAACCAAACCGAAACTAATCGAAAATCAGAAAAAACGCATTTCTGCAATCAAATATAAACACAATTGGTGCCATCTATGATCGAAGCGTGGAACTAACTGTTTCATTCACTCGGTTGAGAACTGTTTTATTGACACTTTTCATCGTGAGGAGAATTTCAGTTCAAACCACACTCCTGTACGACAATTACTTGATTTTATCCTCTTCAGACCCCAGGGTTTATTATTATATTTTCTTTTACTTCAGTTATGAATTTATAATAACAAACCGATAACTAGGAAAGATTGAAAAGCAAAAAAAATTAAAATGTATTTTTTGTACATAAAATTCGATGATACACGTGGATCCAAAAAGTACATTTTTTGACAATTTGTTAGGATTTTTTATTTTAATTTTCTTTGCATTGCATTGAAAAAACAATGCAAAACATGAAATAATTATACATTCAATGATTTTTTATTTCTAATGGACTCTACAAATGGTATCTCAACTTACTGAAAAACTATTTACGCTTTCGTTTTGTACATTTCGCGCATTTTTGCTGCAAGCCATTTTGATATAACACGTATCTCGCTAAAAAAGCACTATAAGAAACAAATTGCTATTTTGTTTAGTTCTGGTATATGTAAGGTTCCATACACAGCAATTTCTTTTTTTTAAACATTATTTATATACGTGAAAAAAAAATTGTAAAGATGTGTATCCTATAGGATACATCGGGTCTGAGGAGGTTATATTGAATTTTAAAATGTGTCAGGTACTTTTGGGACTGGCTGTATTATTGGCAAACATTGTGACTAATTAGCATTACTCTGAATAAGAATGATATCTTTTATTAACCATTTGGAAAAATGGTTATTGTCCTCATCAGGGTAGGAAATCAAAAGCATATCTGAAGCTTTTTATTGGTTTAATCCGCATTTTATTCGTTTTCTGAATGGTCTATACAGTAATCGGTACTTTCAACAGAGATGGATACTTCTGTTACCACTATGACAAAAAAGTAATAAAAACTACGAAAAAAAATAACTCAGAAACAAATTGAGATACAGCTTTCAAACAAATTGCACTTAAAAGTACATTTTTTTCCCTCTATACGACGGTGTAAAAAGTAATATTGTGGGATGTTTAGAAGTTTAAGAAGGAAATTTCATTTAAAATGGGTCGTCAGATTTCTTGGACGATGGAAAAGCCCTTTTCCCGAACAGCCAATGAAATGCTTGGATAATACGTAAGTTTCAGGTGGATAATACGTACGAGTCGCAGGCGATTTTTGTCGCTTGCAATTTTTACGTGTAATAACACTATTAATGTTTAATTCATGGCGTACGTAATGTATGACCAGCTCCATAGAAGTTTAAAAATTTACAGTACCGAAAATTGTAAAACTGAAATTTCTTTTAAAATTTGTTCGTGATGGGTCAAGGATTGTTAATGTTTAATCCATGGCATACGTAATATATGATCAACTCCGTGCGATTTTTTATGTCTTAAATTTTAGTCTTCGAAAAAATCATTTTCCAAATGGTCGTTGTAATTTGCTAAATTGCTCTTTTTTTTTTTTTTAGGCACATTTAAAAATATATGATCCGTTATTTACCACGTTAAATAGGGTGGCTACAGGAGATAAATGTTCGCAAAATTAAAAACACTCTTACACAACTGTAAATGTAAAAGACGAGTCAAAAATCTTTAGACACTCTTTATTAACGAAACGAAAAAAATCCTGACACTTTTCAGCAAAAGCAAAGACGCTGTGAAAAGAATTGTCTATTTTAATAATTTTGGAATAGGTTAATTATGGTGATATCCGCCATAATGTAA
This sequence comes from Maratus speciosus, assembly GCA_963932465.1. Lineage (NCBI taxonomy): Eukaryota > Metazoa > Arthropoda > Arachnida > Araneae > Salticidae > Maratus > Maratus speciosus. Next base: position 377,342,677 of record OZ010788.1, on the reverse strand, counting down.
CAAGAACTTTTTTAAACACGTAGGGTATCAGTTTGCATATGAAATAACACTATCATATTCTAAGAAATAGATAGTTTAAAATAGATGTTGCGCATCTAAATTTGTTTAGAAATAATAATACCTGAAAGTTGCTAAAGCAAAGCTCTTAATGCGCATGTGTTGTGAGGTTAGATTATATGTTTAATACGATATTATTGCTTCTGAATACACAATATAAGTCTTTAATCTATTTAATATAAAATCGCATCAAACTCAGACGGGAAAAGGTATTGATGTCTACATTTACGATCCATTGTTAAAGGGAATGCTTGTAGAATTTCAGATGATAAATCAGTTGCTTCAATGAACTAAAAGGTAAAATTCGAATAAGAACTAAGATTAGTTGACATGAATGGCCATGCCAAGATACCTGAATGGACAATCAAATAACTATGAAATAGAACATTGAGTCCTTTCCGTAATCCATTTTGTTTTTTAAAAAAACTAAGTAAACTGCTATTTTCAATAAGCGGAGAAGGAAAGAGAGCCTCATGAAGATTTTCCAGGCAAATTTAGGGCAGATCTGAAAATTATAAGTCCGATAATATATGCAAAGCCATTCCACTATCTTGACACCACAAACCTTTTTTGATAGATCCGTCTATTAAAAACTGCTGAATTCATAACGCTCATTGTTGCATTAAATTCGGCATTCATAACTCCCAAATCAATACATGTTGATTGCCAAAGACTTTTGAATCGCACCGTATTTCTGTCATAAACCAGTTATAGTATCCCTTCATAGAAGGAAAAGTCTTCTGTCCTTTCTTTCAGACTGAACTGCCACGTTATTCGTCAATTCAACCCAACACGGCTTCGGACTTTGGTGTTAATTCGTATCAGAAATATATCAATCTGGATTCAGTAACTTGTCAACAGTAAAAATTATCATATCACGATCTCTATCACATATATTTTTTAGACACATATTTTGTTCGAATCTTGGTCATCACAGGAATATATTCTTAATTCATAATAAGTATATAACCACATGTTTTTGAATCTACTAATTACAAATTCTTTCAAGGATTGTTGTTTTTTTTACTAATTTGTCTCTCAACTATGATTCTTAGCCTTAAAAACTTCTTCATTATACTTTCTGTAGGAGATGTTTTGAGCTAAATGAATGCTATAAAAATTTTATGTTACATTACGAATGCTACAAAATTTTGAACTACTTTATTTTATAATATGCCTTATTAACTAATTGTACAGTATCAGTTTATTTACATCTACCATAAATTATATGGAACACATGATGACGAAAATTTATGTATGTTTGTTTCATTTCAATTTCAGACAAATTTGACAAATATTGTTAGATCAAAAAAAGTTTTTATATTTCTTTCGTGAGTTAAAAATTTGTAAAAAACACTAAATTTTCTGAATATAAAATCAGAAATTCTTAGTTTTCCATTAAATAAAATTTATGGGAAGTTTTACGATTAATAGAAATTCAAAGTTAAAGAATGACTCTTAAAAAAGAAAATTTATATATATATAAATAATATATATATATCGGGTGTCCTAAAAAGGACTGACTGACTTTAAAATTCAGTAACTTGCAAACGGTCACAGATATTTAAAAAATTCTTGCAGTAGGGTTATGCATAAGGTCTAAAGTTTTTTTATAGTGATTTTCAATTTTAGTTCGAATTACAAACAATAGATGGCGCTGTAAGCTATAGGCGCTAAATACAGGCTCGATTTTTTTACCTTTCTCTTCATCCATGCGGAAAAGGGAAGTTAAAATGTATTGAGTGGGTCCCGAAGTACCAATAATCGAGCCTGAATTTAGCGTCTATTGATCGCAGCACCATCTGTTGTTAGTAATTCGAACTAAAATTGAAAATCACTGTAAAAAACTTTTGACCTTATGCATAACCATCTTGCAAGAATTTTTTTAATATCTGTCACCATTTGCATGTTATTGAATTTTAAAATCAGTCAGTCATTTTTAGGACACCCGGAATATATTTGTTAATACAAATTTAAACTTTAACATATGTTCACTATCAATATTATTTCATTCTTATTTTAATAACTACATTTTCTTTGGTAATAGAAATTGTAAACATATCAAACATTTTCTTTATAATAAACATTTGTATATAAAAATAACACCAGTTTAAACATTTTCCACAAAAAACAGATAAATTTATCTGCTTCTAATATTCATCGTGCACTTTTTCCAGCGTTTTAACTAAATTGGTTCTTTTTTTATGACCTGTAGATAACGGACTATTCTTGCCCTTCTGTGAGTCAATTGGAGAAAAAGAATTCCCTTCCCAACATCTGATAGGGTCTCTCAGGCTACCCAAAATAGGAGAAAAAACAGAAAAGTTCGCATTTCTTTTTCCGTATCTAGAAAATGGAACACAGTTCGTATTTCCCAATCACTGATAGAGACCATTTAGCTTTGACAATAAACTGATTTCCCTGGATACATTCTTAGTGAATCTAAGGAAGCGAAGTATAGTATGTCCATCTCTACGAAATTTGTTGTAATGCAGTTCAAGAAAGTAAGTACCCGAATGGCTTCATAGACATTCGTTTTGGGGTTTTTCTCGAAACAAGATCTCCTATATACTGGAAGGTTGTTTAAAGAAGTCAATTAAATCAATTGCTTCGGCAATCTAATAGTTAGATGTAATTGAGGTACTCAATACAGTTTGAGTACTGATCTTAAATTTAAGGACTTTCATTCGATCTCTTAATACTACTCGTTCATTATTTTATTTCCTGTAATTACGCTGAAAAAAGCTTTTATTATGTTTTACCGTAGATTAATTCCGGAAACTTTCTTAAATACTTTCGAGAAATTATTTGTAGTTTCTAAGAAACAACACATATTATTTTCGTTTAATTGTGTTGAAGAATGCAAAAGTTAAATAAATAGTAGATGACGCTTCATAAAAGTAATTGCTATTTTTTTTTTTTTTTTTTTTTTTTAGATATATCTCATTTTCAATAATTATGTTCAAATAATTTATTATAAAAGGTATTTTGCAGATAATTTATTAAATTTTATTAAATATTATTTGGAATAATTACGAATACTACCATATAGGCAGATTTTAAGTAATTTATTAAATGTGAATTTTCATTTTCAATTCGTTAATAAAATCCCCATTTTCCTTAAAGAGATTTTATATAAGAAAAAGAAGAATAAAACAAAATAGAAAAATTTCAATGAAACTAATAAATAATTTAACAGGAATTGAAATGCTTAACCCCTTGGGGACGAGCGACCGGGATACGTGACGTATAAGATTCTCAGAAACCTTGATTATTCTGACCAGGAAATTTTTTTTGTAAATTTTTCCTTATTTAACCCGAGCATTTTGCCGATTCAATTTGGCAAAAAAATCTGCTTTGAAAAACCGAAAATTTAAAAATTCTTTAAATGACGCTTGTCCCGTAGGGGATAAAATGTAACTATTAAAGACAAATTCAGTAAAACATCCATAGCGAACGAGTCATTCGAGAACGAGAAAAAATTCGCTAAATAAAATGTCCACTATTCATAGTGGACATTTTATTTAGCGAATTTTTTTAGATCTGAACACCTATCTATATCTATACTCATATTATAAAGAGATAAAAATTGTTTATTTGTAGGAGGTAAGCTCTGGAGCTACCGAACCGATTCCAAAAGTAATGGTATCAAAATGATGGTGTTAGTCCAACTTAGAACATAGGCTATATTTTATGTCGGTACCACTACCCCAAAGGGTGTGCAAGAGCAAAAAACGTTCTAAAGACGCAATTTTTGCTTTACTGAAGGGCCTAGAAATATGAAATTTGGAATATTAGTTACTTATAAGATATAAATGATGTCTAAGAACAGTTCTTAAACAATTCGAAATTTAAAAGGGGTGAAAATGCATAAAAAGCGTTCTAAAAAACATTCTAAATGGTAGTTTCTACATAATCTCAGGAAATACCAAACCGATTTAAAAAATATTGGTGTCAAAATGATGGTGACAACGTTTGCTCCAAGATAGGCTATGTTTTATGTCGGTGCCACTACCCCAAAGGGGGTGCAGGATCAAAAAACGTTCTAAAAATGCGATTTATGTGATACTGAAGGGCCTAGAAATATGAAATTTGAAATATTAGCTACTTATTAGGTATAAAGGAGTTCTAAGAACATTCTTAAACGATTCGAAATTTAAAAGGGGTGAAAATGCGCGAAAAGCGTTCTAAAAAACGTTCTAAATGGTGATTTCTACACAATCTCAGGAAATACCAAACCGATTTAAAAAATAATGGTGTCAAAATGACGGTGGCAACACTTTCTCCAACATAGGCTATGTTTTATGTCGGTGACACTACCCCAAAGGGGGTGCATGGGAAAAACGTTCTAAATTGCGGTTTTTGCGTTACGGAAGGGCCAAGAATCGTGAAATTTGGAATGGTAGTTAGTTATAAGATATCAATGATCTCTAAGGGCATTTCCTAAAAAAAATCGAAATTTAAAAGGGAGTCAAAATGCGCAAAAAGCGTTGTAAAAAACTTTCTGAATTGCGATTTCTATGCAATCTTAGGAAGTACTGAACCGATTTCAAATATAATGGTGTAAAAATGATGCTGACAGATCTCGCTCCAAGTTAGGCTATATTTTATATCTGTTTCCACTACCCCAGAGGAGATGCAGGAGCAAAATGCGCAAAAAGCGTTCTAAAAACGCTCTAAATGCCGATTTGTCAGCGATATCTCAGGAAGAATCAAACTGTTTTCAAAAGAAATGGTAGGAAATTGATGCTGACAGACTCTAACATAGACGCTATTTTATGTCGGTATCACTATCACCTAGACGTTGCAGGAGCAAAAAAGCGTTCTAAATTTCGATTTTTGTGATCGGTACGGTCTAGCAACTTAAAATTAGGCAAGGTACATATTTATTAGATATAAATGATCTTTAAGAACAGTTAAAAAAAAATTAGAAATTTAAAAAGGGGTGAAAATGTGCGAAAAGCGTTCTAAAAACGTTCTAAATTGCGATTTATACTAAATCACAGGAAATACCAAAGCTATTTCAAAAGTAATGGTTGCAAATCAATGGCGACAACCCCTGCTATAACATCTATCTATACTTCTATACTAATATTATAAAGAGGTAAAAATTGTTTATTTGTAGGAGGCAAGCTCTGGAACTACCGAATCGATTCCAAAAGTAATGGTATTAAAATGATGGTGTTAGTCCAACTTAGAACATAGGCTATATCTTATGTCCGTGCCACTGGCCAAAAGGGGGTGCAGAAGCAAAAAACTTTCTAAAACTGCGATTTTTGTGTTACTGGAGGGCCTAGAAACATGAAATTTGCAATGGTAGTTATTTATAAGGTACTAATGATCTCTAAGGACATTTCATACAAAAATCGAAATTAAAAAGGGGTGAAATGCGCTAAAAGCGTTCTAAAGAACGTTCTAAATGGCGATTTTCGGCGAACGTTCTAAATCGGCGTCACTACCACCTTGCGGTTGTATTTTAAAAGACGTTCTAAGTTGTGATTTGTGTGATACTGAAGGGGCTAGCACCTTGAAATTTGGCATGGTAATTACTTATGAGATGTAAATATTCTCTGAGAAGAGTTCTTTAAAAATTTGAAATTTAAATGGGGTGAAAATAAACGAAAAGCGCACTAAAAACGTTCTAAATAGTTTCTACACAATCTCAGGAAATATAAACCGATTTCAGAAGTAATGGTTTCAAATTGATGGTGACAGTCCCCGCTCAAACATAGCCTATATTTTATGTTGTTGTCACTACCACCTGGGGATTATAGGAGCAAAAAATGTTCTAAATTGCATTTTTGTGTTAAAGAGGGGGGTCTAACATTTTAATTTTGGAATGGTAATTACTTCAAAGATGCAAATACTTTCTAAGAATTGTCGAAAGAAAATACCAAATTTAAAAGGAAGAAGTGAGCGAAAAGCGTTCTATAAGCGTTCTAAATTACGATTTTTATGCAATCGTATGAAATACGAAACCTATTTCAAACATAATGGTTGCAAATTGATGGTGATAGAACCTGCTCAAACATAAGCTATATTTTGTGTCGGTGGCACAACCCCTAGAGGGTTTCAGGAGCAAAAAACTTTCTAAATTGCGATTTCTGCGGTACTGGAGAGGCTACAAACTTTAAATATAGCACGGTAGTTACTTTTAAAATATAAATGTCCTCAAGAACAGTCGAAAATAAATTCGAAATTTAAAAAGGGTGAAGCGAAGGGAGGGAGCGAAAAGCATTCTAAATGAGTCCTAAATTAAGATTTCTATGGAATCTCAGGAAGTAATAAACCGATGACAGAAGTTATTGATTGCGAATCAAGAGTGATAGTCCCTGATCATATACGGGCTATTATGCCGGTGTCACTACCACCTGGTTGGCAGGAGCAGCAAGAAAGCCTTTAAAAACCTCTAAATTTCGTTTTCTATAGAATATTAGGAAATACCAACCGATTTCAAGGTTAATGTTGGCAAATTAATTTTGGCAGTCTAAAATTTTTCGAGACATTCTATTTCAATTCTGTTTTGGCATTTTATGTTGGTGCCACTAACACCAGAGAGGTGGTAGACTGTTAGACAAGAAGCTTGGAATTTGACATGATGGTTAATTTTAAGACGTAAATGTGTTAAGATGGTTTCTAAGAAATTCAAAACTTCAAATGAATACTGAAATGAGTGTATGAAATGAGCATAAAAGTCTCAAAATACTTTCTAAATTATCATTTATTTGAAATTAGTTTTAGTTCTTATTATTAACTAAAATCCCATTTATGTCTATTGCACTTTTATAATGAAGTTTAGTAAAACTGTAGATTAATTTCTAATTTTTGAATTATTCCAAAAAGTGTTCTTCTAATAAAAAAATATTCATGCATATATCACTTGGAATAATTTAAATATTACGCGAGCAAAGCCGCGGGGTTTGCTAGTATATTTACATATTTATATCTCTGAATAACGGACATCTTCGAGTTTTGGACAAATTCAACATTCCCGATGTGTCCGTTATTCAGGGATTTTACTATATATGAAAAACAGCAGTTGTATAGTTTGCTGAAATATAATAACTCGTTCATCTGAAATTTATTTTTGTATATTTCTTTGATTCGTCTTCATAACGATAAATGGAAATTATTTTCATTTCATATAATATATATATATATACTAGAAAGGTAGCCCGTCAAAAATGACGGAAATTTAGATATAAAGATATATACAACTCTTGTGCAAGAATATGAGTTTTCTCATTTGTTCCGCAGTGATAGATGAAAATAACACATTTTAAGAACGAAACACATTTATGAAAAACTGTGTACAGTAGAGGACCACTAATCTGCACAATTCCAAGTTTTCTGCAGATTTTTGCGGTCATGTCTATTCAGTCTTTGTTTACATTTTTTTTAAATTCATATATTGGACAATTTAGATTATTAAACCTTAAAAATAAACAAATTACTCACTTGAAGTGTAAAAACTATTAAATTATCGTATACGATTTCATAAAATGGTATTATATGGTATTATATGTGTATGCTTCACGATCTTGGTTACGACTTTGGCGAAATTGGCTGCAACTTGTCATAATTCTAATAGTGTGGGCCTCTATAACAAAAAAGTAACCAGTTTTTAGTAAAATTTCTGATATAAAGTAGTTTTCAAAAACTTGTGTAAAATTGCAGGCCGTTCTCATGTTATGCCAGTTCTGGGAATAATATTTCTAACACTGAAGAGTTTCCATGTATATGTGGAATTTAGAAAAGCTTCTCCAAAAGAAAAGTCCTGAAATGACATTGTAATTCCTCTAACTTCAAAGTTTAATCGGGCCCTGATGTTGTTTACTGAAATCTAATAAATACAGTTATTTTGAATATTACAACAGAATTAAACAGCTAAACTTATTTAACTTAAACTCGCTGTTACTTCCCGATGTTATTTTTTAGTATTAAGAAAGAAAATTATATAAATTTTTCAAATCATGCACATTTATAATTTTTTTTCGTCTTTAATAAGTAAATAATGAAAAAATATGCTTTTGTTCTGATCTCATAAATACGACAATAAAATAATGTAACTAAGAGACATAGCAAAATTAAATCTTTGTGATTTCAAACCATAAACAAATGATACCGCCACCATTTTACATACTATGACGTCCTTAGAATATTGTCCATTGATTGTTGGAGAACTTACTTTGTGAAGGATTACCTCAATGATTTAATATTTTTTACGGTTCACGATGAATGAATCACTTGTGTTTGTTTAGGTTTATGGAATGAGATATTAAGCCGTGAACCCAATTTCATTTAAAGTTATCCAAAATATATGTATTTTTAATCGAAATTAAAAACAATGCTTTAATCTCGAAATAAAATGTTTTAGTTTGTATAATTGGTTATTTCTGTTAATTATTTATTTAGGTACTTTTCCATTATAGCGCATTTTTTAAAAAAAAGCTTGGCGTAATTCGAGTATCAGAAAGTGAGATATGTTGCCAAAATATACAGCTATGAAAACAAATCTAATGAACTTTTATTTTTGTTTATATATGCACTTATATACATAAAAAAATCGTTTCTAAATATATATAATATTTTTTTATATACAAATTACGGCACAGATTTCAGATATGAACCGGGATACCTATGTCGTTAAAATGGTGTTATTTTGCCGGCTATTGTTTTTTATTTATTAATAAATTGTTTAGGCACAGATGTCATATTCGCCCCATATTGGCGCGATTGTTTTCCGACGCCGATTTGGCGAAAACATCAACAGCATAAGCAACAACATCCGGGTTACCATATCAAGCAAAATAACGACACTTTGGCGCCGGTTAAGTATACATTGCGTATATGACATTGGCGTCAGAAAAAAATCGCGCCAATATGGGGCGAATATGACATCTGTGCCATTGTTTATTTACTTTTATTTTCTGTTTTTAAATTATATAAACTGTTTTGTTCTATAGTTATTATTCAAACTTTTATTTATTTATAGTTATTTCCTTTTCAAAATCATAGCAAATAATTTAAAAATATATAAGTAACTGGTATTCGAAAGCCAGATTTCTGCCGAATTGGCGTCAGAGAAAAATCACGCCAACCCCGATGCGTATATGACATCTGTGCAAAAAATACTTCTGTTTCTTTATAAAAATGGATAAATAGTTTTTTTTACATTAAATAAATTGTATACATATGCAAAAAATTGTTTGTGAGTATGAAGCAGTAAATAGGTTGTCAGAAAATACGTTGGCAAACTTCTTTCTCGTCAAGAAACTTTTCTCCGAAGTATTGTACGTACATAAGTAATGATTGCTAGAAATGCATTTTTAATTATGATATGCGCTTTTATGTTTCACTACATTTATGCATACTATACCGTGTGTATAAATGCTACAGTTCATATGCAGGGCTACACAAAAGAATTCGTAAGGGTTCCTGAGTATGAGAATAAATTGCTTAAAGGTGGTTTTTAAAGGAGTTATGCAGTTTTACGCTGAACTGCATTTAAATTACTAAGAAATGTTTGTAGAATATAGATAAAATGATATACAGGGTCACGCAAAGAATTGGATACATAACCGTCTATGGATGATAATATCTGGAAATATGATTTCAGTAGCTTTAAGAGTAGCTTAAATTAAATTTTAGCTAAATAGTGGCATGTAATAACGGTACTATTGCTATGGACGGTAACTGCTGAAATCAATTTTTTTTTTTAATTATGCGTTTTCTAAAATGTTTACTTAGTTATCTTATTTACCTTATTTCCCTAAATAACGAAGTTTTGTTAAAGCATTCGGGATGTGTTGGAAAGTGTTTCATATTCTATGCTTAACGCATGATTTTTCTTTCTTCTTTAGTCTTATTTTGCATTTATTTTATTCTTAATTTTTAGTCTTATACTGCTTTATAGAAACTTTGGCACAGTTGTCATATATACCCCATATTGGAGCGATTTTTTCCGACGCCAATTTGGCGAAAACATCAACAGTATAAACAACAACATCCGGGTTACCATATCAAGGAAAATAACGACACTTTGATGACAGTTAAGTACCCGTTGTGTATATGACATCTGTGCCGAAACTTTAATATTTAATGTTTAAACTCTTCGCTTCACTCACATTGCATATAGTATAAACTATACCACAGATAGCGCAAAATAATAGACAGTTTGATACTTTTCCACTGTAGGGGCTTTGGCATTTTTTAAACAAAGTTTGGTGTAATTTGGGCATCAGAAAGCGAGATTTGGGTACTTTTCCGTTATGCGGATACCATTGTCGCCAAGCGTAATAGTTGGCGCAAAATGAAAGTCACGTGAATTAAGGCATTTGAAAAATAAAAGAAAAAATATTGTCGTACTAAAGTGAGCATTTAAAAAATATAACATTTGAAAATTCCAGACTTTTACGAACTATTTCATTAAATCACAAATATATACTTAAAATAATTGAACAAATAACTGTTATAAAATAAAGCAATAAAATAAAACTCATATTAAACTGCTGGCATAAAATTACAAATATCTTTTAGCATTTTGAAATAATTGGCGCATTAGCATACATGGTACTTTTCCTTTATACGGACAGCATGCTAAAATGTATGCTAATGCGCCAATTATTTCAATCTTGATCGTAGATTTTTATTGTAAACCATGCGAAACATTGTGATTTGTTATTTATGAAACGTGAATCACGTGAATGATTATTGTTTAACCTTAACCTTGGAAAGCTTTTTAATCTGCTATTAATCGAATTAAAAATGCTTTTTTTTATATATAAAGTTGTAGTTTGCTTTTACTGCTGATGTTGAGATGGATTTTATCATTTGGCAATTACCAGATGATGAGAAAGTTGTGATAAAACTGTTTCAGGAATTTGGAATTCTGCATAATAAAAGATTGTGTTCAAAAAATCATGAAATGAAATTATGGATGAGTTCTGGAAATCCGAAATTGAGTTGTAGCTTACGATCATGCGAAGAAAGCGTAGAAATACGACAAAAAACGGTACAGATGTCATATTCGCCCCATATTGGCGCGATTTTTTTCTGTCGCCAATATCATATAGGCAACGGGTACTTAACTTGCGCCAAAGGGCTTGATGTGATAACCCGGATTACGTTGTTTATGCTGTTGATGTTTTCGCCAAATTGGCAACCGAAAAAAATCGCGCCAATATGGGGCGAATATGACATCTGTTCCCAAAAAACTTGGTTTAAAGGATCGCGGGTGACTTTTCTTAATGCTTAGAGGTTTATATATTTATCGTGCAAAGAGTTGACATCGATTGAGTTTTGTGAGGTGCAACTTGATATGAACCACAACACAACAGTGGAATGGAATAGTTATTCGAGAGAAGTTTGTGCAAATGCTTTATGTTCTCGACCAAATAGAAAAATCGGTGGACCTAATAAAATTATAGAAGTAGATGAAAGTCATGTATTATTTATACAGATTGTTGGAAAGGATATAAAACAGATGAACTGCTAAGTGCTGGTTATGATCATTTCACAGTAAATCACAAATACAATTTTGTCGATTCTAATACTGGATGTCATACTCCAAATGTTGAAAGATTATGGGGCATCGCAAAATGGCGCAACAAAAGACATCGGGAAGCTGTTCGTCATCATTTAGAGTCGTATCTCATAGATTTTATGTGGCTACGCCTTCATTCAAAAAATGAAATGTTTACTGCAATGCTGAAAGATATTTATAATTTTATGGCAGCAGTTTAATATGATTTTTTACTTTATTACTTTATACTATAACAGTTATTTGTTCATTTATTTTAAGTATATATTTGTGATTTAATAAAATAGTTCGTAAAAGTTTGTAATTTTCAAATGTTATATTTTTAAAATGCCCACTTTACTATCGAGAATGTTTTTTCTTTTATTTTTCAAATGTTTCAAATCACCTTATTTTCATTTTGCGCCAACTATTGCGATTGGCGACAATGCTGTCCGTATAAAGGAAAAGTACCGCATACATTTTGGCATGGTGTCCGTATAACGGAAAAATATTGAGAATTGTTGTCAAATCATATAAACAGCTATGAAAACAAACTTGATGAGTGTTTTTTTTTATATGTTTATTTTATATGTATATTATTCATGTTTTTATGTACAAATTACATCTGTTTCTGTATAAAATTATTGAAACGGCTTTTTTTAATCGTATAAATAAATCGTATAAATATCGAAAAAAAATGCATGTGTATATAAAATGAAACAGTGGATAGGTTCCGGGAAAATGTGGCCAAATTTCTTTTTTCGCCAAGGCACTTATACTGGAAAAGTACCTAAAGCACATTAAAATCGCGCAGTTAGGAGCTCATACAGTACAGCGTCGTCTATTGGCGGTTATTTTATTAGTAGCATCGGGAGGAAGATGTAAAGATGTACTTTAAATTCTCACCCATAGATTTTGAAAAAATATCTTAAAAGAGCGGAGTTTAAATTAAATTTTGGTGACCTCCTTTATGAAAGATTAATAGTTATAAATGGGAATTTCACCAAATCAGCCAGCTATTGCCAAGTTGGCCAACATTTGGCGCTACTGTGGTAACCCTGCATTAGTTTTTTTCAACAATTACTCATTTCAATGAGGCGGTCCTACCGGAATCGTGAGGGACACACAGAGACTTGGATTTTATATAAATAGATATACTGAAGAGTCAAAACATTATGACCACCGGCCTAATAATGCATTGTCTCTGTTTCTGTCTGCAAAAAAGCTGCACCGGCCTTGGCATGGATGCCACACGTCCTTGGTACATGACCGAAGGCAGATTGTACCAGATGTTCAAATTGCAGTCACGTAAATTCGGAATATTACAGCGTGGTTGTTTTTAGCTCACAGGCTATCAAAGCCTGAGAGCTAATGTGCCCGCCCGTTCTGTATGTATGTATGTATGTATGTACGTATGCATGTATGTACGTATGTACGTAACGCGATAACTCTTGATAGAAACATCCGATTTGCTTCAAAATTTTTTCCTAGGTTCATTGTGATAAGGCGCTTCCCTGATTAGTTTTGGGAGTTCATTGGTTAAGGATAAAGGGGGAAAAACGGGGTTAGTCCACCCCCCATAATTCAGAAAAATGGGTTTTTCATGCACAATCATTCGATTTGCTCCGAATTTGGAATACCCGTTTATTATGTTAAGGAACATCCCTGATTAGTTTTGGGGGTTCATTGGTTAAGGATAAAGGGGGAAAAGGGGGGTTTGTCCACCCCCTTAATTCAGATAAATGGGTTTTTCATGCAGAATCATTCAATTTGCTCCGAATTTGGTATACCGGTTTATTATGTTAAGGAACTTCCCTGATTAGTTTTGGGGTTCATTGGTTAAGGATAAAGGGGGGGGACGGGGTTAGTCCACCCCCTTAATTCAATTAAATGGGTTTTTTCATGCAGAATGTTTCGATTTGCTCCGAATTTGGTATACCGGTTTATTATGTTAAGGAACTTCCCTAATTAGTTTTGGGGGTTCATTGGTTAAGGATAAAGGGGTGAAAACAGGGTTAGTCCACCCCCCTTAATTCAGATCAATGTGTTTTTCATGCAGAATGATTCGATTTGCTCCGAATTTGGTATACCGGTTTATTATGTTAAGGAACTTCCCTGATTAGTTTTGGGGGATCATTGGTTAAGGGTAAAGGGGGGAAAAGGGAGGTTAGCCCGCACCTCTTAATTTAGGTAAATGGGTTTTTTATGCAGAATGATTCGATTTGCTCCGAAGTTGGTGTACCGGTTTATTATGTTAAGGAGCTTCCCTGATTCGTTTTGGCGATTCATTGGTTAAGGATAAAGGGGGGCTAGTCTACCCCCTTAATTTCGATAAATGTTTTTTTTTTTGCAAGATTATTCGATTTGCTCCAAATTTGGTATACCGGTTTATTATGATAAGGAGCTTCCCTGATTAGATTTGGAGGTTCACTGGCTAAGTATAAAGGGGGAAACGGGGGCAAATTCCTTTTCACTTATTTTTTTGAGTGGCATTATTCTTTAAAATAAGAGTATAATATACAATTAGTGTGAATAGTCTGTGAGCTCAATTCCATCAGTTTAGCTGGGCACTTTTCTTTTTTATTTAGCTCTGAGCTGCCGTTCCATGACACCCCAAGTCTGCTTTATCATATTAAGATCCGTTTAGTTAGGCTGACAGGACCTTAACTGGAATTCAGTATTGTGTTCCTAAAACCGCCCTAGCACAATTCGAGTCCTGTGTCATAGAGTTATAGAGTGTTGCCTTGCTAGAAGACTTCATTTCCAGTTGGGAGGAGATATAATATTTTAAGGGTTCAAGAGGTCCCCAATGATATTCCGATAGTCTGCGACCTTCGGGATCTGTTCAACCATAATCACAGGTCCCAGAGATGCCCATTAGAATGTTTTCCAAAACTTAGTATTGCTACAACTGGCCTTTTTATGGCTTGCTGTATAAGGGGGGAGCAACAGTTCTCAAGAAAGAAGGCGTAATTTTAAATGACCATCGATGAGTTGAAGGATGAATCGTGATTCATCTGACAAGGCAGTTTTCTCCCAACGATCCATGGTTCAGTCACGAAGTTCCTGAGCCTAGTGTAGGAGTATTTGGCGATGATGCTTGGTCAACAGGTGTTTGCTACATAGCCTTATATCCAACAGTGTCAGCTGAACTGTGTACCCAGAATTAACTCTACTTGGACCTGTGTTGTATTGGGTTGTCAGCTGAGCCAATGTCTGCTACCGATTTATTTACAAAGTGGGGGATCCTCCGACGTACTTTTTCTTTGACAACGCGTCGACGTCCAACGCCATCGCCTCTGCTGATGGTTTCGTCGTCATTCATGAACTTTTCATAAGTACTAACGACGGTATGTCGCAAACTACCCACGAGCCGAACAGTTTCGGAGATACGCGTTCTGAGGCATTGTGCCATTTAATTCTGCCCTCTGTCAAAGTCGCTTATATCAACAATCTTTCCCATCACAGGCAGAAGTAAGCTCAAAAATGATTCTTCATACGCCCTAGCAGCAGTTAAATACCATTCCCACCTGATTACGTGCCCTCCATGTCAACAAAGCGAGTTCATTGCAAAATGTGGGGGTGGTCATAATGTTTTGGCTCTTCGGTATATATATATATAACCATTAAATAAACATTACGGTCCACCAACTATATATATATTATATTACCTATATAACCAGTGATCCAAACTCGGGAAAAAATAAAAAATAGCAAAAAATAAATCGTAGTAAATGATAGAACGATCTTGTTTATCAGTAATTATAAGCGGCATAATTTGGATTTATGACCACTGGATAGTGCTTTAACATTTCCAGTCTAGTGCATGTAGTTTAAAATATCGGAAATATAAAACGGTCTACCATGTTCTTTAAATTGTCTGTTATTCAGCAGCGTGTGCAGACGCATCTTCTTACATGCCATATCATCACTGTGAAAAGGGTGGGCTTTTATCACCGTTATCACGACATTTTGGTCGTAGCAGTCATTCTTTCACTGTACAAGATCTACAGACAAGGCCCGATTAATCTCTGAAGTTGGAGGTAGCACACTGGAATTTTAGCCCTCCCCCTCCTTTGATTCAAGAAAAATATTCTTAATTATACATAGATGGAAAGTGATCAATGATACAAATACTGCACCAGGGAGTAGTTTAGCCGAGTTTTCATAGATTTATTTCAGCAATTATATATATATTTATTTAAGATGAAATCTCAAATGTAAAAATAATAAAAAGAATGTGGAATATTTTGTAACCCTCTTGAGCGGGCCTCTCTTAGCCAGACAGAAGACGCCAGATCACGTGGTCTGACTACAGAATTAATATAAAAAAACATTTTTTTTCTTGTTCTTTTTAGTTTAGTTTTTATGTAGTAACTAAAAAAGTTGGACGCAGCAGGTAGTCTGTCTGCGTATATGTTTTTTGTCATGGTCTTCAAACAGAAGAAATGATGTTTTGATTTAAAAAAGGGAAATTTATTTTCGAATATGAAATCATGCTATTTTGTTGACTTCTTTATAGAAGAAAATATTATTTTGGATTCCCTTAGTAATTTATATGTTTAACAAGTATTTACCAAATGTTTTCGTTGTAAATATTGTAGATAGTTAAAAGTGTAAAACAGAATTTTCAAAGTTTTTAATAATCATGTGCTTATTTATATTCAACAACACCTGCGCCACTTTTAGTAGTGAAATATGCTTGATGACTTAAACATGATTTTACACGAATCGTGAATTCTTCATATAAGCTCTCCCAACTTTGATTTAAATTAAGAATAACGTGAAACTCGTGAATTTCATGAAGATTATTCCTTATTCTTTGGTGCCGAAACACGGGAAAAAGGTAAGAAATACCTTTATTCTTCTGCATGACTATTGACTCTTGATTTATTGAAAATAACGTTTTGTCAGGATAATTTATTTTGAAAATGGAAATAAAATTTAAACATGGATAAACCAGAAAAACTTAAAGGTAAAAGAGCTACTGTTCGCGCAGCAGTTACAAAATTAATCACAAAATGTGACACATTGTTATCTGTTGATATTGCTAACACTCATTGCGATTCTTTAATGGAATCATTAGAGCTCGTAAATGAAAAGGATGCTCTACTCAAGGAGTTAGATTCCGAAATAGATGCGCTAATTCAGGAAAAAACTGAATATGAAAAAGAACTAAAATCGGTAGAAGAATATTCTGAAAAAATATCAAGTTTGAAATTTAAAATTAAGATGAGGCTTAAAAAATGTAAAATCGAAACTGAACCAAAAGTTTTACTAGAATCAAGTAACGGTTCAAAAATCGGTAGTAAACGAGTTTCGGCAGTGAAGCGGCGTAAACTAAACATAGAAAAATTTTCTGGTGATGCAAGCCAGTTCTTTGAATTTTTTAATTTTTTTACTAGTGCGATAGAATCAAACGAATCGTTGTCAAAAATTGAAAAATTCCAATATCTTAAATCCTTGTTGTCAGGACCTGCATATAATATTGTAGCTGGTTTTGAGCTGACAGATCAAAATTATTCAACGTGTTTAAAGTTGTTAGAAGAAAGGTATGGGAAGCGGAAAAATATTATAAACTGTTACATGAACAAACTTTTATATCTTGAACCAGTGAAATTTAGTAATAATGTCATTTTGCTCCGGAAGCTGTACGATAATATTGAAACTAGTATAAGAAATCTTGATGCGTTAGGAGTAACATCAGGCTCCTACGGCCATTTATTACTACCCATATTATTAAGGTTATTACCCGAAAATTTGATTCTAGATTTCCATCGAAAACGTGACTCCGATAAGGACTGTGAAGTCACTTATTTTATAAATTTTATTAAAACGGAACTAAGATGCCGGGAAGCTACTAATTTAGTAAATAATTCCCAAAGCAAAGCTTATGAAAATTCTAAAATCAAATATGAAAATTCTTCAAGTAAATATCAAAATCTTCCTCAAAAGAAAAATATACCTTCGGCTGCTGCTTTAAATACATCTACAAAACAGTTTTGCATATTTTGCAAGTCTTCTGATCATGTAGGACTAAATTGTTCGAAATTCACCGATGAGCAAAAACGATATAAATTAAAGAAAGAAGGTCGCTGTTACAAATGCTTTTATAAGTCGCATTTATCCATTAATTGTAGAACAAAAATTAACCCTTCTTCCAAATGTGGTACCAATACCCATAGTTATTTGTTTTGTTTTAAAGAAACAACAAAGAAAATCCTGAAAAAGAAAAGAAAGGTGCAATTGTATCTATGATGTCGGAACAAAAATGTAAACAAAATAAAGCAACATTATTGCAGTCTTGTACGGTTTCTGTATCTGCTGGCAAACAATGCTTGTTGGCTCGCGTTTTATGTGATAGTGGTTCTGAAAAGTGCTTCGTGAAGAGATCTCTAGTACCAAAATTAAAATTGAAGCCATTGCGAAGAGAAGATTTATTAGTTTATCCCTTTGGGCGGAGACGCCCTTATTAATCTTGTTATGAAGTTGTTGCTCTTGAATTATCCAGTGTTGTGCAACCTATTAACTCGATAAAGATCGAAGTTCTTGTGGTTGATAATATAACTGGAGCTTCTGTAAAAACCCTAGAACTAGAACTTCTAGACATAATGAGAACAAGAAGCTTTAAGCCTGCTGATACAGGTCTTGAACAGGAAATAAATATTTTGCTAGGGTCTGACTTTTTGTGGAAAATATTAAAGGGAATCGAGGGAAAATTGACAAAAGAATTATACGTTGCAGAAACTATTTTCGGTCATACGGTGCAAGGGCAGATAGAGTCGAATAAAAAAAAAGTAGCTTGTTTGCGTGTTTCAGTTGAAAATATAAATACTCAACTGAAAGCATTTTGGGATCTGGAAGCAATTGGCATTGCTGAAAGCAATGAAAAGAACATTACCGATCTTGAAGTAATAAAAGAATTTAAAGAAAATTTAAAATTCGTAAATGGGCGTTATGAAACAAAATTATTGTGGAAAAATTCTCGTGAATTGCTTAGAAATAATCTTGAAGTAGCAAAGAAGCGGTTTTCTAGTTTAGAAAATAAATTCTTGAAAAGCGATTCTTTATTTAACTAATATAACTCCATTTTGCTAGGGCAGTTTAATGAGAGTGTAATAGAATTGTGCACCGAGAAACTTTCTAATAATTCCTATTACATGCCACAAAGACCTGTTATCCGTGACGACAAAACTACAACAAAAATGCGCATTGTCCATGATGCTTCTTCCAAATATGGTGATTCTCTATCATTAAACGAATGTTTGTATCATGTCCCTAACTTGAATTCTAATGTTTTAGATGATGAAAACATTCCTGTTTCGAGTTGCGAACCCCCAAATACTTCCTTGAAAATTTTAGGATTGATCTGGAACAATACAGAAGATAAATTTGTACTAGAATTAGAACCCTTGCTTGAAAAATTAAATTATGATTCTTCTACTAAACGCAATGTTTTGAATTTGCACCTACGTTGTTTGATCCAGCCGGATTTATTGCCCCTTTTGTTATTCGTGTCAAATGCCTTTTACAGCAATTATGGGTAATGAAAATATCATGGGATGAAAGTTTTTGTGGTGAGCTAGAAAATAATTGGCAAAATTGGCTTTCAGAAATCCCGGATCTCGCACACTTGAAAATTCCCTGGCAGTATTTTAGCAACCTGATCATGGAAAAGGAGCATCTCCAAGTGTATATTTTTCCTGGTGCTAACCCTAATGTGTATGTTCCTGAATTTCTTTCCTTGCCCGAAGATCGGTGGTCTAGCGTTAAAATTGCTGCAACACACTTACCCGGTGTTTCTGAAGAGAAGTCTCAAAAGGCAGTAAACATTTCTTGTGTTGTTCAAACAAATAAAGCTGATAAAATTCCCATTTTTAATCTTGAAAAATATAGCTCTATAAAGAAATTGTATCGAGTAACTGCATGGGTATTTAGATTTATTTATAATATCAAAGAAAAAGTAGGAAAAAGAGATTTTTCAGAATTATCAGCTGAGGAAATGTTACATGCTGAAAGTTTTTTGTTAAAGCTAGTGCTTGAAGAAAGTTTTCCTGAAGTTAAAAAATCCTTGAAATGTAACAAGAGTATCTCTAAAGAATCGAATCTTCTACAGTTAAATCCTATGTTGTCAGATCAAGGTTTGCTGTTGGTACGAGGACGGTTACAAAAGTCTGATTCCTCATTTTATGAAAATCATCCTGTTGTCATTTCTGCAAAACATAAGATTACTGATCTAATTGTAAAATATGCATATGAAAAAGTTTTCATTCAGGAGTGTCCAGTACATTAGTACAAACTCGTGAAAAGTTTTGGACTTTAAGATCCAGACAGTCCATAAAGTCAGTCCTGAACAAGCATGCTATCTCCAAGAAATTTAATGCACGCCCTGGTCAACAAGTTATAGCACCTCTAAAACGTATCTTGCATTTCCCAACTATAAAGGTGAACGATTCAATCTTACCAGCAACCATGGAACCTTTGGTGAAACGCTTCCGTTTATGTGAGACTCTTCTAAATCATTTTTGGAAGCGCTTGAAAAATGAGTATCTTCTTAACTTATAATTTGCTCACTACACGGACCCGAATAAAACTTCTGACGCTAAAGTAGGTGATGTGGTTCTTATGCATATGAAGATCTATCATTAAAAGACCTATTATTTTTTGTTGTACAATCTTGAACTCAGAAACTAAAAAAAACTTCTGAACTGATTTATTAAGAGAATTAAAAAAAACTGTCATTTGACTTTTCTTTAAGAAAAAATGTGTTTTTTTGTTTGATAATATTTCTAATTTTTAGTTTAATTTTTGTGTTGAATATTCTAGAAAAAGTTGTATAGATTTAAACTGGTCTTTCTATTTTTACTAGCAGAAACCTGTTCGCAAATTTTTTTAATTTTTTTATTATTTTATTGAAGTTCTGTATGTAAGTATATATTTTGATTTGTATTGTATTGATGGATACTGTAACTGATGATCTTTTAGAATATTTTTTTTCTATTTTAATTTTTGTATCCAATTTTGATGTACCCTTGTTCATTGGGGGGTGGGGGGTGGGGGTTGTGCAGTATTTTTCAACCCTCTTGAGCGGGCTCTCTTAGCCAGACCGAAGACACCAGATCACGTGGTCTGACTAGTGAATTAATATTAAAAACATTTTTCTTTCTTGTTCTTTTTAGTTTAGTTTTTAAGTAGTAACTAAAAAAGTTGGACGCAGCAGGTAGTCTGTCTGTGTATATGTTTTTTGTCATGGTCTTCAAATAGAAGAAATGATGTTTTGATTTAAAAAAGGGAAATTTATTTTCGAATATGAAATCATGCTATTTTCTTGACTTCTTTATAGAAGAAAATACTATCTTGGATTCCCTTAGTAATTTATATGTTTAACAAGTATTAATCAAATGTTTTCGTTGTAAATATTGTAGATAGTTAAAAGTGTAAAACAGAATTTTCAAAGTTTTTAATCATCATGTGCTTATTTATATTCAACAACACCTGCGCCACTTTTAGTAGTGAAATATGCTTGATGACTTAAATATGATTTTACACGAATCGTGAATTCTTCATCTAAGCTCTCCCAACTTTGATTTAAATTAAGGATAACGTAAAACTCGTGAATTTCATGAAGATTATTCATTAAAGAAAAGTGCCTTGTTAAACTTATCGAATTGAGCTCACAGGCTATTGACGCTAATTTTATATTATACTTTTATTTCAAAGAATAATGCCATTCGACCAATAAATTAAGGGGAATTATCTTCCCCTCCGTTTCCCCTTTTTATACATAGCCAATGAACCTCCAAATCTAATCATAGAAGTCCCTTATCAGAATAAACCTGCATACTGAATTCTGAATGAAAAACATAATTAGTTAAAATAACCCTTTATCTACTGACGGTACTTATAAGTACCATTAAATAACTTGTTATTAAATTCATTTAATACATCGATTAATTGTAATACAATTTAGAATGAATTATAGATGCATTACTTTATCTTGTTCCAAAAGTACTATTGGTTACTCAAAACAAAAATATTTTTAAAAGGATGATTTCTTTTACCTTTGCATCTTTTCCGCTTTCTTGTCGTTGGGGGGAGGGGGTGGGGGAGATTTTTCAATTCGGAAATATTTCTATTGCAAGTACATTATATTTGTACATTTCTTAATCCCACAAAATACTGAGAAAAGTATTTAAAATAAAAAATTGCAGTGGGTTTATAAATATTGCACAGAAATCCTATAAATTCAAATTTAATGAATACTTCTAAATCCTACAATCCTCTAAAATCCTTCTAAAATTTATTAAATGATTATGAAAATCTTCTAATGTAGTTTAAACAATTCACAAAAAATGCTTTAGAAGGTAAAGTTTTTATGAATCCATAATTCAATACATAAAGAGTTAAGGGGGAGATTAACTCCCCAATTTCCCCCATTTATACTTAAAAAATGAACCTCCAAATCTAATCAGGGAAGCGCCTTATCAGAATAAACCGGTATACCAAATTTGAAGCAATTCATATAATTCTGCTTGAAAAACCCATTTATCTAAATTAAGGTGGGATAATCCTCTGGTTCTCCCTTTTATACTTAATCAAATAGCCTCCAAATCTAATCAGCGAAGCGCCTTATCAGAATAAACTGTTTTACCAAATTGAAAGAAATCGTATAATTCTGCATAGAAAACTTATTTATCTAAATTAAGGGGAGCTTATCCCACTGTTACCCCCTTTATACTTTACCAATGTACCCCCCAAAACTTATCAGGAAAGTGTCCTATCAGAATGAACCTTTAAAAAAAATTTGAAACAAATCGGATATTTCTATCAAGAGTTACGTACATACGTACGTGAGTACTTACAGAACCTGCGAGTACATTAGCTCTCAGGCTTTGACAGATTGTGCGCTAAAAATGAGAGACAATTCAAAAAATGAACGCAGGAAATTAGAAATGGTAAAAAAAAAAAAACCCTATGAATTTCTCATGGATTTATCAGAGGGGCTGCATAAAAATAA
Source organism: Maratus speciosus (assembly GCA_963932465.1). Taxonomy (NCBI): domain Eukaryota; kingdom Metazoa; phylum Arthropoda; class Arachnida; order Araneae; family Salticidae; genus Maratus; species Maratus speciosus. The sequence goes on along the minus strand of OZ010788.1, from coordinate 377,320,082 downwards.
TTCATAGTAACGGTACGTTATTTTTTAAAATATTGCCGACATTAGGCCTAAAATGACACTATTTAGACCCTGATAATATTACAGAAATATCTTCAAGAAAATTGAATGAAATTAAGTGGTCTAAAAAATCTATATATATATACAGGGTGATTCATAAATATCGAAACAATAGGCTATCTCTTTAAATATTGCCCCTAGGCACATACTTCCAATTGCAAAGTTTCCCAAAAAAGGTGCAAATTTTGATGAGGTAAGTTTAAACTCCATGGGGGGTCAATATGAGAATATACAAAAATTAAATTTTTATACGGCCCCCGTAGAGCAAAATTCCCAATTAGGAAATTTTTCCTTATCCACTCCTGAATTAAACACAAAAAAATTCATCTCGATATCTTCAAAATTCGCAGAGATATAAAAATCCAAAATTCGTGACTTACACCATTTATCCATGCCTCTGAGCGACGAGTTTTTGACTCATTTTGAATGCAAGATAGGGATCAGCCACAAATTGTACATTATTAAAAGTCGATATAACACAGTGCCTCTCCTTTGGATATAAAATAGGCAACGTATAGATTTTACGTTAAACCTGATTTCAAAGTATGCTGGTGGTCTGAACTAGAGGTCTGCACGGATCGAAATATCTAGGTCCGGTCTCGAACCGACCCATAGGAAAAAAAGTTCGGCCCTGACTGGAAAAAAGTCCAACTCGTAGCCTGGCACGCACTGACTGAATTTCTACATAGTTTTTTGCATCAATATAGTTCAAAGTTGTTTCGTATGGAGGAGTTCTGACTAAAAATACTTATTATATCTTTTCTTTTTTCATGTTTATAATTATTATTTTTAAAGAAGCGCCAAAAGCTGTGATTATTTATTTTATTAATGAATCTCTATATGTAAATGATTCACTTCTGCTTTAATATCGTTAATCCATATTCCATGTGTTTGAGACAATGAAAAATGCTATAAAGTAAAATCTTTCAAGACGGAATCACATAGGAAAGGAAAAAAAAAAAAAGCGTTATAGACAAGTTCTCTTCTTGGGAGTTGTAAATGTAGTCTATTTTTTCTCAGGTATTATTATATCCATTTTCCATGAAACAATAGATTTTTCCGTTTAAGAAAGGATTCCGTCATAGGAAGATTTTTTTCCCTAGTTTTACTGTATTTTAATTTTTTTGCCTTAAAATCTACTTACCTGTAAAAATATGAATTTTAAAATTTTATTGTAAAATAATGGCCATTAAAAAATATATTCATTTGTTGTAAAAGTTTTTTGGGCTGAGCCAAATTTTAGTTATTTTTGCACGGATTAGGTCAGTTGGAGATAATGATTTTAATACGGGTTGTCTCGAGACAGGTGTGAAAATTTCGCCCAGGGGAGACCTAGGAATGAGGAATCCTGTTCCGGTTCGGTATAACCAGTGGCCGAGAGGTTCTGCTCTCATGCTGGGTTCGAATCCAATCGCGCCCTTCGGCCCAATCATTCGGAGTTTTCAGTGGTTTGCTTCGAACCTTGGATATCCTTGCGTAAATACGGGTTAGGTTCCCTTAGAAAGACCTCCACGGAAGGCACTCTCCCCCCCCCCTTCGGGCCCACATCCCTCGTATAGATAATTATACTTCATAAATCACACCAACACCCCGTTCGGTATGAAAAAATATGTTAGGCCCGGCCTGGCCGAGTCTTCAGAAAAAAGTCGCCACTCTCGGGTCTGGGCCAGCCCCAGTATGCAGACTTTTTTATCGGCTTCGCCGGGGCGATAAAAAGTCTGAATTTGTAAAGGCTAAAATTATGAAAAACTCTTAATCAGCATGTTAGAAAAAGCATTGTTTCCAATTATACATTTAACATTTATTTATGGACATTTAAGTAGTACAAAAAAGGTGGTGGAAACGGCAAAAGTTAAACTGAATCGGAAGTTTAAGCTACCGAAAGAAGTTATTTTTTCACGTGCAATTTTTAAAAATGCATTTAAACATTTTATTAGGAGCCAATCAATGTTTAAAACTTTAAATGCGTTTTTCTGGATGATATTTTTTTAATCGTGAATTAAAAAGGTGCAAACTTGGAACATGTCTTTTTTGATTATTTTACATTAATTTTGTTTCGGCAAATTTGAAAACAATTTTACTTTTGAAAAGATGATTTTTTTTTCAAAATAAGTTACATATTTTTTTAAATAAATATTCTTAATATTTTTAAAATTAAAAAAATTCCTGAAAGAAAACTAAAATTATACTTTCCTCTTTAAATAAATGAAAAAATTTGAAATCCGATGAATTATGTTTCGAGTTATAAGGATTTTAAATTAAATCCGCTTAAAAAAATACTAAACATTTTAATTTTTTAAGTACTTTATGAAAAATATTAGGATGTGATTTTGTTTGCAAATTATATGGTTAACCATCACACAAAAAGAAGAAAAAATCAAAATTCTAGCTCAACAAATATATTTTTTACATGTTTCCGAGAACTCTTAAAGTAACATTGTTTCTTCTACTGCACGCATTTCAATTTGTGTCTAATCCCTTAAAACATGATGAATTATTTAAACGGCCATAACTCTGTGAGTTTTTCAGATATGAAGATGCAATTTTCTGTGCTTAATTCAGGAATGGATAAGGAAAGTTTTCCTGATTGGAAATTTTACACTACGGGGGCCGTATAAAAATTTAATTTTCGTATTTTTTCAAATATACCCCCTATGGAGTTGTAACGTATGTCATTAAATTTTGCACCTTTTTTTATGAAACTTTGCTATTGGAAGTATGGGTCTAAGGGCAATATTTAAGGAAATAACCTATTGTTTCGATATTTATGAATCACCCTGTATATATTACGCTAACGTGCGTGGCACAGAAATCGCGATTATTTGTTATTGTTTAATGGCAAAGCCCGAGAAACGCATCGGATTGGTTATTTTGCAAGTGTCCTTGGCAGGGCGTTTGTTTACGTTTTGCTTTTTCGGTGCAATATCTTTCGCTGCAATTATGTAGTTTGAAAATATCACTTGAAATGCCCGTAAAAAATCTCGGTGAATGCTTGAAAGTGAAGAAGAAGCCGAATTCGAGTCGAATCAAAATAGATTCGAAATCCAAATAGAATTGATCGAGAACGCCGTTAAGCGATCGACAAAATAGGCTTAATAACTGTGGCATGCACGCGTTGCTTCTGAAATCCAAATTACTGATTTAAACTTTCAGAGGCATGCATCACTGTGGGTGAAACGTGCAATTTCTGCAAAGTACTGTATTGGAAATGCGAATTAAACAGCAACAAGAAGTTTACAAAATATTGTCATGAACTAAAAAGTAATTTTGTACGGACAGGTAGTTTTGACTGTACGGACCTGCGATACGAATTTCAGGTTCATTTAAGAATATTATTACGGGGACCCCAGAAGTAAGATACAATAAAACCTGCTTAGACGAAAACGAAAATCACCAGTGATAAATTCCGTTTTATGCAGGTTATTTAAATTGATCAAAGCATAATAGCATTTTTTTGAAGGGAGGAGAGAGCTGGAACTTTTTTTTCGTGTATTTCAGGATTCCGTTATAAACAGGCTTTACTCTATTAGAAAATAAATTTGCTGGATGGTACTGTAAAAAAAAATCTATATAGTAATATTTGCTTACAATTTTATTATTTCTTTTACAGTACTACGCTTTGTGTTGTATTTGTAATTGCTTTTTCATATAAAGATTTTAAATAAAAAATTAAATTATTGAAAATATCATTACATTTTAATTAAATTCATCAGTTAATTTGAAATAAAAAAGTTTAAATTATGAGACATATAAAAATTAAAAAACTTAACTTTTGACTTTACTCAACTTTGGATCTGAACAGGAGTCGGGCACTGGTAATTTGCACCGTCTCCATCCGCCCCCCTCTGTACGGACCTGCGATAAAAATTTCAGATTCATTTAAGAATATTATTACGGGCCCGGGCAACGCCGGTCGGGTCAGCTAGTAAACTTATAATAGACAAGAGATCCAAAAAATAAATTATAAAACAACTACGGATTCTGGGGATGACGCTTTCTACCCTTTCTATATTTATGCATTCAGATAAAAGGGGGTGGGGATTTAGACGGTGTTAATAGAGATTATTAAATTCGTTATTTGAAATATAAACTAATTTTTAATTAATTCATATGTTTAAAACAATTCCTTTTTGAAAGAAATAATTTCAATTAACATTTTTCAATGACTTTCATTGTTAATTCAAGTCAACGTTTAATTTAATAACTATGTACTAACTGTGATTTCTATTAATAATGTTATTTAGATAATGACATGTGCTAGTAAATATATTTGTTTTATGATCTGTAAATGCAAGATGTATGGAAATTTCCAGTCTAATTCAAACTAAGATAACATGCTACGCTACATTGTTTTTATACGGAATGTTTTTTAAAGTGGTTCAGATAATTTATGAATTTTGAAATAGCGTTTTAAATCAGAATAAACTTCCAAATTTGTATTTCTTTTTCATTCCTATTCTGCAGAAAAAATTGTGCTTTAACAATGAACATTTTAAAAGAACATTCTTCCCATAACATTGGAAAAAATTGCTCCTCTTTTGCTCAGGGACATCGGGTTTGTCCTCCACCTGCTCCCGCATCCTCCCTTATGCGCCATTGTTCTCTTGTATTAATTAAACTCTCCGCTCGAATAATAACAACAATAATAAATAAATAAATAAATAAAAATGCAAAAAAAAGGGAATTAGAGATTTAATTTTACTGTCCTTTAGGAGCCTCTCTTAAGTTTAAGAGGGCATGCTCGTGCTTGACGTACCTTTTTGTTTAACTCTCTCGCTGCACAACCTGAGAAATATTCGGGCATGAATTTTACCGTCTAATTAATACTATTTGGTTATTCCTACCAGTTACTTTTTAACGAAAACTTTGTCTGATTTAGTCAGGACATTCTCCCCGATTACCATAGTCAAAAATTTCAGCTTTAAAGAACCGGTGATAAAAGATTAAAAATTCTGTAAATGACGCTCATCGCGAAGAATTACTTACGCAGCGAGAGGGTTAATAAGGTCCGTCAATAGCGTTTGGTGATGCTGCAACTTTCGACAAAGAAAGAAGATTAGCATAAATTTAAATTTAAAAGCCACTTTAAAAACGACAGACAATGCAAACTTTTCGCAGACTACTTTCGGTAGCGTTTAGCGCTAAACGCTACCGAAGTCTGCTAAAAGTTTGGATTGTCTGGCGTTTTTAACGTTGCTTTTAATTTTAAATTTATATCATTCGGCGCCAAGTAGCATCTTAATAATTAAAGAAGATTAGTGCTGCTTATCTTAAGTTTAAGTTTCAATTTTTTATACAGTTTAATATCTTATATGTCATATTAAAGTACATTTTTGTTATTAAAGCGTCTATTATAGTATTAAATATTGCTGCATAAAAACACCTGGCTTAATTTCCCTTCTTTTGATACAAATGACATCAATTTTACAAGGTTTTTATTGAACTCGAGTTGTATGTACAGTACGAAACTTTCAATTTTAATTACCCTGCTTTTGATTAAGCTATTGACCTGAAATATGACACAATTGTAGATCTTACATGACAATAGAATTAAAAAAAAAATTGCCCGGTTTAGCGCATTAAAACACCACAAAACGTCTGCCCAAAAATTGTACTTTCGGAATAGGAATAAAATTGCGATTGTTTAATTTTAATAAAAAGATCCCTGTATTATTGCAACTATTATACATTTTAACCGCATTGATACCCGTATAATTATGGCGCCAGCGTTGCGTGAGTACGCAGTTGTCCTTTATAATATTGGTAGACCTTTAGAAGTTTCATTTCTAACGTACTTTTGTTGTAGCTATTTTTAGAACTCTAAAACCATATGTTCCTATGCGCTAGCCTAAAATTCTTGCCAAGTTTGGCGAAAATTGGTGAAATACACTCAAAGTTGACTTATGAAGAATTGCCATAAATGAAGCTAACTCGATTATTTTTGCCTGATTTAGCGAAATTATCATTAAAATTCAGCTTTTTCTTAAACTGGGAATGGGTCTCTTATAATCGGTTCCCTTGCATTTTAGCTTCAAGTTTTCGAATAAAGATAGCTAAAATTTTAAAACCAAGAAATACATAATTACTTTGTCCTTCCGGTACAATCCGGAAGGACTTTTTTCGGTCAACCCGGAAAAATTATAGATTCATATCCGCTAATTCATATCTTATTAAGCTTACTAATATCACCACATTTAGCGACACAAAATTGACATAAATTGAGCCAACTTGCAGATAGGTGGCTAAATAGGCGAAATTCTCATTCAAATGCAGTATTAACAAAAACTGGAAATTGTTTGTTGCATTTCAGATTCAAGTTTTTGAGTAAAATTATCTAAAATCTTAAAATTAATAAAATGCGGAAATTACTTTTTCCTCCCAGTACAGACCGCAAGGACTTTTTTCAGCTCAACTTAAAATACTTTCCATTCACCCATTATTTCTTCTTTAATCGGATTTCTTAATAAGCTTTTCAGATTTCTTGGTTAATGTCTCGGGTAAAAGAAATTTATTTTTATTATTTGTTTGCTAGCAAGAATTGATTCTATATCATATTCTATATAAATATGGCTAAAAACTAATATTAGTTTAAGGGATTATATTAAATTTTTCTTTGATGACCTAATAGGAATTGATTTTAAAAACAAAATTTTTATATTACTTGTTGTATAGGAAAGTATGAGTGCAAATGACGCGTTGAGGTACAAACACCAGAAGGGCAATTTGGTCCAGTGTTGCCAGATCGTCAAAAGTCAATTTCCCCAAAATTTCGGAAATTTCCCCCAAAATCAGAGTTTTTTTTCTAAAATGTCCCCAACGCAGTTTCTACTCAAAAAGTAAATTTTCAATTTTCAATTTCCTAATATAAAAATTATTTAACTATTTAAACTCAAATTGTTTTCCCCAAATCAAGCATTTTTTTTTGTAAAAAATCCCCATTTACAAAAAATAAATTTTTAAACTCGGCAGAATTTCGCATACTAATATTCGCATCTAAACGAAAAGAATGAGAGATGCATTTTATAGTACAACAAGGTCGTTTACACTTGCTTTTTAAATTGTTGTCAATCGATGATGCTAGCCTATCCTTACGTTAGCTACGTCTACATTTATACCATGTAACTTTTTCAAGGTTTAGACCATCTCTAATCAATTGTGATTTGAATGAATTTCACATGGTGTTGGCATCATCTTCTTCTATTTGATTTAACTTATAAATCGTTATTTTTAATTTTTTGCCATCCCTAATGAAATACCTAATCTTAATACAAAGCACCTTCGTTGTATTAATCACTGTGCTTTCGTCAATAATAAAAGAAAAATAGCTGCTTTCCACATCTTTAATTAAGCTTTTAAAAACATGGCAAAATAACGTTTCGGATAAGTCCTGATGATTTGGTAATCTGAAAGGTTCATGCCGTTTAAGACAGCAGATGAGTTTTCATTGAAGTTTCTTATAAGGCGTCGGCTGCATTCATTCAGAAATGTTCAGTTATAAACGTAACAGTGTGATTGTAGAATGGAATTGTACGACTTGCAAAAAGCTCTACTGTCATTACATGAAGTACAAATTAACCAGCCTTAAACAAAAAAAAAAGTTATAAAATTGTTTTTATTTCTGTTGTATAAATATATATACTAATAAAATAAATATGTATATGTGTTTGTGTGTCTGCCGCGATGACTAGGGAAATCTGCTGCACTTAGTGATCTAGAAATTCATGTGGGGATAGTCCAAGGCAGGTCATGATGCACCTGTTGTACGTGGAAATTGTAATGTTGTAAACGATGATCATGACCATGAGGATAATGATTGATATCTCCGATTTCTGTATTTTATTTTCGTTTTCTAAATGAAAATTGAATTCGAGACAGATCCAGTGTTCGATGACTAAAAGTAAACTTTACGTGAAATAGTGAATAAATTCCCCAAGTTTTACCTCAAAATGATGATAGTCGCCAAACATTTCCCCACGAACTAATTGTCCCCAAAAAATTCCCCTGGAGGTCCAAAATTCCCGAAATTGGGACAAAGTCCCCAATCTGGCAACACTGATTTGACCCCTTTTTTAAAAAAAATTCGCATTCATACCAGAAAATTCTTATACTATTCTTCTCTTTATTTAAGACGACATTTCATGATTACATAAAGAAAAAAAATTCTCTGAAAGTTTCTTCTTGGTCTTATTGGATTTTCTATCACTTTGTATAAATGCAGTTGCAAAATGCCAATATGCTTTGTAGTAAAACTCACCCTAACAATGTGCTTCACAAATAAAAATATAATTACAAGATATTATCTTCACTGTAATAAGATTTATGAAAGAAAATCAGTATTTAAAAAAAATTACATTGACATTCAAAAAATTTTCAAAATTAAAAGAAAAAAGTCAGTTCTTCACTGTTAAGTCCAGCTAAAGATGGCCTCTGCTAATAAAAGAAGCCTTTACATCTGTTACAATGTCTGTTATTGCCATTTGTTGAGAAATTTGTCAATGTATGAACCCTCCCTATGTATCAAACCTCCCCTACCTCCCCTATCTTAAAAACGTCTAGTTGCTTGAAAAGAGTTTTGATTAAAAAATAGACTTAGATCTTTCGGTTTATAAAAAAAATCTAAATTATCAAAAGAAAGCAACTTATTACCGCTTTCAAAGGCTGTAGGATGTATGCTCTTTTTTGCATTTTGTGTGTCATTTTTTGTAATTGTGTACAGTAAAGATCCATATAATGATGATATTTAGAAATAATTTATTTCACTCAAAGCTACAAAGTACTTAAAACTTTATAATTCTTTGATGAATAGTTACGGCCATCGGTATCTGTGAATTTGAAAACTTTAATTATAGACATATATATATATAAATATATAAATTTCATTAGAGCCATTAAATTTTAATGTCGACTAGTATTTTTTGGTATTATAAAGTGTTGAACTAGAACTATAAGTTACTTCAAATTGAATACTAGATATAGACTGTAAACTAATTTTTATGTTAGTCTATCTTTAATAACAGTATTACATGGATATCGTACGATAACTGGTCACAGATCTATTAAGGAAAACAACTCACAATATTCATTATTTTTTTGGTTGTTGGTTGGTAAACTGTGAAAAAATATGCGGTAACCTTTGTATATTGATTAATCGAAGCGAACTTCGTTTTGTTTATGGTGTTCAGTTTTCTAGGAAATATAAAATATACAGTCTGTTTGCCTGTAACAATGGATTTTTTTTAAGTTTCTTATTTTCTCAACAAAATTTAAAATGCACTAAATAATTTAATTTTATCAATAGTTATCACATAATTTCCAATAGATTAAAAAATGCAAACTCTTAAAAAATATATTCTGAGTAATGAATTAATTATGAAAATCATTTTCCGTATTTCCTTTTTTATAACTTTATTACTTTTTTAACAAAATTTAAAACATGAGTACTTATTTTCTTATTAATTAAATTTTATCTCTAGTTATCACCTGAGTTCCAATGGATTACAAAAATCAAACCCATAATAATAATAAAAAAAAACTTTACGAGTAATTTTAGAAATAGGAAAATCGTTTCCCATATTTCTATTTTAAACTTCGGAGTGATTATTTAAAATTTTAAATACCGCTTATATTTTCCACATCTCTAGATAAAACAAAAATATTATGATGAAAAAGAGTAATAACTTATTCCTAATTATACGAGAACTTCGTTCTCCTGTCATTTCATATATTTTTTTCTCTTCCTTAACTTCACGTTCTTTTCAAATATTTTGTTGTTCAGATACAGATTTTGATCCTGCAAAAATTATATACTGAACATCCATTTACTACACATGCACTATTACAGAATCCACATAAATCCTGTGTAAAAACAATCAAGTGTGTAAAGACGCCCTATCATACAATATCCCCACTATATGGTTAAATATCCTGAAAATAAATCCTGAAAATCTGAGCAAAGTGACGTATTAAAATTAATGGTACGGCAGTTAAATATTTTCCTCTATGCAAATTTAATCTGAAACACTGCTACTTCGACTGTCCAGCTACGTATTTAAAAATGAATGTGACGCATGAAAACAAAGTGATATAATAAAAATAAATTTATCTGCAGTTAATATATATTTTTTTCTTCATTTTTGTTCAATCCAAGGGACTGCTACTTCTACTGACAAGTCTAATAATTATTGGTTCACATTTTCAAAACGAAGCGGCGTATTTGTATAAATGAACAGCAATTAGTAATTAAAATGTTCTCTGATGATGGCTTCGGGGAAAATGCAGGCCGAAAGTACTAAGAAGTTTTAAATAAAATGTAAATTTTTAACTTGTAGCATCTATTTTACTATTTTATCCACCTTTAAAGTAAAACAGTGAGTTTTTTAAACTTCATATTTATTTACATATGTTCATAATTTCTTATTAAATAAATTTCATCAATAGTTATCACTTGAGATCCAATGGTTAAAAAAATAAAACATTCTGAGTAATGTTTTATCCTTGAAAGTCGTTTTCCATATTTTTTCTTTATACTGCGAAGTGATTATTTAAAATTTTAAATCGAGCTTATACTTTCAACATCTCAAGCTAAAACAAAAATATTATGAGCATAAGCAGTAATAACTTATTCCTAATTATACGGCGAACTTCATTCTCCTGTCATTTCATATATTTTTTTCTCTTCCTTAACTTCACTTTCTTTTCAAATATTTTGTTGTTCGCATTACACATCAAGTCACATCTATCTCATTCCCAATTATTCCTTCCACAGTTTTCGGAAACATATTTTTGCGTATTATAAACGATGGCCAGGAAAAGAAATGAGGCCTTTTCTTTGCTGTCTTCATAATTTATTTCCTCAATACACGATCTCATTCTTCAAGGAGGGGACCGCAAAAGCAAAAGGAGGGGGCTATCTAAAATGAAATATCATCCCAAAGCTTATTTATCAGACCTGCCTGGAGCATAAAATAGATAGCCATATTTTTATACAGATGAATCTCAACGGGGGGAAAGAAAGTATAAAAAGAGGGCAAGGTTTTTGCTGCAATGGACGTTATAACGTAAGTTAGTCTTCTACAAAATCGCTTGAATAATTCATTGTTATAGGAGTTTAGGACAGTCCCGATTCTAATCAATTATAGACTGTCAACTTTACGAAGGGGTATGAAATAATGATATTTACATGGGGTTTGTTTTTTGTTTAAAAAATATCGGTGGAAAATGAATTTTCAGATAAGGAGGAGTCATGTTATTTATTAAAGGAATATTCTTATTGGATTATGGGAAGAAAGGCAAATATTTCTATGTGATTGTCAATAGCATATTGTTTTTTGAAACGCCAGAAGTTTTGATTTAACTCGTTGCCGCATAATATAGATTAAAGGAATTTTTCTAAAATGTGGCATTGAGTTTTAGTGCAATAGCTTGATTGTGAGAGTAAAAATATATGATATGAAGGTAACGTATTGACATGGTATCTCCACAAGAGAAATCATTATCTAAAGAAAATAATATTTTGTACGGCAAATGATGAAATACGATGTTTATTTCATAGTTTATACATTACTGAAGCATAGATTTTAGATAGACAGAAAACATAATTTAAAATTATTTTAAAAACCATTATTTATTATTATAAAAAGCAATTTCATTTTTAAATTAATAATGTTCCCAGAAATTATTTTAAGAGAAGATTATTTACTTTAGAATAGCGTTACCGTAAATGTCTGTTTAATAATCTATAAATGATTCATTTTCGAAATAATTCTTTAAAGCTGAATTATTAAAAAATAACATTCAAGTTAACTATGTTTTATAGGGTATTTTCATTGTCATTGTAAATATTAGTTTTAAATTGAGATCCTTTTAAAGGATAAAAATGTATCAGAATACAATTACTAATTTGTAATCTATTAACTGATCCGCCAGGCGCTGTCCTAGTTCGTGATAATATTCTTAAATGAACCTTAAATTCGTAGGATTTTATATCTTTAATTAGATTTTGTCTAAAATAAAATGCTGACTGAGTGAAAATTCGGTAAAAATTAATTAAATAAAAAATAAAAATTAGCTGTAAAAAACTCGATACAACTGGAACTGTAAACGGGAAGAGGGCAACATGTTTCCGACGACTGCGTAATTTTCGTGCTAAAATATTGATATTTAAGTGCAAAAGTTACAGTTTTGCACTTATCTATTTACTTTTTTTTTTCAAATCGAAATCCTAAGTTTGCGTTATGTAAAACTAAGTATATTTGTAAATCAAAATTTGCGTACCTGCGACAAAATGCACGGAAAAACCAAATGCTATTTAGGGGAAGTAATTTCTTTCAATGGGTTAATTTTCATATATTTTTAAATGGTTTGCAGTGTTGCAAAGAGAATTGAAAGCATGTGATGTTTTGAATTTTATTTTTTTGCGTAACGTTTTTATGTCAATCAGTAATTTTGAAATATTTCAGAAAAAAGGAGGAAAGAGCGGTTGTAATCCGGTATTTTAACCCAGTGAGCGTCTGAAGACTTTCAGGCATTTCCAAAAAATGTTTTTAAAACTAATGTTAATTAAGATTTTCGTTATCTTTTTGTTTCTAAAATACAATTCTTGCCCTTTTATTTGACATATATCTTAAAATGCTATTCGGTTAAAGATATTTTTGGCTGCAACCTATGTAAGTTGTTATTAGAAAACGGAAAAATACGAGCAATCCGCTTAGAGGGTTAAATATTTTAAGAAATAAAATGTTTTAAAAAATTGAGGCTTAGAAAAGCGGCACCGTATAAGAAAAAAAAACTTCAAAAACAAACCATTTTATTTCAAAGAGTTAACATAGCCGTTGATTCAAACTGATTTACAGCATTTAAGACGTAATACTAGGTTGAGCAAAAAGTTCTAGGAAATTTGTGAAAGTTGCGTTGTTATGCGCAAATTAACAACAAAAGCAACAAGGGCTATTCTTTAAAGTAGAGACCATCATAGTCCACGACTTTCTGCCATCGTTCTGTTAGTTTCCGGATTTGCTGAAAATACCATGGCGGCTCCTTAGAATCGAAAAACCCTTGACATGCTTCTTCAACTTTATTAAATAATTCAAATCGACGGCCTTTGAAAAAGTGTTCCATTGATCGAAAGAGGCCATAATCAGATGGAGCCACGTCTCGACTGTACCACCAGTACTCCTATATACGATACAAATTCTGGTAACTATTAGATTAAAAATTTCCCAGAACTATTTGCTCAACCTAATAGCACGATCTTTCAGAAAAGTATCTTCGTTTATAAATTTACTAAGCGGTTTGGCTGATGGAAGTTAAAAAATAATGACAAAATAGCTCTCCTCCCCCCCCAAAAGCCCTTCTTACCGATTTTCATTTCTTCCCAATGCGTTAATAGGGTCCTAGACATGCGCGAGCGCTATGTCCGTCTCGGAAGGATAGATGTCAGTTTTGATGAGAGTTCTTTGTAATTTTTAATTACTGACTCATCTAATTATCAGAAATTTAAAATCCTGATTTTCATGTGCATTCGGACAGGACTTGGACTATCCTCAACAAAATTGTCATCCTTGTACATGCGGTAGATTTTGCTAGTCATCGCTGACATACATACAAACTGTGCGAAATGTTCTTTTATTACTACATATAGCTGATTTTTTAGAAGACATTTCCTAAAGCCAAACCATTAAAAGACAACAATACTGGCAGCCACGTTTTATATTGTTTTGCTACAGCAGGTATTTTGAAATCATCTTTTTTTTTTCTTTTTTTTTTTTTTTTTTTAGATACAAATAAATAGTTATTGAATATTTTTTCATTCAAAAAATTCTTCCTATAATCATAACGCAGACATTTATATATAAAAAAAAAAATCATTTGAAAATTTTCATACAAAAAGCCATTTATGAAAATATATATTGTAAAGAAAACAACCGTGGTTAACTCTTTTAAGAATGAAAAGTCGTTTTTTTCCTTTGATTCGTAACTAAACTGCCGTTTTTGAACCCTTTGAAAAGGTGAGATTAAATGCTGTGAAAATACTGACATTTTATCCAGATTATTATGGATAAAACAGACAATTGCCATTTAGACAAAATTCCAGGATCACTAAAAAATTCAACAATTGCTTGATTTAGTTCTGCTCTAATGAAATACATCATTTTAGTGGTGGGAGGGGGGGGGATATAGATATCACTATTTATTAATATAAATTGTTAACTTTAATTCTGCGATAAATGCTTTCTATGCAGAAATACAGGTACCTACAATCTCCTTTCCTTGGGCCGCTAATGAAAGACAATATATTAATATTTTCCCTTCTTTCCTTTATGTATCCTTGTTCTGAAATTTGCGAAATCACTGCGTTGGAAATTTATAATGAATAGAAATAGAGGCAAATAATTTCTGACATTCTTGATCACATAACTGATTGTATGTCTTTAGATTATATTTATCGTTTGATGCGTCATATTAAGGAACATATAAATGCAAATGTTCATTTATTTCAGTATCTACAAGGGGGCTCTGTCCTCCTGCTCTCTACGCTCACCAACACCTCGCGTAATCGCTTCGCAATTCCGTTCCGTATTGCTATGCAATCCCTATTTTCTAGCCAATCCCAGACGTAATTGTTTAGGGTTTCCATTCTGGATCGCTTCGAGGTCCCTTATTTTCAATGCATTCAATTTTTAGATTCCAAACACAGATGACCCCCCCCCCCCCACACACACACACCACCACCACCACCACCACGCTTATCTCATTAGTTAATGGAAATTATCTTCTTTCTGTAAAAATCCCTTTTGCCATGGACCCCTAACCCCCCCCCCCCAAAAAAAAAAAAACAACAAAAAAACAAAAAAAAAACCAGAAGTATATCGAAATGCAGAAGATTCTTCGCTTCCACCGCACATCCTGTCTAATTTTTCTACCATTTTTCGAAGTACAATTCTCGCTAAGAAAAGACTGAAAGCTCTGTCCAATCAGATGCGTTTCGCGGTATCTACGCAGATTTTCACTGATCCATTTCCAAATCATTTGACCCATTTCCAAATCGTTACTTTTTTTATATATATAGAAGAAAAGTCATGATTTATGGGTGATTCAAGGAAAACACATATAAAACTATAGTACTGCATAATTTAACCTAACAATTTCAAAAAGAAAACCAAATTTTCTTTCCACCGTAGTTGAAAAGTGTTCATGGACCCCATTTGTCTCTATACTGTAACAAAAAACAAATGTTTTTCATCCCTTTAATGCATGATTTTACATTTTGCATTAAAAGCATTATATATGAGCCTACTTTGTTAATTATCGACAAGAAAAACAGTTAAAAAAATATGTTTCCGTTGTACGTAATGTCATAATATCAATCCTGAGTTACATAACAAAAATTGCTCAAAAATGTTAATTTTAATTTATACACTTACTTTAACTCTATATCTACTGACGGTACACATGTACCATTAAATTAACTTGTTATAAAATTCATTTAATACAACGATTAGTGGTAATACAGTTTAGAACGATTTATAGAAGCATTACTTTATCTTGCTCCAAAAGCACTACGGGTTACACAAAACGAAAATATTTTTAAAGGGATGATTTATTTTGCCTTTGCATCTTTTCAGCTTTCCTGGCGTTCAGGGGGGGGGGGGGGACTTTTCAATTCTGAAATATTTCTATAGTTCTATTGTAAGAACATTATATTTGTACATTTCCCAATTCTACAAAATACTAAGAAAAATATTTAAAATAAAAGATTTGAGTGAGGTTATAAATATTGCATAAAATCCCCATCAATTCAAATTTAATTAATCCTTCTAAATCCTTCAATCCTTCTAAAATTCTTCTTAAATTAATCAAATGATTATGCAAATCTTCTAATTTAGTTTCAAAAATTCATAAAAATGCTTTAGAAGATAAAATCTTCATGAATTCATAATTCAGTACATAAAGGGCTAAAGTGTCTACACTGCACTGTTCAACTATATAATATTTTTTATAAAGATTTTGATATTTTGCAGAATTAATAATTACTACCTTATAAAGCTACTTGGAAACGTTTCAGAAAATTACGGGCAGGTAATAAAAACTCCTTTTTATAAATTCTTCTTTAAATTTCGAAACTAAACCATTTTCTGGATAAAGGAAATCTTTTTGAAATCTTGAGTGACTCAAAAGCGGTCATTGTATATTTATATTTTCATTCGTGATTAGAGTACATTTTCGTAGATTAGGAAAATTTGTCTTTTTTTACAGTGTATGTCCGTCCACCTGTCTGTCTGTTCATGCTCTAATTCTTGTAAATAACTCGAATTGCCATGTAATTTTTATGTAGTATTGATATTTACTATAGATTTTTTAGTATTAAAAATGAAAACTGTAGTATTTATGATTTATTTACAGGGATACTCAAGGAATTCCGCTATATTATGATGCATGGGGAAACCCTTTCCTGTGTATTTTAATGCTGTTATAATACATAAAACATACTTAAAACTGGCTGTGATTTAACTGCCGTAAATATATTTGTATTGCCAGCTAATTTTTATACATTATTGATGGTTAGAATAGAGTGATTGGTGTCTAAAATAAGTCTGTAGTATTTATAAATCGTTTACAGGGACACACAAAAAAATTCCGTTACATTACGATCTAAGGGAATAATCGTTTTAGTTGCATTTTAAGTATGTTACAAATCTAAAAAACATAATGAAATTGAGATGCACCACTAATGTGTACAAAAATGCTTTATGAAGTATGGGGAATAAATAGAATTTATAGAATATTAAATACATGAATTATCACGTTGCTAACTAAGCATAAAACAACAGAGTGAAAATTGTTCAAAGCGGGAATCGAACTCGGATCCTTCGAATAACGCCCCAATACTGTACTATTTGAGCTACGAAGTCATTTTTCATTCTGTTGTTTTTATGTTTAGTTAAAAATGTGACCATTAACGTAATTAACATTAAATAATTTCGTGCGTAATTTCACTATTGAAAGTTAATTGAAAAATTAATTAAAATTATACATATATAGCATTTATAGTTCGTTTATTGGGAAGCACGAAATAATTACATTACATTATGATCCCTGGAGGAAAATAGTTTGCGATGCATCTTAAAGATGCTATGATACATCAAACATAATGATATTAAAAAGGATCACTAAGGTGCTCTATAACATATTTTCTAAAGATTATGATCTGTATGGTTCTATAGAATTTATAGTTCATTTAAAGAGACGCACAAATGAACTCAGTTACAGGACTGACTATGATTTATTTCATTATATGAGAGAAATGAAATTTTTTATTCATATTTTATTAGTGTTAGAAAGTTTTCATAACATATGCTTGATCCATGATTTTTCGTTTTTGTTATCTAACAATAAGTAGTATACTAAAAATATTTCCCGAATTTTTAAATTTAATCTTCTGCAAGAATAACATTAGTAATTTTCACCGTTTGCTTCTATTTTATTTCAAAAACTTGTAGCCTTTTATAAGGTACCCTGTATAATATTTTAGTACATTTTTTAACAATAAGTGTTGAATGAAAGGCAGGAAAACATCTTTTCATTCTTTAAAATACAAGGTACTTTTATACAATATATAGAATTCGTACAGAAATTTAGAGGTGTATAAAACGGATAAAAAGAAAATCATAGTTAATGATATACGATGGAAGGGGGACTTAAAATCGTTAGTCCCCAACTTTTGACTTCTGTTTCTTTCTGGATCATTAGTCACTGTCATAGTGAATCCGTACTGATAAAGTGTAGTCATTCTGCGAGTATATCACAGACGGTGGTTGAAGTATTCTGCAGCAATGAAAAATCTATAGATATACGTATCTTTTTTTAAGGCAGATGTATTACTTTAATGTCTAAGAACGCTTTAATATACCACAGGGAATCCCATAACATCATAAATCATTTTATATATGATAGCTATTTCGTTTAACTATCTAAAGTTGGATAAGAGATGAGCTTTCCTTTTATGTTAATACAGTTAAGGGAAGATGAATATTATGTTTTGAATGTATTAACACATTTGAAATAATTATTACTACTACGATACTTTTTCAGAATAAATTGCACATGCACAACGGAGTACTGATTATTCGAACTTGCTGGGATCATTCGAAGTTCGTATATGCAAGTTCGGATAATTGCACAAATTATGTAATTCATACTGAAGACTTATTTAATACCTGTGTGTTTATATTAATAACAGCCTCTCTTTACGCTTTAACCAAACTAGGAACTACAAGCCGGAAATACTTCATTGTTTAGAATATTTTGTACATGAATAAGCCTTTTTTTATACTAAATTTTGATATTATCAGGTTTCGTACGCACCGCGGAATTCAAGGGATTTTAGGCGTTTTAAATCCAGAAATTTCCTAAAGTACTTGTTGCTATATATGCAGATCGATTTTTTTCTAATAAATAAGTCAAACCATTCTTTATGAAAATTCTGGTAATAGGTGCTTGAAGGCCTTTGAAGCATATGCACTGTAAATTAAAGTGTCTGAAATTCAAACATTTAAGTGTCTGAATCGGAGTGTTCAGTTTTCAGACATTTTAAAATGTCTGAATTTTTTCAGACACTTTTAGTGTCTGAATTTCAGACACTTCAAACGTCTTAATAGCATCCATTTTTTTTGTAAGCATCATACGTAGCCATGTTTGACCACGTTGAATCCTGGAAAAATATTTGGTAGGGGTCCTGCCCCCCCTCCTACAACCTGATTTTTTTGGTGTTCCCAAATTTGGTACGCAATTTTTGTTAAGCTGATAATTTAAATCTTTTACGACATTTTACTGATTATAATCAATATTTTGAAATACAGGAGTAGAACAAGATTAAAACAAAAAATATTTATCTAAATATTAGATTTTTAAAATTTGTTTTATTTTTAATCTTATTTTACTTTAAAACTTCAAAATATTGATTATAATCAATACAATTTCGAAACAGATTTAAAATATAAGCTTTACAAATATTGCACATCAAATTTGTGGGCACTAAAATCGTAGGGGGGCGGGGCACGGCCTAGTATGCCCATTCTTTAATCAAGAAGTTCTTTTGCAAAAAATGCAACCCTGCATTATTGTTATCTCAATTGAGATGTCCGGTATCCGGGAGTATCCGTTGTGGAGGTTAATGGACATTCCCGAATAGCTATTCTGAAACATCTATTTAGCGAATACTTTTTTAATCCGCATGGCATACATATTTGTATATTTTTACCTCACAAAAGCAGACATCTCCGATTATCGTACAAATTCAGCGGTAAGGGCTATTGAGGGCTTTTAAAGTACATGGATAAATATATATATTTCTTATAATCTTGTCCTACTCTACTTCATATAATTTAAAAATAGATTTAAAAAAAAATTATATTGCCACATAGGCAATTTTACATATATATCAGATGATAATCACAACAGCTATTTAACTACGAATAAATAAATAAATATTCTACTTTACCCTTTGCACTCGAGGACTCCGGAGCGGAGCCATTTAAAATTTGTCTTCAAACTCGAGGGCTCCGCTACGGAGACAATGCAAATAATTTTGTGATACCTGTCTAGAAAAGCCAAGATTACATTATAGCACAAAATTATTTGCATTGTCTCCGTAGCGGAGACCTCGAGTTTGAAAACAAATTTTAAATGGCTCCGCTCCGGAGCCCTCGAGTGCAAAGGGTTAATATTGAGAAAAAAATTACTTCGGTATTTTGTTTATTTATATTTTGTGTTTTTTAATCTTGTCCTACTCTAAAAGTTCAAAACTTTCATTATAATCAGTGCAAGATTTAAGGTATCAACTTTACGAAAATTTCATACAAAATCCCCCCCCCCCTCCCCGAAAAAAAAAAAAAATTCTTATCATTTAAAAATTAGATTTTTTAAAAATTTATATTGCCACATGGGCTTATTGTTATCATTCCTATGAGACAACTATTCCTATGAGTAAACAAGACATCTTTAAAGCAAAAAAAAAAAAAAAAAAAAAAAAAAAAAAAAAAAAAAAAAAAAAAAACAAAGTTAGCACATGATATCACTATGATACAAACTTGCGATGCTTATCAGTAAAGTCTAATTGGAAAATGACCTTCGAATCCACACATGCAGCAAAATCTAAATAAACAAATGATTTCCTTTTTCCTGACTGGCTTACTTCTCTGTTTCCAATTCAAAAGTTTTCACGCATTAAAAGATTTAATAGCTTTAGAAATATATCTAAGAAATACTTGAGATAAACATTAATTTTCAATTATATATAAATTTCATGAAAAGCAATTGATTTTCTTTTCCAAAAGCGAAAGTTTATAAATATATTTTTAATTTCAGCTGAATATTGTTCAATGGAAAAAAAAGGCAATCCCGAAAATCCCGGAATTTTCCTAAAATTAAAGCGGGATCCCGGAATCTCAATCCGGATCCATTGAAACTAAGAACTGCCATATTGAAAACAAAACAAAACAAGAGAATGAACTTAACTTTTAAATATGTCTGTTTTTTAGTGATGTTATTACTTTAAATTTGAGAAAAAAGATGAGAATAAATAATACATAATTTGTTATAAAAGACAACGTTAAATTAAAAAATATATACTTCTAGAATTAGTGTTTTTTTTGTTTTTTTTTTTGCAAAAAGATTAAAAACTAATTAAATTTCATGTAAGATTTTGTTTAGTACAATAAATAAAATCATAAAAGACACTAATTTTAGTACTATAAAGAAATTATAACACTTACTTCAATCACTGTTTGTAAGAGGTAAGAAATATTCCTCGATTTGAAATTTTAAAAACTACCACAACCACAGTGAGGGAGAAAGATTTTCATCAGTTTAAAAGGTAATCCCATAATACATCCGACTAGCCATATTTAAAGAATGAGATGTTTCATCCTCAAAACAGGACCCGCCAGACAAAAGTTTCTTTTTTTTTGCCAGCTTCGACAGAACGAAGATGAATAACACAATATTATTGATATAAATTAATACGAGTTAACACTAAGCCCATTGCACACGCTTTGTAGAATTTCCGGGTGTAATCTTCAACCGTCGTCTACTTCTGTTCTGTGTCTATCCCGCCCTTATATCGACGTCAGCTTCTAAGAGACATTTGATGTCGAGCACACACGTCAGATGTATGTATTCAATAAATAAATAATCCAAGTTAATACGAATTAAAATCGCAGTACTTCACATTTCGCAAAAAACGAATTAAAATACACGCGTACATAAAAAAGAACTTTGTTTGAAATACAACGTATACCACTTCGAACGAAGACATCTAAAACGCATGCGCAACTGGGAGTGCTAGTACCCCCTGGTAGTTATTGCGTCGAAAGAATCAAAACGTCTTAAATTAAGACACGTTTAAAGCAATGAAGTGTCTTAAAATAAGACGTTTGCGGATATTTTAGACATTATTCTCAGTTCGTTTACACCATGGTCATAGTAAGACACTTATGTATCTTAAATTAAGACATCTATAATGTCTGAATTTTCAGATTAAGACACTTAAGTGTCTAAATTTCTTTTTCAGTCACATATGTGTCTAAATTTAAGACGCTTCTATTTGCAGTGTGAGCCCTGTATTAAATTCAATTGTCAACTGGGATGATTCAAAACAGAATTAGTGTTAACGGTAATAGAATACACAGTAACTATAAAAATGTCTGTTTTCTACATAATTGTTAATTATTTTTATGAAATTTTTTATTTTACTTTCCATATTTTTATTTAACACAGTGACTGCCGTGAAACTCAGATATTTGTGCTAAAAATATTTATCGGTGCGCTATACTAAATGAATACGTAATGGCAGTAATATTTTCATTAATTTCTTTCTAAGAAACGGGGCTATTGATAATTTATTACGATGTATTTAACAAATAAAGCCCCTTTCCACGTATGAATAATTTCAGTTTCGCGTTTAACCCGAAAAAATAACTAAAATTTGATATTTATGAATGAAAAATCTATTACAATAACACTTTGTATAAAATTAAGAAAAATTGGCGCTACTGGAAATTTTGAAACGACTCGATAAATAATGAAAACCACAAAGCTAAAAAATGCTATAAAAGTGATATAATACCTTTATTTAGATTGACGCTCGTTTTATCGCACAAACGGAGACATTTTGAAAATCATTCATGATAGAAATATTTTTGCAAACAAATTTTAAAAACAATAACTTGGTAAATAATATCACAAGACTTCATGCATTATGAAAATGCATGAAAACATAAAATGAAATTGGATATTTGTGAGCGTGGATTAACTTTTACAATTAATACTAAAACAGCATAGCATCTCTTTCCAAATTTTAGGTAACTCAAGGGACACTGAATCCTTGCAAATATTCTCGTTGCGTAAAAATATCTCTATTGATCCCCGGATAATGGATGGTAGATAAAATCTTGACTGATTAATTATTCTGCTATTTTAAAATTGATCTGTAAAGGTTCTTTGATGCATAATCTGGCCAAAGTTGTGATTCTCCTGTTATATTTGATGTCTGCTATATGTTCTTTGATTCTAGTTTTAAGCTTTCTGCTGGACATACCTATATAAAACTATATCAGATGTAAATTTCCAACCGGGTGAAAAATGTCCAGACCTGGATTCGAACCAGGTATATCTTGGCTGAAGATGCCAATGCTCTATCATCTGAGCTATCCCGGACGAATCTGGTGTGACTCTTTCACCCAGCTAACCTGATTGATTACAGCATCTGGTCTGAAACCTGGTTTAGCTCAACAGAATAAGTCGCAAGTAATGGAACTCCAGAAATCGCTAGATACACAGTTACACTGGATTAATTTTCACACAATCATTCTAATTGGTAAATAACCATGAGCAGCTGGTACAGCATTGGCGGCTTCAACCAAGAGATCCTGGTTCGAATCCTGGTTCGGACATTTTTCGCCCAGTTTGAAATTTACATCTGATCTGGTTTATTTACCAATTAGAATAATTGTATTAAAAGTCCTTCCGGCCAGTGTCGGGAGGAAGAGGTACCTTTCATATTCCTTATTTTTAAAAAGCCAACTTATATCATTCAAACACACGAAGCTCAATTTAGTGGAAACCGAATATAGGAGATTCAATACTAATTTTTATCAATACAATGAATGAGAATTTCGCGAAATTAGTCAGCTTTATCCAAGCTGCTTTTCTTTAAAGTAACTTATATTTGGCTGCCAAATTCGGCGATTTCTTAAAGTGCCTGCCATTTTAAGACAGCATGGTGGATGAGGCTAACCAGTGAACTTGGTCGAGACCGTAGTAATTGCGGTGCACATGCTCACTCGCATCGGAATCGGTTGATATATACGAGTGCTGTTGCATGCAAAAAATCAGATTTTTCAAAATGTCACCCACAATAGAAATTGAAACTGCTATATCTGAGCCATTTTTTAAGGTAAAGACAAACAAAAAATGCTCCTGAATCCTTATACCAAGGTCAAATACTTAAGAAAGAAACCTTTTTCAATTTCTAAATTTTTTGCACCTCACTTTAAATATATATATATATATGTTTAATTTAATGGCCGCCATTTGGAAACAAGATGACTGATGAATCTGGCCAGCGAACTTGGTCGAGGTATTGATGTATACTATCCACATGCCTTCTTACATCGAAATAGGCGAATACGTGTGTTATCGCGTGACAAATACAAGATCGTTTCAAAATGTTAGCTATGCTAGAAATTCAAAGTACTATAATTCAACCATTTTTTTAAGATATAACAAAAATAACAAATTTTCAGAAACAAAAACTGCTCCGGAATCTTTGTATCAAGGCCAAACACATAAAAAAAAAATCTTTTTCATTTTCCAATTTTTTAATACTTCATTTTAAATTTTAAATTTAATTTTTTTAAATGGCAACCCTTTTGAAACAAGATGGCGAATGAAGCTGGCCAACGAACTCGGTCGAGACATTGGTATGTACTATGTACAGACCAAGTTACATCCAAATCGGTTCATAAATACGCCTGTTATCGCGTGACAAAAATCAGGTCGTTTCAAAATGTCAGTCACAATAGAAATTCAAAATGCTATTACTCAGCCATTTTTTTAGATATAGACGAAACAAAAACTATTCCGGAATCTTTGTATTAAGGTCAAACACGTACAAAACAAATCTTTTTTATTTTCTAATTTTTTGGTATCTCATTTTAATTTTTTTATTTTTAATTTTTTTTTTAATGGCCGCCATTTTGAAACAAGATGGCGGATGAAGCTGACCAACGAACTCGGTCGAGATATTTGTATGTACTAGGTACACACCAAGGTACATCCAAATCGGTTCATAAATACGCCTGTTATTACGTGACAAAAAACAGGACGTTTCAAAATGTCAGCCACGTTAGAAATTCAAAATGCTATAACTCAGCCATTTCTTAAGATATAGACGAAACAAAAACTGCTCCCGAATCTTTTTATCAAATTCAAACACATAAGAAGAAAATATTTTTTCAATTTTCAATTTTTATGTACCACATTTCAAATTAAAATTTTTCTTAAAAATTTAAATGGCCGCCATTTTTAAACAAGATGGCGAATGAAGCTGGCCAACGAAAACGGTGGAGACATTGGTATGTACTATGTATAAACGAAGTTACATCCAAATCGGCTCATAAATACGCCTTTTATCGCGTGACAAAATTCAGGACGTTTCAAAATGTCAGCCACGCTAGAAATTCAAAATGCTGCAACTCAGCCATTTTTTAAGATATAGACGAAACAAAAACTGCTCCGAAATCTTTGTATAAAGGTCAAATACATAAGAAAAAAATATTTTTCCATTTTCAATTTTTTGGTACCACATTTCAAATTTAAAAGTTTTTTAAAAATTTTAAATGGCCACCATTTTGAAACAAAATGGCGGATGAAGCTGGCCAACGAACTCGTTCGAGACATTGGTATGTACTATGTACACACCGAATTACATCGAAATTGGTTCATAAATACGCCTTTTATCGCGTGAGAAATTTCAGGACGTTTCAAAATGTCAGCCATGCTGGAAATTCAAAATGCTATAACTCAGCCATTTTTTAAGATATAGACAAAACAAAAACTGCTCCAGAATCTCTGTATAAAGGTCAAATACATAAGAAAAAAACATTTTTCCATTTTTAATTTTTTGATACCACATTTCAAATTTTAAATTATTTTTTAAATTTTAAATGGCCGCCATTGTGAAACTATGGTATGTATTATGTACGCACCGAATTACATCGAAATCGGTTCATAAATACGCATTTTATCGCGTGACAAAATTCAGGACGTTTCAAAATGTCAGCCACGCTGGAAATTCAAAATGCTATAACTCAGCCATTTTTTAAGATATAAACAAAACAAAAACTGCTCCAGAATCTTTGTATAAAGGTCAAATACATAAGAAAAAAATATTTTTCCATTTTTAATTTTTTGATACCACATTTCAAATTTTAAATTTTTTTTTAAATTTTAAATGGCCGCCATTTTGAAACAAAACGACGGATGAAGTTGGCCAACGAACTCGGTCGAGACATTGGTATGTACTATGTACACACCGAATTTCATCGAAATCTCGTTCATAATTACGAGAGTTACAGTGTGACATAGGTCATATATATATATATATATATATATTGAACGGAGGGTGGTTTCGGAGTCTGGGGATCATGATCGATGAAAATATACCAAAATTTTTTGAAATCGCTTTCCTCCGAACGGCTGCAATAGATAGCTTTTTGTAATGAAAGCTACCTAAAATTAATCTAGTGCTATGTAAAACTGTTTTGCTCAATCTTCTTTGGTGAAAGGTATTTCATATGATTCTGATAACTGGTTTAAACCTGTTATGCAGTAAAGAACCTTTACATTTCGATTTTAAAAATAGCAGAATAATTTATCCGTCAAGATTTTATCTACCATCCATTTTCCGAGAATCAATAGAGATATTTTTATACAACGAGAATATCTGCAATGATTCAGCGTCCCTTGAGTTACCTAAAATTTGGAAAGAGATGCTATGCTGTTTTAGTAACAATAGTTAAAATTAATCCACACTTCACAAACATCCAATTTCATATTAGTTTATGTTTGCACGCATTTTCATTATGCATGAAGTCTCGTGACATTATTTACCAAGTTATTGTTTTTAAAAAATTTTTTCAAATGTATTTCTATCATGAATGATTTTGAAAATGTCGCCGTTTGTACGATGACACGAGCGTCAATCTAAATAAGGGTATTATATCACTTTTATAGCCTTTTTTATCTTTGTTTCATTATAAGTGATTAGCATACCTATTTTTATAATGGAAAGCACTTTGTAAATGTGAGACAAAAAAGTCAGTTTTATGCAATCCGTGGCGGACAAGGTGTTAATAAAAAAAAAAAGTAATCTATGTTTAAGTTATACGATAAAAAAAGAAGCAGTTTAATAGATGTGCAGATAATTTTACTTTCTGTTAACTGGAGTTCACATACGTGTGTTACTGTACATAGAAAAAAATTGGTAATATGTTTAAATACGTTTTACTGCCAAATATTATGTTAAAGGGATATACTCTACAAGATTTAGATATATAAACTATATAAACTCGATACGTTTTAAAGGAAGACATAAATGTTTGGTGGAAACTTTAAGTCATTTTTTTAGAAGTCTTATTTCGAATTTCTATAGATGCCATATACTTTTTAAAATCCTATCAAAAGATGAAAATTCTGAATGAAACTTTCAGGTGATTAAATCTGTACTAAAATTCTGCTATAGATCGCACGTTAAAAATGCATACTTGCTAAAATTCTGTTTAAAATGTAGTGTTGTAAAAAAAAAATCTAAATTGATCTAAAAATTAGCCTTTAACACAAATATCTGACAAGCTTTTTTTCCCCACACATGAAGCATATGAATTAATTTTTATAATTGATATACAAAACCGTTTTCCTAAATACTCTCTTATTACTATTGTAAAATAACTTTCATTAATAAGAATGATTTTTTTAAACATTTTACAACATGGTTGAAAAGTAATTTTGAATTCGGTCTGTCTGTCCGTGCTGTAAAATATTCGGTAGTGAAAATGAAGCATAATGTATTTATAGTTCGCCACACACTTCGATCGGAACACATTAATGATTATCGTTGCATTATGTTCCAAATTGAAAAATCGTTTATGATATATTTTATTGATATCACGGTACTTGAAACAGCATGAGATTGATATTTGTTACTGAGGTACACGACAGTATGCTTTTTCAGGAATATAGAGTAAGTTGCATTTAAAATTCGTCTACTGTATAGTACAAAAGAGAATGGCTACATTATGATCTGAATGGAAAAATGTCTTGCCGTGTAATTTAATGACTTTATAATAATTCAAACATAAAAAAATATATAAGTTTCATTAAAATCTACAACATATTTTCTGCAGTTGTGGAGTGCGTAGCATTTATCATTCACGAACAGAGACAAGCGAAAGAATTCAGTTAAAAGATCGATTATGTCAGATAATTGCTGGAAGTGTGTTTTCGGTTCGGTATGCATTTTCAAACTCATCTAATTTTCAGTATATTACGTGGCATGTATAAATTCTAATGATCTATACAGGGCTGCTTGAAATAAATCGAAAACGTTACTGGATATAGACAGCAATTGCTGAAAATGGATTTTTAATGAGTTGGATTATTCTCATGAAAAGGTACAAAATAGCAAAGAAAAATCTATTTTAGAAATGTATGTAAATGTTCTTAAAAATAAATGGATGCATTCATTTATGCCTAATAAATAAAATTACATTAGTAATTAAGATTTATATTTTATTTTTCACAAGTTTTTGTTTTTCTTGAAATTTTTTCATGGTAACGGAAGCCATAGAATGTGCCATTTACACATTCAATGTTTAAATGAAGTCGTAAAAGTAATTAATGGTCGTAGCGTGTTTTATAATTATACTGTTAAGGGTCATTCAGACAGAAAAGGTAAAACCGGCTAGAAAAAATTGTTTTAAACTTTTGAATTTAGAGAACGTAAATTTTCTGAAAAACAATGCTCATCAGGATTTCATTATTTTTATTTATATTTTTTAATTTGTATTTGGAATCTCCATATACTGCACACAATGTTCGACAAATGATCGGTAAGCTAGACAGTATCAGTAAAAATAGATATACCAAGTTCACACAGGAGACAAAAAATAAGTTTTGAATTTTTAACTACTTTGCCTTTCAGGTTGATAAAATGGTAGATTTCTTTTTATTAAATGCAATGTCTAAAATTTGCATTGTAATTATAAATTAGCCTTTAATTATCTTATTTATGGTCACCATGTAGTATACATTGATAAATTTTCCAAACTTGATCACGAACTAACAAATTGGAAAATATTCAATAATTTCAAAGCAAAACAAAGAGTTATATCGAAAACACAAAAGGCATTTCTTTCTCCCAAACTACCTAATAATGTCTTGGAATGTACTGACATCGATACCACATTTCTTTTTTTATTTATTTTCAGTGTTCACGGAGAAACACTATTTTGTCCAAGAACAAAATGTATTAATTAATTACTCAGTAAAAAGAAAACCACTTAAAAATTTTTAAGTTGGAACTTAACTAACTTTTTCAAATTGTAGTTATTATTAAAAAACAAACTGCGAAACATTAATCCTGTTTAAAAGTCAGTGCGTAGTCATTCCACGGGAACTTTTGACTTATATCCTTTAAAAGATTAAAGTTAAATATTTAAATTATTTTACCAGAAATGCATTTAATAGCTTACTAAAAAAAAATAAATGAAAATATTAGGAAATTTGGTGCAATTCCTAATGTTTATCCCCTTCGGACTGTAAAAAGAACCTTTTCGTTAGCATGACCGACTTATGTGTTTCTTAACTGTTTATGTATTGAAATATGAATTCATGAAAATTTTATCTTCTAAAGAATTTTTCGTGAATTTTTCAAACTAGCAAAAGCACTGCTTTGTTTGGATTCGCGATTTTTACCCTATATATATAAAATCCTAATGAAACAAATTGATGAAACGACTTTATGAAACGATTTTATGAAACGACTGATTAAACAACTTGTTATGTTTTACGGCGATTTCTCCTAAAATATGGAATATTATGCGATGAAATTAACACCAAAAATCCGTATTGATCTGCAGATCTCAAAAGTGGTAGAGTTTTTAATTTCGAAATTGTTTTCGCGATATTAAATTTTTGCTAATTTTGAACACTTTTTCTCTAATGATGGCAACTCATATTTTAACCATAACAGATATTTTTTTCATATTTTAGAAAAGTTTATTATTTTAAACTAATTTGGCGACCAGTTTAGCCTCCCTTAAATGTATGCTAAGAAATGTATCATGCTATGTATCATGTTACTTTTATTCATAATTCAATTTATTTGAGCAATCTTTTGTTAAACCGAAAGATTTTGATAGAGAAATCAAGAATTCGAAATTTATACCTTAGCGCGACGGAGGTAATAAATGCCCAAACATTTCTCCTGTCTGATTTTTTTTTTTTTTTTTTTTTTTTATTCTCATTTTATTTAAAATACAAAATTTTTACTTCAAACTGAAACATTTAAAATTAATGGCTTTAACTTTTCTTTTTAACGAAATGAAAAGAAAAATATTAGGACAGATGTCATATACGCACCGGAGTACCTAATTGGCGCCAAAATGGCGTTATTTTATGTTAGTGTTGAAAAGGGTTTCATAATCAATGCCTAATGCATGGTTTTTCGATATTGTTTAGGTTAAAGTAATTGTATGCGCAAAAAAAAAAAAAAAAAAAAAAAAAAAAGGTCCAAACTCGAAGGAAACACGGCAAACAGAACTTTATGTCTGAAAGCAGCTAACAAAATACGAGAAAAATTAAAAAATAAAATTAATTAAAAGTAAAAAACGAATTAACAGTAAATAAATGACAATATAGGAAACTATAGACAATGTAAATATAAAAATAAAATTAATTAAAAGTAAAAACGAATTAACAGTAAATAAGTGACAATATAGAAAACTATAGACAATGTAAATTTAAATATAAAAGTAAAAATATCTTTTAAAGTAAAAATTTAAAA
The DNA here is from genome assembly GCA_963932465.1 of Maratus speciosus. Classification (NCBI taxonomy): domain Eukaryota; kingdom Metazoa; phylum Arthropoda; class Arachnida; order Araneae; family Salticidae; genus Maratus; species Maratus speciosus. The sequence goes on along the minus strand of OZ010788.1, from coordinate 377,289,904 downwards.
TTAAGTAAAATGTATAGAAATGGGTGACAAATCTTATTATTTACTAGTTTGTATCCATCAAATCCTGACGGATTATCCGCTGAATTTTTTTAAAAATCTTCATTCCTACTAATTACTTCTGTACAAGATAGATTATCGGTAAATTCCTTATAAAAGAAAGGCTGATTCACAATTTTAGTAATAGTTTCTAACCTGATTTAAAGATGGTTATTAATCTTGTTATAAATATAATGCGAAACCGCGCGAATTTCTCTTAATAGTCATAATTCTATGTTCTAATAATAATAATAATAATAATAATAATAATAATAAACGGCATAATATTAATAAATATAAAACATGTATAATAATAATAATAATAATAATCCAGTTTGCTTCTTTTGCTTGGTTTAAATATGAATTTTAATATATTGCGCTTGCGTTTAGAGTTCGTACATAAATCCAGTTTCGAACATACCACTACGCATGCATTTGAGAGATTACACCTAAACCCTATTTCGAATATTTCCCTCCTCATACGAGGAAACCCTTTTTTAACTTCAAATTACCACTAATTAACAGTAATTATGCTCCTCCGAACCGCAGATGGCACATCTATAGAATAAAACCGCTCATTTAAGATCAAGATGAATTACGTTGATGCAATAGTTTTCTCTTATGGACTGTTGAATGAATCGACCTTACATTTGTACTATATAGATTATCAAAAAGTCCTTCCGGCCAGTGCTGGGAGGAAGAGGTAGCTTTCATAATCCTTATTTAAAAAAAGCTAACTTATATCATGCAAACACACGAAGCTCAATTTAGTGGAAACCGAATATAGGAGATTCAATACTAATTTTTATCAATATAATGAATGAGAATTTCGCGAAATTAGTCAGCTTTATCCAAGCTGCTTTTCTTTAAAGTAACTTATATTTGGCTGCCAAATTCGGCGATTTCTTAAAGTGCCTGCCATTTTAAGACAACATGGTGGATGAGGCTAAGCAGTGAACTTGGTCGAGACCTTAGTAATTGCTGTGCACATGCTCACTCACATCGGAATCGGTTAATATATAGGAGTGCTGTCGCATGCAAAAAATCAGATTTTTCAAAATGTCACCCACAATAGAAATTGAAACTGCTATATCTGAGCCATTTTTTAAGGTAAAGACAAACAAAAAATGCTCCTGAATCCTTATATCAAGATCAAATACTTAAGAAAGAAACCTTTTTCAATTTCTAATTTTTTTGCACCTCACTTTAAATATATATATATTTTTTAATTTAATGGCCGCCATTTTGAAACAAGATGGCTAATTAATCTGGCCTAATTAATCTAATTAATCTAATTAACTTGGTCGAGGTGTTGATGTATACTATCCACATACCTTCTTACATCGAAATAGGCGAAAACGTGTGTTATCGCGTGACAAATACAAGATCGTTTCAAAATGTTAGCCATGCTAGAAATTCAAAGTGCTATAAATCAACCATTTTTTAAGATATCAACAAAAGAACAAATTTTCAGAAACAAAAACTGCTCCGGAATCTTTGTATCAAGGCCAAACACATAAAAAAAATCATTTTCATTTTCCAATTTTTTAACACCTCATTTTGAATTTTAAATTTAATTTTTTTTTAAATGGCAACCCTTTTGAAACAAGATGGCGAATGAAGCTGGCCAACGAACTCGGCCGAGACATTGGTATGTACTATGTACAGACCAAGTTACATCCAAATAGGTTCATAAATACGCCTGTTATCGCGTGACAAAAATCAGGTCGTTTTAAAATGTCAGTCACAAGAGAAATTCAAAATGCTATTACTCAGCCGTTTTTTTTTATATATTAGCGAAAGAAAAACTGTTCCGGAATCTTTGTATTAAGGTCAAACACATACAAAAAAAATCTTTTTCATTTTCCAATTTTTTGGTATCTCATTTAAATTTTTTTATTTTTTAATTTTTTTAATTGGCCGCCATTTTGAAACAAGATGGCGGATGAAGCTGGCCAACGAACTCGGTCGAGATATTTGTATATACTATGTACACACCAAGGTACATCCAAGTCGGTTCATAAATACGCCTGTTATTACGTGAGAAAAATCAGGACGTTTCAAAATGTCAGCCACGCTAGAAATTCAAAATGCTATAACTCAGCCATTTCTTAAGATATAGACAAAACAAAAACTGCTCCCGAATCTTTTTATCAAGGTCAAACACATAAGAAGAAAATATTTTTTCGATTTTCAATTTTTGGTACCACATTTCAAATTTAAATTTTTCTTAAAAATTTAAATGGCCGCCATTTTTAAACAAGATGGCGGGTGAAGCTGGCCAACGAACCCGGTCGAGACATTGGTATGTACTATGTATAAACGAAGTTACATCCAAATTGGTTCATAAATACGCCTTTTATCGCGTGACAAAATTCAGGACGTTTCAAAATGTCAGCCACGCTAGAAATTCAAAATGCTATAACTCAGCCATTTTTTAAGATATAGACGAAACAAAAACTGCTCCGAAATCTTTGTATAAAGGTCAAATACATAAGAAAAAAATATTTTTCCATTTTCAATTTTTTGGTACCACATTTCAAATTTTAAATTTTTAAAACTTTTTTAAATGGCCGCCATTTTGAAACAAAATGGCGGATGAAGCTGGCCAACGAACTCGGTCGAGACATTGGTATGTACTATGTACACACCGAATTACATCCAAATCGGTTCATAAATACGCCTTTTATCGCGTGACAAATTTCAGGACGTTTCAAAATGTCAGCCACGCTAGAAATTCAAAATGCTATAACTCAGCCATTTTTTAAGATATAGACGAAACAAAAACTGCTCCGGAATCTTTGTATAAAGGTCAAATACATAAGAAAAAAATATTTTTCCATTTTTAATTTTTTGGTACCACATTTCAAGTTTTAAATTATTTTAAAAATTTTAAATGGCCGCCATTTTGAAACAAAATGGCGGATGAAGCTGGCCAACGAACTCGGTCGAGACATTGGTAAGTACTATGTACACACCGAATTACATCGAAATCGGTTCATAATTACGGGAGTTACAGTGTGACATAGGTCAGATATATATATATATATATATATATATATATATATATATATATATATCAATTTTGAACGGAGGGTGGTTTCGGGGTCTGGGGGTCATGATCGATGAAAATATACCAAAATTTTTTGAAATCGCTTTCCTCCGAACGGCTGCAATAGGTAGCTTTTTTGTAAAGAAAGCTACCCAAAAGTCATTTTTTTTCACATTAGAGCTAAATGAAACATGTTCAACGCGCTAATTAATAATTTGTTTGCTGATCCCATTTTGATCTCTTTCAATTTCCACTGGGAATTCAAGAAAGGTTGAAGATCACATACTGCATGAATTTTTAGATGAATTTAATTTAAACAATAGATTTAAACACTGAAAATTAGATTACCGCATATTGATTAAATACACGTTTTGAAATCATCCAAACCTTGAATCGTTCAAATATTATATAAAAGTATTTCAATTTATTAAATACCATAATTTCTATACCGATTATAGCCATACTCTTTTCGTCCTTCTACATACTTTATTTTTTCAACATTTCTTTTTCTACTTTTAAGTTATTTTAATTTAAATTTTAACACAGTTTAAAAGTGTTTATGACTTCGATTAGTCTGTTTGCCTATTAGTCTTCGATTAGTCTTTCTGTTAGAAATTGTACTCGGATTGGCGTGTAACTGATAAATATTGATATTTAGTAAGGCATCTTTGGTACTGAAAATATAGTATGTAAATTTTTATAGCTCGGGGGTTTTCGCGAGATCGTGGTCTATGGAGGAAATATTTTGCAGTGTATTTCATTGATGTTACAATACTTCAAACATAATGAAATATACATACATCATTGAGGTGAGCTACAAGTTATTTACTGTAGATTATGAGGCGTTTAACAATTATCGTGCAATTAATATATGCACAAAATATTTCGGTTACAGATTCGGTTACTCAGTGTCTATGAGCGATAAATGCTGGAGGTGCGCTTTCAGTTGTGGCATGCATTTTTAAGTTTAACTAAAATAACGCATATTACGTAGCGTTTTTAAATTCTGTAGATCATATACAGGATTACTTACAATAATTCTTAAGTATTACGGTCTATGAGCGTAAATTGCTTTAAAATGTTTTTTTTTTTTAATTGAATTATGCATTTTCTAGCTAAACTATATTTAGCACAGTAAGATATGATTGTAGAAGATAACAAAAATTAATATATAGAGAAAAGTAATAAATTGGATACATGTACGCCTATCAATGGTACTTTCTGAAAGTACATTTTCTGTTTTGTTATGCATTTTTTCTTTAATTAAATTTTAAATTAATATGAGGCGTGTATAAAAATCTGTTGATAATATACCAGGCTGTACGAAATTTATCTAGTGCATTTCCGTCCATTGGTTGAAATTACTAATTTTGGTTGAAATTAGTCTTTCTGTTAGAAAATGTACTCGGATTGGCGTGTAACTGATAAATATTGATATTTAGTAAGGCATCTTTGGTACTGAAAATATAGTATGTAAATTTTTATAGCTCGGGGGTTTTCGCGAGATCGTGGTCTATGGAGGAAATATTTTGCAGTGTATTTCATTGATGTTACAATACTTCAAACATAATGAAATATACATACATCATTGAGGTGAGCTACAAGTTATTTACTGTAGATTATGAGGCGTTTAACAATTATCGTGCAATTAATATATGCACAAAATATTTCGGTTACAGATTCGGTTACTCAGTGTCTATGAGCGATAAATGCTGGAGGTGCGCTTTCAGTTGTGGCATGCATTTTTAAGTTTAACTAAAATAACGCATATTACGTAGCGTTTTTAAATTCTGTAGATCATATACAGGATTACTTACAATAATTCTTAAGTATTACGGTCTATGAGCGTAAATTGCTTTAAAATGTTTTTTTTTTTTAATTGAATTATGCATTTTCTAGCTAAACTATATTTAGCACAGTAAGATATGATTGTAGAAGATAACAAAAATTAATATATAGAGAAAAGTAATAAATTGGATACATGTACGCCTATCAATGGTACTTTCTGAAAGTACATTTTCTGTTTTGTTATGCATTTTTTCTTTAATTAAATTTTAAATTAATATGAGGCGTGTATAAAAATCTGTTGATAATATACCAGGCTGTACGAAATTTATCTAGTGCATTTCCGTCCATTGGTTGAAATTACTGAATGTGAATTTTCGACTGCGTTATTCCTTTTGTAAGTAAGCTAAATCTTATCACATTATGTAATGCATATACAGTTCCATAGATCATTTACTGGGGTGCATAAAAGAATTCAAGAACATTTGTGGCTATGTGCGTTATTTTCTGCAATTTAGTTTTCAATTGTGTTATGTGTTTTCAAAATTGTTTATTTAGATATATTCTTTCACCTTTTTAACTATGAAGTTCCTTTATAATGTCCTGGAACTTTTGGAAAATGCTTTATAATTTATGCTTCATGTGCGATTTTCTTTCTTTTTTTGCATTATTTGTAATGTATCTTAGTTTTTCTAATGGAAATTTGTAATTCATGCACAATTATTTATATTTAAGAGAAGTTGGTTTTCTGAACAAATGTTGCAATAAATAAATATTTAAAAAACTTCAATTATATTTCGAATATTGTAAATTTTCTCTGGAAACGTTCAATAAAAATATGGTATGTATAACCTGAATATATTTATAATTATCTTGTAGAGAATGATCATGCCTATTTTAGTTTCATTCACACATTTTTTTTTAAATTAAATTCCTATGATTCTTTCTTATATCTGTTTTACATATATATACCTTACATAATTATTTAATCTCGGAAAAGAGTTAGTTTAATGGTTACATAATAAAACAAGCAAATATTAAAAAGTTAGCTTATAGCATTTCTTATGTTAAAACAAATATTAAAATAAATATTAAATATTCTATATTATTTCGGATATTGCAATTTTTATCTGGAAATGATGAGAAAAATATGGTATATTTCGGATATTGCAATTTTTATCTGGAAATGATGAGAAAAATATGGTACATATAACCAGAATATATTTATAACTTTCTTGTAGAGAATAACCATGCCTATTTCAGTTTCATTCACATTTTTTTAAAATTAAATTACAAAGATTCTTTCTTATATCTGTCTTACATCCATATACCTTACATAATTATATAATCTCCCCAAAGAGTTGGTTTAATGGTTACATAATAAAACAAACAAGTATTTAAAAGTTAGCTTATAGCATTTCTCATGGTAAAATAAATATTAAATATTGTATGTTGTTTTGAATATTGTAATTTTTAACTGGAAATGTTCAATACAAATTTTGTATGTATAACCACAATACATTTATAACTCTCCTGTAGAGAAAAATCATGCCTAGTTCAGATTCATTCACCCATGTTTTTATTTATTCCAATTATTCTTTCTTATATCTCTCTTATATATACATGTCTTACATAATTACTTAATCTTCTCAAGGAGTTGGTTTAAGGGTTAAATAATAAAATAACAAATATTAAAAAGTTAGCTTATAGTATTTCTATAACATTCCTCTCAAAATGTTCTATAAAAATAGAGTATGTATAACCACCATACATTTATAATGTTCTTACAGAATATAATCCCACCATTCCTTTTATACTCCTGTTAAATTAGTCATGGATTAATACGCCCCATTCGATCTCCCCGAACACTAACGTCAATTAATCAAAGCAAATACTTCATGATAAAGTAGACTATCGTTATCATTTTCTCGTATGAGAATTCATTTCTCAGCCGAGCTGTTGTAAAGAGTTTCTTATTCATTGCCCACTAGGTTATATATCTTGGAGTAGATAAAGGATTCGGGTATTTTATATCTCATCGCTTTTAAGGACAGAATGGGCGCTTTAGACGAAGTGACCAAGTGATAGTTTCGTAGTTTTATGCGCAAACTCTTTTATTGATTCATTCATATTTCAAGAACAAGGACATTTACAGAGATAAATACAAATGTTTTGATTATAGCATAATTATTTAAAAACAATATAGTGTAAGAACATATTCTAAAGAAATATCCACATTCATTCTCCCGTAGAGTTAGAATAATAAATTTTAATATTATGACATGTGTATGTCTATAGCATGGGTAACCAGGGTATTGAAAAAATATAAAAACATTTTCAGAATAGTATTGTAGTCTAAGTGAAGCCCAGTAGCTTAGTATTTAGTGTGTCGTGCTACGAAGATATAGGTTCACACTTCTTTTCCGAAATGTAGAGTGGACAAGGTTAATTCAAACTTTCATCCCTTTGGGACTGATAATATGAGTATCAAGCTAGCTAGGGGTCTAAACACCGAGTGTCCTACTTTAGTTTGCCGAACTGGCCGGGACATATGCTGTATAGAACACAGTGTTGCCAGATTGGGGACTTTTAAAATTGGGGACTTTGGGGACGTTGACAGATTGGGGACTACTTAAAAATACATTAAAAATTCTGAAAATAAGCGAATTATACTATTTTAAAAAAGTGATGAAAGTCAAATAATCTGAATTAAAAAAGTCGCCAATCTGGCAACACTGGTAGAACCGCATGGCCAGTGTTCAAGAAAACAGGGCCGGGTACTATAGGGTATGGTATTTAATTTGTTTTACCGCCGAAAGTTTTGTTTAGTTTAGTTAATCGAAGTCTAAAAAAAAAAAAAAAAAAAAAAAAAGAAACAAGAAAGAAAAATCATGCGTTAAACATAGATTATGAAACACTTTCCAACACTTCCTGACATCTTTAACAAAACTTCGTTATTTAAGGAAATAAAGTAAATAAGATAACTAAGGAAACATTTAAAAAACAGATGAAACATTTAAAAATGTGATTTCAGCAGTTACCTTTTATTCTCAAATACGTATACCAATTCTTTTGAACAGTCCTGTATTTGACCTATCTGTAGGTTGATATATTAGGTTGAGCAAAAAGTTCTGTTAAATTTTTAATCTACACTGTAAAAAAAATTCTGTAAAGTTACTGAAGTTTTTCTAGGAAACTGGGAATCCTAGAACTTTTTGTGTAACGGCAACAACAAAAATTCATGTAACAGACACACTTTTGGGCCAAAAATCAAAATATCTGTAAGGTTACTAAGAATTTTTTAGGAAACTGGGATGCCTAGAACTTTTCATGTAACTGCAACCAGGTATACAGATAAAATTTTAGTATCATTACAGTAATTTTAGAAGATTCATTTGTAAAGTTACAGATTTCTGTAGCTTTACAAAAATTAGTTTGTAGATTTACAGCTTTTTTTGTACAGTTACAGATGAAAGTTTAGTAAGCATGTAACTTTACATCTGTAGAACTACAGATTTTTTTTTACAGTGTAATAGTCATATATAACCAGATCTATAACCAAAATTCGTATCGTATACACTATGACGCAAAAGTTTAGACAATGAAGAAATTCTTACATACTTTGAAAAATATTTATTCAATTTTCAAATCACTGCTTGAAATTAATGTGCTGTACATATAAACAATATTTATAACAAAGAAAAGTGGAATTGTGCATATTGCAATAAATTAAATGGTAACAAAAATAAACTGCTGTCTCAAAAGTTTAGACACAAATTAAATAAAATCGAAATAAACAATTTTTAAAACCTGGTTGCGCATCCATGCTTATGTATTACGTCATATACACGAGACTGCATGGAAGAAACTAAATCTTGCATAGTTTGTGGATCGATATCGTACCATGCATTCTCAATAGATGTCTTAAGTTCCTTTTCAGAAGAGTATTGTCTAGCGTTGCTATAAACTTTGCGACACATGATGCTCCAAAGGTTTTCTATAGGGTTAAGATCTGGGCTACATGCTGGCCAGTCGAGAACTCTTATATTATGGGAATTAAACCAAGATTTTGAATGTTTTGCAGTGTGAATTGAAGCATTGTCTTGCTGAAATTCCCACTGAGGACCACCTAGAAGCTCAGCAAATGGCAGTAGGTTTTCTTCTAATGTCTGTGTATAATGCTGTGAAGTTTGACGACCACTGGTGAAGGTCAGAGATACTTGTCCATTCTAGCAAAAGGCTGCCCAAACCATCACCGAGCCCCCTCCTTGTCTGCGACTAAAAAAACGTCGAGGTTCCTTCCGCAAGTCATGCCAATACGATAAACAACCATCTGGACCATCCAGATTACACTTTTTTTCATCGCTAAATATGACTGACTGCCATTTCTCTCCATATGACATATGCTTTCGAGCCCACATAAGTCTTTGTAACTTATGATGTGGTTTCAGAGCTGGTTTCTTCTGCATTTTGCTATAAACGATTGTTCCTTTTTCCAAAATTCGTCTACGAATCGTATCTTTTGATACAGAGAGTCCCGATGAGCTTTGAACTCCACGTACGCTCATTTGTTGAGTACTCGCTAGTCTTTGTATCAGGCGATCCTCTCGTACATTTGTCACACGTGGCCTCCCAGACCGACATTTTGCTTTATATTCGGAACCACTCGATAAAACTCGATAAATAGATTTTTTTTGACCTATTAATAATAGCAGAAATTTCAGAAACGCTCTTCCCTTCACCTTTCAACTGCCAAATCCTTGAAACCTCATTCACTTGAATTTCTTTAGCTCTCGGCATGTCGACTATGAAGCGCAATCGTTTGCAGAACTTAAGTACTCCAAATTTGTGACATCATCGATTCTAAATTTGCATATGCCAGCGAATATTCAAAGAAATTTAGAATAGTGTCTAAACTTTTGCGACAAGCACATTTGAATTTTTATGAAAAAAATTAGTATTATAGCAAATAAAACGACTGTCTTTTGTACATAGCATTTTAAATCAGTTTTTGAATATATTTACAGGTTTTTGTAATTCTGACGTCATAATTCTACATTTTAAAGCTGAATGACGTCATTGTCTAAACTTTTGCGTCATAGTGTATAGGAGTACTAATTGTATATCTAAAGGAGTTCAGGACGTGACTCCATCCGATTATGGCCTCTTTCGATCAATGCAACATTTTTTTCAAGGGCCGTCGATTTGAAACCTTTAATGAATTTGAAGAAGCATATCAAGCGTTTTTCGATTCCAAAGATTTCCATGGTACTTCCAGCAAACCCGGAATATGATAGAACGATGGGAGAAAGTCGTGGTCTATGATTTCTCTACTTTGAAGACTAGTTCTTGTTGCTTTTGTTGTTAATTTGCGCATAACAATGTAACTTTCACAAATTTCCCAGAAATTTTTGCTCAACCTAGTATATACTATATGATGGGAAGATTTAGTTTAGCAAAGAAACGCATAAAAGGTTGAAATTTCTCTTTCAACAATTTATATTTTCAGATGGAAACATACTGCTCAGCCCTGTAGTTTACCTAGTATCTTTATTACATGCCATTATTTAGCTAAAATTTAATTCAAACTAAAACACTCTTAAAACTACTGAAATCACATTTCCAGAAATTATCATCCGTAGACGGCCGTGTATCCAATTATTTGCGTGGCCCTGTATATTATTTTATCTTTATTCTACAAATACCATTCATTTCTTCTAAATACCATTCAGAGTAAATATACACAACACATTTAAAAACCACCTTTAATCAATTTACGCTCATACTCAGTAACCTTTACGAATTCTTTTGTGTAGCCCTGAACTATAGTATTTATACACACCATATAGTATGCATAAATATAGTGAAACTTAAAAGCGTATATCATAATTACAAATGCATTTCCTGCCATCATGCTATTATACAGTACCTCGGATAGAACATACTATCTGAAATATTTTGCGTGATCCTGTAAATGCTCACACTTTGTAATATACATGAAATAACTTATTTAAGCCTCGCCGAAGTATAACAGTTTCATATATATGAATAAGCTTGCCATAATTATAATAAGCCGCAAAAAATTTCCACCTATACCATTATATAACGGAAAACTTTAATGGCCCTGTATATGAATAATAAATATTCTTCGCACCACATATTATACAGAATGCATATTTTAGTGCACTTCGTATATGCGTATCAAATTTATTATGTTTAAAAGGGTGTAAAGTCATCAAAGTTCCTTTCGAACGATTTTTTCCCCATTGTACGTAATACAACGGAAAACTTTTGACTGTCCTTGTAAATAAACTAAAGATGCTAAAACTTCATTTGAAATAGAGTAAACGTAAATAGCATCCAAAATTTCAGGGCGATCCCCAGTATATTTACGAGAGTTAGATCGTGGTTAGACGGACAGACAAGCCGAAGTCATAGACACTTTTTAAGTTAAAGTGTTAAAATGTTTTAAAGTGTTAAAAAGAATGAAAAAAGCTACGTGAATGACATATTATATTTATGTTCCATAAATAAAAACCTTTCATTAAAAATCTGCGTTTAATTTATATATTTTCCCAGAACGCTTCTGTTTGGCTTCATACCTAAAAAATAATACTTATTATCCAAATGTCATAATTTGAGGACTAGAAGTTGAAACTGATATTTTATTGTCAATATCAGTCAGTCATTGTTATGTTTTATTAGAGTAGTATTATTTTTCAGTTACTTGTCTCATACATGCTGCAGTAACTATGTAACCGAGCTTAATATAAAAGTGGTCGACACACAAAATTGAATAATAGCGCAATTAACTTTGAGATCCGTTCAATAAAAGTCAAGTTACAAGCGATAACGATTTTCTACGATCTGTGTAAATGCCTGCAATATATGTATAATACTCTATTAACAGAAAATGGAAATAAAAGTGACTAATAAGGAATTTACCATAGTCCTAATGCACAAAAAACAATGGTTTCTTTTGTGTTTTTATGATAAATATTTTCTCATAATTTTCCTGTTATTGAAAGTAAAAGGCAAATATGTCACTTCAAAATTTTCAATGAATGTATGTGCTCAAATGTTGTGTCTAGGTGATAGAATATGGTTAAAATTCAGAAATCTTATACTGGAGCATCGTGGAGATGACCCGTGAGGTGAGTAATCCTTCTCACCACAGAATATATAAAATGGACTCATTTATGAGGCATTCTCTGACAACCAAATTTGTTATTTTGGATGACACATCGTTCAACAAAACTTCATATTTATGTATATTCAGGTAGAAGTCTAAAACGAGAATGAATATCCTATCTAGACAGCTATGCAAGCCTGCAAAATTCGGGTTGTGTCTTGTTTTTTACCCGGCTGAAAAGAAGGATTATCTGGTTCACGCGTATCTGTGTAAGTGGATTTCTTTATACCCTCGAAACATCCCAACGGCTGAATGGATTTTAATGAATGAGGTCTCTATCAATTTGTCTTAACAACTCGATGGTTATAGGCTAGGTTTTGTTTTTATAAATTCAAAATGGCGGCCGTAAAATACAAAATGGCGGTATAGACGAAAAAAAAAATATTACGCACCCTATTGAGTGGCATATCTTTGGATAGGTCTTTCAAAATGAAGAGATGTTTCATTGACTATTTTACAGTCAGAAGCTCCGTTAAAATATCATACAACTTGGAAGTTGTGTATGTAGGATCTCTAGCTTTACTGCAACTCTAACCATCATAGATATCTATAGACCTCATCAAAACAGTGTTTATAGACTGGAACTAACAGTTAAACACAACTTAAAATAGGTAAGTAATACAAACAAGTAATACAAAAAAAATATTTTAAGTCAATTCCTATTTGGGTCAATAAGATAATTTTTTTCTCCCATTCTTCTTTCCTTTTGAATGGCGCTTAAAATGCCTTGATCAAGAAGAGGGCTCTCTCGATTATTGAAAATTAATTAATTTAATTTAATTAATAAATTAATATTTGAAAAAAAAACTGGATTACATCAAGTGTCATCCACTACAAGTTAAAAAAAAATTATTTGACTTGATTGGATGAATAATAAATATTTTATTAACGATTGAAAATTTGAACAAAATATATATAGCGAGAGCGTGGGCTAATAGTAGGAATTGAAAAAAAAATAGCTTCACATCGAAGAGAAATAATTAATTAGCTCGCTTTTTACGCAGTCGGGTTTTTTGATTTTTTAAATTTAATTGCTTATTAGCTTTTGATAGTTTATTGTTTTGTATTTGTTAGCTCTGGATCTGAAAATGAACTTCATTTTCTTCCATCAAGTCAGCATTCTTTGCTGATTGCAAATTTTTAAATTTAAAAAAGGGGAAATATTGCGAAAATCTGATAACATAAAATAGACGTAAAACGTTTTTAATAATAATTTATTCATTTTCTTTGGCTTGTACTGTGCATGAAATATGTTTCTTTTCACTTTGCGTCACGTTCTAGGTTATCTCTCACGCGAATCAATAAACATCCCCTCCCCTCTCCCCACCCTTCTCTCATCATATTCTTCAATTGTTTAGCTGTAAAAATCCCCAGTGATGGTAAAAAAAGTGAATAAATTATTATAAAACACATGTTTTGCCTCTGTTTAACAGTATCAGATTTCCGCAATATTTCGACTTTTTAAGTATTTTTGAAATTTACGATTTGCAAAAAATCCTGACGTGATGCTAAAAATTTTGAATTGAGCGCCAAAAAATACATAAGACTCAACTATCAAAAGCTTAACAAAGCCAACATCGCAGGCTTTTGTTATAAATTAATGCAGATTGCACAAGTCACAATCTAAATGTGCCCAATTCGGACACATATTCTTTCAGAAACATTTTTTTTTCTGCCTGTCTACAGACTTCTTAAAATTCCTTAACTATTTTCCTTCTACTATCCAAATTTTCTCTTTTCAAACCGTTCTTAAACATGTTTGTTTTTATTTTTATTTCTTTTAAAGTTCGGAAATGTATTGAAGAAACAAAGTGTAACTCTGTAAAAATATTTGTAGAATTAAAACTTACATTCAAAATATATTTTAAGCTATTTTTTTCTGCAATTTAAAACGGAGAAAACGTGTAATACCATTAAAAATGTCGGATTAAAATTGTTTCATGCAAACATCTTCAACATGACTTTATTAACTTTACTCCTTTGTTATACGCTTCAAATAAAATACTGCCTACTCGTATTGCATTAAATATATATACATATATTATTTTCCATTGTAATCTAAAAAGGTGTCACGCGATATAATAAAATTTGTTTAAATAAAGGTTGAGAAGCGACTGGATACCGAATTTATTATTTTAAAAATGAAATTCCTATTAAAAAATGAAGATGGCATGTAGTAAAATTAACGGAAAATTCCAAACATTTAGCTTTTCAAATGTAAATCTAGATAATCTAGATTTTTATCGCAATATGAATAAATAAATATCGCTTTAATGAAAAATACTTTGTTTTGAAAAAGTAACGAGAAATTTACTTTATATTTTCCGACAATGTTTAGATAATAAAATATAAAATCTTGCTACTTTATCGCAAGTAAATTGTAGCAAATTGTAATAAAATTGTTTCGTAGTTTTTTCTCCGCAAAATATAGACAAATTGTTAATCAAAATTATTTGTAAATGGTATAATATAAAACATTAAAATACAAATTTAATTATCTGAATCTTATCTAATTTATTTACATTTATATCATAAACGGATTTCTTTAAAATTTTCTATAATAATTATTTCTGATTTTTCAGCTTTTTACGCAACATAGTTGCTCATTGCCTTCAATCACTTGTAAAACATCGTGTCATTTGTGAATAAAAGAAGCCTGCTGATGTAAAGAAATCATTGTTGTTTTATTGTTTAGAAAATTTTGTTCATTTAAATCCTGTATGATGTTCTTCTAATTTTTTTGTTTTCCTTTTTTTTCAATCTGACTTTTGGAACTATCTAATACATTTTTAAAATTTAGGCTGGGTCAGGATTTTACACGTTTACCCATTAGGTAATATTGTTTTCATTTGTTAATAAAAGTTGTTAATTATTAATTTGTTAATTATATACAGAGTGTTTCCGAATAAAGGAAAATATTTCATGTTATATTGCTACTATTAGCAAATATTTAGAAAATGTGCATTTGGAAGGACATAAACCTATATGTATAAAAGTAAGTCTGGATTTTGTATTAACCAACACGCAGCCCAAACTGCTGAACCTAGAATCTTGAAAATTGGGGTAAAAATACTTCTTATAACATAGAGTGCCGCTAAGAAAGGATCTCTAAAATTCCATCCCTAAGAGGGGTTAAAAAGAGAACGAACTTTTAAAAAAATCCTTAAAAATCAGATTTTATAGTTATTTTTCAACTAATAACATATTTTAGTGTATTTTTGTATGCTGAGGCTACCGACCAACAACTGCTACGTCGAGCTTATTATTAGTCTATAGTTTTCAGTTATTGGCAATTGTTGTGTGTTTCATAAGCCTTTTTCAAATTTGGAGAATGTTCCGCAATTGGGTTATTTCGACAAAAGTTACTTTCATTTTCTAACCATTATTTAACTTTTATACAGTTACAATTGTATGCTGTTTTCTCATTTGACGCCAATCATGGCTATCGGCCCGATTACGGAAAGTTATCCATTTTACTCCTGCGAAGAACGGGTGTAAGATAATAAATGTTTAATTGAGCATACCACGTACTATTTGTAAATATTTTATATTTTATTCCAATTTTTGAAGTTTGTTCTATACGTTGTATGCTTTTTGCAATGTTATTCACCTGTGCGAAGGTTATTCACCCTAACATTCGTAGGGGTGATAGTAGGTATCAATTGGCTCAAAAATTCCCATAGAACATGGGGACGCAAATCAATAATTTAGTTATAAATACATGGTGTTTCATCCTAACTGAACTTTGCTTCACGGTAAATAATGAAAGAAAAATAAAGAACATTCCAGTGAAAATGCAACGATGTCTGCTTTGTTTTGTGTGAAACGTTGTAACATGACGAAAAATTCTGGAAAATCAGGGTCTCAAGCAATCGATGATACCGTAAGAACTGGTAATCGCAGTTCAAAATGTGGAGCCTCCAGTGCATACTGCTGGTGCGTATAATGAAAAAACATTTTTTTTATTGCCACTTTTAGAACAAATTTGAAAATGCCTGTTAAAAGTTTTATTATAGTGTACCGCAGTTTTCTGAAAGTTATTGCCGTCAACTCAAATTGAATTAGGGCAGAACACCCCGTTTTTTTAAATTAAATGCGTGGTTTACTACCCATGTTCTATGGTCATTTTTCATCCTCTTGATGCCTACTACAGTCGGACCTCTATTTAACGAACCTCTATTTTGCGAATTTCTCCATTTTGCGAACTTTTCCTTGGAATGAAGAACATTTTGCGAATTTCTTCGTAAAATAACCTCCAAATAGCGAAGCGCATTCTCTATTTAACGAACTTTTTCTTGTGATCTAATTTTTTTTCCCTCCCCGTTTCTCAAAATATCTCTGGACATTTCAAACTTATTCTTTCTTTAAGTACATTTTATGATGTTCAATGGACTTGAACTGGTTTTACCAGGCACCTTCTTTGTCAGCAGTGGGAATTCGGTAAGTACGGAGGACGAAGACGATAATCCCTTAGAGTAACTTAAAAAAATGTGGATACAGATGAGAAAAAAAGAAGAAATTAACCCTGATACGCTGATTGATGATTGTATTTCACCTGATTCTGAAATTGAGACCTCGGAAACACTATCCGAATTAAATATTTTCGACAGTGAGAAAAATAAAAACAATACAGCAATGAATTGCGATGAAGGCGAATATGATGATGATGGAAATGATCAAGATGCAGGAATTAACAAAACTTGGTGTGATGAAATGCTAAAATCACTTGAAGCAATCCGACGCGGATTATAGTTCGTAGAAAATCCGCATGAAGTGGTTTTTGGAGCATTGCAAAGATGCTATTCCTTTGCAAAATAGCAAGTATGTTAAGTATGCAAGTATGTATTAAGTCGTATTATGAGAAAAAGCACTTTTTAAAAGAAAAAACTCAGACAAAATTAACAGAGTTTTTCAGAAACTAAATTTAAGACGCATATGTTAATGTATGGTTAAAATTATTTGTTATAATAATAAATGCGATAAAGTCATTAAAATTCGTTAATTTTAATGTAAAACTATTTACTTTAAACAGAAAATACAGTGTATTCCCGGACAACGTTTTTTTTCGTTACAGATTTCAAAGATTTAAACACATAGAAAAAATGAATTGATGATGGATATTGGTGGGTAAAATGTATAAAACAAATCGATATAATTTATAAGAAAAAATGTGATTAATTACTTTTAGTAAAAATATTTAGTGTTTATGAATTTAAAATCTGTTTTATGTAGTTTAAAGTATTTTAAAAGGTGAATCTCTATTTAACGAATTTTGCATGTAACAAACTTTTTTCCGGGAGTTAGCGACTTCGTTAAATAGAAGTTCCACTGTATCACACTTCTGAATTTGTCGATTGAATTCGGCAACATCCTGTATATGGAAAGTTTTTGCATTTTTGCATGTTATAAGTTTCATATAAATATATAAGAAAATTGTACATCTAAAACATGAAAACAACTAAATGAGATTTATTTTAAAGCAGTAAAGTAAAGTTCAAATATGTAATTTTATTCAGCTAGGATTAGGTGTATTTTTTTCCTTGTTATTTGACTATAAACAACTTGATGAAAAAAGCACACGAGATCTTAAATGTTTCACAATGACAGTTCAGATTTATAATTTTTATATCAGTAGGTAATAGTTCATAATAAATATTTTTAAAAAAATCTCTAAACTGCGTCACATAAGTAGAGGGGGTGGCTAAATAAATTGAATGCCACAATTAATGGATCACTACTAAGTAGAAAGCATGAAGATAAAGTATTAAGTATTGAGTACTTAGAATGAAAGCAATCATATATATATATATTTATTTATCAATTTTAAAGATCGTCGTTGATTAAAATCTGCCAGTAAGGCAGTCTTTTGTTCTTTGTTCGGCGTTAAAACAATTAACATGCAAATGACATACAAATCTGCACGTTAAAATTTTAAATAAAAAACAAGTTTCCGGTCATTTGATACAGTAGCCTCCTTCTTAACTGACCTAAACGGGACCAAGGGCTAGCCCGTTAAGAGAAAAACCGGTTAAACCGTAGAAGTAAAAAAAAACTTTTAATAAGTAACTGCATATTTAATTAATTAAATGCACATATTTTCTATATTTTGTGAAATGAATACTAGTTCTAATTAACTAAATTGAAATAAAAAATATCACTAACAACAAATAATGAACAATATTTAACACAAATTTAACTGTTGAAAATCTTGTGATATACCTTTATAACAAGTTAAAATTATTCTACATTATGTAAATTTGAGTTAATTAACCATAAAGAAATGAGAACCGAAATTTTCCTTTCTAAATTTTGCCTGATGTTTGGAAAAAAATGTCGGCCGGTTAAAGCGGAGTTCCGGTTAATAGGAGGCCGGTTAAAAGGGAGGCTACTGTATTTAGAAATTAAAAATGTAAAAAATATTTTATATTCGTCATTTAATTTTGTCATATAATATTTATTAATCTGTTACTTTCTTTGTATATAAAATTAAAAATTGTTTTGTAATAGGTTAAAGTTCATAAAGTTCATGAATTATATTGTTTTCGGTAAAGCTAACCTTTATCATCTAACACCTAAAAAGATATCTGAAGAAAAAGACGAGAGCCAAGAGATTTCTTCCAAGTGGTCAGTCGATCAGCGGAAATGGTGTACGTGACTATGGGTCCAAACGATCAAGTAGGAGGGTCTTCTTCTTCTTCTTCCAGAAATGTCTGTTATGCAGTAATGAATGGAACCTTTCCTAGAGAAAAAAATAATAAAAGTATAAATAAGAATGAACCCTCATCATTCAATATTTTATTTCATACGAGAAACATGTTCTTCAAAAATACTGCTAATATTTTCTCATATTTCTTTGTTATTTAACTGATAAATCTCTAAAGTATGCATTCAGTTGAGATTTATTTGTATATAACCTTTGCTATGTTAGTCTGTGCTTTTGAACTATTTTTCTATTGCAAAAAACTGAATTTTATTTATTTTACTTTATATGTAAATATATATAAGATGTTTTAAATTTGAGAAGTGAACGTTTTTCGTGTCATCGAGTTTTTTGGGAGGAGGTTTATTTCAATATTGTGGAACAGCCTAAATTTTGTGTCCTGTTGTGTACTACCATGTAAAAGTGCTGATATTTTTCCAAATATAGCCAATAGATAGCACTAGCCTATTTCATATTTAAAAATTTTAGTAAAAACTGCCAAAAAATATTTTATTTTCATCATTTAATTTCACCAAACCACAGGTATTAATCTGCTATCGTTTTTGTACAGTTTAATAGTTTTGTTTTAAAAACTGCTTCTGAATAGATTGTTTATGAATAACATTGTATTCGTTGAATCCAACACCTCAAAAGATATCTAAAGAAAAAGATAAGAGCTTAAAGATTTCTTTCAAGTGGTTGGTCACTCAGCTGATTTTTTACAATAATGAATGCGCTTTAATAACGAAAAATAATAATAACGTAAATAAGAACAATCCCAATTATTCAATATGTTATTTCATACATCAAACAGAGTCTTTAACTAACATTATATATATATATATATATATATA
The DNA here is from genome assembly GCA_963932465.1 of Maratus speciosus. Classification (NCBI taxonomy): domain Eukaryota; kingdom Metazoa; phylum Arthropoda; class Arachnida; order Araneae; family Salticidae; genus Maratus; species Maratus speciosus. The sequence continues at coordinate 377,270,285 of OZ010788.1, read as the reverse complement.
TATATATATATATATATATATTATGTTAGTTTTTTAACTCCATATTAGGTGTTCTATATATAAATCAAGCATCTGTCATCATAACACTAGAGATTTTTACAAGGTTTTGTTAAGAGAACTCATTAGATATCTTTTGATTTTTAAAAGCAATATATATATGTATGTTATACTTCTCGAGCTTAATGTAAATTGTAATAATTAAAATGAAAAATTCCATATTATTTCCAAACAATAATTATTCCGTAGAATATTTATTTTGAAGTCGTAAGCGGCTAAAGATGGAAGACAGAAATGAAGTCATTCGGAAGAATTTCCCTGTCAATCAAAAAGAGGAAGCATAATCATAAACGAATTTATTTAAATTCACATGTCAGCACAATTCCACTAGACAGCGAGTTGAAACTCGTATCTGGGCTGCACCACGTCCTAGCAATGAACAAAGATGTTAAAACGTATTAGAACTAAACCATTTTAAAATAACCCCAACAAGTGACAAGTGTTTGTTAGCAGACTAAAAAAAACGTACAATCTATCTCTCCAGGTCTGTATAAATATCAAGAAAACGCGCAAAGGTATACTGACTTGCTCTACGAAACTGAAGTTAGGGGGGAATCTAGGGGAAGGCGACCTTAGCGATTGGTTGAAAAGGATTCGTAAGGTGTGCAGTATTTGACGTAGGGAAGAACTCTTTACTTATAGCGGAAAATTTAAAAGGTAAAAGAATTAGACTTTCAAGGAATTCTGGGCTACCGAATAATAAATTTAATAAAAGATAAAAATGATATTAAAAAAGATAAAAATGAATTCGTAAGGAAATAAAATTTAATGTCTCAAAATATGAAGGAATAAATAAATTAGTGTGTTTTTACGAAGAATGCCGCTTTTAACAGATTAATGTTTTAGAATAAGAAATTGCGCTTAATTAAAGGCATGGGATTAAAATATAATTGATATTATTAAAATATAGGTAAAAAGGGTAGATATAATAAGAATTTGGAATAAATTAATTAAGGTAAAACGGCGAAATTCTTTTATTATTACATATATAATCATAAAATTGAATTCCTTTTCCGAATGTCAAAAATCGTCGCAAAATGCTAAAAATCGCATTCAAAATCACATTAAAAATTCAAGAAAAATTAAAAAATTGCAGTCGATCTCAGAATAAACTTTATCAAAACAGAACAACATTTACCATATTGTTCTAGAAGATTGAAACCGAGTGATTTTTACTAATTTCGGAAAATGTCAGTGAATTGTGAAAAAAAAACAACAACTAAGAGTTGCTTAAAAGAAAACATTAAAATTTATTGCAAAAATCGCAGAGGACAAAAGTTACTATATTAGAATAATAAGTTAAAACATGATTTTTTTAACGAATGTTAGAAAATCTAAAAAGTCGTTTTACAAATTCAAAATAAATTTTATCAAAGAAGACAAAAATCTACTATATTGGGATGAAAGATTAAAACAGTATTCCATTTACTAATGTGAATAAGTCGCTGCGAAACAAAACAAACAAACAAACAAACAAACTCACAGAAAATCGCATAAAAAATCTTAAATTTCAAAAACTTTTAAAGGAGGTAATTTATCAAAGTGGGTTAAAAAATTTGTAACCGGAATTCCTTCCCGGATGTCAAAAAGTTGCAACGAAAAAAAGAAAAAAACGCTAAAAATCTCATTAAAAGACGCTAAAAAATCAATAGTCGCAGTGGTCAAATGAAATGATACCAGGTTACAAATTTGAAACTTAATTTATTTTACGAATGCCAAAGTATCATTTTAAAACGCGAAAAATTACTAAAATCAAATTGAAAATCACATTAAAAACGAAAAAAAAAAAAAAAATTCAAAAATCACGGAGTTAAAAATGTACTATATTAGGTTAAAAGATTAAAACTGAACTATTTTAAAAATTCAAAAATTGCCGTGAAACAAAAAAAATCGCATTAAAAATCGCAAAAATATCAAAAAAAGTGAAGAGCAAAATTTACTATATTAGACTAAAAGTTTGAAATAGAATTTCTTTTCGAATGAAAAAAAAAACTCATCGAAGCGCAAAAAATGCTTAAAATCGCATTAAAATAGTTAAAAATTAAAAAATAGCGGCGGACAAAATTTATTGTATTAAGCTAAAATTATTAAATCTAATTCCTTTTAAGAATTTTAAAAAATCAACGCGAAACGCTAAAAATGGCATCGAAAATCACATTAAAAATCACTAAAATTCTAAAATTTTGGATGACAAAATTTCCCATATTAGGCTAAATGTTTGAAACCAAATTCTACAAAAAAAAATAAATAAATAAATAAATAAAAAATAAAATAAAATAAAAAATAAATAAATAAATAAATAAATAAATAAATAAATAAAATAAAAATCGTATTAAAATCACTAAAAGTAAAAAAATACAGAGCGCACAAAATTTACTAAATTAGGGTGAAATTTTGAAGCAGAAATCCTTTTATGAATGTCAAAAAAAAAAAAAAAAATAACTGCAGAAAGTTATGTTAAAGGTGAAATTTACATTAAACTAGTTGGATATGCCATTCCCAAAAATTTCTTCTATGTTATACATTTTAATATTTCAAAAAAGTAGTTACACAGGTTAATACTTCAATATTATTAGTTCAATACTATACCAACTCTGATTTTCATCTTAAATTTCTTCTTCAGTCAATTAAGCGGACTAAAAGCGAGTTAATCTATATCATGATATTTCTTAAAATTAATAGTTTTTCCTTATTCTATTGTTATCAGCTGTTTGCTAATAGCCGGCTTAGCAGGAAGCGAGGTCCCGCCACTTCACGAGCTACCGATGGATAATATAACATCGAAAAACATAGAAAAGTATACATAAATCGCTCCCACAGAGACCTTTTACCGCGCAATATTCCCAAATTGAAGGAGGACCTGTTGGCCAAAGCCAAAAACATGCACAAAAAATTTGGTTCCATTGTATGCATAATTTTATACACATTTCGATGGTACAATAAAGAAAATGGCACAAACATCGCTATTGCAGCGTCCTCCTCCAGGCAGATTTTTTTCAAATTCAGGGAGGGCTTGCTTGCCATAGCAAGAAACACACACAAAAAATCTGCTTCAATTATATTTAAAACTTCATACACTTTTCGATGGTACAATAATGAAAATGGCACAGACATCACAATTATAGCGCCCCCTTTTGGCGGAATTTTTTCAAGTTAAGGGAGTAACTACTGACCATAGCCTTATGCATACACAAAAAATTTGGTTCAATTCTATGCATAATTTTGTACAGTTTTCGATGGTGCAATAATGAAAATGGCACTATATTGAATTGCGCTATTACAGCGCACCCTTCTGTCAGATTTTTTTTTCAAATTCAGGGAGGACTTGCTTGCTGTAGCCAGATACATGCTCAAAAAATTTGGTTCAATTCTATGCATAACTTCATACACTTTTCGATTTTGCAAAAAAGAAAATGGTATAGACATCGCAATTATAGCGCGCCCTTCTGGCGGAATTTTTCCAAATACAGGGAGGACCTTCGTGCCATGACCAAAAACATAAAAAAAATGGTTCAATTCCATGCATAACTTCTTGCACTTTTCAATGGTACAATAATAAAAATCGCACAAAAACCGCTATTACAGCGCCCCCTTCCGACCGATTTTTTCCAAATTAAGGGAGAACCTGCTTGCTATAGTCAAAAGCTTAAAAAAAATTAGTCCAATTCTATAACTTCATACACTTTTCGATGGTACAATATTCAAAATCGCTATTACAGCGCCCCTACTGGCGATTTGATTTGAAATTAAGGAAGGACCTGCGTGCCATAGCCTCGAAACTTTAAAAAAAATTTGGTTCAATTCTATGCTTAACTTCATACACTTTTTGATGGTACAATGGCGACAGACACATGGACAGACGGACATACAGACATTTTCTAAAACTAGGATCTCTGACCCCTAAAACGTGTATATCCGTCGAAAACCGGAAATCGAAAAAATTTCGATTACAATTTTCTTCTGTTGAAGATAGAAGAAAGTTAAAATTGGCAAAAATCACAAAGGACAAAATTTACTATAGAGGCAAAAACATCGTAACTCTAATTCTTTCACGAAAAAAATCTTTACGGAACGTAAAAAATCGATGAAATTGCAATAAGTATTGTTAGAAATTCATAATGAACGAAAATCAGTTAAAATCATCAAAACTAAGCTAAGACATGCTAAAAGTTATAAAAATACATTTAAAAAGGCATATAAATATTTTTGGCCGAAATAATGTTTATCATTATAGATATCATTATAGATCACAATGCCGCCGCAAGAGCAATGAAAAAAGTGATTAGAATAAAGGTACTTATATGTCTTTTGTTAATGCACTTTTATCAGTTTTAGCATGTTTTAGCTTACTTTAAAAAGTTTAAAACCGAATTCCTTTAACCAATGTCAAAAAATCGCCGGAAGATGCGAAAAACTCAAAGGCCAACTAAAAGATCGCTAAAAAATCAAAAATCGCTGTACATATTCCTAATAAACTTTATTGAAAAGAGAAAAAAATTACTATAAAGGAGTATTAAAAGAAAATTCCTTTTACTAATGTGGAAATATCTCTGCAAACGTGAAAAAATGCTTAAAATCGCATTAAAAAAAATTCCAAAAATAGAGAGTCTATCTGCATAACTACAGATATAGTGGTTCTTGCCAAATGATGTACAGTCGTATGAAAAAAAAGTAAACACCCCTACTAACTTCTCAACAAATTATCGTAGAAGAAATTTACTGGTACCGAACAATTGGAAATAAAGTCTACTTTTAAATGATGTACATAAAATTTGCTTAGGAGGCCATCTACGTAATAAAACTAACCAAACCTTTGTTTTTTTTCAATGGCAGTACACAATTCTGACAGCATAAATGAACTCTACATCCTTTAATTACCTAAAAACAAATTTTTATGCAATTAGTACCATACGTTTCCAAGAAATTAATTATTTTAAAACGAACGTATTTTAAGGGCTGTATCCAGATTGAAGTCCTGTACTCGATTGTTAACCGGGAGAGCCCTCTTCTTGATCAAGGCACCTTAAGCATCACTCAAGCAGTCAATGAAGCCTGCTAGACTACACAGCAGCAGAAGAAATTTCAAAATATCTAGTCACTTCTATCACAGACGGCCCCTTAAAACATCCTTTTGCCTTTTTTTAAGCATAATTTGAAAGCTACTTGGAATAAAATTGTGAAATTTTGGATTACCATGGAGCAGGACTTAATAAAACTAAATCCATCAAAAAAATTGTACGTTGCAATTCATAATTTTTTCGAATATTAATTTCATAATTCCTAATTCAAATCATAAAATTATAAAAGTTGCAAATTCAACGCATTTATGTTTGGGTATTTTAGTATTATTGCTACACAAAAAATTAGCACATTTGGAGCACAATTTCAGGAGATATAAATAAAAATATGGAAGTGCAATTTAACATTAGGAGTACTAAACTTTTAATGTTTATAATTCAAACATTTATCATTCAAATGACTTGAAATTTGGTGTCTAGACACAGTTTTAACCAAAGATTTAAAATATCTGGTTAAAATTGAGTATTGTCATTGAAAAAAATGAAGTTTGGACTCGCTTTAATATGTAGATGGCCCTCTAAGCAAATTTTATATACATCATTTAAAAGTAGACATTACTTCCAATCGTTCGGTACCAGTAACTTTCGTCAACGATAATTTTTTGAAGAGTTAGTAGGGGATGCTTACTTTTTTTCCCACGACTGTAGTTCTTGTCAAATTTCGTTTCAGTACACAGCACACACACACACACAGACAAACAAACACCTCTCTCTTATATTATAGGTTTTAATACTGTCATACTTATTAAGTGGAAAAGTTTCCAAGTAAGGAATCAGACTCGGATCGTTTGCATTAACCCTTTCAGGGGCAAGGTACTTCTATTCGCAGATTGCTGAAATGTGTGAATGACACCAGAATTTACAAACACATTTATTTCAAAATAAGAAAATCTTTTATTCACGTACTTAATAAAACGAATTTTTTAATTCCAATATTCAGGTGCCGATTCGGGATTTAGGAATACAAATTAAGTGGTCCAAAAATGAACCACCGCTCTTGAAACAGTTAACACCTTGAAAGGCACTGGTATGTTACATATAATACTTAAATTTAATTCCCAAATGCCACATTGGCACCAGTTTTTAGGAACTAGATTTTACTTTTTATAAATTACGAGAAGAAAAGTTTTTAGTTACTTCCATATAAATCTGTTTATAAATTCCGGTGTCATTCAATAATTTTAACATTTTAGAAACAGAAGTACTTTGCCCCTGAAAGAGTTAAATTGTCTAATTGCTTCCAAATAAGTTATTTGAAATGATAACAATTCGACCCAATTCACACAGATTATTTTTTATAATTTGATCTCTCATGTAGGTACCTCTGCAGAATAAGCCGTAGGTAATAGAGTCCATTATGTGCATTTTTATGACACCTTCGTTTACATCAATGCCAAGGGCAAAAAATTACAAAACCCTCTCCAACCATAAATTCATACATTTCAAACTTTCGTACCAACAGTTTACGTTGTTCTTGAAACTCACAAATAGTTCTTAAAGTATGACCTTTATTTCGATGTTCTCACTAGTAACCTTCATTAGGGTGAGATAACAGTTACGAAATACTATCGAAAAAACTGATAATTATGAACCTTTTCTCGAAAACTACTGACGCAATTTCAAATGTTTTCTTTTCTTTTTTTTTATCTTATGAATATTTCGATTACACTGTTTATTTTTTAAACAATTTTATCAAAGATAATGTCGATTTAAAATAAAAAGGATTGGTACTTTTTAGTTAGCCGGGGGACAGTGTCATGTACACATATATGTGTTAAGGGTGTCCAGCGAATTAGACCCTGATTTCAAAATTGAATAACAAAGATCAATAGAATTATGCGGTAAACGGTTTGTTTATTAGTTAAGCTGTAAAACTATTATACAGAAGTTTCAAAATTAAGCTGCAAAAACTGTTAACCGATGGCGCTGCAACCGCAATGCCTATAAATTGTGCTTCGAAGTCCAGAGCACTAGCGTCTCATTCCTAGACGGTTCCCTATTGGAAGGACGAAAAGTGGGAAGTCCGCTTTTGTAGAAGCATGTGTTGACAGAATTCAGATTTGTTTCAAATTTTGTTATAAGCTATTTCGGTCTCGATACCAGTATGTCCGTGGAATGTCTTTTCTCTCCTAATTGGTAGATCGTGGAATCATATCCAAGCAGAGGAGGATTTGAAAAAATTGGAAATCTTTACTTTTTAATATTTATTTAAATTGTGAAAAAAAGTTTGAATTTAAAAAAATCCAATGTTTTTAGTTTAAAAATTTAATTAAGCTAAAAGAAATTCCTCTTTTAAATCATTGAGCATTTATAATAATGATTCATAAATATTTTTTTTTAAATTGTAGAAAATAGTTTGAATGAAAAAATAAAAAGTTTCTATTTTTTTTTTAACTTAATTAAGTTACAAAAAATCATTTTAATTATAAAAATTCATTTTTTTTTTTTTTATCATTGAGCACAGAAGTATGTTGCAGCTTCTAGCGATATCATCCGAAGTTTTGGAAAGGAAGTTTTTGAAATCCGAAGAATCCGAAGTTTTTGGCCTCCACAATACTTTTTCTTCCACGTTGATGATATGACTTATCATTAATTCCTTTTAAAAATGAAATAATTTAACCTATAATTTCTATCTCTAAAACTTTATTTACAAAGAAAAGAAATATATGTGATGTGCTAAAACCAAAATATTAGTCCGTGATTTAAAAATATACAGGGTGCAAAGGAAAGTCACTTTAACCTGAAAATACTTGCGAACAGAGAGAGCTACAGCTATGCAAGTGAGGTAACGGTATAGTAAAGCGACTACACCCGATGTAATGCAAACGACAGTAGAACACCTCGTGGAGGAATTTGGAAGATATCCATTGCAAATCGAAAACGAAAAGAGATATAGCAAAATTTTCAATTAGAAAGTTTTAGAGCATCAATTAATTAGTACGAAACGACATTTGGTTGACATGGATAAGATAAATCTTCGCTGGTATACCCATAAATGTCCGAAATCGGTGCATTCTCTTTTGTAAATTTTTGAACGGAATAGCCAGAAGTATGAAGAAATACGCACCATGTAATGTATAAATACGTACTTAACTGAATAGATTTTGATAACATCTCGCAGAAAAACAAACAAGACAAACTGTCTCACAGTGATAAAAAGTTAATATATTGAGTATGTTTTAAAAGTTCGCCATTGCTCACGATACACGTTTGTATTCGTGAGAGTAAATATGCATGCACATGTCTCAGCATGGAACGTCTATTGCGAGCCTCTTGAATACAACGCAAATGACACCAAGAGTATTTTAATAAAATTTTGCTTTTCTAATAAAAGTGCAAATTAGCGGGGTTTTATTTTCTAAGAAATTCGTTTGAATATTCTGGTGTCAATCAATTATTTCATCCTTTTACGAACAGAATTCTTCTGCCCCTGAAAGGATTAAGCTAAAATTTTAAATGCATTGGAAATTAAATTTTTACAGACATAACAGTGCAGTACATCGTAGAATCGTCGCTCATTGATTTCGGACATTTCTGGGTATACAGGTACAATTTATCTTATTCGCATGAAGCAAATGTCGTTTCGTACTAATTAATTGATGTTCTAAAACTTTGTAATTGGAAATTTTGCCCTACCTCTTTTCGTTTTCGATTTGCAATGGCTATCGTCCAAATTGCTCCACAAGGGGAGCTGCTGTCGTTTGCACCCTCCGACTGTCTTGGAAAGGGACAAAATTGTAATGTTGTTTTCTCTGCATTTTGTTTTAATCCCCTCACTGACAAGCCCGTGTTAATACGTTCACTAAGCTCCAGGTTTCACTGCAATACAAGCAATATTTAAAGTAATATAATTCTATTGATTTAATGTATTTTTAATACATTGAACAATGATTAATACTTCCAAGGATTGCATTCATATTCGTTATTAAGTTTTTTTATAAAATGTTCAAAGAATCATTTTTTTTTAGAATTTAAAACAAAATGCAGAGAAAACAACATTACAATTTTCCCTTTTCCAAGGCAGTCGGAGGGTTAAATGCTAAAAAAATGATTCTTTGAACATTTTATGAAAAAAACTTAATAACGAATATGAATGCAATCCTTGGAAGTATTAATCATTGTTCAATGTATTAAAAATACATTAAATCGATAGAATTATATTACTTTAAATATTGCTTTTATTGCAGTAAAACCTGGAGCTTAGTGAACGTATTAACACGGGCTTGTCAGTGAGGGGGTTAAATCGAGCGTAGTCGCTTTACTACACCTTTACCTCACTTGCATAGATGTAACTCTCTGCGTTCGCAAGAGTTTTCAGGTTAAAGGGACTTTCTTTTGCACGCTGTATATGAAAAGTTCACAATTACTTTTTTATTAATAATAAATCATGTATAAACAATAATACCAAAATATTATGCCGTGATTTAAGAATATAAAAATTAAGTAAAAAGTACAAAATTATTTTTTTAAATATGTGCGTTTTCATTTAAATAATTATATGGCATTAGAAATTGAATTTAATAAAATATTTTAATAAGTTCATAACGATTTCTAAACTTTTTATTGAAAATTCTATTAATTGAAATTCGCTAAAAATAAAGCTGGTGCAATAATTCTGTAACCAGATGTTTCCACTTCTGTACATTACCCCAACGAGAAAGTGGACTTTTCCATTTTTCATCCTTCCATAGGGAACCATCTAGGAATGAGACGCTAGTGCTCTGGACTTCGAAGCACAATTTATAGTTATTGCAGTTGCATATATCCATATATACAAATGTATATATGTACATATGGTTTAACCCCGCAGTGCATGTCACAAGTGCATGCCGCCTGTCTCCATTGGTTTAATTTCTTCTGGTTTTAGTTATTGAATAACATTTAATGTTTGTTGTTTTTAAAGTATGTTGTTTTTAAAGATAGCTGTTTTTAGTTATTTTAAGGGTGGCTACTAAATACTGTTACAAACATTCAGTCATTTTATTTTACAAATATAAAATAGAAAATGATAACTACACTAATATGATGAACATCAGAGATGAAAGTTTAACGGGAAATAGTTTTACTCGAATTAACCGCCATCTTTATCGATTACCAAAGATAATCTCTTATACCATTGTCCGACTGCGGCACGAACCATTTTAAGAGGTAATCGGTACCATTCACGCAATATGGAAGCTTTGAGAGAGTTCAAACTTCTTTGTTTGTTGTTATTTACTTTAGCCTCAAAAAACCCAGACGTAATAATCTAAAGGATTTAGATCTGGTGAAGAAGGTGGCCAATCTTCTTACATGATAAAATTCAGACAGGTGACAGGGAGCCAAGCCTGTGTTGATTTATCTCGGTGCGAAGATGTGCAATCTTGCTAAAATATCCAATTCTTTTTGGGATACAACCTGTCAGCATGTAGCGATAAATGTGTAGCCAATATGTCCTGTTTCTAATATTAGCATTGATTTTTTATCCCTTTATCGATGAACTTCAAAGGGAATTTTCTATTGTTTAACACTGCAGCCCAAACCCTAACAGAATTCTTGTTCTGAAAGCGTTTAACAGTTCGAAAGGTTTCATGTATATCCTCAAGAGTTGATGAATATACGACATCATTTTTAGCTTTATAACGCAGTTCAGTGCAAAATAGCTTCCCATCAGAAAATATTATTCTGTCAACACTTTTCCTACCATGCCGCTTCATCAATTTCTTCCTTCTTTGTAAACTTTTTATATTTTGTGCAGCAGTCAAACCTTGAATTTTTCTTTTGCGATTAGGGCAATAACCTAGATCTTCATTTATAATAACTTGCATAGTTCTGCAATTCACGTTCTCTTCTGCAGCCATTTTATTTGCAGAACATTGTGGATTTCTTCACACCTTTTCGCGAATTCTTTTGATGCGCTCTATTGTGCGAACTGAGCGTGGGCGACCAGACATAGATCGATCTTTACATAGCTATTAGTACCCAATAATCGATTTATAGTTCTATATATAAATGTTCCATTAAAGCCAAGGAATTTTAATTGCTTAAAAATTTTACCTGACGAAAACCTGCGTTTAAAGAGCTGTGTAATCATACTTTTTTGGCTTCACTCTTTAAAATAATTTTAAATATTCGCTTTATAACAAAATACGTCTGCACTAATAGACGATTTCTAAACGCTAAAATAGAGAAATAAATTGTTTTCTCAAACGATTAAAATTAATTCGTATTTTTTGGAGTGTTACAGAATTTAGTAGCCACCCTGTAGTTGCTGTCATTTGGTTTAGCTTATTTTTTATCTTTGGTTCAGTTCCGTGGTTTTGAATTTTTGGTTTGTTTTTTTGGATATACATATATGTATGTATATATATGTATATAACACTGGCGTCCGGCTAACCGAAAAGTATCAAAGGATTCCTTCCTGCGAAATCATCGAGTAACTGTTATTTTTATTTTTATTTCTTCACTAATGATCAATTTAAAGTATTTGGAGTATTAGCTATAAATTATTAAAATCGCTTCAGTAATTTAATAGAGAAAAAAGGCGCTTCATTATAGTTTGTTTTCCGGTGGATTCTGCAAGTGTTATACCCTTTATAAATGAGTCAGAGTTTAAATCGTAACTTGATTCTTTTAAATACGTTCCTGGGGATTTTAATATAAATAAGGATAGGTTGTACGGTAATATAAAATGTGCATTAAGAAAATATTATTTTTTTTTTTATTATTATTGCTGTATTTAGATTTATATCACGACATTTCCAAAATATTATCTTCCAAAATAATTAGCTTTTTAGAAATTTGATATATCAAGTTAAATGTAACATTAAAAAATCATTGATTAAAAAAAATTGTAAAATAATAATGTCTATAGGAGAACTATAATTCAAAAAATTCCTCTTACTTTAAAGTTTTTAATCTCGTAAAACTGCACCAACAGAATTGTCTATTTTCGTGAAAAAATCTTTTTCTGTATAAAATTATTTAAAATCGGCGAAAAATGTATTCTATAATACAAAAATGAAAATAAAAATTGGAAGTTATTCAGTCCTCTTAAAGAATGTTTCTGTGAATGATTAAATTAAATTAAATATGTTTTGTAGTCTCTACGTACAGAATAATGCGTAGTGATAAATGTTTTTCACGCGAAAGCAATTTTGCGCAGCGGACTTTGAGGAATCTGGTAAGTCAAAAGTTAATCTTGTTGTCTAAGGTGTGCTTTTCTCGCAATCACAGAATTGCTTCTTGTTGAGCTTCTGAATTCCCAGGGGATAAAAAAAAATAGTCATTTAAAAGTCCGGTGATTTTATCCACGAGATCTACAGATTTTTGACGTGAAATTTTCGGTTTTCTTAAAGCAGAAGTAATATAGTTTGACATATATGTTTTTTATCAAGACAAGGAAGTAAAATTAATTTTTCTTCTGCTGCGAGTGTGTCATAAGATAAAATGGTGATATTTTATCAATGTTTAACTTATACTTCTTTGTATCTAGTCCTTTGAAAGACGTTTTTTCTAAACGAGTAAACTGAATATTATTTGATTTGTAGTTTCGACAGGTAGGGGTAAATTTAGGCAGTTTAGGGATAAAAAGACGTCATGAATTTCATGAAATATTTGTCTTTTTTTACAGCGCACACTGTAAAAAATATCAAATATTTTTTAATCTTCCGAGATATATCATAACAACGTAGAAGAACTTCTTCCGAGTTATACACGATGCCTAAAAGCTTTCTTTATCTTTAGAAACTTCAGAGTCTAATGTATTTTCAATATTTAATAACGAAGTTGTAAAAACAAGGAATTTTGTTCTTGTTGTTGTTATTTTCTCTGATTTTCGGGAACGTTTCCGAGTAGCCTTTGCAATGTAGGAATCGGTTTTCTCCAATCAAAATGTTGGATTTTAGGATGCTATAAATTCTCAACGAAGCATTTTAGATTGTGTAGACTGATATTGTACATGTAAGAGTACCATTAAAGTAGAACCTCTTTTATCAAAAACTCTTTTAACCGAAACTCTCGATTAACCGAAATCCATTTTGAAAGCTTTTTTTTTTTTTTTTTTTTTTTTTTTTTGACTATCACATTCCTTGTGTGCAAAATCCATTTCGAAAGCTTTTTTTAAATTTTTATTTTTAACTACCATATTTCTTGTGTGCAGCTCTCCTTACCGAACTACGAGTATATACAAAAATATTTTCGATCCCCTTTCTTAGAGTTCTTTTGAATTTAAATTGAGCTCCCGTAAGCTGCGGAGTGGATCGAAGAAAACGAACAAATTAGCAATTCTGAAGCTTTTGAATCTTTTGGAAAAGGTTTGGTATGGCTGGAGCAGCAGAAAGACTGTGATATTGGTGAACTAATAATATTAAAAGACTCTGTGGTAGAGCTTCCAAGCAAAGGCAATCGAAACTGCGATAAACAAAACATATATATAAAAGGTATTTAATTTCAAATTTAAAATTCCGGTAATTTATTCTTGTTTCTATTTTGCTATTGATTTATTTTTATTAAGCACTTGTTACCATAATAAAAAATATTGCATATATTTCCCCTTAATCTTAAAATTGAAGCATTCTCGATTATCCGAAAATTTCAATTTTCCGAAAGGTGGTCGGTCCCAATTACTTCAGATAATCGAGGTTCTACTGTAACATTAATTTTTATGTTAATATTAATGCTGGTAATTTACATAATTTTTCTTTATATGACATAATCGTTGAAAGCGAATTTTTTTATTTTTTACCGAAAAACCTATATTCCAGTTCAAGAAATTGATCAATGTAGCATAAAAATTCATGGAAACTTTTCCGAAAATCAGCGGCTGCAAAAGAAATTTCGTTTTTATAAATGCTCTTGTGAATCTCGAAATGCATTAATTTCTGGTGTTTCTAAAGATAAAAATCGATTTTCAGAATCATGTGTAACTCAGAAAAGGTTAGTATTATTATTATTATTTTTTTTTTTTTTTGTGGCTGTATTCTAAATATTTCAAAACATTGAGAAACAATTTTTTTTAACAGTGTACCGGCCCATATACTAAATTTCAAAACTACATTTTAAAAGGTTAAAATTTGTTGCCATATATTAAAATTTGATGCATTTTTAGAAACCTTCATGCAATTTTCTTTTAGCTCTTCGAAGGTACAGTCGTGAAAAAAAAAGTAAACACCCCATACTAACTCCTCAACAAATTATCGTAAACGAAAGCTACCGGTACCGAACGATTGGAAATAAAGTTCACTTTTAAATGATGCATATAAAATTTTCTTGGCCATCTACATATTAAAACGAATCCAAACTTCATTTTTTTCAATGGCAATACCCAATTTTAACGAGATATTTCAAATCTTCGGTTCAAACTATGCCTAGACACCAAATTTGAAGTCATTTCAATGATACGTTTTTGAATTATAAACATTCAAAATTTAGTGCTTCTAATGTTAAATTACATTTTCATATTTTTATTTATATCTCCTGGAAGTATGCTCCTAATGTGCTATTTTTTTTTTTTTTTTTTTTTTTTTTTTTTAATAATAATACTTATATACCTAAATATAAATACGCTGAATTTGCAATTTATATAATTTTATGATATGAATTATGAATTATGAAATTAATATTCGAACAAATTACGAATTGCATCCTACATTTTTTTTGATGGATTTAGATTTATTAAGTCTTGCTTTATGGAAATCCAAAATTTCACATTTTTCTTCCAAGTAGTTTTGAAATTATGCTTAAAAAACGGCAAAATGATGGTTTAAGGGGCCGTCTATGATAGAAGTGAGTAAATATTTTGAAATTTATTCTGCTATCCTGTAATCTAACAAGCTTCATTGACTCCTTGAGTGGCACTTCAGGTGTCTTGATCAAGAAGGGTCTCTCTCGGTTAACAATCAAGTACGGAACTTCAATTTGGATACAGCCCTTAAAATGCGGTCGTTTTAAAATAAATAATTTATCGGAAACTAGTGGTACGAATTGCATAAAAATTTGTTTTTAGGCTAATTAAAGGATGTAGAGTTCATTTATGCTGTCAGAATTGTGTACTGCTATTGAAAAAAAACAAAGTTATGGTTCGTTTTAATATGTAGATGGCCCCCTAAGCAAATTTTATATACATCACTTAAAAGAAGTCTTTATTTCCAATCGTTCGGTATCAGTAACTTTCTTCTGCGATAATTTGTAGAGGAGTTAGTAGAAGGTGTTTACTTTTTTTTTTTTTTCCACGACTGTACATACACTCTTTGGAGTTATCAAGAAGTCTTGAATCATTATTTAAAATAAGAAAATCCTTGTTTCATTTTTAAATTGCAGAATTCGTAATCGCTTTGTGTGATCACAGAATTTGTAATATTTTCCTACAGTTAAAAAATACAGTACATTCTGTTTAAAAATTGTTGTAATACTGTACTGAAGCTGTCTAAAATACTTCGAAATAAGTGCTAAATAAATTTGTAATAGAAAACATAACAAATTATTTATGATTTTTTAATTATAAAGAGTTCTTCATGATCAATAATGTGTTTAGAAGAGAGCAAACATACGATTACGTCTCGAAATTTTTCAAGAAAGTAAATTTCTGAATTTTTACACAACAATATAAGTACGATCTTTTAATGTGCAACCTATTTACAGAATCCTAATGTAATTGTTTTTAGATAGATTTCGTAAGAAATACTACCTATTGCAGTCGTTACGATGGTGCGACTTTTGAAAAATTCCTTCATAACTTTTCATTATAGGACCCCAGGAACCCAAAAACCACCCCCATCTAAAAAGTTTACATATATACAGGGTGTCCGGTCTCAACGGTGTCCAATGGCTCATTCCTAAACCGTTAGTCATAGACATATAGTTCCAATTACAAAAATGTTTTAAATCAGGTAAAGAAATATTTTAAAAGCGATTTAGGTCAATAAAAACATTTCTTAAAAAATTGCGAAATTTAAATTTTTATACGGTCCCCCGGTCCTATACGTTATATTTAGTGAAATTTTCCTTTTATACTGACAAGTAATACAAAAAAAGTCCCGTTATTCTACGATTAAAATTGACCGAGTAATAGCTGTTTAAAGTTGGAGCATATTTTTTGCTGCAAATTGGGGGTCATTCACAAATTTAGTCGAAATATAATTTCGTCAGATATAAAAAATTGTTTGGGAGTAAAATTAACATTGCAATATAAATTTGAAATCTTTAAACATTCTGGCGTATTAATGGAAAATATACAATTTGTAATAAACATTTAAGAAGAAAGAAAAAACAGAATTTTTGTTAAATAAAATGATTCTAAATTAACAGCCTCAGTTCATTACAAAATGATACGTATTTAAAAATATAATTAGATTGCACAAGCCTGCAGAAGTTGGGTTATGTCATGTTTTTTAGCTTTTGATAATTGATTCTTGTAAATTCTGTACCGTTGAACCCGAAATTGACCTTCATTTTTAACTATCATATCAGGATTTTTCGCAAATTGCAAATTTCAAAGTTAAGAAATTCAATGTTAAAATTGAATTTCCTCCCCCATCTCATCAGACCACTCAGCTGTTTAGCTGTAAGAATCCCAGGATAAGCAAAAATATCGAATAAATTTTTTAATCAAATCAAATAAAATAAAATAAAAAATGTTTTACATATGTTTTATAGTATGAGATTTTCGCTATATTTTAACTAACGCATTTGCGATTTGAAAAAAAAGTCTAACGTGATGGTTAAAAATGAAGGTCATTTTCAGATTCAGTGCTAAAAAGTGCGTAAAAATCAATTATCAAAAGCTAAAAAACACAACCATTTCCTTTACTTTATAGTATTCGATTTTTGCTATTCTTTAAATTTGAACATTTATGATTTGCGAAATATCTTGACATGGTGGTTAAAAATTAAGTAATTTTCGGATTCAGTGCTAAAAAATGCATAAAAGTTAAAAAAAAAAAAACAACAATCGCAGTCTTGTATTATCTAATCTAAAACTTTTTCTTAAACTCCTTGGCAGAAATCTATCCGAAATTTTTTGTGTTATCCTGTAAAATAAGTATAAATGGTAACCACCGAAAATCTTAATAATATTAGATTGTTATCGGATTTGCGTCAGTATGTAAAATGCATTCTCGATCGGATATTTAAAAGTGGGTTAAAGTTCGAGTACAAATTTTGAACTGGAAAAACATACATACGATTGTTGAAGTAACATAAAAACTTATAAAAAAACACAATTTTTGTTAAAAGAAATCATAAGAGAAACAGTCTCAAATCCTGACAAAATAAAACATATGTTATTTTAGCCAATTTGAGACTTAATCATAATACTTGTAGGATTTTTTTTCAAAGCGCAGATACACATGAAGTAAGATCTTCGAATACTTTAAAGACTTGGTATATGATCCCTCAAAGCCAATCCGAACTCATTTGTTTTCAGAGTAGAAAAGTGGCATAAGTCATGCATTTTTAAAGTTTCATAACTCGTTGAAATTTAGAGGTATATGAATGGGACTTTTTTTTTTCTCTTACTTGTCAGTGTAATAGGGAAAAATTACTAAATATAACATATAGGACCGGGGGACTGTATAAAAATTTAAATTTCCTAATTTTTTAAGAAATGTTTTTATTGACCCAAATCACTTTTAAAATGTTTCTTTACCTGATTTAAAACATTTTTGTAATTGGAACTATATGTCTATGACTAACGGTTTAGGAATTAGCCATTGGACACCGTTGAGACCGGACACCCTGTATATATATATATGTATGTATGTACTAAATTTTGTCCGCACGATAAAAGTCGCAATTATGCACGGATCGTCTTCAAACTCGCCAACAACTTTGAGATGGCTAATATATCGGCGGGGATTGAAAATGGGCAAAATCGGCCCAAGGGAAATGAACTGATGAGGGTTAATATTTTTGAATACCTTCTTAACATGGTTCTGATAAAACCAGCTCCTACACAAAAATGACAGGAAAAAATAAATAATTTTCATTATAGCAGTTGCCAACAATAAAAAAAAGCAATAAAATTCCTACCACAACAATTGCTTTTCTATTACAAGATTTTCACGTGGAAAATAAAATAGTTTGATGAATTGAAAACAAGTTGAATATTACTCCACAAGTTTTCTAGCTCAAGATTGTCGCATCCATACTCAAAATGACATAAATAGTTTGACGAATAAAAAACAAAATATTGCGTCATATTGGAAAGATAATGGACCTCAGCAGGTGAATATGTAACGTCATGTGAGTTTGAAGAAACGTATTAAAACATGATAAAAACCCGACTATGGAAATATTAACATATTTTAACACTTTGAGGTTCCCTGAATTTGCTTTAGTCATTTTTAAACCTATTCCATATTACATGCGTGTGTGTATTCGTGTATATTAGAATTTTCACAAAAAGTTAGCTCCCTAGAGCTCATTCTTAGTGAAGACACCGTGTTTATCTCTAATCTTGATTCAAGTTTTGTTGGTGATTTTAGTACTTAACTCCGAAATCTGACTCCGCCTGTAGGCCGAGCCGGCAGGGATTTTTTAAGTTTTAATCTATTTCTTTCGTCAAAAGTTATGATTTTAACTTTTTGACCACAAATGCTTCACAAATGTTTTGGAGAATGAAGATTAATGAATTCTCTGAAATGAAATTTTAAACAAAATTGTCTTCTTACTTCTTTATTATTGAACTGAGCTACGATTTGCAGCTACTATTGTTTCAACTACTATTGTGCAACGAGGGTGTATGAATAAGTTTTTACCTTCACATAGTAATAATTGAGTGAAATTTATGAAATTGCTACATTGTATTAGTCCTTTTCGATATAGTCACTGTGGAGAGTAACATATTTTTGCAACTGGCATTTCAAAGAGACGGGGGAGGATTTGTCCTTCAGGGGGCAGTTTGCTAAATTTTGCGGACATCATTCATGCACACCGGGGTCAGATTTGGTGATGAGTTGCTAGAGAGGTGCATAGCATGAATAAGTGATCATAGGCCTTTCCAGCAATATGCCACATGTGGGGGTCGGCAAAAGTTAGAAATATGTCCCCCTTTAGGTCTACTATCACGCCTCCTAGAATAGTTCCTTCCCCTCTCTTTAAAATCACTATATAGGTCACTATATAGGTCACTATATAGAAAAGGACTAATACAATGTAGCAATTTCATAAATTTCACTCAATAATTTCTATGTGAGGGCAAAAACTTATTGATACATCCTCGTACATAGAATAACATTATGTCCCGTTTGATAAGATCTTTGAATTAAATTGTTTAAGGGATCTACCATCTCTCCTTAAAATAAAAAAAATGAAATTTACTTATCATGTGTATTCTAGAAAATGTTTGTTCTAAGTTTATTTGAGTCTTTTTCGAAAAATTTTTTTGAAAATTTTTTATTTACTATTATATTTGCGTAAAAATTATAACTATACATGAATTTATATAATCCAGTCGTATCATTATTATTTTTTACTTGCATAGCATTGTCTTTTTTTAATAATGAGAACGATGATTATTGTTTAATTTTCCAAATAAATTAAATAAACTTACTTTAAAAATTACATAAAAAATTTGCATAATTTAGATAAGTTTCTTAGACCTAATTTCTGATTAAGTACATAAATGTTTGGAGATATTTTTACTGGAATTTAATTATTTCTTGTCAAATTTAAGTGAATTCTCATTTAGAACTACATTTTTGTTGTAGTATTTTTAAATAAACGGATCTTACAATCAAAACAATGAAATAATTTTTAATACTTTAGCATACCTAAATTGCTTTCTAAAGTGAAATTTTAATTCGAAAGCAAGCACATGTTAGAAGTTATGAACAAGGATGATGATAACTTTGAATAGTTGTGATGAGTAAAAAAAAAAAAAAAAAAAACATAAATAACATTTTAACCTCGTTTATTCATAATTTTTTCCCAATCTCAGTACCTTTTCAAATCAATTTGCTATATTTAATTTGTAAATTGTAAAATATTTTTCTGATGTGATTTCCAGTTCTCATATCTTTTTTAACGCTTTTCGAAATTGCACAAATCTCTGTAATACATTAAACATATATTTCCGGTTTTACAAAATGTAAATATTAACACTTAGAATACAACATAAAAAATACTGTTCAGTTAATATTGCCTAAATATTTCACATAGCATGTCCCCTTTTGCGCGACAACTTAACTGAGTGTGAATATATGAATAAAAAATTTGTGTTAAAATGACCTCTAAACTATATTTTATGGAAAGAATTAATATTATTTAGACAGTTAAATATTTGTATTATTTTTTAATGATTAATTCACTTTTTTCCATCATTTTTTATTTTTCAAAATTAAATTAATTTTTTATTTAGTTACTGTGAAAGAAGTTTTATATCATTAATTAATTCTATAAAATATAGTTTAGAGATCATTTTAACATAATATTTTATGAAGTTATCGTGCGGATTGGGACATAACATATGCATTTTTTCCCCCAATATTAACTGATCTATACTTTTTATTATACTATATAATAAGTGCTTATATTTACATTTTATAAATTTTGAAATACGGCTTCAAATAGCAACTATAGATCATGCTTTAAGAAGAATTATATCAGTACATACAGGTTGATCATATAAAAAACTTCGATATATGTACCCCTAACGACCTAACCGTTCAACCAATCGAAAGGAAATTTCAGATTTAGTTATTTGAAGGTATGCGCTCAAGATCGTGATGATTTTAAACAATAGATCTCTCACGGTTACGGTTAAAGGGGAAAAAATCGAAATTTTCGAATGGCAACACCCTTTCTTTTTCGTGCGCAAATCCATCAGCATCAAAACCATAAATGGCGTTGGAACGATACACGTATGGCTAAAATTGCCGGTGTACTATATCGTGGCACTCAATCCTAATCCGTTCCTATGTAACGTAATATTCAGCACTCTAAAACATATGATTACATTTTTATTTTCACTATGTGTACACAAACACAACTCAAAAACATATTTTAAAGCTAATCTTACAACATTACTCAGTTCGCGAGTGAAAAAAAAAAAAAATCGGCTACTGAAAAACATGTCCACTTCTTCGTTCCTTGCAATGGTCTTTTTTGGAAGTGTTTTTCGCAGGTAATTTTCATCATACGTGTATCATTCCAACGTCATGTATGGTTTTTCAATGCGCTGATGAATTTGCGCATGAAAAAAATGGGTGTTGCCATTCGAATTTTTTTTCACTGTAACCGTAACAGTGAGAGCTCTGTTGTTTTAAATCATCACGATCTGTGGTGCATACCTTCAAACTGGTATACCTATTTTTTTTTTTCGATTGGTTAAGCGGTTAGACCGCTAGGGTTTCATATATCGGGGAATTTTTTGTATGACTACCCCGTATATGAGATAGCTTTCAGTTTAAGGAATAGAAGTAATCCATGTTACTTATGTAAATTTGTTTAAAAGCATAAAATATGTTTAAGAAAAGACATAAAACTATTTCGTTGCATTCATGAAAACGTAAAATATATGTGTATTACAGACCATTTAAGTAATTACTGCGAATCTTGTATTATTATTTAGATCAAAAATTGATAAAAACACATATACTTACAAAATAATAAAATACAGTTTTGAACACAAACTTGTTTAGAAATTGGAACTAAGTGTAATGAACATTTCAAAAGTACAGACGAAAATATTTATAGCTTAAAGTAAGGGAAACTTATGTAAAGAGAAATATTTTGAAAATATAAACATTAATACAAATCGCTGTAAGTTTTTATTCTGGGTATAACACAACAACAATAAAAAGTAAAACTGTTGGTTTAATATTAGCATAAAGTAAACAAGTATTTGATTAAAAGAAAAAAAAAGTTCTTTGCTGTCAAATGAAGCTGTATAATTCGTTTGTTCAGCATCTTCATTTAAAAACTTTCATTTAAAGCAAGATATTTTATTATATTATATTAAATTACTATGAACGATGTTTCAGTGAGAAGTAAAATTTCGAAAAAAAAAATTGTAAAAAATAACTGTTTTCGCATTCAGAGAAATTTATAATACTACATATGCCAAGTAAATACCCATTTTTAACAAATTTTAGTGTTCTAAAATTATAAAGTATAATTTTTTGCTTCAGTGTTTGCTTGGATTGCCGACAAGAGCAACATATTACAAGTAATTGTACATTTATTTTTATTTATTTCTATGTAAAAAAATAATGTTTGAACATTTTAGAAATATAAATGATTTTATTTATCTATTTACTGTTTCCTTTGATTACCTACACTGTAAAAAAAAAAAAAAAAAAAAAAAGGCTGCCAGTTTTCTGGTAGGAATCGGAAAAATAGTTGTCCTTATCGTACCGGAATAATTTCCGACCTGCACGGAATAAAATCCGTAAAAGTAAGGAAACAGTCAGTAAAACGCTATTTTACGGATATTATTCCGATTTTACGGATTTTATTCCGAGATGGGTTGGAAATTATTCCGGTACGATAAGAGCAACAATTTTTCCTATTCCTACCGGAAAACTGGCATTACTTTTTACAGTGTACGAATGGATTTTTAAGAAATGATTCGTTGTATTTTTAAAAATTTAACAGAAAAGGTTTCAATGTGAAATTAAATATTCATCTAAAGTCATTTTTTTGTCTCAAACTCAGTAACCATTTTTCTAAAAATAAATATTGGAGGTTTGAAAGTAAAGAATTATTCCTCAAAGGGTAGTTAAATGTTTATAATATACGAATTTTTGTTAGAAAATTTTCTTTGAAATTAGCTGTGATCAAAAAAGGAAAAATAATTAAGATATTAATTACATAAAAACAACCCATATTAAAAATGCAATTGCATACAGTATAAATTGAAACAAACTGCAGTCGAATTTCAAGATGTAGCGTCATTTTTTTACATTCTTCTATCTATAATAGAAGGAAGTATTGTAATCGAAATTTCTTTCGACTTCCGGTTTTCAACGGATTTACACGTTTTATGGGTCAATGACCGCGAAAAACATTTTTATACGAAATGTCTGTCTGTCAGTCCGTGTGGACGTATGTCGCCATTGTAGCATCGAAAAGTGTATGAAGTTATGCATAGAATTGAACGAAATTTCACTTATATGTTTTTTGGTTGTTGCAAGCAGATACCCCTTGAATTTGGAAATATTCAGTCGGAAGAGGAGTTGTAATAGTGATTTTTGCGCCATTTTCATTACTGTACCATCGAAAAGTGTATGAAGTTATACATAGATTTTAACCAAATTTCATATATATGTTTTGGCTATGGCAAACAGTGCCTCCTTGAATTAAAAAAAAAATATTCCGCTGGGAGGGGCAGCTGTAAAAGCGATTTTTGTGTAGTTTTCCCAATTTTCGTACCTCTGTTGTACGTCGGGGGCTCGTGCAGCGACGGGAACTTTGTATCCTGCTATGCCGGCTATTCGCAAACAGCTTTCGTACACCAGAATAACAAAAACTATTGATTTTATTAAATATCATGATCGAGGTTACACTGTAAAAAAAATGCTGCCAGTTTTCCGCACTGTAAAAAAAATACTGCCAGTTTTCCGGTAGGAATCGGAAAAATAGTTGCCCTTATCGTACCGGAATAATTTCCGTCCCAGCTCGGAATAAAATCCGTAAAAAAAAGGAAATGGTCAGTAAAACGGTATTTTATGGATTTTATTCCGATTTTACGGATTTTATTCCGAGCTGGTTTGGAAATTATTCCGGTACAATAAGGGCAACTATTTTTTCGATTCCCACCGGAAAACTGGCATTATTTTTTTTACAGAGCGTTAGGAATTGTAAAAAATAGTTGCCCTTATCGTACCGGAATAATTTCCAAACCAGTTCGGAATAAAATCCATAAAATGAGAATAAAATCCGTAAAATACCGTTTTACTGACTATTTCCTTATTTTTACGGATTTTATTCCGAGCTGGGTCGGGAATTATTCCGGTACGATAAAGGCAACTATTTTTCCGATTCCTACCGGAAAACTGGCAGTATTTTTTTTTTTAACAGTGTAGCTCGTTTTTACTCCGATTAATTGACATAAGAAAAAAATTAAAATGGAAATCAAAGTTGTATAGTATTGCATTAATAATGTTAAAGTATTAACATTTATAACTACTTTTTGAAATATTAAGATGTATGAGATAGAAGAATGCTTTGGGATTGGCACATCCAACTTGTTTTACATTATTTTGCAAAGAAGTATCGAAAGAGGAAATTCATTTTTTACAAGTTTCTAAAAACGTAGACTATTGTATTTAAATATTTTCACAAAAATCAGATAACTAACGAACTAAATTTTTCCATCTGAGTGAAAAAGATGTGCAGACAGGGAGTCGAATAAAAGCCCATTGGCTAAAATTAATCACGCTCTGCATATTGATATACCTGGGCCGACAACCGGCGGACACATTTCCCTCAGATAACCTTATTCGCAACACCATCTGGTCTGCCATGTCGATAACTCAACAGAATCTACCGCAGGTAATGAAACTCTATTAAATGCTGGATATGTAGTTACACTTTATTGTTATGACTCAATCATACTGTTTAGTAAAGATACGAAACGAACTAACTTTTTCCAACTGAGTGAAAAAAAGCCCGTGCGAGAGTTGAACCCAAGACCTATGACTTTACTTAGATCGTTGGCAATTTAAGTCAAAGACCCAGTTCGACTCTCGAACTGGGCATTTTTTCTCCCAGTTGGAAAAAATAAGTTCATATGATACAAGTTGTTTGATTGTATTCATACACAAACACACGCAAACATAAAGAAAACAGAATTATAAAAATATTTGTAATAGCGAAGCAATCTAAAGCATTCTATATGCGTGAAGAATTATTGAGAGGAAAAGAACACAGGTAAATATTCGATTTTGTTTAGTTCACATAAATATAAGCTAGTTCAAAAACAAACACAAAAAAGGGAATAGATTGTAAAAGTATTCTTTAAAGCATGTCATAATAATGGAGAATATATTTATACAGTTATACAAATATTTTATTTTCTTCGAACGCATATTGTCGGATAAATACTATTCGACAGTTATTCTAGAACTGCCTAATCATCCTGACATTACAAATATCAGCAACGTGTATCTCACATACCTTTAAGGAACAAGTAAATAAAAAGAAACGTTGTTGTTTGAAATTAAGTAAACACATAAAAATATGAAAATATAAAATTTATAAATTCAAATTAATATACGAAGCATCAAATCAAAGAAATATTTATCAAAATTCAACACACATATACACAAACATTGAAAACAAAACTCTAAAAACATCTGTATTATTGAAGAAATATGAATCATTCTATAGGAAATCTGCATGTAAGGTAATATTTGATAGTTATGTTAGGTACATGAATGTTAGGTAAATAATTGCTTTTTTTATGCTTTATCGTATATTGTGAGTTAAATGATACTCGGTAGTTACTGAATAATTTTGTACCCATGTTTTATATAGACAGATATGAACATTACGAATCTTACATACCTTTAAGATGCAATTTAAAAAAATAGTTTTTTACACTTTTTTTTAAAACTTCGTGATATTTAAAATATAGAACAGATATCAAATTGATCAAAGTATAAAATTTGTAATAATACATAAATAAAACAAACAAAAACAATATATTTAAACATTAATCTTTAAAGTATTCCATAAAAATGCTGTCTTTTCTTTTGTCGTATATTATCATCTAAACCCTAATCGGCAGTTATTGAAAATTATTGTACGCATATTTTATATAGACAGATATGAACTTATGTACCTTTGAGACGCAATTTAGAAAAAGATTTTATTTACACATTTCTAAAAACATAAAAAATAAACTTTATGATATTAAACAAAACAGATATACGGCACATAAAAGTAGAAAATTTGTAATAATGCATAACACGCATGCACAGATATAAGGAAATTAAAACTAAACGAAAATATTTGTATTAATGGAGCAGCCAGATATATTTTATAAGAGAGAAAAATTTGTATACATAGGTAAATATGTATTTGATTTTCTTTTACTTCGCAGAAACATATGCAAGCTCAAAAACTAAAGAAAATAACCCAGAATATATTACAAGAAAAATCTTTAAAGCATTCTATAAGAATAGAGGATATATTTATATACATCAGAATATTTTATTTTCTTTGGTCACATATTGTCAACTAAACACTACTCTGCAGTAATTCTAAAATTGTGTAGTCATGCTGACATAGACAAATATCAGCAACCAAAATCTCACGTACCTTTAAGAAACAATTAAAAAAAGCAAAAGAAAAAAAGTCTTTTTCCGAACAAAAATGAAAGGTGCACAAACAGTGTTGGAGATAAAAGAAAGAAGACGAGGAGAAAAGAGCGAGAGAAGAGAGAATCGTTTGGAGTGGTCACTCGATCAAAGGGAATGCGGCACGTGACTGGAGGTTCGTCAGTCAAGGGGTTCACTCAAAGCTTCACTTGTATTATCAGAAATAACCACCCAGCCAATAATGAATAGAGCACTTTTGTCAACGGTGACGCTGAGAAATGAATTTCCTTCCATTCATCAGATTTCTTTTACACAGGAGTGGGCTTCTAGATAGATTGGATTGGTACGGTATCGATAGAAAAATGACTTTAGTTCCAAAATAATTTTAGTTTATTTATATACATAGTCACTGGTAAGAGGGGAGGGGGTAAGCATTCGTCCACTTTTAATTTTAATAAACTAAATTTATTTTATATCTGATAATTTACCTCTCTCTCTGTAGATATTTATATATACAGAAAATTTATTCATCAATTTTATGTGTGATTTAAAATAAGTAAAAACTAAGAGAAAAAAAAAATATATCCCTATTGAACCCCTATGGAACATTAGCTTATTTGAAGTATTTTTCTCGTTCGTGCGTTTAAAAGAGACTTTACGGGAAGGGTTAACCCCCCCCCCCCGCCCCCAAACCACCCCACCGACGAAAAGAAAATATCTATAATAGTAGAAAACTTATTGTTAAATTTCTGCATTGTGTTTGGATTGTTGTATTTAAAAAATGTCTTTCATTGACAAAAAGCGGTTCAGACAAAGTATTTAGTATTCTAGTATTTAGTCTATTTCAAGTTTATATTCCTTATTTTAGAAAAAAAGTTTTAAGAATGTTTGGGAAGTCAATGCCATTTTGAAAACCGTTTGTTCATATATTTTAATCCTTGCAGTTAATTTCAAAAGCGTCGGTTGGATACGATTTTGAAAAAATAATCACGTGGCTTTGATTGCAGCTAACAAGCAAATCTCTTCCAAAATCTTGACACACTCTAAGTTTCGTTCTGGCTGCACCAATGTTAAAATACGAAACTCATGGAACAAAATTGCTATTAAGCTAGCAGATCATGTTGAGCAGCCAGAAAATGACCGTATTTAAAGCAGTACGAAAAACTTTGTAGTTTCTTAACCAATGAATGAAATGCAACAATTTTTTTTTCTTTACTTTCAGACATTCTTATGCTTTGATAAAATATTCAAATAAATATATATTTAGTAATATTAATTAATTAAATCTTAACGACAAAAGTGGCTTTTAAAAAATATGAATATTGAAAAATGCATTTTGTGCGCACAATTTTACAAATTCTACTGCAAATATGTATATTTAATGTTTCATATTTTGTTACTTATAATATTATATTTTAAACTGAACTTAAACTTGAAAGTATATTCAGATTCTTTAGCATAATTAATGGCTTTCTAATCATATTCACTATATTTCACGGAAAAATGTATACTTATTTTTTCAATCCACAATTTTCTGTGACAAAAACCAGACTAAATTGAGGTTCAGCATAAACTAACACATGCAAGTTAAGAATATACATAATTTCAAGTTTCTATGATAATTAGTTTTTAAATGAGAGTGCACGCAATACCAAAAAATATATGTTTAGAAAAACGGTTTCAAAGTTGGCAAATACATACTTTTATGAAAGATATTTTTAGCCATATTAGCTTCTGTTCTAATTGGTATTTTTGTAAAATTCTTTTTGCAGTGGATTCGTAACTTTTGAAGGCATCCATTCTAAAATTTGTGAAAAATGATTTTTTTTAACCATCAACGTGATCTGCCCCCTTAAATGAGAATTCATATTGAGAAAAATAGGTTTTAAAAAATTGATACCTTTAATATGGGGAGAACTCAAAATAATAAATAAATTAATTTGCCTGTTTATGACAAGCACGTTTGTTATCGGTGAAATTGAGAAATGTCTTTCTTTCCATTCATCAGTTTTCTTTTACACAGGAGTGAGCTTCTAGATTGATTGGATTTGGATTGTACAGTATCGATAGGAAAATGACTTTACTTCCAAAATAAAATTGTTTTATTTATATATCAAAGGCTAAAGTTTTAAGAACTCATAATTGGAAGATTACGTTATTCATATATGTATCTGAATATCTGGACTCAGGCATACAGACCTTTTCAGTGATTATTGAAGGGGACCTTCTACATTAGGAGATGGAAAAAAGACACTTTTTATGATTTTTTTTGTAAAAAAACTGCATGATGGATCTTTTTGAAATTTTAAAAGTTTATTGAAAATATATTAAGGTACACACAAAACTCTTTTATTAGATTTTGGTGCTTCTACTCTAAGTTATATACAAATATGTTCAACTGTTTTGGAAAATTTCGTCTGGACGGTGGGCATGATAGCGCCTTGTAGAATTATATGAAACACAAAAATAATTTTTTTTCGTAAACTTCGTGAGCATAGCTTTTAGTTAAATTAAAGGAACCCATAAATTTATTTTTAAAAAGTTACGTAATGGCTGATTTAAAAAAAAAGTATTAAAAAATCGTTCTTATTTGTTAATAACTTTTTCTAATAATTTTAGTAAAAGCTTTAATTCATATCGAAGGTAATTAAATAAACTTTAATTAAAAAAAAATCAAGATGATCCATTGAGTAGTTTTTTAAATATCTTGCCCACGGTGTCAAAAAATGTGGTTGAACATATTTGTTTATAACATAGAGTAAAAGCAACAAAATTTAATAAAAAAAATTCTTGTGTATACATTAAGATATGTACAATAAACTGTTGAAATTTCAAAAAGATCCATCATGCAGTTTTCTTTTAAAAAAATCATAAAAAAGTGCTTTTTTTTGTCTTTTAATGTAGAAAGTTCCCTGAATGTAATCATAATTAATATTGAGACATAGAGATGTTTACAAAAAATTACAATTTTAAAAATCGTGAGATTACATTATGAAATATAAGTTGTGTAACATATTTCTATAGAATCACATCTATAACATAGATATATTATATAATGTTGTATGGACTAAAATTTAATACATAAATACGTGTTTCCTACACGATGCGCTGTAGGTTGATTGGATTGGTTCATTATAACAGAATAGCCAGTTTAATTCCAAAATAATTTTATTTCTAATTGTGGTAATTATTATGAGCGCCAGAACAAATTCAGGGGGACGACTACTACACCTCCAAAGACTTTGAATATTAATAAACAATTCATTTTCCCTACTGATTTTGAAAATAAAAAATATTCTACTTACATGACTAAAATGAATTTAACACTAACAAATAGAATAAATAAATAAAATAATTATTTTTCGTAACCACCCCTCGCAAAGTTGAAGAATAATTTAGTTTTGTATTATTTTTACCTTCATCTGTTTAAAAATAATCTTAATATACTGAAAGAGGAGAGAGTAAATGTATCTTAAATGCCTTGAGGCAGATCCCTCTGACGAAATAAAGATAAAAAGTCTCAATTTTCCATGTTACAAAGAAGATTTTAGTTGTTTGCTTTTAGAATTTTAATTATTTCTTTTCTGTTACATTTCTTATTCTTTTTAGGATTACGTTCTTAAAAAGCAAATACGGCACCACTCCTGTGTCTATCTGTCTGTCACAGCCACTTTTCTCGTAAAATATGCAACATGGAAAGTTCAAATTGGCTGAAGTAATAAAGTCTATTAACCCACATACTGTACTAGTACTGTATGTTCTACAGATAACTTATTTATAGGAACCATCTTCTAGTGCACTCCAAAAATTCATATTATTTCATAATTTTTGAAACTTAGTAACATCATTAAAATACACCGCAAACGATTTTGTCTTCACAGACCATAATATAACGGAATACTTTTGAGTTCCCTTGTACGAGTACTGTACATGCTACAAATAAGATATTCTATAGAAACCATTTTCTAGTGCACCCCAATAATGTATATAAATTTTCTTATGTTAAAAATTATGTAACAGTAATAAAGCACATTGAAAATGATTTTTCTCTATAAACCGTTATGTACAGGAATACTTTTGAGTACCCCTGTAAAGGAATAATGAATGCTACGCACTTCATTTGCAATACTGAACATGCCATGACAAACCTGAATAACATATATCAATTACGGGTCAATCCGAGTATATATACGCCAAATAGAGCACGCACAGACGGCAGACAGTCAATCGGAAATCATAAAAACTTTTCAACTATGTTGGAAAGTGTTAAAAACGCTTTAAATGGACAACATTTCTCTATAGCGTATCACTTCACTTCACCCTTTGAAACCTTTTCCATTAGATTATTGATCTTCTCCATCATTCATAAATGCTAACATCGCTTGAAAACGATGTATATGTATTTTTAACTATTATATAATAGTGTTTCATTATAATAGATACTTTTACAACTGCAAAATCGTGAGAGCAATTCTCGAGAGATCTTTTCTAGATTTTGGCTGTTAGTAAATGTCTAATGTGTATCACTGAACTAAATACTATAACATAGAATAAAATAAACGTTTTAGAGCGAATCATATCCTTATAAATCGTGGCAAGATATGCAGAACTTTTTATTATCAACGTTGTAGTAAGTACACTGACTTATATATGAGGCTTAAGCTGAATTTTTATTATTGCCACCATGGAAAATTAAGTTATTTAAGCTAAGATATATTAAAAAACAGTTACGTACATAAATCATACACTTGGTAAATCTAAATTTATATTTTATTTTAGAAAGTATTTTCTGATATGTATTCGAAACATAAATACTGTATGCGCAAAACATTTAGATTAGTAAAATTTAGTAAATTTTATAATTTAAAAGAACTTCTGAATTGTGTTTTACTCTATTTTACTTTTTCGTTCTTTCTTTCTTTCTTTTTTTTTTTTTTTTTTTTTACTTTTGACAAAAACGATTTCGCTTATGGTAATTTTTTTTTTGAAAGGAAATTAAAAATCAATAGCGTTGAAACAAAAGCTACTGTAAACGACAAAAATTACACCAGCTAGTTCCATTAGAACAATGAATAATGGCAATCGATGTTATAGGAATAGCTGCTTTTGGAGACAATTATGATTCTTAATGTCAAATAAGGCATTTTTCTGGCGCCAATTCATGAGTGAAAAATGATATGAAAGTTTGAGGAAAGAAAAATGATAATAAGGAGAACAGGACTTTTTTCATACATTTTAAAAGATATATAATTATTAGGTTATATATTGCAGCTGCAGTGTTTTAAAATAAAAGAATTTTGTTTTTCAAATAAGTTGGCAGTTTTTTTTTATTTTCCATGATATAACAAAAACAATATATGTACATAAATATGATTTTTATCTGTTCATGATGCACTTCTCAAAATATTAGTGGAAAAGTTAAAATTCAACGATCAACTTAGCTTGTGCTTAGATAAGCATAAACTGAATGTGTGTATATACTTAATTATATACACACACACACACATATATATATATACACATATATACACATAAGAGATAATTATACAAATCGAATTTTAAAGAATTTTTACAAGCTTTATCATAAAAGTGTTTTTAAAATTGAGAAAAAACCAAACAAACGAGGCAAGAAAACAAACAACCAAACAAATAAACAATAACAGCAGCAACAACAGCAATAAAAACAAGAAGCTCTGGAGAATTCCCTAATTCCAACACTTAAATATACTTGTTTGGCAACTGAAGTCTTAAATGTAAATTCACATAGAAAGCTTCGTATTTCTGAACTTTATTTCTTATTTGTAAAAGAATGAATTATACTAAGAAAAACTGATGCAATACTATGGAATACTTCAAGTACAAAACGTTCCTTTCTGTATATATTTAATTAAATAAATAAAAAACAGCTATTTTTTTAATTCTTCCTAAGAATTTCTCTGTTTTCTTTGTCTTAGACAAAAATCCTTACTTCTTAGCTAAACTTTATAGTTTCTATTGAAACTTTTCACGTCAACTTTCATACGAAATAATTATCCATTTTACATAATAACATATTTTTAATCATTGATATATATTTGATATTAATAATTTCGAATAAAATATATATAGTTTATGCGATGTACTGGATTTTATTTCATGACCATTATAAATTTATTCCAAAACATCTATTAAGCTTGAATAATATATTTTCAGTCAAAACTAACTGCAATTATCCTGTTGAAATTTTACTTCAAATTATCATGGTAATTTGTATTAGTTTATATATTTCTATAATAAATAAAAACCTCGTTTGATATTATTCATATATACACATGTGGAAAGAAAATTTAGTACATAAAATTCTTATTTAATCCTTTATCAACTGACGATACTTATAAGTTCATTTAAAATAACTTGTTATAAAATTCATTTAATGCATCGATTAGTTGTAATACAGTTTAGTATGAGTTATAGATACATTACTTTATCTTGTTCTAAAAGCATTATTGTTTAAACAAAAGAAAAATATTTTTAAATGGATGATTTCTTTTGTCTTTGCATCTTTTCAGCAATCTTAGCGTTAGGGGGGGGGGGGGGGAGAGTGGGGGGAATTTTTCAATTCGGAAATATTTCTATATTTCTATTGTAGGGACGTTATATTTGCACATTTCCTAATTCTACAAAATACTAAGAAACATAATTAAAATAAAAGATTTGAGTGGGGTTATAAATATTGCACAAAACCCCTATAAAATTAAATTTAATTGATCCTTCTTTCAAAAATTACTTAATCCTTTACGAACTGACGATACTTATAAGTACCTTTAAAATAACTTGTTATAAAATTCATTTAATACATCGATTAGTAGTAATACAGTTTAGAATGAGTTATACATACATTACTTTATCTTGTTCTAAAAGCATTATTGGTTAAACAAAAGGAAAATATTTTTAAATGGGTGATTTCTTTTGCCTTTGCATCTTTTCAGCTTTCTTAGCGTTAGGGGGGGGGGGGGGATTTTTCAATGCGGAAATATTTCTATATTTCTTGTAAGAACATTATATTTGCACATTTCCCAATTCTACAAAATACTAAGAAACATATTTAAAATAAAAGATTTGAGTGGGGTTATAAATATTGCACATAATCCCTATAAATTCAAATTTAATTAATCCTTCTGAATCTTTCAATTCTTCTAAAATCCTTCTAAAATTATTAAATGATTATGTAAGTCTTCTAATGTTCTTTCAAAAATATACGAAAAATACTTTAGAAGATAAAATATTAATTAATTCATAATTCAGTAAATAAAGAGTTTAATGATTTATAAACTCTTACCCGGTTGTTTAATATATTTCGCATTTTTTTGTGTTTAATAAGTTTAATAGTGATTCTTAAATTATTTCTTTCTTGATAAGTTCTTAGACTTTGGTAGTGGATGAAGAGCTATGGTTCTAACATTTTTCTGCATACACGTTGCTTATAAAATAAATTTCCCTCTTTGAAATCATTTATTTGTTTAAACCAAAGAGTATACTACATACAATATGCTTCTAGACCACATTATATATCTATACTCCTATTATAAAGAGGAAAAAATTGTTTATTTGTCTGAGGTAAGCTCTGGAACTACCGAACCGATTCCAAAAGTAATGGTATCAAAATGATGGTGTTAATCCAACTTAGGATATAGGCTATATTTTATGTCTGTGCCACTAACCCAAAGGGGGTGTAAGAGCAAAAAACGTTCTAAAAATGCGATTTTAGCGTTACTGAAGGGCCTAGCAATATGAAATTTTGAATATTAGCTACTTATAAGATATAAATTATGTCTAAGAACAGTTCTTAAACAATTCGAAATTTAAAAGGGGTGAAAATGCCCAAAAAGCGTTCTAAAAAACGTTCTAAATGGTAGTTTCTACACTATCTCAGGAAATACCAAACCGATTTAAAAAATATTGGTGTCAAAATGATGGTGATAACGCTTGCTCCAAGATAGGCTATGTTTCATGTCGGTGCCACTAACCGAAAGTGGGTGTAGGAGCAAAAAACGTTCTAAAAATGCGATTTTAGCGTTACTGAAGGGCCTAGAAATATGAAATTTTCAATATTAGTTACTTATAAG
The DNA here is from genome assembly GCA_963932465.1 of Maratus speciosus. NCBI lineage: Eukaryota > Metazoa > Arthropoda > Arachnida > Araneae > Salticidae > Maratus > Maratus speciosus. The sequence goes on along the minus strand of OZ010788.1, from coordinate 377,235,803 downwards.
ATATAAATGATGTCTAAGAACAGTTCTTAAAAAATTCGAAATTTAAAAGGGGTGAAAATGCCCAAAAAGCGTTCTAAAAAACGTTCTAAATGGTAGTTTCTACACTATCTCAGGAAATACCAAACCGATTTAAAAAATATTGGTGTCAAAATGATGGTGACAACGCTTGCTCCAAGATAGGCTATGTTTCATGTCGGTGCCACTAACCGAAAGTGGGTGTAGGAGCAAAAAACGTTCTAAAAATGCGATTTTAGCGTTACTGAAGGGCCTAGAAATATGATATTTTCAATATTAGTTACTTATAAGATATAAATGATGTCTAAGAACAGTTCATAAAAAATTCGAAATTTAAAAGGGGTGAAAATACCCAAAAAGCGTTCTAAAAAACGTTCTAAATGGTAGTTTCTACACTATCTCAGGAAATACCAAACCGATTTAAAAAATATTGGTGTCAAAATGATGGTGACAACGCTTGCTCCAAGATACGCTATGTTTTATGTCGGTGTCACTACCCCAAAGGGGTTTGCAGGAGCAAAAAACGTTCTAAAAATGCGATTTATGTGTTACTGAAGGGCCTAGAAATATGAAATTTGAAATATTAGCTACTTATTAGATATAAAGGATTTCTAAAAACAGTTCTTAAATAATTCGAAATTTGAAAGGGGTGAAAATGCGCGAAAATCGTTCTAAAAAACGTTCTAAATTGTAGTTTCTACACAATCTCAGAAATACCAAACCGATTTTAAAAATATTGGTGTCAAAATGACGGTGACAGCGCTTGCTCCAAGATAGGCTATGTTTTATGTCGGTGTCACTACCCCAAAGGGGTTTGCAGGTCCAAAAAACGTTCTAAAAATGCGATTTATGTGTTACTGAAGGGCCTAGAAATATGAAATTTGAAATATTAGCTACTTATTAGATATAAAGGATTTCTAAGAACAGTTCTTAAACAATTCGAAATTTGAAAGGGGTGAAAATGCGCGAAAATCGTTCTAAAAAACGTTCTAAATGGTAGTTTCTACACAATCTCAGGAAATACCAAACCGATTTTAAAAATATTGTTGTCAAAATGACGGTGACAATGCTTGCTCCAACATAGGCTATGTTTTATGTCGGTGCCACTACCCGAAAGGGGGTGCAGAGCAAAAAACGTTCTAAAAATGCGATTTTTGCGTTACTGAAGGACCTAGAAATATGAAATTTGAAATATTAGCTACTTATTAGATATAAAGGATTTGTAAGAACAGTTCTTAAACAATTCGAAATTTAAAAGGGGTGAAAATGCGCGAAAAGCGTTCTAAAAAACGTTCTAATGGTGGTTTCTACACAATCTTCGGAAATACCAAACAGATCTAAAAAATAATGGCGTCAAAATGATGGTGACAACACTTGCTCCAACATAGGCGATGCTTTATGTCGGTGCCACTAACCCAAAAGGGGTGCAGGAGAAAAACGTTCTAAATTGCGGCTTTTGCGTTACGGAAGGGCCTAGAATCGTGAAATTTGGAATGGTAGTTAGTTATAAGATATCAATGATCTCTAAGGACATTTCCTAAAAAAATCGAAATTTAAAAGGGGGTCAAAATGCGCAAAAAGCGTTGTAAAAAACTTTCTAATTTGCGATTTCTATGCAATCTTACGAAGTACTGAACCGATTTCAAATATAATGGTGTAAAAATGATGGTGACAGATCTTGCTCCAAGATACGCTATATTTTATATCTTCAACTACCCCACAGGAGATGCAAGTGCAAAATGCGCGAAAACCGTTCTAAAACCGTTCTAAATGCCGATTTGTCGGCAATATCTCAGGAAGAATGAATATGATTTCAAACGTAATGGTAGGAAATTGAAGCGGACAGCCTCTGCTCTAACATAGACGCTATTTTATGTCGGTATCACTATCACCAAGACGTTGCAGGAGCAAAAAAGTGTTCTAAATTTCGATTTTTGTGATCGGTAGGGGTTAGCAACTGAAAATTAGGCAAGGTACATATTTATTAGATATAAATTATCTTTAAGAACAGTTTCGAAAAAAATTGGAAATTTAAAAAGGGGTGAAAATGCGCGAAAATAGTCCTAAAAACGTTCTAAATTGCGATTTCTACTCAATCTACGGAAATACCAAAGCTATTTCAAAAGTAATGGTTGCAAATCAATGGTGACAGTCCCTGCTATAACATAGGTTATATTTTATGTTGCTGTCACTACCATCTGAGGGTTGCAAAAGCAAAACATGTTCTAATTTGCGTTTTTTGCACAACTGAGGGGTCTAACACTTTGAAGTATTGCATGGTATTTACTTACAAGATTCAATTGCTTTCTAAGAACAGTCGAAAGAAAATTCCAAATTGAAAAAAATGAAGTGAGTGAAAAGCGTTATAAATTACAATTTTTAAGCAAACTTATAAATTACCAGACCGATTAAAAAAATAATGATGACAAATTTTGGTGATAGAACCTGCTCAAACATAAGCTATATTTTATGTCTGTTCCACTACCACCAGAGGGCTGCAGGAGGTAAAAACTTTCTAAATTGCGATTCTGTGATACTGAAAAGGCTAGAAACTTTAAATATGACATGGTAGTTACCTATAAAATATGAATGCCCTCGAAGGAACTTCGAAAATAAATTCGAATTAAAAAGGGGTGAAGCGAAGGGGAGGTGCGAAAAGCATTCTAAAAAAGTTCTAAATTACGATTCTATGCAATTTCAGGGAATATAAACCGATTATGAAAGTAATAGTTGCGAATCAATGGTAACAGTCTCTGATCCTGCACAGGCTATATTTTATGCCGATGATTCTACCACCTGGGGTTCGCAGGAACAACAAAGTTCTAAAAAAGGGCTTTAAAAGCTTTTAAAATTACGTTTCTGTGGAATATTAGGAAATAATAAACCGATTTCAAAATTAATGTTGGCAAATTAATGGTGACAGTTCCTGTTTCAACATAGCCCTTTATGTTGAGAAACTTGATAGGACTTGGAATTTGACATGATGGTTAATTTTAAGATGTAAGAAGATGGTTTCTAAAAAAATCAAAACTTCAAATGAATACTGAAATGAGCGTATTAATTGAGCATAAAAGTTTCAAAATATTTTCTAAATTATCATTTATTTAGTTTTATTTCATTTTATTAATTTCTGCCTAATGCTGTGTAATAATGATGTTTAATCAAACTGTGTTTTAAATAGTAATTTTTTAATTATTCTTAAAAGTAATAAGTACCTTTTAATAAAAAAAACCTTTTAATAAAATAAAATATTACCTTTTAATAAAATAAAAATTTAGTTAGTACCTTTTAATAAAAATTAGACATAAATATCACTTGGCATATTGCAAATATTACGCGAGCAAAGCCGCGGGGTTTGCTAGTATATATATAAAGAGAGAGATACCAGAGGGTTCCGATCTCCTGCTCACTACGCTCACCAACCCCACACGTAATAGCTTCGCGATTCCGTTCGGTATCATCCAACTTCAGACATACTTGTTTCGCGATCCCTTATTTTCTATGCATTCAATTCTTAAATTTCACTTGGAAAAAACGCGCTCCTCCCAATCCCTCAATTTCTGAAGCGCCCTCATTTTTAAATTTTTTATTATTTGTTATAAACTATCTTACAGTTTAAAACAGATGGCCTTCTTAGATTTCCAAACTTTAACAAAATCGCGTTCTGTTAGCTCCACAGGGAGTTCACTCTATTCTTAACAAACTTTACTTTCAGTTTCGAAACCGATTTAGAAACTGAAAGTACATTTAAAAAAAAAGAAAAAAAAAAAAAACTGCAACCAAATTCGAAAAAGTAAAAAAGAGTCATTAAAGATCGACATCATCTAGCCTATGCAAAAAAAAAAAAAAAAAAAAAAAAAAAAATGTTTAAAAATATTTAATCTGAAACGAGAAATTCGAAAATAACCTCCCCATAGGATTAACATTACGGAGCGAGTCTTTTCAAGTGCGCGAAGAATCCCCTTAAGGGGGCGAAGACACTCACGAGCTAATGCTAATCCTATGGGGAGGGATTTTTCTAATATCTCGTTTGCATTTCGACATTTTTAAATAATTTTTTTTGCATTGGATAGCCGAGGTCCGTCTCTACAGCGCACCTTGGTTACTTTTTCGATTTTGGTTGCAGATATTTTTTAGAATGACACTTTCGTTTTCAGAACCGGTTTTGAAAACGAAAGTAACTTTATTAAAAATATCTGCGACCAAAATCAAAAAAGTAACGAAGGTGCGCTATAGAGACGGACCTCGGCTATCCAATGCAAAAAAGAAAATTATTTAAAAATGTCGAAATGCGAACGAGATATTAGAAAAATTCCTCCCCATAGGATTAGCATTAGCTCGTGAGTGTCTTCGCCGGCAGGAATAGGACACTTAACATCCGCACCTGGAAGCCCTTCCTTTCCCATTCTGACAACATGGCGGCATGAAATAAAAGGAAATTTTTATCGATCGATTTTTAGGAGATTTTTTCGTTTCTACCGCACACATCGGAATAATTTTTTGAATTTCTGAAAGTAGATTTTTTTCTGCGTTCATCTGTGTGATTTTCGAGTTTTTCGGCCCTGTAGTTTCTGAGATGTGAGCCGATTTAAATTGCCCCAGCTCACTTTTTAGATACGGTTCCATGTTATCAACGCAGATTTTCATTGGTCCATTTCCAAATCGTTTGGCCGATTTACAAATCGTTACTTTTTATATATAGAGAAGGATATATACATACAGCATGGGTCAGTGAAAGGAATGAGTCAATTTTGATGTCTTGAAGAAAGAATTTATGCAAAAACATAATATCGAAAATCAAATACTAAAAACTTGCAGCATTTTTTCAAAACAGGAAACACAGTTCGTTTCATTTGAATGAAATATTCGCCTGAACTTCCGTAGTACCTTTTTCAGATAATTTAATCGGATAGGTGTGACATATTCATCGGATAGGTGTGATATATACAGAGATATATGTTTAATACATTAGACTAGCAATTAGTGCATAAAAAAACCCCTTACTATTTCCTACCGTGTGGAAATTTTATAGTTTGGTACTGCTTTCTTTTTCACACGATTCATGCTCCTACACTCTCAGAAATAAAACTCTCACTTTTGACGATTCAGAAATCCTCGAGCTGTATTTCGTCGTTTTTGACGATCATTTCCTATTATCATCACGTGACTTTTAACGAAAGGTAAACTCTCAAATATTTGACGAAAGTTTTGCCTCAATCACGGTCAGACTCAATGCATTTTAAGGAAACAGTTGCTGTACGTCCACAAATCCTGCGATTTTAGCAAGCAGATATTTGCTTGTTTATGTTAGTCTTGTAATAATTTATTTTAAAACAGCACTTAGTGCTTTTCGGAAAATACTGAAATATAGGTAGTTATTCTTTCTTCATTAATTATTTTTTTAGCTGCTAGAATTTTTAGGCTTATTATTATTATTATTATTATTTTATTTATATGTTGTCGTTCGTTATGTTTTAAATCGAAAAGAATAAATTTCCTATGTTCTTCAAAACCATTAAAAAAGAAAATTAAGTCAATAAAATTTCAAACTTCGAGGATATATATACATTTTTTTTTTTTTTTTTTTTTTTTTTTTTTTAAGAAGTATAATAATGTTTTCAATCAAATTAAAAATAAACATAATTCATCCCTCTCCCCTTTATAAACAGTAAAGTGTTAAAATCTTATCCTCCTACTCAAAGTGATAAAATCTCCCGCAATATGCACTTCACAATTCGTTATTTGTGAGCAACAAATTAACCTTACCATATTCTAATCAAGCCATATTATAATTATTCATTGATACGAGAAAACCATAAAAATAAATTAGCCTTTCTTAAAACTTTCAGAAATTATTGTAGCGCCGACAAAATTGCAATCTACGTTATAAAAATAAAATGAACATGAAGAGGAATTCATTACACCAATCTAAAAGCATACATTTTCAAGTCTCCAGTAGCGAAGTTGGAAGAGCAGCGGCTTCCCATACGAAAGGGCGTGAGTTCGAATCTCGCCGAGGAAAGAGAGAGAAGTGATTTTTTTTTCCCCCGTGTCAAATACTGGAGCTTCCGAACTGTTTAATAGATGGCACCACCAGCCCTCTTTTGACGAAACTATTGACGAAATTTATATCGTCAAGCAAGTGAAGAAACTAATTTCATCAGTTTGACGAAATGTTCGCTCGGAGCATTTTCCAGGAAACCATTTCGTCAAAAATAAAGAAAATTTCGTGAAATCTGAGATTTCATTTCTGAGAGTGTATGCCTTATGCATTCAAAAGTCTAAAATTTATTTTCGTATAGATGCAGGTGCAGGAAGAGCTAGTTTTACTTAAAAAGAACTAAAGTTGTGGCATTATGATCCATTAAAGATCAATGCCTACAGCGCCCAACGCTTCTTTCTTCAGCCTCGGCCCCGAGATGCTACAGAGGCTGTTCGCACATTTTTTAGACGATTTTGGTTAGCAGTAATAAAAAATCGTTTGCTTCAAAAGAAATAATTGCAATTGTACTATGTTTTTAAAAGTCAAGATTATCGTCTGCGGGAGATTTTAGTTTTTATTCAAAATGGAATTTTTAACGAAGAAGTGGTTGGTAGGCTGTATTTATGCTCTTTCCGTTGAGAAATATTCCTATTCCGTTATCCAACAACGATGATAATGAACAAAAATGGAAAACAATTGTCACAATAGAAGAATCATGGGTGTATTTAAATAACTGCAGCAAAAAAAGAGCCATTTATTATCATAAAATGGGGAGAAAAAAGAATAAGTACATGGTTCGAAGAATCGAAAGAAAGTTTTTCTAAGGGATTCATGATTGTTGCTGGTTTTTCATATAATGACAAGTTAAAAATAAAGAGAGTGGAAAAAAAAGTCAAGATTAACTCCAAATACTATCAAGAACATATTTTATCGCCAATTTTTTCTGAATAAAATACCATCACTTTACCCACAGTTCCACCAATCTGTGAAACTCCATTACGACAAAGCTAGCAGTCACACATCAAAATCCACGGTAAATTTCCTAAAAAAAAAAAAAAAAAAAAAAACGGTATCTAGGCCATACCTTTCACTGATATCCGTACTAAATGTATCACCTATGGATTTTTGTGCTTTCGGACTTTTAAAATCTGCATTATGCATAAGTCTTTCCACAACCCTTACAGGACTTTGGAAAGATGTTCAGGAGGAATGGCATAGAATACCTCTTCTGACACTTCAAAAGGCATTATTGTCCTGGAAATTGCGGTGTCGAAACATAGTTCAGAATAAGGGCCGTCAAATAGAACATTTAAAATACAAGAATTTTATGAAATTTAGTTTTGTGAATACAATATACATCGTCTAAACAATGTGTGAACAGCCTCTGTATACAGCCTATTTCCCAGTAAGGTGGCAGTCTAACGCGGGATTATTACACACACACACACACACATACATACATATATATATATGTGTATATGTATATATAAATATTTTGTTGGTACACGTTTTTTATCGGTATGTTTTAAAATTAGAGACTTCTACAGACACTAATAGAAAAGTATTGGATAAAGGTAATAATCTACTGACTTATCTACTGGCTTATCTACTGACGGTACTAATAAGTACCATTAAAGTAACTTTTATTATTTAATACATCAATTAGTTCTAACGCAGTTTACAATGAGTTGTAGATACATTACTTCCTCTTTTTCGAAAAGCATTATTGGTTACACACAAAAAAAAAAAAATATTTTTAAAAGAATGATTTTTTTGAACCTTTGCCTCTTTTTAGCTTTCTTGGCGTTGGGGGGGGGGGGGGGATTTTTCAATTCTGAAATATTTCTATATTTCTATTGTAAGAACATTATATTTGTACATTTCCTGATTCTACAAAATACTCAGAAAAATATTTAAAATAAAAGATTTGAGTGGGGTTTTAAATATTGCGCAAAATCTCTATAAATTCAAATTTAATTAATCCTTCTAAATCCTTCAATCCTTCTAAAATCCTTCTAAAATTTATTAAATGAATATGTAAATCTTCTAATTTAGTTTAAACAATTCAAGATAAATGCTTTAGAAGATAAAACTTTCATGAATTCGTAATTCAGGACATAACAGGTTAAATATATATGTATATAAATGGTTTAAAATCATTTTATTATGAAATTGTAGAATGAAATTTCATCCAAAAATGATATAATTATTATTGATGCTGTTTGTAATTGTTAATGTATTTTTATTTGAATCGATTCAGAAAAAAACACGATTTTTTTTTCGTTGTTGTTCTATAATGGAATATTTCAATTAATTCTTCCTCTGAATTACAAATTTACCATTGAGCAAAAATATACTACACTTCAATATATTTTCCTGCTTAAAAAGAATAATATTTACTTTCAGTTTTTTTTTTATGTAATACGTTTTAATATCCTTTTTTCGACATCAGATCTCCGTAATGTATATAACATTTCAACAGGAGTATTTTGTAAAGAAAAAAATAACAATATATTGTACTATACAAATGTGGAAAGAAATTTTAATACAAAACAAAAACACACGATTTGAGTAATAAATTTTTAATTGAAACAATTCTTAAATATTCTAATAATTTCCTTTGAATTGAGATAATGCATATTTAAATTAATTTGTACATTTTTCAACAAACTATTACATTACAGCAGGGAATAAATAGGGATTTCATCTCAGAAAAACAAAAATGTGCTTGAATAAATATAGTATATTTTCCTTGAAATATGTTTTTTATAAAGCGTTTTTTTTTTATATTTAAAAAAAAAAGAATAAAATAATAAAAATAAAAAGAAGTATACACAAACTTGTTGAAGAACGAAAAAACGAATCTAACCAAATAAAAAACGCACATTGCATACTACTCTACTATACCAATTAAGAAAAGAAACGCTTTTTAAAAATGTATTTTTATAGATATGATAGAAAAATTTAAATCAAAGCAATTCACAAAGATCTGCGTTATTTTGTTTCATTTTATTGCGGTAATGCATCTTTAAATTAAATTATATCTTTTTCGATGAACACTTACAGTTCAACAGCAAATGAAGATGTATTACATTTCAAAATTTATTTTTTCTGCATGAATAAATATACACTTATTTGCTTTATCCAAGTTTTGCATAATACGTTTCTCTAGCATTTCTTTTCTTTTAAAACAGAGTATAGACACTCAAATTTCTCTTTTAAACCTGCATAAGCAATCTTTTCCGTCAGCGGTGAAAGAAAAGAGAGATATTCTTATTTTTGCTGCGACAGTAACATCAGGGAAAGAGAGAAAGAGAGCCTTCTGAAGGAAAGGACAAACACGGGTCTGCAAGAAAAAGATGTCTTTATTTTTTCGTGAAAATGCTATTTATAGACAATTTATCGATTGAATAGGGTGAATAGGGAGTTTAAGGAGTATGTTGTGCCAGGCGGAACGATCCAAAATAGCCCGTTATGAATTACGAGGTCTTGCGAAAGAGGTTCCAGGATGTAACGACTTTTTCTGAATGGTATCAGAAGATGGGAATGATATTTTTTGGTTCATTTGTAAGGGTTAAAAAGGTTTTATTTCAATGAAAGCATTGGGTTCGATGAAGGTTATGAAATACTGATAAAGGATTTGATTATTTATCTGTAGACATTTTATCGATAGGGTAGTAGAATAGGTAAAATGTAGAAGTTATTTAATGAAAGTTGTATATTTTTATGTATATACATAGATAACTACTGATATTGAAAATTGAATATGCCAGAATATTAAATAGATTTGATTGAATATATAAGAAGGATAAAAAGAGGTAGCATAATTCCTTTTCATACATGATATTAGCCAAGACACATTTACTAACGATATTTTAATATACTTAATTATTTATTCGTTTTGATAACGCTATTTACAGATGGTTTACCTTAGGTTTGGCTTTAATAATGACTTTAAGAAGTAAGCAGTGCCATATGGAACGATCCAAAATATCCTGTTATGAATTACGAGGTCTTGCGAAAGAGGTTCCAGGATGTAACGAGTTTTTCCGAATGATATCAGAAGATGGGAATGATATATTTTTGGTTTATTTGTAAGGGTTAAAAAGGTTTTATTTCAATGAAAGCATTGGGCTTGATGAAGGTTATGAAATATTGATAAATGATTCGATTATTTATATGTAGATATTTTTTTCGATATGGTAGTAGAATAGGTAAAATATAGACGTTGTTTAATAAAAGTGGTATATTTTTATGTATACACATAGATAACTACTTATATTGAAAATCGAATATGCCATAATATTAAATAGATTTGATTGAATATATAAGAAGGATAAAAAGAGGTAGCACAATTCCTTTTCATACATGATATTAGCCAAGACACATTTACTAACGATATTTTAATATACTTAATTATTTATTCGTTTTGATAACGCTATTTACAGATGGTTCACCTTAGGTTTGGTTTTAATAATGACTTTAAGAAGTAAGCAGTGCCAGACAGAATGATCCAAAATATCCCGTTATGAATTCCGAGGTCTTGCGAAAGAGGTTCCAGGATGTAACGACTTTTTCTGAATGATACCATAAGATGTGAATGATATATTTTTGGTTCATTTGTAAGGATCAAAAAGGTTTTATTTCAATGAAAGTATTGAGATTGATGAAGGTTATGAAATACATATAAAGGATTTCATTATTTATCTGTAGATATTTTATCGATATAATTAGTAGAATAGGTAAAATGTAGAAGTTAGTTAATAAAAGTGGTATATTTTTATGTATACCAATAGGTAACGACTGATATTGAAAATCGGAAGTGGCAGAACATTAAATAGATTTGATTGAATGGATAAGAAAGCTAAAAAGATGTACCACAATTCCTGTTCATATATATTAGGCAAGACACATTTACTATCCATACTTTTATATATTTATTAATTTATTCGTCTTGATAACGCTATTTACAGATGGTTTATTATAGGATTGGTTTTAGTAATGACTTTAAGAGGTAAGCTGTGTCAGGCAGACGATCCAAAATAGCCCGTTATGAATTACGAGGTCTTGCGAAAGAGGTTCCAGGATGTAACGACTTTTTATGAATGTTATCAGAAGATGGGAATGATATTTTTTGGGGTTCATTTGTAAGGGTTAAAAAGGTTTTATTTCAATGAAAGTATTGGGTTAAATGAAGGTTATGAAATACTGATTAAGGATTTCATCATTTATCTGTAGACATTTTATCGATATTGGTAGTAGAATAGGTAAAATGTAGAAGTTCGTTAATAAAAGTGGTATACCTTTATGTATACTCATAGATAACTACTGATATTAAAACTGAATGTGACAGAACATTAAAAAGATTAGTTTGAATTTATAAAAAGGCTAAAAAGAGGTAGTATAATTTCACTTCGTATATGATATTAGGAAAGACACATTTACTAATGATACTTTTAAATATTTAATTATTTATTCGTTTAATAATGCTATTTACAGACGGTTTATCTAAGGACTTGTTTTAGTAATGACTTTAAGAAGTAAGTTGTGCCAGGTGGGCTATCCAAAATAGCCCGTTATGAATTACGAAGTGTTGAAAGAGCTTCTAGGATGTAATGACTTTTTCTAAATGGTATCAGAAGACGATAATGATATTTTTTTGTGGTTCATTTGTAAAGGTTAAAAAGGTTTAATTTCAATGAAAGCATTGTGTTCGATGAAGGTTATGAAATACTGATAAATGATTTGATTATTTATATGCGGACATTTTTCTTTTGATATGGTAGTAGAATAGGTAAAATGTAGACATTACTTAATAAAAGTGGTATATCATTATGTATACTCAGAGATAACTACTGATATTGGAAATTGAATGCGACAGAGCATTTACATTTTTTTATTGAATTTATAAAAATGCTAAAAAGAGGTAGCACGATTCATGTTCATACATGATATTAGGCAAGACACATTTGCTAACTATTTAAATATTTAAATTTTAAATATTTAATTATTTATTCGTTTTGATAACGCTACTTACATACGGTTTATTTTAGTATTGTCTTTAGTAATGATTTTAACATGTAAGCTGCGCTAAGCAGACGATCCAAAATAGCCACTATGAATTACGAGGTGTTGCGAAAGATGTCCTAGGATGTACTGACGTTTTCTGAATAATATCAGAAGATGAAAATGATATATTTTTTTGTGGTTCATTTATAAGGGTTAAAAAAGTTTTATTTCAATGAATTCGGTTCGATGAAAGTTATGAAGTACTGATAAAGGATTTGATTATTTATCTGTAGATATTTTTTCAATATTTTAATAGAATAGGTAAAATGTAGAAATTACTTAATAAAAGTGGTATATCTTTGTGTATACTCATAGATAACTATTGATATTAAAAAATTAGTATGACAGAACAATAAAAAGATTTGTATGAATATATATAAAGAGTAAAAAGAAGTTAATTCATGTGTATGTTCATGTTCATGGATGTAATTAGGTAGGAAACATATATTAACGATACTTTTAATAAACTGCCTATTTACTCAAAACAACAGATCTTTTTTGAAGAAAACCATGGATAACCAGGCTACTAAACCAAATAATGCATATTCTCCATATACGTATAAAATTTCAACCTACAAATTTTTCATAAGACGGGTTTTTCTAGTATGCGCGGAAAATAATTTGGATAATGAATTACTAATATTCACACAATTGCTCATAATAGTGGCTTTAAAGTTCTACATATTTATAAATTAAACGTGGATATTGCCTATAATAAGAAGCATGGACATAAAATTGATTTATAAAGATACACTGTAAAAAAAAATCTGTGAAGTTACTAAAGTTTTTCTAGGAAACTGGGATTCCTAGAACTTTTCATGTAACGGCAAAAACAAAATTTCATGTAACAGACACACTTTTGCGCCGAAAATCAAAAAATCTGTAAGGTTACTAAGAATTTTTTTGGAAACTGGGATTCCGAGAACTTTTCATGTAACTGCAGCCAGTGTTACAAATAAAAGTTTAGTAAGATTACTGAAATTTTAGCAGATTCATTTGTAAAGTTACAGATTTTTGTAGCTTTACAAAAACTAGCTTTGTAGATTTGCAGCTTTTTTCGTACAGTTACAGTTGAAAGTTTAGTAAGCATGTAACTTTACATCTGTAGACCTACAGATTTTTTTTTTACAGTGTACAAGCTTTATGCTATTCAATGTTTTCCTAGAAGAATGAGAAATTCCCTGAATAATTAAAATGCAGTCTTAAGCGTTTCAATATCCGCTTAGTAGCCAAATCATCTCCGAAATTAAAGAATATCATTTGAACAAAAATTGACGTTTAATTACGTCAGTTCATACTCAATTACTCAAGAGTATATGAAATACCATTTATTAGAGTAGACGGATCAAATAATTACACTATTCATATAACTAGCATGGAATTTAAGTGCAGAAAAAAGGAGCATGGTGCTGATATTAAATGGAATAGCAGAACCACCAACATAGCAAGATTTTAACACGAAGAAGCCATCCAAATAAATTTATATGAAAGTAAGATAATTTTCCCTTCCAGTCTATACTAACCATCAATATTATAGGAGAAATCTTACATATTGTAACACGCAAAACTTCAATATGTAACGATGCAGCATCAACTTAAACAATCTATGGCTCAAGTTGCTTAATGGTTTCGAAAATAAAAATAAACATACAAGTAAAATTAAAAAATAACATGCATAGCATGAAAGAGTATGTGAAAATTTGAATGATGGCGTTTCAAAGACCATGCATTATTAAAATATCTTTATTTATTTGTTTTGAAAATGACTCCGGTAGAGTCGAAACATGTAATAAAAAAGAAAAGTGCCCAGCTAAACTGATGGCATTGAGCTCACAGGCTATTCACACTAATTGTATATCATACTCTTATTTAAAAAAATAATGCCCTAAAAAAAATAAGTGAAGGGGAATTAGCCCCCGTTTACCCCTTTATACTTAACCAGTGGACCTCCAAATCTAATCAGGGAAGCTCCTTATCATAATAAACCGGTATACCAAATTTGGAGCAAATCGAATAATCCTGCAAAAAAACCATTTATCTAAATTAAGGGGGTGGACTAGCCCCACTTTATCCTTAACCAATAAATCCCCAAAACGAATCAGGGAAGCTCCTTAACATAATAAACCGTAATACCAAATTTGGAGCAAAGCGAATAATTCTGCGTGAAAAACCCGTTTATATAAATTAAGGGGTGTGGACTAGCCCCCCTTCCCCCTTTATCCTTAACCAATGAACCCCCAAAACTAATCAGGGAAGTTCCTTAACATAATAAACCGCGGTATACCAACTTTGGAGCAAATCGAATCATTCTGCATGAAAAACCCATTTATCTGAATTAAAAGGGGTGGACTAACCCACCTTTTCCCCCTTTATCCATAACCAATGAACCCTCAAAACTAATCAGGGAAGTTCCTTAACATAATAAACCGGTATACCAAATTCGAAGCAAATCGAATGATTCTGCATGAAAAACCAATTTATCTGAATTAAGGGGGGGACTAACCCCCCCCCCTTTCCCCCTTTATCCTTAACCAATGAACCCCCAAAACTAATCACGGAAGTTCCTTAACATAATAAACCGGTATACCAAATACGGGGCAAATCGAATCATTCTGCATGGAAAACCCATTTATCTGAATTAAGAGATTGGAGTAACCCCGTTTTCCCCCCTTTATCCTTAACCAATCAACCCTCAAAACTAATCAGGGAAGTTCCTTAACATAATAAACCGGTATACCAAATTCGGAGCAAATCGAATGATTCTGCATGAAAAAACGATTTATCTGAATTAAGGGGGAGACTAACCCCCCCTTTCCCCCTTTATCCCTAATCAATGAACTCCCAAAACTAATCAGGGAAGTTCCTTAACATAATAAACCGGTATACCAAATTCGGGGCAAATCGAATGATTCTGCATGAAAAACCCATTTACCTGAATTAAGGGGGTGTACTAACACCCCTTTTCCCCCTTTATCCTTAACCAACGAACCTCCAAAACTAATCAGGGAAGTTCCTTAACATAATAAACCGGTATACCAAATTAGGAGCAAGTCGAATCATTCTGCATGAAAAACCCATTTATCTGAATTAAGAGGTTGGAGTAACCCCGTTTTTCCCCCTTTATCCTTAACCAATGAACCCCCAAAAGTAATCAGGGAAGCGCCTTATCACAATGAGCCTAGAAAAAATTTTTGAAGGAAATCGGATGTTTCTATCAAGAGTTATCTCGTTACGTACATACATACATACATACATACGTACATACGTACATACATACATAGAGAACGGGCGGGCACATTAGCTCTCAGGCTTTGATAGCCTGTGAAACCCGTTTATATAAATTAAGGGGGGTGGACTAGCCGCCCTTCCCATTTATTCTTAACCAATGAACCCCCAAAACTAATCAGGGAATTTCCTTAACATAATAAACCGGTATACCAACTTCGGAGCAAATCGAACCATTCTGTATGAAAAACCCATTTATCTAATTTAAGAGGGGCGGGCTAACCTCCCTCCCCCCCCCTTTATCCTTAACCAATGAACCTCTAAAACTAATCAGGGAAGTTCCTTAACATAATATACTGGTATACCAAATTCGGAGCAAATCGAATGATTCTGCATGAAAAACCCATTTATCTGAATTAAGGGGGTGGACTAACCCCCCTTTATCCTTAACCAATGAACCCCCAAAACTAATCAGGGAAGTTCCTTAACATAATATACTGGTATACCAAATTCGGAGCAAATCGAATGATTCTGCATGAAAAACCCATTTATCTGAATTAAGGGGGTGGACTAACCCACCTTTTCCCCCTTTATCCATAACCAACGAACCTCCAAAACTAATCAGGGAAGTTCCTTAACATAATAAACCGGTATACCAAATTAGGAGCAAGTCGAATCATTCTGCATGAAAAACCCATTTATCTGAATTAAGAGGTTGGAGTAACCCCGTTTTCCCCCCTTTATCCTTAACCAATGAACCCCCAAAAGTAATCAGGGAAGCGCCTTATCACAATGAGCCTAGAAAAAATTTTTGAAGGAAATCGGATGTTTCTATCAAGAGTTATCTCGTTACGTACATACATACATACATACATACGTACATACGTACATACATACATAGAGAACGGGCGGGCACATTAGCTCTCAGGCTTTGATAGCCTGTGAAACCCGTTTATATAAATTAAGGGGGGTGGACTAGCCCCCCTTCCCATTTATTCTTAACCAATGAACCCCCAAAACTAATCAGGGAATTTCCTTAACATAATAAACCGGTATACCAACTTCGGAGCAAATCGAACCATTCTGTATGAAAAACCCATTTATCTAATTTAAGAGGGGCGGGCTAACCTCCCTCCCCCCCCTTTATCCTTAACCAATGAACCTCTAAAACTAATCAGGGAAGTTCCTTAACATAATAAACCGGTATACCAAATTCGGAGGAAATCGAATCATTCTGCATGAAAAACCCATTTATCTGAATTAAAAGGGGTGGACTAACCTCCCCTTTTCCCCTTTAGCCTTAACCACTGATCCCTCAAAACTAATCAGGGAAGTTCCTTAACATAATAAACCGATATACCAAATTCGGAGCAAATCGAATGATTCTGCATGAAAAACACATTTATCTGAATTTAGGGGGTGGACTAACCCCCCTTTATCCTTAACCAATGAACCCCCAAAACTAATCAGGGAAGTTCCTTAACATAATATACTGGTATACCAAATTCGGAGCAAATCGAATGATTCTGCATGAAAAACCCATTTATCTGAATTAAGGGGGTGGACTAAACCCCCTTTTCCCCCTTTATCCTTAACCAATGAACCCCCAAAACTAATCAGGGAAGTTCCTTAACATAATAAACCGGTATATCAAATTCGGAGCAAATCGAATGATTCTGCATGAAAAACCCATTTATATGAATTAAGGGGTTGGACTAACCCCGTTCCCCCCCCCCCTTTATCCTTAACCAATGAACTCCCAAAACTAATCAGGGAAGCGCCTTATCACAATGAACCTAGAAAAAAAATTTGAAGCAAATCGGATGTTTCTATCAAGAGTTATCGCGTTACGTACATACATACCTACATACAGAACGGGCGGGCACATTAGCTCTCAGGCTTTGATAGCCTGTGAGCCAAAAAGCTGATTAATCATATTTTCATAGATTTTTTTTTTTAAGTGTTAATTTACACCTTTTAGCATTTTAAAATTAGTATATTTTTTTATTCGTTTTGATAACGTTATTTACAGACGGATTACCTTAGGATTGAGTTGAGAAATGACTTTAACCCTTTATGTACCGAGGGTACTTTAAAGTATCATGACTAAAATCTTTTTAAAATTTAATTTAGCACATTGATTAACAGTAATACAATTTACAATCAGTTGCACATGCTTTACATTATCTTGTTCCAAATGCTTTGCTTGTTTCATAAAACAAAAATGTTTTAAAAAGGATGATTTATCTTTCATATGCATCTGTTTAGCTTTGTTGATGTTGGAAGTTTGAGTATGGAAAGTTTCAGTTTTTAAATATTTCTTTACTTCTATTGTAAGGGTTATTTGTACATTTCCTAATTCTATAAAATATTTTAACAAGTATTTCATATAGAAAACTAGGGGGCTCTGCCCCCTGCAAGCTACGCTCGCCAAACCCCCTTCAGATACCACAGAATCTAAAAACACGCTAATCTGATGAGTTTTAAAAATATTAGAGAAGATTGAATTATACTGAAAAAAGCTGTGCAGATCTCCCTATAAACCGGTTTCCATTCAATTCCCTTTGATTGCAAATATTTAAGGGCGAATCAGTTGCTGTTAAGACATCCAATGGTTGTTTTCGTTTTTAATTAAAGAGGATCAATTAAACATTTGAAAAGAAGATAAAATAAAATAAATTAAGTATAATAGTCTTTGTCTCCCGGTATTTTAAAACGATCTCTATAACAATAGCCTAAGTCATGTGACTATCATCAACAGTTCCAGGCGGACCACTTCTCTTTTTATAATCTAGGTGCCATTTTGGTACTTTAATGTTAGCCAGGCACAGGTGATAAGTCGCCAAATATTATTCTATCGCCATCATTTCATCTATATTATAATAGTTCAAGTCGTCAACTGCCATAAACAAATACGGTCTCATCCCTTCGCCGTTCATATGAAAGTTTGGCAAAGATGTCATATACGTCCCATAGTGGCGTGATTTCTTACCGACACCAATTTGGGGAACGCATCGGCAGCATAAACAGCAACATCCGGCTTACCATATCAAGCAAAATAACGATACTTTGGCGCCAGTTATGTGTCCGTTCCGTATATGACATTGGCGTCAGAAAAAAATCGCGCCAATATGGGACCGTAAGTTTTCCATTTTGATTAAAAAATCAAATTTTTTTTCGAATAAAATTACATAAAAGTTGCTATGGTTGCAAAGAATTCTAGGTACTGTTACGCTAGCAGGATGCAAATATCGCCAATAGCTTTTTTTGAACTCGCCAGTTGGCTTTTTTTTTTTCGAGTCGTAATATTTGGCCAGATACGGTTATACAGGTTACAGATATACACGGTTACAGATATACATGTTTGGCGCTATTTTTATTTTTTTACGAAAATTTGGCGAAAACCTCGTTTTCAAATACCAGTTACTTATGCATTTTTGGTATTCCTTAGATATCCGACGACCAAAAATCTATCGCCAAACTATAAGATTAAATGCCAATAATGGTTGATCGTAAATGTCACATTCACTTGATTTTAAGCAAGTTACACGTGTTTACGTCACCAAGTGATTTTTATTTCGACGTTTTATCCGTATATTTATTAATGTTATACGAATTTATTTGTTCTTTCGTTCTTTAAAAAAAATTATGTCAATTTGTATAATTTGGCGAGTGTTTTGGCGATTTATATAATTTGGCGAAATTCGTCGACGGAATAACTAAGTAGTACAGTATTTCTTAATTATTTTCTATTATTTTCTAAAGGAAATATAAAAAAAAATAATTAATAATCATAGAACAAAATAATTTATATAATTTGTAAAAAGAAATAAAAGTAAATAAACATTTATTATCAAATAAACAACAATAGCCGGGTTACCATGTCGACCTTTTCTGAAAAAAAATATCTGTTTGATAAAAAATTTGAGTTGCCATCATTAGAAAAACGTATATAAATTTAGAAAAAAATTAATATTTCTAAAACTAATTCGAATTTAAAAATTCTAATACCAGTTTTGGAATATGCGGATCAATATTGATTTTTGGTGTTAATTTCATCGCAAAGTATTCCATATTTTAGGAAAAATCGCCGTGAAACATAATCCGTCGATTGATACTTCCGTTTCATAAATTCGTTTCATTAGGATTTTATATATACTAGAGGATCGTACCCGGGCTTCCCGGGTTAAAGAATATACAGTGGCGGTCAAAAGATTCCGGCCAGTTAGTTTCTTTAATTTGTTTGACAGAACATTTTAGCGAAGAAGAAGTTCAATTGCTCCAAAAGTTAGGAATAAGCAAATTACCTCTGACCACGTGACCATTTTGATTAATTACTTAAGATTCTTGATGCAAAGGGGAGGAATTCAAAATTTGCGCGTGCAAAAGTTTCCGGCCATTCGTCATTCATTAGTTTTTGCTATCGCTAAAGAGTTTTTTTTTTTGGCCATGTTTGTTAATTAATCAACATGAATAATGTATTTAAAATTCAAAAATGAAAAGTTTAACAATTTATTGTCCTTAAATGAGGGATTTGTTTGTCGCTATAGGGACAATCCTCTCGTGAGATTGCGGCAAAGTTGTCGATCAGAAAATTTACTGTAAACGATATTAAAAAAATATATAAAGATGGCCATAGCCTTCGGAACTTGCCACGGTCCAGGGTACCCCGAAAAACTACGATTCTTGTGGTCAGAATTATCAAAAGAAAAAGCAATTGATGACCCGCGTAAAAATGCCGCTGCAATTCCACGCCATTTATGGTGTTAAAAGCGATTTATGGTGTTATGGTTATTGCTGAAATAAGTCTGTCTACAGTGTCAAGACGCCTATGTGACGTAAAACTTTATGGAACAGTCGGTGTTAAAAAACCTTTCATAAGTAAAAAAATTCAGAGGGCCCGACTGGCGTTTGCCGGTGAATACAAAGACTGGCCAAGTGAAAACTGGAAAAAAGTACTATTTTCAGATAAATCGACGTTCAATCTTTTTGTAAGTGATAAAAAACTTTACAACCGACGACCTAAAAACAAAAGATAAGATGCAAGATATATCATTCCGACAATGAAGCACGGCGGAGGACACGTTATGCTGTGGGGAGCATTTTCTGGAAAATGCACCTGTCCGTTATTTGAAATCCGTGGCAAGATGAATAGTGCAATGCATAAGGATATCTTGCAAGATCATTTGCTGCCTTATAGGAGGAAAAATTGTAGTTTCAACTATTTATTTCATTATGATAACGACCAAAATCATACATGCAAGCTCGTCAAGCTGTGGCTTTCGCACAAAAAACTTCGCTTTTGAAATGGACAGCTCAATAATCCGATCTGAATATAATAGAAAATCTTTTAAACTAACTTGAAAACGTGTGTGGAATTATAAATATTACAATTTAGCAGTATTTTCACAAAACTTGCAAGAACCGTGGACAAAACTTAACATTGATGATCTACAACAGTTCATTGAATCGATGCCACGTTGCTGCGCCGCAGTACTTATTGCTAAATATATGACTACAAAATACTAATTTTAAATATTGTTGATCACTGTTATTTTCTGTTATAACACAATTTTTTTCCAAACTAGCCAAGGTGGCCGGAAACTTTTGAGAATATGCGTTTTCTTTTGCAATTAATTTTGGCAATTACATTTATTAATATTTAATTTTTATTCCATAAATAAGTTCTTAACTGTTATGTCAATAAAGTGTATAAGTATCACTTTGAGATTCCTCTTCATATGGGTATACCTTCAAATTAACCAAAAATTTTATGCTGGCCGGAAACTTTTGACCGCCACTGTAGGT
The DNA here is from genome assembly GCA_963932465.1 of Maratus speciosus. Classification (NCBI taxonomy): domain Eukaryota; kingdom Metazoa; phylum Arthropoda; class Arachnida; order Araneae; family Salticidae; genus Maratus; species Maratus speciosus. Next base: position 377,214,703 of record OZ010788.1, on the reverse strand, counting down.
GAAAACATTTTTTTTTAAATTGAAAACTAATAATTTTTTTATATGCAATAAATTTTTCAGATTGCCCACTTACATTAAAAAAGCGTTTTTCATACGGAAAATACGAATTATACAATCAAATAAATTTTTGAAATTTATTAAAAGCAATATTTTCTTATTAGCCGCATGCTAAGAGTTATTTGACCAAGATTTTGCTACTTACGGCATCATTTTATATTCTGATAATTTCAGAGCTTAAAAGAGCTGTTAAATTTGTTTTTTATTTATATTATTTTATCTATTTATTCATAGGGAAGATTTTTTAAATGATATTAGCCGTAAGAAAATGATGAACTCTTTATTATGTTTTAAGGGCAAACGGATTAATCTTTCGCAATCGAGCTCTGCGCGATATGGATAAATTAAAAAATATTTCATGCTTTAAAATTGTTTCTAAAACCATAGACAATAAGTAAACTGCAATGAACTTTGCAAAAAAATTCCATTTGAAAAGAAAATCCTATTTGGTGACCTAAAAATTTAAATTGTACGATTACAATTATATTAGATTTGTGTTTTTTCAATATTATTCTTTTATTTGTTTAGAAAGGAAGTATTAATTTCGTTATGCTAAAATAGTCAGAAACAAATGATGAAATTTTTTGTTGCTTTATGTGCAAAATGTTTATTATTATTATGTATTGAAACCGGCACGTAATAAAATAAACTTAAAAAAAAAGAAAAAAAAACCTAGCTTAAAAATTATTTTCGAAAAAATAATACATCAGTCAATAAAGATACAGCTTTTCAACAAATTGCATTTGAAAGTAAATCTTTCCCGTATGCGACGAAAACTGAAAATGTACGATGGTCAGAAGATTAAAAAATTGCAGTACCGAAAATTTCAAGACCGAAATTTGATCGTGAAGTGTTTCTATTTGCAAAATGACGGTCAGCGTTACGCACAGATACGTTTGTTATTTATAATATATATACTTAATCAGTAAAATATAATAAAGATCAGTTATTAGGAAGTGGTTATCAAGTGCGGCTCTTATGCTTGGATTTCCGGAATGAAAACAGAAATTTTAACCTTCTCAAAATTTCCATACGCACTTTTCATATCCATATTCATCATAAAAAAAATGTATTTTGTTTGATCATTTAAAAATCATTTTACTCAAAACTTGAAGTCACGATTGTCAGCAACATCTATTATGTGAACAGACGCACTCTTTACTTGAGATTCTAATCTCAATTTCGGAGAGTAAAAATTTCCGTAATTTATATTTTTTAGACGCATTTGTGTTAAAATGTTTAGTTTTATCTAAGAAAATTATCACTTTCTTTTAAATATGACTTCATTTTCACCAAAATAAGCATTTCACCTAGTGCCTGAAACTTAGTATCAGTACACTTGCAGAAGGAAAATCAATATAAAAAATTTATGAGGGAAAATGCGTGTTTTCCCAGTATGTAATTTTCCGTTGTTATGCCCCTAATATAATATTCTGCTTGTAATGGGATTTTGCTCCACCCCTATACAACAATTTTTATCAACAATTTTCAATTTTATCAGAAATTAGCATGAATAAAGAGAAAAATACCTCATTATTTCTCTCTTGTCTGCAATAATGGCAGCTATCTAATTTTCAGTATTTTGAAGAAATTTCATAAAATGCTTTTAAAATTAAAATATAAAAGTGGGTATATTTAAAAAAAAACAAAAACAGATAGTGCGATCACATCTACAAATGAAGAGCTTTCAGTTAAAAAAAAATATATTAGTAAAATTAGTTCAGCAGAAAGATTAGAGCAGATGACTAAAAAACACACTTGTGTTTTAAATATATAGATTATATAAAATTAGGAAAAATTAAATTAAGCAAATTATGTTATTTTGATAAAATTATAGTAGAATGTCCTAAAGAATAGCATTAAAATTTTATTATTTGAGAGAATTTTGGACAAAAACTTCAAGAACATGATATTATTTTAAACCACGAATTATTTGTTTGCTTGTCTAACTCGACGAACCAAATACATCCAGGCGAGAATAATCAATTTCTGTAACATGAATCGCTATTATTTGCATGCCACCCTTCTTTTATAAATACACTCTAATTTTTGTAAAACATTGCGTTTTATCAGTGTGTGATTTCGATTACATTATTTTCAAAAGTGAAGCATTTTCACCTGTGAAGAATTTCGAAGCAGCTGAGCTGTGAAAATGACGCACTTCTACAAAACATAATTCAGGTTTAAGAATTAAAATATATGCCTTTTTTTATAAAATGACGTCATTTGCATCGGCTAAAGCAATCCACTTTTACAATCCAGTCTTAAACTTCGTCTATAGAAAAGTATGCATATGACGTCATTATCACGGAATAACAGGCAGTATTCTTGACATAACCCATATTTTAATTTCAACTTTTTTTCAGGTTTTATGAGAAAATGGCAACAAAAAGTTACAGTATCTCCTATTTTTGATTATTTTCCGTTTACTTTCAAGGACATTCAATATAAATGAGGTACTTTTGTTGCCACTATAAGAAAAATGGTATTATATACTACAAAAAAATTAATATCTCAAAAATAAATTCAGATACAGCTTTCAAACAAATTGCATTTAAAAGAGCAATTTTTTCTTAATACGACGGTGTAAAAATTTAAAATGTGCAATGTTTTGAAGTTTAAAAATTTGCAGTAGGGAAAATTGCAAAAACAAAATTTTATTTCAAATTTCAAAGTGTTGCCATTCGCAAAATGACGTATGCGTTACGCACAGATATGTTTGTCCTTTATAATATAGATAGGGTAGATTTAGTGGAGTAATTCATACTCTACAAAATAAAATAAAATACTATTCCGTTCATTAATTTTATTTGGTAATATCATTCTAAAATTTATTAATTGATTGTGTAAATATTCTAATGAATTTTCAAAAATTCAGAAGAAATACTTCGGAAGATACATTTTTCATTATTTCATAATTTGGGACATAAAGGGTTCAGAAGTAAGTTATGCCAGTAGGGCGATCCAAAATAGCTCATTATGACTTACGAGGTCTTGTGAAGGAATCTGTTCAAACACAACTTTTTCTATCGATAATGGTATTACTAGTACATTAAGACGATTAAAAGAAGCTACCCAATTGATATATAATTTCATATATAACATTTGATAAGAATAATAAAGGTGTCTTTATTTTTTCATGAAATTGCAGTCTATAGACATTTATCGACTGAACACGATTGAATAGGGTAAATAGGATTTAATGGAGAATATTGTGCCAAGCGTAGAAATCCAAAATAGCTCGTTATGAATCACGAAGTGTGTCGATAGATATTCCAGGACGTAATGACTTCTGAATGATATCAGGAAATGGAAATGATATTTTTTTATTTAATTAGTAAAGGGTTAAAAGCTTTTTATCTTAAAGAAAAAGCTGGATTTGATGTAGAACTTGAAATACTAGTAACTCATATGATTGTTCATCTATAGCCGATTTATTGATTACCTAAGGGAGTATGTAAATAATGAAAGTCGGTGAATTTAATGTGTATATATTTATGCATTGTTCATACAAGACTTTTGATACTGAGAATTGAATATGACATTTCATTCAGATTATTTTATTGACTGAGAAGTTATTCAATTCTTGTATATTCATTCCTCCATAATGTTTGCTAATGAAAAGTGACTAAAAATTCTCCTTTTCATGAAAACACGATTTACAGACAATTTATTGATTTTGCATGGTGAATAGAAATTATAGAGAGTATGTTGTACTAGTCAAAACATTCAATATAGTTTTTTATCGAATTCCAACGTACTGTGAAAGAGGTTCCAATATGTGAGACATTTTTTTTAATGATCTATGCAGATGTGAATGAGATACATTTCGTTTATTTGTAAAAAGATAAAATGGTTTTTATTTCATCAAAGCATATTTTTATAAAAGATTTGAAATACAGCTAATTTAATTTTTCATCTGTACACGGTATTTAAACGTATATATATATATATATTTATATGTTCATACATAACTTTGATACTGAGAATTGAATGTTACAATACAATCAAATTATATGACTATCTGAGAATAAATTCAATTCATGTACAATCCTCTATAACATTTCATAAGGAAAAGTAACTAAAAATACTTCTTTTTTTGAAAACACAATTCATAGGAAGTTTGTTGATTTAACATGGTGAATAGACAGAGTAGAGAGTATGTGTTGTACTAGTCAATACATTAAAAATAAGTAGATATTGAATTTCAACGTATTGTGAAAGAGGTTTCAATATTTGAGACATCATTTTCTGAATCATGCTAGAAGATAGGAATGAGATACATTTGGCTTATTTGTAAGTGAATAAAATTATTTTATTTTATTAAAGAAATGAAAGATGGGAAACACAAATAATTTGAGTTTTCATTGTTACACGATTTATTGATAATATAGTGCTATAGGTAAAATGCATAAGTTACTAAATTAAACTTCTATGTATTTTAATAAGTTCATACATAACTTTTGACAATGAGAATTGATTGTCCCAATTCATTCAGATTATTTGATTGACTAAGATGTTATTTAATTAATGTATGTTCTTTCATAACATTTGATACAGAAAAGTGACTAAAAATACTTCTTTTTGTGAAAACGCTATTTATAGGCAGTGTATAGATTTAGCATGGCGAATAGAGAGTGTAGTATATTGTACTAGTCAAAGCATTCAAAATAGGTTGTTATTGAACTGCGACGTATTTTTAAAGAGGTTCCAATATTAAATACTTTTTCTAAATGATACGAGAAGATAGGAATTGGATGCATTTGGTTCATTTGTAAAAGGATAAAATGGTTTTAATTCATTAAAGCATATTTTTATGAAAAATTTCAAATACAACTTATTTAATTTTTCATCTATACACGATATTTAAACGTATATATATATATATGTGTGTGTGCGTGTGTGTGTGTTACATTATTAGATCTAATTCCGCGATTTCCTTATCTTATTCTAAATTACTACTTTATATTCACTAAATCCTTATTCTTAAATAATCTCTATAGTTAACTCTGTTAAATTCCTTTTAATTTAATGTCTCACTTATCTAAATTGCTTAAATATTATACTTTTAGTATTCTTAAAATAAATGTTCCATTTCCGCGCTCTTTCTTTCTAGAATGTTCTTTTAACAACCATGTTATTTTCTCTTCCGAATTTTACTTTCCCGCGGATTTCCGAGGTTATCCTTTTTCCCTTCAAATTCATCCGCTCGCTCTGCCCGCATTCTTTCCATGGCGTGGTTTTCTTAATTATTCTTTGGTTGAGAGCACGATCTACGTCATATTTGTATTCCTACACTTGACGAACAAAAAGCCGATGCTCACTGTGCTTCAGCAGATTTGAATCGTATTTAAATTTTTCATACCACCCCCTGGTCACCGTCCATTTATTCGATTATCTACAACTTTGTTTAGCCCTAATTACTACTATGGAGAGATGGCTAATATTCTTGATGGAAACTACGCCGCCGAAAGATGTTTTAATAAATTGCTAAGCTGATATTATGTTTTGTCTCAATTATTTCTGGGGAAACTTTCACGGAAAAATGTATTCCATCATAGCCTTCACTCGTCGACTGCTACAGCTTCCAATCATCGTCCAATCTTCGTTATACTAATACAACAGGATCGAATTACCTGTTCTGACAGCTTATACTACGCTATTACTGCTGGATGTGATCCACTACTGTTATCGAGACAGCCAGTAACTGCATTTTCAACTATAGAAATAATCCAATGATGCTATTAATGTAACATTTAGTCGACAGGATAAATAATGAGTGCTGTAATATAACATATATTTGTATGTTCACATAACTTTGATACTGAGAATTGAATGTTACAATGCACTCAAATTATTTGAATGTCTGAGAATAAATTCAATTCATGCACATTCCTCCATAACATTTCATAAGGATAAGTGACTAAAAATACGTTCTTTTTTGTGAAAAAACAATTTATAGGCAGTTTGTTGATTTAGCATGGTGAATAGAAAGCGTAAAGAGTATATGTTGCACTAGTCAAAGCATTAAAAATAGGCTGTTATTGAATTGCAACGTATTGTGAAAAAAGTTCCAATACGAAACACTTTTGTTCTGAATGATGCCAGAAGATAGGAATGAGATACGTTTGGTTTATTTGTAAGTGAATAAAATTGTTTTATTTTATTAAAGTATATAGTTTTATGAAAGATGGGAAATACAAATAATTTGATTTTTCATCGTTACACGATTTATCGATAATATAGTGCAATAGATAAAATGCAGAAGTTGCTAATTTAAACGTCCATATATTTTAATATGTTCATACATAACTTTTGTCAGTGAGAATTGATTGTAACAATACATTCAGTTTATTTGATTGACTGAGATGTTACTTAATTCATGTATGTTCTTTCATAACATTTGATACGGAAAAGTGACAAAAAATACTTCTTTTTCGTGAAAACGCTATTTATAGGCAGTTTATTGATTTAGCATGGTGAATAGAAAGTGCAGTACGTTGTACTAGAAAACGCATTCAAAATATGTTGTTATTGAACTGCGACGTATTTTCAAAGAGGTTCCAATATTAAATACTTTTTCTAAATTATACGAGGAGATAGGACTTGTATGCATTTGGTTTATTTGTAAAATGATAAAATGGTTTTATTTCATTAAAGCATATTTTTATGAAAAATTTGAAATACAGCTAATTTAATTTTTCATCTATACACGATATTTAAACGTATATACATATATATATATATATGTTCATACATAACTTTGATAATGAGAATTGAATGTTACAATGCACTGAAATCATTTGACTGTCTGAGAATAAATTCAATTCATGCACATTCCTCCATAACATTTTATAAGGAAAAGTGACTAAAAATACTTTCTTTTTTGTGAAAAAACATTTTATAGGCAGTTTATTGATTTAGCATGGTGAATACAAAGCGTAGAGAGTATATGTGTTGCACTAGTCAAAGCATTAAAAATAGGTTGTTATTGAATTGCAACGTATTGTGAAAGAGGTTCCAATATGTAAGACTATCTTTCTGAATGATGCCAGAAGATAGGAATGAGATACATTTGGTTTAATTGTAAGTGAATAAAATAGTTTTATTTTATTAAAGAATATAGTTTTATGAAAGATGGGAAATACAAATAATTTGATTTTTATCGTTACACGATTTATCGATAATATAGTGCAATGGGTAAAATGCAGAATTTGCTAATTTAAACGTCTATATATTTTAATTTGTTCTTACATAACTTTAGACAATGAGAATTGATTGTCATAATACATTCAGATGACTTGATTGACTGAGATGTTATTTAATTCATGCATGTTCTTTCATAACATTTGATACGGAAAAGTGACTAAAAATACTTCGTTTTGGTGAAAACGCTATTTAAAGGCAGTTTATTGATTTAGTATGGTGAATGGAAAGTGCAGTATGTTGTACTAGTCGAAGCATTCAAAATATGTTGTTATTGAATTGCGACGTATTTTGAAAGAGGTTTCCGTATGAAAGACTTTTTTCTGAATGATACAAAAAAAGATAGATATTGGATGCATTTCATTTATTTGTAACAGGTAAAGTGGTTTTATTACAGTAAAGCTTATAGCTGATGAAAGATGTGAAATACGAATAATTTGATTTTTTCATGTATATTTTTTCATAATATTGGATAAGTAAAAGTTACTAAAAATACTTATTTTTTGAGAAAACAAAATTTATACGCAGTTTATTGATTTAGCATGGTGAACAGAAAGCGTAGAGAGCATGTTGTACTAGTCAAAGCCCTAAAAATAGGTCGTTATTGAATTGCTACGCATTGTGAAAGATGTTCTAATATGTAAAACTTTTTTTCTCAATGATGAGAGAAGATAGGAATGAGATACATTTGGCTTATTTGTAAAAGAAGAAAATGTTTTTATTTGTTTAAAGCATATAGTTTTATGAATGATTTGAAATACAACTAATTTGAATTTTGTTCCATATACTATATTTAAAAGTATATATATTTTTATATGTTTATACATAACTTTTGGTAATAAGAATTGAATGTTGCAATACATTTAAATTATTTGACTGACAGAAAATATATTCAATTCATGTACTTTCCTCCATAACATTTGATAAGGAAAAGTGACTCAAATTACTTCTTTTTTGTACAAACGGTATTTATAGGCAGCTTACTGATTTAGCATGGTGAATAGAAAGTGCAGTATGTTGTACTGGTCAAAGCATTCAAAATATTTTGCTATTGAATTTCGACGTACTTTGGAAGGAGTTCCAATATGAAATACGCTGCACCAGTGGCCGAGAGGTTCTGTCCTCGAAGCTGGTAGACGGGAGGTGCTGGGTTCGAACCCAATCGCGCCCGTCGGCCTGATCGTTCGGAGTTTTCGCGGTTTTCTTCGAACCTTGGATTTCCATCTGTTAATACGGGGTAGGCTCTCTTAGAAAGACCACACGAAGAGCAATCCCCCCCCCCCCCTTTAGTGCCTATATCCCTCGTGTTGATAATTGGCTGTCATAAACACAACTAACCAACCAATATGAAATATTTTTTTCTGAATGATACGAGAAGATAAGAATTGGATGCATTTGGCTTATTTGTAAAGGTGTAAAATGGTTTTATTTCATTAGAGCATATAGTTTGCTGAAAGATGCGAAATACGAATAATTTATTTTTTTTTTTTATCTATACACGATTTATCGATTATATAGTTGAATATGTAAAACTTAGAAATTACGCATTTAAAAGTTATATATTTTTATCTGTTCATACGTGACTTTTGATACTGAGAATTGAACGTCACAATACATTCAAATTATTTGATTGACTGAGAATTTATTCAATTCGTGTATATTCCCCCATAACATTTGGTAAAGAAAAGTGACTAAAAATACTTCTTTTCAGAGAAATGACAATTTATAGAAAGTTTATTGATTTAGCACAGTGAATAGAAAGCGTAGAGATTATGTTGTACTACTCAAAGCATTAAAAATAGGTTGTTATTGAATTGCAACGAATTGTGACAGAGGTTCCAATATGTAAGATTTTTTTCTGAATGATGTAAGAAGATAGTAATGAGATGAATTTGGTTTATTTGTAAGAGAAGAAAATGTTTTTATTTCATTAAAACATATAGTTTAATGAATGATTTGAAATACAACTAATTTGATTTTTGATCTATACGCGATATTTAAATGTCTATATATTTTTATATGTTCATACATAACTTTTGATACTGAGAATTGAATGTCGCAATACATTCAGAATATTTGATTGACTGATAATATATTCAAATCGTGTGCTTTCCTAAATAACATTTGATAAGGAAAAGTGACTCAAATTACTTCTTTTTGTGAAAACACTATTTACAGGCAGTTTATAGATTTAGCATGGTAAATAGAAAGTGCAGTATGTTGTATTAGTCAAAGCCTTCAAAAATAGGTTGTAATTGAATTCCCACGTACTGTGAAAAGAGGTTCCAATATGTAAGACTTTTCTCTGAATGATAAAAGAAGATAGGAATGAGATACATTGGGTTTATTTGTAAAAGGATAAAATGGTTTTATTTCATTACAGCATATAGTTTGATGAAAGATGTGAAATACGAATAATTTGATTTTTTTATCTATACACGATTTATCGATTAGTTAATTGAATAGGTAAAATTTAGAAATTACTCATTTAAAAGCCTATGTATTTTTATCTGTTCATACATGACTTTTGATATTCAGAATTGAACGTCACAATACATTCAAATTATTTGATTGACTGAGAATTTATTCGATTCGTATATATTCCCCCATAACTTTTGATAAAGAAAAGTGACTAAAAATACTTCTTTTCTGAGGAAACACAATTTATAGGAAGTTTATTGATTTAGCATAGTGAATAGAAAGCGTTAAGATTATGTTATACTACTCAAAGCATTAAAAATAGGTTGTTATTGAATTGCAACAAATTGTGACAGAGGTTCCAATATGTAAGATTTTTTTTCTGAATGATATAAGAAGATAGGAATGAAATAAATTTGGTTTATTTGTAAGAGAATATTTTTTTTTTCATTAAAGCATATAATTTTATGAATGATTTGAAATACAACTAATTTGATTTTTGATCTATGCACAATATTTAAATGTCTATATATGTTTATATGTTCATACATAACTTTTGATACTGAGAATTGAATGCCGATATACATTCAAATTATTTGATTGACTGAGAATATATTCAATTCGTGTACTTTCCTGCATAATATTTGATAAGGAAAAGGAAAAGTGACTAAAATTAATTCTTTTTTGTAAAAACACTATTTATAGTCAGTTTATTGATTAAGCGTGGTGAATAGAAAGTACAGTGTATTGTACTAGTCAAAGCATTCAAAGATATGTTGTTTTTGAATTGCAACGTACTGTGAAAGGTGTTCCAATATTAATAAGACTTTTCTCTGAATGATAAAAGAAGGTAGGAATGAGATACATTTGAGTTATTTGTAAAAGGATAAAATGATTTTATTTCATTAAAGCACATAGTTTGATGAAAGATATGAAATATGAATAATTTGATTTTTTATCTGTATAGGATTTTTCGATTAGATAGTTGAAAGGGTAAAACACAGAAATTGCTAACTTAAACGTCTATATGTTTTTATATGTTTAGACATAACTTTTGATACGGAGAATTGAATGTTACACTGCATTCAAATTATTTGATTGACTAAGAATTTATTCAATTCGCGTATATTTTGTCTACCTCATGTATATTCCTCCGCAACATTTGATAAGGAAATGTGACTAAAAATACTTCTTTTTTTCTGAGATACTAGTTATAGACAGATTATGTATTCAGCATGGTGAATGGAAAGTGCATAGAGTACGGTGTACCAGTAAAGCCTTCAAAAACAGGTTGTTATTGAATTGCGACGTACTGTGAAAGAGATACCAATATGTAAGTTTTCTTTTTCTGAATGATTTAAGAAGATAGGAAAGAGATACATTTGGTTTGTCAGGGAATAAAATTGTTTAAATATTTAAAACGGGATTTATCCCATTGCTAACTAAGTGTAGAACCAACAGAGGGGAAAACTTCCAAGGCGGGAATCTAACCCAGAACCCATGGAATAGCACTCCAAGTGTTCTGCCATTTAAGCTACGAGGACGATACCGAGCTTAAAATCTCTCTTTCACATATGTTTGCAATGCTGCAGCTGAAGCATAAGATAAAATAGTCTTCGGGAGCATACAATCCTGTGTCAAAACATGTGACACAAATAAACCCAGTATCGGTGAACCCACATATATATAAATTATTTTTTAATTAATTTTTCAATTAATATTCAGCAGTGAAATTACGCTGGAAATTATTGAATATTTAATACGTGATTTATCACATTAATAACTAAGCGTCGAACCAACAAAGTGAAAAATGTCCAAGCCGGTAATCAAACCTGGAACCCTTGGAATAGCGTTCTAAGTGTCCTATCATTTAAGCTACGAGAATGACACCCAGCTTAGCATTTTTCACTCACATATGTTGGTAAGGCTGCAACTGCAGCACAAGATGGAATATTCTTCATGCGCACACAATTCTGCTGCGAAATATGAGACTTGAATCAACCCAACATCGGTGAACGCACACACACACACATATATATGCATATATATGTTTATATTTTAATTTAATTTTGCAATTAATTTTCAGCTGTGAATTTGCGCCCGAAATTTTTGAATATTTAATAAGTGATTTATCACATTGCTAACTAAGCGTAGAACCAACAGAGTAAAAAAATGTCCAAGCCGGGAATCGAACCCGGAACCCTTGGCCTAGCTCTCTAAGTGTTCTACCATTTAAGCTACTGGGACGATACTCAGCATAGCATCTGTCACGCACATATCTCACACCCGCGAGAAAAATGACATATCTCGCAAAAAATCATTTTGCGTTTCATTCCTCTAATAGGACTCTCATAGTTAAGCCTTGCTACACGAACAGTTTCACAAGTGTAATTATTCAGGGGAATCACGTTTTCCGCTATATGTCCATTTGTAATCAAAGAAGAAGGGTAGATTATGTGTGGAGGTAAAATTACCCAACCCTCCAAACATCATCCTACGTCTTCATTCTCGAGGGTTTTATGCTTTGATGCATGTATTCCTGCATACAGAGCTAAGTGCTGCAATTTCATCTTCCAATAAAACAACGCACAATGCAAATTTTCTTTTACCTCTCATGTGAAATTTACTTTTGTCGAGACGTGTCACTTTTCTTGCAGGTGAGCGATATGTTGTTAAGGCTGCAACAGCAGAAAAGATGTAATAGTTTTTATGAGCACCCAATCATGCGACGAAATATGAGGCACAAATAAACCCAGCATCGGTGAACACATATATATAATTTTTAAATTATTATTATTATTTTTAAAATTTTTTGAATTAATTTAAAAATTCTATGTATGTGTTCATGGATGCTGGGTTTATTTGTGTCTCATGTTTCGCTGCAGGATTGTGTGCTCATGAAGAGAATCTTGTGCTGCAGTTGCAGCCTTACCAACATGTGTGAGTGAGAGATGCTATGCTGTGTATCGTCCTGGTAGTTTAAATGGTAGAGCACTTGAAGCTCTATTCCAAGGGTTCCGGGTTTGAATTCCGTCTTGAACATTTTTCACTCTGTTGGTTCTCGCGTAGTTAACAGTATGATAAATCATGTATTATATATTCAATAATTTCGAACAAATTTCTCTGCTGAAAAATTAATTAAAAAAATATAAAATGGGTTTATTTCATTAAACCATGTAGTTTTATAAAGATGTAAAATATCAATAATTTGGTTTTTTATCTATGCACGATTTATCGATTATATAGTTGGATAGGTAAAATGTAGAATTTGCTCATTTAAATGTCTACATATTTTTATATGTTAAAACATATTTTCTGATATCGTGAACTAAATATCACAGTACATTGAAATGATTTTAAATAATAAAATAATAATAAAAAATAAGTTATTAAATGAATAATTATGTCCATACATTATATTTAATAAGGTTAATAAGGAAATTTCATTAAGGATTTTTGTGTGTGTGTGTCAGATTAAATATCGATTTGGATTGGTTTTAATGATTGGATTGGTGAGTAGAAAGTTCAAGAAGGAAGTTGTGCCAAGCGGAATAGCTTGTTATAAATTCCGAGGTCTTGTCAAAAAGGACCCACGGAAATTTTTTGAAATAAATTTTTTGAAAAGAAAAAAAACAAAACAGCTTATAATTCCATTTTTTTCAGTTTTCAAAAATAGTATAAAATGTAGCATATCAGTTTTTTTCCGACTGATATCATATACGTGGGTGGTTCAATAATTATTGTCCCTAGTGTATATAAAGTGGCCGAGAGGTTCTGCTCTCGAAGCTGGTAGACGGGAAGTGCTGGGTTCGATCCCAATCGCGCCCGTCGGCCTAATCGTTCGGAGTTTTCGTGGTTTTCTTCGAGCCGTGGATCTTCCATGTGTTAATACGGATTAGGTTCCCTTAGAAAGACCTCCACGGAGGGCACTCCCCCCGAGCCTATATCCCTCGTGTAGATAATTGGCCGTCAAAAATCAACCCAACCCAACCCTAGTGAATATAAAATATTTGTACTGCGATGGTTGCTGTTGAATATCGAAGCCTAATGTCTTAGATGCCTATATTCTCAATTTCAGAACCGTAGCTGCTATATTCACATAGTTTTGAAGAAAGGAGTGAAAGGGGGCAGTGATGGTGAAAGGCAGATTTTTAGCTTATGGGGCTAGATTTGTGACAGTGAATGAGACGTAACTACTGTTGTTTAGACTCGGGCTCATAGTGATGTAGCCACATCTCATCCACTGTCACAAATATAGCCTCATAAGCTCCAAACCAGCATCCCCCCCCCCTCCTTAAAAAATCCCTCAAAAATAGGTCTTCCCTTCCCTCCAAAATTATGTTAATATAGCAGCTACGATTCTGAAATTGAGCATATAGGCATTTAAAAAATTAGGTTTCACTATTCCACATCAACCATCGCAGTACAAATATTTTATACTCACTAGGGACAATAATTATTTTACCACCCACGTATATTAGAAGAGATTAAAATTATTTTATTTGATAAAAAGTATTGGGCTTGATTAATTATATTAAATACCGATATGTATTTAGATTGTTCATTTTTCGTTAATTTAGCGGCTGAATAAGAATAGCTAAAACATAAAAGACACTCAATTCAACTGCATGACTTTAAATATGATCACTTACTGGTTTATATTAGAGGAGTTGTTTTTATAGCACAGCTCTGGCAAAAGAAGTGACCCCCCCCCCCTACTAACTCTACCATAAATAGTTTTATGAATTGTAACCAATCGATAAGTAATTAAGGCAAATTTTTAAGACATTAAAATTTTCGTAATAACACCTAACTCATTTTAAACAATAAAAAATTAAATTTTTTGAAAAAAAAAAGAAAAAAAAGCAGCTTACAGTTCCATTTTTTTTTTCCGTTTTCTAAAATAGTATGAAAAGTAACATATCAGTATTTTAAATCGATTTCCAGAAGCTACAAATATGAATATCCAAAATTACAGTTCATTCCTCCAAGTATGTTTTGCTTTGTGCTTAAAACATTATTAAGAGTTAATAGGGGTTGATTCCACCTCTTTGTTTATTTATTTATTTTTTTATTCTTTTATTTTTATTTTTTACTAGGGCTGTATATTAGAATGTTTTTTTGTTTCAATAGATCATGAAGGTAAAAAATCGATTTCGTTTATTAATTTTCGAAAATAGTATGAAATGTAAGGTGAAATTTGCCAAAACATACGAACGCAATGTTAAAATTAGTTGTTAGTTCTCGAAATTTTAGAATTTGTTACAATTTCTAAATTTAGATGACCACAAAAATTTCAGCAAACCAAGTAGACGTTAAATCTAATCGATTGGTACAGTCATTGGTCCCAGCTCTTCTTCTTCTTCTTTTTTTAAAAAAAATCTGTATAATTGTGGGTATGATCATACACAGCGTTTGACTGAGATCATTTGTTTCGTTTTTTGGTTCATGAAAACGCTTTATTAACTGAATAGAGCATTGACAATACAATTTAAAGGAGCAGTTTACCTCAAAATTTATCAAAAAATAGAGATTTTCTTTTTTAAATATGAAATGGAAGCATGCTTATTTGTGAATATTTTCACATCTCATATTTATCCATACGGTAATTATATCGCGGAATATTGTAAATTTTGTAAATACACCCAGCGCAATTACACACACACAAATTAAATCTTTAAATAGCTTTTTCTCAACGTTCATATTTTCTTCACTTTCATGTTTTAAAAATACTATGTCTTTTTTTCTATTTGAGATAGAGATTTAAACTTTTTTTGTGCATGTACAGTCGTGGAAAAAAAAAAGTAAACACCGCCTACTAAATCCTCAACAAATTATCGTAAAAGAAAGTTACTGGTACCGAACGGTTGGAAATAAAGTGTACTTTTAAATGATGTATATAAAATTTGCCATCTACATATTAAAACGAACCCAAACTTCATTTTTTTTCAATGGCAATACCCAAGTTTGACAGCATAAATGAACTCTACAACCTTCAATTAGCCCCAAAACAAATTTTTATGCAATTTGTATCATAAGTTTCCGAGAAATTAATTATTTTAAACCGAGCGTATTTTAAGGGCTGTATCGAAATTGAAATTCGGTACTCGATTGCTAACCGAGAGAGCTCCCTCCTTGATCAAGGCACCTTAAGTGCCACTCAAGCAGTTAATGAAGCCTGCTAGATGACAGGAGAGCAGAAGAAATTTCAAAATATCCAGTCACTTCTATCATACATGGCCCCTTAAACCACCATTTTGCCGTTTTTTAAGCATAATTTGAAAACTACTCGGAAGAAAAATGTGAAATTTTGGATTTCCATAAAGCAGTACTTAATAAATCTAAATACATCAAAAAAAATTGTTCTTGCAATTCATAATTTTTTCGAATATCAATTTCATAATTCATAATTCATATCATAAAATTATAAAAATTGCAAATTCAGCGTATTTATGTTTGGGTATATTAGTATTATTGCTACACAAAATATTAGCACATTAGAAGCATAATTTCAGGACATATAAATAAAAATATGAAAATGTAATTTAACATTAGAAGCACTAAATTTTTAATGTTTATAATTCAAAAACTTATCATTTAAATGACTTGAAATTTGGTGTCTGGGCATAGTTTGAACTGAAGTTTTGAAATATCTCGTTAAAATTGGATATTGCAATTGAAAAAAATTAAGTTTGGGTTCGTTTTAAGATGTAGATGACCCTTAAGCAAATTTTTTATACATCATTTAAAAGTAGACTTTATTTCCAATCGTTCGGTATCAGCAACTTTCTTCTACGATAATTTGTTGAGGAGTTAGTAGGGGGTGTTTACTTTTATTCCACGACTGTACTTTACTATATATGTGATAAATCTGCTCATGGAATTAGCATTCAGATTTTTAGATTAAAAAAAAAAAAATTAAAGTATATGAAGGTGTGTTATATGTTATCGTTTTACACTATACAGGGTGTCCGGTCTCAACGGTGTCCAATGGCTAATTCCTAAACCGTTAGTCCTAGACATATAGTTCCAATTACAAAAATGTTTTAAATCACGTAAAGAAATATTTTAAAAGCGATTTGGGTCAATAAAAACATTTCTTAAAAAATTACGAAATTTAAATTTTTATACGGTCCCCCGGTCCTATAAGTTATATTTAGTGAAATTTTCCTTTTACACTGACAAGTAATACAAAAAAAGTCCCGTTATTCTACGATTAAAATTGACCGAGTAATAGCGCTTTAAAGTTGGAGCATATTTTTTGCTGCAAATTGGGGGTCATTCACAAATTTAGTCGAAATATAATTTCGTCAGATATAAAAAATATCTGGGAGTAAAATTAACAATTCAATATAAATTTGAAATCTTAATCATTCTGGCATATTAATGGAAAATATACAATTTGTAATAAACATTTAAGAAGAAAGAAAAAACAGAATTTTTCTTAAATAAAATGATTCTAAATTAACAGCCTCAATTCTTTACAAAATGATACGTATTTTAAAATATTATTAGATTGCACAAGCCTGCAAAAGTTGGGTTATGTCATGTTTTTAGCTAATGATAATTGATTCTTGTATACTCTGTACCGCTGAATCCGAAATTGACCTTCATTTTTAACTATCATATCAGGATTTTTCGCACATTGCAAATTTCAAAGTTAAGGAGTTCAATGTTAAAATTGAATTTCCTCCCCCATCTCATCGGACCACTCAGCTGTTTACCTGTAAGAATCCCAGGATAAGCAAAAATATCGAATACATTTTTTAATAAAATAAAATAAAATAAAATAAAATAAAAAATGTTTTACATATGTTTTATAGTATGAGATTTTAGCTATATTTTAACTTACACATTTGCGATTTGCCAAAACAATTCTAACGTGATGATTAAAAATGAAGGCCATTTTCAGATTCAGTGCTAAAAAGTGCGTAAAAATCAATTATCAAAAGTTAAAAAACACAACCATCTCCGCTACTTTATAGTATTCGATTTTTGTTATTCTTTAAATTTGAAAATTTATGATTTGCAAAATATCCTGACATGACGGTTAAAAATTAAGGTAATTTTCGGATTCAGTGCTATAAAATACATAAATGTGAAAAACCCAACAATCGCAGTCTTGTATTATCTAATCTAAAACTTTTCCTTAAACTCCTTGGCAGAAATTTATCCAAAATTTTTTGTGTTATCCTGTAAAATAAGTATAAATGGTAACCACCGAAAATCTTAATACTATTAGATTGTTATCGGATTTTCGCCAGCATGTAAAATGCAATCTCGATCGGATATTTTAAAGTGGGTTAAAGTTAGAGTACAAATTTTGAACTGGAAAAACATACATATGATTGTTTAAGTAACATAAAAACTTATAAAAAAACATAATTTTTGTTAAAAGAAATCATAAGAGAAACAGTCTCAAATCCTGACAAAAAAAAAAAAAACCTATGTTATTTTAGCCAATTTGAGACTTAATCATAATACTTGTAGGATTTTTTTTTCAAAGCGCAGATACACATGAAGTAAGACCTTCGAATACTTTAAACACTTGGCATGTGATCCCTCAAAGTCAAGCCGAACTCATTTGTTTTCAGAGTAGAAAAGTGGCATAAGTCATGCATTTTTAAAGATTCATAACTCGCTCAATTTTAGCGTTATGTGAATGGGACTTTTTTGTCTTACTTGTCAGTGTAATAGGAAAAAATTACTAAATATAACTTATAGGACCGGGGGACCGCAGAAAAATATAAATTTCGTAATTTTTTAAGAAATGTTTTTATTGACCCAAATAGCTTTTAAAATGTTTCTTTACCTGATTTAAAACATTTTTGTAAGTGGAACTATATGTCTATGACTAACGGTTTAGGAATTAGCCATTGGACACCGTTGAGACCGGACACCCTGTATATATATATATCAGCAAAAAAGTTATGTTAAATGTAATATTAGATATATCTAAAAATCCACGCGCAGTCTTTTGTAATACACATTTGAAAATCTTTAAAAAAAAAAAAAGATTGGGAAAAGATATAAATATTTTTTTAAAAAGCAGGGATTTTAAAAAAGTCATTTTTTAAAAACTTTTTTAATTTTAATTTTTTAATATACAGATAATTTTTTTAAATGTACTTTTAGTTGAACACTGAAATGCAATGAGTTCACCATTTGAACAATATTTTTTTAAATAAAAGAAATTGTTGAAAAAGTGACGGTCCCCTTAATAGTAAAATGCGATAGGGGTTCTTTCTTTTTTATTACTGCACTTATTGTAATTCGGCTAGGAAATTAAAAATAAACTATCTTTTCACGCATGCCAAAAAAAATAGAAGCCAAAATATTTTTTATATAGCTCTTCATATAAATATTTATATTCAATAATCTGCATTTTGAATATCAGTATAATCTTCCTTTAATATATTTCCTTTTTTGTTTGCAAATCATTATTTCTTGCATTTTTTAAGTAAACTAACTACATTGTAAAAAAATACAAATAATTTGAATTCCACGGAAATGTAATATAACCATGAACGAAAAATACACAATAACGTCTTTCAACTTGCTCATGAATCCAAAAAGCGTTTTTTTTTTCTTTTTAGTGCAGAGAGAAACCAATATACATTATGATTCAAAAGTCTCTATTCAAACGGTGAAAGCGGTGACTAATGCAAGCGGTGCAAGATTTTGCAACATCTACAACTTGTATGGGTGCAACTTATTAGGTTTCAAAATGTGCTTGCTACTGCTTTGCGCAGAGAGACTTCCTCCCAGCCTCAATCGCAACTCTACCAATATGCTAAAGCATCTTCCCTTAAATATTATCATCTTCTGAACTGTTTTCATTAATTGCATGCTTAAACTGTTTGAGGAAAAACGGTATTGATTGTACCAAGCCCAAAACCAAGGCAGGAGATACACGCCCCTTCCAGCTTCAGACCTATATATATATATGTATGTATATCTTATCCTGTCTCTCCAAAGTTTCCGAATACATACTTGCGAACTGTCTGAAAAGATTTTGTCACCCCCAATTCAATTATTATACCTTAGCAGTTTGGGTTATACCCAAGCACCTGACGCAACACCAGCTTTGAAAGTGATTGGACTCATTCACGAGGGCTGTTGCCGTCTTTGGTGTTCCAGATCTGCTTTCATCGGCTACGGAATCTGTCCTTTTGGCTTGACACGTTTTGTCACGGTGTCATGTGTTATGGGCGTTCTATGCGTTGCATTGAAGGTACGCGTTACATGACTGGTGATACCACTATCAGCCTACAGAGTAAGGTCCATCCATTTTCCCTTTTTTCGTCTTTTTAATCGTTTTATTTTCCAGGAAACGAAAGAGAAAGTAGTCACTGCTTTAACCATTTGCATGGAGATTTATGACTCACCCTGTATTTTCGAAATTTATCGAAAAAAAAGTTTCTATTGTTACCACATATTTTTAGAAACATTTCCAACTAATTTTTATAATGCTATTAATTAGTTTTTCTAACTTCAATATCAGTTTTTAGGATGCTGTCAAGTCTAAATTAACCCTTCATGCACTGAATTGTGAATTCATGAACATTTTGTCTTCGAAAGCATTTTTATGAACTTTTGAAACTACATTAGAAGATTTAGATAATCATTTAATATATTTTAGAAGGATTTAGAAGGATTAATTGAATTTGAATTTATAGGTATTTTGTGCAATATTTATAACCCCACTCTAATCTTTTATTTTAAATATTTTTATTAGTATTTTGTAGAATTGTATTTAGGAAATGTACAAATAGAAATAGAGATATATAAGAAATAGATAGAGATATAAGAGATAGATTCAATAGAAATATAGAAATATTTCCGAATTGAAAAGTTCCCTCCCCCCCCAACGTGAATAATTCTACTCATTCTAAACTGTATTACTACTAATTGATGTATTAAATGAATTTTATAACAAGTTATTTTAATGGTACTTATAAACACCGGCAGTAGATAAATGGTTAAGTTCTTTTAGCTGCGTAATTGAATATACAGATGCAAGAAAGGCAGAAATTTTAAACTTTAATGCTAATGTTAATGCTATTATATTATTTTCTATCCGTAAAACATGTTTTCTGAACATTAGAAATATGACTCTAAAATTAGCTGTTTAAGAGTGCTATCGGGTAGTAACAAGCGTATACGAATATATATATAAACCTTTGTCTGAATATTCAAATACACGTAGAAAACAAAAAAAAAAAAAAAAAAAAAAAAAAAAAAAAAAAAAAACATTGTAATACTTTACGAAAGTTTATGTAATGCATTATGTTACGTGATAGTTGCAAAAAGCCATGTTTGCCTAGAAAAATATAAGCTGTTGGAAGTCTGACTTTTGTTATAGAGAATTATCTGTGATTGTGAAAAGGAGTATTTGAAAGATAGAGAGTAGTTTTTATTCCTTTGCCGTTCAATAAAATGCATAATTATAAGGTATCTGTAAAAATAATAAAATAATGAAAAAGTTCCTTAATAAAATATTTTTTAATTTAGGTAGTTTATTTTAGGGTTTTTTAAAATTTCATTAAAGGTAGTTATTTCATTTGAGGAATCTGAGTTTGCATTGTCTACAAAGTTTTTATGTGTGTACTCGAATCGTTGTCCAAGTAAAATTAGAGTTACTTTTTACATGGTCATTAACTATATTGAATAATTGCTAAAAACTGAAAAAAGCTTTAGTTGAAGAAAATAGAAGTTATAAGGATGGTTTTTAGATTATAGTAGATTATTTTGTAACTGTTACACTATTAATTCTATAGAGAATGTGTTGCAATCTCTCATTCATTTCTATCAAATACATCAAATGGTATACGCCCAATGCAACAAAAACATACGCTTATTAATAAAATCCTGAAAAAGACCCTTAATTAAATATTTTTTCCTTGGTTTTTACAAAAGGTAAACTTAATTTATTTTTGGAAACTGAGCTTGCAGAATCTGCGACATTTTATACTGATCTACCAAAATCGCGAATTAGATTTATTTCTCTTTCGATCATTAATTATAATAAAGAATTGTAATTATTGTTTACAAATACTTCTTTAAAAGACAAAAAGTTTAGGTTACTTGGATAAAATAATAAATGTTAAAAGCCTGGTACATAGTTCTAGTGGATTATTTTCAATGGAAAAAAGTGTACACTGTACAGGCTACGTGTAGCAACATTCCCTTCATTGCTATCATCTATGTCAGGTGGCGAAGAGTTTGAATCTACAATTCAAAGTGATAATTAAAAACTGAAACCATCAAATTTTAATATCCTTAAAGAAATCAATTTATCTTATGCTTAAACTTTCACATTTATTATTTTATTCAGGAAAATTATTTATATCACTTTGAGTAGTTTTACATGGTACATCAGATTATTTTATGTTTAATGACTATGTTTTGTCTAACAAGAAAAAAGAATGAGGTAAAAGGATTTAAAATTAATAATTTAAAATTAAACATGTATAATTGACTATGACTTGAGATTTTTACACCATATTTACATTATTACCTGTATAATTTCATACATAGTGATTTTTCTTTATTCTTTACTTCGGTTTTAAATCTACAGTAATAATGCGGAAACCACGCTATGTAAGCACCTCATTAAAACATCGTCACACATTCATATGTATAATATATAATAGAATCAAAATCAAAGTTTTCACAAAAATAATTTGAAATTTATATTTATATATTATTGTTTATATGAAGTTTCTAAATTGGGATTCATTTGGGATTTTCAAAATTATGCGATTTGATTTACGGAATTATTTTCCATATATTTATAATTAAATTTATAGAACCAGAGGTGTATTTTTATTATATTATTCATTCAAAATATATTTCATTATCCTAAAATTTTAATAATTTTGTATGACTGTATGTACATATTCTGTACTTCAGTGTCAAGTTTATTTTTTATAACTTCATCTGTACTTTTTTTTGCTACTGAACTACTAAAGCTACACTGTAAATAATATAATGCCAGATTTCCGGTAGGAATAGGAAAAATAGTTGCCCTTATCGTACCGGAATAATTTCCACCCCAGCTCTGAATAAAATCCGTAAAATACCGTTTTACTGACTATTTCCGTATTTTTAAGGACTTTATTCCGAACTGGGTCAGAAATTATTCCGGTACGATAAGGGCAACTATTTCTCCGATTCCTACCGGAAATCTGGCGGTATTTTTTTTACAGTTTACTTTGTAGCGTCATTTTCAATATTTTCCAAAAATTACATTACACAATTTCTTTGTTACGCAAAAACGATGTATAAAAGATTAATCGCAAAGTTTCGCAAGTCAAAAAAGTTAAATAGTTACCTAATAATGTCCATAAATGTTAAAAAAATTCTTTACTAACAAGATATGCTAAAATGTCGACGGAACGAAGATACATTTATAGTTTTATCCAAAAATTTTATGTACAGAGACTTTATTGATTAGGTTTGGATGAATGCATGTTTTCAGTATTATGTTTTAATTGAAAGAGGGAAAATATATATTTTCCCTATATATATTATCCCCCATATAGGCGTAATATGTGTTTAATAACTAGAAACTTGCACTGTAAAAAAAAATATTGCCAGTTTTCGGTAGGAATCGGAAAAATAGTTGCCCTTATCGTACCGGAATAATTTCCGATCCAGCTCGGAAGAAAATCCGTAAAAATAAGGAAATAGTCAGTAAAACTGTATTTTACGGATTTTATTCCGATTTTACGGATTTTATTCCGAGCTGGGTTGGAAATTATTCCGGCACGATAAGGGCAACTATTTTTCCGATTCCGACTGGAAAACTGGCATTTTTTTTAAAGTGTACAACGGATCATTTAACCTTAATATTTTATCAAATTATATTTTTATCCAAAAATGTTGTTTATAGAGACTTTATTGATTAGGTTTAGATGATTGCAAGTCTTCAGTATTGTGTTTTAATTAAAAGATGAAAAGTATATATTAGTGTTATTAAGCACCAGAATTTTACAAAATATTTTTTTAAGTTTAAAGTTTAAAAAAAAATCTATTTGATGGTTCAAATAGTTACATTTTTGCGTTTTTTATAATAAGAGCATTGTTATTTAGCATGCTTTGATATAGCATGTTTTTCTATTTCGTTTTTCGTTCTGTTTTCTAGAAAAGCTACATTTAATTTCATTTTAAATGAGTTTTAAAAGGTCTTTGTATTATATTTATCTTTTAAAACTAGTAGAATGCGACAAAAGGATTTTATCACGCATAATTTCTGTTTGCTTGAGATAAATAAATATATAAACAAATAAATAAATAAATAAATATCATTTCATTCTAATATGAAAACATTCAATGGAAATACTCTCAAAAAATTTCTAAAAAATATATTTACATTACATTTTTATTCGAAAACATTATTAACAGATGATTAGTTATCTGAAGTTGTATTCTTAATCTTAACTTTTTAGCAATGTGCAATATGATGTATATAGTCTGCAAATTTTATACTCTTTAGTGTACAAAATCTATTGTTATTTTATTATGACGTTATCTCTAGATTTTTGTTCCTGATTTGCTAAAGCTGCTGTATGCCGACATTTTCAATATTTTTTAAAAATTTCAAATCTCTGTACTGCAAAATAACAATACATAAATTTTAAATTTTTTCAAAAGCTTGTCTAATTTTCTTAACAGGTCATAAAATATAAAAGTCTACTACACAATGCTCATTAATGTTAAAAAAGTTCTTAGAAATAAACTTCCTGGAGCATTCAGCAGAAAGGAGATATATTTTTAATTTTTTCTAGCAGTGTTATTTATCAAGACTTTATTGAGTAGGTTACGATTAATGTAATATTTTCTGTACTGTATTTGGATTAAAATAAAAAAAGCACGTAGTGTTGTTGTAAGGCAGCATACACTTATAACAGTTTTAAGAACTCTAATATTTTAACGAATTTCCGTTTGCTATTTCTAACTTTCGCATTAATGATAAGCTAAGCTTCTGAAATGTTAAATTACTTGTCCTAGAGACAATTATTTCTAACCTTAGCAGTTTACCTTAAAAATAAAATAAAAATATAAAGAAGGCAATTATTCACTCCTTATCTGACCACAATTTTTCTACAGATACTCTGCTTACCTCTTATTCTATTGCCTACACAAAAGAGCAGCACTCCACGCCACACACACACAAAAAAAGATAGAAATACATTCTCGTCTTGCATCCATGTAACGCAATCCCGTGCATTTTAGTAAACATCATATCCTACATTCTCTTATTAACGGTGCTTTGCAGATTTCAGTGACTCAGACTTGAATATTAGCGGATATTTTGGCTAAGTCATTGACTTTTTTTTTTTTAAATGCATAATTCTCTATTACTAAGCATTTGCGCACACTTAACCAACAGATTATTATTACAGGCAATGACCACTACATGCTGCGGATAAACATTTAAAAAGAAACTCAGTTTTAAGGCCAAATCCTATGTCTATAAGCATAAAACAATCACTTTGTGCGAATTTTAATACATAAGCTAAAACATGTAACAACGGTTTAAATGCACAAATACGTACAATACCATGACACAAAAATTCACTTACCGCCGTTTCGAGGATTCATGGATCCCCTTCTTCAGTGCGAAAAAAAAAATATTAAAAGATTAAAATGGGTTCGAAGAACCCCTCGGTTATAGCCAGGACTACTGACTAATGAATTGATTGAAGTGGCAAAAGCCAGAGTCCGAAATAATTGGGACCGACCCTCTTTCGGAAAATTGAAATTTTTTGATAATCGAGAATGCTTCAATTTTAAGTTTAAGGACACATATATACCCTATTTCTTATTATGGGAACAAATGTTTAATAATAATAAAGGGATAGCAAAATAGAAACAAGAATAAATTACTTGAATTTTAATTTTGAAATTAAGTACCTTTTGCATATTTCGCAAGGGTTTGAAAAAAAGTTTCGTTTGACTCAATTTCGATTGCCTTTGCTTTGCAGCTCTATCGCGAAGTTTTTTTAAATACTATTAGTTCACCAGTATGACAGTCTTTTTGCTGCTCCAGACATGCCAAAACGATTTGAAAAACATACAAAAGCTCCAGAATTGCTAATTTGTTCGTTTTCTTCGCCTAATCGTTGTCTTCTTCTTCGCTTTGATCAATGTGATAGTAAAATAATAGCTTTAAAATTGGGTTTTGCATACAAGGAATGTAATAGTAGAAAAAAAATGAGAGAGAGAAAGCAATCTTTAAAAGTGGATTTCGGTTAACCGAGAGTTTCGGTTAAAAGAGTTTTGGATAAAAGATGTTCTACTGTATATTCTAAAGAAATTACGTATTCCAAAGAGAAACATTGTAAAGTAGGGATCACTGTGCAGGATCCCTGCACATCAGCGAGAGAAAAAGGGTGCTGGTCATATCATTTGCTGAGAAAGAAGTATATTTATGTATAGAATAAGCTTCGTAAAAGTCTAGATCCAAAACTGAATTACATTTTTGAATAATTTTAGCCTCCGGATAATTAAACTAGTGGTTGGAAAACAAACAATGTTTAGCTATTGTAGACTTGACACATTCTTGCCTTCTAACTTAATTATGGTGTTGTTTCAGATGCATTCTTGGTGTTCCTAAACCTAAGAGCACGCTTCGTCTGCCCAATGTATGAGACCGGACTCACAAAAAAGTCTATAAATGACCCAGGTCTTATGATTGTCAATTGAATCTTTGAGTTTGGAGAAAGACACTTTATTGATTGGAGAGAAAACAACTTTGAAACTAAACCTATTGAGAATATTAGAAATTTATATACTGATTTTAGGAAAATAAGGTAAGACGATAACCTTTTAAAATTCTTTACCATTTAAAATTCTTTAACATTTTAATTTCTTTAAAAATCTATTTACCGTGACAGAATCAGTGATTGTCGGAGATTTAGATAAAATATGGTTAATGACATTCAAGCTAATTCCACGATCGATGGCGAATGCTTTAATATAGTTAATTGCACTATTAAATAACTCAGAATTTGAAAAAGTTTACGTGCACGGAAAATAAGAGTAATGAAAGATGCTAGTTTTTGATGTGACGGAGATTCCTTGGTGATCCTTGAATCCTCTAAACGGCTGTATGTGAATTTTTCTATCATGGTATTGTACGTATTTGTGTATTTAAACGTTGTAAAAAGTTTTATATCATGTATTAAAATCCTTTGTCTATTAGCTTGCATTATCGCCAAAATATTTGAGAGTTGGCACTTAGTTCGCCAACTGGCTTTATGTTGTAACGATAATTTTAAGCACTTCAAGCTGTGCTCTGCTGCTATCATGACTGAATTGTACCGGTCCTTTTTCAATTCTTATGTGGAATTCTACTATGTTTTTTATGCCTCGGTGCAATTTCCTGATGCTGGTATCTTTGAAGTAAAAAACTGTGACAATGAAATAGAATATTGGATTTCTCTTGTCTATTTTGCTTGAACCTGGGAAAAAGGGGAATCCACCCTTGTTCTGAGAAATCAACATCTTCATATTTCGAAGGAGTCAGATACTGATAACAGATTTTACAGCCCTAATATTTTAACGAATTTTGGTTTGCTATTTATAAACTTCGCATTTTCTACATTGTAATAATAAGAAAAGGATTGCCTTTAAACTCATTTTTAAAACATTACGTTTTCTAATTATTTTACTGTGCTGGAATAGCTACACATAACATCATTTTAAATGTTTTCAGAAAGGTTATTAACATCTTGTTGTTATTATTGACATTAATGTTATTGTATCTTTCTTGCATAACTACACTGAAAAAAAAAGACAAATGTTTCTTAATCTGCGAAAACGTGATCTCACTACGAACGGAAAGACGCAGTAATCCGAGTTACAGTAATACTTCGGAGTTACAGACAATTGCGAAAAGCGTTCTTTATCATTAGAAACCCGAGAAACCAATGCGTTATTTTATAGTCACTGATTTTGGAAGACCTTTCCGATTTCATTTTGCAGTCTATTAACAGTTTTCTTCAAGCAGAATTAAAAAGTGATATTCTTAAAGTTATTTAAAACTTAATAGTTTTACTAAAATAAGCTAACATAAACCATTAAAAAGTCTATACAGCTTTTTAAGATTGCTTGTAAAATATTTAATTTTGAAGCGTAGATTTACAAATAACTCAAAAATCTTTTAAATTCATAGCATGGACTTACACTGTAAAAAAAAAAAAAAAAAAGTTTTTTTAATATAACGAAACATAATCTAACTACGAACGATGATATACAATAACCCATTCCATGTTTCTCACATTAAAAAAAGACAATCATTATCTCTAGAAAATTAAAATCTATATATATTTTCGAGATTTAAAGAGGCATTTACAAAAACAAACTTTCTATTGCTGCAACTGATTTTCAGAAACGTTTCCCGGTAGTTTTTTACAGTATATTAATCAGTTTTCTGAAACCATTCAAGATTTAGAAGATGAAATTATTTCTCAGCAAAATATTTTCAACTGCGAAACTGAATTTATTCATGGAAACGTAACAAAATAACATTAAAGTTAAAGTTAATGCTATTAACGTAACATGATTATCAGCAAAACATGTTTTTTGAACATCAAGATATATGCTTGAAAAATAATACCATCGAAAAACTTATGCTTGATTTCTAAAAAATTTATCATTCATGATAAAAAAAAAAAAAAAAATAGGCCCCAAAAGTGGCCGAGAGTGTCTCGAAGCTGGCAGACTGGAGGTGCTGGGCTCGAACACAATCGCGCCCGTCGGCATAATCGTTCTAAGTTTTTCGTGTTTTTCTTTGAACCTTGGATATCCTTGCGTAAATACGGGTTAGGTTCTTTAGAAAGACCCTCACGGAGGGCACTCCACACCCGGGACTGCATCCCTCGTGCCGTCATACATAACACCATCTAACACCACCACGATAAAAAAATATTTGGAAATGTTTCTGAAAATCAGTGTCAGTAAAATAATATTTGTTTTTTAATGCTTCTTTATTATACGATACTATATTTGTTTCTAAACTTTATAAAGGTAAAGAATGTTGTCAGGAATCATGGGTAATCTTCGGGACTTTATTGTATATTTTTGCTTGTTGTTATATTATATTTTTCTAAATTAAGAAACATTTGTCATTTTTATAGTGTTCAACGTGTAAAAATCCTTTATCCTGAAAAGCACGTGCAATTTATTGGTCGCTTAGCATGAACAGAAATAAAAACCTATATTCAGAAAAACATTTTTGGAAAATATTGTAAGAAATATCTTTATATACTTATTTCACAATTTTATTGAAACACAATGCCTTGAATAAATTTGACCAAATGTAAGTTTCATTACCTGTGTTTTCTTCGAAATGGAAAAAATGAATGTATGTATAATAATACACAACGTGCACATTTTGACATATTTCTATAAAACAATTATCGTCTGGAAGAATTTTTCAATGGTTTTTCGTGTCTCTTCAGGAAAAACTCTGAAAACCTTATCAGATGTTTTATTTTCCTAAATTAAGAAATGTTTTTAAAAATGATTTATCTTGAAAAGAACGTGCAAATAAATTGGTCGCTTGGAATGGATGCGAGGCTTTTGAACATCAGCTTTGGTTACGACTGTAAATAAATGTTCTGACTACGATGCTCCTGTCAGCTAAATAAGTAAATGTGTATTAACATTTACGAGTTAGATTATTTGCGAAATCCTATTTACCAAATTTTGAATATTAATTTAATTTAAAGAAACCTAAAAGAAAATATATCTTAAGGTCACAGAATTTTGATAAGCATGACATGCGCACCATTTTTATTTTTACTCATTTTTGTTTATGAAAATATATTTTAAAAAAGGAGTTAAAAACTATTTGCAAAAAAATAGTAATAATAACTTGAAAATATATTTAGCTAGATGGTGGATGAAAAAACTGCGATTTTGCACCTTTTTTATAAAACTACAAAGGTTAATAAAATCATCTATATTTTTTGAACTAGTAGAGATAATCTTAAAATTAAAAACGTTTCAACTTCAGCATAATATTTTCTAATTAGATCATGTAATTATTTTGAAACTTATCTGTATCTTAAGAATTGAGTAGTTTAAAATGTATTCAAATATTAGTCAAAATGCCAGTTTTTGATAAATTATCTCATAAAGGGAAAGAGGTAACAGTACGCAATTTTTATATGTGTTATTACGACTTCGAAAGATGTCCAGAAAAAAAAGCAGGCTATTTTCTCTTTTTCATCCTGAAATACAACAATTTACATTTTGAAAAAATATCATTGAGTGCTTCTAACTTAAAATGAGAAAATGGGAAAATGGGCAATTGGTATTTATATCTGATTTGGCACAGAAGGAACTGTCTATATATTGTCTGTAATATGTAAGTAGTTTTCTGGTATTCCAATTGGTCTGTGAGGTACGAAGTCTAGAAATTGGAAAAATAATATTCAACAATGATTAAAGAGGAAAACCTAAACCAAAAAACATTTTTTTGAATAACGACAAACATGTTATTTATAATTTTGGATTTAGAAATTATTTTGTTACAATAAGTGCCCAGGAAAATTTAATTTTAGATCTAGGACTATTTTTAGTAAAGCCATTTTTGCATTTTCAAATCAATTTTGCATCATTGCTTCCATAATATTATATTCTCTGGGTGCTTTCACAAAAATATATCTAGAACACACCATTCTTTTGCTTCTTTTATAGAAGGCTTCTTTAATATGTAGAATCCACTGTACTTTTGCTTCTTTTATAGAAGGCTTCTTTAATATCTGAACAAACATAGACTCGCTCCAGGAATGACCCATTAGAGTTTATGTTCTTAGTTTAGTGAAACTATATGTAAATATTCAGATAGGTTTATAAATAAAAGCTGAAAACATTTTATTCTTGTCAGTTTACTTTGACAAAGCAATCCATCTCCTACTATCTAAAAATGTTAGTAACCTTTTTTATTCTTTTGCTGTGATTCGACGTAAAGAACTTATTTATTTACATTTTTTGAACTAAGAATAATTTTGTAACCATAAGTGCCCCGGAAAATTTAATTTCCGATTCAGGACTTTTTTTATTGAAGATTTAATGTATTTATGCGTTTTAAACTTAAAACAAATGACTTTGTAATATCATATTTCCTAGGTGCTTTTAGAGAAACACTGCTAAACTCCCTGTACTTTTGTGTTCTAACTGAAGCTACAAGAGTTATACGAGTTTTCTTCCAAGAATTTTGATTCATTTATAAGATTATTGAATACACTGACGAACTTATATGTAAAAATAAATACAACTGCATCAGCTACATCCCTATCTTTCCCGGTGCGCCGCCATAAAATAAAAATGTTTTACCCTGTTTAGGGGGGAGCAAAAGAAGGGCATTTTAATTCGGGGGGGGGGGATCTATTTTTTTTAAGTAAGTCGGGTGGGGTATCGTTTATTATATATTTTTTTTAATTTTTCAATCGAATGATACCATTCGCAAGTCTATCTGATCATTTGTTTCCAAGTTACGGAGGTGTTTTAAGAATACAAAGTAGGAAATTTCTTATGGCTATCCATAACCAATTTATTCGTTATCCATTTTATTCACGAAAATTTAGGAAGAACTTCTTTTTGTCCACTAGAAATGAAGATCCGATAAGTACCTAAAAAATAAAGTTTTTTCTTGGGGTGGGGGGTGGGGGGTGGGGCAAATGTAGGGGAATTTTAACTCAGGGGTGGAGAACTCAACTTTAAAAAAAAATAGGTCAAGTGTGATATCGTTTATTATGTATTTTTAAATTCTAAACACAATGACACCATCCGCAAGTAGTTAGGTGCATGTGCTACAATGTTAGAGTAAATTTTTTATAGGATTCAGATCAGGACTGTTTCCTGGCCAGGGTAATAATTATATGCTTTTATTTTTAAACCATTCTTTGCACATTTTTGCCGCATGGTATGGAGTTGAATCCTGATGAAAGATAATTTTTTTTTTATTGCGGGAGAGACCTCTGATATGGAAGGTATCAGGTTGGTTCTAGGACAGTTTCGATGTATTTTTTTGCATTCAGAATGCTATCAATTACTTAAATGCGGTCCATACCATCTGCAGACATACGGGCCCAAATCATGCTATTTGTTGGGTTCTTTGTAGTTGCTTCAATGCAATCAGGATGCAGCCCTTCCGCTACTCTACGTACCACATATTTTTGCCCATCCCTACCAAAGAGCGACATTTTACTCTCAAGGTTTCAGATTATTTGCTTCCACTGATTTTCTGACAAATTAATGTGTTCTTTTGCCCTCTTAACTACTTTCTGGCGTTGCTGAAGATTTGAAAATGGATATTTCAAGTTAAAACATGAATACATTAAAATGATTCTCAGATTTTATTACTAAAATAAGTGCTAAAAATACAATTAATAGGTTTTAAAACATTAAAACCAATAATCAGATGGTAAAAACTTCCCGAGCGCTTTCGACCAAGCCCTGGTCATCATCAATGGGGTGAAAAATGAGAAGAAGACCTTCAGAATGCATACCGGTATAAATAACGCAGGGCGATTCCAAAAACTGTAAAAAGGGGGAGGGGGCGGATGAGTCCATACAGCTACATTGATCATTCCAATCCAAAGATTCCATTGACTCCAAGTAGACCAAACCAAATGCTCGGTATATGACAGGACAATGTATCATTACAAGTGTTTCTACCTCTGGTTTAAATTTCTATAGACTCTCTCAAAATACATGTGTTAAATTGATTTGTATGTGTGATGATCCTTGCTTTACTAAAAAGGATGTCAATATCAGCAAATCAATAGTAAAGCAAGGGTCATCACACATACAAATCAATTTAACACATGTATTTTGAGAGAGTCTATAGAAATTTTAACCAGTGGTAGAAACACTTGTAATGATACATTGTCCTGTCATATACCGAGCATTTGGTTTGGTCTACTTGGAGCCAATGGAATCTTTGGATTGGAATGATCAATGTAGCTGTATGGACTCATCCGTCCCCCTCCCCCCCCCTCCCCCCCCTTTTACAGTTTTTGGAATCGCCCTGTCTTGCAATTTCAGCTTAATAGAGACCATTTTCTCTCAATATGACAATTCTGCTTCTTTCTGTCGGTGTCCAATCAGTTCTTCTTGTTGGTCATTGGTTCATTGGTTTAAATTATTTGCATTAAGAAAAAAATGAAATATTAAAAAATATATTTTCTATTTAGTTACACTAGTATTCATCCTTCGGCAAAATTCATTCCATCAAAATACCGCTTTTACAAATCAGAATATACTACAGTTTAGTTACTGACATTTGATTGATTCTCAGAACAGTCATTGTGATTTTTAGGAAGCTTTTATTACACTACCCTTCAGCATTCATGAGTAATTGTGTTTGTGTTTTAGACTAAAGTAACTTTTAGACTTTTTTTGTAATGCAGATATTTTAATTCTGTTTTTTTTTTTTTAAATTAAATTCTACATTAAATTTCCTTGAATTGGATAGATAAACATTTGTAATCAAGTGATAGTTAATATATTCTACAAGCACGCAAAGTTATAAAACATGAAAAATTTTTAAAAATGTCCACAATTTTGGTCACCGCTGTAAGTTATTATAATGGCCATATTTTGAATAATTTTTCCCATGTTAGGCTTCTGTAATATCTGAACAAATACAGACTTCCTTGATGGATGACCCATTAGAGTTTATGTTCTCAGTTTAGTGAATATATATGTAAATATTTAGCTAAGATTTTATACTACTGCTAATAATAATAACAATAATAATAAATACGAATTGAATATTTCCAGCTGAGTGAAAAAATGTCCAGGCCGGGAATCGAACCCAGATCCTTGGCTTACAGGGCCATAGTTCTACCGTTTAAGCTAACTGGGCTGACAACCGGCGAGCATATTTCGCTCGAGCATATTAAATATTCAATTTGTTTGATAACTTTACCAATCAGTTTGATTGTGTTAAAAAAAGAGTTTATCGAGATACCCATCGTTTATATTGAGTTACTTTGCCTGCGGTTTATTCTGTTGAGTTGATGTTACCAATAAGGTTATCTGATCGAAATATGTTTGTCGGTTTTCCGCTCAGTTAGTTTAAACGGTAGAGCATTGGCCCCATAAATCAAGGATCTGAGTTCGATTCCCGGCATGGGCATTTATTCTCTCAGTTGGAAATATATTCAATTCCTATCATAACTTACTATGTGCTGGAAACACTATCGAGTAATAGTCAGTTCCCGCAACGTTTAGGTCAAGAAACAAAACGTTTGCGTAATTTGATGATATTGATTTACAAATATATTTTTATAATATATAGTTATCAAATGACAATTGTAATAATTATATATACGGGTAAAATAGTAATGGAGATTCCTATAAAAATTATTAATTTAATTATAAAAATTAAATATGTATTTTTAAAATATGTTTTATATTAAAATACATGTCAGATTTCGAGTATGTAAGTTTGGATACCAGTAAATAACAAAAGGAAATCCTGACTAGACGTACTAACGTCATAGCATGACTGCTAAAAGAAAGGATGTTTTATGACAGGATATCGTAAATGCATAAATGTGTCAGAATACGTTTATGGCTAGGGACCACCTAGATTTTTATGGGTATGAACTTTTGACACAGGGAGGAGACATAAAAAAAAAATAAACATATGCGTGGGACAGTGCGGACTCGAATTTTATAGATCGAGCCAAGCACCATAAAAAATTATCCCACAGCCAATAAAATAGGGATCTTTGAGATGGATCCGCCTACCAGCAAGGTATGATTTTGTAACACAAAATTTTATCAAAGTCAATCTTAAAAAGTATTTCGAAGATGTAATACCCTAGTGCATCAGCGGAGCTACGAAAAGATGGAGGATGAAACCCGTGATGATGATTACTCTATAGCGCCAACCTGAACGCGAATGGATGCCGCCCGATGCCTTTCCGGTGTTAATGCTAAAGGCCATTCCTTATGCCGCAAAGTTGAGTAGAATCTTCTTCTAATATTGGAATATTATCCCATGCCCTTCGACAGCTCTGGAGTCCGAAGTGGAAAAGCAGCTGAGTCTTCTAATACAAGGTACATCTCTAAATTTTTCTATTACCACAACTCATTTACCCATAATCAGTAATTTTGAAGATTAAAAATATAATGGTATTGTGGTTACGTGGGATCCAAACGAATTAAGATAAGGTTTATGAATAATGTAAATAAAATTGAGAAAGCTTAATTCTTATTATTTAAAATGAGAAAATAAGTTAAACTATTTTTGATAGAGATTGAAAAATTCAGGTTTAAACTTAAGCTATGAAAAGTAGTCTAATATTCTGCTTGCTTTCTTTTAGTAGATTAAATGTATTAATTGTGTGTTTGTAAATATTTATATTTAATTAATGTAAATAAAATTGTTTAATCAAGAGTTAAATCTCTGTTAATCTTTTAGCGGCAAAATTTAATGTGTGTCATTTATTTTTCAGCTTAATTTGAGGATAATTCATAGGTGGTAGAGCCCTCGTAAACATTCACAACGCAAGCATTAAATTTATAATTTTGTAGTTAATTAATTTGTTAATTAAACTTTATACGCGAATATTTATTTAATTTAAGATAATAATTCGCGTTGCTCTTTCACTAGAATTAAAGATTAATTTACGATCACTTGTATTTAACAATTATTTCGGTATATATATAATTTATACCAAGTACTATGTGGTAGCGTGGTTGGATAAGTTGGAACAATAAATTGTATAGTGAGAACTAGACAAATTATAATTAGGTGTAATTATCTGTCCAGCACTATGATAACTAACTCAGTTTGATTATGTTAAAATAATAGTTTAATAATAATAAAATTTGTCAAAAGTTTGTGAAATGATCCAAAAACGTGACTTTTAATATTTTGAAATGCCTTCATTAATAAATTTCCATATGTATATTCTGGCGCTGGAATAAATTAATGACTTTTTTTAAAATATTTGGTATAACTCTCAAATAATTGCTTTAAATTAATTTCAGTATAAGATTAACAAAAATCACAACAGAACTCTCCCATTGTTACTCTTCATTTCACATCGTTTTACATTTTGCGTATTTGCTAAAAAGGAATGTGTATCGTCATTTAAGTTATGATGACTATTTTTTGACTATTTTTTCAATCTTAGCCTTTTTTATTATCTGAACAAATACAGACTACCTCGAGTAAGGATTCATTAGTGTTTATATTCTTAGTTTAAAGATTCAATCTGTAAGTTTTCAGACAGGTTTATATTTTTTATATATTTGCCACCACTATTTTTAAAATATAAATTTTGTTGCAGCTTAGCTAGGTTGTTAGGAGAGTTGCGGAGCCTGTGCCGTCGAGATTTTTTTCCCATTTTCGGACTTTAGTTATTTTAGTACTTAAATTTAATATTTTTAATTTAAACTTTTTATTTTTTAAGCCATCGCCGAAATACTCCTTCTCATTTGTTGTGGCCTGGTATGTGCAAAGAGTATTGTTAAAGACTATATTACTGCGAGTTCCCGGGGGAGTTTCAGCTGTTTAGGGGTACTAGGAAAAGGCATTTTAGTTTATTTTTATGTAAATCTTACAAAATTATTTTACCCCCGTCCCTTCTCAAATTTGACAGTTATAAAACTTACTTTTTATTTGATATTTTACTTTTTTTTTTCTCTTTTGTTTGTTGAACTCAAGATCTTACGTCTTAGCCTCCCCCCGCCCCTTCTTTTTATTTTTCACTGCTGCCCAAGAAAATGCTACTTGTCAACTACCTCAAATGTTCAGTACAGGTGGATCTAGGACATAAGTCCCGGTCTCCTCGGTAAAAGGTCTTCGCATTATCAGAAACCTGAGTTGATTCTCTATTTCTTGTTTCGCTTCCACTGTCTTTTTGATTCTGTGTTGTCTTTCTAAAAAAAAAATGTTTGTCTGTTACTTTTGTATCTTTTAAAATTCTAAATTTATTGTATGGTCACTAAAAAGCGTTTTTTTTTTTTTTTTTTTTTTTTTTTTTTTTTTACTTTTAATTGTGTCATGTTTAAAGTTTATTTTCCCTATTTTTCTTTAAATTATATAATCTTCATTTTTATTAATTTTAAATGTTTTTATTATTTCATTTATGTAGTTTTTAGGTGCGTTCGTAATTATATAAATACGTAGTACCTATAGTCATCGTTCACCTATAGTCCTTCTGTCCGTCTGTCCGCATATAACAGAGCAAAAACTACCCGACCGAATGGTCTGAAATTTTAAATATATAATTGTTGCAAAATTTTGTCGAGTCGTTTCAAATTTTATGGAAATCGGATGTATAGTTTAATTACAGGGACAGTCAAAAGTTACACGTTACATTACGGCTAATGAGAATGAATTATTGCAAGTGCATTTTAATGATGTTACAGCGTTCCGAATGGTCTGAAATTTTAAATATAT
This sequence comes from Maratus speciosus, assembly GCA_963932465.1. Classification (NCBI taxonomy): domain Eukaryota; kingdom Metazoa; phylum Arthropoda; class Arachnida; order Araneae; family Salticidae; genus Maratus; species Maratus speciosus. Next base: position 377,177,577 of record OZ010788.1, on the reverse strand, counting down.
ATTTGTTGCAAAATTTTGTCAAGTCATTTGAAATTTTATGAAACTCGGATGTATAGTTTAATGACAGGGACAGTCAAAAGTTTTACGTTACTTGACGGCCAATGAGAAAAAATTTTTCAAGTGCATTTTAATGATGTTACAGCCTTTCGAAAAGAATGAAATGGATATACAATTATTGAAGTGCACTAAAATATACATTCAGTACAATATGCGGTCAAAAAATATTTACAAAACTAGTTATAGTACGAACGCACCTCATTTGCCACGTTTGACGAGCAAGTTCCAACTTGTTTTTTTTTTATCTATAGCTAAACTTTTAATTTCTTAATGTCTATTTTATGTCTCAGGAAGTTGCTTACATGTCGCGTGGATGTGAGGTTGCATTGTAACTACGAATTCCATTTACAGGCCTTCATTGTTCCACACTTCCATATAATTATAGTAACAAAAATAATAATAAAATTTGTCAAAATTGCGTGGAATGAACCTTAAAGTAGACTTTTAATGTCTTAAAATGTCTTCATTTAAAGACACACACACACACACATATATATATATATATATATATATATATTTATAAATATACTGATGATGAAATAAGCTACTGATTTTATATATATATATATTTGACATAACTCCTATATAATTGTTCATAATTTACTTCAATATAAGGAAAATTATAATCATAACAGATTATACACTTCCATTATTAATAGTCTTTTCATATTGGATAACATTTGTGTATTTTCTAAAAAGGAATGTTGTTCGTAATTTTAAGATACGATGTCTGTATTTTGACAAGATTTTTTCATCTTAGGCTTCTTTAATATTGAAAAAAATATAGATTTGCTCGAGGAATGACACATTAAAGTTCGTGTTCTTGGTTTAATGGACTATATGAAAATAATTAGCTAGGTTTATAAATAAAAGCTCAAAACACTTTCTTCTTTTTACTTTATATTGAAAAGGCAATCTATCTTCTACTGAATAAAATTTTCCGCAATTTTGTGTATTCTTTTATAGTGTTCCATGTTAAAGAACTTGTTTATTGATATTTTTGGTTTTAGGATTTATTTTGTAATCACGAGTGAATTGGAAAATTTAATTCCAGATTTAGAAGTTACTCCTTTAATTTGAACAGAAAAAATGACGCATAATTTCAATCACAACTTACACGATTAAACAATGTTAAATAAGTATAATTACAAAAGATAACAGCAATAATAGTAATAATAACAAAATAAAAACAGACATTGTTAAAACTTATTATCAGTTAACTTCGAACTCTGATATTTGCTGTAGAAAAATTGTCTTCCATATTTCAACAATCTTTTTTATGATGCATAATGTGTGTCATCCTATATTGTAAAATAAGTTATTAAAGGTTTAAATGTGATATAATTTCCAATCACTCATCGTGTGTGACGGAACAAGTTTTTCCATCAGATAAGATTGAAAATTACTTGAATGGCATCAGAGAACTCAATGTTTTGGAGAGACGTTGACAGATGATCTGCCTGACGGGGAAAAGATAAAATTACAAAGCTTTGACGGCGAAAAGTTTTCATGATATTGATTACAAATTGCGATAATTTCTGTCATAAACGCTGGTGATAACAATGTTAATTAAAAGTATTTCCTTTTTTGTTTTTATTTTCAGTCCTATACATTGTTTCTTCAATCAATTTTACTTAGAACAATGTAATCGATTAGATTTTTAACATAATTTAGAACATCAAGTTATTTTATTTTAGATTATTATTTGCTTAAATGAAAACTGGATATAAAAAGAATAGTTATGCTTGCTAGTTTTAATAAGCTCGAATATTTTTTTTTATAACTTCCTGTTATAAATACTTAGGAAGGCAATGTTACAGAAACATTTATATGTTTAACATTCCTTGCAGTGTTTGTTACTAAATTTCATTTAAAACAATGTAGTTGATCGACTTCCGGCCAGAATTTAAAAAACGATTTTGAAGATTTTAGTTAACACGCGCTTGAAAACTTAATATAAAAACATTAGTTAAACTTTCTGAATTTTAAAACTTACAGTTTTAGTTTCTGTTATATATTAAAAATAGACATATCTGTAAATTCTCATGCAATGTTTATTAGTCAAATTCATTTGGAACAATGTAGTCGATCAGCATTCTGAAAGAATTTCCAACATGATATTGATAGATTTTAGAATACATATCACAATAATGGTTCTGTCGCAGAACTGAAATTAATTGATTCTAGATCTGTTTTTTATTTTCCGCTGATTCCGAAGGTGCTTTCTCTTTTTCACTAGATGTTCCAGTTTTTGAGAACTCTGCATATTTATGTGTATGCAAATTTAAGCTTTTGTGCGCTATTTGATGCAAATTTTAGATATGATACATGTCAGATTGAATTAACTTTTCTAGATAATGACCACTGGGCTGTTTACTTCAGATAAGTCTCACGATCTGCATCTTCTTAATATTTAACTGTCAGTTATTAAGCCTAATCTGTAACATATCCGTAAATTTTTATGCAATGTTTGTTAGTCAATTTTATTTGGAATAATGTGGTAGATCAACATTCAGTTTCAAACATGATATTGACAAATTTTAGATTACACTGGACAACACCACAGAACTGTAATTCCGTTGATTTTAGATCTTCTTTTTGCGCTGATTCTGAATATCTTCTTCGTTTTTCACTAACTGTTCCAGTTTTTGAGAAAATTTCATATTTATATTCATGCAAATTTAAGCTTTTTTTCTATTTTAAGTAAATTTTAGATACAATAAATGTCAGATTGAATTACCTTTTCTAGATAATTACTACTGGACTATTTCTGTCAGATATATGCCGCTATCTGCATATTCTTAACATTTATTTGTCTGTTATTAAGCCTAATTTGCATATTTTACAATGGTGTAATACTTACATTAATATAAACTTTAATGTAGCTGCCATAGAATTGACGAAATGTTTTTCTAGACAAGATTTTTATGCTGTTTCAAATCTGCAATCTGTTTCCTTATACCATGTTCAGATTTTGAGTAAAATGAGTTTCTACTTTTGTACGGTATTAACACAAGTTTGTTACAATATGCTTTTTAGGGATGTGTACCTCATTATCAAAAGGGTTAACAGTGTTAGATTCCTATATGGGATATAAACAACTACAACTATTTATATAATAAAAAAAAATGAAAAAGTAGTTGAATCTATCCTAACTTGGTGAAATACATAACAAAGTAGCATAAGCGATTTCTGTCTATTTTGACCGAAAAGCTAAATTTCACTTAAAAAAAAAAAAAACTAGACGTGATAGAGGAAAACAGATACCAGATTTGAAATTCACGCACAAAAGTGGTTTAGAAACATACTAGCGTTCTCGTTTGGAAGAAATATATGAACGTCAAAAACCTGAAAGATATACAAATTAGGTACACTATTTCACGTTCGCATGTCCGTATAAACTCAGAAACAACTTTTTTGTAAAGTAAACTAGACAGTAATCATAACATAAACATAAAAGCCAGACTGATAATGCTTTATGCCTTAAATTTGCATATAATTGTACAAAATTTGTATGTATTCAAATATGCAAATATCTCAAAAACAAGATCTTCTGGAGTAAATCGAAAACTAGATTCGGAATAAACCCACATAAGAAACAACTAATTTTGTGAAAGAGAAAAAAACCTTTGATTTGTTGACCAATCTTATTTTTTTTCTTGCCTGAAAACTTAACTTAAAAACAATAGTTATACTTTCTTTGACCTACAATATTAATTACCATTATAAACTCCTGTTATAAATACTTGGGAAGATAAGGCTAAAGGGATAGCTTTAAAAATCCAAGCAAATTTTTTTATTCAATTTTCTTTAAAAAAAGTAGTTGATCAATTTTTCAACAGAATTTAAATCACGATATTGCTTGATATTAGTATATGTTTGAATTTTCTTTTTTTTTTATATAATAAACATAAAAGAATACTTATTAATTTTTCTTTTAAAAACTACATAAAAGCTAAAAATGAGAATGTTAATATAAAAGATGTTTAATAAAATATGTAAAATGTTTGTTCAAAATATTTTATTGAAAACAATGTAATCTATAAACATTACAGAATCGTGAACTTGATATTACATAACATAAGATAATTCTTTACTTGCCTGAAAACTCAACAAAAAATAATAGTTGTCCTTAGTGATCAACAGTAATAATGCTTGTTGTAAATGCTTTTGAAGACTGTGAAATAAATATATTTATTTTTAAATATTTATTTTATGTTTGCTTAGCCAATTTCCTTTAGAACAACCTAATCTATCAACGTTTTGAGATATTTTAACATGATATTGCTTAATTTTAAATTATTCTTTATTTAAAAACAAATCTCTTTTAAAAGGAAAAAAGTTATTGACTGAGTTTAATGACAGGCTTTGTAATTTAATGTTACAAATACTTGTGAAAAGAATGTTAAAGAAGTATAATTTTCTCTGTAAATTTTATTTTGAAATGTATCATCGATCAACAATTACAAAAAATAGAATCATTATATTGTTTAATTTTGTGTTATTCTTCAATTACCCAGAATTTTATGATAAATTGAATTGTTAGATTTTTTTCATTTTAATAGACTATTAAAGTTATTCTTTCTATAAAGGTTTTGGAAGATATTGTAAATAAAAAAGACTTTTTATAGTTCTATGCAGTGCTATATCTAAATCAATTAAATTTAAGAAAAAAAAGAAACCGATCAGATTATTCTAATTATTTAAAGGATCACTTTTGAAATATTTACTTTTAAATTTACCGTTTTAGGCAAAAGAATACTGAAAGATTTAAGTATTGCTATCTTAAATATTATTATACTGTCTTGTGCAAAACACTAAAGAAATGTTTAAGAAAAACATTTCTTTTGTTTAGTATGTTTAATTTTCATTAATTATAAATCATAAGTGAAGTAATAGCTTTTTTCAGAATGGTACAACGCAAACAGCATAACTCTGCAACTGATATAACTCTGAACTTAGGCGAAGAAGTTCTTCCTTCATTTTGTTTTTGTTCTTTTTTTTACTTAGAGAAATAATGCTCAATTTAAACGACATATTATCGAAACAAAATTTTTGTTCTTTTAATACTAAAAAGTAAAATATTTCCTGAAACATTTTAAACACAAGAAAATATATTTTAAGACGATTAAACTGAAGAATCAAAATTTAAGGTCATATCATCTACATTCATACGCTATAAAAGATGGTAAATGTTAATGATAATTTGCTTCAACATTTTTGCGAAATCATATGGCCAAGATATAACAATGTCGTTTAAAAATAAATAACTTTAATAGTGAACATTTTTTATGCCGTCTGTTACGTAACTATTTTTTGAGGGGGGGGGGGGGTATAGTGATGGGCGTTATATGTAAATTTTGTCCTAAAAGAAAATTTTAAATGCAATTTCATTTAAATATTACGAATTAATATACCTGATCTTATTAAAATTTAAGGTAATTTCATCTACATTCATAAGTTATAAAAAACGTTGAATACTAATGAAAATTTGCTTCAACATTTTTGCAAAATCATATGGCCTAAGATATAAAACTGTCATTTAAAAATAAATAACTTTAATAGTTTACATTTTGTATGCCGTCTGTTACATAACTATTAAAACTTGCTTCAACATTTTTATGAAATATTGCCAAGATATAAAAATGTCGTTTTAAAATAAATACTTTTTATAGGGAACATTTTGTATGCCGTCGTTACATAACTAATATATATATATATATATATATATATATATATATATATATATATAACCATTAATTAAACATAACCTTCCACCGTCAATTATTATGAATTAAAGCTGTAAGTATTAAAAAAAAATAATAATAATATAAGAATTATTATGGAAGAAAAAGAAAAAAAGTGGACACCGACAAAAATTGAAAAGCTTATACATTGAATTACGTTATCAAGGGCACAGAATTCAATGATATAAGCAAAATGGTTGTTTTCTGTGGGAAAAATAAGCTAAAGCTAAAAGTTATTTTCCCCTGTGCCCAAACAACCATAAAATCAAGTGAATTGATTAAAAATGAAAGCAGAATAGAAACAAATAATATGAAATGGAAGAATCAATAAAACGTATTTAAATATTTATAGGATATAAAATATGAATAATAAACACCATACCGATTAATATTTCAGTATTTTACAAAAATCCACGCTCACATGGCTGCCAGTATATCAAAAAGATTAAGGTGAATAAAACAGTTAAGAAATCACAGTAAATGATACCAAAGGATGCAGTTAATACATTTTGAAATAAAATTTGAAATACCTTGTTAAACACATTTAATCTAATATAAAATAAATAGATATTAATTACATTATTTAAAATGCACTATTAATGAGAGGCGTTGGATGTAAATTTTGCAATAAACCAAAATTTTAAACGCAATTTTATTAAAATATTAAAAATCAATATACGTGTAACAGGAGAGAATGAAGATTTTTTTTCTTTTTTTGATTGGTTTTTGTCACTTAAAGTGTCAAATGTCTGTAATGTAGCAAAAGTAAAGATTTTAAACGGTGCCCAGAAGAATTTCTTTAATTCGAGTAAAACATCTCTAAACTGGGGATCCTAGAAAAAATTAGTTCATAGTCTTATTCATCAAGTACATTTTAATGCATGTATATCAAGGAGTTTCGGCGAATTTATCCTGCACGTTTACCATGCAATGAAATCTAGATACTACCTTAATTTCTTCTAAAAATACATAGCTGAAGATGAAAAAATGATTTTTAATCTTGCAACATTATTCTTTCAAAATAACTGCCAGCGACATCCCTTCTGAATTTAATCAATGGTGTTTTGATAGCTAGATATCTTGTCACCGTGAGCCGCTATATCCGTTCATTAAGTTGTAGATTTAACAACGATAGAAGCATTATTTAAATTAATATCATTCTACAGATATAATGTAGATTTAAAACATTGCGTAAAGATTAGTATTCTCAAGCATTATATTTATTTAACGTGTGAAAATACAGCGTGTCGCCAAAATGTTCAAACGCGCTTTAATTATTTACCTGTAAAAGATAAGTGGGAAATGAATACTGCAAAAATGTTCAAAATAATATAGGGATTAAGATTATGCTGAAGAAACAGCTCTCCCATAATATTTTTTTTTAAACTTTCACTTTTAAATTTTTGTACGACCCCATTGACATAATGGTTCAATAAAAAAAAAAAATCTATTTGTCGCAACAAAAACATTACAAAAAACTGCATACGTGTATCTTTAAAATTAACTGAATTATGATGACGGGAATAAGCTGAAGCATATCAGTTTCCCACATAATTAAAAATGCTATTTCATGAAGATAAGGACCATATACCAAATGAAGAGAGGTTTTTTAAACCAGAAATATGAAGTGGATATAAATTACATAAAAAATACATATAACTAAAGCAGTAAGCAGGTAGAGATCAAGTACTTTTAAATCTTTGGAAAAAAAAATCGTCAATAATTCTCCAACTCTCAATTCATACACTCTCAAAAAAAAAAAAAAAAAAAAAAAAAAAAAAAAAAAAATCGTGAAAAAAAACTTAAAAAGTACTGTCAGCGCAGTTGTAGGAACACCCCTAAGAAATGACGAAATTTTTCTATTATTTTACAAAATTTCCGTCTTTTGATTGGAGGATTTCAGGATATTTTAAACTTAAATTCGCGAAGTTTTGGTGATTTGATGAAAAAAGGATATATATATATATAAATTATGTTTCTAGAACGAAAAAGGGCTGGCAGCGTAGTTGCTGGAACACTCCTGTAATTTGACGAAAATGCTGATTAAATTGAAGGATTTAACTTAAGTTTTACGTTAGATTGGTAAAAAATTAGTAATTTGATGGAAAAGGAGCGAATCCATATGGAAATTTTCGTATTTTAACGAAAAAAAAAAATAGCAGAAAAAACTTCAATTCACAGATTTTTTTTAGAGTGCACATTACCATTACTTATTCTTTCAACTCCAATATATAGCTTAACTTTCCTAACAATGCTTCAGCGAGTAACTTTGCAGTTTTTGGTCAACCATACTGATGCAATCATCAAGTATTATCTTTTGTTTAAGAATGTTGGTCTGTGAGAGATCAAATCTCATAGCTAATGTTTAACTTATGGGTATGAAAATGAATGGATTTGTATTTTAAAAATATCTCTTCAGGATATAAATATTTTAAAATTCTTTTCTTGTTTTGTACTATTGTTCTTAAATGATATCTTCAGTTTTTTTATAGTTAAAAAAATAAATATATAAATCATTTATAACTCATGTGTTGAAATCTTTGCGAAACTGAGTAATTTATGTGGTATCTAGGTATTTCAACACTCTACATATAATTAAGTATGTATTTTAGAAATATTTTAAAAACTAAAAAAAAAGAGGCAATCTTTAAGAACAGTATAAAGGAATAAGAAGTTAAACATATTAATATCCTGAAGTGGTATTTTAAAAATGCAAATGAATTACACGCCCAAAGGAGAGAATTTGAGATCTCATACAGCAATATACTTATGGAATTATTGTCCATGTTTCATCTTCCTTTCAATACTTATTTCAATTTTTAAATAGTTGTATGATTTCCATTCAGAACAATCTTCATATAAGTATAACTTATTCAATTTTAAAGATACACGTGTTCTTTTTTTGGAAATGTTATGTTTAAAAAAAGAAAACTATATATTGTATAATTCGGCCACATATTTTTTTCTTTTTTAAGTGTTAATTGTTAAAAAAAAAAAATATGGTTACCTGTTTCTCAAATTACTATTTATTGACTTCTTTTGAATAGTTAAGAAATTTAAATTGCTTAATTATCTACAAAAAATAAATATTTTAAAGTGTGTTTCAACTTATTTGGAACACTTGTATAATCTGTGCGGTTTTCTTTTAATTTATATTGTTGAATTAAATAACAATATTATACTTTTAAATTGTCCATTTTATAAAAGAATATGTATAATTCATTGTGTAACTGTATATATTTTTTAATCTTGGGAAAATTATAGTAAAATTTTGTCTTAAACACAACAAAAATCTAATCTTCTAATATTTAACGTTTTTCAGGTGTAAAAGAATCTATATAATCTTTATTTTAAGTAATTTTGTATCGTGTATTCAAATTTTTTGATCGATGTTTTAGAAAAGCAATTTAAACATGAAATTTTATGGAAGAAAACACCGTAAGTTTTCACTTTTTTTTTTACTTCTCGAAAATTTATTACCGTACTTTAGAAATATTAATATTTATTTTTTTTAGAAAGAAGTGAGCTGTACATAAAGATCATTTTCATTAAATTTAGTTTTTTTTTTTTTTTTTTTTTTTTTTTTAAGCGGTATTGCAATTTAAATTTATTTATATGCAAATTATTTTATTTTATATTAAAAAATTAAATGGTTTTCCCGTAAGATTGGAAAAATTATTATATTTGAACAAAATTTACAAACTGAGGCTTATCCGTAAGCATTCCTTTATCTTTTCTGGATACAAACGTTTCTATAGCACAGACAAATGGATCCTAAACACCCCTGCAGAATAACATTTTCTGAGAAATGTCTTTGGAGAATTTCTGATATGCATCCCCAGCCTCACGCTCCCTGTTTCCCGTAACTCATAACCACCTGTTTTAGACCACTTCCTTTGACATCAGCCACTCTTTCAAATTTCCATTCACGCCAACGAATCAATAAATCGTCCACAAATAGCGTCTTAGGGAAACGACGTCTTTCTCTTTGGTATCTACGGCTGATCTAAGATCTTCTATATCAAGTACGAGAACTCTGTATATATAAATACATTACAATTAGATATTCGCATATATTTATAATCACAGATACTTTGTAAATGCTTGATACATATTTCAACATGACGCAACGAATAACAAAGAAAAGAAGAAAATTATACATGAAAGAAATACAACGATCATACATATGCATAAATAGTAAATTAATGAAATAGAAAAGAATAAAAAGTTCCTGAACTGGGACATTTAGTAAATATTTCGAATGTAGGATTACGAGAAATGAGTAATAATGTCTATTTATGTAAAATTGTTTAAAACAAAATGTGCATTATCACTTTTCAGAGAAAGATGAATATTTGATATGAAAGCTGAGTATTAGGTACAGAATGTTCAATCAATTCGTGAATAAATGCGAAAAGCCCATTCATTAACCCTTTCCGGCACAGTGATACCATGTCGGGACCTCCTAATTTTAATTTCAATCTTACAAACGGCACCAAGAGTATTTTAATAAAATTTTGCTTTTATAATGAAAGTTTAAAGTAACAAATATTTAATTTCTAAAAAAGTCGTTTGTAAATCGCGGTGCCAGTCAAATCATTTCATCATTTTACGAAGTAGATTTTTCAGTGCCGAAAAGGGTTCAGTATGTCCCAAGCATTCAAACTTACTACAGCATGTATTGGTAGTTAAAGGTTAATGTAAACATATACAATCATCTACTGAAGTCCAACACAAGAAAAAACAGATAAAGGATATAAACTACAAATGAAAGAAACGGTTTATAACTTTAGTACTGAAAATAAATTTATTTTAATAGATAAGAAGAAACAAATGTGCATTAACTGAAGTATCAAATAACAATTGTGAATGCAGTGATTTGTGAGTAGAGCTATGATGATGATTTATCTAAACACTGAGTATAAATAAAAATTAAATTTAAAAAATCAAAAAACCCGACTGCGTAAAAAGCGAACTAATTAATTATTTCTCATCAATGGGAAACTACTTTTTATATTACTCACCTATTTTTTTTTATTTACTTGTATTGATGACTTTTAAGATGTATTTAATTGTTAATTCCTATCTATAAACACTGTTTTGATGAGGCCTATAGATGTCTATAAAGGTTAGAGCTGCAGTAAAGTTAGTGATCCTACCTATACAACATCCATGCTGTGTAATATTTAAACAGAGCTTCTGACTGTTAAATAGTCAATGAACTATCGTCTTCATTTTGAAAGACCTATCCAATGATATGCCACTCAATAGGGTGCGTAAAAATTATTTTTCGTCTCTATCGCCATTTTGTTTTTAACGGCTGCCATTTTTAATTCATAAAAACAAAACCTAGCCTGTCACCATTGGACGGTTAAGACAAATCGATAGAGACCTCATTCATTAAAATCCATTCAGCCGTTGGGATGTTTCGAGGGTATAAAGAAATCCACATACCCAGGTACGCGTGAAACACATAACCCTTCTTGGCAGTCGGGTAAAAAAGGGCTTGAATTCTCTTTTCAAAAACGCACGTACAGTTGAATAGAAAATCTGACATGATAAATATGAATGTAAAATATGAGCTTGAATATCTCTATCTATTCGTGCATGAAATGGAAAAGAAAGATTATTGAACAAACATTTCACACGCCTTCACTATTACAAGCTTTGTCTTGTCTTTTAACATTTCAGACTTGCTTCAGATTTATTTCTTAAATAAGAATGAATATAAATCAGGAAACTCATACATAAATTTTTACATCAAATGTTTGTTCTTTTAAATTCTTAAAAATAATAGTAATAAAATGAATTTATTTTTATGATTATGAAAGTGTCCTGCTTCAAATCATCTAGAAGAAGGTGCCTTCACCAAAGTAGTGCTATTGAATACAATTGATCGGTTGATTAATATAAATAACATTGAATTTTAACACTATTGTCAGTGAAAAATACTGGTTGCATTGTGCGCTTCTTTTAAAAACAATTGTCCGACATATCCAAAATTGTACTTGAGTTTTTTTGATGCAACAAAATCCAATACTTAAATTAAATAATCTACTGTTGAGAGAAATCGCCCTTTTAGTCATTGAATATATACATATATATATATACTTTTTCAATGTTATTCTTAATACTAAAATCTTGATAGATGATTCAGATATTATATTTGTTGCCAATTGGCAGTACTTATCCATGGGGTTAGTATTTTTCAACTTTGAGAATCGAAATATAGTTTATTTCCTTTTCTTTTAATTCTTATTTGGGTTGCAATATTAGGTATTATAATATGTTTTATTTTTTAAGTTTAGTAGTGTGATTATGCCGGTTCCACGGCGTCTGCGTTGCGTCGGTGGTGCGGTGTGCTGGTGTGCTGGCCCGTGGTGGTGCACCGCGCGCGCGCTGATAAGAGTCGGTGGTGGTGGAAACGCATGTCGGTGGTGGGAGAGGCGTTGTCGGGAAACGGATAAGAACTTGTCTTACAGTACGAGGGTATTTATTTTGGAAAATGAATGAATTAGCGAGACTTTGAAAATATTTGGGATAGATTGTCTTACAGTACGAGGTTATTTATTTTATTTGAGGAAATAGTCTCTTATAGTACGAAGGTATTTTATTTATTTTAGAATTTTATTTTGAGGAGATCGAAATATTTCGAGGAAATATTTTTATTTTGCAAAGTTTATTTAGCAGAGTTAGAAAATATTAGAGAATAATTTTATTTTAACGGAACTTTATTTTTATTTTACGAATTAAATTTTAGAGATGTTAGAATTATTTTAGGAATTTTTATTTTTAGGTGTTAGAATTATTTTTTTTTCTTTTAAAAATTACTTAGAGATAGAATTTTTTTGCGAATTGAATTTTATTTTTCGAACTTTATTTTAGAGGAGATAGAAAAATTTTTCGAATTTTATTTTCAGGTGTTAGAATTATTTTTTCTTTTAAAAATTATTTAGAGGTAGAAATTATTTGCGAATTAAATTTTATTTTTCGAATTTTATTTTTAGGTGTTAGACAATATTTGAGAAGAATTTTATTTTCGAACATTATTTTAGCGAAGATGGAAATTTTTTACGATCTGAATTTATTTTAGCATACTTAATTTTTATTTTAAAATCTTAATTTGACTAGTTAAAAAATTTATTTTAACGAAATTTTATTTTCGAATTTTATTTTTAGGTGTTAGGTGTTAGAATTATTTTTTTCTTACGAACTGAATTTTATTTTTAGGTGTTAGGTGTTAGAATTATTTTTTTTCTTACGAACTGAATTTTATTTTTAGGTGTTAGAATTATTTTTTTCTTACGAACTGAATTTTATTTTTAGGTGTTAGAATTATTTTTTTCTTACGAACTGAATTTTATTTTTAGGTGTTAGAATTATTTTTTTCTTACGAAGTGAATTTTATTTTTCGAATTTTATTTTCAGATTTTAGAAAATTTTTGCGTAGTTAATTTATTTTAATGGAACTTTATTTTTATTTTACGAATTTTATTTATCGAATTTTATTTTGAGGAGATAGAAAATTTCTTTTTCGAAGTTAACTTCTTTTTCGAATTTTAATTTAGCGGAGATAGAAATATTTTTCGAATTTTATTTTGAGGAAATAGAATTACTTTGCGAACTTTATTTTTATTTTAGAGGAAATAGATTTTTTAAGAAGAATTGCAATTTTATTTATTTAACGGAAGTTTGAAAATTCGCGGGAATTCATTTTTATATTGGAAAACTATTTAGTGGAGATACCCAATTTTCAATGGATGACTTTCTGATGTGTGTTCTTCGAGAAGAGGTATTTTTTGCGTGATGTATTATCATGCTCGTGTTAATTTTTGGAGGATGTGTACTTTAAAATGGGGATAGCTTGATTGAAATTTATTTTGTTTGCATGCGCAAAGAAAATATTTTAATTGATTTAGATAAAAGCCATGGGAAAGATTGTTTTTTTTTTTTTCAATTTTAATTCAACAGCAAATACAAAATTGACTGGAAATGTTTTAAATATTGATCTATATATTTCCTTTAAAATGAGTGGGTGATAGAAAATTTAGCGGAAGTGTTTTACAGCATGATGATATTTTAAATTTTTGAGTATGTAATTATATTATGATTTTATTGAGAGTCACAAGTTAAAGATTAAATAATTTACTTTTAGATATTATGCGCATTTTCAATAAGCATTAAATAAATTTACACGAATAAAGCTCACGAAATTTCTAAAGAATTCTGTTAAGTTAACGCCTCAATCATATTACATGATTTAGGTACCAACATTTTTAAACTAATCATGTTTGTGTATTTATAATTTCCTGCACTCGTTAGATAGAAAATTTATGCGAACTTTATTTTTATTTTAGAGGAAATGGAATTTTTTGAGAAGAATTGCTATTTTATTTTTTTAAATGGAACTTTGAAAATTCGCGGGAAAGAATTTTATTTTGGGGAACTTAATTTATTGCACGATCTTAATTAAGAGGAAATATTTTTGATTTCGAACTTAACCTATTTTTAAGGAATCCGTTTTCTTTTTTTGAGAACTTTTATTTATTATTTTTCGTAAATAATAGATGTGTGTTAGAAAATTTTAAGGATATTTCTTAGAATAGAGTAACATTTTGAATTGCAAAATTATTTGATTTATTATGTTTTTAAAAATAAAAGCTTGCTTGATTTTCATGAGGAGCAAATAGATATTGCGCATTCATCGAATTCAGGATGTAAATGAAATTAACGCGCACAAATTATAAAAATATTGAAGAAATATTATTTCAACTAAGTAGCATAAAGAGTTTGCACCAATACACCAATGCAGATGTTAATGAATTCTTACAGATGTCGTGATGCTTCTGTTTATCTCAGTCGAAGTAGAAAATCTGACTTGCACGCACTTTTAGAGCAGATAACATTTGAGTTGCCATTTTTAAATTACAAGTATTTTATTATAATAGTGTTTCCACTCTTCGACAAAAGTCTCTTATCAACTCGCTTTAGTATGAAGTCAAGAATAGCCTCGTTCCCAAACAAATTAATCTCGAACATGGACTTTATCAGAGTTCACCCCTTTTTCGCAGACAGAAATACTGCACACGTAATGACAACATCTGTTTTTAATATCACTCAATGACCGGCAGATTAACTTAGAGTAAAGCGGTATGTGTCATCATTTTGCAGTGGTGACATTCAGTCTATGCGGGCGACAGTCAGTCTCTGCCTTCTTGTTTGTGGTGGACCACTATAACGCATTATGCTTTTCGAGTAAATTTATTAAAACTGGAATATTTAAAGTAAATACAGAGGTTTTAAAACTTGCAAGACTATAATTTATTTAAAAGATTCTTTCTTTTAAATGAATGGACATTTGAAAAATTTTGTGGAAAGATTTTAATTTTGTGAACTTAATATATTTTTTTTTTTCGATTTAAATTTTCATGGATACACTCTTCGAGAGGGAATGTATAATTTTAGATGCGTTAGTTTTAGAAAAGTTGTATATGACATGCTTTAAAATTAAATTTGTAAATTTAAATAACAATAATAATAATAATGACAACATTGAAATAATAATGAAATAATAATAATGAAAACAATGAAATAATAATAATAATGACAGCATTGAAATAATTATAATGACAACATTGAAATAATAATGAAATAATAATAATGAAAACAATGAAATAATAATAATAATGACAGCATTGAAATAATTATAATGACAACATTGAAATAATAATAATAATAAGCAAAAGAAATATTTCGTTAGTTGAAAAATAAAGTTTTCTCTTTAGAGTTCATATATATTTTGCAGTATTCACTATCAATTCACATATTTATCGATGTGTTAGATCTTTTCAGAAAATTAACTTGATTTTTGTGTAATGTTTGTGGGAAAGAATTTTTCTTCTAAAGGAATCATTTGAAGTTTCTTTTTTAAAATACCATGGTTCGACTTAGGAAATAATTCTACTTATTACCTAAAATGAATTTTTTCAAACTTCTGCTTGAAGAATCGCTTATGTTAGAGTTGAAACAAAGGCAAGTTAAAGATTAAATAATTCACTTTTAGATATTGTGCACATTTTCAA
Organism: Maratus speciosus; assembly: GCA_963932465.1. Taxonomy (NCBI): domain Eukaryota; kingdom Metazoa; phylum Arthropoda; class Arachnida; order Araneae; family Salticidae; genus Maratus; species Maratus speciosus. Next base: position 377,161,691 of record OZ010788.1, on the reverse strand, counting down.
TAAGCATTAAGTAAATTTTCAGGAATAAAGGTCACGAAATTTCTGTTAACTTAACGCACCAATCATCTTACGTGATTTAGGTCACGTGACTAGTAAACTATTTTAAAACAATCAGGATTGAGTATTTATAATTTTCTACAACCCCTATGATTGTATAAATTTGCATGGTATGAGATAGCGATTTTAATTACATGACAAACACGTATTTCGTCCGCTCTTGAGTTCTTTTTCTCCTCTCGCGCTGAAATTCGATTTAAAACATCAACTTTGACAGAAATTTGAGATTTACGGATTTCTTTTTAAAGAAAATGAATTGATTTTATTTTAATTGAAACTAATTAGAAATGTCACTTACTTTAATCTTCATTAGAAAGAGTTGGAGACTTTGCTGTTTCCAAACATCACTTCAAAATTAATTATCTTAAACGCTGAAGCTAAAATATAACGTTACTTTTAAATTCTTTGAAAAATGAAAAGTAAAAGAAAAATGCATGTTCACGCAGAGACTTTTTTTTTTTTTTTTTTTTTTTTTTTTTTTGACTTAGAACTATCTTTAGTTAAATTTTGGTTTGACTTTAAACTTTATCAACCTGTTTAAACTCTGTTAATTTATATTTTGGAACTATTGAAAATATTTTTGAGTGAAAAAGCTTAGAGTTTGAAATTGTAACTCGCACATAACAACGTTTCATATTTTTCCAAAATATGAGTGAGTTGACTTTTTGAAAACTTTTGAACTATCGTTTAGAAATTACTTGTAACAGTTTAGCAATTTCATATATGATGATATTTCCAGTCACTAACAAGATTTGATACTACAATGTGACTTATGTGTCACCAATGATCTTTCCCTCACAAAATACATTTGAAAACATTATTTTTACTTATACGTTTAAATACATAGAGAAACATTTAGCGTACTTTAAGGAATGTACTTCAAACATATCTTCTTCCTTCATCTGATTGAGACAAAATGGTTGATTTCTTATCTGTTAAACACGAAAGCCGCCTATTATCACATGACTTCACTCTACTATGTGAAAGGCTGATAGTATAAACACGTTATCAACGTCATCAGTAGGCGATTAGAATAGCTAGACTTTTGTGGTATAGCATTGCTATCCGAAGTATGTTTGAGCCTGTTTTTCGCTACCTCATCTGTAATGTAAGTTGTGATTATTTTAATTAGTTAAAATCCCCAATTCCTATTTGTAATTAGATCATTAATTGATTTTTATAATAATAAGTGATTTATTTTTATATTGTTTAAATTTCATTTAAGTGTTGATCTTAGAAATAACTTAATTTTCTTTAAATTTCATTCACTTAAGTCTTTAAAATTTTCTTTTGTATGTTGGAAATTATTTCAAAGTATTGAAAGTCGTATTTGTGAAATGGTTCATTTTTTAGAAAATGAGTCTTGAAAAATAGTCATGGAAATTATTAGTCTTGAAAATTTTTGAAAGACATGAAAATAACCCGAAAAAATTATTTGACTTGTAAAATATTTGAAGAACTGAAAATGATTTCACTGCTCGAAGTTGAGTTGAAAAATAATTGCATAACTCGAAGAAATTATTTGAGTTGTAAAATATTTGAAAGTGTTGCCATTGAAAAAGAACTTGATTTCTTGAAAACATATACTTAATTTCTAAAAATTTTACGAAAATTGCATGCTTGGTAGAATGAACGAGAAGAACCAACCCTTGGTTTCTTTAAAGTTTTTCAACACTTTCATGGTCGAAAGAACAATGAAAGTCCCTAGTTTCATGAGAACATATGTATGATTCCTAAAAATTCTATGAAAAATGCATGCTTGGAAGAATAAATGATGAGAATTCATGGATACCTTTGTGAACTCATTCGTGAAAATTCTTTTTTGATACTTCATGGGCCCTGAGTGTTGAAAGTTTGTTTTAAAAATCTATTTAATACCACGATTTTATAGGAAAAAAGAAAGAGAGTCCTTGTTTTCTAAGAAGATTTATTTGATTAATGCTCATAAATATTGCTTGAGTTGAACTCACGTTTGGAAGAAAGAACAATGAGAGTCCTTAGTTTCATGAAAACTTATTTATGTTTCCTAAAAATTTTAGGAATTGAACACTTGCTTGGAAGAATAAATGATGATAATTCATGGTTACCTTTTGTGAACTCATTGATGAAAAATCTTTCTTGATATATCATGGCAATTGAGTCGTGCTAGTTTGTTTTGAAAATCTATTTAATGACATGATTTTGTAGGAAAAAAGAATGAGATTACTTGTTTTCTAAGAAGGTTTATTTGATTTATGCTCATAAATATCACATGGGTTGAACTCAACTTGGAAGAAAGAACAATGAGAGTCCTTAGTTTCATGAGAACATGTGTATGTTTCCTAAAAATTTTATAAATTGAACACTTGTTTGGAAGAAAGAATGATAAGAATCATGGAAGGTTAGAAGGTTTGCTTGATTTCTTAAAATTTTTGGTAAATGCATGGATCAAACACATGATTGAAAGAAAGAACGATGAGAGTCCTTGGAAAATTCATGAGAACTAATTTTAAAAATATTTGTTAGTTAACAAAGCAAAGGTTTTGCAAAAATAAGTTAAACAAATTTAGTTAAGAAAAAATTAAGTTAAAAAATTTTAAAGGTTTGAAAAAAAATTTAATTAAGAAAAAAAATTTAATTAAGAAAAAAAATTAAGTAAAGAAAAAAAAGTTAAGTTTAGAAAAAAATCACGTTTAGAAAAGTATTTCAAGGTTGAATCTTTGTAAAAGTTGATTGTTTTCTGCTTTAACTCTTAAATGATTTCATCCTAGCATTCAATTGTTCATCCTGCCAACCATATGTTTATTCAACACCTAACCAACCAAGCATCTTCTTACCACACCAATCGATTATTTATAGTATTAACCCTTTATTTCTGCACAAGTGCAGAAAGTAAACCGATGATAGAATCGAAAAAATAAGTGACTTATCAAATAGACTTTGTTGAAACTCGACATTATCCAATATTTTCGAAAAGATAAACTTAGACTCAGAAACTCATTTAACATCAATTTGGAATGAAAATTTGCAAAATTGTTGTTCATTTCCCGCAAAAACTCACTTATGCATTTTTGGAGATATGTAAAAATCACAACAATATTATATTTAAATTAATTAAATTCTCACTGTTTCATATTACTTTGCAAGTAATTAGAAATATTTCTAGGTTAACTAGGTTTGATAGTATTCCGACTTAATCATTTCTTTGACAGATTTTCTATGATAAACCTAGTGTAACTAACCTTTTTAATTCAACTTAGTTTCATGAGATTTACCTGCAAAACTTCAAATTCTTCTATTCAGTTTAGTTATCAATTTCAAATTATTTTTAAAAGTGTTATTATTGTTTGAAAAATAATTATGTACTCTAATACCTGTATTTTAAAACATATAAACTCTAACATTTAACAAATCTAAAATTATAATGTATTCAACACTTACCCAATATACCAGCTTGGTCATGGCAAGTGTGTTTAACAGGACAACTTTAAGTGAAATGGCAAATCCTTATCGTGAAACATGTTATCACGTGACAACTTCCTCCCGTTTCATTGGATGATAACGCAATCACGTTATTCCTTATCTGCAATGTCACTCAACGATAAGAACAACTCTGAGAAGCCACATTCACGCCATTTTCTCACTCTTTTCAGGTGAGTACCCGTGCAGGTTTCTCTTTTATATCAGTCCCTTGTATAATCATGTCAAATCATGTTTTAACTTGTCTGAAGTTGTCTAAACATGTTATTGCTTCTTACTTAACCTAAAATGCAAGTTTAATCACGAAAGAAATGTATATATTTATATTTTTGTTAGATTAGATAATTGAAATAAACAATTTCTAAGTATAATTAAATCACTTCCGTTAATTAATAATTATATTAATTAAAATAATAATGATTTATATATGAACTAATTTATAATATATATATAATATCGATTTCAGAAAAAAACTTAAGTTTCGTTTCCAAGCGTAAAAGAATAATTCAAATATATATGAGAGTTAGAAAATTCTTATGTGAGAAAACTGGAAAGGAAGAACGATGACACCCTTTGGATACACCTTGAAAACTCAGTCATGAAAAATATGATTTCTTTTAACTCTTGAAAAATGCATGATTAGTGTTTGCTTGAAATATCCAAGGTCTCTCATCATTTTTTCTTCAATACGTATTTACAACCTATCCGTAGATATATTAGTTGAGGGGATCCGTCCATAGCACCCGAGATAGTTAGGCGTCCCTGGCGTAAAAACTGTGGCTAAAATATGTAAGGCTATGGTGCATAATATGAAAGAGTGAACAAAGGGGTGTCGGCAAAAGTTAGAAAAGTGCCCTCCCCACGCCGGGTGAAAAGGGTGGAGGTTAGAAAAATTGCTTAAAATACACATGTTAGAGACCGGAGGGGGAACTATAAGACTTTTTGAAATTTTTATGATTTGTCATGTGATCGCGAGTGTTTAGCTATAAGTATTCAAAACTTCAAGTCTTCAACATATATAGTTTCTGAGAACGGTCTCTGTGACAGACAGACAGACAGATAGAGGAATGAGACGAATAGTGTTTCGTCATATGAACGAAACCCTAAAACAAGTGGGTAAGTGTGATCACAGATCGCACAGAGAGTTTCGTTTAATATTCCTTTCAAAACACTTTATCCTTTTGCAAAATCTGTTAGTTCTACATTTCGCAACAAGGGGTACACTCTATTCTAAACAAACCTGTATCCGAACGAAACTCCGTTTTACAAACTATCCGCAGATATATCAGTCGAGGGGATCGGGGCCATAGCACCCGAGATAGGTAGGCACACCCTGGTGGTAAACATGGGAACTAAAATATGTACGGCTATGTTGCATAATAATAAAGAGTGGTCAAAGTTGAGTGTCCGCAAAAGTTTGAAAAGTGCACCTCGGGTGAAAAGGGTGGAAGTTAGAAAAATTGCTAAAAATACAGAAGTTAGAGCCGAAGGGATAAAATAATATAAGCATTTTGAAAATTTTGTGATTTTTCTTGTGATCGCAAGTATTCAGCTATGAAAATCCAAAATTTGAAGTCTTCAACTTAATTAGGAGCTCAGTTAAAAAGAAAGCTTAAAATACGCAAGTTAGAGCCCACAGGGCGTAAATATAAGACTTTTTCAAAATTGTAATATTTGTCTTTTGATGTGAGGTATTCAGCTATAAGAATCCAAAGTTTGAAGTCTTCAGCTTAATTATGGACTCAGTTAAAAAAGAAAGTTTAAAATACACAAGTTTATCCCATGGGGATAAATATAAGACTTTTTTCAAAATTTTATGATTTGTCGTTTGATTTGAGGTGTTCAGTTATAAGAATCCAAAATTTGAAGTCTTCAACATAATTAGGGGCTCAAAAAAAAAAAAAAAAAAAAAAAAAAAAAAAAAAAAAAACTTAAAATACACAAGTTAGAGCCCATGGGGGTAAATATAAGACTTTTTCAAACTTTTATGATTTGTCGTTTGATGTGCGGTATTCAGCTATAAGTATGCAAAATTTCAAGTCTCCAATATATAGTTTCTGAGAACGGGCTCTGTGACAGACAGACAGACGGACAGACAGATGGACACACAGAGGAGTGAGACGAATAGGGTTTCGTCAGATGAACGAAACCCTAAAAATGTACGAAGTATAAATAAAATCATTTGAAATGTTAATAATTTTTCTAACGCATAAATATGCAGGTCTCTCAATTAACGTATATTTAAACAAAATGAACTGAATTTGAATCAAATCGCTATAAATGATGAAACTTTTCTTTTTCTTTTCACCATCACGCTCAACTGCCCACCAATTATGATACTACTGTACTTTCTCTACTTCGCAGAGCCCATTATAAAAGGAAGGATGTGCAATAAAAACCTACGACCAAAAAGTTCTTTAACAAAACTACTCTGCCGGATTCTGTGCAGTTCCGTTCTCATAATTATATGCACAGAGCCGCAATTAGAGGAGTCACTTGTAAAAGGAGCCTAGCCGACTTAATAAAGGTCTTCTTTGCTGGGTGTGCGGTTGGAACGATTGCGCTTCCTTTTCGCTCGGTTTTACGGCAGGAAGTAATCCGTCAAATGCAGACAGTATGCTGCACCCGCTGTTGTTTTGCCGAAGAATATTGAATTAAAAAAGTCTGGTGAGATTAAATTTTCACTGATCGATAGGACAACGCAATTAAAAACGACAATAGAGGAAGCATTACAGGATTTTTTTCCTTTTGTGTTAGATGTTTTTTAGGAGAGTCCCAAATGTATTTATTTTAAGAGGGATTTAGCAACAGGGAATTCATTACAGACCATGAAATCGAACAAGATTGTACGATTTCTAATGTTTTGTTATTTATTTGGGCTGAAAATTTTCGTAAATCTGTAGAGACAGAAGTAACTAACAGACAATCATAAATTATTGGAAAAGAAAAAAAAAAGATCACTAATTTAATATTAAACATGGGAGAAAAATAGCCGATCATCCTCTTGTATTCGCTGTTGATTTGCCGATGAATATTGAATTTCAAAAGCTGGGTGAGATTAAATTTTCACTGATTGCTAGGCGAACGCAATTAAAAACGACAATAGAGGAAGCATCACAGGATTTTTTGCCTTTCCGTTAGATATTTTTCAGGGCAGTTCCAATTGTATTTATTTTAAGAGGAGTTTAACAACATGGAATTAATTACAGACTATGGAATTTAACAAGATTGCACGATGTCTAATGTACTGTTATTTACTTGTGCTGCAAAATATCGTATATATGTAAAGCATGGTTCGAATTGGAAAAATACACAAACCGGAACACTACTTAAAAATTACTGTTGACTAAAAAGTATTTTGAAAGTATAGAGGAATTTATTTTAACCATACAAAAACAATTTTAAAACACACATCCAATACCTTAAATATAAAAATATATATATATATATAGGGAGCGCAACAAGTTATATATGTGAAACATTACGATTACGTAGCGGAAAACAGAGAACAACTTCTCTTTTCTCGATAGCAACAAGAGGACTGCACTGTAAAAAAAAAAAAAAAAACACTAGAACTACTGCTAGAAACACTACACTTTGCTAGAACAAACTCGATCAAAGTGAATGTGCTGTATCTTTCTTTGTTTTCTTGACTATATTAACATGGAAAGTACAGTAGTTGCGTAAAATTAACAGCACAATGTGCTGGGAATTTTACGCAAGTACTGTATTTTCCATTTTAATATAGTCAGGAAACCAAAGAAAGATGCAGCACATTCACTGTAATCGAATTTGTGCGCATGATAATTTTTTTTTTTTTTTTTTTTTTTTTTTTTTTTTTTTTTTTTTTATAGTGTGAACAAATTCCGTGTTCTACACACCTCTATCTATTTTTTATGAACCTGAACCGGAACGAAAATACCAATGTTTTTTCAAGAACTTTAACAATATGTTTTAATAATTGCAGAATCAGAACGATAATTGCCATAATTTCGCGAACCGCAACAAAATTTGTCACAATTTCAGAACCAGAATATCGTCTGTTTTGCCCCGGTACATTTCGGGCCCTGCTGTCGAGAACAGAAGTAACTGACAGGCAATCATAAATTATTGGAAAAGAAAAAAAATATATGATAAAAAAATATATCATAAGTTTAATATAAATATAACAGAAAAATAACCGATAATCCTCTTCTAACATTGCCACAAATAATGGTACAAAAAAATACAGGTCAGGTCACGATTAATTGTATTCACAATAGATAATTTAAGAATATGACTGAAATTTCGAAAAGAGTCTACATTTTTATTAGCAAAACACAATTTTAGCAAAGTATTTTAATTCTAAAGTTTTACTTTGCAGTTAGATATAGAGACTTGGTTTTATAACAGGATACTATCCGACAAAAGCAATCAACATACTATTGAAGCAATTGTTTAGAGAAGAATTTTAAAATAAAAATGCGAGAATTAAATTTTCACTGATCGATAGAGCAATGCAATTAAAGAAGACTATAAAAGAAGCATTACAGATCTTTTTTTGTAGATTTCGTAAGAAATATTACCTATTACATTCTCCTTTATGTTGGAATTTCTGAAATTTTTTTACAGATCTACACCTATCATGACACCTAGAACACAAAACCTTCAAAACTTTATATATATATATATATATATATATATATAAACTTTTTTATGGATAAGTTAACTTCCATAATTCTGCAAAAATCTCATCCAAACTGGTACATAAATTCAAGGTGCAGAAAATCTCGGCCTAGTTCGTTAATGGGCAAAATCGGACCAAGGGGGTAGAGACACAAAAAATCCATAGCTTCTTAATTATGATAAATATCGAATAAGATTAAAGTTATTATTATTTCTAAGAAAAGTGACAAAAATTTATGTATGACAGATTTTTGAAGTTTTAAGAAGAAAAATATTCACAACTTCGTCAATTTATGAGAAATCAAATCCACTTAAATTTATTATAAATCTTCTTAATATTATCTGGAACATTTATATTGACAAGTTTTTAATAGGAACAACTCTTACAGAAAAAAAAGGGGTGTTAAAGAAGAAAAAAAATCGTAACTTCGTCAACTCACATTATTATCAAAACCGCTTAAATTTATTATAAATCTTCTTAATATTAACTAAAACTTTTATTTTGACAAGTTTTTGATAGGTCCAGCTTTTACAGCAATTTTTTTAGGAAAGGGTATTGGGACTGTAGAAGAAAAAAAAACACTTCCGGTAATCCGCAACTAAGGCAATAAAAAAGTATTATTTGCATGATGAAAATTTTTGATAATCCTCATATAGGCTGTATATAGGGTTTCTTTATCAAACGCAATCGTATCTCAATAAAAAGAACGTCAGAATTTAAAATATAGAGTGTGGTTCATTTAATAAAACAATTCCAACACGGCTTAAATTTATTATATAAATCTTCTTAATATTATCTATAACTTTGTAGTAAAAAGTTTTTGATAAGATGAAATCTATTAATGCACGATAATACTAAAAATATTCTCAATTGATGAAAAAATAGGTGTTGAAGAAAAAATTATCGTATTAACATGATTCTGATAAAACCAACTCTTACAGGAAAATGAAAGTATAAGCTCGTCAAAAACGACCAGAGAAAATTGTTAAACTGGATTTATCTCTAATCTTCATTTAATTTTTGTTGGTGAAATGAGTACTTAACTTAGAAATCTCCCTGGAACTGTAGGAACTGTGAGGGATTTTTTTTCCTTCTTTTTAAATAAGTTGTCTTTTAAGATAATCTCGATTGTATTTATTTTGAGAAGAATTTACCAATAAAGGATTAAGCACAGTTTAAGAAATGCTACATGGATGATATAATGCTGTTATCGAAATGTCTACGTTCTTAAACATTCGCTAACTGAGATTTATTTTTAAATACACGAGGTTTCATATAACGAAACATAGAGGTAAAACTGCATTTTTAATATTCCAATAACGGCAAAGAATATTTAAGAAAATGCTATCAAAGTTGGCGGTTGGAGCCAAATTTCTAGATGAAATAGCTTTTGAAAGGTCATAGAGATACTAGTAACTGAGATTTATTTTTAAATGCACGAGGTTTTACATGACTAAACATAGACGTAAAACTGCATGTTTAATATTCCAATAACGGCAAAGAATATTTATGAAAATGCTATCAAAGTTGGCTGTTGGAGCCAAATTTTTAGACGAAACAGCTTTGGAAAGGTCATAGAGATACTTTCGTCATGAAGTAACTGAGATTTATTTTTAAATGCACGAGGTTTAATGTAACGAAATATCGCTCGTGGCCTGCAATAGTGGCACAACTCAAAAATAAGGTTCTGAGATTAATGGGTTTGAAGTTTCGCCTTGCAATGAAATGCAAAATTTACACGATTCATTGTTGTCGTGTTAAGTGGTCATGTAAGTAAATTACTCCGTAAGGATTCAATTAATAATAATGCAAAAAAAAGTACCCTCACACCCCGTGTTCTATTGATGATAAGTATGATTATATGATGATGCATTCAGATTATATCATTTATAAGGCAACAGCGGCACTTCTGCCATCTGTTGGTGAAATACTGAACTACAAGATATGCTGCTGTTGCTGCTGGAAAGAATACCAATCTGCAATGCTGGAGAGCGCATTAACTCAAAATTCGTATTGTAATCGAATACAATCGAATTCGATTACAATCGAAAGTATTGTAATCGAATTTTTTTCGACTTCCGGTTTTCGACGGATTTACACGTTTTAGGGGTCAGAGATCCCAAAAAACATGTTTATAGAAAATGTCTGTCTGTCCGTGTGTCCGTCTGTCCGTCTGTCTGTCGCCATTGTACCATCAAAAAGAGTATGAAGTTATGCATAGAATTGAACGAAATTTTTATTTTAAGTTTTCGGCTATGGCAAGATGGTCCTACCTGAATTTGGTAAAAAATCGCCGGTAGGGGGCGCTGTAATAATGATTTTTGTGCGATTTTGAATATTGTACCATCGAAAAGTGTATGAAGTTATGCATAGAATTGAACTAAATTTTTATTTCAAGTTTTTGGATATAGAAAGCAGGTCCTCCCTGAATTTGGAAAAATTCGCCGGTAGGGGCGCTGTAATAGTGATTTCTGTGCGATTTTGAATATTGTACCATCGAAAAGTGTATGAAGTTATGTATAGAATTGAACAAAAAAAAATTTAAGTTTTTGGCTGTGGCAAGTAGGTCCTTCCTTAATTTGTAAAAAAAATCGCCGGTAGAGGGCGCTGAAATAGCGATTTTTGTGCCATTTTGAATATTGTACCATCGAAAAGTGTATGAAGTTATGCATACAATTCAACAACAACAAAAAAAATTAAGTTCTTGGCTATGGCAAGTAGGTCCTTCCTTAATTTGTAAAAAAATTCGCCGGTAGAGGGCGCTGTAATAGCGATTTTTGTGCATTATGAATATTGTACCATCGAAAAGTGTATGAAGTTATGCATAGAATTGATCCAAATTTTTTATGTTTGTTTTTGGTGATGGCACGAAAGTCCTCCCTGAATTTGGGAAAATTCTGCCGTAAGGGGGCGCTATAATTGCGATCTCTGTGCCCTTTTTATTATTGTACCATCGAAAAGTGTATGAAGTTATGCATACAATTGAACCAATTTTTTGTGTATGTTTCTGGCTATGGCATACAAGTCCTCCTTGAATTTTAAATAAATCTGGCGGAAGGGGGGTACTGTAATAGCGATGTTTGAGCCATTTTCTTTATTGTACTATCGAAAAGTGTATAAAATTATGCATACAAAAGAACCAAAATTTTTGTGCATGTTTTTGGCTTTGGCCAACAAGTCCTTGAATTTGGAAACATTGCCCGGTAAAGGGGCTCTGTGATAGCGATTTTTGTATACTTTTCTTATTTTTTGGTAGTTCTATTGTGCAGCGGCGGGAACTCGCTTCGTGCTAATCCAGCTTTTCGCAAACTGATAACAACAGAAAAAGAAAAACTGATAATTTTAACAAACATCATGATATAGATTAACTCGTTTTTAGTCCGTTTAATTGATTTAAGTAGAAATTTAAGATGGAAATCAAAGTTGGTATAGTATTGAACTAATAATATTGAAGTATTAACATGTGTAACTAGGTTTTGAAATATTAAGATGTATAAGATAGAAGAAAGTTTTGGGATTGGCACATCCAGCTAGTTTGAGTTGTGCCACTATTGCCGCCCACGAGCGATATAGAGGTAAAACTGCATTTTTAATATTCCAATAACGGCAAAGAATATTTAAGAAAATGCTATCAAAGTTGGCGGTTGGAGCCAAATTTCTAGACGAAACAGCTTTCGAAAGGTCATTGAGATAATTTCATCATGAAGTAACTGAGATTTATTTTTAAATGCACGAGGTTTCATATAACGAAACATAGAGGTAAAACTGCATTTTTTATATTCCAATAACGGCAAAAAAATATTTAAAGAAATGTTATCAAAGTTGGCAGTTGGAGCCAAATTTCTAGACTAAACAGCTTTGGAAAGGTCATTATGAGACAATAATTAATTTTATCGCAAGATGTAATGCATTTATCGAAAAATAGAAATGAGTCAAAAAGTTTCGTATTGTTGAAAGAGTAAAATATTTTTCGGAAAAAAGATTTAACAGATTGTACGGCTTCTATTGTGCTTGTTATTTACTATTTAACAAATCTGTCTGGTTCTCTAAAAAACAGAAATATTTATGATGATCAATAAAATACTTATTATAGGTAAATATAACAGGTGTAAAATTTAATAGAGTCTTGAAAGAGAAAAATATCTAAACATCCTCTAAATATGCCATATATAGTATTTTTTTTTTTTTTGAGAAAGATACTGGTCTCCATCGATTGTTTACACAAACAATGAACTGGGACTATGACGGAAACAATTGTATTTCTAAAATTCAATTTTAACTAGGTATTTTAACTCTAAATTTGACATAAAGAGAGAGAGAGAGTGAAAGCATTAAAACCTTTTTTGGGGCTTTTTTTTTTTTTTTTGGTGCTTTATAAGAGAGTTCCAGATGGTATGTATTTTAAGAACAGTTTAAGAAATAATTTTAAAAATATTACATTGGTACATTGAAGATTGTAATTATCTAACGTGCTGCTATTTACTTATGTAGCAAAAATTTCTAGTTTTATTAAAAGCAGGTATAATTAAAAACAAAAAAATCTGTTCTTATATAAGATATAAAATTTAATAATATGGGAAAATATAAGACATAAAATCTAACATATAGTTCTGAAAAACAAATACTCCTCCAGCTTCTAAAAATATTTAGGTAGTTGGGCTACCATATCAAAATCATATAATAGGTATTGTGTAGATGTTAAATAAATTAATAAAGTTAGGCATTGATGCAGTGTGATTAATTAAACACGATTAAATAATGCTTTTAATCAATGACGTTAAAGATTTTTTATAAATCCATAAAAAAATATCATCTGAATATAACGGGATTTTAACAATTTTATTAACTCTAATTGAATGCATGTGGTCTCTGAAGTATATATGGGAATTTATAAAACGATATTTTCATTCTACTTCAGTTAATTCAAAATATAATGTAGAATTTATTCAAACAGGCTCCCATGTGTTGTGAAATGTAAAATAAAATAATGATAATTCCCAGAAATTGATTAAATATGAAGAAAATAGCACGTTATATTGTAATGTTCCTAAAATTTCATACATTACTGAACATTCTGCAAACGAATACGTATGAAAGGGAATAGACAAATTAAAAATATCAGAGATAATTTAAAAATTTAGTACACAGAGCAAAATGAATAACTCTATTGCGTAACTAAAATATGAAGTAATTGTGGGTTTTAATTTTCATAGAGGAACCGCTTCTCATTTTTATAATGAACAATCAAGAAAATTAAACGTCTACAATTACTAATAATAATTATAACAATAATATATAACACAAGAAACAGCAATTATGAACCGAGACAAAAATATAATGTGCAATATTTTTTAAATGAATATATGAAAATATCACAATGTATAAAATATCTTTACACTAGTAAAATTTAATAAACATGATGTATTACCCCCTCAATTAAACTGACGGACAGCGGAGGTTCCCAAAAGCCGTTAGAGCTTAGAGCAGCTTCAACTGACAAAATCAGAAATCCCCCGAGCAATGAAAAACCAGAGGTTTCAAGGGAAGAAAAATGAAATGCGCCTCCTGGGAAATCCATATGTAGAAGAAAGGAATAAACAAACACATTGCTGGATTACAACATAAGTTTAAGATTTTTTGTTTAAATTAAGATACAGCATGAATAAAAGTAATGCAATGTAAAAATGTTTAAAAAAAAATAGAGTGTTTCAGTGTTTCATGTTCCGGGATCACTTTTTTATTCATCAAAAATTAATAATGTTTATGTTTGTTTAAATTTGGTTACGCGTTTATGAAACTATTGTGGTCTTATTTATGATCGATAACGGATTAACAGTTTTCAATCACATATCTTAGAAATCTGCCAATAAAGCAAATGTAGTTTTGATATATTTTAACAAAGAATCAATAAAAATATATATGTCGAGGTAAGTAATAGACAAACGCATCGCCAGATTATAACATAAATTGTAGATTGTTTATTTAAGATAAAGAAAAAAAATGCAATGTTTGCATTTAAAAAAATAGAGTGTTTCAAGTTCCGGGATCAATTTTCTATTCATCAAGAATTAATAATGTTTATGTTTGTTTAGGTTTGGTTACGCGTTTATAAAAATATTCTGCTCTTTTTTAACGGTTTAACAGTTTTCAAAATGCAGTCTTGATTTTATTTTAAGAGAATCAATAAAAATAGATATGCCGAGGAAAGTATTAGACAAACGCATTGCTGGAATATAACATAAACTTAAGATTATTTAAATAAATATATAGAATGAATAATAATAATGGATTGTTTGCATAAAAAATAAAATAGAGTGTTTCAAATCCCGGGATCACTTTTCTATTCATGAAAAGTTAATAATGTTTATGTTTGTTTAAATTTGGTTACGGGTTTATAAAACTATTGTGGTCTTTTTATGATCGTTACGGTTTAACAGTTTTCTCTCAGATATTTTAGAAATCTGTCAATATAGTAAATGCAGTTTCGATATAGTTTAACAAAATAAATGAAATTGAAGAAAGAATCAATAAAAATATATATGTAGAGGAAAGTAATAGAAAACCCCATGCTGGATTATAACATAAACTGTAAATTGTTTATTTAAGGCAATATTTATAGAAAATAAAGCGTGTACCATGTTTCGAGAAATAAATATGTTGTAAGTTGAGAAATAAATTCATCGAGATTGTTCCTTCCGTTTCTCGATTGTTGTATCCGTCATTTGTCTTAAATCAAAAAAGGGAAACTTTATGGCATAAGTTTTATTTTTATTTTTCGGAAATGCATGAAACTATCAGTTGTTGCTGTTCAGCAACTGTGTAATCCAACTGCTTTTTTTTTTTTTTTTTTTTTTTTTTTTTTTGGCAAACGCAATAGATCTTTTAGGAAATATTGTTAACATTGACGCTTTGAGAAAAAAAAAACAGTCAGCGAAGGGAGAAAAATGTCTTTGTCACGTGATCAAAATCACTCATAACTCAATAGGTAAGTTATTTATCAAAAAATTGAAAACACAGTTCGATTCCAAATCGCTTCCATAGTCAGGCTTTCCAATTTTATATCTCTCCGTTAAAAAATGAATTTGTAAATGTGTCAAAACTGTTTGCACGTTTTGAGCAGAGCAGTTGAGAACATCCTTCAAATGTAACAATGTTTTTGTTTGTTTAATTAGGCTCGGTCTTTATGAAACTAGATTGGTCATATTTATGATATGAAGGGTTCAATATTTTTTAATATTATGCTTGGAAATCCATTAATAATTTTAACGCAGATTTGTACTGTCTTAGTAAATCAAATTGAATATAAAAGATCAACATAATTTTAACGTTGTTTGGTTAAGTTGTTTTGTTAAGATTGTTTGTTACTAAAGGATGAGTTAAAATGTGATGTTTCTTATAAACAAAAACATAATTGGATTCAAGACACTGGACCAATCTTCATTGCACTAAAGTTAATAATGTTTATATTTGTCTAGATTTAATTTATAAATCTATTTTGGTCGTATTTATGATCGTAAGCTTTTAGCAGTTTTCAGTCATATGTTTTGAAAATTCATTAGTAAAAGGAATGCACACATGAAAACAAACGAAGTGGGAAGTTAGATTACAACATAAATTTACTATTCGTTATTTAATTTTAAATACATTATTAATTAAAATAATATTATGAGTTATAAACGAAATGGCGTCTTAGTCTATGTTTGATTATATGGTCTTTTTCAAATTGCTTAACCCCTTGAGGGGCGGTGATGCCGTCACTACATCACATAATTATAATCCCTAATTGCCACATTGGCGCCAGATTTTTTGAATGAAAACTTCACTTTTATTAAATAAGCGAAAATATACCTTTACTTCTTTACAAATAAATTTTCTTGGAAATACTGGTGTTATTCAAATATTTTAACAGTTTACAAATACAATTACCTTGCCCCTGAAAGGGTTGAAATAAATAACGTTTATTTTTGTTAAGAATTTGTTAGGAGTTAATAAAACGGCATTTTAAAAAACATTTTTATACTTTGAATTAAGAAAAAGGCGATCATTTTAAATTTTTTCCTCGTCTCTTAATAATTCAGTGTATTTAAGTATTAATCATTAAAAGCACGAATACAAGTGTTCTAAGTATATGTTTGTTTTTATATGTATGACTTAACTTTTGGAAATGCATCCACGATAATTCAATGCAAGATAAGAAATATATATATATAAAAGAAACATACCTACTTATATTCGATTCAAACAGCTTAAGATACAATTATATATAACTTTGAAATGAAACTTTTATTTTTCAAATAATTTAAGCAAAAAATTTAGAATTATGCATGCACAATTATTAAATATTTTTTTCTGAAATCTGTAATATGTGAAATATTTTATGATATAGTATTTATATTTATCGATGCTATTATAAAAAAAAATATTTGGAGAAAAGAAAATAATTTCAATCTTTTCTTTTTGAAAAGAAAATTTCTCCGATACATTTTTATATTTTTATACTAATCCTCTCATAAATAAATGTTTTAAATATTGTATACCTGTAAGTAACAATGACCGCAATACAACATAACGCAACATCTACGCATCATAAATATACGAAATTTGATGTTCTTTTTAACAGTAATTCCGTTATTATAACACTTAAAAGCAGCTCAAATTCTAAAATATTTTTTAAGTTACGCGGGAAATTGTAATGATTTAAAACTGGAATAAAATTTTGAATTTTAAAAGTTAATTAGCAAACGTTTATTTGTTTTTTGACCTTTTGCCTTCATTTATACACAGAGTTGCAATTATCTATTTAGACAGAAATTTTTATTATTAATTTTGCAGTGACTGTGTATCTAAATGAAAGGTTTTTTAAAGTACATGTTACAGAATCAATGTAGCATAGATGCTGTCGAATAATAATAATTTTAAATTTATCAAATTTTAGCGTAAACTCTCAATTATATTCTAAGTTAAAAAAATAATAATAATTACGAATCAAAATTCTTTTCCAAATATACATATTTTTCAAGCATTCTTTTTTATTGTGTGGTTTATATATATATATATATATATATATATATATATATAATGAAATTTTGTCAAAACGTACATGTCTCACACAAATTCATGATCCATCACTGCAACAAAAATTGATCAAACATTCAAAGTCCAACAAATATCGATTGAACGATGAACATTTCGTTATTCACTAGTATTCAGGGGAAAAAAGACACTTACTGCTTTTTTTGACATTTTTATCTCAAAAGAGAAAACCAACCCAATTCTTTGCTGTTCGGAGGAGGTAAAACTATGGAGGGTTATAATATCATATCAGAATACTGAGATTGTTACGTAAAAACTTCTACGAAACCCAAAACGTCTCTGCGGCATATATCCACTTAAAATCTAAGCCAAAAAGTATTTTCAAAGATACGTCACCTGCAAGTGATAATGGTCGTTGAATCATCCATTATACGTACTCGTATGTGTATTTTTGTGTATGTTTTCCGTAAATGAAATGTATAAAAAGAAAATTAATCAATCTAGAAATAAATCATAGCTATTATAGATAGAAATTGTTGTTTCTGCATACATCCATATATAAACACGTTTATACAAAAGAAATAATAAAAGAAATGTTATGCAATTTTTATATTTCATTAAATCACAGTAATTGTTAAAATTTGAATGATATTTAAGCATTGCGCGGCAGCGCAATACTTATTTGTTTCCAGTGTCAGTTCTCAATCTTAATTTAACATATAAAAGCCCATGGAGATCATAACTTATTCATTTTTTCATGCCACCTTTTTGTCCCTGATGCCACTCATTTATCATTCTTTGCTAATTCTAATAATATTATAAATTCAAAGTGTAAAAACATTTGCCTGACGTCAGGGTCGAAACGGATCATAAAATGCCTTTGCATATAGGTGGATTATAATCTAGAGAGTAACCTGGGCTAATTTATATTTACATTATACAAATATTTTTCTTAATAATTCAAATTTTCGCTTTTTTCATTGAGAATCAACGGACATTTTCTAATAAAATTTAACATTTTTCCTTCATTGTTGTAAATAGTTCAAAAGCCGTAATAATAATTTGCCTATTTTTTGTTGAATGATTTTCACGTGAAACATGAAACTGAAGTGACTGAAATAGTTTTTTTTTTTTTTTTAAGAATTAAAAAGAAGATGAATATGGCGTTATAGTGGAAATAAAAATTACATTTTCAAGCAGACTTTTTAAGTTCAAATTGTAATTTTTTGACCAAACTACAGCAACCTGCATTACTGCACTCGTGAAACATTTTGAATTATACATAAGTAAAATGCAGCACAAATTGTGATGCGATATCGCACAAATCAAAGCCTGATGATGATACCCTCCATTAATTTTAAAATGTGTTCGTCTGAATGCAGAAGTTATTAAAAAATTTGACATATTAAACAAAAACTTAATTTGCAGAACAAATTAAAAAAGCAAAATTTATTTCCTAAATTGTTTAATCCCGAGAAGGGGCAGATATTGAGATATTTCATTCAATTCATTCTACATTTAATGTTAAATTTTTGTAACAAATAAGTTAAACCAATTAAACATTAAAAAATAAAAATGAAATTCATACAATATAATACTTTAAACACTTATATACTTAGATTCCGTTCAAATGAAATCGAAATAAATCTTAGACTTTTTCCATTTTTAAGTTGTAAATATTTGTACTGCAGATTTTGCATTATGTTTATGACGATTGTACATAATATGATAAGATACATGCAAAATACAAAACTTTAAAAAAAAAGTCTAAGATTTATTTCGATTTCATTTGAACGGAATCAAGTATATAGGTGTTTAAAGTATTATATTGTATGAATTTCATTTTTATTTTTATGTTCAATTGGTTTAACTTATTTGTTACAAAAATTTAACATTAAATGTAGAACGAATTGAATGAAATATCTCAATATCTGCCACTTCTCGGGATTAAACAATTTAGGAAATAAATTTTGATTTTTTTAATTTGTTCTGCAAATTAGGTTTTTTTTTTTTTTTTTTTTTTTTTTTTAATTAGCTGTTTGTTTTCTACTTTTTAATGACACGACTATAAAATTAAATCTACTTAATTTTTTTGCACAATGAAACGGTTCTAAAACGGCAGCCATTAATAATGCTCCTAAGAATATTATGAAGAACATATTTCCAAAATGCTAAAAAACGTGTCAAAAATATCTGTTAAAATAATAGTTTATATTTTATAACTGCTGCAAGTAACGTGAAGGCGAAATAAGCGTTTGTGGATTTAACATTTAATTAATATCGCTAATGGAAAACCTGTCTGCTAATTATCGCCGAATATTCAATTTGAGTATTCGAATACTTTTAGTTCTATGAAATAAGTACATTTATTTTTTCGCCAATTTTTACTTTCTTCTATCTTCAATAGAAGACAGTATTGTAATCGAATTTTTTTTCGACTTCCGGTTTTCGATGGATTTACACAGTTTAGTGGTCAGAGATCCCAAAAAACATGTTTATAGAAAATGTTTGTCTGCTCGTGTGTCCGTGTGTCCGTAGGTCCGTGTGTCTGTATGTCGCCACTGTACCATCGAAAATTGTATGAAGTTATGCGTAGAATTGAACCCATTTTTTTTCTTAAGTTTGTAGCTATGGCAAGCAGGCCCTCTATTAATTTGGAATAAAATCGCTGGTAGGGGACGCTCTAGTAGCAATTTTTGTGGCATTTTGAATATTGTACTATCGAAAGGTGTATAAAGTTATGCATAGAATTAAAGCAAATTTTTTATTTAAGTTTGTGGTTATGGCAAGCAGGTCCTCCATTAATTTAGTAAAAAATCCGCCGGTAGCAATAATCGGTCTAATAGCGATTTTTGTGCGATTTTTGTGGCGTTTTTAATATTCTTCGAAAATTGTATGAAGTTATGCATATAATTGAACCAAATATTTTTTTGTGTTTTTGGCCATGGCAAGAAGGTCCTCCCTGAATTTGTAAAAATTCCACCGATAGGGGGTGCTATAATAGCGATGTTTCTGCGATTTTTGTGCATTTTGAATATTGTACTATCGAAAAGTGTATGATGTTATGCATAGAATTGAACCAAATTTTTTGTGTATGTTTTTGGTCATAGCAAAAAGGTCCTCCTTGAATTTGAAAAAATACCGCCGGTAGGGGGCGCTGCAATAGCGAGTTTTGTGCATTTTGATTATTTTACCATCGAAAAATGCATGAAGTTATGCGTAGAATGGAACCAAGTGTTTCGTGTATGTTTTTTGTCATGGCAAGAAGGTCCTTCCTGAATTTGGAAAATTCCGCCGGTAGGGGGCGCTGTAATAGCGAGTTTTGTGCATTTTGAATATTGTACCATCGAAAAGTGTATGAAGTTATACATAGAATTGACAAAAATTTTTGTGCATGTTTTTGCCCATGGCAAGAAGGTCCTCCCTGAATTTGGAAAAATTTCGCCCAAAGAGGGCGTTGTAATCGCGACTTTTGGGGCATTTTCAATATTGTACCATCGAAAAGTGTATGAAGTTATGCAGAGAATTGAAGCAAAATTTTTTGTGTATGCTTTTGACCATTGCAAGAAGGTTCTCTTTGAATATTGAAAATTCCACCGGAAGGGAGCGCTGTAATAGCGATTTTTGTGCAATTTTCAATATTGTACCTTTGAAAAGTGTATGAAGTTATGCACAATTCTAATAAAAATAATAATAAAACTAATAAAAATGAATTATTTGTATTTGTAACATCATTTTGAAATATTAAGATACATGAGATGAAGAACGTTTTAGGATTGGCGCATTCAACTAGTTATTTCAAGTATTAGATTTTTCCTATTTCTTAATGACAAAAAAAAGGCATTTTTTTTTTCGCAGTGAAACGTTTCTAAATATACAGCCATTAATTCGATTTATTTTATTTTATTTTTATTTTATTTATTTTTTATTTTTTACAACGAAACGTCTTTAAATATACAGCCATAAATAATACTCTTATGAATATTATGAAGAACATAGTCCTTCAATGTGCAAAATCGGGCAAAAATACCAGCTAAAATAGTAGTTTATATTTTATAACAAACGCAAATGTCGTCAAAGCAAAACAAACTTTTACGCCAATTTTGATTTTAATTATTAGTTGGTTTTTCTGTATCTTAATGATAAAATAAAAATAAAACTCGCATAATTTTTTTGCACAATGAAACGTCCCTAAATATACAAAAATAAATAGTACTTCTAACAATATTATGAAGAACATTTTTCTTAAATGTACAAAAGTGTGTCAAAAATAGCTGCTAAAATAATAGTTTGTATTTTATAACAAACGCAAGTAACGTGAAAGAGAAACAAACGTTTACGGTTTACACATTTAATTAATATTTGCTAATGAAAAACATGTCTCGTAATTATCAATTATCGTGAATAGTGAATTTGGGTATTGGAGTGATTTTACTTCTATGAAATGAGTACTTTTTTTTTTTTTTTTTTTTTTTTTTGCTCAGAAACAAATTAACATATTCACCTTTAATTTAAATATCACATAAAGCAAAAAACTGACGCATCATCTACAAGTCACATATTTATATAATTTCCAATAAAGCTCGTCATTTACATGCCGGAATTGTTGTCAACATCTTTATAATTAATGTTAACGACAGTGTAATTAATGCCAAATTTGATAAAGATACAGCCATAAATAATACTCTTATGAATACACTGGTTATCAAAAATTAAGGAAAAGTCACAAAATGCTAATTTTCAAATACGCGAACACTCGAAAGGAAATAATATAATTCGAGTAATTACTACCTCTACAACACAGCTAGTCCATATAACATCTCATTCATGTCACACATGGTCACAAGTGTCGCAGTCACTACGGTGAAGTAAAAAAATAGGAAATTCCCTACATCTCATTATGAGTCTCAAATGATCACTATATGCGACTCTACTGAGAAGTCAATGTGACTGCTGCTTTGAGACGAGTCACCAGGTGACTTTACAATGTAGTTAAATTGTGACTCTCATGTGACTGTCATTTGCAGACTCAATTTCATAGTCATCATGAACGTTGCATTATGATAAGTCACCAAATAATATCATATTATAGTCACATGGAGACTTTTCCTAAAAGAGCACAATGGTGACTTCACAGTAGTCTCTCTGTCACCTGAAAGTCATCATGTGACTTTAATGTGATATTATTTGGTAACTTATCACAATGCAGCGTTCACGATGACTTTGAAATTGAGGCTACAATGACAGTCACATGAGAGTCACAATGTAACTACATTGAAAGGCACACAGTGACTCGTCCCAACGCAGCAGTCACAGTGACGTCTCAGTGGAGTCACATATAGGGATCATTTGAGACTCATAATGAGATGTACGGAAATTCCTATTTTTTTGCTTCACCGTAGTGACTGTGACACTTGTGACCATGTGTGACATAAATGAGATGTTATATGGACTAGCTGTGTTGTAGAGATAGTAATTACCTGAATTATATTATTTCCTTTTGAGTGTTCGCGTATTTGAAAATTAGCATTTTGTGACTTTTCCTTAATTTTTGATAATCACTGTATTATGAAAAACGTAGTTCTTAAATGTTCAAAAGTGTGTCAAAAATATCTGCTAAAATAATAGTTTAAATTTTATAACAAACAAATGTAACGTCAAAGTGAAACTAACGTTTACGTTTTAAAAATTTAATTAATATTCGCTAATGAAAAATGTCTCGTAATTACCGCCAAATATTGAATTTGCGTATTGGAGTACTTTTACTTATGTGAAATGGGTACATTTATTTTTTGTGCTCTGAAGGAAATTAACATATTCACCTTTAATTTATAAACATCACATAAAGCAAAAAATGGACGCATGGTCTACCAATCACATATTTATCTAATTTCAAATAAAGCTCGTACTTTACAAGCCGGAACTGTTCTCAACTTGTTTATAATTAATGTCAACGACAGTGTAATTAATGCCAAATTTCATAAAAAATAGAGCCATAAATATACAGACAAATATACAGCCATCTAAATATACAGACATAAATAATACTCCTATGAATATTATGAAGAACGTAGTTCTTGAAATTTAAAAATTGTGTCGAAAATATCTGCTAAAATAATAGTTTATATTTTATAACAAACAAAACTAACGTCAAAACGAAACAAACGTTTACGGCTTAAACATATAATTAATATTTGCTAATAAAATCATGTCTACTAATCCATTGTCAAATATTGAATTTGCATATTGGAGTTCTTTTAGTTCTATGAAATGTGTACATATATTTTTGGCATTATGAAACAAATTAACACATTCACCTTTAATTTAAACATCACGTATTGCAAAAAATTGACGCATGATCTACCAGTCACACATTTATCTAATTTCCAATAAAGCTCGCACTTTACACGTCGGAACTGTTGTAAACTTGTTTATAATTAACGTCAATGACAATTAATGAAAATTTGAAATAGATACAGCCATCAAATACAGCCAAATATACAGCCATCTAAATATACATCCATAAATAACTCTCTTAATACAACTCTTATGAATATTATGAAAAACGTAATTCTTAAATCTTCAAAAGTGTGTCAAAAATAACTGCTAAAATAATAGTACAAATTTTATAACAAACATAACTACCGTCTAAGCGAAACAAACATTTACGGTTTAAACATTTAATTAATATTCGCAAATGAAAAATATGTCTCCTAATTATCGTCGAATATTGAATTTGAGTATTGGAGTGCTTTTCTTCTATGAAATGAGTACATTTATATTTTTGCGTTCTGAAACAAATTAAAACATTCACCTTTAATTTAAACATCAAATAAAGCAAAAAATTGACGCATGATCTACCAGTCACATATTTATCTAATTTCCAATAAAGCTCGTATTTTACAAGCTGGAACTGTTGTCAACTTGTGTATAATTAATGTCAACGACAGTGTAATTAATGCCAAATTTGATAAAGAGTTTCCCCCATAATGAAATATCAGAAAATAATAATTCCTGTAGGGTTTTCAGAACGACGCAAGAAGTGGTGTACAAGAAGTATGAAGTTAAAATTGGTGACTCAAGCGTTTTTAGAGATGATTACTTTTAATTATAACATTTAAAGTTTTGGGTTATATGCGAGTTTGACAGTGGAGAAGAATTAATAATAAACATTTAATTTTGAGAAGTGATTGTAAGTATGCATTCATAAGTCATTCAAGTGGATAAATTGAACACTTATGTAAATAAATCTTTAATATCTCTTCATATGAAAGTGCCCAATTCGGTAGTATTATATTAATCGTTTACCAGATTTAATACTAATTAAAGGTTTTACTTAAAATTAGTGAATTATCAAAATGTAAAATGGTATATATTTTTTATATCATTCTATATTGTTCAAAATGTTGATGTATAATATGGTGTAAAGTAATCAGAAAAATAAAATATGTTCTTTCTTCACTTTCAAAAAGGCCTCTTTCAGTATTCGATTTCGTATATTTTAATTTTCACCAAAAAATAGAATTATTAAGCAGCCAATTTGAATAAATAGTTCTGTATTCTATGAGTAAGCTACTTTAGGTCCACTACCACTTTGAGTACGCTAGCACAAATGTATATTCTTGATTAGTGGTTAGATCAATAGCTTCAAGTCAAGATGCATCTGGTTCGAATACCGGGCTTCGATGTATATAGTGTGTTCCATTCCATTTTAAACATAGTTCATAATTTGATTAGCTTTTTTGTGCAATGAATAAAAGTAACGACATTATGGTTTAGCATTTTGTCCGTTTATACTTCCTCATTTTAACAGTTCGTGATTGAAACTGCACAAGTTTATATTTCAAGCAATAATGGTAGTAATAAGAATAAGTAAATGTACATTCTTGCCTAGTATTTAGACTACTGGATTCAAGTCACGATGCATCAGGTTTGAATCCCGATTAGGATTTCGATGTATACCGTTTGATGGATTCCATTTTAAAGAAAAGGCATGTCATACTTAGTATTTGTTTTGCAATGGATAAACATAGCGATTTAATGTTTCAGCCTTTTATTTGTTTATTTTCTACACTTTAATAGTTCATGGTTTAACATGTAGAAGTTTACGATTTATGTGGAGTATAAAATGTTAGGAAAAGATTACACTACCTTACGGTTGCAACTTCTGTATCAACAAATGTTGTCAATACCAGCACTAAATTTTTAAGAGTGTCTGCAGTTTTTATTATTTCGTGTGACGTTGCTTCTTTATGTGGATAGCGTGTAATTTTACTTTCGGAATTCATTTTTACTGTTACAAAGAAAAATCATGTGAATTAGAAAATAGACATCACGAGACTTATGAAGCCAAGAATATTTTAAGCTAAAAGTTTCAACAAATAAAAAAACATTAAATGTGTACATGTATATATTACGCTACTAAGTATAAATTAAATTATTTGGAAAAACCCTCTCACTTGTGTGCAGTGTACTCTCATAGATACAGTTTTAACATTTAATATTTATTCATGAAATAAAATTTGTTTAATTATCTTCGAATACGGAATTTGAATATTAGAATTCTTTTATTCCTATGGAATACGAATATTTAATTTTTTCTCTTCAAAACAAAACAACACATTCACGTTTAAATTAAACACAGAGTAAAAGTAATTGACGCATGATCTACCAGTCTCATATTTGTCTGACTTAACAATAAAGCTTGTACTTCACAAGCTGGAAATGTTGTCAACTCGTGTATAATTAATGTCAACGACAGTGTAATTAATGCCAAATTCGATAAAGAGTTTTCGCCATAATGTAATATCTGGAAATAGTAATTATTGTTAGGGTTTTCGGAATGACGTAAGAAATGGCGTACGCTACGTATAAAATTAAAATTGGAGAGTCAAGCGTTTTCAGAGATGATTGCTTATAATTATAATATTTAAAGTTTTGGATTATATGTGAGTCCGTAAATATAGAAGACGAAATAATTAACCGTTTCCTTTTGAGAGGTTATTGTGGATGTAATATCTATAAGTTATTCAAGTGGATAAATTAAGAACTTAATTAGATTATGTAAGAAAGTCATTAAAATACATTTAAATAGGAGTCGGAAACCAGGCAGTGTATCATACTAATTATTTAAAAGATAGAATTATATTTAGTATTAATTACAATTACTGAATTACGAAAGATAGAATTATCTATTTTGTAGATCATTTATCTTTTTTTCGTGCATCGTGTATAATTTCATGTAATTATATAACGTAAAAAATTGGAAAAATATGTCTGAATATAAACTCAAAATGCATTAAGTTAAATTTAGAAAAAATACAATATGTACCCATGTTTCACACCTTTCAATACAAATTAAATTACAGGATCTTAAAACTGAGTCTTTTATATAACAGGTACACATCAAGAACTTTGCTGACTCTGAATTTTAAGTTGCACACTGTAACTTTGAAATTACGTGCCGTTGCATTGACCTTACAGTACCCTAATTTGAATTTTTAAACGGTTATTTAACACGCTCGTTTTTTAACCGCATTTCTCAAGCCATGAAGTATTTTCTTTTAAGGCACAATTTTGAATCTGTACATCGGACAAATTTATTTTTGTTATTTGTGCCTTTCAGTTTGTTGTGCCTTGAATGCTTTTCTTCTGTGCCGGAGACACATTGAATATGTTATGTGTCTCATTCGCTAAAAGGAAGGAAGCACTTTTGTTTTATGTATAAAATATACACTTATATAAGAGTGTCTACAAAGTCCTTTTATTTAGGTTTCTCTCCAAATGCGTTTCCAACTTATACGTAATTTTTGCATGTTATAACCTTCTGGATGAGAAAATAAGGCAAAAGAATTTCTCGGCTGAAAGTTGTGAGTACCTCTCTCAGTCAAGTCAGTTTGGTTTCGGTTGAATTATCTTGTATCACGATTAAAATATATCTGCAAATAAACATAATTCACAAACTCTGTGCTTTTTACAATAGATTTCTGGACTTTTTTTTTTTTATCCAAAATTATTATTTCTGTCATCAAAGTATTGTCATGCACATATCGTTCAATATAGCCAATTCGTAAGACAAGTCAACTTAACCACTTTCGCTCTGGTACTGTTAGCGGATGTATGCTACTAGCTACTGGTGTTGCCGTATCTGGCAGATTTTTTTTAATAGAAATTTTTTATCAAACCGCAAAAATTTAATTGGTAATTTTCTTTTAATTTATTTATCGAAAATCAAGCACCTCTTGAAAAGCAAAAATAAGCATTAAAACTTTCCTCTGAGAATTCGGAATGTCTAATTTAAAAATAAGTCAGATATCATGACGCACGCTACGTGCGTCATTATCGGAAAGGACTAAAATAGTATGACATACATCACAGAGACAATATATCACAGAACGCAGGAGTTTAATAGAGGGACTCATAACCATAGTAGACTAAGTCCATTAAAAAAAATGAGATAGTCCATTTTGAAGGCGCGTGGAATCTTTTTTTTATCCACTCCCACAATAAACCAAGACTATAAACATATGTCATATGTGATAAAGCATGTGAAAACAAACTTGGTTCACTGTGGAAGTAGATAAAACATATTTTATGCACCTTTTAAATGGACTATCTCTTTTTTTTTTTTCAAAATGGATTTGGTCTACTATGATTGTGAACCCCTCAATTATACATATGTTCTTCTAAGATAGAGATACAATAGTTCAGTAAATACTTTTTAACTTTCTAACACTTATGAAGAAATCTTCTGCTTTTTAAACCTTTTTCCTTACTTCGTAGATCTAGTTATTAAAAAATCATAATTTAAAATTTTGCAACGAAGTTAGCAATACATGCTGAAGACCACAAAAACAAAGGATAAAGAAAAGGGTATTATTTATTTAAATTTAAAACACGACAGAGTATTTTTTACACTTTCTAACATAGTTGAACGTTGTCGTATACGTGTGTTAAATACATTTTTTGTTGTGTTGCAAGTTTTTTCTCTCCTTATTAAATTTTAATTTAATATGAGACGGGTATAAAAATCTGTTTGTAACATAGAGGGCTATAGAAAAAAAAATCAAATTCACTTCTATCTATTAACAGAAATTACTGAAGGTGAATTTTTGACTGTGTTATGCGTTTCGTAATTATGTTACATTTTAGCATACTATGTACTCAGTGGCGTGGCGTCCGGTCATCGCTGGATGCGGCGATGACCAAGCAATATTTTAAAACTCTTAATAAGCTTTTAAAACTCTACGATCCAGTTTTAGCAGAACATTTGGAGTTCATGTATAAGTGAAGGTAAGATTTAAAGTTTCTTTTTTGAACATTCAACCATTGAATTTTAGAGTTAATAATTTTTCACCACAAACTTAAATAATTGCGATGACCACCGAAAATTTTCACGCCACGCCACTGTATGTACTGTATATATAAACGAAAGAATCATAAACAAGAATACACAAAAGACTTCGAGTACTTTTTCGGGAGTTTAAAATCTGGTTTCGCATTTTTAAATGGTGACATTTTGTTGATGTCACAAACTACACAATATGAACATTAAAACATTTTATGTGTACTTAAAAGGTAACAGATAATAATACTACTGTCTTACAAGTCTAAAATATACATTTTATTTAAATTTTCTAGAACTTTCGGTCTGCAAAACCATTAGCCATCGTAAGGGAAAATTTTCATTAATTGCCCTTCCATTCATTTCAAATACTTGACTTTGTTTGAAATGGCAGAGTGTGTAATTCTTAGGATAGCTGAAAATAGAATTAGTAGTACTCTGGATTAAACTTTTCTAGAGGAAAATTATTTAACTGTCGATTCATTCATTTTAATTCGACGCTTTTTTCACATACGCCACTTTCGTTTTTAAATCCGTAGCTGGATCGTAGTAGAAGTAGCAGTGCTTTAGATTAAATGTGTGTAGAGAAAAATATATACATGCTGTTCCATTCATTTTAATACGTTATTTTGTTCACATACGACACTTCGTTTTAAATGGGAAGTAGTAGGGATAATTTCGGATTCAATTTAAGTAGAAGAAAATTATTGGGTGTTTAAATTTTCAGGATTTATTTTAAGGATATTTAACCATATATTTGGGATATTTTATTTCTGTTGCTATTTTAAGAATGTTGAAATTTGTTCATAATGTATGCTTAACGCGTTTTTTTTTCTTGAGTTAATTTTTTACCATTATAATCGCTCAATCGATTTATACAAATGATTTCTACACTGTTCTTTTAATTTTGGAAGGACGATTCTCGATAAATAAGAAAGAGCGAAAAATGATGCATGAAGAGTTGATTATAAACACTTCCCAGCGCTAATAGAAAATAAGTTATTAATAAAGGAATTTTTCATACAATGAATGAGGTAACTAAACAAGCAATAATAATAAAAATAAATCTAGACGGCTGGGCATACAGGCATAGGTTGATTTCGAAGTTAAGTACAAATTTTACCAACAAAAACTAAATGAATATTAGAGATAAACCCAGTTTAAAAATTCTATCCGCACACTTTTGACGAGTTTTTAATTTCATTTTTCTGTAAGAACTGGTTTTATCACAATGACGTTAACCCATTAAAGCCGTTTGGTAAAAAAACTTGCCACTGGAAATTTTATTTTTTTCTCCCCTCATAGAAGGCTCCAGAGGTTCCACTTGGTTGTTTTATCTTCTCAAGAATATGGCAATTTAAAATATGTGTTATTTTAAGGGGGTCTGTGACATATTTTAAAATAATTCTTATTTTTTGAGTTAAAAACATGAATTTTTTTGTGATGGTTAACATTATCATTTGTAAACAAAATCACACTATAAAACTTCTCATAATTTAAAAAAAAATTAATTTAAAATTCATTAAAAAAGTAGGGTAATTTAAAATCTTTTAAACTCAAAATATTACATTTAGAATTTCAATTTTTTTTTCATTTAAATAAACAGAAATATATAAGTTTTAGCTTTGATTCAGCATTTTTTAAAATATTATTTTATAAAAAAATTTAAATATTTAATGAAATTTTTTTTTTTTTAAATGCTGCAACTTAAAAAAAAAAATAAATCATATTTTCAAAAGTAAATATGTTTTTCAAATATGCTAAATCGAAATTAAAGTAAAACAATTGAAAAAGATATGTTCCAAGTTTGAAACTTTTATCTCTAAAGGTTCTCGAGTTATAAGAATTTAAATACGGAAAACGGTGAAAAAAACCTATCAAGAAGAAAAACGCATTTTTACAAGAAGTAGCTTCCATGACAGCCATTGCTTGAAAGCTAGATTTTGAAAACAAACCAAAATGAAAAATATTATATTTTTTGTTCTAATTCAGATAGAAACACGATTTAAACGTCATTTTAAGCAGGGAAAAACAGGGAAATTTTTAATGAAAATGTTTTTGCAAAATTTGAAGGTTTTTCTGTCCCGGACCCCCTTAATTCTTGTTACATTGCTTTCTGACAGAAACGGTTGATTCTATTTATTTTTTCTCTCGAATATTATGATGGCTCGCCCATCATCTGGAAAAAGGTAAAAAAAAAAAAATCCTTAAATCCCTTCTTTAAATTTTAGTTAGATTTCGTAAGAAATACTACCTATTGCAGTCGTTACCATGATGCGACTTTTGAAAAATTCCTTCATAACTTTTCATTATAGGACCCCAGGAACCCAAAACCACCCCCACCTAAATAGTTTATATATATCTAGACACACGGCAGTGTGTCAGCCAAGTTCGCCTGACATAGCCGTGTGTTATTTACACGAACCATTTCGAGCTGTTTTCGTCAAATTTCATTGCTCTACTACTGAAAATCTATGAGACCTACGTACTTGTTATACGAAATGTGTAGTAAGGCCACCCTAATTACCTAAAATCCAAAATTTTATAAATAACGTATAATTAGTTTCCGAGATAATGACATTTGAAAATGTCTGATAATCGATAATTTTACCACTGACTGACTGACTGACTCACTCACTCATCAAAAAGATCTCGTATATCTACTGCAGCTACAGACTTCAAATTTGGTGCGAAGTTTGTTTACACTATAAAACTAAGGAAAAAAATATAAAAATTGTGAAAATCGATGAATTACCCAACTGGGGGTGCCCATTTTTATTTTAACATTACGTCTATTAGGCGAAATTTTAATTTGCCGTAGGAGGGTACTCTGTTCCGTCGCCAAATACCGCCAAGTTTCTCGCCAACATGGCGATATATCGCCAAATTTGGCGACCAAAATTAGTCGCCAAAAGTGACGCCACCTTGGCGATATCTCTGATATTTCGCCAAATTCCCATAGACTTCTATTGTAAACCTACCTACTTAGTGGGGGTTTATCTGGGTTTACTTGCTTACAGAAAATCAACAAATTGAGATATTCTGTCCGTCACAGAGCCCGTTCTCAGAAACTATAATTGTTGGATACTTGAAATTTTGCATACTTATAGCTGAACACCACACATCATACGACAAATCATAAAATTTTTATAAAGTCGTACATTTAACCCTTTGGCTCCTACATGTGTATTTTAAACAATTCTTTCTAAGTGAGCCCCTAATTATGTTGGAGGCGTGAAATTTTACAGACATATAGCTGAGCACCTCACATAAAACGAGAAATCATAAAGTTTTGAAAAAGTCGTACATTTAACCCTTTGGGCTCCCACATGTGTATTTTAAACAATTCTTTCTATGTGAGCCTCTAACAAGGTTGGAGGCGTGAAATTTTGCATACTTATAGCCGAACACCTCACATCAAATAACAAATCATAAAATTTTGAAAAAGTTGTAAATTTAACCCTTTTGGGTCTCACATGTGTATTTTAAATAATCCTTTCTAAGTGATCCCATAATTAGGTTGGAGGCGTAAAATTGTACATACTTATAGCTGAACACCTCGCATCAAACGAAAATCTATAAAATTTTAAAAAAGTCGTACATTTAACCCTTTGGGCTCCCACATGTGTATTTTAAACAATTCTTTCTAAGTGAGCCCCTAATTAGGTTGGAGGAGTGAAATTTTGCATATTTATAGCTGAACACCTCACATCAAACGAGAAATCATAAAGTTTTGAAAAAGTCGTACATTTAACCCTTTGGGCTCCCCCATGTGTATTTTAAACAATTCTTTCAAAGTGAGCCTCTAATTATGTTGGAAGCGTGAAATTTTGCATACTTATAGCTGAACACCTCACATCATACGACAAATCATAAAATTTTCAAAAAGTCGTACATTTAACCCTTTGGTCTCCCACGTGTGAATTTTAAACAATTCTTTCCAAGTGAGCCCATAATTAGGTTGGTGGCGTGAAATTTTGCATACTTATAGCTGAACACCTCGCATCAAACGAGAAATCATAAAATTTTCAAAAAGTCGTACATTTAACCCTTTGGGCTCTCACATGTGTATTTTAAACAATATTTTCTAAGTGAGCCCCTAATTAGGTTGGAGGCGTGAAAAATTGCATACTTATAGCTGAACACACATCAAATGACAAATCATAAAATTTTGAAAAAGTCGTACATTTAACCCTTTGGGCTTCCACATGCGTATTTTAAGCAATTCTTTCTAACTGAGCCCCTTATTAAATTGCAGATTTGAAATTTTGCATACTTATAGCAGAACACCTGAGGCTAGGTGACAAATCATAAAGTCTTGAAAAAGTCTCACGCTTAACCCTTTGAGCTACCACATATGTATTTTAAGCAATTCTTTCTAAGAGAGCCCCTAATTAAGTTGGAGACATGACTTTTTGCATAGGTATAGCTGAATACCCCCAGACCACACGACAAATCATAAAATTTTCAAAAAGTCTTATATTATTTACTCCTCCGGGCTCTAACTTGTGTATTTTAAACAATTTTTCTAACCTCTGCCTTTTTCACCCGGGGAGCACTTTTCCAACTTTTGCCGACACCACTTTGACCATTCTTTCATATTATGCACCATAGCCTTACATATTTTAGTTCCACTTTTTACCGCCAGGGGAGCCTACTTATCTCTAGTGCTATGGGCTCAATACCCTCGACTAATATATCTACGGTTAGTATGTAAAACGGAGTTTCGTTCGGATAGAGGTTTATTTAGAATAGAGTGCGACCCTGGTTGCGAAATGTGGAACTAATAGATTTTTGAAAAGGATAAAGTGTTTTGAAAGGAATATTAAACGAAACCCTCCGTGCGATCTGTGATCACACTTACCCACTTGTTATTTTCAAAATCATCAGAGAAAAGGATATTTAATTAGTTAAATTTGAAAATCCAGGAAGAGGCAATGACCTTCCTCTGCAGTGCCTCTTTGCCGGCACCCATGGATGAATGATACGTAGTGTGTCATAAGCACATAACTTTATTTTTCACTTTCAGTACAAAAAAGCAGGCCCAGCTATAGGATATTTAATTGGAAATTTTAATATAGGTATTTAATAGGAATTGTTGTTTCAGAAACAATAAAAAATTCGAATCAATGCATTTCGTACAAAACATGCATTCAATGTAGCAGTATTAAAATATAGATTTCAGCAGCAAATTGACAGCCAAATAGTTTGTTGTAGGAAATTTAAATTAAAATTGAATGTTGCTTGGTGAATAAAATAGTCACATGTAAACACATTTAAAAGCATTAAGTAAAGTGTCTAAATATATTGTAACTTTACAAAAAGTAATGATATCTAACAAAAACATAACTGTGAAAAAAAGGAGCCAAGTTCTGTAAAGACAATGGCAAGAAAAGAAGTGATATCTAAGTGGGTGCCAAGTTCAAATAAAATTCACTCAAACTTACCTACATAAGTATTATAGCATTTTTTAAATTGTTTAGAAATAAAAATTATTGCTAGCATATTAATAATAAATCTAGAACTTGGCAAGTTTTTGATAAATGTTATGCCTATCAATTTCATGTCTTAATAAAATGATGATGTTAATATTAACAACAATGTCATTATAAAAAAATAATATAGTTATTATTATAAGCAAATGACTCATGATAAAGATTTGATAAACCAATAAATACGCAGATACACTCCCGTTCGTCTTTGGTTATCACTCTAGCACCCACCCTCCAGAAACCTGAATGCAAACAGACGAAAAGGCCTGAGAAAGAGACAGATACCCTTAAGCTTGTTCTTGGTCATCCCTCTAGAGATTGCACCCCTTTAACCCTTCAGGGGCAAAGAGCTTTTATTCGTGACATGCTGAAATGATTGAATCACACCAGAATTTAAAAACAAATTTATTCCAAAATGGGTAAAAGCTTCTTTTCACGTATTTAATAAAATTAAACTTTTTAGTCCTGAATTCTAGTGTCAATGTGGCATTTTGCAGTTAAAATTAGGTGGGATATATTTTTTCCCACCACCCTTCAAGGGAAAGGAGCTCACTCAAATGAAGGCTTCCAAACATAAAATAACAAATTTTGATATAATAATGTCATTAATAAAAATAAATGACTCGTAGGTAAAAACTTGCCAAGTTCTAGATTTATTATTAATATGCTATCAATATTTTTTATTTCTAAACAATTTAAAAAATGCTATAATACTTCTGTAGGTAAGTTTGAGTGAATTTTATTTGAACTTGGCACCCACTTAGATATCACTTCTTTTCTTGCCATTGTCTTTACAGAACTTGGCTCCCTTTTTTCACAGTTATGTTTTTGTTATATATATATATATATGTGTGTGTGTGTGTGTGTGTGTGTGTGTATGTATGTATGTACTAAATTTTGTCCGCACGATAAAAGTCGCAATTATGCACGGATCGTCTTCAAACTCGTGAACAACTTTGAGATGGCTAATATCTCGGCGGGGATTGAAAATGGGTAAAATCGGACCAAGGGAATGGAAATGGGGAGGGTTCAAAAATTTGAATACCATCTTAACATGATTCCGATAAAATCAGCTCTTACACAACAATAACAGAAAAAAAAATATTTTTCGTTATTGCAGTTGCCAACAATTAAAAAAAAAGCAATAAAATTCTCACCACAACAATTGCTTTTCTTTTGCGAGAATTTCACGTGAAAAATTAAATAAAATAAATAGTTTGACGAATTAAAAACAAATTGAATATTACGTCATAAGTTTCCTAGAGCAAGATTTCCGCATGAAAACTCAAAATGAAATAAATAGTTTGACGAATTAAAAAACAACAACAAAATATTGCGTCATATTGGAAATAAAATGGACCTCAGCAGGTGAATATGTAACGTCATGTGAGTTTGAAGAAACGTATTAAAACATGATAAAAACCCGACTATGGAAATATTAACTTATTTATCACTTTGAGGTTCTCTCAATTTGCTTTAGCTATTTTTTAAACCTATTCCATATGCATGCGTGTATGTATTCGTGTATATTAGAATTTTCACAAAATGTTTAGCTCCCTAGAGCTCATTCTTAGGGGAGGAACTGGGTTTATCTCTAATCTTGATTTAAATTTTGTTGGTTAATTTAGTACTTAACTTCGAAATCTACCTCCGCCTGTAGGCCCGAGCCGGCAGGGATTTTTTTGTTTGTATTGTTTCGTAATTGATAGAGTCTGTTTTTGACATGTTACTCCAGTACAGTATCTAAAAAATTTTTCTATATGAACGTTGCGTAGATTTTTATGGTTGGCAAGTAATCGTGCCAAGCGCCTGATGTATGAAGTTTTTTTTACATCGGCTGTCGGTAATGACTGCGCATCAATGACAATGTGATTTATCATTATTATTATTATTATTATCTTGGGTTTAGAGCTTAAATTTTTTAATTTGGTTTCGATTTATTTTTTTTAAGATCGTTAATTTTAGGGGTGTTTATATAAGCATTGTTTTAGAAGATGTCTGATTCTTCCATTATCAGATCCGTTTTAATTTTTCGAGTTTGAAGAAAGTACAGAATCAAGCGAACGTCATTTCTTTATTAACCATTCAAATAAACTGCTAAAATGTAAAAGATTTTTTGCTATATACTTTGTTATTTTTGAAGGAAAATTATTTTTCAAGAATTTTTGGTTACTTTTTTCTTTATTTTTCTTTGAGTCTCACGGTAAATAAGGTTTTAGACATATTTTAAGCTCTAAACATTGATATATTTTAATGACATATTTTATGCTCTAAACGAAAGTTTTTCTTCACGAAAGATAATCAAACGAGTGAAATCAAATACAAAACCAATGAAAATAAAGAGAAAATGGAACAAAGACGAAAAATTAGTTAGTAGCAAAATTCCAATATTTTCTCCTGTTCATATACCAACTACCATGGATTTGTGTCAAGGAACTGTAAAATCCTCCTTACAATGCCTGCAATGTTTCCTCACTCAACGAATTGATCACATACTGACACAATCGCAACTTTATGCTTCACAAAGAAAAAAAAAAAACATTTTAGTTTTTATTGCCATATTACTTATCTCAGTATATAGTAAGTTACCATATCGAAGGTTTCATTGGTCGAATTCTCCAGATGTCCACAACAACTTAATTTCAAAAGCAATGAGAAGAGATGTTTTTGATGGGATAATGAAATCATTCAATCTGGCGAATAACATTGAAATGAATAATGAAGATCGTTTTTATAAAGTGCATCCTTTATTTGATTTTTTGAGTAATGCTTTTAAAATTTATGATCTAACTGAATATTTAAGTGCTAATGAAACTGTTGTTCATATTTTGGAGATCATGGTTTAAAACAATTTATAAAAGGAAAACCAATTAGATTTGGCTTTAAGCTATGGACACTTGCGTCTTCAGATGCGTATTTATTTCACGCCGAAACTTATAGTGGTTCTACTACAAAGTTACTTCATATCGGTTTAGGGCAAGCTTCCGAGGTTGTTTTAGGTCTTATGAATAAGGTATATGTTCCTAAAGTCAACCATGTAGTGATGGACAACGTCTTCTCTTCCATTCCGCTTCTGAATGAACTCTTGCCGGAACAGGAACAATTAGAGAAAATCGACTGGAAAACACCCAACTTCTCTCAAAGAAAGTCATGAAGAAAACCACCAGAGGAGCATTTTAATATACTTGCAGTGAAGATGTAGTAATCGTAAAATGAAACAATTATACTGCAGTATTAGTGGCAACAAACAAAATCAAAGTTTCTTCTTGTGTAATGGCTGAGAGATGGAGTAGTGCTGAGAAAAAAATACATGTCCCAATACCTCAACATTTGAAAACCTATAATGTGCACAGGGGGGGAGTTGATTTATTTGACGAATTTGTTTCCCTATATAGAATTAGGATTCGCTCCAAAAAATGGTGGTGGCCCTTGTTTTCATGGGGAATTGGAACAGCACTTGTGAATACATGGATATTATACAGATCTTTAGACCGTGATATTTCATTTCTTCAATTTACGCGTGAGTGCTTTCAGGAGATATTGGGAAGATTTTGCACACCTTTCATTGGTCCTGGACGATCTTTGGTGCTTCAAAAGAATGTATTTAACCAACACAGATATGTTAGACAATATCACTACTTATATAAGTCCGAACAATAGCTTAGAAGATGCAAAAATTGCGGAAGAAGATCGATCTACCGATGTGAAAAATGTCAAGTGCCACTTCATCTAGAATGCCATAAAACATATCATATTATATCGTAGGATAGGGTTGGTCGTTTCTATTCCATTTGTTCAACATTATGTCTGTCCATTGTCTTTATTTTATATTTCATACCCATTTTAATTGTTTATTTTTGTTTAATTTTAGATTATATAACTTAACGTGCTATTTTAATTTTTTTAAATTCTTTTTGTGCTCTCTATAGCCAATTGGCTAGAAAACTTGCCAAATAAAATCATATAAATAACGTTTTGAAAAATCCTAAAATTTTATAGTATATTCCAAGTGACCTAAATAAACAAGATATGTAAGAAAAAGCATTTTTTTTTTAAGTATTTAAAAGTCGACTTTAATGGGTTAATAGGATAATTTTTCTTTAACCCGTATTTTATTTATTTATTTATTTATTTATTTTACTGTAAGACAGTTGGTCTTATCAAAAACTTGTCAATATAATAGTTGTAGGTACTATTAAGAAGATTTATAATAAATTTAAGTGCATTTGATATCTTGTGAATTGAGGAAGTTATTAAAGAAAACCCATTTTTAATAATATCAAAAATCTGTTATACATAAAATGTTGCCCATCTTCCTAGAAGTAATAATAGCATTAAACTAATCAGATATGCATTATAACTAAGAAGTTATGTTTTTTTTTATTTTCGAACAAAATCTCACTATTTCAACTCCCTTGGACCAATTTTGCCCATTAACGAACTTGACCGAGATTTTCTGCCCCTTGATTTTATGGATAAGCTTGGAAAAGATTTGTGCTGAATTATTGAAGTTATCGTGTCCATACTAAAGTGATATATATGTATATATATGTATAAAGTCTTGAACTCGGGCTTGTTTTCTGTTCTAGGGTTTATGATCGGTGTAGATCTGCAAAAAAATTTCAGAAATCCCATCATAGAGGAGAATGTAATAGGTATTATTTCTTACGAAATCTACCTAAAAGGTACTACGGACGATTTTTCACAATAGCTCATAATGTAACAAAATTCTTTTGTATGTTCATTTAAATGAACCATAAATGCTACACAGTTTATTTTCATTAGCGACATTCAATAATAAGCCTTATTA
Source organism: Maratus speciosus (assembly GCA_963932465.1). Classification (NCBI taxonomy): domain Eukaryota; kingdom Metazoa; phylum Arthropoda; class Arachnida; order Araneae; family Salticidae; genus Maratus; species Maratus speciosus. The sequence continues at coordinate 377,122,830 of OZ010788.1, read as the reverse complement.
AGATATCAAAATTACATGTGAATTGCATTATAGTTACGTGATGTAAAATACGGAATCTCGACCAGGCAGACAGACAAATCGAATTTATAAACGCTTTTCGACTATGTTGGATAATGTTACAAATTATTTAAAAACTATCGTCATTTTTTAAACAGGACTTTTTTTTTTACTTTCAGAAAGAATATCTTTAAATAGGAAACATATAAATCAATGAAGTTATTAACATTTTGTTTGGTAGCATGAGTAAACCAATAAACTCAAGAAGCTGCATATTTAATCAAAGTATGAAACTAAAAGAAATATTAGAAATGGAAAAAAATATTTTGAAACGGAAATAAAAAATGAATAAATTTATTTAAGAAGGTGTAAAAATAGGAGAAAAATTACAAAAGTTCTGTAAACAAATAAAGTCCAGAAACTGCATATTTAAACAAAATATAAAACTAAAATAAATATTAGAAATGGAAAAAAATATTTTAAAAATATTTTGAAACGGAAATAAAAAATGAATAAAGTTATTTAAGAAGCTGTAAAAATAGAAGAAAAATTACAAAAGTTCTGTAAACCAATAAAGTGAAGAAGCTGCATATTTAATCAAAGTATAAAACTAAAAGAAATATTAGAAATGGAAAAAAAAATATTTGAAAAATATTTTGAAACTGAAATGAAAAATGAATAAAGTTTTTTAGGAAGCTGTAAAAATAGGAGAAAAATTACAAAAGTTCTTCAGAGTACAGGTTATGCAAGATCGCTGTGACAAACACAATACAAGTCCTACTATAATACTGATAAATAGCCAGTAAATGATCTAATAAGGAAAAAAGAAATTAACATAAAGGTTAGATTTGCAAGAATAAATGTTGAAATAAATTTTACAACGTATTGATTATACCAATGGAAGTTAGATTAAAGTAAAAAAAAAAAATAAAAAATACAGAAATGGAAGGAATAGAAAAAATAATAATGCTTTGAATAAATTTTATTTAAGAAGCTGTGAAAATAGGATAAAAAGTACAAAAATTCGCCGGAGTACAGATTATGAATAACCTAACATTTTCTAAGATATCTAAGAAGATATAATCTCAGATTTTCGAATCCTATGTAATTTGGCAGCTTAGATAAATGCGAGTTTCTGCTCAATTCACTAGAACTATGTAAAAAACAATCACTTTGTCACCACAAGAAAGATTTGACAGTTCTCTGGCTCCTTGGAGACGAATATTAAGTACAGACTTAATCTACATTAAGGTATTAACTGAAAGATTTGTCTTTATGCAGCCTTGCTCTTAATGTTAGTTTTCTAGAAATATTCTTTATTTAGACTTAAGAATAATTGTGTATGAAGAAAAGACAACACTCTACAGTTCTTCCACACACAGTACTCTTTTATGTGTGATTTTAATAGATTTTTTAGTTGAATATTTTCATGCATTAATAGAAATTAAATCACAAACAAAATAAGAACAAAAAATCATGCGTCGATCGTAGATTATAAAAATCTTTCCAAGACATTCAAAATACTGTACATCAAAACATCATGATTTGTTTTCTCATCCCTTTATCTTATCTATAGATTGGTATTTATACTACATCGTATGCTAAAAGTTATACAATTAAACGCATAGCGTACTTTAAATTTCCCATTCATAAATTTCCGTCAATGAACGGAAATGTACTCTATATGCTTCGCGCACAACTGTGTATGATCTATAAAATTTATTCACAACGAAGAATATGGAAAGACATTGTTAAATTTTCAAACGCTTACGACAACGGAAAATTAATGTTAGCAATTATTCGTCATATGCAGTACTGTTGAAAAATAGTTTTGTGTGTCCCTGTAATAGAACTATAAATTATATGCATAACAGATTCTACAGTAAGCGCTTCTAGTAACACCTCAGTGGTATATATGATTTTCAATAGGCTTAAAATAGTGCAATATCACTTAAATACACCGCAAATGATTATTCCGCATAAACCGTAGTGTAATAGAATTATTTTGAGTGTACCTGTAAATGAACCGTAAGTTCTACACACTTCATTTTCAATACCATACATAGTAAGCCTCAAAAACATATATCAATTTCATGGAAATCGCACTATGTATATATATGCGAGTTAAGAACACAGGCACGCAGACTGACACAATTCATAAACACTTTTCAACTTTGTTGGAAAGTGTTAAAAATTATAAAAAATATGTGTATTTTGTATCCATTGTGCTCAATTTTATGGAATTTGAAATCGTTGAAGTGATTCATTTCATTGGATAATTTCATTTAATTTTTTTTTTTCAAAAGAAAATTTTTAACTTCTTACACAATAACGTACATTTTTATATCAGACGAAAATTTTCATTTAGCTGTGTGATTATGTAAAGAATATATCCAGTAAATTGTTTATATTGTTTTACCGCGATTGTTTTACTGTACTATATCTAACTCTATATGGATCTCTTCACCGAAAATGTTTCAGCCAGTACCAATTATTGGGTCGACCGGAAAGTCGTGTCCGTTTGGGAAAATCAAAAATTCTGCCTGGTAATTATTAGACATTAGATATCGAAATCAACGTCTAATTATGAAATGATAGAATTTTCCGGTACGAATAAATTTAAAATTTATACTTTTTTTAGTATATAGAATTTTTTTTTATTATTATTTTTAGAACAAATTTATTAGTATTTGAAACGACAAATATTTAGCTGCCGTCCATATAGCATAATATATTAGGAATTTTTTGTACTTAATGTACCTACAGTTGTGTCATACATAAACGTTTATACAGGATACATTTTATGTAGCTATTCATGGTTTTATGTGTGCACTGTAAAAAAAATGGTAACTTTCCATGTAAAATCCAGGAACGTTTCGCCTTTTCTCAGGTTTTCAGAATAATTTAGCTCTTTCCTGTGAAATTCTGGTTTTCTTATCTGAAACGTTCCTGAACAAAAGTTGGAAACAGCAAAACGCTGCGGCCGCCATTTATTATTTTTTTTGTTGCTATAATCCGTTGCTCGCGCGCGAGTGTCGAAAAAGAATTCCTTAAATGAATGTAAAAAAATCAATATGGAATGCAAATAAATCAATAGACGACATAATCCTTTACGTCTCTATTGTCAAGACAATTCATATGAAAATACAATACCTCCGTGACATCGCTAAGAGATTATCTCTCGTACTTGTCTGTGAAATGTTTAAGGAGCAGACCGTGCAAAAAAATACACCTATTATTTGGATCTCCATTAACCAAGAGACCATCAAACATGATTCTCACCGATTTTGATTAATTTAAAGTATGTTTTAGAGTTCTTATCTCTAATTATTCTTGTGAAAGGATTTCTTCAAATGGGACTTAGATTTTCAGAAATTAGATGCCGAGGTTTAGCATACGTTTCAAATACCCATTAGTTTGCAGCTCTCAACGTGTCTTTCGTGGTGTGGACGCAGAAAGCTCGCATGCCACCCGTACGGCCCGAGTTCGATGCTACCTCTGGACTTTTTTTTTCTTTTTTAATTAATTTTATATTTTAACACTTTATTACAATTTGATTTAAATTTGATATATATTTGACACTTTGAATTGCTGCAAATTTGAATTTTTTTTTTTTTTCGGAAAAAATATACAATTACGTTTAGGTTTTTTTTTTTTTGTTGTTGTTTTTTTTTTTTCATGAAAATTTATGTGTATTTTATCTAACTTGTAAACTAACATAATTACTAACGAAAATCCAAAATATTTTATGTCTAGATTTTTTTTCTAATTATTATTTACATTTATATATTTTTATATTTTAAGCAAAGTTCAGAAACAATATATCATATATATATTTACTTTATTGAATTTTAACTGAAAATTTATTTTTTCGTGTAAATTATAAATAATAATTTTGATGTCAATTTCAAAATATTTTTTCATTCTAACAAATAATGATAATAAAGCGAAAATTGTCAACTGGAAATGTAAAAATCGTCTGCGGATCCCGCATGCTGTGAAATGTCAGTAATGTTTTGCTGTCAACAGAAATATTCCTATATTAATACATGGAAATTATAATAAATAAATATTACATATTGTGCTGCGTTTGTAGCCTTGCCAACATACAATAGTGAGAAATTTTCCGAGCTGCGTATCGTTTCAAGTGGTTTAGTCGGTAGAACGTCAGTGCGCTATACTGATGGCCCGGGTTCGAGTCCCGGCTTGGAATCTTTTTCACTATGTTGGCCTTTGCGCCTTTTAAGCAATTACTTCGAAATTTGATTTTCATTTGAAAAGAAATATTCCTGGTATTTCGCAGGAAACTTACTGGCATTTCTGTAGAAAGTTTTTAACATATACAGTAAAGTTCCAGTCATTTTCAAGAAATGTTTCTTGGAAATAATGGGCAACTCAGCTGCCAATTTTTTCCCAGGAACGTTGCGGAATTTTTTTTACAGTGTGGTTATCTATGTGTGTGTATCTATATATATGTATATTTTTGTAGATGATGAACAATCATTGATAACAGCATAAATGTTATAGTCTTTGCTATCAACATGGATGTCTATTCAATATATATCTATTTATATAAAATCCAAGTCTCTGTGTGTCCCTCACGATTCCGGTAGGACCGCCTCATTGAAATGAGTAATTGTTAAAAAATACTAATGCAGGGTTACCACAGTTGCGCCAAATGTTAGCCAGCTTTGTGACAGCTGGCTAATATGGCGAAATTCCCATTTAAAACCATTAATCTTTCATAAAGGAGGTCTCCGAAATTTAATTTAAACTCCGCTCTTTTAAGATATTTTTTTCAAAATCTATGAGTGATAATTTAAAGTACATCTTTACATCTTCCCCCCGATGATACTAATAAAATAACCGCCAATAGACGACACTGTGCTGTGTGAGCTCCTAACTGTGCGATTTTAATGTGCTTTAGGTACTTTTCCAGTATAGGTGCCTTGGCGAAAAAGGAAATTTGGCAACATATTTTCCGGGAACCTATCCACTGTTTCATTTTATATACACACGCATTTTTTTCGATATTTATGCGATTTATTTAACATAAAAAAGCCGTTTCTCTAATTTTATACAGAAACAGATGTAATGTGTACATAAAAACATCAATAATATACATATAAAATAAACATATAAAACAAACAAAAACGCTCATCAAGTTTGTTTTCATACCTGTTTATATGATTTGACAACAAATCTCGATACTTTCCCGTTATACGGACACCATGCCAAAATGTATGCTAATGCGTCAATTATTTTAAAATGCTAAAAGATATTTGTAATTTTATGCTAGCAGTTTAATATGAGTTTTATTTTATTGCTTTATTTTATAACATTTATTTCTTCACTTATTTTAAGTATATATTTGTGATTTAATGAAATAGTTCGTAAAAGTCTGGAATTTTCAAATGTAATATTTTTTAAATGCTCACTTTAGTATCGACATGTTTTTCTTTTCTTTTTCAAATGCTTAAATTCACGTGATTATCATTTTGCTCCCACTATTACGCTTGGCGACAATAGTATCCGTATAACGGAAAAGTACCCAAATCTCACTTTCTGATGCCCAAATTACACCAAGCTTTAAAAAAAAAAACGCCAAAGCCCCTACAGTGGAAAAGTACCAAACTGTCTATTATTTTGCGCTAGCTGTGTTATAGTTTGTACTATATGCAAGGGGATTGGAGCGAAGAGTTTAAACATTAAATATTAAAGTTTCGGCACAGATGTCATATACGCCCGATATTGGCGCGATTTTTTTCTGACGCCAATGCAATATACACAACTGGTACTTAACTGGTGCCAAAGTGTCGTTATTTTGCTTGATATGGTAACCCGGATGTTGTTGTTTGTGCTGTTGATGTTTTCGCCAAATTGGCGTATATGACAACTGTGCCAAAGTTTCTATAAAGCAGTATAAGACTAAAAAATTAAGAATAAAATAAATTCAAAATAAGACTAAAGAACAAAGAAAAATCATGCGTTAAGCATAGAATATGAAACACTTTCCAACACATCCTGAATGCTTTAACAAAACTTCGTTATTTGGGGAAATAAGGTAAATAAGATAACTAAGTAAACATTTTAGAAGACGCATAAAAAATTTTAAAAATTGATTTCAGCAGTTATCGTCCATAGCCAATAGTATCGTTATTACATGCCACTATTTATCCAAAATTTAATTTAAACTACTCTTAAAACCACTGAAATCACAATTCCAGATATTATCATCCATAGACGGTTATGTCCAATTCTTTGCGTGAACCTGTATATCATTTTATCTATATTCTACAAACATTTCTTAGTAAACTAAATGCAGTTCAGGGTAAAAATGCATAACTCCTTTAAAAACCACCTTTAAGCAATTTACTCTTATATTCAGTAACCCTTATGAATTCTTTTGTGTAGCCCTGCATATGAACTGTAGCATTTATACACACAGTATAATATGCATAAATGTAGTGAAACATAAAAGCGCATATCATAATTAAAATTCATTTCTAGCAATCATTGCTTATGTACCAGATTTCCGAGAAAAGTTTCTTGGCGAGAAAGAAGTTTGCCAACGTATTTTCTGACAACCTATTTACTGCTTCATACTCACAAGCAATTTTTTCCATATGTATGATATTTATTTAATATAAAAAAGCTATTTACCCATTTTTATAAAGAAACAGAAGTAATTTTTGCACAGATGTCATATACGCATCGGCTATGGCATGTTTTTCTCGGACGCCAATTTGGCAGAAATCTCGCTTCCGAATACCAGTTACTTATATATTTTTAAATTATTTGCTATCATTTTGAAAAGGAAATAACTATAAATAAATAAAAGTTTGAATAATAACTTTAGAACAAAACAGTTTATATAATTAAAAACAGAAAATAAAAGTAAATAAACAATTTATTAATAAGTAAAAAACAATAGCCGGGTTACGATAGCAGGCAAAATAACACCATATTGCCGCCAGTTAGGTATCCCGGTTCATATCTGAAATCTGTGCCGTAATTTGTATATAAAAAAATATTATATATATTTAGAAACGATTTTTTCTATGTATATAAGTGCATATATAAACAAAAATAAAAGTTCATTAGATTTGTTTTCATAGCTGTTTATATATTTTGGCAACATATCTCACTTTCTGATGCCCGAATTGCGTCAAGCTTTTTTTTTAAAATGCTCTATAATTGGAAAGTACCTAAATAAATAATTAACAGAAATAACCAGTTATACAAACTAAAAATTTTATTTCGAGATCAAAGCATTGTTTTTAATTTCAATTAAAAATACATATATCCTTGGATAATTTCAGTTGAAATTTAGGTTCACAGCTTAATATCACATTCCATAAACCCATACAAACACAAGTGATTCATTCATCGTGAAACGTAAAAAATATTAAATCATTGAGGTAATCATACACAAAGTAAGTTCTCCAACAATCAATGGACAATATTCTAATGACGTCATAGTAGGTAAAATGGTGGCGGTATCGTTTGTTTATGGTTTGAAATCACAAAGATTTAATTTTGCAATGTCTCTTAGTTACATTATTTTATTGTCATATTTATGAGCTCAGAACAAAAGCATATTTTTTTCATTATTTAGTTATTAAAGACGGAAAAAAATTATAAATGCATGATTTGAAAAATTTAAATAATTTTCGTTACTTCTTAGTTATCCCGTCGACCAAATTACTGTCGCCAAATTGCAATATTAATTGCCAATAATGGTTGCCATTAATTAATTAATTGTAAGATTAAATGCCATTAATGGCCAATAAATCCATTAATTCGACGTTTTATTTGTATTTTTATTAATGTTTTGCTAATTTATTTGTTCTTTCGTTATTTAAAATAAAAAATTATGTCAATGTGTATAATTTGGCGAGTGGTTTGGCGATTTATATAATTTGGCGAAATTGGTCGACGGGATAACTAAGAAGTACCTAATTTTCTTTCTTAATAGTAAAAAATAACATCGGGAAGTAACAGCGGGTTTAAGTTAAATAAGTTTAACAGTTTAATTCTGTTGTAATATTCAAAATAACTGTATTTATTAGATTTCAGTAAACAACATCAGGGCCCGATTAAACTTTGAAATTAGTGAAATTACAATGTTATTTCAGGACCTTTCTTTTGGAGAAGCTTTTCTAAATTCCACATATACATGGAAACTCTTCAGTGTTAGAAATATTATTCTTAGAACTGACATAACATGAGAAGGGCCTGCAATTTTACACAAGTTTTTGAAAACTACTTTATATCAGAAATTTTACTAAAAACTGGTTACTTTTTTGTTATAACGGCCCACACTATTAGGATTATGACAAGTTGCAGCCAATTTCGCCAACGTCGTAACCAAGATCGTGAAGCACACACATATAATATCATTTCATGAAATCGTATACGATAATTTAATGGTTTTTACCTTACTTCAAGTGTGTAATTTATTTATTTTTAAGGCTTAACAATCTAAATTGTCCAATATATGAATTTAAAAAAAATGTAAACAAAGATTGAATTGAATGACCGCAAAAAGCCTCAAATCTGCATAACACTTGGAACCAAACTGTGCAGATTAGTGGTCTTCTACTGTACACAATTTTTCATAAATGTGTTTCGTTCTTAAAATGTGTAATTTTCCTCTATCACTGCGGAACAAGCGAGAAAACTCATATTCTTGCACATGAGTTGTATATAACTTTATATCTAAATTTCCGTCATTTTTGACGGGCTACCTTTCTAGTATATATATATTATACAAAAACCTAATTTAAAGAACAAATTAAAAAAACAAAATTTATTTCCTACATTGTTTAAGCCCGAGAAGAGACAGATATTAAGATATTTCATTCAATTCGTTCTGCATTTAATGTTAAATTTTTGTAACAAATAAGTTAAATCAATTGAACATTAAAAAATAAAAATAAAATTCATACAACATGATACTTTAAACACCCTAAAAACTTAGATTCCGTTCAAATGAAATCCAAATAAATTTTAGTTGTTTTCCATTTTTCAGTTGTAAATATATGTATTTCAGATTTTTCTGTTATTTTTATGATGATTGTACATAAAATGATATAATATACGCAAAAGACAAAACTTTAAAAAAGTCTAAGATTTATATCGATTTCATTTGAACGGAATCTAAGTTTTTAGGGTGTTTAAAGTATCATGTTGTATGAATTTTATTTTTATTTTTTAATGTTCAATTGATTTAACTTATTTGTTACAAAAAATTAACATTAAATGCAGAACGAATTGAATGAAATATCTTAATATCTGTCCCTTCTTGGGCCTAAACAATGTAGGAAATAAATTTTGTTTTTTTAATTTGTTCTATAAATTAGGTTTTTGTATTATATGTCAAGTTTTTTTAATAACTACTGCTATCAGACGAACGCATTTCAAAATTAATGGACGGTACCATTATCAGGCTTTGATTCATGCGGTATCGTATCACAATTTGTGATGCAATTTACTTATGTATAATTCAAAATCTTTCACCAGTGCAGTAATGCAAGTTGCTGTACTTTGGGCAAAAACTTCCAATCTGAACGTAAAAACTCTGCTTGAAAATGTCATTTTTATTTCTACTATAACGCCATCTTCAACTTCTTTTTATTTCTTAAAAAAATTATTTCAGTAATTTTTCACGTGAAAATCATTCAACTAAAAATATATAAATTATTAGTATGGCTTTTGAGTTATTGGCAATAATGAAAAAAAAAAATGTTAAATTTTATTGGAAAAATGTCCGTTGATTCTCAATGAAAAAAAACGAAATTTTGAATTATTAAGAAATATATTTCTAAAATGTAAATAAAAATTAGCCCATGTTACTCTCTGGTTTATAATTCACCCATATGCAAACGCATTTTATCAATCGTTTTGACCCTCACGTCAGGCAAACATTTTCACACTTTAAATTTATAATATTATTAGAATTAGTAAAGGAAAAAAAATAGTGGCATCAGGGACAAAAATGTGGGAAGAAAAAAAATGAAAAAGTTATGATCTCCATAGGGTTTTCTATGTTAAATTAACATTGACAAGTGACACTGGAAATAAATAAGTATTGCGCTGCCGCGCAATACTTAAATATATTATAACTTTTTTTTGTGTCTATATTACTGGAAATCTAAGGTACCTGTACCCAATATGGATACCCTAAGGAAAATTGATTTTTATCATCACCGTGTACACGTCATTGGACTCCAAAATATATGACCACTATCCCTGGACTGTTGACTATCATTATTAGCGACCTTGTAATTATTCTGGTTTAATTTTAATGATAAAAATAAAAAAAATGTTTACAAGTGTCCATGCTGTCCCTATTATGGACATGCATGTCAATATTAGAGACAGGTGGCTCCTTATTGACCTACTACACAGGGTGTATGGAAGAGCCACTCTTCCAAGGGATTTTAGAGGAGAGGAGATAAAATAAATATATCTTAAAGTATTGCGGTGGAGGGGGGCACAGTAAATATCTTTAGAACATTCACTTTAGAAGGGGGGTCATTTCCGGTTGTGGCAATTCGAAGACCCATGCAAAGTATCTCAGTTACTACGAAATACTATGAAATAATGTAGTTGGCTTTGTTGAGCTTTATTGCATCTGTCTGCAGAATTTACTTCTGTTATTACTCAGTCCTCACAGGATGGACAAATAAAAACTTCTTCATCATGGGTGGTAAGTCCCACACAGTCATCATGGACATAATCTGCCGCATGCGATGTATAGCCATATGTCTGCAACAGGATCAATGCTGCATAAGAAGCAGTACCATCTCTCCTTTGTTGAGGAAGTCATACTGCTAGTACCTGCGATTTTGCCAACATACCCTATTGAGGGGAGGCTTCTTTTGATTTTTCTGCAAAGGTTTTTTCGAGGATTTTTTTCTTGGGGGAGGTTTCTTGGAGGATTGTTCAGATGCCATTAAACAGATATTTTGCAAATTTGTGAATCTGAAGATTCACTTGCTGTATTTCCAACGTGGACATAAGGTGACCATATTGGGAATCGGGCATAATTTTACTAAATCTTGTAATAAATAAACAAAGAAAACATATTTAAGCAATATGTGCAATAGCAATCGAAAATATGTTTTGTCTGCTTTCTATAAAACTCCACTTTTCAATATTTAAAGTAATTTTACTGTATCTTATAAGAATTTAAACTTACCTGTAATTACTATTAGCGCATCGCGAAACAGCAAGTTTCCTTCCAAATAGCGAACAGCGTGCTTTTTTGCACTTTCCAGGCTTAATTATCTTTTTGTCTGCTTTTCTTCACGGACATGTAGTACCATCTCTCGCTCAAAAATTGTTACTTCAAAAGATATTAGAGGTGTCCATATTGAGAGCACTGTTCATATTGGGTACAAGTACCTTATATTGTATTGATGTATAGTGTATGCAATATATATGCAAATATTTTTGTGACCATGCGAACATATCTATTCTAAATGTGATGTTCTTCATTTTCGAAAAGGTATCTAAAAAATTATATGCAACACAAATAATGAAATTTAACAAATAATGAAATTTAACAAATATTTAGAAAGACATTGAACTTCGTTCTACATGCTTTAAACCCAGAGTCAAACTTCTACTTTATCTCATATTTAAATGAATTCTAATCTTTATTAAATAAGAAATAATTATTTAATTATTTAATTATTTAATTATTTAATAAGTGACTTTTTAATTCAAATATTTATAATAAATTTCTAATGAAATATTAAAAATTGTAAGTCAGTAAGCGGAAGTTTTATCAAAGCAATTGTACTGCAGGAAATAAAACTTTCGAAATCTTTATTTACGTTATATTTTTGCCAATACTAAACTTTCTATAAATGTATATACTTTTAAACTTTTTTCATTTTTATGGTATTACTTTCAAATTTAGAGATGTCGAATATAAGAAGATAATTAAACTTTAATTTTCATTAGCTAAATTATAAAGAAAACATTTTAATCATAAAATTTACTATAGAATGCAATATGATAGAGTATTCCATACCTATTCAGAAGTTTCAGAATTATACATAAATTGTGTTATAAATTTATACTTTTATCTCTAGCATTCGTAACCTTTCTTTTAATCCTCACCGGTATCATTTTTGTTCGCTAAATTTCAACTTAAAAGCATTCCAATATTTTTCCGAAAACCAATTTATTATACAAATAATTGGCAAAAGCTTCTTTACTCTATAAATAAAATTCGCTTAAATTAATGTGCATTATTACATTTCGTAATCCCTTCATTTATGTAATAAAATTATTATCTTTTGTCTCATGTAATTCCAAAAGATGAGCCTATAAACATCGGAATAATTCCTCTTAAAGTGCAGCTTTTTTAAATAAAAATAATCTAATTCTTTTCGAATTAAATAATCTATTCACGCAACAAGAAAAGGATTTCCCTTCCCCAACAGCCTTTGAAGTAACAGATGTTGCAACGTTAATGATATTTCTTCGTGCTTTGGTAAAAATACATTGTTCTACAAGCTCCCTAATTGGCATATGCTAATACTATTACGAGTTGTCATCTAGAATGCACTTTCGAAGAATTCACCTTCCACAGCTTCACTTGTATGATTCATCCAACAAAATGATGGCCTCTAAAAGGTTATTTTCTTAATGAATTGCATTCCTGTTACTTTGCATACTTTAGTTATATTTAGACTTTATTAGAGATTCATTAGATTTTGCTTTTTTCCTCATTAACGCTGCTAATGTTTCATATTTTTACGCAGCCTTTCGATTTCTTTTAAGATTTGTTTCGGACTATGGAAGCATTTTCTTTTTCTCTTGACACTCGTGATTCATCTTTGATCCTAAATGTCTTCATACTTAAACGAATTTTTTTCTTTTCGAAATATTCAGTGTGTTTAGTTCAATTAACTTTATTAGTTTAAATGTTTAGTTTATTGTCATTTGACGAAATATGAAAATCAAATGTATAGTGAATTAATTAAGCATTTTTCTCTCGATATAAAAGTACATGTCATTATATAAAAATGTTTTTATGTTCCCGCCGGTAGTAGATTTTATCTTATTAAGTTTAATATAAAAGGATTTTTAGTTGACAATATTTAAAAGGAAAACATAATCTTCTATTGAATGTACATAAATTAATGTTTAAGTACATGAAATATTTTTAGAGATTCATTAATGGAATTAATGACAGTAAAGGGTTATATATGTATTTTTTTCCTTTTACATTAACAGTTGTGTGTCTTTTAATACCATTTGTAAAAAAAAAAAAAAAAAAAAAAAAAAAAAAAGTAAAAATTCTAGTGATAAATTGAGTTAAATAATTAAAATTCATATAAAAAGCACAAGTAAATGAATGAAAACTATTTTCAGGTGCATACATATAATAAAAGAATTATTTAAAACGCATTAAAAATATCTTTAAAAACATTAAAAACCATAAAAAAACAAAAGGTTTTCAGCCATTACAAGGTTTTCAGCCATCAGTGGGGATTTTAATGTTGTTATTATTTTTCTTTGCGCTTATTCCGAGGTTCCGTCCGAGGTTCCCACCTACGACCCTTTTGCCGAGACTCTAGCGGAAACCAGGAAGAAAAGGAAAAAATTGAAAAATTGAAACCGGATAAATTTAAAAGTAAAATTAATTAAATTAAAGACATCGAAAAGAGGAAAAAATTGACCCCCGGCCCTGAAAGCTATCATATCGTTTTTGTAATGGTCTTTAATGTTTTTTAACCCCTTGAGGGGCAAGCAAAAATGTCTCTAAATATTGAATTCTCACCGGGATAATCGAAATATTTTATTTTTAAATAAAGGAAAGCAATATTTTTTAACAATTTTCCTACAAAGTTAAAAATATAAAACTTAGTTAAAATTTTCTGGTGAGAATCTTGTTAAAATTAGGTGTGATATATTTTATCCCACCGCCCCTCAAGGGGTTAAATATATTTTTAATGTATTTTAAACAATTTTATATTATATGTATGCACCTGAGAGTAATTTTTGTACATTTATTTGTGTTTTTTGAAAATATTAAAAAACAAAACATTGTTCAAAAACATTTAGGGGACTGATTAACTACTGGAGATCCCCCAATTTAAATAAATAATGATTAATCAAATATAATTTAGAATTTCGGTCTTACACGAGCTTGGAGCACAAAAATTTCGATTAGGCGTAAAGACGTAATTGGCACGAACGTCACATGCAACACTCAGCGCTGACGTAACCTTTCAAGTCTGGTTTTTACCAAGCATCAGGATAGGAAATTTATTGCAAGAAAAGGAGTAAAAACAATTAGTCCAAACATTTTTCCAGATCATAAGCATATCACCAAAACTCCTGTTTCAAGACAACAAAAATAAGCAATTGGACAAAATATTCACGGAAGATCGAGAAACTGTTGAAAATAAAACCCATGAGCGACATATTTATTCATAGTTTGCACAGTCAGTCACAAGGATGCGTGTGATTGCTGACAAAATATCCATACCGACGGAATCGGGTATCTACTGCAACATACTGCTGTTGTCTATTAGGGAAACGATGTTTGCATATCGGAAAAAAGACACGTATTTGTTGTTAAGAAACCGCATTCCGGACGCATAGGGCAGCTTTAATTCTAGAAAAGCTGTAAGAAATGCAGTGTGAAAGTTCTGGGATACTTTGTTTCCAGACCATACAGTTTTGTCCTCCTGCAACTGTAACATTTCTGAGTCATCGAAAGAAGTACAATCGGCCGTTTCTTTTATGCATGTGGCTTAAGAACAAGCATCTTCATATAATTATTTTAGAATGAAAAAATATCATCCACTGCAAAAAATGTATTTTAAAATTAAGTGATTATCCAGAACAATTTTTTTATAATAGAAATTTTGTATCTAATTTCCAGAAAAATTTAAATTCTGTTTTATATTTGTCTCTTCTATTAAATTTAATTGAATTTAAGATTCGTGAGCGAATATTCCTGATTAGAAAAGGCTTGATCAGATTTATTTTCATATATTAAAAAGGTGTGTTTGTGTATATTATATACATTTTTAGTAGATCGCCTGACGGAAAGAAATCAACACCACGAAAAAGCAAACACATTGCCTTACATATACCCCGGGAATGCACATATACAAATTATGCAAATGATTGCTTCTGAAACCTCTTTAATCAGTTATCACGCGAGAAAAGATATGCGATCATTGCACAATATCGTCACACGTATCGGTATTGCTACATCTGTAATACTAAATTTTTCTGTCTTTTATGGGTCTTGTCAATAGAAAAGACAAAGTGATGGGTTTTCAAACGTAAAAATAAGTCAAAGTAAGACCTAATTATGGTCAGAATATTTCACAATTCTTTTCATATAATCCATCAAAAGTGCAGGTTGGTTCTTCTGTATCGCGAAGAAAAATAAGTTGGCAATAATGTACCCAAGAGGTAGGTGCATGTGCAGGCACAGTACGGGCTCTCAGAAAAGAATGAAGATGTTGTTTTGGCGCATTCGCTACCTGTATTGGGTATATAAGCCAAGCAAGTGTCTCTGTCATTTTGCTCAGCTTTGCTTTTTCTAGCACGCTGTTTCTTGCTCTATCTTGCACTGCAGAAGAATCTTGCTTGTAGATTCAAAACATCTGTTTGCTGCTTTTCACGTATTATTTGTGCATTTTTAAACGTTTGTTTTATGCTTTTTAATCATGTAAGTGTAAGGCATGACGTCGCGTCACTTGAATGGCTCTCCTGTTGCATAAATTAGACGACACTCATTGGATCTATGGAACGATATCTTAAAAAACGTATAGAGACCATAATTCGCCCTCAACATCTCATTAATTTCCTGCATGCCTAATCATTTAAAAAATATGTGTCTTAAAAAAAAAAAAAAAGTTATTAAGTTCTTGAATATAATGGGAAATGTTTGGTCTCAATCCCAACATATATCAATGGTTCAATACTTTCTCTTTCCATCGACAGATGTTGTATGCAAGATGCATCATATTTGCGGTGTATAAGATGCTTTTTTTAGCCATGAAATACATATTTAAAAGTGGGATGCATCTTACACAGTGAAAGCTGAGATTTTATTTTTGTGCACATCTTTCGCTATTTCACATGTTTGTATGAAGCATAATGAAGTTTTATGAGTACTTTATTTTCGAAATGTAACCATGAACCCTTCATTATATACAGTGTGGAACAAAAAGATTTCTAAAAACACATCATTAAGGAGCTTCGACCATCTGGTCACCCCCCTCCCACATACACATTGATTGGGTCAAGCACCCACATAGCCACTTTTTAATGTATAGCACATGGTTATGTTTAGCCTAATTTATTATCTTTATCCTAATTTACTGTACAATTTTTATGCCTGGAATAAATTCTCAATATTTCTACATTACTTGAAACCTACTTACTTAAATTTCTATGACATATTTTTATCTGAGAATATCTAACAAAATCTTTCTAAAAAATACACTTTTTAAGCTGATAATACTTCACAACTGGTTTATCTACTTATGTTTCGTTTATCTTCATGAAACAAAGTTTACTGTTTTAGCATTTTAGTAGCTTTAGTTTCCACCCATTGGCAAAACTCTGAAATTCTTTAAATATGAAAACTGAAGGGTGGGTAAGGCTTCCCCTATGGTTAAACCTCCCCCGTCTTCGTTTTAATTTATAAAAGTTGGCTTATATGCGTATTTAAAACCACATTTATCTATTTAAATTATAAAGCAAAAAATGTCAGAGAGTAACGTTGGCGTTATATATACAACGGCAATGACCTCAATAATGAATTTCGATTTTTTGAAAATTTATTAACTTTTATTCATAACACAATCTCAATTTTTGCATCGTCGAATAAGAAAAAAATATACTTTCAAATGCAGTTTGTTTGAAAATTGTATTTCCCTTTTTAGATATTTATTGTTTATAAAATAATTTTCAATAACGAATATTTTAAAATGCTACCTCTATCACATGCAACACGCTTTCAGAAGATCATGTCATTTGATCTTAAAACAATATTAATAATTCAATATTTGATTCCGGTCAATATTTCATAACTAAATTTAAACTTCATCAATAAATGAATAGATTAATAATCCATATTTTAGACGAAATATCTAGATTAAAGCTGACGTCAAAATAATGACGTCAAAATGTGGTTAAATAAATTTCGTTGTAGTCTGGGATTCAGCCCAGCACGTTTGGTACCAATAGCAGCATCGATCATTTTTGTATATTTGGATGGTAAAGATAGAAAAACTGCCAGTCAACTGGCACAACAGTGCAAGTATGCTAACAAAACATCGGAAACAGGAAAACAGAAAATTAAAAACTTATTGTAACGCACCTCATTTGACATTTAAAGTGTAACATGTTGAAAAAAACTGTCAGGTGACTGGATTAAGACTCGTTATTGGTCAGCTGTGTGTGATAAAAAGGGAAAAAAGACCTTAAAAAACTAAATATATCCTCTTTCATATTTAGATATGAAATAGTTAATGAGATAAATGTCATTTGCGAAGAATTCATCACAAACTCCGCATTTGTTTTGTTTTTTTTTAAATTTTTCGGTGCAACTCAAAATAATTTAGCTTTTTTCGGAGCATAATTCTAACGCTTCTCGTTATAAAGGAATAACACCCTTCTGCACAATTTTTACATTCCGGATATTTAAAATGAAATAGAATTACAAAAATGTGTATTTGAGTAACTGTCGATGCTTAATTATTGCAACTAGTTTGCAGTAAGTTTTAATACAAAAAAAGAAAAAAAAAAAAAAAAAACCTTTTTAATTATTTAGAAAATTACTCGGAACTATCTTAAATTTTCGTATTATCACATTTTATATTTATAACAATAAAATAGACAAGAGTTTTAAAAACGGAATTATAATTACTTGTTAATTATTTATCAATAAACAATTTTTCTTTAAACTCTTTCTAATAGTTACTTTCAAACTGCATGTGGTAAAATTAAATTATCCTTTATTCAAAAAGTTTTTGGTTCACATAATAACGTTTAAAATTTATAAAATATATTATCATTTTTGCAGGATATTGCAGTGTACGTCATGAAAGTAATCTTATTCTTTTGACAGCCAAACACAAGTACATCGATGATAAGCAAATGTCTCAGCCGTAAAATCATTTTATTAGGTCCTCCATATTTTAGCTGCCAAAATATAATCGTAATTCTTGCTTTTCTGACAGCTATTAACCAAACTCAAAGAATTTTCCCTTGAACTAGTCTTTGTAATAAGAAGAGTCAACATTTTCGACAACGGTAACTTCTTTGCATTTTGTGACATTAACCTTCGAAAGGCTTGTAATTTAATAACAACTTTATCATTGCACAAGCAAGTTTGTAGTAATTCCAACTAAGGAAGGTTGTTGGCAGTTCCGGTAAAAAGGAACGACAGTGGAAAATGACGCGTAATAATTTTTGACGAGTTTTAATAAGCAGTTGCATTTAATTAATGCTTCCGTGCTTGTTGTTGGAAGAGAGGGGAAATTTTGCTTACGCGATTCTATAACAATGGAGTGTTTGCTTAGGTATTCTCTGATTACTGGGTTATATATTGGTAAAAAGGGAATCAAATGAAGAGAATTGTTTAATGAAGATTTAACAATTGCAGAGTTTGCAAAACAAGTGTGAACAAGACAGTTCACATCAATTTTGGTAATTATTGCAAAAGACATTTGCATATGAGGTTAGCCAATCTTGAAATGTCAAGAATCGTTTCAATATATGCTAATCTAAAACTTGTTGAAAAAATTAACTTTAACTCATTTTGGACATTAAGGTACATAAAGTTAAAAGACTATTAAAATTTAAAACTGGAGAACCAAAAAAAAAAAAAAGCTCCAGTGTAAAGTAATTGATATTTTTGATTTTTTTTACTGATTTTCATGTAAAACTGTTTACCTGCAACCTTTTAAAAATAGATTTCTTTTTCACTCGATATATGCTAGAATAATTAAAGAAAATATTTAGACATCAATTTTAATTACCATGACTCTTTGGACATAATTCCAATAAAATAAAATCTGTCTATCTTAATAAATCTGTAATCTTCAATGTTTCGAAACTTGCTTTTCAATTACCTTATTTTCATCCAAGCTCTTCAAATGTTAAAACCACACATAGCTTTTGTATTTTTTGTTCCGGAATTTAAATAAAACGTTTATTATTTTAAGTCATAAATAATTATCATAAAATTATATATAAGTCATAAAATTATATTTACCCTTGAACTTATGCACTGTATAGGGACAACACTCAAATAACCTAGCCACATGATCTAAGTGTTTTCAATACTTACACAAATTCCATTTAATTAAAGCGACTTGCTATCAAGAAAAAATTGCATTATTTCACTAATAAAGGACTGTTTCATAAAATATGATAAATTTGGAAATTTTTAACATACAGAAATCTAACATATACGGGTACTTCAAAAACTATTTTTTTAATTAAAAAAATTAATTTCAGGGACAAAATGATGGATACTATGTGCAGCCCTTAAAAAAAAGTCAGTCATTTCACATTGTCATATGAAAAAGATATAGATACCAATCGAGTGGAATAATGTCTATTACTTAGTGCTATGCGTAAAATATACGTACGTATTATAAAATACAGCGTACGTATTATAAATTACATACCATTAATTTTTGAAAGCGTTAAAACCAC
Source organism: Maratus speciosus (assembly GCA_963932465.1). NCBI lineage: Eukaryota > Metazoa > Arthropoda > Arachnida > Araneae > Salticidae > Maratus > Maratus speciosus. The sequence goes on along the minus strand of OZ010788.1, from coordinate 377,103,114 downwards.
TTTCGCTCTTTATCTTATTACTTTTGATCAATCCAGCCTGTAAAACTACGTAGTATATGTATTCTTCTTAAAGTTACATAGTTAGAAGAATTGAAATTTTGAGAATGTTTATTTTGAATTCACATATATAACTTCCCAAAAAAATCATCAGACCAGATAATTACATTTGTAAATACATACAATGAATTGACCTAAACAAAATATATTTGTTTAAAATGTATATATTTTTTATAATTGCGAAAATTATTAATAAATTTATATTAAAACAATAAGAAATATAAGCTACATTAATTTTTACATAAGAAGAATTAGCTTCATCAAATATACGTGCTTTTATTGCTTATTATTAAAATTTTCCCCATAAATAAGAAAAATAGAAAATATAAATAAAATAAAATGCCAAAAAAGGGGTTGCCGTGGGAAATTTTGGTGGAAAGTTACAAATTCGGATTCAGCGACTCAAAAAACATAAAGTAAGCCGATTTCCAGAACTGCCATTAATTTTGCTAGGTAAAATTCCCTATTGGCTGGATTAATAGTGTTTTCAACAGAGTAGTGTATAAAAAACTGCAAACTTTAAAATACTTCATTTTTTTTCTCAAATTTATCCAACAAAATGATTTTTTTTCTTGTCAAAATCAGTTTTTGAAAGTATTACCTTTAATAATGTGTGTATATAATAAATACATGTATATCAGTTTAAAAAAATATCCTCAAAGTTATTCAAAGGGTACCGAGTCTCCTTAATACGTATATACTTTATAACCCTGTAAATATTCATCACCAGAAAGAAATGTTTTTAAATTTTAACGATTCTAGATCCAAAATTCTCAATAATTGCTACAAGTGATAAACATAAATTTTATGAAGACAAAATACCTTTATTTATTTACATTCGACATGTTTCATTGCATCAGACGGCAACATTCTCATGAAAACAAAATCATATTTGCAATGATTCAGCATCCTTGGAGCACCTAAAATTTGAAAAGAAATGCTACACAAAATCCTGAAATAATAGTAAAATAATTTCACGTTTACAAATTTCCATTTTTAGGTGCGTTCGCAATTATATAAATACGTCGCATCTATAGTCGTCTTTCAGTCCGTCTGCCTGTCTGTCTGTCCGTCTGTCCGCGTATAACAGAGCAAAAACTACCCAACCGAATGGTCTGAAATTTTAAATATATAATTTTTGTAAAATTTTGACGATTAATTTCAAATTTTATGAAAATCGGATGTACAGTTTATTTACAGGGACAGTCACAAGTTTTCCGTTACATTACGGTCAATGGCAAAAAAATATTGCAAGTACATTTTAATGATGTTACAATGCGGTGCAAAAAATATTTATAAAACTAAATATAGTACGAACGCACCTCATTTGCCACGTTTGACGAGCAATTTCCAACTTGTTTGTTAATAAAATCGATTTATAGGTGTGATATGTTATTATAATAAATAACATAAATGTTATTTTCACGGTGTATTTTCTCTAATAGCAACAAATAAAAATTAATGGTTTAATTACACATTTATTTAAAGATTAAGTCTTACATTTTACAAAAGTGCTTGTTTATTGCTGGGTTATTATATTATTAAGCTAACCATACACTCGTGTATTATGCACATACTGCTTTTTATTATCACATTTATGTACACATCTGGATAAAAAATAAGACAAAAGCATTCTTAATACATGATATTGTATGAAAATCTAACAGTTATTATTAAAATGACAGTATTCATAAAAGTCTTCTAAACAGATTTGCCAGAAAAAACCTCATTTGCCACGTTTGACGAGCAATTTCCAACTTGTTTGTTATTAAAATCGATTTATAGGTGTGATATGTTATTATAATAAATAACATAAAAGTTATTTTCACAGAGTATTTTCTCTAATAGCAACACATAAAAATTAATGGTTTAATTATACATTTATTTAAAGATTAAGTGTTACATTTTACAAAAGTGCTTGTTTATTGCTGGGTTATAAATACAAAATCGTAACTCAACGCTTTCATGCAGTGACTATACATGAATATAATTTACATTATATACAGTGACCATATATATAGTGAATATAATACAAAGCGATAAAATTTACCCAGACATTTTTTTGTCCGGGGCGGGATAAGAACAAAGAACCTGTTGCTTCAATTGCAAATTTTACCTATTGAGCAACACCTGCCTCCAATATATATAGCTCTATAGTCAGTGCAATGGCAATTAAAGTCACAAGTTATGGTTTCGACTCTCCGCCTGGACACTTTTTCACTTAGTTATAAAAATATCAATTAGTCTGATAACTTTAGAAATCAGTATGATCGAGTTAAAATTATACAGTAGAAAATTCGCGTAACACGCACTTCCATTTTTAGGTGCGTTCGTAGTTATACGTATAAATACGTATCACCTATAGTCGTCGTTCTGTCCGTCTGTCCGCATATAACAGTGCAAAAACTACCCAACTGAATGGTCTGAAATTTTAAATATATAATTGTTGCAAAATTTTGTGAAGTCCTTTCAAATTTTATGAAAATCGGACTTATAGTTTAATTAATCAGTCAAAAGGACAGTCAAAAGTTTTCCGTTACATTACGGGCAATGGGGAAAAAATATTGCAAGTGCATTTTAATGATGTTACAGCCTTTCGAAGAAAGTGAAATTGATATGCATTTATGAAGTGCACTAAAATAAACATTCTATACAATATGCGGTGCTAAAAATATTTATAAAACTAGTTACATTACGAATGCACCTTATTTAATACGTTTGACGAGCAATTTCAAACTTGTTAATATTGCAGTAAATTTCCTTATCCTTGTATTCGCGTGATCTTTTGTTTTTGTTTACTAGTTTTTTAATTCAAATTTTTGTCAAATTTTTTTTATAATTTTATTTTCTTGACAATGTTGCTGACTGATTCAATGAAACATGTCGAAATCTAAATAAATAAAGATATTTTGCCTTTTTAAAATTCATGGTTATCACTTATAGCAATTTTTTAGTATTTTAATATTTTAAAGTGATTTATATATATAGTTTAGAACGCTTCTAGTATTAAAAAGATCAAAGGTTTCCCTGGTGAAGGTGATGTTGCATTTAGCAGAACATACGCATTTTTATCCTAAACATTTATTGGCAGTTGAGAATTTTTTTCTTCATTCATTTCGGACATTAACATATCTAAATTTGAAATAATATCAAAATAAAAATAGTATTATATGAAAATGTAACAGGACTAATTTTTGTCGCGAGAAGAAGAAATCCACAGAAGCCACTTTTTACTTTGTTGCAAATGGCAACGGCAGGTTTGTTGATAGAATGTTGTTCGACGATTTTGAGTCGTAACAATTGAACGCTGAAACAAATGCTTTTATTTGGATATATAAGATGTTCAGAATGTTTCGAAACGAAATTATTTTAAATGTAAATATGTAAATATTATGCTCTTTATATTTATCTGTATGTGTTTAGTGGAAATATTGTGTTATATACAAGGAAAACAATGAAACGTATCTACATCATATGTCGTCAATTCTAGCGAAGTCTCTCATTTTATTTTAATTCTTATTGTTTTTTCAACAATTTGGTTAAAATTTTACCCACTTTCTCGGTGTTGCCCAAATTTTAACTCTAATATGTTTTGAAAAGCATATGCATAATTTACGGCCTATGATTGGTGATGGTACCTTCTTCTTATATTAAAAAGTATTTTCCTCTAAATTCGACAATTTAACGATTGCATGTTTATCTGGATTTGAAATAATGGCATGAGAAACAGAATGAGCTTGAAAAGATTACAAAGAATGTCTAAAAATGAAATGGTAAAAATTTTAACATTTGAAAACAGAGCATAATTAACTATATTTACGGAAGGATAAAAATATGAGGCAATTTTTTACCTAGTATCTAATTTTTTTCTTAATTATTAAGATTTTCGTTCATATAATTTTTTGATATTTCAACGTTTGATGTTTTTTGAAGAGTTTGTTTAAGTCTCTGTCATATTGTGTCTTTCATTGGAGTAAAAAAATAATAGATATTTGTACTCCTGTTTTCATATTTAAAAGTTCGAATTTAAGTAAAAGAATTTTCTGAGCGAGACTGTTCTATGTAAAACTTTATATTGTTGTATTTTTGTATTATACTTAGTTATATCTTCGACGTTTTTCCTTTTTTTAACCAATTAGACGTAAATGGACATCCCGTTTATTAAATTTTCAGACTTTTAAATTGTCATAGGAATCGCGAAAAAAATCTTCTTTAGGCGAGTTTTTGATATTTTTAACACATTTCGTCACGAAGTAATTCTGTTCGTAAAATGATGAACTAATGGACGAACACCAGAATTTTCAAACGAATTTATTATAAAATAAAAACTTCCTTATTTTCCTTTATTTTATAAAAGAAAAATGTTAATTAAATTTTCTTGGTACCGTTTGTCACTTTTAAAATTAAAGTTTGGTGTTCTTTTTTGTGGACACCGCCTGCTAAAGGGCTAAAACTTATGCTTTATTATTATTTTTTTAATTTATGCTTCAATAATATCTACAGGGTGTTTCAGAAATGACTCCCTAACTTTGAAATGACATAACTACGAAACAGTAAGAGACAGAAAAGTGAAACAAGTGGTATGTTGGACAGACAGGTATGGAATTTGATTTCCAGTGTTTTGCAGATATAATTCCAAGATTGGCGAATAGGAGGCAGCACAAGCGCATGAAGTTTTAAATAGTACTCAGACGTACAGAAAGCTCATTTGTGAATAAAATTCATTTGTCAGTCTGTTTCATTCCTGACACCTGTCAAAAAGTTGTATCGAATTAGTTACTATACGGAATTTGAAACAAATGATGTCGTTTTCTTTGGAGCAACATGTTTTTTATAATACTGGAATATCACCGACGGCATTCGTATCGATTCGCCTCCATATTCCCTGGATTTCAAACCATATGAATTCTTCTTGTATAATAATAAGCTAGAAGCAGCTAGGAGCCGTTCGGTAGCTTCATCGCCCCGAGCCCAACCCTTCCCGCTTTTCGGTGTCTTTAATTTGTGTAATTTCCCTTTTAAATTTGTCCGGTTTCAATTTTTGATTTTTGATTTTTTTTAATCTGGCTTTTGCTAGAGAGTCTTTCATTCGAGACGTGGCTGGGGACCTAAGAATCTTGCTTCCGCAAAAGAGTCGGAGTAGAGTAGAAGAATAAAGGGCTCGCCGCGGCGAGCGGCCCATCTTCGTCCGCAGCCCTTTATTCTTCTACCCTACTCCGACTCTTTTGCGGAAGCAAGATTCTTAGGTCCCCAGCCACGTCCCGAGTAAGAGACTCTCTAGCAAAAGCCAGATTGAAAAAAAAATCAAAAATTGAAACCAGACAAATTTAAAAGGGAAATTACACAAATTAAAGACACCGAAAAGCGGGAAGGGAGGGTTCGGGGCGATGAAGCTACCGAACTACCCCTTGCTTCTTCTAGCTTATTATTCTAATTGGTAAAGAAATCATATTAGATGTAAATTTCCAACTGGTTAAATTTTGTTAATCCAACTGGTAATAATTGTGTTAAAATTAATCTAGTGTAATTTCGTATCCAGCGATTTCGGGAGTTCCATTACCTGAGATTTATTCTGTTGAGCTGAACCAGGTTTCAGACCAGATGCTGTAATCATCAAGGTTAGCTGGGTGAAAAAGTTCGACCAGAATCGTCCGGGATAGCTCAGATGGCAGAGCACTGGCAGCTTCAGCCAGGAGGTCCCGGGCGATGAAGCTACCAAACTACCCCTTGCTTCTTCTAGCTTATTATTCTAATTGGTAAAGAAATCATATTAGATGTAAATTTCCAACTGGTTAAATTTTGTTAATCCAACTGGTAATAATTGTGTTAAAATTAATCTAGTGTAATTTCGTATCCAGCGATTTCGGGAGTTCCATTACCTGAGATTTATTCTGTTGAGCTGAACCAGGTTTCAGACCAGATGCTGTAATCATCAAGGTTAGCTGGGTGAAAAAGTTCGACCAGAATCGTCCGGGATAGCTCAGATGGCAGAGCACTGGCAGCTTCAGCCAGGAGGTCCCGGGCTCGAATCCTGGACGGACATTTTTCGCCCAGTTGGAAATTTACATCTAATACTTCAAAATTTACCTTTCGTTTGCCTCATGTTATTGTTAAGAAATGTGACCATTTCGAAACCAGTATAATGTGGTTTGACTTCCTTTTCACGAAGCATATAATCAGACAGTAATTCAATGACACTGCTTTGTGACTGCAGTGCCCTCTGATGTCCAGTCTTGGAACGATTTCTGTGAAGCGGTGTGTAACAAATTCCGGATCTGCCTGTTCAACATACCACTTGTTTCACCTGTTTGTCTCTCACTGCTTCGTAGTTAAGTCATTTCAAAGTTGAAGAATCCTTTCTGAAACACCCTGCAATTATTAGAGGTGATCTTAATACCCATCATCAACTCAAGTGAAGAATTAATGCTTCTTAATTTATCTCTTACCGTTTTTAAGTTTTACGAAAGCATAATATAACGCTTTCTAATAATTCCTGGAGCTAATAGCAATTCTGAAAAGTGTTATTTATCTTTAGGTTTCCCAGAAAGATACTTATTTCTGAGATTTAAAGAAGCATTTCTGAAACAAAAGCTTATTTTTCTGTGCTTAATTTTCAGAAACGTTTCATAGTATTTTTAGCAGTGCATTAATCAGATATCAGGGATGAGATCACTCCAATCCAAATGACCGATTACTACCACTAAATTTTAATAGTATTCTTTGTTTTGTCAAATCTTAGAAATTCTGTCATCAAATAATGCGAGAAATACTATAAAAATTTAGTGGTAGTAATGAGTCATTTGGGTCGGAGCGCTCTCAGTCAAATGTCGGAGCGCATTTGGGTAGGAGTGCGCCGTCGGAGCGCCTGGATAATCTAAAACCGAAATATCTGTTTTTCGGATGCTATCAATTCTGAAATAAAAATGTTACGTTGACATTCAAATTCAGAGAATTAACATTAGCATTCAAATTAACACTACTTTGATACTCTTGAATGTATAAATACTGTTATATAGCTGAAATATTTTAAGTGAGATATGATTGCATCCAAAAAATAATATTTAGAGTATAGAATACTGTTTAATAAGCTGTTAAAACTGCTCGAAAAAGTTTCTGAAAATTACGAGCCTAAAAAATATCGGAATTGTTTCTTTTAATATCGTAAATCTATTAATTTATGAGCTTTGTTTAAATCCTGGAAATCTATTAGTTTATGAGCTTCGTTTAAATCCTGGAAATCTATTAGTTTCTGAGCTTTCTTTACAACTAAAATCTCTTAGTTTCTGAGGATTCTGGAGATAAAGGAACGATTTTTGGAATCATGTGTAACTCGGCTGAAGTAATATTATTTTTTAGAAAACTTTCTGTCTGTATTAAAAAACGCTTATCTTTCTTTTTACAGTACACTGTTAAAAATTTGCAGCATTCTGTCCAGTCATTTGACCGTTTTTTTCCGAAAACGGTTACACAACCGTAATTTAACACTATTCTGACCATATTATTGGCCATTTTATGGTCAGAATATAGTTAAATTACGGTTACCAGACCGTTTTTTTCAAAAAACGGTCGAATGACTGGACAGAATGCTGCAAATTTTTAACAGTGTACGATGAGAAAAGAGGGTGCTGTGCGCTTTTACCCACTATCTAGAGAAAAAAAGATATCTTCTAGTTATATTTTTTCATCTTCAGTTATTTTATTGCTGAAAATAATTAACCGTTTATTCTGTTGATAGATGCTATATGTAAAAGTCTAAGACATTTAACGCAATTTTTAAGTTTATATAAAAATAGTTTATTTGCAACGTATAAGGAAAAAGAAAAACATAATTAATATTTCTTAAAAACTTACATAAAAGAGTTTGCAAATTTTCAAGATTCTGTCAGTCCACGTTGCTTTTGCCTGTATGAATTTTGTATATTAAATTAGCTTTCATTTTTTACACTTTGTTCTAATTAATATATTAATATTAGAAAAAATGTGGCTTTGCGTTTAAACATGTTAAATGAAGGAAATTTTTAGCATTTTTTAATTGATTTCATAAACATGCAAAATTAAGATAAAATCAAATTAATTAACGTTACAAGACAGCTAGAACGTTTTCCATTGACAGTATGACAGTAAAAATATGATGAAATTTCATTAAGATTTAAAGATTTGCCAAAAAATTTTAATTTTATAAATTAGACCGAAGAGCTTTCTTTGTGAATCATAAAAAAGTAGTTATTTGCTAAATTATATCCCCTTAGCAAAAAAAAAGTAAAAAATTAGGTAGATGGCTCATGAATATTTTTAAGATCTCGGAAGCTTAATTCAATTAAGTGCTCTAATGCAAAGCACCTGGAAATGGAAATAAGCGGAAAATTTTGTTCTGACAGCGTGAAAAATTTGATTAAATCCTAGAAGATAGCATTTTTCTGCAAATCTTTAGCCAATCACTTCTGATTAAGTTTAAAAAAATTTCCTTCTTAAGTGCTTAAAGTTACGTTTTCTAAATAAGTATTTAGCATATTTTTTTACTCACTGAAACAGTTTAAATGCGACACAATTTAATAAAATTTATTTGCAACAACAGAAGCTTTTAAAGTAAATTAATTCTAACACTTCAAGAAACTCGAAGCGTCTTAATAATTTATTTAAGGATATTATTTTGTTTATGACAGAAAATAACTTTTTTGAGAGTTAGTTATCTACGTGTTTCATATTATTTCAGTGTATTTTTTTTGCTCATACTTTATTTTTTATTTTTTATTTTTTTTTAAATTATAGAAGTACTTATTTGATGTAAGAGGGAAAAAAATACTTTAAAAACATACATGAAGTATCAGGATGGAAATCAATGAAGTCGCATATAGTTAGATAAAATATTTAATTTTCTTTTACAAGCGTCGACATTCATAGTTCTTCCCGCTTTATACCAGTTTTTAAGTCAAAGGAGTTTCATCGTTCTTCCCACTTTATACAATTTTCAATTGTATTTACGCCATATGATTTTATCGTTTTTCGCGCGATATACTATTTTGAAATTGTTTTTATGAAAAGGACTTTCGTCATTCTTACCTTTCTACCTATATTTAACTGTATTTTTCGAGACTCAACTTCATTTTTATCCTCGATCTAAATGATAATGCCCTATTCAAACAAACATATCACACTGTCATGTCAAATTTCACAAACCTCGACAGTCATTGTTTTCTAATCTGATCTTTCATGTGTAAAATATCTATTTTGAAATTTTTAATTACAATTCTTTGTCTTTGGTTCATATTTCAATTTAATGCGTCTCAATTTCTTTAAATTTTCTTGACATTCATTTTAAGAAACGTTAATTTTTACTGTAATTATAAGAAATATAATCTTTTACAACAAATCTTGGTTAAGATAATTAATTTAAAACATTAGTGCTACCAATGTAAATTAATAATTTATTTGCTTACCTTTGATCTTAAAACAATCTTGTTGAAGCCTATATTAAATAGGCCCCACCAGTGGCCGAGAGGTTCTGCTCTCGAAGCTGGTAGACGGGAAGTGCTGGGTTCGATCCCAATCGCGCCCGTCGGCCTAATCGTTCGGAGTTTTCGTGGTTTTCTTCGAGCCGTGGATCTTCCATGCGTTAATACGGATTAGGTTCCCTTAGAAAGACCCCCACGGAGGGCACTCCCCCCGGGCCTATATCCCTCGTGTAGATAATTGGCCGTCAAAAATCAACCCAACCCAACCCTATATTAAATAGCAACAATAAATTGAATTCTAGAACATTTTAAATATATAATTTTTCAAATTGTAATTTTGTGTTTATTTATAATTATTGTGGATCTTTAAAATAGCTCAATGTAGCGAAATAAAAGTTGTTCTTGAATGAACTTTTAAAAAATAACCGAAAATTACAGATCTATTTCATCAAAAATTTAAAAATTACGAAATTACATTTTTCCAATAGACGCAAATTCAAAATATTTTTTATACGTTATTTAAAGGTGTTCATTTCAATATCTTATATGATAAATTATTAAATCGCAAATTCTTTAAAATGCTCTAAATTGTATTTCGCACAAACAAAAAGGTTTATATATTTTAACAAAAATTTTAAAATTAGCGTAAACGCTGTTTGGTCTGTATAAAATTTTTAAAGATTACTATTTAAAGTAATTCACAAAAATGGAAATTCCCCATTGTCACTCTCACGGCATAAAAGCATACACCTAAATGCTTTTAGGTAATTAGTTTAAGTAGAGACAGTGAGTTATAGAAAAATAGCAGTGTTCCTACATCATTTGTACACTTGTGAAGACGCTGCCGTGCGATATAAATGTTTAAAATGCTTGCACGCCTTTTGTGTACACTGTTAAAAATTTGTAGCATTTTGTCCAGTCATTTGACAGTTTTTATCGAAAACGGTTATACAACCGTAATTTAACACTATTCTGACCATATTATTATTCATTTTATGGTCAGAATATCGTTAAATTACGGTTATGAAACCGTTAAAAAAAAAAAAAACCGGTCGAATGACTGGACAGATTGCTGCAAATTTTTAAAAGTCCTTCCGGCCAGTGCCGAGAGGAAGAGGTAGCTTTCATATTCCTTATTTTAAAAAAGTCAACTTATATCATTCAAACACACGAAGCTCAATTTAGTGGAAACCGAATATAGGAAATTCAAAACTAATTTTCATCAATATAATGAATGAGAATTTCGCGAAATTAGTCGGCTTTATCCAAGCTGCTTTTCTTTAAAGTAACTTATATTTGGCTGCCAAATTCGGCGATTTCTTAAAGTGCCTGCCATTTTAAGACAACATGGTGGATGAGGCTAACCAGTGAACTTGGTCGAGACCTTAGTAATTGCTGTGCACATGCTCACTCATATCGGAATCGGTTGATATATACGAGTGCTGTCGCATGCAAAAAATCAGATTTTTTAAAATGTCACCCACAATAGAAATTGAAACTGCTATATCGGAGCCATTTTTTAAAGTAAAGACAAACAAAAAGGCTCCTGAATCCTTATATCAAGGTCAAATACTTAAGAAAGAAACCTTTTTTAATTTCTAATTTTTTTGCACCTCACTTTAAATATATATATTTTTTAATTTAATGGCCGCCATTTTGAAACAAGATGGCTGATGAATCTGGCCAGCGAACTTGGTCGAGGTATTGATGTATACTATCAACATGCCTTCTTACATCGAAATAGGCAAATACGTGTGTTATCGCGTGACAAATACAAGATCGTTTCAAAATGTTAGCCATGCGAGAAATTCAAAGTGCTATAATTCAACCATTTTTTGAGATATAAACAAAAGAACAAATTTTCAGAAACAAAAACTGCTCCGGAATCTTTGTATCAAGGCCAAACACATAAAAAAAATCTTTTTCATTATCCAATTTTTTAATACCTCATTTTAAATTTAAATTTAAATTTTTTTTAAATGGCAACCCTTTTGAAGCAAGATGGCGAATGAAGCTGGCCACCGAACTCGGTCGAGACATTGGTATGTACTATGCACAGACCAAGTTACATCCAAATCGGTTCATAAATACGCCTGTTATCGCGTGACAAAAATCAGGTCGTTTTAAAATGTCAGCCACAATAAAAATTCAAAATGCTATTACTCAGCCATTTCTTTAGATATAGACGAAACAAAAACTGTTCCGGAATCTTTGTATTAAGGTCAAACACATACGAAAAAAATCTTTTTCATTTTCCAATTTTTTGGTATCTCATTTTAATTTTTTAATTTTTTTTAAATTATTTTAAATGGCCTCCATTTTGAAACAAAATGGCGGATGAAGCAGGCCAACAAACTCGGTCGAGATATTTGTATGTACTATGTACACACCAAGGTACATCGAAATCTTTTCATAAATACGCCTGTTATTACGTGACAAAAATCAGGACGTTTCAAAATGTCAGCCACGCTAGAAATTCAAAATGCTATAACTCAGCCATTTCTTAAGATATAGACGAAACAAAAACTGCTCCGAAATCTTTGTATAAAGGTCAAATACATAAGAAAAAAATATTTTTCCATTTTCAATTTTTTGGTACTACATTTCAAATTTTAAATTAAAAAATAATTTTAAATGTCCGCCATTTTGAAACAAAATAGCGGATGAAGCTGGCCAACGAACTCGGTCGAGACATTGGTATGTACTATGTACACACCGAATTACATTGAAATCGGTTCATAAATACGCCTTTTATCGCGTGACAAACTTCAGGACGTTTTGAAATGTCAGCCACGCTAGAAATTCAAAATGCTATAACTCAGCCATTTTTTAAGATATAGACGAAACAAAAAATGCTCCGGAATCTTTGTATAAAGGTCAAATACATAAGAAAAAATATCTTTCCATTTTTTATTTTTGATACCACATTTCAAATTTTAAATTTTTTTAAAATTTTAAATTGCCGCGATTTTGAAAGTAAACGGCTGATGAAGCTGGCCAACGAACTCGGTCGAGGTATTGGTATGTACTATGTACACACCGAATTACATCGAAATCGGTTCATAATTACGAGAGTTACAGTGTGACATAAGTCAGATATATATATCAGTTTTGAACGGAGGGTGGTTTCGGGGTCTGGGGGTCATGATCGATGAAAATATACCAACATTTTTTGAAATCGCTTTCCTCCGAACGGCTGCAATAGGTAGCTTTTTGTAATGAAAGCTACCTAACAGTGTATTTATAGGCCTGTTGTCTCTTTTAACACTTTTTTTGTACAGCCATGGTTGCCAAATGGATAAAATACGTGAATTACATGACTTCGACCGAGGGCAACAGGTGCTCATCTCAGAACAATAGGACATCAAGCAATATGGGTAAAATTCGTGAATTAGACACCTTTCATAAGAATACCTTGCCTCAGACAATAGGCCAACATGGATAAGTTGGGCAAAACTCGTGAATTAGACGCATTCCATTGAAGACAACAGGTGCTCGTCTCAGTTCAGAAAGACAGGTTTTCTCGATTTACAGCATTAAAGGTAATGCTGCAATAGGCATAACATACACATAAAGCGAAACAAAGAGTAGCTAATCCGCTTTGACTAACCCGCAATGAACATGCAATTTTGAATTAACTTTATTTTCGACGATTTGGCCGTATCTTCTGCGATCAGTGACACAAACTGTAGCACCGGTACAATCCAACTTATACTGTTAAAACTTTTGCAGCATTTTGGCAGGTCAGTCGACCGTTTTTTGAAAAACGGTTTCATAACCATAATTTAACTATATTCTGGCATAAAATGGCCAATTATGTGGTCAGAATAGTGTTAAATTACGGTTGTGTAACCGTTTTCGGAAAAAACGGCCAGATGACCAGCCAGAATGCTGCAAATTTTTAACAGTGTGCTGAATTGTCTGCACACATAATCTACAACGGAGAGGGCTCACTGCTCATGTCTCTGAACGGGATTCTGCAGTACAGGCCTTAAGCATCGGACTCCCACTCCCAGAAAAAAAAAATAAACAGCGTACAAAAATTAAATAATGCATCTAACCGCAGTAAAAATTTATTAGTTTTTATTCGACATTCTTTTAAATGTTTCCAGATTTTTACGAATTTAGATCTAAAAATACGAGCTTACAAACCAATCTCTTAATTTTATCACATCCAGCTTGTTTACTGGATTTGAACTAATTCCGTTTTTTCTTTAGCGACAATTGGACCCGTCTGTTAGGCGGAATGTTAAGAGAGGACCACTCGTTAAGTCATCCCATTTCGTTCAATGTGGCCAGAAAGTATCACGACTCTCTAATCAAAGATAGAATAGAGTAGCATGGAGGAATAAATCTCGATTTAAACTGCTTTAAAAAAGGGCACCAGGGTCATATCAAAGTATTTATAGCATGCCATATTAAAATGTAGGAAATCAATGAGACCTCGCAATAGCAGGAGATATTTTTCTAGGCAAGGCATTGTTTTTTGTACAAAGCATCTTCACTGAGTCTATGTATTTAGACAGGAAAACGATCAAACGAATCTTTTTATAATTTTCAGTCGAATGGTTAGAAATGGAATTACAAAAAAATAACTTCTTCTATCACAAGTTCAACCGGAAATTATCGGTTTTAAGGAGAATTATTCTTAAAGTCTTAGGGAAATGCTGATTTGCTGCAATAGTAAGTAAACACTAGCCAATTCTCACAAAGAATCTATTTTAAATATTCATTATGAAAATGTTAAAAGACAAATAAATGTTAGCAATGTAAACTAATCTCTGATAACAGAAGCTATTTAAATAATCAGTTAAGGTGAATTTGCTTGTAACAATACAACGCATGCAAAAATGCTGCGTTGTCTCATAAATAGAATGGAAGAAAACAAGTGAAGTGAAATAAATAAACCGTGATGTATTTTTTATTCATACTGATTAGAACTCTGAAAGTACATAAATTTTTATATTATAAATAAATTTTAAATACTATTAGAAATTATTGTTTTGAATTTTTAATGTCTGTTAAAAGGGAGTTTTTATAATGTGCATAACAGTTATCGTTGGCCAGAATTGTCTACATTGGGCCATGCGGTGATAAAATTTTATAATATACCAAAGTTAAGGTAATTTGAAAACAGTTTAAAAAAAAGCAATTTAACAAATTACGACCATTTGGAAAATGATTTTTTCAAAGACTAAAATTTAAGACATAAAAAATCGCACGGAGTTGATCATACATTACGTACGCCATGAATCAAACATTAATAGGGTTATGACTCGTAAAAATTGCAAGCGACAAAAATCGCCTGCGACTCCTCAGATTTCCTGAACCTTATGTATTATCCACCTGAAACTTACGTATTATCCAAGCAATTCATTGGCTGTTCGGGAAAAGGCTTTTCCATCGTCAGATTTCCAAGAAATCTGACGACCCATTTTAAATGAAATTTCATTCTTAAACTTCTAAACATCCCACAATATTACTTTTTATACCATCGTATAGAGAAAAAAATGTACTTTGAAATGCAATTTGTTTGAAAGCTGTATCTCAATTTGTTTCTGTGTTATTATTTTTTTTGGTAGTTTTTATTACTTTTTTGTCATAGTGGCAACAGAAGTATCCATCTCTGTTGAAAGTAAAGGGAAATACAGGTTACTGTATAGACCAATCTGAAAACGAATAAAATGCGGATTAAACCAATAAAAAGCTTCAGATATGTTTTTGATTTCCGACCCAGACGAGGACAATAACCATTTTCCAAATGGTTAATAAATAAAATCCATTTTAAAATATTAACACCCTTTAATCCTTAAAAAAAAAAAAAAAAAAACGAATTTTTTATGTAAGTCAATTCACTTTTATTTTCTGTGCAAGAGAAAACAACTAATACCTAAATACTACATATCAAATTTCCAACAGGGAAGCATGCTATAGTAATAACATGCGCTGTTGCAAATTTAGTATATTTTGTATTTCAAAATCTCACGCTATCTCCAAAAATTAATATTAGCTTAATTTAATCTGTCATCAAATAATGTGATTCTTACTGTTCAGAATCATTGATAGATCACTGAATTTAAAAAAAATCTAAACTGCCAACAGAGATAGCATGTTAAAATTTCATTGCAATCCAATCACAGTTTGAAATTGCAAACAGATATTAAAATTTCATTGCAATCCAATCACAGTTTGAAATTGTAAACAGACGGACAGACAAGCGCACATTGAGATGGACAGATAGACAAGATAAATAACTGAAGTTAGTAATTAATTACCATATTGGAAAATCGGAAAAATTAAATAATGTCCCAAAAAGAGGTGTAAGAACTGGAAATGTTTCTACTTCCTATTCAATTTTCAGCTGACGTAATAATGTTAACTAGAAAAAAGAAAAGAAGAAAATGATCCCGGAGAAACAGAATAAAAAATACCCTAATGCATTCGAGAATCTCCAGATCTATACTCCCCTCTCAAATCCCTCATCATCAATTATATCCGAATTCAACTGGCGCCAGGTTGTCTTTAACCGAGAGATATAAACATATTATATAGATAAGGTTATTGGAGGAAGCTTCCAGATACATTCAGTCACAATCATCACGTGACTGATGAGTACGCCGATGAAACATAACCGTTTTCAATAAGTCATAATAATTCAGATACTTGCCAAGTACTCTCAGAAATCAAAAATAATTTCAAATGCCAGCTACCATTTATCTAGCTACTGGAAGACTGATGGACTATGTTTTCTTGTATAGAGATTTTTGTCCCTTTCATTGAAGTTTTCTTTCATTTTATAAATTATTTTATTTCAATCTAAAAGAAATAGAAGAAAGTTATTTTATTTTAGATTTAATATATTTTTATTTTGTTTCAAGATTCTACCGAATTGATTTCTTTATACAGGGTGACTCAAACATTTTAAGGAGTTTGAAGGAATGTAGCTCACACTCAACAAGTTCTACATTGGAAATTAGGGTCGCAATACTTTATTCAGAGAAAAATACAAGGCGTTTAACTATAATTCAATCTAGGATTTTCTTTTATGTTTTTAACAACAACGAAGGAATTTTAAAAATATTTTCGACAGATTTGCATTGCTTTTATGTAAAAAGAGATGACATTAGATAAAGGAAGTGAGGAATATAGTAATTCAATCAATGACACTGTTTATAATGTAAACTACATTATGAAATATAGCACATCCATTTCAGCAATATTTGAATGCAAATAATAACCATTTCTTGAGATGCTATTACGTTAAGGACTAGAGGAACGTAGTAATTTAATCAGCGACTTTGTTTATAATGTAAATTACAAGATGTAATATTGCTCATCCATTTCAGCAATATTTAATTGTGAATAATAACCACTTATTGGGATAGCTTTACCATTTAAACAAAGAAAGTAAGTTTCCTCACATTTCGTTAAAATATTTTCATTATTTTTATCTCCTTTAATTTATTATAAATAGACATTCGGGCTCAGATTAGAATGAAAAAATATGGATTGCGACTCTAATATTTTTTTACACAAAAATTGTTTGTTTTTTGTGTACTCTACATTTCTTGAAAGTTTGTACATATTTTTGAGACACTTTGAATTGACGAAATAACCGTATTTCTTAAAGTTAGGTAAACATAATGTAATTCATTTAAGTGCTAAATATAATATAAATGGTATATTCAAATGGTATATTCCAATTAACTTTTAAATTAAAGGCTATTAGACATATTTTTCTTCCCCGGAAATATTCACTTTTTTCTGCCATATTTTTCCTTTTCTAAATTATTTTATTTCAGTCCAAAAGAGCTAAAAGAAACTAATTTTTATTCCTGGTTTTGTTCGTTTCAGTTCATTGCAAGTCCTGCTTAATAGTTTGTTTTACTTTAAATTAATCAGTGGCATTGATTTAACGAAAACTCATCAATGTGTCTTTTGATCTTTTCTGTGTTCATTATTTTGTAAATGTAAAGGATAATTAGTGGCAGCGGCTGAGGATTAGATCAGAATAAAGAAAATAAGGTGTTCATCGTAGGACGTTTTCTAGAAAGAAATACTTCTTTTTCGAAAAATTTAATTAGCTTTGTTCAAAATGAGATTCTACAGAACAAAGACAACTGGATTCTAAACTTAACGGGGAAATAATGTTTTTTTTTTTTTTTTTTTTTTTTTCGTTAATGGAAAGATAATTTTGATTTACTCTTAGATACTTCTAAATTAATTTGTTATATTTTTTCGTGAGATTTAAATTGTACTTTTCAGATAAGAATGGATGCAAGATCAAAGTCCTCTTATGTGACATTACAAAAAAATGTCCTTTAAAGGAATGGACAGGTTGTTCTTTGTTTTTTATATCCATACCAGAGATTTTATTTGAAGTAATATCTACTTTTGAGTGTGATTTTTTTACTTATAATGTCTAATAACACTGAATTTATTCAAATTGCTTATTTGATTAAATTGCTTATAAATTGCTATATTTTCCCTTTTCCAGAAATATATGCTTCTGTCTGCCATATTTTCTCTCTTTTTCTCATTTTCTAAATTACTTTATTTCAGTCCAAAAGATCTAAAATAAAATAATTTTTAGTCCTGATTTTGTTCGTTTCACTTCATTGCAAGTCCTGCTTAATAGTTTGTTTTACTTTAAATTAATCAGTGGAATTGATTTAACGAAGACTCATCAGTGCGTCTTTTGATCTTTTCTGTGTTTATCATTTGTAAATTTAAAGGATAATTAGTGGCAGCGGCTGAAGATTAGTTCAGAATAAAGAAAATACTGTATTCTTCGTACGACGTTTTTTAGAAGAAAATATTTCTTTTTCGAAAATTTTCATTAGCGTTGTTCCAAATGTTATTCTACAGAACAAAGACAACTGGATTCTAAACTTAAAGGGGAAATGGTGTTTTTATTTCGTTAATTGAAAGATAATGTTGATTTACTCTTAGATATTTCTAATCTATTCTAAATTAATTTGTTATATTTTTTCGTGTGTTTTAAATTGTAATTTTCAGATAAGAATGGATGCAAGATCAAAGTTCTCTTATGTGACTTTACAAAAAAAATGTTCTTTAAAGAAATGGACAGGTTGTTCTTTGTTTTATATATAAATATCAGATATTTTATTTGAAGTAATATCTACTTTTGAGTGTGATTTCTCTTTTATTTGTTATCATGTCTAATAACAGTGAATTTATTCAAATTGCTTATAAATTGCTGTATTTTCTCATTTCTAGAAATATTTGCTTCTTTTTGCCATACTTTCTCTCTTTTTTTCATTTTCTAAATTACTTTATTTCAGTCCAAAATAGCTAAAAGAAACTGATTTTTATTCCTGATTCTGTTCGCTTCACTTCATTGCAAGTCCTGCTTCATAGTTTGTTTTACTTTAAATTAATCAGTAAAATTGATTTAACGAAGACTCATCAGTGTGTTTTTTGATCTTTTCTGTGTTCATTATTTTGTAAATTTAAACGATAATTAGTGGCAGCGGCTGAGGATTAGTTCAGAATAAATAAAATACTGTATTCATCGTACGAAGTTTTTTAGAAAGAAATGCTTCTTTTTGGAAAATTTTCGTTAGCGTTGTTCAAAATGTGATTCTACAGAACAAAGACAACTGGATTCTAAACTTAAAGGGGAATTAATTTTTTTTCGTTAATTGAAAGTTAATTTGAATTTACTCTTACAAGGAGAGGGCCAACCTTGTTAATCACAGATTTTGATTATTTTAATATATGTTGTAGGGTATAGGCCCCTTAGTGTCAGGTTCAACGGATTTTATCCAATGCTCCTTAGTTCTTGAGAAACCGGGGGGTCTAATATTAGTGCACAACTTAAATATTTACTTTGCTACGACAATGATAGGTCAGTCGTAGCTCAGTTGGTATGGTGTTAGCCGGCTGATTGGCGGGCCCGGGTTCGATACCTGAATGCGCTACATTTGTTTTTCTCATTTTTTGTTTTATAAATTTACTTGTAAGTATAACCTAATAATCTCACTGTCAATTAAAATGTTTAATATTGTATATCAATTATAATTTTAACCTATTTAATTTTTTACTTTTAACTGAATAGTTGTAATAAAACATCATAAAACTGTTATTTTTTTTAAAAATCACTTTTAAAATATATTTCATATATTCGTTATCGTTGCAATGATATTGAGCAATTGTGTCAATTCCTGATTTTAAAGAAACATCATTTACGCTTTGCTTTAACAAAGGTAGTCAATGAGATAATACTATTATTCTGTTTTTAAAGTAACAAGCATAATCATATTAAAAATTAGCATCAGAATTAAATTACAACCGATTTTTTGCATATTAAAGATTTTTAAATTTGTAATAAGTATGCTTGCGCTTTCAATTATTTTGCTTTGCCCTTTATCTTTTTTCTGCTTTTATTTTATTTGAATATTCCTTTTTTTATCATAACTAGATGGCACCACAACAGAATTTGTCACGATTTTGGAATTTTTATCATTCAATAATAGATCCAATTTCTTTTTAAACCTCTTTAATGGATGAGAAATGATAGTTTACAAATAAGAAATGATAAATTTAAGTTTGTTAACATTATAATTAATGTTTGGTGTTAAAATTTTTAATTGAAATTATTAAATTATAATTATAACTATATTTATAAAACAAAAAATGAGAAAAACAAATGTAGCGCATTCAGGTATCGAACCCGGGCCAGCCGGCAAACGCCATGCCAACTGAGCTACGACTAACCTGTCATTTTTACTGTGAAGTAAGTATCTAAGTTGTCTACTAATATTAGACCCCCCTGGTTTTTCAAGAACTAAGGGGCATTGGATAAAATCCGTTGAACCTGACACTAAGGGGTGTCTACCCTACAACATATATTAAAATAATCAAAATCTGTGATTAACAAGGTTGGCCCTCTCCTTGTTAGATATTTCTAATCTATCCTAAATTAATTTTTTGTATTTTTTCGTGAGTTTCAAATTGTAATTTTAAGAAAAGAATGGATGCAGGATCAAATTTCTCTTATGTGACTTTACAAAAAAAAAGTGTTCTTTAAACAAATGGACAGGTTGCTCTTTGTTACTTATACATATATATATATATATATATATATATATATATATTAGTGATTTTATTTGAAGTAATATCTACTTTTGAGTGTGATGTTTTTACTTATAATGTCTAATAACACTGAATTTATTCAAATTGCCTATTTGATTAAATTGCTTATAAATTGCTATATTTTCCCTTTTCCAGAAATATATGTTTCTGTCTGCCATATTTTCTCTCTTTTTCTCATTTTCTAAATTACTTTATTTCAGTCCAAAAGATCTAAAATAAAATCATTTTTATTCCTGATTTTGTTCGTTTCACTTCATTGAAAGTCCTGCTTAATAGTTTGTTTTACTTTAAATTAATCAGTGGAATTGATTTAACGAAGACTCATCAGTGTGTCTTTTGATCTTTTCTGTGTTCATTATTTTGTAAATTTAGAGGATAATTAGTGGCAGCGGCTGAGGATCAGGTCAGAATAAAGGGTTGGGTTGAGTTTTGACGGCCAATTATCTACACGAGGGATATAGGCCCGGGGGGAGTGCCCTACGTGGGGGTCTTTCTAAGGGAACCTAATCCGTATTAACGCATGGAAGATCCACGGCTCAAAGAAAACCACGAAAACTCCGAACGATTAGGCCGACGGGCGCGATTGGGATCGAACCCATCACCTCCCGTCTACCAGCTTCGAGAGCAGAACCTCTCAGCCACTGGTGGGGCGGTCAGAATAAAGAAAATACTGTGTTCATCGTACGAAGTTTTTTAGAAAGAAATACTTCTTTTTCGAAAAATTTCATTAGCGTTGTTCAAAATGAGATTCTACAGAACAAAGACAACTGGATTCTAAACTTAACGGGGGAATAAAGTTTTTTTTTCGTTAATTGAAATATAATTCTGATTTACTCTTATATATTTCTAACCTATTCTAAATTAATATGATGTATTTTTTCGTGTGTTTTAAATTGTACTTTGCAGAAGAGAATGGATGCAAGATCAGAGTTCTCTTGTGTGACTTTACAAAACAAAATGTTCTTTAAAGAAATGGACAGGTTGTTCTTTGTTACTTATATATATATATATATCAGTGATTTTATTTGAATTAATAGCTAAAAGAAATTAATTTTTATTCCTGATTTTGTTCTTTTCACTTCATTGCAAGTCCTGCGTAATAGTTTGTTTTGCTTTAAATTAATCAGTGGAATTGATTTATCGAAGACTCATCAGTGCGTCTTTTGATCTTTTCTGTGTTCATCATTTTGTAAATTTAAAGGATAATTAGCGGCAGCGGCTGAGGATTAGTTCAGAATAAAGAAAATACTGTGTTCATCGTAAGAAATTTTTTTAGAAAGAAATACTTCTTTTTCGAAAAATTTCATTAGCGTTGTTCAAAAGGAGATTCTACAGAGTAAAGACAACTGGATTCTAAACTTAACGGGGAAATAATGCTTTTTTTTCGTTAATTGAAAGATAATTTTGATTTACTCTTAGATATTTCTAATCTATTCTAAATTATTTTGTCGTATTTTTTCGTGAGTTTTAAATTGTAATTTTCAGAAAAGAATGGATGCAAGATCAAAGTTCTCCTATGTAACTTAAAAGAGAAAAAAAAAAGTTCTTTAAATATATGGATAGGTTGTTGATTGTTACTTATATAAATATCAGAGATTTTATTTGAAGTAATATGAACTCTAGAGCGTGATTTGTTTTTTATTTATTATAATGTCTAATAACATTGAATTTTTTATTGCTTGAATTTTTATTCAAATTACTTATAATGTGTGAAACCAACAAAGTGAAAATTTGTTCACTCCAGGATTAGAAGCTGGACAATTGGCATTGCACTCCAGAACTCTAGAAACTGAGCTACCCGGAAGATATCGAGCCTGACACTCCTCACTCTTATATGTTGGCAAAGTTGAATTATGTAGCACAGGATGGAATATCTTTATGAAACACAACTCTATAGAAAACATGAAACGTAGGAGAATTATATAGACGTTATTTACCAAGGTTCTATGAAATGAATATATATCTATTTGTTGAAACGGCATACGCCCTTAAATAGTAATATAAATTTTAATTGCATTAAACTGTATTCAAATTGCTTACAAGGGGTGAAACGAACAGATTGAAAAAAGTGTCCACGCAATTATGAGAGCCTGGTTGATTGGTATTGCACGAAAGAGTTCTAGAAACTGAGCTACCAGGGCAATAACGAGTCTGACACTTCTCACTCTTATATGTTGACAAGACTGCACCATACAGCACAAAATTTAATATCTTCATGAGCCACGACTGTGTAGCAAACTTTAGACATAGGATAATTAAATTGACGTTATTTACCCACTCTTTATCAAAGTGAAAATATATTTATTTGTAGAAACGGCATACGCCCTTAAATATAAATTGAATTTTTAATTGCTTAAATTTGTATTCAACTTGCTTACAAGGCGTGAAACCACGAGAGTGAAAAAGTGTCCAAGCAATTTGGATAAAAATTCAAGGAGTATTTAAAAATTCAATTACTATTTAAGGACATATGTTCTTTTACAAATTAATATATGTCTAATAACATTTTAAAATAGTATAAGTAATATAGAGAGACAATTATATAAATTATGTTAATGACCTTATACATTTTTTTCTTTTAATATACAGTTTATAAAACTGATATTTATTTTTATACATATTTTGTATAAAAGGTTTTTTTTTTTTTAATATTTCATTATTCC
Organism: Maratus speciosus; assembly: GCA_963932465.1. Taxonomy (NCBI): domain Eukaryota; kingdom Metazoa; phylum Arthropoda; class Arachnida; order Araneae; family Salticidae; genus Maratus; species Maratus speciosus. The sequence continues at coordinate 377,079,824 of OZ010788.1, read as the reverse complement.
ACAGCTGATATAGAAAATTCATAGCAAAGCAAATATAATTTCTAAATGTGTTTTGATAAATCTTATTTCTTAAAATATTCTATAAATATGGATTTAATAATCTGTACATGCTTTCTCATCTGCGCACTACCATCAAAGTGTTTCATTACAAAAAAAACACTATACACGCACATAATTAGATTTTTCAATTCTATGTTTAGTCTTTTTTTTTATATCGAACAATACAGTTGTTTGGAATATCTTAGTACTGTACTATGAGTAATGTAGCTAATTTATTATATTTTTGAATTTTTACTAATTTTAGTGTATTAAAATATTCAAGTTTATTTATGTTTCTTGACCAAGGTGGTGGTAATTAGTGTTGTTTGTTTATTTAATTTTTCTCAACAATTTTTATTTCCCACTTATATTAATAGTTAACTAGACAGTACTGGTCAAAATGTATCGGAAAACAACTTAAGAGGTTCCACAGAAAAAAAAAAAAAGTTCATAACGTCTTTAAAATATAAGAAATCTTTAGAGAATATTTGTTAGCAAATGTAAAAAAAAAAAAAAAAATAAAATAAAATAAAAAATAAAAATAGAGATGAGTCTCTTTTTTATTGACGGTCTAGGTACCGGTTACACTTTAATCCTCTTTACATAGAAAAATAAAAGAGAGAAATTCCAGTTTTCAGATTAAAAAAAAAAAAAAAAAGGATAAAGTGCGAATATTACTCACGCTCAGAGGCTACCGTACAATAGATATGTGATTTTTTCCTTTATTATTAAAAAAAGTCGTTGCTAAAATAATAATAACACTTTGTAAAATCTTATGCGACGTACGGTTGGGTATAGCTATATATAGTAGAAAAGTATGAATTGTTATACCATAAAAATTCAAAGAGATATGAAGCTTAAATAATATCAAATATTGCTATTCTGTAAAAACTTTTTAAAATCTTATCCTAATCTGTTTATGATGAAATTAATTAGGTACAGACAATAAATGTAGTGCACATTTAAACTTCATTTGGGCATTTCATAAAAATTAATTCATCATAGTAATAATCTTTTCTTTTTTCAGTGTAGGTAAAGCAAAACCCTTGTTCAAAGTTTAAACTTGGCATTTTGCTCAGAGCGCTTCGAAAGGACGTCGCAAAATTGCAACTTTGCCTTGGTCCATGCTGCGTTTTTCCCGATAGGTTTTTAATTATCTTTTAAATACACGGGAGGCGTATTGAGAGATCCACTCAAATCAAACTAGTCGCGAATCACATAGTATTTATGTGATTAATTCTAATTAAATTAGTCTGCTTTTAACAATTTACATTTACTGCTTTTATACTGCTACTGTGCATTAAATTACACAAATATATCATTAAAAATTGTTATCTGGTCTTAAAAGCCGATGATACGTAGAATACGCCATTCCTGTCATTATGTATGTCCAAACCGCCCATGTCTTTAAGGATTAATATCTCCGTAGGTACGATAGGTACCTCCAGCGGTCCTCAACACCTTTGCCGAATGCCCGCAAATTGAAATTTGTGTGCAGTGGAAAAATGCACTTTCTTTAAAAAATATGTGAACCAGGGTAATCGATATAATTTCCCTGCAAGGTTAAAATTAACCTCTACTACATTTAATTTTAGTAGATTCGAAAATAGATGGGGGGGGGGGGGGCATATATTTTCTCTACATTTTACGATATCTCTGAAAATATAATACCTAAAAAAATGAAATGTATTTTTGAGTTCAGCCTTACGAAAGCTTTCATACGATACCCCATACAATACACAAAGAATGTTTTTTCAAGTAACTTAATTAGCCCCTGTACATTTTTCGTAAAAATATTTGTAAATGTTTACTAATGTGCAAATATGTGGGTCAATAGTTTTAAATGCGGCCCCCAATTTGAACTTTTCACGTTTCATAGTTTTCGAGTAATATGGGTGTGACAGACGGACAGACAGACACACGAGTGATTTTATAATGGTTCCGCTTCTACTTTTTAAGCACGAAACCCTAAAAATGAACATTTCTAATAAACATTTTACACATAAAATTTGTTTTCAAAAATTTAACTCCATTGCAATACCAATAGATTGCACCACACGCTTTTTATATAAATATTTACATTTTAACCCCCCCCCCCCCACACACACACACACCCAATCTTTTTTACGCGTAATATTTACTTACCTTTTTTAGTATGTATGCCTTATCGATCAATTTTAATAAAAAATATATCAAAAATTGTAAATAGTTTCAACATATTTAGTCGACAATTATATGCCAAAGTTTTTAAATTAAACCTTTTAATACAAAATCATTAACACACACACACACACACACACACACAAAAAAAAAAAAAGGATGGTAAATTTTCCTGAATAATAATGAAGAAAATAAAAACAAATTCTATAACTTTTCTACCTAAATATTTTACATTATTGAACGGAGTTATCAGAAAACTAACAACATCTGAAAAAAATCTTATGCCAGCAGTAGGGTTTGAAGCTCTGCACAACGTGTCCTTTGCGCAACTTAGTATGAAGTCGTTCTTAAAATTACTTTTACTTTAGATTGATTGTGCTTTGAATATATAGATTTCGATAATTTATTTTGACAAGTAAAGAGCAAATTAAAGAATAAAGCAAGTAAAGAATGAAATATATGTTTCCTGCTTTTTTCGAAGAAAGTTGGACTTATTTAAACATTCGCAATTTCAGTAAAAGCCAGGAAATTTATATATGTAAAAATACGATAAAAAATATTTTTAATTTTACAGAAAAAAGTAAATATTATATATAAGCTAAATAAAGGTTAAAAATAAAAATAGAATCCATTAGACGGGATTATTTTAGTTTTGAGGTTAATCAACTAATTCAGCTCAAATATACATAAACGTGTTATATAATCATAAGTCAGATTTTTTGCTACTATAAACTCTGCTCCAGTAAAAATTTACTTCTTAAACAGCTTTTTCATTTTACTATTTTGTACTATGAAAATAACATACCTCTTTAGTTCATTAATTGATATACTAGTTTTGCAGATGGTCTTCATTTTTGAGTAATTGCCGTACGATTGATAGTTAATGATTTTTATCCCTTAAAGCCTTTTAGACCGATTTTACAAAGATGTATGCGATTGTGAGGCAACGGACACTGAATGAACTTGAATGGATTATGGAACATTCTATGTTGGTTTTGTGGCTGTGTGGCTCAGGTTTGTGTACAATTTTTTGCTGTTTTTGTGTACTCTATACATCACTTTTACTTCAGCTGACCTTCAGATTGGGAGATGAGTTGTTTATTGTGTAGTCGGTTCCGGTGTGGTAGTTTTTGTGTTATGCTTTCGAATGTTTTTGTGCAATTGATTTGTGCTTTATCACACTCTGACCGAAACCCACTGCAACAACTGGAAAAAAAATTGTTGCGCATAGTAATTAGCCTGAAACATTGTTGTGCTTCTATATACCCAGTGCCAATGAGCCACAGCTTTTTGGCTTTGTTTTTCTTGTTCAAGTTTTGTCTGTTAACCTTTCTTTTATGTTTTGTTGTTTATCTTCAGTTTAATTATGGTGCGAAATTCTGTGTCTGCCAAATGTGTTTAAACATAATGTGATATATGTATTGCAAATTTCTGAGGAAAGGAAAGAAGATGAAGATAAGAGAAGATAAGATGAGGTTCCAATGCAGAAAATGAAATTGGCAAGCATGTTTTTGGTAAGAACTTTTATTTTCTTTGCAAATTCGCCACGTTTAGGGCGAATTTTTTTTATTAAAATTATTAGTTTCAACTATAAATAAAATAAACAAAGATATTTATTTTATTTTTTTTTAACGCGCATGCATTTATTGAATTTTTCGGTGGAATCATATTAAACATTTGGGACAATGGAAGAATATAAGCTCCTTTATGGGCTTCGGAGTTGCAAGTTTATTTTCAAAAAATATGTAAGCAACGTGCCCCAATTTTAGGAAGTCACCATTAAAAATCAAAATTACCATAAAATTAATTGAATTTTAAATTTAATAAATAATGATATAAGTGAATTAAAATATGATTAAGAAAATAAATCTATAAAAAATGGTAAATTTAAAAGTAAAAAAAAAAATGGAACAAAAATAAATTCCCCTAATTCAATTAATTCCTTACATATAGTTGAAAAACTGTAGTAGACAACAGTCACCTTTGTCACTCTTTAAAAAAGGGGTAGAGGTCGCTTAAAAAAAAAAAAAAAAAAAAAAAGCTACGAGTTTTTGCTGCTGTTTGTATGTGATGATACATGAATGCTGTTTGTTTGATGTTGGTTTATGGTTTTATAAAAAAAATTCAGTATGGTGATTAATCCTTCTTTTTAAGGCGGTACTACGAAGATCTCTTCAAACTGCGTCATTTCTTTAGAATTGATAAACGAACTCTTCTTAAATTATTACCATATGCTCTGTAAATATAGTCAAGATTTAGAAAATCAACATATCATGCAGGCATAAATAAGAACAAAACAAAAAATTGCAAACGAGAAATTTGAGAGTATTTAAGATCTGAATATACGCGCGACTTTACTTCTGAATGTAAGTATATGCTTATTCCACGTAATTCTGCTATCGAAGCTAACCCGCAAATATTTTGTATCTTAAGTTAAGGGAATAGTAATATTATATATGGTTATGCTGTTAGAAAATTTAATTTTTTCAGTGAAATAAATGCAGAAGTGTTGCTTTTACATTGAATTGAACGCACTACAGGATACATCATTCATGAAAATATCAATGCACCTTGGTGATTTTTGCGTAATCAATATAGATGATGTGCAGAAGTGTAGATTGGTGTGTCGTCCGCTATACAGAGCAATTAAAGTATTCAGTTACCTGCATATCGTCAACGTGTATTTCAATCAGGCTAAGACTGTAAAAACAACTCTGAAGAACCCTTGAACCCAAGAGAATTAAATATTTAGTGGAGGGAATATTATATATACATGCAGACACGGAACTTTTAGGTAGCTAAGGTGTGAAGTGTATAAGTCCAGGGTAGTAAATAAGAGTAATGTGCGAATGTATTAAGTGTATAAGTCCATCATGAGTGCATAGAATAAACATATAAATAAGGCCATGTTTCAGACTTTATCAAAGGGCCTACTAGCCCAGTAAAATTAGGTTCCAAAAGAGCTTAAAGTGGAAAATTCTGGTGTAATTGTTTTTAGTGTCTTACTTTATGTTTTCGAGGGTGCTGAACACGAATCTGAAGTTGTCCTACAAAATTTCTCACGGAAAATATGAAAAATCATGAAAAAAATCACCAAAAATCTCAGTTTTTTTTTTTTTTTGGGGGGGGGGGGGGTTGGCTTATAACTTGAAAAGTAAGCTTTTTACGCAAAAGATGACTCTATATTAAAATACAGACGAGAAAATGACCTACAATTCATGTACGTATAATTTTTTGGTAGAACATATGACTTTCAAAAATCGGCGAAAACCAATAATTTTAGAAAATCACAAAAAAGATATTATTTTACACCCTTTCCATTCATAATACTAAATTAAGCATTTCACTGTAAACATTTGCTAACGTACTTACTTATTATTAGGTTATATATGATTACGATATAGGTATACAGTGTGACCTCGAAAAGCCGGCATTCAGAGATCCGGTAACTTAAAAAATCCGGCATCAAACTCATCTCCCTCCCCCCCCCCCCCCCCACCTCTCTATTTTTTCATTTCCAACTTTCGGAAAAGTAAAAATAGCAATTATTTACGAATTAAAAACCGAGATAAAAAAACGATAAATAAGCGGACAGCGTGATCGCTGATACTGGGCTGAATAGAACCATCGACAACACTGATAGCAGCTCAGAGGACCGAAGTATTTATGTTACCTTAGGTCTGCATACAATAAATCAATCCATTAGGCGTCCTTACCTCCTACTGAGTCTGCAGTTCAGCAGCATTCCTTGAGGGTGTATTTTCAAGTTCAACAATGGCTTGGGAATGAAAAAGATTCTGAACAATGGGGTTGAAGGAAACGAAAGATGGTCTGGAGCCAGTAACCATGCAACAACAGCGAGCACCTCAAGCCGTTTTAAAACTTATTTTAGGTAGCTTTCTTTACAAAAAAGCTACCTATTGCAGCCGTTCGGAGGAAAGCGATTTCAAAAAATTTTGGTATATTTTCATCGATCATGACCCCCAGACCCCGAAACCACCCTCCGTTCAAAATTGATATATATATATATATATATCTGACCTATGTCACACTGTAACTCCCGTAATTATGAACCGATTTCGATGTAATTCGGTGTGTACATAGTACATACCAATGTCTCGACCGAGTTCGTTGGCCAGCTTCATCCGCAGTTTTGTTTCAAAATGGCGGCCATTTAAAATTTTTAAAAAAATTTTAAACTTGAAATGTGGTACCAAAAAATTAAAAATGGAAAAATATTTTTTTCTTATGTATTTGACCTTTATACAAAGATTCCGGAGCAGTTTTTGTTTCGTCTATATCTTAAAAAATGGCTGAGTTATAGCATTTTGAATTTCTAGCGTGGCTGACATTTTGAAACGTCCTGAATTTTGTCACGCGATAAAAGGCGTATTTATGAACCGATTTGGATGTAATTCAGTGTGTACATAGTATATACCAATCTCTCAACCGAGTTCGTTGGCCAGCTCCATCCGCCGTTTTGTTTCAAAATGGCGGCCATTTAAAATTTTAAAAAAATATTAAAACTTGAAATGTGGTACCAAAAAATTAAAAATGGAAAAATGTTTTTTTCTTATGTATTTGACCTTTATACAAAGATTCCGGAGCAGTTTTTGTTTCGTCTATATCTTAAAAAATGGCTGAGTTATAGCATTTTGAATTTCTAGCGTGGCTGACATTTTGAAACGTCCTGAATTTTGTCACGCGATAAAAGGCGTATTTATGAACCGATTTGGATGTAATTCAGTGTGTACATAGTACATACCAATCTCTCGACCGAGTTCGTTGGCCAGCTCCATCCGCCATTTTGTTTCAAAATGGCGGCCATTTAAATTTTTTTTTTAAATTTAAAATTTTAAATGTGGTACCAAAAAATTGAAAATGGAAAAATATTTTTTCTTATGTATTTGACCTTTATACAAAGATTTCGGAGCAGTTTTTGTTTCGTCTATATCTTAAAAAAATGGCTGAGTTATAGCATTTTGAATTTCTAGCGTGGCTGATATTTTGAAACGTCCTGAATTTTGTCACGCGATAAAAGGCGTATTTATGAACCGATTTGGATGTAATTCAGTGTGTACATAGTACATACCAATCTCTCGACCGAGTTCATTGGCCAGCTTCATCCGCCATTTTGTTTCAAAATGGCGGCCATTTAAAATTTTTTTTTAATTTAAAATTTGAAATGTGGTACCAAAAAATTGAAAATGGAAAAATAGTTTTTCTTATGTATTTGACCTTTATACAAAGATTCCGGAGCAGTTTTGTTTTCGTCTATACCTTAAAAAATGGCTGAGTTATAGCATTTTGAATTTCTAGCGTGGCTGACATTTTGAAACGTCCTGAATTTTGCCACGCGATAAAAGGCGTATTTATGAACCGATTTGGATGTAATTCAGTGTGTACATAGTACATACCAATCTCTCGACCGAGTTCGTTGGCCAGCTTCATCCGCCATTTTGTTTCAAAATGGCGGCCATTTAAAATTTTTTTTAATTTAAAATTTGAAATGTGGTACCAAAAAATTGAAAATGGAAAAATAGTTTTTCTTATGTATTTGACCTTTATACAAAGATTCCGGAGCAGTTTTGTTTTCGTCTATACCTTAAAAAATGGCTGAGTTATAGCATTTTGAAATTCTAGCGTGGCTGACATTTTGAAACGTCCCGAATTTTGTCACGCGATAAAAGGCGTATTTATGAACCGATTTGGATGTAATTCAGTGTGTACATAGTACATATCAATCTCTCGACCGAGTTCGTTGGCCAGCTTCATCCGCCGTTTTGTTTCAAAATGGCGGCCATTTAAATTTTTTTAAAAATATTAAAACTTGAAATGTGGTACCAAAAAATTAAAAATTGAAAACATATTTTCTTCTTATGTGTTTGACCTTGATAAAAAGATTCGGGAGCAGTTTTTGTTTTGTCTATATCTTAAGAAATGGCTGAGTTATAGCATTTTGAATTGCTAGCGTGGCTGACATTTTGAAACGTCCTGATTTTTCTCACGTAATAACAGGCGTATTTAAGAACCGACTTGGATGTACCTTGGTGTGTACATAGTACATACAAATATCTCGACCGAGTTCAATGGCCGGCTTCATCCGCCATCTTGTTTCAAAATGGCGGCCATTTAAAAAAATTAAAAAATAAAAAAAATTAAATAAGATACCAAAAAATTGGAAAGTGAATAAGATTTTTTTTGTATGTGTTTGACCTTAATACAAAGATTCCGGAACAGTATTTCTTTCGTCTATATCTAAAAAAAAATGGCTGAGTAATAGCATTTTGAATTTCTCTTGTGGCTGACATTTTAAAACGACCTGATTTTTGTCACGCGATAACAGGCGCAATTATGAACCTATTTGGATGTAACTTGGTCTGTACATAGTACATACCAATGTCTCGACCGAGTTCGTTGGCCAGCTTCATTCGCCATCTTGTTTCAAAAGGGTTGCCATTTAAAAAAAATTAAATTCAAAATTCAAAATGAGGTATTAAACAATTGGAAAATGAAAAAGATTTTTTTATGTGTTTGTCCTTGATACAAAGATTCCGGAGCTGTTTTTGTTTCTGAAAATTTGTTCTTTTGTTTATATCTTAAAAAATGGTTGATTTATAGCACTTTGAATTTCTAGCATGGCTAACATTTTGAAACGATCTTGTATTTGTCACGCGATAACACACGTATTCGCCTATTTCGATGTAAGAAGGCATGTGGATAGTATACATCAACACCTCGACCAAGTTCGCTGGCCAGATACATCAGCCATCTTGTTTCAAAATGGCGACCATTAAATTAAAAAAAATATATATATTTAAAGTGAGGTGCAAAAAAATTAGAAATTGAAAAAGGTTTCTTTCTTAAGTATTTAACCTTGATATAAGGATTCAGGAGCATTTTTTGTTTGTCTTTACCTTACAAAATGGCTCAGATATAGCAGTTTCAATTTCTATTGTGGGTGACATTTTGAAAAATCTGATTTTTTGCATGCGACAGCACTCCTATATATTAACCGATTCCGATGTGAGTGAGCATGTGCACAGCAATTACTAAGGTCTCGACCAAGTTCACTGCTTAGTCTCATCCACCATGTTGTCTTAAAATGACAGGCACTTTAAGAAATTGCCGAATTTGGCAGCCAAATATATGTTACTTTAAAGAAAAGCAGCTTGGATAAAGCTGACTAATTTCGCGAAATTCTCATTCATTATATTGATAAAAATTAGTATTGAATCTCCTATATTCGGTTTCCACTAAATTGAGCTTCGTGTGTTTGCATGATGTAAGTTGGCTTTTTTTAAATAAGGATTATGAAAGCTACCTCTTCCTCCCGGCACTGGCCGGAAGGACTTTTTTGAAAATGCTAGCAGATCTGCCAGAAAAACTCTGGATGCAAAAAAGCAGGCCTCAAGCGCCTCAATATGTCTGTGAACTGCGAAAGCAGTTGTAACAACATGCCTATTACTGAAATCGAAGATGACGAGGATGATCCTGAAGTACTTGAAGGTAAGTATGCATAAATAATTTCATTTCACCTTTATTTTTTCACTAACTTTTTTATTTTTGTGATCAAAATATGTAACTTAATTTAGTGTGCATAACTATTCAATTTTCAAACAATTAGAACTAAATCATAAATTATTTTTTTAACGGTGGTTGGTTCGTAATATATTAGGCTAATATATTTCCTAAAATGAGGTCCAAAAGTAACCTATTCATGACTTGAGTCGTAAATGAGGGCTAAATAAAAAAAGATATGAAAATCATGTTATGATAAGATGTTGCCTGAATCATTATTTAATTAATTACAATTAGTTCCACCGTTTTTAAAATACTATGTACCAGGGTTGGCAAAAAAAAACAGGTTTTTTTTCGAAAAAACAAACAAAAAAAAACCCGGTTTATTTCGTTTAAAACAGGTTTTTTTCGTTTAAACCGTTTTTTTTAAATATTTTCTCATTACATTTACATGCATATTTATTGATAAAAATAGACATTGTTGGACGTATACGTAGTATAACTTCATTTGAAAATAATTTAAATTAAATAATTACAGTCAATTTATGTAAATTTGAGAAAATCATATTTTAATTTAAACAGTATCAGTAAACAGTTAGGTTCAAAGAACACATTGCTATACACAGTGAAACATTGATATCCTTTACGATGACATCGATTACCATTGATAATCTTTATAAACAATCTTTTGATTACTAGTAATAAACATTTGATGTAGTTTGGTGAGTATAACATTATTTTTCAGTTATTCAAAAACTAAATTTCAAATACTTCTTTGGGTTGACAATTTGAGTGGCAATTCGGAGTCAACATTTTTCGTCACAAGATTAAGCAAATAACAAATATATATATATATATATATATATATATATATATTCAATAGATTGGTATTATTAAAATGCTATAACTAGCACCCAATTTTTGAATACTCTCTTATTCCAATTCATATTTTGATTTTAATTCTTAAAGATAATTTCCACAATCAAGAAAAAATTCTTTTACAGCTTGACCAAAATCTTAAAGATCATCATGCTATGTGCAGTTACATGACTCCATATTCAAAATCACCAAGCGTGTTATGAAAAATTGCTTTAAATAATCTTTTTTTAAAATGAAAATATTTTATGCTAAATATTGAATATTTTTAATCTATTTTATCTTTGAAAAATTCACATGTTTTATTTTTTTTTTCTTTAGAGTAATAGATATGTTCTTCAACACATACTAATTTTCATCCTGTACATGTAAACATGACCTATACCCACTATATCTAATGCTTGTTGTTGAAATAATGTGTTAAAAGTAGTAATTTTATATATCTGATAATTTGACATTTAAATTATAAAGAAAAAAGAGAAAATGTCATTAGATTTCTTCTTCTAAAAAAAAAAAAAAAAATCTTTTTTTTAAGAAAAAAACAGTTGGTTTAAACCGTGGTTTAAACCATGGTTACAACTAATTGGTTTAAACAGTGCCAACCCTTCTATGTACACCAGGGCTGCTCAGGAGCCAAAGCTTCGACCCTTAGGTGTTTGCTGTTTTCGCCTATGGCTGGGTCAGCAATTTTCTCCTTCGGGACTAAAACAACCCTTTCGCGCCCAGTTGCGTAAATAAATATTATATTTAATTATTTTTTTTAGGTCCAAAGAATTGGAAGGCATGCCTGCAATCATTCAACCTTTGGTCAAGAGGATTCGGTGTGACTGATGAGTGCCATTTTAAGTCAATGATCATTTAATAATAAGTGTAGTATAAAAGAAATACTTAAGGGAGACCGGGGCTAGTTGGCTACAGGGGTAAGTAGGCGCAGCCCCCATAAATCACCTGTTTGTGGATAGATTGTGCAACCAGTCACAGAGTACATTTCTTCTTGCGTCTTACAATCCTCATGGTAGTTTTGCAGCGTTACCTACGTGCAGTGGACATTTATTACGATTTTTCTGTTTTTTGCGCTCATAAGTAATTTTTTTGTTGCTTCATTCTTTTTCTAATTTCTAATACTTACATTAAAAATTGCGATTTATACTTGTGCAATTTTTCTTAGTGTATAGTTAACTGTACCTACCCCATATGTGATTTACTTGGATTATGTATGTTTAGAAGGTTACGCCTCCCTTTTGTGAAGAAATTTATTATGGGGCTAGTAGGCGCATTGAACACAAGGCAAGTTGGCTCGGTGTCTGGTGTATGCTGGTATCTTGAAAAACAGCAAAAACAGGAAAAAGTCGTTGCAATGCAAGATTTTGGGGACACGGCGATTGCCCAAACGGAGACACTCGATTTTTTATTTGGGACAACTGTAACTCTGATGATGTTATCGAGTAGGATAGAAGTTACTCAATGTTAATGTTTTATTCATTATTTTCATGTCTGTATGATTTAGAATTTACATTGTACGGCGATAACGCCTTTGATTAAACCTACTGGTAATAAGGAAATTGATTTCTCTTTACTGCGTGTCTTATTTAAATTTTTATATAGCGTGTGCCAGCTTACCCCATAGATATAGGCAACTTGCCCTGTGACGGGGTAAGTTGGCGCACAATTTTCCTTTTACTTTAGGCTTCCGCTAAACATAAACTACAAAAGCTACAAACTCAAAACTCCGGGTATTTATAGCCCAATGCCTGTTCTTTAAAAGTACAGTTATAGTTTCATAAAAAACTTAAAGAAAAAATTAATAAAAATCAATAACTAAAAACTGCGCCTACTAGCCCCGATTTCCCTACCAATCTATTTTGTTATACTATATAACTTTAACACTAACGATCATTAATCACTTTTTATCTTTTTGTTGTATCTATATAAATTAACGTTAACGTTTTACATATGTGTGTAGACGTCTAATGAGGAATTTTGTATGTTTTCAATAAAGAGGCAGCTGACTATTTAGTGCATTCGACATTTTTTCATAACTATTCAAGGTCTGAAAAAATTACTTATACATAAATTGCAGAGATTTGTATCGATTTCGGAAACACAGTCTTGTTTTTTTTTAAGATGACGTTAATTTTCCGATCAAATTTATGCATTTTTCGGTGAGACCTTATCTTCTGCCAGGTCCTCATCCGTCTGAGCTGCTGCTGGAAGTGTATCATGTGACTGACATAAATACCCTTGATACCACTTCAGCAGGTTGTTATTTTATTTTATTGTCATAAAAAATACTATTATTTATATATTTTGATTATTATTATTATTTTATAAAATGCATATATATATTTAGTGTGTGTTCTTACATATAGTTATTTTTGATTATTATTATTATTATTTAATATAAATATACTCATATATGTATTTACGCTGTAAAGTCTTAATAAGAGAAGGACGGCACAGTGAGTCTTATCTGTAGAGGGGATCTTTTTAGCGAGACACAGAGTCTACAAGCCTGACAATAGCTTGACATAAAATGCCAAGTCGAACTTATGACGGGATGTTACGTTATTAGGGTACCTAATAAAACAGACCACACAGGCGAGTTTTGGGGTCCAGAAACCAAGATCGCTGACGCTCAGGGGGCGGAGTACGGTATACCCCAGAAAAAGTGCAATACCGAATCAGAGGTTTGCAGGTTGAAGGTAGAAGTGAGAGTCAGAAAGGCTGACCGACCATTCGACGAAGAGGGCAGAGCACCCTCCTCCATATTGTCATCACGAGGTGATTTCGTAACTGAAGAAAGAAGTTACAGTCAGATCGATGCGAGTTCCAGAAACATGATGACTTAAAAATGTCATATCGATGCCAGTTGCAAAACTATGAAGTCTTAATAATAATAGATCGATGCAAGCTCCAAAACTATGCAGTCTTAAAATAAAGAGTTCAGTTTGAGTTCCAGAACCATGATGACTTAAAATAAGTAGATCAGTTCGAGTTCTTAAAATATGAAGTCTTAGAAATAAAGAGAGTGATGCGAGTTCCTGAACTATGATGTCTGAACAGAGATGAAGGCGAGCTCCCAGACTATGATGCTTTTCAAGAGATGCGTTCCAGCTCTCTAACCAGTATGGTTTTAAATGATTGAGTCCAGCTCCAATTTCCTAAGTGTTAAAAAGGAAATTCTACGACGATGACGACTTATTCGGGTCGTGTTTTCCCGTTAAGGGATGGCCCTATGATCAACCGTCCTCGGACATTGCTTTCATCATTAAGTGTTTTAAATTAGTGAACTTTTCCTAGAGTGTAAAATAAAAAACACTCAAGGATTCAAGTGCAACCTTAATCACGAGTGATCCCCCTCTACAGAAGGTATGTTCTTTTTAACGTTTTTGTATACCCATTGTTTTAATAATTTATGTTGCGTTAGGGATGTACAATTTATGGTACTCAAGCAATTAGTTAATATTTGTAATGATAATTTAAAAGGTAAATTTAATGCAATTACGAATTCAATTTCGTTCTTTGGAACGCTGGTGTCTTGTGACGCAATTCTATTTTGTTTATTTTATTTTTGTAAATATGTAAATTAACTGTAAATAAACCCTTTGTTTATTGTTAACTTTCGGCTATGTTTTTAATACAACATGAGTCCATTGCTTTACTTTAATGTAAGTTTTATTCCAGATGACAGTCTGCTTTATGATGCTATTTATGCGTAGTTTAGATAGGTTTTATTTAGATATAACTGCGCGGTCTATACGCTATTTCTTCACTAAAATTACACAACGCAGCTTGGAGCGTTTTGGAGATGTGTTTCCTCCCGCCTCAATTTAAGATAATTAAGGTTAGTTTAATTATCAGGAATAGCCAGGACCATTATTATATAATTACGATCACAAATGTTTGTTTATAAATTATAATGTTTTAAATACCCACTATAATAATTCAGGTACAGTAATTGAGGAGTAGTTAACCTCCAATTACTAATTACTTTCTTTTTGTGTAATTACCCCCATTACCCATATTTATTTTCCCCCACTTTAATGTATGTTCGGGTAGTTAAGTTGGTACCGGTAAATGGACTTGGATCTGCCCAACAGCTGCTACCAGCGTTATTGAAGGTTCTATTTAGCACAGCGTCAGCGATCTCACTGCTCGCTTATGCATCGTTTTTTATCTCGGTTTTTAATTTGTAAATAATTGCCATTTTTACTTTTCCCGGAAGTTGGAAGTGAAAAAAAGGGAGAGAGTGGATGACTTGAAATATTTAAGTTGTCGGATCTCTGAATGCCGGATTTTCGAGGTCACACCTATATCATAATAACATATAAACTAATATTTAGTGAGTACGTTAGCAAATGTTTTCAGTGAAATGCTTACTTTTAGTGTTATGAAAGGAAAGGGTGTTAAAAGAATATCTTTTATGCGATCTTCCAAAATTATTGGTTTTCGCCGATTTTTGAACGCCTCTAAGGAAGCCATATGTCCTACAAAAAATTATAAGAACATGCATTGTAGGTAATTTTCTCGTCTGTATTTTAATATAGGGTCACCTTCTGCGTAAAAAGCTTACTTTGCAAGTTATAAGCCAAAACCCCGAAAAATCTGCAATTTTTAGAGATTTTTTCATGATTTTTCTTATTTTCCAAGGGAAATTTTGTAAGACAATTTCAGATTAGTATTCAGCACCCCCGAAAACATGAAGTAAGACACTAAAAACAATTACAATAGAATTTTCCACTTCGAACTCTAATTTGACTGGACTATAGCGGCATCTAAACATATTGCAGATAACTGGAATATTCTTGTTGAGGGTATCTCTAAAAATTTCTCAACTCGAAGTAATTGGCGTTTAGCAAACATCTTAGCTTTAAAGCCTTCCATAAGAATGTTATTTCAATCTAAAAAGTAGTGGAGCTGGGATTTAACGACAAGTTCAAGACTTTAGATGGGTGAAGTGAAATTGACTAGGATCTCGTAGATTACTTGAGATTTAGGAATAGACGAAACAGCATAAATTTTCCGTGGTTTCAGAAGGATTAAAAATGTAGAATAACATTGGTGAGGTTAATAACATAAATAATACAATTAATAAGTAGTTTTTCTAAATAAGTTTTATAATATTATTATCATACAACATCGTTACTTTTTTCGAAATGTCTAATGATATTATAAAAAAAAAATAAAAGATTAAATATCATAAAGTGTTTGGGAGGTACACGATTAACAAATATATGACAGTATTATTAACATGGGAAATGAGGACAGGGCTAACAAGGGAGGAATTAAAAATTTATCTCAACTGTAAGTATAATCTAATGCTTTACATTTTTTTAAATATTCAGAGAAATATTTCATTTAGAAAATAAATGGAATAACAAAAGAAACTAGAAAAAGATGTGATTTAAATGAAATAAAAAGAAAAACATATGATAAAATTTAAAAGTATAGTACAAAAAAGGAAAAAAAAAAATCGGCTAAATTTTATCTTACAGAAAAATAGAAATAGTTTAAATATATATTGTTGTTATCCAATTCTTTTTGATATTGAACTACATTAAGTACAAAGTTAAGGATAGCAAAAATAACAAGAATATTGTAACGAGATAGGTTTATGCTTATTAACCTATAATTATATTTACAAATGTTTGAAATTGAAAATTAAAAGACTTTAACTTCCTTAAGAATTACGTATTAGAGACTGAAAAGAGGCTAGTATGCGAGCATTGATAGCTGTTAGAATATGTCGACGAGTGATGAAATTATTTAAAGGTGATTCAAGATTTTAGACAAAAGCTGTATCATAAAGAAAGACAATTTTGCAAGATAATGATCAACTTTATCAATAGACAGATACGGTTGTTATTCATCTAGCATAAGTTTCAGATTTGAAAATAATACATTACTCTCTCGGTGGACTTTAGGTAACATTTTGGAAGATGCTGCTTATCCGAAATGAATTACCATAAATAAGCTAAATGGTAAAGTTTCTTGAAGAGCATGGGATTTAGCATTTTCATTGGCAAATAATTTACCAAAATTTAATCAATCTGAAAATTAAAGAGTTAAATTAAAAATACTTTCTAAACATCGACTGAACCACTAAATGCATTATTGTGTATTTATGGAATAGTGTATGTTATCGCATTGTGTTTTTTTTTTCTTGGTGTGGAGCGATGATTTTAGGAGTTTATTTATCCAAATAATAAAAAAAGTTTTAAAATAAATTGTATGTTTTTTAAATTACATTTACTTGATCAAAATAATCTATTCCTTGTTAAAATAAAAGTTTTTCTAACGAAGCAGTTTTTATTTATATATTTTCCAGTTTCAGTGTTATCTCCTGTGACATTTCTTCTTTTCAGATCCTTTAAAAATGAAGAAAACCCGGAAATTTCTCTGCAGCATAAGAGCAATGCCGTAAAATGAGACAAGAAAGCTTTCTTTAAAAAAATGAAAAAAAGAAATGTTGCTTCGAGTGTTTATTTTCAGCAAAAAGTGGAAAATAATGACAGGAAACTAAATCTTTCGATTTAAAGATAGTCGCTGTTACAGAAAACTGTTTATTTGTTTGACCGTATGGTCACGAAGAATGATGGGTATCTTTCAGTGGTTGTATATTTTCAAAACAGTTTCGCAGTTTTTTATTTAATTTAAAAGTTTCTTTCTTCGAAGTTCGGTGTTAATTTATTCTTGTATGATTGGAATTGAACATGCTTAGTACGAAACTGTGTGTAGGTCTTTTTAGTTTAAAGAAATACTTACTAAAATTTTATCTACTTAAGTATGATTTATTTATTATTTTAATATTTATCTAATTTAGATGTGCAATGGGCGTTCAAAAAGTAAGTTACACTTATTCCCGCACAGATGGCAAAATTGTAAGACAAGAGCGAAGATTGCGAAGACGATAATTGAATTCCACGGATTCCAACGGTAGCAATTTTAATCGGAGAGTGGTAATCGTTTCTGCATAGCAAGATAGATAATGACGCGTCAGTTGGAAACATACTAAAATGTTGAAGTACGCAGAATAGTACGTTTTCATAGGGCAAAACGTTTCCCGATTACGGAGATTCTTCGTGAAATATCGGCAGTGTATGGGCCACATGCAATGTCACGTCCAGCCATTGATAAATGGTGCCAGCAATTTAAAGATGCTCGCAGAAGCTTAACGATGTGGAAAGGTAAGGAAGGCCAACAACTGTGATCGCACCAGACATGGTGCAGCGGATGGAATACATCATTCTTGGGAATCGCAGAGTGAGCATAGCACAAATTTCGCAGGAGTTGTGAATATCCATTCAGGACCAAGGAGCAATTTTCATTCGTCAGGGAATCGAATGATTAATGCAACGTTCCGACAAATGCCTACAGAGACTTGAATATTATGTCGAGAAATAATGTGGAGTATGTGTGTCCTATTGTACTGTAGCACAAGTAACAATAAAGGATTTTTTTCACCCATATTGTTCACCCATATTTTGTGACTTAATTTTTGAACTCCGCCCGGCCGCTAGTACCAAGTAAAATGAATGTATAGTGAATTTCCGGAAACAAACCTATCTTTACATATAAAATAAGTTGCATTTTCTAAGCTATTAAATATGTTGCCTTTCATATAGTTACAAGAAGCAAAACACTACTGAGAGAAATATCCAAAAGTATCTTTCATTTTATTTTTGAATAAGAAATTTATTTGTCTTGCTTATAATATAGACATAATAAATGCAAAAAATATCAAATGCTCCAAAATATAATTATTCTTTTATTACTTGCTTAGTTTCTTTCATAAATTAGCTATGACAAATATTTAACAAGAACGAAGAATCTGGCGTGCGGCATATATTATGAAACACTTTCCAACACATTCAGAATACTACAACAAAACTGCTCAGTTTATTAACTCGGGAGAACGTGCGCCCTTAATAGTGACAGGTACAGACTCGGTAGGTCTCAGAGGCCAGTAAACACTTTTCTTTTAAAAACATTCAATTACCCATGATTAACATATAGTTTTTGCCACCACATTTTTATAAAATATAAATAGGAATTATGAGAAAACATGCTCGATAAAAAAGTATCTAAAAATTGGAAAAATATGTTTTTTTTTTTGTTTTTTTTTGTTTTTTTTTTTTTTTTTTTTAATATCCTAATGTACTTATTTAAAGTATATTTTAACATAAAAAATGCAAGATTACTTAAACAATACTATTAATTTGTCACATCAAGTATAATAATGTTATATTACTGATATTTATGAAATTCTAAAATATAAAGTTCAAAACCATTATTAGAAAAATAATGGTTATTGACACAAATTGCATATAATGGAGCCGCGTTCGCCGCATACATTTTTTTCACATTTTTTACACGCTATTTTGTGCTTTATATCCATCGAAACAGGATGTGACATATTTTTCTGATAAAGCTTTTAATTTAAAACTGAGTGCATACCTCAAAATACTGTAAACAAAAATTTTATTCAGTTTCTGTGAACGGTATGATAGCTGGAGGCTCATATAGCGGAATAGTTTTCTTTTTTTTGACAATCTTCCAGTATTTTGTTTTTTATATCATTTTGCTCTGAAATAACAAGATATTGCTTGTAATCGATACAAGGTCAAAATTTGACTAAAAAAATTAAGCACACAAATCTGAAAGGAAATACTGATACCTAAACAAAAAACATACAGAAATTATATGTTCGATAACATTAGTGGAAGTTAATGTACTGGGAAGAAAAGAATAAAATATCCCTATCTTAAGCTAACCTCCATAATTTCAATTATGCACCTATGATCACAACAAAATTTGTATGTTTTCATCAGGTGTATTTACTATTAGAAAAAAAATATCAGACGAACAAATTCAACACTGAAAGCGTTCATCAACGTATAAAGCGTAAAACGTACGTATCTAAAGCGTAATTATTAGTAAATTATTTTCTTAAAACAATAACAGAGGCCTGTGAAATTGAAGTTTTTAAAAAATACAACAGGAGGTTTCGCTGATTTTTATGTTATTTGTTGTGCTGATTTTGAAGATGACCTCTATTTTTTCCCATCACGTCAGGATTTTTTGAAAAATCAATATCGGTATTTTTCTAAAATTTTATTTTAAACGGACACTTCTCGGACAATTTTGCTTGTACCATCTGCCAACAGTGGTTTTTATCCATTTTAATCTATGTAAAATAATCTATTCTTGCTGAGGCAAAATGATTTAATCAAGAAAAAAACAAAATGTTCCCTTGAGTTTAAACTTTTTGCATCAAATTATGGTGCGGTTTCTAGAAAAAAATCATCAGCATACTATTTTAATTTGTTTTCATTAAGGTAACGTACATAAAATAGACGACTGACCAAAAGGAGCAAATATTATTTATGTATACATGAAAGTTTCAAACAAATTTTACACTGAACAAAAAGCTAAATAAATAAATAAATAAATAAAGGTTCTATTTAATTACGTACTCTTTTTCTTTTAAAACTTCTTTATGACGTTCTTCTTTTATGTTTAATCTCAGGCCTATCTCGTGTTAACATCCAACAGCAGTCGCCGAGCATGTTCTTGTCCCATCTTCCTTGATATTTGCGCTCCATATCTTTTATGTCTTGATGGAGCCTTTCACCCTGTTCTTCGCTGCCTGATCCTAAATTTTCGGGGAAAAGTGCACATGTGAGTGAAGGAAATGTATTTTGACACTCATGGAGCAACCCAGCGCTTGAAATTTTTCCAGCATATTCATTTATAGTCAGGATTCTTGTAATTACACAGAAATTTTTGACGATATCTTTGAAGGCAACGCAAGCTTGCTTTTCCTTTGTTGTCATGCTAGTCTCAAATTCTTTATCGCTCATATGCTTGCAGATATTTAGATTAACAAAGTTTTTCTGTTTCAACTTGACTTCGAATAAACCTGGAAACTTTTTGCACAGGTATTTGAAACGATCGCAATCTTTTGGAGCAATACAATTTTTGCCTCAACTAAGCTGTTCTAAATCACATTCTTTGTCCCTGTTTTAAGATTGTGTTTTTGGCCATTCTTTTTTGACCTAACGTTGAAACTTATCGCGTCTGTCACACTCACAAATGAAACATGAATACTTTGTATATCCGCCTTGTTGACAAAGAAGATTGGAGATAACTTTCAAATCACTGCAAACGGTCCAGCCAAGGTCGGCATATTTTATTTTGTTGAGGACGAGAGCCAGGTTTTTGTAGCGTTCTTTTAAGTGCACCGAGTGTCCCACTGGTACAGATGCATACTGGCTGCCGTGATGAAAGAGGACAGCTTTAAGGTTCCTTTTCGATAAATCTATAACCAGCTTCCATTCATCTTTATCGTAGGCAATCTTAAAATTGCTCATCAACCCGTGAACATCAGAACAATAGACCAGGTTCTCCTCTTCCTCAAACTAATAACTAACAATTGTCTTTTCTTGATTCCTGTACCAATAAAAAGAGGTTCCTTTGGACAATAAGTTTTTTTTTCTTTTAATCTTGAGCCCACAATTCAGCTGCATCTTTCGAAAGGCTTAGATCTCTAGTCAGATCATTAAGTTGAACCTGAGAGAAGGACTGAGGCGAATCGGTTCCATAGGGCTTATATTCGTTATCGGAGTCTTCTGGATGTGCTCAGAGTCTGAAGACTCTGAAGAGAAGACTGACACTTCAATTGGAGGCAAAAGCACTGCCACATCAGTTCCATGAGGATAGGAGAAGGGCGTATGGCCGATGGAATTTTCATAAAAATGAAAGTAAAATTGAATTTTTCAAGAAAATGTGACGTGATAGACTTTTTTCATAATTTTTTTTAAAAATTAGCACCAAAAAATACATAAAGTTCAGCTGTCAATTCCCTTGTATTTTTTTTTTTATCGCAGGCCTGTGTAATTTATTCGTATCTTCTTAGTAATTTTTTAGTATATTGTTTGTAAAAAAACCCTTACGAACAAGTCCCAATGTATCTAAAATGGGATTGATGTTTTCGTGCCAAATGTGGACGTCTATATATATAAAAAATATTAGCGTATTATTTTCTTAAAATAGTCATTTGTAAATTTATTCATAATAATTTATTAGTATGTTCTTAGTAAAAAATCTTTCGAACATGTGCCAATGTATCTAAAGTGGGGCGTTCGGATTCGTGCCTAATGTGGACAACTATTTTAAGAAAATGCTTATTGGTAAATTATTTTCTTAAAATAGTAATATATTAATATAGTGTAAGTAATTTCTTAGCATATTATAAAAAAAAATATTAGTATAGTCTTAGTAATTTATTAGTATATTCTTAGTATAACCTTATGACGAGGTCCCGATTTTTCTAAAGTGGGATTGATGACTTCGTGCTCAATAAACCACTGTTTCAGGAAAATAATTATGTCCCTTTGACAAAAACAACAAAATTTTTTATTACTTTGTACTAATGACCACATAAATATGCATATTTAAATACAGGGTGGTTATAATTAAACTTCCCTTATAAACAGCATCCTACAGCGCAAACGGGTGAACGGAATGCAATAAAATTTGGTTTATAGACTATACACCAGATGTGCTCACGGAATTTTGAAAAAAAAAAAAAAAAAGTTCCAAAATGTCCACCAGAGGGCGCCTTTTCCGGAAAAAACATTAAATTTAACACAATGAACGGCGAAAACAGCCGGTTTTACATTTTATTACTCATAATTTTTGTTCTGGATTGTTAATATTGTTTCTTGTATTCTGTTTTGGTCGTTTATTGTGTTAAATTTAATGTTTTTTCCGAAAAAGGCGCTCTATGGTGGACATTTTGGAACTATTTTTTTTTTTTTCGAAATTCCTTGAGCGCATCTCGTGTATAGTCTATATATAAAATTTCATTGTATTCCATTCGCCCGTTCGCGCTGTAGGATTCTGTTCATAGGGGAAGTTTAATTATAACCACCCTGTAGATATATATGAGTGATAATAATAAAAAAAAAACTATCCCGATGTGTGATCCATACCGTTCACAGTGACTGTATGAAATTTTGGTTTAAAGTATTTTGAGGTACGCGCTCAACAATTATACGAAAAAACACAGTTGAACTATAATAGTTACGGTTACAGTGAAAAAAAATCGAAAATATAAAATGACAACACCTACGTTTTTAGTGGAAAACCGTAAACAGTGTTGAATGGTTATCTGTATCACGGAAATCGCAATCGCTAGAGATACTAAGAAGAAAAGAGAAAATAATTGTGGTGCTCAGCAGAGCAGGAGTTTCTTTTCTAATGACATCACAGTTCATATTGTGTCTACGGGCTCTCATCCCAGCCTACTGTATCTCCCTCGAAACGAGAAGAAGAGACCAAGGTACGCAGATTTCATTGTTCATCCTAAGAGACCGTCGTCACTGACGTCGTAGAACTAAGTGGAAGCAAACGCGCTGTGAAATGCGTGTCGCGTACTAGTACCTTGCTTTTTTGGAATCTCAACACCATGCCCTTTACAGAGGGAAAAAACGTGGGGGTATTGTAGAGATTTATAACCTGAACGGAGCAAGGACAGCAGATATATTACGCGTCTACCGCAGAAATCATGGGCTGCGCCGAGGTACGTGTACTGTAAAAAATGTTCGGGACTTCTAATTCTTGAGTGCATACCTTAAAACACTTTAACCGAAAATTTCATTCAATTTCTGTGAACCGTATGATAGCTAGGGGCTCATATATTTGGATAGTTTTTTCTTTTTTTTTTAATAATCAGCCAGTATTTTGTTTTTAATATCATTTTACCCTCAAGTATCAAGACATTGCTTGTAATCGATACAAGGTCAAAATTTGATTAAAAAAAATAAACGCACAAATCCGAAAGGAAATACTGATACTTAAACAAAACTAATACATCAATTGTATGTTCGATGAGATTAGTGGAAGTTTATGAACAGGGAACAAAAGAATGAAATATTCCTATCTTAAGCTGGTACAGAAGTTACAATAATTTCAGTTGTGCATCTATGATTACAACAAAATTTGTATGTTATCATCAGTCTGATTTACTATTAGAAAAAATATGAGATGAATAAATTCAATACTGAAAGTATTCGTCTAAAGCGTACAAAAATATAACAATGCTTACGCTTTGGCAACTTTGCATATGCCACCGATAATCATATCAACAAGTTTTGTACTCGATAGCATTTATAGAAACACTTTTGGCTCCAATAGTAAATTTTAGAGCTTTAAAATCAGGAGTCGCAGGGAAATGATCCCGTCGGCTAATGATTTAATCGGGATTTCTTTACTAAATATTCGTTCTATACTTCTTTTCTGTTTAGATCTATCCTGGTAAAAAACAATAAATAATAATTCAGATAAATCCTTTACATTCCCTCGAACTGAATAGATTTTATGTTCCCAGCATGCAACGTACTTTTCGCAAACACTTTTACATAACTTAACAGCAACTTTCTTAAAATAAACATTTACATAATTCCATCCTTAGGTACTGCTTCATTCTTAATTCCATAACAAATTAAAAAAATAGCTTATTAAATTTTAAGCTTAAATGTACACTTCCTACCAACTGCACACACAGTTGCATTTATTTTAATATATTGTTTAAAAATGAAAAATATAATGCATTTAAAGTAGTTATTTGTTATAAGCATGATATGCTAAGCAGATTAACTTGGTTAAATACATCAATTTTTCCACTGTTGTTTGAAATATTTTTATAAATTGACGGATGTTCACAGAAAAACATCAAACTAATTCTTTAAGTTCTTATTAATTGTAATCCGATTAACGTTAGTGAAATTAAAGTATGTTTTTTTTAATTATATGACAAGCCTTTCCTCATCTATAATTGTATTTCGACTTTTCTTTCGATAACATTGAACATTTTAATCTTCTGCATCCAAAGGGCGGAAAAACAAAAGCAAAATAACAGCAAACGACTGAACTTATTATCCATTACTTAGTACCCGTGTATTTTCTTTGCAGTTTTTCATTTCTCTAGCAATTAGAAAGAAAAGTAAATGCAGATGTATGCATTTATGCTCCCATTAGCTTCAGGGATTGTCATTGTTTGAAGAGTTAATTTCATTCATTTCCTTCTAATTTATGCATATTCTGTAATAATTACTTTATCATACCGAAGTCACTCGGATAACATATTGAAATTATGCAAATTATATTAAATGAAGTATTTATTTAATGTCAACAGCTACATTATAACATTAAAGATTTTTTTAAGTTTTCCTACAAATATAAATTAAGAAAACGGTTTCAGAGTAAACAAATGAGATGAAAAAATAGACATATATACACTCAAAGATATTTTTAATTTAATTTTTTTTCTTAGTATATCTGTAGTTTTATATATCGTAGTTTCGTATTTCCACCAGGTTTCTACTGTGATCAGAGATGAAAGAGGTGGGAGGGGGAGGGGCAAAGTCTGGGATTGCAATGCATTTCGGTTCGTTTTATTAGAAACACTAAAAGGAGATAAAAACCAGAACAAAAAATCATGGTTCAATCATAAGAATATTTACTAAGTATATTTACTAAGTATATTTACGAGAGATAGAGCAGTGATAGATGACAGACAGACAGACAAAATTCATAAAGCTTTTTAACTAAGTTCGAAAGTGTTAATAAAATTCACAATGAAAAGCATCTATTTAGAACATTCGAATTAATGAATAATTATTTAGCTTTTCGTGAGAAATGCTTAGTACACTTGATATATTAAGTATTCAGGAGAAAAAGAGTTAGCATGACAATTTTTCTAATATGATTAATGAAAAGGGAGAAGTCACAATCTTGAAATAAATGCAATTCATAGAATTTACCCAAATTTGTCACTGTAATTATTTGAATAAAAAAAAGCGTTAAAAAGATTTCTAAGAGCTAAAGACTTGTTATATAAAACCTAGACCCTGATTACAATTCAAATAAACTTATTTGCGTTTGAGATTCATTTTGTTCTTAAAAGCAAACGTTTGTATAATTTATAGACTAACGGAATTTATGCTGAAGTTTCAAGAAATTTTACTCAACGGAAACAGTATGCTCTTTTGGAGTGGAAAATACAATAATAACTAAAGTTGCCGCTGTACTTATCAAAGAAGTGTATTATTTTTTTATTCATTTACAAGATTTATCATTTAATTTTTCAAAACAAATCATTACCGATGACGGTTTACCTATGACAGTAAGGTTTAAACTAATTTCGAAAATCGCAGCACGCAAATATGGATGTTTTCAGAATTTGAGAATTGCGAAATAGAAAGGGAATGTTAGAGTTCTAAAATAACAAGTGAGGTGCGTCCAGTGATGTTTTTTTTTCTCTTTATGGGCGCGAAGTGCACATGTATGCGTTATAGGAAATGCAGTATTACCACATTCATTATAAGTGTTCACTGCATTACCAAATGTAAGGCATTTTTGAGATTGTTATACAATGTGGTTGCGGTATCTACTGATTATTTATTTATTTATTTATTTTTGGAATCTTTTATATTATTAGAACTATAAGATGTTTTATTCACATAGCTTAAAACGTAGAAACAAAGCATGGTGGTAGCCTATATAAATTCCTTTATAAGTCATATATGCGATTAATTTTTATGTATAACAGTAAAAAATATGGTATTATGCATTGCAAATACCATAGCATGCATTTAAATTGTATGTTACCAATATATATATATATATATACTAATTTTAAATTTCTTGTAAAGTATAAAATGCCAAAAGTTTGTCTTCTGATTGACATTTTTTTGGTACGGATAACCATTAGTAAAATAGTCGCTCGAATTTTTTTATATATATAATATGACAAATTCCAAATCAATTGAAGTGGACTTTATAAAAAATATTCTTTAGTTATTTTTAAAAAAAAGTCCGGAATAAAAACATCTTTTAAATAAAAAATACTTGCATTTTTCTAAAGAAAACATTTTTATAAAAATTTTGTACAAATGTTTGTAACAAAAGTTCACATCAGATTGATAAGTGATATGTGTGAAATATTCTGGTACGATTGCAATCAATAATATATATTGGTTTCTATAAAAAGGTACATCGAAGTTCAAAAACAACCTTTTGAGATAATTGAAAATAAAGTTTATGTATGTAATGTTTATATATGATGATAAACAAACTGAACTATTTAATTTGTTTAACTTCTTGTTGTCGTAGAAAAAAAAAGTATTATTACCATTCGAAAAGGGGAATATAAAGGATAAAAAAATTACTTTTTTCACGAATTTGACTTCTAACTGCCCTTAAACTACAAGCCTATAAATATAATTTTACACACATAAATATCTCTTTTACAATGATAAATAACAAAAACGAATCGATTGTAAAGAAAATATCAAAATTAATTTCACACTACCAATCTCAAAGAATAAAATTTTTACATGAAAAGTACAGTATTTATGTAACGCTCACAAAATTTTGCAATGATTTTGCGGAGAAAATTCGAAATGGATGCATTAATGTTACCAAATTTTGGTCAGCAGTTATTTCAGTTGATAAAATTTGACAATTTATTTAAGCGTAAATTTTAATTATATATTTTTGCACTTAAGTTCATTATGCTGAATCATGCCATTCGATTACGTGATGAAGGTGCATAATATTCCAAATTTCTAATTTGTGAGTCATGGAAAATTCTACCAACTTTCTCTTTCAGATTAGCGGGTACTAAAATATGGTACGTATTGCATGTTTAAACTGTTAAACTTGTGTTTAATAATAAACCCCTTAAATAGTAATTCTGCTAATTTACATATAAAGGAAATTTTTCCTTGTCATACTACAATAAAATTTCCATCTAAGCAAATAAAAACTATTAAAAAAATAGAATTTTCTTAATCTATTTTATATTTTAACGTTATTGTGAATTATAAATATATTTATTTAAATAATTTATTTACTTTTTTTTTTTAATTTTCGCCAGTTGTTTTCTGTTTTGCTTTTTATGATTTTTTTGCGGATTTTAATGCATATTTTCTTTCTTATTTTATTGCGTTATATAAATTAAACACATTAGCTACATCTTCATTATGATTGAAATTTAAATAATAAAAAAGGTCACAAACTACACAATATGAATTTTAAAAAGTTTCCTCTTTTCTTAACCCACCACTGCGCGTCCCGCGATTTTCATGGGCAATGTAAATGTAGCAAATTTTGTGCAACCCACGATTTCCGCGATCTATTTTTATGATCTAATTCTATATTTAACGAAAGCAATTTTTTTTTACATATTTTAACTGTAAAATATATGTAGATCTGAAATATGTAATAAAACTAGGAAACAGAAATTCTGATTTTTCAGAATTTAGTGTCCCCCCCCCCCTTTCAAACAAACAGCTTTCAAACAAATTGCATTTAAAAGTACAATTTTCCCCCTCTATACGACGGTGTAAAAAGTAATATTGTGAGACGTTTAGAAGTTTAAGAATGAAATTTCATTTAAAATTGGCCGTCAGATTTCTTGGAAATCTGACGATGAAAAAGCCTTTTCTCGAACAGTCAATAAAATGCTTGGATAATACGAAAGTTTCAGGTGGATAATACGTAAGTTTCAGGAAATCTGACGATTCGCAGGCGATTTTTGTTGCTTGCAATTTTTACGTGTAATAACACTATTAATGTTTAATTCATGCCGTACGTAATGTATGATCAACTTCGTGTGATTTTTTATGTCTTAAATTTTAGTCTTCGAAAAAATCATTTTCCAAATGGTCGTTGTAATTTGTTATATTGTTTTTTTATTATTATTATTAGTTGCAGTTCTATTCATTTCAAATACGCACTTCGTATGGAACGGGATAATCTATCATTTATAGGGTAGCTTGAAGTAGAAATAGTAGTCCCCTCAAATAAATTTTAGTAAAGGAAAACATATTTAACACTCCGATCCATTAATTTTAATGCGGTGTAATTCGATGTTGGTTGATCAAGCAAAAATTAATAACCCAACATCCAGTTAGTACGCATGCATTCTCACAGAAGCCATGGATATTCTGTGTAAAAGCAATCAAGTATGTAACGACACAATATCATACAAAATCGTAGACAGGGGAGATTGGGGACGGTTGCCCATATTGGAAACTTGACCCACCCATCAGTTTTCATATATAAAAGAA
The DNA here is from genome assembly GCA_963932465.1 of Maratus speciosus. Lineage (NCBI taxonomy): Eukaryota > Metazoa > Arthropoda > Arachnida > Araneae > Salticidae > Maratus > Maratus speciosus. The sequence continues at coordinate 377,051,088 of OZ010788.1, read as the reverse complement.
TTGTATCTAGGTGGAGAATTGTATTTAAACATATGATTCTATTTAATAAGAAATATTTTACTTTTTTCAATAATGCTTTTCAACTCTTCTGGTAAAATGAGTTTAAAGGGGCACGGGACCTTTAAACTTTCAAAAAATCAGTTTTCGGTTTTTGGTTTATTAGGAAATTTCTTAACGATATGCAGAAAACCCAATTCAAAAATCTGCATTATTTCGTGAGTTATAATCATTTATAGACGGTCAGTATAATGGAATGTCCGTAGATATTGAAACTTTAAAAAGCGTTTTCTCAGATTAGTAAATTTGGAGTTTGCGCGAACTGTTACTTTTAAACTATGTGAGCTACAGCTTAAAAAAAATTATCCAAATATGCTTTTGTTTATAGTCTACATGGTAAAGGCAAAAAATTCACATATTTAGGTTATTTATTTTTTCCATTTGAAAAACTTGAAAAAATTTTTGAAATTATTTAACTTTTTTCTTATTTTGTGTTAAAATTAAATAAATAGATAAATAAAAAACTGTTTGTGTATATCTTGGTTTTAAGCTAGAAGTAGGTGTGTTATGATTCTATTTTGTTTGTAAAATTGTTAATATGATAAAATTGTTTTCTATATGCATAATTTACAGTTTTATCATGCGTGCAGCACATAATCACGTATTAATGAGAGGAATTTTTAAATTTAAAACTTAAATATTAATTTTGTACATACAACATTTATTTTTCTGTATAATGTATTTAAGGATATATACTTTAGGCAGGATAAGGAAAAAGATCTTAACCCTTCACTGCACGACGTGCCACATCTAGCATATACCTAAAAACACTGTATTTCTTAATATGAGCCATGAATTTGGCCAATATGATCTCTATCTTTGATCAAAAACATTCCAAAGAATGAAATGACACTTATTTTGTCCATGTCAGATGGCTGCATTTGACAAAAAAAATAGAATTTGTACTTCGGTTATTGCTTCAAAAAAAAAAAAAAAAAAAAAAAAAAAAATCGATCAAGCTATTAAGGTAAAATGTACTTTCATTATTTTTATTAAATACTTAAAAATATTAATATAAAAACAGTTGTAGAGTGTTAAGCAGATAAATTTAATTAATTTAAGCTCATTTAGTTGTAAAATATAGCAATACAATATTTAAAAACCGTAATTGTGCACATGGGGTACACGCCATAAAATATCAAATTTTAGCTGAAAATTTGAAATTTAATTTTTTTTTTACTATTTTTCCCATTATTAGACTTTTATATAGATTTCCAATAATTTTTTTTTCATAAAAATAGAAAAATCGTGCAGTGAAGGTTTAATTGCATATTGTTTGTGTTTTGGTACTTTGAAGAATGCGATGTTTTTGATTGTTTCGACAAACTCAAAGGTACTGTGCACCCTCAAATAAAAAAAAATCGTCTTGTGAGCTGCAAAAGTCCAAATGCTGCCAGGATTAGGCCATGGATGTAGTTTATATTACCAGTGTTAAATCTAGAGAAATGATTTTTATATTGGTATTTGCCAAATATTACTCATAAAGAAGGTATGTGAACAAATAGCAAGATATCCTGTTATTTCAATGCAACGCTCTCATTAACTTAGTACGTACTACTCGATAACACGACATACACTACGGTACTTTACAGATTTCCCAATCTGTACGGGTACTCTACCTTAATGTCGTATTAGAGCGTTATTGTATATTATTTTCGGTACTTGTTAGTTATCCCGTCGACCAATTTCGCCAAATTATATAAATCGTCAAAACTCTCGCCAAATTATGCAAATTGGCATAATTTTTATTTTAAGTATCGAAAGAACAAATAAATTAGTATAACATTAATAAAAATACAAATAAAGCGTCGAAATAAAAATCACTTGACGACGTAAACACGTGTTGTCAAGTGAATGTGACATTTATGATCAACCATTATTGGCATTTAAGGAAACAAGGGACCTTTAAATCCTTAAAAACCAATTTTTTATTTTTTGTAAATTTCAATTTAAATATTATTCAAGGGAACATTATATGCATTAAAGTAAGCATTTAAAAAAAATGAAAAAAAAATTTTTTTGAGAAAAAAAAATGGAATTTTATGCGTAGTCTTAGAAATGTGGCTTGCGCGTTCCATATCAATGAAAATCCCCAATATTTTTTATAAAAGTCTGGTTTATATATATAAAAATCTGTGCATAGAATTTTATATATTTGAATATGAAAGTAAAAAAAAAAAAAAAAAAAAAAAAAAAAAAAAAAAAAATGAAATTTTTTCGAAAAAATTTCAAAATTTTTCATTTTTTTTTTAATTTTTATATTTAAATAATATAAAATTCGATGCACAGTTTTATTTATATTTATAAACCAAACTTTTATAAAAAAATATTGGGGATTTTCAATGATATGGAACGCGAAGGGGGCATTTCGAAGAGTTATAAAACAACGCGTAAAATTCCATTTTTTTCTAAAAAAAAAAAAAAAAAAAAAAAAAAAAAAAAAATTTCATTTTTTTGTGATAAATGCTTGTTTTAATGCTTATAATGTACCCTTGAATAATATTTAAAGCGAAATTTACAAAAAATAAAAAATTGATTTTTAAAGTTTTAAAGGTCCCTTGTCCCCTTAATCTTACAATTCGGCGACAGTAATTTGATCGACGGGATAACTAACAAGTACCTTATTTTCCAAGGACAGTTAAAATAGTCTACGAGATACAGGGTGTGCATAAAATAATATCCCAATTTTACAGGGTTATTAAAAGAAAACAAAAAAAGTCCAACCTTGTTGTTCGTCGGAAATCAAAAATAACAGTTAAAAGTTTAATTTCAGTAAGTGCTCAATGCGAGCCTCCGCAGAAACACGAACGATATAGAGGCACTACGATATCTCATCCCATAACTTTTTTCTAGGATTTTTTGGTACTGCTTGGTTATCCTGTCGACCAGAAATCTATCGCCAAACTATAAGATTAAATGGCAATAATAATTTATCGTAAATGTCGCATTCACTTCACTTTTAGCAAGTTACACGTGTTTACGTCATGAAGGGATTTTTATTTCGACGTGTTATTTGTATTTTTATTAATGTTAAACTAATTTATTTGTTCTTGCGCTATTTAAAATAACTAGTTGAATGTGCCAATCTCAAAACTTTCTTCTATCTCATGTATATTAATATTTCAAAATGCTGTTACAAATACCAATAATTCCTTTTTATTAATTTTATAGTATTTTTATTAGAATTATGCATAACTTCATGCACTTTCCGATGGTACAATATTGAAAATGGCACAAAAATCACTATTACAGCGCCCCCTACCGTCGGAAATTTTCCAAATTCAGGGAGGATCTTCTTGCTATGGCTAAAAACATATACAAAGAATTTGGTTCAATTTTATGCATAACTTCGTACACTTTTCGATGGTACAATATTCAAAATGCACAAAAATCGCTCTAACAGCGCCCCTACCGGCGGATATTTTCCAAATTAATGGTGAACTTGCTTGCCATAGCCAAAAACTTAAAAAAAAATTGGTTCAATTCTATGCATAATTTCATACAATTTTTAATGGTACAATGGCGACATACGGACACACGAGCAGACAGACATTTTCTATAAACATATTTTTTAGGATCTCTGACTCCTAAAACGTGTAAATCCGTCGTAAACCGGAAGTCGAAAAAAAAGTCGATTACAATACATTCTCCTATTGAAGATAGAAGAAAGTTAAAATTATGTCAATTTGTATAATTTGGCGAGTGGTTTGACGTTTTATATAATTTGGCGAAATTGGTCGACGGGATAACTAAGTAGTACCGGTTTTTTTATGGATTTTTCTTATAGGTCCTCGTCAAATATTAGGTGTTTCTTCAACCGCTACCAACTGACGTTGATGAACTTCGGACACGCATATCTGCAACCATTCAAAAAGTCACACAGGACATGTTGAAAAAAGTGCGAGGTGAGCCTTGATATCGTTGGTGTTTCTGGAGGGGCTGTCATTGAACACTTACTCGCATATCCGTGTTGCATTTAAACTTTCAACTGTTATTTTTGATTTTCGATGAATGGCAAGGTTGTAGATTTTTGTTTTTTTTTAGTAGTCTCGTACAGTGTTGAACAGATACTTTTCTCCGGGAGGTATTTCTTTGGCTCCGGGAGGAGGAGGGCATTATAGAGTTCCGGGAGGGAAATTGCACTTTTAGAACATTGAAAATTCAAAATCTCAAATCTTCCGGAGGGAGTGGGCATTTCATTGCTCCGGAGGGGGGGGGGGTATCCACCCCGGGCCACCTCCTGAAATCAACACTGGCCCCGTAAAGTTGGGATATTTATTTATGTACACCCTGAATGTGTTTTTTTTTTTCAGAAATAGGATCTATAAAATCGGTCAATTATTCGCCTGCCCATAGGGTTTAAAGTCGGGAATAGCCTTAAAGGCCAGGATTAGGGATCTATCTTTTCTCAGCAAAAGTAAATGAGGCCCAGGCAGGAAAGAATTGTTATTTGTTAAAACTTTTGAGGAAAAAAAAAAAAAACATTGTTTTACAATGAAATTACAATTTGGGAGTTTGCATATAGGATTTATATTTATAATTATACAGCATTCACTTTATAAAGTTTATAAAACTTATTTAGCTCGTATATGTCAGTTTAAATATTATATAAACAACAGAATTAGATTGCATCGCTGAATAGATGAAAAACGGTAATATTTGGATAGTTTAAAGATGTCTTATTTTAGAAGAAAAAAAAGGTCTTAAGCTCTTCTGTTGATAATTTTTGTATAGTAAGTAAGGTTTGACATAATTATTTTTAAATATGGTGTTATACAGGGTGATCATGAATTCATGGTACAAACTTCAAGGGTTGGTAGAAAACACTGTAACAATCGTGTACTCCATAGTAATGTGTGGGCGCAAGTGACGCCGTGAGGCGCAAACCCAGGAAACAAGACATGAAGGAAAATACAAACGGGACATCGTCGCATTTATTGACAGCGTCGTGGACGAGTGCAATGTTAAAATAACTGTTCAAAATTGTGCCTACCAACAATGATACATGGTTGACAGCGTTGGTGGAGCGATTCGCATACATTTCCTAAGATGCCATGCAGTTCACGCACACGTGCAGCAGCTAGAGATATTCGAGGAACGAGATTATCGCTGAATCACCTGGGCCGAATAAACAAGACTCTTTAGATATCCCCCAAAAAAGTAATCGAGGTTCGATAAATCTATCGGGGAGGGGGTCAAAGGACCGGTCCAGCCCGCCAAAGCAGGTAGTTTTTATTGTATTTTGGTGGAAGAGGGTTTGTCAGGACTACTTCAAGATGTTCCGATCGCCCTTCGTAAGAGAATCTGGTTTTAGCCTGATGGTGTGCCAGCCCGTTGCAGCACTGTTGTGAGCTATTACCTGGATACTCCTTTTCAGTCGTGCTGGATTGAGGGTGTGCGTTTATGCTACTTCAGGGGATTAAATTGGTCGAACATCCGTCGCTGCTTCACGTGTGACTGAAATACCTAGTATCTCTGAATATGTACGCCAATCCCTCCATGGACGCTGCCAGGAGTGTATTACTGTAGGTTGACCCAATTTTGAACACTTCTTGCAAACATAGTACTTTCCAACGACACTGTCAGTAAACATTCCTTTCATGTTTCTTTCCTGCGTTTGCGCCTCAATGCGTCACTCGCGCCCATACACTTCTATGCAATAAATTATTGCTATATTGTCCTGTATCAACCTTTAAAGTTTGTACCATGAACTTGGGATCATCCTGTATACATAATTGAGACTGAAATGCTAATTAAATACTTTATAACTGATGTAGTACGTTCAATATGAAATAAGCCTTTTAATATCCCTATGAATGCATTATTAAACGTCTATAAGAATAAAATGTGTGATAGGAAATTAGTTATAATGTAGGGGTTTGAAAGAATCACCAATAGACTCAGAACTACTGGACTTTTAAGTGAGACCTAGTAGTTGTTTGTAGGATTTGTTCTTCTTGTACATCGCATTTAATTGATAAATAAAGACGAATGACCTTCATTTTCTTCTTTTTTTTTCAATGAATGAGTAGCAAGTACTGAGTATTCTAATGTTGGAAAGCAGTTTATTAACTAAAATTTGCATTTAAATAGAGATTTAAAATAGAGAATATAAAATTTTCTTTAAATGTTTTATATATATTTTGTAATAGATGCGAATGAACCTAATGAGAAGGTATAGAAAGTAAAGGTAAGTAAAACGTTAAATTCTCTTTTTTTATTTATTCGGTATTTTCATATTTATTAATTTTTAAACATTTTTTTATGAATTAAACTTTGCAAAGAATTAAAATTCTTAAATTATAAAAAAAAAATCATGTATTTTATAAAATAATTAGTGATTAATAATCATTTTCACAGGCATTTTGCCCAAACATTTCCTGTTAACGTGAGATTCAATTATCAAATTTATTTTGTATCGCCGAATACTTTTTCTTTTTTTCTGCGAATAATATAATTATTTCGTAGATAGAAAATGATGCACCTATTTTTCCTCAAATTCTACTGGGAGCTCTAAATTCGTGTCGATAGAAAAACTGACCAAAATAAAATTTCTACCGATAATCTATAAAACTGTTTTGTCTTTAATGATAAAAGAACTTTTATTCTTTTCAAAAGAGGTTTCTCGATTTGCCAGGCCGTATAAAGCTATTCTAAAAGTATGCAACAGTAAATAAAGCTTAAATGCTGAGAAAGTACAAAGTCTTAAACTACCCTGGCATAATAAAACTGCTTTTTTATGACCCCACCAAGTCTACTTTCGAACTTGTTACCCAATGAAAAAGACGACAAGCCATAAACCAGGTAATTGGCTCCGAAATTCGGCCAATTTGATGGGCAGCGTTTTTGCAGGAAAAAGATATCTCTAGGGAGAAACCGAAACAGAAAAAAGCTTGGGAATAAATGTTTCAGTTGATGAGTTAAATACTTAATAAAATGTTTGCGAAAAAAAAATAGAATTAGTCATACATTTTTAATGTTTTTTCTGCACTAACGTTGAGCAAAGGTTAGCTGAAAAGACATTTTTAATTGAGCTAGAATTTTTTTTCTGAAAAGCTTAAAATTTAGATAATTTTTTTTCGAATTCTTATGCCTCAAACTGAACCTATAAACATTAAATTGTTAATTACCTACTTAGTTTTATGGATTAATCAGAAAAGTGAAAAGAATAAAAAAAGTTGTTATCTGAATTATTTGAATCGTGTAACACAAATACGATCACATATTGTATACCGTAAGACGCATTTGTGACACATTTTCATGTTTTAAATACACCAGCCGGTCTGTTTTATAACTAACCGTCAACTGATTATTGATAAACGTTGACATATCCTTCTGCTACATAACGATGTATTGCATCAATCTTGATATTTAATATTAACTGAGAAATATCGGTTTAAAGATGCTACAAAGTTAACCCATTCGGTGGGGTTACTTTGAGACAGATGTGTTTTTGCCTTAAAATACAATAGAAATAATTTGGGAATTTTTTCTTCGTCAACAAATGTGTTGTAATCATTTTAAACTGCGAAAATTATATTTAAATGTCTCTAAATTGTCAAATTGATCCACCCCTGCTTCGCTGCAAACAATCGAATAGCATTTTGCAGTTTCCTTAAATGCATCACATCTTTAATCATAATGAGGCTTTCATAATGATTCATACACACATTATCTCTTAAAATATAGCAGATCCTCTTTAATTTGATATTTCGAATTTTACTATTAAAAAATAGCGTGCTGAAATTCTTTTGGAATTCATACAAAACAATAGAACTACACAATATAATGATTATTAACTAATAAGAAGAAAAGATTATAAGGCAAACTATGAAAATGTATAAAATGAGGAAACATTAAACAAGAAACACAGTTATGTTTTAAATTTTAAAAAATAACCGTGTACAAAATATACGGAAAAAATAGAATTATAGTTTTTGTTTTCCAATCGAGCCAAAAATAGATAAAACTCCGAAATTGGTTTTACCAAAATCTGTAATATCATGCCACTCACTGTTTCTTCCTAATACATGGGCCCTTGAAAAGGAATAAAAGATTCCGGAATAAAATCTCTCTCTTCAGTCGATATAGTAAAATTCTGAGAATGTGGCGTATCCCATCTGAAACGTATTCAGAGCTTTACCGAGTGCAAAAAAATAAGAGAACACTTTGAGACCTTTCTGGAAGATTGCGCCTCTCTTTTTGTTCTTTTCATTCCGGTGCCAAATGTATTCTTTTTGCTGTCGATATGCGCAGTAGCCGCGGTGCACCCTCTGGCTTTTTGGACATCAGTAGCACTAATGCTTCAGCCCATCGGACATTAAACTTTTTTCGTCTTTAATTACCCGACTTTTTGTTATTTCTCGACTCTTCTTGTTCAACTCTTCCAAGAACACTTTTCCCATGTGTTCCGTCATCGATCCTAAGTTTTCTTCGAAGACAGCTTTTGGAAACTGTTCAAAAACTTTTTTTTTATTATTTAATGGACTAATTCCGATCGCCCGAAATTCCAACTTCAGATTGTTCTTGATATGAGCTCTTTTAGAAGACGCGGATATTCGTGCTCTGGTACGTTTGCGCATTTGCTACCAGATGTAATTTTTTCCAACTTGGCAACTCTCCTCTTCATTTGAATTTTAAAGAACCGAAAAAGGCCACATTAAATGGCTGCAGGAGATAAGTTGATTTAGGAGGAAATGCAAGACCAACATAATTTTATTTTTCTCACAAAGACGTAGCAATTTTACACATATATGAGAGCTTTACATGACCCCAATGATTTTCTTAGCACTATCTTGCGTTCTCATAATGTTTCACGTCTATCTTGACATTGAAAACAAAAAATAGATCTTTAATTTTAAACAGTAACCTTGTGGGATTAATTTACTAGAGTCGACGAGTGTTACGATAATGTCACATAGTAGCCCCACCAAGTATCTATAATTTGATTATGCTGCTATAACTTTTAGAAATATCACTTGACAAAGGTTATATTAATCCACTTTCACATTCTAAGTGACACAACAACAATAAAGAATATTTACCTGTGTTAGGTGATTCTCATACACTTTAGGCTCCACCACACAAAGTTTCCAGGATTCAAGACAACAACACAGGAGCAGGTTGCAACCTTACGTCGGCCAGAGAGAACAAGAGAAATAATAGAGATTCGACAATGGTCGCTAGGTTATGTGCACGCCGTACTAGGTGGCGGCACTGCTGTTTGCTTTCCTGCTATAGTGAATGGAGTGGGAGATTTGAAATGCGAAAACTAGACCAGGTGTCACAAAGTAACCCCAGCAGTCACAAAGTACGGTATTTAATTCTTACTTTAAATCTTACGGTATTTAATTTGCAAAATTCTTAACTGAAATACAGGGTCTCCATAATTAAACGACCCTACTTTGAAGTTGTCTACAGACAAAACTATTATTCATAAAGTTGTGAAATTTTGTGAAAGACATAATAAAAGGATGGGAATTATTTTAAGCTAAAAAAAAAAGTTATAAAATACTTCAAAATTTCGCCACCAGAGGGCCAATTTTAATAAATCACACATTTAGCTTTACGATAGTTTACAAATATTATTTATTAACTTAATTTTATTCTAAAGACAGCATTTCACGACATGTTCCCAGCATTTCACAGAACGCACTACGGTCAACTGGGGAACATGCTATCTTAAGATTCCAGATGGTACCTGAAAACGATGAAAGTCATGCAGAACATGTTTCGTTACATTTAATAAATCACACATTTAGCATTACGATAGTTTACAAATATTATTTATTAACTTAATTTTATTCTAAAGACAGCATTTCACGACATGTTCCCAGCATTTCACAGAACGCACTACGGTCAACTGTGGAACATGCTATCTTAAGATTCCAGATGGTACCTGAAAACGATGAAAGTCATGCAGAACATGTTTCGTTACATTTAATAAATCACACATTTAGCATTACGATAGTTTACAAATATTATTTATTAACTTAATTTTATTCTAAAGACAGCATTTCACGACATGTTCCCAGCATTTCACAGAACGCACTACGGTCAACTGGGGAACATGCTATCTTAAGATTCCAGATGGTACCTGAAAACGATGAAAGTCATGCAGAACATGTTTCGTTACATTTAATAAATCACACATTTAGCATTACGATAGTTTACAAATATTATTTATTAACTTAACCTTATTCTAAAGACAGCATTTCACGACATGTTCCCAGCATTTCACAGAACGCACTACGGTCAACTGGGGAACATGCTATCTTAAGATTCCAGATGGTACCGGAAAACGATGAAAGTCATGCAGAACATGTTTGGTTACATTTAATAAATCACACATTTAGCATTACGATAGTTTACAAATATTATTTATTAACTTAACCTTATTCTAAAGACAGCATTTCACGACATGTTCCCAGCATTTCACAGAACGCACTACGGTCAACTGTGGAACATGCTATCTTAAGATTCCAGATGGTACCTGAAAACGATGAAAGTCATGCAGAACATGTTTGGTTACAACAAAATTTGTTAAACTATCGTAAATGTATACTAAATGTGTAATTCGTTAAGAACGGCCTCCTATTTTTTTTTCGCTCAAACAAATTCCCATACTTTTATTATGTCCTCCAAAAAAATTCACAACATTCAGAACGAAGTTTCGTCTGTAGATAGCTTTAAAATAGGGTCAATTAATTATCAACATCCTGTAAATAAAATTTCTAAACTATCGTAATGCTAAATGTGTAATTTATTAAAAATCGCCCTCAGGTGGCGAAATTTTGAACTATTTTTAATTTATATATTTTTTAGTTGAAACAAATTCCCATCCCTTTATTAAGTCTTTCACAAAACTTCACAACTTCATGAACAATAGTTTTGTCTGTAGACAAATTTAAAGTAGGGTCGTTTAATTATGGACACCCTGTATTAAATATGTAGCTACAAAACCCTGCAATTTTTTAGTATCACTACTTCCGACTAACAATATTTACAGTCTATAATGACAAAAATTTGCGATTAAATAAGATTTAGATTACTAGTGAGAAATAGTAGTACTGAAAAATTGGAAAGTGTAGCAGCCAGGTAAAGAAAATAAAACAAATATATATCATTTATTCTTTGAATTGAAAGAATGTGACAGCTTACTTTGAAATGCGAAACAATTTTAAAGGAAATACCAAATTTTGCTTTTCACAAGTTTCTTTTAGGAGATATGTAATTAATATTATTGTTCAACACAATAATAGTTCTCCGTTTCATTCATAGGCATATATAGAGACAACTTCTACCTGACAACAGTAGCAGACCGGATATTATCCAAAAGTACTTCTTAAGAAACTGCTTTTTTTTTCTTTCCTCAACAGTCAAATAATGCTCAATCTGCACTGTATCATTTCTACGCCAGCCAGGTTTCTAATGTAGGATCTTTTGCTCTCCGAAGCGGTGTAAAGCGGAGTAACCATTCCACTATAAACGCATCTACTGTTTATATTATATAGGACAAACTTCTCTGTGCGTAACGCTGACGTCATTTTTTGAATGGCGAGGCTAACGAGAAAGACAAGCTACCACGGTGCATTCCATATATCTTTTTTTACAGACCGCTGAAGTCACGTGATGCTCGAATGCACCAATAAAGGTGTGCGAAAAGAGTATCACGTCACTCTAGCGTTGTGTAAAAAAAAGACACGTGGGTTACATCACGGTACCCTGTCTTTTTCTTTAGCCTCGGTGAATGGTAACACTTTACGATAAAATTTCACCTTTTCAATTTTTGCTATTGCAAGTTTTTAAGCTTCTAAAGATTGCACATTTTTAATTTTTACACCACCTTATATGGAACAAATTGAACTTTCAAATGAAATTCGTTTGAAACCTGTGTCCCTACTCACTTTTGATGGCTTAATAAATATCCTTTAAGCATCATTTTTTAAATGTTTCTTTATAGCGTGCAGGCTCTATTACTGAAGAATAATAATAACCCATTCTCACTAAAAGCGATATAAAGAGCCCAGTCTTTGTCTCCGACTGATATTTCATAACGAAATTTAAAAAAAGCATAAGTTTGAAATATGTGCAATCGAGCAATTTCAAATTTTACACCGTCGAATAGGCAAAAAAAAAAAAAAAACGTACTTTCAAGTATTACGAGTATAATTTGAAAATTGTATCATTTTACTGATTATGAGTCTAAGAATTTTAAATGAGTGGTAAATACGTTCAATATATATATTCAAACTCTAAATAGAAAAATAAAGGACAGTTAAGCCTTTTGCTTGAAATAAATGAAGAAATATTTGAAAATAAGGGTTGGAGAAGAAAAAATGTTAAGCAAACGATTTTGTAAAATAATTTCCCATTCGCTTTTTTGCCTTGATTTTGCTCTTTTTTAACTTTTAGAGTTTATATAAATCAGCTAATAAACGTGAAGAAGTCGTCTGTCGACAAATTGCCATCTACAGATGTTAGATCGTAGTTTTTTTAATTATTAATATTCAACCAAGGAAGCAGAGCAAAAACATTTTAAAATTTCATCACATAAACATAAAATTATTGCCCTATATTTTGACGGCATGAGTTTAAAGAAAAAACACCCATTTTGAACTAATTATTTCTTACCGACAACTATTAAAAATTTTCACAAGTCCACTAAAGGCGGGATGATTGAGCGAAGGAAATCTCATTTTGTATGCCTTTATTTTAATTCGTATATCGGAAATGTTTCGACATAAATTCGTCCAAATGACGTCATATTTGTACAATTTCACCAAACTGGTGAAAGGTTTTCACTACACCAGCACCGAAATAAAAGTTAAATCTTAAAAGAAGTTTTTTTTTTTTTTTTTTTTTTTCAATAAAGCGTTCAAAATGGCATTTTTATTGAAAAACTTTTAACCTATCTTATAATATGGTTTATTACTTGAAATTCAGTGTTTAATCAAAATAATATTATAGTTGTTACCTAAACGTATAGTTAAACTAAATTTACATTTTCAACTACAACACAAAGAAGTAAGATCTTATTCAGTTTAATATCATCGGGTTTCTATACCACCAAGTATATATAGAATGCAATTGCGAAATTCGTTCTGCCATGCAGCGGCTTACAATTTAAGCTCTGCAGAATGGATTTTGATTGACTCGCAATGTAAAGTTAAATAATGTTTCCTGAAAGGTTTTAGTTTCTAAAATATTGTTATACGTTGCTGAGTTATAGAATTATAGGAGAAAGTTCTACAATCAGCTGAACCCGGTTATGAAAGATTAGCCTCTTTAAAAAGCTCTACTGTGCGGATTTTGATGAGATTTGCATTTCCATAATTTTACAGCGACGGTTTTAGAATATTCCATATAGTTCTATAGTTCGTTATCAAATCCTACTATAAGTGATGAACTAAAACAGTTCGTCTTTAACAGCTCAAGTTTTGTCTCACACATTAGAAGATATAATAGTGCAATGATGATCGTATCATGTTTATCACTGAGGAAGGACATTACTGACAAAGTTCCATATTGCTTGAAACACGAAGTCGAATTCATTGATATATTTAATTTGCTTCAAGATTCATTTGAAAAAGCGACCAGCATAGCGGGCGACGAAAAGTGGAGTATTTGAAGCAAAATTAAATTTTCTCAACAACTTTTAAATGCATATAATATCTGACTAATTGGTGCATCGTTCTATGTCCATTTCCGTAGTTTTGACCATAACTGGATGCTTCGAGATTCAGTTGAATAGGAAGATTCTTTTAAAGCAGACGTGCTGTATTGTTACATTTCAGCTTTGTATGTCTAAATGTATATTTTTTGTCGCTTCGTGAATAGCTGAACACAATGGCTTTGTTTTTAATGCAATAAAAAATAAAAAATAAAAATGTGCTTGTTTTATCTCTTTTTAGTCCTAATTTAGGTACATTGATTTAAATATATAGCTTTTTAAAGGCGTGCAGATTTTTCCCGGACCATTTTTGAAGTATAGTCAATTGCTTATAATTTAGAAATCCACTTAAAAAAATATCTTCCGCATATAGTTGCTATTTATAAATGTAAATTGTTTTAGTAATCTATTTATGATACAAAAATACCAGAATCTCTATGCTACAACTCAACTTTGCTAAATACTAACTGTACATACTATATATGAGGACGTGAGTTTCAAAACTCTTTTTAACCAGAAAATCAAATTTTGGAAAATCGATAAAAACCTGTGATTGTGTTCATTGGTTTTCATTGTAAACCAGCATTTTACAATGCCAGAAATATACGATAAAACTAGTTTTTTTTGCAGGATGTACTGTGTTTTCGAGGTTCATCAATAGAATGGATTGATAAAAAGAACACTTTTTTTTTTTTAAATTTTGGATAAGACGAGTTTTGAAACTCACGTACTCATATATTAATACATTCTTTTATGTAATATAAATAAATAAAAGCTTACATATAGCATAATTAACCTCATTTAATTAAAAATTACTTGTAACTAAAACAACTTCGTCAAATATTACTTTTCTCTTACAAACAGTAAAAAGTTAAGTAAACTTTGTATTTTATGTTTATTTTTATAAGTAAATGCATAATTTTTTGTGTATATAACATTATTTAAGTCTATTTACTAATTTTAAGTCAACAGCAATGATTTTAAATGTAAAAGAAATGAAAAATTATTTTGGCCAAGATTTTCTTCAAACACCTCACTGTGCGACGCCTGTTTGTTTATTTACAAACATTTTCAATCCTCTGGATATTCAAAGGATCTTAAAAAAATGTTTTCTCTTCTTTTCAGAAAATAAGGGGGAAATGATACTTTTTTCTCTACAGTATTTCCAATTTTCCACCAGATTACAAAAATGACAGCATAAACGAATTAAGAAATAAAGTTTATTCCACGAAACACATATTACTATTTATTCAATTCTAGAAATCAGTTCTGAGCCATATCACATACGTCTTACTTGCAATAAATTATATCATATGTGAATTTAAACTGACATCCCGAGTATAAGAATCATTCCTGCTGCTCTCTCTTTTAGTCTTTATTCTAACTTACATCAGCTGCAGAGTACACGAAATCTACACATTTTGATTTCAATTCGCATAGATTAAAGTTGAAGAACTTAAAAAGATGGAATTTCAAACAAAAACTGTCAGTCTAGAGATAATGCATTTTTCTTATTCTAAGTTACTGCTCTACCTGTTTGTAGCACTCAGACTTGATTAGAAAAAAAAAAAAAAAACCTTTTTGTAAGAAACAGCGCCACTATTTTTTATGAAAATATAAAGAATTTGCATAGAACTCATGGATGAACTTTTATTTGCATGAGCGCTTTTTTCTGAAAATGCTAACTTGTTTATGAATAAAAATATATAGCTTGAACATTAAAATTATAATAAATCAGAATAAGATTTCGAAAACAGTAAACTCTTTAAACATACATTCAGAAAATATTTTTTATTCACACTTTTGTTATAAAAATTAATTTCTTACCTTAATTCAGATTTGAAATATAGACTTCTGGGAAATAAAGAGACCATGCCTAATAATTCTTCCTCAAATAATCACATAAAAAACCATAGTAGCATAGTGGTACCCACTCAGTTAGTAATAACGTCTCTTAATTAAAAAGGGAGGATTTTACGAAACGTTAAAATTTTATCATTACTTTAGAGATTAAACTAGGCATTTTTAGAGAGGCGCAGCGCTGTGTGATTTTTTAAGTACACCGTGCTATTTTTTTAATTTGTTGACTATTTTCTAAGAGTGCCGTGCGGATTTTTCTTGAGCAAGGGGTGATTCTCTTCCGAAATTTTCTTGAATTTAAAGCATTAAGTTTCCGAAAATTTGAAAAAAAATCGATCACCAGTCCGAAGGTTTCAACATAAAAAAATAAATCCTTATTTTTTCCTAACATAAAATCTTTATAATGTATATTAACAGCGACATAACCGTATTTCAGCGATTATTTACATCACGAATTCCCATCTTTAGATGCAGGGGCGCATTTTCAAGAGGGTTTTATTTTTGGAGAGTTGGAGGGCAAAGTTTTCACAGAGGGGCAGTGTTTACAAAAGCGTGCGGGCTTGCGCGAATACCGCACAAAATACTAAAACCCGGTATGATGAAAAATGCTCTGTGGCATATATCCCCCCTTTAAATCTTTGACAGGCATATGATTCTTTCTAGATTTTTTTTTTTTTATTATTTTTTTGAAGAAAATCCGAAATTTGTTTAACTATGCGGAGTTTCGCAAAATCAAGTCGTGAATTTCTTCAAATGATGATGTAAAAATATCGTAAATTTTGTTTAAGATCTCAAAAACAAATAGCGATTTTCTTCAATTGGTCGCTGAAAAAAAATCGCGTATTTCAATGATCGGCTACTCAAAAAATCGCAAATTTCGTCAAAGGAGTGCGGAAAAAGACGCGGATTTCGTCAAACGATCGTGATAAAAAATCGTAACTTTCGTGAAAACAATAGCCTCGGATCAGATAAGCCTATTTTTGAATTGGTCGGGTTTCTTTCTTTTTTTTCATAAGTAGGTTTGTGATCATCTTAGTTTGGATTTATAATTAACTGTGATTTGAATATAAAAACTTGAAAGTAGAGTCCTGAAACGCATCAAGAAATTATATTTCACCGAGAGTCTTTTTTAGGAAATGGGGGTGATGTAGTTAAATACCTTCTTGCAATATTGTAAGTGCGTTTGTAATATTGTTCAATGAATTTGTTTACCAAACTTATATTTTAGTTTTATTATTGCTGTTTTATTCTACAATGCCGTTAAGTCTCATGATGTTTTTTTCTTCTCCTCAGTGCCATTTTCTTCCTGTCGTTTTAAAAATATTGTAAAAGCATTTGGAATATTTTTAAGATGAATTTGTTTACTGAACTTATTTTTTAGCTTTATTTATACAGCTTTTTCTCCTATGTCTTTTTTTTTAATGTCACATGATCCTTTTTTTTTTCTCCTACATGCTATTGATATTTTTCCTTCGTCGTGTTGCAGTTTTTTTCGATAATAAATACTACATTATTGACACATAACTTTGGCATTATATTTTAATCCTTCTTCATAATTTACCTTAGGATAACAAACAATAAGTCATTTGGTTAAACAATTTAAGAATTCTGCAGGTTTTAATTTTGGAATTCCTAATTTTAAATTTATCTTTAACTGTTGCAAAATAGATTGCATTGCGAGTAATGTTTTTTGAAATAGCTCGGAAAAAATGCAACCACATTTGAAAACAGATTTCGGCAACTGATGTCTATAGCCAGAAAGGAACTGGATTTTTTTGAGCATCTCTTTACATGATCCATAGAGCTGTATATACACTACTTTACACGAATCATGCTAGTTTAAAATTTCATACACGAAAAAAAAAAACGCGTAACACAACTGAATACGACAGATAGTACATTCTCAGAAATAATTTTCCCATTCACGATTATATTCCTGGCAGTAGATCTACCTGAATATTCCCATCACTTGAAGAATGTCCGTTTCATTTTTCTCTGGAGCAAGAGAAAAATATCCACCAATTAAAGAAATGTCGGTTCTTTTTTTTGCGTTCTACAACAGAAATTTTCCATATTTTGAAGAAAGGAGTAAAAAAAAAAAAAAAAAATACCTCTTTCTTTCTTCTGTTGCTGACTTTGTCGTTCAACCGGTGTCCGGTCGTTTCAAATAGAGTACCTTAACCACTAAGCTAGCGAGTACTTGGCAAAGAGCGAGTTTACTCGTAAAATAAATATATGGATTTTTTTCAAATTGGGGATTGGGTAAGGCGTGATAAATTTCTTGTTCAGAAAGTTCGCAAATTTCAACAATTACGTGAATATTTCGTCATTATGAAATAATGGTTGGTCTTTTGACATTTATAGAATAAAAGACGATAAAAGAATGTATTAGATATATTTATATTAAGGCATAATGTGAGTGCCAGATGTAAAATATCAATATTATATTTTTAATTAAATTCGAATAATAATTTTTATTTGTTTTCAGTAATATCGATTTTTTATGTTAATTGAACTACTATCATTTTTTAAATGCGTTCGTTTAAATATATCTAGTATAAAATAATTGAAGAGGCTAGAGCCAGACATTATATGGAAGTTATCGTCCTCGAATAAAAACAGGAGTTCCTTAACAATAAACATACATACTCTGTGGCAGTATTTCTGAAAAGTGGGTTATCATTATTGACAGATCTTCAAACTTGCGATGTGTTTGTATCTATATGCCTGAATAAGACGGCTGTAGCAACATCATCTCTCACAACAACAACTTCAACGAATAATGTATGATGCGTCACTGTTACGCAACAATTGAATTAACATTTTGCTCCGTGCTACGGCGGTAGGTCTGAGGTTCAAACCAGCGAAAGACATTTCTCTGACAACTATTTCTGTGTCCCGAAAAAAAAGAACACCAAAATCTCACAATAGATGGCATCTCCACAATGAATTCTCCCCAATAGGCAAAGCCTCTCAGCTAATGTCTAAAGGCGCTTTCACTGGGGATTGAAGTGTGTAGCAACGCCATTTCTCAAAACAACAACTTCATCGAACTATTTATGATGATTCATTTTCACGAAACAATTGAGCTAAAAATTTTTCCGAGCCATTTCGCTCGTTCTCTATATAGTAGGCTTCTGGTTCAAACCAACCAACGCCATTTCTTTTACTCCTATATTGGCTACCCGGAAAGGTAATGCACAAACTTTACAACAGATGGCAGTAGTACAACGAATTCACCGAAATAGGCAAAACCTCGCAGCAAATATCTAAAGAGGGCAAGCTTATGTTTAATAAGACGTTTTAACTGCAGGTGGAGCTTGTATCAAAACCATTCCTCGGAATAACAACTACAACGAACCATATATGATGAGTTACTGTCACGGAACAATTGAGCTAGCCTTTTGCACCTTGTAATGGTACTCGTCTGCTATCTAGTTGGTCTTCAGTTTAAACCAAACAAACGCCATTTCTTTTACTCCTACATTGGGCGCCCGGAAATGATATATGCAAAAAACGCAGCAGATGGCAACACCATAACGATTCATCTCAACATACAAAGCATCGCAGCAAACAACTAAAGAGCGCAAACCAATGTCTAAATAAGACGCTTTCACTGTGGGTGGAATGTCTAGCAAAATCATCTTTCTCAACGCAACTTCAACGAACGATATATGATAAGCCACTGGCATGGACCAATTAAGGTAGTCTTTTGCTTCCAGCTTTGGCGCTCGTCTGTTGTAGAGTAGAATCCTTGTTCTTCAAACACAACAACGCCACTTCTTTGAGACTTACAATGGCGATTACAAGCTATGAACACCGCCTACTTACTGGCAAGCAACTTATTATTATTATTATTATAAACAGACGTGAGTTCATCACTAATCCGAAACTCAGATGCGCTATTCGCAAGCCTCTATGTGATTTGCCCGTATTTTTCCGTTCCCTAAAACAACTGAAATCTACTGTAACCAAAAATATTTTTAACAGAATTGTACGAGGGCTGTTTAATAAGTAATAAGACTAATTTTACTGGCGTGAAACCACTCATCCGAATATTAATTCTGTGGAAGAAGTAATGTCTGTATAAATAAAAGATGTCGATAGATGGCTTATACGGGCTGATGTGCCAGAGTGTCACGTTACTAAACACATGCTTATTTTGCGACACATACGAGCAGCGAACAATTATCGAAATGCAAACATTATTGGAACAAAATTATGGGATTAAATTTTCTGCGCTTCCAAAGATCGGCATCGAGCACTTTTAACATGATTCACGAAGCTTCCCACGATGATGCAATGTCGGGAGCAAGTGGTTATCGCTGGAATAAAAAATTAAGGAAGGGATAAAAAATGCAAAACATCTTGAATATGAGGGAACACATTCAAAGTCCATCACAGAGATATTGATCAGTATAGCGGTGATTATCATCAATGAGGATCGCAGAAATACAATACGCTAGCTGCAAGTTCTCCTGAATATTTCTATGGGAAGTGTTACCTCAATCCTGGTTGAACATTTGGGATTGCAACGTGTTTTCCCCTGATGGACAGCTAAACCCTTGACACCGGAGTAAACGCAGCGTACAGTTGATGTGTGCACAGAATGGAAAGAAAGATCGGGACAAGAATGTCGAGCAATTCCTGACTGTTTCCTAAGCTCATGAAACCACAGACAGGCCGCCATTTTGAATATAACAAAGCATGTTTTACACATAAATTGCCGCTTTCAAAATGACGGCCTCTTCGTGGTTTCTTAAGGGAGGCGATATTGAAAAAACTCTTAAAAAAAGACCTCCATACGGTTTTAAGATGTAGAAGGAACTTTGTGACAAATGTATTGCGTCTCACAGTAATTACTTCAAAAAAGATGTGACGATTGTAAATGATGACAATTAAAGGTAATCTGTTTTCTGTATAAAAATAGTCTTATTAGTTATTGAACAGAACTTGTATGTTAAGATATATGTAAAGTAAAAGGTTTGAAGTGTATTTTAGAAATAAATTCGAAAAGAAAAATTCAATTAACACTAATTTTATGAGCATTTTTATGAAAATTCAGGGAGTCCTTCAGACGATTAGAGGGTTAACGTTTTGTAATATTTTTAATTTAAAATTAAAATAAATCTATTTGTAATAATTAATAATTGGATCCAAGTACCGTATTTTTAGAGCCTGCAATTTCTGAATGGGGTTGGCTAGCATAGCTCGTAGTGGGCCGAGTCCCCTTGTTTCTAATAATATTCTAATTCTCATCACAAGAATTATCACATAAAATAATACAATTAAATATAAAAAAAGAAAAGCATTTTCTGATATTTTTTCCTTAAATGAACGAAAACAAAATAGCCAAATACAAAATTCTAGACTATAGTATATGTGAAATAATTAAAATAAGGTGGGTATTATTAGTGTAATTATTATGTAAAATGTATTTTCCATAATTTTCATTCATTTTGATCTGATGGAAATAATTGAAGACATGTATAATGTTCTAACCTATCTTAAAATTTGAATGAACACGTGGAACATTTGGGTAACAAAATCTTATTACTTTTAAATTAATTTAACAGTTGATGCAGCTGTTATTTTAAGGAATTTTTCCTCCCATGATTGATTCCTCAGATTCATTTTCAATATATATAATTTTTTTTAAATTAGAAATAATAAAATATTTTCATTAGTATTTCCCCAGAACACCAATAATTAAGCTATATTTAAGTACTCTTCCACATTTAGCTAAATAATAGGATGTATGTTCAGATTTTTGAAATTTAATCTCTCAAATTTTACTCAGCCAATCACCTGATAAATTAAAAAAAATACAAAATATCACTATAGACTGGATCGAACTACGGAGAATTATTGTTATATATATGTGTGTTTTACATGAGTTGACAAAGGACTTCTGCTGTATCCTCATAAATTATCGTGACAGACACATGTATCCTTATAGACCGTCTTTGCTGTATTAGAAACTTAAAAGCAAAAGTTGGAAAATAATTTGTGTTCTTGAAATGACATTTCTGATTATTGGAATGCGACAATATTAGCGAAAAAAAATTTTCCTCCTTTAAAATATATTTGAATCACCAGGTACGCAGGCAACCGCTACAAAGGAATGGGACATTCTTTTTCTGGTCGTAAAACAAGTAAATTTTTCAGATCCGCTCAATCCAGCAAAAAGCATGTCTGCCGCAAAATGACATATTTGTTACAGATAATCGTATAACTAGTTATTCGAATATAGCTAGTTAAGTTTTTCATCTTGTACAAGAACAAATATTCGCACCTTTGTTATTGCATCCCGTTTCCTGAGTGGAGAAATTGAAGCATTATAGAGACGAAAGTAAACAATGCCTAATAATACATATTTCAATTATGTGCATAAATTTTGAAAAACGTATTATTTTTTTTCAGCTTAAATTAACACTGAAACAGGAAATACTTTCAGTTAAATAACATATTAACATTTATTATAGCTAAGTTTTCGTATTACATTTTCATCTTCCTTTTTCCTAAATCTTAACACGCGAGTAATATTTGTTCATTAATACTGTGACATTAAGCTTTGCAAATTCAATTCAATTTGATATTCGTGACTGTTAAGTCACTTTCTCGAGCAAATACATTTTGTCGTTTTACGCAAATGAATTTACTAATTGTTGCAAAAGTAAAAATTAACTTTCCAAGTTTTAATAAGTATTGCAGAAAAATGAATGCGCTTTGCAAATTTTTAACTAACATGTAATCCGTGTATATGCGTGCTACTTTTTGGTGGACCATTTTGCACGGTCCCAAGCGAATTGCGTGAAGTTAACATATTTATTAACATATCATTAAAAATACTTGGACCTTCTTCCCTTAATTTAGCATAAAAATTACCATCTATATACAAACTTTATACTTTCTTATAATGAGATACAGTACCAAAGATATAAATAACAATATAATACTTAGCCTTAAAAAAAAGTGACACGTTCTGAATAATAATGTGTTATCAGGACTTTTAATCTTGCAACCCAACAAAATAATTCAACATATAAGCTGGACTCAGAGAACGTATGCACGGAAATGTTGTAGATTTTGAAGCACACGTAGAAAGTAAAAGAATATGCCTTATTATAATTGCTAATCCAATGATTTTCCCAGGTCTCTCGAATTTCACTAAAATTAATATAAGAGGCAACGAATAAATGAAGTCAGGCGATTTAAAATTCAATTTGTTTTTAACAAGGAATTATTGCTGTAAAAATGTTTGGTTAGCCGTATTTGAGAAAAAATGTATTTGTTTTACATAAATGGGTGCTTTATAAATTTGTTTAAATCTTTAAGAATTTGGGAATTTGAGAATTATTGAACTATTATGGGTGAAGTAAGATTACGAATTGGCTTTCTCGTTGATAGAGCTGTGTAGACCTTTAAGGTCACGTTTGTAAAAATCTAAAAACAATATGCATGAAATAAGAAATATTTACATACCCCAAGAGTAATTTTATTATGTTTTTACTATATGTATATATTTTAGTATGAGCACCACATAAAAATTTGTGAATAAAGATCTTTAAGGTGCGATGTTTTTTTTTTTTTTTTTTTTTTTTTTCAGTTTAATGTTGTGGGCGTTTTAAGAAAGTTTTAATAAGAAATCAGTACGTTTGATTGTAATGCAAAAATGCTCATACAATGATAAGTATATCTAGAATTTAAATTTTACTTATTCTTTTATAATATTTATATCGTTCACTCTCAAAATAAACATGAAAAGTATTTTAGTAAACTAAGAGTATTTATGATGAAAAATGTTTTATCGAAGTTGATCAGGATCAATTTAATTAAGGATCTGTGAATTTGTTTATAGTAAAAAAAATAAGAAGAAAATAGAGCTATTGTTCTAAAACTTCCCAATTTTTCATAATGTTAGCTTGTTGACAATGTATTGAATAACAAAAGTGATGAAAAAATAATGGTAATAATACATATTTGTACATTTGTTACTGAATTAGAAAAAAAAAATGCTTGCGTAATTTTAAGTATACTTATTATTTACATACATTATTTCACATTTTTTTTCAACTGAATGTTTAATTTCAATTTTAAATGTAACATTTATTATAAATATTTTGCTTATAAATATTGCATCCAAATTGTAGGGCTCCATGTATGGAGCACATAATAAAAAATAACAATATGTTATAATATAAACCACCATTAAGTACATAATATTCTTTAGTAAGAGAAAGGAACACCTATGGAAATGCATGAGAAAATAACTTGCTTTGAAAAAAATTTAGGTCCGACTATTTCGTTGTGCTTTCTTAACCTGATTGAGCAAAGCGTTTTGTATCAAAGGTAATATATTTTTTTCATATTAAATTATCTTTACTAATACTTAAATATATACTCGAATAATAGAGGGTTAAATATTATCTTGAATTATTTTAAAGTAATGTGTACTTTAACAAATTTCATTTCTAACACATGTTACAAACAAGTGTACTGTACTTTTGTGAACGTCATTTAACCAATTAACCGTTTCATTTTAATGCTATTTCACCTACTACAGATACCAATTTGGTATTACAAATTTTAGTTTTATGAGTTTTTTAAAACTTGAATCCATAAATTGTATATCTTAGATTTATAAATTTTCTTTCCAAAAACTTGCGCATGCATAAAAAAAAAAAAACACTATAAGAAAAGATGCATTCTTCTCGGAAATATTGCGAAATTTTATTTGGTTTAAAAATACTGAATATAACCTCATCCGAGTTTTTCATGAATTCGAAAAGCGTTCCTTTATCTTTCGACACCCTATAAAGCAATAAATTTTTCATGTATAAATTAGCATTTCTACCAGAGTCGCTTCATTCCAGCTTGTAATTTTCTTAAACGCTCCAAGCAGTTCTTTCCGTGTAATAAATAGCTAAATCAAAACGTATAATCAGTTTTGAAAGTTATTACTTCTCAGGTTAATAATTTCATGCTCAACGGACAAACATGCTATATTAACAGTATTAACATTACATTTTTTTTCTACTTTGACATGTAAATAGTTTGTTATGCAGGAGAAAATGTTTTATGACAACCTAAAAATCATTATTCTTGTGTGAGAAAACTGATTAATACAATATACACAACACTCAGTATTTTGTCCAAAAAGATGTGCAAAAGAAACTTCGTTTATAGCAGCTTAAAAACCGATATTCTTATTTGAAAAAACTGACTAATTCAGTATACACAACACTTTGTATTTTGTCCAAAAAGCAGTGCCAAAAGAAACTTTGTTTTGATATATGTTTCTTTAAATATCGAAAATATATTGGTTTTGTGGTTTCTAATTACACTGTAAAAAAAAAATGGTAACTTTCCATGTAAAATCCAGGAACGTTTCGCCTTTTATCAGGTTTTCAGAATAATTTAGCTCTTTCCTGTGAAATTCTGGTTTTCTTATCTGAAACGTTCCTGAACAAAAGTTGGAAACAGCAAAACGCTGCGGCCGCCATTTATTATTTTTTTTTCCTATAATCCGTTGCTCGCGCGCGAGTGTCGAAAACGAATTCCTTAAATGAATGTAAAAAAATCAATATGGAATGCAAATAAATCAATAGACGACATAATCCTTTACCTCTCTATTGTCAATATAATTCAGATGAAAATACAATACCTCTGTGACATCACTAAGAGATTATCTCTCGTACTTGTCTGTGAAATCTTTAACGAGCAGACTGTGTAAAAAAAAATACACCTATTATTTGGATCTGCATTAACCAGAGGACAATCAAATATGATTCTCACCTATTTTGATTAATTTAAAGTATGTTTTAGAGTTCTTATCTCTAATTATTCTTGTGAAAGGATTTCTTCAAATGGGCCTTAGATTTTCAGAAATTAGATGCCGAGCTTTAGCATACGTTTCAAATACCCATTAGTTTGCAGCTCTCAACGTGTCGTTCGTGGTGTGGACGCAGAAAGCTTACATGCCACCCGTACGGCCCGGGTTCGATGCTACCTCTTGACTTTTTTTTTCTTTTTTAATTAATTTTATATTTTAACACTTTATTACAATTTGATTTAAATTTGACATATATTTGACACTTTGAATTGCTGCAAATTTGAATTTTTTTTTTTCGGAAAAAATATACAATTACGTTTAGGTTTTTTTTTCATGAAAATTTATATGTATTTTATCTAACTTGTAAACTAACATAATCACTGACGAAAATCCAAAATATTTTATGTCTAGATTTTTTTTCTAATTATTATTTACATTTATATATTTTTATATTTTAAGCAAAGTTCAGAAACAATATATCACATATATATTTACTTTATTGAATTTTAACTGAAAATTTATTTTTTCGTGTAAATTATAAATAATAATTTTGATGTCAATTTCAAAATATTTTTTCATTCTAACAAATAATGATAATAAAGCGAAAATTGTCAACTGGAAACGTAAAAATCGTCTGCGGATCCCGCATGCTGTGAAATGTCAGTAATGTCATAATGAAGGGAACGAACATCCAGAGTGAATTATGTCAGCCAGGTATCGGTCCGGATAGCCTAACAGGTAAGGCATTGGCACGGCACGTCAAGTATCCAGGTTCGATCCCTGATCTGGACATTTTTCGCTCTTGTGCTACTCCAGCCTTGAATATGTCAGTAATGTTTTGCTGTCAACAGAAATATTCCTGGTATTTCGCAGGAAACTTACTGGCATTTCTGTAGAAAGTTTTTAACATATACAGTAAAGTACCAGTCATTTTCAAGAAATGTTTCTTGGAAATATTGGGCAACTCAGCTGCCCATTTTTTCCCAGGAACGTTGCGGAATTTTTTTTACAGTGTATAATGAACCGATTTCAGAAACGGGATAATTGGAAAGATGGTAGTATTTATTTTCGTTCGTGGTTATATTATACATTTGTAGACTAAGAAACTCTTGCCTTTTCAACAGTGTGTTAAATTGATAAAAACAGGAAAAAAAAACAACAACAAAAAAAGGATATAATGAATAAATAAATTTTGAAATTCAGAGATTTATAACTCTTTTATGGAAAAATGTGCTGGTATTATTTTGATTTTGACGAATTAGTAAGAATTTTTTTTCTTCTTTAAATACAAATTCTTTCACTTATACAGTCGGAAATTCTTCTTTTTGACATTTACAAGTTAGCCAAAAATACATAGAAATGTTAACCATATATCGTCTTAAAATATCGTCGAACTTTGTCCAATTTTTTTTTGTTTCTTGTCTTTAAGGTTCCAAAAAGTATTGAAATGTATATTTAAACAATTTTTAATTCTTTTTTCTCTAGTTTCAAGATATCAATAGTATATTTTAAAATTCAAATTTTGTCTTTTTAAAGAATAGTTGAATAGTTTTTTTTTTAAATGTTATTTAAAAAGTGGGACAAAGTCACCCTTGTCTTGAGTTGACTTTGTCTAATAAGTAAAAAATGATAAAAAAAAGCCGTGAAAACTTTGTAGGGCAATACAAACTCACTATTATGATTGAATAATAAATCATAATAATAATAAAAAAAATACTACGTCATCTCGAGATTTAAAGAAATCACGAATTTTGTATGAAAATAGAAATGAAATAAAAATAAAATTTTATTAAAAAATGAGCCTTGTGCAAGACAAGTAAAAACAATTACAATTAAGGCGATAAGATTAATTTTTTTTTCAACAAAATTTTAGATACATTCATTTATTTGGGGCGCTGAAAATTTTTTTTTTACAAGAAATAGGCTTTTTTTGGATGCAGGAGTGTTAATGTTTTAGGAACTTATAGTTTATCCTTTAAAGTAGTAATTATAATTCAGTATTTTTCTACGGTTTTTCTTTGACTAATTACACGTTGTATAACAACATCTACCACTTGCTGAAGCGTTTCATCAATATAAACTTTTACAATTAAGATAACATATTTGAGATTTATAAACAGGTGTATTATTACACAAGTACCTGTACAAAAGAAGTTGGCGTTTAAGTAAAGCATTTATATTTGCAGTAAATGTTTGATTTTATATTTTTATTTTCACTGAAATTAAATATAATAATTAATCTAAATTTGAGGCAATTTTGTCCCGAGACAGTCTCACCTCAAATTGACATTAAAAATGCTAATTGTGAAAAAAGTCAACGTAAAATTTAAAATATCATGTTAATATATATAAATCTAATTAATTTGTAAATACGACATATTAATAAATAAAAATATACAGGGTGTTTCACTACCAGACCGACAAACTTTGGGGGATAATAGTAGACATAAAGACAAACATTATTAAATAAGAAACTATGGGGAGCAAACGCCTTCTGTAGGAGCTAGGGGGCATTAAAGTTTAAGGTCCAAAACTTCAAACGATGATAAAAAACGGAGAAAAGGGTCGATTCGTTTGCGGTTTTCGCTAAAATCATTCCTTATATCACGATTTTCTTAAAAATTTTTTTAAAGGTTATGTTCAAAAATTGTCGCTTTAGACTTTAGAGTAACGAACAAATACTTCTTTAGCGTTATTTTTTGTATGGGGTTAAAATTATTCTAAAGTATAGACTTTAACTTAAATTTTAAGCCCAAAATCGAAAACATTGGGATCGGGTAATTAGCGAAAATTGAAATGTGAACAAAGGGGGAGATTTTAAACTCTCATAAACATTGAAGAAACTAATATCGGCGATCTTCCCTCTCAGGAGTTCACGTGGCCGCCTGGAACCCTGTCTTCTTGATGCAGCACCATCCATTGACCACTGTTTCCAACAATCATGCACAGTGGATACATTCCAGCCAAGTGTTTCTGCAATATCGCGGAAAGAAAATCCACCTTCTCGTAGCCCGAATATGCGACGTCGTTCCAACTCGGGGAGCTGTTGACAGTGGCTTCTTCGTCTTGTTACAGGCATTCTTGGCTAACATCAACTCAATACGTCACGTTTCGTAGCTAAATAACGCCCACGAACTTTACAGCACGCATTTAAAGTAAACCTGATCTGCAAGTTCTGAGTGGCGCCACTAGCGCCACACTTATGCGCGAAGCGAGAAATTTGAATCGATGTCATCTTTCAGATGTATAAACACGCCTACCAAATTTCGTTTATCTAACACAAGTCTTTCTTGGTGTTGGGATTTTTTTTTTCCGTCAGTGTATGTTAGTCTAGTAGTAAAACACCCAGGAGTAATGTTATTGAAATGTCGGATATGTGTCGGAAGAGCCCTCTATCAAAAAAATGAGGACATCGAAGCTGTACGTCATTTTGAATAAAATAATTACCAAGGGAATGACCTACACGCGAACCGCAACAAAATCGATTAGTTTCTTCAATGTTTATGAGTGTTTAAAATTCTCCCCCTCTGTTGACAGTTCAATTTTCGCTAGTTATCCGATCTCAATGTTTTCGATTTTGGGCTTAAAATTTAAGTTAAATTCTAAATTTTAGAATAATTTTAATCACATACAAAATAAACGGTAAAATGTAGTTGTTCGTTACTCTAAAATATAAAGCGCCCTCTATCGACAATTTTTGAACGTAACCTTTACAAAAAATTTTAAGAAAATCATGATATAAAGAAGGATTTTAGCGAAAACCGCAAACGAATCGACCCTTTTTTCCGTTTTTTTTTTTTTTTTTTTTCATCATTTGAAGTTTTGGACCTTAAAGTTTAGTAGCCCCTAGCTACTACAGAAGACGTTTGCGCCCCATGGTTTCCTATTTAATAATGTTTGTCTTCCTGTCTACTATCACCCCTCAAAGTTTGTCGGTGTGGTAGTGAAACACCCTGTATATTTATCCCTTTAAACATCAATATAAATAACTTTTCCAATCAAAAGTTCCCTACTATAAAATCATTCGCAAAATAGTAACTAAAACAACACAGGAAGTGATGCCAAATTTGTAAAATGCTGATATAAAAAAATTCTGTTTAAGCTACTGATACAATCTATAAAAATAAGTAATCAGGTTTATTGTAACACATTTTATTTATTATCCGTTTGTTCTTTATCCGCGGGGTGGGATAAAGTCACCCCGCTGATGGACAAATTCACACCGGTTCACAGTAATCAATTACAGTAAGTTCACAGTAAGTTCAATTGTAATTAGACAGCACAAAAGCATATATTATACATTCGGAATCTTCAGTTATGGTAATTATGCGAAATTAATAAATTCATATTAATGCATAATAAATAAAAAAAACATTATGAGCAAATAAATGACATAAATGTTTTTGAAATAATGCAGTTGTCCATAAATATGTTTCATCTCTCTACTCCTTTTTAACACTTTCCAACAAAGTTGAAAAGACTTCGGTTTGTCTGTCCGTCTGTCCGCACTCTAATTCTCGTAAATATAGTCGGATCGTTCTGAAATTTTTGGATGTTAGAGACCTCTACCATAGCACGATCCCTATTTGAAATAAAGTTTCTAGCATGTTTAGTTCATTTACAGGGACAGTCAAAAGTTTTCCGTTACATTGCGGCCTATGGGAAAAAATCGTTTAAAATGGTTTTAAATCATGTTACATGTTTTCAAACATAATAAAATTCATATGCATTTATCAAGTGCACTAAAATATACATTCTGTAGAATATACGAAGCAAAGAATAGTTATTATTCATTTACAGGGCCACACAAAAGAATTCCGTTACATTGCGGCCTATGGGAAAAATCATTTAAAATGGTTTTAAATGATGTTACATGTTTTCGAACATAATAAAATTCATATGCATTTATCAAGTGCACTAAAATATACATTCTGTAGAATATACGAAGCAAAGAATAGTTATTATTCATTTACAGGGCCACACAAAAGAATTCCGTTCATAATGGTATAGGAGAAATTGTTTGCGGTGTATGTGAAAAAATTTCAGATACTATATTGTATCCGAATTACTGTATATTAATAATGATTGCTCGAAATGCATTTTAAATAATGATATGCGCTTTTTTAGGGTTTCGTTCATCTGACGAAACCCTATTCGTCTCGCTCCTCTGTCTGTCTGTCTGTCCGTCTGCCCGTCTGTCACAGAGCCCGTCCTCAGAAACTATACATATTGCAGACTTGAAATTTTACATACTTATAGCTGAACACCACACATCATACGACAAATCATAAAATTTTGAAAAAGTCGTACATTTAACCCTTTGGGCTCCCACATGTGTAATTAAATCAATTCTTTCTAAGTGAGCCCCTAATTAGGTTGGAGGCGTGAAATTTTGCATACTTATAGCTGAACACTTCACATCAAATGACAAACCATAAAAGTTTGAAAAAGTCGTACATTTAAACCTTTGGACTCCCACATGTGCATTTTAAACAATTCTTTCTAAGTGAGTCCCTTATTAGGTTGGAGGCGTGAAATTTTGCATACTTATAGCAACACTTATATGAACACCTCACATCAAATGACAAACAATAAAATTTGAAAAAGCCTTACATTTAACCCTTTGAGCTCCCACATGTGTATTTAAACATTTCTTTCTAAGTGAGGCCCTATTTAGGTTGGAGGCGTGAAATTTTGCATACTTATAGCGGAACACCACATATCATAAAATATATCATAAAAATTTAAAAAAATCGTACCTTTAACCCTTTGGGCTCCCACATGCGTATTTTAAGATATTCTTTCTAACCGAGCCCCTTATTAAATTGGAGATTTGAAATTTTGCATACTTATAGCAGAACACTTGAGACCAGGCGACAAATCATAAAATCTTGAAAAAGTCCCTTAACCCTTTGAGCTACCACATATGTATTTTAAGCAATTCTTTCTAAGAGAGCCCCTAATTAAGTAGGAGGCATGAATTTTTGCATACGTAGAGCTGAATACCCCAGACCACACGACAAATCATAAAATTTTCAAAAAGTCTTATATTATTTACTCCTCCGGGCTCTAACTTGTGTATTTTAAGCAAATTTTCTAACCTCCGCCCTTTCCAACCGAGGAGCATTTTTCCAACTTTATCCGACACCCCTTTGACCATTCTTTCATATTATGCACTATAGCCTTACATATTTTAGTTCCACTTTTTATCGCCAGGGGGCGACTACTTATCTAGGGTGCTATCGGCCCAATCCCCTCGACTAATATATCTACGGATAGTTTATAAAACGGAGTTTCGTTCGGATAGAGGTTTGTTTAGAATAGAGTGCGCCCCTGGTTGCGAAATGTGGAACTAACAGATTTTTCAAAAGGATAAAGTGTTTTGAAAGGAATATTAAACGAAACACTCTGTGCGATCTGTTATCACACTTACCTACTTGTTCACTATATTTATGTATACTATAAAGTGCGTATAAATGCTATAGTTCATATACAGAGCCACAGAAATGAATTCGTAAACGTTACTGAGTATGAGCATAAATTGCTTAAAGGTGGGTTTTAAAGGAGTTATGCATTTTTACGCTGAACTGAATTTAGTGTACTAAGAAATATTTTTACAATATAGATAAAATGATATACAGGGCCACGCAAAGACTTGGATACATAGCCGTCTATGGGTGATAATTTCTGGAAATGTAATTTCAGTAGTTTTAAGCGTGTTTAATTTGAATTAAATTTTAGCTAAATAGTGGCATGTAATAAAGGTGCTAGGTAAACTACAGGGCTGTACAAAAGTATTCAAGTATGTTTCCATCTATTAGTATAAATTGCTGAAAGATGAATTTCAACCTGTTATGCATCTTCTTGCTAAATTAAATTTTTCCATTATATAGTATATATATCAACATACAGATCGAATACAGGGCTGTTCAAAAGAATTGGAATACATATTTGGCTATGGTCGGTAACTACTGAAATCAGATTTTTTAAATGTTTACTTAGTTATCTTATATACCTTATTTCCCTAAGTAACGAAGTTTCTTTAAAGCTTTCAGGGAGTGTTGGAAAGTGTTTCATAATCTATGCTGTACGCAAGATTTTTCTTACTTGTTTAAAATTTTGTCTGCCTTCATCTTTAAGGATGGAGTTGGAAAATATTATGGGGGTATTAGTAGTGAAAATTAATATTAATGTATAATAAATAAAAAAATATTATGAACAAATAAATGACATAAATGCTTTTGAAATAATGCAGTCGTCTATAAATATGTTTTAATTTTCTTCCTCTTTCTTTTTTTAAATTTTTACCAGGCAAGTCTTCTTCTTTAAGAAACGAGTTGGAAAGTATTATGAAAGTGCGTTTAAGGGGTCTTGTACCTTTTAAACGCGACGGAATTTAACGAAAAATTCCAAAGTTTGAATTAGTCTATCTTCAAAACCTTTTTACGTATAAACATGAAATTTTGGATATTGATTAAACAGATTGTGCTTTGTAATATACTACCAACAGAAATTTATTAACCCTTTACAGAATTTGTGTATTGTTGAAATCAAAATAGCTCTTTTTTTACCCCATAAGTCATTGCGCGCATGATATCTTGAGATAGTATGTATGGATTGTCATAAAATTTGGTAAATATACTAAACAAATATGTGTGTTTAAAATTATCTACTTTTAAGTATTTACAATGGTAATATTTTTAGTTATGATTATTTTTATTCATTAAAAATACAAAATTTTTATTTTTTTTTACGAAAATATTTTTTTTTTTATATAGTTAATGAAAAGATTTTAGCCTAAGAGTAGATCATTTTAAGCACACATATATGTTTAGTATATTTACCAAATTTCATGCCAATCCATACATACTTTATCAAGATATCATGCGCGCAATGACTTATGGGGTAAAAAAAAGAGCTATTTTGATTTCAAGAATACACAATTTCTGTAAAGGGTTAATAAATTTCTAATGGTAGCATATTACAAAGCACAATCTGTTTAATCAATATCCAAAATTTCATGTTTATACATAAAAAGGCTTTGAAGATAAACTAATTCAAACTTTGAAGTTTTTCGTTAATTTTCGACGCGTTCAAAAGGTACAAGATCCCTTAAGTAATCTTTACTTGAAAAGTCAGAAATCCTTCTTTCTGTCATTTACAAATGAGAAAAAAATTCCAAAAGCAATTAATCATTATGTTGAGATATTCTAAAAGATGATTCTCTGTGACAAATTTCATTTGTGAAAGACTGTACCAACACATTTACTATACTTCCGTGAACTTCAGTTGTCACTAAACCAAACGAGATGAAAGCTAATAGCCGTCAGACAGCCACCTGTCAGTGTCTACATATCTTTATCTGCGGCATTCGCCATCATCTGTCAACACACGTTTTCTGCATGCATCTCTGACGCATATTTTTCAGAAAAGTCAACTCTGAATAATAGAGGCAGTTCTATAAAGCTTATATGCTTTCCCGGAAATTCTATTAAAAGCATGACGTGCGGCTTCTTTTGAGTTATTATTATTGTGAAGACCAGCTCTTTGCACCTGTTGTTTATACGAGTTTATCAAAAGACTATTATGTTCTGGTGTGGGTGACTTTTGTAGTACAGATAGAGATATTGTGAATTCGCATTATGATTTATATGTTTTATATTCTTTGTACTGTGATGTTAGAACGCCATGCAGTTTTAATTATCCTTATGTTTTGCGGTTTACAACAAATTAACAATTAATAGTTATATTAAAATTCATTTAAACTTAGAAATTTTCTTAATTTTATAAAGAATTCATCAATAAAATATCATGTTTTATAATTAAGAACTATTGTACAATAGATAGAGATAATATAAAGTCGCGTTTGAGGTAAAGTTTTTTTATTTTTTTATTCGTTAGAAAAACATAGTATAATTTTATTTTTAATGTGTGTTTTTAGTTTCTTCCAAAGTTTAATTTATTTAATTATACGATACTATTACATTTCCATTCATGATAAAACATTTTTATAAGTCCACCATGTTCTATTTTCGAAGAGTGTTATAAAATATGGAGTGTATATTATTTTAGTAATATATGTATAATGTTTCTAACGTTTTTTATTTTTAATAATTT
Organism: Maratus speciosus; assembly: GCA_963932465.1. NCBI lineage: Eukaryota > Metazoa > Arthropoda > Arachnida > Araneae > Salticidae > Maratus > Maratus speciosus. The sequence goes on along the minus strand of OZ010788.1, from coordinate 377,016,547 downwards.
ACAATTATTTTCGTGTTTTGATTTTTTCCCCAAATTTACGTTTATTCAGTTATATCAAAAAATTTTCATAGTTGTATATTTTCATTTTCATTTTTTTTTTTTTTTTTTTTTTTTTTTTTTTTTTTTTAGAAATTTATCGACATAGTTCTGGCGGTGACTACTTTTGTAAGATATTGTGTAAATTCGCTTTAACGTCAAAATTGTTTTATTCTATTTGCAGTGTTCTATTACACTCATTTAAAAATTTATTTTTTCTTCTTTCCTTTTCCCTGTATTCAAATAAAAAATATTGCTGTAAATTTTATTCAAAATTTTGCATTATTTTCATCCGCTTTTACTTTGGTAAATTGAAATAATGAAACATAATTGTTCACAAATCATTTACTTTTTTTGTGAATGTTATAGATTTTTTAAGATATTTATTTGAATAAATCTAGAATTTTGTATTTTATTTTTTAATTTAGAGTATTTACCTGAATAATTTATGCCATTAAGTACAATTCGATTTTTCCAGAAATTTTATATCTTTAAATACTTTTAATATTCTACATATCTAAAGAGTCCACTTGAAAATAATAATAAATGAATAACTGAAAAATTAAAATTACGGCCAATCCTTAAAGTTAAAGAAACGAGGAGATGTGAGAAACAGAAATTTGTTACTCAGAATAAAATTTAGAACAATTAATTTAGACTAAAGTTAAGAGTAATTAATTAAATATAAATTGTAGTGAAACTTAAAGTATATTTGGTTACAAACATGATTCAGGTTTTTCAGGATAAAAATCTTTAAAATAATCCAGTCTTTTTTACTTTGGCACCAACGGCCTTACAGCTCAAGAAATATTTTTATGTTTCTGCATTTTAAATAAACTGGATTAAAATGTTTTAAGAATTCGGAAATATATTTTCGTTTATTATGGTTAAATTTATTAATTGAAGAAGAATTTCCATTTCAAAATTTTTGGTAAATTTTTGTTACATTCAGAATCAAACCTGCAAATAAGAAATTTCTGTCTCAATATCCATACATTAAAATCTTGATTTATACAAAGATGCAATAAAAAATGTAATAAAATGTTTAATAGTATGAAAAATATCTAAAATAAATATATCTTTTAACGGCTACTCAAATTCGGAATAAACAAGCATTATGTATTCTCCAAACGAATGGAGTAATACATATACCCGTATTAGATTTTAAAACAAAGTCTATAGGTTTTTCGAAAGATAAAAATCAGAAATTTCTTGATGTTATTTATGGTAAGAAATTCTGCCGCAAATGACAAACTAGAAAAAGCGATTTTATTATAAAATAAAGCAGAAAATATTTTCCAACATTTTTATTGTTGAACCAGGTTGTATACATCGTAAATAATAGACTATCTAGAGTCATTACTATTTATGTACTATAAATTATTCGCTGGAAAAGAAAATACTTCAGTTGCTTTAAAAGAGTAGACGGGAATGCGTTATAAATGCGGTCGATCAAAAGATGAAAATACAAATTATCATTTTTATTAAATTTATTTTCTTTCCTGGGAGTTAAAATAATAAATTTTGATTTAATGGGATTGTTTTTTTTTTTTTTTTTTTTTTTTTTTTTTTTGCTCCCGAGAGAGAGAGTTGCTTTAGATGAAACTGAGATAAAGAGTTATTTTATAGTTTAACCCTTCTATAGGGAAAATACTTCAGTTGCTAAAGTGTTGAAATGAATAAATGTCACCAAGTTTTGAGAACAAATTTGTTTCAAAATAAGAAAAATATTTTTCTTCAAATACATTATAAATATAAAACTCTGTTTAAATTTCTAATGCCATTGTTGCACATGGTAATTTAAATTAAGTGGGACATACAAATCACACCGCCCACGAAGGTGTTACGGATACATTTGATATTTGAACGAAGGTGTGATTTTGAGAAATTGTATGTATGAATATGAGAAAATTATTAAGTTATGAAAAATTAATAAAACTTATATGTAACAGCTTTAATTATCCGTATCTTATCATGATACGAAAATGTCACAGAATTTTGATAAAATTCCCTACTATAACTTTTAGTCGCAATATATATAATAATATTGCAAGCAATTTTTTGGTAAATACTCCTACTTGGATATTCAATATAAGGTTTAAAATTAGCAATGAACTCTATTTAAAAACTTTTTTTTATTTCTAAATAAATCACAAACTGTAAATGCTGGAAATTACATAAAAAATTTATTTTAATGATCGGTTTAAAAATTGAGATATCAACGATTTACATAATTTTTTTAAGACTTTACTTTACAAATCCCAAATAAATTTAAAATATAATATTCCTGTAAGATTATTATTGAACTCCACCTTGAATCATAATTATATTTTTATAATACTAGGGGGTCTGCCCCCTACGAGCTGCGCTCGCCAACCCCCGTTCCGACAGCCCAGATTCTAAAAGCAGGCTAATTTCATCGGCTATAAAAAGATTGAATTATAATTTTTAAAAACAGTGGCGATCTCCCTGTGAACGGGTTTTCATTCATATTCCTTTGATTGGAGATTTTTAAAGCGAAACCAGCGTTTGTTAAGGGGTACGATGGTTGTTTTCGTCTTTGATTTAAAAAAAAAAATAGTTAAACATTATAAAATAAGTTAATGTAAAATGAGTTAAGTAAACAGAGCCTTTGTCTCTTGGTTTTTTAACAGCTCTGTCAGAAAGTTCTTTTAAATACACGTTTTGCATGTATCGTTTTATATCTGACGTAATTTTCATCAAAGTTTTCTTTCTTTTTTTAACATTCACATGAAAATACTTTTGTTGTTAGGAAGGAAATATTATTTGCGCTGTCTTAGAATTCACTAATAATGGAAAAGATTATCTCAAAATATGAAATAAATGTCTCGCGCAAATATATTTTTTAATTTAAACTGTTTTGCCAACTATTATTAATTATTTGGCCTCTTTAAATATGACGTAAATTTGCACCATTTCCGACTTTTAATGCATAATAATGAATTTATTATTTAAAAAAATTCTTTCTCTTTTAAAATTCATGTGTAACTATAGTTTTTAAGATGCAATTTTCAATATTTTCCTGATTTTTAACACGTAATCACTTATTTCTCATTTGAAAGATTTTTCTGATTATAATAGCCACGTGTAAATAAATTTTTAATTTGAAGGAAATATTATTCTTTGCGCTGATTTTATAATTGGCAACAGTTTAAATTACCTTTTTCCAAAATGTGTAAAAAGTATCTCTCGAAATGCTGAAAACTTGAATTTAAAATGGGAATACATCCTCAAAAAATGTGTCAAATTAAAATAATAAATGCATTCCGCACACAGGGAACTTCTAATGTATTAAATGATGTAAAAATGTTTAAATTCCTATGTATAGTTTTTGCTCATAATTTTTTTTTAAGGAAACAATTTTGTCCAACTTTAGCAGTAAATATCTCTTAAAATAATTATTCGAATTAAAAACTGTCTGCATCAGCGTGTTTATCAAACATTTCTCTATAATAGCGCCAATTTTCATATTTTTGTATGAAACCATTTTCTTAATATTAACGAAGAAAGACCCCAGTCACAAGAAATATGGATGCCGATCTAGGAGTGTACCGGGAAGATCTACGTAGATTTTCATTATTCCATTTCCAAATCGTTACATTTTTTTTTTATATATATAGAAGGACTACCATTTATAAACAATGGCAAGGACTATCTCAAGGAGGTACAGCTTTAAGTATGATTTCAGATCTTTATTTATATTACTATGAAGAAAAATAATTTGATAATAACTCTGAATATGTTTACCACTGTTATATAGATAATATGATTTTTTTCTTTATTTCAATGGCTCTAATATCATATCCTTACCAACTCAATATCCCGCAGAACTACATTAAGTCAAAATAATATGATTAAATTTCTAATAAACGTTTTTACTGATAACAACCTCTTAATCTTAAAAGTTAATTAATATTTGAAATTTATGATAAAAGACCTTATTTTCCTTTTAAAGTAAACATTTTTACACAAGCTCACTCGAATCTCTTAATAAAAATACTTTACTTATTACCCACTGAGGATAAAATATTTATGCTTAGCTATAAAAATAAAAAAAATAAGATTAAGAATAGTTAAGCTAAACGATATTGTTATCTAAAATGCATGGCAAATTACATAATGATTGAATCATATAAAAATACATAGTGTTTATACACAAAGATATATAAAAATTATTGTAAATTCGGTTCGTGGCTTATATATATATATGTGTGTGTGTGTGTGTGTGTGTGTTTATTAATTCGGTCAATTAATCATAAAATTTATCCAAATTTATCATTCGTTAAATAATTCCTCAATTAATCTCATAGATATTTCTATGTTGTTTTCTTACATGATGATTATTAATTTATTTTTTGTTATTATCAATTATTGTTTTTATATGTTTATCTCGTTATACTAATATAATGTTATCGTTCTTATCTTTACGTCAGTTATATTACTCTAAGATTTATTTATAAATTAATATTAGAAATTAAGTTAATAACAAATTTATTTTATTAAAATTATGTATGTAATTTAAATATAGATTAAAAATTATGTAAAATTATGTATACTTGTAATATGGATAAATCGGTTAATTATTTGGAGCAAATGAATATAAGTTAAACATGTAGGATATATATTACTATTTGCATATAATTTCACACATAGCAATTACTTTTATTAATAATTTAAAAAAAAAATGTGGATTTATTTAGTATAATATTGAATTTAAATATTAGAGTAAAATATATTATTAATGTTTGAAACTTATAATTAAATGATTAATAACTATTAAATTTCATATCTTTATTAGTTAACAGATGACAGCACTAAATTATTTGAAATATATTTTCACTGACACTGTTCTAAAGTTTTATAAATTTAAAATATATTTTTATCCCAGTTGATTAAATTTTTTAATTTAAATATGCGTAATTGTATTTAGTTTTAATTAGTATTAATTTATTCAAGATTAATTTGAAATTAATGTATAACTCGACTCTTAATATTAAAATTTAACTGTAACCACAATAATTAAACATTTTGAATGTTGATGGCTTTTCCTTTCGTTTCTTATCTGTAACTGTCGTATAACTGTTGGATTCATCTAATAGTACTTATCCCATTGTATAACAAATTGTAAGCACAATGCTTTTTATAATTATCATTATTATCATTATTGAGTTTTCTTTTTATTCTCCATATGTTTTTATATGATCAAATTGCATGATTCGATGTTTTTTGTATTTATGGTGTCTTCATGATTTTCTTAAATTCAACGTATTATAACGGCAGTAATAGACTAATCCGGCTATTGGCATGTGTATTATATAAAATAATGCATTTTTTGCAATAAGTGGACATTTTTGGTGACTAATAATTAAAAACACACGTGGCGCTTTGTTTTTCATTTTCCATCATCATATGATTTCCATGTTCCATTTCAATCCCAATTTATGATTAACAGGTTTGTTGCAGGAGCTCCGATGGTGCATCTGTTCATACACGCCAAGATCATACATGCATTTTTGCACTTTTAAATAATTTTCTGTTGTTTTATTATTTAAATATATTTATAACAGGTTACAGAAATTAATAAATTCACACGTGTATACTCGTTGTTGGCATATAAAATAATGGTTTTGTATATATTGTAATATATAAAATATGGATTGCAATGTATTATGTTTTTATGAGTTCTAAACTTTTAGAAAAAAGATTTAATCTGCTATATGTTCTACATAACTTAAGTTATCGACAAAGTTTTTGTCTCAAAATATAGGTGGTAGCATTAGCTTTAGGCTTACAGCTCATTTTAAGTAATTCTCAAAGTTTCCAACGTGGCAGCACCAGTCAAACAAAAGCGTGTGAAGATTGTGAGAATTTAGCTGGTACAACTTTTGTCTCCTAAGCTGTAAATTAATTCATTTGGACGGTAAGTACCTGTTATTATAACGTCATTACTGTAGATCAAGGGCTAATGTTAGGATTATGCGTTGTCTTTCCTGAGATAAAAATAAATTAAATTTTTGAATATACTTCTTGTCAATGCATAAAAAAGTTTATATTTGAAAGGGAGCTTCTTCTTATTTTGTTCAATTTAAACATTGATGTTTTTGTGGTAATGTTTTTGTTTAATTTTGGTATACTTATAAAATTAGACATTTGTGCTTCTACAACCAACAATTTTAATGCAAACAATAATCCACCTGAACCAAACAAAAAAGCTATTGATTAAAGATGACTGTAGCGTTTGGAATTTTGTACTTGTGCTGTTTAATGGATATCTCTATCCCGGAAGGATTACTTTGAGGGTTGTGTTGTCGACTGCATGGAAATGAAGTTAAAATGTTGACGTTGGCCACGGCGAGCGGGCTCGATAATCTATGAATCGAATAATAGTGTGGAAAAAATTGTTCATCTAAACTGCTGTCAAAGAGAAACCATTTTTCCATTCCAGACTTAGACAATCCAAGTTACGCAATTTTTGTGAGTTTTGTAATATTTTTTTAATCAAAGCATATGATAATTTTCTGTCTTTTTACCTGCTACACTTCTTATCCTCTGTCTCCCGTCTTTTTTAATGGACACACGTGGGTCAACGTTGCCCCAATTCAAGGTAATATTGGTCCAGAACATAAAAAAAAAAAAACTTTTTGGTAAAAAAAAAAAAAAAAAAAAAAAAAAAATCAATGTCGAAAAATTTATGCAATGGTGTGATTCTATATGTTCTTAGCAAACAAAAAAATAACATGATATTTATTTTTAAAATAAAATAAGAGAATGAAGATGCTGAACATGTCATGAAACAGAGAAATTTTGGCCAAAGTTAACCCAGTTGATGGAAAATCAAGTGAATCATTTAACTTCTTTCTGGGGCCAAACTCCTAAACATTGCATGTCTTTTTCTGTTGATATACTTGTAATGTGTGGTTTAAATAATCAGATCAATAACGAGTTATCTCGTAGCTGGCAACGAAAAATTGGAACTAAAAATAAATATTGAAATAGAATATCTATTATAAATCTTCAAGATGAAACTTTATATGTATATATTTATAAACATATTTGTATACGGATACTTTTCCAATTATAACTGCTATTCAACATTTTGAACATTGAAAGAAATGAAGTGGAAAGTTTCGATTTTCAAAAATGTTTATATTTATGGTGTAAGGATATTACACTTTGATATTTTTTTATTTTATAAAATGACTAATTTTCACAAATTTAGAAAAATAAATTAAATTCCATTGATTATTAAAAATAAATATTAAGCAGTTTATCAAAAGGTCTTTCAAATGAAATGTTTATATTTTGATCAAATTGTCATTTCTTTAAATCTTACAGGATAATAAACGAATATATATATATTAATTATAACATGTAATTAATATATGACTCCATTGGCGGACAGTTAATGAATTCCAGTAAAAATTTCTTTACTTTCCTAAAAAATTTTATTTGAGATTTCTATTATTGTGGATAATTATATGTTTTGGCGCCAAATGAGCGATAAAGGGATGTCAATGGCTCTATAGTTTACTTACTCCTCCTGGGCTCATCTCTGTCGCTCGTTGTTCGAGGGTGGTGAGTATTGAAAGGATGTTTTTAAGAACACCTGTTTCGTTTTTTCTTTAAATAATATGTATTATAGTGTAGTATAGCTGTAAATATGTGTCTTCCAATAAAAAGGAAGAGAAAATTGACATTCCGTGAAATTAATTGAGTAAGTGCCAATTGATTTATTTTAAGATAGTGTTAATTAATTTAAGAAATCCACTGAACCTGAACCGGTCGCCACACTGGTGCAAAGGCCGCGAATATAACTTGATAACTACGCTACTGGCATTTCATTAAACGGGTAAATTATTTAAAATTTCTCTTAGACTTAAGATATATTGGAAGACATAATTCTTTGAATGAGTGAATGTAAAGATGGATCAAGGTGAAGTTTTAAAACGAAACATAGCAAAACGCGGGTCAATTAGAACCACAGTAACGAAATTGATTAAAAAAATTGATAGTGAAATTAAAAAAGAAAGTGATTCCAAACTGGAAATAATTGAGGATTCTTTAGCGACATTACTTGAACATAAATTATCTTTAGAAAAATTAGATGAGTCGATTGAATTGGAAATTGAAACCGATAATTTAGAAACAGAAATAGAAACTTCGATACAATATAAGGAAGCTATTGTGACTTGCGAATCTAAAGCCAGTAGATATTTGAAAATTTTAAACATAAATTCAACTATCGCGAGTGAACCAAAAGCAACTACGCTCTCCATATCAGACAGTCAATTAAAGTCGAAACGAAATTGCCGCGAATTTCTTTAAATAAATTTACAGGCGACATTTGCGAAATTCTAGAATGTTGGCCTCAGTTTAAAGTTGCTATTCACGAAAATGAAGCTCTTCAGCAAATTCAAAAGTTTACTTACTTAACATCTTTAATTTCTGATTCAGCAGCTGCCGCTATTAATGGGCTTCCATTAACAAGTGAAAATTATGTAACGTCAATAAATATATTAAAGGATCGTTTTGGGAAAAGAGATGTTTTAATTTCCGAGCACACTAACAAACTATTAAACTTAGAAGCAGTACGAAGATCAAATGACATACTTTCTTTGAGAAAATTATACGATCAGATAACTGTACAAATACGATGTCTCGAAGCGCTTGATGTGAAGTCTGACCAATATGGTTGCTTATTATTACCCATTATTTATAAATCTATACTGAATGATCTCGTATTGCAATTTCACAGAGAACAATGCGATAAAAAGATGTTTGTGTAAATGATTTATTGTTGTACCTGAAACGGGATATAGAAGCGCGAGAAAAAAACTATTAATATTACTTCTATCAGTTTTGAAAATACTAAATCCCATGAAAATAAATTTAGACATAATTCTCCCGAACACTTTCACCAAGGAAAAATAAAAAATCCTTCAGCATTCACATTAACTACAATTACTGAAAACCTTTGCCCTTTTTGCTCTCAAAAACATGAGGCAAATTCGTGTCATTTAAATTTGGAACAACGAAAATAATCTTTATTAAAACAAGCAAAATGTTTTAAATGCTACCGGAAATTCCATAAGAAGCAATATTGCAGAAATACTAATATTCATTGCGCAATTTGTTTTTCTAAAACGCATCAAAGTTCTCTTTGTAACAAAAAACGAAAAGAAAGATCATCCAATGAAAATAAAATTGACCTTCTTTTGACTGAGCGTGAACCAAGGGGAAAGGTAAATAAGTATGATAAAATAGCAGTTTCGTTACTTTGTTGTAATCCAGATGAATATATTTATTTTCAAACGTTGAAAGGAATTACCATATGCAAGAACCAAAATATTAATGTTCGAATATTATTAGATAGCGCCTCGTAGCGAACATTTATCGGAAAGAACTTATCTAAACGTTTAAATTTAGAGGTAACAGGGCAGGAATCATTAAAAATTCATACCTTTGCTGGAAAGAAACCTATTGTTGATAATCATAATAGTGTAAAGATTTTCCTAAAAGACAATAATTCGGACAATATAATATGTCTGGAAGCGTTAGAAACGGAGAGAATCTGTTCCGATATAATACGAGCGCCAAGTTCTGAGTTATATATATAAAAAAAATTAAAAATATGGGTATAGAGTTATCAGACGTTTCTAATGAATTAGATGATGGTGATAATGAAATAGATTTGTGGATTGGGAGCGATTACTATAGGTCAATTATGACAGGAAAATATAAACGCATTTCACCAAGTCTTGTTCTGAATGAAACTAAATTAGGTTGGACACTTCACGGCAAATTCTCAGAAGAAGTTAATGTAGATAATTTAGTGGGTGCAATGTACATATCTTTTTGGGATAATAACAAGGATTATAAAATGTCAGTTCAGCTTGAAACTGTAGAAGGGTTGGGGATTCAAGAAGATAATACGAACAAATGTAAAGATATCATTAATAAATATAAGACTTTCGAAGTAGTAGAAATTATTGAACCCCAGGAAATAAATTCGACCAATGATAATTTGGCATACTACTTACCCCATCACCCTGTTATTGAAACGGACAAACAAACTGTAACAAATCCGATGAACTGGCGACATTGTCCCGGTAGCTCAAATCCAGCTGACCGACTTACGAGAGGACTCTCACTTCTCGACCTCGAGAGCGGCTTTAAGGCTGCTGATAAAGAAGTACAACAATTTGAAAAAATCATTAAAGATCAAGAACTTCAGGATTTTATATCAAATAAAGGTGTGACATGGAAATTTATCGTCAAGCGTGCCCCATGGTGGGGAGGGTTTTACGAAAGGCTCGTAAAAAAATGTAAAAGAACCCCTAAGGAAAGTTTTAGGAAAAACTCTCATCACATTTGAAGAATTGGCAACAATCTTGACAGAAAGAGAAGCCATAATAAATATGAGACCACTAACCAGTGATTTCGGCGAGTCAGACCCACTTTTACCTGCTCATTTCCCTCAACTAGGAAGAGAAAACATTAGTTTTGCTGAATTTGAAAATAAAATTTCTACTAAAAAAACTTTGTTAAGAAGAAAACGATATCAAAGTAAGTTGTTGAAACAGCTCTGGATTAAGTGGGAGGAACAATACTTATTGAATTTAAGTTCAGTTCATGAATTTAAAACACCTGAAAGACACAAAAACTTAAAAATTGGCGATATTGTTTTAGTAGATGGTACTGCTAAATCTAAACTGTTGTGGGACTTAGGAATAGTTAAGGAAGTCATTATTGGCAGAGATAAACTTATCCGTGCTTGCATAATAAATACTGCTAAAGAACTGCTGAGAAAACCAATACAACTTTTGTATCTTTTTGAACTAGATATCTGAATGATAAGTGATTTCTGTATTTGATTTTAAATTTTATTTTTTTCTACTAGTGTTTGAATAAAAAAGTGTGTTTATTTTATAAATTCATGTTTGGAAATATTTTATTTTGGGGTGTGTTTTGCAATTTGTTGTTTATCTATTTAGTAAAAATGTTTCATTTTATGCATAATTGTGCCTTATTTCAAATTCAAAAGGTTATTGAATTAATAATGGTATTTAATTTGTTTATATTATGTATATATATATTCAGTTAATCTTATTCAGGTAAAATATCTGGACAGATATGTTCATGTTATAAGAGTGTCATTTTTTTAATATATTGATCATAACTTTATTATTTTATGTTTAATACTTTATACTTCAACACATGTAGATTGAAAAATTTCTATTTTATCATTCGAGTTGTGAATTAAGGTTATGTTTATTATAAGAATTTGTTTATGTTGATTTATCATTATGTACTCTCATGAGCCCAGGTGGGGAGTGTCTGGAGAATTATATGTTTTGACGCCAAATGGTCGATAAAGGAATGTCAATGGCTCTATTGTTTACGTAGGGTTACTCCTCCTGGGCTCATCTCTGTCGCTCGCTGTTCGAGGGTGGTGAGTGTTGAAAGAATGTTTTTAAGAACACCTGTTTCGTTTTTACTGTAAATAATATGTATTATAGCGTAGTATAGCTGTAAATATGTGTCTTCCAATAAAAATGAAGAGAAAATTGACATCCCATGGAATTAATTGAGTAAGTGCCAATTGATTAATTTTATGATAGTCTTAGTTAATTTAAGAAATCCACTGAACCAGAACCAGTCGCCACTATTATACTATAGAACGCTTTATTAAAATTTTTATGTATAGAAGTCAGAAATGGCAATAGTTCAAAATGACCCGTAAATTTATAACACGAAAATCCGATTTGAATGTAAGATGAATTTTCAAAAATTTAGAATACGAAATGGAGCTTCACTGAGTCTTAAAAATAAATATTAAATTAGACCGTTTATCAAAATACTTGAAGAGGAAACTTTTTACATTTATATTAAAATATCATTTCTTTAAATCTAACCGAGAAAACAGAGTTATACATGATAATATATGATACTTATACCAAATAATTTCTGTACGTCTCCATTCGTGAGTGGACAGTTAATGAATTTCAGTGCAAATTTCTGTATTTATTTATTTATTTTGCTTTGTTTTAGATTGCGATCATGCGATATAACCTTTTATTATAATTTGTGTAGTTAGAAGCCTGAAATGTCAATATTTGGAAATTACACGTAAATTTATCACATGAAAACCTGATTTAAGTGTAAAACGATTAAAAAAAAAAAAAAGATTCATAAATTCCGTTACATAAAACCTTAAAAATAGATATTTAACTAGGCCGTTTGCCAAAATTTTTCAAGATGAAACTTTTTTATATTTTGATCTAAATGTCATTTCTTTAAATAACTCCCACATTGACATATGAATTGTAATTTCAATAATAAATCTTTGTCCCAATTCCATCAAAGGAAAATCTTTCTTGGGAGTAAAAAATACACTTCACATAAAATCAAAATTAATTATTTTAACCACAAGGGAAATCAAGTAAATGGTATAAATTTGATAATTTGTATTATGATTTTTTGCTCGCCCACATTTATAAAGCATTCCCGCACACCATTTTTATACAACTAATGTATTTTCTTTTCCAGTACGAGAGGACTCGGCACCCATACGAGCTACGCTTGCCAAGGCCCTTGAGATACTGCAGACTCAAAAACCTGACAAATTTAATCGGATTTAAAAAGTTTACGTAAGATTTAATTATAATTAAAAAGCCAGTGACGATCTACTTGTAAATAGGTTTCTATTCATTTCCCGTTGATTGGGGAATTTTAAGGCCGAATGAGCTACTACTAAGACATCCACATGGCTGTTTTCGTGTTTTATTCAATAAGATCAATTAAACATTTTAAAAAAGGCTAATATAAAGTGAATTAAGTGAACAGAGTCTTTGTCTCCCGGTATTATTTAACATCGCTATAAGAAAGTTGTTTTAAATAAGACATTTTAAATGTATTGTTTTAAATCTGACGTAATTTTCGCCAAAGTTTTCTTTCTCTTTTTAAAGGTCGTAGTAGACATTTGAAATTTTGTTTAAATTTACATTTCAACATAAGTGTATAGAACACATTAAAAGAAATTTCCAATCTTAATATAATTTTCAGATATTTAAAATTTTAAAATGAAATTTTAAAAGGCTCCTTGCGTATTAATGTTTTAGATGTTTCCTCGATTTTGGACTTTAATCACAAAAAATACTATTATAAACAAATCTCTGTATCGATATTTTAATCGATATTTTATCCATATTTTAATAATATCGATATTATTATTTTTTTTCCTGAATTCCATATCGATTTTCATCAAAATTCTGCCTTCTAATATGTTAAAAATCAAATTTAATCGTCTTAATGAAGTCGAATTCTAAAATGCATACATAGTTTATTTTTAGGCAATATCCGGATTCTTTCTTATCAGTTTCACGAATTTTAATAAAAAATTAAGTAGTAAGGAGCATATCGAAAATTAAAAAAAACCTGAAATATCAATATTGAGAAAAACAGATTTAAAGTAGGGGAGAGCGGGACTAGTAGGCGCAGTTTTTAGTTAATGATTTTTATTATTTTATGCTTACTTTTGGTTACTGCTCTTTTAAAGAACAGGTATTTGGCTATAAATACCCGGAATTTTGAGTTTGTAGCTTTTGTAGTTTATGTTTAGTAGAAACCTAAAGTAAAAAGAAAATTGTGCACCAACCTACCCCGTCACGGGGCAAGTTGCCTATACCTATTGGGTAAGTTGGCGCATGCTTTATAGAAATTTAAATGAAACTCAAATAAGACACGCAGTTAAGGGAAATCAATTTCATTATTACCAGTAAGTTTAAACAAAGGCGTTATCGCCGTACAATGTAAATTCTAAATTATACAGACATAAAAATAATGAATAAAACATTAACATTGAGTAACTTCTATTCTACTCGATATCATCATCATAGATATAGTTGTCACAAATAAAAAATCGAATGTTTCCGTTTGAGCAAGCCTCGTGTGCACAAAATCTTGCATTGCAACAACTTTTCTCTTTGTTTGCTCAATGCGCCAACTAGCCCAACAATACATTTCTTCACAAAAGGGAGACGTAACCTTCTAAACATAAATAATCCAAGTAAATCGTATATGGGGTAGGCACAGTTAATCATACACTAAGAAAAACTGCACAAGTTAAATTGCAATTATTAAGATAAGTGTTAAAAATTAGAAAAAGAATGAAGCAACCAAAAATTACCTATGAGTGAAAAAAAAAAAAAAACAGAAAAATCGTGATAAATATCCACTGCACGTAGGTAACGGTGCAAAACTACAATGAAGATTGTAAAAAGCAATAAGAAATGTACTCTGTGACTGGTCCTGTCAATCTGTACAATCTGTCCAAAAAGAGGCGATTTATGGGGACTGCGCCTACTTATCGCTGTAGCCAACTACACTGTAAAAAAAAGGTAACGTTCCATGTATAATCCAGGAACGTTTCGCCTTTTCTCAGGTTTTCAGAATAATTTAGCTCTTTCCTGTGAAATTCTGGTTTTCTTATCTGAAACGTTCCTGAACAAAAGTTGGAAACAGCAAAACGCTGCGGCCGCCATTTATTATTTTTTTGCTATAATCCGTTGTTCGCGCGCGAGTGTCGAAAAAGAATTCCTTAAATGAATGTAAAAAAATCAATATGGAATGCAAATAAATCAATAGACGACATAATCCTTTACGTCTCTATTGTTAAGACAATTCAGATGAAAATACAATACCTCCGTGACATCGCTAAGAGATTATCTCTCGTACTTGTCTGTGGAATATTTAAGGAGCAGACCGTGTAAAAAAAAAAAAAAAAATACACCTATTATTTGGATCTCCATTAACCAGGGGACCATCAAACATGATCTCACCGGTTTTGATTAATTTAAAGTATGTTTTAGAGTTCTTATCTCTAATTATTCTTGTGAAAGGATGTCTTCAAATGGGACTTAGATTTTCAGAAATTAGATGCCGAGGTTTAACATACGTTTCAAATACCCATTAGTTTGCAGCTCTCAACGTGTCTTTCGTGGTGTGGACGCAGAAAGCTCGCACGCCACCCGTACGGCCCGAGTTCGATGCTACCTCTGGACTTTTTTTTTTTCTTTTTTAATTAATTTTATATTTTAACACTTTCTTACAATTTGATTTAAATTTGATATATATTTGACACTTTGAATTGCTGCAAATTTGAATTTGTTTTATTTTCGGAAAAAATATACAATTACTTTTAGGGGTTTTTTTTTCATGAAAATTTATATGTATTTTATCTAACTTGTAAACTAACATAATTACTAACGAAAATCCAAAATATTTTATGTCTAGATTTTTTTCTAATTATTATTTACATTTATATATTTTTATATTTTAAGCAAAGTTCAGAAACAATATATCATATATATATTTACTTTATTGAATTTTAACTGAAAATTTATTTTTTCGTGTAAATTATAAATAATAATTTTGATGTCAATTTCAAAATATTTTTTCATTCTAACAAATAATGATAATAAAGCGAAAATTGTCAACTGGAAATGTAAAAATCGTCTGCGGATCCCGCATGCTGTGAAATGTCAGTAATGTTTTGCTGTCAACAAAAATATTCCTGGTATTTCGCAGGAAACTTACTGGCATTTCTGTAGAAAGTTTTTAACATATACAGTAAAGTTCCAGTCATTTTCAAGAAATGTTTCTTGGAAATAATGGGCAACTCAGCTGCCCATTTTTTCCCAGGAACGTTGCGGAATTTTTTTTACAGTGTAGCCCCGATCTCCTCTATAATAAAAGGCCATAAAATTGTTTAAACAAAATTAAACTACTTGTAACTTTGCTTAAAATTATCGCATCTTTATGCGGTTTCCAATGAATGATGTAGTACAAATTGGAGAATAATATTACACACAAAATGAAATGTCGATTTTGGGTTCGATTTTTGATCAAATAAAGATCCACGGCCCCCTTAATATTCACGTGAAAATACTTTTGTTGTTCGATAGGAAATATTATTGTTTGTGCCGTCTTAGAATTGGCAACAATAGTTAAAAATCATCTCGAAGTATGAAATAAAAATCTCTTGTAAATTTTAATAGTGTTTTAATTTTAAACTGTTTTTTCAATATTATTATTGGGTCATTTTAAATATGACGAAAAATCTTACATTTACTGCTTTTAATGCATATTAATGAATTTATAATTTTATTGTTTTCTTTCTCTTTTAATATTCACGCATAAATACAATTTTTAAGACATAAATTTCAATATTTTCCTTCTTTTAACACGTAATAATTTATTTCTTTTATAATTTTTTTTGTTATTAGCAATTTCGTGTAAATAAATTTTTAATTGAAAGGAAATATCATTCTTTTCTCTGTTCTTACAATTGACAACAATATAAAATAATAACTTTTTCTAAAATATGAAAATATATATATATATATCTTGAAAAAATTAAAAAGATAAAAAATTACCTGAAAAAATAGTCAAATTAAAAAATTAAATACAGTCTGCACATCCCACATTCGTTCCCTTTAAAAAATGATTAAATTTCTATGTATAGATTTTGCTCGAATAAAACATTTTTAATGGAACGATTTTGACATAATTAAAGTTAAATATTCCTTAAAATAATTCTTCAATTTAAAATCTGCCTACTTCAGTATGTTTATCAAACTTTTCTCTATAATGCTACTAAATTTTCATAATTTTGTATACAGTTGTTTCATTAATATTCGCGAAGAAAGACCTCAAGTCGCAAAGTATTCATTTACTGCAATGGTGAAAGCATTATATATATATATATATATTAATAGACAAACAGTTTATAATATATCAATTATAATGGTCTGAGTAGGTCTATTATTTACTATGTATAACTTCCCGAGACCCAAGAAAATTTGAAACACTTTATCTTTGCCTTTACTACTTCATTTTCATCAAAAGGGTAAAAAAAAATTATTTTTAAAGATTTTTAATTTATTTTGTTTTTTAAATTTGGTAAGGATCATATCCATTTTAATGGAATGGATGTTCAGGTCTTAAATATGATGAAGTGTAAACACAGTTCATTTAAAGTTTTCACAAGTAAAGTGATACCGAAAAGCACTAAATTAACTATAAATTGAAATATATATGTATTCATTATTAATTTAATAAACAACACTGAATTATTTTACACATATTTAAGCCAAATTTAAATCTTTGAAACAATTTCTTTCACTGGTAATGCAAAAAAACATATTGCAACTTGGACATCTAAGTTTAGTTTTCTTTTAAATACTATTTATGAATTTCTAAAAAAAAGAAATAAATAGCCGAAATCATTGTCTTAATTTACATATTTAAAAAAACTTTATATGTACATAAATCATAACTTGAACTTACAGCAAAGATATCTTCGAAATCTAATTGGGCTTTTTTTTTTTTCACTATTTCACTTCCGTTAGTTTGGAAACAAAGACATCACCAAAATTATTGACTTAATCTTTAGTAGCCTCCTTTTCAGCTTCAGAAGAATCTTCATAAATTGTATTAATATTAAAACATTCATCACTAGAATCACTGAAATCAAGATATCAGAAACATTCCCATTTGCTATTATTTCTATTCTTCTAATGTTGTTAATCTTTTGACTAAAATGAAATACAAAAATATTACATATATATGTCTTTTTATAAAAAAAAGTAATTAAAAAATTACAGAGAGAGTAAAGAAATATCAAAAACTTGGAAATCTTACACATGATTAAAACCAAAACTAATGCTAAATCTAACTACATAATTTGACCCAAGAAAGACCCAACATCCATTTTAATGGATATTTTTAAATTGAGCTTTAAAGCAATAAATATATCCAAATTACAATTAAAAACCAACTAGGTTGCTACAAAACATTAAAATTAACATATACACTCTAAAATGTGCTTAAAAAAATAAAATGAGTAAAGAAAAATTGAAATTTACTAATACCTGGTCGAATATCACTTTGATTCACACACATCGCCATATTACAAACAAAAGAGTAGCCGTTGCCAGATTCCAAAACCTTAAAAGTAATCTTTGAAGCGTATATTATGCTAGAGTATTAGGACTTGCTTCCGAAGAATAATTGATGTGATTAGTAGGTTAAAACAAAACATCAATTTTAATGGATGCGGGGTCTCAGGAACTTAAAACATGTTCTAGAGTAAACCATTTTGGAAATATTTCCTGCATTATTTTACAACAAAATTACCTGGTGTTTTAAATATTCCTTTATTCCTGTATAAATACCGATTTAGTTTAATAAACTTAATATACGAAATCAATCTAAAATTCACTTAATGATTGTTTAAACCTTCTAAGATATCTTCTATATTTACGTAAAAATACTTCTGAAGCTGACATTTCATAATTTTGGATATTGAGTTAACTTCGTGAGGCCTGAAGTTTGAATAACACTACAAATACACATTCATTGTTGTTTCGCAAACAAGATGTCAGAAAGAGCCCTTTTTCTGAAATTGATACTTTTAGGGACTGGTAATTTTGGTTTTCAAATATCGATCTAAAATTACTAGCCACCTTAAAATATCAATAGCCTAAGTTCACGAAATAACAAAATTAAGTGTTTTAAACCAGTGAATGATTTGCTAATTCTCAAAATTATTTTTTATAACGTATTCTTGTACATTTTTTAAGGCAAAAGAAATATTTTCTTTTCCTTAAACAGTTTATAGTACATAATTTGTAATAGTCTGATATAATCTTTTATTTATGATATATGTTACTGGTTCTAGAGTAAACAAGTTTTGAAAATATTTCCTGCTTCATTTCATAACAAAATCACTTGGTGTTTTAAATATTCCCTTAATCCTCTATAAATACCGATTTAGTTTATTAAATTTGATATATGAAATTACTCTGAAATTAATTTAATGATTGTACAAATCTTCTAAGGTGTCTTCAAAATATACGTAAAAATACTTAAGAAGGTGAATTTCGGACATAAAGAGTTAACATTTTGAAACCTGACGTTTAAATAACACTTCAAATACACATTCCCTGCTTTTGCTCGAACAAAATGGCTGCGTAGATGACAGAAAGAGCCCTTTTCCTGAAAGTGATTCTTTAAGGGACTGGTAATTTAGCAATAAATAAAAACTTGTGCGGAAATCTAAATCCCTAAAAACCAAAGTTTGAACAGACATTATATAAATCAAACACTGTAAAATTTAAATTTTGCAGAAAATAAGAATATATATATTACGAAACAATTTAATGGTTAAAGTCGAACAATCACGTCGTGCTTTTTACGACATAATACTGGATCCGTACCACCTTTTAATCAACCGTTGGTGAGGTTGTATAACAGGCGTACCACTTAGCGCAAGCATCGCTAGTGGGGATGTCAACTCTGTGAAAATTTAGCAGCTGTGGAGCGATGATAAGATTGGTAGAGTCCAATCAAAACTCATTTATTCATGATGGATACAAGGCAGATTAGGCAGCAGGTGAAAAAAGTAAAGGCTTATGAAGAAATCTGGGGTTTTCCCAATATGACATAGAAACGCAGTCATAGGATACTGTTTATTCCATCAGAATATACCAACATTAAACAATTCCCACAGGATGAGAAATCCGATTGAAATGAAAACTTCAGGCTAACCAAATAAAATCACGAACGAGACTCGAAATGAAACTGCGATCCGTCACTGAGCCAATGGAGAGCGACCGAGAAACGTCACAGAACAGAATTCCGGTGCTGGTAATGGAAGGATTTCGATGTAAAAAGTTATCGCCCACCTGGCGGGAAAATGAGATGAAATAGAATAAAAATGTAAAAATGGTTTTTATAAACATTCGAAAATAAGTAACTGCGTTCAGAACTTTACAGTTTGGTAGACGATAAAAATTAATGACGGGATTAAAAGTTTAGATTACGTTTTGGAATAAATCTATTATTAAAATACACGTTTTAAACTTATAGGAATTTAATTACAAATAAATAATAGAATGTATTAAAAAAAAGGAAATAATGAATATGCCGGCAATTTAGAATAATTTTAATGAATAGTAAAAGTAAAAATTTTTATATAACATATATATATATATATATATACATAAATTCACGTGTTTCGAATGAAAAATAAATAAATAAATAAATAAATAACCAAAATCTGTGAATTGTTTTGGTTTTAGCATATAGACTATAAAGAAACGCATATTTGGTTATTTTTTTAAAGCTGTAGCTTACATACACTGTAAAAAAAACGACATTTTACAGTACAAAGTACTGCTCATCTCGCGCACAAACTCGATCACAGTAAATGTGCTGTATCTTTCTTTGGTTCCCTGACTATATAAACATGAAAAATACAGTAGTTTCGTAAAATTAACAGCACAATGTGCTGGCAATAAACTGATTCTTTGAATGTTTAAAGGTCCTGTGTTCCCAATTAAATTAATTTTCTTTTCAGGGAGTTAATTTGGATTTAATAGAAGGTGTATTTTCTTAAGCCAATGAAGAGCTGCCTGAGGTGAAAATGAGACAAAGAATTATTGAATAGTTTCATATCATATTTCATATGTGAACGTAGGTTTAGACAAATGTTATTTTGATCAAGATATAAATAGTTTAATTTTTCAATAGTTTGCAATAATTTTTTGCATAGTTTCATTTGTTTCATTTTCTTGAGAAATTTTAAAAGATTCAGAATAAAATAAAAACCGAAAGCGGATTTTTTGAAAGTTTAAATGTCCTGCGTGCCCAATTAAATTAATTTTCTTTCCTGTGAGTTAATTTGGATTTAATAGAAGGTGTAATTTCTGTATCGAAGGGAAAGTTGCCTTAGGTGAAAATGAGACAAAGAATTATTGTATAGTTTCATATCATATTTAATATGTGAACGTAGGTATAGAGAAATTATATTGTGATCAAGATATAAAGAGTTTCATTTTGACAAAAAATGATATTTTAAAAATTGATAAAAAAAATTATTATTTTTTGTTTAATACTCATTGAAGCTTTTTTTTTCAAAAATATGGAAATTTGATGTTACGTTTATAATCAAATTTGCAAGATAGAAATTTGTGTGCAATTTCAAAATACTTACATTTCTAACTACTATAAAAAAAATTAATAAAAATTTTTGTAGTACGAAAGACTTTTTTTTTAAAGTCGCAGAAATTTGAAATAAAAAACAAGAACCTTTCTCAAAATAATCAAAGTTATATATTTATCCTTATATTAGATTAAAAAAAAGTCTTTAGATACAATTGGAATTTTAATGTTATTTATGGTAAAAATCCTTCAGCAAATGTAAATTATTATATTATAAAATAAAGGAGGCAATATTTTCAAACATTTGCATTGTTGAACTATCGTAAATAATACACTATCTCAAGCCATTACTATTTATATTTTATAGATTTATGTACTGTAATGCATTATTCGCCGGAAAAGAAAGTATTTCAGTTGCTTTACAAAAAAGAACGGGAATGCTTCATAAATGCGAGCGAGTAAAAAATAAAAAAAGAAATTATCATTTTTCTTATATTTCTTTTCTTTTCTGGGATTTAAAATAACAAATTTTCATGTAATAGGAGCAGCATCCTCCCCCCCCCCCCCCCAATGGAGCGTTGCCTTAGATGAAAACTACACAATGTGTTATTTTATACTTTAAGGAAACATTTGAACTGTAAACATAGGTGTGGTTTAAATGTAAGGTGTATAGGTGTGAATTAATGATATTTTTTATGAAAATATAAAAAATGTCATCTTGAAGAATTTTAATAATAACAAAATTAGAGTTTAATTTCATGATTCAATGACTCCAATTGAATTTGTTATTCTAATTTTTTGAAAATTAATCTTACATTCGGGTCAGATTTTTATGTTATAAATTTACGCATAATTTCAAAATACTAACATTTTGGAACACAAAGTTCTATCGTATATTTTATCGTATAGTGAACTAAAATTAATATATGTCTATTTAAATAAATAAATATATATTTATATATAATACCGAAATTTTAATACAAATTCATTAACTGTCCACCAACGAATGAAGTCGTACATAAATTATGTGTTATAATTAATAAATAATATCCCTTTTTACTAAATTAGATTTAAAACAGATTCTCAAGATTTTTCGCGCGATAAAATCAAAAATTCCTTAGTGTTATTTATGATAAAAAACATTGCCACAAGTGACAAAATGAAATAAACGATTCTATTATAAAATAAAACAGGAATTATTTTAAAACATTTTCGTTGTTGAACCTGTCTGAATGCATCGTAAATAATAGACTATCTCAGGCCATTACTAGAATATATTGTCCGATGGAAAAGAAAATATTTCAGTTGTTTTAAAAGAGTGGACGGGAATGTGTTAGAAATACGAGCAAGCAAAAGATGAAAACACAAATTATCATTTATTTTTAATTCATTTTCTTTCCTTGGGAGTTAAAATGATAAATTTTGATAATAGAAACTGTATTTTTTGCTCCCGAGACAGAAATGCCTTAGATGAAATTGAGACAGGGAGTTATTTTATAGTTTAAGATTACATTTAATCTGCGAATGTAGGTGTGATTTAGAGAAATTATATTAGATAAAAATATAAAAGTTGAACTTGAAGAATATAAAAAAAACAAGCTATGCTTTTGTAAATTTTATTTATTTTTAACTCTTTCCAACATAGTTGAAAAATGTTCATGTATTCGGTTTGTCTTTCCGTCTGCCCGTCTGTCTGTTTGTAAGTCTGCCCGTGCTCTAACAAACGTAAATATAGTCCGATTGTAATGAAATGAATATGAATGTTACTGGGGATTACAATGGGATGTTCGGTATTGAAAGTGAAGTGTGTAGCATTTCCGGTTCATTTACAGGGCCTCTCAAAAGAATTTCGTTACTTTACGGTTTATGAGGAGAAATCGTTTGCCATGCATTTTGATATTTTTAGAATATTTTAAACATATTGAAGTTGCTAAACATCACTGAGGTGTACTACAAGGGTCTCATTATAGAATATAGTGTTCATAGAACTTATCGTTTATATACAGCGACACACAAAAATAATTTGGCTATAGAAGAAAATGAACAATAATGGAACTATTGAAGTCTACTGACAGTAATTGCTAGAAGCGCGTTTTCAGTTTTGGTAAGCGTTTTTAAATGCAACTATTTTTTAAATATGGTTTTCTGTGTATAATGTTTTTATCTCATAAACAGGGGCACAAAAAAGTTCTCAGCAACATCCGTTTATTAGCGAAAATTGGTGGGTGGAAGTTTTTTTTATTTGCGCAAACTACTGAGTGGAAGTTTTCAATTGTGCTATGCGTTTAACCGAATCAACTTTTAGCATACCATGTAATGTAATATGCATAAATTTCTGTAGATCATATACATGGCTGCAAAAAAATCGTATGCATTAACTACTATTCATGGTATTAGTAGAAATTGAGTTTTCAAATGTTTTATACATTTTTCAAATTGCTCATTTAACACTAGACCTACCGTCAGCCGTCATTTTGACGGCTATTATATGAATATTTTTCGGTTCAAACCAGAAATTTGATTATGAAATAATTTTAAAAGATACAAAGAAGAAAAACGTTAAATAATAAAGTTAAACTGTTTTAAATGCAAAAGTCTGGTGCGAATTTTTATCAAACTTGACTCAAATTTCTGGTACTTTAGTGTTAAACGTCATCTTTCAGGTAAGTAAACTATGAAGTTTCTTATAGTATTCTGAATGTGTTGAAAGTTTCATAATCTATACTTTAAGCATTGTTTTTCACGCTTGTCTTTTCTATATAATTATTTGTTCATTTATAGAAATTTATTTATATTTTCATATTGATAATTGTGTGTTCAATTATCTGCAATATATCATTATCATCATCAACAACAACGGTTTTAAATCCACTGATTGATGTAGGCCCCCCTAACAGTTTTCTATTGTTTCCTTTTTAGTGCCTTAATGATCAAATTAACTTCAGCCACTTTTATGATTTCGTCGCTCCATTTTACCCAAGGTCTTCTTCTTGATCGTTTTACATTTCAAAGATTCCACTGTAGGGTGTTTGTACTGCATCTATTGTCTTGCTTTCTTACAATATTCCCAGCGCATTTCCTTTTTATCTGATTAATACTCTTAAAGATATCTAATACTTTCGTATGATATTTTATCCAGGTCGCACTGTTTTTGTCTTTTCAAGTTATGCTTAGCATATATCTGTGTATAGTTTGCTGTGCAGGTAAGAAAGTTCAGGCATACGATATCAGTTAAACACTTTTATTTTCAAGAAGAGAGTAAATGTTCCTATTTGGAACAAAATTGTTTTTCCCAAAAGCACTCCATCCATTTCTTATTCTTCTATGGTTTTTATTCTTGATGCATCCATTCCAAGGTACACAAAATACATAATTTTTTAATCCCAATATTGTTGTAGATAATCTTCTTTTTTGGATCAAATGAATTGAACACCAATTTAGTCATTTCCAAGTTTATTTTTAATCCCAACTAAATGCCAAGTCTTTTAATTTATCTTCCCTTTATCAGGGCTGCTACTGAAAATTAAAATGTCATCATGATACCGGAGTTGAATTAGGTATTATCCATTTATTCTAATTCCTTTTGTTTTTTCAATCTAGCTTCTCGAAAATATTTTGTAAGACAGCAATAAAAAGTTTTGGTGAAATAGCCCCTCTACCAGTCTTATTCTTTGCTTTTCTTCTGTCCAAAGGGATAAATGTTGTTGCTTTCTTGTAAATCTACTTCACAATATGGATGTAAATTTTTTCTATACCGATGTCCTCCAGAAATTGTACTACTGCTGAAGCTGATGTGTAGACAGAATCGAAGGTTTTTCCATAATCAATAAAGCCAGGTAAGAGCCTCTCTAGCTTGGCTTTATTATATTCCTTTTGTTTTTCTATAATTTCCCTTTCTGTTTGAATATGATCCATTGTGCTAAAAATCTACTTCGGAATACTGCTTGTCCATGGGATGAGCTGAGTAAAGAACTGATTCAAGTCAAACTGATTAAAGTTGTTTTTAATGTTTTCCCTTTTCTTTTAAAATAGAAACCGCACAGCAGTCTTTTATTACAATATTTTATTACATATGTTTCTTCTAGACATTTAGAAAACAGTATGACTAGCATTTTAGCAGATTCTTCTCCTGCTTAATTAATAAGGTCAATTTTTATTCTGTCTGTGACAGGGCATTTACATTTTATCATACTTTGAATGGTTTGTTAAATTTCATCTGCCATCTGTTACCACTGTGATTATCACTTCAGCTTCTGTTATATTTTTCTCACACTAAACACACTTCTTTTCACATTTTCTTCTTTCTTCACATAATCCCCAGTTGATATTTTCTAATTCTTCTTCAAGTTTCTGTAAACGATTTTCCGAAGGTAAGGACCACCTGCTTTACATAGTGAGGGTCACTAACTTATGGTAGTCAAGCTGAGCTTAGTTTCTCTTAGCACCCTCTGTCTTTCCGATTGCTGCAGTAAGCGGGGACACGTAGATCGCCTGGAATTGACGGATGTGATTTCGTTTTTATAATTCATATAAAAAAATAGGCGAGAAGAAGTTTATCAAATTCTTCTACGAGGCCAAGCGGGTTTGAGGAAACCCATAAACTTTCGCTTGCCATGTACTGGGCAAGTGTATTAATAAACTGTACGGCTGGAAGGTGCAAAATGGGCATTAAATCTCTGCTGCCAGTAGTTTCTTTTAAGACCTTCTTAGAGGCAATTAAAGGGTCTTCTAGTCAACAAGCAGAGTGTCTATTAAGCAGCCCTGCGATATATATACATTGCATAATGATATGTATGTATATAGCTATAGAATCTTTTATGCTATACTAGCTGACTCGCACGGCTTCAGGTTAATAGCTTTAAATTTACTAAAAATGTGTTGAAAGGAGACATTTTTCTAAGGGAGGGAAATAGTGCTTTAGAACCCCCTGCCTTCGGCAGCATCAACCTCTAAATTGTATAAGATTGTATTTTTAAACGAACATTTACCTAAACTGACCTAGATACGGCGCACACTCAGACATGCTAGATATAGCCTGATCTGTTTTTGCCAACGCCTCCCAAATTTGTATCAATTACAATTTCGAACAAAATTTGGCGAGACAAACCTTTATATCGGAGGCCAAGCTGAATTTGGAAGTCTACATCCTCAAATTTGTATGATTTTGTATTTATAAACTAAAAATCTCTCCAAACTAAACTCGAGATGGAGACGAACTGTCCTCGTAAAAGAGCGTACCGTTCTCTTTCTCTCTCTCTACCTACTACTTTTTGAAACAGAACTTCGAATTGTGTAATTTTATAATTTATTAAATAAAACTCTTTCTGAACCAGCTAAAGGATCCCCGTTATAGTTATTGGCTATTTGGTTTCTCGCATTTAGATCTGACATTAAACTTTCCTCCGCCCTTCACTCTTGATATCTCTCAATGTTGACAACCTATCCGGAAAGAGAAATTCTCTTAAAATACGAAATTATATCTACTATGAAGACACTGAGAAATAAAACATCCTGTCGATTTCGTGAAACGACTTCCATATATATTTTTTCTTCTTTTCGAAAAGGTAAATAGTTCTATACTTTTAAACCAAACAAATCGTTTGAACAAGAACGGTGCCACAAACAACACTGTAAAAAAAAAGAAAAAAAAAATGCGTTAAAATACGGAAATTGTACTGGCAATCGAGACGCTAGTACTCTTTTCGTATTTTAACGGAATTTTTTTCGTAAATTTTATGAAAAAACGGACTTCTTTCTGGAATTTGGGAAAGAAAATTCCGTTAAAATACGGAAATAGCACCGGCGTCTCGATTGCCAGTACAATTTCCAGATTTTAACGGGTTTTTTTCTTTTTTTACAGTGAAGCTTTTTTTCCTTTTGTACTTCTATTCAGAAAAGACAGGATGGCCTTTTAAAACTCTGAAAAAAGCGAAAAAGGCGGAATATTAACACAAAATCAACGCCAAAGAAATGCTACATATTTTTTTGAAATAACATCAGTCAATACTTTTTTTAACGAGCGATACTCTTAGAACCGTCAAAGTACTCTGAATACATTGGTACTTTTTTTTTCTTTTTCTATCAGAGAAAGTGGTATGGCAATTTCAAAACATAACAAGAATGGAAAACATTAAAACGACTTGAAAAATACGAAAACCAAGAGGAAATTATTTTAAATAGCAGCTATTATAATTATTATTAAAAGAAAAAGGACACAGTTAGAAATTTAAAAGTACCCTGAGCATGTCATTTTTTTCTTTTTGTATATCCAACTGGCGGCTGTTAGTTTATAAAACTGCAGAAAAAAAAAAAAAAAAAAAAAAAACGCGGAAAGTACTACATAATCGAGCTTCAGAAAAATTGTTTTTGAAATAGAAATAACACTATTTATTAAAACAATGATACCTTATTATAATATTAAAAAAATTCTTTTTTCTAAAGCTTGTGTGACTCTGTGATTGCAATTTCAAAAATCACAAGAAACGGGACACATTATCTTTGCTTGACGACTGAGAGCCCAGGGAAAATCAGCATCACGATGGAAGTTCGCAGTTTTGCGGTTCTTATCTCCAGGCAAGTCCTGGCAAGATTAGTCCAAGCAATAAAGACCGCAGAGGGGCTCTACCTAGCAAAATTCATGGTAGTTCTGGAAAAAGGCTTACTATATGTTTTTTGGGTTGCTGAATCCGAATTTTTAACTTCCCACCAAAATTTCCCCCGGCAACCCCCCCCCCCCCCAAAAAAAAAAAAAAAAAAAAAAAAAATTGGTAAAATGCCCCCCAGAAAAGGTTTTTATTTAAAAAAATCAATTTTTTTATTGTTTTAGGGAAAAGGTATCAAGAAATTCAGAAATTAGACAAAATTTGTAACAATTTGGATACATGAAATTATGACTTAGGATGAAGGTGAAGGGGGGATCTGCCACGGAACATGCGCGCTGTGCTGCGTGAACTAAGTTGCGCAATTCCACTTAACCACTCACACGTTTACATTCGCCCTCCCATCTCCCCTCCGAAATTTCTCTGTAAGGTTTACTTTAAGTTTTTGAGTCGCTGAATCCGAATTTTTAACTTTCCCCCAAAAGTTCCCCCCCCCCCCCAAATAGTAGTTTTTGACTTAAATTTCTTATTGTTTCAGTGGAAAAGCATTACGACATTCGGAAGCTAGACAAAATTTGCAAGAAATAGGATGCATGACATTATGATGTAGGATGAACTGGGAGGGGGAGGTCTGCCTCTGAACTTGCACTGCGGCGCTACGTGCACTAAGTTATGAAGTCCAGGAAATAGGGGATTTTACCTGGAAAAATTAATACTAGTTCTGGATTTCGAATCACTTTATGTTTTTTGGATCGCTGAATCCGAATTTGTAACTTCCCATCAAAATTTCACCAGGCAACCCCCCAAAAAATTGATTTTTTGAAAAAATTTGGTTTTTGATAAAAGCGCGCGGGGAATGTTCCGAGGCAGCCCCCTCTCTCCCCGTTTATCCTACGTCATAATGTGATATATCCTATTTGTTGCAAATTTTGTCTAGTTTCTGAATTTTGTATTACTTTTCCCCTAAAACAATAAGAAATGTAAGTTAGTAACAACTATTTTGGGGTGTTTTCGGGGGTGAGTAAATTTTGGGGGTAAGTTAAAAATTCGGATTCAGCGGCCCAAAAAACTTAAAGTGAACCTTATAAGGAAAGTTCGGATGGAGAGATAGGAGGGGGAATGTAAACGTGTGAGTGGTTAAGTGGAATTGCGCAACTTAATCCACGCAGCACCGCGCGCATGTTCAGAGGCAGATCCCCCCTTCCCCTTCATCCTAAGTCATAATGTCATATATGTAATTTGTTGCAAATTTTGTCTACTTTGTGAATTTCGAGATAGTTTTCCCCTAAAACAATAATAAATTGATTTTTTTATTAAAAAACTTTTTGGGTGGCTTTTTACCAAAATTTGGGGGGGGGGGGGAGTTGCCGGGATAAATTTTGGTGGGAAGTTACAAATTCGGATTCAGCGACCCAAAAAATAAAAAGTAAGCCGATTTCCAGAACTACCATTAATTTTGCTAGGTAAAATTCCCTATTGCCTGTACTATTAGGTTTTAAAACATTTCTCATCTAATTACGAAAAAAGCAAAATCTGGCTTCAAAATGTATAACTTCAAACATACAGGTACCTCCCTGCCAAATCTTGTAGCTATGCGCACTGCGATCTCTTAAGAAACAGTACACACACACAGAGAAAGAACTTCTATCATTATTGTTATGAATAGATGATATATGAGTACATCAGAAGCCAAGGGGTACAACTGACAAAATTTCGATTTCGAGTAAATTGAGTTAAAAAATATTTGACGTTAAAGTTGAACATCAATAATAATTGACTGAATTGAAATAGGAAACTGCTGCTTGTTTCACAGTGGTCTTTGAATTCTTATTTCAACAAATGTGAAAAAAGTAGAGTGCAATTTTCTTTAAATTTATATTTAATCAATATCGATCATTATTCGGCAAAAGTGGTTGATCTCTAAAACACAACACATAATTAGAAAATCACTTATATTTCTTTACCTGAAAAGAAAAAAAGCATATTTCCAGGTCGTTTGTGCACTTAGTTCAATTTTATCACTTATACCCCTTGGCTTCTGGGGTCCTCATATATCAGTTATCAAAGACAATAATAAATATTTCTTTAGAGCTGAAAGAGAAGACTTTAATGAAATATTTAAAAAAAAATAAAATGGCTTTAATTATTCGATATGCAAAAGTTTGGTTTTTATATTCTATATCCTTTTGTTAATATTTACTTTTAAAGGTGGTTAACGTATTTGTAACATTAATAATCAATTATAGGTTATACTCTGTCTATAGATAATATTCATAAACAATTGCATCAGCACTGTAGATTTCATATAAGAAAAAAACTTTTCAAAAATAAAATTTGAAATGGTCTTTATCACTTCGCTTTTGTATAAAACAAATAAAGAATTGCGTAGATATTTTTTTTTTTTTTTTTTTGGCAAGATTCTGCAAATGTTTTATAACAGTGATTGTAGAAAATGTATACCCTAGCATTATGTCTTCAAGTTTGCTTTAAAAAATAGCACAGTAAAAAGTTCGCGTAACGGCTTTAACTTCTGTTTCACGTTATTTTATTTTGTTATCGGGTGCAAAATGCACTGCAATCGGAGATTGAATGATGCTTTTTTTCCTCGGAAACTTTTATTTTTTACAAGATAAGAAAAGATTGGAGACAAAAACTAATAAAAAATTGTGATTATGTTAAGAATTAAACTAATTTTTCAATATTGCTATAAAACAGATGTCTTCATAGAGGACTTTTGAAGGGAAAGTTACCTGAAATATCGTTATCATGCGAGAAAAACCATCAAAACTTTTCACACTCTACCCAATGTGATGGCACTCGTGCTGAACACGTGAATATCAGTCAAATGAGGTCCAATTGTTCTGCAGAATACTACATACAAGGTTGAGTGGATATAAGAACAGAGTGGAATACTTAAATAAAAGATGTCTAGTGTGTAACTCTTTCACTTTGAAGGAAAAATTTAGTTTATTTGTAATAGATAAAGAAAGAAATTACAATTAGTGAAATTGTTTTTGTTGTTTTTTATGAAAAACCGACCATATTAATATTAATGAAAAACTCGAACGCAAATTTTGACACGAATTGTGTAGAACTGTTTTACCTTCCCTGTACATTCTCCTGTATGATTGAAAATGAATTTTTTATGTGTGTGTGTGTGTGTGTGTAAGTAATACTATTTCAGATTTTTTATTTTCTGATACCATAATGGAACGTCCTCGATCTCAACTTATTTATATTTTTTTTTTCGAAATACATAGTAAAACTAAATTACGAATATATATTTTTAGTTTGTATTTGTATAAATAAATAAATAAATAAATAAATAAATAAATAAATAAATAAAATAAGAACAGTTGCTCGTTGTACTATTTGTTTTTACTACATACTTAGAGGGAAATTTTTTGAACATTCTTTATCCTATTAATCACCAAAAACAACTACATGTGTCTTTGTGAATCTATGTACGTTAGTTATTGAACGCTACAAAATACCATGCAGAGACATCATTCAAAGTGTCAATTTTAAATAAAAAAATTTTCAATTATATATATTAGTTTAATATATATATATATATATATATATATATATATATATATATATATATATATATATATATATATAAAACTTTTTAGAGATTTTCAAGACAATAGCCTGCAACATTGTATTGTGTATAAACAAAGCAACTTCATCTGCCGCAAATCCATTTGTAAAAATGGATGTTGCTAATGGACGTTATTGCGTAAAAGTATTGTTGCTTTTAGCGTTAATTCATTGGATATGGATGTGTATACATATACAGAATAGACATCAACAATTTTATTCCCTACTTACAAACTAGTATTGCAATGAGGAATTTCTTTTTGGTGCCAAAAGTGCATTGCAGACGTTCTTAGTACAGGTATATACGAATTAATTTGTATTTTTGGTTTGTATGTGATTATTTTATATATTTATTTATATCTACTTATTTAGTTTATATATAAAATAAATATATATATCACTTATAACGTAAAGTACAGAAAGTAAGCCTACCTAAGAATACAGCCCCCCTCCCTCGTATATGTGATTTTTTCCTTTTTTTGAAAAAGTGCCACTTATAAGCCCTCACCATCAAGGTTTATTGTCTGACGCTTTCAACTCTTCTGTTTTTCAAGAAATTACTTAAGGTTTTTCTTTGCATATCTCCTAAATGAATATATCTTATGCAATTTATTTGTATCTACTCTCTTTAGATGCCATTGTATCAAAATGGCATGTTTTCTCTATATTATACTATATAAATGTTTTCTTTGATTTTAATTCAGTAAGATTTAATAGATATTTTTATTGAGTTCAAATATTATAGTTTCTGTTCATATGTCTTTCATATTTAAATTAAATATTTTATATAAATTTATTTCCTTAATTTATTATTTTTTGGTGCATTCGTAATTATATAAATACGTAGCACTTATAGTCGTGGTCTATTCCTCCGCATATATCAACCCAAAAACGACAAAACCGAATGGTTTGGAATTTAATATATATAATCATTGCAGAATTTTGTGGAATCATTTCAAATTTTATAAAAATCAAATAAAAACT
The DNA here is from genome assembly GCA_963932465.1 of Maratus speciosus. NCBI lineage: Eukaryota > Metazoa > Arthropoda > Arachnida > Araneae > Salticidae > Maratus > Maratus speciosus. Next base: position 376,984,298 of record OZ010788.1, on the reverse strand, counting down.
AAAAGATAATAATAAAAGTTTCCTTCATTTTATTAAATCCTATCACATGTAATTATTTCAATATACCCATGATAGGTAACGGTTCTCACTTGCCATGGTGATTAATTCATATTTAAGATGGAGTCATATTATTTCCGTATTACTGATTTTGATATATACAGGGTGATTCAGCTCGTCGGTGACAAACTTTAAGGATCGATAGAGCACACCTAGACGAACATTTTTGAATAGGGAATGTAGGGTCCCTGACGCGATGGTAAGGCGCTAGGCGCTTTCGAAAATTTGGGTGCCGAAATTCGAAACGTCATAAAAACTAGGGAAATGGTTAGATTTTCTTGCTTGTTGCGTCGAAATGATTCTGTTTGTTTAGACTTTCTTCAGTACCAATTTGATAAGCGTATCTCTTAAAACATGGATAGGGGGCGCTGCAGACTTTGGAGAGCTAGACAACAACTTTAAGCCCGTTATTTTGATAATTTAACACATGCTCGCCAAAGTTTATACTCTAACTTAAAGTTTGAACCCAAAAGTAGAGCCCTGCAAAAAGCGTAAGAGCCGGAATAAAATGTCAAAGTACAGGGTGGTCGAAACTCGAAGGCTCCTAAGAGATAAACAAACAGATTTCTTGACTTATGGCATGCATTTTCATGATTCTGTTTGCTGGGGCTCTCTGAAACTCAGTTGAACGGTACAAAAAGAAACATCGATAGGGGGCGCTTTGGGCAAAAAACATAATTCGTTGACATTTCGGACGCTAACTGGAAACGGGGCGCTACGATCAGTTAGTAATAATGAAAACACATTTTCTACCTCTGCTCAACACTTCTGAATAAATTTAGACCAAAAACATCAATGATACTGGAAATTTATTTACAAAAAATAACACTACAGAAGATGCTCGAAATTTCGACCTTGGGCCATGATGCAGGCTTCGCACCTCCGTCGCATTGAGGAGTGTGTGTTTCCAACAATGCCAGGAGTATCTCTGATCTGCCCTGCAGCTGCCACAATGCGCGCCACAAGTTCTTCAGCACTGCTGACAGGTGTATGGTATACCTCGGCCTTCAGGTAACCCCAAAGGAAGAAATCCAAGCAGGTGAGGTCTGGTGATCGGGCAGGCCAGTGAACTGGACCCCCACGCCCGATCCACCGCTGGCCATACCTTGCGTTTAGATGGAGACGCACGTCGTTCGTGTAATGGGCCGGAGCTCCATCGTGCTGGAACCACATCTGGCGACGCGAACCTTCGGGTACGTGCGCCTCATCCAGAAGCTGCGGCAGCACTTGATCCAGGAAAATCAGGTAATTTCCACCTGTCAGCCGTTCAGGTAACAAATAAGGGCCAATGAGGCAATCCCCCAGAATGCCGGCCCACACATTTACTGAGAAACGCTCCTGGGCTGCTCGGCTTCTGGTTTCATGTGGATTTTCATCACACCACACATGACTGTTGTGGGCGTTCCACATTCCCTCCCGGCTGAAGGTGGACTCGTCCGTAAACAAAATGCTGTTTACAAAACGGGGATCCCTGGATCTCATCGCCAAGTACCATCTTGAGAATTCCACTCGAGGGCCAAAATCCTGCTCTCTGAGCAACTGCACCCGCTGGATGTGGTAGGGGTGCAGATTCCGGGAACGTAAGATGTGCCACGCAGTTGCTTGCGAAATGCCAACATGTCTGGCGATATCTCTCGTGCTAAGACCTGGGTTGTCCTCAACCAGGTTAAGCACAGCCTCTTCGTTGTCGGGGGTGCTCACTGATCGCTCCCGTTCAGGCCTGCCTCCGTCGAAAGATCCCGTTGTGGACAACCTCTGGTGTACTCGAGCGAAGAAGGCATGGCAGGGGATTTGCCTGTTGGGGTAACGCTCGGCGTACAACCGCTGAGCGGCTCGTCCATTACAACCAGCAGCGCCATACGCCAAATGCATGTCAGCCAATTCAGAGTTTGTGTACCGTTCCATCCTACTACCGATCTGCAGACAAGTAACCCGAAGCTTAAGTAGGTACCGCACGTTCAAAAGACGTGTCTGCGCATACAACTACGTCATCTCGCGTTGTCGTCTACGCATTACGTATCTTTTGCATATCGATATGGTACGATATCTTTTGCTTAAATCAGCAAAAAGCACCTTATGTAAATTTTATTGCGCGCATTGTGCATGATTGAAACCAGCTATGTTTGTTAAAAAAAACAAACAAACTGCAGTTTTAATAGCTTCTTATGATAAGTAAATTACTCTCTTGTTTTGTTTCTAACTGATCGTAGCGCCCCGTTTCCAGTTAGCGTCCGAAATGTCAACGAATTATGTTTTTTGCCCAAAGCGCCCCCTATCGATGTTTCTTTTTGTACCGTTCAACTGAGTTTCAGAGAGCCCCAGCAAACAGAATCATGAAAATGCATGCCATAAGTCAAGAAATCTGTTTGTTTATCTCCTAGGAGCCTTCGAGTTTCGACCACCCTGTACTTTGACATTTTATTCCGGCTCTTACGCTTTTTGCAGGGCTCTACTTTTGGGTTCAAACTTTAAGTTAGAGTATAAACTTTGGCGAGCATGTGTTAAATTATCAAAATAACGGGCTTAAAGTTGTTGTCTAGCTCTCCAAAGTCTGCAGCGCCCCCTATCCATGTTTTAAGAGATACGCTTATCAAATTGGTACTGAAGAAAGTCTAAACAAACAGAATCATTTCGACGCAACAAGCAAGAAAATCTAACCATTTCCCTAGTTTTTATGACGTTTCGAATTTCGGCACCCAAATTTTCGAAAGCGCCTAGCGCCTTACCATCGCGTCAGGGACCCTACATTCCCTATTCAAAAATGTTCGTCTAGGTGTGCTCTATCGATCCTTAAAGTTTGTCACCGACGAGCTGAATCACCCTGTATAGTCGTAATAAATTTTGTATTCATGCATTTTTGCATAAGAGTGCAATAGATACTGCATCAAGATCTGAATATTTACAAAACTACTTAATGTACGAATGCACCTCATTTGTCATGTTTGGTGTACAATTCCCGAATTTTTATAAATGAAAACTACTTAGCTAATATGGAAGGGAATTTTGAACACAAACCATGTTAATTTGATCTGATTTTATTTTACAAATTGTAAAAATGCTGTGGAATTTCATAAATTCCAAATACACCCCACCTCCCTACACTCACACACTTATAATTTTGCTATCCTTTTCAAAAAAGTTCCAATTATAAGCCTCCTTAAAATCAGTAGAATTCCCTGCCTGCGAAAGTGAAATTTATTTTTGATACATTACAGTAATGCATATAAAGTAAAATATAGATAAAATATATACGCATTTTATCGCTGATTGATTTTCAGATTCTTACCGAAAACGGTTCATATAATAATAATAATAATAATAATAATAATAATTATTATTATTACAATTATATTTTTATTATTAATATCATTACTGTTATTATTAGTTTAATACTTTCACAAGGAAGTTTAAATGAAATTTCTCATTTCATGTTTATTAATAGAGATTTGATGGAAAATACACTTGTTTTTTATATTTTTCGAAATTTAATTTTTTTGTCAAATAAGTTTGCATTAATGTTAGCAAAATTTTAGACAATACGAAATTAAGTAAGAGGATACTCGATGTAACGTAGTAATATAAGCATGGTCAAATTTATTATTATATACAAAAGTAAAAAAAAAAAAAAAAGAAAAAGAAAAAAGAAGCAATATATTGCAATAGATCTCTAGGAAATAAAAGCAAACTTTTTAAGGTCATAGCACGAGATAAAATGCTTTCCTTTCATCTAATTCTGTCTCTCCTTGCATCTCAATGCGACTCTCACCCCAGGGAACCCTGTGCAGAAGGCGCCGTGTCATTCTTAACTTGACTGTTTTCTAAAAGAGAAGTTTCTGATAAAGCGCCTAAAAAGAAATGTTTCTGATTTCATTTTACTCATTTATTTATTTTAAAAGCAAACACGCCATTGCAGCATTAAAATTTTTTCTTTATTTTACATGTGCAGTCTGCATACTAATACTAATAATGACATATATATATATGTGTGTGTGTGTGTGTGTGTGTATTTTTTAAAATAAAATTTCATTTTCGTTTGACAAATGTATTGAGTTCATATAACAAATAGATAAATAAATGCTACTTTGAGAAAAGTACGATACGCTAAATTTAAAATAAATTATTAAGAAATACGAATAAACTTTCAGTTGCCCTAAATGAAATGTTTATGAAACAATTAGCATTAGTTTTAATTTTTCTTCTTAAATAGATCTATTATATGTTTTTGAACGTACTAAAAATTTTAAATAATATTAACTTTGTCTGTTATATAATTTTAAATATATTCCATCGTAACTTTCAATTTATATTACATGTTATATATATTTTACGTTAATGTTGGTTTTTCTACTGATATTGCACCAACAAGTTTTAAATGAATGGATATATTAATTGTTAGTTGAAGAGTCCATATCCATAAAATATATTTCCGGTATCAATGAAACGTAATATGTGTTGCTGAATTACATGAATACATATTTTTCAATTTCAAAAATGCACAACGCAATGAACTAAAAGCTGGACAGGATTTAGAGTACCGTCGAAGAACGCAAATGCTAAGAGGTGGTAAGCGATTTTTTTTTTTTTAATGAATGCTATTATAATTTTGGAAAGGTTAAAAATTTTCAAATATGGAAAATATAGGCTTTCAACTTTGTAGACAGAGTTTTCGTTGCAAAGAGGTGATTTGCCACTATTTTTAAGGTGAAAAAATATTTATTTCAGGAATCCTTCACATTTTATGGGATGGAACCAATCTAACCAATGTAGACAAAATCGTAATAAAGCTACTTTCTGAACGAATTTGTGAAACGAATTTATGAAAACAATTTATGAAATGATTAATACATGAATTCGAATATATGAAATGAAGTTATGAAGCGCTTAAATTAACTGTTTGGAAGATCATTTTGGTTGATAAAGAGATATATATAGAGAGAGAGACTGACGCAGACGGGCCCTTTTGGAAGCTGGTGTAAGTGGGACACAAACTATTGGTTTTCTAGCTTACAGTCCACCCTCGTTAAGACTTCGAGCAGAAGTAGAACGGATTCGAGTTTCTGTGGCAGCCTTAAGGTCTGAAACTAAATCTCTTGTAGTCACTTCGCGATTTCTTTGAGCCGACAGTGACAGAACACTGTCTTCGGACGCAGTTGTTGCTCTTCGTCTCCCTTGACTAGGCTGTCTAACAACGGATCCTATGATTAAAAAGCGGCTCGAAGCTCTTGATATGACACTTTGTGGGATATTCAAATCTTGGGTGACCTCCATTTGTGTTTGACCTCATTCGATTCTGCCAATTATTCACCACTTTTAACCTTTACTTAAATTATGCCTTTGAGGAATGACTAATGGATTCTAATCCCTTTCAGACACCACAATCACTTTAAACAACACTAAAAATCAGAATTTCAACATACGTCCATTTCAACATACGTCCATTGCACACCACATTAGCAATCACCTAATTTTCATATTTCCCACGCTAACGTATGCGCGGAAGTTCAATTTTGTATTCAATAGTATTTAATTAACATCAGTAATTGAAGCACTGGGCTTCGGTTGCAATATTAACTTAGTGAGCATAATTTTACTCATTATCCATTAATTCTGATGACCAGTATATATATATATCAATAAATAGAGGATGGGTTTGGGATCTAGGGGTAATGATCGTGAAAATACGCATTTTTTCGTACGAAAAGACGCAAAATTTCCGGCACCGTTTACCTCCGAACGGCTGCGATAGGTAGCCTCTTACTTTTTTGTAACGGTATGATACCTTAAATTATTAATGTGCAAGGAAACGTCAGAGGAGCCTCATATCCACGCTTTATAGTTAGAAAATATTATTTCATCAAATGTGATCGGCATAAGGCCTATAAATGTCAGTATTAATACTCTCGTTGCTCAACCCAAGATTTTCTCGGGGATGCATTTTTTCGTCTAATTAACGGTCATTGATTATTCTCATCAGTAATTTTTTTATTATAAATTTTGCCTTTTTTAATCAGAGCATTTTCCCATTTAAATTATACAAAAATTTTGTTTTGAAAAACCGGTGACAAAAGAATAAAAGATCTTAAAAGACGCTCGTTGCGAAGCTATTTTGATAAAACAATTACGTAGCAAGAGGGTTAAGCTCTTTATAGCACATGAAAATAAAATACACTTGTGATTGAAGTATAATTAGATTACGTAGAAATGAATGAATATTCAACATAAAAACTTAAAAAATAAATACAGATTACAAAAATCGAAAAACTGACTAGATGCATACAGACGCATAGTTGTAAGACCATACCTGACGAAATAACTGAATATACAGGGTGTTTCAGAAAGGACTCCCCAACTTTGAAATGACGTAACTACGAAACAGTGAGAGACAGAAAGTTGAAGCAAGTGGTATGTTGGACAGACAGAGCTAGAATTTGCTATACACCGGCTTGCAGATATTGTTCCAAGATTGGACAACAGAGGGCACTGCAGTCACTGAGCAGTGTCTTTGAAATAGTGTCTGAAAATGTACCTTCTGAACAGGTATCAAATCACATTGCAATGTTTTCGATATGGTCACCTTTCTTGGCAATAACATGACAACCGAAATGTAAATTTCGAAGTCACTTGTTGCAGTGTCTCTATTGAAACGTATGCTCTTGCCTCACATATTAATTTTCCAAGCTGTTCCAATGATTAAGAATTCTTAGAGTAAACAGTAACATCCAAGTAGTCCTACAAGAAGAAATCACATAGATTGCGATTCGAAGAATATGATGGCCAATCTATAACAATGCCTTTCATTCGGGAATAATTTGAGAGCTATGACTCGGTCACTGAAGTAAGGAACTCAAACACTGCAGTAGTTCGGTGTTGTCGGGACTCATCCTGCATAAAGCATGAATTCTCTGGTGCATTCTCTAGAGTCTGAAATGTCGCAAGAAATTGCTGTAAAATTTCAATATATCGGTATGAGTTAATCTTTTTCCTCATGAAAAAAGGCCCAATGATCCTTTTACTGGACAGTGTCAGCCTAAACTGTAAATTTTGCAGAATGCAGTGGTTTTGCAAGACACACAAACGAGTTTTCACTGCCCCATATCAGCCAGTTTTGTTTATTCACAAAACCCTCTAAATAAAAATGGGCCTCATCAGTGGCCTTGCAGACAGAGACCAACAGAGGGCGCTGCAGTCACAAAGCAGTGTATTTGAAAAAGTGTCTGAAAGTGTGTTTCCTGAAGGGATGTGAAATCACATTGCATTGTTTTCGATATGGTCACCTTTCTTAACAATAACATGACGCAACCGAAAGGTAAATTTCGAAGTCACTTTTTACAATGTCTCTAATGAAACAGATGCTCATGGCACACAGATTAATTGTTCCAGCGATTAAGAATTCTTAGAGTAAACAATAAAATCCAAAAAGAAGTCATATAAATTGTGATACGCAGAACATACGCACCCAACACCCATTTTACTCTCATCGATCATCTGACTTGTCTCATTTGCGAAGTCTTCTCTTTGTGGGAGAGCTGTATTTGTGATCGCTTGATGACACTATATTTTATAGGGAAATAGCTTCAGTCCATTTCGCCTTATTCTGTACGTAGTGGTGTTTGAGAATCAGTAGCGGCTTGTCTGATGGATATCCGAGGACTGCGTTCTACAATTTCTTGGACTGCTTGCACATATTCAGGTGTCACGACTGACTGGCTGCATCCCACATTTCCGGTTAAATCATCGACCACACTGTCTGTCCGTTCAAACGTGTTGAAAAAATTATGAATTGTTTTCTGGTCTGGACCTTTTTTTAACATTATTATTATTTTTAGGTGCGTTCGTAATTCTATAAATACGTAGCACCTATAGTCGTCGTTCAGTCCGTCTGTTCGTCTGCCACGTCTGTTTCCACACATCTGATTATGACTCTCAAATGAACACTATATGTGACTCCACTGAAGCGTCAATGTGACTGCTGCATTGTGACGAGTCACCAAATGACTTTACAATGTAGTTACATTGTGACTGTCATGTGACTGTCATTTTAGACTCAATTTCAAAGTCATCATGAACGTTGCATTATGATAAGTCACCAAATAATATCACATTATAGTCACATGGTGACTTTTGACAAAAGAGCACAATGGTGACTTCACTCTTCTGTCACCTGAAAGTCATTATGTGACTTTAATGTGACATTATTTGGTAACTTATCACAATGCAGCGTTCACGATGACTTTGAAATTGAGTCTGCAAATGACAGTCACATGAGAGTTACAATGTAACTACATTGTAAAGTTACATGGTGAATCGTCACAAAGCAGAAGTCACAGTGACGTCTCAGTGGAGTCGCATATAGTGATAATTTGAGACTCATAATGAGATTTATGGAATTTCCTATTTGTTTGCTTCACCGTAGTGACTGTGACACTAGTGACCATGTGTGACATGAATGAGATGTTGGACTAGCTGCGCTGTAGAGATAGTAATTATTCGAATTATATTATTTCCTTTTGAGTATTCGTGTACTTGAAAATTAGCATTTTGTGATTTGTCCATAATTTTGGACACCAGTGTATTAGCCTGTATTGGAACTATTTCCAAAAACTAGAGTATAACAAATTCCAGAAATCTCTGTCCAACACTGCACTCCTTCCACCTTTCTGTGTCTCATTGATTCGCAGTTATGTGATTTCGAAGTTGGGGAGTCCTTTCTGAAACACCCTCTATATATTTGTGTATATTCTGTATACATGATACTTGCAAAAATATATATTTCATATTTGCAACAACATAAAGACAATAAATTTAAATATAATGAATCAAGACTTCACAATATCATCGATTCAATCGTTATGAAAAATTCAGCAGGCATATTCATAATTCCACCTACAATAATAGAGAGTAAAATGAAAGCAGATTATGTCGGTATGGCAACATGGAATTTTGGAAATTTAAAGAGCGTTTAACGGAACATATCGCAGATGCCAATCTTAACCGGTGTCGCACAGCTATTTCTAAACTAATTCAGGAGAAAAAAAAATATGATTGATTTTAAAGAAGCTAAAATAATAAAGAAATTATAAAATTACTAAAAATTAGTATTTATTGAGTCAATAGAAATTCTACTTCGTGCTAATTGTACTTTTAATGATACGTTATCGTACATTATTAAAAAAAATTGGTATAGTGTATTTAGAATAACCTGAGCATCCCGCTGCTTCTGTAGAACTTTGGAACAGTCCGACAGCATAGCCTCCCCCCTCTTTTTTCACTTTGAAGTTTGGTTCTGCCCATCTGGTATAAAGGACTCGATCTCTGGATTTTATCGTTTCGTTTATAACCCTGATGATGAGAATGATGAGCATGAATACTCTTGAAAGTACTAGGTTTTAAAGGTATCTTATTGTTAATAAAAACACATTTGAGTAATGTAAATAGTATTTTGTGTTTACAAATTTTTAAACATAAAGGTATAATTGTTTTTTTTTAATATATAGCAGCTATGATTGTAGCAAAAAAGGTATAAGTTCTTAAACCTTAAGATTACATTTGAAATAAAACGGGCAAAAAAAAAAAAAAAAAAAAAAAAAAAAATTATAATATTTTAAGAGGGTCCGGGACAGAAAAATCTTCAAATTTTGCAAAAACATTTTATTTCGTTAAAAATTTTCCTGTTTTTTACTGCTTAAAATGACATTTAAATCATGTTTCTATCTGAATTAGAACAAAAAATATAATTTTTTTCGTTTTGGTTTGTTTTCAAAATCTAGCTTTCAGGCAATGGGTGTGATGGAAACGACTTCTTGTAAAAATGCGTTTCTCTTCATGATACGTTTTTTCACCATTTCTCGTATTTAAATTCTTATAACTCGAGAACTGTTAAAGATAACGCGTTCAGACTTGGAACATAATTTTTTCAATTGTTTTACTTTAATTTTGATACAGCATATTTGAAAAAAATATTTACTTTTGAAAATATTATTATTTTTTAAAAAGTTGCACCACTTTTTCTTTTTTTTTCGTTAAATATTTTTAATTTTTTTATAAATTAATATTTTTAAAAATGCTGAATCAAAATTAAAACTTATATACCTCTGTTTATTTAAATGAAAAAAATGAAATTCTATAAATAATATTCCAAGTTATAACGCTTTTAATTTACCCCACTTTTATTTAAATTTTAAATATTTTTTTTTAATTATGAGAAGTTTTATCATGTGATTTTGTTTACAAATGATAAGGTTAGCCATCATAAAAAAAAATTCAGAATTTTAACTCAATAAATAAAAATTATATTAAAATGTGTTCCGGACCCCCTTAAAATAATTATGTATTTAAAACTTTTGCATGTTCACCTACATGATGTATTTTTTAAATATTTTGTATGAGAATGCAGAGCAATTAAATTGAAAAAACGTACCTTTGTAAAGAAATCAATGTATTACAAGAAACTCGAAGAATTCACTTAAATAAATATCTAAGAATAATAAAACTTACAACAGAATAATTTACAACAAATAATATATATTTTCATTTTTCGACTTACCTGGATATGCAGAATTCGTTGTTTAATGAGACGCGCATTTCTAAAGTACTTACAAACGAAAAATTGTTGCTCACTTAATGAGTTGATATCAATTGCATTTCAACGTAACAAATGATGCAACAAAGATATTTTAAAATATAATTCTGTGTATTTTATTTGCTTGATATTAAAGAAGCAAAGTGGAAGAAACTAGGTAGCGCCCATAAGCCAAAACAAAGAAAAAATTTATAGGATTACTTTATTTATCTATTTATTTTTTCGAAAAATAGGAAATAAGAAATGACAAAACGTCCTTTAGTTTTCTTTTCTCCCTTCAGGGAGCAGTATGTTGGAGATTGAACACTGAAAAAAAAATATATATATTTGAATCCGAGTCATTTTGAAAAACTTATTTTGTTGTATTGTAAAAGCCTAAAATTTAACAACACAAGCAAAAATATTTTTAGCATCACAATCTAATAGTTTGAAACGGAGTTTTCCAATTTTCACTTACGCTCAACTCAGGTGAGGTATATATTTATAAATAAAGATATATATTGTTTTCTTAAATGTAAAATTTCTTCTATTATTTTACATTTTAGTGTAATACAATCATAAATAACAGTTTTTCAAACAAATATATTTATTCAAAACTAAATCTCATGCAGTTTTGAGGAATTATTTTCTATACTAACATACAGAAAAAAAAAAGCTTCAAATCCGAACACATCGTAATAACTTCATTAATTGCAGAAATTTGCTAAATAAGAAACATAAAAACACTAAATGTCCTGTTGTATATATACTCTCTACATGTTTCAACTTCAACGATGCATTTTCAACACGTTTCTCTCGTTGCATCTTAGATTAATCACTTTATTTTATTTTATTTTTACTGCGATGTTTATTTTCATACTCGTAACCATGCAGTAACTCAAGCCTCCAATCTATACTATTCTTCAATTCTAAGATAAAACATAGGGACTGCAATACATAAAAAATTAATATAAAAATTAATATAAATGATAATGCATCAATTATCTTACCAGAATTATTTGTTAAGTTACTCAATGGTTACGAGTATGGAAATAAACATAAGGTATGGACATAACATATAAAAAAAAATCAGTTTCACATTTTAATATATACGCAGCCAATAACAGAAGAAATGCTGTATGTAATAGATCAGTGTGGTCCAATCTTTAGTTAACCGAGGGCCGTTCAAACTTTAGGATAGGAATGTGAGGGCCAGAGATATCCCAGAAAGAAAACGAATTACATATTTTATTCTAAATCTTTTATTAAAATTTATATTAAATGAAGTTTAATATGCCACTTCATTTTACAATCGAGAAATCAATGTGGTGATTGGGGCTGCTTTCCTGATACAAGTTTATTCATGTCCACTGTAAGTTCGGTAAGGCTAAGTCTCAGGATCGATTCCAATAAAGCACTTTCAATTCGATTTCTCGTTTTTTATTTAATTTGTTTGGCAACAGAAAAGCACTTTCGCACACTTATGTACTGCCAAAAGCGATAACATTTGCACAGGGAATTTAAGCAGGTTAGGAAAACATTCTTTAGAAATCAGTTTCCAGAAAATTTCAGGAACATAATGCTTTTTAGTCTGGTAGAATGGGTCTGCCTGAAGATCATAAATTTTCATTTGAATGTCACAGGACACCTCACTCACTATAGTACACATGGGGTTGTTGATCAGTGCATGTTTTGGTTTCAGGGAGTCAAAATCCTGGAATCTATCCTGGATTGCTTTCTTGATATCTATTATTATTTCATGAAACATGCTAAAATTTGTGTCACTTTTTTTCTTATTTCAGCTGCTTACAAGATGGTGTGCGCAATATTAGTTGCCTTCAGTTTTTTTTTTTTTTTTTTTTTTTTTGAAGCTCTCAATATGTCCATAAAGGTGTTTCTTTCTGCCTTGTAGTTTCAGGTTTAAAGCATTTAGATGGGATGTTAAAACTGTCAGAAAATAAAGATTATTTAAAACCTGGATTTCTTCCTATTTTTCTTGATGTTCATGCCCAATGTTCTCATTTCCGAGAAAAGCAAGAATTTCATTCCCCAACCACAAAAATTTTTTCAACCATTTATCAGCCCTCAGCCAGCACATTTCATCGCATTTTCACTATACTCAGCTTTCAAATTATCCAGTAATGCAGTAAACGGTCTATGCTTATGGATTTTATTGCCTCACCTTATTAAATTTAGAGTATTTACAACAGTTTTCATTGTCTCACTGAGCCTTATAAGTTTTCCACAGAGAGCCTTCTGGTGGGTAATGCAGTTGAAAAAAAAAACAATTCATGCTTTTTTCTTTACACAGTCCTACTAACCGAGTTTTATGACCAACCATGGCTTAAGCTTACTTAAGCATTGGTTAACATCGCTTAATTTTGCAATGCCAGAGAACTTCACCAAACCTTCACATTTAGAAACGACATCATCCGGATATGTCAATACTTTTTTTGCTAGTTTCTAATTATTTCAATTCCAACATTTCTTCATGAAAATCAAATTTTTCGTTTATTGTTCTGACAAAGGTAAGGAGCCGGCTGATGTCAACTATATCTGAGCTCTCATCTAGAGCTAGAGAATAAAATTCATATCTTCCCAAAATGTCTCTGAGAGAACCGATACTTCATCACCCATATCATTAATTCTTCTACTTACTATCTTATGAGACAACGAAACTTTTACAACACTTTTAGCCTACTTATTACCTCCAAATGAAGAAGCCATTTTTACAGTATATCTCTTAATTAGCGCACTATCCCTAAAAGACGATTTACTTTTAGCTAGCTCTAAACATGCCTCATAAGATGCCTTTAAACCAGCAGTGTTTGATGGTTGGATGATATTCTTCTGTCTAATTAGTTTCAGCTTCAAATCATTAAACACACAACTTCTGACTTTTCCCTGGTATTGATCGAATTTCAATTTATATAATCTGGTATAATGGCTAATCACGTTATATTCCTTTGAAACACCTAAGTCTTGAGAAGAAATAACACACTGTGGTTATCCGATATGTTCAACCAAACATTAACTTTCCTGCCACTTTGACAGAAATTCTCTTTTCTTATCTTCAACATGCCATTCTTTAAGTTCCGATATTTTAGGTACCGCTCACGCAACAACAAGACAGCAATCTCTCGTCGTACTATATCTCTCGAACAACATCTCTCATCAAAAGTACCAATTCGACCTGACAGCACTGCGTTTTATAAGGAAACCTTCTAGAAAATCTTCTGCAGCACACGAACGATCGCGAGCCTGTCGGCAGCCCGTCACTAGCAAACACCAGTCTCCTGGAGACAGGGCCGATTCCCGTTTTTCCCACCTACCACCTTCGTAACAGTTCTGCATGAAAGGGAAATATAGAAGTAGGCACGTCACGGATTATAACGGTCGAATTTTGAAGCTTCAATCTGGACTTTATAGGGGAAATGAAGATTAAAAGGTGCTGCTGACGCAAACTTTAGAAAACCTAAAGTAATATTTCTTAATCAAGAATGAATTTCTTAATCAAATTTTAATCAAGAATGTACTAGATTTTTTCAACTAAAATTTTACTTTTATATCTTTGGTCAATAAATACGTAAAATTCCATTTTCTTAATTTCAAATAAATGATTTCGGAAATTATGGTATGAATTCAACATTACTGAAACACAATTACTAGTGTCTAAAAGGATTAAAGAAATACTGTACCCTGAATTAAACTTTGAATAGGTAAAGTTCGTTTTAGAAACGCGAAAGTGACGTCGTATTCATTTATAAAACTTGGAACAAATTTCTTATTGTTAAAATGGAAAAAAAAATTAAACTAATAATATTTCAAAATGATTTTAAAAGAGCGCAAAGTTAAAAATTTAACGTTTTCCTTAAGTATAAATCATTTGTTCAGTTTGATTGATAGAATTTCTTTAAAGTTAATTCATTTTCTGTTTCACAAGCATAAAATAATTCAGCTATACAGTAAATACATAGAATTTGAGTTAAACTGCATTTAAAAAAAAAATCTTACTGTTGATACATTTACGTGTTCTAAAAAAGTAAATAATACTACTGCTGCCCTTATTGAATATATTGTGAACTGCTCGTTTTTTTCTTAATTAATACAAATAATACTGTAATTGAAAAGAGGAAAACTCGTAGCTTCGTAGAGAAATATATGATAAACACGTTGAAATAGCCAGTTTTTAAGTCAAAGAATTATTTTAAGCGGTATTTTATATTGCAATAGATCAAATGGTTCAATTAAAATAGTTTTATAGGATCGAAAACTATGCACAGAAATTAAATCACTTCTTGCAGGCACATAATAAAATAGATTGGTGTCTAATCATATTTTTAGTGTCTAATTTCTGAAGTTTTTTCCATGTTTTAATCGGAATTTCCGTACTTAATTTGAGACTTAATTCATAATTTGAAATAGTCGTTTCTTACATACTGTTGCCAGTTTAAAAAAAATCCAAATAATGATATTTAGAAACATTTTTCAATTAAAAAACATATTTGCATGTGGATGTCAAAAAAGAAAGAAATCTTTAAATTATTACGCAGGAAAAGTACTTAATGGTGTAAGTTACATCATATTCTAAAAGATTTTTTGATAGCGTCTTTCTAAAAGTACAAGAGACAGCGATATTTTTTACTCAACCATTTTATACGATCCGATTTTCAAATGTGTAATTTACGCGATAAGTCACGAAAACAGCATCGATGTCACAGCATCGGTGAATGCAGCCTTGGAAAACGAAAAATCCCCATTCAAAGAAATATGTATGGCAACACAACACGATAACAGGAGGTCGACAATTGCTGAAAAAATATCATTTAATATTCCGTAATATGGTAAACTGTTTTCAACAGAGCAAATTATCGTTTTTATTAGAGCCTGAGGAGTCCGGAAAGTGGTTCGTCAATGTCGCTCAGACAGGGTATAATTTTCTAAAATAAAACAACTGAAGAACATAATGCAGTTTACAATATTAATATATTTATTCGTCAAAATAAAGTATTAAATTATGAACTAATTTAAAGAAAACTATCTATACATTGTACTTTTTTTAATGTAGTCAAGTAAATTAAAAAATTGCGTGATGTTAATGCTGAATTTTCGAAGGAAAAAAAATGTTTCTCTTTATTATTTACGTAACCAAAAAAATATTTTGCCACCACTTGCATATTACAAAAATAAAAACTTCGCGAACTATTAAAAAAAATCATTTATGACATTATTTCTAGCATTATTTTGATTCGAATATTTCAAATATGTGCATGTTAAAACAATTAAAAATTGAATTTAATCAAACACGAACCACTACACCGAGAAAAAACTCCATACTAAACAGTCATTTTTTTAAATAACTAGTAAATCTGAAGATCAGGAGCCTCAACGTCAGCTCTACAATTCATTGTTTTTAGACTGACTTTGGTAATATTCAGTTTCCTACAAACCGCAATTTAAAGTTTTCAAATTATTAATTATTTATAAGAATAAAAAATACGAAGTTTTCAGACATTAGAAGCATTAAATTAAAAACGTTATGGAAGGATATTTCGAAATTTTCATGAGCTGTTAATTCTGGTATATTTTTTAAATAATAAAGTAGATTTCTTCAGGGGGGCTCCACCCTCCCTGACCCCCCGTGTTCTTAATAATTTACATACGTAACTTTTTATTGATTGCGCTAATGGTTAGCGTAAATCTTAGATTTCTTTTTACACTTCCGAGCCTTATTTTTCAATACTGGTAACACAGAAAATGATTTACATTGACGCAATTATATTAAACGTTTATGTTTTATGAATAAAAATGTAATTTCCTTTAAAAATAAAATAATTTTCATTCCTATTTTCTGAAATGAGGCGGCATTAAGAAGTAACACCCGTCAAAAAACATTTTTTCAGGCAATCTAGTTAATGCTTGGTTTTTAAGGATGAAAATATTTATTTGTCGATACAATGACGTCATTTTCGACAGCGATAATTTTGCGGTGCATAATTTTGATATTTACTATATATTTGCTTTTCAAAAGTTTTTTTTTTTTTTTTTTTTTTTTTTTTTTTTTTTTCCTCATTGGAATTTTCGATTGAGAATTAACATTTCTGTTAGCTGTGTGCAGACGATAAACCATGAGATATTAGTAACATTTTTTTTAATAATAAGAATTAATATCATAAGACAAGCCCCTTTTACTCCAACCTCAAAGCGTATTCATTTTATTTTTGATATATGAGATCAAATTCACCTTCTTTTCGTATTTTCACTTTATTTCTAATATGAAGGCGTATTCATGTCTATTTTTTATTTCATTTTCCTCTCGCACATAAAATTATTTCAAATCAAAATTAACTGTTTAGGATAAATTTTTATTCCAGGATTTTTATTCCAGGGAAAAAAAAACGTTTCATAGCAAATGCCGATTTATTCCTTATGAAAATAATGAACTTTTTAATTTAAAAGAAAAATATTTGAACAAAATAAATAGAACATAGTCTTTCTTTAGTTCTGTGGTAAATTCCATCCATATGTAAAGACTCAAAGGCATTAATTCGACCCTTTTGACTTTGATTTAACTTCAAGCAATTACACATACTTTCACATTTACGATATTTTTAGGTGTAGTTCGCTGCTAGGTAAAAGTTAAAAGATAATAAAAACAATTAAATATGTGCTTAAAAAGAAAATTTATATTAAAAAAATATTTTATATTATTGAAACACATATATAATATATCTCCATAAAAGTTATACACCGAATTTAAAAACTCTCACAAATGTATACACAAAATTTCAAACTAATATGAATAATGTATGGTTCTAATTAGGAAATTTCATCATCCTTAATTTAGCATTTAAATCCTTCAATCATATGAGCCATTTCTTTTCAACAAATAAAAATGGAAAAATCGTCTGAATTGCTATAGGAAAGCATTAAGTCGCAAAATAAAATGTTCTATATATTTCGAACGAATGAATCAAATTTAACGAAAATCTATACAGCTAAATCCGGGGATTTCACCAACATGCATCCTTAATTTTAAGATAATCGGATGCTTTTTACGGCAGTTATCGCGGAACAGACAGACAGACTAACAGACAGACAGACTAACGGAAACCAAAACTTTTCGTGTCTCCACAGTAAGCCTTCACTGACGTTTCGGCAAATATCTCTAATACTACAAAACCAGTATTTTTATTTAAATTTATATTTCTTAAGAAAAAAATTCCTAATTTCTAAAATGATATCTGGGTCAATCCATTAACATCACCAAGGTGGTGTCGCTCGACATTTTTAATTTTCCTAATCTTTTAACAAAGTTTTCTTCATAGTTTTCTGAGTTTAATAACATGATATTTTTTTTATCATATAGTTTTTTAGATATGGCTAATTTTAACAAACTACACAGCCATTTTTTGGCGAGAAACGTGTTTTACGGAAAATTCTGTGACTGCTTTATTTTTCTACCTATCAAGATTATACAAAAACCAAAATGCTTAGCATAAAATTTTCAACATTTTATGCAATTATAAAAGTTATATTAGAATTAAGGATCTAGGCCAAAAACATGTTTAAAAACCGGAGAAATAAAAGGTTAAACACCACATTTCGCTGCCATTACATTTTATGAAGGAAATCAGATTAAGTATTTATTTCTTACACAGATCTCTTATAGGACTACTTATTTTTATAAATTTCAATCCTGAAAACCTTTTCCCTTTCTTTGTACATCTCATCAAAAACTGTGTTGTCTGTTTTTGGCAATTTTCACTAATTAATATCTCAAAAGGAACTGACTATTAAGGATCTAGGCCAAAAACATGCTTAAAAACCGGAGAAATAAAAGATTAAACACGACATTTCGCTGCCATTATTTTTTATGAAGAAGATCGGATTAAGTATTTTTTTTCTTACACAGATCTCTCATAGGACTACTTATTTTTTTTATAAATTTCAATCCTGAAAACCTTTTTCCCTTTTTTTGTACATCTCATCAAAAACTGTGTTATCTGTTTTTGGCAATTTTCAGCATATAATATCTCAAAAGGAACTGACTAAAAAAATCTTAAAACGTTGACTAATAAACATTTTTGTAATATAAAGTTAAATCCTAAACTTTATGATTGAGACTTGACTGGTTTTTAAAAAAGAGTTCAATAAAAATGCACTCCCTCCCTCCTTTTCCTTTTTGTCTTGTTCCAGATACATAGCACTGCAGGTACTTTTTGCTTAGGTACGTTCAAAATGATGATAAAAACAAAGTTTACGCATTATTGCTTAGTTTAATAAGGCAGTTGCATCTTTTCAAAACTTTCTTTAAGGGAGGGTGGTGGGTCCTTTTGATCTTATTGAGCACTGCTGAGTAACACCTGATTAAATTTTATTCTGACAGGTTTTTGAAATTAGCCAAAGTAGTCGCTAAGAGTTGTAAGTGAAGTAAGTCGTTGTAAGTTGTTCACCAAGTGAAGTAAGTGCTGTATGCAGTCGTAAGTGAAGTTTTTAAACTTCACTTACGCGAAAGCGAAAGCACCTCTTCACTAATTATGATATAGCTAGGTATGTTATAAAATTGCTTTAGCGAGAGGAAGTTTTTCTTTCGCGTAAGTTAAGGCTGTTCTCAAATCCAAAAGGGCAATGTTCTGACATAAGTTCTAATTTATTTTTGTTCGAAAATGCATGAAACTAGCAGGTGTTGTTGTTCAGAAACTATGTCATCGAGCTATTTTTTTCCGTTTTTTTGCAAACGCAATAGATCTTTCAGAAAATCGTGTCAAAGTTGACGTTTTGAACCGAAGTTCCTGAAGAAAGCAGAAAAATCAGTCCGTGAAGGGCGAAAACCGTGTTTGTCGCGTGATCAAAAACGTTTATAACTCAATAGGTAATTTATGGATCAAAAAATGGAAAAAACAGTTCGTTTTCAAATCGCTTTCATGACCAGGCTTTCCAATTTTATATCTTTTCGCTAAAAAATGAATTTGTAAATGTGTCAAAACGTTTTGCACTTGTTGAGAAAAGCAGTTAAGAACAGCCTTAAGTAATCTCTTCGCGAGTACTTAGGCTAATTTCAAAAACATCTCAGAATAAAACTGAATCAGGTGCACCTCAGCTGTGCACAATAAAATCAAAAGAGCCCCCACCTCCCTTCAAGAAAGTTTTGAAAAGGTGCCAATGCCTTATTTGACTAAGCAATAAAGCGTAAAATTTGTCTCTATCGTCAATTTGAACGTACCTAAGCATAAAGTACCTATAATGCTATGTGTCTGTAACAAAACAAAAAGGAAAAGGAGGGGGGGGGGGAGGGGTAAAATTTTAGTGAACTGTTATTCAAAAACTTGTCAAGTCTCAATCATAAAGATTACAGTTTAGGATTATATTACAATGAGGTTTATTATCCTACGTTTTCAGAATCTTTTAGTCAGTCTCTTTTCAGAAATTAATTAGTGAAAATTGCCGAAAACAAACTTAAACACAGCTTTTGATGAGCTGAACTAAAAAAAAAGAAAAAAGTTTTCTGTATTCCAATTTGTAGAATTAAGTAGTTCTATAAGAGGTCTAAATAAGAAAAAAATATTTAAGGTGAGTCTGATCTCCTTCATAAAAAATAATGGCAGCGAAATGTGGTGTTTAAACTTTTATTTTTCTGGTTTTTAAACATGTTTTTGCCCAAAGATCCTTATGTCTAATGAAAATTTTGTAGGTACATTTTCGTTTCACGATAGTAAGTGGAATTCTTATCTTTGAAAGTAAAACAGACGCAAATTTCTGTTTAATGAAATTTTACTTTGTGCGAAATCTTCTAAATTCTACAAATATTCTACTTATTTATTACCTTCAAGATTCGATGCATCAAAATTTATTTAGAAATAAAAACTTTCAAACATTTTGCATACGTGATAAATGCGTAACTGCGGCAATGTTTGCTACACATTTAATTCCTAATTATTCATTCAGCAACAACAGTACTTTCTTGAATTTGATTCCGAATTTTCTTACTATATAGGTATATGCGATTCAACAAATTTATTTCGAGTATATCATAATAGTAATTTTAAACATAAAATAAACTATTAATATGATCAGTCACACTTGTAAAAAAGTAATGAAATTTTGAATCTGTTTTAGAAACAAAAATATAGTTTAAGAACGTGGTAGAACTCAAAGAAATGTACCAAAATGAAGTAAAACTGAATTTTGTAAAATGTATACCTTTTTTATTAATACTTTTTTCTATTTAACTGATTTTGTTTTTCTATGCAAAGATGGAACTTTGTAATTGATTTTTCTTTCACATCTTGACCTGTTAGAGTTTTAGACATACCTACAGTTGGTTGTTCCCGATTATACTTCAATACAATATTTTCATATTTTTAGAATTTAAAATATCAGTTACTAGATTAATTGTAATTAAATTTTAATTATACGTAAAAAAAAAAATTAGAAATCTTAGATAGTTTGAATAATTTTCGCACATCCTTTCTTTTCCTAATATTTTACAGCTTGAATCAACAATAAACATGTGATTGTTACAATAATATAAAATAACATTTTCAGTGATATATTTTTTTTTTTTCATACCATATTTGAAAAAGAAACCGCACGAAAATTTATTTTTTTTTAGAACAACCCAATACATTTGATCTTTTAACAAAAAGCATTATTTAAGAAAAAAACACTACTTGCATTTATTATCAACTGTGCCTTTATTAACATTAATTATTAAATTATATAGTGTCTTATATTATCTTAATTATATAGTGTCTTTTAAGGCTTTCTATAAATAAATAAATAAATAAAACAACTATAAGATTGTTTTTTCATCAATAGAATGAATAAATCTTATTTAGAAAACATACTATTACGGATTTAAATTAAATTCATTACAATGAGATAGAAATAAAGTCTTTTTTCCATTATTTCCCGGCAATACGAAATGAATATCAGTGCCTTGATACTGTGCTCAGCCGTCTATCGTATCTCTTTGAATCAAATGTTTTTTTAGAGAAAATGAAACATCGCAATTGGTAATATTCCAGATTTAATTCCGAGAAATATCTCCTGATAGAACAACTAATACGTTAAGAAAAACATTTATCTTAGGGGGATATAGAAGAAACAATCTAGTCTAATAAAGTAGACATAAAAGTTACAGATAACAATGTATTCATTCTTTCTGACTTCTATGGGTATAGATTTTTACTTTTTGTTACATTTTATTTGTACAGTCTGACTCTTTAGCATTTCTAATTCGGACATAATGCCGCTTACGTTAATAAAATATCTGATTAACTTGTACACTCCAGGTCATTCTTTGTTAACCCAAAAGAAAATATTTCCTTCAGAATTAAATGAAATGTTCTTATATTTGTGTCTTTAATAATTTCAACAAAATTTACTTTGTTTAAGTTATCTGCCTACGTTCAGAGCACTTTCTTTTTTACAATGTACAATTTTGATTAAATACACATATTTTTATTTCAGTTATAATACAGAATGATGAAGAAACATAAAATCCTACACTGAAAAAAAAAATGGGTACTCAAAATTGAGTAAAAAGTACTCAATTTTAAGTACGTTACATACTCAAAATAGCTCCAATCCAAATGTACTTAAAATTGAGAAACAGATGTACTCAATTTTGATTCCATGGTTGTGTTCAAATATAAATCGTTATGTACTAGCCCCTGAACCTACAAATTAAAGCAAAATGTCCTGACCTTTATTTCCCGTTTACAATTATTAACAAGAAATGTTTAATTGATTATTTATTCAGAAAAACAGCAAAATTATTAGCACGATATCCAAATCAAATATTTTTATGACAAGAGAATTATTTGCAAGTACTTTTAAATTATTTTAAAATACTGTGCATAATTTAATTTTTACATTAGCATATATGATCATGGCATATAACATTTAGCGTTTATTTACAGGGTCGCGCAAAAGAATTAAAGTACATGAAAGGGGCGATAATTTAAAGGAGCACGGTTTCAGTTGTTCTGGCCATTTTTTAGAAAACTAAATTTTAGTATTAATACTGTAAACCATTTTTATAGGTAATATACAGGGTTTTAAAAAATTGAATTTATTAACTTCTGTGTCTGGGATTTGGTGAAAGCGAATTATATGACAAGTTGCGCGTTTTTGTCAGCCTACATGTCACTCTACTATGGCGTGTGAGTATAATTTGAATAAATTTAACACTTTATCTACTGACGGTACTTATAGGTACCATTAAAATAACTTCTTATAAAATTCATTTAATACATCGATTAGTTGTAATACAGTTTAGAATGAGTTAAAGACACATTACTTTATCTTGTTGCAAAAGCATTATTGGTTACACAAAACAAAAATATTTTTAAAAGGATGACTTCTTTTGCCTTTGATGCATCTTTTCAGTTTACTTTGCTTTGGGAGGGGGGGGGGGGGATTTTTCAATTTGGAAAGATTATTGTAAGAATATTATATATGTAGATTTCCAAATTCTACAAAATACTAAGAAAAATATTTAAAATAAAATATTTGAGTAGGGTTATAAATATTGCACAAAATTCCCATAAATTCAAATTTAATTAATCCTGTTAAATGCTTCTAAAATTTATTAAATGATTACGTAAATCTTCTAATGTAGTTTAAACAATTCACGAAATTGCTTTAGAAGATAACATTTTCACGAATTCATAATTCAGTACATAAAGGGTAAAATGCAAGGTTGCAAAGCAGCATCTGATTCATTGTCGAAAAAGGATGGTAATTAGTAATTTCTAGAAAAGCGTTTCAGTTGTATTATTTTTTTATAGAAAAATTAAATTTTAGTGCACTATTGTCGTATCCATAAATATCTAGTGAATATATACGGGGATAAATATATTTAATACAATAATACTTAGAGGACATAGCTTATGAAAATAGATTTTCAACTTTCTTATGCCTCTCTTATTTCCGATTTTAGGTAGCTTTCTTTACAAAAAAGCTACCTATTGCAGCCGTTCGGAGGAAAGCGATTTCAAAAAATTTTGGTATATTTTCATCGATCATGACCCCCAGACCCCGAAACCACCCTCCGTTCAAAATTGATATATATATATATATATATATATATATATATATATATATATATATCTGACCTATGTCACACTGTAACTCCCGTAATTATGAACCGATTTCGATGTAATTCGGTGTGTACATAGTACATACCAATGTCTCGACCGAGTTCGTTGGCCAGCTTCATCCGCAGTTTTGTTTCAAAATGGCGGCCATTTAAAAATTTTAAAAAATTTTAAAACTTGAAATGTGGTACCAAAAAATTAAAAATGGAAAACTATTTTTTTCTTATGTATTTGACCTTTATACAAAGATTCCGGAGCAGTTTTTGTTTCGTCCATATCTTAAAAAATGGCTGAGTTATAACATTTTAAATTTCTAGCGTGGCTGACATTTTGAAACGTCCTGAATTTTGTCACGCGATAAAAGGGGTATTTATGAACCGATTTGGATGTAATTCAGTGTGTACATAGTACATACCAATCTCTCGACCGAGTTCGTTGCCCAGCTTCATCCGCCATTTTGTTTCAAAATGGCGGCCATTTAAAATTTTTAAAAAAATTTAAATTTTGAAATGTGGTACCAAAAAATTAAAAATGGAAAAATATATTTTCTTATGTATTTGACCTTTATACAAAGATTTCGGAGCAGTTTTTGTTTCGTCTATATCTTAAAAAAATGGCTGAGTTATAGCATTTTGAATTTCTAGCGTGGCTGACATTTTGAAACGTCCTGAATTTTGTCACGCGATAAAAAGCGTATTTATGAACCGATTTGGATGTAACTTCGTTTATACATAGTACATACCAATGTCTCGACCGGGTTCGTTGGTCAGCTTCATCCGACATCTTGTTTAAAAATGGTGGCTATTTAAATTTTTAAGAAAAATTTAAATTTGAAATGTGGTACCAAAAAATTAAAAATTGAAAAAATATATTCTTTTTATGTGTTTGACCTTGATAAAAAGATTCGGGAGCAGTTTTTGTTTCGTCTATATCTTAAGAAATGGCTGAGTTATAGCATTTTGAATTTCTAGCGTGGCTGACATTTTGAAACGTCCTGATTTTTCTCACGTAATAACAGGCGTATTTATGAACCGATTTGGATGTACCTTCTTGTGTACATAGTACATACAAATATCTCGACCGAGTTCGTTGGCCGGCTTCATCCGCCATCTTGTTTCAAAATGGCGGCCATTTAAAAAAATAAAAAAAATTAAATGAGATACCAAAAAATTGGAAAGTGAAAAAGATTTTTTTTGTATGTGTTTGACCTTAATACAAAGATTTCGGAACAGTTTTTCTTTCGTCTATATTTAAAAAAAATGGCTGAGTAATAGCATTTTGAATTTCTCTTGTGGCTGACATTTTAACACGACCTGATTTTTGTCACGCGATAACAGGCGTAATTATGAACCTATTTGGATGTAACTTGGTCTGTACATAGTACATACCAATTTCTGGACCGAGTTCGTTGGCCAGCTTCATTCGCCATCTTGTTTCAAAAGGGTTGCCATTTAAAAAAAATTAAATTTAAAATTCAAAATGAGGTATTAAACAATTGGAAAATGAAAAAGATTTTTTTATGTGTTTGGCCTTGATACAAAGATTCCGGAGCAGTTTTTGTTACTGAAAATTTGTTCTTTTGTTTATATCTTAAAAAATGGTTGATTTATAGCACTTTGAATTTCTAGCATGGCTAACATTTTGAAACGATCTCGTATTTGTCACGCGATAACACACGTATTCGCCTATTTCGATGTAAGAAGGCATGTGGATAGTATACATCAACACCTCGACCAAGTTCGCTGGCCAGATTCATTAGCCATCTTGTTTCAAAATGGCGACCATTAAATTAAAAAATATATATATATTTAAAGTGAGGTGCAAAAAAATTAGAAATTGAAAAAGGTTTCTTTCTTAAGTATTTGACCTTGATATAAGGATTCAGGAGCATTTTTTGTTTGTCTTTACCTTAAAAAATGGCTCAGATATAGCAGTTTCAATTTCTATTGTGGGTGACATTTTGAAAAATCTGATTTTTTGCATGCGACAGCACTCCTATATATTAACCGATTCCGATGTGAGTGAGCATGTGCACAGCAATTACTAAAGTCTCGACCAATTTCACTGATTAGCCTCATCCACCATGTTGTCTTAAAATGACAGGCACTTTAAGAAATTGCCGAATTTGGCAGCCAAATATATGTTACTTTAAAGAAAAGCAGCTTGGATAAAGCTGACTAATTTCGTGAAATTCTCATTCATTATATTGATAAAAATTAGTATTGAATCTCCTATATTCGGTTTCCACTAAATTGAGCTTCGTGTGTTTGAATGATATAATTTGGCTTTTTTTAAATAAGGATTGTGAAAGCTACCTCTTCCTCCCGGCACTGGCCGGAAGGACTTTTTTTGTTTCCTTCCCATCGTAACTATGATCACTGTTATACAATGCTGAAAAATATCCTCTCAGATTGCAGTTTAATTCAAAATTCTGGAATTGTTTGGATACAGGAGTGACAATAATATGCGTCATTTAAACATCACATGTTACAATTTTTCAGTTTTTCTTTTTGGAAATTGTATCATTTATATTTTTAACAAAAACGTTAATTACTGCAAGGGGATATGTCTCAGTGAATTATTTTTCCGGCAATAATTTACTAACTTCCTGACTTCTTAAAGACTTTCTGAAATCTTTGCGAATGTTTCATTAATCCTGATTTATTTTAAGAAATTAAACCCTATATGTTTTTTTCACCACCGGTATTTCCATCGTCTACAGAAATGTGTTGCTTGCTTTGAGACGGTTTGTGAAAACCGGATTATACTTTTATTTAATCTTTTATGTTACATTTGCGGATTAGCGGCTATTATTGGTGACGTAGGATTTCAATACAACCTCCAGACTCTCGTTCAAAATGATACTGAGCTTCTAGCGTACATATACAATAACCAATTCCAATAACGTTA
Organism: Maratus speciosus; assembly: GCA_963932465.1. Lineage (NCBI taxonomy): Eukaryota > Metazoa > Arthropoda > Arachnida > Araneae > Salticidae > Maratus > Maratus speciosus. Next base: position 376,957,667 of record OZ010788.1, on the reverse strand, counting down.
CCATAATTTCGAATAACGTTTTTTATCATTAAAAACCTCAGAAATAATATTATATTTTCGAGATTATAAGAATAATGCTTTTCTACAATATTTTTATGTTTTTTTGTGAGTAACAAATTTTTATTGATGTCACGGATTTTTGGAAACGTATCCGACTCGTTTTTAATGTATATTAATCAGTGTTTTCAAACCGAAATATCGTTTTTTAGGATGCTATAAATTATCAATTAACACTTTGCACTCGAGACCTTTTTATGATGGGGAAACTAGGATCTCGAGGAGTTTTTTTTAAAGCAAACGCATAAATTTATTTATTACGAGGTGTGTTCAAATGAAAATGATAAAAGATGTGTATCCATGATATGCGTAGGGACAGAAATGAGACAGATACATAGATGGAAATAACATTATCTAATGAGTGAAATGCATACGGAGTTTGTTTATAAAAATAACCCATGGCGTTTAGGCAGGCGTCCCATTGCTTAGGAAGGTTACGAATTCCGTCCGCGAAGAACGATGTCGATTGCTCATGGAACCAGTTCAGAATGTTGGTGACAATATTGTGAACAGTACCGATGGAAATGTTGAATTCAGTTGCGATGTCACGAATATTTCGACAACGATTTCCCTTGATTGCAGTATCAACGTCCGTAATCAGCTTCTCTGTCTTCTCTGTCACAACTTTATGCGCCTGACCGGACAGTGACAAAACCGTTGTCTCCTGTCGACTGTCGATAATCATTCTCGCCCACCTCGTTACCGTGGGCTTTGATACACACGTGTTACCGTACACAGCCAGCATTCTGAGATGAATATCCATCGGCTTACATCCTTCCAGTGTTAAAAACTTAATTACAGCTCGCTGATCCGTTTTGGACGCAGTTGCATCTACATCAGCCATTTTTAACTGAATGACACGTCCTTACGAATTAAGTTATCACAAATCTACTTGCGCTTGCGCACGCGTGGTACATACACCTTCACTATCGCGTTTGTTTCACGAAAATACATTGAAAATTGATCACATGCGAAGCTTTGGATCATTTTCATTTGAACACGCCTTATAGAAGAACATATTTATCCATAAACTTGATTTATTTAATACCTGAATTTATGTTTATAATACAGTTATTACATGAATGTATAATTATGTAACACTTATCTCTTAATTACGTAATGGCGTAGCCGTAATGCTGACAATAAAAAGGTACGCAATTAATTCCTTATGGTGACGCCCAGTCACCTCTACAGTTGCCGGAATATATTGATTCGTGAATGAGAATCACTTCTCGAGTTGTCGTAATAAATTGATTGGTGAGTGAGAGTTACCTCTCGAGTTGTCGCAATATACTGAGTGGTGAGTAAGACAAAATGTCTCTAGTTATCACAATATATTGAGTGGTGAGTGAGAGTCACTTCTCGAGTTGTCTCAATAAATAGAGTGGTGAGTGACAGTCACCTATAGAGTGCAAAAGGTTAAACATTTCCAGCTACATAAGTGAAAATACACATCCAAGAGTAATAAAATGATACTAATTTTATTGTCAGTGTTACTGTTGGTAATGTAACATCTTTACTTGTAAAGCATATTTGTTGAACATAAAAAAAAATTACTTGAGAATTAATACACCCATATTAAGATTCGAGAAAACTGATTAATACACTAAAAAACTATTCTGAAACGTTTTCGAAAATCAGTGACAGCAAAAAAACTTTGTTTTTAGAAATACGTCGTTAAATCTCGAAAATATATTGGTTTCTGAGATTTCGAAAGATAAAGAACTCTTTTGAGAAAAAGGAATAACACGGATGAATATATTATTTATTTTCGTTCGTGATTATATTACATTTTCCCATTTAAGAAACATTTGTCAGTACGCACTACATTTGAAATTTACAAACCGGTAGAATTTCCTAAAAATCTGACCAAACCTAAGAGACATAGCATGTACTGTCTCCATGCATAACATTCTATACTTGTATATTAGTGCCCTTAGGCCTCTCACTGCCGCAAACTGACATATCTATTCACCAAGCTTTAACTTTCATTCTAATAGAAGCATTATTTATATAAATATAATTCATCTAATATAATCCTGTTAAAAGATTTTTAAATCACATTTTTGCATAAAGTAAATATCTTATAGATAAATTCATTCTTATTTAGAAAATATGAGTTTTAATAAATAGTGTAATAAATAATATATCTCTTCTTTCGAATTATGTTATCGTGCTTGTGAGATGCTGTTATTATTATTTTTTATAATTAAAAAGTAAACATGTTTCTGGTCCCAAATGTATTTTTTAATTAATGCAACTACAATTTTTACCAGTATAGTATGAGTAAATTACACAAATTCAGAATTATTGTATTTTCTGCACAGAATACTTGTTATTTGTTTTTGTTAAAAATGTACTAATAAAAAAAAAGTAGGTTTCTGAGGTTTAGAAAGAAAAAGAACGCTTTAAAAAAAAATAAAATAGCTCGGAAAACCGTATTGTATATTTTCGTTCGTGGCTATATTGCATTTTCCTAGATAAAGATACTTTTTTATAACAATATGAGAGTGGTTCGAAAGAATGCTGAGCATTGGACACCTGGTTAAAGTCCTCTATACGCAATATATTTGTACTTTACAAACAAGCGGAATTTCGAAAATTTCTGAACAAAAGTAAGAGACATAACATGTACTCTTTCCATGGACAACTTTGCATAGTTGCATATCAGTGTCCTTGAAAGATTTTTGAATCACATTTGTGCATACAGTAAATATAGTATAGTTCATTTGTTTCTTACTTCAGTCTTATTATCATGATGTTAATTAGTTAAAGAAAATAAATGATCTTCCTCTTTAAAACTATACACTAAAAATTATTTTTTTAGGGAAATAATTTAGTATTTTTTGGTGGGCTGTGTTTCAGAAAAAAAAAATTCAGTTGGTTTTCATAGTAAACATTTATGAATTTTTCAAAAAAGTCACCAAAGAAAAAGAACTTTAGATCGAATTCAGTCGAAATACGGACTATAGGGTACTTGTCAACCCTATGCTTTCAAAAGTACAGACACACATATACTCCAGATGCTTATTAATTGAATTAAGCGTTCTAAATGTTAGTTTTTTCTCGAAGAAAATTCTGAAAAGCGTAAAATGATTAGAGATTGACTATGATTTTGGGAAAATACGCCACCGGCCGTCGTTGTGGACTATTCTATTGATCATATTTTAAAAAATAATACGTGTTACGATTTTTTTAATTTTATATAATTGGAAAATATAATAAAATATTTTCAGAAACTTTTAACTTATGACTTTGATTTATTTGGATTTGTGATTGGTTTATATGCCACTTATGTCGCCTATAGCCTGATTTCAGGCAGTTTTTTTGTCTTTATAATTCAAAATAGAAATAAAGGAAAATTCGCAACGAACAATATGTTGAGAAAGACTTCGTTGAATAACTGTTATTCCGAAAATTTTCGCATTCGTATTCGTCAAGCATCAGTCATTTAGTATTGATATATGATGGTAACTCTTGATGCATAAATCGATACTGAAGTAATTTTCTATTACATAATATCGCCGCACGTCGTATCCTTTAGACACAGTGGGTGAGATGGGAAATTTACGCCATGTCTGTTTAATGTAGGGTGTGAAGAGAATTGATTATTTCGTAGCCTAGATATTGAAGTGTGAGAACTTGAGTTAAAAATCATTGATTATGTATTTAATATTTCCCGAATCTTCCTGATGTTAAACATTTTGAAAGCGGTAATTCTAAACAAGGTCATAATGTATGAAATTTAATAAATAGTGATGTCTCTTTCTTTGAATGGTGATATCATAAATGTGGGGGTGCTATTAGCTATTTTTTTTAACTATGCGGCAAACACGTTTCAGTTCAAAAGTATAATGTAATTTTCGATTCATAGAACTGTAATTTTTATCGGTGTAGTATCACGAAGTAGCGCTAATGTTAAACATAGAGCTTTTTATGCACAGAATACTTATTATTTTCTTTTGTTAAAAAGGTACTAATATAAAAAAAATAGGACATACTGATTATTAAATATTTTTCAATTTACATATATATTTATTAAGTTTTTGTTGAATTGAGATTATGTAGATTAGACAAACGATACTTCATCAGTTGCTATAGATTTCATTTCTTAGAAAATGTTTGTTCTAAGTATGGTATATATAGTAACTGTATATTGTATGCTGTATGTACTGTAAGTTCTAACTATTACATGAGTCTAAGTGGTCATAGTCTTTTAGATTATAGATCATCCAAACAACGAATAAATGTTTATTGTCTAGAATCTAGAAGGGAAAATCATGCATCACGCACACATTATAAAATATTTTTTAACACTAACAGCAAATTATTAAAAATTTTTATTTTTGGATACAATGACATAAGATAGCTAAATAAGCAATAAAAAATACACCTCAAAAAACTTCACCCATATTCTATAATGTAAGGTAATTATTTTGTGTATCTCTGTAAACGAACTATTAATGCTTCACAAATCACTTTCAATACCAAACATTCTATATTAAATCTCATACTTATAATATTATAAATGCGAAAGTGTGTCCGAAAGTTTGAATGAAGTCAAAGTTAAAACGGATGAATTAATGTCATTGTACCTTTTCCATATAAATAGAGTAAAAACAAGAAATGAACATAGGCTGTATACTTCCTTTATTTTATTCAAATATTTTTCTTAATTCAATATTTCATTATTTTTCATACAGAATAAATTGACAATTTCCCTGTAAAATTTAACCATTTTTCTTTTTTCGTTACCAAAAAGTAAAAACCCGGAATAATAATTTCTCCTTAGTAATTAATTTTCTATTGAAAGATTTCAGATGAAAAAGGGAAATTAAATAAAAAAATTAAGAATAAAAAAATAGACGTCTTTAGAAATAAAACGGAAATTTTCAAGTATTTCTAAAATACAAGGTGTATGAATTTTGAGAAGGTGCAGAAAGAAGGTGAATGTGATATGGAAAAGAAAACGGATATGCTTTGATGTTGAAATAAAATAAGATTGTGTTATGGTATTAATTTTTATTATTTAAAGAAAATTATAATTAATATTTTACAGTTTATCGTCTGCGCACGATAGACTAATTTTTTATTTAAATAAATTAAAAAGAAAGGTTACAAAGAAAATGGATACTAAATGTCAATAATAATCACCGCAAAATTATTCATGTGGTAAATGACGTCATGATTAGCAAAAAACTTTTTCTTTAATTCTTAAAAAGTAAAAAATTAAATCGTTTAAAAAAGTAAAAAATTAAACGTTTTTTGGCGAGTGTAAATTCTTAAAGCCTTTCAGCTCATAAAATATTAATACAAATTACTTTATTTTTTAAAAGAAAACTGCATTTTCGATAGTAAAACGTAAATATTTAATAGATTGCATGAAAGGGCATAATATAATGAGGGAAAATATAACTTGCCCTAGAGAACTCGACGTATATTGGAGACATGTTTGTAAATAGTGAATTGGCAACCGAATTTTAATTCCACATTTCTTTTCGCTTTAAAAAAGTAAAAACACGTTAAACTTAAAATTACACTATGTGCAAACTACTTAAAAAATGAGCAGTATTTAAAAAGATGCTAAATTACTTTAATCCTTAGTACTTTCAACTATAAAACATAGTCTTCATCAGAGAAATACAAAATACTACTGTTATTAACGTCTTATTTTCAAAATTCACTTATATGGTGTCGAAAGGAGTGAAAGTGGAAGTCAATTTTTAGATCCGGAAAACATTGGGAAAATAAAACATGGATGTAGGAAAGTGGAATATTACTCGTTTTATGATTCTTTAAGCAAACTGAGACAAATTCTGGGTATGTTGTAAGATAAAACGTCATTACAAACAGTACTTTCTTTAGTAATAATTTCTGGTGATTCACGGATAATTAAATCATGATAATTCTTTAAGGGATATATAATTGTCTTCGAAATTAACTTGTTAACATATAAAACTTATATGTCAGTCCGAGTATATTTAATGCGTTAAAGCACGGAGAGATGGCCATACAGACAAACAAACTGAAAGACCCAATAAATCCGATAACAGAAACGTATACACACATTTCAACTATGTTGGAAAGGGGTACAAATACTAATAGACGAAATATCTATATTTTTTCTTATATTAATAATAATTGCTTATTAGAGTCATATTTGTATTTAACTATATATGTGTATTTCAGCATTCATGACTGGTGAGAATCATGCTCCATAATAATGAAGGAATTCCAAGTATGGATCCTGGAAACGAAGAATACTGTAATATTTACAGCCCTGAAGTAAAGAAGAAATGAGTTTTATTTTCTTTACACGATTATTTTCGAACATATTTTAGCAACTTTATAAATGAACCTTCAATTGAGCCTTGTTGTAATTATATATTTTTTGACATATAGTCCCATTATAGAAAGAGGCTGAACTCTTACCATTTAAAAGTCATGTAAACGGAATTTCCAATATGTTTTTATGTTACGCTATTTCTCTGAAATATAGCCATAGTGAATTCTAAATTTCCATAAACTAAGTCCAAACTTTTTACTGACATTTTCTCTAATCCATTTTTTAAATTACTTTTTTGTATAATACCCCTTAAAAATTACTAATTCTCTTTTCATAGTTGTGTTAAGTATTAAAATGATTTTAAAATTATATCAAGGTCACAACGGAGGACTAGTTATAAATCCTTTTGACTTTTCAAAAGACAACATGTGATGTTTCAAGAATTTTTTTGTTAGGTGTATAAACAATCTGACCCCCTTTACCGAGTAAAGCAAATACAGTTGTTATTTTGTCGAAGGGAAAGAAACATTTATTGAAGGTATTTATCACCAGAGCCTTGGCCATTCGGCCATCTGTTAGGTAACAAGCAAGTTCTGGAATCTGAGATGCCTTGTTGTTTTTAAAGAATCCCCTTATAAATTTCTATTTTAGGTTTCAGCATAAGAACTGAATCGCTAGATAAAAAAAGGCGCTCCACATGGAGTTAAACAAATGGTGATTTTTTGTATCAACATCTGGTGACTATATCGTGGAGAACAATATTTCCAAACAAAGGTTCGAAAACAACACATGTCGCGTTTGAAAACAACATTGTACTGCCTTTCGGCATTATTCTAGAGGTTTTTAATTTAAGTCGACTTTCAAATTCTTTACTTGTTGCTTGTAAAATCCACCATTATTTCGGAGACATCTTTGAAACTGTTCATGGTGGTCCACTCCGCTCATTTCGTTTTACCAGCTATACAACGTAAACTTTCTTGCATGAATGTCTAACCTTACCGACTGTTTCGACATAGACGAATTTTGCTTACCGTGACGAATCCATACCTTCAGTTGTTTGTGATTATCGTAATGAGTCCGCTGTCAAACTTCCGCAAGATTTCGAAGCAGAAAATCTTTTCTGTATCTTTTCGGTCCAGAACCAATTTTATGAAGAAACGTTGTATAAGTGTTTTACAGTACAGTTAACATATGTTCTTTTCCACGGTACAGAACGTTCCACATTCATATTGGAAAGGATTTTATTGCTTTCAAAACATGTCTTTTGACATTGCAAAGTACTTCGTAGGATAAAAGGTAAAAAATACAATTCGATACAGAAAATCTTTTCTGTATCGAATTATATTTTTTGCCTTTAAAATAGCACACTGTGAAAAATGTATGTAACGTTACTCCATAAAATTGGTGGCAAAATGCTGCCTAAAATTTTATGGAATAATTTAACTTATATAATGGTGTAATTTAAACTGATATATCTGGTGTAATATTACACATTAGTGTAACGTAACACCAGTTATATCGGTTAAATTACTCAATAAAATACAGGCAGCGACGCTAACACCAATTTTAATGAAAAGTGTTATGTAAGTATTTTATACTGCAATTAACATACGTTCTTTTCCACGGTCCTGAACGTTCCATATTCATATTGGAACGGATTTTATTGCTTTCGAAACATGCCTTTTGACATTGTGAAGTACTTGGTAGGATAAAATACAAGCATATTTAATGAAGCAACCGATTCAGATTGTGTTTAGCACTGTTGTTCATCGAGGGCTGATTTGTAGTTAGACATATCATAAGATGGTTTCAATGTAGAAATGATTACCTAGTTCTAGTAATTTAATTTCTATTCTTATTTAAGTTCGCTTACGCTTAACAGTGAAATGGAAGATTAATTTTTATAACTGTAATTTATGTTAAAATAATGCATCTTTTAACCCTATTCTGTGTAAAATGTGTTCACATATGACTACATATTTGCCTGTTTACTTTACATTCACACCTTTACATACTATAAAAATGATCCGACTGTCATGAAATTAGAATATATTCTTGGAGAGTTGTTTGGCCTTTTTGTTTTGGAAATAAGCATAGCTACGCATTTATTTTCCTATAGAAAATATTAAAAATTAGAATAGATTTCTTATCCTCTGAAAAAAGCTCTCACGATTGTAGCCAATGCTGATGATGTTGAGAGAAATTGCTGAATTTTTATTGTGAAAATATCTCATACTGCGATACAGAGATTTTTGCAGTGCATCGTTAACAGTCTATGTGTATTTGTGAAAATCAATATATATATAAATATGGCATTGTAAAAGTGTTCAAAATGACATTGTAGTTGTATGGCATTGTAAAAGTGTTCAAAACGGCATTGTAATTGTATGGCATTGTAAAAGTGTTCTACGAAATATTAATATGTTGTTCAGGTAACTTCAATATTTCTATTTTTCTATTGGCACAGAGTAGAAAATTTAGCTACACACCGGGAACATTTTACTAAATTCGACCGATTATTGGTTGAGAATAAAAATAGAATATTAAACAATGTAGTATGGTGACAGAATGGTATCGTGACACTTACATTTTAATACCTTTATTATCATCAAGACATACAAAGCTTAATTACATTAAAAATTCAGACATGGAACAGTAAATTTTCCCTAATAATAATTCGACTATATAGTCTTTAATATTAAAGTGGGCGCGCAGTAATATTTTGTAGGAGTAGGCGTATCTCGTTTTCTTATGCATAATAGTTACTCTAATAGAAATGAAAGATATACTATATAGCCATTAATCACAGGACATTTTCTATTTTAGACATTTTGTCGAATATTTAAAAATATTACTTGTCGGATTCTTCTGTAACTTCAGGATTATAAAGAATATGTTTCACCTCATATTTATCAACGTCGATTTGATAAGGAGGACAATTATGGGTGGGGGGGGGGGGGGCAGAAAAAAATCAAAGAAAGGTAATAATATTCGGGATCACCCTATAAATTAAAATGCGCAGAAAAATTTATAGCTGCAGAATATAAATATCTGGATACTGTACAGCATGTTTACTGATTTCTGTAAAAATAGCCTTTATTTTCATCGAGATATAGCGATTTTTTTTTATTTTATTATTTTTTTTTTTATTTATTTTTTTTTTTTGAGTTCAAAAAATTTTTACATGTTTTTAGATTATATTATACAGGCTTTTCAACCAAATTTAACGTTAGTTTCAGAAAAGTTAGCAAAAGTTTGTAGAAATAATATAGAATAAATATAGTAGAATATATATATAAAATGTTTTTCAATTATGAGAAGTTCTGTGAAATAATTTTTATCTGCGCATGCGCGAACGATAACATAAATTTTATTTAAATAATTTAATTCTCAACTCTAAGGAGCAACTCATAAAAAAACCTCAGTCAGATATCTTGACAATTGAGAAAGATATTGACGATAGAATGAGCTGTTTTTAGTTGTCCTCTAAAAGCAGCTGAATGGTAAAGGATATTCCACAAATTGTCACTTTTTATTAACCGACTTTCAGAAAAAAGGTAGTATTTAATGTATACCAATGAGTAGACTTGGAACAAATGCTTCGATTTTGATATTTCTTTTTATCATGGGGTATTCTCGTTCTGTTGGTTATTCAAGAAGAATTAAGGCATAAATAAAATATTAATAATAATAATAAATTAAAATTGAAAATTTGTGGAATATTCCTTATCATTCAGCTGTTTTTAGAGAGTAACTAAAAAATAGCTCACTCTATTGCCAATGTCTTTCTGAAATTTCACAATATTTGACTGTAACTTTTTTATGAGTTGCTCGATAGAGTTGACTATTAAACTGTGTAAAAAAATTCTTTGTTATCGTTCTCGCATGCGCAGATAAAAATTATTTCATACAACTGCTCATATTTCATAAAAATTTCGATATATTTATATTCCAAATGCACTATTTTGTTTCTACAACATTTTGAATTTTTTTTTTTTTTTTTTTTTTTTTTTTTTTTTTTTTTTTTTTTCTGAAACTAGCGTTAAATTTGGTTGAAAACCCTACGTGATATAATCTAAAAACGTGCAATACTTGTTTGAACTTTTAAAATAGTAGCTACATCTCTCTGAATATACGTGCTATTTTTTACAGAAATCAGTAAACATGTTGTACAGTATCCATATATTTGTATACTACAGCGATAGACCATTTAATGCCTTTTAATTTACAGGGTGATCCTAAATACTATTATTTTTCTTTGATTTTTTGTTGCCCCCTAATTGCCCTCCTTATCAAATCGACGTTGATAAATATGGGTCTTTATAATCCTAAGTCCCAGAGAATCCGACACGTATATTTTTAATTAATCAATGTCTAAAATTGAAAGTGTCCGGCGATTAATAACTATATAGTGTATTTCATAATAGTAATAAGATTAGTTTAGGAAAAAAATTATACATATCTATAAGAAAAAATAAGTTTTAAGCTTGGTACAGTACGAAAGAATAAAATTAAGAAATATCGCGCTTCTCATAAAATTTTGACAGCACCACTGAATGGTTAAATAAATATTTTAAATTACAATTATGGCAAACAATTTTTTTAACAATTACTCACAACAATTATTGTTTATTACTTTACGAAATGTTTATTTTTAATGTGTTTCTCGACGTATAATTAGTATCCTAAATCATGAAGCCTATAATTATGCTGCAGTAATTTGGATTTTCTTTTAAATTGTACTTGTATACTTTCAAGAAATTGCTTATTTTTACGTTTCAAAAGACATATTTTATATATTTTTTAAAACAAAATAATCGAAACGTAACATATTTTTTAAAAAGTTTCATAAAACAACACCCATATAAAAACATCTAACATTGAATATAAACGACATTTTTGTGGGCATCAGCATACATTAATAAGCGCTATGAAAACTTTGATGTTGAAATCGATACACAAGTAATTTTGTATAATTTAATAAAGCCGCTAGGCGAATACTTTAAAACAGGTCGGGAGGGATAGGAAATTTATGCCTTGTCCATCTGACAAGTAGTGGGAAAGGAAGAGTGTTATCACTTTTCAAAGGCTGGATGTTGGAGAACACAAATTTAAATTAAAATCATTGATTATGTATTGTAATAAATCGCAAAATTATTATGGGGTTAAAGTTAAAATAAATTAATATACAAAGTCATCTCATGAATGGCTTGTGTAACGTAATAAATATCGATGTGCTGTTTTAGTATACATGGTTCATTTACTTATTAAAGTGTATTCCATGTAGTTATAACACACATTTTGCATTAGAGGGGATGATATTGACGTGAGCCAGAATATCATAGATATATTGTTATTTATGTATGTACCTGCATCGGATTACGAAAATGTAGAGAGGTATTCTTTGTTTATAATAATAAATGTAATAAATCCCAAAATTATCATGGGTTTTAAATTTAAAATAAATTAATATACAAAGTCATTTCATGAATGGCTGGTGTAACATAATAAATATCAATGCGCTGTTTTAGTATACATGGTTCATTTACTTATTAAAGTGTATTCCATGTTATTATAACACACATTTTGCATTAGAAAGGATGATATTGACATGAACCAGAGTACCAGAAAAATATTGCTATTTATGTATGTATATGCATGATATCACAAACATATAGAGTATTATTCTTTGTTTATAATAATAAACCTATTGTAATAAATCCCGAAATTATTATGGTGTTAAATATTAAATAATTTTATATACCAAGTCATTTCATGAATGGCTCGTATAACATAATAAATATCGATGCGCTGATTCAGTATACATGGTTTATTTACTTATTAAAGTGTACTCCACATATTTATAACACACATTTTGCATTAGAAAGGGTGATATTGACGTGAGACAGAATATCAGAGAAAGACTGATATATTTATGTATGTATGTGTAAAGGATTACGAAAATGTGGAGAAATATTCGAAATTTTGTTAACCTAGCATTAAATATTTTTTATTTTGTTTTTTATCTGATGGTAATGATACAGATGTTAAGAAAAAACAATCAAGCACTATTACAATTTTTAAAAATCTTAGTTAATTTAATATTTGGAAACTTCTCTTTTATTACTAGAGGGCTCCACTCTCTTCGAGCTACGCTTGCTAACCTCCGTTCATATACCACACGCTCTAAAAACACGCTAATTGGCATTGTATTAAAAATATTATGGATTATTGAATTATAATTAAACGACCAGTGTCAATTTTCTGCGTTCCGGTTGTAATTAATTTCCTTTAGATTGAAGTATTTTTCTTTTTTTGAGGCCGAATCACTTGCTATTGTGACAGCTAATGACTGTTTATGTGATTTATTAAATAAGATTCATTAAACAGTAAAAAATAAGGTTACATAAAATGGCTAAGTAAAGAATGTCGCTGCCTCCCGGTATTTTATAATGACGCCATGATAAAATAGTTTTAAATAAGGTGTTTTAAATGTGACCTAGGTTTCTCCAATGTTTTATTCTTTTTTGGATTATTAGCGGGAAAATATACTTAATTTGCGCTCTTTTAAATTTCACAACAATAGGTATAAAGATTACTTTTTGAAACATAAAATATAACTCTCGTAGAAATATATTTTTAAATTGATTCTGTTTATAAATATTATTATCTAGGCATTTTAAATATAACCTAATTTTCCCCATTTACCGCTTTTACTGTGTAATATTTTAATTATTATGTTTAAGATTTCTTTCTCTTTTTAATGTTGACGCATTTTCTCTGCCGCAATTTTCCCATGTATACTACTTTTTACACGTGATCATTCAATTATTTGAAGTTTTCTTTTTGTTTATATTATTCGAGTGCAAATAAATTTATTATTGAAACATTATTATTGGCATTGTTTTAAAATCGGACATAGGTATATAATATGAATTATATCTCTAACAGATAATGATATATTCAATAACAATTAAAAAAAAACCCCTAAAATAATTAGTCAAAGTTAAAAAAGGATTACATACTGCAAACCCCTAAAACAATTAGTCAAAGTTAAAAATGGATTACATACTGCACAACTCAAGCTCCTCAATTATGTGCGTGTAAATATAGGTTAAATTCATATGCACATTTTCGATACTATAAAATTTTTTTATCTGAAATATTTTCACCGAATTCAACAATAAACGGCGCTTAATATAATTATTTGATTTTAAAACTTTCTTGATTCGGCGTATTTAAATATAAGCCAATTAAGACTTGAAGTCATTAAAAATTCTTTTACGGCAGTAACAGCAGCATTTGTTACTTTTTATACAGGGTGATTAAAAAAAGATGGTGAAAATTTTAAGAGGTGATAGTACACATCCAAACAAACATTCTGTATCATAGAATGCATGGTCGAAAACTAAACGTAAAAAAGTTAGAGGGCGCCAAAAGTTATGTTCTTATACGAGGCAAAAACACACAGTAAACGATTAAGTTAAGTTACGAAAACAAATTTAATGGCATTTGATTACAATAAGTGCTCAAAACATTGACCGGCAGCTGTTATGCACGCAGTACAACGGCGAAGAACAGATTGGCGAATTTTCTGAAACACACCAGGCATATCGCGAACTTCCCCTACAGCAGACGAAAGCTTGGCGACAAGTTCTTCTGCGGATTCAATGGGAGTCTCATACACAAGAGCCTTTAGCTGTCCCCACAAAAAAAATCGAGACATGAAAGATCTGGCGAGCGCGGTGGTACCTGGTGTGTTTCAAAAAATTCGCCAATCTGTTCTTCGCCATTGTACTGCGTGCATAACAGCTGCCGGTCAATGTTTTGAGCACTTATTGTAATCAAATGCCATTAAATTTGTTTTCGTAACTTAACTTAATCGTTCATTGTGTGTTTTTGCCTCGTATAAGAACATAACTGTTGGCTTCCTCTAACCTTTTTACGTTTAGTTTTCGACCATGCATTCTTTGATACAAAATGTTTGTTTGGGTGTGTACTATCAGCTCTTAAAATTTTTCCCATCTTTTTTTAATCACCCTGTAGAAGAGAGAAATATTATTTAAAAATGAGTATCCATAAAATACTGCAATGTCGTATTTTATTTCTGCTTTATCGTAATCTTAACAAATTTAGTGTTTTGTTTAACTTTAATGATATGTATTTCTACCCGGTAATTTTATTTATTTAATTGCTTAGGACAAATTCAAAGTACAAAAAGTTGTATTTCAAAAGAATAATAATTAAGAGCATAAATAAAACAGAATGCTCTAATATGTCCTTACTGATTATTTGATTAAAAAATAGTTGCTATATTTTGCACAATGCAACGTCTTGCTCATAATGTTAAAATTTTCCGTAAAATGATTTGCTGATCACATTTTTAATTTCAGCTTTAGATTTTTTTCAAGAAAATAATAAATTTACAAAAAATTTGTTTGAAAAGTAATTAAAAAATTTACGTAACGAAAAAATACATGCATATAGAAATATGTTATTAGAAATTTTTAAAATATCATACTTTTCTAGTTCATGTAATTGCACAGAAGCATACTGAGTAAACGTGAGTTCAGCCTCTATTTTTGGAGCCCAATATCGAAAGTACACAGTTGAAAATTGTTAATAAACTTAAAATAGTTTCAATATATTTATTTTGTTTAAAATATCTTCTTACATAGAACTACGTATCCAACCTAAAAGCTCTCTCATGACAACATTTCGGGATATTCATGTACAGTCGTGGGGAAAAAAAGCAAACACCCCTTACTAACTCCTTAACAAATTACCGTAGAATAAAGTTACTGATACCGAACGATTGGAAATAAAGTCTATCTTTAAATGATGTATATAAAATTAGCTAAGAGGGCCATCTACTTATTAAAACGAACCATAACTTTGTTTTTTTTCCAATAGCAGCACACAATTCTGACAGCATAAATGAATTCTACACCATTTAATTAGACTAAACACAAATTTTAATGCAAGTCGTACCATAAGATTCCGAAAAATTAATTATTTTAAAACGAGCGTATTTTAAGGGCTGTATCCAAATTGAAGTTCCGCGCTCGATTGTTAACCCAGAGATCTCCTTCTTCATCAAGGCACCTTCAGCGTCACTCAAGCAGTCAACGAAATCAGCTAAATTACAGGACAGCATAAGAAATTTCATAATACCTGGTCAGTTCTATCATAGATGGCCCCTTAAACAATCATTTTGCCGTTTTTAAAGCATAATTTGAAAACTACTTAGAAAAAAAAAGATTAACTTTTGAATTTTCTTTGAGCAGGACTTAATAAATCAAAATCCAGCAAAAAAATTGTAGGTTGCAATTCATATATTTTTTTTAATATTAATTTCATAATTCATAGTTCATATCATAAAATTATAAAACTTGAAAATTCAATGTATTTATGTTTGGGTGTATTAGTATTATTGCTTCACAAAAAAATTAGTACATTAGGAGCATAATTTCAGGAGTTATAAATAAAAATATGTAAATGTAATTTAACATTAGAAGCACTAAATTTTGAATGTTTATAATTCAAAAACTTATTATTCAAATGAGTTGAAATTTGGTGCCTAGGCATAGTTTGAACCAAAGAAAAAACCGAAGTTGCCCTTAAAAAAATTAAGTTTGGATTCGTTTTAATATGTAGATGGCCCCTTGAGCAAATTTTATATACATCATTTAAAAGTGGAATTTATTTTCAATCGTTTGGTACCAGTCACTTTCGTCTACAATAATTTGTTGAGGAGTTTGTAGGGGGCATTTACTTTTTTTCTTCCACGACTGTACCTGAAAATCTTTTGTTTTGTTATTTATACCAGACCACTGGCAGAAATCTGCAAAAGTCATTTTTTTAAACATAATTGCACAGCTATGACAGAAAGACACGAGTTCTTTTTTCAGTAATTCTTAAAAAAGGCTTCAAACGGAATTCGATGACGGATAAAGGACATTTCCGGGATTCTTTATGTTACTAACCTTGCTGTAGAACGGTTTCAGAATCAGATTTCTCCTCATATCCCATCGATAATAATTTTATATCATTTCAAACTTATTTTTAAAGCATTAAAAATGATTTAAGAAATTCAATCTACATTGCTGTTTCTCCAAAAGCAAGTTCTTTTTTTTTCAGTTTATGTATAGATAAAATTTCTACTTTGATCCCGAGCCCGCTTCATCTCTAATATAAACGCAAGAAAAAAAATTACTCCAACAGTCTGTTTTTCGATCTTGGAAAAATAACAGCGTCCACACTGTCCATTTTTCTATCTCCGAAAGATAATAGCGTTTACGTTTTCCATTTTTTTATCTTGGAAAAATACTACCGTTGATTCGGTTTCCCATTGGGGTACTGGATCCTTTGATTCATTTTAACATAGTTATTCTTTATAATTGGTAAATAAGTCATATGAGTAAATCATATATTGATAAATAAAGCATAATCAATTTCCCAACTGTGTGAAAAAAGTCCAGGACAGGATTCGAACCATGCATCGTTTAGCTTAAGCTGCCAATATTCTGTCCACTGTGCTATCGTGGGCGAATCTCGCGTTCGCGATTCACCCACATAATCGTATTGATTTTGGCATCTGTTCTGTTCGCTGACATAGCTTTACAAAATAAGTCACAAAATAATCGACAATATGTGTCAGCCAGATTTGCCCAGGATTTCTCAGATGGGCATTGGGACCGTCAAAATATGCCTGGTTAGAATCCTGGAATGATTTTTTTTTTCACTGAGTTGGAAAATTACAACTCATATCAGAATTCTTCTACATATTTCTACATATTTTGGTTTTCTTGACACTTTCCAGGTAAAAGACCACAGCCCTCCCTAAAAAAAGAAGAAAAAACTATAATTAGGGTATTCGCAACTTTACTTCTGTCGCATTCTAACTTTTAAAAACAACTTTTTAGCTAGGAAATGGAAAAAATTCAAGAATTAAAATGTCATAACTTTAATCATTTAATTGTAAAATAGTTGTTTTAAATTTTTACGGTGTTTCACAATAAAAATAAATTTTTAAATTGAAAATGAATTTCTTTTTAATCTATATTTAATCCTCCTTGTAGAATTTTCATTACTGTTTTGTATATATATCTTACAATATTTTTCAATTCCAAATATAATTTTATTACAATAAAAAAGTCCTTTTTTAAAAGTTGAAGTCATCGCAAAAATAAATAAGTTCATTGACCTCCAGGTAATTCATTCTCTGTCACGTGATATTCTCCAGGGAGGAATAAGATCTTCAAAAAATATTTTTTTCTTTTTTTACAGAAAACAGAGTTTGAAACATAATTATTTTACGAAACTAAATAGCACAGAATTTTTTTTTTTATCTAAATATTAGCTTTGTGAAATCTTTTTTTTTCTTTTTACTAATTAAATTCGTGCTTTTATGTGTAGGCAAACGAATTTCATCTTGTGATTCCTTTATAAGTACAGTAATCCAAAGAATTCTTTTATTTAAAATGACTATGACAAAATATTACTAAGAACTTCATATTAAAATTCTATACTTGAATAAATGATTGGTTTAAACTTCACTTTCAACATATTCTATACATTAGTATTATAAATAACAGAAAAAAATACATGCGTTAAATATAATTTGTTTCATTGTGTATTTTCATCTTTTTTAATTTATATTTAACATGGAGATACAGGGCTCGCACGATTCTAATTTTTATGAAATCACCATGTTAGGACAGTAGTCTTCTTCTTACTTTATCGTAGAATATTTGTCTTTAAGTAAGGCGAAGATGGTTGGATGTAAATAGTGGTACTCAAAAGTAAGAACTGTCCAAGTATTAGACATGTCAATTTAATAGTATATTAAGAAAAATTAATTATAATAAACCCATTATGATATATTTAGTACAAGAAAAAATAATTTATATCAACATATACTATGCAGACAGTTGTCTTACGTGTGGTAACTTTGTTATTGGGAAATATTAAATAAGTACCATGATATCATGTTGCAAATGTGATATCAGACTTATTTTAGCCACAACGTTAAGCTTTTCTTTAAAGTTTCTCTTTTTTCTTAAATTTCGAAAAGTTGATTTTAGCAGATTTAATTACACTTTAGATTATTTATACTGCGTGGTTATGAACTATATGTCCAAAATAGGAAGTCGGATAGAGGAAACCTAAATAAGCAGATTTCGTAAACAGAACGTGGGTGCGGGAATACAGCGTTGAAGCAGTAGAGGGCGCAGTTAAGTTCGATTGATGAATGCGTTTTGCAGAATTGAATCGTCATTCCAAGCACGGATTTCAAGAAACATGCATCGTTTAACGAATGCGGAGCTTGCCGACATGCATCTTATGTTTGGGGCTGCGTAAGGAAATGGCACATACCCAACGCACGCACAAAAACTCTCGAGCTTGTCGAAGGACTATCTTCTACTATGCGTATTACTGCTTCTTACACTGCAGGAACTCTGCGATATCTTCCAGTCTCCATATCACGCCTCGAGGGATAAAATGATCCACTAGCGCACAACTCCCGATGAAGACACTCAAATGTTTGGCTATCTGGCAGATTCCTACTTGAAAATTATTCCATGTACATCCTTTGAATAGCCGCTCCATTTCCTTGCTCTGCCTCGTACATGGAATGCGTGTTGGCAAGCTTCGCATTGGTGTGGCGACGCAAGTTGCTAGAAATATGTGCGGAGAATGATGATTCAAACCAACGAAGTGCTTTTTTCAACCGAATTCAACATCACCCACTACTGCCTCAACGCTGCATTTCCGCACACACATTCCTATACGAAATCTACTTATTTAAGTCCCCTAAGTTAAGACCTGATTTTATATTTTTGACATATAGTTCTGAACCACCCTGTATAACCATTGTCTGTTGAGGCCTACCTAACGTAGAAAACATGTTTGCGGCACGAAAGTAAAGAAGTTTGTTTATGGCTGGCGTAGAGAATTCCTCACTGAGATTAGTAGTATGAAGATTCAGAATAAAGATACTTTAATTGTTTCATTTTCTGGTGATACACTGGCTCACCAATTTACCTTTGTTTTTAGCGGAAAATGGCGATATTTTATTTGTTATAAGCCATTTTTCAGCCATATTTTCTAAGGAAGAGATCTTAGCCACAGTTGGAATATCGTCAGGCATTTTTTACAGTAACAAAAAATAAAATATGCACAGAAATATCAAAATTCAGAACAAAACCAAATATTCACTCAAAATATGAAACAATTTGAATAATGAACAGCCTCAGAGGATAAATGCAACCGGGAGATAAACAATTGAAAATCTCATACCTGTGTACGAAAACCATAACTTTACAGCTTTGCAGAGAAATCCTTCTATATATAAAAAAAAGTTTTGATTTGGATATGGACCAATGAAAATCTGCGTAGATATTTCCGGTAGATCGGCATTCAATTTGAATGTTTAAACACGGCCTTTCTTTGTTAACATTAAAAAAACTGTTGCATACAAAAATATGAAAATCGGTGGTATTATAGAGAAATGTTTGATAAACACGCTGATGTTTCAAATCGAATAATTATTTTAAGCGATATTTAATGCTAAAGTTGGACCATTAAAAAAGTTTCATTGGAGCAAAAATTATACACGAGAATTTAATCATTTTTAGATCATTTTATACGTTATAAGTTCCCGATGTGCAGATTGTATTTTTTTTTTTTTTTTTTTTGACTCATTTTTGAGGTTTTATTTCTATTTTAAATTCACATTTTCAGCATTTCGAGAGATATATTTATTTATTTTAGAAAATAGTATTAATTTAAACTGTTGCCAACTTTATAAATGGCGCAAACAATAATGTTTGCTTCAAATTAAAAATTTATTTGCACGTGACTATTATAAACAGAAAAAAAAACTTTAAAATTAGAATTAAATTATTACATGTTAAAAGCAGGAAAATTCCGTCATAAGAACCATATTTACACTTGAATTTTAAAAGAGAGATAAAATGTTAAATAAAAAAATCATTATTGTGCGTTAAAACTTGTAAATGGAGGAAATTGCGTCATATTTAAAATGGCCAAAAAATATGGCAAAACAATTTAAATTTAAAAAATATATTTGCTCGAGACATTTTTTTGATATTTTGAGATAATCTTTTCAACTATTATCATGAATTCGAAGACAGCTTAAATAATATTTTCTTCTAACAACAAAAGTATTTTCACGTTGATATTAATAAGATAAATAAAACTTTGGTGTAAATTCCGTCAGATTTAAAACGATACATTTAAAAGGAATTATTTAATAGAGCTAACTTATAGCGGTGTTAAAAAATACCGGGAGACAATGACACTGTTTACTTAATTCATTTTACATTAGCTTATTTTCAAATGTTTAACTATTTTTTTTTAATTAAATACGAAAACAGCCATTGTATCTCTTAACAGCAGCAGATTTGGTCTTAAAAATCTGCAATCCAAGGAAAACGAATGGAAACCCGTTTACAGTGAGATCGCTACTGTTTTTTCTTTTCTTTTTTTTCTTTAATTCACTATTTTTAAAGCCGATCAAATTAGCGTGCGTTTTGGATTTTGCTGTGCCTGAACGGGGGTTGGCGACCGCAGCTCGTAGGGGGCAGAACGCCCTAGTACTAAGAAGAATTTGTTTTAAATCCAGCTCCATTCGTGTAAATAGGGTCACCAGTTTTTGTAAGGGCGTAGAAGGATGAGCTGCACATTATGAAAAATATACTTTAATTAAAACTTTAAAATTAAATTATTTACAAAGTAAGAAAACACATCTTGGTGCCGACAACATTCGAATGTATACAAACTTTTGCGTCTATCTGAAATTGTCAGAGGAGAGTTGTTTTGATTCTTCTCAAGTATCGTCTGCCGATGAAAACAATGGCATAAATAAAAAGAGTGTCTTTCGCTTTGCCACACGCGTTTTAAATCTTAATTCAATTTTCTGGTATTGCGTAGCGTTTATAAATTCAATATATTATCTACAGGGCTCACGAAAGATTTCGTAAAGTTTAACAGCTATGACTGCAATTGCTGATAATGCATTTTTACTACGTTATGTGTTTTAAATTGTTTATTTAGATATCTCATCTCATTGTATTAAAAATTGTAAATTCTTAGCAACTTACGGATGGTGTTAGAAAGTTTTTCACAATCTATGCATGATTTTTAGTTCTTGTTTAAATTAGTATATAGTTCATATTTCTTCGAATATATTGAAATAAGAACTTAAGGGGGTCCGGGACACATTTTCAAAAAAAATTTTATTTATTGAGTTAAAATTTTTAATTTTTTTGTGATGATTAACCATATTATTTGTAAACAAAATCAAATGATAAAACGTCTCCTAGCTTTAAAAAAAAATTTAATTTAAAATTTTTGAAAAAATTGGTATAACTTAAAATCGTTATAACTCGAAATATTATTTGTAGAATTTAAATTGTTTTTCATTTAAATAAACAGAAATATATATATTTTAATTTAGAACCAGCATTTTAAAAAATATTAATTTAAAAAAAATTAAAAATATTTAACGAAAAAATTAGAAAAAAAGTGTTGCAACTTTAAAAAAAAAATCATATTTTCAAAAGTAAATATATATTTTTTTTTTAAATATGCTGGCTCAAAAATAAAGTAAAATAATTGAAAAAGATATGTTCCGAGTTTCAACCCTGTATCTTTAACAGTTCTTGAGTTATAAAAATTTAAATATGAGAAATGGTGAAAAAACCTATCATGAAGAAAAACGCAATTTCACAAGAACTCGTTTTCTTGACAACCATAGTTTGAAAGGCAGATTTTGAAAACAAACCAAAACGAAAAAATTAATATTTCCTGTTCTAATTAAGATATAAACATGAATTAAACATCATTTTAAGCAGAAAACGGCAGAGAAATTTTTAATCCAATTAAAAAAAAAAAATTTGTTGATTTCAAGATTTTTGTGTCCCGGACCCCCTTAATAATATTTGTTCTAAGTAAGATTTTTGATTGTAAGACAAGTTTTATAAAATCCCATCATTGCTTTTCGATGTATGATTGTTACATGTACAAATATACTTATGGAAAAAATGCGTGGAACAGATCTTTTAATTCATGAAACCCTGGTTCTAAAAAAATATTTAAAAAAAATCGACGTTAAAAACCTTCTAATAAGTGATCAATTATTTCAAAAAATTTCAATAAAATACTAGCTATATTAGATATCAAATATATACTGGCTTGCAGATGTATTAATATTAAAATTTGTACATGCACATATTGTAAAGCCTTTCTCTTGACATTTGAAAAATGAAAAAAAAAAGTTATACAATACTTACAGTATGGAACCAGTTATACTGAAACCATTTATCCAGAAAACCTGCTATCCAGAATGATATTTCCAATCAGAATCTTTTCAGAAAAAAAGTACCATATACTGCCAGTTTGAAATGTGAATTGTGCATTGCTTGATACAATTCAATATGCATAGTATATCTTGATGCTAACATCTAGTACTTGAAATAGAGACATATTTAGTTAGACATTAGGCATTTTGATTTTTATGGAAATGAAACATAAGAATTTTTGTTTCCAAAATATTCCCAAAAAATTTTCTTCTTTCAAACTCCAATTAACTTTTGATCTTGTTTTGACTGAATCATAATTTGTCTAATCTAATAGTCAATTTGAAATCAGAATCAATTCCATAGCCACATACAGGACGTTGCTTTAATGCCCAACTATTTATCCAGAAAAATCAGTTATCCGGAATACATCTGATCCCAACCATTCCGGATAAGTGGTTATATACTGTATTTATATTTGAGATTAAAGTAATTATCTAAAGTCGAGGGGTGGGAAGTATCCCCTCATACTAACTCTGCCTCAAATAATCACATAAAAATGTAATTAATACACATTAATTAGTAATAACATTTACTGATGAATGATATACTTAAATTTTGCTTTCTAAGCCACCTGTATATAAAAATTGCAACCAACATGTAAAGTTTTTATACCAACACAAAATTTACACATCATATATTTAATTTTCAGATAATTTTACATTCGCATATCAACTGGGACGTTCTTTGTTCAAGCAGTTTAGGAATTATGAGAGACGAAACTTTGGAATTTCGAATGCTAAAATATATTTTTAATTGATACAGGGATTAGAATGGAGCAGTTTTTCTAAGTATAACTCAAACACTACATGGAGGAATAAGCTTTATTATTACATTTCTATATTTGAAGTTTAAAAAAGATTTCAATTAAAACAATAGATTACAATTCATTTTTTTTTTCGAAAACAATTGTCAAAATATATGTATAGCTATCCGAAATTAGTTTTACAGAAAAATATGATTTGTAACTTATGAATTTTTTAACAGAGATCGATTTCTGGAAACTTCATATATTGTAATAAAAAATTACTGCTTACCAAGTAGAACTTGAAATCTATCCGAAAACTGTTTTATAAGAACTGAAAATGAAAACCCATTAGAATTTCTAAACATCATAATTCTAAACTATATGACAGAATAACTTCCCATTTGGCATCCGATGGTAAAATATTTATATTGAAGAATCCAATGGTGTCAAATATGATGTCAAATTTTAATGATGTAAATGTGATGTCAAATTCAAAAATTAGTATTGGATATTATCAATTTTAGTGCAATTTGTATGTCTCGGTGATTCCCTAAGAAAGAAGAAAATATAGCATGAATTAGAACCCATTATTCATATTTCATTAGTAATACTCATATTTTTATACGATTATTTCCGAGGAATTATTTTGAGAGTAAACTTATTTTTTAAGATTTTATACATGATCAGATATATTTGAACATTTCATTTTTCTTGTTTATGATACAGTTACGCTTAAGGGGACCTTCGACATTAGGAGAGAAAAAAATCCCTGCCGGCTCGGGCCTACAGGCGGAGGTAGATTTCGAAATTAAGTACTAAATTCACCAACAAAGCTTAAATCAGGATTAAAGATAAACCCAGTTCCTTTGCTAAGAATGAGCTCTAAGGAGCTAAACATTTTGTGAAAATTCTAATATACACACACGCATGTATATGGAATAGGTTTAAAAATGGCTAAATCAAATTCAGAGAACCTCAAAGTGTTAAATTATGTTAATATTTCCACACTCGGGTTTTTATCATGTTTTAATACGTTTCTTCAAACTCAATGACGTTACATATTCACCTGCACTGTTAAAAATTTGCAGCATCCTGGCAGGTCATTTGACCGTTTTTCCGAAAACGGTTACACAACCGTGAATTTAACACTATTATGACCATATTATTGGCTATTTTATGGTCAGAATATAGTTAAATTATGGTTATGAAACCGTTTTTTCAAAAAACGGTCGAATGACCTGCCAGAATGCTGCAAAAATTTTAACAGTGTGCTGTGGTCCATTATATTTTCAATATGACGCAATATTTTGTTGTTGTTTTTTTTAATTCGTCAAACTATTTATTTCATTTTGAATTTTCATGCAGAAATCTTGTTCGAGAAAACTTATGACGTAATATTCAATTTGTTTTCAATTCGTCAAACTGTTTATCTAATTTAATTTTTCACGTGAAAACATTGCATTAGAAAAGCAATTATTGTGGTGAGAATTTTATTGCTTTTTTTAAATTGTTGGCAACAGCTATAACGAAAAATATTTATTTTTTACTGCCATTGTTGTGTAAAAGCTGATTTTATCAGAATCATGTTAAGACGGTATTCAAAATTTTAAACCTTCCCCATTCCCATTCCCTTGGACCGATTTTGCTCATTTTCAATCCCCGCCGAGAAATTTGCCATCTTAAAGTTGTTGGCGAGTTTAAAGACGTTCCGTGCATAATTGCGACTTTTATCGTGCGGTCAAAATTTAGTACATACATACATATATATATATATATATATATATATATATATATATATATATAAACTTTTTAGGTGGGGTGGTTTTGGGTTCCTGGGGTCATGTAATGAAAAGTTATGAAGGAATTTTTCAAAAGTCTCACCATGGTAACGACTGCAATAGGTAGTATTTCTTACGAAATCTACCTAAAAGCACTTTTGGTGATTTTTTTGTAAGAAAACTGCATGATGGATCTTTTTGAAATTTTAACATTTTATTGTACATATCTTAAGTTATACAGAAGAATTTTTTTATTAGATTTTCTTGCTTCTACTCTAAATTATAAACGAATATGTTCAACTGCTTTGGAAATTTTCGTCTGGACGGTGGGTATGATAGCGTCTTGTATAATTATCTGAAATACAAAAAAAATTTTTTTCGTAAAGTTCGTGAGTATAATTAAGTTCTAGTTAAATTAAAGAAACCCATAAGTTTGTTTTAAAAAAGTGATGTAATGGCTGATTAAAAATAATAATAATAATTGTTAAAAAAATTCGATCTTATTTGCTAATAACTTTTTAAAAATAATTTTAGTAAAAGCTTTAATTCATATCGAAGGCAATTAAATAAGCTTGAATTAAAAAAAAAATCAAGATGATACATTGAGTAGTTTTTTTTTTTTTTTTTTTTATCTTGACGACTGTGTCAAAAAATGTGGTTTTGAAAATAAAACGCGTTTAAAGTTTTCGTACAAGAAAAATTATTTTAAAAGCTTATTATGGTTTTTTTACCAATACGGTTCGGTTAGTTTGCTATCCCTGTTCGACGTTTTCAACCTAAAAAGTGTGTTTTTTAGAAATATTTTGTAAGTTTCTTTCAGAGAAATTATATCATAGAAATTTAAGTAAGTACGTTTAAAGTATTGCTAAAATATCGAGCTTTCATTCTAGGCATGAAGATTGTACAGTAAGTTCGGCTTAACATAACAATGTGTTATTCATTAGAAAAGGTCTATGTAGGGAGGCTTGACCCAGTCAATGTGAGGGAGGGTTGACCAGTTATTCATGGCTCCCTTAATTAAGTGGTTTTAGAAATCTTTTTATTATACAATGTGCATAATAAAAAATTAATGGTTATATATATAAAATAATGTAAATGTATTCTGTAAAGCTGCAGTAAAATGGTGTGATGGGAAAAAAATGTTTAAAACTGACTAACGAAAGATGTGAAAAATTGCTAGAAAATGAGAAAGTTGATAGGAACTTTTTTCTATTTAAATTTTACTTATAATACGTAAATAGAAACAGTGGGGAAATAGTAGAAAGGACTAGAAAGGATGAAAGCAGCAGTCTTAACCCTTTCAGGGGAAGTGATATGTTTATAAAACCACTTAATTTTAATTCCGAAACGTCGCAATGGCAACAGAATTTTGCTAAAATCTTTCCCATTTAATTTGTATGCAAAATATAGCATTTTTCTTATTTCCAAATAAATCTGTACGTAAATTCCGGTGTTAGTCATTTATTTCAACGATTTAGTACTGAAAGTACTTTGCTCCTTAAAGATTTAAATCATGTTAATGATAAGTTAAGTGCTCAGGCGGCTGCAAAAAGAACCTAGCATCGATCGAAAAACTTGAGAAAGACATGTAGACAAATTTCACCAGGGTAATTAAAGTGAGATGAAGCCAAACTATGTGACAACTAGAGTTGCTAGGTCGAGTGTCACAAAAAATAGGACAAGGAGACAAAAATGCGGGACAGCGGCTCCTAAATCCGGGCATAAGAACATGAAAAACTATGAAAAGGGAGCCTGCCTCTAAGAGCATACTGCCGTAAATGTTAAAATTTCATTTTCCCTGCCGCACAATTATATCTTCTCAGACAAAATCCTGTTTAAAACAAAATTTTTCTCCTCTGACTTGCGATTGCGTCTCAACAGGATTGTTTAAGCTTAATATTTAAAAACAAATATTTTTTTTATAATAATTAAAGCATGTAACATAAATTTATTTTACTTTTTTTAAACTGAATTTATTTCTCTTCAAAAATATTGCAATGTAAAACGAAGTGGGTCAAGTCTCCCATATGGTGGGTCAACCCTCCCATATGTGGGGAGCCTTGACCCATAATTTTTTCATGATTAAAATCAATCATTTATCAAATTTCTTATATGTTACACTTATGTAGCTGTTTTATTTTGATAACTTATTGTATAACGAATAAAATGATATATAAAACTTTATTCAACGTTCAATATTTAAAAAATAAAAAATCATTTTGTAAAATGTGGGTCAACTCTCCCTAGTCTCCCCTATGTCCAGCAATACACTCGTTGGAGCAAATCTTTTTACCGCTGGGGCAAACATCACCTGCCTCTGGCTCGGAGCGCTCGGAGCGCTCGGAGCACGCGCACTACACATGGAAATTGCGACCTCTTACAGACTGAATTCAGACTTGACATTTTAGGAACATATTCTACAGATGAAATACTACTGATTCAAGCAAAAAAAAATGATTTTTTTAAAACTTCTGATGTAGAAGGTCCCTTTAAAACAGGTAAATTTTAAGATAAATTGGAAACGAATCAAACGCATTTTCTCGAACATTATTGCTCTGATATTTAATTTTGGCACACCAGTGCGATTGAATCTGTACACAAATGTGTTTTATGACAACACTTTATTGCCCTTTTTACTCATTGTCAATATTTTTATACATTTACACGACATAGAAATATGTCGGAAGTGTTTACTATCTGTCAAGTGCAAACAATATTGCATATTTCGATACACATTAAACGATCATACATTATATGTTTAAAATCATTGATGTACTCTGTAATACATATATACATACATACATATATATATATGGGGCATTCTCACAATGTTTTGACTTTCATGTCCCTGAATAATAATTTTTATTTTAATACACTTTTTGTGTTTTTTTTTTTTTTTTATTTCATATACTAGGGAACATCCCATTGCATGATTGCACAACAATATGAACGAGATAAATAAGTTTTGGATGATGTTGGGGGGTCCAAACACCTAGAAAACTCCTATACCGTTCCGTGTCCCTGATGCTGATTTTTAAGTTTGGAGCTGTTTGGATAAAATTGTTTCAATAAAAATAATTCAATGTAATTTTTTTTCTGAAATTGAAACTATTGTTTTATATAAACAGGTATCTAAAATTTAACCTGCACACATTTTTAGCGTTTCTATTATTTTTTAAAGTCTGTCCCTGGGTTTTAGATTCCTTACCATTCCGCTTCTAAAATTATACAGAAAATCATTTCAGATGCACCCACAGAATTTTTTCAAGTTTTTTCGCATTCAGATGTATGCTAGAGAAATAAAGTCTAAAATTCTTTGTCAGGAAATTTACTGTAGAATTTAAATCAGCATTTAAATATCAATTTCAAGCATAGTGGCTTTATTGGTAGTCTCACCGTCCCCAAGGTTTATTACTGCACTTTTCGAGGTAAATTTAAAAAATAATAATAATTTAATCCAATGTTAACAACTGTTTCTAAAAGTCAATGAACATTGTGGCTATCACTTAGTCTTAACATGATTTTCTTAAAAATATGGGGTTATTTTCCTTACCGTTCCATCCTTACCGTCCCTTTTTTTTCCAATACCATCCCTTTTTTTTTACCTTACCGTTCCTTCTTTAATACCCCTTTAAGACAATGTTATACAAAAATTCTGTATTAAAAGTACTGCATTGTTATTATTTCTTATTTGAATGTCCTGTGGGTACTATGCAAATTCTTTATAAATGAAAATTTAGAAGAATATAAAAAGTTATAGGGGTAAAATGGTAAGGAAAAATTAAACTCTCAAGTTTAACTTAAAACTCACTTAAATAAAACATTTTTCGCTGCTGATCATTTTTTCTTTATTTTGAATCATTAAGTCATTCGTCTATCAGATTAAAATGTTATTTTAGCAAGTTTAATTTTGTCAGATTTTTTCCCCCAAAAGTCAAAAGATTGTGAAAATGCCCCATATATATATATATGTTATAGATAGATAGATAGATAGATATTGCTGGAAAGGAAATCGGTTAAAAGACGAATAATCGCATATTCTGATTTACAATAATTACCTTCATCCATAAACGTTATCTAAATCAGAAACACAAAAATACTAGAAAAAAAAGTTCGCCTTTGTTTCACAATATTATCTCACAATATATTGACACTGACTACCGACACGTGATGCTTTAAATGTGCAATACTACTTTCTGACATCCAAGTAGTCTTAGAAAATTGCACTTCATTGCAAATAATACTGGAGAAATGTACAGTGTTATGTAAACGAGACTATTTAACATCACGAATCCCCTTTGAAGTGATTTCTCTAATGAATATAAATTTTAGACAGACAAAACGAGATTGTTTTCATACTAGTCCTTTCATTAATTTTCATGAGATATTCATAACTAAGTTTATTTCCGTTTGTTTAGTTTCCGCTTAATCGTGAACTCTTAAAATTCGTAAGAACTGCATGTCACGAATGTATGAAGCCGCAGCTTGAATAAAAATTATTCAAAACATAATGCAATTTTTCTCATAATAAATTTAATGATTTTGCAGTAGTAATTAATCTTTTATTTATACGTATTTACATGGAAATTTACCAGAATTTTTTAGAGTATATCCAGAACAAGGATTCGCTTTATGTAAATACGGTTCTTTGTTTGGCATTTGAGTAGTTATTTCGTTTCTCGAAAAAATGTCATTTACACGTGATAAATTTAGGACTTGTCTAAATGTTTACTATGCAAAGAGAGTTCCAGTGCATTCTAATTTTAAATAGTCATCATTCATTCCTGAAAACAAGAAAATACCATCATGTATAAATATTTCCTCATGAAAAACTTTCCAACTTTAAGAAATTAGATGATACATGCACAATATAATATATTAAAATTTAGCACAGCTGTAAAAATTACAATAGTACTGAAAACTTAATAAAATGCATAATTGTTTCTGAATTCCTTCATACATTTTTTTGGTTGGACTCTATAAGCAGAAAAGGGAACATGTTTAAATCGGATCTTCGTAATTCAAAACTTGTGTACTTTTTAAGGCTCCAGTGTCTTGATAACTGTTGCTGATCGTGCTTTTTAAAAATTATTATCCAATGTGAAAAATGACTATATGGCTAGTCATGCTTAGAAAAGTTGAAAATGTACATGACTGTACATCATACTCCAGACAAAACCTCCTACACACATTATTTACTCATAATGCTACATTTTTGTGGTCTTATAAAATAATGATAAACACTAGGGCAAACAAAGATCAAGTGTTACATTAAATATCAAAAATATATCTTCGTTTTCTTATCTTCGAAATAGATTAGTATGATTAAACTCATATGGAAAAATTACCTTGTGTTAGGCAATAATGTATCCGCATTTTTTTCTCTCTTCACTCTAAAAGCTCCAGAAATTCTAAGAATGTCATTTACAATAATTTAAGAATACATATGAACGCTAGAATTCAAATTGTCAGACAGACAGATTGACTGGCACAGAGATAGATGGCAAATATTTTTCATCAATGCCGAAAAGCATGTAATTTTAGTTGTAAAATATATGTTTATATAAATTCCTTTGTTTTCGTTACAATAAAAAAGAAAAGCAATGTGCAATATTAAACATAATACAATGTTTTTCAAAAGGACAATCAGTACATCGTAGATTCGTTTGTTTTGGATTTCTTAGTATCTAAGTAAAGCCAATTTCTATTGGCATATCAATCGTAAAAGAATAATCACTGATAAAACTTAATTTTATTAGATAAGAATCTAAAAGATCAGCATATAATGTTCCTCTGACTGTAATATTTATACATTATATTTAATGGCATTTAAAATGTATAAAAGTTCACAAATTCTCTACAAAAGCTAAAAAAGCTGTATGTTTTCGAATATATACATGCCATTGTACAACTACAGAAAGACAAGAAAGAAGTGTCGTTAATTGTAATAATTTCAAAATGTGTAGAGACTGAATTTTAATTCTTTGGGCTCTATAATTTTTTACCACAAATAGAATTAACTAATTACAAAAAAATGAATTATGATACAATGATTATAATCAATCATTTTTAATAACCAATGGACGAGGGTTTTTTTTTTTTGTATCAATAATTTATAATTTTTATGTTAAAAATATAAGCGTCTTGCAGCAAAAAATAAAGTTTATATATGGAATATACAGGGTGTTTCAGAAAGCACTCCTCAACTTTAAAGTGACATAACTGCGAAACAGTAATAGACAGTGATATGTAATAACAAGTGGTATGTTGGACAGAAAGGTCTGGAATTTGTCATACCCTGGTTTGCAAAAGTAGTTCTAAGATTGGATAATAGGTGGCAGAACAGGCACACGAAGCTTTAAATTGTACTCAGAACTACAGAAAGTTCATTCATGAGTCTGTCTCATTGCTGACACGTGCAAGAGAGTTGTATCGAAATAGTTATTATACTGAAATTGAAGGACATGATGTCGTATTCCTTGGAGCAACATATTTTTGTTGTACTGTAATACCACCGATGGCATTGGCATGGACTGACCTCCACATTCCCTGGACCTCAACCCATATGACTTCTTCTTGTGCGGCTACTTGAAAGGCACCGTTTACTCTAAGAATCCTCAAACGTTGGAACAGCTTGAACAACTCATCTGTGAGGTAAATGCATCCGTTTCAGTAGAGACATTGCAACGAGTGATTTCAAAATTTGATCTTCGGTTGCGTCAAATTATTGCTAAGAAAGGTGACCAAATCAAAACCATTATAATGTGATTTGACCTCTGTTCACGAAGCATACTTTTAGATAATATTTCAAAGAGACTGTTTTGTAACTGCAGCTCCCTCTGATCTCCAATCTTGGAAATATTTATGAAACCGGCGTATAACATATTCCAGACCTCTCTTTCCAACATACCACTTGTTTCACATATCTGCCTATCACTGTTTTGCAGTTATGTCATTTCAAAGTTGGGGAGTCCTTTCTGAAACATCCTGTATATGTAATTAAAATAAGAACTAAATAAGAAAAAAAAATTAATCTGTGCATTTTGTTGGACGAAAAATAACATGTAAGACAGATATTTTTGCTCTTTATTACTCTTTCTTTTTATATTTTGATGTTACCGTTATCTTTTAAAATGCGTTTTAATCAACTGAATTTTGAAATATATGTAATTTTTAAGCTATTTGTATTTCAGATTAAGTTTTATAAATTTTTAGTTTAATTTCAAATTCAGGAAAATGAATAAATTGAATGCAGTATCCAAAGTTAATGTAATATATATTTATAAAAATAATGTACGAATTAAATCTAAAATATGCCCACGTGTAAGAAAAGTATGTACATATAACACAATAATATTAACTAAAGATACAATGTATAATACAATATTATTCAGTAAATATTAGTCCCTAAATGTCATTTCAATTATTTATCTTTCGAATTATTATCCAACTGAATTACAAGTGAACTCCCAGTACATACATAATCACATATTTTAAATTCCATATCGTAGTTAGTATGAGAAATGTTTGTGACACACTAACTTAATTAAACTTTATTAAGACATCATTAAATCTGTTAATAACTCTCTCTAACTTCACAGAAGGAGTCTTAAGACGATTATATGTTTCAGTTTACTTTCTATATTTGGCACAAAACTAATCTGCTTGGAAACATTTCCTGAATTAGTAGAGGGGAAACAACTGATTTCCTTACAGTCCATTTGGTACATTTGACATTGTCGTAAATATGCCATCTTGCAGCAATTTTCAAAGCTGCAGGAGATATTAAAGATCATTCCTGTTGTGATAAACTTTCTCTAACATAACGGTTTTATTATCTTGATGTAGAAGTTAGAGTTTTATTTTAAGAAAATGAAAGAAAGAAGTTTTTTCCGTGGTAAAGCTGTTAATCATTTTTTATTATATATTTTTCTTTTCTATTGCAACTAAAATTTCAAATAATTAAGGTCTTATGATATAGTGAAATGTTAAATATTATTGTATTTTACAATAGGACTTCGACAATTAAAATATATATATATATATATACCTGTATCCATATTAACTAATAATGTAAAGCAACTACGTACGTGTACTTCACCACTGCTGGTCACCACACGGTGCACCAGGAAAGGGCCACCACGGCGTCCAAGCTACCTAGGGGACCATCTTTCATATGCGCTTGGACTCGCTCACAAAGGGTCGCTACCTCCCTTAGGGCACGTGACATGAGTTTCACTGCCCACCGAGTGAGCGGGTCAAAACCCGGATATGAGATCGCCAAGGCAGGGACCCCCCCCCTTAGGCTTTCTTCCGGTATTGCACAATTTCTGGGAACATCGGACCCACGTGTCCACGTGGGTCAAAGCCATTCCCTTAAATTATTTACAACTTTGATATCACACCATTACAACAGACGACGGTCACTGGTACATTCTAACCCTGCAACGAGGCTTACATCCAGGGTACACATCTGTACATAGCAAGAGCCGAGACTCCTGAAGGAAGGCCTGCCTAGCTCGTCGACCCCACATTCAAATTGGGCTACGTACCCTGTGAAAGAACGACTCAACTACAATTTTTACACCACTTTATTATCAACAACTACAGAGTACATTTGATATGGGTGGGATCCGCGAGTGCGGATTTACAAACTATTTACATATTTACACGGCCTTCAACCAAAACACATGTTAGATTATCAAGGAATAAATACAATATTTCAAAATGAGTTTATTTACATGCCATTATTTACATTCTTCTTTCTTCTTTTCTTCAATCTTCTTACTTCTTCTTTAACAACTTAAGAAACCAACTATAGTTGAGCAATCGACACCCCCGAATGACCATCTCACTACATCCCATGAAGAGACAACTGTCGTAATGTCACCATAAAAGGGGTTCCATTACTTGAGAAAGGTCTCAAGGGACCGTCTCAAGTTCGGAACTGTGAAATAGTTCCGGACTGAGTCTCGGGAGAGCCTCGGACAGTATTTGTCTCTAAGTGGCCGAGTACCTACACACTCCAACAGAAGGTGTTCGATGGTAGCCGGACGTGGGAACGTGCAAAATGGGCACGCACGAGGCAAAGGTTTTACTCGAAATCTTCGGTAGTATATATGGGAACGGGCCATGTCCGGTTACCGCCCAGTTGAGTAGAGGAGACGTACAAGCCCGTCTCTCCGAAACCCTAGGTATTATACGGTAGACACTTCAGCTTAGAGTCTCTTCCTCCCACCTCTCCTGCCAGGTCCTTACAATTTCCCTAGACAGGAAGTGCTTCACTGCACTAGGTGCGAGGTCAACATGGGCACTCACAACGTCAAGCTCTGCGCCCGCTTTTGCGAGCAAATCAGCAGCTTCGTTGCCTCGGACTCCAACATGAGCCTTGACCCAAAACCAATCAATCTCAAGTTCCTCCCCCGCCTCGTGTATCTCCGCAATGAGCGGATCTCTACTGTTTGGATTCGACAGCGCCACGAGAGACGACATTGAATCGCTGAGCACCGAGAATCTCTCATACAGCGAGCCGCACAGCTCCAACCCCCGCAAAATTGCTATGAGTTCTGCCTGGAACACAGTCGCGTACGGCGGGAGACCGTATGACCTCTCCGCAACTAGGACACCATGATCGTAAATCGTCACACCAGACCCGACACCTTGGTCTGTCTTAGAGCCGTCCGTATAGACCGTCACTCTTGAAAGGTCGAACTCCTCGATGTTCTGAGGAGCCTCAACCCAATCGATGGCCGGAGCCCTTGAGGGATGCGTTCTGTAACTTTCCACTTCTCTTTAAATCTCATCTGCACTAAAGTGGATTGAACCATAATTTAGGTCCTCATTCAACCTGAGAGTTCGCGCGAGAAGACTCTCCTTCTCGACCTGCAAATCCAGTGGAAGAGTACCTGCAAGTACCTGCACCGATGCCGTACTTGTTGTACGGAAACATCGTGTAATTGATAGAAGTGCCGGTCTCTGAGCCGAGACCAGTCTGTCACGCATGCACTTCGCACCCGTCCACAGAAAGCTGCAGGCATACGTTGCGAGTCTCTCAATTCCCAATTTATAAAGCTTTTTCAGAACATCCCCTCTCAGACCCCAGTCCCACAGACTGAGCGAGTGTAATGACCTAATATAATTGGCGATCGATTCTTTAATGTGCGCAACATGTGCCAAGCCATTCAACTTAGCATTTACCACGACACCTAAGTACCGGGCATGTTGTACCGACTGTACCGACTTTCCAAGAAAGTGGATACGAGGAAGGGCCCGCGGGTTAGCCTTCCTACCTCTACGTCTCAATTTCAATTTTTCATTTTTGATGCAATATTTAAAAACAATTATCTCATTGTTGAAATTAAAATATTGGAAATGTCTACAAATCCAAAAATTCGGTGAAGATCGAAAACCCTTTACCTTCTAAATGTTGTGTGGTTTACCTCGATTGCATTTCTGTAAATTTGCAGTTCTTCAGTTAAACAAAACGGGTTTTCGACAATTCACCGCGGGTTTTCTCCTTAATCAATGGTCCAAAGACACGCACAGCAATGTTTTAAAAAAATGCAATTTCTTGCAAAATTATAATGTGAAAGAATCTAGGGTGATAGTGATACTGAGTGAGGTTAAAATATAACACTTTATTCAGTCATCAAACAAATTTAGACAGATGTGTTCATTCAAAATCAAATATTATGGAAAGTATGTCGCATCGACCGTTTGGCATTTTTGGGATACCAATGAAGCTTCTTTATACTCCGTCTTTTATTTTCAATTCTTGAAATGTGCAAGACTGTTTACCTTTTAACCGTTCATTTATCTTGATGTTGCCAAAAACGTCCATTTGACATTTAATCCTGTTTATTCCTTTTTGTTCTATTCTAGTTATGGCTAGTATACATTGTTCTATACATATTTCGGTTCTTTGTAATTTTTGAACCGTTCATTCTGTTACTGTCCTTATTTTCGCTCATTTAGTTAGTACTGAAAAATGCATCGGTTAAATAATTTTATTTCCAGTGAAAGAAGCACGTTAATCTTCAGAATTATACAGTTTTTCACCGAAACACGCCATTGATTTATTCTTTTTCTGTTGAACTCATTTATGATACCGTTATCCGATATAAATTCTTGTCCAAAGCGTACATATTGCACGGTACTTCCTCAGTTTCACACTTGTTGGTGTGTATCTTGTATTTAGGTGATTACTGTTTAAGGAAAAAAAATTGACATTCCATTAGTCATTTCCATATTTTAATTTAATCTCTTGTTACTGACGACTTCTTTCGAATCTTCTAACATCTCATTCAAATCTTTAAGCATATAACAGACGACTACATGCCGTTAGCAAATCAAAATTGACTTATGTGTTTCACACATAAACATACATATAAAAAAATGATTTTTCCGTTTGAAAATATTAAATTACTTCTAAAGTTCACCTGATTTCTAACATAAAATCGAAATAAATCGTTGATAATTTGATTCTATAACAGGACTTTTTTGCGTTACATGATTACGGGAGAGTGTCGCAACAGTTTGCGAAACACCCTTTTATTCAACCACTAATTTATTCACAGGCGTTTTTACATTACGGGTAAACTATCTCCAAAAGAACGTTTTCATTCGGTAAAATAATTTGTCTTGTATTTGTGCGTCTGTAGAAAAGCAGCTACTTCGGCTCGAAGCACTTTCTTTGCCATTAAAGTTACAAGAGTATACAGTCTGGTGTTTCCTGGTTACAAAACATGGGTTACAACCATTCTTTTCTTGAAAACTCTAATAGATTTTTGGCATTTAATGAATTTTTTTTTTTTTTATATTACAAGTTAGCAATTCCAAAAAGTATTTTCATGTGAAAAATATCAATTTTGTATTTAAATAAAGTTTTGATATTCGTTAAATACGATACTTTTGTAACAGCCGCATACCAGAAGTTAATAGCCGAAGAAATAACCAATGAAATTACTACTTATTGTAGCCTTTTCTTTTTTATTCTGATTAAAGAAACAATTACGATTGTAATTTGCTTACATAAGTGTTAAATTCGTATTTCATTTACATACTTTTATTTATTTATTAATTAATTGTTAATTTTGTTATGAACTATTAACCGGGAGCAACGCTGAAATATTTATATTAATTTAAGTGCAAACGGATTAATCTTCATAATAAGGCTGAATGTGATAGATTTAAAAAAAAAAATCATTCTCGAAAATTCTTTAAAAAATCATAAAAAATCAGTAAATTGAGTCACAGTTTTAAAATAAATTCCATTTGATTATTTTACTATTTGAAGGCGCAAAAATTAAAATTGCCCAATGTTTAGAAATTATTAAAATTTGCATCAAAAGCAAAATTTTTACACTGACACGTTGTCACTATCAATATGACATCAGCATTAATCACAGCTTTTTTAGGTGCGTTCGTAATTATATAAATACGTAGCACCTATTGTCGTCGTTCAGTCCGTCCGTCCGTCCGCATATAACAGAGCAAAAACTACCCAACCGAATATTCTGAAATTTTAAATATATGATTGTTGCAAAATTTTGTCGAGCCATTTCAAATTTTATGAAAATCGGATGAATAGTTTAATTACAGGGACAGTCAAAAGTTTTTCTTTACATTACGGCCAATGGGGAAAATTATTGCAAGTGCATTTTAATGATGTTACAGCTTTCCGAATGGTCTGAAATTTTAAATATATCATTGTTGCAAAATTTTGTCGAACCATTTCAAATTTTATGAAAATAGGATGTATAGTTTAATTACAGGGACAATCAAAAGTTTTTCTTTACATTACGACCAACGAGAAAAATTATTGCAAGTGCATTTTAATGATGTTACAGCATTCCGAAAGGTCTGACATTTTAAATATATCATTGTTGCAAAATTTTGTCGAGCCATTTCAAATTTTATGAAAATCGGATGTATAGTTTAATTACAGGGACAGTCAAACTTTTTCCGTTTCATTACGGGAAATGGGAAAAAAAAATTATTGCAATGCATTTTAATGATGTTACAGACTATGCACTTATGAAGTGCAAAAAAATATACATTCAGTACAATATGGGGTGCAAAAAATAATTATAAAACTAGCTATAGTACGAACGCACCTCATTTGCCACGTTTGACGAGCAAATTCCAACTTGTTTTATTTGGCTTATTATATAAACTGCCATCCGTTTCACTCCGTAAATTTTATATATTTAAATATAAAATTTAAATATATATATATATTATACATTCAATTAAATTTATATATATATTGAACAGTGTATTTTGTTTTTATCGTTATAAAAATTACTTTTTGTTTATTTCATTTTCGAACTGTTTCAAACAATTCCCAGAATTTTTGAAAAGTAAGTTATTGCTCTTTACCTATGTCGCGAGATTCACCATTGTGCAAATTTTTGCATATATTACTTTAATACATTCTGAGATCTAGTTTTAACCCCTCACCATCAAGTCAAGATTAACAAAAACTTCTTACAAGGAAGGTCTCCATACGGGCATGCTCAGAAAAATCTGAAAAAATTACAGAATGTTCTTATCATGTGGGTATATATGCTTATATAAAAAAATTCGGCTTAACCTCGATAGAACGTCCGTAAAAAAGGATGAAAATTTCGTTTATTTGGCGACTTATCACCGGTTGGCGAGGAAATAAAATTTCAAAAAATGCGCTTGTCGGATACTCTTTAAGGAAAAAACTTTTTATGTTGAATTTGTTTAAATAAGTTTAATTTAAATAACTTTAGCTTTGTCTTTTTTAGTTTGTTTTAACTATAGTTTTGTCATACATATTTATTTATATGTACTTATAACGAAATTTAACTGTCATATTTTACGATTTAAAGCAAAACTTAAATTGATTAAAATTGTTCCAAACTCAAAAATATGTCCCATTGAGCACAGACGATTTTACTTTGTTGCTATGGAAACAACTTATTCTATATGGAAATGTTAACGGCAGCATTCTTCATTTGGCCTTAAAAGTTATTTTTATAACCGATAAAGCCGTTAATTTTAAAAAGTTGTGGATTGGAGAATAAAACAATGGCAAAATTTCATTCAAATCGGTAATAAAAAGAAAAAAAAAACAGGTGGAATATTTATTTAACCTTCTTTATAGAACATTTTAAATTAATATTACTGCAAATGTACATAGAGTTGAAAATTTCGAACAGAAAATGGAAAAAATTCTGAACAAGACGCTTTTTGCTCGCCAAATCGCGTGTCGCTTTCTTCTTTTCACGCCAATTATTCGAAAGTATTTTATTTTTTTACAGATTTTCTACTGGATTTCCGCCGCTAAATTTAACTTATCCTTTATTATTTACATGAGTAGTTTCACTAGCATTTTTTTTCAACGTATTCTGAGTATGCCAAATATGGAGACCTTCCTTGTTAGTATTTAGTAAAGAAACGGAAAAAATAAATATGTTTATATACAAAAATGTCAGCGTTATTCATCTACGTTACGAAAATTTTATTATCGCGATTACTGTAGGTTATTTCGATAGCACAAAAATTACGCAATTAACCACAAGTCAGCAGTTAGGAAAATAACATAGTTGTAATAAGGTTTTGATATCTTTTATTGGACAAATGGGACAATGGAAAATTGGACAGTAATTATTGCAACACTCTGAAAATAAACACAGTTTTACGCTAAAACGAAAAATCAGGAATTACATATTCGATATTTTCTAAAACAAGCACTGAGAAATTTTCTTAACAAGCACTTTCTAAAACAAGCACTGAGATAAGTTCACTTCATTTCATTTTAGATTCTTTTCTTGATGAAGCGCTTGTCGAAAATAAAGAGTTGCGGATTTAAATATATTTTTCAGCAAACATCATATCGAAAAAATTCTTTACTTCGTAAGTTTCATCATCATACAAAATCTCAAATGCACGAAATAGAAGAAAAAATGAATTGAAAACCGAAAAGCATGTAAAGCAAAATCACATCATCATAATAAAAATATATCAAAACTGCATTCACCTCTTTTACAAACATTTATATTTTTTGGGTGGTTGTGACATTTCATAATTACTTAATGAACAAAATGAAATGGCAAAACAAAAATATAATTTGATTAGTAAATAAAGTTCTCAGACAATCTTAATAAGCCCAATAGCAGATAAACAGCAGAATTTAAGCTGAATTTAATTATTTAAAGTCATTCGAACTTTCATCTCTTTGGGGTAGCTAAAATAAGTACCAAGCATGCTTAGGAACAAAACACCGATGGTTCCGTGTTAGGCTGACCACCTGACTAGTTCATATGCTGTATGCAACCACAGACCCCATGGTAAAATAAAACAGGGCTGGACACTGTCCCTTACTACATTGTGGTGACACAGGTTTAGCTTTTTAGGTGCGTTCGTAATTATACAAAAACATAGCACCTATAGTCGTCGTCTCGTCCATTCGTCTATACGTATGTAACAGCGCAAAAACAACCCAACAGAATGGTTTGAAATTTAATATATATAATCGTTACAGAATGTTGTCAAGTTATTTCAAATTTATGAAAATCGAATCAAAACTTTAAATGATATTAATGAAAGTTTTCCTTTTTTCTATTAAATCGTATCATACGTAATTAATTCAATGATATTCCACGACAGATAATGATTCTTGTTTCCCATGGTGATGACGTCATATTTAAGATGGAGTCATGTTATTTCCGTATTGCTGAATTTCATATATATAATTGTAATAAATTTAGTATTCATTCATTGTTGCATAAAAGTGCAACAGTTATTGCACCAAGATCTGAATATTTATAAAACTAGTTATAGAACGAACGCACCTCATTTGCTGCGTTTTGACGTACAATTTATGACTTGTTTAACCCATTTATGCCTAGCGTCCCATTTTTGGGACGTTTCAAATTTTAATGCATTTGTATAATTTTCTTCTTCTTTATAACATGAAAATTGCATGAAATCATTATTTATAAATGTCTTTACCTATAACCGAGAGATGATAGCACAGGGTGGATATTTATTTGCTTAAATTAAGGCTTTTTTCGGTGTTTATGGATTTTAAATTTTTCAAGAGGGCGAAATGTAAAAAGTATGTTTATTTGTATTTTTTCTATCAAGGATCCAAAATCGCAAGTTATAATCTTAGCTTGTAGACATTTTTGAAATACGTATTTTCTTAAATTGCGAAATTAAATGTTCAAGCCTATTTTTTATGCATTTTTGTAATGTGAAAAATATAGGGTTCTAGGCACAAATGGGCACACATTTTTGTTAGAAATTTAGGAGACAGTTATTTATGCAATCTCCTTTTGAAGATATTTATGAAATAAATTGTTATTAAGTCTGCAATACGATTGTTCTTATTTTATTATTAATAATAGTTATAACGTTATTAGTCTCTGCAAAGAAATAAATATATTTTTTTGTAGTTCATAAAAATACTAATTATAGTACATAATATACAATTTAAAAACGTTTTAAATATAAATATAGGCAAAATATATAATTATGCATATTATTCTATTAGAAATACTCATATTTAGATCTTTTACATTTTATCAAATAAATACAAAAAAAAATTAAGCTAAATTTTTTTTTAGTATTTTTCCAGTTCATTTTGCAACATTTTAAAGTGATTTTACCAAAAAATTTGAGTAAACAAAAATTCAGGCACAAATAGGTTAATAAAATTTTAAAGCAATACAACCCAGTATGAAAACAAAAGCTTGAAACAAAATACTGAAAACTAAAACGGAAACGTAACTCAAAGAACAGAAAAAATTGCTATTTTGTTTTCTGACATAATTTAAATGAAAAAAGACTAGATTATTTTTTTTTCTATATAAGGTAACACCATTAAAACACTATAGGACGTTTTTGGAAACATCAATTTCTAAAACATAAGTGACAAAAAAAAAAAAAAAAAATCATAAAAAAATCAAAACTATTCAAACACTGCGTAACATTTCTCTTCTTTAATAAGAAAATTGTTATTTATTTATGTATAACTTTTAAAATATCTTGCGTTCATTCATGAAATTCATAAATAATTATATATTTACAAATAATTCCTCTTTATCGATGATGATATTTTAAAAACAACTTGTGCTTACTTAATAATATTAACAGCAACCTTTCTAATTCTGATCCCTTTTATCTAATGTTACAGTAATTCAGGCACAAATGCTTAAGTTCTTCATCTCTAGACACATGTAAGACGTCAGCGTCTGGTGTATATGCTCATTTTGAATGTCGAAGAGAAATGCCTCATCGCAGGAGAAATCCACTGTCCCTGAGGGTCCCAGGAGAATAAATGCTATTCTTCTTCCGAAATGAGTAGAGGAGATGAGATGCAGAGCTGACAACATATCCTACGTCCTTCTTCCATCTTCAAGGCGCTGTGACGCCAGTTTTGAAGCAGACGATTGACTTCATTTGAAACGAATCTTGTTGAGATATTAGAGGTAGAATTTGTATAATGAAATTCTGCTGTCGGGGTGAAATTTAATTTAGATAGGGTAGTTGCGTAATATGAAGTTAAAATTGGAATTGTATAAATATGTCATCTTTTAAACGAATGCGTAGTAAGGTGAATTTTTGTCTGTTATAAAAGGTATAGGAAGTATCAAATTTCTAATAAATATGCTTTATAACGTGGATATATATTTTTTTAGAATCCGATTTATGGAATAAAGTTAAATTTAAAAACACGTAATGCATGATGTAAAATTATCAAAAAATAATGCATCTTTTTTACAAGCGCGCCGCCAGGTGATATCGTATACATTATAAAAGACCTACGACGTGGTGTTAAATCTGTAATAAATATTTTTTTAGATTGTATATATATATATACATATATATTCAATGAAAATTCAATTAATGAAACTGTGTCGTTTGTATAAAATTAAATTTGAAAACAATGAATATATATGAAATTTAAGTTGGAACTGAATAAATCTGTCATGTTTGAAACAAATTCTTATGGCATTTTAATAAGTCTATAGTAGAGTGAACTTCTATGCCCGTAAAAGACCTACACACTACAAAGTGTTAAATCCGCAACAGCTGTATTTTTTACAAAGTATATGTTTCTGGAAGCCTGTTTATTTAAACTCTTTTGTCTGGATGACATTTAACTTAGAAAAAGTTGTTACACGATATGATGTTAAATTTGGAATTGAATTTTGAATCTTTTTAAGAAATGCATAGACAGATGAATTTATCTGCGTTTTAAAAAACTTATGAAGCGTTAAATCTGCAACGAATACTGCACATTTGGAGCAAATATCCAGACCTTTTAATTATTTCGCCTGAATGACTGTAGGTTTAGCTACCAAAACATTTTTTATGGTAATTAAGAATTGCAGATATGGTTGTTTTTGTTTCAATTATGAAACCTGATGTGTATGCTTAGACAACCGGGAGTTACCGTATAAGAGCCTTAAGAGATAAAAACACTTCTAATTGTGAGGTTAAAGAAGATATAACATAAAAATCTGGTCAGTTTTAAGATATTGGAGTGAATATTTATAATATTGTTTTTCAGAAGTAAAATGATCAGATGCATTTT
Organism: Maratus speciosus; assembly: GCA_963932465.1. Taxonomy (NCBI): domain Eukaryota; kingdom Metazoa; phylum Arthropoda; class Arachnida; order Araneae; family Salticidae; genus Maratus; species Maratus speciosus. Next base: position 376,913,839 of record OZ010788.1, on the reverse strand, counting down.
CTCCAAACAATTATTTTTATTAACAATCAGTATGTAATACTCTCAAATATTATTGTTATGTTTATATAAAACGAATCATGTACAATTCAGGTGTTGATGTGATTGTAGTGAACTATCAGTTTAACTATTTGATAATTGTATGAACTTTACAATTATTTTGATTAATTAGAATACAAAAATATACAAAAATAACACTGGTTTACTCTATTTCCAGAACCGCCAAAACAATGAAAGTTTTAAAAATCATTTTAAATTCTGAAATAGAAAATGTAATCAAAAATCTTTATTATTTAACAATTTTTAGTTACACAACTTTAAATAACCCTAATGTGTAATTTTGGAGACATACTGCAAACAATCTTCTATCTGATGTCGATCCGGCAATAGTTAACAACCGCTAATGTTAACCACTTAGTCATCTTCAAGAAACTTGTTTTAAATCACGCACTCTGCAAGTGCATATAAGCCATTAACAGTTGTGACTGCATGTGGTAATATATGCAGGTTTAATAAATTTCCTATATTTCTTTTAGCTCGCAAGTTAAGTGATTTTTTTGTATTGTCTCATATAGGGGTGACTAGAAAATGTTGATCATAGGGGAGGCTTGAACAACCCATCAGTTTTCATATTTAAAAGAATTCAGAATTTTGTCAATAGGTGTCATGCAAAGCTACTGGAATGCTCAAACAAATGTCTTTGTTTCATACATATAATCGAAATAGGTGTGGAAAAAAACAATTGTGAGGCGTTTTCAATCTAAAGGTTGTGTTTTTTAGAAATATTTTGTAAGCTTTTTTCAACCTAGTTGTGCTTTTTAGAAATATTTTCTAAGCTTTTTTCAAATGAAATATATCACAGAAATTTAAGAAAATAGGTTTTAATTAATGCAAAGATATTGAGCTTTCATTCCATGCATGAAGATTGTACAGTAAGTTAGGCTTAACATAATGATGTGCTATTCTTTAGAAAAGGGCTACGTGGGGAGGCTTGACCCAGTCAATGTGCCGGAGAGTTGACCATATGCTGAAGGCTCCTTTAATTTAGTGCCTTTGCCAATATTTTTAATATACACTGTGCATAATGAAAGGTTAATGGTTATATATAAAAAAGAATGCACACATTTATTCTGTACCTATACAGTAAAATGGGGTTAGGGAAAAGAAAATGTTTATAACTGATTAAAGAAAGATGCAAAAAATTGACTACAAGAAAAAATATAATGAAATATAAATGGAAAATTTGATAGGAACTTTTTCTATTTAAATATTATTTACAAAAGGTAAATAGAAACAGTGGAAAGGAGGAAAGGAATACAAAGGACTAGAAAGTATGAAATCAGCAGTCTTAATCATTTCAGGGGCAGTGCTATGATTATGAAACCACTTGCAAGGAAGGTTTTCTTACAGGACAAACTCAGAATATGTTGAAAAAAATGCTAGTGAAACTACTCATGTATGTAATAAGGGATCAGTAAAATTTAACGGTGGAATTTCAGTAGAAAGTCTGTAAATAAATAAAAAAAAAATACTTTCGAATATTTGGCGCGAAAATACGAAAGTAACACGCGATTTGGCGAGCAGGATTTTTCCTCGACAAAAGCAAACGATTTTAATGCACCTGAAAATTGTTTATTAATTGTTTTTTAAAATGTCCGGTTTTTAATTAATTTAAACTTAATCAATAAAAGAGGTTATTATATATTTTTTAGATTACATATATATGTTCCTTGTTGCTGTAGTTATTTAATTTTATAACTGTAAAAATATTTTCTATGCTTTGCAAGTTGTAAATATCTATTTTAAGTTATAGTCAGCTGACATTTGATTGCCCTAATACATTTCCATGTTGAAGACGAAGTCGTTTCCATAGCAACAAAATCAAATCGACAGTGTTCTATCTGCCTTATTTTTGAGCTTGAAATAATTTAAATCAATTTAAATTTTGTTTTAAATCGTAAAATATTATACTTAAATTTTATTATAAATACATACAAATATATTTGACACACTATAGTTAAAAAAAGCTAAAAATGGCAAAACTATAGCTAAAACAAATTAAAAATGAAAAAACAAAAGTTATTTAAGTTAAACTTATATAAACAAATTCAACATAAAAAGTTTTTTCCTACATAAAAGCGTATTTTTTTCATCGCCAACAGGTGATAAATCGCCAAATAAACGAAAATTTCGTTATTTTTTACGGACGCTGTATCGGGGTTCCGCCAAAATTTTTTTATAAACGTATATATCCGTATGAGAAGAGCATTCTGTAATTTTTTCAGATTTTTCTGAGTATGCCCGTATGGAGACCTTACTTGTTAGTTTTAATTTACAAACGCCATATTTGCACCAGAATTTTGCTAAAATATATTCCATTTAAAATGAATGTGAAATGAAGCCTTTTTCTTATTTCCAAATAAATTTGTTCGTAAATTCTGCTGCCAGTCATCATACTTTCACATAACAATAAAAGAAGATAGCATTCATATTCAAGGCTGGAGTAGCACAGTTGACGTCCTTGAATATGATTTAATCCAGTTGGAAAAAATATTCGTTCCCTTCATTATGAACATAGCATTGGTTGAAAAACCTTAGAAAGGTAAGTAGACAAATTTCACCAGTGTGAATACAGTAAGATGATGCCAAACGTTGTGACAACTAAAGTTATCAGGTCGAATGTCACAAAAATAGCACAAGGAGACAAAAAAGCGGGAAAGTGGCTCCTATATCCAGACATAAAAGCGCGGAAACCACCTACCGGACCTACGGCATTTCACCACTCACAATAGTCCAAATGCCACTGCCAGCGGCGGCCCGCAGTCCGCCGCTCATGGCAGCGCCGGCGAAAGCCGCGCACTGATCAGCGCACGTCACGCGGACTACCTCCCAAACAAAGAGACAAACTGGTTGACAACGGCAGCCCTTACAAGCTAGCACGATCAGAGCTAAGCGGTGCCATCGCTTGGTGCCCTACCCGGTTCATCCCGACGAGCCGCAGGAATCGAACACCTAATAAAGGAGTGCAGACCGAGGAATCCCGAGTAGGAGTTGCTTTACAGAGGTCTCTTAAGAAACTATACCATTTTCCGGCAGAGACATTTTTGAGAGACAACCGATACGGGAGGGAGATGCCCCTAGCCGGAAGCCCCGGAGGGACAGGTACACCTTTCTTGGCTCCAAAAACAACGCCTCGTTCAGGGGATCATGAAGTTGCATCTAGTAGACACCGGATAGACAAAGAAACCCCTCTCCCGACGACAAAGACATTGCCTTGCCAGGGGTTTTCGCTCAAACTCCTGCTCAACTTGCGAAACCTCTGGAGGCTCGATGCAAGAATACACCAGACTTACGTGCCGTTAGAAACCTCAGGAAACACAGAAAGTTCCTCCTAGACGGATAGTCCCCGCCTCGGTAGGGGGTTGGAAGGTCCGTAGTCCCACTGGTCTCCCACATATCGACTCCACCTGAAAGTGGAGAAACCGCGCGAGACCTGCGAAAGGCCGACCTCCGCTACCTTACCTCACGGTCGCCGAGGGTACCTCCGCACGAATGCCCCCGACCCCGTGCAATGGCAACCGCACCCGTTAGCGTTCGAAAGTTAGGTTGAGGCACCTCTAGATCCTCATTACTGGGCGCGGAAAGCTCCAGTATTGCACAAACACTTATGATCTGGACTGGACGAGAGTTTGTCGGAGATTCAAAGTGCTACCGTGTTAGTCGGTAAGTCTCCGTCCCGATTCCCTGCGGGGGGGGGGGGGGGCGGAACCCAGCGGCAGACCTGCAGGCCGACCCTCTCCCAGGGGCTACAGCACGACGTCTAACAACCATAGCCATACTGCCCTCCCCCCCCGAACGCTCCCTGGTCGACGATGGCACCGCCAGACTCCACCCACCTTGGGGTCGGGTCACAACTGCCCCAGGTACTGGAATCTTTGCGAAATGAGCCAAGATATACCTGACGCAAAACATACACCAGCTGCTGTCTGTAGACTTTCCCGACAGTAACTTCGTGAGTCCCTGTATGGCGTCCCCGCGAGCCTTGCCGACACTATAGAGTTTCAAGTCACAGTTCTACAAGGTCCGCTCTCTCCTCTCAGGATCCGTTTCCGTCTATTGGTGGATAGGGTCCTACCACATTTGCTATCCTTTGTCCAGTGTCACCACCTGGTCTATAACCGGCTCTAGGATCGGACTAAAGAGTGTCGCTGTCCGGCTTACCCCGAAAACCAGGGCGCCGGGGGATCTCACCTTCTAGAGCCCACCGGAGTGGGCTACGACCCCATGCGCAACGTCCGTTACCTGTAGCCGCCGGACTCAAGGCCTGTTGACCGCGAGCCACTCGTGGAGACTGTGGTTCGTCCCCACTTGGCCCCTTCGCATTCGTGTAAAACGAACTCGGGCTCCGGGTCTTCTCCCTCATTGAAGGAGTCGATTCCTGGCCACCCGGAGGAGCGGCCTAATAATACATGAAACCCTAAATGGAACTTGCCTCTAAAGGAATATTATCTTAAATTTTAAAATTTCATTTTCTCTGCTGAACAATGATACCCGCTCAATCGAAGTCCTGATTAAAATGTAACCTTTCCCCTCTGACTTCCGATTGATTTAAAGCATCATATTTTCAAAAATATTTTTTATAATAATTAAAGCATGTAACATAAAGTTATTTTGCTTTTTCTAGACTGATTTTATTTCTCTTCACAAATATTTAATACAAAACAAAGTGAGTAAACTCTCCCATTTGTGGAGAGACTTGTCCCATTATTTTCTCATAAAAAATGACTCATTTTCCAAATGTCTTATATATTACACTTATTTAGCAATTTTATTTCGATAACTAATTGCATAACGAATACAATGATGCATAAAACTTTATTCTACGTTCGATATTTAAAAAATAAAAAATCATTTTGTAAAAAAAGTGGGTCAACATTCCCTAGTTTCCCCTACCAATCAAAGTGGTGGCATAGAGAACTTGACATTATTTTCAGCAATTCCTTAAAATTGAGTAAAACAATTTCATGCGTAATTGAGAAAAATTGACTTCGTTTTCAACCCTTGACAAAACAAATAAATGAACAATTGCGAAAACTATTTTGCAATTTCTGCACTTTTCAGAGTCTCCGCATGATCTCCATGGAAATAGAAAAAAAATGGTTTATAATGTTACAAAAATTCCTATAAACTGGAAAATAATTACAACAACTTTCTTCTTGGAATTGCTGTTCTTTTAGATATATATTTTACAATTCTATTAATTTTTAATACCCCGCTGTTTTGCTTTTCTCGCAAATATCATTCCACCAAGTGAGAAAAAATATATATCCTAAATTAATAAGATAGAAATTGTATTCATAAAGGAAATCTGCCTTGTCGAACTTAGCGCCTTTACTGGTATTGATCTTTCTGTGAGATTCGCACTAAAATGATAAACAGCTTCATATTCCCAACTGAACGCATTATATTGATGCAACCCATTTCGACTTTAAACATAAACCTAATTTGTTTCTCAAAAGGAAGTGGAATGAAATTTCTGTTTAAAAAAATATTATACTTGCTAAAACAAATAATTAAAGGTGAAGTTCATACCATTGCTCATATTTTTTTTTCAGCTTCTGTCACGCGTAATATCATACAATCCAAAATATATGGTACACTGTCAGAAAAAACTGTAAATTTGCTGTTCAATTTTCACGGGCAACAGCCTTATTTGATGAAAAATGTTCTGATCCACTAAAAAATTACGGTACGACCCCATACATTTTCCTCCGCTAGGGTGTAACCCTTCGTTTTAGTCGTGTTTCGAAAAATATTGTCAGTTAACCGTGACTGTAACATATATTTTAACTCGCCAAAAAAGCGATTCTGTGATGATTATCTAACATGCTACGTGCTACGGAACAGTAAGTAAAGTGTTATTGTTCTTTGAAGTGCATTATATCTTTGCCCCGTAAAATTAAAGGCTGCATAAAATGAGGGGCATGGAATTTTTTTTACGGGGTATGATTGGAATCTACTCTGCCGGCCTCTGCCCGTAATTTTACAGGGATATTTTTAGATGCTTAGAAAATTAAGGGCAATTCACGTATTCTTTCAGTTCTAGCCCATATGTTATGTCAACGGTAAAATCAAAAACCATCAAATACGGTACGACCTCATGCATTTTACTCCGCTAGTGTGTACACGTTGACACAAAATGATGGGCACGGATTTTTTTTTTTTTTTTTTTTTTTTTTTTTTTTTTTTTTTTTTTTTTTTTTTACGGGGTATGACTGGAATCTCTGCTACCGGCCTCTGCCTGTAAATACTTTTATAGGTAATAAAATATTCTTCAAGTTTCCTTTGTCAGTAACATTATCGTTCGTCGAATCAGCGGTATGGCTGGTGACATAAAATAGAAATATATCAATTGTCTCAGATCGAACGAATTCGCCCTGCAAATAGATGCATGGCTTATCACAGCTGGATGTGTGATTTTAATGGTATTTGGCGATTATGTTTACTAGCAAAGCTATAAATAGGAATATCTTTTTTGCAGACTACTAGAAAATAAAAAAACCAGGGGATGAAACAGCAGAATGTTTCTGACTAATTTTTAACAACAAATATACTCCCATTGGAAAATTATGGAAATTATGCACTTAGGATTCTTGGCCAATAATTTTCCAATATTTTGCGGCCATTTCCAAAATTAAATAGAAGGTGACAACTGTAGAGCCCCAATGACTTCTTCAAACATACGCACAAGAGCCTCGAGATAAATGTTCTACAAACTTAAAATGGTTTCAAATGAAGGAATTGTAAACTGTATAAAACAAAGAACTTTTAAAACCAACTTTTCAGACTTATATTAGAATGTTGAACAAACTGATGTGATGTACAAATAAAAACAAAGAACATCTAAATAACACCATAAAATTAAGAATTGCACGAGACCTTTCCAGAGAACCTTGTATTTCTTCTTCAAATGCAAAGGTAACGTTTTAGCACTTTCAGGGCTCCCGTTTGGTCCGGCAACTGAATACCAAAAATTTTTAACAGAAAATTATAAGGTAAGTTTGCGCTAGAATTAACTTTCAAAGGTGATTTCGGAGCGGTTTGTAAGAAAAATATTTAAAAAATAAAATTCTAAAAATATATTGGTATTCAGATAGCTGACCATTTGGGAGCCCTGTACTTTGAGAGAAGAAACCAGACACACTTAAAGGAAAACAAAATTCTTTCTAAAAGTCTTGCGTATGTTTTTGGCGTAATTTTGTGGTGTTATTTTAATTTTGTTTTTTCATTTATTTTTCAAATATGTGTATAATTTTTGTTGGCCATCGTTTTTAGTTACTGCTATGTACAGAATTATGTAGTTTATCTCCAGGAAGGTCATTTGCACGTTTAATGGAACTGTAAAAAGAGGTAACAGCACTTTAATGGGGCATAATGCTCAACTAGGAAAGAAATGAATCTATCATTGCAAAGAAAATCTGTCAAGGTTGTTTTGATACAAACGCAGAAGTGGTGTGCATTGGTTGAAGTATGGGAGAGAGCAATATCAACTGATTTTCAAATTCCAAAATATGCTTGAATGAAAATAATAAGCAAACTGAAATCAAAAAACATATACAAAGAAATTTCTAGGTTTTGAATGATTCGTGAGAACATTATTTGACAAAATCTCAAGGGAAAGCGTTGGACAACATTAAATGATATTCATTGCGATCAGCGGCAACAGAAAACCATCCAGATTAAAATCTGCGGAATAGGAAGGCCTCATTTGTCCACATCGAACATCGAACAAAAAAAAAAAAAAAAAAAAAAAAAGAAAAAGAAAACAGAAACAGACAAATGTCATTTCACTGATAAATTCAAAATCTTGTCTTAGAAAGCAAGATAGTTTTGCTGGCTTTCAAACGACATATTTATTTAAATAGGGATTACACTGTTACCAAAACGAAACAAAAAGAAACCGTTAAATGATGAACATTCGCCTACAAGTATTAGAATTGAACCGGATAAAAGAAAAAGCAGGAAAGTAATGCAACAATAGATTTCACATTAAAGGGTTTATGCTGTTGTTGTTCATTCAATGAATTTAAAATCTATTGAAAAACAAATATTTTGATAGATTCAATTTTGGCTAATTTTTATGTATGGAGAAATTTTTACAATGTCATGTATTCGTAGTAATTGATAACAAAATGAGTATTATACCAAAACTTTCAAAATATACTGTCATTGGAGAGGAAGCTCATAATTTTTTAAGCTACTATTTACAATCTTCTTTCTCAGCTCCATTGCAAAGCATCGTAACACCATTAACTTGTAAAACGTAAATCATCACGTACTTCTGGGACCGCCGTCATAGAAATTCATTCTAAACAGGATATCGAATCGAGTGTTTGGCAGAAACTGTAGTAGATATAATTAAAGTGACAATTCGAATAAGCATATCTAAAAAAGGTTTGAATATTAGCACAATTCTGAAGGAAAAGTGAAAAATTGCTATTAATTATGCCTCAAATTATGGTAAAAAATACTGGTACTAATCGATTTGGAATTATATCTAATTATAATGAATTATAATGAATATAAAATAGAATTCAATTTTGAAAATCAACTATCGTAATTATAGAATAATGATCAAATTTGAAATTTCAAGACACTTTGTAAAATATTTCAAAAATAAAATTATAAACAAATCTCTCTAATATAAAATTAATTTTAAATATTTTCAATCACGTAATCTAAACTGATCAATATGTAATACTCAACTCCATACTTGTTCGAAATATAAATCTATCAATATAAATCTATTTTTACCCGTACCATGAATTTATAAACGCGTTTATAGTTAAAATAAACAGCGATAACAGTTATTGAACAACTGATCTGATGTTCAGTCTTCCTACTATTGTACTAATGATCGGGTAAAAAGATTCCCCACATTCCTCTACCGCTTAAAAATTATATTGATATGAACCAGAGGCCTGCGTTAGGTCGGGTAGTTCAATTTTACACGAATCCGACCGGTCCTACTTTATGTGTGGGTTAAATGTTTTGAATTCGAATGATTTGACTCTTTCGATCGGTTCCTTGTTTACCAGATGCTTCAAAAGAAAATAGTTAATATTTTTCAAATGAAAAACTGCATATTTGAATATTAACGAATGTATATGTTTTCATTTTTATACATAAAAAGATTAAATTAATATTGGAGATATAGTTGTAGACTAAATTTCCATAAAAAAATATTGATTTTATTTCACTTTGGGGTCGGGTTTCAATATTTTGGGATAGGATCGGCTTTGGGTTGAAGTTTGTTGGATTCGACTGGGATTATTGGTTGAAGTATTTCGAGTTGGAGCCGATTTGCATGTAGACTCTAAACAGAGTTTTCGGTTCGTGTCGGGCACAACTCGATGACGCAAAACTCTAGTATGAACCATTTGGTTCCTTTTTAAGAATTATTGAAAGCATACGTTTTCAAATCGATTGGTAGCATTATTTTTATACAATTACTTGTAAGAGATTATGTAAAAGGTATAGTTATCGTTTCCTGAAACGAACAGATTTTTTTATTATTATAAAAATATTTCCATAAAAATCACATACCTTGAAGTATTTTTTTATCTTTTAGGTATGTTTTTCTGATGAATCAATATTTCCGATATCAGAAAAAGCAGTCAATATGTCAGGAGAAGTACTAGTGAAGCATTTTCCCCTAATTGCATAGCACAAACGGTTAAATATCCTACTAAAGTAATGGTTTGGGGCGTGATATCTGCTCAGGTTACTGGACGTTTATACATTGTAGAAGGCATGAAGGACCAGTATCAGTATAAAAAAGTGCTTGAACAAACACTAATTCCTCAATTAAAAGACTGGTTTCCAAATGGCGACTTCATATTCATGCACGATGGGACTCCCTGACATAAAGCTTCATCTGTGAGCACATATTTGGATGAAAAAAACACTTCCATGGCCTGGAAAATGTCCAGATATGAACTCCATAGTGAATCTTTGGGCCATTGTAAGGAAAAAATTAAAGAAATGCAACATCACAAACAAGAATGGTTTGATAGAAAGACACATCCAAATTTGGCACCATGACAACGAAATAGAAATCAATTGCCAAAAACTCATACAAAGTATACCAAGAAGTATCGAATTTTTAATAAAAATCAAGAGGATGCACACTAAATATTAAATGTATCGATATTTTTAAAATAGTGTATTATTTCTTTAATATAAAAAGATTTTATTGTAAATTTCACAACTATTCTTATAATTTTCACACGTTTGTACTTACATAGAAAAGATTTATGTAATTAAAAAAACTAATAAAGACAGTTAAAATAACTTTTCATGTTCAGACTTTTTTTTCTGAATCTTCGTAATTAAAAGTTTTTTTTTCCTTGACTCTTAATTTCCGCAAACAGAAATAATATAATAAACTCCTTTTAAGACCAGTTTCGTACAAGAAACACATAATCTTAGTTTTTGTTAAAATTATATTAAATTATATTTTAATAATTGTTTTTGTATAACTGTAAAACTATTCTTCAAATGATTTTTTTCTTTACATTGTAAGCAAATATGCCTTTGTATTTGAAAATTAATATTTTACACCAAAAAAATTTTAATTTAAGAAATAATTTCCAAATTTTCTTAATTTCTTTTATTTAGAATATTTCGTGTAAAAAACCTATTCATTTGAAATTTACAAATCTTGGAAACTTTATATAAATTTTTAAGAAATCCCCAGATTAATTTTCGGTAGAATTTATGTATAATAAAAATACCTGTGTTCCAAATGTAACATTTTTCAAGTATTTAGTCTTGAAAAGGAATACCCTATGTTAAAAATTTATTTTAAATTTAATATATAAGTATAAGTATTAAATTTAAGAACACAAATATGTAAATATAAGTATTAAAAAATTCAAATATCGGAGGAGAGAGTTTGTATATCTAAACTGAACCGAACGTTCAGGTTTCATATGGTTTGCTCCGGATTTCTAATAGTATTCCGGAAATATATTTTCCTTCAAAATACGATCTTTGATTGAAAACCATATTTTAGAGAATCTTATTTCTGAACGCGAGGCTCCAGAAATTGAAATAAATCCTTTAAAATAAGAATATTTGACAGGTAAGTTAGTCGTTGTGTATTTCAATAAAGTAAAGGGGGATTTTTTTAAACGTCTGATTTCAGTGAGTTTCTTGTATATTTATAAACAGCTTTGCAACTTTATCATATTTAATGGCGGATATGCTTCTCATCGTGAAAAAGAAAAGTTTAAATATCTCTTCAGAAAAATAGCTATTATTCATTTTTTGAAATATGTTCAATTATTATATCTGTATATACATTTTTTGATGATTTAGAGTATTAAAAATTTGTTTGTTTGTGTTCATTTATATTCTCATTTACGTTAATTAGAAATTATTTATTGTGTAAATAAAGTTCATCCTGCTCAAAATTTTACGTTGACTGAATCATTTCATTGTGAATTGACTTTGAATATTTTATTTTTATTAGTTATGCGTTTTGATAGTTTCAAGTATTTACGAAATTATTGCTTTGTACTTTAAATTTTTGTATTATACTCTATAAAATTCGATTTAAATTTGTTCCAAAAGATTATTAAACACTTTAAACATTTCTTTTACTTTATGATACGAACTATATTATTTGCTAAGAATTTCCACAACTTATAAAATGGAAAACAAATTCAAGAATGCGGATTCAAGAATGATTTTTTTAAAATCTTTCTATTGTATTTAAATATGTACAATAAACCATTTATTTTGCAAATGTTATAAGCATAAATATGGAAATATGAGCATTTAAAATTTCGAATATCGAAGGACAGCGTTCTTATGAATTAACAGTGCCAAAAGTAGAAGATTTTTTTTTTTAAATTTCAGTTTATTGTGCTCATTAAAGTCTCATTTATATAATTTAGGAACATTTATTGTATAAAGATCGTCTGGGTCAAAGTTTTGCACTGTCTGATATTTTTGAATTACTATTAAATTTGCCCAGTTATTCATTTTGATATTTTCAAGTACTTACAAAATTAATGCTTTACATTTTAGAATGTTGTACCCTACCCCATATTTCTTTTTATTTAATTTAGATACAAAAATTTAACAAAGCATTGAATTATTTCTTGTATTTAATGATATCAACTTATGTTATTTACTGAAAAATTACATAGCTTACAAACTAAACTGAAAAAAAAAATTCGTCTGTGTACACTAAATTATTCGTCATTTTTAAACAAATAATTTCTGTATTTTAGAAAACGTGACTTTTTCGTTAATTCTTCGCGAAAGCCTGAAAAAGAGGGGGAAATTCCGTTAATCCTTTGCAAGCATGCGTATTGAATGTATTAACACCTAAGTTCGAATTTATTTTTAAGATGAAAAACCGCAAATTCAATAATTTAAAACTTCTATTTTTTTTTTTTTTTTTGAAACAAATAAACAAAAATAATGGAGCAATTTTGTCTTAATAAAAGAGCAATGTTCTCATTAATTTAAACTTATTCGCAATTTATTTTTTAGAGTATTAAAAAAATATTCGCATGTAAAATATATTCTAAACTAACACATTAATAAACAATTAAATTAAAAAAATCAAAAAACCCAACTGCGTAAAAAGCGAACCAATTAATTATTTCTAATCAATGTGAAACTATTATTTTTTTTTTCAATTTCTACTATTAGCTCACACTCTCGCTATATATATCTTGTTCAAATTTTCAATCGTTAATAAAATACTTATTATTCATCCAATCAAGCTCAAATAAGTTTTTAAAACTTGTAGTGGATGGCACTTGATGTTAATCCAGTTTTTTTCAAATATTAATTCATTAATTAAATTAAATTAATTAATTTTCAATAATTGAGAGAGGCCTCTTCTTGATCAAGGTATTTTAAGACCGAGAGAACCCTCTTCTTGTCAAGGCATTTTAATCGCCACTCAAGAGGAAAGAAGAAGGGGAGAAAAAAAATTCTCTTATTGACCTAAGTAGGAATTGACTTAAAATATTTTTTTATATTACTTGTTTATATTACTTACCTATTTTTTCTATTTACTTGTATTGATGACTTTTAAGTTGTGTTTAATTGTTGGTTTATATCTATAAACACTGTTTTGATGAGGTCTATAGATGTCTATGATGGTTAGAGTTGCAGTAAAGCTACAGATCCTACGTACACAATTACCAGGTTGTATAATATTTTAACGGAGCTTCTGACTGTAAAATAGTCAATGATACATCGTCTTCATTTTGAAAGACCTATCCAATGATATACCATTCAATAGGGTGCGTGAAATTTTTTTGTCTCTACCGCCATTTTGTATTTTACGGCCGCCATTTCGAATTTATAAAAACAAAACCTAGCCTATAACCATCGGGCCGTTTAGACAAATTGATAGAGACCTCATTCATTAAAATCCATCCAACCGTTGGGATGTTTCGAGGGTATAAAGAAATCCACATTACCCTTCTTTTCAGTCGGCTAAAAACATATATATGCATGCGAAATTATTTAAAAAGTGTATCGATATTTTTTAAACAGTGTATTATTTCTTTAATATAAAAATATTTTACTGTAAATTTCACAATTATTCTTATAATTTTCACACGTCTGTACTTACATGAAAAAGATTTATGTAATTAAAAAAACTAATAAAGATTGTAAAAAACATTTCATGTTCAGACTTTTTTTTCCTGGGTCTTCGTAATTAAAAGTTTTTTTTCTTTTTCCCCTTGACTCTTAATTTCCGGCTAATAGAAATATTTTAACAAATTCCTTTAAAGACCAGTTTCGTACAAGAAACACATGATATTCGTTTTTGTTAAAATTATATTAAAGTATATTTTAATAATGGTTTTTGTATAATTGTAAAATTTTTCTTCGAATGATTGTCTTCTATATTTTAAGCAATTATGCCTTTGTATTTGAAAATTTATATTTTACTCCAAAACATTTTTAATAAAAAAATAATTTCTATTTTTTTTCGTTTATTTACAGTATTTCGTGTAAGAAACCTATTTATTTGAAATTTACAAATCTTAAAAACTATATATGAATTTTTAAGAAATCCCTAGATTAATTTTCGGCAGAATTTATGTATAATAAAAATACCTATATTCCAAATGTAACATTTTTCAAGCATTTAGTCCTGAGAAGGAATACTCTATGTTAAAAATGTATATTAAATTTAATATATAAGTATGAGTTCAAACAACTTAAAAAATCGATTTTATTCAAAAAAGCAAACATTTCTTTTTGAAATTAGTTAAAATTATAATATTCTTTCTTTACATAAAAAAATCAAATTATGTTTTATAAAAAATGTCTAATATGTAATAATTTTTATTCCATATTATTCTGTAAGTGTTAAAACTCCAACCATTATTTCATAACAACGAAATGTCCCTGCATTTAAGTTTAAATTTCAGAGCGTTCTGAATAAGAAATTTAACAAGCCTTAACAATTTTCCATTTAAAAAAAAACCCATATCTTTATTGCAAACTAGCCCTCTACCACGCGCTCGTTGGCCTGTTGATTAATAAGTTCGATTCGAATCGCGCTGTCCCATGTTCAAAGCAAACTGGATCTAAGGAGAAACGAGAGACGTATTAAAAAAAAAAAAAAAAAAAAAAACCTCCATTTTTCAGATTAAGGAAATTTTTTGTCCTAGAGCATGAAGAAAAAGAACGGGAATTTCTTCAATTGACGAATATTTTTCTTTCTTGTTACAGATAAAAAAGAAACGGACATTCTTCAATTCTCGTATATATTCCAGTAGTAGTGCTGCCAATTCTTCAATTAACGGATATATTCCGGTAGCAGTGCTTCAAGGAATATTTCTGTGAATTGAAGAAAGTATTTCTAAGAGTGTAAAAACAAATGTTAAAAATGCGGAGATAATTTTTATTTATTTATTTATCTATTTATTTAATCTAGAATAAACATTAAAGTATTAACATTAAAAACATTTCTTTTGCAAATTTAATACATTTAATATACATACTTTTGAAAAAAAAAAACTACATTATGATATAAATTTAGAAAATCTTAAAACATAAATATGTAAATATGAGCATAAAATAATTCAAATATCGAAGGAGGCCGTTCATATATCTCAACTGTGCCAAACGTTCCGATTTCATGTGTATTGCTAAGAATTTCAAATACTATTCCGGAATTATATATATTTTTATAAAATGCGATTTTTGATTGAAAATCATATTTTGGAGATCTTATTTCAAAATTCTAGGCTTCAAAAATTGTAATAAATCCCCTAAAATGAGTACATTTGACAGCTATAGTGGTCGTTATGTTTCTCGATAAAGTAGAGGATGACTGTTAAATGTCAGATTTATGTAATTTTGTAACATATGATAAACTACTTTTGCAACTTTACCAGATTTAAACACATGAGGTATTCTGATAAATCTAAATATTAAATATAGCTTTACAAAATATTCTAATTGGTGTGAATCAATATTATTTAAACAGACGAAACCCTTTCAAATATTACAGATAAATAAATATATATATATATATTTGTAAGTTAAGTAAGGAAAAAAATGTCCCTTAACATTACATAAGCTAAGAAATAATCGAAAGACTTCTCCCGTAATGTACATTTTTAATAAAAAGAAAAGTGTCCAATTAAGCTGATGACATTGAACTCGCAAGCTATTCACATTAATTGTATATTATACTCTTATATCAAAGAGAAATGCCTCTATAAAAATAAATTAAGCGGGTATTATCCACCCCTCCCGTTTCCCCTCTTTTTACTTAACCAATGAGCCTCCTATTTTCATCAAGTAAGCGCATTATCGAAAAAACCTGTATACCAAATCTGAAGCAAGTCGGATAGAAAAACCCATTTATCTAAATTAAGGTGGTATTAGCCCCCTGCCCCCCCCCCCTTTATGAACCTTCCCCAATGAACTTCAAAATCTAATCAGAAAAGCGCCTTATCTGAATAAACCTGTATACCAAATTTGAAGCAAATCCAATAGAAAAACCCATTTAACTAAATTAAGGTGATATTAGCCCTCCATCTACCCCTTTTTATTTAACCAATGAACTTCCAAATCTAATCAGGAAAGCGCCTTATCAGAATAAACCTGTATACCAAATTTGAAGCAAATCGAATACAAAAACCTATTTAACTAAATTAAGTGGAGTATTAGCCCCCGTTCTCCTCTTTAGACTCAAACAAGAACCTTAAAATCTAATCAGAGAAGAGCCTTATCAGAATTAACCGGTATACCAATTTTGATGAAAATCTGATAATTCTGCATGACAAACCCATTTATCTATGTTAAGGGGTTGATTAGCCCCCAGTCCCCCCCCCCCCCTTTATACTTAACACTAGAAAGACCTGCTGGTGTCAACTCGACATCGATCAAATGACAAAATGTCGATTCGAACCAGATTTTTTTTTCGTTAAATTAATTAACACTAGAACGCCCGGAAGGAGCCCATTCGACTCCGACCATATGATTAAATGTCAACTGGAACAAGAAATTCTTTCATAAAATAAGTTAAATTTAAACTACGCAGATTTGCGTTAAATAAATCAGTCAAATATTTTTATGAAACTTGAGTAAAACTTCCGGACTTTCTAGCGTTAAATTGTAACTAGCGAAAACTCGGTTGAATAAATAAGTGAAATTATTTTAAATAAAAATCATGGTGTTAAAATGTTTTTATTAAGATTGGGTAAACTTTCCGGACGTTCTAGTGTTAATCAATAACCCCCCGAAGCTAATCAGGGAAACGCCTTATCAGAAGGAACCTAAAAAAAAAAAAAAAATTAAGCACATCGGATATTTCTATCAAGAGTTATCGCGTTACGTACATGCATATATATGTACGTACATACATACATACCTATAGTACCGGCAAGCACATTAGCTCTCAGACTTTCATAGCCTGCGAGCTAAAAAAAAGACAAATAAAATTTCCTAAATTAGCAAGAAGGTTGACGAAGATATAGCACAACCACTTTCGAGACATCCGTGTTTCCGAAAAGTGTTTCATTATCTTTAAAAAACTCAGAAATAAATAGACTTACAAGATTTTCCCATATTGAACTGCGTAATATAATTTTTGCATGGGAAAGTAACAATATAATGTTAATGTTAATGCTGTTAATGCAGCATTTGTCTGGTGTATATGTTTTATAATATATGTTATATATGTTATATAGTATATATGTTATATGTATATAAATTTGTCTACATACCTTTTTAAATTTTTTCGATCGATGCTATGTCCTTTTGCAGACGCATGAGCACTTAACTAATCATTAACACGATTTAAAACTTTAAGGAGTGAAGTACTTTCAGTACTAAAATTTTGAAATAAACGACTGGTACCAGAATTTACAAACAAATTTATTTGGAAATAAGAAAAAGGCTATATTTCACATACATATTAAATGGAAAAGATTTTCCAAAATTCTGGTGCCATTGTGACGTTTCGGAATTAAAATTAAATGGTTTTATAAACATACCATGCTCCTGAAAGGGTGACTGCTGCTTTTAGACTTTCTAATCCTTCCCACTGTTTCTATTTACCTATTTTAAGTAATATTTAAACGGAAAAAAGTTTCTATCAATAACTTTCCCATTTTCTAGCAATTTTTCACATCTTTTTTCAGTCAGTTTTAAACATTTTTTTTTCCACCACACCATTTTACTTCAGCTTTGCAGAAAAAAATTACATTCTTTTATATGTATAACCATTAACTTCATTATACACAGTGTATATTAAAAATATTTCCAAAACCACTTAATTAAGGGAGCCTTGAGCATCTGGTAAACGCTCCCCTCACATTGACTGGGTCAAGCCTCCCTACATACATATACCTTTTCTAAAGAATAGCACATTGTTATGTTAAGCAAAACTTACTGTAAAATCTTTATACCTAGAATGAAAGCTCGATATTTTAGCAATACTTTAAACCTACTTACTTAAATTTCTATGATATAATTTCTCTGAAAGAAACTTACAAAATATTTCTAAAAAACACACCTATTAGGTTGAAAACGTCTCACAATTGATTTTTTCCACACCTATTTCGATTATTTCTATGAAACGAAGACTGTTGTTTGAGCATCGTAGTAGCTTTGGTTGATACCTATTTATAAAAATCTGAAATTCTTTTAAATATGAAAATTGATGGGTGGGTCAAGCCTCCCGTTTGGTCAACTGTCCCTAGTCTCCGCTATATTAAAGGTAAAAAAATCTATTATAATTTTCAGTTAAAGAATTTGCTTTTGATTTATATTCTGTAATCCGAGAGGCTCAGGCTGCAGCTACTAGTATACGATAATGGAGAGAGAAAGGACAACCTCTCTTAGATGCACTAGACAATATAAACCAACATACAAAAGAAAGGAGTGAAGTAAAATAACATTTAAATAATTATTTCACTGTATGATTGAGTATATCTTTTTAATAGCATCTATTTTAGAAAATTAGTCTTAATTGTGACTATATTGCATAGTACTAAATCAGATGGAATAAAAAAAAGAAAATGAATTTTGATGATGTCAACGCTAAAAGTTTTATAAAATAAATTAAAATCAAAACTGTTCTGCAATAACAGTTTGTAATATTAAAGAAAAAAGTAAATTCATGTACCTCTGAATGCTTGGTAACATCACCTCTGAACAAAGTATCTACACATTCAAACTTACATCTATTATCATCTATTTTAGAAAATTAGTCTTAATTGTGGCTATATTGCATAGTACTAAATCAGATGGAATTTAAAAAAAATGAAAATGAATTTTGATGATGTCAACGCTAAAAGTTTTATAAAATAAATTAAAATCAAAACTATTCTGCAATAACAGTTTGTAATATTAAAGAAAAAGTAAATTCATGCACCTCTGAATGCTTGGTAACATCACCTCTGAACAAAGTATCTTCACATTCCAACTTACATCTATTAACATCTATTTTAGAAAATTAGTCTTAATTGTGACTATATTGCATAGTACTAAATCAGATGGAATACAAAAAATGAAAATGAATTTTGATTATGTCAACGCTAAAAGTTTTATAAAATAAATCAAAACTATTCTGCAATAACAGTTTGTAATATTAAAGAAAAAGTAAATTCATGTACCTCTGAATGCTTGGTAACATCACCTCTGAACAAAGTATCTACACATTCAAACTTACAATATTACTCCAATATATGAGCGTCCGTAACTTTATACATTCCCATAAATAGTTTTATCTTAAAAAGCTATGTTTATGCACATATTTAATAATAAATGTTATAAAATAAATACATATATATATGCGCACTCACATTTGCATGAATATATAAGAACATTTGTTGGCGAATAAACTTTTTCCATACACTTATGACTATAAATATTATAAATATAGTTCATACAAACTAGATAAAAAATAAAAACCTTCATGAATCA
This sequence comes from Maratus speciosus, assembly GCA_963932465.1. Taxonomy (NCBI): domain Eukaryota; kingdom Metazoa; phylum Arthropoda; class Arachnida; order Araneae; family Salticidae; genus Maratus; species Maratus speciosus. Next base: position 376,894,354 of record OZ010788.1, on the reverse strand, counting down.
AAAATCCGGCTTGCCATATATCTCTAGAAATTGATTACACTCTAAAGCGGAACTGTATTTAAAATGCCCTAAATCAAAATTTATGTAAGAGAAAGAATTGATACACATAAAATTCTGATTTCTCCTTAACCATGACTTTCAGTCGCGGTTAGCATATATGTATGAATGGAAATGTTGAGATTCTCCTTTAGCGAGCCAGCCCTTATCTCCAGCTTCCATCTCCGGCAAATACATCAGCACAAATGGGGCAATAAATTCAGGGAGCCCGCTGCAGTAATATGCGTTTACATCATACAAACAGCTTAGCCTAATCGGAAACCATAAATATGGTATAATTGGTTTTCGCCGGCTCCTGAAGAACGAAGATGGTAAATAATAACGTTAAATGAAACAAAATGAGAAATGATGGTCGCAGTGTTCGTTTTATGAAAGTAATCGCAATACGAAACCCACTACTGGCAAAAAAATGAGGGGGCATTTAATGAATATGTATGCGAAAAAAATGCAAACATTGTTTATTTTTCATAAGAAAATGGCCCATATTTATTTCGACGAAGAGTGGAGTTTACAGTTAAGTAGAGTCGTTATGAAAACTGAGTGTTTGGTTTAATTTATGAAAAAAAAATGAAGGAGAAATTTTTTAATAAATATTAACAGAGTTAATCAATCAATTGTAAACTAAACCTTTTACATAGGAAACGAATTTTTAATTGCTTTTAGAAAGCATTTTCGAAATTGAAAGGAATATCGTACTTTATTTATAAACTCCATTAATTATACAATCGTTTAATACAAGATTGCATTTTATATAAATATATAGATAGATCAGGGTAAAGCTTGTTTTTTACTCAGTAATGATGATTCAATATGATTGAGTATGATGATATAAGTATAATGTTATTAAATATAAAAAATATAAAAAATAATCTAATAGTAAAAATAAAATATAATGTAATAGTAAAAAAAAAAGTAAAAATAATATTATAAACAAAATAAATAACGTAATATTTTGAATATAATTGAAAGCGGCGTATGTAACCATGATGCGCTTCTTATATGAACGTATGTGTATTACATGATATACATTCGGTAAAAAATCAACTCAAAATACTGTCCATTGTTATGAAGACATGTGTGTATAAAATAGCTAATTTCATTTCAAACCTGAATGCATTTGGAGACGAAAGTCGAATAGAACTATATATATAAAATTTAATCTGATTAATATTTTTCCGTGCATTTGAAATGGCATGTGTCATCAATTAAATCGAAAATCTCTCTCTAAATACAAAAGGTTTTCCTGTCGTGTTTAAAGTTGCAATCGTCATTAAGAAAATATAATTTATAGGTTATAGAACGTGCTCGGTAGTGACCTCATTTTTCCTATCAACAAATCCACAATGATCTGATATCATAAAACCATGCTTTATAAAACACAAAATATCTTCGTCACCTTATATATATATTTGCCTTATATATATTACCTTATATATATATTGGTCATATTTGCCACTGTCTAGTCTTCCAGATACTCTGGAAGTTGTTGGAACAAATAATTCGATGAAAGCATTAAAAGGTTTTACTTGTTCATCGTTTGTGACTTTTGTTGCAACATATATATTTTTAATTTGAATAATTCTTAAAATAAGCACATATAAAATTTGCGAAGAATAGGGGATGGTGTTGTTCCTTTGACCATTTTGCAAAATTTAAATTTTTGTTGCTTAACACGTTGAGTGCCGCGTCGTTGATAACATTGTGGTCGACACATAGTTGTACCTTTGACGGTGAGTTGTTGTACCTCTGACCAGGCAATTAGACAACACAGCAATGAAGAAAAAAATCATCTTATTCAGTATCGTTGTTTCTTGTGTTTAGGGTGTTGCTTTTTTTCAGCTTCAATAATTAGCTTTTTAGGAGTATCAGTCAGGATACGAGATTTCCCTTTATGCCGCCCCCTATTTGGCATTTTCTTTGCTTGCACTTTTGGATGAGGTCTCACAGTTTCAGGTGTTAAGATAAGTGGCGATAGATTTGAACTGCTACATTGAGGAATGATACTGTCAGTTTGAGCTGCGCCACACAATGTTGGCTCATCCAAATCAGTTTTAAGAAGCATCGGTCTATCTGTTACAGTAGCTGCAACAAATTCGTCATCAGAGAAAACGTTCTCATTGAAAGGCACAAAACTTTGTAGATTGTTACAATCTACCATTTCTTTCTAACATTTCCTGTAGAAACCATCCAATTATTTACAGGCTTATTATAAAGGACATTAAAAGGACCATAATAACCCTTATCAAGGGGTTGCATTTTATTGCTAGAGTGTGGATGAAACGTCATTTAGTATCGCGCCACTAGCCTTAGCTAAATCAATTATTGGAATGGTAATATGAGATTTATGGTTATCATTTAGCAATACTGGTCTTTCAGTATTAGGTCTAACATTTTTCAAAAAATGTTGAAAGAACTGTTGGAATATGGTCTCATTTGTATAGCCCGATGGGTTTGCAGCCTTGATTGATCCAGGATGCGTTCTGTTCAGCATTAATGGTTTAAAGTTGATCCGGGGAAAACCAAATAAACGGAAAATGATATTTCGGATGCACTATCAGCAATAATCGTAGTGATAGTTGCTCTCTTTCAGGCAGACTTTATCCCTCCAACTGGTATTTTTCCATTGAAGTCTATGAGTTTAGGAGGTACATGAACTGTGCTTTTATACCAGCCTACATATTTTTTTATTATTTACAAACAACTGAAGTAAAAAAAAAATATTGTTAACTAATTTCAAGACAGATGCAGTAAGTCATAGAAGTTGAAATGTTTAGAAAATATTTTAAGCGTGTTGTACCTTTGACCTGATCAAACGAACAACAACTAATCACGGTCAGAAATACAACCATGATAATGCAAATAACTAACCATACTACAATTTTAGGGTTAGGAAAATCCTTTTCATAAGCTGCACCATACTTATAAAAGTCTATAGTTACCATGGCAAATTATTTCTATCAAAAAAGTCATCGCACAAAAAATATTATTACGCAAAACATTAACAAATAAATCCTTACATTTTTATGATGGAAATGCATTAGTACTATTCACAGGAATCTTCTTTCACTTGAATAATACACAGTAGATTGCACAAGCCCTCTAGTGAAGGAACTATGCAATAATTACATCAAAATTCATAAAATGCTGCTGGATGGCGCAACAGCCTAGGTGGTCAAAGATACAACACCTTTCCCTTGGTTAAAAAGCCATTTATTTTAGGAAGAACGTAGCTGAGTTATTAAAGTGTTGCTTGCATATGAGGGGTTCACAGCCATAGTCGATCAAGTCCATTTTGAAAAAAAGAAAATGTGATAGTAAATCTGTTTTATCTACTCTCATAGTAGAACCAAGTCTGTTTTCATATACTTTATCATATATGACATGTGTTAACCGCCTTGGTTCACTGTAGCAGTTAATAAAACAGATTTTATGCACATTCAGAATGAAGTATATATATATATTTTTTGCAAATTGGATTTGCTCTACTGCGATTGTGAACCCGTCGAGTATCTACAACGCAAAAGATTGCTCGTAGTAATGAAATGTGTTACTTATGGATTATATCTCAAAAACTCTTCGAAATATGTAAAGTACAAAAAAAAAAAAAACAGAATTTTTTTCAGCTTCGTCAATTTAGTAGGAAATGATATTCCATATGCATTAATAACCTTAACCTAAAGCGAAAACTACGAATTTAAATTTGTGTGATTTTCTACTATCTACATTGTAAACTAGCATAGTTTCTAACTACAGTGTTGCGTTCGTTACAGAGAACTATAGTGTAAAAAAAACATATTGAAATAGCAACCTAACAACAAAGATCTACAGCTTTTCTCACATTATTAAACTGCTACCTGGGAAGTAGTTTGTCCCGGTACACACGCCGCGGGGGCACTAATTTTCCTAAATGTTTTGTATATTTTTTATTTATTAACATTTTTCTTTATGGGCTTGTGTTGTCCTATCCTCCAAGCGCGATATCAGATGTAGCCTTTAATACGAGATTCTCTTTCCTGACTGGCGATAGAATAATTTATTTTCTCTCTCACTAGTCCGCATGTAGTTGTGATGCTCCTGTCAGGTCCCACTTTTGGGGTCGATGATGTGACGATGGCTTTAAACTTGATATGTTCCGGCCCTTTTATGTGTTAAATGGGGATATATAGCATCATCAAAAGTCGGTGGTAACACACCGTTTGAAAGCCGTACTGGCCGAGCTTTGTCTTGATATTGTAGAAGCGTAGTACGAAAATCGTTCGTCCTTGCAGGAACAGTGACATACAGTCGTGGCCAAAAGTTTAGGACCGCCGTGCAGGAACTAGCGTTTTTAAAATTGAAACCACTGATAACGTCATAAATCAAATCGATTTCCGTCAGATGGCGTCATTCCGTTTAACAGTGGAGTTACTGTATTCGCTTTTCGTTTGAACTTTGAGTAATAAATGTCGCAGACGCAATTTATTGTCTGGATCTTAAATTTCAATGGTGGTCCTAAACTTATGGCCACGACTGTAAATTGCACTAACTGGTATGCACATTTTTCTGTTTTGGTTTAGGTCAGAGATTATTAAACTATTACCACGTAACCATTTCATAAATTCCTATGCCTTCGTAGAACCCTTGAACATACCTCTTGGATTTTGAATACCACATATATAAACTGACAGATATATCTAAATTAACAGAGATATACAAGCTTGTGATATTATATATTTTTTAACACTATTCTTAAATTTACTGTTTCATTGTGCAGTGTTCACTCACTTTTCTATGAGTAAGTACCACCTGTATAACTGTAGCTAACCAGTACAAAAATTTATTATATATCCAACTGTTGTTCTTAGAAATTTTTATGCATGTAGCACAAAAAAAAATACTCATTTAGGAAGGTTTGATGGAAATGAAACAACAAACTTCATTCCATCACAAAACTTTAAATTGAAAATCTACTTTAGATCAATTGAGTTATTAGTCTTTATAACACTGTTTATACACGATATAACTTCTTAATTAGTTCGCGACATGAAAAGTTTTATAAAAGAAATTTTATATTGACCTGGAAAAAACTTGCTACAGAATAATAATAAAAAAAACTCTCGAAACTGGCTAAAATAATTCTAGAAAGTTAGAAAATCGTTGCTAAAGAGAAACTGGAACAAAAAAAAATTAAAGTTATCAGAAATGAAAATTATCTTATTAGTATAATATGTTGAAAAGTCATACTCTAAAAAAATATATATACAATACTTATTTAATTCAAATAGCATAAAATGGTAAAAGGCTAATTTTGAAATATACATTAAAATGAACTAAGATTTTAGCCTAATTCGCTATTCCAAAACATGCGTATATATTGATTTCTCTTAAACTGTTTTAACTATAAAATCTCATTTTCTTTCCTTATCTTTCTAAATAATTGAATTTTGCTATGCAGGATACATTTCTTGAAAAAACTTTAAATTAGTCATTTCACATGCGATGCAATATCTCTGAAAAATCCAAGCAAAACATATTCTTTTGAAATTTAGAGAATTATGCAGTGAAACTTTAATCAAAACCTAGAGAATATCAATATGTATACTCATCTTTTAATTCAAGATATGCCTATTCCCCAGTATTTTCAAAATAATGAAAAAAATATTTTTAGAAGCAAAATGGAAATGAAGAAAAGATTTCACTTTAAATAAATACAGAACACAATAGGCTCACAGTATTTTAATATAATTTCAAAGAAAGGTTTTTTTGAATTATATTTGAATAAAATGAAATTCAATAAAATAAATCTTTTGATTCCACACTTTTTTTTTCTTTGCGTATTATTTTGTAATAAATTCGAGCTATTCATAAATAAATGGGAAAATATATATTTTTTTCAAAGCTACAAAAACAGATGACACAGTCTTGGATTATTAAAATTGGATATCATAATTTAAAGAAAAATGAAGTAGTTTTTAAAGATCTTTTTTAATGTTTTTATACGCCTAGAGAATTTCTCCGCTTACAATATTTTATTTTTTTTATCAAAACTCAAATAATAACGAATTTTTTAAAAGAAACTGAAATGACTTTTCGTATATTCTGAAAACTTTGTCTTTAAGAGTAAGACATAGTATGTAAAAACACACTGCTTTAATTAATTATTTTATAAGGAACTTATTTAATGTTACAAATAGCATATATTGGTATGTTGGAAAGTAAAGAGAGATTTTAAAGCGTGTCCATAAATTAATTGCTATAAAAAGTCGTTACAAATAAGCAATTTATATTTATCAAAATAAACAGTTTTCAATGAATTGTTTTTTCATCTTATTACAGTGACAGTTATTATTTTCACTCTAAATGGGAGATTTCAGCGAGGATGGATTGCTACAGTATAGTATTTTTATAAGCTATTCTCCACATCTTATCAACATTCATATTAAAATCCTTTGTTGCCAATATTACTCATTTGGTTCCGCAGTAAAAATGATATTCATGTACATTTTTGGGTACCTTTCTTTACAAAAAAGCTACCTATTGCAGCCGTTCGGAGGAAAGCGATTTAAAAAAATTTTGGTATATTTTCATCGATCATGACCCCCAGATCCCGAAACCACCCTCCGTTCAAAATTGATATATATATATATATATATATCTGACCTATGTCACACTGTAAATCCCGTAATTATGAACCGATTTCGATGTGATTCGGTGTGTACATAGTACATACCAATGTCTCGACCGAGTTCGTTGGCCAGCTTCATCCGCAGTTTTGTTTCAAAATGGCGGCCATTTAAAATTTAAAAAAAAATTTTAAACTTGAAATGTGGTACCAAAAAATTAAAAATGGAAAAATATTTTTTTCTTATGTATTTGACCTTTATACAAAGATTCCGGAGCAGTTTTTGTTTCGTCTATATCTTAAAAAATGGCTGAGTTATAGCATTTTGAATTTCTAGCGTGGCTGACATTTTGAAACGTCCTGAATTTTGTCACGCGATAAAAGGCGTATTTATGCACCGATTTGGATGTAATTCAGTGTGTACATAGTACATATCAATCTCTCGACCGAGTTCGTTGGCCAGCTTCATCCGCCGTTTTGTTTCAAAATGGCAGCCATTTAAATTTTTTTAAAAAAATTTAAAACTTGGAATGTGGTACCAAAAAATTAAAAATGGAAAAATATTTTTTTCTTATGTATTTGACCTTTATACAAAGATTCCGGAGCAGTTTTTGTTTCGTCTATATCTTAAAAAATGGCTGAGTTACAGCATTTTGAATTTCTAGCGTGGCTGACATTTTGAAACGTCCTGATTTTTCTCACGTAATAACAGGCGTATTTATGAATCGACTTGGATGTACCTTGGTGTGTACATAGTACATACAAATATCTCGACCGAGTTCGTTGGCCGGCTTCATACGCCATCTTGTTTCAATATGGCGGCCATTTAAAAAAATAAAAAAATAAAAAAATTTAAATGAGATACCAAAAAATTGGAAAGTGAAAAAGATTTTTTTTTGTATGTGTTTGACCTTAATACAAAGATTCCGGAACAGTTTTTCTTTCGTCTATATCTAAAAAAAATGGCTGAGTAATAGCATTTTGAATTTCTCTTGTGGCTGACATTTTAAAACGACCTGATTTTTGTCACGCGATAACAGGCGTAATTATGAACCTATTTGGATGTAACGTGGTCTGTACATAGTACATACCAATGTCTCGACCGAGTTCGTTGGCCAGCTTCATTCGCCATCTTGTTTCAAAAGGGTTGCCATTAAAAAAAATTAAATTTAAAATTCAAAATGAAGTATTAAACAATTGGAAAATGAAAAAGATATTTTTATGTGTTTTGGCCTTGATACAAAGATTCCAGAGCAGTTTTTGTTTCTGAAAATTTGTTCTTTTGTTTAAATCTTAAAAAATAGTTGATTTATAGCACTTTGAATTTCTAGCATGGCTAACATTTTGAAACGATCTGGTATTTGTCACGCGATAACACACGTATTCGCCTATTTCGATGTAAGAAGGCATGTGGATAGTATACATCAACACCTCGACAAAGTTCGCTGGCCATATTCATCAGCCATCTTGTTTCAAAATGGCGACCATTAAATTAAAAATTATATATATATTTAAAGTGAGGTGCAAAAAAATTAGAAATTGAAAAAGGTTTCTTTCTTAAGTATTTGACCTTGATATAAGGATTCAGGAGCATTTTTTGTTTGTCTTTACCTTAAAAAATGGCTCAGATATAGCAGTTTCAATTTCTATTGTGGGTGACATTTTGAAAAATCTGATTTTTTGCATGCGACAGCACTCCTATATATTAACCGATTCCGATGTGAGTGAGCATGTGCACAGCAATTACTAAGGTCTCGACCAAGTTCACTGCTTAGCCTCATCCACCATGCTGTCTTAAAATGACAGGCACTTTAAGAAATTGCCGAATTTGGCAGCCAAATATATGCTACTTTAAAGAAAAGCAGCTTGGATAAAGCTGATTAATTTCGCGAAATTCTCATTCATTATATTGATAAAAATTAGTATTGAATCTCCTATATTCGGTTTCCACTAAATTGAGCTTCGTGCGTTTGAATGACATAATTTGGCTTTTTTTAAATAAGGATTATGAAAGCTACCTCTTCCTCCCGGCACTGGCCGGAAGGACTTTTTTACATACACCAGTAAAATAACGATACACGGTACGACAAAATAACTGTTTTGAAAAACACAAATAGTAGCTTTGTACCTTTAAACACAGTTTCTTAATAATTGTTGAATTTAAACAAATTTAAAGCCTGTAAAGTCATACAAAGGCAAGAAAAGAAGCAGAAAGTGAAACATACCATTTTTAGATTCTAATAAAATATATTTGGATTCTAAGGTCGCCGTCTGAACCAATCCTTTAAAAAAATGAAAATCTCAGCGTCTATTTAAAAGTTGTACGCGAACATATATCGAAAAAATATTCAAAGGAATTGCCTTCTTTGCTAAAATTTTAAAGAAAATGTACAATAAATGATTTCGATGATTTCAAATGATAAAAAATTTCAATCAGAAGTTCATATTTTTTACGAATAGTTTTACAACATAAAATGTATTTAGTAAACTTTACAAATGATGTGGCCAATTATTTTCTCGTGGAATATCAGGCTTCTTCTTTATTTTATTCCGAGTATTTTTGTTTCAAAGTAATGATTGATGTAGGAGTTTGATTAATTCATTCTACTAAGTAGAGAATCTCTGTTTTGTCACATTTCATGTAAGAACTGTGAAAGTAACGCGTGTTTGTTACGCGATGTCTTCACTTTTTTTTGCTACCAAATTGTCTTGTTTATTGAAATTGTTAAATCCGTCGTTTAATTGATTGTTCCAAATGGCTTCTTCTTTATTTTATTCCGATTATTTTTCGCAAGCATGTATTTTTCGCAAGATATATTTCGCAAGCATGTCTTCTAACATGAATACGTGTTTGTACAAGGAAATTAGACACTTTGGTAAAAATTTCACCTCCTAGATATATCATACCTTTAGGCAAAGCGTCTAGAGTGAGGGCATCATCTCCCGATGAACATCATGCTTTTAAATGCTCTATTCAGATCGATTTCGAACACTTTGTTGCTGTTGAAAGCTTCATGGAAAATGTGTACAATGCTGTAATTGGAAATGTTTATAAATTCAGGAACAGATATACTCAAACAATGATCTTTTCGAATCAATTCCCAAATTTTTTCAATTATTGCATACATTTAAAGCCACGCTTTGTTTTATAGGATACTGTTCATTATTGATACCATACGTCCTTTATTATACCATTTGAGGCATTCAAATATTGTGTCTTTGATAAACTCTCTTCTTGGTACACACCTTCTAACAAAACATCTTTCTGTGGAAGATTTTTTGAGTTTCATAAGAGACGTAAGATTGATACTTTGTTCAATTTGAACATTATTTTTGCATTTATTGGACATAGCACTGAATTAAGATTTAGTTTGAACAAAATTTACTGCCTATCTGAGAAGTGCGTGAGCTTCACAATCACGCAAAACAGAAGTTATATTATGTAGTACACTTGCGATTGATGAGTGATTGTCCAATATTTCTAAAATTGGAAAAATTCCTATCAAACCAAATAGTAGTCTAACTATCATGAAGTCATTACCAAGTTTTACAATCTTGCTGTTCAATTATGTTAGACGCTTGTACCAGTGAATCTTAGAATCACGATTGAGACTGTTAGGATGCTTGCCTCAATGTTTAATGCTTATTTACAGAAATAAGTTTATGTTCATGGAGAGCAAAAATTCAATCTATTCTTTTAAAAATAAAGTCAAATAACTGAATAACATCACTCGAATTCTCTACGATTATAAACAAAGTTGTGAGGGTTTAGAAAATCGTTTGCGAATAACTTACAAAACTGCAAGGATTACTAGACTAAATTTTCGAAACCATTTTGGATACACAAATAAATATGTGATTGAAATTTTTAAATTCTGACCAATATTTGCAAATTAACGGAATATGACATGAAATAGACACACCCTAATTATGTTTACCACTATTTCTTGTCTCAGCAGACAGAAGACACATTTTGTCAAAACATAAGACGCATTTGACTACGGATGAAAAGAAGCAAAACTTGATTTTCTCCAAGTAAAAAAAAATATATGTATATAACACTTTAACAGACTAAATTATAACTGTATTGTCAGAATGTTATAGAATGCTTTTCTATGCTCTTTGTAGACTAAATATATATATATAACTACTCAGATATCCAAAAGCTAATTAACACTTTTAGAGGCAAACTGCTTATGTTGCTAAAATGTTAAAATGATTTAATGATACCGGGATTTATGAACGAACTTATATGAGAGTAATTAAAAGCTTTTCTTAGCGTACAATACACAAAGTAGAATTTAATTCCTAACTTCTGGAGCCAGTGTGGCGTTTGGGAATTAAAAATAACTGGTATATATATTATTCCTATGCCCTTCAAGGGGTTAAAAAGTAAGAACCGATAACTGAGAAAATGTAGGCAGTAAAAAGATGTGGCTTACTTAAAAATGCACAAAAAACACTGAAGAGTTTTAATAATATATATGTATATTGGCAATATTATTGTTCAAATTATTAAAATTTAAGTTTTCTTATACTTATTCTTACCAAAATATGCAAATGATAGAAATATGACGTGAACTGCATACACTCGGGCAATATAAATTTTATATTTGTTATGTAAAATCAGAAAAAACTGCATTTTGGTTGGGTACGAATAGCAAGTAAACTTGAATAGCTATAAAATACTCGCAGAGCTCTAAAACCCACTTACTTAACTAAGGAAGTTATACAGTTGTACCAACTAAATTTTGATAAACTGCACATCTCAAAGTGAAATGCGCATTTAGTATCAGACATTATACACATTTTATGGGATATACATGAAATATAAAAGTATATACATTTACAGGGTTGCCACGCTACAGGGAATTTCCTGACCTGAAAATTCTTCGACACCAGTACGTCCTTAAAGAGAATCGTTCTTTAAATAATGAGAAATTTCGTGCGGTTAATCTAGCTCCATTTTTCTGTAATAAAATACTGATATTTTGACTGGAAATTTCCCTAAAGCGTGGCAACCCTGATTTACATGAAACCGATTAGATTGATCGTTATTAACAACAAGTGTAGTGGGTGATCAATCCATTTATTTCAAAACAAAAATCCGCAACTAAGAAATTACGAAAAATATGTTTTTATAATAATGCCGGATCACATACTGTAAGAGTAGTAAAAAGATTCGTTCGAAAGTTACACTCAGAAAATTATATTACGTCGATTTACATAGTTGTGCTTACCTTTTTGCCACTTTCTACAATTGTAATAAAGATTGTGCTATGATACATTTTTGAAAATATTCAATGAAACAATCTGGAACATACACGGATCAGGAGTCTGAACGTCAGCTGAACGTCAGTGAACGCTGAACTCAGCTGAACGCTAGTGTTAAACGTCAGCTGTGGAAAAAGCATTTTAATTTTGACATAGTATTTGTATAATGTTGAAATTGTGTATCGCTTTATATAATGTCAAAAATCTTCAAAGCCTCAAATTATTTTTTTTACATAGATTTATAAGACTATAAGGTTTTCTTATGGTTAAGGAAATCTAAATTTAACAACTTTTAACATTAAATATAAATATCAGACAATGGAATTCTTTGACTATAAAACAATTTTTTTAATGAAAATTTTAGATAAAGTTTACTTTTCTTCAGTAGAGCACTGCCAAAACACATCTTTCTTTCTCTATAATTATATGCTTAAATTTTAGAATATTGTTTCAGTTTCTGGATTCTAGCTTATGTATAAATGCGCTTTCCAAAAAAAAAAAAAAAAAAAAAAAAAAACTAAACCTGTTTCACATTAAGGTTCATGGCCTGCAGTCAGCAGTTTTGTTTTCTTAATAGATATGTGATTGAAATTTTTTCATGTTACATGTCAAACAATTTAAGCACATGAGGTGCTATACAGCATATGTCACGTGTAGGTGATCAGCTTAACGCGGTATATTCAGTGTTTAGTTCATAAACAGTAATAATAATTTAAGTCGATATATTCAACTCAGCAGATTGGAGAAAAAATTCTTTGCTGTAGGCCCAAGTAACACTACGTAGGTTCTAAATAATCCCAGTTTGCAGTACTTTCCAAGTCTTTTCAGAATACAGATGTTGGGCAATTAAATCTGGAACAATACTCGAGGGTATCCTGTTTTATATTCCTGTCTCCTAGTGTCGAAGTGTTCCACCTAGCGGTCGAGACTATACACACATCAGTTTATTTGGAGCAGTGATAGCGTTCGGATACGAAATATACAGGGACGTTAAAACTTCGTTATGGCTGAACTCACAGATTTCAAAAGAAGCATGATTGTTAGAGCACGTCGTGCTGCAGACTCAGTAACGAAAGCGGCCACACTTGTTGGTATCGGGAGAAGTACCGTTCCGACTCTAATGACACCCTATATCAAATAGTTAAAGACATGATATGTTAAGTATTACAATGGCCAAAGTTCAAATATGATTGGTAGAGACAAAAGGGTTTTGAAGCCGAGCGTAAACAGAAAGAATAAAACAACAGCATATCTGATAACAGTTTAACGTACATCGTCAGGAATTTATATCAGTAAAAACGATTCAGCATTAACTGTATGCAACAAACATAGACGACAGAGCTCCAAAACCATTGGTGACATTCACCAATTCTATGAAACAACGAAAATGGAGTAACAAGAATAACATTTAGGCACAACAATGGGAGAATGTCTTCTGGCAAATTAATCATTGTTCACGTTATTACAGACGAACGGACATGTTTGCGTTTGAAGAACGCCAGCAGAAGCGTATAATATTGACTGTCTCCTTTATACTGTTAAGTATGCATGTATCACTGGTGTTGTGCGGCGCGATGTTGCACCGTGGTCTCAGCCAATTATTGTCCTACATGGGCGGTATTAATCACAGGATTATTCCGATATTCTGGCCGGCCATCTTCATCCAATTGTGCAAACATGCTTCCCTGATAAATAGCCTGCATGTCAATATGATAATGTTCCCATTCACACATCTGGAGTTATACGGTACTAGTATAATTTTCACGATGATGACATACGACACCTGTTGTGGCCAACTCAGTCCCTTGATCTAAATATATTTGAAACTTTTTGAGGTATTGTGTAGGATAGCTTGCACAGAATGTTTCCATTTCCAACGCCACTTTCTGAATTAGTGAACTTTTTGCAAGAGGAATGGTTACGTTTCTCTGTGCGTATTGTACATGACTCGTATTTATCCATCCCACCTTGGATACAACATGTAATTAACGCGAAAAGAGGGTCATCAGCTTTTTATAAAAAAAAATTATCACACAATACAGGTTTTCTTATTATTTTATTCAATCCATATATATAATGCAGGAATTATTTTAATTTTGTCTAAATGTAAATATTTTCGAATCGTTATAAAAGATGGGCTATTACTTAGTATAATGTAGATTTTTAACTAAATTTCTAAATCAAAACACATAAGCCTCATAAGCTTGAACAGTTACTATACTCATGAAAAATATTCTTTTATATAAAAATATAATATTGCTGCGTTAGTATTTTGTGAGACAAATAGGTAAAATTCGTTCAAATATAAAAAAAAAGAAGATCAGAATTAATATATTTAATGTACTGCTTTCAAGTATATGGACATTTAAAAATGAAATATTGATGCAAATTATCACCTATGACTTAAATGAAAATAACTGTAAAGAAATAATTTTATTCAGTTATCTAACTTTTTGGAAAAGGTTCTCTTAAGGAAATGCATATAAAAAACACATTAACTTGCTTCAAAGAGGACAGTAAATTCCAAATAAGCATTCCCAGAATATCAAGATAACGTTAGTTCTCTTTTCCACCACATTCTTATTTTATAATCGTTTAAAAATTTCATCAGTAAATCCTTCATTGAACACAAAAGGGAGGTCTTGATAAGCGAAAATATCTCTGTTGAGAAATGTGGGATTTAATTCCAAGAATAGAAAGGGAAAAAAGTGGAGTCATGGCTGTTTTACATCTTAGATTAATCAATTTGTTCTTAAACTCGCCAGCATTTCAATCTATTTAATCAAATAAAAATCGGGAATGTGAGTGGCTTTGTGGAGATATTCCCCGAATTTCCTTCTAATTGCCGCATTCTTCCTGTCTCGAATTTAATTGAAGCAGTGAAGGGTGAAAACGGATTTAAAGTGAAGGATTTTCAACTACTATAATTTCTCTTATAATAAATTCAATTTATTTCGAAGAATTTAATTTAATTACTTTCTGTTTTCTGGGAACTTTATATATCGGTTATAATATAACTCTTCTTTTATCAGTAGAGTTTTGTAAATAATTTGTATCAAATTTCAAAATCTTTTTTTAGAGATATGTCCTCAGAAAATGTAACAAATATTTTTTACTAGTCAGTACAATCTCCAAAATTGAAAATCCATCATTTTAGATGTGCTTAAAACAAATTAATATGTTTAGAAGGATCATGTTCTCAGTAATATACATTTTCAATATTAAATTTTCTTAGAAAATTGCAAGTTAAGAGAATAAAATTTAAAACATTACATTACAAACTTTGTATTACCCTTTTCTCCCTTTTTATATAGCATATTAATTATCTTAATTTCGTATTTTAGTTAAACTATGTATTTTACATATAATACTATGATTGTATACACAAAAGTGAAATTGGATGATTTTTTTTGCTTATAAAAACACTTGCATTCTAAAAGAATGTGGATGTAATAATTATTTTAATTTCAAAAATAAAAAAACAGAAAGGTTATTTACTTAATAGGCACAACATCTTCAAATATCTTCTAATAAAAACCACAAATTTTAATTTAAAAATCATTGCTGCTGAAAATTACTGCATTTTTAATTTTTAAATCAATAACAAAAAAAAAAAAAAAAAAAAAAAAAAAAAAAAAAAAAAAGATGAATTGATATGTTTAAAGTTAAAGCTAACACAATAATAATTATTAATTGGTAAATGAGAGATAACTATATTATAAAGGACAAACATATCTGTGCGTAACGCATACGTCATTCTGCGAATGGCAACACTTTGAAATGAAATTTCGGTTTTGCAATTTTCGCTACTGCAAATTTTTAAACTTCTAAACATCGCACACTTTCAATTTTTACACCGTCGTATAGAGAAAAAAAATTACTTTTAAATGTAATTTCTTTGAAAGCTCTATCTCAATTTACTTTTGAGATATTAATTTTTTTATAGTTTTTAGTACCAATTTTGTAATTGTGGCAACTGAAGTACTCCATTTCTATTAAAAGTAAAGAGAAAATAGTCATGGTTTATTTATTTTTATTGCCTATATCCTTATTGATGCCATTTTCACATTACAAATAAAAGTAACTTTTTTCTAACTTTTGAACAGAAAATGACGTCAGACATTAAAAAAAAAACACGCATTCTTCTTCACAAATCAAAAAATTAAAGAAGATATTTCAATATTTTTACATTACGCTGATACTAAGTTTGAGACGCTAGGCAAAATGATTCAGTGAGTAAAAATGATGTCATATTCAAAATAAAATGATCATTTCCTTTGATAAACTAAGTATTTGACATATACTAAACGGCCAATACTATGACAACTAAAGGAAATTTCTGAATGGCAAATTTTCGCGGGTACTGAGATTAGAACTTAAAGTTTGTGCGAATGTTTACATGAAAAGTTGTATCGGACAAACGTGACTTTAAGTTTAAAAATAAACTCATTAATAATCTATTGTGCGTTAAAATACTTTTAAATTGTGAATTTGAGTGGTGCGTATGTAAATCTTGAGAATGTGAAAATAACGTACAGTTTAGATTTTATGGAGGGAAATTTTATGATGTGACAAGCGAAATCCTTTTTACTGATTTTATTCATCCCATAAAAACAAACATAAGAGCCTCAATCGATAACTTCAACATAATTACTCATCTTGATTACGTATTCTAATACAGTTTAATCTTTCAATTATTTAAGCAGTTGAAGTTTGTGGAAATAATATTTTGGTAATTTTAGGTTTAAAACATTATTTGTTTTAAGAGTTAGACAACCAATGCAAGATGAATTTTTTATTGTATTTATTTTGGTAGGTTTATTATAAATTCCATCTAACAGTTCCATTCTAAACCTTTTAATTCGTCGAATTTCGACGGTTTCCAACTCGTGTTTTTAAAGACAGACCGCGTCGGCTTCTGAACTAGTGTTACAAGGTAAGCATTATGTTTGATATTTTCATTTCGTAGGGATTTGGTATGTGGTGGTATTTTGAATTTCTTTTCATTTTGAATTTCATTTTGAATTTCTAGCGTGGCTGACATTTTGAAACGTCCTGATTTTTCTCACGTAATAACAGGCGTATTTATGAATCGACTTGGATGTACCTTGGTGTGTACATAGTACATACAAATATCTCGACCGAGTTCGTTGGCCGGCTTCATACGCCATCTTGTTTCAATATGGCGGCCATTTAAAAAAATAAAAAAATAAAAAAATTTAAATGAGATACCAAAAAATTGGAAAGTGAAAAAGATTTTTTTTTGTATGTGTTTGACCTTAATACAAAGATTCCGGAACAGTTTTTCTTTCGTCTATATCTAAAAAAAATGGCTGAGTAATAGCATTTTGAATTTCTCTTGTGGCTGACATTTTAAAACGACCTGATTTTTGTCACGCGATAACAGGCGTAATTATGAACCTATTTGGATGTAACGTGGTCTGTACATAGTACATACCAATGTCTCGACCGAGTTCGTTGGCCAGCTTCATTCGCCATCTTGTTTCAAAAGGGTTGCCATTAAAAAAAATTAAATTTAAAATTCAAAATGAAGTATTAAACAATTGGAAAATGAAAAAGATATTTTTATGTGTTTTGGCCTTGATACAAAGATTCCAGAGCAGTTTTTGTTTCTGAAAATTTGTTCTTTTGTTTAAATCTTAAAAAATAGTTGATTTATAGCACTTTGAATTTCTAGCATGGCTAACATTTTGAAACGATCTGGTATTTGTCACGCGATAACACACGTATTCGCCTATTTCGATGTAAGAAGGCATGTGGATAGTATACATCAACACCTCGACAAAGTTCGCTGGCCATATTCATCAGCCATCTTGTTTCAAAATGGCGACCATTAAATTAAAAATTATATATATATTTAAAGTGAGGTGCAAAAAAATTAGAAATTGAAAAAGGTTTCTTTCTTAAGTATTTGACCTTGATATAAGGATTCAGGAGCATTTTTTGTTTGTCTTTACCTTAAAAAATGGCTCAGATATAGCAGTTTCAATTTCTATTGTGGGTGACATTTTGAAAAATCTGATTTTTTGCATGCGACAGCACTCCTATATATTAACCGATTCCGATGTGAGTGAGCATGTGCACAGCAATTACTAAGGTCTCGACCAAGTTCACTGCTTAGCCTCATCCACCATGCTGTCTTAAAATGACAGGCACTTTAAGAAATTGCCGAATTTGGCAGCCAAATATATGCTACTTTAAAGAAAAGCAGCTTGGATAAAGCTGATTAATTTCGCGAAATTCTCATTCATTATATTGATAAAAATTAGTATTGAATCTCCTATATTCGGTTTCCACTAAATTGAGCTTCGTGCGTTTGAATGACATAATTTGGCTTTTTTTAAATAAGGATTATGAAAGCTACCTCTTCCTCCCGGCACTGGCCGGAAGGACTTTTTTACATACACCAGTAAAATAACGATACACGGTACGACAAAATAACTGTTTTGAAAAACACAAATAGTAGCTTTGTACCTTTAAACACAGTTTCTTAATAATTGTTGAATTTAAACAAATTTAAAGCCTGTAAAGTCATACAAAGGCAAGAAAAGAAGCAGAAAGTGAAACATACCATTTTTAGATTCTAATAAAATATATTTGGATTCTAAGGTCGCCGTCTGAACCAATCCTTTAAAAAAATGAAAATCTCAGCGTCTATTTAAAAGTTGTACGCGAACATATATCGAAAAAATATTCAAAGGAATTGCCTTCTTTGCTAAAATTTTAAAGAAAATGTACAATAAATGATTTCGATGATTTCAAATGATAAAAAATTTCAATCAGAAGTTCATATTTTTTACGAATAGTTTTACAACATAAAATGTATTTAGTAAACTTTACAAATGATGTGGCCAATTATTTTCTCGTGGAATATCAGGCTTCTTCTTTATTTTATTCCGAGTATTTTTGTTTCAAAGTAATGATTGATGTAGGAGTTTGATTAATTCATTCTACTAAGTAGAGAATCTCTGTTTTGTCACATTTCATGTAAGAACTGTGAAAGTAACGCGTGTTTGTTACGCGATGTCTTCACTTTTTTTTGCTACCAAATTGTCTTGTTTATTGAAATTGTTAAATCCGTCGTTTAATTGATTGTTCCAAATGGCTTCTTCTTTATTTTATTCCGATTATTTTTCGCAAGCATGTATTTTTCGCAAGATATATTTCGCAAGCATGTCTTCTAACATGAATACGTGTTTGTACAAGGAAATTAGACACTTTGGTAAAAATTTCACCTCCTAGATATATCATACCTTTAGGCAAAGCGTCTAGAGTGAGGGCATCATCTCCCGATGAACATCATGCTTTTAAATGCTCTATTCAGATCGATTTCGAACACTTTGTTGCTGTTGAAAGCTTCATGGAAAATGTGTACAATGCTGTAATTGGAAATGTTTATAAATTCAGGAACAGATATACTCAAACAATGATCTTTTCGAATCAATTCCCAAATTTTTTCAATTATTGCATACATTTAAAGCCACGCTTTGTTTTATAGGATACTGTTCATTATTGATACCATACGTCCTTTATTATACCATTTGAGGCATTCAAATATTGTGTCTTTGATAAACTCTCTTCTTGGTACACACCTTCTAACAAAACATCTTTCTGTGGAAGATTTTTTGAGTTTCATAAGAGACGTAAGATTGATACTTTGTTCAATTTGAACATTATTTTTGCATTTATTGGACATAGCACTGAATTAAGATTTAGTTTGAACAAAATTTACTGCCTATCTGAGAAGTGCGTGAGCTTCACAATCACGCAAAACAGAAGTTATATTATGTAGTACACTTGCGATTGATGAGTGATTGTCCAATATTTCTAAAATTGGAAAAATTCCTATCAAACCAAATAGTAGTCTAACTATCATGAAGTCATTACCAAGTTTTACAATCTTGCTGTTCAATTATGTTAGACGCTTGTACCAGTGAATCTTAGAATCACGATTGAGACTGTTAGGATGCTTGCCTCAATGTTTAATACTTATTTACAGAAATAAGTTTATGTTCATGGAGAGCAAAAATTCAATCTATTCTTTTAAAAATAAAGTCAAATAACTGAATAACATCACTCGAATTCTCTACGATTATAAACAAAGTTGTGAGGGTTTAGAAAATCGTTTGCGAATAACTTACAAAACTGCAAGGATTACTAGACTAAATTTTCGAAACCATTTTGGATACACAAATAAATATGTGATTGAAATTTTTAAATTCTGACCAATATTTGCAAATTAACGGAATATGACATGAAATAGACACACCCTAATTATGTTTACCACTATTTCTTGTCTCAGCAGACAGAAGACACATTTTGTCAAAACATAAGACGCATTTGACTACGGATGAAAAGAAGCAAAACTTGATTTTCTCCAAGTAAAAAAAAATATATGTATATAACACTTTAACAGACTAAATTATAACTGTATTGTCAGAATGTTATAGAATGCTTTTCTATGCTCTTTGTAGACTAAATATATATATATAACTACTCAGATATCCAAAAGCTAATTAACACTTTTAGAGGCAAACTGCTTATGTTGCTAAAATGTTAAAATGATTTAATGATACCGGGATTTATGAACGAACTTATATGAGAGTAATTAAAAGCTTTTCTTAGCGTACAATACACAAAGTAGAATTTAATTCCTAACTTCTGGAGCCAGTGTGGCGTTTGGGAATTAAAAATAACTGGTATATATATTATTCCTATGCCCTTCAAGGGGTTAAAAAGTAAGAACCGATAACTGAGAAAATGTAGGCAGTAAAAAGATGTGGCTTACTTAAAAATGCACAAAAAACACTGAAGAGTTTTAATAATATATATGTATATTGGCAATATTATTGTTCAAATTATTAAAATTTAAGTTTTCTTATACTTATTCTTACCAAAATATGCAAATGATAGAAATATGACGTGAACTGCATACACTCGGGCAATATAAATTTTATATTTGTTATGTAAAATCAGAAAAAACTGCATTTTGGTTGGGTACGAATAGCAAGTAAACTTGAATAGCTATAAAATACTCGCAGAGCTCTAAAACCCACTTACTTAACTAAGGAAGTTATACAGTTGTACCAACTAAATTTTGATAAACTGCACATCTCAAAGTGAAATGCGCATTTAGTATCAGACATTATACACATTTTATGGGATATACATGAAATATAAAAGTATATACATTTACAGGGTTGCCACGCTACAGGGAATTTCCTGACCTGAAAATTCTTCGACACCAGTACGTCCTTAAAGAGAATCGTTCTTTAAATAATGAGAAATTTCGTGCGGTTAATCTAGCTCCATTTTTCTGTAATAAAATACTGATATTTTGACTGGAAATTTCCCTAAAGCGTGGCAACCCTGATTTACATGAAACCGATTAGATTGATCGTTATTAACAACAAGTGTAGTGGGTGATCAATCCATTTATTTCAAAACAAAAATCCGCAACTAAGAAATTACGAAAAATATGTTTTTATAATAATGCCGGATCACATACTGTAAGAGTAGTAAAAAGATTCGTTCGAAAGTTACACTCAGAAAATTATATTACGTCGATTTACATAGTTGTGCTTACCTTTTTGCCACTTTCTACAATTGTAATAAAGATTGTGCTATGATACATTTTTGAAAATATTCAATGAAACAATCTGGAACATACACGGATCAGGAGTCTGAACGTCAGCTGAACGTCAGTGAACGCTGAACTCAGCTGAACGCTAGTGTTAAACGTCAGCTGTGGAAAAAGCATTTTAATTTTGACATAGTATTTGTATAATGTTGAAATTGTGTATCGCTTTATATAATGTCAAAAATCTTCAAAGCCTCAAATTATTTTTTTTACATAGATTTATAAGACTATAAGGTTTTCTTATGGTTAAGGAAATCTAAATTTAACAACTTTTAACATTAAATATAAATATCAGACAATGGAATTCTTTGACTATAAAACAATTTTTTTAATGAAAATTTTAGATAAAGTTTACTTTTCTTCAGTAGAGCACTGCCAAAACACATCTTTCTTTCTCTATAATTATATGCTTAAATTTTAGAATATTGTTTCAGTTTCTGGATTCTAGCTTATGTATAAATGCGCTTTCCAAAAAAAAAAAAAAAAAAAAAAAAAAACTAAACCTGTTTCACATTAAGGTTCATGGCCTGCAGTCAGCAGTTTTGTTTTCTTAATAGATATGTGATTGAAATTTTTTCATGTTACATGTCAAACAATTTAAGCACATGAGGTGCTATACAGCATATGTCACGTGTAGGTGATCAGCTTAACGCGGTATATTCAGTGTTTAGTTCATAAACAGTAATAATAATTTAAGTCGATATATTCAACTCAGCAGATTGGAGAAAAAATTCTTTGCTGTAGGCCCAAGTAACACTACGTAGGTTCTAAATAATCCCAGTTTGCAGTACTTTCCAAGTCTTTTCAGAATACAGATGTTGGGCAATTAAATCTGGAACAATACTCGAGGGTATCCTGTTTTATATTCCTGTCTCCTAGTGTCGAAGTGTTCCACCTAGCGGTCGAGACTATACACACATCAGTTTATTTGGAGCAGTGATAGCGTTCGGATACGAAATATACAGGGACGTTAAAACTTCGTTATGGCTGAACTCACAGATTTCAAAAGAAGCATGATTGTTAGAGCACGTCGTGCTGCAGACTCAGTAACGAAAGCGGCCACACTTGTTGGTATCGGGAGAAGTACCGTTCCGACTCTAATGACACCCTATATCAAATAGTTAAAGACATGATATGTTAAGTATTACAATGGCCAAAGTTCAAATATGATTGGTAGAGACAAAAGGGTTTTGAAGCCGAGCGTAAACAGAAAGAATAAAACAACAGCATATCTGATAACAGTTTAACGTACATCGTCAGGAATTTATATCAGTAAAAACGATTCAGCATTAACTGTATGCAACAAACATAGACGACAGAGCTCCAAAACCATTGGTGACATTCACCAATTCTATGAAACAACGAAAATGGAGTAACAAGAATAACATTTAGGCACAACAATGGGAGAATGTCTTCTGGCAAATTAATCATTGTTCACGTTATTACAGACGAACGGACATGTTTGCGTTTGAAGAACGCCAGCAGAAGCGTATAATATTGACTGTCTCCTTTATACTGTTAAGTATGCATGTATCACTGGTGTTGTGCGGCGCGATGTTGCACCGTGGTCTCAGCCAATTATTGTCCTACATGGGCGGTATTAATCACAGGATTATTCCGATATTCTGGCCGGCCATCTTCATCCAATTGTGCAAACATGCTTCCCTGATAAATAGCCTGCATGTCAATATGATAATGTTCCCATTCACACATCTGGAGTTATACGGTACTAGTATAATTTTCACGATGATGACATACGACACCTGTTGTGGCCAACTCAGTCCCTTGATCTAAATATATTTGAAACTTTTTGAGGTATTGTGTAGGATAGCTTGCACAGAATGTTTCCATTTCCAACGCCACTTTCTGAATTAGTGAACTTTTTGCAAGAGGAATGGTTACGTTTCTCTGTGCGTATTGTACATGACTCGTATTTATCCATCCCACCTTGGATACAACATGTAATTAACGCGAAAAGAGGGTCATCAGCTTTTTATAAAAAAAAATTATCACACAATACAGGTTTTCTTATTATTTTATTCAATCCATATATATAATGCAGGAATTATTTTAATTTTGTCTAAATGTAAATATTTTCGAATCGTTATAAAAGATGGGCTATTACTTAGTATAATGTAGATTTTTAACTAAATTTCTAAATCAAAACACATAAGCCTCATAAGCTTGAACAGTTACTATACTCATGAAAAATATTCTTTTATATAAAAATATAATATTGCTGCGTTAGTATTTTGTGAGACAAATAGGTAAAATTCGTTCAAATATAAAAAAAAAGAAGATCAGAATTAATATATTTAATGTACTGCTTTCAAGTATATGGACATTTAAAAATGAAATATTGATGCAAATTATCACCTATGACTTAAATGAAAATAACTGTAAAGAAATAATTTTATTCAGTTATCTAACTTTTTGGAAAAGGTTCTCTTAAGGAAATGCATATAAAAAACACATTAACTTGCTTCAAAGAGGACAGTAAATTCCAAATAAGCATTCCCAGAATATCAAGATAACGTTAGTTCTCTTTTCCACCACATTCTTATTTTATAATCGTTTAAAAATTTCATCAGTAAATCCTTCATTGAACACAAAAGGGAGGTCTTGATAAGCGAAAATATCTCTGTTGAGAAATGTGGGATTTAATTCCAAGAATAGAAAGGGAAAAAAGTGGAGTCATGGCTGTTTTACATCTTAGATTAATCAATTTGTTCTTAAACTCGCCAGCATTTCAATCTATTTAATCAAATAAAAATCGGGAATGTGAGTGGCTTTGTGGAGATATTCCCCGAATTTCCTTCTAATTGCCGCATTCTTCCTGTCTCGAATTTAATTGAAGCAGTGAAGGGTGAAAACGGATTTAAAGTGAAGGATTTTCAACTACTATAATTTCTCTTATAATAAATTCAATTTATTTCGAAGAATTTAATTTAATTACTTTCTGTTTTCTGGGAACTTTATATATCGGTTATAATATAACTCTTCTTTTATCAGTAGAGTTTTGTAAATAATTTGTATCAAATTTCAAAATCTTTTTTTAGAGATATGTCCTCAGAAAATGTAACAAATATTTTTTACTAGTCAGTACAATCTCCAAAATTGAAAATCCATCATTTTAGATGTGCTTAAAACAAATTAATATGTTTAGAAGGATCATGTTCTCAGTAATATACATTTTCAATATTAAATTTTCTTAGAAAATTGCAAGTTAAGAGAATAAAATTTAAAACATTACATTACAAACTTTGTATTACCCTTTTCTCCCTTTTTATATAGCATATTAATTATCTTAATTTCGTATTTTAGTTAAACTATGTATTTTACATATAATACTATGATTGTATACACAAAAGTGAAATTGGATGATTTTTTTTGCTTATAAAAACACTTGCATTCTAAAAGAATGTGGATGTAATAATTATTTTAATTTCAAAAATAAAAAAACAGAAAGGTTATTTACTTAATAGGCACAACATCTTCAAATATCTTCTAATAAAAACCACAAATTTTAATTTAAAAATCATTGCTGCTGAAAATTACTGCATTTTTAATTTTTAAATCAATAACAAAAAAAAAAAAAAAAAAAAAAAAAAAAAAAAAAAAAAAAAAAAGATGAATTGATATGTTTAAAGTTAAAGCTAACACAATAATAATTATTAATTGGTAAATGAGAGATAACTATATTATAAAGGACAAACATATCTGTGCGTAACGCATACGTCATTCTGCGAATGGCAACACTTTGAAATGAAATTTCGGTTTTGCAATTTTCGCTACTGCAAATTTTTAAACTTCTAAACATCGCACACTTTCAATTTTTACACCGTCGTATAGAGAAAAAAAATTACTTTTAAATGTAATTTCTTTGAAAGCTCTATCTCAATTTACTTTTGAGATATTAATTTTTTTATAGTTTTTAGTACCAATTTTGTAATTGTGGCAACTGAAGTACTCCATTTCTATTAAAAGTAAAGAGAAAATAGTCATGGTTTATTTATTTTTATTGCCTATATCCTTATTGATGCCATTTTCACATTACAAATAAAAGTAACTTTTTTCTAACTTTTGAACAGAAAATGACGTCAGACATTAAAAAAAAAACACGCATTCTTCTTCACAAATCAAAAAATTAAAGAAGATATTTCAATATTTTTACATTACGCTGATACTAAGTTTGAGACGCTAGGCAAAATGATTCAGTGAGTAAAAATGATGTCATATTCAAAATAAAATGATCATTTCCTTTGATAAACTAAGTATTTGACATATACTAAACGGCCAATACTATGACAACTAAAGGAAATTTCTGAATGGCAAATTTTCGCGGGTACTGAGATTAGAACTTAAAGTTTGTGCGAATGTTTACATGAAAAGTTGTATCGGACAAACGTGACTTTAAGTTTAAAAATAAACTCATTAATAATCTATTGTGCGTTAAAATACTTTTAAATTGTGAATTTGAGTGGTGCGTATGTAAATCTTGAGAATGTGAAAATAACGTACAGTTTAGATTTTATGGAGGGAAATTTTATGATGTGACAAGCGAAATCCTTTTTACTGATTTTATTCATCCCATAAAAACAAACATAAGAGCCTCAATCGATAACTTCAACATAATTACTCATCTTGATTACGTATTCTAATACAGTTTAATCTTTCAATTATTTAAGCAGTTGAAGTTTGTGGAAATAATATTTTGGTAATTTTAGGTTTAAAACATTATTTGTTTTAAGAGTTAGACAACCAATGCAAGATGAATTTTTTATTGTATTTATTTTGGTAGGTTTATTATAAATTCCATCTAACAGTTCCATTCTAAACCTTTTAATTCGTCGAATTTCGACGGTTTCCAACTCGTGTTTTTAAAGACAGACCGCGTCGGCTTCTGAACTAGTGTTACAAGGTAAGCATTATGTTTGATATTTTCATTTCGTAGGGATTTGGTATGTGGTGGTATTTTTCGTAAGGGTTTTTAAATGTAACAGTGGTAGTAGGAAATTAACTACTAAATTCGAAATTAGTCGATTTAAAATTCAGAAACGGCTTATGTGGTCTTTTAATTATTTTGCCTGTCGCTCGGTCCAGCTGTATGCGCTATAGCATTGTGAATCTGCACTCTGTTTGGTAATTGTCCTAGTTCATACCTAGGCATAGGCTCAGTTGTTCCTAACTTAATAATATATTTTATCGTATGAACTGCTATATGTACCTTTTTTACTGCTCACACTGTAAAGAAAAAAACGGACTCAAATACGGAAATACTACTGGCAATCGAGACGCTAGTGCTATTTCCGTATTTTAACGGAACTTTTTCCCGGTAAATTGCAGAAAATTTTTCGTTTTTTTTGGAATTTAACGGACAATTTTCTGTAATTTACCGGGAAAAACTTCCGTTAAAAAACGGAAATAGTACTGGCGTCTCGATTGCCAGTAGTATTTCCGTTTTTTAGTTCGTTTATTTTACAGTGTACTTAATAGTAGATATTTACTACTTGATACGTATTATCAACTTCTATATTACGAATTATTTACTAGGTTCTTTCTTAAAAACACAATCTTGCGCAACACGAAATCCTTTGAATTTTTTGAACTCCACTGTCAGCATCAACATACTTTTGGTTAATATTTAAATGTTTCAATTCCTGCTTTTCAAGTTTTGAAGTTCAAAAATTTGAAGTTACTTCCTCTGTTTTTGGCAAACCCGAAAATTTCACAATTATAAAACGAAAAACGTTACACTTACATATTTAAATGGCACAACAAAATTTCAATCACTCCGTGACTAGTGGTTGTCAGTAAATCAGCCGGAAAAGATTCACGGGAAATAGTTCAATTCAAGGCCAATCGAAACAATACTGGGCGATTTATCACTGGCCCACAGCTAAAATAATAGAACCTCAACTTATACATTATGAATTATTTACTTATAATACCAATGGGTCATTAACTACTATTGAAATTTTATTTTTTACACTTACAAGATAATGGTGAATTAACGACACAGCATTGATGAATGTGATGTACACAATTGTTTTCAGCAGAAATAACAGAAGAAATCTATTATTTGAAATAAATTTTATGGTAAGCAAACAAACAATAAAAGCTCTGCAAACCGAAAATATTCTTAATTGACTAGCTTCTGTTGCACTCTACTATGTAATTTTTTCTAATTAGAAAAGTAATTAAAAATAGTCCTAAGAAACGAATTTATATATTGGTGATTTTTAATATTATATAAATTAAATTGTCTATTGGTAATGTTGTTTTTTACATTTTCTATTAATTATGAGAGAATTAAAAAACGCATGTCGTTGTATGAAAATATTTGTAACTTAAAATAACCTATTATAAATAAGTACTTACTATAGAAAATAAATCTTTAAATAAATAAAAAAAATAAACGTTAATAATTATAAACGATTACATATTTTGATCTTAAATTTTATAATTTATTAAGTAGAAGATCACATGTACCAAGAAAAGAATTTCTATGGATGAATGAAGGACAATTATTTTACATCCAAATATTTTGTATAATATTTACTACCCCAAATTAAACATAAATATCTGAAAAAAATTTCAAGACTGTTATTGTAATCTAATGTAAAATCCAGTAAGCATGAGTTATAACAGATAAAGCAAGTTAAGATTATACTGCAAATTTATTACTTTCTGTTTTTAAAATTTCTATAACTATTTTAAACACAATTCTATTGTCAACAATTTGGTGCATTCAGACAAATAAATCTGATTTACATGAGAATACACATTAGCCATTTGAGATATATTAATATGCGTAGTCCTTTTCAAAAATAATAATAAACTTGAAATTCTTCTTGGTGAAACAGAATTTCAATTCTATTTTCAACTTTTACAATGAAAACTCAAATACATGCAGAATATTCATGAAATTTTCATTGAAACTCTATTAGTCCACATTCAGTTCTAGTTGAATAAAATTATGAAAACAGCATCTCAGCTACTACGAATTTTAATAAGATAGAGAGCAGCAGAATTTCCTCACATCGGAATTGAATTCAGGATGCATTTATTGAGTTCTAGTCAGCTCATACTCAAATGAAATATATTTCCAGTGTGAAATTTGGTTCATCCAAATTTTAATTCATTAGTGATTCAATGGTTTGTACAAGTTAATTCATCTGATGAGATACAAAGCAATACGTTGTTGAATTGCGTTAAACTAATTTAATTTCCAACAGTTTGTTAAAATATGTTTCATTGATAACAATTTAAATAAGATCAGACGGAAGTTGATTTACTCACACATTGTCTACATATTAGAAGGAAAATTAATTTGTGAATTCCTACGTAAATTAAATAGAGGTTATTGCAGGGAAACAACAGAACTAATAGAAATCATTGTGCAAAGTTTTCAATAACTTTCTTTGAAACTGCAACTCTGTAGTCATTTGTTTAAAAGAAATCATATTAAAAAGTTTTCGGATGAAACCTTTTCATCTTAAGTAATTCTTCTAATCATAAATAATTTTTTAGGATAAGATGAAATACCTGTTCGTTAAAGAATAGTTCCCATTAACTTCTGTATGCCTTGCAGTCTAAGATGACATTTTAAAGTGTTTTATTTAAACTTTATTTAATTAATATGTAATTTTTATTACATTCTTTGAAAACCAATCCTGTATAAGTTTAGTACTTAGAGTTTACTTTTGAAGAAATAAGAAATGTACAGGGTGTCTGTAATATATCATTACACTTTCATAAAATAATTAAAGGTAAACAAATAATGATACGCACTTACGGTTTTTTATGTTGCATAAAGAAAATATCAAAGATTTTTTTTCTTTTTAATACAATCTAAACTAGGTTGGAAGTAGAGATCCAATGCCGTTCCACTTAGATCTCCAGACACCTTTAGTATATATAACGTATAATATTTAGTATACACCTAATATATAACGTTATCATTTTAGGGGGGGGAACGGGGAGTCTGGCACTTGACATTGTAAGATATCTCTAGGGCAAAGGTCGCATTTGTCTTTTAATATCGTTACCATTTTTGATCAAACCAAATATTTCCGTTTTTAACCATTTGGAAAAATGGTTATTGTTCTCGTCAGGGTAGGAAATTAAAAGCATATCTGAAGGCTTTTATTGGTTTAATCCGCATTTTATTCGTATTCTGATTGGTCTATACAGTAAGTAATATGTATTTCCCTTTACTTTCAACAGAAATAGATACCTTCTGTTGCCACTATGACAAATAAGTAATAAAAACTACAAAAAAATTAATAACTCAGAAACAAATTGAGATACAGCTTTCAAACAAATTGCATTTAAAAGTACATTTTTTTTTTCTCTGTCCGACGGTGTAAAAAGTAATATTGTCGGATGTTTAGAAGTTTAAGAATGAAATTTCATTTAAAATGGGCCGTCAGATTTCTTGGAAATATGACGATGGAAAAGCCTCTTCTCGAACAGCCAATGAAATGCTTGGATAATACGTAAGTTTCAGGTGGATAATAACTAATGAAAATGAAAGAAAATGAATAATAATTGCTGCCAAAGAGTTAATTTAAATTTGTAAGATTTTCACGTGCAAAAGAAAAATGGAATAAGGCAATTTAAAAAAAAAAAAAAAGATAAATAGGACAGGAATGAATACATATAAGTATTTCACACCAAATACGAGTCGCAGGCGATTTTTGTTGCTTGGAATTTATACGTGTAATAACACTATTAATGTTTAATTCATGGCGTACGTAATGTATGATCAACTCCGTGCGATTTTTTATGTTTAAAATTTTAGTCTTTGAAAAAATCATTTTCGAAATGGTCGTTGTAATTTGTTAAATTGCTTTTTTTTTTCCCTAGTTTTTTTCTTTGCAACAATATAGACGGGTATCTTTTTTTTTTAGTCTGTTATCTATTTTTATGAAAATATGAACTTGTTATTGAAACCATTAAAATATTATAAATCACTTTATTCCAAAATATGGAATATCTCAAAGTTCGTCATTTCTATTCTTCCGCCACATACCCGTAAGGCATGGTGACGTCACGTCGACGTCGTTGTGAAGTCACGCTGTGACATTGTGACCGTCGATGTGACGTCACGTGACGTCGATGTGAAGTCATTGTGACTAGAATGTGAGGTCGTTATGGCCGTTTTAGAGCTCTTTTGTGACGTCACATTGTGACGACTTTGTGAAGTCACGGTGTGACAAATTTGTGAAGAGTGTGTCATTTGTGACTATTTTGGTATTAACTTTGTGACGAATTTGTGACAAATGTGACAATGCTTTAAAGTCACATTGAGATCAATTTGTGAAATATGTGTCATTTGTGACGAAATTGTCTTTAACACTGTGATGATTCTGTGACGACGGCGACACTGCTTTGAAGTCACATTGTGACAATTTTGTGAAAATTGTGTGATTTGTGACGATTTTGTCATTAACGTTGTGATGAATATGTGACTAGTGGCAATGTTGTGAAGTCACACTATGGCATACTTGTACAGTTGTAAACACGTATGCATGTCACACATAGTCATAATTATGCATGTTGTAAAATCATTTACATCTATAACGTTAATATACTTCGGCGATACATCGCAATTAAAACTTGGGGGCCGCTATAACAAGGGTATACCAAAACAATTTTATTGAGTCAAAATGCAATGCCCCGCAGACTTCAATTTTTGTTGCACCTTTCTTTCTTATTGTAATAAATGAGAATATTGAAGACAACTGAATGATCGATCTATCGCATTTTTTTTTCAAAACTAGCTATTTGTTAAAAGCATTAAAATTACCAAAGAAACAATTTGTTTAAATTTTCAAATCTTTATCAAAATAAAATTTGTGTTAAAAATATAATATGTTATAATATATACAGTACTTTTTATATTCTTTAAACTCAGGGGCGTAGCTACAGATATTTTTTCGGGGGGTGGGGGGGGGGGGAGAGTTCGAAAATTTCCCAACTTCAAACAAAATCCTCCAATTTTCAACTAAAGTGATATGCACAAAGTGTGTAATAATGATAATGAAGCTTATGCAAAAAAAAAAAAAAAAAAAAAAAAAAAAAAAAAAAAAAAAAAAAAAAAAAATCCTTTCTAAAGAAAAAATTTGAAACTAGAAACATAAAAATTCTAATTAGTATTGGTTTGTTTAATAAAACAACAAACACGCGTTTTACTTTCTTCTGTCTTCACAAGACGAAAGTATTGAATTCGTAAAAAAATTCTACAACTGGTTTTCGACGGTTTGATACGTTTTAGAAGGTCCTGAACATGATTTGACTGTTTTTAGAAAATGTCTGTCTGTGTGAATGTGAGACAAATTTTGTGGGTGCTCTATCTCAAGAACTAATTCGCGGAATTTTATAAAACTTTACATTCAGTTATACCTTGATAAAAATTAATGCTGATTAGTTTTTGGTGTAAATTACCCAAAAGGTGGCGCTGCTGTGCTGCATTTTTCACGATTTACATGATTTTAGCGATAGTTATATCTCAAAAACTGTTGCACAGAATTTGATCAAATTTCATATTCTGTTAAACCTTGACATAATTTAGTGCTTATTAGGTTTTTGTATATATCTGTGGCACTGCTGTGCAGTATTTTTCACGATTTTCGCGTTAGCTATATCTGGAAAACTATGCACGGAAATTTAGTCAAACTTCATATTCGGTTACACTTCCTTATTGGGCTTGGGTGTATACTGTCCAAAGGTATCACTTTTGAGCTCTTTGGGTTTGGAAGTTTGGTTGCAGACATCTAAGAGCATGGGTGTCGAAATTCAATGATTTGTTTGAAAAATGCGATGCTTCTATCTCCTTTTTAAATGCAGACAATTAAACGAATTATAAATTAAATGCACATAATTAAACCTTTAGAATTCATTATTATGGGCATAGAATTGTTATTTAATTTTAACATTGTGATTGCAAATTTTGAAGTATTAACATGTATGGGATATAATAAGGTTTTGGGATTGGCACATCCAAATTGTTTTCATTTAACATCAATTCTTTTGGTCTTCAAAGAAGCTAACCCTGATGAAGCTAACCTAACATCGTCCAGTTTAATAAAATCCACTATTTCACTTTTACATTTTAAAAGCATTAGGCTGTCAAGTCTGTCAGACCTCATTGTAGCTTGCAATATATATTTTTTAAATTTTTATTTGACTAAAGATTCTTTCATTAGATGCAACGCCAAAAAGATAAGCTGCTGTGAATGTTAAGGTACGAGTATATAGTTTGACAGTGTGACCCAAATAGTCTTTGAATTTCATGGCATGAGTAAAAAGTTTGTTAAGTGAGTTGGGATTTGGTTTATTTCTATTTAACTCTGGAAGTCATGTACATCCGGTTTCTCATATCCAGGTGGAAACATTATTAACTTTTCTAAGTTAGTGATACTCAGATTTGCCTTGCACAATTGTAATTTAAATATGGAATGTATTGGTGCAATATTCTCCTGATATAGGAAACATTGTCATTTAAGCCCATTACTAAATTGCCGAAATTTTCTTGTATTTCTTATAACTCTTTCCTGTAAAACTTATGTATATCAATGTCCATTGCTATGCTATTATTTTTATCTGTTCCACTTGGTGAAACCGTTTTCCCACGGTGCCTTTAGAAGCCAGCTTCTTCAATCACATCCTAATATTCATAATTGTTTATGAACTTGTCTATAAGGAAATCTTTATTTCTTCAAAATTTTATTCAAGTGTAACCTGTCAGTGTTTATGTCAACCTGTATGTCGATTTTTTTCTTCAATTGATGGACTGCTTTCATGGTCATATTTCTGTTCCAAATTCGAATCATCAACTTTTTTACCTTTTTCATCCTCGAATGGATTTTTAGATGCTCCAAAATCTTGCGCGAAAACTCTTTTCCTATTATGAAGGGTTCTTTCGTGCTAAGATTTATAGTCATTTTTTAGAACAGCTTTAAAAACACAACACTGGACTCTTGGTTTAAAATTTCATAAACACCTATAAATATAAATGAACAGGACATATATATATTTCCGCACACAAATAAAGGTAAAATGAGGCAAATTTATCTAAACTAACGACTTCTTATATTCACATTTGCTCATATAATGCTTTTGTCTTGACAGCGAAGGGTTAACTAATTTTTGGAGCAAAAAAATCACGAGAATGAGTAAAATATTGTCCAAAAATCGCAAAATTAGTGCAATTTGTGAAAATTCATCAAATCTTCTTGCCCAGCTGTGTTTCAAGTAGGTGACTACCAGTGGTGTAGTCGTAAAAAAACAGTGGGTATACGTTCTAAGCAGAGGGTATACGCTCAAGGCAGAGAGTATTCTCTCGTGCATATATACTGTAGCTTTCTTGAGAAACAGAGGGTATACGGTGTTCTTTAAAAAAATCCAGAGGGTATACGACGTATATCCCCGTATACCCTCCACTACATCCCTGGTGACTACATTCCTATCTGTTGCGCTACAAGTGATCTCCAATTTTCAAAAGAAGCTGCAATCCCTTTGGATTAGCTGGATTCCCTTTTGGGAGGGGAAAGGGAGGAAGGGTGACATTTTTGAGAAAGGAACAAAGTTTCCAAGGAAATAAAGGAACTGGATAGTCAGCTGTTGGTGGATAGGAGTAGAGAAATTTAGGTCTGGTAGATGTATAATATTTTCGTAGAACTGAAAAATACAATGATAGATTGAGTGTGGCTGATTTCTTTTGATAATTTAACTTGCTTACTCTTACAATACTCAGTCAGAAACATAATCACCAAAACAATAAAAAGTTTCATAATGTCTAAAAACTCCAGAATTTCCCAACTCTAAGTTCAAATTTCCCAACTTCACAAATATAGGGGGGGGAGGCTCCCCCCCATACCCCCCCCCATGGCGACGCCCCTGTTTAAACTATAGAAAATACTGAATGAAATTAATTTATTTCATTTAATACGCATTACAAACTCGAAGTCACTGGTGAAGTTGAATTTTTTCGATTACACAACATTTATAATAATAATAAAAAAATGAAAGATAAAAAGAAAGGCCGATATTAAGAAATTAAATTTTATATGTTTTATGCTATTGATTACCATAAAATATATATATATATGATTGTAATTCAAACAAGTTGGGGCTGAGAAAATAGGATACTTCTTTGTTATAGAGGCCCCTATAAATTGGATTATGCAAAAATTGCAGTAACGACATTGCTAAGATCATTGGGAAGTTTACGCATGCGTTATATACATATATATATATATACACTCGAAACGCTCATCATGTGCCATATAGTCATTGTATACGTATTGTTTACGTCTTTTATGCCACATACATGCATTACAAAATTTCCGAAGTACATTTTAGCAATAACCATTTGAAACTACTCAAATGAAAAATACAGCTTTGGTATAGAAAATTCACTGAGTATCACCAGTATCATTATGTTGAGAATTCTAAGAACAATTTCGGCAATAATCGTTATGTTGGAAGATAGCAGCAATAAATAAAATCGTATTTTTATGCTCACTGTAAAAGTAAGTATAACTTTTGGGTATGCATAGAACGGCGATACAAATGGTTAATTTATTTTACATCAGGGTTTGCTTGAAGTAAAATCCATATATAAAACAACTTTTTGATTATTAAAAAATAACTTTAATAACTGATTGCCAAAATTACATTTTTATTTATGAAATTATATATTATAAAAATAACTCTTACTGTCTATGATTTTTTAAAACAATAATACCTTATTGTTTATAAAACACAGCACTGCAGCTACTCTATTTTGCATCTAATGTGAAAGTTTTTATGTTTTGCCAAAGATCTATCTGGCTGGATATATGTTGCCATGACATCTATAACTCTGATATTATTATAAATTGTACAAAGAGATTAGAATCTACAACGAAATTTTTAGAATAAAGTCTGGTGAAAGTTTTATAAATACAGTAGAACGCCGATTATCGGAACTCCAATTAACCGAACTTCCAATTATCCGAACAGCATATTTCTCTCAAAGAATTCTTTTTAACCGAATTTCCAATTATCCAAATATTTCTCTCTCTAAAAAAGAAAAAAAAACCACCTAACTTCCAATTTATTTTTTGCTTAAATTATAATCTCTGAAGTTTAGAAAATGATAAAAAGAGAAAAAAAAAATTAAATAATAAAAAAGTAAACAAAAAACAATTTAAAAAAAAAATTAAGCACTCCAGTACTAACTGGTGCTGTCAGTCCTAAACCTAGATAAAGTGTGAAGGTTTTATAATAGTCAGGAACATCCTTTAAACTGTCTGCCCATTTATCCGAACATTTGCTTATCCGAACTAGGGTCGATCCCGACTTGTTCGGACAATCGGCGCTCTACTGTATATATTGTATTAGAAATACAAATAATCATATTTATTTTCATATGACACAATAAAACAAAATAATGAACACAGTATCAAATGGTTAACTACTTTTTAATGTAAATAAAGTATAAAAATTGAGACCATAAACACAAAATAGAGCCACACATAGGTTCATTATTATTATTAATATTTTATTTACAAGATTATGGTAATTATAAATAAGAAATCCATTTTAATCACGTTGTTTATAAAGAGTGTATAATATCGATACTTTGAAATTTATCTCGATAAAATCATTCAGGAAATAAAATGAGAAAATTATCCAGAAAAAAAAAGTAAATAATAAAAGATGGTTATTACATTTTAGATTCATACCGTTCAAGTATCTGCGTTATTTTTAAAGTAAAATCATATTTAAACACTTACTGATTGCGTAACTTTTATATTTTCATTTGCCAACAGACTTCTAGTTCACTTTGAAAACATTTCAGTAAGTATGTTTAACAACTGAAAAGCTTTCACCCTCTATGACTATTTCTTTATAGATTTTAAAACATTTCTCAGGTTGAATAATACATTAAATAATCATTTTTTTTCTTAACATTACATATCTACGATCTCTTTTAATAGTATACGTTTCCGTTGTGTCTTATTTTTTATAAATTCCTCTTCTGAGCAGATGCAATTTTTTAAAATAAAAACATGCAATGCAAATTGTTTAAGACCATCACTTAATACAAAATTAAAAAATTATGTTTGCTAATAATTTTATTCCATAAAAAGCATTTCTTTAAAATAATTTAATTATCTTTAAATGTTTATTAATTATATTAATGATTGATTAGAATACTTGTCCATATACTTTCATATTTATGACACCATGTGGTTTTAACCAAATATTTAAATATGAAAATAAACCAGATTAAAATGCAATTTAAATCACTAATTTTAATAATCTGATCAAAGCTGTTGAAAAGGAAGTCAGATATTTTAACAAAATAAAAAATAAATGTAATGAAATATTTGTGTTCTATAACATGTTTATTAGAAGATAACTAAAATCATTGTAATTTTTTAAAAAAGCAAACAGGGAAAATAGTATTTTAGATATTTCAACAAAATAAAAAAATAAATGTAATGAAAATTTATGTTCTACAGCATGTTTATGAGAAGGTAACTAAAATTGTTGTTATTAAAAAAAAGCAAACAGGGAAAATAATATTTTTACATACCTAATTTCATTGACGTTGTACGTGATACTTTGATTTTGGGGAACCAATTAAATCCGATAATAAGTACGATAGCAATGACTTGAATCATCTTCAACAAGTCAAAGCTACCGTAATTTTCTCGGGTTTATATTTTGTTAGCTGAACTAACTTGGATCCTGAGAACGTTCTTGTTTTAGTTTTTAAATCCGTGTCAACACGTCTATGCTGTCCAGTGTCCACATAACTTTCCGCTTTTATTCTAAAAAGCTTTACTGCTACTTTTATCCGTTATTCTGCGGCCGAGTCGTAACAACTGAAATAGTGCAGATGCAGACGATTTTTAAGTTTCGAAGTTCGAAGCAGATGTTTCTTGGTTTTATTTGTTTTTCTATACAACAGTTTCGGAAGGAAATTAAATGCGTAATAATTTTATCAAATTGTCTCTAATTCAATTTCCTGTTTGAAAATGTTTTATTGTATTTCACCTTTTATTTTTATCAGTTTTATTGAATTGTAAAGTTTCATTTACGTAAATTATAATAATAATATTATCCATAATTAGAGTTTACTACATAAAACATTGCTTATTTTTTCAAAATGTGTACAAATTAATTTAATGGTAATAATGGTGACCCCTCCTTTTTTTAAAAGTAAAATTTGTATCACAGGTAATTATACAAAATATCTTCTTAAAAAATACAAGAAGATTATCGAGAAGAGATGAGTTTTTCTTTGTCAATCTGTCATTCTCTTAATATTAATTTTCTGTAAATTAAAACATCTTGTAAAATATTTTTTAAAGATATATTTTGAAAACAAAAAATAAAATATGAATAATTAAATATGTCATGGACTTTGCATAAATTTTGTACATTAATTTTATATTTGGAAAATGTCAATTTTATTTTAAACGTCTGAAAGAAGTAGAATAAAAAAAAAAAAAAAAAGTTACTTAAAATAGTGAAACACTAAGAAGAAAAAAAAATGACTTGAATGCAAATTATAAAGCAAGAAATGCATATATGACTAAACTTTGAAGACGCTTTCTGCGTGCTCATTAAAAGCTGCAGACTTAACTGTAATAGAAAGTTTTTAGTTTGAAACCACAGAAATGTTTCGACTACTCTTTGAGAAACTTCTAGTATAACAGATGATCATTTACAAAAATCTTTATAAAAGATAAATCGAGGTCTTTTTACCTAAAACATTTTTTTAATAATATGAAATTCGCATAATTAGGAAATCTTTTTGTGTCGCTGATGAATTAATTACATTTTATGTTATATGAAAATAAAAGTTTTGGTTAGAGGCACAGAGGCAACTTGGACCACGGTTTTAAAAAATTTTAAATCCGGCAGAAAAATATTTTTTTACAGTAAATAACATGTTTTTAATAATTTTTGTAATTTTTTAAAGTTTTCTAAGAAGTTTACATCTCAGTCACAATGTGATATCACTGAGTGTTGGCATTTTGGTCACAGATGTGACGTGACCACAGTGACTTACAGTGACGTCACAATGACGTCACTGTGACCATGCATGCTATGAGGGTATATAGTTCAATTGATACTTATTACGTTTACTAGTAAAAAATGAGTAAGAATATTATCTACCTGTTTTGTTTATAAGAAGTTCTGCTTACCCCCGTACAGTGGTCAAGTGCAAAAATACAGTAATATTGTTGAAACTATTATTTAACAAAGACGTATTATTTTAAGTAGTAAGTATTTCTTAGTTTTATATGATATAAAGATATTTCGTATATAATAGTGACATTTTATTAACTTTTCCTCTTCATTTAAAGCAGTAAAAAGGCGAATAATAAATGTATAATTATATCTGTATATCATTGCAAACATATAAAAAGAAAACTTTTGTAAATAAAAAAAAAAAGCAATTTATCAAATTACAACAACCATTTGGAAAACGATTTTTTCGAAGACTAAAATTTAAGACACAAAAAATCGCACGGAGTTGATCATACATTACGTACGCCATGAATTAAACATTAATAGTGTTATTACACGTAAAAATTGCAAGCCAAAAAAATCGCCTGCGACCCGTCAGATTTCATGAAACTTAAGTATTATCCACCTGAAACTTACGTAAATATCCAAGCATTTCATTGGCTGTTCGGGAAAAGGCTTTTCCATCGTCAGATTTCCAAGAAATCTGACCGCCAATTTTAAATGAAATTTCATTCTTAAACTTCTAAACAACCGACAATATTACTTTTTACACCGTCGTATAGAGAAATAAAATGTTCTTTTAAATGCAATTTGTTTGAAAGCTGTATCTCAATTTGTTTCTGAGTTATCAATTTTTTTTGTAGTTTTTATTACTTTTTTGCCATAGTGGCAACAGAAGGTATCCATCGTTGTTGAAAGTAAAGGTCAGTGTATAGACCAATCAGGAAACGAATAAAATGTGGATTAAACCAATGAAAACCTTCAGATATGCTTTTGATTTCCCATCCTGTCGAGAACGATAACCATTTTTCCAAATGGTTAAAAAAAATAAAAATAAAAATAAAAAAATTAGGCATTCATAGCGATATCATTTGGGGGAGGGGGGTCGAGAACCGAGAACGCATTATATCGTAAGGGAGTGAGGGGGACCCAAAATCGCCAAAAGTTAATAACATTATATATTTTCAACCCCTTTAGATTTCATTTTATCTGAAAAAGTAAAAAAAAAAAAAAAAAATGTTTACCAATCTCCAATTAATGCACTGGTGAACGGAAAAGATGGATAACAGCGGCCATCCAGACGGCTCATTCTTCAATGCTCCATAGAATGTGGTTAGAAATCTTGCGCGCGACTAACGGTGCGCGGATTGTGATTATGGAATTAAACACAGTAACAAAAAAAAAAAAAAAAAAAAAAAAAAAAAAGATTTTCGTTATGAAACATACAAATCTGTAAGTATGTATCATTGTTTGTTTATTTTTACTTTCTTCTATCTTCAATAGAAGAAAGTATTGTAATCTAAATTTTTTCGACTTCCGTTTTTCGACGGATCTATACGTTTTAGGGATCAAAGAAACCAAAAACCATTTTTATACAAAATGTTCGTCTGTCGCCTTTGTACCATCGAAATGAGTATGAAGTTATGCATAGAACTGAACCTATTTTTTGGGTATACTTTTGGATGTGGCAAGCAGGTCCTCCTTCAATTTAGAAATATTCAGCCGGAAGGGGGCGCTGTGTATGAATTTATGCAAAGCGTCGAACCACATATTTTGAGTATGTTTTTAGCTATGGCCAGCAGGACCTCCTTCAATATGGAAATATTCCGTCTGAAGC
Source organism: Maratus speciosus (assembly GCA_963932465.1). Lineage (NCBI taxonomy): Eukaryota > Metazoa > Arthropoda > Arachnida > Araneae > Salticidae > Maratus > Maratus speciosus. Next base: position 376,853,881 of record OZ010788.1, on the reverse strand, counting down.
AAGCAATGTAATAGCGATGTCTTTTCCATTTTCATTATTGTACCATCGAAAAGTGTATGAAGTTAACACAAAATTGAACCAAATTTCTTGTGTATATATCGGGCCTTGGCCAGCAGGTCCTTGGAAATATTCCGCAGGAATGAGGCACTGTAATAACGCCCCTTTTGCGCTATTTTTGTATAATTTCCTCGACTTTTCGTAGTTCTATTGTCCATTGGCGGTTCGTGAAGCGACAACCAATAATTCGCAAACAGCTGATGTACAACAGAAAAAGAAAAAACTACCGATTTTAATAAATATCATGATCGAAATTAACTTGTTTTTACTCCGATAATAATTGACTGAAGCAGACATTTTTAATGAAAGATGAAACATGAAAATTAAAGTTGATATTGAACTAATAATATTGTAGTATATAATAATATCGGAAACAACTTTTTGAAATATTAATGTGTATGAGATAGAAAAAAGTTTTATGATTTTCACATCCAACTAGTTTAAATATATATATATATATATATATATTACGTTCGATGATACATTTCAGACACCAGGTACTTTTATTAAAACAAATAATGGCATATAATTTCGCCTAAGAGATGATTGTGAAAGATTTTCAAACCTTTGACATCTTCAATTCAAATAAAATGTTAAATGATGATATTTTTTTTCAATAAAAGATCAAAGTTGTAAGTTTGGACGTTTTGCATATTCATTTAAAATTAAAAAATATCAGCACATTTCAAAATTATTTTAACATAACGTGACGATATTTAAAGACGAACTCAATGTAATTTACTATATTAAAATTTATTTTTCTAATACTATCCTTAAATATAATCATATGTATGTTTTGAGAACTATTTTGTCTTTTAATGTATGAATTACTATATTTTGATCCGTTATAACTCAATTTAAACCTGTTAAGTTAATTATTCATGAACCTTTACCCATGTATCTAACGCTGGATCTCCTGTGGGAGATGTTAATTTTTGACAGTAAATATATTAATTAATAAATTTAACCAAAAAACTTTATACTAATATACATAGTTAATTTTTAACCTCTTTTAAAATAAAAGTAAGTGGTCATTTAGACTTTTCTTATTCCGTGATTAATGTACTTTATAATGCATTAGAGGGTAATTTCCTAACAATACTGTAAAGGTTGATAAAACTACGAAGTATACAAATATACAATATTTTCTTTCAAAATGACTGCTCTAATTAGTATAAGATGTAAAATTTGAGGTATATTATATTCACAAAAGGTTTGTACATATGTATTAACATCTTATAAATCAAGTATTATTTTTTAGCACAAACCATTTTATTAACAGATCTTACCAAAAACATTAAAAAGTTACATACATTGTTATTTTTTCATCTCTTTTAAGAAAAAAAGCAACTGGTCATTTAGTCTTTTCTTTATTCCGTGATTAATGTACTTTATAATGAATTAGAGGGTAATTTCCTTAATAATGCTGTAACGGTTGTTACAACTACAGAGCATACAAATACTTATATGTTTTCTTTCAAAATGCCTGGTTTTTTTAGTAATGGATGTGAAATTTGAGGTATATTATCTTCATAAAGGCTGTATACATATATATTAAAATCTTATTTTTAATTAAATATATTATGATAAATAATATTAATGAATTGTTGTTTTTTGGTCATAAACATTTTAATTAATAAATTTAACCAAACATTTTATACTAATATAATAGTTAATTTTCATCTCTTTTAATATTAAAGTAAGTGATCATATAGTCTTTCCTTTTTTGTGATTAATACTCTTTTTAATGAATTAGAGGGTAATATCCTTAATAATACTGTAACGGTTGATACAACTACGGTGTATGCAAATACACAGTTTTCTTTCATAAAGCCTCGTCTACTTAGTGTAGGATGTGAAATTTGAGCTATATTATCTTCACAAAAGATTTGCACATATGTATTAAAATCTTATTTTTAATTAAATATATTATTCTTACCCTTTAAATCAAGATCGGGATATAAATAAAGTTAATAAGCTGTTTCTAGTTCTGTGAGAAAATTTCAAAATTAATGTCAAAAGGCACGATGTACGCATACACAGTTAAAAACTGAAATTCAAAAGAGAACTATTGCCTCTGAATATTTTTATTAGGTTATATGATTTATTTTATTAGGTAAATTAAACTAAATTTTGGAAATTATTGCACATAATTTTATTCTAATGCTAATATATGAAAGGCTCGTAACAGTGATTCAAGGATGATTATTTTAAAATCAATTTGTTTTCAAAATAAAATATAATTTGCGCATAACGGAATTTTCAAAGAAAAAACACATTATTTTCAACGAATAATATATTTATAGCATTCACAAAATAAATTAAGTTGTTAGATAAAATTAGGTGTACATGTATACATCAGTTAAAAAATTTAGTTAATAAATTCACCAATTTTTACTGTTCCGTACTTTAAAATTAAGAAAGCAATCATTATATCGTTCGTTCCTGTGTCTGTCTGTAAGTTACAGACATTTTACTCGTAAAGTATAGAACGTGGTAAGTTCAAATAGGCAGAAGTAATAAAGACAATTGACCTACACATTTATAGATTATTAACCACTTACAAATATATTTAGGAAAAATGTATTACAGACGTTTTACTCGTAAAGTATAGAATGTGGTAAGTTCAAATAGGCAGAAGTAATAAAGATTATTGACCTACACATTTATAGATTATTAACCACTCACAAATATATTTTGAAAAAATGTATAGGGGTTATTTACGTAACTTGAAAAAAAAAATGATTTCTTTGTATATCGTGTTAAAGCTTTCGTAAAGCCAAACACAAATAATCTATTAATTTTAGGTATTATATTTTCAGATATATCGTGAAAATGTAATGCAAAAATATATCCTCTCCCCTCTGTTTCCGAATCTACTGAAACTAAATTATGAAAAAATTAGGGGTAGTAGAAGTTAACGGGTCTTGTACCTTTTAAACGCAACGAAATGTAATAAAAAAATTCAAAATTTGAATTAGTCTATCTTCAAAACCGTTTTATGTATAAACATGAAATTTTGGATATTGATAAAAAATATTGAACTTTGTAATATGCTGTCATTAGAATTTTATTAGCCTTTTACAGAATTTGTGTATAGTTGAAATCAAAATAGCTCTTTTTTTTTACTCCATAAGTCATTGCGCGTATATCTTGAGAAAATATGTACGGATTGTCATGAAATTTGGTAAAGATACTAAACACATATTTGTGTTTAAAATGAACTACTCTTAGGCCAAAATTATTTCATTAACTATATTAAAAAAATATTTTTGTAAAAAATTATTATTATTTTTTAATGAATAAAAATATTCATAACTAAAAATATTAGCATTGTAAACACTTAAAAGTAGTTCATTTTAAACACACATATTTCATTTGTATCTTTACCAAATTTCATGACAAGCCATATATACTTCTCAAGATATCATGAGCGCAATGAATCCTGGAGTAAAACAAGAAAGAAAAAATCATGCTTTCATCATAGATTATGGAACACTTTCCAACACATTCAGAATAGTGTAACAAAACTGCACCGTTTAAAAAATTATAATATTAAGTCTAATTCAGCCATATGGAAACGCATAACACATTTCAGAACCCAATTTTGGCTGTTCTCATCTACAATAGGAAAATTATCTGAATTGTTTCAGCAGCTCTGTATATGATTTATAAATTTGTATCTATTAACTACATGCATGCCAAAATTTTATTCACTTAATAAATACATACACTTCAATGAAAATTCCCCTTCAGCAAGTTCCTCTAATAACGAGAATGGTACATGAATACTTTTGTGCAGCCCTGTATATGAGGTATAGAATTGATATATAACGAGTAACGTGCAAAAGATTATCTAAATTTAAAGGCGCATACCGCATTTGAAACTGCACACTCCAGCAATTATTACTCAAAGACAGTTCTGTAACCGATTTCTTTTGTGTGTCCCTGTAAATGAATAAAAAATGCTATGAATACCATGTTCTAACGTGATCGTAGTGAAATTTAGTAATTTATATCAGTTTAAATACATTTGAAACAGCGTAATGTCATTAAAATATTCTGCAAACGATTTTTCACCATGTACCATAATTTAATGGAATTCTTTTGGGTAGCCCTGTAAATGAAATATTAATCCCACATACTTCATATGCAATACCAAATATGGTTAGGTGACCCTAAATATGGATTATCAATTGCATGAAAATCCGAGTATATTTACGGGAGTTAGAACGTGGACAGACGGCCAGACAAACCGAATGCATAAACACTTTTCAACTTTGTTGGAAAGTGTTAAAAAGAGATATTTGCATTTCAACAATACACAAATTCTGTAAAAGGCTAATAAATTTATAACGGTAGTATATTACAAGGCACAATATGTTAATCAATCTCCAAAATTTCATGTTTATACATAAAAAGGTTTTGATGATAGACGAATTCAAAGTTTGAAGTTTTTCGTTAATTTTCGACGCGTTTAAAAGGTACAAGACTCCTTAATTTAAACTTTGCTGGAAAACTTTATCGATTACCTTAGCTCACATAGTTTTTGTGAAAATCACACTTTTTTCGTTACACACAAATTGCGATTTTCGGGAGTTCAGCAAAGGAGTTGAGGAGCGCTGGAGTTACCTAATCATCAAACAAGTGTAAAATGATTGTTGATAATGATTTTAGAAAAAAAAAATGGTCGGTAATTAGCGGAGATATTAGCCCTTAAAAACACGGACGGTTTCGACATACATAAAGACGCGGTCGGTGTACTCTATGCTTTTTTCAATCGCCCTGCATATCTGTATTTCAAAGATGACTATGTTCTTTTTAGATATTTTTCAACAAATTCAATATCTTACTTAATATTAAAGAATTTATCAAATATTTCTATAAACATTCATTTTCTAAAGAAAAGTTTTATGTAGTAGTGAATCTGAGTACTGCTTGAAACATGGTGCTCCTTTTTTTTTTTTTGCTGATAATATTCACATTCAAATTCGTCTGAATTTTTTATATTAAATTTTTGGCAAAATAATACTAGTTCCAGTAGTAGGGGAGAGTAGCCATATTTGGACCGCCGCGCCGCTTGCATATTCACAATACCTACTCGGTTCAGATTCGACACTAGCGTTTCTCAGTATATTTTTCTGGTATGAAATTTTGAATAATGTGAAACACTCTTAGTTTTATTATTATCTTTGTTGTAATAATGATATTATCATAATACAAATAACATTATAAATGTAAAAGTGTGAAAATGTTTGGCTGAAATCAGTGTCAAAACGGATATTTAAATGCCTTTTGTATTTATTGTACATTATATTAATTTTTTTCCAATGTTTAAAATTTTCTCTTAAGTTAATGAAGTTTACACATTTTATTTGTTTGTAATACATAAAATAAAAATTACAAGCAAATTGCAAAAATATTTGCTTTATAATTGAAATATTAATAGCGAAAATGTAAAATAATTTTTTCAGTATTGCGCAAATATGTGTAAAATGTAAAGTGGCAGAAAAATATTTTGCAATTTCACTATTAATATTATTTCCAAAAAAAAGTAAATATTTTCGCAATATTGACATTTTGTTGGAGATAGCTACAATTTAGAGTTTTGACATTTCTTTACAAATATTTTCAATGCAAAGCCAACATTTCACCAATTACAGTTCAAGTATTCAAGTATCAGTGATAACATTCAGTACAAAACGTATTTTGCATTCAAAATACATATCAGAAATTTTTAATAATAATTTTCAGCAGACTTTTGTTGATTAAATAAAATGAAAATACTGTTAAGAAAGATTGGTAGAGATTTTGAAATTTGGTAGAGACCAGAATTCCGCTAAATTGGCAACACTGTTAGCTATGGATGCAAATATTAGCATAATATAACCAACATAACTAATATAGTTTTCAGGGTAATTGTGTATTTGGAATCTTTAAATGGAATTTCCAAATAGTAATCGTCACATTTTTTATCTAGTAATTTATAAGTCGAATATTACTATTAGAAAGAAATCCTGGTTATAAAAAATCCAGAAACACAATCACTCCTGGATTTTCACATCAGGTGCATTTTTAGTAAGATTAACTTTGTTGTACCTATTATTACTTTAATGTCAAATTAGTTTTCATATTTTTTTCCCCTTTGGAATGCCGCAATATTACAAACGCTCGAGAATATTCTATTGCTACATTTGATTGAAAGTAGGTTTTATTTTTATAACTTTTATTTTATGTATTACACAAACAGTTAACTTAAGTGAAAATTTAAACATTGGAAAAAAAATTAATATAATGGATAATGAATACAAAAAAAATTAGCTATCCGATTTGATTCTGACTTCAATCAAACATATTCACACTTTTACATTCATAATATTATTAGAATTATGATAATATCATTATTACACATAGCTGCCACCCTTTACACTTTTTGGCTACCACTAAAATTTTAAGGAGATTTTCGCCTTCTTTAATCATGAGATTTCGACGATTGAATGATATAATATTTTCTATAAAATTTTAGTGGTATGAAAAAAGCGTAAAGGTTGGCAGCTATGATTACATATAAATAATAACAAAACTATGTGTTTCAGAATATTCGAAATTTCGTACCAGAAAAATATACTGGGAAATACCAGCGTCGAATCTGAACCGAGTAGGTATTGTGAATATGCGCGCCGCTTCAAATGGATCGTTACCATTCTACAATTCCACTACAATTACAGAAAGAGACGCCTTCTACCGCTGAAATCCTACTCATCAGAATGAAATCATTTATGATTAGAAAAATCACCCGCCTTCCACGTGCTGTTTTAAAACAATTAAAAAAAACTAAAATGACCTGCTTTAATCTATTTTTTTCTTACTAAACTTAAGAGAATACTTTTAAAATAACGTAAGTTTTTATGCTATCATATACATTTCTAAATTCATGTGTTTATTGCCCATAATGTTCGAGCAGATTTGTTTGCTTTCGTTTTCGTCCTTATTCTTGAGATTATCTGTTTTAAAAAAATGACGCAGTTGACTAAATTGGATCAATTTGAGTTGATTAAATTGGACCAGAGATATAATCATAAATTTGAAAAGTCAGTAATGAGTGTCGATGGCTGTACGTTTTGGACACTATTTTCTTATAATTTTAATATTTTACAATGGATTACTATCTCCATGCATATTTTTTAATATTTTAGTTAAATTTCTTTGTATATCTGGATCAATTTTATTTTACAGTATAGCAGTGACAGCACAGTATATACTGCACTTTATGCAGTGGCAGCAAAAGTTGTCAAAGATACATAAACGAAAAGGAAAGTGTAGGTTGTGAAGAGACTGACCCACAAGGAGGCTGCAGATACAAAACCACCAAAACCTCAAACAATCGTTAGAAATGTTACCTCCCTTGCCAAAATCATTTAAGTCAAAGTACAGAGGGAGCCAATAAACAGCGGTGTTAAGATCTTCGCCATAAAGTAAATCTTGAAATAACAAAACAACAAAAAAAGACAAATAAAGGTCTTAAAGCACAAAAGAAACTGGAACATGAAGAACATTATAGATGTAATTTAATTGGAAAGAAGTTGATGGAAGGAAAGAAGCACAGACATAAGGTAAAGAAAACTTCCGTTGCAAAAAAAATTCTAATGATTTAGAAGATAAAAAGAAAAATCAAGACATTGGAGATTGATTTTGCCTAATGTGTAAGAGAAATAAAATAACAGAATTGATTCAGTGTTCAGATTGTCAAATGTAGTCCATGTTTTGTGCGCTGGAATGAAAAATGAACAAATGAAATTCATGTTTAAGCCTTGCATCACTTCTTTCATGATATTCAAGAAACTGGCAATTAGTTCCAAAATGTATATTCTTAACTACTTATAACTTTGATTTATATTTTGAACACCTTTTGATATAAAACAATTACTCTTACGTTCAGACATTTGATTTTATTATATTTTATTACGGAGGTTTTGTTTGATTGTTTCATTGATCGCAAACTTTGCTTTTAATAAAATAAGTTATATTCCCTACTATTTCAAACAGCCTAATGTTGTTTGGTTCAATTTAGGAGACTGGTGGTCCACCATAGGCGAACAGTTGCTGAATTTGGACCACTTTTGACAATTGTTTCAATTAAAATAAAACTTAAGATCTTCAAAAAGAAATTGTTCTAGAAATTTATATAGTTAGAAGATGAATAGATTGATTTCGTGCAGAAATATTTCGCAGATATTCTAAAAATGAAGTGAGTTACACCCGAAAATAAGTGAAGTTGTCCAATTTCGGCTAATACATGTACTTATATGCTCTTAATCTAAGTGTAAAAATTTTTGTAATATATACATAAAAACTACTTAATTTAAAATATTTATTATTTAAAATTAAAAACTAAAAGTTATCTAATCTTTCATTGAAGAAGAAATGCTGTGTTTAAAATATATTTTTATTTAAAATAACTCTTTGGTGTATGAATGAATTTCAATTCTATTGATTTCAGTTGATAGGTATGTTGAATTTCTCAGACAAGATTTTGAATTCATCTGTGAAATAGCACAAAACTCTGACGGGCATTACTTTTGAATTGCGACTTTTAGTTGTTTGCCAGATGTGAAATTAATGAGGACCTCATATTTAAACCAAGGAATTTTCTATTAAGAGAACAATTTATCTCAAAACCGATTTTCCTTTTTTTTTTTTTTAGATCAAATGAAATATTTGTACACCTCATTTTTACCCATACGGCAATTTTATCGCTAGATATTGTAAATTTTGTTAATACACTCAGCGCAATTATCCACACAAATTAAAACTTTAAATGGCTTTTTCTCCATGTTCATACTTTCTTTACTTTCATGTTTTAAAAATGCTAAAAGTTTTTTTTTTTTTTTTTTTTTTTTTTTTTTTTTTTTTTTTTTTTTGTATTTGAGATAGAGATTTAAACTTATTTGTACATGTTCTTTATTATATATTTGATAAATCTGCGTATAAAATTAGTATTCACGTTTTATTTTTCTTTAAATAAGAGTATTTAAAGATGTGATAGATTCATCGTTTTACACCATATATACCAATTAAAAAAATTATATTAAATGCAATATTAGATGTAACTAAAAATCCATGCGGAGTCATGTGTAATACACATTTGAAAACCTTTTAAAAAATTGATCAAACATATTAATAATTAAAACAGTAGTAGGAATTTTTAAAAATTAAGTTTTTTTTTAAAAGCTTTTTTAGTATTTTAATTAGTAAAATATGTAGTTTAAAAAATATATATATTTTTTAAAATGTACTTTTAGTTGTACATAGGAATGCGGTTAGTTTACCATTTGAACCATATATTTTTTAAATAAATAAAATTGTTTAAAATGTGAATTGTCCCCTCAATACAGAAGGCACACATTTAAAGTTATAGCGTCTTCTCTAGAGTTAGAAAATGATGAAATGATGTTCCAGCGCTTCTTCGAGATACCCTGAATATTTTTCGCAGTTTTTTCTTGAAACTGGTTGTCAATTTTAAACACTTTTTTTTAAAAGAAGAAAACAATGTTTATCATCTTTATTCCAAAGTCCAATTAATGCATATTGTCTCTAAAGAGAGACATTCTCTTGTTTATATAAAAAAATCAGAGAGTTCTCCTTTGCAATGATAATTTCCCTTCGATCCTTTTGCTAAAGATATCGGACAAATGCGCTCATTTCGTCACCCACTCTTCGTCATATAAACCTTCGCCGGTTGTACGTTTTTGTCCATCGAAAATGCTTCTACTTTGCATGCAGTTCTATAAATGTGTAAACTTCTTTCCTCGAGATAACCACCTTATCTCGACCTTACACGTATGCTGCTGGAGGAATATATGTTGGCTTCCCATTCTTTCAGATATTACCTTGAAAAGAAAGAGATGACAAATTGTTATTCAGAATGAAATTTCTTGCTTATATTATTAACACTTTGCAGCATGCTTGAAAAATAAAATCTAGCACATAAATAGCAGTTGGATTCGAAAATCACGTTCAGAAAAACTAGCTAATGCTACAAAAAAGCTAATAGTCTCAATCAAGTCATAGAAGGCCGTTAGCGCTAATAGCATATTATATTATGGGCTAATGAATGCTTTTAGCAGCATTCGCCTACATGTATATTCACCAAATTGTACATGTATACCCACCAAATTTTTCTTTGTAACGTTTGCTCTTACTAGAGACAATATAAAATTATGTCAAAGAAGACTACTTTCAAATATTAGATCAACAATAACTTTATTGAAGTAAAACAAAATTAAGAAAACTTTTTCATAAAAAGGCAGAAGTTAGGTTCGATCAACTGTCATTTTCTGGACACAGAATATAGTAAGATGCGAAGGATTCTGCGATTAACTAAACAGTATGTTAAGTTTATCGACTAAAAAGTTTATAAACTTGAATCTAAGAGTCTATGAATATTCAGGGTGTCCTAGGTTTGTAAATTTAGACAAACTTGTAGTTTCTTAGTAAATTTCGATCATCAAAGTTTGCATTCGATGATATTGGAGCAGCAGGTTCTGTACCGTTACAGCTCTGTCGGATGCGTTTAACTACTAAGATTGAATGAGTAACCGAGCTACCCGGGATGTGTGATACGAGGAATGCGGTTCTGGTAGATATTCTTCTCCTATTGATCGCTGCTGATCGATTAGATTCATGGTGTTTCGCGAGTACCGCGACAGCTCCAAACTGTTTCTCGCATCTGCTACAGCTTCCCTAGATCCCATTAGATTCAACGCATTATCTAATAAAATTATAACTTCGAAAATAGTAGACTGGCTTCTCCATCCTTTAAAATTACTCTTTAATTCTTCGGTTTTTTTTTCTTTTGTGTGTGTGTGTGTGTAGGGCGGTGCGTAAAAGAAATGCGTTTCCTTCCGTTAACTGTGGATAGAACTAGGTGAACCGATTCTTCCCTTTTAGCAACTCGATTGGTTGGAAGAGCCTCTTCCAACTGAAACAGCAGATGTTTTACTTGATCAGATGTCATGGTGCAGTGGCTACCCTGTTTGGGGAACTCCAGCTGTTTCTCAGATTATAAACAGGTACCACCAACTTTAAAGGAACGAGGTGGAACCCGTTGAATTTTGAAAAAAGAAAAGAAGAAAGAAGGAATTTAGAAGGAATTGCTTCATTGGTTTATAATAAGCCTACAAAATTAGTTACAGTAAAAAATGCATCTAATATTGCTTAGTTTCAACTAACTCAACTAACTAACTAATTGCTAACTCTCAAACAAATATTATTTTAACTCGTAGCGATCTCATCTCACTTGATCAGTGTAGAACGAGTTACTAGCTTTGAGTAACTGCTTTGCTCGACGCTAACGTTCTGGCCTACTGATAATGAGATCCCTGGTTCAACTCCTACCGGCGCAATCCAATCTCTCTTCATTGGTCACTCGGACATACACGCAACTTTCAACAACTTTGAACAGAAATCATTTCATCTCATAACCAACAGATGGCAGCACTAAATAAATCATCCCCTGCACAACAAAGCCTGTAAAATGCCCACAGAACCAAACCTGTCATTTCCCACATCATACATGCAAATGATAGCATTACTCGTGAGCGTATATCGCTCATCTGACGTCAGCAATACGTCTTCCTCACTGGAGATAGAACAATAGCGATCTCATCTCACTTCATCAGTATAGAGTCAGTTACAAGCTTAGAGTAACTGGCTAGGCCTTGTGCTCGACACTAACTATCTCTCCTACTGATCACAAGATCCCTGTTTAAACTCCCCCATCCCCCGTCGCCAATCCACTCTCATTTCAAACTTAAAGTTAGCAAAATGCTATTTCTATAAAACTCATTTATCCAAATTACAGAAAAATTAGACATTAATCGTATGTGTAATCAATAAAATACAATAAAGATCAGTTATTATGATGGAGTTATCAAGAGAGACTGTCAAGCTTGGTATTTCGGAATGAAAAATTAGCAAAATGTACTAAGCTAAATAATGCTACAAAAAGTGATAAAATACCTTTATTTATATTGATGAACATTTTATCGCACAAAGAGAGACATTTTCAAAATGATTCATGATAGAAAATATTTTCACAAAATTTAAAAATAATAACTTTGTAAACAATGTCACGAGACATCATGCATAATGAAAATCAGTGGAAATATAAAATAATATTAAAATTAAATTGGATAGATGTGAGCGGGGAATAATTTTTACTATTGTTACTAAAATTGCAGAGCATCTCTTTCCAAATTTTCTCGTTGCGTAAAAATATCTCTATTGATTTCCGGACATTGGATGGTAAATAAACTCTTCATAAATAAATTAATATGCTATTTTAAAAATCGATCTGTAAAGGTTCTTTGCTACGTAATCTGGCCAAAGTTGTTGTTCCCCTCTTGTATTTCATGTATGCTATTTGTTCTTTGATTCTAGTTTTAAGTTTTCTGCTTGTCATACACTTATAAAATTGCATTGTTCCATCTTATTGGTGAAAGGTATTTTGTATACTCCGGATAACTGGTTTGATTCAATTGGATCTATTTGTATCTATTGGATTTTTCTAAGTATAAGAAATACCTTTCACCAAAGAAGATGGAACAGTGCAGTTTTATATAGGTATGACAAGCAGAAAACTTAAAAACTAGAATCAAAGAACATAAAGCGGACATCAAATACAGCAGGAGAACCACAGCTTTGGCCAGATTATGCATCAAAGAACCTTTACAGATCGATTTTTAAAATAGTAGATGAATTTATTTATCAAGATTTTAAGTACCATTCATTATTCGGGAATGAATAGAGATATTTTTATGCAACGAGAAAATTTGGAAAGAGATGCTATGCAATTTTAGTAAAACTAGTAAAAATTAATCCACGCTCACATATATCCAATTTCATTTTAATTTTACTTTATGTTTCCACTGATTTTCATTATGCATGATGTCTCGTGACATTATTTACCAAGTTATTGTTTTTCAATTTTGTGAAAATATTTTGTATCATGAATGATTTTGAAATGTCGCCGTGTGTGCGATGGAACGTTTACCAGTAAAAATAAAGATATTTTATCATTTTTAATAGCATTATTTAGCTTAATCTGGCTATAAGTGATGATTATACATGTTGTTATAGCAAAATGCATTCACTTTGACACGATTATAGATATTTTTCCCCATGAAATCTAAACCTGACATAATTTTCACCGTCTCAAAAGATACATATGCACATATCATATCCGTATTCTCCAGATTAAAAAAATGACATTTTAATTTGATCATTTTTAAATCATTTTAAATCCAAAATTGAAGTATCTTTTGTCAACTATATCTGATATTGCGTTTTTAACTACAATCACATACACTACTGGTTTGTTCACATAAACAACAAAGCGGGCTGTTAACACGAATTTATTATAACACTAAATATTTGCGAGCCAACAGCGGCTTACTACATTCCATCATTTTTTACATTCTACCACAACACGAATCAAAACAGAATAAAACACAGAGTGTTGCCACATGCGGAAAAAAAGAACAAGAAACTTACATGGATTCGGAGCACACGAAACCACGGAATATGCAGCAGACGATACTTACATAAACATTCTGGCCCCCTTTGAAATCCCCTGTGATTTCAACAAGTAGTTAGTTGCTTACAATTTATAACTATAATGGAAGAACAATTAATAACACAAACAAATTAATACAAAAAATAGAAAAATATTAGACTGTTCTGAGTTCACAGTTTTTAGTTTCTATAGGAAGAGGACACAGTTTCACTATTGGACGATCGATGACACAACTACTAGTCTTGATCGTAACAACTCTGACCTTATTGTCTGAACCTGGATGAACAGTTAATTTCGTCCTAACTTCCATTTAAGTGGTGGAAGGTTGTCATCTTTGATGAGGACCAAGTCAATGACTTCTAAATCTCGTTGACTTTTTTGCCATTTAGGACTTTGCTGAAGTTGAGACAGGTATTCCCGTCTCCATCTTTTCCAAAATTGCTGAAGAATAAACTGTCTCACATGCTATCTATCATGATGACTCAAAGGACTGTGACTTAGATCTTGTTCAGGTATGGCAGTTAGGGAAGTTCCAACTAGGAAGTGACCTAGCGTTAGAGCAGTTAAGTCTGTTGGGTCAGATGATATGGGACACAGTGGCCTAGAGTTGAGACAAGCTTCAACTTGCGTAATAAAGGTTTGGAACTCAGGATAGGTTAAGACAGTGTCACCAACGGTTTTTTTCAGATGCGATTTCATTGATTTTGCTGCAGATTCCCAAAGTCCACCAAAGTGCGGAGCAGAAGGCGGATTAAAAGTCCAGCGTATTTCCTCTGACGACAAAAATTTGTTTATTTCTTCATTCTGCTTGCATTGCAAAAGATATTTGTTGATTTCTTTTCTGCACATTTGAAGTTGGTCCCACAATCACTAAAAATCTCAAAAGGTTTCCCTCTTCTTGCGATAAATCGTTTTAATGCACTTAAGAATGCCTTTGTTGAAAGATCTTCTACAACTTCAAGATGGACTGCTTTGATGACGATGCAGACAAATACACACACGTATGATTTAAATGATTTTAGTCCGCGTCCTGCACGATATTTAATCATGAATGGTCCTGAAAAATCTGTTCTAACTCGATGGAATAGTCGTGACTGTATTACCCTAGATGCTGGAAGATTAGCCATTATTTGTTTTTGCAGTTTGAGCTCTATATCTGCAACATGTAACACAAGTTCTTACTATTTTCCGAATAACAGACCTAGCAGTAATGATCCAAAATTTCTGTCTAATTAAAGAAAGAAGAAGCTCTGGAGCTGCATGGAAATATTTTTCATGAAAATGTTTAATTATGATCTTAGTCAAATGGTGCTTTGATGGTAATAAGATTGGGTGCTTTTCATTCTCTGACAGCTGTGCTTTTTATATCTTCCTCCTACACTTAATATTTTGTTATCATCTAAAATTGGACACAAACAAACGAGACTGCTATTTGTAGGTATCTCTTTTCCAACTTCTAAACAGTGAATTTCATTATTGAAGTTCACTTGTCGAACTATTCGAATAATGCAGCGTGTTGCGGCTTGAATTTCATTGCTTGATAAATAGGATGTATTTCTTTCTACACGTGCTACCTTTGAATTGGAGATTAATCTCAATAGCCAAGCAAATATGCATTGCAACTTGGAAAACGAAGATATTTTTGATATAATATCAAGTTCTTTTATATTTTCTGAAACTACAAATGATAATGTTTTACGTGCTTCTGGTAATTCTTCTTCATTTATGGTAATAGGTTCATGCACGGGAACCTCCTTGCTTCTTAACCACAGTAGGCTGTTCCAGCACAAGTCATTGGACAGTAGTTCTGCAGGAAGCAACCCACGTGATGCACAATCAGCAGGATTTTCTTTTCCGTTCACATGGTTCCAATTCTCAGCTGGTAAAAAAGATTGGATTTCAGATACTCTGTTGGCTACAAAGACTTGCCATCTTTTAGGATTTGATCTTAGCCATGACAATACAATTTGTGAATCGCTCCATGCGTGCACAGAATCAGGTTTTATATATAATGCATCTCTAACTGCCTGTATTAAGTGTGCCAGCAATACTGCAGCACATAATTCCAGTCTTGGAATCGTGATAGGTTTAAGTGGTGCTACGCGAGTTTTAGCTGTTAAAAGTTTCACATCAGTGTTAGAGTTATCACAAGTTTTAACGTAAATAACTGCTGAATAACCCTTTTCTGAAGCATCACAAAATCCGTGAAGTTCACATCGAGAATAATTGGGCAAGATGACTTTTCTAGGTATATATATGGAATTTAAGAGTTTGACTTCTTGGCACAAAATTTTCCACTTTTGATCAATATTCTCTGGTACTGGGTCATCCCATGATAATTGTAATTTCCACAGTTCTTGAAGGATCATTTTAGTTAGAGTTACACAAGATGCAATCTATTCCAATGGATCAAAAAGCGTTGATACAAATGACAGAATAATTCTTTTAGTAGGGACACTTGGATAATCTATATCACTGAAATTACATTTGAACATATCATTATCAGGATGCCATTCTACTCCTAGAACTTTTATGGCTTTATTGCCCACTACACTATGCATATTATCATTAATTGTGTTTGCTAACCAAGCATTTTTTAATAGTTATGGTTCATTTGTGGACCATTTATGTAACTCAAACCCACCTTTTTTTAGCATTTTCTGCAATTGATATATCAATTCATTACCTTCCTGACTATTCTCAACACCAGTTAAAACATCATCAACATAAAAATCTCTTAAAACTACAGTCTTTGCTTTTGGGAAATTAAGACCCTCATCAATTGCTAACTGACTCAAAGTTTTAGTTCCAAGATATGGAGCAACAGCAGCTCCATACGTGACACTGTTTAAGCGAAAAACTTGTATTTGTTTATCTTGACTATCTCTCCATAATATGCTCTGAAAATCCCTATCTTTGCCATGAATTTTTACCTGCCTATACATCATTCTTATATCAGCTGTGATTGCAATATTATGAAATCTAAGCCTTAATAAAATACAAATTAAATCATCTTGTGTTTTGGGACCTACCATTAGAGTGTCGTTTAAAGATACACATGTTGTTGTTTTAGCACTCCCATAAAAAACTACTCTTAATTTGGTGGTTAAACTAGAACTATTCAAGACGAAGTGATGTGGGATGTAATAATGTTTATTCTCTAATTCATGATCTGTATTTGAAACAAGGTCCATGTGGCCCAGAGATAAATATTCTTTCATAAATTGAACATATTGGTTGTAAATTTATGGCATGGAGATTAATCTCTTCTCAAGATAAAGAAATCTTCTGTGTGCCATTTGGCGAGAATCACTTAAATTATCTCGATCCTTTTTAAACGATAATGCGACTGAGTAGCGGCCTGTTTTTTGCCTGAAATGAGAACTCTCAAAATGCCTTTCACAAAGTTTTTCTTCAACTGTTAAATGTTGCACATTTGGAATTTTTTCTAATTCCCAGAATGAATTTACTAACTCGTCAGTTTTTGTACTTAAATGATTTACACATACTGGATCAGTTGCCAGAGTTTCAAAATTTGTAGTACCCGAAATTATCCAACCAAGTCTCGAATTTAATGCAAATGGAAGGTGAGGTTCACGTTTGACAATTTCTCCAGTCATTAAATGCATAAATACATTTACACCAAATAGAATGTCAATTTTTTGTGATTTGAAAAATAATGGATCAGCTAACATTAAATCATTGAAATTATTGCAAATGATTGAAGGCTTTTACCCCCTTATACACATAGGGAATATTATCTGTCACCTTATCCATCACGAATGCTGATGTTGATACTCTAAGATCACTTTTGAAGTGAGAAGTGAATAATAAATCAACTTCCCCATTATACACAGTATTAAATGTTCCCAAACATGACACAGAGATAGAACAATCTTTGACCCTTAATCCTAATTTATTTACACATTCTTGTGAAATAAATGACCTCTGAGAGCCAGTATCACATAAACATCTGCATTTTATAAACTCTTGTTTAGAATTTTGAACTTTTACTAATGCGGTACACAACAAAATATGGCTCTTTTGATTACAATTTTCGTTTGACTCATAATGAAAGGCACAGACTGTAGACGAAACATTTTCACTTGCTGACTCAACTTTTTTAGGGATAAATTCTTGTGCGTGTGGAGACATACTATTTGACTGATTCATATTCCTTGAATAATTTATCATGTGCAAAACACTATGATGTTTCTTAAAGCAATGATGGCACGTATTTAGTCTCTTACTTTTATTGAGGAATGCATATTAGATAAGCCATTGAAACAATAATTACGTTTTACGAAATCTATTCGTTGTTGAATAGGTAAATTAAGAAACTTAGAGCACTTAGCTAAACTATAGTCTTCCTTACAATAACCACAACCTAACGTAGCTACAAAAGCATTACTCTTATTCGGAACTACAGATTTAGGTACCTTATTTACCACTAGCTTGCTATTTTGAAGAGTTCTTGCGTAATTCTTAAGAAATTCGATTAAGTTTTTAAGTTTCGGAATTTCCCCGATTTTAATCTGACGTTCCCACCACAATTTTGTAGAAGGATCCAATTTTTGCAAAATTAAATAAGTCATTAATGTATCACCAAATTTACCAATGGTTTGGTTCAATACTTCTAATGAGCAAATTACTTCATTAATGCTGTCAATTAGATTTAAAATAGCAGTAGCTGATTCTGTTTGAATAGTTGGTAAACTTAAAAATCGTTTAATATATGCAAATATTATTTCTCGCTTATTTGAATATCTTTCGTCTAATAGATTCCATGGAATCTCAAAATTAGAATTCGAAATTTGAATAGACTGAATGACGCGATACGCTTCACCTTTCAACGAAGCCTTCAAATACTGTAATTTTTGAGAATTAGATATACTTGTATTGCTGTTTACGCATGCATTGAAAAGATCCTTAAACGCTATCCATTCTGTTATATTACCTCCAAAAGTAGGTAATGATAACCTAGGTAATTTAATATTCTCAAACACGTTTTCTGAAATTACACTATCAGATTTAATTTCTGTCTTATTTAACTCAGCATTTTGTATTTTCAACATTTTTTCACCCTTAAATTTCCACAAATCAATTTTATCTGATATTTCATGTGCGCTATCTATCTCACTTTCTAAGTGTTTAGGTTCTGTAATTAAAACTTCAATTTCCCTATCCAGTTTTTTAGATACGTTTCTTTCTGTTTTAATAATTCAATATTTTCTTCTAATTCTATTACCTTAATGTCATCATTTGCGATTATACTTTCGATTTTCTTAATGTAATTTGTTACACTTCTCCGTAGAGCAGTTCTTTTTGTTTTTAAAGATACCAGTTCACTCATTTTTGCTTAAATCAAGCCCAAAACTAGTTCTAAAATATCTAAACTGTATACTTTCAAAATAATTCTACACTTTTAAATACAAATTATTTTTAGACATGAAATAGAATGTTCAAAGTTAACTTACCCCACAACCTGAGGTAATTTTTCCTTCGATATCACACGATTTCATCGACAGACGATATCATACGGCCGTTCATAAATTGTTCGATTGTATTCTTTTATTTTTCACTAGCACTCCGGCTAGACCTGTACCAATAAATGATATTGCGTTTTTAACTACAATCACATACACTACTGGTTCGTTCACATAAACACCAAAGCGGACTGTTAACACGAATTTATTATAACACTAAATATTTGCGAGCCAACAGCGGCTTACTAAATTCAATCATTTTTCACATTCTACCACAACACGAATCAAAACAGAATAAAACACAGAGTGTTGCCACATGCGGAAAAAAGAACAAGAAACTTACATGGATTCGGAGCACACGAAACCACGGAATATGCAGCAGACGATATTTACATAAACAATACCTTTGCATGTGAACAGTGCACTCTTGACCTGAGGTTCTAATCTCAGTACTTAGAGTGAAAACTGCCGTAATTTATGTCTTTTAGACGCATTTGTGGTGACACATTCAGTTTTATCTAAGAAAACGGTCGTTTTATCTTAAATATGACGTAATTTTCACTTTCTTTGGCATTTCATGGATAGTTTTTCAAACTCGGTATCAGCAGAATGAAAAAAATATGAATTGTAACAACTTTATAAGAAACTAGTCGTTAGGGGCCACTGTAATACTTACCCATCATCGATACAGATAATATGAAATATGAAAATAAAACATGTGATATTTGCTAAGCATTGTACCACGTTACTTTTATTCCTAATTTAATTTATTTGGACTTCCTTAGATATAATTAATATAACCCCTTAAGCTAATATTAATTTTTGTTGCATTAAAATATCTCAATTTGTTGATTTTCTGTAAGCATGTATCCTTAACCTCAAAATATCCAAAGCCAAATCTATATTGTAATTAATATTATGTGAATACAATAAGTTTAACAAATCAGCTATAAAACGTTTTTTCACATTAAATATAATAAAATTTATATTTCTTACTATTCCTACAAAATCACTCTTAAGAATTGAACATTTAATTTAATCAATATTATCATATCCCTTTGCAATTATCTTATGGCCTATCTCCTTAATGAATTTATAATTCATGGGATGCTTAATACGTCCGTATATTGAAACATCTATTAAACTGTTTGTTATTTTTTTCATAACGTTAGTTCCATTGACATACGATTTAACCCGTAAGGTTACACCGTATCGCATTTAATCATCATATCACTTGCACTTACCGGGTGTCCTAAAAAGGACTGACTGATTTTAAAATTCAATTACTTGCAAACGGTGACAGATATTTAAAACATTCTTGCAGGAGGGTTGTGCATGAGGTCAAAAGTTTTTTTACAGTGATTTTCGATTTTAGTTCGAATTACAAACAATAGATGGCGTTGCGATCAATAGATGCTAAATTCAGGCTCGATTTTTGGGTCCTTCGGGATCCACTCAATACATTTTAATCTCCTTTTTCCGCATGGAAGAAGATATCGGCTAAAAAATCGAGCCTGTATTTAGCGCCTATTGCTCACAGCGCCATCTATTGTTTGTAATTTGAACTAAAATCGAAAATCACTGTAAAAAAACTTTTGACCTTATGCATAACCCTCCTGCAAGAATTTTTTAAATATCTGTCACCGTCACAAGTTATTAATCTTTCTTTTTGTTAGGGACAATCTTTAAAATAGTTAATTCCATATTTTCAATACCATGCCTGTTTAAATGTCTAATTTCAATCTCTTGTTCTACTTTATTACTTTTACAATTTCTGTTGTCAGACTTATGGTTGTTAAAGCGCTTATTAATCTGGTCAGAAGTTTGACCTATATATGACATTCCACATATCTTGCAACTAAGTTTATAAACACTATTGTATGTCTTACATACTTTTAAATATCTAATGTCCTCAAAAGTATTATACTCTGCGCCCACACTCGGCTCAAATTTTACATCGTTTATCACTACATTTTCTTAATATAAGATTACTGAAACTCATCTCCCTTTTTAAGTTTGTGTTATAAAACGTTCTAGTTTTACATTTTACTTCGATATCTCTACCTTCACCTTCATCGTAATCCTCATTAATTAAATCACTGTTATAAATATAGCTGGTATTATACCTGATCAATTTCATTTTTTTGATACCTTCAACCACCCCTCTTTCCAAACAAATATAAAACTCACAATATTTTGAATAACTTTTTTCCACAATTTTTATTATTTTTTTTATGTTTTTTTTTTATTTTTCTCCAAAACCAAGCTTTGCGTACACTTTTAAAAAGAACCATCATCAACACCTTTACTCCTGTAGCCATTCCTATTACAAACCAAATCCGAATCCAAATCTAAATCATGGTTATTTTTTAATGATACGCTCCTTGCCATGTTACCAGGAACCGACCGAGCACAATGGCCCTCTCATGAATTTCATTTCTTACCGGTAGCTAAAATCCCATTTTTTGTACATTTCATAATTATAAATCTATATTCGCACTTAATACATTTTTTTTTATAAAACTGATCAAAATGAAAACAAATGGTTAAAACTAACACTCTAAACAAAACTATAAAATTAAAAAAATAAACATGAACTAATAATATACAAAAAGTTAAACTGAAATAAATCTATATCTATATATGTAGAGAGAGATAAATAGATAGATAGTACAAAATATATTTATGTTTTAAGACTTAAAACACAGCTTTTATTTTATATAAAATGATATCACTCACATTCGCTGAAGAATTCCACATTTATGATCCAGTCTTAAACAACAGTTATAGAAAAGTATGCATATGATGTATCTATCGCAGAATAATACACAAACCCAGCAAAAAGCGATGTCGTCATTGAAGAAACTCGGCAAAAAATTGGCTATTTAATGATTCATATGCTTTCATTTGTTTGTACCATTAATATGGATACTTAAAAAGAAATTATAGTTTATAATAGCTCCGATTTTTATCAGAAATCATTCATTTATTTTTTCAAAATAGCACGTATTTCAAAAAATTTTCAGTTGTAATGGAAAAATAGCAACAAAAAGATATAATGTTCTACTATTTTGCAACTATTTTTGCTTTACTTTTTACAGAAATGGAGAACTTCAGATGCCATTATTATAGAAATGGCGTTAAAAACTACAAGATAAATTAATATCTCAAAAATATGTTGAGATGCAGTTTTCAAACAAATTTCATTTAACCCCTTAACGCTCGAATTAAATTACGGTTTAAAAAAA
Source organism: Maratus speciosus (assembly GCA_963932465.1). Classification (NCBI taxonomy): domain Eukaryota; kingdom Metazoa; phylum Arthropoda; class Arachnida; order Araneae; family Salticidae; genus Maratus; species Maratus speciosus. Next base: position 376,831,514 of record OZ010788.1, on the reverse strand, counting down.
TCAAATTGCTTATTGGCACCACTTTTTTGAAAAAGAAATATTCACCTTTTTTAATGACAGGTAAAACCTTACAAAAAAAAAGCCAATTACACTATTTTATAAAACTGGTGGGAATAAAACAATTTGAGTAAAAGACACAGCCCGTGAATATGATGGGAGCGAGAATTAAGGGGTTAAATGTACCCTTTTCACTATACGGAGGTGCAAAATTTGAAAATGTGCGATGCTTAGAAGTTTTAAAAAATTCAGTAGAGATTATCAGTATTTAACCGTTAAATGATACATCTGCTTTGTCTTACAGGCTGGATTATCTAGCGAAAAAATATATTTTAGGGCCGACACTTTAATTGTTGCTCGAAAAAAATGACATATCGGTGGCTACTAAAAATATCATGCATTATGCATTACACGCATTCACAAAGATTTTTCTTAATTTTCAGTTACTCTGGAAATTTTTTTTATTTAAATTATTATTTCAATGACCCCAAAAATGAGTAAATTTGGTTTAAATTTCTAAATTTATGTAATGGTGTTACACACAGATGTGTTTTAGAGGCCTACTATGCTTACATATAGTGTATGCGCAATTATTCGCATATGTATAGAAGGAAAACACAAACAATAGAAAACACAAACACTATCTCAATCGAGGTTAATATTGTGGGATTTTAATATTGCGTGATTGCGTGCGCAGTATTAAAAAAGTTTTGGAGCAGTAAATATTTCATCATATTAAAACTTTTTTAGAATAAATTATACAAATATTTGTTTACGTATTCCTTTAAACAATTTTAATGATACATAATTAGAATTTAGTTTAATTAAAACAGACTAATTAAGGATTTTCAATGATATATAATTGCTGCGCGCAGGATTATAAAAAATATACTTGATATATCCACGTAATATTACATATATGTACTCTTACAATATCGTAATTAACTTCAATCTAAAATAAGAATCAAGTTTACAGATGAAAATATTTTTTTTTCAGCCAATCAAACAATCAAGCGCAAAATTTATGTTAAAATTTTAATATATATATATATATATATATATATATATATATAATTTTATTATTATTATTATTATATATTGTTAATTTATTAAAATTAAAACATTGAATATGGTTAAATAAAATAAACGATTGATTTTTGTATTTTATTATTCTTTTCAATTAAGTGAATTTTTAACCTTGTCAAAATACTTTTGACACTGAGTGCTACTGTATATATATAAATTACAGGTACTTACGTAAAATATGTAGAGGTTGTAAAGATATATAAAATACTATATAATCCAAAACTTTAAGTTTTTATCCTACATAGTTTTGGAAATATGATATGATGCGCGTAATTTCAAAATTATCTGATTTAAGAAAAATGACTTTAAAGTTCGAATTTACCTTGCTTTCGATAGGTATCGCTCCACATATGTTACCATAAAACCAGTTTTAATTAGAGTATCGTCATATTTCTTTTTTAAGTTTGGTGACATGTTATTCTTTCATAATAGATTAAAAAAATGTCTTTAAAAAAAGGTTTTTGGTGATCTCCTCATTAAGACAGACGGACTTTCAGATAAGTTATATTTATTTCCAAGCAAAAATTTTGCAAACCATATAACATTTAATTTTTTTTCTTCAAACAAATGTACAAACATATTTATTAAATAAACTTTACAAAAAATATTATTAATTAATTTAACCTTTTTCTCATATATATCAAATGGCAATGCCTTAGAATTTTTAAATCTGAATAATAAAGTACCAATTTATGAAAAAACTGAATTTATCAAAAATAATAGAAACGTTAACAGCTTAAATCAAACAAATTCCTGGAAATTTCAATTAATTGTCTGCTTTTTGGAAATTAAGATTATTAAAATTAATATTTGATTTAATTTATCTAGTTCATATAATTAGGGATTTACTTTGTTAAAAAATAATTTCTTTGCAAACAATATGGCCATTCAAGAAAATTCACTGATTGGAATTTAAATTAATAAAAACAATTTTCATGATTTTTTTTTCCTATATCTGTTTTAAAAATTTATCATTTAACTTCAAGTATAAGAAAACATAAATATTATATATATATATATATATATATACCGGGTGTCCCAAAAAGGACTGACTGATTTTAAAATTCAATAACTTGCAAACGGTGACAGATATTTAAAAAATTCTTCCAGGAGGGTTATGCATAAGGTCAAAAGTTTTATTACAGTGATTTTCGATTTTAGTTCGAATTACAAACAATAGATGGCGCTGTAAGCAATAGTCGCTAAATACAGGCTCGATTTCTGGTCCTTTCTCTTGTTCTATGCTGAAAAAGGAGATGGAAATGTATTATCCGGGCCACGAAGTACCAAAAATCGAGCCTGAATTCAGTGTCTATTGATCGCAGCGCCATCTATTGTTTGTAATTCGAACTAAAATTGAAAATCACTGTAAAAAAACTTTTGACCTTATGCATAACCCTCCTGCAAGAATTTTTTAAATATCTGTCACCGTTTTCAAGTTATTGAAATTTAAATTCGGTCAGTCCTTTTTGGGACACCCGGTATATATATTATATATTATATATAATAAATGAAAAATTATTGCACAACTGGCGCTAATAGCAGCACATATCAAATGCAACAAAATATATTTCATCACTACTTTAAAATGCAAAAACACCATAACTCTGAAAAGAAGGTGTACATCTACAATATTTAACTATAAAAAATTTTAAAACTTTCAAAAATACAGGTAAAAAACAAAAACACAGGCAAAAAACAGTCTGTTCTTATTGAGTGCAGGATGGGCGTGTGTTCAGAAACCTGCAAGCTTTTAACAGTGGGGATAGAGTTAGGCTTGTCTGTCCTCCCACTGAAGAAGAACAGACTGTTTTTTAGCTCACATGCTATCAAAGCCTGAGAGCTAATGTGCCCGCCCGTTCTGTATGTATGTATGTACGTAACGCGATAACTCTTGATAGAAACATCCGATTTGCTTCAAAATTATTTTCTTGGTTCATTGTGATAAGGCGCTTCCCTAATTAGTTTTGGGAGTTCATTGGTTAAGGATAAAGGGAGAAAAACGTAGTTAGTCCAACCCCTTAACCCTCTCATTCATACGGGCCTCATATGAGGACAGATAACTATTGCCCTATAAAATATTAGAGTTACAAATTTTTTTCATCATTCATTCACGAAGACCTCATTTGTGGATAGATAATAGCTAGCACACAGCACAATAGTTGGCAGAATCATACCGATAGTCATAATTCACATCAATATTGAACTAAAATCAAAATATTGAAGCATTGTGATATTTGGCAGGATTTGCTACAAATAGACCAGGAAATAGCCATACTACCATCAAGGTCTTTTTTTATATATACAATCTATCATCATGTAGTATGTAAAGAAAGAAATTTTTGTAATAATTCTGCTGAGATTTTATTTATAGCATGAAACATATATGTCCTCATATGTGGACAGTTTGCACCAAAGTAAACGGAATTCCATTTTTGTTTTCCAATTTGATTTCTTTTTTTGCTGGTTGTTAAAAAAGCAAACATGAAGTTTTTATCACTGTTTAAAGGTCAACTTTGTTAACACCTGGATCTCATGGAAATTACAAAACACCAAAAGCTTAGACCTGGTAGAATTGAAAAGTTCATTTGCATCCAGTTTGACATATAAGGATACAGCTGAACTAAATAAAAATAAAACAGGTTGACTCTCTGCAGGACAACCTTTGGTAAAACGTTGAAATACACACAATGTGCACCGAACTTTGCGTTTAGATGAAGGAAAATCATTATCCAAAGAAAACAGAAACAAAGTTTGTCAATCGCTGTAGAGTTAAAGCTTGCAAAGGCAAAACCCGATATATTTGTGGAGTCTGCACTGTACACTGTAAAAAAAAAAAAAAAAAAAATTGTAAAGTTACTAAAATTTTTCTAGGAAACTGGGATTCCAGGAACTTTTTATGTAACGGCAACAAGAAAAATTCCTGTAAGAGATGCTGTTACAGAAATTTTTGCTGTTGCCGTTACATAAATAGTTCCTGGAATCCCAGGTTCCGAGAAATATGTTAGTAACTTTACAGATTTTTTTTTACAGTGTACTAGTGTGTCGAGAGCGCATGGAATCATTTAATTCCATATAAATCAGATAAAACTTACGCAGATGTGTGGCAATATGTGAATATTGAACAATATTGTTCTCATATGAAGACACTGTGAATCTACCCCTTGTTGCATAACGCCCCCAAATGAGGACGTATCAATATACTAATTAATAGTGTATCAAAAAATCTGATAATATTGTTTCATGATAATGGGTTCTCATCTATCACAAAAAACAATTGCTTGATTTTTTTTAATGCGTAAAAAATATTTCATGCATGAAAGAATTAATTCAGATACATCGGTTTTTCATGCAGAATCATTCGATTTCCTCCGAATTTGGTATACCGGTTTATTATGTTAACGAACTTCCCTGATTAGTTTTGGGGGTTCATTGGTTAAGGATAAAGGTGGAAAAGGGGGGTTAGTCCACCCGCTTAATTCAGATATATGGGTTTTTCATGCAGAATCATTCGATTTGCTCCGAATTTGGTATACCGGTTTATTATGTTAAGGAACTTCCCTGATTAGTTTTGGGGGTTCATTGGCTAAGGATAAAGGGGGAAAAGGGGGGTTAGTCCACCCCTTTTAATTCAGATAAATGGGTTTTTCATGCAGAATCATTCGATTTGCCCCGAATTTGGTATACCGGTTTATTATGATAAGGAACTTCCCTGATTAGTTTTGGGAGTTCATTGGGTAAGGATAAAGGGGGGAAAACGGGGTTAGTCCACCCCCCCCCCCCCCTTAATTCAGATAAATGGGTTTTTCATGCAGAATCATTCGATTTGCTCCGAATTTGGTATACCGGTTTATTATGTTAAGGAACTTCCCTGGTTAGTTTTGGGAGTTCATTGGTTAAGGATAAAGGGGGGGAAATGGGGTTAGTCCACCCCTTAATTCAGATAAATGGGTTTTTCATGCAGAATCATTCGATTTGCTCCGAATTTGGTATACCGGTTTATTATGTTAAGGAACTTCCCTGATTAATTTTGGGGGTTCATTGGTTAAGGATATAGGGGGAAAAGGGGGGTTAGTACACCCCTTTTAATTCAGATAAATGGGTTTTTCATGCAGAATTATTCGATTTGCTCCGAATTCCGTATACCGGTTTATTATGTTAAGGAACTTCCCTGGTTAGTTTTGGGGTTCATTGGTTAAGAATAAAGGTGGTAAAGGGGGTCTAGTCCACCCCATTAATTCAGATAAATGGGTTTTTTATGCAGAATGATTCGATTTGCTCTGAATTTGGTATACCGGTTTATTATGTTAAGGAACTTCCTTGATTAGTTTTGGGGTTTCATTGGTTAAGGTTAAAGGGGGAAAAGGGAGGTTAGCCCGCCCCTCTTAATTTAGATAAATGGGTTTTTCATGCAGAATGATTCGATTTGCTCCGAAGTTGGTATACCGGTTTATTATGATGAGGAGCTTCCCTGATTAGATTTGGAGGTTCACTGGTTAAGTATAAAGGGGGAAACGGGGGCTAATTCCCTTTCACTTATTTATTTGAGGAGCATTCTTCTTTGAAATAAGAATATAATATACAATTAGTGTGAATAGCCTGTGAGCTCAATGCCATCAAATTAGCTGGGCACTTTTCTATTTTATTGCCTGTGTTTTTGTTTTTTACCTGTATTTTTGAAAGTTTTTGAGTTTTTTATTGTTAAATATTGTAGATATACACCTTCTTCTCAGAGTTATGGTGTTTTTGCATTTTAAAGTACACTGTTAAAAATTTGCAGCATTCTGGCAGGTCATTTGTCCGTTTTTTTCCGAAAACGGTTACACAACCGTAATTTTAACACTATTCTGACCATATTATTGGCCATTTTATGGTCAGAATATAGTTAAATTATGGTTATGAAACCGTTTTTTCAAAAAACGGTCGAATGACCTGCCAGAATGCTTCAAAATTTTTAACAGTGTAGTGATGAAATATATATATATCTATATATATATTATCATAAATATTCTTCCGGTTCTCAACAGCCCTTTTTTTTCAACGTACATGTATCGTACAACGATGAATGAGGTATCGTTGAATAGGATTTTTGCCACATCTGACATCGCATCCTGAATTTAAGTAATTTGTAGTGCATAAATATTAATGGGGTATCATTGGATAGACTTTTTGTCTACATCTGACATTGCACACGAAATTTTTGTTATGGTTTTAGGTTAAGTATTATAATACATATTATTTCTGAAGTCACCATCCTTTTTCTATGCATATGCGAAATGTGCAACGTTGAATGGAACGATATTTGTACATTCTTTTCACAAAGCACTCTCATATTTCGTTAAAAGAAGTTGTTTGATTGAAAAAATTGCAGCAATGAAAAAAGGAATCAGAAAATAATCTCAAAGGTTGTAGTGCAAAGGCCTTGCACTGGTTTACTGCGTTTTTTTAGTCAAAAACTTTACAAGTACAGAGAAAATAAATTATAAGCAGAAAAAGTAATACACATTAAATATAAGCAACGGATAAATTATAAGAAAAAAATATAAATTCCAAATTCTTTAGCATAGATTATCTTTAAAAAAGAATGAAGAGTCTTGCGTTCATCATAGATTATAAAACACTTTCCAACACATTCCAATACTATAACAAATCTTCACTGTTCACTGAGGTGAAAGACAATGTCTAAATGAACAATTTTGAAAATGCATAAACATAACGTATTTGAAAACAAAATTTCTGCTATTACCATAAAGAGCCCAGGAAATATATGTTTGCTTGTGTGCAGCTCTGTATATGACGTATGAATATGTATAGATACTACATAGTATGCTATACGTTAGTTCAAATAAACCCATAGCACAGTTGAAAAATTCCATTCAGGAATTTACGCCAATAAACGGATCTTGTTGAGACATTTTGTGCTTTCCTGTATATGATCAATAGAAATCATAAATACCAAGTAATATTTATGTAACAGTTAAATTTCAAAACGCATAACACAAATGAAAACGCACTTCCAACAATTATTGTTCGAAGGTTTCAATTGTTAAATTATTGTTCATGTTCTCCTTTAGCCAAATTATTTTGTGTACCCTTGTAAATGAACGACACATTCTATGTATACCATATTTTATAATAAGAAACTTGTAGTACACCTCAGTGATAAATAGCGATTTCAATATGTTTAAAATAGCGTAATATCATTAAAATACACGGTAAACGATTTTTCCCCATTGACCGCAATGTAACGGAATTCTTTTGAGTGTCCCTGTAGATGAAACACAAACGCTAAACATTTCAATTTGAATACTCAACATGACATAGTAAACCCCAATAACGTATATCAATTTTATAGCAATCGGGCTATATTTACTCCAGTTACAGCACGGAAAGACAGACAAATCGATTTCATAAACGTTTCAACTATGATTGAAAGTGTTAAAAAGCTTTAACAATTGCCTTAACTGCCTTAACGAGTAAAACATACACATATGTTATTGAATATATATATATATATATGTCGTAGGCAATTGAGAAATCAAGTACAGAGCTGTTTGCAAAGAGTCGGTCTAATTGGAGAATCATCTGCATTTTTCCAATTAGCCTGATATTTTTCAGGCTTATTGCAAAGAGCCCAGACAGCGTTAGGCTAATTGAAAAATGACTACTTATTTCCCAATCAGGGTGATTTTTTACGCTTTTTAACCCATAACCCGACCCGAATCCGAAAGATAAATTGCGGCAGACCGTACTCCGATCCGAGGAAGACAAAATAATTTCTGTCGACACGCAACCCGAGCAGAACATGATAAAAAGAAACCGAAATCTTAAGCGAACCAAATATGATAACCGACAAAAATATTCTAAAGCACCATAACTCGATCAGAGTAAGACAAAATAATTTCTGTGAACACGTAACCCGACCCGAAACCAAAAATTCCACAGGAAAAAACCCGAAATCTGACATGAACCAAAAATGAACCCGAAAAAATATTCCAAAGAACCATAACCTGATCCGAGCAAGGCAAAATAAATTCCGTGGACACGCAACCCGAGGCGAGCCAAAAAATTGTGTTTGAAAAAAACTCCGAAATATGACCCGAACCAAATATGATAACTAACAAAAATATTCTAAAGAACCATAACCCAATCCGAACAAGACAAAAGGCTCTTTGACAAAAGGCACAAAGACTTTGACACGCAACCCGAACCGGACCTAAACGTTCCTTTTGATAAAAACCTGAAATCTGACACTAACTAAATCAGAATCCGACAAAAATATCCCCAAAAACCATAACCCGATACGAGTAAGACAAAATAATTTCCGTGGACACGCAACACGACCCGAACTTAAAAATTCCATTAGAAAAATCCCGAAATCTGACACAAATCGAATCTGAACCCTAGAAAAATATTCCAAAGAACAATAATTCGATTCGAGCAAGACAAGTTAATTTCTGTGGACATCATTTTTGTGATGGAATGCAACCCGATCCGAACTTAAATGTTTAGTTTGAAAATAGCCCGAAATATGACCCGAGCTAAACATGATAACCGACAAAAATATTTTTTAGAACCATAACCCGGTCGGAGAAAGACAAAATTATTTCCGTGGACACCGAACACGTCCCGATCATAAAAAATCCATTAGAAAAAACCCGAAATCTGACCCGAACCAATTGTGAATACGACAAAAATATCCCCAAAAACCATAAACTGATTCGAGCAAGATAAAATAATTTCCGTCCACATACAACACGACCCGAACCTAAAAATTCCGTTAGAAAAACCCCCAAAATCTGAACCGAACCAAATCTGAATCCGACAAAAATATTTCAAATAATCATAACCGGACCCGAGCAACAAAAAATAATATCCGTCGTCATGCAATATGAAAATTTAATTTGCAGTCAAGCTGAAACTCTACTGGAACCCGGTCAGAAAAAAATAAAAATATTTTAATGAACCATAAACCGATCAGAGCGAGACAAATTATTTCCGTCGACACGCAACCGAATCCAAACTTAAACGCTCCATTTGAAGTGAACCCGAAAACCGACCATAACCCGGTTTCGAATGGAGTTTCGGTTTGAGTTCAATTAGAACTTTTAGGTTCGGATCGGGTTGCCTCTCGGCAGAAATTATTTTGCCTTGTTCGCATCGGGTTATAGTTATTTGACATATTTTTGTCGGGTTAAGATTTGTTTAGGGTCGGGTTTCAGGTTAACTTGAAATGGAATTTTTAGGTTCTGGACGTGTTGCGTGTCCGCGGAAGCTAATTTTTCTTATTCGGAGCCAATTACGGATCTTTGGAATATTTTTGCCGGGTTCAAATTTCGGGTTTCTTCTAAATTAAATTTTTAGATTCGGGACAGGTTGCGTGTCCACAGAAATTATTTTGTCTTGCTCGTATCGGATTATGGACCTTTGGAATATTTTTGTCGAGTTCAAATTTACATTTTTTTCAAATGAAATTTTTAGGTTTGGGTTGCGTAATATATCCACGGAAATTATTTTGCCTTTTTTGGATTCAGTTACGGTTCTTTGGAGTATTTTGTCGGATTCAGATTTGGTCCGGCTCATATTTTTATTTTTTTTTAGTGGAATTTATAGGTTCGGGTCGAGTAACATGTCCACGGAAATTCTTTGAAATATTTTTGTATGTTTCAGATTTGGTTGGAGTCAGATTTCTGGTTTTCGTCAAATTTTTAGGTTCGTTTCGGGATGCGCGTGCACGGGAATTATTTTGTCTTAAACGCATCGGGTTATGGTTCTTTGCAATATTATTGTCAGTTATCAGATTTGGATCGGGTCGGATTTCTAGGTTTTTCAAATGGAACTTTCAGGTTCGGATCGGGTTGAGTGTAGACTGAAATTATTTCCTTGGTCTGATTGAATTTATTTTTCGGGTTCGGGTCGGGTTATGGGTTTTATAAGCCTAAGAAATCACCCAGATTGGGAAATAAGTGCTTATTTCTCAATTAGCCTAACGCTGTCTAGGCTTTTTGCAATAAGCATGAAAAATATCAGGCTAATTGAAAAAAAAGAGATGATTCTCCAATTAGCCCAGCTCTATTCAAACGGCCTAGGCTCTTTGCAAAGAGCCTCATTTCTCAATTAGCCTACGACATATATATATATTAATGCATCTGCGTTCTTAGCCTGTTATAGAGAGTATTAATTTTGACTGTACTTTCTATAATACTTTATTTCTCTTACATTTTAAAAATTGTCTAACAATGACAACGTATCTAGAGTTTTTTTTAGTTGAAAATATCTTAGAAAAATCCTACTCAGACATAATATTGTACCCCACTTATAAAAGTGTCAAAAAACTAATACTATATTTTATAGTATTTTTAAGAATGTCATTAGAAATCACAAACAATTTTTTAAAATAACAGGATTTAGATAATTCTCTTTAAAATTTTCTGCTTCAAAAGATTTAAACTTGTCATACCTTTGATAATTTACAATTACTAACGCCTTTTGTAACCTAACAGGAAAATACTACGCAGAGAGATTTTAAATCTCTTCAGCTTTTACAATTTAAAGAAACATAGTTTTACTCCTACTCCTTATCTAACTTCCCATTTACGAAAATCTCATAACCTTATTTATTTTTCAAATCATTTGCTAGGATATAAAATTTCATAACGTTGCTAAAATAAAAGTTTGTATCAACACTGAAAGAAAACAAAAGATTATTATACATTCTTCCAGCTCAAGCAGTTCATTTTTTATACATATAAATATAAAATATCTCCGAAAAAAATAAGAATAACGGCATGTATAAGAGCAAAAACCTGCAAGAAGCTTTGAAAAAAATTCCGGAACGCTAAAACATAAAAACTCTCAATAAATCATTAGGAGACAAAAGACTTTCGTAAAGTGAAACTCCAGCGTCGTTATTATTGCTTTTAAAAATTTTCCACGCCGGGAGATAGAGACAAAACATCCCTTTTCAATCTCAACCCCCTGCCTCTTAAGGTTCTTCCCCAGTAACTAGGATTTTGTCTAAGAAGAGCGGCATGGAAAAAAAGAAGGCCAGATAACGGTATAAAACTCTTTGGGAATATTACAGCAACAATTGCTTCTTGAGAAGCAAAGGAGTTCCTGTGCAATTATGAGTTTTCTTAAGTTCTTTGTTTAGTTCCTGGAAGTCATATATCAACAGCAAGGGACGAATAATACTTTTAGAAACTCAAAAATTACTCTGAAAAGTGCAATTTGCAGTAAAATGTTAAAGTTGTTTGCGAAATTAACCTGTAAGATTAGGAGAAGAGATAAAGAGTTTTTTTATATTAAAAATGATTTAAATATGCTTTATGCAAAGTAGGTCACATTCTGATGGATATGTGAATTCGTTCTGATGATACTCTTTAAGTTGTTATGCATTTACATACTGTTCTGTTCCATGATAAATTTATTTCATGAAATAGAATCATTTATACTTATGATTGTCTGTAAAGACTTTTCAAGAATTGACTTTTTGAATAGGATAAACTTTCGTAACATTCATTCAAGTTATCGTCATTAGTTTCGCATGTAGAACAAAGTAAATTTTAATGACATTTTCAAAATTTATTACCTTGCTTCTTAGAAAAATACATTTCGAAATAGTTTAGAAAATGATATAAATGTAATAAGAATATTGGCATCAATTGCAAGGGACGAATAATAAGTTTAGAAACTCAAAAATTATTCTGAAAAGTGCAATTTGCAGTAAAATGTTAAAGTTGTTTGCGAAGTTAGCCTGTAAGATTAGGAGAAGAGATAAAGAGTTTTTTTTTATTATTAAAAATGAATTAGATATACTATATCCAAAGTAGGTCACATTATGATGGATATGTGAATTCATTCTGATGCTACTCTTTAAGTTGTTATGCATTTACATAGTATTCCGATCCATGATAAATTTGTTTCACGAAATATAGTCATTTATACACTGCTAAAAAAAAATTAGGGGGGCAAGCAAAAAAGTGAAGAGAACAGTGCAAGGCAGCCATGTGTGGGCATAAAATGGATAGTACACGTGTATCAATGCGCAATACATAAAAAAAGAGGCAAAAAAAATGTGGGCGCTTTTATTCTTTGAAAAGATAAAAAAACATCAAAAGATGGTTTAGGGAAACAATTTGGTTTCATGTAAATGACAAAAAAAAGTATTATTTAGAAATTATGCAAGATTTTTAATATGGCGTGTGGTCTCCTCGAACAGCTAAGACTGCTGCACACCTGTTTTCCATGGATGCGATGAGGTTATCGATAATACTTTAGGGAATACTGTTCCACTGCTCAAGAATTGCAATCTCTAAGTCCCGGACAGTAAAAGGAGGCCTCGGTCTCGCAGCAATGCGTCGTCTGAGTATGTCACAAACATGCTTGATTGGATTTAGGTCAGGAGAGCATGCTGCTCGTTCCATACGCTGTATTGTTTTAGTTTCAAGCATGTTTTCCACAAGATGAACTGTATGAAGTCTGGCATTATCATGCATGGAAAAAAAATAAATCACCAATTAATACAACATAAAATACGATATGAGGATCTCAGTATCTCGTCTGTATTACTTCGGACCGTCAAAGTGCCATTCCGAATGTTATGCAAGCTGGTACGTCCACCTATGGTGATTCCAGCCAATAGCATCAACCCACCTCGTCTGCCATATGTTCTTTCACGAACGAATGTAGGATTATTTTGAGTGGCTCCTTCTGTCCATGACAAAACACATCAGATATCACATCCAGACTGAATCGGGACTCGTCTGTAAACAGAATTTGACTCCAAAAACGTTGCCTCCAAACTCGATGTTCAGTTCCCCACAGTCTTTGATCCGCACAGTGGCTTGAGGTCAACGGAATACAGACCATTGGATTACGTGCATATAGACCACCAAGATGAAGCCTATTTCGGACTGTTTGGCAGGACACTCTTCGTCCTTTGGTCAAGAACAACTGTGTTTGCAGCTGAGTAGCATTGCCCGTTCCGTCTCGACAAGCTGTTAACAGGATATATCGGTCATCAGTTTCTGTGTTAGCACATTTTCGACCTTGCACTTGTCGATGACAACCATTCCACGTGTCTTGAAATCAATTCCACAGACTTTCATGGACACTTCTTGCGACTCCAACAGCGTCCACTATACTTCGTTGTGTTTCCCTCAATTCAACTGCCCCGATAACACTCTAACCCATGGATTGCGGTAAATAATGTTGTTGTGACATTTTCAAGCCACCTTTTCTCAAAACACAAGCTGATCAATTGAATTTTGCAACTGAGGCAGTGAAGCAGACGTTTTCTGCAAAATCCCGATTTCTGCACTTATCTCCTTTTTCTAGTTCTTGACGTCATAAACCTTAATTTACATGTGAAGTTTTCTTTATCTGTTTTCTACAGATAAGCTGTACTACAGATAAGCTAAATTATGGATGTTTTTTTTTTTTTTACGTTACTTATCGGTGTAAATATTTGCGTAATTTCGTTAAAACCATGTGCTCCCCTAATAGTTTTGAGCAGTGTAGTTATGATAGTCTATAAAGACTTTGTTAAGAATTGACTCTTTGAATGGATAAAAGTTCCTAAAATTCATTTGTGTTACCGTCATTTGTTTTGTAAATATAGAGCAACAATTGATTCTTGAGGAGCAAAGAAGTGGCTGGACAATTATGAGTATTCTTAATTTTTTGAAGTCATATATCAACTCCTTGAAGTCATATATCAACTCCAAGGGACGAATAATACTTTTAAAAACTCAAAAAATACTCTGAAAAGTGCAGATTGCAGTAAACTGTTAACGTTGTTTGCGAAATTAACCTGTAAGATTAGGCTAAGAGATTAAGAGGTTTTTTTAATATTAAAAATGACTTAGATATACTTTATGCAAAGTAGGTCACATTTCGATGGATATATCAATTCGTTCTGCACTGTTAAAAATTTGCAGCATTCTGTCCACTCATTTGACCGTTTTTATCGAAAACGGTTAGACAGCCGTAATTTAACACTGTTCTGACGATATTACCGGCCATTTTATGTTCAAAATATAGTTAAATTACGGCTATGAAACCGTTTGTTTTTTCAAAAAACGGTCGAATGACTGGACAGAATGCTGCACATTTTTAACAGTGTGATATAAGTTGTTATGCATTTACATATTATTCTGATCCATGATAAATTTGTTTAATGAAATAGAATCATTTATACTTATAAATGACTACAAGGATTTGAAAAATATGTTAGACAATCACTTATAATAAAACATACTAAGTTAAAAATGAAATTGATAAAATAAGTTTATTTAGATTGACGCACGTTTCATCACACAAACGACGACATTTTCAAAACCATTTTTGATAAAAATAGTTTTGCTTTTTTTTAACAATAACATTGTAATTAATGTCACGAGACTTCATGTATAATGAAAATCAGTGCAAACATAAAATAAAATAAATTTGGAGTATATAAAATATCTTTCCCCAAATAAGATTTACAATACAGTTTTATATAGGTATGACAAGCAGAAAACTTAAAACTAGAATCAAAGAACGCATAGCAAACATCAAATACAACAGAGAAAGCACAGCTTTGGCCAGATTAAGCAGCAAAGTACCTATGCAGATTGATTTTAAAAATAGCAGACTAACTTATCTGCCAAGACTTTATTTACCATCCATTGTCCGAAAATCAATAGAGATATTTTTATGCAATGAGAATATTTGTAATTATTTAGTGTCCTTTGAGTTACCTCAAACTTAGAAAGAGATGGTATGCGGTTTTAGTAACAATAGTAGAAATTAATCCAAGCTCACAAATATCCAATTTTATTTTATTTTATGTTTTTACTGATTTTGATTCTGCATGAAGTCTCGTGATTTCCCAAGTTATTGTTTTTTTTTTCTTTTTTTTTTTTAATTTGCGAAAATATTACTATCAAGAATGATTTTTAAAATGTCACCGTTTGTGCGATGAAACGTACGTTATTCTAAATAAATGTATTTTATCACTTTTATAGCATTTTTAACTCAGTGTGTAAAGACTTTGTTAAGAATTGACTCTTTGAATGGGAAAAACTTTCCTAACATTCATTCAAGTTATCGTTATTAGTTTCGTAAGTAAAACAAAATAAATTTTAATGACATTTTCAAAATTTCCTACCATGTTTCTTAGAAAAATGCATTTCGTAATAGTTTAGAAAGTCATATAAATGAAATAAGAACATTCGTATCGCTGATTAATCTGGAAAAGCTTTTATTCAATTAATGTTTTATTGTATTATATAAGAACGCATTAAAATACTAATGTATATTGATAACACATTTCAAATTATTATTCATTTATATGTAATTTGATTCTTGTGAAATTTGTATGATGAAATAAGAGGTTCATAGCTATAATTGCCAATAAAGTATTGACGTTTTTGAATAGAGTAAAATTTCGAAATATTCATTCAAGATATTTACTTTAATTTAATACGTAAAAAAAAAAAAAAAAAAAAAAAAATCAAAACTTATCAGTTTTGTTTTAAAGTAATATATTTGTTAATAATTTAGGAATTCATTTGAATGAAACAGAATCATTAACACATCTATGTATTTTCAAAAATGTTTTAAACAATGATTATCTTAACTGAATTAAAAAGGAAAATGACAAATTATTAATGCATTGTGATGACACTTTAAAAAATAAAATCAATTTACACACACTTCTGATCAATAACATTTTCTTTAAGTACAATATTTTATATATATGGTGGCATTTTTTAGTCAATGGTCATGTTAGACTTTTTAATGGGTTAAAATTTGGAAATGTCATTTCAAAATATTGCCATGTCTTTCATATTTAAAATCACTATTACGCTAATAATATTATTATTAGGAGTATCTGTCATCTTAAGTTATAAAAGCGTAGACTTCTTAATGATTTGGAAATTTGTTGGAATGAAATAGTAAGATTGTTTCATCTGATTAATTTTAGACAAAGTTTTAAGCAGTTACAGTTTCAATTGCATTAAGTCAGATCATATCAAAATTCTACTAAGTGGAGACGGCGCATATAAATTAAAGTTAATTTGTACAATCTGACGAATAAGACTCTTTTTTTAAATGAAATAGAATATTTTATGAAAATAATTATATTTTCATTGGCCATGTTTAATTTTTTAAGTGTTATTTTAATCCTTTAACACCCGATTTATTTTTAAACAAAAATATTCATGCATGTAGAAAGTAAAACATGGAGTGCAATCGCTAACTGTTGATAAAAAATGATACTTTACTCTATCTTCAAACCAAAACTATCGTTCGATTCGAGTTTTTATTACATAAGACTCAGAAGCAAAAGTTTAAATGAATGTCGATCGTGCGGATTGGGCCTTAAAGGGTTAAATAGGTTTTCGAATTGTCATTATTTGCATAACAATTAAAGTTAACTTTTGGGCAAACACATTTCTAGGCTTATTATCATTCCTTCTTCTTAAAGAGGGCATTTCTGCTAATTACTTTTGGAGACAATTTACCTTAAAATTGGTCAAAAAATTGATTTTTAATTTTTCATATTAAATGAAAGCCCGTTTAATTGTGAGTATTTTGATACCTCATTTTTATCAATACGGAAATTATGTTGCGAGATAATGCAAATTTTGTTAATAAAGTCACCCCAGTTACTCACACAAATTAAAACTTTAAAAGGCCTTTTCTACATGTTCATATTTTCTTCACTTCCATGTTTTGAAAATGCTAAAGTTTTTTTTCGTATTTGAGATAGAGATTTGAACGTTTTTATAAATGTTTTTAATTATGTATGTGATATATATGCTGATGAAATTAGCCTCCAGGTTTTTTATTATTGTTTAAAAAATAAAAGTGTATGAATATGTGTTAGATTTCATTGTTTTACACTATATATATCAGTAAAAAAATTATATTAAATGCAGTGATAGATATATCTAAAAATCCATGATCAGTCTAGTGTAATACATATTTGAAAAGCTAAAAAAAAATGGCAAAATTATCAATTAAATAAGTAGTAAGGATTTTAAAAAATTCAATCTTTTAAAAAATGTGAAAAATATACAGTCAATCTTTTTTTTTTTTTTTCAATATGCATTTTTATTTAAACATTGAAATGCAGTGAGTTCACTAGATGAACCATATTTTTAAAAATAAACAAAGTTTTTGAAAAGGTAAATTATCCTCTTAAATGAAATAAATGACTGGCTCATCTCTTTACTTTGTTTTATCCAATAAATACTTTCATTGAATTTTATGACTAATGCGATGAAATATCAATGTGTTTTGATTACACTTTTAAAATTAAAATTAATGTATGTCTTCCAGCCAAAGCCCGAAATCGGCCAGTTCGCAAAATGGCTAGATGCTCTCAGTTACATCACGAAATGGCTTGAGGTTGTCAACCAGTTTGCGAAATGATTAGAGGCATGTGACTGAAGTTAAAATGAAAAGTCATGAGCTGATTTTGAAGGTCTGTATAGTTTCTATTTGCCCTTGCGAGGCAAGCAATTGCGTTTGTGTAATGCTGAATTCCCACCGGAAAATTAAAAAATATATATTTCAAATTAAGGAAAAGCAATTTTATTGCTTCCCCCCCCCCAAAAAAAAAGTTAGAAAAGTAAAATTTCGTATTTTTTTTCTGATGTAAATCTTCATTAATCGTAGGTGGGATAAAATATATCAGCCACCCCTCAATCTTAAATTTTTTTTAAATGAAAGTTATTCATTTGCAGATGAGCTGCAACAAGATTTTTTTTCTGTTTCAAATTAAATATTTTTAATGAAATTTCTTCAAAATTTATTTGGGTTACATCCATTTTTCATTTAAAAAAAGGATTATAATTTATTGATGATTTTTTTATTACAATAAAAAACAAATTTCTTTTCATTTGAAAAAAAAAATGAGTTCAAGATCATTAACGGTGAAGTTGCCTTAAAAGTAAATGAACATCATTTACCAAAGTAAAACATGATTAGGCTATTAACGAGGTACGGGCTTGAAGTACAGATGAAAAAAAATTCTTCTAAAATAAATCACTTATATAGTAGATGATTTTTATAACTATATTATTAAAATTTGATATTTAAATAGTGAAAATGTTTAAAATTATTAGCAAACATCTTCATTAGATTTTTAGTTAAAATCAACTTTGTTATTTCTTTGTTATCTGTTATCTGTTTTTATTAAAGTTAAAAATTATCTTTAGCATAGTAAATATGAATTAAAACCAGACATTGTAAAACATTTTTTTTTTTTTTTTTTTTTTTTTTTTTTTTTTTTTTTTACAATTTGGATTGTTAGTGAGTTCAATGCGAGTGAAAAATTATTATTATAAAGTGCGCCAGGAAGCACAGATAGAACGGCTTACGCATGCGTATGTGGATTCTAACTACATACAAACTGTAAGTGGAATGTGTTTACTCATAAGGCGGAAAAAAGTCATGGCCTTCATATGCCAATTTCGACAATTTTTTTAGAGGTAGTCAATAGAACGATGGAACATACAAAGGATGCATGATTTCTCACTATATATCTCACTAGAAATATATATATCTCTTGATATCGGGTTCGCTTTTCTGTCCAAAATTTAATACAAGTCCAATTCCGACAGCGGCATCACCAAACAAATCGATGCATCACTAGTTTAATACTGCAGTAATAGGTATCGACAACCTATATTATAAATGACAAACGTATACGTACGTAATCGCTTAACGCTTACGTCGTTTTGCGAATGGCAACGGTTGCCGTCGGAATTTCGGTTTTGCAACCTTCGCTACTGCAAATTTTTAAACTTCTAAAGATCGCAGATTTTCAATTTTTACACCATCGTATGGGAAAAAAAATGTACCTTAAATGGAATTTGTTTGAAAACTGTATCTCAATTTCTTTTTGAGATATATATATATATTTGTGGTTTTTAAAGCCATTTCTGTAATGGTGACAACTAAAGTACTCTATTTCTGTAAAAAGTAAAAGAAACATATTCACAGACTAAAGCAAAACAATAGAGATGCATTAATTCCTAAAAATGTTTTGCAATATGAAGCCGGTTTTCACTAAAATTTTTATACCATCATTCGGCTCAAACAGACAAGCACGTGGAACAGGTACAGAATTATTTGACGTCACCCGTGAATTTCTTTAAAAAAATGGATTTGTTTATGTTTCAGCCTCTAAACTAGCATTTCATAAGGGATAGATGTATATTAATAGGACAAATTCAAAGACAGGAATTACTACGTAGCTGTGTTTGGACCGAACGTAACGGATTTTATAGTTGCAATTACGGCGTCACGCCCAGCCTCCACACTTCATCTCCATTCTTTCTCTTTACTCTGTTGAAAATAGTAGATTACTGTATCTTTTTGTTGCCAATTTCTCATTGCAACTGAAAGAAAAAATTATAAATAAAATTCGTGCTATGTTAAGAATATCGTCTGCTTTAAAACATAGTGAATTAGGGTTTTATTTCGTTTTTATTTCTCAATTAATGATTTTTAGTTTATTACAAACTTACTGTACAAAATATACAACACTTTATTTTTACAAAAATGTATTTTAAAGAATGTTTGTGTGAGTATTGTTATCTCCTACTTAATTCTTAAGAAAAAGCTGCACGAATGCAATTTTTATTAATCCGTGTGTTTTCCAAATTTTGAAAAATATATAACTGAATAATTTCTGATAAAACATAGAGCTGTTATAAACTATATTTAATTTTCAGTATCCGTGTTAATGTTACAAACAAATGAAGGCATATAAATCGCTAGATACCCCGTTTTACTTTGCCGAGATTCTTGAATGACGACATCGCTTTATGCTGGGTTTGTGTATTATTCCGCGACAGTGACATCATATGCATACTTTTCTATAGATGTTGTTTAAGACTGGATCGAAAAAGTGGAATTCTTTAGCGGATGCAATTAACGTCACTTTATTATTAAAAAAAAAAAAAAAAAAAAAAAAAAAGGCGTACTTTAATTCTTAAAACTGAAATATGTTTTCTAGAAATGCGTCCTTTTCACACCGGAAGCTTTGAAATTCTTCACAGGTTGAAAAGATTCACTTTTAAAAATAACACAATTGAAATCACACATTGATAAAACGCAACATTTTACAAAAATTTAGAGTTTATTTCTAGAAGAGCAGTTATATACAATTTGAAATCATTCAGATCTGAAGTCTTTCTCTAGAAAATAGTAATTCATATTACAGAACTTGGTGATTCTCGCCAGGATGAATTCGCTTCACCGAGATAATCAAGGAAACAAAGATTATCTTGGCAATAATTCCAGTTTTAATATAATGACAGGTTCCCCAAGTTTTTGTCCAAAATTCTTTCGAATGATCAAGTTTTATTGCTATTTTTTTAAAACATTCGACGATAATTTTATCAAAATAATATAATTTCCTTAATGTAATTTCTCAAAATTTTCAGATAACCTGAATTGCAGATATGACTAATTACTTACAATGGAAAAGAATGCATAATCTATATATGTTTTTTAGACATTTGTCCTAGACTTTCTACTGAGGCAATTTTGCTAATATATATATATATATATATATATATATATATATATATACTTAATATTATAAAGAGGTAAAAATTGTTTATTTGTAGGAGGTAAGCTCTGGAACTACCGAACCGATTCTAAAAGTTATGGTATCAAAATGATGGTGTTAGTCCAACTTAGAACATAGGCTATATCTTATGTCCGTGCCACTGGTCAAAAGGGGTTGCAGGAGCAAAAAACGTTCTAAAAATGCGATTTTTGTGTTACTGAAGGGCCTAGAAACATGAAATTTGGAATGGTAGTTACTTATAAGATACTAATGTTCTCTAAGGACATTTCTTAAAAAATTCGAAATTAAAAAGGGGTGAAAAGGCGCAAAAAGTGATCTAAAAACGTTCTAATCGGCGATTTTTACGCAATCTAAAGAAGTACCAAACCGATATAAAAAATAATGGTGGCAAAATGATGCTGATAACCCTTGCTCCAAACTAGGCAACAATTTATGTCGGTGCCACTACCCCTAATGGAGGTGTAGGAGCAAAAAAACGTTCGAAATTGCGATTTTTGTGTTACTGAAGAGCATAGAAACATGAAATTTGGCATGGTAATTACTTATAAGATATAAATGAACTCTAAGAACATTTCTTAAAAAATTTGAAATTTAAAAGGGGTGAAAATGCGCTAAAAGAGTTCTAAAACGTTCTAAATGGCTATTTTTATGCAATCTCAAAAAGTATCCAACATATTTCAAAAGTAATGGTAGGAAATTGATGATGACAGCCCTTGCTCCAACATAGGCTTTATTTCATGTTGGTGTCCTTGCCACCTAGGGGCTGCAGAAGCAAAAAGCGTTCTAAATAGCGATTTTTGTGTTACTGAAGGGCCTAGAATCCTGAAATTACACAGGACAGTTATTTATAAGATAGAAATCATCTCTAAGAACATTTCCTAAAAAATCGAAATTTTAAAGGGGTGAAAATGAGCGAAAAGCGTTCTAAAAAACTTTCTAAATTGCGATTTCTACGGAATATGAGGAAGTACCCAACCGATTTAAAAAATAATGGTGTTAAATACGAAGGGGACAGCCCTCGCTCCAACATATGCTGTATTTCCTGTATATGCTGTGTGCCACTACCCCAAAGGGGGTGAAGAAGCAAAAAACGATCTAAATTGTGTTTTTTGTAATACTGCAGGAGCTAGCAACTTGAAACTAGGCATGGTAGTTACTTATAAGATAATTTATCTCTAAGAACATTTCCTAAATAATTCGAAATTTACAAGGGGTGAAAAGGGACGAAAAACGTTCTAAATTGCGATTTCTATGCAGTCTCAGAAAGTACCTAACCGATTTCGAAAGTAATGGTTGGAAATTGATGATGACATATTGCTCCAGCATAGGATCTATTTCATGTCGGCGTCACTGCCACCTTGCGGTTGCATTTTAAAAAGCGTTCTAAATTGTGATTTTTGGGATACTGAAGAGGCTAGCAACTTGAAATTTGGCATGGTAATTACCTATGAGATGTAAATGCTCTCTGAGATCAGTTACTTAAAAGTTTGAAATTTAAAAGGGGTGAAAATTGAACGAAAAGCGTTCTAAAAACGTTCTAAATAGCGATTTTTACGCAGTCTCAGGAAATATAAACCGATTTCAGAAGTAATGGTTTCAAATTGATGGTGACAGTCTCCGCTTCAACATACCCTATATTTTACGTTGTTGTCACTACCACTACCACCTGGGGGTTACAGGAGCAAAAAATGTTCTAAATTGCGTTTTTTTTTGTGTTACTGAGGGGGTCTAACATTTTAAATTTGAAATGGTAATTACTTCAAAGATGCAAATGCTTTCTAAGAATTGTCGGAAGAAAATTCCAAATTTAAAATGATGAAGTGAGCGAAAAGCGTTCTATAAGCGTTCTAAATTACGATTTTTAAGCAATCGTAAGAAATACGAAACCGACTTCAAACATAATGGTTGCAAATTGATGGTGATAGAACCTGCTCTAACATAAGCTATATTTTATGTCGGTGCCAGAACCCCTCGAGAGTTGCAGGAGCAAACAATTTTCTAAATTGAGATTTCTGCAGTACTCAAGAGGCTAGAAACTTTAAATATAGCACGGTAGTTACTTATAAAATATAAATGTCATCTAAGAGCAGCCGAAAATAAATTCGAAATTAAAAAGGGGTGAAGCGAAGGGAAGGAGCGAAAAGCATTCTAAAAGTGTTCTAGATTACGATTTCTATGGAATGTCTGGAAATAATAAACCGATTACAGAAGTTACTGGTTGCGAATCAAGAGTGATAGCCTCTGGTCCTATACGGGGTATATTTTATGCCGGTGTTACTACCGTCTGGTTGGCAGGAACTACAAGAAAGCCTTTAAAAACATCTAAGTTCCGTTTTCCATAAAATATTAGATAATACCAACCGATTTGAAGGTTAATGTTGGCAAATTAATGGTGACAGTCTCTGATTCAACATTTTTCGAGACATTCTATTTCAACTCTATTTCGGCATTTTATGTTGGTGCCACTAACACCAGAGAGGTGGTAGACTGTTAGACAAGAAACTTGGAATTTGACATGATGGTTAATTTTCAGATGTAAATGTTTTAAGATGGTTTCTAAAATATTCAAAACTTCAAATGAATACTGAAATGAGCGTATGAAGTGAGCAAGAAAGACGCAAAATATTTTCTAAATTATCATTTATTTGGAATTAGTTTTAGTTCTTCTTATTAATTAAAATCTCATTTCTGTCTATCGCACTTTTATAATAAATTTTAGTCAAATTGTGGCTTAATTTGTAATTTTTGAAATATTCCAAAAAGTGTTTTTCTAATAAAAAATAGTCATGCAAATATCACTTGGCATATTTCAAATATTACGCGAGCAAAGTCGCGGGGTTTGCTAGTATATATATATATATATATATACTGACAGTTCTTCATTTATGGATATGCCCACACTAGCTGTTTTTTAAAATATTAGCTAACCCGCCCGGCGTTGCTCGGGACCGTAATAAAATTCTTAAATGAATCTGAAATTTTATCGCAGGTCCGTACAGAGGGGGCGGGTTGAGACAGTGCAAATTACCAGGGTCCGACTCTTGTTCAGCTCCAAAGTTGGGTAAAGTCAAAGGTTAAGTTTTTTAATTTTTATATGTCTCTTACTGTAAACTTTTTTATTCCAAATTAACTGTTGAATTTAATTAAAATGTAATTATATTTTCAATAATTTAATTTTTTATTTAAAATCTTTATATGAAAAATCAAGTATAAATACAGCATAAAGTATAATACTGAAAAAGAAATAATAAAATTATAAGCAAATATTACTATATAGATTTTTAAAAAAATACCATCCAGCAAATTTATTTTTTAATAGAGCAAATCCTATTTATAACGGAATCCTGCTATAAACGAAAAAAAAAAGTTCCAGCTTCCCCCCCCCCCCCCCCAAAAAAAAATGCTATTATGCTTTGTTCAATTTAAATAACCTGCATAAAACGGAATTTATCACTGGTTGTTTTCGTTTCCGTCTAAGCAGGTTTTATTGTATCTTACTTCTGCGGGGCCCGTAATAATATTATTAAATGAACCTGAAATTCGTATCGCAGGTCCGTATAGTCAAAACTGCCTTTCCGTACAAAATTACTTTTTACGTCATGACAACATTTTGTAAATTTCTTGCTGCTGTTTAATTCGCATTTTCAATTGCAGGAATTGCACGTTTCATCCACAGTTATGTATGCCCCGGAACGTTTAAATCAGTAATTTGGATTTCAGAAGCAAAGCGTGCATGCTACAGTTATTAAGCCTATTTTGCCAATCGCTTAACGTCGTTTTCGATCAATTCTATTTGGATTTCGAATGTATTTTGATTCGGCTAAAATTTCGGCTTCTTCTTCACTTTTAAACATTCGCCGAGATTTTTTATGGGCATTTCAAATGATATTTTGAAGCTACATAATTGCAGCGAAAGATGTTGCATCGAAAAAGCGAAACGTAAACAAACCCGATAAATCCTGCCAAAGGACTCTTACACACTAACCAATGAGATGCGTTTCTCGGGCATTGCCATTAAACAATAACAAATAATCGCGATTTGTTTGCCACGTGCGTTAGCGTAGTATATATATAGATTTTCATTTTTATATTTTAATTAAAAAAGATTTTTATGAAATTTCTTCAAAATGCTGGCAATAGGATCGCTTTCATTGTTGCAGAGAAGTGAGAAATTATGAGTTTTATTTATGTTTATTCATGCCATTTTCTGATAAAAATTTAGAAAAAAACTTTTTTTTTAAATTTTGAACGGCTAGTTTGCTGCATAGGGTTTAGTGCCGCAAAATCTCATTCGAGACATGCTGCGACAAAATATTTTGAACCGAAAATGACGTTCTGCTTTTGAAAACACGCATTTTTACTTACCCATCATACGTAGTATAGGGTAAGTCTTGTAATCGTTTTAAACATCGAAATATTTTTTGAACGATTTGCACGTTTCAGACACTGGAGATTCCGAAAAACATATTTTTAGAAGAAAAAAAAATTGTCCGTCCGTCTGTATGTCTGTGTGTCTGTAATCGCTCTATCTCTCGAAAAATTGAGATAGAGACTTGAAATTCGATGTACACTTAGGAAGTAGTAATGGGAAGAAGCCTATTGAATATCAGTAACCTCGATTAATCGAACTTTTTTTTCGGATTCTTGAAATATGCGTTGTGATAAAAGGTATACAAAAATTGAGATAGAGACTTGAAATTCGATGTACACTTAGGAAGTAGTAATGGGAAGAAGCCTATTGAATATCAGTAACCTCGATTAATCGAACTTTTTTTTCGGATTCTTGAAATATGCGTTGTGATAAAAGGTATACAAAAATTTTCGAAATTGTTTATTTGAAGGAGTGAATATAAAAGACAATAAAAAACCACAAATTTTGCGTCAGGGATGAACTCGATCGAATAATTAGTTGCCGAGATATTTGTAATTCTATTTTTCACACTCTTCGATTTTTCATGACCCCGTATTTAATTCAAATTTCAATTCAAAGATATATTTTAATTGGAAATGAGACGCTTAATCTGACGCAGTAAACTGTTAGTTAATAGGATTATAATTTTTTGAGTTATAAGGATGTTTCTTTTACGCAATTCGTTACTACTCGATTATCCCGCCGACCAAAAAACTATCGCCAATCTATAAAATTAAATGCCAATAATGGCTTATCGTAAATGTCAAGCATTTAATACCTCTCCATACCTGTAAGGGGGCTTACCATAGGGGACCCTGTTCTGTCGCCAAATACCGCCAAGTTTGTCGCTAACTTTGTGGTATATCGCCAAATTTGTCTGTCAAAAGGAGTCGCCAAAAGTGACGCCAAATTGGCGGTATCTCTAATATTTCGCCAAATTCCCATAGACTTCCATTGTAAACCAATAGCGTTTAGGTCTTGTGGTTTTTAACTATAATAGTTTTGCAAAAAAATTGGTAGAAACAATGATAATAAGTTATATCATTGTCATGATCCAAGTTATAGTGATAATGTTCATGTTGATCACGACCACGGTCAAGCTAATAGCATCTAAAAAACGGCTCAAAAGATTTTGAAAAAATATTTTATTACATCGTTTCCCATTACTTGAAGACCATTGGGATAATTCAGATGTTTGACAAATTTAAATTAGTGGGTCCCTTTTGGTTTACCGTGGTCAAGCTAATTTTATCTTTAAAACGACTTTAACGATTTTGACTAAATTTTGTATTCTATCGTTTTCGGGTTCGAGAAGAGAATTGGTTAGGTTGCATGCTTGAAAAAATTCGGTTAGTGGGTTATTTTGGGTCACTTTGTCTCATGATCCTGCCGATTGTATCTAAACAGCAAGAATGATACAGTGAGAGTAAAATATCGAATTGAATACAAGGCTAATTTTGAGTGATCATAGCTCGGTCATCCTTGCTAGTATAAATAATGCGTGGATCTTAAGCCGCGTTCATTTTCATCGATAGTCTTTGAGTGCAGTTCACGATCTAGCTCTATTTCCTGAATAAATCTAAATTAAGGATTATTCATGTGCCGTAAGTTATTCCTCATAGCAATGTTTTGTAAATATTAAAAACATTAGAAAATCCCAACACTTATAAAAACTAGTGCTATTCAATTTCTGATTGCATAAAATGTTCAGATTATTCAGATTCACAGGTTCATAAAACATTTTATAAAGAAAAATGCAATGAATGAGACTTTTGTTAAAAAAAATTATGTATTATCTTTAATGAAGTAAGCAGAACAGAGGCAGATTAGAGAGTACGTCACTTGTTAGATGTAAGTCAATGTAATATTATTTTGGCCACCGCTATTTTTAACCTGGCATTGCACACGCGAGAAAAACGAACGGGATTACTCGCATTGGGTATGTCATACCCATGGCGATTTCTTCCAATTTTTTACCATAAAATCTATATAAATCATAAAACACTAGGAAAAAAGGAAGGGATAATAGAGTTTTAAACGGATATTAAACATGTTACTTACATTTATTTTGTACATTCGCTGCGTCTATCTATATTGAATGCACGCGCGAGAAAAACTGCCGGTTTTACTCGCTCTGGGTATGTCATACCCGTGGCAGTTTCCTCCAATATTTTTACCTTAAAATCTACATAAAACATTAAACACTACGAAAAAGGAAGGGATGATTTAGTTTTAAAGATATATTAAAAATTTTATTTACATTTATTCTGCAAATTCCCTGCGTCTATCTGTACTCAGAACTGTTACAGAAATGCTCACTCTGGGTGTGAGATACCCATATGTGGCGATTACGATAGATCTATATTTCAAATTATTTAACCGCTTTTCTCCCTCTAAGATTATGACATTCGAGGCAATTACACAAAGACTCATCCATTTCTGAAGAAAGGTTAGGGAGAAAAACTGCAAAAAAAGCAGCACGGGTGTGACATACAGCAAACTCGGGTTAAACAAAATATTTGTAATACATGTCTATAACACGTGCAAGAGAATGTTATCACAAAAGATCTTTTCTAAATAATAGTAGGCAAAATAGTCAGCTCTATCACTTTTTGTTGTTATAGCCAAAGAGAATATTGCGCATACAGTGCGCGAGAATAGGTGCTTTAACGTAGAAACTTTACATAACTCTTTTAGAGTGGGATAACACGCTTTATATAATGAAGATCTCGAAGAAGTAGTAACTTCGTGTTTACGATCACTAGCATAGATTCGTACAACAGTATTAAGAACCATGTGTATAGTTCTGATAAATGCTTGATTAACAGTAGCAACTGTTATCGAAAAAGAGGATTGCAAGAAGTGGGATCGTAAATAAAGTTTTATTTGAATATCTGTGGGTTTTACAGAGTTTTACGTAAATGATCTTTACATTATGGTCACCGTAAATAAAAAACATAAAAATTCAGTATTTGGGATTTGGTTACCATAAAAAATAGAGGCTTATTTTTTACATTTAAAAGTTATTTTTACATCTATACAACATTATCATAAAAAATATATGTATAGACTGTTTTCTAAAATATCTTTCTTTCTTTCCCTGTGACATAAAAAACAAAAACCCTCGTCATTCCCTTTAAATAGTGAAATAGCTTAAGATTCCTCACAAGTATGAGTCAGGGTTTCTTCGAAATCGGTTTGATTATTCATAAAAAGAGTAAACATTTCCCAGTTGAATTTTTCAAGAATTTTCTCTTAACAATTTAGCAAAACATAAAGAAAGAAAACAATGTAAATTAAAAGAAAAATATACAAGCCCAATATGTAACTATAGTGTCTGAAAAAAATAATGTGTTTTTTCAAATCATGTATTTTTTAAGTAGCGTGATTTAGTGGTTTTTAATCATTGACAAACAAATGCAGTTCGGAATATATCACTTGAAAGCGCATTAATGTATGTCTTAAATACTTTTTTCTGGATATTAATATGAAAGCTATTTAATACATTGATTTACACCAAAAACAAAAAAAAATGCATTCTTAAAATACTTTAAGAATTTTGAAGAATTTGCATTTGCATTTTTGACATGTTTTCAGTGCCCATTGTAAAAGGAAAGCCTCGGGTAAGGCCATCAATCAACGCAAAAAGTCATTAATGTTATTCTGCCAGGCATTACTTCAAACTATTTACTGAAGCTGAGGCATAAAGATGTTGATTTCATAGTTATGTTAATGGGAGGAAAAGGTAAAAGATTTTCAAACTTGAATGCTTTTGTCTTCGGTATATCTATCCGCTGTTTAATGTGTTGGAAATACGTTTTTAGAAGAAAAGGAGTCCGAGGTTATAATATAAGTTTGTTATACAGTTTTTAAACAAAAGAAGAAATATAAATGTAAGATTTGATACATAGTTCCTTGTAAGCAACTAAGATAAATTTAAATAAGCATATCAGATAAATAAACTACAGTGACACTTATAATAAAAAAGTGCAAGACTTTGAATAAGGCACAGATACATAAACTTCGTGGGTGTAAAAATTTAGGGGCAATCAGAAATGAGCATGTTAATGCATTTAAATTTTTTCATGTGGCCTTTCAAAAGAACCACGGTTACCCAAATGTCTATTTAAAAACAATTTATTTAAAAAATTGCTCTTTATTTCAATAAAGTATTAAATTTCATATGAATTCGTGTTACTGAAAAATGTACCTGCACACATCTACTGGGAAATAGACAGGTTGACTGATTTGTTAATTTTCTAATAACATTTACCAAGGATAACTTTGCAAAAGCTATTCCTAAAAAAAAATCCTAATAAAACTGAATTATGAAAATTAATTTTTGCAATCTGAATCTATTCATGAACATACATACAAAAAGAAGTGACCGAACAGGAGCAATTCCAAATTATATGTTTTTGAGTTATTGATAAAAACGACAACTGCCTAATTGAAGAGAAATGTGCAAACCATGTTATCATTTTTGTCATCATATCTATCAAAAATCTCTCTGATTAAATAAAGGAGGATTAGTTACAGATTTCCAAAAAATTCTGGTAGCAAATTTGAATAAGTCAACAAGCTGCAACGGAAACACGGCATACAATGAGGTTGCACTAAGTAAAAGCACGGAGCGTCTTCTTTTTTTTAAACCAAAATGGGCCATTATAGGAAAATAACCCCCATCACATCTTCATCTTGAATATAAAATATCTTTGAAAAATATTAATATTTAGTATTGCCCCATAGTCATTAACATTTAGTAAAAACATGAAAGTTGTACATTTCCCTCTTTCCCTTTTCAAACATATAAACTACTCAAATATTATTAATATTAATTTAATTTTAAAGGATGATTATTGAATTATTATTATTAGTTTATACTAGATAGAAACCGTCAAAACTTGATGGAAAACAACTTTGTGCTATCATAAAAAAATCATAACCACTTTAAAAATGATAGAATTTTTTACAGAGCATTTCAAATAAATGCAGACCCCTTCTCTGATTAAATTAAAGCTGGGGATCGTCAAGTGACGGAATTGTACTCATTTATGTACTCTCAGAATTTCACTCATTTCTCTAATCTGGCACTTTTCCATTTACTGACACAAAACTGAAGCAATTCACACGATTGTCATTTCCCAACATTGGTGAGCCCAAAATATATTCATATACACTACATGCTTTTCTCCCTACTGATTCTATAACTATTTTGTCATTATAGTGCATATAAATGCATTTTGTGAGCAACTCATGTGAGATAACGACAATCATATAATGGTTTATCAGCGTCGTTTCACTAAACGGAAAAGCGCTCTTAAGTTCTTTGGATTAATGTGCGCACAGATATGCATCACACGCAAAAATACATATGCTAAAATTGTCTTCTTGCATACTACATTAAAAGTTTTGTTAAGTTTTGACTATGTTTGAATTTTTGGAGCTCTTTTGCATTAACAAAGGCAACACTGATTAATAGCTCATGGTTGTCATTACCTGACATCGATTTCATGCAAAATGCCTTCATATGCACCATAGCAACAAATCATCGTCGAAATCAGTAGTTTTAAAATAATGCAGTGCACATGAACTGCATATGAATGCTATTCATATGAAGTGCGTATGAATGCTTTTCTTGTGCATCGACATCAAATAATGACAGTCATATATGATTTATCCTTTTCAGAATTGAAAATAATGGTACATAAACATACATTGTGGTGTAGTTTTGGTATAACAGAAAACAAATGGAATTACTTTCAGGTTTAGGAAATGTAGAGTAGTAAAATACATATCAAAAAGATAAAATTTACCCTAATTTAACGAATTTTATTCATTAAAATCTAACAAGTATAGTTATTTTTTAAACTATTAATACAGCAATAAGCTAAAGAAGAATATAAATATAAAAACAAGACTCTAAACAATTTCTATTTGCTTTATAAATTTGTGAAAAAATAATTATAAACAAAAAGTACAACTAATAAAAAAAAATTAAATTGATAAAAATACCATAATGCTGCCATAAAAATATTTTCCATACAATATTTAAAAATTGAAATTTTTAACATTTCCAAGTGGAAATAAACCTTTTTTGAAAAAAATGCATAAATTCAAATATCTCATAACTAAGTCATAGAAAAACTTTTAAAGGTATCCCTAAATAAGAAATTGAGTCTCTAAATAAATCTGGGACTCGCTAAATAAATTAAAATGAACAAATTAAGGAGAAATTGAAATCGACACCTGTACAAATTACAATAAATAAATAGAAAAAAACAAATATCTTCTTTTCTTTCAAAGCAGAATATACATATTTTTCATTTACCAAATCAATGTTCGCGTATAGCAGCAATATCAATGAATATGAATCCTAAGAATCATTGATTTGTATCTGGACAGCAAAAGAACGTAAAAACGTCTCCTGCGCATGCGCTTCTTATGAATGTTCAAAGAATTCTTTCTACGTGGAATCATTCACTAAGAATAAGTGATACTCACGGAAGAGCTCGTGCATGCGCAAATGTGTCAATTTTGCGCTGATCTTAAGATATTACCTTTAAATTTTAATGCATATCATAATTAATCAGAAATTTTTTCTTAAAATACAACTTTTTAATTTATTGAAACCATCAATGTATGATGTACTGCTAATTTAACTTACTAAAGCTAAAATCTCATTATTTTTATTATTCTGCTCTACTTTACATTGATAATGCAATATGCATTTTTATACACCAGGCCTGTCAAACCTTTCAAGGTCACGTATAGGTTATTTGCAAACAGTAACGGGCAACATTAGACACAGTATATGCAATATTATCTTGCTATACTAGCGGTATTGATAACCTTATGACTTATACAATGCACACGTATCTCACAATGATAGACGCAAGGCTCTACAATTCAGTACCCCCGTGTAAATATAATTTGCAAAAAAGAAAAAATAATAAATTTGGAATTACATTTCCCTGAAGGCGTGAGGGTTACAATCTCAAAAATCCTTGTAGTGAAATCAGCTAAAGCTCTATGATAATAAAGATAAACTTTAAAATATTATTGATTTTGAATAAAGCAACTTTTAAAATGGATTTTCTATTTTAGAAAAGGCGAGTAGCATTAAAACTTCGAAAGGGCGAATGAAAAACCTTCAAAAGGTATTATGGTACCACGTTGGACAGCTACACGTTTTCCCATCTACGTATTCCTCGACAATTTTATTGCCATAGTGTATATTAATGTATTTATGCATTTTTGTGTAAAAAGCTCTTTAAAATAGAATTTCACGTACACACATTAAGAATTTCCTAAATGTTATTTATTATCTCTTATTTCTTTGGTATTAAGTTCCAATTTTTATTTTCATTTAGTTATCTAGTCTTAGTGACGTCTTTGTATTCTCAGGTGGAAACTACTTGTTTAGAAAGCTATTGCTACAGCTCATATTCAAAATATTAGAATAATTACTTTTTTTTTACAAATTGAAAATACCGTTTGGTAATTTAATGTCTTTTAATGCAGACATGCAAACGATATTTTTATTAAGAACTTATTGTTGATTAAACTTATTTATTATCTTAAAATTCATATCATTTTTGAAAAGATTAATTAAAAAAATATTATTTTGAAAAGTCAAAATATTAGAATATTTATTCAAGTGGTTCAAAATATTATAATATTTCCAATTAATTCTCATTTAATTATCACCAATTCATAACTGGTGGCATCATTGATTAAACTCAGACGATTTTATTTAAAATCCGTATTCTTTTTGCAGTTCGTTTGCTTTTCCGTTTTAAAATGGGTCGTGTGAGTGATATTTCTGAATCTATTAAACTTCGTATGGTTGATTTGTATCGGCACGGTTAAAATCAATGTTATATAGCGAAATATTTATATTGTTCGCAATCAAGCGTTAGTAAAATACTAACACAATATTAAAAAAATGGAAATTTTCAAAATAATCGCTGAAAAAGGCGGCCCAAAACCAAAAACATCTGCTAGAGATGACAGGATACTGAAGCGTATAGTTAAGATAAACCGTTTTAAAAGTGTACGATTCTTGCAACGAAAATGGAGAGAAGAAGGAGTTGAAGTTTCTACATCGACAACATTAAGACGTCTCCATAAATTTTAGTTTGAATCTTGTGTACCGAAAGCAAAACTTCTCATAACTGCAAAACAAAAGCGTATAAGATTGAATTGGTGTAAATTAAGACATTTATGGAGAGAAGAAGATTGTAAAAAGGTATTATTTAGTGATGAAAGTATGTTTTGTGTTTCATATAATAACCAATGTTTTCGAGTTTGGAGAATGAAGCAAGAAGCATTTCATAAAGAATGCCTTAAACGTTCCGTAAAATTTGCTGCTAGAGGCATGGTTTGGGGTTGCATGAGTGCAGAAGGACCTAGAAAGATATGCATCATCTACGAAAAGGTTAACTCTCAGATATATCAAGAAATTTTGGAATATTGCATGATTACATCATTAGGAGATTTATTTGAAGATGATTTCATCTTCCAACAAGATTTAACGCCACCGCATATCTCGGTGTCAACTAAGAATTGGTTCCGCCAACGCAACATTAAGGTACTTCTTTGGCCACCAAACTCACCAAACCTTAATCTCATCGCAAACTTATGGTGTATAATGAAGAAGTAACTCCAAGAAAATCCTCCTTCAAGTAAAACAGAGTTAGTGGCACGTATAAAGTAAATTTGGGTTAATATAGATCGAAATATCTGTAAACACTTTGTTTATAGTATGCAAGATCGATTGTACGCTGTTATGAAAGCTAAAGGGGTGCTACAAAATATTAACTACCCTTTACTTCATATTCGTAAGGTAATATTGTTGCGTAAAATAAAATATTCTAATATTTTAAACCAATCTAAATTTTATTTTAATATTTTGATGTGTTTCAGAAAGCTGTATACTAATTTATTGTTCTCTATTTTATATTTTGTAATTGTTAAAGTCGTATCTAAACATTCCAAATTTAATTTATCAGACATTTAATTTCATTTACTTAGTATCAAAAATAAATAAATGAAAAATCACTTTTTCTAATTACTTTTTCTCTATCATTGTAATATTTTGAATATGATCTGTATGTATGGCACGATAGGGCATACAGAATGTTATTTTGGTGTGTTAACGCAAATCGCAATCGTCTTTCCGTAAACATTAGAAAAATAGTGTTAACTTATTTTCAAATATTTTTAGAGTTATGATTATCCTACAATAAACAATTCTATTAATTTATGATTTTGACATTAAATTTTAAATTTACTTTAACGTAAACAATAAGATCCATTTTTTTGAAAACAGAAAAGTTGCATTCTCTTCTAGCTAAATAGTTATATATTTTTAGTATGTTTTATGGGAAAATTAATCCCCAGAACTCAAAGAAAAATATTTATTTAAAAAAAATTTAATACTTTAAGTTTTTTAGTTAAAATATTGCGATTAAACATTCACTGTAAGATTTCGGCTTTTAAAAATGTAATCTTTTAAACTCAGACTTTCTAAGTCTAAGTTGTTAATGCTTACTTTAACACAATTTTTTAAATTAATAATTCAGTTGTTAAAATAATCAGTTAGTTGCATTAAGACCAAAGAACATTTTTAATTAATCGATATGTAACCGAAACAAAAGTTTCAGAAAATCATTTCAGTTGCATTTTTTAAAGCCCTAAGAACGTTTTCGGTTCATTGATGTACAACCACAACAAAAGTTATTGGAATCTAGAAACATGCCCAAAAGTTATATTTAGCTACACGATTTTAAAATATGAAGCCATAAGGCGCTGTCACAATCATTACTGCTGGTTATTAAAACACTACAACAGACTAAGAGATAAAACAGGTAATGCTGTAAAAACATTAAGTGCCTCACCAACTAATAATAACAGTATATATTTTTTTAATGACATGATATTTTTTTGACGCGAATGAAGGTATAGAGATATTTCAAGAGAAATTGAACGGTTCATTTCTATAGGTCGCTGGGGTGAACCGCGGCGAGACCAATTGTCCATACATTACGTACGAACAGCACTCTAATCAGTTTTCACCCGCTATAATTTTGAGAAGATTATAAGATAATAAATCAGAAAATTCAAAGAACACATTAAATCTAAGTAACTAAATCAAAAGAAAAGCTCGAAATGGAATGACAATAAATCAGAATAAACGAACAAACAATAAATTAACAAAATACCTACTATAAGCGTAATCCCAATTCAAAGCAATTTATCAAACAGGAGACAGCATGTAAATGAACGGCTCTTGACTCATAGAAATTATCGCACGTTTTTTATCTGGGCAGCAATTTCAACTGCGTATGCGCTATCTATGTACGTTTAAAAAATTCTCTCTCTACTATTAGTCGTTCATTAATTGTTAATCAAGAGGAGAGCTAAACTTGGAAGAGTTGACGCATGCGCACTTTTGTCAATTTTGATCTCATAGAAATACCTTAGCGTTTTAATATACATGATTTATAGTCAAATTATGTAACATTTATATCAAATTCATGTTCCTTATGCCCCAATGAATTCAAAATTTTGAAAAAATGAGGAAATTTGGCGAATTTTAAAGCATAATTAAAGCAACAAAATAGTCATATTTTGTACTTAACTTTTGTAAGAAAATATCATTTGAAATGATCCTTAAAGATCTATAATAGTATGGTAAAAATAGTTTATTATTATAATTTACAAGCAATACAATTACCATTTTCTATAGTTGTCCATACTTTATTTTGGTTTCAAAAACTGTGTTATAACTTAATTTTTAATAATAATTTATTCTAAAAGGTGTTCGTTAAATTATCATTATTACGCATTTATCGTCAAAGGATTATGCAAATATGTAATATGCATGATTATTAAAAAAATTATTGTTCGTTCAAAGAAAAAAAAAATTGCCAGTTACTATCCATTTTTTGTGAAGTCCGGAATCCGGAGTATTATCTAATTGCAAACATTAACTTGGCGGTAATGCAAGTGGTCTCAAACGTTTGCAGAATCTATTGGGAAATCTCTAAAAGATTGCGAACTGTATGTTCTTGTACTTTCTAAGAGAAAAAGCTGTGTTTTGCAGAAATTACTCATAAAAGTGACTTAAGCACGGATCAGCGCTCATTGCTGCAGATATGTGAAGCAATTTCTTCCGGGTCGTTTCGCGAAAAATTGTACAAAATTAATCCAGGTGAAATTGTGCATTCTCGATGGCTTACAGCGGCAAATGGAATGCTTAGACTGTTCGTTTTCTAAACTGAACCATCTCTAAATTTTTTGATTCCGGAAAAATTTATACTAAAATTTTATGCATTTGTACGGTTTCAAATTAATACTAAGTCTTCATGCATTTATGGAGCTAAGCTTTTACATCAAACAATAATGGCATCACGATATTTACCAAAGGAATTAAAAATAATGATATATCCAATAATACAGCAAAAGAGTTACTTTTGTCACCAGGAAAATATTTTGATTGCCATGTTGGCTGACAATAGAGACTTCTTAAAAGTGTTGGCACTACACATAATAACAAAAAAAAAATGATCTATGTACTTTCATGTTACCTGCAATCAATTTTGAATCCAAAGACTATATCAATGTTATAAACTCGACTGAAGTGATAATGACAGAACCGCTATTAATTAAGTTTTTAGATCATAACATTGTTAAAGAGTGTATCCTAAATCCAAAGGCATGAGATGATAATGTCTTACCTAAGATACCTCTTTTCAAAATCAACCCCCTGAAAGATGTGTGAAACTTGTTACAGAGGCTTCTTCTGGCTGTTTTATATCCTTTGAGACGCGATTGGTTCATTAAAACTTCTCTAGAATCCCACAAAGGATTTCCAGTTCTTGAAACCAAAAAAAGGGTATGGACTACTACAAAAGGGCAATTTCATTGTTTGCAAATTGTAATAGTCAATTATTTTTACCTTATTACTCGTGAGCTTTAAGGATAATTTCAAATAATATTTTCTTAAAAAAACTAAATAAAAACTATAAGACAATTTTATTGTTTTTATTCTGCTTTACAATTACGCAATTTTCATATTTTTTTTTAAAAGGAATTCATTGGGGCAATATGCTGAATCTGACCTGAATCTGATATAAATATTACATAATTTTACAATAAATGTATAATAATAGTAATAATTTAAGGATATTCCTTTTAAATTAAAATAATATTATTCACATTTGAGTAGTTTATAACAAAAAAATAATGGAAATGCTCAAATGATTTACTAAAGATTTAATGACTTTGGAGTAGTACTAATTATTAGTATTTTTCCAAGACATTTTATATTCAGAATGAGGATGTAATAGAGCAACTCACCCGTACCGGTCCGTTTTTATAAAATAAAATCCGTATAAGAGCATTCTACCCTAATAAATAAAATAATGCTAAGGTCTTAAATATATTATTTTATTTTTTTATTTTTTGTTGTTAAATTCAAAACAACAGTTCTATGAAATGAACGTTAATATTCACTACAGAGTGAACCAAAAGTTCTTGACATATTAATATATATATATATATGCAATTGGCGCCAGAGGGTATGGCTTGGACGAAAATGCTTATGATCGAAATTTTGCTGTCATGTTTCAAAGTGTGGAATGAAATTGAGTAACTTTTGGACGTGATTTTAGCTACAAAAGGATCAATCATGAAGTACGAGGGTCGGATGAAAACTCCCGGGTCCGATACAGAGATAGAGCCACGAGGGCAGTTTCAGCATTTCACAGTACTATACCTGACTAGCTTGTGTCCAAAGTCTCAGATAAGTAGCTTGGACATTGTTTGATTGACAACATTTATGTCAAGGCTATTTTAGAGTTTTTACGAAAATGGAAGATCTGGAAAAACGAGCGGTAATCAAATACTTCTATTTGAAGGATTTAACGCCTAAAGAAATCAAGGAGGAAATAGACAGCACACTAAATGATTCTACCCCATCATATTCAATGGTTAATTGGTGGATTGCAGAGTTTGAAATGTGAGGGATGAGCACGAGTTATAAGCCTCACTTTAGACATTCTGTGCAAATGACAACTCCTGTAATTGTTGAAAAAATTCATCAAATAGTCCAGGAAGACCGCAGATTAATGTTGTTCGAGATAGAGGAGGCTATAAACATATCCAAAGAACGTGTGGGTAATATTTTATCTAATATTTTGAACTTTCACTAGGTCTGTGGGAAGTGGGTGTCGAGTTTGCTGACGCCTGACCAAATGCTGCATCGGAAAAACGTTTCAAGTAAGAATTTGAAGATTTACTGTAAAAGTCCTAAAGAATTTTTAGAAGGCTTATAACTATGGATGAAACTTGGATTCACAACTACACCCCTGAAAACAAATTACAGACAAAACAGTGGTTGCGCCGGATGCTCAACTCCGGCAAAGTCAACTTTGCAAAAAAAAAAGGGGCAAAGTCAACTTTGTCAGCTAACAAGGTTATGGCAAATGTTTTCTGGGACGCAAAGGCAATAATTTTTATTGATTACTTGGAAAAGGGTAAAAGTATCACTCCAGTTTACTGTAACGTTTGAGAGACGAGGTAAAGAAAAAAGAACCTAATATGGCAAATAAAAATATTGTTTCATCATGACAATGATCCAGCACATCGGTCAGTCATTGTAATGGAAAAAAATATACGAATTAAGGTTCGAATTACTTGAACATCCACCTTATTCGCCATATTTTGCACCCAGTGACTACCACCTATTCCCTAAGCTCAAAAAATTCCTTGATGGACGAAGATTTCAGAGCAATGGGTTATTAATGCCGTAAACAGCTATTTTGAGGAGCTCGACAAATTATATTACAAAGACGGTTTAATTAAATTAGAACACCGATATGATAAATGTATTAGCCATTCTCGAGATTATGTAGAGAAATAAATAGGAAAAAAATTTAAAAAAAAGATGTTTTGTTTGTCGGGCCCAGGGCTTTTCAGTCGACCTTATTATATGGTACAGAAAATAGTTTGCAGTTTTGAGTTTATTTTCATCGTTTCAAGATATTCGGCCACCTTGAAAAAAATTCTAAAAATAAATTTTAGAACATACTTAAGCGAAACTTTCGATTGTGTGAAGCATTTTCGTCTAATACGCAATCTTAAAAGCCAATTGATAGATAATTAATTGAATATTAAAATCTGCTAGCGACTTTTTGCACATCCTGTAAAATGAAATAGAGATTCATCTAAAATTACAATTTAATTTCCGTTAAAAACAAACTTTTCACTGCGATTCCACTCAAGCAGAGTGTGTGCTTCATAATTTGAAATAAATGATACAGACAATTTATCTAATTGTGTAACTCTCATCAAAATCCGTTCAGCAGAACTTTTAAAAAAAACTTATCTTCCATAATCGGTTTGACCTAAAAATACTATACAACTCCCCCCAATAATTATATAACTAAGAAACGCAGAACGATATGTTATATACTAAAGCATATCCTGATAAATTATTTAGCTAACAAAACACGTTTCTTGGAAATCCATTCATTAGATTCTTTTTTTTAATGTCAACCTTTCATAAACGATTTTATCTGATTATAGAACTTTCGTCCACAATTTTATAACTAAGCAGCGTAGAGCAATATCTTATGTACTAAAACCTTAGCTGAAAAATTATCTAAATAATAACGCAAGTTCCATAAAATTTCACTCAACAGAACTCAAATTACAAGCAGCCAGAACGAAATTTCCATTTGTATTTTATACATATTGTAAATGATTGGTCATAAAAATTAATCATTCTTGCTTACAAATGCAGTTATGAGTTTTCATGTATTTCCCCTTTTTCCAGTTCGATGGGGATTCAAAGCTATTCCAATTAACTCCTTTATATTTTATTGTAAACATTCTAAATTCTGGCATTACTGAAATTAGAAAGTTCGCCACATTTTTAACACTTTTACGATAACTATGATGCCGACCGCAGAGCCATTTTAGTCGCTAACTCCTCTCAAGTATACCGAAAAGCGTTAAAAATGAACTAATTATCTATACTTATTTAAATCTCATTAAAATATATTAATAAAGCTTTCAGCCTTATGAAATCCCGTTGTTACCGTAATCTAGTCATCACCATGCATATAATCTAACATACATAAGCAAAGATGAATATGTACGCTTTGCTTCACAAAAGTGTAATCTCAACTCCTCTACAAAGTTTTAGATATTACGGCACAAAGTTTTGCCTATTAGTGCGTGAAGGAAAGCTGTTGATATTGATTTCTGACGAAATGAGATATGCGTTGTCTACTATAGGATGTACGCTGTAAGAATACTTAAGCTGAAGAATGAAAGTTTTATACCGCAGAGAAGTTGCTCTAGTGCTGAAATCACTGATACGTGAAGATGCGATTATGCATAGACAATGAAAAATTATTACTGAGTATAAAGATAGTTCTTTGTTTAATCCCTATAGTTCGTATAAGCTGTGTATAAAAGAAGCTGTAGCAGGGCGTCATATTAAAAATTTTTTTTTCTTTATAGAATAATGAATACGTGTTAGAAAAGATGTAGAAATTTCTTACACAAAAATTTTTCATAAGTAGAATATTTATTATATGTGTTTTTAAGCAACTTGTGAAATCTTTCATGTATAAAAATTTGAAAATTATTTATATTCTATGTATAGGAATAAATATCCTGTCACGAATGTTTGAGTAACGATATATCCTTGAGGATTTTATGCTATATTTTGAACAGATTATTTGTGTAAACTATTATTCACATTCTTCAGTTTTTAAAAATTATTGTTTTTATTTATTTCAAAAAAACTTATTTTGCATTACAATCCCTTTAAATTTATAATTTTTGCTTGAATCTTTTTTTTTTTTTACATGATTTGGGAAATTTAATTTAACCGTAAATGTACTCAAGGGATACTGGTACGTTATTTTCATAATAAACGATTTTATAAATCACGTATTGTTTTATTTAGAGAAAATGGTTTTACATTAATAGAAATATATTTAAAAATTTGTATGAGAATTTTTAACATTTAGAAAATGTATTGATTTACTACTTTATAAAAGCTTGCATTTAAAAGTACCCTTATCTTAATACCCTTAATCTAAACTAAATAACGTGAATTTTTATTTGCATTGTTAACAAGTCGTAAAACCAACAACGTGAAAAAGTATCCAGGCTGGGGTTCGAACCTGGGTCTTTGTTTCAGCGCACCAACGCTCTTCCAAATAAGCCATGTGGAACGACACACCTAGCCCTATGCTAGGTGTATCGTTCCAGGTGGTTCAGTTGGAAGAACGTTGGTGCGCTGAACCAAAGACCCAGGTTCGAACCTTGACCTGGATACTTTTTCATTTTGTTGGTCTTACGCCTTGTTAACAATGCAAATAAAAATTCACGTTATTTAGTTTAGATTTCTCGGGCGTAAGTCATCGTTTAAAAATAATTCATCATTTTATTTAACAAAAAATCTGCTTTTTTTTTTC
Source organism: Maratus speciosus (assembly GCA_963932465.1). Lineage (NCBI taxonomy): Eukaryota > Metazoa > Arthropoda > Arachnida > Araneae > Salticidae > Maratus > Maratus speciosus. The sequence goes on along the minus strand of OZ010788.1, from coordinate 376,789,921 downwards.
TTCTTACATGTTTATTAGAAATTGCATATTTTGCATTAATATAAAACGATTAAAGATTTCAAACTTATATTGCAATGTTAATTTATTTATTTGTTTATTTTCTCTCAACCATTTTTTTAATATATCTGACGAAATTATATTTCCACTAAATTTGTGAATGACCCCTAATTCGCAGCAAAAAATATGCTCCAACTTTAAACAGTTATTTCTCGGTCAATTTTAATCGTAGAATAACGTGACTTTTTATTGTCTTACTTGTCAGTGTAACAGAAAAATTTTACTAAATATAACTTATAGGACCGGGGGACCGTATAAAAATTTAAATTTGGTAAGTTTTTAATAAATGTTTTTCTTGACCCAAATTGCTTTAAAAATAATTCTTTACCTTGTTTAAACCATTTTTGTAATTGGAAGTATGCATCTAGGGCCAACGGTTGCGAAAATAAAGGTAGGTCAAGTTATACGTGGACACACGCTATATAATCGACATTCAAAATTTGTCTCTATTCCCGCAGTTGAATCGCTCTCCTAAACGCGCTGAGTACTGTCAGTTCATTTATGGATACCTTGTATTTATATCTACCCTATATTTATATATAATAATAATAATAATGAAACGAATTTATGAAACGATTTTATGAAACGATTTTATGAAACAACTGATTAAACGATTGATTATGTTCCATAGCTATTCCACCTAAAATATGAAACGTTTGGTGGTAAAATTAACGCCAACTATCTGCATAGATCCTCAGGTGTCAAAAGTTGTACAGTCGACTCTCTGTATAACGTCGCTCTACTTAAAGACAATATTTTGCGGTCCCGGCTCCTTTAAGTAAAAAAAAAATCTCTATTTAAAGACGAAATTTTTTCTACTTAACGACGGTTTCCATGTTTGTTTTTTTTTCCCCGATCCCTTTAAACATGTTAAACGAGGGAAATTTCTCTCATAGAAAAACAAGTTTTCTTGCAGTTCAGATGAGTACAGATAAAGGACAAGGGTGTAATGAACTTTACCCATGTGACGAAAACGTTTTAACAACCGACTTTAGAAAGTTAGATCAAATTTATGAAGACATCGCAAATGAAAATGCACCTTCAGACGCAGAAGATGGTGATGAAGCTGATGATACAGAAAGCGAGACACTACCTCCTTCTTACTCAGATGCGAATTCTGCCCTGGATATTTTTCGTCAGTACATTGTTTCATCAAATATGGAAGATGACTTATTCAACCTTCTTGAAAGGCTTGAAGAAAGGGTACTTAAAAGTAGACCACCATTGAAACAATCTACACTTTTTGATTTTTTAAAAACTTAATTTGTTTAATTAAATATATTATAAATATTATTATTGTACATATTGTATTGTGTATTGTGTATATTGTTATTATTTATGTATTATAAATATTATTATTTTGATTGTACTTTAAGTAACATTGTATGCTGTAACGTTGTTCTTATATGCAGTATAATTAATGCGATTTGTATATGTGAAATAAAAATATGTAGTATATCTACATCAATAAAAAACAAAAGAAAGAAAGTAAACATAAAATAAATTTAAATAAATAAATAAAACATTTCTAAATACGCCAATATATTGAGAAATGCATAGAAAGTCCACAGTCTGTAAACTGAGAAGAGAAATTTTTTCAAATATTTTTTTTTTTCAGAAATTCTGAAATTCTGTTTAAGGACGATCTCTATTTAAGGACGATTTTTCGAGGTTTCTTGAAACTCATTAAACAGAGAGCCAACTGTATTAGAATTTTAATATTTGAATTAGATTTCGAGGTATTAATTTTTTCTATTTTTAAGGACATTTCTCCTAAGTTCTCTCTTCACATAATGGCAGCTGAATTACTCGATCTTTTGTGGAAAAAAGGGAGAAAACGGAAAGCACAGAGATTATGTTTCGGCTATTAGTGAAATGTCATCAAAATTTAAAACAAATTCATATTTCAATAATGTTACTTTTTTAATATTTTAGATAGAAATATTAGTAGTAATTTTGAGAGTTATTATGTAATTTTTGTAACCATTCAGATATCTTAAAACAGTATGTGAAATAATAGTTGCTCATCTGAATGCTCAGATAATTAGATTTCCCCACTTGGTTTTATTTTCAATTTTAATCAGAAAATACACCAATAATGAGAAAATGACATAATTTATTCTTTTAGCTCTTTCATTCGCAGAAAGGTAAAAAAAATGTTGCCGCTAAAGGAGAAATGTTATTAAACTTTAAAACAAATTTATATGTTAGTAACATTATGGAATTATATATTTACACGCAAATCTTAAGAAGAAAAAAAACTTTAAAATGATTAAATTATTACACGCGAAACAAATTTGAAGTGAAAATATTACGTAATATATTGAAACTATACATCAAAAATGATTTTCTTATGAACAATATTCCTGTGACGACACATTGGGAATCATATGGTGCAAAAGTAGCGCGGCTAACAAATTTGTTTAAATATTTTATCAATTGATGCAGAATAAATTGAGGTAAATGTCTGCGCAAAATATTTTTGATTTAATTTCTACGAATTATTATTCGATAAATATTACAAAATTGGTACATAAATTATTAAATAAAATAAAAAAAAATTACATTTATAAAATAAAATGAAAATATGCATGATGGTGCATTAAAAATACACTGCAAAAAAAATCTGTAAAGTTACTAAAGTTTTTCTAGGAAACTGGGATTCCTAGAACTTTTTATGTAACGGCAACAACAGAAATTCCTGTAACAGCGTCTGTTACAGGAATTTTTCTTGTTGCCGTAACACTAACACTTAAAATCATAATTATAAGAACAATCAAGTTTTTATAAATTTACTAGAAGGAATTTCTTTTTGATCATTATGCGAATTATATGCAATCATATGGGTATAAATAAGTTTTTTCAGGTGTTATTTTGCATAATAAATAAACAAGTTAATAATATGCATAAATATATATAAATTTTGCAAAAAATAATTGATTCATAATTATAAGGATACTTGCATTGTCTTTCTTTCATTCATTACACAGGGGTGTAATTTTAATATTTTACGCAAATTTCATATCAACTGCATATCTTAACCGATTGTTGCAAATGAGAAATATTTTGTTTCCATCAATATTTTCACGATGTCTTGCAATAAAGAATTCAATGAATTTGAAATGAGAAAAACACGTAATTTTTTGGGAGGAGGTAAATCAGTTCGAAATATTTCTATATCTGATAAGATATCCAAAGGTTCTTTAGAAAATGCCATTAAATGAGGCATTGGGGGCTGTATGAAAAAGAGAATAGTGGCGAAACCGAAGCTGCCCCAAAAGAATCAGATACAAATTTTCCCCATTACAATGTTTAAAAAGATGTCTGCCAAAAAATAGCATATGTTTTAACAAGAAAGTTTCATTCTCAGCTGTGATAAGTATTTAGAATAACTAAAACGTCACACAGTACGTGAAAAGGAACAACAAACCACATTTATCAAAACGACATCGAACCTTGCATGAAGAATCCGTTCTTGGCTGGATAAAAAGCAACTGGAATTCGCAAAATGTCATTTTTCGATGATGAAATATGGACTTGATGGATTAAATAGCTTTTGTCATGATCTACGAAATGTCAAAGACGTAACATAGAGCACGCGCTTTAGGTGGTTAATTGATATTTTGGGGCACATTTTCAGCCCCTGGAAAGACTGACTTAGTACTTCCCAACTACGATAACCTCCCATGTCTATATTCCGATCTGAGATGAGGAGTTTTTAGCATATTGTTGCCCTCTAATTGGAGACAATTCCATCTTTCAGAAAAATGGAGTTTCCTGTCACATGTCTAATCTAACATAAACATTTCTGAATGATAGAAAATAATACTTTTGAAATGACCAACAAACTCACCAGACTTAAACATAATGGATAATGCTTGGGTTACGATACGACGCGCTTAACGAGAAAAGTTTATGCAAATGGAAGTCGTTTTAATCATTGATATAACTGACAGAGTTACAGACTGGAGTAATCGTTACTGAAATACATGAAATGTGATTGGTGGAAGATTTCTTTGAAAGTATACCAGAAAAAAATGGCAGAATATCTTGCAAGGAATGTGGACAAGCGAAATATTAGTTTTGTGTGTAACGTACATTGTCGCAAAATATCAAGGTATTCTTATAATTGTGAATCGGTTAAAAAATTAGTATTTTTTTTTTAATTTAAATTTATTCCCTGTCAAGTGATATAAATATTTATTATGCGCTTGTTACTTTTAAGTTAATTTATATAAATTATGTGAATAACACACGATGTTTTATCGTATAATTAAATGGAATTTCTTGTATCCTCATAAACATAATTCTGAGTATACTAAACTGAGAAAAGATTATTTAGAGTATTATTTTCATTCTTTACTATTAATTCTTTTTCTTCCATTTTTTTCGAACATAAAATCTATAGGGGGAACTTGGGATGCTTGACCCAAGGCCCTTTTCTCAGAATTGGGAGAGTTTTGAAATTTCGAAGTTTTTAAATTATCAGACAAAATACATTTTCACGCTCCAAAAGTAACTTTTTTGTGCTGTAAAGTCTGATGTTATAATTTGTTTTTTTTTAAAGGAAAGACTTTTTTAATTGGTCATTTTTTGTACATATTTTAGCTACAATAATATGTTTAATAATATTAATCTACTTATTAGAAAATGGCTGCATTTTAGGATAATGCAATAAATATGCAACTAGGGATACTTGACCCAAGTCACCTAGGGATACTTGACCCAAGATTAGGATTCATACTATTCAGATGCATTTATTATGTTTCATTTATAAATTAAAAATATTATAATTATTGAATATTATAAACAAATAAATATAAGTATTATAAGTAAATGACTGGGTTCTTGTCAAATATTGTGTGAAGCGGAATACAAGAAGATTTGTTGGAAAGGTTCTTAAAATTAATTCTGACGGGCATGTTATTTAGTTTGCAAGAAGAATGGATGGTACGCGATTTAAATTGCTTGAAATGAATATATCGTAAGTTGATCCTGTTCAAATCAAAGCAATTCTTCATACACCTGAGTTTTCGATGCAAATGATGTACTTACAAGTTCTAAATTTAAATATGACTTTAAATTTGGAGTTGAATAAATTGTTATTTTCTTATTCTAGAACTTGTTTAGGCACAGGATGAACTTTCAGACTGCAAATACTTTGAACTTTCTGCAACAAAAATTAAAATTGCGTATATTAATGTTAGACCTATGTAATAAAAATGAAAATATTAATTTTGTTTGACAAAAATAAAAAAGTGTTAACCTTAATGTTAATTTTGTTCTTATGTAAAAGTGTTTTGTTTATTATTTTAAATCATACTCCCAAATCTATAACTTGGGTTAAGAATCTCTAATGGGTGGGTCAAGTATACCTATACATTGGGATACTTGACCCAAATTGAAAGTTTTGAATATTCGTATTTTACTACCTTTTATAATTAATACTTCGGAATAATAATAATAAATATTGTGTAATTCTTCATTAAGTATATATAGGCTGCATTTACACACCCATAAGTAATGTAAAAAAAAAATTAACCATCCAAAACTAACAATCCGGTCAAGTATAACAAGTTTCCCCTACTAATTAAAAAATAAATAGGGAAATCTAATTCTGTAATTTTTAATTTGCTGTAACGGAAATTATCAGAATGATGCAAAGAAAATTAATCTTAGAATGATCTTATTAACCTATTGTTACATTCTAAATAACATAGTACTAAATAATTTTTATTTAAAATTAAATATCCTAGTAAAACTTACATAGCTATATTTATGCATAAAATATCATTCTGCACAAAAATACTTTTAAATGTTTTATTTATATAAATGCGATCAATTATTTTGTTTTGTGCATTGAGAAATATGAATAATAAGAAATATTCAAATAATCCTTATTTCACAAAAATCATCTGAATTTTACTCGATCATATAATAATACACTTTTTACTGAAAACTCATATCCAACAAAATTTCTGCATTTAAGCAGTCTGTTCAAAGAGCTTTCTCAGTCTGTCACCTCCCACCGCCCCCTCCCGAGCAGTTAAACAACGAAATATATAAAATATATGATATTGCAGCAAACAATGGATACAAAGAAAGCACTATAGAAAGATTAATTAGGAGCTTGAAGAATAAGAAGAAAAGAAACTTCAAAGCACAAAATTTCAAGTTATCCACTTTGCAATATTTTCCTGGTTTCTTCAAAAGATTGAAATATAAACTCAATATATTCAATAAATCCCTTATTGCAAAACCTTCCATAAAATTAAAAAAATATAATCTGTAATAAAATAGATACAATAGACCAAATCAATTTTCATAAGTGTATGAAATATCTTTCACCAAAAATGATTGAACAATGCAATTTTATTTAGGTATGACAATCAGAAAATTTAAAACTGCAATCAAAGAACATATAGCACACATTAAATACTACAAGAGAATTACAGCTTTGTCTAGATTATGTAGCAAATAGCCTTTGCGGAGTTATTTTAAAAATAATAGGAAAATTTATTTATCAAGATTTTATTAAAGATCTATTATCCGGGAGTCAATAGAGATCTTTTTACGCAGTGAGAATATTTGTAATGATTCACCCTCCATTGAGTGACCTAAAATTTCGAAAGAGATGCTCTTCAGGATAAGAAACAATAGTACAAATTAATTCACGTTCACAAATATCTATTTATATTTTATTTTATTTTATGTTTGAACTTTTTGCCCCTCCCCCCCCCCTCCAAATCCATTTTCTTACGACAAGTCTGCAACCAACAATGCGGCTTCAAAACACCAGGTCAATAATAAGTAGTTCGGTCGGTGGTGGCCCAGTTGGCAGAGCATCGAATCTGCAGCTAAGGCAGCGGGATCGAAGTCTACTGCTGGCTATAATCTGCCATGCACGCTAATAGTGCCTGGTGCATGTAAAATCCGTCGTGGGTGCAAAGATCTCCAAGTTACCTGTGAATTATACCTCTGGAGGTGCCTTGCCAGGTGAAGGTCTCGTTACCTGGCCAAGGTTCCAAATTACGAGATAAACATGAGTAGCAATGTGCAGATTCCAAACAACATGATATAAATTTTAAGCAAACGCCATAACACCGTTCACAAATAACCAAAGGCACTGCCGATACGTTCTAGGCGCTGGTTAGATTTATTGCCGCTACGTGGCGATTAGGCGGTTACCCGCACCGATACAAGGAATCAAACCCGTTCAGCTGGGGCTTCCCGACAGGTAGGGGCCTGGTCATCGGTTAGAAAGAAAGAAAGAACAATGAAACACATGTCAATGTGAATAAAGGTCTTTTTATACCTTTTAACTCTATTTTGTATCATATTTAGCATTTATTAATTTAGTTTGGATGATTATAAGTGATTTTCATACATAATTTAATGCATATTTTGGTAAATAATATTTTACAGTGATGCAAATAATATTAATTTACCTACGAAAGCGTCAAATACGTTTCCCGTATCACACTAATCAGTTTACACGTTATAAACGCTCGTGTGTATCCTAATATGTTCGTCTGCCTGATATATAATTCTGCGCGAATAGTTGTAAAGGCTCATAAGGAATGCTAAGAAATATAGAGCAAGCATGTCAAACACGTGGGACGCGGGTTATAATTGGCCCACCGGCAATTTAGCTGTGGCCCACCAAGCCATTGGCATTTCCCCTATGTTTGATTCAGTTTATAGTTGATGCAGAAAATGCATTTTGCATGAACGCACTTTTGCTAGCCATGGCTGCAATGCTGCTAATCTCACAATATATATATATTTTTTTTAATCTGGACAACTTTAGAATCTGGACATTTTAGAATAGTAATATATGCTTTATATTGTCAGTTCAATCAGCATAGTTTATATTTGTTTACTTAATTCTGAAAAGTTTGACTGAATAAAATTTGACTTTTAATAAGTAAAAAATTAATTAAAAAAAAACTGCGTAAAAAGCGAACTAATTAATTATTTCTCATCAATGTGAAACTATTTTTATAATTACTTACCTATTTTTTTATTTACTTGTATTGATGACTTTTAAGTTGTGTTTAATTGTTAGTTCCCATCTATAAACACTGTATTGATCAGGACTATAGATGTCTATGAAGGTTAGAGTTGCAGCAAAGTTAGAGATCCTACTTACAAAACTTCCAGGTTGTGTAATATTTAAACGGAGCTTCTGACTGTAAAATATTCAATGAAACATCGTCTTCATTTTGAAAGACCTATCCAAAGATATGTCTCTCAATATCGTGCGTAAATTTGTTTTTTCGTCTCTACCGCCATTTTTTATTTTATGGCCACGATTTTGAATTTACAAAAAAAAATCTAGCCTATAACCATTGGATGGTTAATAAGAATCGATAGAGACCTCATTCATTAAAATCTATCCAGCCGTTGGGTTCTTTTTAGGGCATAAAGAAATCCACATACCCAGATACGCGTGAAACACATAACCCTTCTTGGCAGTCGGGTAAAAAATTACGTTACAATGCAAATAATAGTACTCCTGCGACGATCGATTTTATTATAAGAAGCAATCATAGCAGCAAACATCAATGTAATACACTTAATATTACATTTTTGTACCATTATGATTTTACTGATGAAATATTGTATTTAAATTTTTGCGGGGAATTTTATCAATTTTCTAGTTTTCACCTTTAGAATTTGTTTGTTGTTGTTGTTCAGTTTAATTCTGAGCGATTGAAATAAAATTAATTATTATTTTTTGTTGTTGTTATGTGGCCCGTGGCTTTGTATACAATGCTAAATTTGGCCCTCGATGGTCAACGAGTTTGACTCGTCTGATATAGACCAATCATATTGTTCAATCTATTACGGCTTAATGACATATGATAATGGCTAATGATTTTAGTATTTTCGGTTTTTAACGCTTGCGAATTTATAGCTTACGGTTACCCTGAGCGTATTTGAAACTGCTTAACTCGAACTCACAAATTACCTCCCGGTATATGTGCAATGTGATTCTTTTTGTTTATTAAGAGGGTGGGGGTTGTAGAAGGCCGAAAAAGGTTTTTTTTAATAATATTTTTCTGGAATAGAAATGACGATTATAGCTACGGTTTTTTTGCACTTTCTTTTTATCATTTGAAGAACATTTTAAATTTTTAAATGAAAAATTGATCATGTCACTCGAATTGCGTAATTGGATGCCTTACAGTGGCATCGAGCAATTCCAAGCAACCGGGTCACGATAGATCGCCAGAGTCATTTGCAATCAATTTTCGTTATACATTATGAAAGATGATAATATTGTCTGTAGCCAATAATATCATATGACGAAACGCAATTTTTCACCTTGATTCAACATAAAATAAATAATGTGAACGTTTAAAAGGTCCACAATCTTACTTAAAAGGCGACTAATGTAATGAAAAAGATGTTAAAAGTTTAAAATATACATTTTATTTCTTAGTACTTTCAAGCCTTTCAGGCTCATCATCAGAGAATATTTTAATAATTAAATGTTGTTGTTAGAAGTTCAAAATATACATTTTATTTAAAACTTCTTAGTACTTTCAAGCCTTCCAGGCTCATCATCAGAGAACATTTAGTTATTAAGATATTTTATGATGATGAGCCTGGAAGTCTTGAAATTATTAAAAAGTTTTAAATAAAATGTATATTTTAAACTTGTAACATATTTTTCATTACATTAGTCGCCTTTTAAGTAAGATTGCGGACCTTTTTAATGTTCACATTATTTATTTTATTGTCTGTAGCTTCAAAAACTTTGAGTTAAAAATTTTAAATAAACAAAGTAGCAGCCATTTTTAAGGCAAAAGTATATTTCTGACCCCTTTTTCCACACTTCGACGTGCTTCTAAAAATTTTTACTTTTTATAAAAATTGCTAAAAGTGGCCCAAACTCCAACAAATTATATCATCTTTAATTTAAAAAAATTAGCAAGATCGGTTCAAAAACTTTTGCGCTCTGATCCCGCCCAATTTGAGAAAAGTTATTTTGCGTAAAATGTGTTTGTAGTATTCCAAAACAGTTCAAGTCTACGGCGCGTTGCGCTAAAGCACTACGAAAAGTCTTCTAATTCAGCCAAATTGTTTTACAAAAACAATCTACAGACTGTAGGGAATAGAAAAAATGTAAAAGAAAAAAAAGGAAAAATATTTTTTTCCATCGAAAAAAAGCAAGTCTCCTTTTAAGGAGTCTTAAAATTGGGAAAAATGAAAATAAAAAGACCATTTTCAACATTAATTATCTTAAAATGTATTGGATTTTAACACACAATTTTAATTGGGAATAAAATATATAAGTACGTTCTTTCATTTCAAATATTTAAAAAGTTGCAGGATCAAGAATTCGAATTTACAGGGGTTTCCAAACTTTCAGAAATTTCACGAGGAGAAAATCGGCAAAACAGATAACACCCAGGATTACAAAATAAATTTTGCAACTAGAATGAAAATTGTTGGGCCTACTTCAGATTATAATAATTGCCCTGAACCTAAATAAATTTGTACTTAAAATATTTTTATATTTTTAATACAAAGTTGAATTTAGGAAATTTTTGAAATTTTCAACAATATAATCAACTAAAAATATATTTTCATGAACAATAAAACGAAAATTGTAGGTTCAGTTTGAACAGACTAACATGAAACATTAGTTTTGAAAATGTCATGAAAAAATATGTAGAAGTGTTTGAGGTATCGTGCACGTTATGCCCAAAAACAACATTGGGGGAAAATGACTTCAAAGTTTTGGAAACGCTGCTTAAGCTATTGAGCGGGTATAATTCAAAAAGCCATAATTTCTGTTCTAATAAAATTTCAATGAAACCATTATACCAAAATGTTCAGAAAAAATAGAAATTTAACACACACACACACACACACACACACACACACAAAAAAAAAAAAAAAAAAAAAAAAAAAAAAAAAAAAAAAAAAAAAAATCGAAAATTTTATAGTTTTAAGAGGTTTTAGACCCTTTAAAAAACTTTAGCTTCCATTTTAAAAGAAATGTTAAGTATGCCTAAATTGTATTAAAGACTTAATATTCTGGTTCAGAGTGGCAACACCTGACTAATAAATTTCGCTTTTACCGCATTTTTTTAAATTATGTACACCGCACCGTTCAAATTTTTACACTGTCGAATAAAAAATATAATTACAGAAGCAATATTTAGGAAAACTGTTATCTCAGTTTACGGATTTTTTATGGTTTAAAAAAAATCCCCGCATGTTTAAAATTAAATCTACTTCTATAGTGTGCAACCTGATTATGAAAGATTGACCTGTATTCACTTAAAACAATATAAATTTTGAAGCATTCGTTTTCGGTTACTATTCCAGAACGAAATAAAAACTTCATAAATAAATAAATAAAATAATATAAGTAAAACACAAATTTAACAGACCGGTACTCGAACCACACCCTTAAACTACTGAAATTTTCTGAATCAAAAAGGCTCCTGTAAGTAGCGTAATCTATGGCGATTTTCTAAATATCAATTCCTGACATGCAACTAATACGGAAATATCGCTTCTATTAAATTTCAAAACTTTATTTGGATATATCATTATATTTTTAACATAAAAATGCTTTTTTGGTGTTGCTAGAGGACAATCTAAAATATATTTCCCTTAAAACAATATAAATTGTGAAGCATTTGTTTTCGGTTACTATTCCATAACAAAATAAAACTTCATAAATAAATAAATAAAATAAAATCATTAAAACACAAATTTAACAGACCGGTAATCGAACCACAACCTTAAGGCTGTTCTCAACTGCTCTGCACAAAAAGCGCAAAGCATTTTGACACATTTAAAAATTCATTTGTTAAAGGTAAAGATATAAAACTGGAAAGCCTGACCATGGAACCAATTTCGAATCGAACTGTTTTTTCCATTTTTTGATCAATAAATTACCTATTGAGTTATAAGCGATTTTGATCACGTGACACGGCATTTTTCTTCCCCTACTGACTGGATTTTCTTCTTTCGTTAGGAAGTTCGGTTCAAAATTCCAACTTTGACAGTATTTTCTGAAAGATCTATTGTGTTTACAAGAAAACAGAAAAAAAAAAAACAGTTCGATGACATAGTTTCTGAATAGCAAAATCTTATAGTTTTATGCGTTTCCGAACAAAAATGAATTAAAACTTATGTCAGAAAGTTGACCCTTTGGATGTGAGAACAGCCTTAAAGTACTGAAATATTCTGAATCAAAAAGGCTAGTAGCGTAATCTATGGCGATTTCTTTGAATAGCAACTCCTGACATGCAACAAATATGGAAATATCGCTTTTATTAAATTTCAAAACTTTATTTGAATACTAGGGGGCTCTGCCCCTTGCAAACTACTCTCGCCAACCCCCGTTCAGACACCGCAGAATTTAAAAACACGCTAATCTGATGGGTTTTAAAAATATTAGAGAAGATTGAATTATACTGAAAAAAAGCTGTGCAGATCTACCTGTAAACGGGTTTCCATTCAATTTACTTTGATTGCAAAAATTTAAGGCGAATCAGTTGCTGTTAAGACATCCAATGGTTGTTTTTGTTTTTGATTATAAGGATCAGTTAAACATTTGATAAGAAGCTAAAATAAAATAAATTAAGTATACAGAGTCTTTGTCCCCCGTTATTTTAAAACAATCTCTATAACAATAGCCTAAGTCATGTGACTATCATCAACAGTTCCAGGCGGACCACTTCGCTTTTTATACTCTAGGTGCCATTTTGGTACTTTAACGTTAGCCAGGCACAGGTGATAAGTCGCCAAATATTATTCTATCGCCATCATTTCATCTATATTATAATAGTTTAAGTCATCAACTGCCATAAACAAATACGGTCTGATCCCTTCGCCGTTCATATGAAAGTTTGGCACAGATGTCATATACGTCCCATATTGGCGCGATTTTTTAACGACGCCAATTTGGGGGACGCATCAACAGCATAAACAACAACATCCGGCTTACTATATCAAGCAAAATAGAGATACTTTGACGCCAGTTAAGTGCCCGTTCCATATATGACATTGGCGTTAGAAAAAAATCGCGCCAATATGGAACCGTAAGTTTTCCATTTTTATTAAAAAAATCATTTTTTTTTTCGAATAAAACTACATAAAATTTGCCATGGTTGTAAAGAATTCTTGGTACTGTTACGCTAGCCGAATGCATATCTCGCCAATAGCTTTTTTTCAACTCTCCAGTTAGCATTTTTTTTTTTTTTCGAGTGGTAATATTTGGCCAGATACGCACAACAGGTTTAGCGGTTTTTTTTTTTTTTTTTTTTTTTTTTTTTTTTTTTTTTTTTTTTTTTTTTACGAAAATTTGGCGAAAACCTCGTTTTCAAATACCGATTACATATGCATTTTTGGTATTACTTAGTTATCCCGTCAACCAAAAATCTATCGCCAAACTATAAGATTAAATGCCAATAATGGTTGATCGTAAATGTCGCATTCACTTGACTTTACGCAAGTTACATGTGTTTACGTCATCAAATGATTTTTATTTCGACTTTTTTTTTGTATATTTATTAATGTTATACTAATTTATTTGTTCTTTCGTTATTTAAAATAAAAATTATGTCAATTTGTATAATTTGGTGAGTGTTTTGGCGATTTATATAATTTGGCAAAATTGCATAAGTAATCGAGTAAGTAAGCAAATCGACAGCATAAGTAAGTAGTACCGTATTTTTTAATTATTTTCTATTATTTTCTAAAGGAAATAAAAAAAAATAATAAATAATTATAGAACAAAATAATTTATTTAATTTATAAAAAGAAATAAAAGTAAATAAACATTTATTATCAAATAAACAACAATAGCCGGGTTACCATGTCAACCTTTCCTGAAATATGAAAAAAAAAATATCTGTTTGATTAAAATTTGAGTTGCCATCATTAGAAAAATTTATATAAAATTAGTAAAAAAATAATATTTCGAAAACTAATTCGAATTTAAAAATTCTAATACCAGTTTTGAGATCTGCGTATCAATGCTGATTTTTGGTGTTAATTTCATCGCAAAGTATTCCATATTTTAGGAGAAATCGCTTGAAACATAATCAGTCGATTCATATTTCCGTTCCATAAATTCGTTTCACATATCCGTTTCATAAATTCGTTTCATTATGATTTTATATATATAGGGTAGATATCATTATATTTTTAACATAAAAATGCTTTGCAAGAGGACAATCTAAAAAAACATTACTTAAATGTAAATTGTCTATTAGATTTCAATTTAAAAAAATGGTTTTCTTCTATATTCTGTAAGCCGGGAAGCCCGGGTTGGATCTCCTAGTAATTTTAAAAGGATATCTTTTAAAACCCCTTAAGGATCGCTTAATATTTATGAAAACCATAAACAAGTACCTATTTTTTTATTGAAGAAATTGGATATTTATAATTTTTTCTAAATAAAATATTCAATTAGTTGAAAAAAAAAGATGTTATAGAATTTATTGACATTTATAGAAAATACATCATGCGACAATTTTGCGACTTAATGTTGGATATACGCCACACAAATTAATACCATACATAGGGAGGTAAAATTACCGGTCCTCGCTGGTGTCACTGTATTCATCATCTGAATAGTTATGAAATTAATTTTCATCATAATCAGTGCCGGATTCATAAATATTACAGTTATGATTCATCAAAACCCATAATTCACTCAAATATAAATTATACAATAGTCTCAAAGACTGGAACTTCCAGTTAATTTTTTTCTGGTTTTAGAAGTTTTTTTTTTTTTTTCCCAATAGCGTAACGATTTTAAATCTTCAGACCGGTAATATGACGGGCACGGCAAATACAGAAAGACTGCGTTAGCCATTATTGTTAATAATAGCACAATCTATGTGTGGTACGAGATATTTTTATTTTCATGCGGAAATGCGGTCCAAGCAAATCTAAAGGTTAGATAACCTCATTTTAAGGTAACTCAGCACTCAAAACAACTTTTTTTTTTACTATCATTTTTTTTTTTTAACTAGGGGGCTCTGCCCCCTAAAAGGTATGCTCTCCAACTCCCATTCAGACTATAAAAATGCGTTAATTTATGTGCTTTAAAAAGATTACGGAAGATTGAACTATAATTAAATAACCAGTGGTTCTCCACGTAAACAGGTTTCTATGACCTTTTACTGAGGGATTTTAATCAGTTGCTGTTAATTGCTGTTTTCGTGCTTGATTAAATACGATTAGTTAAACATTTGAAAATTAGCTAATATAAAATAAACTAAGACAACAGAGTCTTTACTTCCTGGTATTTTTTAACAACGCTATAAGAAAATAATTTTAAATAAGAGATTTTAAATGTAGCGTTTTAAACATGACATTTGTTTCGCCAAACTTTTCCTTAAATTTGTAATGTTCAACTAAAAATATTTATATTGTTAGAAAGATAACGTTATTATTTCCGCTGCCTTAGAATTGACAACAATAGTTAAAAACAACTTCTCGAAATTTGAAATAAACCTCTCATGTAAATATATTTTTTTAATTTAAACTGTTTGGAAATATTATTATTCAACCATTTGCAATATGACGTAATTTCCTCCATTTGCGATTTTAACGCACATTCATGAATCTATTATTTTAAAATTATCTTTCTCTTTTAATATTCTTATGTAAATATAGTTTTTATGACGTAATTTTGAATATTTTCCTGCTTTTAATACGTAATCATTTAATTCTAATTTGAAAGTCGAAATTTTAAATAAATCTCTAATGTAGATATATTTTTAACTTAAACTGTTTGGCAATGTTATTATTAGGTCATTTGAAATAGGACGTCATTTCCCCCATTTATTGCTTTTAGCACATATTAAATAATTGATTATTTTATAGTTTCTTTCATTTTTAATGTGTTTGTGTAAAAATTTTTATGACGGAATGTTAAATATTTTCCTGCTTTTAACACCTAATCATTTAATTCTAATTTGAAAAGTGTTTTTTATGTTTATAATAGTCAGGTATGAATAAGTTTTCAACAATTTAAAGGAAATATTATTCTTTAAGCAGTTTTAACAATGGGCAACAATTTAAAAGAATAACCTTTTATAAAATATGTAAAGAATATCTCTGTAAATGCGAAAATTTGAATTTAAAATTGAAGTAAACACTCAAAAAATTAAGCAAATTAAAAAAAGAAATGCAATCTGCACACCGCTAGTTTCTATTTAATATCCTAATAAAAAAGATTAAATTCTTATTTACAGTTTTTGCTGCTATAAAACTTTTTTAATGGAACGATTTTGTCCAAATTTTACATTAAATATCTCTTTATGTAATTCTTCGATTTAAAAACTGTCTGCTTCAACGTGCTTATCAAATGTTTCTCTATAACAATACCCATTTTCATATTTTTGTATGCAGTAGTTTTCTTACTATTAGCGAAATAATACTTCCAGTCGCAAAAAAATCATTGACAATGGCGCGATGACGGAGTTGGTTACTTTTTTTTTTTTTTGATATAGATAAACTTTTTGAGATATTATTAAGTAAATGTTAATTACAAATAATTTAATTGAAAAAAAAAGTTACAATAAATTTTTCACAAAATAAAAAATAGTTCAATTTTAAACATCTAATTTAAAACGCTACTGAATTTTATTTTTTAAATTTTTCACGTGATTTTTTTTATTGCAGGTCAATGATGATATTTTGCAACGGATTTAAAGAGCTTTTTTTTTTTTTTTAAGCAATAGTTTTAGTGAAACAAAATCCGAGTATAAGCGAAAAAAGCAGAGAAAAAACTAATTTTTGAACATGTGATTTTTTTTTTTTATATTTCTTTTACAGAAGTTATCAGAATGTTAAAAATCGTTTATTTAAATCTCTTATACAGCGTGTCCACGTGTAACCTGACCGACTTTTATTTTCGCAACCGTTGGTCCGAGATGCATACTTCCAATTACAAAAATGGTTTTAATAAGGTAAAGAATTATTTTTAAAGCGATTTGGGTCAAGAAAAACATTTATTAAAAAATTACGAAATTAATTTTTTTATACGGTCCACCGGTCCTGTAAGTGATGTTTACTAAAAATTTACAGTGACACTAACAAGTAAGACAAAAAAAAGTCCCAGTCGTCTAACATTAAAATTGATCGAGTTATGAAACTTTGAAATGCATGACTTATACCACTTTTATGCATCTGAAAACAGATGATTTCGACCATGCTTTCAGGGGTCGTGTATAAAGTGTTTAAACTTATTTCAAGGTATCTGCGCTTTCAAAGAAGTCGTACAAATATTACGATTAACTTTTATCACTTAAGTTTCAGATTAGTTAAAATAATTGTATTTTAACATATGTTTTATTTTGTAAGGATTTGAGGTTATGATTTCTTTTAACTAAAATTATGTTATTTTCATAAGGTTTTATTAAACTTGCAATGACCGTCTTTCCAGTTTAAAATTTGTACTCGAACTTTAAGTTACTTTCAAATGTCCGATCGAAGTTAAATTTTACATACTGACTTAAATCCAGTGACAATGCAATATTATTATGATTTTCGACTCTTACCATCTTATACATACTTATATTAGAGGATAACACAAAAAAATTCGGATATATTACCCTCAAGAAGTTTAAGAAAGTGTTTTAGATTAGATAACATAAACTAGCCATGGTTATGTTTTTTAACTTTTATAATTACATTTTATGTATTTTTTTAACGCTGAATGAAAAAATTATCTTCACTTTTAACCATCATGTCAAGATTTTTCGCAAATCGTAAATTTCAAGGTTAAAAAATAGCGGAAAATCTGATATTATAAAATAGGTGTAAGACTTTTTTATCCAGTTTAATTTTATTTAATTCAATAATTTATTAGCTTTTTTGGCTTATACTGGGTTTCTTACAGCTAAATAGCTCGAGGGTCCGATGAGGTTGGGAGGGGAGGGGGGATCAATTTTAACTTTTAGCTTTTTAACTTTGAGATTTCCGATTTGAGAAAATTCCTGACGTGATGGTTTAAAATGAAGTTCATTTTCGGATTCAGTGCTAAAAACTACACAAGAATCAATTTTCAAAAGCTATAAAACATGCCACAACCCAAAATTTGAATTACAGTGTAATCTAACAGCATTTTAAAATGTGTATCATTTTGTAAAGAATTTAGGCTGTTGTTTTTCACCCTTTTATTTAACAAAAAAAATCTGTTATTTTTATCTACCCTATATATATATAATCCTAATGAAACGAATTTATGAAACGATTCTTCAAACGACTGATTCAGTTTCACGGCTATTTATCCTAAAATATGGAATACTTTGCGATGAAATTAACACCAAAAATCCGTATTGATCTGCAGATCTCAAAACTGATATTAAAATTTTTAAATTCGAATTAGTTTTCGAAATATAATTTTTTTTCTAATTTTAAGTACATTTTTCTAATGATGGCAACTCAAATTTTAATCAGAACAGACATTTTTTTTTCAGATTTCAGAAAAGGTTATTTTAAATTAATTTGGCGACCAGTTTGGCCTCCTTTAAATATATGCTAAGAAATGTATCGTGCTACTTTTATTTATAATTCAATTTACTTGAACAATCTTTCGCCAAATCGAAAGATTCTGATTGGCGCCAAAATGGCATTATTTTGATTGACATGGTAACCCGGCTATTGTTGTTTGTTTTATAACAAATGTTTATTTACTTTTATTTCTTTTTAAAATTATATAAATTATTTTGTTCTATAGTTATTAATTATTTTTTTGTTATTTCCTTTTGAAAATAATAGAAAATAATTAAATAATAACTTACGTAACTTACGTAAAAAAGTGCGAGTAGTAAATCAAAATTACGTCCATTACTTATCATATCATAATATTAAAATATTTATTTGCTTAATAGACGTTATAAAATCACATTAAAATTAAATTAAAAACCTATATTTTGTAAATATAGATAAAAGATATTTGTAATATAGATTTTTAATTTACTTTTAATGTGTTTTTATAACGTCTTTTAAGCAAATAAATATTTTAATGGCACAGATGTCATATTCGCCCCATATTGGCGCGATTATTTTCTGACGCCAATGTCACATACGCAACAAGTACTTAACTGGCGCCAAAATGTCGTTATTTTGCTTGATGTGGTAACCCGGATTATGTTGTTTATGCTGTTGATGTTTTCGCCAAATTGGCAACCGGAAAATAATCGAGCAAATATGGAGCGAATATGACATCTGTGCCATTTTAATATTATGATACGGTACTACTTAGTTATTCCGTCGACCAATTTTGCCAAATTATATAAATCGCCAAATTATACAAATTGACATAATTTTTATTTTAAATAACGAAAGAACAAATAAATTAGTATAACATTAATAAATATACAAATAAAACGTCGAAATAAAAATCACTTGATGACGTAAACATGTGTAACTTACTTAAAGTTTAGTGAATGTGACATTTACGATCAACCATTATTGACATTTAATCTTATAGTTTGGCGATAGATTTTTGGTCAACGGGATAACTAAGTAATACACAAAATGCATATGTAACTGGCATTCGAAAACGAGGTTTTCGCCAAATTTTCGTTAAAAAGAAAAAAAATCACGCCAAACCTGCGGTGCGTATGTGACATCTGGCCAGATGTTAAATAATGCGGGAAGAGTTCCATATTGTGTGCTGGTTTTTTTGGCATTAAATGAATCGATGTGGTTGCGATCTTCAGCCTTTGGAGTTGCTTTTTTCTTCAATGGACTTTATTCATATGTTTTTTGCGTATTTTTTTTTTTGCATTTAGCCTATATTTTTCGGAAAAATACATAACTTTTGTTTTAATTTGACATGTATAATAAATATAATAAATACATAAAATTATATATAAGTACATAATATTTATTTATAGGTGTATATATATTATGTATGTATAAGGTATATCTCTATACGTAATATATATAAAACTGTCTGTATAAAAATCGTACTTTTTTTAACATGTGACATATATAACATTTATTAAATATTCAATTTAAATTAATTCTTCAACTACTTTTCAGCAGTGATAATTCACATCTTTAATATTTATTAAATATATATATATGTTTACAAATATTTAAAGACCATGTTTTTCCGACATCCTGAAAAATTTTATAAGACGCTAAAATGGTTTTTTGGCGCCATTTTGGATTCATTCGCCAATCGCGCCAACCAGCACACAATATGGAACTCTTCCCAATAATGCAGCAAACCATGACATTTAATTTCAACTTCAAATCTGTGTTTTAATTTACCACTCGAAAAAAAAAAATGCTAACTGGGAATTTGAAAAAAGCTATTGGCGAGATTTGCACCCGGCTAGCGTAACAGTACCAAGAATTCTTTGCGACCCTGACAAATTTTATGTAGTTTTATTCGAAACAAAATTTGATTTTTTAATCAAAATGGAAAACTTTTGGCACAGATGTTATATGCGGACCCATATTGGTGCGATTTGTTTTCTGACGCTAATGTCATATACGAAATTGTACTTAACTGGCGCCAAAGTATTGTTATTTTGCTCGATATGGTAAGCCGGATGTTGCTGTTTATGCTGTTGATGCGTTCCCCAAATTGGCGTCGGAAAAAAAAAATCGCGCCAATATCGTATAAGACATCTGTGCCAAAGTTTCATAAGAAAGGCGAAGGGATCAGACCGTATTTGTTTATGACAGTTGACGACTTGAACTAATATAATACAGATGAAATGATGGCGATAAAATATTATTGGGCGACTTATCACCTGTGAAATCTAACATTAAAGTACCAAAATGGCACCTAGAGTATAAAAAGCGAAGTGGCCCGCCCGAAACTGTTGATGATAGTCACATGACTTAGGCTATTGTTATACAAATTGTTTTAAAATACCGGGAGACAAAGACTCTGTATACTTAATTCATTTTATTTTAGCTACTTTTCAAATGTTTAACTGATCCTCTTTAATCAAAAACGAAAATGACCATTGGATGCCTTAACAGCAACTGATTCACCCTTACATTGTTGCACTAAAAGGGAACTGAATGGAAACCCATTTACAGTGAGATCTGCACAGCTTTTTTCAGTATAATTCAAAATTCTCTTATATTTTTAAACCCCGTCAGATTAGCGTGTTTTTATATTCTGCGGTGTCTAAACGGGGGTTTGCGAGCGTAGCTTGCAGGGGGCAGAGCCCTCTAGTCCTCTTATAATGTTCAGTATAAATTGTACATTTTCAGTACTATGTCAGAAGGATTAAAGATTTCAAATTTATATCCCGATGCTAATTTTACTCTCAATCATTTCTTTAATATATCTGACAAAATTATATTTCTACTAAATTTCTGAATGACCCCTAATATGCAGCAAAAAATATACTCCAACTATAAACAGCTATTACTTGGTCAATTTTAATCGCAGAATAACGGGACTTTTTTTGCCTTACTTGTCAGTGTAACAGGGAAATTTTACTAAATATAACTTATAGGACCGGGGTACCGTATAAAAATTTAGATTCTGTAATTCTTCGCTAAATTGTTTTTTTCGCTTCAAACTTTTTTATCTGAACCATGCACCTAATTTTGAACATTTTTTGTAATTGGAAGTATGCGTTTAGGACCAACGGTTGCGAAAATAAAGGTCGGTCAGGTTATACGTGGACACGGGGCATTCTCACAATCTTTTGACTTTCATGTCCCTGAATAATAATTTTTTATTTAATACACTTTTTTGTGTTTTTTTTTTATTTCATATACTGGGGAACATCCCATTGCATGATTGCATAACAATATTAACGAGATAAATAAGTTTTGGACGATGTTGGGCGCCCAAATACCATTAAAACTCATCTACCGTCCCGTGTCCCTGATGCTGATTTTTAACTTTGGAGCTGTCTGGATAAAATTGTTTCAATAAAAATAATTCAATATAATTTTTTTCTGAAAGTGGAACTATTGTTTTATATAAATATGTAGCTAAAAATTAACCTGCACACATTTTTAGGGCTGTTATTATTTTTTAAACTCTGTCCCTGGGTTTTAGATTCCTTACCATCCCTCTTCTAAAATTATACAGAAAATCTTTTCAGATGCTGCAACAGAATTTTTTTCAAGTTTTTTCTCATGCAGAAGTATGCTAGAGAAATAATGTCTAAAATTCTTTGGCAGAAAATTTACTGTAGAATTTAAATCAGCATTTAAATATCAATTTCAAGCATCGTGGCTTTATTGGTAGTCTAACCGTCCCCAAGGTTTATTCCTGCTCTTTTCGAGGTAAATAAAAAAAAAAATAATTAATATAATCCAATGTTAACAACTGTTTTTAAAAATCAATGAACATTGTGGCTATCACTTAGTCTTAACACGATTTTCCTAAAAATAGTTGGTAATTTTCCTTACCGTACCATCCTTACCGTCCCCTTTTTGATTGTTTCCTCCCTTTTTTCCAATACCATCCCCTTTTTTACCTTACCGTCCCTTCTTTAACACCACTTTAAGATAATGTTATACGAAAATTCTGTATAAAAAGTACTATATTGTTATTATTTCTTATTTGAATGTCCTGTGGGTACTATGCAAATTCATTATAAGTAAAAATTTAGAAGAAAATAAAAAGTTATAGGGGTAAAATGGTAAGGAAAATTAAACTCGCAAGTTTAATTTAAACCTCGGTTAAATAAAAAAAAAAATCGCTGCTGACTATTTTTTCCTTATTTTGAATCATTAAGGCATTCGTCTATCAGATTAAAATGTTATTTTAGCAAGTTTAATTTTGTCAGATTTTTTCCCCAAAAGTCAAAAGATTGTGAGAATGCCCCACACACTGTATATGGTGTGGTGTCTAGCTAGGAAAAAAAATGATGCCTTTCATTCATATCTAGGCAAGCCTTAGCATTTTGAAGACATGGAAAATCGGAAATAACACAAAGTGAGATGAATGAGTTAAAAGATTTTTTTAAAAGGGTAAATATGGTATTGGTTGTTTGTTAACCCTCTATCTATTGACGGTACTTATAAGTATCATTAAAATAGCTTTTATAAAATGCATTTAATACATCGATTAGTTGTAATACAGTTTAGAACGAGTTATAGATACATTATTTTATCTTCTTATAGATACATGACTTTATTCTTCTCCAACAGCATTATTAGTTACACAAAACAAAAATATTTTCTTAAAGGATGATTTCTTTTGGCTTTGCATCTTTTCAGCTTTCGTGCCGTTGAGGTGGGGAAGGGGGGGGGATCTTTCAATTCGGAAATATTTCTATATTTTTAGTGTAAGAACATTGCACATTTCGTAATTCTACAAAATACTAAAAAATATTTAAAATAAAGTATTTGAGTGCGGTTATAAATATTGCACCAATCCCTATAAATTCAAATATTATTAATCTTTAATAAACTTTTTACGATATTTCGATATTGGTAGGGTACCGAGTTTCCTTGATAAAAAAAATATTGGAATATTTCAGGTGTTTTCGATGGCCTCCCCCCCCCCCTTTTTCTGTTATCTCCATCAAAATTCATTATGAATATGCCTTTATAATTGGTTAACAGTATTCAATTATAGCTTGATTAAATAAATAAATAAATAAATATATATATATATATATAATATATAAATAATATACATAAAATATATAAATAAATATATATATATATATATTTGTAAATAAATGCCTTATAATTCAGTTCGAGATTTGAACTATATTATATTTTTTATTCATCATTAAAATTTTACATATATTTTTATAACTACCAAACATTTTAAAATTAAACTTCAGTTTAAAAAATATTATGTGTCAAAATATTATTTTTTTTTGCCATATTAATATTATTTTTTAGTCAAAATTAGTCAAAATATGATTAGTCATTATCATTAATTAGTCAAAATATTATTTTTTATTTTATCTTTCATTTTTAATGGAATTACTAGATTTTTCTATAATCATTTTCAAATTTTTATTTATTACGTAAACAGAAACAAGCAAAATGAAAGTTATAGGAATTACTATATTTTTATGTGTATCCTCGGACTATTTTGAATTATTTTTTACTATGTCAATTACTATTTTTATATGTCAATATTTTATTTTATTATTATTTTTTTTTTTTATTATTAAATTTAATAAGTAGCTATTACTAAGACGGATATAATGAATAATAAACGAAATATAATTTATTGAAATAAAATTTTAAAATGAATGAATAATTTAAATAAATAAAATATAATTTATTGAAATAAAAATTTAAAATGAATGAATAATTTAAATAAATGAAATATAATATAATGCAATATAATGTTATTTATTTTACTCTAAACAATATATTTTAAAAGTGACAATGGAAAAGGTGACTAATTTAAATGCATGAGATGAATTTAAATGCAATGAAAATGATCACTTAAAACAGCTATACATATAATAGTAATTTTTTTGGAAAAAAAATCTAAACAGTTTCACAAGTTTGCGATTAAAAATAACCACGTACTTCCTTAGAAAAATGAATAATTATGAGAAATTACTTCATTTTCAAAACGCAATTTCGTTAACATCCGGTAGATGTGCAAATTTTGAAATAATCTGTTATTACTTAAAAATTGTCAAATTTATTGTTTTAAAATTTAAGTCACGTTCTTCATATCGATAACAGATGGCGCCAGTCAACTGCTATATCTGATCATATTTTATTTTCCAGCTGTTGGTAGAAAAGAGATACAGTTTTGATGATAATCTAAATTTATTCAAATATCGGAAAGCGCAGTAATCCTTCCACTGATGCGGAAAACTTCATTTCATAGATATGCCAAATATATCTGTGCATTTAGATTTTTGAAGAAATAAAAAAAATAGCTTGATTTGGAATATAAACTAAATATAAATTTTTCATGTAATATTTTTATGAGTTCATTTATGAGAATTTTTTTTTCTCTATTTTTTTTTTTTTTTAAAGAAAAAGGCTATACTTTCACCACCTCCCCATCACCCCCCCCCAAAAAAAAAAAAAAACTAAAAGAAGAAAAAGAATTAAAATCAACGCGAATTTTTTTAACATATTCAGCGCATGAATATTCAAGCGATTTACCATTGAGTAGCGTTTTTCATTTTTCTTTAAATGTATTACATCTAGAGTTACAATCTAATGCTGTCTTATAAAAGCTTTTCCTGGGCTTTAGTGCTCGAAAATCGTTTTAAGATGCTAACTTTGTAATTATCTGATTTTTACCTTATTCAAAAAATGGAAAACGCTATTCAATTAAGGATATTTTAGATAATAAATATTTGGAAATTTAATCTCTTCAGTTCCGAAACTAAAATGATTATAAAAATGCTTAGTCATTGTTTTTTTCCAAACGAAATGACATCGTAAATGACAGAAAAAAATATCTTTTCTGAAGTTGATCCTTTAGGCGCTTAGTAATTTAGGTTCAAAAATATGGATCTAAAACTACAAACCCCATTAAAAACATCAATTTAATAACCATTAACCTAAATTAACGCAATCACAAATTTAAGAGCTTTAAACAAATAAATGATCTAAAAATCCTCAAACTGTTTTATTGAAAAAGATTTAATTTAAATACTTATGAAAATTTCCAACTTTCTTGGTTATACTGTCTTTTGGGCATTTTCGGGCATTTTGCAAACTCAGATGAAAATAACGTTTATTTTATGTGGGAATCAGGTTAAATGCTGCAATTTATTCGTTTGCTTTGAACGCAAAAAACATTGAGCTATTAAGAATTGATGTGAAAATGTGAAAAAATCGGACACTTTACCTTTTAAAGGAAAAGAACAGAGTTCCCCATATGGGGACCCATGGACCGAAGAGTATAATGAATGTAGAAAAAAAATGCAGGTGTAGCGATTTCAGATTTCAGAATTTTTTAATAACTAGTACTTAGATTTTAATTAATAACAAACTATCTAAGTTTTAATTAAGTTAATAGGTAGTGCATATTAGTATAGATAATAAATTAGGGATTGTTATATTAGATATTATTATTATTATTGTATATAATAAATTATGTAGAAAGTAAATCGCTGGAGTTCTGTAAAAGTTAGTTCCTTATTTTCACATGAAATATTATTTTTGTAAATTACTATTTCCACTATTGCTATTACTATAGGCTAGGCAATGGAAAACCGACACCGACGGAATAAGCTTTTATAACTTATGTAACCTTTTATGACTTTTCATGTAACCGGTATTTTTTAAGAGTAATCTATGTCTTATAATCATACATATAAATAGAAAAAAAAATGAAAAAATGAAAAAAGAAAAAAAAATGTTAGGGAGCTGTTTAATTTATTTCAGTCAAATAAAAAAGTACATCGAATATTAATAATTATATTCACTGTGCGTAACATATATTCATAATATGGTTTAACAGCTTAGTGCAAAAAAATGTTATGTAAGAAGGTTATAATTTAGAAAAAAATTGAAGTGAAAGTTTTTTGCTGCAGGTTGTATTGATTTATAGCTTCATTTTGGTAGAATATGTTTAAAATGTTATCAAAAGGCACTAACTCTCTTTAAAAAGTATTAATATTTAATTTTCAAGTGTTAGAATTTAATAATAATATTTAAATATTAAATATTAAAAATAAATATATTAACTATTAATAAAGAATGTCTAAGATCTTCATAACTATTTAGAGTCATAGTATTTTAGCTTTACCATATGATAGAGTAGCTCATACCACTTTCATCCATTTTTTTTCCTTTTTCATAACATGTAATATAACATATTCTTCAACTAAGGTCTTTATTTATTATAATTTTCTTGACAGACCATCACTACTTTATTAAAAACTCAAGTAAACATATTTCAGCCAGAAATACAGAAGACTCCCTCAAATCTGAAACCCTAAAATCTACACACCATCGCAGATGTAAACAATGAAACTTTCAGATCACATGCATTGGCAAAATTACAGATTTTTTTTTTTTTTTTTTTTTTTTTTTTTTTTTTTTTTTTTAGTTTTATATCATTCCGTATGTATTTTAACATGTAGTTCTCCATAATATGAATGAACACGTGGGTTTTTTTTTTATGAAGGAAGTATAAATTTATTTTTAAAAAAATGAAGATATAGCTGAATCAGTTAATAATCACAGTCTTTTTACCGATTATAGTTATGTATTAATCAAGCTTTTTTAGTTATTAAGACTGTTTGAAACTGAAATAAAAATTCATTACTTTATGATTTTGATGTGAATTGATAGAATACCTTTTTCAGGTAAGTTTCATTGAATAATTCGAAGTTAATATATGTCATCTTTATTATGCATATTTAATTATACATTATTAATTATTTACTTGACCTTTACTTTTCATAATTTAATCATTTTTAAAATCACCTTTCTTAATTATTTTAATATGTTACGATATTGCAAGCATTCGTTATAATTTTCATTGTTTTATTTCCTTCAAATTATTGTGTAATAAATGTAAACAATGCAATGACTAGAAATCTGGAAAATTCTAAAATCCGCACAAAATCTGGTCCCAAGCTGTGTGGTTTTTAGGGGGTCTACTGTATTACTTAATAAACAAAATAAAATGTATACAAGGCTTCATTAGATAAATTCAGCACACATTTTAATGCTCTTTATTTATATACTCAAAGCATGTTTATGTCTATGTTATAGAGTCTTGTGCTTAACGCTGACTTCATTTTGAAAATGACAACAGCGTACGATTAACTTTAACTTTTATTATCTTTTAATGCAATCTTTTAAATTTCCAAACACCGAACATTTTCAATTTACACCGTCGAATTGAGACAAAAATGTACTTTCAAATGCGATTTGTTTGAAAACTGCACCGCGATTTGCTTGAAAACTGCATCGCAATTTACTGAATTTTTATTGCTTTGAAAATAATTTTCAAGCATGATTTTTTTAAAAATATGTATCTCACTCACTTGCAGCCAGACGATTACAAAATGCACTAAAATTAATATTAGTAAAATAGTTCAGCATTTGCTTACGGCTTATATTCCATAACGAAATTAAAATTTTATCATTCCATAAATAAAATAATGAAATATAAATAAATCTGAAATTTAAGAATTGTAATCGAACCACACTTAAACTACTGAATTTATCTGAATAAAAAATGCTAAGCGGTCTTTTGCGATTTGTTATTGCAATTTTTAATATAAAAATGATTGTTGGTATTGTTAGCGAAAAATCTAAAAATATATATATTAAATGTAAAATATATGTTAGAGTTTTCAAGTAAAAAAGTTATATACATGGTTTTCCCCTATATTCTGTGACACGGAAAGCACGCGTCTTAACTCCTTTTAATTTTATACAAGCGTAAAAGTTAGCAAATTTGTATAATTTGATAGATTGGATATCTTGAAAAATAATAAAATCATCGTTAATGTCTAACAGTAGTAGAATTTATTCTACTATGTTTAAGAAAAGATACAAGATTGACAAATAAATAAAATGAAATAACTGTATTAATACAGCATTTCACATCGACAATTGTATTTTAATGTCACAAATTCCTTATACATTTAAGAGGAAACTGATTCTACTTTCCATTTCTCCCTTTTCTCCCTCATCCCTGTCAAGTTGATAAAGGTCTAGAATGTCCGAAAATATGCTGCAAAATTTGACATGTGATTTGATCTGTGGCTTAGTGGTACCGAAATAACTTTGCCAACATTCGTCGTGAATTGATTTGTGACACGGGTGGGGGAGAAATTTGAAAGCTAGATATGATTTTTTTTTTTTTCTTTTTGACGTTTTTCTTTTGCAATGTAGAAAAGCAGGAAATGTTATGGGAAAAAAAAAAAAAAAAGCTGAACATTTTCCAAGAGTAATACTGACGCAAAGTAATGCAGAATGCAGTGTTAAAAACGGATACTTAAAAATATGTATCGGTGGCATACCGATACAAAAATATAAGAGGGGTTCAAGTAAACATTTGTAAAGGAATTGAAGAATTAATTGGGATAATTTATAATCAATAAAATATTTATGTAAATACTTCATATTTCAAACTATTTTTATGCTTTTATTACAAAATTAATATTTTAATTATTCCGAATGAAGATTTCCGATGTCGAGCCCTGTAGAGTTAAGGTGTAAAATGATTCAGAATGCACTGTTAAAAATAGATGCTTAAAATTATGTATCGGCAGCAATCTAGTACAAAAAATATAGGAGGGATTCAAGTAAGCAATTTCAAATAAATTGAAGAATTGGGATAATTTATAAATCAATAAAGCATTTATTAGAATAATTCATCTTTCGAACTAATTATTTATGCCATCATTACATAATCAATATTTTAATCATTCCGGTAGATTTCCGATGTCGAGTTCAATGGAGTTAAGATTAGTGCTGAATTTTCAGCAAAGCTTACTGGAACGCAGATCCGGTACTTTTTTACTATCGTTGAATATTTAAATGTTAGTTGGAACAATCCGGAACTTTTAAATACTGCACACAAAAACGCTCTGTATGTTGCATTTTGCTGGTTGATAAAATGAAAAATCCTAGGCGAATAAGATTTTCGGAAACGTCCCAAATAATTTTTATACATAATTTTGGTAATTTTTTTAGGGGAGGTAGGGGTAATTAGAATCACTTTTTTCAATTTGAACTTTGACAATTAATTGCAAGAGTATGATGTGTATTACATACTAATGTTATGTATAATTTTAGTCAGTAGGTAGTTGTCTCTTGAAATGTGTAAAGAATTATTTTCAATGTATTATGTTACCTAGTACAAGTGTCTTTGTTTTAAAAAAAACCTCATTGATCCCAATTACCCTATGAAATAGGGTGTTAGGGATCAGTCGTAATTTCTCTCATGCCTTACAAGGTACACAGCATGGGTAAATGGGATTAAAAGATCTCAATGTGGGTTTTACAGCAAGATATTTTTGGTTTTACAACTATAACTCGTCTCAGAAATACAATATTGGAAAGATCAAAACATTGAAAAAAATCGTTTTATAAGGGATTTTCAATTTCCATATATTTTACACTCTGCCTATAGAACAAAATTAAATGCAAATCTTTCTATTGGAAATTAATAGCTTTGCTATATTACTAAAGAACTAACTTTTAAAGTAAAATATAAAATAAATAAATAACATTAAATGCAAGCAATGGATGGAAAAGGATCAGTCGAAGTTCATGTTTTGGGAAGGAAAATTTCATTTACATTGAACATGTTGAGGCCTAATTAGACTTAAAATATTCAGAAAAGCTGAAATTTGGAATAAATGCAAAATAAAATTGTAATGTAACTGTTTTGCTAACACAAAATGCTCAGTAAAGTAAATCAAAGTAGTATTATTTCACAGGATCTGAAAACTAAAAGATTAAAAAATGCGTTCTAAACCATAACTTGATTTAAATAGAAAATAAAATATACGATTCCAATTTATTCTTATCTCAAAAACTCTATGATCCTATTTACCCCGAAAATGTTATTTCTGGTGTAATTAGAATCATAAAGATTATTAAGGACATGCTTCGTCTGTTGCAAAACATTACCATTTTCTCTTAAAAACAACCCTTTTTTAAAATTTAAATCCATAGCTGGGTCATTTTTAAAATATGCATACATATGCTGTCCCACAGTAAAAAAAAAAAAAAAAAAAAAAAAAAAAAAAATGTACTCATAATATATTATTTAAAACTGACTATAATTATTATATTTATTTAATTACACTACACAACATATTTCTAAAACATAAAAATAATCACTTTCATATTTTTTTCGTAAAGATGCAGATTTTTGCATCTAGTAGAAGAAAAAAATAGCTGTCCCTCTTCTGTATTTTATAATTCTGTAATATTTTTTCACTTCATTTTTCAAATTAAAAGGAAAGTAATTGGGACATTTAATGAGATAAATCATCATTATTTTAAATTTCTGACATTATTCCAGCAAAAAAAAAAAAAAAAAAAAAAATTAAAGAAAATCTACAAAACATTTTGTCCCTCATATTTTGTCAAGTCTGTTACCAAGCTACAATTTCATGAAATAAAGGTTGACAATTTCACCAAGAGACGGCAGCACATTTGCAATAAAAACACTTATACTAGTTAAATATTTACTTGTAGCCATTTTCTTTTGCAATTGAAAAACAACAGTGTAGTGGAGTAAAGAATTTTTTATAAAGGTGAGTATTTTTATTCAATGTCAAGTCTGTTACCTAATTTTTTATGTTAAAAATATAAGTTTAGTACTTTCTTTTGCTTGAATATTATTATCTAGTTAATATATTAAAGATTTTGTTTGGTTTCTTAGTGTTAATAATTAGCATGTAGGTTTTGGAAGATATTTTGCTGTTAATGTCAAGTCTGTTACCAGTCAAGTCTGTTACCATGTTACTGGTAAATAGTGTATAAAATATAGTAAAATAGTGTATAAAAATTATACCAAAAGCTGAAGTGCTTAATTAATTATATTTACAGACACATCTAACTTATACATTATTACTTATTTCATTTTTAATGTGAAATTTAAAAGTAATTTTTTTTAATGTTTTTCTGAATTGTATGCATTTATTGAAAATGACCCAGCTATATTTCAGTATTCCTAAATTTTTTTACACAGCACCATTTTAACTAAAATATTATCACTTTGGCGGACAACGTTTTTCTTTGTGTTCTGAGAAAACAGTGATAACTTCTGCAAGAAAATAGATGTTCACTCCAAAAAAATTGCGCATGTAGAATATTAGTCAGACTTCATAATTAGAATAGTCAGTTTTTTACCTGTTAGAGATTGCCCCTGAAGTGCTCCTGATCCCAATTACCCCTGAATTCAATTTCTCCTACCTCCCCTGCATTAGATTTATTATATGCCGGGTGTCCCAAAAATGACTGATTGATATTAAAATTCCATAATTTGCAAACGGTGCCGGATATAAAAAAAAAATTCTTCCAGGAGTGTTATGTAAGATGTCAGGAGTTTTTATGCTGCGATTTTCAGTTTTAGTTACAAATAGCATCGATAAATGGCGCTGCAAGCAATAACCCTAAATCCAGGCTCGATTTTTCGGCCTCTCTCTTCTTCCATGCGAAAAAAGGAGTTAAAAATGTATTGAATGGATCCCGAAGTACCAAAAATCGGGTCTAAACTGAGCGCATATTGCGCACAGCGCCATCTATTGTTTGAAATTCGAATTAAATCCAGAATCGCAATACATTAACTCCTTATCATACATAACACTCCTGCAAGAATTTTTTAAATATCTGTCACCGTTTGGAAATTATTGAATTTTAAAATCCATCAGTCATTTTTGGGACACCAGGTATGTGCGCTGTATACACACACTGTAAAAAAAAATCTGTAAAGTTACTAAAGTTTTTCTAGGAAACTGGGATTCCTAGAAATTTTTATGTAACTGCAACAACAAAAACAACAGCATCCTGTACGCGCGTCATGTAACAGCGACTGTTACAGAAATTTTTGTTGTTGCCGTTACATAAAAAGTTCTAGGAATCCCAGTTTCCTAGTAAAACTTTAGTAACTTTACAGATTTTTTTTTTTTTTTTTTTTTTTTTTTTTTTTTTTTTTTTTTACAGTGCATGGATACGTTTAAAAGATGTTAACCTTTTCCGGAAAGAAAAATTGCTTTAAAGTTTGCAAATAATCTATGGAAAACAAATGTGTATCGTTAATAAAAGGGTTAATTCTGAGATGTGTAACAAGAAATACTTGATCATTTAATGATACCATCGTCGAGAGTTCTGTGTGTTGATGATTTTATTTTCCAACATGATTTAGCTCCTTCACACTGGTCACTGTCCACTAAGAACTAGCTTACTCAACACCAAATTAACGTACTTCCCTGGCCAGCTAATT
Source organism: Maratus speciosus (assembly GCA_963932465.1). Taxonomy (NCBI): domain Eukaryota; kingdom Metazoa; phylum Arthropoda; class Arachnida; order Araneae; family Salticidae; genus Maratus; species Maratus speciosus. The sequence continues at coordinate 376,757,010 of OZ010788.1, read as the reverse complement.
CACCGGATTTAAATCCAACAAATCTACGGGAATAATGAAAAATAAAAGACTGCACGATATTGTGCCAAAAATTAAAGATGAGCCTCATTTCATCATAATGTTGACATAGTCATGTCTGAGAGGAAAACATTGTGAACCTCTTGAAGCTAGTTTGCAAAGCGAGTTCGCGCTGTTATAAAATGTAAAGATGATGCTACAAAATATTAAGGAACTACTAGTTTTCCTTTTTTAAAACACGTACAATTTATAATGCATTATTCTAATTTTTTGAACCAGACACATGGTTATTCTAATATTTTGATTTTTTCGGAGTGTGAATAATTATTTTAATTTTTGCATTGTTTCCCTTAATTTTTATGCTATAAGATGCAACAAACTATGTACTTACAATATTAAATTTTATCCTGTATTACTTTTATAGTAAGCGATACATAAAAAAACACTTTTTACAATTCCTTTATATCTATTATTGTAATTTTTTGACTTGTAGCTGTGTAAATGTGATGGATGCGGATATCTGCAGATGGAATTTGCCTACAGGCTTTTTGTTATTTTTCTAAAAATAAAAGTATATGAAGATGTGTTAGATTTAATTATTTTACACTATGCATATGCATATCAGTAAAATAATTATATTAAATGTAATATTAGATGTATCTAAAAATCTATGCGCAGTCTTGTGTAATACACATTTGAAAATCAAAAGAAAAAAATTGGATAAAAATATCAATATTTAAAAAGTAGTAGGGACTTTTAAAAATTCAAATTTTTGTTAACATTTTAAAAACATTAAGTAAATATGCAGTTATTTTTTTTTCATACTGTACTTTTAGTTGAACATTGAAATGCAGTGAGTTCATTTGAACCTTATTTTTAACCCTTTCATTCATACGGGCCTCATATGAGGACAGATAAGTATTGCCCTAAAAGGCAAAAAACAATCCAGTATTCATTTATGAGATCTGATTTGTGGACAGATAATAGCTAGCATGCAGCACAATAATAAAATTATTTTATAATGAGTTCTCATTTATCACAAAAAAAGATTTTTTGTGAATAATGGAAAATAATGAAAAATAATATATTCATGAAAGGGTTAAAATAAACGAAATGCTGAAAAGGTAAACTGTCCCCTTAAAACTTAAAAGTACGATCCTTCAGAATATGCCTTCCGTTTTAAACTAAACAAAACGGTTTGTCCTGTGAATGATAAGCCAAAACAGCGAAAAAACCAGGCATTCAGTTCTCCATTTCTTCGCTGCGTAAATTGGGTTCTGGGCATGCGCATATGCTTTTCCGACTCCGAATGAAATAAATGTGTTTTTGATGAGTGTTCGTCGTTGTTTTTAATTAATATATGGGCTAATTGATAAAAATGAAAAATCATGTCTTAGGTGCATCTGAACATTCATTTTACTACTCTCATCCAAATTTTCAGACTTATACTTGCGTTAGATTTTTCCAGCCACCACAGACAGACAGACAGAGAGAAACTTTTTTTTATTAGTATAGATTATAAAATGTTTAAAGTTATGGTATTTAAATGAAAATTAAGGTACAGCGAATAGACAAAGAAAGAAGCTCTCTAATGAATGATATGTTGTATGTATGTTTGTTTCAAGTTTACTTATGTAATAGGAAAATCCATTTTGTCTTTTTTAATTGAAGATTTAAATTTTCACATTATATATTGAAAACAGTGTATGATTATTGAATATTAAATTGAAAAAAAATAATTATAACGTATAATAAATAATAACAATTAAAATATAATAATGCCTAAATATATGTTTCACAAAGCTACCTAAAAATTGAATGTAAAACCTTAGATTTAACAAAAACCGTTTGGTCTGTCCAACTAAAAAATACAGTATACTGTGAAAAATAACATTTATGTATAAATAAATACAGATGTATGCTCTATAAGTAAGCTCAAAACGTAAAATTACATCAATATGTTATAATAGAACTTTCACACATTTTGAGTAATTTGTATCACATGCGGATATTGTAAAATATTCAAGGATAAGTCATACCTACTATCATAGAATGTACTAGTTCAGTGTTATTTTGTAAAGTTAAAAATAAAGCTGGTATAAAGATAAATGTAATCATGTGCTGCTCGAAAAGAACTAAAAATGGAAAAATTTGAATTCCTCATTAACCCATGTGCACTCTATTAGTATTTTGTTGCCATAATTCCTTTGCTTTCATGAATGATTTGCATTCCAACCGGATATTACAGACAGTTCAATTCGAATCTATACACGTCAGAGAAGTTCATTTTATTCCCAAATAACGCAGCATTTTAATGAGATATAAAGCCATACACGCCCCATTTTACTTAGATGGACTGGCACGCTACAATGTTCCTTTTAAATTAATATTCCGCAGCCATGCGGTTTGCAGTTCTGGCACCGTGGATAGTAAAGCACTTTTGGGTGATAAATTCAATGGATGGATGCCCAAACAATTAAACTAGTTCAAGTCCAAAATAATTTTTGGTGTTTTACGGATATCCAATCAACTGTAATTTGAGAGAATCACGCAATAGGTCTGGGAAAATTCCTTCGAGGCATATTCGTTTTTCGATTATTGCAGTCAAAGTAAATTAGATTCCGTGTGAAACTATCCTTTATTTTTATAATATTGTGAACTCTTATTAGTTGTGCATGTGCATTGTTTTTAACCCAGTAATGTCTATTAATATATATATATATATATATATATAACCATTAATTAAACATAACCTACCACCGTCAATTATTATGAATTAAAGCTGTAAGTATTAAAAATAAATAAATAAATAAATAAATAAAAATTATTATAAGAATTATTATGGAAGAAAAAAGAAAAAAGTGGACACCGACAAAAATTGAAAAGCTTATACATTGAATTACGTTATCAAGGGCACAGAATTCAATGATATAAGCAAAATGGTTGTTTTCTGTGGGAAAAATAAGCTAAAGCTAAAAATTATTTTCCCCTGTGCCCGAACAACCATTAAAATCAAGTGAATTGATTAAAAATGAAAGCAGAATAAAAACAAATAAATATATATATATATATATATTACTGTTATAAGCTGGGACTTTTTAAACAAATGAAAGTCAAAATTCTAGTGCTATATTGAACTTGAGTTAAATAATTAAATATACAGGGTGTCCAAAATTAAACGACCCTACTTTAAAGTTGTCTACAGACAAAATTATTGTTCATAAAATTGTGAAATTTTGTGAAAGACATAATAAAGGGATGGAAATTTGTTTAAGCTAAAAAATATACATAAATAAAGATAGTCCTAAATTTCGCCACCAGGGGGCTATTTTTAATAAATTACACATTTAGCATTATGATAGTTTAGAACTTTTAACTACAGGTTGTTCATAATTAATCGACCCTATTTTAAAGTTGCCTACAGACGAAACTATTGTTCAGAATGTTGCGAAATTTTTTGGAGGACATAATAAAGGGATGGAAATTTGTTTAAGCTAAAAAATATACATAAATAAAGATAGTCCTAAATTTCGCCACTAGGGGGCTATTTTTAATAAATTACACATTTAGCATTATGATAGTTTAGAAATTTTAATTACAGGTTGTTCATAATTAATCGACCCTATTTTAAAGTTGCCTACAGACGAAATTATTGTTCAGAATGTTGCGAAATTTTTTGGAGGACATAATAAAGGGATGGGAATTTGTTTAACCTAAAAAATATATACATAAATAAAGATAGTCCAAAATTTCGCCACCAGGGTATTATTTTTAATAAATTACACATTTAGCATTATGATAGTTTAGAAATTTTAATTACAGGTTGTTCATAATTAATCGACCCTATTTTAAAGTTGCCTACAGACGAAACTATTGTTCAGAATGTTGCGAAATTTTTTGGAGGACATAATAAAGAGATGGGAATTTGTTTAAGCTAAAAAATATATACATAAATAAAGATAGTCCAAAATTTCGCCACCAGGTTATTATTTTTAATAAATTACACATTTAGCATTATGATAGTTTAGAAATTTTAATTACAGGTTGCTCATAATTAATCGACCCTATTTAAAAGTTGCCTACAGACGAAACTATTGTTCAGAATGTTGCGAAATTTTTTGGAGGACATAATAAAGAGATGGGAATTTGTTTAAGCTAAAAAATATATACATAAATAAAGATAGTCCAAAATTTCGCCACCAGGTTATTATTTTTAATAAATTACACATTTAGCATTATGATAGTTTAGAAATTTTAATTACAGGTTGTTCATAATTAATCGACCCTATTTTAAAGTTGCCTACAGACGAAACTATTGTTCAGAATGTTGCGAAATTTTTTGGAGGACATAATAAAGAGATGGGAATTTGTTTAAGCTAAAAAATATATACATAAATAAAGATAGTCCAAAATTTCGCCACCAGGTTATTATTTTTAATAAATTACACATTTAGCATTATGATAGTTTAGAAATTTTAATTACAGGTCGCTCATAATTAATCGACCCTATTTTAAAGTTGCCTACAGACGAAACTGTTGTTCAGAATGTTGCGAAATTTTTTGGAGGAGATAATAAAGGGATGGGAATTTTTTTAACCTAAAAAATATATACATAAATAAAGATAGTCCAAAATTTCGCCACCAGGGTATTATGTTTAATAAATTACACGTTTAGCATTATGATAGTTTAGAAATTTTAATTACAGGTTGTTCATAATTAATCGACCCTATTTTAAAGTTGCCTACAGACGAAATTATTGTTCAGAATGTTGCGAAATTTTTTGGAGGACATAATAAAGGGATGGGAATTTGTTTAACCTAAAAAATATATACATAAATAAAGATAGTCCAAAATTTCGCCACCAGGGTATTATTTTTAATAAATTACACATTTAGCATTATGATAGTTTAGAAATTTTAATTACAGGTTGTTCATAATTAATCGACCCTATTTTAAAGTTGCCTACAGACGAAACTATTGTTCAGAATGTTGCGAAATTTTTTGGAGGACATAATAAAGAGATGGGAATTTGTTTAAGCTAAAAAATATATACATAAATAAAGATAGTCCAAAATTTCGCCACCAGGTTATTATTTTTAATAAATTACACATTTAGCATTATGATAGTTTAGAAATTTTAATTACAGGTCGCTCATAATTAATCGACCCTATTTTAAAGTTGCCTACAGACGAAACTATTGTTCAGAATGTTGCGAAATTTTTTGGAGGAGATAATAAAGGGATGGGAATTTTTTTAACCTAAAAAATATATACATAAATAAAGATAGTCCAAAATTTCGCCACCAGGGTATTATGTTTAATAAATTACACGTTTAGCATTATGATAGTTTAGAAATTTTAATTACAGGTTGTTCATAATTAATCGACCCTATTTTAAAGTTGCCTACAGACGAAATTATTGTTCAGAATGTTGCGAAATTTTTTGGAGGACATAATAAAGGGATGGGAATTTGTTTAACCTAAAAAATATATACATAAATAAAGATAGTCCAAAATTTCGCCACCAGGGTATTATTTTTAATAAATTACACATTTAGCATTATGATAGTTTAGAAATTTTAATTACAGGTTGTTCATAATTAATCGACCCTATTTTAAAGTTGCCTACAGACGAAACTATTGTTCAGAATGTTGCGAAATTTTTTGGAGGACATAATAAAGAGATGGGAATTTGTTTAAGCTAAAAAATATATACATAAATAAAGATAGTCCAAAATTTCGCCACCAGGTTATTATTTTTAATAAATTACACATTTAGCATTATGATAGTTTAGAAATTTTAATTACAGGTCGCTCATAATTAATCGACCCTATTTTAAAGTTGCCTACAGACGAAACTATTGTTCAGAATGTTGCGAAATTTTTTGGAGGACATAATAAAGGGATGGGAATTTTTTTAACCTAAAAAATATATACATAAATAAAGATAGTCCAAAATTTCGCCACCAGGTTATTATTTTTAATAAATTACACGTTTAGCATTATGATAGTTTAGAAATTTTAATTACAGGTTGCTCATAATTAATCGACCCTATTTTAAAGTTGCCTACAGACGAAACTATTGTTCAGAATGTTGCGAAATTTTTTGGAGGAGATAATAAAGGGATGGGAATTTTTTTAACCTAAAAAATATATACATAAATAAAGATAGTCCAAAATTTCGCCACCAGGGTATTATGTTTAATAAATTACACGTTTAGCATTATGATAGTTTAGAAATTTTAATTACAGGTTGTTCATAATTAATCGACCCTATTTTAAAGTTGCCTACAGACGAAATTATTGTTCAGAATGTTGCGAAATTTTTTGGAGGACATAATAAAGGGATGGGAATTTGTTTAACCTAAAAAATATATACATAAATAAAGATAGTCCAAAATTTCGCCACCAGGGTATTATTTTTAATAAATTACACATTTAGCATTATGATAGTTTAGAAATTTTAATTACAGGTTGTTCATAATTAATCGACCCTATTTTAAAGTTGCCTACAGACGAAACTATTGTTCAGAATGTTGCGAAATTTTTTGGAGGACATAATAAAGAGATGGGAATTTGTTTAAGCTAAAAAATATATACATAAATAAAGATAGTCCAAAATTTCGCCACCAGGTTATTATTTTTAATAAATTACACATTTAGCATTATGATAGTTTAGAAATTTTAATTACAGGTTGCTCATAATTAATCGACCCTATTTAAAAGTTGCCTACAGACGAAACTATTGTTCAGAATGTTGCGAAATTTTTTGGAGGACATAATAAAGAGATGGGAATTTGTTTAAGCTAAAAAATATATACATAAATAAAGATAGTCCAAAATTTCGCCACCAGGTTATTATTTTTAATAAATTACACATTTAGCATTATGATAGTTTAGAAATTTTAATTACAGGTTGTTCATAATTAATCGACCCTATTTTAAAGTTGCCTACAGACGAAACTATTGTTCAGAATGTTGCGAAATTTTTTGGAGGACATAATAAAGAGATGGGAATTTGTTTAAGCTAAAAAATATATACATAAATAAAGATAGTCCAAAATTTCGCCACCAGGTTATTATTTTTGATAAATTACACATTTAGCATTATGATAGTTTAGAAATTTTAATTACAGGTCGCTCATAATTAATCGACCCTATTTTAAAGTTGCCTACAGACGAAACTATTGTTCAGAATGTTGCGAAATTTTTTGGAGGAGATAATAAAGGGATGGGAATTTTTTTAACCTAAAAAATATATACATAAATAAAGATAGTCCAAAATTTCGCCACCAGGGTATTATGTTTAATAAATTACACGTTTAGCATTATGATAGTTTAGAAATTTTAATTACAGGTTGTTCATAATTAATCGACCCTATTTTAAAGTTGCCTACAGACGAAACTATTGTTCAGAATGTTGCGAAATTTTTTGGAGGACATAATAAAGGGATGGGAATTTGTTTAACCTAAAAAATATATACATAAATAAAGATAGTCCAAAATTTCGCCACCAGGGTATTATTTTTAATAAATTACACATTTAGCATTATGATAGTTTAGAAATTTTAATTACAGGTTGTTCATAATTAATCGACCCTATTTTAAAGTTGCCTACAGACGAAACTATTGTTCAGAATGTTGCGAAATTTTTTGGAGGACATAATAAAGAGATGGGAATTTGTTTAAGCTAAAAAATATATACATAAATAAAGATAGTCCAAAATTTCGCCACCAGGTTATTATTTTTAATAAATTACACATTTAGCATTATGATAGTTTAGAAATTTTAATTACAGGTCGCTCATAATTAATCGACCCTATTTTAAAGTTGCCTACAGACGAAACTATTGTTCAGAATGTTGCGAAAATTTTTGGAGGAGATAATAAAGGGATGGGAATTTTTTTAACCTAAAAAATATATACATAAATAAAGATAGTCCAAAATTTCGCCACCAGGGTATTATGTTTAATAAATTACACGTTTAGCATTATGATAGTTTAGAAATTTTAATTACAGGTTGTTCATAATTAATCGACCCTATTTTAAAGTTGCCTACAGACGAAATTATTGTTCAGAATGTTGCGAAATTTTTTGGAGGACATAATAAAGGGATGGGAATTTGTTTAACCTAAAAAATATATACATAAATAAAGATAGTCCAAAATTTCGCCACCAGGGTATTATTTTTAATAAATTACACATTTAGCATTATGATAGTTTAGAAATTTTAATTACAGGTTGTTCATAATTAATCGACCCTATTTTAAAGTTGCCTACAGACGAAACTATTGTTCAGAATGTTGCGAAATTTTTTGGAGGACATAATAAAGAGATGGGAATTTGTTTAAGCTAAAAAATATATACATAAATAAAGATAGTCCAAAATTTCGCCACCAGGTTATTATTTTTAATAAATTACACATTTAGCATTATGATAGTTTAGAAATTTTAATTACAGGTCGCTCATAATTAATCGACCCTATTTTAAAGTTGCCTACAGACGAAACTATTGTTCAGAATGTTGCGAAATTTTTTGGAGGACATAATAAAGGGATGGGAATTTTTTTAACCTAAAAAATATATACATAAATAAAGATAGTCCAAAATTTCGCCACCAGGTTATTATTTTTAATAAATTACACGTTTAGCATTATGATAGTTTAGAAATTTTAATTACAGGTTGCTCATAATTAATCGACCCTATTTTAAAGTTGCCTACAGACGAAACTATTGTTCAGAATGTTGCGAAATTTTTTGGAGGAGATAATAAAGGGATGGGAATTTTTTTAACCTAAAAAATATATACATAAATAAAGATAGTCCAAAATTTCGCCACCAGGGTATTATGTTTAATAAATTACACGTTTAGCATTATGATAGTTTAGAAATTTTAATTACAGGTTGTTCATAATTAATCGACCCTATTTTAAAGTTGCCTACAGACGAAATTATTGTTCAGAATGTTGCGAAATTTTTTGGAGGACATAATAAAGGGATGGGAATTTGTTTAACCTAAAAAATATATACATAAATAAAGATAGTCCAAAATTTCGCCACCAGGGTATTATTTTTAATAAATTACACATTTAGCATTATGATAGTTTAGAAATTTTAATTACAGGTTGTTCATAATTAATCGACCCTATTTTAAAGTTGCCTACAGACGAAACTATTGTTCAGAATGTTGCGAAATTTTTTGGAGGACATAATAAAGAGATGGGAATTTGTTTAAGCTAAAAAATATATACATAAATAAAGATAGTCCAAAATTTCGCCACCAGGTTATTATTTTTAATAAATTACACATTTAGCATTATGATAGTTTAGAAATTTTAATTACAGGTTGCTCATAATTAATCGACCCTATTTAAAAGTTGCCTACAGACGAAACTATTGTTCAGAATGTTGCGAAATTTTTTGGAGGACATAATAAAGAGATGGGAATTTGTTTAAGCTAAAAAATATATACATAAATAAAGATAGTCCAAAATTTCGCCACCAGGTTATTATTTTTAATAAATTACACATTTAGCATTATGATAGTTTAGAAATTTTAATTACAGGTTGTTCATAATTAATCGACCCTATTTTAAAGTTGCCTACAGACGAAACTATTGTTCAGAATGTTGCGAAATTTTTTGGAGGACATAATAAAGAGATGGGAATTTGTTTAAGCTAAAAAATATATACATAAATAAAGATAGTCCAAAATTTCGCCACCAGGTTATTATTTTTAATAAATTACACATTTAGCATTATGATAGTTTAGAAATTTTAATTACAGGTCGCTCATAATTAATCGACCCTATTTTAAAGTTGCCTACAGACGAAACTATTGTTCAGAATGTTGCGAAATTTTTTGGAGGAGATAATAAAGGGATGGGAATTTTTTTAACCTAAAAAATATATACATAAATAAAGATAGTCCAAAATTTCGCCACCAGGGTATTATGTTTAATAAATTACACGTTTAGCATTATGATAGTTTAGAAATTTTAATTACAGGTTGTTCATAATTAATCGACCCTATTTTAAAGTTGCCTACAGACGAAATTATTGTTCAGAATGTTGCGAAATTTTTTGGAGGACATAATAAAGGGATGGGAATTTGTTTAACCTAAAAAATATATACATAAATAAAGATAGTCCAAAATTTCGCCACCAGGGTATTATTTTTAATAAATTACACATTTAGCATTATGATAGTTTAGAAATTTTAATTACAGGTTGTTCATAATTAATCGACCCTATTTTAAAGTTGCCTACAGACGAAACTATTGTTCAGAATGTTGCGAAATTTTTTGGAGGACATAATAAAGAGATGGGAATTTGTTTAAGCTAAAAAATATATACATAAATAAAGATAGTCCAAAATTTCGCCACCAGGTTATTATTTTTAATAAATTACACATTTAGCATTATGATAGTTTAGAAATTTTAATTACAGGTTGCTCATAATTAATCGACCCTATTTAAAAGTTGCCTACAGACGAAACTATTGTTCAGAATGTTGCGAAATTTTTTGGAGGACATAATAAAGGGATGGGAATTTTTTTAACCTAAAAAATATATACATAAATAAAGATAGTCCAAAATTTCGCCACCAGGTTATTATTTTTAATAAATTACACATTTAGCATTATGATAGTTTAGAAATTTTAATTACAGGTTGCTCATAATTAATCGACCCTATTTTAAAGTTGCCTACAGACGAAACTATTGTTCAGAATGTTGCGAAATTTTTTGGAGGAGATAATAAAGGGATGGGAATTTTTTTAACCTAAAAAATATATACATAAATAAAGATAGTCCAAAATTTCGCCACCAGGGTATTATGTTTAATAAATTACACGTTTAGCATTATGATAGTTTAGAAATTTTAATTACAGGTTGTTCATAATTAATCGACCCTATTTTAAAGTTGCCTACAGACGAAATTATTGTTCAGAATGTTGCGAAATTTTTTGGAGGACATAATAAAGGGATGGGAATTTGTTTAACCTAAAAAATATATACATAAATAAAGATAGTCCAAAATTTCGCCACCAGGGTATTATTTTTAATAAATTACACATTTAGCATTATGATAGTTTAGAAATTTTAATTGCAGGTTGTTCATAATTAATCGACCCTATTTTAAAGTTGCCTACAGACGAAACTATTGTTCAGAATGTTGCGAAATTTTTTGGAGGACATAATAAAGAGATGGGAATTTGTTTAAGCTAAAAAATATATACATAAATAAAGATAGTCCAAAATTTCGCCACCAGGTTATTATTTTTAATAAATTACACATTTAGCATTATGATAGTTTAGAAATTTTAATTACAGGTTGCTCATAATTAATCGACCCTATTTAAAAGTTGCCTACAGACGAAACTATTGTTCAGAATGTTGCGAAATTTTTTGGAGGACATAATAAAGGGATGGGAATTTTTTTAACCTAAAAAATATATACATAAATAAAGATAGTCCAAAATTTCGCCACCAGGTTATTATTTTTAATAAATTACACATTTAGCATTATGATAGTTTAGAAATTTTAATTACAGGTTGCTCATAATTAATCGACCCTATTTTAAAGTTGCCTACAGACGAAACTATTGTTCAGAATGTTGCGAAATTTTTTGGAGGAGATAATAAAGGGATGGGAATTTTTTTAACCTAAAAAATATATACATAAATAAAGATAGTCCAAAATTTCGCCACCAGGGTATTATGTTTAATAAATTACACGTTTAGCATTATGATAGTTTAGAAATTTTAATTACAGGTTGTTCATAATTAATCGACCCTATTTTAAAGTTGCCTACAGACGAAATTATTGTTCAGAATGTTGCGAAATTTTTTGGAGGACATAATAAAGGGATGGGAATTTGTTTAACCTAAAAAATATATACATAAATAAAGATAGTCCAAAATTTCGCCACCAGGGTATTATTTTTAATAAATTACACATTTAGCATTATGATAGTTTAGAAATTTTAATTGCAGGTTGTTCATAATTAATCGACCCTATTTTAAAGTTGCCTACAGACGAAACTATTGTTCAGAATGTTGCGAAATTTTTTGGAGGACATAATAAAGAGATGGGAATTTGTTTAAGCTAAAAAATATATACATAAATAAAGATAGTCCAAAATTTCGCCACCAGGTTATTATTTTTAATAAATTACACATTTAGCATTATGATAGTTTAGAAATTTTAATTACAGGTTGCTCATAATTAATCGACCCTATTTAAAAGTTGCCTACAGACGAAACTATTGTTCAGAATGTTGCGAAATTTTTTGGAGGACATAATAAAGAGATGGGAATTTGTTTAAGCTAAAAAATATATACATAAATAAAGATAGTCCAAAATTTCGCCACCAGGTTATTATTTTTAATAAATTACACATTTAGCATTATGATAGTTTAGAAATTTTAATTACAGGTTGTTCATAATTAATCGACCCTATTTTAAAGTTGCCTACAGACGAAACTATTGTTCAGAATGTTGCGAAATTTTTTGGAGGACATAATAAAGAGATGGGAATTTGTTTAAGCTAAAAAATATATACATAAATAAAGATAGTCCAAAATTTCGCCACCAGGTTATTATTTTTAATAAATTACACATTTAGCATTATGATAGTTTAGAAATTTTAATTACAGGTCGCTCATAATTAATCGACCCTATTTTAAAGTTGCCTACAGACGAAACTATTGTTCAGAATGTTGCGAAATTTTTTGGAGGAGATAATAAAGGGATGGGAATTTTTTTAACCTAAAAAATATATACATAAATAAAGATAGTCCAAAATTTCGCCACCAGGGTATTATGTTTAATAAATTACACGTTTAGCATTATGATAGTTTAGAAATTTTAATTACAGGTTGTTCATAATTAATCGACCCTATTTTAAAGTTGCCTACAGACGAAATTATTGTTCAGAATGTTGCGAAATTTTTTGGAGGACATAATAAAGGGATGGGAATTTGTTTAACCTAAAAAATATATACATAAATAAAGATAGTCCAAAATTTCGCCACCAGGGTATTATTTTTAATAAATTACACATTTAGCATTATGATAGTTTAGAAATTTTAATTACAGGTTGTTCATAATTAATCGACCCTATTTTAAAGTTGCCTACAGACGAAACTATTGTTCAGAATGTTGCGAAATTTTTTGGAGGACATAATAAAGAGATGGGAATTTGTTTAAGCTAAAAAATATATACATAAATAAAGATAGTCCAAAATTTCGCCACCAGGTTATTATTTTTAATAAATTACACATTTAGCATTATGATAGTTTAGAAATTTTAATTACAGGTTGCTCATAATTAATCGACCCTATTTAAAAGTTGCCTACAGACGAAACTATTGTTCAGAATGTTGCGAAATTTTTTGGAGGACATAATAAAGGGATGGGAATTTTTTTAACCTAAAAAATATATACATAAATAAAGATAGTCCAAAATTTCGCCACCAGGTTATTATTTTTAATAAATTACACATTTAGCATTATGATAGTTTAGAAATTTTAATTACAGGTTGCTCATAATTAATCGACCCTATTTTAAAGTTGCCTACAGACGAAACTATTGTTCAGAATGTTGCGAAATTTTTTGGAGGAGATAATAAAGGGATGGGAATTTTTTTAACCTAAAAAATATATACATAAATAAAGATAGTCCAAAATTTCGCCACCAGGGTATTATGTTTAATAAATTACACGTTTAGCATTATGATAGTTTAGAAATTTTAATTACAGGTTGTTCATAATTAATCGACCGTATTTTAAAGTTGCCTACAGACGAAACTATTGTTCAGAATGTTGCGAAATTTTTTGGAGGACATAATAAAAATATGTGAATATGTTTGAGCGAAAAAAAAAAATAGTAGGCCGTTTTTTAAGGAATTACACATTTAGCAAACATTTATGATAGTTTAACAATTTTCGTTATAACCAAACATGTTCTGCATGACTTTCATCATTTTCAGATACCATCTGGAATCATAAGATAGCATACTCCTCTGTTGGTCGTTTTTATATGTTCTGGTAAATACTAGGATCATGTCGTGAAATGCTGTCTTTAGAATAAGGTTAAGCTAATAAATAAAATTTCTAAACCATCGTAATTTTAAATGTCTAATTTATTAAAAATCGTTTCTCGTGTCAAAATTTTGAACAATTTTTATTTATTTTTTTTTTTTTTAGCTTAAACAAATTCCCATCCCTTTATTATGTCTTTCACAAAATTTAACAACTTTATGAACAATAGTTTTGTCTGTAGACAACTTCAAAGTGGGGTCTTTTAATTATGGACACCCTGTATATAAAAGCACAAACTCAATCTATAAAAGTAGATTTTAATACATCAAAAATTATCTTTCGTACAAATAATTACCAGGAAGTCATTATAAAAGAATCAATTGAAATCATTGCTAATAAAGATACAGCTTGTAACAATGCACTATCATACGATATCCATGGAGTATGGAGATATTTGCTGCATAATAGATGAAAGCTCGTTTTTGTTGAAAATTTGGATAACTTTATCTGGCATCTCATCTGACGTACAGCCTTTAAATTACAATGTTTCCCTGTGGACAATTCTCGAAAGAGCGCAAAGAAAATAATAACAACATTTAAATCCTACTGATGACGGCTTTGTAACGGTTGAAAGCGTTCTAGAGTTTTCTAATGTATTTTAAGATAATTTTTAATTTGTATTTAAAATATCTTTATAGTATATTTATGCACTTGAAAGTAATTTTTGTAGAATTATTTGTGCTTTTATGCGTATGGGAATATTTAATTCAAATTTGTTATAACAAATATTCAAATCTGTTCAAATCTGCCAATAAATCAATTTTTATTCGAAGTATGGCTTCAGAAAAAATTACAATTATATTTACGTTAATTAATGAATGAATTTGTATTAATTGATATATATATATATTTTCATATTTGTATGAGTTAGTTTTTTTTTTTTTTTTCATCGAAATTTAATACTCTTATGCATTTACCTTAAAGTTGCAGAAGTAATTGAAAATATGACAATATGAAACATTAATGTAACCATAGCCAAACTTTTATTTTCGTGTGATTCAAAAAAATTAGGCGGGCGGCAACACAATTATAATGTGGTAAAAAAAAGTAAATAAATTAGTAATTGCAATATTAAGATAGCATAAGTAGTATAACAATGTTAATATAATCCGCAGAGTTGAACGTTTGTCGCATAAGTAATATTACCAAAAATAATTTAACAACACTATTTTCAAATAATAAATTTCGTGGTATATTTATATTGCAAATTTGCCGCTGAGCTTGTTTTTTGAAAATAGTGGTGTGAAATGTTTGGGTGCAATTTTTTTTTTTCCATCACAAACGTTCAGACCTAAAAAGCAGTATTAGCTATATATCAAGTATTAAATATAATAATATAACAATGCAGAAATTCACAGTTTAAAAAAAATTAAAATTAAAAAAATTAGGAGATTTTCTCTATTAAATTAGTGTTTCGCTAAATACAAATCCCCCTTTTTTTAATTCTATAAATATAGCGTAAATTTCATTAATTTGGAATAATGTTTGGTTACTGTTGAGAATTAAAATTTTTTACATCACTATACCACAAATTGGACTACATGTAAGAATAACTTTTGACTAAAACATCGGTATTTAAGATATGATTGACTATAATTTTAAATTAATTTAAAATAAGAGGGTAGATCTTGTCTTCCCATGAGAATATATAAAAAAACAATGCAGATCTCAATTTTAGGAATGTGGGTTAATGATTATGTGTTTCGATAGCACATAAAAGGTCACTGGGCCACATGCAGCTCGCGGGGTGGAAGTTGAGTATGATTACGATTAATGCAATACTATGCTAATAATAAAAATTAAAATAAAAGAAAGATGTAAAGAAATAAGTATTGAAGTAAAAAAAAAAAAAAAATGAGATTCAGTGCCAAAATATGCCCTTTTTCCACAATTGTGACTTTTTATTAGCTGTGCATGTGCATTATTTTAAAAGAAGTAAGGGGGTGGGAATTCAATAAATTTTTGTGCATTTTAAATTGTTGAAAAAGACAAATGTTTCTTAATGTACGAAAATATAATAAAGCCACGAACGAAAGTATACAGTGACGCATTCTGAGTTACACATGTTTCCGAAAGGCGTTCTTTATAAACCTCAGAAAATAATGCATTTTTGAGATTTAAAGAAAAAGTTATAAAAAACAGCTTTTTTGCTGCCAAAGAGGATAAAAAAAGTTTCCAGATAGTTTTATTGCGTTTTAATCAGTTTTCTGAAACAAAAATATCAGTTTTTAGTATATTATTTACTCTCAATTAGATTTTTTCAGCTGCGTAATTGAATTTATACGGAAAAAGTAACAAAACAATGTTCATGTTAATGTTAATGCCATTAACTTATCATAAATTTTAAAGACCACTATGTTTACTTGAAAATTAATGGCATACGAAAAACCTATATTCCGGGTTTTGAAAACTGATAAATACATTATAAAACTATTCAGAAGCATTGTTTTTATAAATGCTTCTTTAAATCTCGAAAATATATTCGTGTTTAACGTTTCGACGTATAATGAAAGCTTTTCGGAATCTATAGTAGTTCACAGAAGATGTTATTGTATAATTTAGTTTTCAAGTTATATTGTATTTTCCGAGATAAGGAAACCTCTGTCTTTTTCTCACAGCATAACAAATTTAGATTTATAGCATTCGAATTAAAGCTTCTTATTTACTAACTTAAGGCAGCAGAAGAAAATGCATTCATTCTATACAAAATAATTTATTAAATTCATATAAACAGTACAAATACCTGTACAAGAAATACTTTCAGGTGTATATATATAATTTATAAGTATTTAAAATACATCAAAATATCTTAAAATACATTAGAAAAAAAACAACCCAGAAGGTTTTCAATATTTACAAGGCCGTCGTCAGTGGGATTTAAATGTTATTATTTTTTTTGCGCTTATTTGAGACTTGTCTAGAAGAAATTTATTTCAATTTAAAAGTTGTACGTCAGGGGTTAAGATAAAGTTATTCAAATTTTCAACTAAACGAGCTTTCATTTATTGTGCGGCAAATTTCTCCATACTCCATTGATATCGTACGGTAGTGCATCGTTACAAGCTGTATCTTTATTGGTGATTATTGCAATTGATTCTCTTATAATAGCTCCCTGGTATATATGTAGGCGGAATATAATTTCCGATTTATTAAAATCTATTTTTATAGGATGAGTTTGAGCTAATCTTGATAATGCAGTATGGGGTCTATTTAATCTGATATCTGCTTTATCCTCTTTAATTCTATCACGAAATTTTCTCATCGTCATACCAACATAAATAAAATATTTATTATATTTTTAGAAAGTGTAATATATACTCCGGATCTATTGATGCCTTGGACGGGATCAAATTTATTATTTAACAGATCTTTTAACTTTGGGGGTGGGGCTGCGATTAATTTTACATCGTATTTGAAAAGGGTATGCCTCATATTTTTGAAAAGCCTTGGAATGTAGTTATCTTTACAAAATTTAAATCTTTTATCTAGACCTCCTTAAACTAATTTTCCACTTCAAACTTGTTTATGATTTTTTCAATAAAACGGGATGGAATTTTATTTTCTATTGCTATTTTTCTAATTGCATCTAGTTCTTCTTTTAGGAGATGGCTTGAACAAACTTCAAATGCTCTTTTTACATAATAATTAAATGGTGCTAATTTGTAACTTATCGGTGAACTGCAATCAAAAGGAACAGTGGCATTGGATCTGTTAGTCTTCCTAAAAACTGTGCGATCAAGATTCTGTGTAGTTGTATTTCTGATAAGCTGGATATCCAAAAATGCTAGTTTTTGATTTTCATATATTTCCTAGCGTGAATTTTATTTTGTTGTCTAGCATATTAATTTAAATAATACAATTACCAATAATCCGGACTCTGTCTTACAGTTTCCATGATTATATTCTCAAGTAGGCGTAGTTTAAACTCTGCAAGTAAACCTGAAATAGGGGAGCCCATTGGTGCACCATTGGCTTGTTTATAAATTTGGTTGTTGAATACAAAAAAGTTGTTGTTGACAATTAAATTCAAACCTGATTTGACTGTATTTTTAATACTTTGCGTAAGGATAGTATTAGAATCGATCAGACATTCAATATTCTTAGTTATTTCATTGATATCAATAGATGGGTACAAAGATACCACATCTAGACTAGCCATAATTGAAGAAGTTTTAAGCCTTAGACTGTTAATTTTCTCAATGAATCGAGATGTTGATTCAATAACATAATTAGACTTTGGTAAAAACCGCTTTAAGAGGAGAGTGTAGTTTTTTTCCATGAAGTAAATGGGATAAGAGCATTTTGTGACAGTTGGGGGGATTGGTAAATTAGTTTTATGATCCCCAAGTCTACCTATGAGGGATTGAGTGGTTGAAGTCTTGTTAATCTAATGTATTAATGTATGTTCTAATGTATTTTAAGATATTTGGATGCATTTTAATCAGTTATAAATTATATATATGCACCTGAAAGCAATTCTTGTACAGGTATTTGTACTGTTTATATGAATTTAATTACACTGCTCAAAACAATTAAAGGATATTGCAGTTTTAGGTGGATTTTGTATCCGGTAAACTGTTTAGCTGATTGATACATGGTCGACAGACATAGTAGCTTATATGAGAATAAATTACACATGTTTGGCAGAAAAAAATGCATTTTATTGCGCATTTGTGTACTAAAGGGAAAAAACACAATTTGTGCATATGAGAAAAAAAGAATAAGAAAAGGTGTTTTCTTCAAAGAAAATCATTTTCAGTAGGGGGTATGGTTTCCACGGGCGGCCAGCAACGTTGAACACCTTTGAGGCATGGACTCAATGAGGCTATTAATGACGAGTTGGGGTATTCTGCCCCACTCTTCCAGAAGAGCTCTTTCCAGTTATTGGAGAGTTTGTGGGGGTTATTGGCGGCCAGAAACTCGTCTTCCTAGAGCGTCCCAAACGTGCTCGATTGGATTCATGTCTGCAGAACACGCTGGCCATTCCATTCGAACGATTCCTTCCTCGAAAAGGAAATCCTCCACCAGGTTTGCACGATGTGGCCTGCAGTTATCGTCCATTAAAATGAAGTTATCTCCGATTGCTGCAGCGTAAGGGACTACAATAGGTCTGAGGATCTCATCCCTATATCGGCGACCAGTCAGAGCTCCATCTCGAATGATGTAGAGGTCAGTGCGCCCGTCAATGGAGATGCCACCATACACCAACACTCCTCCACCGCCAAATCTGACACTTTCGTGCACGAACGCAGGATTATTCCTACTGCCACGGTCCCTCCAGATGAAAATACGCCTATTATCCGGATGCACAGAAAAACGGGACTCGTCAGAAAACAGAATATTGCTCCATTCATTTCTCCTCCAGTTGACATGCTCGGTTTCCCACTCCCTGCGGTCGCGACGATGCCTTGATGTTAATCTAACACATACCATCGGTCGGCGAGCATACAGACCTACAGCATGGAGCCGGTTTCGGACAGTCTGAGTTGAAATCGTGGTGCCTGTAGCCGAGCGAAGGTGTTGTTGGAGAAGAGTAACGTTCATGGTTCGGTGTCTCCGAGCTGTTAACGCTAAATACCGATATTCATTGGGCGTTGTTGCCCGTCTACGACCTTGCCCTGGTCTTCGGCCTGCACATCCACTCTCCAAAAAACGGTTCCAGATCCTGGAAATGACACTTTGTGACACTCCAATGGCTTGCGCTACTTCGGCTTGAGTTTGCCCCCCTTCTAACATACCAACAATTCTCAAAGCTTCTGAATCTGTCAAATGACTTCGCTGAGACATCGTACTCATCGAAACAAAGCAATCACTGAATGCCGATCATCCTTGTCTTCATTCTCTTTTATCCAGTTGAAAGTCAAATTTCATTCGCTGCCGCTGAAGCGAGGTTTTTGACGTCGAACTCAAAATTTGCATACTCCACAGTTTGAAAACCAGAAAAATTTGCATTTGTGATTCTCTTCTTCTATTTTCGGCAAAAAAAATTTCGTTTATATCTTTATTTTATATAAAACTTCAAATATCCTTTAATTGTTTTGAGCAGTGTATTTAACTCTAGGAGAATTAAGCACTAGAATTTAACTTCCATTTGCTAAAATAATTTATGTTTTAATATAGTAATTATAGATCTAAAACTAAGATAAAGGTTACGATGCGTTTTTGTGTGAAATATAACAATATTTTGTACTAGTGAGTTTTTATTAATATTGCATTTTAAAAGAAATAATGTTTATAAATAGGTTTTCAAAATTTTCATATTTTCTGAGATGAGAAGAATTTACTCATATTTAAGCACCTTAAGATTGCTATTCTGAAAAAGAATAATGCTACAACTTTTGAATGTTTTAATCTGAATATGCAACTAAAAAAATGTTCATTAACTTATTAACTTTATTACTAAATTCAAATGAGAAGATTCATCTGTTTTAAAGCCCAATGAAAGCAGCACTAAACTAAATAATGTTTTTTTTATAACCTTTTGTTTAGTTATCTGCCGTATTGGTAAAACATTTTAATATCATATTAGTTTTCAGCCTTTCCTTTAAATATAAAAATTATCACTTACTTTATGAGAAACATATATGTCCCTTGAACCCCCAGTAGTCGCGTGTTGGTCTTTTCCCCGCCCATGTAAATTACCTTCTCTTGATTCATATCCCCTTAAAAATACAATGGAGGTTTACCGTGTAGCTAACTTTAAATGTTTCTCCACCAACATAGTGAAGTAAACAAGACACTTCTGTTTTTCCTTCAGGTACATTTTTATAAGCAAAGATGAAATTGTTGTAAAAGGCTGCGCAACGATCACTAATTCAGTTCCTTTTCACTATTTATCATTATTCCAAATCTTATGAATAAAATATATTATTTAAGTAAACTTTAAATTTATAACTTCATTGAAATGTAATATTCGAATATCTAGTAAAAAATGTTTCTTACTTTACATTTTCTGTAATTGGGGGGGGGGGGAGGGGCGGCAAAAAGACCGATCGCGACTAATACCGTTCTGAAAAAAGACGCGACACTACTCTGTGGTTAAAGAGTGCAATTTGCCCTATGCTTAAATATCATGTGAACATATTACTTAAGTATCTGGGATATTAGAGTTGAGAGAGTTGAAAGCAATTACGCGCTTAAAAAACATTTATTTCCTTTTATATATATAAAAAAGTTTTGATTTGGAAATGGACCAATGAACATCTGCGTAGATATTCCGGGTTGATCCGCATCCAATTTGAATGCTTAAGCATGGCCTTTCATCGTTAATATTAAGAAAACTGTTGCATACAAAAATATGAAAATCGGTGGTATTATAGAAAAATGTTTGATAAACACTCTGATGCAGACAGTTTTCAAATCGAAGAATTATTTTAAGAGATATTTAAAGCTAAAGTTGGACAAAGTCGTTCCATTAAAAAAGTTTTATTTGAGCAAAATCTATGCATGAGAATTTAATCATTTTTAGATCATTTTATACGTTATAAGTTCCCAATGCGTAGATTGCATTTATTTTTCTTATTTGACGCATTTTTTGAGGTTTTATTTCTATTTTTAATTCAAATTTTCAGCATTTCGAGAGATGTATTTTACAAATTTTAGAAAATGTCATTAATTTAAACTGTTGCCAATTGTATAAACAGAGAAACAAATTATCATATCAAATATTTCTTCAAATTAAAAATTTATTTACACGTGACTATTACAAACAGAAAAAAAACTTTAAAATTAGAATTAAATGATTACATGTTAAAAGCAGGAAAATTACGTCATAAGAACCATATTTACACTTGCATTTTACGTCATATTTAAAATGCCCCAAAAATATGGTAAAACAATTTAAATTGAAAATTATATTTGCGCGAGATATTTTGAGATAATCTTTTCAACTATTATCGTGAATTCGAAGACAGCGCAAATAATGTTTCCTTCTAACAACAAAAGTATTTTTACGTGAATATTAATAAGAGAAATAAAAGTTTGGTGTAAATTACGTCAGATTTGAAACGATAGATTTAAAATGAATTATTTAAAAGAACTATCTTATAGCGCTGCTAAAAAATACCGGGAGACAATGACACTGTTTACTTAATTCATTTTACATTAGCTGATTTTCAAATAACTAATGTGTTTAATTAAATACGAAAACAGCCATTGTATCTCTTAACAGCAACAGATTTGGTCTTAAAAATCCCCAATCCAAGAAAAACGAATGGAAACCCGTTTACAGAGAGATCGCTACTGTTTTTTTTTTTTTATAATTTTAATTCAATATTTTTAAAGCCGCTCAAATGCGTGCAATTAGCGTGCTTTTTAGATTTTGGCGTGCCTGAACGGGGGTTGGCGAGCGTAGCTCGTAGGGGGCAGAGCCCCCTAGTCTAAAAAAATCATTTTTTTAAAAAATTATGGTACGATATTGTGCTACGGATATAACTTCAGTCGCTATCTCTCTGAAAAAATATATAACGATTTGAAAGGTGTAAAAATAAGTTTAGTGCACCAGGCTCATAGCAGCTCTTATATGCAAAGGAAATGTAGTTTTTTGCCCAAAAAGTATGAAATTTTATGAAAATTTGATGAAAAGAGTGTGCAAAAACAAGAAAAGAAAATTTAAAAAGTATTAAACAATTGAAACATAAACAACAAACACAACTTTTAAAATAAACATAACTCATAGCTCTTCGGAAGATGGGAGGAGCAATAAAGTATCAAAAATATATAAACTTTGAAGATAGATATGTATATATCATATAAATGTAATAATAAAAATTTCCGCCCTTTTATCTTAGTAAAACTATTCCATATTATTAATATTTACCCTTTTTTACCTATCTCTAATAATATCTTAAATATATTTTGTCTTTCATATCATGCCTTTAAAACTGCGTATTCTTTAATTATTATTTTAAAAACGTTAATCCATTCGTAACTTACTTCTTATAAGATCACTAAATTAATTTCTTTCATTTTATTCTGAGACAATTCTTTTTCTTTCAATGCTTTTAATATTTTTGTTCGATTATATTCCATATCCCATAATTCCTTTCCAGCTTCCCGCCAACATTTGTTTATGTTATAAAACAGACGTCGAGAATAAAGAGTTCATCATCGATGTCACGCGTACTCCCTCCTCCCCCCGGAGCTAAATCCTACCATAGCCTGCCTCTAGTCCCGTCCTTCCGGCTATTTTAGCGGAGTTGATTTCTCCACTTGTAATGTATTCGTTCGTGCTCTGTTTCTTTGAGTATTTATTGTGATGCATCGACTAGGATCCCAGAATTTTTACGCTTTTCGTTTGTTTAATAAACCCCCGTCACTTGGTGGTTGGATTTTAATGCGTAGATTCTAATACCATGTAACATCATATAGTTCTTAAGAAGTGATCCAGCGATATTCTTTGAACCAATGAATAACCTACTGGAGTTGTTTACGAAATGTGTTTACAAATAAACTAGTTAAGATTATACTGTCTTTATTACTGGAAATTCGTCCAATGCTTATTGAGTCTGTCTTCTATTCGCCACCACGACTGCGTCCAGTTGTCTCGTGATAACGGAGGGTTGGCAAAACTTTTGGCATTTATTACTACGAGTTGCAACCCGTCGAAATTCGACGTATTAAAATGTTTGAAAGGAACTGTCAGATCGAAATTATAATAAACCTACAAAAATAATTACAACAAAAAATCATCTTACATTGGTTGTCTAACTCTTAAAATAAATAATATTTTAAACCCAAAATTACCAAAATATTATTTTTACAAACTTCAACTGCTTAAATTATTGAAAAATTAAACTGTATTAGATTACGTAATCAAGATGAGTAATTATGATGAAGTTATCGATGGAGCTCTTATGTTTGTTTTTACGGGATGAAAAATCAGTAAAAAGGATTTCGCTTTGTCACATCATAAAATTTCCCCCCATAAAATCTAAACTGTACGTTATTTTCACATTCTCGTAATTTACATACGCACCACTCAAATTCACAATTTGAAAGCATTTTAACACGCAAAAGAATAGATTATTAATGAATGCATTTCCAAAGTTAAAGTCACGTTTGTCCGATACAACTTTTAATGTGAACATTAGCACAAACCTTAAGTTCTAATCTTAGTACACGCGAAAAAAAAAATCAGAAATTTGACTTTAGTTGTCATAGTATTCGCCATTTATAGTATTGGTCAAATATTTAGTTTTATCAAAAAAAAAAAAAATGATCGTTTTGTTTTAAATATATCATTTTTACTCAATGAATCATTTTGCCGAGCGCCTCAAACTCATTTATCAGCGTAATGTAAAAATACTAAAATGTAGCTGATTTATGAAGAAGAATGCGTGTTTTATTTAATGTCTGACATCATTTTCATTTCAAAAATTATAAAAAAGTTACTTTTATTTGTAATGTGAAAATGGCATCAATAAGGATATAATGAATAAAAATAATAAACCGTGAATATTTTCCCTTTACTTTCAATATAAATGGAGTACTTCAGTTGCCACAATTACAAAATTTGTATTAAAAACTACAAAAAAAATTAATATCTCAAAAACAAAAAGTCCTTCCGGCCAGTGCCGGGAGGAAGAGGTAGCTTTCATAATCCTTATTTAAAAAAAGCCAAGTTATACCATGCAAACACACGAAGCTCAATTTAGAGGAAACGGAATATAAGAGATTCAATACTAATTTTTATCAATATAATGAATGAGAATTTCGCGAAATTAGTCAGCTTTATCCAAGCTGTTTTTCTTTAAAGTAACTTATATTTGGCTGCCAAATTCGGCAATTTCTTAAAGTGCCTGTCATTTTAAGACAACATGGTGGATGAGGCTAAGCAGTGAACTTGGTTGAGACCTTAGTAATTGCTGTGCACATGCTCACTCACATCGGAATCGGTTAATATATAGGAGTGCTGTCGCATGCAAAAAATCAGATTTTTCAAAATGTCACCCACAATAGAAATTGAAACTGCTATATCTGAGCCATTTTTTAAGGTAAAGACAAACAAAAAATGCTCCTGAATCCTTATATCAAGATCAAATACTTAAGAAAGAAACCTTTTTCAATTTCTAATTTTTTTGCACCTCACTTTAAATATATATATATTTTTTAATTTAATGGCCGCCATTTTGAAACAAGATGGCTGATGAATCTGGCCAGCGAACTTGGTCGAGGTGTTGCTGTATACTATCCACATGCCTTCTTACATCGAAATAGGCGAATACGTGTGTTATCGCGTGACAAATACAAGATCGTTTCAAAATGTTAGCCATGCTAGAAATTCAAAGTGCTATAAATCAACCATTTTTTAAGATATCAACAAAAGAAAAAATTTTCAGAAACAAAAACTGCTCCGGAATCTTTGTATCAAGGCCAAACACATAAAAAAAATCTTTTTCATTTTCCAATTTTTTAATACCTCGTTTTGAATTTTAAATTTAATTTTTTTTAAATGGCAACCCTTTTGAAACAAGATGGCGAATGAAGCTGGCCAACGAACTCGGTCGAGACATTGGTATGTACTATGTACAGACCAAGTTACATCTAAATAGCTTCATAAATACGCCTGTTATCGCGTGACAAAAATCAGGTCGTTTTAAAATGTCAGCCACAAGAGAAATTCAAAATGCTATTACTCAGCCATTTTTTTTAGATATAGACGAAAGAAAAACTGTTCCGGAATCTTTGTATTAAGGTCAAACACATACAAAAAAAATCTTTTTCATTTTCCAATTTTTTGGTATCTCATTTAGATTTTTTTATTTTTTAATTTTTTTAAATGGCCGCCATTTTGAAACAAGATGGCGGATGAAGCTGGCCAACGAACTCGGTCGAGATATTTGTATGTACTATGTACACACCAAGGTACATCCAAGTCAGTTCATAAATACGCCTGTTATTACGTGAGAAAAATCAGGACGTTTCAAAATGTCAGCCACGCTAGAAATTCAAAATTCTATAACTCAGCCATTTCTTAAGATATAGACGAAACAAAAACTGCTCCCGAATCTTTTTATCAAGGTTAAATACATAAGAAGAAAATATTTTTTCAATTTTCAATTTTTGGTACCACATTTGAAATTTAAATTTTTCTTAAAAATTTAAATGGCCGCCATTTTTAAACAAGATGGCGGATGAAGCTGGCCAACGAACCCGGTCGAGACATTGGTATGTACTATGTATAAACGAAGTTACATCCAAATCGGTTCATAAATACGCCTTTTATCGCGTGACAAATTTCAGGACGTTTCAAAATGTCCGCCACGCTAGAAATTCAAAATGCTATAACTCAGCCATTTTTTAAGATATAGACGAAACAAAAACTGCTCCGAAATCTTTGTATAAAGGTCAAATACATAAGAAAAAAATATTTTTCCATTTTCAATTTTTTGGTACCACATTTCAAATTTTAAATTTTTAAAAAAATTTTAAATGGCCGCCATTTTGAAACAAAATGGCGGATGAAGCTGGCCAACGAACTCGGTCGAGACATTGGTATGTAATATGTACACACTGAATTACATCCAAATCGGTTCATAAATACGCCTTTTATCGCGTGACAAAATTCAGGACGTTTCAAAATGTCAGCCACGCTAGAAATTCAAAATGCTATAACTCAGCCATTTTTTAAGATATAGACGAAACAAAAACTGCTCCGGAATCTTTGTATAAAGGTCAAATACATAAGAAAAAAATATTTTTCCATTTTTAAATTTTTGGTACCACATTTCAAGTTTTAAATTTTTTTAAAAATTTTAAATGGCCGCCATTTTGAAACAAAACGGCGGATGAAGCTGGCCAACAAACTCGGTCGAGACATTGGTATGTACTATGTACACACCGAATTACATCGAAATCGGTTCATAATTACGGGAGTTAAAGTGTGACATAAGTCATATATATATATATATATATATATATATATATATATATCAATTTTGAACGGAGGGTGGTTTCGGGGTCTGAGGGTCATGATCGATGAAAATATACCAAAATTTTTTGAAATCGCTTTCCTCCGAACGGCTGCAATAGGTAGCTTTTTTGTAAAGAAAGCTACCTAATTGAGATACTGCTTTCAAACAAATAGTATTTAAAAGAGAATTTTTTTCCTTATACGACGGTGTAAAAAGTTAAAATGTGTGATGCATAAAAGTTTAAAAATTTGCAGTAGAGAAAATGCAAAACCAAAATTTTATTTCAAATTTCAAAGTGTTGCCATTCGCAAAATGACGTATGCGTTACGCACAGATATGTTTGTCCTTTATAATATAGATACTACATTTTCGTCGATATATAAGAGTGTCGCCGGGATGTCACAAAAGTCAACAGTAATATATCACAGATATATATCTAATACGTCACTGCTCCTTCCACCTTCCGAAGAGTTAGGAGTTGTGTTTATTTTAAAAGCCGTCTCGACTGTTCATGTTTAAATTATTTAACGCTTTTTAAATGTTGTTTTCTTGTTTTTGCACCCTCTTTTCATCAAGTTTTCATAACATTTATACTTTTTGGCTAAAACTCGATATGTGTGAATGTCTGTGAGATTGAGAACTAATAAATATATTTTAGGTACTTCTTAGTTATTCCGTCGACCAATTTCGCCAAATTATATAAATCGCCAAACCACTTGCCAAATTATACACATTGACATAATTTTTATTTTAAGTAACGAAAGAACAAATAAATTAGTAAAACATTAATAAAAATACAAATAAAACGGCGAATTAATGATTTTATTGGCCATTATTGGCATTTAATCTTACAATTAATTAATTAATTAATGGCAACCATTATTGGCATTTAATCTTACAATTTGGCGACAGTAATTTGGTCGACGGGATAACTAAGAAGTACCATATTTTAATATAATTAAATCTACGAACGTGGAAATGCGTGGTATTCGTTCAATCGAAGCTATGAGAGGTTTTATCCCCAATAGGTTATAGACAGTTATAGACAGAATTCCGTTATAGGCAGATTTCACTTTTACAGGTTTTTCTACGTTATAGATTTTAAGAGCAAGCCAGAAATATCAAAAAAATATCTGTGTATCGTACTACTGTTTATGCGAGAAAGGATATTTTCTTTCAATTATACAATTTTTGTCAACGTTACTTTCATTACGTGATTCATATTTAATTAACACAATTACAAAAGGGATACTTTTACAATGTTAAATATACTAAGTACATTTGCGTTAATTTATACTCATAAGGGGATTTTTAAATAATTACTTTTTCGTTTTTTGTATTAATATTTCTAATTGATTAACATAATTACAATATTACTGGTTAAAATGTCTATATTCTAGTTAATTTTAAAAGCTCTTAAGCGAACAATTCTACATGGAATATTACCAAAACAAGTCAGCAACATTAAATTACAATAAATGATGAAACATCAGTCAAGAATATTTTTCAAATTTAGTTTTTAATTAATTATTAAAGCTATACAATACTATTTACTACTGTTTTGAATCTTTTTTTCTTTTGTTGTGTAATTTGTATTTAACTAGCAAATTAGTTGATACTTATAAAATGCTAATTACGCTAAGAACATTCACGCTAATATCTGTTTCTAAGATCATTTCAGAAAAGCTAATTTCATCTTTTTGTATCGATACATCTAATTATTTTACATAATCACAATATTATCTGTCAAAATGTTAATTTTCTAGTTAAAAATGCGCAGTTTGTCGAAGAGAATGAAACTTATGCATAAGTTAATTAATTATTTGTCTAATCCATCATCTAAAACTCATGTTTCTTCTTCAAAGTTATTAGTTCAACTTTCAAAGATTTTAGAATTTATGAGTTAACTTTTCAATTATTACTTAAATTAAACAATTCTTTCTTTAACATGTGAAACTAATTAAAGTATTAGAAAGTATGTAACAAAATTGAAACTATCGATGTTTCTAGAATTTTCAAAAGATTAACTTCAAAATTCATCAAGTAAACGATTCTATATATATATATATATATATATTATGGAGTTATTTACACATGATATGTCAAACTATGAAAATTATCTTATAATTAACCCTTTTAAAATATCAACTTTTTCTGTTTATACGTAATCAGGTTCATTTTTTTTTCTTTTACTATACAAAATTATGTTATCACTATATTCTCCAAAAATACACTTCACGTGTGAAATTTTCATATACAGGTTGTCCATAATTAAACGACACTACTTTAAAGTTGTCTACAAACTGAATTATTGGTGAGAAAATTGTGAAATTTTGTGACGGACATAATAAAGGAACTGGAATTTTTTTGAACGAAAAAAATTTTTAGTTCAAAATTTTGCCACCAGGAGCTTTTCTTACTGAATTACGCAATGTTAAAAGTTTTAACGCTTTATTTTTCTTAGATTAAATAATACAAATATACAGACAGCCCCCTGAAAAAAAAAATAAATCCTATAAAGTTTTAAAAATTATCGGTGTTCGAATTGAACGGACCGTACAAACTCCGAAAAAAAAAAAAAAAATCAGACTGCAACAGCGGCCATTTTTTTCTCAGAGCTAAGGTCTATTATTCAGTGGGCAGTGACTAAATGTGTAATTAAAAACGCCCTCTGGTGGCGAAATTTTGAGCTACATTTTTTTCGCTCAAACAAAGTCCAATTCCTTCTTTATGTTTGACACAATATTTCACAACATTTTGACCAATAGTTTCGTATTTAGACAACTTTAAAGTAGGGTCGTTTAAATATGGACACCCTCTATATAAATGTAATTTAACGAAATCAATGAAATTTACCGTTAATTCTCGAATTACAAAGTAAATCTTGTAATTTTTTATCATGCAATGAATTACCTTTTTTTTAATGTAATTAGTTTCATTAGATGTGTAGAGCTATCATAGTTTTCATATTATAATCAAGTTAAATAGCAATTCTTTCGAAATATACATAATATGAATGATAAATATCACCCTATATATTCTACCCTTAAACCCGCATTATGGATTAGGTATGTTGATGACATTCTGATAATTTGGAATCACTGAATCTCTATATTAACTGAATTTTTGAATCATGCTAACAGTATAGATAACAATATAAAGTTCACTTGTGAAATAGAAGAAAATGGTTCGTTACCTTTTTTAGATGTAGAACTGGTTAAAAACATTTCAACAAAAAGCATCGGTATGAAAGTCTATAGAAAACCTTGCAGGTCAAACAATACAATATTGTATGACAGTAATGTTCCATTCAACTACAAAACTGCTGCATATCGTTTTTATGTTAAAAGGGCTTTTCAAGTTTGTTCGGATGTTTACCTAAATGATGAATTCAGTAAAATTATAGAGATTGCTTGTGAAAATGGGTTTTCGAATAAATTTATCAACAAATTAATTTATAAATATAATAATAGTAACAAAATATCTACAAGCGTTAGTAAAAATAAAGAAAAACCTACTAAATTTTGCAGTATGGAATATGTTCCACATCTTTTTGAACGGATTAAATATGCTTTGAAGAAATATAATGTTATTCTTATCGCTAAACCACCGACAAAATTAGAGTATCTGGTACACAGAAAGATCGATTCTACAGACAATTAGATAAATCTGGAGTTTATATTGTCCCTTTTAGGGTTGGTGGCAGTTCAAAAAAGTATACTTATGTAGGAATGACCACTCGCAAACTATTGGAAAGGATTAAAGAGCATATGACAGATTTAAAAAAGGGTAAACTATCCACAGCTCTATCCCGGTTAAGTCAAGTTAAAGACATTGATATCCTATTCAAAGAAGTTAAAATCATTGCACATGCTTCATTTTATAATATTTGTATAGTTAGAGAGTCGTTGGAAATTTTGGCAAGAGGGAGGAGTACCTGTAATGATGTTCTATCATATAACATACCAAGAATCTGGTTTATTATACTAGGTGTAACAGGTGAATTTGGTTTTGATTAACCATTTCCCTCCTCCCTGTCCCACCCTTCCCCCCTCTATTTTTCTGATTAGCTGCTCCTCTCTGTTTTTCCTTCCTTCCCGCCCTCCTATTTGTGATTCGCTTAGTTTCGCCCTTTAATATTTAACCAGCTGTTTGTCTTTTATTCGGCAGTGATCTTTCCCTGATGACGACTGATGGTTCCGTCGAAAGCGCTCGGATTTTAAACATCATATGACTCCAATGTTTCAACATCTGCATTGTTTTTAAAATGTTTTAACATGTGTATTTTAGCACCTATTAAGTAAAGATATATTGTGAATTTGATATTCATATTTCTCATTTATTTTATTAAGGTGAATCTGTCGTTTCTTTTAAATATAGTTTTTCTATATTTATTTAATTTGATACATAATATGTTTTAAACGAACCTACGTTGTTCCTTTTCAAACAGTAGTTTTTATCCGTACTTTCTTGAAAAGTATACCATATTAATGACATGATATGCATAAGTGAATTTTTTCAAAACTACAGATAATGCTAGAATTTTATAAAGTTGATGATGATCTCATCATGCAATTGATTTTAATTATGTTCCATGGAATAATTTTCACAATTATATATATGAAATTTATCGTATTTTTCAGTTTTTTCTGTGTATACAGTAAAGCGCCGATTATCTGAACTCCAATTAACCGAAGTGTCCAATTATCCGAACTCACCATTTTTTTTGTCCGAATTTTTTTTCGGGGCTGCCTTTGAAATCGAAAACGTTTTCTGTATCGATGGGAACAAAGTCTAATTCGCAAAGCTTTCCGCTCGAATCTATCTCAAATTTTTTCACGTTTGTCCGAAAAACAAACTGGCTATTTTCCTGCTATTTAGATTTGCGCAAAATTTCGAAGAAAATTAAAACAAATTTTGTGATAACAATCTAGACCCTTCACATAATGAAGCCTTTGAAGAATGCAAAAAGCTATAAAATGGTTGGAACGATAGGAGAATGAAATGAGACCCTATCCATCTTATGTATTTGGGAAGAATTCTTGACAATGTAATAATGAAAAGAATATCTTCTTTACAGCAAAAAACAATTCAAAGCTTTTTTGTTTGAATTTCAAATTTTGCAGTTCGGAAAATGATAAAAAACACCAAAAAAGATAAAAATTAAAGATAATATTGACAAAGAAAAAAATCATATACATGCCAGCACTAACAGTTTCCAAACCCAAGCCTCATTAAAAAGGGAAGGAAAATTATGTAGACATAAAACAATATTTTAAATTTACCTATACGCTACTATGTTTTTAAAAACTTATATTTGTTCCATTAAAAAACAATCTTGTTAACGTAAAAAATGCATTTTAACCATTTCGGAACAGTTAGAAACATCACGAAAAAGCCTGTAAAATTATCCGAACTTTTACTTATCCGAACTAATGCCGGTCCCGACAAGTTCGGATAATCAACGCTCTATCCTAATCTTAAAAATATATACTTTTTTGAGAAAGTTACTTTTTAGCATTATTCACTTCAGAAATATATTGCAGACGTGAGCTTTAGATGTATATAATTTAATGCAACTAATAATAACTAAATTACTATATAATACAACTGATGATAACACTGCAGAATTTTTCTAATGATGACAGCTCATCATGCAATTGATTACCATTTTATTTTCATAGAATCATTTTCATATGACATATCAAGCTATGAAATTTATTATGTTTTAAACAATATATACAACATTTTTTACTCCTTATACCAAATGAGGCTCAAAACATTTCTGAGGCTCAAATGTCAGCAACGAAATGAGGCTCAAAACAACGCCATTTCTTTATCACTTTCAGCCTTCAACAATTTAATACATAAAACAGCTTTAGATACTGATAAAAGGGTACTGTTCGGCTAGCCGGGTGCCAGTGTTATATATACATAAATATGTATATATTCATGTATGTATATATACAATATGTGTATATGTATGTATATGTACAGGGTGGCCATAATTAAACTGCAAGTGTTCAAGGGGTGCTGGAGAGAAAACTACCGGGAATATTCCAGTGAAATTTGGTATCTACACGTTTCAGAACATGCGCAAGTCAAATATGCAAAAAAAATCGCCATTTTTACTCGATAGATGGCGCTATATCGTGTTTCAATGCTTATCGACGGCATATATGCAAATTTTAAGCCCATCTAACAGTATAAAAACATCAATACATTGAGTAAAGGCCAGTCATGACTCTAAACATGAAGGAACGTGCATCGTTAGTGAAAATATTCTATCAGAATGGTAGCAATTATTCAGCTACTCTGAAAGAATACCGGCGTATGAAACGATTAAGAAGAGGTCCAATGAGTGTCAATGGATTGAAAAATATGATTTTAAAATTTGAAGAATCAGGAGAATTGGGCGTTATTCCAGGCACAAGAGGGCGGCGTCCCGTAAACCCGGAAAGAGTGCAACAAATTGATGACGCCATTGCGACTACGAGTAGCAGTTCAGGAGCCAGTATGCTGCAACAAGTGAGCCTAAGAAGTGTGGCTCGGACATTATCTCTTCCCTGGTCAACTGTGCATAAAGTGTTGCGCCACATTCTTCGGCGTTATCCGTATAAAATTAAAATTCTTCAAGAACTGAAACCTCATGATGACACCCTAAGATTTGATTTTGCAAACCTTGTCCTGTCGAAAATCAGTGAAGATGACACTTGGATACACAGAATATTGTGGACAGACGAGGTGCATTTTAAACTATCATGTAGTGTAAATGCGCATAACTGCGGGATATGGGGAACGAACAAATAATACGTTAAACGTGAAGAACCCCTCCATTCTGATTATGTAACTGTATGGTGTGGAATGACTTGTGATTTTCTTGTGGGCCCATATTTCTTTGAGACCACAACTCCAAGTGGTCCCAAACGCTGTAGTGTTACAGGGACTAGCTACGGTGCGATGTTGAGACAACAATTGATTCCAGCATTGCAAGAGAGACATTGTTTAGAAACCACTGTATTTATGCAGGACGGAGCACCCCCTCACATCGCTAAAGATGTTAAAAAATTGCTGCATGATACCTTTGGTGCAAGCCAAGTCATAAGCAGAGGTTTCGACAACGCTTGTCCCCCACGTTCACCGGAACTTAATCCTTGCGATTTTTATCTGTAGAGACATCTAAAAGATATGGTTTATAGAGAACGACACGCATCTGTTGCTGAATTGAAATCTAGCATAACGAGACACGTGAGGTGTGTTACACCACAGATTTTAAATACGACGGTGGAAGATGCTGTTTTACGTTTTCAGCATGTGGTTGCATCTGGTGGTTCACATATTGTGCACATCATGTAATAATTTCATTGAATAAATAATGGCTTCTTTTCCAAAGCGTCTTTATGGATTGTTTAATTTGTGATCTTATTTACGCTAATTTTTATTACATGATACTGTAAAATTTTAATTACTGAAGCGAATTGTTTGGAATTTTGATAGACTGCAAATGATATTTTATATTGTTTATATGCCTCTTAGAATGTCATTATGTTCTGTCTATCGATTTTGGAGGTTGTATATGCTACCGGTGAACGTTTAAATACGGTACAGCGCCATCTATCGGGTGAAAATTGCGATTTTTTTGCATATTTGTCTTGCGCATGTTCTGAAACGTGTAGATACCAAATTGCACTGGAATATACCCGGTAGTTTTCTCTCCAGCACTCCTTGAACACTTGCAGTTTAATTATGGTCACCCTCTGTATATTTACATATATGTATGTATATAAATATGTATATATAACACTGGCGCCCGTCTAACCGAAAAGTACCGATAACAGTTATTTAATGAAATTAATTGAAACTATAAATGTTTCTAGAATTTTACCAAATTAATTAAAAATTGTATCCTGCATTGATGCATCACAGGATACGGTCATGATCAATTGCCTTAAGGCAACTAAAAGTTCGTCATTCAATCTATTTCGATTATTTACTCAATGAAACACATTTTTTTTCTTTCTATAAATCTCTTTTTGACCAATTTGAATAACTTTCTTTTGTGCATTCACTTAACGAGGTTCAAACGAACATATTTTCTTTCCTTACAAAGATCATTTTTATATCACTGCATTTTTGGAGTGCACTGATGAGCTTCTTATACACATGAAATTTAATCCATAAATCAAGGATTTATCATGTCAAGGGGTGATTTCCCTCTTTAAATCCGTAAAAAGTATGTCTTTCAGCATTAATTAAAATCTAGAATAAAAATAAATATTTTAGCTCCGTATTTTTTGCATGTTATTTTTTATCATTTGTGGAAAATTTCAAAAAATTTTAAGGGGGTCCTGGTTACAAAAATCTTCAAATTTTCTAAAAAAAATTTTTCATTCAAAATTTCTCTGTTTCGTCTGCTTAAAATGACGTTTAAATCATGTTTCTATCTTAATTGGAATAAGAAATATTATTTTTTTCTTTTTGGTTTGTTTTCAAAATGTAGCTTTCAAGAAATGATTTTCGTGGAAACGACTTCTTGTGAAAATGCGTATTTTCTCCTATGATGGGTTTCTTCCCCATTTCTCATATTAAAATTGTTATAAGTCAAGAACCGTTAAAGATAAATGGTTCAAACTTGGAAAATGTCTTTTTCAATTGCTTTACTTTAATTTTGATTCAGGAAATTTGATAAAAATATTAACTTTTGAATATATGATTTTTTTTAAATGTTACATCATTATTTTTTAATTTTTATTTTACATAATTTTTATTTTTATTCAAAATAATATTTTAAAAAAGGCTGAATCAAAATTAAAACTTATATATTTCTGTTTATTTAAATGAAAAAAAAAATAAAATTCTACAAATAATATTTCGAGTTATAACGATTTTAAATTACTTCACTATCTATATTATAAAGGACAAACATATCTGTGCGTAACGCATACGTCATTTTACGAATGGCAACACTTTGAAATTTGAAATGAAATTTTGGTTTTGTATTTTTCTATACTGCAAATTTTTAAACTTCTAAACATCGCACATTTTAAATTTTTACACCGTCGTATAAGGAAAAAATGCTCTTTTAAATGCAATTTGTTTGAAACCGGTATCTCAATTAATTTTTGAGATATTAATTTTTTTCAGTTTTTGGTACCATTTTTCTTATCAACATTTCTTGGCAACAAAAGTACCCTCATTTCTATTGAAAGTCATTGAAAGTAAACGGAAAATAGTTGAAAATAGGAGATATTGTATCTTTTTGTTGCCATTTCCTCATAAAACCTGAAAAAAAGTTGAAAATAAAATATGGGCTATGTCAAGAATATTGTCTGTTATTCCGTGATAATAACGTCATATGCACACTTTTCCATAGACGAAGTTTAAGACTGGGTTGTAAAAGCAGATTGCTTTAGCGGATGCAAATGACGTCATTTTATAAAAAAGCGTGTATTTTAATTCTTAAACCTGAATTATGTTTTGTAGAAGTGCGTCATTTTTACAGCGCAGCTGCTTTGAAATTCTACACACGTGAAAATGCTTCACTTTTGAAAATAATGTAATCGAAAGCACACACTGATAAACGAAATGATTTACAAAAATGTAGAGTGTCTTTATAAAAGAGAGGTGACATGCAAATAATAGCGATTTATATTAGAGAAATTGATGGTTCTCGCCTGGATGGATTTGCTTCGCCTTGTTAGACAAGCAAACAAATAATTCGTGGTTTAAAATAATATCGTGTTTCTTTAAGTTTTTGTCGAAAATTCTCTCGAATAATAAAATTTTAATGCTATTCTTTAGGACATTCTACTATAATTTTATCAAAATAACATAATTTGCTTAATTTAATTTTTCCTAATTTTATATAATCTATATATTTAAAACACAATTGTGTTCTTTAGTCATCTGCCCTGAACCTTCTGCTGAACCAATTTTACTAATATACATATTTTTAAAAACTGAAAGCTCTTCCTTTGTAGATGTGGTCGCACTATCTGTTTTTTTTTTTTTTTTTTTTTTTTTTTTTTTTTTTTTTTTTTTTTTTTTTAAATATTTCCACTTTTATATTTTAATTTTAAAAGCATTTTATCAAATTTCTTCAAAATGATGAAAATTAGATAGATTTCATTGCTGCCGACAAGAGAGAAATAATGAGGTATTTTAAACTTTATTCATGCTATTTACTGATAAAAATTCAAAATTGTAGATAAAAATTGTTGTATAGGGTTTAGTGGCGCAAATTCCCATTAGGAGCAGAATATTATATTAGGGGCATAATAACGGAAAATGACATACTGCTTTTGAAAACACAAATTTTTCCTCACAAATTTTCTATATTGTTTTTCCTTCTGCATGTGTACCGATACTAAGTTTCAGACACTAGGCGAAATACTTATTTAATTGAAAATGAAGTCATATTTAAAACAAAACGATAATTTTCTTCGATAAAACTAAGCCTTTAACAAATGCGTCTAAAAACCATAAATTACGGAAATTTTTACTCTCCAAAATTGAGATTAGAATCTCAAATAAAGAGTGCGTCTGTTCACATAAAAGATGTTGCTGACAATCATGACTTCAAGTTTTGAGTTAAAATGATTTTTAAATGATCAAACAAAATACAATTTTTTTAAAATGATAAATATGGATATGAGAAGTGCGTATGCAAATTTTGAGAAGGTGAAAATTGCTGTTTTCATTCCGGAAATCCAAGCATAAGAGGCTCAATTGATAACCACATCCTAATAACTGATCTTTATTATATTTTACTGATTATGTATCTATATTATAAAGAACAAACGTATCTGTGCGTAACGCTGACGTCATTTTGCGAATGGCAATACTTCAGGATCAAATTTCGGTTTTGAAATTTTCGCCACTGCAATTTTTCAATCTTCTGACCATCGTACATTTTCAATTTTTGTCCCATAGGGAAATAAATGTACTTTGAAATGCAATTTGTTTAAAAACTGTATTCATTGACTGATGTATTATATTTTAATAAATACAATATAAATAATAATGAAAATAATTTTTAAGCATGATTTTTTTTAAAGTTTATCTTATCACTTGTCGGTTTCAATACATAAAATAATAAACATTTTGCACTATAAAGCAACAAACATTTTTCAGCATTTGTTTCTGACTATTTTTGCATAATGAAATTAATACTTCCTTTATAAACAAATAAAAGAATAATATTAAAAAAACCACCAAACTAACATATTTGTGAAAGACAAATTAACGAAATTAATACTTTTTTTATAAACAAATAAAAGAATAATATTGAAAAAACATAAATTTAACATACACTGCTCAAAACAATTAAAGGATATTGCAGTTTTAGGTGGATTTTGTATCTGGTAAACTGTTTAGCTGATTGATACATGGTCGACAGACATAGTAGGTTATAAGAGAATAAATTACACATGTTTGGCAGAAAAAATGCATTTTATTGCGCATTTGTGTACTAAAGGAAAAAAACACAATTTGTGCATATGAGAAAAAAAGGTGTTTTCTTCAAAGAAAATCATTTTCAGTAGGGTGTATGGTTTCCACGGGCGGCCAGCAACGTTGAACACCTTTGAGGCATGGACTCAGTGAGGCTATTAATGACGAGTTGGGGTATTCTGCCCCACTCTTCCAGAAGAGCTCTTTCCAGTTCTTGGAGAGTTTGTGGGGGTTGTTGGCAACCAAAAACTCGTCTTCCTAGAGCATCCCAAACGTGCTCGATTGGATTCATGTCTGCAGAACACGCTGGCCATTCCATTCGAACGATTCCTTCCTCGAAAACGAAATCCTCCACCAGGTTTGCACGATGTGGCCTGCAGTTATCGTCCATTAAAATGAAGTTATCTCCGATTGCTGCAGCGTAAGGGACTACAATAGGTCTGAGGATCTCATCCCTATATCGGCGACCAGTCAGAGCTCCATCTCGAATGATGTAGAGGTCAGTGCGCCCGTCAATGGAGATGCCACCATACACCAACACTCCTCCACCGCCAAATCTGACACTTTCGTGCACGAACGCAGGATTATTCCTACTGCCACGCTCCCTCCAGATGAAAATACGCCTATTATCCGGATGCACAGAAAAACGGGACTCGTCAGAAAACAGAATATTGCTCCATTCATTTCTCCTCCAGTTGACATGCTCGGTTGCCGACTCCCTGCGGTCGCGACGATGTCTTGATGTTAATCTAACACATACCATCGGTCGGCGAGCATACAGACCTACAGCATGGAGCCGGTTTCGGACAGTCTGAGTTGAAATCGTAGTGAATGTAGCCGAGCGAAGGTGTTGTTGGAGAAGAGTAGCGTTCATGGTTCGGTGTCTCCGAGCTGTTAACGCTAAATACCGATCTTCATTGGGCGTTGTTGCCCGTCTACGACCTTGCCCTGGTCTTCGGCCTGCACATCCACTCTCCAAAAAACGGTTCCAGATCCTGGAAATGACACTTTGTGACACTCCAATGGCTTGCGCTACTTCGGCTTGAGTTTGGCCCCCTTCTAACCTACCAACAATTCTCAAAGCTTCTGAATCTGTCAAATGACTTCGCTGAGACATCGTACTCATCGAAACAAAGCAATCACTGAATGCCGATCATCCTTGTCTTCATTCTCTTTTATCCAGTTGAAAGTCAAATTTCATTCGCTGC
Organism: Maratus speciosus; assembly: GCA_963932465.1. Classification (NCBI taxonomy): domain Eukaryota; kingdom Metazoa; phylum Arthropoda; class Arachnida; order Araneae; family Salticidae; genus Maratus; species Maratus speciosus. Next base: position 376,717,331 of record OZ010788.1, on the reverse strand, counting down.
CGCTGAAGCGACGTTTTTGACGTCGAACTCAAAATTTGCATACTACACAGTTTGAAAACCAGAAAAATTTGCATTTGTGATTCTCTTCTTCTATTTTCGGCAAAAAAATTTTCGTTTATATCTTTATTTCATATCAAACTTCAAATATCCTTTAATTGTTTTGAGCAGTGTATTTGTAATCGTACAATTTAAATTTTTAGATCGCCAAACAGGATATTTTTTTCAAATGGAATTTGTTTGCAAAGTTCATCTCAGTTTACTGATTGTCGCTTTTGATAAATTTCAAAAATGTATTTGATTGTGTAGATCGTATTTTCCATATGAAAAATCCCTTTTTAAAGTAAGCGGTCAATCTAAAAAATTTATTGCATATAAAAAAAAATTATTAGTTTTCAATTAAAAAAAAATGTTTCCACCTATATTCTTTAACCCGGGAAGCCCGGGTACGACCCCCTAGTTTTAATAAATTTTAAATTTAAAATTTAAAAAAGTATGAAAATTTTTATCATGTGATTTTGTTTACAAATAATATGGTTAAGCATCACAAAAAATTTCAAAAATTTAATTCAATAAATAAAAATTATTTTAAAATGTGTCCTGGTCACCCTTAAATATAAAAATGAGGGTGTGACTCGAGTTTTGTGGGTGGATGTTCTAGATTGCGAGCCATGCACTTCCAATCAGGCGAGATCCGATAGATTGCCAGAGTCATTCTCAATCAATTTTTGTTAAGTATTATGAAAGTACATAACATTGTTTGGAGCTTCAAGCACTTTGGAGTAAAAAGTTGAAAATTAACAATGTGTGAGTCATTTGAAAAAAAGTCTATTCTGACCATTTTTTCGCATTTTGGCGAGCTTCAAAAAATATTATTTTTATAAAAATGACTGTAAGTGGTCCAAGCTCTCATAAATTATCTTACCTTAAATTTTGTAAAAAAATGAGCAATATCGGTTTAATAATTTTGCGGTTGTTTGAAAAAAGTCATTTTGTGTGAAATTTGTTTATCTCTTTATCTACTTACGGTACTTCTACATACCATTAAAATAACTTGTTATAAAAATCATTTAATACATCGATTAGTAATAATACAGTTTAAAATCAGTTATGGATGCATTACTTTATCTTGTTCCAAAAGCATAATTGGTTACATGAAACAAAAATATTTTTAAAAGGATGATTTCTTTTGCCTTTGCAGCTTTTCAGATTTCTTGGCTTTGTTGTGTGTGTGTGTGTGTGTGTGTTTCAATTCTGAAATATTTCTATTGTAAGTTATTATATTTGTACATTTCCTAATTCTACAAAATACTAAGAAAAATATTTAAAATAAAAAAATTGAGTGGGCTATAAATATTGTACAAAATCCCTATAAATTTAAATTTAATTAATCCTTCTAAATACCTCAATTCTTTTAAAATTTATTAAATGATTATGTAAATCTTCTAATGTAGCTTAAAAAAGTCACGAAAAATACTTTAGGAGATAAAATTTTCATGAATTCATAATTAACTACATAAAGGGTTAGAATGATCCAAAACAGTGTAAGTTTACGGACGCGTTGCGCTAAAGCACTAAATAACAACACGAAATAACCTTCAGTTCTGTCAAATCGTTTCAGAAACCGAGAAAAAATCCATTTATCTGAATTAAGGGGGAGGGGGACTAACCCCCTTTTCCCACTTTAACCTTAACCAATGAACTCCCAAAACTAATCAGGGAAGCGCCTTATCACAATGAACCTACAAATTTTTTTTTGAAGCAAATCGGATGTTTCTATCAAGAGTTATTGCGTTACGTACGTACGTACATACATACATACATACAGAACGGGCGGGCACATTAGCTCTCAGGCTTTGATAGCCTGTGAGCTAAAAAGCAGATTCCTCTTAACGTTGCCGTTAACACGGTCGATTGAAATTTTATTTACATCGATTTCTTTCCTCTGAATTTGCGAAGTTAAGAAATATATTGTGTTTTAATTAAATTTAAATAATATTTTCCCCATATGTATACTTAAAAAGGATTAAAAGGAAATAATTCATTTCTTTTCAAACCGTACATTTTTAGAGCGTTCTTTAAAAATAAATTACAATGTCGAGATGATAGATAAATATTTTTTAACGAAATCAATGAAAACTATCGGTGGTTAAGTAATTTTACAAGGTTAATCTTGAAAATTTATCCTGCAATCTATTAAAATATTTTTTTCATAGAATCATTTTCACAAATCATACCAAACCCTGGAATATATTCTTCAATAAACAAATTTAAATAAATATATATATATATAACAGTTTCAAATGAACATCGCTGTGTTTCTTTTCAAAACACTGTACTTTGAATCAGTAAAATCTTCAAAAATACATTTCATAGATGCGGTTTTGATATTTATTAATGCATTTTGATAAAATTAATAAAGACTGTCGATAATTATTTTACCAAGTTATTCCAGGAAAATCATCAAGCAATCGCTTGAACATTTTTAGTGAATTATTTTCACTGAAAGCATAAAAGTATTATTGTAAATAATCTCTGAAATTTAGCGTATTTAGCCAAATTTAAATAGCATTTTTTCCCCTGACGATACTCAATGAAATTCAAACAAAATAACTTTTTTTTTTGAATAAACCACATTTTCATCACTAATTTTTTTTCAAAAATACATTACAGAGATGAGGTGATGAACATAAATGTAATTTAATAAAACTAAGAAAATCTATGGATGATTATAAAGTTTGAGAAGTTTATTAAGCAACACATTACTTTTATTTTTTGTATGGAATTATTTTCACTGAATATCTCAAGCTAGGAAACGTACCTTACTTTAATCAATATAAAAACGATTTTCACTTCATATACATAATGATTTTCAAACGAACATTATAGACTGGGAGCCGGTTGCACAGACCATTACTTCATCAAGTTGACGGTTGAAATTCTAGGTTAAGACAAAACTCGACAAGTAAATTTAAATGCAACTGGTCTGTCAAGTCATATCTTGGTGGAAACCACCGTCAGACCTGATTTTTGTGATTGAACGGTAGGTTTTGTCTTTGTGTTTTCCTGCTCCGAAAGATATGAAACCATCGAGGACTGGGAGCAGGAAAACACAATGATAAACCCGCCAATCAACCATTAAAAGCGGGTTCGCAGGTGTTTTCCACCAAGATATGACTTGAGAAACCAGTTGCATTTTAATAGGCATATCGAGTTTTAGCTGATACTGGAATTTCGGCCATCGACTCGATGAGGTGATGGTCTGTGCGGTTGTCTCCCGGTGTATCACTTTGCTTCGTTTCAAATATAGATGATTCAAGAATTTCACAAAGTTATACAAATGGCATGTTATTTTCATCAGGTAAATTTTTAATAATAAAAGTTTTTAATAATAATTTAAAGAAAATACGTTTTCTGTGAAGTATATCACAAAATATGGATATTTTATAACTTTAAAAATAATAACGCAAAAATGATATTGATTTCTCTTTTCAAAGTCAAGCATCACCGTAAGGACACTAGTGGCAGCTATTGATTTTTCTGGAATTATATAGACTCTAGTAACCACAGGCATTTACTTGTTTAAACCAATTTAAGTATAATTTTTATCTACTTATACTTAATGAGTTTCAAATGAACATTATTTCTTTTCAAACGCCATATTTTTATCTGTACTTTTTTGAAAATGCATCGTATGGATGAGCTTAAGATATACATAAATGCAATCTAATGAAGATAATAAGAAAATAACATCAAAGATTAGAACATATATTTGCTGTAAAAAGAAAAGTAAGCAAATCAACCGAATTGAGAAATCGCGTGAGAGATTCCCAAATGCATAGAGCAATTCCAAAATTTCCAATCAATGGGTTAAGTCGTTGGCGTGATAACATACTTTTCTTCCCAATGTTTATTTGCCCCCATCTTTAACTGGTTTATATGCGGATAAATTTTTATATATTTCATTTTCTCTAAATGAGCTTGCATGTTGTACCGTTGTTTGAAGATGACCTCCTTTATCTTTAAATTTCTCCCGTTCGTCATTCCGAACAACATTACATCACGCTGAAAGAGTAGCACAACATTCTCTTTTCCGATAATCAATATTCATTTACTGTAATGTATGACTTTTCCGTAAGATGTTAATGGCCTCCATTTAGTTATTTCGTCAAAGAACTAATAAACTTTCACTGATCTCTCAACCAAAGAAATTTCAGGCATTGTTTAAGAAGAGTGATGGATGCATTAAAAATATTTACTTTCTGGGAGTTTTGATAGTAATTAAATTGCTTTAGACGGATATAGAAGGATGTAAACAACTTCTTCTTTCTTTATGAATAATATATTTAAAATTTCATTTGGGTAAGAAAGTATGTTAACTTTTCTAAGACATAATTAAAAATGTTAGGAGGGGTATCCCAAAATATTTGAAAAGTGTTACAAAAGTGTTTGAAAAGTGTACATCCTTAATGTTGTAGTATATTGAAAAGCTTAGATGACTGATTGTGTATTCAATAACATCATAAACACCGGCATGCAGCACTGCGACTTGAAATGTATGAGTTCTGAGGTATTCTTACAATAGGGTTACAGTGGCCGAACCGGTTTCCCAATGTTTATTTGTTCTAACTTTAAATTGTTTATAGGCTATAAATTTTTAGGTATTCATATTTTATACAGAAGCTTGCATTTTATATCGTTATGCTAGCTCTAAGGTGCTCTTACAATAGTGATAGTGTGGCTGAACTGATTTACCAATGTTTTTTTTAATCCCACCTTTAAATTTTTATGTTCGATAAAATTTTACGTATTCATATTTTATAAAGGAGTTAGCATGCTATAGCGTTGTTTGAAGATGATCCCATTTTCTTTAAATGTCTTACATTTATTATTCGAATTTATATTACAACAAGCTGAAAGGCACTCTTTACCGATATTCAATACTCATTTTCTATAATGTATGAGTTTTCCTTAAGATTTTACTGGTCTCCATTTAGTTGTTTTCTCAAAGAACTAAAAAGCTTTCACTGATCTTTCAAACAAACCAAAGTCAGACATAGTTTAAGAAGAATAATTGAATATAATAAAAATATTTACTATCGGGAAGTATTGATAGTGACTGAAATGTTTTAACCGAATATAGAGTTATGTAAGCAACTTTGTTTTCTTCCTGAATAACATATTTAAGTAATGATTTGTGGATTAAAAGTGTGTTATAGCTTTTTACAGAACATATTTAAAGAAACAGCAAAATTTTATGATTTTGGAATATACTACTTTCTGTGGAAATTTTAGGGGAATTAAATTTTTAAGTTGTTTCTCTGATTTCAGATTAAAAGCGATAAAAAATTTAAAAATATGGTTTTAGCTTTAAGAATTCAAGTAAATATATTGAGGAATTATCTTCCCCATGATTACTTGTTTCAGGGGAATACAATCTAATGAAGATAATAAGAAAAAAACCCCAAAGATTAGAACATATATTTGCTGGAAAAAGAAAAGTAAGCAAATCAACCGAATTGAGAAATTTTTAAAAAAAATGTTTGTAAAATGTAAGCAACTTTTTTTCTGCCTGAATAACATATTTAAGTAATGATTTGTGGATTGAAAGTGTGTTATAGCTTTTTACAGAACATATTTCAAGCAACAGCAAAATTTTATGATTTTGGAATGCGCTACTTTTTGTGGAGATTCTAGGGGAATTAAATTTTTAAGTTGTTTTTCTGAATTCAGATTAAATGCGATAAAAATTTTAAAAATATGCTTTTAGCTTTAAGAATTCAAGTAAACATATTGAGGAATTATCTTTTCCATGATTACCTGATTTATGGTGAAACCCCCAGATAATGACACCTTAAAGATTCTGTGTTGCTCAAATCACTATTAAAAAATTTTAAATCTTAAATAATTATTTTCTACTTATCTTTTATTGAAAAGTATAGAAGAGATATATTAAAAAATTATTGTTGACAAATATTTTAAAAATTATACTTTTTATTATTAAAAATAGTTTTTTCTCATAAATATGGTCAACAGCTCCAGTAACTGACACCATCCCTATTCTGAAAAAAACAATAACTGAAAAATAAGTTACAATAGTTACAACAAATAAGTTACCACTAGATAGCATTACTTTGTCGAATTTTACAAGTACAGTAATACCTCGACTTACGTCAGCAATTCGTTCCAAGACTAGCGACGTAAGTTGAGAATGATGTAAGTCGAGGTGCATTTAGATAAGTAATAAAATTTCTCTAAAATCTAATCAACATATTCTATTGCATTTAGAGATTATGTTATATACATTTAACATTATCAAAAATATGCATTTGTAATACAAGAATTTGGAATAAATCAATTAATTGTTAACTTACAATTTATTGATTTTCTAGCTGACCCGCACGAGTATTTGAGGATGTAAAAAAAATCAATCAGTTGTTAACTTACAATTTATTGATTTTCTACCTGACCCGCACGAGTCTTTGATGATGTAAAAAAAAATCAATCAGTTGTTAACTTACAATTCATTGATTTTCTACCTGACCCGCACGAGTCTTTGAGGATGTAAAAAAATCAGTTGTTAACTTACAATTTATTGATTTCCTACCTGACCCGCACGAGTCTTTGAGGATGTAAAAAATCAATCAGTTGTTAACTTACAAGTTATTGATTTTCTACCTGACCCGCACGAGTCTTTGAGGATGTAAAAAAATCAATCAGTTGTTAACTTACAATTTATTGATTTTCTACCTGACCCGCACGAGTCTTTGAGGATGTAAAAAAATCAATCAATTGTTAACTTACAATTTATTGATTTTCTAGCTGACCGCACGAGTCTTTGAGGATGTAAAAAAATCTTACAATGAAGTTTAAGCCGACAAATTTTTCTCTTAGAAGCTCTTTCTTAAAGCAGAGTGAATTTTTTAAGCTTTTTCTAGTGACTTTTTTTATTTGTTTGTCACTATCACGTGACGTGGGTAGTTTCCCTTCATAGAATAACAGACTTCTCATATTCTCCTATCTTTACTCTGAGCATAGAACCAAAGATCTTCAAAAAATTAAAAGTGCGTCTTAATTAAGGGAATTTTTTTCCTGGCCTGACGGTGTAAATGCGGGGTGACGTAAGTCGGGCTACTACTATAAACACATATTTGATTTCGATTTTTGCTGAATAGTCAGTTGCTGGTTAGGTGTCAATAATTGGGGTTTCATTCTACACGTGGATTAATTTTTACATACTTAAGTTTTTTAAAATCGGATTGAATTTTGAACTATTACTGGTAGACATCTTCTACCTTATAATTATTACCGTTCTTCATTACAAACAGCATCCAAGCACAATGAAAATCTTGCACAACACACTCATTTCCGTTAATCAATATTTATTTTCTGTAATGTGTGAAATTTTCGTAAGGTTTTAGTGGCCCCCGTTGCGTTATTTCGGGAAAGAACCAATACATTTCCACTGATCGCTCAAGCAAAGAAATTTGGGACATATTTTTCAGAAAAATTAGAATGCATTAAAATTATTTACTTTCTGCGAGTACTGATAGTGAGTAAATTATTTAAGACATGTATAATAATGTAAATAACCCAATTTTCTTTACAATTTAAGGGGACAACGAACCTTCAAGGTCATTTCTTTATTATTTTTTTTATTAATACTTTTGAAAGGCACACTATATGAATTATGGCATATATTTATCACACAAGAAATTAAAAGAAAAATTCGGGGGGAGAAAAATGACGCGTTTTCCTGAATATTTTAAGCGTTATGAAGAACTTTCAAAATGCCCCATGCGCGTTCCATATCAATTAAAATCCCCAATATTTCTTATGCCAGTTTAGTTTAAATATACAAATAAAACTATGTATCGAATTTTATATATTTGAATATAAAGTTAAGAAAAAGTATTTTCTAAATTTTATGAAATTTTCAGCATTTTTGCGTCACATTTCTGTCCTTATCAACGTTTAACTTTCCCAATTATATTTATTTTTAAAAACTATGCACAGTTTTATTTATGTGTGAAAACCAAACTGGCGTAAAAAATGTTGGGAATTTTAATTGATATGCAATGCGCCTGGTGCATTTTGATCATATATCGCTTAAAATATTAAAATTTTGATTTTCATAACGCTTAAAATATTCAAGGAAATTCCTTATTTTACTACTTTTTTTTAATTGCTTGTCTTCCGCATTAAATATATGCCGTATTTTATACAGTGGGCCCTTGAACAGTATTTAAAGTGCAATAAATATGGGTTTCAAGGTCCCTTGCCCCTTTAAATATTGATTTGTGATAGGCAGCATAAAAATATTGTAAGGAATATTTCAAGAAGTTGAAAGATCCTGAATTTTTGAAATGGGCTAAATTTTAAGATAGCAAAATCATTTCTAAAATTGTTCGTTTAATAATAGTGTAAATGTAGAGTACACGGGACACTTCTGCCTCAGATATGGGACTTCTTTAGAGTTGTTATAAAATGATATACAGAATCCGAACTTGGCTCCGGACGTTAATCTCCCCATACTTAACTGTTTTTTATGCGGATGAATTTTAATATATTTCATTTTCCGTAAATGAGCTTGCATGCTGTACCATTGTTTAAAGAAGATTTTTCCCATCTTTAAATTAATCTCATTCGTCATTCCGAACAACATTACATCACGCTGAAAGAGCCGCACACGGCACACTTTTCCGATAATCAATATTCATTTACTATAATGTATGACTTTTCCGTAAGATGTTAATGGCCTCCATTTAGTTATTTCGTCAAAGAACTAATAAACTTTCACTGATCTCTCAACCAAAGAAATTTCGGGCATAGTTTAAGAAGAGTGATGGATGCATTAAAAATATTTACTTTCGGGGAGTATTGATAGGAATTAAATTGCTTTAGATGGATATTGAATGATATAAACGACTTTGTTTTCATTATATATAACAGATTTCAGTATTGATTTGTGTTAAAAGAATGTTATCGTTTTAAGTTTGTTCTGAAATACAAAATGACTACTTTCTTACACATTTTTAAATTCATTTTTATTCGCAAACGCATGAGATTGACGGGCAATCTGTTTAACCCCTTGAGGGGCGGTAAAAAATATTACATCCCACCTAATTTAAACAAGATTTGCACCAGAAACTTTTAACTAAATTTCACATTTTTAACTTCGGGATCGAAATGTTAAAAAAATTGCTTTTTTATTTTAAAATAATTTTTTTTTTATTATTCCGGTGAGAATCCAATATTACAGAGATATTACTGCTTGCCCCTCAAAGGATTAAAAAAGATTGGAATGATCTTTTTTTTTACATTTTTCGGTAGAGGCATCAGATCTTCAAGAAATTGCTGTCAAAGTTTATGTTCTGAACCGTATTTCAGGACACATCAGAGGTGGAAAAGTAAAAAAAAGTTATGCTGTGAGAATCGTTTATAATTCAAGAATTATTGTGTAATCGTTTATAATTCAAGATGTGATTAATTTACCAAAAAATTAAAAGCAAACCTATTTTATTACAAATCACTTCCAAAATCATGCCTGCAGGCGTTATGCTTTTGCGTTTCAAAATGAGTTACAAGATATGTTAGACTGCTTCGCGTTGTTGAGCGGGGGAAAAATATCTTTTCAGAACAGCCTTTTAAGGCTGTTCTCATAACTATTTTCTCTTACATGATCTTGTAACATAAAAAAGATTTGGACTTCTAAATACAATTTTTAATGCTAATTTATTGCATTCATAAATTATGCTTATTTTAATGATCTGAGACTGACAGTCTTTCTTTCATCTTATGACATTCTGGAGTGCATTTCAATTTAATTTTTCTATTGTCAAAACATGATCTTGAAAATTTTCCATAGGAAACATGTGAAGCAATGGAGGATTATGAGAACAAAATCAAAGAACTAGAAAACAGGAATTCTGCTTTTTCAGAATTTAGTGCCGTCCCCGATGAATATATATATATATATATATATATATATATATATATATATATATATATATATATATATATATATATATATATATGTATATATATATATATATATATATGTATATATATATATATATATATATATATATATGTTACATTATTAGATCTAATTCCGCGATTTCCTTATCTTATTCTAAATTACTACTTTATATTCACTAAATCCTTATCCTTATATAATCTCTATCGTTAACTCTGTTAAATTCCCTTTAATTTAATGTCTCACTTATCTTAATCGCTTAAATATTACGCTTTTAGTATTCTTGAATTAAATGTTCCATTCCCGCGCTTTTTTCTTTCTAGATTATTCTTTTAGCTTCCATTTTTACTTTCCCGCGCATTTCTGATGTTATCCTTTTTTCCTTCAAATTCATCCGCTAGTTCTCTTAGCAATCTTTATATCTCGTGACATTCTTAATTATTCATTGGTTGAGAGCGCGACCTACGTCATATTTGTATCCTTACACGTGAGGAACAAAAAGTTGATACTCGCTGTGTTTCAGCAGATTTGAGTCGTATTTTCCAGTTGTCCTCGATCCCCTGTAACCGTCCTGTTATTCGATTATCTGGAATTTTGTTTAAACCTAATTACTACTACGGAGCGATGGCTAATTATCTTGGTGGAAACTGCACTTTTTGCAGGATATTCTAATAAAGTGCTTAGCTGATATTATGAGTTGTTTCAATTTCTTCTGGGGAAACTTCACGGAACGATGCATTCCATTGTTTTCACTCGACAACTGCATTTCAACAATTCGTTCTACCAATATAACAGATTGGAATTATCTGTTCTGACCACTTCTTTTACGCCTTTATCGCTGGATGAGATCCTCAGCTGTTATCGTGACAGCCTGTACTGCAATTTCAACGATAAAGCCAATCCAATGTTGCTAGAATGCAACATATATAATATACCGAGTGTCCCAAAAAGGACTGACTGATTTTAAAGTTCAATAACTTCCAAACGGTGACAAATATTAAAAAAATTCTTGCAGGAGGGTTATGCATAATGTCAAAAGTTTTATTACAGTGATTTTCGATTTTAGTTCGGATTACAAATAATAGATGGCGCTGTAAGCAATAGTCGCTAAATACAGGCGCGATTTTTGGTCCTTTCTGTTGTTCCATGCAGAAAAAGGAGATGGAAATGTATTATCCGGGCCACGAAGTACCAAAAATTGAGCCTGAATTTAGCCTCTAATGATCTCAGCGCCATCTATTGTTTGTAATTCAAACTAAAATCGAAAATCACTGTAAAAAAACTTTTGACTTTATGCATAACCCTCCTGCAAGAATTTTTTTAATATCTGTTACCGTTTGGAAGTTATTGAATTTTAAAATCAGTCAGTCCTTTTTGGGACACCCGGTATATATATGTATATAAATGTAGATAGTACAAAACATATTTCAGTTTTAAGGCTTAAAAAATACAATTTTATTTTATATAAAATGACGTCATTTGCATCCGCTGAAGAATTCCACATTTATTAACCAGTCTTAAACAACATCTACAGAAAAAGTATTAATATGATGTCACTATCGCTGAATAATACACAAATCCGAAAAAAAAAGAGATGTTATTTAAGTAACTCGACAAAAAAAATCTGCTATCGAATGATTCATATGCCTTCATGTGTTTGTAATATTAATATAGATACTTCAAACCAAATATAGTTTATAATAGTTCCATAATTTATCAGAAATCATTCATTTATATTTTTTCAAAATAGCACGTATTTTAATTACACTTTTTTCAGTTATGAGAAAATGGCAACAAAAGATATATTTACTATTTTCCAACTATTTTTCCTTTACTTTCTACAGAAATGGAGTACTAGCGTTACCAAAATTATAGGAATGGTGCTAAAAATTACAAAAGAATTAATGTCTCAAAAATAAATATAGATGCAGTTTTCAAAGAGATTGCATTTAAAAGTACTTCTTTTTTTTCCAATACGACGGTATAAAAATTGAAAACGTGAGATGTTTATAAGTTTAAAAGTTTGAACTAGTATTTAACCATTCAATGATACATCTGCTTTGTTTTACGTCTGGTTTATACAATGGAACGTTATTTTTAGAGACGACATTTTAATAGATGAGCAAAAGAAATAGCATATCGCGGGCCAAAAAAAAATCGGAATGTATGTTTCGAATGAAAGCAACCATTTCTCTCCATATTCGCGAAAATGTGCAAGAGTAGGTACTAGCTGATCAAATTTGCGTAACACACGTATGTAATAAATTTCAATTATTAATTATTTTGTATCAAAAACTATATAGAATTACAGATCTACTTAAATGCACATGCAAAATGTTACGTGAAAATATAAAATGTATTAAAGTGGTGCAACAAGTACTATTTTGGACCACTTGTTGTGGAAATTTCAGTTATTTAAAAATTAAACCCTTATTGTAAAAACAATGTGTTCAGAATTTTGTTTTACTTTGGACCGATAGATATTTTACACTCGATTCACAAAATCATCTATTTAATTATCACTACGTTATTAATGTAGGAGAGCAACTTAGTGATAACAACCTAAAATATTAATATTTCAACACGTTTATCAAATGATAATTAAGATACTAGCTGATCAAATTTGCGTAACACACGTATGTAATAAATTTCAATTATTAATTATTTTGTATCAAAAACTATATAGAACTACAGATCTACTTAAATGCACATGCAAAATGTTACGTGAAAATATAAAATGTATTAAAGTGGTGCAACAAGTACTATTTTGGACCACTCGTTGTGGAAATTTCAGTTATTTAAAAATTAAACCCTTATTGTAAAAACAATGTGTTCAGAATTTTGTTTTACTTCGGACCGATAGATATTTTACACTCGATTCACAAAATCATCTATTTAATTATCACTACGTTATTAATGTAGGAGAGCAACTTAGTGATAACAACCTAAAATATTAACATTTCAACACGTTTATCAAATGATAATTAAGATTTTTGGTGCTATGAGAATTGAAAAATAATTAGTATGATACGTTGTTTGAATTTGATAGGGATCAAATTCCAATATCATTAAATACATTATGAAAAAAGAATATATCGGGGTCAAAGTTTTAGATAAATGTTAAAACATTCATATAATTACTTCAAATGTACGAAAAACATATAAATATATTAGTTAATATAACGCTGAGATCTTTCGAACGCAAACGCTCTCATTTTCAAAGGTAAAGATGGCTTACTGGAATAATAGAGAAACATATGTAAAAGAAAACAAAATACTATGCATGTGCAGGCGAAGTTCAGTCAACTAAGCTAGAAGAGGGGTGAAAATATCAAGTCATATTTTCAGGAGCTCTTGAAATACCTAGAATTTTAAGCCAAATCGCGGGTATATTATAAGAAAGGAGACCGTTAATAACAGATATTGATCTTTTCAAAACCTCTTCTAGTGCAGTGGGTAGAACTTCGCTTTCGCATGCGTATTATTTTGTTTCGTTTTAAGCATGTTTTTTTTCTATTCCAGTCATTCACCTTTCCCCTCTGAAATTGAACGCGTGTGCGTTCGAGAGATCTCGACTAATATCTTTATATGGTTTTAGTACATTTTAAGTAATTATATGCATGTTTGAACGTTTATAGTAATAACAAGATGGAAATTTCTCCACGACAGTAGTTTTTAGTACAGTATTTTTTTCCTATGAAATTTTTATTCCTTTATTTAATGATTTTAATATTTTTTTTAATGATTTATTCCTTGAAATGTATCTTTCTATGTAGATTACTTTTTAGACTACAAATGATTGAAATTTTTAAAAATCGGTTTGAAAATTTTAAAAATAAAAAATTTCAAACTGATTAAATATTTCATATAACTCATGAACCACATGACCTACTTCATTACTTTTTTCACTATTGTGGGCAGAGAAATTTTCTTCCTAATTTCACTTCAGTATTTATTTAAATGTTACTTACAAAATATGCAATAATTTTAAAAGTAAGGAAGAAGTGGATTTTCTTAGAGTGATTTTTAGTTCGAGGAGTATATTTTCAAAATTTCCGCAGGAAATCAAAAATTCTGCTGACAATTTATTAAGAGTATAACATAAAACCTCTCTACAAAGTTCCATTCATTTGTTTAGCAAGGAAGTTTAGATACATCCTTTTAAACCTAGCAATTTAAGAAAAAATCTATTCTGAGATAGATGGTCTTAAAGTCTTATTTCCGGGCAGGGCTGAACTGATAGTACAACGCAAAGACTGCTGTATCCTGAAGTAATCACCGTAGAAATACGCAGTTTAATTTAATTAATTTATTTAACATTTTAGTATTTTATTAACAAAAAAAAAAAAAGAAATGTATTTTTTGAGAATTTTGACACCCGGACCACTTATGATAAAATTCTGTTCTGTTTGTTGTATTTTTACTTTTTCTATCTTTAGAAGAAGAAAGTATTGGATTCGTAAAAATTTTAGACTACCGGTTTTCGACTTATTTACGCGTTTTAGGTATGAGATATCCCGAAATACATGTTTTTACATAATGTTCTCTCTGTGAGTATGTGACCCTGTCTGCCTATATATCTGTATGTGACACAAATTTTGTGGGTCCCCTATCTCAAGAACTAATGCGCTGAATTTAAAAATTTTTATATTCTGTTAGACGCAGATATAAATTGGTGCTGATTAGATTTTGATGTAAATTGCCTAACAGGTGGAACGGCTATGCTGCATTTTGCACGATTTCCGCAATAGCTTATCTTAGGAAATAATGCACGGAGTTTCATGAAACTTCAGATTTAGTTAGACGTTGACACAAGTTGTTTATGATTATATTTTGGTGTTAATCGCCCAATAGGTGGCGCTGGTATGCTGGATTTTTCACTATTTTCGCAATAGTTCCATCTCAAAAACTAATGCAGGGATTTTCATAAAATTTCAGATCCTGTTAGATGCTGATACAAGTTGTTGCTGATTATATTTTGCTGTAAATCATCCAACAGGTTGCGCTCCTATGCTGAATTTTTCAGGATTTACACGGTTTTAGCGATACTTATATCTCAAGAACTAATGCATGGAATTTCATATCTTTAGAATCCTCATGATGGGCATAGATTTCCATTTAACTCTGGCACTATGATAGCGATTTTTGAATTATCTTAAAATAACGTTTTGTGATTGGTACATTCAACTAGTTTTCTTTCACGTGATTCTATGTGCAAAACTGAATTTCTCGCTATTCATTTGTTAAAACGAACACTCTGAAATGAAAAACATGGTTACTTTTGCATACAAAAATATTTATGTAAGTCTGAGAAACTAATATCTTTGCGTAGAAATGTTATATAAAATGCACGCGATGCAAATATTATATGGGAAGTTAAAAATAAGGCAAAAGAGAAAATAAAAAAATTAGGAGATACCAGATCTGTGAATATGCGAAGTTTTTATTTCAGATATTTTAAATGTTAACGATATAAAGGTAAAGAAAGAAACAAAATTATAATGCAATAAATAACTACATATGGATTGATAGTAATTAAATATTAATTATGATCAGACAATATTCACTATTAACCAGTAAATAATAATTATTAAACAATTGATAATTTTAAAATCTAACAGAGTTCCGATAATTATGCGATTTTGCTCCGTAAAATTATAGGAAAATTGATGTATGCAATTTAATGCTATTTATTTACTTTCTATTTCTTCAGAATCATCCGAATATCAAACTTATTTTGACACAACTGTACTAGAAAATATGCATTTAACTTTACTTAAAATATCATTAACTGTAATTCATTTTCTCGAAGCTTTATTCGCATTTCATTGAAATGCTCTATCTGGAAACAAAAAGGAGAAAAGACGATCTTGCAGTTTTCTCAATTATTCTGCAGGCTCATTAATATCCGAAGATCTGTATTAATTTCTCTGATAATCTCCGTTTGAGAAATCCGATTGCTATTATTTAAAATATAACCCCTTCATTCCATTAACTCTCAGAAATATTCTTAGTCTACACATCTCTGTAATTAGCGAACTGATTGGAAGATGTTAAAATACGACGCGATTTGTAGAAAGATCAGTTTGTTATCGACTGAGAAATGCTGTTGATCTTTTAGATTTCTTTCTCATCTGACAATGGTGATGTTTTACTCTATCAAGCATTCAAAATACTAGGATTAAGTAAAATGAAATATTCTTTTCACAGCAATAAGCTGTTTGGGGAGTGAGGGATCATTAGAAAATCCGTGATTAGTTGTGCAGTAGCCGGTTTTGAATGAGCTGAGAGAGAACTCATGCTTTAAAGATAAAACATAATATATTTTGTTTCAGAATTTAACCCTTTGAGCTCTGCCGGGTGAATTTTCACCCATATAAAATCAAAATCTTTTAATTTCCTTCAAAAACTCTCCATTTTAAAAGCAAAAACTGGGTTTTGTAGATTTTACTTGTCTTCTTAAAATCTACATGACAGCACTATTCTCTGCAAATATCTAGTAGGTTTTTAATGCGACCTTAAAAAGACTCCAATTTTGAATGTTTAGAAATTTTGTATTTTTCAAGCATTATAAAGAAATATTTTTCAGAGGAGATAACATTTTTTTCTCTTGGACACATCAAACATTTAATAATAATTACATGCAAATCACTAAACTGAAAATTTAAATAATTACAGGGGATAGAAATAAGTAATGGTAGAATTTTCTACCAGCAGAGCTCTAAGGACTACAAAAATGTGCTTTGTCACTAGATGGCAGCACTAAAATTACATACCAGACAGTGTTTCAGATCCAAAATTTAGATGCTTATAATTTAATTCCAAGGAATTTAAATTTGTGTTTAATTCAGCAGATTGACGAGTTTATTATGTTTTAAATATTTCTAAACAAAAATTAAATATTTTTAACATCTGTTTCATCTATAAATTTTATTAGTTTATATTTTTATATTATGATTTAAAAAATTTTAAATTTTGAATTTCCTCATTTAATAAATTTTTAAAATATTTTAATAGTCTTAGAATTTGTTTAAACAATGTAACTGCTTAAAATATGTTAAAATTTCAGCAATTATAGTAATTTTAGAATAACTTTGCGGTGTCATTTCTTGTATTAGCGTGTTGAAATGAATGCTCTAGAGCTCTGATGGTGGAAAAACTTCCCACGTCCCCCAGCCTAAAGGGGGTATTTAAAAAAAAAATTTAATCACATGGTTCAATTTCAGACAGTCCCCTAATCACATTTTAAGTGATTTTCTAGCATATTTTTAAAATTTTAATAACCCGGAGCTCAAAGGGTTATTACAAATTGTTAGTTTCAATACTGGGCCAATTTTGTAATTTTTTTTATGAAACTGAATTATTGACATTTTTTAATTTTAGATGATACTGAGATAAGCTACAAAAATATAATATTAAATGATTGATACGTAAAAAAAAAACAAGCATTGAACCACCAGCTTAATATTTAAAAAAATAACTATTAATTGTTTATTGGAAAAGAATTATTATTAATGAAAGTAACAGTTTTAAAAATAGAAAATAAACCAATCAGAAAAAATGATATATTTTTAATTTAAGTATATTTTCAAATTAAGCAGTTGTTTAGTTTTATATGTTTCTGAAACTTCTAGGTTTGTGTATGATTCCGGCCTGAAGGTATCGGCCTCAGTCTGCTGAATAACAAGTGACTTGAGCATAATTCCGCCCTGAACGCATTAACCTGAGTCTGCTGAATAACAAGCGGCTTGTGCTAGATTCCTTCCTGAACGTATCAGCCTCAGTGTGCGGAATAACAAATGGCTTGCGCATGATTATGTCCTGAACGTATCCGCCGGAGTCTGATGAATAACAAGAAACTTTTGTTAGCGGTAAAAAATAATATTCATTTTAATTAAATGTCTCTCCTAAATGTAATTATTCCATCTCATTAGAACTTCAAAATTCATCAATAGATAAGCATGATGCCTTTATAAGCTTCATAGAGTATCTTTATCGCCGACTTTTGGCAATACAGGACTTAGGAGAGATGTTTAAATTCCCCTAAGATAAAATGTTCACTCTCAGCAAAACTTTGTAGAATACCTTTATATTCCAGTATCAACAATATAAAACTTTGTAGCTCTACAACAAGACTTCGCAACTCTGTTAAAGAGTTTCTTAGTATCCATATATCTAATTTAAAAGGAAAAGTATTTTTATTATGTTGTTTTTTAACTTTATAATAAAATGTCTACCGGAAATATGTGCATAAATAAAAATGAAAGAGAGGTTATTTAAGTCAAATGACCTTCAGAATGAAAGGTTCTTTTTTAATTTACAATCCAATATACTTTGGTAGGATACAAAATTACATTTTATATGCATGAAGACTATTTTATGTATGGTAAAATTACGGTTGAAGAAAGTCCATTTTGATAAAAAGTGTGTATAATATAACCATATTTCATAATATTCCATATTGGGCAAACTAAATAATTCAATTTCGAGGGATGTTTCAATAGAATTCATTTAATTCTTCGATATTACGTACTTATTTTTATACAAACGACATGCATAATTTTATATGAGTATAGTGCGATAGAATTAAAAAAATGATTAGTAACAAGTTAGGAGTAATATATTTTCAATATGTTTATTGAAAAACGGTATTTAAATTATTAAATATATGTAATGATAAAATAGTGAAAATATGACAGTTTATATAATAATATTCACAATTTTTAAATTATTCATGTTTCTGCTTTGATTTTTTGCATGATTTTTTGTATGTTTGGAAAAATTACAAATTATTTATGCGAATTTCTGAAAATATCTATGATTAAGATATATAGGTGTTTCTACCTATGACACCTTAGCGCTTTCAGATTAATAATTAATATTTTAAGGTATTGTTGTTTTAAATGAAAAGTTATTTTGTGAAGAACATTTAGTGTATCTTATAAAATTATTTCTTAAATATAGACGTATATTGATCGTTAAAATATAAATGAACTGTCTG
Source organism: Maratus speciosus (assembly GCA_963932465.1). Taxonomy (NCBI): domain Eukaryota; kingdom Metazoa; phylum Arthropoda; class Arachnida; order Araneae; family Salticidae; genus Maratus; species Maratus speciosus. The sequence goes on along the minus strand of OZ010788.1, from coordinate 376,698,354 downwards.
TACAGCTGAAGACTGATCTTCAAAGAAACGAAATTCTGCCTTTGAGAAAAACTTGTTAAAATAAGGGTTTGTCGATAAACATTCCAGTGTAATTGAAGACACACATTTTCAGTTTTGTCGCTTTAATGATTAACTAATGATTATACATATGCTGACAAGTCTTCGACCATATCGCTAATCGGATTTTCAAAAGGTTAGGATCTCCATTGACTTTTCTAGGGTAAAAAGGGTAATGTGTCTTATATAAAAGGCACGTGGCGATAGACTCAGATGGAATTCAAATTTTTAGCATCGTTGTTCACGTTGATATAGGGGTTCATTCAGCATTCTTACAAGTTGGATTTATTCACAGAAGTAGAAAAAGGAACAAAACATTCCAGTGCGCACACTTGCTTGAATCATGTTTGATTTTTCATTTAGTTTAACATAGCAACGCATACTTGACAATACAAGTGCTTGAGAAACCAACGCCAAGCTTGCGAAATGTCGCATAATAAATCACGCGAGATCTTTCTTGCGCCTAACCCGATTTAAACTTGATTTGATGTGCGAAAACTGCGCTCGCAGATGCTTTGCCACGCTGTTTTGGTGAATACGAATACAAACATGACATGAATCATGACATTAATCAAGTTTTTCATGTCAAGTTAAAAACAAGCAACAAAGGTGTAAACTTTTTTACTTGATTCAAACTTGGATTAAGCTTGCAGAGGTAATCTGTCAAGTTAATGCAAACTTGTTGACTGGACAAATTTAGCTAGCACATAGCTTGTGCTGTCACGGGCAATTCTTTCTATTTAAGAAGAAGAATAAATGGCCTTACTTTCATTAACAATTAATTTAAGGGCAAGTTATACTTCTTTGGCTTAAAATTGACCCGATTTTTACGATATTTTTCGGTTACAAAAAACAAACAGCTATCATTTTCAGATATTTCGTATTATATTTACTCACAGCCCACTTATATATTTAAATTTTATGTGTAAAAAAATAAAAATAATAATATGCCTTGTGCGACGGGGAGTACTTTTAGGTGTGCGACTCGATTTTTCATTCGGGCAACCACTTTTCTCCGGTCACAAGGAACTAGAATTTGATCACCAACTTATGAAAGGATATTAAATTTTCTTGAACATACACCAACATTTAGTTTGCAAAGTTCATTTTTGACAAATACCTGATTAATTCACAGAAAAGATAATTTTTTTCGATGAGTTAAAAAAAAATAATCATAATAATCTAGAAAAAGTGAACTTTTTGGAGGTATAAGCTCTGCAAAAACGGTTACCTTTCTTTTAAAAAAGGTTGAGAAAATTGGACGAATAGTTATCCAGAAAAACAAGTTGACATTTTTACAATAATGATATTCTAATGAGAGGCGTTATGTCCAATGAGAAAAAAAAAAAAAAATATTAAAGAATTTACGATATCGCGAAACTGATTGAGGGCTACGATCTACACAGAACAATCACTTACAGAATGCAAAACACAAAAAGACTAATAAATAAAAAATCTTGATACAGAGAATTAAAGCATCCCATAAAAAATTATTATTTTTTTTAGGTAAGAACTAAAGGCCTTATTTTTAGCTGGTGGTATGAAAAGTGGCTGAAAGGTATTTAAAAAAAAATCTTAGTACTGAATAAATTTTATTTAAAAGAAGTCAAAATTTGAAGTATTGTGATAAAAGATTGAAATCAGATTTCTTTTACAAATGTAGAAAAATTGACGAACATTGTTAAAAAAAGAATAAAATTCGCATAAAAAATATAATAAAATTTTAAAAATGCCTCAAAATTATTTTGCTCAAATCAAACAATCGTCTTTAAAAAAAAAAAAAAAAAAAAAAAAAAAAAAAAAAAAAAAAAAACGCTACAAATTTTATTTAATATAAAAATTTGCGAAAGAGTACAAAGTCTATATTTCTATATATATTAATCTATATTTAATAATTTATATTTATTAATCTATAATTAGGATGATTTCCGAATAAAATTTACTAAAGAAACAGCAAAGGCTTATAATATACCATACTAAAATATTGAAATCATATTTATTAATAAGAAAAATCGGACCAGAACACCAAAAAGTACTGAAAAATGCAGAAAAAATAATTAAAAAAAATCGAAAATGACCTTAGAAGTGCACAATTTTAGATATATCAGCCAAACGCAGCAGTCTGTTGAGAAAACGTTAAAACAGCTAGAAAAACGAACACACAGAAATCTGTTTTTATTATATATAATATGTATGTGCGACAATCTTCGGTGAGAGGTCATGGTACGGTGAAAATAATGAAGCAACAATCGCTCCATAGCATTCTAAAAATTTTGACGGCCGTCTTCGTTTAAATACCAATCATGACCACATATTCGATCTTTCATCGGCACTCTACTAACTTAGGCCTTGGTTGATAAGCATTGGAATTTTTCGAATAAAGACATAACTTTTTCACGGAAGAAGATAATACAGGGATCAAGAATCCACCACACGATTCATAAACACGGAGCACCTTTTCCCAACTTCGCTATTCACACTCCGTTCTATACGGCTTTACCCTTGATTCGATTAATTCTGTGGCGTCTTCTGGACAGCAACGTAGCTTTTAATATCAATAAATGCACAGAAATCCGCTGCTCCACGCACATGTTTCAGGTTAAATAGTCGAAGGCGGATGAATTTTTTACGCAATGCAGAAATGAGGGAAAGCGAATGGGCTCACTACAATGGGAGGGAACTCTTTACTGTAAGCGGTATAATGTAGAGCAGAAATTACCGCGTCACAATTCGCGGCAAATTTAATTATGGAATAAAAAAGATGAAAGAAAAGAAATGGTATTCAACATATAACTTTAATAAATATCAGCGATTTAAGATTAGGTAATAAAATGGTTTTGAAAAAAATTATTAAGGGGGCTTGTTTTTAAGAAGAATTTGAAGGAAATTAAATACGCGTTTTAAGCAGAATGATTTTTAAATGAACGGAATGAATAGAATATTATTTAAGATATGAAAAAATTTAATAAACTAGGACTGTAGAGTAATTTAGAAAAGAAATTTCTATAGAATAATTTTAATCAGGCAGGGAAATTTAATTTTCGTAATATACGTATATATATATGTGTCTCTGTAAGCTGGTAAAACATAGTTCGTTAGACGCAGAAGTAAACTTACTGTTTTTCGGGATTTTATATTCGCGATCGCGTAAAAAGAAAAAAAAATAAAGAAATGAAATGAAAAGAAAAAGAAAAATACATTCATCTTCAGGGTACCGTAATGGTACTGGTATTTTTCATGAAAAAAAGAAATTAATATTTATTATTTCAAAAAAGAATGTTTTCTGAAGTTCGCTTCCACTCTTTACGCCTTTGATGCATTTTCATCTCGCAATCATTGGCTGTGGATGGAGTTATCAAAAACCAAAAATGTCTACTGTTAAGTGCTATCTTTACGGTTGTAATAGTTTATTTAAAAAAAATGAAAATTTTCAATTTCAAAAGCGAAATAATTTCTGTAACTCTTTATTTCCTATTCTGTTTCCTACAGTTTGAAAGAACCATCGCTGTAGTCCAAGTGGAATGCCAAAAAAAAAAAAAAAAAAAAAAAAAAAAAACTAAAAATATCCAGAATTAGAATATTATTTTCTTCTCTTAAAGGTATCTTTCATTTCACAAATGTATAGTAAGTATGCCAAAAAATATTTTGAGGGATTGTTTTCATGTTCTCCAGTTTCCCTGCAGCTTAAAACTTTCGTTCACGTTGCCCTGATAGAAATGCCAAACGAAAACACGCGGATAAACGGTACTTTTCTGAAGCTGCGAGCAACGCCGAGCGGGTGTGGAAGTATGTATTTTATAGAAGGGCATATTCTCAGGCTTCCTGTGATACAGGAAAAAGATTAAAACCATTTTTAAAAAATTTAGAACTCTAATAGATTTTTTACATCTACCCTATATACATAAAATCCTAATGAAACGAATTTATGAATCGGAAGTATGAAATAGAAGTATGAATCGACTGATTAAACAACTGATTATGTTTCACGGCGATTTCTCATAAAATATGGAATACTTTGCGATGGAATTAACACCAAAAATCAATATTGATCCGCAGATTTCAAAACTGATATTAGAATTTTTAAATTCGAATTAGTTTTCGAAATATTAATTTTTTTCTAATTTTATATACATTTTTCTAATGATAGCAACTCAAATTTTAATCAAACAGATTTTTTTTTTTTTTTTTTTTTTTTTTTTTTTTAATATATATAACTCAGAAAAGTTTGACATGGTAACCCGGCTATTGTTGTTTATTTGATAATAAATGTTTATTTACTTTTATTTCTTTTTACAAATTATATAAATTATTTTGTTCTATGATTATTAATTATTTTTTTGACATTTCATTTAGAAAATAATAGAAAATAATTAAAAAATACAGTACTACTTAGTTATTCCGTCGACCAATTTCGCCAAATGATATAAATCGCCAAAACACTCGCCAAATTATACAAATTGACATAATTTTTATTTTAAATAACGAAAGAACAAATAAATTAGTATAACATTAATAAATATACGAATAAAACGTCGAAATAAAAATCACTTGATGACGTAAACACGAGTAACTTGCTTAAAGTCAAGTGAATGTGACATTTACGATCAACCATTATTCGCATTTAATCTTATAGTTTGGCTTTAGATTTCTGGTCGTCGCGATATTTAAGGAATACCAAAAATGCATATGTAACTGGTATTTGAAAACGAGGTTTTCGCCAAATTTTCGTAAAAAAAATAAAAATCACGCCAAACCTGCGGTGCGTATCTGGCCAAATATTACCACTCGAAAAAAAAAAAAAAAATGCTAACTGGCGAGTTGAGAAAAGCTATTGGCGAGCTTTGCATCCTGCTAGCGTAACAGCACCCAGAATTCTTTGCGACCATAGCAATATTTATGTAGTTTCATTCGAAAAAAAATTTTGATTTTTTAATCAAAATGGAAAACTTACGGTCCCATATTGGCGCGATTTTTTTCTGACGCCAATGTCATATACGGAACGGGCACATAACTGGCGCCAAAGTATCGTTATTTTGATTGATATGGTAAGCCGGATGTTGTTGTTTATGCTGTTGATGCATTCTCCAAATTGGCGTCGTTAAAAAATCACGCCAATGTGGGACGTATATGACATCTTTGCAAAACTTTCATAGGAACGGCGAAGGGATCAGACCGTATTTGTTTATGGCAGTTGACGACTTGAACTATTATAATAGAGATGAAATGATGGCGATAGAATAATATTTGACGACTTATCACCTGTACCTGGCTAACATTAAAGTACCAAAATGGCACCTAGAGTATAAAAAGCGAAGTGGTCCGCCTGGAACTGTTGATGATAGTCACATGACTTAGGCTATTGTTATAGAGATTGTTTTAAAATACCGGGAGACAAAGACTCTTATACTTAATTTATTTTATTTTAGCTTCTTTTCAAATGTTTAATTGATCCTCTTTAATCAAAAACGAAAACAACCATTGGATGTCTTAACAGCAACTGATTCGGCCTTAAATTTTTGTAATCAAAGGGAAATGAATGGAAACCCGTTTACAGGGAGATCTGCACAGCTTTTATCAGAATAATTCAATCTTATCTAATATTTTTAAAGCCCATCGGATTAGCGTGTTTTTAGATTATGCGGTGTCTGAACGGGGATTGGCGAGCGTAGCTTGCAGAGGGCAGAGCCCCCTAGTTTAATATATATTTTTACAATGCCCACTCTCGCAATAACCAGATCATATTTATATGAAAAAAACCACAATTAACATTTCACAATTCACAATTAACATTTTGGAAATGTATAAAAAGCCATAATTTCGCATTGACCTAGCATAAGGAAGTAACAGCCGAAGAAATTGCTATAGGCCACTATTTGCAATCGGCCTTTTTTAATCTTTACATTTCAATGGTTTAAACAAGTAGTTTGATTCAAGTCTTAAATTTGTATTTTATTTATATTTTATTGTTTGGTGTATTGATTGATAGATATGTTTATTTCAATGTGGAATATAAGCTGGAAACAAATTTTGATGTATTTATATTAATTTAATTGCAAACGGATATGTCTTTCGCAATCATCCGCTCGGGATGGAGATGAATTTTTTTTTTTTTTTTTTTTTTTTTTTTTTTTTTTTTTTTTTTAAACCATGCTTGAAAATAATTTTTAAAAAAATAAAAACTGTGTAAATAGCAATACAATTTTTAAGCAAAATGCATTTGATAGTACATTTTTCCCTATTCGAAGGTGTAAAAATTGAAAACGTGTGGCGTTTATAAGTTTTAAAAATTACGGTAAAAGCAAAATTTAATCATCTGGGGTTGCTAACATAAAAAATGACGTCAGCATTACGTACGTACACGTTTGACTCCTTTGCAATACACAGATATATACACTTTTTTACAATTCCAGTCTTTGAAAACTGCTATTTTATAAAGATACGAGGAATAATTTGATTGAAATGTTGGTTTTTCAAAGTGCTTCAAAGTGTCATTTAAAAACTTTAAAGCGAAATAGATGACCCTGATATGAACCTTATTTCCATAAAAGAATGACTTGGAAACGATACGTGATGCCATGCGCCAATTATTTAAATAAACATATATGACAGGTTGTCCTGTGATCACATAAGTCTCTCCCGCAATTATTTGATTTGTGTAGCGTCGATTTTTTGTGCGGGTCGCATTCGTGTACAGAAGCCTCAATACACTTTTACGACCTATTTTCGTAGAGACATTTTCATAATAATAAGTGCATATATTATCTGCGACCATTGGCAACCTTTGCCGCAGTTTGAGTTTGAAATAACAAAGGCATAACGAATAGGTACGTACAAAGATCTCAAACAAATCGTATTATTCCCAGATCTATCGGTGTTATAGTCAGCGAGCTTTAAAGCTACATTTAAGAAAAACGGTGACCTGTATAATATACATGAGGACGTATATTTCAAAACTCGCCTTATCCAGGAAATCAATTTTTGGGAAATCGCGAAAAATCTTTAACTGCGTCCATTGATTTTCAATGTAAACTAAGATTTTACAAGTATTCAGATACATTATAAAACTAATTTTTGCCGATTGTAGTGTTCCTTTTTGGTGGAGATTTTTTAATAGAATAGATTGAAAGAGAAAACACAATTTTTTTAAAGTTTGGATCAGGCGAGTTGTGAAATTCACGTCCTCATATACATATATAAATAATATATATATATATATATATATATAAATAATAAATATATATAATATATATATATATATATATATATATATATATATATATATATATATATATATATATATATAATAAATATATATAAAATATATATATATATATATATGTATATATATATATATATACCGCTAAATATATATATATATATTTAGCGGTAAATAATACAAGACATTGATCTTGTATTCACATTTTTAACCCAACCCTTGTTGTTTTTAAATACTGTCTAGTAAAATTTCTGTTTTTCCCACTTGCGCCGTTGCTAATTTCTGCGAAGTACATTTGAAAATGTTCGGTAATCCACACAGCGTTGATATCATAAGCAATATAAATTATCGGAAACTGAGCACAAATAATGCCTATTATGAAACCTTAGTTTGTGTCTATCAGTTCTTACACTATTACACTTCGACTGACAAAGTACTTTGTCTTCTGTTTATTACTGTGGTGCTATGTCTCGCATATCTCCAGAGAGTAGCATTTCCAGCCATGCTTTCCTGTGTGAATATAGCTCATATCGGCGATATGTACCTCCTCTCAAACTTTTATATACAGCTTTGAAACACCGTACATAAATTACAGACAAAAATATAAATACAGCCACTACATATTACCCATTAGCTACATAACCACATACATCTCTAATTATTTTATTTTACATTATTTAACATTTTCTGGTGTTTGCCTACTCATGTTCTGGCGGAATGATGAAATAAAAAAGAAAAGAGCCCAGTTAAACTGATGGCATTGAGCTCACAGACTATTCACCTGAATTGTATATTATACACTTATTTCAAAGAATAATGATTCTAAAAAAATAAAGTGGAATTCGCAAACTCTTCTTATACTTAACCAATGAACCTCCATATCTAATCAGGGAAGCGTCTCATAATAATAAACCGGTATAACAATTCTGCATGAAAAATCCATTTTTTTAAGGGCGAGCCACCGCTATTACCCTTTATACTTAACCAAGGAACCTCCAAATCTAATAAAGTAAGCACCTTAACAGAATAAATCAGTATACCACATTCTAAGCAAATCGGATAATTCTGCATGAAAACTCATTTATATAAATTAGAGGGGCCTAGCCCACATTTCTCCCTTTATATTCAGCCAATGAACCTGCAAATCTAATCAGGTAATCTCCTTATCAGAATAAACCGGTATATCAAATTTGAAGCAAATCTAGAGATTCTGCATGAAATAGTCATTTATCTAAATTAGAGGGGGGGGGGGGCACCAGTGGCCGAGAGGTTCTGCTCTCGAAGCTGGTAGACGGGAGGTGCGGGTTCGAACTGAATCGCGCCCGTCGGCCTAATCGTTTCGGATTTATCGTGGTTTTCTTCGAAACCTTGGATTTCCAAGTGTGAATACGGATTAGGTTCCCTTAGAAAGATCTCCACGAAGGGTACCCTCCCCCCTTAGAGCCTATATCCCTCGTGTTGATAATTGGCCGTCATAAACAAAACCAACCAACCTAAATTAGGTCGTAGCCCCCTTTATCCCCTTCATATTGTGCCAATGAACCTCCAAATCTAATCAAGGGAGCCTCTTATCAGAATAAAACGGTATACCAAATTTGCAGCAAATCGAATAGAAAAACCCGTTTATCTAAATTAAGGGGTTTTGCCCCCCAGCTCCCACCTTTATACTAAGGAAGCGCCTTATCATAATAAACCGGTATACTGAATTGAAGCAAATCGGATAAGAAAACCCATTTGTCTAAATTAAGGGGGTATTATCCCCCCCGACACCCCCCTTTATATTTAAACACTGAATCTCCAAATCTAATCAGGGATTTGCCTTATCAGAATTAACCGGTATACCAAAATTGAAGAAAATCTGATAATTCTGCAGTAAAAACCCATTTATCCCAGTTAAGGAGGGGGATTATCCCCCCCGAACCCCCCTTTATACTTAAGCAATGAACCCCCAAAAGTAACCAGGGAAGCGCCTTGTAAGAATGAACCTTGAAAAAAAATTGATGCAAAAGGGATATTTCTATCAAGAGTTATGACGTTACGTATGTACATACGTACGTACATACAGAACCTGCAGGCACATTAGCTCTTAGGCTTTGATAGCCTGTGAGCTAAAAACTATAAGAGTTCTGAGGACTATTTAAAAGTTGCATGTTCATTTTTCGAATTAAACCTTTGGCAGATGAATTTCTGAATTGCATTTCCCAGTGCTCTTTTAATTAACTCCAAAGGTATTCGCGTAGAATAGAATCAAAGGAAACAGCATAAAGTCTAAAGGTGTCGATCCTACTCGTATTCACTCTAGCATGAAATAACATTCAATCGTTTGATCAAAACTTCAAAAAGATAAAAATCGAAATAAGGGAACAACCTCATACCTTTCGGATATACTTAAAAAGCCCTTCTGGAAGTTTAAACAGCTTAAATCGATATTTAATATTATTTGGTTTCTATGTAAGTTACAGACGTCTAATTTGAAGCAGTTTTAATTTATTTCGATATAGATTAAAGAAGTTATTTTAAAATTTCTCTTTCGAAAAAAAGAGAAAAAAGGTTAAAGAATGTATTGGTCTTGTAAATGATATTATAAATCAAATGAGAGCGTTATCAGTCGTATAATCAAATGCAAAAAGGTGTATTATGAAGATTTTATCACTAATTATTTCGATTATCTGAGATAAAATGGATTCAATGGTAGGAAGAGATTGGTTTAAAATTTTATTTACTTAGTTAAAAATTAGTATACCCTTGATATAATCAACCGAGTTGGTATAGATGAGAGTTAATCAAAAACAGTTCTTTGACTGACAAAATATTTATTTCATGAATATCCATATAATTTACCGAGGCCGATAAACACTATCTATCAAGCAACTAGCGTAATAAAACAAAAATGTCAGGATCATGCATCCAAAACTAGAGAATTTAATTGTTTCAGAAGCAGAAATTTACATCTGCAGTCAAACATGAGAGTTAGTTACATTATTAAAAATTTGTATGCTACACTGTTTAAATCCTGTAGCTTTTGCTGCTTAGTAATTCCATCGCTTTTATAGAAAGCGATTACTTGACTATATTATGGAGCATTCTCATTGGTCAGAATAGAGATATTCCATGTAGGCGGTGGAGTGAGTATGTTGCAAAAGCTGCAGACTTTTAACAGTGTAGGTGCGTTGATATATTCTGTTTCTACAAAGTTCTACTGGGGTTACGTACAAGATAAATAATCTCCACCAACTTGGACGTGGCCAGGCTATACTTGGCTGCTTGCACCTAATCTTAAATTGACCAAAAGAAAATTCTAATCAAGTCTTGAACTGAATTTTGTAGTATCACAATATGAAAGTTATTATCAAGTTAGCATATAACTATAATTAAAGTTGTATCATATTTAAAGCAAAATACCGAATATAGGTTGCTATTTTGAAAACTGCATCATTGTGCTCGAAACTTGAATGCATTTATGTATGAAAATCATTTCGCAATTGTGGCAGAAGAATTTGTGACTAGGAAAAGTTAAAAAAAATCACTCTCGGTATAACAAAAAAAAAAAAAAAAAAAAAAAAAAAAAAAAAAAAAATCAATGTAAATTAGAGAATGTGCAAATAACATTGAATTAATAAAATAAATTATCATTTAATATGAAAAAAAAATTCAACATTTTTATTATTATTATTTTTTATTTCTTCCAATGTTTTCGATATTATTTAGTATGCACTGCACAGTCGTGGAAAAAGTAAGTACCCCATACTAACTGTACAAAACATTATTGTAGAAGAATGTTACTGGTACCAGACAATTGGAAATTAAATCTGCTTTTAAATGATGTATATAAAATTTGCTTAGGAGGCCATCTACATTTCAAAACGAACCTAAATTTTGTTTTTTCAATGGCCATATCCAAGTTTGACATTATAAATAAATTCTACACGCTTCAATTAGCTTAAATACACATTTTAAAGAAATTCGTATGATTACATTTAAAAAACTTATCATTTTAGAAGGAGCTATTTTTTAGGGCTGTATCTAAATTGAAGTTCGGTACTCGGTTGTTGAAATGGTACAGAATGACAGTCACTTCTATTAATGCATTATTTTCTTGCCAATATGACCATTTCACTCGCTTAATATGTTTCCACTATTGCCAGCCCAAATTTTTCAATAAAGTGATTAAAGTATACGTTTTTTTTTTCAAATTATGCTTTTCTGCACATCATAGAAGATCCCCTTCAACGATCATTTTGACGTTTTTTCAATTGTAACTCGAAAACCACTTGGAAGAAAATTTTGAAATTGAGAATTCGCATAAAGCAGGACATAATAAATATAAATCTACCAAAAAATTACAGGTTTTGTTTTCGAATATTAATTTCATAATTCATAATTCGTATCATAATTTTTTAAGGGGTCTTGTACCTTTTAAACGCGACGGAATTTAACGAAAAACTTCAAAGTTTGAATTAGTCTATCTTCAAAACCTTTTTATGTATAAACATGAAATTTTGGATATTTATTAAACAGATTGTGCTTTGTAATATACTACCAGCAGAAATTTATTAACCCTTTACAGAATTTGTGTATTGTTGAAATCAAAATAGCTCTTTTTTACCCCATAAGTCATTGCGCGCATGATATCTTGAGAAAGTATGTATGGATTGTCATAAAATTTGGTAAATATACTAAACAAATATGTGTGTTTATAATGTTACTACTTTTAAGTATTTACAATGGTAATGTTTTTAGTTATGACTATTTTTATTCATTAAAAATACAAAATTTTTATCATTTTTTTTTTTTTTGAGAGAATATTTTTTTTTATATAGTTAATGAAATAATTTTTAGCCTAAGAGTAGATCATTTTAAACACACATATATGTTTCGTATATTTACCAAATTTCATGCCAATCCATACATACTTTCTCAAGATATCATGCACGCAATGACTTAAGGGGTAAAAAAAAGTGATATTTTGATTTCAACAATACACAAATTCTGTAAAGGGTTAATAAATTTCTAATGGTAGCATACTACAAAACACGATCTGTTTAATAAATATCCAAAATTTCATGTTTATACATAAAAAGGCTTTGAAGATAGACTCATTCGAACTTTGAAGTATTTCGTTAATTTTCGACTCGTTTAAAAGGTACAAAGACCCCTTAAATTACAAAGTCAACGTATCTATGATTGGGTTTTTTAATATTATAACAACACAAAAATTATAATATTAGGATTATAATTTCAGGAGATAATAATGAAAATATGAAAATGTAAGTTAACATTAGAAGCTCTAATTTTGAATGTTTATAATTCGAAAACTTATCATCCAAATTACTTGAAATTCTGTTTCCAGGCAAAATCGGATGTTTCAACGGATGTTTCAAAATATATTGTCAAAATTGGGTTATTGCTATTGAAAAAACAGCTTGGATTGGAATTTTAGATTCCCTCCTAAGCAAATTTTATATACATCATTTAAAAGTAGACTTTTTCCCAGTTGTTAGGTATCAGTAACTTTTTTCTATTGTAATTGGTTGCAGAGCTATTAGGGGATGTTTACCTTTTTTCCACGACTGTACATGTATGAATCAATAAAACCAAAATATTTCGCGTTTTTAGTTTTATCAGTTCGTATCTATATTAATAACTAAAGGACAACTTATGATTGGAGTGTCTGTCTCTAAATGTTTAGAAAAACTCCTATTTCTAAGTTCATTCGACTATTATTTAGACAAAGATGCATAGTCAAAAGTGACATTAATAATAAAAGTCTGTCTGTCTATTTGTCCTGAATAGAAACACAAATGGTTACATAACAATAACTAATTTTATCAAGGGTAAGTAGCGAATGGTTCTGGCTACACTTTGCATTTTGTCGCCTTTGAATATCTAAGCTAATTTTAAGAAAACAATGAAAAACCTTGAGAATGAATAAACCAATCAACCTTTCCATAATAAAAAAATCGTGCTCTAATTGATCAATTTTAAGGAATCTTATGGGGATTGAAAAGATGATTCTAAACTATGTCAGATTTCTAAATGATAATTGTGGCTAAAATCTGAGTTTGCTTCATTCCGCTTTTGAAAATGGTTTAAAGGAAGCGCGGGAAAATTTAAGGATAAATCATCAAATCTTTCAATGCTCAAAAACTTGTGAACTAATTTATTGATTTTAAGAACTAAATTGAATTAATTAAATTAATTTAAATATAATTAAATAAAATTAAGTTAATTCAATTAATTAAACTAATTTTAATTAATTAAATTTTAAGGATAAAATTTTATCCTTAAATTAATTCAAGGATTTTATGGCTATTGAAAAATCAAAATTTTTATAAATGATAATTATTGTATGTTTAGTAATTTAAAAATGGGTCGCTAACTATTTTTATAAAAAAAAAAAAAAAAAAAAAAAAAAAAACCTCAAAAGATCTTTTTTATTAAAATACATCACAACTGATTTCTACGATGATAGTTAACTATAAAACTCTTTGATAAATAACTTCTTTCACTGTACTTTTATTTAAATGACTAAAAAAGGTCTTAATTTACTCATTTCTTAATTTTCATATTAAGCATTTTATTATAAACCGATATTATTTGGAGAAGTCACTCATTTCCAGTGAAAAACTGATCAGTATTATTCCGCACCTTTTGTAAAGGTATTATTGCACATATGATAAAGATATAGTACTGAAATCGGTATGAGAGAAAATCTAATGCCTATCTTGAGGAGCTTAAAAATTCTTTTACGCAAAGTTAATCCTTTATAAAGGTATTGTTACATATAAGACATTAAAAAGCAGTATTTCAACAATAAGGGATGATTTTCCAATATTTTGTTTCACGAGGTATATAAAAAACTTTTTAAATAGAGAAAAAATTTAAATGATAATGTATTGATTGGATAAGTTGTAACATTCAAACTCGCTAAGTTTTTGTCATTCTTAAAAGACTCCGAGAGACCCACCAGAAAAAAATATGTTTATAGTGTAATAAAATACATATATAAAAAAATTAATGCAAAGGCAACAAAAATATAAACTGGACTAAATAAATAAACTGATCTACCATTATCATTCTTTTAGCCACACAAAAGAAAATAATGATAAGGGAAAGCGAAGACCAAAAGACTAGAGAACAGGAATTCTGCTTTTTCAGAATTTAGTGTCGCCCCTGCATTTCCACTACTTCATTTTCTCCTGGTGAACTGGTGCTTTCTATTATTATGAAACAGCCATTATAAATGAAGCATTAGGTGAAGATGAGAGAGCAGTCGTAAAAAGTTAGAACTCTGATTTTCTGGTCAGAATGGAAAAAAATTATGGCCATTTTTTTTTTCCATTCTGACCAGAAAATCAGTGTTGTAACTTTTTACGACTGCTGTTTCATCCTCACCTAATGCTTCATTTATAATGGCTGTTTCATAATAATAGAAGACACCAGTCCATCAGAAGAAAATAACTCGGTTAAGCGGGACTCTTATAATCGCGACTCTACTGCAAAATATATTTCAATTTTAAGACTTAAAGCACACTCTTTTATTTTATGTAAAATGACGTCATTTGCATTAATATAGATACTTAAAATTAAATATAGTTTATAGTAGCTCCCTGTTTTATCATAAATTCTTCATTTATATTTTTCTCAAAATAGCACGTATTTTAATTTTTTTTTCAATTTTTATGAGAAAATGGCAACAAAAAGATATAATTGCTATTTTTCAACAATTTTTTCTTTACTTTCTACAGAAATGGTGTACTTGAGTTGCCAGACTGAAGCAAATGTCGCTAAAAACTACAAAAAAATTAATATTTCAAAAACAAATGGAGGTCCAGTTTTCAAACAAATTGCATTAAAAAGTACTTTTTTGTCCCAATACGACGATATAAACATTGAAAATGTGCGATGCTTAGAAGTTTTAAAAAATGCTATAGAGTCGCACAATGAAAAATCGGCCTTTGTTTTACGGCTGGTGCATACAAGGTAACGTTATTTATTGGAGACAAAATAAGCTGGGAGAAAGAAATAGCATTCCGGGGGCTAAAAAATACTTATCGAAACTTTATTTCCAAAAACTGCATTTATTCTCCAGTAAATTTGTGACATTTGCTTTCTATAATGAATTATCTCCAAAGTAAGAGCTTTGACGTTTGATCCATTTTGGAATCAAGGAATCTTCTCAAAATTGGTACCGACATATGTAATAATTACAATTTAATTTACAACTTATTTTTTATTCTTGATCATGCTAAAGTTTCATTAATACACTGTTAAAACACTATTCTTAAAAATAAGTAAATTGCACTAATTATTGAGAACTTCCCGATCTTAAAATAGCTCCGAGTACTTAACTCTTAAATTTGATAAACGCATGTACTCATTTTTTGAGTACATACAGGGACTCGAAAATAAGTATGTATAGAAACACACATACACTATAAAAAAAAAAGCGAAATTACAGAGAACCGACAAATCACCAATATTAATTACATTAATTTTGAAGAACTACAATTTTTTGAGTAAAGAACAACGAATTTACCATTTTACTTCTCGAAATTTTGTGTATGAGCCGCCCCGTGACTTGAACCCGAGTCCTCTAGGTGATAAATCAGTATTGTACAGATTGTGCTATAAGAGCAGTTACCAGCTGCTTTCAAACGACACCTTTTATCAATCAGATACGGAAGATCGCTAACAGCAGAGATGAATTTTCTCTTTCTCAAATATTCTAATTTCTAATAAAACAAATTTTAAACTAAATTTTCTTCTTTAACATTTCTAATTAAATTGTAAATAAATTTGAAAAGTGTGTATTATAAATTAAAAATTATAACAAAGATAGACATATCATTAAATAAAAGCTTGGTAATCCCTACTGTCAATTCTGTATAAGAAAAGGGTTTATCAGAAAACTCATATTTTTGAGCACATAGGATTTAAACATGAATATTAAGACTTTAAAATACAAAATATATGTATTCATTTCTGCATACATTTATAAATCAAGTATAAGTATACACAATTTCAAAATATCATGTACTCGTTTCTGAATTAATTGTACTTAAAAAAATCGAGTACAAAGAAATTTCAATTTTCAAGTATATTAATACTATTTTTTGAAGCAATTGTACTTAAAAAATATGAGTACATAGAAGTACTCATTTTTAAGTAAATTATTTTTGAGAATGTAACTCATGCGATATATTGTACCTGACGTTAAAACTGTCTATAGAGTTAAACGAAAATAAAACGTAACTTTATAAATTACTATAAATGTTGAGGCATTCTTCCGTTACATAGAAAAATAATTTAAAAAATTTTACATTTTGCAATGATGTAATAAGTTACTTTAGTTCACTTGTAGCAGCATCTATTGAAATTTTGCTAGTTTCTGAGTTAAAAATACTTCTGAAATATTCAAATCATTAGAATTATTTTTTAACAATGGAAAGAAACAGAAAACATGACGAAGGCAAATTCATCGTAAGTTTTACGGAATACATAAAAGCACTTTAATTCTATTTTCATATTTTAAAAATTACTCAGAAGACAGAATTAAAAAAAATTAAAATAAGAAAATATTAAATGTAACTAAAAGAAAGCGTACTCAGTAAAAACTATGCTATTTAACAGACCTTGAAAGACTGTCAGGAAAACTACACGGTTGAAAAAATAAAGCACCAAAAAGATTATTTTGATTGTGTTATCGTTCAGTGTTATTTAAAAGGAAATAACATGTTTCAGTTTAAAATTTAGAACTTATTTCACTGAATAGAAAAGAAATTATTCATAGTTTTCCTATTCGTATGATAATAATACGTTAAATATTTTCCGTAATGGAAATTTCTATCTACATATCACTGTTGTTACATAAATGGCATTAAATTTTCATAAATACGCTTCTGCAATATTTTATTGATATTCTGTAAAGCTGTCTTTTTAATCATAAAAATCTGGACAAAATTACAAGAGGAGTAAATCTTAATGTGCGGCTACACTTAATCCATTCTTATTAAAAGGCGTCATTAAATATACCATTCGTAGTGTCACACACTAATTTCATACTCGCTGATTACGAATAATGGCAATTAGAACTTTGAAACTGACAGTCTAACTCATTTAGTTCAAAGGATATTCAGTAGAGATTAAGAACTTGTGAATCTAAGCATTCCCTCCCTTCTTTGTTGACATTCCACTTGTTTCCTTGATTGCAAGTATCACGCTTCGAATGATCTGGAAATCAGAGGTATACGAGCTGATTTTGCTGGTAATTGTTGGAGTTCATGATTTGAAAGAGAAGTTAATTAAATGAGTTTTTCTACTGAACAATGTTAGATTGAAATTCTCTATCTCGGTATTAGCATCTACAAAGCTCCTTTAAAAAAAAAAAATAATAAAAATAAATATATATATATATATATATATATATTATTGTGTAAAATTTAAACAAATCTTATTTCTTGTTAATTAAACATAAGGTAATCACAGTAATTTTATATAATTCTAAAACTAATTATTTGATGAGGTAATTTATCTTACTTTGTCTGACAAATTTTTCTTCAATTATGTATGATTAGAAAATAAAAGATATGAGCTCAACAATATAGTTTAAAATTCATACATTTGTAAACAAACAATATCTCAGAAATACCATAATAATTTTCGTAAATCAGTTTGTGTAATCGTTTTTTTTTTTTTTTTTTAATATTTCATAAGGCTTTTCACTCATGAAAATCTGTACATAGACATAAGCTAAGATATGAGAATACACGTTAACAATTCTTATTAAAATCGCAATTTAATACTCCATCTGCTGAGTCTTACACTAATGTCATACTCGCTGATTACTAATAATAACAATTAGAGCTTCGAAACTGGCAGATTAACTTAGTTTGTCTGAAGATTATTCAGCAGAGATTAAGAACTTGTAACTATAAGGATTTTCTACCTACTTTGTAGACATTCCACTTGTTTCTCTGATTGCAATAGTCACGCTTCCTTTGAGCTGGAATTCCGACGTAAAAGAACTGATTTACTGGTAAATGTTGGAATTCATGATTTGAAAGAGAGGTTAATTAAACGGGTTTTTCTACTGAGCAATGTTAGGGTGATACTCTGTAACTTGGTAATAGTTTCTACAATGCTGCTTTTTTGAAAAAAAAAATATTTTCTTTTGTCTAAAATTTAAACAAATCTTATTTCTTATTAATTAAATATAAGATAGACTCCATAGTTTAACATAATATTAAAGTAATAACTTGATGAATTAATTTATTTTTTGCTTTGTCTAACATATTCTTTTTCATTTGCGTATGCTTAGAAAATGGATCATAAGAGCGCAAAATAGCTAAGAAATTCGTAGATTTCCTAACCAAGCAACATTTAATAAATAGCACAACAATTTTCAAAAATCAATTTATGTAATCGTTTTTTTTTTATCTTTTATGTAACTTTCACTTAGAAAATCTAGACAAAGACATAAGATAAGATGTGAGACTACGCATACATAAATCTCAATAAAAGTGCAAATAAATATGTCATTTGCCAAGTCTTGCACTAATATCATAATACCTGATTACTAAAAATATCAGTTAGAACTTTGAAACTGACAGATTAACTCAGTTTACCTGAAGATTATTCAACAGAAATTAAGAACTTGTGAATTTAAGTATTTTCTACCTACTTTGTTGACATTCCACTTGTTTCCTTGATTGCAAGTATCACGCTTCGAATGATCTGGAAATCAGAGGTATACGAGCTGATTTTGCTGGTATTTGTTGGAGTTCATGATTTGAAAGAGAAGTTCATTAAATGGGTTTTTCTACTGAACAATGTTAGGTTGAAATTCTCTATCTCGGTATTATCATCTACAATGCTCCTTTAAAAAAAAAAAAAAAAAAAAAAAAAAAAAAAAATATTTTTTTTATCGTGTAAAATTTAAACGAATCTTATTTCTTGTTAATTAAACATAAGATAAACACAATAATTTTATATAATACTAAAACTAAGTATTTGATGAGGCAATTTATCTTACTTTGTCTGGCAAATTTTTCTTCAATTATGTATAATTAGAAAATAAAAGATATGAGCTCAACAATATAGTTTAAAATTCATACATTTGTAAACAAACAATATCGCAGAAATACCATAATAATTTTCGTAAATCAGTTTGTTTAATCGTTTTGTTTGTTTTTTTAATATTTCATAAGGCTTTTCACTCATGAAAATCTGTACATAGACATAAGCTAAGACATGAGAATACACGTTAACAATTCTTATTAAAAGCGCAATTTAATACTCCATCCGCTGAGTCTTACACTAATGTCATACTCGCTGATTACTAATAATAACAATTAGAATTTCGATGGCAGATTAACTTTGTTTGTCTGAAGATTATTCAGCAGAGATTAAGAACTTGTAACTATAAGGATTTTCTACCTACTTTGTAGACATTCCACTTGTTTCTCTGATTGCAATAATCACGCTTCGTATGAGCTGGAATTCCGACGTAAAAGAACTGATTTACTGGTAATTGTTGGAATTCATGATTTGAAAGAGAGGTTAATTAAACGGGTTTTTCTAATGATCAATGTTAGGGTGATACTCTGTAAGTTGGTAATAGTTTCTACAATGCTGCTTTTTTGAAAAAAAAAATATATTTTCTTTGTCTAAAATTTAAACAAATCTTATTTTTTATTAATTAAATATAAGATAGACTCCATAGTTTAACATAATATTAAAGTAATAACTTAATGAGGTAATTTATTTTTTGCTTTGTCTATTATATTCTTTTTCATATGCGTATGATTAGAAAATGGATGATAAGAGCGCAAAATAGCTAAGAAATTCATAGATTTCCTAACCAAGCAACATTTAATAAATAGCAAAACAATTTTAAAAAATCAATTTATGTAATCGTTTTTTTTTTTTTAAATCTTTTATGTAACTTTCACTTAGAAACTCTAGACAAAGACATAAGATAAGATGTTAGACTACGCATACGTAAATCTCAATAAAAGTGCAAATAAATAAGTCATTTGCCGAGTCTTTCACTAATATCTTAATAGATGATTACTAAAAATATCAGTTAGAACTTTGAAACTGACAGATTAACTCAGATTTCCTGAAGATTATTCAACAAAAATTAAGAACTTGTGAATTTAAGTATTTTCTACCTACTTTGTTGACATTCCACTTGTTTACCTGATTGCAAGTGTCACGCTTCGTATGAGCTGGACATCAGACGCATAAGAGATGATTTTGCTGATAATTGTGTGAGTTCATGATTCGAAATAGGAGTAAAGTTTTCTGATGAACGATGCTACTGTAGTACTTCGTATTTATGTATCAAAATCTACAATTGTAACTGAAAGTTTGAAAAAAAAAAAAGAATATTTATAATCTATTGTGTAAAATTGATCCAATAAATGTGAGTCTTATTTTTTACTGACCCCGCGTTTCAATAATCCTATTTTATCGAATCACTTCTACCAATATGTATTACTTTCTTAACATATTTAAAATCCCCCAGTATGTTATTATTGAACATATCTTTTGCACATTTTCCCCTATGACTGTAGCGTTTTTGAAACTGAATCGCATCAAAGTTATTGTTTTATTTTATCATAAAGTTTATACTTTGAAAGAACATACAGTTCGATTATCACTATATTAACAGGGTGATAATATCCACGAAATACTATGAAAAACAGCTCGTATTTATGGACTAATTTTACAGTATGTACTAAAGCGATTTCAATAACTTCTTTTTACAAATTTCGTATTAGCTATACTACAAGTTGATCGCTCTGCAAGAAATCTAAAAAAAAAATGCTATAGATACGGTATAGTTATAAAAATGGAATAGTTAGTTATAAAAATAGGAATAGTTATAAAAATGTAGCTAATTGCATATTCTGTACATATAAAACTACAACTATCTAACAGCACTAACACTGCAACGATTATTGTATTGTTTGGCAGCATAAAACTACCGTTTACCAAAAAAAAGATAAAAAAAGGAAAAAAAAACTTATAAAATCCACCGTACAAAGTAAATTTAAAATAAGTTTTTCCAATTACAATAAATAAAAGGGGGGTGGTTTTTCCTCCCTACAAAGACTCTGGTCGCCATTCCTTTGGGTGTTTTCTTCCGTCCCATTCTTTCGACATTTCGGTTTGTAGAATTATTTTACGCTCTCAACAGCAGTAATGTTTCATTGCAATATAGTATACATATGTAATTATATATTGAAATCGCTACAGTAATTACCGAGAAAAATATGCGTTAGTATGAGCGGTTTTTCATAGGCTAGACCAACTATTGTGGATCTCTTATGACAAAACTCATAGCAAATTAAGAATTAAAAAATATTCTCATTATATTTATCGGAATAAGTAGTATGACATTCGATAATGATTTTAAAAAGTCAAAATGTATTTAAAATTCATATATTCTTTTAAAATATGGCAAAATATTTCTTAGATCTGCTGTAAAAACGTGTAAAAACGTGTAAAAACGTCAGTTATCGATTATAGTAATATCGATCGATCCTATCGATTATAATTGAATATTATTGTTATATTCAAAATTACGATATCTATCTATTACGAGTATATCTTTTACTATTTTTTTTTTTAAGACAGTTTATTTAAAATCGATATATTTGTTTCAAATAGACTATATTTTTTCTTTCATTAACTTTTTTATTAAATTTGATACTAGTAAATTTCGGTTTATTTCATAAAATTTTGGTATGTGAAAATAAAGATTCTTATCGATTGTATTATCCCCATACTGCTTGGTCGAATTTTTTGGTGAAAAAAGAAACAATTAAGCTTTCTGCATTTATGATTGCATTTTTGATCTTTTAACATTACTTGGTGGATGCTTATCAAATATTATTTGTGAAAAAAGAATATAATGTTAAATAAAAAAAAACCATGGAATTTATTTAAAAGATATTTAGCCTTAAACATGCAATGAAAGTATTGCTAAAATACTTTAGATTCAGTCAAATAACATTATAATTTTAAAAGATAGAAAAGAGAAACTCCTTCAATAAACTACCAATAAAAGTTTTATCATAAGTCAGTAAGATATCAGTCATAAAATGTGCTGATATTGCCAATCGTAAAAGTATCTGTAATTTATCTAACCGTTGATTTATATAATCGTATTCCCTCTTCATATTTAAATGTGTATAAGTGTCCCTTTCAATTAATCTTGGAGTCAGATAAGGAATCGATTCAATTAGCACCTAATATATTATATAAGCGGATGAGTCAATTAATCATTTTGTTATATAATTATTTATGCCGATTCTATTCACCTTTGATTTCTATAATAAATTAATTCCAATAACTGTTGGTTTATTTAATAAAAGTATTAGTGATTGTTTCTTTGAATCAGAGATACTTGTGTTTATACAGGGTGTCCATTATGAACGGTGTCGAATGGTATGCCAACGGTGTCCAATGGTACGGTTATACAACCATTTTTTGAAAAATACGTCCAAATGACCATGCATTTATATTTTACAGCTGTATGCCAGTAAATCCATAATTTAGTTATACAGGCTGTCCATTCTCAACGGTGTCCAATAGCCAATTCCTAAACCATTAGTCATAGACATATAGTTCCAATTGCAAAAATGTTTTAAATGAAGTAAAGAAATATTTAAAAAGCTATTTGGGTCAATAAAAACCTTTCTTAAAAAATTACGAAACTGAAATTTTTATACTGTCCTCCCGCGGAAGTATAAATAATATTTAGTAAAGTTTTCGTATTACACTGACAGGTAAGACAAAAAAAAAAAGTCCAGTTCATATAACAATAAAATTGACCGAGTCATGAAACTTTAAAAATGCATGACTTATACTAATTTTCTGCATCTGAACACAAATGAGTTGGGCCATGCTTTGTGTGGCCATGTTCTAAGTGCTTAAAGTATTCGAAGAACTTATTTCATGTCTATCTGCGCTTTAAAACGAATCTACAAGTTTTACGATTGAATTAACGTTTATTAAGTTTCAGATTCGCTAAAATAATTGTATTTTAACATATTGTTTATTTTATAAGGATTTGAGACTGTTTCTTTTCATGATTTCTTCTAACAATAATTATGTTATTTTTATAAGTTTTTATTTAATTTCAAGGATCGTATATATGTTTTTCCAGTTCAAAATTGATACTCGAACTTTAAATCACTTCCAAATATCCGATCGAGATTAAATTTTACATACTGGCGTAAAACCGATGGCAATCTAATATTATTATGATTTTCGGTGGTTACCATTTAAACTTATTTTATAGGACAACACAAAAGATTTCGGATAGATTACGGCCAAGACGTTTAAGGAAATTTTTTTAATTAGGTAACACGAGACTGCGATGATTGTGTTTTTAACTTGTATGTATTTTTTAGAACTTAATTCAAAAATTAGGTTAATTTTTAACCAACATGTCATGATCTTTCGCAAATCAGAAATTGTCGAAGTTAAAAAATAACAAATATCGGATGCTATAAAATGGAGGATATGGCTGTGGTTCTTAACTTTTGATAATTGATTTTTATGTACATTTTAGCACTGAATCTAACTATGGCCTTCATTTTTAACCATCACGTTACAATTTTTGCAAATCATAAATAAAGTTAAAATCTAGCGAAAATCTGATACTATAAAACTTATGTAAAACTTTTAATTTATTTTATTTTATTTTACTTAATTCAATAATTTATTCAATTTTTTGGCTTATACTGGAATTCTTATAGCTAAACAGCTGATATGGGGGGGGGGGGGGGGTTGATGTTCAATTTTAACTTTGCACTTTTTCACTTTGAAATTTACAATTTGCGAAAAGTCCTGACAAGCTGATTAAAAAGGAAAGTCATTTTCGTATTGAGAAGTAAAAAAATCATAAAAATTAATTATCAAAAGTTAAAAACACAGAAATCACATCTACAGTAGATTTCCGTTACAAAGAACTCCACGGGACCGCTAAAATATTTCGTTGTAACGGAATTACTCCTATTTATCTAATGAATTACATATACACGTAAACTAATTATGCAAGATAAATTTACCTTTCGTTATAGAATATTTTAATGGAAGACTAATTAAATTAACATAGAAAAAGTTAGCAAAATAAAATTCCATTTTAAAAATACAAAATTACGGACTAAACTTTATTTAGTAGTAGCACATTATTGCAGAAAATCTGTGATTTAGTTTGCACAAAGGAATGTGTAATTAATGATAACAAAAACGAGTGCAACAAATAAATCTGAGAAAATACGTCCTCTGGAACATTCTTTTGGTGAGAAACAAAAGCCTTTTAATGCACAAAATGATATCTTCACTTCAGAGCATATTTGAATATTGTCATCCACAGATAAAAAATCCTTCAAATTCACCTGATCAGGGACTTATGTTAATTTTTTGGCAGCCTTCCAAATCGTGTTAAAATCAGAGGATTAATCGAAATTTAAAATTTCTGATTCATTTTCTTCGGTCTCAGTTAACCAGGTATGTTTCCAACAGTTAGAAATTGTTTTCAGGCTAATTTCTTGAAACGAACCAGAGATCATTTCAAAAAAAGAAAAAAAGAGCTCGATGAAGATTCCTCGTTGTAACGGAATTCCTAAAAAAATGAACTCGTTAAATCGGAATATTTAATACATTAAGGTTAATGCAATTTGAAAAGGGGATTTATCAAATTTCGTTGTAACAGGATTTTTCGTTGTAATGGAATTCGTTGTAACGAAATTCTACTGTATTTTATAGCATCAAATTTTCGCTTTTTTTTTTTTTTTTTTTTTTTTTTTTTTTTTTTTTTTTACTTTAAAATTTACGATTTGCAAAATATTTTACGCGATGTTAAAAAATGAAGCTCAATTTCGGATTCAGCGGTACAGAATGCATAAGAATCAATTATCAAAAGCTAAAAAACATGTCATAACCCAACTTTTGCTGGCTAGTGTAATCTAATAACATTTTAAAATATGTATAATTTTATAAACAATTGAGGCTGTTTATTTTCATCATTTTATTTAACAAAAATTCTGTTTTTTTCCTTCTAATATATTCATCACAAATTGTATATTTTGCATTAATATGTCAGAATGATGAAAGATTTCAATTTTATTTTGCAATGTTAATTTTGCTCTCGATAATTTTTTAAAAATATATCTGACGATATTACATTTCTACTAAATTTGTGAATGACCCTTAATTTGCAGCCAAAAATATGCTCCAACTTAACTCGGTCAATTTTAAAAGTAGAATAATGGGACTTTTTTGTCTTTTCAGTGTAACAGGAAAATTTTACTAATTATAACTTATAGGACTGGGAGACGGTATAAAAGTTTAAATTTCGTATTTTTTTTAAAAAAAAGGTTTTTATTGACCCAAATCGCTTTTGAAATAATTCTTTACCTCATTTAAAACATTTTTGTAATTGGCACTATATGTCTATGACTAACTGTTTAGAAATTAGAAATTGGACAGTATATTATATTTTTGTATTGTGTGTACGTTATGAATATTATTACTGATATTATAAAACAATAAATAGAGGAATAAAATTAAGAAAGAAAAAGTATCTATATCCAGTGGCATATAGCAAATAAAAATTCATTTAATGAATTTTAAACTTTGTTGTTCTGATAATTTATTTTTTAAATAGTTGGAAGAATGAATTCTTTTTTTTTTTTAACATGTTAACTCATATGAATATTTGAGTAATACAAATAACTCTTCAATACACTTTAAAGAAGCCAACCTGATGCATTGGAAATGCCGAAATCATTTGTAAAACAAATAAGAAGATGTTAAAATGTAAAAATTAATACACTTCTTTAGTTTAAACAAGTTTGTTCCCATTTCTTTTGGTCAATTTATATCAAAATATCATTTTTGCATTAACAAATACACGCAGTGTTTCACTAAGTTTCTAAAGAAATTGGAATATAATTTGCTTTATTGAAATGAAAGCGATTTCTTTTATATTTAAACTCAATTAAATTCGATTTCTATTTGTAGATAATGAGTCAGATAAATAATTCATCTTCTCATTTTATGTAATATTGTAAGCCATTTTAAAGACTGTAAACATATAAATCCCACCTAATACATTGGGAAACTTTATGTTTTGAAAAAAGAAATATATACACTTATTTAGAAATGCATTATTTAAAAATTCCACTATGCTATAAGGAAAATTTATTTTCTCTCAAACTACTGCATGAATTGATTATTATTTTTCTCTTTTAAATATGTCCCTAATATGCTCAACTTTCTGTTTATCCATTAGTATTACGGAAATAATTGCCTGCAAAAATTCTTCCATTTTTTATTTAATTTTAAAATTTCTCAAAGTATGCATTTAACGCAAAACTCAAAATATGCATTTAACTATATGTAACAGTATTTTATCTTCTATAAAAACAATGAATGATTCGCGTAACTATAAAGATAATTTTCAAATTAAAAAATGTGTTAACGTTACACTATAATTAGTTTGAATATAACGATAATAAGAATAAGTATTGCATAGCTGCCAACTTGTACGGATTTTTGCTACTACTAAATTTTAAGATACATTTCTGCCTTATTTAATTATCAATATTAACGGCAATTCGGCGATTAAATTAGGCAAAACTTTCTATTAAACTTTAGTGGTAGAAAAAATCCGTACAAGTTGTCAGCTATGCAATTGTCTTTTGTATATTCTATCATTTCTGTATACATTGCTTACGCTTTATCAAGTTACTGGAATCAGTATAAATCACTTATTGCTGCGTTTAGTCATTCTGAAATTTGAATTTTATTGTGTATAAAGAGGGTATCATGAATAGAAAAATAATGATTTTGTCCAAATCGATTTTTTTTTTAAATTGTTATGATGTAACTTTTTTTATTTGTGACAGAAATTTCTAACTTTGTCACATTTAATCGTATTTAAAAGAATATTGGACACTAATGAGAATACCTATCTTTTCTAATTTGTATCATTTCTATTTACACTTTTTACGCTTTATCTAGTTACTGGAATTAGAATAAAACAATTATTACTGCGTTTAGTCATCCTGAAATTTGAATTTTATTGTGTATAAAGAATGAACAGAAGAATACTGATTTTGTCCAAATCTAATTTTTTTTTAAATTGTTATAATGTAACTTTTTTCATGTGACAGAAATTTCTAACTTTGTCGCATTTAAGCGGATTTATAAGAATATCGGACGCTAATAAGAATAACTAGTGTCTTTTGCCCTTTATATCACTTCTGTATACACTTCTTACGCTTTATAGAGTTAATGGAATCATTATAAAACAATTATTAATGGTTTTATTCATTCTGAAAATAGAATTTTATTGTGTATAAGGAGTATAATCGGAATAGAAAAATACCAATTTTGTCCAAATCTATTTTTCTTTAAATTGTTGTAATGTAACTTTTTTTTCTTATGTTACTGAAATTTCTAACTTTGTCGCATTTGATCGGATTTATAAACCTATAAACCTCGGATGTGAATGACACTGAAACTCTTTACTACTACATTTTGCACAGAATAAAACTTTATATAGTTATACTAAGACACTATCTCTTTGAAAGTTGGAAGAATCATATGACATTCTCTGACATTACATTAACAGTCACCTTGCCTGCGAGGCCTTTGATAGGACTCACGTTCCGGCCATATTTTCTGATTCTTTAATCCCCAACGATACCCAACCGAGCATTTGAAAGCTATCCTGCTTTAAGCCGACTGTTATGGGGTTCACAAATCTTGTCGTATCGCTTCAATAAAAAGACTGTCTATTGTCAATTTGGACCTGCTTCCGGAAATAATAATTAACGGGTTTTCGCTTGCAGATATTTGTGAAAAAGAGAGATAAAAGTATTGAGTAAATTTGTAGCATAATAAAATGAGTTATTTTAGAAAGTTATATTTAACTGTAGTTTGCATGAATGCATTAATTTATACAAAGATATTTATTAATAGTTAGGATAATGTTCTGGGAAAAACTTAAACGTTTCATGTAGGTGTTTAAATGGAATATGAATAAAATAATATATGCAAATTATATACGATTCTTTTCTGAAATACCGGCAATAAACACCTGTAATTTAAAAGTCTTTTTATAAAATATTATAATATCATTTTTTTAATACCGTACACAGTAAGGCATATTTATCTATAGGTACTTAAATGAAGTATGAATTATTATGTGCTTTCACGTTCTCATTTGGGCAGGTCAGAAAATAAACATCTTTTAATCATAGAATAAATATTCTTGTAGCACTAAATCTGCAGTTCAGAGCTTTGGTAAAAATCGTAAGTAAAACTACTAATAATTAAACTTTTAAATATATCAATTTTATGTAATCTAAATTAATATAAACTGCTGCAATCATTACATTATGTATATATATATATATATATATATGTAACAACATATCATGTTTTAGAGTTCATTTAAATATAATTTTGAGAAGCCATAAAACTACTGAAACAAGTGTAATTATTTATATATTTTTTATTATAATCATTTTAGATGGTTATTTTTAAAATACTGATTGCCATCATAATGGCAATATGATTACCATTTAATGGCAATCATATTGCCATAAAACTGTTATTTGCATATACAACATTAATCAATAACTGTCATATCAAAAACTTTTCATTAATATTTTTTAATTTAGTTGAAAAGTATTATAAAAGTTACACAACATTCGGGGAATAGACATTGAGACATTTGTAGACATTGACCCAATAGACATTCAGAATAAAGCTATAGTTCTAATGTCTGATCAATTACAAAAATTAAGGACATTTTTGTTAAAGCTTTGCTTTTTATACATAAACATTACTTGTATTTTACAAAATTAATAATTTTAACAATTGAAAGCTTTCTAGAAATACTTAATTATGAAAGCGGACACAAATGGATTTCATTTTTCGGAATTTCTGAAATAATTCATCAATGTCTAACGTTTTCAATTGACAGATAAAACTTTCAATGGTTATCGATTTATTTTCAATTCACATAACCTTTATTTAATATTAATTTAGAAAAAATAATTCACATTTTGGAAATTAAACAGATAAAGAGCATTTAGAAAATATATTTATGTTTATTTTTATAAATAGT
The DNA here is from genome assembly GCA_963932465.1 of Maratus speciosus. Taxonomy (NCBI): domain Eukaryota; kingdom Metazoa; phylum Arthropoda; class Arachnida; order Araneae; family Salticidae; genus Maratus; species Maratus speciosus. Next base: position 376,668,919 of record OZ010788.1, on the reverse strand, counting down.
TTTCAGAAATTCCGCTCGTCTATTATGGTCGCTATTTTTTAATTATAATTTTAATTTTTTCATGCCATTTGCTTCAGTATCTTTATTTCCTGCATCATTAAGTGGTTTACAGTGATTTGTTTTTGTTATTTTTTCAAACTCTTTTATGTTATACGAAATCACAAAAAACGGAAAAGTTACTGAAATATTCCAAATGAACTTTCGTTGAAGCAAATGTTTAAAAAAACATAAAAATATATTTTGAACCTACTTTTTATTTAGAATAAGCTGCATAGGAATATTTTGTTAATTATCGAAATGATTTAATTTCCCCGGAGTGCTAAAAAAAAAAAAAAGACTTTTGCAAAAACAAATTTATCAGTCACATCTTCAACAGCTGAAAATAGTTTATGATTAAAAAAAATGTTCTTGAAAAAATTTTCAGCTGTATCAGAAATATAAATTTTGTTCTTCTTTCATTAAAGAGGGTATTATCCATATACATCATAACCGAGTACGGTAATCCCTGCGTGTGTTGCATTTTTATTCGTACCACTTGTCTTATGCCAAGCTTGGAAACAAATTAAAAATTGTTAAATTTTTGATGCATGCTGCAATATATAATTTCATGCAATTGTAATATAGTTCTTATTCGATGCAGAATAAAAACCTATCCACACAAATCGCATTAATCAATTTTATAAAACAGGGAAAAGGGTTAGTGCTTTATTTATACTACTTCGCACTGTAACTTACAGGAATGTTCTTTGTTCATCAATTTGGGAAACCAATGTATTTTACACAGCAAAAAATGAAATATAATTGTAATTTATTTAAATATAATTTACACATTTTCAATAAATTTCTCTGCAAAACAGAACACATATTTTGCAAATAAAAGTTAGTGTTTTGTAGACGAAGTTTGTAATTTAGAATTTTGATATCAGCACATATGATACATATTAATGCTTAAAATTTCGAATTTCATTAAAGATTTAGAAAATTTATCTGAAATTATCCAAGTATGTTCTTCATTATAAAAAATCTTTTGTGGCGTTATTTGGCCCAATTTACATGTGTGCACCCCATACTTTTTACTTCCTACCCCTTTACATATACATAAACATATACAGTCATGGGATTAAAAAATAAACACCCCTTACAAGAACCGAACAATTGGAAATAAAGTCTACTTTTAAATGATGTATACAAAAATTGCATGCATTGCCATCTACAAATCAAAACCAGACCCAACATTGTTTTTTTTATATGGCAACATCCACATTTGACAATATATTTAAACCGACGGTTCAAACTATACCTAGAAACGAAATTTCAAGTCATTTGGATGATAAGTTTTGAATTATAAACATTCAAAATTTAGAGCTTCTAATGTTAAATTACATTTTAATATTTCTATTAGTATCGCATGAATATCATAATGTGATTTTTTTTTCTGTTGTTATAATACTACAAAACCCAAACATAAATGCATTGAATTAGTTATTTTAAAATTTTTATAATATAATTATGAAATCAATGTTCGAAAAAAAAGTGAATTGCAAGCTACAATTATTCTTTGATAGATTTAAATTTATTATGTCCTGCTTTATGCGAATTCTCAATTTCAAATTTGTTTTCCAAGTAGGTTTCGAATTATTGTTAAAAAACGTCAAACTGATGGTTTGAGAAGACAACCATCATGTGCAGAATTACATAAATTAAAAAAATATATATTTTTTTTACTTGAAATATTTCGGCTGGCAATAGTCGAAACATATTAAGCGAGTGAAATGGTTTTATTGGCTGGAAATATTACTTTAAAAAAAGTGACATAGTCATTTGTAGCAATTGAACAATCGAGTGCCGAGCTCCAATTAGGATACAACCCCTAAAATACGCCAATGTTAAAATTATTAATTTCCCTGAAACTAATTGTTCGAATTTCATGAAAATTTGTATTTAGGCTAATTGAAGTGTGTAGAAGTTATTTATGGTGTCAAACTTGAAATTTGCTATCGAAAAAAAATTGTTTGTCTTCGTTCTGATATGTAGATGGCCCGTTAAGCAAATTTTATATATGTCATTTAAAAGTAGACTTTATTTATAGTTGTTTGGTACATTTAATATTCTTCTACATTAATTTGTTGTAGAGCTAGTAGGGGGCGTTTATATTTTTTAATTCACGACTGTACGAGGATGGTTTAATAATTAATGTCCCAAGTGTATAAAATATTTGTACTGCGATGGTTTATGTGACATACTGAAGCCTAATGCCTTAATTCCTATATGCTCAATGTCATATCCGTAGCTGCTATATTAACATATTTTTTTTGTTTTAGGTGTGAGAGGTGACACCTAGCTTGAAGGGGGGGGGGTAGGGTTGCGGGGAGGCTAGTTTGGAGCTTATGGCGACAGACCTGAAGCAGTTCTGTGATAGATTTGTGACAGTAGATGATAAGTTGTTACAAATCTATCACAGAACTGATTCAGGTCTGGCCCCATATGTTCTAAACTAGGCTTTCACCCTTAAAACCACCTTTCAAGCTAGGTGACACCTCCCACACCTAAAACGAAAAAAATATGGGAATATAACAGATACGGTTCTGAAATTGAGCATATAGGCAACTAAGACATTAGGCTTCAATATTCCACATCAACCATCGCAGTACAAATATTTTATACACACTCGGGACAATTGAACTACGCTCGTACATATACATACATACATATATATATATGTTGGATTATAAATATTCTCAACAATGCAACTTTACAGACTCAAGGCTTTAATTATTCGATATACAATGTTATTGGAAATAAAAAGCACAACACGAGGAGCGTGAAAAAAAGCAAAAAATATGTGGCAACGGCTCGATTGGAATATAAATGATACCAAGAGGGATGTTTTGGAGTTCCATAGTTGTGGATATAAACAAAATGTTTAAAAAGCTGTTCATAACCAAATTAAAGTCTTTAGTGGTTTCTTATATTTAACAATGTGAAAATTGTGAACTATATTATTAAAGTTATTGAATTTTATATTTTTTCGTCTAAGTAACAAATGTTGTATATATTTGAAAAACTAATAGGTGAATTCATTTATCTCTATATGATGACTGAATGTTTAAGTAGGTAAAATAATATATCCTACACACACGCATATATAAATATTATATTCATCAATATTCTTGTTTCAACTAAGAACAATATTTTAAGTATACCCAGAAACTGCGTTAGATGAAGTTATTTATTAAGTATTAGTTTCTGAAAAATCTTCCCAAATCACCTAACACTAAAAATATTGAACAGTACTATGTAAAAGGATTAGGGCTTAGGGAGGAGAAAGAATGTTTCCTCATCCCTCTGAAAGGGACTTCTATTTAATTTACTTAGTTAAGAGACATCTTTTCCTTTTTGCCGGTCTGGCACTAATAAATTAAATAAAATGCATTTTAAATTCCGTTAGACGTAAGAGCTTTACTTAAATATATAAGAGCATTAAGACGGTGAAATGAGGTTTCCCTTTATTATTATATTAGAAAATAACTTAAAATATTCTACTTTCTAAATGGTGAAGTTTTCAAGATAGTTTATTTAAATGTTTCATATTAATTTATCTTTTACTAGACAAGATGTTAAACGTTTTCTTTCTTTTTTTTTACAATATAAATAAATTAATATAAAACTTATTTTTTTAATCCAAAATAAAAGATATATACAGTACAGACCCGATTATCTACGGAATTGGGTGGCAAGGGCACCGCGGATAACCCGAAAAAGACTGAAATTGGGGTGCAAACACGAGAAAAAAGAAACTTCAACATAAAAAGTATGTTTTAGTGTACAAAAAACATAATAAAACTATACATATGCACAGTACAGCAGAAACCTTTGCTTTACGTCTAAGTCACTATAATAAAGAACAGTAAAAAATAAACAATGCCATATATACTGTACAAAAAGGGTTGAGTTACACATTTAAAAAAAAAAATCAGTCCCTTGATTTTGTTTCTTGCTTTGGAAAAACATTTTTTCTCTATTCTAAATTCTAAACTATTGTTTTTCTTTTAGTATGGAATAAATTTTATCTTGAAAATGAACCTATTCTTGATATGCTCTCCTGGAATTTATCACGAGTCTTATTCAATTGTTAAATATTTTAATTGCTGTGTTTACGTTTGTTTAATAAAAGACAAATTAACAATAAATTAATGAGAAACACAAATTCGTGTAAATTTATCATAAAATTCTTCAGAGAAAATCTACAGAAATTTTTTTGTAGGAAAAAATGACAAAATTTTTTATACCTCTTGTATTTGCTTGTAATATGTATGTATAATTAAATTTAAATTAATGCTTGTTTTAAATTTGATTTTTTATTAAGGAAATCTAATAAAGAAAAATGTTGAAGGATGGAAGAGTACTTTCAAAGGGCCAGTGCAAGATTGTCATCTATTGCGCATGCTTGGTGTAGTTGACTTACCGTGTACAGGTTTCTACCTTTCCGCGCATACTTTCCACCTTTACACTACATAATTTTAGATACATTCAATATATATATATATATATGTGTAATAATACAAACATCAAACACTATATGAATTTGTATTTGCTAAAATTTCGAAGCTGTTGCATAGAATTTAAAAATATTTTTATGATCAATAAGAAAAAAAAATGTAATTCCAAATAACACAAAAACAACCAGACAATATCACAGTGCGAAATTAATTTTCTTGCTGTAGCGATTTTTGACGTAACTTAGAGATATCGGAGTGACTTATACAGAAGTTATTGAATAAAATACGTGATGCCGCGATTTAATTTGACAGCACTGGATCAAAACAGTATAAAAATCCTTTTATTAGTACCAGGTTCGTTCGCAAAAGTACACATATCGAGAATTTTGACCACAATTTACAGGTGCAGGAGAGAAGACCAAGAACTCTCAAAAATTGCTGTCCAAAATCTCTGTTATTTCTATGTCTTAATACAAAAAATAAATCCTGTAAAAGAAATGACAAACGTTTAACCCTTTTCTTTCTTTCTTTCTAACCGATGACCAGGCCCCTACCTGCCGGGCTGCCCCAGCTTAACGGGTTTAGTACCTGGCATCGGGGCGAAAGACCCCCTAATCGCTGCGAAGCGGCAATAAACCTGACATCATTGCCTCCATCGTCATCCTATCCGCAGTGCCTACTGCTCGTTTGTATAAACTTTGTTTTGCCGGTTACTTAACGTTATATCCTGTTGTTTGGCCCCTGCACATTGCTACTCATGTTAGTCTCTTAATTTAGAACCTTGATCAGATGACGAGACCTTCACCTGGCAAGTCACCTCCAGAGGTATAATTCACAAGTAACTTGGAGGACGTTGCGCCCACGACGGATTTTACATGCACCAGGCGCCATTAGCGTACATGACGGATTATAGCCAGCAGTAGTCCTCGATCCCGCGGCCTCAGCTGCGGATTCGATGCTCTGCCAACTGGGCCACCGCCGACCGAACTACTTCTGATTGACCTGGGGTTTTGGAGCCGAATTGTTGGTGCAGAATTGTCGTAAGAAAATGTATTTTGGAGGGGAGGTGGGGAAGCAAAAAAGAAGAAAAAATTGGAGCGCCGCAGATAGACAAGTTGCGCCGAAAGTTAATTTTGGGCCGAAATGCTAGGCAAACATAACGATGCAGGGGGATGAGACTCCGCCTATCTACCGTACCCCACCGCGTAGAAACTGACTCCGTAGACTTCCCACTCGAGAGGGTCTCCTAGGTTGTTTTCCTTTATGACTCTATTAATGGTGGATGTCTAAATTTGAGGTTTTGTCACTTTGCGAACTTGCCGCTGATGGGTTGACGACTTGTAGTCTTTAATTTGTGACCCTTTGAGTTGGCTTTGATCACTTAACAGGTTCATTTTCCTTTGTTTGTATGTTACCTTGATACGTGAATGCGCACTTGGCGACCAGTCCATTGGAACCTAATGGCTGTTATCACGATTTATGCAACATTGTTGCGAGCTATTTTAAAAGGCTTGTGCACTACTGGAGTGGGACTTGTTGCATGGCCGTTAGTTCGTCAATTTCTTTATGATGAGTGTTTTCACAAGATGTATCGTTATAATTTCTCCTATGTTGTAGTTGGCTTGATTTAGTACGTAGTTGGCTTCTCTGTTTCATTTAAAACACATATTTTCCTTATCCACTTAACTATCTTCCGATGATTCGTTGGGTTTGTGTAAGTGAAACGTAGCTATCAGTTCATCATAAATGACTTCCACCACTCAAAAGTGCGATAAATCGATTTCTTTTTTTAATATATATATATTAAACCTGAAAATAAGGCAGTTAGTTTGGGATGGCGATGTGCGCTGGGATGGTATGTGTTTAGCTTTGTTCTTTTATGTCTTACTGAGAGATTGAGTCTATGTTTTCTATTAACCATCTGATAATTGCTTTGTCCTTGTTTTGTACATGTTTATTGTTTGCTAGCTGATTATGCCAAAGTTGCTCGTTGTTTGCTGTGATTTGTATCAGATGGTGTGGTTGTGTTAGTGTACAGGCTGTTAGAAAGTGTTTTGGGGTTCCCAATTGCCCGCATGCACAGTTTGGCTCATCTTTGCGCTTGAATCTGTGTAAGTATTCTGGGAATGTTCCATGCCCCGTGTGTATCTGGCTGAGTAATTTACAACTCCTTAGTCTGTTTGTACTTACTTTTGGAAAGTATTGATATGTTGTCCTGCCCTTGCCCCCGCAATCCCACTCGAACTGCCACTGTTTAATAATTAGTTCTTTAATTGTTTTTTAAGGTTTGTTATTGGTCTTTCTAAGTTATATGGAATTTCTTTTATTTTATTTTCTGCTGCTTGTTTGGCTAATTCGTCGGCATCCTCGTTTCCTTGGATGCCCACATGTGCTTTAACCCAGCTAATTTTGAACCTATTATTTGAGAGTTTAATTGCTTCTTGTATATCATTTACTAGTTGTATGGTGTTAAATGGCTTGCTTAATGTTTGAATGGCTGACTTGCAGTCCGAGCGGATGCTGTATTCCATCCCTGTGCTGTTGCCCCAATATGCTGCTTGTAGTATGGCCACTAGTTCGGCTTGAAAGACACTATTAAACTTCCTTACAGGTGCTGACCACGTTTTAATTTTTTGTTCATTTAACCCTTTATCTGCTGACGGTACTTATAAGTACCATTAAAATAACTTGTTAAAAAATTCATTTAATGCACCGATTAGTGATAGTTTAGAATGAGTTATAGATGAATTACTTTATTTTGTTCCAAAAGCATTATTGGTTATACAAAACAAAAATATTTTTAAAAGGCTGATTTACTTTTGCATCTTTTCAGCTTTCTTTGTGTTTGGGGAGGTGAGAATTTTTTAATTCGGAAATATTTCTATATTTTTATTGTAAGAACATTATATTTTGTACATATCCTAATAATACAAATACTAAGAAAAATATTTAAAGTAAAAGATTTGAATGGGGTTATAAATATTGCACAAAATCCCTATAAATTCAAATTTAATTAATCCTTCTAAATCTTTGAATATGTTTAAAATCCTTCTAAAATTTATTAAATGATTATGTAAGTCTTCTAATGAATTTTCATAAATTCCCGAAAAATGCTTTAGAAGATAAAATTTTCGTGAATTCATACTTCAGTAGACAAAGGATTAAAATTAGAACACCTGTTTTAGAATTATTAATAAAGTTGAATATAACTCTTGTGTTTTAAGTGCTGCATCGATTAAAGCATTTACTTGATTTCGAGTTGTGCAAAAATATTTTCCCCATTTATAATTTATAAAACGGCAAAGTACCATTTAAGCGGAATTAACGAAGAGGGCAATTCTTTCATTTTCTTGTACATACAATGTACAAAGGGCCCGAAAACTGTACATTTTAGATGTATCATCCAATATAACAAAGTTCACAATTTTAATAAACTTCACGAAGTACAAGAGAAACATTATTCAATTAAAAATTAATCTATTGAGTTGATATCATAAGAACTTAGATATATATATATATATATATATATATATATATATATGTGTGTGGGTGTGGGTGTGTGTGTCGTGATAATATAAATGTTGCTAAAAACAAGCATTAAAAAATGTTGATAAGCTGGTTTTTAACAAAAATATGTCATATAAAATACATGACATACGATTAAAGTGCATATAAAAAATAACGAAAAAGAACAGAAAAATGAAAGAAAATAATTATCTGTTTTAACATAAACAATATAAAAACGCTTAATGCTTCACCTTTAAGAGAAACGGAAGTTCAAGTTTTATAAATGAAAAGATAACTGTAAAATAAATGAGTGTATTTACATGTCCATAAAACAAAATTTAAATGTACAAAGACTGCAAAACAGTAACTGTGTAATAGAATTTAACAATGTAGTTGAGAAGATGTTTCACATCTGTCATTCAAACTGAATCATTAAAAGAAGGAATGTCTGTAGAAAACGAGAACATTAACGTCACGTATGATTGAAGGCCAACAGCACTGGCTTATCTTTATGACACTAGTTCAACTTCGAAACAATGGGACAGATCGTAAAATGGAAAGGTTAATGGTGTACTCTAAATGTGATATATAAATTAAAATTAGAGCAGAAATGGAAAGAAATGAAAAAAAAAAAAGGTCTAGAGTGGAGTATAAAGAATCACTTAATTTATATATCTGAATAATAAAGATTGGATCATAAATTCGTATTGTAAATTAACAAAATATATTATTTTAAACTTTACATTTTTTTTTATTTTTTTATTTTATCTTCTTTAAAGAAATAACTTTTACATTGTTATTTTCTACATTGAATTTTTGCATGTGTTTCGTTCTTATACTGAATGAAGTATCCTTACATCAAACATTGCTATTTGAAATAATTAAGTACCCTAATATAGCTTTCAAAGCAAAAGTAAACCAAAATGTGCACAGGATTATTTGTATAGCTTTAGCTATAATTAAAAAAAGAATGATGTGTGTGTTTGATTACAATGTATAGGGAAATCTATCACATATAGAGGTCTGCAAATTTTGTACCAAATATAAAAGAATTACCCAACTGTAAATGGGTCTGAGAATTACAATTTCTTACTAGTTTTTGTTTATATTGAACGGATAATTTTGCGTATTTCCCACATTTTTCAAGTTCTCGAAATATTTTGAACCATTAATAAAACAAAAAAGAAATTAAACCGTTTATCCAAATGTTCTCTTTTTAATGCAATATAATTAGAAATAGTACACCGATTTTGATGTCCTCTTTTCGCTGAAAAGAATTTTGCTTTTTTCAAACGTTTCTACAACGGTTGTTTATTTATTCTTCAAAGGATTTTGGAAAAAGAAACATATACACAGATAAGTATTTTATTTTGTAATATGTTCGTTTTGGTAGCCCTTTTGTTGAACAATCATATTAAATTTTGATTTGTATTATAAAAGAGTATTTCTTAAAATATGAACGCTGATTTTGTTCCAGTCCGCGACTAAAGCTTTCCAGAGTCCATCCAGCATTTTAAGATGCCCCTTACACAGAACTTGATTTCAAAATATAAATGCACAGTAATTGATAACAGGATCGCTGAGGGACTTAAGTGTGGTGCATTTAAATTTAATAGCATCAATTCGAGTTTCATTTCTCATTTTCTCCACAAATATAGCAGTTGATTTGAAGGTATGGCTTGTAGATATATTAGGAAGGAACGTAACACATGAAGATTGTTTAACCAAAGTGATGGTATATAAAAAAAGCGGTTAAAACACATTTTCCAATAATAATCAGAGATAATTTTGTCATTTTTTTTACTTTCCTCTATTTGAGTTTCCGTTATAAGAGAATCCAGTAATAACCATAAAACCTTTAGCAAAATATTTCTTGTTTTCTCTGAGCCAGTATTTTTGGTATTTTTAACACTTTCTAAGATAGTTGAAAAGTGTGTATGAATTCAGTTCTTCTGTTAGTTCGTTCATGCTCTAACTCGCGTAACTAAAGTCAGATTGCCATGAAATACATATATGTTATTGGTGTTTTCTATTGCATATTCGGTATTAAAAATGAGGTGTTTAGCGTTTACGGTTCATTTATAGGGACACTCAAAATAATTCCGTTACATTACACCCTATGGAGAAAAGTCATTTGCGGTGCATTGTAATGATATTAAGCTATTTTAAATACATTAAAATTTGTACGTGTCACTGACGTATACTACAGAATGATTTCTTTGGCATCTGGTGTGCGTATAATTTATCGTTTATTTACAGGGCCACACTAAAGTATTTGTCTACAGTTGCCTATTAAGAATAACTGCTGGAAATGCTTTTCAGTTCTGAAACATATTTTGAAATTTAGCTTTTTTTGCATATTACTCGGTGTGCATACATTCTGTAGATCATATACAGGGCTAGAAAAAACATTTAAAGTGTATGACCGTTTATTGACGGAAATTGCTGAATGTGAAATTTTAATTTTGCAATGAGTTTAGTTGAACTAACTTTTAGTATACTACGTAATATAGATATGAATCTATAGTCATACACAAGGCTGTACAAAAAAATTAAGTCATTTATCATTCTATTCATGATAATTGCAGAAATTGGGTTTTCAAATGCGTTATGCATTTTCTAAATTGTTTATTTAGTCGTCTTTCACCTTAATAAATTGTAAAGATATTTTACGGTATTTTGAATGTGTTGGAAAGTGTTTTTGCAATGAGTTTAGTTCAACTAACTTTTAGTATACTACGTAATATACATATGAATCTATAGTCATACACAAGGCTGTACAAATAAATTAAATCATTTATCATTTTATTCATGATAATTGCAGAAATTGGGTTTTCAAATGCGTTATGCATTTTCTAAATTGTTTATTTAGTCGTCTTTCACCTTAATAAATTGTAAAGATATTTTACGGTATTTTCAATATGTTGGAAAGTGTTTTTGCAATGAGTTTAGTTGAACTGACTTTTAGTATACTACGTAACATAGATATGAATCTATAGTCATACACAAGGCTGTACAAAAAAATTAAGTCGTTTATCGTTCTATTCATGATAATTGCAGAAATTGGGTTTTCAAATGCGTTATGCATTTTCTAAATCGTTTATTTAGTCGTCTTTCACCTTAATAAATTGTAAAGATATTTTACGGTATTTTGAATGTGTTGAAAAGTGTTTTATAATCTATGCTTGGCGCATGATTTTTTGTTCTTTTTCTTCTCTCTTTCCGTAGTAAATCGATGTTTTTCTGTAGCAATAAGATAAATATAGCCAACGCTCATCAATTGTTACTACATTTTTCCATTTTTCACCTGCCAAATAATTTTCAATCAAAAATCTGCATACAGACATACGCTGTTTTCGTTTTAGGCGGTGAACATCATGTTTTATTTTTTCTTTTTTTAAAATTTATTTATTTATCCCCTTAAAATCTGATTTTATAATTTTGATACAATTCCTATAGAGATTTTCAAAGATTTTGTGATAGTCCTTTTGGGGCTCGAATTTTCTTTTAAAACATAAGATACGACAATTGGCGTAACAAGAGATTAGCTTACACTTTGGTTGTAAACATTTTTTTACCTTTTTTAAAAGTCAAATGTAATCTTTGAATTTTCTTTCTTATTCTTTCAATTATCACTTATTTCACGTAAAACAATATCAAAACCATGCTTTTCACAACTTTTTTCACTAATTGAATAAGAGTATTCTCTTTGTAAAGAGCAAATATAAAGCCATCGATTCATTGTTTATTTCTCAGCGACATTTGAAAGTAAAGAATATTTTTAATGAATCAGACGATAAATAAGACCTATTCCGATTTGAATCCGCACAGGTTTTTTTTCTTTTTTAAATAATAATTACTGAGAAAGTCAAAATCGTTATTAGATGCCTTTATCAATCCATTCTTATAATTCATACCACTGTCTAAAGAAGACTTTCTGGAATCTATTAAAATATATTTATTATTTGAAAATTTCTAAGGACGAGTTTGACGAACGGGAGATGTAGTTTCACCATGTGTGTATGCTAATGTAACTATGTTATCGCAAAACCCTGTTGCTATGAGGACGAGATATCTTCATAAATGAGTTTTATAGAATTTTTTATCAACCGAGATAGTGATTTCACCATGTCTGTTTGTAAAAGTTTTTTATTTATTTATTTATTTGGAGAGATGTTCATTTTGAAAAACGGCCCAATCTAGCGAGATATACTTAAAGTAAATCCGGAAACAGCAGGGTAATTTTAGATATATTTTTAGCTATTAAACCAGTCCAGAAAAACGCCGGGCTTGTATGCTAGTATAAAGTTACAGAGAGAGTAGAAAATTTTATAAAAATTCCGGATCACAAAATTAAAATTTATTGACTAGATTAGCGAAGTCTTTGAAAGAATGGAAACACATGAGCAATATCTATCTCCAAAAGGCATTTTTACTTTTATTAAATTACCATAAGTTCAACTGCTAATTAAAAATTTTAAAACACTTCATATACGGACATATTTTATCATGAAGCTACCTTCATAAAAGGAAGTAAAGTTTAAAAAGATGAATTTAACATTGCCATAGTAACAAGGGTAATTATTGAGTTTTGGAAAGAAGTAACGGTAAAATGGTTCTAAACATAATGAAGAAATCATGTCCTGTCTATAGTAATGAAGAAACTTCCGATGAAGAACAAAAATTGGTAACGGATGTTGTGAAAATCTTCATGTTCTAAATGTGGAAGAAGAGGAAAAACATTTTGAAAAAATATTGGATACATGACCGTGACTCGACTACGGACGAGCTAAACAGACTTTTTCATCAGCAATGTTAACCAAAAGAAGTGAAATTAACATCTAAGTGTACAGGTTTTAAGACAGGCAAATTGCGACTTTTAAAATTTAGGAAAAAATATTTTTTTCAAACTTGAAGTAATTTCAAAATGAAATCCAAACATGTCAGACGTTTTTAGTATTGCAGATTTATTATAACATATGCAAATGCAAATGCTACTTTATTTTAAATTTATATTTCCTATATAGTGAGTTAAATAAACGTAATCTAGTTTCAGTCTTTTTGAGGCATTTTTATTTTTTCTAGATTTATAAGTACTGTGGTTGTGAAGAGGAGACGAAACAATTAAATGAATTTTCAATTAAAACTTATTATATGGAAGACTGCGCGATTCACAACGACGATTGACGATATTCCTGGAACGGATTACCGTCGCTAACCTAGGAACAACTGTGCATTTTATTTTCTAATTCTATCTTTTTTTATTTATGTTTTTAACATAAGAAATTACGTTTTAACTTTTACTTGTAAATTATGTGCTATTTTGAGATGTTAAATTTTATTAAATTGAATAATATATCCCCACTCAAATTCAAACTGAATGTGTTGAGATGATTAAACATCATGAAAATTCCATAAAATCCAAGCAGGATTGAAAAGGAATAATAAAGTGTCTGTCGTACTGTATGAAGAATTATTTCATTAATAATATTGCATTGTTTTCATTTAATACATTATTTTTATAATTTCATAGTACTTCATTTTTAAGAGTTCCGTACTTAAAAAGTAAAATCGGAACCATTATAATATAACTCCAGTGTATGTCTGTCTGTCCGTCTGTCACTGCCAATTTATTCGTAAATCATGGAACGGGGAAAGTTATAATTGGCTGAAGTGAAATAAGGTTATTGACCACATATTTATAGATTATTAAACATTCACAAATATCTGTAGTAAAAATATAGTGGGGCTAATTAAGTTACTGGGGAAATTTTTTTTTCTTCTTATATCGTGTGGGGTTATTGTGTGGAAGCTTCAATAACGCCGAATTCATTTTTTTTTTATGTTGGGTATTATATTTGCAGAGATATCATTGAAAGTGTAATGCAAAAATAGGAATCCTTGCAGGAAAACTCTAGTGATTACCCTAGGTCACATGATTTTCAGAAAATCGCATTTTGCCGTTCAATTTACGGGCGTTCAGCAACGGAGTTGAGGAGCGCTGGGGGTACCTATCGTCGTAACAGTATAAAAGGATGGTTGATAATGATTTTCGAAAAAAAAAAAAAAAAAAAACTCGATAATTATGCGCAATAGTAACACTTAAAGACACGGATGGTTTAGACATACATAAAGACACGGACGGTTTAGACATACATAAAGGCTCGGGTGGCGTACTCTATGCGCCATCGGCTTTTAAAGTCTAGATAACAACTTTTAATGATATATTTGTGTAATGCAATGTCTAATTACTAATTACTATATTTATTTTATGGTACCTTTGTGAGCAAGTATTACTTACACTTGACCGGCTATTTATCTTTTGAACCTAAGAAATTACATTTTGATTTACAATTTTGAACTCCATATCATTTTGAGATCTTTCATAGTTTTATTTTTTATTTATTTATTTTTTGATAAGTATCTTTAATTTAAACTCAACATATTATAAAATTAATAATCAGTTAATTAAAAAAAATAATATTAGTGTAGAAATGGAAGTGAGTGAAAACTTTTTTGCTTATAATATAAATAATTAATTAATCGTGATTTTCTACATCATAAAGATGAAAGTATCGCATCTTTAATTTGTATTGTAAAATAAAATAGTACGCATTATTTAAAACTTTTATCTTTCTTTTTCAATTTTTTATTACAAAGCTATAATAAATAAACTTTCGAATGTTACTTTTGAATTATATACTACCTTCAGTTTTTCCATATGTTTTTTTTTTTTTTTTTTTTTTTTTTTTTTTTTTTTTAATTGAACGATGTGTTTTTACATAAAACATGCATTAAATATAAACAAGTCCCTAAAAATGTGTTTTACTGCAATTGTAAACGAAAAGAGTAGGTTTTTTTTTTACATATATGTACGTATATATATATTGGGAAAATGTGGGGGAAATCTACATCCAACAGCTGATAGAAAACGGTTGCTGTTGTTGTTGTTATTAATGATGATATGCACTGTAAAAAATAATAATAATAGTAATAATAATAAAAGGTAACGTTACTCCATAAAATTGTTGACAGACTTCCTCCCTTCATTTTATTAATTTTACCGCTAGTTCTGCTACACTAATGTGTAATATTCCACCAGTTATATTAGTTTCAATTACACCGTTAGATAAGTTAAATTACTCCATACAATTGGAGTCATCGAGTTGTCACCAATGTCATGAAGTAATGTTGCATTATTTTTTACAATGTCACATTGTTATAGTAGATGAAAAATTAATGCGATTTTTAAAGAATGCGGTGTAAATGTAATATATATATATATATATATATATATATATATATATATAAAGAAATGAAAAACATATTCTGGCTCAATGTATAAAAAAATATATTACACGCACACTTTTTCGAGAATCTGAAACTGTCGAATGATAAAATTTTATTGTAATTTAAAATGTATATTATTTTCAACTTTTATCGCATCTGAATTTTTATCTTTAGATCTGACAATAATTAAAATATAAATATATAATATAAAAATATATGTATAATATAATATATTAAAATATAAATAATAAACTATAAAATAAATTTACACCTTTACTTTCAAATTACGTGCTACATTGTAAGTTTTGCATGTATTTCCTCTTCGATGGCATAATGTATTTTTATATAAACTAAACATGCCATTGTAATTGAGAATTGACACTATTTTCAAAGAATAATAAAGCTGAAACTATAAAGGAAAAATTTATATTGTAAAATTAAAATTACGTTCAACACTTTAATTTTAAATATGCGTAACTACATTTTTATGGGTACTATTGAATTATATAATATTTTTTGTTAATACAAGT
This sequence comes from Maratus speciosus, assembly GCA_963932465.1. NCBI lineage: Eukaryota > Metazoa > Arthropoda > Arachnida > Araneae > Salticidae > Maratus > Maratus speciosus. The sequence continues at coordinate 376,653,093 of OZ010788.1, read as the reverse complement.
GTCTAAGACAATTATAAAAATAAAATATCCTGAAATCATAACATTATCTTAACATGGCCAAAATAATCTAAGATGAGAAATATTAGTTAAAACTTTATTTTTAAGTATAGTATATTCGTTATGCTAAACATCCCTATCAGAATCCGAGAAAAACTTTTTGAAAAAAAAAATCTTAACCTTTATTATCTTAAAGTATTTCTGAATCACGCTAAAATTGTATCATTTGTTAGCGAAAAAAAAAAAAAAAAAATGCGAAAATTGCATTGGTAACAGCTTATTGGACAGAATAATGCAGTGTTGCGAAAGCGTGATTGGTAATTTTTGCGGGTTTTTTTTTTTAACCCCAAAATTTTGAACTAGAAATTAGACCTAATAAATTGTAAATTTTGTTTTGTGAATAAACAAGGTACACTTAAAAAAATTCTGGTTAGAACTTATTTATATCACTTGGAAAAGGTGTAAAAATTGGAGATGTCAAAAACATGTGGGGATTTTTAGGGCACTTCGTATATTCAATTAAACAAGTTTATGCGATCTTTTCAAACTTCCGATTTCTTACTAAGGTTTTTGAAAAAAGGGAAGGAATTTATGGGATAGTGGATACTTTTGACGTTTTAAGGGGGTTGCATTTAATTTTTGTAAAGGTTCATGCTGCATCAGACAAAAATCTGTAATTTTAAATAGCGAAATAAGTAATAACCGCATTTTTTTCTCTTCAATATAGATAGTAGTTGACATGAAACTTTGCTATTTTACAATTATCATTAACAATTTCAATTTTATACTGCATTTAGAAAACTGAAACAAACTAATTAACTACAGAATAGCTGTCACGAATGCGAATTTATAGGACGTTTGGACCCTTATCCCAGGATCTTACATTACTAAGTTTTCTGATAAAAAACAAAATCAAATTTAAGACAAAATATTTTTTTTTTATTGCTTTGAAAGTATTTAAGATCATTTCACTTTTTTTCCAGACCATGAGAAATATTTTATTAAAATTTCATCTCATCATTACATAAATGCTGTGTTTGAAACAATGATGTCGACAAATGCAGACGATGATGCAGACGTTTTTTTTTTTTTTTTTTTTTTTTTTCTTGAATTAATTGTAATAACGGGGTAAATATTAAACAGAGTTGAATGATGATTATAAATTAAGTTTTGGGTATTTAATATTACATGTTATTCCATTTAATAGTACTATTTTATATTTCATGCCTGTTTTGATCTTAACTATAGGATTGATGGTGTAATATTATTAATAAGATTGCGAAATAAAATATCTTTTAATTGTTTTAAATGTAGCATTACTTGAAATTATTACATGTGAAAAATATTTGATTCGGTTTTGGAAATAATTGTGGGAAAAAAAGTATAAACAATATTGTTCATACTTTTTTCCCACAATTATTTCCAAAACCAAATTAAATATTTTTCACATGTAGCACTTTCAAGTAATGCTACATTTAAAACAATTAAATATATTTTATTCAGTTTTAAAGTTTTTTTGCTGCCATCTGTCAAGTTATTTACTAACTGTTAATATTCTGTTTCCTGATATGACGCAATTTCTTGTGATATAAGTTCTTTAACAATTAAAACTGTTAATAACCAAGGTTATCCTTTGAAATTAAACTTACTATTAATTATAAAATATATTGAATTAAAAATAAATTTGTAATGCAAAAAGCTTTTAAATCAGCTTTATAGACCTGATAATTAGGGCAATGATAATATGATAATCCTCAAACTTGATTTACAATGTTCTGCAGACAGAGTATTTTTATGAACATTTAATATTCTTATAATTAAATTATTTTACTTATATTTGACAGTTATATTACACCACATTTCCATTTTAAAATATTTTCAGTTATACTTGATTCTCTAATAAATTCTCTCTTAAACAAAAATGACGTCACATTGACGAACTTATACAAAAATATTTCGATTTATGAATTAAACAATCTCACTTACCCATTCCAATTTTAGGACCTTTGTGATAAATTTTAAATGCCACCTTTATAAATTAACCAGTTAAAATGCCATTTTTCATTTTTAAATTCATTTCTTGTAAATAAGGGCAATAATAGTATTGCACTCATTTAATTTTCCCTCTCAATGGCAAGCAGCGTTCATTTATTTAGATTAAAGACCCATCGTTGAATGTAAAAATTATGATGGGATGATTTTTAGAATTTAATTTATCGACAAACGATTTTTTGATTTTGCAGAACATACTGGTGGATATATAAACTGCAATATGCGAAGTTCATACAATTTTCTTGAAAAAACAAAACAACAACAACAACAAAATAATAATAATTAAGTTATTTGTTCAGCATCTATTTACATTGAAGAAAAAAAAAAAAAGATTTTAACCTGAAAATGACGTCATTAAAAATCTAATAACCCCATTTATTTCTACCTTCCTCCTTTTAATCCCGATAAAATAAAGATAAAGAATAGAGATGACGTGTGGTGACTGGAGGTGACGACAAATATGTAGGGTAGGGGAGTACACAGTGAGACATAGTCTACAGTGAGACAGTAGCCACTTTGACATATAGTAGTAACTTTTTCTTCAAGTGGTACACACACATAACGACATCATCTTATGCAACATGTGGATATAGTTTCGGTACTTCAGTTACTCATCCGACAAAATAGTAAATAATTCTTTATTTTATAGTGATTAAAGTTACATAAACGTCTATTTTAGAGTTTATATTCTTCAATATGACATATATTTACTTAACCAAACCTAGCTATATATAATAATAGACTATTTCGGCAAAACGACATAAACTTTTTAAAGCCTTGAAATTGATGTAACAGATGTCGCATCCATTTTGTTACAACCTAACAAAAGTGCACAGTGAGACATACAGTTGTGGTACACAGTAAGATGTGTCTTATTGAGTACCTACTATGTGGTTATAATGTTAAAAAGTTATTTATTAATAAAAGAAGGTTTCTCTCTCTCTTTCTTTCTCTGTGAATGTCTGGGCGTGCGATGGCTAGGGAAATTTGCTAAACGTAAGAGGCTGAAAATTTGCATGAATGTAGCCCAAAGTCTGCTATTGTCCACCCGAGGCTCATATTTTTAATACTTTGAAAATCTGGAAATATTAATTAGAAATCATAAACTGCAGAAAACTATTGATAGTGTATGTATGATTTATGAAAATATGAAAATGTATCATTGTCTCACTGTGTAGCACTTTTGGTACACAATAGACAATTTTCGATACTCCGTTATGCTTCTTCTGTGCTTTTATAAATAACTTTTTTAAAACCATTTATACATCAATGTGTAGCGCATTTGTGTAGCTTAAAGACGTAGCAAACAATTTTTCAAAAGAATAAAAATCGTCGCCATTTGTTAAGTAATAATAATTTTCGTCTCACTGTGTACTTCCCTCCCCTAACCCTAAAATCCGCTACGTTCGGCCCAAACAAGGGCAGAGAAATTAATTCTAGTACAGTGGTTCCGAAGGTGGGGCGTGCGCCCCACAGGGGGCAATATGACTTTTCAGGGGAGCAATTTCAGATTTCTTATTAACAAAATTTCTGTCATTTTTTTTTCTAGTGAAAGTAGTGTCGTAGTCTAAAAATAGAAATAATAGATGAATTTTTTTTTTAAATAACTGAAAAAACATTACTTTTCGAAACTTCAAAATAGACTGACACCGGAATAATTATGCAATTCTAATTAGATATTTTGACACTTTTTTTTATATTAAAAAAATCATTTTAATTTTTCTGGTTAAAATATTATTTTAGTAAAACATACCTCTTTTTTTATACTATTTTTTTTTAATATTTACATCTATTCATATTACAATATACCCCATGAAGGAACTTTTACATATGAAATTTTGTAGGATATATCTAAAATTCACTATTTGGGTATGTTTAACCTAAAAAATGTTTTGAATGATCTAAATGAGGTACTACTTTTATGAAATTAATAAATCCCCGTGCGCATCACGAAAGGAAATGGAAAGAAAGTAAACTTCTTATGGCTTTGCAGACCACATACACAATGTATAAACATACTTCATGACATATCCATTTTTAAATTTAAAATCGGAGAAAACATGGTGGCCATAGGATAATAATAGGAAAAAGAAAGCTCACTATCAAAGAAGCATGTTATGGAGGAAAGGATACAGTTACTGGATAAAAGCGTGAATCCGGAAATGTTACTTGTGAATTACGTTATCCAGACAGTCTCGGTGACAAACAAATATCACTTTTGCTTAATGAATTACTAAAATCCATTAAAAAATAAAATGTATCAATCCTATCATATGTATATCAAAATGTGACAGTTTTCAAGAAATTTTACGAAGACTAAAATATAGAGCACTTATCACTTTTAAATTTGAAGTAAGATGCCAAAATAAATAAAAGCTTAAAGATGTAAAGACGAAGATCCATCACCTCATTGATTCATAGAGTTATGATAAAACCATACTTGAAATAAAAAAAATATGATTTTGATAAATTAAAGAACGTGAAATCACTTATAAGAGTTAATGCTATTTTCGGATTCTTCCGGGAAAATAGAAGTTTATTTTTTATATAAAATTAAGATTTATATGATAGAGAAGTGAGGGGGGACATTGATTTTACAGAAGCTTAGGTGGGGCGCGGCCAAAAAAAGGTCGGGAACTACTGTTCTAGTAATACAGTTTTAATTCTTAATACAATGAAATGCTACTTTAGAATGCTGAAATATAAGCAAATCATTTCATTTAGAATGTAAAATGCACGGGAGAAGTAAAAGAAGTCGGTCCCTGTTCCACGTGGTTGTTTTGTTTTGGCCGAATGAGGGGATTTAAATTTGAGCGATAACACGCATCTTATTACAAACCATTTTTACAGCATACTGCATCTTTCTATTTCCTCCATGTTTTTACACACAGAAATGGAGTAATTTAGTTTCCATTATTGCAGAAAATTTAGAAGATCTCGGAAAATAATGCAAACTTTAAAATTCTGAGATTTATTATATTGTGCTCGGATCTCTGCTAATAACTGATTTTGATTTCATCGCTCAACATTCCATATTCTAGGAGACGAAGTTGTGAAATTCAAGCAGCCAGTCAGATTTTAATATATTAGATTCTGTGATATTATTTTGCCCTTTTCTATGATAATAATACATTTTATTTCATTACGATTTTCCTTTTCCATATATATTTTTATAACGAAATATAGATAATAAATGCTTATGCTAAAAATATTTTAATTATTGTTACAAGAATATGTGTGAATATTTTTTTATTGATTTCTCTATGAAATGAAGGTATTTTTAATAACTTATAAATTTAAACAACATTACGATAACAGTTCTCATTCTTTTTTATTTTCATTTTGCAAGAATACCTAAAAGATAATGTGTGAAAAGTTTAAATACGATATATGAATTAAGACAAACATAATTTAAAAAACTCCACTGGAAATTAAATTTTAATGAAAGATATGATGAAAGTGCGAATTAATGCATAAAATTAAATATTTTTTAAAATAGAATTATCATATATTAATCTAACAGATAAAAACACTGAAAACGTAATATGCATTATTTTTTATTATTTTTTATGGTGCGCGCAGAGATACAATGTAAATAAAGAACAGTAGGAAACTAATCCCACTTGAACATGTTTTGTGCTCCTTTCTACTATCAGGTAAAGGGGAAAATGTCTCAGGAAATATGCATTGTTAGACTTAATTTAATAAAGTTACGTCTGAAAGAACAAAAGTGATGAACCCTAAGAAAAATAAATACAGAAACGGTAATTAGAATAAAGCCGGAAACAAAGGATAAAGGTAGAAAATAATTTTATCAAATTAAAAGTTTCTTCTTTTGTTTCCTGCGCTAATAGGGCATGTGACACGAAAAACATTTTACCAGAGAAAAAAAAAATCATGTTTTACTTACCTTTAATTTTGATCAATATATTTACATTTAGTGCTTGACGACAACTATCGAAATACCTGTGAGATTTAATTAACTTTTTTTTATGTGTCATCGCAACAATGTTGAAAATACTGACATAATTGTTTTCATATTGTAGTGGTTCTGTTTAAAACAGAGTTGATCAAATTTGTCATCTCAGTTATTCGCATTGAAATTACAAGTTAATTAGATGTAATTTATTAGAGTTAGACATATTTAAACACAAAAATTTCTCACATATAATGGAATGGGGGCAGTTACGACTACAGTTCTGCAAGAATTTTTTATGGCATGTAATTTTAACTATAATTAATTACACGCAATTAAATTGTAATTACATTGAAGATAATTGCATTTACGAATTTGTCCAACTTTGGTTTAAAATTATAGTAGGATATATGGTCATAATTGTGAGATTCGACATTTTTAGTTTGTTCTAGACAATTTTAAAATAAAAAATAATAATAACAGATGGGACAGCGTACGTCAAACGTGATAATGAGGTGCCTTCGTACAATTAGTTTTATCAATATTCAGATCTTAGTGCAAGAGCTATTGCACTCTTAGGCAAAAATGCATGCATACAAAATTTATTACGATTATATATATATATATATATATATATACATCAAATTGAGTAATATGGAAATAATATGACTCCATCTTGAGTATTACGTAATCACAATGGAACCTAGAATATCATGGGCTATCAGTGAATTAATTACGTATGGTAGGATTTAATAGAATGAAGAAAACTTTTTAAATATCTTATTAAGTATTGACTCGATCTGAAAATCTTTAACGATTATATATATATTAAATTTCAAACCATTCAGTTGGGTAGTTTTTGGGCTGTTATATGCAGACAGACAGACGAAAGAAACAGAGGACGACTATAAGTGCTATGTATTTATATAATTACGGACGAACCTAAAAATTAATTTCGGAGTATATGTAAGTTGAATGAGTATTGATATACGAGTAGTGAAAATGACAAAAAAAGACTTATACATATCAGTTTTTTTAAGAATCTTCGTATAATACTCTGTAACCTTACACCATAATGTTTGAAAGGCAAATTAATATTAACTTCTAATTTCATTAACAGTTAGGGTGGGTTTTTTGAGATATTCAGTATATGGACAATTAAATAATAAGCCCATAAATAAAAAAATCTATAAAATTTTCAGGGAAAACATAACCGTATATAAGTCGTACATGAGCTATTGTTATCGGTTTTTAAATATAAATAATGTCTGGAAATTATTTACTTCGAGTTTAGTACATTATTTCACTTAAAATCAATAAAATATGAAAATAATTAAGACGGAACTTCGTAAATTTTGCAAAATTACCCTTATGACAATGATAAAAATTATCCCTTGTCTCCGATGACCGTGGCCCCCGTGTACCTGCTGCGATTTTAACATACACGCACCGTAAACTCTATTTAAAACTTCTCTATTTCATAGAATGGAACTGACCGGACTTTGCAGAAGAGGATGTGGGGAAAGAATATCTATATTCATTTGAGTTTTTTTTTTAATATTAAGACCCTGAAATCGGGTATGCAAAGTGCAGAAATGTACCCGGGTATTCGGATAAGGGTTAAAAATGCTCGAGACGTCCAAAAACTGATTTTTTACAAAGCTACGTTCTTATACTTTACACTTTTGTATTCGGAAATTAACAATAATTATGAGAAGCATCTAATTTTTGGTTTATTGCAGATGTGGAAAACGTACCTTTTAGTTAATAATTTTTTTTTTTATGTTCAAGTTTTCATTATTATTATTTTTTTTTTTTTTTTTGTATGCTTAAAATTGTGTGTTCTAACATGTAAAAAATATTTTTCAAATAGGGTCGTTGATTCACAAAGTGTTAATTATTAAACGTAAAAAGCTTTTACTAATATTAATACATTTTTACGTCATCACTTAGTCTCAAATTGTAATCTAAGTAGCTCAATAGATGGAGCATTAGCAATTTAAATCAAAAGGTATTGGTTTCGACACCCGATCTGGGCATTTTTTAATTCAGTTGGAAAAATTCACTACGCGTGATATATTTACCAATCAATATGATTGAATTAAAAATAATAATGTTTGTCTACGTATAAATTATATAATGGAGTTCAATTTCCTATGGCATATATAGCATTGATTGAAGACCGGGTTCTAAATGCTAAAAAAAAAACTCCAACTATAAAATTTACTGGACTTACTCTTTATTTAAAAGCATCGTTAGGTGGTTCAGTTGAAGAACAATGGGATAGAGAGACCCTCATAAATACATGGGACGCCGAAGCGCCTTTTCTTTTAGACAACTTTACATCTCGAAAGCTGAAGCAGAAGTGAAGTTTTTGCAAGAAGTCAAGAAATCTTGGCGTTGCACAGAATCGCCAATTTACAACTTTTGGTGACTGCGCGAAAATGAACAAAGGCTTTTGGCGATAAACATTACCGCAAAAAATGTGGTGACACAACCGGACGGGTGAGGCCGAGATTGCAAGCAAGCGTTTCTAATACGATGAGAAATGCGTCAGAAAAGCGAAACTTGTTTATACAACAGATTTTACAAAGTAGACCGCTGCCTGAGAAAAATTCTGGAAATCACAGGCATCTGGCTTTTAGCTCGACCACAAAGCACGATAAATACATGCTTCCCATAAGATCTGTTCATTTATTTACTTTTTTTATTGTTAATACATATTCAATGTTCACGTATTAGTAGAGATAAAAATTCTTATCAATGTGGCGCGCAAAAATCCGATGGAATTAAATGCAGACCTTGATACTAGCAGATGTGCCATTTAATTCTTATTTATTTCTTTGCACTGGGAGCGGTAGCTGACAGATAAGGAAAAGGGAAAAAGAAATGAATGAATCTTTGCGGCTGGAAATAAAGATGTTTTTAGAAAGAAAACCTTTTAATAAAAGCTGGATGGTTTTGAGAAATGAATTTAATTACATATTTCAGCATAAGAAAGAGGGGGGGGAGGATAATGTGATTTAAAAGTAAAAATTATGTTTTAAATTAATTTTGAATAAAAATTATAGGTATGGGACAGAAACGCTGTCACATAACTCACACCGACCACAGAAGAAAGCTGAAACGTGTACGTTGCAGCTTTATATCTACTTAAAATCCTTTGTCCACCTTCGCACATACAGAGTATACAATCTACATAGAAATATAAAAAATTTTGTATCCAATAACAGAAAAATGTTTGAACCTGTTTCTCTAAAATGCTATTAGAGCATCATTTCCAGTAATTTAAGTAATAAAATAGAAAGGTAGTATATAAACATATTTGCTTGCTTTCAAATAATTCAAAATAATAATATTTATTCATGACTGAGCGCTCATATTTAAAACAAATCTTATTTATCAATTCAATATGCCACAAGAGAAAAAAAAATGTGCCACATTTGACGAAGAGTTAGGATCCTATGCTTTTTATGTGGCTCTATATTTGTGGCGCTGGTACCAGCTTTTTGTTGTGTCATGATTCCAAAGATAAGTATTTACATTAGACATATTTTATAACTTCTCACAATGTGATCTTACAATGAGATCATAATTTCATACGAAATGCAAGCAAATTAAAACAAAACACACCAATAAGAACGTTAAAAAAAATGGAACACAGAAAAGTATTGTATGTATATATATAAAATAAAAGTTAAAATGTACTGTATTACAATAAAGATGAATCGTATATGAAAAGAAAAATTTGTGCTCAAGGCACAGGACTACCAAAAAGGGGTGCATGTAGCACGCTGCAAACAGGTGTAGCCCTAAATCTTGTGGAGACCACAAGTATTATGGCGTCAGCTTAGGGCTTCTGCCTTAGATAATAAGGGTATATATATATATTTTTAGATACCTGCACTATAACTAAGTTGCCGCTGTAACAAGAAGACAAAGTATAATATAATTTAGTATTTGATAAATTTACACACTGCCGTCCTGTATTTCTGTGTATTAATTAAAAATGTCCCATCTTGTGTTCAAGATTCTGAATGATATGAAGTGCCTGTGTAATCACTAGAGTATTTTTTTTTTTTTAACTCCATGCAAGAATATGAAAAAAACAAAGTAAGAAAAATGTATCTAAATGTTATATAATGTAACAAGATACCTTACTCGATCTGCCACTTTCAAGTAAGAAGTATCTAAGCAAAGTGTTAAAATGTAACATGATAAAAATAAACAAATTCGAAATGTATGTGTAGTTTAGTATGTCATGTGACGGATAACTCCTTGTAACTTTAAAATCTTTGTACATAGACAAAGTGATGTTGTCAATGCTATGTTATGACATTATGCGAACACATAAAAAAAACTGTAAAAAAGAAGTATTTTAATATTGAAACATGGTGTAAAATTTAAAAGATAGGAAAGTAAAGGAGAAACTGTATGTGTGTGGAGGGCGGTGGAGAAAAACTCCCAAACTCATGAACTACTTGTAATGCAACACATGAACAAAAGTGTACGCAAGCATACACAACGTGTAAGTAAACACATGAACAAATTGTATAATATCACATGAACTCTATGTAATAATGTCTCAATGAACTCAAATTGTTATGCATTTGCCAACAAAATAAACAGTCAGTATATGTGTAATAACCCAAGACACTTACAACGAGTGAGATTCAATTACATAATTAATGAGTTATCATCAAAATGTAGTGAATAAGGGTTAAAAAACAAATGAACTACTTGTAATGTGTGTGTAAACCCTGGCTAAACTCTAAACCAGCCAGCGTGTATTACTCAATGAACTACTTGTAAGAAAAAAATAAACAAAAAGAGATACTGCCGAATAAATCGTTAGCAAAGTACAATGTGTAAAATCAAATGAACAAAATATGTAAATCAACACATGAACTAGTGTGATGTATGTATATGGATGCACAAAATGTATTCTAAATAAGCAAATGTTGTGCAACATAAACAAATATGCAACACATGAACTGCTTGGAAAAAATGAATTAATGGTTGACTAAGGGTTAAAATTAAAATAAAGTTGTATCTGCCAAAGTTATTAATGTATTAAGGTAAAAAAGTGTGTATAAAATGCAGAAGTGCCCAGTAGATTGCATAATTCTACACTGAAAATGTAGAAGTAATGCCAAACCAAACATGTTCCAAATAAAAAGAATGAAAGAGAAAGTAAAAATGCATAGAAAAGAAAGCTAAATTCTTGATGCCATATGAGTGTATGTATCCGTCACAAGACAACGTGAGACTTTCACTCACTAATTAAAAAAATTTCAAATGTGAGAAAATGCCAAAGATTTAGTTTAATGACTCTATTTGAATAGCGTTAAAAAAAATAACTAAAGTGTACATAACAGCTAGCATTATGCCTTTGACTAAATTTTTCGAAAAAAAAACATGTAAGGATATCAAATGTCAGATAAAATAAAATTACCTTATGTTATAAATAAAAAATAGCAACAAGTCACCATCTTTGCGTAAACAATGAAATTAAACTGTAGATTAACTGTATGTGTAAAAATGTACAGCCAATTAGTTATCTCCTGCATAAAAATTTAAGATGTATGTGCAAACAATGTACAATAGTTAAATTGTGTCATAATTTCTGCAAAACTTTTAAACACCTCAAACAAAAACATCCTACCAAGTATATTAAAAAAAAATTTAAAAACTGTATTTTACTGTGTGTAGTGTAAAAAGAGACCTTACTTTATTTACCACTTACAAGCAAGGAGTCTATAACAAAAGTGTTAAAAAGGAACTGTTACAGGTTAATTGCCGCAAAATGAATGTGTCAAGTAAAAATGTCATGTGAAGGATAATTTCATGTAAATCTAAAAATAAAATCTGCGTAATTAAGAAAGTGATGGTATCATTAGTAAGTTATGACATTACCCAAACTGAAAAAAAATTAGTATATAGAGGGTAAGAGAGAAAAACAACAACAAAAAAATCTGTAGTGTAAAACGAAAACCTGACATAAGATGTAGAAGTAAAAAAATAACGGTACGTGTGTACAAACACAAAACTCCAAAATCATTCTTGTGAATGTGATTTCAATTACATAATTAATGAATTAATATCACTAGATTATATAACGATACAGAGTTTTGCTTGACACCATGAACAAAGTGTATAAACATATGAACAAAGTGTGAAAGTTTTAGATTATCTCAATGAACAAAGTGTAACAAACTCATGAACAATGTATGATAATATCTTAATGAACAAAGTGTATTCTCACATGAACTAAAATTGTGTAAATATACCCATGAACTAAAATAAACTCACATGAACTAAATGTAATCTCACATGAACAAAATTGTGTAATTATTCTCATGAACTAATGTGTGTTTTCACATGAACTAAATTGTGTAACAAATCTCATGAACTAATGTGTGATTTCACATGAACTAAATTGTGTAAATAATCTCATGAACTAATGTGTGATTTCACATGAACTAATTGTGTATCTATCTAAAACTTAAGTGCAGCACATGAACTAATGTTGTCAAAAAAAATATAAAAAAAAGTACCGTCAATTTTTAAAATAAATGTTAAGTAAGAGACAAAATAGAAAATGTTATTAAATTATATTGTGAAAATGTAAATTCCGAAACCAAAACTGAATGTAAAGAGTGAAATGTGATGTTTCCATCACTTGTATCTATCAAATTACCAAAGTAGAAAAAAAAAAATCTAAAAACGTTTAAGTGTAACTGGTGCAAAAAAAAAAAAAAAAAAAGAGGAAGACATATCTGTACAGTGTTTGTGTGTACACCTGTTCTACCAAAACTTTTACAAGCGAGAATAAAAAAAACTGATGACCTGCATCAATGTATTTTACTCTCCCATACAATCTTTCAATCATCCGACCATTCCTGCAGTAATAATCGAATGACAAAAAGGTATACCTAGCAGTACACACATAATTTCTAAAAAAAACATATATTTAAATTTGTAGTTAAGTGTTAACTGTGAAATAAAATATCACTAATGCCATATGGTGAAGTATTAAGTTGTACATAACTGTCTAACACAGTGAAATGTTTTTTTTTTTTTAAATGAACTTTTTTTTAAAGAATCCTTCACAATACAAAATGCAGCAAGAGAAAAAAATAATTTATCTTGTAAAGAGGTCTTTTTTTTATATCTATCTAAAAAAAAAAATGTGTTCAATGAAATGAATTGCAGTTGTGTAAGGTTTCTCGTTGCTCTTTTATATATCTCTTTACAGTAGGACATCTATGTGAGAAAGCTGTATGGAAAACGTTAAATTTTGTGTTGTTTACCTCATTACATCTAATGCAATTAATGCATTTTGGGCTGTTTTAACAATGAGGATCTTTATGTGATAAGGCACATACAGGACACCTAATTTTATCTGTGCATGATTTTGCCTGATGAAGAAGATTTTGACATGTGAAACATCTTTTTACCGAAACGTATCTTTTTACAGGGTAACCAGTAGACTGAATTTTGATTTCGCCATGAATAATTAATCTTTTAGCTATCTTTGGGGGCATTAGAAATATCCAATTAAATAACTCAACATATTTCATCTTATATTTTTGTTGAAATTGAATAGAAGATGTGGATATACCAATTAAGTCAGAAATTGCCAAAAGAATATCAGGAATATTAAAATTTTCTGGCAACTGACAAATTATAACTGAAATTGGCTTCAAATCATGCCTACAAGGGGACGAAAAGTTACTATTTATAGGAGAAGTGGCAACATCTTGTTGTGGGCATTTCAAATCAGAAATAATATTTGAGTTATGCTGCAAGGAATTTTCAGTCAGACTGTTGATTTCACAATTATCTATTTGTGTTGTTTCAATCCGCTTGGGTGATAGTATTTCGCTGTATGCCTCGGATGTGCTTTGATTTTGATAAGACGTCTCATTAATTTCAGCTTTATGTTTCTCTTTCACTGTGAGTGCGTGCAATCTTTCCAAAATTTTTGTATTAACAATTTGTAAACATTTGTTCTTATTCTGCAACCTAACATAATCATCTTTTATAACCTGAAAAAAATTACCCAGCATTTGAAATTCCCATAAAAATTTCTTATGCATAGAAGATATATTTTCAACTAAAGTGCCATTGTTTTTACTACCAATTTGTTCCTGTGGTATAGGGAATTCTGTGTTTACCCTTTCCGCAAATCTGTTAAGTGCTTCCTCAAACATGTACGGCAGAGAATATTTTAATTCAGCCATGGATACTTCTAATTCTGGATGGCTATCGGCCTGTGACATTTTTCAAAAATGTTGGAAAAAGTAGCCAAAGAAGAATTAAAAAAAAATATATAAAAAATGGCACAATAATTTAAAATTTAGTTACTGCATTAGAGCAAAAAGCAAGAAAAAGAAAACTCAAAACAAATATTTTCTCTCCCTTTCTCTTTTTTTTGAATGAGCAGATTAAAAGAGAAGAAAAAAAAATTGGAAGTTCTCAAAAAAAATTTCTGTCTATTTTAAAAGTATGCAGTATCCGAAATATTCATACAGTAAGAAAAATTTATACACCCTCAGATATTATATAGAAAGCAGCACAAAATCACTGCAACATCTTCCAATAATATGCATGCAAAAAATAATATTCACTTGTAAATGCTGAGTACAAGCAAAAAAAAAAAAAAAATCAAATAAAAAACTATCAAATAATAGCCAAGAAAATTTTATAAGGCACCTTTGGAAACGAGGGCAATAAATGTTAATATGCCTAGCCTATCACAAACACATTTTAACTAAATGACATTTTATTTTCTGTATGGAAAATAATTAATCACCTAAATATCAATATAAAATAAATATGCACTGCAATACTGAATTAAAAAAAAAAAACTTACCTTTCAAAATAAAGCAAGAAAAGAGAAGACGAAAATTACAAGTGCCAAATAAAACATTTACAATATAATGCTTAAATTTCGTAAGCTTCTCTGTTCATGCTAACAAATATACTGAATAGTAAGACGTCATCATTTTATATATATATTTTTTTTTTTTACCCAAACAGCATGAAAAGGGAAAATTGATAAATCATAACGCATACCTACAGATAAAAATAAAGCAAAATAATAATAACTAATTTACTGTATTTACTACAATTAAAGTTTAAAAGAAACCACTTGAATTTTCCGTGTTCATGCTTATGCAGTGAAAACTAGACACTTTTTTTTTTTTATCTAACTGATATACTTAGCCGTAGAATTTTTGTTGAATTATTCGCACACACACGATGGTACATTTCTGTACGTTTTTGCATTTTTTTTTATAACTTCACGTTTTCCTTTTATTTATCAGGTGTACCACTTTTATTATTGCGAACATATTGGCACTGATTTTTTTACAAGCAAAGATGGCAGAAACCAGCAACAAACAAAAATCAATCTGATGCAAATTTGATGATGAAACTGAAACAATTTTTTTTTTTAATCTCATTTATGCACAAGGAGCTAATAGTTATCTGTCAACACATATTTTTTTTTTTTTTTATTAATTTTCACTTGAAGACCACACATACTTGACGTAACACACGTAACTCATTGACGCAACACTTGGAAAAAAGAAAACTTTTGAAGGCACTTTCCTAAAAAAATTGTAGCATGAGATTTTACGTACACCTTTGCCGCAATGCACGCGAACCTTTTTACTTTTTCACATTCCACACGATAAATCTGCAGGCACCGTTGAATGCACACGCACATAAATGAAAACACACTAGGTCACAATATTCTGTCGAAAGGAGAAAGCAAAACGTCGACACAAACACACACAAGGCGAACCGCTGAAGTCACGTTTTTTTTTTTTTTTTTTTTTTTTTTTTTTATGATTAGTGACGATACAAGATCAATTCGCCGGATAAATCCGATCATCTGGGGGAGGTGATGGTGAGCAGGAACGAAGAAACAACCGCACCAACATCAGAGAAGGGGGGGAGGAGAAGGCATACGGGCGACACAAGAGCGGCTCGAAGATGTCCAGCTGGTGAGCGAAGAAACACTAGAATAGGTTCCATCACTGTCCGTCGGAGAAAATCACATCCATCCATCGAGCGCAGGATGTTATGAGTGCAGGATATGACGGCACACCAGGAAGGCACACTGTCCGGCATGGTTGAAAAATATCCTGTCCAAGAATTTGAAGAAAATTACTGCAAGAGTACTTGAATGGGGTACTTGAATGATTTTACGGGGGGGGGGGGGGTGAATTTCTCTCTCTAACGTGCTTTTTTTTTTTTTTTTTTTTTTTTTTTTTTTTTTTTTTTTTACTAAGTTGGAGAAAAAATATAGGTGATGCGCCAACAATTATGTAGCATTGATTTGAAGACCGGGTTCTAAATGCTAAAAAAAAACTCCAACTATAAAATTTACTGGGCTTACTCTTTATTTAAAAGCATCTTTAGGTGGTTCAGTTAAAGAACAATGGGAGAGAGAGACCCCCATAAATACATGGGACGCCGAAGCGCCTTTTCTTTTAAACAACTTTACATCTCGAAAGCTGAAGCAGAAGTGAAGTTTTTGCAAGAAGTCAAGAAATCTTGGCGTTGCACAGAATCGCCAATTTACAACTTTTGGTGACTGCGCGAGAATGAACAAAGGCTTTTGGCGATAAACATTACCGCAAAAAATGTGGTGACACAACCGGACGGGTGAGGCCGAGATTGCAAGCAAGCGTTTCTAATACGATGAGAAATGCGTCAGAAAAGCGAAACTTGTTTATACAACAGATTTTACAAAGTAGACCGCAGCCTGAGAAAAATTCTGGAAATCACAGGCATCTGGCTTTTAGCTCGACCACAAAGCACGATAAATACATGCTTTCCATAAGATCTGTTCATTTATTTACTTTTTTTATTGTTAATACATATTCAATGTTCACGTATTAGTAGAGATAAAAATTCTTATCAATGTGGCGCGCAAAAATCCGATGGAATTAAATGCAGACCTTGATACTAGCAGATGTGCCATTTAATTCTTATTTATTTCTTTGCACTGGGAGCGGTAGCTGACAGATAAGGAAAAGGGAAAAAGAAATGAATGAATCTTTGCGGCTGGAAATAAAGATGTTTTTAGAAAGAAAACCTTTTAATAAAAGCTGGATGGTTTTGAGAAATGAATTTAATTACATATTTCAGCATAAGAAAGAGGGGGGGGGAGGATAACGTGATTTAAAAGTAAAAATTATGTTTTAAATTAATTTCGAATAAAAATTATAGGTATGGGACAGAAACGCTGTCACAGTATAATCTGTGGAGCTGCTTACATGGCAGACCATTACTATTGTCAATAATGTTATCAATCGACAGAAATGCGACAACCGGTTTTTAACCCAGATAGCTCTTAAAGGTTGGCAATTTATGTTAAAAGGTTTTGGGTTTTACTCCCAGTCTGGGCATTTTTTGACCCAGTTTGATGTTTTCTTTACCAATCAATAACTTTGAGTTAAAAATAATTAAGCAATATAAACAGTTCAGCATTTATTTCAGGTAAATATTCCATAACTAAATTAAAAATTCATTATTAAATAAATAAAATAGTTTAACATACTTATAATTGAACTATGCGTTTAAGACACTTAAATTATTAGAATGAAAAAGGCTGCAGTAAGAAGCGAAATCTTTGGCGATTTCCTTTTCTATTAAATTTTGGTATGCTGTAAATACGACAATATATGCTTTAAGAAGTTTCAAAGGTTACTTTCAATACGTTATTGCTATTTTTCATATAAAAATGCTTTTTGCTGTTGTAAGAGGACAATCTAAATATATATATATATATTAAATCTAAAAAATTGTTTAGTAACCAAGTAAAAAAGAAAAAAAAAAAAAAAAAAAAAAAAAAAAACTGATTATCACCTATATTATGCAACACTAGAAGACCGTTATTAAATAAAGCAGAATTTAGTCATAATATTCTATATAAACTTGCATAAATACAAGATTTATACTTATTTTGTTGATGATTTATACTTATTTTGTTATATTTTGTTATAGGTCTTATAATAGTACCACAAGCAGCAAGTTGCTTAATAACATGATGCTTTTGATAATTATGAAATGGAAATCCATGAAAGACTAAGCTAAAGGACTGAACGTAAAAAAATTGAACAATGTTTTGTACTGTGAAAACTGCTTACACTCTTTATTCTCTGATGAAACGGGAACGAATGGATGGTTTTTAATAAATGTGGTATTAAAATGTTTGTCTTCACTCCTCAAATAAAATAGGTATCAATGATTGGAAGTAGCGACATTAAAGTAGCTTCTACTTCTTAAGGTAGTTTGTAGTGTATCGCCCAACATTTTGAATAATGAAATATAGCGAGTAGTGCGATACAAAAATCAGTCGTTTGTAGCAATAACTGACGTTGCTTTTAACGTTACCTTTTTGAAAAAGTGCAAAACCATGCGATTGAAACACGCTCTTTTCTTTTTTGTAATAATATGTGTTTTGCTCATCAATTGACTAATCTAAGCAGAAAAAGGTACTGCGGTGTGTAGCAACGCATCCCATGAAATCGTAGATTTTTATTCATTGGCATTTACTAGTAAAACCTAGGGCCTACAAAAAAAAAAAACAAGTTCTGACCTACCAAAGTTTTTAATTTTCTTAAAGGAAAGACTTAACTATTACTCGTTATTAGATCATCATATTTTAAGCAGGGTTTTTTATTTTGAATTATTTTACTTTTTGATTTATTCATTCTCTGTAATTAGGGTTGTTTTCCTGTAATTTTCTAGATTACAAAATTAACTCTATATTATTAGCTCTCAGCAATTAAAGCTCCATCAATCACCGCCATATGCATATACTATTTAGTTGTATTGATTTCGAACACTCATATTAAAGGCATATACAAATATTATACAGACATATATACAATAAACCCCACTGGAGTGAAAAATTAGCCAGAGGCAGGAATCGAATCCTATCGTACTAAGGCTGGTGCTCTAACGACTGAAGCACTCTCCCCGGCACTGCGTCTGCAATTTTCCACTAATAAACCATTTTGGGAAAGTCACCAGCCATTTAACGTGGCTTATGAGTGGAAAATTGCAGACTTATTAATCGGCCTGAGTGGCTCAGTGGTTAGAACAACTGTCTAGTACGCTGTGGTCCCAGGTTCAATTCCTGGCTCTGGCTAATTTTTGTCTCGAGTTGGGATTCTTGTATTTACTGTATGTATGTCTGTATAATATTTGTATGTACCTTAAGTGTTGAATTCAAGCGTTATTCGTGTGTGTATGTGTGTTTTAACTGATATTTAAGCATATGATATTTTTAATATGTCAGTTTGTTTTTCAAATCTTTTCAAATCTACTCATATTTTTTAATCCTTCTTATTTCGGTATTTAAAATTTTTCTTAATCTATTATATTTTTGATATACAGAAAAACATACTCTAAGTAAAATATATCGCTCAATTTTGAAAATAATTAGACTGAAAGATCTAAGGGAATTCGAAACTTTCTCACTTCATTTTCAGTGCAGAGAACGTTTCTGCAGAGAACGTTCCTGTAATTGTTGGCAGAGATAAATAAAGATAATGTTATGACAAATAATATTTCTTTATATAATATATCACATCAAATAAATACTGTACATCCTGGTTGTTGATACAAATGGTTGAAATACAGATAGAGATATATTTATAGAACTAATGAATTATCCACCAATGATTTATTACTTCTAAAATCAATTTTTTACTAGGTTTTCAAGATATCCATTTTTGTTACATCTATGTTCATTAAAAATCCTATTAATTTTACATGGACGGTTTAAAATATTTTTCCGGTAAAGATTAATTTTATCTATTTTAACACAGATGCATTTAAATGGTATACATATTTAGATCTAGAGGATAAAAAGTTTCATATAATACATCTATGCAACATATACGAAATAATTATAAAACATTTTTTCCGTATCTTAAAGTTGTCTGAAGTTATAAACATAAATAGGAAACATAAGTCCTTAATCAATGATTAAATAAGAGATTTTGGAACTGGTACTACAGAACATTGCAAGATCATTTATAAAATTATAAAATAGAGAGAAATGAAGAAAAAGAGAGAAATGAAGTGTTTCTATACATTACTTTTAAAATCAAATTATGTTCTTAAAAAGAACAATTGTTTCAATAGATTACTTTCCGATAACTTATTTTGACAACTAAAGTATCTTTTCTGCTAAAAATGTCAAATTTCACATTACCTTTTGAAGTATGAAATCCTATCATTTCGCACTATGGCATCATTTCGCACTTGATTTCACATGGCTGACTTAACACGTTTTTCCGATTAAATTTAATTGCAAAACTTTTAACATGTATATTGTTTAAATCTAGACATAGATATATCTAGATAAAACACATTCAAAGTCATATATATATGGTGAGTGCATGAAATAATTTTTAAATAACATTTGAAAATTAACAATTATAATGCTATGATATTATGAACAGAAATAAAAAAAGTCTTCTGTTAATCAAAGATTGTATAGAATTTTGTGAGTAATACTGGGGAATATTATTAGAAAAATTTATAAAAGTAAAAAGACAGAGAAAGAAATGAGTTACTGAAATAGTTATAATAAAGCTACATTTACGAATAAAAATTGAATTGTTTTTCAACTCAAATAATGATCATAAAAGAACAATGATTGTTATTTTCCGATAACCTATAAAATATATGGATTTTACATGGAAGCTTTAACAAGTTTTTCAAATTAAATTTAATTACAAATCTTTTAACATGTATACAGTTTAAGTATACACATAGATATATCTAGATAAAACACATTCAAAGACATATTTATATGGAGAATGCATGAAATAATTTTAAAACAACATTTGCATATTAAAAATATACATGCTATATGGTATAATTAACAGAAAGAAGAAAATGTTCTGTTAAACAAAGATTGTATAGAATTTTAGGACTAAAACTAGGAAACATTATAAGAAAAAATTGTAAAAGTAAAAAAAAAAAAAGGAGAAAGAAATGGGTTACATAAATCCTTATATTAATGCTACGTTTACGAAATAAACTGAATCC
The DNA here is from genome assembly GCA_963932465.1 of Maratus speciosus. Lineage (NCBI taxonomy): Eukaryota > Metazoa > Arthropoda > Arachnida > Araneae > Salticidae > Maratus > Maratus speciosus. Next base: position 376,632,041 of record OZ010788.1, on the reverse strand, counting down.
TTTTTTAATTAATATAATGTTCTTAACAGAACAATGATTATAATATAGTCCGGCTCAAAAGTTTATGCAGAAGCATAAAATGTGGAATTTTAATGAGTAATATAAAGTTGAAATAAATAGCATTTTTTTATTTGTGGATTTCGCTACTTCATTTAAATAACTTATATCGAAAGTAGAAAAAAAAATAAATTACATATTTGTAAAAAATATAATTTAAAATATGTTCAAACAAAACTGTCTCAAAAGTTTATGTACAATGGCAAAAACAGCTGTATTTACCATTTTTGCAAAACTGTTACATACAAGTTATTTTTCCGTGATTTCGGATTAGATGAAATAAACGCGTGTCCATCGAAATTATTAGTTTTTGTAGAGTTTCTGATCGCAAGAAGTACCATGCTTTCTGTATGGCCTTTTTAAAAATTCTTCAAGAGGGTCATACTGTTTTCCATTGTTGTAAACTTATCGAGTTAAAATGCCATAGGAATTATGCCATAGGAATTCTCAAACGGATTTATTCGAGGACGTAAAGCTAACGAGTCAAAAATTTAAAAAAATCTATAAAAGTCACGGTTATGTAATATGTAATATGTTAGATTGAGACATTATCTTGTTCAAAGGTCCATTCAGGATCCCACCAAAACCTGATCGAATGGGAGGAAATGTTGGTTCAGCATCTCTTGATATTTTTGGGAATTTTGTCTTCCTTTTAGAAAATCCAGAAAGGTAAGGCTGTTAAAACCGAATACCCCCAATCCATAACAGCCTTACCGCCTTGCTGTCTGTTGAGTAAACTCCTTGGTTCCTTTCGTATATTATGTTTAATACATTTTCCACCTGTAAAGGCCTTCTAAGTAGTTCCATTTTTCTCATCATTGAATGAAACACTAAGTTACTTGTCACCCACAGGACATGTGTTTTTTAGTCCAGTTCATTCTTGCTTGTTAGCGGTGTAGCTTTAGACATGGTTTGCCAGCAATTTTCTTTTAGTTTGATACAATCGCATTCTTTAATACGTCTATGTACAGCATCTTTGGACACATATACACGGAGATTATTTTAAATGTGTTGTATGGATATATTTTATCTAAACACGAATCTCCGTATTCTCTGATCCGCCTCAACAAACTTCATACGTGGTCATCCCACATTTGTTTCCGGTTGAAACTATCATTTCTAGAGCGTACTTGAGATAGATACATCGCTTTGATCAATTGGAAATTTTTGCAATTTGAGAAATAGTTTTATTTTGTGATTACATTTTTAAAACTTTAAAATCTCACCTTTTGTCAATTGTTTACCCTTCGGCATTTTTAAACCAAGTGGAAAGGATTTTTTCTCTTTTATATTTTTATAAAATTGTAAAACGACGTCACACAACCTTTTTACACTCGTCCAATCCCGTGTTTCTAAAAAAAATTGCATAAAGTGATTAAACTTTTGAGACAGTTTTTCTTCAAGAAAAAAGTAAATTAACTAAAAAGTAATGTAATTTTTATTTCAACCAACAAAAACTGCTTATGTTATTTGATTTTGGTTAAATGTCAAGTATCAATTCTAAATTGGATTCATATATTTCCAACTTCAATTATTTTTAACCATATTGGGAGAGTGCATAAATTTTTGAGACTATACATTACTTTCCGATAACCTATTTAGACAGCTATAAAATATTTTCTGTTTAAAATGTCTTATTTCACATTGCCTTTTTAAGAATGATATTCTACCATGTCACATTTAGGCTTCGCTCCCTCTATGTTCATTAGAAAATACATGGATTTTACATGGATGGTTTAACACGTTTTTCTGATTAAATTTAATTGAAATATTTTGAACTTGTATACAGTTTAAAGATAGACATAGATATTAAACAAAAACATAATTTGAAGAACAAATAAAAAAAAAACAGAATTTATTTCCTACATTGCTTAAGCCCGAGAAGGGACAGATATTAAGTTATTTCATTCAATTAGTTCTACATTTAATGTTAAATTTTTGTAACAAATTAGTTAAGCCAATTGAAGATTAGAAAATAAAAATAAAATTCATACAATATGATTCTTAAAACACCCTAAAAAAATAGATTCCGTTCAAATTAAATTGAAATAAATCTTAGACATTTTTTTTTTTAAAGTTTTGTATTTTGCATGCATCTTATCATTTTATGCACAATTGTCATAAACATAATACAAAATCTGCAATACAAATATTTTCAATTAAAAATGGAGGAAGTCTAAGATTTATTTCGATTTCATTTGAACGGAATCTATTTTTTAGTGTGTTTTAAGTATCATATTGTATTAATTTTATTTTTATTTTCTAATCTTCAATTGGCTTAACTAATTTGTTACAAAAATTTAGCATTAAATGTAGAACTAATTGAATGAAATAATATCTGTACCTTCTCGGGCTTAAACAATGTAGGAAATAAATTTTGTTTTTTTAATTTGTTCTTCAAATTATGTTTTTGTTTAATATGGTCAAATTTTTCAATAACTACTGCACTCAGACGAACGCATTTCAAAATTAATAGAGATCATCATCCGGCTTTGATGTATACGGTATTGCAACACAATTGTGGGATGCAGTTTACCAATGTGTAATTCAAAATGTTTCACCCCTGTAGTAAAGCAGGTTGCGGTAATTTGGACAAAAACTTCCAATCTGAACATAAAAAATCTATAATCAAATTATAAAAAATTAACTTCACTTAAATTTAGATACCCTGTTTCCCACTCAGGAACACTAGGAATGTAAATGTAAATTGTGTTGAATCCATACTGCTAATATTTAACAATATTATAGCTGTGATACAGTAAAAAATAAAAAATAGAAGTTTTACTTAAATTTTTAAACCTTAATCTCTCCCAAAGGGTAGTGCAAACACATCAGAAAATTATTACCTAAGTTTAACTTGGGTATAAATAGCTCTCATCTCGGAAAAAAATACATTTTAAAATTTAAGTTATGTAATACCCCACTAAGTTCGCTACCTGCGTAAAAATAGCTATCCATTAGAAACTCTTTACTAAAATATAAACTTGACCAAAGCAAAAACTTATTCTGAAAATATCCTTTTTATTTCCACTATAACGCCATATTCACCTTTTTAATTTTTGAAAAAAAAACTAGCTGAATTTAATATTTCACGTGAAAATCTTTCACCTAAAAAGAAATAAATTATTATTACGGCTTATGAAATTTTTGCAACAATGAAGTAAAAATGTTACATTTTCTATGAAAAAATGTCCGTTGATTTTCAATGAAAAATGCGAAAATTGGAATTATTAAGAAAAATAATTGAATAATGTAAACAAAAATTGACCCATGTTTCTCTCTGGGTTATAATTCACCCATATGCAAAGGCATTTTACCATTCGTTTTGACCCTGACGTCAGGCAAACGTTTTTACACTTTAAATTTATAACATCATTAGAATTAGTAAAGAATAAAAAATGAGTGGCATCAGGGACAAAAAGGTGGGAAGAAAAAATGAAAAAGTTATCATCTCCATAGGCTTTCCGATGTTAAATTAACATTGAGAAGTGACACTGGAAATAAATAAGTATTGCGCTGCCGCGCAATACTTAAATATCTAGATAAAACACATTCAAAATCATATATATATGGAGAATGCATGAAATAATTATTAAATAACAGTTGCAAATTAATAATTTCAATGTTGTATGAAATTATGAACAAAAATTAAAAATTATGTTCTGTACAAAAATTGTTGAAATTTTGGGACTAATATTATCGAATATATATTATAGGAATTATTTGTAAAAGTAAAAAGATAGAGAAAGAAATGATTTAAGAAAATCCTCATTATAAAGCTACATTTACGAAATAAACTGAATTCTTTTTCAACTCAAATATCTTCTTAAAAGAACAATGCTTGTAATAGATTACTTTCCGATAACCTATTTAAAAGAGTTGAAGTATCTTTTCTGCTGTAAGTGTCAAACATTATATTGCCTTTTTGACGAATGACACCCTAGCGTGTCGTATGTCGCTGGCTCTTAACGTTCCATCTACGTCCATTAGAAAAGACGTGGATTATACATGGATGATATGACATATTTTTCTTATACATTTTAATTCAAATCCTTTTAACAAGTAGGAATTTTAATATAATAATTATTATACATAAAAAACAAGAGATTAATGTCATACTTATATGCAACATATGTGAAATAATGTTCTTTGTTCATAAGAAAAAATCTGTTAATCAGAGATTGTATAGAATTTTGTGACTAATCGTATAAAATATTATAAGAAATATTTATAAAAATAAAAAGACAAAGAACGAAGTGAGTTACGAAAACCCTTATAATAAAGCTACATTTATGAAACAAACTGAATTCTTTTTCAACTCAAATAATGTTATTAAATGAACAATGTTTGTAATAAATTACTTTCCAATAACCTCTTTAAGAGAGTTGGAGTATCCTTTTCTGAGAAAAGACGTGGATTATACATGGATGATATGACATATTTTTCTTATACATTTTAATTCAAAACATTTTAACAAGTAGGAATTTTAATATAATCATTATTACATGTAAATAACAAGTGATAAAAGTCATACTTATATGCAACATATGTGAAATAATGTTCTTTGTTCATAAAGAAAAATCTGTTAATCAAAGATTGTATAGAATTTTGTGACTAATAGTAGGAAATATTATAAGAAATATTTATAATAGTTAGGGTGCTACGGTTGAGAAAGCTGCAAATCGTGATAAGAATATACCGATTGGTGAGTATCTACTTTATTTAATACAATGCATTTCAGAGGGGAAGTCATCGCGTAAAGTCGTGGGAATTCAAGATGGCGGCTGTTATTTAAAATGGCGTCTTTTTCTGAATTTTCTTGTTATCCATCCTATAAGTGTATGTTTTAAGTCGATTTCCATGTTTTTTAACATCAAACATAATACTTTTTAATACTTTTCATCATAGTTGAATGAGTTTATGAATTCAGTTTGTCTGTTTCTTTGTCTATTTGCCTACCTGCCATTTCATGCTCTACCTCGCTTAAATATCGCCACTCGCTCAAATTTACTCAGATTGTCATGTATTGTATATATGTTATTGAAATTTAAAATAACATGCTCCCAATAAAAATTGAAGTGTATAGCTTTTATAGCTGTTTACAGGGCCCTTAAAATAATTCCATTACGTTATTGTCTATTAGTCCGGGTGCTACGGTTGAGAAAACTTGAAATCGTGAGGAGAATATACAGATTGGTGTGTAGCCACTTTATATTAATACAATCCATATAAGAGGGGGAGGCATCACGTAAAGTCGTAGGAATTCAAGATGGTGACTGTTATTAAAAATGGCGTCATTTTCTGAATTTTCTTACTATCCTTCATATAAATGTATGTTTCAGGTCGATTTCAATGTTTTTATAGTCAAACACTTCGTTTTTAACACTTTCGGTCATAGTTGAATGAGTTTATGAATTCAGTTTTTCTATTTGTTTGTCTGTCTGTCTGCTTGCCATTCTATGCTCTAACTCGCTTTACTCGTTTAATTTCACTCATATTGTCATATAATATATATATATGTTATTGAAGTTTACAATAACATGTTACCAATAAAAATTGAAGTGTATAACTTTTATAGTCCGTTTACAGGACCCTCAAAAGAACTCCATTACGTTATTGTCTATGGAGGGAAAATCATTTGCAAAGTGTTTTAATCATGTTATACACTTTGAAAGATATTCAAATTGACATACATCAGTGAGGTGCACTACTAGATACTTACTATAGAATGAGGTATGCATTGTATGTATCGCTTATTTACAGTGACTCACCAAAAAAAGAATATGTGCGTTTGTAACTCGTGTATAAATTCTATAAAGATCATGAGTTAAATCAACTGTTATTAGTGGAGCTGCTAGGTATGAAAAAACTGCATTTTGTGATAAAGATATTCCGAATGGTCAGTATCTACTTCATATTAATACAATGCATATAAGAAGTTGAGGCATCGTACTAATTCACAGGAATTCAGGATGGAGGCTGTTATTCAAAATTGTTTCCATTTTTATTCCTATACATCATATAAAAGTGCCTATGATGTCAATTTCGATATTTTTTAACTGAAAAATTCCCTTTTTAGCATCATAAATACGCTTAAAATGAAAAATAGGACAATTATTAAAGTATTTTTGTATTTTATAGTGAGGAAAATGAAAGGAATAAATAAATAATAACAATTCATTTTTATTAATACCTTAATTATATAAGATATTAAAAAATTGCATGTTCCATTTAAAGTTAGAGCACTTTTTATCATCATATTTCTCACATTCGTTTTTGCAGTTCCACAATAATGTGCAAGAAAGTCCAACCTTTCTACAGTCACATTTATTTTTACAGATTTTGCACATGCATTTTACTAACTCTTCACAAGGATCTCAAATCTCTTGCAACTCTGACCATTTTATTTTCCATGATAAATTATCCAAACACCATCCCCATTTTTTTGGAGAGGGTGGACATATTTCCCTCTGATCTGCTTGTCCTCAAATGCGTCCAGCTTGGAAAGCACTGCGTGAAACATGCTGTAGTAATGCAACCTTGGTTGGTGGAAGATTTTCAAATGAACTAATTTTTGTCATAAAGAATTATTGTCTTGCATCATTGACACTGATGCCGTTGCTTGTTAAATAGTACATTGATATTAGGAATTTTTCTAAAATATTTATAATATTTTCAGGAATGGAAGTTTGTGGTTTTGATATGTATTAAAATGCAGTAGTAGCTTCTTTAAATAGAATCCATGTCTCCCAAGCTGACTTTTTTGTCTTTCCTGTGAAACCAGGATTGCTTTCGCATCCTGTGAAAGCATTAAATCCTAGTAAAGACATTGCCTTTTCTTTTCCAATTGCCGCAACTTCCAACAGCCACCATCTTGAATTCCTACGACTTTACGTGATACGTCCCCCTATTTTACTACAATGACTATAAAACGGACTATGAATTTTTATTTGGAACATGTTATTCTAAACTTCAATAACATACCTTGCCACCATACATAGATCATCGAGTTTAACATTGCCAAAAACTTATGTGGATATTCATCTAAAGGTGTTGTCACATAAAACAACTTATGTCATTTTTACTGTAGTTTGTCATTTAGAGAAAGTTCTAATGGAAGCAATTTTCGCTAGGGATAGGCTTTACCCAAATTAGAAGTATGGGAGGACTTGACGACAGATTAGCATTTGTGCATTACCCGAGGCAACTGACGACTGAATTAAACACTTGAAAATGAAGTATCGACGATTGTTATTCCAAACTTACTTTTATACTATTAAACAGTAATCTAGAAGATAAAACATTTTTTTAAATAATAATATTTTTAATATCTTTTAAGTTTACGCGCCTCCGTGCTCCGACATTTCGGCCTGACGAATACTAGTAAATAACAGTCACCATTTTGAATTGCTACGACTTTACGCGATGCCTCTCCCTTTTATATGAATTGTATTAATATAAAGTTGATATTCACCAATCGGTATATTCTTCTCACGATTTGGAGTTTTATCAACCGTAGACTAATAAACAGTAACGCAGAGCTGCCAACTTGTACGGATTTTTCTTACCACTAATATTTAATAGAAATTTATACTTATTTATAAGTTAAAATTGCTTGAATTTCGGTGATTCAATTAGGTAAAATTTTCTTTAAAATTTTTTTGGTATGAAAAATCCGTTCAAGTTGGCAGCTATGGAAACGTAATGGAATTCTTTTGAGGTCTCCGTAAACAGGCTGAAAAGCTATACACTTAAATTTTTATTCGGAACATGTTATTGTAAACTTCAATAACATATATAAATTACATGGCAATCTGAGTAAATTTAAGCGAGTAGAGTTATTTAAGCGAGTTAGAGCATTAAATGGCAAGCAGACAGACAAACAGACAAACTAAATTCATAAACTCATTCAACTATGACGAAAAGTATTAAAAATGAAAATTTTGACGCTAAAAACATCGAAATAGATCTGAAACACACATTTATACGGTAGATAATAAGAAAATTCAGAAAATGACGCCATTTTGAATAACAGCCGCCATCTTGAATTCCCACAACTTTACGTGATGCCTCCCCTTCTGAAATGCATTATATTAATATAAAGTATATACACAGAAATCGGTATATTCTTATCATGGTTTGCAGTATTCACCTTATTTTGGTCGTGTAGCACTCGGACTATAAAAGTAAAAAGACAAAGAAAGAAGTGAGTTACGAAAATCCTTATAATAAAGCTACATTTATGAAACAAACTGAATTCTTTTCCAACTCAAACAATGTTCTTAAATGAACAATGCTTGTAATAGATTACTTTCCGATAACCTATTTAAAAGAGTTGAAGTATCTTCTCTGCTGTAAGTGTCAAACATTACATTGCCTTTTTGACGAATGACACCCTAGCGTGTCGTATGTCGATGGCTTCTAACGTTCCATCTATGTCCATTAGAAAAAACATGGATTTTACATGTATAGTCTAGCATATTTTTCTGATATATTTTAATTCAAAACCTTTTAACAAGTAAGAATTTTAAGAGTAATCACTATTACATCGAAGTAACAAGAGATAAAATCATATTTATATGCAGCATATATGATATAAAGTTCTTTATTTTTAATGTTTCGTATCCGGTTTTTATTGCAAAGGCTTTGCATTATTTATATAGTTTGTTAATAAATTGTTCTCAGAAAATATTTTTATTGTATATATTTTTTATTATTATTTTTTTTTTTGCCTTTTATTATTTGTTATATAATTGTCATGTATCATTCAGTGAATTAAACTTGTACTGAATTTTGGAATGGTGACTATTCATCTAAAAAATAAAGAAATTTTACTTATTATACTCGACATTGATTTCTACCGCAGTTGAATTTGTTTTATGGCCTATATCTTTTCACCCCGAAGGATCCCTATTATACACAGAAACAACAACAAGTCACAACAATTTTTATTTATTTTTTCCATTGCATATTTATATAACTTTAAACGGACACCCACATCCATGATTTACCCGAGGATTCGAAACCGAGCTCCCTCCGTGGCAGCACCTGTCGCTATCAACTACGCCACTGAGCGACGCGTATTGCATTGGGATACCAATATAACCCAATACATCAGTAATTCTGGTGTCAACGGAGCTGGAAATTTTTATTGCGGTTCCGTGTGAATCTATATTTTCAAGAAAACATTATGAACATTCCCAAAAGAAAAAAATAATCTGAAATAAAACTTGGTCTTTTTACAATGGAATGCAAATAGCATGAAACTGTGTATGAGAGATTGAATTTTGTTACAGATATAAATACGCTGTAAACAAAATTGAAAATTGTAATTGTAATTTGGATTTATACTAGTTTAAATATTTATTATCTTCCCTCTGTAGTTTAATGAATGCATAGTTATTGAAAAGATATTCTAATGCTAATTGTTGCCGACATATTTTTACAAGATTACATCGAACAGAATTTACAAGTATGTAGCATATTTTCAAGGACTGTAGGCTATAGACTGGAGAATCTCTTTAACTGTTTGAATTCAAAATCTTCATATAGTGTAAAAGCACCAATAGTTGGCCACTTAAGCGCTTTCTTTTAGTATATAGCTTAAAGCGGAATTTTAAAAGGCAATACAACATTTTTAACAGTGACACATGTTAATGTATACTTCTATTTTACTGTTTCAGCAATTGTTTTTTAAAAAACTGATTATAGTTTTTATTTCTAAAAAGTTAAACTTAAAAGTAGCAATGTCGCTGGCAGTCGACCACTCAAGTCTATTGTTCGGCCATCACTGGACCAATTGTCGGCCACTTAAATACTCAGTTATTGTAAATTACTTAAAATACAATTTTTAACAACAGGACACTATTTTAACAGTAAAATGTGTTAATTTATGCTTTTTTTATAATGTTTGAGTAATAATTAAAAATATTATAATAGTTTTTAACAGTTTCCAACATAGTTTAAAAGTGTTTGTGAATTTGGATTGTCTCCAGTCTGCCCGAGCTATAACACTGGTAAATATACTTTAATGTTCCTGAACTTTTTGTATGTTATTGATGTTAATATTAGCACCGTCTCTATTGAAAATAAAATCTGTAGAATTTATAGTTCATCCACAGGGACAGTCAAAAGTATTCCGATACATTACGCTCAATGCGAAAAAATTGCTTCAAGTGTATTAATGATGTTTGCTATTTCAAACACAACGAAATTGATATTAATTTATGAAGTGCACTAACCTATGCATTCTGGACAGCATGGGGTCCTGAGTACTTATTAATCTTTTATAAGGTAACGCAAAAGAATTCCTTTACATAATAGTACTTGGAGAAAAACGGTTTGAAGCGTATTTTAGTTCTGTTACACTATTTGAAGTATAATCAAATTGATATACATTACAGAGGTTTACTACCATTTACTTGTTGTACAACATGATATGCATAATATTTTTCGTTCATTTACAGGGGCACAGAAAAAATTCGGATACAGTACTGTATATTCCTATTAGTGATAATTGTTGGAAGTGTGATTTATTTATAACATGCGTTTTTAAGTTTAATTAAATCTTTGCGGTGTGTAGAACGGATATAGATCATATACAAGGCTACACAAAATAGTTCGTAAGCTTTGCGGAGTATCAGCGTGAAAGGCTTAAAGGAGGCTTTTAATTGAGATATGCTCTTTTAAGCTGAACTATATTTAGTATACTGAGAGATGATTATATAATATAAATAAAATCATATGCAGGGCCACGCAAAGAACTGAATAAATGATCTCTCAGGGATAACAATGTATGGAAGTGTGATTTTATGGAAGTGTGAAGAATATATAGGGCTGTACAAAATAATTCAAGAATATTTCAGTATAGTGGTAGAAATTGCAGAAATGTGAATTTTCAATCTATAATGCATTTTCTTACTATACTAATTTTCATCATACTATGTATAGAATAATATACAAATTTTTCGGTTAAATACAGGACTGCACAAAATAATTTCACTATTTTTCCGGTTGGGACCGTAATCTGGTTTTCAAAAGTGTTATGCCTTTTCTAAAATGTTTACTTTTTTTTACAGTATTAAGCAATTAAAGAATTCTGCAAGTCATGGGAAGTGCTTTTGTAATTTATCCTTTCATTCTTGTTTCTTATTGAAAGTAAAGTTAAAAGTACCAAATTATCCAGTAGTCGGCTTTTCAAATTTTGTGTTTAACAATCGTAGACTAGGAAGCGGACAGAGCAAAAAATTATTACGTCATCTTGTTTTAAAATGGAATTATGATGTAGGACAAGATTATTAACAGAACATAGATGACTGATCTGTCGACGCATATCTTGGTATGATATTAGCAGCAGGGGCGCCAAATCGTCATTTTACCGTTACTATCATGTCAATGAGTTTCGGGATGAAATTTTAATATGCTGCATATCTCGTCTAGTACAATGCAAATATTTCAGTTTGTCTTGGGATTTCGTGATTAAGTATGAGCAGAACGCTGCGCCGGTTCTTCATTTTGGCGGTATTATCTCGTCACCGAGTTTTGAAATGTAATTTTAATAAGTTGCATATCTCGAATACTACATTACAAATATTATAGTCTGCCTCGTAATATCTTTGAACGATATGAGCAGAATGAGGAGCCAATACTTATTTTGGCTGCACTATCTGGTCATCGAATTTCGAAAGTATGTCTTTTTCGATTAATACGATTTAAGTATTTCAGCCTGTTCGTGATATCTGAGTACTGTACAAACACAATGGACCGCCAACTCATTATTTTTGCGGTACTATTTCGTTTTCAATTTTAAGCATGAAATGTTAATGATTAAAGTTACAGATTAGTATAATACAAATGTTTCAGTCTGTTTTGTGTTATCTCGATAAGATATGAGAAAAACGGGGCGCCAATTCTTCCTTTTATATGCACTATCGCATCATCGAAATTCGAAATGAAATTTTAATATATTGTATATTTAGATTAGTACAGTAAAAATATTACTATCTGCTTCGTGATATCTTGGTATGATACGATCAGAATAGGGAGTCAATTCATCATTTTGGCGGTATTAACAGATCAAATTTCGATGTGAAATTTCAACATGTCATAGATATCGATTATTGTATCATTTATTGATATTCTGTGTAATGTATATTTCAAAGTGCCAGTTCTTTTGAGAATTAATAATGTTATCTTCCTTTTTTTTTAAATTTAAGTTCTATAGAGGCAGAAGATGGGATTTTAAAACATAATAGTTAGCCTCTAGTTAATATTATTGCTGACTATTGAGTTAATCAAACAGATAACAAGTTTTATTTTATATTATTGAAAAGCTATCACAATGCGTGGCTTCGTGGTAATTGAAATATGGCAAATGATATTTGTGTGCTTATTAACATTAGGGGGAAATTATATTTGTGTGTACAACTTTAAAGCCTATTAAAATTAGAAAGACGTTATTTTTCGGCAGAAAGTTTAAATATTATTAAGTAAAGTGGAATTTGTAGAAATTGCATTCTAATAATCTGTTAGATGCATGTGAGAAACATTTCAACCCTTTAAATTTCGAATATCTCATAATATTGTTCGTGGGAGCATTTATGTCTTAAAAAAAAAACCTATTTAAAATTTCACGTTTGTAGCAATAGCCCTCGCAATTCCCATATAAATCATCGTTTTAAGTATGCTTTAAGCACAATGCACACTTTAAAATTTCCATATTGAAAAAACTTCTATGCCAAGTTTCAATCCAATATTTAAATTACTTTTACTTCTATCACTAACAAGTATAACGTTTTTGATTAATTTATCTTTTTAAATTTCAAATTAGTCATAACTATTATGCGCAAATATTTACGTTTTATAAATAATTGTCATTTAATATTACAATTCTTTATCCTTAAGATTTTAATATTAATCATAATTTTCATTTTTAGAATTTTTTCTTCTCATTTCAGCTTTTTATATTTCGCTTTTTTTAGAAACTGTTTTTGGTGGGCATTTATCTCTTTAAAAAACACCATGTCAATTTTCAAATATCTAACACCCTCAGTATTACAAAAAAGGGATATTTTAGAATGTGTTTTGTTTCTCCAGAGACTGTCACCATCCTTTTTTCTCTTTTAAAATTGATTCGGCAGTTTCAAAGATTTCCTCCTACAAAAGAAAAGTTTCTTCTTTATAACATTAGTATATTACAAGGCTTCATGCTGGTCGATTTCCGACGAAATATATCGATGAATTAAACCTTGTTAATACAAGGTTAAATTCGCAGTTTACATATTTTCCATCGCTGTCATTACAAATATTAGAGCAAAATGAACCTTTTTCTGAAATATCATTGCGAATTGAAGTAAACTATACGAATGCCATGCATGTTTTAATTTGTCAGACAAAATTTTTACTGTTAAGAATCATTGAACAATCACTGAGTTGATCATTTACAGTAGGATTAGTAAATAACGGTAGAATGATATAGTAGAATATACTAAAACATCTTTAAAACATTATCTAATTAACAATGAATATCTCATCAAAATTGTCTAGCATTTTTAAAAATGTTAATACTTCATAATCGAGTTCACCTGATTATAGAACTTTCCTCCGTGATGATATAACTAAGAAATGTAGGATGATATACAATAAACTAAAACCTTTCTTGAAAAATTATCTAATTAACGATACAAGTTCCATTGAAATCTATTCAGCAAAATTAAAGTTATAAGAGGCCGGAACGATATTCCCATTTGCATTTTATATCAGGTGTCCTGGCGTATAAACGCCAGGTTGGGTAATAACACCAAGTGCTAATATTAGGCGTAGTTATGACGGGAAAATGACACTACTGGTTCTGCGCTGAAAGGTTCTGAGTCACCTGAATCACAAACAACCGCTAAAAGTTAATTTGTTTCATTTGTAGACATTAATCACTGGAATAAACTCGTAAGAGTCAACGCCCGATCTAAAATTTGCTAGGTAAGTTCTGTGATGTGAAGACTATACATTTGTTAGGAAATACTTTGTTTATTATAATACATAAATTTGTAGTGCATTTCATGTACTTTCAAAATGTTGTGGGAGATTTTGGATGTATTCGCGAGGTAGCTTGTAGTTTAAAATATACTGCGCAAAATGCATACCGGGATGCATACTCCATTAGTGTTATTTCCCCGGTTGATTCTTTTCAGTGGCAGAACTACTTATTTTTTTATTTTCATTATTATTTTTGTTATACACAAGAGACCATTATTGCCATTTTTGAAAACTAAAAAAGATAAAGAGAAATTTATACGTCCTAAATGCTGCTATTTTTTTCATGTCAGAACAATAAAATATCATGATTATTACTTCATCCTGACGTCGCAATTAAAGGTAAGTAAAAGCAATTTGTCAATTTCTAAATATGTAGATTTTGTATCTTTAAAATTGGGCAATTTACATGACATTATTCCATCTTATTTTATAGTTTTCTTTGCACGGCGTTATTATCCACTATTTGGGTAATAACGCCAAATAGCATTGGTCAAGAAATCACGCTACTTCATTTACTACATTTTATGAATATATGTATTCTAAAATAGTCTTTCTTGTATACATACTCAATAAGTTGCTGTTCAAATCCTATATTTGTTTGGGAAACAAAATTTTAAACTAAGCCGAAAAATTGGTAGAAACTTAACGTGGCGTTATTACCTTAGGACATCTTATGTATAGTGTGCATAAAATAAAATGCAAGTAAAAGGCTATATAAATCTCAAATTGTGAACATAAAATTATGAAAAAAATCAAATTATTAAAAATAGACTCACAAAAAATTGAAATGAGCTTTTAACCAGTAGTCAACCGTCGTGGCCGATTACTGAACATGTAAATAAATATAATACCCAATAGTCGGCCACATTAAAATTAATAAATACAAACACTTTTAACTATTTTACACAACTACATAAACGCAATTACAAACAAAAACACAATTACAAAAACTTTTAATTAATACAAACACTATTTTTTTTTAACTTTTATACTGAAAACATTAGTTTATTAAACTTTACAATAGTACAGTCTTATAATTTTAGAAAATAGTAAAAAATAAATTAATACTAGTCTTTTAAAAATTTTGTCATCGGTAAACAAAAAAATAACAAAAACGGTTATTTGACCGCAACCAAGTAAAAAATGGCTGATTACTAATGCAATAAAAATACCCACAATTCTTTTCTGATGGCTTATGACGTATAAAGCATGGCTACATATAGGAGAATTGTGATATTTAATTTGAAACCAAAAATAAGCTATTCATAACGTATTTTATCTCAATGTGGCCGACTACTGGTGCATTTACCCTATACTGTGTTTTTCTAAGATAAGTTTCAAATGGCACGGAATTCGATGTTTAAGATTACATTTCGCTATAAATTTGTATTTTGGTATCATGTTTGTTAATTGTAATTAAAGATTTGATTTACACATAGCGTTTCAGCATGAATAAGTAGACACCCCTACAACAATTAGCGTAATTTATGCATGCCAATTAAATGTTGACATCTCCAAATGGATTACCTGTTGGGTCATTCCATACAAAATGAGCAAATCTGGTGTGGTAGACATGTCACAGATTTTAATAAAAATGAGTAAGTAGATCATATCTATTTATGAGTAAATGTAAAATAATACATTTCAGGGTCGTTTATTTAAGTATTAAAATTTACATTAAAAGTGGATGCAAAATTGAAGTTTTGTCTACATGTTTAAAATTTCAATTTTGATTATTAGCCTTAGGAATGGAAAGACTAATGAGTAATAGATTGGCGTAAGTTAGTATTTGTATTCCGGAATGAGAAAAAATATATTTGAAAATTTTTGAGGGAAAAATGCAATATTTCTATAGCTCGTTTAAACATGCAAGTTTAAAATTACTTGACGCTATAGCTAAACGTATATATTTTAAATATCGAAACTTTCATTCTTGGGTTTTTATTCCTTAATGAGAAAAAAAAAATAAATACTAAAAAATGTTGAGTGTAAAATGCAATACTTCTACCACTTCTTTGAATGTGAAGGAAAGCTTTTTTAAACTTTTAAATTATTTGATATTATACATAAAAGTATACATTTTAAATATAGAAACTTTTATTCTTGCTTTCAGTTTATTTTTGCCTCAAGAATATTTTTAATTAAAGTAGAAAAAAAAAATGATTCAGTTGAACAAAAAATTACATTTTAATTCTAAATCCAGATACAAAAAATAAATGGCAACACTCGTTTTTTTTTTACCTTGAAATCGTGCAATATTTTAAGAAACGAGCACGAATTCAAAGAGGACAGAATCGCTCATGGAATGTAAAAGATATTACCTTTTTGAACCCATTTTTGCTATGTTAGGAATCAAAGGCAATCTTGAATTTTTTTGAGTATATTATTTGCTTATTGATTTGGACTTATTGATTTTGATGTCTGTGTAATATTGTTAATGTTGGACTTTTCGTTTATTTATATTTTTTCTCATACATAAGGGAAAAAATTATGATTTTGAAATTTTTGTCAGGGCCATGCGTTCCTTTAGAACGTGCAGAACAGTCGTATGCGGAAATCATGTTTCTTGGGCCAGCTCACGAATCGTTTGGCATCGATCACTTTCCATTAGGGCGGCAACAGCATGGGCTTCTGCTTCGCTGACACTAGGATGACCTAGCCGATGTATGTCTGCCACATTTTGGAGTCCTTTATTGAAGGCTACCCATCTTGCTACAGTTCTCTAAGGCAATGCAGATTCCCCGCGAGCCTCTTGATCATCTATGACATTGTCATGCTGTACGACCTCTAGCACATTCAATTTTTACTCAACTTCGTTGTTCTTGTTTCGAAAACTTACTTTAGATCGCAAGCTAATACAAGGATCAGTTCTTCGCGTCACTCCGCATGCGCGTGACGTATGAACGACGAGTCTTTTTGCTTAGAGGTAAGGTAGGTATGTAGCTCACGTGTGGTATACGCGACATTCTTTGGTTTTGTAGCGTAGTGTTTTTACAGCAGTGCTGCCACGATTAAAGTTTTATTCCTCGTATATAGTTTAATTACTATTTACTCCAAGCTTTTATTTATATATATTTTAATTTACGAACTCTAAAACTCTGGTTTAGAAAAACTCTGGTTAAAATTCGTAAAACATTTTCTATTTTAAACGTTTGGTTTTGGTATACTGAGTATATGCTGCTGCTGCTGCATGGTGACAAACTCAGAGAAACAGACTTAACAGAATTTAATAGAGTACTAATATTTAAAGAAAATAAATTAAAATGATGTCTTTATACATTTACTAATTTATCAAAATTAAAGATTTTTCATTGCTCGTATAAAAAAAAAACATCATATTCAAGAAAACGAATATAAATAAACGATTAAAAAAGAATTAGAAAATTAATATACTTTGTAAGAGATGACAATATTCTGTTACCGTATAAAGCAATTAAATCAGTTTAATTCTGACACAAAATTCAGAACTCTAATTGGTAAAGTTAAATAATTATTACTGAATAAAATCAGTTATTGAACGTGATATATCTTTTCCATATTATATTTATAAAATGAGAATTCTAACAAGCCTTAAAGGGAAAATCCGGTCTATTCGTAAATTAATTTAATCAGCGAAAAGGGAACTAATTTGTGTTTTAGCTGTTTATAGAAGGAAAAAATTTGCAATTATCATTAATTTCTGAAAGCAACTGACTTCCAAATAAAATTAAATTCATAATCATTTTTGCGTTAATATAATAACTAGAAAATCGGTAACAGCGATTTTCATTTTTGGCATTAATCAGCATAATATATTGAGAATTATGTAATATTTCTTAAGCGCAATTTCTATTTCTTAAATTATGTATAGCTTTTTTTAGCCGAAAAATAATTTAGTTATTTGCAATAGGAACTCTGCAAAGAAATGAAAATAATTAGTATCCGAATACCTTAAATGAGAGAAATTTTTATTCCGAAATATCAAGATGCATTTGCGAAAATTAATTACGTAAATATTTCAAAGAAAAGCAGTTTATTAAAATTCATTTCGTATGTCGCTCTGGCAGAGAAAAATTATTAACCATGAGACACACTTAAAGAATACATTTTAATGAATCATTTTGAATAATTCAAACAATCATAGAAAGTTTTTAACATGAAAGTATTACGTATAGATTAATGGGTTAAACTTAAACTTACAGTATGTTGAAAACTACTTAAAAGATGAGACAATATTAAAAAAGATGTTAAATTATTTTAATACCTTAGTACTCTCAACTATAAAAAACACAGTATTCGTCGGAGAAATATAAGAAATACAAATGTTATGGACGTCTAATTTTCAAAATTCACCTAAATGGTGACGAAAGGAGTGAAAGTGGAAGTTAAATTTTAGATCCGGAAAACATTGGGAAAATAAAACATGGATATTGGGTGGTGGAATATTACTCGTTTTATGATTATTTAAGCAAACTGAGCCAAATTCTGGGTATGTTGTAGGATAAAACATCATTGCAAACAGCATTATCTTTAGTAATAATTTCTATTGATTCGCGGATGATTAAATCATGATAATTCTTTGAGGGATATATAATTTTTGCGTCTTCGAAATTAACTTGTATATTCTGCTTTGGTTAAGTCTTGACAAGGCTGTTGTAGGTCAGTTGTACTTTAAATCACTCAAATGTTCTTTAATACGGACTTTAAGTTTACGTGACGTCATTCCTATGTATT
This sequence comes from Maratus speciosus, assembly GCA_963932465.1. Classification (NCBI taxonomy): domain Eukaryota; kingdom Metazoa; phylum Arthropoda; class Arachnida; order Araneae; family Salticidae; genus Maratus; species Maratus speciosus. The sequence continues at coordinate 376,613,240 of OZ010788.1, read as the reverse complement.
CGAGATAAATATTTTCTGTTTTCAATGGAATCTTATATACTACAGAAACTTCATCTTCCAGGATCGGGTCTATTTTGGCACTAATTAAATTTTTCAGTTTTGCTGGAGGAGCGGCGATTAAGTTTACGTCAAAGAGAAAAAGTGCATGTCTGAGTTTTTTGGAATGTCCTGGTACTAAACTGAAAACAGCACGTGGTAGACGGCTGCTTCTTCTAATCATGAGTGACGTCATTCTGATGAGTAGGATTTAAGCGGTAGATGGTTCTATTCCTGTAATTAACGGCAGAATGGCAACGGTCCAATTAAAGCAGCGGTCCAAATATGGCTACTCTCCCCTATAGATTATGAAACAGTTAACTGCATTCCACGAATATTCTCAAGCATTTTTTTCAAGTACGATTTTATAAAGATTAATGTTGGTTCGCGCTCACATAAGTATTTATTTGGCAAATAATATAATCACAAATCACTATTCACTAGTTACATGATAGTCTATTATGCGCTGGGCATATTTAGTTTAACAAAATGCACTGAGTTATAAAGTACACACACACACAAAAAAAAATAAACAATGTATAACTAGTTTTCTAAAAAATGCACTAATTTAATAAAAAACAAAGAAAACAAACAATCACTAGTTTAACAAAATGCACTAAGTAACAGAACACAAAGAAAAGAAAAAATCACTAGTTTAACAAAATGCACTGAGTGATAAATTAAGAAGAAAACAAAGAATCACTAGTTTAACAAAATGCACTGAGTAAAATAATAAAAAGAAAACAAAGAATCACTAGTTAAACAAAATGTACTGAGTAAAAAAATAAAAATAAACCAAAGAATCACTAGTTTAACAAAATGCACTGGGTAATAAAATACGAAGAAAAAAAAACAATCACTAAATTTAATTTCTAAACATTGAAGCAGTTATCTGGCTCCCTTAATTTAGAAAATGAAAGGTAGCCTATCTGCAAAATTTCTGATAGTCGGATAATACTAATTCCATCAAGGTGAAGAAATCTTTTTACGCACTCGCTTTAGCAAGATGTCATGCATCACATGAATTTTAAAACATTCTCTATAAATCATTTCGAATGGTTTGTGGAAACTATGTTACTCGACATTTTCAAGTAATTGACTAGAGCAACTTTTTATCGCCAAGACGGCCAAATCATAAATAATGCCGACTAGTTTACTGCACATTTCAATACATTTTACTTTGTCATAAATCTTAATTGTATTTCTTCTACAAGTCTTTCATATAATAATTAGTTTTCTACTAGTACACTGTTAAAAAATAATCTGTAAAGTTGCCAAAACTTTCCTAGGAAAATTGGATTCTTAGAACTTTTTATGTAACGGCAACAACAAAAATTCATGTAACAAATACACTTTTGAACTGTAATCAAAAAATCTTTAAGGTTATTAAGAATTTTATAGGAAACTGGGATGCCTAGAATTTTTATTTAACTGCTACCCGGGTTACAAATAAGATTTCAGTAAGATTACTGTAATTTTAGTAGGTTATTTTGTAAAGCTATAGATTTCTGTAGCTTTACAAAAGCTAGTTTGGTAGATTTAGATATTTTCTAGTACAGTATACAGATAAAATTTTAGTAATCATAGAGGTATCTGTAACTTGACATCTGTAGAATTACATTTTTTTTTTTTTTTTACAATATACTGAATATAAATTAATTCATCCGTCTGAATGTTATCATAATGTAAAATAATTATACTGAAGTTGAAGATGGTTGGAACATTTTTCTTAGAGATATACAGCCTAAGTGAAATTTATTGAAACTGTATCGAGTGTCTTGAATCCTTAATCGACCTTATTGTGAGAAGCCATATAAATTATTTCGTAAAACACATTCCATTTAAAAGGTGGTACTTAAAGATGTTTTGCTAACCGATGTCGAAAGGTAATTTATAGACTGTATCAAGAGCAGGAGATTTTGAATGATTTTAAGAGATCTAAGATAATAAAGAAGTTATCAAGTTATAAAAATTATTAATTATGGAATCAATTGGAAGCCTATGCCGAAATACTTATACGTATAATGATACATTATCATATACTATTACCAAGATTTGCTGTAATTTATTAGGAATAACATGAGCTCCCCCCCCCCCCTACTTCAGTTTGTATCTTGACATGGAACAGCTCATGGAGGATAAATGAATGAACAGGACTTCTAGTTTTTAACGAATTTAACCCAGATAAAGAGCGTGACCATATCAGATTCTCGAAATTGTTTGCTTTTGGTGTATATATTTTATTAATAGGGTAGACCAGGGCACATTTCGCGGATTTTTTTCAATGAATTTTCTAATTTTTATGTTTTAACTTAGGAAATTTTAGACGTTGCGAATTTATAAAGCAGTTAATAAAGTCAAAATTTGTGTATTCAGTTGTTGCTCTATTTGTGTTTTTAACCGTAATTTTTTTTTTTTTTTTTAGGTCTAAGTCTTTTGCATAAACTTGCCCCGAAAACGGGGCAAGTTTACGCATATACTAGGGCACGTTTAGGCGTATTATAAGTGATACCAAGGAGTAAGTGAAATAAATATTTAATAAAATTGAAATGTTTTATTTATAACTTTAAATACTGTTTAAAAATTTAAAAAAGAAACATAAAGAGAATTAATTAAAGAACATTTTACAGGCTAAACTCAAAACATAGGGTTTATTGCTAATTAAAAATAGAAACTATTTAGTCCTTCATCATCACTGTTTCAGTTTTTATAAACAAAAAACAAAGTATTTCGTTTTGCACACTTGTTATGGGACCACCTTTCGCATCTAAGACATTGAACCCAGTCTTGTCCTTTTTTGGATTGGTTGTATGATTTCAAAAAATAAATACAAATACACTTTTCAACTTCGTCATCAGATTCATTCACTATTTTCTTTTTTTTCCAGCGTGTACCAACTTTTTCCCTTTTGCAGCTTTTAGTTTCATACTTTTTGCTTTGAGATCTTCTTGTTCTGCTTTCATAGAAACTGGTAAATTTTTACGTAATTTCTTCTGTTGTTGTGCAATAATTTTTTTCTTTTTCGTCTCTAACTGCTCTTGTCTGAGGGCCTCTTTAACCGAAGTATCAGTTAGGATTGCGCACTTCCTCTTTTCTTCCCTTTCTTCGTGCCAAGCCTTGGTCCTGACTTTTCAAATTGCCTCAGTTGTTCACGTTTACGCAGTAAAAACATCCGTAAAGATGCCCCGATGTCAATGCGTAAACGTGCCCCGTTGCCATGTTTGGATTTATTTTTAACGTGCAACGAATATTAATAACATTTTTGTACATACAAATAGAATTCTCAAAAAAGTATAAAATTCTGATAATCTTCATACATTTTTTTCATCCTTAACTAAGTATTATTAGTTCAGAATAAGCTTCAATAAGTTCAACACAAAATTTACTCACTTTGACAGAAAACAGATTATCCTTTCCTCATGCTAGACCGAAGCACGACTGATGCTGAAAAACGTGTGAGAATACCCGCTAGGGGGCAGCATCAATCTGTTATGACTGGTGGAGCGCCAGTTATAACTCGTTTCGGAAAAAAATGCATAGCGTAAACGTGCCCGGGTCTACCCTACACCTTTCAGTATATTTAAATGGAATATTTTGCCTTTAGCAAATAATTGACATAATATTGAACCTTTTTATAATATTGTAATTGCAGGGAATTATCGTATTTAGCTTCCAGCAATTTTTGTGTATTTTTTTCTTTTTTTTTTCTGGAGTATATTCATAATTGATTTTTTAAGTCCGAATTTTGAAAGCAAATTGTGTTTTTGTCTATTGACTTATTCCGTTTCTGAATAATGAAACGAAACGACCTTTTTCAGTCTTTTTCCGTTGCAAATACTCAAATTTCTCTGTACCAAAACTCAAATATCTACGGAAGCATGAGCTACTCCTCGCATTGCATCTTCTATACGCCAAATATATGTTTAAAGAACATAAGATTTCTATCGCATTCAGCTTCAGAACTTTGTGTACTTTTATTTTTATTCAAGTGTGTATTCATAATTGATTTTTATGTCCTATTTTTTAAAGAAAATAGCGTTTTTGTTATGTTGATTTATTTCATTTCTGAATAAGGAGATGAAACATAGCTTTTCAGTTTTTCGGTTGCATATTTTCAAAGTTCTCAGTGCCAAGAAACAAAACTTTACGGAAGAAAGAGCTATCATCACATTGCATATTCTATACGTCAAATATGCTAGCCTTCTCAGCACCATGGACGGATATGTCCGTTCACTAATAATAGTAATAAAAGGATTCTAAAAATTAATATAATCCTACAGATTTAATGCAGGTTTAAAACACAGAATTATGATCAGTACTCTCACGGATTATATTTAAATAGGTAATTATATTTTTATAACATGTTGGATAAAATATCTTTTTTTAACATTTAAAAAATATTACAAAGAAAACAACATTAAAATTTTGCCCTTTTGTTTGGCGGTTAAGGGGTTAAAGAACATAGGATTTTTATCGCATTCAGAACTACCAATCTTTGTGTAGTTTTTTTTTTTTTTTTTTTTTTTTTTTTTAAGGGGGCAGTATATTTTAACACTCATAAAACTTGCGAAATTTGTCATGCGTTTAGCAGTTTTTTATAAAAAAAGATAACCACTCTAGAAGCACAAACATTTTAGAGTATATTTAGGTGATATTGATCTACTCTTAATTTTTTTTTACTTAGACATATTATAATTTTAAAAAATTCAGGGGGTCAATTTTAAAGTGCTATTTAAAATTTTTACAGTTGATAACTTTTCACTGCGCGCACGATATCTCATGCTAGTTACATGGTATTTGGTTAAACTTTACATTAAATTAAAAATAACAGCCAGGGGTCTATAATTTGAACTAGGATATTTGTAATCGGCTAATTAGAGAAAGAGTAATTAACTTTTAATTAGAAAAACTACGAATTTTTACATGCATTCAATCGTATAATTTTTTTCACACTGAACACACCTGTATAATTCTAGTTTTTTTTCATGGTAATATAAATATTTTTGTAGGACAAAAATTTTAAAGCTATACTTCAAACAGTTTTGAAGATATCATGCGAGCAACAGTGAAAAATGCCAGTTTGAGAAAAAGCCGTTTAAAGATTTAATTGTATTTTTTAAATATAAAATATATAATAAAAGAATTAAAACTACTAATTATATAACGTATTCTGAATTAAAATTAAATTAGATTTTAGTTTAAAATTATAAATATGAAATTGCTTGTAAACTGCTGCAAAATATGGGCGGAAAAAATAAATAAATGTAATTTATAAAAATGTAGCATTTACTATTGCAAAAAATTAATTTTAAACATATAATTTAAAATTTTGTTTCGCATTGATAATAAAATGAATTAAAATGCAAATTTTATAAAACTATATTATTTAATGTAAAATATAGGCTATTTTATAGGGATTCTCGTACTTCGAAATCTGATTCACATACTTTGCTGCACAAAAATCCGGATAGTTTAATAAAAAATACATTAATGTCAACAAATTCGTATTCTACTATCATTTGAAACAAAATCAATATCAAACTGCTTATTTTTTAGTTTTCTTTAGGTTGAATTAGCAACTTAGGATATATTTCTATCATCGTTTTTTGTATAGTGATCATCATTAAATTGATTCCTTCTTCGATGCTGTTCTGAAGAACATTTTGCGTTATTTCTCATTAAAAATGCTAATAAATACTAAGAAATTGAATACTATTACAATATCAGGAAAGTATTGCTCTAGGGAAAAAAGCTGTTTTGTTTCAAATTAAATACATAATTGCAAATAAAACTTCAAACAGCTAAGCAATTTTGCGATCAAGTTTCAGAGCAAAACAATGAAAGTAAACAAATTTGGCAAAAGTGGAAGTTGAATTTAATATTTTAAAGCTTTCTTATTACTATTTAAGGTACTTAGCTAATACGAATTGACGCATTTTAGCATATTTCCAAAGTTAAGATAATGTAAAAGTGCGAAAACAAAATGTAAACAAGCCGCCATGACAGTTTTGAATTAAAATTCGCCGGTTTCAATTTTAAAAAACCTAAAGTTAGCTGTTTTGATCTATTTTTTTCCTACTAGACGTAAGTAAATATTTCAAAACTAAGGCAAGTTGTTATGTTTTCATATACATACAGCCGTCTCTCTGTTTAACGTCGCTCTACTTAACGACGATCTCTACTTAAGGACGATTTTTTACGGTCCCGGCTCCTTTAAGTAAAAAAATCTCTATTTAAAGACGAAATTGTTTCTATTTAACGACGATTTTCACATATTTTCCAGTTATATTTCGTATATTCCAGGACTTACAAATGTGTCAATTATTTTTTTACTGCTAATTATACAAGTAAGTTGCAGCCATTAGACCTGGGAATCATTTGTAGTGTAAAAGCATATTACCGAAAATCCTTAATTAGGAAAGTATTAAATAATTTTGCTGACAAAAATGAAATTAAAAAATTTACAGTTTTGGCAGTCATGCACATGATTGCATCAGCCTCGAAAGAAGTTTCTCCTTGTACAATTGAAAACTGCTTTTACGCATCTAGAATTGCCATTCAAGAACAAATGAATATAACAGATGCACAATTCAACACAGAAGATATCACCACCGAAGAATGGTAAAGTCTTGTTGGTGATGAAGATGTTTTAGTAAAATATTCTATCGATTGTGACAAAGACTTTTAACGACCAACTTCAGAAATTTGGAGAAAATTTATGAAGACATTGCAAAGGAAAATTCAACTTCAGATGCAGAAGATGGTGATGATGCTGATGATACAGAAAGTGAGACACCACCTCCTTCTTACTGAGATGCAAATTCTGCCCTGTATATACTTCGCCAGTAGATTGTTCCATTAAATATGGAAGATGACTCATTCAAGCTCGAAGCAAGGGTCCTAAAAACTAGACCATCATTGAAACAATCTACACTTTTTGATTTTTTAAAAACTTAATTTGGTTAATTAAATGTATTATAAATATTTTTATTGTGCTGTATGTAACATTATATGCAGCGCAATTAATGCAATTTGTATTTGTGCAATAGAAATATGAATTATTATATTTGTTATCCGTATCAATAAAATAATAAGAAAGAAAGAAAACATAAAATAAATTTAAATAAATAAATAAAACAGTTTATAAAACGCCTATACCTTGAGAAATGTATTGACAGTCTTAAGCCTGTAAAGTGTGAAGGGAAATGTTTTTCAAATATTATTTTCCACAAATTCTGTTTAAGGACGATTTTTCGAGGTTCCTTGAAAGTCGTTAAACAGAGCCAACTGTATATCAATCCATCTGTTTATTGCGCATATTTTTCTTGCGTATTTCTTTGATTTCGTTTTTATTCTTAGTCTTGAAATTAACTGTTTTAAAAAATGGTGCAGTTGCCGTTTTGGGGCCAATTTAAGTTGTTTAATTTGGACCTGATATGCGATCATAAATTTGAAAAGTAAGTAATGAATTTCGAGGACGGTACGCTTTGTAAACAATTTTTTTTTTTTTAATTTTTAATATTTTATAATGGATTACTATCTCCATGCAAGTTTTTTTTTTTTTTTTTTGTATATCTGGATTATTTTTTATACAGTATTTAGGCCTATATAAACATAAAAATATTTTTACATGTCTATGCAATAAATTTTGTTTGCAATGTCTTTTATCTTGTATGTAATTGTATTTATTTTCTTTTAATCCTTTATTCCTACGGCATATTTGATTTACAGAGTAGAATTCAAACATTTTCTTCCTGCAGGATATTTGTGATGGAAGACTTTTTATAGTTCTGGAAGGTGGAATTATACTTTTTTGCCATTAGAACGCATAAAATCTCAAACCTTGATGAAAATGTTGAAAAAGACATAGACAAACAGTCTGGAAGAAAAACAACCGTGACAGCAAAAGCTGTTAAAGATATAAAAAACAAAAAGCAGGCAGTAAGTTGTGAAGACATTCACCTGCAACAAGGCTGCAGTTACAAATCCTCCCCAAAAGCAAAAAAACAACAACAACAAAAAAAAAAACATTAGAAATGTTATTTTTCTTGCTAAATTCAGTTAAATCAAAGCACAGAGGGAGCCAAAAAACAGTTGTGTTAACATCATTGCCATATAAACTAAACCTTGAAATGAAAAAAAAAAATGAAAAATGAAAGCTTTCACAGCACAAAAGCAATTGGAACATCGAGTTAAAAAAAAAAAAAACAGGCGTAATGCAATTAGCAAGAAAATGATGGAAGAGAAGAACTACAAACATAATGTAAAGAAAACTTCTGTTGCAAAAGAAAAGTCTGATAATTCAGAATCTAAAAAAAAAAATCTAGGCAGTGATGATTGGTTTTGCCTAATTTGTGAGAAAAAAAAATTGCAGAAATGATTCAGTGTTCAGACTGCCATATTTGGTTCCATGTTGTGTGTGCTGGAAAACAAAAACAATAAACAAAATTCATGTATAAGCTTTGCATCAATCCTTACATGATATTCAAGTAACTGACAATTAGTTCCATAATTTCTATTCTTAATTACTGATAACTTTGATTTATATTTTGAATACATTTTGATTTAAAACAATTACTCTTATTTTCAGATATTTCATTTCATTATATTTCAATGCTGTTATTTTGTTTGATTGTTTATTTAATCGAAAACTTTGCTTTTAATAAAATTAGTTATATTCCCTTGTCATTAAAAGCATCATCTTAGGGGACCAGTTGCTGAATTCGGACCACTTTTGGCAAAATTTTCAAATTAAAATAAAATGTAAGATTTTCAAAAAGAAATTGATCTAAATATTTATTTAGTTAGTAGATGAACAGATTGACCCTGTGTATTGACCTCTTGCAGATATTCTAAAAATTAAGTGAGTTACACCTGAAAATAAGTGAAGTGGTCCAAATTCGGCTACTCTCCCCGAAATATATTTTTTAATTTGAAATTTTTATTTTATTCCTTATTGATAAATTAAAAAAAAATAACAAACTGCTGCAGGATATTAAATTTACATACCCTCCAACAAAATTACAATATTAATTGATTAAAACGATTAGTGTTCATTTACTAAATCTTAAATCTTTTAAAATAAGAAAAAACATTAATCTTTATTTATATATGTACATCAAACTTTAATAACATAAAGGAAAAAAATAAAATCTAAATTATATAATAGTCTCATTTTGAAAATTTAAATTAAGAAATGAAATCTTAATCAAAATTTCTATTTCATAATACAGTCAACATTTTTAAAAGTTTCTAACAAAGCGTTTTGGTGGTAAATTTCAGATATATTTAAAAAATATATTAACATAATATTTTTTTAAATATAGTTTATTCCGCTTTGGTCAATAAACCGTTTTTTACAACCAAAAATCCCTTTGTTATAAAATTTATCAGGGATTAAGAAAAAGTAATAATATTTTTTAGATCAACGTTTAACAAATATGTCCTTTATAAACGACATGTTTAAATAGGTATTTTTTTATTTAAAGATTTTTAGTAAATATTTACTGTGGATGTAAAGGTGTTTGAGTTAGACTATTAAATAAATGCTTTAGATTTAAATGAATCTACTCAAAAGTTGTTTGTTGAAGGAAAAAAATCATTTTGGTAAAGGAACTAAAGGTCTTAAATGTGTCTAAAAAAATGTGTCTTTTGTTATTTAATAAAAACTACAAATTTTAAATTAAGCACTTTAAAAGGTAGTTTTTGTATGAGTTATAAGAGTTAAAAGGTTTTCATTAATTTTAAGTTTAATTTTCATTATGATTCTGTAATATAAGGTGTTTTTGAAACACAATTTAAGGTGTTGTAGTTAAAAAGATTAATACAGAAGCCATTGCAATTGACAATTATATAAATATAATTTTCAATTTCTGTATGAATGAAAAGTTACAGAATTAGAATGCGTATTAAAAAACCATATGCATATACATTTGAAACTTGAATATTTTACCTAACCGTTATTTATTACGTTTTTAATAAATATAAATATTTATGGAAAAGGGTCTCTTGAATGAATGCTTGATGAATTAGCATATATGGAATTCTTTATAGTCATGTAATTTAAACAAGTTGAAAATATTCTGACTGGGTGACTCTGCCCATGCTGGGAGTCGACCCCAGAAAATTTTGCATATAGTTTCAATTGCCCACCACTTGAGCTATTCTGTCGACAAACCAGCTGACAAAATTCATTCAGAAAACCTTTTCGCAATGAAATGTTTTTTTTTTAATGTTTCAATAGAATAAACTGCTGTTAAAGGATATCCTTTTATTGGTAAGAGATAAAGCACTGGCAATATAAGCAACAAACTCAAGATTGCAAATATAAAAAAAAGCCCATCTCTTTGAATCTATATTGAATAAAAATAGGAATTTTTAATAGTGGTTACTTTTAGAACACAAAAGCTCGCTAAAGGACGTCTATAAAATTGTTTGAGATTTAAAAAGATAAAATTATTGAAAAACGCTCTATAATCATAATTAATCTGAATATATCTGGGATACAAATGTAAAATTTGATATGCAGGTTTTAATTAGGACTTGCTTCTCCCAGGGATAAGATAAAAAAATCGAATTCGAAATGTATAAAGTGGAACGAGAGCGTGCTACTCTTATAATTTCTCTTATAATTCTTATAATTTCTTTGAAATTGTCAGGTAAGAAGCATTAAATTTGGTGTGAAAATAACTTATAAACGCAGTGTTTTTATTAAATTATTTTTTAAAGATAATTAAAATTAATTATTTGTCATGCAACGTTTCTAATTAGGGGAAGGTGGCCTAAAATGATCCTAGTGGGCAAAACTATACACATATGTTTCCTTCCAGATAGGTCACGCTATCTGCAGGGTAACATATAAACTAGTTATGCCAATCGAAGAAAAAGCAATGGCGGTATTCAAGCGATCCCAGTATTACGTGTCTGAAAATAATTCTTTGAAAAATTGATTTTTCTAATATCTGTTATAATATAAGCACTAACTTTCATATTTATTTAGGTATACAGTCTTTCATGTACAGAAATATGACTTGGTTTACTTAATAGAGTATCTTTTTAGATGTGAATTAGACTTGCAAAGTTTGTTATGTTTCCCGACGTCATCCACTTATATGACCTAAAATAGATGGCCATGTTGCCGGGTAAAATGATCCATTATGTGAATCACGTTACTGCCTTTTCATTGGCTGAAGAAATTCCGGTACCGTGTCCTAGCCATAATGGGGGCCAAATGTCTCACTGCCCACAAACCTTTCTCTTTGAGTCCATGTGCTATCCTACAATCATAATTTTCAAATATTCCATTTTATTGTTTTTTCAAATTTATTTGTGATACTCTTTTATTTTAACTAGGGGGCTCGGCCCCCTACGAGCTACGCTCGCCAACCCCCGTTCAGACACTGCAGTCTCTAAAAGCACGCTAATTTGATCGGCTTTAAAAAGATTTTGGAAGATTGAATTATAATTAAAAAAACAAAAGCGATCTCCCTATAAACGGGTTTCTATTCATTTCTCTTTTATTGGGGAATTTTACGAAAAAATCAGCTGCTGTTAAAAGATACAATGGCATTTCAAAATCATCTAATATAAAATGAATTAAGTAAACAGAGTCTTTGTCTCCCGGTATTTTTTAACAAAGCGAAAAGAAAGTCCTTTTAAATAAGACTTTTTAAATATATCGTTTTTAATCTGACGTAATTTTCACCAAACTTTTCTTTCCCTTTTTAATATTCACGTGAAAATGCTTTTATTAGAAATGAAATATTATTTGCGCTGTCCAAAAAAAAAAAAAATAGTTGAAAAATTCATCTCAAAATATCAAGTAAATGTCTCGCGCTATTTTTAAATTTATACTGTTTTGCAATATTATTTTGTGTTCATTTTATGTAATAACTGTAATGTGACGTAAATGTGATGTAATTTCTCCTATTTAAGACTTCTAACGCATGTTAATAAATTTATTATTTTACAATACCCTTTCTCTGTTAAAATTAATGTGTAATTATAGATGAAGTAATTTTCAATAAGTTCCTGCTTTTTATAAGTAATTATTTAATTCTAATTTGAAAGTTTTTTTTCTGTTTATAATAGTCACGTGTAAATAAATTTTTAATTTGAAGCAAACATTATTGTTTGCGTTATTTATAAAGTTGGCAACAGGTAAAATTAGTACAATTTTCTGAAATAAGAAAAAAATATCTCTCGAAATGCTGAAAATTTGAATTTAAAATAGAAATGAAACCTCGAAAAATGAGTCAAATTAAAAAAATGAATTAAATCTGCACACCGGGAAATTATAACGTATAAAATGATCTAAATATTATTAAATTCCGATGTATAGTTTTTTCTCCTATAAAACTTTTTTAGTCGAACGATTTTGTCCAACTTTAGCATTAAATATCTCTTAAAATAATTCTTCGATTTGAAAACTGTCTACATCAGCGTGTTTATCAAACATTTTTGTATAATACTACCGATTTTCATATTTTTGTATGCATTATTTTTCTTAATATTAACGAAGAAAGACCTCCGGTCACAAAAAATTCAAAACCGGCGGCGGCGGCGGCGGCGGCGGCGGTGACAGCGGTAGTTACTTTTTTTTAGAATAGAGAGATTCGAAATTTACATAAAATAAATTCTGTATGCTATTTGATTCCAAAACTCCTTTTATCCCATTATGTATTGTCAAAATTACTTTTATATCCTTTATTTTGCCGATAAAAAACAATTTACAATTATTTTTAAATGAAGGATCATTTTGCTCTTGGGTGAGGGTAAAATAATCCTTTGGACACTTTTTCAAAAATCTATTTTTTTCATTACTCAATTTGGGTTTGAAATATTATTAAAATATGTTTATAATGCAAAATATAATGTAAAATATATTAGCATAGAACTAAAGTTTCACTTCAACAGTTATGTTATTTTACACGCGCTTTCCCTTTAAGGGATCACTTTAGACCACCTTCCCCTAATGGAATAAAACGCAAGCACCAGTAACTGCTATAATTCATTAAAAAGACAGTAATGGAGAAATACGATGTCCATTTAGGTAACGAAGTAAGTTATTATGTTTGATATTTAAAATAAATATATATATATATTGTTGCTGTTGCTTTTGAACATCGAAAGTTTCATAAGTTCCGCAGAGTTACGAATTTAAGGAGGAATGAAATTGAAGTGGGTAATTGTCTGAACTATTATCGAGTGAATAATAAAAGATACCACCTGCTGAGAACTGCGATTATGCATTTCATACAAGTTTATACATATGCAACAAACAGAAATGTCACATTTTTAGTAGTCTAAAAATCTCTGAAATTAATTACATCTTAAATTAATTTAACGGGCAAACATTTTATTTTTTTTTTACATTATTCAGTTTACTTGGAGATAAATATTTATTACATTACAAATAAGTATTATAACCATAAACATACATTAATTTCATAAAGAATTTAATAACAAGGAAAATGTAAATAATTATTCAATTATCGCATCGGATTTTTTTATCTTTATAAATAATAATTTTATCATTATAATATAATTTTAAAAAGTATGTTTTTGATTGACCAACTGTCAGAAGATGCACAAGAATCAAGCAAGAAATTTATTAAAAGGAATTGAGAACGTTTCTCGCGAAAATGCAAACAATGAAAGATGTGATTTTATGGCTTTTAATCTCATCAGAACCTTTCGTTTCCAGGTTAATTAAATTACCTAATTACGTACATTATGTAAATTACTTAAATTATTCAAATTGGGTAAATTATGTAAATTACACAACAGTTGTGAATTTCCAAGTGTGTGAAAAAATCCCGGGTCCGGATTCGAACCAGGGTTGGCTATAGTCGCCAATGCTCTACCGACTGAATCATCCCGGGCGAATCTGGAGGACTAATTCACCCATTTAACCTTATTGATCAGAACATCTGGTCTGATATCTGAATCAGCTCAACAAAATAAATCGAAGTTTATTTTTTGAACTGCAGTAAACGCTGCATGCGTAATTATATTAAATTATTTTTTAACACAATTATTCAATTGGTAAACAAATCATAACAGTTGTGAATTTCCAAGTTGGTCCACTTGGAAACTCGAAACTGTTAAAATTTATTTACCAATTGGATAATTATGTTAGAAATTAATCTAATATGTAAATTACTTAAATTTGCATGAATAAATTAGGCAATTGTTCTTTGAAATTTTAATATATAAATCGCAATTAGTATATTCAAAAGTAGCTGCATATGAAGTCTCATACAAATTAAATAACTTTCGAAAGTTTTAAATTTTTAGACTGCCATATTAGATCCGCTATTTTGTTTTTTGAAACGTTAACTTTGAATCGTAATCGCCATCCTGAAAAACACCTGTATTCAAAGTTTCAGGCAATGTGCATAACGCTTTCGTTTTTTTTTTTTTTTTTTTTTTTTTTTTTTTTTTTTTTTTGACCAGCTTTTCTTTCGTCTTCCCCCAATGTGTTCGGAAGCGATTACATGGTTGTCACTATTAGATGGTTGCAGATATAGCAGCACCAAAATTAGATTCAACAAGGCACAAAAATTTTAAAGTGTATTTTATATATATATGTAAAAAAATAATATTTTCAAGCTGATTTATGATTTCTTTATTTCTGTTGAAATCAACACATAAATATTTTAAGAGGAATGCCATTTTATAAATACAATATTTTAAACTAATGAAACCTTATTAACACTAGAACCGCCAGCTATTTTACCCAATTTTCATAAAAAAGTGTTTAACACCAGAATTTTTATTTAAAACGATTAACTTATTTAATTAGCCTATTTTTATGCTTCATACATATAACATATCTTATGAAAAAAATTCTGGTTCGAATCGACTATTATCAATTTTGGCAGGGGTCAAAATGACCCCTAACGGCGGTTCTAGTGTTAAGCTTTTGTCATATGATTTTACTTTTATCTATCCTTAATTAAATATCACTGCTAATCCCGTTTGACTGATATAAACAAGTTGGAGATTGCTCGTCAAACGTGGCAAATGAGGTGCGTTCGTAGTATAACTAGTTTTATAATTACTTTTTGCACCCCATATTGAACTGAATGTATAATTTTTTGCACTTCATAAGGTGCATAGTCTGTAACATCATTAAAATGCACTTCCAATAATTTTTTTTTCCCATTCCCCGTAATGTAACGGAACACTTTTGACTGTCCCTGTAATTAAACTATACATCCGATTTTAATAAAATTTGAAATGGCTCGACAAAGGTTCGCAACAGTTATATATTTAAAATTTCAGACCATTCGGAAGGCTGTAACATCATTAAATTGCACTTGCAATAATTTTTCCCATTGGCCGTAATGTAAAGAAAATCTTTTGACTGTCCCTATAATTAAACTATACATCCGATTTTCATAAAATTTGAAATGACTCGACAAAATTTTGCAACAATCATATATTTAAAATTTCAGGGTTGGGTTAATTTCGGTTGGGTAGTGTTTGCTCTGTTACATGCGGACGGACAGACAGACAGACGGACGGACGGACGGACTGAACGACGACTATAGGTGCTACGTTATATAATTACGAACGCACCTAAAAAGGGATTCAATTTCTTGTTATTATGCAATATCTACGCATTTTGCAATCTTTTCTGGAACGGAATATAGAGTGAATCGGTGCCATTAACAGATTAAGTCTCAATCTAAGTTTTACAGTTTCCTTTTTCCTTTTCTCTTTCTTATCCTTCAGAGATGCTGTGTTTCTACTGCACGCATAAATAAAGTATCAGAATTATTTGTTTACAAGAAAATTTGTTTCTGAATGTTTTTGAAAATGGATAGTATAAGTATGTTTAAATAAATCAAATGTGATATTAAAAATTTAGGCACATATCGTTCGTAAAATAATTTTCTCTTTTTCCTATTTATAAATACTATATTTTAAAATACAGAAAAATTTCTTTAGCGTTAGTCATTTGTTTTGAAGAATATTATTAGTGAAACCTATGTATTGGCCTAATAAATTAAATCGGAAACAAATTTTAGTCTTCATGCTATGGTGCATTGATTTTAAAAATTTCTGTCAAAAGTATTAAAACGTGTGAGAATATTCTATTGTTCTTGAAAGAGTTTAATAAAGACATTCTATATCTCAAATAGGTAGATAAACTATGAAACTTAAACATTCAAAAGAAGGTTTTAGATAAATTATATATCTTTTGAAAGTCAGTCTAAGAGGAAATGCGATTACTTTAACAAAAGTAGTGTATTTATCTCTGTATTTGTTAAGAAACGTGTGCAGGATAGAAAACCCTGCACAGAAAAAAATATCCTTTCCTTTATCTATTCTTAATTAACTATCCCTCGTAATCCCGCTTGACTGATATAAAAGAAGGATCCAATTTCTTGGTATTATGCAATTTCTATGCATTTTGCAAGCTTTTCTTGAACGGAATATAGAGTGAATCGGTGCCATAACAGATTAAGTCTCAATCTAAGTTTTTCAATTTCCTTTTAACAGAGCAATCAAGATTAATCTTCTCTTTTTTTCCTTCAGAGGTGCTGTGTTTCTACTGCACGTACAAATAAAAAGATAAGAATTATTTGTTTACAAGAAAATTTGTTTCTGAATATATATATTTTTAATGGATAGTATAAGGATTATATAAAGAAATCAAATGTGATATTAAAAACATAGGCACATGCCGTTCATAAAGTAATTTCATTTTTTTTTTACAATTTCATCGAATGCTTCATGATTGTATTTATTACAAATAACAAAAAATAATTTGTTTATCAAATTGTACACGTGTACTAAGTGCAGGGTAAGTGAGGGATAGTTGCCACTCTTAAGACCTCTCTACTTTTCTTTCATTGTAGCAATGATTTTTGTAGTGCACATTTAACCTATCTACTCCAAAATTTATGTAAAACCTCATAAAAAATATTACTGTAATATAAATACTAGATGAAATGGGGTTTTTACCAAAAAACTTAAGGGGTCTCAGGACTCTTAAAACTTTAAAATTTTCGTTTTTTTAATTTTTTTAGATTTTAAACTCCTATCTTTTCTGAACATTCTGATATAATTGTTTCCTTGAAACTCTTATTAGAACAGAAGTTATGGCTTTTAGAATTATACCCTCTCAAAAGCTGAGGCGGCGTTTCCGAAACTTTGAAGCCATTTTTCTCCAAATGAATTTTTTGAGCATAACGCGCAGGATATATCAAAAACTTCTGAATATTTTTTCATAAAAATTTCAAAACATATGTTTCATGTTAGTATGTATAAACGGAACCTAAAATTTCCTTTTTATTGTTCAAAAAAATATTTTTTATGAGATTATACTATTGGAATTTTCAAAATTTTACATTAGCTAAATACAACTTTGTATTAAAAATATAAAAATGCTTTAAATACAAATTTATTTATGTCAGGATAATTATTATAATCTGAAGTATAAGTAGGCACCGAAATTTTCATTCTAGTTGCAAAATTTATTTTTAATTATGCGCGTAATCTGTTACGCCGATTTTCTGCTCGATAAATGTGTGACAGCTTGGAGCAACCTGTAAATGCTAATTTTGCACCTTGCAATTTTTTAAATACATGAAAGGAAAGAACATACTTATATATTTCATTCCAATTAAAATTGTGTCTTAAAATCAAATACATTTTAAGATATTAAACGTTGAAAGTGGTCTTTTTTTAAAATTTTTTTCAATTCTAAGAGTCTCGTGATCACTTATCTATGATTTTGGCCATCTATCCTGGAACTCAGGGTTATACGCCAAAATTTATCGGAATACATGCTCCATCCAGTAGCAATGGAAATAGGAAGAAATATGATTGCAACCTATAAACTAACACAATTTTTGATACCTTCATCGACACCTCAATAACATTCACCAATTATTTCATGTACAATCTCTAATGAATAGATTTTGATAGCACATACTGGACAATTTCACCATAAAATATAATAAATAAAGACACAATCTTGCTTAATGGTACACAAACACGAGCTATAATAAAATAAAAGTTAACTTCTACGTTTCGAGCTGTTTCTACAGTCGTCTTCAGGAAAATATGATGGTAAAAAGGCTCAAAGTTGAGAGACGAAATCTTCCTGTGCCAGAGATAATTAGTTGAAACTTGACCAATGATTTGAATTCAAAAATGTAGTGTTTCCAACTAGTGAAAATAAATAATTATTAATGAACTGAAATCAAATGAATCAAAAAGGTCGATTTAACCCTTTAATACTCGGTCCCGTCATATTCACGGCCTGTGTCTTTTTTTAGATTTATTCAGATTTGTATGATTCCCAGCAGTTTTATAAAATAGTGTAATTAGCTTTATTATTATATTATTTTACCTGTCATTAAATAAGGTGAATATTTCTTTTTCAAAAAAGTGGTATCAATAAGCAATTTAAATTTTTAAACCGTAATTTAATGCGACCGTTAAGGTGTTAAGAAACCAAGAGTGCCACCATCTACACATGAGGGACAAAAACTGGGTTCAAATGGGTTTTCATTCAAGTTTGGTAACATAATACAAGTTTAAGATGAAATATTGTAATTAGATGTAGAATTATGACTTTATGATATTATGTCCGATTTTTGGGATATTATAGGATAAATTATCGTTACAAGGTTTATCTTCATGTGCAATGATTTCAACGTGCAATGAAAATCTGGCATAATATCATAAAGTCATAATTCTACATCTAATTACAATATTTCAGCTTAAACTTGTACTATGTTGCCAAAACTTGAATGAAAACTTGGTTGAACGTGGTTTTGTCCCTCACGTGTAGATGGCGGCACTCGTGGTTTCTTAAATCGAGCTTTTCGATTCATTTGATTTCAGTTCATTAATAATTATTTATTTTCATTAGGTGACAACACTACATTTTTGTATTCAAATCATTGGTCAAATTTTGACTAATTATCTCTTCCACAGGAAGCTTTCGTCTCTGAACTTTGAGCCTTTTTACCATCATATTTTCCTTAATACGGCTCTAGAAACAGCTTGAAACGTAGAAGTTAACTTTTATTTTATTATGGTTCGTGTTTGTGTACCATTAAGCAAGATTGTGTCTTTATTTATTAAAATACATTTTATTTCAGCTGCTACTAACTCTATTTTATGAAACAATAGAACAAATGCTAAACTTAATTTTTTTACTAATATAACTTTTAATTGAATATATAACTGTAACTACGTCTTTTCAGCTTTTTATAACTATTCTGAGTAGAAGAAAGTAAATAGCACCATCACAAGTCCAATAGATAAACTACAGTGACTGAGACAACTAATTCTATGGCGCATCTAACCTGGATTTACCCTATATGTGTACCTTAGTAAGCACATTATTAAACTTCATATTAAAGTTTTAATTTAAATATATTTTAATAGTGACGATTTTTTATGTGCTTTTATTAATAAATTGTTATTTTATTTTCACTTATTTGATATCTTTAGCTCACGAAATATTTAAATTCGTACATTAAAATCAAACAATATGAAGAAATCTTTCAAACTATTGTTACAAATTATTGTCAAAGCGAAACACATTAATTCTTTTATTATTTATATTAAAATATTTTTATATTACATGAACAAAACCTGAGCGAATGAACTATTCAAATAGATTGTAAATGTATCCCAAAAGGAACATTCCTTTAATAAACCTTTACATTTCCTATTTATAGTATTTTTTGTATTAATTTTGGTAGAAACTAAACGCTACTAAGAATAAAATCGATTCGTGTGGATAATAAATCTAAAGTTGGGATTAGTTAACACGTTGAGTGCCACGGTGGCTGATACTGAAGCTAAAAAATTTACAATGTTTTAAGTAATATTTAAGAAAGTATAATCCTGTAATAAATAAAAGGTATGTAAATTTTCGCCAGTCATCGGTGAATTGCGCGTTCTAAACGGAAAGATCAGTTTCAGTCACCGGTGACTGACGTTGCGCTTAATGTGTTAATTTAAAACAGACTAAAAAATAAAACGGTAAATTATTATTTTATCTTCACTTATTTGATAACCGCAGAAATGCTCTAACAAGAAAGTGCCATGCACCAATTGTACCATTCTCTACCAAATTTTATTGGCAGGGGTGTTAAATTGTGGCATGGATCCTGGATCTCAAAAAAATGCCACACATGAGCACGCTCAAACATTTATGACAGTCTTACATTTATCATATTGAACTTTTGTAGCCAATTAAGTGGAATCGAACTTTCTCAAGAAAAACATCTTTTGCTTTTTTCAGTAGTCTAGCGGCATAAATCATCGTCAATGATCGAAATATTTCTTCGCAAAACGATGATATTACTTTCAACCAGTTAAAATTTTGTAACAAGTTATAACAGCTTCAAACTTTACCTTTTATTCAAGCATTAAAAAGTTTTATTATTTTTTAGCAACTTACTGTTATATGAGGACGTGACTGATCGATAACCGTCTTCGCAATCAGTAGCTTCAAAAGGCCTGTCATCGTTATAAACAATAATTTTGTAGACGATTTAAAACATTTAAAGGAGTTTGACAATAGAACGAATGACTAGCATTTTTTTGAGGTAAGGTATAAAACTTTAATTTTGAATATCTGTGAAGTCCAAATGTGATTTAGAAATATCGATAGCGGTGGTAGTCATTTTATCTATTTTCAATTGGTTTATTTGTTCCACGCTAACAATAATAACAAATAAAGTGCTACTTTATACAAAAGGCTACAATAATGCTATTAAAAGTAGTAGCTACTGCAATATTTATGTCTATACTACACTTCAACACTGAATAAACTACTATTTGTTTGGCTCACCAAGAGATAAACTCGGAAGTGGCAGGGAAAATAGGAGATTCTTTATCTAATAAGGAAAAATGTATTTTTATATCTTCTAAATATGAATGTCCAGATTACCTAACTTTTCTATAATGATCTATTATTGCTGTAAACAAATGAAAGCGCTTATTCTGTTTCTGGTACAAAGGCAAAGTTTTCCTGGACAGAGAGTACAAGTGTAACATATGTGGGCGTATTGCTGAGAGCATCTATTATATTATTTTTGCTTCAACTGGAAAGGATTCAATAGTAAGTTCAACAACCAAAACGCTATGAAGAAATGATAATAATGATTGTATTTATTCCTTTAAACATATTTTATAAGGAATTTTTTAATGTCAATATCTCTATTAAAAAATAGCAAATGCAGAAAATTCGTGGAGATGCGTACTATGTTATTATTTAATTACCTACAAGATTTCGCTATTATCTGTGTGTATCACTTTATGAGTGTTCCTTGTAACGACGTTCAAAACCAATTATGTTTGCTTTAAGAAAAAAAAATATCTAATCATCTTCTCTCATTCCGATATTTTAGATCTTTCGTAACAGCTATACGAATATATACAATATTTTGAGCAATTGCTATTTGAATTCCATCTGACCAAGAGTATTGCAACCTCCCAAAATCCTGAGAAACACCAACTATGGAAAGTAACTATATGAATGGTTTTGTTGGCTGTAATATCATGGTTAGACAAAAACAAAAATGCTCTAGATAATATGCAGCCTAACATGTACAAAGACCTTTTATATAAATATATATATATATTTTAAAAATAAGATAAGATAAATCCTGTTTTACACAAACATTTTGCATAGTTTTCAAAGATGGTATATGCGCTCATTTCTTTCTTTCTTTTATTGTTTATACTTTTGTTAAATATCTATAGTTTTTGCTCAGTTTATTGAAAGGAATGTCTATAGTATTACATCTGAATACAAATATATTTTGTGGGAAAAAATAATTGTCAGCTCAGTAATTTTTTTAAAGTATTGCAATGTTATACTACTCGACTTTTACTTAAAAAACAAACGATCTTGATTATATATTTAGATTTAGAGACAACATACATAAAAAATAACGGAATGTAAAATACGATAATAGTTTTTAGATGTAGAAATTACATAAGAATGACAAAATGCAAAAAAGAGAAAAAAAGGATAAATAAGTGAATTAAAAGACATAAATAAGCGCAATATTCTGACACAGCCGAATCATCGGCATAGGAATTCGGACCAGTTCAGTCCCAGTCTGGCTAAAAAAAAAGCTCTATCTTGTACATAAGTCCATAGATGAAGCAAATATGATTTACCCTCTAAGTGTTTGGGGTGTAATATTTCGTTCACTAAGCTTCAGGTTTCACAGCAATACAAGCAATATTTAAGATAATATATAATTTTATAGATTTAATGAATTTTAATTACGTTGAAGAATGAAAGAATCATATTTTCTTAGCATTTAAAACAAAATGAAAAGAAAACAACATTTCAATTTTACCCTTTTGCAAGACGCTCGGAGGGTTTAACACTTTCAACTGCTGGGTTATTTAAATGCAGAGAGCATTCCTATTTTAAAGTGCTCTTCTTATTATGTAGTTCTTTCTTCGTACTTTCCGAATATTATTTCAGAAATGAGAATTTTAAAAGATTTTAACTTATCGCTATGAGCAACACGAGGAGAATGCAGACATTTTCAGAGGGAGAGGGTATTTTACATGATAGTTTATTTATTTACTCATGTTAAAGATCTCAGTATACAGTATTTTAATTTTATAAGATTTTATGCTATATAATCTGGAGGGCGAGGGAAACGTAAATGTCGAGTAAGCAGGAGGATAACTCATATGACTGATTACTTAAGGATCCTGTCCCTGCGGCGAAGGAAAAAATAGTGTATATATATATATATATATATTTATTTATTTAAACTTCTTTGTATGCTGTCAAATGCAAATGGTGGAAGCATACATTCCAGGGGTGCGCGGCTCTATTTTAAATGATTGTCTTTGTAGCCAGTTATAACTACTAGAGAGCAACGAATATGGCAGATTTCTTTAATAAAAGGTTTTAAAGATTTGAAACCTTGTATGCTGCAGTGGGGTATAAGGCGGAGCGGAAAATTTGGTTTACGGAGATTATTTATGTGATTGCTTGTTTATTGTCACTAGAGATAAACGCATTTTTCAGAAGAATCTAATATTTTAAAATATCTTAAAGTTTTCCGTACATTTTAGGGGGGGGGGGGGGGGGAGTAAAAGAAGAAGAACCTAAATTTGGAAAGTTAGCGTGTTGTTAATTTAGATAATTATTTATTTATTGCCTATTTGAGAGAAAGATATAATTCATTATATATATATATCCATACATCATTCACACATTATATATTTATACACCATACAAAATACATGTATATATGTATATATGAAGCGTTTTACAGATATGAGATTTTGTACGAGGAAATCTCAGAAATGGATGAAGTGTAAATTTTGGTGTGTGTGTGTGTGGCAGAGATGGTAATTCAGACGATTGGTAATTTATTTATTCTCACTAGAAAGTAACAAATGTGGCAGCTGTTTTCTATTTAACAATTAAAAAATTTAAATATTTTGAATTTCTTTCTATGATGACGGAACGAAGGAGGATGCATACATTTGAGATGGAGATGTTTAGTTGATTGTTTTGATATTTTACTTACTAATAACCAACGACTTTTTTCTAATTAAAGATTTTTGAAAATTTGGAACAATGTACGCTTAGCGGAAAGAGGAGAATGATGTTGGAAGCAGAAGCTCCTGAGGGCAGGTCGGTTTTCCTGATTGCTCCCCCACCCTGTTGCATACGGACAAGATGTCTAATTCACCCATACAGATACACATTCTGCTAATTTACATTTATCTAAAATATAAGTATTTGTTAAAATAACTCTACATTTTTGGGAATTTTACATGTAACTTTTCGGCCTATCAAAGCTGCTGGTCAGGTAAGGACATAGTATGGTGAGACATGACTATAAATTTCTGAAAATAGTCACGCCGTATAAAAAACGTACTATATCGAGAAGATTGCTATAGATTTTAATGATACCACCCGAAATTTATGTCATCCAAACTGTGAAAATGGTAGTTAATTTATAACAGCGTCGTTCGTTTTTTATGTATATTATGTTCATATTACTATACTCCAGACGTTAATAGACTGGGATCTCTAACTTAATGTGAAATGAACCTGTAAATTAAAAAATACAAAACAACTTCTTTCGAAGTATTAATCAGCTCGGATTTTGAGATCCAAACTTGAATTAGTAAAAATACATGTTTTTGAAAGAACAATCTGTTTTTACGACATCTCGAATCTGTATGTAAAGTAATAAAAAAATAAATAAATAAAACTTTAACAACGATTTTTTTGTAAATTATGGGCTATTTATTTTTCAACATTTGCGGTTTTATTCATATCTCAACGTATTTACTAAAACATACTATTTATAAGAATACTTTAAAAAAAGAGTATCTTCACATTCGCGTGAAGCATGATCAGATTCGAAGGGGTTTTTTTTCGCATATCAAGTTCACTTTATACAATTTGGCGATACTCGCTCTTAGTCTACCTGTATATATATATATTAACTGAACATTTCACTTACAAAGTTCGTCATAAGTTCGTCATTTAATATGATGAATTTGCTTAAAATTATCTTGACCAATTAATTTTTAATACCAGTATATAGCTACACTCTTATAAATGAGTCCTATTATTTACATGTAGGAATAATGCATTTCTCGACAACGCTTCGCATTGACAATGACAATTGCCATTCTTTGTATTTTTGTATAAGTATACGATAAATAGAAGGTTACAATATTGAAAACTGCATTAATTTTGGAAAAATTAGATTTGTGAAAACGGAAAGAATTTTCAAGACAAACGAATTCATTAAAATTTTTTTTTCACTGAAGATTTATATATTTTCAATTGTTTTGTATTAAATGTAATTATTTTGATATACACTCTAACACAAGAAAAAAACAAACAAAAAAAAACAAAAAAAAAAAAAAACAAAAAAAAAAAAAACGACGCATCAAGAAATAGTTATTGGGCGAAAACTGGTAGATATGATGTACATGTACAAATGATTACAATTTCAGAAAATTGGATGATTTATTCAAGAGAAAGAGGTTCACAAAGAGAAGGTCAATAACGCGTCAGTCCACCTCTGACCATTATGCAAGCAGTTATTCGGTTTGACATTGATTGATATATTTGGAAGATGTTCTCCTGTGGGATATCGTGCCAAATTCTGTCGAATTGGCACGTTAGATCGGCAAAATCCCGAGCTGGTATTGGCCCTGGCCAAAATGCTCCAAATGCTCTCAATGGGGAGAGATCTGGCGTCCTTGCTGGCCAAGGTAGTGTTTTGCAAGTATGAAGATAAGCAGTAGAAACTACCGCCGCGTGCGTTCCTGCATTATATTGCTGACATGTAAATCTAGGATGGTGTGATATGAAGAATAACAGAACGGGACGTAGAATGTTGTCCACGTACTACTGCGCTGTAAGAGTGCTGCGGATGACAATCAAAGGGGTCCTGCTATGACATGAAATTGCACCCCAGACCATCACTCCTCGTTGTTGGGCCGTATGAACGGCGACAATCAGTTTGGTATCGCACCGCCGTTCGGGACGTCTCCAGATGCATTTTCTCTGGTCATCGGGACTCAATTAGAAGTGTTATTCATCACTGAATAAAATTCTATTCCAGTCAGTGAGATCCCAGGTCGAATGTACCTAATAGCGATGCAAACGGACTTGTCAATGTGCAGTGGTCAATGGAGGCGGCACAAGGGGCACCGTGAGAGAAGCTCCCTTTATCTGAGTCGCCTATTAATGATCCTTGCGGTTACTGAAGCAGCAGTTGCACATAAAATCCATAATAACATAAATCTGGGGCTCTGAGTGTCGTTCTGCCGATTGATCGGTTCTCACGTTCTGCCGTTTCTCTAAGTCGACCGCATAATTTTTGACGCTGTGTTCGGTCATGGTTCATCCATTCCTGCCAACTTCGTCTAATAGTGGCATCGCCCCTATCCAAATGTCTAGCAATTCGCTGATTAGACCAACCAGCATCACTGAGGCCAACTACAAGTCCTCTCCCAAATGCTGACATTTGCGCATATTGTTCGTGCATCTGTGTGCGAGGCATAGTTACTGTCTATCTGAGTATACGGAATGAAATTCACAGAGAATTTATGACCTTAAATCGAAATTTCTCTTCCTTAATAACATTTCAGTTGTGCCGTTAAGATGAGCTGCAGCGTCATTTGTTCATTCATTGGCCGCCAAACTTTAAAATTTTGGATTTTCCACGGAAACGCGTATGCACACTAATATGTGTCCGATTTGCATTACACTTATTTGGTGTGTCAGTTTTTTTTTATTTTAGAGTGTATAGTAATACTTAATTGTTAACAAGGCACATTCCAGAAATTTCATTCACCGATTTACTCAAATTCCGTATATGAGTATAAAAGCTAATGAGTTCTACCAACACACAGAATTTTAGGTGCTGATATGTGCACAGAAGCAAGTTATAGCCTTGAAATTGCCTCAATGCACACGAAATTTTAATTGGGTTAAAACGGCTCTCTTAATACTTTATGAAGTATTATATTTTGGGGAATATTATGAAGGAAATATATGAAATGTTATCATATTTTACGAAATAAGAATATACAGTTACAGTGACCGATGATATTTCACATTGTTTTTAATCATTTGGGTGACGGTGGGACATATTATATCTCACTTAATTTTAATCAAGGTTTTCACCGGAATCTTTTAGTTAAATTTTACTTTTATGACTTTGGTGACAAAAAAAAGTTGTATAATTGCATTTCCTTAGTTTAAAATAAAAAATTTCAAAAATTCTGGTGTAAATTCAACTTTACAGAAACACGAATGTTTGCTTCTGAAAGGGTTAACGCTAACATGATATTCATAATATTGATGGGGGAATTAAAACGCTAATTTACAGTATGAGAAAATGAGATCAATATCAGGACCGTAATCAAAAATATTTGTCAAATGATTCGCTGTGATATGATGTTTACGTGGAAGCATGTGAATTTCGATTGATTCTTGCACCTCATCAGCGTGTTCTAACATGCCTAGGAATTGATAAGAAGATGGAAACCGGAGTTGTTATTTAGCATGACAGCATTTCTTGAATCATTCGCTTATGTCTTCTTTTCCTCGTTTCCCCGATGAAGATGCCTGGATATAAATAGTTGTTTAGCGGAACGTAGTCTCGTTGAATCTAGGGTCAATATTCATCTGTGTGAATTAACCCTTTATATCAAAAATTATTAATTCATGAAAATTTCCTCTTGCAAAGCATGCATTTTTCATGAAGTTTTAAAACTATATTAGAATATTTATGCAATCATTTAATGAATTTTAGCAAGTTTTTGCCAATTAAAATTAATTACACTTGAATTTATAGAGATTTTGTGCAAATCCAGTCAAACCTTTTATTTATGATATCTTTTTTAGTATTTTATAGTATTAGAAAATGTACAAATATAATGCTCTTACAATAGAAATGTAGTAATATTCCCTAACTGAAACTTTCCCCCCACAATCTTCCATACTCCAAGAAAGCTGAAAGGATGCAAATAAAAAAGAAATAATCTTTTTAAAAATATTGTTGTTTTGTGCAACCAATAATGCCTTTTGAAGACGATAAAGTAAAGTATTTGTTATACATTCTAAGCAGTATTACTGCTAATCGATGAATTAAATTAATTTTGTAACAATTTATTTTAATGGTACTTTAAAGTACCGTCGAGGTATACATGGTTATTGGAATTGTTTATGAAAAATATCCATAATGATGTTTCATTCAAATCGTCATTTCCTTTTTGAACGTCTGAGAACTACCACAACTTGCAGTTCCTTCTATTACCTAATATGCAATACCATTTTGCTTCTACCACTTCTAAAAGAATGCTTTTTGTAATTAGAGAACATTATTTCATCGTCTGCCATAACTATTACATCTAGGGTCGAAAAATATCACAAATATTTACTCATTTAAATCGTGATGCTTCACAAAAGGAAACAAGTTAGAAATTGTACGTCAAACATAGTAAATGAGGTGCGTTCTTACTATAACTAGTTTTTTAAATATTTTTTACACCCCGTATTGTACTGAATATACATTTTACAGCACTTCATAAGTGCATATTAATTTCATTCTGTTTGAAAGACTGTAACATCATTAAAATGCACTCGAACTATTTTTTCCCATTAGCCGTAATGCTGCGGAAAAATTTAGACTGTCCCTGTAATTAAACTATACATCCGATTTTCATGAAATTTGAAATGTCTCGACAAAATTTCGCAAAAATTATATATTTAAAATTTCAGACCATTCGGTTGTGTAGTTTTTGCTCTGTTATATGCGGACGGACGGACAGGCAGACAGACAGACGGTCCGAACAACGACTATATATGCTATGCATTTATATAATTACGAACTCACCTAATACACGGTGTACATAACTGAATATCCCAACTTCATAGGGCTATTAAAATAAAACGAAAAAAGTATAACCTCGTTGTTCATCCGAAATCAAAAATAACAGTTAAATGGTTAAATTCAACACATTTATAAGTTTTGAATGTGAGCCCCTCCAAAAATACGAATGATATCAAGACAAGACAGCACGATAACACATCCTACACTTTTCGCAGCATGATTTTTTTTTTTTTTTGGGGGGGGGGGGTCATCAAAAATCAAGCGTTTTTCCACCGCTACCAAATGACGTTGACCAACATAGGACACTCATATCTGCAGCCATTCAAAGTGTCACACTGGACAATGAGATATCGTTCGTGTTTCTGTAGGCGCTCACATTGAACATTTATAATTGTGTTGAACTTTCAACTGTTATTTCCATTTTCCGATAAACAACAGGTTTGTATTTTTTTCTTTTCTTTTAATAATTTTCATTTTATAAGTTGGGATATTCATTTATGTATACCCCGTGTTTTTCAAAAAGAATCATAACATAATTTTAACCCAATTTGAATTTCGTGCATTTTGAGAGGTGTAAACACGCTGACGAACTAATGTGAACTATTGAACGTTTGTATGAAAAGTATGGGTTAATATCTGAAATTTTGACAATTTTCGTCCATTGTCAATAATATTTCATTAATTATACTAAAACAGAAAACTGAAAAATGTAATATATTTTAATATTTGTTATAATATATGTATGTATATTTGTTGTATATATATACATATATATATATACAGTATGGGAAAATATAATTCTTTTTTAATAGTATAGATTGTATCGTAAAATATTGTAAAAATATGTTTGTTCCTGAGGTTGACCATCATCTCTGTCTCCCGAAACACACATTTAGGTTAACAGATACTAGGTGGAGCTGACAGAATTAATTCCATTGCAGCAGCAACTGAAGTTCAACTATCCACTATGGATGGAGGTAAGTTGTTCTTCTCTTTGTTTCATATTTAGAAATATTTAGTTTTTGTTCTAAATAGGGGTGAGTATTTTTTAATAGCATCATTCATGTACCCATTTTTAACATTTTATTTATAAAGAAAGCTTAGTGCAAATTTCATTATGTAACATACAAATGTCAAATAGCATCTTTAATAATTTACAAATGTGCAAAATGATTCAACAAAATGGCTGGGCAGCTGTTAAGACAAAAACATCACCTCAGTCCCCATCATCCCATTGCCAATTATTATACACTAATTATATTGTTAACTGATTGTATTGTTAACTTTCTTCCATAAAACTTTATCCTACGCATAAAATATACATTATTGATCTCAAAACACTACAGCATTTAAATGACAAAACATGTATGTAATTGTATGTGGTAGCTGCTAGATTAACTTTAAAAAATAAATAAAATTGGAATGAAATTGCCCTGTTTTCAGATATTGACCCGTATAACAAATTAATTACTATTTACATGCCAAATTTAGTTCAAGTTGAGAGTTGGTATTTCAGGAGTGTTTCTTGTAAGAACATTTTTAACCTTTTTTTAATTTTATGCTATTATATTTGAAGATTTTTTAACATAAATAAACATAAATAAAAAATGCAGTTACAAAATGAGACATGAATGGGGCAGTTACAATGCAAAATGAGATATTTAATAGAAAAATAACTTATTATATATATAAATTTATAGAATAATTTAACAAAGAAAAGCACTTTAAAACTTACATGTTTCTGTTTATGAACAATTGTATAATTTTAACTGGCATTTACATTTCCTGATAATGTAAATGATCTACACGGCTACAAAATTTCTATAGATAAATCATATTTTACATACATTTTTGTGAAGGTTTTGATCTTGATATTTTAACGTTTCTTTTTTTTTTCATAAAATGCCTCTTAATTTTTAATTTAACTGCTGATAACAATAAACACAAATCAATAGTTTTATCTTGCTTTCTTCCATAACATAACAATCACAACTCTGTACCTGCGGAATAAAGATAAGTCGAAAATAGCTATGGTATCAGTTAAGAAGGTAAAAGTAATTTGTTTGTGCTAAAATACATAAACCATTAAAAAATTACTTTTATACGCTTTTATGTTAATTCAGTCTTTTTATACTAAACTGGGTAAAATTAATATTTTGGAAAATATTAGAAAACTTTTATAAAAAGATATAATTATTATAATTACTTATAAACACATCCTAAGAGTTTTCTTGTGCTTTCTGTAATTTCATTTTTAATTCTCATATCTTTTGAAAACGTTTTATTAAAATATAAAAAAAGATAATTATGTTTTAAAAAAATGACTTTATATTTTCAGAAAGTGAATCAAATAAGATGGATATGTAAAAAAGTATTTTAAAAAATAATTTCAATTGACTGCTGAAATTTAAATTGAAATAAATCTGTTGTTTTATTGAAATATTCAAAGGTTTTTCTACATTTTTTTTTTTTTTATTTTCAGAAAAATAGTTTGTTAAAACATATATAGAATGTATTTTTTTATTGTTTTTAAATTTTTTGTTCTGTGTAAAATTTTTCTAAAATATGTATTATTTCATACTTCAGAGCAATTTTACAAATTAACCCTTTATCTACTGACGGTATTTATAAGTACCATTAACATAACTTGTTATAAAATTCATTTAATACATTGATTAGTAGTAATACAGTTTAGAATGAATTATATACGCATTACTTTATATTTTTCCAAAAGCATTTTTGGTTACATAAAACAAAAATATATTTAAAAGGATGACTTCTTTTGCATTTGCATCTTTTCAGCTTTCTTGACGTTGAGGAGAGGGGGGGGGGGGTGATTTTTCAATTCGGGAGTATTTCTATATTTCTATTGTAAGAACATTATATTTGTAAATTTTCTAATTCTTCAAAATATATTTAAAATAAAAGATTTGAGTGGGGTTTTAAATATAGCACAAAATCCCTATAAATTCAAACTTAATTAATCCTTCTAAAATCCGTCTAAAATTTATTAAATGATTATGTAAATCTTGTAACGTAGTTTCAAAAATTTACGATAAAATGCTTTAAAAGATAAAATTTGCCTAAATTCATAATTTAGTACATAAAGGGTTAAAAATGTCTTCGTTTAAGTAGTATATTTAAGATATTTCATGTTTAATAGGTAGGTGCTCATTCAAGATGTGTAAAGTACTGACTCGGAAATAGCGAAAACAACAAAATGAGACGACATTTACATAATATGTCGGATCTAAGATAATTGAAATATTTTTATTCTACTAACTTTATAAAATATATAAATGTTAAATGTGCGCCAGAAAAGGAAATGAGTAAATGAACCGTTGATTTTGAAAATGGGGCAAGTCCACTTTTGAAAAACACCATTATTAGTTAAAGCTAAATCTTATTACAGATCAACAAAACAATCATGTATTGAATAATTTCACAATACTTATCTTTTAAAATCAGCACAATATTTGTCTAGTCCTTTAATTTGGTAAACGGTATTTCAAAAGAATTGATTTTCAAAATGATCATAAAATGGACATGACCCATTTTCAAAATCAACGGTGCAAAAATTAATTTTTTATGGTTCTAACGCAGGCTTGTACAGTAAATAAATATATATCATGACACATAAATTAACTTTTAAAATTTAAGTATACACGTGATTTACAAGCCGTGTATTTTAAATAATGAGACCGACCACTGGACGGTGCGCCAGTCGCTGCAGCGAAATCTCCATTGGCGGGAATAGTGCTGGGGGATATAAGCTAAGCAATACACTACACCGCGGGTCAGATGGCTCCGAGCTGTAACGGATCTTCTTGTACGGTAGAGCGGAGTGCTTATTTGAATTTTGGTTACAGAGAAAACGGCGAAAATGGATTATTCGCTTCAATTTGGGAACTCAATCAAATTTTGCGTTGGCTTGGGCAAATCACCTACTACGACGCTTACCCTGATCAAGAAGGCCTACAAGCAAGAAGCCCTACCAAAAGCCCCAGTTTTCTTCTGGCACAGTGAATAAAAGACGGGAGAACGTCACGGACTTGGAGAGAGTTGGAACACTTTAAACAGTCACCACCGGCGAAAATGAGGAAAAATGAAGAACCTCCTCGACACAGACCGTCGTTTAAGATCAAAAGCGGAGACGACTTGCGATCGCCGACCGATGGAAACTCCATCAGGACAATTCGCCGACCCACAACGCCTTTTTCGTGACTTCCTACCCGACTCCAACTTTGCCGCAGCCTCCTTTCAGCCCAGATATGAGTCGGGCCGACGTCTTTTTTTCTCCAAGCTGAAAACTCCCTTGTAAGGAATCCGTTTTGAAGACGTTGCATCCAGCTAAGGGGCGGTGACCAAAACTCTAAAAGACATGTCGGAAACTGACTTCCAGTGAGCGTTCAAAGCGGGAAAATTTCGCTGGCAGCGCTGTATTGACGCAAGGGGAGTATAACGATTATCTCGTTATATATGTTTACGTTCCATTTCCCCCCCCCCCTCCCCCAGACAGTTTCAATTAAAATTCTGTTTAATAACTTATTTATTTTGTGCACTATAGTCAAACAGTGCAGCCCCTAAATTAAATTCAACATTTAAAAACTAAATCGATTGTATTAACAGCCCTTCACATTTAAATCAAATTATTCTAAGTACTCGTCTCTTTAATAAAATAAAATCAGTGAATCACTCTCTATTTTCACTTTCTGATTCTTTCACACATACGCTTTAACCTTGTACAAAATTTGTTACGGCTGACTGTTAGTTTCAAACGCATTTTAACTTCGGTCATTTCCTTATTTGGGCATGAATATAACTCATCATTCAAAATCACTTTACATGCAATCTACTTATTAGAATTATTTTCGCTTCACACCCTTTTGTTCAGATGTATGGCATTTCTACATTTTTTGTGGTAAAGCGGTGTATCTTTGATCTAACATCTGGTCTAGAAAAATACAGTCTCATGCTTTTTAGCCTAACGAACTCTGTCTGTTACTATGCCCTTTCCAGATAACACTTTTTATTTTTACATTTAACCGCAGCTGTATCAATGTACAGATGAGGCTCAGTCTATCATGACTCAGGAATGTATGCAGCCCACAATCTGCCCCCCCTACACAATTAATATGGTAGAAGCCTACCGTACATTTTTGGCGAACATACCAGCCAATGTTTCTATTACCCCCTGTGCATGGCGCAAAAATACTTTTAGATTGGCGATATTGTAGCCCGCCAAGCAAGAAAGTTGTAACTGTATATTCTTCCGATTCCTGCTTTCTCTCTAGCCTCGTGATGACGTCTTAAAAGAGGCTCCTTATTGCTTCTTCCCTGTACCTCTCCCTTCGACTTTCATCATGAAAATAAAATAAGTCTTCGTTTACCGAATTGGAGTTTTTTTTAATAGGACCTGGTGTTTTTTTAATTTTCGCAACCTTATAAACGCAAACGGCCATCTCTTCTAGCAAAAAAGTCTTCATATAAAATTGGTCTCCGTGACCAGCTTTTTTCTCCATTAACAAAAAAAATGTAAGGGAGAGGTACTTGCTTCCAACCTTTTTCTGCGTGGACTTCGAAGCGATGGATCCTTCCCGGCACCTGCGCGCTCTATACTGTTGACGTCCGGCCACTTTGTTATCCCAGCTGCTTGGACGCTGAGTTAACTCGCCCCCGTACCTAAAGAAAAGTCATCCTTCAAGCAACGGCTCGCCACCCCGTCAAAAGATGGAGGATTTCATCATGGAGTGAACTTCGCGCCCTGGACACCTGCCCGCGCCGAAGAGATAGCTTCGCCTGCTTCCTATTCTGCTTTTCCCCTTTGCCAACCCCCGGAGTTGTGGAATCAGCTGCCTGCTTCCCGTCGCCTAAGAAATCTGCCTGCCTTACATCATCCCGTACCGAAGAATCCTGCCCGCGTGCAAACTTATCTCTCGGAGCATCCTTCCTGCCCGTCATCGCATTTCACTTGTGAAAGTGTCCGGCGTGTTTTGTGCAGTGTGCTAAAATACAAACCAGCTCAGTGTGTGTGTAAATATTTGTGCGAGTTAGTGTGCTCAAAGTGCTCCTCTACGTGTTCACTTCCTTTTAATCACAATACTTTTGTTTTCATAAGTCCGACAAGCTCTGCAATCCTACAGTGCGTCGAGAAACCTTTCTTGTTTGTGAAAATGATACAAATTTAATACCAATTTCTGGTTTCAGTGAAGCACTGATTTCAAACCAAAAAAAGCCTGCAAAAAATGTGTGCTACCCCCGTCATGTGTAAAGAAAAGGTGATAAGAGAATACTCGCCTTAGCGAGTGCTAAAATTTCCCTTGTTTACTTTCTGTTTACGAAAAACGAAAGGAACGTCTGAGCGAGTCAGTGATTGAATGAATGAATCCCGCTCTCCAACCTCCTCAATATTCTGGAAAAGTGTGTTTTGTTTTTTTACCATACGACACCAACCAGTTTGTGAAATAATTTTGTGAAGTGCTCAATTAGATAGTAACGTTCTGTTGTGAGGTTTTATAAGTTGTTCATCTTTATTCAAGAGGCAGTTTGCGATAAAAAAAAAAATCTCTCCAAAAAAGTCATTTGCTGCCAAAGAATCGTTTTAGTGATTCACTCTCACGCACACATAAATTTCTAGCAAATGTGTATGATATTGACAAAGAGATCATGAAGGTGCAAAAAAAAGTGAAAATAAATACTGCACCAGTCCCTTAAAATAGCACATTTTTAGAGTACGAAAGCATATTTTAATTCCCCCATTGAATTGCTTTCCTTTCGCTTAATTTTCTTTTCAGTTAATTCTGGAAACCTTGTTTTAAAATTTTTAAAGTTGTTTCATTCCATTTGTATGCTTTCTTACTCCATAAGTACTCACAAGTACTTCTTGATTATTTTTATTAATATTATTGTGTTTTTGTACAGGATACGAAAACACAGTGATATTGCTATTTTTGATATTTTGTGTTGTCTATTATAATATTTATAAATATAATATAAGTAGTTTTTCACATTGCATTGAATGTTCCAATATCTTTAGTTATTAAGATACACATTCACCTTTGCTTAACTTTTAATGCATATTAAAATATATTAATTTTTTTTCTCTCTCAAAAAGAGTTAACGAAGATTATATTTAGTGCCATATATTTTTCTGGTTCGCCTTTCGGCTTGAAAATATTTTAATTTGAGAAATATTTTTTAATTTCTGTCCTTTTAGAGAAATAAGGACAGATAGCAAGTTTTTTTTTCTCTCTGCTAAAAAGGATAAAATAAGTTTTTAATTAAGTTGCTTGCTCCTACCAGTTTTATTTTGAAAGACTTGCATGTTTCATTCATTTAAAAAAAAATAATAAAAAAAAATAAAATAGGAGCTATTGCGAAATATTTTTCTGTTTCTCTTTTGCTTAAAATAAGCAACGGTATTATTTTTACTTTGGGAAACACAATTTTGTCCCTGGATAAGTTTTCTTTCTCTCTTTTTTTTTATATAAGGTTTAAAAAAAAATAAGACCTTTTGTTTATTTTTAAGTTGTGTATTAGTTTTTTTTAATGTGATTATTTATGTGATTATTTTATTTCATTATTTTATGTGCTTTGCATTTTTATTTGTTTATGTGTGTTATATTTAGATATGTATGCAGAATTTCAGTAACAATTTTTGATTAGAGAATTTGTCTTAGGTAAAACGTTGACCATGTCCGCTAAACAAGTTCAAATCAACATTAACCAATTTGACGGAGATCCGGATTTGCTTAAATTCTTTTTTAACCAAATTAGGTCGGTCGCTGAAATTAACAAATACAGCCCTCAGACTACCATTGCTGTACTTGTAGGCAAGTTAATTGGTCCCGCTCAAAAATTTTATGCTCAGAATCCGGAAATTCAAAAAATTAATGATCTAGATACGCTTGAAAAAGAATTTGCCGCATTTTTCTCACCCCCCAGCAAGTGCGTGGCTGGCGTTGAACTTTCGAGCTTATCTCTTCTGCCAGCGGAGTCAATTAAAAACCTGGCACATCGGTTAAACGTGTTAGCCGCAACTGTCTATTCAGATATTAAAGACGAAAATGCCCGTAACACGATTAAACTTATGAAATTTATGGAAGCTGTGCCAGCTAGCATACGAATAAAGTTACAAGAAGAAGGCGTCAATGAATATCGTGCTGCTGTTGAAAGAGCACAGACGTTGCACGAAATTCTGCATAACGAAAAGATTCTACATTCCTTACCTTCTGTCAGTAAATCTCAAAATAACATTGAAGAGCAATTGAAGGAACTCTCGGAAAAAATAAATGCATTAACACTTGCACCGCCTGGACCCAAAACTGAAACTAAAAAAAATGACATGCAAGGTAGCCCAAAGTATAACGCAAATGCGATGCGCTATAGGAAAAATTTCAAAACGCGAAATTTCCCAAAACGTTTTTCCCCTCACAAATTTACACAAAGAAAAATTGTGACTTGTCAACTCTGTTTCCGTAATGGCCACCAGGCACATCAGTGTTTTAAATGGAAAAGAGTTAATACACAGAGAAGGGAAAATTTTAACAGACGCAACAATTACCAGGTTCAGGAAAACTAGAACAGAGACACAATTTTTATGCTGATGATTTTGTGTCTCAACCATGTGACTTAACATCAGCAACATTTCCTATTGACCCTACATTACCAAAGATCTCTAAAGAAAGATTAGTCAATTCAACCGGGTCACAAACTTCAGATCACATTAAAATTGCAAGAAATATCACTACTCAAACAGAAAATGAAGGCGATAAAATTGTTCACATCATTTGTAGTGTTAATACGCATTCTCCATCACTTCCTCTTGTAAAGGCCACTATTGCAAACCATAAAATCACCCTATTGGCTGACTCTGGAAGTAGCATTTCGTTACTTTCACAAAATTTATTTAATGAACTTAAACCTGTATTAAAATACAAGAGACTATCAACAGCCATAAATATTAAAACCGTCAATTCGGATGTTTCTTTTTCTTCATGTATTAGAGCATCCATTAGATTAGAAAAAAAATCCTTCTCGCACCACTTTTATATAGTGGATATTCCTGAATCCTCCAGTTTTGAAGGCATTCTTGGTTTTGATTTCATTAGTAAATTTAACATTATCATTGATACTTTCAATAAATGCATTCACATTAACAACAACTTGACTATTCCACTAGAAACATCACACACTAAGTCTAAAGTCAGTGAAAGTAATCAATGTAACACCTTATGTGATGTAGTGACAAATCAAAAAGTTTTCTTAACCCGTAAAGTCATTCTAGAACCCCAAGAGCAAACATGGTGCTCAGTTTACACAAACAATAATATCAAACATGACATAAATTATCTATTTGAATATGTGGCAGATAAAAAAGAAGTAATAAGTCATGATGCCATTATTCAAATGAATAAGAAAACTAAACGCAAAAAGAAGCCTGTACAATTAAATCATTTCTTTTCTATTTCACTTAAAAATAATTCTGACACTACCATTCATCTCCCTAAACACACAAAAATTGGACATTTATCTGAAGTTGAGGAAATTCTTGACTACCCCTCTGATAATTTGGACAAGCATCATAACTCAGAACAACACTTCCTAAATTTTATTCAGGCATCTAATGAAACATTAAAAAAGAGGAAAGAGGATTTGGCAGCTACCGATTTTGATCTTACACATTTAAGTTCTAATGAAACAAATACAATGACTAAATTATTACTTAATTACTACCCGGCCTTTTCAAAATCATTAAATACACTTGGACATACTGATAAGATTGTACCTGATTTAAAATTTATTAATGACTACCCTATAAAAACTCTTCCATTTCCCCTTCCTCAATCTTTGCAAAAAGGTACTTTAGAACAAATTAAAGATCTGCTTGATGCCAAAATTATTGAACGCCACTGTTCAGAATGGGCTTGCCCCATGCTTTTAGTCAAAAAGAAACCAGACGGAACTGGTAAACAAAAATTTCGTCTCGCCTTAGATCTTCGAATGGTAAATACTGTAATTCAAGGATCATCTTACCCTCTACCTAAAATTCAAACCATCATTTCAAATCTTTCTCAGTATCGATATTTTTCTTCTCTTGACTTTCATCAGGCATATCATCAAATTGATTTGCCAGAAAAATTCCAAAATCAGTTGACATTTACTACTATGTTTGGTTCTTTTAGATACAAGAGATTAGTGTTCGGATTAAAAAACAGTGCTTCTATTTTCCAAGCTTTAATGGACTCTTTGCTTGATGAGTTACAATTAGATGGTGTATATACATATCAGGATGATTTCATTGTAGGTGCAAACTCTTTTGATGAAATGTGTAATAAATTAAAAAAAAATTCTCTCTATCCTAACCAAATACAACTTAACCCTGTCTCCTAGCAAGTGTACTTTTCATAAATCTAGTATTGACTATTTGGGATTTCATGTAGAAAATCAGTCCGTTTCCCCGATTCAGTCAAATATCATAAAAATAACATCTTTTCCCACACCTACAACTAAACGTCAACTAAAAAGACTCATTGGTGTCATTACATTTTATAAGAGTCTAATTCCATCCTTTTCTGAGTTAGTACAACCACTGATAAACCTAACTACTCCAAAAGTTACATTTAAATGGACAGTTAAACATCAAGAAATCATGGACACAATACAGAAAATTTTCTTTAATTCTCCCATGGTTAGATTGCCTGATTGGAACAAGACATTTTATTTAAATACAGATGCGTCAAATGTTGCTATTTCTGGTGTTTTATTACAAGAACATGATCAACAACTTTTACCGGTTGCATATTTTTCTAAATCTCTTAAGCCATCAGAAAAAAAATACCCTGCACTTAAATTAGAACTCATGGCAATTTATAAATCTGTAACCGCTTTCAAATATTATTTATATAACAGACAATTTGTAATTCTTTCTGACAGTAAACCCTTAGAAAAATATAACAAGACTACTAATCCAGCTGATATTATCTCTCGTTGGCTCATGGAGCTTTCAGAGTACTCATACACTTTTAAACATATCCCTGGTAAGAAAAATGTTCTTGCTGACTATTTATCTCGCTGTACTTTTGAAAACAATCAACAAACTCTGGATACTAACCCTGAACTTATCCATGACCCTCAACCATTACCTATTGTTGACTATGATACACCAGACAGTAATAATTCATGTTCAAGCGCCACTAAGAAATATGTGAACTATCTTGTATCTGGTAAACAAACAAATCCAGATCCTTTATTAGAAATTTCAAATGAAACTTTCTGCACTGAACAAAAAAATGACACCACCTTGTCCACTGTTTACAAAGATATTCTAAAGAAAGGACCTTCTCAAAAATATCCTAATTACTTCATACACCCTGATTCGAAAGTTTTAATGTTAAAAAAAGAAAATAATCTTAACAACACTTTTTCATATCACATTGTTGTTCCTAACTCTCTCAAAAGCAAAGTTTTAACAATCTCTCATTTATCTCACTTTGGTTTTAATAAAACTTATGAGTTTCTATCATCAAGATATTTTTGGAAAGGCATGTATGTTGACACCTTAAACTTTGTAGCTTCATGTGTCAAATGTCTTCAATGTAAACATCATCAAACCCCTCCTGCACCCTTACAACCCACCTACACGCCCAGATATCCTGGCCATACTATTAGTACAGACCTCGTTGGACCTTTTTCTAATGGTAAACATATTTTAACTATTACAGATCACTTTTCAAGACATGTTGAACTTTTTCCACTTAATGATACATCTGCAGCTAAAGTCGTTAAATGTTTATTCTCTTACATAACCACCTTTGGGAGACCTTCTGTTGTCTTATCAGACTTAGGACCCCAATATACATCTCAAATATACAACATTTTTAATGATACTCTAGGTATTAAGGTACTTCACAGCTCTGTTTCGAGACCACAAAGCAATGCTCTTTCGGAGAGAATAAATAAATCTATCAAATACTCTGTTAATATACTTTTGCAAGAAGGTCACTCATTTGAAAATGCAATATTTATACACAAGTCGCTCTATAATGGTTCAAAACATTCAACTACATTATTCACTCCTAATCTTCTCCACTTTGGACGTGAACTTTCATTAATTTTTGACACTTTTGATCAGAATACCAATCAACCTTTTCTAGATAAACATACTGAAATACATAAACTACTTGAAGATTTACACAAAATATATGACAAGGCTTACAATAACATTAAAACAGCACAGGATAAAAGATATAAACATTACGGTCAGAAAGCTAAATTAAGAACCATTTGTCTCAAAGATATTGTGTACTTAAAGTCTGTTGATAAATTCAAACCTAAATACACTGGACCATATATTGTAACTTTCAAACATTCACCTGTGTCATTCTCGATCAAGAGATTGTATGCTGCTGATAATACAGCATTTCGGGTGCACATTGATAGGTTACTTCTTGCACCACCTCGATATGGACATTTATTCGATGCTACAAGTCACTTAAACAATCACAACTTCCCTAATGTTTATCAACCACATACATATAATTTAAGAAACAGAAAATAATATACTTCTGTTTACATTTTTTTATGACATGTATTGTGAAGCTAAGTATACAACCAGAGGCCTAGGTTGTATGTATGTTGTTTACAACAGAACTTTGACAACATTATGGCTGGCCCATGACTGTTTTCTTCGAAGATCTCTTGTGAACAATATTTTGAATCACTTTACACTCATTTCATTTTACTGTACACTTTTTATGTTATTTACATACACTTAACTATTATTTACAGTTTAACATTTATTTTACATTTCATTCTTTTACGATTACATCTCAGTTAAAACTGATAGCTAACACATTTAATAATTGCAGTTAATAAAAAAAAAAAAAAAAAAAAAAAAAAAAAAATTTTCTTTTCACATGTAATTTGATAACATTTTCTGTAAGGCAACCAGTTAGTTACCTTCTAATTATACGACTTGTGCATTATTCAACCTGATTATGACTTTTTCATTTTTTTATGTCTCTCTTCACTCTAGGATTGTCTACCCCTTTTTGATTTGATATATATGTGACATATATCTATTTTTTTTTTATTTTTAATTCTCCCTTTCGAATGTTTTGTTCCCGTTCAAAATTATTGCCCTTAGGGTCCAAAACTTCATTGTGTTGAGAGACAACCCCTTGGAATTGGTGTGCCAATTCACAAAAAATCAATTTTTGCTTGTAAACCGACGTGTGCTCCTTTAGAGGACCGCTAGTGTCTTCGGAGGAGCAGGGACTCATATAAGCGGGCGCTGTATGAGTCTCAAAAACTCCCTCCTCACATAAGGCTGAAGCCCTAAGCTGACGCCATAATACTTGTGGTCTACACAAGATTCAGGGTGACACCTTTTTCATGGGCGTGCTTCAGGCACCTCTTTTTTTTGTCATCCTATGCTGCATGCATGAATATTACATTTTTTTAAACCATGTCCAATTTCTTTTAAAATCATATTACAATTGATTATTAGTTTACAATTA
This sequence comes from Maratus speciosus, assembly GCA_963932465.1. NCBI lineage: Eukaryota > Metazoa > Arthropoda > Arachnida > Araneae > Salticidae > Maratus > Maratus speciosus. The sequence goes on along the minus strand of OZ010788.1, from coordinate 376,571,290 downwards.
CACATTTCACTTATTATTATTTACTCTTTACTTCTAGCATTTGTGTTTATATATATATTTTTATTGTTAGTACTTGTATCTTTCATAAAATGATCCGAATCAGGATCAATATTTTGATGATGTGCAGCCAAGGACCTAGTTACATGCTGCTTAAATATTTGCTGTCAGAGTCGACTCAGTCAAAAAAATATATACCATGGTATGCAATTTTGAAGAAAATTTTACTGAAGGTGGAGATCCATAAACTTAATTTAGAAAATATTAATTCATAAAATCTCTTAGGACTGTTGAACTATTGATGAAAGAGATTTTTTTTTTTATTTTCATGACAGCAACTTGTTTAAAAAAAAAAAAAAAAAACTTTTATGTTTTGAAGATATATTTATATGTGTAACTATTTTTCTTGCTGTTTTGCCCATGCACACGGGTCAACAAAAGTTTTTTTTTTTTTTTTTGCGGTGTCCCAGGTGATATATATAACGATTATCTCGTTATATATGTTTACGTTCCATTTCCCCCCCCCCTCCCCCAGACAGTTTCAATTAAAATTCTGTTTAATAACTTATTTATTTTGTGCACTATAGTCAAACAGTGCAGCCCCTAAATTAAATTCAACATTTAAAAACTAAATCGATTGTATTAACAGCCCTTCACATTTAAATCAAATTATTCTAAGTACTCGTCTCTTTAATAAAATAAAATCAGTGAATCACTCTCTATTTTCACTTTCTGATTCTTTCACACATACGCTTTAACCTTGTACAAAATTTGTTACGGCTGACTGTTAGTTTCAAACGCATTTTAACTTCGGTCATTTCCTTATTTGGGCATGAATATAACTCATCATTCAAAATCACTTTACATGCAATCTACTTATTAGAATTATTTTCGCTTCACACCCTTTTGTTCAGATGTATGGCATTTCTACATTTTTTGTGGTAAAGCGGTGTATCTTTGATCTAACATCTGGTCTAGAAAAATACAGTCTCATGCTTTTTAGCCTAACGAACTCTGTCTGTTACTATGCCCTTTCCAGATAACACTTTTTATTTTTACATTTAACCGCAGCTGTATCAATGTACAGATGAGGCTCAGTCTATCATGACTCAGGAATGTATGCAGCCCACAATCTGCCCCCCCCTACACAATTAATATGGTAGAAGCCTACCGTACATTTTTGGCGAACATACCAGCCAATGTTTCTATTACCCCCTGTGCATGGCGCAAAAATACTTTTAGATTGGCGATATTGTAGCCCGCCAAGCAAGAAAGTTGTAACTGTATATTCTTCCGATTCCTGCTTTCTCTCTAGCCTCGTGATGACGTCTTAAAAGAGGCTCCTTATTGCTTCTTCCCTGTACCTCTCCCTTCGACTTTCATCATGAAAATAAAATAAGTCTTCGTTTACCGAATTGGAGTTTTTTTTAATAGGACCTGGTGTTTTTTTAATCTTCGCAACCTTATAAACGCAAACGGCCATCTCTTCTAGCAAAAAAGTCATCATAGGGAGACCACTTTGAAGACTTTTAAGTCATTCTAACGAAAGAAGCAATAAAACATTGTTTCCAGATCCTGTCTAATTACTTAAAATACAGACCTTGTATGATGGGAAAGAAATGCTTGTATTCTTGTGTAAAATTATATTTGTGTTATTTTTTAGTGAGTCCAAAATTATTTCATTAGCTTTTAATGGGTTATTAAAATCTGCTATAAAATATATAAACACTATTTAATCCAAAATGTGAGAACCTCTTCACGAAACGTTGCGAAAATAAAAATGCAAATTATATAAAACTTTCGTTTTACACTGAGTTAAGTTGTCTAAAAACAACAAATCTCTTTATTGCATAAAGGCGAATTCTTATAGTTTCGTTGCTTCTATAGAGTTATTATGTTAAATATATATCTGTTACAGGAAAATTACCTGTTTGATAAGCTAAAAAATACGAAATAATTTGGATTTGTTAAAGTTCATTTAGGCTACCTCCATATGAAATTCATTCTCTTTTTAGTACAAAGAAGTATAAGTTATGCACTGAGGGGTGGCATCGTTATTTTATAAATGCTTCGGTGGGGTTGAGAATCACTGGTCCATAGCTGCTAAGTTTTGTGGGGTTTTTTTCCTACCACTATTTTTTAACAGAGAAACCTGTCTTATTTAATAATTGAAAACATAGGATTAAATAAGGTAAATTTGTCTGATTCAATATAGCGTTCGGAAAGAAGCATAAGACTTGGCAGCTGCGCAGTCTAAACTATCACAATTTTAAACAAAGAAGACCAAAATACCAGTTTGAAAATTAAGGTACTTCTAGTGATATTAAAAAAGATTAAGTTTCACTGATGGCCGCAGAATAGTCAAACTTAAAATTTCTTTCGCGAGTGTTAAGCCTACGAACTTGGATTTTATTTCTATTTTTTAAATTTATCGTATGAAAATTACATTTTTTAATTTATTTTCGTAATAATCATTTCGAAAAGTGTATCATACTGTTTATCTGTCAAACTATTTCAGATTTTTATCCTTATATTAGCAGTCTATGCGTGAAAATCTTAGCGAAGCTGACAAGCCATGAGTAAAAAATTAATGTTTTAAATACAATTAAGCATGCATTTTAGAAATATTTTTTATAAACTAATAACACGCAGATTCGGCAGAATCTACAGAAGGCTAAAGGTTTACCATTGGAGAGAGGAATTTGAATGATCTGCTTCCATAATCCCCGAACGCCCCATTGGCCCTCCAGATGACACATGTTTGAAAGTACTTCTAGCAGAATTTTTAACCCTTTGTTTCATACTCTGAAACTGGCTGATCCCCAATGTTAAATTTGCTATTTTCAAACTACAGTAGAACCTCAATATCTCGAATCTGTGGGGAAGAGAAAAAAAATCGAGATATAGAGTTTTCGAGTTATCAAGGTTTTGACAAAATTTAAAAATCTAATCTCACAAACTGCTTTTTGCTGTAAAAAATAAGATTCGTCAAAAACTACACATAATCTACTAATAATGAACAAATTACACTTCTCAAAGTTTTAATAATTTCAAAATTGTGTTTTACACAAACTTGTTTTTATTAAATAATATTCAATTCATCATTAAGAAATGACGAATTGGATATTATTCAGAAGTTTCTCACAATGTGGGCTCAATCATCAACTTTGAAGCTACGGATTATCTCCTAGTTGACTGGTTGTCGATTGTTGTCCTGGTAGAAACTTCGAAGTCGTGTTTGGCGGCAAAAATTTAACAGCGATATTTTTTAGCGTTGGAAGATTAGAGTGGGCTTTACAATTGTCTATGAAGAGGAGAACGTGTATTTTACTTTTAGCCATTGTTTTACCGATTCCTATCAGCCAATCAGCAAAAATTGCGTTTGCCATCGAAATCTTTATATTTCACCTGTATAGCATTAGAAATGACTTAATTGTAGCAAATCACATCGGCTTTTCAGATCGTCCTATCACAAGAGAAGGAAGTTTTTCTTTACCACTTTGATTTGCTGTCAAAAGTACAATTACACGAAATTTACTTGGTTTGCCACATTGATTTCTTCACATTTAAATGCAGACGTTTTGTTGGGAAAACTATGGTAAAATAATACAGTTTCATCTGCGTTAAACACATCATCTGCTTTATAGTCTTTTAAAAGAGAAGGAAGTTCTGAGAGACACTCTTCACAGGTAGCTGAATCACCCGGTGCACTTTCATTGCAAAGTTTCCAAAAAATGATGTTGTCTATTTTTTTGGTTTCAAAAGCCTTCCATTCTTACCCTTTAAGTTCTTAGTATCAACAAAGGGATAAAAGAATGTGAAACCAGCATCCAGATCAAACTAGTTCTACAGCTGACAATAACCGAAAGTTAAAATTCAAACTAATATTTGTGGAAAATATTTCGACATATCAAGGGTTTTGGAAAATATATTTCGAGATAACTATGGAAATTACATAAGAATTTTGCTAGAAATGCAGGGGAAATTTCTTTTTTCGAGATATCAAGGGTTTCGAGATAAGGAGGTTCGAGATATCGAGGTCCGACTTATAAGGGTAACGCACAATGAGAATTTTTTTTTTTTTATGTAAAATAATTTTACATATTTTGAATTACAGCCTGTTTACGACGGTGGACAACATGTACAGTAGTAAAAGGCAGTGCTGTTAAGAAAATAAAATGTATGTAAGTTTTCTGTTGCATATTGAGATATTCATCATTTTAGTCAACCTTTTGAAAAGAATCAATGATGGTGAAGCCTGCAAAAACAGTCAGTTTTCGCGTCGATACAAAGGACATTTTTACATTTTACTCACGGATATGTTGACTTTATTTTACATTGTTCCATCTTGCATCTTTGTGTTCTTTGGGATATTTGACTTGGAAAGTGTTCCACGATGTCATATCCTTTTGTGTCCTTGGGTATAGAAGTGACTGGGAATTGTTCTAGTTGTTGAGCTTTCAGCGATTCACATTACTTAGAGCCTGGAAAAAAGCAAAAATAAATGAAACCAGTAAATTATCTACCCTATATATATAAAATCATAATGAAATAATTTTATGAAACGACTGATTTAGTTTCACATGCATTTCTCCAAAAATATGAAATGTTTGACGATGAATTTGATAATAATCATATTGATCCGCAGGTTACAAAAGTGATATTAGATTTATAAAATTTGAATTAGTTTTTGAGATATTATTTTTTTTTTCTTATTTTAATTACATTTCTGTTATGTCGGCAACTAAAATACTCTATTTTTGTAGAAAAAGAAAGAAAAGGGGAAAATATATAGATTATTAGATTTAATATTTTTCATCATTTTAAATTGAAATTGAAATTAAATTTTATTTCAATCGATAGTGATAATAGTATTGGGATTAAATTATGTTTTTCAAGGAATATTTGAAGAACTTATTTTCTTATATTCGATCTTAAGGAATCACTTTACCAAAACCAAAAATCATCTGTCATTTTCTTCATTGACATTAACTCAATTGACTTTTAAAATAATAATAATAATTCCATCTTAGCTTTTTTCAGCTAGTTCACAAAGTCACTTAAAGTCGGAATGGTTTAGAGAGAAAAGTATAAACTCGAACTATTTTGAGCAAATTTGTCGTCCAAATGACGTCATTTATGTAAATGCTTTTGAAAAGGGGAAAAGAAACTGATAGGGATTGTTATTGTTTGATATCATATTGCCATTTAAAAAAATCTTAATGAAACAATTTTATAATAACACTAATATAAAATTTCCTGCTTAGTTTTCTATTCAATTTTAAAGAGAATAATGACATCATTTATCTTTTTCACTGTCATCCACAGCAATAAAAAATGTTGTTCGCTTTGCCAAGTTTTTTGATTGTCTTTGCAACTTTCACGTTGTTCTTTGAACCGTTTACTCAAACGCTTCACAGAGACAAATGAAATGCAATGCTCACCGTACGCATCAGCCTTATGGTGACTAATTTCGTTTTAGGAAACACCTTAAGCTGTCAAAAACCTGACCACACCACGCTGTTCATCTTTTGGACCGTTCATTATGTCACGCAACCGTCTTTAAAACAGTATATGAGAGCATTAAAAATTTTATATTATACTCACATCTACTTGTCACTTTTGTAAATGAGTCTCCTGACTGGTATGCACATACGTCGCAGATAATGGGCCGAACCATTATTGCACGGGGTGCGTTGGATCACTTTCATTTGACTCGTTCTCCTAGCATAAAGTTATTCTGCCTTTTTTTAAACTGATTTTATTTCCCTCAACAAAAATTTCTACATAAAATAAAGAAGGTGAAACCTCGCATATAGTGGGTCAAGCCTTCCATATATGAGGAGGCTTGACCCATCATTTTCTCTTGATTAAAATCAATCATTTTTCAAGTTTCATTTGTACTACACTTAGTCGCAATTTTATTTTGATAACTGATTGTATAACGAATAAAATGATACAGTAAATATTATTCTAAGTTAAATATTTAAAACATAATAAATCATTTCGAAATAAATAGGTTAACCCTCCCTAGTCTCCCCTACATAAAAAATACCCTTAAGTGAAGCATAAACTTAATCTTGTCATACAGAAACCTATAAAGAACCAAATTATTTCATTTAAACTTTTTTTTTAAAAATAATTTTTGTACTTAAATTAATTCATTATAACATATATAATTTATGGTAAATTGTTCAATTAAACTGTTAAGATTAGTTCTATTAAGATTAATAAGCATGCATAGGACATTTCAACGGATAAAATACATTTTATGTGACATTATGAAAAGTTAGTTCTTGATTATTAAATAAACTTACCGTCTTTTTGTAGTTAAAAAATTCCCGTTAATCTGGAATTTTATGTACTAATAACAATAAAAGCAAATCATTACTTTTATCTTTCTTTTTAAAATAACATAATTATAAGAACTCCGTACTTGCCGAAGAAAGATAAGACAAAAGTAACTGTGACATTTTTCACAAAGTATTTATGCTAAAATGCATTAATAATTTTAAATATACTTTATAACCTTTTATTGGAATTCATCCTTTTAATGCATGTGAGTATCATTAAATTTTAGTAAGATACTAGATAAATTTTATAAAGCAGCATAGTTTTTATTTTTTTAAGCACAAAAAAGTAATTATGAATCGCGTTTTTTGTGCAATCGTTTTTTCTACGTTCATTTTTAAGTCTGATATATTTTGAAATATTTTATTAAAATGCTTAAAAAGGGATATTTATATGCAGTAATAACGACTTTATGTTTTAAGTGGTGAATTGAATGAAAAAGCTATAAAAAATTAGCTCATGATAGAGACGCAAAAATTATTACGATAGAAAAATAATTTAAAAAGACCACTTAAAAATAACTTTAGCATTCCTGCAATTTTATTAAGATTATTTATCAAGTATTTCAAGAAATGAATTTTGTTACTGAAATAAGTCAAATATATTCTTTTTTTTTATTAAATGATTATTGGCAATTTTAAGTTGAAAATTAGAACGTATAATTTGAAACTGACGTATAATTTCAAACTTGAGTTTAGGTGTTTTCTTTTGTGGTTCATTCTTCCCTATGCATGGTTACACTTTATTTTAGTTTTATGTGTTCTTCTTTGAGCATAGAGTTGTTGACGAGTGCAGGTGAAACTCCGTTGGATGTGATTTTTTAAACTGTGTTCAGTAGAAAAGATCCAGTTACGTACACCTAAAGTTATTTTAGTTGTTATGTTTTTCGTCTTCTATCTTGGCTGATTATGTGACAGTTATTATTTTTTTTATCGCTATTTCCTGTTTCCTTCTGTGTTTTAAAGAAAGGTTTTTTTTCTCAATAAAGTGCAGGTTGTCCATAATTAAACGACCCTATTTTAAAGGTGTCTAACTACGAAACTATTGGTCAGAAAGTTGTGAAATTTTGTGACGAAAAAAAAAAATAGTTCAAATTTCGCCACAAGAGAGCGTTTTAAGGGGACACGGTACCTTTTTAACTACTTTTTCGATTTCGAATAATACTGTAATGTAATTAAATATAATGTTACTACGAAGAAAAAGAAAATCTTGTAGAACAGCTTATTTAACTAAAATTTAAATTTTAAAAAAGTAAAAAAAAAAATGTTTTTAAATCCCCACTACTTTTTTAAATATGAATATTTTTGCTTAATTTTTTTCCATATTCCTTAGAATATACCACATAAAACTGTGCATGGATTTTTAGATGTATGGGATATTACATTTAATATCAATCTTTTTCTCTTTTGTATAGTAAAAAATCAAGGAAAAATAATTGAAATTCTTAAAAAAAAATAACTATAACCTTGAATGTTAAATCCATGCACAATTTTATGTAGTATGTTTTTAGGATTATGGAAAAAAATTAAGCAAAAATATTCATATTTAAAAAAGTAGTAGGGATTTAAAAACATTTTCTTAATTTTTTTAAAATTTAAATTTTAGTTAAATAGGTTGTTCTACAAGATTTTTTTTTTTTTTGAAATTATATGAAATTATATTTGCTTTATAGTACCTCATATCTGTAGTGACATTATATTTAAGTATATTACAGTATTATTCAAAATTGAAAAAGTAGTTTAAAAGGTATTGTGTCCCCTTAAAATAAATTACACGTTTAGCCACCGCCCAATAAATACTAGGCTTGAGCTCTGAGAAAAAAAAATGGCTACTGTCGTTGGTGGAATTTTTTTTTCAGAGATTGTACGGTCCGTCACTTTCGAACACCAATATATTTTTTAAGTTTTACTCTTTATTTTTTTTTCAGAGGGCATTCTGTATGTTTGTCTTATTTAACGAAAAAAATAAAGCGTAAAAATTTAAAAAAAAGTGTAATTCATAAAAAAAAAAAAAACGAAATTTTGAATTAATTTTTTTTTTCGCTCAAACAAATTCCGATTTCTTTATTATGTCCGTCACAAAATTGCGCAACTTTCTGACCAAAAGTTTCGGCTGTAGACAACTTTAAAGTAGGGTTGTTTAATTATGGACACCCTGTATTTCATGGGATGTTCCCATTTTGTCCGATTTTCAGTTGCAGGTCAATTAATAGAATTTAAAAAAGTTTAGAGATCATTATATAACAACCTTTTAAAATATTTTATTAAATTCTATATTTAATGCCATATAATTATTTCAATCAAAATGCATATATTTAGAAAAATAATTTTGTACTTTTTATTTATTTTTCATATTTTTAATTCACGGCATAATATTTTGGTATTACTGTTTATACCTGAATTATTATAAATAAAAAAGTAATTTTGCATCTTCCATTAGGTAGCTTTCATTACAAAAAGCTACCTATTGCAGCCGTTCGGAGGAAAGCGATTTCAAAAAATTTTGGTATATTTTCATCGATCATGACCCCCAGACCCCGAAACCACCCTCCGTTCAAAATTGATATATATATATCTGACATATGTCACACTGTAACTCTCGTATTTATGAACCGATTTCGATATAATTCGGTGGGTACATAGTACATACCAATGTCTCGACCGAGTTCGTTGGCCAGCTTCATCCGTCGTTTTGTTTCAAAATGGCGGCCATTTAAAATTAAAAAAAAATTTAAAATTTGAAATGTGGTACCAAAAAATTGAAAATGGAAAAATATTTTTTCCTTATGTATTTGACCTTTATACAAAGATTCCGGAGCAGTTTTTGTTTCGTCTATATCTTAAAAAATGGCTGAGTTATAGCATTTAGAATTTCTAGCGTGGCTAACATTTTGAAACGTCCTGAAATTTGTCACGCGATAAAAGGCGTATTTATGAACCGATTTGGATGTAACTTCGTTTATACATAGTACATACCAATGTCTCGACCGAGTTCGTTGGCCAGTTTCATCCGCCATCTTGTTTAAAAATGGCGGCCATTTAAATTTTTAAGAAAACTTTTAATTTGAAATGTGGTACGAAAAAATTGAAAATTGAAAAAATATTTTTTTTTTTATGTGTTTGATCTTGATGAAAAGATTCGGTAGCAGTTTTTGTTTCGTCTATATCTTAAAAAATGGCTGAGTTATAGCATTTTGAATTTCTAGCGTGGCTGACATTTTGAAACGTCCTGATTTTTGTCACGTGATAACAGGCGTATTTATGAACCGATTTGGATGTACCTTGGTGTATACATAGTACATACAAATATCTCGACCAAGTTCGTTGGCTAGCTTCATCCGCCATCTTGTTTCAAAATGGCGGCCATTTAAAAAAATTAAAATTTAAAATGAGATACCAAAAAATTGGAAAATGAAAAAGATTTTTTTCGTATGTGTTTGACCTTAATACAAAGATTCCGGAACAGTTTTTGTTTCGTCTATATCTAAAAAAATGGCTGAGTTATATAGCATTTTGAATTTCTATTGTGGTTGACATTTTAAAACGACCTGATTTTTGTCACGCAATAACAGGCGTATTTATGAACCGATTTGGATGTAACTTGGTCTGTACGTAGTACATACCAATGTCTCGACCGAGTTCGTTGGCCAGCTTCATTTGCCATCTTGTTTCAAAAGGGTTGACATTTAAAAAAAAATTAAATTTAAAATTTAAAATAAGGTATTAAAAAAATTGGAAATTGAAAAAGATTTTTTTATGTGTTTGGCCTTGATACAAAGATTCCGGAGCAGTTTTTGTTTCTGAAAATTTGTTCTTTTGTTTATATCTTAAAAAATGGTTGAATTATAGCACTTTGAATTTCTAGCATGGCTAACATTTTGAAACGATCATGCATATGTCACGCGATAACACACGTACTCGCCTATTTCGATGTAAGAAGGCATGTGCATAGTACACATCTGTATCTCGACCAAGTTCGCTGGCCAGATTCATCAGCCATCTTGTTTCAAAATGGCGGCCATTAAATTAAAAAAAAATTATATTTAAAGAGAGTTGCAAAATAATTAGAAATTGAAAAGGGTTTCTTTCTTAAGTATTTGACCTTGATATAAGGATTCAGGAGCACTTTTTTTGTTTGTCTTCATCTTAAAAAATGGCTCAGATACAGCAGTTTCAATTTCTCATGTGGGTGACATTTTGAAAAATCTGATTTTTTGCCTGCGACAGCACTCGAATATATAAACCGATTCCGATGTGAATGAGCATGTGCACAGCAATTACTAAGGTATCGACCGAGTTCACTGGTTAGCCTCATCCACCATGTTGTCTTAAAATGCGAGGCACTTTAAGAAATCGCCGAATTTGGCAGCCAAATATAAGTTAATTAAAATAATAAAACTTTGTAAAAAATCACCATAAAATTAAAACAAAACACAGGACGCGTTTCGAGCTAAAAACAAAACAGCTCGTCATCAGCTAAGCATACACGTGTCCGAAAACGAACAAGTTCAAAAATGAACTGAAGAAAAAGAATGTTGCGAAGAATGCGACAGATGGCGCTACCTGATAGAGGGATATGCAAAAGGGAAATGTGTTGAAAAAAGATAGAAGAGAAAATGAAATGGAAAAAATGGAAATAAAAGAAAAAATAAAAATAAAAGAAGTAAATTAAAAATATAAATAAAAATAATAAATAAAGAACTATAAAAGAACAAGAAAAAAATCCAAATTATTATTATTATTATTATTATTATTATTATTATTTTTTTTTTTTTTTTTTTTTTTTTTTTTTTTTTTTTTTTTTTTTTTTTTTTTTACAAAATAAAAAGAAAAGAAACAAGAGAAAAGGGAAAAGAATTACAAAATTAATTTCCACGCTGGAGATAGGAAAGGAGATGATGGGAGATCATTGACAAGATTAGCAGAATTTTTAGAAATAAAATATGCTTCATGAAAATCCAAGTGAGAGGGAGAGGCAGGGGAAGAAATAATTTTGGCCATGGAGAAATTGAAACAATGACTGGAAGACCAACAGTGAGAAGCAATCGAAGATTTAGAGATTTCTTGATTTGCAATATATCTCTGATGCTCGCCTAATCTGAATTTTAAAGCTCTTTTTGTTTGACCAATATAACCTAAATTGCAAGAGCAAGGAATGAAATAAACACCCCACCGGTTCTCAGTAGGAACAGGATCTTTTAGAGAAGAGATTTAATTTTATTCATAGGTTTGAAGATAACTTTAAAGTTAAAACGAGAAAGTATTTTAGCAATTTTGAAACACAGAAGAGAATAAAAGGGCAGAACTATTATAGAATTAAAATTAGGAGGATTATTTGAATCAGAAAAAGGACGTTTAGGCTTATTAAATTTATACAAAGCTTTATCAATTAAAGAGGGATTATAACCACGAGCAAGGGCAAGAGATTTCAGATAATTAATTTCATTATTCAGAGCAGAAGAGTCAGAACAAATGCGTAACGCCCTAAAAACAAAAGTATAAAAGGACGCCACTTTTTTTTTTTTGAGGAGGATGATTTGAAAGGGCATGAGGGGGAAGGGAGACAGCGAAAGGTTTTCTATAAACGGAGGTAGAGAACCGATCTGGGAGTTTTGAAACCAAGACGTCAAGGAAAGGAAGAGAATTGTTCTCTTCGACTTCGAGAGTAAATTGAATACAAGGATCAACAGAATTAACAAGAGAAAGGAGATTAGAAAGATCAAGGTCAGATGGAATTAAAATGAAAGTGTCATCAACATACCTAAACCAGAAAGGAAATTTATATAAACTGAAGAGTTTTTCTTCAACAAAATGCATATAAATATCACATAAAAGAGGAGACAATGGATTACCCATGGCCAGACCCTCAGTTTGAGAATAGAAAGAATTGTTAAACTGAAAAGCAGTTTGCCTGACACAAATACTAACTAAATGCAGGATTTCATCAATCTCAATGGAAGAGTAATGAAATTCGCGCAACCTTCTTTCCAAACAATCAATTGCCCCTTGAACAGGCACGTTAGTGAAAAAGGATTTAACATCTAAGGAAACCATTATATAATTGCAAGGAGAAAGGCGTTTAATTTTATCAACAAAGTCAAAAGAGTTTTTCACGGTATGAAAGTTAGTGGAAGATAAAGGAGCGAGTTGGTTCGTTTTCGGACACGTGTATGCTTAGCTGATGACGAGCTGTTTTGTTTTTAGCTCGAAACGCGTCCTGTGTTTTGTTTTAATTTTATGGTGATTTTTTACAAAGTTTTATTATTTTAATTACCTTTAGAATATTTTTATATGAGAGAGGTGCAATACGTAATATTCCAAGTTATGTCCCTACGATAGCAACCCTTATTGAAATACTTGGTAATACTCGATTAATAATAACAGTATTTATTTTCGTTTGGTCTTGATGCTTAAAATTATGTAAGACAGTTATGTTCTACTACACGGTAAGCATTTTTAGGCCAAATGTTAAAGATAATCTAGATGAATTCGAAATTCTGTCTTGAAAAGTGCAAAACTTAACATTCCAATCATGTGATTTTTTTTATCCGACTGCCAGGAAGGGTTATGTGTTTCACGCGTATCTGGGCATGTGGATTTCTTTAACCCTCGAAACATCCCAACGGCTGGATGGATTTTAATGAATGAGGTCTCTATCGATTCGAGTTAACCGTTCGATGGTTATAGGCTAGGTTTTGTTGTTATTAATTCAAAATGGCGGCACTAAAATACAAAATGGCGGTAGAGACGAAAAAAAAATTTTACGCACCCTATTGAGGGGCATATCTTCGGATAGGTCTTTCAAAATGAAGACGATGTTTCATTGACTATTTTACAGTCAAAAGCTCCGCTTAAAAAATACAGAACCGGAAGTTGTGTAAGTAGGATCTCTAGCTTTACTGCAACTCTAACCTTCATAGACATCTACAGGCCTTATCAAAACAGTGTTTCTAGATAGGAACTAACAATTAAGCACAATTTAAAAATTACCAATACAAGTAAATAAAAAAATATGTAAGTGATATAAAAATAGTTTCACATTGATGAGAAATAATTAATTAGTTCTCTTTTTACGCAGTCGGTTTTTTTTATTTTTTAAATTTAATTTAAAGATTCTTTTTAAATTACTAGTCAAATTTTGTATTTATTCAAATAATAAATTCAATTTATTGTTAAATGAAATAATTTTTAAAAAATGTAATGTTAATTAAAATAATTATTACCATGTATATTTGTTATTATAAATACATAAACTACATAAAAATTTTCATATCAGTCGTGCATTGCCGCTTCATAATAGGACAAAATAATTGACAAAAGCTGAAGCCACGACAGTCAACCACCATATATGGGTAAAGTTGAATTCCAAATCTTTTTTAATATAAGATAAACATAGTTATAATTAATTTTATAAATGTAAAATTTATCGAAGAATAAAATTCACATGGATAATGTTTAAATATCTTAAAAGGACATCAGAAGGACAAGCTCTGGTAAAATGATATTTACTTTAGCAAATTTTCTACACAATGCCTTGATTTATAAAAGCTCCTTCATATATTTGCTTATGAAATTCTTAAATGCTCTAACTGCTATTGAAATTGGATTTCGATAATTTGTCAGTCCAACTTTAATGCAATAGAAATATATGTTTTTACATTACATAACAAAATTAACCGGAAATAAATCTCAATTTTTTCTTAAGCGGCTGAAAATCGCAGTCATTAGCTTAAAGGAAAATGGGGAATGGCAAATGGAAGTGAATATACACAATTAATATCTTTTAATATAGAATATCAATGTAATTATTAAAATTTATGAACTAGAAAGCTGTTTGCTCTCTCACTCAAAACCATTTTATTTACTTTAAGAATGTTTATGTTTCAATTTTTGATCTCAAACAAAGAAACTAAGAATATTTAAAGAGAAGTGCTTTTGTGAAAACATTTCATGATTATAATAAACATGACAAAACTTCTCTCAATTAATAAGGAGTCTGATACGAATTTTATAATAAAAGAAAATCTTTCAAGTCTCCCTATTTTAAAAAATTCTAGTCAATGAGTGGCTTTTCATAAAATGTGTCTTATGCTGAAACAAGTTACAACAGAAGCTCATAAAATGTTACAAAATGCTAATGAGGATATACAAAACATATGTATAATGTTTTTTTTATATATTTCTTTCCTTTTTGTACAAAAATAAAGTGCCTCGTTATTTTCGAAAAAATTGAAAGCCGTTTAACCTTTTTTCGTAAACTCTCTTCATAATTTTTTCTATCTTAAAAGAACGTAAACATAAATAAGAATTTTTCTATGCTTCGTTGTAGCTTGTAGATACATAGATGTTAGAAACACATAGGTATTGTTCGTCATTATAAGAATTTTTTTAAGACACACGAGTTTGTTACTGTTTGTATTATTATTCAAACTAATACAACTGCAGTCTTAGGAGAAATTTTTGTATAGTATTTCATAAGAACTGATTATTCTCAATTTAATGTAAAAATGATTTTTAAAAACAAAAAATCATACGAGAGAAATTTGAATGTAAGTATGTCAAAATTTCTCAAGTTTATAACTGGTTTTTAAATTTTACAGTCAGCTTTTTTATTGGAGAAAAACACCATACATGGAACATTGCGGAATGTCTCCATACATAGCGTATATGAAAACTATTTACACTGGTTTTAAATACATTTATAACATGTAAATCAATACTTAATTTTTCGTGTTAATCATAAATTAGAAGTTTTGGGTAGGATACTATGCGATTATTGTCTGTGAACCTCATTTTGGTATCGTTTTATTTTATTTTTTTTTTTTTTTACATTTGTGTATCAATAATTATATATACCCTGATTTGCCCTGTAATTGCCCTGATATGTGAAGCAAAATCGACCAATTAAAAACAATTTTTACGATAAAGGTGGTACGGTGTAATTTAACATAAATTTTGGCATTGCGCAGATAAGGTAATTAAGGTACTGGAAATTTTCCTACATACAATATTTAATACTAAAAATTGTATTTTTTACATAAGTTAAAATTTTGCATTCGTAAATAGGAATAATAATTTCTGCACATTTATTCCTTATCATTCCTTAAGTACTTAATGTTTCGTAATGATACGAAGAAATACCTTTAACAGTTAATATATATATTCTGATTTTATATTTATGCAACAAATTTATTAAACGTCAAAAATACCAGAATATAATGATTGAAGGTGCTCTTCCATTTTTTGGGAATTAAATCTCATTCAGTAATTAAACCTATAGAATATTATTGGTGTTTTTGCGAATTAATGGTTAAAAAAGTCAGCCAATTAAAAAAAGAAATAAATAAATGAGCAATAATAATAATGTGAGTTGTTATCTCCTCATTGAATGATTATATTATTTTGGTAAAAATGATTTAAATTTTATTTAAATTTTATTAGATTACACTGATCAATTAAAAAATATAAGAATTCTGACATTTTTTAGATAATAAGTAATATTAGGTCAGGTACCATTAAAATTAAGCAAAAATTCTGCTAATATTGTGTAAGAAAATAAACTTGTCAATTTCTGAAAATAATGATAGCGAAACCTCAAATACCCCTTCCTCCCCTACTACTGAAAATTCAAATAACACTCAAAATCTAAAATTCCCTATAAATTACTCTAATGACATCAAGGATATACTTAATACTTTTAATGAACTCAAAGAAGTCTTTCAAATCTTCAAATTTTTAAGCTCTATCGAAAATATTTCAACTCAAACCAAAAAATATGATAACCACATGCAAAAAATGATAGTTATTATCAACGAGTTCGACAAACTTGCTAACCTTCTTAACTTAAATTAAGAGTAATTTCTTCCCCAGTTATTGTTTATGCCTTTTTTCCGTGTCTTGTTTTGTCAGTTTTGTATTAATAATAATAAAGGAAATTCTTTTTACTGATATATTTTGCTTTTTCACGTATTTAAATTGTATTACCTTACTACACCTTTGTTCTATTATCACGGTATCTTTTTATCATATTTTTTCATCGAGTTACCAGACTGGGTGGCCGCCGTCCTCTTTTTTCCCATGTTCCCCTTAAAATTATGTTTTTTTCTGTTCAGTTAGTCTGAACTCTCTTCAGTTATGTTTTTTATTATCGCTTTTTATTACTCTAACTTGTGCATTTTAATAATCTTTTTGTAAATATGTAAATTCTTTTTATTATTTACCAAATTTGTTTCGCACTGTTTTTTGCATTTTTTTTTTTATGTTAATCTATGTATGGTCTCTGTAAAGAGTATTTTTTTTATGCTGGGGCTTCCCTTTGGTAGCTTTTTCGTCTGTCTACGGACTGTTAGTTTTTGGATCATATGGAACTTATTTTTTACCTTATTCTTATATTAACATTTTTTTAGTAAGTTCTCTTGCTCTTAAATTTTAATTCTTTTATCTTTCGTGGCCACCAGCCGCGTCTAAACATCTTTTTTCATGGCTCCCATTGCAAGAAACACGCATTACCTCTATACTGGATGTTAAGTTGCCCCGCAACTAGGAAATCCATGAACCAGCTTACATTGTTCCATTGTTCCATTGTTTAATATTATTAAAACAACACATTAAATCATGCAAGTTTAATTACTGAAAGCTGTATTATAGTTTATATACATTCTTTGTGTTTCTTATATTGTATCTTTCGTTTTGAGGGACATCACACGATACCATTTCGGATTGGTTTATTCCTTTCACTGTTTCTGATAAATCATCCTTAGATAAGCCCTATCATATAGTTTAATATAAAATTTAGTACAGTAAATATTTTGTGATTTATCACATGCAATTTTTTTTTACATTTTTAATTAAAAAGACTATTTTATAAAATCCTTTTAAAAATACACTTATACTAAACTTTTTTCATAACCATGTGTAAAAATGTATCTCTCATATATACAGTGTACACTCGAAACCAGTTATGATGTGTTTCATTGGAGTGGACAAAAAACGCATATTAATGGGGAACGCTAATTAAACGTGATTTACATAATGTTGCAGGAATTGATCTTACTTATAAGCCTAATCGTACAAATGAGCATTAGAATTTTCGTTTATATGTTTATGGTTGAAAATTCTGTCTTTTATGCATATTAAGATTGAAATTTAACTGTACATAAGATTAACTCATTGTTTTCCCTTTTATTTTACTTGGACATTAACTGAAAATAAATATGATTCAAACATGACCTTACTGTAGATTAATACATTACAATTAAAAGTAAATAAAAAAATTACTGCTAGCTTAATTTTTTTAACACAAACAAGAACTCTTTTTATTATTGTAAATTTTCACAACAACTCAGTTCATAAAATAATATTTTGTAATTGTGGTAATGAGTAATCTTATAATCAGTCCTCAATTTAAAGATCTATCATTGTTAATCTTTAAAAAAAAGAAAACTACTTTAGCAAGGTAAAGTTAAGCAAAACAACAACAAAAAAGGAGTTAGTAAGTGTTATCGAAAGACACTTTATCAATCATGAATAGAAATATAGATGGAACCACCATTAAATTAAATTTAAAAATAATTACAAGATCTTTTTTAATCAAATTAAAAATATCCAAGAACTGCTTTTTAGAAAATTATAACATAATAAGTTAATATTTGTATATCTGAAAAGCATATTCAATTATATGCTTTAATTTTAGCTAAAAAACGAAACATTTAAAATGGCAAAAAATACGAAAGTTCTTTTAATGAAATCCATCGTACAATAAAATGCACTGCGAGGGAAAAAAAAAAGAAAATTTCAATTTTCGGCCTTAAAACGGAAAAAAAAAAAAAAAAAAAAAAAAAAAAAGTTACAAACATTATGTAAAATTGAATCTAGTACATAATTAAATGAATTCCGTGGAAAACTTTTCAAACTCCGACTTCTAGCTTCGAACTAGAAAGCTTCTGAAAAACAGGAAAATACGCTACCACAGAGCCGCCTAGCCTATGCGAAAAAGACTGAAATTACGATTCTGTTTTAAAATCTAAATAACAGAAATGATCGGATTTCATGAAATTAATTCATGTAATTTAAAAAATATAAGACTTTTTAAAATGGTTAAAGTGGTATGATTTATCGTCTGATGGGAGGTATTAAGGTATAATTATGCAAAATTTAAAGTTGTTAACTTGCATAGTTTCCGACTCTGTGACAGACAGAGAAAAGAGACGAATAGTGCTTCGTCAGATGAATAAAACCCTAAAAACATAAATAAAATTTATAACCGCAGGTAAATTTGTTCACACTTCACGAGTTTGAGATTTTAGTTTTTTTTTCGTTCAGTTCTTTCTTAAACATTTTATGTTTGTAAAATGCCATTTATTCCGATCGAAGCGCATCGCGATTGCAAAAAGATGTATTATAAAACGTAGCGGTGATGTAGCATACCTGTACATTAAAAAACTCCACTAACAAATAATATAATCATCTACAACCGTAATAATTTTATGACTTTTTTGAACTAGATATTGAAAGCATTTGCAGATACCACCGGCACACGGTTGATTGCAGAAACCAGTGAGAGTGAAGAAGCAGCATAAAATGCTGATAGGAAAATTTTAATTCATGTAAAAAAAAAAAAAAAAAAAAAAAAAAAAAAAAAAAAAAAAAAATTGTAAATACTTTTGTACATAAATTTTTTCACAGAGTTAGGAAAAATTTTAACTTAATAGTATGTAAAAAGTGTATGGTCCCCTGAAAGGGTCTTTGTTTTTATGAGGTTCTGGCCAGCTTTACCATCCACTCACCCTGCTTGCTTTTTCCATCTTTCCACGCCATGATGTCTGCACGCTCCCGACTGTTTTTCACTTCATGTCTTCAATCCAGTACAGTCATTTTTCACTTGTCCTGATTCCGGGGATGTGTGGGGTTACCCACGGGTGCCTCGGTCAAAACTGTATTCGAAGTCGAAGTCAAGAACAGATAATGTCAAAATAAGAGGTGATTTTGGTTCTGCGCCATCTGTATCGTTCCTACGAATGAACACACACAAGGAGATATATTTTTCGACTGTTTGATAATGTCTTTTAAACTTTCAAATTCACTTGTAAGGTAATAAATAATCAATAAAGGTCAACAGATGCCTTCCTAATGTCAATTATTCTTCAAGATGATATGGTTTTTCTCAATGCGTAGACTCATAGCATTCGATATTGAGAATAGCAAGTGGTCATTCAATTCACCAGGTTAAACACCGCTCTTGCTTTAATCAAAACTGTCTTCCAGCAACCAGTTTGCATCGCTTTGGGTTTGACTCTATCTCATTATGTACTGAAGATGCGTTTTATCTATGAAACTGGCATATTTCTTTTTATATCATGTCTCGAGTAATCGATCGACTAGGCACTTTTGTAAATATTGTCTTTGAGTTTTAGATACGTTCTTATTCATCTGGTGTAGAACCTTCCTAAAATATAATGACAAAAACGTAATGTGGATGTTTTTACAATCCGGAATGCTCTTCAGGTAAACTGGAAAATTCTTCGCAAATAGCAATACCATCCCAAAATTTTCCCGTATTTGTTGTTCAGAGTTGCACATCTATGACAGGAAAAGGTCAACAATTCATCCAAGTCTGCTTCTGATTTGCATTTTCGCAGTGCAATTCCTTTATTTATTCATCGAAGCAATAAAGATTTCGTGATTTACGAATCACGAAGAGGTTTTTTTTTTTTTTTTTTTTTTTTTTTTTTTAAATCAAAGGAGATCTGGGAACGAAGAATAATTGCAGTTTTGCTAATTTAGCGAGATATTTTTATTCAAATATCTACCACTATTTTCCATTGCTATTAGTGTTCATCTTAATGCAACTACACTGGTTTCCAAAAATTAAAGAAAAACAACAAAAGTAGCGATTACTCAAAATGTTACAAGTAGATTTTAATAAAACTGAGGCACAATTTACAACACATAGTAAGGTATAAAATAACATTAAAAGAAATTACCTGACGATTGTGGTGTTTCAGAAATTAATACAATTATAAAATAAACAAAATAAATGTATCAGTTTGGTATATGAAAAGTACCTTTAATATGGAGTATGATCATCCCTAGAAGCAATACAGCACATACAGCGAAGTGTGATAATGTCAATTATGCGATCGACAAGTTTGCTGGGAAGTGGGAGCCATTTCTCTTGTAAAGCAGTTGTAAGCGTGGCAAGGGTCTGAGAAGGGGGATAGAGAGCAGAGACACATCTTCCTAAAGCATTCCAAAGATGCTCAATGGGATTCAAGTTAAGTGATCGCGCTGGCCATTCCATGCACTGACTTGTTTGGTGCTGAAGATAATCTTCTACGATGTGAACTGCGGTCTAGCGTTATCGTCCTGTAACAGGAAATCTGTACCTTTTGCAACGGCATAAGGGTGTACATAAGCATCAAGAATGTCTTCTCTATAGACGGTTTCATTCACAGTTCCACGTGGAAAGACATGGGCGTTTGTACGTCCGCCCAAAGAGATACCATCCCAAACACAGACACTGCCCCCTCCATACGAATCTCTTTCACGAATGTTTGATAGATGATAGCGTGTTCCCTGTTCTCTCCAAATAAAACAATGCCTACTATCGCTTTGGAGGCTAAACTGGAACTCATTTGTCGCGAGAACACGCGTCCATTGATCAGCCATCTAGTGGACATGTTGATGTGCCCAACTTAAACGTTCCCCCCGGAGACATGAGGTGAGCGGCACAAAAATATCTGATCGCATCGCATAAAGAACACCTTCATGAAGCTTTCTATGCACAATAGGCGTTGATACCAACCTTCCAGTGATTGCAGCAAGGACGAATTTAAGATGAGAGGGGGTTGCTGTTTTATCCCTTCGTACACATAACCACAAATATCGGTCATCGATGCTTGTCGTAGCTCTTGTTCGTCCTCCGCTGAACATTCTGGAGGCCGAACCAGTGATTTGAAAGTGTTATCAAAGCCTATGAGCAACAGAAAGACTCACATTTAGCCATCTCGCCACCTCTGTCTGACTTTGGCCTGCATCCAATCTTCCAATAGCTCTATATCGCAGTTATGCGGACAAATGATACTTCGAGTTCATACTAATGAATTGGCTATCTCAGTTTTCTTATCTCATAATCACAGCGACACCAGCAGCTGTACTCTGTAGCATGCATTTTTATGCTCCGCACAGATGACGCAATCCGATTGCAGCGCCAGTAATTTACATATTGTAATTTTAATCAGCATCTTTTAGTTAACAACATATCCAAATTTTATACGGATAGGTTCATTTTTGAACGAGTTATCGCTCTGTTTGTGATTTTTCCTTAATTTTTAGAAACCAGTGTAATTAAGGCGATTAATTCTATTCAAAATAGTGAAAGATATCTGAATAAAAAAATCCCGCTAAACTGGCAACTCTGAAGAAGTGAGAAGAAATTCGGCTCTTATCTTCGTCTCACTTAGCCTCGGAATTCTCCTCAGTAATGTTAAGTCTATGGACTTTTGATACATTCGTATATTTAAAATATATTCTCAGAAAATTCATATTTTTAACATCTTTTTTATGTGTATTCTTCTTAAAGGATGTCTCTTTTTTTCTTACTTTTGAGAATCTGTGCTGAATTTAATATTTTATGTGTTAAAAGCGGGCGCAAACTGTCAGTAAGATTTAAACACTCCATATAAAACTAAGTCTGTACTTTAGAAATATTTTGAGAACTAAGAAAGAAAGAGACATTCTTTAGGAAGCGTATACAAAAAATAGAAGTTAAAAATATTAATTTTTCTAGGAGATATTTTAAATATACGAATGCATCAATAGACTTTACATTAGTGAGAAGAAATCAGAAGCTGAGTGACCTGCCCCCTTAAGCGAGATTTCTTACCTCAAAGGCCCCAAAAAATTTATCGCGTACTAAGCGGGTTTGAGTGAAAAACGTTCGTGCATTAAACGAGTTATTTTTGAAGTAATCCTATAGGCGATGTTGATGGGACCGTAAAATATCCGCGTATTAACTGTGAGTGTCTTTTCTGGGTTCGACTGTATACATTATATTATTACTATATATATATATATATAAATATATGTTATAATTTGTCTCTATATGGTGCACCTATACAACACCATTCTCTAATTTCTAGTTTAACTTTAAAACATTTGAGGGCTTCTAATGCAGTTATGATTAACGTTTATACAGGTGCCTTCTCGATATTATTTTTGACAAAGTCAGTTTTATGAAATTTAATGCCCAGAAGAGTGAAATCAAGATAAAATTTCCTCATAATTAAATATAATTTCAATGCATAAGTATTTTCCAAAATCTTTCTTGAAAGATGGAAATTCCATGTTCATATTTTATTCCGTAACAGGATATTTTGCTAAGATATGGATTTTAGATAGAAGTCACATTCCGACATTTATTATTCGCAATAATGCAAGTTTTATTTGATATGCTGATTTTATAAAATATATGAAATTAATTTTACTGCGTTGAATAATTGTTGCGTAAGGAGATTTAAATTTTATAGTAAATATGATATATTTTATTCTTCGTGAATAGAAATCAAGTATTCAAAACATGTTTTATTGTATCTTAAATTTACCGAATAGGAATTAAGAAAAAAAAATAGCATGTAAGGCGTACATCATAATATACATTTAACTATTATGAGAAAGACTTTTTGAAATATTCTATAATGTTGATTTCTATGCTCCTCAATGCATTATATACATTATGAACAAGTAAAAATTAAATTTAAAAAATCAAAAAACAAGACCCTAAAAATCGAACCAATGTGAAACTATTTTTTATATTGCTTACCTAATTTTTTTTATTTACTTGTATTGATGACTTTTCAGTGGTGTTTAAATGTTTGTTCCTATCTATAAACACTGTTTTGATGAGGCCTATAGATGTCTATGAAGGTTAGAGTTGCAGTAAAGCTATAGATCCTACCTACACAACTTCAAGGCTATCTAATATTTAAAAGGAGCTTCTGACTGTAAAATAGTCAATGAAATATCGTTTTCATTTTGAAAGACCTATCCAATGATATGACACTCAATATTGTTCGAAACTTTTTTTTGTCTCTACCGCCATTTTGTATTTAAAAAAACAAAATCTAGCCTATAACCATTGGACGGTTAAGACGAATCGTTAGAGACTTTATTCATTAAAATCCATCCAGACGTTGGGATGTTTCAAGGTTATAAAGAAATCAACATACCCAGATTTACGTCAAACGCATAACACTTCTTCCCAGTCGGGTAAAAATATCTGTAATATTACGTTCGCGGCTGATGTAAACAGGGAGCAAAAGAATGTGTGCAATATCACAGAAATCAACACTCAGACCTCAAACTTAGAAACTGCATTAACAGTGGATAATGTAATTATTAATTTATTTTTATCTGAATCTGAAATTTATGAAATCTTACATATTAATTTCATCTTATATCACTTATATCGAATGAGCGAAAAATGGCTATGCAAGGAGTTTCACTGATTTTCTTTGAACGCCAGAGACGTCCGTGATTTGTAGAGCAGGGAAGCGTGAGGCTGGAGTTCCCAGGTACAAGTTGATTGGACATTTTGTACTTGGTTGAAATACAAATAATTTTTTCTGCAAATATACATCTTTGTTTTCTTTATTTTATGTGTTGTATGAAATTTCGCATAATAAATGAAATTTTCAGAAGATTCAATATTCTCATAGGCACTGAGTAAAAGAGGAAAAAAGGTCCAGATAGTTTGGTTCTAACACTGGTATGTTCGAAGTTTCAAGAAAAGAAATCGGCCGTAATCTTGAAACTATCCTGAAGTTACACTGCAAATAGAAGCGTCTTAAATTCAGACACATATGTGACTGAAAAGGTATTTCAGACACTTAAGTGCCTGAATATGAAATTTCAGACATCACAGATGTCTGAATTTAAGACACATATGTGTCTTACTGGGATTATGGTATAGATGAATTGAAAGAAATGTCTGAATAGTGATGAACCGTCTGATATTAAGACACTTGGAAATTCAGACACTTAAGTGTCTGAATGCAATACAATTGTATTATATGTATGATGGCCGTATATACAATTGCATTACAATATATATGCCAGGATAATCAAGAAACGTTTTCGAATGGATGACAGATGTTTAAAATACTTTTCCATGCACTAAATTTGGTATTATTTTATAAAACAATCAACGCGATTAGACCATATTATGTCTGTCAAAATTATAAAAATCCGTTTATTAAGTTTTGGAAATAAGGTATTTTTAGTGCAATAGTTAATTAACGAATTGTCTTTCACAAAATATAAAGTTTTCCAAATAATTATATTAAAATAATCTACCAGCTACCATCCCTCTCCACCACTCCCCCTTCCACAAACACACAATTTCCTAATAATGTCTTAGGATGGGTTTCGCCGACCAGAAGCAATTTAAAATAGTGCGACCCTGCGGTAGTGGGCTATTATAGTGTTTTTAATGGCTTGACGAAGGGAATCGCTGTATAGAAGTAATCCCTGGACTTTTCTAAATGTAAAACAAAAATTTGAAATATAAAAATTGTTTAAAAGTGTGAGGACAAAATTTTTATTTAAGAGACACTTCAGTCAAGTGAAAAGATTCGTTCGCTAATACTAATCCTATGGAAAAAATTTATAAAGATATCTCGGTTGCATTTCGCAATTTTTAAATGACTCTTTTTTGCATTGGATAGCTGAGTTCGATCTGTTCAAAGGCGGTTTTTTACATTTACGGTTTTGATTTTACATTTTTTTTTTTTTCTTATGAGGATCCTTTCAGTTTCGAAAACGAAAGTGTCCTCATTAAAATTATACGCAATGAAAATCGAAAAAGTAAAGTACGGCCGTTATACAGATCGATCTCAGCTATCCAATAACAAAAAAAAAAAAAAAAAAAATGCAACCAAGATATTTTTATAAATTTCTTCCATAGGGTTAGCATTAGCGAACGAATCTTTTCACTTGACTGAAGTAACATCCTACTGCCTTCGCCTGAAAGCATCATAATTGTAATAATTATATCTTATAGTGGGTAATTATAACGGAATAAACAAAATATTAAAGGAGGATTAATTAAAAAAAATCTGTTTATATTCGTGCACCATTTCACTTCCTGCGATAAAAATCTAATGATTTGAACTCCCTTCTCTGGTAACGTATTTCCAATCCTGTCCAGTCCGAGCTCAAAGTCAATGATTACGTCACTAATGGGAAGCGGAAAAAAGTGCTGACAGGGGTGAATTATCTTTTGAGAAGACACATTAAGCCTGTTACCTCGTTAATATTTTAAATGAAGATATTTTCAACGAGTGTGTTTGGAATGGTTTCCTGATTTTTTTAGTTTAAAATATGGTGAAATTCTAACAGAAATATTCGTATTAAAATGGATTGTATGGATTTGGACTATTTGGATTTGGAAACTCATACTCATATAGTACGTTCTTATTACGGCAAGTCTGTCTATTGTGTTGCGTGTGTTCAAAATTAGGCATATGGAAAAAGAATAATGGATTACTAATCGAGAAATTCCTACGGATTTTAGAAACTCGCATTAATATTTTTCATTATATCTGTTATGCATTAGTGCATTAGGTAGAAGAATGCAGTGCCAAGAATAAAAAAAAAAAAAATACAACATTTTTCAAAAATAGAGCTGTACCGGTACTTTGTGAAATAGTTTATTCATCATAACGGATTACACTTTAAAAGGTAAGAAATAATGCATTTGTATGATTATGTAAACTCAATTTCAAATGGAAATTTTATAGTAAAATAGTGAACTTTATGTAATCCTATTTATCATTTACATTATTTTTTTAGAATAATTTGCATATTTATGGTTTTTTTATATACAATAAATATTTTTTGTTTTAAAAGGCTCGTGTGTTCATTTGTGTGTTTTCAATAAATCCTGACTTTCAATGTAATGAATTTGTTTAATATTTTTTAGACTTCCGTTTTATAAATTAATAAATATTTTATAGTCTCGAAGTAATTTTTCCTGCTTGTTATATATATATATATATATATATATATATATATATATATATATATATATTTAATGATTTCTAAATAGCTCGATCGAATTGCAGTTTTCATTTAACCTATATAAACAAAGCTTACATATATAAATAAAAAGGATCTTTCTAATGATATTTCATTATTAAGTTTTTTTCCTTACAATTTCCAGTTACTTTATACTTATGATATAATTTTACATATTAATTTTTATTTTTTTGCAACATCATGATAAGAGTATCATTTCATTTAATTCTCTTACAGAGTATATTTTCGAAATAAATGTTTTAATATTATCAAATTTAAATTTACATAGGGTAAATCTTTTGAAAATGCACAAGCTTTATATGACGGATATAGAACCTGAAAAGAAATCGTGAAAGCACCAGAGTGAAGTTATTGTGAATATCTCGATATTTTATTTTTTAAAAAAGTATTTTTTTCCGATGATAAATAAATCCTACTTATATAGTATATATTTCTTTTTAAATAATCCTCCAGAAAACTTGTTTCAAAAATACAAAATCTGCTTTGAGTTTCTGTGTTCCATATCAATAACATATTTAATTTTCAAGACACTGAGACATCCTGAAAATATACTTTAAACAAGGAATAAAAATCATTGTAATTAATCCAAACTGTGCTAAAATTATTTAAAGAAATAAAGTTGCATAAAGCCCTATTAAAAGAGTGCTAGCGTTGTCTCTAAGCCGCTTTAGCAGGGCGCAGCGCCCGGCGGCCCTTTTTAATTCTTTTTTGCGCCCGGCGGCCCTTTTAAACCCTCCCGATGCGCCCGCATCCCTTTTTAACACTTCCTATGATCCCCGTGGTAATTCAATTGATCCCGGGAAAATATCGCCAATCCTAGGGACTCTAAACAAACCAGTTCAAAATATTTTTTGTAAACAAGGTACAAAAGCGCCCTTTTTGAAAAAAAAGTGCCCTTTTTCAGAATAGTGTTCCCTTTTTGAAAAAATGTACCCCTTTTTAGAATAGTGTTTGTTCCCTTTTTGAAAAATGTACCCTTTTTTTAGAATAGTGTTCCCTTTTTGAAAAATTTTCGCCCGGTGGCCCTTTTTTTCTGGAGTCAACACTAAGTGCTGATATAATATTTTGAGAAGGTGATTATGTTTGAAGGTATAAATATTTTTATAATTATGTTCGATCTGAGTATATATTTTTATACTATTGTTAGGCATGTTTTCTCTCTTCTTAATTGAGTTTAGAATCCTGTAGGACTTTCTAGGTGGTGTTGTCTAAGTCTTGTCAGTATTTTTCATTTTTACAATTTGGTTGGAAATGTGTATTAGTAATTAAAGTCAAACGAAATGAATGTAGTTAATTACTATTTAGCGTATAGTCATATACAGGATTCAGGGTATTGGTAACTCAGTGTTTAATGAGAAAATCCCACAACACTATCATTTATTTTTATAAGTTATTTTTATCGTCATGTTAACAGAAAAGAAAATATGTTTTTGACTTCTTTCTCAAGTCACTTTTTAAGTATTTAATGGGGAGAGAGAGGAGTGATCCATGAAAAAATAATCTGATTTGGGGAAAACAAAAATCGGACTTTTAGGATTATTTTGTATATGATAATGTAGTATCTCAATGCACGTTATCATACTTAAATTTAAATTTAGCCTGTTTTTATAACCAAAATAAATAAATGAGATATACGCGCATTGAGATGCTACAAGTTAACTCTTGGTATCATCGCGTTGCATACGCAAAAGCCAATGTTACTTACACAGTAAGCTTTACAACACGATTTTATTATTCCTATTTATTTATTGTTCCTATTTCCCAACACAGCAGAGTATGAATTGATCATAGAATTTTCAACAGATAGAGATAATGAGTTAATTTTTCATACCAAAGATTTTTTATCATTTTTAATCATTTTTTATAACTGGGAATAATTTGTTACATAAAGCAGAGCTGACTGTAGCATGGGCAAACTGGGCTGTTTCTATGAGCCTTTTGCTTTACGGGTCCCTAAATTTGGTATGAAATTTCCATAAAGCTGATATTTTAAATTTGGTTTGATATATTTATTTTAAGAAATATTTTGTACTTTTAGAACATGATTAGGTTAAAGAAAATGATATATTTATCCAAATATGTATTTGACGCATCGAAAAGGCTTAATTTTTTTGAGTAATGACAAAAGTTTAAAAATGATTCAATGTGGTCAAACATGCCTGTGTATGGCTTAGAAAGAAAAATGGTCAAAGATGGCTTCATATTTATAACCCCCCCCTCCCACCCCCCCAAAAAGGATCAAAGATGGCCGCAATTAAGACATTTGAAATGTCTGAAATCCAGACGTAAAAAGTGTCTGAAAAATTTAAGACGTTTTAAAATGTCTGAAATTTGAACACTCTTGTTTCAGACACTTAAGTGTCTGAAATTCAGACACAAGAAGTGTCTGAAAAATTTAAGACATTTTAAAACGTCTGAAAATTGAACACTGCGTTTCAGACACTTAAATGTCTGAATTTCAGACATTTCAGTTTACAGTATATTGGATAAAAAAAAAATGCAATATAAGGAACACCCTTGATTGATCAAGAAATGCCCTACTGAAATACATTAAGAGGACTCTTCACTCACTTGAAATCACTCGCTCCGTAATGTTAAACAAATGGGAAGGTAGTTTTTGAATTTTTCGTTTAAATTTGAATATTTTTAAACGATTTTTTTTCATGGGGTGGAAGAAGTTGATCTTTAATATGACAAGTTTTTTACTTTTTCAATTTCGGTTGCAGATTTTTTTTTTTTTGTTGTTGTGAATTGTTTGGTTGTGAATTAACATAACTTTTTAATTTTTAACAATTTTATATAAAATAAGTTGTAGATTATAGATAAAATGTAACTTTACGAAAAAAACATCATTTGAAGAGTTAAAATAATAAATACCTTTTTCTGGGTACCTTAACTTAACCAATCAATGAAAATGAGATTCTATAACAGTAAAAATGATGTGTATGTCTCGGCTTTAAGTAGTATCCAATTTCTGCGGATGTGCTGATTGTCTATTATCTCAACAGAGGAATATTTTGCTTTCGTCACTTTCGTGAATTAAAGACTGTCTTGCATCAATCTCATAACAAACTACACATGCATGTAGGAGATGGTGTACCTTGCGTGAGATTTTATGCGAATTTTTCAAGTCGAATTTCTCTTGTCAAGATAATATCAGATAAAAATCAAACATGTTGCTAATGTGCATGCTACCTGAGTATGTAGTAAATGTAATGTATAATAATTTGAATTTGTGTGGCAAGATACATTTATAGTTAAATGGTTTTATGAAATTATTTATGTACTTTTTATAGATAATAAATGGTTTTCATTCATTTGGTTAATTTACACTACATGTTTCATGTTTTGAATTATTTCTTACTATATATATTTTACATCTTGTTTTGATATGATCTTAGCATGAAAATATTACGGTAGAGGGTGACTTTAAATTTGTTTTATCACCATTAAATCACATCGAATATTTTCGCTATGATTAGAAAAAGGTGTAAAGTTTTACGGTTATAGAAAATTATTCGAATAAGACATCTATTTAAATAATGATAATATGTAGCTTAAAGAATGTTAAATGATACTTATGAAAAAAATCAAACGTAAATATAAAAAACTGTAATACAAATTATACCAAAAGCAATAATTTGTATTTTATACACCATGTCAGTTTTTTTTTATTTATTTAATTTTAGAAATGTACAGAAACTATTCCTTAGAGGCATACAATTTTTTGAACTACACAAATTTCAATTTATCAAATAATAAGATAAAAAATGACGACACTAAATTATTTTTTTTCTTGTTTAAATGTGCTTTTTGCATGAGTACAGATAGATGTAATTGGCATGTTTTTAAAAAGAAATAATTGGAGAAATTTCTTAACTCATAAATAATGATGAAGATATTTTTTATTTCGTATGTAAGTAAAAAAAAAAAAAAAAAAAAAAAAAAAAAAAAAAAAAAAAAAAATTAGAATACTTATTCTAGCATAAAAAAATAATTTTAATAGTCTTATAAGCATTTCAAATTTTATAGAATAAAGCGATATATGTAAAGGTATCGCCAGATTAAAATTTACATGTCACTAAATATATATATTTTTAATAGACTGGTATTGTTTCTGAAGCACATGAATAATAAAACACAAACAATCAAATTTAAATTTAATTAAACTATTTTTTTTATTTCAGAAATTAAAAATATTCAAAATTACATATACAGTCAACTTTATTTTGCAAATATAAATGAAAAATATAGAAAAAGTAAAATATCCTCGTTAATGTCCGATGTAAATTATATATATTTTTAAAAAATTGAATATATATTTTTCTTTTTTTACAAAAAATGTCTTTAAACAAATAACTCATTGGTCAAATATATAAAACATGAAAGAAAGTCATAATAAAAACTTTGCTAAGGGTGCAGTGCAGGTAAATAATAAATAATTCGGTTAATACTAGTAATATCATCCTCTATCATATAACATATAGGAAGCTGTTTGTAGATTTGTAATGAGTTAGAGATTCAAAAATATTTTCCTTATTTTTTCTCGAAAACAAGACATAATAACTCTTGTCTCTAAAAGAATCTAAAAATATAATGCTTCAAAAAAATATTTTTTACGTGCTTCACCCTGAAATCTATATTCCCGTTCGGTTCCCCACTACGATAATATCTTCAATCTATACATGTATAAAAAAGAGTTTGTCCTGACTGACTAATAATCAACGCGGAGCCTCAACCGTTGCACCTAGGACAATGAAATTCGGAAGACATGTTCCTCACACTGTATAGGTACCCACTAAGAAAGAATTTTTGAAAATTCTGGCTAAGGGGGTAGTGCAAAGATGTGTAAAATTGTTTAGGACATTTCGCCATATCTCAGCAGCAGTTTTAGTTACGAGGTAGAAATTTAGGGTAACAAATCTACTACAAAATTAATTAAACACGTATTTCAGCAATTTTAGAGCCCCTCCCCCCCCCCCCCCTAGCTTTAAATAGGATAAATGAGGTGATCGAAAGTTTTAAATCATTCCGCTATTTCTCAGCAGTAGTTTTATGTAAGATGGTGAAATTCAAGATAACAAAACTATTAGAAAATAATTAAGCACGTATTTTAGCGATTTTAGAAATTCACCACCTAAGGGGGTTAAAGGGTCAGATACTTAGTTGATGCCACATCCCCCCCCCCTCTCAAAGCAGCTATAAAATGACAATGATTCTCCCTCCCTGTGTAACATGTAATTCGTATGAAATTGAAATCTTATTCACATGCAGAAAGCTTAAGAGGGAATTAACAAATGACAAGTCATTTCACATATTTTTAAGCTTTTAAAAAAGTTATTATAAGGCAGGTAATTTTATTCTCCCAAAGAGGTTTTTAATGCTATTTTATAAATGAAGTGAAGTTGCTCTTTCATATCTTTACCTCTCTGTGAAACAAAAGTAGACATTTTATGGACTGTATTTTTATATTGACAAAATGTCTTGAAGGGATTTTAATATTTGGCATTGATGTATTTTAGATTTAATTTTAGTACCTCTTTTATAATAAGTGGAAATTTTTTGGGGTTTCTATTTTCATTCACTGTTAGGCAAAATTTCTAATCGAAATTATTGGTGATAAAAGATTCAAAATCTTGTAAAAGACGCTCGTTGATGTTTAATATGCATTTAATAGTCATTTAATAGTTTTAATTATAAAAGTTACTTCATCTGAGTATTGCAGAGCGAAAAGAAACACAAGATTCATTCCAATAATATTTAAAAAAAAAAGTTGTATTAAATTATAAAATACTTCAAAAATCACTTAACTTATCACAAAACTTATACAGAAATTTTAAATCCAATAGCGTTAAAATATCATGAAAGAGTTTTAATTATTCTGGTAGTAGTTGTAATTTTAAATTGGGAAAATTGAATAAAAAACTCATTTTTTAATTTAGTTTTTCAAATTTTAATATATATGTACTATTTTTAGTCTAGAACGTTATTTATACAAAAGAAATAATAAGGAATGAATGGGATCATACAAATGTGGAATTGTGCCCTCTAATGATTCAAAAATGCCCCCCCCCCCTGGGGCATATGCCTCACGTTGGGTAACACTGGCCTAAAATTTTCCATAATTTTACAATATCTTAGCAGCAGTTTTAGGTATTACTGTGAAATCGACTCAACAAATATACTAAAAAAATAATTAAGCACGTATTTAGGAGATTTTAGAAATCCCTCCCTTCCAAGGTGAATAATGGTGATGGGGCTTTAGTCGTAGAAATAATCTGTCATCCAACCTTTCTCAAGACACTGCCTTGGCAGGCGAAGACAATCTAATATACTTATAAAAATGCATATCACACTGCGTTTCATCACAATATTGGTTGAAATTTCAACATTAATCAAGATAAGCTACATTTTCTTTTGAAAAGTTAGTGATGTCTTTACCTAAATTACAAAAATGTGCACCGTGAACAATTTTAATATATTAATACAACAAAAGCTCTAAAGTTAAAATATAGACTAACGCCTTTTGCAACTATTACTTACCATCTACATATTAAATTAATATACATTAAAAAAAGCTTTTTTTATTAATAAAACTTCAAACCCTAGAAGTAAATTAAAAGTTTTGACGTACTGTATTAAAAAACACAATTTCTATGTCTCTTTCTTTCATAACAATTATTTCAAAAAAAAAAAAAAAAAAAGAGAAAGAAACAATACATTACGTAGCATCTATTATAAAAATTTAGAATTTGATAAAAAAAGATACTAAAAGCATCTTCTTGGAAAACAAATGCATCCGATGTACTCAGAATGTATCCAGAGAACACTTTTAAATTTTCTAAAGCATATTTAGGGGAGGCATGAGTGAATTTTTTTGAAAAAAAGGATTTTTGTTCTATTGACTTAAAAAGTTATTTGATTCTTCCTGAATCCATTAATATGCCCTTTTTCTGATCATTAGAAATAATTGTAAAAACTCAAGGGTATACACCGACTCGGACATCAAGCCGATTCACTTTAATTTTATGCTTATTTCTATTTTTAAATTTTACTCGCACCGTTATATTTTTCAAGTAAATTTTCTAGTATTCACGTGTTGTCAAAGTACGAGTAAAGGTCTTTCTTAAAAAACAAAAAAAAGTGGTGCTAATTTAATATAATTTAGATAAGATATGCAGGTCCGGAAATGACATAGAAACGATGAAGGTTAAAACATTACCTTATTTATTATATGAAACTAAATTTCATCGAAGTGTTTATATATATTTTAATTCATGTGTTTGATAAAACTGTGCTTGACCTATACAAAAGTTAGTAGAGTATTGATCTAAAATAAAAAGTTTCAGTCGCAGAAAAAAACTGTCTGTCATAAATCTTGAGCATAATACAGTGAATATGGATTTAAAATTTCATAAAAATCGGTAGTTTCCGAGAAAGGGGGTCTTAAAGCTGGCATGGTTTCCATAGAATTACACCCAGTCTTATCTTCCCTTAAGTATTTTATTAAAGATTGCTTTATCTCTAAAATTTATAAGCAGTTATTATATTCCGCTAGGAAAATAATATGAATTTGACGAAGTTTAAATGAAAAGTCAAAGTCAGCTTATTTTTCATAACATTCTAATTTAAAAATATTTTTAAAACATTTTATTTTATAAATTTTGTTCCGAAAGTCGAAGTACACGGTATGAGAGCAAATTATAAAACTACAAATATATATATATATATATATATTTTAAGATTGCCAAATTTAAATATCCAATAACTCTTTGAAATGCCTCTGTATTGCTCTTACTGATTTTAGTAATATATGGATACAGAAACAAGTATTTTACTAGGGCAAAATAGGTGTTCAAAAAAAAAATAAACATAATTTATTTGACTTTTAAATAGTTTTTATCATTTTATTTGAGCACTTACGTGGTAAATAATTGTTGAGATTAATTTCAAATGAAGTTGTTTCAAATGAAGTGAAGACATATAAGGTTTTTAAGAACGTAAGCAAAAAATTAATACTTTAATCTTATGTCTAATAAAGTACTTGTACTAACACTTATCGTAATTTAAATGGTGTACAAAAATGTACAAATTTTGGAATAAACACTTTATACTTTTAGATTAGAATAAGATAAAAAATGAAAACTGTGCTTATCTAAATGAATATTTATGTTTCCATATATGTATTCTAAGTTATTGAAAATTTTCAATATTTTGTGAAAGTGTAAGGAAAAGGAAGGGGTAGAAACAACACATTATCAGGCTCTAGGCCTCTCTTTAGCTTAATCAGGCCTGTTTAAATCGAATTATTAGAAACATTGTACAATTTTATTTGTTTATAAGTCTAATATTTTTATCATGTGACATTTTGTAGTAACTCGAGTTATACGTAAATAAACATTTTTGTTAACAATGTTATAAATACCTTGTAAATATTCTTTTAACCCATGAACTCCACATTAATGCTAATTCGCACAGATGAAAATTTTAAATGTCGCTGGTATTTAAATCCTATTTAGTTAATTTATATTTTGCATTAACAAAATAAGATTTTTGAATAAAATCAATATCCCATTTTGTTAGCTTTATTAAATTTCATTTAGGAATAATGTTATATTTCATTGTCACTATATTGTCAACAAAAGTATACACAGTTGAAGTTACAAAATACCGAATCGTACTACTGTGGAGTTTACGGGTCAGTCGCGAATTCCATGAATTTTAAACTATGTTTTCCGCCACAAATATTTAACCATTAACTGCTGTTGGTGGTCTCACAGACAACTTATTTTTTAAATTGTCATTGATTAACTTAAATTTTCAGTTTAACGATAAATATTTGGGAAATTTTGTTCCGTTTGTAGCCCCAGTACTAATGCTTGAGACTTCTGAATAAATCATTTTAAATTAAATTATTCCTGTACATAAAGTTTAGCACAGAAACAGTATCCTGTGAGTTAATAAAGCTTTTTATTTATCTTTCATCTAGCGGCCTCTGAGACTGTTTAGCTATGAGACAGTTTCTGTCACAGCAGTTTGATTATTTTCAGATAAATTATTACAAGACGCATTGTCACATTTAGGGCTTTGAACGTCTCATTTAGGTTTTAACTGCCGTAAATGCGAAAAAAATTATCTCAATGCGACAATCATATATTGTGGGATTATACTACAGATATTGATTCCATTTCTGCAAAACAAGTTAATTTTGAACTACATGCACAGTATTCAATAATTTTCTGAGTAATAATATATGTATATATATATTTAACAAAATGCCAAATGTACCGTAAACGCTACAAAACTATAGGTAATCGCGTCTATTCTATGCACAATTACCTTAATTAAAAATGAATAAATAAAATTAATTTCGTGAAGTGCAACAGTAGTAAAAAGTAATTTTTTAACATTCGGAAATGTGTATTATAAAGTATAATGTAATATTACAAAATGAAAAAAAAAAAGAAAAAAAAAACATACTCTCCATAAAATTAATCAATAAGTAGCACCGAAGATTATCTTATATTTTAAAAAGTAAATTTGCTGTTTGGAAAATGTTTATTCAATTTGATAATTATGGAACAGAAATTATGATAATTAAAAGATATTGGATATATGCAGAGGAATTATTTAAGTACAATTTGTACATTTGCATGCAATTTCACAAAGAATTACAAGCAGTTTTAAGTTTTTTCACTAAAATGTCTTTTTTTGTTTCTTTTTTTATTTCCCGTGTTTGGTTATTATTTTACAAATATACTGTGTTTTAAATTTTTTTAAAGAATTTAGGCAATTACAGATTCTCGTGTTTTTGTTCCTGTCAAAGATTCGACGGATGCTATATGTTTTCCTGCTTTCCATGAACACCAAGTCAGTGTCATACAACTTACCAATAGTAAAAATACCTGTAAAGTTCTTCATATCACTTTTTGCAAAAACTGTATTATTTTTCAATATTAACGTGAAAATAAAAATCACAGACTTACTGAATGGTGTATAGTAAACGTTGTAAAGTCAAAAACTAAACAAACATTAAAATTAAATTAAAATAACCAACGTTCCATTCATCATCTATGACCATCGTCAGGTAAGACTTTTATGTTGCTTTTAAAGAACAAAGTCAAAAAGTCTTGAATTTAAAACGTTCGTTGTGTTTCAAATCATTTAACACTTTAACCAATCTTAAGAAATAAACTTACAGTACTCGCAGTGTTCCTAAAATTTTCACACTTATTTATCAATATTTTAAAATGATAATCCTTATTTTATAATTATAATTTAGATGTTAAAGGAATCTACCACGAAGAATTTTTATTTAAACACACCATTCAATAAATTTGTGATTTTTATTTTCACGTTAATATTGAACATTTCATGGTGTAAATGTCCGGCTCTTTTACAACGTTCTTTTTGTTAGATTTTTCGTAGACATATATCTGTTTTTGAACTTTGCACATTTGTGCGTTGCAAAAATCGATTTTTTGGGAGATGCCATTTTTTCGTTTTCTTTATTTTTACAATTTTTAATTATAAACTAGTTGTTTTCACTATACGTTTAATCTCCGATTCCAGTTTTGTCAAGTTCTGAGATCCACATTAAAATAAATACAGCACATCTTTTCTTTTAACTGTGAAAATTTTCATTGTACTCACATTTTCATTCTGAACTTAATTAACTAATCTAAATATATTTCAAATTCTTATGTTTTCAAATTATAGAGATCGTAAGTGATTTTAACATATTTATTTTAGATTTAAAGTGAAATTAAAAATATATATATTGTAAATACATGATGATTCGGAAAGATGCATACAGTTTCAACGCATTATAAAACAAGAACAGGTTTTGATGTTTTATTGCACTAGCATCAGAATTGTAGGAAAATTCCTACATGCAAAAACTTACGGATTTTGAATACCAGCTTTTTTTAATGACAATTTTTATTCTATTTAATATGAAATTTCTATATTTAATATTCTATATATATGTATATTCTATATATTTCTATATATATGTTGATCATTACTATTCTGAATAAATGGTATTCAAAATTTGTAAACTTTAGTACCTATAAGAATATGTAAATTATTTTACAGATAATCACAGGTGATCAGAAATTCTGTGTTTACGTAATAACTGTTATGATACACATGCTGTGCTTACTGTATTTTTGAGATAATATGGTCGAATAAATAACTGAATACT
The DNA here is from genome assembly GCA_963932465.1 of Maratus speciosus. Taxonomy (NCBI): domain Eukaryota; kingdom Metazoa; phylum Arthropoda; class Arachnida; order Araneae; family Salticidae; genus Maratus; species Maratus speciosus. The sequence continues at coordinate 376,533,643 of OZ010788.1, read as the reverse complement.
CAATTGTAGTGATATTGACTGTGAGTTGTGATACGCTATTTCAGCTCTTTTGCATTAGGGTCATTTTAAACAAAATGAGCAAATCAGCTGCGGATGACATGTCACAAATTTGAATGAAAATCTGCATATAAGTAGATCATATTTATTTATGAGCAAATGCAAAATAATCGATGTCAGGATTGTTAATCTAAGTATTAAAACTTACATTAAAAGTTGATACAAAATCCAGATTTTGTGTATGTAGTTTAAATTTCAATGTTGATTATTAGCTTTAGAAATGGGAAGGCAATAAGTTTTTATAATTAAGACTGAATAATAAGTGATAGCTTGGTATAATAAATTTTGAGAAGGAAATGCAATATTTCTACTACTTGTTTGAACATGAAAGAAATTCAATTAAAAAAATTGTTGACAATATAGAAATTTTGTCTTAAGAATATTTCAAAGTATAGAAGAACTAAACAAATTATTATATAGTAATTACATGCAGGCTACGTCCCCTACGTCTGTCCCATTTTTCCAAACGAACTTTGAATCAAACGAAATATATTGATGAACATGACGTATTTTACGGCAAAATGGATTTGTAATTGCAATGTATTTCCTGTTTTCGGGAAATGATGTCAACGCCATTGCGATATTGTATTTTCGGATGTGTTGGACAAAATTTGACTTATTAAGCACTAACTATTTTATTTGATCTATTGTAGTAAGATTATGACGTGCATTAGAATAAATGCAGAATTTGTCCGTATCATTAAAATAATTGACATTTGAAATCATCCATTATTGACATATAATCTTATAGTTTGGCGATAGTTTTTTGGTCGACGGGATAATCAAGTTTTTCTAAGAAAAGGTTGTGATTTTGTATATTTTTCTATCTGGTTTAGGAGTTTAAAACCATGCCCGCTACGCCGTCCTATTTTTCCAAACGAACCTTCAATCAAACAAAATATATCGATAAATATGATATATTTTTGGCAATAGCTATTCATATTTGTAATGTATTAAATGATTTAGGGAAACGATGTGAACTCCATAGCAATATTATATTTTCTAATGTGTTGGACAAAATTTCAGTTATTAAGGACTAACTATTCTAGTTGATCAATTGTAGTAAGATTATGGCGTGCATTACAATAATTGCAGAAATTGTCCATAGCATTAAAATAATTGACATTTGCGATCATCCATGTTTGACATGTAAACTTATAGTTTGGCGATAGTTTTTTGGTCGACGGGATAATCAAGTAGTACTAAAAAATGTTGTGTCTTTGTATATTTTTTCTATCTGGTTTAGAAATTTAAAACCATGCCCAATACGCTGGTCCTATTTTTCCAAACGATCCTTGAATCAAACGAAATATATCGATAAATATGACATTAGCAACATCTGCTCCCACATAAGCGAAAAAAAGCAAATTTTATTAACAAAAATTATAATTATATACATTCGGACTCTTGAATAATGGCCCGAACTTTTAGATTGATAGTCACAATTTTTACTACTTCATTGGGTGAGCCCTTGTGAAAACTGATTAAATGAAAAAACATAAATTAAACATATAAATGATAGCTAATTATTAAATCGTCTCATCTTCTGTGGTATGATTCACCGTCAAAAATTTCCTTCATCATGACAGGTACTACCAACTGTTTAATTTATACGCCAATTGGCTGGGGCCTCAATTACGGAATATTAGCCAAAAATCCTATAATCACCTATCGGAAAATACGGTGGGAAGATACACAGTTATTTTAAAATGAAATAAAGTAAAACAATATTTAAAAAAATACAACGAAATGTTTTAAATAAAGTGTTATTTCTTAAAATCTCTGTAAGAATAATCACAAGTAATCTTAAATTTTATTTAAATAAAATTACTAACTATTCCTCTGTGTTCGTATTTTGCTTCCAAATTGAGATAACCTTTTCAATTCTTTAGTCAATATTAGTTTTATAGTTGCGAAGTTGACAAACAGCTATCTTTGCTTCCGAAAAAAACTAGTATGTTGTGGCCATCACAAAACTTTCTTCTATATAAATCACATCAATTAAATCATTTAAATAGTACAGGAAATTACATTAATTTAGCACCAATTCATATCAAAGTGTATCTGAATTTGAAGTTTGATAAAAATTCGTGCCTTAGTTCTTGAGATAGAGCTATAGCAGAAATTCTGAAAAATGTAGCTTAGCAGCGCCACCAGTTGAGTGATTTAAACCAATACATAAACAGGAATAATTGATATCCAAGTATACATGGATCTGAAGTTCGTTGAAAATCTAAGCATTAGTTCTTGAGATAGAGCTATTGCGGAAATAACAAAAAAGCATTGCAGCGCCACCTGTTGAGCGATTTACACCAAACTGTACAAAATGTCAATTCATGTCAAGGACTAACTGATTCTAAAATTTCATGAAAATTCGTGCATTAGTTCTTGAGGTACACCTATAGTGGAAATTCTGAAAAATATAGCATAGCAGCGCCACCTGTTGAGCGATTTACACCAAAATGTACAATATGTCAATTCATGTCAAGGATTAACTGATTCTGAAGTTTGGTGAAAATTATTGCATTAGTTCTTGAGATACAGCTATAATGGTAATTCTGAAAAGTGCAGCATAGCAGCACCACCTGTTGAGCGATTTGCACCAAAACACATGCTGCACTAATTCATATCAAAGTATACTTGAATCTGAAGTTTCATGAAAATCCAAGCATTAGTTGTTGAGATAGAGCTATTGCCGCAATCGTTAAAAATGCAGTATAGCAGCGCCACCAGTTGAGCGATTTACACCAAAATGTACAAAACTTCAATTCATGTCAAGGACTATCTGAATCTGAAGTTTGATGAAAATCCGTGCATTATTTGTGGAGATTGAGCTATTGCGGAAATCGTGAAAAAGGCTGCATAGAAGCGCCACCTGTTGAGTGATGTACACCAAAAAGTAATCAGCACCAATTTATATCAGGCGGTAACTGAATATAATTTTTTAGTAAAATGTCTATATTTCAAAATTCACTATCTCAGTGCCAAATTAAATGGCAATCTGTGTTCATCATGATAATTCTAAAAATATGAAATTCCGTGCATTAGTTCTTGAGGTATGACTGTCACTGAAATCGTGTAAATCCAGCAAAATGCAGCATAGCAACGCCACCTATTGGGTTATTTACACCAGAACCTAATTATCACCAACTTATGTCAACGTCTAACTGAATATGAAGTTTGAGGAAAATTCGTGCATTAGTTCTTGAGATAGAGGTATTGCGCAAATTATGACAAATGCAGCATAGAAGCGCCACCTGTTGAGCGATTTGCAACAACACATAATCAGCAGCAGTATTAATCAAGTTATACTTAAATCTGAAGTTTGATGAAAATTCGTGCATTAGTTCTTAAGATAGAGCTATTGAGGAAATAGTTCAAAATGCAGCACAGCAGCGCCACCTATTGGGTGATTAACACTAACACGTAGTCAGCATCATTTCATATGAAGGACTAACTAAATCCGAAGTTTGATGAAAATGTGTGCATTAGTTCTTGAGATAGAGCTACTGCGAAAATAGTATAAATCCTGCAAAATGCAGCATAGCAGCGCCACCTGTTGGGCGATTTACACCAAAACCTAAACAGCATCTATTCATGTCAAGGACTAATGGAATCTGAAGTTTTGTAATAATCCGTGCACTAGTTCTTGAGATAGAGCTTTTGCGGAAATCCTGCAAAATGCTGCATAGCAGCGCCACCTGTTGAGCGATTTACACCAAAAACTAATCAGCACCAATTTATATCAGGGTCTAACTGAATATCATTTTTTATTATATTCCGTGCATTAGTTCTGGAGATAGAGCGCCCACAAAATGTGTGTCACATACAGACAGACAGACGGACGGACAGACAGACAGACAGACGGACAGACAGACAGACAGACAGACAGACAGACTCACAGACAGACATTTTGTAAAAACATGTTTTTTGGAATCTCTGACCCCTAAAACGTGTAAATCCGTCGAAAACTGGAATTCGAAAATTTTCACGAAACCAATACTTTCTTCTTGTAAAGATAGAAGAAAGTAAAAAGAAAAAATCATAATATTATCTTAAAAAATAGTTGTATTGGTATATCATGAATACGCCGCGAACCTATTAAATGGTTTAACTCATAAAAAATGCATCTACTAGTTCTTGTAATTAGCCCTGACATACTTAAGAAATACTATAAAAGTGGTGTCATTAAGATTTTATTTAATTATAATTTCGGGGAATTTTCTTTTTTGTTTTTGTTTTTCGGGGCTAAATATAGACACAAAAATGATAAATCGCCAAATATTGATTAAATGGATCGACGTTGACACCGAATAATTCTTTTAAGCCATACAAATATTGCTCTCATATTTAAATTAAATATTTTAATTTTATAATATTATTTCTGATTGAAATTTTTCTTCTTTGTATTTTAAATTAAATCAGTAATAGTTTTATTTTATTTTATTTTATTTTATTTATTATTTTTTTTCTAATTGATATAAGCATTTCAATATTTTAGTAAAAAGATAGTATGCACATAATATGCCGTCGCCAAGATGAAAAACTTAGACCTATGGTAAGCTTTTCGCCAAAAAATAAGCAAGGACAACGCTTTTATGCCTCCTTGCGTTAAAATGCGTTTTAAAATCTCCTTGCGTATATATATGATAAGGCACAGCCGTAACCAGCCCCCCCCCCCCCCCCCCCCCGCTTGCGCAGACTCAAGCACAATTATTTAAAAAAATCGAAATCTACAAAAGAAAAAAAGAAGTGAAAACAGAGTTTAATTAGTTTAGCAAATTAGCTTAGTTCAGAAAAATAACAGCCTAAGTTTTGAAATGTGATAAAAAAAGAAACCTACGTTCTTTTTTCTTTCTTTTTTTTAAAGAAAATTATATTGTTTATCTTTTTTAAAACTAGAATATTTACAAGAATCTGTATTAGTCATAGTAAGTCAAAAAGGTGGCTTTATAATCCCACTTTGACGTCTTTTGTTTGGGGGAGATTTTTCGTAACACCGTTCTTTCTATTTCATGTTTCTACAATTTCATGAGAAATTAAGGCTGCTCTCAACTGCTCTGCTCAACATGCGCGAAACGTTCTGACATGTTTACAAATTAATTTTTTAACGGAAAGATATAAAAGTGAAAAGCCTGACCAGGGAAGCGGTTTGGAATCGAACTGTGTTTTCTATTTTTTGATCTATCAATTATGTATTGAGTTAGAAGTGATTTGGATCACGTGACAAGAACGTTTTTCGCCCTTTCTTGATTGCTCTTTCTTCTTTCGCGCGGAAATTCGGTTCAAAACGCCCACTTTGACACTATTTTCTGAAAGATCTATTGCGTTTGAAAAAAAAAAAAAAACAGCTCGATGACATAGTTTCTGAACAATAACACTAGCTAGATTCATGCATTTCCGAACAAAAATAAATTAAAACTTATGTCACAAAGTTTCCCTTTTGGATTTGAGAACAGCTTAAACGCAAGTTCTTGACGAGGATAGAAACTATTTGCCTCTTTGATTTCGTAGTTTAAAATCTAGAAAGTAGCAAAAAATTTGAAAGGAAAAGCACATGTGAAACGATATTCTAAAATTCGATTAGACGGGGGAAATAGGAGGGAGTGTACCGACCCTGCCTCCTTTGAAAATGAAAAATAATAGCACAGAAAATTCAAATTAATCTGGAGGTTGGTTGGTTGGTTCAATTTCGTGTTTCGCGGCCATTTTTTGATATTCGTAAAAGGAATATGGTTGCAGTCTTTCAAGTCAATATAGTAATTTTTTCCTCTGAAAAATTTTATACGATTTTTAAAGTTTCTTCTCGTTTCGCGGCGTTCTTTTGAAAGTAAGAAAAGGGGACCCGGTTTCAATCGTTTAGAACAGTGCAGTAAATTTTGACCAAATTCGTTATTTTATTCTGCGATCATTTCATGATATTTACAATTTTTTCCCAAAATCGTTTCACGAAATCCACGTCTTTCTACGCAATTTCCGAAATCCGCACTTTCACCACTAACCTTTGACAAAATTCGTGATGAAATTCGCGTTCTCTTTCTACGATAATTTCACGAAATTTGTTTTTTCTGTCTGTTATCCGTTGACGAAATTCTCGCTTTTACCGCGATCCTCTGATGAAATTTATTTTCTGTTGCGGCCGATTGACGAAACTGATTTTTTTACAGGGGTCATTTGTCGAAATTCGCGATAGTTTTGCGCGACCGATCGGGAAAATTCTCGATACCTTTCCGTACCAATTAACAAAATTCCCTACTCTTTTCCGCGACATTTTGACGAAATTTGCAACAATTTTTCGTCAATCGTTTTTCGAAATTCGTAATTTTTTTCGCAATCTTTTGCCGAAATTCGCGATTATTTTCAGCACTCTTTTATCGAAATTCTCGATATTTTTCCACGATCGTTTGAAGAAATTCTCAAATTTTTCTGGGGCCGATTCACAAATCGACTTTGAAAAATTCCATAAAAGAAATAAAAATCGTGGATTAAAAAAAAAAAAAATTAAAATACTCACTGAAGAATCACTGGTCTGTGAAAGAATTTGGGGGGGGGGGGGGCGGGGGGATACTGCACAGCATTTTTTATTATGCGGGACTTTCCTTTTCTGTGCACAAATCGCGCGATCCCCTTCGTTATTTCAAACCCTATCCCTCAAAGAAAAGTTCATGACTAGTGGATTTTTTTTTTTTTTTTGTACGAACGCAGAATTTAAATAATTCAAGGATTGAGGTGGGGACTGCCTTCGGCAACGTACTCCCGAGCAAGCTACGACCTCTTCTATCTCGAAAGAAGCTAATCTTGAATTATTGCGTTTTTTATTTCGAGCCAAATTAAATTTTCAGCTTCCTTCTAAGAATTGATTTGACATTCTCCCAATTCGAATTTATTCACGGCAATTTTCTGTTTCAAAAAAAGTAAAAAAATCGCCTCAAACCACAAAAACCACCGCTAAAATCGCATTAAAAATTCGGAAAAGATTCAAAAACTACAGGAAACGAAATTAACTAATTGGGTAAAATATTTAAATCGGATTCCTTTTAGGAATGTAAAAAAAAATAAAAAAAAAATAAAAATAACATTAAAAAATTGTTAAAAATTGAAAAATCGCTGTAAGAATCTCGAAAACACTTTATTGAAAAGAAGACAAAGTTTATACTGGATAAAATATTGAAATCGGATTCTTTTTACCCGACTACCAAGAAAAGTTAAGTGTTTCACGCGTATCTGGGTATGTGGATTTCTTTTTACCCTCGAAACATAGCAACGGCTGGATGGATTTTAATGAATGAGGTCTCTATCGATTCGTCTTAACCGTCCGATGGTTATAGGCAGGGTTTTTTTTTTATAAATTTAAAATGGCGGCCGTAAAATATAAAATGGCGGTAGACACGAAATAAAAATTACACACCCTATTGAGTGGCATATCATTGGATAAGTCTTTCAAAATGAAGACGAGGTTTCATTGACTATTTTACAGTCAGAAGCTCCGTTTAAATATTACACAACCTGGAAGTTGTATAGTTAGGATCTCTAGCTTTATTGCAGTTCTAAACTTCATAGACATCTATAGGCCTCAACAATATAGTGTTTATAGGTAGGAGCTAACAATTAATAACAACTTAAATGTCATCAAAACAAGTAAATAAAAAAATAGGTAAGTAATATAAAAAATAGTTTCACATTGATGAGAAATAATTAATTAGTTCACTTTTTACGCAGTCGGGTTTTTTGATTTTTTAAATTTAATTTACTAATTTGAAAAAAAAAATGCCGCAAAATGCAAAAAAATTCGCATAAAACATTAATTGAAAAATTCCAGAAATTATCTTCGATATGCATGACTTCAGGCATACAGGTCCTGTCAAATCTTACGGCTGTGCGGGCTGCATTGTTTTTGCAGAGTTCAGTGCTCGCGCACACACACACACATTGACAGACAGCACCTGTCTTTATTACTATAGTCGCATCATGGTAGTATAGTTTTTATCTTGATAAAATTTAGTGTATATTATCATGACCTTCTTAATATATTCAAAACATCTTGTGGTAAAAACATGAATTACCATAATTCCCGGTCTATAATCCGCGGATCAAACAATTACGTTCGAACCCAGAAATCATGTTTCATAAAACGTAACTTGTTGAATCGAAATAAATATTTAACTTCAATAATGAAATAAAATTTCTGGATCGAAACCTGATTGTTTGATCCACGGATTATAGGCAGGAAATTACGATATTAATGAATATTATAATTATTTATAATAATAAAATAATTATTTTTATAGACTTTCCTACAAAATTTCTTGGGTCCCTCCGGTGATCCCTAAGAAGTCATGGAGTCACATTCTGAAAAACTTTCGTGCGTATGTACTGGTGTACCGCATGTATTATCTGAGATTTATCATCCCGCAAAATTTCATTAACAAGATTTTGACTGAGATAGTCTTAGATCTCATGCAGTATTCCCCTGTGCCTATAGAAGTTTCCAGCATGATTAAAGACCTTTTTCATTCTTTATAAGAATTTACGGTGCCCAATACACTTGTGACCACTCTTAGTCACTGTCTTATTTCACTGCTGAAAGGAGATTTAAATATTCTTTTTTTTTTCTTTTTTACCATTAGATCTAGTTTTGATGCTTTCAATCCCTTCTCAATCTTCCTCACGCAAACAAAAATCGCGTTTGAGCCCTTTTTAAAAGAAATACTACACAACTATACCTTCTAAGATGAAAACCTGTCTAAAACGGAAATTCGGCCGGTTTTTTGAGGGACCGTTTTAGCAGGTTTTACTATATAAGATTGTTTATATCCAACATGTTCAGGTTAAGAAGTCTGGGCACCCCCCGTTCAGAAGACTGGTTACGCCTATGTAAGGTAATATATTTTCACATGCATTTTTCTTAACCTCACGCAAAAGATAAATCGCCAAATATTGTTTCATCAATACAATCTTTCATACTGAAAATATTTTTAACTATTATGAACATTTACTTTCATATTTAAATTAAGTATTTTTGCTTTATAATATTATCACTTATCAAAGCTGTTTTTATCTTGTTCATTTTTCTTCCTTTCTTTTTTTAGTGTAAATAAAATTAGTAACAGTTTCTTTTTCCGAGGTGTAATAGCCATTTAAAATATTTTGTCAAAATTGTTGCTAAAAATAAACCAATTTTAACCTTATCATAAAAAATAACTGACATTGCCATCCCAATTCCATAAATAATCTATGTAGGACGATGTGCTGTATACTGAAACCTCAACAACGATAATATCTATCTAAAAGTACAAGTTCCATCAAAATATATTCAGTAGAACTCGAGTTATAAGCAGCAGGATCAAAATTTTCATTTGTATTTTGTATATATAAGCAGATAAAGCAATATAAATGGCAGCGCTAAATATCTCCTGCAATCACGCTTGTAAACCTTATGTCTTTTTCCAGGTGAGTCAAAATATTACAGTCAGTTAAATGAAAAAGAGTTGTGTGGACAAATTTCAATTTCTTCATTTTTTTCTATTTTCAATGACAAAAATTGTCAGCTTTGTATTGCGACTGACATTTTACCAAATAACCGTTATTTTCTTGGGAAGTTTATGGGTTCACATTGGATTAACATTTTTCGTGGTCCATTAACCCTTTAAGACCCGGGACATTTTCATATTTAAATATTACATTCTTCTGGTTATTAACTCTATACTGACCCTAATGACACTTCAAAAATAATTTAAAAATTTTTCGTCACCCCCTGGAGCGTGGAGAGTACCCGCACAAACGTGTGGGTTGGGCTTTTTCTAAGAAAGCCACACCCGCACGATCGTACGGGTTGAGTTTTTCCTGTGAAAGCATTACTTATAAGATGATTTGCGAAGTGTTGGCTGAAATACTGCGATGGAAATCCTTGCTGGCTCTAAAAGCCTAAAGAAGAAGAAGAAAAGTTAATATTCCAGATGTACTTATCGATTTCAAAAAATTCATATCTTAATTATTTTAAAAATGTTTGCCATATTTTTAAAGCTTTTTTATAATATAGGTTTTATTTTTTCTATAAGTCTATAACATTTTAAAATTAAAATTTAAGAAATGAAAGACATACCTGCGATTGCGTGAAATCTAGGATGAGGTACAGAAATGAACTTCTTAACATCCTACTTGTATTGTTTTTTATTTTTATTTTTTCATTCTATTTGGTTTGGATGTAGATCTTTGGCGGATGAGTTCAGAAGACATTGATGAGGAAGAATGATCCAAAATTCTCATTTCTTTAGAAATATTTGTAAATTTTTCTTCATCGAGCTCATCTGAACTTGTCTATCATTCTTATAAATCTGTTTCAAAGGTTTTGTCCGCAACCTTGTCATCATCCAAGAGAGCACTAAATTCAGAGTATGGTTTATTCATCAATTGCAATATTTCTTCTTGTGTGAGAATTCTTTTCTATTTAGACATCTGAAAAAGTGTTTTATTTTGCTTTGTTAAAAGTTAACAATGTATTCCATAAAAAATAGTAGAATGTATTAGAAAATTTTATTAATTGAAAAGAAAAAAAAAGTAAAAATTAATTGAAAAACAAAAAAGAAAAATATAATTCATCCATGACAACACCCAAGAAAATAATATGCCATTAATTATATAATAACATACTTCATTTTTATTCTGGCTGTCAGCAGCATTATTGAAACAAAAATCAAGATGAACATTCAGAAAGCTCATGCCTTTGCTGTAACACTGACTAACGTAACGCCCAAGTCGCACGATCGTGCGGGTAACGAAATATTGAGTCCTACGAGCAACATAAATAGTGTATAATTAATGTTTTATATTATATTATACTTATTTAGGCATTAAAGCAAAAATATTTATCTAAGCAATTAGAAATCTACTGATAATTATCTTTTTACGACAGATAAAATGATGAGCTGTATCAGTTGTACTTGTAAACAAAGCTAGCTAGTCATGCCGGCTAAAAGTAAAACATGTACTACAACCGTCATCTGTTGATAAAAAATGATACTTTATTCTTTTTGCAAACCAGAACAATCGTCCGATTCGGTTTTTTATTACATACGACTGTTTCAGAAGCAAAAATTTACATGAATGTCTAAACCGCACGATCGTGCGGGTTGGGGCTTAAAGGGTTAAAGATGATATTTGTTAGATACTACTTGCAAATATACTGATTACTGAATAAGTTCCACCAACATCATCAACAAGTAAGATCCTACAACATTGGACAACACACTTTACACCAGATTCGGGAAATATTTCAAAAGATATTTAAATAATCTGAGATATAACTGCAGACTTTTTCTTTTTTTAAGCTTTTAATAACGACATTACCTGAATTTCCAGTCTATGTGTATCTATACATTTGATATCATATGCATGAAAGTACATGGTTATTAAATAAATATATATATTCTTCTTTTAGAAAACAGAAGTGCAGTAATTTAATAGTCATTCGTAAGATTTTAATAATTTTATATTAAGATCATTAAGAGATATTTTTTAAATATTTGCACGCATAAAAACAATTCATTACCAATATGGTAACAAACATAGCACATCTTTAAAGTCCAAATACTCTCCATATTATAGACAGAAACTGTTTAATTGAAAGTAACAATATCCTTGTATGTCTTTTTATGAAATATGAAGATTCTTAAAAAAAAAAAAAAAAAAAAAAAAAAAAAAAAAAAAAAAAAAAAAAAAAAACATTAATAACTTAATATTATGATTTGAAAAATAAATTATCGTCTACTGTCTCTCTATGTCATCATGGAATGGTCCATAGAATGTAACAAATGTTACCTTTTTGAATCCAATTCTGTTATGCTAGGAATCACAAGATAATCTTTAATTTTTTCAGGTATAGCACCGGATTATTTATTGTTTATTACTATGCAATATTGTTATTACCTAGATTTGCCTTAACTTGATTATTTGTGCCCACATAAGAGAGAAAAATATGATTTTGTATCTCTCTATTCTAAAAAAAAGGTAACCTACGCTGTCACAGTCGCCGTCGCCGCCGGTTTTGAATTTTTTGTGACCGGAGGTCTTTCTCCGTTAATATTAAGAAAAATATTGCATACAAAAATATGAAAATTGGCGGTATTTTAGAGAAATGTTTGATAAACACGCTGATGCAGACAATTTTAAAATCGAAGAATTATTTTAAGAGATATGTAATGCTAACTTTGGACAAAATCGTTCCATTAAAAATATTTTATAGGAGCAAAAACTATAAATGGGAATTAATTCATTTTTAGATACTTTTATACGATAGAATTTGCCAGTGTGCATGCTGCATTTATTTTTTAATTTGACTCATTTTTTGAGGTATTATTTCTATTTTAATTTAAATTTTTTCAGCATTTCGAGAGATATTTTTTACTTATTTTAGAAAATGGTATTAATTTAAACTGTTGCCAACTGTATAAACAGCGAAAACAATAATGTTTGCTTCAAATTAAAAATTTATTTACACGTGACTATTATAAACAAAAAAAAAAAACTGTAAAATTAGGATTAAATAATTACGTATCAAAAGCAAGAACGTATGGAAAATTACTTCATAAAGACTATATTTACACGTGAATTTTAAAAGAGAAAGGATATTCTAAAATAATAAATTCATTAACATGCGTTAGAAATCTTAAATAGGAGAAATTACGTCACATTTACTTAACATTAAACTTTTTACGTAAAATGAACCAAAAATAATATTGCAAAACAGTTTAAATTTAAAAATTGCGCAAGACATTTACTTGATATTTTGAGATGATCTTTTCAACTATTTTTGCTAGGAAAGCGCAAATAATATTTCATTTCTAACAAAAGTATTTTCACGAGAATATTTAAAAGAGAAAGAAAAGTTTGGTGAAAATTACGTCAGATTAAAAACTATACATTTAAAATGTCTTATTTAAAAGAACTCTCTTTTCGCTTTGTTAAAAAACACCGGGAGACAAATACTCTGTTTACTTAATTCATTTCATATTAGCGTATTTTGAAATGTTTAACTGATTTTATTTAATCAAAGACGAAAACAGCCATTGTATATTTTAACAGCACCTGATTTTTCCTTAAAATTCCCCAATCAAAGAGAAATGAATAGAAACCCGTTTATAGGGAGATCGCCACTGTTTTTTAAATTATAATTCAATCTTCCAAAATCTTTTTAAAGCGATCAAATTAGCGTGCTTTTAGAGACTGCGGTGCCTGAATGGTGGTTGGCGAGCGTAGCTCGTAGGGGGCCGAGCCCCCTAGTTATTTAAGAAAGTTTCTAAGGTATTTGGAATATGAAGAATATAAAAGGCAACTTCCGAACTTGAACAATGTGATTTTCATATGTAACACTACCACTACATAAGGCATCAATTTTACAGATGTTTTTTTAATTCCTTTAATTTTAATTTTTTTTTTATTTTCTCAAAATTGACAAATTTTTAATTTGTACCACAATTTAAGATTAAACATGGTGTTACCAAATTATTATTATTAAATAATACACAATTTTCCAGAGATTACAACATTATAAAAAACTTCAGGCTTGCAACTTTGAACGATTGCTCACATTCCATTCTATTTCATAAGCTTTTTAAATCCCCAGAAATGCCAAAGTATTTTATTTTTTGTCAAGATATTTTGTATAACTTTTATTAAATATGATTTAAATCGGTAAACAAACGTTTCTTAAAATCGGTTACTATGTGGCCATGACATTTTTATTTTTTATTTTTTCCTCATTTTGTATGTAATTACTCAATACAAGATAGAGTAAGACAGATATCTAGACTTTTACGTAATCACACAGGCTAAAGTTAAGATCTAAAGTCAGGACTTTGGTCACCTATTCGAGTAATGGTATGTTTTAGTCGATTATTGATATGTTTAGCCTTCCAGCACAAGAATAAGGCAATTATTTATGGATGTTTAATTGCACGATACCTTGACCAGTGAAGTAGTATACAATTCCATTGTAGAACAAATTTCCCAGTTTTGTTTTTCACAAGTTAAGAAAATAGAACACTTTCTCTTGCAGATGTTTCCAATTTTATTTATATTCATACAATGCGTACTATCACGTAAAGTGGAGAAACATAAACTTCATGATCAGTGTATTATTTTAAGAGTTTGTAAATGTGGTTATAAATAGTTGTTCCTGAATTACTCTATACATTAAAAGTCAATTATCCCTGATCGATCATTCGTTTCTAAAAACGTAATTTTCTATGAATCACAAATTCTTAGATGCAATAACTATATTTACCTTGAAACTCCTATTTAAATTTACTATAAAAATTAATGTTAAACATGAATACTCGAAATTTGAATTTGTGTAATCCTGTATAGGTACTTTCCAAATTTTAGATATAGGCTGTATTTTGTTATTCTCTTATTTTTAGAAAATATGACGAATTCATTTAGGTATGGAATTCTTCTATTAAGATTCGATAATAGTAACACGAAGACACTCAGTAGCTAATGTTAAATCAATATCAGGGCTCTTTACAAATTTCTCGTTTTCATTCTAATAGCTTTAAATGACTTTTTGCGTCGTACACCTTACATCGGTCGCTAACCAAGCTCTTTATTACCTTTCCAATATTAGTTCCAGATTTCTTCTTATGAAGTCACTTTGAAAAACTGGAAGTTTATTTGAAAAACACGCTGCTGTTGGTTAAACATTCGCTAGCGAATATCTTCCTGTAACTACTATTGGATCTTCTATGAAAAGTAAGAAATATTCAATATTGTTAACAAATATGGTAGATAGAAATAAGTAGGTAGCGTAACAGTCTCTTTATGTCAAGCGCTTGCAGGCCAAGTTTGAACACAAACTACAGTGAAATAATTTGTTCGAGTGTTTAACAGAGTGTTTAACGTTATTGCGTCGTTTGAGTGTTACAATAAGTATCGTTTGAGTAAAATATCTCTAAATGTATGTGAATACCGTACTGATTTGTTTATTTAATTATCATGTGATCTTGCTTTTCAATATACCGTCAACTACTTTAGGCCACTGTGTTCCAATTACATTTTCATTATTAAAAAGTATTATATGTGATTTTCCAACGTCGAAATGGAGTTGTAAACAATTAACAGGAAAGAATGAAGCAAACTGTATGGTTGTAAAGAGGAAATCTTTTATTTTTTTTATTTTTTAACTATTTTTAAAATTTTGGAATAAAGTAGCACATGCTGGGGGCTTCTTTGGTCTATTCACTTAATTTCATGTAAAATGTATACATTTCATATGTAAATAAATACATTTTTATTGAAGTTCCCCTGCAATAGCAATTTCTAATAAATTAACGCTGCAAACTCGATAACAAATGTTTTTTTTTCTTTTTTTACATTTAAACACAATAAACTAATCGTTAATATTAAAGAAACGAGAAACAGTTTTTGTCATGTTATCCTCAGCAACTGGAACAAAAACAATTAATGTAACATTTTTCTACAGTAACAGTCGAAAAAAATGTTATTTAAAACATGTTTTAAGAGATTTGGTTGTATTAAAGGCATTTCTGAGTATTTGTGGCTATTTTCGGACCAAAAAAGGCCTGGCACAAAGCAGCCCCGAAATACTAGTTTTCACGTTAAATTTATGAAAACCTAAGCATTTCCTGTCAAAATAAAACGTTAAAGGAAAAACTATGATCCCATATGGTTTACAGGTTACTAGCGGTAATATTTTGATCCTTACCTTATTTGTATCTCTCATCCAGATTGTTTCACCATAGAAAGTTTGGGGAGTTAAATTTTAAACTCGAAAACAGTTGTTTACAAACCCACTGTTGCCACTAAAAAATAAAAATAAATAAATTACTCCCAAACTATTCAGATACCCTGTAGTAGGGTACAAAATATTTTTCAAGGGCAAAAACTACAAATTATCTGGTATTGTTTGTTCAGTACAAAGAATAAAAACTTTTTTTATGGGATGGACCAAAATAGCCCCCGGTTGACGGTACTTTAGTCTTACTCTTTAATAAATAAAGTGATTTTAGGATTTTTAATCTATTCATCACTTTAGGACCGGATCACATCAATCTTGAAAACAGGAGTTTTACTATACTTCAGTTATCAGTTTTAACAAATTTCGGCTATAAACTTCTAGCTATGTTCAAAGTTAATTAAATTAACGTGAACTATAATAACTATGATTTATTTCCAATGTGGAAAAAAGAAGTTTTGAAAAGTTATGTTCATAAAGCTTTTATACATAAAAATGTGTTAGTGATTTTTTTTCTTTTTATTCTCTATTACTTTTTTATGCATATTTTTCTTTTTTATTCATATGAAAATGTTTTCCTACCCTAAACAAAAGTTACGTCAAAAATTTTTGACAGGAACTTTGAGCAAAAAATTTTGCATTATATTCATAGGGAAGCGGTGAGGCAACATGTTTTTAAGTGCCTTTTTTCGAAAAAAAATAATGAAAGATCCAAAAGCACAAAGCCTTGTAGAATACATAAAGCTTGTAACAAAAGATTTCAGATTTTTTTTCTAGCTTTTTCGCATGGAGTAAAATGAGGTGCATCGTTATTTTTCGGAAAAGAAATCTCCTTTGTTAAAATTTGAAGTAGATACATAAAGTCAAAATATATCGTAAAACGAAATATACTATAAAGAATTCAATATACATTATTAATATTGCATATCTAAAACAAATGTGATACATGCGAATAAATCAGGTTTAAAAAATCAATTAATAGATAATATGATTCCAGTAAAGTTAATATATACAATATTTTTTATGGTAAAATTAATTTTAAAAAAATGAATACTGAAATCAATTTGTATTATTATCTGTAAAATTTATAATGCGAGTTCTTTGAATAGTCCGCTTAAAGATACTTTCTTCAAAAAGGAAATAGCATTTTGAATAATAGCTTTCCTGTATGAAAGTATCCTATTTGGAATACTAATATTCAATGTTAATTCATTTAAGAAACAATATTTAAACTGTTAGAAAGAAACGTCCTTTCCTTATATTTAAAGAAATTTCTGAAAATGCGATTAATTTACAAGAAAAATAAATTTTTCTCTACTTTGTTCATGCATAAGCCCATTATTGGTAGTACTTTATATATTCAATTGCTGTATTTTTAATTAAACGATTATTTTGTCATACATTTTTATTCCTTCATGTGATTTATGACGCATTAAATTAATAATATTGAGATATGTAATTTATATAGAGATTTGTCTATTATAAAAATGGAAAAATCTTTTATAAGTGTAAACCTCCTCATCATTCTTAGGAAGTAGTACAAAGCAGCGGGTTTCTTTGACCAATAAAATTTAACCTCTAGTCCATGTTTTTTTTTATCATTCATCTCCTCCCCCTAAATTTTTATGTATCAACTGTATATTGAACACGAAAAATATTAAAACGTCACATATCAACTTTTAACCAAAATTTAGGAGAAAAATAAAGTGTGTCAAATGCTGCATTTTAATATAAATAACGTATAAAGTGAAATTTAAAGTCGTGCCAAATGGCAACACTATGAATTGTAGGATTAATTTTGAGAGTTGTTTTAATTTGTTTCCCCAGTCCAAGGTATCACGTAATTTATAAGTCTTCAATGAGTTTCAATATTTTCTAAGTTCTTCATGGTCGGATCCTCTTTGTTTTCCTTTCGGTCTCCAGTCTAAAAGGATTTTTTGAAGGCATTTTTCTTCTTTCATTCTGAAAATATGTCCGTAGTAGATAAGCTATTTTTTCTAAAATATACTATAAAATGGACGTTTAATTTTTGTGGAAATATTACTAGTTCACAGAGCAGAATTTAACATTGAAATTGTTTTTATGCATTTTCCAATTCTAATCTCCACATATCTTTGCCATGATCCATATTCATTAATAATAAATCCAAGGTATATCCATTCATCAAATGTGTTTATATTATTAAAGCTAAATGTTTTGCTGGAATGCAGTATAATTTGGCCGTTTAATTTTTGGGGAAATATATCTACTCCACAGAATATAATTTAACGCTGCAATTGCTTTTATGCCTTTTCCAATATTTTTCTCTACATCTCTTTGTCATGATCCATGTTTGTTAATGATAAATCCAAAATATTTCAATTCATCAGCAGTTTTTATATTTGTTGGGAAGATCTGGGTCCATCTAACGGCACCAACTTACCCTACCCAAACATACCGCTAAATTTGGGGAAAAGGGTAACCCCAAATAGTAATGTAGGTTAACCACTCCTAATTACTAATACCTGAAACGTCATAGTGGTAATTTGAACACATTATAATTAAAATCATTGTGATCGTAAATAATGGTCCTGGGTAGCTTCTGATAATTTAAAAATAATTATCTTAAGTGGGGGGGAGGAGGGGGGAGGAAACACACCTCCAAAACTGCCCCAAGTTGCGTTGTGAATACTTACGTGAAGAAGTAGCGTTTGGACAGCGTAAATTATCTAAAATGGACCTACAAAATTTACGCATAAATAAAATAAAAGAATCCGAAAATAATCTGAAATAAAATATTAATGTTAAAGTAAATTTACAGACTCATGGATAAATGACGTATGCCAAAATTAACATTAAACATTATTTATTTACAATAACAAAACATATGTACAAGTTAAGTAAAAGAGTGTCACATGACACAGATGTTCCAAAGAACAAATCGAAACTCTCATTATGCTTTACTTAATTTAATCTTATTACTTATCAAAACATTTAAGTATTTAGACACCGGCTGAAGGTAAATCCCTAGTAATACATAAATAAATACATAAACATAAATTGGGAAACAAAGTATCATAACATCGCATACCTCCACACACTGTATGGTGTTGGCGTGATTCATCTCACATTGGGTAAGAGACTAGGCATTCCTCAGCATGGTAGGGACACTAAATTTCGTAGAAGTCCCGCTCTTCAATCAGAACGCGCGTTGCAAAAGGTCTACAACGACCAATAATGTTATTATACCATAAAACGGCCAAGATGATCCGAAGAAACTCTTCTGTGTTATATAACTGCATACCAGCAGTAAAACCACACGTCTGTAGACATCACTAAATCTTGGATCAATTTGTCGCTATAAAAACGACTAACTTATTTAAATGCATGAGAAAATAACCCATATCTCTCTGAGACTACATTCTCCTCTGCTAAACTTAGATAGAATTCATGTTGCTCCGCTGACATCAGTAAGAATAATCATGTAATATAATTTTGCTCCTTACGTAAAAGACCTTGTATAACAATAGAGGGTTGGACTTACAGACCCCGTTCAATCGCAAGGAAGCTGGACTGGATCCCCTCATTGAAGTACACCCCCGCAACTACGCGATTCGTTACCTCGAATCTTAGGGATGCACCTCGAATTTAAGGGATGCTAAAACGCCCCGCCTGTGAAGAGGGGCCCGTGGGATCATGAGATCTCTTCGTGCGTGTGGTCCGTCTGTGACAAATATATGGACTCATATATTTTAGTGGAGCCAGTAATAAATAAACTCTTGACTGAATGTCAAAACTTTTGTTAAAGAGCAGACTCAGTGTCTGCATGGAAAAGATCCCCTCCTAAGATAACAGCAGATCTGTGGATGCATTTTCCATACCTGTTGTCTTTACTATATAAGTATATATATATATATAACACACTATCTTTAATACAAAGTTTATATAAAATAATAATAATAATAATAAATTGTCAAAATATGTAAATAATTGTAATTTTAGAGTATTAAAAATATCTAAAAACCCTGCTGAAACGATATCAGTTGCGTGTACATTATTGACACGATATCGATTCCAGCAATATTAATGTAGCAAAATGCTTTCATGGAATTCACTATACATTGATCGTTTAATTTTGGGGTAAAATATTACTATTCCACAGAACATAATTTAACATAGCAATTACTTTTATGCCTGTCCCAATTCTCTTCCCTGCAACTCTTTGGTATGATCTATATTCGTTATTGGTGGATCCAAAGTATTTGAATTCTTCACTTGCTTAAATATTAATATGATCCAATATAACCGGAAACATAATTTACAATATAATCTATCCAATTCATCAACTTTTTACTTTACAGTTTTCAATTTTCCATTAATTAGGGTTAGAAAATACGCTAATGTTTGACGCAGGAAAAAATGGGCAACAGTTCACAGAAAATTCAACCAAAATTTCCAAAACTTATCGAAATTTTGCTTGAGAAAATTATGAATGTTACTTATACCTGTTACAAGCTTTGAAGCACTGAAAATATTATCCGTATAAATAAGTACACATATAATTATAATTCTTAAGATGTTAATTGGTTCAGTGCAATAAAAATGTAAAAACAACATTAGAAACGCTAGAATATGCAAACTTGGAGCACACTAGTTTCAGTAGCCTTTAGCGTACGCTACAGAAACTAGTATGCTCAAAGTTTACATATTCTGGCGTTTTTAACGTTGTTTTTAGATTTATATAATACTTTATACTATATTATATAATAATAGTTATTCTGACAATTACATTTATTTCAATTTAATGCACGATTTTTCTTTAGTGAATATAATTTTCATTTAAAATATATTGTGTAATTTTATATTGCGCTTCATTTCTATTTTGCTAGTTCTTTCATCCCAAAACATACTTTTGTTATTTTAAAATAATCCTTCAGTGTGCCCGCATTTTACTCGAAACATTCAGATATTTCATAATTTTTTATTGATTTTAATATAATATAAATTTTGATTACTAAAATTCTTCTTATTTGTTCATTTCAAAACTACGTTTATTCACACTTTCTTTATTTATTTTGTTTTATTTACTTCTTCGTTATAATCAATGCACTGTTCCTTATTTTTTCCCTCGTCCTCAAATATTGAGAGGTTAATAAAAACAACAAAAATTGCTTTAGTTCTTTTATAGAATCGAAAGAAGTATCATTCTCTTCGATGACCTCATTTATATGAATATTATTGACTTTACGGCACATCTAAATTCGAAAATTTTTCATTTTCATTACTAAGCTTAATTTGCCCTATTAAAAAAAAAAAAAAAAAAAAAAATTGGTACTTTTCGGTTAGCCGGCCGCCAGTGTTATATATACAGATTTATATACATACATATATGTAAATATACATATATATACATATACACATACTGTATATATACACACATATATATATATGTAAATATATATGTATATATACATACCTGTATATGTACATATATATGTATATATAACACTGGCGCCCGGCTAACCGAAAACTACCAAAAAATTACTTGCAAAAAAATGTATGAGAGAAAATGGCACTTAAAACATTTTTTTTTTTTTTTTTTTTTTTTTGGTTGTAAAAATCAAGCCATTTTACAAAAACTGTCGAAATTAAGTAAAAATTGCAAATGTTAATGAAAATATCACAGAAAATCACTCCGTGAGAAACTTGCAATCATACGCATGAAATTTAAATTCTATGTATGAATAAATAAAAGATTTATATAGAGGTTATTCAGCGGAAAACTTTCCTTTCTTAGGGGAAAATTTTCAATAAAAAAATAAACGAAAATTAATTATATAATTAATCGTATTTCATCTTCCAAACCTTTTAAGGTTTAATGAGACCGGGTAAGCGAAACTCAACCAAAAAATCGATTTTTATTTTTTTATATAATTAAATAGTTTATACTTTTATCTTTTCAACGGTGTATTACACCTTTATATATATATATATATATATATATATATATAACGTTGGAATTTTTCATTCTTTCTAAGAGCACTTCACAGCGGTAGGCTACTTTTTTAAAATTCAGATTTCTTGATTGGCACTACTTTTCTGAAGTGGTCCCTTTGTTTTTGCCTTACTTAATGTGTTATTAAATAAGACGAATTTTACTATTTCAAAAAAGTGGTGCCAATCAAGAAACCAAAATTTTAAAAAAGTAGCCCACTGGCAACACTGCTTCACAGATTTAATTGACTTCTTCTCAAAACTTCGATTTTTCAGGTTTGTGTTACTTTTTTTCAATATCTATTAAACTTAAGAACTCAGACTTTTCTAAATACGTATATTATGCTATAATGCATAATTTAACACATGGATTTAATGATTTGTTGAGAATTATTTATTTTAGGAAGTGAAATCTTACCAAAAATGCTAATCTAAAATCTCTTTCAATAAATAATTAATAATTAATTTTCAGTTTCACTTAGAAAGAAAATGGTGTGTTAAAATACGTAAAGCACTTTATTCAAACTACTCTAAAATTCTAGACCTCACTCTTTCACCATTTATGAGGAAAAGGTACATAAAGTTAGTGTATTTTAACATAGCCGAGATAAGGCTTACCTGGTCCCCCTAATGGGATCCAGAAGACAAAACTCTAAAAAATGTTTTTTTTTTACTACAAAGAAAAATATATTAAATAAAACATACCGCATATTTATACGGTGATTATTATAGTAGATATAAAATATTTTGTATTGTAATATTATAATAAAATATTACATAATTAAAAGTTTAGGTAATTTATTTCAGAATGGATATTTTTTTAATATTTTGTTATATTTAAAGTATCTATGTAATTTTTTTTTCAAGATATGTATAGGCGATTTTGCACAGATTTTTTATGATCGTTATTGATAACTTACCTTAGATTTTTTTTATTTTCAAGTGAAAATTTTAAAAATACATTTATCGAAGTAAAAATCTCTCTCAAAAATAATCTTTTCATTACATTTAAATTTAGTATAAATTTTGTTAGTAATGTTTTCATAAATTTAGAATACAAATTAAAAATAAATCTATTCAACGATAATAGTTAGTCATAATCAAAGAAGTAATGAATTTTAAGAAGTGGCTCATGAATTATGCAAGAACAATTAAAAAAATTACAATTTAACACTTAACTTCTTTAAAAATGATTTGAATGTTTTCAAGTTATTTAAAGACACATTTCAGTAAAAAAAGGGCCTATGGATAAAGAAAGTAAAATAAAATTTTAGCACCCGGAAACACTTAAGAAGTCAATCAAAAATCCATTATATTACATGGTCATTAATTCATGTTCTGAAAACTTAAGGAGAAATTTCTTGAAGAATATTATTATAGGCGACACCGCTGCAGATTATACAAATAAATAATTTTTTTATTAACAATAACGTGCTAATTAAGGAAATATACAAAACTTATAGTAACTACATGGAAGATTCACTATTTCAGGGGCAACGCACTTCTGTTCCTAAAATGTTGAAATGGTTGAATGACAGCAGGATTTTCAAACCAATTTATTTGATAATAAGTAAAAGCTGCCTTTCAAGTACATTATAAATACAAAATTTTATTTCCAAAATCTGGTGCCATTGCAGAATTTGGGGATTCAAATTAAGTTTGACATATAATACGCAACTTTCTTCAGAGGGTTGAGTGTATGGATAAAAATAATATTTTTAGTTATTAACCCTTAAATGCCTGATTTTTCAAAAATCATTGAAATAATGTTTTTCGGCTTTCATTTTTTAAATAAATCATGGGAAAGATACTTAAAAAATCATATTTTGTTTTAAGTATAGTTTACGGCTAAAAAACAGTTTGTTACCAATCGGCAATACTGGTGTTTAATTGAAAAAATAATTTCCCCTGATAAAATTCTATAATATTAAGCACACAAGAATTTTAGGAACTATAATAAGAAATAAATTTTACTTGCTCACTGCGGGTCAAAATAGGGTATTTCGCAAGCTTCCAAACAAAACAAAAAGAACAAGTAGCAACATTTGAAAAAATAAATTTATCTTTATTCTTAAACAGCACAAGTGTTGCTATCTAAATGTTGAAAATCGATTTAATAATATTTTCATAATGTATTTTATTGGCAACATTAGGCATTATAGCTTCAATATTATTTTAATAGTATTTTAGAGTCTAAATTTGGTATGTTGCCGAAAAGCAACACAAGGCATTTAAGGGTTAAATTATGTTTATGTTTTAAATACTGAATAGACTATACAAAATCTTCCTGTCCATTTCTAGTTTAGTAATAATATTTCAAAAGTTTTGACAAGACAATGTATTAAGGTTAACAAAAGGGATGGCTAATGCTTATGGATATTGTTATCATTTCACGAATGCTGCTATATTTTGGAAATAATTTCACAGAATGTTATTATAGTGGGTGATACAAGACGATATCGTAAAGCTTAAAAAATAACTCATGATTTTCTTCATGCTAAAATTTAATTTTAGAGGAATTTTCAGAGAAAAATTAAAACATTGAATGAATAATATACTTACCATTTTCATAAAATAACTGAAGATGATATTAGAGTAAATTAGGAGTAACGTCTAACTGAGATATACAAATATATCTCCTTCAATGACTCTCTCACTCTTAAAGGCCGAGATAACACATTTACTGATCTGCAGCTTTTACTTCAGTTCATGAAAATGTTTAAACACATTCATATAGTTTTAAGTATTTAGTATTATTTAGAAACATTTAGTAATAGTTACTACTATAAAGTTTTATCTTGATGTGCATGAAATGATTGTAACAGCTTTCCCAACAATTAAAAAAAGATTCTTCATTCTAAAATTTAATTTTCTTGCAAAGTAATTTCCAGAGAAAAATTACATTATTGATTGAATAATATATTTACCTTCATAAAATAACTGAAGATAATAATATGGCAATTTAGGTGCAACGAGTAATTGAGCTATGTAAGCATACATCTGTTCATTAACCCACTCACAGTCAAGACAGAGATAAGTCGTTCACTGAATCACAGTTTTAAATTCAGCGCATGTGTTATTTAAATTCATGTAATTTTACAGATTTAATACTGTTTAGAAACAGTGAGTAATGGCTACTACTGTCATTTTTTATGTGCATTTTTAAAGATTATTATATAATTTTGGATAATTATCTTCTTAGAGTATTTTAATTCACTCATATTGAAAATAAGGTATACAAAGATCACAAATCATCAGTCTTCATCAAACATGTTTTGCACGCGGTCCACTTTGTAAACCCCCTAAAATATTTTAAAAAGTATATATTTTATCAAATCTTAACCACCAAGTACCGAAAAAAATAGTTTGTAGAATTACCCTTGTATATACGTACATATGTTAAGGCAGTATAAACAGTATATACATTTTATATGTATATAGTGTATAAACAGTTCAATCACTCATATTGGAAATAAGGTATACAAAGATCACAAATCATCAGTCTTAATCAAACATGTTTTGCATGCGGTCCACCTTGCAAACCCCCTAAAATATTTTAAAAAGTATATATTTTATCAAATCTTAACCACCAAGTACCGAAAAAATAAGTTTGTAGAATGACCCTTGTATATACGTACATGTGTTAAGGCAGTATAAACAGTATATAGATTTTATATGTATATAGTGTATAAACAGTTCAATCACTCTAATTGGAAATAAGGTATACAAAGTTCACAAATCATCAATTTTCATCAAATATATTTTGCATGCGGTCCATTTTGTAAAGCCCCTTAAATATTTAAAAAAGTATTATATTTTATCAAATCTTAACTACAAAGTACCGAACAAAAAGTTTGTTTGTAGAATGACCCTTGTATATACATACAGTCGTGGAAAAAAAAAAGTATACACCCCCTACTAACTTCTCAAAAAATTATCGTAGAAGAAAGTTACTGGTACCGAACGATTGGAAATAAAGTCTACTTTTAAATGATGTATATAAAATTTTCTTAGGGGGCCATCTACATATTAAAACGAACCATAACTTTGTTTTTTTCAATAGCAGTACACAATTCTGACAGCATAAAGGAACTCTACACCCTTCAATTAGCCCCAAAACAATTTTTTATGCAATTCGTACCATAAGTTTTGGAGAAATTAATTATTTTAAAACGAGCGTATTTTAAGGGCTGTATCCAAATTGAAGTTCCGTACTCGATTGTTAACCGAGAGAGCCCCCTTCTTGATCAAGGCAACTTAAGCGCGGCTCAAGGAGTCAATGAAGCCTGTTAGATTACAGAACAGCAGAGTAAATTTCTAAATATCTACTCACTTCTATCATAGGCGGCCACTTAAACCATCATTTTACCGTTTCTTAAGCATAATTTGAAAACTACTTGGTAGAAAAACGTGAAATTTCGGATTTCCATAAAACAGGACTTAATAAATCTAAATCCATCGAAAAAATTGTAGGTTGCAATTCATAATTTTTTCGAATATTAATTTCATAATTCATAATTCATATCATAAAATGATAAAAATTGCAAATTCAGTGTATTTATGTTTGGATATATTAGTATTATTGCTACAAAAAATTAACTCATTAAGAGCATAATTTCATGAGATATAAATAAAAATATGAAAATGTAATTTAACATTAGAAGCACTAAATTTTGAATGTTCATAATTCAAAAACTTATCATTCAAATGACTTGAAATTTGGTGTCTAGGCATAGTTTGAACCGAAGATTTGAAATATCTCGTTAAAATTGGGTATTGCCATTGAAAAAAATGAAGTTTGGATTCGTTTTAATATGTAGATGGCCCCCTATGAACATTTTATATACATCATTTAAAAGTAGACATTATTCCCAATCGTTCGGTACCAGTAACTTTCGTCTACGATAATTTGTTGAGGAGTTAGTAGGGGGTGTTTACTCTTTTTCTTCCACGGCTGTACATATGTTAAGACAGTATATACATATGTATATAGTGTATAAACAGTACACATATATGTATGTATAAATTGTATAAACGGTATATATCTAAGAAAATCGGGTAAACTTTATTAGAAAATTTTAATTTTAATTTATACATTTGTGAAAAACATAAAATTATGCATCTATTGAATTCTTGAAAAATTTCCACGCCTTACATTCAATAATATTCCAAATTACAGCCATCAGAGTGAAAAAGTATCCAATCTGGGACTTGAACCCGGGTCATCGATATAGCGCACTGACGTTCTACCAACTGAACCCCTTGGAACGATACCCAGCCTGGCACTTCGCACTCTCATATCTTGGCAAAGCTGCAACAGCAGCACAAGTTGGAATGTTTTTTTTCCGCGAGCCACCGACTCTGGGGCAAACACGAAACCAAAGAGAATTCAGCATTATGATCTATATTGATGCGCTATACCGATGACCCGGGTTCAAGTCCCGACTTTGAAACTTTTTCACTGTGTTGGCTGTACACCTTTTAAGCAAATAAAATTTGAAATATTATTGAATGAAACGCGCGAGAAATTTTCTAAAGTAAAATTTCCAAAAATTGCATAGATTTATTCAGTTTCTTCGAAGCCGGATTCTTTTTGGTTTCATGCTTGCCCCGGAGTCGGTGGCTCGCGGAAAAATATTCCATCTTGCACTGCGGATGTAGCCTTGCCAACATATGATAGTGAGAAGTACCAGGCTGGCTATTGTTTCAGATTCAGATTCAGATTCAGCCAGGCGGGGAGGCCTACCAATTGGTTTGAGCTCAACTAGCCCCACCCAGCAATGTTTATAAAAAAAAATAAAAAAATAAAAAAAATTACAGAGCAATTATTGAGTAATAAAATAATGGTAGGTAATAACAAATAACTGAGATAATGAAATAAGTATAGGTAACAATAGTAAGATAGCTGAGTTGAGCGCTTTACAGACGTATAACATATAATTCTGGCTATTGTTTCAAGGGGTTCAGCTGATAGAACGTCGATGCGCTGTACCAATGACCGGGGTTCGAGTCGCTGCGTGGGCACTTTTTCACTCTGTTGGCTGTACTCTTTTTAATAAATTAAAATTTGCAATATTATCAAATCACACACTAGACAATTTTTTAATAAAAATTTCGCTGACACTGGTATAAAGAATCACTCAAAATTGTTAAATATTGAATTAGTTTCTTATGTGTTTATAATGTTTTGTACATACGTTACATTCAAATTCAGATTCCTTTTCTTCTGCTTTTCTTTCCTTTTCTTTCTTTTTTACCAGATTGAAATACTACCACGATTTATCAAAATAACTTCTGATAAAATGCAAATCCCCGAATATTAAACAATAAACTACTTTGACGTGAAAATTCTGAATGAAAGGAAACTTCCTTCTTCTCCAAAATGAATTTCTAATGTAAAGCTAATCCCCTAATGTATTAACAAGACGTCCATTAAATATTTATGAATGATTGATTACATTTCCATAAATTCAAAGTAGTGAATAAACAGAAGTGAAAGGCTGAGGCTTGTCTCTCTAAATCTAATTATAACAGTGCGTAAAAAGTTTTTATTCATACGCTTATGAACGCTAGATGTATTTAAAAGTAAAATTTACCTGGAAAAGAAAAACTGTACAGATAGCTGCATATGTGAATAAATCGAAAATTCTATTAGATGGCATAAATAACTTTTGAATGTAATTTATGAATAGTAACTAAAGTGATACAAAATTTATTATTTTTAGTGTCGTATAAATAAAAGTATTTATTAACACTACTTGTACATTTTTTTTATTTATGAACACACTTTTAATATTTACAGTTTATTTAGGATGCTTAAATCACTCTTTTTCTATATAAATGATTTAAAATTTGTTGAATGTTACGACCACTGTACAAACTGATCATGTGAAGAATATGAAAGATATCAGATCGATCGCCCAAAATTCGTCCTCCGGTTGACCTTTTTTTATATAGCTTCTACTTCTGGACAAACTTAAGAAACCCTTCAATACTTTGCCATATTTTATCAATGTATTTTTAGCGTTTTAGTTCTTTTTTTTTCAATAATAGCTCGTGCAGAAACTGGTTATAGTTTTATTAAATTTCAATTCATTATTTGTATTCTTAAGCTACGCGTTTGACACTGTATAAGTATATGTAGATCGGAGCATCTTTCTTGAATGCAAACTCAACATTGCCTGACAAATTAATAGTTAGTCCCTGAGCAGCCAATACATAATTAATATTTCTAGTTCTAATCCTTTACGATTTTGAAATATCAAATCTTATTTAACACAATCAAAAGATGAATTAAAAGTAACCAGCAAAGAGAAATGAGAAAATTTCTTTCAGTCCAATCTCTCTCCTCTCAGACGTGAGACGTTTCTTCTGTATAAGAAATTGGAACAACGAGTTACTAAAAATCTTCAAAAGAGAGAAATTAAAAAAGCGTAGAAACCTAAAATAAATAAGATAGTTAAAGAAAGAATTTTGTTGCGGACTATTCATTTCTTTTCTAAAGATTCAGATAAAATATGAAATGAATATGTAAGAGGAATTAGGGATTATTATTAAAAAATATAGGTGACTTTCGTTTTTTAATAATAAACAATAAATTGAATAATTTTGCCCAATTACAAAGCAAGATTCTATTAGTATGAAGCAGATACTCTTAATCTGAATTCTGAGCGTCATTAGCTTGAGATTAATTTTCGCTCTTATGTATTAGAGGGATGATTTTGTCTTGAGCAATTTACATTTTTTATATTCTCTACAAAAATGTAATTGCTTCAAATATTAAACAATTAGATTACTAATAAACATACATACCGCACATGCACATACACTATTTTGAAATATAAATCAAATTACACGAAAAGGCTAGATAGCCCAGATTAATAGCTGCAAGTGAATTCAGAACATTTTTAAATACTATCTATGTTAGAATCAAAATGGACGTACATTTCTGGACTTGTAGACAGCTCAATACCATCTAGATAATATTAAATAATTAAAGTGGATACAAACAATGAAATATCACACACATTTGAAAACTTTTTAGAGGCATATTTTAAAAAAAAAATATTCAGATCTACTTAAACAGATTAAAAGCGAATTATATGTTTAAAAGCTTTTAATTTTTAATTATTCGAGCTTTTTATATACTTTGTTATATGTGATGATAATTGTATACATTATATTAGAGACTATGCGTACAGTGACAACTATAAAGTAAATGCACCAAGAATGGGCAATGTATTATTAGTGATCAACTATTTTGTAAAGTTTATAAATAAGCCTATAACACATTTCTGAAAAACGACTAAAAAAATTCTGATTGATTAAAATTCTTAACCCGAGAGTAGTCGCGTCTTTTTCATAACGTTATTAATCGCGCTCGGTCCTTTTTCCTCCGATTCCCCACCTCCTCCCCCGCATACAGAATATCTAAAATAAGAAACATTTTTCACTTAATATTCGAATATTACATTTCACTGAAGTTATAAATTTGCATTTTACATTGCACATTTTATTCATGAGATTTGGATTAATGGAAATTTTTTTAAATAAACTGACATTAGCGGTCGTTTAATAGACTTTACACCAATTTCAACTTTGTTTGTAAAAATGTACCTGAAGAAAAAACAGATATGTCGTTTTACTTCACTATGGTGATAGAGAAACGTTTAAAGTCTGCTATAACGGTAGTTCTTCATTGTATTTGTAAGGGGATATGACTTAAGAGAATAATATTTATATTGGCTTCAAAAAGACTTATACTGCCGAGTTAAATGCTAATTGTTCACAAATTGTTTTGAATAACTGTTTTTCTCTGTTAGTAGAGATAGATTTACTCGTTTCCTAGAGTGTTTTCAAAAACGGATTTTTGGGGAATTTTTGCAGATTTCTCTAAGAGATATTTATTTAAAATAGCATAGAAATATTTTGAATAAAGGATCATTTTTATTTAACCACGATAACTCGGGGGTAAAAGCACTGTTTCCCCATACCTGTCGCCGGTGAAGTGGTTAAAATATTTTGCTTTGTAGCACGTTTTATTTTTCATTATATCATATACTTTATTATACTCTAAATAACTTTTTAGATAAGCCGAAAACTAAAAAAATAAACAAATAAAGAGGAGTATTTCATTAATTTTGATAGAACGGCCATTTCTGGGTGAGTCACTATGTCTTACACTGCAGTATCAGTGAGCATGGGTGCTCATTGCTGAAGTATATGCCAAATTTTATTGTTATGTATTTATATTTGTGTTTCTTAGGCTTTATATATAATTTAGTTCTAGAACAGTAAAACATGTTTCCAAATTACATAGAAGTGCAATTTCAGTCCTAATTTTACTAGAATGAATGATAAATTTGTATTTACAAAGTTTTTAGGCTTTTGTATAGTTAAAAAAAGTTTACGCATTTATCTAATTTAGAATTTTCTTAATTTTTTTTTTTTTTTTTTTTTTTTCAAATTTGTAGAATTTTTTTTTCTTCCCTAACGTTCCATCGTACATAAGATATGTTAAAGTGGAATTTGTACTACATTATAAATTTTAGGTTTTTATTTGCATTGAAAATACCGGGACATTTGCGATAGTATTTTATTAAAATAATATTTCGGTAGAGAAAATGTAATTGCAGACATCTCAGGAAAGATATTATCAACTTAAACTACGTCATTCCGAATATTACATGCTATAAATTGTTTTAAATCCTAAATTTTACATTTTAGTGAAATAGCCTATAAAGGGATAAAATATGAAACACTGAATTTCCTGATTTAAAAAAAAAAAAAAAAAAAAAAAAAAAAAAAAAAAAAAAAATGAAAACCTTTTCACGTACTGATATTATTCTTAATGAAAATATTGAAGTCTATCTTTTGTTCAACTTTCTTTTGTGTTTAAATTATAGAAATCTGTCTACATAAAATACAATTTCAAAAGACTGTTTACAAAAGCAGTAGTATTACATAAAATAAATGAATTTTAAAATTTCAAATTTTTTTATCGACGTAACAGAAAAAGATAATACAAATCTTTAATTTATTTTATCGGGTATAATATACTAAAATACTTCAATATATGTACTATCCGATTATTAAAAAATCAAACAAACCCAGAAACATCTTAAAGATAGTTTGAAGCATTCTGATATTAAATAGATATTATGGCAAAAATTGTAGCATGAAAACGCGTCATGCATCATATTTCATAAAAAAAAACAATGGACATGTTTACTTATATCAATTTTACTGAACTAAGTAAAAGTTGCCAGTTTGGCCTCAAATTTAAATTCGAAATTTTTAAATTCCTACGGGAAATTTCTAAAGAATTCTAAATTTAAAGCCTGCACTTTTATAACGTTATCAACATTTTGACAATTTTGGACACCTCCATTCCCGCTCTTACAGTATCATACGTTATCATTTCTCGAGCATCCCCCCCCTCCCCCCTCCCATTAGAAAATGCATATTTTTTATTAATGAAGAAAAAAAATATGAATTGTAACATTTGAATGTTACAATAGAAATCGATTTTTAAGATCTTTGGATGCGCGAATTCAAAATGATTGCTGATGCCAAAAAAGAGTTTTTTGAGTTGTGTTTGAAGAACTACCGACATAACAATCTGTTTTGTAATGATTAAAAATCATTTTAGTATTAAGAGTTTTAAACTTTAAGCTTTCAATATTCCTAGACTTATTTGACCGAATAACTTACCATTTGGTATCTGACGGTTTAATGTCAAAAATTGGTAACAGTAATGGAAATTTTAAAGTCTGACTAAGTTCCTATATGTTGAAGATATCCTAAAACACATTTAGGAATAACATTAATTATTAAAGGTAATTCTAAATCAAGTTGTAAAATCACGTTTTTATATGACGATTTGCTCATATTTACTAGCGACGTTTTCTCACACTCTCTCTCTCTTTGTTTGGATGACTGCACATCAACAGATGTAACACATATATTATGCGATAATATCGTCTCAGGGAAATAGTTCTTCCATTATATATATTAAAAAAAAAGCAATGGACATGTTTATTATATCAATTTTACTGAACTAAGTAAAAGTTCCCAGTTTGGCCTCAAATTTTAATTCGAAATTTCTAAATTCCTACGGGAAATTTCTAAAGAATTCTAAATTTAAGGCCTGTACTTTTATAACGTTATCAACATTTTGACAATTTTGGACACCTCCATTACCGCCCTTACGGTATCATACGTTATCATTTCTCAAGCAACCCCCCCCCCCCCCCCCTCCATTAAAAAATGCATATTTTTTATTAATAAAAAAAAAAAAAAAAAAAATGAAACATTTGAATGTTACAATAGAAATCGAATTTTAAGATCTTTAGATGCGCGAATTCAAAATGATTGCTGATGCCAAAAAAGAGTTTTTTGAGTTGTGTTTGAAGAACTACCGACATAACAATCTGTTTTGTAATGATTAAAAATCATTTTAATATTAAGAGTTTTAAACTTTAAGCTTTCAATATTCCTAGACTTATTTGACCGAATAGCTTACCATTTGGTATCTGACGCTTTAATCTATCGAAGACTCAACTTACGATGTCAAAAATTGGTAATATTAATGGAAATTTTAAAGTCTGACTAAGTTCCTATATGTTGAAGATATCCTAAAACAAATTTAGGAATAACATTAATTATTAAAGGTAATTACAAATCAAGTTGTAAAAACACGTTTTTATATGACGATTTGCTCATATTTACTAGCGATGTTTTCTCACACTCTCTCTTTGTTTGGATGACTGCACATCAACAGATGTAACACATATATTATGCTATAATATCGTCTCAGGGAAATAGTACTTCAATTATATATATATATTAGAAAAAAAAGAAACAAAAAACAATGGACATGTTTACTTATATCAATTTTACTGAACTAAGTAAAAGTTCCCAGTTTGGCCTCAAATTTTAATTCGAAATTTTTAAATTCCTACGGGAAATTTCTAAAGAATTCTAAATTTAAGGCCTGTACTTTTATAAAGTTATCAACATTTTGACAATTTTGGACACCTCCATTCCCACCCTTACGGTATCATACGTTATCATTTCTCGAGCAACCCCCCCCCCCCTTCTTCCCATTAAAAAATGCATATTTTTTATTAATTAAAAAATATATATATGAATTGTAACATTTGAATGTTACAATAGAAATCGATTTTTATGATCTTTAGATGCGCGAATTCAAAATGATTGCTGATGCCGAAAAAGAGTTTTTTGAGTTGTGTTTGAAGAACTACCGACATAACAATCTGTTTTGTAATGATTAAAAATCATTTTAGTATTAAGAGTTTTAAACTTTAAGCATTCAATATTCCTAGATTTATTTGACCGAATAACTTACCATTTGGTATCTGACGGTTTAATGTATCGAAGACTCAACTTACGATGTCAAAAATTGGTAATATTAATGGAAATTTTAAAGTCTGACTAAGTTCCTATATGTTGAAGATATCCTAAAACAAATTTAGGAATACCATTAATTATTAAAGGTAATTACAAATCAAGTTGTAAATTCACGTTTTTATATGATGATTTGCTCATATTTCCTAGCGATGTTCTCTCACACTCTCTCTTTGTTTGGATGACTGTACTACATCAGCATATGTAATACATATACTATACGATAATATCGTCTCAGTGAAATAGTTCTTTAATTATATAAAAAAAAAAAAAATCCGACGAAATTGAATTTAAAGGGACGGAACTGAAACACCAAACCTTTACCTTTAATCGCCAATATTCTTCCAAATTAACTATCTGGATGACATCTAAGCCAACAGAATAGTCACTCAGGACAATATTTTGTACTGACATCTAGTATGTTATCTAAAAAGCTCGACAGTATAAACGAGCTCCAATGAACTAGCTATACATAATTACAATCAGTCGTTAGTGAATATAATGTTCACTGGAACGTCGTCTATATAGCTTATTTGGAAGAGAATTTTCACTCTGCTGGAAAAATTACTGCTTGTGTGATTTATTTTACCAATCATATGATTGTGTTAAAAATTTTTAAGAGAAACTAAAGCATTCATTTATTTCACATAAAAGTTTCAAATACATTTTAAAGGAATGTAGCTCTAGGGATATTTTTCAGTTTTAAAAATATTTACTTTTCATAGTTGTAGTTGAATGAACTTGTATACAATTGTACATAATGTTTTCCAAATACTATTGCTGCTTCAACTTCAATGAAAAACAAAAAATCTTTAATTTGTGGAAAATCCTGTGCATTCAAAAATGTATTTTCTTAGTTTGAGAAAACATACCTTTTCTGACTCGAAAGTATTACATCTTAACTATACATTGAAATGTAAAATATGTGATTATTTATATTCTGCATACTTTTATGATACAAAATATAATGTCACTCGAAGCAAGTTTCAGATAAAAGTTCATTTAACGACATTCGCATTTCTTTTCAAATTAACGAGGTATCTCATTTTATTTCCTGCATATGTTTCAAATGTAATTTGAAGTAATACAGCTCCAGGGATATTTTCTGTTTTAAATATATGTTTTTCACAATTGTAGTAGACTAAACTTGTATACTATTGCACAAGTAGTCTTTAAAATACCATCGCTCTTTCAACTTGAATGAAAAAACATATATAACTTATTTTCTTAGTTTGAGAAGACATACCTTTTCTGATCGGAAATTCTTACACCTTAAAAATTCATTGAAATATAAAATATGTATTTATTTATATTCTGCATACTTCTTTGATACAAAATATAAAGTCACGCGAAGCAAGTTTCCTAAAAAGGGTCATTTAACGACATTCGCATTTCTTTTCAAAATAACGAGGTATCTCATTTTATTTCAACAAGAAATGAAAATATAAGAAAAAGGAAATTTTCAACATAAGCTTTGTATATCCTCATTAGCATTTTTGTGATTTTTTTGTGTTTATCTTGTAACTTTTCGAAGCATACTTTTTAATGTATGGGGGTCTCATTTTATGAAAGGCTACACATTCCCAAGGATTTCGTATGAAAAACGCCTTGAAAGTTCTTCGCTTATTATAATTTTCGTTCGAGTCTCATAATTAAATGTGAAAAGTTCGTGTCGTGTTTATTATAATCAGTAAAATGTTTGCAGAAAAGCACTTCCCATTATTTATTCTCTTAAATCTTTGTCTGGGATTAAGTTGGTACAAAAATATTTCCTAGAGCAGTCCTCAAAAGAAATACAATACTTGTAAGTGAGAGATCAAACAGCTTTGTTGTTTATAAAACTTTAACAAAAATGTAAGTCAGTTGGAATAAACAAATAAACTATCGATGTTAACTTGCATGTCACATTTTATTATGAATCTAATGAATTTGACTGTATTTGCTGAAAAAAAAAAAAAAAAAAAAAAAAAAAAAAAAAAAAAAAAAACTAAACGTCTATTGTTTGTTTTTTATAATATTTCTTTTATATATTTTAAAAGCTATTCTTATCATATCGGAATGAAACTAGAAAAGTGCAAACTCTAGGATGGAATTAAATATGTGATTCCTTAAAAGCTCATTAAAGTATTGAAGAAACTGGTGGAAACCAACATAAAAAGTGACTTTTTAATAGCACAATAAAAAATTGAAAATGTTCAAGGCCTTTCGAAAGAACTTTGTCTTTCTTCTTCAGTCGTAAATAACACGCGCTACCATTTCAAAGCAAGAGCAAGTGTTTTGACACAAGCTTTTTGAGTCCTGTATTGTTCTTTCTTTCAAAGTGGTAACGCGTGTTCTTTGCGACGGATGAAGAAAGACAAATTTCTGTCGAAAGGCCTTGAGCATTTTCTATTTTTTATGGTGATAATAAATTGTTTTTCTCTTGATATTAAAGGCTGCTAGATTAATTATTCATTTTAAAATATCAAACATAAAATGTTGCATTCATTATGAAAATAATGAATAGTTAAAGAAACAGTTTTAACTTTTATCTATTTTAACAAATGTCTGTTGAACAAAAATTATCTCTCACATCTTCCACACGTTAGGTATAATTTTACTCCTCTGTTGATAATAAATATATGGGTTCATCATACGTCAAACATGGGTCAAACTTTAAACATATTTCATTGCGGCATATATTTACGTACAGGGAAACGCATGTAAAGATATATGCATAAACGTAAAACAATGCTCCAAATCAACGCTAAACATGGCAATATTAATGTTTAACAATTGAAAAATAAAGTAATTAAGACCATTTCAATAAAGCTAGATTAAAAGTTTAAATTATAAATATGTAGGTACTGTTATCTGTTTTCTTATGCGTAATTCAGTCTAAAAAATTATTATTATAAAACAGTTCGTCACCGCTAGCACAAAATAAGTTCTATTTTGATCAATGCCATTGAAAGAGTTGATGTTTTATTAAACATGTGCACAAGACACACAGACACATGGCACATGAAGATAAATGTTTCTTAATATAGGATAATATTATATAACAACGAAAGAAAACATCCAATAACCCCTTTACAGTTACCCAGGATTCAGGAAAGCTTTCTTTATCTTTAGAATCCTCAGCAACAAGTATATTTTCGAGAATTAAAGACGCATTTATAAATGAATTATATTGCTGCTGCTGCTTTTCAGAAATGTTTAAGAGTAGTTTATGTATTTTCAATCAGTTTTTTAAAACTGTAACATCGATTTTCAGGACGCTATCGATTAGCAATTAAAGTATTGGAGCAGCGTAATTTAAGGTATACATCTAACCTGATAAACAGTAACCAGATGACATTCATAATAATTTTCATGTTAAAACTGTTAATTTATCATGATTTTCTGTAAAACATGTTTTTTGAACACTAAAATGTTGACTTGAGAATTGATTATATTTAGTAAGCTGTTAATGCACTATAAAAACTACCAGGGAAACATTTTCGAAAATCAGTAATATCAAAAGACATTTTATTTCTATAAATACTTCTATAAATCTCGAAAATGTAATGGTTCCTGAGGTTTTTAAAGATAAAAAACGGTTTTTAAAATCGAGGATAACTCGGAAGGGGCTATTGTTTGTTTTCGATGAGGTTATATTATATTGTCCTAAAATTAGAAACTTTTTTTTTTTTTCTTTTTACTGTATATGGGAAAAAGTTTAATATATTATAAACTCTTTCAGTAATATCGCTTAAAATAGAAAAATTCTGTTGTGCTTATGGTGACGAACTGTTTTACAAAAATTATTTTGTAGGTTAACTTACGTTTTAGAAAACTGAAAATTGTACCTACATATTTATGTTTAAAACCTTTATTTTAACTTTAATTAATTTTTTAATTACCCTTTTTACATTACTTAAACATTAATAGTGCCATGTTCAAAGAGGATTTGAAACAAGTTCTTGCGTGCATGCATATAACTTAACGTAAGTTTCCATGTGCGTAAATATATTAGAATTCAATGAAATACATTTAATGTATTTGACCCATGTTTGGTGCATCTTTTACCCAGATAGTGAATATCATCTGGGAACTAACATTATGTCTAACGTGTGACAGATTATTTTACCCTTTTATAGCAGCTTGTGAAAATATGTTATGAAAATGTTTGCAAAAAATGTATTGAGGAGATAGTTACATAAAGAATTTATAAATATCTCTGAATGATATAAATACAGAAATTACTTTCAGAATCGTGTGTAAAGTATAAATTAACAAGAATTTATTTATTGAAATCTATTCGCACATTTCGTATCGAAACTTTTTACTTAAAAATTCTATTGTAAAGTTTAAAAAAATCTTTAAGCAGAACGCAGAAGCGCTTAAAATTTTTATTCAAACAGTCATGACAGTTTATTTTATATTTTTAACATTATTAATATAAAAGAAAACATTCTACATCTTGTGTAGTTTATTTAGTCTTAAAAGGCACTATTTAGTTCAAAAAATAAACATCATTTTATACATTTTGAAAGATTCTTTTTTTAATTACAGTAAACTCTGTCTAAGGCGGAATCGGTCGAGACTGAGAAAATTTTCCGTGGTAGACAATATTCCGGCTTATGCAAAAAAAACTCCCCCACCCCCACAAAAAAAAAAAAAAAAAAAAAAAAAAAAAAAAAAAAAAAAAAAAATCCCTTGCCGATGATGTTCTTCCATTGATTTTTTTGATTCGAAAATCGGTTGAAAACTGAAATTCTGAAAGAAGCTTTGTCTTTATAAATAAATGAGAAACGCTATTCACTTTCTTAGTGCTGCTATAATATATGCGAATAGGATGTTTACACGCACAAAAAACAATAAACTTAGAGAATGAGACAGAACGGTATCATGTTGTATTTGAGTACAACCTTAAAGTATACTATATTGTACTTTAGAAAATATATATGTTGATAAATGTGCATTCTACTAGAAATAATAACTTTTAAATGCAATTTTGTATAGGAAAAAACGGCATCAGTAAGAACTCCTTAAATTTAAACAGTTTCTGTTCTTTTGAATTAATTTTTTTGAAGTGTTACACAATTTAACTAACATGCTCGACATTGAGTATTTGACTTTAAAATATTTGACATCTCGTATTTGACAGTTTTAAAGTTTGACAAACAAAATGCCATTCATTATTAAAACATCCTTTTTTCCGCGTTATGCAAAATTTTGGTTTCGGTGAAACCTTAAAATCATTTCCGTTTCCGCGTTAGACAGATTTCGTCTTATGCAGCATGAATTAATGTAATTTTCTATGGGTTCGCCGGGACTTGGAGAATTTTCCGCGGTAGACAGATTTCTGGCTTGCACAGAGTCCGCCTTAGACAGAATTTACTGTATAAAAATCAGCTTACATAAAAGACACCAAACGCATATTCAAATTACTTTTGTTGTACTTTTTGAATCAAGGTCTCTTTATCAAAATACAGTGGAGGACAAAACATAAGGAGCGATATTTCGACAAACGATGACAGGCGAAGAACAGAACATTGCTGTTTGTAGGAATTTGCATAAAGTCGTGATGTAATGCGACTCAAGGTAGCTGTGCAAAATTTTGATTACCGCAAATGTGGGTCACGTGATGGCGTGCAGATTGGTTCACTGGCTTCCTGTACGTGCAATCGGAGAGTGTTTGACGTCCCATTTGAACAGGACTGAAGAAGTTGTGCTTTGGAAAGTGTGGTCGTGTCTAGCAGACATGATTTAGATGATTAATTAGCTGCTTAATAGGATAATTGGAAAGTTGGAGGGATTGAGAAAAATTACAGACATTGCTAGAGAATTGAGGACTAAGAATGGAAAATGCTGAAAGTACCAAAAATTTTAATGCATTTTTTTACGTAATAAAAGGCTTAAGTGCCAAACAGGAGAACGCTTGAAGTGCTAATCCTAATAGCAATAGTTCAAAGATGTCGGAAATTTTACATCAAACAGGGCAAATGATGTGCTCTCGCCTTTATTTTATCGCCCTCTTAAAAAAAATCTTCTTTTGGAGTGTCAGCGTTTTCCATTCTTAGTCTTCAATTTGACATCCCCCACAGTGTTCTTTCCAAGTAGTTGTTACCATTCAAACAAGTGAACATTGTATCAGACGGACACTAGGAGGTCATACTCGCAGTACGATGGCCAAAGCGATGGGAACAGTGTTCTAACTGCAAATAGTAACCGATGCAGTACAGCTGGACAACATTTGACAAGTCGATTCTGTGCAGTCACATAAACTCACATATCCTAGAAAACTGTTACAAGTCATTTGCGAAAGACAAAACTATAAGCTCAAAGACATGTTCTATGTGTCCCATATGCGAGAATTTATCGTAGCACCCGTTTACAATGGTTCGGTCTGCTTTGGCATTCGACCGAGGACGACTGGATCAATGACCTCTTCACGGATGAGAGCCAGTTTAGCATTTCTACGGATAGTAGACGTATATTGATATGGCGTGAAGTTAGCCGTATTTATCGCCCAGAAATTATCCAGGAAAGGAACCGATATGGTGCATGTAGCATCATGGTGTGAGCAGAACTCATGGTCCATTACTGCAGCCCACTGCACGTGCTTGAAACGGTTGCCATGACCGCTGCACAGTACACACATTGCTGAAGTTTTGTTACCGCATGTTTGCTTTTTCCGTGCTCATGTTGGCGATAACATTGTGTTCATGGACGCTAATGCATCCTATAATCGCGCCAACGCCGTTCATGGTTGTCTGGAGAGCTAGATTAATCATCGTATCATGGTGCCAGCTCCTTCAGGTTATCTTAATTCAATATGAAATGAATGGGATGCATTGGGACTAAGCCTTGCGACCCGCCAATATTATTCGATAAACAATTCGTTCCTGATCCGTGCGGTAAAAGAATAGTGGGGCACGTTTCTAAAAACTTCATGAATCATGTAATTCAAAGCATGCCGCATTGTGTGGGAAATTGCATTTCCCTGCATGGCGGACATATCTCTAGAGGACACGTCCTTCCTAATTCCCTGTCGTGAGTAAGCTGCATTAATTACATTTTTATTTTTCGGGTCAATGTGTTCCTGTCCATAAAACAAACTTTCTGTACATTTTCTGTTATTCATTGTAATATATATTGTGCTATAACGTGTCTCGCATTCTGTTTTTACAAGTTATCGCACTTGACATGAAACCGTGCCCGCGATTTTTTTTAGCTTGGTCATTTGTTCACACTTTTTTTGTTTTGTCCACAAGTGTATATCTACGATCTTATAAAAATTAGCTATACGTACTTTACAATAAAAGAGCTTGAAATTTATTTAAAGCGATTATTCCGTATCAGCCATATACCAGAAATTCATAGCCCAAGAAATTGCCAAATGTTTCATTACTTTCAACATCCT
This sequence comes from Maratus speciosus, assembly GCA_963932465.1. Taxonomy (NCBI): domain Eukaryota; kingdom Metazoa; phylum Arthropoda; class Arachnida; order Araneae; family Salticidae; genus Maratus; species Maratus speciosus. The sequence continues at coordinate 376,492,043 of OZ010788.1, read as the reverse complement.
TTTTAATTAGTTGTTTTATTTACATTGTTTTACATATTTACGGGCATAAGTATTATTTATTAATAATGTTTTAGTTTCATTATGGAATATTACGGAAAAAAAAGATGAACAATTTATATGATGTTAAGTTCAACGATTTAATCTTTCTTAATATGGTTCATGCGATAGGCTCTAAAAAATCATTCTTGAAAATTATTATAAAATCGCCTTTTCTTACTTAATAAAAATAGTAATGGCATCCATAATGTATACTATTTTTTTGGCATTGCATAATGCCACAGCATGATACTGTTCAGAAAAGATTCATTATAGATAGAAAAGTTTATTTTTTAATATTTTGCCTGCGTATAAAACTTAATTTACACTTTTTTTTTTTTTTTATTCACAAGTGAACTCCATAAGAAAACTTTTCAGTTAAGATTTTCAGAAATTTCTTTATAGATGTTGTTTGAAATCTTTCTCATAAGATAAAATGTAATTTACTACTTTTAATACTCATATGACACAGGAAGCAAATATTATATGAATTGTAAAAATAAATATTAAACAATAACTTCATTATTCATTCTCTGATCAAACTGAAATTTCCTCCAGCTTAAAGGTACATTTATAACACATACTAAATATCAAAATATATTCATTAAACATGCATAAATGATTATATTGCAATAAATTGGAAGAAGTGCATAAAAATATGAATAATTGAAAATGAATAGAAGAAATAAATCCCTTTAATTAGAAGTAAAAAAACTACCAGCTTAAAATTAATTAAATTCTTATAAAAGCATCAGCTAACTCGAATTCTTAAACGCTCATATCATCATATATAATCTTTAGCTAAATATTTTCGCATATTTCCGGAATCTGTTAATATTGCAAATTTTTATACTATATATAGAAATTAATCTAAATCTTATTTATCAAGCAAATTTCTGATAAATGTAATTTGCTGATTATTAAGTAACTAAATTAATTTGAAAAATTCTTAATGAAATAAAAATTATTTTGCTCAAAATGCAATTTCTTCTATCACTAATTCCCAAATTTGATAAAAAGACATATTTTAAACATTTATAAATAATTATATTTCCATAACTTGGAAGTAATGTATGAAGAGAAGAGAAAGAATGATGCTTGACTAATGAAATCTAAATACGCTGCACTCTAAAAGTAAAGGTACATTCTGTTTTGCAAGTCTAATTTAAAAATGAATGAACAGAAAAACAAGGAATATGGAGGAATTGCGCACTAAACAGTTCTTTATTAAATGGGACAATTAAATTTACATAATTTTCATGGGTAATTATTAGCATAAATATAACCATAACCTAAACAATATTAACATAAACATAATTTTCAGCGAAAAAAGCACTCTTTGTAGAAAATTTCATGCCCTTTCTTGGAGAAAACAGTACATTATTGTTTTATCGCGTAAAATGTCATGAAAAAAAATAGTCGTTTCTAATGAAGAATATGTCCATCCCTAGCTACAATGTAATTTCGGCACCGACGTTCTATGCTGCAAATTAAGTTGTGGAACATCGAAATGTGAAGCAAAGACCAGACACGGAGTTAACCTTGTTCCAGCTCATATATGGACATTGGAGGAGAAGTAAGGCAACAATATGTCTGCTAATGATCCAAACATGTTCTATTAGATTCGGGTGTAGAGATTGAGCTGGCCATTCCATTCCTACCAAACTGCTACACTCCAGATAATCCTCAACAATCATAGCTGGGTGAGGCCTCCCATTATCATTCATTAGAAAAAAATTCGTTACCAATATCATCTTTATATGACGGACAAATTGATCAAGAATCTAATACCGATATCTCATACCAGTCAGAGTTCCTCGACATCGATGTCAGTGTAACCACCGAGAGAGATTCCTGCCGAAAAAAAATATTCCACCACCTCTGTAACTACAGCTTTCAAAGTGTTGGATTGGTTTTATCTGGTGCGTTTTCCCCCTCCCAGAACAGCGGACGCTCTTAATCACTTTCTAATGTGAATCTGGATTCGTCTGCGAATTGTACAGAAGCCCATTACTGTCTGGTCCAGGAAGCGTGTTCTCTTGCTCAACATAAACCTCACTTTTCTGTCATCGGTTCAGTGGGACATTCACTCGTCGTATTGAACACAGAAGAAAATTGTGAAGCCATCTTCGCACCCTAGTAGCTGATATTCTCGTACCTAATGCAATGAAATCATCTGAAACAAGCTGAGTCACAGTAATGGTTCTTCTTCTTTTGGTCGAAAGAACTAGAATGCGGTCTCCTGAAGGTTTTGTAACCGGTGTTGAGCATGGCTAACTGATCTTTTAGACACAGAATCAACTGATGTATACTTGTTCCCGATGGAACACACTGTGAGACACATTGAGAAGAATTAGCTTGTGAAAATCCCATTTCCATACATTCGATTGCCCCACACCTTAATGATTCGGGTAAACTACTTGTCAGACACATTGTCAGACCTTTATGGGTATTTTCTACGGGATTGTCAACAACCTACATTTTTCTACATTTTCTCTTACTCCTACATGACTGGCATTTAATGTAAAATAAAAGTAGTGATCATGTTTTCCATAGGTTTCCTGCAAGTTCGATATTGTCATTCATATACATTATGTATTTTATAGTTACTATTTTTATTTTAAAGATGAGCTTCAGAAACTTGTTGTAACTTCCCAGCAAACACAGAGCTATTGGAAAGCAATCGGCTGACAGCCGTTTGCAACTACCGGCGATATTGGCACGATACCGGCTGCCGCTACCGGTTCCGTGTCTTTTTTGATACGCCGCGGGAATACGGCCCGATTCATGAGGCACAGAGACGGTCTGGCATCGGCAGAACACTATGCCGAAAGCTCGCCAATAGCTAACCATACGAATGCCGACTGCAGCCCGAAACCAGCATAAATGAAAAAAGAAATCCATTTTGATGGCGCCATCTACTGGCCATCTTGGCATGTTCATTTGTTAATATTTTGAAGGAGCATATTTCGGTGATGGAAGAGGTTAGGATTCGATCCGACGCCCCCATACACAGAAGATGCTTGTTGAGGAGAGGATTCTGTGGGATAATAAGGGGGAGGCATTTCGTTAAGTGCTGATTTGGCGTTGTAGGTAAATGGTAGATGGGAAAATTGTAAGTTTGAAGGGCTTTCAAAGTTTTTTTTTTTATTATTATTATTGTCTTATGCGCGTGTCTTTCAAAGTTAATTTAAAATTTAAACGAATGAAATAAATATCTTAGCGGATTATTTGAAGCAAACGAATTAGTTTTTCTTATAAATTTAAGAATCATTATTTAAAAATAATAAATATATTTAGAGGTTTTATTTTGGAGCTACGGTTCGGATTTCCCTTCCATTTCCCTTCAGTTACCAAAATATTCTTATTAGGAATTAGAATGCAATTTCATACGTTGCGTTAATTTATAAAGTATGTTTTTTTTTAACACGGGAAAACTGATTTAATAAATAAGTGGTAATTAATAACTTCTAATTAGAATAAAAATTTATTTTATGTCTTTTAATGTTTTAAAGTAGACCATATTTTTAATGATTATGATGCAATATTTATTTATTACTTATCAACACTTTTTAATTTTAAAACAAAATAAAAATATTAATGTATATATTTTTACTCCTTTTGGTAGATATTTTTTTAGACTTGGGTTGGTTGGTTGGTTGTATTTATGTCGGCCAATTATCTGCACGTGGGATATGGGCCCTGAGGGGGGGGGGGGAGTGCCTTCCGTGGAGGTCTTCCTAAGGGAACCTAACCCGTATTAACGCTTGGAGAACCAAGGTTCGAAGAAAACCACGAAAACTCCGAACGATTAGGCCGACGGGCGCGATTGGGATCGAACCCAGCACCTCCCGTCTACCAGCTTCAAGAGCCGAACCTCTCGGCCACTGGTGTTTTTGACTTGGGAGATTTCTGAATCTTTCTTATAAATTTAAGAATGCTTAAATATATAATAAAATGAGAAAATTTTAGAGGGTTTTCTGTTAATACAATTTCTCTTTAGGAATTATAATGTAATTAACTGTGTTAATTTAAGAAATATATATTTGTAACATAGAAAATATAATTTTATTAAAAAATTAAGTTGGTAATAAATCACTTTTAATTAGAATAAGAATTCATTTTATGTCATTTCATGATTTAATGTTACACATATTTTTAATGATTACGTAGCAGTATTAATTCTTGTACTTATCAACAATTTTTAGTCTTAAAATAAAACTGAAACATTAATTTACCTTTTTTTTCGTTTGATAAATATTTTTTTAAAAGGCGGAAATTTCTGAATCTTTCTTTTAAATTTTAATGCTAAAAAGATGAATAGATTTTTTGATATTTTTATACCTTGTAAAATAATTTTAAACACTTTTTAAAATTTGATTTTTAAATAAAGTAAGGAACTTAGCTATTACTTTTAAAATGAATATATAATTGGAAAATAAATTGAATTAGCTTATGAAGTTTTTTTTCTGATAAGTTTATAATGAATAATAATTTTAAGGAGCGATTAAAAAATACTTTTGATGATTCAAATATATTATAGGTTCTTTTTTAAAATGATTTAAAAGACAACGTTTTTAAATAAATAAATATTAGCCATTTTTGACAATTGTTCTCTTTATCACTGATAGAATTTTATAAAAAAAAATTATGATATATATGTGAGAAAGCCTTTTTAGTATCACAAGTGCCTTTATTAGCTTCCAGAGCGCCACTTGCGTGCCACCTGGTGTATTAAGTGTCTACTGCTTACAGCGCCATCAACTTCTTACGTGACTAACGACCAAAGCGCCCCGATCCTGTCTGATGACTTCCTTTCTCCTTGAACAGAAACAGCGCGCATGCGATCGAGGGACGGACTTCGGATTGAAATACATTCGCTTTGAGTGTGTAAGAGAGAACTGAAAGGAAGTGCAAAACGAAGAGAACGTTCGAGTGTGCTTTTCGCGGGAGAAGAAGAAAGGTAGACGCTAAGTAATGATGCTAGTGTGTGTTTGTTTGAGACGGCCACAAATGTAAAGATTGATATAATGTTTTAATCCATGTATATAGTTTTTACATAGTTTAATTTGTAAATATAATTTACTTTAAAAGTTACCTGTGTCAGGATCGAGTTTATAAAATTGTGTTAGTCTCATTCAGTGTGATAATTCAAGCCCGGATCTTCTACATATATATATATATATATATATATATATATATATATATTCATTTTATTTCTTCAATAACGTGTTTTATTCATTACACACGCATATATAATACACAAGAATAAAAAAAAATAACAGTTTTATTTTATATTTTTATAATAATTTCTTGAGGAAAAGTAAGAAAATATATAAAACCTCTTACTTTTAAAAATATATTTAATATTCTCAAAAAATCTCAAACTTGAATGAAAATAGGAAAAAAAAATGTCGGCAAAGATTAAATATTCCGAATTTGGACCGAAGTTGGCAAATCTAATCGGGCCACTATCAGAAATAATATATCGGTCCTGCGTCACTTGCCGGTGTCAATCGCTTGCCGATATTTAACCATAAGGAGACCGATTTTGGTAATCGGCAATCGGAAAAGCAGACTCTTAAGGGGGTAGGATACCTTTGAACACGTCGAAAAAGTAAAAAATATTACTATGTTCTAAGCTTCAAAACTTGTGTAATAAGTCTAAATTAAAAATCAAACTTCAAATAAATATAAAGCTCATATTTAAATTTATATTTAAAAATATATATATACTTGTAAATTTATAAATAAATATTGAAATAATAAGTTTAAAAATATATGATAATAAGAGAAAAAAATCTTGCGCGCATGATAAAATCTGAAAATATCCATATAAAGAGAAAAATTTGGTGAAAATAAATACATAATCGAGTTACCTTTATACTAAAACCAAAATATTTGTAAAAAATATTGACTAAATTAAGAAATTAACAAAAAATTAAAAATTTCACTTTTTGAAAAATATTTTCAAAGTATAAAAACAGGAAAAAAAATAAATTTTTACATTTTTCTGGTTTTAAGTTATAGATAATACAGAAATGAATATGTGGTAAATATTTCTTTTGATTGCCATGCATAGTTTTTTAGTAACATTGCGCGCAGTATCAAAATTCATCGTTTTGAATTAACGCAACGCAAAGTTTAATTCTCCTATGCAGTCTTAATATGTAGTCATAATAAAACTGCCATAATTGGTAAACTAATGGGAATTTGTTTTCTGCAATATGTTCAGAAATGATTACGGAATCAAAATATGTATTAAAAAAAATTCGAAAATTTTGATGGTTTAAAGGTATCCTACCCTCTTAACTTTTAGTTGCCGACATGCTGCAGACACTTCACCGAAACCACTGTGCCGATGCCGATACCTAAGCGACACTGCCGGCTGCTGTCCGATTGTGTGCCGAAAGATATGTGTCTGCTGTATTAACTTTTAGAGGACAAAGTATAATAGATTTCATTTTATGCGTAGTTGAAAAATATTAAACACATGCCTTCTACTGTAAATTCTAATGCAATTGAAAGTAAGCATTACTTCAAAAACAAAGCCTTTATTGATATCTGAATAAATTTCACGCGAATTAATATTTTGAAATACTTTATACAAATAAAAAAAGTCATGTTTATTATCCCATAAATATAATGATTTACGTTTATATATAGTTTATGACAATGCATTTTTATGTATAAACACAAAGAAAATTCACTACATTGAATTAGGTAATGAATTAGGTTAACTAACATATAGTATGTTAAGAAATTATTAGATTGACCAAAAAGTTCTAGGAAATTTTTAATCTAATAGTTGCGAGAATTTATATCGTATATAGGAGTACCAATGGTATATCTATCGGAGTTCAGGAAGAATTTCGGCTACAAAATTCCTATTGAACAGTATGATTGCGTGTGTTGATCCGGCATTATTGGAGAAAGGGTCTAACGATTCTGAACGAATGAAGTTGGAGAAGCATAATCAAGAGTTTTCGATTCCAAGGAGCCGCCATGATACGTCCAACAAATCCGGAATCTGGAAGAACGGTGGCAGAAAGTAGTGGACTATGATGGTCTCTACTTTGAAGAATAGTCCTTGTTGTTTTTGTTGTTAATTTGTGCGTAACAACGCAACTTGCACAAATTTTCCAGAACTTTTTGCTCAACCTAGTATAAATGCTGCTAAATCGATGCAATTTTCTAAATATTAGCTGTTGTAATTAGATCACAAAAATAAGTAAACAATTTAATGAACGAAAATTTCTTTTATTAATATTTTGGCAGAAAGCAAAACATGTGTAATAAACATATTTTATAAATTTATATTATATAAAAATTACATTTTAACTTATGATTGAAACGTAAATCATCGATATAACCGCCCCACAACTCTTTTCATAAAAAATGTAATAATCCGATATAAACCGCGAAACGGAAAAATAGATATATTTATATCCTAAAGACATTTTCAAAATCTGAACACCAAAAACTCCAGACGAAATCAATTATAATTCCTCTTATCTAGAATTCTAAAATAAAAATCAGTTCACAGTACATTAAATGATAAACTCTGATCCGTTTACAAGCGAATGGCGTTACACGGGGTGAAAATTATTTTAAGAAATACAAAAATATCCCAAAAAGAAACTATTGTCAGTTTCTAACATAAAATGAAGTAAGAACTTCATTGCTGCACATCTGAAAATTGATTGATTATTAGTGAACGATGTGCACATTGCACAAGTAGTACTCGTATATTGCTTTTCGTAATGAAGAAACATTATTTTATTTAAACACAAATAAATTGAAAACTTCTGTTTACATCGTTTTCCGTGTGATTTACCGAATTTCAATCAAAAACATCTCAAAATATATGCATATTTAAACATGGCTCATTTTAAAACATATTTTAAAGAAGATAAAGCAGGATATTTTAAAGATATTTTTAGAAATGAGAGAATGAAGCTGCGTCAAATTTACCTTTTCAGAAAAAGGGTAAATTTGAGGCAGCTTCATTCAAAAAATCAAATCTTTGCAATAAGTCTAAAATGGCCGCTACATTAATGATTTTACTGTTTTCTAGACCATGTCATACAGCACCAAATTCCTGAAAACCTCTACAGGAGCTCCAAGTCATCCCAAATTCCTCCTGATGCTAAAATGCACTATCAGGTGTTCCTGAGGAAAAAACTTTAATGATTTCCTCAGTATTGCACTGCTGGATACTTGCTACTGAGAGCCTCCTGTTACGACATTCGCACAGTGCTGGCGTCATCTCATGGGAGATTTCGACTTTTGTTAGATTTTTTGTTGGATTTTTGAATTAGTTAACTTTATATTAGGAATTACACGGTTTATTTTATTTTCAAAGTATATAAGATAATTGTTTAAATTTAGTTATAGTTGTAACTTTTATTTACTTTTAATTATTTAGATATATTCTCTAAATTTATAAAATGTATTTGAATAAAAAAAAATGCAAATTGAATTAAATATTTCATATAATAATTTAATAATTGAAATTGATTATATTTTTGTAAATATTTAAATTTGTAATAAATAAAAAATGTAATTATTTATTAATTATTTTATTTGTGATATTTAAAAATTATCATATATTAATTTAATTGTATTGTCATTTTTTGAATAATTATTTTTTCTGACCTTTTAAAAATTATCTTAAATATTTATATATTTTTATTACTACTAACTTTATTATTACTTTTTTTATTATTACTAACTAATGATTTAAAAACTGTAGATGTTACATTGATTTAAACTATATATGTTATGAACTTCTATAGCAAAAATTTACCGTTAAATATGAATTTGATCTATTAAAATTTTTAACTAATAATTTTAAAATTATCATATATATATATATATATATATATATATATATATATATATAATGAATTCTAATAAATTAGTTTATGTTTCTTTAATAAATAATCACAATAATTTTGTTAAAAATACAGAATTTATCAATAGTTTACTATACAGGGTGGTTCAGAACTATATGTAGAATATTTAAAAGTAGGTAGATTTGACTTAAATAAGCAAATATTGTATAGGAATGTGGATGCAGAAATACTGTGTTGAGGCAGTAGAGAGTGCCTTTAAATGCGGCGTATGAATGCTCTTTGTTGCCTTGAATCATCATTTCCCGCACGGATTTCAAGCAACATGGATTATTACACCAATGCGGAACTTGAGGACATGCATTTCATGTATGGGGGTTTGAATAATGAAATGAATTGGCTGCTCAAAGGATTTAGATTGAACGATTCCCGTGTAGGATTCAGCCCGATCCCCGAATATTTGAGGGTCTTCATTAGGAATTGGGCGCAATTGGATCGTTTTATGCTTTCATGCGTGATAAAGGCACTGTAAGATATGACATAATTCCTGCAGTGGAAGAAGCATTATTAAGCACAATGACGGAGAATCCTTCGACAAGCTCAAAAGCTGTTGGACGTGCGTTGGGTGTGAACCATTTAATTGCGTAGCCCCATACATAAAATGCACGTCGGAAAGCCCGCATTGGTGTAACAATGCATGTTACTCGAAATCCGTGAGGAAATGACGATTCAAGCTAGTGAAGCGCTTTCATCTACCAAACATAACAGATCCCTCAACTGCCTCAGCGCTGAATTTCTGCACCCATATTCCTGTACGAAATATACTTATTTAATTCCCCTCTACCTGCCTTTACATTTTTGACATATAGTTATGAACCACCCTGTATACATTTATATATTTACATATATTTATATTTTACAGATTAATGATTAGAAATATGTCTTCTTTGAATATACATTTTCTTCTCTGATCAATAAAAAAATTATCCTTTATGTCATATTTTTATAATTACTTTTGTATTAATTTCTTCTTCAGATTATTTGAAAATTATGTTATGTATTTCTATAATTATTATTACTTTTTATCAAATAAAAAGTAAATTTATAATGATTTAAATTACATACGTAATTGATTTCTATACCAATAATTTATTTTAAGATATAAATTTGATATATTATTTTTTTTTCTGCTGACCATTTGAAAATTGGCATATATATAGAGAGATATATATATCTTTCACTACTCAAAGTAAATGAATTTTATTTTCCATGTAACTCATCCCAAAAATTTTGTTAAAAACATAGAATTTATCAACAGTATAATGTACATATTTGTATATATTAATAACTTACAGATATCAGAAATGATATCATATGATCAGAAATATGTATCGTTTTCGTATAAAAAGTTAAAAAATCTAAAACTTATTTGGATTGTAACGAGTATTTTCATATAAGAATTAAAATCCAATCATATTTAATAATAAGCAATATGTTATTCGTAAGCTGTTGTCCTAGATGTGAATTAAAAATCACATTAAGTGCACCTCTGTATTAAATATTAAGTAGTTATGTATAATGTTTTTAATAAAAAAAAAAAACACAGAACTCGGTGTTTAAATAATATTAATAAAATGTTATTGATCAACGAAGAAAGTTCTCTGTTTAGAGGAAAAAGAAGCCGCATTAATTCTGTGAACAATATCCTATAAAGCGGTGTGACGGCTGTGAAAAGCTGGCATAAGACGTGGAATACGCGTCTAGTGATGATAAGGTCCCAGGGTTCAAAACCAGCGGATGGAACGTAAGTCAAAAATCATTCTCTTTACGATGTCGTCAGCTTGCTATATTGCGATTGGTTGCGTGTCATGATAATTATTCCTATTACCACGGGCTTGAGCAGTGACTGATTTCTGCAATGTGCATAGTTACTTATAAAAGAAAGTAAATAATGTATTTTTAAACCAGTAAATATTAAAAATGAAATATATAAAAATAATTTCCATCATAATAATACTTTCTGAAATTTATATTAATCGAATAATCATAATAAAGAATGAATTTTTGAGTGCATTAAGTGACCTTGAAGTTTTTAAATATCCTCGACTATAGCTACCTGAAATAATCTACAGAACATCTTGAGGAGGAACATAAAGAAGGTACTGAGAACAGGGGCGCCATTTCAGAAGTTTCTTGGGGGGGGGGGGAACATTTTTTGAGGGATGCTATATAGCTAAGGGTAGGATCCAGGGGGTCTAACCCCCCCCCCCCCCGTATGAAAAACGCTTACTGACTTATGCTTACAATAACATTAAAAACTTTAAATATGGAAACTCAGAACCAATGAAATATTTCGTTTTAGACAGGTTTCCGTCTTAGAAGGTAAAATTTTAATATATTGGACATGATTTTTTTCCTTTTTAGACAGAATTCTATTATAGACAGGTTTCATTTTTACAGGTATCTCACTGAATGTTAAACCATCCGCTCTATAGTATATATAGCTCTGAAAAGAGATGTATTAGAAATTAGAGTAAAACTTGTAAAAACGAAACCTGTCTATAACAGATTTCTTTCTAGAAGGGGAAAAATCAAATTTCGTTGAAAAAACATCATATAATTATACTTTCTAAGACGGAAACCTGTTTAAATGGAGCTTTTTTCTAGTCCCTTTCGAAGTTTTATTTACAGGGGCGCCATTTCATGAGTTTCGTGACGAAGGACAAGGAAAATTTTTCTTTGAGGAACAGGAAAAGTGAAAAATTGCACAACTTGCAGAACTGCACAAATCACACAGAAAAAAAAATCCCGCACAATAAAAAATGCTCTACGGGATTTGGTCTCCATAACTTCTTTCACAAACATGTGATTATTCCACATTTTTTTTTTTCGTGAAAGTCTGCGATTTTTCTTTCTTTCAAAATCCGCAAAATGAATTCGTTAATGGGTCGCAGAAAAAAATTGCGAATCTTGGAAATTTTGAAGAAAAAAAACTCCAAATGGTCGCTTAAAAAATCGCTAATTTCTTCAAACGACTGTGGAAACTATCGCTAATTTCACCAGAGATCGCGAAAAGCAGTACAGATTTCGTCAAAACAGAAACAATCGCGCACAAACAGAAATCTTGAATTTCGTAAAAGGATTGCGAAAAAAATCGCAAATTTCGTCAAAAGATTGCGCAAAAACATCACGAAAATTTAGTCGAACAATCTCACAATAAAATCGAGGAGAAATTCGTCAAACGATTGCGTAATAAGATCCAAAATTTTGTCTAACTCTCGCGCAAAAAAATCACAAATATTATTAGTCGGTGGCAGAGACAAAATCACGAATTTCAATAAATGATAGTGATCAGGAATCGGGAATTTTGTCAAAAAAATCATGAAAACAAATATCGAATTTCGTCAGTTGGTCGCGGGAAAATATTGTGAATTTCAACAAGTGCTCGCGCGAAAAAAATCCATTTCGTATAACGCTTGCAGAAAAAAATCGTGAATTCCGTGAATCGATCGCGGAAAAAGTCGCAAATTTCGTCAGATGATCGCGAAAAAAAATCATGAAATTCAATCAGCCATGAGATAATCAGCCAACGAACGCCATGAATAGGTCACGAAATTTGCAAATTTTGTGATCTGTAAGTATAAGAAATTTTTCGTTAGTGATTTTCTGCAAGTGAAGGTAAAGCGTTATTTTTTTCGGATTGTGCTTTCACTATTATGACATGGTTTAATGTTAATCCGATTTTTCAAAGAATTTCTGAATATTTTTCAGATAAACTACATATTTGAACATTAATGAATATTATGTATATATCTTCATTTTTTTTAGAGAAAAGATAAAATTTATAATTAATATTCATATAAAAAGCACAAATAAATGCACAAGAATTACTTTCATGTGCATATATATAATTTAAAATTATTTAAAAAGCATTAGAAAAACCCAGAACGTTTTCAGTCATCACAAGACCGTCATCAGTGGGATTTAAATATTATTATTTTCTTTCCGTTTATTTGAGAATTGGCTAGAAGAAAATCATTGTGATTGTTGTGTTACTGATTTTGACGAGTTTTCCCATGATCAATTTGCACACAGTTGAGGAGCAACTGATAAAAAAAATTCTCACGTGTATTTTTAAAATTAACCAAAGTACTCATTAAAGATATATGTCTCACCTTGAGGGAGTTCGAATAGTATGGCTTTGGGAAAATTTTTTGATAATTATTAATTTCTATGCATAAGCATTTATTTAATGCATATGTTTTTATTGCAATAAAATCTGATAAGTTATTTTAGAGTTTGAGCAATTTTCTAATGTTTATTTGAGTCTGATATTTGATTAGGGATGCACCGAATATTCGGTATCTATTCGATATTCGGCCTATTCGGCTATACTACCGAATATTCGGTTAGGCTGAATATCAAACTATCCGGTTTGCCAAATACTTAAAAAACCTCTTAAAATATCTTTTTAAACGTTACGCAACTTCTACTTTTAACTGTCAATTAATAAAGATATTCAGAATAATTAGAATCTTTAAATAAAAGAGAATGATTTTATATTATTTATTTGTTGTTTTAAAAATGCCACTTAAAAAAATTAACCATAAATGACATGTCATTTGTTCATGGGAATTAATAAATGTGGAAATGCAAATTACTGAGCATTGTCTGGTAAAAAATAATCTGTTTCTTGCTTTTTTGCAAACAGGGTGTTTCTAAACAAAATGGAAGAAAATTTCAGGGGTAATAATAAGCATCAAAACAGGCAATTTTTTGTCCAGTAAATCAGGATCGCAATTCACTTATTCAGTCAGAAATACAGTGTATCCCCAAGTCAAACTTTAATTTTCTTTTGTTACTTTAACAATAATGAAGGTATTGTAACTACATTGTCAACAGAGTTACTTTAATTTCTATGAAATATGGTAATATGACGAGAAGTGATGGAAATAGTAACCATTCATATCAACAGCCTTGAGCAAGACATTATTTTTATTAAGAATGCTGATAACAATACTTATACTGTACCACTGGCCAAACTCCAGTCTCTTCCAAGGATATCATCACATTCTATACAAGCAAATTAATGTGATGCAAATTTCACTAAAATATCTTCATTTTTATACAGTTATAAACGAAAATTCTGCTACGGCTTGTACACCTTTCATTTTTGATGAAAGAAGTGGAATGATATGTTGCTTCTTGTTCAATATGAGAGAATTCTTTTCATTTGTTTGAATTAATTGACGAAGGCATGGAATTTAAATTTTGTTATTTTAAAAATTTTTAACCATCCTCTTAAATAATAATTCAAAACATACTTTTTTTAGTACAAAATTTACTTATAAAAATAGTCTTGTTTGTCAAAAAAAGTACCTGTGCTAAATAGTATAAAAAATTGTTTAAAATTTAACTTTTTAACGTTAAACACTGAGATATAAAAGTATTTGGCCAGCCGAATATTCGGTATTCGGCCGAATAGATACTATTCGGCTGGCCTAATATTTGGTATTCAGCCTAACAGTTACTATTCGGCATTCGGTTTACATGCAGGCCAAATATTCGGTATTCGGCGAAAATCCCTACTCGGTGCATACCTACATTTGATGGCTGATAAATTTTCTGAAATATCAAATTCCTTGTGGGGGGGGGCTATTGCCCCCCCCCAGCCCCCCTCAAATGGCGCCCCTGACTGAGAAGCTGTGCAGGATGCCTTAATGCGAATATTTTTTGCTCTTGAGGACCTCTGACGGCATTCTTTGTATCCTCCAAGATGACGGGGGGATGAAGATCTTTCACAGTCAATTTTCCTCAGGATATCGTGGGGACGCACATGCGATATAAGGGAAAATTAACATAATCAAACAGACCTGAGGTTTATTATAATGATAACAAGCGATTTCAATTACATTGTTATTTATGTATAGATTCCTGATAATATGTTGTTCCGAAATATTTCTGTACTAAGACAAGTAAGCGAGAAGAAAATCTTAGATATAATTCATAAGTATTCTTTAGTAACAATAACACATTTTTTTATTAATAATTTAATTTTACATTGCCTAATAAGATAAATAAACGCTAATACATTACAATTAAACACATGAAACTAAAAGACAGTTACAAAATTCATTTATTAAAGGTAATATCTTTTAAACAACACTTTAATTATTTACGCATAGATGTAGCTTTCGCAACTAGTATTAACGTTTTACTGATAAAATAACGGAACTTTAAGTAGTTGTGTCTATATTATTTTAGTAATATTACATTTGACGAGATACAAGATTAAAATGAGCCTAATTATAAAAATAAAGCGTAATTTTAAAAGTAAGTTATTCGCTTCAAGGTTCTAAAATAAGTATAACTTTCATGTCCGACTTAATGGAATTCTAAATAAATATTAAAATTAAAATTATTTTTATTCTTAATTTTATCCAGAAACTTTTATTAATAACTGTTGCTTTATATAAACAAATTTACGATAACTAGTTTAAAATCTCCGTAAAAAGAGAGCTCAGGAGATTAAAACAGTTTGCATTTAATTATAATGTACTTTAATATTAGACAAATGTTCAAACATTTCTCTTGAAATTGATTTCATTCTTACGGTGTTTTTAATTGTTTCATGCGCTTAATCTATTTATATATTTTTCCTAATATTACTGGTTGTATTTATTTTAAGATTGTTAAATATTTTCTCTCTTAAATCAAAGAAAAATATTTTTTAATGCATTCCCTGAGTTAAAAAAAATCATTTAACAACGGGAAAAATGTAAAAGGTGTTTTTACTTTTATAGAAATTTAGCACAAACTTAATATAAATTGTATGTCTAGCATTCAAGTGTTATTTAAAATTATAAGTTAAAGAAAAAATATTATTAAAATACTTAAAATTTTAAATTCGTTTAGAAGCGCTTTTATACTCTGAGGTGCAAAATGATAGGAATGATCATTTAATTGACTAAGTAATAAATGTATAGTCGTGGAAAAAAAAAGGTAAACACCCCTTACTAATTCTTCGAAAAAAGTATCGTAGAAGAAAGTTATTGGTACCAAACAATTGATAATAAAGTCTACTTTTAAATGATGGATATAAAATTTGCTTAGAGGGCCATCTAGATATTAAAACGAACCATAACTTTGTTTTTTTCAATAGCAATACACAATTCTGACAGCATAAATGAACTCTACCCCCTTCAATTAGCGTAAAAAAATGTTTATGCAATTCGTACAATAAGTTTCCGAGAAGTTAATTATTTTAATATGAGCGTATTTTAGGGGCTTTATCCAAATTGAAGTTCGGCATCCGATTTCTGACCGAGTTAGCCCCCTTCTTGATCAAGGCATCTTAATTGTCACTCAAACAGTCATTGAAAACTGCTAGATTACAGGATAACATAAGAAATTTTCAAATATCTAGTTACATCTATCATAGACGGCCCCTTAAACCATCATTTTGCCGTTTTTAAAGCATAATTTGAAAACTACTTGGAAGAAAAATGTGAAATTTTGGATTTTCATAAGGCAGGACTTAATAAATCTAAATCCATCAAAAAAATTTTACGTTGCTATTCAAAATTGCTTTGAATATTAATTTCATAATTCATATCATAAAATTGTAAAAACTGCAAATTCAATGTATTTATGTTTGGGTATTTTAGTATTGTTCTTACACAAAAAATTAGCACATTAGTAGTGTAATTTCAGGAGATATTAATAAAACTATGAAAATGTAATTTAACCTTTAAAGTACTAAATTTTGAATGTGCATAATTCAAAAACGTTTTATTCAAATGACTTGAAATTTGGTTTATAGGCAGAGTTTGAACCGAAGATTTCAAATATCATGTTAAAATTGGGTATTGCCATTGAAAAAAAAAGTTTGGCTTCGTTTTAATATGTAGATGCCGCTCCCACCTAAGCAATTTTTTTATGCATCAATTAAAAGTACACTTTATTTTCAATCGTTCGGTACCAGTAACTTTGTTCTACGATAATTTGTTGAGGGGTTAGTAGGGGTGTTTAATTTTTTTTACACGACTGTAGCTGAATCGAACATTTTCACAATCGTTATGTTCAAATATTTAACTTTTGCAGGAAACGGAAAATATTTCTTACAATCATAAAAATTTAAGTATGGTTTCGATTTTTATTTTTATTTTTACATTTTTTTTTTTTTTACAATTTCATAAGACTTATGTACAAGAATAGCGGTGACATAGATTTTACAACGCACTTGTCGGACCCTTTTGTAGTTTTTCAGTGGATCTTGCACACTATAATACTCCAAACTTTCTCCATGAGATTTATGGAGACCGGTGTGGTTTTATAATACAAACATACATTAACGCTCTATTTCTAATACTTTACAAAAAGAACTTTATTATCTTTCGACCAAGCGCACCCACAGTTAAAAGTTAATTCATGTAAATGTCCATATTCCATATTTAATAAAGTATCCAATGTATACATATATTCTAAATATACTACGTTGCTACAACTGTACTTTAACCAGTTTCCTGCAAGTGGCATGAAACTCGGTTGCCATTCAAAGTAGTTCTAAATTTAGCGCTATAAATAAGGCCATGCGCACTCGCAGTTAAAAATTAATTCATGTAAATGTCCAGATTTTAGCAAGAATGTAATATATACATATATTCTAGATATAGTACGTTGCTATAACTGTACTTTAACCAATTTCCACAAAGTGGCATGAAACTTGGTCGCCATTCAAATTAGTTCTAAATTTAGCGCTGTGAACTGCTACAATTTTTTGTCACCAATACTTCCAAACAGTAATTTCGTGTATTCCAACAGCAATCTTCTCCTTTTAGTTAATTTTAAAATTATGATAAAGTTAAGTGAGGATCAGGGAAGGAAAAATTCAGTAGTTGTCAGTTATGCCTTACTCTGCTGGTTATCATATGTATAATTTCTGTTCTCAAGAAACCTTTTCCTTAACTAATATAAAGCGTACATCAATGATTGGAGTATCATTGTAAAGGATTTTTAGCCTACATCTGGCATTGCATACCGTCAATTAGGGTAAATTTGTACCAAATTATGGAAACTTTCTTCCATACTCTCACTTTGGAACCTTGGTTAATTATTTGCATTGACCTGCCAGCCTCACGCTAGAGCTGCTACCTATATTATGAGACAAAACGTTTGTGGATGAGTCAAGCGGTGTATCGGATTTAATCTTTTTCTCTTTAGGGCCAAAGTTATCCTGGTTGACGGTAATGAATTTTCGTTACACTTTTAGGTTAATTTCCTCATATATATTATTTTCTGTTAATAATTCTATTATTTATGTTTTTCTATGTACAAACAAAACGCACAACGAAGAAAGGTTTTTAAACAGGTTTTTTATATAGTGCACTCATATATCGTTAAAACAAGTTGTTTGATTTGAAAAAATTATAGTGTAAAAATTATGAGTTCATTATAAATTAATGAAAAATGCATCACAACAGAAACTCGAAGATTGAACTGCGAAAACCTCGAGCAGGCTTACTAGTTTCAAATATAGTAGAATACAAACTATTTTTGTTTAGTTTAATATCACTCATCTTTAAGGAGATTTTTAAACGAGAAACCGAAAATTTTAAAGTAATCAAATTAAAACGTAATTACCGCCCGGTACGGTATGCTATTTCTTTCTCCCAGCTTATTTTGTTTCGTTTTCGAAAAATAACGTTACCTTACAGAAACCAGCCGAAAAACAAAGCATTACGATTAAATACTCTATAGTAATTTTTTAAACTTCTAAGCATCGCACATTTTCAATTTTTATACCGTCGTATTGGAAAAAAAGTTCTTTTAAATGCATTTTCTTTGAAAACCGTATCTCCATTTACCTTTGAAATATTTTTTTTTCTTCTAGTTTTTAGTTTTTAGAGCCATTTGCTTAATATTGGCAACGGAAGTACTCCATTTCTGTAGAAAGTAAAGGAAAAATAGTTGTAAAATAGTAATTATATATTTTTGTTGCCATTTTGTCATAACTACCGAAAGAAAATGTTATTAAAATACGTGCTATTTTGAAAAAAAAAATGTAAACGAATGATTTCTGTTATAGCAATGGAGCTATTATAAACTATATTTAATTTTAAGTATCTATGAATCATTAGATAGCCTTTTTTGTCGGTCTTCTTGAATGACGGCATCTTTTTCCTGCATTTGTGCATTATTTCGCGATAATGATGTGCTATGCATGCTTACTGTAGATGTTTAAGAGTAGATCGTAAATGTTGAATTCTTAAGCTGATGCGAATGACGTCATTTTACATAAAATAAAACGAGTGCTTTAAGTCTAAAAAATTGAAATATGTTTTGTACTGCAGTAGAGTCCCACTTAACCGAGTTATTTTCTTCTGAAGGACTGTTGGCTTCTATTATTATGAAACAGGCCATTATAAATGAAGAGTTAGGTGAAAGAGAAAGTGCAGCTCTAAAAAGTTAGAACTTTGATTTTCTCGTCAGAATGGAGAAAATAAATGGCCATAATTTTTTTGGCCATCAGTCTGTTAAATCAGTCAGTTAAATCAGTCAATTAATGGAAATGCCGGGGCGACACTAAATTCTGAAAAAACAGAAGTCCTGTTCACTAGTTTTATTTTTCTGTTTTTATTCATCAAGTATTTAAATAATCGTGATAATTTTTTTATTCTTAGTCTGCTTTCTTAACATTTTATACCTTTTAAACTACAATTTATGATCTCTAAAATGAGTCTTTTATTATTATTTTTTTTTTATGGGACTTCACTATGGTAGCTTTTTCGCCTGTTCTTTTTGACTGTTTGGATTGAATGGATTTATTATTATTATTATTATTATTATTATTTTACTTTTTTATTTTTCATATTGTTAAACTTTTAAAAATTAATTTATTTTAATTTTCTTATTTTAATTTACTAATCTAATTTTCTCATGTGGCTATCAAGCACATCTAAACAATGTTTCTTTTATGGCTCCCATTAGTTTTGAAAGTCAATTTAACTTTACACTGGATTCTAAGTTGCACCGCAACTACGGAATACGTATGATGCTCATATTGTTCCTTTGTACTCACATCAATACAATTTACAAATAAAAAAAATAAATGATTAGATGAAACACTCAAAGAGCAACTAAAATAAATAAATAAAAATATTTCTTTTAGAAATATTTTTGTAAATATTTTTCTAATTATTTAGTTATGTGGAAATTAAAAGTTTGTTTTATAATCAACTGGTGCATTTTTATAAAAAAACGATTTTCATTGCATCTATAAATATTAAATCGTTATATATAAGCTTAAAATTACACATAATTATAATATTAATTTGCAATTAAGTCATTTCTGAATCATTTCATGCAATGCATAATTTAGACAAACTTTTATAACAAAACAGAGTTAGTTGACTACAGCTGATGATTAATGTTCTTACATATTCCTGATTAATGCGCTCGCTGTAGCTCATTATAAATCCTAATGTTTATAAATGATAAGAATACCATTATTCAACATCTGACAAAATTGTCCTGATAAAATTCTTGGAGTATTATAATACGTAGTTAATTTAGTAATGTTTCACTCCCGTTAAATAAAGAGCAATTGCTGCGCAGAAGTTTTAAAGATGTAAATTATGCTTTTTGCTGGAACCATACACATTAATTATATGCAATTATCTAAGGAATTCTGAAGATGTGAAGTTTATTTTTTCTTTACATGATATTTATTATAGTATGATTGAGTAAGTTTATGTTACTTCGATGATCCAAACTTAGTTTTACACACGAGTTCTAGTTAAAATAGAATAAATTATAAGGAAAAAGAATATTATTTTTTTATTTTACTTTAATTTTTAAATTGTTACTATAAAGGGGTATGAAACTGTTTTGTTTAAATATAATCAAGAATGTTAAAACAACGTGGTATTTTTTTCTATTTCTCAGTGCTGTTATAGCTATATAGTTTGTAATATTATAAAGTCTTTTGATTGGTTGTTGTATATTTACCTCAAAGTACATCACATATATCGCCGTTTAATTACTGTTTTTTCTTACGTAAAATGAATATTTCTCTAATATTTCATATGTTGAGTCAATGTTTAATCAATATTGGTATATCATTTGGGTATTTAATAAGAATGAAGAATTTTTATAATATTATGTGACAATATGAAGAATATAGCTGATATTAATTTGCTTATACGTATTTAAAAAAAAAATTAGGATATTTTTATTAATAGTAATTTTATACGTTTTCAGATTTTTGTGTTTTTAATCTTAATTGTGTTTATCAAACTTTAAAAAATTGATTTTCAAAACTACATTTTATTTGCAAGCCTTATTTTGTTTTTCTTTTCGTTGTTGTTGCTTACACAGAAAAAAAAGACAGAACAGTAACAGAAAAAAACAAATTTACTTCCTTTTGTTCAGTTAAAAGTCTAAATTAAGTGATGTATTGGTAGTTAAAGAATTATATAAGCATGTATACATAATAAGCAATATTTACAACCTAAAGTATACAGATTAAAATATGATTATTGCTATAGAGATAGTAATGTTATATGTACATCTGTCAAATTAATAATATAATAAATTGCCTATTTTAAGTTTTCAATAATTAACCCGGCATTAGTCGAGTGTCTGTCTTTTTGCCGCCCATATAAATGATTTTCTCCTGATTCATATCCTCTTACAAATACAATGGTGGATTACCATGTAGCTAACTTTAAATGTTTCCCCACCACCGTAGTGAAGTAACGAGACATCTCTGTTTTTCCTTTTGGTACATTTTTACAAGCAAAGTTGAAATTGGTAGAAAAAATAAGTAGGAATCCAATATCTCCCGTCTCCAATATCAGTTCATTTCTACATTTTCCCATTATTCCAAATCTCATTAATAAAATGTATAACTTAAGTAAACTGCAAATTTATAACTTCCTTGAAATGAAATTTTTGAATATTAAGTGAAAAATATTTCTTCGTTTACATTTTCTTTATGCTGGGGGCCGATGGCAAAAAGACCGAGCGCGACTAATAACGTTTAAAAAAAAAGACACGACTACTCTCGGGTTAGCTAAAAATCGTATCAGTATCTTAAAGAAGAACGTTATAGTAAAAAATAAATTATCACTGATGAGTTCATTTGATTATTTTAATGTATAACTTATTTTAAGTTCAAATTCTGTCACTGAACTCACGCTTTTACTTGTTATATCATTTTTGTTAGAATATGAACCATAATGGACTAATAAGAACTTAAAACACAACTTTTTAATTCATTACTTAGAAAAACTTTTACAAAAAATCTCACAAGGAGAGGGCCAATCATGGTAATCACAGATTTTGATTATTTTAATATATGTTGTATGATAGAGACACTTTAGTCTCATGTTCAACGGATTTTATACAACGCTTCTTAGTTCTTGAGAAACAGGAGGAGGGGGCCTAATATTATAACACAATTTAAATACTTACTTTTTAACGAAAGCCCTACATTGGTCGTAGCTCATTTGGTACGGCGTTTGCTCGTTGTTCCTTCCGTCTCGGGTTCAATACCGGTGCGCGCTGCATTTGTTTGTCTCATTTTTTTTGTTTTATAAATATACATGTAATTATAATTTAATAGTCTCAATTAAAAATTTCAATATAGTACATTAATTATAATCTTACCATATTTAAATTTAAATTTATCATTTTCTTTATTTTTTAACCATTATTTCTCATCCTTTAAAGCGATTTAAAAAGAAATTAGATTTATTATTAAATAATAAAAAAAAAATACAAAATTGTTACAAAATCTACTGTGGCGCTATCTACTCATGATAAAATAAAACACATTCAAATAAAATAAAAATAAAAGCAGGGAGAAGATAAAGGGGAAGGAAAAATAATTCAAAACGCAAGAATACGTATTACAAATTTAAAAATCTTTAATGTGCAAAAAAATTTTGTAATTCAATTCTAATACTAATTTTTAATATATTTATGCTTGTTAATTTAAAAACAGAGTATTATCATTGTATTCACTTGCCTTGTTAAGACAATACATAAATGATGCTTCTTTAAAATTACGAGTTGACACAATTGTTCAATATCATTGCATTGATAAAGACTATATGAAATATAAATTTAAAAGTAACGTTAAAAACGCCAGAATAAGCAAATATTCAGCAGAGTAGTTTCGGTAGCGTTTAGCGTACCATCCTCAGGGCAAAGAATAACAAAACTTGCTCATTTATATAGACCAGAAGCAGATTCAACTGAGAAGTTCATTAACCAGCCAATGGGAGAATAAAATAGGTAATGCCACCAGAAATGTGAAAAAGAAATGGTAGTAATTAACCAAAAGTGGATTTTATGAAATATTTCCAGCAAACTGATAAAGGGGGAATAGCAAATTCACTATTAACAATATTTTCATTATTTTTATAGATATGAAATACTTCAAGAAAGTTAAGTTCATGTATAGAAGTAGGTTTAGAGATGATTTTGGTTGAATTAAAACCAAAAGAGTGGTTCATCTCCCAACAATGTTTAGCAATTAAAGATTTATTCGTTTCCTGTTTTTGAATATATTGTTGGTGTTTTTAATACGAATTATTAAACCTCGTTTGGTCTGTCCAATATAGGAAAGACCGCACTGGCAATTAATACTATAGATAACCCATGAGTTGTATAACTCAATAGGATCTTTGAGCTTCGAGAGGGTAAGCTTATTCATGGGGGGTAAAAATTATTCTAAAGTCATGCTATCTAAGAATTTTGGCAATAGGAGAGCTGGATTTAGGAAAGAAAGGTAACACAATGTTACTTCTGGAAAGAGAAGAGGGCTGATTTGAGTTAGCGGGCCGTGGTTGCTGTAGTTTACGTAAAGCAGTATCGATAATAGAAGGACGACTGTAACCTCTGTCAATCGCAATGGCTCTAAGATATTGAATTTCACTATTAAGTGAGAGAGAATCAGAACAAAGAAGTATGGCAAGATTTTCGAAAGTAAAAAAGGCTGCCACTTTCAGGCTGGGAGGGTGACAAGATCGAGCATGGGGAGGTAGGCAAACTGCAAAACTTTTGAGATAGACCGTTGTAGAGAACGATATTCTCATTTTTTTTCGCACTTCTGGCGGCATTACCTATACTATTCTCCCATTGGCTGGTACCAGCATTTCCCTGTTTCCCCATTGGTTAATGAGCTTCTCAGTTGAATCCGCTTCTCCTCTATATAAAGGAGCAAGTTTTCGTTATCCTTTGCACTGAGGACGGTACGCTAAACGCTACCAAAACTAGTCTGCTGAATGTTTGCTTATTCTGGCGTTTTTAATATTGATTTTAAATTTCTATCATTCTGCGCCAAGTAGCATCTTAATAATCATATGAAATACCCTTTAAAGGTGATTTGTGAGCAGTTTTATATATTTTTAGTTAAAAGCAAAAAAGTAAATAGGTTAAAATTATAATTGATATACAATATTATAATTTTTTATTGAGAATGAGATTATTAAGTTATAATCAAAGTATATTTTTTAAACAAAAAGTGAGAAAAACAAATGCACCGCGTTTGGGTATCGAACCCTAGCCCACGGAACAACGTGCCAACGCCGTACCAACCGTGCCACGACCAACGTATTCCTTACGTTACAAAGTAAGTATGCAAGCTGTGTTATAATATTAGAACCCCCTGTTTCCCAAGAACTAAGGAGCGTTGTATCAAATCCGTTAAATCTGAGACTAAGGTGTCTCTATCCTACAAAATATATTAAAATAATCACAGTCTGTGATTAGCATGGTTGGTCCTCTCCTTGTCAGTTCCTTATTTCAGGCATTTTGGTATTTTAGAAATTATCATCTACAGATGATAAATTTAATTGAAATTTTCTATAGATATAGATTTTTAATTAATTTTTTTTTAAATACAAGAAAAAATAAGATATTTCTAAGTATGAGAATTATGTATCAGTTCCGCCAAATTTCAATATTTATCGAATTATGCATTTTTGTTTCACATAACATTTATGAAAATAGTAATGATTTGTTTATTTTTTTGCTTCAGCTGTGTGCACTTTAAATACTGCTGCATTAGATTATAAACAAGTTGGAAATTGATCGTCAAACGTGGCAATTGAGGTGCGTTCGACTATAAATAGTTTTATAATTAATTTTTGCACCCCATATTGTACTGAATGTATATTTTTTTTTGCACTTCATAAGAGCATAGTCTGTAACATCATTAAAACGCACTTGTAATAATTTTTTCCCATTCCCCGTAATATAACAGAACACTTTTGACTGTCCCTGTAATTAAACTATACATCCGATTTTCATAAAATTTGAAATGTGTCGACAAAATTTTGCAACAATTATATAATTAAAATTTCAGACCATTTTGAAGGCTTTAACATCATTAAAATGCACTTGCAATAATTTTTTCCGATTGGTCGTCATGTAACGGAAAACTTTTGACTATCCCTGTAATTAAACTATACATCCGATTTTCATAAAATTTGAAATGGCTCGAAAAATATTACAACAATTACGTATTTAAAATTTCAGAACAATCCGAAGGCTGCAACACCATTAAAATGCACTTGCAATAATTTTTCCAATTGGCCGTAATGTAAAGAAAAACTTTTGACTGTCCCTGTAATTAAACTATACATCCGATTTTCATAAAATTTTAAATGGCTCGACAAAATTTTGCAGCAATCATATATTTAAAATTTCAGACCATTCGGTTTGGTAGTTTTTGCTCTGTTATTTGCGGACAGACAGACAGACAGACGGACAGAACGACGACTATAGGTGCTACGTATTTATATAATTACGAACGCACCTAAAAATTAATTATGTGTATTAAAAGTTTCACTGTAATGTGAAACTTTTAAATTTGTGCTCAGGTTTACATTTAGGTTTATACTAAAATCTGGGAAATAATTTTATTAAAATAATAACATTAGCTAACAAATTAACTTTTTTCATAATATTATTAGGGGAGACCGGGGCTAGTTGGCTACAGGTATAAGTAGGCACAGTCGTCATAAATCGCCTGTTTGTGGATAGATTGCGCAACCAGATACAGAGTACCTTTCTTCTTGCTTTTTACAGTCCCCATTGTAGTTTTACAGCGTTACCTGCGTGCAGTGGACATTTATTACGATTTTTCTGTTTTATGCACTCATAAGTAATTTTTTGTTGCTTCGTTCTTTATTAATTTCTAATACTTATCTTAATAATTGCTATTTAACTTGTACAGTTTTTCTTAGTGTATGATTCACTGTACCTACCTCATATGCGATTTAATTAAATTATTTATGTTTAGAAGGTTAAGCCTCCCTTTTGAGAATAAATTTATTATGGGGCTAGTATGCGCATTGAATACGAGGTAAGTTGGCTCGGCGTCTGGGTGTGTGCTGGTAGGATGAAATACTGCAAACACAGTGAAAAGTGGTTGTAATGCAAGATTTTGGGAACATGGGGCTTGCACTAACGGAGACACTCGATTTTTTATTTGTGACAACTGTAACTCTGGTGATGATATTGAGTAAGATAGAAGTGTTATTGAGTGTTAATGTTTTATTCATTATTTTTATATCTGTATAATTTAGAATTTACATGGTACGGCGATAAAGCCTTTGTTTAAACTTACTGGTAATACTGAAATTGATTTCTCTTAACTGCGTGCCTTATTTGAGTTTCATTTACATTTTTATAAAGCGTGTGCCAACTTACTCCATAGATATAAGCAACTTGCCTCGTGCCAGGGTAGGTTGGCGCACAATTTCTCTTTTACTTTAGGCTTCCGCTAAACATAAACTACAAGAGCTACAAACTCATAACTACGGGTATTTATAGCCAAATGTCTGTTCTTTAAAAGTGCAGTTAAAGTTCGTTAAAAAACTTAAACAAAAAATTTATAAAAATCAATAACTAAAAACTGCGCCTACTAGCCCCAGTCTCCCCTATAAAAGGATGTCTATAATAAATTGTACGATGCTGATTTGAATCCATGTATTCTAAAAATTTCTACCTCGTAACATTTGATCATAATCTGAGTATAGAATGCAAAGTGTTATTTGAATATGGATGATGGTCATTTAGAGCACTATTTATATCATTCTGTTTCGTATAAACCAAAGTAAACCATCGTTAAAACCCCTTATTATTTTAAAGTTAAAATGAATAAATAAACGCGGTTTCGTCTTTGAGTGTGTATTTTTGACTGAATAAATACCGAGACCGTTGTTTCTAATATAAAAATAAATGCCTTTTGATCATCATCAAATACGGCCCCTCTTCCTTTGGGTTCTGTACAATGTTGTATCCATAGGCAAGGTATCCCCTCTCAGTGACGTAGCGTTGGGGGGGGGGGGCGTCAAATACTTTTACTACCTGTATTATTGTATGATAAATTTGGTTTTATTTAATATTATAATGTTCAATGATTCAATAAAATAAATTTTCTATATAATATAATAGTGTTGTTAGTAAAATGATAGAACCTCCCCCTCCCGCTCATAAACGCTAAGCTACTGTGACCTTTAATCATTATTCAACAGTTTATTCCTTATTCGTTTTAGGGGTAAACAATCTGTTAAGAAATTTTACGCACCCTTTACTTATGAAAATTTTGAAATAATTAAAGAAATATGGAATAAATAATTATTAACATATGAAATGAGCATATAAAATATTATGGTACAATATGATTATAACATTTATTTTTAAATAAATTTTAATAATGTGATGAGAGATTAAATTAATTTAAATATTAGAAAGAAAAAGAAAAACTAATCTATTAACAAATGAAAGACCACTTGGTCAACAACAATCAAAGAAAGGGATCATTCATGAGGCATAGATAATAAAACACTTTCTAACACTATCAGTATATTGTTAAGTTTTTTTTTTTCATACAAAGAATTTAGCTATTTATATAAACATATTAGAAACCATATTTTGCAATAAAACTAATTTGCATTAATTGCTGTCGATATCTGATAATGAGTGTGAATTGTTTTGTGAAGCCCTTTATATGAAGCCCTCGTAGAATATGTACAGTCGTGGAAAAAAAAAAAAGTAAACACCCCCTACTTACTCCTCAACAAATTATCGTAGAAGAAAGTTACTAGTACCGAACAATTGGAAATAAAGTCTACTTTTAAATGATGTATATAAAATTTGCTTAGGGGGCCATCTACATATTAAAACGAACCATAATTTTTTTTTTCAATAGCAGTACCCAGTTCTGACAGCATAAATGAACTCTACACCCTTCAATTAGCCTAAAAACGAATTTTTATGCAATTCATACCATAAGTTTCCGAGAAATTAATTATTTTAAAACGAACGTATTTTAAGGCCTGTATCCAAATTGAAGTCCCGTATTGGATTGTTAACCGAGAGAGCCCCTTCCTTGATCAAGGCACCTGAAGCGCCACTCAAGGAGTCAATGAAGCGTGTTAGATTACAGTACAGCAGAATAAATTTCAAAATGTTTACTTACTTCCATCATAGACGGCCCCTTAAACCATCATTTTGGCTTTTCTTAAGCATAATTTGAAAACTACTTGGAAGAAAAATGTGAAATTTTTGAATTTCCATAAAGCAGGACTTAATAAATGTAAATCCATCAAAAAAATTGTAGGTTGCAATTCATAATTTTTTCGAATATTAATTTCATAATTCATAATTCATATCATAAAATTATAAAAATTGCAAATTCAGCTTTTTTATGTTTGGGTATATTAGTATTATTACTACAAAAAAAATTAGCACATTAGGAGCATAATTTTGGGAGATATAAATAAAAATATAAAAATGTAATTTAACATTAGAAGCACTAAATTTTGAATGTTTATAATTCAAAAACTTATCAATTAAATGACTTGAAATTTGGTGTCTAGGCATAGTTTGAACCGAAGATTTGAAATATCGCGTTAAAATTGGGTATTGCCATTGAAAAAAATGAAGTTTGGATTCGTTTTAATATGTAGATTGCCCCCTAAGCAAAGTTTATATACATCATTTAAAAGTAGACTTTATTTCCAATCGTTCGGTATCAGTAACTTTCTTCTACAATGATTTGTTGAGGAGTTAGTAGGGGGTGTTTACTTTTTTTTTTTCAACGACTGTACATAACAAGAGATACACTAAAACTTACCTGAGTTTAAAAATATATGCTACGGCAGATGTACGTCCAGCAGTTATTGATCATATTCAGTCCTGTAACTGTATTTTTGTGTCTCTCTTTAAATGAACGATAACTACTATGCATTCCATAACTTATAGAAAACATCTTGCAGTGTAACCCAGTGATCTAAGTCAATTCCATCCTGTATGTAGTGTCGTAACATTATTAAAATGCACCATAAGCAATTTTCCAACATAGTTCGTAATACAATGGAGTTCTGTGTGTCACTGAAAAGGAAATATAAATAATACATTTTAAATAACAACTGAAATGCAAATATATCTATGCGAATTAGAACATGGACAGATGGGCAGACAGACAGCAGGGGCATATAAACCAAAATCATAAACACTATTCTGGATTACACTAAGCTGGAACGTGTACGATGCCGGTACTTCATTTCATTTTATAACTTCAAATCAGGGTAAATATCATGGTATTTTCGAAAATATCAAAAATATCCGATATTTTGATATATATCCGATATTTTCGATATATATCCGATATTTTCAAAATAGTCAACTTACTGCTGATAATAAATATTTTCAAGCATAATATAAATTAGAAACTAAAACATATTGCACTTAACTTGAAAGCTTAAACAAAATACAAAGCACATTTTCCTTTTCCTTTTTTAAATTAGAACAAAATTGAAGATCAACTAATTGAAAACAGATACAATTTGCCTTATGCACTGTGACATAAAAAGAAAGAAAAGAAAATGCTATAGGATTCAGTATCAACTATCCAGAAATCAGAAATTTATAAAATAAGATTTTATATACAAAATAACAAAATATTGTTTTAATTGAAATTTTTTAATATAAATGTAATGTAAGCTTATCTTATTCTTTGCCCTATTAGGATGTACAGTTTAAACTGAACTAAAGCAATACCAGAACAGATTATTTTCTAATGAAGGCTGTATATATAACTAAATATCTAAATTATACAGTTTATCTTTCAGTGTCTATTCTGAATTATGTACCTCATAATCTACAGTTAAAAAATCAAACATAAAACTTGGTAAACATATTTTTTTTCTTGTTCGGCTAAAAAAGTCACTATCTGAGACAAAAATTCTTTATTTACAGAACAATACAGTCAATAACAGTTAGAAATTTTTGAAGTTTTGACTGAAAATATCTAAAAATATCTTGTACAGTGATATTTTGTGTCAAATATAGAAAAATATTGAAAATATCACACATCTTGATATTTTGAAAATAAATATAAAGTAACATGAAAATATCGAAAATATCAAAAATCTTGATATTTTGAAAATAAATATCGGATATATATCATGATATATATCAAGATATATATCGATTGATATATATCAACGAACCCTGCTTCAAACAATCTTGAAACATCACAAAATTTGCTGTAAACCACACATTCAAATCCAAATGATTCCTAAACCATTATGTAGCCTCCGCTCATTTTCGACTGATACAGCTCTTTGATTTTTTCCATACGTCATGCCAATAGTGCGTATTTGTAGCCGTCAAAGCTATTAAGAATTTTTTTTCCATTAGAAAATATAACGATTCCACTTATTATCTCACGAAACCTCATTATAGCTCATATTAATATTTCCAACAATATTGATTTAATAATTTTGGATTTATCCACATTCTCCCAAATTTAGTCTAGACCATAATCCAAAAGAGTTTTTTTTTTAGTTCAAATTATTACAAAGATTACAGGGATAGATATGCTGCTGTAAGTAATTGGTACCTTATATTCTGTCGGTTGTTAACTTCATATATATTTTTTAAATTGTAAAACTATTTTGATCTTACTTTAGAATTAGTTTATATCTCGAATAGTTTAAATAGATTTTATCTTTTATTTAGTACAATTTTGTATTTAAAAGTAACATTTTTCTAGACCAGACTGTTTGTGTTTAATTTAATGTAAAAAAAAAAAAATAATAATAATAATAATCTTACGGTTTTATTTTATTAACAAAGTAAATTTCAACGTGGCGCAATTTTTATTCTTTTACTCAATAATGTTCAGTTGCGAGCAATGTTTTCAAGTTTCTCCATATTTTCATTATTAAATAAATATATATATTTTTTAAATTTTATAATATTTCATAAGATTTGGAAAATTAATCGCATATTTAATTCAAGCCATACACGAATAAATATAGAGTGGATGTTTTACCTTTAACTTTAAGTGAGGAATATTTCTTACCCACAATAATATTTTATTTACGCTTAACTTCTAACTAAAATATAGAAAACAGGGTTTTTATTTTTATTACATCTGAAAAAAAAAGCTCTTAAAAACTAATGATTAAGCATAAAATTTGCTTTCGAATTTAAGCATTTTTTTAAAATTTAATCTTATATTTTTTATTTCATAATTCACTTTTTCAATATTATTGTTATTTCCGCTTTATTTAATTACAATTTTCATTATTTTCCACATCCACATTCAATTTTGTAATTTTTTTAGAGTTGTAATTTCAGCTAGTTCAGGTTTATTTTCTTTTATTCGAAACTCATATATTTGTATTATTTATTATTTTCCATGAAGTGTATTTTGAAATTACTTTGTTAAATAATAGAATTTGAAAGGAAATAAAACATTTAATTTCTCATATTAAAATTTCTTCATCCAATCAAATTAATGGATGCAGTTTCAGTAAAAAAGTATTAAAATATTATTTTACGTGGAGAATGTTAGGAAATTAAATTCATCTTACTGTTTCATTATTGAGAGGATCTTATTTCATTTCATGCTTTACAAATTGTTGTGTTTTTTTTTTAACTATTTAGAAATGGGGTTTTCAATTCAATTGTTTATATGTCTTCGACGAAAGTGTCAGTTTTCAGTATTTTATACTGAAAATTTTTCTTGTGATTTAATAACAAAAATTCTCTCTAAAATAAGATAAGAAATGAGAAACCTAATTGAATCGAAATCTTTTAGAGTACTTCCGAAATTAGATATGCCACAAAAATACATTTGTTATTATTAATATGCTGTTTTCAGCGTAGCGCTCCGCTTTGTTTAATTCTTTTCTTTTGTGTTAAGCTGAGTTCAATTTAATTTCCATCTAAAAGCAATGGAATTTTTCAAACTCAGAGTAACAAAAAACATGCACAATTTATTATTACAAAATATATTATGTTAGATAAACCTTTACTAAACATTTTAAATATATATTTCTGCTCTATGGGATATGTGTGATAAGTGGTCCGCAATTGATACTGACATCATGATGTTATATCATACGGAGATTACGTCGTGATGTTATGTCATAAGGGGATTACGTCATGATGTTAAAACAGAAAAATCTGGGAAATATTTTACATAGAGTAATATATCGTACACTGTTAAAAGTTTTGCAGCATTCTGGCAGGTCATTCGACCGTTTTTTGAAAAAACGGTTTTATAACCATAATTTAACTATATTCTGACCATAAAATGACCAATAATATGGTCAGAATAGTGTTAAAATTACGGTTGTGTAACCATTTTTGGAAAGAAAACGGTCAAATGATCTGCCAGAATGCTGAAAATTTTTAACAGTGTACTTGCAGAATATCTGACACAATCATCTGCACACACACACGCTGTAAAAAAAAATGTAAATCTACAAAGCTGGTTTTTGTAAAGTTGCAGCTACTCTGTATGCTTACTAAAGTTTTTTCTTTCCACAGTAGAAATAAATGTAAATCTAAAACTAGTTTTGTAAAGCTACAGAAATCTGTATGTTTATTAAAGTTTCATCGGTTTGATATTCCCGGGTTAATTACATGTTTTTTTTTTTTTTTTTTTTTTTTTTTTTTTTTTTTTTGCTGCAGTAACATAAAAAGTTCTAGGAAATCCAGTTTCCTAGAAAAATCATCGTAACTTTAAAGATTTTTTTTTTTTTTTTAACAGTGTAAACAAGAATATTTTACATGAATTTTTTCTTTTCTGCAGTTACATAAAAAGTTCTAAGCATACCCGTTACTGGAAAAATTCTTAGTAACCTCATGGATCTTTTTTTACAGTGTACATACAAAACACATGCACTCAAGAATGCACAAACTTGATTTCCTAGTTTGTCACCAAAAACAAAAAATTCTGATTAGACAATAATGCGTAATTTACATAATAATTTAGTCAAGTAACATAAGTATTATTTGTTTTGTTTTCTTTAACCACGAAAACATTGCTAGGGTATCTTATTCTGGTTTGAAAAAGTTAAAATGTTAAAATTTGGATCACGGTGTAATTTCACACACACACACACACAAAAACCATCCATCCACAATCCAGTCCATCCAGAAATGCACGAGATAGGTCAAATGTAACCAAATGAATTTACGAGAGCATTTCATGCAAGGGAATCTTCTTCTTGTTTCATACAAGTGAAAAATTTTACATGTGGATCAGAGTGTAAGTTTGGAAAAAAAAGTCAATGCGTTCCACATCTCAGTTCATTGCATAAAACACGCATAATCTAGATTAATGTCACTAAGTGAAATTACAAATCTTTTCATAGGGTGAGCATCTTCTTCTATTTTGAATAACTTAAAATTTGAAAATGTGGATCACAATGTAACTGAAAAAATCCTTGCGTTACAGTTAAAACTTTAAAATGTGGATCATAGAGTAAAAGAAAAATAAATAAATAAATAAATTCATTCCGTTCGAAATTTCAGTTCACCGAAAAATGCACAAGATAGATTAAATGTAATTCCGTGAATTTATGAGAACTTTCCCATATCCCCCAATTTACTTTTTTTAACATTGTATATAAGAAGCAATAACAGTTTGTACTGTCGCCCTCTTAAAATATGTAATAATAATTTATTTCAAATCAAATTCCTCTCTAATTTTATTTTGCTTTGTTAATTAGATCTTTTCGTATATTCTGTGTGTATCAGATAAAACAGCCGAAATGACTATAGACGCAATTTTAAAGGGGAATATCACCTTAAAACTTTTTAAAAAGTCCATTTATTTTCTTGTTTATTATGAAAGAAGACCATGTAATCCCCCTTCCCTCCCAAACTTAAAAAAAAAAAAAAAAAAAAAAAAAAAAAAAACCTTATGACGATACTTTAATTACAGCTTTATGATAAAATATATGGATTCCTATCCAAATCAAGGTAAATTTGAACTTTAAAATCATTTATCTCAAATCATATACAGTAGATTTCCATTACAACGAATTCCATTACAACGAAAAATCCCGTTACTACGAAATTTGACAAATCCCCATTTCAAATTGCATTAACCCCAATGTATTAAAAATTCCGATTTAACGAAGTGCATTTATTTTAGGAATTCCGTTACAACGAAAAATTTCCATCGAGCTCCTTTTTTCTTTTTTTTTCAATTGCTTAACAGAAATGAAATATACTTCGAATAAAATGTTGAAGATAAAAAATAACATTATTGCTTTCGGGACAGGTGCTATTTCAGAATTTTCTCCCCTTTGTTATTTTTTCTTTTGTCTACTTCTTTCCCTAATTCCTTAACTTTCATTAGCCCATACGCTTCAAAATGATCACGTGACGGAAAGCAGGTGAACTTCACTGTGAAATGACTGTTTGGGCTTATTCTGGGATATTTTTATCGCCAGTACCTGTTGCAGTGTGTTTCTTGCTTCGTTCATTAATAAAATGGCTTGTGTGAAACGAAAACAATTTTCGTTGGAAGAAATGAAAGTCATAATTTCTGAGATTGATAAAGGATTGCGGAAAACTGATGTGGCCAAAAAATATGGAATAACACCATCGACTTTATCTACATTTCTAAAAGATAAAGAAAAAAATGAGAGACAATTCCAAAATGTAAGCATTGGTTCCCATAGAAAACGAATGCGACAGTCCCAATTTCAAGATGGTTGTACATGTGGACAAGTTCAAATGGTTCGAAGTTGTTCGTTCACGAAATGTACCTATAAATGGTCCTCTGATATGGCAGAAAGCTCAAGAGTTCGGAAAAATTCTTAGTATCGAAAATTTCCAAGCCAGTGTAGGTTGGCTCAATCGCTTTCGTACTCGCTATGGAATTGTAATGAAATCAATTTGCGGCGAAGCAGGTGATGTACCTACAAAGACTGTTAATGAATGGAGAGCTGGAAAAGTAGCTGCCCTTATAAAGACATACAGCTCCGTTGATGTTTTCAATGCTGACGAAGCTGGAATATTTTATCAACTTGAACCGAGAAAAACATTAACATTTAAAGACGACAAATGCATCGGAGGAAAAACTTCAAAGCAACGAATTACAGCACTCTTTTGTTGTAACAAATCAGGAACCGAGAAGAGAAAAATATTAATTATTGGTCACTCTGGCTGTTAAAAATAAATAAAAAGGCAGACATAAAGACGTGGATCGAAGTGAGTATATTTGATATTAACAAGAACAATTACACAAACATACTGAAAGAAAACAGAAAATTTACAGGTATTTATAGATTTTGCAAGGCCCATGGCAGAGAATTGGCGGCCGTGAAAGAAAGCTACATTAAACAACCAATCACAAGAAACATAGTTGTACAAAAAGAAATTAATAAGAATTTAATGTAATGCTGTGATTATTTTCAACACCCGCCCATAATCTAGCATTACATCAGAAAACAAAGAAATTTCTTGAAATCAATCATTAATAATAATATGACACAATTTAAACATTACTTGTACAAACAACAAAGAAATAATAGTTCATAAAATTTAACTTTAGGTAATGCCTTTGTAAATAAATCAGCAATTTGCATATTCGTAGGAACATATTCAATTTTGATGTTATTTTCTTTTATAATATTGCGAACAAATTTCAATTTAATATCAATGTGTTTCATTCTACCATAATTACTCTCATTACTGATACATTTTATACATGATTGATTATCCTCAAAAATTACTAAATCCTTAATATTTACAATTTCACTAGCAATATTTTTAAACCATAACAAGTCTTGCAAACTTTTAGTTAAAGCAATGACTTCAGCTTCAGTTGACGATAAGGCAACTGATTTTTGTTTATTACAACACCACAAAACAGGCATGTTACAAAACATTAAAATATAACCTGTTACTGATTTGCGGTCATTTGTGTTAGCCCCCCAATCAGCATCAACATACATGGATAATTTAGGATCAGAATTTTGCTTTTTATACACAAGTTTTAAAGACAATGTTTCTTTTAAATATCTTAAGATTTTCTTAAGTGCTTTCCATGCAATTTCAGTAGGATTTTCTTGCAATTGACTTAAACAGTTAATAGCATACAAAATATCAGGTCGAGAAATATAAGCTAAATATAATAAACAACCTACAAGTTCACGATATGGGCCATTAAAAGTTTTACCATTTTTGAAATCAGATGGGGTGGACTTAGGAGAAATAGAAATGTCACTGGGGTTTACAATCTAGCATATTAAACTTACTTAACAATTTAATTATGTAAGACTCTTGATCCATTATTAAACTATCAGAATTGAATTTCATATGAATACCTAGAAATTCTGAAACACTTTCCGATTTTGACATGTGAAACTCGTTATGTAATAGGGAAATAACTACATTAGTTTCATTTACATCTGAACCTGCAATTAACATATCATCTACATACAAAGCAATAATTATTTTATGATCATTATTATACCGAATAAAAATACAAGGTTCATTATCACAAGATTTAAAATTTAACTTTGAAATAAATTCATGAAACCTTTCAAACCATTGCCGTGGGGCTTGTTTTAAACCATATAAACTTCTTTTAAGTTTACACTTTCGCCCACTTTTATCATCATAGCCTTGCGGCTGATCCATAAAAACAAGTTCATTTAACTTACCATTCAGGAACGCTGTTTTAACATCTAACACAGATGCATATAAGTCTTCATTTAAAATCAAAATAAGAACCAAACGTAAAGCTGGCATACTTATTACAGGGGAAAAGGTTTCACTATAGTCTAGCCCTTCTTTTTGCATAAATCCACGAGCTACGAGTCTCGCCTTATGTCGACCATCTCTTTTGATGGTAAATACCCATTTGCAGGAAATAGGTCGTTTGTCAGGTGGTAATTTTTCAAGATCCCAGACATCGTTGATTTTCATACTTTCAATCTCCGCGTCCATAGCTTCTTTCCACAAGCGTTGTTCATCACTAGGGAGGGATCTGATATCATCAAACGTTAATGTTTCTTGTTGGCAAAGTAATGCTTCGTAAACTTCAGGATCTGGATACCGTACAGGTTGCTTTTTAAATCTTTCAGATTTTCTTGTTTTGTCTTCTTTCTCTTCAGGATCATCTAATTCATCACTCGTATTTTCTAGAACATCTGGATCAATTTTATTATCGACTGGTTCTAAATTTTCTAGAATGTATTGTTTCGACTGAACATTTTCCTTTTTCTCTTCGTCGAATTTCACATTTCTTGATACAGTTATGCGTTTCGTTTCAGGATCTAGTAATCTATATCCCATTGAAGAATAACCAATGAAGATCATTTGTTTAGACCTATCGTCAAGCTTCTTTCGATGAACGGAAGGAATTAACATGTAAGCACTGCATCCAAAAACACGTATGTGCTTGAAATCGGCTTCTTCTCCATATTTCAGGAAGTACGGAGTTTTGTTCTCAATAGTGCTGCTTGGCATTCGGTTTTTCAAGTAAGCTGCTGAAAGGATAGCTTGACCCCAAAAAGTCTTTGGTAAATTTGATTCAGCAATCAAAGCACGTCCTATATTCAGAAGCGACCTATTGTAGCGTTCAGCTACTCCATTCAAAGATTGCGTGTATGGAGGAGCGGGATCTATCACTATACCAAGATCTCTAGTAAAATTCACTAAATCATTAGAAAAATATTCCTTCCCGTTATCACATCTAATTTTCTTCACTGTAGGATTGGATTTTAAGAACATTTTTAATTCTTCTGAGACTTCACTTTTATGTTTCAGTAAACGTACTTCAGTAAAACGAGAAAAATCATCGATAAGAGTCATAAAATAGCACTCACCAGAAAAGGTTGTCGGAAAAATAGGTCCACAAATGTCACTATGAATCAAAGTCATTGGCTTGGTTTCTCTTTTTCTTGGTCCTCTTCCCATTGGTGTTGCACTCTGTTTTGCCCGAGCACAAATATCACAAAAAGAATCAGGTACCGGAAGCTTCATATCTTTCAATACTTTGTCACTCGGATGACCAAGTCTGCGATGCCAGATATCACAATGATTTTTCTTTGAAGTAAGAACGGTTTCGTAAACAGGGACAAAGTCACTTACGTATTGTCCATTCAAATAACGTTCACCGAAGTAAAAACAGTTTCTCGCTTTTTCGATAAATACTTTTTGGTTCTTGAAAATAACTGT
Organism: Maratus speciosus; assembly: GCA_963932465.1. NCBI lineage: Eukaryota > Metazoa > Arthropoda > Arachnida > Araneae > Salticidae > Maratus > Maratus speciosus. Next base: position 376,453,632 of record OZ010788.1, on the reverse strand, counting down.
ATAATTTGCACTTTCAATTTTCCTAACGGAAATGAGTTGCCCGTTTAAGTCTGGAACATAAAGGACATCCTTTAAAGTAATTTCCATTCCATTTGACAGTTTTCCATTAATATTTCCAATACCTTTGATTTCTAGATTCGTTGTTTTTGATGCGCACTTAATAGTTCCTGAAGAAGGTACTAAGGATGCGAAATAATTCTCATTAGAACACATATGGGAAGTTGCTCCGGAATCTACTATAAATTCATTCCTTTTCCTGGAAGCATTTCCAGCAACGAAAGAAACAGCTGAAGAGGCAAATTTTTCTTCATTTGAATTTTTAACAGCTTTACAGTTACGTTTTATGTGTCCGAATTTTCCACAAGAATGGCAAGTAATTTTCTTTCTACAATATTTCGCTGTATGCCCTTTAGAGTTGCAAATTTTACAAAAGAATTCTTTGCGAGTTGACACAAATGCAGTATTATCATGAGCAGCCTTAGTATATACTTTTTCTTTCTTTGAATCCAAAAGAAGTGCTTCAGCATCTAATAATCTTTGTGTCACGAAATCTAATGTCAAAACAGAATTCGGTTGGTTTTCTAAAGCAATCTTAACATTTTCAAATTCCTGAGGCAATGACATCAAAATATAAACAATAGTATCCGTTTCATTAACTTCTGCCCCAGACAGCTTAAGATCCGAAATTAATTTATTTATTTCATCAATGTGATTTCTCATAGAAACTGTACGATCTTTCTTAATCGTTGCCAATCTCTTCCGAATTAAAATTTGATTCACTGCACGCTTTGTATCATAAGTGCGTTCTAATTTATTCCATATTTTATGAGCTGTATTTTCATCTTGAAGTGATGCAAGAACATTATCACTTAATAATGATAATAATAAAGCGTAAGCCTTTTTTGCTTTCACGACATCGGCGGCATTGTCTAGAGCTGCTTCATTTTCCAGGAATTTTTCCAATTCTTTAGCAGCAAAAATTGCCATTACTCTTCGTTTCCATACCGAAAAAACTTTTCCATCACCTTCAAAAAGAGGGACACCGTAAACATCTTTTGAAGAATCCATTCTGCTCAATAAAATATATAAAAAGAAAGTATAAAATCTTTTTCACTCAAAATCCCAGCAGAAATGAAAAACAGAAAGATAACGGCGTCAGTATGTCTCGCAGCTCATTTCAACACCTGCTAGAACCACGCTCTGCTGTTAAAAATAAATAAAAAGGCAGACATAAAGACGTGGATCGAAGTGAGTATATTTGATATTAACAAGAACAATTACACAAACATACTGAAAGAAAACAGAAAATTTACAGGTATTAATAGATTTTGCAAGGCCCATGGCAGAGAATTGGCGGCCGTGAAAGAAAGCTACATTAAACAACCAATCACAAGAAACATAGTTGTACAAAAAGAAATTAATAAGAATTTAATGTAATGCTGTGATTATTTTCAACACTGGCAAGCCCCGTTGCTTTAAGAACTGTCATTCATTGCCTTGCGATTATAAATTCAATAAGAAGGCATGGATGACACAAGATATCTTTAATGATTGGCTAGTGCAATTTGACAAAGAAATGAAAGCTAAAAAACAGAAAATCATTCTCCTGATTGATAATTGCAGGCCTCATAATAGCCCCCGCAAATTGGACAGCATCCGAGTTGAGTACTTTCCGCCGAATTGCACTTCTATTCTACAGCCTCTAGACCAAGGCATCATCCGTGCTGTAAAATCTCGCTACAGAACTCTTTTGGTAAAAAGAATTCTTTGCGGTTGAAAATGGGGATCGGTCAAAAATAAATCTCAAAGAAGCTATTGAAATGATCTCTGGTTCGTGGCAAGAAATTAGCGAGAAAACAATTTCTAACTGTTGGAAACATGCCCGGTTAACTGAGACCGAAGAAAATGAATCAGAAATTTTAGATTCGGATGAGTCCTCTGAATTAAACACAATTTGGAAGGCTGCCAAAAAATTAACAACAGTCCCTGATCAGGTGGATTTGGAGGATTTCTTATCTGTGGATGACAATATTCAAACATGCTCTGAAGTATCTGATGAAGATATCATTTTGTCCATTAAAACTACATCAAACCAACAAAATGACGACAGCAGTGATGACGATACTGATGTTACCGACGATTCAAAAGTTACTGCTTCGGAAGCTCTCTCATGCTTGGACAAAATGCGTGATTTTGTTTCACATCAAAAAAATGTTCCAGAGGAGGTATTTTCTCACATTCATTCGTTGCACACGTTTTTGTTATCATCAACTACACAATCGTTTGTGCAAACTAAAATCACAGATTTTCTGCAATAATGTACTATTAAATAAAGGTTAGTCTGTAATTTTGTATTTTTAGTATTGCATTTTATTTTACTAACTTTTTTATGTTAATTTAACTTGTCTTCCATTAAAATTTTCTATAATGAAAAGTAAATTTATCTTACATAATTAATTTACGTGTATATGCAGTTCATTAGATAAATAGGAGTAATTCCGTTATAACGAAAAAATCGTTACAACGAAATATTTTAGCGGTCCCGTGAAGTTCGTTGTAACGGAAATCTACTGTATTACTGACATTGCGCGTATCCTATTTCATAAACTATGTAACATAAAAACTTAAAACGTTAGATTATACTGTATTTTACATAACTGTATAACTACTACCAATTTTTAACTAAGTACACTATTAAAATTTTTGCAGCATTCTGGCAGGTTGTTCGACCGTTTTTTTGAAAAAACGGTTTCATAACCATAATTTAACTATATTCTGACCATATAATGGCGAAGAATAAGGTCAGAATAGTGTTAAATTACCGGTTGTGTAACCGTTTTCGGAAAAAACGGTCAAATGACCTGCCAGAATGCTGCAAATTTTTAACAGTGTACCTGTAATTTATATTTATAGTTTTTTTTTTTTTTTTTTTTTTTTTTTTTTTTTTTTTTTTTACTGAAATTTTATTATAGATTTTGTGTTTTATGGTTTAATTGACTGAAAAAAAAATTCCGTATGTAAACTTCATTATTATTTTAGGCTGAAGTTAAAGTACGATATTGTGAGATTATACACTGTTAAAAAATTTGCAGCATTCTGGCAGGTCATTCGACCGTTTTTTGAAAAAACGGTTTTATAACCATAATTTAACTATATTCTGATAATAAAATGGCCAATAATATGGTCAGAATAGTGTTAAATTACGGTTGTTTAACCGTTTTCGGAAAAAAACGGTCAAATGACCTGCCAGAATGCTGCAAATTTTTAACAGTGTATATAACATTATGAGGATCTATCGAATACTGTTAAAAATCTGCGCATTCTGTCCGGTCATTTGACCGTTTTTATCGAAAACGATTACACAACCGTAATTTAACATTATTCTGAACCTATTATTGGCCATTTTATGGTCCGAATATAGTTAAATTATGGTTATGAAACCGTTTTTTCAAAAAACGGTCAAATGACTGGACAGAATGCTGCAAATTTTTAACAGTGAATATATTTTTAATAATACTGCACGCAACACATTTATGTCATTAAAAATCCTTAATTAGTCTGTCTTAATTAAACTAATTCTAATTATGCATCATTAAAATTATTTAAAGGAATGCGTAAAAAAATTTTGTACAATTTTTCTAAAAAATTGTTTAATTTGAAGAAATATTTACAGCTCCAAAATTTTTTAAATGCTGTCTTAAAAATCACGCAATATTGAGCTGTTGAAGGTGACCTCCCTTGAACTTTAAACAGACTGACTTTGCAAAAATCATGTTTAACATAATATGCTTTATGCTTTTTTAAACTAATTAACTATCTTAATTTATAAAAATTCATTCTAATTAGTTTTGATATTTATTTTTAACTCCATGTATCTAATTGCCACGAAAAAATATGTGTAACCTCTGTTTCGAAAATCCATTAAGTAGAATAAATAATAAGAACAGCTCGGAAAACACTGCTACTCTATACTGCAGAAAATGCTTTACAGAAACGACATCTGATTTTTATCATCCTGATTTTTATCATCAACTGATTAATATTTCATGCAATATCTCCAGTTTTTTAAATTTGCACTTTTTTTTTCTTTCAAATGTCTTTTACTCAAAATTTTGTTTTAAATATTATATTAAAGATTAAACTTTTAGAAAAAATTATACTGAATATGTAAAAATGTGTTAAACAACAAATTTATTTATTGAGTACAAATATTAAATAAAAAATATTTATTAAATGTAACCTGCGTTAAAAGATTTTTCGCGTTAATATTTATTTCAATTTTACAGATTAATTTTTTCAAGTTGCAGCACAATGTATAGAGACTACCGATATACTTACGACTTTCGATGACTAGAGACTACCGATAACATATTCTTTATTCAGGAAAATCTGTATCTTACTCATAAAAATAGGGAAAACGATACCTTAGAAAGCTCATGTAAAAGTGGTCTCACCCATTAAGATATATATTTTTTAAATTTTATTCTTGTTTTTTTTTTTTTTTTTTTTAGATTTAGAATATGGACACCTTGAAGTTTTCAGAAGAGATACACAGCATAATAAAAATAATTGGATTTTAAACGAATATTGCAGATATTCAAGTATAAAGAGTTATCCGCAGACAAGAAAGAAGGCAATTTTGGATATATTTTGACCAGACATTAACACATATTTCAAGCATTAGAAGGAAATTTTTCTCGTATATAGTAGTGTTCACACTATTCAAATATTGCAATAGATTGCATATATTATCATTAAATATTTTGCTAATATAAAGATTATATAATCAATATTTGTCATAATTGGCATTTAGTTACAACTTTTTCCAATGTAATACCGACATCGAAAATTATTTGTTTTACATTGAAAATATTTCTAATGAAACCAGAATATCACGAGAATACGTTTTTTCAGGCATTGGATAGTACATTTTGATGAAAAATTATTTAGCACAAAATGTAACCCTAATACTAGGGTAACATTTCATTTTAATTGGGACAGAAAAAATAGTGAATAAAGTAAAAATAAATAAATAAATTATAATATCCCCTATTATCTTTTGTGTTGGTTTGAATAAAAATAAATATAATATCTAGTAACTTTTAGGATAGCAATGGAATGTAAAAACTTTTGACACGTTTTAATGTTGTTGCTTGAATGATTATACAAAATGAACGGAATCAATGGTATGTTCGGCTATTAAAATAGAAATATATTTATTCTTTTTAAGCAAATCTGCAACTTTTATGTCAGCAACTGAATGTAAATATATTTGACAGGTTTGCAATTTTGTTCTTCGGATACGTATAGAAAATTAAAGGAATAAATTGTAGGTAGGGGTTTCAAATTGGAAACTTCCTTATGTTTTTTAAACATATCTGTGATTTAAGGACACCAGTATAGTTGTGAAGCAAGTTACATGTTTTTAATGGTAGTGTATTAAGATTTATACCCATTGCATGAAGTTAATGGCATTTTAGGAAATCAAAATTGAAATTTTTTATGCTTTTTCAACCAGTCTGTGATCAATTAATACTGCATCGCTACCTTAAACTTCGTTATTTCAATTATTATTGCTATTGCCTTAAGTTTCTTGTTTGCACTTCAAACAAATGTTTTTTAGTTAAGCATGTTAAACATGTAAGAAATTGTAAGTAACAATAGGGTCAAAACACTGTACTCAAACTAGTGTCGTGAAGAAATTTTCTCCCACTGATATAAACGTTAAAACATACAACCAATTTCTTAAAAGGTGTTAAAAACGTATAAAGATATTAGTTAATATAACCTTGAGATCTTTTGAACGCACATGCGTTCATTTTCATAGGGGACAGATGACTAACTGAAAATAGAAAACATACGTAAAAACAAAACAAAATATCACGCATGCGCAAGTGAAGTTCAATCCACTGCTTAAAGAGAGGTGAAAAGATATAGTCATATTTTCAGGAGTTCTTCAAATTTTCAGAATATTAAACGAAATCGGGGAATATTATAAGAAAAGACATCGTTAGAAACAGTATCACTCCAAAGTAAAATCTCAATAGGACTATTGAAGAGTAATCGTTAGATGTCTTTTAGCCTTTCTTTAAATCATTCAGCACAGAACTTAAAAAAGTTTTTTTTATATTTTTATGACATCTCGAAAATTTAAAGAAAGGCAAAAAGAGCTCTTATCAGATACCAAGTTTAACAAACCAAGTACAGTTTCATCCAGATTGCAGCAAAAATAAATATTAAGATAAATTTCGAAAAGTTAAAATAATCATTTCAACATCTAACCATTACTCTTCAATAATTCGTGAATCCATCGAGATTTTCCTTAGGAGTAATACTGTTTGATACGATGTCTTTTCCTATAATATTCCCACAATTTTGTTTAACATTCTGGATATTTCAAGAACTCTAGAAAATATGACTTGACCTTTTCACCCCTCTTTAAGCAGTGGACTCAACTTTGCTTGCCAATGCGTAGTATTTTGTTTCCTTTTTACCCCACTGAAAAGAAGGGTTATGTGTTTCACGCGTATATGAGTATGTGGATTTCTTTATACCCTCGAAACATCCCAACGACTGGATAGATTTTAATGAATAATGACTCTATCAATTCGTCTTAATCGTCCGATGGTTATAGGATAGTCTTTGTTTTTATAAATTCAAAATGGCCGCCGTAAAAAACAAAATGGCGGTAGAGACGGAAAAAAAAAATACGCACCCTATTGAGTGGCATATCATTGGATAGGTCTTTCAAAATGAAGACGATGTTTCATTGACCATTTTGCAGTCAGAAGCTCCGTTTAAATATTACACAACCTGGAAGTTGTGTACTTTGGATCTCTACCATTACTGTAACTCTAACCTTCATAATAGACCTCCATAGGCCTAATCAAAACAGTGTTTGTAGATCGAAACTAATAATTAAACACAACTTAAAGTTCATCAATACAAGTAAATAAAAAAGAAAAAGGAAAGTGCCCAGCTAAACTGATGGCATTGAGCTCACAGGCTATTCACACTAATTGTATATTATACTCTTATTTTAAAGAATAGTGGTACCGAATGACCCCTCAAAAAAATAAGTGAAGGGGGATTAGCCACCGTTTTCTCCTTTATACTTAACCAATGAACCTCCAAATCTAATCAGGGAAGCTCCTTAACATAATAAACCGGTATACCAAATTTGGAGCAAATCGAATAATCTTGCACAAAAACCCATTTATCTAAATTAAGGGGGGTGGACTGACACCCCCTTTCCCCCTTTATCCTTAACCAATGAAACCCCAAAATTAATCAGGGAAGTTCCTTAACATAATAAACCGGTATACCAAATTCGGAGCAAATCGAATAATTCTGCCTGAAAAACCCATTTATCGGAATTAAGGGGGGGGGGGGGGTGGACTAACACCCCTTTTCCCCCTTTATCCTTAACCAATGAAACCCCAAAACTAATCAGGGAAGTTCCTTAACATAATAAATCGGTATACCAAATTCGGAGCAAATCTAATAATTCTGCATGAAAAACCCATTTATCTGAATTAAGGGGGGGTGGGGGGTGGACTAACACCCCTTTTCCACCTTTATCCTTAACCAATGAACCCCCAAACCTAATCAGGGAAGTTCCTTGACATAATAAAACGGATTACCAAATTTCGGAACAAATCGAATAATTCTGCATGAAAAACCCATTTATCTGAATTAAGGGGGGGGGGGGGGGTGGAATAACCCGCTTTCCCCCCTTTATCCTTAACCAATAAACCACCAAAACTAATCAGGGAAGCGCTTTATCAGAATGAACCTAGAAAAAAAATTGAAGCAAATGGGATGATTCTATCAAGAGTTATCGCGTTACGTACACACATACAGAACCGGCGGGCACATAAGCTCTCAGGCTTTGATAGCCTGTAAGCTAAAAAGTAAGTAATATAAAAAATAGTTTCATATTGATGAGAAATAATTAATTAGCTTTCTTTTTACGCAGTCGGGTTTTTTGATTTTTTTAATTTAATACATTTACGTATGTTTTCTATGTCCAGTCAGTCATATTTTCGCTTTGAAAATGAATGCGTGTGCGTTCATTAGATTTCAGGATTATATTAAATAATATCTTTTTACGTTTTTAACAGATTTTAAGAAATTATATGTATGTTTTAACCCTTATATAAGTAACAAATTAACAAGTAACAAAAATAATAGGCCAGTATTGATGTGTTACATTTACAAATGTGTAGACAACTTAATTAGAAAATAGGAATATTTAAAAACTTAAATATTAAATAAATTAAAATAATAATGTAGACATAATTTTAACCAAACTCCAATCTTGCTACCGTTTGTTTTTCGGATCGTATTTTGGTTTAAGTTGTAATCCAGCACATACAATATAATTAACTTTCCTTTATATGTATATGCTATTTTTAAAACAAGCAAAACACATCAAATCTAAGTAATATTAGGATTCGTATGCAATTAAGTTGCATATGAATTATTTCACAGAGTGCATAATAGACTACAATAAAACAAAGAAACTAAGTTAGCTACATCTGATGATTTATGTTCCCTCACACTCGTGATTAATGTGCTTTCTACAACTCATTACAATTCCTAATGTATATAAATGATAAGAATACCATTATTCAGCATCCGACAAAACTGTCCCGTTAGTATTCTTAGATTATGATAATATGTAGTTAATTTAGTAAATTATCATTTCTCTCCGAGATGCATTAATTGTTCATAGGAAATTCCATCACACATATAGTTAAAGACTTTTTCGCAAATAACAGTTTAAAGAAACTCTAAATAAAAACAAAAGTTATTTTTACATTACAAAAACATATAAAAACGTATTAAAACCTCTTGCACGACTTTTAAAATATTGTTTGGTTCATTTTTTACAAGAAAAGAAAAAAAAATATATCTATATTGTAATTTAAAGCAAAATATTACTTTTGCTCAGAATAAAATAGTAAATGTAAAAAATAAGCATATTTAACTTCCTCGAGAGTAACATGTGGAATTTATTATATAGACTTTGTTTAAGCTGCAATAACGTTGATAAAATGTGGTTCAGTTAAGAATCTGAAAACTCTGGTATTGTTCAGTTGCAATTGATAATAAATAAAAAAAAATGGTTGCGAAGGTGTAAGTCGTAATATGGAACTCTCTATTAAAAGTTTGGCAATCTTGATGATCAAACAATGACAGCATTAAAAAAGAAAAAAAACCTGGATTATTATCTATATACAGGGTGATTCAAAAATTTTTTACAAAATGACATGGTAAATCATGCATACAACAAGGATGAAAAATCACATAGGAACATGGGGTCGCAAACCACTTATTTAGACACAAATGCAGGCCGTTTCCTCCTAACTCAATTTGCATTTACGCTAGTAACTTTCAGAAAACTGAAATATATTATAATAAATGATTTAACAGACATTTTCACCTTTGTTGTAAATGTGATACGACATTTACATTTCAATGCTTGTGTTTAAAAAACTCCCAAGAAACACTGGTCTACACTTTTATCGAAAAACTTTCCATAAAATAAACATATAAATTCAGATAGGTTGCATATAGAGTATTGACAAGGACGATTAAATAAAGTTTTGTTTGGTATTAAACAAAACTGGTAGAAGTTTTAATTATACGCGACATAAGTATACACTTGACGCCCCCATCTTGGACTGTGATTATGCATGCAGCATCATTGATTGCTTGAGCAACATGTTTTTCTAGATCTTTTTGTGATGTTATCACGTTTCACACAAAACAAGATACATATCATCGCATTTTCATTGCAATGTTTTTATTTTCCGGGTTTAGTTAGGATGACACACACCGTATTTGAGACTAAATAAGTAGTTCGCAACTCTATATTCCAATGTGATTTTTATCCTTGCTTAATACCTGGATTGGCATGTCATTTCGTAAAAAAATTTTTGATTCACCCTGTATACACGTTTTACAATTATCCAAGTAGATTTTACTTGATAGTAATTATACAAGACTTCTGCCGAGAATATTTAACTGTTAGTCAGGATCGTATATGTACATGTACTCAGATTAAGAGAAGAATGTCAAACAATAGAGGATAATGGATTAGTTGAAAAATAATTTAAAAGGCGGAAGTTTTTATGACAATATTCCGGAATTGCCTAATCGGGTAGGAAAACTGGTCGTTGAGTTTTAACATTATGTATATTTATTGTTTCAAAGTGAAAACTGCTTATTCCGGTCCTTTTCCCTCTGCGCAGGGAGGAAAGGACACGTGTCTCTGGTTTTCCCTTTTCATAGGGATAATGTTGTTGATTTATCTTTATTTCACCGTTTGAGCTTGTGCAAATTAAGAAGTTGAGGTTTTTCAGTTTTAGTTATATGTATATTTACTGTGGCAAAATGAAAGCTGATTATTCCGGCCCTTTTCCCTCTGCGCAGGGAGGAAAGAACATGTGTCTCTGGTTTTCCATTTCCATAGAGATAATGTTGTTGATTTATCTCTATTTCACCGGCTCAGCTAGTGCAACTCAAGAAGTTGGGGTTGGTTACTTTTAAATGTATACACTATATATATATTGTGTCAAAGTGTAAGCTGATTATTCCGGCCCTTTTCCCTCTGCGCAGGGAATAAAGAACACATGTCTCTGGTTTTCCATTTTTCATAGGAATAATGTCGTTGATTTTTCTCTATTTCACCGGTTGAGCATGTGCAGCTCAAGAAGTTTGTGTTGAAGTCCCTATGTGGGCAACTTCTTGTGAAATCGAAAATTAAATAGAGCGAAAACGACATTTACAGTTCAATGCTTGTGTTTAAAAAACTCCCACAAAACACTGGTCTACAATTTTATCGAAAAACTCTCCATAAAATAGACATATAAATTCAGATAGATTCCATATAGAGTATTGACAAGGGCGATTAAATAAAGTATAGTATAAATAAGCAGCAATTAAAAGATTTGTAATTTTGAAAACTTGAATTTATTGCGAAAGGAAACTAAACATATCATAACTCTATGTACGTAGGCAGGAAAGTACGCGAGTGGACGTGTTCATGTCGTATGTTAGCTTGAATCACATTCTTTACACGCCTCGGCATATAATCAGTTGCTCAGTCTTGCACGAACATTCCAAATGGTGGCCAAACAACCTCTTTGCCTTAACGCAGGAACAGCATGATTCCCAGGAGCCTGCTGTATCGGTCACTTGTGACTGTACAGCTAACAAACTCGTTCATTGTGACTTCCTCGAAGAAGTACGGGTCCAAAATGAAACTCACAGTGAATCCGCACCATGCTGTGACGTAAGTGGAATCTAGCGGTTGATCTTGTAAGGCATGAGGATTGGAGGAAACCCGTATACGGCAGCTCTGTGTGTTCACATCAACATCTAAGTGAAAACGAGCCTCATCTGTCTATAAGACATGCGATGGTCAGTACGCATCCACTTGCCTCATCGCCTGAAAAACGCAAGGCAAAATTAAGACGTGCAGATAAGGGTAGAGATACACAATTTTGCGTAAAATCATGCGCTCTGTTGCCAACGGAATGTCCTGTGCTCTTGCTATTGCGCGACCGCTTACAGTACCAATTGAAGAACTTACTGAGGCTTCAGCAGTTGCAATTGCAATTTCCTACACAATACCTGCCTCAGTGGCACGTTGTTCTCTTTCCTTTGCCCTGGGCTTGGGGGCTTGCCCTGACCATATGCCACAACCGGGTTCCCAGGGTGGGTGATATCCCTCTTCCCTTGATGAAGAATCGTCGACCAAATTTTAAAATAGATAATTTATCTATTCCGGTCAAGGATAACATTGTTTATTTGTGTTTTGTCTAAGATGGGAAAATTTATTTGTTGGAACACTTTACAGGACTCAGGGAAAATATAACTAGATTTTCTCTGGTGATAAAGAAGGTTAGACATTCGTGAGAATGGACTTCGTCCACAGCCTATGAATATTTGGTGCTGCTCAGTTATTGAAAAAAAATATATATATATGGCCATGAAGCTGTGGAGAATATATACGAATTCCTTCTTTTAAGAAAATTTCATCCTGTTAACTTATTGGTCTATTTTCTGTCATTCGCTCTTATAAGAGTATATAGACAGAAGCTTTTTGTGTGCTTGGTGGTGTACCGCCAATGCGTCATAAGATTGTTGCAAGGGTAAAAAAATATAGAGTTATACACTGTGAAGAAAAGGTTGAGATAGATGGGGTGAAAATTGATACTAATAAATTGATGCTGAAAATTTCTATACTCAGGCATAGTATTTATATAATTCGTTGTCATATCAAATTTCTTTCTGACACAAGAATTTCTGTGTCACCTACTTCTAAATTTCGAATAGTTTTCACGGACGGTTGCAAAATTGGGAACGGAGTTTCTGCTGTCTACACAATATATTATCAAGGTACATTAGAGATTATTCAGTAAAGTTACATTACCTGAACTCAATTTTTCAGGCAGAGTTGACTGCTATTCGATGTGAATTGAATGGTTTGTTAATATAATATTTGACTCACCAACTATTTATTCTGATAGTTACTCTGCTATTCAGGACTCGCAGAACATTTGTAGGGTGAATATTATAAAAAAAAAAGAAATCTTTGAATTACTTAAAGCACACACTCACAAGAAAGTCAGCATTGAATGGGTAAAAGCGTATGTCGGCATTGCAGGGAATGGGTGTGCCGATCAATTGTCAAAATGAGTTTTGACTCTAATATTGCGGAAGTTATGTGAATATTTCAGTTCCTCTTTCGATGTTAGATATATTTTTCCAGAAGAAAATTAATGAAAACTGGCAAAACGAGTGGTCTGATTCCGAAGTTGGAGGATATACTTACACGGTATTAAACAAAGTAGACTCAAAATTTGTTCAGAAACCAAATTGGACAGTGTTTTATACTGGCTCGTGGGAGTTTTCATGTGTTTTTGCAAAGAATTTGTAAAAGATCTTCAGATAATTGAGACTGTGGGGAAAAGGGTACCGTTTTGCATCACATATTTGGACAGTGTCCTTGATGCTTTTTTCTTTTAAAGTTTTTCGCAAGACATTCTTCGTAACAGTCTTAACCCCTTGAGGGGCAAGCAAAAATGTCTCTAAATATTGAATTCTCACCGGAATAACCGAAAAATTTTATTTTTAAATGAGGAAAAGCAATTTTTCATTGATTCCCCTCCAAAGTTAAAAATATAAAATGTTGTTAAAATTTTCTGGTGATAATCTTGTTTAAATTAGGTGGGTACCTCAATTTTATACCTCAAGGGGTTAAGCGAGTTTTATTGGATCCAAAAAAAACTGTCATCGATTATCTATAACAAGTTAAATGAATTGTATTCTTTTATTCATTATAATTTCTGATCTTCAAAATTTAATAACACTGAGTGCTTCTTTGATACTTATTGATTCTGAATGCACTATTCGAACTCTACTTATTTTCTGAACTTACTAGATTATCAATTTTATATAGTTGTGTTTAAAATTTAGCATACTAGTAAACAATTAATATAAGTTTAGTTTTCAGTTGCTTACAGCAAGCGCTGTGGCCTTGTTGTTGTTTTGTTTCAATTTGGAGAAGAAATATGTATTTAATCAATTTTCATATAGATGATCACTGACTAAGCTTGTTCCGTTGACTTTTTTTTTTTGCTGGATCGTTATGGGGAACTCTTCCGCTGGGATTTTGGTTCCATAAAACTTACGGTTTGACACCTCGAAAGAATGTCCTCGTCTTCTTTCCTTTTCAACATCCAGATAACCGGTTTCTTCAAATTTACGAATCTTGATTTTGACTGCATTTACGAACGGGGGACCCTTAATTTTCCTCCTTAAGTTTTTCAGGAGGTCCTTAAGTTTCCTTAAGTTTTTCAGCTCCATATAAGCACGGAGTGCTGCTGAAGGATTGCTCTCCTTCTGCTAAACTTTCAAGACCGGACCCGCACGATCGTGCGAGTTAGACATCAACTAAAATTTCTGTGTTATCTATTCCATAAATGCCGGAATTGAGTGACTGTGCTGGTTAACAGAATCTATATTATATCAATTTTCTCAATAGATAGTGAATTATAAGTTACATATTTCAGTTATATCATTGTTAAAAAAAAAAAAAAAAACCTCAAAAAGCTGTCCGGTCTTAAAGGGTTAAAAAAGTTTTACGATCAATGCGAGTTCCTTCTTGTTCAGCGTCATGTTCACTGCGAAGAATTAACTTCTTTGAACCATACGTACCACTTTTATAGCGAAATTACATTAGCTACTCATTTACATATGTTTAGCAGAGCCATTTGTTGGAAAAATTTAAAACTTTAGCATACGGAAACCTCGGCCTTACTATCTACATAACACATGTTTGAAGTTTCATTCGGATAGTGGAATCAGTAGAACCGGAGCAATGAACCTCTGACTATCGTCAGTTTAATTGTGAACGCCCTGTAAAATGTCAATCAAATAAGTAACAATAAGTGCTATACATATTGTATTTAATAGGAGGCAAGATGATGCGGAGCAGAAAATCATACGAGTAAATTTAATTTGGAATCTCAATTATAAAAACATCAATTTTAGAACTTTTAACGAATGTATCAACTGAGCAAATAATGTATATGTTAATACGTTGGTTTATAAAAATAATTAAATTTTTACATATAGTAAAATTAACCACATTTATTTAAACACTAGAAAGGTAGCCCGTCAAAAATGACGGAAATTTAGATATAAAGATATATACAACTCATGTGCAAGAATATGAGTTTTCTCGCTTGTTCCGCAGTGATAGATGAAAATAACACATTTAAAGAACGAAACACATTTCTGAAAAACTGTGTACAGTAGAAGACCACTAATCTGCACAGTTTGGTTCCAAGTATTATGCAGATTTGAGGCTTTTTTGCGGTCATGTCTATTCAATCTTTGTTTACATTTTTTTTAATTCATATATTGGACAATTTAGATTGTTACGCCTTAAAAATAAATAAATTTTACACTTGAAGTAAGGTAAAAACTATTAAATTATCGTATACGATTTCATGAAATGGTATTACATGGTATCATATGTGTGTGCTTCACGATCTTGGTTACGACGTTAGCGAAATTGGCTGCAACTTGTCATAATCCTAATAGTGTAGCAGCTATAACAAAAAAGTAACCAGTTTTTAGCAAAATTTCTGATATAAAGTAGTTTTCAAAAACTTGTGTAAAATTGCAGGCTGTTCTCATGTTATGTCAGTCCTAAGAATAATATTTCTAACATTGAAGAGTTTCCATGTATATATGAAATTTAGAAAAGCTTCTCCAAAAGAAAGGTCCTGAAATGACATTGTAATTCCTCTAACTTCAAAGGTTAATCGGGCCCTGATGTTGTTTACTGAAACCTAATAAATACAGTTATTTTGAATATTACAATAGAATTAAACAGTTAAACATATTTAACTTAAACCCGCTGTTACTTCCCGATGTTATTTTTTACTATTAAGAAAGAAAATTATTTAAATTTTTCAAATCATGCATTTATAATATTTTCCCGTCTTTAATAACTAAATAATGAAAAAATATGCTTTTGTTCTGAGCTCATAAATATGACACTAAAATAATGTAACTAAGAGACATTGCAAAATTAAATCTTTGTGATTTCAAACCATAAACAAACGATACCGCCACCATTTTACCTACTATGATGTCATTAGAATATTGTCCATTGATTGTTGGAGAACTTACTTTGTTAATGATTACCTCAATGATTTAAATTTTTTTAAAGTTTCACGATGAATGAATCACTTGTGTTTGTTTAGGTTTATGGAATGATATATTAACCTGTTCATTCCGGCTGGATCACCATTTGTACCCAATATATTTTTTGACCAAAGCACGGCTAGGGTGCAACTCATGTACCCTAGCTCTTTTTCCCCTTCCTGAAAACCAGTGTTATCAATCACTTGACATTTACGGAGCGTAGGTCACTGAAACACCCACCCACTTAGGGGAAGATGCGAACTTTTCTCCTTTGGCGATAGGAAGAGGTAACTGTTTACTTGTTGGCGATTTATTGAGTCTTTCTTTTAAGTGTCAGTGTTCGATTTTCTTTCTCTTTCTCATTTCATTTTTGTTTTGAGTAGCGTTCGACAGCAATTTTTTTTACTATGGCTCCCAAATTTAAGGGTCTTTCTCAGAGTGAGATTGAAAAACTCATGAATGATTTCGATTCTGAAAATTATGCTGATAGCGATTCAGACTGCGAAAATGATATATCATTGAATTATTCTATTGATGAGAGCAGTAATGCAGTTACAATCGAGGATGCCTCTCCCAGAATATTTGAATGGAAAGTTCCCGAAGAGCAAGATTCGATAAGAATTCTAGATTTCACAGCAAAGCACGGAATAAAAATAGATATGGACGGACAAAGTCCGTATGACTATTTTAAACTTTTATTTTCCAATGAAATCTTGGAATTAATCTCCGAAGAAACGAACAGATATGCAGAAAATGTATTAGAACTGCGACCCGACGATTCCGGAAAAAAGAAGCACTCACCTGAGTGGATAAAAACAACTCCTAATGAGATTGAGAAGTTTCTAGGGACGATTTTGTTGACGGGACATATAGATAAAGATAGACTCCAGGATTATTGGTCCACAAATGAACTGATCGAAACGCCAGTCTTTCGAAAAATAATGCCTCGAGACAGATTTTTTGCAATTTTGAAGTTTTTGCATTTTTCAAACAATCATGAAAAACCTTCTAAAGATTCCGCGGAATACGACAGACTTTGGAAGATAAGGAAGTTGTTTGAAATATTAAATGAGACATATAAGACAGTATATGACCCAGTAGAGCACCTTTCCCTGGATGAGGTTATTATAAAATTTAAGGGTCGCGTTGCTTTTAGGCAATATATACCTAAAAAAAGAAAGCAATGGGGAATAAAACTTTACAAAATTACTGACAAAACTGGATATACATATGACATGCGGGTATATTTGGGAAAAGACAAAAAAGAAAATTGTTCAGCATCGTACAATGTAGTAAATACGATGACAGAATGCGTAAAGGGCAAGGGCCATAAATTGTATATGGACAATTTGTTTTCTTCCCCTGATTTGTTTTTTGATCTTTTAAATAAAAAACAGATTAATTCATGTGGAACTGTTCGGTGCAATAGAGAAAATTTTCCCAAAGATATCTGTCAGGTCAAGATAAAGCGAGGAGAGATTTGCACACGATATGGACAAGGCCTGACTGCGCTGCGCTGGAAGGATAAGAGAGATGTATATATGTTAAGTAGTATGCATCATCCTACAAAACAAGAAAATTGCAGCGATTCTAATGACATGAAAAAACCTCCAATCGTAGCTGACTACAACGAGAACATGGGATATGTAGACCTAAGTGACCGGATGACAACGAGTTACTCTTTCCAAAGAAAGACTGTCAAGTGGACGAAAAAACTATTTTTTCATTTATTTGACATGTCAGTGCTAAACGCATACATACTATCGAAACGCACTGAAAGCCAGAGGGAATTTCGATTAACTTTAATCGGAAGCCTCATTAAAAAAACCGAAGTTGAAAATCCAAAGGCTATTCCATCAACATCAACTGATGAACACTGGCCACTAAAAGAAAAAAAGAGGAGGAGATGCGTCGTTTGCTACAAAAATGCCTTACAAAGGCGATCAACAGTCGTTTGTAAAACATGTGATGTTGCTCTATGCATTGATAAAAATTGCTTTTCAGAGTATCATACATCACCAGTTTATAAAAAAGCAAAAGTCGTTTAAGAAATGTAATAACATTGCTGCTCTCATCAAACACTTCACAAATCATTCATGAAAAACAACAGCTCTTTTCAGAGCTAAAAAACAGCTCTTTTCAGAGCTCAAAAGCTCCCTCGGGAGCTTTAATTTTTATAAAAAAAGAAACCACATAAAAACAATCATGACACGCACAAAAGAGCTCACACATTTAAACACGTGGCCATAAAATGAAACTCCATATGTTTCACTAACATATAAATATAAATTCTGAAAATATTTTCCATAGAAAAAGTAACAGGATAGAAATTCATAAAAATCAGAGATTTTCTCCATCCATCTTCTTTAATCATTTAGCGTATGGCATTTTTTTGCTCCTTTAAGATTATAAGGCACGACAGCGGGAAAGAATAATCAGTTTCAAACCCCATATTAAACAATGTTGTTTGAAAAATACTTTGCCTTTATTAGAAAAAAGGAAACGCTATTCGATTCCTTAGCATGAGAATAAAAATTTATGCAAATTGAATGCAGTCACGAAAGAAATTCACTTCTTAAATGTAGAAAAAGTTGAGTTAGAATTTATGAAAAAATAAAGAGATGACCAACCTCCCCCCCCCCCCCTTCCTTTATCAAACGTATAGCGTTATTCATTTTCCTGCTCCTACTTGGCGACCTCTTCCTGCCACCGAGCATCATAAATCGGATAGCTCGATTTATGATGCTCGCTATGAATAATGATGCTATGAAAATCGGATAGATAGAATTTCAGAAAAAATAAAGAGATGAGCAAGCTCCCCCCCCCCTTTTCTCCTTCATCAATCGTCTAGCGTTTTTCATTTCCCTGCTCCTATATGGCGTCCCCTACCCGGCGGCGAGCATTATAAATCCGCTTCAAACGCAATATTCGACAATATTGTTTGAAAGACACTTTGCCTTTATTGGAAGAAAGGAAAAGGTATTCGATTCCTTAGTATCCGAATAAAAATTTGTGGAAATTGAACGCAGATACGAAAGAAACTCACTTCATAAATGTGTAAAAACTTAAGATAGAAATAAAAAAAAAATAAAGAGATGAGCAAGCTCCCCCCCCCCCCTTCCCCTTCATCAATCGTCTAGCGTTTTTCATTTTCCTGCTCCTATATGGCGTCCCGTACCCGGCGGCGAGCATTATAAATCCGCTTCAAACGCAATATTCGACAATATTGTTTGAAAGACACTTTGCCTTTATTGGAAGAAAGGAAAAGGTATTCGATTCCTTAGTATCAGAATAAAAATTTGTGGAAATTGAACGCAGATACGAAAGAAACTCACTTCATAAATGTGTAAAAACTTAAGATAGAAATAAAAAAAAAAATAAAGAGATGAGGAAGCTCCCCCCCCCCACTTCCCCTTCATCAATCGTCTAGCGTTTTTCATTTTCCTGCTCCTATATGGCGTCCCGTACCCGGCGGCGAGCATTATAAATCGGCTTCAAACGCAATATTCGACAATATTGTTTGAAAGACAATTTGCCTTTATTGGAAGAAAGGAAAACATATTCGATTCCTTAGTATTAGAATAAAAATTTCTTCAAATTGAACGCAGATACGAAAGAAAATCACTTCATAAATGTGTAAAACTTAAGATAGAGTTTCAGAAAAAATAAAGAGATGAGCAAGCTCCCCTCCCCCCCCCCAATTCCCCTTCATCAATCGTCTAGCGTTTTTCATTTTCCTGCTCCTATATGACGACCTCTACGCGACGGCGAACATCAGAAATCGGCTCTGTTGTTTGAAAGATACTTTGCCTTTATTAGAAGAAAGGAAACGGTATTCGATGCATTAGTATCAGAATGTAAATTTCTGCAAATTGAAAACTGTTACAAAAGGAACGCACTTCGTAAATATGTAAAAAATTAACGAGGCAGAATTTCATAAAGATAAATATATGAGCAACCTCCCCCCCCCCCCCCCTTCATCAAACGTATAGGGTTTTTTATTTTTCTGCCCATATATTACGACTTCTCGCCATTGAACATCATAATTTGGCTTCAAACTCCATATTCGACAATATTGTTTGAAGGGTACTTTGATTTTATTGGAAAAAAAGGAAACGCTATCAGATTTCTTGGTACCAGAATAAAAACTCCTACAAATTGAACGCAATTACGAAAGAAACACGCTTCGTAAATGTGTAAAACTTTTGACAAAATAAAGAGAGGAGCAACCTCCCTGCTCCCCATTCCCCTTCATCAATAGAATAATATCTTTAATTTTCTTGCGCCTGCATCACTCACTACGAAATTCGCTATGTAAATATTTAAAAATTAACGAGACAGCATTTTAGAAAAAATAGAGAGATGAGTACCCTCCCCCCTCCCCACAGAAGTTTTTCTCGAAATGTTGACTATTCTATCTTATGACGATTTTCGGAAATCAGCTTGAAGCGTCGTATTTGATAAAATTGTTTGAAAGATACTCTGACTTTTTCGAAAAATGGAAAATGTTATTTGATTTCTTGATATCTGAAGAAGAATACTTGCTAATTGAACATATTTGCAAATGAAAATGTCTTTATGAATGAGCAGAAATTACATTGAATGGATTTTGTATTAGACTGACGAGATTCATCTGCAATTTTTCCATCTCTAAAAGTTATAAGACCCATTTCCAAATCAAGTGCTAGGACTTAAATATGTTATATTATTATTTCAAGGATTGCTAAATAGTAACAAACTTCATTCATTATAATTATATTTTATATCACATATAAAAGAAAGAAAAACCTTTTTAAGCTTATTTTACTTTTATGAATCATTTTAATTTTCTTTTTATTCAAATTTTCATTTTTTTTTCTAAATATCAATATAAACACTTTTATTTATTTATTTATTTTACATATACAGTTTGACGCATAGTATGCATCAGAAAAGTTTCTCATATAATGAAATTTCACATTTTCCTAATTATCCATATACATACGTATCTCTTAAAATATAGCAAGCTATTTTATTTTAAATTTTCGAATGTTACTTTTAAAACATCTTATACGTTGGAGTTTCTGGAAAATTATACAAAACAAAATACCTGGAAAATAGTATACTTACTAACTGAGAAGAAAATAAGAATTGCAAAGCCAGCGATGAAATTTTATAAAAAGAGGAAACATTTATTAAGAAATAAATTTTTGTCTTAATTAATGGCAATTTATAAGATATATAAAATAAAAAGTAAATGAATTGTTATTTTGGTTTTTCAATCAAGCCAAAAACAGATGAAGCTCCGAAACTGGTTTTTACGGCAACCCTATTCCCTCCGAATTCCCAGAATCTCAAGGACGACTGCGCCTTTCAATACGAATCTAAGATTCCCGCGAAATAACTCTCTTTGAGAGAGGGGGAGAAAAAATTGGAAAAACTGCCGTATTGTGGGCTAAAATGTATTTTGAATAGTGCCGAAAAGTAAAGGTTAAGCTGTGAACCTAATTTCAACTAAAGTTATCCAAGGATATATGTATTTTTAATTGAAATTAAAAACAATGTTTTGATCTCGAAATAAAAAGTTTTAGTATGTATAATTGGTTATTTCTGTTAATTATTTATTTAGGTACTTTTCCATTATAGCGCATTTTAAAAAAAAAGCTTGGCGCAATTCGGGCATCAGAAAGTGAGATATGTTGCCAAAATATATAAACAGCTATGAAAACAAATCTAATGAACTTTTATTTTTGTTTATATATGCACTTATATACATAAAAAAATCGGGAACAGATGTCATATTCGCCCCATATTGGCGCGATTTTTTTTTGTCGCCTATATCATATAGGCAACAGGTATTTAACTTGCGCCTAAGTGTCGTTATTTTGCTTGATGTGGTAACCCGGATTATGTTGTTTATGCTGTTGATGTTTTCGCCAAATTGGCAACCGAAAAAAATCGCGCCAATATGGGGCGAATATGACATCTGTACCAAAAATCGTTTCTAAATATATATATATTTTTATATACAAATTACGGCACAGATTTCAGATATGAACCGGGATACCCAACTGGCGCCAAAATGGTGTTATTTTGCCTGCTATGGTAACCCGGCTATTGTTTTTTATTTATTAATAAATTGTTTATTTACTTTTATTTTCTGTTTTTAATTATGTAAACTGTTTTGTTCTATAGCTATTATTCAAACTTTTATTTATTTATAGTTATTTCCTTTTCAAAATGATAGCAAATAATTTAAAAATATATAAGTAACTGGTATTCGAAAGCGAGATTTCTGCCAAATTGGCGTCAGAGAAAAATCACGCCAACCCCGATGCGTGTATGACATCTGTGCAAAAATTACGGGTACAGATGTCATATTCGCCCCATATTGGCGCGATTTTTTTCTGTCGCCAATATCATATAGGCAACGGGTACTTAACTTGCGCCAAAGGGCTTGATGTGGTAACCCGGATTATGTTGTTTATGCTGTTGATGCTTTCGCCAAATTGGCAACCGAAAAAAATCGCGCCAATATGGGGCGAATATGACATCTGTTCCAAATTACGGCACAGATGTCATATTCGCCCCATATTGGCACGATTTTTTTTCTGACGCCAATGTCAGATACACACCGGCACCGGGTAGTTAACTCTCTCCAAAGTGTCGTTATTTTGCTTGATATGGTAACCCGGATGTTGTTGTTTATGCTGTTGATGTTTTCGCCAAATTGGCGTCGGAAAAAAATCGCGCCTATATGGGGCGAATATGACATCTGTGCCAAAATTACTTTTGTTTATTATAAAAAATGGGTAAATAGCTTTTTTTACATTAAATGAAGGTACTTGTTAGTTATCCCGTCGACCAAATTACTGTCGCCAAATTGTAAGATTAAATGCCAATAATGGTTGACATTAAACATGACAGTGTGTTTCTTACGTCATCAAGTGATTTTTAATTCGACGTTATATTTGTATTTTTATTAATGTTTTGCCAATTTAATTGATATTTCGTTGTTTAAAATAAAAATTATGTCAATTTGTATAATTTGGCGAGTGGTTTGGCGATTTATATAATTTGGCGAAACTGGTCGACGGGATAGCTATCAACTACCTAAATAAATTGCATACATATGAAAAAAATTGCTTGTGAGTATGAAGCAGTAAATAAGTTGTCAGAAAATACGTTGGCAAACTTCTTTCTCGCCAAGCAACTTTTCTCCGAAGTTGTACATAAGCAATGATTGCTAGAAATGCATTTTTAATTATGATATGCGCTTTTATGTTTCACTACATTTATGCATACTATACTGTATGTATAAATGCTACAGTTTATATCCAGGGCTACACAAAAGAATTCGTAAGGGTTACTGAGTATGAGAGTAAATTGCTTAAAGGTGGTTTTTAAAGGAGTTATGCGTTTTTACGCTAAACTGCATTTAGTTTACTAAGAAATGTTGCTAGAATATAGATAAAATGATATACAGGGTCACGCAAAAAATTGGATACATAACCGTCTATGGATGATAATATCTGGAAATGTGATTTCAGTAGTTTTAAGAGTAGGTTAAATTAAATTTTGGCTAAATAGTGGCATGTAATAACTATACTATTTGCTATGGACGATAACTGCTGAAATCAATTTTTTAATTTTTTTATGTGTCTTCTAAAATGTTTACTTAGTTATCTTATTTCCCCAAATAACGAAGTTTTGTTAAAGCATTCAGGATGTGTTGGAAAGTGGTTCATATTCTATGCGTAACGCAGGATTTTTCTTTCTTCTTTAGTCTTACTTTGCATTTATTTTATTTTTAATTTTTTAGTCTTATACTGCTTTATAGAAACTTAGACACAGTTGTCATATACGCCAATTTGGCGAAAACATCAATAGCATAAACAACAACATCCGGGTTACCATATCAAGCAAAATAACGACAGTTTGCCACCAGTTAAGTACCCGTTGTGTATATGACATTGGCGTCAGAAACAAATCGCGCCTATATGGGGCGTATATGACATCTGTGCCGAAACTTTAATATTTAATTTTTAAACTCTTCGCTCCACACCCCTTACATATAGTACAAACTATAACACAGATAGCGCAAAATAATAGACAGTTTGGTACTTTTCTACTGTGGGAGCTTGGGCGTTTTTTAAAAAAAAGTTTGGTGTAATTTGGGCATCAGAAAGTAAGATTTGGGTTCGTTTCCGTTATACGGATACCATTGTCGCCAAGCGTAATAGATGGCGCAAAATGAAAATCACGTGAATTGAAGCATTTGAAAAATAAAAGAAAAAACATTGTCGATACTAAAGTGAGCATTTAAAAAATATAACGTTTGAAAATTCCAGACTTTTACGAACTATTTCATTAAATCACAATTATATACTTAAAATAAGTGAACAAATAACTGTTATAAAATAAAGCAATAAAATAAAACTCATATTAAACTGGTGGCATAAAATTACAAATATCTTTTAGCATTTTGAAATAATTGGCGCATTAGCATACATTTTGGCATGATGTCCGTATAACGGAAAAATATCGAGATTTGTTGTCAAATCATATAAACAGCTATGAAAACAAACTTGATGAGCGTTTTTGTTTGTTTTATATGTTTATTTTATATGTATATTATTGATGTTTTTATGTACAAATCACATCTGTTTCTTTATAAAATTAGAGAAACGTCTTTTTTATATTAAATAAATCGTATAAATAGCGAAAAAATGCGTGTGTATATAAAATGAAACAGTGGATAGGTTCCCGGAAAATATGTTGCCAAATTTCCTTTTTCGCCAAGGCACCTATACTGGAAAAGTACCTAAAGCACATTAAAATCGCGCAGTTAGGAGGTCACACAGTACAGCGTCGTCTATTGGCGGTTATTTTATTAGTAGCATCGGGAGAAAGATGTACAGAAGTACTTTAAATTCTCACTCATAGATTTTGAAAAATATCTTAAAAGAGCGGAGTTTAAATTAAATTTCGGTGACCTCTTTTATGAAAGATTAATGGTTTTAAATGGGAATTTCGCCAAATTAGCCAGCTATCACCAAGTTGGCTAACATTTGGCGCTACTGTGGTAACCCTGCATTAGTTTTTTTCAACAATTACTCATTTCAATGAGGCGGTCCTACCGGAATCGTGAGGGACACACAGAGACTTGGATTTTATATAAATAGATCACTAGTAAATAAAACAACTCCACCGGCAATTAAATTTCTCTAATAAACAATATAAATTAAGTAAAATTTGTATGTTACATTTATTCTTTTTAAGTAAATGCATGCTTTTATGTGTATATAACAATAATTAAGTGTATTTACTAATAGTAAGTCAACAGCTATGATTTTAAACGTAAAACACAAAAAAATAAATTTAGGCGAGGATTTTGCTTCAAGTACACAACTGTGCATTGTTGTGCTCCTGACTTGAAAGTAAAGGATACCCAATGAAATACTGAGAGGACGGCGATATCGTAATTACAGAATGAGTTTCACGCTAAGTAGCGTTTTTAATGCATAACTTCCCTTCCAATACATATATTTTACCTACATTTAATATATATATTTAGTATTAAACTTCTCTTCATTTAGCATAAAATTTCCTTTCTTTTAATGTATAAATCATGTCACTAGAAGAAATGTAATAGTTTATAAAAGTGTTAAAATTCATAATACATTCAAATTTGAAATGGTGTCTGCATATTTGACAACCCCCCCCCCTCTCTCTCTCTCTGTATATTTATATATATATACTAGGGGGCTCTGCCCCCTGCAAGCTAGGCTCGCCAACCCCCGTTCAGACACTGTAAAATCTAAAAGCACGCTAATATGATCGGTTTTAAAAAGATTAGAGAAGATTGAATTATACTGAAAAAACCTGTAGCGATCTCCCCGTAAACGGGTTTCCATTCAATTCCCTTTGATTGCAAAAAAAATAGGTAAAATCAGTTGCTGTTAAAACATCCAATGTTTGTTTTCGTGTTTGGTTAAAGAAGATCAGTTAAACGTTTGAAAAGAAGCTAAAATAAAATGAATTAAGTAAACAGAGTCTTTGTCTCTCGGTATTTTTTAACAGCGTTATAAAACGATTGATATAATACAATTACTAAAATTTGCTGCTTTAACCCCTTCAAGGGCGGTGGTTCATTTTTGGACCACTTAATTTTAATTCTTAAATGCGACATTAGCATCAGAATATTGGGATGAAAATTTCCATTTTATTAAGTAAGTGAACAAAAGCGTTTTTGTATTTCGAAATTTGTTTGTAAATTCTGGTGTCATTCACTGATTTCAAGATTTTACAAATAGAAGTGCCTTGTCCGTGAAAGGGTTAAACGCATATTAATGTATTTATTATTTAAAGTTTCCTTTCCCTTTTAATATTCACGTGTAAATACAATTTTCAGGACATAATTTTCAATATTTTCCTGCCTTTAACACGTATTCATTTAATAGTAATTTTAAAGTTTTTTTTTCTGTTTTTAATAGTCACGTGAAAATAAATTTTTAATCGTTAGGAAATATTATTCTTTGCACTGTTTTTAAAATTGAAAACAATCTCTATAATATTAGCCTAAGTCATGTGACTATCATCAACAGCTCCAGGCGGATCCCTTCGCTTTTTATATTCCAGGCGGCCATTTTGGTACTTTAACGTTAGCCATCCACAGGTGTGATAAGTCGCCGAATATTATTCTATCCCCATTATTTCGTTTATATTATAATAGTCCAAGTCATGTAACTGCCATAAACAACGGGCTAATTCCTTCGCTTTTCATAAGAAAGGTTTCCATTTTGATTAAAGAATCAAAATTATTTTTTCGAATAAAACTACATAAAAGTTGCCATGATCACAAAGGATTCCTGGTACTTTTATGTTAGCCGGGTGAAACTCTTGTCAAATAGCCTTTTTTTTTAACTCGCCAGTTAGCCTTTTTTTATTTTTCGAGTGGTAAATTAAAACGGTGCTACTTGGTTATCCCATCGACCAAAAATCTGTCGCCAAACTATAAGATTAAATGCCAATAATGGTTGATCGTAAATGGCACATTCACTTGACTTTAAGGAAGTTACCCATGTTCACTCCATCAAGTAATTTTTATTTCAACGCTTTATTTGTAATTATAATGTTATACTAATTTGTTCTTTTGTTATTTAAAATAAAAAATATGTCAATTCGTATAATTTGGCCATTTATATAATTTGACGAAATTGGTCGACGGGAGAAGTAATAACATTAAAACGTTGCTTTGAAGTGGAAATTAAATCTCATGATTTGTTGCATTGTCACATACCGGGTTTGACGTGATTTTTATTTTACGACAATTTGGCGAAAACCTCATTTTCAAATACCTGTTACATATGTATTTTTAAATTATTTTCTGTTATTTTTAAAATGAAATAACAATAAATAAAAAAAATTAATGAATAACTATAGAACAAAACAATTTATAACATTTTTTTGTAAATAAAAAGAAAATAAATTCAAATAAACATTTATTAATAAATAAGCAACAATAGCCGGGTTACCATGTCAGGCAAAATAACGGCATTTTGGCGCCAATTCGGTACCCTGTTGCGTATATGACATCTGTGTCTAATATTTTTCTTTTCGTTTCGTTTAAAAAAAAGAATGAAGTAAAAGCAATTTATTTTAAAGGTTTCAATTTTAAATGAAAGTTTTGTATTAAATAAAATGATAATGAAATACAAATTGAATTCTGAATAAAAGTAACATGATGCATTTCTTAGCATACATTTAAGGGAGGCCAAACTCGTCGCCAAATTAATTTAAAATAACCTTTTCTAAAATATGAAAAAAAAATATCTGTTATGATTAAAATTTGAGTTTCCATCATTAGAAAAAAAAATTTAAAATTAGGTTGGTTGTATTTATGACGACCAATTATCTGCACGAGGGATATAGGCCCAGGGGAGGAGTGCCCTTCGTGGGGGTCTTTCTAAGGGAACCTAACCGGTATTAACGCTTGGAAATCCAAGGTTCGAAGAAAACCACGAAAACTCCGAAAGATTAGGCCGACGGGCGCGATTGGGATCGAACCCAGCACCTCCCGTCTACCAGCTTTGAGAGCAGAACCTCCCAGCCACTGGTGGGGCTATTTAAAATTAGAAAAAAAAATTAATATTTTGAAAACTAATTATAATTTTAAAATTCTAATACCAGTTTTGAGATCTGTGAATTAATACGGATTTTTGGTGTTAATTTCATCGCAAAGTATTGCATATTTTAGGAGAAATCGCCGTGAAACGTAATCAGTTGTTTAATCAGTCGTTTCATTGAATCGTTACATAAATTCGTTTCAATTCGATTCATTAGGATTTTATAGATGTAGGGTAGATGTATATCAGGTTGTAACGGAAGTTTCCCTCCACAGCTAATACGGTTTGTGCAAACAGTTAGTGTTGACGTATTTACTCATATTTTTATCATGAGCTTTTTTGAAGGACACTTCGAAGACCTTTTTGGGGGCTGTTTGCTTCTCTTCTATGTCCATCAATATGCCTGCGCATTAAACCTCGCTATTGGCTGCTCACCGTGGGTATTGCTGTTTTTTGTATTCTTACGCTCTATCCAATAAATTACCTTTCTCTGGGTCAGAGTAGAAGTATTTTATCGCTTTTCGCTTCTCAAAATCTGCGAGTCCAGTTCTAGTGGAATGTAAATGCTGTCATGAAACAGCTTAAGATATTTTTTCATTTTTTGCTAGCTTGTGGGTTGGCATAATTTTGCGTAACCTGCTATGTAATATGTACAATTTTTTATGACTGACCCAATAAGAACTCTTTCATCTACTTATTGCTGCCATTTGTTTGTTCCATAAATACTTGTTGATGCAACGGATTATTATATTAGTTGAAACTCTATTGTTTTTTATCAATTGTCTTGCATGACCACCTCGTTTACGCAGACTGCCTACATTTAGTTAGTTCATGCTCAGAGTGACGTTATGAGCTGATAATGTTCGCTCATCTAACACATAATACTTTGGCAACAGCACAGATTTTCGTAACATATATATGGGCTATAGAAATATCATACAAGGTTCTGAAACAGGGTAACAGATGTTAAAATTAAATAAAACATAAATTGAGATCGTATTGAAATGATTCTTGATCGAGTGAGATGGGTGGAGTCAAGAATTTCTCTAATAAGATTCCTTGTTTTACGTCCAATAATCGCATACAATTTGTGTTGTTCTTTATCAAATCTTAATAATACTAAATAAGCCTTAGAATTTTAATACTCAGACGATTTTTTTGCAATTCAACAGCTAAATTGAATTACTCACAGAATATAAGCAAACTTTAATCCCTCCATATACTTTAAAATGAAAATTCTAAGAGTGCCGTGCCATATGCCGGTGACACTGGCCACTAATTTAAGGGGGGTCCGGGAAACATTTTAAAATAATTTTTATTTATTGATTTAAAATTCTGAGTTTTTTTAAGAACCATGTATCATTTGTCAACAACCATGTATCACCACCTTATCATTTGTAAACAAAATCACATGATAAAATCTCTCACATTTTTTTTTTTTTTTTTTTATTCATTAAAAGGCAGGGTAAGTAAAAATCGTTATAACTCGAAATATTATTTATAGAATTTCAGTTTTTTTTTAAATTTAAATAAACGGAAATATTTAAGTTTTAATTTTTATTCAGCATTTAAAAAAATATTAATATATAAAAATGTCAAAAATATTTAACGAAAAATTTTAGAAAAAAGTGGTGCAACTTCTTTTTTTTTATCATATTTTCAAAAGTAAATATATTTTTTTCAAATATGCTGAATCGTAATTAAAGTAAAATAATTGAAAAAGATATGTTCCAAGTTTGAACCCTTTATCTTTAACGGTTCTCGAGTTATAAGAATTTAAATACGGGAAATGGTGAAAAAAATCTTTAATGAAGAAAAACACATTTTTACAAGAAGTCGTTTCCAAGACAGCCATTGCTTGAAAGATAGATTTTGAAAACAATCCAAATCGAAAAAAATAATATTTTTTTGTTCAAATCAAATAGAAACACGATTTAAATGCCATTTTAAGTTAGAAAAAACAGAGAAAATTTTAATGAAATATTTTTTTTTTCAAAATTTGAAGATTTTTGTTTCTTGAACCCCCTTAAGAAAGCATAATAAAATATCCCAGACTTCACAGATTAATTCTTTTCAAAAAAAAAAAAAAAGAAAAGAAAAAAAATTGATTGCTGATACGGTTTCGTCCTTATTAAGCAACTACGTACGTGTACTTGACCACTGCTGGTCACCACACGGTGCACCAGGAAAAGTCCTTATTAAATCTAAAGAATCTTAATTTTTTAGGTCAATGCATTATGATTTTATTCCCCTCTTAGTTTTTAAAAACAGACTGAAACAGTTATAAGTAAACATTTTAAACGATTATTGCAGAACTTATTAAATTTGTCATTTATAACTATAAAATTATAATTTTTTCCACAATTTAAATAGTAAATATATGTATATAAATAAACCTTCACACACAACCAATATGACATAAATATAAAATAACTAAGTTTAATGTATGTTTTAAAAGGTGATACTGAAATGCAAATGACATTTACTTCTAAAATATTATTATAATTCACTTCAAAGAATACGAAATTACGCGTAAGTTGCTGTCGAAAAGCAAAATTTTATAAATGGATACGCAAATAATTTAACCGTATTCTTCAGGGACTAAGTTTGTTTATTTTTAAAGGCGAAGGCTTTATTAGAATATTTCAACTAATTACACAACAAGGGACTATTATTACATTTATTGAATATGAGTAGATCAGAGGATTTATGTTCTATTTTATTTCCACTGAGAATAAGTAAAATTTGAAGTTATTATTTTAAAACATACTTATCTTTTAATCTTTTGTAAAATGTCAGATAGGATTACCTAACATTATACTTTGTGTTCATATTTAACATTTCATTTAACAAAATATAAGCTTTATCGGTATTATATGTATTTTCAGCACTTTCTGTTTAAATAAAAGCGGAAAGTTTAGATTATAGTTTATGTTCGTCTAATAATATTTTATACACCTTCTGTACGTTATCAATATATTAGCTAATTTTTTTATATTTTTTTTTTTATATTTTGTTTGTACGCCATATATAATTACTATTGACAACTAGATGAAAAATAATTCCCATTGAATAAACACAATTGTATATGCATGTCTGTTTAAAGTTATAAACAAATATTTTTACAATGGTAAGTCGCTTTATAAATTTGTGTTAAAAATCAAGTGCTTTCGGCTACGTACCTAGCCAACATCAGTATTTCAGATTTATTGCCATCTTACGAATTATTAACTACAAATCCGTGAATCTGTGGAAATAGTAAATAGGAGTTGAAAAGCATGCTGTGACATATTATCTTACAACGTTCCAAACTTGTGGCTAAGTTTGAGCAAAGAGCAATAATTTTCAATAAAAAAACTCTGCCTGCCCACCTCTTTTCTGTTTTTCGCCGTGCAGTGGCATCGATCATTGAACCCGGGTGAGCTATTTTGAAGTGAGGCTTTTATGAGTAAATATAGAGAAGTAGTGTTCGCAACGCTTGTTTAAATCTGAAATCTTGAAGATGACTAGGTACATAGCCAAAAGTACTTGATTATTTTTTTAATATCATTAAACTGATTTATCATCTTGTAGGTAGTGAACCATTTGTGTATTTTTAGTGTATATATACATGTCCCTCGTTTAATGCAGTTCCAATACCTGCAGTGTATTTTGTTGAATTTCTTTTAATAACAGACCAGACGCTAATGCCGAATTGTTGTCTGAGTGAACTGTGTCCGCAGGTTGCCAGTCACTGTAGCTGAATTGACCGATTGTTGGAAATTTTAACCAGAGGTCTTTTGTTTGACTCTCGACCCTTTTTCATTCGGTTGAAAATAGACAATCCGCATTTTTATAGTTCCTACGAAAATGGAGGATGACTGGAAGAGTGGTTGGTAGAAATTACTAGAAGAAATAGTAAGCAAACTAAAAAACATTTTAATACATTTACTTTCAGGTTAATTCTGACGCTGTGACACAGAAATGATGACTCCCAGTGCTGGATGTCGTCGTTTCTGTATCACAGGGTAAAAAATAATCTGAGAATCAGAAAAAAAAAACCCGCATGTTTGAAAGCAAACATACGTACGGCCAAGTGACGCCATCTATGATCAAAATTTAGAACTAATTATTTTTATTCGCTTGAAGAAAACTTTCATCCTGAGAAGTATATTAGTCCAATTCGCACTCCTGTACGTCAATTACTTGATTGTATATTGAATTTTAAAATGTGTCCAGGAATTTTCGCGCACCTTGTATATGGATTATTAAATAGGATAATGATATTAAAAAAAAACCTCGTATCTAACTAACTTGGAGAAAAAAAAAATTATATTATTTTTATTTTTTTTTAGTTACAACTGCTAATGTCTAATGTCTGATGTCTACATAAATGTATGGTCGTGGAAAAAAAATAAAATAAATACTCCTACTTATGCTGCAACAAACTATCGTAGAAAAAGTTATTTGTACTAAACGTTCGGAAGAAAAAGTTAACTTTTAAATGCTGTGTATGGAATTTGCTTATTAGCCATCTACATATAAAAACCACCCCAAACTTTTTTTTTTCAATAACAACACGCAATTTTGACGAGATATTTTAAATCTTTGGTTCAAACTGTGTTTAGATACAGAATTTCAAGTCATTTGGATAAATTCTTGAATTATAAACATTCAAAATTTAGAGTTTTGAATGTTAAATTACATTTTCATATTTTTATTAATATTTCCTAAAATTATAATCCTAATGCGCTACTTTTTTTGTATGGTTATAATGCTAAAAAACCCAAACATAAATACGTTGAATTTTTAATGTTTATAATTTTATAATACAAATTATGAATTAGGCAATTAATGTTAAACAAAAATAAGAATTGCAATCATTTTTTTATCGGATTTATATTTATTATGTCCTGCCTTATTTGTACGCAAAGTTACAAATTTTTCTTCCAAGTAATTTTCAAATTATGCTTAAAAAACTCACGATGCTGGTGTAAGTGACCACATATTATGGCAGAAAAGCATAATTAAAAAAATATATATTTTACTCAATTTATTGAAACATTTGCCCGGGATTATCCTATATTATTATAGTCCCTCGTTTAAGATGAACTTGGAACGTAAGTCTCTATTATAATGTGAACAAAGGGGATAAACCGTATTTTAAACTGTATAAAAGATAAAATGTATTTTAGCGGTAACATCGCGATCTTACGCTATTCTGACAGTTACCTTAAGATTAAGCGTACGTAAATTGTTGTTTACAATATTACACTAAAAGTTTGTTAGATAAAATATCCCCACGAAAGTATTGGTTGTTATTTAAAAATGCTAATTTAATCGTTTACTAACTTTTGTATAATCCGTAATCTTTAAAAAAAAAGTATCGATGCTCAGTTTTTAACTCAATAATAACGAGTTTTAAATAATTAAAGATTACTTCTATAACATATTACCTATTTAGAGCTATTCGAGTACACAAACTAATAAAAAAACTTATAAGTTGTTTTTATGATTTTCCTATAGGCAATATTTCTTAACAATCGCCAGTACTGCGCATACACATCTAAATGGCAAAGAAATTTCGAATGGCAAGTTTTCTTGCCAACGTCCATTAATGAGTTAATTAGAAAATTGTAAATGAAATAGCAGAAGTTTATTTTTAGAATTATTAACGCTATTAAAAAATTAGAATAAATAATACAGAGGTATTCTTATGTATTTTTAACAAAAATTTAGTTTAGTTTTACAAATAAATCGGAATATAAACCATGTAAACATATGCTAAAAGATCTAACAAAGCACGCCCCCCCCCCCCCCCCATCCTCAAAACAGCGATGTCGAAAAAAGGGTTTAAAAATATGCCATTAGCAATTTATTTGGGATTTATTTTCAGATTAAAAAGCAATTTGTCTATGGTTTTTTCTACAATGTTTCCTTACATTGTCTTATAATGTTATTTAGTCTCAATTTTGTATTCGAAAATATTCTTCACAAATCTACGAATAAATTTATTAAAGAGCTAGTTAAATTTAAAATCTGAGAAAAAGCATTATAAAAGCATCTATAAAATTCCAATCACGTTCACATATACAAGAATTAATTTAATACAGGTATCTATGTATTTAATTAAGTAATTCAACACTTGTGAACATTTTAAAATTAGTATTAAAGATGATTTAACAGTATATACAGCTCATATTCAAAATATTAGAAAAATTACTTTTTTTTTACAAATTGAAAATATCTTTTGGTAATTTAATGTCTTTTAATGCAAATATGCAATCGATATTTTTATTAAGAACTTATTGTTGAATAAACTTATTTATTATGTTAAAATTAATATAATTTTTGAAAAGATTAATGGAAAAAAAATATTTTGAAAAGTTAAAATATTAGAATATTTATTCAACAGGTTCAAAATATTACAATATTTCACATTAATTCACCTTTAATTATCACCAATTCATAACTGGTGGCATCATTGATTAAATTCAGACGATTTTATTTAAAATCAGTATTATTTTTGCAGTTTGTTTTCTTTTTCGTCTTAACATGGGTCGTGTGAGTGATATTCCTTAATCTATTAATCATCGTATGGTTGATTTGTCAACGTGTGTAAAAATCAATGTTATATAGCAAATTATTTACATTGTTCGCAATCAAGCGTTAGTAAAATATTAACACAATATTTTAAAAAAAATGGAAAATTTCAAAATAATCGCCGAAATGGCGGCCGAAAACCAAAAACAACTGTTAGATGTGACAGGAAACTGAAGCGTATAGTTAAAAACACCGTTTTAAAAGTGTGCGATTCTTGCACGAAAATGAAAAGAAGAAGGAGTTGAAGTTTCTACATCTAAAACATTAAGACGTATCTATAAATTTAAGTTTAAATCTCGCATACCGAAAACATAACCTCTCATGACTGCAAAACAAAAGCGTATAAGATTGAATTGGTGAAAATCAAGACGTTTATGGAGCGAAGAAGATTGTAAAAATATATCATTTAGTGATGAAAGTATATTTTATGTATAATATGATAATCAAAGTATTAGAGTTTGGAGAATAAAACAAGAAGCATTTGATAGAGAATGCCTTAAATGTTCCATAAAATTTGCTGCTAGTGTCATGGTTTGTGGTTGCATGAGGGCAGAAAGACCTGGAAAATTATGCATCGTCTACAAAAAGCTTAACTCTCAGATATATCAAGAAATTTTGAAATATTACATGATTCCATAATCAGAAGATTTATATAAATATGATTTCATCTTTCAACAAGATTTAGCGTCACCGCATACCACGGTGTCAACTAAAAATTGGTTCTGCCAACACAACATTAAGATATTTCCTTGGCCACCAAACTCACCAGACCTTAATCACATAGAAAACTTATGGTGTAAAATGAAAAAAAATCTCAAAGAAAACCCTCCTTCAAGTAAAACTGAGTTAGTGGCACGTATAAAGTCTATTTGGGCTAATATTGACAGAAATGTTTGTAAACACCTTGTATATAGTATGCAAGATCGATTGTACGCTGTTATGAAAGCTAAAAGGGATGTTACAAAATATTAACTACCATTTACTTCATATTCATAAGTTAATATTATTGCGTAAAATAAAATATTCTAATATTTTGAACCAATCTAAATTTTATTCTAATATTTTGATGCGTTTCAGAAAGTTGTATACCTAATTTATTGTACTGTATTTTATATTTTGTAAATGGTAAAATCTTATCTAAACATTCCAGATTTAATTTATAAGAAATTTAATTGCATTTACTTAGTATCAAAAATAAATGAAAAATAATTTTTTCTTATTACTTTTTCACAATTATTCTAGTATTTTGAATATGAGCAGTAGAACAATAGCCGATAAACTGTAAATGAGGAAAATGGTCATATTGGTAAGAAAAGATACATTAATAGAAATGATTTAGTCATTCTGTAGTATTTCAACAATCGAATAATGAACTTCAATTTGGATACAGCCCTTAAAATATGCTCGTTTAAAAGTAAATCGTATGTTTGAAATTAATCGTAGGAATTTTATGAAAATTCGTGTTTAAGCTAATTGAAGGGTGTAAAAATTATTCATGGTGTAAAAAATATTCACAGGTGTAAAAAATATTCATGGTGTCAAAATTGCGTGTTGTAATTAAAAAAAAATAAGTTTGGGATTATTTTGATATGTAGACGGCAACTAAGCAAATTTTATATACACTAATTAAAAGTAGACTCTATTGGTAATGGTTTGGTATCAGTAATTTTGTTCTACGATAATTTGTTCCAGAGTTAGTAAGGTGCTTGTTTTTTTTCTCCACGACTGTACATTAATTTTAAAATGATTTTTCAATTGGATGTTTCCACTTGGGAACAAAGGTCTGAAAATATTTAAAGGTATTAAATTACTGAATATACATTTTATTTAATGTAATATTACCGAAAGCTTCATAATTTCGAGTACTATTAATCTTATAATGTAATGTAGTTAGTCGGGGTACATAATAAAAATAGGTAACTTAGAACATTTAGTACAGAAAACTCCAGACGTTACCTATAGAACTAAGCAGGGCTTAATTTCTAATAAAAGAAAATGTCGGAACTCTAGTATTCTGCAGTAATAACAACCTTAGTGTATCATCCATCCATTTCAGTCGCATATTTATATAATGATACATTATTATAAAAATTTAAAGCAATTTCGTTCTCAGCAAAAATTTTTAATATATTTGGACTATACCTAGATGCATTTCTGTATAGTAAAATTCATTAAATAAATATATCAAAAACGTTGAAATCATGAGTATAGAATTTTCAGAAAATACTGCTCGCCAAGGTGTTTTTGTATCAACTAGCAAAATTAACAAACAACACTGTTCCGGTGGACTTCGGTGTGCAGTATTTTCACGCACCGTAGTGTTAAACCTAATATTTAAATATTTACTAAACAGAAAGAAGTACTATAGCTGTGATTTTTATAAATACGAACATAAAAAAGCGCGTAAACATAACACAACCACAAGAAATAAAGGCTGGTGTTAAATCTGCTATTCCTGGTCGCCGTTTCGAAAATCACTGACTCAAAAAACTATTGAGTCTACAATTAGTAGATATAAATATGCCGCCTTATGTATGAAACCAATGCCCCCTAGATACTTGAGAAAGCCCTGACACGCGTCACGAAAACGTCCCACAAAGCAAGCAAAACAAAGAAAAAAAAAATCGAAACAACTTGCATGTTTCGTTTTCTTTAGCTCGGGGAATAACAAATGAGTATTAGAAATTAAACATTTATAATTCCACAAGCTAATGAAATCGAAAGGTAATACAAGATTTGGTTTTCCGGAAGCGCTGTTCTGCTGGTCTCTGAAGCGCAGTATTTGTGAACTCCGGCGAATTCCTACTGATATTTAAATATTCACTAAAAACGAGGAAGTACGGGAGCTGAGCTAAGCTTGGAAAAGGCAGAAGAAAAAAAAGAGTCTCAGCTATTTCCGCCTGTTCTAGTCTTATCTGATTAGGATTATGGATAATTGAGAAAACTGCTATCACAAAATTCTGCCACTGAAATTTTGTCTTGTCTTATTTCTGTTTAATGCGCGCACGCAGAGTAAGTAGCTTGCAATACCGTGACACGGGTTTCATTTGCAGACCATCAGTATAATTGTAAAGTCTTTCTGCGTAATTTGAAATTATTTGTTTCTCTATAGTTCTTTGTTTACAATTACGTTAGAAGATTCGTCACATGAGGTAATTGAAAATAATATTTTACGATTAGTTTTTTTGTATTCCTGGAAAAAAATCTTGTTTGTGATTTTCAGTTTTTGAATGTTACTAACATTTATAATTTTGCTACTACTTTTTTTTTTTTTTTTTTTTTTGCATTGGCATTGTAGAATATGCCTTCAACTAATGTGAGAAAATTAAGTATCCCCACCTGGTCAGATCATGGCTTGCTCGAAACATTTTTCCTTAATTATTGATGAAAATATCGCATTCACAAAGGCTCTTACGCATGAAGAGGTACTAAAGAGTTTTAAACAAGTTGGGGAAGCAAAAAATGAGAAGAAAACTTTTTAAATAAAAGGGATGAATTTACTGATCGGAATAATAAGTGTAAAAGTGCTACAAAAAAAAAAAAAAAAAAAAAAAAAACCTCGTAAGAGCTAGAAAGGACAGAATAAAAGAGAGCAAACATGCATTGGTAGAAGTTCGAATAACAGAAATGATAGTTCACCAGTGCGGAAGTCGAAGGACATATGCTAAGCAGACAGGCTGTTTAAAGTAGAAGAAAGAAGGCATTTCAGTTAACATAAAAAAGCAATTAATTCTATCAAAGACCTTTCTACCAAAGTAGTGATAGAGACAAACATTTCGTCAATAAAAACGAAGATTAAGAAAGCTTACCACTGTACGAAATGGAGTTGAATTTTAATACCGCGGATTATAAAAGCAACATGGGAGTGATTACGGATCAGGGTACTTTTCAAATCGCTTATCAAGAATCCGCATTTGATGACTGAAAAGCTGTTATATTTGTGCTGGTTGATATTGTTAGAAGCGCAAGATTGAAAATGCAGTACGCTTACTTTTACAAGATCGGCGAAGTTTTCAGAAATGATTTAGAAGTCACCGGTCTGAATAATATAAATTCTTTGAAATCAAAATTTGTTAGGAATGACAATGATTAAAACTTATAATGTCAAAAACCCAAATCAAATCTACCCTCACTCATATCGCATAGGGGTACGAAGGATAGACATGTTTGTTTTCGGGAAGAGTAAATTTAGAATAAGGGGGTTTTCTCGAATGGTTGAAACAAAAATGCCTTTAGCTTTTTTTTTTTTTTTTTTTTTTCTAGAATTTTGCTCTCAATTATCTCGTGCAGCATTGTTACATTGCTGATTTATTTTGAATTAAAAACTTTTTCATTGAATTGAATAACGTCCTTTTTTAACCTAGAAAACTCTATGAAAAGTTAACATTATGATAATGAGAAACATCACCATAAGGTAATTTTCACAAACAAGACGAAAACATGATAGTAAAAATGATTGACCGAGTGCTTA
This sequence comes from Maratus speciosus, assembly GCA_963932465.1. Classification (NCBI taxonomy): domain Eukaryota; kingdom Metazoa; phylum Arthropoda; class Arachnida; order Araneae; family Salticidae; genus Maratus; species Maratus speciosus. The sequence goes on along the minus strand of OZ010788.1, from coordinate 376,414,740 downwards.
TACAAACTAACATACTATGTGTTCCGGCTGACGAAAGCCATTTTAAAAATTATCTCAGTTTTATGGGTAATTGGAAATATAAATGGGCAATTAAAAACAGGTAATAACCTCCTTCTGGAAACCGCTATGAAGTTTTAGAAAAGGTTATGAGAATGACGTATTCCAAGAGAAAACTTTCTTCTGTTAGAAAAAAAATTGAAGATAACTGCAACATTGGAAGGAGAACAAACACAGAAGTATTAAATTATGCTTCCAGTTACCCTAACTGATCCTAATTTGAATTAGAGTTAAATAATGCTTGGAAATTATTCCAGAGCAGTCTTCTCGCAAAATACTTTTTTAGATAAACACCAGACTATACGAAGCGAAAGGAAACTAGAAATTATGTGTAGAATAGCCCAAAATAAATGGATTTCTAAAATGAAGAAACTTTTTCGATTTCCTCTACTTTCAAATAACTTTGCCTGATATATAAATTGGTTACGAAAGGTAATAAAATAGAAATTACTTAAACAGCATCTCTTGAAATATTTAATTGTAACTAGGATTATTGCTTATATAGACCAAATTTGTATTAAGTCAGTAAGAATTATTCTATTTTTTAATAGTTTTTTGAGTTAGTAGAATGACTTTTAAAAAGTTAATAAAATTGAAAATAAAGTGCACCCACATTTTACTTCAAATAATACTTATCGTTTGTGATAATTTTATGATAACCACTGTTAAAAATATTTTAATATAATATATTGAATTCAAGTAAAACAGCGTTTCACTATAAATCAGGCATAGACTTCTGTACAAATACTTTTCTAGCTAAAGAACAAACTATACGAAGAGAAAGGAAATTAGAGATTACGTGGAGAATAGCTCGAAGCAAATGGATTTTTAAAACAAATAAACATTTTTTTTTTCTATTTCTAAATTCTATATGCTTATAGATCACGAACAGTAACACATAACCTAGAATTGTTGCAATTTATTCTTAATTGTAATTAGATACACTGCTGATATGCACGAAATTTTTACTTTTTAGACATTAGTAAATGTTATTAGAACTATTAGTAGTAAATTTAAAAATGTGAATGGAAATTAGAATACGGATAGAACTTGTCTCAAAATCAATATGAATCAGATCCATTTTTTGGAATTTTTAATTATTTATGGTTGACTTTTAAATGGTTAATGAAACTGAAAATAAAGTGCATTTACATTTTATATAAGATAATACTTATCATTAGTGCTTGCTTTATAATATTCACTGCTATAAATGTCGTAATATAATACTGCGAATCCAAGTTATACAGTGTCGTACTCCGGAATGGACTTCTGGGGAAATCCTTTCTAGATAAAGAGCATACTACACCAAGAGAAAGGAAATTGGAGATTATGTCGAGAATAGCTCGAAATGAATAGAGTTTTGAAATGAGTAAATTTATTCTACTTTCTCTATTTTCATTGTTCATTGTACCTGATATATAAATAGATTACGAAGGGTAGTAAAATGCAAATTTCAGAGACGGAATTCGTTGAAATTGATTCTTAATTATAATCAGGTGCATTGCTGATACGTAATATATATTTACAATGCAGGCTTAGGCAATGTTGACAAAAATTTGAATAGAAAATAGAAAAAAATATAACACATTCCAAATATTGCTCTATCTGTACTTCTATAGTAATATTATAATGAAGTAAAATTTGTTTATTTCTATCAGGTAGTCTCTGGAACTAACGAACAGATTCCAAAAGTAATGTTATCTAAATGATGGTTATTGTCCCACTTAGAACATAGGCTATATATTAAATCGATGCATCTATACCAAAGAGGTATGTAGGAACAAAAAACGTTATAAAAATGCGATTTTTGTGTTACCGAAGGGCCTAGAAATATGACATTTAGAATATTAGTTACTTATAAGATATAAAGGATTTCTAAGAACGGTTCTTAAAAAAAAATCGAAATTTAAGAGGGGTGCGCGAAGAGCGTTCTAGAAAACGTTCTAAATGGTAATTTCTACACACTTTTAAGAAGTATCAAATCGATTTCAAAAGTAATGGTATCAAAATGATAGTGTTAGTTCACGTTCGAACGTAGGCTGTATCTTAAATCGATGCCATTACCTCAAACGGGGTGCATGAGCAAAAAACGTTCTAAAAATACGATTTTTGTATGTGCCTAGAAAAATGAAATTTGGAATATTAGTTACTTGTTGGATATAACGGATTTCTAAAAACGCTTCATAAAAAATTCGAAATTTAAAAGGGTTGATAATGCGCGAAAAGCGTTCTAAAAAACGTTCGAAATGGCTATTTATACGCAATTTTAGGAAGTATCAAATTGATTTCGAAATTAATGGTTGAAAACTGATAGTTTTTATGTTTGTGTTACTACGACCTGGGGGTTGCAGGATCAAAAAACATTCTAAATTGCGGTTTTGTGTTATGGAATGGCTTAGAATCATGAAATTTGAAATGGTAGTAACTCATAAGATATCAATGATCTCTAAGAACATTTTCTAAAAAAAGTCAAAATTTAAAACGGGTGAAAATTTGCGAAAAACATTCTAAAAAACGTTCTAAATTGCTATATCTATGTAATCTCAGGAAGTACTGAACCCATTTCAAACATAATCAACAAATGTTCTAAAAAAGTTCTTTAGAAGCTTTCTAAATTACGTTTCTGTGGAATATTAGGAAATACCAAACCTATTTCATAATTAATATTGGTAAATTAATAGTATCAGTCCCTATTTCAACATAGGTTCACACTTATGTTGAGTGTGATGGTAGACCGTTTGACAAGAAGCTTGGAATTTGGCATGGTGGTTAATTTTAAGATGTAAGAAGATGATTTCTAAAAAAATCAAAACTTCAAATGAATACTGAAATGAGCGTATTAATCGAGCATAAAAGTTTCAAAATATTTTCAAAATTATACTTTATTTAGTTTTTTTTTAATCATTTAAGTCTTATTTCTGCCTAATGCAGTGTGATACTGAAAGTTAGTCAAACTGTGTTTTAAATAGTAATTTTTGAATTATTCCTAGAAGTATATTTTTTAAAAATAAAAATTAGACATATGAATATCATTTGGCATATTTCAACTATTACGCGAGCAAAGCCGCGGGATTTGCTAGTAGTTACATAAAAAAGAAAGCATGCATACAAAAGTTTATCCGTATCTTATTTATTAAGAATTGTTAAGGTATCAAGTAATTTTGTAATTTTATTTAAAAAAAAGGAATCAAAATGTTATATTATTAAAACTTCTTAGACCCTTTTATACATAGCTTCAGCCATACTCTGTGAAAATTTTCGTTTTAAAAAAGAATTTTGTTATTGATCTGAAGCAATAAATAATAGTTATATATTTTCCCAATAATTTATACACTGCACTTAGGATGACGAGCACATAAATTAACCGTTAAAGCAAATATGTTTCGTTTCTTACACAAATAGTATCTATATAATTATATATAAGAAAATTCCTTTTTATCATTAGAATTAATACATATGCTAAAAGTGAGTTACTTATACTAAAACTTATTAGAATAAGCATCTATATATATAAATCGCTAGGATGCAAAAAAATGGTTACTTCTCTTTTGCCGATGCCAACGAGTAGTTTGTGACAATAAAAAATACGACAATTTTCACCAATTCACTAAAATTAAGAAAACTAATCAACATATCGATCTGAAAACTTCAAAGCAAATGTAAATTATTTTTCCCTCCCAATAGCCACTTTTTTTTTTTTTAATTCCGTCTGTAATTTTTTTTTCATTTTTTCCAAAAAATTACGATGACAGTTAAAAAATTCGGAGAAAGGAATCAGATAGGGACAAGCATTCAAATAATTGAAAAATAACACAAGGATTATCAATATAAGTAAGTACAGAAAGCAGACGAACATTACGGCATTAAAAGAATAAATAAAACAAAAAAAAACAAGCGGGTAAGTGTGTTCACAGATCGCACAGAGGATTTCGTTTAATATTCCTTTCAAAACACTTTATCCTTTTGAAAAATCTGTTAATTCTAAATTTCGCAACCAGGGGAACACTCTATTCTAAACAAACCTCTATTCGAACGAAACTCCGTTTTACATACTATCCGTATATATATTAGTCGAAGGGATTGAGCCCATAGCACCCGAGATAATTAGGCGCCCCTGGCGGTAAAAGGTGGAACTAACATATGTAAGGCTATGGTGCATAATATGAAAGAATGGTCAAGCGGGTGTCGGCAAAAGTTGGAAAAGTGCTCCCCGGGGGAAAAAAGGGCGGTGGTTAGAAAAATTGCTTAAAATATACAAGTTAGATCACGGAGGAGTAAATAATATGAGACTTTTTCAAAATTTTATGATTTGTCGTGTGGTCTGAGGTATTCTGGTGTACGTATGCAAAAATTCATGTCTCCAACTTAATTAGGGGCTCACTTAGAAAGAATTGCTTAAAATACATATGTGGTAGCTCAAAGGGTTAAACATAAGACTTTTTCAAGATTTTATGATTTGCCGCCTGTCCTCAGGTGTTCTGCTATAAGTACGCAAAATTTCAAATCTCCAATGTAATAAGGGGCTCAGTTAGAAAGAATTCCTTAAAATACGCATGTGGGAGCCCAAAGGTATAAATGTACGACTTTTTCAAATTTTTATGATTTGTCGCATGATGGTGTTCAGTTATAAGTATGCAAAATTTCACGCCTCCAACCTAAATAGGATGTCACTTAGAAAGAATTGCTTAAAATACACATGTAGGAGCCCAAAAGGTTAAATGTACGACTTTTTGAAAATTTTATGATTTGTCGTTTGATGCGAGGTGCTCAGCTATAAGTATGTAAAATTTCACGCCTCCAACCCAATTAGAGGGTCACTTAGAAAGAATTGTTTAAAATACACATGTGGGAGCCCAAAAGGTTAAATGTACGACTTTTTCAAAATTTTATAGTTTGTCGTTCGATGTGAGGTGTTCAGCTATAAGTATGTAAAATTTCACACCTCCAACCTAATTAGAGGCTCACATAGAAAAAAATTGTTTAAAATACACATGTGGGAGCCGAAAGGGTTATATGTACGACTTTTTCAAAATTTTATGATTTGTCGTTTGATGTGAGGTATCCATCTATAAGTACGCAAAATTTCACGCCTGCAACCCAATTAGGCACTCACTTAGAAAGAATTGTTTAAAATACACATATGGGAGCCCAAAGGGTTAAATGTACGACTTTTTCAAAACTTTATGATTTGTCGTATGATGTGTTGTGTTCATCTATAAGTATGCATGACAGACAGACAGACAGACAGAGGAGCGAGACGAATAGGGTTTCGTCAGATGAAAGAAACCCTAAAAAGAATATCAGGTCACACAGGAAGTATAACGGACATTTTCGCATAATTGACACTAATACAAGGAGTATGAATATTAGTAAGTACAGAGACAGATGAATATGACGTAATATTTGAAATCATAATAACATTTAAAATACTTGAAAATAATCCAAGGCACATCAATATAATAAAGTACAGAATGCAGGTAAATAATAACCTCATATTTAAAACAAATGTGTGATTTATGTATGTCTTTTAGAAGAGAAAGTGATGTTTTGTAAAAGCTTTTCATTTATCAAACATGAGCTATCATTTCTCTTTAAATGTTTTTACAAGAATCCAGAATATGTTTATTTAGGCTTAAAAATGATTTTTTTTTTTTAAATTATGGCATAAAAAAATACCTCTTCAATGTATTAAAATTTATTGTATTTTAAGATACTGAAGGAAACTGCACTGAACGGAAAAAAATATGTTAAATATTGGTTTGTACGGAATTCAATTATAAAATTGATTTTTTTAAACAAACATTTTTAAAATGCCGCGAAACGCCGGGTACTTCAGCTAGTATGGTGTTAAAACCTTTTAATAAACAAACTAGATAATACACACAGAATAACGACGATTTTCGAAAGATTTGTAATGATAAATAAAGCATTTTTGCTTACAATTTGAAATGTGTTTATAATAAACAAATTTATAAACACACATTTATATTTCCTTATCACGTACATATTTCATATATCATGCTAAAATAGTTACTTTATCATTACAAACCTTAAAAATGTCACAAATATTTTGTGTGTACAAAACTAGTAGACCTGTTGTTTAGATAGTATTCCAGCCTTTATGCTTACTCTATTCCATTTTAGCATATGTATAGCAGTGTATACAGGGTGATTAAAAAAAGATGGGGAAAATATTAAGAGGTGATAGTACACACCCAAACAAACATTTTGTATTAAAGAATGCATGGTCGAAAACTAAACGTAAAAAAGTTAGAGGGCGCCAAAAGTTATGTTCTTATACGAGGCAAAAACACATAATGAACGATTAAGTTAAGTTACGAAAACAAATGTAATGGCATTTGATTACAATAAGTGCTCAAAACATTGACCGGCAGTGCATAACGCACGCAGTACAACGGCGAAGAAGAGATTGGCGAATTTTCTGAAACACACCAGGCATATCGAGAACTTCCCCTACAGCAGCCGAAAGCTTGGCGACAAGTTCTTCTGCGGATTCAATGGGAGTCTCATACACAAGAGCCTTTAGCTGTCCCCACAAAAAAAATCGAGACATGAAAGATCTGGCTAGCGCGGTGGTGCCTGGTGTGTTTCAGAAAATTCGCCAATCTGTTCTTCGCCGTTCTACAGCGCGCATAACAGCTGCCGGTCAATGTTTTGAGCACTTATTTTAATCAAATGCCATTAAATTTGTTTTCGTAACTTAACTTAATCGTTCATTGTGTGTTTTTGCCTCGTATAAGAACATAACTTTTGGCGCCCTCTAACTTGTTTATGTTTAGTTTTCGACCATGCTTTCTTTGATACAAAATGTTTGTTTGGGTGTGTACTATCACCTCTTAAAATTTTTCCCACCTTTTTTGAATCACCCTGTATATATAGTGTTACCGCTAAAATCCGTTGTCACCTCAATAAATGATAAGAACTATACTCATAAAAGTGGGGTCTAGGTACAGTAAAGTTGCCATGCGTTATGCAAGGAAACCGCTTACAGCACCACCTGGTGGAAAACTGTGGAGTTATCAATCCTATCTCGAAAACGGAAAGAGAGTAGAAAACGCATTTACAATGTTATAGAGCATCATCGATTTAGTACAAAAAGACACCTTGTGGACATTAATGAGAGGAATTAAACGGTTAACATGCGCATTTGTTTTTTCGTGAGTTATTTTGTAATTAATTTAATTGGGACAAAAGCGTCTTTTAGCAAGAGAATTATAAAATTTCCGCGATTCTTCTGTAAGAATCTTTACGTTGAAATATTTTTTTTAAGTGATACTTTTAAATATTTATTTTTCTTGTATATTCTTTGATATTTATGAATATTGTATATTTAAGAAATGTTGTCAGAAATATTTATTGTTAATGCAGTTTATTTAAAATTTTTGGAAGAAAAATCCCGTTTAAGAAAGTATATGTATACTGAATTATAGAAATAAAATTTGATGCTTGGAATGTAGGGTGAAACCTCTAGTTTTTTACACCTAACCTATAACTGACACTTCAGCGAAAATCTAAAGAAAATAAGCTTTTTCTTGTAACATTCCACAAAGTGATGTCATCTAGTGATAACTTAGACATTCATTTTTATTTGAAATCGATTTATTTACCACTATTAGGCCAAGAATATATTCAATATAGAAGGAACTTTTGAGATAAAAAAAAAGTACCATTTTGATGCAACCATCTGTATCATTCCGTACAAAATGAGTAAATCAGCTGTGGCAGACATGTCACAGATTTTAATGAAAATCATTATATAAGTAGATCATATCTATTTATGAGTAAATGTAAAAAAAATAGATTTCAGGTTTATTTCTTTAAGGATTAAAATTTACATTAAAAGTGGATTACATTAAAATCGAGATTTTGTCAACATGCAAAAATCTTCAATTCTGATTATTAGCATTAGGAATGGAGAGATTATATTTAAAATTATTTATAATCAGGAATGAATAATAAGTAGCAGATTGGCGTAAGTCAGTAATTGCATTTTTATTCCGTAATTTGACAAAAAAATTATTTTTGAAAAATTTTGAGGGAAAATTGCGATATTTCTATTGTTCATTTAAAAAAGAAGGACAGCACTGACAAGTTTAAAACAACTTGACACTATAGCTAAAAGTATTTATTTTAAATATCGAAACTTTCATTCTTGTCTTTTTATTCCTTAATGAGATAATAAAAAAAATGTTGAGGGTAAAATGCAATATTTCTATCGCTTCTTTGAAAGTAAAGGGAAGCTTTTTAAAACTTTTAAAATGTTTGATATCATGAATAAATGTGTATATTTTAAATATAGAAACTTGTATACTTGCTTTCAGTTTATTTTTACCTCAAGAAAAATCTTAATTAAAGTAGAAAAAATGATTCATTTGGACAAAAAATTACCTATCCCTATCATAATTAATCCTAAATCTAGATTCAAAAAATACATGGCAGCACTCATTTTTTCCCCATTAAAATCGTGCAATATTTTAAGAAACGAGATCGAATTCAAAGTGTAAAACCTCTTGGAAAGGTAACAGATATTACCTATTTGAACCCATTTTTGCTATGTAAGGAATCAAAAGGAAATCTGGAATTTTTTTTAGCATATCATGGACTTATTGATCTTTATGTCTGTGTAATATTTTTAATGTCTGAGCATTCCTTTATTTATATTTTTGCTCATACATATGAGGAAAAATTATGATTTTGTAATATTTTTTTTTTTAATTTTTAAGTTTTTTTTTCGAATATGAAGGTGAAAAAATGGCAACTTTCAAACTTAGGGAATTTGATCTTCATATGTAATACTACATCAGGCATCAATTTCAGAGATGTTTTTAAATTCCTTTGATTTTTATAACGTTTCTAATTTTCTCAAAATTCACAAATTTTTAATTTTTACAATCAATTAAAGATTAATCATGATGTTACCAGATTATTATTACTCAATAAATAGGAAGATAATTTTTCAGAGGTTACAATAAAAAAAAAAAAAATTCATTTCTGTTAAATAGTTTTCAAGATACGGAACTTCAAACTTGCAACATTGGACGTTTGCACAGATGTCATTCTTTATCACAAGTTTTCTAAATGTTCAAAACTGTTAAAATAATTTATTTTTGTGAAGATATTTTGCAGTGCTCTATTTTCATACGAATTTAATCTGTGTATCAAATTATTTTATTAAAATCGGTTACTATGCAACCACGACTTTTTTAAAAATTTTGCTCATTTTACGTGGAATGACCCATCTTCTTTCTAAAATTAAGGTAATGTTCCATTCAGTCCATTTGTAATGCAACCATCCTAAAATATTTTCTTAAAGTTATAAACTTGTAGAAATTAGTTAAAAGATTCCTATTATACGTCAGGGGCATGATTTATAGTTTAATGTTATATAGTTTAGCTGAATGGGAGCAGTGTTCTAGTTATTGGTTCTAGGAATTTCATTTCACCAAACTGTTAAAAATTTGCAGCATTCTGGCAGGTCATTTGACCGTTTTTTTTCTTCCGAAAATGGTTACACATCCGTAATTTTAACACTATTCTGACAATATTATTGGCCATTTTATGGTCAGAATATTGTTAAATTATGGTTATGAAACCGTTTTTTCAAAAAACGGTCGAATGACCTGCTAGATGCCAGAAAGCTGCAAAATTTTTAACAGTGCAGACTAACAGGTGTGAGTTAAAGAAACATGAAATCTATTATTTGAACTGCTTAAAAAGCATAATATTGAGTTACATTTTTCTTTTAACCCCTTAACGGTCTCTTAATATTTAGAAAAACCATAAAAAAGTACCTATTTTTTTATTTCAGAAATTGAATAATTATAAGGCTTCTAAATAAAATATGCAATTACTTTTTTTTAACCATTTGGAAAAATGGTTATTGTCCTCGTCAGGGTAGGAAATCAAAAGCATATCTGAAGGTTTTTATTGGTCTAATCATCATTTTATTCGTTTTCTGATTGGTCTATACAGTAATCTGTATTTCCCTTTACTTTCAACTGAGATGGACAACAGAGATTTGCCACTATGACAAAAGAATAATAAAAACTACAAAAAGCTAGTTGGATGTGCCAATCCCAAAACTTTCTTCTCTCTTATACATCTTAATATTTCAAAAATTAGTTACACATGTTATTAATTCAATATTATTAGTTCAATAATGTACCAACTTTCATTTTCTTCTTAAATTTCTGCTTCAGTCAATTAAACGGACTAAAAACCAGTTAATCTATATCATGGTATTTGTTAAAATTAATAGTTTTTACTTATTCTGTTGCTATCAGATGTTTTTGAATAGCCGGCTTAGCAGGAAGTGAGTTCCTGCCTTTGCACGAGCCGCCGATGGACAATAGAACTACGAAAAATCAAGAAAAGTATACAAAAATCGCTATCACAGAGCCCCTTTACCGCGCAATATTTCAAAATTCAAGAGGACCTGTTGGCCAAAGCCAAAACCATGCATAAAAAATTTGGTTCATTTGTATGTATAATTTTATACACTTTTCGATTGTACAATAAAGAAAATGGCACAAACATCGCTATTACAGCGCCCCCCTTCCGGCAGATTTCTTTTCAAATTCAGGGAATACTTGCTTGCCATAGCCAGAAACATACACAAAAAATATGGTTCAGTTATATACATAATTTCATACACTTTTCGATGGTCCAATAATGAAAATGGTACGGACATCGCAATTATAGCGCCCCCTTCCGGTGGAATTTTTCGAAATTCAGGGAGGACCTTTGTGCCATGACCAAAAACAAACACAAAAAATTTGGCCCAATTCTATGCATAACTTCATACACTTTTTGATGGTGCAATATTCAAAATGACACAAAAATCGCTATTACAGCGCCCCCTACTGGCGAATTTATTCGAAATTACGAAAAGACCTGCATGCCATAGCCAAGAATTTAAAATAAAAATTTGGTTCAATTCTGTGCATAACTTCATACACTTTTGAATGGTACAATATTCAAAATCGCACAAAAATCTCTATTACAGCGCGTCCTAGCGGCGAATTTTTTCCAAATTCAGGGAGGACCTGACTGCCATAGCCAGAAACTTAAAATGAAAATTTGCTTCAATTCTATGCATAACTTCATACAGTTTTGGATTGTACAATATTCAAAATCGCACAAAAATCGCTGTTACAGCGTCTCTTACAAGCGAATTTTTTCCAAATTCAGAGAGGATCTGCTTGCCATAGCCAAAATCTTAAAATAAAAATTTGGTTCAATTCTATGCATAACTTCATACAATTTTTAATGGTACAATAGCGACAGACAGACGGACAGACTGACAGACGGACAGACGGACACACAGACAGAGAGACATTTTCTATAAACATGTTTTTTGGGATCTCTGACCCCTAAAACGTATAAATCCGTCGAAAACCGAAAGTCGAAAAAAATTTCGATTACAATACTTTCTTCTATTGAAGATAGAAGAAAGTAAAAATTAATAACTCAGAAACAAATTGAGATACAGCTTTCAAACAAATTGCGTTTAAAAGTAGATTTTTTTCTCTATACGACGATATAAAAAGTAATATTGTGGGATGTTTAGAAGTTTAAGAAATAGATTTCATTTAAAATTGGCCGTCAGACTTCTTGAAAATCTGACGATGGAAAACCCTTTTCCCGAACAGCCAATGAAATGCTTGGATAGTACGCAAGTTTCAGGTGGATAATGCGTACGAGTCGCAGGCGATTTCTGTCGCTTGCAATTTTTACTTGTAATAACACTATTAATATTTAATTCATGGCGTACGTAATGTATGATCAACTCCATGCTATTTTTTATGTCTTAAATTTTAGTCTTTGAAAAAATCCAAATGGTCGTTGTAATTTGTTACATTGCATTTTTTTTTAAGGCGAAAAGAAAAGATGTTATAGAACAAATTCATATTTGTAGAAAAACCACAATGGGAGGATTCAATTCTTAATGTTTGTTTTACACCAAACAAATGAATGCGAATAAAACCTTTATTTTTCACATCTTAGATCTTTATTTATCTTCATCACACACTTTTTACAAATAATATTTGAAATAGTAAATACACATTAAATTTTGATTATTAATAATTGTTTTGATTGTGATAAATTTTGGAACATGCAATATGAAGTCCAGCATCACAATCAGTGCCAAAAACCAAACCCAAACGGTAATATTCAAAGTCATCACACGGAAATGACTTAAATTTTTCAGGTTTAGAAGTTTTTTCCAGTAATTAAATCTCCAGCCCGGAAATATGACGGGCACGAGAAATTACAAATTACACCTCAGCCCGTGATATTCACGGGAGCGAGAATTAAGGGGCTAATTATCAGAAGTAAAGTTTACGTTTTTATACCAAAGTCTGACACCACTTATCAGTTACTGGTTCGTAAAGGTCAGTTATTGGCTATATGCATTACTAATAATTTAAAACAAAAAAAAGGGCACATGCGTCTGTAGTGTGATATCATATATACATAAAATGTATAAAAGTATAAATTAATAAAATTATTTTGTTTCTAGACTAATTGGTTAAAGTATTTTTTAAAAATGAATTCCTTAGACTGTACTATAATTTTTTAATGCTTGCAAAAATATGTGTAAGACACCGATTTACTTTTTGTCTGTTATTGTTTTTTCACAACAATGTTGGTGTCAGTAACTCAAGTTATTCACCAAAGTTATTCAAAAAATAATTTTTTATAACTCAATGCATAATTTTTCAAACATTTGTCAAGGATAACTTTTTAATGTATCTCTACAACCCTTTCATAAAAAAGTTAAGTATAAAATGGATTTAAAATTTTGTAATAAATAGTTATTTTAACAAGAAAGAAGCTTTAATGTGTCACGTACTGGGGATTTTATCCTTTTAAATAATAGTAAATATAAAGATGAAAATGTTTGAATTCCAGCGTGTATATTTTTTTGTTTTGTCTCTGTGTGTGTAGTATGTGTGAGTCATCGTGATTGCGTTTGTGTGTATATGTTTTGCAATTACAATGATTTAAAATTTAAAATATATTTTTACAATCTCAATATTGTAATATCTCATGTAAATTCATTGAAATATATTTCTTTTCGTAGTCAATGTTTACAAAGCATTAAGAAAACGCATTAAGGAATAAATGACGTGTCTGTTTAAGATCACTTTAAATAAACCTCAGGGGGTGCGCGGTCGAAAAATAATGGCGAAAGCTGGAAATAGTTTGCATTTTGGCTTAGAAATTAGTTCAACTTAATCTTGTGCTTACGTTTATGTTAACATTAAATATTTGTAATTAGTATACTTCGTAATCAATGACTTATTAAAAACTTTTGTTAATACTAATTTTCCTTTTAAATCCTATCTATCATTTCACGATTATTGATATGTACTTTCCAAATTAATAGCCGAAAAAAAATTGAATTATACAGGGTGTCCACTCTCAACGGCGTGCAAGCCTAATTCATAAACCGTTAGACATATAGTGCGAATTACAAAAATGTTTTAAATGAGCTCAGAAATATTATAAAAGCAATTTGGGTCAACAAAAACATTTCTTTAAAAATTACAAAATTTAAATTTTTATACGGTCCCCTAATCCTATAACTTATATTTTGTAAAACTTTCCTGTTACACTGCAAGTAAGACAATAAAAGTTCCGTTATTCTACGATTAAAATTGACCGAGTAATATCAGTTTAAAGTTGGAGCATATTTTTTGCTCCAAATTAGGACTCATTCACAAATTTAGTAGAAATATAATTTCGTCAGATACAGGGTGATTCATAAAAGATGGGCAGAACTTTAAGGGGTTATAGTACACTTAAAGACAAATAATATTAAATAGGAGACTAAGGGTCCCAGACGTATTCCCAAGGAGATAGGGGGCATTAAAGTTTAGGGTCCGAAATTTCAAATGATTATAAAACATGGAAAAATTGGTCGATTCGTTTGCGGTTTTTGCAAAAAATTTTCTTTATGCCAGTATTTTCTTGAAATAAAATTTTAAAGTTCAATTTCAAAAAATGCCGATAGGGGGCGCTTTAGACTTTGGAGTAACAAACAACTATTTTTTAACGTTATTTTTTGTATTTCTTTAAATGATTTCGAAAGCTTAGACTTAAACTTAAATTTTGATCTAAAAATCTGAGTCCTAACGAGTAGTTAAGTAGCGTAAACTGAAATTTGAAATTTGAAACCCTTCTCCCCCCAGAACAAAAATCAGTTATTCCCGATCTTTGTGTCGTAGATTAGGCTCTAACTACTGCCGCGTTTTGCTAAAATTATTCTTTATGTCAGTATTTTCTTGAAAATAAATTTTAAAGAAAATTTTCAAAAAATTCCGATAGAGGGCGCTTTAGACTTTGGAGTAACGAACAACTATTTTATACCGTTATTTTTTGTGTCTCATTAAATGCTTTCTAAAGCTTAGACTTAAACTTAAATTTTCAGCTCAAAATCTGAATCGCTGAGCGTGGTTCAGTAGCGAGGGGAGGGGGTTCAAATTTCAACTTCTGAACATAGTTCAGTTTGCACTACTTAACCATGCCCAACGATTCTGTGCTGTGATACGAGGCAAAAATACAACTTTCGTCAAGGACTGCATAGTCGGAATTCACTCATAAAGGCACTGGCACAGTTGGAAACGTCGCTCATGCAAACGTTAAAGCTCCATTCCTGACGCTAGTCACCGGGTGAAGAAGGAAACAGAAAGTATGCAAATGTCAAATGGGGAAGAAGAAGAACACGTATGCAAAATTTCGACACGATTCAGGCATAAAAACCACTGAACGGTGAGTCAAGTGTAAGTCGCTGTAGTAATGAATCGGAAGATGGTGCCCTTCACGAATAAGGAAAAGGCTGAGATGCATTTAATTTACGGAGCGGCAGATGGAAATGGTGCAGAGGCACAACGAATGTACGGAGAGCGATTTCCCAACAGGCGGTTGCCTAACCGCAAAACTTTCGAGCGCTTGCACAGACAGTTGTGTGAGACGGGATCATTTCTCGCTTCCCGGTCGAATGCAGGTCGTGCAAAAAAGGACGAATCAGTAGTTGTTGCAGAAGCCATTCTGGATGTAGTAGCGGCGCAGCCAAGTACAAGTACACGAACAGTGGCTAGGCAGGTGGATACCTCACAGTCCATGACTTGGAGGGTACTGAAGGATGAACATTTGCTCCCGTTTCATGTGCAACGAGTCCAGAAACTGTCTCCAGGGGATTATCCAAATCGTATTGAATTCGCTCGCTTGTTTCTGCAGCAGAACGCGCTAAATCCACATTTTGGACGAACTGCGCTTTTCACCGATGAATGTACCTTCACACGTGAAGGTACATTTAACACACACAATGCACATGTATGGGCGGATGTCAATCCACATGCTACGTATCCACATGCTCATCAGAGACGCTTTTCCATCAATGTTTGGGCAGGAATCCTCGGAGACCATGTAATCGGACCGTACCTTCTTCCTGAACGCCTCAACGGTAAAACATACCTCACATTTCTGCAACATGTGCTGCCAGACCTGTTAAACGTTGTTCCTCCACGCATCCGGCGGGTCATGTGGTTCCAGCACGATGGAGCGCCAGCCCATTACGTACGAGACGTCCGCAACTATCTGGACATCACATTTCCGAACAGATGGATTGGTCGAGGTGGTCCTGTTGCTTGGCCTGCTCGCTCGCCAGATCTTTCACCCCTCGATTTCTTTTTTTGGGGACGATTGAAGGCTCTTATGTATGAGACACCCATTGAATCCCCCGAGGAACTGGTCGCCAGACTTTCCGCCGCTGTAGGGGAAGTGCTCGAAAAGCCTGATGTTTTCGCGAATGTTCGCCGTTCCATTCTTCGCCGTTGTTCTGCGTGCATAACCTCTGGTGGTCACAATTTTGAACATTTATTGTAATTACATGTTAATAAATATGCTTTGGTAACATAATCCTAATTTGTGTCTTTTTACCTCGTATCACAGCACACAATGTGTGGACATGGTAAACTGAACTGTGCTCAGGAGTAGAAATTTCAAACCCCTCTCCCCAGAAACTTAACCACGTCTAACGATTCAGATTTTGGGCTGAAAATTTAAGTCTAAGCTTTAGAGAGCATTTAATGAGACACAAAAAATAACGGTATAAAATAGTTGTTCGTTACTCCAAAGTCTAAAGCGCCCTCTATCGGAATTTTTTGAAAATTTTCTTTAAAATTTATTTTCAAGAAAATACTGACATAAAGAATAATTTTAGCAAAACGCGGCAGTAGTTAGAGCCTAATCTACGACACAAAGATCGGGAATAACTGATTTTTGTTCTGGGGGGAGAAGGGTTTCAAATTTCAAATTTCAGTTTACGCTACTCAACTACTCGTTAGGACTCAGATTTTTAGATCAAAATTTAAGTTTAAGTCTAAGCTTTCGAAATCATTTAAAGAAATACAAAAAATAACGTTAAAAAATAGTTGTTTGTTACTCCAAAGTCTAAAGCGCCCCCTATCGGCATTTTTTGAAATTGAACTTTAAAATTTTATTTCAAGAAAATACTGGCATAAAGAAAATTTTTTGCAAAAACCGCAAACGAATCGACCAATTTTTCCATGTTTTATAATCATTTGAAATTTCGGACCCTAAACTTTAATGCCCCCTATCTCCTTGGGAATACGTCTGGGACCCTTAGTCTCCTATTTAATATTATTTGTCTTTAAGTGTACTATAACCCCTTAAAGTTCTGCCCATCTTTTATGAATCACCCTGTATATTAAAATAATGGTTGAGAGTAAAATTAATTAACATTGTAATCATTCTGACATATTAATGCAAAATATACAATTTGTAAGAAACATATAAGAAGAAAAAAACAGAATTTTTGTTAAATAAAATGACGAAAATTAACAGTTTTAGCTTTTGAGAATCGATTCGTATGTATTCTGTACCATTGAATCCAAATTAACCTTTATTTTTTACCATCACGTAAATATTTTTTTGCAAAACGTACATTTTAAAGTTAAAAAAAGAAAAAATAGCAAAAATTTGATAGGGTAACTCCGTGAGAGTCGCCGCATACGGGATAGATGCCGCAAACCCCTGTATTTCTTGTAATTATCGATAGATGGTCGTCAAACGCACAGTATAGGTGCACAATGAGATTATTTTAACCAGTGTATAGCGTGATTAACATTTCGATGTTTACTTGTAGAAGTACAATCCTTATTTTGACGTAAGTGCAGGATTTCACTATCCAAACTTTTAAACAAATTATGTTTAAATGCTTTTCATACACTTATTACTAAATGCATGCTTGATTTCGAAGTCAAAACTAAGTTTAGCGTTTGTATAGAGTACTGTGCGTATGGTTACGCCATTCCTCTTAGCGATGGAAGGTAATTGTGATGGCCGATGTCTGCACCATGCAAAATGCGATACATGCCGCGCTGCTATTCCGGTATACATGCCGCAGATTCTTTTGTACGGGTTGCTTAAGTATTATTAACTTTTCCTTTTCTTTTTGCACAGACTAACCATGTTAGGTATGTTATCAAGTCTACTAAAGCCAAAGGAAATAAAGGGGAAAATAAAAAGTATGAAGGGCAAGAAAGAAACAAGTCAAGATGATAATACTGAAAAATTGGATTACACGTAACGCAGACATTCTTTGCAAACTACTCCAAAAAAGAGGAAGTGTAATTGGCTTCGTTGCATCATGTGTTTAAATGTAGTTACATAAAGACTACTTTTTCGACACTTTTTTTGTTGATTGTAGTCGAAAAAGAGGTCTCTTAACCCATTCGGGACCATAGATGCATTTAAGCACATTCATAAAGAGCTTACAAAATTTGTTTCTGGCACCAGTAAAAAAGAAAAGTAATACGTGCTTTGTTTAATTAGAGCATATTAATTAGAGCATTTAAGGAAAGATAACTTACAGTACATATACATTTAACGTCTGAATTTAAAAAGTCCTTCCGGCAGGTGCCGGTAGGGAGAGGTAGCTTTCATATTCCTTATTTTTAAAAAGCCAACTTATATTATTCAAACACACGAAACTCAATTATGTGAAAACCGAATGTAGGAGATTCAATACTAATTTTTATCAATACTAAATCATTATGAATGAGAATTTCGCGAAATTAGTCAGCTTTATCCAAGCTGCTTTTATTTAAAGTCACATATATTTGGCTGCCAAATTCTGCGATTTCTTAAAGTGCCTGCCATTTTAAGACAACATAGTAGATGAGGCCAACCAGTGAACTTTGTCGAGACCTTAGTAACTGCTGTGCACATGCTCACTCATATCGGAATCGGATGATATATACGAGTGCTGTCGCATGCAAAATATCAGATTTTTCAAAATGTCACCCACGTTAGAAATTGAAACTGCTATATCTGAGCCATTTTTTAAGATAAAGACAAACAAAAAATGATCCTGAATCCTTATATCAAGGTCAAATACTTAAGAAAGAAACCTTTTTCAATTTCTAATTTTTTTGCACCTCACTTTAAATATAATTTTTTTTTTTAAATTTAATGGCCGCCATTTTGAAACAAGATGGCTGATGAAGCTGGCCAGCGAACTTGGTCGAGATATTGATGTATACTATCCACATGCCTTCTTCCATCGAAATAGGCGAATAAGTGTGGTATCGCGTGACAAATACAAGATCGTTTCAAAGTGTTAGCCATGATAGAAATTCAAAGTGCTATAATTCAACCACTTTTTAAGATATAAACAAAAGAACAAATTTTCAGAAACAAAAACTGCTCCAGAATCTTTGTATCAAGGCCAAACACATAAAAAAAATCTTTTTCATTTTCAAATTTTTTAATACCTTATTTTAAATTTTAAATTACATTTAAAAAAAAATGGCAACCCTTTTGAAACAAGATGGCGAATGAAGCTGGCCAACGAACCCGGTCGAGACATTGGTATGTACTATGTACAGACCAAGTTACATTCAAATCGGTTCATAAATACGCCTGTTATCGCGTGACAAAATCAGGTCATTTTAAACTGTCAGCCACAATAGAAATTCAAAAATGTTTATAACTCAGCCATTTTTTTAGATGTAGACGAAACAAAACCTGTTCCGGAATCTTTGTATTAAGGTCAAACACATACAAAAAAAATCTTTTTCATTTTCCAATTTTTTGGTATTTCATTTTAATTTTTTTTTTAATTTTTTTAAATGGCCACCATTTTGAAACAAGATGGCGAATGAAGCTGGTCAACGAACTCGGTTGAGTTATTTGTATATACTATGCACACACCAAGGTACATCCAAATCGGTTCATAAATACGTCTGTTATCACGTGGCAAAAATCAGGACGTTTCAAAGTGTCAGCCACGCTAGAAATTCAAAATGCTATAACTCAGCCATTTTTTAAGATATAGACGAAACAAAAAACTGCTCCCGAATCTTTTTACCAAGGTCAAACACATAAGAAAAAAATATTTTTTCAATTTTCAATTTTTTGCTACCACATTTCAAATTTAAATTTTTCTTAAAAATTTAAATGGCCGCCATTTTTAAACAAGATGGCGGATGAAGCTGGCAAACGAACTCGGTCGAGACATTGGTCTGTACTATATATAAACGAAGTTACATCCAAATCGGTTCATAAATACGCCTTTTATCGCGTGACAAAGTTCAGGACGTTTCAAAATGTCAGCTTCGCTAGAAATTCAAAATGCTATAACTCAGCCATTTTTTAAGATATAGACGAAACAAAAACCGCTACGGAGTCTTTGTATAAAGGTCAAATACATAAGAAAAAAATATTTTTCCATTTTCAATTTTTTGGTACCACATTTCAAATTTTAATTTTTTTTTTAAATTTTAAATGGCCGCCATTTTGAAACAAAATGGCGGATGAAGCTGGCCAACGAACTCGGTCGAGACATTGGTATGTACTATGTACACACCGAATTACATCCAAATCGGTTCATAAATACGAGAGTTACAGTGTGACATATGTCATATATATATATATATATATATATATATATATATATATATATATATATAGCTCTAATAAAAGTGAATGATTATGAAAATTATTATGAAAAGAGGGTGCAAAACAACAATAAAAATCCATGAAAATTTATAACGAAAAAACAACAAACAAACCACTCCTTGCTCTTCAGAAAGTGGGAGGAGTGAAAAAAGCAGGTATCAAAAACAGAAATTGGATCCTCACGGGTTTCGCAAGATATGGCCAACCCACATACTCCAAAAGTATAACAATAGATTTAAACTTTCAAAAACACAACATAAAAAAGCTATTTTATAATTTTAACAAATCAAAACTGCTTTAAAAACAAAAATAACCAACCAATTCAAATCCAAGAAAACCGATTTAGCTAATAAAAAAATTTTTTCATTAAGCAATTAAAAGTATTGAACATGTGAGAAGGCCATATCCCCACCTTTACCCATGAAGACCTGAAGAAAACTTGCTACCTTTAAAACAATCACTACGCTCCACTTCTTTCCATCAGCAGGAGTTGCAAGCAAGGCCATAATCCAAGTTAGACCAGCGTCGTGAAGACTTGTCTTTCCATTATCCTCATAATCATTAATTTTCTTTCCAAGTCACCGCAGTTTCTACTTGAAGCACATCAACATGCAGACGTTCTTAAAGACTTTAGTCCACATCCTTCATTTATTCAAGCAGCTACCTTGGCATCCATTACAGTGTTTGGCCGCTTAGCTGTTGCCACTTTATAAAACACTTCTTAAGTTGATTTACATAATGAAAAATAAACTGGTATGGAAATAAATTATTATAAAAAAGATTAGCAGTAAATTTAAAAATCTGTGAACTCAAAAATTCTCTATTACTACAAATTCTATAAAATCTATTAATTTGTCCCACAATGATGTTATTAAAAACCTTCTTACTTAAATTTGAATACCAGTGTGGCATCGATTGAGTATTAAAATTAAAAAAATCCCGTTTATCAAAAAGCTTAATTAGTATATTGTTATCATTAATTAAAATGTCCAAATCCAAAAAATTAACATGTAAATTATCAACAGAAGCCTTATTTAATTTTAAACATGGAGGATAGATATCGTTAATCGATACCAAAAGTTTGTCATCGAATATTATTAAATCATCGATATACCTTAAAACCGAATAACTCTTATTACTGTTTAATACATAATTAAATTTATAATAAAAAAGAAACAGATTTGCAGCAGAACTCGAAAAATTAGTTCCCATACCAATACCACATACCTGATAGAAAAATGAGCTATTGAAAGTAATGAAATTATTAAGAAAACAGAAATTACATAAACTCAAGAAAAAATCTCTTTTAATTCCAAGCTCCTCCTCAATACAGAACATATCAAAAATATTTTTTAGTGTATCATAAAGTAAATCTATAGGTATATTAGAAAAAAGGTTTTCAAAATCATAGGTATACAAATTTGTGGGCGTTATGGGCGTTTTTTTAATTTTATTTAAAACCTCATTGCTATTGTCTATACACCAAAAATAGCTAGTATTTCTATATTTAAACTTCAAAAAACCATAGATGCGCTTCAAAAACTCCTGTAACTTAATATTTAAACTTACATAAGTTACAGGAGTTTTTGAAGCGCATCTATGGTTTTTTGAAGTTTAAATATAGAAATACTAGCTATTTTTGGTGTATAGACAATAGCAATGAGGTTTTAAATAAAATTAAAAAAACGCCCATAACGCCCACAAATTTGTATACCTATGATTTTGAAAACCTTTTTTCTAATATACCTATAGATTTACTTTATGATACACTAAAAAATATTTTTGATATGTTCTGTATTGAGGAGGAGCTTGGAATTAAAAGAGATTTTTTCTTGAGTTTATGTAATTTCTGTTTTCTTAATAATTTCATTACTTTCAATAGCTCATTTTTCTATCAGGTATGTGGTATTGGTATGGGAACTAATTTTTCGAGTTCTGCTGCAAATCTGTTTCTTTTTTATTATGAATTTAATTATGTATTAAACAGTAATAAGAGTTATTCGGTTTTAAGGTATATCGATGATTTAATAATATTCGATGACAAACTTTTGGTATCGATTAACGATATCTATCCTCCATGTTTAAAATTAAATAAGGCTTCTGTTGATAATTTACATGTTAATTTTTTGGATTTGGACATTTTAATTAATGATAACAATATACTAATTAAGCTTTTTGATAAACGGGATTTTTTTAATTTTAATACTCAATCGATGCCACACTGGTATTCAAATTTAAGTAAGAAGGTTTTTAATAACATCATTGTGGGACAAATTAATAGATTTTATAGAATTTGTAGTAATAGAGAATTTTTGAGTTCACAGATTTTTAAATTTACTGCTAATCTTTTTTATAATAATTTATTTCCATACCAGTTTATTTTTCATTATGTAAATCAACTTAAGAAGTGTTTTATAAAGTGGCAACAGCTAAGCGGCCAAACACTGTAATGGATGCCAAGGTAGCTGCTTGAATAAATGAAGGATGTGGACTAAAGTCTTTAAGAACGTCTGCATGTTGATGTGCTTCAAGTAGAAACTGCGGTGACTTGGAAAGAAAATTAATGATTATGAGGATAATGGAAAGACAAGTCTTCACGACGCTGGTCTAACTTGGATTATGGCCTTGCTTGCAACTCCTGCTGATGGAAAGAAGTGGAGCGTAGTGATTGTTTTAAAGGTAGCAAGTTTTCTTCAGGTCTTCATGGGTAAAGGTGGGGATATGGCCTTCTCACATGTTCAATACTTTTAATTGCTTAATGAAAAAATTTTTTTATTAGCTAAATCGGTTTTCTTGGATTTGAATTGGTTGGTTATTTTTGTTTTTAAAGCAGTTTTGATTTGTTAAAATTATAAAATAGCTTTTTTATGTTGTGTTTTTGAAAGTTTAAATCTATTGTTATACTTTTGGAGTATGTGGGTTGGCCATATCTTGCGAAACCCGTGAGGATCCAATTTCTGTTTTTGATACCTGCTTTTTTCACTCCTCCCACTTTCTGAAGAGCAAGGAGTGGTTTGTTTGTTGTTTTTTCGTTATAAATTTTCATGGATTTTTATTGTTGTTTTGCACCCTCTTTTCATAATAATTTTCATAATCATTCACTTTTATTAGAGCTATATTCACTTAGTGCATATAAGAAGCTGCGTTGCGCCTGATGCACTGGGTTATTTGTTTTTAAAAAATTTTTTTGAAAGCATTATATATATATATATATATATATATATATATATATATATATATATATATCAATTTTGAACGGAGGGTGGTTTCGGGGTCTGGGGGTCATGATCGATGAAAATATACCAAAATTTTTTGAAATCGCTTTCCTCCGAACGGCTGCAATAGGTAGCTTTTTGTAAAGAAAGCTACCTAAAACCATTAAAACACGAAATAAAATAAACTAAGACAGACTTGAGCACAGTTAAAAAATAAAATTTATAAAAACAATAAAAAAAAATTAAAAATACAATATATAAACGTTTCGCCAAGCGACACGCAAGGCATCATCAGTACAAAAAATATCCATTGCATTTCAAACGTCAGAACAAATCAAGAACAGTTACAGTTAGCTATTTTAAAAACAAACAATATTCGCTAGGGACAGAACGAGCGTCATTCAAAGCATGCGATAGCAATTCATTGAACCAAGCCTCATGGAGCAATCTATCATGGTAGTTGTTGCAACCAGATTTCAAAATACTGGCGTTCGCAATGAGCGGAATGTGATTCGTTTGAAGTGAATGCTGGACAATTTTTGAATTCAAATTATTCTTTTTTAAAGCACCAGTATGTTCTTTTAGGCGAATTTCCAATGATCTACCAGTTTTACCAATATAAACACTATTGCAATCTTTACTAGGAATAATATAAACAACACCGGGTAATTTAGACTTATCATATTGAAATTTATGCTTATTGAAAAATGAACTCAATTTATTAATAGGTTTAAAAGAAACCCCAATATTGAATGATTTTAGAATGCCAGAAATGTTTTCAGAAATGTTCTTATAATAAGGGATACAGATAAAGGAGCTAGGTTTACTACGTTGAAAGGGGGGGGGGGTAGAATTTACAAAATTTAAAGTATTTTTAAAGATTTTTTTAACAAGACCAATAGGGTAGCTATTATTAACCAAATCACGATAAATTTTACATTTCTCTATTTCAAAATCATTACTGGAACTGCAATATTTTATGGCTCTGAAGGCTAAAGTCTTAATAACGTTTATTTTATGACTGGAAGGGCATATTGAATTGAAATTAGTATACTGACCAGTAGAAGTAGGTTTTCTGTAAACAGTAGTGGTGACAGATTGAGAAATATCAGTCGTGAGTCTGCGGATTAGAATGTCGAGAAAAGGTAATTTAGCATTATTTTCTATTTCAACAGTAAAATTAATAGGGTTACCAATAGAGTTAGAAATCGTGAGAATATCATTTAAGTCTGCTTCTTTCACTATCAAAAAAAATATCGTCGACATAACGTCTCCAAAAAAGAATACGTGGACCAAGTTCAGAATTAATAATATTTTCAATATTCTGCATTACAAGTTCAGCAATTACAACAGAGAGGGGGGATCCCATAGCGGTACCAGAAATTTGACTATAAAAGCAGTTATTAAATACAAAACAGTTTGAGGTCAAACAAAACTTAACCAATTCGACAATATCTTCGACATTAAAATCAGTAGGGTGTGTAGGAATAGGCCAGATATCTTTAATAACATTACAGACAAGATCAAAAAGGATTGAAGTAAACAGCGAAACAACATCGAGATAAGCCATGATGTAACCGATAGGGAATACAAAACTCTGTAAATCATCAAGAAATTTGTAAGGTGAATTAAGTCTGTAATTGGAGTTTAAAGTAAAAGGTTTAAGAAGTGCGGATAAGTAGCTAGAAAGATTATATAAAGGAGATTTTGAAAAATCAATAATGGGGCGGATAGGGATAGATGGTTTATGAATCTTAGGTAACCCATAAAAACAAGAGACAAGACCGGTGTAACATTTCAGTTTCGAAGCAGAATTTGGGGGGGATTTTTTTAAGTTTTTCAAATCTGGAAATAATAATGTTCATCTTACGTTGAATGGAAAGAGTTTGATCCTTCTTAAGTACTGAATATGTATTTACATCGTCAAGTAGTTCATGAGCCTTTGAATCATAAGCATCTTTATCCATAACAACAGTAGTTCTACCTTTATCGGCTCTTGTAATTATAATCGAATTGTCCGATCTCAGTCTCTTGATAATACGCAAGAAATCTTCAGCACCAGCAGGAATGGAGTAATTAGAGTTTAAGATAGATGTAGAAATACCACGACTAATATCATGTCTTACCAATGGGCAAGAACCCATAATAGCGGATTCAGCAGAAGCAAGTAAATCGGGAATATCTAATTTCGTAGAACCCAGAGAATAATTCAAGCCTTTATTAAGTAAAGCCGATTCAGACACTGATAAAGTTTTAGACGAAATATTCATGACCCAATTATCGTTAATCGATGTAACAGTAGAAGATTCAGGAGTAGCCTTCATAAGGAGGTTAGTAAATTTATTGGCATATTTTTTATCCAATATCTTATCTTCTATCTTCTATCTATATCTTCTTATCCTTATTACTCTCTAGCGAAATTCATCATTTGTTTGAAATGCAATGGATATTTTTTGTACTGATGATGCCTTGCGTGTCGCTTGGCGAAACGTTTACATATTGTATTTTTAATTGTTTTTTATTGTCTTTATAAATTTTATTTTTTAACTGTGCTCAAGTCTGTCTTAGTTTACTTTATTTGGTGTTTTAATGAAAAATACCTTCTTTTAAAAAAGTGGTACCGACGGATTAAAATGTGTGTAAAATCCACCGATCATGAAAGGGTTAACAAATAAATTATGTACACACAATTTTACGTTTTTTTTTCTTTTCTCTTTCTAATATATTGATGTTACGTTGTTGCTGAAATAACAATTTAAATTTAATGTAAAAAAAAATAAGTCGTTAATTTTAATAGTGAAAGTAGGTAACAATTATTAATTTGAATCTACTAATACGTTTCATTGTACTCATTTAGTTTCATTTTGTAATTACATCGTTAATTATAGTCCAGATATGAATATATTTTTTAAATATTTTTATTTATAATTTCACTCTGTTCTTATTACAAGCGCTGCATTGCTACCGCACTAGTGAGGCGTCTCAGCCTTACTGTACGGGTGACGCGCCGCAGTGTAATGTTTTAGAAAAAAATCGTTAAAAAATATTAATAATTTGTTTTGAATTTTTTGTCGCACTACACGCGTTGTATATTTAACATTAAATAGCACAGCATGATTTTTCTTATTTTATGTCCACCTTGGGACTTTATACACAAATTCAAAAAAATGTGAGGCATAAATCCCTGATTTACCATACTATAAAATATAAGTCATGATTATGTTTTTAACTTTTTAAATTTATTTTTATGTATTTTTTACGCTGAATGAGTAAATGAACTTAATTTTAAAGCATCACGTCAGGATTTTTCGCAAATTGTAAATTTCAAATTAAAAATTGAACCTCTTCCTCCACCTCATTGACCCCTCAGCTGTTTAGCTCTAAGAATCCCAGTACAAGCCAAAAAAAATGTAATAAATTAATGAGTCAAATAAAATGAAATTAAATAAAAAAAGTTTTACATCTGTTTTACAGTATGAGATTTTCGCTATATTTTAACTTTGACATTTACGATTTGCAAAAAAATTCTAACATGATGGTTAAAAATTAAGTTCATTTTCAGATTTAGTACTAAGCGTTAATTTTTAACTTTCGCAATTTATGATTTGAGTAAAATTCTGACATGATGAATAAAAAATAAGGTAATTTTCGGATTCAGTGATAAAAAATGCATAAAAGTTTAAAATCACAACCATCGCAGTCTTGTGTTATCTAATATATTTTTTTTTCCCTTAAACTTCTTGGCGGTAATCTATCCGAAAATTTTTGGGTTATCCTGTAAAATACGTATAAATGGTAACCACTGGAAATCATAATAGAAGATTGTCATCGGATTTATGTCAGTATGTAAAATTAATCTCGATGGGATATTTGTAGTGAGTTAAAGTTTGAGTACAAATTTTGAACTGGTAAAACATACATACGATCGTTGAAATTAAATAAAAACTTATAAAAAACGTAATTTTTGTTAAAAGAAATAATGAACAGAAAGTATCAAATCCTTAAAAAATAAGACATATGTTAAAATACAATTATTTTAGCCAATTTGAAAATAAGTTAAATTTAATTCAATCGTATTGTTTGTACGATTTTTTTTCAAAGCGCAGATACATATGAAATATGTCCTTAGAATACTTTAAGCACCTAGTATATGACCCCTCAAAACATGGCGGAACTCATCTGTGTTCAGGTGCAGAAAAGCGGTGCAAGTCATGCATTTTTAAAGTTTCATAACTCGGTCAAGTTCAGTGTTATATGAACGGGACTTTTTTTGTCTTATTTTTCAGTGTAATGGAAAAATTTTACTAAATATAATTTATAGGACCGGGGGACCGGATAAAAATATAAAACTCGTAATTTTTTAAGAATTTTTTTATTGACCCAAATCTCTCTAAAATACTGCTTTATCTCATTTAACATTTTTGTATTTTGAACTATATGTCTATGACTAACGGTTTAGGAATTAGCCATTGGACACCGTTGAGAGTGAACACCCTGTATACATTAGAACGTACGAAAAAGGATCTTTATTTTAGCTATCCTCAGACAAATTGGCTGCAAAATACGTTAAAAATCTTATTCAAAAAAAAAAAGTTAAGCATCAGATCGAAAAAATTCAGATTTTGCTTCTTATTATTATAGAAATAAATGTGAATGTTCTTTTTTCATAATATTGTCTCACGTCCACAGTGTAGAACATACAAAGTCAAACGAAAATTTACAAGTTCACCCCTGATATACCTAACATTATTCTTATATCCTCAATAATGCAAAATCTGAAAATAAAACATATTTACAGCTTTTTTATGGATAGAACAACAAATCACTTTATTTTATCGAAAACGGTTGAAAATTCTACTACGTAAAAATACAACTTTTAAAAAATCCTCCCTCTGGACCATATATTAAACTTTCGACATTCCTTTCATTTACAAAAATATATTTTTCACCTCAATATAAAACAGAACTGAGATGATCAAAAATCTATTGGGATTTTGACAAAAGATTGATTTTGAAGAGCTCAAAACGATAAACAGTGAGGTTTGAAAAATTGAAAAAAAAAGATTCTTTTGCCTTCGACTTTACCTAAATTTTCTTTTCATGAACTGACAAGTCATTCTTTAAGGCTGTTTTCTGAGAATTATTTACTTATATATCATGTCTTTTTAGACGAATTTTATTCCTTTCACTTTGTGACGTTCGCAGTTGATTCTTTTGAAAAATATCCCCCAGAAAATATTTTTCTTCATTAAAGACATTTTTCAAAGCGTATTTTCTAAGAAAATATCATTTTAATTTTGTGTGCTTTATTTTTCACCAACAAAGTTTAAACAAAGTGTTTGGTAAAAGTTTTAGGAAAAGAAATACTTTTACAAGCTAAAAAAAGATGAATGTTTCTTACTGTAAAAAAAAAAAAAAAAAATTATATAACCACAAAACAAAAACAAAAGATACAATAATCTCTTCCGATCTCGTAAAACACTGTGACGTCACGGTGATTATACAATGACTTCTCACTATGACTTTGTGACCGTCACTTTCGGGTCATGCGACGTGGAAGTGAAGACGCTATGGCCTTTTTGTGAGATCACTCGGTGCCCACTTTGTGATGTCACAGTGTGACTTTGATGTAACATGTAATCTTGCATCGAATCGGCTGACCAGATTTAACCCGAATCCGTTCTGAAAAATTTTAAATTTTTTTCTGTTGAATTTTTATTAAAAATCGGAACAGAAACCAGAGTATTAGAGGAACCAGACATGAGTTAGATCGGTCTTACCTTTTCTACTGTAGGTCAAATTCGGTTTAGAATCGTGGATTAGACTGGATGACCATATTTTACTCAGATATATTCGACTGTGTGTGTTTTTTAATGATTATTATTTTTTATTTATATTAGTTTTTGCTTAAGTTCAGAGATGTATCTTATTCCAGCATCAGATCGCGTTACGATATTTTAATATCGATTTCGTCAAGTAACTAGATTTTACAAGAACATGACCCGTTCGAGTTAACAGGTTTTTTTGCCTATCGGATTTATATTAAAATCACCCATCCTACAAATATATTTCCCCAATCCAATTCAGGAGTCTAATAAAATTCTGACATTCAGATAAAAAATACAGGTGAGCGAAGTTTGCTGAAGTACGGGAAGAACCTTCCTGCCTGAAAGTGGTTGGCAGTGCTGCATTTCTTGTGCATTTCGGATTCATTTTAGACGCCTGCATCGTATTGGATAATTATATAGCATGCTGGCATTTAACCAAATATTACCCGTACATTACCCTGGCCTGGTCAACTTTAATTAGTTTTTCTACAAAAAGGAATCGTAATAGAATCCTGCATCTTTTAACTACTATACATTACCATATTTATTTATTAGCAGCAGGTTGGACTTTCGTTAAAATCTTGAATTTAATGAGGAAAACGAATTTCGAACGGACCCGAACTAGTTTGTATATGCATTAAGAAAAGACAGTTGTGATTGTTACTTATAAGCCATTAATTAGATGATGAATAATTAAAACCTGTTTAAATTATTAACAATAAAAATTTTCTAAGAAGAGAAATCAGCCATTAGATAAAATAAATTAACAGATGATGCAAGAAAATAAATAAATCAAAATTAAATTTAAAATAACAATTAACAAAATTTATCCATAGGAATTAATTATACAAAACATAAGATTATAATTTATAAAAGGTATTCTTTCTATCAGAAATAATTAATTTAAACATATAATTTAATATTCCTTTTAAATTTCACGTTATCTACTTTTATTGCAATTAAGTATTCAAGCCTATAAGACCTGAAGATTTTTGGTAGAAATTAAAAGTTTTGGTAGTATCTCCTAATTAAAAGGATACTTGAATGAGAAAAAAATACCCGGTGTCAGGTTATGCCAAGGGAGGATACACACAATTGTGTGGTTGCACTCTCGGCTTTAAGTCGCAAAAGTCGTTTGCTTTTTGTTTTTTTTTAGGATCACGTACACAATTTTGTAGGTTAGTTCCTACAGTCTTAGATTTTTAAAATCATTTAAAATCTAGATTACTTGAAAACATACAATAAAAAATAAAAAATTGTGAGAACTTTATCCTCTTAATGCAGACATCCATGCGTCTTACAGTATTCAACAAATAAATATTTTTAAGTTCGACATATGAACGAAGAAAGATGCAAAAAGGTTAACGGTACATACATTATCATCATCATCTCTGTAGTTTCCCTTCACTATGAAGAAGTGACCGCTATTCCTCCCTAGAATGTGTCTTTCCTTTGCCACTCTGAAAATCATGTGTGATTTTATTATTTGGTCCATAAAAACCAAGACAACTTCACTTTGTGGTACTTATATCGTCAGAAATTATTGCGAATCGCTAATTTTTATTATAGCTGCCAGTTTCCAATTCTGTTCAAAATAGTAATTTAATGTAGAGTAACTCTAGGATAGATGGCCATAGAGGAGAGATGGCCAGTCTACATATTTCCAAAACTTGATCATAGATTGAAGAATGAACTTTGTTCGTAGGAAATAGTTCAATGAGTTTATTCATTGCGTCATGCAGCTGTGTTTTTCGACTATAAAAAGTAAGTCTAATTTTTATGTTTATGTAATTTAGTGGTTGAATATTTTTGTTGAGTTGAGTATCTAAATGTTTTGCAGTACGTATGTTACTTTTTTTTATTATACAGTCTTTTATGGCACGTATATAATCCAATCTTTGCTTCTAAGCCTAAAAGAAAGACGTGCAATGGCTGCGTGATACTTTAAATTGGGTTGTCATTTGTTATTGCCACAATTTTAGGATAGATGGCCACATCAAATCAAGGAGAGATAACCACCTCTAATCAATATATCAAAATTATACGGAGTCAGGATTTTAACTCAATATAATTGTATTTAAAATAATTATAAACCTTTTATTTTTTTAATTCTATGAATTGATATAAATGTTAAAATTTTAACCAATATAAAGATTTTAATAATATTTAAAATATAATAGAGCCTAACGATTTAATTTCTTTTTAGAAAATATTAAAAATATTAAAAAAACGTTGGAAACATTCATCCCAGAAACACATAAAGTTGATAAATAAACTTAATCCCGTGAAAAAGTCTAAAATAAACGCGAGTACATATGATGCACACATATTTAATAAGAAAACAAACTTGTAATAAGGGAATTTAGAAGTCTCATGCTTTGAAATGCTTCATATAATGTTGCATACCAAACTTTAAAATGAAACAAGAGAAATGTATAACTTACTATCTCATTGATATATACAAATTCTAATGAAAATGCAGATTTGTTTAGGATCTAGATTACTTAAAGAGATAACTATACTGTGTTTTAGTTAGAATCATGTCGTGTAAATGATATATTGTCTATTCAATGTATTCAAATAAATAATATTTTGAATGTGTGAATGTATAATACGGATGCATTAAGTGCTAGAATTTCATTTTAAATGCATTGTTCAGTCTCTAGAAAATATTTTAAATGATAATTCATAAGAATCAGAAATTACTAACTAAATATATCATTTGGGTGTTTTCTTTTATTTTTCCTGTTTTTGTTTATACTTCTGATTATCGCACACCCACATTTAGTATTTTGGTCAATTTAAATTTAAATTTGGTATTTAATTTATTAATTTATTATTAAGATTAATTTCTTTTTCGTAATTAATATCAAGGTTAAAATAAAAATTAATACATTATTTTATTTTCAGCTTCGTGTAACTAAGCATGCCTAACACAGCTCTTGTCGAATTGATTTACCCGAAAGCACGCAGAAATGGAGGGTAACGATTTCGTTTGTGGACAATGTAAGATTTTTTATTCCCTAATAAAATTGGAAAAGGTGGATGAATTTCATTGAATAATAATTGTTCCTTGTAATAAAAGGATATCTCTAAAAATGCATTTAAAAGTTATTCTATCGAAAAGTATAACACATAGAAATAATTTATTATACACAAAAATTGAATATTTTTGTTTCTTCCTTTTTTTCCGCAATCAGGTCAATTTACTAATATACTGGTACATGTTTAATTTGAATTGTAAAAGAAAATTTGAATTAAAAATAACAGTTATACATGCAAATAAATAAATAAAATCGCAAGTTAAGAGTCCAAAATGGGACAAGAGTGAGAATTAAATATAATAAATATTTTTTTCGACACTAATTTATGTTTAAATTTTTTTAGGAACCTTTCTGGTTACATTAGCATTTTACATTTCGACTTTTCGCGTTGGTGAAGGGGTGTATATAGAGACTAATACCTCTCCAATATCTTTTGTAACAAATTAATATCCATGAAACTGATTTTAAGGTATCTAAAGAGATATTTTTAAGAAGTTTTAAGCGTAAAAATCAGATATCTAAAACTGATTTTCTTGACAGTTTATAACCGAAAAACTATTCGAAATTTCTAAAATTGACACTACCACCAACAGCAAATTAACGAAACTCGAATCAAGAATGAAAGACAGGGTTTTAAAATGAACAATGCGTTAAAAGGTAGAGAAAAAATCATGAATAAATTAAAAAACATAATATAAGTAGAAGAGTTCGTACACAAAGCAGACGGAGGAAAAAAGTAGGATATTTAATAGTTAATCCTTACTTTGTTTAGCTAAAAACCAGGAGATTGATAAATCATTTTCGTGGCTTCAAAATTTGCGGATTTGAATCTTTCCACATTCTGAAACTGATAAGGTAACACCTGCAAGCATACACTTATCAATTTCTCCAAGCCTTTTTGAGATACAGTTATTATATAAACAGCTTTTACTTATACATTTAATAATGAAAAATTCTGTTCCAAAGAATAAAAGGAAAATAATGAATGCTAGTTCAAAGTCATTACAAGTTAAGTGTGGATAGTTGATACAAGACATTGGTTTTTAAATTAATTTTTATATATTTTTATAAATCAATTTAGAAAAAAAGAGAAAATATGATATAAGATTACGTAAAATATATATATATATTAGTTTACCTACTTAACGGGATTATCATAGTATATGAAAATCAGCATTAATTTCAGTGAATTCATGCTTCAATGAGGGCGAACAGTTAACCCTTAAATGCCTGATTTTTCAAAGATAATTGTAATAATGTTTTTCGGATTTCATTTTTTAAATAAATCAGGGGAAAAATACTTTAAAAAATCATATTTTGTTTTAAGTATGGTTTACGGCTAAAAAACTGTTTGTTACTAATCGGCAATACTGGTCTTTAATTGAAAAAATAATTTTCCTTGATAAAATTCTATAATATTAAACACACAAAAATTTTAGGAACTATAATAAGAAATAAATTTTACTTGCTCACTGCAGAACAAAATAGGGTACTTCGCAAGCTTCCAAACAAAACAAAAAGAACAAGTAGCAACAATTGAAAATATAAATCTATTCTTAAACAGCATAAGGCTTGCCATCTACATGTTGAAAATCGATTTAATAATATTTTAAGAATGTATTTTATTGGCAATATTAGGTATTATAGCTTCAATATTATTCTAATCGTAATTTAGAGGCTAAATTGGGTATGTTGCCGAAAAGCAACACCCTGCATTTAAGGGTTAAAACTTCTTTTTATATAAATAAATTAACATTATTCAAAACAACATTTACAAGAAATTATGTACGCATTTCTACAAAATAAATAAATAAAATCCTGATACAAACTTTTCATTCCCACAAATCGGCAGATGCAGAATAGAACTTCAAAGTCTAAATATACATCAGGTGGAAATTTTCCAACCTGATCCATATAAGATATCAATTATTTGCCAAAATCAACGTTAGCTTCAGTGAATTTCTTCCTCATTAAAAATGGAAATGAAAATTACCGTTGAGAAAATAGTTTACGTGCTTTAATATATCATCTAAATAAAATCACATGCAAAATATTATAAAACAGAAATCACTAGGTAAACAATTTATCTAACTTCAAAGAGTCAAATTATAAAAATTAAACTTAGAGATTCTATATATAACGAATGGAAAATATTTCAAACAGATTAAGATAAGAGCGATCATTATACTGCACCCAAATTCTCAAATGTTTCAGATAATTTTCTGGTCTATTAAATGTACATATAAAAAACATTTTCAGAAAGCATTTTATTTTATTTACATAAAATAAATATTAAATAAATCGTTAAATTCCCATACATCTATACTAATATTATAAAAAAGTAAAAATCGTTTGTTTGTTCGTATGAGATAATCTCTGGAACTACTGATCCGATTTCAAAAGTAATGGTATCAAAATGATGGTGTTGGTCGATTTTTGTGTTACTGATGTGCCTAGAAAAATGAAATCTGGAATATTAGTTACTTAATAGATATAAAGGATTTCTAAGAACGCTTCTTAAAAAAAAAATCGAAATTAAAAAGGGGTGATAATGTGCGAAGAGCGTTCTGAAAAACGTTCGAAATGGCGATTTCTACGCAATTTTAGGAAGTATCAAACGTATTTCAAAAGTAATGGTTGTAAATTGATGGTGACAGCCCTTGTTCTAACTTACTCTATTTTATGTTTGTGTCACTATGACCTGGGGATTGCAGGATCAAAAAACGTTCTAAGTTGCGGTTTTTGTGTTATGGAAAGGCTTAGAATAATGAAATTTGGATTCATAGTTACTTATTAGATATAAAAGCTCTCTTAAGAATATTTCTTAAAAAAATATGAAATTTAAAAGGGGTGAAAATGCGCAAAAAATATTCTAAAAAACATTCTAAATGGCGATTCTACGGAATCTTACAAAGTACTGAACCTATTTCAATAATAATAATGTCAAATAATACTGAAAGCCCTTGCTCCAACATAGGTTATATTTTATGTCGGTGCCACTACCCCAAAAGGGGTGCTGGAGCAAAAAAGTTCTAAAAATCTGATTTTTGTGTTACTGAAGGACCTAGAAACATGAAATTTGGCATTGTAGTTATTAATAGGTATAAATGATCTCTAAGAAAGTTTCTTAAAAAAATCGAAATTTAAAAGGGGTAATAAGGCGCATTGCTCTAAAACTGTTCTAAAGGGCGATTTCTACACAAACTGAGGAATTATCATACCAATTTCATAATCTATGATATCAAAATTATGGTATTATTCCCTGTTCCAACATAGGCTATATCTTATGTCCATGCCACTACCCCAAAGGGGGTGCAGGAGAAAAAAAGTTCTAAAAATGAAATTTTGTGTTACTGAAGGGCCTAGAAACATGAAAGGAGGTTGGTTGATAAAGGCTTTTTCGCCCGTCATACACGCGAAAAAAAAGGTTCGGTTTCCGAAAATTTTCCAATGTTTTTGTATACTTAAAGAGATATGTATTTTTTTATAATATGAGATTTACATGATAAATTAAATAGTAAGTTATATAAATTATTCCCCAAAAATAGAGTGTTTCCGCTTTCTCCTACATTTTTGTTATTTTTTTCATCTTTGAATTATTTTTTCTTTAAGAAGCGATCCATGAACCACATTAATTTTGACTTGCAATGATAATACTCTTTATAAGCTTTCATATGAGCATTATTTTATTTTGGTTCTGAGTGCACTACTACCTATTAGAGAAAAATATATTTTGTGCGAGTATCATAGATTTCTCAATGCGAGTATCAGTTGCATTGCTATTGAAGCGTGTTCAGATTTGTTTTTCTGCGCTCAAAAAGTATTTACGTAGTTCAGATGTCAATGTTGTGTTCTAAAACTGTTGTTGTAAATATTTATTGAAAAAGTTAATAATAAATATTTCCTGGAAGTCAGTGCGATTGTTGTAAAAGGTGACGAAAAACAAATAGTTATTTTCGAATCTTTTCCAACACAAAAGTTGTGGCGTAATGAAAATAGTGGGAATTTATGAGGAGTCTCATAAGCTTTAACCCTTAAATGCCTGGTGTTGCTTTTCGGCAACATACCCAATTTAGGCTCTAAAATACTATTAGAACAATCTTGAAGTATAATGCCTAATGTTGCCAATAAAATACATTCTGAAAATATTATTAAATCTATTTTCAACATGTAGATGGCGACACTTGTGACGTTTAAGAATAAAGATAGATTTATTTTTTTCAATTGTTGCTACTTGTTCTTTTTGTTTTGTTTGGAAGCTTGCGAAATACCCTATTTTGACCTGCACTGAGCAAGTAAAATTTATTTCTTATTATAGTTCCTAGAATTCTTGTGTGCTTAATAATATAGAATTATATCAAAGGAAAATATTTTTTCAATTAAACACCAGTATTGCCGATTAGTAACAAACTGTTTTTTAGCCGTAAACTATACTTAAAACAAAATATGATTTTCTTAAGTATTTTTCCCATGATTTATTTTAAAAATGAAAGCCGAAAAACATTATTACAATAATTTTTGAAAAATCAGGCATTTAAGGGTTAAATATAGATATTTTATTCAACAACGGTCAAGGGGTTATCAGACAAGATCTAATAAATTTCACCCTCACACCGTTATAGCAATAAAACAATCTTAATTAAATATAAAGCTTAAAATTTAACTCACGTAACTTCCTTTCTCAGGAGCGTGCTTGAGCTGCGACGGCAGGGTTCATTTCAAATCCACGTTTAGATTTCATCTGATTCTTAATCTGTTCTTGTTCTCAGGTTAAGCTCCAACCGTACATTGCCGTTTCTTCACGCCAAAACTATTTATGCCAACTCAGACTCTATCTAACGTCTACCTGCTCTGACTAACTACTGACTGACCAAGTACTGCTTAACATATTTTCGCTCCCCTATTTATACTCTGCAGACTGAACAAGTAAATTTCCATACGGTTACCAATAACTTGCGGAATAGCGAACTCCTAATTAAAAATGCACAGCAGTCACTTAGAGTGCCTCTATATTAGAGTTACATCTTACAACATGATCACCTTCAAACCACTAGAGAGCCTTTGTAACAAAGTAACTGGTTTCTTACAACCCCCCAGGCATACTACAAAGGTAAAGAGTTGGACTAAATGCATGTCCTAACCTTTTTCTCGAAATAAATTTAGAGCTGAAAAAACAAATGCTGGGTTACTAAACAATTTTCATGTCCTAAAAAATAATTTACAATTTATTTAAACTTTTAGCCCACCATACACGTGGTCAAAAAAATAAACTCCAAACATATTTAATACCTATACACTATTAATTTACCTGCCAAAAGAAATCTAAAAAAAAAACTCTCCAATGTCAAAAATCACCGTAGGAAATAAATTCCTAACAAAGAATTCGCACTACTGCCGAAAAAAAAAATATAACTAGCCGAATTTTCCTTCCCCATTCATAACTTTCAAAAAAAAAAAAAAAAACTTCCCGAAGTAAAGAATATCTCAATCTGTAAAAAGCCAAATAAATTAACGCTCCCTCTCAAAACTATCTAAGACCTTTCTGCCAGTACAATAATTGGAACACATGCGAACAGCATTTTTTCTGAGCTTGGTTCAATAAATGAATGTAAAAAATATACAACACAAAAAATTCTTCGTCTGTATGCTGTATCAGTTAACATAAATGGTATCTTTCCCTGGAATGAAAAATCAGTAAACATCAAAAGTTCAAAATAACTGCATATTCAACTATAACCATCAAGATTTGCGAATTTGCGAAGAAAAGCTACAATTTGTGTCAAAAGTTCGAAAAATACCAAAAATCCACCTGGGTTCTTCACATTGTTACATCATAAATGCAGTTTGATTTAAAGAACAATAAAGTCAATAAAGAACGTCATCACCTGATTTATAGACTTGACTCCGAGCTTGCTGTCTTCATGCTGAATGAAGGCTTTCTATCTTTATTCCAGAATCCTTGGACAAATGCTCGTTCCTCGTAGGAGCTGAAAGGTGAAGTCACTGCCGGTTGTTTGACCTGAAGACGCGTTCGGTATCGATGTCGGGGAACCACTGTGGAGTCCCCTCGGCGACTAGATGTAGGCCGGCTGGAAGTATCGTATCGATGATTTAGCTCCTGACTCATGTGTGTGGATGACTGCTGTATTGTTTCTCTGTTTTCTAGGCGCTCCTGATGTAGTAGACGAGGACGATCCACGTTTCTTTCCTGCACTTCGCCTTTTCTTAGCTGTGGGAAAGTCACTATTATAATTAGTTTTTACACGTTTATATTGAAAGCGTGGGTTGTGAAAAGATTTGTTATTTGTGGGACTCGATAGTATCGATGTCAAATTGTCTGAGCGCTTATAGCTTCTTGGTGAACGTCCACTTGTAATTCTAGGTTTCTTTTCACATAAATGGCCCGATTCTGAACCTAATGATTTACGATCTTGTCGTTTGATTTTTTGTCCATATTGCCGTGTCGTTGTATTATGAGCACTTTCGTTCTTAGCTCTATTTCCATGTAATTTACCATGAGGGTTTGACTTTTTATTAGGCACAGATAACTGAGAATCACTGAACTCGCTTGACTGGGAGCTTTCGAATCCTTACTCGAGAAGTGAGAACCATTACTACCATTTTCCCTAAACTTATACACTCTCACCTGATCGAGGTTTACCGTCATCTTTTCTCCATCCCTCCTTATCATCAGATTATTGTTTTGTACCTCCAATACTTCAAACGGACCAACAAACTTAGGACTAAATTCGAAGCTACTCTTTTCTGCCGCCTAGAACTCAACCAATGCTTTTCCAACAAAACAAAATCCCCAACTTTAACTTCTAACTCCCCTCTACGTTTATTATAATATAATACTTGTTTTTTCTGAGATTTTCCCATCTGAATGTGTGCCTCCTTCCCAACCTATCAATGTCCTTACACATGAACTGACTTTTAGCACCAGGCACAATTACTAATCTTTGAAACGGAACCTAAAAATAACTCTGCAGGCATTTTCCCAGTTTATTCATGAACTGCTGTGCATAGTGCATAAGCGGTGTTGCAGAAATCTGATTACGACCATAACTGTTCTTTGCCTGATTCTGAACACCACTACTTCTATAAGTATTATGTATTTCACGTTCTCCAACTCTGAAATTACGACCAGCATTCTCATTCTGAAATTTGTTAAAGCAATAGGTTCTCGGTTGAGGGCTACGCTTCTCCTAATCGTCTGAGCCGTGACGAGATTCATATTTCAATAAAAGTTGATATAATTCTGCTGAACAGTTAGGAGCTCGCAACTCAACATAGCCTTGAATATGCACAGTAAAAAGGGCACGATAATGTCTAACAGTTCATCAAATGATAAGTCTAGTCCTAATTCATTCTTTAAATCTAGTTTACGCAAATAGAATTTAGATGCATTTTCAAAATTATCTTGCTGGTGACAATGAAACTCACGTTGTAACACACATTTGTCGTTAACCTGCCGAAAAACTTTTTGGAGCTCAAATACAGTTTCCTCATATCGTTTAGTATCATCTTTCACTAAAATTCTACCTATATTTTCTAACCATAGAAGAGCTTCATTCTTAAGTGAACTTTTCAGTACTAGATATTTGTTTCTTCACGCCAAAACTATTTATGCCAACTCACACTCTCTCCAACCTCTAACTACACCGACTAACTACTGAAATACCAACTACTGCTTAACATATTTTCGTTCCCCTACTTATACTCTGGCAGGCTGAGCAAATAAATTTGCATACGGTTACCGCTCACTCGCGGAACAGCGAACTCCTGAGCCTTTGTAACAAAGTTACTGGTTTCTTACAAAGTTATGTCAATACTTAAAAGTTCCAAAAACTGCGATCTACAGAGTGGTTCTAAATTTTGCTCTAAATGCAGACCATATGCATATCGTGTGCTTCGGGCTCGAAATACTTCTATTTCCATTTCTGTGGTAACAATAAGAGATCGTGCGTCAACGACTACAGCTGACGACACCACAAATAAGTAACCTAATATAAATTTATCACTACCTCGTTGCCACAACTCTAACACAGGTATTGTATAATATGTATGTGTAAGAACTTCCTCGTGACTGTACAAAAAGCAGCTCAAACTCACGCCTTTATAGAAACTCGAACCTATATTTCGTCGGGAAAACGATTCTGTAAAACTCATATTACGGGATTATTATTCAGCGAGTTGGCTCTGGAAGCCTTGCAAGTAAGTGAGAATACATCAATGTATGAAAGATATATTGAAAGTCTTTAAAAAAAATATCTGAATAGTAGCTAAGAAGAGAGTTCTCAATTTTGACACACCGAAACAGCTTTCCCAGACAGATTATTATACTCTCATGGTCATGGGTATATCCATGTGTAGTTTTAACTATATTTTTGAACTAGTAAAGTCCAAAATTCATTCCTCGAAAAAGAGGTCATCCCGACTTGCTGGGCAGTTTTACTTGTAAAGCTTAGAACTTGTCTCTCTAACGGTGTTCTGTCCACATAATTCAGTGTAAGAAAAAGAGTAATAAAATCTTCTGTGCAATGTGCACGCAAAAGGAGATCTGGACTAAACTAACTGATACGGATCTTCAAGATTTTCCAGAATATACCAACTTAAACAAAGCCAATCCTGCATCCAAGATCACAATACAGAAATGCGAAAACTATTATATGAAAATAGAGCGAAGCAACATCACACAATGTTACTGTGAATGTAATGTAGGCGCAATGGTTTTAGAATGCTATGCATCTGTTGCTTCCGTATCGTGGTTTCTGTTTAATACCGCCACAACCGAAGTTAAAAAAAACAAGTATTCAATATGCTCATACACTACAAGACGCCGACGCTGGATGGACCAGCAGTGATTTGGGTGAAGAAAGCAAGCAGGAAGATTAATCTAAAACACATTGCCGTAAATGTCTGAAACTATACTTATTTTCCACTATTGATTATTCCGATATCCGTCTATATATATAAAAAAAGTAACGCTTTGGAAATGGACCAATGGAAATCTCCGTAGATACCGCGAAACACATTTGACTGGTCAGAGCTTTCCGACGCTATAACGGGAGGGGGGGTCAACAACAGGGGTGGCGCGGCTCTATCGCCAAACGTCGCAAGTTTGGCGCTGACTTGGCGATATAGCAACCAAGTTTGGCGAACAAAATTAGTCGCCTAAAGTGACGCCAACTTGGCCCTATTTCCAGTATTTCGCCAAATTTACATAGCCTCCCATTGAAATCCAATAGGGTTTACTTGCTTGCAGAAAATCAACAAATTGTGATATTTCAATGCAACAAAAAGTGATATTAGCTTATGAATAAAGCTTAATTGAACTATTTACATTATTTTTAAGCACAAACACTAACTATTTACAATATTCGTAACACTATATATATATAATGTTTATTTAATTTGTAATTATTCAAATAAAAAAATTATATTATACCTTTTTTTCATGATTTTATATTTAATAATTCTTTTAATTATGCAACTCTGTAAGCTCTAATGATTATGTGCTTGGTGATAAGGAAATAAAATTGACAGGAGCTGGGGAGGAGTGTGTTTTTACCAAACGAAATCTAAAAATTGAATGCATAGAAAATGAGGAATCGCGACTGATCTAGAATGGAAACGCGAAACAATTACGTCTGGGATTGGCTAGACAATGGGCATTGCTTCGCGATTACGCTGGAGGTTGGTGAGTGTAGCGAGCAGGGGGGCGGAGCCCCTCGTTTCATATATTGAAATAATAGACGTAATAAGCTCCATTCATCTTGATTTTACATTTAGTGTTGTATTTACTATTCAGTACATGGAATGAAACTAATGACAATAGTGTTTATGTTCATTGATGTACATAATATTTACTTAATTATTTATTATATTTCCCCCACCAATTACAGAACTTTCTTCAAAATATTTTTTTTCTTATTTGTTATGAGGTATACTAATGAAAAAAAAAATGTATGTCACATCAAGGAGCTGATGGGCGAAAAATGGTCCTTATCAACCCACCTCCTTTGGCGTGGTATTTACTTATAGAATATAAATGATCTCTAAAAACATGTCCCCAAAAAATCGAAATTTAAAAGGAGTGAAAATGCGGGAAACGCGCTCTCAAAAACGTTCTAAATGGCGATTTCTATGCAATCTCAGGAAGTATGAAACCGATTTCGAAAGTATTGATTGGATGCCATTTATGATTTTATGCCCTTTCTCTAACATAGGCTCTATTTCATGTCAGTGTTACTACAGCTAAAGGGGTTGAAGGAGCAAAAAACGTTCTAAATTGCGATTTTTATTATACTGTAAGGGATAGGAACTTGAAATTTTGTATGGTAGTTACTTACAAGATGTATATGATCTCTAAGACCTTTTACTAAAAAAATCGAAATTTAAGAGAGTTGAAAATGGGAAAAAAGTGTTCTAAAAACGCTCTGAATCGCAATTTCTATGCAATCTCAGCAAGTACCAAACCAATGTCAAAGGTGATTGTTGGAAATTGATGGTGACAGCTCTTGCTCCAACATAAGCTCTATTTAATGTTGGTGTCACTACCACCAGGAGGTTGCAGGAGCAAAAAAACATTCTAAATCGTCATTTTCGAAGTGATTGTGTAAAGCTAGCAAATTGAAATTTGGCATGGCAATTATTACAAAATGTAAATGCTCTCTAAGAACAGTTTCTAAAAAAATTGAAATTTAACAGTGGTGAAAATGCGCGAAAAGCGTTCTAAAAACCTTCTAACTTGCAATTTCTACGAACTCTCAGGAAATATCAAACTGATTTCAAAAGTAATGGTTGCAAACTGTTGGTGACATTCCCTGCTCCAACATAGGAATATATTATGTCGTTGTCACTACCACCTGGGGGTTACAGGAGCAAAAATGTTCTAAATCGCGTTTTTCGTTATACTAAGGAGTCTAAGATTTTGAAATTTGACACGGTAATAACTTAAAAGATGCAAATGCTTTCTAAGAACCGTCGAAAAAATCGTCCAAATTTAAAAAGATGAAGTGAACCAAATATGTTCTAAATTATGATTTTTATGATAATCTTATGAAATACCAAATCGATTTCAAAAATAATGGTTTCAAATTGGTGGTGATAGAACCTGCTCAAACATAAACTATGCCACTACCATCA
This sequence comes from Maratus speciosus, assembly GCA_963932465.1. NCBI lineage: Eukaryota > Metazoa > Arthropoda > Arachnida > Araneae > Salticidae > Maratus > Maratus speciosus. The sequence goes on along the minus strand of OZ010788.1, from coordinate 376,371,432 downwards.
GTGGCTCGCAGGAGCAAAAATGTTCTAAATTGCAATTTCTGGGATAGTGAAGTGGTTAGAAACTTTAAATATTGCGTGGTAGTTACTTATAAAATTTAAATACCCTCTAAGAAATGTCTAAAATAAATTCAAAATTTAAAACTGGTGAATCGAAAGAAAGGATCGAAAAACATTCTATAAAAGTCCCAAATTACGATTTGCATCCAATTTCAGAAAACAATAAGCCGATTATAAAAGTATGGATCTGTATCAATGGTGACAGTCTGTGATCCTAGACAGGCTATACTTTATACTCGTGCCACTACCACCTTGGGTTTGCAGGAACAACAAACGTTCTAAACAAGCCTCTAAATCTTTCTAAATTACGTTTTCTATGAAATATTGGGAAATACCAAACCGATTTCAAAATTACTGTTGGCAAATTAATGGCGACAGTTTCTGTTTCAGCATAGGTATTTTATGTTAGTGCCATTGCCATCAGTGAGGTTGTAGACCGTTAGACAAAAAGCTTGGAATTTAAGATGTAAATGCGTACTAGCAATGTTTCCTAAAAAATGAAAAAATTCAAATGAATACTGAAATGAGTGTATGAAATGAGCATAAAATCTTCAAAATACTTTGTAAATTATCATTTATTTAGAATTAGTTTTAGTTCTTCTTATTAATTTAAGTCTCATTTCTGCCTAATACAGTGTAATAATGAAGTTTAGTCAAACTGTGACTTAATTAGTAATTTTTTAATTATGCCTAAATGTGTAATTTCTTCTAATAAAAGTTAGACATACAAATATCACTTGGCATATTTCAACTATTACGCGAGCAAAGCAGCGGGTTTTGCTAATATTTATATAAAATAATTCTTTCTATAACTGCTTCATCCTTATTCAAAGCATCATATAAAAAATTATGCTTGATAGGTATTTGCATCATATTTACGATTTCAGTTAATATCAATATTAGTGTATGGTCAATTTGGCTGATATGATACAGCCAAAAAGATAGGCCTAATAAGACAAAAATAAGATACCAATTTTTATAGAAATAAAATTACCTTGTGATTTTTTTTAAATACAGCATTTTAAATATACCCGATATAAATACACTCAAAATTTAAAAGAATGTTACAAAAAATATACATTACATAACGTTGCTTTTTTGATAAGAGAAATTCTTTGGTGAGAAATGCAACATGTAAATAAAAATTAAACTCACTCATTTTAATAGGCCTTTAATCAGTAAAGCGTTTTTTAGCGTTTATAATTTGGAATTAGTTTAAAGTACACTGAGTTACAATCAATCCAACGTAGAGGACTCATGTGAGACAGTTCACGTGCTTAAGGCTGTAATAATACAATTCTATCAAAGTGTTCGAAAAACCAACTGAAACTAAAGACAGAATGTGTTGATTTCTTATGGTATTTTTGTTTTCATCTGTCAGTTATGTTTTATTTTATTTTTGTTTCTCAGTCTAAATGTATATACTTCAATGTTTACTGCAGATTAGCAAGTAATATGAAGTGTTAGCTACTTTTTTGCAAGTTAGTTTCACACCTCTATCTAAAAGTGACATTGAATGTTTATAGCCTGTCTATATTTGAACATTAAAAAATGCTGCATAATTACAAACCAAAAACGAAGTAGGGAAGTTCATTCACAAAGAATTTTAGACGAAGCAAAAAATAAGGATATTCAATGGTAAATCATTACGTAAAAACAAAAGTAAAATTGTGGCTATACCATTCACGAAGGATCAGAGGTTACAGGGCCCTGTTTATTTTAATCTTCGCTCCGAGGTTCTATATAGCATATGTTGCGGTCAGATAGTCAACCCTATTCACGTAACTTGACGTTTAGTTCCCAAGCAAGCTTGTTACTCATTTTATAGACCCTAAATGGATGAAAGGTTGAATAAAATCAATCACTTCTCTAATACCTATTTTTAACCACCCTGTAATTTACACAGACGGATCCAAGATGCACAATACAGCTGGATCCTCTTTTGTTGTTTATAATGATGGAAATATCCTTTTAGAAAGACGTTTTAAACTTTACGCTTATAATGCCGTTTATCAGGCTGAATTATGAGCCATTGGCAAGACAATCGACTGGTGTTGTAGGACTGATTTCAGAGAATATCACATCTACACTGATAGTTTATCTTCAATGCCTTGCAGAACTTATTTCCAACTGATAAGATTTTGTATAACATATTTTTTAACTTGAGACTGTTGAATGATAAAGTTATTTTTATGGGTTGGATTAAATCTCATATTGGCCTTGCCGGTAACGAAAGGGCTGACTATCTGGCGAAGTGATTTATTTTGGATGATGAATTTGATGAGAGATTGGATATTTCAATCCGTATTTCCCTCGTTAAGCGCTTTTATAAGAATAACATTATCACGATGTAGACTACTGATTGGAAAACTAGTGAAAAGGGTAGAGATACCTTTCTCTTTTTCCTTTCACCGGACGTTTCTTATTTGTGTTATTCAAGAGTAGTAGACTATTTCATTTCCTCACATGGTGCTTTCCCAGTGTATTTATTTAAGATTGGAAAGCGTCCAACAGATAAGTGTGATTGCGTAATATTGGCGACGTTAAGCATTATATTTTCGGCACGTGTCCTATAATGCCTGTGTTCTTTAACTTTGTTCGAAATAGAACTCTGTTTTGAAATTTGCAAAATGTTCTCTTGTCGAGATCGAATCTTTTTAAACTGACAGTTATTTATAATGAACTCAATAAATACTATTCATTCATAAAGTACAGATTTTGAACATTTTGGTATAATTAAAGCATTTTTGGTGGACTTTTGCCGAGCTTTCATCCACATAGTGCTTTGCTAATATTTCTGCATTCACGCATATTTAAGTTGTTTCTGGACTTTCAGGAACTGATGGTCTTTTGTAACTTTAATTAACCTAAAATGTCTGTTTTATTGACTTAATGTTTAATCTTGTCTTGATTATTAGTGTAAATAGTACTTAGTTTTAAGATATCTTTATACAGTCATTTGTAACTGAAAATCACTTAAAATTTTCTTTTGAAGATTCATTCAGTTTTATTTTTATTTTTATTTTATACTAACTAGGGTGTACAGTCATATGTTTAAAACTCGTGCATGACTTTAATTTTTGTACATTTATTTGCATGGCACATTGCGCCATATTTTTGTGGCTTTTTAGTTTTACTAATTGTAGGTGATTCCGGGTCTGTTTCAGCGGCTGGGGCTGGGTTGAATGGTGGAGGGCGTTTTTCTGTCTGGTTGGTACCTTAGCAGAGTGATCAATAGAGATGGGCAACATCGTTCCTTTTAAGGAATCGTTCCAGCCGGAATCGTTCACCGAAAGGAACGAGTTCATTGGAGTCGTTCCTTTCGGAATCGTTCCGAAAAAAGGAACGAATCCGAGAAAAAGGAACGAATCCGAGAAAAAAGGAACGATTCCGAGAAAAAAGGAACGATTTTGAAAAATAAAGGACTCCAAGGGGAAAAAAACACTTCCGAGATAAAGAGAACCACATGCAATCCATAATATTTTTTACTAATTTATTTTCTTATGTACCCATCCATTTTCTTAGGCATCCAGTCGCTTTAATTTTGTAATGTTTTGGACAGATGATTTTGTTTTTAAGAGTTCATTTCATTGATCAGCGTGTGCAATTAATTTGCAGTTATTTCTAACTTTATGATTTATGGTATAAAGCATAATTCCTCTTGGAAATTTAAGGGCGGTGCAAGGTCTATTCGATTTTCAGTGTAATCATTGGTTTCTCTTGAAAATATGTCGTCAAATGACCGTCCATTTATATTATTATTTTATATAGTGTGTCTTTACTCTCAACGATGTTCAGTGGCTAAGTCCTAAACCGTTAGTCATAGACCTATAGTTCCAATTACAAAAATGTTTTAAATAAGGTAAAACATTATTCTGAAAGTCGTTTGGATCAATAAAAATATTTCTAAAAAAGTTACGAAATTTAATTTTTTATACGGTCCTCCGCCCTATAAGAGATATTTAGTAAAAATTTCCTGTTCTCTTAAAAGAAAGACAAAAAAAGTCCCATTCATCTAACACTAAAATTCATGAAGTTATACGAAACTTTGAAATGCAAGACTTATGCCACTTTTCTGCATCTGAATACACATGAGTTTAGCCATGCTTCTAGGTGTCGTAAACAAAGTGCTTAAAGTATTTAAAGTATTTATTTCATGTGTAGCTGCGCTTTGAAAGAAATCGTATTACGACAGATTTTTGTAAGGATTTGAAGCTGTTTCTTTTCATGATTTTTTTAACAAAAACTATGCTATTTTTATAAGCTTTTATTTAACCTATTAACCGCCAAAACTATAAGTAGGAATTTTCAAATTTCTTGTTGAAAGTCGCTTGTCACCACAAATTCAGAAAGGTAATTTCCGCTTTATTAAAGTATCAAAATTTCTGCCAATAAATAAGGCAATTTTTTTAATTGTAAAATAGTGGTGACAAAGTAATTAATGTAAGCATGGGCAATTATTTTGACCGTTGCGTGAACGCAACACCAGCGGGTAACGGGTTAACTTGAAACGATCGTATGTATGTCTTTCCAGTTCAAAATTTGTACTCGAAATTCAACTCACTTTAAAATATGCGATCGAGGTTAAATTTTACATATTGACGTAAATCAGATGACAATGTAATATTATTATGATTTTCAGTGCTTACCATTATGTACTTATTTTACAGGGTAACACAAAAAATTTCGGATAGATTACTGCCAACAAGTTTTCTAAAAAGTTTTAGATTAGATAACACAAGACTGCGATGGTTGTGTTTTTTTATTTTTAAAATTATGTATTTTTAAAATTATGATTTTTATGTATTTTTTAGCACTGAATCCGAAAATTATCTTCATTTTTAACCATCATGTCAGAATTTTTCGCAACTAGTAAATTTCAAAATAGTAAATTTCAAAATTGAAAAAATAGCTAATACGTAAAATAGAGTCGATGGTTTATAACTTTTACGACTTATTTGTATGTGCTTCTTAGCACTGAATGTAAAAATTACCTTCATATTTAACCATCATGTTAGACATTTTTTTGTAAATGGCAAATTTCAAAGTTAAACTAGTATGTTGTGGCCATCACAAAACTTTCTTCTAAATAAATCACGTCAATTAAATCATTTAAATAATAAAAGAAATTACATCAATTTAGAACCAATTCGTATCAAAGTATACCTGAATTTGAAGTTTGATGAAAATTCGTGCATTACTTATTGAGATAGAGCTGTAGGGGAAATTCTGAAAAATGCAGCATAGCAGCGCCACCTCTTGAGCGATTTGCACCAAAACACAAACAGCACTAATTCATATTAAGGTATACCGGAATCTGAAGTTTGATGAAAATCGGTGTATTAGTTCTGGAGCTAGAGCTATTGTGGAAATCACAAAAATGCAGCACAGCAGCGCCACATGTTGAGCGATTTACACGAAAAGGTACAAAACATCAATTCATGTCAAGGACTAACAGAATCTGAAGTTTGATGAAAATCCATGCATTAGTTCTGGAAATTGAGCTATTGTGGAAATCGTGAAAAATGCTGCATACCAGCGCCACCTATTGAGCGATTTACACCAAAACATAAACAGCACTAATTCATATCCAGTATACCTAAATATGAAGCATGTTGAAAACCCAAGCATTAGTTCTTCAGATAGAGCTATTGCGAAAATCTCAAAAAACGCAGCATAGCAGCGCCACCTGTTGAGCGATTTACACCACAAGGGGCAAAACGTCAATTCATGTCAAGCACTAACTAAATCTGAAGTTTGATGAAAATCGTGCATTATTTCTTGAGATTGAGCTATTACGAAAATCGTGTAAATGCTGCAAAATGCAGCATAGCAGCGCCATCTGTTGGGCGATTTGCACCAAAACTTTACCAGTACTAATTCATATCAAGGATTAATGGAATCTGAAGTTTTATAAAAATCCGTGCATTAGTTCTTGAGATAGAGCTTTTGCGGAAATCCTGCAAAATGCTACATAGCAGCGCCACCTGCAGGGCGATTTACACCAAAAACTAATGAAGGCATTTTCGGATTCAATAGTAAAAAATACATAAAAATCAATTATCAAAAGTTAAAGAAATAACAATCACATCTATTTTATACTATCAGAATCAGATTTCCGAAAATTTTTCACTTTTTAGCTTTCAAATTTACGATTTGCAAAAAATCTGTACTTTGTGATAAAACATGAAGGCCATTTTTGGATTCAGTGTGTAAAGAATCGAGGCTGTTGCTTTTCAACATTTTATTTAACGAAAATTCTATTATTTTTTTCTTGTTATATGTTTAGTACAAGCTGTATATTTTGCATTAATATTTCAGAATGATTATAGATTTCAAATTTATAATGCAATGTTAATTTTACTATCAACTATATTTTTTATATATCTGAAGATTATTTATATTTCTAGTAAATTTGTAAATGACCCCTATTTCGCAGCAAAAAATATGCTCCAAGTTGAAACAGCCATTACTTCGGTCAGTTTTAGTCGTAGAATAATAGGACTTTTATTTGTCTTACTTGTAAGTGTAATAGGAAAGTTTTACTAACTATAACTTGAAGGACCGGGGGATCGTATAAAAAATTTAATTTCATAATTTTTCAAGAAATGATTCTATTGACCCAAATCACTTTTTAAATACTTCTTTACCCCCATTTAAAACATTTTTGTAATTGGAACTATATGGCTATGACTAACGGTTTAGGAATTAGCTATTGGACATCGTTGAGAGTGGACATCCTGTATTGGAAAATTTATTATTGCTCTGATATTTGTCACCAAGGTCTAGGAATTTTTAGTCTCATAGATTCCTCTTCAAAATCTACCTCTAGGTAATCTTAATTTCATTTTTCATTCTGAATTTCATTTTTCATTTGGATGGCCCTACTGGTTTGGATATGTAACTAGTTAAAGCAGATTACATTTTTGTTCCAGTGTCCGTACTTTCAATAACTTTATGCCCTTTATCGTCTTTCTCCTCAGCTCCCTAACTTTACGCACACAGGATATTTCGCATAATTCATCAACATTATTATCACCGCCTTCAGGATCTGGTTCAGAAGTGAAACACCCTATTCTATAGCAATCATCTTGTAGTGCAATTCAGTGATATATATCAATTTTAATGCATTTGAAATAGCTTAATGTCATTAAAATGCGCTGCAAACGATTTTTTCCCGTTGACCATATGTGTAACGAAATACTTTTGAGTGCCCCTGTAAATAAACTATTAATGCTACACTCTTCATATTGAATACCAAACATCCCATGGTAAACATCATTAACATATATCAATTGCATGGGAATCCGAGTATATTTACGGGAGTTAGGTATATTACACACTGAGACCACACAACGACACAAAGCGCAACATGAAGTGCAAAAACCGGTCGAAACAAAGAACGAAGTTGTTGCAAACTTGTTTTAAACCAGTTTTTCTAGCGAATTCAAGCGACATGTCTTATGTGTCGCCTTAGTGTGTGACTTGCCTTAGAGCGTGAACAGACGGTCTGACGGACAGACAAACCGCATTCATAAACACTAACTTTATTGGAAAGAGTTCAAAAGTAAAGCACGTTTTTGCACACTGTCTTTCCTGAGTGACTGATGTATGTCTTGTCTTTTACCCTAACATCGCTATTTGTGAACTGCTGTTAACTACGTAGAATTTCAATAAACTTACAACTCTTTTTGAATCTCCAATTTCACGAGAACCTACCGGAATTTCTCTAATTTCACACCCTCATCCGCCGTCACCCTCTCTCCACTTATATCATACAGAACCTCAGATCGGTGTGAGTAAATTGCAATGCTAATATGTTTGTTTGGATTGGGATCTTTGGAGCTTCATAACTCATGAAGTCATGGAACACTTGTGTTACACGAAAGGGTAGAAGTTCCTTCAGATGATTTGTAAACAGATTCATTAGCAGGGATATGGCTAGTGATATTTATAAGATAATATTATATGCATTAATATTATTATATATATATATATATATATAGTAATATATATGATTTTATTCATATATAGTACATATTATCTCCGCCAAAAGATATAGTGATTCACTAAACTTCAAAGTTCTATTTCTTTAAATTTGAAATTTGCTAACATTTTAACTGAAAAGCGGTTTATTGGTTTAATTAAATTAAACAAATTAAAAGTATGTCCATTATTATTACAGAGTGTAGTACTATATAAAGAACTATCCTTTTGACGATGTTTCGGCCGTTGAATGAAAGATATCTGTTGTAAACGTATTATAGATAATACCAACCTTAATTTTTTGAGAATTCAACTATTTTTTATTCGGAGTTAAACTTTTTATTGTCAAAACTATTTAAAATAGATAAAACATTTTGTTAAATTCGAACTTTTCAGAAAACTTAATGCAATTTAAGAAAAAAAAGAAAATAAATAAATAAATCTTCTAAGTGAAAAGAATAACAATAAGAAAGGAAAATACATAAAATTTAGTATCGTATTTGCAGTAAGTTTTACCTCAATAAAAACGGAAATTTGGTATTAGGCTTGAAACATTAAATTTAGTTTAGCATGAAGGGAGCCTTGATTTGCTCGAAATTAAACTCAGATATGTATCCATCACCACAGTAACAGGCATTAATCGTGGCATTGATTTCGGGATTTACGAGTATCAATAACGATCAAGAAATAAATTATTATAAGAAATTATTACGATAAACGATTTTTTTGCTTTTATTTTACGTTGAATTAAAACAAAGTCACAGTTATTTAAATTCTAATTATTTAGCAAGAAATAGAAGTAAAATAACAATTGAAAAAACTGTACAAAATTACAACGTGCATTCTTTGGAAACCAATAATTAAATTCGTATATTGTAAAACTTTTTAAATGCAATATTAACCTTCCGCATACCAGACCGGTGCAACAGACCCGATAGATACATTCAAATTGATTTTTCACATTTTAAAAAATGAAAATTTTGTAAATATGTGACTTTTTCTGGAATGTTCTACTCAAAAGAATAGAACATCCCAGAAATAACCCATATTTACAGAAATTTCAGTTTTTAAAATAAATTAGAAATATCATTATAAATGTACCTGTCGGGGCCATTGAACCCCTCTGGTAGGCGGGGGGTTAACATAAATCTATTAAACCGAAACAAGCATAAAATATGCAGCTTTATATATGTCGCAGTGTTGGAGAAAGTCCGATAATCTATATGTAGCACGTGATTTTTCTTTCCCGTTTTTATACTCAAAACGGCCATTAAGAGAGCGAACCGCGGTTAAATTATTTCAATTCCACCCACCACTGCTACTGTTATCTTATTATTATTATTAGACATTATGCTTTTTGAAATATTCATTATCTTAAGAAAGAAAGAAACGTTTTACAAAAATTCCTTGTTCTAACAGATTTTACTCTATGTAATAAACCTCAATGTAAGTTGATTAAAACAACAATCTTAGGGAGTTTCGAGATTTTTTTTAATCATCTTCTTCAGGAGAGAAAAACAAGACGCCAAACTATGGAAATAAAGTGGTACTCGAGCGCTCGTAGCTGGTCATATATTTATTTTGACAAAGAGGATTCTCAAATTGAAATTATGTTTGAGGAAAAAACATGAAATAGTGAAATATGCATGAAAGTGCGTAACTCTACAATTATTAAAATAATTGAAAATCAGTTATTATTATCTTATTAAAATGCAATTTTTATGGCCTAGTGATATATTTCTTACATTATTCAAAACTGTTTCTAGTCAGATTTAAAAAAATAGTTTTCACTAGTAATTAAACAAGCATTTTCTTTGTTTTTCTTAAGGCTGTTCTTAAGTGATCTGCTCAACAAGCGTAAAACGTTTTGACACATTTACAAATTCATTTTTTAACGGAAAGATATAAAATTGGAATGTTTGACCATGGAAGCGATTTGGAATCGAACTGTGTTTTCCATCTTTTGATCAGTAAATTACCTATTCAGTTATAATCGATTTTGATCACGTGACAAACATGTTTTCACACATTTTTGAGAAATTATGCCTTTTTCGCGCGGAAATTCGGTTCAAAACGCCCACTTTGACACTATTTTCTGAAAGGCCTATTGCGTTTGCAAAAAAACGGAAAAAACAGCTCGATTACATAGTTTCTGAACAACAACACCTGTTCGTTTCATGAATTTCCGAATAAAAATAAATTAAAACTTTTGTCACAAATTTATCCTTTTGGATTTGAGAACAGCCTTAAGAATTCATTTAGAAAAAATTCATTTCGTATGATACATTTACCAATTACAAAATGTATTAGTGTATTAAAGTACACATGGTGTTCCATTACCCTCGGGGTCCAGGTACTCAATCGGTAAAGCACGTAAAGTTTCTGGGTTCGAATCCCATCTCGGGCACTTTTCTCTCAGGTGTAAAAAATCCAATTCGTATAAAATATTTTTTTTAATTATTTCTTTCAGATTAATTTAGCACAAGAAGATGAAATAGTAATGTTTATTAAACGCCCTACTCCGCCCCGCACTTCAATTTCTTTTTTCTTTCTTTCTTTACTTTTCTTTTTTTTTTTGAGGAGGGGGGGGGGGGGAGATGGCACACACATTAGAAGAATATTTTGGCAATAAAGTCAGCTTTAATAGAATCAAAATCTGTTATTTTGAAATAAAATAGCGTATTTTAATTTATTAAAACTGGCCAGTCTACAAGAAAAGAACCGATTCCCGAGGAATCGGTCCTTTTCGGAACGGTTCCTCGGATTCGGTCCTTTTTGGAACGGTTCTTCGGATTCGGTCTTTTTTGGAACGGTTCCTCGGATTCGGTCCTTTTTGGAACGATTCCGAAATGGACCGACTCCGAGGAATCGGTCCTTTTCGGAACGACTCCGAGGAATCGGTCCTTTTCGGAGTCGGTACATTTTGGACCGATTTCGAGGAATCGTTCCGAAAAGGACCGATTCCGTGGAGTCGTTCCAAAAAGGACCGAATCCGAGGAACCGTTCCAAAAAGGACCGAATCCGAGGAGTCGTTCAAAAAGGACCGAATCCGAGGAGTCGTTCCAAAAAGGACCGAATCCGAAAAGGACCGATTCCTTTTTACAGAATGGAATCGTTCCTTCAGTTTCACTGCCGGAATCGTTCCTTTGGAGTCGTTCCTCAACAAATGACACATCTCTAGTGATCAACCATAGATCCGCCAATTTCTCCAAATTATTTTGGGGTATTGCTTTTACAGTTAATGAAGAAAAATACTGCTGCAGAAAAAGGAAAATTTCGAACGCTATTTCAAAGTGTGTGTACACGTAAAGTGTGGGTAGCTCACAGGAAAAAATTTAAATAAAAAATAAAAAATTGGGATGAAAAATTAAAAGCAATAGAACTTAAATCGTTTAACAAGTACCTTAAAGGAAAATAGCCAAAGAAAGTAAGCGAAGACGAAAAAATTCAGAATAACGACAAACCAGCTCCTAACACTATAGCAGGAAAATTGATAAGTGTTGAAACCATACAGGTGAAATCTAAGATACAGAGGCCTGCACAAGCACATAATTCATTACCTAAGAGTAAGTGAGATACCGGTAAACGGAACTGAAAATGTAGAATTATAAAAATAGAACAAAAAAGAAGAAAAAAGAAATTTATTAATAAATTGCTCAACGAAGACAGCACAGATAGTGAAGAATTGTATTTTTTATGTTATTGATGAAAAATCGTATATACATTTCATTTCAAAAGCTGAAATGGATCAAGTTAGCTGCGACACACTAATATTTCAAGAGAAATCAAGAGGTAAAAATTACGTTTCTTTTAGCTGACGTTAAAGTCGAAGTTAAAAAGTCTGCTCGCTATAAATATATATTTCTATCATAACCGAAGAAGATGAAGATAAAGGAGTAATAACAGTTCAAGATTTGAGAATCTCAAACGACTAATCTAACGATTGATCTCGTGTGTAAGATATGTGAAATATTTACAGCGTATATTATGGAAACCGTTATTGACCTGCTGTTTTCGGAAACCAAGTTATAAATCGAGGAAAATGCGTGCATTTTTTCTTGCTGTGTATATATAAATGACCAATAACAAAAGCAGTGACTACATTATTGATTTTTTTATATTAAAGGGTGTTATACCAATAGAATTTCTTTTTAAAACTCGTAAAAATATAGATTATGTGTTGCGGGTAATTTTCCTCTTAGTTTTGTACCGTAAAATATTATTTAATGAATTAGGAAGACGGAAAAATTTAGAACATTTTCATAAGTATTCTAGACAACGCATGAAATATGTCCCAAAATTCAGATTAAGTGAAGGATAATAAAATTTGAACAATACAGCTAAAACATTGGATCTAGAGAAATTTTGTTTCAGGAATTTTTGTACCTCTTACATTAACTTAAAAATAATGGTGTCTCACATTCACCTTACAGCCGTTTAATAACACACCTATTCTGTTGGGCTAAAATGGGGCAGAGTTTCAGTTTTTTACCGTCTTATTACAAGCAATATTTAATATTCATAAACTGATAACAAAAACACAAACATAAATTGCAGTATTTGTTTTTTGTACAAGAGTAAACAGATGAAAAGTAAATATGAAAAGTTTAGAATTTTGTCTCATTATTGTCCTAATTGACATTATTTTAAATTTATAATTTCTTTTAGGAAATATATACTGTTTGATGTAAAATTTAAATAAAATAACACATGCATTTATATAAAAGTATGCCCGGAATAAGCTTTAAAATATTTTTCAAAGCGTCATCTTCAAAACTAAGCTGGACAATGTCAACATACATCTTTTCAAAAATAAATAAATAAATAAATAAAGCAGATCGAAATTAGCAAATACACAATTAAATCTGACTTTTTAAATTTTCAAAACAAAAATATAACATCTTTACTTTATTTCAAATAACTTTATGACATAAATTATTTTAAAATATTTATGAATGAGAAAAGATGTAAGAATAACTCAATTTTAAATGATTTTGTTCGAATTTGAAAAATTCTGCACAGATCGGATAAACTCTTAAAGTTAAATAAATGAAGCAACAACCATTTCTAAAGTTTATCTCATTATATTCTAACGTATTAAATTTATGACAAGATAGAGACTGTAACAATCCATCTTCTCTATTTATATATCGTACAAGCTCAGAAACTTTTCTTAATTAGTTGCTTCATATCTGATGAATGAGGAATTGTTTTGAAAATTCTTGCTACACAATTTAAATTTCTGATAAGATTCTATTCATTTAAAGTTTTCCGCTTTCTAAAAGTAGAGATAAGGCTAAGAATTATTCAGTAAATTGTCGTCATTTATACTAGATGATAAAAACTTGTTTGTTTTTTTATGAAATATTAATATAATCGGACAAAATTCAAAATTTGCGTTAAGCTGCCTATTCTAACAATTTCTTTATTTTTGATATTACACTATGTTTTTGTTTAAAACGCTATTTAGTAAAGTGTTAATCATAGTATATTCTGCATTCACACTGAAGTTTCTTTTATTAAATACAGATCAATATATGTATTTAAAAGACATTTTATTAATTTCTTTCATATATGTACAGTACCGCAAGGAAACACTAAGCTGCATCATTTGAGTTGTGTCATGTTTTTTAGCTTTTGGTATCTATTATTATGTATTCTGCAGTGCGTAATCCAAAATGACATTTATTTTTAACCATCATGTCAGGATTTTTCGCCAATTGCAATCTTTAATGTTTTTAAAAAATCGAAATATTTCGAAAAGGTGATACTACAAAATAGATGTAAAACGCTGCGTTTCATAAAAATATAGTCCTGCATTTTTCGGCTTATACTATGCACTTGTACAGCTAAAAGTGTAAAATATTGTGTATTTGAAATACTTACAATTTTATTCCGAGTGGGGAAGTTTCTTTGTACCTCTCATACTCAGCCTCGCGCTTTTCGTTTTATATTCTCTATGTGGTTCATCTTGGATTCCTGTTTTATTTTGACGTTTTATAAGGCTGGAAATTTGTCTCATGTGTATTTAAAACACTTACCTTCTTTTGGTAATGCTATTGCAAATTGCTTTAACAGATTGAAGCTATTTTTTGTTATTTTAATTTTGAAATTTAGAATTTGTGGAAACCATTGACGCAGTCCTTAAAGATGAAGGTCATTTTCGGATTCAGGGCTAAAATATACATCAAAACAAATTATCAAACGTTTAAGAACACAACATCACATTAATTTTATAGTATCCGATATGCGCTATTTTTTTTTTTTTTACTTTTTATCTTTGAAATGTGTGATTTGCAAAACATTATTACGTAATGGTTAGAAATGAAGGTCGTTTTCGGATTTAGAGTTAAAATACATAAAAATCAATTATCAAAAGATGAAAAAGTTGAAAAACTCAATCACCACAGGCATGTGTAATCTGAACAAATTCTATAATAGCTCTAATTCATACCATAATAAGATGTTTTACGAGCAAATGTCAAAACATATATTAAAATACAAGTATTTGCTTAAAAAACGTCATTTCAATAAAAACACATTAAAAATATTAAAAGTTTTCATGTTTCGACACTTTCATTGGGTCATCATCAGAATATACAATAGACTACAAACACAATGCACAAAATGCACATTCTTTGTATATTCTGCTGATGACTCAATGAAAGAGTCGAAACATGTAATTTTTAAATTTTTTAATGTGTTTTTATTGAAATGACGGCTTTTAAGCAAATATATGTGTTTTAATATATATTTTGGCATTTCTTTGTAATATATATTATTATGGTATAGTTAATAGTGGCCGTAATTAAGACTATTTTACTTATATTTATATTTTAGCTCTAATTCATTCAAGAGATAAGTAAAAGTACCGTCAAAATTCGTATCAACTTCGTTTTTATGTGTGTGTGTGATTTATATTCTTACAAAAGGTCAAAACGTAAAAAAATAAACATAAATTTCTAAAGTTCAATAGAAATACAAATATTATTACAGAATTAAATTTACAAGCAAAGCAAATGTGTAAATGCAGGATTATTAACATTTTTTAAATCATAAGTTAGTAGGATATAAATTATTAAAGAATGAAGAAAATCACTTTAATGATTTAGTCAGTTTTTTAAGCGTAACTCGAAAAATAATTTAAGCATTACATTAGTTTTGTTTTATATGACACTTTTTTGAAACTAAAACATAAATCATATGCATATTTTTATAACTATGTTTTTGTACCTTAAATAGTAACGATTTTAGTAAAACTTTATAAAGATAAGCACATATTTTTTTAGCCGACTTCAGAAATTATATGGTTGAAGACATCAAATATAAATTTCCTTTCATTCGTGAAAAGGAATTTTCAGTTTTTAAATATGTATTTTAAATTGGAATCGTTAAGGTGCCATAATTAAGGTGTGTCCCAACAAAATAAAGCCACCATAATTGTTTGTTGTAACTGGACAGAAAACAAACAAATAATAACGAGACAAATATAATTACTAAGTCTATATACAATTACATATTTACAAGGAGTAACTCTCTCCCTATCCCACCTGGGCAGGAGAAAAAGATGAATGCGTAATAAAAGAGGGAAAAAAGTTTCCCGCCGAAATAAAGCCACTGGCAATATTAGTATCAATTGTTAACTACAAACATTCGAACTGCTGCAGTTCAACATGTTTATGACGTCAGGAATTTGTAAAAAATATACTTGTTCTGTGCCCATCAAACTTTGTGCAGACTTTAAAAGATTGTACTTTCTATTTCTCCTGGAGTATTGAAATGGGAAATTAAAACCCAGCTACCAAAGTTCGAGAAAGGACAATTAACATCTCTTAAGGAACAAGGTCTTTCATATAGACAATATCTAAGCAAATCAGATGATCTAAAACCGTAATAGACAATTTTGTAAATCAGGGCAATGCTTAAGTGCACAAAAAAGGAGGTGTACCTGTACATGCATAAAAATGACATACATGCAGGAAAAGGAAGTTTTGCGTCGTGTTTCACGAGGTGATATTTATCTAAAACAGTTGGCCAAAGAGAATACATCCCTGTGACAAAATCTATCCTGTCAAGAGTTGGAAAACGAACAAGCAACTTACGATATTAGAAAAGGAAATAGCAGCTCACGTTGAAAGCTACTCCCATGCAAATTAGAGTCGATTACGCATCGTACGGATGCCGATTATCTCAGATTAGAAAAAAAATTAATTTGGGTGGGCCAGACGGGCTTGCTACCTATTGATATGGCATGAGGATAGAAAAGGAAATTTTCTCCAAAAGACAGCATGGTGGAGGCCCATTAATGATGTAAGGAGGATTGTGCTATGGAGGTAAACATAACCTGGCTATTCTCTCAAACAGCATAAAAGTTGCCGATTACCAAGAAATTTACTGCCATTTGCAAAGATATTTGGTGGGCTAAGTTGGATTTTCCAGAATGACAAGAGTTCCATTCATGTTGCAAAATCCTCCTGGGAATGGTTTTGAGATAATCGGGTGCATGTCACGGAATGTCCTGCATTTTTTCCTGATCTTAGTGCCCAAGAAAACGTGTGAGATGTCCTCAGTAGGACTGTATATGCAAATGACAGACAGTTTCAGCCTGTTGCAAAATTCAAGGTCATCATAATTGAAACGTGAGAGAATATTGATGCTACTGCCCTCCAAGGCTTGGCAAAGTGTGTGCCATATCGTATATTCCAAGTCTTATGCAACCATGGCAGATACATTTTCTAATAAGTGCAGTGGCTTTATTTCCGCGGGGCACTTCCTTCCCCCCTTTGTTTTTACAAATTCATTTTTTTCCTGCTCAGATAAGGCAGGGGGGGGGGTGAATTACTCCTTGTAAATATGCATAGACTTTCTTAAAAATTTGTTTCGTTCTTATTGGCTCGTTTCGTGTCCAATTACAGCACACAATCACTGTGGCTTTATTTCGGTGGGACACACCTTAAGATTAAAGTTGACAATTTCTTTTCTGCTATGTTGTGCACACGAAATGTACACGAAAGAATCAATATAAGGTTTGTGTATCAATAAAGGTCCTTGTAGTACCGATAATGGGAAATATGTTTTGACAAATGAAATGAAAAGTTTGCATGTCAGAGTTTGCATACTTACTAGGTCGTTGGTAATGTCGTTGATGAATAGCCAGTCACTCTAGTTGCTTGTTTGTATGATACATAAACTTTCTTTTTCATATGTGAAATCAGATGGCTCGGTTGAACAGTTGACTTTGTATTTTAAATAAATAAGTTCTGAGCAATGAAATGAAATTGAGATTTTTGGTCTTCATTTTGAGAATATTCATGTTGCAATACAAATAAATATAGTTATGGTTGGTCCCTCAAATACTTGTATAAGATCATAAACAAAGAACTTTGGTACAAACAGATTTATCCAGCGATTTTTAGAATTAAAGAAACAATCCTTCATCTGTTTTATTTACGCACTGTATATTAATTTAAATATGAAATATTTATAAAGGAGATTTATTATTAAACTGTAAATAAATATTTATATATATAAAAAATCCTTATAACTGAATATTAATTTATTCATTGATATTAGATACTACAGTATAATCACAGCTTTTATTAATTAACGATAGTACTTTATATGCTGCTAAGAAAAATTGCTCAACTCATTAAATATTGCAATTTAATTTCTTAGTTAGAATAACTTTTCTGAGACTGACAGTATGAAGAAGGTATATTCAGTGAATTTATTTCGTTCATCCCAAGAGATATAAAAAGATCCATTACAAAGGACAAAATAGTTTGAATTTCTAGCAGATCTTTCTCTGCTTTGAGGTAAGGCATAAATTAAGATATTTTGAATGTTTATTAATTGCGCTCAGTTCGTATTTTTCTAATTAAAATCTCTATAGCGTACCTGATTTATAGAATAGCTTTTCGTTCAGAGGATATATAATTTTGTTTGAAAACAAATTAGATATAAATATATAAAAAAAACTTTTAAATATATAATTATTAACAGTGTATTGGCCGTACTAAACTTATCACAAAATAACTTTATTATAGAAAGATAAATAATACCTAGCTGAAATATGTATCTAGTATTAATTAACCCTTAAATGGCTGATTTCTCAAAAATCATTGTAATAATATTTTCCGGCTTTCATTTTCTAAATAAATCATGGGAAAATACTTTAAAAAATCATATTTTAATTTAAGTATAGTTTACGGCTAAAAAACAGTTTGTTACTAATCGGCAATACTGGTGTTTAATTGAAAACATAATTTCCCTTAATAAAATTCTATAATATTAAACACACAAGAATTTTAGGAACTATAATAAGAAATAAATTTTACTTGCTCACTGCAGGTAAAAATAGGGTATTTTGCAAGCTTCCAAACAAAACAAAAAGAACAAGTAGTAACAATTGAAAAAATAAATCTATCTTTATTCTTAAACAGCACAAGTGTTGCCATCTACATGTTGAAAATCGATTTAATAATATTTTCAGAAAGTATTTTATCGGCAACATTAAGCATTATAGCTTCAATATTATTCTAATAGTATTTTAGAGCCAAAATTGGGTGCATTGCCGAAAAGCAACACCAGCAGTTAAGGGTTAAAAAAACTGTGGTAACGTGTTTTAATTTTTTAACAAATTATACTAAGATTCTTTTTAAATAAAATATTAACTTATATGAAACAAAAATTAATGATTAATTATGACACTTCATTATAGAACGTTATAATAATAAATATGTAGCTGATTAAGTATTTAAATTTAATTTCTTGCTTTCTGAAAATTTCACGCACAAAAAAAGTTTTATGTGTAAACGTGAATGAAAAGATGGGGTAAAATTAGGGACCGACAAAATTAAATATTAAACTGAGTATAACTAATACTTGTCACATAACAGTTCTATTCAGGATCAGCATGCTCTTTATAATAAAATTCGTACAAATCAATGAAAAAACAGTGCTGTTTTTTACGACCTAAGGCTCTTTTAAGAATTAAAAAAAAAAAAAAAAAAAAAATATTCTTTAATCAGATCTTTAATTTTGTCTAAAATATTAAAAAAAAAAGGGTGCTTCTAGGTACAATAACTTTTTTTAAGCTCAATTATTTACTATATTTGATATATTGACCTGAACTGAAAAATAGTTACAAAGTAGTGGTTTTTGTTTTACAACGGCGTTTTTTAGAAATTTTCATCTTGAAAATTTAAATTATAGTTTTATTTTCTTTATTATAAATGCATGTCACTTAAAATTGTGTGGAATGTCCTGGAATATGAAGAAACATTGTCAAAGAGAATAACTACTACTGTCACATTTTAGAGCATTCGTGTTAAATTAAACCAATGTTCGGTATTGTAGTGACTGCAAAGTGGTGAAACATTTTACTATTGTTTACTTGGTTGTTGGAACCACAAAATGATGTCATGTTAAACTATAATTTGTGTTTACGTTAATTAACATTGTTTAGCGTATCTAAATTTAAAACTTATAATTTTTACTTCCTTCTATCTTTACAAGAAGAAAGTATTGGATTCATGAAAATTTTCGAATTCAGGTTTCCGATGGATTTACACTTTTTAGGGTTCAGAGAACCTCAAAAACATGTTTTTACAAAATGTCTGTCTGTGAGTCTGTCTGTGTGTGACACAAATTTTGTGGGCGCTCTATCTCAAGAACTAAAGAACGGAATTTAATAAAAATTAATATTCAGTTAGTCCCTGATATAAGTTGGTGCTGATTGATTTTTTGGTGCAAATCGCTCAACAGGTGGCGCTGCTATACAGCATTTTTCACGATTTCCACAATAGCTGAATCTCCACAACTAATCCACGGATTTTCATGAAACTTCAGATTGAGTTAGTCCTTGACAGGAATTGATGTTTTATACATTTTGATGTAAATCGCTCAACAGGTGGCGCTGCTATGCCGCTTTTTTGCAATTACCGGAATAGTTCTATCTCAAGAACTAATGCTTGGATTTTCAAGAAACTTAAGATTCATGTATACCTTGATATGAGTTACTGCTGTTTATGTTTTCGTGCAAATCGCTCAACAGGTGCCGATGCTATGCTGCACTTTTCAGAATTTCCTCTATAGCTCTATCTCAATACCTAATGCACGAATTTTCATCAAACTTCAGATTCAAGGAATGCCTTGATATCAATTAGTGCTGTTTATGTTTTTATGCAAATCACTCAATAGGTGGCGCTGCTATGATTTCACAATTTCCGCTATAGCTCTATCTCGAGAAATAATGCACGAATTTTCATCAAACTTCAAATTCAGATATAATTTGATATGAATTGGTTCTAAATTGACGTAATTTCTTGTATTATTTAAATAATTTAATTGACGTGATTTATACAGAAGAAAGTTTTGTGATGGCCACAACATACTAGTTTAACTTATAATCTTACTTAGGCATTTTAATGAACTGGCATTATTAGTCAGATATAATCTAGATCTACATCTTAGTTTCCGAAGATTAAAAAGCTTGCAAAAAGAGCTGTGATAAACATTTTAAACATGCTCCGAAGTTCGAAAAAATTTCAGATTTTACACCGTCGAATATGAAAATTTTTCTTTACATGCAATTTATTTGAAAACTGTGTTTCAATTCACTATATTTTAATATTTTTAATTACTCCTTAAAACAATTAAAAGCATGATTTTTTATCTATCTATATTACGTGCAGCCCGACTACGAAAATTAAATTGTTTGCATTTTAAACTATATGAATACTTCAGCATTGTTTCCAAATAATATTTTATAATAAAAGTAAAACTTCATTAATGAGTAAATGAAATAATAAAATAATATAAATAAAACACAAGATAAAATTGACAGGCATGTAATCGAACTACGCACTTAAACAACTGAAATTACACAATTTAAATGACAGCTGTAGATTGTGATCTTTGGCGATTACATCCTCTATTAACTTCAGTTCTGTGGCTCATAAGAAAGCATTTTTTGAATGAATTTAAAAAAAAATATTAGAATACATTCTCGATATTTTTCATATAAAATTGCTTTTTGGTTTTGTTTGTGGACAATTAAAAATCATATTTATTGTAAAAAAAAACTATCACAGTTAAGAAAAAAAATGTTTTCATCCATGTCCCACTGAGAAGGCCAGGTTGAATTCCCTAGTATTTATAAACTGCAACAAAAGTCTGACAAAATATCCAAATTGCAGTGTATTCACAATGCACCTATAATATGAGTGATCAAAATTATCTTATAGACAGTTACCGGATATCATCTACAGAGGGGGGTTACATAAATTCGGAATGATTTTGATGTTAAATTAAAAAACAACGAGAAGAAAACAGAGGGAGGGGGGGCGGGGTACTGACAACATACATAAACGTGATAACTTAAATATTGGCTGCGATGAAAAAACATCGTCTGCTATTGAAGTGGTACGCGAAAGCAGCAAGTGACTTGAAGGTTACATATTTGCTCTTTCAGAAGAGAATTATTATGAAAATCTGTATGAAAATCACTTAGCAGGTGATAAGTGGGGGAGGGGGGGGATGCCGCAATTGATGAAGTGTGTATTTTACTAAATGACAGCAATTGAAAAAATATTGTTTTGTTACAGGAAAAGTAGCAAAAAGACTTACAACTTTGGTTCAAATACTGAACAGAATGTTTCTTTAAAGGGTTTATGGTGATTGCAGGAATCTTTTACAACGGAATATTAAAGATCAGAAAAGTTGAGAAAAACGTAAGATTAACTTTCCTTATTATCCAAACAATGTTATAATTCCTATTGTTTAAGGAGAATTTCCAAAACTTTATCCTCCGGACGTTAAAAAGTGTTGAGTTCCACTAGTATAAATTGAGCAGCCAGACATTCGAAAGTACAGTCGCATTTTTCGAAACGTTGGGAAGAGAAACTGGAACCAACTGGAACCCGTTTAATCATATTATAACCAAGTCCCTAGATGTTTCACAAATTGATTACTTTGTCTTTACACTGGTAACAAGCTCTGGCAAAACGGCAACCAGCTACGTTGAGTGGACTCTGGAAATGTGTGGTGAAGCAAATTTCTACTTATAGTTTTACAAAAAGCCCTACTATCTTGTAAATCTAGCAGCAGTATGATAGTCTACAACATGAGCTACCAGAGAGAACATATTAAAAAATATAATTGTTTTAATTTATGTATTTTATTTTTGTTGTCAAAATCGTTCCAAATATGTGCAAACACCCTGTGTAGATGTCACAGTATCACACCGATAGACGCTCTGCCGATGTCTGTGGGGATACTACGATAACTGAACGCATGCGCTTCAGGCAAGATAATTTAGGGCGCTTTCTAGAAATAAAGTAATTAGAAGATCTCCATTTCATATCATTTTATGTCTACTGGATATTCCTAATAATTTATGACAGCTGTAGGATCTGTGGGAGCAATGTATGATGTCTGGAGGATAATT
Organism: Maratus speciosus; assembly: GCA_963932465.1. Classification (NCBI taxonomy): domain Eukaryota; kingdom Metazoa; phylum Arthropoda; class Arachnida; order Araneae; family Salticidae; genus Maratus; species Maratus speciosus. The sequence goes on along the minus strand of OZ010788.1, from coordinate 376,348,940 downwards.
GTGGCTGTATAAGAACTATTGCTGTATTATTAGTATAATAATATTTTAACCAATAATAAAATTTACTGAGAGATGTGAACATTTTCCCTAACAAAATTAACTAATTTAAAGAGCAGCTCGTTCTTCATTTAATTTCTACTTAAAAAAAACCCAAACAGCTGGGATTAGTTTTAAAACTTTTTTAATTTCTTCTTTTATATAAAAAAAAAATCTGGCATCTGAAATTCTAATTGATCGGGATATATAAAATTTATTTCCTTTTATGGATGCATATACATTTTATTTCATTGGAAATATATTTATATGCAGATAGAAGTTTAGAGCATTAATTACCAATCATATTCTAAAGGTCTTCTTAATCAATCATGTTTCCACTAATAGCGTTTCATTTGAAAACTCTGTTTAATTAGAAAACTGCCGTGTGAAAGCTGCTTAATTAGCAGCCCCATGTATGTGAATTAAGACAACCTTTAAATTATGACAGAAAATTATTTCTTTCTATCTACTGCATTATGACTTTATTTATCGTTTCTATATTTTAGCATATACATTCAAAAGAATATATATAACACATAAAATATGAATCCAACGAAGTATTTGCTTTATATTAAAAAAATATTTTAGCAATGTATCAAAAAATTTACATTTGACCGCTGAAGAATAATATTTTTCACATATTGTTACAATTTTAATAAAATTTATATTTATAGATTTTAAGCACATATAAAATTAAATAATGGTTATAATTTTAATAAAAATTGTACTTAATTTTTTTAAACATACATATTTAAAATCGAAAAATACTTTTTTAATGTTTAAAAAAAAATCAATGCTTTCATTATTATTATTTATAATTACCATTGTCAATATTAAAAAATCTAGTTAATAATAATAATAATAAAAAAAGATGATAATACATTACAAAATTACAGTGCGATTCACGTGCGTAACGAAAGTAATATGACATCATAGTAGATAAACGTATATAAAAATTGATTTCTTTCATAAGTACATATACGATTCTGCTTCAATGGGAAGATAATTATACGAGGTTTAAACACGTGATTACGTTTGTATATCGCTATTTCAAAAAAAGTGATTTTCACCACATTTAATTGCAAAATTTTTCAATAAGGAGAAAATTACTTTTTGAATATAGTGGAATTCAATAGCGTATACCCATGCTATCATTAGATAACATTAAAAACAATCTAATAAGGATTAATCATGTTCTGGTGAATTAATCATGTTTAAAGAAATGGAGTGTCATTTGAAATCTCCGCGTAATTAGAAAATCTTAAACTCATGTGCGAAAGATAAAACTGGCTCAGTGATTCAGAACAAGGTTATAATTTTAATAAAATTACCAGTCGCATTTACAGTTAAAAGATTGGCAATCTTTTAGACAGAAAATTTATTTTTAAAGTTTCTGTCTATTATATTTTGACTTTGTGAATCGTTTGAAAATTTTAACCTGAATATTAAAAGCGGAACAAATAACAAGAAATTATGAAACGAAGACAAAGCTTCACACTGATTTCCTTTCTTATAAATAATTTAGCACAGTTTCAAACAATTTACGCATCACCACTTACGATAAAAAAGGTTAATATTTTTAGAACTTTACTTAAAGATGTATTTAAATTTTTTAATATTAAACACTGTTTTAAAAAATATAATTTATTAAAGCTTTTCAAAACTTTCTTTTCTGCATTTCTTTTTAAAAATTACTACAAACTTTTTTTTTTTCATAAATTAATTTCTATAAAATTTCCAAATATCAAAATGTACTTTACAAAATTTTCAAAAAGCAGAAAAAAATGTTAGAAAATTTCGAAAAAACAAATTTTCCGAAAGTATTTTACAAAATTCCGTTGCATTTATTTTGCATGCAAGAAACACGAAACCCCAGTCGATCGGATTTGGTAATTTGGTTGATTTTCTATAATCATTATACAAACTTTCTACTTATTAATTTTTTTTTCCTTCAAAAATATTTATACACATATAACATAATTTAGAACATTAATTACGAATAATAAATCGCATTCTAAAGTTCTTCTTAATCAATCATGTTTGAAGAAATGAAGTGTCATTTGAAAACTCTGTTTAATTAGAATATCTTAAACAGTTATGCAAAAGCTACTTCTGGCCAAATAATTGAGATTAAGATTAATCAGAAGCCTCTCACATGTGAAAGCTTGACGAAACTTTCTCTTCTGCCAGGGCAATTACTAAGTTTCTACCTCTCGTATTTTGATTTTCTTTATCGGTTCCAATTCGGAATATAAACGTTCGAAGAAGGGAATCTAAATAAAAAATGTAAATACAACAACGTGTTTACTGTACATTAGTGCGGAACGAAAAAAATAAATTTTTAATTTCGATATGTAATAGAGATAAAATGTTGTCTAATACCTTTGTTAAGACAGTGTTAAAATATTTTAACAAAGATAATATATTTAGAGGTGCAGCAAAAGACTTGAATACATGTATTTTTAAGTAGATTTTACGAATTTTGATAAATTTGGTTTAGTAAAAAAAAAAAAAAATAATAATAATAAATAAAAAATAAATAAAAAATAAATAAATACCAAATGCCTGTTTTCAATTTTTAAATAATATACATAAAAAACTTTACAGTAGATATTTACAGTTTTATGCTGCATACCTTTAATATTTATGCTACTAAATCTTGCATCTTTTAATTTCCATTTATTTAGATTTTAACAGTATTTCGTAATAACATTTCGATTAACCTTACTTTTAACTTAAAAACGCGGCAAAACATTTTTTAGTTCTGAAAATTAATAGTCAAATGGAGAACAGTACTTGTTTTGAAGTGACCTTGATCCAGGCGGAATATTATTTCCTGGTGTAGGGTGACGAAGGCCGAAGAGAAGCATGTAACTGTAGCAATGGTCTGGTCACATGTTTCTGTCGTCAGTCAGTGCAGGCAAACGAATCGTTTGAGTAAAAAATGTTTTTTGCTGTTCTTTACTGGATTTTGTTTTGTTTATGAATATGTCAATTTAAATATTTGTATAATAATTTATTAGTTATTACTTTATCTTTAAAGTGATGGCAGTGTCAAGACCAGTTCAGACCAGACAAAAGTTAGAATGCCCAATTTTTGAGTACCATAAACAATTAAGTGATATAAGATTTTCAACTTATTATGACAGTATGAAATATTAACTTTATATTCGACATGAACTGAAACCAGATAAAACATCAAAGGAACGAACGGTGAGTGAAATACATGATATACTTATTAAGAAAGTTGAATCTATTTTGTCGTCAGCATCTATTCCTGTAGTATCTCGCACTCGCATGTTAGAAATGGGAAAAACCTATCACGATAAATACAGGAGTATTTTAAGATAAAAAGGTAGAAAAGGTACAAAAAATATGATTTGATTGCAGTAAAATTTTTAAATGAAAGCAAACGTCTTTTTTATGTAGCAACCTATAAGTGCGAATAATTTTCTGTCTGTAAGTGCGAAAAAAGAAAAAAAGTACCTAAACTTGAAAGATTTTTTACTTGACCAAAGAACAGTGAGAAAAATGTATATATGTGGAGTCTATAAAGTTATTTCCAAGATTTTAACACAAACAGAAGAGAGGAAGCAGCAGGTAATACAGCAACAATTAAAGTATAATTACATTCAGAAATTAGAAGTTAAGGCTACTAGAAAAGCTGAAAATGATGCGATTCAATCAGATCCTGAGCAAAAATTTAAAGGAACCTTAACCCTTTAATACAATCCCACATTTCCTCTACTTCTTTTTTGGATTCAACTACAAGCGAGCAAATGCGAGTAGCACTTCCAACAGTAGCAAGAGCTTGTGACCGAACTGGGGTTTCAGATAGAGTTGCTGCGACTATCGCAAGTGCTGTTCTTAAAGATGTTGAAATGATTACAGAGAAGAACAACAGTAAGGTAATTTATAGGATGAAAATTCGAAGAGCGAGAGCCAAGAATAAAAAAAAAAGAGATAGTATGAAACCTTAACTAAGCTGGAGACAATATAGATTTGTTTTTCGATGGAAGAAAAGATAAAACAATTGTGCAAGATAAAAAAGTAAACAAATTTTACAAAAAGACGGTCATTCAAGAACATATTCCTTTAGTAAAAGAGCCCAATTAATCCTTTCTAGGACATGGTACCCCTGCTTTTGGAACAGGTGAAGCTATACAAAATAGCATGACAGCCTACTTTAATGGTAGCAATCATTTGAACATATCAACTGTCGCTACTATTGGGTGTGATGGGACAGCCACAAACACTGGAGTTAATAATGGTGTGATTGCTTTAACAGAAAAAAGAACTAAATAAGCCATTGCAGTGGCTGATTTGTTTGTTACACTTAAAGGAATTGCCTTTGCGCCACCTGTTTCGTGAATTCGATGGAAAAACAAAGGGTCCTAAGGAATTTGGCGGGGATTTTGGCAAACAACTTGAAAATTGTAACGAACTTCCAGTGGTTAAGTTCTTGCCTCTAAATTTTTTAAAATTCCAAAAATTCCAATGGTTGCCATTTTGAAACAAGATGGCGGATGAAACTGGCCAACGAACTTGGTCGAGACATTAGTATGCACTATGCATATGAAAAATTGCATCCAAATCGGTTCAAAAATTCGAGAGTTACAGCATGACAAAATTCAGATATAAATACAGTATATATATAATTTTATTCATATTATTAATATTTATTCTTAATTTATTAAAATTAATACATTGAATATGGTTAAATATAATAAATGATTGTTTTTTGTATTTTATTATTCTTTTCAATTAAGTGAATTATTATGTTTGTCAAAATACTTTTGAGCGCTACTGTATTATTTAAAAAACTGTGTTTGAACAACTATTTGTAAGCAAAAAAGTAATTACAGCAGTTAAATTCAAACTGATATTATATCTTGATAAAAAAAAAAAAAAAAAAAAAAAAAAAAAAAAAAAAACTCATTTATTTCAATTTTTCAGATAATTAATGCATAAATTTACATCAATTAAACTTAATATTATTGTTGTTATAGTAAAGAAATATCTATAATCTGTTAAAAACAATATTTGATTTTTAAAATGTGAAAATAAAACAGTGAAAAAAATTATAATTTTATGTTAAATTTGGACTTTTTGTAAAAAAAATCCTTATTTTTAAGGCTCTTGCGGCACCTCAAGTTATAAATTTAGAACGAAAAAACTTCGTAGTTTTATTTTTAACATACAAGGCAACTTTTAATTGCTATTAGAAAATTTTATGCAGAAAAAAATATTTTGCCCTATACTTTCGTTCCACCCTACTGTACATCCCGAGTAAGTGCTTACATTTTAAATATATATATATATATATATATTGCACGGTGTAATACAAATTAAATATCAACTCTAAGTTTTACATTTTATTAAAATTTAAATAAAAAAATATTTAATTATAAAAGTTGAACACACATGCATTTAAAATTGAAAAATATATTTTTCAATTTTTTTTTGAAGCCATACTTTCTTTTTAAAATTTTGTAACCCTGTTCTCGTTTTTTAAATTATAATTTAAAAAATTGCAAAATCTAATAATACTTTTCAAAATTATAATGCAACTTATTCGTACATAAAAAATAATGCGAAATCCCAGTCGATAAACTACATATAAGTGTTGATTTCATTAAAAAACGCATATACCATGTGCTTCATTTGATGTATATTTATACACAATTCGTGTGAATTCTTATTTTTGAATAACTTTATTTCCGTAAACTAATTTACACTTTACATAATTGCAAGATGCCTCTATTAAAAAGGGCAAATATTACTTTCCGAAATAATTGAATTTAAAACTATGTTCAATTACGAACTCTCTTATGCATAGAACACACTGTTTAGCATTAAATATCAATGATGAATCGCATATTCAAATTGTAATCAATAATGATTGAAAAAATAATCATCAATCGAAAATTTTACATAATAAGAAAATCTTAAAGTGTCATGTGAAAGTTGCAACTGGCCATATAAATCAGACAAAAGTTTATTGTCAGTCGCATATATTTGAAATTTTGACTAACTTTTAATCTGTGGTAGAATTTTTATAAGCTTTTATTTATTGGATTTGGAATTTCTTTATCGTTTCAGATTTCAGCATAAAAATTCAAAATAGAGAATGTAAAAATAAAATTCTTTAAACATTTTCTTATATTTAAAAAAATAATTTTATTCAGTATCAAACATTTTACATATCATCATTTAAGATTAATAAAGCTAAGGAATTTTATAGTAAATCTGAATTTTATTTATGTAAATTTTTATTCATATTGCCAAGAATGCGTGAAACAAACAAAGTGAAAAAGTATCCAGTGAAAAAGTTTTTTATATTATTTATTTCTTGCGATATCATACATTTAATTTATTTCCTTGTTTAACAGCTCAGGGGTATAGACTACAAATGCTAAATTAATGGAATGTCTAAATGCAGAAACTTTGTAAGGAAATAGTGCTTGAGTATTATGAGAGATAGTGTATTCATTGGCTATGGGTTTACTGCAAACATTTTATATCGTTGTACGTTGTCTGTCAAACCAAATAATAGCAATTAAATTAAATTAAACAATTTCATTTCAAAATTTATGCAGTATCATAACCATTAGAAATACAAATAGAATTCAATAAAAATATATACAAATAACACAATTATGTAAATAAAAAAAAATAATTTAATAGAATGCTTACAGAAAACCCATGGCCAATCAATCCACTATCCCTCTTTACGCTCAAGCACAATTTTTCTACAAAGTATCTTCATTTATACATTCTAATAGTTGAGCTTTCTCAGTCTGTACCCCTCAGCAGTTAAACAACGAAATAAATAATATATATATAATAGCAAGAAACAATGGCTGTAAAGAAAGTACTTTAAACACCTTAATTATGAGCCTGAAGAATAACAAGAAAAGTAACTTCAATGTACAAAATTCCAAGTTATCCACTTTACAATCTTTTCTTGGTTTCTTCGAAAGATTGAAATATAATTTCAATAAATACAACATCACCCTTATTGCAAAACCTTCCGTAAAATAAAAATAAAAAAACATAGCCTATAAGGAATTAGATCCAACAGAAATCAATCATCAGGGATGTATGAAATACCAAATACTTTTCACCAAAGTGGATGGAACAGTGCAATTTTCTATAAGAAACAAACAGAAGACTTAAAACTAAAATCAAAGAACATACAGAAGACATAAAACGGAACAAAAAAACTACAGATTTGGCCATACTGTATAACAAAGAACCTTTTATGATGGATTTTTAAACTAGTAGATAATTTATCCATCAATATTTTATTTACCATCCATTATCGGAGAATCATTAGATATCTTTTTACGCATTGAGAATATATGTAATGATTCACATTCCATGGAGTTACCTAAAATTTTAAAAGAAATGCCCTGAAAAAAATAATAATTCTCGTTGACAAATATTCATTTTTATTATTGCACTTGATTTCATTATATACGAGATCTCTTGAATTTTGTTTACCAGTTTTCAAATTAAAATTATTTTTGCGAAAACATTTGTATCATTATACATCTTGAGAATGTCCTCGTCTGAGCGATGAAACATGTCGATCTAAATAAAGGTAATTATTTGGCATGTAAGTTTATTTTCATCACTTTCAGCATGTATTAACTTAGTTTGATAAATTTGGATAGTTATTTAGATATTTTTCTGCGCCCATGAAGCAACGAAGAATATAATTTAAAAACTGCTTTACAGTTATTTGCTACTGGTGTACATAATTTGCACTTGTGTACGTACAGTTTTTTCACAGCTTCAAAATATTTTATATTGTTGTCTATTACCTGCTAAACTAAACAAGGAGAATAAATTTAAATGAAACAATTTTAACTGAAAATTTATACAGTACTATAACCCTTGTAACTAAAAGATAATTTTATATTAAAAAAACATATTAAAATAACACAGTCATATAAACAAAAAGAAAATTTAACAGAATTATTAAAAATCCAACGAGTTTTCTTAGACAAAGCCCTTGTACAGTCTTTTTCTTTTGTCATTAAAGCTGTGCTATTGTTTTTCCTGCTTTGTAATAATTCTGAATTTTCACGATTAAATATCCAGGAATATTCGTCAGTTATGTATTTTTCTAATCATGATACAATAGGTACAGAAATATGCCTGTTCCTGTTATGCAATAGAACAGCTCCATAATTTCTTTCAGTATATAGCTAATAAAAGTCTCCATTTTCGGCTTTATATTAAATGCCCAATTTTCTCATCGATATATTACGAGTAATATCATTTCAGTAAATTTACTCACTATCCTGTAGAACGCAACAGATAAAATAATGTTTTATGATTGTGTGAAAAGTAGTAGAATGCTCTAAGGGCTCATAAGTTTTTCTTTAAGTCCAAGACCAAAAGTTCAGTAAATCACTTAAGCAAGCATATATCTCCGATGACATGAAATTTTCAGATATATTAAATAATTGAGGGACATTATTTACTATATTTAATTGAAAATTATCATCAAGAGCATTTTCTTAAACATGATCTTGGTGAATTTTCCAAAATTTCTTGTAAAAGAATTCTGAAATTTGTGGCCCGTGTGGAACAAGTGGTAAAGCTGACAGTAGATATGAGCGCACTAAAAGCCCATGCTCTATTTTGATCTCCAAGTTCACTAAAAAATTGTTGAAATAATTTTTTCTTATGGAACATGTGTAACACTACACACATTTAATTTTATTCGATAACAAAATTTTTATTAAAAAAAGTTTTACAATTTAATTTTTATCATGGTATTGAGTAGTACATTAAAAACGCATAGCTTGTTCAAAGCCCCCTAAATACTAGGTTCACTCACTAAATTGTAAATTGATGGCTATCGTAGAATTATTCTCGGACGTTTGCTTGAATTTTGCTATCAATATTACCGATTTGAAACTGCACTACATTTTCTGCGATTCAATAAGACAAAAATTATTATTTAAAAATATTAAACTTAAGTAAACTTTGCTACCTTTTAAATACAGTATTTTAATACCTTCAGTATTTAAACATAAGGCTATTTTGTTTGTATTGAACGCCCTACTTAAACCTTCAAATATGGGCTCAAGATCCTTATCTAATAAATAACTGCGGATATTCTAGAATCCTTTCAACAGCTTTTGTTATTCACGCAGCCCTTCTAGCTGTTACGTATTTAACGCTAGAGGTAAAATTGTAAAATTTCTTTGGAAAGAGAATTTCATTATTTGGTCTCTGCTGTTATCTACAATAAAATTCTTTTGATACAGTCCTGTTCTCAGTTGTCACACACCATTCGCACCATCGACGCGTAGTCAGTTTAAGATGGGGTTAAAGTTTCTGATAATGGTGCACACTACTGATCATGATGATATGTCGTTGCATCATCAGTAGATACATGTCAGGTATGGATCAGGTTGAGACAAAAAAAAATAAGATATAGGAATTTTCATACTAAATTTAGTCTTACAGTAGCAAACGGTACAAGAAAATTGATTAAACGTAAAAAAAACAGACGCCTTCCGTTTTTGAAACTACAAGCGATCACGATAAGTTGACTGAACGGGCACATTTTTCACTTGAGCTTATCCGACTTTGAAAATGATAGATTGAACTCTCAATCATTAGACGTGTTAATTCTAAATGTTATATCAAAAGAGGTAACAAGATTGTAAGTAATTTTCTAAGGTTTTGTAGTTTAAATTTAAAGTGTTTATTACTTGTACAGTGTCGACCTGTGGAATCCTTACCTTATTTCGTGTGAAGAAACAATTAGAATGAATGTCTGCAAATTTTGAATTTACTTGATATAGTTCTAGAACAATAATATAAAAATATTTTTTGAAATGCAATAGACATGCTTCACCTCTTGAAATATGAACAAAAAGAAATTTCAAATTTTTGACATATACTATTGAAAATCAATACTTTAGTGGCAAATAATTAGAAATATAATTTTGACAAAATGAATTTCGGTCAAGCCCTTTCAAATCCCCAACGTGGTTGCGCTCGATATTTGTAATTTTCCCAATCTTTAAAACAAGTTTTCTTCATAGTTTTCTGTGTTTAAAATCAAGATATTTTTTTTTTTATCGTATACTTTTTAGGGGGTGACCATTTTTAACGAGCTACACTGCCGTTTTGGGGTGGAAAAACTGTTTTACAGAAAATGATGTAATCGCTTTATTTTTCTACCTATCAAGATGAATCAAATACCCAAATTTTCAAAAGAAAATTGTCCACATTTAATGTAATTAGACTCATCTTAAATATTTTTTTCTTACACAGATAACTTATAGGACTACTTATTTTTGCAAATGTAAATCCTTAAAACATTTTCCCTTTTTTCGAACAGCTCATCAAAATTGTGTTAAGTCTGTTTTTGGCAATTTCCACTAATTAATATCTCAAAAGCGACTCACTAAAAAATTCTGAAAACGTAAGATAATAAACATCTTTGTAATATAAAATTAAATTGTAAATTTTATGATTCAGACTTAACTGGTTTTTGAATAACAGTTCACTAAAAATGCATCCCTACTTCCTTTTCCTTTTTGTTTTTGTTCCAGATACATAGCATTACAGACACATTTTGCTTAGGAAAGTTAAGTTGACGATAAAATAAATTTTACGAATTATTGCTTAGTTAAATAGGGCAGTGGCACCTTTTTAAAAGTTTCTTGGAGGGGGGGGGGGGATCTTTAGATTTAATCAAGTGTTTTAAGCAAGTTAGTTTATAGCAATAATTCGTAAAATTTGTTTTTATCGTCAATTTGAATGTACCTAAGCAAAAAGTACCTGTAATGCTATGTATCTGGAACAAAAGAAAAATAAAGGGGGGTGGGGATTTGGTGCGGGTTTAGTGAACTGTTATTCAAAAACTAGTTAAGTTTCAATCATAAAATATACAATTTAACTTTACATTACTAATATTTTTATTATTATACGTTTTCAGAATTTTTTAATCAGTTCCGTTTGGGATATTAATCAGTGAAAATTGCCAAAATCAGACATAACAGTTTTTGATGAACTTTTCATAAAAAGGAAAAGGTTTTCAGGACTGACATTTGTAAAAATAATTAGTGCTAAAAGAGATCTGTGTAAGAAAAAATATATTTAAGGTGAGTCTGGATTCCTTCATAACAAATAATGGCAGCGAAATGTAAGATTTGACCTCTTATTTCTCCGGTTTTTATGCATGTTTTGGCCTAGATCCTAAAGTATAATGAAAATATTATAATTGCAGAAACTGTCGACAATTTTATTCTGAAAATTTGGGTATTTGATTCATCTTGATAAGTAGAAAAATAAAGAAGTTTCGTCATTTTCCGTAAACATATTTCCCAACCAAAAATGGCTGTGTAACTCGTTAAAAATGGCCATCCCCGAAAAACTATACCGTCAAAAATCTTTTAATCATGTTCTTAAACTCAGAAAACTATAAAGAAAATTTGTTTAAAAGATTGGGAAAACTAAAAATGTCGAGCGTAACCACTTGAGTGATTTGGAATGGATTGAAGCATTTTATTAGGAGAGTTCAAAAAGTAACGAGCAGGAGGCCTAGGAACAAAAACTAGTACATGTATTACAGAAGTACTGGCCCTGTCTGTGGAGTCACTTGTTCCACTGAGATACAAGGCGGTGAATGACTCTCTCGTAAAATTCCTGAGGCTGGTTGGTTGGTTGTATTTATGACGGCCAATTATCTGCACGAGAGATATAGACACAGGGGGGAGTGCCCTTCATGGGGGTCTTTCTAAGGGAACCTAACCCGTATTAACGCTTGGAAATCCAAGGTTCGAAGAAAACCACGAAAACTCCGAATGATTAGGCCGACGAGCGCGATTGAGTTTGAACCCAGCACCTCCCGTCTACCAGCTTCGAGAGCAGAACCTCTCAGCCACTGGTTGGGCTTAATTCCTGAGGCTGTGATGTGAACCAGTTCCGCACGTACTGTTTGATGTCGTCGTCAGAGGTGAATCTTTTGCCCCTCAGAGAATTTTTTAGGGGACCAAAAATGGCGAAATCGCAGGGAGAGAGGTGTGGACTGTATAGAGGGTGACCGAGAACCTCACACTCGAATTTCTGCACGAGTGCCGTAGTCGTTTGTTCGTATGAGTAATTGCATTGTCGTGGAGCAGAAGGACCCCACGGGTGAACTTGAATGGTCGTTTTGATTTGATCGCTTGGCGAAGGGTGGTCAAGGTTTTCAAGTAATGCTGGGCATTCACTGTTGTCCCGTGCTGCAGGAAGTCTATCAGAAGGGGATTGCGTTGGTAAAAGAAGAACGTCAGCTTAACCTTTCCTGAACTTGTGTGGATGGCCTTGGATTTTCTTGGTGGTGGTGACCCTCGATGTTTCCACTGGGGACTTTGTCGTTTCGATTCTGGTACGAAGTGATGACACGAACACTCATCTCTAGTCACCTACAACTCGAATGAGCGTTGGAAGACTGATGCATGCTTCTGCTAGCTTTGTAGTCACGTGACTTGCACTCGTGACCCTCTAGCGGCGTAGATGTGGACTTCCGTGCTCTTGTCGGAAACCCTCTTTGATACTGGCCCAACAATATTACCATTCTGTCACCGGTTTGCACATCCCAGATCCCGGCTCGTTTCTTTTTGAACGTCCCTTATACATTGGAAAATATGGTGCATTATCACAACCATTTTACTTTTAAGTCCTTGAATAATAATTTTTATTTAGTACATATTCTTGTGTTTTTCTTATTTTATTTACTGGGGACCATCCCCTTGCATGACTGCATAACAATATTAACGAGATAAATAAGTTTTGGACGATGTGTGGCTCGATGTACAAATATCGAGGAAACTCCTATACCGTCTCGTGTCCCCGATGCTTATTTTTAAGTTTGGTGCCGTCTGTATAAAATTGTTTCAATAAAAGTAATTCGATGTAATTTTTTCCGAAAATACACTGTTAAAAATTTTGTAGCATTCTGGCATTTCATTCGTCCGTTTTTTGAAAAAAACGTTTTCATAATCATAATTTAACTATATTGTGACCATAAAATGGCCAATAATATGGTCAGAATAGTGTTAAATTACGGTTGTTTTAACCGTTTTCGGAAAAAAAATGGTCAAATGACCTGCCAGAATGCTGCAAATTTTTAACAGTGTAGGAAAATTGTTTTACATAAATATGTAGCAAAAAATTAACCTGCACACATTTTTACGGTTGATATATTTGTATTAAACTCTGTCCTTGGGTTTTAGATTCCTCAGCGCCCTTCTTGTTAAATTATACATAAAATCACTTCAGATGCAATCACAGAATTTTTGTCAACATTTTTCTCATGCAGAAGCATCATAGAGAAAGAATGGATAAAATTCTTTGACAGGAAATGTACTGCACAATTTAAAGCAGCATTTAAGTACCAATTTCAAGCACCGTAGATTTATTGGTAGTCTTACCGTCCCCAACATTTATTCCTGCACTTTTCGAGGTAATTTTTTTTTTTTAATTTAATCCAATGTAAATAACTCTTTCTAAAAATCAATGAACATTGTGAATATCATTGAAACTTAACATGATTTGCCTAAAAATGGGGGGTAATTTACCTTACCGTCCCATCCTTATCTTCTCTTTTTTCTCCTTAGCGTCCCTTTTTTCTATACCGCCCCCTTTTTTTTACCTTACCGTCCCTTCTTTAACACCCCTTTAAGACAATGTTATACCAAAATGTTGTGCTAAAAATACTACATTGTTATTATTTCTTATTTGAATGTCCTGTGGGTAATATGCAAATTCAATATAAGTAAAAATTTAGAAGAAAACAAAAAGTATCAGTAGTAAAATGTTAAAGGAAATTAAACTCGTAAATTTAACTTAAACCTCAATTACATAAAAAAAAATTCGCTGCTGACCATTTTTTCTGTCATTTGATAAGTTTAAAAGATATTTTTTCCTGTTCCGTATTAATGAAATATTATCTTCACAGTAATGCAATTATTTCTAAATGTTTTATTTAAATTATTGTTAATTTCAAATGTAATAATTTCAAAAATAACGTTTATTATCTAGAGTAATCATAATTAAGGGTTTGATTGTTCTTGATTTTATAATCTTAATTTCTTAACATCATGTTGAAATCTCAAAAGACAAAGCACTTTCATGCAAATTTAATAATCTATTTTGTTTGAGAAGGATCAGTCACTACATGGTACAATAAAGTGTCATCTCCAAAATTACTCTTAATTAGATACTCTTAATTAAGTTTTTGATAAGCGTTGTATTGTTGATACGTATTCAAATATAATATGTGAGGCGTTAGACAGAATAGAATAAATTCATTTCAATTTTATGATTTCAAAAGGATTTATTTCAAAAAGAGTATTAAACATAAATTATTTCATTATGAAATGTTAACTATGGAACGTAAGGTTAAACATTACAAAAATAAGAACACTTTATTTTAAAGATATTTTCATTTATTGAAAACAGAAATGTATTAAATTGCACATGAGTTATTTTAAGTCAATATAAGTAGTAAAATGAAAATACGAGACAATTCAACTTAATTAAAAATCGATGTAGCTCGAGAAACAATAATATTAAAATTAAATTTTACATGCAGTATATTTTAAAATATGGCCGCTTGAAATCTGGAGAGTTTTTTTTTTCTTTTAATAAGCAGTTAAAAATATATCAATACTTTTCTATCGAATTAACGCAAAAGATAGGTATGATGGTTCACAAAACATTTTTTACTTTGGAAATAATGTTACTTTGTAGTCTAAAACGTATTACAAATTTTGAAGCCGTAGTTTTATTTAACAAGAAATTTACAAGTACAAGACAAATTAAAAAACTAGTTAAAAAGAATAATAAATATTATTGAAAAAACTTTTTCTGCGATGTTAATAATGTATCTCTTAACAATTTGGGTTGGAAGGACTCGACATTTTATTACACTGTAAAAAATGACATATGTTTCTTAATCTACAAAAATGTACTATAATCAAGAACAAAAATATACAATAACCTCTTGAAAGCACCGAAGATTCTCAAAGCGTTCCTTTACCTTTAAATCCTCAAAAAATTATTTATTTTCGAAGTTTAAAGAAGAATTTATAAAAATAAGTTTTTATTAGCTGCTCGTCATTTTCGGAAACTTTTTTGCGTAGCTTTTACAGTACAATAATCAGTTTTCTCAAATCAGAATGTAATTTTTTCCGATACTATCAATTCTCAGGTAAATATTTTCATATTCAGAAAACACATTTGACAGACAAACATGCAAAATTAACTGCAGCAACATTAATATGAAAATTAACATTATTTTGTTAAAATTGAAAGCACAAATTCAGTTCTGCAGCTGAAAATGTTTACTAGAGAAATAATAGAATCCGAAAAACCGATTTTCAGGGTACAGAGAACGGATTAATTCAGTATAAAAGCTACTAGGAAACGTTTTCGAAAATGACGGGCAGCAAATTAAATTTATTTTTGGACAGTTTTCTTTAAATTTCGAAAATAAATTGTTTTATGATGTTTCTAAAAGTAAAGAAACACTTTTCGCATTCTTGGGTGACTCGGAACAGGTTGTTATATATTTGCGTTTGTGATTATTGTACATTTTTATAGATTAAGAAACATCTGTCATTTTTTTACACTGTAGATATATAAATGAGTGACTCCGTCCTTTTCGATATAAAGAAAATACATTTACTTTAGTCTAAATGAAAGAAAGATTATTTCATAGTATATTTAATCAAAAAGCTATTTCATTCGTTCATGTGTCAGACAACAACCAAATTCTGCAGAGAAAGAAGTCTGGATGGTTTAAAACAAACCAGTCATCGTCGTTTACCGATTTCTCTAAAAGAACCGAACTGCTCTCGAGAAGTATCGCTACGCATCGAGTAAAACAAATGAGGATGTGAAGAAGCAACATCTAGTGAGTACAAAGTGTTGGCCAATAATCCCACTTCCAGTAATAATTCTACAGTTTCCTAATCTCGATTTGCTAGATATGACTAAACATTGTGTTGTTAAAAAACAATCTTGCCGTGTCTTTCGGTTTGTGTGCCGTGTCTTTTCGCCATTTTGCTTCAATGTTTAATTCAAATTCATTAATACTTGCTTGTAACATTCACCTTTGATTTGACGCAATTGAAGCAGTTCATGGTAGACTGTATCCATTTCGTCCTATCACATGCTCATTCAGTCTCATCATGTGCTCAAAAGACCAGTGCAGACAACTTTAGAAAAACTTCGTCGGAATGTTTTGTCACACGTGGTTTTCTGTCGGATGCTGCTCCTTCAGATTACCATTTATTTTACTTCATTTAGAATACTATTTTTGGAGTGCGGTTCGTTCGATTGCTGAAATCAAAAATTAACTTGATGACCGGATTTTTTTTTTCAAAATAACCGAGTTCCTTTCATTCAGGAAAAATTCTTCTTTTTATTCAAAACTAATTAATCCGGCCGGTTTTGCCCTTATCCGTTAAAAAATATGCCAAAAACGCGAGAAAACTCTAAAAATTAAATAAAAAAATCGCAAAAATATTAAAAATCGCTCCACGAATTACGAAAAAGTAATTAATACACACACACACACACACATATATATATATATATATATATGTATGTACTGATAAATGAATCGAAATAGAAAAAAAAAGGACATTAATTTATTTTATAAATGGTATAAAATATATGAAATTTCTTGCCACAAAATAATTTAACTAACAATTATAGAAATATTTGAGATAAAAATGTGACTCACCGTGTATGAACCCTAACAAAAATAAATAAATAAAAATAAATCTTCAATTTCTTAGAAAATGCAGACAACATCGATCAATTCTTTTATTAAAACTGTGAAAGAATATAATTCTTTCACTTCTACAATATTTGCTAGATGGCACCAAAGCAAAGATTGTGCTGGTGATATTTAACAGAAACTTCGAATTAAAACGGAAAAAAAATATATCTTGAAAATTATTGCGCATTTAATTTTTTAAAAAGCTCATTTAATAACAATTAATGTTTAACAATTCGGATAATTAAATCAAATGCAGATACAACAAATTCAAGAACTGCAATGGTAAAATAGATCAGAGAAATTATCGGCTGCAAAAATCCATTTGGTTTGTGTTGCAATATGATATATCTACACTGTTAAAAATTTGCAGCATTTTGGCAGGTCATTTGACCGTTTTTTCCGAAAACGGTTACACAACCGTAATTTTAACACTATTCTGACCATATTATTGGCCATTTTATGGTCAGAATATAGTTAAATTATGATTATGAAACCGTTTTTTCAAAAAAACGGTCGAATGACCTGCCAGAATGCTGCAAAATTTTTAACAGTGTACAAACGAACGCTAAATATAGCATATGAAATTAAATCTAATCAAAAAATCGAAAATCAGGCTTCATGGTCCAAAACTACATACATAGAGGTATCGTCCTAGAAAACTTTGCGGCTCTACGTGCAGCGGTTTTTTCGGAACATCCTCGGCAGACAGACGCACACACATAAACATATTTAATTTTTATTATAGATGTCTATTTTTTTCTATAAAAGTCAGAGTTATATTTATACACTTAATTAATTACTTGGGAAAAAATGACAAGAGATTAGTTTACCAGATATTATTTTCTTCCATACATATGAATCTGTAGTTTGTTAAGTCTGCAAATACTTCAGGTTTTCTTTTATTCATTAGAGAATAATATTATTTTCATTAACGTTTATCATCTAGTCTAATGCTAACTCTTCTTTTGATTCTTCTAGATATCATAATATTATCTTTTTAATACCATGCATACATCCGTGACATATGGAGTACTTCATATCAAGTGTTCCAACTCTGATTTTTATTATTATTATTATTCTTAATTTAGTTCAACACTGCCAAATTTAGCGATTATGAATTTTAAATATTGAGTATTTGCACGCAATCAAACATTTTGAACAATCTTTCATAAACATATATAAAGAATTAAGCTCAATAAAAAAGTAAATTAAATGAATAAAGGTCAATTGTTTTCATTAACAAAAATTAAAATTTATCAAAAATTAAAAAATAAATAAACATGATGCATCTATAAATTAAAAGAATGTTATATATCTGAACATTTATTGCCTATTATAATTTTTTTGTTCTAATGCATGGCATATTTATCAAGGGTAAAATTTTATAACGTAGAACAACAAACATTAGCTATACATGAATAAATTCAAGAATAGAACTCATGCTACGCTTAGCAAGAAAAATCAAATGAAGTATGTTACTTAAGTAGGCTGAATACTTTTTATGTTTTGAAACTACTACGTCAAACAAGGAATGCAGACGGAACTCCTGTAGCGTAGAGTTACAAGATAGAAAAAACTCTGGGGACTCAAAATACATTATTATGGCTGGTGCATTTTATGTAGTTTAATGTATATATTCTTTGATGTTGGAAAGAAGGAATCTCATGGAATGCAAAGAAACTGTTATTTCTTAGACATAATTTTACAGAAAGTATAAGAACTGCTATTTCTTTATAAAATAAAACATATTACAATGCAAAAATAAAAGACATTAAATATCATATTAAATACTTATATAGTTTGTCTTACGTATCCAAGATGATATGGAAGAAGAAAATAAGATTACTAAAAGCGTCATTCCAGAAATTTGTGGCTAAGAGAGACATAACAATACTCTATTTGTCTAATTAAAACAACTGATTAAACAATATAACCAATATAAATAAATCTAAGAACTGATTTTTCTTTATAAAATAAACTATTACAATGAAAAATAAAATAGCTTAAATATCATATTAAATACTTATATAGTTTGTCTTACGTATCCAAGGTCATATGAAAGAAAAACCAAATATGGTTACTAAAAGCGTCATTCCAGAAATTTGTGGCTAAGAGAGAAATAACAATACTCTATTTGTCTAATTTAAACAACTGATTAAACCATATAGCTAATGTAAATAAATCTAAGAACTTATTTTTCTTTATAAGATAAACATGTTACAATGTAAAATAAAATAGATTAAATATCATATTAAATACTTATATAGTTTATCTTACGGATTCAATATCATATGGAAGAAAAACCAAATATGATTACTAAAAGCGTCATTCCAGAAATTTGTGGCTAAGTGAGAAATAACAATACTCTATTTGTCTAATTAAAACAACTGATTAAACAATATAACTAATATAAATAAATCTAAGAACTGTTTTTTCTTTATAAAATAAACTATTACAATGAAAAATAAAATAGTTTAAATATCATATTAAACACTTATATAGTTTGTCTTACGTATCCAAGATCATATGGAAGAAAAACCAAATATGATTACTAAACGCGTCATTCCAGAAATTTGTGGCTAAGAGAGAAATAACAATACACTATTTGTCTAATTAAAACAACTGATTAAACAATATAACTAATATAAATAAATCTAAGAACTGATTTTTCTTTATAAAATAAACATATTACAATGAAAAGTAAAATAGATTAAATATCATATTAAACACTTATATAGTTTGTCTTACGTATCCAAGATGATATGGAAGAAAAAAATAAGATTACTAAAAGCGTCATTCCAGAAATTTGTGGCTAAGAGAGAAATAACAATACACTATTTGTCTAATTAAAACAACTGATTAAACAATATAACCAATATAAATAAATCTAAGAACTGATTTTTCTTTATAAAATAAACTATTACAATGAAAAATAAAATAGCTTAAATATCATATTAAATACTTATATAGTTTGTCTTACGGTTCAAGATCATATGGAAGAAAAACTAAATATGATTACTAAAAGCATCATTCCAGAATTTTGTCTGTAAGAAAAAAATAATAATGCTTCATTTTTATATGCGTTGATAATTATGTAAATACGTAGCACCCATAGTCGTCGTCTAGTCTTCCCGTCAGTTCGCATACAACCGAGCAAAAACTGCACGATCGAATGGTTTGAAATTTAATATATATAATAGTTGCAGAATTTTGTCAAGTCATTTTAAATTTTATGATAATCGAATCAAAACTTAATAAAAGTTTTCTTCATTCTATTAAACCCTATCAGCCGGAATTCAAAGATATCACATGATAGGTAATGATTCTAGGTTGCCATGGTCATTACGTCCTATGTAATATGGAGTCATATTATTTCTGTATTACTGAATTTAATATATATAATCGTAATAAATTTTGTATTCATGCATTTTTGCCTAAGAATGCAACAGCTATTACACCAAGATCTGGATATTTATCAAACTAATTATAGTACACACGCACCTCATTTGCAACGTTTAACTTACAATTTCCTGCTTGTTCTAATTAAAACGATTAACAACAAGTGATAAAAAAGCTAATGTTAAAGTAACAATTCAGTTAAATCAGTATGATGAGACAAATACACTTTTCCTAAATTATTTAACATTTTGCTAAATGTAAAATGGAATATAGATCTGGAGAATTAGAATAGTTTAGTATATACCCATATTTATTGTATAACAACATTTTTTCCTACTTAATTTTAAAGAAAATATTTTGGAATGTAAAGCTTTTGAATGAGGAAAAACAAACACACTTTTTTCTAAATTATTTAATATTTTGCTAAATGTAAAATTATGGAATATATGTCTGGAGAATTAGAATAATTTAGTATATACCTATATTTATTGTATAACAACATTTTTTTCTACTTAAAATTAAAGAGAATATTTGGAAACGTAAAGCTTTAGAATGAGGAACAATAAGCACACTTTTTCTAAATTATTTAATATTTTGCTAAATGTAAAATTTTGCAAGATATATCTGGAGAATTAGAATAGTTTCGCATATTCCTATATATATTGTATAACAAAATTTTTTCCTACTTAAAATTAAAGAGAATATTTTGAAATGTAAAGCTTTAGAATGAAGAACAACAAACACACTTTTTCTAAATTATTTAATATTTTTCTAATTGTAAAATTTTGCAAGATGTATCTGGAGAATTAGAATAGTTTAGTATATACCTATATTTATTGTATAACAGCATTTTTTCGTACTTAAAATTAAAGAGAATATTTTGAAATGTAAAGCTTTAGAATGAGAAACAACAAACACACTTTTTCTAAATTATTTAGTATTTTGCTAAATGTAAAATTTTGCAAGATGTATCTGGAGAATTAGAATAGTTTAGTATATTTCTAATATATATTGTATAACAAAATTTTTTTCCTACATAAAATTAAAGAAAATATTTAAAAATGTAAATCTAATGATTGAGGAACAACAAACACTAACTATATAGGAATACATTTATACAAAACTCATGTTATGCTGTACAACCAAATGAAGTATGCCACTTAAGGTGCCTGCCTACCTTCGGAATTTTTTTTTCAATATTTTAAAAATTGTCTATTGATGTGCTTTTTATTACAGAACATGGCTAAAAATAGTGAACAACATTTAAAAATATGTATATATATTTTAAATATTTTGATTTTAAAACTCAAAACATACATAAAAATTGCTATAAAATGGCACTTTTGCAAAGCATCAAACTTCAAATTTAAATGAAGATATTTTTATTCCGAAAAATTTATTTTGATTAATGAAACGTTCTTGAGGTACTGAACAATTTTTATAACTACGGTTATATTATTAATACAAATATAGAAGTTAACATTTTTGCACACACAAAAATCATTATAATATGTAACAATTCATAACTTGTATCAGCTAAAATATGAAAAAATAACTAACTGTAATCATAATAGAGGAATATTACCTAAATTAACTCATTCAGTGTATTTTTGAAAAGTTTTATAAATTACAATTATTATTTTTCGAGTTATGTTGTTTTGCGAAAAAGAAAAAGTTAAAAATGTCATTTTGAGAAAAAGCAGAAATTGTATATAAAACCAAATTTTACCTATTAAATAAAAAATCTAATTTAAAAAAGCTCCTGATTTATATAGTGCAACATCTATGTTATTTATATTAGTTATTCTTTTTTTCTTGATGGTTATTAAAATTTTCTTTGTCGATGTGCAAATATTTACGGTCACTTCTGTAGCGGAGGGCTAATTTTAGTTAAAAAAAACTTGTGACTGACTAATAGTAAGATTTTTGACGTTTTGTTAAATATCTAGAAAAATACACGAGGAATTAACCTGAAATTGCAGGTGTGTAAACAGTATAATATAGGTCATATATTTCCGCGAAGATTTTTTCTCGACACTCCATAGGCGACCGTCCAAAAATTGAAAAAGGACGAATATCTTTTGGATAAACCTGTAAAGACTAATGGAGCAAAAGCGTTTGAACTCAAGATTATTAATAAGTGGCTTATTGTAATATACTGTGTTCATTTTTATGAGGATAGCATGTATACTCGTAGAGAAATTGAGGTTTTTATAAAAACAGTCCCAAATTTCGCCAAGTTTTTTGCTTATAATTTGCATAGTTCTTAATATAAAAAAAAAGTTCATTTCAGAAAATATGAAGAACAACATTGTACACAATACCCTGCAATCAGAATGAAAAATAATAAATATTGCATGAAAAATGAGCAGGTTTACTAAAAAATGTTTCACTGCGCATGCGTGAATGTAATCAAAATATAATGTGCATAATGTGTTAGCTAAATGTATAGAGCAACTTTTGTAAAAGTCTCAAAAACATAATTTGAAAAGTCTGATGATAATCGTTTATAGAATAAGCTCAAAATCCGTTGTTCCCAAAATGAAGCAAAAAGATGAGGGATTGTATCTAAATACAGTATTACGTGCAATATTGTGTATGCTAAATTGGCACTAATTCATGGATATATGGATAAAACTCCTTATGGTTTTGCTTCATTTTGGGAACAACGGATTTTGAGCTTATTCTATAAACGATTATTATCAGACTTTTCAAACTATCTTTCTGAGACTTTTACAAAAGTTGCTCTATAGCACTTAGCTAACACATTATGTACATTATATTTTGATTGCATTTGCGCATGCGCAGTGAAAAACTTTTTAGTAAATCTACTCATTTTTCATTCAACTTCTATTATTTTTTCATTCGGATTGTGGGGTATTGTGTACAATGTCGTTCGTCATATTTTTTGAAAATAACTTTTTTTTTTATATTAAGAACTCTGCAAATTATAAGCAAAAAACTTGGCAAAATTTGGGACTGTTTTTATAAAAATTAGTAATTTCTCTACGAATATACATTCTATCCTCCAATGCTATTCCAATTATGATTTTGAGACTTTCACAAAAGTTGCTCTATACACTTAGCTAATATTATGCACATTATATTTTGATTGCATACGCGCATGCGCAGTGATACATTTTTCAGTAAACCTGCTCATTTTTCATCCAATTTTTATTTTATTTTTATTCTGATTGCAGAGTATTGTGTACAATGTTGTTTGTCATATTTTCTGAAAAGAACTTTTTTCTATTAAGAACTCTGCAAATTCTAAGCAAAAAACTTAGCGAAATTTGGGACTGTTTTTATAAAAACCTTAATTTCTCTACGAATATACATGCTATCCTCATAAAAATGAACACAGTGTATTATAATAAGCCACTTATTAATAATCTCGAGTTTAAACGTTTTTGCTCCATTAGTTTTTACAGGGTTACCCAAAAGATATTCGTTATTTTTAATTTTTTGACGGTCCCATATGGGGTTTCGGGAAAAAAGCTTCGCGGAAATATATGACCTATACAATACTGTTTACACACTAACAATTTCAGGTTAATTTCTCATGTATTTTTCTAGATATTTAACAAAACGTCAAAAATCGCAAGTGACCGGTCACCTTTGCCCATATAGTGTACACCCTCTTTGCTATTTAAGATTGTGTTGAGGGCTGATAAACCTGTCAGACCTTAAAAATATCCTAAATCGGACAAAATAGCTAAAATATGAAACGTGCTACATAGAGCTGCTCTTTTGTAGTTAGATGGATAAAAATTTTAGAACACGTTTTATCATTAATATTTAGAGCAGAAGACGTAAAAGGTTTTATATTTTATGATTAAATTAATGAAGTTTAATTTAATTACTAAATAAGGATAAATTAAGGACAAGAGGGTCGTGAGTTTCATTTTAATGTATAGTATACCATCGGGATTGTATTTTTAAAAGAAGATATCATTTGTAGATTGAATTTTGGATTCTTCCTTTCACCAAAAGTTGTTTAATCCTTTCTGGTCTGATATACTATTAATAGTACATGTCTTTTCATCGAGTATTATTTTATCTTAACAATTAATTTTGTTACTATCTACATGTAGTAATGATAGTATGCGTATGACTATGGCATTTTTATTATGACTTCATTTATGTTTTGGCATTTAGTAATAACAATGATAATAAAAGTTTGCTTAATTCTCTGTGATCGGTTGGCAACTCCTTCATTTTATACATATATTTGACTAAAATATAGGTTACTTTTTTGAACGAATCATGTGTTATAAAACACAAAAAACATTAGAAAGTTTTAATAACTGCTAAAAAGTTGAAATTTGTAATATCTCCAAAAACTCTTTATTACTCTTTCTTAATCTATTATCATATAAATATGAATTGAATAGTATACAAAATAAGTGCATTCGTTAGATTTCAGACAATAAGATAATATTTAAATTTCAGTAAATCTATTGGGACAGCTACGATTAACATTATTAAAGTAAAAGTAATTTTGTTCTCAAACTTAAAAAAAAATGGACGCAAAAGGGTTAAATAAAATAAAATCATAAGACTAAATGCAATATTACACCTTTATCCATGGTTAAATTACATAATATGTACTTTTAATTATTTCCCCGTTTACTTAAAGTGTGGCACGTAATAATAATACAGATATGTTACCCGTTTAAAAATATACATTTTAAAAAAATTCCCAAGTACTTTCGTCTGGGAATATCTTCATTCAAATTCGTCACTTCGTTTGAAATGGAAGAACCTATGACTCCAAGAGTAGCTGGAAGTAGAAGTAGTAGTGCTTCATATTAAATCTGTGCAGTGGAAAATAATTAACTTAACATTTAATACTTAATATTTAATGGAAAGGCAGCTACATATTTTTCTCTCCATATGTTTAATCCGAAGAACAACTACTTCTAGCTACCCTAGGAATTATTGTCTCTCCCATTTGTAACGAAGTGACGTATTTTAATGAATGGAACGGCAATTAATGTAAATATTCCCTGACAAGGGCTGCGGGATTTCAGACAGAAGGTACTTTGAAATATAAATAAAATGTATATTTTTAAACTTGTAATATCTGTATTATTACAAAGTGTCACCTTTTAATGAACGTTCATATTATGTAGTTTATTTTTATTTATTCTAAAATGCAAATATTTACATGTTAAATCTTTAAAACCATTGTAAAACATTTCATTTGTTTTCATTTCCTTATTTCAGAAACTGTATTTTTAAATTACAAATCTTATGAGCACGAGCTACGAGAAAAGTAATTTAAATTAACGTATATTGGAGTGATAGTTTAGCATTCACTGTTCTTTTCTTACTAAATATATTTTCTTAATTTAATTAATTCTTATTTTTGGCTCAACAGCATTTATTACTTGCAAATATCTCAGAACCTACCCCTAATATTTAAGTGACAGCAATTTCAGTGTTTGAACTTTTAATTCCTAACAACAATATCGTAAGTTAATAATTTATATCTTTTTTTCCATCATGCACTATTTCTTTTAAAACTTCAGTTTCGAAAGTTTATTCGATTTTATATAAAAACTTTTAGAAATATTTTAAAGGACAAAGTTACATTTTCTACGATGAATAACTAAATACAAATATTTAAACTTCTTTAATCCTGCTAAATGCATAAAAAATAGAATTATTTATGTAATAAGAATATTTACCAACCCAATAAATTAATTTTAAAATGTTTAAATCTTACATTAAAGGAATTGTTGGTAACACCCTTTCATGTAGACCATTTTCCCTCCAAAAGATATACGTATATGTTTAATACAGAGCACATATCAGTGTCAAGATAAGGGAATAAAGACTTTAACTTTGAAAAAGTGAATCATTTCTTACAAAACAACAAACCCAGAAATTATGCATTTCGGTGCTTTCTCGACGATAAAGATAGCAGTGTCCTGAAAATATGCAAATGAGAGAATATAATTAATATGACATGTAATGTCTGGAAAAGGAATTTTAATTTACAATAACGGAATATGTATAAAGCTAAATATGTCAAAAATAAAAGCGCGAAACTTATGAAACTAGTTAAATTTATACAACGATAAAACTTATTCCTTTGATAGAGTCTTCATTTTATTTTTGAACGCTTTGAACATAATTAAAAGCGCTGTTTGCGGTAATTTATAACCGCAGTTTGGAATAAAATTTGTGTGTAGATAAAAATTCTTCATTTTAAATTATTTTGTGTATTTAAATTTCATGTTTTTTGTTCAGTTTTAAGCGCTGGATACAAGTGGATAAAATTAAAAGCAACATCCTGTTTAGTTGTTTACATGGTTTTTCATTTTCCATATTGCAAACGAACTTAACAAATGTTATAATAAAACACACAAACTGCAATATATATTAAAACACACATTCACACATAAATAACTCATGCATTCAACAGTTAAAGGTATATATAAATATCATACAGACATACATACAATAAATACAATACACCCAACTAGAGTGAAAAATTAGCCATTGCCAGGAATCGAACCCGGGACGACAGTATACAAGACTGCTGCTCTATAACCACTGAGCTACTCCGGCCGATACCTGAGTCTGCAATTTCTCACTAATAAACCATGTTGGGGAAGTCACCAGCCATCTATACGACAGCCTTGGATGACCGGACAACGATGAATAGATTTTACTATTACATCGATTCACGATAAATATAATAAAACACACATACTACAATATCTATTAAAACACACATTCACACATAAATAACGCCTCCATTCAACAGTTAAAGGTATATATAAATATTATACAGACATACATACAATAAATACAATAAACCCAACATGGAGTGAAAAATTAGCCAGAGCCAGGAATCGAACCCGGGACCACATTATACAAGACTGCTGCTCTATAACCACTGAGCTACTCCGGCCGATACCTGAGTCTGCAATTTCTCACTAATAAACCATGTTGGGGAAGTCACCAGCCATCTATACAACAGCCTTGTTCGTTTCGTTGTTTACATTTTTATGTTCAATGTTAACTTCCTATTTCTTTCTTCCCTTCTTTGTGTGTGTGTGTGTGTCTGTGTGTGTGTGTGTGTGTGATCCAGATTGTTAAAAAATCTGCAACAAACTGCCGAGTCATTGGACAATTTTATATAAAAAAAACTTTAAATAACCGTAAAATATCACTATTCTGTCCAATGAGAACGTTTCAAATTATAGTCCTGTAACCCTTATCTATGAAAAAGGTTGCATTACTCGACAGTTAGCTGCAGATTTTAAACAGTAGAAAGAAACACACTAGTTGAGTATTTTTATAATCAGTCAAACAATATTTTATTGTTTTATTGAAAGTAAAATATCCATACTTAAAAAATATATTCATATGTTATACATTAATTTAGGCATCATTTTCAGTGTCATAAAATATATTATTTTATATTCAGTTATTTCAGAACATATGTAACATTTCAATTTTATTTGAAACGTAGAAATGCATCAAAAGGTATTCTGAAACACAAACTAATTATAATTATTTGTGACTCATAATTATTTTAATTGATTTTATTTGTTTACAGAAGAAAATTTTACAGTATCGGCTATTAATATTGTAAAATAAATATTGCATTAGTATAGGGGTGCACAACCTGTGGCCCGCGGGCCACCAGGATTACCATTAATTTTATTCAGAAAAAATTTCCTAATTAATTGACAGAAACTTTGCTATTAAATAATTCAATTTTTAATTTTAAATTTATTTTGGTGGCAAACAATTTTCTGGCAAAAAGGTTGTGCAGCACTACATTAGTAAATAAGGACAATGTTGTATTTTATATATTAAGTGACTAGATACAATTATTTTAACATGTTGATTACTGTTAATGACATGTAACTTATAATTTTCATAATAATAATGTAAGATTTAACCGCCCAGTAAATAAATTTAAAATTGCTTACATCTGACTTCAAGGGTTATACATTTATATTTAATAAGTGTAAAATATTTTACCGTGGTATTTTGCATTTTTAATTCAGGGCTCATATAAATGTCAAGATAAGGGATAAAGACTTTTAGATTGAAAAATTAAATAATTTCTTAGAAAACAGCAACCCTAGAAATTATGCAGTTCCGAGTTTCTCGACGATAAAGATAGCATTGCTCTCAAAATATGCAAATGAGATACTGTAATTAACATTGTAGATAATGACTGGCGTGAGCATTTTACTTTACAATGAATGAATTTTACTACTGTGCATCAAATCAAATATGTCAAAAACAAAAACAAGAAACATATAAAACTAGCGTAATTATGAACCAAAAATTTATTCAACAGCAATACTTATTTCTTTGACAGCGTCCTAGTTTATAGTTTGAATTTTTTAAGAAAATCGTTTAATGAGATCATGATTTAATGCGGTGTTTGGGGTAATTTATAACAACCCTTTGGGATATAAATTTGTGTAAACTTTAAGAATATCTATGACGTTTGTTTTATTTTCCTTTTGAAGAGATAAATGCAAGTGGAATAAATTTCCAACTAAAACTTTCTTTAGTCGGTTATGGTAGGTGGGTGCGGGTCGTCGGTTTCGCGATACTCATTTCTGAAGTTTTTAACTTATATATAATGAAACACATTATTATTTAATTTCATTCAATAATAAATAACTCTTCAGAACCTTTCCAATAGAGACCGACCGAAAATTCAGTTTCGCTTTCGTTTACGTCCCAATAGAGTTTCACCGAAAATACGTTTTGAAGAAAATGCTCCCGAAAAATCAACCAGACAGAAACTATTTGTATTCCAAAATCTCGTTTCTTCGTTTGGAAATTTTCTGTGTTACTCATTGATTTGAACTGTATTGGCTCAAATGTGACACTCTTTATTTATTGCTATGAACTTTACAGTGCACTGTTAAAAATTTTCAGCATTCTAGCAAATCATTTGACCGTTTTTTTTTTCCGAAAACGGTTACACAGCCGTAATTTAACACTATTCTGACCATGTTATTCGCCATTTTATGGTCAGAATATAGTTAAATTATGGTTATGAAACCGTTTTTTCAAAAAACGGTCGAATGACCTGCCAGAATGCTGCAAAATTTTTAACAGTGTGTATTATTATTAGTCATGATTGATTGAACACTGTTAAAAATTTTCAACATTCTGGCAGGTCATTTGACCGTTTTTTTTCCGAAAACGGTTACACAGTCGTAATTTTAACACTATTCTGACCATATTATTGGTCATTGTATGGTCAGAATGTAGTTAGATTATGGTTACGAAACCGTTTTTTGAAAAAACGGTCGAATGACCTACCGGAATGCTGCAAAATTTTTAACAGTGAAGAGGTGAGTGCAAATTATAAAGCAAGTAATGCATATATGACTAAATTCAGAAAACGGTTTTCACATGCTCATTAAAAGCTGTACACTGTTAGAAATTTCCTCGTGTGAAAACTGTCATTTGAAGGGCAGTATTCTGTCCAGCAATTTGACCGTATTTACAGATAACTGTTACTCAACTATATTATGAGTGTACTGTCATATGACCGTAAAAAATATATATGGTCATTTGACCATATGTGCATAAAATATGATTTGCCAAAATTTTATACTTATTTTCTGATCCATCAAAATTATAGTTTTTATTTTTCTTTCAGCATGCACATCTAAACATACTCTTACTTGAAATTAAATGTTTAAAACTGCTACTTCAGCAAAGTAAATTGTCTTTTAATCTATAATATGAAAGAATTGTGTTTCATTATTCTTACAAAAGTTGGTATATACAGTTTTTACAAAGTCATTGTATAAATCAATTATTCATCCCTGAGAAGTTTAATAGTGTTTCTTTTTTCTTTTACTTATATAATAATATTGAAGATCTATTACTGAAAACAGAAACTGCTTTTATATTGGACCAAAAATGATCTCCATGATTCAGTATAAAAAAAAAAATAAAATGTTTCATGCAAATTTTTTTTAATACAAAATAAATTTCTTTATTAAAAATTTTCAACATAAAAGTAAGCTTGTCGGTTCTAAACCTGTTGAGCAGTTTAAACTAAACAACAAGCACGCCAGAAAAGATTTTAATAAAGGTTTAACTAAAAAAGTCATTGCCAGAGAAAGAAGTATTTTATCCATAGAACGACACAAAAGTTGAACAATTCATTTACACTTGTTTGAGCAAAAATGTGATATAATCACAATGATATTTTGAAAAAAAAAATATCAAACACATGGAAATATCAAGAAACATGATATTTTGAAAATATATATCACATGTATATTACGATATATTACCAAACCGTGTTCCCAGTTTATTCCGTGAAAAATAATTTGTTGTAACAGAACCATCGATTAATTGAAGTGTATGTATATGTATTTTCTTGACTTCAATAAATATGTTCCTAAGAGGTAGTAACAAAACAAATATGTAGAAGCTTTGCAGACTATAAAGATAGAAAACTTACAAATAATTAAAGAAATATGATTTTAAATATCCAAAAAAAATGAATTTTTACTATTTAATAGAATTGCTACATATTTCTTAAAATAATAAAAGGATATTTCCTTTATAAAATCAGCTAAAAGACAATAAAACATTGCTGCACATGTATTTAGAAAATACATTATTGTTTTAGAACATTCAAAAACAAATGAATATGATGTTATTATGAATAAAAAAACAAGCAATTAAAATATTGAAATGTATTTATTACAATAAATAAACTGCATTAACACAATACTTTACAATATTTATTTACAATATTTATATGTGTAATTTGTTATTTTTTATACAGAAAGAAATTTAATTTTGTAAACGAATTTTGGTAGGTTTGGCCATTTTATAGCATTATGAATATGTCTGTCGTCTAATTTGTAGTAGTTTCCTCCACACACAGGATTGATCAATAATAGGTACGTTAAAAAAAGTTGAATATAAACAACTTGGATATAAGCATTCTAAAAAATTATCTATGAAAGTACAAAAGTGACTTGTAGAAAAGTTTCATAAAACAATCTTAAGGGGACTTATGTGGTGAGAGGAAAAAAGTGCAATTCTATGTTATCCTATTGGAAGAAATACTCATCCTTTTTGTCCATTCAAATTTAGAAATTGCAATTTTTTTAATAATACATACTGGATAATTGCACCATAAAATATGATAAATAAAGACACAATCTTGCTTATTGGTACACAAAACGTGAAATTTAATAAGAAAAAAGTAAAATTCTACGTTTCGAGCTATTTCTACAGCCGTCATCA
The DNA here is from genome assembly GCA_963932465.1 of Maratus speciosus. Taxonomy (NCBI): domain Eukaryota; kingdom Metazoa; phylum Arthropoda; class Arachnida; order Araneae; family Salticidae; genus Maratus; species Maratus speciosus. The sequence goes on along the minus strand of OZ010788.1, from coordinate 376,317,424 downwards.
GGAAAAATATGATGGTTAAATCACTAAAAAGATGAGAGTTGAAGGTTTCCTGTGCAAGAGATAATTTCTCGAACACTGACTAAAGATATGAAAACAAAAATGTAGTGGTGCCATTAAGTGAAAATAAATACTTATTAATGAAATGAGTGCAAATAAATCAAAAGATCGAATGAAAACGATCGAATCCTTTCAACGTAAAATTAGAGAATCAGTTGAAATCCTTGCACGTGAGAATAAGCCATGTAACGATAATTTATCCTATAATATTCCAAAAATCTGGCATAATATCAAAAAGTCATCATTCTGTATCTAAATGCAATATTTCAATTTAAGGGTGTCCGGGACACAAAAATCTCCAAATTTTCAATTTTTTTTTTTCAAAAATTGGATATCAAATTTCTCTGTCGTTTTCTGCTTAAAATGATGTTTAAATCATGTTTCTATCTTAATTAGAACAGGAAGTATTAATTTTTTCGTTTTGGTTTGTTTTCAAAATCTGCCTTTCAAGATATGGTTGTCAAGGAAACGAGTTCTTGTGAAATTGCGTTTTCCTTCATGATAGGTTTTTTTCACCATTTCTCATATTTAAATTCTTATAACTCGAGAACCGTTAAAGATACAGGATTGAAACTCGGAACATATCTTTTGGAATTATTTTACTTTACTTTTGAGCGAGCATATTTGAAAAAAATATTTACTTTTGAAAATATGATTAAAAAAAAAATATACACCACTTTTTTTGTAATTTTTTCGCTAAATATTTTTATTTTTTTAAAAAATTAATATTTTTTTAAATTCTGGCTCTAAATTAAAATCTATATATTTCTGTTTATTTAAATGAAAAAAAAATGAAATTCTATAAATAATATTTCGAGTTATAAAGATTTTAAACTACTCCAATTTTAACAAAATTTAAAATTTAAATTAAAAAATAAATGTGAGAAGTTTTATCATGCGATTTTGTTTACAAATGATATGGTTAACCATCACAAAAAATTTTGAAATTTTAACTCAATAAATAAAAATATTTTGAAAATGTGTCCCGGATCCCCTTAAACTTAAATCATGTTGCCAAAAACTTGAATGAAAATTTTGTTGAATGTGGCTCTGGCCCTCATGCATAGATGACGACACCCGAGGTTTCTTCATTCGATCTTTTGATTTATTTGGATTCATTTCATTATAAGTATTTATTTTCACTGTATGGCACCACTACGTTTTTCTTTTCACATCTTTAGTCAGTGTTCGACAAATTATCTCTCGCACAGGAAACCTTCATCTCTGAACTTTTTAGCGATTTAATCATAATATTTTTCCTGACGACGGCTGTAGAAACAGCTCGAAACACAGAATTTTACTTTTAGCTTATTAAATTTCATGTTTTGTGTACCATTAAGCAAGATTGTGTCTTTATTTATTAAGAAATTTTTTTTTAAGCACGTAGATATGAAAGCTCTTTACACGTCTGTGAGCTTAAAATACGAGTAATTTAAATATAATTCTGGTTATTTTATCTATAATTCTGAGTATTTTCAGTAGAATACTGCTCTTTGCCAGACATAAAAAATATCGAAAGAGTGATTTAGTACAAAGAACAGTGAATTGTTGTCATAACCAGGAAACAGTCCGGAATTCAATCCTAATGAGGACTTGTGGCACCGTTTGAAAACTCTTGCATGGATGAGGCACCCATCAAATAAAAGGGTACTAATTGAGGCTATAATCGTTTCCTGGCAATAGAAGAATGAGCTTAAAACTCTCGTCAGCTCAAAGAAATATTGATATGAAACTGTAATAAAAAATAAAGGTTATCCTACTAAGTACTGATAACTTACTGCAATCATCAGTATCTAATGTATCTCCATAATTATTGTATCTTATTTTTTTTTAACCATTTGGAAAAATGGTTATTGTCCTCGTCAGGGTAGGAAATCAAAAGCATACTGAAGGTTTTTATTGGTTTAATCTGCAATTTATTCGTTTTCTGATTGGTCTATACAGTAATATGTATTTCCCTTTACTTTCAACAGAGATGGATAACAGAGTGTTGCCACTATGGCAAAAAAGTAATAAAAACTACAAAAAAAAATAATAATAACTCAGAAACAAATTGAGATACAGCTTTCAAACAAATTGCATTTAAAGTGCATTTTTTCTGCATACGACGATATAAAAAGTAATATTGTGGGATGTTTAGAAGTTTAAGAAATAAATTTCATTTAAAATTGGCCGTCAGATTTCTTGGAAATCTGACGATGGAAAAGCCTTTTCCCGAACAGCCAATGAAATGATTGGATAATACTTAAGTTTCAGGTGGATAATATGTACGAGTCGCAGGCGATTTCTGCCACTTGCAACTTTTACGTGTAATAACACTATTAATGTTTAATTCATGGCGTACGTAATGTGTGATCAACTCCGTGCTATTTTTTATATCTTAAATTTTAGTCTTTGAAAAAATCATTTTCCAAATGGTCGTTGTAATTTGTTAAATTGCATTTTTTTTTTTTGGATCTTACTTTTTGTATTGAAATCCGTATTAAATTCTCTTTAAAATGAGATATAAGTGCACTTTCTGAAACGTAACATTTTCTATAAGCATACAAAATTAGAAAACATAAAAATTTCCAAAAGTATCCACAATTTTGGCCACCACTGCATATTTCTAATCATAATAATAATTAAAAATAATTAATTTTTTTATAATAAATCATATAACATAAAGGAAAACAAAAATGCAACCGAAAAACTTGCTTAAATTTGAATAACTCAGATCAAAATGCTGTCTCACGATGTTCATGCCGCCATGTATAAAAGATATACAAGCACAAATTTCTCTGGTGTTGCCATTAGCAGATTTAGAAAACAATCCTCCTTATCTTTGCTAAATCTAGACATTTTGTAGAAAAACATTCTCAATGGTGACAGAGTTCACGATAAATGTAAAATAACGGTTATTCACACAATTTCATGAATAACTGATAACTGATATTTTTCTTATTACTCGTCGAAATTAACATCAATTACATCAATTTTCTAGAAAAATGGTAAGGTGCGTGTAAAATATACGGTTAATGCACACTTATTTTACGGTAATTTTTAACACTGTAGCATTAACAGTAATAGAAAAAAAAATTTAGTTTGAAACCGAAGAAGTGTTTCTTTTCTTTTTCTTTTTAAAGTAAAATAAATGCGCATTTAAGAATAATAAGAATATTTCGAATATTAATTTAAGCAAAAATTTCTGCTTCAAAAATATAACATTTTAGTTTAAGTTATTTTAACTATTTTAGAACATATTTTTGTTTTTGTTTTTGTAATCAGAAACATATACAAGCGTCAAAATTGTTATGAAACATCCATTCATAATAATGAGATATGACCTAATAATGAGATGTTATACCTAAAAATTATACCTAAAACTTTTGTTGGCATCCAGTAGAACGTTTTACAGCATCGACTATTAATGCTGTAAAATAACAGATGTAATAAGAAACAATGACATTTAACTGAAAATTAACTGTGTAATGTGTTAATTGTCATTTATGTTTAAAATTCCTTCTGCTATAAAAATGCTTTAAATTTATGATTCACCTGTAACAGCTTTTGTTCTCCCACTATAGTTTTTTTTTAAATAATCCATTTTTGCATCATTAATATTTTATAGATATTTTTCCTTATTTTAAGTATAATGTTCTAGGGTACAGCTTTAATTAAGAAAAAATAAAGTAACATAACAAAGAAATCAAAAAATGTAACATTTTATCCATTAATACCTCTGCACTCTTAAAAAATCCCAGCCGGCTCGGCCTACAGGCGGAGGTAGATTTCGAAGTTAGGTACTAAAATCACCAACAAAACTTAAATCAAGATTAGAGATAAACACAGTTTCTTCACTAAAAATGAGTTCTAGGGAGTTAAACTTTTTGTGAAAATTCTAATATACACGCATGTATATGGAATAGGTTTTAAAATGACTAAAGCAAATTCAGAGAACTTCAAAGTGTTAAAATATGTTAATATTTCCATAGTCGGGATTTTATCATGTTTTAATACGTCTCTTCAAACTCCCATGACATTACATATCCACTTGCTGAGATCCATTATATTTCCAACAGGTTTAAAAATGGCTAACACAAATTCTGAAAACCTCAAAGTGTTAAAATATGTTAATATTTCCATAGTCGGGTTTTTATAATGTTTTAATTCGTTTCTTCAAACTCACATGACGTTACATATTCACCTGCTGAGGTACATTATATTTCCAATATGACGTAATATATATATATATTTTTAATTCGTCAAACTATTTATTTCATTTTGAGTTTTCATTCTGAAATCTTGCTCTAGAAAACTTATGACGTAATATTCAATTTGTTTTCAATTTGTCAAACTATTTATTTAATTTATTTTTTCACGTGAAAAATCTTGCAATAGAAAAGCAATTGTTGTGGTGAGAATTTTATTGTTTTTTTATTTAATTGTTGGCAACTGCTATAATGAAAAATATTTATTTTTTTCCCGTCATTGTTGTGTAAGAGATGGTTTTATCAGAATCTTGTTAAGACGGTATTCAAAATTTTTAACCCTCCCCATTTCCATTTCCTTGGGCCAATTTTGCTCATTTTCAATCCCCGCCAAGATATTAGCCATCTCAAAGTTGTTGGCGAGTTTCAAGACGATCCGTGCATAATTGCGACTTTTATCGTGCGGACAAAATTTAGTACATACATACACACACACACACACATATATATATATATATATATATATATATATAAACTTTTTAGGTGGGGGTGGTTTTGGGTTCCTGGGGTCGTATAATGAAAAGTTACGAAGGAATTTTTCAAAATTCGCACCTTGGTAACGACTGCAATAGGTAGTATTTCTTACGAAATCTACCTAAAATTTGCAGCATTCTGTCCAGTCATTTTACTCTTTTTATCTAAAACGGCTACACAACCGTAATTTAACACTATTCTGACCATATTATTGGCCCTTTTATGGTCAAAATCTAGTTAATTTACGCTTATGAAACCATTTTTTCAAAAAACGGTCGAATGATTGGACAGTTTGCTGCATATTTTTAACAGTGTAAGATAACTAGAAACAAACCAATCTTCAAATGGTTATATAAAAAAAGCAGATTTCTGTTAGAAACTTTTTCGCGTCCATATTACATGCTTAGTTGTAGAAAAATGTCTTTAATGACACTGTGATTTTCATAACTTTTAAAATAATAATGTGTAAATTAAAAGCGACAATTTTAAAACAGACAATTCAAAGGAAACAAATATATTAAATGTAATGTACTTTAGTCACGTCTATATACTTTTCCAATAATTGCAATCGGATCTATATACAGGGTGTTTATAAAATCCTGGACCCATTTTGATGTTTAATAACTCATATAATAATAAAGATAGATTAAAATTAATAACATAAATGGTTAGATAGACTCAAAAAGTTTCACTACCTTTGTCAATGAATTTCCACGAGTGCCCCCCTTCGTCGCACGGAGAATATCAAGTCGATAGTCAATTTCACGCCAGATAGCGGTGTGGTAAACATGTCGTCTTCCACAGTGGCTATTTCGGTTGTAATTCTGGCTTTTAAGTCATCAATGATCGACACTCTCCTCCTGTAAACATTGTTCTTTACAAATCCCCAAAGGAAAAAGTCCAGCGGCGTTATATCAGGTGATCTGGGTGGTGCACCACCTCATTGGGGTACCATCGTTCGTACTTCTTTGAATGACCATTTTCCAGGAAGATGGATTGGGCAAGGAGGTCCGATTCCTTGGCCACTCAGATCACCTGATGTAACGCCGCTGGACTTTTTCCTTTGGAGATTTGTGAAGGACAATGTTTACAGGAGGAGAGTGTCGAACATGGATGACTTAAAAGCCAGAATTACAACCGCAAAGCCTCTGTGGATGCCGAAATGCTTGCCGCTACCTGGCGTGAAATTGACTATCGACTTGATATTCTCCGTGCGACGAAGGGGGCTCACGTGGAAGTTCATTGACAAGGGTCGTGAAACTTTTTGAGTCTATCTAACCATTTATGTTATTAATTTTAATCTATCTTTATTATTTTATGAGTTATTAAACATCAAAATGGGTCCGGGACTTTATAAACACCCTGTATTTCATAAACAAATTTTCTTCTTATTTAAAATTAACATTTGTATAGTGCAGAAATATTAAGTTTAAAAAGTGGTAATCAAAAAAGAGTAACTCCAATAATTTTTTACTGAATTATAGGTTGTAGGAGTAGATATTAGGAAAGTAAGTAATCATATACTTATGCGTCAAAAATTGTTATGAAACACGCATTTACAATAATGATATGTCACAAGTGTAACCAAATTAGCTATAAATAAGGGCAGGTACTCTTAAAATACATAGATGTTATTGCAATTTTTGTGGCATATTATACTTTATATTTAATAAATAGGTTTTCTTTTAATTGTCTATTGTATAATTGCCGCTTTGCATTGTCACATTATTGTTTTAAAAGTTATTAAAATCACAGTTCCATTAAGGACTTTTCTCTACAACTAAGCATATAGCATGAACTTACAAAAATATTTCTAACAAAAATCTCATTTTTTTTAAAATGATCAATTGTACATTGGCTTTTTGTTAGTTATCTGAGAGGTTTTTATATATAGAATGTAATTTTTTTTTATTTCTCTATTAGGTTACTTTCATTTCTGTTTTATTAAAGATTTAGCGTCGGAAAATATAGTTAAAATTTATTATTATTATTATTATTATTATTACGACATCAACTACTAATACTGTAAATATATTATATTATAATTTATTTCACGTTAAAGAGAAGAAAAAATGAAATCTAACTGAGAAAAATCCGTGTAAAGTGTTAATTGTCATTTATTTAGAAAAAAATCCAGTTTTGCATCATTACTATTTATAGTTATTTTCCTTACTTTAAGTATAATTTCCTACGCTGCATTTTTAAAGGGGTACGAGACACAAAAATCTTAAAAATTTCTTAAAATTTTTTATTACATTAAAAATTTCTAATAAAATGTTTTTTTTTTTTTTTTTTTTTTTTTTTTTTTTTTTTTGCTTAAAATGAAGTTTAAATCATGTTTCTATCTTAATTGGAACAATAAATATCCAGTTTTAAGTTTTGGTTTGTTTTCAAAATCTAGCTTTCAAGCAATGGTTGTCATGAAAACGACTTTTTGCAAAAATACTTTTTTCTTCATGATGGGTCTTTTCACCATTTCTTGTATTTTAATTGTTATAAGTCAAGAGACGTTAAAGATAAAGGGCTCAAATTAAAGCATATATTTTTCAATTATTTTGCTTTAATGTTGATTCAGCAAATTTGAAAAAAAAAATTACTTTTGAAAATGTGATTAAAAAAAAAAAAAAAAAAAAGTTGTGTCATTTTTTTTTTCAAATTTTTTATTTTCAAATTTTAATTTTTATTTAAATAAATATTTTTTAAAATGATGAATCTAAATAAAAACTTATATATTTCTGTTTATTTAAATGCAAAAACAATTGAAATTCTACATATAATATTTCGAGTTATAACGATTTTAAACTACCCCACTTTTTAAATAAATTGAAATTTAATTCTTTTTTTTAATTATGAGAATTTTTATCATGTGATTTTATTTACAAATGATATGGTTAACCATCACAAAAAATTTCGAAATTTTAACTCAATAAATAAAAAAAAAATTGAAAATTTGTCCCGGACTCCCTTAATAAAACAGAAATTAAAGTAACCCAATAGAGAAATTAAAAAAAATTACATTCTATACATAAAAACCTCTGAGATAACTAACAAAAAGCCAATGTACAATTAATCATTAAAGAAATGAGATTTTTGTTAGAAATATTTTTGTAAGTTCATGCTATATGCTTAATTGTAGAGAAAAGTCTTTAATGGAACTGTGGTTTTAATAACTTTTAAAACAATGATGTGACAATTCAAAGCGACAATTATACAATAGACAATTAAAAGAAAACATATTTATAAAATATAATGTATAATCTGTCACAAAAATTGCAATAAAATCTATATATTTTACGTGTAACCTGCTCTTATTTATAGTTAACATTTGTATAATGTAGAAATATTAATTAAAAAACTAATAATAAAAAAGAATAATTTAAATAAATTTTTACTGAATTATAGGGTGTAGTTATTTTGAAAAGTAAATAATAGAAGCACTACATGTACTTTATAATTAACTATGCATTCACACTATAACACTCAAACACTGATTTAAAAATAATATATTTATTAAATATTGGATACAGATTATTTCTTCTCGATTTACGATTCTCTCACTAAAATTTCAAGCGCATACTCTATTAATCTCTGAATATTTTAAAGCTAGCGATTACATCTTTGGCACAGCACAGCGAGGAATGAAACTTAATTTCTCCTTTATCCGTTATTCCTAACCCAATTCACTGAATTCCCAATAGATCCCTATATCTACGCCTTCAACTTCCACAAGACTCTAATGTGGACATGAAATATTTCTTTAGAGCTATCGTTGTACGGACGCATGCGAAATAAGTAAGTACAATTTGCAATCAGTCAAAGCAATGACCACACCCAAAAGGTTCCTGTTTACTCCGATGCCCTGCCATTAGAGGCTGTTTCACGATAGCATACGTAATAGTGTTAGCTTTCAATCCTCCGGTGATAGGTTCTGTTCTTAATTGCAATTTTGAATCAGCAGTCTACAACTAGATATTTTACTATTCAACTTCTCTCGTGAACTCCTTTCTCTATGGTAGATTCGAATAAAGCAGAGTGTAAACAGAATTAATTTAAATAAATAAATTATATCAATGGGTTTGTTGGAGATAAATAGATAAAATATTTCTCAACTAGCGTTAAGCTATATTTTTGAAGCGTACGTTTGTGTAAAGATTCCTGAATCAGTGTTTCAATCTACCTATATTAAGCTTACAGATTTATTCTTTCACATTGTTTAATGTGTATGGGTTATAGAAAAAAATGGTTATAAATTTATATATAGCATTAAATTAATTTGAAAACCCCTTATAGAGATGAATATAAGCTATCGTAGATCCTTATTTTAATTCGGGAAGATTGCTAATAAATTTTTATTTTCAATATTATCAGATATAACCAATATAGAGGTGAAAATAAATGACTTGGATATTAAACAATTTTTCGTCCGTTGTGGCCAATATTTTCTTAGTATCTTTAACATAAAACATTACGTATATATTAGTTTATAACGAAAGTTTTCCGCCAATTCAACATTGCATACTACTAATTATAGTATATATAATTAACTTTAATTTTATATATAATCACCATTTCGCCAAACCTTCATAGTGTCATATGACACAACACTAGTACCTAAAGCTATACACTCTATTCGGTGACATTCTGTAGCTGACTTTTTGCAACAGAACTGGGAGTAAATGGTGGTTCTAATCTGGTAGCGTGATAGTTCTATTTCAGACACCTTGTATTTAATGATAACGATATTTTTTTTACAAATTTCACAACACAGTTTTATGAAGAAAGTATCTTTCTTTCAAATGCCAGAAATCGTTTGACAAAATATGAGCAAATACGCCAACGTGAACTGTTCGCACAGACCGTGTTAGCTGTGGCGGGAAACTTTTGTTACAACCTGATACAATATTATTTAGATCACCAGAGTGATGAGCTTGATTAGTGACTATCTCATTGATCGTTATCTACTAAAGAAGGATTTTTTTTTTTTTTTTTTTTTTTTTTTTTTTTTTTTTTTTTTATGAACATGCATTTTCTTTCACAAACGAATCTGAAAAGAGATATTAAAAACCTGAACTTTATATTTCGTTTATATCTGATATTTTAGAACAAAACAATGTTTGGTTCATGCGCTGTAAATGAGCAAAAAAAAAAAAAAAAAAAAAAATCTAAAAATGATAGTTTGTTAAAAAAAAATCTTTTTTTTATTTTTTATTTTATTTTATTATTATTTTTTTTTTTTATACAAATTTCTTCGACATTTGTTCAAGTTTTCAGTAAACCCTTAAATGCCGGATTTTTCAAAAATCATTATAATAATGTTTTTCAGCTTTCATTTTTTATAATAAATCATGGGAAAAATACTTAAAAAAATCATATTTTGTTTTAAGTATGGTTTACGGCTAAAAAACACTTTGTTACTAATCGGCAATACTGGTCTTTAATTGAAAAAATAATTTTCCTTGATAAAATTCTATAATATTAAACACACAGGAATTTTAGGAACTATAAATAGAAATAAATTTTACTTCCTCACTGCAGAACAAAATAGGGTATTTCACAAGCTTCCAAACAAAACAAAAAGAACAAGTAGCAACAATTGAAAAAATAAATCTTTCTTTATTCTTAAACAGCATAAGTGTTGCCATCTACATGTTGAAAATCGATTTAATAATATTTTCAGAATTTATTTTATTGGCGACATTAAGCATTATAGCTTAAATATTATTCTAATAGTATTTTAGAGCTTAAATTGGGTATGCTGCCAAAAAGCAACACCCGGCATTTAAGGGTTAAAATATGAAAAACAAAGAACCTGTATTTCCTTTTAAGATTGCTGCGTTTGAATAGGAAAAAAATATTTTTCGAGTGAGAATAAAATAATTTTTAGGCTTTATGAAATTGAAAATTTTTTAAACGTTATCTATAAATAAAATATCTGGTATTTAATTACCTTCATTGTATGCTTTAATACAACGAATAAAACGTATGGATTTAAATATTTTCTCCTTTTAACGACTTAATTGAAATATGTACGCAAACTTACTTTTAAATTATCATTGTATCAACTTTTATGTATATAAGAATACAAGCAAAGATCGTACATATAAATAAAGTTCATTATGCACGTATATACTTGCTCTTAAAAGAATGAATATGAATTGTTGCATCCATTCAAATACGTGTGAAATAAACTTCTATACTTGGTGATTTTCAAAGAGTTATACAGAAATGACAGTAGTTTTAAGTTCCAATTTTCGTAAGAAATAAATGCATATGTTTCAATAAATAGAAATATAGGTCTGTCATTCTGCTTGCGTATTAGTTGTATACTGTATATGTATAGTGCATGCTTGCATTTCGCAAATTTCAGAATATGTACGACAATTTGTTTTAGAAAACTATTATTATGAGACATATATTTCATGGAAAGCAATACAAAAATATTATACAGTAATATTAATTTACCAGAATTATTTTATTACAATTATGACTGATTAATATTTTGAACAACGCTTTCCTTGTATTTTAAAACTTATGCAACAAGTTTTTCCAGAAGAAAAAACTTCAATGCCAAATAAAAATATATTTCCTATACATTTTTTAAAATACAGTTCATTCTTAATTATGGAACATTTATTAATTATTCGTTACACTGTATTAATCGATGCTCTTATGATTTCATGAAGAAAAAAGCTAACTTTATAGCCCTGTTCAAATAAAAAGCGAGAATGCGTTTATATGAAACCCTATGCATATTAGATATAAGTTATTACATAGAAGAAAACACGTTGAATATTGACTGAGAGCCGTAAAAAGAAAATATTGTAGTCCACATATGGTGAAGTTAAACTTTAGCATAATACAAAAATTAATGCTTAACCCAAAATATTTTTAAATGCTTGTATGACAAAACATGGATCCTATAAATGTTTCCTTTATCAAGAAATGCATTGCTGCATTGTTTTCTCGCAAACGTGAAAGACACTTTATTATAAACATTAAGAAAGTAAAGGGGAAAACATCTGTGAGTCGATTTACATTAAACATCAAATACATTTGTTCCATATTCTCATTAATTATTTCAGTCCGCTTATTTCAGCTTATTCAATTAAAATAAAATATTGAACTGCGAATAAACAATAGAAAACGGAAACATTAAAAAGTGCTAAATAAAACGTTACCACCTTATGCACTATTTGTTGATTTCAGCACACATCTAAATCCAAATTCATAAAAATAACGTCAAAAAATCTTAAAAATAATCATTATCTTCATTCAAATATCAATATTATGAATCTACTTGTATTCATATAATAAAGTTAATCAATTTATTAAATATACAAATTATTTTATTTTTCTTGAAAAACTTCATATAAAGAAAATTATGTAATCGTATAAATGCATTTGGATTCCCTACCTCAATAAAATTAGAAAAATTATTTTATTTTTTGACTAGGGAATAATTTTTTAAAACTATTCAAAGATTTTTGATGAATTAAAATATTCTCAACAAAACTTACTTGCATTATGGGACAGATTCTCGAATTATTCACGTGAACTTTAAATGTAAAATTTAAGACATATTTATAAAAAACATATTTATATCACTGTAATAAATAAATATATTTACTTTTCTCTTTATCTAGGACATGTATGAAGAATATGAAATGATTTACAATAAAAAATAAACAGTCGTAAAATTGACGAAAGTCATTTTAAATTCAAAATGGCAGAATTATATAAGCTAATGTTCCCAATTCATTAAAATAGATTCTCTAAATGTATCTTTTCAGTAAATATCTCAGTTAAACTAAAAGTAAATCTCGTATCTGGGACAACTCTATATCATATGAGAAAAGCGCAGCTTTCCTTACTTAAAAATTGTAATTGTTGTACTAATGCCTGTCCATTATTCTCATAAGCGAAGTATTTACTTAGTCAAATTAAAAGGAAAATAAGACCGCAGGTGTTCCGATATCTTAGCCCTAAATTGATGTTTAATCAAGGCATGGAGACACCTTCATTTTCGGGAATATCTAAAGTCCCATCAGCATAACGCATCGGACATTAGACTCTTTAATTATAAAACCCCTTCTCTGTTAAAGATGCGAAACTCTGGAGAAAAAGAAGGGAAGCACGTTTAAGGGCAACCAACAACTGTCTCGGGAGTCATTTATTGAGGACATTTCTAATTTTAATTGGGAGAGACCCTGGGTTCATGTTGAAAAATGAGAAGACCTTGTTCATTAACGAAATGGAAAACCTTTCTGACTCAATTTATCTCGAACCACCCGAAGACTTAGTTTCAGAGCTGAAGTTTAGGGGAATGACTTAAATTGCACAGTTGGAATTTGTAGATTTGTTTATGAGGTTCTTTATAAAAATTGAAATCTTTAATGAAAGAAAATTATATTAAAAGCTTGACTTTTTGTTTTATTTCTTTTTTCACAGAGACATACAAACTCAAAATATGAATAATAATTATTTTGAATTTAAACTTCAATAAGTATTAAAATCCATCTAAATCACAAATATAAAGTACTTCGATATAATGCAGTAATGCATTGTCATATGACATCCATAGACTTTGGAAAAAATGCTATATAGTAGATTAAGTAGTCTTGTAGTAGTCTTGTTAAAATTTGAATACTTTCTCCTATCAACTAATGCTCCATATCACCTTCAAATTACAATGATCTCACCTTGAAATATAAACACAAAAAGAAATAACAACATTTAAATAACCACTAAAGATGTCCGTGTGAATCAGGCTGAAGACATTTTGGGGTTTTACGGATTTCTCTTGTACATTAAGGTATTTTAATGTATTTTAAATAATTTTGTCGTATATAAATGCACCTACAAGCTGTTTATTACATTTTATTTGTGCTTTATATGAATTTTAATTATTTACTCAAGGTAAATTTAGCATCAGAATTTTAACATTCTTTTATTCAATAAGTATGCTAACCACTCTAAATAAAAAAGTGAAATTGAATATTAAAAAGCAGAAAAAATCCACGACTAAAAGGCACAAATAATACATGAAAAGCAGCAAACAGCTGTTTCGAATCTACTAGCGAGATTCTTCTTCAGTGCAAGATAGGGGAAAAGGAACAGCGTGCTAGAAAAAGCAAGGCTGAGCAAAATCATAGCCAGAGACGCGCTGGCTTATATACCCTATGCGGGTAGCGAAGGCACCGAAAACAACCAATTAGAGAGAAGCAGCGGAAACGACTGGATGGACAAGTAGCGACATCTACCGGAGAAGGAGAGAAAAAGAAACCAAAAAATGGGAATTAAATTAATGCTTTCCAAATACTTGGAAAATCAGGAGTACTAGATAAGTCATTGACTAAAGAGTGAGAATTTTTAATGATGTGGTAAGCTTCCCAAAAATTAAGATCAAGATTAGAAGAACATTTTTGGATAATGATGGATGACGAAAATCTTTGCTCAGCCTTGCTTTTTCTAGCACGCTGTTCCTTTTTCCCTATCTTGCACTGAAGAAGAACCTCGCTAGTAAATTCGAAACAGCTGTTTGCTGCTTTTCATGTATTATTTGTGCATTTTAAACGTTGGTTTTTTTCTGCTTTTTTAATATTGTTGCACAAAGGATTTATTTGCTATTTTTATGAAATTGAATAGTCACAAGTACTATATATTTTTTTGTTCTTTTATAATTTTAGTTAAATACTTCAAAATAACGTCGACAGTATTTAATTGCTTAATTGAAAGAAATACTGACAGATTTAGAAAAAATGTTTTATAATTGAAATATTGACAGCTTTAAAAAATTTGTTTTATAATTGAAACATCGATGAAATTTGAATTACAAGCTAAATTTTATAATAACATTTGCAGTTTTGAATATAAAAAAAGTGAAGATTAAAATATAAAATATTAAAATATTAAAATGTATATTAAAATATTAAAATATAATGCAGGCTACATTTTATAATTCCCCTAAAATATGAATTAATTTTCTTTAATTTCGGGTTCAGGTCAACGAAAATGTTTTTTGTTTTGTTTCGAATCGGGTTTTTATGGCATTTTAGGATTTGGTTCGGGATAATCCGATTCTTGGAGGAATATATAAATGACTGAACCAAAATAGTGGGATGTTGGAAAAGTAGAGTTATTTGTAATGGGATTCATAGTAGGATCTTCTTTTCTAAAAAATAAAAATAAATATCTAGCAAAATTGTTGAACCTCGCTATCATGTATCTGTTTAGCTCAAATCCTTGAATATCACTAAATAAATAATTAAATATTTTCTGCATTTTCAAAACTAAACGACTTTTTTTTCATAATTTTTTTTAAACACTCTGTTCTGAAGTTTTTGTAATTTCAAATTTCTGATTTTTAAATAGTTTAAAATATTTCTTGGAAGCGAAAAGTTATTCTCATAACATGCAAAACCTCAGGTTTAATGTACATTCCGAAATTGTAACAGCTTGATTAGATCCCAATAATAAATTAGAATTTTTGAAAAATTCTGACCCGTAAGGGCAATACGTGTACATGCGATAAATATTTAGGCATTCTCATTCAGGTTCTAAGGTCCAAGTACAATAATATATATTCACGGTATTCATACATTCATCCGACAAACTCAGAAGGTTTTTAGCTAACATCAGTTAACAAAAGTGAGTTAAACAAAAATTGCAATGGAACACCATGGTGTTGCAAACCACCTATTTCATTAAAATTATAGTGCGTTCTACCCTAGCTCAACTTAGGTTAAATTTAATAATTTTAAAAAAAACTACATTTTATTTTAATAAATCTTTTAATAGAATTGCTCACCATTGTTGTAAATGTGATAACATAAAAATTGGTAGAAGTTTTCATTATACAATATACGATATACAATATACAATATACAATATACAATATACAATAAACATAAGTCGGTCGAAAAAAGCGAAAATTTTCAGATCAACTTCTAATAGCACAGAAAAATTCACTTTTGAAATTAGAAAAATAACGCAAAAAAATATTTTTGAAATCTGTTAATATCGTTAGGTCGCACATTGTACTTGAATTTTTGAAAATATGAAAAAAATTGAGGATTTTCGAAATTAATAATGAAAATTAAAGAATATTTTTAGTTACTTCTAATAGTTCGTAAATATCAATTTTTGGTATTATAAGAATAACGCAAAAAATATTAAAAACCGGTTAATATGTTTAGGGCACGCATTGCACTTGTGTTTTGGAAACTATGAGCAAAATTGACAATTTTTGAAATTAAATGTTGAAAAATTAAAAAATATATATATATATATTCAGATCTACTTCTAATAGCGCGTAAAAGTACATTTTATAATTGGAAGACTAACACAAAAACTATTTAAAATCGATTAAAATCTTTATGACGCTTCTTCGCACTTGAAATTTGGAAATCATTGTCCAAAAGAGCACATTTCTGCAATTCGGGAGACATGTAAAAAATATATTGGTCACATAACTACTGTAGCTGGAACTGGTAGGGATAATTTTAGAAGTATTTTTTATATCTATCTGAGATGAACATCTCTTTAGATGAGGTTGTTGTAGTTGGATGTGACGGAACTTCTATCAATACAGGATTGAATAAAAAAAGGTTATTCGAAATTTAGAAATGTCGATAGGGAGCCCTTGCATTGGTGTATTTGCCTTTTGCATTTGGTTGAATTAACTCTTAGGAACTTGTTTCAACATGTTGATGGAAAAAACACAGGACAGGCATTAATTTCTGGTCCTGTAGGTGCGCAGTTCAAAATCAACAGCAAACTGCCCAGTCATTCAACCGTTTTTACAGATAACAGACATTAACCATATTTTTATAGCACAATATTACTTTCCGAAGAACATACAGCTTCGACGGATATTTGGCCTACTAAAAAAAGGCCTAACAAAAACATTTCGTCAAGCATAACTCAAAAAATATTTTTTTGGATTTCGTTTCTGATTGCACCAGAATGTAGGGTAACTCCGGGACAGTCGCCGCATACGGGATAGATGCCGCACCCCTTGTATTTCTTGTAATTATCGATAGATGGTCGTGAAACGCACAGTATAGGTGCGCATTGAGATTACTTTAACCAGTGTATAGCGTGAATCCCATTACAATGTTTACTTGTAGAAGTACAATCCTTAATTTGACGTAAGTGCATGATTTCACTGTCCAAACTTTTAAGCACGTTATGTTTAAATACTTTTCATTCACTAATTACTAAATGCATGCATGATTTGGAAGTCAAAAGTAAGTGTAGCGTTTGTATAGAGTACTGTGTGTATGCTTACGCCATTCCCCTTAGCGATGACAAGTAACTGTGATGGCCGACGTCTGCCCTATGCAAAATGGGATACATGCCGCAGTTTCTTTTGTACAGGATCATTAAGAGTTATTAACTTTTCCTTTTCTTTTTGCACAGACTAACCGTAACTATGTTATGTATGTTATCAAGTTTACTAAAACCAAAGGGGAAAATAAAAAGTAAGAAGGGCAAGAAAGATGCAAGTCAAGATGATAATAAGGAAAAATTGGATTACGGGTAACGCAAACGTTCTTTGCAAGGAATGTTTAGAAAACTACTCCAAAAAAGACGATGTGTAATTGGCTTCGTTGCCTCATGTGTTTAAATGTAGCTTCGTAAAGACTGTACTTTTTCGACACTTTTTCTGTAGATTGTAGTCTAAAAAATAGGTTTCTTAACCCATTCGGGACCATAGGTGCATATAAGCACATTCATAAAGAACTTACAAAATTTGTTTCTGGCACCAGTAAAAAAGAAAAGTTATATTGGCTTTGTTCAATTAGAGCATTTTTATAATTATTTAAGTAAAGGTAGCTTCTTTTAAAAAAGTGGTACCAACCGAATAAAATTTGTGTAAAAGCCACCGGTTCCGATTGGTTTAACAAATAAATTATGTAAACACAATTTTACTTTTTTTTCACTTTCTAATACACTGATGTTACGTTGTTGCTGAAATAACAATTAAAATTTAATGTAAAAAAGTAAGTCGATGATTTTAATAGTGAAAGTAGGCAACAATTATTAATTTGAATCTACTAATACGTTTCATTGTACTCATTTAGTTTCATTTTGTTATTACATCGTTAATTATAGTCCAGATATGATTTTTTTTAAATATTTTTATTTATAATTTCATTCTGTTCTTATTACAAGCGCGGCATAACTACCGTGCAAGTGCGGCGTCTTAGCCTGAATGCACGGGTGACGCGCCGCAATGTAATGCTTTAGAAAAAACTGTTAAAAAATATTAATAATTTGTTTTGAAATTTTTTGTCGCAGTAGACGCGTTGTATATTTTACATTAAATAGCACAGCATGATTTTTTTTATTTTATGCCCACCATGGGACATTATACACAACTTCAAAAAAATGTGCGGCATAAATCCCGGAATTATCTACCTATGAGAGTCGCCTACTGAATGTTCGCCTACTATGAAAAATAACTTCCTAACCGTTTAAAAATTACATAAAAAAACTGATAAAAAGCACAATTTATCTGCATACGTCACAGAAATCTGGTGTGCGTCACTTTCACCGGTGGGTGTTTTCGTAGAAAACCGAATTAGAACACATGGAGTAAAGAAAAAAAAAAAAAAAAAAAAAAAAAAAAAAAAAAACGCAGTAATATTGAAGTGGAATAAAATATATTTAAATTTAATCAAACAGTAAAAGAAATCTATTTGTTTTTCTATTTAAAAGGAAAAAAGTATAAAAGGGGTCTCTGTGGCTGAATGGTCAAAGCACCAGACAGCTAATCGCTTGCGAGCGTAAGAGATTGTTGGTTCGATTCCCACTGGTTCAATTGCACATACTCTTTGTGTGGAACTCCCAGGGTGTATTTCTCTTGTGTTGCAATATTTCCTTGTGCTATAATTTCTCCGACTTATAAGCGGGCTCTCATGTCAAGCACACAAGTTGTGTGTTTGTTATTCAATAAATAAATAAAGTATAAAAACTTTGATTTGAGATTTTACGATAATCTCTCAGTAGCATTTTTTAATCGCCAAATGCTTCTTTAATATTTCGCTTGTCAAATTTAGAAACAATTATATGATGTTAAATAAAATATTTTGATTTATAGCATAATTTCTTCTTATTTTATCTATTTTTTTACACTCTTTCTTTAACTTAAAATTATGTTTTTCTGTGGCACTCAAATCTTGGGATTCATTTTTCACCCACTTCCTATTGACACGGAGTTTTGAAATTTGGAATATATATATGTATTCCTGAAGGCAATAGATGAACTGGACATTTTAAAAATTCGATCCCTAAGGGGGCAATGGTGGTGGTGGTGGGGGGGGGGGGGGGAGATGAATTAATGTTTACGTTTGATTTTCTATAGAGAAATCAACATTAGTTTCAACAATAAGTATTTGTTGAAAAGTACTGATGACAGGGTTAACACAATATCGCCATACTTTGGCCAACGCGGCGAAATATCTCCAAATTTTGCGACAAAAAATTTTCTATACATGAAGCCAATTTGGAGATAGCTGGCTATTTTTTCAAAATTCAGATTTGAATCCATTTATCTTCCATAATTGAATTCACCGAATTTAATTTAAACTCAGTGTATTTAAGGTTTTTTTTCCCCAAAACTTTTCTACTATTTAGTGCATTTCAAAAACATATATATTTTCTAAATCTTTGTCAATTTTAAGGAAAGCATGATTAAAAAAAAAAAAAAAGAAAAAAAAAGAAAAAAAAAGCAATTTAACAAATTACAACGACCATTTAAAAAATGATTTTTTCAAAGGCTAAAATTTAAGACATAAAAAATCGCACGGAGTTTATCCTACATTACGTACGCCATGGATTAAACGATAACATTTCTGGACCCATCATGAACAAATTTTAAAAGCAATTTCAGTTTTACAATTTTTGGTACTGTAAATTTTAAAACTTCTATGGAGCTGGTCATACATTACGTACGCCATGAATTAAAGATTAATAGTGTTATTACACGTAAAAATTGCAGTCAAGAAAAAGAGCCTGCGACTCGTCAGATTTCCTATGAAACTTACGTAATAACCAAGCATTTCATTGGCTGTTCGGGAAAAGGCTTTTCTATCATCAGATTTCCAAAAAATCTCACGACCAATTTTAAATAAAATTTCATTCTTAAACTTCTAAACATCCGACAATATTACTTTTTATACCGTCGGATAGAGAAAAAAAATGTACTTTTAAATGCAATTTGTTTGAAAGCTGTATCTCAATTTGTTTCTGATTTATTAAATTTTTTTGTAGTTTTTATTACTTTTTTGTCATAGTGACAACACTCTGTTTTCCATCGTTGTTGAAACCAAAGGGAAATACAGATTACTGTATATATCAATCAGATAACGAATAAATTGCGGATTAAACCAATGAAAACGTTCAGATATGTTTTTGATTTCCTACCCTGACGAGAACAATAAC
This sequence comes from Maratus speciosus, assembly GCA_963932465.1. Classification (NCBI taxonomy): domain Eukaryota; kingdom Metazoa; phylum Arthropoda; class Arachnida; order Araneae; family Salticidae; genus Maratus; species Maratus speciosus. The sequence goes on along the minus strand of OZ010788.1, from coordinate 376,297,196 downwards.
CATTTTTCCAAATGGTTAAAAAAAAAAAAAACAATTTCCATTTACATTAATTTCTTTTAAGTCGTTTAAATGGAATTTACACTTTTCCTGGAGAAGGGCCTTGACGAGGTAGAGCAAATAGATTTGGCGAGACAAGTAAGCTTTTCACACACATTTTCTGACACCATATTCATTGTTTCATGTACTCAAGAATTTTTTCAAATTTTATACAATTTATTTTGTCTAAACAAGCCACTTACCTAATTTTATATAAAAACAAAAGTAAATTGTACATAAAAAACAATGATATTATTATATATAAATAAAATTTTTATATTTATGGCCCAAATGCATATACGCACCGGATTTGGCATGATTTTTTTTTAATGCCAATTTGACAAAAACAACGTTTTCGAATACCAGTTACATATAGCGTGCTATAATAGCACGTTATTTTTATTTCAATATGAAAACAAAATAAAGTGATAAACAAAGTATTTTTTATTATTTTTAAAAGGACATAACAATCAATAAATGATATAATTATAGAACAAAACAATTTATAGTAACATTATATATGGTTATCATGTCAGGCAAAGTAACGCCAATTAGGTACCTCGGTGCGTATATTTACTTGTAAAAAATAAACATAAACGTACATCAGATTCGTTTTCATAGCTGTTTATATCTTCTTGAAACAAATATCACTTTTTGACGACGAAACTGCACAAAGATTAAAAAAAAAAAAAAAAAAAAAAAAAAAAAAAGCCTAGAAAACTGGAAGTCTACATTTTCAGAATTTAGTGTCGTTCCCGATGAAAAAAAAATATATAGATAGATAGATAGATAGATAGAACAAAACATATTTCAGTTTTAAGACTTAAAGCAAACACTTTTATTTTGTATAAAATAACGTCATCCGCATCCGCTGAAGAATTCTTCATTTACGATCCAAACTTAGATAACACCTACAGTAAATTACACATAGGACGTCATTATTGCTGAATAATACACAAATCCAAACAAAGAAATGTCATTCAAGAAACTCTACAAAAATAAATCGGCTATATCATGATTCATATGCCTTCATTTGTTTGTAATATTAGTATAGATACTTAAAATTAGATTTTGTTTATAAAAGCTCCATGTTTTATCAAAAATCATTCATTTATATTTTTTCAAAATAGCACGTATTTTAATTACATTTTTTAAAGTTTTATCAGAAAAAGGCAACAAAAAAGATATAATTACTATTTTTCAACTATTTCCCCCCTACTTTTTGCAGAAATGGAGTACTTGAGTTGAAAAAATTAAACAAATGACGCTAAAAATTGTAAAAAAAATTAATATTTAAAAAATAAATTGAGATGAAGTTTTCAAACAAATTGCATTTAGAAGTACTTTTTGCCCAATACGACGGTATAAAAATTGAAAATATGCAATGCTTAGAAGTGAAAAAAAAATGCAGTACAGTATTTGGTAGTACTTAGTTATCGCGTCGACCAAAAATCTATCGCCGAAATGTAAGATTAAATGTCAATAATGGTTGATCGTAAAAGTCTCATTCATTAATATTTATGCAAGTTACGCGTGTTTACTTTAATGAGTGTTTTTAGGGTTTCATTCATCTGACGAAACCCTATACCTCTCGCTCCTCTGTCTGTCTGTCTGTTTGTCTGTCCGTCACAGAGCCCGTTTCCAGAAACTATATATGTTAGAGACTTGAAACTTTGCATACTTATAGCTGAACATCTCACATCAAACGACAAATCCTAAATTTTTGAAAAAATCTTATATTTAACCCTCTGGGCTATAACTTGTGTATTTTAACCTTTTTCTAACTCAGTCCCTAATTAAGTTGAAGACTTGGAATTTTGCATACTTATAGCAGAACAACTTCGATCACATGAAAAATCGTAAAATTTTCAGCAAGTCTTATATTATTTATACCTCCGGGCTCTAACTTGTGTATTTTAAGCATTTTTTCTAACTCAGCCTATAATTACGTTGGATACTTGAAATTCTGCATACTTATAGTAGAATACTTGCGATCACGAAAAATAATAAAATTTTCAAAAATTATTATATTATTTACAGCTCTGTGCTCTAACTTGTGTATTTTAAGCAATTTTTTATCCTCCCCCTTTTTCCCCCCGGGGGGCACTTTTTAAACTTTTGCCGACACCTCTTTGACCACTCTTTCATATTATACACCATAGACTTACATATTTTTGTTCCATTTTTTTTACCGCCAGTGGCGGCTAAATATATCGGATGCTATGGGCCCGATTCCCTCGCCTAATATATCTACGAATAGGTTCTAAAACGGAGTTTCGTTCGTATAGAGGTTTGTTTAGAATAGAGAATGTCCCCTGGTTGTGAAATGTGGAACTAACAGATTTTACAAAACGATAAAGTGTTTTTAAAGGGATATTAAACGAAACCCTCTGTGCAATCTGTGATCACACTTAGCTACTTGTTTATCTAGATATTTCATTTGTATTTTTATTAATGTTATACTAATTTATTTGTTCTTTCGTTATTTAAAATAAAAATTATGTCAATTTGTATAATCTTTTAGTGGTTTGGCGATTTTTATAATTTGGCGAAATTGGTCGACGGGATAATAAAGTAGTACCAAGTATTTAACCATACAATGATATATCTGCTTTGTTTTACGGCTAGGTTATGCAACGAAACATTATTTTTCAATATGGAATACAAATAGCTGGAAGAAAGAAGTAGCATACCTTTTGCGAAATACGTCACGGCAAAGTAATATTTTAAAAGTATCATGAAATTAGTTAAAATGATGTATTTTAAATCAAGTTAATGAAAGGATTATATTTTTCATGAAATAAATGTAATACGAATATGATATAATTTTTTTTTGCAATTTATCACCTGCTATAACATAAAAGTAACAATATTGCAATCGGTACATGGTAAGCGAAATGGAAAAATTATCTTAGAACCACTCTTTGTACAAGTAAAACTACCTATAGTCCGCATTCAAATACACAGGCAAGATTGGCGTCAAGCAAGAGTACTACTAACAAAAACTTTGTTATAACTGTATGCGAGTCATAATAGCAATATAAAATTGGCTTTGAGCAAACAACCACACAAGTAGCATTTTAAATATGTTTCGGATGAAACTCTATCATCAAGATAATAATTATGCAACAGTTATAAAAATAAAAGTTTAAATTCAAATGTATATATATGCAACCTCGCATTTCCCTCTTCCCCTAAAAGAAAGTTACAACTGTGAAATTAAACTGGCATTAAGGGTCGATTTTTAAACTGCTACTTTGGTTGAAAACTAGATTACAGAATATTCCTATAACATTTTAATCAATCGCGGTACGTTTTTCTACCCGGGTTCAAATTTAGTCAAGACTATGTATTTTCGCCAAATTTATGTATTTTATAAGGAAAGAATGCATTTCGAAAGAGGGTGAGAAGAATATTTGGCGATTTATTACCTGCGCTTGCTAAGTGTCTTATTACCATCATTTAATGCTTTTCATGGTACTTCGCTGTTATATGGAATTTGGCGCTTTTATAAAAAGCACAAGATTCGGGTTTAAGAAAGTGAGATTTTTTGCCAAATGATATAAATGACTATGAAAATAAACCAGAATAAGTATTATACTGTTTTATATATATATCTTTAAAAATACATCTGTAACACGTGAGTTATTTATGTTTGTATATAATCTAATATATAAAAATGAAAATTTGTCTATCTGTCTGTCTGTAATCTTATACAGATCCACAGTTTGGGAGCCAAAATTGTGAAAAGTTAGGTACATGTGTTAAAACACGGCCGAGGCAACTAAAATAATCCGGAATGGAAATAATTTATAGTTAATTTTTAATTAATAAAAAAAACCACCAATCTAACAGAAATGTCCTATCAAATTTAAACATTTTTCGTTATATCAGTTGCCAACAATTGAAATCTACAATAAAATTCTTACTACAACAATTAATTTTTTACTGCAAGATTTCCACGTAAAAAATAAAAATGAAATAAATAGTTTACCGAATTAAAAAAAAAAAAAAAAAAAAAAAAAAGGTGAATATTAAGTCATAACTTTTCTATTGCAAGATATTCACGTGAAAAATGAAAATACAATAAATACTTTGATGAATTTAAATGAAAGTGAATATTACGATGATTTCTACATTATATTGCAAAGTATCCACGTGAAAAATGAAAATGAAGTAAATAGTTCGAAGATTTTTAAAAAAAAGGAATATTACGCCATGTTGGAAATATAAAAGAAGTGGTGAATATAGTACAGCGTCATATGAGTGTGAAAAAACATACTGAAGCATGATAAAAACCAGATTATGGAAATATTGGCGTATTTTAACATTATTGCTCCAATGAAAAATTGAAATAAGTTCATTTATAGCTGTATTCTTTTGTGTTTGTTATATAAATTTATACATTTTTATATTGTGTTTTCATTTGATTCATTTATACAACATTTCGACTGATTTTTTTATTGTTTTTATTATGTTGAATGTTAAATTTGAAATTGATTTTTCAGAACAAACATTCTTCATATTCCGTGCAACGCCGGGCACTTTAGTTAGTAACAGATAAATGGCTTCTGTATCTGTACATCTAAGCTAATATTATAAAGCGTTATAATATTATAAAGTGTATAATATTATTAAAGCTTGTGCGTTTGTGAGGTGTTATCTTTCAAACTACATAGCCAATAAAAAAAATGTTGGTGGCCATCTCTGCTCCGAAAAAAGACTATATTTTATGTCGGTGCAACAATCTCCATCGGTGCAGGAGCAAAAAAGTTCTAAAATTGCGATTTCTGTGATATTGATTGGTTAGAAACTTTAAATTCGTTGTGGTGTCTACTTTTAAGATGTAAATATGCGTTATGAACGCTCTCTCAATGCCTTGAAAATTCAATTTGACAAATAAACGTAAACATTTCTAGACAGATTTTAAATTGTGATTTATTTGGAATACTGCAATTCCTGTGATACTGTTGGGGTTAGAAACTAGAACATTGGCATGGCAGTAATTTATAAGCTGTAAATGCTCGCTATAAAACGAATTTTAAAAAATCTAAAGAATGAAGAAAGCGTAAAAAGATCTAAAGATGATCTAAGTAACTAAGTACAGGGAATTGTTAGGAATATAAACATGAAAATTGACATGGCTGTACTTTTAATGGCGTAAATTCTCGCAATAGAACAATTTCTAACAATGTTGCTATATAAAAGAGTGCAGGGACAAATAACTTTCAAAAATTTCCTATTTCTGTATTACTGCTAAGCCCAAAAACTTGAAATTTTGCTTCGGGTTAGTTTTAAAATTTAAAATTGTCTCTATGAATGGTTTCAAAAATTTAAAATTTCAAAAGCGTTTTCAGTTACCATTAATTTGGAAATATTAGGAATACAAACTTTATATATTTAATAATGCTGCATTTTCTCCACAAAACATGCAATTTAAATGCAACAAAACCGATAGATACCCACCTAGTATTAAATAAATTTTGTAACTATTGAATAAAGGCCTGTATGAAACAATGAGTAGGTTGCCCGAATGTATTGGTTAAAGTGTTCCTTTTCTAGGCTTTTCTTTCTCTCACCAAGGTCACTAACAGAGGGAAGAGCCATTTTAAATTTGAAATGAAATTCTTTTCTGATTCACTTTTCTAGATATTTTATCATAGGACATATTCTAAATTGTCATTATCAGATTTTATATATATTAACTGATTCTGGTGAAATTTCATAATCGGGTTCATATTGGCGTATTTTAGCTTGCATGATTTTCTGAAAACATATGTATTGATTTGTAAATTACTTCAAATGACACTTTGACAGCTGAAAGGTTATGCAGATGATACATTTAGATATTGTGTCATACTTTATGCTACACTGTTAAAAATTTGCAGCATTCTGGCAGGTCATTTGACAGTTTATTCCGAAAACGGTAAAACAACTGTTATTTAGCACTATTCTGACCATATTATTGGCCATTTTATGGTCAGAATATAGTTAAATTATTGTTATGAAACCGTTTTTTCAAAAAATGGTCGAATGACCTGCCAGGATGCTGCAAAATTTTTAACAGTGTATGATGCAATCATCGCCGATTTATTTTATTTAATACATGCGAAATGCAGCTCAATATGCAATGAGCAATAGTTTGATCTAGGACAATCTAGTTTGGCCTAAATTCGGGTTTGACAGGTAACATATACAAAAAATACAAAATATGGTTAGTATTTCAACCAATTGTTAATATTAAATTATAAATTGCTGTAATATAAAATACCTTAGTATTTTGAATTAATTTTAATTAGTTGTACTAAATCTTTAGAAATGCGAAAAAATAAACTGAACTAGTTTACAACATGAAATGAAAAACTTATAAAAAGAAAAATATTGAAAAAAAAACGTGCGTTCATGAACGCGCCTTTGTTCAGTTATAATTTTTATGTCATTTTAACATTTTTTATTTATGTTTTAGTTGTGTAGTTTTCAACAAAAGAATTTACTTTATATAACGCTTGTAATCTCGTAGAAAAGAGAAATAGTTCATTTAAACCTCGGCTTAGGGTGGTCGTTACCTTTATATGTGAAAAAATTTGTTTTCATTTGTAGTATTTAGCTATTTTTTTATCTTAAAAAACATTCTAATAATATGTGAGTGAAGGCGCAATGTAGAAATATGCATTAATTTTAAGTTTACATGAAATATCATCGAGAAAGAGTACACAATCGAAAAATACGTATACAATGAACATCGAAAGAATAATCTGAAAGGATCGTACGAAAATATATACTACATGATTATTTAAAAAAATCTAATCATGTTTAATAAATTATTTGATACATTACAATTATTATAACAAATAGCATTTACGTCTTAATACTAGACTTAAGTTAAAATGCACAAAAATCCTCTCCGGCCTGTAACAGATTCAGACTCCTTACTATTAGCAAAATTAGAAATACTGAAAAAATAGACGAAAATCATTTAAATATTTTAAAATAAAACATTTGACGAAAATGATTTTATGCTAGAACATTGAAAATCAAATAAATAAGAAGTATTATTGTATTATTGTTAAATAGATATAAAATAATACGAGTACTAAAAAAATGGTTAAGAATTATGAGGAAGATAATTTCTTTTAAGAAATAATTCGAAAGGATAGCGCAATTAAATATAATTGTTATTATGGCTTTCATGTATGTGCTGGAGCTAAAAGCGGTATGACATCAAATTATCAGAGAAAAATATATATCGTCAATTATCGGTGTATCGGTCACTCACACACATATATATAATATACAGCGTGTCCGGTCTCAACGGTGTCCAATGGCTAATTCCTAAACCGTTAGTCATAGACATATAGTTCCAATTAGAAAAATGCTTTAAATCAGGCAAAGAAATATTTTAAAAGCGATTTGAGTCAATAAAAACATTTCTTAAAAAATTACGAAATTTAAATTTTTATACGGTCCCCCGGTCCTATAAGTTATATTTAGAAAAATTTTCCTATTACACTGACAAGTAAGACAAAAAAAGTCCCATTCATATAACCCTAAAATTGAGCGAGTTATGAAACTTTAAAAATGCATGACTTATGCCACTTTTCTGTTCTAAAAATAAATGAGTTCGGCTTGGCTTTGAGGGGTCACATACTAAGTGCTTAAAGTATTCGAAGATCTTATTTCATGTGTATCTGCGCTTTGAAAAAAAATCGTACAAGTATTACGATTAAGTTAACATTTATTAAGTTTCAGATTGGCTGAAATAACATATGTTTTATTTTGTCAGGATTTGAGACTGTTTCATTTATGATTTCTTTTAACAAAATTATGTTATTTTTCTAAGTTATTATGTTACTTCAACGATCTTATGTATGTTTTTCCAGTTCAAAATTTGTACTCGAACTTTAACCCACTTTAAAATATCCGATCGAGATTACATTTTACATACTGGCGCAAATCCGATAACAATATAATATTATTATGATTTTCGGTGGTTACCATTTATACTTATTTTACAGGATAACACAAAAAATTTCGGATAGATTACCGCCAGGAAGTTTTAAAAAAGTTTTAGATTAGATAATACAAGACTGAGATTGTTGGGCTTTTTAACTTTTATGTATTTTTTAGCTCTGAATACGGAAATTACCTTAATTTTTAACCATCATGTCAGGATAATTCGCAAATGATAAATTGTCGAATTTAAAGAATAACAAAAATTGGATATTATAAAGTAGAGGAGATGGTTGTGTTTTTTAACTTTTGATAATTGATTTTTACGTACTTTTTAGCTCTGAATCTGAAAATGACCTTCATTTTTAACCATCAAGTTAGAATTTTTTTGCAAATGTGTAAGTTAAAATATAGCGAAAATCCCATACTATAAAACATATGTAAAACATTTTTTATTTTATTTTATTTTATTTTATTCAATAATTTATTCGATATTTTTGCTTATCTTGGGATTCTTACAGTTGGGTGGTGCGAGGAGAAGGGGGAGGAGATTAAATTTTAACTTTGAACTTTTTAACTTTGAAATTTACAATTTGCGAAAAATCCTGATGTGATGGTTAAAAATGAAGGTCAATTTCGGATTCAACGATACAGAATACATAAGAATTAATTATCAAAAGTTAAAAAACATGAAATAACCTAACTTTTGCAGGCTAGTGTAATCTAATAATGTTTTAAAATACGTATCATTTTGTAAAGAATTGAGGCTGTTAATTTAGCATCATTTTATTTAACAAAAATTCTGTTTTTTTCTTTCTTCTTAAATGTTTATTACAAATTGTATATTTTGCATTAATATGTCAGAATGACTAAAGATTTCACATTTATATTGCAATGTTAATTTTACTCTCAACCATTTTTTAATACATCTGACGAAATTATATTTCGACTAAATTTGTGAATGCCCCCCAATTTGCATCAAAAAATATGCTCCAACTTTAAACAGCTATTACTCGGTCAATTTTAATCGTAGAACAACGGGACTTTTTTTGTATTACTTGTCAGTGTAACAGGAAAATTTCACTAAATATAACTTATAGGACCAGGGGACCGTATAAAAATTTAAATTTCTTAATTTTTTAAGAAATGTTTTTATTGACCCAAATCGTTTTAAAATATTTCTTTACCTGATTTAAAACATTTTTGTAATTGGAACTATATGTCTATGACTAACGGTTTTGGAATTAGCCATTGGACACCGTTGAGACCGGACACCCTGTATAGTAGTTTACGTTTACGCTTAAACAGAAATGATTTATAGTGCTTTGTGCTTTGGATATATAATAAAAGAATTTACGTAAATATTTTACACAATTTAGATAGTTCTGTCCAAAATAGTTATAGCTAGAAAATCCAATCTATGGCAAAATAGCAATTTACTATAATTATTGCCCTCGAACAGGAACTGAATAGTTTTAGCTAAAACTTTTTACTTTAAACCATTTGTAGTGACATGGTGTATCTAGTGATATTACGAAGATGAGCCAGATATGAAATTAATCAGGAATGTATTAATTGTAATTAAATGAATTATATATTCATGATCACGTGCTATATCTATATAAGGCCCGAACTACCAGGGTATTCATATTATAATTTAGATTATAGACTGATATCATTTATGATATAAATTCATTTAATTGTAATGCTTTGTTAGCCTTTGTGTATTCGATGTAGTTTTCGTTGCATGAATAATTTTAGTGTTTAAGCCTGGTAACTAGTAAATTTTAAACTATAATACACAGTATTAGTTATTATATATAGGAAAACAAAATACAACAGAAATGTATTAAGTTTTCAGACTATTAGTTTAAATAACATTATCATGTTTCATAAGTGACACAATCCTAATTATTTTTTTTTTATAAACTATCTTGTCCTTAGATCCTTCAATATTTAAAGTAAAAGTAAGTTCTGCATTCATATTACAGAAAAAAGTGTATGTAATATAAAGAGGAAAATGTTTAAAAATTGTGGTACAAAATAACATCATAAATCATTAGTTTGAAACATCTAATCTATATATTCATTAGTTTAATAAGATGGTTAATCTCAAATGGTTTATAGAGCTGCGTAATTGTAATCAGAATTCATTTAAAGTCAATATCTCACGCAAATCAGATACTACTGCCTAGAATCACAGTAGATGCTAAATCCAATCTATGGCAACGTCGTAATTTAGTTTAATTACTGATCTCAAATATGAGCTGAATAGATTTAGCCGGAACTGGTGGCTTTAAACCATTTGTACTGATGTCGTGTATCTATCTAGCGCTATTACGAAGCAGAGCCAAACATGAAAATGTCTTAATCAGGGATGCATTAGTAGAAATTGAAGGGATGTCCATGTTAATGTGCTATATTGTTACAAAAATCAAACTAACGTAATATTCGTTACCATATTCCTTAAGATTTGCGAGAAGCAATATTTATGAATTAACATTAGTTAGTTATCATATTTTTGTTGGTCTAAATAAATTTATCTTAATATTCGTTTCATTCATTCCTTTATACTTAAATGTTTGTTAATTCAGTCATGAATGTATAATTATGTTTAAAAGTGGTTAACACACATTTGAAAATTATGCTACTTAAAATTATTTTTATGTAAATTACTAGTCAATAGAGTTTTAGGATTTAAATAGTTTTATTTTAGTACTCGTATGAAACTTTGTGGCCTTATATGATTGGTTCGACATGTCTAATCTAAATATTTAATATTTTTGTAGCGTAGTGCCTAGATACTGTTATTATGAAGGAAGTCTAGGATTAAAATGATTGTTGAATTTGTGTGTGAGTGTATTGATCTTTAAGATTTGTGAGCAAAAGAACAGAGCATTCTCAGTCATTTCTTTTACGTATGTAAAAAGTGTCTGATGTCCCCCTACTCTTATTCGATTGGTTATTTTACTCAGTGGCATGTTAATTATGTTTCTACGGTCACTGGATAGTATAAATATGCTGATTCAGTGGTTAGCTATACATTTTGCGGCGTCTCGTCCCCTAGGAAATCTTCAAGTTAGTCTGTGAGATTTTGTCAAGGCCCGTGTCATCAACAGTCATATTCGACTACAATTGAGTTTAGATTCGGATTCATCAGCTAAGTAGAGTGTCTGCTGGTAAGTCTTTCACATTTTAAGCCTCATAAGCTTCCCTTTTAATGTCATTGCCATATTGTGCAAGTTACAATGTTTTAGCGTATTTTCAGAGTTTCTAAGGATATGAAGTGAATTTTACTTTCGCTTCTAGTTTCGTTACTTTCGTCTTAGTGAAGCCATTTGTTCGTAAATTAGAATTTTGTCTTTATTAAATCTCATAAACGCTATTACTTTAGCTTTAAATTGGTCTTCGTTGATTTAGTAGGCTTGTTTCACTGCACCCTTACCTATCATTGATTTTAAATAAAACTTTATTATTTACTATTTTCGTGTCATGACTATTTATGTAACCGGGGCTACCGAAGAGTTACAAATGTTGTCCCACATTTTCATGAAGCCAGACCGTTAGAGGTGGTTCCAATAAGTCATTTTACTGGCATAGAGGATGTACATAAATGTGTAGGGGAGATTTTTATTGAGTGATTTTTAACAAATGATGATGGTAAACTATAATCAAACTGCGGCAGAAACGAAAAAAGTGTTCCCGCCCTTAGACATAAGCGTACTTTACATCAATAATTTTATTGCAGTAAGTAAGTCTTGTGCAATAGGGTTCTAATTTATCCGGAAAAAACTAAAACAAAAAAAAATTAGGGATTAGTAATTCCCTGATGTTGTAGGATATTTACTATAACATGAGAAATAAGAAGTTGGTTATTTTATTTCACTTGAAATGAATTGGCTTAGTTGGTGGCTTAGTGGTAGCTGAATAGGCTTTAAAAGGTGGCTAATTTCGGACCAAAATTTGTACGTTCTTATAAAGTATTGGAAGTTGTGAATGGAACTGTACATGTTGAGGGGAAAGGTCAACCGTGAACTTGGATCAGGTTTAAGTTTAGAAATTTATAAATTTATAAATGATAAGGAGACTTATAAGTACGAGTAGTGATTCCTAACTACCCACACCACGTAGATCATTCAGTTATTATTCTTCTTCATCTCAGTGTGGATTTAATGATAATTATAATTTTCGTAATATTTTTGGTGCACAAAATGTTCCTCAATCGTCTCGAGCAAATTCAGATAGAAATAGTGACCCAAACGCATCAGTGCAGTGAAAAGAATCGAACAGCATTCACATGCTGTGATAAAAGAAATAGCACCCACTGTAATCATTTTAATGTCAGAAGTAACTTTATAACATGGTTCCATGTTATAAAACATTGCGCGCGAAAACTCCACAAAGATGATTATCCTTGACAATTTTACGTTGTCTTTATTCATACGAGAATTAAACAGAAAGTGGAAAACATTATGGTCTCGGGCCATTCTAGGACAGAGCAAAATATATTTCAGTACAATACACGTTTGCCTCATAAAAAGAAACTCATCAATACATCATTTACTTTCACCTAGAAAATCTTGCTTGAATGTTCATTTGGTATTCATCAATAATCTGATTAGACTTTATCTTGATCAGGTATAATCAGGTTTATCAAGAATTTCATTTGATTGTTCGACAGAAGTTCTCTAGATTAAGGTAGCTGAGGAATCTGAAAATTAAAGTTCTTTTTCAGCTCCTAAAATGAGACCCCAGCTTCGATCAGAAAGCAACAGTTGCAATCTCGAATTTCGTCAGACGCCCACCGATAGAGAATGATTCTAATTGTAATCTCGCATGTACAGCATCAAAATTCCACCTACAACCTGGAGTTGGACACAGTTTTCTATGGCCCGGAGTTGTACCCAGTATTCGGCAACTCGGAGTTTGACCTAGACCTAGACAACCTACAATGGAGTCTAGATATGTACGGACGCTTCCGAATAGTTTTATACTGAAAACAAAGATTCCACTGGAAACAAAGATTCTCCAATGACGCTAACAAAAAAGACAATCTGTCGCTATAAGTTTCGCGTTAGAACGGCAGAGTTACGAGATGCTCTTTTCGTGCACCTGCATTAGTGCGTTCCAGCACCATGTGACTCAGGTGGTCTGGAAAAAGACACGTGTAACGTATTGTGGCAGCTTGTCTTTTGTGTTAGCCTTGTCTCTGTGCACATATTTGATAATGAGAAACCTTTTATACATGCCTTCCAGGATATAAAGAAAAGTCCTCATCGAGAATTAAGCCAGCCAATTCCCAGTCGCCACTCTAATTAGGTGAAAATGCCTGTTTTTTTTACATTTAAGTAGTTTTTGCATCAATGCGTATGAAGAACTAGCAACTGGAATATTTTTCTGTTTTTGCATATTATTTTGGAATTTTGAGGAGGCTTCAGCGTTTTTTTTAAGTGTTTAAAAACCTTATGAAAAATGTTAGAAATTATGTATCACATTTTCCTGAACTGCTTCGTTTTTTTCTGGACAAATATTTGTTAAACTGAGGACGTGAGTTTCAAAACTCGCCTTATCCAAAAAAAAAAAAAAAAAAAAAAAAAAAAAACGAGTTTTCTGTATAAATCTATTCTATTGCTGAACCTACATCGTAAAAACACTACAATCCGCAGAAAAAAAACTAGTTTTATCGTGTATTTCTGGCATTGTAAAATTTTGGTTTACAATAAAAATCAATGGACGCAGTCATATGTTTTACGCAATTTCCCAATATTGGATTATCTGGATAAGGCGAGTTTTGAAACTCTCCTGACTTGTAATATGTGCATGCTGAAACGTAGTATGTTTATTTAAAAATGCTATTCTGATATATCCATTTATTAGCTGAGTAAGTAGCTGAGAATTTGAATCTGGCGATGCTAGTTTGCGGTTTTTTTCGAAAACCCTCTGGGGTTTAGGAACGTGTTGACGATGCACTGCGAAACCTTTCATTAGTAACATTTGATTAACTTGACTTTCTTCTTGGTGCTCGTTGTGCGTTTTCCGTATTTTTAATTTGAGAAGTTTTCGCATTTATGCTAGGAATTATTGTTAATGATTTGTATCAATATTTGTTTTGTAGAAATGATTATAAGAAGTGTATGCATATATAATAACATTTATTTTTTGGAAAGACGCTCCTTTATCATATTTTAGTACTCTATTTTACATTTCAGTAAATAAAATTTAGTAAATACAAAGGTTTGTAATTTGTGATTCTAAAATATTTTTCTTTTTAAATTTGTATACTTTATTTTTCTTGATGTGAAATGTCGCATAAATGAATACTTTCAGTTTGTTCACTTTTGTAATCATAGAGGTGGTTTTGGACTTGCGATTTTTGAAGTAAATTGAAAAGTCTTCAGTTTTTTCTACTAGGACGGTATTTAGAGGCTTCAGTTAGGTTTAGTTTATTTTTTGTTGTTGTTGTTGTTTTTGTTTTAGATTTCGAGTTTTTTCATATGTTGATTTTCGCCTTTAAATGTTTAGATTTAGGAAAGTTTTGCTTCGATATTTCACTTTCGGAATCTTGCTTAGTACTTCTAAGTTTAGCACGTGGAGAGTGAGATACCACGTTTATATTTTCTCAGAAGAGTAACGAACATTTTGCTGTTGTTTCTCTGAAATACTTTGAATTTTAGTAAGGAAGCTGATTTTGTACAGTGTAATGCTAGTTAACCATAAATGTAATGGTTAAAAGTTAATAAAATAACATTAATTTTGCACCAAAAATTTAATATGATTGCCCATCATTTGCTCTAGTTAATGTTTAGACTCTAATTTGATGTTTAGTAAAACATTAACTAGCTATGAGTTTAGCCGAAGATATTTTTCCTTTTATATTCCGGGAAAGGTTGTAACGCAGAGACTACCATCTGTCATTATGAAGGTAGTCTAATATAGAAAATATTGCTGAGTTTGGTGCGTGAGCGTTCTTTCCGAATTCCAACACATCACGACTTATAGTTTCAAATAAAAAGTAAATTGAACTGCCTTTAGTGATATTCTTTGGCGCTATACTTTTAGTCCTGTTGAACCCTTGTGCAAGTGATACTTTGCGGTGTATTTTCATGGTTTCTAATGACCTAGTTTTACATTTGTATCCTGTGAACTGTTACAGTACTCATTTGACCGTAAATTACAGTTTGACTTTACTAAATCTGATTCAGCTTATTACTTCAGCTTTAAATTGATCTTTCGTTAATGTAGTAGCCCTACTCCACTGCATATATGTTTATTATTGATTTTAAATATATCGTTGTTATTTTAAACTATTTTCTTGACGTGTCTACTTATTTAGTTGACGGCTCCGAAAAATGAACTAAAGTTTAATACTATTCATGAACCAAAATGATTTATCCATACATAAAAATACGAAAACCTACTCTTGAAATGCCGTATTATTAGTAATATCGAAATATAAAATAATAAATGATAAACGAAAGAAAAAAAGACTTATTATAATTATCTATAATCTTCTATACTAATCTATACTTCTATACTCCTATTATAAAGAGGAAAAAATTGTTTATTTGTAGGAGGTAAGCTCAGGAACTACCGAACCGATTCCAAAAGTAATGGTATCAAAATGATGGTGTTAGTCCAACTTAGAACATAGGCTATATTTTATGTCGGTGCCACTACCCCAAAGGAGGTGCAGGAGCAAAAAACGTTCTAAAAATGCGATTTTTGCGTTACTGAAGGGCCTAGAAATACGAAATTTGGAATATTAGTTACTTATAAGATATAAAAGATGTCTAAGAACAGTTCTTAAACAATTCAAAATTTAAAAGGGGTGAAAATGCACAAAAAGCGTTCTAAAAACGTTCTAAATGGTAGTTTATACATAATCTCAGGAAATACCAAACCGATTTAAAAAATATTGATGTCAAAATGATAGTGACAACGTTTGCTCCAAGATAGGCTATGTTTATGTCGGTGCCACTACCCCAAAGGGGGTGTAGGAGCAAAAAACGTTCTAAAAATGCGATTTTTGCGATACTGAAGGGCCTAGAAATATGAAATTTGGAATATTAGTTACTTATAAGATATAAATGATGTCTAAGAACAGTTCTTAAACAACTCGAAATTTAAAAGGGGTGAGAATGCACAAAAAGCGTTCTAAAAAACGTTCTAAATGGTAGTTTATACATAATCTCAGGAAATACCAAACCGATTAAAATTATAATGGCGTCAAAATGATGGTGAAAACCCTTGCTCCAACATAGACTATGCTTTATGTCGGTGCCACTACCCCAAAATTGGTGCAGGAGAAAAGCGTTCTAAATTGCGGTTTTTTCGTGACGGAAGGGCCTTGAATCGTGAAATTTAGAATGGTAGTTAGTTATAAGATATCAATGATCTCTAAGGACATTTCCTAAAAAAGTCGATATTTAAAAGGGGGGGGGGGGTCAAAATGCGCAAAAAGCGTAGTAAAAAACGTTCTATTGCGATTTCTAGCAATCTCAGGAAATACTGAACCGATTTCAAATATAATGGTGTAAAAATGATGGGGACAGATCTTGCTCCAAGATAGGCTATATTTTACATTTGTTTCCAGTACCCCAGAAGAGATGCAGAAGCAAAATGAGTGAAAAGCGTTCTAAAAACGTTCTAAATGCAGATTTGTCACCAATATCTCAGGAAGAATCAAACTGATTTCAAAAGTAATGGTAAGAAATTGATGCTGACAGCCTCTGCTGTAACATAGACGCTATTTTAAGTCGGTATCACTATCACCTAGACTTTGCAGGAGCAAAAAAGCGTTCCAAATTTCGATTTTTGTGATCGGTAGGGGCTAGCAACTTAAATTTAGGCAAGGTACATATTTATTACATATAAATGATCTTTAAGGACAGTTTCGAAAAAATTGGAAATTTAAAAAGGGGTGAAAATGCGTGAAAAGCGTTCTAAAAACGTTCTAAATTGCGATTTCTACTCAATCTCAGGAAATTCCAAAGCTATTTCAAAAGTAATGGTTGCAAATCAATGGTGACAGTCACTGCTATAACATAGGTTATATTTTATGTTGTTGTCAATACCATCTGAGGGTTGCAAAAGCAAAACATGTTCCAATTTGCGTTTTTTGCATAACTGAAGGATCTAACACTTTGAAGTGTGACATGGTATTTACTTACAAGATGCAACTGCTTTCTAGGAACTGTCGAAAGAAAATTTCAAATTTAAAAAGGTGAAGTTAGCGAAAAGCGTTATGAATTACAATTTTTATGTAATCTTATCAAATACCAGATCGATTAAAAAATTAATGACGACAAACTGTTGGTGATAGAACCTGCTCAAACATAAGCTATATTTTATGGCTGTGCCACTACCACCAGAGGGTTGCAGTAACTAAAAACTTTCTAAATTGCGATTCTGTGATACTGAAAAGGCTAGAAACTTTAAATATGGCATGGTAGTTACTTATAAAATATAAATGCCCTCGAAAGTCTGTCGAAAATAAATTCGAATTATAAAGGGGTGAAGTGAAGGGGAGGTGCGAAAAGCATTCTAAAAAAGTCCTAAATTACGATTTCTACGCAATTTCAGGGAATATAAACCAAACATAAAAGTAATAGTTGCGAATCAATGGTAACAGTCTGTGATCCTACACAGGCTATATTTTATGCTGATGATTCTACCACCTGGGGTTCACAGGAACAACAAACACTCTTAAAAAGGCCTTTTAAAGCTTTCTAAATTACGTTTCTGTGGAAAATTAGGAAATAACAAACCAATTTCAAAATTAATGTTGGCAAATTAAAAGTGACAGTTCCTATTTCAACATAGCCCTTTATGTTGAGAGAGGTGGTACGACTTGGAATTTGACATGATGTTTAATTTTAAGATGTAAGAAGATGGTTTCTAAAAAATTCAAAACTTCAAATGAATAGTGAAATGAGCGTATTAATTGAGCATAAAAGTTTCAAAATATTTTCAAAATTATTATTTATTTAGTTTTATTTCGTTTTATTAATTTAAGTCTCATTTCTGCCTTATTCAGTGTAACAATGATTATTCATCAAACTGCGTTTTAAATAGTAATTTTTTTAATTATTCCTAAAAGTAATAAGTACCTTTTAATAAAATAAAATATTACCTGTTAATAAAATAAAAAATTAGTTAGTACCTTTTAATAAAAATTAGACATATAAATATCACTTGGCATATTTCAAATATTACGCGAGCAAAGCCGCGGGGTTTGCTAGTATCATACTCCTATTATAAAGAGGTAAAAATTGTTTATTTGTCGGAGATAAGCTCAGGAACTACCGAACCGATTCCAAATGTAATGGTATCAAAATGATGGTGTTCGCCCAACTTAGAACATAGGCTATATCTTATGTCGGTGCCACTACCCCAAAGGGGGTGCAGGAACAAAAAACGTTCTAAAAATGCGATTTTTGCGTTACTGAAGGGCCTAGAAATATGAAATTTGGAATATTAGTTACTTATAAGATATAAATGGTGTATAAGAACAGTTCTTAAACAATTCGAAATTTAAAAGGGGTGAAAATGCACAAAAAGCGTTCTAAAAAACATTCTAAATGGTAGTTTCTACATAATCTCAGGAAATACCAAACCGATTTCAAAAGTAATGGTATCAAAATGATGGTGTTAGTCCAACTTAGAACATAGGCTATATTTTATGTTGGTGCCACTACCCCAAAGGGGGTGCAGGAGCAAAAAACGTTCTAAAAATGCGATTTTTGCGTTACTGAAGGACATAGAAATATGAAATTTGAAATATTAGTTACTTATAAGATATAAATGGTGTCTAAGAACAGTTCTTAAACAATTCGAAATTTAAAAGGGGTGAAAATGCACAAAAAGCGTTCTAAAAAACGTTCTAAATGGTAGTTTCTACATAATCTCAGGAAATACCAAACCGATTTAAAAAATATTGGTGTCAAAATGATAGAGACAACGTTTGCTCCAAGATAGGCTATGTTTTATGTCGGTGCAACTACCACAAAGGGGGTTGTAAAAAACGTTCTAAATTGCAATTTCTATGCAATCTCAGGAAATAATGAATCGATTTCAAATATAATGGCGTTAAAATGATGGTGACAGATCTTGCTCCAAGATAGGCTATATTTTATATATGTTTCCACTAATCCAGAGGAGATGCAGGAGTAAAATGAGCGAAAAGCGTTCTAAAAACGTTCTAAATGCCGATTTGTCACCAATATCTCAGGAAGAATCAAACTGATTTCAAAAGTAATGTTAAGAAATTGATGCTGACAGCCTCTGTTCTAACATAGACGCTATTTTAAGTCGGTATCACTATCACCTAGACGTTGCAGGAGCAAAAAAGCGTTCCAAATTTCGATTTTTGTGACCGGTAGGGGCTAGCAACTTAAAATTAGGTAAGGTACATATTTATTACATATAAATGATCTTTAAGAACGGTTTCGAAAAAATTGGAAATTTAAAAAGGGGTGAAAATGCGCGAAAAGCGTTCTAAAAACATTCTAAATTGCGATTTCTACTCAATGTCAGGAAATTCCAAAGCTGTTTCAAAAGTAATGGTTGCAAATCAATGGTGACAGTTCCTGCTATAACATAGGTTACATTTTATGTTGCTGTCACTACCATCTGAGGGTTGCAAAAGCAAAACATGTTCTAATTCGCGTTTTTTGCATAACTGAACGGTGTAACACTTTGAAGTATGGCATGGTATTTACTTACAAGATGCAACTGCTTTCTAAGAACTGTCAAAAGAAAATTTCAAATTTAAAATATGAAGTGAGCGAAAAGCGTTGTAAATAACAATTTTTATGTAATCTTATCAAATACCAAACCGATTAAAAAAATAATGATGACAAATTGTTGGTGTTAGAACTTCTCAAACATAAGCTATATTTTATGTCTGTGCCACTACCACCAGAGGGTTGCAGTAGCTAAAAACTTTCTAAATTGCGATTGCTGTGATACTGAAAAGGCTAGAAACTTTAAATATGGCATGGTAGTTACTTATAAAACATAAATGCCTTCGAAGGACTGTCGAAAATATATTTGAATTAAAAAGGGGTGAAGTGAAGGGGAGGTGCGAAAAGCATTCTAAAAAAGTCCTAAATTACGATTTCTACGCAATTTCAGGGAATATAAATCAAATATAAAAGTAATAGCTGCGAATCAATGGTTGCAGTCTCTGATCCTACACAGGCTATATTTTATGCCGATTATTCTACCACTTGGGGTTCACAGGAACAACAAACGCTCTAAAAAAGGCCTTTAAAAGCTTTCTAAATTACGTTTCTGTGGAATATTAGGAAATAACAAACCAATTTCAAAATTAATGTTGGCAAATTAATGGTGACAGTTTCAATTTCAACACAGCCCTTTATGTTGAGAGAGGTGGTAGAACTTGGAATTTGACATGATGGTTAATTTTAAGATGTAAGAAGATGGTTTCTAAAAAATTCAAAACTTCAAATGAATACTGAAATGAGCGTATTAACTGAGCATAAAAGTTTCAAAATATTTTCTAAATTATTATTTATTTAGTTTGGAATTAGTTTTAGTTCTTATTAATTAAAATCTCATTTCTGTCTATAGCACTTTTACAATGAAGTTTAGTCAAACAGCGGCTTAATTTGTAATTTTTGAATTATTCCAAAAAGTGTTCTTCTAATAAAAAAAAAAACTCATACAAATATCACTTGGCATATTTAAACAATTACGCGAGCAAAGCCGCGGGGTTTGCTAGTCTATACTCCTATTATAAAGAGGAAAAAATTGTTTATTTGTCGGAGGTAAGCTCTGGAACTACCGAACCGATTCCAAAAGTAATGGTATCAAAATGATGGTGTTAGTCCAACTTAGAACATAGGCTATATTTTATGTCGGTGCCACTACCCCAAAAGGGGTGCAGGAGCAAAAAAAGTTCTAAAAATGCAATTTTTGCGTTACTGAAGGGCCTTGAAATATGAAATTTGAAATATTAGTTACAAGATATAAATGATGTCTAAGAACAGTTCTTAAACAATTCGAAATTTAAAAGGGGTGAGACTGCACAAAAAGTGTTCTAAAAAACGTTCTAAATGGTAGTTTCTACATAATCTCAGGAAATACCGAACCGATTCCAAAAGTAATGGTATCAAAATGATGATGTTAGTCCAACTTAGAACATAAGCTATATTTTATGTCGGTGCCACTACACCAAAGGGGGTGCAGGAGCAAAAAACGTTCTAAAAATGCGATTTTTGCGTTACTGAAGGGCCTAGAAATATGAAATTTGGAATATTAGTTACTTACAAGATAGAAATGATGTCTAAGATCGAAATGGTAGTTTCTACATAATCTCAGGAAATACCGAACCGATTCCAAAAGTAATGGTATCAAAATGATGGTGTTAGTCCAACTTAGAACATAGGCTATATTTTATGTCGGTGCCACTACCCCAAAAGGGGCGCAGGAGCAAAAAACGTTCTAAAAATGCGATTTTTGCGTTACTGAAGGGCTTAGAAATATGGAATTTGGAATATTAGTTACTTAAAGATATAAATGATGTCTAAGAACAGTTCTTAAACAATTCGAAATTTAAAAGGGGTGAGACTGCACAAAAAGTGTTCTAAAAAACGTTCTAAATGGTAGTTTCTACATAATCTCAGGAAATACGTAACCGATTCCAAAAGTAATGGTATCAAAATAATGGTGTTAGTCCGTCCAACTTAGAACATAGGCTAATATATATATTTTATGGCGGTGCCACTATCCCAAAGGGGGTGCAGGAGCAAAAAACGTTCTAAAAATGCGATTTTTGCGTTACTGAAGGACCTAGAAATAAGAAATTTGGAATATTAGTTACTTATAAGATATAAATGATGTCTAAGAACAGTTCTTAAACAATTCGAAATTTAAAAGGGGTGAAAAGGCACAAAAAGCGTTCTAAAAAGCGCTCTAAATGGTAGTTTCTACATAATCTCAGGAAATACCAAACCGATTTAAAAAATATTAGTGTCAAAATGATGGTGTTATTCCAATTTAGAACATAGGCTATATTTTATGTCGGTGCCACTACCCCAAAGGGGGTGCAGGAGCAAAAAAACGTTCTAAAAATGCGATTTTTGCGTTACTGAAGAGCCTAGAAATATGAAATTTGGAATATTAGTTACTTATAAGATATAAATTATGTCTAAGAACAGTTCTTAAACAATTCGAAATTTAAAAGGGGTGAAAAAGCGCAAAAAGCGTTCTAAAAAACGTTCTAAATGGTAGTTTCTACACAATCTCAGGAAATACCAAACCGATTTAAAAAATATTGGTGTCAAAGTGATAGTGACAACGTTTGCTCCAAGATAGGCTATGTTTTATGTCGGTGCCACTACCCCAAAGGGGGTGTAGGAGCAAAAAACGTTCTAAAAATGCGATTTATGTGTTACTGAAGGGCCTAGAAATATGAAATTTGGAATATTAGTTACTTATAAGATATAAATGATGTCTAAGAACAGTTCTTAAAAAATTCGAAATTTAAAAGGGTTGAAAATGCGCGAAAAGCGTTCTAAAAAACGTTCTAAATGGTAGTTTCTACATAATCTCAGGAAATACCAAACCGATTTAAAAAATATTGGTGTCAAAATGATGGTGACAGCGCTTGCTAAAAGATAGGCTATATATTTTGCGGGTGGCATTACCCCAAAGGGGGTTCTGGAGCAAAAAAACGTTCTAAAAATGCGATTTATGTGTTACTGAAGGGCCTAGAAATATAAAATTTGGAATATTAGTTACTTATAAGATATAAATTATGTCTAAGAACAGTTCTTAAAAGATTCGAAATTTAAAAGGAGCGAAAATGCGCGAAAAGCGTTCTAAAAAACGTTCTACATGGTAGTTTCTACACAATCTCAGGAAATACCAAACCGATTTAAAACATAATGGTGTCAAAATGATGGTGACAGATCTTGTTCCAAGATACGCTATATTTTATATCTGTTTCCACAACCCCAGAGGAGATGCAAGAGCAAAATGCGCGAAAAGCATTCTAAAAAACGTTCTACATGCTGGTTTCTACACAATCTCAGGAAATACCAAACCGATTTAAAACATAATGGTGTCAAAATGATGGTGACAGATCTTGCTGCAAGATAGGCTATATTTTATATCTGTTTCCACTACCCCAGAGGAGATGCAGGAGCAAAATGCGCGAAAAGCGTTTTAAAACGTTCTAAATGCCGATTTGTCAGCAATATCTCAGGAAGAATCAAACTGATTTCAAAAGTAATGGTAGGAAATTGATGCTGGCAGCCTCTGCTCCAACATAGACGCTATTTTATGTCGGTATCACTAACACCTAGACATTGCAGGAGCAAAAAAGCGTTCTAAATTTCGAATTTTGTGATCGGTAGGGGCTAGCAACATAAAATTAGGCAAGGTACATATTTATTAGATATAAATGATCTTTAAGAACAGTTTAAAAAAAATTGGAAATTTAAAAAGGGGGTGAAAATATGCGAAAAGCGTTCTAAAAACGTTCTAAATTGCGATTTCTACTCAATCTCCGGAAATACCAAAGCTATTTTTCAAAAGTAATGGTTGCAAATCAATGGTGACGGTCCCTGCTATAACATAGGTTATATTTTATGTTGCTGTCAGTACCATCTGAGGGTTGCAAGAGCAAAATCTATTCTAATTTGCGCTTTTTTCACAACTGAGGGGTCTAACACTTTGAAGTATGGCATGGTATTTACTTACAAGTTGCAACTGCTTTCTAAGTACAGTCGAAAGTAAATTCCAAATTTAAAGAGATGAAATGAGCGAAAAGCCTTCTAAATTACAATTTTTATACAATCTTATCAAATACCAAACCGATTTAAAAAATAATTGTGACAAATTGTTGGTGTTGGAACCTGCTCAAACATAAGCTATATTTTATGTCTGTGCCACTATCACCAGAGGGTTGCAGGAGCAAAAAACTTTCTAAATTGCGATTTCTGTGATACCGAAAATGCTAGAAACTTTAAATATGGCATGGTAGTTACTTATAAAATATAAATGCCCTCAAAGGACTGCCGAAAATAAATTCGAAATAAAAAGGAGTGAAGCGAAGGGGAGGTGCAAAAAGCATTCTAAAACAGTCCTAAATTACGATTTCTATGCTATTTCAGGGAATATAAGCCGATTATAAAAGTAATAGTTGCGAATCAATGGTAACAGTCTCTGATCCTACACAGGCTATATTTTATGCCGATGATTCTACCATCTGGGCTTCACAGGAACAACAAATGTTCGAAAAAAGGCCTTTAAAAGGCGCTTTCTAAATTACGTTTCTGTGGAATATTAGGAAATAACAAACCGATTTCAAAATTAATGTTGGCAAATTAATGGTGACAGTTCCTATTTCAACATAGCCCTTTATGTTGAGAGAGGTGGTAGGACTTAGAATTTGACATGATAGTTAATTTTAAGATGTAAGAAGATGGTTTCTAAAAAATTCAAAACTTCAAATGAATACTGAAATGACCGTATTAATTGAGCATAAAAGTTTCAAAATATTTTCAAAATTATAATTTTTTTTTAGTTTTATTTCGTTTTATTAATTTGAGTCTCATTTCTGCATAATGCAGTGTAATAATGATGTTTAGTCAAACTGTGTTTTAAATAGTAATTTTTGAATTATTCCTAGAAGTAATAAGTACCTTTTAATAAAAAAAACTTTTAATAAAATAAAATATTACCTTTTAATAAAATAAAAATTTAGTTAGTACCTTTTAATAAAAATTAGACATATAAAAAGCACTTGGCATATTTCAGATATTACGCGAGCAAAGCCGCGGGGTTTGCTAGTAATATTATAAAGAGGTAAAAATTGTTTATTTGTAGGAGGTAAGGTCTGGAACTACTGAACCGATTCCAAAAGTAATGGTATCAAAATTATGGTGTTAGTCCAACTTAGAACATAGGCTATATCTTATGTGCGTGCCACTGGCCAAAAGGGGGTGCAGGAGCAAAAAACGTTCTAAAACTGCGATTTTTGTGTTAATGACGGGCCTAGAAACATGAAAATATGAATGGTAATTATTTATAAGATACTAATGATCTCTAAGGACATTTCTTTAAAAAATCGAAATTAAAAAAGGGTGAAAATGCGCGAAAAGCGTTCTAAATGGCGATTTTTACGCAATTTCAGGAAGTACCAAACCCGTTTCAAAAATAAAGTATCAAAATGATTGTGACAACATTTCTCCAATATAGGCTACATTTTATGTTGGTGCACTACACCTAAAGGGGGTGCAGGCCAAAAAAAACGTTCGAAATTGCGATTTTCGTGTTACTGAAGGGCCCAGATACATGGAATTCGGAATGGTAGTTACTTATTAGATATAAATGATTTCTAAGGACATTTCTTAAAAAATTCGAAATTTAAAACGGGTGAAAATGCGCAAAAAGCGTTTTAAAAACGCTCTAAATGGCGATTTTTGTATTGTTGAAGGCAGCGGATACATGGAATTAGGTAGTGCAGTTATTTATAAGATACAAATGATCTCTGAGAACATTTCCTAAAAAATCGAAATTTAATTGAAGAAGCAAAAAACGATCTAAATTGCGTTTTTTTTTTTTTTTTTTTTTTTTTTTTTTCTTTTTTGTAATATTGCAGGGGCTAGCAACTTGAAACTAGGCATGGTAGTTACTTATAAGATTTAAATGAAATCTAAGAACTTTTCCTAAATAATTTAAAAGGGGTGAAAATGGACAAAAAACGTTCTAAATTGCGATTTCTACGCAATCTCAGAGAGTACCCAACCGATTTCAAAAGTAATGGTTGGAAATTTATGATGACAGCCCTTGCTCCAATCTAGGATCTATTTGTCGTCGTCACTACCTCCTTGCGGTTACATTTTTTAAAAAAACTTTCTAAATAATGATTTTTGTGATATTGAAGGGGCTAGAAACTTGAAAATTAGCATGGTAATTACTTATGAGATGTAAGTACTCTCTGACAAGAGTTCCTTAGAATTTTGAAATTAAAAAGGTGTGAAAATGAACGAAAACCGTTGTGAGAAGTCTAACAATTAATTTTGGAATGGTAAATACTTCAAAGATGTAAATGCTTTCTAAGAATTGTCGAAAGAAAATTTCAAATTTAAAAGGATGAAGTGAGCGAAAAGCGTTCTAAATTACGATTTTTATGCAAACGTTTGAAATACGAAACTGATTT
This sequence comes from Maratus speciosus, assembly GCA_963932465.1. NCBI lineage: Eukaryota > Metazoa > Arthropoda > Arachnida > Araneae > Salticidae > Maratus > Maratus speciosus. The sequence goes on along the minus strand of OZ010788.1, from coordinate 376,271,017 downwards.
GAAACATAATGATTGCCAATTGATGGTGATAGAACCTGCTCAAACATAAGGTATATTTTATGTCGAAGGCTGCAGGAGCATAAAACTTTCTAAATTGCGATTTCTGCGGTACTGAAGAGGCTAGAAACTTTAAACATAACACAGTAGTTACTTATAAAATAAAAATGTCCTCTAAGAAAAGTCGAAAATAAATTCGAAATTAAAAAGGGGTGAAGCGAAGGGAAGGAGCGAAAAGCATTCTAAAAGTGTCTTTAATTACGATTTCTATGGAATCTCAGGAAATAATAAACCGATTACAAAAGTTATTGGTTGCGAATCAAGAGTGATAGTCCCTGATCCTAAACGGGCTATATTTTATGCCGGTGTCATTACCACCTGGTTGGCAGGAACAACAAGAAAGCCTTTAATAACATCTAAATTCCGTTTTCTATAGAATATTAGGAAATACCAACCGATTTAAAGGTTAATGTTGGCAAATTAATAGTGACAGTCTCTGTTTCAACATTTTTCGAGACATTCTATTTTAACTCTGTTTTAGCATTTTATGTTTGTGCCACTAACACCAGAGAGATGGTAGACTGTTATACAAGAAGCTTGGAATTTGACATGATGGTTAATTAAAAAGCAGAAAACGAACGTCTAAAAAATTGATGGTGATATTCCCTGCTCCAACATAGGCTATATTTTTTGTTGTTGTCACTAACATCTGGGAGTGGAAGGGCAAAACATGTTCTGATTTGCGTTTTTTTGCATAACTGAGGGGTCTAACACTTTTAAATACGGCATGGTATTTACTTGCAAGATGCAACTGCTGTCTAAGAACAGTCGAAAGAAAATTCCAAATTTAAAAGGATGAAGTGAGCATAAAGCGCTCTAAAAACGTTCTAAATTACAATTTTTATGCAATCTTATCAAATACCAAACCCATTTAAGAAATAATCATGACAAATTGTTGTTGATAGAACCTGCTGAAACATAAGCTATATTTTACGCATGTGGCACTACCACCATAGGGTTGCAGGAGAAAAAAACTTTCTAAATTGCGATTTCTGTGATACTGAAGAGGCTGGAAAATTAAAATATAGAATGGTAGTTACTTATGAAATATAAATGTCCTCGAAGGACTGTCGAAAATAAATTCGAATTAAAAAAGGGTGAAGCGAAGGTGAAGTGCGAAAAGCCTTCTAAAATAGTCCTAAATTACGATTTCTATGCAATTCCAGGGAATATAAACCGATTATAAATGTAATAATAGCGAATCAATGGTAATAATCTCTGATCCTACACAGGCTATATTTTATGCGGATGATTCTACCAGCTGGGGTTCACAGGAACAACAAACTTTCCAAAAAATGCCTTTAAAAGCTTTCTAAGTTTCGTTTCTGTGGAATATTAGGAAGTAACAAACCCATTTCAAAATTAATGTTGACAAATTAATGGTGACAGTTCCTATTTCAACATAGCCCTTTATGTTGCGAGAGGTTGTAAGATTTAGAATTTGACATGATGGTTAATTTTAAGATGTAAGAAGATGGTTTCTAAAAAATTCAAAACTTCAAATGAATATAGAAATAAGCGTATTTGTCTAGCATAAAAGTTTCAAAATATTTTCTAAATTGCCATTTATTTAGTTTTATTTCTTTTTATTAATTAAAGTCTAATTTCTGCCAAATGCCGTGTAATAATGAAGTTTATTCAAGCTATGTTTTAAATAGTAATTTTTGAATTACAAATGTATAAATTTAAAAAAGTATAAACTATAATAAAAGTATAAATAGTATAATTTTTTTAATAAAAGTATAAATTGTTTTAATAAAAATTATACATATAAATATTACTTGGCATATTTCAAATATTACGCGAGCAAAGCCGCGGGGAAATACCTATGCATTTTATTTAAACTTCAAAGCATTGTTTCTAAATCACATATGCGAAAAAAAAGTTACTATTGGCGTAAAAACGCCCGTTATTGGCGAGATTTTTCCCCGATAACATAAAAGTACCGAAAATAGAGTTGAGTTTTCAAAAACTTTGCTTTTAAATTAAAACCTATTTATATTGATTCATAGGCGAATGATATCAAAGGCAAATCAATACTACAGGAGTTCAAATATTCAATGCGAGAAAGTTTTAAAATTTTTATTAATGAATTTTCAAAATTGAATGACTCACGTACAAATTATTTACATTTGTAAAATTAATCAAAATTTCTGAACTGTTCGTTTGTTTATATGAGTAATATGTTGAAAATAGCTTGTTATTTTTAATTTACTCGAAACATTATAAATGTATAGTTTTTGAAGGTTTTAGAGAAAATGAAGAAGAATAGATATGATATAACGTAGATTATTTCAATAAGTCGAACAATCGCCTTATTTACGCATCAGAATGAAGGCTGCGATACGGGGTTTTTTTCTCCCCGAGTTTGAGTGCGACCCGGTATCATCATCTTAGCGTTATTATATAAATAGATTATCTAATAAATGAAGAAATCAAAAACATTAAAATCAGGAAAGAGGAGTTCTCAGAAAATCCCAGTCGCAAAGGATTGCTTTATATCAATTAGTAAAACACAACACACAGCAAATATTCAGTAAAAGTAAAAAAGCACTGCGGCTCCGCTCCTGTGATTTTCGGCGCAAATTAAGCATCGCATTAAGCTGAAAATTCGATCAATAAGAATATTTTTACAAACTAGAAAAATAAGTAGTTAGTAAACATAACACGACCACGAATAAAATCAGTAAATATGGTGGCGGTTAATTAAGGCATTCCTCTTTGCCGTTCGGAAACCATTGACATAGAAAACCATAGAGCCTACACTTGCGAGCACTAGATAGAAGTATTCTCCTACTTGAGCGACACGCTACATCATATATGTAAGCTCTTTGGTAGTAAAAAACGCAAAGGATTGGAGATGGGATGGAAAGGAAAAGATAGTTTTGTCTTTGGTTTTTTGAAGTGCTGTTCCGCTGGGTCCAAAAGCAAAGAATTCCGAACAATATTTAAGTATTCACTAGAAACAAAGTGCTACAGAAGCAGAGTTCCGGTGAGCTCCGTCCACCGGCGCGTATAACGTACAGATTGTAATAAACAGAAGCAAAATGGTGGATGCTGTTTTTGTTATCTGAAAGTCTCAGTCGATTAAAAGCAAAGTTTTATGCTTGAAAATTATTTAAGAAAACGTCTTAAGTCAATAACCTGAGATATTTTTAACTTTATTAGAGTGTATTTAACTCTATACAATGAGGTAATAATCGTAATTAAATGATAAAAGAATACTTTCAGAACATTTTAATTTCAATAATCCTAACAATCCCGAATTACCTTGAGAAGTGGAAAAGAAAAATTGACAACTAAACTAGAATCCTATGGAAAACTTTTATGAAAAAAATCTTGACTACTTTTTTGCACTTTAAGTTAGTTTTATCTTTGCTATTTAAAGTCGACCTTGCTGAGTAATGACAAATATTAATAAAATAATCAATATTATAAAGATAGTAACTTGGATTACTGAAAATATTAAACAGATAGCAAGATAAATAAATAGCGCCAAATTTCACATTTCTTGTAAAATTACTCATTATTATTAAATTATTTCTACCCTATATCTATAAAATACTATAGTGAAATGAATTTATGAAACGATTTCATGAAACAATTTTACGAAACGACCAATTCGGATATATGATACGAATATGTGAAATATTAACTGCCAAACTTTTCAATGCAAAGATGTAATTGTTTTTCCGCCTTGGTTTTCTGTTCAATTTCAATGAGGAAATGGCCTCAATAATGAGAAAACATTATCATTTACCTATTTCTCTCTCTCATCCAAAGCAATGATGAAAAAAAAATGTTGCTACTATTATAGAAATGTCATTAAAATTTAAAGCTAATTAAAAAGCCAATAATATTTACTTTTTAATACTTTAAATTTAGAAATTTTCAGAGATATTATGATACCTTTGTATTTATGCGAATATGCATCGCAGATGTCAAAGTAGACATAGACGTTGACGTGACTGATTTATTTCACAGTAAAACATATTTGAAGTTATGTATGGGCATTGAATATCGGTAAATAAAAAAATTACCGCAGAAGAAAATGGTGTAATATTTAGCAGAATTTTTTAATCAAAAGCTATGATAGGGTTTTTTATTTATTTATTTATATTTTTTTTTACTGACATTTTAATTTTTTTTTAAACGTGAAACCCATATTTACTAAAAACGAGCTGGATTTTTTAAAGGCATAAAAATTCAATGCTTTGGCGCTATTACAAATGTTGTTTGAAAAATGTATTTTATATATATATATATATATATATTTAAATAAATGAGTATTTATAATCTATCGATATAAAAATCATTTCAAAACATCAAAATACTCATTAATTGTTATAAATGATAAACATGCATTTTAGAATTGCAAAATACCTTTATTTATCTACATTTCGGCATGCTTCATTTCATCAGACGGCAACATTCTCAAGAAAATAAAATGATAAAATGTTTTGCAAAAATTCAAATTGAAAAACTCGTGAACAAAAACAAAAATCACGCGAACACAAGCATAATGAAATTAACTGCAATTTTAAAATGGAAATTTGCGAACGTGATTTTTAACCCCTAGAAGGGCAGTGATGCCGCTACCGCATCACATAATTTTTAAATGCCACATTGGCACCCGAATTTTTTTATGACAATTACACTTTTATTAAGTACGCGAAAATATACTTTTACATCTTTACAAATAAATTTTCTAGTAAGTACTAGTGTCATTTAATTATTTCAAAATTTTACGAATACAAGTACCTTACCCTGAAAGGGTTAAATGAGTATTTGTATAAATGTGGTTGGTAGAGATGAGACGGGCTCAGCCCGAGCCAAAAAGCTCGAGGCCGGGCTCACGATCATATTTTATATCAATCAAGCTCGGTCGTGCACACGAGCAATCTTTCTGAAATTGGCAATTTTATTTATTTTTCTCGTATCTCTCTATTCTAAAAACAAGTAACTAACGCTGTCACCGTCGCTGACAATGATTTTTTATTTGTGTGTGTGTGTGACCGGAAGTATTTCTTCTTTAATATTAAGAAAACTACTGCATACAAAAATATCAAAGTGGGTATTGTTATAGACAAATGTTTGATAAATACGTTGAAGCAGAGAGTTTTTAAATCAAAGACTTATTTTAAGAGAAATTTAATGTTAAAGTTGGGCAAAAGCGTTCCATTAAAAAAGTTTTACAGCGGCAAGAAAAAATTCATGGGAATTTATTCATTCTTTTCTAAGGATATTCCACAGAAACTCGCGATGTGCAGACTGCATTTATTTTTTTTAGTTTCCCTCATTTTTTGAGGGTTTATTTCAATTTTAAATTCAAAATTTTCAGTATTTCCAGCGATATTTTTTAAATATTATAGAAAAGGTTATTATTTTAAATTGTTGCCAGTTGTTAAAACAACGGAAAGAATAACATTTCCTTTAAATTAAAAATTTATTCACAAGTGACTATTATAAACAGGACAAAACCCTTTCGAATTACAATTAAATGATTATGTATTAAAAGCAGGAAAATATTGAACATTACGTCATAAAAATTGTTTTTACATAAGCATATTGAAAATGAAATAAAACTTTAGTTATTTAATGCGTGTTAAAAGCTGTAAATGGGCGAAATGACGTCCTATTTCAAATGTCCAAATAATATCACTGCAAAAATTTTAAATTTCAAAATATATTTACCTGAAAGATTTATTTCAAATATAGACTTTCAAAAACTTTCAAGTTAGAATTAAAGGATTGCGTATTAAAAGCAGAAAAATATTGAAAATTACATTATAAAACATATATTTACAGGTTAATATTAAAAGAGAAAGAAAATTTTAAAATAATAAAATCATTAACCCCTTGTGCTCTCCGCGGTTAGCGGATGTATGTCACTAGCCACCAGTGTTGCCGCATCTTTCATTTTTTTTTCTTTTTTTAGAAATTTTGAATTGACACCTGAAAAATTTAATTGGGATTTTTCTTTAACTTTATCACCACTAACCCGAAGGGGGTGCAGGAGCAAAAAAACGTTCTGAAAATGCGATTTTTGTGTTACTGAAGGACCTTGAAATATGAAATTTGGCATGGTAGTTACTTATTACATATAAATGCTCTCTAAGAACATTTTTAAAAAGATTCGAAATTTAAAAGTGATGATAATGCGCAAAAAGCATTCTAAAAAACGTTCTAAATATCAATTGCTACGCCATCTCAGGAAGTATAAAACCTATTTCAAAAGTAATGGTTGGACATTGATGGCGATAGTCCTTGCTCTAACATATGCTCTATTTTATGTCGGTGTCATTACCACCTATGGATTACAGGAGCAAAAAACGTCCTAAATTGCGATTTTTGTGATTCTGCAGGGGCTAAAAACGTGAAATTTGGCATGGTAGTTACTCATAAGATATAAATGATCTCTAAGAACATTTCCTAAAAAATTCGAAATTTGAAAGTAGTGAAAATACGCGAAAAGCGTTCTAAAAAACTTTCTAAATTGCAATTTTTAACGCAATCTCAGGAAGTACCAAACCGATTTAAAAAATAATGGCGTGAAAATTATGATAACAGCCATTGCTTCAACATAGGCTATATTTTATATCGGTGCCACTACTCCAAAAGAGCTGCAGCAGAAAAAAAAAAAAAAAACTTTCTAAAAATGCGATGTATTTCTGAAGGGCATAGATACATGAAATTTGGCAAGGTAGTAACTTATAAGATATAAATGATCTCTAAGGACATTTCTTAAAAAAATCGAAATTTAAAAGGGTTGAAAATGCGGGAAAGGTTTTTTTTTAAACGTTCTAGATTGCGTTTCCTAAGCAATCTCAGGAAATATCAAACCGATTTAAAAAGTAATGATTGTAAATTGATAGTGACAGTCCCTGCTCCAACACAAGCTATATTTTATGTTGTTGTCACTACCACGTGAAGAATGCAGGAACAAAAAAGTTCTAAATTGTGTTTTTGTGATACTGAGGGGTGTAACATTTTGAAATTTGGCATGGTAATTTCTTAAAATATGCAAATGCTTTCTAAGAAACGTCGAAAACAAATTCAAAATGTAAAAGGATGCAGTGAGCGGAAAGCGTTCTGAAAACTTGTAAATTTCGATTTTTATGCAATCTTGTGAAATACCAAACCTATTTCAAAAATAACGGTTGGAAATTGGTAGTGATAAAACCTGCTCAAACATAAGCTATGTCAGTGCTACTACCGCGAGAGGGTTGTAGGAGCAAATGACATTTTAAATTGCGATTTCTGTGATACTGAAGAGGCCAGAAACTTTAAATATGACATGGTAGTTACTTAAAAAATATAAATGCCTCTAAGAACAATCTAAATAAATTCGAAATTAAAAGGAATAAAGCGAAGAGAAGAACCTAAAAGAGTTCTAAAAAAGCCCTAATTTGCGATTTTTATGCAATCTCAGGAAATAATAAACCAATTATAAAAGTAATGGTTGTGAATCCATGGAGATAGTCTCTGATTCTACACAGGCTATATTTTATGCCGGTGACACTACCACCTGAGGTTGGCAGAAACAACAAACGTTCTAAGAATTACCAAAATGACTTCAAAATTAATATTGGCAAATTAATGGTGACAGTCTCCTTTTCAAGATAGTCGTTTTATATTAGTGTCACTTCCACCAGATTGGGGATAGACCGTTACATAAGAAGCTTGGAATTTGACATGATAGTTAATTTGACGATGTAAATACGTACTAAGAACGGTTTCTGAAAAATTCAAAACGTCAAATGAATACTGAAATGAGCATATGAATTGACCATAAAATCTTCAAAATACTTTCTAAATTATCATTTATTTGGAATTAGTTTTAGTTCTTCGTATTAATTTAAGACTTATTTTTGCCTTATGCAGTGTAATAATGAAGTTTATTCATACTGTAGCTTAATTAGTATTTTTTTAATTATTCCTAAAAGTATAATTTCTTCTAATAAAAATTGGACATAAAAACGTCACTTGGCGTATTTCAACTATTACGCGAGCAAAGCCGCGGGTTTTTGCTAGTATTATTATAAAAATCAAAGAAAAGGGAAGTTTTTAAAAAGTCTGCTGGTAATGGAAATATTTTTGAACAATGTACCGAAAAAATTATGCAAAAATTAATCTTTTATAATTATGCTAAAAATTAATATATTTTCTAATTTAATAATATTCTTAAATTTATACGTTTCAAATTTATATAAATTAAACAACCCTAACTTATTTCATTTTCTTATAATGAGCTAAAATAACTGTCAAATGGAAACATATCGTAAATAATTTTCATTTACAACTATCATTTAATCTCAAATCTTTAAAAGTGATAATAGTAAATTGTTCTTTAATTGTATTACTACATTGTGGCAAACAAATATAAAAAAATACATTTTTAAAATGGTGCACAATAGAGAATTAACTGAAACAGTTTCCTAAAGGATGGTACAAAACTATATCTTATAAGATTTAATCGAAATATATAATTTATACAATTGCACATTTACTATTAGAAGTAAACTGAAATGATTTATAGTGCTTTGTAATTGTAATAAGAATCAATTTAAAGTCAATATCTCACAGAATTTAGATACTACCGTCTGAAATCCTTACAGCTACAAAATCTAATCTATGGTAACGTCGCAATTTACTGTAATCTCGATTCTCGAACAGTAACTGAATAGTTTCGGCCCCACCTGTATCTATTAAACCATTTGTAGTGACATCGTGTATCTAGCAATATTATAAAGCTCAGCAGTATCTCAAAATATTGCTCACTGAACAATGCATTAATAGAAATCAATTGAATTCTATGTTCGTGATAGTGTCCTATATCTCAGACAGAATCAAACTTTTGCGATATTCATATATTATTCATTTTTAATATGTGAGCATAACAATGTTTATTATTAAAAATTATTCATTTGTATTTTTTTCTCTTAATGTATGTTATGAAATGTTCATTGCAAGAATCCTTAGTATATCTATAGTGTATAAATATTTGTTAAAAATTAAAGATATTTTATACAGTATAATATATAGAAATAATAAAACAAATATACTAAGAATACAAAAGAAAAATATTTAATTTTGCTTATATTACTGAAAATAAAAAAATGAGAGCGTCATAAATAAAAAGAGTCGATAAAATTTAAATTAACAAGCATGTTATCCTTAATAAAACAACCTAAACGTATTTACTTTCTTTATAACAAGCTAAAATAACTATCAAAAATAGAAATATATAAAATAATTTTATTTTACAATTATCATTCCATCTCAAATCTTTGAAAATGAAAATAGTAAATACTATAATTGTATTAGTACATAGTGGCAAAAGAAAAAGTACGTTTTTAAAATACGGAGACAATAGAGAATTATCCAGAATAATATAACTAAAGAAGGGTAAAAAATTTATCTTACAGGATGTTTTTCGAAACATCTAATGTATACAATGACACATTTTCTATTAAAAGTAAACTGAAATAATTTATAGTGATTCGTAATTGCAATCAGAATCGATTTAAAGTCAATATCTCACAGAATTTAGATACTACCACCTGAAATTATTAAAGCTGCAAAACCTAACCTAAAGTAAAGTCACAATTTACTGTAATTTTGGTTCCCGGGCAGTAACTGAAAAGTTTCAGCCGCACCTGTTTGCATTAAGCCATTTGTAGTGGCGTCGTTTATCTACCAATATTCTAAAGCTCAGCAATACCTCAAAATATCACTTATTGAGCTATGCATTAATATAAATCAATTGATTGGATGTTCGTGATAATGTTCTATATGTCTGCCACTATCAAACTATTACGATATTCATATCATATATATTTTTAAAATGTGAATATATAATAATACTTATTATTAAAAATTAGTTATTTGTATTTTTTTTCTTTACCTGAATGAATTTCATGAAATGTCCATTGCGAGAATCTTTAATATTTCTTCAGTATCTAAGTATCTGTTTAAAAAAGTCATTCTATGCAGTGTAATATGTAGAACTAATAAAATAATATACCGGGAAAACTCTATCGTTAATCCTGTTAAATTCCCTTTAATTTAATGTCTCACTTGTCTAATTTACTTAAATATTATGCTTTTAGTATTCTTAAATTAATTGTTCCATTTCTGATCTTTTTCTTTAAAAATGTTCTTTTAGCAACCATTTTTTTTCCCTTCCGAGAATTTACTTTCCTGCGCGTATTCCGGGATATTTATTTTTACCTTCAAATTCATCCATTCGCTCTGTCACCACTCTTTGCACGGCGTGATATCTTTAATTATTAATTTATTGAGAGCGCGACCTAATTCATATTTGTATTACTACACCAGACGCACAAAAACCGATGCTCGCAGTCCTTCCTCACATTTTGGTCGTCTTTACGTTATTCATACCATCCCCTGGTCGCCGTTCGATGTATTCTATTATCTACAACTTTGCTTAACCTTAAATTACTACTATGAAGCGATGGCTAAATATAACCGTGCTGACGAAAAATGTTAAAATAAAATTCTGAGTTGACTTTATGTATAGTCTCAATTATTTTGGAGAAACTACACTGGATAAATGTGTTCCATGGCCTTCACACGTTGACTGCAACAATTCTCAAATAACCATATTGATTACTACAGAAACGTTCTCTTTTAGCTTATCCTAATGCACGACTTCGAGATTGATTATTCAGTTACTATCATTTCGAAGGTAACTCCACTTTCGAATCACCATATAAAGTCAACGTCGTAATCTTTAACACGACAGGATTTCCAGTTTTCGTTACACTTACTAGCCAACAGGATCGACTTTATTTGTTCTAACAATTTACACTACTGTACTCTTTCAACTTCTATGGGATATCCATTCACACTTTTCTAGTATATACAGCTATACCCAACCGTTTGTTGTATGGTTTTTTTTTATAAAGTCTTATTATTCTTTTAGCAACGATTTTTTTAATAATACAGTTAATAATTCATGTATTTTTTTGTACGGAACCCTCTGGGCGCAAGTAATACTCGCACTTGACCATTTATTATTTAAAGTCAAAGCAGCTACATAATTTTGTTTTCCGGTATAAAGTCATTTCCTTCAGTCTTATACATTCTAGTATCTAGTAAGTCTGTTAATTTGTTTCTTTTTCTTTTCTTTTCTTTTCTTTTTCAATAGACGTGATTTTTAGACAATTTTTTCGCTAGACGTGATACTCTACTAATATCATGACAGCCAGTTACTTCATTTCAACTAGTAAACCCTTCCAATGTTAGAATAATCTAACACACACACACACACACACACACATATATATATATATATATATATATATTACAGCAGCGGTCACCACCCTTTTGAACCTCACAAATCACCAAATTTCATAATTTTTAATCCTTCGGAACACTAATAAGAATTTTTGAATAATATATATACATTTACACAATAATTATCACAGAGTTTCTATTTATTAACACATTCACGACGGGAAACGAGAATTCTCGTTTTCATTCAAAAAAGATCATTGACTAAGGGTGTGGCTTCAACCTTAAAGAAAATGCATTTATATATCATGTTGTCTACTTTTTTTTTTTTTTTTTTTTTAGATTATAAGACATTTTATATTAAATTCGTAAGCTGAAAGTTATTTACCGATGCATAAACTTGGGAAACCTGTCAGAAATACCAATTTACAAAAGACTTTCAAAACAGGGAGGAGCTTCAACAGTTTTAAAATTCAGATTTGATAACATTTGCCAGTCGGCAATGTGTTAATGTGAAATGTATAGTCGTGGAAAAAAAGGTAAACACCCCCTACTAACTCCTCAAGAAATTATCGTAGAAGAAAGTTACTGGTACCGAACGATTGGATATAAAATCTACTTTTAAATTATGTATGTAAAATTTGCTTAAGGGGCCATCTACATATTAAAACGAACCATAAGTTTTTTTTTTTTTTTTTTTCAATAGCAGTACACATTTCTAACAGTATAAATGAACTCTACACCCTTCAATTAGTCTAAAAGCAAATTTTTATGCAATTCTCACCACGAGTTTCCGAGAAATTAATTATTTTAAAACGAGCGTATTTTAAAGGCTGTATCTAAATTGAAGTTCGGTACTCTATTGTTATCCAAGAGAACTCCCTTCTTGATCAAGGCACCTTAAGCAAATTAATCCTGTTAATTTACAAGATAGCATAAGAAATTTCAAAATATTTAATCACTTCTATCATAGACGGCCCCTTAAACCATCATTTTGTCGTTTTTCAAGCATAATTTGAAAACTACTTGGTAGAAATATGTGAAATGTTGGATTTCCATAAAGCAGGACTTAATAAATCTGAATCCATCAAAAAAATTGTAGGTTGCAATTCATAATTTTTAGTTAATATTAATTTCATAATTCATAATTCATATCAGAAAATGATAAAAATTGCAAATTTAAGGTATTTATGCTTGGGTATATTAGTATTATTACTACACAAAATATTAGAATATTAGGATCATAATTTCAGGAGATATTAATAAAAATATGAAAAGGTAATTTAACATTACAAGCACTAAAATTTGAATGTTTCTAATTCAAAAACCTATCATTCAAATGACTTGAAATTTGGTGTCTAGGCATACTTTGAACTGAAGATTTGAAATATCTTGTTAAAATTGGGTATTGTCATTGAAAAAAATGAAGTTTGAATTCGTTTTAATATGTAGATGGCCCCCTAAGCAAATTTTATATACATCATTTAAAAGTAGACTTTATTTCCAATCGTTCGGTACCAGTAACTTTAGTATACGATAATTTGTTGTGGAGTTAGTAGGGGGTGTTTACTTTTTTTATTCCACGACTGTACCTATTCGATATAACAATATTATAAATGAAGGGCGTCAAACTGTGGTGGTTCGATGGATACCACTATTTTTAATAATACTCTTCGACTTATTCAATCTCAGAAAGAGCTTGTTTAATTTTAATAAAATATTTAAAAATTGTTTAATTATAAAAAAAAAAATATTAAACTTAATTTAAATGTTGCAAAATAATTGAAGTTTATTTAATTATCACACATTTTTAATGCATCTGTTCGTAGTCCAGGCAAATTAAAATAAATACGCATTCAACATGTTAAAAATTATAAAAGAAACTATGTTAACTGATTTTTAATCAGTAACCCTAGCTGAGAAATATAACCAAAATCACACGAAATCCGAGCGCGAGGACACCCTTAAAAACGGATTTCAAAATGGACTGAGTCATATGTCGTTTTACGTTGCCCTGTTGCGTAGTTTGTAGTACAGACATAAGACGACAGAGGGCAGCACTAAGCAATTTATACTGCAATTTGCAAATATTCATTTTTTTTTCGAAAATTTGCTGTTTTATAAATATATTTTAATTCATTACAATTCGTATTATCTTAATTTATTTTAATTTCTAAAACCCTATTATGTTTTTTCTGTATTATATATAGGTATACTAATCGTTATTTTTTTTTTCTCTATTAGATAATTTTATTTTCTTGTGTACTTGTATTTTTCTAGGAAGTAGTGATGCATGTTTTGATTTTGTAAACGAAGCGTCATCCCGCCGGCTCCGTTGCACACTCTTTGTGGAGCCCCCGGATGTAATTCTCTGGTGTTGTAAATTTCCCTTGTACTATCCCGTCCCTGTATATCGACGATGACTTATAAACGGCCCCTGGTGTCAAGCACACAAGTCGGATGTATGTGTTCAATAAAACAAACAAACAAACGAAGCGTCGCCTCTAAATCTCGATTTTATTAAAATTTGAAAAGGGAAAGTTTTAATCGTATTTCTTCTGAATTACAAATATTTATTAATTATGTACTATAAATCTACATTCAAATCGCAAGTCTTCAAATAGTTATTTACGTAGATTCAACTTTTTAATTCAGCTATTCGCAACGGAATCTTCTTGTAACAAGACTGGAAGTCTGCAGATTAAGGGTTGTTTTTCTAAAATAAAGGTACTTTAATTTTCGAATTATTCTGATGTTATATTACAAACCCATATTCTCTATTCTCAAAAACTATATAGTTGTTATAAACCCTTTATGTCCCAAATTCTGAATTCATCAAAATTTCCTCTACTAAATCATTTTTCGTGAATTTTTGAAACTACATTTGAAGATTTACACAATCATATAATAAATTTTAAAAGGATTTTTCCAATTAAAATAAATTAATTAAATTTGATTTTATAGCAATTTGTGAAATATTTATAACTCCATTCAAATCTTTAATTTAAAATATTTTTTTAGAATTTTATAGAATTAGGAAATTTGCAAATATAATTTTCTTGCAATAGAAATATAGAAATATTTTCGAACTAAAACTACCCACATCCCCAATTTTTCAACGTCAACAAAACTGAAAAGATACAAAGACAAAATAAATCACCTTTCTAAAAATATTTTTTTTTAATTTGCAACCAATAATGCTTTTGCAACATGATAAAGTAAATCATCTATAACTCATTCTAAACTTTATTACTACAAATCGATATACTAAATGAATTTTCCATAAGTTATTTTAATGGTACTTTAAAGTATCGTCAAGGCAGGCAGGATTAATTTCTGATTTTTTTTTTTTTTTTTTTTTTTTTTTTGTATTAATGGTATTAAAATAATTAACTTGAGTTTTATTTTGTTTCAGATTGAATTTCCTCCAAAATGTACAATACTGAATTTTGTGTTATTTGTGAAAAAGAAATAAACAAGGAGCAAGATGTAGTTTTCGCAAAAGTGAGCAGACGATTTAAGTGAAGACAGACGAAGCCGTAAAAGAGATGTAGTTGCAACTGCTTGAATAACATAAGTGCCCATGTTTTGTGTCGGGAAGCATTTACTTAAAAAAAAAAAAAAGAGCATTGGAATTACAAAGCGCAAAGCTAGCTGTTGAGAAATCCAAAGGAAAAGTATTCGCTTATTTGAGATCCAGTTACCAGTGCTACTCTCTGTTTATTTTGTGAAAAATTTGTAGACTTTTCCTCTAAAATAAACTTAAATCAGAACAGAAGATATATTAATTTCAGCTCATGCATGAAGTTTAGTGACGAAAAAAGGAAGAGTTCCTGGCCAATGAAAAAAACAAGCAAGCAATGATTTCCCTCTTAGGTGAATTGCTTAAGGGGACAGGTACCTTTGAAGCGACAAATTACTTAAAAATGCGACTCTAATATGGATTGCAATAACTCTGCATCTGATTAACTTTTGGATATGAACCTTGAAACACACTTTAATATAGATACATATTAACAGTTAATGTTTCGAAAAAAATTTAGAAGCATATAAAGTTCTTTAATTTCGTTTAAAATTTAATGCATTTCATAGTACAGGAATTTGACTTATAGGGTAACTCCGGGAGAGTCCCTGCATACGGGATAGATGCCGCACTCCTTGTATTTCTTGTAATTATCGATAGATGGTCGTCAAACGCACAGTATAGGTGCGCAATGAGATTATTTTAACCAGTGTATAGCGTGAATCCCATTTCGATGTTTACTTGTAGAAGTACAATCCTTAATTTGACGTAAGTGCATGATTTCACAGTCCATATTTTTAAACACGTTATGTTTAAATACTTTTCATACACTAATTACTAAATGCATGCATGATTTCGAAGTCAAAACTAAGTGTAGCGTTTATATAGCGTAATGTGTGTATGTTTACGCCATTCTTCTTAGCGGTGGCAGGTAACTGTGATCGCCGACGTCTGCACCATGCAAAATGGGATATATGCCGCACTGCTGTTCCTATATACATGCCGCAGTTTCTTTTGTACGGGATGATTAAGTGTTATTAACTTTTCCCTTTCTTTTCGCATAGACTAACCATGTTAGGCATGTTATCAAGTTTACTAAAACCAAAGGAGAAAAAAGGGGAAAATAAAAAATAAGAAGGGCAAGAAATATACAAGTCAAGATGATAATAATGAAAAATTGGATTACGCGTAACACAGACGTTCTTTGCAAACTACTCCAAAAGAGAGGAATTGTAATTGGCTTCGTTGCATCATGTGTTTAAATGTAGTTACATACAGACTGTACTTTTTCGACACTTTTCCTGTAGATTGTAGTCGAAAAAACAGGTCTCTTAACCCATTCGGGACCATAGATGCTTATAAGCACTTCCATAAAGAGCTTACAAAATCTGTTTCTGGCACCGATAAAAAAGAAAGGTAATATTTGCTTTGTTTAATTAGCGCATTTTCATGGTTATGTAAAGGTAACTTCTTTTAAAAAAGTGGTACCAACCGAATAAAATGTGTGTAAAAGCCATTGGTCCCGAAAGTCCCGAACATTGATGCTACGTTGTTGTTGAAATAACAATTAAAATTTAATGTAAAAAAAAAAAAAAATAAGTCGATAATTTTAATAGTGAAAGTAGGCAACAATTATTAATTTGAATCTATTAATACGTTTCGTTGTACTCATTTAGTTTCATTTTGTTACTACATCGTTAATTATAGCCCATATATGAATATTTTTACTTTCTTCTATCTTTACAAGAAGAAAGTATTGGTTTCATGAAAATTTTCGAATTCCAGTTTTCGACGGATTTACACGTTTTATGAGTCAGAGATTCCAAAAAACATGTTTTTACAAAATGTCTGTCTGTGAGTCTGTCTGTCTGTCTGTCTGTCCGTCCGTCTGTCTGTCTGTCCGTCTGTCTGTATGTGACACAAATTTTGTGGGCGCTCTATCTCAAGAACTAATGGACGAAATTTCACAAAACTTCATATTTAGTTAGACCTTGATATAAACTGGAACTGATTAGTTTTTGGTAAAAATCGCCCAACAGGTGGCTCTGCTATGCGGCCTTTTTAACGATTTCCGCAAAAGCTCTATCTCAAGAACTAATGCACGGATTTTTATAAAACTTCAGATTTCGTTAATCCTTGATATGAATTAGTGCTGGTAACGTTTTGGTGCAAATCGCCCAACAGATGGCGTTGCTATGCTGCATTTTGAAGCATTTACACGATTATCGTAATAGCTCGATCTCAAGAAATAATGCACGGATTTTCATCAAACTTCAGATTCAGTTAGTGCTTGACATGAATTGACGTTTTGCCTCTTGTGGTGTAAATCGCTCAACAGATGGCGCTGCTATGCTGCATTTTTTGAGATTTCCGCAATAGCTCTATCTCAAGAACTAATACTTGGGTTTTCAACAAACTTCAGATTCAGGTATACCTGGATATGAATTAGTGCTGTTTATGTTTTGGTGTAAATCGCTCAACAGGTGGCGCTGCTATCCAGCATTTTTCACGATTTCCACAATAGCTCAATGTACAGAACTAATGCACGGATTTTCATCAAACTTTAGATTCAGTTAGTCCTTGGCATGAAATGATGTTTTGTACCTTTTCGTTTAAATCGCTCAACAGGTGGCGCTGCTGTG
Organism: Maratus speciosus; assembly: GCA_963932465.1. Taxonomy (NCBI): domain Eukaryota; kingdom Metazoa; phylum Arthropoda; class Arachnida; order Araneae; family Salticidae; genus Maratus; species Maratus speciosus. The sequence continues at coordinate 376,253,536 of OZ010788.1, read as the reverse complement.
CTGCATTTTTTGTGATTTCCACAATAGCTCTAGCTCCAGAACTAATGCACCGATTTTCATCAAACTTCAGATTCCGGTATACCTTAATATGAATTAGTGCTGTTTGTGTTTTGGTGCAAATCGCCCAACAGGTGGCGCTGCTATGCTGAATTTTTCAGAATTTCCCCTACAGCTCTATCTCAATAACTAATGCACGAATTTTCATCAAACTTCGAATTCAGGTATAGGTTCTAAATTGATGTAATTTCTTATACTATTTAAATGATTTAATTGACGTGATTTATATAGAAGGAAGTTTTGTGATGGCCACAACATACTAGTTTTTAAATATTTTTATTTATAATTCCGCTCTGTTCTTATTACAAGCGCGGCATAACTACCGCACATGTGCGGTGTCTCAGACTGAATGCACGGGTGACGCGCCGCAGTGTAATGTTTTAGAAAAGAAATTATAAAAAATTATTAATAATCTGTTTTGAATTTTTTTGTCGCACTACACACGTTGTATATTTACCATTAAATAGCACAGCATGATTTTTTTTTATGTCCACCATGAGACGTTATATACAAATTCAAAAAAATGTGCGGCATAAATCCCGGAATTACCCTATACCTTGAGTGCAGGATTTCTCATAAATAAATTGTTCTAGTAGCCCAAAATATTTTATTGAATAGAGATAGAACGTGTGTTTAAAATGCCTTACACTGAAAAAAATATATATAGTGATTATTTATTCCTTAAGAATAAAATGTAAAATTAATTTTTTTTTTTTTTGTTATATAAATAGTCATAATTTATAAATTTTTTCCTTGATGAACATAATAGTAGATAATTGTGTGCATATATAAGGTTTATATCTTCAGTCAAAATTTCATGAAATTCTATTCAGCCGTTTCCGAGAAATCATGCGCGCAATGACCAAAGTCACCGTTTTGAGAAAAAAGACTTTGAAGGTTGATTTACCTCTTGATAATATAATAAAAAATCTCAAATTTTCGCGCGCTACAAATATCTCGCGATTTTTTTTCTTTTAATGGGATAAAATTTGAATATAAGCTATAAAATAAATAATTGATTTTTAGAAACTGTCAAAAGTTCCTGACCCCTTAAGAAACAAGGCTGTACTGTTCACAACGCATATGGGGTTGACGATATAGACATTGTTCGTGCTGCAGTGTCATCTTCAGAACATGCACGTACTACTGTAATAGGTGAAGTTACCGATTTGCTGATTCTCCTTCTTTGCCACGCAAATGATAATGGCTTCAAGCTATGCTATCGCAGTGACATAAGATTCGGATCATATTTCAAACCAATCTATGATATCTTCAACATGCAGTCATTGTTAGATCGTGAACATTGCAACTTCCTTTTGTTTCTGCAGGCTTTCACGGCCTGCGATACAACATCCAGGATTTTTTCAATTGGGAAATCCTGATAATTTCTCAAACTGATGAGGAAGAAATATCTCCATTTTATTGTAAAAAAGGTCTTGTTCAAATTCATGTCTACATTCAGATAGATGAGGCTGGGAGAAAAGGAGTGCTTCTGTTTTATGACTTTAAGAGACTGGAATCCACAGACACACTACGTGACCAAATGTTGGTAGGGAAATTAACTACAGTAAACTCATTTGTTACACCTCATTGTTTGCCTCAGACCAGTTCTTCTACAAAATATCATAGCTATCGCACTTACTAATAAATATCTGGAAAGCTACTGAAGAAAGATTCTTGCCTGAAAAATGGGGATGATTTTTAAAAAATAATAATAATCCCTCATAATACTCAATACTCTGCGGCTTAGCACTAGCTCCAGATTATCTACTTAATACGATTCGATGTTCTTGCAAAACAAACTGTGCTACTTTGCGATGCGAATGCAATTGTAATTGATAGCCCTGTTCTATATCTTGTAGGGTGAATGGATATAACAACAACTACTTAACTTCTAACTATGGATATCATAAAAGGGATGAAAAGTTTTTTTTTTTTTCACTGGAACATTTTTGTAAAAAAGAACTTTAGCAGTAATTTGTAAGGAATCGTAGACTTTTGTGTACCGTTTAACGTTTTCGACTATACTTCAAAGTTAAGTTGTGAAAATAAAACGATAAATTTCAATAAGCGATATACTCTGATATTTCTGATGGCGATATATTTATCTGAATTTAAGTATACTATTGAGCAGTATTTCTTGATTAAAAACTCTGTCAAAAGCTTCTATTACAATTTTGATAAATTTTCATTCACAAAATTCCAGTACTATCGCGCTTATTTGAAATAAGTCCATTAGTTTATGGTATCAACGACGTTGCTGCAATACAGAGAGCCGTTGTTATTTCAAGTTGAGGCAAGCACCGACTTTTAATTTTTGTCACACAATCAATTGTTTCGTACGAATATGTAGTTCAAAACTGATAAATTTTTTTATTTCGTTTTCAGTCCCTAATAAATATTCACGTTTTAGGGAGAGCCATAATCAATGTTCTCGCCAACCAACGTTAGCGATTTGGAGAATTAAAAAAAAAAAAAAAGACAAACGAAAAGAAATGTTGTCAAAATAGATTCGGCGTGAAACACTGAAAAACATATCTTTAACCCCTTATTGTATCGTTTTTTTTTTCAAATGTTTAAAATAACCCATATTTTTAATTATTTATAAAATAGAAGTATGACTATCTGCTGCAGAAACTATCAAAAATAAGTACATTCTGAACGTCTCCTAATTGTGTAAGTATTTCAGACATTCTTTTAGTAGTCTAAATAAACATTAAACCGCTGTGAAAAAAAAAAAAAAAACCACTAAAAATTGCTTTGAGATTACGACTCTTAACCGATAGAAAATATTGACCGGTCAGTGATGCTTTCATACAATGAATAAATAATATGGTAAATTGCTAATTTCAACACCGCATTCCACTAAAACTTTTCTCTATTTGGCACTTGATATCATGTTTATTATTCCTTATTTTATTATTTATAAAGTACATTTATAAATAAAACACAAAAAAATCCAAATGTCCAGCTTTTTCTGTGGACCACCAAAGTTTGATCGCCAACCACCGGTTGAAGACCTCTGTTTTACTGTATAAATTTAAATTAATGTAAAAAAAAAAAAAAAAAAAAAAAAAAAAAACATATATATATTTTATGTACATTGAGAAAATGTATCGAACCTTCGAAAATATATATATATCTTATGTGATTGAATTGGAAGAAATTATCTTCAAACTAGCTTTACTGAGTATTGCATTATCGAAATTAAATAACTTTTATAGTTGTTATAATGACTTTAAAAAAATAATAAACCATCCCAACATTCATAGCATATTCATTTAGATTTCGGAATTGTGGTATCCATAATTTCAATTTTCCCGTTTATATAACAATTACCAGACATTATTGTACGTTAAAAACGAAACTTTACTATCTGTAAGACATACAGGTAAGTTTGTAAACATTTATTAAAATCTAAGATACACGTACAGTGGTGGTCAAAGTTGTGGGGTTTTTTTTTATTTCCGTGTTTTATTATTTTGTGTGATTATAGAATTTATCAGTTTCACTTAAATACCTATTTTTATATATGAAATTCATGAAAATTTAATGTAGAATTTAATTTAAAAGAACAGAATTAAAATATCTGCATTACAAAAGTTACTGCTACTTTAGACAAAAATACAAACACAATTAGTCATGAATGCTGAAGTGTATTGTAATAAAAGCTTCCAAGCTAATCACAATGATTTTTCTGAGAACCAATAAAATATCAGTAACTAAACTGTGGTATATTTTTATTTGTAAAAGTGGTATTTTGCTCGAATTAATTTTGCAGATGGGTGAATACTAGTGTAACTAAATATTGTTTTTTTTATATTTCTAATTTTTAATTTTAAACAATGCCATCAACAACAAGAACTGATTGCACACCTACAAAAAGAAGCATAATTGTCATATTGAGAGAAAATGGTCTCTCTTATGCTGAAATTGCAAGACAGGTTAGTGGATCCGTCACTTTATTTGGCGTACGAAAGTCCTGCTTACATTATAAAGAAACTAAATCTGTGATAAATAAGGCAAAATCGGGAAAAAATGCACAAGTGCTTCTGACGATAGAAAGATAAAAAGTATATGCCTCAAATATAGAAGAATTTCATAAGATGTTGTTCGATGTGAAATAAATGCAATGGGTATTTCAGTTAGTTCAAATACAATTAGGAGAAAATTAGCATGTTGTGGACTGAAAGGTAGAATTACGAGGAAAAAAGACATTTTTTAATCTTCAGCAACGCAAGAAATGAATTCAGTGAGCAAAATACCACATTAATTGATCAGAAAATCAGTGGGAGCAAATAATCTGGAGTGATGAGAGTAAAATATCACCCTTTGGTAACGGTGGGCGAAAATATGCGAGACGTAGAGTGGGAGAAGAGCTACATCCTGATTGCATTGAAGCAAGTACAAAAAAAACCCCAACAAATGTAATGGTTTTAGTCTGTATATATGCAGTTGGTCTGGACCGCATTAAAGTGATTGATAGCATTCTGAATGCAAGAAAAAAAATACATCGAAACTGTCGTAGAACCGAAATTGATACCTTCCATGATCTCTTCCCCAATGAAGCACCATTTATCTGTCAGCAGGATTGAGCTCCATGCCATACGGCACAAATATGCAAAGAATGGTTAAGAGTAAAAGCATACAATTATTACCCTCTCCAGAAAACAGCCCTGATCTGAATATTTGTGGCGAAGTTTGAAAATCCTAGAACAAAAAAATAGTCTATCTAATAAAACGCAGTTTATTGAAGCTATGGTTGATTCTTGGCTATATGTGATTAAAAAGGATGAACTCCAAACACTAGGTCTCTCAATGAAAATACACTATGAAGCTGTAATAAAAAACAAGTGTTACCCTACTAAATATTGGATGTGTAAGTGTAACTTTAAAATATAATGAAATCTAAGATAGATCTTAAATTTTTATGCGTAACTGTTTTTGTAATCTAGATATTTCAATTATGTTTTTTAAATTAAATTCTACATTAAATTTCCTTGAATTTGATATATAAACATTTGTAGTTAAGGGGAAATTGTTGTATTCTTCAAGTACACACATGGAAATTTCAAAATAAGTCCACAATTTTGACCACCACTGTATATTTTAACGTCTGAATTAAAATATTATTTTAAACTAAATATGAAACATTACAGAGACTTGAAGACATACTGGTGAGACTACGCGATGGTGCAACGAAACGTTTACTTTGTATGATTTGGATTTTAATTAAATGTTTTTATGTATATAATTTAAATTTAATTTCTTTTTAAACGTATTCATGTGTGTCTAATGTTTCATATTTAGTTTAAATATTATAGCTTTTTATATATAAAATTTAAAAGACGTAACATTAAAAAATATACATCCACGATTTCACAAATAATATGCAATACACGAAAACTTATATAGTCGTGTAACAAATATTTAAATACCGATATCCTAGATGGCAGCACTAAACGACAGTCTCTAATTTTAGAGGGCTGCCAAATAGGTTTTTCCCATGATTCATTGCGGATTAGCTGTCCCGCAGAGAATTCTGAGACACGCAATGGACAGGTGCTTGAAATGCAAGCTGTCTTTTTTTTTTTATTCCCCGGAGATTGTTTTGAGAGAAGGAAAAATGAGAAAATGTTTTCATATTAATACACGAAAACTTATATAGTCGTGTAACAAATATTTAAATACCGATACCCTAGATGGCAGCACTAAACGACAGTCTCTAATGTTAGAGGGCTGCCAAATAGGTTTTTCCCATGACTTATTGCGGATTAGCTGTCCCGCAGAGAATTCTGAGACACCAGGTGCTTGAAATGCAAGCTGTTTTGTTTTTTTAATTACCCGGAGATTGTTTTGGGAGAAGGAAAAATGAGAAAATGTTTTCAGTGGATTTCTTCTGAGCTTTGCGATGTAAATATGTAAAGTAATCATGTAAATAATATGTCTTGTAGTACAGATATTCATTAAACATTACTTTGTACTAAAGTATAGAGTGGCGTTTCCTATTTGAAGTGATGAGTCTATTTTTAATGACTGTAGCCTCTATTTATGGAAAGTAAAAAAGCTATAGTTGTATATTATTTGTAAACTAGTGGATATATTTGTTAAATGTTATGTCTATTAAATTTTACATAAAACAAGCTATAATATATTTTTTATAAAATCTGACCTGTGTGTCTTACAAATGGTAAACTTGTTTTTAAAAATATATAATAATGTCTGATAATTGGTAGATAAACGAAAAAAATTGTAAAAACAGACATTACAAACTAATAATGTGGATATATATATGTACGTTTTTTTATATTTATAGTTTCAATTTAGTGTACATACTACTTTCGCTGGTTTAAATAAATTTAAAGTGTTGTTGTTTTTTAGTATTATTCTTTAGAACTTAAATGTTTGATTAAATAATTTATTATATATAATATAAAATATTAGATTTAAAAAGAAATATAGAATATACAATTGAAAAGTTTTTAGTTCCCTTAAAATTAGTTGAAATAAAAACATGGAATGTCTTGAAAAACAATATAGTACTAATTATTATTAATTAACAAGAGTCATGATTTCTTAGATGCTTTAAAATAGAAAAAAAATATCAAATGCTATATTTATATTTTAACCAACTTTATATAATGTAAAATACAATTTTTAAAAATTGTGGGTTGAGTTTTAAATATTCATGCAACACATATATTTTTTTACAAGAAATTTTAAACATCTAATTTCTATATGCACTAGTTTAAAAGCATATGCAAACTAAAATGATTTATAGCATGTGTCAATCTTCGTATTTCTTCGTAATTGTAATCAGAATTAATTTTAAGTTAGTAACTCACACAATTCAGGATACTACTGTCCAGAATCATTATAGCTACAAAATTTAATCTATGTAGATACCGCAGATCAGTGTAATTACTGTTCAGGAACAGGAACTGAATAGTTTTAGGTGAACCTGTATGCTTTAAACCATTTGTCGTGGCATCGTGTATCTGGCGATATTACAAAGCTGAAACAGACTTCAAAATATCTTTATTGAGCGATGCATTAACAGAAGTTCAATGAATTATATGTTCATGATAATATGCTACATATCTACAACAAATAGACTAACTCAATATTAATATGATATTCATTTATATTCGAAAATAATTATACTTGTAATTTTAAATTGGCTACTTTTAATATTTATATCTTTCTAAAGGAATTTTACGTAATGTTCATTGAAGGAATTCTTTAGTACTATCAAAACATTTGTCAAATTATAAAATTTCAATTACTGCACACAGTATAAATTATAAAAATAAAAACATATTTACAATACTTACAACTGAACTATATTTAGTTTCTTTTCTATTACTTAAATTGTAAATTGTAGCTCTCATAAATTAAAATTTATTATTTATTTTTAATTAACAATCGTCTTGTTGTCTTATTTTTAATCTTAAAATGGAAAAAATATAATTTATGTATCTTTATTTCTATATTATTGTTAAATGATCTAACAGTTAAAATGTTTGAAAATTGTTTCTTCTGTCAGGAAATGTATAACAAGTGTCTTATAGAAATATGTCTTAAATGATTGATTCGAAAATTCTAATTTATATATTCACTAGTTTAACAGTAGAAGTAAATGTAAACTAAAATGATTTATAGTGATGCGCAATTGTAATCAGAATCATTTCATACTCAAAATCTCACACAATTCAGATACTATTGTCTGTAGTATAATCATTATCGCTACAAAATCCAATCGTTGGTAATGTCTAAATTTAGTGTAATTACTGTTCTGAAACAGGAAGTGCATCGTTTTAACTGGAACTGCCTGATTTTAACCATTTGTAGTGACATCATGTATTCAGCGATATTATGAATCTCAGACAGATCTCAAATTATCTGTATTGAGCAATGCACTGGCAGAAATTAAATGAATTATTGATTGGTGATAATGTGCTATATCTCGACAACAATAAAACAACATGATATTTAATGATACTCATTGAAATTAGTCAATTGTGATATTTATGGAAAATATTGTAGTATTAATTTGTAAACTGTAATAGATAGTAATAATTTTGATTATATAATAATTTTGATATTATTTATTTGTAATATTTTTTAGCTGAATATTGTAATTATTACTGTCTTAGTAACGCAAGAGTAGACCATTATGATAATTTATCAAATTACAGCATATGAAGTGGTATAAAATTATAATATTCCTATGTCAAATTTTTCCTATGTCAAATTTACTACGATTGTTTTAGTATGGTAATTTCTTATAATTCAATCCTACTCTCTTAATTCACTGAATGTTGACAATTTATTATCAGTTAAATTTTATTATTTTCTTACACACATATCTGCAAGATAATGAGGAAAACAATAATATATGGAAAAAGAAAACCAAAAAGGCCTCCTTCAAAATTTGCGTATTTGCACAAGCACTATTTGTGAAATAAAGATAATTTTCTTTAGCTGACAATGGAATGCAATTCTAGCACAATACCATACTTATATTCTTTAAGAGAACATAATAATAAAAATTTCGCAAAAAAGGCAGTTATATGAGAATTTATTTAACTAAATAAAATCAGACATATTGTGAATAATTGCAGAGTTATCTCCACATTTTAAAGAACACAAAATAATGGTTGTATTTCAAAGGATTTGTCAATAAAGTGAAATCACATCTTTAAATCAGTCAAATAATAATGTAATCAGAAATGCGCTTTCGCTTTATAACAAAAACTGTTTCGCTGCTTGATGATGCACTATTTAGATCATGAATGTCTATTCTTCTGGCTCTTTAGATCGCATTTGGTGCAAACAGATTGTTTGAGGCTACGAGTACTAGGTGGTTTTTTTCGTGTCGCACATGCATTTTACTAATACAAAGCACAGTTGTTAAAAAATATATGTAATCATATCCGATAAAATAAAAAGGAAAATAATGTCGAAGAATTTTTTTTTACTACTACCCTTTTATAAATTATTTTAAATGTATTGTGTACATCTACCAGAAGATTATGGCTGGTCCGATCTTACAGCGCTAATCCACTCATATATATATAAAACAAAATTGAAATTTATCTTGAAATGGAAAATAAAATTACTTTATAAGTGGCAAATTTTATACTGTTATAAATGTAGGTTACTCAATTTCGGTCATTAAATGCTTTTTCAACATTCAGTGAATAAAAGGAATAGGATTTAATTATAATAAATTATCATATTACTTAAACAATCGTAGTACATTTGGGGCTTTGTCTAAAGAATCTTAGCTTAGAAATTCCCTCCCTGTACGAATGTACTGTAATATAATATGAAAACAAAATATTGAAAGATACCATTTTTTAAGGATATATTCAACTGGTATTAAAATTGGTATCTAAATCATAGCAAAAGTATCTAAAACCGTTGATATGATTTATTTTAGGTGTATTAGGATAATGAAATCTATATCTGCGGAAATCCTTTTTGATTTTTTTCATTATTTGATGACATCAAAAACGTCTGATTTGACTGAGCATTTGTCCATTTATTAACGTATATTTTAAATTAATAATAGTTTTTTTGTTCCTAAAATTTTGACAGATATACAAGCAAAATTTATGTACCTAGCACGTTCTGGTTTGTGTATTTTTCACAAAAGTATTTGCGAAATACTGGTAACAAATATTTCGTCATTCAATTTTTAATATTTTCAATGTATATTTGATATATTTGGAATAATTTCATTTCATTCCACATATCTCTCACAGGCAAAAAAAGTGATGCAACTCTAAAAAATTCATTTTGCGTATTATTGCACTAATGAGCTTGACACAGTTGCGTCTTACGACAGAAAATATGTAGTTATCCGAAAAACTGTGATTACTCACACTGTTAAAACTTTGCAGCATTCTGTCCAGTCATTTGACTGTTTTTTGAAAAAAAGGTTTCATAACCATAATTTAACTATATTCTGACCATAAAATGACCAATAATAAGGTCAGAATAGAGTTAAATTACGGTTGTGTAGCCGTTTTCGATAAAAACGGTGAAATGACAGGACAGAATGCTGCAAATTTTTAACAGTGCAGGATATGTCAATTTTCCCTGCATGAGGCGGGCATACTGTTTGCGGGTATAAATCTACTGAATCTATCTCTTTTATTTCTTCATTCTTATCTATTTTACCATTTTATGTACGTTTTTGGAGTTGCAAATAGAGCTATGTTCTATAGTTTTATGTTATAGTAATAACTATCATAACTTCTTCTGTATCTTTTGCGTGATGTAGTATTTTGTAGTTGTGCCTCATTTCTTGAGGGTGAGCGATGTATCCACCCAAGAGGGATTTTTGGAATAATTTCATTTTATTCCACATATCCGAAAAACTGCGATTACTCACGGTATGTAATTTTTTCTCTACATGAAGCGAGTCTATAGTTTGTGGGGTCTATAGTTACTCAATCTATCTCTTCTATTTTTTTATTTTTAAGTATTTTTCGTTTTTATTTTCGCTTTTAGATTTGCAAATAGAGCTAGCTATGTGTTATAGTTTTATGCTATAGTATGAACTATCATAACTTCTTCTGTATCTTTTGCGAGATGTAGTATTGTTTAGTAGTGTCTCATTTCTTGCGGGTGAGCGATATATCCATGTAAGAGTATGTAAGAGCGGTATACCCATGTAAGCATTTCTATAACAGCGACATTACTTTTCGAATATATCCATTATGAAACTAGTATTTAATTTATATTGAAAGTAGAATGCTATATTGGCGTAATATTCAATGCAACGTAATTAATATGACCACTTTTAGGATTGCTTGCAGGGTTTCACATTCCCTTAGCTACTGAATTATAAGTATGGTGATCTATCACTTACATGACGCTTAATGGAACAAAAAAAAATGTCTTGTAACTGCGAAAGTCGTATAAATGAGAATTAAATTATTATATTAATATTGTACATTATTAAGTACTATATCTATCAAAATCAGTAATATTTTAGAAAATGTGTTATATGTTGAGTGGTGATTAATATATGTATACGTATAACCATTCAATAAGAAATGCTAAAGCGTATTAGCTTACCGTGCTCTGTATCTAACTATATAAAATACCGATTTAATTATATATTTTTAACGCAATAATAGTGGTTTCTTTTTTTACTGGGAGTACGCAGTGAACATATACTTTTCTGTGTTTGACAAGAATTATTGTTCTTAGAGAGATCGTTTTTACTGCACAAATCTTTGAATATCATCTCAATCTGCATAATGCACCTAGAGAAATTCTCAAAATAAATAAATTATACTTTAAAATTCTAAAGTAACATGATATTTATATTATACTATAAAAGTTCAGAGTAATAGATAACATAAAAAAATAAGATTAACAATACGAATAAAAACAGGAAAATATACTAGCTTTTTTGGGACGGATAAATGGAGATTACAAAGCTTATACATGAGAGAAGTATTAGTTTATTTAAAAAAAACCTCACCTAGGACTGAAATATTGATGTATAACTAAGACAGCAGTATGATTGAGCGGCGCATAAGAGAGATTTCACCATATGTAGATGTAAATGAATTACGTCATTTATGAAAAAATAAAAAGATAAATTTGTCAAAAATGAAATATATTTTGTTAAATTTAGTGACCATTGAGCTATAGTGTACCTTGTATTTGTTAGTTATTAGCATGATAGGTTTTGGCTTCGAATTCTTCTAAATTTTAAAAAAGCTAATAGTGGTTTTGATTACATAACATTTAATACGTTTAATGTAATTTAATAATTTTAGTGAGTGTTCGACTATCGTTATTCATTGTTCAGAATAAATTATTTGGTTTCCAGTTTCTTTATAATCAAACAGCATGAATCTAACTTTACATTTATTCTCATTTTCGTATTGTTATTATCCTCTTATATTATGCAAATTTTGTTCTTCAAACCCCTTATTAAACTTGTCCAATTTACTTATATTATAATTGTCTCTTTGGGGGTAATTCTTGAAATAAGCGTAATAATAATATTTGGCCATTTATTTACAAATATTTTACTAACTAAAATTTTTGGAATACATTTAAAATGCGACAGTAATATAAACTAAATTGTTTCTAGTTAAAAATATTATTTCGCAATATGAAAGTAATCAACTTTAAATAATCAAATCTAACTTTTACGATTACCTGCCTTAGTACCTGCTTTACCAATTAAAATATTTTCCCTTATTTATCCTCTAATTAAATATATATATATATATATATATACACTCTAAAATTGGGAGGAGTGAAAAGTTCACTTTTTGAAAGAGTGACAGGCCTTTTTACTCTTTTGGGAGTGAGTTTTATAAAAATACACTCCTTAAAGAGTGGAGTTTTCCATTCTCTAGAAAGGAGTGAGATGTCTCACTCCTGAAAGAAGAGTGACTTACGTGTGCATTTCTTATTAACCAATCAGAGCAGCAAGGCGACGACACCCTTTAAAGATAAGAAAAATGATCACTTTTTCGTCCGCCATTTTAAGATTAACAGATTAGGATATCATTAAAATTATTCTTTGGAATACATAAAATGAAGGTAAGTCTTGTTTAATTTTAAGCATTTATCCGTGTAGATATGTGGATTGTCCAGATTATGAACTAAATAGTTGTATGTTTGTATAGCAAAAGATTGATCGTGGAGTATTCATAAGTGATTGTGAGATTTCTTCATGTAGCGATCTGAAATGTAATTGTTTTAAGGTGACCGGGAAAGCCGTATCTCCGCCATGTTAAATTCACCAACTTTATGTACCTTTTTCTCAGAAATGGTGAAAGATAGATGTCTAAATTTTTTAGAGTAGTTTGAATAACATACTTTACGTTTTTTAACTGACCATTTTCGTTCTAAAGTGATTGTGAGATTTCTTCATGTAGCGGAATGAAATGTAATTGTTTTAAGGGGACCGGGAAAGCCGTATCTCCGCCATGTTAAATTCACCAACTTTATGTAAATTTTTCTCAGAAATGGTGAAAGATAGAGATCTAGATTTTTTAGAGTAGTTTGAATAACATGTTTTACGTATTTTAACAGACCATTTTATTGCTAAGTAAAATTCAAAATTAATTATTAATTATTTATTGAAAGTCATTTTTAAATTAGCACTTTTTGGTAAGATTTCACTGCCTAAAATAAATAATTCTCAACAAATCATTAAATCCCTGTGTATACAATATAACATAGTATAAGTATTAAAAAAAAATCTGAGTTCTTATGTTTAATAGATATTGAAACAAGTTGGAAATTGCTCACCAAACGTGGCAAATGAGGTGCGTTCGTACTATAACTAGTTTTAGAAATATTTTTTGCACCGCATATTGTACTGAATGTATATTTTAGTGCAATACATAAGTGCATATCCATTTCATTCTGTTCTGAAAGGCTGTAACATCATTAAAATGCACTTAAAATATTTTTTCCCCATTGGCCGTCATGTTTACTTTCATGTTATGTCATGTTACGTCATGTTACCGTCATGAAAACTTTTGACTGTCCTTGTAATTAAACTATGCATCCGATTTTCCTGAAATTTGAAATGAGTCTACAAAATTTTGCAACGAATATATATTTAAAATTTTAGATCATTCGGAAGGCTGTAACATCATTAAAATGTACTTGCAATAATTTATTTCCATTGGCCGTAATGTAGCGGAAAACCTTTGACTGTCCCTGTAATTAAACTATACATCCGATTTTTATGAAATTTGAAATGACTCGACAAAAGTTTGCAACAATTATATATTTAAAATTTCAGACCATTCGGTTGGGTAGTTTTTGCTCTGTTATATGCGGGTGTTGAATTCAGACCCTTATCTTCGGGAGGGATTTCTGGGGTTCCGGAGGGGGGGGGGACATTATAGAGTTCCGGGGGGGATTGCACTTGTTGACCATTGAAAACACAAAATCTCAAATCTTCCGGAGGGGAAATCCCCCCCCCCCGCTCCTTCCCCCCCCCTCCCTGAAATCAACTCTGATAGGCAGACTAAACGACGAATATAGGGGCTACGTATTTATATAATTACGAACGCACCTAAAAAAGGAACATAAACATGAAAAATCCAAGTTTTGAGAAAAAGGCGATTAAAGATTTATTGCCATTAAGCTGTGAAGTACTCTTAGAAAGAATGAATAATTTCAACACTTATTTTATATATATATAAACATGTGTGACACATCGTTGGAAAGACAAAAGTTTAAACTTATTTAATGATATAAAAAATAAAAATCGCTTTTTAATTGCGTTCGTAGTTATATAAATACGTAGCACTATAGTCGTCGCTCAGTCCGTCTGTCTGTCCGTCTGCCCGCATATAACATTGCAAAAACTACCCAACCGAATCGTTTGAAATTTAAAATATATAATCTATCTATACTCCTATTATAAAGAGGAAAAAATTGTTTATTTGTCGGAGATAAGCTCTGGAACTACCGAACCGATTCCAAAAGTAATGGTGTCAAAATGATGGTGTTAGTCCAACTTAGAACATAGGCTATACCTTATGTCGGTGCCACTACCCCAAAGAGGGTGTAGGAGAAAAAAACGTTCTAAAAATGCGATTTTAGCGTTACTGAAGGGCTTAGAAATATGAAATTTTGAATATTAGTTACTTATAAGATATAAATGATATCTAAGAACAGTTCTTAAACAATTCGAAATTTAAGAGGGTTGAAAATGCACAAAAAGTGTTCTAAAAAACGTTCTAAATGGTAGTTTCTACACAATGTAAGGAAATACCAAACCGAATTATAAAGTATTGGTGTCAAAATGACGGTGACAACGCTTGCTCCAAAATAGGCTATGTTTTACGTCGGTGCCACTACCCCAAAGGGGGTGTAGGAGCAAAAAACGTTCTAAAAATGCGATTTTAGCGTTACTGAAGGGCCTAGAAATATGAAATTTTGAATATTAGTTACTTATAAGATATAAATGATATCTAAGAACAGTTCTTAAACAATTCGAAATTTAAAAGGGGTGAAAATGCACAAAAAGCGTTCTAAAAAACGTTCTAAATTGTGATTTCTGCTCAATTTTGGGAAGTATCAAATCGATTTCAAAAGTAATGGTAGTGAATTGATGGTGACAGACCTTGCTCTAACATGGCTAGGTTTTATTTTTGTATCACTACCACCTTGGGGAAGCAGGAGTAAAAACCGTTCTAAATTGCGGTCTTGTGTTATGGAAGGTCCTAGTATCCTAGAAGAAGGTCCTAGTTTCTACACAATCTAAGGAAATACCAAACCGAATTATAAAGTATTGTTGTCAAAATGATGGTGACAACGCTTGCTCTAAGATAGGCTATGTTTTATGTCGGTGTCACTACCCCAAAGGGGGTGCAGGAGCAAAAAACGTTCTAAAAATGCTATTTATGTGTTACTGAAGGGCCTAGAAATATGAAATTTGAAATATTAGCTACTTATTAGATATAAAGTATTTCTAAGAACAGTTCTTAAGCAATTCGAAATTTAAAAGGGGTGAAAATGCACAAAATGCGTTCTAAAAAACATTCCAAATGGTAGTTTCTACATAATCTCAGGAAATACCAAACCGATTTAAAAAATATTGGTGTCAAAATGATAGTGATAACGTTTGCTCCAAGATAGGCTATGTTTTATGTCGGTGCTACTACCCCAAAGGGGGTGTAGGTGCAAAAAACATTCTAAAAATGCAATTTATGTGTTACTGAAGGGCCTAGAAATATGAAATTTGAAGTATCAGCTACTTATTAGATATAAAGGATTTCTAAGAACAGTTCTTAAGCAATTCTAAATTTAAAAGGGGTGAAAATGCACAAAAAGCGTTCTAAAAAACGTTCTAAATGGTAGTTTCTACAAAATCTCAGGAAATATAAACCGATTTAAAAAATATTGATGTCAAAATGATGGTGACAACGCTTGCTCCAAGATAGGCTAAGTTTTATGTTGGTGTCACTACACCAAAGGGGGTGCAGGAGCAAAAAACGTTCTAAAAATGCGATTTATGTGTTACTGAAGGGCCTATAAATATGAAATTTGAAATATTAGCTACTTATTAGATATAAATGATATCTAAGAACAGTTCTTAAACAATTCGAAATTTAAAAGGGGTGAAAATGCACAAAAAGCGTTCTAAAAAACGTTCCAAATGGTAGTTTCTACATAAGCTCAGGAAATATCAAACCGATTTAAAAAATATTGGTGTCAAAATGATAGTGACAACGTTTGCTCCAAGATAGGCTATGTTTTTATGTCGGTGCCACTACCCCAAAGGGGGTGTAGGAGCAAAAAACGTTCTAAAAATGCGATTTATGTGTTACTGAAGGGCCTAGAAATATGAAATTTAAAGTATCAGCTACTTATTAGATATAAAGAATTTCTAAGAACAGTTCTCAAACAATTCGAAATTTAAAAGGAGTGAAAATGCGCGAAAAGCGTTCTAAAAAACTTTCTAAATGGTTATTTCTACACAATCTCGGGAAATACCAAACCGATTAAAAAAAATGACGGCGTCAAAATGATGGTGAAAACCCTTACTCCAACATGGCTATGTTTTATGTCGGTGCCACTACCCCAAAGGGGTGCAGGAGAAAAACGTTCTAAATTGCGTTTTTTGCTTGACGGAAGGGCCTTGAATCGTGAAATTTAGGATGGTAGTTAGTTATAAGATATCAATGATCTCTAAGTACATTTCCTAAAAAAGTCGAAATTTTAAAGGGGGGCGGTCAAAATGCGCAAAAAGCGTTGTAAAAAACTTTCTAAATTGCGATTTCTAGCAATCTCAGGAAATACTGAACCGATTTCAAATATAATAGTGTAAAAATGATGAGGACAGATCTTGCTCCAAGATAGGCTATATTTTATATCTGTTTCGACTACCCCAGAGGAGATGCAGGAGCAAAATGAGTAAAAAGCGTTCTAAAAACGTTCTAAATGCCGATTTGTCTTAATATCTCAGGAAGAATAAAACTGATTTCAAAATTAATGGTAAGAAATTGATGCTGACAGCCTCTGCTCTAACACAGACGTTATTTTAAGTCGGTATCACTATCACCTAGACGTTGCAGGAGCAAAAAAGCGTTCCAAATTTCGATTTTTGAGATCGGTAGGGGCTAGCGACTTAAAATTTGGCAAGGTGCATATTTATTACATATAAATGATCTTTAAGAACAGTTTCGAAAAAATTGGAAATTTAAAAAGGGGTGAAAATGCGCGAAAAGCGTTCTAAAAACGTTCTAAATTGCGATTTCTACTCAATCTCAGGAAATTCCAAAGCTATTTTAAAAGTAAT
Source organism: Maratus speciosus (assembly GCA_963932465.1). Lineage (NCBI taxonomy): Eukaryota > Metazoa > Arthropoda > Arachnida > Araneae > Salticidae > Maratus > Maratus speciosus. Next base: position 376,236,171 of record OZ010788.1, on the reverse strand, counting down.
AGTTGCAAATCAATGGTGACAGTCCTTGCTATAACATAGGTTATATTTTATGTTGCTGTCACTACCATCTGAGGGTTGCAAAAGCAAAACATGTTCTAATTGGCTTTTTTTCCTAACTGAAGGGTCTAACACTTTGAAGTATGGCATGGTATTTACTTACAAGATGCAACTGCTTTCTAAGAACTGTCGAAAGAAAATTTCAAATTTAAAAAGATGAATTGAGCGAAAAGCGTTATAAAGTACAATTTTTATGTATTCTTATCAAATACCAAACCGATTAAAAAAATAATGATGACAAATTGTTGGTGATAGAACCTGCTCAAACATAAGCTATATTTTATGTCTGTGCCACTACCACCAGAGGATTGCAGTAGCTAAAAACTTTCTAAATTGCGATTTCTGTGATACTGAAAAGGCTAGAAACTTTAAATATGGCATGGTAGTTACTTATAAAATATAAATGCCCTCGAAGGACTGTCGAAAATAAATTCGAATTTAAAAGGGGTGAAGTGAAGGGGAGGTGCGAAAAGCATTATAAAAAAGTCCTAAATTACGATTTCTACGCAATTTCAGGGAATATAAACCAAATATAAACGTAACAGTTGCGAATCAATGTTAACAGTCTCTGATCCTACACAGGCTATATTTTATGCCGATAATTCTACCACCTGGGTTTCACGGGAACAACTAACGCTCTAAAAAGGCCTTTAAAAGCTTTCTAAATTACGTTTCTGTGGAATATTAGGAAATAACAAAACAATTTCAAAATTAATGTTTGCAAATTAATGGTGACAGTTCCTATTTCAAAATAAAATTATGTTGAGAGAGGTGGTAGGACTTGGAATTTGACATGATGGTTAATTTTAAGATGTAAGAAGATGGTTTCTAAAAAATTCAAAAATTCAAATGAATACTGAAATTAGAGTATTAATTGAGCTTAAAAGTTTCAAAATATTTTCTAAATTACCATTTATTTAGTTTTATTTCGTTTTATTAATTTAAGTCTCATTTCTGCCTTATGCAGTGTAACAATGATGCTTAATCAAACTGTGTTTTAAATAGTATTATTTTTTTAATTATTCCTAAAAGTAATAAGTACCTTTTAATAAAATAAAAGTTTAGTTAGTACATTTTAATAAAAATTAGACATATAAATATCACTTGGCATATTTCAAATATTACGCGAGCAAAGCCGCGGGGTTTGCTAGTTGTTGTATAATTCCTTCGCGTCATTTCAAATTTTATGAAAACCGGATGTATAGTTTAATTACAGGGAGAGTCAAATTTTTCTGTTACATTACGTCCAATGGGAAAAATTATTGCAAGTGCATTTCAATGTTGTTACAGCCTTCCGAATGGTCTGAAAATTTAAATAGGTCAGATGTGCCAGCAATGGTCACCCTTTGATGTTTTTGCTTCATAAAAAAATAAGTAATAAATATATAACTTTAATTATTTTTTTTATAATTTCCCCTTGCATGTTTTATAACACTGGGTTATTGTTGACACTTTTAATCAAACCAATTAGGAAGTAGAAAATAATGTTTCAAAGTTTTGCTGTTTTTCTGTGAAAATCTTAATGAAGAGGATAAGAGCTGGCTTCGTTTAATTAATTTATATATTATTTATTTTCTTGCAAAATTTGAATGCTTTTGTTTGAATAGCAATAGAAAACTTAGACTTTTATATACTAACGGTCATTTACGAAATTTCATTTATTTTTAAGGTTTTAAGAGAGGGTGTCTATTACTAGAATGGTTAATTAGTCATTTTCCACCAAAACTTTTTAAATAGCTGCTTTTAAGTTAGTTTATGTGATTAATAAAATTTCAATATTTTATTCTTTTTTTATGTATATATACTTTGCTATTTTAAAATCTGGCAATCAAACCAGCTAGGTAGTAGAAAATATTGTTTAAGAGCACAGCCAAAGACGGTCTCATAGGGCTTAATACCTCTCCTTTTAAATAAAAGCAATTAAGTTACAGAAGCTATTAAAAATCTATTTTCTGTGTTAAATGTTTGGTTATTCTTATCTGAAAAAAAAGAAGGAAAAAAAGTAATATTCCTTAATTTATAGGCAATATTCATGAAACTGGTAAATCTGCAGATCAGTGGCCTCAAACATCAGTTCTACAGTTTTATTTTGAAATTATTTTACTTAGCATTTAAAATATTCAACTCACAATATCATTTCTTTCATATTTGCAATATTAATTATTATAAATGATATATCAAGTAGTCTCTGGAAGATTAATTGTTAAAAATAGCGAGACAAAACTAAACATCACTAATATTCCAAAACTTTTTTTAATTATTATTACCTTTTAAATCCCCCAATGTTTCAATAATTTAATAGCTGTAATTGCCTGATATTTAGTATTTTAAACTATCCATCTAAAATAATTAAAACATTTATCGTCTGATAATTACAATAATTGATGCAAACAGTAAATGATCATCACAAATATTTTATTAATTAGTGGTATCCTTATTGTTAAATTTATTTGAAAATAACCATTTTGTTTCATTAGTATGTTTTCATTAAATTCTGGTTCTAAATACAGTCATAAAAACAATTATATTTATTACTTTTTATGGGGTGTCCATTACTGGGCTTTTGGGTGTTTTGGTATATTTCTGTTATTTAAAATTAAATTTCGATTCACATTGGGAAATGAGACTATAAGAATGGTTAAATATTGTTGATAGATTAATATAATATTGAAAAAACTGGAATGTAATAATTATAACTATTAATAAAAAAATAATTTTAAAAGAAATCCCTTAAGAGTGTCCATTACTGGCACATATACCCTATTTAATTGTTGCAAAATTTTGTCGAGTCGTTTCAAATTTTATGAAAATCAGATGTACAGTTTAATTACAGGGAGTCAAAAGCTTTCCGTTAACTTTAAGGTCAATGGGAAAAAATTATTTCAAGTGCATTTTAATGATGTTACAGTCTTTTGAACAGAATGAAATTGATATGCACTTATAAAGTTCACCAAAATATACATTCAGCACAATATGCGGTGCAAAAAGTATTTATAAAATTAGTTATAGTACGAACGCACCTCATTTGCCACGTTTGACGAGCAATTTCCAACTTGTTTCTATTTCCGACGTCAATCTTTTCCTATAAAACATATAAAATCTATTTTGCTCATATTCACAAAATACAATATCTACGCGAATAAAAAAATTAAATTAAACATGGCTTATCGCGTCATTTCATTAATAAGTATTGTATTAATTTCATTTTTCAGCAATGACGGACGAAAATTAGAAATCATGATTAAGTTAAGGAATATGTTTAAAAGAAAAATATATACATATTCCAGAGAACTTAAAAGTTTAACTTTAGACTCCATGTTCATATTAAATAAAACAAAAGCAAATGACATTGGATAAAATATATATGTACATTCTTAATATTTAAATCATGCTTAGAACTTATTTAAAAAAGATGTGAGTTTATAAGTATTGTTTTTTAAATGGAAAAATTAAAAATATTTTAGAACAATAGGACTTAGCAAAAATAGCAATAATTTAAAGAAAAAGTACGGTTTTATATTTAAAACAAAAATTAAAATCAAATCAAACATTGTTAAACATATAACATCCGCTGATTAAAAAGTTATTAATAAAACTTTAAAAGTAATATCTTTATAGGGCATGCAATAAAAGCAAACACAAAGGATAAGATTGGAATAAAATATTTTAGTTTATTACTATTAGTAATCTAATTTAAATTCGTATGTAACTTTAACTGAATTTTTCCCTAAAAGTTCAATTAGTGTTACAAACTATGAATTAAATAAATATTGCTAATAAAGTATTTTGTTCCAATCTTTACTACGCTTGTATCTATTTTCATTGCATGCTGTAAAAGATGTGATTCTTTTAAAATGACCATAGAAGCGAAAAAAAAAAAAAAACGACTACTTAAAAAATTAACATTCACTTTTATGAAAGAGTGACTATTCACTCCTACCAGTGGTGAAAAACCGCACTCCTTTAGCAAGAGTGAATAGTCACTCCTCCGAAAAAGTGATTATCCACCCCTGTTTAGAGTGAATATTCACTTTCTAGGAGTGACTATTCACTCTTTCAGAGAGTCAAAATTTTCACTTTTGCTCAGAGTGAATCGTTACTCTAAAGAGGTTGGGCATATTTTGACTCTGCGATAGAGTGACTATTCACTCCTCCGGAGTGAATAGTCACTCCTTTTTATTTAGAGTGTATATATATATATATATATATATATATATATATATATGTATATGTATATGGTATGGAAAAACTTAAATATTTTATAAATTACGCGGGTGACAAAAATAATATTATTTATTTTAGTTTTCTGTGTCAGCTTTTATTTTTACCGACTTATTGCATTTGTGTCGCTTGTTTCAGGCATTAATAATTCACATGGAATACCGCACCAAAAAATGACTCAAAGTAAATTATAGTATTATAATCATTTGTATCCAAATCGTAACTATTCCAACAATGGATATGATGGATAATAAAATTATAGCTATAGTTAATATCTACTTTGTAATTTGTAGCGCAAATTCACATAACTCTTCATCTAGCAATCAGATAATAACTAAAGTAATAGACTAAACACTCGGCCGTTTCAGTAAAATAATGGAAATGCATTCCATGGAACGGTACGGAATGTAAAGCATATGGCTCCCTGTGGAGCACTTTAAATTCACGCACCAGAAGGAAACGATCAGAGAGTGCTTCAGGCATTAACATGCATTGTCATGTCCCCCTTCCCCTTGCTTTCGCCTCGTGGAACATAATAATCTAAATTGAATTTTTTATGCATGCCAGAAAATTCTAATCCTACAAATTAGCACCCTCTAACGAAAAGCACTCTAGGGATTTCTTTTTTTTAAGCACCGTGAAGAAGTAACTCTATGTTTAACAATTAATAAATTAAAACGCATCGGAACACCCTTCAACGAGTAGAAAGAAAAACTTCATTTACTGTATTCCTTGGTGATTTGTGAGAAATGTTACTAAGAATAAAAATAAACTTTATGTAGAGCTATGTGTATTCTTGCGTGTATGGGAGTTTTTTTTTATATATGTCAGTATTTATTAATATAAATTTGTGAAAGATTTAAAGATTTTATTTGGTTTTAACATTTAATTATCGAGCATAAATATAGAGGAAAATATTGTCTCTAAAAGACTCGGAAAATATTTATTGAAAGAGTATTTTACTTTATTTCAGCATTACACCCATTCTAAATTCAGTTTCCCACTATTTCCTGTTTCTATACTTACTTATGTATATATGCGAATTCAAGAAAAAAGGTTCTGTAATTTGTATAGAAAGAATGATTAAACAAACCATGCAATCAAATCATAAGAGCATGTAGTAGACTGGCTACAATTAATAACGTTCAGAAAAGTGAACACATTGTAATGACTATTTGAAAATAGTCACATTATTTTGTGTAGAATAACAAGAAAACGTGCGATAAAAATATCTAACACCCGCGCCGTTAACAGCCTGAAAACGACTATTCAAATTTTATAATGTGGTTTTCAGATTAAACGAAACGACTGAAAGAATTACTGTATACTTCCAGAAATTTTAGATCTGCTATCATATTTCGATATTATCAAAATAACACATTTGACTTCGGTTAGATATTTCACCTCTACGTATGTAGATTGGCGACCCATGATTCAATATTTTGTTGCGTAAATTTGTGTTTATGAAATCCCTGTAACTTATTAATTAGTTTTACTGAATAACTTTATATTACGGATAAATAAGTATTTCCAGCTAATGTTTCGAATTTTTAATTTTCAAGGAAAAATAAAAATAATTTCCATTAACCAAGTTAATAGCTTATGTTAACTCTATAATGTGATTTCTGTTGCAGATAATGAATACATCTTCGACATCAAGAAACTCTAAATTTTAGAAGTTGGACGAAAATATATTTTGCATTTATTTGTAATAAACACATACATGTGTGCAATTATTATTGAATGTTGAAAATTTCTTTATAATTTTTTTTTTATTTAATTTACCATAAATCACTATCAATATATTGAAATCGAACCTAATTCTTAAAATTAATAACAGCACCAAAACTTTTCAAGTCTATAAGAAAAAACAAATTTCAGTTAAAAGAAAAGAGTTGAAAAGTGCAATTGTTTCTCAGTTTTTATTTAATAACTGCTTAAATAAATTCTATGAGATTATTTCCCGAATTCATGAAATTTAAGGATAGTTTGAATAATAAAGTTTCGTTCGTATACAGGTTTGTTTAGAAAAGAGTGCACTCCCTGGCTGTGGAAAGTAGAACTAACAAATTTTGCTAAACCTGCACAGCACGCATGTTATATGGTTTCAGGTAGCTGGGACCCGTGTTGGGTGTTCGTAAAGAATATATTCCACCGGTTACCTTTATGTTATAGTTTGTTAGAATTAGTTTAAAATAAAGTTATGGCTAGGTTACAAAAAGTTTATGGTTAGGTTAGCGTAAAGTTACTGTTAGGTTACACTTAGGTTACGCTTATGCTACATTTAGGTTACGCTTATATTACACTTAGGTTACGCTTAGGATACAGTTAGGTTACGGTATTTTTATACTGTATTTTTATAGATACATGTTAAAGTAATAATAAGAATAATAATCGCGATAGAAAATAATCCAGAATGAAGAAATATTTAATAAAAGAAATAATAAAAAAACTAACTAATAAAAGAATCACAGTTTCTTCTTTTGAGCTTTGTTTTATGTATGGGAATTAAACATGCGATACTCATTTGAATCTTTAATATATGGTCACGATTATTACACGTTTTTGAAAACAAAATAGATTTCTTTGGATTTTTTGAAAGCTATGAGTGTGTAGAATGAACTGTTAAAAGCGTTTATGAATTTATTAATCATTTTTGTTGATATAACAACATAAATGATTGACAGACTGTATACAGTCTGTCAAACGTTCCAGTATTACGGCCGGAGAAGAACGGCCGCGTAGGTAATTTGTCGCCCGTACACAAAGCGATTTCTTCCAATTTTATTTTTCAAAAATCTGACCTCAAATTCGTGTTCGGAAACTCTCCCACCTTCCCTCTCCGAAAAAGTATTCTAAATGCATGAATAATTGTAAAGATTTCATGGGTCAAAGAGTTTACGAAGCTTTTTCTCTAAACAAGTTTTCTTTAGTTTTTAATCAGCATAGGTTTTAGCTACACAACCATTGAACTATTGGACTTTAAAAAAAATTTCGCAGCAAAGTAAACACTTTTGACCATGGAACGAACCTTAATTAAAATTGGCTATAAAGTTAAAATTGTCTATATCAAATATTTTTTAACAGGAGGTCTAATATAACAAACAAATATTTTAAAAAATTGACATCAACTTTGCACGTATTTTGTCAACATTTTAAACTTTTGAAAGATTTTTAAGTTTATTAGATAAGAAATTATGTTAACTGAAATAAGTAAGTGCATTTCTCATTTCAGGCTATGTTTTTGGACCATGAATAAGATGAAACATTCTCAGATTGGCTGTGTTTTTTTTTTCAGACTCGAGATTATTCAAACAGCGATATTTGACGCCATTTTCAATTAATTATTTCTTTTTTAGATAAAAAATAAGATTTATTTCTTTAAAAAAATTATAAACATTTGTTAAAAATTAATAATGTTCATAAGTCTTGTCTATTGCTTTTAAAAAATTACAAAGTTGTTCTGTCTTTCAGCTAGTTAAAAGTAAACGTTGTGTTAAAGGATAAATGCACTTGGAGAAAGCATTATAAACTATATCGGAATGAAAAACAGTGCGTTGTATAAACAAGAGTTATACGCCTTTTATTTTTACATAAATGCGCAACATTATCCCTTCAAATCCCACCATTATGTGATTGTCTGCGTTTTCTAATGTAAATAATTATATCTTTTTTAGTACTAATCAATTGTTAATAACATTTAAATGAAATATAACATGACGAATTTTCGTTGATTTTTAGGGTTCCGTACTTAAAAAGTAAAAGCGGAACAATTATAAGGTCACTCCTGTGTCTGTCTGTCATAGCCACTTTACTCGTAAACTATGGAGCGTGGAAAGTTCAAATTGGGGGAAATAATAAAGACTATTGACCCAAATATTTTCAGATTATTCAACATTGACAAATATATTTAGGTAAAATATAGAGGGGCTAATATGTTACTTGAACAAAAAAAAAAAAATCTTTTCTTTTTATATCGTGTGGGGTATCATCTGAAAGCTTTCGTAAGATTGAACTCAAAAACATATTTCTTTAATTTTAGGTATTATATTTTCAGAGATATTGTCTAAAACGTAATGCAAAAATATGTTCCCCCCTATCTAATTCCGAATCTACTGAAGCTAAAATTATGAAAAAAATAGAGGTAGTAGACGTTACCATAAACCTTGCAGGAAAATTGGTGATTACCATAGGACACATACTTTTTTAGAAAAGCGCATTTTTCCGTTACACACAAATTTCGATTTGCAGGCATTCACCAAAAGTGTTGAGGAGCGCTGGAGGTATTTATCGCAGCAGAAGTATAAAAGCATTGTTGATACTGATTTTCGAAAAAAATCGTTGGTAATTAGCAGAGATATGAAAGCTTCTGGAAAAACTTCTGGTTATGCGGTTGACACACTTCTTGGAGTCAAACAACCTTCTCCACCCCAGACAATTCGGGTTCCGCGAGGGCCACTCATGCGAGCTCGCACTTCATGCCATAATGACTGCCTGTACTGAAAGCATAGCCCAGGGCAACGCAACATCACTCGTTTCACTAGACATACAAGGCGCATTCGACAACGTAGAATAACGAGACATTCTCTTACAACTACAAGCACTCAACTGTCCGGGGAACATAGCTGGTCTCATCGGCTCCTACCTCTCACAGAGGAGCGTCCTGATTAACTGGGGTGCTGGCACATCTACCCACCGATTACAGAAGGGTTGCCCCCAGGGCTCGTGCCTTGGCCCAATCCTCTGGTTGCTTGTAGCAAATGTGCTACTAACAGAACTAAATCGGCTGGGATTTAAACTATTTGCCTTCGCCGATGATTTCAGCTTCATTTTCTCCGGTCGTTACAGACGTCATCTGGAGGAACAGTTTGCCGTAGCTCTTCCTATTTTCTGCCGGCTCCTGGATTTACTGCACCTCACACTCTCACCACAAAAGTCTCAAGCACTAGTATTCACCAAACCACACAGATGTGATCCAAAACGCCCTCCAGTGATGAGGATCAATAATGTCTCCATTCGACACGTACAATTCATAAAACTCCTAGGTATAACCATTGACGCAAATCTTAACTGGATCCCACACATTAACGACCTAAAACTTAAATTGACAGCATATCATAATAATTCATTAAGACTAACTTCTAAATTGGGAGGGGTAGGCAACAAAACACTGAAGATCTGGTACCTAACAATAATCGAAAGAATAATACTTTACGGGGCCTGTATCTGGGGGGGGGGGGGTAATTTATCATCCATAGCACAACCTAAACTAAAATCAATACAACGCACTTTTCTCCTACAAATTTCAAGAGGCTACCGCACAATCTCCACAGATGCACTACATATACTTACAGGTATTCCACCCATCACACTTCAACTAGAATACGAACACGCCAAATCCTCAATCCTACAGCTAAAACGTGACACAGTAATAGATTCTCTTTTTCCAAACACAACATTGCAATACAAAGTCAGGAGCTGGCAGCTCCATCCCGCTGAGGAGACATCACATTTTCAAGTAAACACAACACGCAACAGCTACACACCTGCCCTTAGCACCACACTCTTCACTGATGGTTCAGGCACAGAGACTGGCGTGGGCGCAGCCTTCTGCGCCACGGAGGGCACGGTGGTGGTCCATCAGTGGTCTGCAAGGCTAGATGATAATAACTCCGTATTCCAATCGGAGCTGTTCGCAATACTAAACGCATTAGAGTGGGTGGAATCCCACTCTAGCAATAGTATTATCATCTACAGTGACTGCCTCTCTGGCCTGCAGGCAATACAGGCACACACGACAAAACATCCTCTAGTACTGCAAATCAAACTACAACTTAAGAATCTCCTACATCGTATCTCACTAGGTCACGTCTCGGCTCACAAAGGTATCTTTGGCAATGAACTAGCAGACAACCTAGCGAAGAAGGCCACACAGAAAGAAACAATAGACACACACCTCCCAGTGCCCCAGTCATACGTCAAAGGGGTCCTTAGAGCAAGGATACTGACGCGATGGCAGGAGCACTGGGATACTTCAAAAAGGGCAGGCACACATATAAGCTAAATCCTAAAGTTTCTCTCACACTATATAACTTAACACCGTACACCACTAGCTTCTTAACAGGACATGGCCCTTTCATGGCATATCTGGACCGCTTCAAAATAAGATCCACTGCCACTTGCGTCTGCGGTGAAGATGGCACTATAAGTCACCCGTACTACAGTTGTACTCTCACGCAACGCTGGCACTTGAGGCGCCCAGACATACTGACAGTCAACTGGCTCCAAAACGTCCTTTCCCGCACCCTCCTACTCAACAAATTAAAACACATTCACAATTTCCTTACATACTTAACAAACTTAACTTAAGCCCTGGTTCTGCTTATCTGCTCGTGCCATCTTACTTGTGCCACACAAAGCATTACATCTCCAATGGACGCTGAGTATTTGCTCGTGCCATCTTATTTGTGCCACTCAAATCATTACATCTCCAATGGACGCTTGAGTATTTGCTCGTGCCATCTTACTTGTGCCACGCATTCCATTATTTTCCCTTCCTGCCGCCCCTTGTCGCGAGAGGGGTTCCTACCCCGGCGGCCAGGATCAGTGATGTTTATTATTATTATTATTATTATTTATTTTATTTTATTTTTACATTAAATGTTCTCATACTCCCGCCCTCTGTCGCGAGTAGGCGTTTTCCTGGCGGGAAGGCATTCGTCTAATTTTTGTAATCCCACTTTGTTCTTTTTAAAATAAATTCTGGGTTCTGTGGTCGGTGGTGCATAGACGCCCTTAGCGGGTGAGCGTCGCCCCTTGAGCATTTTGTGTTTGTCCGTCTGCATACGGCCGGACAGGGCTGTACTCACTAACGAGCCCCAACGTGTCGGGGAACATACCGGGAGAGACGTTAAGCTCTAAGGGGCAGGCCTATCCGGCCCTGAGCAGTCTCCCTTAGGCTGCCTAACACTTAAATTTACGGACGGTTTGGACATACATAATGACAGGGCGGTGTACTCTATCTGCCGACAAATTTTAAAGCCCAGAAAACAACTTTTAATAATATATTTGTGTAGTGCAATACCGAGTAGTAGTATAAAATCAAGAAACGCAGAATAATTTAAGGGGTGTTGTACCTTTTAAACGCGTCGAAAATTAACGTAAAACTTCAAAGTTTGAATTAGTCTATCTACTAAACCTTTTTATGTATAAATATGAAATTTTGGAGATTAATTAAACAGATTATGCTTTTTGTGTAATATGGTACCATTAGAACTTAATTAACCTTGTACAGAATTTGTGTATTGTTGAAACTCAAAATAGCTGTTTTTTTTTTACTCCATGAGCCATTGCTCGTATATCATGAGAAAGTATGTAAGGATTGCAATGAAATTTGGTAAAGGTACTAAACAAATGTGTGTGTTTAAAATTATTTACTTTTAAGTATTTACAATGGTAATATTTTTATTTATGAATATTTTTCTTCTTTAAAAAAAAGATATATATATATATTTATTTTTATTTTATTATTTTTTTTACAATTTTTTTAATATATAGTTAATGGAATAATTTTTGCGTAAGAGTAAAGCATCATTTTAAAGAAACATATTTGCTAGTATCTTTACCAAATTTCCTGACAATCCGTACATACTTCCTTAAGATATCATGTGCGCAATGACTTATAAAGTAGAAAAATAGCTATTTTGATTTCAAAATACAGAAATTCTGTAAAAGTCTAATAAATTTCTAATTGTAGCATGTTACAAATCACAATATGTTTAATCAATAGTCAAAATTTCCTGTTTATACATAAAAAGGTTTTGAAGCTAGACTAATTAAAATTTAGAATTTTTTCGTTAATTTTCGTCGAGTTTAAAAGGTACAAGACCCCTTAACTAGAATTAATCACATAAATACTATGGGATTCGCGACTAGTTTGTATTGAGTCTACCTTTCAATACGCCACCCGGGACTTTAAAAGTTAAGTAAAACTTATCTGGAAGTACGCGGCGCGGACCAAGGGGGGCTGGCAACTTTGCGACATTCTTTCAAAGCACGCTTAACACAATACCAATTTTAAACTTTGAACAATGGTTTTGTTTTAGCTACACTGAAAAAAAGAAAAAAAAATTACAACGCTTAATTATTTTCGTGAAGTACCAAATGAAGTACTACTGATATGCACTACTTTTATTGTAATTACCGACTTAAATTCAACATAAAGCGATTCGAATATGATTGAAAAAAGAGTTATACAGAATGGCAATATTTGGCATTATTTAGTCTTCATATCTCTTTAAACTTTTATGGTAAACCCATTCGCAGTTTTCTGTTATATACATCTAAACCCAATCCTACGTTGTATAATTTTTTTCAAAGTCTTTTTATTCTTTTAGCAACAATTTTTTTTTAATAATACAGTTAATAATTCATAGATTTATTGTACGAAACACTCTGAGCATGAGTAATACTCGCACTTGACCGTTTATTGAAGCATAATTTCCGTCTAAAAAATGTATTTTTTATGAAGGAAAACGATAACCGTGTAACAAAAATTATAACGTTTAAAATAAAGATAATGCTTTATAGATAAGATCTTTGGATATTTATTTTTTAGCATGTTGTTGATATTGAGCTTTTCTTAAATTACAAAGAAAAAAAGAATCAACATTATAAAGCACCTGTTTATCTTTTTAAAAAATGTATTACATCTGAGTGAACGTGAACAATGTACGCACACAAGACAGTTTAAAAGCCATTAACATAAAGTTTTTATGTAACATTAAAACTATCTATGTGCAATGTTAATGACTTTTTTAAGGGTAAAGCTGTTCTTACCTCCAAACACATGTTGCAAATATCTGTCGTTTTTTTTAGCTCAAGATTATTTTTACTTATGTTTTCAAGTAAATTTGATAAATCATAATGAGTTTCTTTCTCAGCTTGAAAGAATTTTTAATTACTTAAACTACTTTTAATTACATTAATGTCAAAAGAAGTCGGGGATATTTTTTTTTTTTTGGAGCAGATGCATGTATTTGATGCATCTTAGAAAGCGGAACTAAATTGCACTTAAGTCCAAAGAAATGTTTTTAAAAACTAAAAGAATCTCATGTTTTCTCTGAAAAAGGAAAATACCGCATGCGTAAGAAAAAGATTCATTCAGGAATTCCATATCTTTTTTTTTTTTTTTTTATGTTAATAATAGCCATTTTTTAGGTTACGTAAAACTGAAGAAATAATAAAATTTTATAAATGCATGTTTTACTGTTTTAATATTTTTCTTTTATGTTGAGGACATTCGATAATAAAAAAAGATACTGTTTTAAACCATATGATTTTTTTTCTCATAAACATATTGCATTAAAGTAGACTACCTTCGAAATGCTAAAGAGCAAAATTATTAAATACGGCAAACTCTTTTTTGTTTCTGCCAAAGAAGCATAAATGTACGCTTAGATAAAACCTAAATTAAGCTAAAAATAATAATAAAAAATATGTGAAAGTTTTAAATGTATCTATTTGAATGAGAATTGTTTTTTTCTTTTGTATTTTATTTCATCTAACAACACATCTAACAACGCATATCCCATATTCATCAGTTAAGACAAAAAGCATTGAAAAATGCCATTAATTGTTATAGTAATACCTTCCCCGTATTAAAAAATAATTAGTTTATGTATTTGATTTTATCAAACAACTCTGATCTCAGATCCACCAGTTTTAATGTCGGTAAAAGCTAAAACCATAATATGAAATTTATGTATACATTTACATAACTGTATACTAACAGTATACAGTTGCTGCTGGAATTGTTACCAATTTACTAACAAATATATGTAATTTAAAAAAAATGTCTACAAGGAGGTACCGTCTGTCATGTGCAATATTTTTTTTTTATATTGTGTATTCAAAATAAAAATTACTTTATCTTTAATTTTAAAAAGTTAATTTTTAAACCCGCTTCTTCTTTTCATTATTTATACATTATACATATCATTATTATCTTAGTCAACTTTTTTTCGGCACAAATATATATTTCGTACACTAGGTGTGCCGAAACAAAATATACTTAAATAATAATGTGAAAATAAAGTAACAGAATCATAAAAATAACCAAAATGTTAGAATAACAATAGTAGTACTGCATAAAAATATACCAAAATTAATATAATTAGTGCCTGTTATGTAATAAGTGTGAAAAGTAATAAAACGAAAGACAAAATTTCAGAGACCTAAAATAACGTAAAAATTGTGTTTCCTACATTGGGTGTGCCTCACCACATGCTGTATACTTAGTTAATAATGTACTTTTTTTTTCATTGTTTACACTCAGCCATGTTCAATTTTCTCTCCTCCCGGGTCACAATTATATATTTCCTACATTATGTGTGCCGCAGCATAGCATACGTAGATAATAATGTAAGAAAGAAAATAACAAAATCATAAAGGTAAGCAAAATAGTAGGATAACAAAAGTAGTATTGCATAACAATATACCAAAATTAATATTATTAGTACTCGTAATGCAAAAAGTATGAAAAGTAATATAATAAAGACAGAATTTCAAAGATCTAAAATAAAGAAAATTGTGTTTCCTACATTAGGTGTTCCTCAACACAGTACACTTGGATAATAATATAAAATGGTATACATTAGGCATGACACAACACTCTGTACTTACTAGATAATTACATAAAATAGAACGTAATATATTTATAAATGTAATCAAAATTTAGCCTAAAAAAGTATAACATAAAAATATACAAAAATTAATATAATTATTGCTAATTATGTAATCAATATGAAAAATTATATGAATAAGTTCTATCTTAAAATGTCTAAAATGAAGAAATATGGAGGTTTTTGTTAAGATCGGATTTATTATTATTAGTAGTAGTAGTATCATTATCATTATTATAATTTAAATTTTGAAATATAACAATTCAAATTTTAGTAATTTTAAGTAATATATTGTGGTTTATTAAATGTTTAGTTAATCTTAATGATTAAAAACTATATATAACGCAGTAGTAACGCAAAATAAAATATTTTCACTAAGCAAAGAATACTTATGATGTTCTAATATAAATTAAAAGAAAATATTATTGATAGGATATATTTTCCTTTTCATAATATGTGCATAAAACAAAATAGTAGTTCTTAACTAAATTAAAATTTATATTAAAAAAAATTATAAACGCAAAATAATACATTCCAAAGATGTTTCAATAACATAATTTTTCTTAGATAAACCTATAAAATAAGATCAAGCACATTTAACTAAATTTCATTTGGATCTCAGAATTTTACGTTGATTAATAATCATGTGTTTTGGCCCTAGATGAAAAATCTTCAGATCACATGCGGACAAAGGGGTGCTAACTGCATATGGCTATTTTAGACTAATTTAAAGCCAAAATTTGTTTTTTATAACAATAATAACACGAGTTTATATAGCAGAGCCAATTCCAATAAGCTAAATATTTGAAAATGAGAACATTTTCTCTACTCTTTAAATATGGATAGCTTTTACTCTGCTGAAAGATGTATAGTGAATCAACACTCTAAAAAAATCTCTTAATATAAACACACCCACACATATTAAACTTACTTTTTTTTAATTATAAGATTGATAAAATTTATAACAGAAATATTATTTTTTAATTATTGTTGTAATTAATTAATTATTGTTGTAAATATTTTAAGAAAAAGCTTATAACTCTCGATATAATAATCCAGTTTTAATGAACAAAATTCTCCTAAAATCCAAATTTTCATTATATTAATTTTAAAATTTTTCTTCATATATAACGAAAGAAAATGAATGAGATGAAAATGTTTTTAATTTACTACTTTGGGTATGAAGTAAAAAAATTCTAAAATACTGATATTTGGGAAAAAAAATTGGCTGCAAACGTTGTGACAACCTTCACATTAGTGTAATATTAAGAGAATGAATGTTTTACCCATGTACTTAACGAAAGTGTTATAAATATAATTAATTTTCGCTCTAAGAACTGCAGAAAGTAAGTAAATAAGATTTTATGATTTGTATAAATAGTTCCTGTCTTAGAAGAAAATATATTAAAATTAAACAAAGCGCATACTAGATTTATTAACGGATATTAATAATTAAGTATATTAAAGATGCATAATCAAAAAAAATATATTAAATCTAACAATTCAGGTTTAGAAAAACAACGGTTATAACTATAAAATCCCAATGATAATAATAGTAAATAAAATAAAAATAAATATAAATTAATAATGATATAGTATTAATAAATAAATGAAAAATAAATATAAATGAAAATGAAAATATAATAATAATAATAAATGAAATAAAGATAAATATAATAATAATAAATAATTATAAATATAATTATAAATATAAATATAAATATAAATAATAAACAAAATATAAACGTTTTCGAGAACAGCAATCATATTTGCAAAAAATATGACCAGAATAAAACATCCTTAAATTTTTAAATCATTTTTATACAATTCTTTATAGTATTTCAAAATATTTGATTTAATTTTAAGTTTCTGTTTTTTACTGTCCTTTTGTATATTATGAAAAAGCGAAATAAAATTCATATATAAATTTAAAAAAAAAATACTGCTACAACCAAAAACTTTATAAAAAATGAAAAATTTAAAAATGGATAATTCAGCTAATTTTGAAAAACATTGTTAAGCTTATAAAATATTCAGTAATCTCTAAATCATGAAAAGAAAAATATTTTAGTGAAATGCATTTATTAATATTAAGATAAAATAATATGATTTATAAGTTTAGTAAAAAATACTGTCTTTATCTATCTTTAATCTATTTTCTTCCTTTTCTTTAAGGAACACATGAAAATAGTGTATAATTCGTGATATCTAATTTAAATTATTATTACAAGGAATATTATTGTGAAAACACAGAATCGAGTAAAATATCTTAACGGAGTATGTATGTATAAACTATTTAAGGGGCGTAAAGTAACAGTGTGACAACAAATTAAGAAAATAGTAATCATACAATTAGTAAAAATATCTTTATCACTTTGTGCGTTTTACGACAGTCTTTCTACAGATTTCATAAATAAAGCTCCCGAAAAAAAAAAAAAAAGAAAAAAAAAAAGTTGGAAATTGCTCGTCAAACGTGGCAAATGAGGTGCGTTTGTACTGTAACTAGTTTTATAAATATTTTTTTCCACCGCATATTGTACTGAATGTTTATTTTACTGCACTTCATACGTGCATATCAATTTCATTCTTTTCGAAAGGCTGTAACATCTTTAAAATGCACTTGAAATATATTTTTTCCCATTGGCCTTAATGTAACGGAAAACTTTTGAATGTCCCTGTAGTTAAACAATGCATCCGATTTTCAAAAAAATTGAAACGAGTCTACAAAACGTTGCAACAATTGCATATTCAAAGTTCCAGACCATTCGGAAGGCTGTAACATCATTAAAATACACCGCAATAATTTTTTCCCATTGGCCATAATGTAACGGAAAAATTTTGACTGTCCCTGTAAATAAACTATAGATCCGATTTTCGTGAAATTTGAAATGACTCGACCAAATTTTGCATCAATTATATATTTAAAATTTCAGACCATTCGGTTGTGTAGTTTTTTCTCTGTTATATGCGGACTGACAGACAGACATACAGACGGACGGACGGACTAAACGACGACCATAGGTGCTACGTATTTATATAATTACAAACGCACCTAAAACGAAACAGAAAATAAAAAAAAGGGAAAATCATTCATTCATTATAATTTTATCAAGGACGGAAATGTTTTCGATAGTATACTTGTCTTAAAAAATAATTTCGGCATTTTTATTATTTTTCTGCAGTTTTACTTTGTTTTGTTTATGTATTGGTAAGAAATACTCGTATACATAGGAATCGAGTATCGTATATATATATTTGTTTTATTTATGTATTGGTAAGAAATATACATACGAATTGAGTATCGTATATATATTTGATAATAATTTCGGCATTTTTATTATTTTTCTGCAGTTTTACTTTGTTTTATTTATGTATTGGTAAGAAATATACATACGAATTGAGTATCGTATATATATTTGATAATAGCATATTTTTTAATGAAATATTCAACTTTTCTTCAAGCTTTCAGCCATATGAAACTTTACAGAACATGCTTGAAACGATCCTCATTACTCGTTATAAACGGTTAATCTATGGGTCCATTCTGTAAGTACTTGGCTGTTCACTAGGGTGGGTCAAAAAAAAAAAAGAATTTTTTTTTTTTTTTTTTGGGAACACTTTAGTGCGGAAAACTTGCCTATTGTAATAAGAAGAAAAACAGCATAAGTTTTTTAAAAATCGGTTAATATCTTCCATTCGCGCATCTTACTTAGAGTTTATGAAAAATTGCAAAAATCGCGCCTTTTCACTAGATTTTTAAAGTTAATTAAAAGTTTAAAAATAAACACGCTTTAGCATTTTATGCTTGTTTCATGGTTTACGTAACCAAAAGAAATTAAATTCTAATCAATAATCTAATTTTTACGTTCAACCAATATCTTAGAAAAAAAAAACATTAATTTAGCAATTTTTCGCATTTTTCACCGTTTTACTCTTCGTTCGTTTTGGTAGAATAAAACGACCCAGAAATCACCACGTGGAAGTAGTTGCACGTAGAGATCCACCTCCACCCTATCCAACCAATCATCCAATTGATGGGTGTGGCATTTACATTATATTTGAAACTATTTACAAAGGTTTTCCATAGAGTAGCATTCTTTGGCTTACTGTGTTTTTTACGTTTTCTTTTTTATATCTACTGCACATTTAATGTCTGATTTTTTTTTTTTAGAAATGAGGCATAACCGATTTAGACTTCAGTGTCTTTCGGATATAGCCATTTCTAGCTTCATGTCCATATACTTTATTCGGGGTCTCTGTCAACGACGTATTTGACGCACATCGTAACACTATCGGTGTGACAGGGAAACATTTGTATTTCTCTGATGTGAGTAGTGTCAGAAGTGATGAATGATTTAACATCATCTTCACTTAGGTCCCGCGGCATTGGGGGAGGATACCCGCACAAGAATTCCAATTAATAATTTCTATGTAATCGAAAGCTTGAAATTTTCCATTCGGTGGCATTACATTTCTAACAGCCTTGTTCATTGGGACGATTTACGATCCTTCTGTAATCAATATCCCGAATATGTTTTGTTTAAACGACAATCATTCCTAACAGAATATTCTCTGGGTGCGCTAAAAACGCATTTTGTTCTATTACTGGATCGACAACTTGAAGTAATTCGTCGGATAAATAGCGCGATGTCTGGATTGCTTAAAATACATGTTTTGGTTCGTCAGTAAAATATTTGCTTATTTTATGGCAAATTACACAGGCATGCATGATTTTAAGATGAAGCCAGTTGTTTCTTTTAAGTTTTCGGAAGGATATGATACAATATAAGGAATCGGTTTGCCGCAGTTAGTCATCTGGGATCAGACAAAGTACCAGGGTCCCAATCCGCCAACTCTTCTGGACAATGTCCCAAGGTGATGACATTCAAAATGTCCCAAAAATACTGTTGTTCTTCGCTCAGATGTCTGTATCCGAAATCGAACTATCTGCGGTTCACAATCGACTACAGGAGCTTTTTCACAGAAAGGGATCTGCTACGTGATTGGCGCACTAAAAGATTTAGGCCCTTCAGTTTGACCGTGAATACGTTGGAAAATTTGGCGATAAGAAAGTTCATTAAACCCGCTGTTTAGCGCTGTTGCGTTAATTTTAATTCTCATCTGCCATTTGGGCTTTTCGTCAATGTACTCAGTTTGTATTTATCTTCCTCATACTCCGAGTCTTCAAAAGAAGTGTGTTTTAGTTAATCAATTTCATTGTATACTGCCACTTTAGGAACTACTCAGTGCTTGCGGAAGATCACGAGCTTTCCGCTCGGCCTTCACATTTAACTTTTTGTAACTGTTTTGTAAATACTTCCGATTTCTCCCCAAATTGTAATTACTTTGAAGAATCATGAACCTCAACGCAAAGACACGATTCTCTTTTTTTTTACATAAGCATTTAATTAGAATTACACATTAACATGCAGGTTGTCTTTTTAATATAATATAAATACCACACCAAACAATTGAACGGTTTATTGGGTAGAATGAAAGTGAAACTCAGAGTGCAACTACTACCACATGGTGAGTTCTGTGTCGTTTTGTTTTAGCAAAACGAACTAAGAGTTGCACGGCGAAAATCGCGAAAAATTGGCAAATTTATATTTTTTTGAAGTTTATGCGCGAACAACAAAAAAAAAAAAATGGATTATTGATTGGAATTTAAATTATTTAGGTTATGAAAATTATGAAACAAGCATATAAAGTTAGAACGTGTTTATTTTTAAAGTTTTAATTAACTTAAAAAAATATAAATAAGGCGCGATTTTTGCAATTTTTCATCAATTTTAACTACGATGCGCGAATGGAAGATGTTAACCGATTAAAAAAAAAAATGTATGCCGTTTTTCATCTTATTACAATAGGCTACTTTTCCGCACTAAAGCGTTCCGAAATTTAAAAAAATATTCTTTTTTTCGACCCACCCTACTGTTCACGACTGCATCAATGTAACCAAATGTGCATATGCGAGCTTTAACATATTTTTTATCTGTTGTTATACAAACTATTGAATTCCATAGATAAAATTCCGACTGTTTATGATCCCTTACGGATGAAGATAGTCTTCGTACCTTACTTCTCAGCTACACATATTTTTGAGCCATTATTTTTATAAAATAAAGAAAAATAAAAAATTAAAATATTTTACATTTTAACCCTTGTTTTTGTATTAACCTTTGTATTTTTAAACTATCTGTTTACTTTGAAGAATAATAATCAGATGTTTCTTTATATTATTATAAATAGATATATTATTAAAACTATCAGGTACGAGGTTTCAACAAATGTTTCAAATTCAAATTATATATTCTTATTAACATAAATTGAAAACAATAAATACATAAATAAATAAAGTCGTAAATGAAAATACATTTTATAATTCACAGACAGGGTATGTGGCCATTCTGTAAGTGCTTGTCTGTTCATGACTGGATCAATATAACGAAATGTGCACATTACACATGTCAGCTTTTACATATTGATTCTCTGGTTGGATACAAATATCTGAATTCCGTAGATGAAATTCTGATTGTTTATGTCCACCTACGGGTGAAGATTATCTTCATACATATCTTCAGAACTAAACATATAAAAATAATAATCTGATATTACTATTTATATATATATAATTTAATTTTAGTAACTGGAAATAGATGATGATTTGTAATTATGTAATGGTTATATATATATACAGTCAGTATAGGTTATATGGTCACCCATGCGGTCCTGAAAAATATGACCATATAAGCGGGATGACCTTATATGCGGTGTAAGCAGGAATTTTATTTTAGACAATAAAATATTATTAATAAGTTAATTATATTAGTACAATAATGTACAAAGAAGCTATAAACATATAATTTATAAAATAGGAGGTATAAAAAAGAATTGCTTACACTTAAAATTTCAAATTGATGAGTATACTCGAAGTAGTAAAAATAATCTTTTATGCAGGTTTGTTTGTTTTTTATCGTAGCTGTTAAAACTACTTTATCTTATTCAGTTTTAAAATGTTAACAGTTTTAAAATGTTTTTCTGTGCCTTTGGGATTGGTAAAAAAAAATATCTGAATGTATTCAGTGCTTTGAGAGCTTCTGCTCGCGTTGTCGGTTCAGCTTCGAATTCACTGTCATTATCATCGTTTCTATCAGTGTTTATATTTAAAATTTCTGAAATTATTTCCAGTATAGAAGTTTCACCATGGACTCTACCAATGTCACGTCAGCTGTGGATATCTAGAAGAAAATCATC
Source organism: Maratus speciosus (assembly GCA_963932465.1). NCBI lineage: Eukaryota > Metazoa > Arthropoda > Arachnida > Araneae > Salticidae > Maratus > Maratus speciosus. The sequence continues at coordinate 376,213,954 of OZ010788.1, read as the reverse complement.
AATAGGCGTGAAGAACATTTTAATACGGCATAATAAGCAATCTTTTTCGGAAGGTACATACCCGCAAAGGCATGACTGTTGCTACTCGTAGGTAAAGTCCATTAGTAGCGGTCTCATTATCAACAACTGCATATGTCAGTTCGTCATGTACTGTGCAAACGGCATTCCGTATTTCTTGTGCAACTTCAAATAGGGATACATCATCACCATCATCATCATTGTCGTTTCTTCACATTCTGGAAGACAGGGATGTTAAAAAACAATTTTCAATGGTCTTCTTTGATACCATATTCCAACTCTTTGTCAACGTAACACATGGCATCTAACACAGTCACGCGAAACATCTTTTTTTGATCAATGGCAGCAATGACGTCTTTTAGAAGTAGCTTTCGATAATTTATCTTAATATTTTTAATAATCCCTTGATCTAATTGTTGCGCCATACTAGTTCAGTTTGGAGGCACGAAAACAAGTTCAATCGGATCGGATTTAAAGTGGGAATCATGCAATGGGCGGTACAGTTGTCTGCGATTATAGTCATTTGTCTGTGCCAATTTTATCGAAACGCCTAATTGCTTTTTCCCAAATACTTATTGTCATCTAGGCCTTTCAGTTCGCATCGAAAGATACATGCAAAAATTTGCAGTTTTTCAAACAAGGAGGCTAGAGAAATTTACCAATAACTAATGGAGTTAATTTCTCTGAACCATCCATCCCCATTCGCTGCTAATAAAATGACCAATGTGTTTTTGCTTACCTTCCCACCACTTCATTTTTCGTTCTTAAATTAACAGTTTTATCTGGCAAAACATGAAAAAAAAAACAGCCCAAGTTTATCAAAATTAAAAACATCACAAATTCTGTACCTATTGAGAATGTCACTTAACAAGTTAACAGCAATTCCTTCGATTCTTTGGCAGTAAAATTCGGTTTTCCAAGTTATGCAGAACTTTTCAGAGATTCTTCTTTTACAATAATCCACGTATTGAAACATTCTGCAATCTGGCAAATTTTATCCAAGTGAAAAGATCTTTCTCAACATTCTCAAATGTTGAAACATGTCCCCGCTTTCTCTTTTGGTTGATCACATCTTCTGTTTAACAATATTTGAACCCTAAGACGTTATTCAGTGTCGATGTCTCTATTCCACCAGACTTTGCGAGAACTGCTTTCGATACATTCGATTTTTCAAAGTTTTCTACCAATTTTTTTTTTCGCAATTGTCAAATTTTTCAATTAACAAATGAACGAAGAATTTACACGCAGCGACAAGTAATGAAAAATACAAAAAACTAAAAATGCGTGAGTTAACTTTTCTCTGCACGGAGGACAATTTTCATTTGGTCGCAAGGGGTGGTGACATATTTTCCAAGAATCGCTGTCTAATGCGACAGTCCATGGAGAAATCTCCAGACCTTTAAAAACTCTTACTGACAGTATAGAGTTTCTCTTATAGACCGCAACAAGGAAGAGGACATCCCCTTCCCCCTCCCCCGAGTATCGACGCATATCTAGTCACGTGGTATGCAATGTTATTGCGATCTCTAACGCTCTGTTTAAAAAGGAAAAGGTCTGCCTCTCATCCTAAAGCTATAAAAATTTCAACTGGCTTTTCTTTACCATACGGAAGTTCGTACTTGTAGATTTTAGCAAAAGCACGGGAGATTCAACCATGGAAAAAGGAGAAGATTGACTAGAAGGAAAGAAGTTCCTCCTTCAGGATATCCATCAACTTCTTTCTAAAGCTATTAAAAATGAAGAGCATCGCGTGACCAATACAAAGAGGCCCACAGTTGAAGATACTTGAATGTCAATGATACGTCTATTCGGCACTTTACACCCTAAAACACTGCAAATAGAAGAGTCTTAAACTTAGACACATGTGTGACTGAAAAAGAATTTTAAACACTTAAGTGGCTTAATCTGAAAATTAAGACATTATAGATGTCTTAATTTAAGATACATAATCGTCTTACTATGACCATGGTGTAAACGAACTGAGAATAATGTCTAAAATATCTGCAAACGTATTATTTTAAGATACTTCATTGCTTTAAACGTGTCTTAATTTAAGACTTTTTGATTCTTCCGACGCAATAACCACCAGGGGGCACTGCCAGTTGCACATGCGTTTTAGATGCCTTCGTTCAAAGTTGGTATACGTTGTAATTCAAACAAAGTTTGTTTTTATGTACGCGTGTATTTTAATTAGTTTTTTGCAGAATGTGAAGTTCTGTGATTTAAATTCGTATTCACTTGGATTATTTATTTATTGAACACATACATTTGACGTGTGTGCTTGACATCAAATGTCTCTTAGAAACTGTCGTCGATATAAGGGCGGGATAGACACAGGACAGAAGTAGACGACGCTTGAAGATTACACCCGGAAATTCTACAAAGCGTGTGCAATGGACTTAGTGTTAATTCGTATTAATTTATATCAATAATATTGTGTTATTTATCTTCTTCCTGTCAAAGCTGGCAAAAAAAGAAACTTTTGTCTGGCAGGTCCTATTTTGAGGATGAAACATTTCATTCTTTAAATATGGCTAGTCGGATATATTATGGAATTTCGTACTAAAATGATGCAAGCTTTTCTCTTTCACTGTGGTAGTTTTTGAAATTTCAAATCGAGGAATTTTTCTTACCTCTTGCAGTAACTGAAGTAAGTGCCATAATTTCTTTATAATAGTAAAATTGGTGTATTTTATGATTTTATTTATTGTACTAAACAAAATCCTGCATGAAATTTAATTAGTTTTGAATCTGTTCGCAAAAAACCCCACTAATTCTAGAAGTATATATTTTTAAGCTTATGACGTTGTTTTTTATTACGAATTATATATTCAATGTCAGTTCTTAGTTTCAATGGATAATTCTTATCTCACAGTAAACGACGGTTACAAGGAAGTAAAGAAATAAAAACTTTGAAAGATGACCTAATGCTTTCTTACTTCCTGGCATAAAACCGCAGATTAAAAAAAGATAAATAAAGTACATGAGACTCGTCTATTATGTGAAGCTGCCTGTAAAAATGTACATATGTATTTGATTTGCAATCAACTCTAATACTGATTTTTTGATTATTTTTAATAAAAAAGTAATTTGAAATTTATAATGGGAAAAAGTAAAAACCTATAACTAGATTTCGTATTTAAAATTGTGGTAACTTTATTTATATGCACTTATACGAAAAATACAAAAATGACAGATGTTACTGTATATATTTAAGACGAAAGAAGTTTGGAAACCATAAGCTATTTTTTCTCATGTTTTTAATATAGAATATGTATTTATTTATTTTTATTGATAGTTGAATAGCTTTTGTGATTACCCTCTGATCTACATAAAAACTTGCCCATGTGGAAATATAAATTTTTTAAAAACGTAATTTTTAAATAAGTATTTTCATTTTTTGGGGGGAGGGGGGGATTTTGCATGAAATTTTCGTAAAGCTGATATTTTAAATCTTGCACTGATTATAATGAAAGTTTTGAACTTTTAGAGTAGGACAAGATTAAAAACGCAAATATATTTAACAAAATACCAAAGTAATTTTTTCCCCAATGTTATTAAAGTAGAATATTTATTATTTATTTATTTTCATTATTCATTGTTAAATAGCTGTTGTTATTATCAAGTGATATATATGTAAAATTGCCTATGTGGCAATATATTTTTTAAAAAATCTAATTTTTAAATTATGAATTTTGATTTAATTTTTTTTTTTTTGGAGGTGGGGGGGGGGGATTTTGCAATTTTCGTACATCTGACATTTTAAAACTTTTTCGACATTCAACCGTGTATAATAAATAATTTGAACTTTTAGAGTAGGACAAGATTATAAAAAATATATATATTTATCTATGTACCTTAAAAGTCTTGATAGCGAACACTTCGGGAATTTGTCCGATAATTGGAGATGTCTACTTTTATGAGGTAAAAATATACAAATATGTATGTCTGCTGATTAAAAAAGCATTCGTTAAATAGAGGTGTCCGCTATTCGGGAATGTCCATTAACCTCCACAACGGATACTCCCGAATACCGGACATCTTAATTTAGACAACTATAATTCAGGGTTGCGTTTTTTGCAAAAGTACTTCTTGATTAAAGGATGGGCAAACTGGGAAGTGCCCCGTCCCTCTACGACTGTAGTGCCCCCAAATTTGATGTGCAATATTTGTAAAGCTTATATTTTAAATCTGTTTCGAAATTGTACTGATTATAATCAATATTTTGAACTTTTAAAGTAAAATAAGGTTAAAAACAAAAAAATAAAAAAAAAATCTAATATTTAGATAAATATTTTTTGTTTTTTAATCTTGTTCTACTCCTGAAGTTCAAGATATTGATTATAATCAGTACAATGTCGTAAAAGATTTAAATTATCAGCGTAACGAAAATTGCATACCAAAACTGAGAGCACCAAAAAAATCAGGCTGTATTGGGGGGGGGGGGGGGGGGCAGGACCACAGCTAAATATTTTTCCAGGATTCAACGTGGTCAAACATGGCTACGTATTATGCTTACAAAAAAATGGATGCGATTCAGACGTTTGAAGTGTCTGAAATTCAGATGCAAAAAGTGTCTGAAAAAATTCAGACATTTTAAAATGTCTGAAAATTGAACACTCCATTTCAGACACTTAAGTGTCTGAATTTCAGACATTTTAATTTTCAGTGTAAAGTGAAGGAAAAAGTATGAAACTATAAGATATTTTGCAATAAAAAGGGAGACAAAAGATGACCGTATGACCATATATCCGACAGTAGCCATTGGAAACTCACCATATAGGTGGTGTATTTTAACACGTAATACCTATTCAGTCAGTCCGGACTTACAAAAAGTGACCTTATAAGCGGGGTGACCTTATAAGCGGGTGACCATATATCCGGTACTAACTGTATATATATATATATCATTTAGAATTTCAGATACGAGGATTCATAAGATGTTTCAAATTCAAATTACATATTATTATTCACTTATATCGAAAGCAATAAATAAGTATATAAATAAAGTAGTAAATAAAATTAAATTTTATAATTCAGGGAAAATAATACGATAATATTATGAATATAAAGAAAGTTTATGTTAAAATAACTATACAATATAACCGTTTAAAAATGAATGGTTGAAAGGTTTTTCAATTATAATATTATGTATGAAGAAGAAATAGGAATGTATTGTATATCCTTAGATTTCTGGCCCTTGACACCAAAGATCAATGCATGTAAATTATGTCAGTTTTGGAGAGGTACAGACTTAAAAATCTTATTAATTTTTATTTTTTAAATTTTGTGGATCTGTGTGAAATTTATTTTTTAGCTCAATTTTTACAGAACGATGTCAGGATATTAGGATATTTTTGCCTTAGTAAAAAAAATAATAATAAGTGACTGAAATTGGTGCCTTAGAAAAAGTTTTATTAAAAGAGTTGTACATCCCACTATTTGTCCCAATCTGATTTACACAGTTTTACACACTGATATTCAAGTTATTTACACTAATGTTATGCCATAGGGGAGAGTAGCCATATTTGGACCGCCGCTTTAAATGGACCGTTGCCATTCTGCCATTAATTACAGAAAGAGACGCCATCTACCGCTGAAATCCTACTTATCAGAATGACGTCATTTATGATTAGAAGAAGCTCCAGTCTATCCCGTGCTGTTTTCAGACAATTAAAAAAAAAAAAAAAAACCCTAAAATTAGCTGTTTTGATCTATTTTTTTTTACTACTAAACGTAAGTGAATACTTTGAAATTAAGGTAAGTTGTTATGTTTTCATATACATATCTAAATTCATCTGTTTATTGCGCATATTTTTCACGCGGATTTATTTGATTTCGTTTTTGTTCTTAGTCTTGAGATTATCTGTTTTAAAAAATGGCGCAGTTGCCTTAATTGGGCCAATTTAAGTTCTTAAATTGGACCAGATATACGATCATAACTTTGAAAAGTAAGTAATGAATTTTGAGGGAGGTACTCTTAGTGCACAATTTTTTTTATTATTTAATATTTTATAATGGATTACTATCCCCATGCAAGTTTTTAAATTTATTTGATTATTTATTTATTTATTTTTGTATATCTGGATCGATATTTGTATTAGGCCTACATAAACATAAAAATATTTTTACATGTTTATGCAATAAATTTTGATTGCAATTTCTTTTATCTTGTATGTATTTTATTTTCTTTGAATTCTTTATTCCTACGGCGTACTTGATTTACAGAGTTGAATTCAAAGATTTTCATCCAGGAGGATATTTGAGGTTCCGTGTGTGTGTGTGGGGGGGGGGGGGGCAGACTTTGGCAAGATGGTGGAATTACACTTTTGTGTGATTAAAACGAATAAAATCTTAAACTTTCGGAGGAGTGAGTGGTTATTCTGAGGCTCCAGGCGGAATACCCTGAATTCAACACTGTTTGAATTATAATGCTATGCGTTTGATTGATCGTAGCGTATTATTTTTTTCAATATAGCATATTTTTTAACACCTTTTTTAATATAATTGAGCAATGTTGAAAACGACACAGACAAACTGTCTGGAAGAAAAATTCCCGTGAAAGCAAAAGTTGTTAAAGATATTGGAAACGAAAAGGAGAGAGTAAGTTGTGAAGAAATTGACCTGCAAGAAGGCCGCAGCTACAAATCCCCCACCCCCACCCCCGAAACAAAAGCTAAAGAATCATTAAAAATGTTATCCCTTTTGCTAAATTCAGTTAAACCAAAGTACAGAGGGAGCCAAAAACAGCTGTGCTACCATCTTTGCCATATAAAGTAAACCTTGAAATGAAAAAAAAAAATACAACAAAAAAGGAAGCTCTCATAGCACAAAAGGAATTGGAACACCAAGTTTAAAAAAAACAGGCGTAATGCATTTGGAAAAAAAATGATAGAAGGGAAGAGCTTCAAACATAATGTAAAGAAAACTTCTGTTGAAAAAAATATGTCTAATGATTCAGAATTTTAAAAGAAAAATCTAGACAGTGATGATTGGTTTTGCCTAATTTGTAAGAAAAATAAAATAACAGAAATGATTCAGTGTTCAGATTGCCAAATATGATTCCATGTTGTGCGCATTGGAATAAAAAATTAATAAACGAAATTCATGTGCAAGTTTTGCATCACTTCTTACATGATATTTAAGTAATTTGCAATTAGTTTGATAATTTCTGTTCTTAATTACTGATATTTGATTTACATTTTGAATTCATTTTGATTTAAAACAATTACTCTTATTTTCATATATTTGATTTAATTATATTTCATTGCTGTTATTTTGGATGATTGTTTCATTAATCGCAAAATTTGCTTTTAATAAAATTAGTTATAGTCCCTAGTCATTCAATCAACCTAATATTGTTTGGTCTAATTTATGGAACTGGGGGTCCAACTTAGGCAACAAGTCGCTGAATTTGGACCACTTTTGACAAATTTTTTAAATTAAAATAAAACTTAAGATTTTCAAAAAGAAATTTATCTAAAGATTTATTTAGATAGTAGATCAATAGATTGATCCCGTGCAGTGGTTTTTTGCAGATATTTCAAAAATTAAGTGAGTTACGCCCGAAAATAAGTGAAGTGGTCCAAATTCGGCTACTTTCCCCTATTTAGTAAAGGAGGATTTAATCTATTGATATTTTATGATAAAATCATCAGTCATTAAGTAATAAATTGTATGTGTTCTGGTTTTACAACTATTGCTTATTATACTTCGGAAAAACAATAACATTTTAACATGCAATATCATGATAAATGAGTGTATTTTAAAAGTTTGACATTCCTCTCACAAATTTTTTTATCTTTATACTAAAAAGATTCTTAAAAATAAAAAGAATAATGTTAGTGCAACGTTGTCTAAAAATTGATATAAATTAAAATTCGTTCGCGTTCAGTACATGAAATTCATATGGAAATAATGAGCACATTTCTCTGTCGCCTATCTCTACCTATATCTTCCCCTAACTCACTACAATATAAGGTGTCCCAATGTAAATATAAGGTGTCTCAATGTAATCAAATTATAAGTGTATATTCTAAGACAACGCACTTTTACTAATGAACTAATCTCGCTAATTTTGATCAAAAATATCACTTTTGAAATATATTGAGGAAAAAATGTCCAAATCACTCACAAAAAGTAAAATTCTTTAAAGTATTTTGCGTATATATTTTTTCTAATTATCAGCATTTTCATACCTAAATAACATTTTTAATATATTTATAAATACCAAAATATAAGTATTTTGTAGTTATTAATTACTTTAACTGATTGTGAAATTATGTTGTTTTACATGAAATTATGTTGTTTTACGTATTGAATGTGATTTTCATCATGAAAAATAAGGCGTTTTCGAAAAAGTCTTTTAGGCTGCATTGTAAGAAAAATTCGTCTTTATACACTAAATTTATCTTCATTTTTAAACAATTAATTTCCTTACTCCTAGAAAATATACGTTTTTCGTAAATTCTACCCAAAAGTCTGAAAAGGAGGGGGGAATTTCGTTTATTCTTTGCACGCATGCGTATTGGCTGTATTAATACCAAAGTTCGAATTTATTTTGTAAATGAAAAAACGAAAAATCAATAAATAAAATTTTAAAATTTATTAAAAAAATAAATAAACAATAATACTTCCGAATCTAATAAAGCAGCAATTTTCTCATTCGTTTAAACTCATTCGCAAATTGTTTTTGATAGTATTAATAAAAAAATTTCGGATGTAAAATACATTCTAAACGAACAAATTAAAATATATATGTCGAGTAGTTCAATCAAGTTTAAAAAAAAAAAAAAAAAAAAAACGATTTTATTCAAAAAAGCAATTAAATAAAAATATAACAATCATATTTTACATCTAATAATCAAATTATGTCTTTGTTTTAAAAGTATCCCTGATATGTAATAGTTTTATCCTCTATTATTCTATAAGTGTTAAAACGCCAACCATTATATTATAACAACGACATGATCCTGCAATTAAGTTTAAATTTTCGAACTTTCTGGACGCCGCACCAGTGGCCGGGAGGTTCTGCTCTCGAAGCTGGTAGACGGGTCCTGGGTTCGAACCAAATCGTCCCCGTCGGCTTAATCGTTAAGAGTTATCCGTGGTTTTCTTCAAACCTTGGATTCCTTTGCATAAATACGGGTTAGATTCCCTCAGAAATACACCATGGGGGACGCTCACCCTCTTAGGGCCTATATCCATGGAGGAAAGAGATAAATGGAGTTGCAGTATGCCTTAAAAAAGGTTTGCAATATGAAACCATTTATCGCTCAAATTTAAACGTCCAAGAAAGCCCAAACAAAACAAGCACGTGGGAGGGATTTTGTATTAATAAGATGAATTCAAAGAGATGAATCACAGCTGAAGTATATTTTAAGAAAAAATGGTACATTTTTTAAAGAGCCTTTGTTGTGTTGTTATTTATTTAAATAAGTGCTTGCTTTTAAAATAACTGGAATTGGAAAATTAGCAATAAATAAATGTCAAAATAAGATTAAATAAAATATTGAAAACATCTGATAAAAACTAAAAATTGTATTATTAAAAGTTTTCTTTCTTTAACCCTTTCCAACATAGATGAAAAATGTTTTGTCTTCGGTTTGTATGGTCTTCTGGCCGAGCTCTAACTCTTGTAAATATACTGGGATCACCCTACATTTTTTATATGTTATTGACGTTTACTATAGCGTGATCGCTATTGAAAAAAAAAAAGAGTGGTACTTATAGTTCATTTGTATGGGCGGTTAAAAGTATTCTGTTACATTACGCTCAATGGGAAAAATCGTTTCAAGTGCATTTTAATGATGCTAGACAATTTAAAACATAAATAAATTTATATGCATTTATAAAGTGCAGTTAAACATGCATTTCGTAGAATATGGGGTTTGCAAAGCATTTATTATTCATTTACAGGGCACACAAAAGAATTCCGTTATATAATGATATATGCGGGGGGGGGGGGGGGGACTGTTTACAGCGATATTATGTTACTGAAATATAATGGAATAGACATAAATTACTCAGATTTACTACAATTACTTGCGGTGAAATATGATGTACATAGCATTTATCGTTCATTTACAAGGACACACAAAAGATTCGGATACAGTATTGTATTTAAAGTACTTGTCAGTATGTCACAAAAATTTTGTGGGCGCTCTATCACAAGAATTATTGCACGGAATTTAATAAAAATTTATATTCATGTAGTCCCTAATATAAATTGGTGCTGATTAGTTTTTGGTGTAAATCACCCAACAGGTGGCGCTGCTATGCTGCATTTTTCGCGATTTCATCAGTAGTTGTATCTCAAGAACTAATATGCGGATTTTCACCAAACTTCAGTTTCAGTTGGTCCTTAATATGAGTTGGTGCTGATTACGTTTTGGTGTAAATCACCCAACAGGTGGCGTTGCTATGCTGCATTTTCTGGGATTTATACGATTTTCCCAATAGCTCTATTTCAGGAACTGATGTACGGACTTTCCTCAAACTTCAGATTCAGTTAGTCCTTGATATGACTTGGTGCTGATTGCGTGTTGGTATAAATCGCCCATCAGGTGGCGTTGCTGTGCTGCATTTTTCACGATTTCCGCAAAGCTCTATCAAGAACTAATGCACGAATTTTCCTCTAACTTCAGAGTTAGATGTTAACACAAGTTGTTGCTGATTAGATTTTGGTGTTAATCGTCCAACAGGTGGCACTGCTACGCTAGAATTTTCATGATTTTTGAATGGCTTTATCTCAAAAACTAATGCACGGATTCTCCCCAAACTTCAGATTCAGTTTGACGTTGACATATGTTGTTGTTTGGTGGTTTTGGTGTATCATACGTTTTGGTGTAAAGCACCAAATAGGTGGTGCTGCTAGGCTCCAGTTTGCTGGATTTACACGATTTCAGCGATAGTAATATCTCAAGAACTAATGCACGGAATTTCGTATCTTTAGAATCTTCATGACGGGTATAGACTGCCATTTAATTTTGGCAGTGTGCTAGCTAATTTTGAAGTATTAACATGTATGAGATAGAAGAAAGTTTTTGGATTGGTATAGATGGAAGTTTTTTTTTTTGTGTGTGTCAATTTTCTGAAAAGAAAATGTTATTCTTGAGAAATGCATAACAATTTTGTGAAAAATAAAACTTTGTATCGAAAGGTCAAGTCCAATTACTCAAATGCGAGGTAAGCATTTATTGATAATAATTTCATTCTCACAACTAAAATTTTCCTATCAGGTGAAATGGAGTTTCTTTGATGGAATGAAATTTTATAATTGCGTTTCAAATAGGCCACCATTTTTGACTGTATCAATCGCTACTAATTTAATTAAATGTTTTATTTGTTTTTAACAGCATATTAATAATTGCATGTAAATAGATAAAATATAATGATGAAAACATTCTTTTAAAAATTTTTTTGTGAAAACTTAATTACAAATACTAATCGAAAATCTAGGTTTTCGAGTGCAAACGATTTTAGAACAATAACGAAAGAATGTTACTCTTTCAAGTGAAATCTTAAAAGACGCTTCTGACATTTATATTTGAAATACATATAATAAAATAATCAATTAATTCTGTGAAGTGATACATTAGTATCTTTGATACATTCTGATCTAGTACTACATCCTATAACAGCGCATAAGTCATTTTTTATCGAAATTTTAATCATATTTTGAATAACAATTTCCGACGGTAAAAAATAAAAGCAAAGAAATACAGGTTTAAACCGGTTTGAATCGATAGGCGTGTCAAAACACGTGGTTTTGTTTGGGCTTTCTGTGGCGGATTTTAGGGTTACTTATTTGGCGTCACCTCCAAACACCTTACTGCACCTCCATCTATCTCATTCCTCCATGGCCTATATCCCTCGTGTTGAAAATTGGCCGTCATAAACACAACCAACCAACCGAGCTTTCTGGACAACAAATTTAACAAGACTTACCAATCCCCCATTTGAAGAAAACATTATCTTCATCTTAATGGGGCTGGTCACTCAGCTTCCGATTTCCTCTCACTAATATAAAGTCTATGAGTATTTGATGCATTCGTATATTTAAAATATCTTCTCGGGAAATTGTTATTTTTAACTTCTATTTTTTTGTGTACACATCTTAAAGATGTCTCCTTTTTCCTTAATCTCAAAATATTTCTAAAATATAGACTTAAGCGTTAAAATCTCACTCACAGTTCGTCCGTTTTAATACATAAAATATTAAATGCAGCATAGATTTTAGAAAGATTTTGAAAACTAAGAAAAAAAGTGACATCCTTTAACCCCTTGAGTGGGGGTGGGATATATTATATCCCACCAACGATTAATGAAGAATTGCATCAGAAAAAATTTATTAAATTTAACTTTTCTAACTTTAGTGTGGAAATAGTGGTAAAATTGCTTTTCTTTATTTTGCTATAAAAATTTTTAAAGATTCCGGTGCAAATTCGACATTACAGAAACACAATTATTTGCCCCTAAAAGGGTTAAGAAGAGTACACAGAAAAAATATGTTAAAAATATGAGTTTCCCGAGAAGATATTTTAAATATAGGAATGCATCAAAAGTCCATAGACTTTTACAGACGGATCATTACGGAGGAGAATTTCGAAGTTGAGTGATCAGCCCCTTAAACCCGGCGTCTGCTAAGTGCTTGCTGGGCGAGTGGTTAAGATGCTCGATTCTAGACGCAAGGTCCCAGGTTCCGTCCCAAGGGAATCCACGGGAGAACGAGAGACATTAAAAAGAACTCCTTTTTTTCAGATTACGGAACTTTTCTGTCCTAGAACGGAAAAAAAGAACGGAAGTTTCGTCATTTCTCGGATATATACCGGTACAATGCTGCCAGGAATATTTCCTTGAATTGAAGAAAGTATTTCTGAGAGGGTCTGAGACTAAAAATCCCTTCCTGCTTGGCCTACTGGTGCAGGTAGATTTCGAAGTTAGTTAATAATTACACCAACAAAAGCTAAATCATGATTAGAGATAAAAACACTTTAACAATTTTATCTGGCCACTTTTGACGAGTTTTTAATTTCATTTTTATATAAGCTCTGGTTTTATCAGAATCATGTTAAGGCAATACTCAAAAAATATTTTTCCATGCTCACAATTCGAAATTTTCTGACACATTTTCAGATTCATTTTCAAAAGGAAAAATATGAAACTTGCTGACGTGATTTTTCAAGAGATTTATAAGCGACCTATGTTTTTATTTTTCGTTCAATTTATTAGAACTTGATTTATAAACAATTTCTTTCTCAGTAGGACAATATTTTTTGGTTCCAGCACAATCGCTTCGAGAAATTTGGTTCAAAGTGCTCACTTTAACATGCTTTTTTAAAAATATATTCTGCTTCTATCAAAAAATTGACCATTACGGCACATTCTATAATTTCTAAATAAGAGAACCTACCAAATGAATGCGCTAGAAAGCAAAAATGAATTTAAAAATGGGTCAGAAAATAAGCAGTTTGGATTCGAGAACATCTTTAATACGATTTTTATTTCTTCATCCTCTATGTATTTTTAATTTGTTTTTGCTGTAAGAATTAGTCCCATCAAAAACTTGTCAATGTAAAATTCCAGATAATATTTAGAAGATATAAAATAAATTCATACGGATTTGATATATTGTGAATTGAGGAAGTTATGGATTATTTTCTTCTTGACCCCCCCCCCCCCCCCCATTTTGTTTTCGTTTTCTTTTTTTTTCTTTTTTTCGGTAAGAATAGTTCCTATCAAAAACTTTTCAGTATAAAAGTTGTAGATAATATTAAGATAATTTATAATAAATATAATTAGATTTAATATCTTGAGAACAGACGAAGTTATGAATTTTTTTCTCCTCAAAACCCTATTATTTTCGCCCCTTGAGCCCACTTTTAGTTTTATCAAAAATCTGTCATACATTAATTTTTGGTCTATTTTTTAGAAGTAATAATAATTTTAAACTGAGTCGATATGTATTATAATTAAGAAATTATGGGTTATTTTCGTTTTTCACAAAACGCGATCCCTGTTTCCACCCCCTTGGTCCGATTTAGCCCATTAACGAACTTTACCGAGACTTTGTACCCCTTGATTTTATGAATCAGTTTGGAAAAGATTTGTGCAGAATTATGGAAGTTATCGTGCCCGTAAAAAAAGTGTTATAGGTAGATAGATAGATACATACATATATAAAGTTTTTTTACTAGGTGTGGCTTTGGGCTCATGGTCGGCGTAGATCTACAAAAAAATTTCCGAACTTTCAACATAAGAGAGATGCCAATGCGTAGTTTTCATACGAAATCTACCTACAACTAACAGGGAAATCTTCGAAGTTATATATAATTTTAAATGTATATCCCGCTACACTATCTCTCTATCTATATTATAAAGGACAAACATATCTGTGCGTATCGCATACGTCATTTTGCGAATGGCAACACTTTGAAATTTGAAATAAATGTTGCTTTTGCAATTTTCTCTACTGCAAATTTTTAATCTTCTAAACATTGCACATTTTAAATTTTTACACCGTCGTATAAGGTAAACAATGCTCTTTTAAATGCAATTTGTTTGAAAGCTGTATCTCAATTTATTTTCGAGATATTAATTTTTTTGTAGTTATTAATACCATTTTTCTTATTGTGGAAACAAAAGTACCTCATTTCTATTGAAAGTCTTTGAAAGTAAACGGAAAATAGTCAAAAATAGGAAATACTGTATCTTTTTCTTGCCATTTTCTCATAAAACCTGAAAAAAAGTTGAAATTAAAATATGGTCTATGTCAAGAATATTGTCTGTTATTCCGTGATAATGATGTCATACGCACTCTTTTCTATAGACGAAGTTTAAGATGGATTGTAAAAGTGGATTGCTTTAGCGGATGCAAATAACGTCATTTTATAAAAATGCGTGTATTTTAATTCTTAAACCTGAATTATGTTTTGTAGAAGTGCATCATTTTCACAGCCCAGCTGCTTTGGAATTCTTCACAGGTGAAAATACTACACATTTAAAAATATGTAATCGAAATCACACACTAATAAAACGCAATGTTTCACAAAAATTTAGAATGTCTTTATAAAAGAGAGATGACATGGAAATAATAGCGATTTATATTACATAAATTGATGATTCTCGCCTGGATGGATTTGCTTCGCCGAGTTAGACTAGCAGACATGTAATATCGTATCCCTGAAGTTTTTATCGAAAATTCTCTCGAATAATAAAATTTTAATGCTATTCTTTAGGGCATTCTACTAATTTAATTCTTCGTTATTTTATATAATCTATATATTTAAAACACAGGCGTGTTTTTTAGTCATCTGCCCTGATCTTTCTTCTGAACCAATTTTACTAATATATATATTTTTTTTTTAAACTGAAAACTCTTCCTTTGTAGATGTGATCGCACTATCTGTTTTGTTTTTAAATATCCCCACTTTTTTATTTTAATTTTAAAAGCATTTTTTGAAAAATCCTTATCTTTAAAATGATGAAAATTAGATAGCTTTCATTATTGCCGACAAGAGAGAAATAATGAGGTATTTTAAACTTTATTCATACTATTTTCTGATAAAAATTAAAAAATGTTATTAAAAATTGTTGTATAGGGTTTAGTGGCGCAAAATCCCATTAGCAGCAGAATATTATATTAGGGGCATAATAACGGAAAATGACATACTGCTTTTGAAAAATCGCATTTTTCCTCATAAATTTTCTATATTGTTTTTCCTTCAGCATGTGAACTGATACTAAGTTTCAGACACTAGGCGAAATGCTTATTAAAGTAAAAATGAAGTCCTATTTAAAAGCAAACTATCATTTTCTTAGATAAAACTAAACATTTTAACACAAATGCGTCTAAAAACATAAATTACGGAAATTTTTACTCTCCGGAATTGAGATTAGAATCTCAAGTAAAGAGTGCGTCTGTTCACATAAAAGATGTTGCTGACAATCGTGACTTCAAGTTTTGAGTTAAAATGTTTTTTAAATGAACAAACAAAATACAATTTTTAAAAAAATAATGAATATGTATATGAGCAACGTATGCAAATTTTGAGAAGGTGAAAATTTCTGTTTTCATTCCGGAAATCCAAGCATAAGTGCCTCAATTGATAACCACATCCTAATGACTGATCTTTATTATATTTTACTGATTAAGTATCTATATTATAAATAACAAACGTATCTGTGCGTATCGCTGGTGTCATTTTGCGAATGGCAAAACTTCACGACAAAATTTCGGTTCTTGAAATTTTTGCTACTGTAATTTTTTAATCTTCGTACATTTTCAATTTTCGTCGCATAGGGAAAAATACTTACTTTCAAATTGTTTGAAAACTGTATTCATTGACTGATGTATTATATGTTCTAAAATAATTTTTAAGCATGGTTTTTTAAAGGTTACCTTATCACGTGCCGGTTTCAATACATAATAATAATAAACATTTTGCACATAAAGCAACAAACATTTTTCAGCATTTGTTTCTGACTAATTTTGCATAACGAAATTATTACTTCCTTTATAACCAAATAAAAGAATAATATTAAAAAAACCACCACTAATCTAACATGTTTGCAAAAGGCAAATTAACGAAATTAATACTTCCTTTATAAACAAATAAAAGAATAATATTGAAAAAACACAAACATATTTGTAATCGTACAATTTAAATTTTTAGATCACCAAATAGGTTTTTTTTTTTTTCAAATGGAATTTGTTTGCAAAGTTCATCTAAGTTTACTGATTGCCTATGGTTTTAAAAACAATTTTAAAGCACGAATTTTTTTTATTTACCTACACTGTTAAAAATTTTGCAGCATTCTGGCAGGTCATTTGACCGTTTTTTTGAAAAAAAAAAAAACGGTTTCATAATCATAATTTAACTATATTCTGACCATAAAATGGCCAATAATATGGTCAGAATAGTGTTAAATTACCGGCTGTGTAACCGTTTTCGAAAAAAAAAAAAAAAAAACGGTCAAATGACCTGCCAGAATGCTGCAAATTTTTAACAGTGTATATCGCGCGGAGCTCGATTACGAAAGATTAATCTGTTTGCTCTTAAAACGAAATAAAGAGTTCATCATTTTCTTTAGGCTAATATCCATTAAAAAAAACTTCCCTATGAATAAATAAATAAGATAATCTAAATAAAACGCAAATTTACCAGACGTGTATAAGCTCTGAAATTATCAGAATATAAGATGATGCCATAAGTAGCAAAATCTTGGCAAATAACTCTTAGCATGCGGCTAATAACAAACTATCGCTTTTGATAAATTTCAAAAATTTATTTGATTGTATAATTCATATTTTCCATATGAAAAATGCTTTTTTAATGTAAGTGGTCAATATAAAAAATTTATTGCGTATAAAAAAATTATTAGTTTTCAATTTAAAAAAAAAAATGTTTTCACCTATATTCTTTAACCCGGGAAGCCCGGGTACGATCCCCAAGTTCAAATAGTAACTAATAGAATTTTATTATGGATATTTTAAATTTTACCACCTTATAAAAATAAATCACGAAAAGAAAAACTAAAATTTCTTCTTAAAGGAATTTACACAAATTCTGATTACCTGTGCGAAGATACTACTGCCAAGTAACATTCATTATCATCTCACTCAATACACAACTGTATACATTGCATGACATACAGCAATAATTCTTACTGGGATAAGTACCTGCTTTCAGATACCTCCATCATTCATTAAAAACGCATTTTGAACATTACCATTTCCCATAGGACAGTACCTGACACTGAATTTCCCTGTATCGTGTCAAAAGTATATTTAACGGAATAACAAAACTTTTCTTTATTCTTCTATTGCTTTTTTAGTTTAATCTTTCAGTATTTCTTTTTTCCATTGTGCATTATAATGGACTAGACGTTGCTTACATGGATTTAAAATAGATATCATGTAAAAGATAATGGTAAATTATCTTTTTGAAGAGCATACGAGATATAAACCTTTCCATAAGAACAATTGCAAAAAGTTTACTTATATTTATACATTTTACTTATGTATTATAAAGTAATGCATAAAATATTAAATATTTTAGAAATCAATAACTGTTTAATTTATTCTTCTTTTTTTTCAGTTCCTTTGTATTATTTTTATTTTTTACATTATATCGCACTAAATGTTGCTTATATGAAAAAAAAAATAACTATCATGTAAAATACAACGGTAAATTATCTTTAAAAAAATCATACACTATAATTCATAATGCAAGTATTTTTCTAAGAAATGCTTCATAACTTTTTACATACATTTAGACATATTTAATTAAATAGTAAAGCATCAATCAGAGGTTTATTAAATATTTTATAAATCAGTAAATGTCGAATTCATATTTTTATACAGACTTTATAGTGTGTGATGAAGCAATCGTCCGTACGATTTGTTTACTTATTCCGAAAATAAAATTATAACAAATCATGTAAACAAAGTAAAATTTAAAACAGTTTAATGAAATTTTAATGAGGGTTTATTGTTTTAAAAACAGTATAATGATAGTATATTATTTCAAGCGTAGCATAGTGTAGTACATTTTGAAATCTGAATTTATGTGGAATTTTGAAATGATGTAATATACGAGGTGGGGCTATTAAATAATCGGACTGCTACTGCCGCCGGTTAACAGTGAGGGTGGTGCAGTAGATCTTTCCTTCACACCATTACGTGAAATCACCCTTTCCCTGCTCGGTAGACAATGACACGTGTTTTTTAATTTTGCTGTAGCATTTGCTCGGAGTGAATCGTACGCCCCTCACTCGCCGAAAAAACGATAACTATTCAGAAAGAGCAACTGAATAAAACCTCGAAATCAACTGTTCCCGTATTACTATCACTTACGGCTGTTCATTTAGTCGTTTCGTTATTTTGGCACCCGTTCATTCGCTGAAAAGTTTGGAAGGAAGATTTTGAAGTCACGTAGTCAACAGCAGAACAAACTGCTTTTAGAAGAATAATTACTATGAGACCGTTTATTCTTTCAAGGATTGTACTTTTTATCTCACAGATATGAAGAATTATAGTCACTTTTTAAAAATAGACATAATAATTGATTTTTTTTTTTTTTACTAAGAGATTAATAACATTTCCATGTATGTGTTTTAAAATACGAAGTATAAGCATGGATCCAAGCAATAAAGATACAAGTTGTGTTTATCATTTAAGATTTTAATTAGACTAATTTCGTATTAATTATGCATCAGTCTTTAAAATTGCTCATAATTTTACTGTAAGAAGAAGGGAAGCTTATAGTAGAATAAAATATACATTATAGCTGTATTTAAAAAGTTATAAAGTATTTCTATGAAATATAACTTTTTAAATCACTGTTTTTTACTCGTACACACGCATAAAATCAGCAGGCGCTCTTGATCAGAAATCGATTAACCTCTCTCTTTTTTTCTTTAAGTGCAAAGATTTTATTTTAAGATACTGTGATAATGGGTGTTTTGAACCGAATATTTGGACGCGACACTATAATTGAAGGGTCACCATATAAAAGCGTTCAATTATAACTTGAACTACAATATACTTATCAAAAAATTATAAATTTTATTCAATTCCATATTATTGCCATTGCCATGACTGCAAATTTTATGATTTTATGCATTAGACCAAATCTAAGAATGTATCAGAAAGATTTGCGATGTTGAGCGGGTGAAAATATGTGTTGGAGAACCGATTTAATGCTAGTTTCCGTTTTAGACAGGTTCGTTTGTCACATGTTTTACTGGTTTTAGTAAGAAGTGGGGTTTTTAATTTAGGGTGCTCAATTATTACTTTTTACATTAATGTGCGCAATATAATGCTTGTTAAGACGGAATCGAGAGAAACCACAGAAACATTCAGTTTTAGATGGATTTTTCGTTTTAGCAGATGAAATTTTCTTTGAATTATTTTCATGGAAATGGACCTTGGAATATTTTAAAGGTTGTATTTATTTATTATTATATTGTGATTGTTTACAAATTTATGCAGATTTTCGTTTCAGAAAGTTTTCATACAAAATTCCATTATGTGTGTAGGTAACGGTGTCGAATTCTTCATAAGACCTTATGTACGGCATATAATTAGATTTCCAGCAATCTTGAGACCGTATATTTCACATGCAGTACTTTAAACGCCCAGTTTTGTACATTATGAAATATAAAATGAGTGCAGGTATGTTAGTTTTATTTTTTTTTTTAAGGAATAGTTAAAACTAATTATAATCGAGGCATCCCCCTGAAAATTAGAAAATACACCGAATATACCCTGTGTACTAGTATTTACGATTATTTTTTATATATGTTTTCTAAAGAGCAACGAAAGTAATGAGTAACAAGTATTATCTAAAGGATAGTGGTTTCAAAGTAAAGTATACATACGGGTGTTCATTTTGTCGTTATTTTTACAGCACTACATGCAAAACCAGTAGGACAAGCAAAGTCTTGCTTACTGACAAAAATATTTCACATTTTAGAAATCACGATATATTAATTTTCAGAAATTAAGTAAAATGCTGTTTTTGGATCGGAAATTCGAAAAAAAAAATCCGATCAAGAAAGGGTTCAAGAGAATATACAAAAAGTAAAAAAAATAATTTATATCCTAGAAAAATCCTGATATATAGAACAACTCTCTCATTCACATGATGAAATATTTAATTAACAAATATACATTTATGAAGAAATGGTTAGGTAATGGAATATTTAAATTCAGCGCTTTGGGAACTTTAAGGATATTTCCAATAAATAAACGGTCAAGTGCGAGCATTACTCGTGTACACAGGGTTCCATAGAATAAATATATGAAATTGTAATTGTATTATTTAAAAAAAAAAAAAAGTTGCTGAAAGAATACTAAGACTTTGTAAAAAACTATACAACGTAGGGTTGGGTTTAACTGTACATATTAGAAAAGTGTAAATAGGTATACCATGAAAGTTCAAAGAGATATGGAACCTAAATGATATCAAATATAGCTATTCGTATAACTCTTTTTTTAATATCATCCTAATCTGTTTATGATGAACTTTATTCGGTACTGATAATAAAAGCAGTGCATAGTTAAACTTCATTTGGAATTTCATGAAACTAAATTCAGTGTACACTGTAAAAAAAAAAAAAACGAAATTTTTACAGTACAAAGTACTGTTCATCTCGCGCACAAACTCGATCACAGTTGAATGTACTGTATCTTTCTTTGGTTTCCTGACTATTTAAACATAGAAAATACAGTAGTTGCGTAAAATTAACAGCACAATGTACTGACAATTTGGACGCCAGTATTTTGTGCTGTCGTCCAAATGCGTCCAAATTGCCAGTACATTGTACTGTTAACTCTTAAATGCCAGATTTTTCAAAAATCATTGTAATAATGTTTTTCGGCTTTCATTTTTTTAAATAAATCATGGGAAAAATACTTAAAAAATGATATTTTGTTTTAAGTACAGTTTACGGCTAAAAAACAGTTTGTTAGTAATCGGCAATACTGGTGTTTAATTGAAAAAATAATTTTCCTTGATAAAATTCTATAATATTAAACGCACAAGAATGTTAGGAACTATAATAAGAAATAAATTTTACTTGCTCACTGCAGAACAAAATAGGGTATTTCGCAAGCTTCCAAACAAAACAAAAAGAACAAGTAGCAACAATTAAAAAAATAAATCTATCTTTATTCTTAAACAGCACAAGTGTTGTCATCTACATGTTGAAAATCGATTTAATAATACTTTCGGAGTGTATTTTATTGGCAACATTAGGCATTATAACTTCAATATTATTCTAATAGTATTTTAGAGCCAAAATTGGGTATGTTGCCGAAAAGCAACACCAGACATTTAAGGGTTAATTTTTCGCAACTACTGTGTTTTTCATTTTTAAATAGTCAGGAAACCAAAGAAGATACAGTACATTCAACTGTGATCGAGTTTGAACTGGCAAATTAACAGTGTTTTTTTTTACAGTGTAGTAATAACCTTTATTTCTACAATGTAGTTAAAACAAAACCTTTGTTCAAAGTTTAAATTTGGCATTGTGCTAACCGCGCTTCGAATTGAGGTCTCAAAGTTACAACGCCGCCTTGGTCAGTGCCGCGTTTTTCCAGATAGGTATTTAATTAATTTTTAAAGTTACTCGAGGCCTATTGAGAGATAAAATCAATGCAAACTATCGCGAATCCCACAGTATTTATGCGATTCATTCTAATTAAATCTTTCGAGGGCGATACCCTTAAAAAACGGACACCTAATTTTAATTCCAAAACAGACAAACGGCACCAAGAACATTTAATTAAAATTTTCCTTTTATCATATATGGGAAAATAAGCAAGTTCGCATTTTCTAATAAATTCGTTTATAAATTCTGGTGTCAGTTCATTTTTTCATAAGTTTATAAATAGAATTACTCCGTGACGGAAAGGATTAAGTGGTCGCAGGACTCTTAAAGCTTCAAAATTTAAGAAATTTTAATTTTTTTTAGATGTCAAACTCCTATATTTTCTGAATATTTTGATATAATTGTTTCCTTGAAATTCCCATTAGAACAGAAGTTTTGGCTTTTAGAATTATACCCGCTCAATAGCTGAAGCGGCGTTTCCGAAACTTTGAAGTCATTATTTTCCAAATGGCGTTTTTAGGGCATAACGCGCAGGATACCTCAAAAACTTCTGAATATTTTTTCATGAAATTTTCAAATTATATATTTCATGTTAGTTTGTATAAACTGAACCTAAAATTTCTTTTTTATTGTTCGAAAAAATATTTTTTTAGGTGATTTTATGTTGAAATTTTAAAAATTTTGTATTAGCTAAATGCAACATTGCATTAAAAATATAAAATTGCTTTAAATACAAATTTATCTAAGTTCAGGGAATTTATTGCAATCTGATGTCTAAGTAAGCACCAGAATTTTCATTCTAGTTGCAATATTTATTTTGTAATCGTGCGCGTAAACTGTTATGCCAATTTTTTGTTCGACAAATGTCGAACAGTTTCGAGCCCCCTATAAATACTAATTCTGTATCTTGCAATTTTTTAAATACATGAAACTAAAGAACATACTACATCTTCCATCCCAATTAAAATTGTGTTTTAAAATCATATACATTTTAAGACATTAAATGTTGAAAATGGTCTTTTTTTCATTTTTTCCACTTTTTAGAGTCCCGAGAACCCTTGAATTAGTATTTTTTAACAATTTGACGTTTATTGCTTTTATACTGTTACTGAACATTACATTACACATATATATCATTAAAAGTTGTTAACTAGGCATAGAGTACGCCTCACCTGACCTTGTGTATGTCGAAACTGACCGTACCTTTAAGGGTTAATATCTCGGCTAATTACCGATGATTTTTTTCGAAAATCATTATCAACAATGCTTTCATTCTTCTGCAACGATAGGTATATTCAGCGATGCTCAACAAGTTTTCTGAATGCCCGTAAATCGAAATTTGTGTATAACAGAAAAATGCTAATTACTCAAAAAGTATGTGACCTAGGTTAATCGCTATAATTTTCCGGCAAGGTTTACATTAACGTCTACTACCTCTAATTTTTTCATAATTTTAGTTTCAGTAGATTCGAAATTACATGGGGGGTGGAACATATTTCTGCACTACATTTTCAACAATATCTTTGAAAATATAATACCTAAAATTAAAAGGAATGTATTTTTGAGTTCAGCGTTACAAAAGCTTTCACAGGATACCCCACATGATATACAAAGAAAAGATTTTTTTTTTCAAGTAGCATAATCAGCCCCTCTACTTTTTTACTAAATATATTTATGAATGTTTATTAATCTGAAAATATATGGATCAATGGTCTTTATTACTTCCCCGAATTTGAACTTTCCACGTTCCATAGTTTACGAGTAAAATGGCTGTGAGAGACAGACAGACGGACAGACACAAGAGTGATCTTATAATGGTTCCGTTTTTAATTTTTAAGTACGGAACCCTAAAAAGTATCAATGAAATTTCAAATGAATCTGAAAATCAAGAAAAGGATTCCTTTTGAGGTCGTTTTGAAAATTAATTTTTACGTACACACAAAAAAGTTCATTGAAACATCGTAAAACCTTTATATAAGTTAATTTGAGAATCTATATCCATAACATTGTATAGAAAATATGAACAACTATTGAAAAGTTTTATCGTGTCTTAAGTTCCTGCTTCATTTTTCTAATCGGAGTAAAAACAATTTACCTTCGATAATAATATTTATTAAAATATTTTTATTATTATTCTGTTGTGCATCGACTGCATGAGAATCGAGGGTTACCTGGATGCGACTTGTCCGTTGCTGCATGAATAGCCGATGTACATTATAACTATGAAAAATCAAGAAAAAACGCTATCGGAGCTTCCGCTTCCGGTGGAATGTTTTCCAGATTCACGTTGGACCTGGTGGCCATAGCCAAAAACATACCACGAAATTTTATTCAATTCTGGGTATAATTTCACACACTTTTTAATAGTACAATAATGAAAATGGCACAAAAATCGCTGTTGCAGGGACCCCTACCGACGGAATATTTCCAAAATCAAGGAGCACCAAGCTCGCCATAGCCAAGAATATACACAGAAATTGGTTCAATTCTGTGCATAACTTCACACACTTTTCGATGATGGAAAGAGGACATACGGACGGACAGACAGATGATTTGTATATATATATATATATATATATATATATATATTAGGATGGGCCGAAATAATTTTTTTTCAATTTTCGATGATGTGTGGTGCGGAAAAGTTGCTACTGGTACCCCTAAGTTCATGCAAAAAATTTGAAATTTTTTGTTCAATTCCTTCCATTTGCTGCAAATAGCTTGAAGTTTCGTCAAATGCTGATTTTTGAACTTTTTAGTAAAAATTTAAAAAAATGTTAAATTTAAGTTATTTTAGCTGAATTTACTTGAAATGTCATGTTTAGTGTACGAAATGTTTAAACAAGATCTGGTTATGTTTTATTTAATTGTTATGTGCATTTTGAATTAGGTGACTTTTATAGCTTTTTCGCGTGTAAGTGAGCAAAAATTGCTGGAATTGTGACAATAGGGAATGAGGATCTCACTATCGATAAAGACTTGATCAGGAGGCAGAAGAAGAAACTTGAAAAGAATATACAGGAGAAGGAAGAAAAATTTCTAGCATCTTTTTTGATAAGAAAAAATAAAACGATCTTCATAGAAAAAAAATGGGACTAGCAGTACCATCGATAGAAAGACGAAACAAATGTCACCATGTTGTCTGAACGTGGCTCGGAATTTTTGGGTCACTTGACACCTCCTTCTGGTCATTGCAGTGAAATAGCAAAATCGTTATATAGTTTTCTAAGTCAGAATAAAGTCTGCTTAGGAAAAAAATCAAGAAGAGATTTGTAACATTTGATATGTATTCTTGATACGTAGGAGCTTCTACTCTGACAATGACATGAACTGTCTAAACTAGATAGTAGAACCACTTGGACATAAGACCGGTACCAACTGAAACGAAGGTAGATCAATATAGTAATCAAATCTTCAGCCTTTTGCATTTTTGATGTCCATGAAACAGGAATAGGCTCGTAGAAATGGACACGTACATTTTCGCACGCCATTAGTGATACGTGCTTCGTATTCCTCTCGACGGTGCCGGTTACTCATTTCTTTCTATGAAGATCGTCATCGTGTCTACCATCAAAAAATATCGTTGTAATTTTTCATCCTCCATGATATTCCCCCTCCTGTATCTTCTTTCTAAGTTCTTTTTTCTGTCTTCTGACCAAGTCTTTATCGATGACGAGATTCTTATACCTGGTTGTCACAATATCTGCATCCTGAAGCACATATGAAGCTCAGCAATACCCATATGATATACCAGTTCTAAATCCGACGAACTCTGTGTGAGAAAGGGATATGCGTCTGGGATTGTCAGTTTTTGAAGGCCCTGATTCAAATTCTGATTCAGACGATCTGTCTACTTCAAAGTTCCAACTTTTTGAATCTTATGACAATAGCTGCATTTTAGAGCAGAAAAATAATTAATATCTCATCTCGCAGTTACTCCCACATCCTATTTCCTCCTTCATTCTTATGATTATTGATTGCGATTTCATTGGCTTCTACTTCACATTCTCCTCCTCTTCCAGAATTGCTGTCAAGACATGCTGTAGTCCGTCATCCCAATATGTTACGCTGAACGCATCGGAAAGCTGAAGGATGAGCGAGGAACATAATAAAGACAAAAGAGAGAAACCGACGAACGAACAAACAACACTTGCAATTTCTGATCAATTGTACGCAAAAAGGCTATTAAAGTAATCTAATTCAAAATGCACACAACTGTTAAATAATACATAATCAGCGCTTATTTAAACATTTCGTACACTAAACATGACATTTCAAGTAAATTCAGTTAAAATAAATTTAATTTACCATTTTTTAAATATTTGCTAAAAAAAATCACAAATCAGCATTTGAGCAAAATTTCAAGCTATTTGTGGCAAATGAAGGAATTGTCTAAAAATATTAATTTTTTTGTGTAAACTTAGTGACTACAGTTGCAACTTTTCCGCAATACCACTCATCAAAAATCGGAAAAAAGTTTTTTTCGTCCCACCCTAATATATATGTTTTTTGTGTTATTTCTCCTTAACACATGTAAATCCCTCTAAAAATGTTTCGACTACAATACCTTCTTCTTTAGAAATAAACAAATAAAAAGACATATATCCTAATCATTTTGTTTTTTCGTACATATTCCTGAAAAAATGGCAACAACTGATCTAAAGTGCCTAATACTATTTATATATTGAAAAATAATGGATAAAAATATGCAAAATATTTCTCCGTGAAGGCCAATATTTATATATGACTAAATGAAAATGACGGTGTAATAAAAAATAAAGATTTTTAAAAAGAAAGTAGTTGAAATAAGGCATTTATTTCAGTTATTTTCGTAAGAAATGAAGATTGACATCTTATCAATTTAAACCTACAAAGATGGAGGGTCAGTTTTACTAACTATATGAGAGAATATTTACTTATTAAAATGTTATTGCAGTGTAAATTTTTAAAAAGACATTTTATGTATTTCTAAAGCATGTTTTGCTTAAAGAATAATTTTTAATGTATATTTCTCTACTTAACTCTGAGAACGATCTTTATTAAAAAAAGAAAAAAATCCTTCCGACCAGTGCCGGGAGGAAGAGGTAGCTTTCATATTCCTTATTTTTAAAAGTAAGCTTATTATTCAAACACACGAAGCTCAATTTAGTGGAAACCGATTATAGGAGATTCAATACTAATTTTTATCAATACTAAATCATTATGAATGTGAATTTCGCGAAAATTACTCAGCTTTATCCAAGCTGTTTTTATTTAAAGTAACTTATATTTGGTTGCCAAATTCGGCGATATCTTGAAGTTCCTGCCATTTTAAGACAACATGGTGGATGAGGCTAACGAGTGAACTTAATCGAGAAGTTAGTAATTTCTGTGCACCTGCTCATTCACATCGGAATCGGCTCATATATACAGGTGCTGCCGCAGGCAAAATATCAGATTTTTCAAAATGTCACCCACATTATAAATTCAAACTACTATATCTGAGCCATTTTATGAGATAAAGACAAAACAAATATGCTCCGGAATCCTTATATCATGGTCAAATACTTAAGAAAGAAACTTTTTTTAATTTCGAATTTTTTTGCTCCTCACTTTAAATATATATTTTTTAATTTAAGGGCCTGTATATTGAAACAGGATGGCTGATGAAGGTGGCCAGCGAACTTGGTCGAGACATTACGATATACTATCCACATGCCTTCTTACATCGAAATAGGTTAATAAATACGCGTGTTATGACGAGACAAATAACAGACCGTTTCAAGATGTCAGCCATACTTGAAATTCAAAGTGCTATAATTCAACAATTTTTTAAAGATATATACGAAACAAAAACTGCTCCGGAATCTTTATATCAAGTTCAAAGTCATAAGAATTTTTTTTTCATTTTTAAATTTTTTGATAACTCATTTAAAATTTAAAATTTAGAATTTTTATTTTAATGGCAGACCTTTTGAAACATGATGGCCAACGAACTCGGTCGAGACATTGGTGTATACTATGTACACACCAAGTTACATTCAATTCGGTTCATAAATACGCCTGTTATCGCGTCACAAAAATCAGGTCGTTTCAAAATGTCAGCCACAATAGAAATTCAAAGTGTTATAACTCAGCCATTTGTTTAGATGTAGACGAAACAAAAACTGTTCCGGAATCTTTGTATTAAGGCCAAACGTATACAAAACAAAATCTTTTTCATTTACCAATTTTTTGGTACCTTATTTTAAATGTAAATTTAAAAAAAAATTAATGGCCGCCATTTTGAAACAAGATGGCGGATCAAGGTGGCGAACGAACTCGGTCGAGACATTGGTACGTATTATGTATACACCAAGGTACATCCAAATCGGTTCATATATACGCCTGTTATCGCGTGACAAATATCAGGTCGTTTCAAAATGTCAGCCACGCTAGAAATTCAAAGTGCTATAACTCAGGCATTTTTTAAGATATAGACGAAACAAAAAATGCTTTGAAATCTTTATATCAAGGTCAAACACCTAAGAAAAATATTTTTCTTTTTTTTTTTTTTTTTTTTTTTTTTTACCACATTTCAAATTTTAAATTAAAAAAAAATAATAAATGGCCGCCATTTTGAAAAACATGGCGGATGAAGCTGGCCAACGAACTAGGACGAGGCATTGGTATGAACTCCGTATACATGAAGTTACATCCATATCGGTTCATAAATACGAGAGTTACAGTGTGACAAATATCAGATATATATATATATATATCAACATTTGAACGGAGGGTGGTTTCGGTGTCTGGGGGTCATGATCTATGAAAATATACCAAAATTTTTTGAAATTTCTTTCCTCCGAACAGCTGCAATAGGTAGCTTTTTGTAATGCAAGCTACCTAAAAATATACGACAAACGTACTGCTATTATTAAAGAAAATTAATTAAAGAGACAACGGATTAGTTTTTTTTTTTATTTTCATACATATTTAACAACTTTTCAAATTTGTTTATTTTTTATTCTTTAAACGCCTCGCAATGACTCAAATTAATGAGAATAATGTAGAAAACACCCACTTTTTCTTTAAGCTAAAATTTTAATGACAAATTCCTAATTTTATTATCCTTTAACAAGGATTATTTTATGACTTCCTTAAAAAGAAAGAAAGCATAAAAATAATTGATTAACTGTATGTAGCAAAATTTTTAGTACATTTTTCAAGACGATGTTTCAACCTGAGAATTTATTTTATGTTTTTTCGTAGTGATAAAAAATTTAAAATGTAAATATTGTACTTTAACCTACATCATTCGATAATTTACACACATGATTTTATTTCAATGCATGCGCGATTTTTACTAATTAGATGAAAACGAAAAGACTTTCTGATATTTATTAGCAATTGATTTTGTTTTCGCTTATCAAATAAGTAGGGGAAGGTTGGGCAATATCGGGTACCATAAATGTTTCCTGTTCTCAAATAAAGTGAAATGGGAAAACAAACACTGAACACCGTATTTAATATTAAATGAATCTCTGTCGTAATCGTTTCAATAACGAATATAATTGATTATGTAAAAAATAGCTTCTTTCAGACATGAGCAAAAATCCGGTTTTATCCCAGTGGTTGGGTAAAATCGGGTCTCCATTTAAAAGTCATGGAAAACTCATTTTGGTCAAAAAATTCTTGTTGAATATAGTAAAAAAACCCACATTTTTGTTATTTTAAGCAAAAGGAAATCCCACATGTGTTCTTCCGTGTGTAAAAAATAAATCTGTGGTAATTTTTCAACATTGAATAGGGCTACTTTCTTTAAACTGAAAGTCCTACTTTAGTACATACTTTGTGTGCCCATTTGTGGCATTTCAAACATTGTATATAACCTTCTTTTGGATTTCAAACTGAAGTAAAAATCATTGCGAAATACCGGCTTCATTGACTTCTTCATTTTCTCGTGATATTTCTTCAACATTTTTAATTACTTTTTCTGTTGATTCTTAATTTCAAACTTTCTTTTTTGTTTTGCAGTTTGTTTGGATTATTTCTCCTTATTACCTGTTTCCATCTCTAATTTATAGAGCGAATAACTCAAAATAAAAGGTTCCTCCTTCTTTTGTCAGTATTTCCTAAGTTTTATAGTATTGCAAAGGAGGGGCAAATAACCTTTTAGTCGAAAACGAGAATGAAGATTGCTGAGTTACTAACTCTGATGATGTCGATGGAATAAGTTTACTAATGTATTCTGTAGAGGCAGCATTTGGAATCACTGATGAAGTTTGTGATTGCGATGTCAACTACTGCATTTGGGAGCAATTGGAAGCAGCTCCACCTGTAAGAAGCTGGATGTTTTCAATTGCTACATGTATGATATCAACCATTTTAGATTTGGAAGGCTGAACTCTGTTATCCTGTGCTGTGTCAAAAATATTTATTGTTGCAGCTATGTCAACCCGTGGCTGTGTAGACATAGGTATATTATCACTGACTTTTGATGATTTCTTTGTCCTTTCCAAAGGAGCGAAAAAGATCGTCTGGAAAAACCAGATTGTTTTAAAAAAAGGTCTCTGTTTCTTCAAACTCTCTGATTGCAATATTTACAACTGCTGCTTTATAAAATGCAATTTTAAATAAATTTCAGATATGTTAAATTGTTACAGATTGCCCAGGATTTGAAAGTAACCACTTCCTTACCTCCTGTTCGTATTATAAGTTTAAACGTGCATGAATGACATATCAAGGGGCCTGATGTCGCTGTCTTGCGTGTGGAGGGAAGCATAAGATAATTGCTGGTAAAGCATCATCCATCAAGGGAGGGGTGGGGGGAGGGTTCTCCTTCTTGTTTATTACTTATTTGAGAAAAAAAACGTTTTATAGATTATGTAACCTAATCATATGGGATTGAGATTTTATATATTAATATTTTATTAAAAAAAAAAAAAAAAAAAAAAAAAACAATTTATAAAATATATTTTGAATTTCCTTTTTTAATATAAAAGAAAAATCAAAATTAATGTTTTCATTATAATTGGAAAAGTTTTAATTATAAGGTAACTTAATAGTATTAAAAATGCAATTTAAAGCTCCATACAAATTTATTAACTATACTGAAATAATTATTCGTAAGAGTAGGAAAAACCCGGGTATACCCGTTTTTGATCCACTCTTAAGTACCTGGTTTTACCCCAACATTACATAGATTTAAAAACATGACGTCACTACTCCCAATCCTATTGTAAAAGATCAGTGAAAATGTTAAAATAGTAACAGTAAAGCAAAGTATTAAATGCAGTACTTACCAATATTTTATGCTGACAAATAGTGATTATATGCGCAAACCCTAGAATCAAACAAATTAATTTTTAAGAATAATTCAAACAAAATTCTTCTCACAAAAATGAACAGTACACAAGAGCGTTTCGTTCAGCTACAAATGGCGTAATGATGATCGACAAGTAATTTATCGTGTTGGTTGATAGATAGCAGTACAAGTCATGGAGGAAACTGCACCACCCGGTTTTGTACAACTCTCCCCTACACTTTTCATCTTTAAAATTAATCATATAAGCGTGTGAAAATATGTGAAAATTATATCAACAGCAAATACACAAAAAAGTTACAGAAGTGAATTAACATTCAAATAGATGGTGTTCACTGAACAGGATCTAAATGCTTACGCGATGTTATGTTACTTATATAAATGTAACGCCTTGACAGAAAAAGTCGTCTTTACACACTAAATTATTCCTCATTAAAAAAATGATAATAATTTCCGTACCCCTAAAACAGATGTTCTTTCCGTTAATTCTTCCCAGAAGTCTGAAAAAAAGAAAGAAAAAATCCGTTTATTCATTACACGCATGCATATTAATACTTTTTTTTTTTTTTTTTTTTTTTTTTTTTTAATGGGAAAACGAAAAATAAATAAATAAAATTTTATAATTTATTTAAAAGCAAACACACAAAAATAATGCTTTCGAATTTAATAAATTAATAATTTCTTATTCATTTAAAATTATTCGCATTTCATTCGTTAGAGCAATAAAAAATGCACGCGTTTAAAATATATTCTAAACACATTTTTAAAAATATGTCGTAGTTCAATTAACTTTGTTAAAAAATCGACTTTACACAAAAAAGCAAGTATTTCTGATCGAATGTAATTAAAAATATAATATTCATATTTAAACTTTAAAAATGAAATTATCTCTTATTAATAATACATATAATTCACATTTTTCCCCTCCATTATTCTATACAAGTTAAAACCCCAGCCATTGTCTCGACGAAATCTCCCCGCAATTTGCGAGCTTTCTGAACAAGGAATTTATCAAGCCTTACACAAATCCTATTTGAAAAAAAAAAAAAAAAAATAAATAAAAAATAAAAAAAAGCTACCTTCATTTTAAACTATGCCTGGCAGGCGATCTGTGGCTTAGTGTTAAGATGTTCGATTTGAAACAGTCCGGTCCGAGGCTCAACGCCAAGATCAGCTACAGAAAAAAAGGGGGGAGGTGTTTTTTTCAAAACTCCTTTCTTCAAATTACGGAAAATTTCTCTCCTACAACGGAAAAAAAGATAAAGACATTTCTTCAATTCGCTGATATTTTCTCTCTTGTCACAGGGAAAAAAGAAAAGGACATTCGTCAAATAACAGAATTTTCCGTTAGCTCTGCTGCCAGTAATATTTCGGCGAATTGTATAAAGTATTTCTGAGAGTGAAATGAATAAAAAATATTATGCTGAAATGTAAATAATACGTATTTCGTATTTTTTGGAACAACGAAACTTGTTTTTTCTATGGAAGCTAAATATCTTTTTTTAATCAGAAAAAAACAACAGAAAAGTTCATTTGAAATGTATTAAGTTACGGTTAAGAATTATCTTTTATCATTGTAGCATTGTATATAAATTGTATTCATAAAAATAGTAACCGGAAAAAATACCTTTATGACATGCCATTCATTTGTGTAACGTAAAAGGCAAAAGTATAAAAAAGATAATTTATTTTCGGTTGATATTTTGATAAACTCGAAAGTTTGTAATAAAGCTTTGAAAGCACGGAATGAAAAAGTATGTATGTGATAAGTAAATATATGCATTCATGTGTCTCTTTGTAAAAATATAATAAATATTAAAATATTTTTAAACATTAATGAACGAATAATGTTATTTACAGAAACTATCTTCTCAAATAAAAAATGAAGTTTTTTTCTGTGTGTCTCCTTATCATCCGAACAATCTATCATGTAGATACATGCAGTATACATATTATAACATATGAAAATATTTATAAATATGTATATCAATTTACCTCAGCCATATCTAATATGTATATGTAAGTCCACACTTATACACTCATATGAATTTTATATTTCCACTTTATGATTTTCTCCAACAATGTTAAGAAGATTTATGGTCATGTAAAAAATTGTTTTTTTACGCATGTCATAAATAACAACGAATGTGCCGTTTGCGATGTCATTACATGTTTTGAATCATTTTAGAAGTATCCCCGATTAACTTACACTTTTACGAATGATGATTAAGCATTTTAGTTTTTCAACCTGTAGCGTACTTTTAATTATATTTATCACATATTAAGTATTTATAACAAGTATAATATGATCATAAATGCATTCTTCTAATATTCATAAAAAAACATTGCAGGTAATAATTATACATCGTGATAAACTATCAGAAAAAAATAACCCATCCTATTAATTTATTTCAATTTTCTAGGAATAATTTTCTAGATAATCCATCCCTGTCAGATCCATTTTATTATGTAGAAATATTTTTATTTATAATAATACGTAATTCGTATTTCTATGAAAAGTATTCTAATAATCAGTGTTTATGTACATTTCTGATTTCCAACACATTTTATCACCACACAGTTTATAAAAATTTAAGCTTTATATTATTTTTTTGTTCGGTTTTTATTTAGAAGAAAATGTAATTTAATTGTTTTTTGTGATGGACATTTTTTCTCCAGTTCGAGACAATTTTGTAGGATTCTTAGTAATTTTTTAATGCATTGGAACTACCCTCATAATTACAAGAAAGAAATTATAATGAAGACAATCACTGGATGTTAATAACCTTTTTTATGAGGAGTTTATATTTTTTTCCTTCCACTTCTTTTTAATTTTTTTCATTTGCAAAAATTTTCTCGTTAAAGTAATTTATTTTTTAATAGTGGCATATTTAGAATGATTAATTTCTACATGGGATATTGCTAATAATAAAATGAGTTTTTTTTTTCTTGAGCAACGTTTTATAAGGTATAAAAAATAGAATTTAAAAAAAAAGTTTCTTTATTTGTTGCATTCTTTTGAAAATATTACATCATATATACTGGTGAAGACTGGAAATTATTCTTTATATGCGGACATTATTATTACCAGTTTCATAACAAAACATTGCATTTTAAAAGTAGAAAAATATAAAAGATGCACTTAGAAAGATTAATTTAAAGATTGGAAGGGAAATGGATGCAGTATAATGTTCTTTTCGGATATTTATAATTATCAGATATTTTTCTTGCTTCGCCAAAGCAAGAAATTTTTTTAAATACATTTAAAGCAAAAAATTAAAAAAAGTAATGTATACTTTTTAGTTATTCTTATCAAAGTGAAGGTTACCTAATCTTCTTAACCCTTCTTTGTCTTCGTCGCATGTCATACGTTCAAGCTTTTTTATGTCCCTACGGTGAAGAGAAAAATTGCATAGTTCAATGTAAATAATAAAATCTCTAAAGTTAAGAAACTTTCTATAGGAAACTGGGATTACGAGAACTTTTTTTATGTAATGGCAAAAAAAAAAATCATGTTACAGATACTCTTTTGCACCGTAAATAAAAAAATCTGTAAGGTTACTAACAATGTTTTAGGAAACTGGGATGTCTAGAACTTTTTGTGTAACTGCAATCCGGGTTACAGATAAAATTTTAGGAACATTACGGTAATTTTAGTACATTATTTTCTAAAGTTAAAGATTTCTGTAGCTTTACAAAAACATTTTTTTTTTTAAATTTACATCTGTTTTTGTAAACTGTACACATAAAATTTTAGTAAGCATACATATTTCTGTAACTTTACATCTGTAGAATTACAGACTTTTTTTACAGTGTCGAAAGTGAATTCGTCAGTAATAACACTTTGCTATGTATTTCGCGATTGTTTTTTGTATTTTCTGTATTTTTTCTTTTTTTTTCTTTTTTCTATTCTTTTTTTTTTTCAAGTTAAGCAATAAAATAATTTGCAATAAATAATTTCAATGATTTCCCTTTTTTCTCTTATTGTCATGAAATATTGTAAAGCTTTTTTCACGAAACGTTGTAAAACAATTTCCAAAAGTTTCTTACATATTTTTAATAATTATTATTTTTATAAAGTTAAAACTTTGTTGCATTCCAGTAAATACTGGTGATCGATGAATGGAATATTACATGCACGATCATAACTAGTTCAAGCGAAGAACTGCTTATTGAAAAAAAAAAAATCAATTTGTGAATTCAGGATAGAACATATAATAATTTTTAGCAATTATATAAAAGGCTTTTTTTTAAATCCAAAATTCGCAACATATTTGACGAAGAAGGTTTTGGGACTATACCATCATTGAAAAAGTAATATATTGCATGCAAAATTACTAATATATAGATGAATATTCTCACTTACGTGAAGGAATATGTAAGTAACTTATTCAGCGCTTTTATAACACTAAGGATATTTCTAATGAAATATGAAATGAATAATGAAATGAATAATGAAAGTGCTAATGAAATTTGAATCAATTTAAAAATCAGTTTTGAGAAAATTTTGAAATTTTTGAGATAATTTTTTATTACATTTTATGTAACCCCCCCCCCCCCCCCAAAAAAAAAAAAAAATAATAAATTAAATAAAATAAATATATAAATAAATAAGTAAAATAAATAAGTAAAATTAAAAAAAATCATAGAAAGATTCTAAAACCTTTGTTTGTGTTAAATTGAGAATCTATAATTGTAGCTTTGTATAGAAATTATTGATTCTAAAACCTTTGTTTGTGTTAATTTGAGAATCTATAATTGTAGCTTTGTATAGAAATTATTGGAACTATTGGAAACTATTCGAACTATATCGAACTATATCGAAACTATTGGAAAGTTTTAACGTTTGTCCGTCTTCTGATATGATGACACCCGCTAAACTTACCTTTTTACATACATTTGAAAAAGACATACATCACAATCATTTTGCTTTATCCTACATATTTCAGAAGCAACTGATCTAAAGTGAATAATATTCTTTATAGATTGAAAAATAATGAATAAAAACATGCAAAATATTTCTGAGTGAAAGCCAATATTTATAGATAACTAAATGAAAATGACAGTGCAATAACGAAAGACATTTATTTCAGTTTATTTCTTAATAAATGAAGATTGAAATTTTATGAATTTAAACCTACGAAAGTGACGGTGATTTTTCTAATTATGTGAAAGAAAATTTACATATTAAAAATTTAATGACTATGATTTTTCAGATTTTTTTTTTCTGTATTTCAAAATGCTTGCTTTGCATAAAAATCATTTTAAATTCTATTTTCTCTACTTGTCTCTGAGAATGACTTTTATATTAAAAAATATATATATATGATAGACGTGTTTCTAGACAACGGATTAGTTTTTTTTTTCATACAAATTTAACCGCTAGGAATATTTTAATATTTATTATCCTTTAAACAATTCACATTGACTAAAATGAATGAGAAAGATGTTTAACCCTCCACCCCCACCTCCGAATTCTTTCATCTAGCATTTCTTTAGTTAAAATTTTAATTACAGATTCCTAATTTTATTATCCTTTAACAATGATTTTTAATGCCTTTCTTAAAAAGAACTAAAGCATAAAAAATAATTGATTAACTGTACAAAACGAAATTTTTAGCATGTTTTTGAAGAAGTCTAATAAAATAGAAAATGTGTTTTATATTTTTCCATAGTGATAAAAAATTAAAAAATAAATAACTATTGTACTTTTACTTACTTGATTTTATAATTTACCGGGACAATTTGCTTTTTATTCATGTGCAATTTTTACTAATTAGATAAAAATGTAAATGCTTTATAAAACTTATTAACAGGTATATTGTTTTCACATATAAACGAAGTTTATTCATCATCTTAAAAATTTTACATAAAAATTGGTCGTGTGGAAATGTATGAAATTTATACCAACATCCCATACACAAAGAAGTTACAGAACTGAGTTAACATTCAAATAGATGGTGTTTCACTGACCACGATCTAAATGATTATGCGACCTTCTGTCACTCATATAATCGTAGTAGTGTCGCCCGGTGGCGTGATCAGTAGCGGAGGGTTCGAATTCCGGGTAAGGCATTGATGTAATTGTGCATTCTATAAAGTTATATGTATTCGTAATGGTAGAAATAAAATTTTTATGTCTGGTATTATCTGTTTCTGTGTATAAACAAGGATCATTCGAAGCGAAAGCCAATGTTGCCAAAGACTGCAAAACAATCTCTACTTTGGTGGATGCCAAATGCCGAAATATTAAACGTAATACTAAACAAAAAATAAATGTAAATAATAGAAATGTAAATAATACATATTTCGTATTATTTGGAAGAAGAAAACGTGGTACTTCTATGGAAGTGAAAGAAGTTTTTTAAGGAGATAATGCCATGAAAAAGTATATTTGGCATGCAGTAAGTTACGGATCAGAATTCTGTCTTATTTATGCAGCATTTATATGTAAAATAGAATCATAAAAGTAGTGAAGAAGCGTTATTTTTATCACGAATCCTTCATTTTTGTAATGTAAAATACAAAATTACGAAAAATTTTGGGAGTTAATTTTGATAAACTCCAAGGTTTCTTATAAAGATTTGAAAGCACAGAGAGCAAAATTATGTACGTGTATTTACGAGTCTATGTGTACGAATGTAATTAATATTAAAACAGAAATGAACAAACAAGATCCTTTAAAAAAACTGTCATTTAAAATTTAAAAAAAAAATGTTTTTTTTTTTTTTGTGTGTGTCTGAATATTGTCTGTGCAATCTTTGATGTAAATACAGTATATTAACATATAAAAATATTTGTGAATTTGCATATTAAATCACCTCAGCCGTATCTACTATGTATATGTAAGTACACATGTATATACCCATATTAGATACCGATAAAGTATGAGAAAAGAAATAACGCATCCTATTAATTAAGTTATTAATTTCAATTTGGTGAGAATAATTTTCAAGATTATATAATCCATTTCTTTGAGAGCCATTTTATTATGTAGAAATATTTTTATTTATATTATTACAAAAATCATATTTCTATGCAGAGTATTCTAATATTCATTCTTTAGAAACTTTTTTGATTTTATCAACACATTTTATCAACACCCAGCTTATAAATATTAAATCTTTTTCCCAGATTATTTTTTGTTCGGTTTTTCTTCAGAAGAAAACGTAATTCAATTGCTTTTTGTGATGGATATTTTTTCTTAACTTCAAGACCATTTTGTAAGATTCTTGGTAATTTTTAAATGAAATGGAACTACCCTCATAATTACAAGAAGAAAAACACAATGAAGGTATTCAGTGGATGTTAATCACCTTTTTTATGAGGAGTTGATATTTTTTTCCTTTCAATTTTTATATTTTTTCATATGAAATTTTTTTCTTTAAAGTAATTTATTTTTTTATAGTGGCGTATTTAGAATGATTAATTTCTACAAGTGTTATTGGTGGATATATAATAATAATTTTTTTTTTATTTCTGTAGTTTTATAAGTTGATATTATAAGTTATATAATATATATATAAAAACACAATTGTTAATTTGTGGAATTCTTTTGAAAATAATGCAAAATATACTGGTGAAGCCTGGAAATTATTTTTTCTATACGGACGTCATTATTACATATTTCACAGCAACGATTGCTATTAAACTTTGCGATTCACTTTGCGATTAAAATAAAGGGAATCTAAAATGGATCTATTTGTACGACATTTCTATTTAACCGAACTCGTAATACCTGGCTTTTACTGTCTAAACATTAAATCTAAGCTGTTTACAATGCAGAATAAACAATTAAATTTAAAAAATCAAAAAACCCGACTGCTTAAAAGGCGAACTAATTAATTCTTTCTCATCAATGTGAAACTATTTTTTTTTCAATTCCTGCTATTAGCTCACAATCTCGCTATATATATCTTGTTCAAATTTTCAATCGTTAATAAAATACTTATTCTTCATCTAATCGAGCTCAAATATTTTTTTTGTGTTTTTTAATCTTGTAGTGGATGACACTTGATGTTAATACAGTTTGTTTCAAATATTAATTCATTAATTAAATTAAATTAATTAATTTTCAATAATCGACAGAGACCTCTTCTTGATCAAGATATTTTAAGATCGAGAGAGCCCTCTTCTTGATCAAGGTATCTTTAGCGCAACTCCAGAGGAAAGAAGAATGAGAGAAAAAAAATTCCTTGTATTGACCTAAGTAGGAATGGACTTAAAATACTTCATTTATATTACTTGTTTATATTACTTACATATTTTTTTATTTACTTGTATTGATGACTTTTAAGTTGTGCTTAATTGTTAGTTCCTATCTATAATACTCTATTTTTATGAGGTCTATAGATGTCTATGATAGTTAGAGTTGCAATAAAGCTAGAGATCCAACATACACAACTTCCAAGTTGTATAATATTTTAACGGAGCTTCTGACTGTAAAATAGTCAATGAAACATCGTCTTCATTTTGAAAGACCTATCCAGTGATATGCCACTCAATAGGGTGCGTACTATTTCGTCTCTACCACCATTTTGTATTTTACGGCCGCTATTTTGAATTTATAAAACGAAAACGTACCCTATAACCGTTGGGCCCTTAAGACAAACTGATAGAGACCTCATTTGTTAAAATTCATCCAGCCGTTGGGATGTTTCGAGGGTATAAAGAAATCCACTTACACAGATTCACGTGAAACACATAACCCTTCTTTTCCGTCGGGTAAAAAATTATAAATTAAAAACAATTCCAGACACATTTTCTAGATTAGGTAGTCCTTTCATTTCAGAGGCATTTTATTATGTAGAAATATTTTTATTTATATTATTACGAAAATCGTATTTCCATGAAGAGTACTCTAATATTCAGTCTTTAGTCACATTTTTTATTACCAACACATTTTATCAAAATGTAACTTATAAATACTAAATCTTTTTACCTGATTATTTTTTTGTTCGTTTTTTCTTTAGAAGAAAAGGTAATTTAAATGGTTTTTGTGATGAAAATTTTTTCTTCATTTCTAGACCATTTTGTAGGATTCTTATCAATTTTTTAACGAATTGGAACTACCTTAATAATTACAAGAAGAAAATTATAATGAAGATATTCATTCGATGTTAATCAACTTTTTTTTCAGCAGAATTAACGTTTTTTTCTTCCAGTTTTTCATTTTATTTTTCATATGCAAATTTTTTCTCATTAAAGTAATTCATTTTTTAATAGTGGTATATTTAGAATGATTAATTTCTACGTCAGAGATATTGCTGGATATAAAATAATGATTTTTTAAAAAGTCTTTTCAGAAACATTTTATAAGTTAAAAGAAATAATATAAATGAGGGTTTTTTATTTGTCGCATTCTTTTAAAAATATTACATAGAACATATTTTATTTATATTATTGCGAAAACCATATTTCTCTGAAGAGCATTATAACATTCATTTTTCAGCAACATTTTTGACTTCCAATGCCTTTTATCAACACTCAGCTTATAAATATTAAATCTTTTTTCCTGATTATTTTTTTTGTGTTGTTTTTCTTCAGTAGAAAAAGTAATTTAATTTCTTTTTGTGATGGACATTGTTTCTCCACCTCGAGACCATTTTGAAGAATTGTTAGTATTTTTATTAACGAATTGGAACAACCCTCATAATTACAAGTAGAAAATTACAATGAAGATATTCACTGGATGTTAATCACCATTTTTTATGAGGTGTTGATATTTTTTTCCTTCCATTTTATATATATATTTTTATATGATTTTTTATCTCATTAAAGTAATTTATATTTTAATAATGGTAAATTTAAATGATTAATTTCTACATAGGATATTGATGGATATAGAATAATGATTTTTCTGTTTAATTTCTGTAGTTTTATAAGTTGATTTTATAAGTTATATGAAAAAATATATAAAACCATATTTTTTAATTTGACAAAGTCTTTTAAAAATAATGCATCATATACTGGTGAAGCCTGGAAATAATTTTTTCTAAACGGACGCCATTATTAACTATTTCATGGCAACACTTTACGATTTAAAAAAAGGGGTCTAAAATGGATCTATTTGTACGATACTTCGTTTTAACCGAATTCGTAATACCTGGCTTTTACTGACTTTTAAAGCTAAGCTGTTTACAATGTAAAAAAATAAAGAAATTAAAAACAATTTTAATTTTCCAGATTTTCTAGATTAGCAAATTTTCTAGATTAGGTAATCCCTTCATTTAAGGGCCCCACCAGTGGCCGAGAGGTTCTACTCTCTAAGCTGGTAGGCGGGAGGTGCTGATATTCTATCCCAATCGCGCCCGTCGGCCAAATCGTTCGGGGTTTTCTTGGTTTTCTTCGAACCTTGGTTCTCCAAGCGTTAATACGGTTTAAGTTCCCTTAGAAAGACCTCCACGGAAGGCACCCCCCCCCTTAGAGCCTATATCCCACGTGCTGATAATTGACCGACATAAATCCAACCAACCAGCCATTCATTTCAGAGCCATTTTATTATGTAGAAATATTTTTATTTATATTATTACGAAAACAGCATTTCCATGAAGGGTATTCTATTATTCAAGTCTTTAGGCACATTTTTTATTCCCAACACATTTTATCAACACGCAACTTATAAATATTAAATCTTTTTACCTAATTATTTTTTGTTCGTTTTTTCTTTAGAAGGAAAAGTAATTTAAATGGTTTTTGTGATGGACATTTTTTCTCCCCTTCGAGACCATTTTGTAGGATTGTTAGTAATTTTTTAACGAATTGGAGCTACCGTCATAATTACAAGAAGAAAATCATAGTGAAGATATTCACTGGATGTTAATAATCTTTTTTTATGAGGAGTTGATATTTTTTTCTAGCAGTTTTTCATATTTTTCATTCATATGCAATTTTTTTTCATTAAACTAATTCATTTTTTACTAGTGGCACATTTAGAATGATTAATTTCTACATCAGATATTGGTGGATATGAAATAAGGATTATTTAAAAAGTCTCTTGAGAAACATTTTATAAGTTAAAAGAAATAATATAAAATGAGTTTTTTTATTATTTGTCGCATTCTTTTAAAAATATTACAAAATACATATTTTATTTATATTATTACGAAGACCGTATTTCTGTGATGAGTATTATAATATTCAGTTTTCTTCTACGTTTTTGAATTCCAACGCATTTTATCAACACTCAAAGTTTAGATATTAAATATTTTTACCTGATTTTTTTGGCGGGTTTTA
This sequence comes from Maratus speciosus, assembly GCA_963932465.1. NCBI lineage: Eukaryota > Metazoa > Arthropoda > Arachnida > Araneae > Salticidae > Maratus > Maratus speciosus. The sequence continues at coordinate 376,171,299 of OZ010788.1, read as the reverse complement.
CTTCAAAATGAAAAGCATTTTTAGGGGGTCCGTGACTAAAAATTCTCAAAAAATCGAATTTTTTTTTATTGGCTTAAAAAAATCTGAGTTTTTAGCGTTAAATCGCAAGCTGCATACTTTATCTTCATTAAATCGAGAGATATAACACCCTTTTCCTTGAGAAGCAATGCATCAGATGCCCGCTGACGAAAACTTTAGCTCCATTTATCTCAGTATGAATTTTTCACAATTTGTCAAATTTAAAAGAATATATATAAAGTTCCTTGCGAGATATATGAAATTTTTAACAGAGATTTTGTGCTATATTTACAACAAATCGTCTTCAGGATTTTTAATTTTGAGTGATAATTTTGAAAATATGCTAATCAATGCAAAACTCAATCCTAAAAAAACTTCATTTTTTTACTATTTTTGTAAAATAAATTTTGTAAAATTCCTAATCAATATTTTAAGAAATCCTGAAGACAAATTAAAATGACACATTTTCTGTACACAAAAGTGTAAAAATTTTGTAAATTGAGTAAGTACTTCCAGAGTTATATAAGAAATTAAATATGTTTAAAACTTTACAATTTAAATTGAAAAAGAAATATTTAAAATTTTTCGATTTTTTTACATGCAATATTCTTATTATATTAAAAAGTATTTCAGAAAAAAATTCATAACAAAATCTCCATAAATAGAAAAATAGACTTTTGAGCCCCGGACCTCATTAATTTCCTTTTTGTGATGAACATTTTTTTCCACTTCGCGACCAATTTGTTGGATTCTTAGTATTTTTTTAAAGAATTGGAACCACCCTTATAATTACAAATAGAAAATTATAATGAAGACATTCCCTGGATGTTAATAACCTTTTATTTATAAGGAGTTGATATTTTTTCCTTTCACTTTTTTATATATTTTCATATGAAAAATTTTTCACATTAAAGAAATCTATTTTTTAATAGTGACACATTTAGAATGATTAATTTCTACATGGGTTATTGTTGGATATAAAATAACAATTTTTAAAAATTTCTGGAGTTTTACAAGTTGATTTTATAAATTATATAAATAATATAAAACCACATTTTTTTAATTTGTGGAATTCTTTTAAAAATAATGCATCATATACTGGTGAAGCTTGGAAATTATTCTTTCTATGCGGACTTCATTATTACCAGTTTTATAGCAACACTTTCATATTTAAATTAAAGGGAATCTAAATGGATCCATTTTTACAATACTTCGATTTAACCGAAATTGTAATACCTCTATTGTTTAATACATGTATTGTCTAATATATGTATTGTCTAATACCTGTATTGTCTAATATCTGTATTGTCTAAATAGTAAAGCTAAATTTTTTACAATGTGAAAAAAAAAAGAAATTAAAAACAATTTTATTCTTTCAGACGAATTTTTCAGATTAAGTAATCCATTCATTTCACCGCCATAATGTAGAAATATTTTAATTTATATTATTACGAAAATCGTATTTCTATGAACAGTATTCTGATATTCAGTCATTAGGCGCATTTTTTTATTTCCAACACTTTTTATCAACACTTAACTTATAAATATTAAATCTTTTTACATGATAATTTTTTTGTTTGATTTTTATTTAGAAGAAAATTTAATTTATTTTTGTGATGGACATTTTTTCTCCACTTCGAGACTATTTTGTAGGATTCATAGTAATTTTTTTAACGAATTGGAACTACCCTCATAATTACAAGAAAGAAATTATAATGAAGACAATCACTGGATGTTAATCACCTTTTTATGAGGAGTTGATAATTTTTTCTTTTCTTTTTCCTTTTTTCTTTTTTATACATATGCGATTTTTTTTTATCATTAACGTAATTTATTTTTTAATAGTGGCACATTTAGAAGGATTATCATCTACGAGTGTTATTGGAGAACATAAAATAATGATTTTTTATTATTAAATCTTGCGAAACGTTTTAAAAGTTATAAGATATAACATAAAATCAGTTTTATTTTATTTGTCCCATTCTTTTAAAAATATTACATAATACATATTCTATTTCTATTATTAAGTAAACCATAATTTTGAGAAGAGTATTGTAATATTCACTTTTCGGCTACATTTTTGATTTCCAACGCATTTTTTCAATACTCGGATTATAAATAATAAATCTTTTTATTGACTATTTTTTATTCGGTTTTTCTATAGAAGGAAAAGTGCTTTTTGTGATGGACATTTTTTCTCCACTTCGAGGCTATTTTGTAGGATTTTCTTAGTAAATTGTTTAACGAATTAGAACTACACCCATAATTACAAGAAGAAAACTATAATGAAGACATTCACTCGATGCTAATCACCTTTTTTTATGAGAAGTTGAAATTTTTTCCTTCCATTTTTTTTTTCATAAGTAAAATTTTTCTCATTCAGGTAATTCATTTTTTAATGGTAATATTAGAATAATTAATCTCTACATGGGATAGCGGTAAATATAAAATAATGATTTTTTTTTTTTTTTTTTTTTTTTTTTTTTTTTTTTTTTTGTGCAACATTTTAAAAGATATAAGAAATCACATAAAACAAGTTTTTATTATTTGTCGCATTCTTTTGAAAATATTACATAATATACTTTTGAAATCTGGAAATTATTCTTTATGTACGGTGTTTATTATTACCATTTTCATACGAACACGTTGCGATCTAAAATGAATTTCAAATGAACATATTATTTGTCTGATATTACGATATAACCGAACTGGTAAAACTCGTCTGCTATTGTAATTAACTTTAATGCTAAGCTGTTTACAACATGAAAAAAATAAGTAATTAAACACGATTGTAAATTGTTTCTTCAATTTGGTTTTGCCGCAGACTGTTTTTTCGAATGTAGCCTGTTTGTGATATTATAAAATTCTAACACATATATTAAAATTTTACAATCAGTAAACAAATTTATTTTTGTTGGAATTTCTCAATGCATTTCCCATAGTTTTATGCTTTCAATCGGTTTTATACATCTTGATTTTAAATTCGAATACATGTTCTTGAATACCTCTGACGTCATATTATCGGTGGCAACATCTGATCAATACATTTCGCTTTTAAAGCAAATTTTCCATTTCTAAAACTTAACATAGCGTCCAACAGGGAAAAAAATGTTAATTGTTTTTCAAATGCGATCATTATTAACATTTTTATAAGCACTTTTTAAATGATAACTTAACAAATTAATAATTTTCTATCTCCTAATAAACGCTGTTAAAAATTGGATTTTTTTTAACAGACTAAGGGTTCAGTAAGTATGACGCAGACTGATTTTCATGATTTTAAACTATATAGTATGGGTCATAATCCTAACTATACTGGTAAAAGGTTTCTTTCAGGTTGGTCTTAGTTTTTTAGAGTTTTAATGCTCGCCATTTGTTTCAATTACCCATTAGTTTAAGCTTCTGTATGTGGTATTTGTGGGGCAGAGGTTATGTGTTCGTTCACGGTCCAGCCGGCGCTTTTCGATCATATCGTGTAACATTCATTTATTTATATTAATTTTATAAAAAAGTTACACTTTTTAAGCAGAATTGCGAATTCTGCAGCTTTATTTATTTTATACCGTCCTAATAAATTACATTTAGATATTTTAATTTTTCATGAAAAAATAATTTTGAAATTTTCTATTGGGGGAAATCACACTAGTTTATGTCTAGAAAATTCGATTTTTTTTTTAAATTTATTACTATTTACATTTTTTATATTTTTAGCACAGTTCTGAAATAATCTTTTTTTCTTTGTACTTTATGAATTTTCAATGAAAAGTTATCTTTTTTTTTTCTGTACAAAATATTTTCACGTCGAATCTGCAAAACTTAATTATGATTATAATAGCATATCTTCAAAATATAGTAAAACATTAAAGCCGTAGCACTCATATATAATCTTTTACCATACATATTTTTAATGCCCTCTATATGCATTTATCCGTAAATTTTACAAATTACATTTCGAAATATTTTTTCATTCTAAAATAAAAAAAAACACCGTCGAAGTCATACAGAAAAATTTAGACATCTCGAAATGTAAAAATCGTCTGTAAATGTATCATACAATTTACGATACATGTCTACAAATTTTGTTAAAAAAAGTCTGTTGAACTTCCACAATAATATCAGAATAATTAAAATTTTATTTTTATTGATCTCGTTTAGCTTTCCTTTGTTCACAATTAGAATTTTAGAATGAAATACTGCTTGCTATATTATATAAAGATTATGTATAGCATTAAAAATATATATAGTAAAGTGAGGACGGACGCCGCGGTGGGACAGATGCCGCAGAGATTGTATTGGCGACACTAGCGCTTCCTAGGCCGAATTAAGAATTTCGTTGCGTGCCTAAATACTGTCTGCTGTATTGTAAGCGTTTCCACCGCTTAATTGTCAGTATTTACGTTGTTAAGAATCTACTCCTCGTTCAATCTAATTGAACGGTAGCTGTGAGGAATAATTCTCTCTACCATGCAAAATAATCAAAAGTTTTATTTTGAAATCTTGAATATAGAACACAACAAAAATAATAAATTAAATGCGTAGGTTGTCGACTTATATGATTGTATAAAACACTGAGTCCTTGTAGCTTCAAATTTGGAAATTAGTTCACTCTAGAACTTCTCAATCAGCAGCAAGTTCGTTGGTCGGATGGCTTTTACAGGAAGGTCTCCCGCCGTCCTATACAAGTTCCGAGCGCTTCGCTCAATTTTACTCGGCACCTCTCGTGCTTCCAGCCGGGAAAAAATCTCTTTTTCCCTTGTTCGTGCGAGCCAAACGCACACCCTCAGTTTTCGAATCCAAACTGCCCCCTCCTCTCTTTTCCTCCGAAAAAAAGTGGTCACTCTCCCGGACACCGTGAGAAAACTCTCAACATCCATCTCTGTCAATGCCTTTAGGCATTAGCGAATTCCTTTGCGAGACCTAAACAGGGTGGTCTATACTCCGAACCCTTAGATGTATCTCATATCCTTTATCAGGGCGTGCTACGTCCTAAGTGCTAATCCATCATCACTTACAATGTCCTAGAGCGTGAGAAAAATGTCTACTAGTCTTTCTATGCACCTGGGTGTATTCAGTTTTTTCTTTAGGAAGACTTCTTCCCCCATCATATGAAAACATAGAAGTTCAATTCTTTACAACACCCCCCTCTAAAAGACGATTCTTCAGGCTTGAATGAAGAATCTTATGACCAGTGGATGAACGCAACAAATTCCAATATCTCAGAGTGGCAGATGCAATAAATACAATTATCAATGCGCGCTCTGATACATTACACTAAAAAAAAATATACATATATATATACATAACAAGATCAAAAATTACCAAATGAAAAATTTAGAATAAAACAACTATTTCTTGGCTTACAAAGTATAAACAAATGAAATTATTATTTTTTTTTCGTACAATAGTACTTTTAGCTTTTAGTATTCAACGAGTTTATTCCGCACGACTTAAATAATCAACATGTGCAATATCTCGTCCTGGTCTATGCTTTATTGCATAATGATAGGGTTGCAGTGTGAGAGCCCATCGTAAAAGCCTCGGATTATTCCCAGAATTTCGTTTAAGAAAAACTAAAGGATTGTGATCGGTTTCTATAGCAAAGAGTTGGCCGTCAACATAGTGACGCAATTTCTTGATTGCAAAGATAATAGCTGCACATTCCTTCTCCGTCGCACAAAAATTTTTTTCTGTTTCCGAAAATTTCCGACTTAAGTAAATTATGGGATGTTCCTCTGAACCCTCACGTTGTGCTAAAATAACCCCAATACCCTTTTCAGTTTGTCTAGGCGAAGATCTGTAAGGTTTTATCTTTGCAGGTTTATATTCTAATAGTTCCACGTCATGCTCTATTAAGTCAGTGCGCCCCGGATCATTAGAAAATAAAGATTTAAATTTAGCTAATAAATTTCTCAATTGCTCTATCTGCCCCGACGTACATCTAGTACTCAAATTGCTGTCTTTAATAACATTTTCAAAATCATAAATCTCATCCCCCGCTTCTGGAAATGCTATGTCCAAATCTTGATTTTCCTCGCCCTCATCTATCTCTTGCGCCACAAAATTCACTAACTCAATTCTTTTCAAATATGGTTTTAAGAGATTGACGTGATATATTTGAGCCTTTTCGCGCCTACCTGGAACATTCACAATATAATTTGTCTCTGAGATTTTGGACTGAATTTTTCCTGGACCTATCCACGATACCGATAATTTGTTCTTTTTGTTGGTAGCTAGAACCAACACTTCGTCACCCACCTTAAATTTCCGTTCTACCGCCGTTTTGTCATACCACAACTTTCTTTTTTCACGAGATTCGGTCATATTTTCCACTGCTAGTTCCTGACAGTGTTTTAGCCTATTAACCAAATTAAATACATATTCAGTAACTAACTCATTCTCTTCCTCTCCTCCCGTCCACTTTTCAAAGAGCAATGATTCGGGAGTTCGTAAATTCTTTCCATGTACTAACTCTGCAGGAGAAAAACCCGTAGAATCATGAGTTACCGTCCGCAAGGCTAATAACGCATACGGCAAATTTCCCTCCCAACTTGCGCCATTTTCAACGCACAAAACTTTCAATAATCTTTTCACTGAGCGATGCCATCGCTCAACCAAATTACTTTGTGGTCGACAAACCGACGAGTGAGTTAACTTAACTCCAAATTTCTTTAAGAATGCGGTTGTTAACTCGCTTACAAAATATCTTCCGAGATCTGTTTGTAACTCTCTGGGATATCCTAATCTGCTAAATACCCACATTAATGCTTCAATTATAGTTTCCGATCGGACATTAGATATCGCAACAGCCTCCGGATACCTGGACGCCACACAAATAACTGTTAAAATGTACCTATTCCCTTTTTCAGACTTCGGTAAGGGACCCACAATGTCAGCTGATAACTTCGAAAAAACCTCTGCAATAATCGGCACACGTTTGAGTGGCGCTTTCCCTATTTCCCTAGGTTTTCCAATCCTCTGACATGAATCACATGTTTTGACAAAATTCTCTATGTGTTTTATTACATTCGGCCAAAAGTAATGACGCAAAACCTTATCTTTTGTTTTCATTTCACCAAAGTGCGATGAAATCCCCTCATGACAGGCTCCTAAAACGTCTAATCTGAATTTCGAAGGCACCACTAACTGCAATCTCTCCCCACCACGATTGTCAAAAGTTTTCCTAAACACCAAGTCATTCATAATTTCATAGTGAGATTTCTTGGCTCTCGCTTTTTCCCTAACTTCTTTTAACGAAGGATCAACATCCTGTTCTTTTTTAAATTCCTCACGACTAATCCGTGCTAAATTTCCGAACTTGTCATTTAAATCAGCAGGTAACAATACACTTTCCGAGGTTTCATTTTCCGTTAGCTGCTACAACTCCTTTTCGCATTGTTCTGCAAACTCGTCCGATTCACATTCTAAATCCACGACCGGCTTTCCCTCTCCCCTTTCGCAACTCGTATTTCCACTAGCCCCGTCCATCAAACTAACCGTGTCTTTCTTTGCCCGCGATCTCGTCATTACCGCATTCACTGCATTAACCTTTTTTCGGGCTAATTCAATTATCTTTTGCGTTTTATTCCCTAAGAGATAATAATGCAAGTCTGCTTCTTTATCTACAACCCCAACTTCCGTTTTTAGGGAACCCAATCCATCAAAATCTATCTCTATGTGAGCGACAGGTAAACAGCGGATTTTAGAATCCAAGGGCTGTTTCACGAAGATATAATCTCCGGTCAATTGTTCCTTTTTTACGTGTTCCTCACCACACAAATCGTAATTGGTACCCGTATCTCTTAGAGTGACAATATCACGCCCATTTATTTTCGCTCTACTAAGATAAGGTTTGAACCCTTCTTCATAATCCGACGTTTTACTCACATGATTCACTTTAGCGGTGTCTCTCTCGTTCTTTTTTAACTGCGGACAATTGGCTCGAAGGTGAGTTGTGGAATCACAAAGGAAACACCTGTTTACCCTCCTTTTTTCGAAAACACGATCCCTATCTGTCACTATATTCTTGTCCCTCCAATTGAAATTTTTGTCTGCACTTTTGTTCTCCATCCCCGAGCTATTTTTCTCAAATTTCTTATCAAAAAAATTTCTCGAATTTCCTGTTTTCCTTTGGGAATTTTTCACAACCTCTAATTCATCTAAGCGTTTCACTAAAACTTCTGGGTCAGTGAAATTTGACCAGGCATCAATCAGATGATCCTTTAATTCTTGAGGGGCTCTTTTTTTAATTTGATCAGTGATCAAAAGCTTCTTTAATTCCTCAAAATTAGTGATTTTTAAAGAATTTAACCACCCCTCCAGATAGCTATTCAATTCGAAAATTAAATCACGCCACGGATTACTTGGATTCCTCTGGTGTTGATTAAATTTTAGTCTATACGATTCTGCATTTAATTTGTACCTTTCTAATAATTTACCTTTCACATAATCATAATTATCAATCAAATGTGATGGCTCTCTAAGGATTAATTCTGCCACATTTACCGGTAGAAGCGCTAATAAATTTGTCACTAATTCATCATCTTCTAAATTACATTTTTTTCAACAAATTTAAGAATAAAGATATTTCTGATCGACTCTCATCGAAACGATGTATTAAGGATTTTAAGGGCAATTTATTGCTTTTCTCTGCACCATGATTTGATGTTAAGCTACGCGTCTCTGCTTCTTGCAATAATTTTAACTTTTCGAGTTCATAAGCCCTGTCTTTGTCTCGATCCTCCCTTTCTAATCTCTTTCTTTCCTTTCCCTCCGCTATAAGCGCTTCCCGATCTTGCAGTATATTTTTGGCTTGTGCCAATGCAAAATCTCTATCAAAATCTTCAGCCGCTTCTATTTTACTTATTTTTGCAATCGTGTCGCTCTCATCTATTTGAATATCTAATTCACCCGCCAGGATTCGCAAATCTACCTTTTTAAAATTTTTCCACTCTGACATTTTTGAAAAATTAACCCCAAAACCTAATTTACATGGATATCAGATCAAAATTTAAAACAGAAAAAATACATACATACACAAAAAATATAATTCAGTAATACATTTACAAAACAGTTAGAAATATACTTTCCCCTTTTTATAACTTGTATTAAAAAAATGGCACTATGTTTCACTTCTGCAACCCATCATCTCGCAAAATTTTCACATATTAAACGTCTTTGCCAGATCACGACAAATACATTTTCCCGAAAGAAAAACCAGAACATTAAAATATCAAATTTTAAATACAGCTCAAGCAAAATTTTCCTAAACAAAACTTGTTATTAACAGAATAAACGCACTTAAAATTTTCCTGACAGTAAAAAATATTAACATTTCTCTTTTTTTTTCACATGCCAATAACAGAAAGACTATCCTTTATTACTACTTTTCCTTTGAGAGGAAAGAAAAAAAAAATAACTGCCCTTTATCATTGAAATCTACTGAGATATTTCTCGTGTCACACACAATAAACCACTGACACACAATAGCCAGCTTAAGGCAAAAGGAAATTAAACTCAACAGAATGCCACTGAGATAAAAGAATTTGTTAGCTCACCCCTTTGAAGACAGGATCCGTTGTCGTCCACCCAGCTGTTCCGAATAGAAGGCACTGTCAATCAACGTCGTCACTACGATAATCCTTTAGCTCCAGAGGTTTGTAATCCACACAGAAATGTTTTTCTAGCTTGACCCAAGATACACAGTCTAAACACAAGGCAGTCAGTTCTAAGAAATGTTTCTTTCCAATAATCCTTGACGTTGTCACCACTAATAGCACTTGATAACAAGTTTTAATCACCACAATGCTTGTCACTATTAACGTTGCACTTCACAAATGTTCTTTGAGGACCCCTATTGTTTTACGCATCATCTGGTCAACATGATCTTCCGCTGCCACCAGCTGTTAAGAATCTACTCCTCGTTCAATCTAATTGAACGGTAGCTGTGAGGAATAATTCTCTCTACCATGCAAAATAATCAAAAGTTTTATTTTGAAATCTTGAATATAGAACACAACAAAAATAATAAATTAAATGCGTAGGTTGTCGACTTATATGATTGTATAAAACACTGAGTCCTTGTAGCTTCAAATTTGGAAATTAGTTCACTCTAGAACTTCTCAATCAGCAGCAAGTTCGTTGGTCGGATGGCTTTTACAGGAAGGTCTCCCGCCGTCCTATACAAGTTCCGAGCGCTTCGCTCAATTTTACTCGGCACCTCTCGTGCTTCCAGCCGGGAAAAAATCTCTTTTTCCCTTGTTCGTGCGAGCCAAACGCACACCCTCAGTTTTCGAATCCAAACTGCCCCCTCCTCTCTTTTCCTCCGAAAAAAAGTGGTCACTCTCCCGGACACCGTGAGAAAACTCTCAACATCCATCTCTGTCAATGCCTTTAGGCATTAGCGAATTCCTTTGCGAGACCTAAACAGGGTGGTCTATACTCCGAACCCTTAGATGTATCTCATATCCTTTATCAGGGCGTGCTACGTCCTAAGTGCTAATCCATCATCACTTACAATGTCTTAGAGCGTGAGAAAAATGTCTACTAGTCTTTCTATGCACCTGGGTGTATTCAGTTTTTCTTTAGGAAGACTTCTTCCCCCATCATATGAAAACATAGAAGTTCAATTCTTTACAACGTATTTATGCCGGTTTTTATGGTTTGAACCTGCATGGTAAGTTGCTAAAATTATTCTAATAAAGTTTTATAACATATTTTAAGCAAAATAAACAGAAATTTCATCCCAAAACCGATTGCAACTGTAGACTAGATCCTCGTAGAATACAGACATGTGCTTGTCTTCCTCTCGCGTCGCTCACATGACACAAAATGGCGACGCGGCATCTTACACGCCACTTTAGGACAGATGTCGCACCGAGCTTGAGGGAAAGATTCCGCAAAATATATTTTCGTTTTTCGGTTCAATAAATTCATCACTGCGATTTAAGTAGAACTTACATTTAAATGAACGTATATTAACGCATGCTGCTACTTATCAAAATATTCTCAGCAACAGTGGTGGTTCACCAATTATGAATAAGGAAAACGTAGGCCGTTTTCAGTTCTCACCATCTAAGCTATTAAACAATGGTCAAAAGATCTGTACAGCCAAGTAAGAGAAAGCAAAAGGCGGCAAATATTACAAGCACAGATTTTATAAAAAAGAAAAAAGTAGAAGGAAATAAAAAGCAAAAGAAGCAAGAAAGCGTCAAAGAACGACAGCTTGGGGGAAGTAAAATGTGTAAAAAGGGAAGGGAAAGATAAATTTGAAAACACCGAAAGTATTCCTCTTATGGATTCTAAAGACAGTATTGGATTGGAATTTGATGACTCTGAATGTGCTGAGTGTCTGGAGTCATATCAAGAAACAAGGTCTAAAGCGGACTAGATTCAGTGCATAACATGCAATCGGTGGATGTATGAAACATGCTCACTTTACTCTTGCAACGGTAAGTGTGGTGATTGTGGGCGAATAGAAATACGAAATTAAAAAAAAATGAGAAGAAAAGCCAAAAATAAAAAGACTACGGCCTATAATGAATGGAACTAGTACTTAAGAGCAAACTACATTGGTCGCCTGGGTATAAACAAGTCGTTTATATCCTTTTTGTAAGTATGCTGTCTATTGTTTCCAGTGAAATGGTTTTTTTTTCTTTTTTTGCCTTAAGTTTTATTTTTTGAGCTTGCACTTTTGCAATTTCGTTAAACTGTTCACAATTTAGTGTATATAATTTATGTAAGTTTACTGTTATTTATTTTCATTTTAAGTAGTTTGAGGAAATAAAAATGTGATTTACTCGAAAAAAAGTAAATAGCATAGCTTTTTTCTCCATGCGGCATCTTACCCGCACATAAAAAATAATGTTAAAAAAGGACGTTTGGGAAAATAATTATGCCTGATTTATTAAGTGAGCTTTAACTTATTTAATATAGAAATTTGATTCTAAACGGATTGATTAATGATTTCTGGTACTTAGTTTTTTTTTTTTTTCTTTATTGTACATTTTAAAAGAAGAAAAGTAAAACTGTTGCATCTGTCCCCACTTTACTATATACAGGGTTAGCGAAATTAAACTTCCGCTATTCAAAGGCCCCTGTAGGCCGTTCTACTACTCCGAAGAGAAAAATATTTTGACAACAGACACTTCGGAGGATGCGCTCGAGATTTCCGAAATAAAAAAAAATAGTTTAAAAACTCGCCACCAGAGGGCGCAGCAGGGCAGCACATTGCAGCAACACATGCAAATTCCACGCACGATAAAAGGAAGAAATTCGTGCCCCAATCATATGAGCATTTCAAAATGCCGACGTTGCCAATGCTAGTCAAACTCTATTACCGCAACGGTGAGAATGCAGATGCAGTTGTGAGAGAGTTCCGCCGTCTCAAGAAACAACGACGTGGACCGATATCGGAGCGTGCTATTAATGACATGATGATGAAATTCGAGCAAACATGACAGTTAGGCGATTTGCCGGGAAGTGGAAGTAAAAGTGTGCAACCGCCGTCGTAGAGGATATTGCTACAGCGGTCGTGGAAGCAAGCACTCATTCGCCTAATGGAAATGTCAATGTACCGACGATTTCACGTATCCTTGATATACCCTACTACAGTGTAATACAATTCTTAGAATTCTGATCTTCTGCCCGTATAACATTCAAGCGGTTCAGAAATTGGAACGACAAGATCTGGACACCCGCAAAACATTCACGCTACAAATTTCTCGCGAGAATGGCGGTTGATGATTTCTGGCCATGGAAATTCTGTGCCTACTTATTGTCCTTATTGTGTTCCTTTTGTGTAAGACCACTGGTCCTTCAGTGTTTCGGGATCTCAGTTTGTCCTCTCTTCACACGCTAACTCGTGGCGCCATCTAATGGCGATTTTTTAAACTAATTTTTTTTATTTCAGAAATCTCGAGCGCATCCACCGAAGTGTCTATTGTCCAAATATTTTTCTCATCGGACTAATAGAACGGCCTCTAGGGCCCTTTGAGTAGCGGAAGTTTAATTTCGCTAACCCTGTATATTTCATTCAATTATGCTTTTCTCAAACAATCTAATAAAGGTATATGATCGTGTAAAAGAAAATCGATTTTTAAAATGTGTGCCTTTTCGATATCATGTAATGTTTGAATGTCATTTTAAGTATCTTTAAATAAATGAAAAATATCCCGTTAACTAACACCTATACGAATGATGATTAAGCATTTTAGTTTTTCAACTTGTAGCCTAGTTTAAAAAAATATTTAATCCATAATAAGTATTTTTTTAAATGTAATATGATTATAAATGCATTCTTATAACATTCATAAAAAAATCATACATCAATATTTTTTATAGTATTAATTTTATTGCCGCTTTATGTTGTGAATATGTTCGCCGTAAGTATCACTCGATTAAATGCATATTTATTAAACTAAAAATACCGATGTCTGTAATGATAAACATTTTTGTATTTCGTCACTTAACATATTGTAATATATTTAGACCCAATCAAATATTAAAAATATACTAGATGGAATTCGTCAAAACTTGACGGTACCATATAAAAAAAGGTTCACGGCTGCATTAAAATGATAAAATATTTTAGAGAATATTTCTTAGCAAAATTTCAAATAAGTAGGAACATAAAAATTTGAAATTTTCTGTGTAAAAGAATATAGTATATTATGAATGCAGTTTGTATGCACCAAAGTGGGATAACAACAATAGTGACATAGTGTGCCACTTTTTAGCATCGTGTTGGTTAATTTATGTTATGTGATAATAAATTTTCTATATATATATATATTATATACTTCATGAATGCAATTTGTCTGCTGTACATCTGTCTAGTTCTTCTTTAAAAGTGCCTTTCCATTAACTCACACAACACTGATATATTGTACAAATCTGCCGCTATCTGACATTAGTGCATGCAAAATTCATTCATATGCATTACTTATTTTCTACACATTTTTCATAAAACAATGTCATATAATAACTATCATGTACAACTCATTCATATTGTGTTGGTTAATGGAAAAGCGTCTAGGGATTCTGCCTGGTATAAAGTATACTATAGCTGCTGATTTGAGAAAAAGAAGATATTTGTTTAATTTATCATTGCAATTCATTGAAGTAACCATTTTGATCACTCATTATTTTGTTCATTACATTTACTTACAGAGTCCTAAGATCATTTAAGTACAGAAAATCATTACTTGCACATTTGTTCAGAGCATTACTTATTTATTGCTTAATGCAGCTGCATCCAATACTCCAATTTGCCGAGTACTCCTTGACAGCGTTGAATTCAGACACTTTTTTCCGGAGGGATTTCTGCGGCTCTGGAGGGGGGGGGGGGGGGGGGTTGCATTTTTTTACCATTGAAAACACAATATCTCAAATCCTTCAGGGAGGAACATCTCCCTGCTCCCCCCTACCACCCCCTGAATACAACACAGCTCCTTAGTATTCAGGAAAATTTTGTTAATTTTTTAAGAAATTTAAAGACAGAGATATTTAAAGTTATTCACACTCAGTACATAAAAACCTACCAACAAAATATAGAAAAACCCCACGTAAAATTAACAGTGTTAACTCTAGAAATGAGAGACCAACGGGAGGGAACTTTTAAAAAGGACACTTATTTTTTAAAAGTATCTTTCTCAAAAAGACACTGCTGCAGCTTATTCAAAAAACATATTTTGCAATGGCTTGTTTATAGTATCCTGTTATAAAGTGACCAATTCACGCATTTTACTATATTTTCCCATAACGAATTGACAAATGCCGCAATATTTTCCTGCTAGCACTCAACAAATTTCTCAATCTTTTCCTACAACCGATCGACGTATTTCGAGATTTTATTTCTCTGCAATCAACTGAAGAATTTTGTAATGCTTTCCTTCCGCTGATCAGTGAATTTTACTACTTTTTTTTTTTAATCTTTAATTGGTAAAAACTATGATTTATTCTTTCAGAAACCGAATGGTACATTGTGATATTTTTTTCTACCGATCGGTGAATTTTGTGATTTTTCTTCTTAATTGACAAAAATCAGGGATCTTTATTTTCTTCAGCGATCGGTGAATGTCACTTTTTTTCCGTAGTCGATAGGCGAATTTTACGATTTTATTTTTCATGACTGATTGACAAATTTCAATATTTTTTTTTTCTCAATAAGTGATCAACAACTGTTTTTCTTTTACATGCGATCAATAGATGAATTTAAGGCTTTTTTCCAGAAACTAACAAATTTCTCTTTTTTTTTTTTTTTTTTTTTTTTTTTTTTTTTTTTTTACATGTGACCGATTGAAACTTGAAAGGGTGCATGAAAAGTAGTAAGGCAAAAGCAGTAAGGATCCCTGATTATATAAAATATTTAAAAAAGGCCGCTGGGTGCATAAATTATTTAAAAAGTGCCACCGGGCACTATGGCCAGCCAAATTGGTCTAGAGTCAACGCCAATTAAAATTAATTTAGTTTTATATTTATACAAATTAAAATTACGATTTTGAGTAAAGAAACTGTAGAAAAATAGAAAATACAATATATTCTTTTTATATAAATAAATTTGTTATATTTCAAATTATGGTGTAAAGACACCAATGTTTCTGAATTTTCAGCGAATAAAGCATTACTTTTATTATTGTAAATTCGGCTTGCCTCAGAAAAAATGCCTTCACTACAAGCACTGCTTTGTATGGTGTACCTATAACAAAATTGAAAAGAAAGGGTAAAGCCAAAACAATTTTATAATCAAAAGAAAATAAGCTTCAATAAAAAAGGTCTTCAAAAGATGACTAACTAAATTTCAAACTGAAGTTAGTTTAAAAAATATATATTATTTATCAATTATTTATTTGTGATTATTATTTAAAAATATGACACAAGTTTATGTGCAACACACTCAAAGGGCTGTGTTACTCAAAGCTGGCTTCATATGCGAATCAGCGATTCTTATTTACACTCAATTACTCGGTATTTTGTCAAAATACTACTTGGTACACCACTACTGCTGAACTGCTTAGTGGCGGTGTGATATATTTTATCCCACTTAATTTTAATGAAGATTCGTACCAGAATTTTTGAATAAAATTCTATTTTTAAAATTTTGATAAAAAAAAAGGTGCAAATTTTCCTTTTCTCAATTTTAAATTGAAAAATTCTTGTGAATTTAATAGACAAACACAATTACTCGCCCCTAAGTGGGTTAATAAATTTGATATATTTTAAGCTCATCAGTAATGATTATGACAGTGGTTTCTAGATTCAGGGTTGAAAATTTAGCACTAAATTTAAATTACAGTAAATTTTTCCGCTCCATTAAATGTTAGTAAACATTAATTTATGTTGTACGTTTGATACAATTGCTTTAAAATTTCTTAAACCTTAAAGTAACTTCTTTCTGCGCAACATAGAGATGAAAATGATCAAGTTGCTTTGTTTCTTTTTTTTTCTTTGGTGGTTGAGAGCTGTTCCGCTGAGGATATTTATTTTAATAAGGTATGGAAAAGTTGAAATTTCATTTTTAAATATTGTACTTTTCTTAACATTCCACTATTTTTATGAAGTTAATTTCTTTTTACTATTAATTGTATTTTTTTCAACTTTCTATTTCTCATGTAATTTTAAAGTAATGTGGCTAGCTTAAAATATTAAAAAATCTTAAATTTTAAGTAAATTCCATTGAAATGATTTGCATGATTTATTAAATTTTAATAATTGCAAAAAGTATTTGAAAATGACTTGCCATTGTTTTTATTTTAATTATTGGTGGACGATATGAATTTTACTTGAATGATGTTCTGTAGGGTGTCTATCTTTGAGATCGTTTCTAAAGTATGTAACTAAACTTTTGTGAACAACTTACCAAAACAGTACGTAACTAGCAGTAAGAATTACAGGTGAACCTAGTAGCTCTAAAATTTTTCTATTGGGAAAAAAAAAACCAACACAAAAAATAAAAGTACTACACTTTATGACAATGAGGTTTGTTTAATAGCAGACATGCTACAGGCTCAACAAAAAAGAAAGCTGAACTTTTATGGCTTGATGCGCGAAAAGAACTGTTTTTTTTTTTTTTTTTTTTTTTTTTTTTTTTTTCCACAACAACGAAAATCTCGTTTTTTCTGCAATACGTTGACGAAATTTGTTTTTTCTCATGATCTTTTGATGAAATTTGTGTTTTATTTTCATGATCCTCTGACGAAATTAGTGATTTTTTCGTAATTCGTTGACAAAAGTTGCATTTTTTCCAGGATTTTATATGAAATTTGCGTTTTTGAGGCTTTTGGCAAAATTCCTGTTTTCTGTGATCTTTTGACGAAATATGCATATTTTCCGTAATCCTTTCACAAAATATACGTTTTTCCATGATCGTTTGATGAAATTCGCATTTTCCGCGATCCTTTGACAAAATTCGTGTTTTTTCCGCGATCCTTTGACGAAAATTGCGTTTGTCCGCAATCCTTTGACGAAAATGATGTTTTCCGAGATCCTTTGACAAAAATGACATATTTCCTTGATACTTTGACAAAAAGCACACTCTTCCAAAATTGTCTGAAGAAATTTGCATCTTTTCCATAATCCTCTTGGCAAAGCAGACGGCAGCTGCGTGTGCCTGGCTATGTCTTCATGCTGTTTGTGTCTATACGTGTATTAAATGCGTGGTACGTCACAGGAAAGAAAGTGTCGAATGAGAAAGGGAGAGAAATAAACTCAATTTCGTGTGCATGTTTGTACTTGCATTTTTGTAGCATTTCGTCCGATACAACTATCTCCCTTTACTCTAAAAATTGTCAACAAATTTTAATGCAGATTTGCATTGGTCCCACTGATGATAAACTTCAGTGCGGAAAAAGCTGAATTCCACATTTCCTTGGAAAAGTAGCATGTCTGTAATAGAAAAATACAGTAATCTCATGCCCCCCCCCCCCCACCACCACCATCACATACTTGATCATAGAGAGGAATGCTCAAGTGTTTTGATTTTTTTTTTTTTTTTTTTTTTTTTTTTTCAGAAAGGGATTTCATATTGGAAAAAAAAATAAATTTTATTTCTTAAATAGTTTATTTAAAATTTTCTAGCTACTTTTTTTTTTCATTTGGTATGCTTTTGTGAATATGAATTACGGGTGTGCCGAGTACTCGGTATTCAACCACATTTTTACTATGTATTCGGTCAGTATCAAATAATTCTAAAAATGTACTTTCTTTTTGATTAAAGCATCATTATACATATATATATATATATATATTTGCATATATATATATATATACATATATTGATGAAAAATTAATAAATAACACAATTTAATGAAAGACAGCATAGCACTATTACTCAGTATTTACCACCCTATCTCATAAAGTTTATGTGACGATGCGACATCTTTATTTAGTGTGGACCCTTTTTAGGACTTTATTTAGTGTGGAGAAAAAAATGCCGCCCAGCGGGAATTTTTGAAAAAGGGCTCACTATTCTCAAATAAAGCATGCTTGTACCTTGTTTACAAAAAATATTTTGAATTCGTTTGTTTAGAGTCTCCTAATAGAATTTGCGATATTTTCACACGATCAATTGAATTTCGTGATTCCCCCCCCCCCCCACACACACACACACTGACCCTCCATCAACTGATGAATTTCCTGATTTTTTCGGGCAACTTATTTACGAATTTCACATTTTTTTTCCAACTGACTGAAGAATTTCGCTATTTTTTCTCATGACTGATTGCTGGGTTTAGCGTTTTTCTCCCTCTATCAATTGACGAATTTCACGATACAGCCGAACCCCGCTAACATGTGAATCAAAAGACCAATCAAAATTTGCGTACCGTACCGTTCACGCAAAGCCTGAACAGTTGAAGTAAATTTGCCAGGAAAATTGTGTGGGATGAAAATGGATCCGAATCCGACCCAATTCCCGATTAGTCCACGCCCCATGCTTGAAATTCTCATTATCACATCGCTAAAAACGGGACCTGCCAGAAAAATATGCAAATGCTGATAGAAGAAAAGAAAATGTCGGATTTTGATTATAAAAAAGAGCAGTTGGACGCTGTGATACTCTCTTAAAGGCCATGGAGCACATAGGAAGTGTTAAAAAGGGCTGTCTGGTGCATCGGAAGGGTTAAAAAGAACCGCTGGGCGCATAAAAAATAAAATGGGCCGCCGGGCTCTGCGCCCTGCTAAAATGGTTTAGAGTCAACACTATTATTTTAAAATATTGAAATGTTTACTGCAATGTTTAGAAACAATTACAATTTCACACATGCAGTTTAAATTTAGTTTTATTGTATGGTATAATATTTACTTATTCATTTTATTTTAAACCTATTTGTGTATTGATTTAAAAAAAAAAAGAATGTGAAAGCCCAGAATTTTCAAACAATCACCTTTCGCAACAACTCCAATTTTTTTTTTTTTCAAATGTTTCGTTTGGTACAAACGATTAGTATTACATTTGGGAAAAATGGTTTCGGTAAAACAGAAAAGAACTGCAATGCATCTATGGTACCATAAAATTGTTTGCCGTTCATATTTTGGAGGTTTTATCAAATATATTATTGTTATGGAGATTTAATAAATCAGGTATATTGTTTTAAAGAACTTTTATGGATCAATTCTTAACATAAATTGACTCTATAATTAATCTAAATATTATAAGCCATCCATAACTTTTGAAGTGATGGGAGAAATAGAATGACTGACAAAAAGTACAACTGACGAAACAAATTTAAATTCATAAAAACGCAAATGTGTAGTTATTATAAAAAAGCTTAATAAAACATTGAAAAACAAACTTTTCCCAGTTGAAATAAAACACCTGTACAGAAAACCCCCATGCCCTGAAATTAATTTCAGGATTCCCATCTCTGGGAGGAACTATTACGGCACTTTTCAGTTATACCAACACTGTTGTCACCAAATGTAATAGATTACACCAAATGGAACATTTGAAAATAGCTGTTGCAAAAGTGAACATTTGAAAATTACAGACTTTAATAAACTCTTTTATTAAATCAAATGAAATATATGCTTAAAAAAAGTAATTATACACTAAGACTCAATTTAAACTGTATGGATAAAATCCTAAGTGTCTCTAAACATTTCAATCTTTTTATTTTTTTTAATAAAGATGCTGCCTAACCATAGACACTTTATGAGATAGGGTAGTAAGTAAATAATGACTAATGATGCCATGCTCCCTGTTTATTATTTAAAATTTTATTACATATTAATTTACACTATTTCTTGTGCTTTTTATAAATTTATTATTTTTCTAATGACACATAGAGCAAAGAGAAAGTAATTTTTAAAAATACTAAGTATTGGCCGAGTACGTAGTCAAAATTTGGTCGAATATGGAATAACACTTCCAATTCATATTGTTATTTAGACACTACTTAGGTAATAAATTACTTTGCAAAACAGGATTACATAAATTAGCAAGGATGAATCAGGACAGTAAAAAGAAATCGATTGCAAGAATGTCATGAACATTATAAGATGCATAAAGTTTAAGCCTAAATGACAAACAGATTTTCTAAATAAGGCTAGGTTGGTTGTATTTATGAACCCAGCACTTCCCGTCTACCAGCTTCGAGAGGCTAGGACTCAGAATATAATTAAAATAATGAGCGATCGAAATGGAATCCAGAACAAATTACAATAAATAAATAAAATAAATACCTTGTTTTTCCAAAGCATGATTTTGCGCTTATCGGCAGCAGTATCCTAAAGTAGCCGCATCCGCATGTAGTATAAATATGAATGAATCACGAATCGTAAGATTCATTACTTCGGCAGTGCGTCGCTCCAAGACACAGGTTTGTACTTACGTACTGCGCATTCGCACAAGTAAAATTTTTAATTGAAAATTATAGCTAACTAGTAAATCTGCAGATCAGGAGCCTCAGCGTCAGATCTTAAAGTGATTGCTTTTTAAACTCACATTGCATTCAACATCCTACAATCCGCATTTTTCTTATTTTTTTATAATATATATATATTTAGCAACATATAAAATTCTTGGAAGATTTCAAAAATTAGAAGCATTAAATAGTACACGGTGTGAAATGATGTTCTAAAATTCTGACGAATTACTTATTCTAGTATTTTTTTAGTTTAAGAAATACATTTCTTCAGGGGGGGGGGGTGCCCCCCTGAACCCCGTGTAGCCTTATTAAATTTAAATTCATAATTTTTTATTGATTGGGCGAATGGTTATAGTGGATCTTGAATTTCGTTTTACACTTGAATTTTCTTAGGATAAGCAACAGGATTAACGATTTTATGTTACCGTAATATGGAAATAGCAATATTTCTATAATAGGTAGATGTAATATCTAGTCTAAATATATGCTATAAAATTGCGCAAGAAAATCAAAGTTATCACATGTTAAAAGTGGATAAAAGGTACATTTAAAGGCATACAAATACCCTGTAAGTAATAAAATGATTTTTATGCACAATCGGCGACTTTTTAAAGATAAATATTGATAAAAAAAATACTGTTTCTGTAGAACTTTTAAATGTAAATTTGGTTTAAAAAAAAAAAAAGACGAGACTTTAAGTATAATGAGCAATAACATACAAAAATCACCAAGAATAGGCATATTTGGATGCTTTTAAATCTACCGGATATTCATTCATCATCATATCCACTGCTAATTGTCTAAATTGCATCGATTTGTCGCTTTAAAAAATTATTTGTGATGGTCTTTTAATAGTATCTACATTAAATTAAACAATGTAACGTTACTAACACTAGGGGATCGTACCCGGGCTTCCCGGGTTAAAGAATATAGGTGAAAACATTTTTTTAATTAAAAACTAATAATTTTTTTATATGCAATAAATTTTTTATGATCACTTACATTAAAAAAGCATTTTTCATATGGAAAATACGAATTATACAATGAAATAAATTTTTGAAATTTATCAAAAGCAATATTTTCTTATTAGCCGTTTGCTAAGAGTTTTTTGCCAAGATTTTCCTACTTATGGCATCCTTTTATATTCTGATAATTTCAGAGCTTATACATGTCTGGTAAATTTGTGTTTTATTTATATTATTTTATTTATTTATTTATAGGGAAGTTTTTTTAATGAATATTAGTCGTAAGTAAATGATGAACTCATTATTTTGTTTTAAGGGCAAACGGATTAATCTTTAGTAATCGAGCTCCGCGCGATATAGATACATTAAAAAATATTTCATACTTTAAAATTGTTTTTAAAACCATAGACAATCAGTAAACTGAGATGAACTTTGCAAACAAATTCCATTAAAAAAAAAATCCTATTTGGTGATCTAAAAATTTAAATTGTCCGATTATAAATATGTTATATTTATGTTTTTTGAATATTATTCTTTTATTTTTTAATAAAGGAAGTATTAATTTCGTTATGCAAGTATAGTCAGAAACAAATGCTGAAAAAATGTTTGTTGCTTTATGTGCAAAATGTTTATTATTATTATGTATTGAAAGCGGCACGTGAAAAGATAAACTTAAGAAAAATCATGCTTAAAAATTATTTTGGAAATTATAATGCATATAGTTTTTAAACAAATTGCATTTGAAAGTAAATTTTTGTTCCTATGCGACGAAAATTGAAAATGTACGATGGTCAGAAGATTAATTGCAGTAGCGAAAATTTCAAGACAGAAATTTGATAATCCACTAAACCCTATACAACAATTTTTATCAACAATTTTGAACTTTTTTCAGAAAATAGCATGAATAAAGTGAAAAATACCTCATCATTTCTCTCTGGTCTGCAATAATGAAAGCTATCTAATTTTCATAATTTTGAAGAAATTTCATAAAATGCTTTTAAAATTAAAATATAAAAGTGGGGATATTAAAAAAAAAAAAAAAAAAAAAAAAAAAAAAACAGATAGTGCGGTCACATCTACAAAGGAAGAGCTTTCAATTAAAAAAAAACTATTTATATAATTTGTTCAGCAGAAAGATCAGGGCAGATGACAAAAAACACACTGGTGTTTTAAATATTTAGATTATATAAAACTAGGAAAAATTGAATTAAGCAAATTATATTATTTTGAAAAATTATAGTAGAATGTCCTAAAGAATAGCATTAAAATTTTATTATTCCAGAGAATTTTTGACAAAAACTTCAGGAACACGATATTATTTTAAACCACGAATTATTTGTTTGCTTGTCTAACTCGTCGAAGCAAATCCATGCAGGCGAGAATCATCAAATTCTGTAATATAAATCGCTATTATTGGCATGTCACCTCTCTTTTATAAAGACACTCTAAATTTTTGTAAAACATTGCGTTTTATCACTGTGTGATTTCGATTACATTATTTTCAAAAGTGAAGCATTTTCACCTGTGAATTATTTCAAAGCAGCTGAGCTGTGAAAATGATGCACTTCTACAGAACATAATTCAGGTTTAAGAATTAAAATACACACTTTTTCATAAAATGACGTCATTTACCAAAGCAATCCACATTTAAAATTCAGTCTTAAACTTCATCTAGAGAAAAGTGTGCATCTGACGTCATTATCACGGAATAACAGACAATATTCTTGACGTAGCCCATATTTTAATTTCAATTTTTTTTTTTTTTAGGTTTTATGAGAAAATGGCAACAAAAAGATACAGTATCTCCTATTTTTGACTATTTTCCGTTTACTTTTAATGACTTTCAATAGAAATGAGGTACTTTTGTTGCCACGATAAGAAAAATGGTATTAAAAACTACAAAAAAATTAATATCTCAAAAATAAATTTAGATACAGCTTTCAAACGAATTGCATTTAAAAGAGCATTTCTTTTCCTTATACGACGATGTAAAAATTTAAAATGTGCGATGCTTAGATGTTTAAAAAATTGCAGTAGAGAAAATTGCAAAACCAAAACTTTATTTCAAATTTCAAAGTGTTGCCATTCGCAAAATGACATATGCGTTACGCACAGATATCTTTGTCCTTTATAATATAGATAGTTAATGTTTGACGCAAAGCTATATTGCACACTAAATTATTAAATATTAACTAACTTTTTATTTCCCTCAGCAAGACTTTCTGCTTAATTTTTCGTAATTGAGATTATTTAAGTGATTTTTGTTTATAGGCTACAAAATGCAGTTGCTATTGGTAACTGACAAAAGGAAAAAAAAATGAGATACCTATCATGTCAAATTAACAAAATGATAGAACAAAATAATTTATATTATTGTAAAACATTATAAAGTTCCGCCAAAATTCATACACCTAATTTAAAAAATCCGACAAATATATTAACAAAATATCAAAATAATATAAATAATTTAAAACCTTATTTGTTAATTTCAGCATCCATAATTTACCATTTAAATACATTAATCAAATGCGCCATTTTCTTCCAACAAATAGAAATCTGAAAATCGTCTGAACTGCCATAGAAAAGAATTATTGCGCAAAATAAAATTATCTGTATATTCCGATCGAATGAACCAAATTTAACGAAGAACTATACAGCTAAATCCGGGGACCTCACCAACATACCTTCTTAATTTCAAGCTAATCGGAGGCTTTTTACGGCAGTTATCTCGGGACACACAGACTAACTAACTAACTAACAAACATACAGACGGAAACCAAAAATTTTCGGGTCTCCACAGTAAGCCTTCACTGACGTTTCGACAAATAATAATATTTTTGAACAAATTAATGCACGATAACAAATTTGTGGCCAACTATCTTTCATTTAAAAAAAATGAATGATGCAATTTGATGCAGTAGTTTGTTCTCACGTACTGTCGAAAGAAAACGCCTAACGTTTTAAATATATAGATTTATTTTATTGAAGTTTTTTCTAGTCAATTAACTAAATTTTTTATAAATAACATAATAATATGCATATATATATATATATATATATATATATATATATATATATATATGGCTTACTTGGATTTTTATGAATGGATGAAACCGTACAGTCGTGGAAAAAAAATAAGTAAACACCCCTACTAACTCCTCAACAAATTATTGTAGAAAAAAGTTACTGGTACCGAACGATTATAAGTAAAGTCTACATTTTAAATGATGTATATAAAATTTGGTTAAGGGGCCATCTACATATTAATACGAACCCAAACTTTATTTTTTTCAATGGCAATACCCAATTTTAACAAGATATTTCCAATCTTCGGTTCAAATTATGCCTAGACACAAAATTTCAAGTCATTTAAATGATACGCTTTTGAATAATAAACATTCAAAATTTCGTGCTTCGAATGTTAAATTACATTTTCATATTTTCATTAATATCTCCTGAAATTGAAGGCCTAATGTGCAAATTTTTTGTGTAGCAATAATACTAAAATACCCAAACATAAATCTGTTGAATTTGCAATTTTTATAATTTTATGATATGAATTAGGAATTATGAAATTAATATTCGAAAAAATTACGAATTGCAACCTACATTTTTTTTATGGATTTAGAGTTATTAAGTCCTGCTTTATGGAAATCCAAAATTTCACATTTTTCTTCTAAGAAGTTTTCAAATTATGCTTAAAAAACAGCAAAATGATGGTCTATGATAAAAGTGACTAGATATTTTTTACATTTTTTATGCTATCCTGTAATCTAGCAGTCTTCAATGACTGCTTGAATGGCGCTTAAGATGCCTTGATAAAGAAGGGGGCTCTCTCAGTCAACAATCGAGTACCGAACTTAAATTTGGATAAAACCCTTAAAATAGGCTTGTTTTAAAATAATTAATTTCTCAGAAACTTGTACAAATTGCGTAAAAATTCTTTTTAGACTAATTGAAGGGTGTAGAGTTCATTTACGCTGTCAGATACACTGTAAAAAAAAAAAATAATGCCAGTTTTTTGGTGGGAATCGGAAAAATAGTTGCCCTTATCGCACCGGAATAATTTCCGACCCAGCTCGGAATAAAATCCGTAAAATACCGTTTTACTGACTATTTCCTTATTTTTACGGATTTTATTCCGAGCTAGGTCGGAAATTATTCCGGTACGATAAGGGCAACTATTTTTCTTATTGCTACCGGAAAACTGCCATTATTATTATTATTATTATTATTATTATTACAGTGTATGTGTACTGCTATTGAAAAACAAAGTTATGGTTCGTTTTAATATGTAGATGACCCCCTAAGCAAATTTTATAGACATCATTTAAAAGTAGACTTTATTACCAATCGTGTGGTACCAGTAACTTTCTACTTCGATATTTTTTGCAGAGTTAGTAAGGGGTGTTTACTTTTTTCCCCTACGACTGTACATGTTATTTGGTGAACTTCAGTTAATTTGTGTATCACAGTGACGATTCTGCCTGCGTTGCACAAATATTTCCATATAGTATATTTTGGATTTTTTTTTTTGTATAAAGGATAAAACTTCATTTTTAATTTGGATAATCATAAATGTATCTGATCATTTGTGTTGGTTTATAATGGTTATATATATATGTGTGTGTGTGTGTAAAAAAATTAACTTCGCAATATTCATCTAAGTTATTCTAATTTTCCGGCATATTCACTATCTCCTTATTTCTTAATATTTTTATATTATTTATTCCTATTTCAATTCCCTTTAATTTTCAAACGCGTATATTAACAATTATCTTATTCCAAATCTTAATCTAAACTTTTTAGTCCCATCAAAAGTTATATCAGCTATCCAACCTATAATATTCTGAGAAAAGCTAGTTTTTATTTTGGAATGTTTTAAAAGCCATTTTGTTATTTTTATTTCCAATCTTAATTCTACGAATCCAGTTTCCTGTGACTTTTAGACGTTATCCTTTTTAACTTCGAAAACATTACTCTATCAGGTACGGCATTCATCAGTCTTAAGCCTCCCCCCTCAGTCGCGTCATTATCTTAGCTGCGAATCTCTAGATATACGCATTTCACTGATTGTTTTGCTTTTGTACTACGTCGATCACTGTCGTCCTCCGAGAGTCTAACAAAAAGCAGATGCAGTGACTTCTGAGCACATATTTCTGTCTTGTTTCTAGTGCTTCGAAATATGATATCTGGTGTCTACAGGTCTTGTAGTATTCTAAATTGCTTTTTAACATCATATTGCGTTACATAGAGATTCATGCCATAGCCCGAAAGCTTTACGAATTTTTTCATAATGAGAGACTTGTTTTAAGTTTTCATATTTGATGAATAAGCGACTTAGAACGACAAACTGACTTCATTGCTTATGGAGAAATCACTGGATTATTGAATCCATTGCCTTTCTACACTTACGATCTGACCGTACGTATTAGTAGTACGACTGGAAACCTTGTGTTCTCACTTGGAATTATCTGATATCATCTATTACCACCAAATTCATGCAAGTTGACAGGATTTGACGATAGCAAAACTTTTCACATATATGGATAAGTAATAGTAAGTTTTAAAAAGGCGAGATTTAGACTTAAATTAGTTTGGGCTAACATATAAAAAATATGAGTTTACAACTTTCAGAAAAGATAAAAAATAAAAGTGATTCATGGATTTTGTAGAGCAATTCACTTGTTACAGAATTTATGGGAGCTCATGGTTTATGAAATTTGTATTTCTTATCTTTTAATGAAAATAATGTGTTAGATCTCTTGTATGTAGCCTTATACACGACTTTAAATTTCACAGGCGGTTTTAAGTAGGAAATTTTCTTCAAACTGGAAATTAAATAAGAAGATAATTTCAACTAATTCGTTAAAATTTAACAAAAACTTTCAAAACTTGAAACTTTTTCTATTGGAAGGATTCCACATTTTTTAGTTAACGGGTTACTTAAAAAAGAAAAAAAAGCAGTACGTATGCTAATAGGAGCAACATCTTTTCTAAAACCTGTGAATACGAATTAACTGAAACGAGTATTCTTGAAATTGCTGTGTTAATGTAACAATTCTCGAAATTAAGAATGGATTAAATCTTACAGTTTAAATTATTTTATTATTTATTTACTTATTTATTTGGGGAAAAGAAGGTTTTCGAAATCCGTCACATCATTTCGAATCCAAATACTTGTCTTTCTATAAGAACACTGTGAAGAATAAAAGAAGTTTAAACTAAAAAAACTAGAAGATAGCTGAAGATATACTCAAAACACTAGATATTTTTTAACACTAAAAACAGTAACTTGATAGGTCTTCTTTTTATTTGTGAAACGGGTCAAGTAAACGACACTCTAAATAATTCTTAAAGTATTTCTTAAAGAAATTCTTCATTTTTTTTTTCTGAGGATTAAAGATGTTTCAAATATTCTACCTTCAGTGCTTTTAAAGAAAAGAACTTTTTTAAAACCATAGACAGACTATTTGTAATCTAAATACTTCACACTCTATTAAGAAGAAGGATTGTGTATCAACGTAACAGATATATATTTCAAAATTAAAAAGAAAAGCCCAGATATTTTTTCAAGATTCTACTATAATAATTTTGTATGTCTTCTTTGATGTTGTTAAACTGGTCACGCAAGCACGTTTATCAAGTGGATAAATCATTACTTGCCTAATAACATGAAGACAAAGGTATTCATATAGTCCAGGCTTTAGAGACAATATAGGGGCTCTATCTAGCAAAAGTCATGGTAGTTCTGGAAATCAAGTTACTTTATGTTTTCTGGGTCGCTGAATCCGAATTATTAACTTCCCACCAAAATTTTCTCCGGCAACCCGCCCTAATTTTGGTAAAATGCCCCCGCCCCCCCCCCCCCCCAAAAAAAAAGGTTTTTATTAAAAAAAATCTTTTATAAGATAAAAAAAAAATAATTTTTTTTATGTTTTAGGAAAAAAGTATCTATAAATTCAGAAAGTAGACAAAATTTGCAATAAATAAAATATATGACATTATTACATAGGATGAATGGGGTGGCGAGGACCTGCCTCGGAACATGCGCCGCGGTGCTGCGTGGACAAAGTTGCGCAGTTCCACTTACCCAATCACATCGTTTACGTTCCCTCTCCCTTCTCCCCTCCGAACTTTCTTTATAAGGTTTACATTAAGTTTTTTGGGTCGCTGATGCGAATTTTTAACTTCCCATCAACCCCCCCCCCCCCGCAACTCCCCCAAAATAGTTGCTTTTAAATTATTTTTTTTTATTCTTTTAGGGAAAAAAAGTGTCAAGAAATTCAGAAAGTAGACAAAATTTGCAACAAATAGGATATATGACGCAGGATGGAAAGGTAGGGGGAGGGCTGCCTCGGAACATGCACTGCGGCGCTGCGTGCACTAAGTTATGCAAGTCCAGGCAATAGAGGATTTTACCTGGCAAAATTAATGTTCTGGATTTCGACTCAATTTATGTTTTTGGGGTCGCTGAACACGAATTTGTAACTTCCCACCAAAACTTTCCCCGGCAACCCCCTCCCCCTAAAAAAAAAAAATGGTTGTTTGAAAAAATTTGGTTTTTGAGAACAGCGCGCGGTGAATGTTCCGGTGCAGCCCCCCCCTTCCCCGGTTTATTCTACTTCATAATATCATAAGTGTCATATATCCAATTTGTGTCAAATTTTGACTAATTTCTGATTTTTTAAATACCTTTTTTCCCCAAAGCGACAAAAAATGTAATTTAAAACAACTATTTTTTTTTTTTTTTTTTGGGGGGGGGGTTGCGGAGGGGTTTACTTGCGTAACATTTTTCATGTATTACTTGCGTAATAGCATGAAATCAAATGTATTCACATTTTAGTGCTGGAGACTGAAGATGGTTTATACGTTATACTTTTAATTAATTATTATTATTTTTTTTTAAATCGAAAACAGCCTATTTGCAATCCAAATACTTTTTTCAGTGTAAGAACGGTATGCAGATTAAATGAACTTCATAATAACATAGTAAGAAAATATCTGAAGATATAATCATAAGACCAGATATTTTTGAAGAATTAAAATAATTACTTGGTGTCTCTTTTTACGTGATAAAACGGGACACACAAGCGACACTTTATCTATTGTATAAAGTTTTACTTACGAAATAAGATAAAAAAAAATCATTCACATTTCAAGAATTAAAAGTGGTTTAAATGCTCTACTTTTAATTTCTTTAAAGAAAATATTTTTCTTTTAATCATAGACAGACTGTTTTTAATCCAAATGCTTCTATCGGTATAAAATGGAGTGTGAACCTTAAAAGAATTGCGTATTAACGTAACGAGAAAATATTTAAAATTTAAAAAACAAAATTCCAATATATTTTTTGAAAAATTATATAATAATTTACGTCTTACTTTAAGTTGTGAAACTTTTCACGCGAGGGTCACGTTTTCTGAAGTATAATGCATTACATGCGTAATAAAATGAAAACAAATATATTCACATTTTAATGGATGGTTTACGCCTGTACTTTTTATTTTTTTACGTTTTTCGAAACCATAAACTGCCTATTTAAAACCCAAATACTTCTCTTAGTATAAGATCATGTTTAATGATTAAAAGAATTTCAAAACAACAAAGAAAGGAAATCCATGAAGATGTACTCAAAAGACCAGATATTTTTGAAGAATCAAAATAATTACATGATGTCCCTTTTTTAAGTTGTAAAACGGGTCCCTCAAGCGACACTTTATCTAATTGATAAAGTATTACTTGCGTAATAACAAGAAAAATGTTATTCACATTTCAAGAATTAAAGATGGTTTAAATCCTCTACTTTCAATGTCCTTGTGGATAACAATTTCTTTTTAAACGTAGACAGCCTATTTTCAATCCAAATATTCTCTCGGATTAAAAAGGAGTTTGAACTTCATAAGAATCGTTTTATAACACAACAAGAAAATATTTGAAAATTAATAAGCAAAACCTCATATATGTCTTGAATATTCAAATAATAATTTTGTATGTCGTTTTTTAAGTTTTGAAACTGATCACGCAAGCATTACTTTAGCTAATGCATAAAGCTTTACTTGCATAATAACTTGATAAGAAATATATTCATATTTTAGATCTGGGGATTGAAGATAGTTTGCACACTATACTTTTAATTTCTTTGCGTTTTCGGAGCCATAAACAGTCTATTTGCAATTCAAATACTTCTTTCAGTATCAGAACACTATAAATCTTAAATAAATTTCATAACAACAAAGCGAGAAAATATCTGAAAATGTACTCAAAAGAACAGATATTTTTGAAGAATCAAAATAATTACTTGATGTCTCTTTTTAAATTGTAAAACAAGACACGCAAATTACTTGCGTAATAACATGAAAATAAAAATCATTCACATTTCAAGAATTAAAGTTTGTTTAAATCCTCTACTTTCAATGCCATTAAGAAAAATATTATTTTAAAAACTATAGACAGGCTATTTTCAATTCAAATATTTCTCTCTGCATAAAAAAAAGAGTGAACCTTAAAATAATTGCGTATTAACATAACAAGAAAATATTTGAAATTTAGAAAAACAAAAGGCCAAGATTCATTTTGAAAAATGAAATAATAATTTATGTCTTCCTTTAAGTTTTGAAACTAGCCAAGCAAACATCACTTTATCTAATAGATAAAGCACTATTTGCGTAAAAAAGTGAAAACAAATGAATGAACATTTTAGTGCTGATGATTGAAGATGGTTTACCACCATAGTTTTAATATCTTTAAGTAATTTTTTTTTAAACCATAGACAGCCAATTTTCAATCCAAGTACTTCTCTCACTATAAGGACAGTATAAAGATTCAAAGAATTTCATAACAAAATAGCAAGAAAACATCTAAAGTTGCACTCAAAAGACCAGATATTTTTGAAGAATCAAAATAATTATTCGATGTCTCCTTTTAAGCGGTAAAACGTGTTACGCAAGTGACACTTTATCTAACTGATAAAGTATTACTTGCGAAACAAAATGAAAAAAAAAATCATTCACATTTCAAGAATTAAAGATGGTTTAAATCCTCTACTTTTAATATCTTTTTGGAAAAAAAACAACAACAAAAACAGACTCTTTTCAATTCAACTTCTCGCGGTATAAAATGGAGTGTGAACGTTAAAAGGCGTATTAACACAACAAGAAAATATTTAAAATTTTAAAAACAAAACGTCCAGATATATTTTTTTAAATATAAATAATAATTTATGTCTTTCATTAAGTTTTGAACTGGTCTCGCAAGCGTCACTTTTTCGAATGGAAAAATAAAAGCATTTTTTGCGTAATAACACGAAAACAAATGTAATGCCATTTTAGTGCTGGGGATCGAAGATGGTTACTATCTACATACTATCTATATTATAAAGGACAAACATATCTGTGCGTAACGCATACGTCATTCTGCAAATGGAAACCCTTTCAAATTTGAAATGAATTTTTGTTTTCCAATTAACTCTACTGCAAATTTTTAAACGTCTACACATCGCACAATTTCAGTTTTTATACCGTCGTATAAGGAAAAAAATGTTCTTTTAAATGTAATTTGTTTGGAAGTTGTATCTTAATTTATTTTTGAGATATTTTTTTTATAGTTTTTAATTCCCATTTTGTAAGTGTGGCAACATGAGTACTCCATTTCTATTAAAAGTAAAGGGAAAATAGTAGATTACTGTATTTTTTGTTGCCATTCCCTGATAAAAATTGAAATTAAAATACATGCTATGTCAAAAATACCATATGTCATCAAAAATCCGGTGAAATTTGATGTTATTTCGTTTTTATTCACCAATTAAATGTTTCTTAGTTTATAGCAAAAACATTTTATAAACGATATAACACTCTCTTTACGAAAACGTATTTTAAATAATTGTGTTACTTCCTTCATAATTACTCATTTCCTATCAGAAAGCTGAAAGAATTAATTTTAACTATCCGCGTATAATAATATTTTCCGAATTTTGAAAAAATGATTTCTAATAATGAATTTAAAATTATCAAAATAAAATACGATTTTTTTAAACATGTTGAATACGGATTTGAGAAGTACATATGTAAATTATGAGAAGGTGAAAATGATATCGGGTATTTTACAGGAAAAAAAAAATCTGATTGTATCAAACTAGAATAAATTTTATCGTTTTGATTCGGGAAAACGAAGCATAAGAGACTTAATTGACAACTTCATCATAATAACTGTTTTTAATTATATTTTACTGATTACATATGCGATTAAAGTTTAATTTTAATAATTCAGATAAACAACTGGGTTTATAGAAAAAGCATTTTGTTATCTTTAGGTTAAAATTATATTTGTTTAACAGTTAGACTAGCCAATTTACGATGCATTTTCTATTGAAACTAATTTTGTTGGATTTATTATAAATCAATGAAACAGTTCCTTCTTAAACATTTTCCTTCGCCGAAGTTCGGCGGGTTCCACCTCGTACTTTTAATTTCTTTACGTTTTTAGAAACCATAAATAGACAATTTGCAATCCAAATGCTTCTCTCAGTATAAGAGTTCTACAATACTTTAAAGAACTTCATAACAACATAGCAAAAAATATCTTAAGATTTTTCAAAAGCCTAGACATTTTTTAAAGACAAAAAAAAAAAAAAAAAAAAAAAAAAAAAAAAAAAAAAAAAACTTGATATGTTTTCTTTTAAGTTGTGAAACTGGTCACGCAAGTGACACTTTATCTAATGGAGTGGAAGTCTGAACAAAGGCGACTGACATTTCCGTCAATCAAAGAGACTGAGGCAATTAGGGATAAGTGATCGTCAGAAAATATTTTTTGCTGCCTTTAATAAGCCATTCTCGATATTATTGATCAAGTGCTAGATTATATTAAAGAAGAAATATCCCCTTTAAAAAAATCTGGATATATTCAAACAGAATATATTTTTATGCCATTAACGTTTTCGTAAAAATAATGATTTAAAATTGTTACTTAATTAAATGAAAATAAATGCGCTATAAGAGCTTTTAAAATGTCAGTTAATTTAAGTTAAGATTTTGGCTATTTAATAAGAAGAAGGTAAGACGTACTTTTGAAAAGTGGCCTGTTTTAAAGGGCTATTTAATATTGATGTTTAAAAAAGTGCAGTAACGTGAAACAAAAACGTACCTGAAATTAATATGCATTATCCTCAATCATTAATAGTGATAGTTAAAAACTTTATATTATTAAATTTGATGAGAAGGACAGAACATTTTCTAAGCTTCGTATCATTAAAAAAAATAAAAATAAATGAAACTTTATGAACGTAAATGCATTATAAACGTTTCATTTCTTTCCTTATAACATGAAAAATAATCTATTTTTAATTATACTTAAGCAGCTATATTATATTTTATTATTTATCATTCATCAATGTTGGATTAAAAAATATATTATTTCAATTTCATGTTAAAATGTGTCCATTTTCAAAGGTAAGACGTTAAAAACGTTAATTTTTTAAAATATCAAATTTACAAAATTGTCATCATGACAGGTTGTTTTACAAAATTGACAACAAAAATATATAAGTAAATAAATAATATAATTAATAAATAATAAAAATATCAGCAGCCTCATTTACAGATTTATTTCTCGATATAATCGTAAATTAAAGTAGCATAAGTGCAAGAAGGATTATAATGTAACATAGAGACCTGAAAATCCTGTTAACTAAAAATTTCTTCTATGATAATATTTTTGCTGTGAAATAATGGAGCCTCAACTGGCTAATTAATCTGGTGTAATATGTAAAATTTCGTCGTTCTGAAACCAAGATTCTGTTAAAAAAGAGAAGCACTAAACTGTAAATTTACTTGAATATTTAGAAATATTAAATTACCTGGAAACAGTGAATTTACATAAATACAAATACCAAAGTTTTTCTAATTTTACATAAAACATACTGATGACTGTTGTGGTTTGGTAGTTCATGCTGTGAGTAAATTAAAATGACGTTATAACCTAGTGTTTTCTGATGACACAGTATAACATACGCAAACAATTTTTCTAAAAATATCTGAGAACTTTAATGTTACAAGTACTCGCAATAAATATTGTAGGGAGATTGCATTTAAACTACATGAACTATAAAGGCAAGAATCTGAGAGGCTCTGAATTCCAACACATAAGAAAAAATAATAGCGCCAGGGTCTGACTATCCTCTACTATCACCTGCTATCCTGTACCTGACTATGCTCTACTATCTGGAGCCTCGGGGTAAGCATCATTGTGGGGGGAGTTGGGCTTAAATACATCCATAGATATTGTTGGTTAATTTTGGTTAAGTGACCAGTAATAAACTTCATATATATTTTATATACACGTGGTCATAAAATAACTTCCTGATATATGAACCACTAGCGGCCTAATCGCTCAGCTAATCGAAAATAAATTTTAGATATACTTATTGTAAGGTATGTGCTTGAGATCATGATAATTTTAAACAATAGAGCTTTCACAATTACGGTTACAGTGAAATAATTTCGAAAATTTCTAATAGCAACACCCATTTTTTTCACGTGCATATCCATCAGCTCATTGAAAAACATAAATGTTGTTAGAATGATACATGTACGATGAAAATTGACGGCGTAAAACGCTTTCAAAAAAGAGCATTGTAAAGGACCAATCTGAAAACACAAGAGAGAAGATAGAAAAAACATTAATTTAAGTTAGCAGTTTTCACTATGTCCACCTTCGTAGGCTATAACGCATTGCATGCCTGAGACTATTGAAAACAATGCCGAAAGTAACGTCGCAGAAGGAATCTGTACAACTTCACGTTTCATAGCATCTTTCAATTCTGATAAATTTTTTACAAACCCCAGAACCGGAAATCCATTGGAGTGAGGTCGAGGGATCGTGGTTGTCACAAAACTGCGAAGTTATGAGTGATGATTCAAACATCTAAGTGCTGTTGCAGCACTTCTCGAACAAATGTGGCGACGTGTAGAGGAGCACCATCTTGCATCCATGGAATATCACTAACGAAATTTCGATGCTGCAATTCTGTAATTACGTAAATCTGTCACATTGCTGTATTCCGAACACTTGTGATGGAGCGCGTTTTCATACCTGTGGAAGTGACCTCCTCAAAAAAGTACGGACCCAAAACGAATGTATTTCCCTCACCAAACAGTCACTTTAGCTTCGTGTAAAGGCGTTGGTGTCACATCGTAAGAATTTTCATCAGCTCAGTGAACGCAGTTCTTGGAGTTTAGGTTCCCTGTTAAAGAGAAATGCGCCTCATCCGTCCATAATATTGGCAATGGCCAGTTGTTAACTTCATTATATCTGATGCGAAAATAATTTGGGAAATACAAACGCTGTTACTCGTCTCCAGGTTGCAACATCTGGACGCGCTAGAATCGATATAGTTCACGAGCCAGGTACAAACTTCATCAATTATTTCCTCTCGGCCGATAACTTGTAAAATGATTCAGAGAGTTGTATCACGAAGCTCTGTGAATGTCAGCTGCGGTTTCGTAGGTGGGATGAGTAGCGTTAGCCTTCCACGCACGTAAAAAAAATAATTTTAATCATTTCCTCCCGATGGAAAATTTATCAAATTATAGATAAACCAATATATTGAAGAAAAAATAAGTCAGCTGATTATAAAGTGGTGGTTAATACGTCAGCTGGTCACACAAATACAAAAAAATATATATTCAGTGATTTCCTCTTAATAGAAAATTTATCAGATAACATTATATTTATATATTATATATATATATATACACTGCTCAAAAAAATTAGGGGAGCAAGCAAAAACGTAAAGAGAACAAAGCAAGACAGCCATGTATGGGTATAAAATGGATAGTACACGTGTATCAATGCGCAATACAGAAAAAAAGACGCAAAAAATTTTTTAAGGGAACTTTTATTCTTTGAAAAGATGGAAAGAACATAAAAAGATGATTTGGGGCAACAACTTGGTTTTATGTAAATGATAAAAAAAAAGTATTGTTTAGAAGTGATACAAGATTTTTAATATGGCATGTGGGCTCCTCGAATAGCCAAGACTAGTGCACAACTGTTTACCATGGATGCGGTGAGGTTATCAATAAGACTTTGGGGTATACTTTTCCACTGCTCAAGAATTGCAATATCCAAGTCGTGGACAGTAAAAGGAGGCCTTGGTCTCGCAGCAATGCATCGTCTGAGTATGTCCCAAACATTCTCGGTCGGATTTAGGTCAGGATAGCATGCTGGTCATTGCGCACGCTGTATTGTTTTAGCTTCAAGCATGTTTTCCACAAGACGAACTGTATGAGGTCTGTCATTATCATGCATGGAAAAAAAAAGAAATCACACAGTTCTGTGGTTGGTACTTCTAATATCTATTCCTGTGATTTATGCAAAGTGCGTCAGTTCACCTCGTTTTTGAATTGTTCTTGATCTTTTATATTTTTCTTTTTTTGAAAATGTTTTATGCAGGTGTAACGACTCTAAATATCACTTGGAAAGCATGATTTTTCGTAAGATGCAATACACCAAATAAAGTCTGGATACTCCATGAGATACGAAAGTAGGACTTGCTCCTGAATTGGAGTCCTAGCTGACTTCGCTGTCATACCGATACAGCGCATTTTCGATATGCGAGGAACGAACGAGTGGCAACAAAACATGTTTTTTAGTAGCCGAATTTGTTTCACTTGTGAACTGAGTAATGTCGTAAGATTTGTTTTAAAATGTGTTTTTGAGTGATGTTTGTGTACACATAGTGAAAATTAAATTGTAATCATTTGTTTTAGAGTGCTAAATGTTACGTTACATAGGAACTGATTAGGATTGAGTATCACGATATTACACCGACAATTTTAGTCCTACGTGTATCGTTCCAACGCCATTTATGGTTATTCAATGCGCTGATGAATTTGCGCAAGAAAAAATGGTGTTGCCATTGAAAATTTTTGAAATTTTTTCACTGCAACCGTAACCGTGAGAGGTCTATCATTTTAAATCATCACGGTGTAGAGCGCATACCTTCAAATAATTAAATCTGAAATTTCCTTTCGATTGGTTGTGTGGTTAGGTCACTAAGGGTACATATATCAGGCAAGTTTTTTATATATTTTTATAGATAAATTTTGTGCCAGTTAAAAAGCAAACCTGTATACAGGGTTTCACAAGAAAATGTGTCACAACTTTACAAAAAATACTAGTAGGAAATTTATTAAGAAACTAATAGAAAAAAATTTGGATTGGTTGACAGGAGTATGTTTGTAAACTTTCTTTTTACTTATGTATTATGTCATAAGATGTATAACTAAATAGAAAATGTCCCCACTTGGTCATAAAAAATGGTTAATAATGAATTCCTCTGTAAAACAATAAACTACTCTGCTCTTATAATAAAATTTTACTTAGTTTTCTGATCATGTTTTCCTCTCTTTAATTGTCTTGTGACGGGGTGGGGAGAGAAATATAGGGTATGAGAAACAGATGAGGGAAGGGAAGGACCATACTCTCTTCCTAAATATTTAAAAATGATTTTGATCAAAAGGAATTTTTTGGCACTTTTTACGAGTTTTAACTATTTGTCACCCTCTTAACTAAAGTCCTGATTACTCACATTTGTCCCCTAAAAAATGGGAGGGGTGGGCGATAACTGATACTCTTTCCCCTGCATTACTAATGTCCTGAATATCGAAATGGCGTCCGCATCGTTTTCACTAACGCGGAAGAATATTCTAGTTAAAGTTCCATATTGTATTAAAATACAAGATCAAGTACACCGATACATAATGTTTCATTCGAGATTCATTTAGAAAATACGAACAGAGTAGTGAGGGAAGCATGCTTGTTGTAACATACGAGAACAATCTATCGAAAGTTATGCGGGAATTGCTTTATTACAAGTACTCGGAAAAAATCGAAAATAGCTATACGAGTACTACAACTGTATATTTAAATGAATTCGATTATACTTCCTGTTTTCTTTTCTACAAATGTCAGATGCAAGCCCTCATTTTTTCCACCAATCTATGTAAAACGTGTAGAATAATGCTCGAAAACCTGAATAGAATATTTATTACCGAGAATTACTGAAACTTTATTGCGGATCACTTTTTCTTTTATATGTTTTTCTGAAAAATGTTTACAGTATGCTTAGAAAAACATAGGTTATCTTAAAATAAAAATCAAAGTTATCGAACTTGTAATACCAAAAATTTAACTTTATAATTTCTATACAGCTATATGCTGTCTTGGTAAATAGGAAGATATAAAAACGGAAAAACTATTACCAAAACTATTAATATCTGTTGCGCTTCTTCGAAATGTAAACCCAAACAGCAAATTATTTCTTTTTACTCGACTGCCAAGAAGGGTTATATGTTTCACGCGTATCTGGGTATGTGGATTTTTTTATACCCTTGAAACATCCCAACGGCTGGATGGATTTTAATGAATTAGATCTCTATCGATTCGTATTAACCTTTCGATGGTTATAGGCTAGGATTTGTGTCTATAAATTCAAAATGGCGGCCGTAAAATGTAAAATGGTGGTGCGGACGAAAAAATATTACACAGCCTATTGAGTGGCATATCATTGGATAGGCCTTTCAAAATGAAGACGATGTTTCATTGACTACTTTACAGTCTGAAGCTCCGTTTAAATATTACATAACCTAAAATTTTAGTAGGTAAGATCTCTAGCTTTACTTTAACTCTAACCTTCATAGACATATATAGGCCTCATCAAAACAGTGTTTATAGATAGGAACTAACAATTAAACATAACTTAAGAGTTACTAATGCAACTAAATAAAAAGTAAGTAATATAATAAAATATTTCCACATTCATGAGAAATAATTATTTAGTTCGATTTTTACGCAGTCGGGTTTTTTTTTATTTTTTAAACTTAATTTTTACTTGTTATACTTAATTTTTATTTTGACCATAATTCGAGTGCATAACAGTTGAGTATAACTGTAACTGTATAAACCAATGCTACATTATTCTTTTTCCCTTAAACGAATGACCATTTTCTAGAAATACCAAATACTACATTTAAAAAACAATGATATTTTAAAATTACACTAAACATAGTTTTTTCTAAATGCGTAAGTTTAATATTCTTATTATTTAAGTACGATTTCAAAATAATGTTAAAATCATTTATCGCTTAGATCCTTATATCTATTTATTTGACTCAGTAAGAAATTTCGTATATGTACTCGGAAAAATAATTTATGTATATACATTTTAAGCATAACTGTTATTAAACGCTGAATGTTTTTTTAAATTAAGTATGGAATATTTTTTAAAGATTCTTGGAATGAATGATATAAGAAAGTAATCTAAATGGTATTTGTCTTTTTATGCGTTACGCATTTCATTCATCATTCCTGACATATGTATCCTCTTCATACAAAAACTCTTTCAAAAAAGATTGATTTAATAGTGAACACATGGATGTTTATTACATTCTTGCTTGTTGCATTAAAATAGAGAAATGAAAACGCTTTAAGTTTTAAGACTTTTTATTTAGCCAACACTGTAAAACATTATGTAACGTTACTCCATAAAATTGGTGGCAGCTTTGCTGCCTACATAAAATGGAGAAAATTAACCAGTGTAACTGGTGTTACGTTACACCAATGCATAATATTACACCACTTATATCAGTTTAATTAACACCATTATGCAAGTTTAATTACTCCATTAAATTATAGGCAACATGATGCTGCCAATTTTATGGAATAACGTTACATAATTATTCTAATGTTCAGAAAGCAAACATTTACTTTTTTTAGAATTCAGATATTGAGTTAATAGCGCTTAAAATAGTACTAAAATTTTAGAAAAGTGATTTTTTTCTTTTTAAAGATTAGTACTTTCACTGTAATATAGGAATACGTGATGAAAACAATAACAATGTTTTGTTTTAAATGAATAAATCATTGAATTTAACTCTTTTAAAAACTTTTATGTAGATTAATTTCTCTAAAGTATGAAAATCACAGAAAGCTGCTACAAAGTAATAAAAAAATTGTGAAGAAGAAAATGGTCATTATATAACAAGGGGAAGGAAAAAATATTCCTGCCCTTCCGAAACAAATATCTTTAATGTCAGCCAGATAAAGAAGCTCATTATTTTCAATAAGTCACTTAAGAGTCCTTTTTGAGCTTTCTTAAGTACCGAATATGTCATGTGGCGCCTTTGTTCATCCGTCTACCCTCATATATTGAGGATTTCTCGTGTGACATATTTAATAATGAAGTCAACGTGATGAAAAGGTCGACGGAGTTTTGTCACATGATATTCAGTTTTTTTTAATAAGCTTTTCTTTTAAAACGTCAGTACCTATGTATAGCTCTTTTCGTTAAATTTACCGAATCAGTTATATCTTTATGTGATTATATCATATATATATATTATTGTAAATATATATTTAAAGCTTTGTGTAAAACAAGTCAATTTGAATACAAAATCAGTAAGTATAAAGAATTATGAAAAAAGAATATAAAATAAATTAAAAATTACCATTCGTGTAAAGCACTTCAAATGTTTTAGTCTACGGTTTTAGCCGGCATTTTTACACTACATTAAGAATAAATCTAGCTACTTCTGATTTTTACTTTCTTCTGTCTTCAATAGAAAAAATATTGTAATCGAAATTTTTTTCGACTTCCGGTTTTCGACGGATTTACACGTTTTAGGGATGAGATATCTCCCCAAAAATATGTTTATAGAAACAGTCTGTCTGTACGTGTGTCTGTCCCCATCGTACCATCAAAGAGTGTATAAAGTTATGCACAGAATTCAAACCAAAAATTTTTTTTTAAGTTTTTGGCTATGACAAGCAAGTACTTCCTTCATTTGAAAAAAAATCCGCGGAAGCGGGCGCTGTTATAGCGATTTTTGTGCGATCTTGAATATTGTACTATCGTAAAATGTATGAAGCAATACATAGAATTGTAGAAATTTTTTAAAAAAAGTTTTTGGCTATAGCAAGCAGGTCCTCCCTTAATTTGGAAAACATCGTACAGAAAGCGACGCTGTAATAGTGAATTTTGTGTGATTTTGAATATTGTACCATCTGAAATTGTATGAAGTTATGCATAGAAATGAACCCAATTTTTTTTTAAGTTCTTGGCTCTGGCACGAAGGTTCTTACTTAATTTTGGGGAAAATCCACCGTTAGGGGCGCTGTAATAGCACTTTCTGTGCCATTTTGAATATCATGCCATCGAAAAGTGTATCAAGTTAAGAATATAATTGAAACAAATTTTTTGTGTATGTTTTTGGCCATTGCAAGACGTTCTTCCCTGAATTTTGAAAAATTCTACTGGAAGGGGGCACTGTAATAGCGATTTTTGTGCCATTTTCAATATTGTGCCTTCGAAAAGTTTATGAAGTTATGCATAGAATTGAACCAAATTTTTTATGTATGTTTTTGGCCATGACAGGAATGTCCTCCCTGAATGTGGAAAAATTCCGACTGTACATCAGTGTACATCAGTGGCTTGAGAATCGACGGAAACTTCCCATCCTGATAAGTCGACTATTCGTGATTTTAATAAACATCATGATCGAGGTTAACTCATTTTTACTGCGATTAATCGACTGAACTAGAAATTTAAGATGAAAGTCAAAGTTGATATAGTATTGAAATAATAAAAATGAAATTTCTGTAACAGCATTTTTCTTACATTAAAATATATGAGATAGAAGAAAACGTTGGGAATGGCACATCAAACTAGTTTCGTTTAAAATTAATTAAAAATAATTTTTTACATATCGCTCGCCCGAAAGAAAAGTGACACAACTCGCAAAAATTCGTTTTGCGTTTTATTCCACTAATACATCTGCCATTAGTGCGTCTTGCTACAGGAAAATTGTCATATGAGTAGTTTTCCATAACATCGCTTTATTACGCTATATGTTCATTCGTGACCACAATATGGAGGGGGGGGGGAGATGGTGTTGGGAGGTAAAATTATTGAACGCTCTAAACCTAATCTAACTAACCATTCTTTAGTGTTTTACGTTTTTGTTAACGTTTCTTATTGCTGCAGGCAGAACTAAGATCTATAATTTCATGTTACAGTAAAGACGTGCGAATCTTCTTTTACATCTTCTGTATTTTTTTTTTCTTTTGGCTACATGTGTCACTTTATTTGCGGATGAGAGATATTTTAAAAATTGTTTTTGGTCAAAGCTAACTTTAATTATCCTCATTTATCAACATATATGTTACGCAGAAGGAAAATATGTTTTTACTTTCTACAATATCTATAATCTAGGGATCTAATAAGTGTGAACCTTTTTTATTTAAAGTATTCGGTTTTACATTCTGTCATATTTAAAGGCAAATATCATAGAACCGTATCAGATAAGCATTTCATTTAAGAAAATTACATATTATTATTAAGTTATATAATGACTTCTCCACAAAGATGAAACATTCAACAGCTAATAAGTATATAAATTTATAAACACTCTCAAGACGCTGTTTAGAAAGAGTAAGCCTGTTCAAGAAGTGTCTGATTCTAATCTCCATTCATAGATGAAAATAAGGCCTCCGATTCTATTTTCAGCAGAGCAGAGTATCTGCTTTTATTTGTCCTCATTTGTAAAGGATATCCATTGCTCTTGTTATGGTCAGCATTTCACCTGTTTATTGTTCATTAATTTAGTCAACAGTTTGCAGCTTTCCTTAACATTTTTGGGTTAAACTATTTTCTAGTTTTATGTTCAATAATTTACCAAGTCATAGTTCAAAACATTTTCAATTTAGGTTGAACCTGGTAAACTTTTAAGTTCCTCGCTGCATCAAATACATCGTTTCACCACTAAAATATGAAACAACAAAAGTTGGTTAAACACAGTATCACATTTTTAATGTTGACATTTCCAATATCATGTTTGTCTAATTTATAAAATTATTGTTAATTTGTAGTATTTAAATTATATATTTTTTTTTACATTCTAGAGGGTTACAAAGTTCACAAGAAAGCTAAAGAATTTTTAATTCATTTCTAACATCATTTTGCTCTAGTTGAGAAAATTATTTTTAATTTGCAACATTCAAAATATTTTTAACATTATAGGCTTTTGCAATTTTTACAATAATTCTAAAGAGTTTGTCATTCATTTCCAATATAATTTTTGGTCTAATTTATAAAATTATTTTAAATTTGTAGTTTTTAGATTATTTTTTAATATTGTTGATGGTTAAAATTTCGCAATAATTTTTATGAATTTTTCGTTAATTACTAATAGTATGTTTGTCTAATTTATTATTTTAATTTCAGTATTCAAATACTTTTTGTTATTGTATTGTGTTATAAAATTCACAATAGCCCTGATGAATATTTCATTCATTTCCAATGGCGTTTGGTCTAGTTCATAAACTAATTTATTTTTAAACAAGCAGACCCGCCCGGCGTTGCCAGGGGTTTGTAAATAATAACTTTAAGCAAAACTTAAGTTAGTATGATTTTATATCTTTGGAAATTTTTTTTAATGAACTTAATTTCAGAGACTCCATTACCTTCAACAGTGTCTAATGCGTTCCCATCAAAATTTTTTTCCGAACCAACCTGTAATCTATATCCCCCCTACATACAATCGAAGAGATACCGGAGACAATCGAAAACCAAGTTGAGTGAGCCAAACCTCGTAGGAATCAAGCCAACAGAAACCAAAAAAAAAAAAGAACGAATGCGCCATTAATATTAGAAAATATTGGTAACTAAAGTCTAAGATAAAATTTCACAATACAGAAAGTAGCTGAATTGTAATCTAAGTTGAAGGAAGCAAATCCCGTTGAAATTGAGCCCTTAAACTTGAGGAAATAATGCGCCATCAAGCGGTGGAAGATGCCTCCTCAAGTTGTAAATTTCATGAAACACTGTTAGCGTTAACATAATATTTAATAAACAGATGAAATCCCTTATCTAAAGTTACCTTTAAAGTAACGCGATTTTTAATTTACGGCTGTAGTGAGTAGACGTAAGTTA
Source organism: Maratus speciosus (assembly GCA_963932465.1). Lineage (NCBI taxonomy): Eukaryota > Metazoa > Arthropoda > Arachnida > Araneae > Salticidae > Maratus > Maratus speciosus. Next base: position 376,126,468 of record OZ010788.1, on the reverse strand, counting down.
ATGCTGAAAAAGGAGATTAATGTTCAAAAAAGGTGGTAGCTGAGGTATAAAGAAAGACCGGGCCCTAGGGGACAGGGTCTTAACTGGAATGTAGTTGGGTATAAGAAAATTTTTTATGGGTTTTAAAGTAGCTGGAAGACGCTAAAACTAAGTTAAAGAAAATTGCAATAGAATAAGATAGTTTTTAAAGAAGCTGCAACAGAGGCCCCATGAACAAAATTAATACTCAAAATTGGTGGTAGTTGAAATCTGAAATTTTTTTTTGTCGTTCATGTAGTAGCTGGAGAACCGAAGAAGTTGTTAGGGAAAAAAATGTTCGTGATTCGGACCATTTTTAAGGGAGCTATAACAATGGGCCGAAAAGGGTCCAACTATTAGTTGAGAGCTGGGACTTAACATGAAAACATGTTTAAATGTTTTAGTACTTAACGTTTTAGATCTTCAATTAGTCAAAATGAATCATAGGGTATGAAATAATCATTAGAATAATATTTTAAAGACATGCGAAAAAAATGGGGCAAATGCTTAAAAAGCCCTAGAGCTCAATAAAAATATGAGGGTGTTGGTCTAGGGGGAAGAGTCCAAGACTCAATTTTAAAATCATGCAATGAGAAGATGGGAAAATTAGGGTGTAAAAAATGCATAGCACACAAAAAGTTCAAGGTGCCCCGCATCGGGCCCTACAGGACTCTAAGTTGTACCAGAATTTTAACTGGAATACAGAAACTGGAGAATAACTAAATGGAAAAATGGTTCCAAAAAGGAAGATCGGATTAAGCAAGGCAATTTATTAATAATTTATAGTGCAAAAGATTCAAGGGGCTTTGTACCGGACCCCAAGGGGGGATGGACTTCAGTGGCATGTAGTTTGGTATAAATACACCTTTTAGTAGTTTTTCATGTAATCTGAGTACGCTAGAACTATCGTAAAGAAAATTGCAAGGAATTTGCATCATTTTTAAAGAAGGTGCTCCAAAGGCCCTAAGAAGACGATTTATATTCAAAATTGGTGGTAGTTGAAGCCTGATTTTTTTTTTTTTTTTTTTTTTTTTTTTTGTTATGTAATAGCTGGAGAACCTAAGATGTTGTTAGAAAAAAAAATAGTGAATCGGACTATTTTTAAGGGAGTTATAATAGGGGCCTAAAAGGGGTCAAATGATAGTTGAGAAAAGGCCCTAACATGAAAACATGTTAAAACGTTTTAGTACTTAGCGTTTTAGATCTTCGATTAGTTGAGATTAAGCATAGGGTACGAATTAATCATCAGAATATAATTTAAAAGAAATGTGCAAAAAATTAGGGAAATGCTTAAAAAAGGACCCTAAGGCTCCAATAAATATATGTGAGTGTTGGTCTAAGGATAAGAGTTCAAGACTCAACTTTAAAATTACGCATTGCGAAGTGTGAGAAAATTAGGGAGAACCTAAGATATTGTTAGAAATAAAGATATTCAATCGGACTATTTTTAAGAGAGTTATCATAGGGGGCCCAAAGGGGGGGGGGGCAACTGATAGTTAAGAAAAGGCCCTAACATGAAAACATGTTACAACGTTTTAGTACTTAGCGTTTTAGATCTTCGATTAGTTGAGATTAAGCGTAGGGTACGAATTAATCATTAGAGTATAATTTAAAAGAAATGTGCAAAAATTTGGGGAAATGCTTAAAAAGGGGCCATAGGGTCCCAATAAATATATGTGAGTGTTGGTCTAAGGAGAAGATTTCAAGACTCAACTTTAAAACTACGCATTGCGAAGATGAGAAAATTACGGTGTGAAAAAAGCATGGCACAAAAAAAATTTAAGGGGCCCTAGACCGGGCCCTACAGGACCCTAGAAGGGCCCATGATCTTAACTGGAATGTAGATATGGGAGTATAACTAAACCTAGAAAGTATCCCAAAAATGAAGATCGGATAAAAAGGAAGCAATTTATTAAATATTTAGTGCACTAAAACTTCAAGGGGCCCTGTAACGGGCCCTTGCAAGGGGGCCAGGGTTTTAACTGAAATGTAGAAATGGGGTATAAACTGAAAGGAGAATTCACCGAAAAAACGAAAAAGATCGGATATAAAAGTGGCATGTTATTAACAATTTAGTGCATTAAAACTTCAAGGGTCCCTGTACCGGACGTTTTGCATGGGTGCCAGGGTCTTAAATGAAATGCAGAAATGGGGCAGAAACTAAAAGGAGAATTCACCCCAAAAACAAAGAAGATCGGATAGAAAAGAAGAATGTTATTAGCAATTTAGTGCACTAAAACTTTAATGGCCCTGTACCGGGCCCCTGGACAATGCGCCAGAGTCTTAACTGAAATGTTGAAATGAGGTAGAAACTAAAAGGAGAATTCACCCCAAAAACGAAGGAGATCGGATATAAAAGAGGCTTGCTATTAAAAATATAGTGCATTAAAAGTTCAAGGGTCCCTGTACTGGGTCCCTTGCAAGGGTGCCAGGGTCTTAACTGAAATGTAGAAATGGGGTAGAAACTGAAAGGAGAATTCACTCCAAAAACGAAGAAGACCGGATAGAAAAGAGGCTTTTTATTAACATCTTAGTGCACTAAAATTTCAAGGGGCCCTGTACTGGGCCCCTTAACAGGACGCCAGGGTCTTAACTGAAATGTAGAAATGGGGTACAAACTGAAAGGAGAATTCACCCCAAAGACAACGAAGATGGGATAGAAAAGAGCCAAGTTATTAATACTTTAGTGCACTAAAACTTCAAGCGGCCCTATACTGGGCCTCTTGCAAAGGTGCCAGAGCCTTAACTAAAATGTAGAAATGGGGCAGAAACTGAAAGGAGAATTCACCCCAAAAACGAAGAAGATCGGATAGAAAAGAGGCATATTATTAAAAATTTAGTGCACTAAAAGTTCAACGGGACCTGTACTGGGCCCCTTGCAAGTTTGCCAGGGTCTTAACTGAAATGTACAAATGGGGCTGAAATTCAAAAGGAGAATTTACCCCAAAAACGAATAATATCGGATAGAAAAGAGGCATGTTATTAATGTTTTAGTGTATAAAAACTGAAAGGGGCCCAGGGGCTCCGGCCCTTAAAAAATAAAAATCCGAGCATTAGGCGTATCAGGACCTGTCTTGGACTAATCACATCTGAATTTTCAGACTTCTACGTGCTATAGTTTTCGCTATCCATCGCACGCAGACACACACAGACAGACAAACACACACACAAACACACAGAGCGATATATTCTTTTATTAGTACTAGGGGATCGAACCCGAGCTCCTCGGGTTACAGAATATAGTCGAAAACCATTTTTTCTTAACTCTAATTATTTTTTTTTACATGTAATATATATTTTAGATTGCCCACTAACATAAAAAAAATTATATGAAAAATATCAATTATGCAATCAAATAAGGTTTTAAAATTTATTAAAAGCCATACTTTCACATGTCACCGCATGCCAGGAGTTATTAACCCAAGATTTTGCGACTCACGCCACTCTTTCCGATCATTTCGGTGCATAAGCGCGTGGTTCAATCACACGTCTGTTAAATTTGTTTCTTATTTACATTAATTTATTTATTTTTCTGTAGAGGAAATTTTAATTTTGTTATGGAACATTAGACGGAAACAAATGCTGAACTTTTTACATTGTTTTAAGGGCAAGCGGATTAACCTTTCATAACCAAGCTTACACGTGATGGAGATAAATTAAAAAATAATTCATGCTTGAAAATCTATATATATATTACGCCACCGTACGTAGCTCAGAAATCGTGATTATTTGTTAATTGTTTAATGGCAACGCCCGAATGAAACGTATCTCATTGGTTATTGTGTAATATTTTTAAAAAGGGAATAACAATAAATAAATAAAAAGTTTAATTAATAACTATAGAACAAAACAATTTATATAATTTTAAAAAATAAAATAAAAGTAACTAAACAATTTATTAATAAATAAACAACAACATCCGTGTTACCATATAAAGCAAAATAACGACACTTTGACGCCAGTTAAGTACCCCCGTTCGTATATGTCATTGGCGTTAGAAAAATGTCGCGCCAACGTAGTGCGTATATGACACCTGTGCCGTCTTTTATTCATCTAAATTAAAATACAATAAATAAATAAATAAATGAAGGTACTTTTCCAATATAGGTACTTAGCGAAATAGAGAAAAGGTGCATGGCGAGAATTTTTTTTTTTCTGGCAACCGATTTAATCAAAATATTTTTTTTCAAATAAAACTACATAAAAGTTGCCATGATCGCAAAGAGTTCGTACTTTTATGTTAGCTGAGCGCAATTCTCGCCAATAGCATTTTTAAACTCGCCAGCAGCATTTTTTGTTTTTCGAGGGGTAAATTAAAACAATGCTTTGTAATTAAATGGTTTATGGTATTATTATTATTTTTCTTTTCTTTTTCTTTTTTTAAAGAATTTTTTTTTTAAGTGAAAGTCATGAATTTTGAAGGTTTGTTTTTTTTTTTTTTTATTAAAGTTATCCATTCTAAATAAAATGAATGAAAGGATTATATTTAATCTGAATTAACGAAATATGAAAAAAAAATGCGACGGGTACAATGTTTAGCGATTTATCACCTGTGCCCGACTAACATAAATGTAGGGAGTTCTCGATTTCACTATCAGAATCTTCCAATTTGGCGAAGGATTGAGCAAATAAATTAAATTACGAATAAAAGTAACATGATACAATTCCTAGCATACATTTAAGGGAGTCCAAACTGGTCGCCACGGGCGACTAGTTATTTTAAAAACCATAACAACTCAGTCAATTAAGATACAATTTTCAAACAAATTGTATTTGAAAGTAGATTTTTTTCCTCTATTTGACGGTTTAAAAATTGAAAATGTACAATATTTAGAAATTTAAAAAATCGCTGACATAGCACGTAATTTTAATTTCAATCCCCCCTCCCCCCCCCCCCAGTTTTAAGTGAAAATTGCAACAAAAAGGTACAGTAATATATTATTTTCTTTCCTCCGTGATTATTTTCCCTTTACTTTCAACCCTCCATGACTTTCAACAGAAATGGAGTTCCTCAGTTGCCACAATTACAAAAAATGTATTAAAAACTACAAAAAAATTAATATCCCAAAATTAAATTGAGATACAGCTTTCAAACAAATTGCGTTTAAAAGAGCATTTTTTCCGTTATACGACGGTGTAAAAATTCAAAATGTGCGATGTTTAGAAGTTTAAAAATTTGCAGTTGAGAAAATTGTAAAACCAAAATTTTATTTCAAATTTCAAAGTGTTGCCATTCGCAGAATGACGTATGCGTTACGCACAGATATGTTTGTCCTTTATAATATAGATAGATTTCAGTATCCAAAATATTTTTAACACTGTGGAGTGTTACAAAAAATCCCAATAACTCCGAATAATTCTGCATTCATGTTTAAGTGTCGTGTTGATCTAATTCATAAAAATATTCTTAAATTGCAGTGTTCCGTTTCTAATGTAGTCTACAATAATGTATTTCATAGGTCTTTCATTCACATTTAAATAGAAATAATCGTTGTACTTCTATATTATTAAGGACAAACATATCTGTGCGTACCGCATACGTCATTTTGCGAATGGCAACACTTTGAAATTTGAAATAAAATTTTGGTTTTGCAATTTTCTCTACTGCAAATTTTTAAACTTCTAAACATCGCACATTTTAAATTTTTACACCGTCGTATAAGGAAAAAAATGCTCTTTTAAATGCAATTTGTTTGAAAGATGTGTCTCAATTTATTTTTGAGATATTAATTTTTTTGTAGTTTTTAATACCATTTTCTTATCGTGGCAACAAAAGTACCCCATTTCTATTGAAAGTCATTGAAAGTAAACGGAAAATAGTCGACAATAGGAGATACTCTATCTTTTTGTTGCCATTTTCTCATGAAACCTAGAAAAAAAATTGAAATTAAAATAGGGGCTATATCAAGAATATTGTCTGTTATTCCGTGATAATGACGTCATATGCATGCTTTTCTATACACGAAGTTTAAGAGTGGATTGTAAAAGTGGATTTCTTTAGCGGATGCAAATGGCGTCATTTTATAAAACAGGGTGTATTTTAATTCTTAAACCAGAATTGTGTTTTGTAGAGATGAGTCATTTTGCAATGTTTTACAAAAATTTAGTGTTTCTTTATAGAAGAGAGGTGATATGCAAATAATAGCGATTTATATTACAGAAATTGATGATTCTCGCCTGGATTGATTTGCTTCGCCGAGTTAGACAAGCAAACAAATAATTCGTGGTTTAAAATAATATCACGTTCGAGAAGTTTTTGTCCAAAATTCTCTCGAATAATAAAATTTTAATGCTATTCTTTAGGACATTCTACTATAATTTTATCAAAATAACATAATTTGCTTAATTTAATTTTTCCTAATTTTATATAATCTAATTATTTAAAACACAGGTGTGTTTTCCAGTCATCTGCATTGATCTTTCTGCTGAACCAATTTTACTAATATTTTTTTTTAACTGAAAGCTCTTCATTTGTAGATGTGATCGCACTATCTGTTTTTTTTAAAATATCCCAACTTTTATATTTTAATTTTAAAAGCTTTTTATGAAATTTCTTCAAAATGGTGAAAAATAGATAGCTTTTATTATTGCAGACAAGAGAGAAATAATGAGGTATTTTTATCTTTATTCATGCTATTTTCTGATAAAAATTCAAAGTTGTTGATAAAAATTGTTGTATAAGGTTTAGTGTCGCAAAATTCCATTAGGAGCAGAATATTATAGCAGGGGCATAATAACGGAAAATGACATACTGCTTTTGAAATTGGTCATTTTTCCTCATAAATTTTCTATATTGTGTTTCCTTCTGCATGTGTACTGATACTAAGTTTCAGACACTTGGCGAAATGCTTATTTAAGTGAAAATAATGTCATATTTAAAAGAAAACGATCATTTTCTTAGATAAAGCTAAACATTTTAACACAAATGTGTCTAAAAAACATAAATTACAGAAACTTTTAGAGAATTGAGAGATTAGAATCTCAAGTAAAGGGTGCGTCTGTTCACATAAAAGGTGTTGCTGACAATCGTGACTTCAAGTTTTGAGTTAAAATGGTTTTTAAATGATCAAACATAATACAAATTTAAAAAAAAAATGATGAATATAGATATCAGAAGTGCGTATGCAAATTTTGAGACGGTGGATATTGCTGTTTTTCATTCCGGAATACCAAGCATAAGAGCCTCAATTGATAGCCACATCCTAATAACTGATCTTTATTATATTTTACTGATTAAGTATCTATATTATAAGGAACAAAAGTATCTGTGAGTAACGCTGATGTCATTTTGCGAATGGCAACACTTCATGATCAAATTTCTGTCTTGAAATTTTTGCTACTGCAATTTTTTAATCTTCTGACCATCGTACATTTTCAATTTTCGTCGCATAGAGAAAAAATTTACTTTCAAATGCAATTTGTTTAAAAACTGTAGCTTAATTTACTGATGTATTATATTTTCTAAAATAATTTTTAAGCTTGATTTTTTTTTAATTTATCTTATCACGTGCCGGTTTCAATACATAATAATAAACACATTTAGCACATAAAGCAACAAACATTTTTCAACATTTATTTCTGAATATTTTTGCATAACGAAATTAATTCTTCCTTTATAAACAAATAAAAGTATAATATTAAATAAAAACAATCTAACATATTTGTGAAAGACAAATAAACGAAATTAATATTTCTTTTAGAAATAAATAAAAGAATAATATTATAAAATTACAAATTTAACATTTTGTAATCGTACAATTTAAATTTTTAGATTCCCAAATAGGATTTTTTTTTAAATGGATTGTTTTGTTTGCAAAGTTCATCTCAGTTTACTGATGTTTTAAAAACAATTTTAAAGCATGAAATATTTTTTTAATTTATCTATATCGCGCGGAGCTCGATTACGAAAGATTAATCCGTTTGCCCTTAAAACAAAATAAAGAGTTCAGCATTTTCTTACGGCTAATATCCATTTAAAAAAACTTCCCTATGAATAAATAAATAAAATAATATAAATAAAACAGAAATTTAACGGACATGTATAAGCTCAGAAATTCTGAGAATATAAAAGAATGCCATAAGTAGCAAAATCTTGGTCAAATAACTCTTGGCATGCGGTTAAGAAAATATCGCTTTTGATAAATTTAAAAAATGTACTTGATTGTATAATTCGTAATTTCCATATGAAAAATATTTGTTAATGTAAGTGGGCAATCTAAAAAATTTATTGCATATAAAAAAAAATATTAGTTTTCAATTAAAGAAAAATGTTTCCATCTGTATTCTTTAACCTGGGAAGCCCGGGTACGATCCCCTAGTTATTTTTAAAATCGGGAGAATATAAATATATCTGCAGCATCCCACGAGTTATAACAAATTATGGTATAAATTAAATAAAAATTAAATTTATTAAGAAATATTTCGTGTGACTTTTAAAACAGTACTGAAAATTCTGTAAGGAATCGAAATTATTCCTATTATTGTTAAAAAAAAAAAAAAAAAAAAAAAAAAAAAAAAAGGCGGCAGTACGATGCACGCAAAAGACCATGAGACATGAATAAATAGTATAGAGCAGAAGAAAATGGTACAATATTTTAAAACAAATGACAAAGTGCAACATAAATAATACCCGGAAGTATACACGTTGAATTTGATTTAAAAAAAAATTGTATTTCTTCTTCATCATGATGTTCTGCTTTAATTTTCTATATATAACACATGTGTTGTGCTTTACAACTCTCAAAAACCTCATTCTAAAATGTAAATGACTATTCACGAGAAATAAATTCTATGCATTCCAAACACCTTCTAGGAATTCAAACAATTTTTTCCCCTTGCATCAAATTCAGGAATGAACACATAGATTATGTGATTATATCTTTTTTTTTTGTTATTGGTATTAAGCACCATATAATTACTCTGCAATTTAAAGCTTTTGTAGTACACTGCTGTTTGTATTTCCTTTCTTTACTTTTTACACTAACAGCTGCATTTTATTAAATGTTTTAAATTAAATTATCATACTGTGAAAAATATTTCAAGTTTCTTACTCCAGCTATACAACTTTTCAAAAAAAAAAAAAACATTTATAATTTTCATCATTTTTTATACTTTTAAAGTAAAGTTAAAAATGAAAACACATGCTACTGTAAATATGTTCTATACTAAACGCTGTATTTAAATAAATTTATTTTTAAAAGGTATTTTTTTTTTAGTTTCTGTACGTTATCGAAATATTATTGAATAACAAAATGAATATTTTTTATTGCATTATTTAAATGTCGTGGTGCTATTAAATTTTCTTATTTTTACTAGTTAGTAGATTATATTTCTGAAAAAATTAAATAATAAGTACTTCTTCATGCTAAAGTATAAATTATCTATCTTCTTTCACCACGAAAACAACGAAACAAAAAATATCATAAAACATGTATAAAAAAATAGATTTTTGCAATATATATTTTTTTTTCTGAAAGACTGTTTAAAAAATCTGTCATTTTCCTGCACGTGATTATAATAAATTACTCCAATTATTTTTTCTTATTTTTTTCGATGCTTTAAAAAAGATGTATGAAGTAAACAATTTTTTTAAATTCATTTTAGTTATGCTTCATATATCTTCTTAAACACAGCTTACATGTTTTAAGAATTTTTTTTTCCAGTTAAAACGTTTCACGCACTTCAAAGCATAACATTGTCAGTTTGCATATAATGAAAAATGAGTTTTCAATAACAGATTTCATTTTTCCTTTGTTTGCATTCAAGGCAATTTTCTTAGCTTTTTGCGCTACAAAGCACTCGCAATTAATTGAAGTTATTTATACGAGTAGATTAGAAACTATTGTAAAACACTTTATTCATCTAATATACTCCTTCAGAAATTGTGTTACTTTCTTTGTAGTTATTTTGAAGTTTAGCTCTTTCACTGAAGTAGTAATTAATTTAATTACTTTGCTTAAGAAAGCTGAGTATTGGTTTTTTAGATATATTGCGATATAAAATATACTATCCTTTTTGCATGTCTTGGCTTTATTAATTATTGATTTTGTAATCTGATTACGAAACTTTATTTAGAATTAAGTAATTTTGTGATATAATGCATGTTTTGGGAATATAAAATATGAATATCCGATATGAGTTTGATATTCTATAATTTGATGACTTAAAAACCCGTTCAACGATTATAATTTGTTTTAATAAGTATTTATATGACATAAGAATGACTAAAAACTAATAAAAATCTTAGAATTACACTCCGTACTAACATCTCGATAGCTTGTGTGGTTGTCTGGAGTAGGTTTGCTTAGCAATAAAATACGTTCATATTGCAAAATTATTCTAATACGAAATAATTTAATTTCTTATATCAAAATCAATATGTGATATATTTTTCTTCAGAACATATTTTTATCTAATTTTTTTATAAATACTGAGACACAAAATTTTAACTGTGAACACTTTTTATTTCTTTTTATAGAATGAATACAAATACGTAACTTGTTTCAGAACTAGACTAACTCATTATTGGTTGAGGCAAAAGGAGACCTTGATTTAGATATCATTGAAAAATGAACAAAAGAGCAATAAAATAAGTTTTTTATATTTGAATATCATGTGTGTTATGTGAATCTCTTGTCATTTTGAATCATTGTGTTCAGAAAGTGATGTCGGTTAACTGCAGTTTGTGACTGTCCTCCTGCGTGAATGTGGATACAATGAGGAAGTCTTCTCAGACATTTTACATCACACTTGAGATCATTTGTATCACCGTGATTTCTTGCACAGTAGCTGTATTGGAGTTTTGCAAATTTGATGGTTGGGATTCTTAAAGTTCTATTACACGAGGCATCAAAGTCGCCTTTAATTCCGAACGACTCAACGTTATCCTATAGCTTGAAGAGAGTCGCTTGGAAAGGAAGTGTCCTATTTTGCGTCGGAGCGATTTTGACTCCTGAAACAAAGCGAGTCGGCAGTAACAGCAAATTAAATGCTTAGAAATCTGACGAGGGAAAAGCCTTTTCGCAAACAGCCAATGAAATGCTTGGAATATGAAAAAAGGTGTTACGTACGTTGAGGAAAGATGACGAGTCGCAGGCAATTTTTGTTGCTTGAAATATTTACATGTAATAGCCCTTTTAAGCTCACAGCAGGTAAAATCTGGTAATGCCCAAGAACTAATGCACGCATTGAAAGAAACTCCGTCCAGTGCAGTACGTTTACAGCAACTAAAACGATACTAATTACAGTTTAGGTAGGCATCATATTTGTTTTTTTTTTTAATTAATTTTATTATAATATTTCAAACGAGTAGAAGTTCGATCAAGTAGTTCAGGAATTATGAAAGATTAAACTTTGGAATTCCAAAAGTTAAATTTCTTGCAAAACAGATTTCATTTTTTATAGTTTTTTTCGGCATAATTCACGTATTACTTAACAGAATGAGCTGTAATTTTATATTCGCATAATTGAAGACTCTATACTGCCATTCCTATTATAAAATTTACAGGTTACAATTAATATAGCTATATTTGTTTTAAAGCAGATTTTTTAAAATTAATTTTCGAAACAAATATGCATCGGAAGCTGTAACATGTTAAGAAGAAATCGACTTCTTAAAGCTTCATACCAGGGGTCAAAAATCGTACGCTTAACGGATTTTTTCAGAACAAATATCGCCATTTGTTTATAGAAAGATAAATCTAGGTTAATCGCGCGAAATTTCGCCTTTTTTAAGAAGAGATTTTTCCATAAGAAAATACTGGTACTGAAGAATTTCTCGGTCGTGAAATTTCAGGACAAGTACGACCCCTGTCATACATACGAATCGAAAATTACAGCATTTTTTTTGCAGAGTAATAAAAAAAAAAAAAAAAACTACCACAAAACTATCCGAAAGAAATTTTTGTGATTTTTCCCCCTTTATTCACTTTGTTAAGAGCTGTTTAGAAAATCATTTTTAATTTCTGTGAAAAACACTTTTAAACGTACGAAGTCAATTCGGTAAAAAATCATATTGGGTTAACACTTGTGTTATGCTAGCTATGTGTTCTTACGATTAGCACAATAAGAAATATTATTGTAGCGTGATTAATTATGCATCGGAAAAGAAAGTAACATCTGAAAATTGTTTGACAATTTTTAGAATGGCCGTTAACATTTATAATAATCTGCTATTAGATAATTTAAGTATAATCATAAGTTATTATACAAAACACAGTGTCTTCTTAAACGATGTTGTTTTTTTACTATCGGATAGCTTATTTATCATTTCTAGAACAAAAAAAAAACTGTTTAGGAAATATGATAAATTTCTTCAAAATGAAGTGTCAAACGCAAAAAGTAGATTTTGAAGAATATGGAAGGCATATTAGTATCTGTAATATGGAAGCTATGCAGTTCTACAAGTAATTAAAATAATAATAAAAATATATTGTAATATGGTTTATAATGAGATAAAAATAGTTAGTATATCCATGTGTTAAGAAGTAACTATTTAACTTCACATTAGTTAGAATAAACAATGACTACTGTGGCAATATGAGTAATAATAACACAATAAAAAAAGACTATTACAGTAATGATAACTTAATAATACCAGTAATAGTAAACAGTGACTTTAAACTCCAATTTTACGAGCATGCCTTATATTTTTAATTTTCTTAACACTAGAACGCCCGATGGAGTCGTTTCGACTCCAAATGCTCCTAAAATATCCATATCTCTGAGAAATTTTGATTTTTTTTCTCCCGCTTCCTTGACTTTTATTATTTTTATAATCTCTATTTATTCTGAAATTTATAAATTATTTGCACATTTAATAAATTGATAATGAGGCATTACCCCTAGAACGCCCAACGGAGTCGAATCGACTCCAAAGTAAGATTTGTAAAATGCTTTCATTATTTTTGCGTAACATGACCTTGGGATTCATAATATTTTTATCTGTTATCAGGAAAGTAAATGTTTTTACTCCTCTTTTCTCTACACCCCTTTTGTTGAGAAAAATGGTTAGTCCCATGCACCTGCTGAAATGATTGCGTACTGCTTGCGAAATTCTTTGTATCATTCGAATTGAATTTTTGTTTCAATTTTTATCAGTCTTGTGTTTCAGCATAACTAAGCAACTCCGTTCTTCCTTTTTATTAGAAATAAAACATAATGTCACGGAAAAAAATTCTAACACCGGACGAAATAACTGCTCTATTACGAGAGCTTTCAGATAATGAATCTGAAGGTGGTGAGTTATCAGAAAATGAAAACGAAATTCAAGAAATTAGTATTGGAAATAATTCTTCATCAAATTCCGATACAAATGAAGATGCGCTAATTATTGCATCTGAAAGAGATGGAATTCATGTCGCTCCAGATGGCACACAATGGAAAATTTGTGCAAATAAGAAAATTTCTGGAAGATATCATGTGTCAGACTACTGGACCAACTATTTATGCTAAGGAATTCGTGAAATCTGAAAGCATTTTGAGTGCATGGCTGTTATTTGTAGATAAAAAAATGCTGGAACCAATACGAAGATGCACAGAAACAGAGGCAAGACGTGTTCTTGAAACCGATAACTGGACAGCTACGTTAGGCGAGCTATATGCCTTTATTGGAATTTTGTATGCCCGAGGTGCATGTGGTGCAAATAGAATTGATATTCATTCTTTGTGGTCAAACTCATGGGGTTTGAATTTTTGCACTGAAACTATGGGAAGAAATAGGTTTTGTGAAATTTTACGCTTTTTATTCGATTTGAAATCTACCAGATCTATACGCTTAAAAACAGATAAATTTGGAATGATATCTGATATATGGAATGGATTCACTGAAAACTGTATTGCCTGTTTCAAGCCTGGTGAAAATATAACAATAGATGAACAGTTATTTCCAAGCAAAACGCGTTGTCCTTTCACGCAATTCATACCTTCAAAAGCGGATAAATACGGACAAAAGTTTTGGCTTGCAGTAGACCTTCGAATAAAGTACTTTCTGAATGCGTTCCCTTATTTAGGCAAATGTGAAGAACGGCCTTCAGATCAAACTTTATCAGAATATGTAGTTATGCGATTGATGCAGCCATTTCTAAACAAAGGCATTAACGTCACGGTTGATAATTATTTCACGTCACTGCGTTTGGCTAAACAACTGAAAAAGAAAGGTACTAGTTTAGTAGGCACTATGAGAAAAACTAGGAGAGAAATTCCAAAAACTTTGAAAGATTCGAAAGATAAATTATACGAAACAAAATTTCTAAAACACGAAGAAACCGGTACTACTCTAACCGTGTATCAAGGAAAGAGAAAGAAAAATGTTATTATTCTTATCACTCTCCACCCATTCATTGATATTGAAAACAACGAAAAGAAAACCCCAGAAACTGTTAGATTTTATAATGAAACTAAGTGTGGTGTTGACGTTATTGATCAAATGGCTAGGAAATATTCAGTGAAGGCGCCCGCCAGAAGATGGCCCGTGCATACTTTTTACAATCTCTTAGATTTAGCAGCAATAAATGCCATGATCATTTTTAAAGAAGTTACCGGAGAAACAAAAATAAGCAGACAAGCATTTATTCATTTATTAGAAGATGAATTGCGTCAAAATTATACATCTGCTAAAAATAAACCATCAAGAAAAAGACTCGCTGATACATCATCTGAAACAAAATCCCTAAAGAGAAGAAAATGCGAAGTAAAACTATGTAAAGGCAACATGACTTTCAATGATTGCATAACATGCAAGAAAATGGTTTGTGGAAAATGTTTGGCCGAAACTGACTGCACTCGCAAAAACTGTATTTCAGATTGAAAATTCGAAACGATTCTGTAAGTATTTCCTTTGAAAATATTTTCCAATTTCTTAAAAATGCGTATATAAATATTGTTCTTTCAATTGTAATACATATATATGAATCTTAAATTCAAATATAAATATTATATTTACATTCTTCTATTCATTTCTATGCGTTTCGTTTATTTTTTCTCTTTTAAAACAGACAGGAGTCGAAGCGACTCCCGCGGGCGTTCTAGGGGGAAAATGGTAGCGGGCGTTCTAGTGTTAATAGTGATCATTGTGTCTAAATTTAAGGTTTGGAGAAAGTCTCATTTGGATACATATTTTTTCTTCATAAAAGATGTGTTTATTAAAAATAAATGTTAATGTGAGATTTTTAATAATTAAAAATCTTACGATACTCATCAGCGTACATGTAAATAAAAACTATATTAAAAATACATTACAAATTATTCCCAACGTTTCGTGCTCTTTCTAACGAGCCATCTTCAGGTTAGGGAGTCCTTTACCTCCTCGGAGCGAAGTTTCCAACAGCACATTCACTTTCACGACATCACAACTAAAAACATTACGGTAACTGATCATTAACACAACCAAAATCAGTACTGCGTTGGATAGGGCGCCATCTGTTGTTAGGCTAAAACACTACAATAAGAAACTAGGAAAACTCGAAATAAGCACTACGAATGTATTTCTTTTAAAATATTCAAACAAACATTAGAAATTTGAAATGAAATATTGTCATTGCATACCTCGTTTTTTCTTAGACTTATTTCTATGGATTCACGTATAAGGGCTTTAAGTAGGTTGGAATATTTAGAGATAATTTTTACATTGTCAAAATAAATTGCCTTGACACTGCCTTTAAATGCTAATCTAGATAAAGCTGTAGATAGTCTATTGAATTTTAAATCACTTTTATGTTCTTTAATCCTTTCAAACAGGCATCGTTTTGTCATTCCAATATATGAAGTTAATAGACAACTATTGAGTTGAATAGGGATTTCGTAAACACCAGGATGGAATAAAATTGGTAGAGGATTTTGCTTTCTGGTAATAGCTGTAAACAGATTACTTGAGGGGGAGGCAACAAGAATAATTCTGAATCTATTGAAAATTCTCTTTAATCTTTCAAACATTGCTGGAATATAAGAAATTTTTCTGTAAGTAGGACGAGTTAACTGGGCGCTTTAGTGATAACTATTGAACTTCTCAATTCATTTATGGATAACCTGTGGGTTATATCCGTGATCTATTCCAATCTTCACAATATGGTTCAATTCATCTTCCAAAAATTAATACGAACAAACAATATGTGCCCTCTTAATAAAAGAATTAAACGCAGACATTTTATAACCCCATGGGGTTGAAGCAGTAAGAGGAATAATGCAATCTATTTTCATTGATTTTCTGAAAACTTTCCTTTTAAGCTTATTACCAGATTTTATAACTAAGACATCTAAAAATGGGAGGGTGTTATTGACTTCATTTTCTATGGTGAATTTAATATTGTCGTCGAGATGATTCAACTCCTCAAAAAATTCCACTAAAGCTGGTTTCCCCTCTTCCCAAACTACAAAAACATCATCCACATACCTTTACCATAATTTGGGTTTATGTTTGAAAGTGTTGAAAATCAAATCTTCCAAGGGTCTAAGCTTAAATTCGGCGAAAATACTTGAAACAGGTGACCCCCATCGGTGCACCCTTATCTTGCTTATAATAATTACCGTTGAAATAGAATACATTACTCTGGTTAATTAAATTTAAACCTGCTTCAAACGAGGTTTTAATTTTTTGACTCAGATTATTTAATTTATCTATAGACTGGTTAATAGTATTCATAACTTCGGAAATATTTATGGAGGGGAAAAGCGAGACAATATCGAAACTAGCTAAAATAGTATTATCGTTAATCTCAGCATCTGTAATCCTGTTTATGAATTCATCAGTAGAAGAAATAGAATATTTTGAAGATGGGATAACCGTTTTTAGGAAACTAGCATAAGCTTTTTCAACATAATAAAGTGGGCCTTGGCATCTTGTGACAATCGGTCTGAAATGACTCAGATTATTTAATTTATCTATAGACTGGTTAATAGTATTCATAACTTCGGAAATATTTATGGAGGGGAAAAGCGAGACAATATCGAAACTAGCTAAAATAGTATTATCGTTAATCTCAACATCTGTAATCCTGTTTATGAATTCATCAGTAGAAGAAATAGAATATTTTGAAGATGGGATAACCGTTTTTAGGAAACTAGCATAAGCTTTTTCAACATAATAAAGTGGACCTTGGCATCTTGTGGCAATCGGTCTGAATTTGAGATTTTTACTCAATAAACATTATCTTTTATTAATATTTCTTTCTTTTAGTATATTTAGTCTAGGTCTGGACAACAGACCATTGTGTAATCTAATCAGTACTTAGCTATTATCATCAAGTTAATGATTATTAATATAAATTTGATGAGTAATATCAGTCAAGCAACTAAGTATTTAAATTTACACAACTATAATTGGATAGTTACATTTCGACCAGTTAGAGTTTGCTACATATAACAATTTGCTCCCAAGAGATATTCCTGAAATTTGAAGCGATGTTATGAAGGTATCTAGAATCCATTAAGAACGGAATATCTATGCAGTAATTAAAAGACTTTTTAAAAAGATCTTATTCTTAAAATTTATAATTCAAGATCTTTTAAGGTCATTAAAATTCCCTCAGTAAGCATAATTACACTGTACAAGTATTACAAGCACTGCTTTTTATCAGCATATTATGTGTTGCTGTTTATTTTTAAAACAATCTTTTCTGATGCATATTTAATTATTATAAGAATATTTGAAATTGTATGTAGATGTACTTTAAATTTATAAAACGAATCTTGAAAATCTTAATATTATAGAGGAATGTAGTATAAAATCGTATAGTAAGTTGAAAACCAGATATCTCTGTTTGACTCAGTTTCAGTATTATGCTACTAACTACTTGTTTATTTTTAAAAGACTCTTTTTAGATGCAAATTTAATTATTATAAGAATATTTGAAATTGTATGTACGTATATTTTAAATTTATAAAACGTATCTTGAAAATCTTAATATTGTAGGGGAATGTAGAATAAAATCGTATAGTGAGTTGAAAACCAGATATCTCTGTTTGACTCAGTTTCAGTATTATGTTACTAGCTAATGGTACATAGTTCTAAGTAAGATAAGAAATATCAGCCATTATAATATATGTTCATAAGAAAATTTGTGTAGTATCTCTAACAGAAAGTATACCTTATCATTTTGTTTTGTTTTAATGCTTGCTTGTTTTCAAAATTATTAAATTTGAACACGTTTTAATATACTTGAAGCTTATTATACTATTGTGTGCAGCTTATAAAAAATGGATTTATTTCCAACAATAAATCTGTTGCTAACACTAATTGGCACAATTTTTTGACTCATTTTCCAACAGTTATTATCTTGTGGTAAAAAAAGGATACCCAGCATGGTATAAAAAATGGAATTGAAAAAAATAGCCGAAGATACACTAAACAATTTTTGAAGAAAAGGCAGTTAAATCTACATGGGAAAGGACGATTAAGATTTTAAAAAAGCCGATAAACATTTGAAATTCTTTTCTCCAATTTCTCCAATTTTAATGACGATACTCTTTGGTCATTAAATATTAAATCACTAGACTTATAACTGAGATATTATTGATTTAGTTACTTAAATAAAGTTTAAAAATAAATTGTATTGTACCTTTTTAATCGAAATTCTAACCATTTTCATCTCCTTTAAGATTAACAAATCCACTGGGTTTTACTTCATCGTTGCGAATGAGTCATTCGACTTTTTACGAATAGCTGTGTGTTAAAAATATTGTACAATCGTATAGATATGGATATAATAATTGATATAATAATTATGATGCACAGATAAATGCACAAAATGTACGCAAAGTTACATTAAATTATGTTGAAAATGCCCACTTCAAGAAGTAATTAATATTAAGGTATGTGGATTTACACTAACTTCTCCTTTTATTTTTTATTTTTTATAAGTATTTTATTCCGTGTAGATATTTGTATGTGAGAAATAATCACTTTTTTCTGATATTTGGAAGTTTTGAAAATTTGCACAAGGAAGAAAAATCTTCAAACGTTTGAAAGTGAAATTATTATTTTTTTATCCCACTTCTAATGTTTGCATTTACATTCAACTATGTTTAGTAACAATAGTTTGTTTCCTTGAATATTATTTTGAAACTGTAACGTAGATTAAAAGCTGGATTCTTTCGTTCAAGGGATATACAGGTCTATTAAAAATTGTTTTGATATCTAGATAAATTGAGTGGGCGTTTGTTCTGAATGATGGTCAAAAATATTCTCACCTCATCTAGTAAATATCCTTGAAATGCTAATAACAGAACCTTCGCAAACAAACGATGAAATAAATCAGGAAAAGCAAGAAAAAGTACAGCACACTTTTTTGTTTAATTAAAAAAAACATTGAAATTGAGATTGAATAGTTCTTGTAAATGATATGTGTCAAAGAAGTGATGATTATTTCCTTAAAACGAGATCATAACTTAAGGAGTCTCGGGACCCTTAATATTGGAAAAAAAATTTAAAAAAAGACCAATTTCAGCATTTAACATCTTAAAATGTATTTGGTTTTAAGACATAACTTTTATTGGAATTGAAAGATATAAGCATGTTCTTTTATTTCATGTATTTAAAAAACTACAAGATGCAGAATTAGCATTTACAGGGGCTCCAAACTGTCAAGCATTTGTCGAGCAGAAAATTGGCATAACAGATTACGCGCATGTTTGTAAAATAAATTTTGCAACTAGAATGAAATTTTTGGTGTCTACTTATACTTCAGATTATAATAATTACTCGAACTTACTTAAATAAATTGATATTTGAAGCATTTTTATATTTTTAATACAAAATTATATTTAGCTAATACAAAATTTAGAAATTTTCAACACTATAATCTGTAAAAAATATCGTTTTGAACAATAAAAAGGAAAATTTAGGTTAAAAATATACAGACTAATATGAAACATGCGTTTCGAAAATTTCATCAAAAAATATTCAGAAGTTTTTGATATACCGTGCGCGTTATGACCAAAGACATCATTTGGGGAAAAATAACTTGAAAGATTTGGAAACTCCGCTTCGGCTATTCAGCGGGTATAATTCTAAAAGCCAAAACTTCTGTTTTAATGGGAATTTCAAGGAAACAAAATGCTCAGAAAATATAAGAGTTTAACAGCTAAAAGAATTAACATTTCAAAAAATTTTAAAGCTTTGAGTCCTGAGACCACTTAAGTTGATAATGCATGCAACGTTAGCAAATACATAAAAAATTGTCTTTAAGTGAACAAACAGGACATTAAACTATACATAAGTGAATCCGAGAGGCTGGAAGAAAAAATATTGAACGATTTGGTAGTGCTTGGCTATGTTTTCAAAAGTATACAACATTGTATTTCAATGAACAAACAATACTTTAAATTATAAACGAGTGAATCAAAAAAGTTAAGTTAGAGAAAAATATCAATTCAGAAGGTAATGGGTTGAAATGTTGACGTAAATATAAAACTGTGCCTTTAAGTGAATATACAGGACATTAAATTACATATAAATGCATCCAAATGGCATAACAATAAATAAATAATTAAATAATTAAACACAGTCAAAAATTATGTGAAAAATGTTAATAATTTGTTTTGTAGCCTGGTGATAGTGACAATTTCATATCGCGGAGAAAACATACATAAACTACTGAAACTATTATATCGCTGCTGTATATACCTGGTGTCCTAAAAAGGACTGACTGATTTTAAAATTCAATAACTTGCAAACGGTGACGGATATTTTAAAAATTCTTGCAGGAGGGTTATGCATGAGGTCGAAAGTTTTTTTACAGTGATTTTCGATTTTAGTTCGAATTACAAACAATAGATGGCAAGAAATAGAGCTAAATACAGGTTCAAATTTTTGACCTTTTTTTCTTCCATGCGGAAAAAGGAGACTCAGATGTATTGAGCGGGTCCCGAATTACCAAAAAACGAGCCTGAATTTAGCGTCTATTGATCGCAACATACATCAGCACATATAATCGGACTCTGTATAAATTATTTTTGAATATTTTAATTCAAATTTAATACGATTTATTATCCAAGAGTCATTTAATGATATATTTGTCTTTGTCGCAAGTTTAAATTAATGTTGAATATTGTATATTAAATTTCCAAAATGGCGATTCTTGCAGATTGTTTAAAAAAAAAATTCAACATACAAGTATTTTCAAGTTTTAAGCTCCAAGAAAAACACACAAAAAAATTTATTGTGGTATTATTCCATACATTTTAACAATAGAAAACCATTTTCAAAAAATAATCTAGGAGATAAATTTACCTTCTATTTTTGACTGTATCGCAAATATCACGGTGGGTAATTTTACGATTCTAGCTGGCCAAAATTAATTTTTGCGTCAATTATCGCCATGAAATTGAAAAATGTATTTGATATTCACTTTTGAATGTTAGGTATTGCAAAATGTAGCGTGTAGCAGTCATAATTTGGTTACAGGGACATTCAAATGTATTTCACTACATTACGGCCTATGGGGAAAATATGTTTACAGTGGTTTTTAATGATGTTTCAAAATTTTAAACACTTTGAAATTTATATTCATATCTATGAAGTACACTACAAGATGATTACTCTAGTATATGGTATAAATACCATTTATCGATCATTTACAGGGACAATAAAAAGAATTATGTTACAATACGGTCTATGGAGAAAAATTGTTTGTAGTGTATTTTGTTCATTTTACACTATTTCTAAAGTATTTAAATTTGTAACACATATTTAAATATTGCTACACTGGCTGTCAGCACATGAGAGTCCCTAATTTTAGCGGGCTGCCGAATAGTTTTTCCCATGATTCCATGCGGATTAGCTTTCCCTCGGAGTCGTTCATGAGACACGATTGGAATAAGTTGAGAGTTCTACGGCACGCAAGGTAGAAGGTGCGAAATAGAAGCTGCTTGCTTGATTTTTTTCCCCCGGAGTTTTATGAGAAGCGGGAAATGATGAAATGTTTTTTTTTCTTTTCGAATCAGCGGGTTTCTTCTGAAATTCCTAAAGTCTGTACATATGTATTATAGTTGTACATAGACGTGTTAAATGATGTATCCTTGTATCTTTAATATGCTCTATTAAAAGTTTTGTACTAAATCTTAGAGTGACGGATCTAATTTTGGAGTGATGAGTCCATTTTTAAAGATTGTGGCGTCTACTTATGGAAAGTAAGGTGGCTATAAATTGATATATATCTCCGAGGTGCTCTATAACTACTGCTTACTATTGAATATGATGTGCCATTCATATTTTATATACAGGGGCACACAAAATGAATTAGTTATATTTTTCTCTCTATGAACAATAATTCACGGAAGTTCGTTTTCTGTGTGGAACACTTTTTTAAATTATAAAAATTGCATACTATTTAGTATCGATAAATTCTATAAATCATATTCAGGGCTGCACAAAACATCTGAAATACAAACTAAGCGTTCACTAACTGTTCTAACTGTTAGCATATTGTGAATTGTGTGATAAATCTATAGTTCATATACAGGAATGTACAAAATTTTCAGCTATTTCTTTCGATTTTGGTTAAAATTGTGTTTTCAAACTTGTTATATGTTTTACAAATTATTACTTAGAGATCGTTTTTCACGTTATTAAGCTATGGAGTTTTATTATAGTAGTCCGAATGCGTTGAAAAATGTTTCATAACCTGATTGACGAATGATTTTATGTTCTTCTTGATAATTTTAATGATATTTTCTTAAAAGTACGGAAGCTAAAGTGATAAAACTATTTTTGTATTATTATAACAAATCCTAAAATTTATTTTTCTAAAATTTAAGATACGGTGCAAATATTCGAGAGCTTTAATGAAAATTGCTGTGTTGTATATTCTGTTGTATATTTATATTTATCTCTGCAAAGAGGAGCCTTATATAAGGAATGGGTTTCGCAAGATCTCATGAGTAAATACCTACATTATGTTTTGTATTGTATCAAATCTGAATTTGGAGAATTTGTCTGGATCGATTTTGGAGCCACTCGAAATTTGCAGCCGAGTAATATATTTTAAATCCTTTTGTCCTGATACATCTACATACTAGGGGCACTTTTTATCCAAATTTGGTCATAAATTTAAACATTTCGCTCTTGCAAAACTTCATGTGCTCTTCATGGTACTTGAACTAAAATTTCAAAAAAAAAAATTATTTAGACTTAATTAGCTAAAAACAGATCTAAAAACTGGGAGGGCATCTAAGGGCAAACAAATTAAATTGGAACGAAAAATTAATAATCGAAATTATTTAATCATATCAAAAATTGAGCTTAATCGTGCTTTGTCTTATAACTTTTTCTGTATTAAAACTGAAAAATTGTAAAAAAAAATACAGAGTTTTTTGCCGTATTAAATATGAAATAACAGCTGATACGTGCAAAATTTATGCACATAAATCCGATAAAATAAAGTCCTCATTTTGATTGGAAGCGTCCATAATCGAGCAGTATATTTCATTACGCTTCAAGTAACAGATTAAAGAAATATACACAAATTGTTTGATTCATTCTCAACTATAGAGCACCAAATTTGCGCTTGTCTACAGACCATACAATTATATTTATATCAAAACCAATAGCAGGGTATAACGCCCTAACTATTGCGCTATAACAGGAAAAAAAAATTTCGCTAGGATAAACTTTTAAAAATCGACTTTTGGCTAGCTAGATTAGGTAAATCACCCACCGTGCGATGGTGAAATCCACTTCTACCTATTCCCCATCAGTTAGTAATAGAGATAAAAATTTCTTTCTTTGTTACATTCCAAACATTGCTACGTTACAACTAACACAGGGGCCTTGCAGTCTGTTTGACAGGTTCACTTCACGTGCCAGACAGGTGTGTGGGGAACGAAGTAACTTGTTCTCAAACAGCAGTTCCTGAACGGAGTTTGTATTTTGAAAATCATAGAAGCAAACCTACACTTTCTCTCCTTTTTTATACTTGAATTTTGTTTTCTTTTGATGCTAGTGTTTTAAAATGTCACGTAAACGTTTAACTGCTCAGGAAGCCTTGAATTTTTTGTGAATTTCAGTTGACAATTATGACAGTGATTTAGTCGACACAGACTATAAATAAGGGATTTCACCTCCAGATCCCGATGCACTGAACGACACTGGTGAGATTGTTTATTCATCTACAAGGAAGATAGACAGTAGAAGAAACAATGTGTGATTCAGTAGTACGCCCAAAACATGTTGAGAGCAGTATTGAAATTTTAGTTTATAATAACAATGAAGAACATTATGTTGTTCCCAAATGGGATAAATATGAATTAGCAACAGCTTATTTTACTTCAATTCTAGGAAAATGTGGTACTGGCCTTTAATTGTTAATGCGTTTCAAACAGCATTAGCTGCTCCAGGGTAGCACAAACATCTATCTATTGATGATAGTCCGAGCCTGCTTGATTTTCGAAGACATAGAACAGTTGCCTATTTGGGACTTTCCATTCCAAGGAAACCAGCTTGCAGAGAATTTTATGTTCAGCAGGTTAATGCAGATTTCCTAAAGCTTATAAATAAACGTGTTATTGTTATAATACCAGAAAACCGGTAAAAGATCCCAGCTAAAAGACTGTGTGGCAAACCCAACAACTACCTGTAAAAAATGTAACGTTGAATTATGTCTAAAATGCTTTCTCCCATTCCACCTAAGTAACAACACATATCAGCGGATTGCACTACTGTCATATTTTTAGGACAGCTTTTACTAATTAAACTAATAAAATGTTTTTTTTTATATTTTTTGTGACTACATAGGCTTAGAGAAACACATATTTCAGTTTTCATGTAAAATAATAATAATTTTTTCAGTGCCTTGGTACGATATGGGTTAGCTTGTTACATTAAATCATATACATGTAAATTTTGTAAAATATATAATCAATCAATATTACTACGTAGACATTTTTCGTATTTAATCAGTTATCAGGCAGTATTTTGATATGCGATACTTTTTTTGAACAAGTCTATATAATGTAAAATTCAAATATAGACATAAGAAACTTAGAAAAGAAACATTAATAAAAATACACTTGATTCTTAAAGGATATATGTTATATGCTGTGTATATCCACAAATGTTTTTTAAGTAAATTTGTTAGCAAGAGATTAAAGGGGAAAAACCTTTGAGAACGTGTTATCTCGTCAAGTGCTTTGTAAACATTTTCCCGTTTGCTTTCATAGCGAATCGTTCCATTTCTTCTGATTAAAATTAGGGGTCCTGCTTTTAGAATTTTTGCTTCTCACACACATGCTTTGATATTTTGATAAAAGTAGGATATTTTATTTATCTTCAAGTTAGTACTTCTCGAGTTTCAAAAAATATTTAGATCAAACGAGATGGTTATGGATAAAGGATAAAATATTTTTCTATGCTATTTCAAAGAGAGAATTTTATAACTAGATTTTCCATTTTGTTGAAAAAGTATTAATATTAGATTTTTTTTTTTCAATAGCTTACCCAAAACAAGCAAAAAATGTTGTACAGTGAAATTTTATGATTACGAGATAGTAGTTTCAATGGAAGACCATTAATTATCTTTATTTAGAAGTTAACTATTACTGAGTACATTTAAGAAAATAAATCTAAAATAACAAATATTTATGCAGATTACTTTTATATGAATTCTTTTTAATACTAACATACTTGCATTTGTTTTGCTTTAAATTCTTTTAAGTTTAAAACACACTGTTAAACCATTAGCAGAAAAATAAATATTGTTTCCAATAGAATAATAATTATACTAATAGATAAATCGATGTAGGAATTATGATTTTACCATATTTTATGATTTTGATTAACACACTTTTTGCTATTTCTTTTAATTAGAATGCATTATAAAATTAGCACTGTTCTCAAATATCTGATTTTCTTCTTTCAAATTAACCATGTGTATTTTATTGAACAGATAATAAAGAAATGAATAGTTATTTGGAAGATTTTGTATATTTTGTAAATTTGCAATGACATGAGACAAAAAAAATGTTCTGTCCATTGGTAAAATATTTAACAGAAAGAAGCTTATAAGTCTGAGATATAAATTGTTAAGATTATAAAATGTTCTGAGCAAGACGTTCATAACAGTTTATTTTATGAAGACGTTATTTTCAAAATATATCAGAGTCGAGAAAAACAAGCATATTTGGCCAGTGATAATAAACATATATTTTGATAACAAATGAAAAGAAGTATCACACACCATATAACCCTTCACATAACGATTTTTTCTATTTTTATGAAAAGAAAATTATTTGAAATCTATATATCGGTGTAAAAATGGGAAAATTAGTAAAAAAAATAAATTTAGAATTTTCAGCTAAAATTTGATATTTTATGCCGTGTACCGTTTATCACAAGGCACCACGGTACCACGGTACACGGCATCACACCGTGTACCGTCACAATTAGGGTTTTTAAATATTGTATTGCTATATTTTAAAACTAAATGATCTTAAATTAATTAATTTTATCTGCATAACACTCTGCAAATTTTTTATATTAACATTTTTAAGAATTCAGTAAAAATAATGAAATTAAATTTTACCTTAATAGCTTGATCCAGTTTTTTTTTTTCCGAAGAACAAATTCAAATTTTTTGTCAAATGTACCCACCTGACATGAACAAAATAAGTGTGATTCCTTTCTTTGGACTGTTCTTGGTCAGGGATGGAGATCATAGTGGCCAAATTCATGGCACATAATAAGAATTACAGTGTTTTTAGGCATGTGCCAGATGTGGCACGTGATGCAGGGAAGGGTTAATTTTGAATCCTCAGAATACACATGTGACTGATTGAAAAATTTTGCATTCGAATTAAAATGATAAATTTTGAAAAATGATGCCTAGATCGTAACAGCTAAACTATAAATGACAAAGGATTGAAATAAATAAAAAAATTAATGGTTCGGAATGAAATTTAGAAACACGTTATATTTCCTGATAATAATTTATTGGCAACATAGTTTACTTTTTGTGATTTATGATAAGAATCAAAAGACAGTCAACAAAATGGACGGTGTCTCTGTTTTTTTTGTGAGCAGCATTTTCATAAACACGTACGTGTAATATGCAGCGTATAAGAAAACTAATGAATTTTCAAAGTTGCAAAGGAATATTTACAAACATATGCTAATTTCTGGTCATTTATTACAGGTTTGTTGAAATAGAAATTTCAATAGGATGATGATTCTTTATGCATTCGACTAGAAATTATTCCTTGATGTTATTTATTTCTTACTTTTAATTTTTTTAATTGAAGCTAAAAATGTGCCAAGGGAAAATTCAACCGATAAAAATATTGAAACACAAGTTATCTTCATTCAAAAACTGTGTGCAAATAACAAACAATTTTTTATTACTCTACGGAAATTGAAGTTATAATTACAAACAAAATGGTATCATATTTGTAAAAATTTCATTCAAAACTTAATTTATTGATTAAAAGAATGAGTGAAAATAAACATGGATGTGCCATTACTTCTTTGTTTTTACATAATTTTTTTCAAAGTAAGTTGTTTTTTTAATTTGAAAATAATTGTGTTCCTCTATTTCCATTTAAAATTATAGTTTTCTTTATTTAGCTCGTGAATTTCGTCGTAGAATACAGTGTTTCATATGCAAAATATTATAATATGTGATATTAAAATCAGATTATTCATTTTATTCATAAGTATGAGAGGTTAATGCAGTTTTATGTTTATTAGCAGACAGCATTATCAGATCGTATAATCCCTTTTCGTTGAACTTGGTTTAAGGAAAATAATTCATTCAGTAATTAAAATTTAATTTATTTAAATTTTGTTTTTAAATATGCTTTTTTGTCTGTGCAAAATTTCCTCAGTACTCCTTCAATAACATTTACAATGTCGAACATTTAAAATCCCGTTGAAAATCTTTTTGAAAATAAAATTCTTTGAATAAGATTTATGAAAATAATTTTGATTCACTACAAACAATTTTGTACAAAGATTACTGACGTATTGGTAAAGAGAAATTTTAGATTTTTTTTTTTTTTTTTATAAAAAAGATATTAAATGAAAGATTGTAAGAGATAAACGAAGGAGACTTTTGTAAAAAACAATGAGTGCAAAATTCATAAAGCATTAAACAACTAATTTTCAACCCAAGCATAAAATATATTACTTATTTCTATCAAGGATGAAATCATTTTATACATACCGGAAAAACTTTTGTGAAATGTTTTTGTTTAATTGCCGAAACGTCAGTGAAGGCTTACTGTGGAGACACGAAAAGTTTTGGTTTCTGTTAGTCTGTCTGTCTGTTCCGCGATAACTGCCGCAAAAAGCATCCGATCGGCTTGAAATTCCCTGGGCATGTTGATGAGGTACCCGGACTTAGCTGTATAGTTTTTGGTTAAATTTGGTTCATTCGTTCGTGATATATGGAAAATTATATTTTTCTCTATAATGCTTTTCTATGGCAAGTCAGACGATTTTCAGATTTTCAGTTGTTGAAAGAAATGGCTCATATGAAAAATGGATTTAAATGGTAAATATTTTATGCTGAAATTTTTAAATATGATTATTAAATTATTCCAATTAGTTTGAAATTTTGTCAATATATTTGCGAGATTTTTTTAAATTAGGTTTACAATATTGGGTGGGGGGGGGGATTTTATGCATGTTTTCCAATAATATAAAGGATTTTGTTTTATCAATTTGACATAATGCATATTTCCTTTTTTTCCTTTTCTTTCATCTGTTGCCTAGCAACGTATTTGGTCCTAATAATATTAGTATAATTGCGTGTATAATGTTTGAGTAAAGCCAACATCAAAACGGATGAATTAATGCATTTGTATCTTTGCATATAGATGGATTTTAGCCCAGAAATAAGAATAGGCAATATTTCATTTATTTTATTTATTTTATTTCTTTTATTCAAATAATTTGCTTAAAAATACAAAAGTTCATTATTTTCATAGAGAATAACGTAACATTTTTCCATAACATTTACAAATATTTCTTTAATTGTTGCCAAGAAAATCAAAACCTGGAATAATATTTTCTTTTAAACAATTTTCAATTGAAATGTTTTCTCGTGAAACAGGAAAATGAAAAATAAAATTAAGAATAGAAAAATTAATATGGCGGCATATTGGAAATAAAAAGAAAACTCTCGAGTATTTCTTAAGACAAGATGAAAAGTTTTGAGTAAGTACGCATAGCAGGTGAATTAGACGTCATTTATCGAAAAAAAAGATGCTGGAATAAAAAGATCTTGGGTAAAATAAAATTAACTATTATTCACGGAGGAAAGAGATAGATGGAGATGCAGTATGCCGTAAAAACACTTTGCAATGTGATGTGCGTTTTCGCTCAGATTTAAATGTCCTCATTCGTTCCAAACAAAACAGGCACGTGGAACAGGGACCGAATTATTTGACTTCATCCGTGCATTTTTCCTGTAAAATGAAAATGATCTGCTTATATTTAAGCAATAAGCATTCTAAGGTAGCATTTCATTGTATTATGAATTAAAAACTGTATTACTAAAAATATTATTCTGTTTTTTTTTTAAACACGTCGTTGTGTTGTGCCGAATGTAGCGGATTTTAGGGTTACATTTTTGGCGTCACTTCAAGATTTATTGTCTGTGTACGGTTAACATGAATATTTTATTTTAAATTTAAATTTTATTAATTTATAAAAAACTTATGCTTATCCTTATAAATCACAGCGTAAAAAAATCTAAGATATACTATAACCATCCGCACAATCAATAAAAAATTACGAATGTAAATTTAAACAGACTACGGGGGGTTCAGGAGGGCAGAGACCCCCTGAAGAAATGCAATTTTTGATTTAAAAAGTTACCAGAATAAGTAGCTCATCAGGATTTCAGAACATCAGTGTATAACCACTTGTTTAACACTTTTAATTTCTGAAACTTTACGAAGTATCTTGTATGCTTATAAATATTTATGTAATTTGAAAACTTTAAAAAGCGATTTATAGGAAGTTGAATATTACGCAATGAGTGTTAAAAAACAGTGACTTGCAAAGATGACGTTGAGGCTTCTGATCTGCAGATTTACTAGTTTTTATAATTGCCATATAAAAGCATGACACTTAGGGCGAAAAGAGTTAGATGCCTTCAGATTTTTCAACAAATTTATTTTCAAAGACATATCTTTATCAAAGACACGATTATATAACATTGTTATCAAAACATCTCATTTCAGTAAAAGAACTTGTTAGAGATGCGAAAATAATTCAAGTGTAACAAGATGTAAATTCTGGTATAATGCGTAAGGAACGAGCTGTTACATAAGAATACTATAATTAGTCTGCATATTAATGCTTGTTATTACACACGTTTATGAAAATTTTGCCTTCTAAATAAGATGTTTATTTGAATAATTTAAACTAATAATTTCAAAGGCAATAGAATGTAGTTTATATTTTAAAGAATGTCACTTGCTTATTAATTAATCGTTTAAAGTTATACAATCGTAGAAGTTAAGTTACCAAATTACATATTCACGAATTATAAATTGTTATATCTTGAGTGTTTCTTTTTATGGAAATTAAAATATTTGCTTATAATACTACAGCAAAAAACAAACATTTTCAATCTAATAAAATTGATGTTTAAATTTATTATACTACTAACTGAAAGCATCATAAAAAATTTCGTATTATGAGAGTTTCTTTCCTTTCAGCTTGACAGAGGCAAAGAAATTATGTTTTTAAAATATTAAAATTATTCATTTTACTCCAGAATATAAACAAAAAAAATTGAATTTTAATAAAAGGTTTTTTTTCGTAAATTCTAAAGGAAAGACTTCTTCACGAATTCTGGTGCAGATATGGCATTTGGAAAGGAACGTTAAGTGGTATAAGTAACTTATTGTCGTCTTTTAAACGGTTTATGGTGAAAACCCTCGGCCATACATTTTTTTTAGAAATCATGCACAGAAGATTTTTTTCTTTAATATAAACAATTTGAAGAAGATCATTCAACTACCTGTGCTACAAATGTTACAGAAGTCTCAATAAACTTCCTAAAAAACAACAATTATACATTATCACCAGATCTACAATTTTCTAATATATTCATGTCTTAATAACTAAACTAGCTGTTTAACCCGTTCTTCGCACGGGAGATTTAAGTTTCTTACATTCGTTTTCCCCTGTGTCTTTCTGCCATGGCGAGTCTTCTTGCAACAACTTCTTCCTCTGTCTCATTAGCTTGTCTTTCACGCTGCCTTATAGCCCTATATTTTCGTGAGAAATTGCCAGTTATTGACTTATTGCGCTTAGGCATCTTATTTTAAAAACTTCAATTCCCATGGATTTGATTAAATATTAAAAAAATGTGAAAATATTAAATAAAGAATTGTGTAACAGTCCGTGAGCGGTTTGTCACTGTTTTCAAAAGTAAAAAATATGTAAAAGTCTATGATCCCTTTTTCACTATGTTTTTAAAATTAAAATCCGTAGTAAAAAGCAGTAATAGGTAAAAAATTCACAAAAAGATAGCCATAATATGAATTAATATAATAATAACTAAATATATTTTTAACTAGTTTCATTACATTCAATAACAATTACAACAATATCATGTGATTTGGAGGAGATGATTTCCCAACAAACAATAAAAACTTTCATTTAAACAATTTTCATTACACTAATTATTAACTTTAATCTGAAGTTTTATTAACTTTTTCTATTTCGTATTGATTCCTAATTTTCTTCAAAAGTTTGAACTAGTACCTTGCGAATTGTTTAATGAAATTATAAATAAATAAATGTTGCCAGATTGCTTGATCTATTTCTTTATTTTATTTATTACTTTACCACCGAATCTCGTGGCTTCGGTCAGGTGGTGTTCAAATATACTATGTGGCATATCTTTGCTAATTAGCATGATATGGAGCATATGCTGCTATGGATTTTATAAACATCCCAAATTAAATAACGTTTTGATAAAACGTCATTCTTGTGTCGACATAAGCCGAACGGGAGAAAATCAAAGCTTACAAAATTCTTGGATTGTTGAAAAAATCTTCGTACTAACACATTTGTTTCAACACTTTAACTGATAAAATGTAGTACATTTAGGAACTCTATCTATTAAATATCTCAGAGGAAAAGATTTTAAAAGTCGATTAATTATTTTCTGGGATTTACTTTCTACAAACTAAAGAATGCACAGTCGTTGAAAAAAATAAACACCCCTAATAACTCTGGAACTAATCCTCTTAGAAGAAATTTATTGTTACCAAATGATTGGATATAAAGTCTAGTTTTAAATGATGTACATGTAAAATTTGCTTAGTGGGCCATAAAGAAATCAAAACCTGACCAAACTCTGTTTTCTATTTTCAATAGCAATACCCAATTTCGACTGTATATTTTAAATCTTCGGTTCAAACTATACTTAAAAACGAAATTTCAAGTCATTTGGGTGATAAGTTTTGAATTATAAATATTCAGAATTTAGATGCACTACTAATGTCAAATTTCGTTTTCATATTTTTATAATATCTCCTGAAATTATAATTTTAATGTGATAATTTATTTGTTTCATTATACTACTACAAAACACAAACATAAATACATTGAATTTGTAGTTTTAAAAGTTTTATAATATGAATTATGCATTACGAAATTAATATTCGACAAAAAATATCAATTGCAACCTACAATTTTTTGATAGATTTATATTTATTATGTAATGCTTGATGTGAATTCAGAATTTCAAATTTCTATACCAAGTAATTTTCGAATTATGAGTAAAAAAGTTCAAAATGGTGGTTTAAACTGCACTCTATGGTGTTTGAAAAGCATAATTTAAATATATACACTGTAAAAGAATCGGAAAAATAGTTGCCCTTATCGTACCGGAAAAATTTCCGACCCTGCTCGGAATAAAATCAGTAAAATCGGAATAAAATCCGTAAAATTGGAATAAAATCCGTAAAGTACCGTTTTAACGAATGTTTCCCTTTTTTACGGATTTTATTCCGAAATTTTCCGGTACGATAAGGGCAACTATTTTTCCGATTCCAGGAAAACTGTTCGGATTTTTTTACAGTGTATATATATATATATATTACTCATTTTATTTAAACATTTGGACTGGCAATAGTCGAAACATTTTATGCGAGTGAAAGAGTCATATTGGTAAGAAATAATACATTAATAGAAATGACATAGTCATTGTAATGACATAGCAATAGTAATGACCCAGCATTTCAAAAATCGAGTGCCAAACTTCAATTTGGATACAGCCCTACAATATGCTAATTTAAAGTAATTAATTTCTCGAATACTAATCGTACGAAATTCATGCAAATTTGGATTTAGGCTAATTGAATGGAGTAGAATCTCTTTATGTTGTCAAAGTTGGGTATTGCTATTGAAAAAAAAAATCAATGTTTGGGTTCGTTGTGATGCATAGATGCCCCCCATCCTATGCAAATTTTATATACATCAATTAAAAGTAGACTTTATTTATTTCCAATTGTTTTGTACCAGTAAATTTCTTCAACAAAAATTTTTTGCAGGGTTAGTAGGGTGAATTTACTTTTTTTTCCATGATTGTGGCTTTTTCTAGAATTAGTACAAATTGATTCAGAGCAAAAATGAAATATCCTTAAATATTACTTTGAAAACATACATTTACTATACTAGGTTACTCCGCCCCTTTCTCGCTACGCTCACCAACCACCCGCGTAATCGCCTCGCGATTCCATTCGGTATCGCGAAGCAATCCCTATTTTCTAGCCAACACCAGACGTAATTGTTTTGCGTTTCCATTCTGGATCGCTTCGCGATCCTTTATTTTCTATGCATTAAATTTTTAGATCCCACTTGGTAAAAACGCGGCCCTCTCCAACTCCTGACAATTTTATTTCCTTATTTCCAAGCACATAATCATTAGAACTTACAGAGTTTCATAATTATAAAAATTATATATTCAATTATATATATAATATTATGAATATTGTAAATAGTTAGTGTTTGTGCTTAAAAATAATGTAGATAGTTCAATTAAGCTGTATTCATTAGCTAATATTAGTTGATATTGGATTGAAATTGCATTGAAATTGCTTATATTGCATTGAAATATCTCAATTTGTTGATTTTCTGCAAGCAAGTAAAACCTATTGGATTTCAATGGGAGTCTATGGAAATTTGGCGAAACACTGGAAATAGTGCCAAGTTGGCGTCACTTTTGGCAACTAATTTTGGTAGCCAAATTTGGCGATATATCGCCAAGTTGGCGACAAACTTGGCGACGTTTGGAGACAGAGCCTGGTGCCTTCCCTTGGTAACCTCTTTTATAGCGTCAGAAAGATCTGACCAATCAGATGAGTTTCGCGGTATCTACGCAGATTTTCATTGGTCCCTTTCCAAAGCGTTACTTTTATTTATATATAGAAGGATTTCAACGGAATTTTTTTCCCATTGCTCAGATATGTTGGTACGAATCTTATCGAGATTGTATTTAATTGTATGTCTTAGTGTTTTTACATCTTAAAGGTAGCAAAAATGTTAACTCTTTAGCTTACAATTTTAAGTCTTTTAATTCTATCCTCAACGGGGAAATAAAATTACAAAATAAAGAAAGTTTTAAATTCTTGTATCCATTTTTGGGCAAAGTTACAGAGATAAAAGTAGCTCAGTATTAAGCTGTGATCCTTGCTATTGTTATCAAGAAAGATTTTTTTAATGAGTTCAGTCGTACAATAGTAACCGTGATTTTAGAAATGTTTTCGCTCAATATATTCTTTTAAATTTCAAATATCTTCGAAATTATTGTAAGCAAGCATTTATGTGATAAAAGAAATTACCAAGGTATAATTTTTAGCCATAGTAAAAATTCTAGTCCGACTAATTTTAAATAAATGGCAATTTTAGATCGTGCTTTGCTCCTGCACCCTCTTCAGTGTTTTGGTATCGACATAAAAAAATGTTTGATTTGATACACTCAGCATTCTTACCAGTGAAGAATTTTAGAATATTGTTCTGTAGACTCAAAAAAAATCTTCATTTTATTAAGTTTAGGGTTCATTACGCTCTTTTTATATTGTGATTTTTTTAGTAAACGTTTCACGAACATTTACATCTTTATCTCGTAGATCATTATCCAAAAAATGATAATAATAAAAATAAAATATAGTCCTATTAGTTTCAAAGTGATTTATTATCTTCACCCTCTGATATAGAGGTAAACTGTACCAAAAGAAATAGCAGCGTATGGCTGAGTAGAATCTGTCACCATTTTTTCGCGACCATTACGTTTCAAATCGGTGCAGAACTTTGGAATTTTAGATTGTACAAAGAAACAATCATTAATTTTTATAATATAGAATAGATTATTTTATTGAGTTATTTCATAATTACTTAAATAGTGACAATGAATATTTTCGTAATTTATAAATTAGTATTTTTTTAATTTTCTTCTTCTTTTAAAGTATATTTATAATTATTCGGTTTTTTTTTTTAATTATATCTATAATACCACAAGATATCTTTACATACCATTTATACATTTGTACATGAATGACATTGACCATATGTTCATGCAAGTCGAGAAGCTTGCCTTCTCTATAAAAGCTATTAAAAGCCGTCTAAGTATAGGCAGCAGCGTTTTGTTACTTTATACAATTTAAAGTTTTTAAGTATTAAATTTTAAAATTTTAAATTTCAAATTGCATTTAATTTCTGCAAATAGATTTTGAATATAATTGCTCTGGTGTCCATCTTCATAAAATGCCATGGGAGTCGTAGTAAAAAAATGGAAGAAAACCTGACCTCTAATCCATATAAAAAGCTTACAATGTGTTATTATAAAACTTACGTGTATGCATTAGCAAACATAATCTCTAATTACATAAGCTTTTCAATACTCCATTTACGCCTTTTACATTAACGTCAAAGAACATGCTTTATATTAGCTCTCAGTCGATATTTTCCAATAAAACTAAATAAGTAGCTTTATATGTCCTTTAATATATATATCAAAAGAATTTTCCGAGAATTCATCTCCCCTAATTTCAGTTTTGAAAAATACGGTGAAAAGGGATTTGTGGAGCTAGTTTCCCCGTGTTTGCTCAGCACTCCAAAAAATATGTAACTTGCAGATTCCGCCCTCGATACGGTATCAAGGATCAGCATTTTGTAAGTCTCAATACGACGGCGTGATTATTTAGGAAATGTGTTTTCAACAGTTCTGGGAATTTAGAACTGAAAGAACTGAAACTTTTTAGAAAGTTACATGCAAGTGCCTATTCAGCAATCATTTTATTATTATAGTGAATGAAATTGAGTTTTACGATGATTAACCGTGTTTTCATTGTATATATGTCGGTAAAATCACAATATAATTTTAAGACACAAAGCAAAAGATAAATTTTAAAAGGGAGAAGTTTTAGGATGGTTTAATGTTTTCATTAGTTATATTTCGCTAAAATCACAATTAAATTTGAACACAGGAGATAACAAGAGGATTAACAAAAAAATGAAGTAATTTAAATTTTGAAATTCAATGCCGTACATTAAAATGTTAGTAGACGGGCCACTTTCCATTACGTTACTACACACGTGGGGTAAATCTCACCCCATTTAGTCTCCCGTTATATTTTTGGCTTTTAGAAACTAATCTACTTCTCTAACTTGTAAAATGCACAATACTAGTTCTTTTAGGGAAACAATCAGGCATTCTATACTTATTTTCAGATTTTTTAGCAGTTTCTCTAAAAATCACTTTTTTTTTTCTAGAAAATATGCAAACTATTTGTTTCACAACTTAAAAGATGAATTTTTTCACAAAATGTATATTAATGACACTTAATACCCTTGTATCAATATATACAAGCAGCTTCTATGTTAGTATTTTATTAAAATTATTTTAGTGCGTGTTATTCCTTAAGAAATGAAAGTATCGAAATGAAACTTTCGTAAACGCGCGGGATTATTTAATCCCAACAGGTATATTTCTCCCAACATAGCGAACAAAGAAAAGACATTGCTTCACTCACCCCTCTTTGACCTTGACATTGAAAGATACAAGGCAGGTCAGAAGCGTCCTCAAAAATTTTTCCTTTTTTCTGAAGAAAAAATGTGAATGAGTGTAGATTTATCCCAGCGCATGTGCTTACAGGTTAAATATCATGTATTGTAGATTACATTGGTTGATCGTCTAGAGAGATATGAAAAATGTTGCTATTCATCTAAAAGGCTCGGATATTGTAAACGACTTTAAAATAAAATTTCCATATAATACTTATTCTGATCTTCCATAATAGAAACTATAAATTTAATGAGTTGTAAAATATTTTTAATTTAGCAAAGTCATTAAAAAATAGTACATACTCTTATATCGATATATATGAAGGGTCATTTTGTAAATCTTAATACGGTGGCGTGATTATTTACGAGATTTGTTTTCAACCTTTCTGGGAATTAAATACTGAAATAAACGAAGCTTTCTTTCGAAAGTTATATGCAAGTGCATGTTCATTAATTATTTTATGATAGTAATAAATGACGTTAAAATTAATCATAATTTAATGTTTTTATTAGAGGGTATTACGTAAAATCAAAACAAAATTTCAACAAAAAATATAACAACAGAATGAAACTTATATTCCATGTTAAGAAAGTACATTATTATACTATAAAAACTAATCGAAATATTTCCAGAAACCTCTGTTAGCAAAAGGAGCTCTATTTTTTAAAATGCTTCTTTAAATCTCTTAAAAATATTAGTTTCTGAGGTTTCTAAAAAAAAAAAAAAAAAAAAAAAGTTTTTCGATCTAAGTAATTGAAAAGTTGATATTGTATATTTCGCGTTTGTGGTTAAAATATAATTCCTAGTACGAATTGAATGTTTCCAACTGAGCGAAAAATGCCCAGGCCGGGAACATTTTTTCGCTCAGTTGAAAATAATTCAATTCGTATGATAACTTTACCAATCAGCCTTATTGTGTTAAAATAATAGTTTATATTTCCTAGGTTAAGAAAAAAATTATATTTTTACAGTCGAAAATAAGTACCCAGAAAATCTTTTCACAGTCTACAAAGTGGAAGAGAAATTAACATGTTTAATCAAAAACTGACCTATCAATAATATCTAAAATTGTCATTCATTTTACCCTAGAAAATCTCATTATGCTAAAGCCTTGAATGATTATGCATAATTTTAAGTAAATGTATGTTTCAAAGAAAAAAAAAAAATTCTGTTGACTGTATTATACTAAGTTAAAAATAAGAACTCGATTTTAAAACATTTCTTTTATTTTAAATGTAATTTAAGGGTGAGTTTTTTAACAATTCTCTTATTATCTCTACTACAGACTACCGCGCCTTTCTATGCTGTGGACTTTAAAAAAAACGCAGTATACTTCAGGTTAGAAAAATCTGTTAATTAAAGGCTTTTCCATTGCTTTTTCCTCTTAATACACGAACATTCCCGCTTTGATTTGCTAATTTTACTCCAAAATACTGAACATTCATCAATCTGTAGTTAAACGGGCCTGAAAGGATTCAACATAAAGCAGTATTTTACTCAAATCACAACAACTGTGACACCTAGTACATTTTCGCATTAAAAAAGAAATTGTTCCTTATATCTTTTATTACCATAATACTAAAAAAATTTCAACTGAAACTCAAATTTTCCGAAAATTCTGCAGTCGAAAGAGGAACGTTTCTTGAAATATCAGAAAAAATCTATTTCAAACAATCTCGTGTTCCAAAATCTTACTCCCCGTACTTTTTACATTTTTTGAAGAATTATTTTTATGTTGTATGATGCACTAGTCATTAAGTATATATTAAAAATATATATATAATTACATACTCTTTAAAAAAAATTACAAATTTGTTTATAAATTTTAGATAACATTTCCTTTTTGCAGTACATTTATGTAAAAGTGAATGAGGTTATCTTTTTGTAAGACATTCTTTTAATTGTGCTGAACCATATGTTCGTTTTTCGTCAGACTTTCATAAACAAATGCATATTAATGCGATGTCAAACATTAATGTCTTTGGACCGACAGATAGAAACAAAAATTATGTCTGTTGTATCCATTTCCCGTGACATGACAGAGTGGACATTTGTACAACTTCATCTATGAATTAATGACCAAGCACTTAATGACCCATGGCAATAAAGCATCCCTTAAGTAGAAAGAACGTAACGGATAGAAGAGAATAAAAACTGAAATGTTGAGGTGGGGTTAGATGCAGTCATTAACTCGATGAATTGCTCATTGACAAAATGGCTAAAAAAAGTATATGAAGTATTTTTGTTAGTTCAGGAAAAGAAATGGTGAAAGTTTTTTTTTTTCTTTTTATATTTTCCTTCATAATTTATTTTTATCTTAAGACGAAATACTGAAAAAAAAGAATAAAATAAATTTAAAAATAAAATAAAGGATTTAAAATGAAACACCATTTACAGATACAAATTACTATAAATATGAATTAAATATAAATATCTATATATATTTATATTTAATATACATTTTCTGAACTAAAAAAAAAGAGTGTAGCGATCTCACTTCATTTGAAATGCGTAAAGCGAGTTACTAACTTTGAGTAAACGGCTTGACCTTTTGCTTGAATGCTAGCGTTCTCACCTACTGATCATGACATCCCTGGTTTAACTCCAAACGTGAAAAATTCAAACTCTAAATTGTTGACAGGTGCAAACACAAAACCTTCAACAACCACAGTTTCAGTTTTAGGCCTGACGGGGAAGCCTACAAATACAGTTTTAGCTCAAGAATGCCCGACCAGAAGAAAAACTACCATCATCACGAGCAGCTGACGAAATCAGGGTCCAAATAAAACTTCGTTGAATGAGTTTCCTATACATTAAAACTTAAAAAAAAAAAGTACAAATATTTTACAAATGGCACCCCAAATTTTACCTAGGCGTGCAAGGACTGAGTATCATTATACAATTTTACGTACATTAAAAATTTTAAAAATAACCCATTTTGCAGTTTCATACATTGCTGAGCAATTAAAATACAATAAAAATATACTAAACAAAAGTAGTCCAACTGTGAACCAAATGTAGAAAATTCACTTAATAGGACTTAAGGTACTACCAAAACAAAGGATTTTTAAAAGAGGTTTTTTTCCCAAATAAGACACACTGCTAGATAACAGTTTTACACTTCAAAAAAAGGTACCAACACAATAGACTATTTACAGATAAATACAACCATGTGCTCTCATAACCAACAGATGGCAGAACCAAATAAATCATCCCCATCACGCAGAGCCTGTAAAATACTCAAAGCACAAAGCCTGTCATCCCGCGCATCACATATACGTACGATTGCACCACTCATGAATACATATCGCTTGTCTGACGTGAACAAAAGTCTTCCTCACTAGGGATGGAGTATGTTGCAATCTCATCTCATGTGAAAAGTATAAAGCGAGTTACAAGCTTGGAATTGGCTTGGCCTTTTACTCAATTATAATGTTCTCGACTACTGATGAGATCCTTGGTTTAACTTCCAACGACGCAAATTCAATCTCTAAAAGATAAAAAGTTTAAACAAAAAGATTTATAAAATGGAATATTCACCAATAGATAACTGTGACTTTTTTGTATTTTTCCTGTTATACATTTTCGGAAAATAATTTAATATATTTATAACTAATTTGAATACTATAAACATATTATTTAAATATATAAATGAAAACAAAAAAAAAATAATTTATGCAAAAAGCTGTTAAATATATTATATGTAGATGTCAGTGGCGTGGCCTGAAAATTTTCGGTGGTCATCGCAATTATTTAAGTTTGTGGTGAAAAATTATTAACTCTAAAATTCAATGGTTTAATGTTCAAAAAAGAAACTTTAAATCTTACCTTCACTTATACATGAACTCCAAATGTTCTGCTAAAACTGGATCGTAGAGTTTTAAAAGCTTATTAAGAGTTTTAAAATATTGCTTGGTCATCGCCGCATCCAGCGATGACCGGACGCCACGCCACTGGTAGATGTAATTAGGCCACGTTGTTTTGTGAAAAATATCTTCACAGTAATAAGAAATTAATATAAAATTGGACCAAAAATGGACTTGTTTATAATAAATATTATAAACATTGTAATATTATATACAAAAGAAGGGTACCCCGATGGTGTGTGGAATATTTAACAAGCCACATTCCATTTCGGCCCTCTTACTTCAGTCTGCTATGATCTGGTTATGCGATCAGAGCAACGGAGAATAGATTTAGATATCGCTCACCCGCAAGAAAAGTGACACATCTAGACAAAAGTAAATTTCACAGGAGAGACAAAAAAATTTGCATGATTTTACTGTAACATGAAATTATTACACTTAGCTCTACATGCAGGAATTAAAAAGTACAGAAAAGCATAAAACCCTTTAAAACGAAGACGTAGGAGGTTAGCATAGCGACAAGTTTTGGCGTTAAGTACCATTAACATTTATAAATT
Organism: Maratus speciosus; assembly: GCA_963932465.1. NCBI lineage: Eukaryota > Metazoa > Arthropoda > Arachnida > Araneae > Salticidae > Maratus > Maratus speciosus. Next base: position 376,085,014 of record OZ010788.1, on the reverse strand, counting down.
TTCAAAGATTTCTATCATGTTGCTTTCTTAATACTTTCAGCCAAAATGTTTTCCCAAGAATATCAATAAAGAAGATTTCTATGTAAAATCAGTGTTAATATTTAAATATTTAATATATAGAAATGTGACTGTACCTTTAAAGTTCCTTACTTGCAATATATTCTTTAAATTTTCCTATATCCATTTAGGACCACACATGATCGTTGCGGATTCAAATATTTTGAATTCTGTAACATTCAGGTAAGTTATTCCGTCATTAAGATATGTGATAGTGGTGCATACAAAATATAAACAAGAACAAAAAATCTTGCGCAAAGCACTAATTGTGAAAGATTTGTATGTATACTATAGGTATGCTAAAATTTAGTTCTGTTAGAAAATGCATACGAAATTGAAAATCCCTTTTCAGCAATTTCCGTCGGAAAACGATAACGTACTTGTACTCTTTAGTGAAGTCGAGTGTTTGATATATCCAATTGATACGCATCAGAAAACATGCAACAATTTACTAAAATTTAAAAAGATACTACAATAGAAAAAACACTTCCAACAATTTCCATCATAAACTATACTTGACTTTGTAATTTACTGTGTTGGATAATGTGTGTGAACGAGATATGACAGAAACACTACATTCTACATTAAACATCTTGTAGTACACCTCGGTGATGTATATCAGTTCCAATATGTTTTAAGTAGTGTAACATCATTAAAATACACCTAACACTTGTTTTCTTCATACGCTATTATGTAACGGAGTTGTTTTGATTGTCCTTGCGAATGAACTGTAAATACTAAACACTTTATTTTAAAAAGAAACATGACATTGTAAACTTCCATACCATATATAAATTACTTGGCAATAAGAGTACATTTTAGAGAATTATAGGCCTGACAAACAAATCGAAGTCTTTTTTCAATTATGTTGGAAATGTTCAAAACTTGGTTCTGCAAGAAAGGTGAAAGTATAAAACTGAATTTACATTGTTTTATAAACGATATTTCCCACTCTTATAATTTCCCCACAGGTTGCATAATGTTAAAGATTTCACATTTTTACTTATAGAAGTGTGAATAGTGCATTAGTTTTGAAATAATCATAGAAAAACCTTGCATTGATATGAAATAAATATTTATGTACATTTAAAAATTTATGACCTTTGAGAAAAACAAGAAGATTCTTTATAGTATATATTTATGCGGATGCATTTGGAATATATATATTCTACAAGAAAAATTACTAAAGGATATATCATTCAATGAAAAGTTATAATTAATATCAAATTGATACAAAAATTTAAATCAGATTTATACAAAATCCATCGGGTAACTTCACGTATATTTGTCTCTTATACATGCATAACAAATCGTTTAAACTACGTAACGCAATTACAAAGCATTTGAATTTTCTTTTGTGCTGTGCCAGAAATGCGCAATTTATTTACCAAAGGATAATTTCGAAACAATTTATGGAAACAATATCAGAATTATATTGATTTATTTGCTAGTGTTATAACAGAAAAGTCTATCTTGAAATTACCCCATTCTTATTTTATTAGCTAATAAATATATTTAACAAAATTTCTTTGAGTTTTTTTAAGTTAATTTTTGGGTTTAAGAATATTTATTTTTTGTACATGAAAATTAGCAATCATCGAGGAAAATTTCACCGATTAAGGGGTCTTGTACCTTTTAAACGCGTCGAAAATTAACGAAAAACTTCAACGTTTGAATTAGTCGATCTCTAAAACCTTTTTATGTATAAACATGAAATTTTGGATATCGATTAAACAGATTGTGCTTTGTAATATGCTACCATTAGAAATTTCTTAGCCTTTTACGGAATTTGTGTATTGTTGAAATCAAAATAGCTTTACTCCAGAAGTCATTGAGCGCAGGATATATTGAGAAAGTATGTATGGATTGTCATGAAATTTGGTAAAGATACTAAAAAAATATGTGTGTTTAAAATGAATTACTTTTAAGTATTTACAATGGTAATATTTTTAGTTATGACTATTTTTATTCATTAACAATATAAAGTTTTTATTTTTTTTTACAAAAATATTTTTTATATAGTTAATGAAATAATTTTGGCCTAAGAGTAGTTAATTTTAAACACACATATGTGTTTAGTATCTTTACCAAATTTCATGACAATCCATACTAACTTTCCTAAGCTATCATGCGCGCAATGACATATGGAGTAAAAAAAGAGCTATTTTGATTTCAACAATACACAAATTCTGTAAAAGACTAATAAATTTCTATTGACAGCATATTACAAAGCACAATCTGTTTAATCAATATCCAAAGTTTCATGTTAATACATAAAAAGGTTTTGAAGATTGACCACTTCAAACTTTGAATTTTCTCGTTAAATTTCGTCGTGCTTGAAAGGTACAAGACCGCTTAAAGGTAATTCATTCGGAATAATAATATTAATAAAATTTTGCTTTCCGATGTATTAAATATTTGTCTTGAGTTAAGTAATGCTCATAACTTTTCCCACAATGATGTCAAAAATATAAAAATATCTGTATAAAAATACCCACTATTGTAGTATTTTGAAGATTGACTACTTCAAACTTTGAATTTTCTCGTTAAATTTCGTCGTGCTTGAAAGGTACAAGACCGCTTAAAGGTAATTCATTCGGAATAATAATAATAATAAAATTTTGCTTTCCGATGTATTAAATATTTGTCTTGAGTTAAGTAATGCTCATAATTTTTTTCCACAATGATGTCAAATATATAAAAATCTCTGAAATATTTTAATACTGATTTACACAAATGTTCCGTAGGGCCAAAATGGTGACTACCGAAAAGGGTGAGACGAGACGAACTCAGTTTTTCTCTAGCCCAGTCATATGTTGCAACACCTGGACTGGTGCACCAAATATCCTTGCAGGATGTAAAACCCTTAAAATCCTACTGTTGATTTCTAGCAACAAACTATCTTCCAGTATGTTTGTGGTTTGCACACCAGTATTTGTGAAGAGAAATATTCACTTTCTTTGATGGCAGAATCTTTGCGTTAAGATGAGACAAAAATTTCTATTTTGCAAAAGTGGTGTGAAATGAAATATTTCCATTTTAAAGACAAAAATAATTCCGGAATTTAAGGATTGAGTAACTCACTATCAGAAATTCGTTTTAAAGGAACTCGTTAGCAATTGCTTGTTGAAGTTGAAGTTTCATGTGTATTTTTGTTATTTGTGAACTTCATAGTGCAAGGAATCACTCATCTGTGATAAGTTCAATTTCTCAATAAAACATTTGTAGAAACAACTTGGTGGATTGTTATAATACAATTCTCACCTTTCGATATACCTGTAACCTAATAAAAAAATTAGACTTTAAAATAATTAAAACTTTATAGTGACATTTAAAAATATCTCTATCACCTAAAAAGCAATCAACTATTAAACCCCTATAAGTAGATGACAAGAGGAAGCAATAAATATTTGGGAGAGACACACACAGGTCACAGGTCATGTGGGAGGAGTAAATAAGCAAATTTTAATGAAATTATGCATGCATTGTAATTCTGTAGGTGGATATACAGACGCATATAATGATCACACAATGCAATGGAAAAAAAACATATTTTTCTATTGGTTAAAGGATACAGAGTCACGCTGTCTTCCAGAAAAAATCTTTTTTCTCAGTTATTTGAGAAAAAGTTCTCGAGAGAAAAACATCCTTTAGATGATTGCCTTATCGATTATGCCGTTATAATTTGAAGGAAGATTACTTCCGAAAATTTTGACTCCTTGAGTTTTTGAGCCATAGTAACTGGCCTATCACCATTGATGTATCTTCGTAATAATGGTCTATTGCCTGATTAGAAGTACTCATCACGATAGACGGATATGCCTCATGGACGACCCAGGAGATGTTAATGAAAGGACGTCGTACTCAGTTATCAACAATGTATAAAAAACATTATTTTTAGCAGTTGCATTTAATATTTATAAGATTGCAAGTTTTGCGCAACTTAATTATGGTATGAAAATAGTGCACTTCTTATTATCATCAATTCAAGTATCACATGTAAGAATAAAATTCTTCTTAATTTTAATTGTAAAACATTTAAAAAAATATTCATCCAGCCTGATGTTTTCAGGATATTTCATTTTTCAAAATTCTTAAAAACATGTAAATATATGTAAATAAACTCTATTTGTATTAAATTTTGCTTTACTTATTTTCTGATTAAGCCTAATTTACTGTTTTGTTTTTAAAGGAATTGGTAATTTTATTACAGGGTAGGTTGTAAATTACTGGCCTAATAATTAATTAAACTGAATCTATTCATGGTCACCTATGATTCCCTGTGGGATTTATAAGACTTATCGTAGCACGAAATCACACATCGCGTTACTTTTAACTTAAGCAATTTAATTAATTCACTAGTAATTTAATTTTAAATTATATTAAGAGAGTCTAGAATCATGGTGCTCATTAACTAAGCGAATTTTCACGGCGTATATGCCTAATGAATTCCAATTTCTTAATTTTTTCTTTCTGCTGGAATTAAATCTTTTTCTAAAATTAATAAATTCTATTCTAATTTAATCAATGTGCATAGAGCGCCAGCACAACTGAAATGCAAAAATTCATACAGAATGTAGGTCGTTTATAATGAAGGATATACAAATAAACGCGGTTCCACCGAATATGGGGCAGGTGGGACACGATGACGAGGAAGACAATAATATGAAAAATTATAACGCTAAATACTACATTATCGGTGGATGATAAGGAAATAGAAATTGTTTCTAATGATTCATGCTTGGGCTCATGCTGATTGTCATTGTTGGGAAGTAAAGCAAGCCATACAATAAACATGTCGATGTGATTCTTGCTTTTGAAGTTGAACTCTGTTTTTAATAAATTATAATTATGTGTTTCATGTTCTCACTTGCGTGGAATAAAGCTTTTATGGTACTTTGAAAAATATTGTTATCTGCTATAAGAAAATATTGTTTATTTATGCATTCGTTATCTTACTCGCTACGTGTAGGAAGATGGTAAATGTGATTTTATTTAGAAAACAATAGTTTTTTACCTATCTGACTGAAAACATTTCAAATATTTTCTGTTTTAGAGAAGGAGTGCCAGAACTGTCTCAAATCAGTTAAATCTCTTTAATACACTTAGCAAATTCAGGTATAAAATCTTTCACCCTAGGAAATTCTCAATACCTTTGCCTGTCTCTACTTGCTTTATGAATTAATTTTAGTTATTGGATATAAAATCTGCATAAATCATGATGTAGATTTCTTAGAGGAATACTTTTGGGGCATTCCACATTAAATCAGGCAGTAAAATACCAATATGTAGCCCACCATCACAGATTTTAATGAAACTGCGTGTGTTTGTTCTTACTGTTAAGGTATGATCACCACTAACTTTTTTGCTCTTTGGTGAAATAGTTTCAGAGAAAAAAATTGTCAAAATTTTGAAAAACTGGCGTCAGTTGGCATTCTTGACTGCTCGGTTTTAAAATGTAGCATGTCATATATATAATCATATTTCAATATCTACTCTACAAATCATCTTCAAATAATTTATGCATAATATTTAGGGTACGCAGTTTATGAAAAAAAAATATATTGTTACGCTTATAACAATTTAAGTGGGTCTAAAAAAATGTTTAAACTTCGAAGTCGTAAATTTTTTATGAAAAATAATGCATTAACAAAAAAAAAAAAAAAAGCATTATCAACAAAAGGCGGTATTTTTATTAAATTTATTTTTTATGGGAGATATACTTAAAGGTGTCCTTTACCTGATTCTGAAATAAAAATAGTGCGATTTTGAGTGGTTTTAGTAGTATTTTCTAATTAAAAATATTTTGAGGTGCATTTCAAATCAAATCAAGCAGAGTCATTCCATGTCAGTTCACCTAAGCCATTTAATCACTGTCACAAATGTCAATGAAACTGGGTTTGTTTATAGCTCATTTTAAGACGTAATCACCTTTAATTTTCTTGATCCTAAGTAAAATATTTTCTAAGATAAAAAAAATCAAAATTTTGAAAAATTGTTTAATTTTTTTTAATGGCAGTTCTATTCAATATAAAATCACTAAATAGATTTCAAATAATGTATATGCGACATATAATGCTGGCAGATTATTATTTCTTGTTTTTTGTCATGTTTAAACACTAAGAGTGTGTATCTAGTTGAGAGTGTTTTATCTTGTGAATTTTTTAAATCAAGAATTTTGTCAAAAATAATGTGTTAATCAAAAATTTATTATCAACCGAAGGCAGGGTGTTATTGCTTTTTACGTAAAAATATCTTTTAATGGTTATAAAATAAAAATAGTGAAAATATGAGAAATTATCAAAGTTTTGGAAAATTACGACGAGTTGCCATTAATGATTGTTCAATTTTCAAAGGCCTCATTTTATATATAAAATCATATTTCAATAACTAATAAAGAAATCTTCTTGAAATAATTTAAGCAGGGTAAATAAAGTATGTAAATTCTGAAAAAAATATTTCTGTAATGTTAAAAAATATTTAAATGTGTCTAAAAAATTGTATAATCTTTGAAATCAAAAATACTTTACAAAAAATAATGAAATTATTAAAAAAGCTTTATCAATCAGAGGCGGAGTTCCTATGACTAATTTTTTAATTTTAAGTTGTACATAATACTACATTATAACTGGATCTGAAATAAAAATAGTGGGAATTTGGTCTGTTTTAGTAGTATTTAAATCATATTTAAAATTATCAATATTTTCAGATGTAAAATCTATCCAATGTATCATCCCTGGAAATATTTTTATTTATACCGTAATTTCGGGTGTATAGCCTACAGATCAAACCATTCAGTTTGGACCAGAAATTTTATTCAGTATTTGAAGACCAATATTTACCGTGATCTAAAAAGTTACATTTTATTTAAAATAATTTCTGTGTAGAAACACGATTGTTTGATCCGCGGGCTATACACCGTAAATTACGGTACATTTATTTTAGGTTTCTAATTATCTTTTATGTTCGTTTCTTAAGGAAAAAATAAGCAATATTGTTTTTTAGTAAAACTTCTAGGGCGAAGAGCAATTATCCCTTTCCAAAAAAGAGAAAAATCCTATCTCCTCACCGTCCAATAGAAATTTTCAAAATGACACTCCTAATCTTTAAACTCATATTTGGCTGCTAATATTGAAAATTTAGCATTGAGCTGCTAATATTGAAAAAAAAATAACAAAATTCACTCCTTTGAAGATATTTTTGACATATTGTGCTTTAAATATATGCAAAAAATGCATAATCCGAATTTATATCTTTCAAATAACTATATCTAAAAAGTTATCTAAAACTTAATGAGTTGCACTTTTGTAACTTTATTCAGTTTCTAATGATATGTAATTTGATATATTTCATCACAATATTGCTGAAAGATGGATTTTCAACATATATTGTATGTATATATATATGTGTGTATATATATCCCTGTTCACAAACAAATTATTTAAAAATTATTCATTTATGTTTAATAAAGCATATATATTGTTTATACACTTATAGAAAATACATATGGTAAATTTTATGATATTATGTCAATAATATCTAAAAGTAAAGAACTTATCTAATAGTATGTAACGAAAAATTTAACATCTGGTGTAATGACAACAAAATTTTATAATTGTTTTACTTAATTTGGATGAAGGAAAAAAGCGTACATGTTTATATTTTATTGAAGTACAGGTGAAAATGTCACAAAGACATTCCTATCTCAACAACAACTGAGTATGTCACATTCACACTACAGCTGATTTTTTTCTTTTTGATCTTTCGAGTTTGATTTCAGATGGTAATGAATTAATTAGTTTTGTTAGAAGTGTCATTGCAGTCAGCATATTAGGTTCACATTTTTTTTTTTTATAATTTATTTTGATTGACTCGATGAACAGCAACATTTAAAGCGACCATTTCATGAATTTTCAATTAAAAGCTGATTTATAAATTCATTATGTTGTTTAGTTATTGTTATCTTCTTAAAATAATTAGTTGGTATTAAGATTTTTAAATTTAGTTTATTTATTATTTGTACAGTTGAAAGTATTTTTCAATAAGAGTGGGCTGTTGATTTTAAGTCGGCTGTTGAGCGGTGTAGTGTTGGTAAACGAACTGGTACTATTTAATTTAATTTTTATTGCTGTAAATAATATTTGTTATTTTATTATTGTATATATTATATTTAAGCAAGAGTAGCAATACACGATATCGTACATCTTAGCATAAAAAGCTTCAATATTTATCATTAAACATTCACATTTTTTGAAAATTTTGTTAAAATTGCTCATATTTTCACTATTTTTATTTTTTAACAAGTAAAAAGATATTTTTACGTACAATTAAAAAAAGTAATAACAGCCTGCCTTCGGTTAATAATAAATTTTTTATTAACACATTATTTTTCATAAAATTCTTGATTTTAAAAATTCACAAGATTAAACATACTCTTGGTGTTTAAACATGACAAACAACAATAAATAATAATCTGTCTACGTTATTTGTCACATATACATTATTTGAAACTTATTTAGTGATTTTATATTGAAATGACCCTTTTTTATGCAGTATTTAAATATAGATCCGTCATTAAATCATTTTAAAAAAAAATCAATATTTAGATATTTCTTTATCTTAAAAAATATTTTACTTAGGATCAAGGTGATTACGTCTTAAAATGAGCTATAAACATACCCAGTTTCATTTAAATTTGTGACAGTGAATTAAATGTCTTAGGCGAACTGACATGGAATGACTCTGCTTGATTTGATTTGAAATACGCCTCAAAATATTTTTAAATAGGAAATACTACTAAAAACACCCTAAATCCCACTATTTTTATTTCGGAATCAAGTAAAGGACACATTTAAGTATATCCCCCACAAAAATAAATTTAATAAAAATACCGCCTTTTATTGATAATGCCTTTTTAGTTAATGCATTACTTTTCATAAAAAATTCATGACTTCAAAGTTTAAACATTTTTTTAGACAAACTTAAAATGTTATAAGCGTAACAGTATTTTTTTTTTCATAAACTGCGTACCTTATATATTAAGCATAAATTATTTGAAGATGATTTGTAGAGTAGATATAGAAATATGATCTCATTTATGTCATGCTACATTTGAAAACCGAGCAGTCAAGAATGCCAACTGACGGCAGTTCTTCAAAATTTTGACAATTTTTTTCTCAGAAACTATTTGACCAAGGAGTAAAAAAAAATTACTGGTGATCATATCTTTTTAATAGGAACAAACACACGCAGTTTCATCAAAATCTGTGATGGTGGGTCACATGCCTGCCTGAACTGACATGGAATGACTCTTTTATAATAATTGGTGTTCGTGAAATTCCATGATAAATCAATCAGATAATTTTGGCGCTGGTTACCTATCAGGTAATGTATTTTCAGAATGTGAATTTAATCTTCAAAATATTAATGTGGAATACGAACAAAGTTTGTTTAAGAAATTTTCATATAAGTTTTTTAATTAATAAATTTTAGTTATATAACCATCTCATCTTTACATTAGACATACGCTTTAGTGACATACTCTATTAAAATTAGTACATGCACGTAGGTAGGAAATTCAGTTTAGGGAAACGTAATAACATGAACTAAAATTCAAAAATAGATATAGTTGAGAGAATAAAATAATTATCGGCGATCATCATGGAAGCCCTTTTATCAATATAAAAAATGAAATATGAATTATTTTTAAACTAAAGTCTTTCCTCATATATTCGATTAGAACGACAATTTAATACAAAATCTACTTTAATATTTGCCCTGAACTTAACCCTTCACTGCACGATTTTTTTCTATTTTTATGAAAAAAATTATTTGAAATCTATATATTGTTCTAATAATGGGAAAAATAGTAAAAAAAAATTAATTTTCAAATTTTCATCTAAAATTTGATATTTTATGGCGTGTACCATATGTACAAAATTAGGGTTTTAAAATATTGTGTTGCTATATTTTACAACCAAATGAGCTTAAATTAATTAAATTTATCTGCTTAACACTCTGCAATTTTTTTATATTAATACTTTTAAGTATTCAGTAAAAATAATAAAATTAATTTTACCTTAATAACTTGATCGATTTTTTTTTGTTTTGTTATTGTTTCCGAAGAACAAATTCTAATTTTTTGTCTTATGCAGCCATCTGACATGGACAAAATAAGTGTTATTCTATTCTTTGGCCTGTTCTCTGGGATAGAGATCATATTGGCAAAATACATGGCACATAATAAGAGTTACAGTGTTTTTAGGTATGTGCCGGATGTGACACGTCGTGCAGTGAAGGGTTAAGAAATCTAAAATTGTGATGACTCTTATTTTACACTTGTGTTGATGTAAAAATGTATTACATCTGTTACAATCACGAAACCTCATTTCGTACCATTGGAATGAAGGGAGAAAATGCAGCACACTGAATTCCCAATACATACATATACAGATATAAATTCCAAAACTTGTGTATGATTCATTTCTTCTTTTATCGCTTCTTGTAAGTTTCGTATCGCAGAGTTTTTTTTTTTTTTTTTTTAATACAAACTTTCTAATAATGGGATGAATAGACTTTGTGCTAAACTATCTAATGATGTTACATTTTATTCAAGCATCGATAAAAGATGATAATTTAATTAGTAATATAGATATATAATCTTTCGATTTGAAATGTTAGTGATACCTTTGATAATGATGGTACGTACCGTTTAAATATGTTTTTCGATTTGAGGCATGTGTACACGAATTTAAAAGCTACAGAACTGCAGTTGTCAATTTTTATTACAATGTGCAGAAAGTAATACAATATTATATTGTTTTATATTAGGTGGCTTTGCTCTACCCCTACTAGCTACGCTCGCCAACCGCCATTTCGACACCCCAGATTCTAAAAGCAGGCTAATTTCATCGACTTTAAAAAGACTGAATTATAATTTTTAAAAACAGTGGCGTAAAACCCTGTAAACGGGTTTTCATTCATATTCCTTTGATTGGAGATTTTTAAGGCGAAACCAACTTTTGTTAAGGGATACAATGGCTGTTTTCGTCTTTGATTAAAAAAATTAGTTAAAAATTTGAAAATAAGCTAATGTAAAATGAATTAAGTAAACAGAATCTTTTTCTCCCGGTTTTTTAACAGTTCTATAAGAAAGTTCTTTTAAATAAAACATTTGAAATGTATCCTTTTATATCTGACGTAATTTTCACGAAAGTTTTCTCTTTTTAACATTCACATGAAAATACTTTTGTTGTTAGAAAGGAATTATTATTTACACTGTTATAGAATTCAAGGTGATAGTTAAAAAGATTATCTCAAAATATGAAATAAATGTCTCGCGCAAATATATTATTTAATTTAAACTGGTTTGCCAACTGTCAATTATTTATCCTTTTTAAATATGACGTAAATTTCCTCCATTTTCGACTTTTAACGCATAATAATGGATTTATTATTTAAAAGTTTTCTTTCTCTTGTAAAATTCATGTGTAACTATAGTTTTTATGACGTGATTTTTAACACGTAATCACTTAATTCTCATTTGAAAGCTTTTGTCAGATTATAATAGCCACGTGTAAATAAATTTTTAATTTGAAGGAAATATTATTCTTTGCGTTGTTTTTAAAATTGGCAACAGTTTAAAATAATATCCTTTTCTAAAAAATGTAAAAAATATCTCTCGAAATGCTGAAAATTTGAATTTAAAATGGAGATAATTCCTCCAAAAATGAGTGAAATAAAAGAAAAATAAATGCAGTCTGCACACCGGGAATTTCTAATGTATTAAATGATGTAAAAATGTTCCTATGTATAGATTTTGGTCATATTTTTTTTTAATGAAATGATAAATATCTCTTAAAATAATTATTCGATTTAAAAACTGCCCGCATCAGCGTGTTTACCAAACATTTCTCTATAATCGCACCAATTTTCATAGTTTTGTATGAGACAGTTTTCTTAATATTAACGAATAAAGACCCCCTTCACAAAAAATATGGATGCCGATCTAGGAGTCTGCCGGGAAGATCTACGCAGATTTTTATTGGTCCATTTCCAAACCGTTACTTTTTTTATATATATAGAAGGATAACACTAATCAAAAGATAAATTCTGATACGTAAACAATCCCGCTTATGATATGACAGAACAAGTAAACTTGGGATTACTTTCTTAACACATATAAAAAAATAAGCATTATACAAAGTTTAGCTGTTAGGAAAAATATTTTCTTAGTTCCCGTATTGAACAATTTTTTTTTTTTTCATCCAACTGCTCTAATATTCTAGTGAATATATCTTGTGTATAATTAAAATAATCATGTTACATTTTATTCAAGTATCAATATGGGAAGATGATTTATTCATTAATTTTGATATATAAACATGAAATTTTAAATGTTACTTATACGTTTGATAATGGTGGAGCGAATTACATAAATATGATTTTTTTTTTATATGAGGCGAGTATGTGCAAATTTAAAAACTTGTAACTGCAGTTGTGAACTTTATTTAGGTTATATTTTAATAGGTGGAAATTTATACAATATTATATTATTTTATATAATGATAAACAAAGGATAAAGTTTGTTTTATAAAAAAATCCCGCTTATGATAGGGCAGAGAAAGTAAACTTGAGATTAGCTTCTTAAAAGTTTTTTTTTTTTTTTTTAACTAAGCATATTACAAAGTTTGGCTGTTTGGAAATCTATTTTTTATTGACGAATTGTAGATTTTTTCATACAACAATTCTAATATTCTGATGTAGAGTACTAGTGTTAAATTAAAATCATGATATTAAATTTTATTGAAGTATCAAGAAAATAAGGTTATTTAATTATTAATTTAGATGTATAATTATACATTATAAAATGTTAATGATACCTTTGATAATGGTGGTACGTACTACAAAAATATGGTTTTCGATACGAGTCAGGTGTGCACAAATTTAAAAGCTTGAAAACTACAGTTTTTTATTTTATTACAATAGGCAGTCAATAATGCAATATTATATTATTTTATATAATACTAAGCAAAAGGCAAATACTGTTGTGTAAACAAATCCCGTCTTTTATATTACAGAACAAGTAAACTTAAGATTAAAAAGCACATTAAAAAGCATTGTACAACGTGCAGCTCTTTGGAAAGATATATTTCTTATTCTCAGCTACTGGGAAATAAATAAATAAAATCATCAAGAAAAATAATTTTCTTTTCTCTGAGGAACAGCAGGTTTTTTCAATAATCTAAAAAGTACAGTAAGACATTTTTACAAAAACTATTACTATTAAAAACGAAAGTAAAATGTTTCCATGAAAAGAACATAGAAAAATTGACCTTGGCGTATTTCCAATCTTCAAACCGGTAGACCTTGACAAACTGAGTAAGAAACGTAGATTTGACCTTGCTTTCAACACGTCAAAACTGTTAATCGACTTCCGCATTGGTGCACTTTTTCAAAGGTTTTTTTTTTTTTTTTTTTTTTTTTTTTTTTTTTTTTTTTAAGTTTATTTCTGAAATATTTTTTTATGTAATCTATTAGACATTGAATTCGGGAGCACTTTCCACGTTAACCGTTTGAGTGCGAACACGCGCTTCTCTTGTGATGTGCCAAAATTAAGGGAAGCGCGATATCCCTCCTCATGTTTTATTCTAAAATTGCAGAGAGGGTGATAGCGATCCTATTTGTTATCTCAGTTTGCAGTGCATTTAAATTGGTTGCACTAGCGAAGCGTTCGATTTCTGTGTATATCGTTGGCTTACAAGTAATTATATATATATATGTTACTGTGAAAGACCGAAATCTGGAGAATGTCGACTTTCACCGGTGAATGTCAACATTCACATAGTCACTTGGTGTGTGTCCGAAATATTTGCTAAATATCCTAATTTCTGACTTACACCGGCAAATGTCGACATTCACCATGCACTAACGGTGAATGTTAAATAAGTCGGAAATTTGCATTTACTTCTCCGTATTTCAGGCGCGATCATTAATTTTTAAATCCTAAAAACCTTTTAATCATCTATAATTCTTAGGTGTGCTGCACGCATATTCACAAATCGGTTCAGATTCGACACTGGTGTTTCTCAGTATATTTTTCTGGTATGAAATTTTGAATATTTTGAAACACTTAGTTTTGTTATTATTTCTATGTACGGGTAATAATGACAGTATTCTAATTCTATTAATATTATAAATGTGAAAGTGTGAAAATATTTGACTGAAACCCAGCGTCAAAACGGATAATTAAATGCCTTTGAATTCATATTATGCAATATATTAATTTTTTTTCAATGTTTAAAATTTTCACTTTAGTTGATAAAATATGCTCATTTTATTTGTTTGTAATACGTAAAGTAACAGTTACAAGGAAATTGTAAAAACATTTACTTTATTATGGAAATATTGATAATGAAATTGCAAAATATGTATACAGAGGTGTGAAAATTATTAGAATAATTGTGAAATTTGCAATAAAATCTTGTTATATTTAAAAATAATACATTATTTAAAAAATATTGATACAGTTAATATTTAGTGTGAACCCCATTGTTTTTTATTAAATATTTGATATGTCTTGGCATACTTTGTATGCGTTTTTGGCAATTAATTTGTATTTCGTTGTCATGGTGCCAAATTTGAATGAGTCTTTCTATCAGATCATTCTTGTTTGTGATGTTGCATTTCTTAATTTTTTTCTCTACAATGGCCCAAAGATTCTCTATGTGGTTCATATGTGGACAGTTTCCAGGCCATCGAAGTTTAATTAAAAATTAAACAAATGCAACATCACAAACAAGAATGGTCTGATAGAAAGACTCATCCAAAGTTGGCATCATGACAACGGAATACAAATTAATTGCGAAAAACAAAAACTCCTGCAAAGTATGCCAAGACATATCAAATCTTTAATAAAAAAAAACAGTATGCACACTAAATATTAAATGTATCAATATTTTTTAAATAATGTATTGTTTCTTTAATATAACAAGATTTTAAAGTAAATTTCACAATTATTCTAATAATTTTCACACCTCTGTATACAGTGGCGGTCAAAAGTTTCCGGCCAGCTTAAAATTTTTGGTTAATTTGTAAGTATACCCATATGAAGAGGAATCTCAAAGTGATAATTATACACTTTATTGACACAATAGAAAAAAACTTATTTATGGAATAAAAAATAAATATTAATAAATTTAATTGACAAAATTAATTGCAAAAGGTAAACGCATGTTCTCAAAAGTTTCCGGCCACCTTGGCAAGTTTGAAAAAAAATGGTGTTATAACAGAAAATAACAGTGATCAACAACATTTACAATTAGTATTTTGTATTCATACATTTAGCAATAAGTACTGCGGCGCAGTAACGTGGCAACGATTCAACGAACGGTTGTAGAACGTCAATGTTAAGTTTTTTCCATGGTTCTTGCAGGTTTTGTGAAAATGCTGCTGAATTGGAATATTTATAATTCCACACACGTTTCAAAGTTAGTTTCAATGATTTTCTATAGGATTCAGATCGGATGATTGGGCTGTCCGTTTCAAAAGAGGAATATTTTGTGCGAAAGCCACTGCTTGACGAGCTTGCATGTATGCTTTTGGTCGTTATGAGGATGAAACAAATAGTTGCGACCTCAATTTGTCCTCCAATAAGGCAGCAAATGATCTTGAAAGATATCCTTATGCATTGCACTATTCATCTTGCCGTGGATTTCAAATAACGGACTGGAACATTTTGCAGAAAATGATCTCCACAGCATAACGTGTCCTCCGTCATGCTTCATTGTAGGAATAACATATCTCGAATCTTATCTTTTGTTTTTAGGCCGTCGGTTATTGTGTCTGGTATCACTCACAAAAAGATTGAATGTCGATTCATCGGAAAATAGTACTTTTTTCCAATTTTCAGTTGACAAGATTTTGTATTCCTTCGCAAATGGCAGTCGGGCCCTCTGATTTCTTTTACTTAAGGAAGGTTTTTTGACACCGACTGTTCCATGAAGTCCTACGTCACATAAGCGTCTTGACACGGTAGACCGACTTATTTCAGCAATTTTTTAACACCCTAAATCACGGGGAATTGCAGCGGCATTTTTACGTGGATCATCAACTGCTTTTCTCCTGATAATTTTGTCCGCAACAATAGTCTTCTTCCGGGGTCCCTCGGACCGTGGCAAGTTCCGAAGGCCATGACCATCTTTATATATTTTTTAAATATCGCTAACAGCAAATTTTCCGATCGACAATTTCGCCTAAATCTTACGAGAGGATTGTCCCTTTAGTGACAAACAAGTCACTCGTTTAGGAACAATAAATTGTTCAACTTTTCATTTTTGAATTTCAAATACGTTATTCACATTGATTAATTAACAAACACGGCCAAAAAAACACTTTACCGATATCAAAAACTAACGGATGACAGATGGCCGGAAACTTTTGCACATGCGAATTTCGAAATCTTCCCCTTTGCATCAAGTATCTTCAGTATCCAATCAAAATGATCACGTGGTCAGAGGTACTTTGCTTATTCCTAACTTTTGACATAATCGTGCTTCTTCTTCGCTGAAACGTTCTGTCAAACAAATCAAAGAAACTAACTGGCCGGAAACTTTTGACCGCCACTGTATATATTTAATATTGCGCAAATATGTGCAAAATGTAAATTGGCAAAAAATATTTTGCTATTTCACTATTAATATTTCCAACTATTATTACTTTAATGTCAAATCTAGTTTAATTTTTGTTTCCTTAAAAATGATATAATATTATAAACGCAAGCGAATATTCAATTGCTACATTTGACTGAAAATAGGTTTCCATCTTATAACTTTTATTTTATATATTACAGACAATTAAAATACGTAAATTTTATTTACTTAAGGGAAAATTCAAACATTGGAAGAAATTAATATAATGGAAAATTAACACAAAAAAATTTAGTTATATGTTTTGATTCTGGCTTCAATCAAACATATTCACATTTCCAGATATATAATGTTATTAGGATTGGGATTATTTTATTAATACATGAATATAATAACAAAACAAAGTGTTTAAAATATTCAACATTTCATACCAAAAAAATATTGAGAAATACCAGTGTCGAATCTCAACCTAGTAGGTATTATGAATATGCGTGCTGCACTTAGTTTCAGCAGAAATCACGTCAGAAAGTATTTTAGAGTACTGTTCCTGGAAAAAATAAAAACAATTGTTTTCTCGTTTATTCTCAATTAATGTATTTAATTTTTCAAGGAAAAAAAACAGATTCAGGCTCACTGCAGTATCCATTCAATATAAATTCGGATAGTGAAAAAAAATTAAGAAAACGTTGCGCGCACTACCAAAATTAGCATAAAACTGACAATGCTGACTGACTCGCAGTAGAATAAAGAATTCGGTGACAGACTGTAGTCTCTCTGTAGAACACCGCTTCTCTTTTCAACTTCCACCAGAGTGTGTTTGTGTTTGTCGACATTCACCAGTGATGGTCCGAATGTACAAGAATATAATCAAATATTCAGTCTTTCACCGACGTATTTGGTATGTGTTGACATTCACCGGTGAAAGTCGACATTCTCCAATTTCGGTCTTTCACGGTAACATATATATATCCAAACACATTCGCATTTTTGGCATATATCCACAAGATTTGTTCCGCACTCAAACGGTTATTCATCTTCTATTCCTCCACACCGGAGGATTTAGTCATTTTGACAAATTTTTACAAAAACGAAACCTTTTGCTCAAACATTTGCTCAAATGTGCTCAAACAAAACATTTCCTCAAATCATCACCAGCATTTTTAAAACGTATCCCACTTCAGGAAAATCCCTCATTTTGAAACAATTGTAGTTTTCATTAAATATTTTCTTTATTGCACTAGTTTGTTTCAAAATAAGTCAAATCAATCGCATTGCAATTATTGCTATTTTAATACATTAAGCGTAATAAAAATGTATCTGGAAAAGCTACTGTTTTCAAATTTCGTTTTTATTGGCTATTTTTAAGGGCGTACCAACAATGTTCGTCACCGGCGTCCAAAATTTAGGCTGCACTCGATACAAATTAACTAGTACATTAAAAAAATCAGTTCATTAAAAACCCAGGAAGAAAAGTATATAATTTGCACCGTGTGTCAAAACATTTTTCAACGATTTAAACCTTATAAAGTTTTATGCAAATTAAGTTTTACTAAAACAGAAATACCAAATATTTTGTATACATAAATAAAATATGTATTATTTATAAATATTATTATAAAATTATAAATTACGCCAAATCTTAGGTGACAATGAAATCATATTTGTCAGTTGTATTTTGTTTAGATATAAATATTATCAAATGGTAACATATAATAAATATTAAATTATAATTAATACTAATATTCCGCAATGAGTAAGCAATTGAATATTTACACGAACAAAAAATAGTGAAGTAAACTATTTATGATTCATTAATGAAAAATATCGGATAATATTTAATACTGAGCTCATCTAAAATATCTTATTATACTGATATGATTGTAATGTATGAAGGTATGTAAAAAATTGTTTAACAGGAATTAATGTTTGGTCGATTATGGGCGTTGCTTAACCACTTTCTGCTTCAAATGTACTAGAATCCATCTTCATTCCACATTTATCTTCTTTGCAGATTCATTTTCCCACTTCAAGTTATGATATATACTGCAGCGTGACCACAAATAATCTTTACAACTTCAAATCTAAATAACTAAAGAATGGAACAAGATATTCCATTTCTTTTATCTTCATTTAAGGGGGTCCGGAACACAAAAATCTTCAAATTTTACAAAAACATTTTATTTCGTTAAAAATTTCTCTTTCTTTTTGCTGCTTAAAATGACATTTAAATAATGTTTCTATCTGAATTACAACAAAAAGACTATATTTTTCGTTTTGGTTTGTTTTCAAATTTAACTTTCAAGCAACAGCTGTCATGGAAACAAACGACCTCTTGTAAAAATGCGTTTTTCTTCATGATAGGTTTTTTTTTTTTTTTTTTTACCATCTTTCGTATTTATAATTCGAGAACCGTTAAAGATAACGGGTTCGGACTTGGAACATATCTTTTTCAATTGTTTTACTTTAATTTGATTCAGCATATTTAAAAAAAAAAATTACTTTTAAAAATATGATTATATATATATTTTTTAATTGCACCACTCTTTTTTTAAAATTTTTCGTTAAATATTTCTAATTTTTTAAATTATTATTTTTAAAAATGCTGAATCAAAATTAAAACTTATATATTTTTGTTAATTTAAATAGAAAAAAAATTGGAATTCTATAAATAATTTTCCGAGTTATAACAATTTTAATTTACCTGAATTTTTTAATAAATTTTAAATATATATATTTTTTTTTTCTTTTTTTTTTTTTAATTATGAGAAATTTTAACATATGATTTTGTTTACAAATGATAGGGTTAACCATCACAAAAAAATTCAGAATTTTAACTCAATAAATAAAAATTATTTTAAAATGTGTTCCGGCCCCCGTTAAAAGAGGATCTCATAAACTTTTGTTTACTTTGTTCCTCAGGTCCACTGTGTAAGTGTTGAAAAGGTGACGTCAGATTTCCACAAAATGACTTCCCCACAACAGAAGGCGCTGTGTGTTTCAAGGTTCATAGAAACAAGATCAGATACACAGATGCAACGGCATTTCAGAACTAAATATGGAAAGAAATGACCATCAAGACCATATTTAGGACATATTTAGTCCTTACATGTCGTTGGGCCTGGGTATCTGATCTTATTTCTATAATCCATGAAACACACTGTGCCTTCTCTTGTGGAGTAGTCACTTTATGGAAATGTGACGTCACCGTTTTACACTTATTCCCTGCACCTCTAAAACAAAGAAAGCAAAATTTTCAGAGATCCTCTTTTAAATGAAGAAAAAAAAATGAGACATCCTGTTCCATTTTTTAGTTATTTAGATTTGAAGTTGTAAAGGAAAATGGTCGGAACGCTGTATTTTTTATTATTACGAAGAATCATTGAACCTACATTCAGATTAGTGAAGACTTCTTTGACAGTTCTAAAAAATTTAAAATTTCACTCTCAGTTTTTGACACAGAATCCATCAAAAATGACTTTTTAAACAACTAATATGCATTTTGAAGTTCTTAAATATTCAGGGTATTCAAAACTCCGAAAAATGCTTGAACATTTTAAATCCTTTCAAGTCATCGGTTCATATCAACACTGACAATTTATTATTATTACCTGTTATAACAATATCCGAAAACTATTATACTTCGTGCATCCATTCTGTTGTAGATAATTATTACATATTTGTAAAAAAGAAAATACATAATGTAGGGTGTTATTAGTTGTAAACTTTATAGTTTGATTACTCCACTATGTCGGAAATTTCTGATTATAAGCATTAAATGTTGAAAACAAAGATACTCATTTGTAAAGAATGTTTACCAAGTTGCCTTTTTTAGTGCCTTTCGCCAAATAATAATACATTTTAAAACAGGAAATGCTTTTTTAATTTTAAAATTTTGACAAAAAGCATGTTTTTGATAGTGTATAAAAAGCGATAAAATCAATTTTTCATAAATATTTGTCTTTACTGTAATAAATTGCTTAAAACTACTGGGATTGAATTTATTTTTTATGATTAATTACACAATTAATTAAAAAAAGTAACAAATGTACTTTGAGCAATTCGAAAAATAGTTTCTAAATTTACGGTTCCATTTTTTTTTAAGTATTATTTCAAACCAATAATTAGTAGCTGAATTTAATTATCTAAGTAATATCAAAAAGAATATATAAAATACTCAATTGTTACTTTCATGAGAAAAAAAAAAGAAATATTTTTTCACAAGGTATTTGGAAAGTCGACTAAAATACGACCAGTGGAGATGAAGAAAAACTTCTTGGATACTTCATGTTATTGATAGACAAATATTATGATTAACTCAAAATGTAAGAGCTTACATTCCCTATTTGGGGATATTGCCGTTAGATCTTCCAAGAATTTTTGCACGGACTCTTCGGTTTTACCGATACAGAAGATTTTGATTGCTAATATAATATTATTCTTAGCTGAGATTTTCTACTAGCTGTAGCAATATAATATAATAAATGCGATTTATCTTATCTGCAAGGAAATAATAGCGAATAAATAGTAATAATATATTTTCTTTTATTTCTTTAAGAAATTAGTGAAATGAAACGCATTGGTACATAATAAAAGTGTTTTTACTTTCTTGCATATTTAAAAGAACAATGTTTTGGATTCGTAAAAAAAAAAAAAAAAAAAAAAAAATCAGCAAAGGAATTTTTACGTTTTGGAAGGCCCTGAACACGTTTTGAGCGTTTACAGAAAATATAGGTCCATGAGTTTGTCTGTGTGTCTCTGTGATGTCTATCAGTACTTGTGTGACACAAATTTCGTGGGCGCTATAGTTCAAGGTCTAATGCACGAAATTTCATCAAACATCATATTCTACTAAACTTTTATAAAAATAGGAGCTGATTAGGATGTGGTCTACATTGCCAAACAGGTATTCTCTGCTATGGTCTATTTTTCACGATTTTAGCGATAGCTATATCTCAAGAACGATTAAATTGTTAGTTAAAATTGGTTGCAGACAATTTGATTTATACACAAGAAAGTTTTGGGAT
This sequence comes from Maratus speciosus, assembly GCA_963932465.1. Classification (NCBI taxonomy): domain Eukaryota; kingdom Metazoa; phylum Arthropoda; class Arachnida; order Araneae; family Salticidae; genus Maratus; species Maratus speciosus. The sequence continues at coordinate 376,063,287 of OZ010788.1, read as the reverse complement.
GGCCACAACGTACTACTTTTTGCATTTTTCTTTTAACTTGCAATTCTGTTTGTGTGTTTGTATGTGGAAGTCAAATCTTGTTGTTCATTTTTCACCTACCTCAGCTTTGAAATTTGGAATATATACGTATTCATGATGGCAATACAGGAATTTAACGTTCACTTTTTTTAAAATTCGATTCTAAGTGTGTGAAAAAGGGGAAAATTTAAAAAAAAAAAAAGTCACAATGTCTCATAATCCAACGGAAATAAAATCTTGAAACTTTACATGACTATAGTATAACTAAATTTAGTAAACACGAATTTCGGAATTTTGAAAAATTTGACCGCAAATATAGGTCCTGTCGCAAAGTGCCTTCCGTTTATGAAAGGCATCGCTAAAATACTACTTAAACTTAATGGTTACTTAATTATAGTTTTATTTCCTATGGAGAAATCACTATCAGTTTCAAAAATGAATATTTTCTGAAAAGTACTATTGGCAGAGTTACCACAGTAGCGCCAAATTTTGGCCAACGTGGAGAAATATCGTTAAATTTGATAGTGCAACATGTATAATAATCACTTATAAACAGATTAAGTTAAATAATGCAATAAAAAGAGATACAATATCTTTATTAATATTAACATCGCACAAACGGCGACATTTTAAAAATCATTCATGAACGAAAATATTTTCACATAATTTAAAAACAATAACCTAGTAAACAATGCCACGAGACATGATGCAATAGCTTCATGTCTGCAACAGGGTGTATCAGGGAGGTTCAGGGATGGACGTACATAATCATATCAGGATGTACAGGGACATCATGTCTGCATCCGACATGATGCATTGATATGCACCATATCTCGTGACGTTGTTTACTAGGTTATTGTTTTAAAATTATGTGAAAATATTTTCTATCATAAATTATTTTGAAAATGTCGCCGTGCGATGAACCGTGCGATGAAACTTTCGTCAATCATAATATAAATATCACTTTTTATAGCATTATTTAACTTAATTTGATAGTGCAATTAAAAAAAAATTAGTGAATTTTAATGAAAATACGTTAAAAAATACTATTATATTATTAATAACGGAATTTAACCATATTCACAGTTATCCAAATCAGTTTTGAGAAATAGATGTAAATATAAAGATCGTTGAGATAAATTCTGGATTTTGCTTTTAAAATTTCAATGAAAAATAAGTGAAGTAGGCTTCCCACTGCTCTATTTTTTTAATACTAGTGCTTCTAAAAAATAATTTTTGTGGAATGTTTTTGCAATATTTGCAAAAGTTGCTCTTAAACCGGCAAGTAAACTCTAAAACGAAGAATTTTATTTCAAAATAGTGGTATTCTAAAAACAGAAAGAGTGGGAGCCCTTTTTAAGTAAAGTTGTCATATACTTAAAGTTGTCACTAAAAACATAATGTTATTGAAATTTTATTAAAGTTCAATAAAGTGTTTTACTTGTGAAAAAATATAACAATAGGTAGCGCATTTAAAAAGTATAAGATTTTTATCAAATCAACAACTATTATGCAGTTATTATTATTTCCATCTGAAGATTTAAAACTTTACAAAATATTACAGATAGATCAGAATTACGAAATTTCAGAGAATATTTTTTTTAATTTAAAAGAGTAAGATAATTCACGATTTTTCTTTCGTTTATAAGAAATAGTAATCACCATTTAGCATAATTTTAATTTATACAATGAAACACCTATCCTGAAATCGCAGAAACATTGCGTGCAGCATTTTCACAAAAAGAATCATCTATTAAGGGAATACTTCTTATTGTTTTAGCAATTTAAATACGATTTTTAACAATTAATAAACATACGATATCAGTTTAACGTTTAGTGTTTGTAAAATTTATTTACTACCTAAATGCGCCAGGTTAAAAATACACTTATTCCATAAATATTATGACTCATTTATTTTAATAAATGTACATATACGACATTTTTTATGCTTTAGTCACTTTAAGGGTTGAGAGTTCTCTGAATCTAAAATATTTTAATTAATTCAAACAACAGGGAACGGAAACACAGCGTCAGTTAATGATAAAATATTTAATTAAATTTGAACATAGGTGTTCTTGTTTCAGTCGGTAGGTTATTAAATACACTATAATTATCTGAAAATGTATGTTTTCTACAGATGTTAAAATGCAATTCGTTATTTTTATCATTTGGTATTTTAAATAAAATTTAGTTATATAATCATACAGAGCTTAACGCTTTGAGATGTGTTATTTAATAGATTTATTGTCGAATATGCATTTTATTTAGCAATTGATGATGCAGCAGATTATTTGCACAAAAAATGATTTTGCTTGGCCTCTCTCTACTTTTCGGAGACTTTTTAGGTAAATATTAACCAAAAAATTTGTCCTTACATCAAATGATTTATCTTTTTATTTACATTCAGTTAATATAATATCTATATTCGATCATTTTAAAAAGAGAAATTAATTATGCGAATAAAATATGTATCCGTTTTTATAATTACCACCCCCCCCCCCCAAAAAAAAAAAAAAAAATCATTTTGTGAAGATTACATGACACAAAAAATCTTAAGTAGAAACGAAAAAAGAAAAAAATGCAAATGCAATACGATCCCGAAAACTTTTATATCAGAGCCTCTACATTATAACAAATAATAATAATAAAAAAAAGGTGCAATTATTTCTCATCATAAAATCTATTGTGGAAACCGTGCATTAACATTTGTATTAATGCTCGCTTTAACTGTCACAGAAATAATATTTTCGTCTGTTTATTATTTAGAGCTACATAAATCTATCCCAAGCAATTCCACCACCAAAATGAAGTAAAACAGTAGAAAATGTATCGCAGTCATTGTAGAATTCCATATTCAGCTTTCAAATTGTGATATTTAAAAAAAGGGAAAAAACTGACGCATTATATACAATATTGCATAAAAACTATATATCAAAGTGCCCTCATGATTAGGGTCAAAATTTAATAGCGTATCTATTTTCATTTCCTTAGTTTTAAGCCGTTTGCAGAGAGACACGCTGAATGAAGCGTGTATAGCACTGTGGGCAAAATTTGTTGTTAAATCTGCGCAGAAATGACAAGCATATGGAATTTTCAATACCACTTTTTTTCATAAAAAGTTTCACTTATTTAATAGCAGAATTGCTGCTATTAAATAAAATAAATATTAATCTTCATAAAAACCTTTCATCATCATCTTTTTGCCTATTTTAAAAGACCATAATTCGCATATATAAGCATGCATGCATATTCGTTTTCTATTAGATAATATTAATGCGATACAAAAATATTTACATAGTTTAAAAGATTATTTGTATCTTAATGATTGTACAATTTCATATTTAGCTTACAAATTGTGGTATTTTAATGAGAAGTATTTGATGTATGTCAAAGTGTTCACAATGACTAGGGCCAACATTTAATAGTCTACTACTAAAAGGACTCATTACACTGTGTTATAATAAATAAAAATAATAACGGCTAATCAGTGTATAGAATATATTTAAAAATCTACAATTAAAATAGCATACTACTCACAGTAATAATATAGAAATATATTCCAACAGTTTCTAACAATAAAAAACTTGTTCATCATCAGGGAAATATCCAGGAGGAACCAACACGTTATGACATTTACATTACACAATTTGTAAAAACGAATACTGAGATTCTTTAGCGGGAGTATTATAACGTGTTGGTACCTCCTGATATTTCCCTCATGATGAACAAATTTTTTATTGTTCGAAACTGTTGGAATATATTTGTATTTTATTACTCTGAGTAGTATGTTACTTTAATTGTAGGTTTTTAAATATATTCTATACACCGATTAGCCGTTCTTATTTTTATTTATTTTTATTTAATTGTCTATTCATTTTTCATCTCTTTAATTTTAAACCGATATCTTTGAGACACTCTTACTTAATCTTAGACAGCACTGGGGGCAAAATTTGTTGTTAAGGGAGGGCAGAAATGCCAAACCTCTGGAATTTTTAATACCCCTTTTTTAAATAAAATATTCGCCTATTTTAAAGCAGCAATTCTGCTATTAAATAAGACAAAGATTAATCTGCATAAAAATCTTTCTTTTGTCGATTTGGAAAGGTCATAATTCTCATGTGTATGAATGCATATATTTGATTTCTAACAGATAATATTAATATAATGAAAAAATATTTACATAATTTAAAATAATGATTTCTTTTCTTTTCTTTTTTCCATTTTATTTGCCATGTGTAGTCATGGAAATATACATGTATATATATATATATATATATATATATATATATATATATATATATATATATATATATATATATATATATATATATATATATATATTTAAAGGAGGGGGGGGGGGGGGAGTTATGATAATTTTTGTGCTATTTTCATTATTGAATCATTAAAAAATTTACGATGTTATGTATAGAATTGAACCGCACATCATTCGTATGTATTTGACTATGGAGTTCCACTTGAAAATTGGGATTTTCGCTGGAAGGAGGAATTGCGAAGCTATTTTTCTTCATTTTTCGTAGTTCTGTTGTACTATTCGTGTTCATGCAGCGATGGGCAATTCGCATCTAGTTAACCCTGCGATTGTCAATCAGCTGACTTACAACAGAATAACTAAAAATATTGATTTTATTAAATACTTTATTAATATAGATTATGATCGATATTAACTCTTTTTTACTTCGATTAGTAACATAAAGCAGAAATTTAAGATGGAAATCAAAATTTAGTATTGAAATAATAACACTGAACTAGTGATGGGCGATTCTCGAGAATTCGACAATCGAGAAAAATCGTCATCGTAAAAAGTCCCAATCGATACAGCCATCGATTAATTCATATAATCTACAATCGAGATGTTTTACAATCGATTATAACGAGAAAAGCTAAAAACAGTTATTGGAAAACTTAGCTATTATTCTGTCCGACAATTTCATAGTAGTGATAGGGCTTAGTGATGGGCGATTCTCGAAAATTTACCAATCGAAAAAAATCGTTATCGTAAAATACACAATCGATACAGTCATCGATTACTTTCGAGAATCTACAAAGGAGATGTTCTAGAATCGATTATTGAAATCATTGTTTTTACATATATATAAGGCAGATTTTATTAAATATAGGGTAACTGAAAACAGATGGAATAAAAAAACAACAAACCAAAGGGAAACAATAAAGGAGCCATAAGACTGGAAAAGTCTTGTAACGGTGCCCCCTGGTTGAAAAAAGCTGAAAAAACGCGAGTAGCTATGAAGCGGTAAGGGGAGTTTAAGTATCAAAAATTAGAATTTTTCGGCAATTAGCACCAAAATGGCCAAAGAAATAAGAATCAAAAGCACCCCCTAGTGGCAGAAATATGAACTAAAGGATGATAAAAGGGATCAAAATTTTCTATTGATTTTTCTACGTCATTTGAGATTGGATCTTTAATTTCCCCATTTTTATAAAGTCTTCGACTGGAATACATTAAATGAACTCCCGCGGGGAGCAAAGTAGGAGGGAGGGGCAAGGAAAGTGCATAATATGAATAAGTGGTCACAGGACTTTCCAACGATATGGCACATGAGGGGTGTCGGCTAAATTTAGTAAAGTGCCCCCGCTCGGGGGCAAAGTAAGGGGAGGGGCGCGGGCGATATATAAAATGAAATAGTAGTCACAGAGCTTTCCAATGATATATCACATGAGGGGTGTCAGCAAAAGATAGAAAAGAGTCCCAACTCCCAGGATTCCAATTATCGTGCCCGCCCCCCCCCCCCCCCCCCGAAATATACCCTGCACATCCTTCTCTTTGAAATTTTCATATATTAAAAATTATTTATCGGAGGGCTCCGTAAAAAAAATCCGATCTAAAATGTTTAAAAACGCTACGATTTCAAAAAAGTTCGAAAAGTGCCTCTCTCGGGGCGCCAAACTAAGGAAGGAAGAAGAAAGGTTCATAATATGAAAGAGTAACTTTGCGATGATAACCGAAAATTTTCCGATGATAGATCAAATGACTGGTCCAAAAAAAGTTTGAAATCTACCCCTCCCACGTGGGTTCCCTCTTTTATCCTAGAATATACTCGGAAATCACGCAGCCCCACTTTTAAAATTTTATATTTAATAAATAATATTTATCGGAGAGCTCCATTAAAAAACCTCATTTAATGATATTTATTGTAGAAATCTCTACAATTAAAAAAAAAAGTCACCCACGCACCGCTCCCTCCCCCCCCCCCCCCGAACCCCTTCCGGAATTCAACTCTGGGAGGAGAAAGGTTCATAATATGAAAGAGTGGTGAAAGGACTTTCCGATGATATGTCAAGGAGAGGTTTGGTAAAAGTTTGAAAATTACCCGCCCCCCCCCCTCCCTTTGTGCACTCTCGCGCACCCCAGAATTCACTCACCTTCGTCTTTGAACTTTTTATATTTAATAAATAGTATTTATCAGAGTCTCCAGGTATGGGGCAGCTTGGCAGAGCTAAAATAAGAGAAACATTGAAAATTCGGGGCAAAATGACAATAAATTTAACAGTAAAGTTTGAAACTAGGACTATACAGAACTGAATACATAAACCACTGTGCTTCATAACCCACATCGGTTAATAGCAATAAAATGATAAGTGCCAGTTAAACTGATGGCATTGAGCTCACAGGTTATTAACACTAACTGTATATTATACTCTTATTTCAAAGAATAATGTCCCTCAAAAAATAAATGAAGGGAAATATCCCCCCGTTTGCCCCTTTTATACTTAACCAATGAACCTCCAAATCTAATCAGGGAAACTCCTTAACTATAATAAATCAGTATATCAAATTTGAAGCAAATCAGATAATTCTGCATGAAAAAAAGAAACATATCGCTAAATTAAGGGTGGTCTAACCCCTTTAACCCTTTTATACTTAACTAATGAACCTCCAAATCTAATCAGGAAAGCTCCTTATCAGAACAAACATAGAAAAAAATTAAAGTAAATTGAATAATTCTCCATGAAAATCCATTTATCTAAATTAAGGGGAGGGGACTTGCCCCCTTTTCGCCCTTGTATACTTAACCAATGAACCTCCAAATCTAATGAAGGAAGCGCCATATCGGAATAAATCGGTATATTAAATTTGAAGCAAATCCAATAATTCTGCATGAAAAACCCTTTTATCTAAATTAAGGGGAGACTAGCCCCTCCCCTTTATACTTAACCCATAAACCTCCAAATCTAATCAAGGCAGCTTCTTGACATAATAAACCGGTATCCCAAATTTGGAGCAAATCGAATAATTCTGCATGAAAAACCCATTTATCTAAATTAAGGAGGGGGTCTAACCCCCCTTCCCCCCCTTTATACTTAACTAATGAACCTCCAAGTTTAATCAGGGAAGCTACTTAACATAATAAACCGGTATACCAAATTTGGAACAAATCGAGTAATTCTGCATGAAACACCCATTTATCTAAATTAAGTGGGGGACCAGCCCCCCTTCTCCCCCTTTATCCTTAACCAATGAACTTCCAAGTTTAATCAGGGAAGCTCCTTAACATAATAAACCGGTATACCAAATTTGGAGAAAGTCAAATAATTCTGCATGAAAAGCCCATTTATCTAAATTAAGGGGGGACCAGCCCCCCTTCTCCCCCCTTTATACTTAACCCGTAAACCTCCAAATCTAATCAAGGCAACTTCTTAACGTAATAAACCGGTATACCAAATTTGGAACAAATCGAATAATTCTGCATGAAAAACCCATTTATCTAAATTAAGGGGGGGGGGGGGCGGACCAGCCCCCCTTCTCCCCCTTTATCCTTAACCAATGAACTTCCAAGTTTAATCAGGGAAGCTCCTTAACATAATAAACCGGTATACCAAATTATGAGCAAATCAGATAATTCTGCATGAAAAGCCTATTTATCTAAATTAAGGGGGCGGGTCTAGCCCCCTTCTTCCCCTTTATACTTAACCCGTAAACCTCCAAATCTAATCAAGGCAACTTCTTAACATAATGAACCGGTATACCATATTTGGAGCAAATCGAATAATTCTGCATGAAAAACCCATTTATCTAAATTAAGGGGGGGTGTCTACCCCCCTTTCCCCCCTTCATACTTAACTAATGAACCTCCAAGTTTAATCAGGGAAGCTCCTTAACATAATAAACCGGTATACGAAATTTGGAGCAAATCGAAGAACTCTGCATGAAAAACCTATTTATCTAAATTAAGGAGGGGGGGGGGGACCAGCCCCCTTTCTCTCCCTTTATCCTTAACCAATGAACCGTCAAAACTAAACAGCGGAACGCCTTATCAGAATGAACATAAAAAAAAATTGAAGCAAATCGTACATTTTAATCAAGAGTTATCGCGTTACGTACATACATACGTACGTACAGTACATGCATACACACAGAACCGACGGGTACATTAGCTCCCAGGCTTAGATAGCCTGTGAGCTAAAAAGAGATTGGATAAGCAGATGGACTCCTTTGAGAAATCATGACTTAAACCAGAAATGCGGTAAGTTTGACTCTGAAAGCTTCATTTCCATCTCGCATTTCGGCAAATCTCATCTCGATGATTTTTCCAGCATTTCGACGCTTCCAGACGGGAATCTGCTCGATGGTTGGTTCTGTCGCGGTTTTAAACCTTTCGGGATGGGAAGTCTCTCGAGAGTTTCTTCTCGCCCTTTTCAACCTTTCCCGATGGGAAGCCTCTCGCTTGTTACTCTCGTCCTTTTCGAAATCTCCCAATGAAAAGCCTTTCGAGAATTTCTCTCGCGCTTTTCAACATTTCGCTATGAGAAGCTTTTCGAGGATTTCTCTCGTCCTCGGCAGAGAAGAAAAGTAAGAAAATTTATCGAGAGTACCAAGGGACGAGATAGAGAAAAAGGCATGACGATGAGCTGTGAAATGAAGCCCTAATTTTCAAAGTTTCTCTTATTTTAGCCCTACCAAGATGTCACATACCTGGAACCCTCCGATAAAAATTATTTATTAAATATAAAATTTTCAAAGAGGAAGGTGGGTCGGGTGATTTCGAGGGAGGAGGATGTGAGAGTGGACTCATGGGGTGCAATTTTAAAAATTTTACCGAACCCTTCCTGTGGCATATAATCGAAAAGCCCTTTGACCACTCTTTCATACTATGAACCTTTCTTCGCCCAAAGGGGGGTGGGGAAGGGGCGAACAAATTTTTAAAACCGTAGCCGATTTCTATAATAAATTTAAATATCACTTTAAATATGGGTTTTTTATGCAGTCTTCCGGTAAATATTATTTATTGAACATAAAAATTTTAAAGTGGCGGCTGTGTGAATTCCGTGATGAAAGAGTGGGCCCACGGGGGGAGAGAGGGGGAGCAATTTTCAAACTTTTTTTGGACCAGTCATGTGATATGTCATCGGTAAGCTCTCGGATGACTCTTTCATATTATGAGACTTTCTTCCTCCCCTTCCCAATTTGGCCCCCACTGCGAGGGTAGTTTTTTCCGCTTTTATCACTTTAGATCGGATTTTTTTATGGAGTCCTCCGCTAAATATTATTTATAATATATGAAATTTCAGGACACTTTTCCAAATTTAGCCAAGACCCCTCATGTGACATATCGTTAGAAAGGTTTGTGACTACTTATTAGTGCTATGCACTTCCGGTGGCCGCCCCCCCGGAGGACACTTTTCCAAATTTAGTCAGAACCCCTCTTATGAGATATCGTTGAAAAGGTCTGTGACTACTTATTGATGTTATGCACTTCCGGTGATAGTCCCCCCCACTCTTTGCCCCCCCCCTCCCCCTGGGGGACACTTTTTCAAATTTAGTCAAGACCCCTCGTGTGAGATATCGTTGGAAAGGTCTGTGACTACTTATTGATGTTATGTACCTACGGTGTCCCTACCACCACTTTGCCCCCCCCCGGGGGGCACTTTTCCAAATTTAGCCAAGACCCCTCATGTGAGATATCGTTGGAAAGGTCTGTGACTATTTATTGATGTTATGCACCTCCGGTGACAGTCTCCCCCAATTTGCCCCTCCCGGGGGACACTTTTTCAAATTTAGCCAAGACCCCTCATGTGAGATATCGTTGGAAAGGTCTGTGACTACATATTGATGTAATGCACCTCCGGTGACCGCCCCCCCCCCCTTTTCCCCCACGGGGGTGTTTTTCTAAATTTAGCCGAGACCTCTCATGTGACATATTGTTGGAAAGGCTTATGACCACTTACTCATGTTATCCACCTCTCGCACCCCTCCCCCCTTTCCCCCCACGGGGGGGGGGGCATTTTTATAAACTCAGATCCAGACTTCTCATGTGACATATGGTTGGAAAGGCCTAAAGACCTGTGACAACTTAATCATATTATGCAGCTGCTGTGCCCCTCCGCTCGCTTTGACCCCTCCCCCAAGAGATCTGGTCCGACGTTCATTCGTTTCGATATTATATTTTTTACAAGATTTTGTAGTGCGTGCTCACCACACCCGCCTGCTATCATATATCAATGCCGTATATAGCGGGTAACCTGTTCGTGATTTCATATTACAAGATTACGCATAAATTAGGGGCCCCAATTAAAGGAGGGGCCCGCTAGCGGTCGAAGTCACCTAGTCTTTATTAACATCGACTCATTCCAGTTCACCCGCAGACTATTCTTGATAAATGTATGACGTATATAATACATAATATATGATTTATAAAAGAAATTTGCAAACTGTAGTCGTCGAAATAAAAATTTATACAATCGAAAAATATCGAGATGTCCATACAATCGAGAAAATCGAGAAAAAACATCTCGTTATCGCCCATCACTATACTGAACTATTGACATGTGTAACGAATTTCTGAAATGTTAACAAGCATGAAAAAAAAAAAATGTTTGGGATGGGCACATCCAAATACTTTCACTTTCTGAATAAATAACATTTTCACAGACCCAGCCCGAAGACTGTAAAAATCTATCCCGGAAACGGCCTGCGACTGACCCCATCTCATCTTCATTGCAATCACACGGCTAATTGGGTTCACCTATCACTTGGATTTTTCTCGTGATTTAGAATATAATTTGGTTTCATGCAGTTCCACACTAAACATACTTTTCAAATAAACTATTTAATCGTACGTAAAATATATATCTTTGTTAGAATAAGATTTTTACAAACCACATGTACGGGGGTGGTTCAATAATTATTGTCTCGAGTGCGTATAAATTATTTGTACAGCAATGGTTGATGTGGAATATTGAAGCCTAATGTCTTAGATGCCTATATCTTCAATTTCAGAACAGTAGCTGCTATATTAATTTTTTTTTCGTCTTAGGTTTAAGAGGTGGCACCTAGCTTCAAAGCGGTGTTAGGGAAAAAGGCTGGTTTGGAGATTATGGTGCCAGACCTGAAACAGTTCTGGGATATATTTGTGACAGTGGATGAGACGTGGCTACATCACTATGATATAGAGTCCAAAAGACAGTAGCCACGTCTCATTCACTGTCACCCCCACCCCCACCCCTTTTCAAGCTAGGAACGACCTCTCACACTAAAAACGAAAAAAAAAATGTTAATATAGCAGCTACAGTTCTGAATTTGAGCATATAGGCATGTAAGACTTTAGTCTTCACTATTCCACATCAACCATTGCAGTACAAATATTTTATACACGCTCAGGACAATAATTATTGAACCACCTTCGTAATTATATCAATTCGTACAATTAAAGAAATATATATGCTAGCAGATTTGTGACATGCCTTATAAGTACTGTTACATTAGAGGATGATAAACATTTATTTTAGACGCAAGCGATATCATTTCATAGTCCTCCCTGTTAATAAAAAATAAATATAAGTCTTTCACGGCATTTTTTATTATTGATGTTCAAATAGATTATATCTTCATATATATAAATAAATTAAATTTAAAATACATTTGTAGAAAACGAAAAAAATTATGTCTGAAATAATTGAGTAAGAAATTTTCCAATGCGAATTGATTCTCTTACTTGGTTACATTTTAATTAATTACTTTTTTTCGCACATTACAGAAATTAGCAATTAAATTAATAAGTATACGATTTGTTTCTTCTTTTTCTGTTTATAATGTAAATCGAATTCTTTTCAGATAAACGTTTCATTTTATTAATAAAATGTTGAAATAAATAGGAAGGTTTTTTTTTTTTTATGTAAAATACTATACATTAATTTTGCAGATTGTTTTTTGTTATAAATTTTAAATCAAATTTAAAAATTTAGGAATAAAAATTATTTTCTCAAACGTTGATATATATTAATGAGCTTTCTTAAATTGAATAGAAAAAACAATATTTATATTTAATATTTATAAATCGAAGTATTTCAGTAAAATATAATTTATGTTTTTTCTTATTTATCCTATGTTTTGCATTTCAGTTAATTAATTTTCTAAAATTTCCAATTAGAGTAATTGAACAATTAGTGAAATCATGGATACTTTTAAAAATAATATAGTAAGAAATGTATTGTATCAAGTATAGTAAATATAAAAATGCTCAATAAATTAAATTAAGAATTTTTATAAATATTTCACGTAATTATTTTTGCTATGAATTTTAAGGCAGTTCTCAAATCCCAAACTGGCTATTATTTGACACATTTTTTATTTAATGAATTTTGTTCACAAACGCATGAAGTTGGTGTGATCTTTTATCCAGAAACTTTATAACCGAAAAACTCTCAGAGTTGCCGTATTGAACAAAAGTTCAGGGCGCGACAGCGAGAGAGAGGGGAAAAATATGTCAAGTAAAAATAATGTCTTATAATCATAGATACGGCTCATTTATAATGCAACGAAAACATTTATTATGTGGCACAAGTTGCGGTGTATGTGCTAGCGTGCGCGCCGTGCACTCCAATTGGGAGGGATTTTATATTGGTGCATAATCAATTTTTGTTAATAATTTTGAAAGTAGATAATATTACCCGGATATTCAAACCATTTGAGCTCAAAAAGTCGAAAATCAATAAAGTGGTAGCTATTTAAAAAAACGGTGTATTTCTGACCCCTTTTTTAGCATTTTAACCTAAAGATATTTATGTTTTGTAAAAATGAACGAAAGTGGTACAAGCTTCAATAAATTATGTAACTTTTAATTAAAAAAAATAGAAAGATCGGTTTAATAGCTTGCGACCTCATCCCGCACTGCTTGACAATAGTCATTTTACGTAAAATGCATTTATAGTGCTCTAAAACAGTTTGAGCCTGCGGCGCGTTGCGTTAAAACACTAAATAAGTTAGAAAAGACTTCGAATTCGGCCAAATAGTTTTTCAAGGGTTTTTCGTTTTTAATCCACATATTATCGGGAACAGAAAAATGTAAAAAAGAAAATTCGAAATATAGCATATCCCCCTCTCCCCAATTAACTATGAGTCAGAAAATAAACAATTAAATTTAAAAATTCAAAAAACCCGACTGCGTAAAAGCGAACTAATTAATTATTTCTCAGGAATGTGAAACTATTTTTTTTTTCAATTCCTACTATTAGCTCACACTCTCGTTATATATATCATGTTCAAATTTTCAATCGTTAATAAAATACTTATTATTCATCTAATCAAGCTCAAATAAAATTTTTAAAACTTGTAGTGGATAACATTTTATGTTACCCAGTTTTTTAAAATATTAATTCATTAATTAAATTAAATTAATTAATTTTCAATAATCGAGAGAGCCCTCTTCTTGATCAAGGTATTTTAAGACCGAGAGATCCTTCTTCTGCAGCAAGGCATTTTAAGCGCCACTCAAGAGGAAAGAAGAATGGTAGAAAAAAAATTCTCTTATTGACCTAAATAGGAATTGACTTAAAATATTTTTTTATATTACTTGTTTATATTACTTACCTATATTTTTTATTTACTTGTATTGATGACTTTTAAGTTGTGTTTAATTGTCAGTTCCTATCTATGAACACTGTTTTGATGAAGTATATAGATGACTATGATGGTTAGAGTTGCAGTAAAGCAAGAGATCCTACATACGCAACTTCCAGGTTGTATAATATTTTAACGGAGCTTCTGACTGTAAAATAGTCAATGAAACATCGTCTTCATTTTGAAAGATCTACCCAATGATCTGCCACTCAATGGGGTGCGTAATTTTTTTTTCTCGTCTTCATCGCCATTTTGTATTTTACGGCCGCCATTTTGAATTTATAAAAACAAAACCTAGCCCATAACCTTCGGGCCGTTAAAACAAATTGATAGAGACCTCATTCATTAAAATCCATCCATGCGTTGGGATGTTTCGAGGGTATAAAGAAATCCACATACACAGATACGCGTGAAAAATATAACCCTTCTTTTCAGTCGGGTAATAAGTCAGAGAGATTCGCAATGTTGAATGGGGAACCTATTTTTTTTTTTTTTTTTTTTTTTTTTTAAGAACAGCCATAAAGAAGTAATACCCAACAAATACATTACTTTGAAATTGTGTAATTAATGTGTAACGCTGTATAATTTTTTAGCTTATATTTTTTTTTGCTTAGCGTACTGAGTGTGCCGTTCAGTGAAAAGACACTTGAGGATTCTAAAATAATTACGTATTAACATTTGAGCTTCATTTACCTTATTTCAATCGTTCAATGATCAACTAGTATTTAAAGTTGCAAGTTCGCAATTTTTCCGCTCTCGTTTAGTAATTTTATCGGTAAGCCGCCACTGCTGTAGTGGAATACAATTCCGGAGTATTTGTACAGTTTACAGTTTATTTTACTTTCCTTCTTAACTAAACTTAACAATATATCTATATATATATATATATATATATATATATTATGGTAAATAATACAAAAAAAAAAAAAAAGAAGAAGAAAAACCTTATAAAATAAGAAAATATTTATAAAAAAAATAAAAAATTGTAAAATAATAAAAAATTATTATAGGACGGATGGGCGGGTAGATGTTAAGAGTACGGAGGAGGATGGTGTTGTCTGGATAATAAGCAATGGTTAATTTAAAAATTTTAATTATAACTACATTGCTAATACACTTTTTATATGGAGGTTGATTCTATATTTTATATATATATATATGGTGACGTTAAATTTTTATTTCAATTTATATTGCATTTATTTAGCTTAATTAATATTTAATCAAGTTAACAATAAACTTGTTTTTAATTTTTAGTCTTCTCGGGATAATATCATATTAATTTCTATTAGTATACCATCTTTATTGTGAATAATATGCATAATAAGTTTAATTGATATAACTAATGATATTACAGTTTGTATTAAAATTCGGTTATTAGTATTTTATTATTCCTCTATACTTTTTAATAATGTTTAATTTTGAACTTAGTATTAAATGATTAACTAACGGTTTTATCTGAAGGTTAATCCAATATTCATATTCTTTAGTTTTTTATGGTTTATATGAAAACAAACCACACAATTTATTTGTTGTCATTAGGCAATTGGGAATTGAAGATTCTGACATAATTATATAAATATCCATTTTTTTTCTTCTTGTTCATTTTATTATTTTTTTTCTGAATATTTAAAAGTATTTCTTATCGTTTATATTTTTATTATATATAATTTTTTATATATAAATTATTTAGTTTTATAACATATTGCTATATTATATTATTCTTGTTTTGTAACTATTTAAATTTTCCGTATAGATTAATTGGGTAAGGTGTAGAATATATTGTAATCATTCTATTAAAATTTGTATTTATTTAATATTTATATGAAGAATGAAAAATAATATAGTATTTTTATATTAGGATTTGTTGGGATATAGCAGTTGGTATATTATGAATTAATTAACTTATAATAGCATAATCTTTATGACATTTTGTTCATATTAGTTTCAAGTTAATATCATAGATGGCAGCACTAAAATTTAAATTGGATTCTGTCCCTGCTGCGAATAGAGTAATAATATCAATTTTTAACACATGGTGGAGCATAAAGTTAGCTATTTGCGATTATGTAAACTTATAGTTTCGGTATTTTTTACTTTAGTTAAGAAATTTAAAAAAAAAAAAAATAAAAGTGTTAAGAGGTAATTTACTTATTATGAAATTTTTTCTATTTATATTATTTTATTTGCATTTATCACGGTATTTCAAAAAAAAGATTAACTGTATACATTGGGTTTTAAAATCTGCGTTAACTTAAATGTAAAAATAACATTAAACTTATCGTGATTTTGGATACTATGTGCTGATGTGTATTTGGATAAAATAACTGGAATTTAATTAGGTATTTTGTGTAATATTACTATTTTTCCTTGCTATAAATTAATTATTTAAAATGTTGTAATGCTTTTTTCCATTTCATAGCATTTAATTTTAATCTGTTTTTAGTTTGAAAATATTCTCATGGTTATATTGGTCGTTAGAGTACAGGAGAAAAAAAATTCTGCTTTTAGCTTTTTTTTCTCACAGAAAACGACTGATATTGCTTATATAATTGAATTCTGTACTCTTGAAAACGTAATTCAATATATAAGCTTTTCAATTTATTCTATCGAAATCCATATTCTTCTTTTTTTCTTCATTATTAATTCTTGTTATATAGTACAAGGGACTTTTTTTTATGCATATGAGCTTGTTTATTATGTTTTTGGTATCTATTCAGTGTTTTTTGGAACACTGTATTGTTGTAAATTCATTTATACTATCACAATTATTGATGGTGGTCAGTAATGTTTAATTAATGGTTATATATTGGCATTCAAATTATTATGCTGCATTATGCGCATGTAATTATGAATGTAAGCTAATTATGATGTTATTAATTATGATATATTTTCAGTTTGAATACAGCAATTTATTTTGAATTATTATTCCTTATTGTTATCCTATGTATTTTTTAAATATATACATTAGCTAAATGTTTTTAGCAATCTTCTAAATATTATGCGCATAGATCTTTGCTGCAATAGCGCATAATCTTTGTGTATTATATAAATGATTTCTACTCGGTAGTTATGGGATACCTCTATAAAGAAATCCCATTAATTTTTTTCATTCTTATCATCGCAACGATTCATTTAATGATTTTTTCCAATCTAGTTAGGTATGTTATATGTATTTTTTATATGTTATTATATGATATTGTCCTATATAGATTGTTCTGTAGAGCTATGCTTTATTTATATATCAATATATTAACTATAAATATTGCTAATAACAGTTTTAATGATCATCTGCTTTAGATATATTTATTTACATTACTCTGTTATGAGAAGGCAATTGAGATAGCGTTATGGACGTCTTTGCATGGTTATTGACGCTCTTGGTTCTGGATTTTAGATGCGAGTATTTGACTTTTTTGTAGTAAAAAAGTCCATTGATTTCTTGCTTTTATAAGTTTATGCAATGCGAGTTATCATTCTTTTGGTTATGGAAATATTAAAGGACGATTTTGAGTACTACTTCTCTGATTTGTACATATTGTATATAATTTCATATTTCATACTCAAGATATTTAAAATTATGAAATAAATTATAAATCAAGACTATTTTCTTAATTTTATTATTGATTTTTATTTTATTTTTATCTTACTTATATAATTTTTTTCAATTATTGCATTTTCCAAAAAGCATTTTTATATATGGCAGTTCTTAGTAAAAATCTCGATCCTGGCGAGATACAGTCAGCATCTACGCAGTGTAGTGCCCGGTACAAGAATAATAATGGGGTTATTCCTGGATCGTCATCCAGTGACCATTTATACACTCCTCTTCCTCCTTTATTTTTTTTGCAAGTGTTCTCATGCTCGGTGCAAGACATGTCCATACGCTTCTCAGTCACAAATTGTCTCAGATCCTAATTTTTCAAATTTTTGTAAAGCCTTTAATGTTATATATTGTATTAAGTGCAACTTATGTAATAGGAAATATATCGGTGAAACATCAGGTCCAATTCATAAACGTATCAACCAACATCGATCAGACTCTAATAAAAACAAAGCAAAAATATACAGTCTACAGCTGAAATTCAACATTTTCATAAACATCAATTTAAATATACGACAATTGAAATCCTTCAAATTCTAAAAAATAAATCAGAACGTCTCTATATGGAGTCATCTTATATGTAATATCATAACACCATTTATCCATATGGACTAAATGGTGAAATATTTAATAGACCTGTTAAAGTCTACACATCTATAAATAACGCTAATGATTATTCTCCAATTTATCCTACACTTAATCATAATTTAAATTGTAAAACAACATGAAACAAACGTGGAAAGGAATCATCAGCAGTAGTAGTTTCCAAAAAATATATCACTAAACAAATAAGTAATCTTCAAAGTAACTATTTAAAGCCATATAATTGGTTATTAATTCAAAAATACATATTTGGTATTAAAAAGAAACAGATTGCACAACATTTAAATGTATTTCTTAGTAAATCTTTTTCTAAACATTTCTCTGATATTTATTTTGATCTCATTATGACTAAAAATTTTCGCCTTGCTTAATCCTGAGATTTCGACGACTAAAGAATACAATATTTACTATAAAATTTTAGTGGTAAGAAAAAAGCGTAAAAGTTGGCAGCTATGCTAGAGTTAATATTAAAAAAAAAAAAAAAAAAAAAAAAAAAAAAAAAATTCAAAACACAAATACTCAAATGATAATGACTTTTTCAAATCAAATATTTAATAAAATTAATATCAATTCCATTATTAATGATAAAAACTGTTATTTTCCTATTAATAATCTTCATATATCAAAAAACTTTAAATATCCGAATGTAATTGGTAGAAAGATTTTTAACTACAATACATTTTTAAAAAATAAATCTGCTGCAAATAATTTTCCGTGTAAATTCATTGACCCCAATCTAAAAAAAATATATAAACAATGATCATGGACATATAATCACTGGAAATCTTAATATTGTTAATGATTTTAAATTGAAAAAACTAATGGGTTATGGTACTAAATGTAGACTTCCATCTAAATTTAATGTAAAATCTATTATCAAGCAGTTTACATATGATACAGATGTTTTATATATAAAATTTCAATCTCTTATAATAAACCTATTGAATATTTTAATCAATGAAAATTATTAGTAATTGAAAGATTAACTATGGCTTCAAAATATAATATTTCTGATTTAGTTACTATTAACACAAAGCATTTTATCCAACAAATTAATAAATTACAAAAATACTATGTTATTACATAAGTAGACAAATCTCCTAATAATTATGCAATCATATGTAAATCTTATTATCACCAACTTCTTACTAACTCTATTTCTTCTAATAAATCTTTTCAAAAAACTAATGAAAATGTAATTGTAAATAATCGTAAAATTCAAAGTTATTATAAACTATTAAATATTCTCTCTACTACCTTTAATTATCCTTATTTAGTACTTATTCCCAAATTTCATAAGACTCCTATTAAATTTAGGACTGTAAGTATTGGATGTAATACATATAATAATAAAGCCAATAAACTACTATTAAAAATTCTTAATCAATTATACATACTGACTACAAACAATGATAATACACATTGTATAAAAAACAGCTATCAACTGGTCAATATTATGAAAAATCTTAATTGTGTACATAATATAAGGACATATGGCTTCAAAGATCTTTTTAATAATATAGATTTATTAGATTTACATAATATTATAAATGCATTATTTAAGCAGTATCATCAAAAACTTGATTTACCATCTACTATAGATATAGCTTATTTTAAATCTTTAACTAACTTCATTATCTATAATAATTATATCTTGCAAGATAACCCATTATATTTACAACACATCGGTATACCACAAGGTGGCTGTATATCCAGTTTATTATCTGACTTATATTTATATCACTATAAGTACTTTTACGAATAATAATCTACATCTATATAGTTATATTGATGACATAATTTTAATTGCCACTGATCAAACTAAAATTTCTAAATTTCCAGTAGATTATCCCACTAATTTGGAATTAACGGAAAACCTCTTATCTAATAATACAATCAACTTCTTAGATCTTAAAATTACAATAAAAGACAACAAAACAATAACAGATCTACATGATAAACGTAAAGAATTTAAATTCAAAGTTAATACATTTAAAAATTTTAAATCTTGTCTTCATCATTCTGTATATCGAAATATAATACTTAACCATTTATATAGAATAAAATGTTTATGTTCTTCTCATCTAATTAATAATAATATTAAAAAAATAATTTATAATGCATTAAATCAAGGTTTTCCAAAGAAGTTCATATATTCTTTAATATACAACTAGTACTTACATAATCTAAAAAAAAATAAAATAAAAAAAAAACATGCGTAAACAAAATTACAAAAAAACCCTTATAAAATAAGAAAATATTTATAAAAAAATAAAAAATTGTAAAATAAAAATTATTATAGGACGGATGGGCGGGTAGATGTTAAAAGTACGGAGGAGGGTGGTGTTGTCTGGATAATAAGCAATGGTTAATTAAAAAAAATAGATGAGGCATTTTAATTATAACTACATTGCTAATACACTTTTTATATGGAGGTTGATTCTATAATTTAAATATATATATATGGTGACGTTAAATTTTTATTTCAATTTATATTGCATTTATTTAGCTTAATTAACATTTAATCAAGTTAACAATAAACTTGTTTTTAATTTTTAGTCTTCTAGGGACAATATCATATTAATTTCTATTAGTATACCATCTTTATGGTGAATAATATGCATAATACGTTTAATTGATATAACTAATGATATTACAGTTTGTATTAAAATTGGGTTATTAGTATTTTATTATTCCTCTATACTTTTTTAATAATGTTTAATTTTGAACTTAGTATTAAATGATTAATTAACGGTTTTATGTGAAGGCTAATCCAATATTAATATTCTTTAGTTTTTTAGGTTTATATGAAAACAAATCACATAATTTATTTGTTATCATTAGGCAATTGGGAAATGAAGATTCTGAGATAATTATATCAAAAATCATTTTGTTTTATTTAAAAGTATTTCTTATCGTTTAATAATTTTATCGTTTAATAATTTTATCGGTGAGCCCCCCATGCTGTAGTGGAATACAATTCCCGAGTATTTATACAGTTTATTTTACTTTCCTTCTTAACTAAACTTAACAATATATATATATATATATCCAAAAACCAAACCAAAAATTCGAAACTACGGAACTGATCCAACAATAAATAAACTAAACCATATGACAACAACAAAATAACTAAAAACAACATGCTTTAAAAACGGCAAACTTTAAAAACATTCAAACTAAAACCAGAAGAAATTGAATCCATGGAGACAGGCGCATATATATATATATATATATATATATATATATATATATTATGGTGACTAATATGCATAATAAGTTTAATTGATATAACTAATGATATTACAGTTTGTATTAAAATTGGGTTATTAGTATTTTATTATTCCTCTATACTTTTTAATAATGTTTAATTTTGAACTTAGTATTAAATGATTAATTAACGGTTTTATGTGAAGGTTAATTCAATATTCATATTCTTTAGTTTTTTATGGTTTATATGAAAACAAACCACACAATTTATTTGCTGTCATTAGGCAAATGGGAAATGAAGATTCTGACATAATTATATCAATATCCATTTTTTCTTTCTTCCTGTTCATTTTATTATTTTTTTTCTGAATATTTAAAAGTATTTCTTATCGTTTATATTTTTATTATAGATAATTTTTTATATATAAATTATTTAGTTTTATAACATATTGCTATATTATATTATTCTTGTTTTGAAACTATTTAAATTTTCCGTATAGATTAATTGGGTAAGGTGTAGAATATATTGTAATCATTCTATTAAAATTTGTATTTATTTAATGTTTATATGAAGAATGAAAAATAATATAGTATTTTTATATTAGGATTTGTTGGGATATAGCAGTTGGTATATAATGAATTAATTAACCTATAATAGCATAATCTTTATGACATTTTGTTCATATTAGTTTAAAGTTAATATTATTGATGGCAGCACTAAAATTTAAATTGGATTCTGTCTGCTGCTTCGAATAGAGTAATAATATCAATTTTTAACACATGGTGGAGCTTAAAGTTAGCTATTTGCGATTTTGTAAACTTATAGTTTTGGTATTTTTTACTTTAGTTAAGAAATTTTAAAAAAATTAAAAGTGTTAAGAGGTAATTCACTTATTATGTAATTTTTTCTATTTATATTATTTTATTTGCATTTATCACGGTATTTCAAAAAAAGATTAACCGTATACATTGGGTTTTAAAATCTGTATTAACTTAAATGAAAAAATAACATTAAACTTATCGTGATTTTGGATACCATGTGCTGATGTGTATTTGGATAAAATAACTGGGATTTAATTAGGTATTTTGTGTAATATTACTATTTTTCCTTGCTATAAATTAATTATTTAAAAAGTTGTAATGCTTTTTTCCATTTCATAGCATTTAATTTTATTCTCTTTTCAGTTTGAAACTATTCTCATAGTTATATGGGTCGTTAGAGTACAGGAGAAAAAAAATGAGCTTTTAGCTTTTTTTTCTCACAGAAAACGACTGATATTGCTTATACAATTGAATTCTGTACTCTTGTAAACATAATTCAATATATAAGCTTTTCAATTTATTTTATCGAAATCCATATTCTTCTTTTTTTCTTCATTATTAATTCTTGTTATATAGTACAAGGGACGTTTTTTTATACATATCAGCTTGTTTATTATGTTTTTGGTATCCATTCAGCGTGTTTTGGAACACTGTATTGTTGTAAATTTCATTTATACTATCACAATTATTGATGGTGGTCAGTAATGTTTAATTAATGGTTATATATATATATGTGTGATGTCTATTACTTTTATACTATTAGTAGACATTATACACTATTATTTTGCACCAGAACATATATTTAGAATGTAAAATGCATTGATGCATAGAGTACGCTGCCCGTGTCTTTATATTATTTAAACCGACTGTGTTATATTAATTCTAATTAAATAACTTTTTTACCGATTTTATGTTTATTAGTTTTTTCTAATACTGGAGATATCATTAAAGGTTGTTGTTTCAGTTTTAACAGACGATGGCTCATAGAGTGCGCCACTTGTGTTTTAAAGTTATGCCTTTCAGGGGCAAGGTTGAAATAATTGAATGACACCAGTATTTACAAGAAAATTTATTTGTAAACAAGTAAAAGTATATTTTCGTGTGCATAATAAAGGTTTAATTTTCATTAACAAATTTGGGTGCCAATGTGGCAATTAGAGATTAAAATTATGTGATGCCATAGCGGCATCACCGCCCTTGAAGAGGTGAATACAAATTGTACGTGTATTTAAAAGTTAATGTAATGGATTGTCTAAAGTTTCAAAATGCCTCCATTCTAGAGCGGAAGCGTCTAACATTAGAAGTTTCTTCGGCCACAGTCAATATTTTTTCTTCAAAACGGCCTAAATATATGTTATTTTGCACAATATGTGTTAAATAAATGTGAATAAAAGAAATGCGCCATATAATAGGAATTATCAACGGGGTACAGCGTTCCATTTTTATTATTATTATTAATATATATATTTTTTTTACTTTTGACGTCATTGTTTCATATTAAATTATAAGCAGAAGTTCTCTTATACGTCCATTAAAAATATTTCAAAAACATATATTCTAAAAACACACTCAAAATATATATTAAACATTTAATTGCTAAAAAGGACGTCAAACGTTAATAAAATACATTAAAAGATCTTAATAATTTGACATGTTTCGATTGAATTTACTCAATCATCATCAGAAAAACAAATAAACACAAAGATGGAAAATGACAATAAACTATTACAAATGAAATTAAAAATTTGAATTGTTAGATAATTTGAAAATAAAATAGGGCAACGTGAAACATGTTAAAATATTACGCGCGTGATTTTTATTTATTTATTTTTAAATTTCATTTGTAATAGTTTATTGTCATTTTCCATCTTTGTGTTTATTTGTTTTTCTGATGATGATTGAGTAAATTCAATCGAAACATGTGAAATTATTAAGATCATTTAATGTATTTTATTAACGTTTGACGTCCTTTTTAGCAATTAAATGTTTAATATATATTTTGAGTGTGTTTTTAGAATATATATTTTTGAAATCATTGTTTCAATTCAAAATTATTCTTTGTAGATTCATTTAATGTCTGCAATAGATGCTACAATGAAAATTATCATTTCGAAATAGAGGTAGAATTTTTTTTAAATTAGGGAATGTGTGATCCTTGACTATAAAGTGCTAGTTACAGCCGTAAAGGATCTTTATGCAAGTTCATGATTAAGTTTGTCATATAGGGACATCTAGATTTTATAATTGAGCCAAACCTCAGAACATTAACATAAACAAAATTTGTTTTTTACTGTTTATGTTAAGTTAAAAAAAAAAGAAATAACTTCAATATATTTTGTAAATAATATGTATTTTTTATAAACAATTTTTCCTAGATAATTTCATATTTTTTTATATTAAAAATTTTTATTAAAATGTTTTCTACTGATACGCTTTTTTAGGCAAAATTTTAACCGAATAGTAAGAATTAATATCTTTATATATTTGTTTAATATTTAAGTATACAAATGAAAAATTGTCCTAATGAGAAAAAGTTATATTTCTTATAGAATTATTTATTATTTCTTTTTCGTGGAAACAACAACGTTCGTAATATATATCAGAAAATACTCTATAGCATGAGCTAATTTATATGGAATTCTTTTTGCCGAAACAGGACAAATTTATTTTTTTCATTAACATACTTCAGAGCTGCCTGTAATGAAAAATACCTTTCGATATTTAGGTTTGGTTGGAATGTTGATTAAAAGAGATTTTTGTTATCCACTGTTTGGTAATCAAGAAATAAGATTAACTTTCTCTTCCATGATTCAGCAAGTTATGGCGTTTTAGCAATACAACTTCTGAATATAATCTATTGTGAATCAAAACATGTTTTGATAAAAATGGTCAGAGAGTTTCTTCTAAACATTCCAGTTTTACTATTTATTTATGGGTTTCGGTAACTTTTAAATGTCAAAGCTGAACAAAAGTATTTTTTGAATAATCTGATCCACATTTATAAAATTTTAAATGCATATTAAAAAAAACTAAAACAAAAACAAACAATGGTTATTAATTTTGCTTTTTCGAAAATATACATTTTCTTCTTATTTTGTTATTATTATTATTTTTATTACTATAGTTATTGCTATTATTGTTATTCTTACTATTATTGTAGTGCAACTATATTCATACACTACCATGGATTTATGTCTGAAAAGAGGGTAAGACGGACATAACTAACCCGTAAACATCATTACTTACCCCTCATACGTAGTATAGGGTAAGTCTTGTAATCATTTTTAAAATCGAAAAATATTTTTTGACAAATTTACACGTTCCAGGCACTGGAGATTCGGAAAAACATATTTTTCGAAAAAAAAATGTCGTCCGTCTGTCTGTGTGTATGTGGGTCTGTTAACGATCTATCTCCAACAAATTGAGATATAGGCTTGAAATTTGGTGTGTACTTAGTATGTAATAATGGGAAGAAGCCCTTATAACCTCGATTATCCTGAGCTATTTTTTACGGACTCTTGAAATATTCGTTCTGATAAAAGGTATACACATTTTTTCAATTTTTTTTTATTTTAAGGAGTGGATATAAAGGACATTTTGAACAATTTTGACACAAGAAAAATTTTCCATAAAGAATGAAGTCGATCTAAGAATTAGTTGCCGAGATTTTTGCAATCATATTTTTCAAACTCTTCGATTTTTCATGATAATGTATTTAATTCAAATTTCAATTCAAAGATATATTTTAATTGGAAATGAGACGCTTAATCTGACGCAGTAAACTGTTAGTTAATGTCATTATCATTTTTGGTGTTAGAAGAATGTTTCTTTTACACAATTTAGTACTTCTTGATTATCCCGTCGACCAAAAAAACTATCGCCAAACTATAAGGTTAAATACCCAATAATGGCTTATCGCAAATGTCACATTCACTTGACATTAGACACGTTACACGTGTTTGTTACGTCATCAAGTGATTTTTACTTCGACGGTTTATTTGTATTTTTATTAATCTTTTACTAATTTATTTGTTCTTTCCTTATTTAAAATAAAAATTATGTATATTTGTATAGCTTTGCGATTTATATAATTTGTCGAAATTGATCGACGGGATAATCAAGTAGTACCCTCAATTCAGAAATAGAGCATTACTATGTATTAAAAATATTTAAATATACGTTTAAATTTTATTTAGCAATCGCAATGCATTTTATAAATATTTTACACGTGTTTTATTTTTATATTTTATTATATGCATATTCATGATACGTAAGTTTTACAGTGGCCCCCAAAAACTAGTTTTTTAATTTAAATAATCTACAAATAGTGTATAAATTAAATCATACAGCAAAGAAACATTAACTTCATTCTCTGATTATATATTTTTACAAAATCTGAGTAGTCGCAAAGTCGAATAATTTCAAAGACATAAATAAAAAGTTTTTGAAAATATTTACGCAATGATAAATAAAAATAAAACAGTATGAATTTATATTTATTATTTACTTATATTTACTTTACTTACTCGCATTCCATTTTGGCACACAACAGAATACATTTGCCAGGGTATTTAATGAGATTCTAGATGAAAATACAATTCAATTTACCATTTATATACCAATTTCAGACATTATTTCATTCTTAAAAGACAATTTTAATCACTGTAATATATGCAGTCTGTTTCCATAATTACAGTGATTGTATTACAGTCATTAAAATTGTCTTTTAAGTATGAAATAATGTCTGAAATTAGTATATAAAAGGTATGTTATAAATACAGGCATTACAATCTCAAATGTAGACAACTACATTTTTATACAATTCAATTATTGGAAATGCAATACTTAGCCTACACCTGATATTTTTCTGAATTCGATTGATTGAAAAATGAAGATTTTGTAATGCAACTTACTGATTTGAAGTACAGGCTTAAAAAATTGCCAAATAAGAAAATACATGAAGCCTTTGAAAAATGAAAGATTGCCATTGAGCAAAAATAACGTTGAAGAAATTATGGTAAAATGAGAATAAAATACAAAGAGGTTGAGCAATTTGATGAAGCTGTCATTTGCATTTTGACATTTTATTTAAGTAGAAACCGTTTATCAGATAGCTCCAGCTACGCTTGGATTCTATATAAAGCAGATAAGTACACGGTAAAAAAAATCTGTAAAGTTACTAAATTTTTTCTAGGAAACGGGGATTTCTAGAACTTTTTATGTAACGGCAACAACAAAAAATCATGTAACATACACACTTTTGCCCCGAAAATAAAAAATCTGTAAGTTTACTAAGATTTTTTTTAGTAAACGGGGATGGCTAGAACTTTTTATGTAACTGCAACCAGGATTACAGATAAATGTTTAGTAAGATTGCTGAAATTATAGCAGATTCATTTGTAACGTTACAGATTTCTGTAGATTTACAAAAACTAGTTTTGCTGATTTGCAGCTTTTTTTGTACAGTTACAGATGAACGTTTAGTAAGCATGTAACTTTACATGTGCGGAACTAAGGTTTCTTTTTTACCGTGTACGCACCTTATATCAATTATATTGCATCTATAATAGAATACTGTAATTGCAGTAATAATTTTTTCATTCAAAAACAGAACACCAATATGTTATTCATATTTTTTTTTATGCTTATAACAAATATTCAAGGAATTTTGATTAAGTAATATTTGTTCCATTAAACGTTTTGGTTATTGGCACATCATGGGTTACCAAAAATATCTTCTGGAAACATTTGATACGCAGATGTGAAAAGATTCGCTATCCCTGCTTTAGATTATTTCATGTACATTCGTGGAGAAAAAAACTAAACACCCCTACTAACTCTGCAACAAATTATTGTAGAAGAATGTTACTGGTACTAAACTATTTGAAATAAAGTCTACTTTTAAATGATGTACATAAAATTTTCTTACAGGGACATCTATGTATCAAAACAAACCCTAACTTTTTTTTTTTTTTTTTTTTTTTTTTTTTTTTTTTTTTTTAATAGCAATACCCACGTTTGACACCATAAATAAATTCTACATCCTAAAATTAGCGTAAATCCAAATTATCATGAATTTCGTACGATTAGTTCCCGAGAAATTAATTATTTTAAAGTGAGCCTATTTTAGGTGCTGTATCCAATTTGAAATTCCGTACTCGATTGATGAAATGCTACTGAATGGCTATATCACTTCTATTAATGTATAATTTCTTGCAAATAGTACCATTTAAACTCGATCAATATGTTTCGACTATTTTCAAGCCAAATATTTCATTAAAATTAGTAATATATATATTTTTTTAATTACGCTTTTCTGCACATCATAGACGACCCCTTAAACCATTATTATGATATTTTGTAATCGTAATTCGAAAACTACTTGGAATAAATTTTGTAAATTCAGAATTTGTATAAATAATAATAAATATAATATACATAATAAATATAAAATCAAAAAAATTGTAGGTTACAATTTATATTTTTTTATATTAATTTCATAATCCATAATTCATATTATATATTTTTTTAATTACAAATGAAATATTTTTATGTTTTGGCTTTTTAGTATTATAACCACACAAAAAAATCACCACATTATGATTATAATTTCAGGAACTATTAATATAAATATGAAAATTCAATTTAACATTAGAAGCTCTAAATTTTGAATGTTTATATATCTAAAACTTAACATCCTAGAAATTTCGTTTCTAGGCAAAGTTCGAACCGAAGATTTAAAATATAGTGTCTAAATTGGATGTTGCAATTGAAAAAAAAAAAAAAAAAAATTGGTCTGACTTTGATTTTTAGATGGCCTTCTAAGTCAATTTTATATACATCATTTAAAAGTAGAGTTCATTTCCAATCGTTTGGTACCAGTAACGTTCTTCTATTATTTTTAGTTGCAGAGTTAGTAGGGGGTGTTTACTTTACATGTATTTTTGCTGGACGACGAAAAAATTTCATTATATTTTACAGTGAGCAACATAACAGCGCAATGTTTTTATGATAATATAAAAATGCTTTTAAATGTTGTGTAATATAGCAATAGCGGAAGTTTGTTTTTTCAAAATTTGTGTTCTACACTGTAAAAAAAAATCTGTAGTTCTACAGATGTAAAGTTACATGCTTACTAAACTTTCACCTGTAACTGTACGAAAAAAGCTGCAAATTTACAAAACTAGTTTTTGCAATGCTACAAAAATCTGTAACTTTACAAATGAATCTGCTAAAATTTCAGTAATCTTACTAAACTTTTATTTGTAACCCTGGCTGCAGTTACATGAAAAGTTCTCGGAATCCCAGTTTCCAAAAAAATTCTTAGTAACCTTACAGATTTTTTGATTTTCGGCGCAAAAGTGTGTCTGTTACATGAAATTTTGTTGTTGCCGTTACATGAAAAGTTCTAGGAATCCAAGTTTCCTAGAAAAACTTTAGTAACTTCACAGATTTTTTTTTACAGTGTAATACAAAATTTCGAGTACATGTTTTTAAAAAATATATTTTATTTATACTAAATTAGAAAGAAATCGATTTTTTGATTGGTTTACTAGTGACTTCAGTGTTCTTTATGTATTCAGCCTCCCATTCAGAATTAACCTTTCTAATACAGGTACATCTAAACATCCCTTTAATGAATAAAATTTGTTAAATAATTTTATACTACAAACGCACCAAATAATTTTTAGAGCGTTTTCTCGGTATTCCTTAAACAACACAGTTTCTTTAAAGATGATACATTAAGAGTTTATGCGTAGATAAAAAATGGTGTTTCATAATAAAGTGTTAATCAATATTTAAATGACAGCAGTAATTTATCAGGTGGAAACTGGCATAATGAATCAAGGTATACAGAAACAATTAAAATTAATAACAAACACTGAACTTGAATCAATTGCGTTCTTAAAGATTTTTTAAAGAAAGTTTAAAGAAAGACATTTCTGGATGGAGATACCTTTCTAGCAAAATCGTCCTGATTTCAATCATATATACTTTTACAAAATGTATTTCTTTTATTTTAATATGTGAAAAATTTCAAAATCTGTTTATAGTTCATTTTTATACATTTAAAATTAGATTACTGTATTCCTGAAAAAGTATAATATTTTTACATTTTTTTTTATGATGTAGAGTATGCGCATACTTTAATCTTTAATGTAATGTCTCTTTTTAATTTCATAAGAGAATAGTATATTTCAACTGTTTGTATTATAATACTTTTATTTTGTATGTGAAGTTCTCAAAAAAAAAATTCCACATATAGTACGTACATATATATATATATATATACAGCTATGGCCAAAAGTATTAGGCGCCCTGAATTTTAATACTTTTTTTGGTTTTAAAGTAAGAAGTAAAAGTCTTATTGTTTTATAAAGTATCATATAAATTACAAAAAATATCAATATTTAGCGGGCCTACCCTTGGCTTTAATAACAGCAGTAATCCTTTGGGGGCTGCCCGTTCTTTTCTTGTTTATATGAGACCGAGTCTCCGTGAACCTTTTAAGAGCAGATTGCACTGCACATAGGCTGTTGTTTTCTGAAATTCAGGACTTCTTCATGGCTTTGCACACTTTTAAACCAGATTCTGCCACTCTTCTTTTTGCCATTCGAGATTTTATAATCTGCCCAATGTACTTTGACAGAGCTGCAGTGAGGTCAGAAGAAGATTATTTTTTTTTACGCGATCTGTAACATACTCTCGTATTAGTTTTCTGTACTGGCGTTTCGTTGGGAAGCGACTCAAGAATGAAAGGTTCCCTTCTCTCATTGGTTAATCAGAAACCGGTCTTGACTTGCTTCTCACGAATGATTTGGCGATGAAATGCAAGCACTTTGAGAAATATCGTACCTAGTTAATTCATGCTATTTTGGTGAGAGTTTTTTGTGGAAGATCTTGTCCAGTGGTTAATAGTCCAGGCAATAGAGATCGTATAGAGCAGGGTTGGCGAACCTTTTTTATAGTCGCGTGCCAATTTTTTTCAAAAAATATTTTACATGGCCTTGACGTGCCAACTATATAACAAATTTAGTGGATTGAAAAATAATGAATCAAAAGTACTTGAAAATTACTTATCAAGATTTTTTTAATATGGATAACATGCATGTAAGTATTACACTGTAATAACTATAGAAACACTTATATTTTAGAAACTAGGACTTCCCTCAGAGGGATTAGTCTGAGTGATATTACTGAGAACATAGATTTAATAATAACATGTGGAAGCAAAGAAAATGAGATGTTATCTTTAATTGTCCATATACTGCGAAAAATTTAAATGATGAAAATAAACGAATTGTTGAATTACAAAATCTTATATATAAATTCGTATACACTGTTTAAAAAATGGGAAATCAAATCATTCAAGACAGCCATGCATGGATATAAAATTGAAAGTACGCAATATATTAAAAGTAAAATAGAAAATGAAACACTAATTTACTTATCTCGGAATTTTAACTGTATAAAATGATGTCAAGAGCATAATCAGACGCTCCGCACCAATTTGAGTAACTTTAAATGACAAATATATGATGTTTAAAAAGAATGGACTATACTTTATATGGTGTGTGCTCCCCCGGAATAGTTAATATTGTACAATATCTGTTTTCCACGGATGCAATGAGGTTGTCGATAACATTTAAGGAATTCTCTTCTCAAAATCTAATATAATATCAAAGTACCGAATACATCAAAAGTGGCATGCAATGCTTCGTTAGAGAGTGTTTTAGATATGCTCGATCGGATTTAAATGATGAGTGTATGCTGGCCACTACATACGCTGTATTGTTTTGTTTTCAAACATATTCTGCACAAGTTGAGCTGTATTTAGCATGTATTAAATAAAAGAAATCGGCAATGATTACAACATAAAGTATGACACAAGATCTGAATATATCGCCTGCATAACTTTTGATCTGTCAAAGTGTCATTTGAAGTAATTTACAAATCCATACTTATTTATTCAGCAAATCATGCAAGCTAACATACGCCAATATGAACCCGATTACAAAATTTCGCCAGAATAAGTTAATATATAAAACATCTACTAATGATAATTGAGAATATGATCTTATGATAAAATATCTAGAAAAATGAATCGGATAAAAAATTCACATCACATTTAAAACGGCGCTTCCCTCTGTTAGTGGCCTTGGCGAGAGAGAGAAAAGCCTAGAGAAGGAACACTTTAACAAGTACTTTCGGGCAACCTACTCACTGTTTCATACAGGTCTTTATTCAATATTTACACAATTTATTTAATGCTAGGTGGGTATCTATCAGTTTTTTTGCATTTAAATCGCATGTTTTGCGGAAGAAATGCAGCATTATGAAATATTTAAAGTTGCTGTACCTAATAATTCCAAATTAATGGTAATTGAGATCACATTCCGTTAATTTCATCTTTTTTAAATTTTAAATTTTTTAAAAACCATTCATAGAGACAATTGTATATTTTAAAACTAACCCGAAGCAAAATTTCAAGATTTTGGCCTCAGCAGTAACAGAGAAATAGAAAATTTTTGAAAGTTTTTTGTTTCTGCACTGTTTTATATAGCGACATTTTTAGAAATTGTTCTATTGCGAGAATTTACGTCATGATAAATACAGCCATGTAAATTTTCATGTTTATATTCCTAACAGTTCCATGTTCTTCGTTACTTATATCATCTTTAGATCTTTTTCCGCTTTGTTTAGTCTTTCTATTTTTTAGAATTCGTTCTACAACGAGCATTTACATCTTATTAATTACTACCATGCCAAAGTTCTTGTTTCTAACCCCAACAGTATCCCAAAAATTTCAGTATTCCAAATAAATCATAGTTTAGAACCTTTCTAGAAATTTTTACGTTTATTCGTCAAATTGAACCTCTTAGAAAGCGTTCATTACGAGTGTTTACATCTTAAAAGTAACTACCGAACCAAATTTAAAGTTTCTAACCCAATCAATATCGCAGAAATCACAATTTTAGAACTTTTTTGCTCTTGCAGCTATGTAGGTTCTTGCACTGACATAAAATAGTCTTTTTTTCGGAGCAGAGATGGCCACCAACATTTTTTTAAGTTGGCTATGTAGTTTCAGAGATAACACCTCACAAACGTACAAGCATTAATAATATTATATACATTATAATATTATAACGCTTTATAATATTAGCATTAGATATACAGATACAAAAGCCATTTTTCTGTTACAAACTAAAGTACCGGCGTTGGCCAGAATTTGAAGGATGTTTATTCTGAAAAATCAATTTCAAAATTTAACATACAACACAAAACAAACATTAAAAAAAGCAGTCGAAATGTTGTTGAATGAATCATATGAAAACGCTATATAAAAATGTATAAATGTATATAACAGACGCAAAAGAATACAGCTATAAATGAACTCATTTCAATTTATAATTGGGGCAATAATGTTAATTACGCCAATATTTCCCTAATCGGATTTTTATCATGCTTCAATACATTTTTCACACTCATATGACGTTATACTATATCCACCATGCCCTTTATATTTCCAATATGACGTAATATTTTCCTCTTTCACGTGGAAACCTGAAATAGAAAAGTTATGAAGTTATATTCACTTTAATTTAAATTCGTCAAACCATTTATTTCATTTTCATATTTCACGTGAATATCTTGCAATAGAAAAGTTATGTCGTAATATCACCTTTTTTTTTAAATTCGCAAGCTATTTATTTCATTTTCATTTTTCACGTGGAAATCTTGCAGTAGAAAATTAATTGTTGTAGTAATAATTTTATTGTGTTTTTTAATTGTTGGCAACTGCTATAACGAAAAATGTTTACATT
This sequence comes from Maratus speciosus, assembly GCA_963932465.1. Taxonomy (NCBI): domain Eukaryota; kingdom Metazoa; phylum Arthropoda; class Arachnida; order Araneae; family Salticidae; genus Maratus; species Maratus speciosus. Next base: position 376,029,332 of record OZ010788.1, on the reverse strand, counting down.
TGATAAGAAATTGCTGTTAAATTGGTGGTTTTTAATAAATTAAAAATTAACTATAAGTTATTTCGATTCCGGATTACTTTAGTTGTCTCGGCCATGTTTTAATACACATGAACGTATCTCTTCACAATTTTGGCTTCCAAATTGTGGATTTTTTATAGAATTACAAACAGACAGATAGACAAGTTTTCATTTTTATATATCTCTATATTCTATAAAAAGTAACTAACGCTGTCACCGCCGCTGCCGCCGGTTTTGAATTTTTTGTGACCGGAGGTCTTTCTTCGTTAATATTAGGAAAACTATTGCATACAAATATATGAAAATCGGTGGTATTATAGCGAAATGTTTGATCAACACACTAATGCATACAGTTTTCAAATCGAAGAATTATTTTAAGAGATATTTAATGCTAAAGTTGGACAAAATCGTTCAATTAAAAAAAATTTATAAGAGCAAAAGCTATACATGGGAATTTAATCGTTTTTAGATCATTTTATTCAATAGAAAATCCCGGTCTGCAGATTTCATTATTTTTTTTTAATTTGACTCATTTTTTGAGGTTTTATTTCCATTTTAAATACAAATATTCAGCATTTTGACAGATGTTTTTTACATATTTTAGAAAATGGTATTAATTTAAACTGTTGCCAACTGTATAAACAGCGCAAACAATAACGTTTGCTTCAAATAAAAAAAAAATTACACGTTACTATTTTAAACAGAAAAAAACCCTTCAAATTAGAATTAAATAATTAGGTATAAAAAGCAGGCACTTATTGGAAATTACGCCATAAAAATTATATTTACATGTGAATTTTAAAAGAGAAAGGATATTGTAAAATAAATTCATTAACATGCGTTAGAAATCTGAAATGGAACAAATTACGCCACATTACACTTATTATGCAAAATGAACAAAAAATAGTATTGCAAAACAGTTTAAATTTAAAAATTGCGCGAGACAAAATATTAGAGGTTAAATATTAGATTTTTTCAAAATTTTGTTATTTGTCGTTTGATGTGAGGTGTTCAGCTATAAGTATGCAAATTTTTATGTTTCCAACATAATTAGGGGCTGAGTTAGAAAAATTGCTTTAAATACATAAGTTAGAGCCCAGAGGGTTAAATATTAGACTTTTTCAAAATTTTATGATTTATCGTGTTATTGCAAGTGTTCAGCTATAAGTATGCAAACTTTCATGTCTCCAACTTAATTAGGGGCTGAGTTAGAAAAATTGCTTTAAATACACAAGTTAGAGCCCAAAGGGTTAAATATTAAGCCTTTTTCAAAATTTTATTATTTGTCGTTTGATGTGAGATGTTCAGCTATAAGTATGCAAAATTTCATGTATCCAACTTAATTAAATTACGAGCTGAGTTAGAAATATTGCTTAAAATACACAAGTTAGAGCCCAGAGGCTTAAATATTAGACTTTTTCAAAATTTTATTATTTGCCGTTTGATGTGTGGTGTTCAGCTATAAGTATGCAAATTTTCAAGTGTCCGACATATATAGTTTCTGAGAACGGGCTCTGTGACAGACGGACAAACAGACAGACAAAGAAGCGAGACAGGTTGGGTTTCGTTAGACGAACGAAACTCTAAAAATATGCTGCAGATGACTGTAACAACATCCTAAAATTACATTACATCAGCGATCTGCCAATCCCGAATTTAGTTTATATTCGTTTCATATATTCTTATTCTTTTGTGCAGCCCTGTAAAATAATTATCAATATTATATACAGTAAAACCTCTGAATAGCGGACACCCCGAGAATGCAGAATTTGTCCTCTATTTAGAGGTGACCGCTACTGAGAGTCAAACATGTACAGTTATTTAAGAGTTGGTATTCGAAAAAATGTCCGCTAAATAGAGGTATCCGCTAATCGGATGTGTCCGCTATGGAGGTTTTACCAGTAAAACTTCTGAATAGCGAACACCTCGGGAGGGCAGAATTTGTCCTCTGTTTGGAGGTGTCCGCTACTGAGAGTAAAAAATGTACAGTTATTTAAGGGTTGGTAATCAATAAATGCTCGCTAAATAGAGGTGTCCACTAATCGGGTGTGTCCGTTATGGAGGTTTTACTGCATAATAATATCATCCTTTACAAGAATATTGCATGCTGTATGATAGACAGATAGACATCCAGAGAAAGATAACCTCCCGGATCAATAAACACTCATGTCTTTTGTTTTTAATCATCCACAATTGTATGTCATACAACATGCCAGATTTTATACAACAGGCTAAAAACGGTCACCGTGGTACAGAATACTGTATTATTATTTGTTTGCCCACCAAAACTGGTTGCCACGGGCTGGTTGCAAGGTTTGTGATCACGTGGTTGGAACTGATCTATTCAATATTACTGCGTGCGTATTTTTTTTTATTTGCTTCATGTGTTCAAACCAGTTGTCTACGTAAACATCAACCGGTGAAAGTGACGCGCACCAAATTTCTGTGACGTACGCAGATAAATTGTGCTTTTTTTAAGAGTTTTTTCTATATAATTTTTAAACGGTTTTGAACTTATTTTTCATAGTAGGTGCATTCAGTAGGCGACCCTCATAGGTACCTTCTGGTGCAATCAGAAACGAAATCCGACAAATATTTTTTGAGTTATGCTTGACGAAAGGTTTTTATTAGGCTTTTTTTTAGTAGGACATGGCGTTAATATCCATCGTAGTAGTAAAGTGTCCGGACAGTAATATTTCGCTGAGTATTAGCCTTCGCTTCGCTCAGACAATTAATTTAAAAAGTAATTTGATTAATTGTGTTGTATCTTGGATGAAAAATAATTAATATATTATACTATAATGCGAGCAAAACTTGTGTGTGTGTGTGTGTGTGTAAATTTTATCTTGAAAACGGCTGTAACGATTTTGATTAAATTTTGCGCCCTACCGTTTTCGGGCATGAAAAGACCATTGGAATGGGTCTCGTGTTCGAGAAAATTCGATTAGTGGGTCATTTTGGGTCATAATGGGTCATGGTCAAGCTAATTATATCTAAAGAACGGCTCAATCGATTTTGACTAAATTTTGTATCTAACCATTTTCGGGCACGAAAAGACCATTGGAATGGGTTACGTGTTCGAGAAAATTCGATTAGTGGGTCATTTTGGGGTCACTAAGGGTCAAGCTATTTTTATCTAAAAAACGGCTCTAACGATTTTCACTAAACTCTATATTCTACAGTTTTGGATTACGAGAAGAACATTGGGCTAAGTCACATGTTCGAGAAAATTCGATTAGTGGGTCATTTTTGGGTCACCGTGGGTCAAGCTAAGTTTATCTAGATAACGGCTCTAAAGATTTTGACGAAATTTTGCACCCTACTGTTTTCGGGCTCGAAAAGACCATTGGAATGGGTCTCGTGTTCTAGAAAATTCGATTAGCGGGTCATTTTGGGTCATAATGGCTTCAGGGTCAAGCTAATTATATCTAGAGAACGGCTCAATCGATTTTGACTAAATTTTGTATCTAACCATTTTCGGGCACGAAAAGACCATTGGGATGGGTCTCGTGTTCGAGAAAATTCGATTAGTGGGTCATTTTGGGTCATAATAGGTCAGGGTCAAGCTAATTATATCTAAAGAACGGCTCAATCGATTTTGATTAAATTTTGTATCTAAACATTTTCGGGCACGAAAAGACCATTGGGATGGGTCACGTGTTCGAGAAAATTCGATTACTGGGTCATTTTTGAGTCACTTTGGGTCAAGCTATTTTTATCTAAAAATTGGCTCCAACGATTTTTACTAAACTCTACATTCTACAGTTTTGGATTACGAGAAGACCATTGGGCTAAGTCACATGTTCGAGAAAATTCGATTAGTGGGTCATTTTTGGGTCACCGTTGGTCAAGCTAAGTTTATCTAGATAACGGCTCTAAAGATTTTGACGAAATTTTGCACCCTACTGTTTTCGGGCACGAAAAGACAATTTGAATGGGTCTCGTGTTCGAGAAAATTCGATTAGCGGGTCATTTTGGGTCATAATGGGTCAGGGTCTAGCTAATTATATCTAGAGAACGGCTCAATCGATTTTGACTAAATTTTGTATCTAACCATTTTCGGGCACGAAAAGAACCATTGGGATGGGTAACGTGTTCAAGAAAATTCGATTAGTGGGTCATTTTTGGGTCACCGTAGGTCCAGCTAAGTTTAATTAGATAACGGCTCTACGATTTTGACGAATTTCTGTAATCTATCGTTTTCGGGTACGAAAAGACCATTAGGATGGGTCACGTGTTCGAGAAAATTTGATTAGTGGCTCATTATGGGTCAGGGTCAAGCTAATTATATCTAAAAAACGGCTCAAGAAATTTTCACAAAATTTTTTAATATGCGGCCGTTTCTGGTCATGAGATGGCCATTGGACTAAGTCACATGTTCGAGAAAATTCTATTAGTGGGTCATTTTGGGTCACAATGGGCCAGGGTCAAGCTAATTGAATCTAAAAACATGCTCAAACATTTTGACCAAATTTTATAATATACCGTTTCTGGGCATGAGAAGAGAATTGGGCTAAGTCACATGTTCGAGAAAATTTGATTAGTGGGTCATTTTGGGTCACAATGGGTGAGGGTCCAGCTAATTGTATCTAAAAAACGGCCTAAACGATTTTGACTAAATTCTGTATTCTATTGTTTTCGGGCTCGAGAAGACCATTGGGCTAGGTCTTATGTTCAAGAAAATTCGATTAGTGGGTCATTTTGGGTCACAATGGGTCAGGGTCAAGCTAATTGTATTTAAAAAGCGCTTCAAAACATTTTGACATAATTTTGTATAATACCGTTTCCAGGCATGATAAGACCATTGGGTAGGGTCGCATGTTCAAGAAAATTCAATCAGTGGGTCATTTTGGGTCCAAATGGATCAGGATCAAGCTAACTAAAAAACGGCTCAAAAGATTTTGACAAAACTTTGTACTACACCGTTTTTGGACAAGATAAAACCATTGGGCTGGTCGCATACTCAAGAAAATTCTATTAGTGGGTCATTTTGGGGATATTGGGTCGGGATCAATCTAACGGCATCTCAAAAAGATTCAAACAATTTTGACAATTTTTTTTTTTTTTTGTACCGTTTTACAATAGAAAAAGACCATTGAAATAGTTCACATGTTCGATAAATTTCGGTTAGTGGGTTTTTGAATCAACGTGGGTTAAGCTTATTTTATCTAGAAAACGACTAACGATTTTTACAAAATTTTGTATTCCATCATTTTCAGGCTCGAGAAGAGCATTGTGTTAGGTCTTATGTTCGAAAAAAATTGATTAGTGGGTCATTTTGGGTCACTATGTCTTAGGGTCAAGCATATTGCATTTAAAACAGCAAGAATGATTCAGTGGGAATAATCTATAGATAAACACAAAGCTAATTTTGACCGAGCTTAGCTCGGTCATTCCTGCTAGTCATTTTAATGCTCAGTTAATTTTAACAGAATGCAAGTTAAAATGAATTCACCTGACAACTGTTCTCTGTTGGATTTTTTATATTATTCATTTTAGAAAATAATGACTCACAGGTATAAATAGTTGGAAAATTTATTAAAATGAAAAAAAAAAAGGCAGTTTATATTTAAATAATTCTCAAATTAATTTTCAAGTTGCCATAATTTACCATTGGTATTTTTATTAATAGATATAAAAATCTTTCCTTTTCGTCAGTTTTCAAATATTTTGTTTGTTTTATAAATTTTCGAACCACATTGAATAAGATTAAAATTCTTCAACTTCCAATTAATAGAATTTAGAATCAAACCAAGTCGTCAAATTCGTGTATTTTGAGTAAAATCACTGTATCCTGATTTAGAGACATAATCAACGGCCGTGCCAAAATTATTCTCTCGCGTGCCAAAAATGGCACGCGTGCCATAGATTCGCCGACCCTGGTATAGAGGCTCTACCTAGCAAAATTCATGACAGTTCTGGAAAAAGACTTACTATATGTTTGTTCTGTCGCTGAATCCGAATTTTTAACTTCCCACCAAATTTTCCCCCGGGACCCCCCAAATTTTGGTAAAATGCCCCCCAAAAAGGTTTTTATTAAAAAAATCCTTTTTTTTTTTATTGTTTTAGAGAAAAAGTATCTAGAAATTAAGAAAGTAGACAAAATATCCAACAAATTAGATACATAACATTATGACTTAGGATGAAGGGGAAGGGGGGATCTGCCTCGGAACATGCGCGCGGTGCTGCGTGGACTATGCGCAATTCCACTTAACCACTCACACGTTTACATTCACCCTCCAATCTCCAATACGAACTTTCTCTATAAGGTTTACTTTAAGTTTTTTGGGGTCGCTGAATCCGAATTTTTAACTTCCCCCCCAAAAATGTCCCCCTCCCCGAACACCCCCCCCCCCCAAATAGTTGTTTTTAACTTAAATTTCTTAATATTTTAGAGGAAAAGCATTACGAAATTTAGAAACTAGACAAAATTTGCAACAAACAGGATAGATGACATTATGACGTAGGATGAACGGGGAGGGGAAGAGCTGCCTCTGCACATGCACTGCGGCGCTACTTGCACTAAGTTATGAAGTCCTGGCAATAGGGGATTTTACCTGGAAAAATTAATACTAGTTCTGGATTTCGACTCACTTTATGTTTTTCGGGTCGATGAATCCGAATTTGTAACTTCCCACCAAAATTGCATCCGGCAACCCCCCAAAAAATAGATTTTTTGAAAAAATTTGTTTTTTGAGAAAAGCGCGCGGTGAATGTTCCGAGGCAGCCCCCTCTCTCCCCGTTTATCCTGTGTCATAATGTCATATATCCTATTTGTTGAAAATTTTGTCTAGTTTCTGAATTTCTTAATGCTTTTCCCCTAAAATAATAAGAAATTTAAGTTAATAACAACTATTTTGGGGGGTTTTCGGGGGGGGGGGAATTTTGGGGGAATTTTTAAAAAAATACCCCAAAAAACATAAACCGACCCAACCCCGACCCAAAAAACATAAAGTAATCCTTATAAGGAAAGTTCGGAGGGGAGATGGGAGGGCGAATGTAAACGTGTCAGTGGTTAAGTGGAATTGCCCAACTTAGTCCACGCAGCACCGCGCGCATGTTCCGCGGCTGAACCCCCCTTCCCCTTCATCATAAGTCATAATGTCATATATCTAATTTGTTGCAAATTTTGTCTACTTTCTGAATTTCTAGATACTTTTCCCCTAAAACAATAAAAAATTCGATTTTTACTCGTTTTTTTTTAATAAAAACATTTTTCTTGGTGGGGGGGGGGGGGCTTGCCGGGTAAATTTTGGTGGGAAGTTACAAATTCGGATTCAGCGACCCCAAAAACATAAATTAAGCCGATTTCCAGAACTACCATTAATTTTGCTAGGTAAAATTCCCTATTGCCTGAACTATAAAGCGCTCTTCTAGCAAACTCAAGTAGGTAGGGTCTATCCTCCCTGTTATTTTTTTTTATTTGTGTTTTGTTTCGATTTTTATTAAGTTAGTTAATAAAGATTTATCGACTTTTATTATCCGTTCATTTCCAATTTTTTTAATTGTCAATAAGGCAATTAAATAACATTTTTATTAAATTAAGTTTTAATTGTTATTAAATAAAATAAAAATTTGTTTTAAATAAAATTGAAATTTAATTTTTATTAAATAAAATAAAATTTAGTTTTAAATAAATTTCAAAATACTTATAAGCTATTTTTTTATGAAGTAAAGTGAGCATTTATTGTAATTCAATAATAATATCTCCTAAACTTGCATACATTATTTTTTTCCCTTATAACTTTAGTATCAGATAAATATTAAATTAGCAAAATTAATTTATCAAAGTTCTCTTTTAAAATTAATTATTATTTTTTATACAGAAAAACCATATTAATTTATTATCAAATACTTTGTAATTTTTAATTATGTATAAAATACTGTTAATGAAATTAATTTTTAAAACTCATATTACTTATAAGCTATTTATTTCAATTCCTTAAAATGAATATTTTTGAAAATATAATGTTATTTCTTACACTTATATAAAATATTTTTATTTTTATGTTATATTATTTAACAATATATCCGAATACATAACTATATTCAGTTTATTTTATTTGAAAGTAAAATTTTATTAATTTATATATTTATATTAATAATATTATTAATTTAATAAGTAATTAATTATTTAAACCAATTTGTAATAGTTAATTTTTAAATACTTTTTATTAAAATTTGCTAAAAATTTTTTAATTCTTTTTATTAAAAAATTCTAATGAACTACTTTTCAAAACAATATATATATATATATATATTATTTTATATATCATCATCATCATCATCATCAACCGTTTTCAATCCACTGCTGGATGTAGGTCTCCCCCAGATTTTTCCAATGTTTCCTTTCTAGTGCTTTAGTCATCCAATTTACACCGGCTACTTTTCTGATTTCATCAGTCCATCTTACTTGAGGTCGTCTTCTTGGCCGTTTTACATCTCTGGGATACCACTGTAGGGTGTTTGTGCTCCATCTATGTCTTGTCTTCTTGCGATGTGCCCAGCCCATTTCCATTTTAGCCGTTTAATTCTTTCAATGATGTCAAAAACTTTCGTCTGACTTCTTATCCAGGTTATTCTTTTTCTGTCTCTTCTAGTTATACCTAGCATACATCTTTCCATACTTCTCTGTGTTGTTTGTAATCTTTGTGCCATCCGTTTTGTTAGCGTCCATGTTTCTGCTCCATAAGTTAGGACAGGCAAAACACATTGGTTAAATACCTTTCTTTTCAAACACATGGGCATGCTACTCTTCAGAATAATATTGTTCTTCCCAAAAGCACTCCATCCATTTCTTATTCTTCTATTGATTTCATTCATGATACTATTATCAGATGATATTTCTTGCCCAAGGTACACATAACTTTTTACTTCTTTAATTTCAGTGTTGTTGTAGACGATTTTCTTTTTTGATGCAAATGAATTGAACATCACCTTAGTCTTTTCCAAGTTTATTTTTAATCCCACATTAATGCTAGCTTCTGCCAAATCTTTTAGCATATTTTCCAATTTTTCAGGACTGTTACTGAAAATTAAAATGTCGTCAGCGAATCGGAGATGACTTAAATATTCCCCATTTATTCTAATCACTTTGTTTTCCCAATCCAGCTTCTTGAAAATATTTTCTAAGACAGCAGTAAAAAGCTTAGGCGAAATGGTGTCTCCTTGTCTTACCCCTTTTCCAAGCTTGATCTTTGCTTTTCCTTTGTCCAGGCGGATGGTTGCTGTTGCTTTCTTGTAAATCTTCTTTATAATATTGATGTAAGGTTTGTCTATAGCAATGTCCTCCAGAGATTCTACTACTGCTGATGTGTAGACCGAATCAAATGCTTTTTCATAATCAATAAAGGCAAGGCAAAGAGGTAAATTATATTCCTTATGTTTTTCAATGAGTTCCCTTACCGTTTGTATATGATCCATTGTGCTGAATCCACTTCGGTATCCTGCTTGTTCTCTAGGTTGAGCTGAGTCCAGAGCTGATTCAAGTCTTGTCGTTAAAACTTTGGTGAAAATTTTATAAATCACTGACAGTAAGCTGATTGGACGTTAGTTTTTAATGTTTTCCTTCTCTCCTTTCTTGTAAAGTAGCACCATCACAGCATTATTCCGATCTTCTGGTACATCTGACTTCTGGAGACATTTGAAAAACAGTAAGGATAGCATTTTTGCAAATTCTTCTCCTGCTTCTTTGATAAGGTCGATTGTAATTCCATCTTCTCCGGGGCATTTACCTTTTTTCATAAATTTAATGGCTTGTAAAACTTCGTCTGTCGTCACTGGGATTATGAAATCGGTTTCTGTTAAGTGTTCTCGTGGATCACATAAGTTGATTTCCCTCTGATCTTCACATTTATATAAATCGTTATAGAATTTTTCGACAATGTGTACTATTTCTTTATTGATTTTGGTGATTGTTCCATCTGCCCTCTTTAGTGCAAAAATACCTTTTCTTCCAACACAAAGTTTTCGCCTAGCTGATTTTAAACTTTTGTTATCTTCTAGAATTTTCTTGACAAGATCAGAGTTAAATTTTCTGATATCTTCTGTAACACATTTTCTTACCGTTTTACAAAATTCAGCATATTCAACTCTTGATTTAGGATCGTTTTTCTTCATTTTAAATTCTCTGCGTTTCTTCATCAATCTTCTTGTTTCTTCTGTTATTTTCTTTGTCTGCTTTACTTGTGCATCGCCGGCTATCTTCTTTGCAATATCTTGTAGAGTACTGGTTAGTTTCTTGTTCACTACTGTAACATCTTGCTCTTCTTCTAAAGCTGATTGAAGTACTTGGAAACGGTTTTTAAGTTCCAAATGGAATTCTTCTTTATGTTTCTGGAGATTTATTATATCGATTGATTTCTTTGATTGTTGTAAAAGCTTCATTCTTTCCACTTTAGTATTTAACAGCAGTTTGCATCTAACCAACCTGTGATCCCTTCCTGTATTGAAGTTATTGAGAACGCTGCAATCCTGAATAAGATGCTTTTTGTTTGTTAAGATGTAGTCGATTTCACTTGTTGAGCCATTTGCACAACGCCATGTCCATTTTTTGTGGCTTTTTCTTGAAGAATGAATTCATGATATACAACTGTTCACATTCTGCAAACTCAATCAATTTGTTTCCTCTTTCATTTCGCACTCCATATCCATGATTTCCTACTGATAACTCACCTTTCTCTTTTTCCCCAATTCTAGCATTCCAGTCTCGCATTATTAATTTTATGTAGCATTTTCCCTTTTGATGCATTGAATCTACTTCTTCATAGAAATCCTCAACTTCTTCATCAGTATAGCTTACTGTTGGTGCATAAACTTGGGTAATTTGCAGCTTGTATCTTCTGGACACTTGTATTACTAACCTTGCAACTCTATCTGATGCACTATCATATTCTACGATGTGATTCTTCCACCTTTTATGAATGAGAAATCCTACACCGCTTGTTCTTCCATCTTCTGTGCCTCTGTAGTATAATACATGTCCGCTGGCAAGATCTATCCTCTCTTCTCCTTTTCTTCTTACTTCACATAATACTAGGATGTCCCAGTTGATTGTTTCTAATTCTTCTTCAAGTTCCTGAAAACGATTTTCCGAAGATAGGGATCGTCCATCATACGTAGCCAAGGTCATCAACTTATGGCAGCCTAGCCGAGCTCGGTTATTCTTAGCACCCTCTGTCTTCATGTCTTTCTGATCGCTGCCGTAACCAGGGACATTCAGACCGCCGGGAATTAAGGGCCGTGATTTATTTTGTGAATTCATGGTAAAATAAGGGGGGTAGGGGGCCAAATTCCTCCACGCTGGCCAAGCGGGTTGGAGGAAGCCCATCCGCGTTCGTTCCCCATTCACTAGGCAAGGGTACTAACAGGCTGTACCGGTGGAAGGTGCGGATTGGACATTAAGTCTCCGCTCCCAGTCGATTCCTTTAAGTCCACCTCGAAGGCAATTAAAGGGTCTTCTCCTGGTTAATAAGAAGAGGCTATTAAACAGCCCTTTTATATACATATATATATATATATATATATATATATATATATATATATTATATAGATATTATTTGAAAACTCAGTTAAAAACATAAATTATTTTTATTAAAAAATTATCGTAAATTGCCCCTTCACTATTACCACCCTAAATATTTGAAAACTATGTTAAAGGCATCAGTCCAAGTAATCATTAACTAGAAATATTTAATGCAACGTTGGCATTATAAAATCTTCTTATAGTTTTTGGTAGTTATTGCTCAGATATTATTGTTTTTGGTTCCAGCATTTTTTTCTTTTGGGTGTGTGAAATAAAAAAAAAATTCTGTTATTATTATTTTATTTATTTTTTCATTATATTTCACTATAAGTGTTAACTATAATTTATTTTAGCTTGACCTTTTTCATTCACTATCTATAAAACACTTTATTTTTAGATTTTTTCCCCCCTGTTTGTTATTTTACAGTAATAATAAATAGATATTAATATTGCAAATTACTATACGGGCAAGGTAGAATTTAGATTATCTAAATCCCTTTCTGATAATTTTGATTATTTGAGTACTAGTTTGGCCATTTAATTATTTATATATTTACGTACACAGTGCCATAAAAAAATGCATAAAATTTGACTGAGTATTTTTATTAATTGTTTTTTATGTATTTATTATTAAAAAAAACACATCAGCTATCAAGAAAGGGAAGGGGGTGCTTGAGTTTACTGTTGCTTTGCATACATAACTACAGTCAAAACACATAGGTAATTAAATGAAGTTGCGTAGCCAGGATATTAATTCGGGGAGGGGGTTAGGGGCGTCTAATCTCCTAACCTTCTGTACTCCTGATGCAAAGCTATAAATCAAAAACTATTAATTTTACTTTTCCGTATAAATATCAATTTTATACTTTTAAAATATGGGATATGTTTTTTTTTTTTTTTTTAAGTTTAAATTTACATGCACCTGTATATACAAAAGGAAAATATAAGTAATGTGTAATTTAAAAATAAGTTACAAAATAATAAATCTGAAATATTTAAATTGATTACATTTAAAAAGAAAGTCAGTTTTATGAATTTTTTGCAGAGAAAACAGGGATATTTTTAAAAATACCATATCATTGTTTTCCGTGAATCACTTTATATGAGAAATAAATTAAAATTCTTTTACATGTCGCAAAGAAAATTTAATATGATTGCAACTTAATACTTGAAATAATCTCAAGTGACACTTGGCGATTTGCTTTGGTGTTGAAATGTGATGTGCCCTCTGAATTGTTAGGAGGAAGTGTCTACCACTGCTCAATTATCAGGACTTGTAACTTTGAGAAGTAATCGCGGGATTCTTGTTTCTTGTCAACCAATGGGAGAATGGTGGAACCTTTCACCCTTGAGTCTCTTCCTTTCGTTGTACGCTTGCCAGTTCTTGTCTTGTTTACGTGAGACCGAGTCTCCGTGAACCTTCTAACAGCTGATCGTACTTTACATCGAGAACATTTCACAAACTTAATAAACTCTACTTGAGATTTACCTTGTTCATGCCAGACCTGAATTTCCCTCTTTTTCAATTGACAGCTCACTATTTTATGCATTTTGGAATTAAATAATGTAACAATTCGCCACTAGGTCACACACGGAATTTAATTTGCACTGTGAATGTCAAATAAATGCTGGAAAATTTTTTCATAAAATTGCTTTTCATTTGTTTTATTCTACAGATGTTGCCAGTCGTTCCAAACGGATTATATATGAATTAATTGACGTCTGACATCACCGCTTACGCCTTTTTGTAAAGCGTTTATTATTTTTCATTTTTTATTGATTCAAGTGTTTTGTATGGGTTGCCTAATACTGTTGGCCAAGGCTGTACATGAAATGGCCTAAAATTATATCCTTCACTCTTAAAAAATATTTTTTCTTATGACTAAAATTTCAGCATTTTTGAATTTTTTTTTATAGATGTCGTTTCGTATTTTTGAAAGAATACAAGTATTGTTTATACAGTGTGTCATTTTAACTACACATTAGCTGTCTATGTATTGACACAAATAGCTGATACGGTTGAGATATTTGAGCGTATAAATTATGCGCAATATAAAATAGCATTCATCTATTTGTAAATTGATAAGAAAATAATTATACTTTATTTATTAAAAGCTTATGTCTAGAATATAAGGATGTTTATATATATATTTAAAGTTCTGAATAAATGTGTCTTATTGCTTTCAAGGTAAAAGGCTTCAAGATTACTTTCAAGAGACTTTCGATGAATTTTAATATTTCAATGGGTAACTCATATATGACTCTCAAACCACTACGATTTTCCTGTGTTGTCTTATATTTAAAAGCAAAAAAACATCCTTACTGCGAATTGTTTTCATTTATCGATTGTCACTTCTGACAGGCGAGAGTATTAAGAAAGCAAAAATTACAACGATGTTAAATATGGTAAACTGGATTGCCTTATTCACATCTATAGTCATTATTGTTAAAAGAATTTTAATTAAAATTTACCTACTATAAGCTGGAAAATTATATTTTATTATTAAATACTACCTGACCCGCCAGACGTTGTCCAGCTCCGTGATGAAAGGCCTTTAAATGAACTTCAGATTTGTGTGATTTTATATATTTAACTCAATTTTGTCTTAATTTATATTTTTAAATGAAAAAATCGCTACAAAATATTCAATTGATTGTATATGCTATTTTGTATTTTATTTTCAACTTAACTTGATTTTTGGAGCCTATGCGCACCGAAAGCGAGCAAAACCGCAACGAAACACTCAGGTTTTAAATGTTTTCGCCGAAATTTTCAGGCATGTTATTTTGTAAAAATTATTTTTATCCGTCTGAACATTTCAAAATTTTGTAGTGGATGTAAATGTTATCTATTGAGATGCTCTAAAATAGGGATGCACAACCTGTTTCCCGCGATGGGTTAATGTGTAGCACGCGAACATAGTCAATTTATACCTGGAAAAAATGGCAAATTTTGTACATAGGTCTCAGAAAAAATAGTGAATTTCTTCGAACTGCAGCGGAAAAAATTGAAAATTTCGTCAGTTAAGAATCGAGAATTTCGTTGATCGGGAGCGGAAAGATCGCAAATTTTGTCGATCAAGCTCGGAAAAATCGCGAATTTTGTCAATCAGACGCTAAGAAATAGTGAGTTTTGTCAATCAGGCGCGGAAAAATAGCGAATTTTGTGCATAGGACGCGGAAAAATTCGAAAATTTCGCCGATCGGGCTGGGAAAAATCGTAAGTTTTATGGATCCAACTAGGAAAAATCGCAAATTTCGTTGATCGGATACGGAAAAATTGTTAATTTTGTTGATGATGCACGGAAAAATTGGAAATTTTCTTGATCGGCTGCAGAAGAATCGTAAGTTTTGTCAGTCGTCAATCGCGAATTTCGTCAATTTGGCGCGGGGGAAAAATATAAATTTCGTCAGTCAGTTAATAATAACGAATTCGTCGAACGTGTGTGGAAAAAATCATGAATTTTGTAGATAAGGTGAGGAAAATCGGAAATATTGTCGATCAGGTGCGAAAAAATTAAGAATTTCGTTGATCAGGCACGGAAAAATCGCGTATTTTCTCGATGATGTGCGGAAACATTTAAAATTTCGCTGATCGACAGATCGTCAGTTAGTTAATAATCCCGAATTTCGTCGATCGGGTGCGGAAAAAATAGCGAATTTTGACGACTAGCAGCGGAAAAATCGGAAATTTCGTTGATCGGCTGTGGATAAATTGCGCGTTTTGTCTGTTTATGTTGAGTTTCGTTATTTTGTCGCAGGGGAAAATTTCAAATTTCATCAGTCAGTTAAGAATCGCAAATTTCGTCGGTCGAGTGCGGAAAAATCACAAATTTCGTCGATCAGGCGCTAAAAAATCCCGAGTGTTGTCGACCAAGCTCCAAAAAATCCCAAATTTCGTTGGTCGGGCACGAAAAAAATCTCAAATTTTGTCGATCAGGAGCGAAAAAATTTTAAATTTCACTGATCGGCTGCGGAAAAATCACGAGTTTCGTCAATTTATCGACAGAAAAAAATCGTGCATTCTGTCAATTTGCCTTATGAAAAAATTGCAAATTTCGTAAGTGTCAGTTAAGAATAGTGGTGTACCGAGTATTACTTTGGCCAAGTAGCGGAGTACCGAGTAGTTGTGTAATAAGGAAAAAATTATGTGCACATAATGCGAGCTTAGGCGTATATATGTGTGTACATATATATAAATATACCTGTGTACACATATATATATATATATATATACCTGTGTGTACATATATATATATATATATACCTGTGTGTACATATATATAATATACATATATAGAATATATAAATTAAATAATTAAATTTGAAATTTATTTGTGCAACTTTTAAAGACAATTTTTGACAATTCAAAACAGTAGCATTAAAACAGTAGCAAAAAAAGGAGAATTCATACATAACAAGTACAATTATTAACCAATATAAAATTAAAACATTCCTCAACCCTCCAATTGTAACACAATCTTACAGATACCTGAAATCTGTCTATCAAAAATAAAAATGTTTATTGGTTACTGTAGCAATTCACTGAATAATGTAAAACATTTCATATTTATTTTGTAACTGTACCTTATTTTCTTTTGATTAAAAATAAAATGAGAAAAATAAAAAGAGCGGTACAGAAAGCGATACAGGCTTTCTTAGAAGACGTATGTAAAACTGACACTCCATTTGCATGGTGGAGGGGGGGGGGGGGACGTTTCCGATTATGTCCAACCTTGCAAAAAAATTCTTATGTGCACCTTCAACCACTGTTTATTCTGAACGTATATTTTCAGAGGCAGGCCAAATTTATAGTAGTAAAAAAAATGCCCTGTCTACTGATAATGTAGAACGTTTGGTGTTTTTGTACCAGAATTTGAAATATAATAAATTTAATTATTAATTTTTTATTACATTTATTGTATTTTAAGTTTCTTTATCCAAAATAATAATATTTTCTGATTTCCTATATATTTAGAAAGAACTTTTTTTTATTTGTATAAATGTGAAACAAAATTTTAATCTGGAATTATTTTATGAGGGTTTTTGTTCTTAAATTTTTCTATATTTTGTAGACATATTGTTAAATACCGAGTAAATAGTTTTATGAATTATTGCATATATTAGACATTGATATTCGAATAACATTTTACAGATCAGTTTTAAATTCATATGCTTAAGAGATGAAATTCCTGCAACTACTCGGTATGGGCCGAGTACCGAGTACCCGGCAAATTGGCCGATTAGGCCGAGTACCGAGTATTTACCGAGTACTCAGTACGGCTCTAGTTAAGAATCGCGAATTTAGTTGATTCGGAGCGGAAAAAAAATGAATTTCTTGAATCAGGGGAGGAAAAATCCCAATTTTGTCGATCGGGCACGGGAAATCGCAAGTTTTGTCGATCGTCTCTGAAAAATCGCGAACATCATTGGTCAGGTCCGAAACAATCACAAATTCTGTCAATAAGGCACGGAAAAACATGAAATTCGTTGATCTAGAGCGGAAAAATTGCGAATTTTGTCGATGAGACGTGGAAAAAGCACAAATTTCATTGATCAGGCGCAGAAAAATCGCAAATTTCGTTGATCGAAAATCATCCTCCCCCCTTCACATTTTTTGGTACTAGCCACTTCCATGCCTGTGTTTGTTTAGCCCTTTCAATAAAACGAAATTTACTCTCTGGCATAAAGTCAAGGAACATTATCACTCCTTCAAAATAATCCTTGCTTATCTATGTTATATATACAAACGTAAACTGTTAATATATCCTTCCCAACTGAATTGGATATGTTGACTAGGTAGGGAAATCTAGAGGGATAAAACTGCCCACCCCTGAAATTATATTTTTTATCTGATTATAGGCCACAGATCAGCTCACCGAAATAGAATTCTCTCCGTGGTACTGCTGTGGCCCTCGACAACCCATACATTTTCGTAAGTGGCCCTTGCGTCTTAAAAAGGCTGTGCACCCACAATCTTTTTAGAGTCTAAAAAGGTTGTGTTACAATACATTTTTTACATCTTTATACATCATTACTTTTATCGTAGAAAAAATATGGTATTCGTGAGACGGGAAATGACCTGAGTTCGCCGGTGTATTTGAACAGGTTAAAATTCATATTTTTTAAAACTCAATTGCACCATATATTTAAAGAAGGTTTCAGCTTTAAGAACATTTATTTGGTTAGTCGGTACCTCTGAAATTGCGCCCTGAAGGGGCGTTTCAAAAAGAGAGAAGAACTTTTTTCGTACGTCAAAAGCTCTTCAACGTCTTCATTCTTAATGGTTTTACGCATTTATACATGCTTTCACAGTGTAGCATGCGGAGCTAAGAGCGAGCATTTGATATTAAAGTAAAAAGATGAGAATATTACATTGCCTCTCTTGTGAAATTTTGAGTTACGTCAATTTTCTTAAGGATCAGCAATATATGCTTTACTTTATTACACACATGTTACAATACAAAACTAATAAAGGTGATATTATATGTTCTTTATATCGAAAACAAATCAAATTGATATGAATGTAATGCAATAAAATTGTATACATATACCTGTGTTTCCGACCTTCTACAGTACATATAAACAATCTTGAATAAAAATTCAATTACAAAAAGTAAATAAAAATACTAAATTACATTAAAACAATCAAGGTATCCTAAAAAAAATGCTGAAAAAATTTACACAACTAGGGCGAGCGTGCAAAAACCAATACTTATGTATTCATAAAATTTTGTTACAAGTTTTCTGGAAGATACATGCATTTTAATAATTAGAGTAATATTTTTAAGAACGTTAGTAATTATATAAATACGTAGCACCTATAGTCGTCGTCCGCTCCGTCCTTTTGTCTGTGTGCCCGGTCTAAAACTACCCGAACAATTGGTTTGAAATTTAATATCTATAATCGTTGAAGAATTTTGTCGAGTCATTTAAAATTTTATAAAAATCGAATCAAAGCGTAAAAACATATTAATAAAAGTTTTCTTCATTCTGTTAAAATAAATCATACGTAGTTTATCCAATGGCATTCCATGATAGGTAATGATTCTAGGTTGTCATGGTGATTAGGACCTATTTAAGATGGAGTCTTATTATTTCCATATTACTGAATTTAATATATATAATCGCAGTAAATTTTGCATTCATGCATTTTTGCATAAGAGTGCAACAGCCATTACACTAAGATTTGAATATTTATAAAACTAGTTATATTAATAACGCACCTCATTTGCCATGTTTGTCGTACAATTTCAGACTTTTCAGACTTTCTTTAACAGTAAAAATTATCATTTTATAATAAAATAACCTTGTAATGCAATTTTGCATAATAATGTGTACATTCAAATTAAATAAATAATTTGTTACTATAAATTACTTTTGCTATTTTTTCATAAATCCATCCTTTTTATCTTCGAACTAATCTCTTTTCTTTTTAAAACAATTACCAAACGAAAACCATTAATTTTCTGCTGCGTTGCTGCATAAATGTCGCAATGAATCCTTTAGAATAAAATTTTTCTGATCCATTATTTTTGAACGTATTCAATATCTGGTTACACTACCTCTAGGTGTCATTTTATGAGTAATACCTTTTCTACTAACAAATGAATTCTGCTGTAGATTAATTCTTTTCTTTCTATTTCAGAATCTTCCCTCAAGCTGTGCTGTAAAAATTTATTATTCACACAGCATTTACTTTCAAAATGTGCGCTATTTATTTTGTAGAACAATTCTTGTAAACTGGACATTATTTTAATCTTAATGGAACAGAAAATACATTTATTTTTGATGCAAAGATTTTTGAAAAATAAACTTAATTGTTGTTTTATGAAAATAATTTTAACATTTTCTTTAATATAAGAATTTAAAGTAATCGATATACATACAATATATTTACTGGCGTATTTTGCGATTTTTTCACCAATTCATCTATTTTAAAAATAAGAAATTGAAAAAATACGCCATTTTTTACATAAAATGGTTTCCTCAAAGGGAAACTTAGCACACAAAAAAAGAATTTATTACAAGTATTTAAAGTATTCGGTATACATTTAGTGTATCTACTGGCGCATTTTGCGATTTTTTAACTAAACCATCTATTTTTTTTAAAGGAGGTTAAACAAATACTCCATTCTTTTACATCATTAGTTTTTCCAGTAGAGCAACTTATAATGAAAAGAGAAGTTACAGTCTCTAAAAAGAATATAGCTATTTTATAAATGAGTAATTAAGATTAAGAAGAATGCATAACAGTTTCAAAACTTCGTACTTAATTTTTGAATTTCTACAATTTAATTTTTGTCACTGTCGCTGTTTTCTGGAGTTGACAAAGCTACCATAAAATGTGGAAAAAAAACTTTTTTTGCCTATGACACAGGGAAATAACTTATTATCCTCTATGAGATGTATTTCCCAGATTCTCGACCACAAAATTTACTTGTAATTGTTTTTCTTAGTGGATTTACTTTTTACGCTAATATCAAATAAGTGTTTCATTTACACAAAATTCCCCTCCATCTACCCTTTTATTATTTTATTCAACAAATACCTCTACAAGGAATAATAGTTTTTTCGTATAAACAAATCAGTACTTACGTATCACTGTATAGATTAAATTCATAAACCTAACTTTCAAACTGAGTGAAAAAGTGTATAGATTAGGTTTCGAACAAGGGAACTTTTGGCTTAAGCTGCCAATGTTCTATCAACTGAACTATCCTTGACATATCTGGGGTACATTATTTACCCCGAGAACCCTTTTTTATGACATCTTGTCTGGTATCTGAATCAGCTCAACAGAAAAAAATCGCAGGTATATGGGTGTTTCTCACAGTCTTTTGACTTTCATGTCCTTGAACAATAATTTTTATTTTAATACACTTTTTGTGTTTTTTTAATTTTCTATACTGGGGAACATCCCATTG
The DNA here is from genome assembly GCA_963932465.1 of Maratus speciosus. Lineage (NCBI taxonomy): Eukaryota > Metazoa > Arthropoda > Arachnida > Araneae > Salticidae > Maratus > Maratus speciosus. The sequence continues at coordinate 376,008,863 of OZ010788.1, read as the reverse complement.
CATGATTTCACAACAATATTAACACTAGAACGCCCGATGGAGTCGTTTCGACTCCAAATGCTCCTAAAACACCCATATCTCTGAGAAATTTTGATTTTTTTTCTCCCGCTTCCTTGACTTTTATTATTTTTATAATCTCTATTTATTCTGAAATTTATAAATTATTTGCACATTTAATAAATTGATAATGAGGCATTACCCCTAGAACGCCCAACGGAGTCGAATCAACTCCAAAGTAAGATTTGTAAAATGCTTTCATTATTTTTGCGTAACATGACCTTGGGATTCATAATATTTTTATCTGTTATCAGGAAAGTAAATGTTTTTACTCCTCTTTTCTCTACACCCCTTTTGTTGAGAAAAATGGTTAGTTCCATGCACCTGCTGAAATGATTGCGTACTGCTTGCGAAATTCTTTGTATCATTCGAATTGAATTTTTGTTTCAATTTTTATCAGTCTTGTGTTTCAGCATAACTAAGCAACTCCGTTCTTCCTTTTTATTAGAAATAAAACATAATGTCACGGAAAAAAATTCTAACACCGCACGAAATAACTGCTCAGATTCGAGAGCTTTCAGATAATGAATCTGAAGGTGGTGAGTTATCGGAAAATGAAAATGAAATTCAAGAAATTAGTATTGGAAATAATTCTTCATCAAATTCCGATACAAATGAAGATGCACTAATTATTGCATCTGAAGGAGATGGAATTCATGTCGCTCCAGATGGCACACAATAGAAAATTTGTGCAAATAAGAAATTTTCTGGAAGATATCATGGGTCAGACCACTAGACCAACTATTTATGCTAAGGAATTCGTGAAATCTGAAAGCATTTTGAGTGCATGGCTGTTATTTGTAGATAAAAAAATGCTGGAACCAATACAAAGATGCACAGAAACAGAGGCAAGACGTGTTCTTGAAACCGATAACTGGACAGTTACGTTAGACGAGCTATATGCCTTTATTGGAATTTTGTATGCCCGAGGTGCATGTGGGGCAAATGGAATTTATATTCATTCTTTGTGGTCAAACTCATGGCGTTTGAATTTTTGCACTGAAACTATGGGAAGAAATAGGTTTTGTGAAATTTTACGCTTTTTATTCGATTTGAAATCTACCAGATCTATACGCTTAAAAACAGATAAATTTGGAATGATATCTGATATATGGGATAGATTCACTGAAAACTGTATTGCCTGTTTCAAGCCTGGTGAAAATATAACAATAGATGAACAGTTATTTCCAAGCAAAACGCGTTGTCCTTTCACGCAATTCATACCTTCAAAAGCGGATAAATACGGACAAAAGTTTTGGCTTGCAGTAGACCTTCGAATAAAGTACTTTCTGAATGCGTTCCCTTATTTAGGCAAATGTGAAGAACGGCCTTCAGATCAAACTTTATCAGAATATGTAGTTATGCGATTGATGCAGCCATTTCTAAACAAAGGCATTAACGTCACGGTTGATAATTATTTCACGTCACTGCGTTTGGCTAAACAACTGAAAAAGAAAGGTACTAGTTTAGTAAGCACTATGAGAAAAACTAGGAGAGAAATTCCAAAAACTTTGAAAGATTCGAAAGATAAATTATACGAAACAAAATTTCTAAAACACGAAGAAACCGGTACTACTCTAACCGTGTATCAAGGAAAGAGAAAGAAAAATGTTATTATTATTATCACTCTCCACCCATTCATTGATATTGAAAACAACGAAAAGAAAACCCCAGAAACTGTTAGATTTTATAATGAAACTAAGTGTGGTGTTGACGTTATTGATCAAATGGCTAGGAAATATTCAGTGAAGGCGCCCTCCAGAAGATGGCCTGTGCATACTTTTTACAATCTCTTAGATTTAGCAGCAATAAATGCCATGATCATTTTTAAAGAAGTTACCGGAGAAACAAAAATAAGCAGACAAGCATTTATTCATTTATTAGAAGATGAATTGCGTCAAAATTATACATCTGCTAAAAATAAACCAACAAGAAAAAGACTCGCTGATACATCATCTGAAACAAAATCCCTAAAGAGAAGAAAATGCGAAGGAAAACTATGTAAAGGCAACATGACTTTCAATGATTGCATAACATGCAAGAAAATGGTTTGTGGAAAATGTTTGGCCAAAACTGACTACACTCGCAAAAACAGATTCAGATTGAAAATTCGAAACGATTCTGTATTTCCTTTGAAAATATTTTCCAATTTCTTAAAAATGCGTATATAAATATTGTTCTTTCAATTGTAATACATATGAATCTTAAATCAAATATAAATATTATATTTACATTCTTCTATTCATTTCTATGCGTTTCGTTTATTTTTTCTCTTTTAAAACAGAAAGGAGTCGAAGCGACTCCCGCGGGCGTTCTAGGGGGAAAATGGTAGCGGGCGTTCTAGTGTTAACGAGATAAATAGGTTTTGGACGACGTTGGAGGCCCAAACGCCTGGAAAACTCTTATACCGTCCCGTGTCCCTGATGCTGATTTTTTTGTTTGGAGCTGTCTGGATAAAATTGTTTCAATAAAAATAATGTAATTTTTTCTGAAACTGAAACTATTGTTTTATATAAATATGTAGCTAAAAATTAACCTGCACACATTTTTAGGGTTGTTATTATTTTTTAAACTCGGTCCCTGGGTTTTAGTTTTCTTACCATCACTCTTTAAAATTATACAGAAAATCATTTCAGATACAGCCACAGAATTTTTTTCAAGATTTTTCTCATGAAGATGTACGCTAGAGAAATAATGTCTAAAATTCTTTGGCAGGAAATTTACTGTAGAATTTAAATCAGCATTTAAATATCAACTTCAAGCATCGTGGCTTTATTGGTAGTCTCACCGTCCCCAAAGTTTATTCCTGCACTTTTCGAGGTAATTAATTTTTTTTAATTTAATCCAATGTTAACAACTGTTTCTAAAGATCAAAGAACATTCTGGCTATCACTTAGTTTTAACATGATTTTCCTAGAAATAGGTGGTAATTTCCCTTATTGTTCCATCCTTAACGTCACCTTTTTTACCATTTCGTCGCTTTTTTCCAATACCATCCCTTTTTTTTTTACCTTACCGTCCCTTCTTTAACACCCCTTTAAGACAATGTTATACAAAAATTCTGTATTAAAGTACTACATTGTTATTATTTCTTATTTGAATATCCTGTAGGTACTATGCAAATTCATTATAAGTAAAAATTTAGAAGAAAATAAAAAGTTATAAGGGTAAAAGTATGGAAAATTAAACTCGCAAGTTTAACTTAAACCTCAGTTAAATAAAAAAAAAAATTCGCTGCTGACCATTTTTTCTTTATTTTGTATCAATAAGGCATTCCTCTATCAGATTAAAATTTTACGTTAGCAAGTTTAATTTTGTAAGATTTTTTCCCCCCCAAAAGTCAAAAGATTGTAGGAATGCCCCATATTCTGTTGAGGTGATTCAGATGTCAGATCAGATGTCATAAACAACAAGACTCTGTGGATGAGAAAGGCCAGCCAGATTTGTTCACGATAGCTGAATTTTCAAAGCATTGGTAGCTTACGCCAAAAATTTCTGCTTCAAACCCTTACCTGGATTTTTTTTACTCAATTGGAAATTTTTTCGTGTTATATATTTACCAATTAAAGTGTTAATTGTGTTAAAATTGATAAATATAGGTGATATTGACTAATCAGTTATATAACCATCCGCACACTGTTGTGTTGCAGTAAAAAAATTAAAGAGATCGTGTTGGGAAAAATAAATATATTTTTTTAAATAACCAAACAGAAATCCTCAAAAATGGAAACTATGTGGATAAATACGGTTCATTATCTCAAACTATCTCATTTCCTTGATGTGAAAATTATGCGAATTTCTGTATTGCACATTTATTTTTGATTACCGGCTACGCTAGGGTGCAAAATAGGTGAGTAAATACACTGTTAAATAATTATGATATTCTTTGCTGGAAGTTTAAACCTCCATTGTTTTGTATAATTTGAGCACATATAGTCCATTATTATTTCCTCATACTCTATAAGATATCAAGAACAAGTAATATAAAAGTTTTGTTTTTAAAGTCAATTCCTACTTAGGTCATCAAAGAAAAATCTAATATAATCCCTTAGCTAATATTAGTTTTTGTTGCATTAAAATATCTCAATTTGTTGATTTTCTATAAGCAAGTAGGTTTACAATGGAAGTCTATGGGAATTTGGCGAAATATTAGAGATATCGCCAAGTTGGCGTCACTTTTGGCGACTCATTTTGATCGCCAAATTTGGAGATATATCGCCAAGTTGGCGACAAAGTTGCCGGTATTTGGCGACAGAACAGGTCCCCCTATGGTAACCTCCCTTATAGATATGAAGATGCATTAAATGCTTCAATAACCAATGGCTGCCATTTTGTTTCCCATGGAAATTAAATTAATTAATTAAAATTTTATTAATGAATTAATGTTTGAAAAAACTGTATTAACATCATTTGTCTTCCAGTACAAGTTTAAAAAAAAAATTATTTCAACTTGATAGGATGAATAATAAGTATTTTATTAAAGATTGAAAATTTGAACAAGATATATACGAGGTAGTATTCAAATGTTCCCGGACTGACTCTATAACTGTAAAAATAGTACCAATTACATTGCTGAAACACATCCGCCTTTGAAATAAGATCCTTGCGCAACAACACACTTTTGTGATCGGCTGTAAAGGTTATCGAAGCACTTCTGAAATCCATTTTTAGCCATGTCCTTTAATTCAGCCTGCGATGCACTTTTAACGTCATCTAAAGGTTGAAATCGACGACCCTGCAAGCGACGTGCCAATTCGGGAAACAAGCTGAAATCGCAAGATGAGAGATCAGGGAAGTAAGGAGGATGTGGTTGTTTTCGTTTTCGCAAGAAAGTCAGCGACGATTAGGGATTGGTGTGCAGGAGCGTTGTCATGCAAAAGCTCCCATGGCTGCCCAGCCCACAATTTTGGCCTCTTCTTCCGGACCGAGTCACGCAAACGACGCAGGATGTCTACGTATCGTTCTTTGTTCACAGTGCGTCCTTCAGGGATAAATTCCAGATGCACAATGCCCTGAATATCGAAGAATACCTCTAGAATGACCTTCCCTTTAGAGCGATCTTGGCGGAATTTCTGCTTCTGTGGTGATTGTGGTAATTTCCACCTTGCCGATGCTGTCTTGGATTGCGGGTCGTATAAAAATCACCATTGCTCGTCTCCAGTAACAATTCTGCCAAGTATGTTTTGCCACATCCTCCTTACTCCCCTGATCTCTCACCCTGCGACTTCAGCCTGTTTCTTGAACTGGCACGTAGCTTGCAGGGTCGTCGATTTCAATCTTCAGATGAAGTTAAAAGTGCATCGCAGGCTGAATTAAAAGACATGGCTAAAAATGTATTTCAGAAGTGCTTCGATGACCTTTACAACCGATGGCAAAAGTGTATTGTTTTGCAAGGATCTTATTTCGAAGGCGGATGTATTTCAGCAATGTAATTGTAATATTTTTACAGTTATAGAGTCAGTCAGGGAACTTTTGAATCCTACCTCGTATATAAATAAATAAATAAATAAATAAATAAATAAATAAATATAGGGAGAGTGTTAACTAATAGTAGGAAATAAAAAATAAATATATAAAATGGTGACTTTAGAAGGATTTTATAGTTTGACGTAGGGAAGCACTTTTATTGAGCTTCAAATAAACACGTATAAATTTAAAGGTATATCTAAATATTATACAGACATACAAACAATAAATACAATTAACCCAACTGGTGTGAAAAATTTATACTGTGGTCCCGAGTTCGATTCCTGGCTCTGGCTAATTTTTCACTCCAGTTGGGTTTATTGTATTTATTGTTTGTATGTCTGTATAATATTTATATATACCTTTAACTGTTGAATGCAGGCATTATTAATGTGTGTATGTGTGTTTTAATATATATTGTAGTATGAGTGTTTTATTATACGTATAAATCTGTTTATAGGAGAATAAATTACACACGATTAAGCCTGTATTGACAAATAACACTGTACAACAATGGTTTTGTACAAGAACTGAAATTAGTTGATTCTAGATGAGATTTGTTGCGCTGAATCCGAATATGCTTTCCGTTTTTCTCTACATTGTCCGGTTTTTAACAAACTTGCATATTTAAGTTTGGGAAAATTCAAGCTCTTTTGTGCTGTTTTATGCACATTTTAGATACAATATATGTCACATTGAATTATCTTTTGTAGATAATGACTACTGGACTATCTGCTTCAGATAAATGTCTTGATTTGTATATTATTAATATTTATCTCTCAGTTATTAAGTCTAATTCTCATGTTTTTCAATGGTGTAATGTTTACATTACTATCAACGTTGAATTATTTGTTACAGAATTGACATAATGTTTTTCTAGACTAGATTTTTATGCTTATTCCATATCTGTTTTTTATATCAGGTCTAGTTTTTGAGTAAAATGAATTTCTACTTTTGTAAGGCCTTAACACAAGTTTGATATAATCTGCTATTTAGGGGTGTGTACCTCTTTGTGAAGAGGATGATCAGTGTCAGATTCCTATCAGCGACATAAACAATAATTTATATAATTGAAAAAAATTGAAAAAAGTAGAAGAATCTATCCTAACTAGTTGAAGTATATAAAAAGTGGCATAAAAAGCGATTTTTAGCTTTTTTACCCAAAAAGTAAATTTTAACTATTTTTAAACAGAAACCAGATTCGAAAACAGCACAAAAAACTGGTTAAGAAACATATTAGCGTACTCGTGTGGGAGAAATATTTCAACGTCAAGAAACATTATCAGAAAACAACTGAAAAATATACAAATTAAGCACAATATTTCACGTTCACATGTCAATATAATCTCAGAAAAGGCGTTTGTTTTGTGATGTAAACTGGACAGGAATCATAACATAAAACAAACAAAAAAAACAGTCTGTTTTACATCTTAAATTTGCATATTATTGTATAAAGTTTACTAAATTTGCATAAGTCGAACTATGCAAATATCTCAAAAACAAGACCTGCTGAAGTAAATCTAAATCTAGATTCGGAATCCGCAGAAAAAAAAAACGCATAAGAAACAATTAATTTCTGATTTGGGACAGGACAAAAGATCAAATTTGTTGACCAGTGTAATGCCTTAACAATTGCCTTTCAAGATAAAGATTTTTTTCCTTTTTACATGTTGGTTGATTCAAGACAGTATTGTGTTCTTATACATATGAGGGTTATTATTTTTTTAAAAATATAACTTTTTAGGTTTTGTTTTCTTAAAGACGAAAATGCTATGTGAAAGATAAATATCCAAATGATCATGTACCTTTCATGAATTTATTTTTATTTTTCGTCTCATATTTTAAATAAATAAATCATATTTTAAATAAAGATGTGAAGTTTGTTTCAGAGGAATGTGCTGTAGTGCAGAAAAACGCGAGATGAAGTGCTATCATGTTGAAGTTAGGTATTCCATGAACATTGACGATGACAAGCAAAGAAACAGAAAATAAATAAGTGGGATCTAGGTCTAATAAAGGCCATCCATCCCCCCCCCCTCCCCATCTAAATTTAAGAAGGTGACAGCCAAACATGGTGTTCACCGATTTAATTATTCTGTTGAAAAGATTTCTTCAAATGGGCCTTAGTTTTCGAGAAATTGGTGGGTCAAAGTTCAGCATACCTTTCAAATACCTACTACAGAAAAACCTCCATAAAGTGACCACGTTCCGTTGGAATAAAAATTGGTCGCTCCAATAGGTGGTCTCTTAATGTAGGTGATGTTTAAATCTAGATTTTAATTGTTGAAAAGGGGTAACAATTAATGCTGCTAAAATTTATTTTTCACATTAGGAAAAAATATAAATGTTTAAGTATCAAAACAAAAGTTAATTACATAAGTTAATTACTTCAGAGTTTAAAAAATGAATACATTGACGATTGTTTTGATTTTACGGTTTTATCTTTTAAAACTTTTATTTCCAAGTCCTTACGAAGTTCAGTAAATAAATGCAATTTTTTTTTTTTTTTGGACGGGAAAAAATAATGACGATTTCAGTAATTTATTTATTTCTTTGAGAGTTTCCTGACAGAATAGAGCAGGGAAGATTATTGACCGTCATTCTTAATTTGTCATCAGAGTTAAATTCATTGTTAAATTCACTGCCAGGTGTAAACACTTACAAGTTACCGGAATAACAAAAATATCTAAACTTAGTTTAGAAGTTTGATGAATAAGGAGCTCTCCAGAATTACTTTTCTAATAAAACCTTCTTAAAGCTGCCATGAAAAAACGGAATTTGTCTCATTTTCTTCAAAGAAATTGGTCGCTCATGGAAGGTGTTCAACTGGGATGATCTCTGAATGGAGGTAAAATTAGTATTGAGCCTATAGAATAAAATTTTGTTCCATAAAAAAAAATTATCGTTCAGAAAGGTGGTCGCACAGGGAGGTTTCACTGTAGTTTGCTATTCTCAATGTGGAATCCTTTTGGCCTGAACCAGAGCACTCGCCAGCTTGCCGTATGGTCTGACTTCAATACTGCCCTTTGACTTATTTTTTTTTAAATAATTTTATATTTTTCTCACTTTACAATCTTTAAGTAAAGTTGTGAATTACTACAGCTTCTAAATTTTAATATTAAAAAAATTAATAATATTTACGTTTTGGATTTTTTATGAAAACTTGTATTATTTCTGTAATTTTTAAACTAATATATCTGTTGGCAGAAATCCAAAATTTGTTTTCATAAAATTATTTTTATTTAACTTTTTCTATTTTAAGTAATTTTTTTAAATAATGCATAATAATTTATTAATAGAATAACAAAATAATATATAGATATTTTTAATATTTGATTTGTTTAAAATGCATTAAAATATGTCAAATCATGAAACACAAAAATGTTTACTGACACTGAAATTTTAGTTTAGTAAATATGCAATTAATTGGGTAACATATATCCTAAAAATATTCAAAACATGATAAACATACGGAAATATTTACTATATAGAGCTTGACTTCTTATGTAGTAATTGTCTTCAAAAGAAGATAAACGATATCAATAAAAATACATTTCATTTATTCTGAATTATTATGAAAGTCTAGCTGACGATTCCTTATATATATATATATATATACTATATAAAAAATTTTACTTTTACTATTCATTTAAATTATTCTAAATTACCGGCATATTCATTATTTCCTTTTTTAATACTCTCTATTATTTATTTCTAGTTAAATTCCTATAAATTTAAAACGCGTATCTTAATAATAGATTTATTCCAAAACGCAATCTAAACTCTTAATCCCTTCATTAATTTTTATCGTCTACCAAACTGTAAAGTTCTGAACGCAGTTACTTATTTTTCGGATGCTTATCAAAGCCATTTTTTCATTTCAATTCTATTTCATCTCATTTTCCCGCCAGCTGGGCGACCGCTTTTTTTCATCGAAATTCTTCCATTACCAGCTCCGGGATTATTTTCTGTGACGTTTCTCGGTCGCTCTCCATTGGCTGAGTAACGGATCGCCGTTTTACTTCGAGTCTCGTTCGAGATTTTTGTTTGGCTAGCCTGAAGTTTTCATTTCAATCGGATTTTCCTCCGCGCATTCTAATAAATAGCTAGAGCATGAGCTCAGGAGTAGATTTTTTGTGCTGTTTGATTGTTCACATAACCTGTTACCTGGTGTCCTAAACCATGTAGAACATTCATTTCGTGAATTAACATCTATTATGCATGAGTAACTAGTTCATGCTCGAGTGGAATGCTCTGATTTCTCATCCTGTGGGAATTGTTTAATGTTGGTCTGTTCTGATGGAATTAACAGTTTCCTATGACTACGTTTTCATGGTTTTAATTGGGAAAACCCCAGATTTCTTCATACGCCTTTTTTCCCCACTCACGCGGCCTAATCTGCCTTGTCTTCATCATGAATAAATAAGTGTTTGATTGGACTCTACCAATATTATCATCGCTCTACAGCTGCTAAATTTTCACAGAGTTGACACCTCAACTAGCGATGCTTGTGCTAAGTGGTATTAGCAGCTATGTGCTAAGCAGTCACCAACGGCTGATTAAAAGGTGGTACGAATCAAGTTATATGTCGTAAAAAGCACGACGTGATTGTTCGACTTAACCCATTAAATTGTTTCGTAATATATATATATATATATATATATATATACATATATAATGTGTATCATACATTATATGTGGTAACCGTAGATTATTTTTACTTTTCCAATTGAGAATTTTTGTTTATTATATCAATATTTGTTAGAATGAAAAAAATATTTCAGGATATAATTTGTCCATTTTTAATCATTAAAGATAAATACGTATGGGACATTTGACAACAGAATTATCATTTATAATTTACACGGAATAATAAATTTGCTCTCAAAAATTCCATAAATTAAATATATATATGTGTGCGTGTGTGTGATGTATTATATCAGAATTTTGCTTAAAATATCTCCCCTATCTATATTATAAAGGACAAACATATCTGTGCGTAACGCATACGTCATTCTGCGAATGACAACACTTTGAAATTTGAAATAAAATTTTGGTCTTGCAATTTTCTATATCTTTTTGTTGCCATTTTCTCACAAAACCTGAAAAAAAAAAAACGGTTGAAATTAAAATATGAGCTATTTCAAGAATATTGTCTGTTATTCCGTGATAATGACGTCATATGCATACTTTTCTATAGACGAAGTTTAAGACTGGATTGTAAAAGTGGATTACTTTAGAGGATGGAAATGACGTCATTTTATAAAAAAGCGCGTATTTTAATTCTTAAACCTGAATTATGTTTTGTAGAAGTGCGTCATTTTCACAGCCCAGCTACTTTGAAATCCTTCACAGGTGAAAATGCTTCACTTTTGAAAATAATGTAATCGAAAGAGCCTCAATTGATAACCACATCCTAATAACTGATCTTTATTATATTTTACTGATTATGTATCTATAAATGAACAAACGTATCTGTGCGTAACGCTGATGTCATTTTGCGAATGGCAACAATTCACGATCAAATTTCGGTCTTGAAATTTTAGCTATTGCAATTTTTTAATCTTCTGACCATCGTACATTTTCAATTTTCGGCGCATAGGGAAAGAAATTTACTTTCAAATGCAATTTGTTTAAAAACTGTATCTTAATTGACTGATGTATTATATTCTGTAAAATAATTTTTAAGCATGATTTTATTTTAAGTTTATCTTATCACGTGCCGGTTTCAATACTTACATAATAATAATAAACATTTTGCACATAAAGCAACAAACATTTTTCAGCATTTGTTTCTGACTATTTTTGCATAACGAAATTAATACTTCCTTTATAAACAAATAAAAGAATAATATTGAAAAAACACAAATCTAACATATTTGTAATCGTACAATAGATTTTTTTTTTTTTATGGAATTTGTTTGCAAAGTTCATCTCAGTTTATTGATTGTCCATGGTTTTAAAAACAATTTTAAAGCATGAAATATTTTTTAATTTATCTATATCGCGTGGTTAAGCCCAGTGGTGTAGTGGTCAGAGCATCTCACTGCCGCACCGCAGGTCGAGAGTTAGACTCTCGACTGGGCAAAGTTCACTCAACCTTTCATCCCTTTGGGGTCGATAAAATGAGTACCAAGCTTGCTTGGGAACTAAACACCGAGGGTCTTGCGTTAGGCTGACCACCTGGCCGGGACGCATGCTGCATAACACATCGAGGCCAGGGTCAGGGTCAAGAAAACAGAGATGGGCACTGTTGGCCCAGATCCTTCATGGATTGCATAGCCACAGAGTTTAGTTTATATTACGTGGAGCTCGATTACGAAAAATTAATCCGTTTGCCCTTAAAACAAAATAAGGAGTTCATCATTTTCTTACGGCAAATATTCATTAAAAAATCTTCCCTATGAATAAATAAATAAAATAATATAAATAAAACACAAATTTAACAGATACGTATAAACTCTGAAATTATCGGAATATAAAATGATGCCATAAGTAGCAAAATCTTGGTCAAATAACTCTTAGGATGCGGCTAATAAGAAAATATCGCTTTTGATAAATTTCAAAAATTTATTTAATTGTATAATTCGTATTTTCCATATGAAAAATACTTTTTTAATGTAAGTGGGCAATCTAAAAAATTTATTGCATGTAAAAAAATATTAGTTTTCAATAAAAAAAAAAAAAAAAATGTTTTCACCTATATTCTTTAACCCGGAAAGCCCGGGTACGATCCCCTAGTATATAAAAAATCCTAATGAAACGGATATTATGAAACGAATTTATGTAACGATTCAATGAAACGACTGATTAAACAACTGATTATGTTTCACGGTGATTTCTCATAAAATACGGAATACTTTGCGATGAAATTAACACCAAAAATCCGTATTGATCCGAGGATCTCAAAACTGGTATTAGAATTTTTAAATTCGAATTAGTTTTCGAAGTATTAATTTTTTTCTAATTTTATATACTTTTCTCTAATGATGGCAACTCAAATTTTAATCATAACAGATAATTCTTTTCAGATTTTAGAAAAGGTTACTATTTTAAACTAATTTGGTGACCAGTTTGGACTCCCTTAAACGTATGCTAAGAAATGTATCATGTTACTTTTATTCATAATTCAATCTATAATTCATTATCATTTTATTTAATACAAGCTTACACGGGGTACCTAATTGGCGCCAAAATGGCATTATTTTGGTTGGCATGGTAACCCGGCTATTGTTATTTATGTAATAATAAATGTTTATTTACTTTATTTTCTTTTTTTAAATTACATAAATTGTTTTGTTCTATATTTAATTAAGTTTTGGTTAATTTCTTTTAAAAATGATAGAAAATAATTAAAAATAAGCTTCTACTTAATTATTCCGTCGACCCATTTAGCCCAATTCTATAAATCGCCAAACCACTCGCTAAATTATACAAATTGACATAATTTTTATTTTAAATAACGAAAGAACAAATAAAATACTATAACATTAATAAATATACAAATAAAACGTCGAAATAAAAATCACTTGATGACGTAAAGACGTGTAACTTGTTTAAAGTCAAGTGAATGTGACATTTACGATCAAACATTATCGGCATTTAATCTTATAGTTTGGTGGCAGATTTTTGGTCGACAGGATACCTAAGTAGTACCAAAAATAAATATGTAACTGGTATTCGAAAACGAGGTTTTCGCCAAATTTTCGAAAAAAAAAATCACGCCAAACCCGGTGCGTATATGACATCTGGCCAAATATTAAATGATGTAACAAACCATGACATTAAATTTCAACTTCAAAGCAATGTTTTAATTTACCACTCGAAAAATAAAATGCTAACTGGCGAGTTGAAAAAAAGCTATTGGCGAGAATTGCACTCGGCTAGCTTAACAGTACCACGAATTCTTTGCGACCATGGCAACTTTTATGTAGTTTTATTCGATTTTTTATTTTTTTTATTTTTTAATCAAAATGGAAAACTTTCGGCACAGATGTTATATACGGACCGATATTGGCGCGATTTTTTTTCTGACGCCAATATCATATACGCAATGTGTACTTAACTGGCGCCATGGTATCGTTATTTTGCTTGGTTTGGTAAGCCGGATGTTGTAGTTTATGCTGTTGATGTTTTCCCCAAATTAGCGTCGGAAAAAAAATCGCCCCAATATGGGGCCGTATATGATATCTGGGCCAAACTTTCATATGAAAAGCGAAGGGATCTGAGTGTATTTATTTATGGCAGTTACATGACTTAGACTATCATAATATAGATGAAATGATGGTGATAGAATAATATTTGGCGGCTTATCACCTGTACATGACTAACATTAAAGTACCAAAATGGCACCTGGAATATAAAAAGCGAAGGGGTTCGCGCGGAACTGTTGATGATAGTCACATGACTTAGGCTATTGTTATAGAAATTGTTTTAAAATACCGGGAGTCAAAGACTCTTTACACTTAATTCATTTTATTTTAGCTTCTTTTCAAATGTTTAACTGATCCTCTTTAATCAAACACGAAAACAACGATTGAATGTCTTAAATGCAACGGATTTGGCCTTAAATTTTTGCAATCAAAGGGAAATGAATGGAAACCCGGTTACAGGGTCTGCATCGGCACACCTTTTTTCAGTATAATTCAATCTTCTCTAATATTTTTAAAACCGATGAGATTGGCGTGTTTTTAGATTCTGCGGTGTCTGAACGGGGGTTGACGAGCGTAGCTTGCAGGAGGCAGAGCCCCCTAGTAAAAATATAAAGAGGTAAATAATATTTACAAAAAAAATCTAAGCATAAAATATGTTAGATTTTAGATGTTAGTTTTCAAAATAGATAAAATATAAATTTTCATGAAAAAAAATCGCAAACATAATTATATAATTTTTAGGAAAATATAAATATATTCAAAGTGTCAGAAATTCCTAACAATGCTAAAGAGTTATAAAGTGTCAAAATATAAAATTAATTTTAAAATTTTTTCAAGGGTAGCACCGAATTCGGACCCTCCGGCTGTCAGACGATCACTCTGCGTTCACGCCGAGAAGTCCACGCTGAGAATAACAACCTAATGGATATTTGAAACACTTGCTGAAATTGTAGAATTGCAGATTGTAGAATTGTAGAATTGAAGAATTGTAGAATTGTAGATTTCTTAAAATCTGACGCAAATTTGAAAAAATCCTTTCACCAGAATAATTAGAGATAAGAATTCTACAACATACCTTAAATTCATCAAAATCTGTAAGCATCAGGTTTAACACGGTCCCCTTTTAAGATACAGTGCAAACAATAAATCAAATAAAATACATATAAAATGCAGCATTACAGGGTGACAATACAATTTTTTAAAAGATTAATTGCCTTATTTAATGATCGTTTATGAGATAGGGATGTGTACTAAACATAAATGGTGCCTCACAACAATGTGGTTGCAAACTTGAAAATTTGTTATTTATAACAACTACTGGTAGAAATCTGCAAAAATCACATTTATTATTATTTTAAAATTTCGTTGTACAAGTATTGCAGAAAGTCGTAATTTCTGTTTTCCTATAAAAGAAGGACTTCAAGTGAAAAAGGATCTTCAAATAAAAGTCGAGGATAGACAAGAAATGTCAGTAGGTTTCTTTCTCTTACTAACACTTACCGTCACTAGACTTCCGAATCAGACATAATCTCTCTTTTTATATCCGATCAAAAATAATTCAATTCCTTTTAAAATTGATTTTCAAGGGATTATAAACATTTCCAGAAACATAAAATGCATTATTATTTCTCATATAGCAATTTAGCTTTTCCTGTTTTCAATTTGTGAATAAATGAAGTTTCACTTTGAACCAAAGCCCAAAGACTAGTATAAAAATTATGCCCCTGCCGGCCCTCACCAGCGGCTGAGAGGATCTGCTCTCAAAGCTGGTAACGGGAAGTGCTGGGTTCGAACCCAATTGCGCGCGTCGGCATAACCGTTCGGAGTTTTCAATGGTTTCCTTCTAACCTTGGGTCACCCTGCGTAAGTAAGAGTAAAGTTCTCTTAGAAAGACCCCCTTGATACGTCGTCATTCAGATTGCAGGTTCGGTAAATTCAAATTATTCCATAGTGCGTCGAAGTATAAGAACGTCTTCATAAATTAGTTCTAATATATATCAAATTCGTAACTTCAATAAGTAAACACACTCTACAGCTCAAATTAAACAACTTCTTCTTTAAAAAAAATCGTATATACATTTATTTACAAAACTATATTAAATATTATTATTACTCTCATTTGAGAGTTCTATTTTTACCGACACACCGGTTCAAATCAAAAGTTACATCTACATTGAAAAGAAAATCGGAAAACAATAAAAGGGGGTTGCCACAGTGCCGACTAACAGAAAATGGCAAGCATCGCCAAGTTGGCATTCTCAACATCCTGCCCCCGGCTGAACACTTAGTTCAGCATCTATATTAAACAATTTAATAAACATAAGAATATACTTACATACATAACAAATTTTCAGATAACATACTTACTTACAGTTACAGATGTAAAAGAAAAAAATTATAAGAATGCTGCAATCTACAAAAAAAAAATAAAATACATGAATTGTATGAAAATTAAACAATAATAAGGGTAAATATGAGTAACAAAGGAAATTAAATGTTCGATAATAGTTCTTATTTTTAGTGTAAGAGTTTTAGTGTCTTTTAGTCCACTAAGTCCAATTCGAGATTGTATAATAGCAGCACAGGTCGTTTAAGATCGCCTTTTGCAGTCTGTAATACACATGATCTTATTTTCGAGTCACGATCAAATATGAGTTCTTTAACACGACCACACTTCCACATATATTTTGGAAGCTTTTCATCATGAATTATCACTATATCGTTAACTTTGAACTGAGGCGATGAATTTATGTTTTTCACTTGAAAAGCAGATCTAAGTTCTAACAAATATTCATTTCTCCATCTTTTCCAAAAGTGGACAGTAATTTGTTGCTTATATTTATATTTTCTCGTCAACAAAATCTTATTGGATTTCTCTTGAGTACAAACTGGTAATTCAAAAGAAGGTAAGGATATTAATCGTTTACGAACTAAAAAATGAGATGGCGTTAAAGGTGATGGTTCAGCATTTTCTTCGTAGAGATAACATAAAGGACGTGAATTAATCACAGCTTCAATTTCTGTAAGTATTGTTTCTAGCTCTTCATAACGGAGACAAGTTTTGCCTAGAACCTTTTTTAAAGGTGTTTTAACTGATCTGACCATTCTTTCCCAGAAGCCGCCCCACCAGGAAGCCCTGGGAATTATAAACTTCCATGTTATCTTATTCTTTCTCAAATAATCAAAAATTTCTTGCTTAGAAAGTCTTTTACAAGTATCTTTTAATACCAAATCAGCCTTAGAAAACGTTTTTGCATTGTCACTGTACATTATTTGGCAGAAACCTCTTCTAGGGAAAAATCTTCGTAGTGCTAAGATAAAGGTTTCAGTACTTAGATTGGTGGCTAACTCTAGATGTATCGCTCTCGTTACAGCACATGTGAATACAACAATATAAGCCTTCCCAGTACCTTCAGAAGTTTTATAATAAATCGGACCGGCAAAATCGACACCAGAGGTTTCAAAAACTGGTGTTTTGACGATTCTATCTTTCGGTAAAGGTGCTATATCCACCTTTCCAGGAATAGCTTTAAGTTTTCGACATATCATACACGATCTTAATACGGATTTTACAAATCTTCATTCCTTTAATATAAAATACCTTTCACGAAGGTGAGCTAAAGTGACAGCTACACCAAAATGGTACATTCTTTCATGAGCATCCTTAATGAGTAATTTTACAAAATAAGATTTATTAGGAAGTATCCACGGATGTTTTTTCTGCTCTGTAACTTCAGAAAACTGAAGTCTTCCGGATAAAACAAGTAAGTTATTTTCGTCGAATTGTGGATTAAGGTTGTACAAAGAAGAATCTTTATTAAGTGGATTTTTTTGTTTAAGCGCTTCTATTTCAATTTTAAATGAAGTTTCCTGAGTTTGTTTAATCCAGTATTTTTCTGCTATTTCTATTTCTGGGGTAGTTAAAGGTCCTAAAATTTTAGGGTTTTTCGAATTGGCATTATGAATAAAACGCATTATCCAAGGAGTAATGTTATACACGCAATTTAAACTACTGAACTTTGCCATATCAAATACTGGCTTAGGAGTAGAGTTTGATTCGTTACACAATAGTGTTAAATTTGGTTTTGCTTTCATTTCATTAAAAGCTTCGGGATCCCTTTCTATAGCCCTTTTTGAAGGCCACATATCTTCTGGTAGTGATAACCAAGGTGGGCCGCGCCACCATACTTTATTACCCATTAACTTCGATAAGTTTTCTGCTCACGTAAGCAGATCTGCAGGGTTTTCCTTTCCGGGACAATAATTCCAGTCCTTTGGATCTGCCAATGACTGAATTTCGGTTACACGATTGGAAATAAAGGGTTTCCAGTTTATAGTAGAACCCCTAATCCAACAAAGAGTTATTTCTGAGTCCGACCATAACTTTATATTTAAATTCGAAATATGTAATTTTTGTTTTAAATATTTCCACATTCTAGCGGTAACTACTGCACTGATCAATTCCAGCCGTGGAATGGTTAACCTCTTGAGGGGGCTATTCTGCATTTACTCCAAACAAAACTTGTTTGAATTTCGCCAGTTAATGAAATGGAACGCAGATAAGCAACTGCTCCATACCCTTTGGCATCACAGAATATGTGAATTTGTGAATTTTCAGAAATGTTTATCATATTAGGAAAATAATTTCGGGGTATTTCAAATGTGCGTAAATGTACAACTTCTGAACACCAAGTGTTCCACTCGCATTTCAAATCTTCGGGTAATTTATTGTCCCACTCAAAACCTCTTTGCAATGTTTCTTGCAACGTATTACAAATGGATTTACAAATCCTAATGGATCATAAATTTTCAGTAATATTTTAAGAGCTGTTCGCTTCGTGGGATCATCGATATAACACTCTTCAAAGGGCTGCGTATCTAACTTCAAAACATCAGATTCAGTATTCCATATCAATCCTATCACTTTTAAGGTACTACCTGTGTTCTCCTCACTTATACCTAAGTTACCAGATTCCCACATTTCCCTAAGTTTAATAGAATTTGTTTTAAACTTTCTTAAATTCATCCCAGCTTCTTTAAGAATTTCAGAAGCTGTAGCTGATAAATAATAAGCTTCGTTATCTAAATCTGATCCGGATATTAAATCATCGACATATAGGGAATTATCTAACACATCTACAACACTTGGATGTTGATCTCGATATTTCTTTATATGATGTTTAATTGTGGCAGCCAAAATGAATGGTGAGCATGTAACGCCAAATGGTACACGTCTAAATCTTAAAATTTTGAAAAGGTTGTTTGCCTCATTATCGAACCAAAGAAATTTAACGTAATCTCGGTCTTCTTCAGTTACAGAAATTTGAAGAAAGGCCTTTTCAATATCTGCACAAAACGCAGTATTGAATTTTCTGAAATTAATAATAATTTCTAATAAATCTGGGTTCAAATTTGGGCCACCGTACAAACAATCATTTAATGATTTGCTGTTTTCTTTTGAGGAAGCATCAAATATCATTCTAACTTTAGTTATGGGTTTATCATCTCGCAAGACAGGTCGGTGGGGCATAAAATAACCGTTATTTACAGTTTTATTAGAACATTCTTCCACTATGCTATTTAATTCCTGTTCAATCACAATTTCTTTATATTTCTGCAATAATTCCTTATCTTTAAGCAACTTTCGATTTAAGTTAATAAATCGGTTTCTAGCATTTCTATAGTTACTTCCTAAATCACTTTTATCATCTTTCCATAATAATTTAACTTCGTAACGGTGCTCAAGAAAATGCAAATTGTTTTCGAATTTTTCGATTATCTTTTTATCTAATTCAGAAATATTTTCTGCTGTATTCATCCCTAAAGTTTCTAACTCCCATAATGTTTTCAAATCATTCTGAATAGGTTTCATAACCTGAGTGGATAAGACCCCAGCTTGCTTACTCTCACTATTTTTATTTACGTCAATTGTCCCGCAGAGGGAATGCCCAAATAAATTTTCACAGACGAACAATGATTTATTTATGGGATATGTTATTTCATTAATTTGATATAAATAGTCAGCTCCTATTAATATATCAACATCACTATTTTCCAAATTTTCTCATCTGTCAAGACGAAATTTGGAAAGTTTTCTCTTACTTTTGATTGGAAGAGGAGGAATTTGTATCAAAGAATTTGTTATTAGCGGCGTGACTAATACTTCAATTATTAAACTACGTTTTCTGTACGTCAAGTGAATTAGCTTTAGCTTAACGACATCATAACATCGTTCTTCAGATTTTCTCGAACCGAAAGTATAGACAATTAATTTTTCTTTTCTAATGACCTCAGGTTTTAACTGTAATAAAAGTTCGATGACTAGCAGAGTCAAATAAACAAAGAACAGTTTCTGAATTTTCACCCGCTTCCACTTTTACATGAATTGTTTGCAATATTACTTCTCTACTGATATTATTTATATTGCTTTTACAATGAGATACGGAGGAAATAATACTATCTGAATTTTTGATTCTTCTGTTTTTTTATTAGAATTACAAAGTATAGTATTATGGTATGTTTTACCACAAACTTTGCAGTTTTCATTCGAAATTTTACAAAAATTCGCGATGTGAAATTTAAGGAAGCATTTGAAGCACCTTCCTTCCCTTTTCAATTTTTCTCGCATTTCCGGAATGGTGAAAGACTAACTTTTTAGTATTGCGATCAGTCTGGTTACAAAATATGCAGTTATTTTTAATATTTGTGGTTAAGGCAGAAGCTGATGGAACGAATTTTTTTTTATAATTTTTCTTATAATTTTGCTGCTTCTCAGGGATTTTTTCAAAATGGTTTAATTGGACAGTGGCCTCGCGAGATTCAATTTCATCTTTAATGAAATTTATCAGCTCATTAACATCCCAGTCAGTGTTTTTAATTCGTTTTCTATTAAATTCTAGTGCAATATCTGATGGAATACGTTTCAGAAGAATCGGACATAACAAGTGCCCATATGAACCTGAGGCAACACCTAAAGAATTAAGATTTCTTATTGAATTTCGCATTCATCATATAAATCTCTAACATCTTTAATGTTACTAGAATTTCATATTGGTTTCAAATTTAGCAGTTTAGGCATGTGACTATTTATTACCAGGTCATTACGACCAAAACGATTTTTCAATAATTCTATAGCATGAGCATAATTTTCCTTAGTCAGCGAAAAGCCAGCTATAGTATTTGCAGCACTTCCGCCCAAAAGTGACTTTAAGTAGGAAAATTTATCAATCGGAGTTAAATGTTCATTATTGTCAATCGCATTCGAAAATTGACTCCAAAATTTGAGCCATAAACACGAATCACCATAATATTTAGATATATTAAGTTTTGGAAGTTTAATCAAATTTTGATTCAGAATTTTCTGACTTTTTAGTAGAGAACTATTGTTGTTAGTACTATCACTTTCAATGTCTGAAGAATCTTGTTTAGCTTCAGGAGTAACTGTGTTATCATTTAAAAATTTGGAAATTTTATATTTCCATTCAATAATATTCTCATTATAAGATTCCGATTTCTCGATTTCTTTTTCAAATTCAGTACTTGGAACCAGTGGTTCAATTTCAGAATTTAATGATTTTAAAGTTTTCATTTTATCATTTAGTTGCTGTTTAAAAAGATCCAGCTGTGATTTTCTATTCTCAAGCTCTAATTCTTGTGTATTATCTAATAAATCCCTTATTTTATCAAATATTTTCGTAGTTTGACTAAGAATCGTAGCTCTTTTTTGCTTCAGCGTTTCGAAATCCATCATAAAATAAAGAATTCAATTTATTCGATACAGTTCAGTTAATAAATGTATTCATAATTCAATTTATTTAATATAATTTAATTTAAGGTACTTACCTCATTCGATGATGAAATCCAGACATCCTGGAAGCTTTGACGCCAGGAAATGATACGTCGTCATTCAGATTGCAGGTTCGGTAAATTCAAATTATTCCATAGTGCGTCGAAGAATAAGAACGTCTTCATAAATTAGTTCTAATATATATCAAATTCGTAACTTCAATAAGTAAACACACTCTACAGCTCAAATTAAACAACTTCTTCTTAAAATAAAACTTATATACATTTATTTACAAAACAACATTAAATATTATTATTACTCTCATTTAAGAGTTCCATTTTTACCGACACACCGGTTCAAATCAAAAGTTACATCTACACTGAAAAGAAAATCGGAAAACAATAAAAGGGGGTTGCCACAGTGCCGACTAACAGAAAATGGCAAGCATCGGCAAGTTGGCATTCTCAACACCCCTCGAGCCTATATCCATCGTGTAGATTATCGGCCGTCATGAACAGCACCAAAACCATGCCCGAACCCATTTATAAACCGGGCTCGAGCTCATGCTAATTCCGTTTCATCTCTTGTGCGCTCTAGACCTAATTCATCCCAATAACCTTGAAAACAGCGAAAATTATAGTTATAAACGTGGTGTTTAGGTATACTAATATGGCTATGATTTATACAATATAAATACTATACATACACTACAAATTAGCAGCAAAGAGTGGAGTTAGCATTGCTACCTTAAAAACTACGAGAGAGTGGAAAAAAAGTAATTGAATTAAGTTTCGGTTTTATTTTTCTGTTGAGCATTGCCGTAGTCAGGTTTGCTAAAAAAATAGGTTAATAAAATTCGATAACATTCTCCAATTTGACATTTTAAAAAAATTTTTCGTTATGAGAATGAAATAAAAAAAAACAAAAATAAAAATCTGATTCTTTCTTTCTTTAATAAAATATTTTAATAAAAACTTTTCTCCTAAATTAACATTAATTAATTATGTTGCAATTATTTTTAAAACTTAAGGTAAAGTTTGTTTGTAAAATACTCGACCTAGCGGTCAAAACCTAAAATCTGTACCCAAATGAAAAGATAGAAAAAGCAAATACAAATACATTTATATTTGCTTACAATTTAAAATCTTTCAAATTTCCTGAAATACTGAGATTTAAAATTAATTTGAAAATACTCTTTCATGTGAGCTTAGTAAAACAGAACGAATAATTGCGTATTTTATTACATCTTTTTTTAAAGAGACAAAGAAAAATGCAACTGCACTGAAAGAATAAAAGTTGCGATATTAGAATAGAATAATTACAATGATACAATTTTTTTTTGTTAAAAAGAAGTCTATTGTTTAAACATATAATGAACTACCATTTCAATTCATACCTTTTAACTTTGAAAATTTGACATTATTGCTAACATAAAATACAATGGCTTTTGTTATTGGACAAATGCTTAGCACTAATTTGTATTTTTCGACAGAAAAGTTCCTTTGTAAAGGGGATGTTCAGTTTTAGAAATTTACAAAGAGCAATTTTTTTTTTCAGAAATAATAATAGAGATTATCCGCAGTTGAAATAAAATTCATTTCATGGTTATATTTAAGCATATCTGGCACCACTTCAACAATAAAATTGTAATTAAAAACAACTTTGAATAAATGCTTAAAATGGAGCTTTTGTTCATAAATATTTTAAAAATAGGACTATATAGATCATTGTTTTTGTTTTCTGTGTGCTCATAACAAAGAAAGTAATAGACATTTACTAGAGCTTTGGGAGTTTTAATCTTGGAAGAAAGACAAATGATTTTTTAATATATAATGGATAAAATAAATTATTTTTATAGAATAAAAAAGGTTATGCATTATAAAATTGAGTTCTTACATTTCAGAATTAACTTTGACAAACTATGCAACGATGAATATCTCCATCTTACGTTTTTCATAATTGCATAATTAAAAACATTTCCTTGAATATACATATATTACAAATATTACATATTAATTATTAATAATTTTTTTAACTAAGTATACATTTATATGTTTTGACAATAAACATATATAATAATAATAATAATAATAATAATAATAATAATAATAATAATAATAATAATAATAATAAACACAACAAAATTAGCATGTGTAAAAGTCTTGACGCATTATTTTTAACTGATGCTCTGTTTCTAATACAAATATATTTTTTGGTGGTGATAAAAGTTCATATGGATTTTAAAAAAACTAAAGTTTTTAAACCGGGCTTCCCAGGTTACATAAAATCGGGAAAAATCATTTTTGAATAAAAACATTTTTTTTCCTTACATTTATTTATTTATTTTCAATTGACTACTTTCAACATCAGAAAGCATTATTCTATGAAAAGTATCAGTTATATACTGAAATAAAGTTTTGAACTTTTTGAAAAGTGATACTTTCGTATTAGTCGCATCGGAATTGATTTTGCCATGCACAGCAGCCTTTTCGTTTCTGATTATTTCAGTATGTTATTACATATCTGATAAACGTGTGTTTTTTATTAGACTCCGGTACGGTATGCTATTTCTTTCTCCCAGCTTATTTTGTGTCCATAAAATAACTTTACCTTAGAGAAGCTAGCCGTAAAAGAAAGCATTACGATAAAATACTCTTTAGCAATTTTTTTAACTTCTAAGCATCGCACCTTTTTTAATTTTTATACCGTCGTATTGGAGAAAAAAAGTTCTTTTAAATGCATTTTGTTTGAAAACTGTATCTTCATTTATTTTTGAAATACTAATTTTTTTGTAGTTTTTGGAGTCATTTGCTTAATATTGGCAACGGAACGACACCATTTCTGTAGAAAGTAAAGGAAAAATAGTTGTAAAATACGTGCTATTTTGAAAAAAATATATAAACGAATGATTTCTGTTAAAACAATGGAGCTATTATATACTATATTTAATTATAAGTATCTATGAATCATTAGATAGCGGGGGTTTTTTTTTCGATTTTCTTGAATGACGGAATCTTTTTGCTGCATTTGTGTATTATTTCGCGATAGTGATATACTATGCATGCTTTACTGTAGATGTTTAAAAGTAGATCGTAAATGTGGAATTTTTAAGCCGATGTGAATGACTTCATTTTACATAAAATAAAACGTGTGCTTTAAGTCTTAAAATTGAAATATATTTTGTACTGCAGTAGAGTGCCGCTTAACCGAGTCATTTTCTTCTGATGGACTGGTGGCTTCTATTATTATGAAACATCCCTTATAAATGAAGTGTTAGGTGAAGATGAAAGAGCAGCCGGAAAAAAATCATGGCCACCCCCCCCCCCATTCTGACCAGAAAATCAGAGTTCTAACTTTTTTTACGGCTGCTCTTTCATCTTCACCTAACACTTCATTTATAATGGCTGCTTCATAATAATAGAAGCCATCAGTCCATCAGAAGAAAATGAAGTAATGGAAATGCCGTGGGCGACACTAAATTCTGAAAAAGGAGAATTCCTGTTCTCTAGTTTTATTTATTTATATATTAATAAAAAGTTTTAATTTCTTTGTGGAATATCAGTTGGGAAAAAGTACAGATCTAAGCGCAGTGTATTAAGTGCAAACGATTTACTCTTTCGTAATCGAGCTAAGCACATTAGAGAGAGATTTTTAAAAAATCGTCCATTATTTTAAAAATCATAAAAGAAAATCAGTCAATTGAGATGCAGTTTTGAAACAAATTGCAGTTCAAGAATATTTCTCCCTATTCGACGTTGTAAAAATTGAAATTTTGTAATGTTTAGAAGCTAATTTATTCCAGATAAAAGCAATGTTGATTTCTTAATCAATTGTCACTATCGATATGACACCAGCGTAACCCACAGGCGTGTTTTTGCTTTATAATATAAATAGGGAGTAGAAAAATAAAACTGACGCATTTTTCTAAAAATATACAGAGCTAATATATTAAATAAGTACAAATGCTGAGTAGAAGTGTCTGACTTTAAACAATTCCGTCTTCAGCATACCATTGATAGTTAACAAGAACTACTTTAGGGTTTCGTTTAAACACTTTAGTTGTTTTCCTTCAACACTTTCCCAGGGAAAGTATTCTTCTGCAAACTTTTGTGGTTTATTCAAAAAAAGGATGGGAAGAGACAACAAAGGATTGATGATGATAAGATTATATCGACTTTAACGAAACCTTTTCCTCCTACAGAATATTCGTCCATTTCATTATAAAGCTATAAAAGTCGAAAAGCCGTACGTGACCACAAGAAAGACACCACGAGTTCAATTATACGTCTGTTTGGAGATTAAATGTCCAAGAATATACCTCATAGTTTGATCGCGCCCCAGTAGCGGTTGTGAGGGGCTGCTCTGAAATCTTGTAGACGAAGATGCGGTGTTTGAATGCATGTCACGCTCAACGGCATAACCGTTTCAGTTTTCTTTTCTTTTCCTTGAACCTTGCTTAGCTAGTGAAAAACGAGTTAGATTTCCTTATAATTATTTCCGTGGGGGGGGGGGGCAATCCCTACACTCTTCGTCATATATCTACAGCATAGATAACCGGTTGTAATAAAAACACCAAACAGGACAGTTGAACCACATACTCGAACGTAAGTGCACAAGCTTACAAAACACTATTTTCCATTTTTTGAAAAATGTTCTGATATGAAATCATACTCCTATTATAAAGAGGTAAAAATTGTTTATTTGTCGGAGATAAGCTCAGGAACTACCGAACCGATTCCATATGTAATGGTATCAAAATGATGGTGTTCGCCCAACTTAGAACATAGGCTATATCTTATGTCGGTGCCACTACCCCAAAGGGGGTGCAGGAGCTAAAAACGTTCTAAAAATGCGATTTTTGCGTTACTGAAGGACCTAGAAATATGAAATTTGGAATATTAGTTACTTATAAGATATAAATGGTGTATAAGAACAGTTCTTAAACAATTCAAAATTTAAAAGGGGTGAAAATGCACAAAAAGCGTTCTAAAAAACGTTCTAAATGATAGTTTCTACATAATCTCAGGAAATACCAAACCGATTTCAAAAGTAATGGTATCAAAATGATGGTGTTAGTCCAACTTAGAACATAGGCTATATCTTATGTCGGTGCCACTACCCCAAAGGGGGTGCAGGAGCAAAAAATGTTCTAAAAATGCGATTTTGGCGTTATTGAAGGACCTAGAAATATGAAATTTGGAATATTAGTTACTTATAAAATATAAATGGTGTCTAAGAACAGTTCTTAAACAATTCGCAATTTAAAAGGGGTGAAAATGCACAAAAAGCGTTCTAAAAAACGTTCTAAATGGTAGTTTCTACATAATCTCAGGAAATACCAAACCGATTTAAAAAATATTGGTGTCAAAATGATAGTGACAACGTTTGCTCCAAGATAGGCTATGTTTTATGTCGGTGCCACTACCCCAAAGGGGGTGTAGGAGCAAAAAACGTTCTAAAAATGCGATTTATGTGTTACTGATGGGCCTAGAAATATGAAATTTGAAGTATCAGCTACTTATAAGATATCAATGATCTCTAAGGACATTTCCTAAAAAAATCGAAATTTAAAAGGTGGGTCAAAATGCGCAAAAAGCGTTGTAAAAAACGTTCTAAATTGCAATTTCTCTGCAATCTCAGGAAATAATGAACCGATTTCAAATATAATGGCGTTAAAATGATGGTGACAGATCTTGCTCCAAGATAGGGTATATTTTATATATGTTTCCATTAACCCAGAGGAGATGCAGGAGCAAAATGAGCGAAAAGCGTTCTAAAAACGTTCTAAATGCCGATTTGTCACCAATATCTCAGGAAGAATCAAACTGATTTCAAAAGTAATGTTAAGAAATTGATGCTGACAGCCTCTGTTCTAACATAGACGCTATTTTAAGTCGGTATCACTATCACCTAGACATTGCAGGAGCAAAAAAGCGTTCCAAATTTCGATTTTTGTGATCGGTAGGGGCTAGCAACTTAAATTTAGGCAAGGTACATATTTATTAGATATAAATGATCTTTAAGAACAGTTTCAAAAAAATTGGAAACTTAAAAAGGGGTGAAAATGCGCGAAAAACGTTCTAAAAACATTCTAAATTGCGATTTCTACTCAATCTCAGGAAATTCCAAAGCTGTTTCAAAAGTAATGGTTGCAAATCAATGGTGACTGCCACTGCTATAACTTATGTTATATTTTATGTTGCTACAAAAGCAAAACATGTTCTAATTTGCGTTTTTGCATAACTGAAGGGTCTAACACTTTGAAGTATGGCATGGCATTTACTTACAAGATGCAACTGCTTTCTAAGAACTGTCGAAAGAAAATTTCAAATTTAAAAAGATGAAGTGAGCAAAAAGCGTTGTAAATAACAATTTTTATGTAATCTTATCAAATACCAAACCGATTAAAAAAATAATGATGACAAATTGTTGGTGATAGAACCTGCTCAATCATAAGCTATATTTTATGTCTGTGCCACTACTACCAGAGGGTTTCAGTAGCTAAAAACTTTCTAAATTGCGATTTCTGTGATACTGAAAAGGCTAGAAACTTTAAATATGTCATGGTAGTTACTTATAAAATATAAATGCCCTCGAAGGACTGTCGAAAATAAATTCGAATTAAAAAGGGGTGAAGTGAAGGGGAGGTGCGAAAATCATTCTAAAAAATTCCTAAATTACGATTTCTACGCAATTTCAGGGAATTTAAATCAAATATAAGAGTAATAGCTGCGAATCAATGGTAGCAGTCTCTGATCCTACACAGGCTATATTTTATGCCTGATCCTACCACCTGGGGTTCACAGGAACAACAAACGCTCTAAAAAAGGCCTTTAAAAGCTTTCTAAATTACGTTTCTGTGGAATATTAGGAAATAACAAACCAATTTCAAAATTAATGTTGGCAAATTAATGGTGACAGTTTCTATTTCAACACAGCCCTTTATGTTGAGAGAGGTGGTAGAACTTGGAATTTGACATGATGGTTAATTTTAAGATGTAAGAAGATGGTTTCTAGAAAATTCAAAACTTCAAATGAATACTGAAATGAGCGTATTAACTGAGCATAAAAGTTTCAAAATATTTTCTAAATTATTATTTATTTAGTTTTATTTCGTTTCATTAATTTAAGTCTCATTTCTGCTTTATGCAGTGTAACAATGATGCTTAATCAAATTGTGTTTTAAATAGTAATTGTTTTAATTATTCCTAAAAGTAATAAGTACCTTTTAATAAACTAAAATATTACCTTTTAATAAAATAAAAATTTAGTTAGTACCTTTTAATAAAAATTAGACATATAAATATCACTTGACATATTTCAAATATTACGCGAGCAAAGCCGCGGGGTTTGCTAGTTTATTATAAGCAGATTCAATTATTTTCGTATTATCGAAATATATTATTTGATCTGTTTCTGTTTCATGGAAAACTCATTTTGAACAAAGATCTAAAATTCAAAACGTAAGTTTTTCATATTGTATTTGAATATTATATGTGTAATAAATACAGTGGTAGAAAAAAATTATAAAGCCACGTGAAAATATTATATAATTAAAAAGCAAAAGATGGAGCAATTATGAAATTTCATACATATATATTATATGTTACAAGGAAGTAAATAAAAAAAAATAAATTCATTAATAGCTACATTAATAAAAGATTGATAGACTTAAGAAACTTTTCTGTACAAAGAAAAGTTGGAAACAATTATAAAGTCGATACATGTATTTCATCAATAATCCATATGAGACCCTTTTTTTTCGATGACTTTAACAAGTCTCTTGTTCATCGAATCTATGAGGCCACACAGTACTTGTATCAATATTGTTCCAGCAGTTTTTAATAGCACTCATCAAATCTAATTTTGAATTGAATTGTCGTCCATTTTTGTAAACATTCCGGGCTAAAATTGCCCAAGGATATTCTATTCAATTCACATCGTGGTTACGAGCTGGCCATTGAAGGCATTTCACCTTACTAGTTTCCTGTCAAGGTTTAGTTGACTTCGAAACATTAACGGAAGCGTTGTCCTGCTGAAACGTGCAGTCTCCTGAAGTTATAAGAGGAGCAATGGGTAATAAATTATCTCCTAACACAGGTTTAGCGAACCTATGGCACGCGTGCCAGAGTTGGCACGTAAGCTCATTTTTCTGGCACGCGAAAAATTTTATTGTAAAATTGTAATCGTTTATACAGATAAAACCCATTTTTTGTATCTGTTATAACCAACAAAATTGTGTTCCATACGGGCAGATCACAATTATTTTTTTGCATCAATTAACGCATCAGAATAATTTTCTTTTCCTGTCAATCTATGCAGAGTTTTTGACACGTATTTTTCCTTTTTATATTAACTAAAGAAGCTGTAATTTTCAAATGAATTTCATTCCACAGTCACTGCAATAAAATGGCAAATGGATCCAATTTAGCTATGTATATTTGTAAAAATAACAAAATATGGACCATATTTAAAGCACTTTTCATCGAACGTACAGTCGTGGGAAAAAAAGTAAACACCCCCTACTAACTCTTCAACAAATTATCGTAGACGGAAGTTACTGGTACCGAACGATTTGAAATAAAGTCTACTTTTAAATGATGTATATAAAATTTGTTAGGGGCCATCTACATATTAAAACGAACCAAAACCGAACCCTGGATTTAGATTTATTAAGTCCTGCTTTATAAAAATCCCAAATTTCACATTTTTCTTCCAAGTAGTTTTCAAACTATGCTTAAAAAACGGCAAAATGATGGTTTATGGGGCCGTCTATGATTGAAGTGTGTAGATATTTTGAAATGTCTTCTGCTGCCTTGTTATCTAACAGACTTCATTGACTGCTTAAGGTGCCTTGATCAAGAAGGCGGCTCTCTCGGTTAGCAATCGAGAACACAACTTCAATTTGGATACAGCCCTTAAAATACGCTCGATTTAAAATAATTAATTTCTCGGAAACTTATGGTACGAATTGCATAAAAATTTGTTTTTAGGCTATTTGAAGGGTGTAGAGTTCATTTATGCTGTCAGAATTGGGTATTGCCATTGAAAAAAATGAAGTTATTGTTCGTTTTAATATGTAGATGGCCTCCTAAGTAAATTTTATATACATCATTTAAAAGTAGATTTTATTTAAAATCGTTCGATACCAGTAACTTTCTTCTACGATAATTTGTTGCGGAAATTAGTAGGGGGTGTTTACTTTTTTTTTTTCACGACTGTACAACAGTAAAAATCTCATCAATACACCATTAGTACAATGTTTAATGCAACTTGGAAAATTATAAAGGAGATCTTGCATTAATAATAAGTTAAAAATTAATGAAAAACAAAACTCGTATTTTTATCATTTATTACAACACAAACCGCATAAATGAATCCTATTTAAGAATTAAAAATTCATTAATTAACAGTATACAGGAAAAACCGCATTTCGACTTTTGATTATTATTTTAATTATTAATTATTATTTTAATTATCAATGCATGAAAGTAACTGATTTTATAACCAGGGTTTCGTATAAATACCGAACTCTTCAAAATTACTTTTGCGTAAGTTTGGCACGTTACATTGTTTATAGATATTGTTTGTGACTTTTCGGCACACGTACGTAAAAAGGTTTGCCGAGCTTGTCCTAACATATTTTGATACATAACTGAATTCATTTTGTTACGCATGGAAAAAATTGGAGTGGTTCCACAGTCAGCAAATGCAGCCCAAACCATTACCTACAAATTGACGCTTTAAAAAAATATGAGATTCCTGTCGTAAATCATGCCAAAAGAATTTATAGCCTTCGGGTCCATAGAAATCAAATTTCTTTTCATAGGAAAAGACAACATCTCTCCAATTTGTGCCTTCGGTTAAATGTTTCCGTGTAAAGTCTAAGCGAGCATTTTGTGGTGCTTAGAAAGTAGATTATACCATTTTTTATTTTTCTTTAAATTTTTTAAATCGAACAATGGGATTGTTACTTAAAACATTTCTTACCGTTCGGCTTGTACATGGTAACTGTTCTTGAATTTGGGCAGACGACATTTTTTTTTCGCAAAATCTAACAATATTATTAAAATGCAGAATACTGTTACACCTTTAAACAGTAATCTTTTTACACATGGAGTTTTTGTTTTAGTGATGCATTAAGAATTTCTTTATATTATTAATTATTGCCTAAAAAATGTTGTTTGAAAGTCTAAGAAATTTGAATATGTTGTTAATATTATTTCCATACAACATCAATTAAATTTCATTATTCAAAAATCTTCTCATAAAAAATAAATGTATTTTCTTTAGAATGCAGATTAAACAAATGTCCAGTATACCAGAATTGTTCCAGAAAATAAATAGCGTAATTTTTGAAAGTAAATGTTATGTGGATAATAAATTTTTACAACGCAGCTTGAGGCAAGATTATGAAATATAAAGGAAAGAATTAATCTACAACAGAATTCATTTGTTAGTAGAAAATGTATTACTCATAAAATGACACCTAGAGGTAGTGTAACAAGATATTCAATACCTTCAAAAATAATGGATCAGCAACATTTTATTCTAAAGGAATCATTGATACAATTATGTGGCAACCTAGCACAGAATTAAAGTCTTTCGTTTGGTAATTGTTTTAAAAAAGGAAAGAGATTTGTTCGAAGATAAAAAGGTCTGCTTTAAGGTATACTAAAATTACATATTTATGAAAAAATAACTAATATAATTTATCGTTACATATTATTTTTTTCTATTTGAATGTACACATTTATGGGGAAAAGTTCCATGAAAAGATTATTTTATTATAAATTATTATTATTATTACATCTAAACTATACTACTATATGCTTCTTATTACTATTAGAAAAAATAATAGTTTAATTATTAAAATGCATTTATCTTTCATAAAATTTGTAACACAATGATATGGATACATAAGTATTGTAAGAAAGTAAAAATCTCACAATTAATTCAATTACGGCAGCAGCAGCGGCGTTAGTTACTTTTTTCGAATAGAGAGAAATTATAAAATAGCTGTGTATAATATTCATATTTAATACTATACAGTTACGAGGAATATAATACCCTCAATCAATCCGCTGTGTCAGAATAAGTCACTGAAGCGAGAAATTTTCTATAAGAATAAAATATTATCACCAAGGCATGGAATATTAACTTCCACAGCGTGCATGTCAGTGATACCTACTTGTCTTGTATAGCCACTTCGGATATTGGCAAGAGATATCAGGCCACTTCGGGAATTGGCCTGCCAAAGTCCGAAAAACACTGTTTATCGGGCTTTAGTCAAACTCCGGGCTTTGGCCGCAATATGTACAATATTTGGTCGTTAATAATATATCAATCTATTATAATATAAATTCTTAAAATAAGAATTCTGATTCCTTAGTTAAATTATTTATAAGACATGCAGTATTTGAAGATAACGAGTTAATATATTTAATATTCACATTCCCAGAGGAAAAAAGAAAATGACTATTTTAAAAGGAATTAGATCTTCTTTACATTTATATTAGAAAAAACTTAGATGGCCCTCTCCATATTACAAAAGCAACAAATTTCAAAAATTTTAATAAGAATGCGTCATTTTTATGCCAGTTTATGGATGTAGATCTTGAAATAATACCTACTTGTCTTGTATAACCACTTCGGATATTGGCAAGAGATATCAGGCCACTTCGGGAATTGGCCTGCAAAAGTCCGAAAAACACTGTTTATCGGGCTTTAGTCAAACTCCGGGCTTTGGAAGCAATATGTACAATATTTGGTCGTTAATAATATATTAATCTATTATAATATAAATTCTTAAAATAAGAATTCTGATTCCTTAGTTAAATTATTTATAAGACATGCAGTATTTGAAGATAAAGAGTTAATATATTTAATATTCACATTCCCAGAGGAAAAAAGAAAATGACTATTTTAAAAGGAATTAGATCTTCTTTACATTTATATTAGAAAAAACTTAGATGGCTCTCTCCATATTACAAAAGCAACAAATTTCAAAAATTTTAATAAGAATGCGTCATTTTTATGCCAGTTTATGGATGTTGATCTTGAAATAAAAGTAAATAAAACTTTCCACGAAATTTTTATTATCCTGAGATATTAATGTCTACCCGTAGTCTCGTAAGTGAAAATTTTTGGATCATAATTTAAATTTAATAGAAATTTTATAAAGACTTTTAATGGGATGTATTACTAATATTATAAAAATACTAAATAATTTAATTAATTAATTTAACAAATGCTTGCGGCCGCTTATATATATTTTTATTTTCCTTATGAAAACGTTTCTCTTAATGAATATATGATACCTCAGACTGTTGTAAAGATTGCTTTTAAGTATAACTCAAAAACTATGTGAAGGAAAGACCGTAAAATTTATGAAAGCAAGTTAGAAGATTATAGAATTTTTTTATAGAGAATTTTTTATAGAAGGAAAGACCGTAAAGTTTATGAAAGCAATTTAGGAGATTATAAGAATTTTTTAAAGAGAAGATTATAGAGAATGTTTTTTTTTTCTATCCGTATAGCTTATTCCTTATATATATATTTTTTTTAAATTTAATTTCAAAATATTCCAAGTATAAGAAAATTTTAATGGGTGGAAATTACATAATTGTATTTGGAGAACTTGATAATAACTATACAAAAAATAAATACATCAAAACCTAATCATGAAATGCGATATGAATGTAAATATAAAACATTGCGTTTACATTAAATTAAAACTTTTTTCTATTATTATTCCTAGATTTCTTCAGTGAATGGCCCTAAATTTGGTATTCAAAGTTAAAATTTATCTATGAATTGAATTATGAAATTAAAGTTGTTTATTAAAACTTTAAATTGTAAAGTCTGTTATAATTTATCTATGTGGATAACCCCTTTATACTTTTAATCGGTTACGGGGGGGGGGGGGTGCAAAAGTAAAACATAACAGTAGTTATGCGGTCTCACACAATGCATTTATTTGTGGATCCAGTAAAGGTTGCTTATTTAAACATCACTATGAAATTCTACAGATGGGTATTTTGACATTTAACTTACAAAAGAAAGATAATCAGTTTTCAAAGAAATATCTCACTATAATGTATTTATATAACATTGTGTTTTCTTGATTTAAAAATCTCTATAGGATTAGACTGTACAAGACGGTCTCAGAGATCGCAACTTTCCAGTTATAGATAAAATATAAATTTGAAGATTTCATAAATCCCAGTTGAATGTCTATTTTTGTTTTCTCTTGCTACGAATAGTTAATTAAAATGCACAGAGCTATTTTCTCTGTTTCTTGCTTCTCTTTGTCTTTCTTTTGCTGACTGTATAGCATTTGTACAAACATATTATTCTCAATTGGTTTGTACATACAGTATATTCCTGTATGAAACGCGCAATTTTGGTACAAGAAAAAATGAGTAAGCGTTACAAGTGCACGTTACACACCGGTTATGACTTTTAAAAACTAAAAATTAAGGGAAAAAATGATCCTATGAATTAAAAATTGTTAACCTGAAAAACACACTGTTTATTTATTTAAAAAAAAATGGATTAATTTTGCGCTTAATAGTACTTGATATCGGATTCCATAACAAATACTAGTTTTTTTTTCTTTTTACAAATTTCATGATTATTTTCGAAGTATGGCGTGCGTGTTATTACATATCAGCCTCTGGCTCTTTTTAAACTGAAATATTTATAAATTGCACCCGAATATACATTTAATTAACTATGCCTTGCATCCTCGTAATACTCAATTAAGATCTACTTAATTTAATTAATTAAATAAATTTATATATATATATATATATATATAGAGAGAGAGAGAGAGAGAGCACCTTTACGTGACTATATGTAACAATTAACACAATTGAAATAATAAATCAACATCAATATAAATGTTTATACATACATATAACTTTAAGTTGATACAGGTATTTAGCCCGTTGTCATTAGGTTGACGAGAGATAACGATCTAGTAGATCAACATTTATATATATGCCATCATTTATGCCATCATTTTACACGGAATAACAATAATTCTTAACACTTTTATACTTAATAAGACGTAAACTAATACCAACGTGAAATTTATTCGTATATGATGTTTCGGAAAACAACTCTGTGAAGCATCGACCTTCGAATGCCTTTTCATCCATCACAAAAAATAATTTTATATACTTACCACAAAAATTACCTGTACATTTCTTTTCGACATAGAAGTGAAGATTTTGAAAATATATACAATTTTCTGAAGAGAAGAATCTTATTCGTGGATAAATAATTTTACAAGTTTACATGAGCTCTGAAATTTTAGAAGAATATCTGACATTACCAAATTTGAAAACAAGAATATTACTTTTATAAATATTACGGTTTTTTAGATTTCTAGATAGTTAAAATGAAAAAAAAATTCAAAAATTAATAGAAAAAAAGTAAATGACCGAAGAAATGGAGAAGAAAAAACATTTTACCCGAGAATGCGTGGTCAAAACTAAATGGTCAAAGCACGACGGAGCAGTGTGTGAATGTGAGCAATAACTAATTACTTTAGAGAGTCTTTAAGCCTGTCTCCGATTTTTCTTCTTCCTTTCTTGTATTTCTTGTCTAGTATATTTAGCAATAAAATTAATATTTCATTTTTCAATCTTTTAAAAAATGCAATGCAACTAAAACAACTTCTAAATAAAGCCATTCCGTAGATCATAATATACTAATATTCTATTAAACATTTATAAGTTAAGCAGTGTTTTTCAATACATGCAGTCGTGGAAAAAAAAGTAAACACCCCCTACTAACTCTTCAACAAATTATCGTAGACGGAAGTTACTGGTACCGAAAGATTGGAAATAAAGTCTACTTTTAAATGATGTACATAAAACTTGCTTAGGGGCCATCTACATATTAAAACGAACCCAAACCTCACTTTTTTAAATAACAATACCGAATTTTAACGAGATATTTCAAATCTTCGGTTCAAACTATGCCTAGACACCAAATTTCAAGTCATTTAAATGATAAATTTTTGAATTATAAACATTCAAAATTTAGTGCTTCTAATGTTAAATTACATTTTCATATTTTTATTTATATCTCCTGAAATTATGATCCTAATGTGCTTTTTTTTTTTTTTTTTTTTTTTTTTTTTTTTTTTTTGTAGCAATAATACTAATGTGCCCATACATAAATACACTGAATTTGCAATTTTTATAATTTTATGATATGAATTATGAATTATGAAATTAATATTCGAAAAATTTATGAATTGAAACCTACAATTTTTTTGATGGATTTACATTTATTAAGTCCTGCTTTATGAAAATCCAAAATTTCACATTTTTCTTCCAAGTAGTTTTCGAATTATGCTTAAAAAACGGCAAAATGATAGTTTAAGGGGCCGTCTTTGATAGAAGTGAGTAGATATTTTGAAATTTCTTCTGCTGGCCTGTTATCTAACAGGCTTTATTGGCTGCTTGAGTGGTGCTTAAGGTGCCTTGATCAAGAAGGGGGCTCTCTCGGTTAACAATCGAGTACCGAACTTCAATTTGGATACAGCCCTTAAAATACGCTCCTTTTAAAATAATTAATTTCTCAGAAACTTATGGTACGAATTACATAAAAATTTGTTTTTAGGCTAATTGAAGGGTGTAGAGTTCATTTATGCTGTCAAAATTGCATATTGTTATTGAAAAAAAAAAACAAAGTTATGGTTCGTTTTAATATGTAGATGTCCCTCTACTCAAATTTTATGTACATCATTTAAAAGTAGAGTTTATTTCTAATCGTTCGGTACCAGTAACTTTCTTCTCCGATAATTTGTTGAGGAGTTTGTATAGGGTGTTTACTTTTTTTTTTCCCACGACTGTACATACATATATTAAAAAGAAATCAAGCATATTTTCAGTATGCATATATAAGCATTTTAATTTTTCTTTAAAAAAGTATGCAGTTCAAAAATTGTGTATGAACCTATCCGATAAACATTTAAATTATAGAACGACCATTATAAATTTTGCATGAACACTATAAATCAGATATCACTTTTCAAAGCATCTTTTAAGTACATACGTATATTTAAACGAAATCAATCATATTTACACAGGGTTCGTATGGGTACCGTTATTTTCAAGTCCAAATATCAGTAATTTTTATTTTTTTATAGAAAAATAGATTTAGTTTAAACGAACGAAATTTCGCCTTATTTAAGGAGAGATTTTTTTCTTGAGAAAATACTAATACCGAAGAATTTCTTTGTCGGGAAATTCAAGGACCCGTATGAACCCTGTTACAGTATGCATATATAACCATCATATTTTTTCTGAAAACAGTATAAGAAGACTTCAAGCGTTTCTCTGATTTTTCTTCTTCCTTTCTTGTATTTCATGTCTAGTATTTTTAGCAATAAAATTAATGTTTCATTTTTCAATCTTTTAAAAAATACTGTACAACTAAAACGACTTCTAAATAAAAACATTCCGTATGTCATAATACACTAATATTCTACAAAACATTTATAAGTTATACAGTGTTTCTCAATATATACGTACATAAATTTAAAATAAATCAAGCATATTTGCAGTATGCATATATAAGCATTTTCATTTTTCTCAAAAATATATGGAGTTCAAAAATTTTGAATGAACCAATCGGATAAACATTTAAATTATGGAACAACCATTATAAGTTTTGCATGAGCACTATAAATCAAATATCATTTTTCAAAGTATCTTTTAAATACATACGTATATTTAAACGAAATCAATCATATTTACGGTATGCATATATAACCGTTATATTTTTTTTCTGAAAACAGTATAAGAAGACTTTAAGACTGTCTCTGAATTTTCTTCTTCCTTTCGCGTATGTCATGTCTAGTATCTTTATCAGTGAAATTAATGTTTCATATTTTAATCTTTTAAAAAATACAGTGCAACTAAAACGACTTCTAAATAAAACCATTCGGTATCTTATAATACACTAATGTTATATTAAACATTTATAAGTTAAACAGTGTTTCTCAATATATACATACACATATTTGCAGTATGCATATATAAGCATTTTCATTTTTCTCAAAAAAGTATGGAGTTAAAAAATTTTGAATGAACCAATCCGATAAACATTTAAATTATTGAACGACCATTATAAGCTTTGCATGAGCACTATAAATCAAATATAACTTTTCAAAGAATCTTTTAAATACATGCGTATATTTTACACGTTCACGCCGGCGCGGTGGGTCACACTCGACTGTCTCAGAGTTGTCAAGTCTCCGGTTTTTTGCACACCACTGTTATTTTAGAGAAAATGCTGTTCCTTTAAATCTCCCAATTGTTCTAATTAAATAAAGCAACATTTTCTGTATTAAAATACTGGTATCCAAAAAGCGGGAGACTTGGCAGCTCTGAGACAGTCGAGTGTGACCCACCGCGCCGGCGTCAACGTGTTAAGGGCGCTGGTCACTGGCGAAAAATATCGCGTTCAGCTCATATGCTGGACCGTTCCTACACCTTTGCCAGCTGTCAGAGAGGCGTGTACCTTTAATTGGCGTGAAGTCCAAGAGATCTTATCGGTTGTCTGTTGAGAAAATTTATGAGCCAGTAGGAACGGAAAGTTCTCCTATAGCAGCTATTTTTGTTAGTAGGGAAATATTAGTACTTCAATTTCTTTTGCAGTTTTTAAAATACACGAGATCACATTGAACAATTTTACTGTTATTATTATTATTATTATTATTATTATTATTATTATTACAGCGACGCAACCAGGAATTCCATCAAGGAATAAGTTTCAATTGAATAATTTCGACTTTTATAAATGCCTAAATTTTAGAAAATGTTTGATAAAAATTTAAATATGCAATAAAAAGTGATCCAATGTCATTTTGCTGTCTAAAATGATTTTGATGTTTCACCTTACTTTATATTATGTTTATTATATGTTCATGTTTACCTTCAAATTTAACCATCCTAAATTTTAAACAAATAATTATTAAATCAACTTGTCTATGACACGTTTTCATAATTTATTACGTAATATTCAGTGTTTGTGATTTTTTTCTTTTGTTTATGTAAAGCAACATTAATTTACTACTGAAAAATCAAAGCACAATTGATTATAATTAATTACTGCAATATGTATTTTTTTTATAAGTTTGTTTATAGATAAAAATATTGTTATAAATCATCAGATAAAGAAAATATAGACAGAGTGAAGATTTTAGTCTGAGTTACACATTCATTTTTTCTATATGATATATTTAAAAATATTCCACAAATTTATTGAACACTTTAAAATTCGATATTTCGTTGAGATTTTGGACCTATTTTTATGAATGATAATAGATACAGCCATCGGTATTTATCACTGGGTAAGACAAAGAAAATTTGTTGAGTTCTCAATGTATCCCCCCCCCCCTCTCCACATAAAAGCGCTCAAAAAAAAATAAATAAATAAATAAAAGGTTGTAAGAGAATTTTATCAAAATATCTCCGATTATCGAAGTTATTCAATATATTGGCACGTATTTAAATATTTATATAATGAAATTAAACTACAGTGCAAAATGAACATAAATAATACAAAAAATACTTCAAGTAATGTTTTTTAATACAGCTTTATTTGACAAAAGCATAATATAAGATTTCCAATAACTCATATTAGCGGTCATAAATTCAAAATTTGAAAGTTATTTCATTTAATTTTGATCATCTTTTAATAAAATTAATATTATTAAGAAATATTGAAAATTACGAATTCCAATACATGTAACGGTATCTTCATTAATTCTCTATTCAATCAAAGGATACAATATTAAATATAGATACAACATACATGCAGCAATGTATATACGATTCACAAAGACAAAATATCAAAGTATAATATTAATATGTATAGAAATGAGGAAAAAATCATTAAATGAATATTAGTATTGCGCATGCTAAGTACCCCCCCCCCCTCCTACTCAACGTTGCTCCCACCAAAAATATCCATAACAATATTAACTGAAAGGAAAGTAAAAACATAATATGTTTGCTCTGCATATTTAAATTTTCAAATAATATTAATTTTTTTTTAATTACGTGATTATAAATTGTAATTAAAGATGTGGAATGCTTCCTCAAAAAAAATTATTATTATTATATTTTCCCCCGAAGCTTTGTTAACCTTGCCTTGAGTTTGTAAGAATTTTGTTATATTAAACAAAGAAAGTACTATAATTTCTGTATTATTTCTGTATGTATATAGTTACATCCGAATGTAAATATTACCCGAACTTTCTTTTTTCTTACAGAGTATTTAAATAAAGCACACACACACACACACACACACACACACACATATATATATATTATCTGTAGATTAAAACTTAACACTAAAAATTATTTTTAAAACATTAATTACTCAAAATATACCCTAGTAGTTTTCTCATACATTAGGAAAGTTCACAGCTATTTTCCACACATTTTAACAAATTCTTTTCTTTTCTTTTTCTGATCATTTTTCAAAAAAATTGACATTATTAACAAATATCCAAAATATCTAAGCGCAATACACATAATTAATTTTCAGTTAATTCTGGCATTGTCATCTATTCAATTAAAGGATACAATATTCAATATAAATGCAACAAAGCTGCAGCAACATATATATGATTCACAAAAACAAAATGCCAGAGTATAGAGTGCATATTAATACATTGTACAAGTGATACAAAAAAAAAAATCATTGAATGAAAATTTGTAATGTGCATGCTGAGTTCCCACCCATCCCTCGACTTACTTCCACCAAAAATATCCACAACAATGTTAACTGAAAGTGAAAACAAGAAACGTAATATGTTTGTGCTGCATATTTAAATTCTCAATTAATATTCATTTTTTTTTAAATTATGTGATTGTAAAATGTGTATGTTTAAAAATGTGTGTGTTTAAAATGCTCAAAAAGGAAACAAAAAAGAAAAAGTTGACTGTGATAGCGTGACGCACCGTATACACCAGTTCACTCTCGATTATGTTCAATGGCTGATTCCTAAACCGTTATACATAGACATATAGTTCAATTTACAAAAATGTTTTAAATGAAGTAAAGAAGTATTTTAAAAGCGATTTCGTTCAATAAAAAGATTTTTTTTAATATGAAAATTTATTTTTTATGCGGTCCCCCAGCCCGGGTCCTATAAGTAATATTTAGTAAATGTTTCCTATATTACACTGACAAGTAAGACAAAAAAAAAGAGCCATTATTCCACGATTAAAACTGACCAAATAATAGCTGTTTAAAGTTGGAGCATGTTTTTTGCTGCGAAATAGCGGTCATTCACAAATTTAGTAGAAATATCGTCAGCTGTATTAAAAAAAAAAAAAAAAAGTTGGGGGAAAATTGCAATATAAATTTGAAATCTATAATCATTCCGACATATTAATGCAAAATATACAATTTGTACTAAACAAATAAGAGGGGAAAAATAACTGATTTTTTGTTAAATAATATGGTGAACAGCAATAGCCTCATTTCTTTACAAAATTATACATATTATAAAATGCTATTAGGTTGCAAAATTTGAGTTGTGTTATGTTCCTTAGCTTTTGATAATTGACTCTATCTTATATATATATATATATATATATATATATATATATATATATATATATTCAATTAAAAAATAAATATAAGAGTATAGTTTTAATACGTAAAAGTAAAAACATATATATTCATTAAATAATAAGAAAGAAAAATCATGCTTCAAGCATAGATTATAAAAGACTTTCCAACACTTCCAAAATGCTTTATCAAGACTTCGCCATTTAATAATGTAAATAAGATAGCCAAGAAAGCATTTTAGAAAGCACATAGCACATTTGAAAATCGGATATCAGTAATTACCGTCCACGGTCGGAAAGGTACTTGAATTCATCTGTGGAGCTCTGTATATGATACATTTGTACATTTTTGTACATGTTCATGTTATTTGTATATATTCTACACAGTCTGCTAAAATTTAGTATAATAAAAAAACGCATGACACAGTTGAAAATTCACTA
The DNA here is from genome assembly GCA_963932465.1 of Maratus speciosus. NCBI lineage: Eukaryota > Metazoa > Arthropoda > Arachnida > Araneae > Salticidae > Maratus > Maratus speciosus. Next base: position 375,966,351 of record OZ010788.1, on the reverse strand, counting down.
TCAATATACGGAAACGTACTTGCATTCTATTGTACAGCCTATTTTAGCACATTACCTATGCATTTTTATGCATGTAATATATTAAGTTGAAATTTAATTCAGGGAAAAACACCTTTGTCCACTCCTCATTTTTATTTATTTATTTATTTTGATACTCTGCCACAACCTCCTTACCTCTTCCAAAATGTTTACCCCCCCCCCCCCTCTCTTCCTTTCATTTTCTTCTTGAACACTAAGTTTACAATACTATATTATTTTGAAATAACTATTTGTAAGTAGTCTTCTAAACATCTACTTCCACATGCCGACCTCCCCCCCCCCCCCCACGCCGTTTGAATACTTAAATACTGTATTTAAGAAATTGCGAACCTGTATTTTAAAATTGCCTATTATAATTCAATAGTTTATAGATCTTTAACTATTTTTTGTTTTGATCCTTGAAACTCCTTGATTTATATTTAAAGAAATGGATTTAAAAAACATTTTGTGAAAAAACATAAAAGGTTCAAATTAAAATTATTACTTTAAAAATAAGAGCAATGAGAATTAAGATTTTTTTTTTAAGTTAAATGCAATTTGATGTATTTTTCCGTTATAATAACTAATCTACATAGCTAATATAAATAATCTAAAATTGAATTTAAGTACTTACAACGTAAACTATGAAAAACTATAATAGAAATTATTAAAAATATATTGGAAAATTATTGAAATGATCTATATAAAGATTTAAAATAATCAATTTAAAAGCATGGAAAGAAATTTTGGTTATAAAATTACGATTTCTGAAAATTAATTGCACTTAGGCAGGGCCCGACCTCCGAAGCTATGGGAAGCACAGCTTCATTTCGGTAACCCCTTTCATCCAAGAAGAGTTTTCGAAATTCAATATACTTGGAAACTCACCAATGCTATAAATATTATTCCAAAGAGTGCCTCATTCGAGTCCACATATAGCTAATAAAACTTTTTTTTATGTTCCCTTATATATACTATGAACAAGAAAATTGGACACAATCAAGAACAATATGCAAAAATGATTTTGCATAGTATCAACATAAAAATGTTGAATTCAGCAAGTACCGTATTTTATGGAAGAAACGCCGCACCCCTCAAAATTGGTCTAAATAAGATTAAAAATATCGTAAACGCCGCACCTGTGGGAACACTACTTTTGTCGACAGTGTCTCATTGACCTAGCTTTAATCAAAGTTTTCTGAACACTGTAGAGTGCCTCATTTTTAATAATTTAGGATTTTAAAATTTTATTTAAAATATTTAAATCAGGTTTTAAACATTTTATGTAATTTTTTTTTAATTAAGAAGACGTCAATTGGCATTAAAACCATCCACAGCGCGAGACGCGCACCCTCTCCTTAGGCGCTCCACATTTTCTTAAGTGGCCGTCGCAACTTAGCACGCTTTTTACGTCGCATGCACTTTATCCCTTTTTAGCTTCAACTTGAAACCCTCAAACTCTGAGTTGTCAATATCTGAGTTGAAGAGTAGTAGATTTTCTTTGTCCACCTGTATGGTTCAGTTGTTCAGTATCATCATCCGAAATGTCACAGTTTTCATAATCGGTGAAGTCAGAAGGTTTCGCGTTGTTGAGCAGGGGGCTTGAGAACAGTCTTATAACAATATATATATTATTATTCATGGGATTAATGAATTTTTATTTTATCCCAATTTTATGCGCGCGAAAAAAAAAAATCGTAAACGCCGCACTTGACAAAAAAATAACTTTCAAACTCGTAAACGCCGCGGCGTTTCTTCCATAAAATACGGTATATGTAATGCTCAGTATAAAATATCAATATTTTGAAATACTCTTTTCAATTTTGCCAATGGTTTAAATTATTAATATTTTAATGTTGTGCATATTCAACTCAAATTAAATATTATTCAAATTCAATATGTAAAATAATAAACATACATTTAAAATAATGGACAAAAAACTGAAAAATTGTGATCATGTGGTTTAAACTACTGGTGTATTACATGAAAAATTAATTTGCTATGAAAGATATTTTTATGAAACATATATATACATCTATATATATATACACTGCTCAAAACAATTAAAGGATATTGCAGTTTTAGGTGGATTTTGTATCTGGTAAACTGTTTAGCTGATTGATACATGGTCGACAGACATAGTAGGTTATATGAGAATAAATTACACATGTTTGGCAGAAAAAATGCATTTTATTGCGCATTTGTGTACTAAAGGAAAAAAACACAATTTGTGCATATGAGAAAAAAAGAATAAGAAAATGTGTTTTCTTCAAAGAAAATCATTTTCAGTAAGGGGTATGGTTTCCACGGGTGGCCAGCAACGTTGAACACCTTTGAGGCATGGACTCAATGAGGCTATTAATGACGAGTTGGGGTATTCTGCCCCACTCTTCCAGAAGAGCTCTTTCCAGTTCTTGGAGAGTTTGTGGGGGTTGTTGGCGGCCAGAAACTCGTCTTCCTAGAGCGTCCCAAACGTGCTCGATTGGATTCATGTCTGGAAAACACGCTGGCCATTCCATTCGAACGATTCCTTCCTCGAAAAGGAAATCCTCCACCAGGTTTGCACGATGTGGCCTGCAGTTATCGTCCATTAAAATGAAGTTATCTCCGATTGCTGCAGCGTAATGGACTACAATAGGTCTGAGGATCTCATCCCTATATCAGCGACCAGTCAGGGCTCCATCTCGAATGATGTAGAGGTCAGTGCGCCCGTCAATGGAGATGCCACCATACACCAACACTCCTCCACCACCAAATCTGACACTTTCGTGCACGAACGCAGGATTATTCCTACTGCCACGGTCCCTACAGATGAAAATACGCCTATTATCCGGACGCACAGAAAAACGGGACTCGTCAGAAAACAGAATATCAGAATATTGCTCCATTCATTTCTCCTCCAGTTGACATGCTCGGTTGCCCACTCCCTGCGGTCGCGGCGATGCCTTGATGTTAATCTAACACATACCATCGGTCGGCGAGCATACAGACCTACAGCATGGAGCCAGTTTCGGACAGTCTGTGTTGAAATCGTGGTGCCTGTAGCCGAGCGAAGGTGTTGTTGGAGAAGAGTAGCGTTCATGGTTCGGTGTCTCCGAGCTGTTAACGCTAAATACCGATGTTCATTGGGCGTTGTTGCCCGTCTACGACTTTGGCCTGGTCTTCGGCCTGCACATCCACTCTCCAAAAAACGGTTCCAGATCCTGAAAATGACACTTTGTGACACTCCAATGGCTTGCGCTACTTCGGCTTGAGTTTGGCCCCCTTCTAACCTACCAACAATTCTCAAAGCTTCTGAATCTGTCAAATGACTTCGCTGAGACATCGTACTCATCGAAACAAAGCAATCACTGAATGCCGATCATCCTTGTCTTCATTCTCTTTTATCCAGTTGAAAGTCAAATTTCATTCGCTGCCGCTGAGGCGACGTTTTTGACGTCGAACTCAAAATTTGCATACTCCACAGTTTGAAAACCAGAAAAATTTGCATTTGTGATTCTCTTCTTCTATTTTCGGCAAAAAAATTTCGTTTATATGTTTATTTTATATAAAACTTCAAATATCCTTTAATTGTTTGGAGCAGTGTATATTAATGGAATTAATTCAATATAAATTTTGGAGTTCGCTGCTTTCTCAATTCCGTGTCTCTTCAAAATTTTCTAAGGGAAGCAAAATGCATCTTGTGTTGGTTGAAACCTTCTGTCTACTTCCCCTACCTACTCCCCCCCTAGTGTCAGGAGTCGGAGCAGACGCGACGGGGCGTCCTTTCACGTAGAATGATGAATTGCATCGTGGGGGAAGATACTGAAATCATCAGAATAGAAATATATGCGTTTTGTTTTAATTATAGCTCCCTCCCTAATTAATTGAAATGAAATATTTTTATATCAGTGGATAAATTAGAAACTGTACATTTTTTAGTGTTTTTTTAAGTTTCCAAACGACCTAATAGAAGTGCCAGAATTTACAGTTTAATGAGAGGTAGAAATTATTTTGGTCATGCTCCAAATATTTCATGTAAAATCAAATATTTAAAATTATTTTTAATATAAAATGAAAACTAGGATGAAAAGTGACAAGGTTTAAGAATTGCATACAGAAAACAGAATTCAAAAATCTCAATTTTTTCATGAGATATCCTTAGAAAAGGGAGAGAAAATATTCCCATAGGTTTACATGGAGAACGGAAAACGAGATTGTAAGTGATCAGCACCCTTAAACGAAATCAATAATATTTACAGTATGCCATATATAACCGTTATATTTTTTCTGAAAACAGTATGCAGTTCAAATATTGTATACAAACCTATCCGATAAACATTTAAATTATAGAACATAATACGACCATTATAAGCTTTGCATGAGCACTATAAATCATATATCACTTTTCAAAGCATCTACGTATATTTAAACAAAATCAGTCGTATTTACAGTATGCATACATAAGCATTATAATTATTCTCAAAACAGTATGAAGTTCAAAAATTGCATTTGAACCTATGCAATAAATATTTAAATTATCGAACAAAATACGACCATTATAAGTTTTGAATAAGCACCTATAATTTAAATATAACTTTACGTAGCATTTTATTAATACATACATATACTTGAACGAAATCAAACATATTTAAAGTATGCATTTATAACCGTTATATTTTTTTCTGAAAACAATATGCTGTCCAAATATTGCATACGAACCTATGTGATAAACATTTAAATTACAGAACATAATACGACCATTATAAGCCCTGCATGAGCACCTATAAATCAAATATCACGTTCCGAAGCATCTTTTATATACGTACATGTATTTAAACGAAATTCAAAAATATTTACAATATGCATATATAAGCATTATAATATTTTTCAAAAAAGTTTACAGTTCAAAAATTGTATGTGAGACTATCCGATAAATATTTAAATCATTGAACATAATACGACCATTATAAGTTTTGCATGAAAACCTATAAATCAAATATCACTTTCCGAAGCATCTTTTAAATGAAAACACAAAAACTCTTTTAATATAACAGAAACAATAAAAAATGTCATTTACTTCTCTATTCCGAATTTGTTTCGCTACTTTGTACATTGTCTGCTAATACGCTTCAAGAATAAACCCACTTACAAAACGACACGCTCCGTTTTGGAAAACAGCAAGCGAAGAAAATAACTCTCATCTTATCTTCATTGTTTTCTTTGAGAAAACACAGAAATGACATTTGGGTAAGTATAGGATCAAATCTTAGACTAATTGGAATGTTGCTGCAGACGTCAAGTAAGGACAAACGTTTTTTCTTTTGCGCTTTCTTTAGAATCATGTCTTCTAAACTCTGTTATTTAATACGTTTTCGTATGTTCCTGTAAGCGAACATGATAGATTTTCCTTCTAAAAATATTTTGAATTAAGTTTAAAGATTTCTGAATTGCATTAAAAAAGGTTGCAGTCACTTAAAAGTAAATGCAGTTGAGTGTCAGTAGAAATACACTAAAAAATTCAAAAATTGATATTTATAGAGACCTTTAATTATTATGAAAGACATACAGTAGGACCATAATCATAGTAAGGGTTTTTAGGAATCAATTGTAAAAAAGTGTACTGAAACAAACCCAGTAAAACCAAAGGAAAATTTATTTAGACAATGGTAAAGACATACGGGATTAGCATAACTGAGTGACCGGGTTTTAAAAATTTATGTTTTCAAACTATTAAACATATTATAATAAGTGGAATATGGAATTAATGAAAAACAGCCCAAGTTTTTTTTTTAGTTACGAATGTTCAATGAGCGAACCTTTCGTAACAAGACATGATCTCTAACAACCTGATCTCTAATCAAGTTTGTTCCATACATAGGGCAATTTTGCACAGTCAACGGGCACATTTGACGGTGCATCTGTGCTGCACACACCTTGCATTAGGCTCGTGAAATACGATCGTAGACTAGATATATTTTAAGTCCGATAAATATTTAAATTATCGAACTTATACGCCCATTATAAGTTTTTAATATACACCTAAAAATCAAATATCATTTTTCGAAGCTTCTTTTAAAGGAGAACATAAAAACTCTTTTAATATACGAGAAACAATAGAAAAAGGCATTTACTTTTCTATTTCAAATTTGTTTAGCTACTTTGTTCATTGTCTGATAATAAACTTCAAGAATAAAGCCACTTACAAAACAACAAGCTCTATTTTTCGAAAACAGAAACCGAAGAAAATAACTCTCATCTTATCATTATTGGTTTTTTTTTCTGAGAAAACACATAAATACATTTGGGTAAGTATAGGTTCAAATCCGAGACTAATTGGAATGTTGCTGCAAACGCAAAGTAAGGACCAAATGCCCCTTTCTTTTGTACTTTCTTTCGAATCATGTCTTTCAAACTTTCTTATTTAATGCGTTTTTCTACTTTCCTGTAAGCGAACATGATATATACTTCCTTTGCAAAACATTTTGAATTAAGATTAACGATTTTACAATTACAGTAAAATGGTTTTAGTCATTTAAAAGTAAATATAGTTCACTGACAAAAAAAAAAAAAAAAAAAAAAAAAAAAAAAAAAAAAAAAAAAAATCAAGAAAGGAAAGAATTAATATTTATACTAACCTTTAATTATTATATTTAAATATTTAAATTATCGAATTTTTGATTTGTCGTTAATACCACCATTGTCAGTTTTGCATGAGCACCTATAAATCAAACATTTCTTTCTGAAGCATCATTTAAATGAGAACACAAAAACTCTTTTAATATAACAAAAATTATAAAAAAAAAATGTCATTTACTTATCTTTTCCAAATTTGTTTTGCTACTTTGTACATTGTCTGATAATAAGCTTCAAGAATAAACCACTTACAAAACAACACGCTCCATTTCTGGAAAACAGCAAGTGAAGAAAATAACTCTCATCTTATCTTTATTGTTTTCTCCGAGAAAACACAGAAATGACATTTGGGTAAGTATAGGTTCAAATCCTAGACTAATTGGAATGTTGCTGCAGACGTCAAGTAACGACAAATGTCTCTTTCTTTTACGCTTTCTTCCGTATCATGTCTTTCAAACTTTCTTATTTAATGCGTTTTTATATGTTTCTGTAAGCGAACATGATAGATTTTCCTTCTAAAAATATTTTGAATTAAGTTTAAAGATTTTCCAATTACAATAAAATGGTTGCAGTCATTTAAAAGTAAATGCAGTTGACAGACGAAAAAAAAATTTAAAAGGGAAAATTGGATATTTATAATAAGGATTAATTATTATGATAGATATACAGTAGGACCACAATCATAGTAGATCTATTTAGGAATCAATTGCAAAAAGTGTACTGAAACAAATCTAGTAAAATGAAAGGAAAATGTGTTTAGATAATAGTAAATATAAGGTAAATGTACGTCTAGTGAGCCACTAAATTTTAAAATTTAAAAACAAGCCCAAAATGCATTCCTGAAAACGACTGAAGGAAATCTAAATGACTATCATCCTTAAATGTTAACTTTTCCTAAACTGTTTGGATTTTTTTTTTTTTTTTTTTTTTTTTTTTCTGCTGTACATTTTTTTTTCTGTTCTGTTCTTCTGTCTTCGAAAACAGATTTTTTTTGGCTAATTCTTAGATATTTCATTAAGAGGTAGGCTTTTATTCAGACCATTTTTCTTTAATATTATGTTTAATTTTAAATTAAACTACTGTTGACATACTCTATTAAGGGGACAAGGGATATTAAAATCCTTCAAAATATTTTTTTTTGTAAATTTCACCTTGAATATTATTCAAGAATACATTATAAGTATTATGGCATGCATTTATCACACACAAAAAAAAATTATTTTTGAGAAAAAAATGGAATTTTACGGGTCGTCTTAGAAATCTTCGAAATGCCCCCTGCGCATTCCATATCAATGAAAATCCCCAATATTTTTTTTATAAAAATTTGGTTTATATATATAAATAAAATAGAACATCTAATTATATATATTTGAATTTAAAGATTTTAAAAAAATTGAAATTTTTTGAAATTTTTTCGAAAACATTTTGAAATTTTGAATTTTATTTTCTCTTTTTTTTTTTACCTTTAAATTCTAAATTCTAATTAGTTAAAAGTTCTTAATTAAATTCTAATAAATTTCACTTAAGTACCAATGTTCGTGTATCAAATTCAAGGAAATTTAATATAGAATTTAATAAAAAAACATAATTAAAATATCTGCATTACAAAAAAAAGTTACACTTAGAAAAAATAAAATATATCTTAGATTTCGCTATACTTTAAAGTTACACTTATACATTCAATATTTAGTAGGATAACCCTTGTTTTTTATTATAGCTTCACAGCGTTTTTTCATTGAGAGAAATAGTGTTTGTAGTCCATACTTTTTAATTACATGATGCCAAGGATCGATTATAGCTTCAATAAGTTGCGTTTTATTAGGTGGATGCTTTTTTTTTTACAAGGATTTTCAAACGTCGCCACAAATTTTCTTTAGGATACAGATCAGGGCTGTTTCTTAGCCAAGGTAATAATTCTATGCTTTCCTTTTTAAATTATTTTCTTAATATTTTTGTTGTATGGCATGGATTAGAATCCAGCCGAAAGATAAATGGTACTTTATTAAGGAACAGATCCCTGATGGAAGGTATGAGTTTTGGTTCAGGTATTTTTCGATTTATTTTTTTTGCATTCAGAATGCTATCAATCACTTGAGTGCGGCCCACACCTTCTGTAGGCATACAAGCCCAAATCATGACGTTTGCTGGTTTCTGTGAAGTTGGGTTCTTGCAATTTTGCCTCAATGCAATCAGCATGCAGATATTCCCGTACACTATGTCTCACATATTTTCGCCCATCACTATGAAAGAGCAATATTTTACACTCATCGTTTTAGATTATTTGGTTGCACTGATTTTTTGACCATTTAATGCGTTCTTTTGCCTACTGAACTCGTTTCTTGCGTTGCTGAAAATTTAATTTTTTTTTTCCACGGAATTCTACCTTTCAGTCCAAAACCTGTTAATCTTCTCCTTATTGTTCTTGAACTAAATGAAATATCCACTGCATTCAGTTCACATCTAATAGCATCTGATAAAATTCTTCTACCCTTGAGGCATATCCTTTTTATTTTTCTATCACTGAAGCACTTGCGCATTTTTTTCGGCCTGATCTTACCTTATATATCACTGATTTAGTTTCTACATAACGTAAGCATAACTTTCGTAAGTCAGATAAAGTGCCTGATCTAACAACTTGTCTTGCAATTTAAGCATAAGAGAGACCATTTTCTCTCAATATGACAATTATGCTTCTTTTTGTATGTGTCCAATCAGTTCTTGTTGTTCATGACATTATTTTAAATTATTTTCATTAAGAAAAAAAAAAAAAAGAACATTATTTTATTTATTTACACTAGTAGTTCGAGTGCTACACGACCAAAATAAGGTGAAAACTGCAAATCGTGATAAGAATATGCCGATTGGTCAGTACCTACTTTATATTAATAGAATGCATTTCAGAGGGGGAGGCATCGCGTAAAGTTGTGGGAATTCAAGATGGCGGCTGTTATTCAAAATGGCGTCATTTTCTGAATTTTCTTACTATCCACCATATAAATGTATGTTTCAGGTCGATTTCGGTGTTCCAACGTCAAAAATTTCGCTTTTAATACTTTTAGCCATAGTTAAATCAGTTTATGAATTCAGTTTGTCTGTCTGCCTGCTTGACATTCCATGCTCTAGCTCGCTTAAATATCGCTAATTGCTTAAATTCACTCGGATTGTTATGTAATTTATGTATGTATGTTATTGAAGTTTACAATAACATGTTCCGAATAAAAATGAAGTGTATACTTTTATAGTCCGTTTACAGGGCCCTCAAAAGAATTTCATCACGTCATTGTCAATTAGTGCGGGTTGAAAAAAAATACAAATCGTGAGAAGAATATTCCGATTGGTGAGTATCTACTTTACAACCCATATAAGAGAAGGAGGCATTGCGTAAAGTCGTAGGAATTCAAGATGGCGGCTGTTATTCAAAATGGCGTCATTTTCTGAATTTTTTTACAATCCATCATATAAATGTGTGTTTCAGGTTGATTTCGATGTTTTTAACGTCAAAATTTTCGCTTTTAATATTTTCCATCATGGTTTAATGAGTTTAGGGATTCAGTTTGTCTGTTTGTTTGTCTGTCTGTCTGCTTGCCATTCCATGCTCTAACTTGTTTAAATTCATTCAGCTTGTCATGTAATTTATACATGTAATTGAAGTTTACAATAACATGTTCCGAATAAATATTGAAGTGTATAGTTTTTATAGTCCGTTTACAGGGCCCTCAAAAGAATTCAATTACATTATTGTCTATTAGTGCGGGTGCTACGACAGAGAAAACTGCAAATTATGAGAAGAATATACCGATTGGTGAGTACCTACTTTATATTAATACAATACATATAAGATGGGGGAGACATCGCGTCAAGTCGTAGGAATTCAAGATGGCGTCATTTTCTAGAATTCTTGCAATTTTCATACTATTCATCGTATAAATGTGTGTGCAAAATCTGTAAAAATATGTGTGGCTGTAGAAAGGGTGGACTTTCTTGCACATTATTTTGCAACTGCAAAAACGAATGTGAGAAATATGATGATGCAAAGTGAAATTTTTATATTCTCTAACTTTAAATGTAACATGTAATTTTTTAATATCTTGTATAATTAAGGTATTAATAAAAATGCATTTTTGTTATTTTTTTTTTTTTCATTTTCCTCATTATAAAATACAAAAATACTTTAATAATGTCTTATTTTCATTTTCAGCGTATTTTTGATATTAAAAAGTGAATTTTTTATTTTAAAAATATCGAAATTGACATCATAGGCACTTTTATATGATGTATAGTAGGGATGCACAACCTGTGGTCAGCGGGCCAAAACCGGCCCGCGATGGCTTAGCGTGTGGCCCGCGAATTTCGTCAATTTTTAACTGGAAAAAATTGCAACTTTCGTCCCTATTTCTCAAGAAAAAAGCGTGAATTTTGTTACTCTGCAGCAGGAAAAATTGAAAATTTCGTCAGACATTTAAGAATCGCGAATTTTGTCGATCAGGCGCGGAGAAATTTCGAATTTCGTTGATAGAGGACGGAAAATCGCGAATTTTGTCGATAAGGCTCGGAAAAAATCGCAAATTTCGTCAATCGGCCACGAAAAAATCGCGAGTTTTCTCGATCGGGTTCGTGAAAAATCGAGAATTTTGTTGGTCGGGCAAGGGAAAATCGCGAATTCTCTCGATCAGACTCGGAAAAATCTCAAATTTCGTTGATCGGTCTCGGAAAAATTCTCAAATTTGTTGATGATACGCGGAAAATTTGAAAGTTTTAGTGATCTTTCGTGAGTGAAAAATCGTGAGTTTCGTCAGTCGTGAGAAAAATGCGGGGGGAGGAAAAATGACAAATTTCATCATGTCAGTTAAGAATCGCGAATTTTGTCGATTAGGAGGGGAATAACCTCAAATTCCATTGATCGGCTTCGGAAAAATTGCGTGTTCGTCTGTTTATCGAGAGAAAATAATCGCGAATTTCGTCAATTTGACGCGGGAAAAAATTACAAATTTCGTCAGAACCAGTTAGAAATCGCGAATTCTGCTGATCGGGCTAAAAAAATCGTAAATTTCGTAGATCAGTCTAGGAAAACTCGCGAGTTTTATCTGTTGATATCAGAAAGATCGCGAATTTCGTTGGTCGGGCACGAAAAAAATCGCAAATTTCTTCAATTTGCGCGGGAAAAAAATTACAAATTTCGTCAGAGCCAGTTAAGAATCTCGAATTTTGTTGATTGAGTGAATTTAAGCGAGTAGCGATATTTAAGCAAGTTAGAGCATGGAAAGGCAAGCAGGCAAACAGACAAACTGAATTCATAAACTCATTCAATTATAGCGGAAAGTATTAAAAACGAAATTTTTGACGCTAAAAACATCGAAATTGACCTGAAATGCAAATTTATAGGATGGATAGCACGAAAATTCAGAAAATGATGCCATTTTGAATAACTGTCGCCATCTTGAATTTCTACGACTTTACGCGATGCCTGCCCTCTTATATGGATTATTTTAATATAAAGTAGATTGTCACCAATCGGTATATTCTTCTCACGATTTGCAGTTTTCTCAATCGTAGCACACGGATTAATAGACAATAACATAATGGAACTGTTTTGAGAGCACTGTAAACGGACTATAAAACCTATACACTTCATTTTTATTCGGAACATGTTATTGTAAACTTTAATAACATACATAAATTACATGACAATCTGAGTGAATTTAAGTGAGTAGCAATATTTAAGCGAGTTAGAGCATGGAATGGCTAGCAGGCAGACAGACAAACAAACAGACAAATTCAATTCATAAACTCTTTCAATTATGACGAAAAGCATTAAAAACGAAATTTTTGACGTTAAAAACACCGAAATCGACCTGAAATGCATATTTTTATGATGGATAGTACGAAAATTCAGAAAATGACGCCAATTTGAATAACAGCCGCCATCTTGAATTCCCACGACTTTTTGCGATGCCTCCTCCTCTGAAATGCATTGTATTAATATAACGTAGATACTCACCAATCGATATATTCTTGTCACGATTTGCAGTTTTCTCAACCGTAGCACCCGGACTATAATATTCACCCTTCTGCAAAATCCATTCCAGCAAAATAGCGCATTTACAAATTAAAATATACTACATAGTCCAGGCAATAGAAACCGTATAGGGACTCTACCTAGCAAAATTAATGGTAGTTCTGGAAATCGGCTTTATAAATGTTTTTTGGGTCGCTGAATCCGAATTTGTAACTTCCCACCAAAATTTCCCCCGGCAACCCTCCTCCCCAAATTTTGGTAAAAAGCCCCCCAAAAAAGGTTTTTATTAAAAAATTCCATTTTTTATTGTTTTAGGGGAAAAGTATCTAGAAATTCAGAAAGTAGATAAAATTTCCAACAAATAAGACATATGACATTATGACATAGGATGAAGGGGTAGGGGGGATCTGCCTCGGAACATGCGCCGCAGTGCTGCGTGGACTAAGTTGCGCAATTCCACTTAACCACTCACACGGTTACATTAACCCTCCCATCTTCCCTCCGAACTTTCTCTGTAAGGTTTACTTTAAGTTTTTTGGGTCGCTGAATCCGAATTTTTAACTTACCCCCAAAATTTTCGCCCCCGAACCCCCCCCCCCCCCCCAATAGTTGTTATTAACTTAAATTTCTTATTGCTTTAGGGAAAAGCATTACGAAATTCAGAAGCTAGACAAAATTTGCAACAAATAGGATATATGACATTATGACGTATGATAAGTGCGGAAAGAGGCGGCTGCCTCGAAAGATTCCCCGCGCGCTTTTCTCAAAAACCAATTTTTTTCAAAAAATCCATTTTTTGGGGTGTTGCCGGGTGAAATTTTGGTGGGAAATTACAAATTCTGATTCAGCGACCCAAAAAACACAAAATGAGTTGAAATCCAGAACTAGTATTAATTTTCACAGATAAAATCCCCTATTGCCTGGACTTCATAATTCAGTGCACGTAGCGCCGCAGTGCATGTTCAGAGGCAGCCCTCACCCTCTCCGTTCATCCTAATTCATAATGTCGTATATCCTGTTTGTTGCAAATTTTGTCTACTTTCTGAATTTCGTAATGCTTTTCCCCTAAAACAATAAGAAATATAAGCTAAAAACAGCTATTTGGGGTGGGGGGGACTTTTTGGGGGAAAGTTAAATTTCGGATTCAGCGACCCAAAAATCTTAAAGTAAACCTTACAGAGAAAATTCGGAGGGGAGATGGGAGGGCGAATGTAAACGTGTGAGTGGTTAAGTGGAATTGCGCAACTTAGTTTACGCAGCACCGCGCGCATGTTCCGAGGCAGATCCCCCCTTCCCCTTCATCCTAAATCATAATGTCATGTATCTAATTTGTTGGATATTTTGTCTACTTTCTTAATTTCTAGATACATTTTTTCTAAAACAATAAAAAAAATGGATTTTTTTAATAAAAACGTTTTTGGGGGCCTTTTTACCAAAATTTGGGGAGGTTGCCGGGGGAAATTTTGGTGGGAAGTTACAAATTCGGATTCAGCGACCAAAAAAACATCTAGAAGCCGATTTCCAGTACTACCATTAATTTTGCTAGGTAAAATTCCCTATTGCCTGGACTAACAGTTTAGTTACTGATATTTGTTTGATTCTTAGAACAGTCATTGCGATTGGATAGGAAGATTTTATTAGAATCACTTCAGTATTCATGACTAATTGTGTTTGTATTTAATACTGAAGTAAACGTAACTTATTTTGTAATGCAGATATTTTAATTCTGATTTTTTATTAAATTCTATATTAAATTTTCTTGAATATGATATATAAACATTTGTACTTAAGTGAAAATTAATATATTCCATAAGCACACAAAGTTATAAGACATGAATATTTCAAAAAATGTCCACAATTTTGAGCACCACTGTATATATATATATATATATATTCAGTAATAATAATAATAATTATTATTATTATATATACACGAACTGCACTTTCCATAATAAACGAATAAATTTATGAAACAATGAAATCTTTTTTGTGCACACTTTATGTTGCTATCATTGTAAGCTAATTTCCTATTTTTTTTTTTTTTTTGTTTTTTTTTTGTTAAAGTAATGCACTTGAGTTCTATTTTTAGTGAAAATGAAATTGACGGGAAATATCCCAAGCACTTGTAATAATGTAAGAAGATAGGATCAAGATTAAAAATTAGTATTTAAGCATATTTAATGTTTGTATCAATCCACTAAGTATATATAATAATAAAAAAATACTTTTTTTCATAGTTTGCAAGAAAATAGTAGAAAGAAAATTCACATATTAGGTTTAAATAAATTTTTAAATCTCCAACATTAAAGGAAGCACTTGGAAGCTATTACATTAACGAAATAAAGTTATGATAATTTGTATAGTTAGATATACATGGTCAAATAACGGTCAAGTTTTAATTATTATTTTTATTTACGCTTCACCAAGTATTGCATCATGTCTACTAAGCTATCTGACTAGTATGACATTATACTATTATAGTGTGGAACAAAAATCGGCATTCCATTCTTTCATTTTTCTTTTTTGCAATTTTTTAACAAATAATTTGAACTATCTATTATAACTATCTATTATTTTTAACAATTTTTGTATAGTTGAATTTTAGAATAGCATAAAATAAATAATTAAAAATTAGTTTTGTCTAAAATATTAAAACATATGCCATTTAATCTTCAGACACATTTTTTAAAAGAATGTCTTTATAAATGCGTGATAACGGATACAATGTGCATTTCGAACAGCACATATTCGGGAAAATAAAATAAAACAATTTCACAAACAACGTGTATGCTCCATAACGTACTTCATATACTATTTCAAATGGCGCTAGTTAGAAGTCAAATATTAGCAAATGAAATAAACTACTCATTTCTGAACATAAAATAATGGATTATTCTAAATCCGAATAATCAATGGGTAAAACGTTCTAAATCAGAATAATCATTAATATATAATTAATCTCTATGAACTTAATACGAGTTATTATTCAACCAAATATACGTTTTTAATTCAATTGCAGGGTCAGGTTGAAATCGATGATACGCATAGATTGATGATGGTTAATCATTAATAGTTAGTTTTTAAGCATTGGTTTTCCCAGTTATTTTCTCCTTTATGCATATCTTAAGATGTTTTTTTTCGATAGAACTCTTATAGTGTTTATGCGTTTATACCTTCATGTTTTCTTATTTTCAAATATAATTTTCAAAAATTAACTTAATTTTGGTTTCTGTTCAAGATTGACAAGCAATAATTTGCCTCTCAAATCTAACATTTAAATTATTTCCAAAGAAACCATAGAAGATACAGAAAAAAAATAGAACAATTGTTTTTTGAAGAGTTAGAGTCACTTTTGTACAAATGAGATATAGAACTACTGCGATTTCGCACAAAGAACTCTTATAGTGTTTATGCGTTTATACCTTCATGTTTTCTTATTTTCAAATATAATTTTCAAAAATTAACTTAATTTTGGTTCTTATCCAAGATTGACAAGCTACAGTTTGCCTCTCAAATCTAACATTTAAATTATTTCCAAATAAACCATAGAAGACACAGAAAAAATTAGAACAATTGTTTATTGAAGAGTTAGAGTCACTTTTGTACAAATGAGACATAGAACTACTGCGATTTCGCACACCGCTTTTTAAAAAGAAAAATCTTTATAAATACGTGATACGAGGTAGAATGTGAATTTTAAACAATCCATTTTCTTGTCTATGAAACAAAATAATTATTCAAATAATGGAGATAATTCCCAACATATTTCATATATTATTTGAAATCGAGCTAGTTTAAAACTCGATAATAGCAACTGGAACGCTCAATTCATTTGTGTGCTTATAATAAGGCATTCTACTAAATCTAAAGAATCAACGATTAATAATTTATCTCTATGAGCCAAATACGACAAATTCTTTGGAGAATTAGATCCGAAACAAATAACCGTTTCTAATTCAATTAGTTCCAAATGAGGCATATAATTCGTCGTCTTGAGAGATAGTATCAGTTTTAAATTGCCATTTGTTTCAACTGAGCTCTCAGAAACGATTTCCGTTTCTTTGCAGGACGTTTTGAAGGGAGTGTAGATAAAAGATATCGGCATTTTGAA
The DNA here is from genome assembly GCA_963932465.1 of Maratus speciosus. Classification (NCBI taxonomy): domain Eukaryota; kingdom Metazoa; phylum Arthropoda; class Arachnida; order Araneae; family Salticidae; genus Maratus; species Maratus speciosus. Next base: position 375,949,591 of record OZ010788.1, on the reverse strand, counting down.
AAATTTACACGCACTTCAGAATTGTAATGTGGGATTCTATAAGCTTTGGATAGCAATACAATTCTTAAGAGTTTGATTCAAAAGTTAACGAGCCATAAGCCGATTTAAAGGAACGAAAGTGACACAAGTATACATCTATATCTTAGAAAGAGTTCCTTACAGTGTTATTTATTAAGAATGAAATATATGAGTTTCGTTTTGAGTGTAGTTAACTTCATTGCGACTTGATATCATAAAATTAATTTTCATGGTTGCAAAAATTGGAATAAAAATAAATCTGTATTTTTACACCAACTATATTCGAAGATCGAAAACAAGTTCCTATCATATACTGAAAAAGAGCTTTAAATATAATTATAAGTTTCTTATAATGACATATGTTTGTGTAAATGTGTTGTTTATAAATTTTTTGACAAAGTTACTGACTTTTTTTTACTGAAATTTAGAACTCTGCAATCTCTGTAAACAGCTTTTTCCGATTTATTTGATTTGTGTATCAGGATTATTATATTTCCTAAATTTAATTTTTTTCATATGTGAGGTTTTTGGTCATAACGCAGAGGATATCTCAAAAACGTATCACTATTTTGTAATGCAATTTTCAAAAGGTATGCTTCATGTCAGTCTGGAAAAACTGAGCCTAAAGGCGTGTTTTTATTGTGCAAAATAAATATTTTTAGGTGGTTATATTCTTGAAATATTCAAAAAACTTTATTAGCTAAATCCAACTTTGTATTAAAATTATAAAAATGCTTTAAATGCACAATTATTTAGTTTCAGGTAATTATTTATAGTTTGAAATATAATTATGCACCAAACTTTTTATACAGACAACAACATTTACTTTATAATCCTGCAAGTAATCTGACATGTCAGTTTTCTACTCGAAATACGTCTCACAGTTTAATGCACTCTATAAATATCAATTCTACATTTAGTAATTTTTTAAATATATGAAATAAAAGAAAATACTTATATCTTTTATCCCTCTAAAACTATATTTTAAAATCATGTGCATTTTAAAATGTTAAATATTTAAAATAGTCATTTTTTTTCATTTTTTATAATTTTAAGAGGCTTGAGACCCCTGAAATTTAGAGGCTTTATTTAAAATGAGGTGTATTGAACCTAAAATATATCCTGTTTAATTTTAAATGCAATAGTCATGGCAAATTATCGTGAGCGAATTATCTTCTGGATTTGTTTCATAGAAATAAAAATAATATCGATATTAAAATATATATATATAAATATTACCGTCAGGTATGAAATCAAAATGATGATATAATTTTAAAATATAGGAATAAGTGGAAACTGGGCATTTTAAATTAAGGACAAAGCCGCCAAAATCTGATTTGAAGTTAAGAAATGTTAGTAAACAAATACTATCTCAAAATGAATTGTTATAAGGGATATTGTTAACGAAAAGCATGATATCAATATCATTTTAAATGTAATGATTAACCTAATTTGCGGATAACTTTTATTCGCTTATTGAATAAAAATAAAATTAAAGTGACTCTATTATTTCTACTGAATTACAAAATCACACCAAAATGGGAAATGGCATGTGTACATTTACTATATAGATATTTGGATATGTAAGTACGTATCGATTTGTGAGTACGTAGATATTATATGTTATTATTTAGTTTAGTTGAATATATTTATAGTAGTCATTTTCTATTTATGGAAATATTAAAATTAATAAAATGATTAAATTAAACATTTTATTTATAAATGGTATCGTTATAAGTAAATATGCTACTTCAACTTTAGATCCACTTAATATGCAGAATCATTTTTTAAGTTATTTAAATCGTTTTCTTCAGAATAACTGTATTTTGAAGTTCATTATCTACAATCTGTTTTACAAGCAACTCGTAAAAGACTGACATAGCTTCCACATACTCCAATGGTAAAATGAATATATATTTTTTAAAATCCATTCTTTTTTATTTTTCACAAAGTATTCTTGCGTTACTTACCTGTTTTCTAGAAGATTCCGAAAGGACTAACTTACGTTGCTGAGTTATTGGTTCGGAATTCTTCCCTGATACGAAAATAAAATCTCGGCTTAATTCCAGTCCAAAATTATGTTTAAACACTCCAACCTATGTGTCTCGCCCCACTGGTGAGACCCGTGTTTTGGTGGGTCTCGGAATACTCGCGGTTTACCGCAAAAATATACGTTTTTTTAAATCTGTTTAAACAATATAAAAATGTAATATTTTACAACTGCAGTAAATGTAAAACTAATACCTCGTTAGAAAAAGGTGTTTTCTTAAACAGTTTGTCGGTATCAAGTTATGGCCTAATTGTGAGATATGGCAGCAGTCGCTCAGTTGTTATGCCAACCTTGAGCTCCTACTCTCCAGCTTGTGGATTGGAAATCATTTTGACGAAGAACATTTGAAAAGTCCAAAATTTTTAAAACTTGTAGAAGAGTCATTAATTGAGCTATCTTGAAATTCCTCTTTGAAGGCTGTTTTCTAGGAAAAATCCTTAATTTCCTTCTTCATGAATATATGAGTACAATAACAAGAAATATCTAGATCAGCTTTGAGGTCCTTGATATTGTTCAACACGAGATTCTATTGTGAATGTGCTTTTTTCTACTTTTCTGTTTAAAAAACGAAAACAAAAAACAAGTACAGAAACAAACTGCGTGTAGAAAGTGACTTCAAAGTTAAAATTATCCAGTTTTAACTCTGATATAGATCGTCATCGGTAAACACCAGTGCCAGAAATTTCACCGATTGTAAAGTTGTGCTTTAGTAATAATTAAACGTATTTTTTATTATCTTTGTAATGTGTGAATTGTTCTGATACTTATTCTACTTACACACATTTGGATAAACAATTCTTGATTTTGTTTTTAGTCCTTCATTCGAATATTTGCCTTTTTCATAGGATAGGATAGCTGATAGATTATAGAGGTCATACAGAAATTTCCACACTAATATTAGGTGATGCACCCTATTATTATTATCATATTACGCGGGTCGTGATTCTTTTTTTAAGGTGGGTCACACAGCAATAAAGTTTGGGAACCGCTGCTCTATGTCATTAAAGCCAAAAGATCTTAATACTCGAAATCTATTCATCTCTAGTCTATACGATGACCAACGTTTAATAATTGTCTTCTATCAAGTGAGCATTATGCATTGATCATTCTTTTTTTTGTGTCCGGCCGATGGTATTACAAAATGCTGTTTTCATGAAACATGAAAGTAACGATGTCTCTATATGTTCTAAATAGATTTGGTACTATATTATGCAACGTAAATGTAGTTATGTTGTATATAGCATACACATATTTCATAGAAAATGGCAAATTTTATTTAAAAGAGTTATATATCATTATACACTTTTGACAATTTTTATTAATTATGTCATAATTGTGCAAAAGTCTGATTATTTTAGCTGGTATCCTTGATAAAAAAAATTGTAAAAACAAAAGTGCAAAATTAAATTTAAAAGGCATAGATTTTCAATATTTTTCCAAGAGACATTTAGTAGACTCTCTAATTTTGACACAAAATCTCGCATTAACCAAATAATTATATACCAGCAATATTAAGGTGTCAGGTACCCTTATCGCGTCCAAAAATCAATTTTTTTAAAAAGAGCTTATAATTAGATAAGATTCTTTAGGTAGATTTAAAAACAAACCATATAAAAAAATTTGCATTAGAAGAAATGTTACTTCTAAAACACTTTGAGCTTTTTCTATATCTTCAAAAGGTGATTTAATCTTTAAAGTCAATTTTCTAAAAATAAAGAATTTGATTATTTTGCGCACGGTTTCTGAGAAATTGTTGTCTATAATTTCACGAAAATTTCGCAGAATGTATTAAACGTATAGAGGCACGAAATAGCCTATTATTATGTTTCTCATGTAAGAAGTTTAGAATTAATGATTATTTTTCTATAAACAAAATCTCGATAATACGAGTTTCAAAAAAAAAAAAAAAAAATCTCGGGTTCTAGAAAATTTGTTTTTTACATTGTAGATCATTTTTAAAACTAATTATATCTGTTCTCATTAAGAAAAATCTTGTTTTGTTTTAGCCATTCAAAGGCAAAAAATCACGCTGCAACGCATGGAAGAATAATTCTTTTGCAAAAATTGAATTATCCACAAAAGTAAATAAAAAAATATATATGTGTATGCTTTTTTAAACAAAGTTAATTGAAAAAATACTTCTTTCTTAATATGTGTTTTCAATTTTATGATTAAAAGTCAATTATAGAGTGGCTGCATCTCTTATACAAGTTACTTTTTCCTATATAATGTTAGTTGTTTGAAAATATACCTGACCCTTTAAAGAGACAGCTCATGTATGCATAGGTATGTATTTATATAAAATCCAAGTCTCTGTGTGTCTCTCACAATTCCGGTAGGACAACCTCATTGAAATGCGGAATTGTTGAAAAATACTAATGCAGGGTTACCACAGTAGCGCCAAATGTTGGCCAACTTGGTGATAGCTGGATAATTTGGCGAAATTCCTATTTAAAACCATTAATCTTTCATAAAGGAGGTCACCGAAATTTAATTTAAACTTCGCTCTTTTGAGATATTTTTTCAAAATCTATGAGTGAGAATTTAAAGTACATCTTTACATCTTCCTCCCGATGCTACTAATAAAATAACCGCCAATAGACGACGCTGTACTGTGTGAGCTCCTAAATGCGCGATTTTAATGTGCTTTAGGTACTTTTCCAGTATAGGTGCCTTAGCGAAAATGGAAATTTGGCAACATGTTTTCCGGGAAACTATCCACAGTTTCATTTTATATACACACGCATTTTTTCGATATTTATACGATATATTTAACATAAAAAAGCCGTTTCTCTAATTTTATACAGAAACAGATGTAATTTGTACATAAAAACATCAATAATATACAGATAAAATAAACATATAAAACAAACAAAAACGCTCATGAAGTTTGTTTTCATAGCTGTTTATATGATTTGACAACAAATCTCGATATTTTTCCGTTATACGGACACCATGCTAAAATGTATGCTAATGCGCCAATTATTTCAAAATGCTAAAAGATATTTGAAATTTTATGCCAGCAGTTTAATATGAGTTTTATTTTATTGCTTTATTTCATAACAGTTATTTGTTCACTTATTTTAAGTATATATTTGTGATTTAATGAAATAGTTCGTAAAAGTCTGGAATTTTCAATTTCTATATTTTTTAAATGCTCACTTTAGTATCGACAATATTTTTTCTTTAATTTTTCAAATGCTTCAATTCACGTGATTTTCATTTTGCGCCAACTATTGCGCGTGGTGACAATGATATCCGTATAACGGAAAAGTACCCAAATCTCACTTTCTGATGCCCAAATTACACCAAGCTTTTTTTTTAAAAAAAACGCGAAGGTCCCTACAGTGTAAAAGTACCAAACTGTCTATTATTTTGTGCTATCTGTGTTATAGTTTGTACTATATGCAAGGGGGGTGGAGCGAAGAGTTTAAAAATTAAATATTAAAGTTTCGGCACAGATGACGCGATTTTTTTCTGACGCCAATATCATATACACAACGGGTACTTAACTGGCGCCAAAGTGTCGTTATTTTGCTTGATATGGTAACCCGGATGCTGTTGTTTATGCTGTTGATGTTTTCGCCAAATTGGCGTCCGAAAAAAATCGCGCCAATATGGGGCGTATATGACAACTGTGCAAAGTTTCTATAAAGCAGTATAAGACTAAAAAATTAAGAATAAAATAAATGCAAAATAAGACTAAAGAAGAAAGAAAAATCATGCGTTAAGCATAGAATATGAAACACTTTCCAACACATCCTGAATGCTTTAACAAAACTTCGTTATTTGGGGAAATAAGGAAAGATAACTAAGTAAACATATTAGAAAACGAATAAAAAATTAAAAAAAAAATTGATTTCAGCAGTTACCGTCCATAGCCAATAATATCGTTATTACATGCCACTATTTAGCTAAAATTTAATTTAAACTACAGTTAAAACTACTGAAATCACATTTCCAGATATTATCATCCATAGACGGTTATGTATCCAATTCTTTGCGTGACCCTGTATATCATTCTATCTATATTCTACAAACATTTCTTAGTAAATTAAATGCAGTTCAGCGTAAAAATGCATAACTCCTTTAAAAACCACCTTTAACCAATTTACTCTCATACTCAGTAACCCTTACGAATTCTTTTGTGTAGCCCTGCGTATGAACTGTAGCATTTATACACACAGTATAGTATGCATAAATGTAGTGAAACATAAAAGCGGATATCATAATTAAAAATGCATTTCTAGCAATCATTGCTTATGTACAATACTTCGGAGAAAAGTTTCTTGGCGAGAAAGAAGTTTGCCAACGTATTTTCTGACAACCTATTTACTGCTTCATACTCACAAGCCATTTTTTTCATATGTATACAATTTATTTAATATAAAAAAAGCTATTTACCCATTTTTATAAAGAAACAGAAGTAATTTTTGCACAGATGTCATATACGCTTTGGGGTTGGCGTGATTTTTCTCTGACGCCAATTTGGCAGAAATCTCACTTTCGAATACCAGTTACTTATATATTTTTTAATTATTTGCTATCATTTTTGAAAAGGAAATAACTATTAAATAAATGAAATTTTGAATAATAACTATAGAACAAAACAGTTTATATAATTAAAAACAGAAAATAAAAGTAAATAAACAATTTATTAATAAATAAAAAACAATAGCCGGGTTACCATATCAGGCAAAATAACACCATTTTGGCGCCAGTTAGGTATCCCGGTACATAGCTGAAATCTGTGCCGTAATTTGTATATAAAAAATATTATATATATTTCGAAACGATTTTTTTATGTATATAAGTGCATATATAAACAAAAATAAAAGTTTGTAGCGATCTCATCTCACATGATCAGTATAAAGCGAGCTACTAGATTAGAGTAACTGGCGTGGCCTTTTGCTCGACGCTAACGTTCTCGCCTCCTGATCATGAGATCCCTGGTTCGTATTCCATCGGCGCCACTCGCTCTCCAAAGTGGAGACCCGGAGAAAACACGCAACCTTCAACAACAATCTTCTTCTCTCACAACCAACAGATGGCAGCACCAAAAAAATCATCTCCAGCAATAAGCCTGTGAAACAAACTGGTTAAACGCTCATAGCACTAAGCCTGGCATGCTGCGCATCACTCACGAGTGCATATCGCTCGTCAGACATCGACAAGATGTCTTTCTCACTGGGAAGGGAGTGTGTAGCGATCTCATCTCACATGATCAGTATAAAGCGATTTACTAGATTAGAGTAACTGTCTTGGTCTTTTGCTCGACGCTAACGTTCTCGCCTCCTGATCATGAGATCCCTGGTTCGTATCCAGGCGTCACTCTCTCCAAAAGTTCATTAGATTTGTTTTCATAGCTGTTTATATATTTTGGCAACATATCTCACTTTCTGATGCCCGAATGCACCAAGCTTTTTTTTAAAAATGCGCTATAATGGAAAAGTACCTAAATAAATAATTAACACAAATCACCAATTATACAAACTAAAACTTTTTATTTTGAGATCAAAGCATTGTTTTTAATTTCGATTTAAAAAACATATATCCTTGGATAACTTCAGTTGAAATTAGGTTCACAGCTTAATTTATTTATTTATTGAATAACAAACATGCGACTTGTGTGCTTGACATGAAGACCGCTTATAAGTCGGAGACAAGATAGCACAAGGAAATATTACAACACAAGAGAAATACACCCTGAAAGTTCTACGCAAAGAGTGTGTGCAATGGAACACAGCTTAATAACTCATTCCATAAACCTACACAAACCCAAGTGATTCATTCATCGTGAAACGTAAAAAATATTAAATCATTGAGGTAATCATTCACAAAATAAGTTCTCCAACAATCAATTGACAATATTCTAATGACGTCATAGTAAGTAAAATGGTGGCGGTATCGTTTGTTTATGGTTTGAATTCACAAAGATTTAATTTTGCAATGTCTCTTAGTTGCATTATTTTATTGTCATATTTATGAGCTCAGAACAAAAGCATATTTTTTCATTACTTAGTTATTAAAGACGGAAAAAAAATTATAAATGCATGATTTGAAATATTTAATTAATTTTCTTCCTTAATAGTAAAAAATAACATCGGGAAGTAACAGCGGATTTAAGTTAAATAAGTTTAACTGTTTAATTCTGTTGTATTATTCAAAATAACTGTATTTATTAGATTTCAGAAAACAACATTAGGGCATGATTAAACTTTGAAGTATGTGGAATTACAATGTCATTTGAGGACCTTTCTTTTGGAGAAGCTTTTCTAAATTCCACATATACATGGAAACTCTTCAGTATTAGAAATATTATTCTTAGGACTGACTTAACATGTGAACGGCCTGCAATTTTACACAAGTTTTTGAAAACTACTTTATATCAGAAATTTATTAAAAACTGGTTACCTTTTTGTTATAGCGGCAGGCGGTCCTGGGACACGGCACTTGCCTCTTGTGCTCTCTTCGGCGTGTCAGGCGGGTCGTTCTGAAGTCTTCTTTCCCGGAGACTGGGGTTCTGGGCTTTTTTCCGCAGGTAGTAAAACTTTTCCCTGCCCTGGGCTTGGGGGTTACACCTAACCATAAGCCAAAAGCGGGTTCCCAGGGTGGGTGCTTACTTACTTACTATTAGGATTATCACAAGTTGCAGCCGATTTCGCCAACGTCGTAACCAAGATCGTGAAGCACACCCATATAATACCATTTCAGGAAATCGTGCACTATAATTTAATAGTTTTTACCTTACTTCAAGTGTGTAATTAATTTATTTTTAAGGCATAACAATCTAAATTGTCCAATACATGAATTTTAAAAAAATGTAAACAAAGATTGAATAGACATGACCGCAAAATGCTTCAAACCTGCATAACACTTGGAACCAAACTGCGCAGATTAGTGATCTTCTACTGTACACAGATTTTTATAAATGTATTTCGCTCTTAAAATGTGTTATTTTCATCTATCACTGCGGAACAAGCGAGAAAACTCATATTCTTGCACATGAGTTGTATATATCTTTATATCTAAATTTGCGTCATTTTTGACGGGTTACCTTTCTAATAATAATAGAGAGATGGTAGATGAAAAATAACAGTGCACATGAATCCGGAGATCTTCCTAAATGAATATTTTTCAAATCATTAACCGTTTTAATCTGTGTACTTAAAATTTTGTTAACAGGAGCTTTTCAGATTGATAGCTACGTCGTTAAAAATGTACTTTGTGTAACCTTTAAATAAAGGTAGTTTTTGAGTGTGCCTCTATATGCGATATCAGCCAAATCCTTCCTTCGTTTGCATGAAAAAACCCTATATTTAATTTTCATCTAGATGTGATATTTGACTTTAACCGACAACACGCCGTTAAAACTGAACTCTCAAAGAGAGTAATAAAATATTAATATCTATATGTATGGAAATAAACGTTTTGAAGAATAAGCTTTATTGATTTTAGTCATCATGTGTGAACATTTATATTTACATTTGAACTTCTTTTCACTAAACTTTTAATTCTCCGATTAATTCTTTAAAGGACTTTTAATTCTTTAAAATAATAAACTGTTACTCACAAGACTGCAAATTAAATGACTAAATACCCATTAGCATTTGAAAATTAGGAGAATCCGGCATGCAAATATTAGATCAATTAAGCATGAGTTCTTACACTTCATCCCAGTACTTTACATTTATTGCATAAAGCCACATTTTTTCCATAACAATCCACATCCAAAGATGTTTTAGAGAAATCGTTATATGGAAGAAAATGGGTAGATTGTTTTAAGAATATCTTTTGTGGTTGATTGTTCATAAATCGAAAAATTGCAATTACATCTTTTAAATATGGGAGAGTAGCCGAATTTAGAGCACTTCACTTACTATACGGTGTAACTCATTTCATTGTTAGAATATCTGCAAAATATCACTACACGTGGTCAATCTATTCATCTACAAACTAAAAAAAAATCTATAGGACAATTTCTTATTGAATATCTTAATTTTTATTTTTTATTTGAAAAGTTTGTCAAAAGTGATCCAAATTCAGCTGTTGGTCATCTACTATGGACCCCCCAGTCTCCTAAATTAGACCAAATAATATCAGGCTGTTTTGTTGAATAGGGACTATAACTAATTTTATTAAAGGAAAAGTTTGTGATTAATGAAACAATCAATCAAAACAACAGCAATGAAATATAATGAAATAAAATGTCTGAAAATAAGGGTAATTGTTTTAAATCAAAATGTATTCAAAATATAAATCTATGTTATAGTTAATAAAGAATAGAAATTATGTAACTAATTGCCATTTACTTGAATATCATGTGAGAAGTGTAGTTAGGCTTACATATGAATTTCTTTTGTTCATTGTTTATTCCAGTGCACAAACAGGGAAGCATATTTGGCAATCTGGACACTGAATGATTTCTGCTATTTTACTTTTCTCACAGATTAGACAAAACCAATCACCACTGTCTTGATTTTTTTAGAATCTGAATCAGTAAACCTTTTTTATCAATAGAAGTTCCCATCAATTTCTTTCCAATTGAATTTTGTCTACTTTTTTAAAACTTGATGTTCCAATTGCTTTTGTTCTTTGAGAGATTCCTTTTGTTTCGTTTTTTGTTTCATTTTAAGATTTATTTTATGTGGCGAAGATGTTAAGACAGCTGTTTTTTGGCCCCTCTGTACTTTCACTGATTTTGGCAAGGGAGATAACATTTATAATGAATCTTTGGCTTTTTGGGGTTTGCAGATGCAGCCTTCTTGCGGGTCAATCTCTTCAGAACTTACTCTTTGCTTTTCGCTTCCTATATGTTTGACAACGTTTGTTGTCACTGATGTTTTTCTTCCAGACTGTTTGTCTGCGTCGTTTTCATGATTTTATTTTTTACTCTCTTAGTTTTAGTGGGCTTCGTGATTACAGACTCTAACTCCGAAATCTTGCTAACAGGAGAATCAATAGATCTACAATACATGGCCAAAGGTGACCGATCACTTGCAATTTTTGACGCTTTGATAAATATCTAGAAAAATACACGAGGAATTAACCTGAAACTGCAGGTGTGTAAACAGTATAGTATAGGTCATATATTTCCGCAAAGATTTGTTTCCCGAAACCCCATAGGGGGCCGTCAACATATTGAAAAAGAACGAATATCTTTTGCACAACCTTGTAAAAACTAATGTAGCAAAAGCGTTCAAACTCGAGATTATTAATAAGTGGTCTATTGTTATGTACTATGTTTATTTGTATGAGGATAGCATGTATACTCGTAGAAAAATTAAGATTTTTATAAAAACAGTCCCAAATTTCGCCAAGTTTTTTGCTTATAATTTGCAGAGTTCTTGATATAAAAAAAAGTTCTTTTCAGAAAATTTGACGAACGACATTGTACACAATACTCTGTAAAAAGAATTAAAAAATAATAAAAATGTATGAAAAATGAGCAGGTTTACTAAAAAATGTTTCACTGCGCATGTGCGAATGCAATCAAAATATAATGTGCATAATGTGTTAGCTAAATGTATAGAACAACTTTTGTAACAGTCTCAAAAACATAGTTTGAAATGTCTGATAATAATCGTTTATAGAATAACCTCAAAATGAAGCAAAAAGATGGGGGGTTGTATACAAATACAGTAGTACGTGCAGTATTGTGTATGCTAAATTGGTTCTAATCAATGGATATATTGTCTGAAAACAGCACGTGGAAGGCGGGTGCTTATTCTAATCATTCATGGCGTCATTCTGATAAGTAGGATTTTAACGGTAGATGGAGTCTCTTTCTGCAATTAAAAGCAGAATTGCAGCAGTCAATTTAAAGCTGTGGTCCAAATATGGCTACTTTCCCTATATTTCTATGTATAATGAAAAAATTTTCATCACGATAACGTTTGACATACTTAACCATTTCGACTTAACTATCATTTTCCAAACTAAAATATGTAGAATTTATTATTCCAATAATGTCAGAAATACTGGACCAGTTCGAATTCAATTTAATAGTGTATTCATCAGTGACCATGCATGTATCTTATATGTGTTAGATAATTAAGGATGAAGCTCTTGTAGTTCATTTACAGGAATGCAAAAGTAAAAATAATGCAAAAACTTTCATCACAATAATATCTGAGATACTGAACAAATTCAGACTTAATTGGAACAGTATATTCTTCTTACTAGTATCTTAGATAAGTACGTTAGGAAAGTATATAGCTCTAATAGTTACTTTGCAGCGATATCGAAAAAAAACATGCAGAATTTGTCTTCCCGATAGCGTCCAAAGTACAGATTTAATTCGAGCCTAATAAAGACAATGTATATATCTCGCCAATATCTTTGAAGATTTCGTTAAGAATGTACGTAGCTTTTACAGTTCGTTTACAGGGTCAACCAAAAAAATATATAAATGCAAATACTGTCATCACGATTCTGACTGAATTACTCAACGAATTCCAATGTAATTATGACAGTGTGTTTATAATAGCAGTAATTTGATAAGTTTGTTAAAAACTTATGTAGCTCCATTAGTTATACATTTCAAGCACAGCCAAACGCAGAAAAAGGCAAATATGCTATACGATAACATATGAAATTCTTAATTTAGACATTAATTGTAGTAGCTTATTGATCTTTCATGTATATTGAGTCAGGCCCTTAATCAAATATGCAGCTTTTATTAATCGGTTACGAGTAGATACAAAAACATAATATGCAGTACTTGACATCCCAATAACATTCGAAATACAGAATTCGAACCTAATTGTGTGAATGTATTGATCTTCCAACTAACATGCATAAGTTTCTCAGTCATGAATAAGAACTCTTATAGTCTATTTACAAGGCCACACTATATCACACTATTCAGAACGTCTCATGACGATAAAAAAAATAACGTAATTTTCTTTTAAAGTAAATTTTGAAACAGATTCATTTTTATGATTAAAAATTTAGTTAAATAAATATATATATTTTTTTTTTTACTAAAAAGAGAGCTGTTTTGTATTTACATATTTTAATAGTAAAATATACTTCGAAAAATTCTATTTTATGCAATTAAGACTTGTCTGTGGTAAATTGTGATTTTCAAATTAATCCTCCTTTCGTAGTAGGGACTTTTTATCAACTTGCATTGGCTTTTGATATTGATATCGTAACATACCTTAACAAGCGTTACATCACTTTTACTTTACATTATGTTTCCTCTGCCGAAAGGTTAGTGCTGTGAGTCTTTACCTTTTTTGGTTTAAACAACTCATCGAAAACTGGATTTTTAGTATTTTTGTTTAATTAAATATTAATTTCACTTAAGGTTAAATGAATTGGACATTTATTTGTATGGTATTTTTTTTTATCAATCGGACTGAAGTGTCTTCCTGCAAATAGCACTTCAAAATTGGCAAGCCATACCATTTATTCCATAGACTTCGGCTTTTCTGATTGTAGTATTATAAATAAAACCTACATTCGAAAAATCGAAAGATGCATAAAGACAAGTGAAAAACTTCGTATTATCCTTCTGCTATTTGAAATATTAAACAATGTACAGTGAAAAAGGTACATAAGAAAGACAAAAAAAAATATTTTAGGTTATTGAATTTGACCATGAAAGACTAATATTGCAGATTGATTATTTTTGAAGATTTAAATGATACGAAAAATAATTTAATGGAAAAAATAAACCTTAGACATTGAGAACCTTTAACTGGTGAATGTTTTAAATGTATATACAATTTTCTTTGATGTGAGGCAATTTTTAGAAGAATAATTAACTTATCATTTTCTAATTATTAGTTAATTAAAAATAATAATTTAGCGTATTTTTATTGGTTGTTACAAGTTTAACAAATATTGAGAATATTAAGAATTTTGTCTTCAGTGATAGTCTAGCTAATTTTCCACACCAAGCTATTAATCGACTGAAGTCGTGTTTCACAACACAAATGGCAAAAACCTATATACTTACTAATCCTTATATACTTACCATGTAAGTATGGGAGTAAGCTCCTTCCGGGATGTTCAATTTTTCGAGTGCCATGAAACAGTTGATAAAAAAACGCAACAATTCATTTAAAACGTTAAACAGAATGATTGTCAGTGGAGCGGGCAAACATAATATAGCAGATCAAAATCAAGCTCAATTTCCCTTAATGCTGAGAGTGGGAATTTCCTTTCCAAAAAGATTTATTAAATTCAAAGCACAAAACAGTCATAAAAATGGCCCTCTCTGTCTGTTTGCAAAAAACCTAAGAAAGTCGCTTGAATATCATTACAAAATATCACCAGAAGCACTGTAATATCATTATAAAAATTAATCTCCGGGGATTACAACCCTTTATTCGTAACGAAATTTAAATCCTTAGTCCAGATGTAGGCAAAACTTGCAGCCGTTTATTCTATCTATAAGCCAATAAATAGAAACTACGCTTTCAGGCTAGACTGATAACTCTACGCTCAAATAAAAACTAGATTGCCTTAGCGGCTGGATGCGTTTCAAATGCATCGAATTGACCTCCTACCCCACTATATATAGCAACTACAGAACCATTGTTACCTAATTATCATATTATTGGAAGACATACCCCAAAAGTTAGATTCCTGGCGGATCACAGAGTCGCATATACTTTTCAAAACTTTAAAAATGGCAAAATAGATCTCAGTCGCGAACAAATGTTATAATGTGAGACACCAAAATCCCACGCAAAATCTCAAAACTCACTCGACCACTAGACTATCTTTATAAAACAGTAGCTAGGCACAATACGACATATAGTTATTTTCTTTCTTAATTATTATTTACTATAAATATTTTTTTTCACTTTTACCATGTGCGACTTGAAGGGGTGTCAGATAATTCAATGACAAAAGGAAATTTAGCATTTTTCACGCAATAGTATTAGACATACACATGTATAAATTTCATTTCATACATAACGAAAAATGCATCAAAGCAAAATCTATTTTAATGTTGTCTTCCCGTTTATAACATTTCTTCCTTCTTCTTTCTAATAATATATTAATACTCACAAAAGCATTTTATATTTATCTGTAGTTTTGCATATATTCATATGTCATTTTAAAATTTAATAAAAGTGGATAATATTGTATGTTTTGAAAAGAATAATTTTAATTTTCTTTTATAAAATGCATGAATGCTTTATTGACATAGCAATTTTGTCGTTGAAGCTATATAAATAACACATAATCATATTTCTGCCATTTAAGTAATATACAGTACATGAGCTTAGTTTTAATTTATTATTGTAAAACCTGTATTCAATTAAACGCAAAAAATAAAGAATTTATTTACTCTGGTTAAAATAAAATCTTTAATTAAAGAAAAAGATTTCTTATGGTATTATCCTTTGACCGCATTCTTCAAACAAAGATTTATAGCTTCTAACCTACCGATTTATTTTTCAACTCAAAAAACTATTTGAAACCCAGAAAATGTATTTAATAAATTATGTTTCGCTTTAATGTGGTACATATTAGTTCATATTTATTACATAAAATTTCAGCTTTACAAAATGTATATTTGACTATGGCAGTAAGTGGGTTCAAAGAGCTATGTAAACATATTAAATTTTGAAAATTATGATTAGAAATGTATGTTAAGGTTCAACATCTCCTAAAAATGTATTAATCGCTATTATTAAATAAATCACGTGGTATTATGGAAAGCATGCAAGCGGGTTCTCCTTTAAAAAATTAAAAAATAATAATAAGAAGAAATCAAACTTCAATCTTTTGCAATAATTGTGAAGAAAACAGAATATGTCAAATATTTAATACAAACATTACACATACAAATACATTTTGAGTTTAAACTTTATAACATTTTATGCCTTTCGCGACTGTCGATTTCGTTTTATATTATGATCAGAACTTGTCATTACACTTGAATACTTAACTCAAGCAAAAAGAAAATTCAAACATTATGCAATGTCCTCCATATAAATCAGCGGCATAATGTCAAAATCAAAGCTTCAAACGTACATGAATGTACATTACGAAACACCACATCAATATTTAAAAAGAAATCTTGAGGCAGGATATACTTAAAGGGATTCCACGCCATTACACAAATACAAGAAGCAGAAAGATATAATATTTTCCGTAGCTCAAACTTCTCCTTCTCCACTGAGACGTTATTAGCTGGAAAATTCGTTTCGTGAGCAACCAATCACAGCGAACGACAAGAGAGGCTTCGCCAAAAGTTACGCGTGGAAACACAGAAATACCGCTCCGCGGTCCAAACTTGAGTTTTTCATTTTCTGAGATTGTACTAAGAGTTTTTTATCCGCATACCCAATGCAAAATAATTTTTAAAATATATCAACATGAATAGCAATAACGAAATTTAATAATTAAAAATTTATTATGCACCAAAAGAATTAAGTGTCTACCACCATCTTTCCAACACGAGAATTGAAATAGCAATTTCTGTTTCATCAACGCGGGAGACGGGAGAATGTGTCTCTGCCACTGCTCCCGTGCCTTTCCTTATTTAACCCTTTCAGGGGAAATGTACTTCTGTTACTAAAATGTTTGAACGATTGATTTACAAACCAGATTTTACAAACAAATTTATTTGCAAATAAGTAAAAGCTTTTTTTTTTTTTTTTTTACCTACATTAATAAATCAAAATTTTATTTCAAAATTTTGGTGTGAATGCGGCATTTTGGAATTTAAAAAAAGTGAGATATATTATATCCCACCGCCCTTCAAAAGGTTAAAAGAGATTTTAAGCTTAGGAACATAAAGGGAAAAAACCGAAAAATAGACTTCCATGGGTAGTTCTGGAGGGAGAATTAATGACGAAAAAAAATCTTAAGTTTTTCTTTTTCATACAGATTATTTTAAGTTACTTGTGAATTACAAATTCCACTATTCCTTCATGTTCTTAAAAGAAAAAGAAAATTTAGTTAATCCGCGTTTCATATCTGCAATATATAACCAAAAATTAATGTTACTTCAACATTTTACTTATTGCTGTTATTCCAACACAGCAGTTAATATAAATTACTCATGGATTTTTCAACTGACGCGATATTGCGATAAGTTTTTATGACAAAAAATTTATTTATCAGTTGAATAGTCCTGCATCGTTATTGCCAATATGAACTTCGTAAATTTTGTAAAATGCAAAACGCTGGAAATGTCCAAATATAGTTTTTTTTTTTTTTTTTTTTTTTTTTTTTTTTTTTTTTTTTTTTTTTTTAAAGCTCATATACTTTATAGCCGTATAACTTTTATAGTCCTATATATTACAATCTTCTGTTAAAATATTGACAATGTTTACCAATAGTTTTTAATTTTACGTAAATTGCAGCTGTGGAAAAAGAACACTTTAGTCAATATTTTTTTAATTTAATGTTGTACATTTTTTAAATTATTTTTTACATACTTAATTTGATGTCTTCTAACATCTGATTAATTATTTTTTAACTCGGAGTTGTAGAACCACAAATTGTTAAACTAAATTGTAAATGAACACACTTATATATTTATACCCAAACTATAAAGTAAGATGCTATACAGCCAATTTTTCATACATGTCGTACGTTGGCGAAATTTTTCTATTCGCGGAATCCGATTGGCTGCACTCTAGCGGATTTTCCCATCCACTAACGTCTAGTCTTTCCCCTCTTTTATCCCGACCAAGTATCCATTCAAATGACAAAGAGCGGTCTAGAACATTTTATTATTCTCAGAAATCACTTTTAGTGTGTGACCTGTAATGGGACAAACCGCTTTTCTCGCCGTACTCCATTTAAATATGGGTGAGCCCCCGTTGGTTTCAATTCCTTTTTCTTTTTTTTTAGACTATGCTTAAACAACGATGGTTTAGTATTTTATGTTTTTATGTGACGTTTGCCTGTATATCTTGATAAAATGTTTCTCTTTCTCCAAAATGTGGATGTAAACTGGCAAAATACTGGAAAATGCACTTTTTATAAAGTTAGAAAGAAATAAAGGTTTCCCTTATCTTATATTTAAAAAGATGCGATATTTGTTATCATTCCTTTAAATAAATCTTTTTAGAAGACTGTTAATTTCATATTAAAAAAATGTGTTTCAGCGTGCGAGTTAATTTTATCTTATGAATAATTTTTATCTTAATTGATGATTTTTGCATAAAACAGTTTTAAAATTTAAAAAAAGGGACAAGAAACTTGTTCTTTTAATATTTTCGCGCCATGGTATAAGAATCTATATATATATATATGTATATGTATCTATGTAAAAAAAAAAAAAAAAAAAAAAAAAAAAAATATATATATATATATATATATATATATATATATATGTGTGTGTGTGTGTGTATGTGTATTTACGATAAAACAGTATACTTTCTTTCCTCACAGGCTCGTTGTGCCCACAGGCTCTGTGTGTACAAATGTACGCATCTATCTACGTAACGCAATAACTCTTGATAGAAATATCCGATTTGCTTGAATTTTTTCTAGGTTCATTCTGATAAAGCGCTTCCTTGATTAGTTTTGGGGGTTCATTGGTTAAGTATAAAGGGGGGACGGAGGGCTAATACCACCTTAACTTATATAAATGGGTTTTTCATGCAGAATTATCAGATTTGCTTCAAATTTGGCATACCGGTTAATTCTCATAAGGCACTTCCCTGATTATATATGGAGGATTATATATGGATATGGTTGTTTAAGTATAAAGGGGGTGGATGGGGAGGCTAAAACCCCTTAATTTAGATAATGGGTTTTTCTATGCGTTTTGCTCCAAACTTGGTATACCAATTTATTCTGATAAGGCGCTTCCCTCATTAGATTTGGGAGTTCATTAGTTAAATATAAAGGGGGAAACTGGGGGCTTAATATACCCCTTAATTTAGATAAATGGGTTTTTCTATCCAATTTGCTTCAAATTCGGTATACCGGTTTATTCTGATAAGGCCCTTTCCTGATAAGATGTTGAGGCTTATTGGTTAAGTATAAAGATGGGGAAAGATGGGCTAATCCCCCATTAATTTATTTTTCTAGGGGCATTATTCTTTGAAATAAGAGTATAATATACAATTTGTATGAATAACCTGTGAGCTCAATGTCATCAGTTTAACTGGGCACTTTCCTTTTTATTATTTGCATTTTTTCGATACAAGTACGTATTTTCAAAGAATTTAATCTAACATTACATATATACTCTTAACTTATCATTATAGCGTAATATAATTTGAAGTACATGTTTGATTATCACATATTTAATAACAAAAGAGTATTTGCAAAAAGTAAAATTATCCGATCGAATTTTTTCCGATCTATGCGGTAAAACCGCCTGCATATGTTAATCTTGCAGCGAATGAAAAAGTAGAGCCTTTTTTTTTTTTTAAAGAAAATATTCATTTTAGGTCACATCTTTAACAAGTGAACTAAACTAATCATATTTTAATTCAAAATCTAAGGATTTAATATAAAAAGAAACATAAATATATTCATTACAACTTAAGAAATTGCAGAAAGAAGATCTCCTCTTTAGCAGGTTCATAAAAATCACAATCGCTTTCTTCAAACACTGTTTACAGTCCTTATAATTATTTGTTTTTAATATATACTTTTTTTATCCGATGTAACATATCCGGTTTTACCAACGCCCCTTGATAAGTTATAAAGCCGCGATACGATCTGTTCTGACATCATAAAACGTCTCATGAAGCAAGGTAAACAAATCAAAAATTCAAAAAACTTGTACAGTTTGTTTACGAATAGCAAAACCCTCCGCGCCATTGTGCATGCCTCAGGTCTGGTTTAATTTTGTCAAAATGGAGGTGACCCGAGTTTGTTTAGCTGCATTTTTTAAGAATGCAATTTTGCGGAAATAATACCGATTTATATAAAAACGTTTTTGTGGTTAATATTTTTTTAAAATGAAAGCGCTTGAAAATTTCAAAAAAGTTATACAACATTTCTGTTTTTGCGATAGAAAAATATTATTATTTTTTAAATTATACTAAAAAAGCTTACTTGTTAAAATTTACTTTTCAATGTTATCCTCCTCATCTGCTGAAATTCTTGGCGAACCTTTTTAGTACAGTAGAGTCCCGATTATCCGAGTCCCGCTTAACTGAGTTCCGCTTTAACCGAGTTATTTTCTTTTGATGGAGTGATGGCTTCAGTTATTATGAAACAGTCATTATAAATGAAGTGTTAGGTGAAAATGAAAAAGCAGTCGTAAAAAGTTAGAACTCTGATTTTCTGGTCAGAATGGAAAAAAAAAATGCCCATTTTTTTTTTTTTTTTTTTTTTTTTTTTTTTTTTTAATTATAGCCATTTTTTTAATGCATACATGGACGTAACGCGATAACTCCTGATAGCAATATCCTATTTGCTTAATTTTTCCTAGGTTCATTCTGACAGGGTAGATTAATTTTGGGGATTCATTGGT
Source organism: Maratus speciosus (assembly GCA_963932465.1). Taxonomy (NCBI): domain Eukaryota; kingdom Metazoa; phylum Arthropoda; class Arachnida; order Araneae; family Salticidae; genus Maratus; species Maratus speciosus. The sequence continues at coordinate 375,929,105 of OZ010788.1, read as the reverse complement.
TAAATATAAAGAGGGAGGGATGGGGTTTAACCCCACCCCCACGCTTAATTTAAATAAATGTGTTTTTCATGCAGAATTATCCGATTTACTACATTTTTTCCCCGAGGTTCATTATTATAAGGCGCTTCTCTTATTAGTTTTGGCGTTTTATTCGTTAAGTGTAAAGGGGGGAATGGGGCGTAATACCCCCTTATTTTAGATAAATGTGTTTTTCATGCAGAATTATCCGACTTCCCTCAAATTTCGTTTACCGGATTATTTTGATAATGCGCTTCCCTGATTAGATTCGGAGGTCATTGATTAACTATAAAGGGGGAAACGGGTGAGGAGTGAACACTCTTAATGTATTTTTCGAGGGGTATTATTCTTTGAAATAATAGTATAATATACAATTAGTGTGAATAGTCAGTGTGCTCAATGTCATCAGTTTAACTGGGCACTTTCTTTTTTGTTAAATTTTGTTCTACTTGACTTTAATAGATGACATAGATGCTCATTTTCAGTGTATATTACATGGAAATTTTATCTCTTTATTTTATTTTATTTTATTTATTTATTTATTTATTTTACGAATTATAATAGAGTAATTTGGAATAAGAAAGTTCCAGTTTGATTATAGGCGGAGTCCTTACAGTTATAATTATTTATTTATTATTCCTATTATTAATTTCTTGCGCTCTTTAAATCCACCTTGTACAACAGAGCAGTTCCCCGGACCGACACCCTCTTACTTTTACTGAACCCTAGAACTCTATTTTAAGCATTTTCCCCATTTTGGGGCATTTTTTAAAAATTCTATTATAATGATTAATTCATACCCTATGCTTAATTTTGACTAATTGAATATCTAAAGTGGTAAGAACTTAGACCTTTTAACAAGTTTTCATATTAGGACACTGCTGTTTACTATTAGTTGGCCCTTTTTGGGGCCTTTGTTATAGGACCCTTAAAAACTGTCCGATTCACTAGCCTTCTTTTTAAATAACTTCTTAAGTCCTCCTGCTGGAATGACAGGAATGACAGGAATGACAAAAATATTTTTTAGACATCATCTACCACCAATTTTGAATATTAATCTCCTTACAACTTTCGTTAACATAGATTCAGCGTCATCCAGCTACTTTCAAAGTACTAAAAAAATTTCTTATAGGGAACTACATTCCAGTTAAGACCCTGGTCCCCAAAGCCCGATCTTTCTTTATACCTCAACTACCACTTCTTTCGGACATTAATCTCCTTTTTCAGCATCAACTTACATTTACTCACTACAGCCTTAAATTAAAAATCGCGTTACTTTAAAGATAACTTTAGATAAGCGATTTCATCAGTTTATTAAAGATAATGTTAAAAGTAGTTCATAAAATTTACAAGGGAGGGAGGCATCCCCACCGCTTCGGCGCGCCTTCTTTCCTCGGATTGTAACAATTTCACCGAAATTTGGTCCATTCAATTTAGATTACAATTCAGCTACTTTTTATATTATGAAATTTTATCTTAGACTTCAGTTTCAAGCATTTTTTAACTTCAATGATTCATTCTGTTTCTGGTTTCTATGGGCTTGATTACTACGAGGTTTAGCTCACTCAACTTGGTTTTCGATTGTTTTCGGCTCGTGCAGACCATTTCCGCTACTTGCTGCCTTAGGCAGCGGGGACCAAGGTTACATGTTCGTGCGGGAAGAATTTTGTAGGGAACAGACCAGACGCTGCGGAAGGCAATAGGGGACTCCGAGATTAGGTTCATTTAAAAGAATTTCAAAAGATATAAAATCATACAAACTTGAGTTTTGTTTAAGGTTGTTATTTAAGGACCCCTTGCAACACCGGGCGGGTCTTCTAGTAAATATATATATATATATATACATAACAAGGAATATATAATAAATATATTCCTATTTTTTTCATGAAAAAAAGCAGGCTTTGAGTGAAATAACTGGGTATGTTACAGTGCTGGCACGGGCGCACCGCATTGCAAGACTCATTTCGAACGCTTTGGGCTCGGCAAGAAGTCGTCATCAGTGTCGGCACTTGCACATATCATCTCTCCATCAGGGCAATGGGAACAGCCAGGCTTGCTCGGGGAAACATTCGACAATTCAACTGATGAAGGATGTCTTTCAGCTGTCATCTTTTGTTGGCCCTCCACCACTGCTTCCCCCACCCTTTCGTTGTGAGTGGTGTCAGCCACTCTTTCTGTCATTCCTTCATGTTGTTTCAGAAATTTAAGAATCAAGTCGTTCGGCTTGGGTTTCTGTCTTTCGATAAATTTTGGTTCAGAGCCAAAGAAATCACAAATGTTGAACCAATCCTTCAAAGCGTCCAATGTAATTCCGAAAAAAAAAAATCAGCCAATTGAAAGTTTGAAGTAATTATGATTCATTTGGGCCTAATTAAAATACCCCCCTTTAATTGTGTAATGTAACCCCTTTAATTTCTGCGGTAAAAAGGTACATATCGGGCCAAATTTTATGGAATGATCCTAGCCAAACACAGTGGGATGTGTCTACATCTGAAATCAGAACATAGTCTTTATTTAGATAATCATCCCACCACCTGTGTAAGCTTTTTACAAACAATGGGTTGAAATGCCTTACAGCATAATCTCTCTGATCCGGGGAGGCCCACATATAAATACTCCGCACGGATTATCAAGGGGTTTGTTGTCAAATAATTGACTTGATAAGATATTCGTCTTATAGCGGAGATTGATCCTCGGCTACTAGGACTTTATTGTGGAGATATCACCGAGCTCAACATTAAGCGAAACATCTCTAAAAGGATTAACCTTTCTCGAATCAGCTGTTAGTATACCAAACTCGGTGAAGTCTTCATCATTTTTACAGTAATTCGTAGCCTCTGGCAGTGAGCCTTGAGCTCGCTCAAAATGAGCAGATAGAAACCAACGCTTAACCGAACAGAGGTTCCGACGGTTTTTAAATAATACAAAGCCTTGGTGATGCAGGTGACCCGTGAAGATTCTCATATTCATGAAGGCTCTCATCATACACAGGTGGGGTAGAGAGATAGAACGATGTGAATACCCAGCAATTACACTTGGACATCGCTAGCAGGCAGAATGATTTGCATGTATTGTGCGCCTCTATATATACCAGTTATTTGTCTAAAGTGCCACTAAAAATTCACTCTAACATTACGCAGGCGCTCAGCAGTTTTTATGCAAGCGAATCAAACATACTATCAATACAGGTTCGAATGCGCCTGATTAAGCAGAACTAGATTCTAGAAACACTCGAAACACGCACGATCAGCAACTCTCAAGTGCGAGATCACTTTCACAGGAGTCAGTATAATATATATAATATACATACTCCTCGTTTGAACATTGTGATCAGTAGTTTAAATAACCCATTGGTTCGCCGAATGAATTGCATTCGCATAAGTGTGAAGGATTGCGACATCTTTAGGCGGAAATACACCTTCAAAGACCAACAGACATTCGGTTCTGAAAATGTACTGAAGTTTTCTAGTTCAAGTATTCCCAATGCTGGTCTAAATGCGTTTTTCGGAATAATCTGAATAGCTACAGATACGTGAAATTTAATTCTTTCGCGTATTCTGTTTACATCGAATGTTTAAATTGGACGCAGACAGGAAAATACATGATGCGCACTGAACCATTGCATTATCTTATAGGATTTGTAGAAAGAAGGGTCTCAAGACTCTTAAATCTTTAAAATTTTGGAAATTTAATCTTTTTAGATTTTAAACGTCTATTTTTTCTGAACATTTTTATATAGTTGTTTTCTTGAAATTCCCACGAGAACAGAAGTTATGGCTTTTAGAATTATACTTGCTCAATAGCTGAAGCGGCGTTTCCGAAACTTTGAAGTCACTTTTCTCCAGACAGTTTTTGGGCATAACGCGCACAATATCTCAAACACATCTGAATATTATTTCATGAAATTTTCAAAACGTATGTTTCATATTAGTCTGTATAAACTGAATCTAAATTTTCCTTTTTATTGTAAAAAGAAGATATTTTTTTAGGTCATTATATTGTTAAATTTTCTAAATTCTGTATTAGTTACATACAACTTTTTATAAAAAATAAATCCTTCAAATACAAATTTATTTAGGTTCAGTCTAATTATTTAAATTTGAGGTATAAGTAGGCACCAAAATTTTTATTCTAGTTGAAAAATTTATTCCGTAATCGTGTGCGTAAGCTGTTATGCCGATTTTCTGCTCGACAAATGTGTGTCAGCTTAGAGCCACCTGTAAATGCTAATTTTGCTTCTTACATTTTTTTAAATATTTGAAATGAAAGAACATATTTATATCTTTTATTTCCAATTGAAATTCTGTCTTAAAATCAAATACATTTTAAGATATTAAATGTTGAAAATGGTCTATTTTTCTTTTTTTTCAATTTTAAGTGTACTGTGACTCCTTAAAGGAACACCTTTTTTTTAAAATTGGGATTTGGATGAATGCATTTTGTTTCATGGTACTCGCAGTTGAGACCGTATATCAAGTGATCCTCATTCAAATATTCTACTTGTATCTGGCTTAAAAAAAACAATGGCTTTTCGTTAGAGTGTGCTGCATAATAATAATAAATTTATTCCTTACAATTTAAATAATGTTCTAATTTTAGAATATGTTTTATTGTTGGAAAGTTATCAGGGGAGAATAATGTTATATGCAACAGTTAATGGTCATATACTATAAAAAAAATCAAAATGTGCCTTAATCTACGAAAACATAAAAAAAACACGAACATAAAGTATACAATAGTTATTTCTGAGTTAGCTGTGAATTTGAAAAACATTCTTTACCTCTATAACCCTCAGAAATCAATATATTTTTGAGATTTAAAAAAGGCATTTGTAAAAACATTGTTTTTTTCTGCTACCACTGATTTTAGATAACATTTCCTAGTAGCTTCTTTAGTGTGTTAATCTTTTTTTCCAAATCAGGAATTCAGTTTTCTCGGTGCAATCAATTCTCTCGTGAAAATTTTTTTGGTTTAACAAACTTTGTTAACTGACTAGCATGATAAATGAATAACATTAACATTAACATTAACATTAAAAGAATAAGTTTCTTTTATTGCGACACATTTTTCGGACCGTTTCTGATTGATTTATGCAGGGATGAGAGTGCTCCGACCCAAATGACCGATTACGACCACTAAATCTTAATAGTATTTATTGCATTCTTTAATGACAAAATTTCTGAGATTTTATAAAGCAAAGAATAATAATAAATGTTTAGTGGTCGTAATAGGTTATTTGGTTCGGAACGCTCTCATCTCTGTTTATGGTGTAGTAATCAGTTTACTCAAATCGGACTTTCGGTGTTTAAAATACAATCCATTCTCATTTAAACATTTCCAGCTGAACAATTCATACATGCAAGAGTAACAAAATAGTATTAATTTTAATATTAGTGTCACTGCTATTAATTATTTTTTTTTTAAATCTTAAACATTTTGTTGAACATGAAACAAATTACTTGAAAACCAATATCAAGATGAAAACCTATATTCCGGGATGGGAAAATTGATTATTATACCATAAAACTAATCGGAAACATTTCCGAAACCCAGTGGCAGCAAAATAAACTTTATTTTTATGAATTATTCTTTATATGTAGAAAATATATTGGTTCCTGAAACTGAAAAGATGAAGATGGCATTTAGGAATCGTGAATAACTAACTCCGAAGTCGCAATTTAAGATTTTTGTCTATTGTTACATTCCATTTTCGCAGATTAAGAACGTTTGTCTTTTTTCCAAAGTGTAAAGAGGGTTTGATTTATGATATTTGCTTACTTAAAAAAAAACAATACCTTAATGCAAGTACGACATAGCCACAGAAGGGCTGAAAAATTTTATCTGATATTTCGAGTAAGCTTTTAAAGATTACACGAAGAGAGGCATATATATATATATTTGTTTCGCTAATCTGATGAAATCCCATTCGCCATACTCCTCTGTATATCTGTCCGTCACAGAGTTCGTTCTCAGAAACTGTGTAAGTTAGAGACCTGAAATTTTGCATACTTATAGATGAATACATCTAATTAAACGGCAAATTATAAAGTTTTGAAAAAAGTTTTATATTAATTAAGTTAAATGAATAAATTTAACATCATACGATCATTATTGCAATTTAGATTTCAAAACAGAACCATAATTTTAATCTTTTTCGGGCAGGTTTGATAGCTCCGTGGTAGCGCGTTTTCCTCGGAATCAAACAGGTCCCGGTTCAAACCACGGCTTCGGAGTTTGAAAAGTTTTTCGTCAGAATAGATTTCATTGTCTAATAAATTCAATTCTATTGAATTTTTATTTATTTATTTATTTATTTATTTATTTTTGCCATTTTTTGTCTAAATGCTCAATTATTTTTGTGATTAAAAATTTCCTTTTTTTGAGAAATTTTTAATTGATTACATGATTTTGTCCGGTGTGTTTAATTGAAAGAATTATCGTAGTTTTTATTTTTATTTTTTGTCATTTTAAGGGAATTTTTTAGCTAAAATTTAATCATGTGTTGGATATTTATTTCAGATATAACAAACATATGCTATTTCAATTGTCTGAAAATCACTTCTTGAATATTTTTGATTAAGAAATATTCTTCTATTGTAATATATATAGAATTAAAATTAATGGTTCTGCGATCTATGTCCTTATTGAAAATATTAAGGATGTATTATTTATAAATTAACGATTTGGATTTATTAATTAAACGAAAAAGTGTTTTGAAAAAATACTAAGCGAAATCCGCAGATCGTTGATCATCTTTGATCTCACTAACCCACTTGTTTCGCATTACAAACTTTTCCTTTAGTTTATGTTATACATCTATTAAAAATGCTTTTCGTTCATAACAATCCAATATAAATGGATAATTTCTTTCGTTATGGGATTGAAAATCTGCATAAATTTATTTTTTGTGAATACGATTGGATCAATCAAAAACGAAATAAAATAAAGAAAAAGTAATTTTTTCGAAGTAGTTTTTCTTACAGTTTTTATGAAATTGATATGAATTTTTAATTATACATTTTAAGGAAGTAACATCAGGCTTAAATAACATTTAAAAAATTACCATTCAAGAACAAAATAAAGCATTTTTATGCCTTTTTTCCTTGGCTGATATGCATTAAGAACTCCGAAATATCCGGGTCTGTTTCACATTTATTTAATTAATATTTTCCGATTCAAATCTATTAAACATATTTTGTTAGTAACAATTAATTCAAAGTTATAGAGATTTTAGCTTATTGGCTGATATACATTAAGAACTCCGAAATATCTGGGTCTGTTTCACATTTATTTAATTAATATTTTCCGATTCAAATCTATTAAACATATTTTGTTAGTAACAATTAATTCAAAGTTATAGAGATTTTAGCTTATATATATCAGATAATAATGCTAATTTATAACAATAAGCAACAAGATATGGAACTGGGTAAATTTCATATTTTTTGAAAGAATAACAATATATAATTAAAAAATGAACTTCTATTGTTTCAGCGCATGTACTGGTTAAATTTTTTTGAATGGTTATTACAATGAAACATGTAACACAATAGTTTATATTTTTAGTGTATGTTATCTATTATCCATTATAGGCTGTGTATTATTATTATTATAACAATTTTAAAACTTTATAATTCATGTCTTTTTCAAGATTATTTTCGAAAGCAATATTTTACAATTTGTTAAAAAATATATCAAAATAGGTTTAAACTATCAAGATAACGCAATAATATTTAAAATAATAAATACCTATATATCATGGATTAATAGAAACACTTATCAACAATTCCAGAATATTTTAAGAAACTTTAGCTTTTGATACGATAAAAGAAGAAAAAAAAACAATTTCGAAAGCGAATAATACTACTGAAAACCTACTTTAATCAAGTATGTAATATGAATTAGGTATTCAAACTACTTTGTGCTGTCGATTTATGATGCATAAATGTTGTACGTTGAAATTCAATTTAACAACGAAACGAATAATTTAAAATTTCACTTGAAAGAGGTAACTTACCGAGAGGTACTTACGCACCCTCTCGGTGCGTGAGTAATTCTTCGCGATGAGCGTCATTTACAGAATTTTTAATCGTTTATCACCGGTTCTTTAAAGCACACATTTTTTACCATCGTACTCGGGGAAAATGTGAATTTTTAAATCAGACAAAGTTTTCGCTAAAATATAACTGGTGGGAATAACCAAATAGTATTAATTTGACGGAAAAATGCATGTCCGAGGATATCTCGGGCTACTCAGCGAAAAGTTTAACATCCATAGACAGTGATTTATTCGGATTATCATGTATAATCTTTTTTTATGATACGTTATGATATGATTTACTTTTATTATATTACACTAAAATTTATTTTACACGACGAAACCTTTTACGCATTTGAAACGTACTGAATTTCGCAAATACCAATCAAAATATAGCCAATACCATTTAAACCAATAGCATATTCAACCACTCAAACTTTGCAATATTATTTTGCGCAGAATTACACATGAATATATGCATGTTGTAGAAAGATCTCTTAGTATACTTAAACGTAATTTCACTGGAAAGTACATAACAAAGTTAAAAACATATTTTAAGTCGTTCACGTCCACCGACCGTATAGCTTAAAATATAGTCATGCAAATCATAAACTTTACGTTTTAAATTAAAATTAATTTAAGCTTAAAATTGCATAGCTAAACTGAAAACTAACTTCCGCCATTTATAACTCTGAGGCACTTCTGAAAGTGGATTGTTTTGTATGTAGTGTACCTGTGAATCAATGATAAGTGCTACACACTCAATATTTCATTGAGTGCATGTTGTCATACACTTTGGTAATACATGTATTTGTAACATACATTGTAACATATTTCATTATGTTTGAAGTAGTGCAGCATCATAAAATACGTCCACTGCACGAATTGGCAATAATGTAAGGAAACTATTTTATTTAACCGAATTATGAATGCTACATACTACATTTTTAATAGGTATTATTCTACAGTAAACCTCATAGATTATACCAATATAGTGTTAATCTACGATATTTACGAAAATTTGAGAAAGAACAGATGGCATACAGACAGACCAAGTAAAGTTATAAACACTTTTGTTGGAAAGTGTTAAAAAGAACTGCTACTTCCTCCTAATAAACAATACAGATACATTTTAAGGATATTTAGAAAAATGTGGCAGTAAAAGTTGCACTTGTGTTACACTTTTTTTAAATATAAGAATATGCATGTATTATAAAGAGTTAAGGCCAACTTATATTAGTGTATAGGTAACGAATGTAACTCCTCTGAATATAAATGCAATAAATGCATTGTTAATTTTAACATATGAATGTCATAAAAAGCACATAACAAATAAATATCACTGCTTTTTTATGCAAATTTGTCTCGTAATATTTTTTTTTTTTTTTATTCAAAAGAACCGTTGATCCATACATATTTAAAGTTTGCCATTTATTTTGAACAAGATCACGCTTTATGTACAATATTTTAAACGTGAATAGGAGAGACTTCCTTTTCCTTTTTAAACTGTCTGCATGAAATACCGGAATATCATATATTTGAAAAGGATTTTATTTCCTATATGTGCATTAACTGTTTCCCCTCACTTCTTTCATGTAATAGATGAATAAGTATAAAGACATTAATTAACAAATATTTTCAATCCTGATAAACCAAAATATATATAAAGAGACAGATATTTTTAAGGGTTTAAGGTATGCAATGTTTCTGGTGGTTCTGGATGCATATATATATATATATATATATATATATATATTAAAATGAATAGAAGATACTTCCTAATCCTTTTTATACTGTCTGCGTGATGTACCGGAATATATCATACTTAAGATAAAAATGAGTTAATTTCCTATATGTGTTACCTGTTTACGCAGATTTCCTTCATGTAATACATGAATAATAATGAAGACATTAATTAACAAATATTTTCAATATTGATAATCCAAAAAAGGTAAACATATAACTATTTATAAGATTTTATAGTATGCAATAATTTTAGTGGTTCTGACTGTATATATAAGATACTTCCTTATCCTATTTAAACTGTCTGCATGAGGAAGCGGAATATTGTGTATCAGATAAAAATGATTTTATTTCTTATATGGAAATTAACTGTTACCCCTGATTTGGTCATGCTATACATAATCCTAAAAATATATAAAGAAACAACTATTAATAAGAATTTATACTATGAATGTTTCTGGTGTTTCTATTTGACAATTTTATGTTTTTATTATTAAATTGCAATTCTTTAACATTTTATTTCACCTGCTATTAAAAATGAATATGGAATTTATTTAATCTGGTATAAAGAGTAGTATATTTTACTTTATATTCAAAATACTTTGCTGAATCGCATTGAGAAAATTCGGAACAATCCAAGGTAAATATTTCTAAAGTGATTATACTCAAACATTTTTATAGGCGTAACTTTTCTCTTATTAAAAAATTTTATATGGAAAATTTGAACTGCAGAAACATTTGCATTTACAGGTAGGATAATAATAGCTTTATCTACATTGTTTTCTATATGAATAGATTGATTTGCATAACGATATGTTTTCTTAATTAGTCTAATTAACTTTGTATTTATTTTGCAAAATGTGCTATAACTATCTATTTATTAAATACGTTTTAAAAAAACACTTATCTAAATTTAATTTTAGTATTATATAAATCCTTTAATATATCCTTAGATATTAAGCATGTTAATATTGAGGAATTTAATGATACGTAATTTAAATATGAGGGGACGATGGACGTTAAATATTTTTTTTTTCATCGTAGAGATACACTATATGGCCAATCATGATCGGTTACTTGTGATTTTAAATGTTTTTTTAAATATCTAGAAAATTACTTGAGGAATAATCTTGGAACTTCAGGTGTGCAAACAGCATAGTAGACGTCATATATTTCCGCGAAGATTTTTTCCCCCGATACCCCATAGGGGATCGTAAAGAGAATAAGCTCGAAATCCGTTGTTCCCAAAAGTGAGCAAAATGATGAGGGTGCTTTATCCAAATATAGTATATGTTGCGCAATATTGCACTTACACAATATTTCACATACTACTTACTATATTTGGATACAGCCCCTCACCTTTTTGCTTCCTTTATTTTATCGACGATCACTTTCAGAATTTTCAACCTACGTTTTTAAGACTTTCACAAAAGTTGATCTGTACATTTTGAAAATACATTATGCACATTATATTTTGATTGGATTTGTGCATGCGCAGTGAAATTTTATTTAGTGAACCTAACCTTTTTTCAATCAGTATTTATGATTTTAAAATTTTGATTGCAGGGTATTGTGTAGAATGTTGTTTGTCATGTTTCCTCACAGGAACATTACTCGAGCCATAATTTTGGTATGTTTAATGATGCTGCATCATTACATATTGAATTTTTGCGTGTTACAACCTCAAGGGTTTCTCTTATCATGGATGGATAATATAGACTGTAGGGAAAAAATTATCTTACTTTCATTAAAATTTATTTGGATGGTTTCTTATTGATATAATGTTACTAAGTGTGTGGTTTTATATTATATTTAATATCAACTACAAGCTCCTTTTTCTATACTTAAATTTCGTGTTAATCATACCAATATAGTAATTCTTCGATCCATCTGCTCTAATAATTAGAGCAAAATAATTACAGCTGATATTAAATATAATAGGAACTCACATCCTTAGCAAGATTATATGAAGAAAAAAAAACCATCTAAATGAATTTCAAAGAAAGTAAGATAATTTTTCCGTCCAGTCTATACTATCCATACAATATAAGAGAGACACTAGAGATTGTAACACGCAAAAATTCAATACGTAACGATGCAGCATCATTAAACTTAGCAAAATAATGGCTCGAGCTACTCAGTGGGTACGGAAATAAAATAAACATCCAAGTTAAATACAAAAAATACGTGCATAAGACGAAAGAATATGTGGATAATTTAATGATGGCGTTTCATAGACTGTGCAGTTTTACAATACTTTTATATATTTGCTTTGAAAATGACTCGGGTATATTCGAAATATGTAAACAGTCAAATAAACCTATTTTTACTGTTCTTAAAGTTTTAATTTTCACTTTTTAGCAATTAAAATTAGTATATTGTTACAAGATGTTAATTTGCTATATATTTACATAAGATAATTATAGTTAATAAGTAGTAATAAAGAAGCACCAAAGGAAAAAAAAACATTTAGCTAAATAAATGTTCTGTCTGGAAATATTTTTATTTGCCTTGAAAAAAGCCATAATGTTGGAAATTTTACACCCGACATTACAATCCAGAAATATCAAATAATTACGACACAGAAACAAGACACAGTTTAATATATACATTTTCTAGTTGAAAGTACGTCCATTGGTATTACTTCAAGATTAACACTTGAAGAAAACCAAAAGGATGCATTTATGGATGCGCGTAATGCACTGTTGCTAGTGAAAAATGATAATTTTTTTATCTTTTATTACCGAAATGAAACTTCAAAGGATAATTTCGTTAGATAAAAATCTAAAATATTCAGCAGATAAAATAATATTAAATTTACTCACTTTACCGAGTTACTTCTAATCTGAAGTTCCAAGCTTAATTTTCAAGCGTACTTATAATAAAATATTTTCTGCTGAACGAAGAGAAATTTTTAAATTCTGTTACCTCATCACTTTCAAAGAATGATAATTGCATTTTTATAAAAAGCATTCTTGAATTAAATTTTTCTTTATCAGAGAACTGAAATCAAGTTCTGCAGTTTAATGTAACAGAAAATAAAATAATAATATTTTGAAAGAATCTATTGTTAGTGATAATAAATATTCTTGCTGCAATTTCTAAAATACAATTTCGTCCTAATGCTTTAAACTTAATAAGATGCGTTATTGTGATATGATTTTTCGTATTATTTTCTGCAATTGAAAATTTCTGTTGCCTTTGTTATCCTCACACTGACAGAAATAATTGTTAAGCGAAATGTTTCTGAATGTGTATTTATTTAATTCTGTTTATTTGACAAACATAAAAGAGTCCAAAATTCGTAAAATGTTATTTTATTAAACAAATCGTAACCAACGAAATTGGTTTTGCTCGAAACGGAAGCTGCATCAAAATATGAATTATTATAAAAGTTTAAATTCTAACAAATAAGCAATGAATATAAAATTCTGCCTACAGTATAAATAATTACCAAAATAATATTGTAGAACATTAGCAAGAAAATTATGCTTGCTGTAAAACTTCATGTTTAAAGTATTTGTATATGTAAGGTATAATTTTGGAAAATTAATATTTCAGTCGAAACAATGTTTCATTGAATTATTATATTGAATATATATTTTCTTAAGTGAAACAAGCATATGGAAATATACTAAAAGTACAGTAAAATTTCCTATGGAAGTTTTTATATGACTGGTTTTAACACTTTCCAACATAGTTAAAATATGTTTCGGATTTCAGCTTGTTTGTCTGCCTTCTGTCTAGGCTTTAACTCACGTAAATATTGTCCGATTTCCATGAAATTTCTAGATTTATTGGTTATGCTTGTGGCACGTTCCATAGTGAAAATGAAGTGTGTGGAATTTGCGATACATGCACAGGTACACTCAAAATAATCCCATTACATTACGGTCTATAGAGAAAATTTGTTTGCGGCGTACTTTAATAATATTACACTATTTTAAAAATACTGAAATTAATAAATATTACTGAGGTGTGCTACACGGCGCTTATTGCATAATATGGTGCGCTAGAATTTAAATTTAATTTACAGGGACACCAAAAGAATTTAGCTACAGAAAAAAATTGAACAGTAAATTGATCTATCGAAACCTATGAATAGTAATTACTGGAAGTTCGTTTTCAGTGGTGGTATGCGTTTTTAAATTGAAATATTTTTTAAATATTACTTGGAGTGTATAAATTCTATAGATCATATGCAGGGCTGCAAAAAAGTTCTCAAGATTATTTCCGTTTGTTCATGGAAATTATCAACTGGGCTGTTCGTTTAACTGAAGCAATTCTTTGGGCATACTATGTAGTATATATACAAATCTATAGGGCACAGATGTGTGTATATGCCCCATATTGACGCGATTTTTTTTCGACGCCAATTTGGCAAAAAGCTCGTTTTTGAATGCCAGTTACATATATACTTTCAAAAAGGTGAATAACAATAAATAAATAAAATTTTGATTAATAAATGTAGAATAAAACATTTATATTATTTTAAAAAAGAAAATAAATGTAAATAAACTATTTATTAATAAATAAAAAACAACATCCGGGTTACCATATCAAGCAAAATAACGACACTTTGGCGCCAGTTAAGTACCTGGTGCGTATATGACATTATCGTCAGAAACATTTCGCGCCAATATGACATCTATGCCATCTATAGATCATATACAGTGTTGCTCAAAAGAAAATCGGATATTACCTTAAAATCTGTGATTTTATGTGACAATTTAATCTGTGATTTTTTTTTACAGTATTCTCAATGTGTTGCAAATTGCTACATAATCTATGCTTGACGCATGATTTTTCTGTCTTGTTTTTTATTTCAATTGAAATTATTTTTACAGCGGAATGACTTTTTGCATACTAATTGCACGGATGGTAATAATTTCACGGAACGATCAATTTGAATTGCAACGAACTAATTTTGAGCTTATTCATTTTGTTAAAATATTAGTGTAAAGACAAAATATGTATCGCTTTTTATTTAAACTTTCCGGGGATATTAACTTCTTTCAAAATGATGCGTAAGAAATAAATACACAGCTTAAACACTGATCGTAAAAATAGTGACCCATGGAAACTAAGAACTCGTAGAAATTAGCAAAATAAAATAACAAGAATTGGAACAAAACTGGTGAGAATAAAATAATATAATGCATAAGAAGTAAAAATACACATTAATCTACGAAATTGTGATATTTGTATATGAAGTTGTGATATATGTCTATAAAGTTGCAATATCCGTTGCAGTGTGTTACAGTAACAGCAGAACTTTTTCAAATAACAATAAGCAAAATAAGGTTTGTCAAGTCAACTCTCATTGGCTGTTTACAAGTGCACAAAATAATCTCCTAGCAAATCGTCATATATCAGTTAAACTCAAATTTCTGAGCTTTGAAAAACAAGTTTCATTTATTTTTAACTAAATCACTTTCACGCATAAAAAGGATCCAAAAATATTAACAAGTTGGATATTGCTCGTCAAGCGTGGCAAATGAAATGCGTTCGTATTATAACTAGCTTTATAATATATATATATATTTTTTACACTGCACATTGTACTGAATATATATAAGTGAATATCAATTTGATTCTCTTCGAAAGGCTGTAACCTCATTAAAATGCACTTGTAATATTTTATTTCCATTGGCTTTAATGTAACGGAAAACTCTTGACTATCCCTGTAATTAAACTATGCATCTGATTTTCATAAAATTTGAAAGGAGTCGACAAAATGTTGCAACAACTATATTTTTAAACTTTCAGACCATTGAGAAGGCTGTAACATCATTAAAATGCACTTGCAATAATTTTTTGCTATTGGCCCTAATGTAACCGAAAAATTTTGACTGTCTCTGTAATTGAACTATACATCCGATTTTCATGAAATTTTAAATGACTCGACAAAATTTTGCAACAATTATCTATTTAAAATTTCAGACCATTCTGTTGGGTAGTTTTTGCTCTGTTATATGCGGACGGACAGACAGACACACGGACTGAAAGATGACTATAGGTGGTACGTATTTATATAATTAAGAACGCACCTAAAAAACAGTATTGTTATACATCGTAACAATTCATGATGTCGTAAGTCCTCCAGAAATTTTTTAGCATAATAACACTGAAAATATTCGTTCAGAGAACACGTAAGTAAAATAATGCATAAGTAATACATAAGCAAAAGTGCAATCAAATCACTAAAAGTATTTATGGTTTCTCTTTGCACGGTATTCCCTTTGTTGCTTTTTGTGATACATAAAAGCAAAGAGACCGAGAGTATGGATTTTGCAACAACCTAATATACAGTATAACCTAAAAAATCTGGCCTCATCTGCACAGAGAATAACCCGTATTTTTGAAAATTCCGGTGTTTATGAAAGAATATCAAAAGTACTTCCGATATTCTTAATCGAGCCTTTAGTCAAAATTTAATTTGTAAGCAAGTGATAATTATGTGATGAAAAAACTTACTTTAATTGAAATTTTCTGTGTTACAAAAAAAAAATAATAATAATAATAATTCTAATAAACTGTGAAAATTTTCCCTTCTCAGGTGCATTTGCTCTTTAACCCTTCGGGACGTCATTTTTTGTATAGTATTACAGTATTTTTAACTTTTTTATGTCATAAACTGTCAACATTCTGATTCCATACTCCATGTCAACATTCTGATTCCATACATAACGTTTTCATTATGCCTTTCTAACTTTCTTATCAAGCCCTCCTTTTCTGTGATTGAAGAAGATAAAGGCTTTATTTTAGAAGCAACATACCCTAATTTTGAAAAATACTTCGTATTAGGTGTAATAAATAAATAAAAACTTCCAACGCTTCTGAGAATAAAACTACATGTATCCATCCTGTTGTTTTTCTTTCTCCCGTAAGTTAGAAGTGGGAATAAAAGAGAGGGGAAATGTGACTTTGATGCCAGATTTTTGAAGTTGCCTGATTTTGAGTGCCGGATTTTTGAAGTCATACTGTATAAAGTAAACAATGTAAGCAATATAATGTCTACTGTATTTATATTTATTTTTGCAGTTATTTATTTAACTTGATGACTCTTAATAATTTCCAAATTTAATCTTTCGATTTCAGACGTTACATATAGTATGAATAAAACTATTAAAAATTTGAAGCTTAATTTTCAGTACAGGTGTTCGGAACACCCCACGAATAAAAATATGCGCGCAAGTACGGAACAACTTAAGCTCAAGCTCAAATAATTTCTTGGAAGTGCTTACTTGTCAATGGGTATATATAGAGAAGTGTGTAGGTCCGCGATAAGAAATACTACTGTACTGAATGTGAAAGAAATAGAACAAGTGCCGGCAGCACAAAAACCTATGTTATCAAGCACAAGGAAAAAAAACCTTTATTTTATGGAATAGTAGAAGTAGGGGAATCTAACGATCCATGTCTGTCGGAAGTGAAGTGGTGTATAAGCCAAAAAGTAAAACCACCAGTGGTTGACTCGTAGGTTTATCACTGTGTTTGTCTTACAAACAAAAGTATGAAAACATGGAGTATAGTTGTAGGACAAACATAATGATAAACCTATTAGTCAACCACTGGTGATATTAATTTTTGTCTTATGCACCACTGCACTTCCGGAAGACATGGATTATTAGATTCTTCTGCTTATACTCTTTCATAAAATATAGGTTTTTTTCTTGTGCTTGATAACATAGGTTTTTGTGCTGCCGGCTCTTGGACTAAAATGGCATATTGAATCTCTTTTTTTCTACATTTTCAAATGAAAAACGATTGACTCATTAATCAAAGTCGATTGAGCTTAACATATATCCATTTTTATGATAAATTTCTAATAATAATCAAGGAAATGTGTTATTCGCGCAAATGGTTTTTGGCGAGGATTCAGCGCGCGAGAAGAAAATGACTAGGTAACCTATTTGATACCCTAGAGTTCTGTGGGGTGATGTACAATAGGCATTTCCTTCTCTCATTTTCCGAGATTGTTGATTTTCGATGCCTAATCAAAAGTTTAATTTTTTTTAACTATTAAATATACAGACAAATTTTCGCTGGATTTTTCGAAAAATTTTACCTCAAGTACATACCAAGACTAGCATATGGAGGGAGTATTTAAAATAACAAAGACAAATATATTTTTGCAAACTAAGACGAATAAGAGAAGTTCTTTATTTTAAGGCTGCTATCACAAAACTATTTTTCCTCGCTCAACAACGGGAAATTTTCTCTTTAAGAGCTTGTTTTTTAAACGTATACTTGCAGGCATGATTTTTGAAGACATTTGAAATCGAACAGTTTTTCTTGTTTTCCCGTAAATTAATTACAAGCAATTAATGCGTCGGAATGAATTTATTTTATGGATTTTGATGAAAATTTTGATGGAATCAAATTTTCCGGAAATTTTCATCTCAAGTACATATAAAGCATATGGCTAGAATTTGTAAAATAACAAGAATTTTCCTTTTTGCATGAATAAAAACGAATCATTTTTTTTTTTTTTTTTCACTTTTTAATGAGACTTTTTTTTTTTTTTTTTTACATTCACGATATAATTCGCATCCTTCCCCATACACAAGCTAAAACTATTGTTATTTTACTTAGACAGAACAGATCAGCAGTTAAATGAATTTGCTTTTCAACAACAGTATAAATTCTATATTTTAACAGAATTTTAGACACAAAAACCAGTAAAAATTCCCCAGTTATTCTTAATGCATACTATAGTTTTATACATAAATGTAAGTTAATTTGATAATTTGATAAGTTAATAATTATTATATATGTTTTAATTTGACATAAATCAATTAATTGGAAACGATATCTGGATTACGGGATTGGTTTAAAATAGTTTTCTCAATGCGACTAAAATTTTGGATTTGTTTGTAAATATTTAAGAAAATTGTAGGGAAAAAAAATCTTTTCATTCTATTTTAATACACAATATTGAAAACAAAAGTGATATTATTATTTTTAGGATAAAATTTATATTGAATCTGAAATTGGAATAAAATTTGTAAGGATATAACTAGATTATTTTCAAACCCTCTTTTGTTTTAAGCATAAAAATTGAAGAATGCTAAATAATAAGAATTTTATCTTTATTAGATATGTTAAAATATATCAATACACTTTTTTTCGGACTCATAATAAAACACTGCACAGCTTTTGAATTTTAGCATTCATTAATATAATTTTATTGCTCAGGTTATAATTATTTATTGTTATTATTGTAATGAACGCTTTCAAATCTGGGACTAAATAATAATTGACTTAGAAAAGAAAAAGTGAAAATATTTTTTTCTTGTTTTCTTTTATGATTATCCGAAGAAGAGTTCTGTTAAAACCAAAGAGCGACAACGATTTATTTTTATTAAAAAAATAAGAAGGAAGGGGATCTTTATTTTATGCATGCTCTATGTGATTTACAATAAATTCAATACAATTATGTATTAAAAAAGCTTTGTTCAATTTAGTATGATACAGCAGATTTTATTGTACGCGCAGTTTTTGAGAAAACTTATATACAGGCACAGGACACAGGTAGATTTCGAAGTTTTTTTCTTCTCCCCCCCCCCCCCTCTTTTTTTTCATTTCTTTTGCTGTGAGGTTTGGTCTGATCAAAAACGTGTCAATATAAAAGTTGTAGATAATATTAAAAAGTTTTAGAATAAATTTAAGCGAATTCGATATCTTGTGAATTATTAAAGTTATGAATTTTCTTCTGCTTCATACCCCTCCTTTTTTTTAAGAGATGGTCTTATCAAAAGCTTGCCAATGTAAAAGTTGTAGATAATATTAAGAAGAACATTTATAATAAAAAATAAGTGGATTCGATATCTTTTGAATTCATAATCGAAGTTAAATCGAATTAAATTGAAGTATAATTTCATTTCTTCTTTAAATCATATTTTGGGCGCCCCTTGAACCCATTTTTAATGATATCAAATATCTGTCACATATAAATTTTTGGCCCTTTTCCTAGAAGTAATAATAACTTTAAACTGATTTGATATGTATGATAATTAAGGAGTTATATATATGTTTCTTTCTGTTTTCACAAAAACCCTCCCCATTTCCAATCCTTTGGTCCAATTTTGCCCATTAACGAACTTAACCGGGATTTTCTGCCTCTTTATTATGCATCAGTTTGCAAGGGATTTGAGCAACATTATAGAAGTTATAGTGTTCATAAAAAGTTATATATATATATATATATATATATATATATATATATATATATATATATATATATATATATATATATATATATATATATATATATATATATATATATATATATATATGTAATAATAAAAAATTTCACCCTTTATTCTTAGTAAAATTATTCCAAATTCTTAATAGCTACCTTTTTTACTTGCTTTAATACTATCTTAAATATCTATTTTTTCCCCATGCTTTAAATGCGTATTCTTTTATTATTCTAAAAACCTTAAATCTATTCGTCAAAATCCATTAAAATACTTTTTCAGTTTATTTCTGATACTAAATTCTTTTTCTTCGAATAATTTTAAAATATCGTTTGCACTATTATTCTATTTGTTCCATCAGTTTCCCGCCAGCAGTTTACGAAGTTTTTCTGACGCCGGTTCGAAAGAGATCATTCGACGTCACGCGTTCGTCACCCCTTTCCATCGTGGCTTGTCTCCTGTCCCATTCCTCCCCACCTCTCTACTGGAGTGGTTCTCCACTGTTAATGTATTCATTCGCGTCCTGTTTTTCTGGGTATTTATAGCGTTGCAAAGACTAAGAGCTCATAATTTGTACGCTTTTTCGTTTGTCTAAATAATCCTCGTCACTTGGTGGTTAGACTTGTAATGTGGAGAAACTACTATTTTAACATCTTAAATTTATTATGAAGTGAATCAACGATGTCGTCGAGAGCTGATGAATATGTTACTGGAATTGTTTACGATATATTCCTATCAAATAAACCACATTCAACTCATGATGCCTCTATTATTTTTGAAGGGGAAATTTCTCCAATGTTTTCTTGAACCTGACTTCAATTAGGCCACCACGACTGCACCCCGGTTGTCATATGATAACGGAGGGCTGGCAAAGCTACTGGTATTAATTACTAAACTGCATTATCTTCGATATATCGAGAGTCGTCGGAATGTCACAAAAAGTGACAGTAAATTATATCATATATATATATACTTTTGAGTTTGGGATGGTTTTGGGTTCTAGTCATCATAAACGGCGTAGATCTGCAAATTTTTTTCAGAAATTCCAACACAGGGGAGAATGTAGTAGGTACTATTTCTTACAAAATCTACCTAAAAAGGATTTCCTGCACGCCGAAATCATCGCTATAGCTCCCAGAATGGGAATCCTACAACGCCAAGATGAGTAAACAGGCTCGTTTAGTATAATACTCATTGACAAAGTAAGGTCTTCTAACGCTTTAGATACCACGCTTTCCGACAACAGATGTTCCGAAGAACTGTGGATGTGAAAATTCTTAGCTAGGGTGTTGAAGAACACTCTGCGAGTAATCATGGAGTATTTTTTGATTGAAAAAAAATAACGTAAGCTTCATTACAAAGTTATTTTATTTTTATAATACTAATAATTTAATTTATAAATAACTTTTATTTTTTAATTTATTTTGAGTCATTTCCATCGTTTTTTTTTTTTTTTTTTTTTTTTTTTTTCTAGAAAATATCGAATACTCCATGGGAAAGGGTGCTTTTGGCGTCTCTTTCATCAGATTCTGAAGATGATGAGGCAGCAGTTACGATGATAATATTTGGATGATGACGAACATTTAGAGCAAAGTTCTGATCACAACTCGGAGTTAGAACAGGAAGCTGGAGAAATGTTGGAACAAGATTATGATGCCGAATTATTAGAGTCTGTTTTAATGAATAACATTATCAATTGATTATACATAAACAAAACTTAATGCATGTTGTAATATTGCAAAAACAATCATAAGACAATAGTTTTATAGTACAAGTAATAAATTTAAATATTTTTCAAATACTTTTAACTGTAATGTAGTAATACATGTAAGCTGCTTTAATTACGAGTAAATAACAAAATCATTATAAATCATTATATCTTAAAAATTATGATAAAAAACTTTGCGTGTTTACAACACCCCTCGAGTGATCATGTGACAAAAGCAGGGACGAGTGATGGAGGGTTAATTGCAGAAGAAATATTCAAACATTTTGTGACTTGCAACAGCTTTTTTTAAGGAATCCCTGAAACTGATAACGCTGAACTATATTGTTTTAAATTCAAATGGTCTAATCTTCCGTAACCAAACAGCACGCTATAGCTATAGATTTTTAAAAAGATCATACTTAAAGTTACTTTCTAAACCTCAAAAATTAAGTAATTTAAGATAAGGTTTTCAAACTAATTGCAGTTAAAAGTATAGTCGTGGAAAAAAAAGTAAACACCCCCTACTAACACCGCAACAAATTATTGTAGAAGAAAGTTACTGGTACCGAACGATTGGAAGTAAAGTCTACTTTTAAATGATGTATATGAAATTTGCTTAGAGGGCCATCTACATATTAAAACGAACCATAACTTCATTTTTTTTTCAATGATAATATTCAATTCTGACAGCATAAATGAACTGTACACCCTTCAAACAGCCTAAAAACAAATTTTTATGCAATTTGTACCATAAGTTTCCGAGAAATTAATTATTTTAAAACGAGCGCATTTTAAGGACTGTATCCAAATTGAAGTTGGGTACTCGATTGCTGACCGAGAGAGCCGCCTTCTTGATCAAGGCACCTTAAGCAGTCAATGAAGCCTGTTAGATAACAAGGCAGCAGAAGAGATTTCAAAATATCTACTCACTTCAATCATAGACGGCCCCTTAAACTATCATTTTGCCGTTTTTTAAGCATAATTTGAAAACTACTTGGAAGAAAAATGTGAAATTTTGGATTTTCATAAAGCAGGACTTAATAAATCTAAATCCATCAAAAAAATTGTAGATTGCAATTCATAATTTTTTCGAATATTAATTTCATAATTCATAATTCAAATCATAAAATTATAAAAATTGCAAATTCAGCTTATTTATGTTTGGGTATATTAGTATTATTGCTAAACAAAAAATTAGCACGTTAGAAGTATAATTTCAGAAGGGATAAATAAAAATATGAAAATGTAATTTAACATTAGAAGCACTAAATTTTGAATGTTTATAATTCAAAAACTTATCATTCAAATGACTTGAAATTTGGTGTCTAGGCATAGTTTGAACCGAAGATTTGAAATATCTCGTTAAAATTGGGTGTTGCCATTGAAAGAAATGAGGTTTGGGTTCGTTTTAATATGTAGATGACCCCCTAAGTAAATTTTATATACATCATTTAAAAGTAAACTTTATTTCAAATCGTTCGGTACCAGTAACTTCCGTCTACGATAATTTGTTGAAGAGTTAGTAGGGGGTGTTTAATTTTTTTTTTCACGACTGTACATTTTCCCCTATTCAACGGTGGGAAAAATGAAATTAAACAATGTTTCCGAAATAAAATTTTCGAAATTAAAAAGTGCATTACCTCGACAATTTTCACTGGTGATATGATTCATTGTTACTCATAGGCATTTTTTTCATTTATCATACAGGTAAAATAGAAGCAAAATACAGTTTATCAGTGAAATATAAATTTTAAATAAAATTCATTTCCCGTTTAAAAATTAAAAAATAGATGCATATTTTTCACTTATGACTTCATATCGATCTTTATTTCTCGAATTATTTTATTTTGTTTAAATGTTTCATTTTTCATACTTTGGTACAACAATTATTTTTGCAAGGTTCATTGAATCGTAGAAGCAAATCGTGTGAATTTTTCTTTGAAAATAAAAACCCTACATATATACAAAAAGTAGATTCTATTTTCATTCTTTGTGAGTTCAAAGTTTTACGTTTACACTGAGAAAAAAAATATGGTACTGGCATCAGGAAACTAAATTGTGGCTCTAGCAAAAATAGTTACCTATGCTAGAGAGTTCCAGAGTCTCCTAATAGAATTCTAGAGGGTTTTCCTTTATTCTCTTGGTCAAACGTATTTAAAAATATCTGCAAAAAGATACGAACACAAGAGGTAAGTTTTAGTAACCGTAAATTTAATTTATGAAAACATTCCAAAAATCAAGCGATAATTTCACGCTACTCAAACGATTTATTATCGTTTCGTCACCTATAAAACAATAGACTAGAAATTTTAGATCATTTCGTCTATTCAGGTTAGATGTTTACCCTATTTGCATAGCTCGGAAATCTGTATTTCTTGTTTATCGATTCAGAAAATGACTACCTATTCATTCTAGATGAAGGCGGTATTTTTATTTCTCAAAGTAGAAAGGATTTTTAACCCCTCCTTGTGTTTACAAGTTATGCAAATAAAACGAAAATCTTTAATTAATCTTTAAAAGAAAGTTTAGTACAAAGCCATCTACAGTAACTTCTCTTAATATTGGACATACAGTGAGAGTGATATATTCCTAGACTCAATATATTCGCTGCTGCTTACATGCATACAGAAGTTGTCTTTTAAAATTAGAATTACAGAGGTATATTTATTCTCATCGAAAACCATCAAATATAAGAAAAAATAGGGAAATGGCAGTCACCTAATGAAGTTTCATCAGTGCAAGACTAAATTAAAAGGTATGCGCAGACTATATAGATGCTTTAAGAATCTTATACACTTGATAATATTATTGTCGAAATATTTTAAACTTATCATATTGTTAATATACAAATTTACATTTCGCCGCATTCAATCAATATGTAAAATTTGACGAAAAATGAATTATCTCGGATACAATGTCTAAAGTAATAATTCTTACTTTTTTGTTTGTATTTGTCACAATACTGTTAAAAAAAAAAAAAAAAAAAAAAAAAAAAAAAAAAAAAAAACAGCCTAATTATATACTTTTTAAAACGTAAGAAGAATAAAACTAAATTAAAGAAATTGATATTCGCCTTACAATTAGATATCATTAATATCTATCATTTATAACCTTTCTCTGGAGTGATCTATATTTTTATTGATAGAAACGCAGGACTTTATAAAATTTTTCTTAGTTTTACATATAACTTCTAATTTTTTTCTTTCACATACAAGGTGATAACCGAGATGACAGGTGAATCCACACTAGGTGTGGGCATTGGAACTGTACGGAACTGAACGCGATACTTAGTCAGTGGCGTTAGCGTAAAAAATTTTCACTTTCGGATACTAGTATGTAGTCTAGAGGAGTACTTATATGCATGTTAAGAAATAAAAAGCTGCCGGGAGGCAATCGATCAGACGTCAAAACCCTCCATAATGACATCATTAAAATGGCTGCCGCGACGATGGACATAGGTTCATTAAAATGCTCATATCACCATTCACAATTATAATATTATGATATTGTGAATGATCCTTTGAAATCACTTGAAATAAGCTATAATAATGTACTCCCAAATGTGTTCTACGACAAATGGTTTTGCCGTTTGTGCGGCGACAAAGTACACTCAGTCATGTCTTACATTGTTACGATGTATTCCAGTACTCATTTTTCATTGGATGCCACTTATAGAATTGTTTCTACTTTTCACTTCTAAACTCTCTTCCTTCCCCCCCCCCCCCCGCTAGCTATATTTTTGGAAGCATGTTTATATAATTATTCGTATTAATATGTTGCCTGTAAGTGGAATTCCCATAAGAAGGAGTGAAAATGAAAAAAGCAAACGCATAACCTTGACTCAATCCTTGAACTTAAACAAATCCATTGTTATAATGTAAAAAGTTTAAAAATTTGTAAAATAAAACCATTTTATTCACTGGATTGTCCCCCACAGCTACAAAGTAAAGTGGAACTTACACCTGATTTTACACATCGACAACTTATGCACATCTCTTATGAAATCAGTTCTTGTAGATTCTCCATGGTGATTTCCGGGTTTGAAGACCAGAGTGGCTCGTAGCCATTATCCACCTTTTTGAATCCTCGTTGAAGGCTGTTTGTCCACAAAGAACACTGCAGTATAGCCCTCTTCCTGTAATGTAGGAGAACGTTGCTGTTTGGTGAAATATTTTCAACTGGTCTGTTTGCAGTGTAAATAGAATTCGCCTGGCTTCATTTCCGGTATCCATTGAACTTGATGCATGGTACGAAAAGACGACAAACCTCTGAATAAGTAAGAAATACTTAGCATCTTCTGTGATGTTGTCAAGAACTTTGGAACAGGCAAAAAAAAGCCTTGTCCACATCTCGAAATATCAGCCATATTTTCCTGAAAGTAGATTTAAAGATTCCTGCAAAACTATACACCGTCTCAGCTCCTGTAAAGGCATGGAAGAAAGGTAAAAGATCTGGAATTTCTTGTGGAAGTTTCCTGTGCAATTCGTGGTTTGGAAGGTATTGGATATGTTCCTACCTGCATTCTCTAACCACAATTCTTTTAGATTCAGTAGCCTAAAGAAAGCATACATGGAAAAAACAGGAACTCAGCTATCAATTGTTCTTACTGTGGTCTTTGAATAACCCGAATATTCAAAAGCATTCCGAACATAAAGTAAAAGACGGGCATCCGCTTCTTCATGAGAGACAGGAGAAATGGCTGAAAAAGTTCCCTTATGGGAACCAATTACCGTGTACGTGCAAATGTTTTCTTTTCCAAGAGGCAGATTCATCTTGATGAGGTTTTCTGCTAAAAATCCGAAGAGATCTTCTTTATATTTCCTGTGAGCAAGAAACTTGCTTAAGGATTAAGATATGACAACATTGGATTTCACATTTACTCTTGGACCAGATCCTCTCATTTTTCTTGCGCCATTTTTAACGCTCCAATCTAGATAGCGGGTGAAACCAAATCGACTCTATCTGCAGTTTTTAGCCTCATCAAATCGTATGGTCCAGCAATCTGATCACAGTAGTGCTGAAAGTTTCGACTGGATTGAGGGATAAGCATAGGGACCAAAGCAGCTACATCGATAATAACACAAGAAACATTTGGTTCAATGAGTGTCGTCTCAGAAACTCCACTTGACATAAAGATATAACAAACTACATCGGATTTGTTGCTGGGTTTTTGAAGCTTGCCAAGGTCAGATATAGAAGGTGGATAGGAAATGTTTTCATGTGCAAAAATGTCTTTGATATCCATCTGCCTTGCTTGGCTAGCAACGTATAGATTGGCAAAATGTGTACTGTCTTTTCTTATGTCAAGAATCTTTTGCTTCTCTTTGAACTTAATAGAAACTTTCTTTCCACTCATCAGTGGTATGTTGTTTTTTAATGACGTTGTGGATTGATACCTTTCGTAGTAACAAGCGATCTTCGAAAAATTCTCCAAACTGTCTTCTACCTATTACATAAGGTAACATAACAGACATCCCACATTCTACCGGCAGGATAATCCTACTACAATTGATGGTAGTCAACTCTTGGTCTTCGAAGGGATTATCGTGTTCTTTAAATACTTCAAGAAGAACTGAAACATGAGTCTGAAATCTATTAAAAAACTTCCAGTGTCTTCATGGTGCTCTTCAGAAGTGATAACTGAATTCAGGTTGTGATTGTCTTCGAACTCTTCAATTATTCGTGCAATATCGGCCCTGCACCCCATCCATTGTATCAGACCCTTCTCTTCACTTGTGCGTGATAAATTAAGTGTTTTTGAATAATTTGCTGTTTTGTTCGTGCAACTGGTCATGTGCCATCCTGGAGAATTTCCTGTTAATTTTGTATCCAGACATATTTCCCTTTTAAACTCGCAGAAAATAGCGGGATGTATGTAATAATAAAAATTTTCACCCTTTAATCTTTATTAAACTATTCCAAACTATCATAATATCTACCTTTTTTACTTAGCTTTAATTATAGCTTAAATACATTTTATCTTTTGTCTATGTTTTAAATGCGTATTCATTTATTATTCTAAACCCTTAATCCATTCATCTAATCTTATAAAACCCATTAAATTACTTTTTTCATTTTATTCTGATAATAAATTATTTTTATTTCGAATGTTTTAATAGCATTTGTTCTTTGGTGTTCTATTCCCATAATTTCTTGTAAATCCCGCCAGCCATTGTTTATGCAATAATTCCGACGCCGATGCTAAATAGTTCGATTCGTCGTCACGATTGCTTCCCCCCTCCCCCCTGAGCTAGGTCCTATTGTATTCTGCATCTCTCGCGTCCTTCAGGCTAGTTTTACGAGATTTGTCATTTCACGTGCATCGTATTCATACGTATGCAATTTTTGCAAGAATATAACCGGTTGCATGGGACAGGAGAGAGAGAAATTTACGATTATTGAGTTGCTTAATTAAGCCACGTCACCTGGAGAGCTTTTTTCCTGAATCTTCGTCATGTTGTTCTAATACGTAACATCTAGTGGTTTATATTTTACGACGTAGCAACAGTCCGAATATGGATAACATATGACTAGTGGAGTTTGGTGCATTATATGGTCAAATAATAAATGTATGATGAATCCAAAGGCTTCGATTTTTTATTCTTCGGAAAACCTTTCATTGAACGGCAGCCAGACCTTCCACTCATAATTACGATTTTACGACTGCAGAAACTATTATTTCTTTATTGAGTTACTTAACGAGGGTATGCTATTGCTTAAGACTGACATGTTTATATGATATAACTGAAAACGTATCATATATCTCTGGTATTTGCTTCAAGTTATATAAAAATACTGGCAGACATCGAGCATAGTTGGTTCGATCAAGAGCAAACCCATGGACAAATTTCCACCAAAGTGGAAATAAAATCTGTCAAATTGCCCTGACGGATACTCCGTACCTGATCTAAAAGCAAAGATTCTAAAAGTTTGGTAATATTACAATATTTAAACCGAGCTGAATTTTCTGATCTTCGCTGAATCCAATCTTTAAATGTTTCATCTACTTCTTCTTCTGTTCGATTCAGATAGTCTCTATACAACAGCACTTGTAGAGTCATAATCGAAACCTCTTGAGCGTGTCGAGATCTCTTCACGTGCGACGCTTTCAATATTCCTTACACTCTTCCTGATGTAGTTACATTAGCTTCTACAAGGTTATCGGACCATCCACTTTCTTCAAGCCATATACCTATTGCAGATGCAACGTCTATTTCTACATGGAGACAACCTAACTTGACTATGATTTTGTCTTTCCGTATTTATACGGCATAGCGATAACACTGCGAACATAATAATGATTTACTTGGCATATAAAAATTTCAAAGCTTTAATATATTTTCAAGTTATTGAAAAATAAGTATTTTCGAAAAATACAGAAAATGTTTTGAGATTTTTTTTTTCTCAAATAGTCATTTAGACACTAAATATCAATATTTATACAATAAACTCTTAAACGGTTATTGGATACACATTTTATATACTGTACAAACTTTTTTAAGCTATAGTACAAAAGTAGGTACTTAAGAAAATAAAGAGGGCTCAATATCTGTCACACGGCATTCAACTGTGGTAGCCCCCCCGGATGGAGGTCTTGACATCTGATCGATTGCGTCTAGGTAATTTTTTGTTCCTTAGAATGTATATAAGCGCTGGTCCAAATCTCATTCTGGTTTTTGGAAGTGAAATGTTTTGGTGAAATTTGTCTTTAACTCCACTGCCTAACTACCATCATCGGAATCGAATGCTCTTGTCCGTTGGGGGACATCCACTGATTAAAGAACAACAAATACGGTGGTTATCGTAAATCTAAATTTTTATATGGATTTTTTATCATCTTTTCTGATACATGTTTCTCTGTTTTTAGGTAACTTTCATTACAAAAAGCTACCTATTGCAGCCGTTCGGAGGAAAGCGATATCAAAAAATTTTCGTATATTTTCATCGATCATGACCCCCAGACCCCGAAACCACCCTCCGTTCAAAAGTTGAGATATATATATATATATATATATATATATGATCTTTGTCACGCTGTAACTCTCGTATTTATGAACCGATGTGGATGAAATTTCGTGTATACATAGTACATACCAATGTCTCGACCGAGTTCGTTGTCCAGCTTCATCCGCCATCTTGTTTTAAAATGGCGGCCATTTAAAATTTTTTTAAAAATTTTAAATTTAAAATGTGGTACCAAAAAATTGAAAATTAAAAAATATTTTTTTCTTATGTGTGTTACCTTGATACAAAGATTCCGGGGCAGTTTTTGTTTCGTTTATATCTTAAAAAATGGCTGAGTTACAGCCCTTTGAATTTCTAGCGTGGCCGACATTTTGAAACGACCTGATTTTTGTAACACGATAACAGGCGTATTTATGAACCGATTTGGGTGTAACTTGGTGTATACATAGTGCATACCAATGTCTTGTCCGAATTCGTTGGCCAGCTTCATCCGCCATCTTGTTTCAAAATGGCGGCCATTTAATTTTTTTTTTAATTTAAAATTTGAAATGTGGTACTAAAAAATTTAAAATTAAGGAATATTTTTTTCTTATGTGTTTGATCTCGATACAAAGATTCCGGAGCAGTTTTTGTTTCGTTTATATCTTAAAAAATGGCTGAGTTATAGCACTTTGAATTTCTAGTGTGGCTGACATTTTGAAATTACCTAATTTTTGTCACGCGATAACAGGCGTATTTATGAACCGATTTGGATGCATCTTGGTGTATACATATAGTACATACCAATGTCTCGACCGAGTTCGTTCGCCAGCTTCATCCGCCATCTTGTATCAAAATAGCGGCCATTTAAAAAAATTTAAATTTTAAATGAGGTACCAAGAAATTGGAAAATGAAAAAGAATTTTTTGTATGTGTTTGACCTTAATACAAAGATACCGGAACAGATTTTGTTTTGTCTATATCTAGAAAAATGGTTGAGCTATAGCATTTTGAATTTCTATTGTGGCTGACATTTTGAAACGAACTGACTTTTGTCACGTAATAACAGGCGTATTTATGAACCGATTTGGATGTAACGTGGTGTGTACATAGTACATACCAATGTCTAGACCGAGCTCGTTGGCCAGCTTCATTCGCCATCTTGTTTGAAAAGGGCTGCCATTAAAAAACAATTTAAAATTTAAAATTTAAAATGAAGTATCAAAAAATTGGAAAATGAAAAAGATTTTTTTTTATGTGTGTGACCTTGATACAAAGATTCCGCAGCTGTTTTTGTTTCGTCTATATCTTAAAAAATGGCTGAATTATAGCACTTTGAATTTCTAGCATGGCTGACATTTTGAAATGATCTGATATTTGTCACGCGATAACACGTTTATTTATTAACCTATTTCGATGTAAGAAGGCATGTGGATAGTATATAGTAATGTCTTGCCCAAATTCGCTGGCCAGCTTTATCAGCCATCTTGTTTCAAAATGGCGGCCAGTAAATAAAAAAAAATATATTTAAAGTGAGGTGCAAAAAAATTAGAAATTCAAAAAGGTTTCGTTTTTAAGTATTTGACCTTGATATAAGGATTCCGGAGCATTTTTTGTTTTTTCTTTATCTTAAAAAAATGGCTCAGATATAGCAGCTTGAATTTCTAATGCGGGTGACACTTTGAAAAAACTGATTTTTTTGCCTGCGACAGCACTCGTATATATCAACCGATTCCGATGTGCGTGAGCATGTGCACAGGAATTAATAAGGTCTCGACCAAGTTTACTGGTTAGCCTCATCCACCATGTTGTCTTAAAATGGGAGGCACTTCAAGATATCACCGAATTTGGCAACCAAATATAAGTTATTTTAAATAAAAGTAGCTTAGATAAAGCTGACTAATTTCGCGTAATTCTCATTCATAATGATTTAGTATTAATAAAAATTAGTATTGAATCTCCTATAAACGGTTTCCACTAAATTGAGCTTTGTGTGTTTGAATAATATAAGGTGGCTTTTTAAAAATAAGGAATATATAAGCTACCTCTTCCTCCCGGCACTGGCCGGAAGGACTTTTTTCACTTCAGACCGATTGGCTGTAATTACCCCGAAACCCCGTTGCATTTTATAAACGTTAACACAAAACAAAATTATCCATATATTCTTAAGTAGTACACATACATGCTATAGTATAACATCTAAAATAACTTGTGCCTAAAAGAAATATAAGTTTTTGTCATTATGTAATGTTCGTGAAATTACGCAAGGAAAAACTACTTCACGACACAAAAAATCATGGATAATGCCAAGACGATCTCTTGCACGTGGTTCCCACAGAACCCTACACAATTACACTCACTAGATCGCTTCAGCCATGAAGCAGATACGGGATACCCTAGTAACCGCCATTACATGAAATCTGACTTTATTCCATATTCCTCTATTCTAAAAGTGCTGAAATGATAGAATTTTATTTTTTGGAGACACATAGACAAAAATACAAGATACATCAGAATAAACAGAATAAACAAGAGGAGATATATCAGTGAACTATAATATATTAGTTTATCCATTAAAATGTTCTGAACCAATATTATCCCTTTTAAAAATATTTATTACAAACGTGAAATCAATTTTGTACAGAATAAATACAGTGGCGTAAGACTTTATCGAATAAAAATTATTTTAGCATCTTAAAATAAAGTTATAGAGATTACAATATTTGCAGTAAAATATATAACTGTGTTTTCCCATCTATTGATCCTTTTGTTGAAGTATCATAATAGCGTGCTATTTTTTTGCGTTTCTCTTTGCTTTTCTTTGGGTGTTTACATTTAGGTAAATTACATATTCTCACCATTTTCAGGATATTTTCACTATTTAGTGGACAACTATTTCTTACTATAAAATAATAATACCAATGAAAAAAAGTAGAAAATAAAATCTAAAATCTGCTCTAGGAGCGTTAAGTACAGGGATAATAAAAATCTTATTAAAAATATTGAAAATGTGTGTATAATTATTTTTTACTTTCGATAATACACACATTTGGCCAAATGAAACATGCATGATAGTGGACAACTATTTCTTACTATAAAATAATAATACCAATGAAAAAAAGTAGAAAATAAAATCTAAAATCTGCTCTAGGAGCGTTAAGTACAGGGATAATAAAAATCTTATTAAAAATATTGAAAATGTGTGTATAATTATTTTTTACTTTCGATAATACACACATTTGGCCAAATGAAACATGCTTTATATTTATATTAAAAAACTGACATACAACTTCATTAAACGCTGAAATCAATCTTAACTTCCATCGCACACCATGAAAGTTCATTTAGTAGAAAAATGTTTATAATGAAACATTTATTTATATTGTTATAATTTTTAAAATTTATATACATCTGAAAATTATAATACTGAAATATAAATACAGAACAACTGAAACATATTAGCAGTTAAAGTATTTAATATATCAATAAGTTAAAGTATATAATTTAAAGAAATATATACTGAATAAAAGGGAATTAAAAAAAAGACTCCATATTAAAAAAGTTCTTTATTAATAAAGAAGCGTAAATGCAAATTACAAAAAACATGATTTCAATAAAATTCTCAAATATGTAGATAAAATATATATGTTTTGTGAATTTCGTCAAATTTGCCAGCTATCGCCAAGTTGGCTTCATATATGGCAACTTATATGTGTCACCAAATTTAGTGATATATCGCCAAGTCGGCCAAAATCTGGCGCTATTGTGTAATCCTGCCATTAGTACTCTTCACCAAATATACTTTGTTGCAGCTGATACTGATTTCCCTATAGAAAACCAGATGTTGTCCCCCCCCGTTTCTCCTCTTACGATCGAATTAAAAATAAAACAATGTCCAAGTCAGGTACTGCCTTCGGGAATGCATGTTTATTCCAAATTTCAAAGCTTTATGTCAACAGGATGTAGCTGAAAATGAGTTACAATATTTGACTGCCACATACAAATATAATTGCAAGTTAAAAGAAAACATGTGATAAGAAGGAAAATTCTGAATCAATGCTATTAACCCATTGATGCCTAGCTTCCCATTTTTGGTACGCTTATAATTTTAATAAATTTTTATAATTTTCTTTATGTTTACAACATGAAAATTCTTTGAAGTAATTGTTTACAAATGTCTTTATCTATTACCGAGATATGATAGCATAAGATTGATACGAGGGTCACTCTGAAAATTTTGAGATACAACTAGGTTTTTAAAGTTATACTTACAAAATATTAGGCGTGTTCAAAGTAGACTCCTCCGGCATCAATGCACTTTTGTAGATGAATTTTCTGCAGATTAAATGCCTCAAGCCATTCATTTCTTGGAATAGATGAAAAAATGCATTTATAGCCACATAAATCTCTTCTTCTGAATTAAAACG
The DNA here is from genome assembly GCA_963932465.1 of Maratus speciosus. Lineage (NCBI taxonomy): Eukaryota > Metazoa > Arthropoda > Arachnida > Araneae > Salticidae > Maratus > Maratus speciosus. The sequence continues at coordinate 375,895,022 of OZ010788.1, read as the reverse complement.
ACGTCCACGTAAGTTCTTTTTTAGATTAAAGAATAACCAAAAGTCACATATTGCTAGATCAGGTGAATACGGTGGATGTTCTATCACTTTAATTCGTTTTTGTTTAAGAAACTCAACTGTTAATCCGGCTGTATTTGAAGATGCATTGTCATAATGAAGCATTAGCCCCCTAACATTCACTTCTTGTAGAATTTCTAGAAGACATTTAGTGGTATACCAGTTTGCTGTTACTGTCTTCTGTCCTTTCAACTCGATAGCTTTGACCAATCCCATACTTTTGAAGAAAACGGCATACATCACTTTTCTCAGTGCGCGTTGTCTTTTCACCATTGTCGGTGTGGGATCATCTTCAAAGATCCATACTTTGCTTTCTTGACTTGTTGGAACGTCAAAAAACGGTATGTACGTTTCATCACCAGTTACAATTCTAGAAATGATGCGGTGGCCACCATCATTTAGCAATTTAAGAGTTTCTTTACTGATTCTGACACGCCCCTCTTTTTGGTGCTCAGTTATATTATGGGGAACCCAACGGCAAACTACTTTTTTCATATGCAATTCTTCATGAATAATTCTGTGTATGGCTGCGGATCTAATGGTAAGTTCCTTCTGTATCATTTGATAGGTACAGCGATTATCATCCATTAGCATTTTTCGTATGGCAGACACATTATCCAGGAGTACTGCCGAAGGCGGTCTTCCTGTGTGTTCTTCATCCTGAAGAAAATTGCGACCTCTACTAATTCTTTAAACCATCTGAATACAGTAGAACAAGCTGGAGATTCATCACCAAATGCTAATTTCAACCGTTGAATGCATTCTTCTTGATTTAATTCTGCTTTAAAATAGTAAAAAATCATAGCGCGAAAACATTCTCGCATCAACTCCATTTTCTCTTCTGTTTAAAATTTATTCTGCGCTAAAAAAGTTGAAGTAAGTCAGTAAAAAATCGTCTGATGTGTTAAAATACTTTGTATTTTAAAATTAAACCGTTTTTATATTTTGTAAATTCTCGTTTGCACATATCTCAATAATTTCAGAGTAACCCTCGTATTTATTTTTTAAATGAAGGCCTTTTTTCAGTGTTGATAGATTTTTTTATTTTTCAAAATAGCGAAGTGTAAAAAGTAACTTTATTTGTATTTTTTGTATGAAGTATCCAAATAAGTCATAATTTTAGCTCGTAGACTGATGTGAAATATGTATTTTTTTTAAATTGCGAAATTATATGTTCTTTTTATGCTTGTTTGTAACGTACAAAATATAGGGTGTTACGCGCAAATCGGTACATATTTGTATTAGCCATTTCGTGGACATTTATTTATGTAAAGTCCTTTTCAAGTTGAATTTGAAATAAATTCTTTTTTAGCCTCAAATACGATTATTCTTATTTTATTATTAATAATACTTACAATGGTATTAGTCTCTGTAAATAAATAAAGAAATTTTGTATTTGTTCATAAAAATATTAATTATAGTATATAATGTACAATTTAAAAGCTTAATTTATATAAATTTAGACAAAACATTTAATTATGCATTTTTCCACATATGGATATTCCCATATTTAGTACTTCATATTTTATCAAATAAATAGGAAAAAATATAGCTTATTTTTTTTTAGTATTTTTAAGGTTCATTTTGCAACATTCTAAAATGAATTTACCAACACATTTGAGGAAACAAAAATTCAGTCATAAATGGTTTAAGAAATTTAAGAGATTTTGATTTAATCAACTTTGAAAACATTTTTCAAACGAACTCTACGAAAATGAGATTAAAATTTTGCATCAAATAACTTAATTTATATAATATGCACTTTAAACAACCATGTAAGAATAGTTTTATAAAAGGATACTTGCAGATGAATCCAGTCAAGTAGCATGAAAATGTATAAAAAAATTGAAATTATTACTTTTAACCACTATTTTAATTAAGGGGTTTTTCTACTGATTATCAGAAATATAAGTTCTTATTTCAACATTTTTCCGTTCTGTGCGTCAATAAATGATTTAAATTTTTAAATAAGAGCGTCCTAATATTTTAATGAGAATTAAATAAAAATATCCTTTAACGATTCGCTTACAATACTCAAGATTTCCCCATTAATTAAAACTAACTTTTCTCTTTTCATTCATTTAAACTTTTGCCCAAAAATTAACAAAATTATTTTTCCTTGAGTCTCTAATGTTTTAAAATCGTGCTAACAAGTTTAAAGTTCGGAAATACTTAGATTTTTTTTCACTGCATTACTTATTCTCAAAGAATGATTTTGCGCTGTTTAAAAACACTTCAGTAAAAGAGTATATTGATATCTTGCTTATGTAATTAGTTAAAAGCCTGCAGGGAGAGTTGAAAGTAGAAGCAATAAAGAAATTTATATCCCTAAGTAAAGCATTACGCTTGCTCTTAATTTCTGCTATTAAAACTCAGTGCGCAGAAATCTTTTGTTCATGCTGGAACAAACAATTAATTATATCATCACTTTTACACCTAGCACAGTGAATATATCTAGACGTAGCTGGGAACTCAGAGAAAGAAAAACAGAGTAATTACTTTAGCGACATATTACATTAAATTAAAGATGCTATTGTAGAATAAATTAACACGTGCTTTAAGACGATTAGAATTTCTAAGTTAAATATTTTACTTTGAAGATCTTAGCGCACGCAATTTATATTTTTACTCCTTTTCCGTTGTGAAAGCGAGAAATAATTTTGTCATTAAGATGGAATTCAAATTATGTGCAGCGTACGGATTTTAATGACACATCATTGCAGAAAATTTCTCTTTGAAAAAAGAACAAATTTCACTTAAAAGATTTCTATAACAAAATTCACGTTTAAATTTATGTCGTATCATTTGCGAAATCTCGATGTTGTCAAAGTAAGTAATCTCTGTTAAAGATTCAGCAATAAATTAAGAACAGTAAATAAATGTGATGCATTTTTTAAAATTTTAATATTTTTACTGTTGAAAAGGTTATATATAAAATGGGATGTACTTTAATATATATATTTATTATTGTTACACATAATTAAATTTAAAAAAAGAACAAATTTCACTTAAAAGATTCTGTAACAAAATCCATTTTTAAACTTATATCGTATCATTTACGAAATATCGTGTTACCAAAGTAAGTAATCACTGTTAAAGATTCAGCAATAAATTAAGAACAGTAAATAACCGTAGTGTACTTTTTGCAAATTTAAATATTGTTAATGTTACAGGTTATATATAATATGGGATGTAATTTAATATGAAGATTTATTATTTTTACACATATTTATAAACTATCATTCCTAAAATTTCTTTTTAAAAAGACGAACTTTCACTTGAAATATTTCTATAACAAAATTCCAGTTTAAATTTATGTCGTATCATTTATGAAATCTGGATGTTGCCAAATTAAGTAATCTCTGTTAAAGATTCAGAAACAAATTAAGAACAGTAAATAACCGTAATGCATTTTTTGCAAATTTTAGTGTCGTTAATGTTGGAGGTTATATATAATATGGGATGTCATTTAATGATTTATTATTTTTACACATAATTACGAGGGTGGTTCAATAATTATTGCCCATAGTGTATATAAAATATTTGTACTGCGATGGTTGTTGTGGAATATCGAAACCTAATGTTTTAGATGCCTATATGCTCAATTTCAGAACCGTAGCTGCTATATTCAGATAGTTTTGGAGGGAGGAGTGAAATGGGTGGGAGTGTGAGTGAAAGCCTGATTTTTAGCTCATGGGGCTAGATTTGTGACAGTGGATGAGATGTAACTACTGTCGTTTGGACTTGGGATCATAGTAATTTTGCCACATCTCATCCACTGTCCAAATGTAGCCTCATAAGCTCCGAACCAGCATTTCAACCTCACCCTCCTTCTTAAAAACTCTGCCTAAAATAGGTCTTTAAAACTTCACCCCTTCCTCCAAAACTATGTTCATATAGCAGCTACGGTTCTGAAATTGAGCATATAGGCATTTAAGAGATTAGGTTTCGATATTTCACATCAACCATCGCAGTAGAAATATTTTATATACATTAGGGACAATAATTATTGAACCACCAAAGTATAAAATTATCATTTCTAAAATTTCTTTTTAAAAGAGGACAAATATCACTTAAAATATTTCTATAATGAAATTCCCGTTTATACTTATGTCGCATTATTTGCTAAATTTTGATGTTGACAAAGTAAGTAACCACTGTTAAATATTCATTAATAAACTACGAAAAGTAAATAACCGTAATGCATTTTCATTTTTACAAATTTTAATATTGTTACTGATTTAGTTATATAGGAAATGGCATGTTATTTAATAAAAATATTTATTAATTTTACTCATAATTATAAAACTATCATTTAGATTTTATGATCCAAAAAGTAAAATAACCTTTAAAATCATAATAAGCTCTTCACGCTTTTGGTCATATAAGTGGACGTTCAGTCTTTTCGTAATTATAATTACTGTCAATAATTTAAGAAACCAAAAATTTGATAACTTATTCACTACAGAATCTCTCAACAAGAGAAGAAAAAAAATTATGGTTTGGCTGCACCGATCTACAGTTAGAGATATAAAAAAAAGCGTTAAATAATTTTCGATAGTCAGTGCTTCTTTGAACAAATTGATAATATTTAATAAAAATAATATGAGATACATTTAATACATTAAGTTTTAATAATTTGTAGAAATGTAAGAAAGAAGTTTACTGTAAGGTTTTATATATATATATATATATATATATATAAGAAATCATTTCACTCATAAATTACCATTCATATTTAGTGGCCACAAATGTGGATATTATTTTTTTGTGAATTTTTATTGTTTTTCCTATATTTTTCTCCTTTTTCAATTCCTGTCATATATATTAAACGAGCAAGCGATTTTCCCGATTATGAATGATATTGTAAACGACTGGGAAAGTTTTCACGAGACTTGCCTCCTATACTAAATCGAGCAAGAGAAAAAGATCTAACTAGATCCCGAATAAAAGAAAATTCTTTTTTACAGGGTAAAACAAACTCAGCGCTGAAAATGCTTTTTGTTATAAATTAAGAAATACTCAAACGTTTTACATGAAACCTGTTGCCTATACTAATTCGAGCACGACAAATTCATCTAGCTAGGTTTTGAATTGATTTTACCAATGGTTTATTTCTTTGACTTAAGTATTTTCAGAAACATTTTGTAAATATGCTAATATTTCTTGACATATAACCGTGTTTATACTTCTGTTGTGTTTAAAACCACTACCATATTATTGCAAGCATAGCTATACTCGTAGTTTAGTGCAATGACGATATACCTTGATGCAAAATTAGCAGAAATTGTAAAAGCAAGATAATTTTTCTGCCAAATTTAACTAATTGCTCCAGAAACAGTTAATTTTTACCGCCAACAATTGATTTGGGCAACGATTGTTGAAGAATAATCATTTAAATCTTTATAAAACATTAAGAATATCACTTAGGATATGTGTAATTATCACATTCATATAAAACGTTTATTTTTATAAATAACAATCCAAATTTCTTGCTATATAGAAAGGTTTCTCATTTTTATTAAAATCTGTTTTTACGTTCTCCAATGAAAGTTTTGGAATTTAAAATCTATGTTCTACCTAGCCCCTCCTTCCCTCCTGGAATATTTTACGTTATTTAAAGTGTATTTTTGTGTTTAAATGACATTATAATTTAAAGAAAACAAGCATTTTTATATTTAAAACTTAAATATGTCAGCCCTTTTGCACCACTATGACATAATTTTTACTGGCTTTTTATTTCCGACAGTGATAAGACTACGAACCATAGATATAAATATATAACTTATTGATTTTTTCCGTATACAGACGCTCGATTTTACGAACTTGAGTGGACTCATACAATGTGTTCCTAAAGTCGAAAGTTCGTATTAGGGAAATAACATTAGTTGAATGGGATGCTGGTCGGGACGAGCACACCAGTTCGTAAAAACAAAGAATTCGTAAAAAAAGAGATTCGCAAAATCGAGCGTCAACTGTGGTAACTCACTCAATCTCGCCTGTCGGCCTATCCGTTCGGAGTTTTCGTGGTTTTCTTCGAACTTTGGGAAACCTTGCGTAAATACCTGCTAGGTTCCCTTCGAAAGACCCCTACAGATGGCACTCCTCCTATGGCCTATGTCCCTCGAGTAGGTAATCGGCCGTCAAAAATTGACCATATAGTAACTCACTTTTCTATGTTTATTAAAATATAAGTAAAAGTAGGGTACTTTTTCACTATCCCGTCGACAACTTTCCATAAAAAACTATCGCCAAATTTACGAAAATATCGTCGATTTTGTGCCACAGTTGCATGATCGTGGCGTCACATTCACTTGACGTTAGATGCGTTACACGTGTTTGTTACCGTCAACCGGGGCTACTTTGGGCCACTTTTTCCTAGTTCCACTCACATTTCCGTTATTAAAAAAATATTATATGTGATTTTTCAACGTCGAAATGGAGTTGTAAACAATTAACATGAAAGAATGAAGCACACTGTATGGTTTTAAAGAGGAATTTTTAATTTATTTTTTATTTTTTAACTATTTTTAAAGTTTTGGAACAAAGTAGCCCCTGCTGGGGGCTTCTTTGGCCCATTCACATAGTTTCATATAAAATGAATACATTTTATATGTAAATGAATACATGTTTATTAAAGCTCCCTTGCAATAGCATTTGCTAATAAATTAACACTGCAGACTAGATAAACAATTTTTTTTTTATTATTTATACACCGTAAACCAATTGGTTAATATTAAAGAAACGAGAAACAGTTTTCGTCATGTTATACCCAGCAACTGGAACTAAAACAATTAATGTAACATTTTGCTACAGTAATATTTGAAAAAAAGGTTACTTATAATAGGTTTTGAGAGATTTGGTTGTATAAAAGGCATTTCTAAGTAATTGGGGCTACTTTCGGACCAAAAAAGTCCTGGCACAAAATAGCCCCGAAATACTAGTTTTCATGTTAACTTTATGAAAACGCAAACATTTCCTCTCAAAATAAAAAGCTAGAGGAAAAACTATGATCACATATATGTTACAGGTTACTAAAGATAATATTTTGACACCTACCTTATTTGTAGCTCTTACCCAGATTCTTTCATTATAGAAAGTTGGGAGAGTTAAAATTTACACACGAAAACAGTTGTTTACAAACACATCCAGTTTTGCCTCTAAAAAAATTTAAATTACCCCCAAACTATTCAAATACCCTATAGTAGGGTATAAAATATTTTTCAAAGGCAAAAACTGCAAATTATCTTGTATTGTTTTTTCAATAGAAAAAATAAAACCTTTTTTTATGGGATGGACCAAAGTAACCCCGCAAGGACCAAAGTAGCCCCGATTGACGGTATGTCATTGATTTCCAATTCCACACGTATCTGTATTTTTAATGATATTTTACCGATTTATTTGCTATTTCGTTACTTCAGGGGCTACTTCGCTTGCGCGAAAATACTCTCACGCTAATGTTAATCCTATGGGAAATATTAAAAAAAATATATCGTATGCATTTCAATATTTTTATTTATTTATTTATTATCTCTGCACTTGCCGATTTTTAATTTTTTTTTTTAATTTTGGTTGTAGGTTTTTTTTTTTTTTTTTTTTTTTTTTTTTTTTTTTTTTTTTTTTTTTTATCGGGACAGTTTCACTTTCAAAACCGTAAAAGCATTTTTATAATATATATATATATATATATAAATACAAAATCGAAAAAGTACAAAAAGGTCTTTGTCCAGATCGACCTTAGCTATTCAGTGCAAAAAGGGGGTACTTTTCGGTTAACCACCCTGCTAACCGAAGAGTACCAAAAAAGTAATAAAGAAAAAAACACATTCATAAATATTGAAATGCAAAACGAGATATTTACAAAAATATGTCCCACTGGACTAAAGCATGCCGGCGTGAGATTTTGCGTGATTATAGTACCCCCTTTAAGTAACAATTGTGTTTTTTTAACGGGTACGACATAATTCTAAGCGATAAAGCACTGAAAAAAATGTTGAGATGCATTTCAAAATGTTACATAGAATAAAACAGTTTCTAATGATGGCACAAACATTCACCCGTTGAGAGTGATAATTATGAAAAATATTGTAAATAAATAAATATCCAATATTATTTTTTTCTGTTTACCTTAATACATTTTAAAATTTATTTTATAAAAATATTGATAGTTGGCATTTGAGTGAATGCGGCTTTTCCTTTTTCATTATTATATATATAGATCTCTCTTTCTCTCTATACATATATATATATATATATATTAGGGTGGAACTAAAAAACGAAGTTTCAAATTTTATATTCTAATAGTGATTATTTTTTTCCTTTTTAACTCCATAAAAAGAAAATATTTTTCTTTTAATTTTAAAATGATATTTTCCGGTTCCTCAAACCGCCTGATTTTCCATAAAAAACGAAAAAAGCCAATAATTGCATGAAAAGTTTTTTAAGCTTATTGTTAAATTTATATTTTGCAAAATTAAATTAATTAAGTGTTAATGTCCTGTAATAAAGAGAATAATTTAGTTTGAGTGCCTTAGAAAACTTAGCCCCACTTTATTTGACTTTTGTAGAAGCCAGCGTCATGGGCGTCGGCTTTCATTGTCTCTGATTTATTTGGCTGCAACACATAACTAGTTAGTCCGATTTAATGGGTGTTAACAGTTTCTTTAATTATTTTTCGATAAAAATTCGGTGTCAAAAGTGACAAAGTCTGTTAACGTACCTAAGTCTAGATAATTGCTGAAGTGTCCTGTATTTCGTGAACCAAAACAACTAACATTAGACTGTCATCTTTGACGAACATATGAAGAAGTTATGAAACATTATTTTTGGGTTCAATTAACTTAAAATCTGACAGCTGGAATCTTATACACTCTATCTAAAATATCTAAAGCTGTTGATGATACAATTAAAAGTGTATTGCTGAGACCTTCAATTCCAACGGTTTCTGATGCACAAATCATAAAAAATGATTAGAGACTAGTGCGAGAAATGTCAAAATTTGAAGAAAAATATTAAGATTAGAAAGAATAATCCCACATCTAATATAAAATTGCAAAATGTTAGGTAATCCTGTAAAAAACATTTCTTTGTGTAAAAGCATTAAATATTATCGTGTATCAGAACAGGAACGTCACTTTCTCAAAGACCAAAGAGAGATGGGGTGATGACAATAGGATCAATAGATATAAAAACTACAATAAATGTGTAGCAAGACTGGAAATGAAAATATCAAGGAAAAAAGTTATTTTAAAACAAAAAAATGATGTTTTGATTGAATGATCGTCAAGTTAAAAAGTAGAAAAACCAACGTTTAAAATGCACAAATAATATATGAAAATATAATAATATATATATATAGCAATAATATATATTGTGCATTTTAAACGTTGGTTTTTCTACTTTTTAATATTGTTGCACAAAGGCTTTATTTGCTATTTTTATGATCGTCAAGTGTAAAAAACAGTTCGGAAGGAAATGGTTCAATCGGTTGTTTTTCTAAACCTGAATTTGATAATCAACACGGTGAAAGAACCGGAGTATTAGACAGAACTGCAAATATTATTGCAAATGGCACCTTAGAAGATATGGGTATTTCTGATGATAATAAAGAAAAGGTAACTGAAAGAAGGACTTGTAGATGACAAAGATAAAAGAAAAGGAAGAATTTGAAAGAACAGGAAAGACGAAATGAGTTAATTTTAGAAGGTTAGTATTTTTATGGCATGAAGGATAACACTATGATAACTGAAGCAGGGGGAAAAGGTATAACTAAGAATCATTAAAGACGAACACCTGGGCTTAGTTCAAAAACCAGGATAAAAATATATTGGTCATATTTCATTGACATCTTCTTCTTATATTAATGTAGCCACTGCAATTTTGGTGTATTTTCAAAATAATAATGCAGACATTTCAAGTTTGAGAGTTATTAGGTGAAACAGAAACGCCTTTAATGCAGGATGCAAATCTGGAGTTGTTAAAACATCGGAAGCAATACCCTAAAAACTTTATAAAGGATAATTTGATTATTACATGCAAATGAACTTTTTTCTTAGATACTTATTTCAACATCTTGCTGAAAAACTACGGGTACAAAAGGATTTTCTGGACCAGTAGGAAAGCGACTTGAAAAAATGCGAACATATTGAAATTATAGACTATAAAAACATTGATCCTATCTTGACGGTCTGATCGGATGAAGAACTTAAAAAAAGTACAAACAGGGGATACACCTGAATTTTAGATTTTCCTTGTCATACTCAAACAGTGGAAACGTGTGTCAAAATTGTCCCGCGAGCTGCGTCAACCGTCTTTAAAGATTAAGCAAAAGACGGCTTAATCTTGGGAAAGTTGAATTCCCACAATGTAATGACAAAGTTTGCCTAAAAAGACAGTAGGTTGAATATCCAATTTAATTAATTCATAACAAAGGGAGGTAAGGAGGGTGGAAGTCTATATTTAACCACCTCCTCGTGGTGACTTCTGGATAGTATTTGCTAAATAAAAGTAGATATGAGCTAACAGCTACGTTGTTTACTTTCAGTTACTTTATACTGAAATTTCAAAACTTTGACCTCCTTGAGGAACCGGAAAACAACTTAATTTAAAAAAACCTTTTCAGCCAAAAGTTTAGACATCCAAAAAGGAAAAAAGTTTTCACTATTACACATTAAAATAAAAAAGTTTTTTTTTTTACCCTATACTTAAGTTCCACCCTAATATATATATATATATATATATATATATGTATATATATATATGTATGTATGTATGTATGTATTTTTAATTTTTAGTAACAGTCCTGAAGAATTGAAAATATGCTAAAAAATTTGGCAGAAGCTAGCATTACTGTGGGATTAAAAATAAACGTGGAAAAGACTAAGGTGATGTTCAATTCATTTGCATCAAAACAGAAAATCGTCTACAACAACACTGAAATTAAAGAAGTGCAAAGTTATGTGTACCTTGGGCAGGAAATATCATCGGATAATAGTATCATGAATGAAATCAATAGAACAATAAGAAATGGATGGAGTGCTTTTGGGAAGAACAACATTATTCTGAAGAGTAACATGCCTCTTTGTTTGAAAAGAAAGGTGTTTAACTAATGTGTTTTGCCTGTGCTAACTTACGGAGCAGAAACATGGACGCTAAGAAAACGGATGGTACAAAGATTACAAAAAAGACAGAGAAGTATGGAAAGATGTATGCTAGGTATAACTAGAAGTGACAGAAAAAAAAACCCTGGATAAGAAGGCAGACGAAAGTTTTTGACATCATTGAAATAATTAAACGGGTAAAATGGAAAAGGGCTGGGCACATTGCAAGAAGAAAATACAATAGAATGAGCACAAATACCCTACAGTGGTGTAACAGATAGATAAAACGGCCAAGAAGACGACCTCAAGTAAGATGGAGTGATGAAATCAGAAAAGTAGCAGGAGTAAATTGGATGACTAAAGCACTAGACAGGGAACAGTGGGAAAATCTGGGGGAGACTTACATCCAGCAGTGGATTGAAAACGGTTGATGCTGATGATATATATATATATATATATATATACATATATATATATATTCTAATGCCAACATTCATCCATTTCTTTATTTGGCGTTATATTCTGGCGATAGTTTATTTTATGAAAAATGGTCGACGGGATAATGCGAAAGTACCAAAAATAGTTTTTTAAAAACACTCTTATATAAACAACCAATGGTCATCTTGAAAACACCGTGGAATTTTTTAACTACAATTCATATTTTTCCGTAAAATATATATTACAATACATTAATATGGCCTGGGCAAAGACCTCGATTATGAAAAATTCACTGCGCTTTATATGTTTGCTAGGAAGTTCAAGACAATGAATTTATTAGAAAGATATACTTTTTGCTCTGTTTATTTGTCCACAAAAGAGAATCAGAAAGAAAAAATGAAACATTATTTAAATTATCTTTTTAGTTTTTTAAACTTATTTTTCATCGTGTAATCGTAAATTTATTGATATTTAATTATTAATTGATGAAAGCTATTCGTATGTTACACTCTTTTTTATTTATAATTTATTTTTTACTTTTAACTCTAAAATATTGACTGCTGCCATTTCACAGCACTTTGTCGAGCATTTATTGTCACATAATTAAATCCATTGTTTTTACAATTCCCATACAATTGCACGAGTTACAGAGATATTTGGCGATTTATCAGCTGTGGCCGCCTAATTGAAAAATGACTTAAACTGAATGTATTAATTTATAGTTAAGTTGTAACTAGTTGGATGTGGCAATCCCAAAACTTTCTCCTATCTCATACATGTTAATACTTCTTGAAAAATGCAGCGTATCAGCACCACCGGTTAGATGATTTACACCAAAATCTAATTATCAACAACTTTGACAACTTTCAATGAATCTTAAGGTTGATGAAAATCCCTGCATTAGTTTTTCAGATAGAGCTATTGCGAAAATCGTAAAAAATTCTGCATAGCAGCGCCACCTGTTGGGTGATTTACACCAAAAACTAATTAGGACCAATTTATACCAGGAAGTAACTGAATCTGAAGCTTGATGAAAATTCATGCATTAGTTCGTCGGATACAGCTAGCTATTGCGGAAAGTGTAACATAACCTTCATGACCTGTTGTGCGATTTACACCAAAAATTAAACAGCACTACTTTATATCCATGACTATTTAAATCTGAAGTTTGATGAAAATTCGCGCATTTTTTCTTGAGTTAGAGTTATTGCGATAATCATGAATAATGCAGCATAGCAGCGCCACTTGTTGGGTGATTTTCACTAAAAACTAATCAGCAGCAAATTATATCCTGGGCTAACTGAATCTGAAGTTTTATGAAAATCCGTGCAATAGTTCTTGAGATATGGCTAGTGCAGGAATAGTAAAAAAATGCCGCATAGCGGAGCCACCTGTTGGGCTATTTTCACTAAAAACTAATCAGGACTAGTTTATACCAAGGTCTAACTTAATCTAATGTTTTGTGAAATTCCGTGCATTATTTTTTTAGTAGAGCGCCCACAAAATTTTTGTCTCATACAGACTCACAGAGTGACAGAGTGACAGACAGAAACTTTCTAAAAACCATCAAATCGTGTTCAGGACATTCTAAAACGTATAAATCCGTCGAAAAGAGGAAGCCGAAAATTTCCACAAATCCAATACTTTCTTCTTGAAAAGATAGAAGAAAGTAAAAATATTAATGTTGTTCTATTGTCATCGGCAATACACTTTTGTACATAATTTATATGATTCTAGTCTAAACAGGAAATGGGTTAAAAATCTATTGTAAAATTCCATGAAAAAAAAAAGTACGTAAAATAAATTAGCAAAATAAATAAATAAAAAAAAGTGTAAAAGACTACCAAGCTAGGCTCGGTCTACCAGGTACTTAATATAAAATTAATAAAACGAAAAAAAAAATTATTTTTCCCTTACCTTAAAAAAAAAAAATCGTCCCAGAAGTGGTTAAACGCTTATGACTTTTTTATTTACTTACATAAGTTTTAAAACCTATCTTTAAAGATTTTTGTAAAGAAATAGTAGGAAGCATTATAGCGACTTAAAATTTTCATTACGTGTTCTTTTAACTGCTTTTATACATTTACAAAAGCTTTACAAATTTATTACGGAATGCACGGTTTTAAATATCTTTTGAAGCATTTTAAACAGTATGTGTGAAATTCTTATATGGGTATTATTACTACCGTTAATCCACTATTTAAAGGAAATCGTCTATTTCGTTTATAATGCATTTTAAATACATAAAACTTTACTGTATTTAAAAATTATTCTTAAAATAATTACTGCATATTTTGTTCTAAAAGCTTGCTTAAACAATAATATTTTGTAGTTTTTAAAAGTAAATTTTTATTGACAAATATTTTTCAACATAAAAATAGGGTGTTTAATAGTAAGTATGGTACACTATGTAGAAAATATGGCCCAAATTATTTACATTTCGAATAAAAGTCGAACGCTTTACTATTATTATTGTTTTCTTTTTTGTTTGTTTGATTTATTGGTTACATTCAAAGTAAAATATAGAGCTCGATGAGTTGTTTTATAACGATAAATTTATATTAAAGTAATGTATAACATAATCAAAACATAATTAGTTGCGTAAATTTTGTATTTTTTTTTTTCAATTTAAACGAGTAAAGGTTCGTAAGTGGCCAATAATCAAAATTATTCTTTAGATCATTAACCGACTTGCATAACAAGCGTTATAGCCCGGAATTTTAAGAATTGATTTTCTATTCAGAAATTCCGGATTCATATGAGAAATTCTGAATATTAATTTTCGCTTTATTTAATGACAGACGTTTCCTATGTAAAGTACAATTCCCTCTTTTGGAATTTCTGAAAAAAAAAAAAAGAAAGAAAAAAAAAATTCTAAAACGCAGACATGTGTTCGATAATTATGTAAATCCTTCAAAACCTCTTACATAATCCAAAATTGGATGAAGGACGTGTGATCATCCCACAAAAACCACTTGAGCATCTTTTAAGCAATTTTAAGCATATATATCTCAGCTCACAGTTTAAAGATGTTATTTATGGAATTCAGTGCAAACAGTATAATGCAATCTATATAGGAAAAGCCAGTCGTACACTTGAAACAAGACTTAAGGAGCATAAACATGCTTTTAGGAATAAAAATTTAAATTCGATAATTGATTCATAATTCCACGCCATGAAAACTCATAATTTTCCGAATTTTGAGAATGCTTTTATAATTAGATCCAACTGCAGCATTTATGCAAGTCGAATATTTTTTGGAAGCTTGGTACAATAGAATTGCTGATTTAGCAATTAACGAGATTGCATCTCTACAAATAGAATATTCAGTTTTGATTTAACTATAATTTTCACTTTCGCAACTTGATGTAATGTTTTTCCATTTGTTGAACTTTAACACTTTAGTATGACTTTTAAGTTAGTAATTAGCTGATGAGCGATTCAGAATGAATCCGAAAAGTCCTTTTAAATTGTTTCTGGTGCTTTTATCTTTTAAATTTAGTGTAATGTAATCTCTGTAATTTTGAAATTGTTTAAATTTTATGAATGTATTCAGGCTTAGTTCTTTTGTTTATATGAAATACTTATAGAATAATAAAAAAATGTCCTTTAACTTTGTTTACTTAAAACTACTCATTTGAAACACAATTAACTTAATAATTTAATGTGTGTACATATACATATATATTGCTTTTCTATCGTTTTGCGAATTGTATGTAATGTATGACTATTTATTTGACAGCGTTATTTTGAATGATTTAGATGTAACGTAAAAAAATAAAAAAAATAATAAAATTGCGTAGAAATACTCCGCGGAATTTAAAATTAGTCGTGGTTTTTAGAATGTTTATCGTTAGAAAATCGCTAAAAACCTTCAGAATTATGATAAATATTAATTTTCAGATTCATTTGTAATAAATTTGGTAGTTTGTATTATCTATGTATAATACGTTATTAAAGTATTCAGCTAAGACCACTTTTTAAACGTTTATATTTTATCATTTATAAATTATGATGAATTACAACTAGCAAAAAATATTTTTACTCAATAAATAAATATTTATTTATTATTTAGTATAAGAGAAATGCTTCCTAACTTTCATTCTCATTAAATAAATAAACAAAGTGAAAAATGAGACATAAAAAACTGATCAAACATTATATTATTTTCATCTGAATATTTGTGAATAGTGTATGTTATGATCCTGAACATTAATAAAATAGTGACGATTTACTCCTAAAAAGCAGTTTAATACCGGCGATAGAATTTAAAAAATTGCCCAAATACAACTTTTTTTTTGGAAATTTCTGTGTTTCGGATCAAACATTATACTTTAATAAAAAAGCTAAAACCTTTAACTACGATTTTACGCACAAATAACGTACAGAACGATTAAAAATTCCCATACGATCGTTTCGACGATCATTTCGTGAGAAAGAAAAAAAAAGAATTAAAATTCGTACGAAGAATCCCTCGGTTATAGCCCCGAGTACTGGCTTATGGACTAATTGAAAAAGCGAAAACAAGAGTTTATATATCTTAAAGAAATGATTTAATGGACCAGAACTAACTAAACAAGAGTCACTGCGCAGGGTCCCTCTACACTGGCGAAAGGAAAGGGATGCTGGTCACATCATTTACTAAGGAGGAAGTATGTTTATGACTATAGTGAGCTTCGTAAAAGTCTAGATCAAAAACTGAGTTACAGTTTTGAATAATTTTAGCCTTCGGATAATTAAACTGGTGGTTGGAACTCCAACAATGTTTCGCTATTGTATATTTCTCAAATTCCTGCTTTCTAACGTAATTCCGGTGTTCTTTCAGCCTAATTCTAAATACACGCTTCGTCCATGCATACAATTTACTTTTGAAATTGAAACGCAACATCTTCTAACTTTTCTGGATGTCCTGGTAATTCGTAATAATTGTGAGTTTTGTCAACAGTTTACCGAAAACCTTTTGCTGTAAATTTACTCCCACATTATAAGTCCAGTCATCCCCACATCAAAAACTTGCAGCTTTCAATACTCTTATTTTCCGTCCACGTAAAATTTGTTCAAATTCTGAGTTATTAAATGTTGAAATTAACTATATAAAAGCAGTTGCCATTGATAGTGGATTTAGTTTGAATATCATTAACCGAATTTTATCTAAACCTCCGATAATCACCGATTCTGTACCAGCAAATAAAGAATTTAAAAATGTTATTGTCTTACCTTATTTTCCTAAAATCAGTACACAAATTTCCCGTATTCACAATAGGTTTAGTTTTATAGTTGTTTTCTCTCCAATCAATAAAATTTCTTTCTCCAATCTTAAAGATCCTAATGACGACAATAATATCTAAGGCATTTATAGAAATTTTTGTGAGCGCGGCCTCTATCAGATTGGGCAGACGAAGCGTGCACTTACAATTAGGCTGAAAGAACACCAGAATTACGTTAGAAAGCAAGAATTTGAGAAATATACAATAGCGAAACATTGTTGGAATTCCAACCACCAGTTTAATTATCCAGAGGCTAAAATTATTCAAAAATGTAACTCAGTTTTTAATATAGACTTTTACGAAGCTCACCATATCCTCTTGAGACCCAAACTCGCAATTTTTATGCAAATTTTACCATTTTTAGGATTAGTGCTCTTTATGGGGCTAGAAAACTTTATATATATTCATTTATTTTTAAAACTAAAAAATATATAGACTTTTGGCGTGTCCAATATAATGGACATTGGGTCTTAGTCCTATAAAAACCATATTATTGAATTACATGATTCTGAATGAAAAATTCTTAATTGTAAAATTTTCGTTCATTATAAATGTGTTTTTATCGTTCATACATCACCTTTAAATATTGCACAATTATAGTTTTTTCATTATCAAAGAGAAAAAGGTACTTTTGGATGTGATTTATGTGAAAAGTATAAATCAATTTAGTGATTTTTAAATAGTTTTTTTAAAAGGAACAAACAAAAAAATCTATAACATCAATAAAAGTTTTTTTTTTTTAAATAAAATTATAAATAGTTAGTGGCACGGTTATCACAATTGACATTTGGATGCCAAAAGGAAATTAAAAAGAAATAAAACGCAGTTTATTTATAATCTGAAATTATTATCTTCAGTTATATTTTCCTTGATTATAAATGTGTTTTTATCGTTCATACATCACCTGTAAATATTGCACAATTTTAATTTTTTCATTATCAAAGAGAAAAAGTATTTTGGGATGAAATTTATTTGAAAAGTATAAATCAATTTAGTGACATTCAAATAGTTTTTTTTAAAGGAATTAATATATATATATATATATATATATATCACATCAATAAAAGATTTTCTAAAAAATATATAAAGTTAGTGGCACGGTTATCACAATTGACATTTGGATGCCAAAGGGAATTAAAAAGAAATAAAATGCAGTTTACTTATACTCTTAAATTATTAACTTCAGTTATATTTTCTTTAAATTTTTATTTCTGTTTAAATTTGATTTAATGAAATAATTTAATTATAAACGACTTACAAACAGTAAAATAATATAAAAAGCTTGCATTTATTTTTTGTAGTTAAACGAATATACAAATACAAGTTGCATTTCATCCTTACTTATTTTATATGCTTACTTATTTTATTTTATACTTATCAAGTAAGATAGGATCGCTACATAGGCTTCAAGGACCAGATTTTTAGCGTCAAGTTCCTATTTCTTTCACTACAAACTTTGCTGACATCAGAAGTTTGTTTTTATCGTTTATACGTCACTTATAAATATAACATAAATTCAATTTTTGCATCATAAAATAGAAAAAAGTGTATTTTAACTGAGAAACATGTTGATCAATTTAGTAATAATAATAAAAAATTAATAACATTTTGCTTGTTTTTAACTCTTCTCAACACCAGTAAATTGTTAGTTAAGAATAATGATAATAAATAGTGGCACAACTACCACAATTGACAAGTAAATGTCAGGAAGAAATTTAAAAAAAAAATCAAAATGCGTTTATTTAGAATCTTAGAACGTTATCTTTAATTATAGTATCATAATTTTTTTTGCTAATGAAATATAATTAAATTATAAATAGTATACTAACAGAAAAATAATACGGAAAATAGTTATGAATAAGAATAAAACATAATAAAGGCTTAATTACCTATATTTACCAAATGCCGCACAAGGAAAAAAAAATCATTGAAATCCAAAATTTAACAATCTACTGATTCGGAACAAGCATTTTATCAGTAAAATTATACATTTTTAGGATAATATTTAAATATTTTTTTATTTATTTAAGAATATATATTATCTACTTCAGTATCTGTTATTTGTCTCAATAATGTGTTGAATTTTAAGTAAAAACTAATGTCTCTCTTTAGTATACAAAAAGTGTCTAATATGAATAATAAAAAAACTGATGAAGACCCAACATCCAATAGAATGGACATAAAAGAAAAGTTGTTTATTCTCTAAAATATACATTAGATTACTTTAACTGTGATGTCATTTCATTCATACAACACTTAACATTAGATGTATGTAGAATTAATATCAAAATACTTTTTAAAAATATAAAAAAAATAGCGTTAAAACTGTCTGTTTACCTCCAACAGTCTTTGTCTTGTTGCCTGCCACTTTCAAATGATTAAAATACATATTTGGTTGCAAATTTTTTATTATTTCGGCGTACAGATAACAGCACCAGACTATCTAGTATAATGGACAGCAAGTATTTACAAGTTGTAACTGAAATTAAGTATTTTACATAAAAAATAAAAATGTTCAATAGAATGGACGAGGGGTCTCAGGAAGATATTCATAAACATACTTCCTCCTTAGTAAATGATATGACCAGCACCCCTTTTTTTCACCAGTGTGGAGGGATCCTGCGCAGTGACTCTTTTTCAGTCCATTACGTCATTTCTTTAAGATATATAAACTCTTGTTTCGGCCGTTTCAACCAGATCATAAGCCAGTACTCGGGGCTATAACCGAGGGGTTCTTCGTACCCATTTTAATTCTTTTTTTTTCTCACTGAGGAAGGGGATCTAGGAGTCCTTGAAACGATCTTATGGAATTTTTTTGTCGTTCTGTACGTTATTTGTGCGTATAATCGTTGTTAAAGATTTTAGCTTTCTTATTAAAATTCGAACAAAGCTTAATTTATGTTTATTATACTTTAATACTTTGACCATTTTTTTAAAGAGCTCTTCTAATCTTTAAATAAATGTTGGGCCATATACTGCACAATTTATAAGGCATAACTGTCAACTTTCATTAGAGAATTTGTGACTTTTTAAAGTTGTCTTTTAAATGTTGTATTTTCTAAGACCTACGATCAAAATAGTTTTGGATTTCTTCCTAAATTGAAATTACCTTATTTGTTTGCAACTGTGTAGAAATATTTGACAGTGCATTGTATTTCGACTCAAAACAGAACTAAATACTGATAAACATGTAAAAATCTTATATTAAAAATTACAAAATATCATTTCTTCTTAGGTAGTAAACACACACACACACACAAAAAAAGAATTATGCTTTGTTGACAAATTTCGAAATAGTGCTAATTTTAAAACATCATCCATTAAACAAAAATAAAAAATAATACATAATTCACATTAAACTACCATTTATATTTAGAAATTTAAAAGTATTCAGCTGTTTTCTAAAGAAGTTAGTGAGTCTTATTTAATGCTTTTGCATCTTTTATAAATGACTTCTAGCTTAGAAAGTGAAGAAAACTCAACTTGTCAGAGTTGTAAAATCTCAACTTCTAGCTAAACTGCGCCATCCATCACCTGTTCATGCACAAGTGACAGGAAGAATCAGTCTGAGTTACAAATCTCAGTGTCGACATCAAGACCTCTTCAATCATTTAGACACATCAACCATGCTCTACTTCTAAACAATACTGATTACTTTGAAAATTAATCGTGTTGCTTTCACTTCCAAAAATAATTTGGATATTTTGTGGCCAGAGCTACAAATATTTTTTTTTTCTCTGATGTACGATAAAAAAATGTTTCTTAGCTATTCAGTCTTCTGTAAAGTTAGAAAAATATAACCAGAAGGTAAACAGCAGGTGAACAAAAAAACGCGACATGTTCTGAAACTAAAGTTTAGAATTTTTGTTCTAAATGGTTTTCTTGTTCAACTTCTGTAATCAATATTGTCTTACAGTAATTAAACGATATCTATACATAGAAAAATTTAATACAATAGACAAAAAAGAAAGAGTAAATAAATAGTTTGCGATTACTAAAGAAGGGATAATTGCAGTAAAATATTTGTGTAAAGTTAAAACGCATATAATAAAAACCCTTGCAATTGGGAGATAAAAAATCAGTAAGTGTACATATTTGTCAAAAATTCTATTCTTTTTCTTTCATACATAATCATTTTTTGTAAGATTTATTACTTTTGTGCGTACTTTTCCAATTTCTATGGAACTACATTTTGTTGCAGATGCAATTGAACAAATGAGTGGTAAAAGGAGAACATTCCAATTGATATAAATGAAATGTTGAGAAAATACACAAAAAAATATTCAATGTTCACTATTTTTTCCATTGTATATCTATTGCATAAGGGTTCTTCCTGTAAATTACAAAAAAAAAAAAAAAATACTGATTAATTTATTAGCTATTATTAATAAACAGTCTCTGTTGCCTCTTCATGTTTTGGGACGGTTATAATTTCTTTACTCACCCGTTCAGTTGGAGAGGTTAAATCTAAAAAATTATATTCAATTAGCATTACAATTATTATTATCCAACGTAAATTTTAGGTAGGTTAGAAATTGTTTGCTCCTTTCGTTTGAAAAGGCAGCATTTTATTTAGCCTGCTGCTACATTTTATTACTTTTAAACTAGTAATAATGCAATTGCAACATTGAAAAATAAAAAAAAGATGAATTTGTTTATTTCCCCATTCGACTTCAAGCTCCAACAACGTGTTAAATAATACTATTTTAATAACTAAAAAACTTAGATAAGTTAATGTGCTATGTTAGTACACAACGAGTAGGAAATACTATATTCTATATATGACGCAAAGATTAATTCAGATGATGATACTGGAAGAAGAGATTTCCCCTAAACCAGGTCTATGTGAAATTCTTAATTTGGGTTTCTATAACTGGCTTACACATGTTGCTAAAGTATCAAAACTCTATACGCAGGCGATCCTAACTCATCCATCTAACCTTCATGCTCAACCAATACAAAGTCGGAATTACTATTCTTTATTCGCAGTATTACTTTTCTATTTATTATTTTTTATTATTGAAAACATGTAAAAATCTGTAATACGAATCATTTAAAACACAAGCTCCTATATTTTTTTATAACTTTTGTGGGTGACCCCTCAAATGTTACATTTTAAATAGGGTGTAATTTCTAAAACGTTAAAGACTGTATTGGAATTTTAGATTACATGTTCTTCCGAAAATTCTATATGGGATTAATAAATTTTCTTTTGTGTTCTGAAATTTTATATATGTGTTTTTAAGCTTTACCTGTTCGCGAAGTTCATCGCTTTCATCTCAGGAAAGGTTTAAATTTTCAATTCCATTGATCTTTCACAAGACGTTCAAATCTGAGTGCAAAACTAATATAAAATATTGACGTTTTCAATTATACGTGCAATTTACGTTAATGATTCTAAATGACGCATATTTCAGCACCGTAAAAAAAAAAAAAAAAAAAAAAAAAAAAATCCCAGCCGGCCCGGCCTACAGGCAGAGGTAGATTTCGAAGTTAAGTATACTAATTTCACCATCATTATTAGATATAAATCCACTTTAACAGTTTTATCTGTGTGATTTTGACGAGTTTTTATTTCCTTTTTATAAAATGACTAGCAAACCCCGCGGCTTTGCTCGCGTAATACTTGAAATATGCCAAGTGATATATGCATAACTATTTTTTATTAGAAGAACACTTTTTGGAATAATTCAAAAATTACAAATTAAGCCACAGTTTGACTAAACTTCATTATAAAAGTGCAACAAACAGAAATGAGATTTTAATTAATAAGAAGAACTAAAATTAATTCAAAATAAATGATAATTTAAAAAGTATTTTGAGACTTTTATGCTCATTTCATACGCTCATTTCAGTATTCATTTGAAGTTTTGAATTTTTTAGAAACCATCTTAACATATTTACATCTTAAAATTAACCATAATGTCAAATTCCCAGCTTGTATAACAGTCTACCATTTCTCTGGTGTTAGTGGCACCAACATAAAATGCCGAAACAGAGTTGAAATAGAATGTCTCTAAAAATGTTGAAACAGAGACTGTCACCATTAATTTACCAACATTAACCTTGACATCGGTTGGTATTTCCTAATATTCTATAGAAAACGGAATTTAGATGTTTTTAAAGGCTTTCTTGTTGTTCCTGCCAGCCAGGTGGAAGTGACACCGGCATAAAATATAGCCTGTATAAGATCAGGGACTATCACTCTTGATTCGCAATCAATAACTTCTGTAATCGGTTTATTATTTCCTAAGATTCCATAGAAATCATAATTTAGGACTCTTTTAGAGTGCTTTTCGCTCCTTCTCTTCGCTTCACCCCTTTTTAATTTCGAATTTATATACGACTGTTCTTAGAGGACATTCATATTTTATAAGTAACTACTGTGCTATATTTAAAGTTTCTAGCCTCTTCACTACCGCAGAAATCTCAATTTAGAAATTTTTTTGCTCCGGCAACTCTCTAGGGGTTGTGGCACCGACATAAATTATAGCTTATGTTTGAGCAGGTTCTATCACCATCAATTTGCAACCATTATGTTGGAAATCGGTTTCGTATTTCATATGACTGCATAACAATCGTAATTTAGAACTCTTATAGAATGCCTTTCGCTCACTTCATCCTTTTAAATTTGGAATTTTCTTTCGACAATTCTTAAAAGCATTTGCATCTTTGAAGTAATTACCATTCAAATTTAAAATGTTACCCCCTCTTTAACACAAAAAACGCAAATTAAAACCTTTTTTGCTCCTGTAACCCTCTGGCGGTAATGACATCAACGCAAAATATAGGCTATGTAGGAGCGGGAATGTCACCATCAATTTGAAACCATTACTTCTGAAATCGGTTTACATTTCCTGAGATTGCGTAGAAATCGCCATTTAGAACGTTTTTTAGAAATCTTTCGCACATTTTCACCCCTTTTAAATTTCGAATATTTTAAGAAATGTTCTTAGAGATCATTTATATCTTATCAGTAACTACCATTCCAACTTTTATGTTTCTAAGCCCTTTATTAACACAAAAATCGCATTTTCGAACTTTTTTTGCTCTTTCACCCTCTTTGGAGGAAACGGCACCGACATAAAAGGTAGCCTATGTTCGAACAAGGGTTGTCACCATCATTTTAGCACCATTATTTTTTAAATCGGTTTGGTACCTCCTGAGATTTCGAAAAAATCGGCATTTAGAATGTTTTTTAGAACGCTTTTTGTGCATTTTCACCACTTTTAAATTTCGAATTTTTTAAGAACTGTTCTTAGCGATCATTTATGTCTAATAAGTAACTACCATGCCAAATTCCATGTATCTGGGCCCTTCAGTAACGCAAAAATCGCAATTTTGAACGTCTTTTTGCTCCTGCACCCCCTTTAGGGGTAGTGGCACCGACATAAAATGTAGCCTATGTTGGAGCAAGGGTTATCACCATCATTTGGACACCATTATTTTTTAAATCGGTTTGGTACTTCCTGAGATTTCGAAAAAATCGGCATTTAGAACGTTTTTTAGAACGCTTTTTGCGCATTTTCACCACTTTTAAATTTCGCATTTTTTAAGAAATGTTCTTAGCGATCATTTATTTTTAATAAGTAACAACCATGCCAAATTCCATGTATCTGGGCCATTCAGTAACACAAAAATCGCAATTTCGAACGATTTTTGCTTTTGTAACCCCTAAGTGTTTGTGACACCGATAGGAAATAGAGCCTATGTTGGAGCAAGGGCTGTCATCATCAATTTCCAACCATTACTTTTGAAATAGGTTGGGTACTTTCTGAGATTGCGTAGAATTCGCCATTTAGAACGTTTTATAGAACTCTCTTCGTGCATTTTCACCCGTTTTAAATTTCGAATTTTTTAAGAAATGTTCTTAGACATCATTTATATCTTATAAGCAACTACCATTCCAAATTCCATGTATCTGGGCCTTCAGGAACAGAAAAATTGCAATTTCGAACATTTTTTGCTCCTGCACCCCCTTTAGGGGTAGAGGCACCGACATAAAAGGTAGCCTATATTGGAGCAAGGGTTGTCACCATCATTTTGACACCATTATTTTTTAAATCAGTTTGGTACTTCCTGAAATTGCGTAAAAATCGCCATTTAGAACGTTTTTTAGAACGCTTTTCGCGCATTTTCACCCCTTTTAAATTTCGAATTTTTTAAGAAATGTCCTTAGAGATCATTTGTATCTTATAAGTAACTACTATTCCAAATTTCATGTTTCTAGGCATTTCAGTAACACAAAAATCGTATTTTTAGAACGTTTTTTGCTCCTGCACCCCCTTTTGGCCAGTGGCATGGACATAAGATATAGCCTATGTTCTAAGTTGGACCAATACCATCATTTTGAGACCATTACTTTTGGAATCGGTTCGGTAGTTCCAGAGCTTACCTCCTACAAATAAACAATTTTTACCTCTTTATAATAGTAGTATAGATTAATAAACAATTATTTTCTCAGTAGGGCAATATTTTTCGTTTCTAACACAATCGCTTCGGGAAATTCTGTTCAAAATGCCCACTTTGACATCATTTTTTGAAATATATTCTGCCTCTATCAAAAAATCGATCATTACTGTACATTATATAGTTTCTGAATAAGAGAATCTAGCAATTGGATGCGTTTGAGAGCAAAAATGAATTTAAAAATGAGTAAAAAAATAGACAATTTGGATTTGAATGCACCCTTAATAAGATGATTTTTTTCTTCAACCGCTATGTATTTTTAATTTGTTTTTGCTGTAAGAATTTTCCCTATCAAAAACTTGTCTATATAAATGTTGAAGACAATATTAAGAAGATATATGATAAATTCATGGAGATTTTATATCTCGTGAATTGACGGAGTTATGAAAATTTTTCTTCTTCAACCCCACTTTTTTGTTTTCGTTTTTAATTTTTTTTTCGCGGTACGAATTGGTGCTATCAAAAACTTGTGAATATAAAATTTGAAGATAATATTAAGGCGATGTATAATAAAATTAACTGGATTTGATATCTTGAGAATTGACGAAGTACGGATTTTTTTTCTCCCCAAAACCCTATTTTTGCGCCCCTTGAGCCTATTTTAAATTTTATCAAAAATCTGTGATGCATGAATTTTGGCGCTATTATTAGAAGTAATAAAAACTTTAAACTGATTTGATATGTACAAAAATTAAGAAGTTATGGGGTTTTTCGGTTTTCACAAAACCCCTCCCTATTTTCATCCCCTTTGTCCGCTTTTGCCCATTAACGAACATAACCGAGATTTTATGTATCAGATTGGAAGAGATTTGTGCAGAATTGCGGAAGTTATCGTGTCCAGAAGAAACTGATAACACAATTGCTTCGGGAAATTCCGTTCAAAATGCCCACTTTGACATCATTTTTTGAAATATATTCTGCCTCTATCAAAAAATCGATCATTGCGGTACATTATATAGTTTTCGAATAAGCGAATCTACCAATTAAATGCGTTTGAGAGCAAAAATGAGTTTAAAAATGAGTCAGAAAATAAGCAGTTTGGATTTGAGTGCATCCTTAATTCAATGATTTTTCCAACACAATCCGCATCGGGAAATTCAGTTCAAAATGCCCACTTTAACAGCATTTTTAAAAATATATTCTGCCTCTATCAAGAAATTGACCATTACGGTACATTATATATTTTCTAAGTAAGAAAACGTACCAATTGGAAGCCTTTGAGAGCAAAAATGAATTGTAAAATGAGCCAGAAAATAATCAGTTTGGATTTGAATACACCCTTACTTAGATGAATTTTTTCTTCAACCGCTATGTATTTTTAATTCGTTTTTACTGTAAGAATTGGTCCTATCCATAACTTGTCTATATAGATGTTGTAGACAATATTAAGAAGGATATGATAATTTCATTGGGATTTTATATCTTTTGAATTGACGGAGTTAAGGATTTTTTACTTCTTCAAACCCCCTTTTTGTTTTCGTTTTTAATTTTTTTTGCGGTACGAATTGGTGCTATCAAAAACTTGTGAATGTAAAAGTTGTAGATAATATTAAGGAGATTTATAATAAAATTAATTGGAATTGATATCTTGAGAATTGACGAAGTTATGAATTTTTTTCTCCCAAAAACCCTAATTTTTGCGCCCCTTGAGCCCATTTTTAACTTTATCAAAAATCTGTGATACATAAAATTTTGGCCCTATTTTTAGAAGTAATAAAAGATTTAAACTGATTTGATATGTACAGAAATTAAGAAGTTATGGGGGGTTTTCGATTTTCAATAAGTCCCTTCCTTTTTCCATCCCTTTGGTCGGATTTTGCCCATTAACGAACTTGACCGAGATTTTATGCCCATTGATTTTATGTATCAGTTTGGAAGAGATTGGTGCAGAATTACGAAAGTTATCGTGTCCAGAAGAAAGTGATATATATAGATAGACAGATAGACAGATAGATAGATAGATAGATAGATAGATAGATAGATAAAGTTTTTTACTGAGGGTGGTTTTGGGTTCTATGGGTCATGATCGGTGTAGATCTGCAAAACTTTTTCAGAAATTCCAACATAGGAACGATCCCAATAGGTAGTATTTCATACGAAATCTACCTAAAATCATCATTGTTACTACTGATCTTATTCTCTGTTTCTAATTTTCTTATTAATCTTATTATCTAATAAAAAGCTTTCAACTTATACAATCATAAAATAAAAGTTAAATGTCCTACCTGTTCTTTCCTTCGCATAAGGAGAAATAGCCGGGGATTCTATGCATTAACCCCCCTCACTGACAAGCCCGTGTTAATACGTTCAATACTAAGCTCCAAGTTTCACTGCAATACAAGAAATATTAAATGTAATATAATTCTATTGATTTAATGTATTTTTAATACATTGAACAATGATTAATACTTCCAAGGATTGAATTCATATTCGTTTAATTTTTTTTTTTTTTATAAAATGTTCAAAGAATCATTTTTTTTAGCATTTAAAACAAAATGCAGAGAAAACAACATTACAATTTTGCCCTTTTCCAAGACAGTCGGAGGGTTAAATAATACAACATCCAAATAATAAGTCTTGAATCTTCGAAACAAAAAAGCTATATATACATTAAACATTCTTGTAGACGTACACAACATGCTTAGACACTCACAAAACAAAAATTATTTACATTATATTACAATTCGAGTACTAAAGTTTTCTTTTTTAAAAGTTATTCTCTTTTCTCTACGTTCATATCTAGTTTCTGTTCTAATCTAAATCGGAGTCAATTCTCACAGAAAAAAGGAAAAAAAGTTCTGTCCGCTCTTGCGCAGTAGGATCACTCGGTCTGACGTAACACACTGCAGGTGCGTTTTTGTTCTTGTTTTTTATTCAAGGGGTAAGAGGAGTTACGTGATTTCGCAACATCCTCCCACCTTGAGTTGTGATCCATGGGAGGAACTCAACAATTTAGAAGTCCAGATCGGAGTCTCAGACGCGGTTTCTCTAGTCGCCCACTTCTGGTAACCACGGGAGATATATCTCTGTCACTGGGTTGGTTCTTTTCTACACTGATTCTAGTCTGATCGACTTCTGGAGTAGACTTTCGTTGCTCATTATGGACATTAAAGTTCACTTTCTGTTGAATTATGTTATCTGATGGGGAATTGCTAGCTGCATCAATTTCCAAAGGAAACAGGCGTTGGAAAGGACGGAGGAAAATGCCATTTTCTGTTTGGACTTTGGCCAATCTTGCTATTTTGTCTTTTCCGGGAAATATATCAATTAAGTTGGCAAAAGGCCAGTGAAGACGTCTTTTGTTGGTATCTTCCAGAAGAACGATGTCTCCTATTTGCAAATGTTTGGAATTCTTCTTCATAGACTTTTGCCGCAGCTGTCCCAATTACTCCGTTCTAAATCGGTTTCGCAGATCATTTCTTATTCTTTGACGATATCTTTCTCGTCTGTTAAGATCTTGGGAGTCTAATGCATCTATATCTGGGACACCGGATGTAGGCAGTTCCAAAACTTTTCTTAACATATCTTTCACTGTTCGCACGAGGCGTTCCCACCACCCTCCCCACCAGGGGGCTGAAGGGGGGTTGAATTTCCATCTGATCTTCTGAATGGAGGCCAATGTACTTATAGCTTGCCAATCCACACTAGAAAGGGCTCTGTTAGTGCCAACAAAATTCTTTCCGTTATCTGAGTAAATTATATATGGTCTGCCTCGCCGTGCTATAAATCTTCTTAGGGACTGCATAAAGCATTCAGCTGATAAAGATGTTATCAACTCCAAATGTACTGCTCGATAGTCAGCACAGGTGAATAAAGCTATCCACACCTTTGAACAATCGGCAAGGTATAGAGGACCGGCTAAATCGACACCCACCACTTCAAATATAGCTGCATCTTTGATTCTGTCTTCAGGTGGGATTCCTGGTTCGACCTCTGTTCTGGGTGTTTGGAATCGTTGACACTTAACACATTGTCTAATGACGTTTCTGATATACTTTCTTGATTTCAAAATCCAAAAAATTTCACGAAGTTGAGCCATTAGTATGCTAACTTCAGCGTGATGATTTTCTAAATGTTTTTCAAAAATTAACTTCTGTACCGCAGGATGTTTTGAGGGCAAAATTATTGGATAACGAAAATCTTCTTTGTCTTGTCTACAGATTATATTTGTTTTTGCTCTCAAAAGTCCGTTTTTATCTTCTAATGGTCTTAAGGCTCTTAATTTGGGATCTGTGTTTCCTGAAAAGGATTCCTTTTGTACTAATCTTAGTATTTTTTCTGCTTTTTCAAATTCATCAACGGAGATGTTAGGTGATGAAATTCTTTCTTTCTTTCTTGTGCTGTTATAAAAACGATATATAAATGCAATCATTCTTATGTTTTTTTTTCTATAAGAGGAAAAATATCGATAAAAACGGTGTAAATCATTGTCTTCATTGTCTAAAAGTGTTAGGATTGTCTTTTTCCTTTCTTTATTTATTATATCCTCGTCAGGGTGTTCTTCCGGTTGTGGCCACTGATCTTCCGGTAAATACAGCCAAGCTGGTCCCACCCACCATCGTGATTTCTCCAATTGCTCAAAGGAACATCCTCTGGATGGGAGGTCTGCCGGATTTAAATTTCCTGGTATATGTCGCCAATCTTCAACTTGGTTAAGGCTTCTGATTTCTAAAACTCTATTGTGGACAAATGTACCCCAAGATTGTTCTCTTCTTATCCACCCTAAAGCTGCTGAGGAATCGCTCCAAAAGATTGTCTTCTCTGGTTTTAACTGAAGATCACTCATGATAGTTTTAGCGAGTCTAACTCCAATGAGGCACGAGAGTAGCTCCAGTCGAGGAATTGTGAGTTCTTTAATGGGCGCTACTCTACTTCTAGCATTGACTAACTGAACTTTAACTCCTTCTTGTGTTTGACATCTAATGTACACGCAAGTGGCATAGGCGTGTCTACTCGCATCAAAAAAGGTATGCAAGGAAATGTTATTTTCATTTTCGGGCGATACATTCAACCAACGTGGAACTTGAATTTCTTGTAAAAACTTAATTTGTTTTAACCAGAAGTCGAACTGTTTTCTTAAATTTTCAGGAAGTTCTTCATCCCATTTTAATTTCTGTTTCCAGGTTTCCTGAAGAATTAATTTTGGAATAAGAGTGCTCGGGGCGGAGAATCCTATGGGGTCAAAAATCTTTTGGGTAACCGATAAAATTTTTCTCTTTGTGAGTGGTTCTTTCGTTTCAATTTTTTCTTCTATTTTACACATTAACCTATCTTGCTCTAAGTCCCAGACCAATCCCAAAACTGGTGCTAACTTTGTATTTTCTTCAGAAACATCGATCATGGCCTGAGGCAAATTTGATCGCCAACATCTTAAATTAAAATGAGCAGATGATAAAATACACTGTGATTCTGTTATAAATTTTCCAGTATCTGCGATCGATTTTAAACTAGTAATGGAATTGTCAATGTAAAATGAATCTTTCAAAATTCGTGCTGTATTTTCCCACTGTTCGGGTACTTGACTTAAAAGATGGTTTAGTGTACCCATTAATAAAAACGGGCTTGAAGTGAGTCCGAAAACTACGCGACAATGTCTATAAACTTTCAAATTATGTTTGGAGTCGAACCAGAGAAAGCGTAAAAAATCGTGATCTTTTTCTGTGATTTTTATCTGGAGAAATGCTTTTTCAATGTCTGAAGAAATACCTATTTTGTATTTACGAAAACGATTCAAAATACTCGGAATTATTTCAATCAAATTAGGTCCCTTTGTGAGACAGTCGTTCAAAGAAGGAGAGTTTGCATTATGTGCGGAGGCATTAAAAACTGGACGCATTTTCGTCGTTTCACTATTTTCTTTAATTACTGGTCTGTGGGGTAAGAAATGTACTTTATTCTCCTTATCATCTGAAATTTCTTCTATAATATTATTATCCTTCCACAAATAAAAAATTTCTTCATATTCTGTTTTCTTATTTGTTTTGATAAGTTTTTGTTCTGTCTTGCGCAAATGTTTCTCTGCTAATACGCGACTGCTCGCTAAAATTGAATTATCAACAATCCAGGGTAGTGTCACTTCGTAGCGGCCACTTTCATCACGTTTGACTGTTTCAAGAAAATGGTTACAAGTCTCTCTTGCTAAATCGTCTTTATTTTTATAATCTTCATTAGTGATACCCAAGGTATCTATGTTCCACGGTTGTGATAAACTGGCATTTGAAGTAAATAATGACAGCGATAGAACTGACAACGAACTTTCTGAATCATTTCCATTACCCTCTGTTTTCCCCATAATTGTCCAGCCTAACTTTGTTTCAAAAGCTGTTATACCCAAATCAGAAAAATATTTTATATTATCTGTGAATAATTTCGCCGACATGTCAGCGCCGATTAAAATGTGTACTTCTTCCGGATTATTCTCATATAAACATAGTCGATTATTTTCACGAACATCGGTCAGATGAACTCCCCTTTTTTCTAAGATTTTTATCATTTCGCTATCGCGGCATAAATTTACTCCTGAACAAATTTTTCCTTCATCTAAAGCTTGTATTTTAAATCGGAAACTATGATCTAAATTACTGATAGTAAATTCATAGCGATTATGTTTACTCGTTTTTTCTACCCCTCCGAATAGTCCGTGTCTAATTGTTTCTAATCGAATTTTCCTTAATTTCAATTTATTTGCAGCATATCTAGTTATATAGCTATTGTGACTCCCAGTATCTATAATGATACGAATAAATTCGGAATATTGATTATCATTACGGATCTCCACTATCAAAATTTGTAAATAGACATTATAAATTATATCCTGATTTGACAGCATTGGTCTCGTAACATCACTACTCTCTGAATTAGTAGATTTCCCTTTTGAATTTATTTCTTTATTACACATTATCTGGGCGTGTCTCGAATTACAAATACCGCATAAATCCTTCGATACACAGTATTTCCCAATATGTCCGCGGGATAAACAAATATAACAAAGGCCTCTCTTTCTCAGTAAATCAAGTCTTTTTTCAAACGGTAAATTACAAGTGCTAAAACATTTATTTGTCTGGTCCCTGCCAAAGCAAAATCCACAAGTAGTCTCATTTTCGCTCTGAACCAATAAATCACTCGCTGACGGTAATTTTCTATTCGGAGAATCAAATTTATTACTCTGCGTATTAAATTTATTGACTCGGGGGGGAAAGGAAGGATTTTTCTTAAATGACTGCGCAACATAATTATTTTGTGTTGATTTTTCATTTATTTCATTCAGTGATGACGCATACATTTTCTCTCTGGATATTAATTGCTTATGTAAGAACGATATTAAATCTTGGACATTAATTGCGTCTTCATGCGTTTTATTAAATTCCAAAACTAGGTCTCTCGGTAATAATTTAAATAAAATGGGGGATAATAAACTTCCATAACAGTCTAATGAAATGTTAAGCGACTCTAGACTTCTAATGTTCGTTTGTATCTCATCAAAAAGTTTTCGAAATGATTTGGTGTCCTTCGAGTGTCTGAGTGGAGTTAAATTAAGAAGTTTATTTGTATGTACCGAAATTAACATATCCTTATTCCCGTACCTTTCTTTCAAAATATCGACGGCCTTTAAATAATTCTCTGCAGTGACACAAAATCCATCCATACTTTTTAATGGAATGGGGGCTAGAAAACTTTTTAAATATTTAAATTTATCTACTGGATCTAATGTGTCATTGTTGTGAATGGTTGTTTCAAAAGCTGACCAAAACGAAAGCCATTCAACAAAATCCCCAGAAAATTTTGCGATATTTAGTTTCGGTAATTTAATGCTTACGTTTTCCTTTAAGGGATTTTCTCGTTTAGAAAACGAATCATCCTGTGTTTTCTTTTTATCTAACTCTTTTATTTTTTCTGTTTGCTCTAAAGCGCCATGACGTAATTTTCTCTTTAAATTCGCGAGCGCCCTGTAATTCTATATCTAATTGTGCTTCTTGCACCAATTTTTTAATTTCCCAGTCTGCTCGTGTCAGTTCCATTTCTGTCACACTTAACTGTTCCACTACCTCTTCCAAATCAAAAATGTCTGGTTCTCCCTCTTTCAAAATAGCTTCTATCCTTATAATATTATAAATGTCAATGTGTGTCCGAATGTTTGAATGAAGTCAGCATCTAAACGGATGAATTAATGCTTTTGTATTTTTCTGATATAGATGGATTACAACCCGGAAATGAACATAGGCTATGGTTTATTTAATTTATTCAAATAATTATCTTAATAATTCAAAATTTCATTCTTTTTCATACAGAATCAATTGACATTTTCCCGATAAATTTAACCATCTTTCTTTCTTGTTGCCAAGAAAAACTAAATCTGGAATAATAATTTCTCCTCGACAATTAAAAATTAAAATAAAAAGAATTCAAAAGAAAATAAATATGACGTCATACTTGAAACAAAAAATGGGGTATTTTTATTATGCATGAAGGATGAATATCGAACGTTAATAAGGGGTTTTATGCCAAAAATGGTGTCATAATTAGAAGGAAAAAGAATGAAAAAGAATAATATTATTAATAAAGTTATTCGATTGGAAAAATATGACGTCAAATTTGAAATAAAACAGGTATTTCCAAATATTCGTTAAAAATACAATGGGCATCAATATCAGTAACTAATGAAAATAGATAAATAATGACGTCATATCAAAACGAATAACAGAAATATTTTTTTACAAATGGACTTTATTCTCGCTTTTGATTCGAGGCTATAAAAACCGCTATTTTACCAATTGTGACGTCACAGGAATACTGTCCATACTGATTAAAAAGTTTGAATGTAAGTTGCATACAAATGAGAGTTTTCTTTTCAAAATTCACGTTATGATTATCAGGAGAAGATATTTTTGGTGGAAAAAAGGGGAATTAAAACGGATTAATATATTTTTTGACGCTTTTTCCTCGTTAAAATTAAAAAGAATTTAATTTCAATTAGTATAAATGGTGCAAAAACTTGATTAAATTAAATTTTCCAAAATTGAAAACATATTTACACACATCGAAACTTCATGAATGAATTTATCCCACAGAAACAAAAATCGTCTGTCGACATATTGACGCAACCAAGGAGTAAATATAACTTCTGTGCATTTAAGTTGATAGTTATTGCCCACTATTCATACGAATTAAAATTAAAATCAAGACTCCCTTATCAGGAGGTCTTGATTAAAATAATCATATACTATTTTAATTGATTAATTTTAAAAGATGGCAGTTAAAACATGTCACAAAGGCGTTTTTAGTAAAAGCTTTTATCGGTTAAAAATGATGTAATATTTTTTCATGGAAAGCATTAATTTTAATACGAAAACATTAACATAGATTTATTTTAATTTCGTGAAAGCGATGTCGTCTTCATTACACCAGCTTCGAAAGTTAAAACGAAATCTTAAAATAACAATATACTTTTCAGAAATAAAATTTTGTATCAAAAGTCGCATTCTTTGAAAATGAAATTTTAGCTTACATTTTAAATACATTTTCTTACATGAAATTTAGTATATTTAATAAAAATAATTTTTCAACGTTTTTCTAAATGTACAATAATATTGGATTTCATTAATCGGTTTCCCTTTTTTTTTAAATAAATTAAAATGCATAGTTTTAAATGATTCATGAAGTGTAAGAATATATATATATATTTATTTATTTCGACAAGTAACATTCAGTAGGAAAAACTAACCTAGTGTCGTCATATTTTAAATCATGAAACTAATGCCAGGCGGACGTCTTTTTGCACGTTTTTTTCCTCACGTATATGCCGCTAGCATTGTGTAGGGATAATACGCAAGGAAAAAAGCGTGCAAAAGACGTTCGTCTGACATTAGTCTTAGCTGCTTTTCTTTCAGAAAATATTAGCATTTTACAGCAGTTTTTATACAAAATGGCGTGATTTGCACAGAATTTAAAATCGCAAATATATA
The DNA here is from genome assembly GCA_963932465.1 of Maratus speciosus. Taxonomy (NCBI): domain Eukaryota; kingdom Metazoa; phylum Arthropoda; class Arachnida; order Araneae; family Salticidae; genus Maratus; species Maratus speciosus. The sequence continues at coordinate 375,859,730 of OZ010788.1, read as the reverse complement.
AGTTTAACATCCTTTTACAGTACAATCTCCCATAACACTGGTTTCAATAAAACTTAATAAATGGCACAGGAAAGTCAACTTAAAAAAGTTTAGCAAGTAATTTCAATTTGAGATTAGGCTTTACATGTGACATCATTTACGTGTACACAAGAGCCAAAACCTTAACTAAGCAATAAATTTGCATTTCACTTCACATCCCTCTAATGTAAAGGGACCGTGTTTATCGAAAAGCACAAAGGAAGAAGGGAAATTTTCTTTATATTTTAAATTATCGAAATCTATAGTTAAAAATCTCCATGAAACACAATCTATCACTGTTACCCCATTGGAGCATATTCCTGCAAATTTCAAAGCTTTCATAAGCCAAAATTACAACACACATTAGGTATGAAAATGTTTATTCATAATTGTGGTGCTTTTACATAAATCGATTTATTCCTCGAAAGCAATAAGTTAACTCTATTGCTTTAATAATAAGTATTTAGGCTCAAGAGTCTTTGGATAGTGATAAACATTTTGATATTATTGGTAGATCTAGAGCTGATAAAAGTGTGGTACCGTGAAATTAAAATGTAATAAATATTTGAAAGTTAAAGATATTTCCCGTGCTCTTATTATTTATTTTTGAACTTTGATTATTTTTTTACTTTGAACTTTGATTATTTTTTTACTTTGAACTTTGATTATTTTATCACCACGTTTGATTATTTTTTTAATACCATTTATCTTTTTTTTCTCTTCCAAAATGTGATTTTTTGGAATATAACCTTATAATGGTGCATGTTGATTTTTCGCTTATTCTAATCATATCAAAGTCACGTCTGAAGTGACCTACTAATAACCACTTTCCTTTAAAATTCTTTATTAATATATATCTTTAAATAATATTTTTTTGTCTCGAAAACATAAAATAAATCAATATCCTTGAACGCAATAAATATAAAATAGAATAAATATAAATAATAAAATAGAATAACAGAGATGTAAATTTATTCCTCATTTAATCTTAGAAAAGGTGTATGAAATTTCATGCTCACAAAAGAAATTTAAATGGTCCTATATACATAAACAAAAATAAGCAAACTGGGATCATCAGAAGCGTTTCAACTATAAAATGTGATAAAAGGTTAATTATATGCTTTTAAATATCGAAATTTTTTGCTTAATTGATGAATTTCTTCTTCTTTAAATGTTACGTGAACGCAGTCACGGGTAACAGCTAGTTTTATATATAAACTTATTTATGCTTTCACGTAGCACAGCTCTTTCTTTTTTGGCGATAACTAAACTTTCAGCCATTGCGATCTAATAACAACAACAACAAAATTCTACTAAAAAGTACAATTCTCTATATGTTCAACAGTTCTCAATATTTTTTCAGTTCTTCAAATTAAATAGCTTGATAAATAATTTCTAATTATTCTAATATCTTAATATCTTATTCTATTTATCTCATAATTAGGTTATATCAACGGAAGGGATGCCAAAATGTTACTACTGATCTTATTCTCTGTTTCTAATTTTCTTATTAATCTTATTATCTAATAAAAAGCTTTCAACTTGTACAATCATAAAATAAAAGTTAAATGTCCTACCTGTTCTTTCCTTCGCATAAGGAGAAATAGCCGGGGATTCTATGCATTAAATAATACAACATCCAAATAATAAGTCTTGAATCTTCGAAACAAAAAAGCTATATTACATTAAACATTCTTGTAGACGTACACAGCATGCTTAGACACTCACAAAACAAAAATTATTTACATTATATTACAATTCGAGTATTAAAGTTTTCTTTTTAAAAAGTTATTCTCTTTTCTCTACGTTCATATCTAGTTTCTGTTCTAATCTAAATCGGAGTCAATTCTCACAGAAAAAAGGAATAAAAAGTTCTGTCCGCTCTTGCGCAGTAGGATCATTCGGTCTGACGTAACACACTGCAGGTGCGTTTTTGTTCTTGTTTTTTATTCAAGGGGTAAGAGGAGTTACGTGATTTCGCAACAATCATAATCAAGGGAAAAATATTATAAGGATGAAAATATAACCTTTTCAGTGTTTTCCATGGATATGGAAAGAGTTCTCTTTAGAAACCACATAAAGCAATATATTTTCGACTTTACAAGAAGCATTTATAAAGCAAAGTTTATTTTGCTGCCAATTTCGCTAATCTTTTCAAGTAATTTTTATAGCGTTTTAGTTACTTTTCTCAACCCAAAATATAGTTTTTTTTTATGTTATCGGTTCTCAAGTAAACAATTTCAAATATATGTCACCCTTTGTATTGCAGCGTTGCATATCGGCAACATACGCAAAAGTCAATGTCACTTATACATTTGTCTTTAAAAGACGATTTTAAGAGTATTGATTGCTTCCATCTCCAAATGCAGCAGTTAATATAAATTGTTTATGGAATTGTCAACAGACGCAGATATTAAGATGTTTTCATGTCAGAGTTTATTTACCGTTTCAATGGTTTCGTATTGGTATTGCTAAATTGAACTTCGTTTGTTTTATTATTCGAAAGGTTGAAGACGTCCAAGAATATATATATTTACAAAAGTAATTCCGTATACCTTAGAATTTTTTATTGGGAAATTGACATAAATTATGAAAAGAATGTGATAAACTTGTTTATTGATTTCTTAATAAAAGTACATTTATAGTCAATTAATTTCGATTTTTATGTTCAAGAATTTTTTTTTAATTATTTTTTACATGCTTAAAATTATGCATTCTTACAACTGGATAAATATTTTTCCAATCAGAGTTGTTGATTCACAAAGAGCTAAACAGATAAATATGATAAATGCTTTAATAGTAACATTAAAATTATTATTATTTTGTTACTCTTTCGTATACAAATTCAACTGAGCAGCTGAAAATTTTAAATTAAGTAATGATACCATCCTAAAACAAATAATTCGGTCTGAGAATCTGGGTAATAAACTTACATGAACCGGGTAAGCTCTATCTCGGCTATGTTAAAATACACCAACTTTATGTACCTTTTTCTCAGAAATGGGGAATGATAGAGGTCTGGATTTTTAAGAGTAGTTTGAATAACATGCTTTTCGTATTTTAAATGACTTTTTTCTTTCTAAGTGAAAATGCAAATTAATTATTAATTATTTATAGAAATAAATTTTCTTCGAACTGTTCGATCGCATCTTCGAACTGTTCAACGTAGTATCGCGTCGATCCAATGAATGAAGATGGTAGTATTATCTTTTCAACAACAACGGCATTTTTCTTTTCAGCGAGTGCCTTAATAATCTGGGTAAATCCAGAATATTGGTCAGCAAGAACTTTTTTTGATTAGCCTGGATCCATTGGATGCAATCGCGCTGTACTCTGATGTATGTATCATTGAGGTATTGTTGGAAAAGCCGACCACCAAAATACAATGCGTTGAAATGCATTTGGCACAATTCTACACCTATAATAGCTGATTCTGGAGTAAAGCATTTAGTAAGTTAAAATCGAAAAGCAATTCTATATTGTGCTAATTCTAATCGAGTAAGATTCTGACGACTTGTATAAGGTGTTTGCAATTGTAGATCCGCAGAATAGCCGAATGTTCCTTTGGAGTAAAATAGTGGATACGTGAATGATTCTATCCGTTTAGCAATATTACGCAAATTGACAATTTTTTTCCACGTTGGTGTACCACTATTTCGTTATCTGGAAAGCTTTGATAGGCATTGAGTGTAAGCACGGCGCATACATCATTGGTCATAGAGACATTGAATCTTCTGTAATCAAATTTTTTTTGCATTTTAAACAGAAATTTGACATATGGAGCATTTATCCCTTGTGCTTTAACACGTAGATTCACATCTTCTTCAACGTCACGCAGCATGATAAGTGATTGCCTCAAACATATTTTGAGACTGAAAAATATGCTCTAAAATTTCCATTAAATTTCGTCTGCTTCCATGGTTGAGAGGATATTCGAGTCTTTCGTTGACAGCATCTTCTGAACTTAAAAAATACATCTGACCATATTGCGGCCGTTCGAATTCACCTTCGTTGTTGTGTGTTGGATGAGGTGCCATATTCATCTTATGATAAACTGGTCCGCCGGTAACAAAGTTGTAAATACCATGGCTGCTACTTGTTCGATCATGTGCTTTAAATGAAGCCAAAGCAAATCATGAATTTAAATTGCTAATTTTTCGTGGAAATTTTCGGCAAATGGATGGCATTTTAAAAAGAGACGCACCAATTCATTTGGAAATATGGGGAAGTCAAGCTTAATTCGTCCATGTAAGCAGCATTTGCCAAATGAGTCCTGGATAATTTGATTGGACACACGTTCTTCTGAAAAATGAATATATTCAATGAATATATCATATTCTTTGCGATGAATATATTCAATGTTAAAAGAACCTAATTTTTTGTATGTTGCTTCTTTGTTAACTGCGCACTTCCATGTTCGCATTCGTTTCTTTACTAAAATTTGCAGGCGTCTTATGTTACGGTGTCTTCTTTCTTCTAAATCTTGATCTTGTCGCTTTTTCATTTCATTTGCGGTGCACTGAATGGAACAATGCTGATTTTCACGTATGGGTTGAATGCGGGATTCGTTTGTTTTGCCCACTCTTATCCGTCTTTTTAATGTACTCAATTGATCTAATTCTTGGGATCCAGATTTATTAAGACAATACAGCATATCTGCTGTTTTTTGTCGGCTTCTTTCTTTAGCAGCACGCGTTGAACGTTGTCTAGAAGTTTAGTTGTCGTTGAACGTTGTCACGCGTCTAGACGTTGAAATATCCTTTTCAATTTCAAAATTTCTAATCGGACTTGGCATTCTTTCGTTAGAGTTGAAATCTCTTTTTTTTATATTGTCCTTCAGACATAATTAATTTGCAATTATACTAACTAAATTTAAAGAAAAATGAATACTTTAGTTTCAACTTCAAAGTATTAGAAATATTTACTTTTTTTTCAGTAAACATAGAAAAGTGATAGTTACTAAATATTAGTAGAATATCAATAAGTCTTGGAGTTAAAGTTTGTAATTACGGCTCCTAGTCTTAGCACGGTCAGAAACTAAAAGTCAGGGAAAATGATGTCATAGATGTACAAAAGTTGACATATTTCACTTTTAAAGAAAAACAAAACTTGTTTTCTTTTAAATATAGTGTCATTTATTCAGTGGCGGGAAGAAATATAAAACTTAATTTTTTTTATTCCGAAGCATTTATTCGAGTACTGAAATACACTGTTAAAAATTTGCAGCATTCTGGCCAGTCATTTGACCGTTTTTATCGAAAACGGTTACACAACCGTAATTTAACACTATTCTGACCATATTATTGGCCAGCTTATGGTCAGAATATAATTAAATTATGGTTATGAAAACGTTTTTTTAAAAAACTGTCAAATGACTGGACAGAATGCTGCAAATTTTTAACAGTGTAATAGATTTTAAAGTAAGAAAATAGACAAGAAAAGAAAACTTTGCATATGGCCGGAAATTTGGATTGTCATATATGAAAATAATCTATTTTTATATGCATACGATTATCTAGCAGATCCTGAGTGCTATACTGCATGTTTTATAAATTAAATGATTATAAACAAGATACGTTGTCTAAGTCAATGGTTGGCGACAAAAATGACCAATGTGGAAAGATTGACAGAAAAATGATGTTACTTTTAAAATTTATTCTAATTTTGTGCCAGGGTATATTGCCATGGAAACAAACTATACAGATATTTGTAATAATATGGCAATGGTTTTATACTTAGAAAAGTATAAGCGCAGTTATTTATCAAGAAATATTACTAATGTTTATGAAAATATTTAAATTCACGAAATCCACAGTGTGTACAATCAGTCAATTTTTTTTGCTCTAGCAAGTTAAAACAAATTTTACCGTATTTTTGATCTACATAAGGCGTTATCTAGTGTTCGATTAAGTGTCGAAGGCAATCTTTTAGTGCCACTTTCGAGATCACCTTTCATTGTGTTGGCGAGAATTTCAATTGCGGATGATTAAATAGAAAATAATGGCGGTTTTCTCATATTAGAATAAGTAAATTTCATAAAAATCGTCTGAATTCTTTTCGATTAATATCCCTTTTTTGAGTAATGAGCTTGTTTTAATCACAGAAGACGATTTTTCTTCAACTAACGACCTAGATAGATCGATTTCTTGAGCTCGAATTAGAATAGGCGTCAAGTTTTGTGAAAATCGTTAGAGTCGTTTTCGATATATAGCGACATTTTCAGTGCTGAGTTTGTTTTAATCGATCAAAACTATTTTTTTTGGAATTAGCAAACCTAGCTAGATGTGTTTCTCGTGCTTGAATTAGTATAGAAAACACGTTTAGTGTAAATTGAATGAGAATTTTTCGATTTATAGCAAGTAGAAGTTTAAGCTAAGATCTTGTTTCACCCTGTAAAAGCGAATTTTCTTGAATTCAGGACCTCACTAGATCTTTTTCTCGTGCTTGATTTAGTATAGAAGGCAAGTTTCATGACAATCGATCCAATAGTTTACGATATCATTCATAATCGGGAAAATCGCTGCCTCGTTTAATGTATATCATGATTTCACTAGATTATGATGAATTTGGCTTGATTTACAGTGTGATAATGGAGATATGATGCCGGGTGTCCTAAAATGAACTGACTGGTTTTAAAACTCAATAATTTGCAAATAATGCCAGCGGTATGAAAATTCTTGCAGAAGGGTTATGTAAGGGGTCAGGAGGTTTTTACTGCGATTCTAGTTTTTAGTTCAAAATAGCAGCAGTAGATAACTCTGCAATCAATAGCTGTTATATCGTCACCCTATTTTTTGGCCTTGCTCGTCTCCCAGCGTTGATGCGAAGGAAGGAGATTAAATATGTGGAGTGTTTCACTAAGACCAAGATTGAAATGGCGACTGAGGCTCACTCTATAGACAGCTTGCATTGACTTCACGTTGCTATTGGCAACTACAGATACTCTAATCTGGTATTGCATCTGGAGACATACGGAACGTCAGAAAGCTCCCGTTTGCCATTAAAAGCACGTGATGTCTTTCTTTTTAATTTAGATTTTCTTATTTTTATTATTATTGCGCTAATAAGTCTAATAAGTCAAATGGAGAGCACCACATTTGCCTTATATTTGGACGCCATATGAAGCGATGTCAGATTCTTCTGATGATGTGACGTCATGTGCAAGCCGTCTGTATATTTAATCGCTTTCTTTCACATCAGTGCTGGGAGATGAGAGAGGCCAAAAAGTCAGGCTTCGATTTAACGCCTATTTATTGCAGCACAACCTATCGCTGCTATTTTGAACTAAAACCTAGAATCGAAGTGAAAAAAAAAACTGACATCTTACATAACCCTCCTGCAAGAATTGTTTTACTAGCTGTCCCCATTGGCAAGTTATTGAATTTTGAAATCACTTAGTCCATTTTAAGACACCGGTATATGTAATAATATTTTACAGGTTTACTGAATATTTTAATTAATAAATAAATTTAATAGAATAGAATGGGGAATATAAGGGGATATCTAATATAGTAAAGCTATATGCCAACTATTCTTTGGGTGAAGAGAGTGTTTGGCATGCTTTATTGTGTTCTTGGTACAACTCTGTTTAATATTTATTTAAGTGAAATATTTCTGAGAATTTCTTATGTTCCTAAAACCCACATACTTTCTACATACTTGAATAATTGTTTATATTTATTTTTTAATCAAAATATTGAAATGAAACTCTGTGAATTTCATATTTAGTTGAATCGATATTTTGAATTCTACTTCATTTAAACAAGAAAATAATGCAAAAAAGATCAAACATTTTACATTTATGTTCACTCATTGAATAAGATTTACTTGCTGGTATATTTTTCTTTTGTATAAATCACATTCGTCCTTTCAAGGTAACCATTAGCAAATAAAATATGTACTAAATTACTCGCATCTGCTAAAGTTTTATTCTAAGTAAAAGTGTACATTTTAAAGACGATATTAATATTCTTCATTTGTAAATAGTAAGCGAATATTTATGCAAACGTGTTCTGAAAACATAGCAAAAGCAGACCATCATTTTTATCAAACCGCAAATCATACATCTAGAAAACGGCATGGAATTTTATAATCATGAGTTCAAAAGCAGTGCATTTAAAATGTTTGCATTCTTAACACATGAACAGTTTTGTTAAAAATTAATACGTTTAAAGACAAAAATATTGGAACGCATTTGTTGTTTCTTTCGAATTTTAGAATTTAGAAGTACATTTAACACGCAATGCTACAATCTCAATATTTTGATGCACGCAACGGCTTTCATATGTGTTCTGATTTTCATACCAATTTGAATGCGTAATTTATTTCCAACTACTATTGAATATAGGAAAATTCTTAACGGTATTTAGTTGAAAAATAAGGTTTTCAAATCTACACGTAAAATTACATCCATGCAATGGATAAACAAACCGAAAATATTAGTTAAATATTACATACGGAATGCAGATTTATTAAACTATTAAATATACTTTCTGTTTCCATTCTCTCAAAGCTCAGCCATAAAAAATGCTATTCAGAATAACATTATTATTATTATTATTATTATTATTATTATTATTATTATTATTATTACGATTATTATCATTATTATGGTAATTGGCCTTATGCTTTACTATTTGAGATGTGAATAGATGGAAAATGCATTGCTATCAAAGCAATATATAATGTAATGCTGAATTAATACAATGTTAATTCGTCCTTTATCTTAAAAGAAATGGGACAAAAAGGTTTTCAGATTAAAAAAAAAAAAAAAAAAAAAAAAAAAAAGACGCTGAACATATAAAAAGGAAAGAACTTTTTAAAACACATTTTAATTAGCAATATATATATTATTCAAACGGTGTACGAATTAATAACTACATTGCAAATTCTTAATCACAAAAATAAACACTTTTTAAAACACTTTTTGTCACCAAATTAACAACACATTAATGTGTTGTGAATTAGAAAACTTCATATACAAAATATTTTTTGTGTTATGATTGTTTTCTTAATGTGTTACAAAAGCGTTGATATCTAGAAATTTGTTCCTAATATGTTGCAAAAGTGTTTCGATCTAAAAAAAAAATTCTAAAATTAGTGTTGTTAATTGTGTTGAAGTCGTGTTGTAAATAGTCTTAATGAAAATATTTTCTTACTATAGTGTTGTGCTGCACAACATTTTGACCCCAAATTAACAACACATTGTAAACACTACACAATTTAGAACACTATAAAACAACACATGTAAAACACTTTCAAAACACTTTCTACATGGTGCTTTTAAAAGAACACACACACACACTTGAAACATACTATTTATTAAAGATTTATAGCACAATTTTAAAAATGCATGTTCTGAAAACACATTTTCCCCTCTTGTAATTTTTAACAACACTTTTTCCACAATCTTTTTATTTGACACAACACATTTGGACCACATTAACAACACAATCGAAAATTATGTTAGTTAGAAGTGTTAATTATTATGTTAATTATTATGTTCAGTTATTGTTGCAAAAGTGTTTCACGAATTTGCAGTGTAAACATGCCCATTTATTTTCAAATTTACATACAGTCCATGCACAAAAAAAAAAAAAAATGCACACTATTAACAACTAAATTATAGACAATATTATTTTTTTATATTGTGAAAATTAACAATAACAAAAATTTATTTATTATTATTTATTGAAAGCAGGCATGGAAATGTTTCATATGATAATTAGAGATAGCAACTTTTGATCAATAATTCAATTCTTCATTTTAAAAATGTCAATAAAGGATCCATAAGCTGCGTTTTCGTTCCATAAAATAGACTAAAAATTCTATTATGTTTTAATATTAGAAGGCATATATTGTACAATTTTAACATTAGTTTTTGTATTTTGTTCGGATTTATATGACTTACCCAAGTTCAAATTTCGTATAATTCGTAGTTTTGATTACAAATACACAATTTCTGCTTTTTGTACCCCAATTTACTCTCTATTTTTAGTATTTTATTATGAGCGCAGCTTTGCGACACTTGTATTTCAACATATTTTGTATATTATGATGTGTTTTATAATATATATCAAGAAGAAAGTGTTGCGCGGTTGTGTTCATATATATAATTCATGTTAAAAATAGCAGAAATTACGTATTTTTAACAAAACTACGAATTATACGAACTTTGAGATTGTGCAAGTCATATAAATTCAAACAAAATACAAAAACTGTTCTTAAAAGCGTACAATATATACATTCGAATATTAAAATGTGAAATAATTAAGTCAGTATTACAAAATCGAATTTTAGTCTATTTCATGTGCCAACAATGCGTCTTACATTCTAAATGTGTGAAAAGGAGTGCATGTTTAATTATTCAGTAAAATGTTAAAAATATATATAGATCATTAAAGTTACTAGAAGGCTGACTATTTTATATTAATGAAAGCAATAGTTTTAAACGATATATACAATTATTTCTCTTCTATCAATACTTTAGAAAAAAAAAAAAAAAAAAAAACCTCGATGACGTGTCCAATGAGAGCTGTAGACAATTTGACTGATCTATAACTATTATTTAGTGAGGTATTCTTAAGATTTTCGTTTTTGCATTGCGATCAACTGTACAGCCGTGGGAAAATATGTATGCTCCCATACTTTCTTCCCCACAATTCATTGTATAATAATGTGACTGATACCAATTAATTAGTAAGAAAGCCTATTAATTAATAATATACATAAATACTACTTAAGTAATATAAACATAGGAATTGCACTAAATATTGAAACATTTAATACCAAATCCTAATTTTTATTTCATATTTGGATTAGTCGGTAAATTAAACTTATGAATACAAATAGGAAGGACTTCGGTCAAGTAGCTTAGAAAATATGAAAGTTTGAATTTTTGAATACATATTGTTAAATTCATTTGTTTATTTCAAGCTTCTGTAAAGGTCGATAGGCTAAAAAATTCATATGCTATCTATTTATATAAAATCCAAGTCTCTGTGTGTCCCTCACAATTCCGGTAGGACCGCCTCATTGTAATGAGTTATTGTTGAAAATTCCTAATGCAGGATTATCACAATAGCACCAAATGTTGACCAAATTGGCGTAATATCGCCAAATTTGACGAAATAGTGCCAAATTGGGCGACAGAAATAAGTTGTCATATATGAAGCCAACTTGGCGAAAGCTGGCTAATTTGGCGAAATTCCCATTTAAAACCATTAATATGTCATAATCGAGCTCACCGTAATTTAATTTAAACTCCGCGCTTTTAGGGTTTTTTTTCAAAATCTATGGGTGAGAATTTAAAGTGTAATATACAAAAATATACGTCTTTACATCTTCATCACGATGCTACTAATAACATTCAAAACTGGAAAGTGGACACTGATTGTTTTTCTTTCAGCGATCATCGGTTTATTACATATAATCTGGATTAAACTCCGATAGTTAGAGACAAGTCAAGATATAGGACTAAAAATAAGAGTTTTAAGAAGTTTAATGAGATGTTTAACATATATAAGCAAGATTGGCTGCATCAGTTTCTTCAAGTCAATACTCCTTTTGAGCTGGATGTTTGGGTTGAAGGATTTTCGGCTTCAGTTCATGATATAATGACAAGATGTTTTAAAAGATGCTCGATTATTCACAGACCTACTTTTAGGTGGTTTATCGATTGCTAGAAATCAAGTGTCAGCGTTATACAAAAAATAAAGATGAAATTTGGAAAATGTTTTATATATAGAAACATATGTGGAATTTCGGAACAGATATAAGAGGCAAGTGCGTGAAGCCAAGAGAATGTCGTGGTATCAGTTTTGTGGTCAAACGAACGACTCATTTGGTAACTTATATAAATTTATAAAAGGGAAGAAGTTGAAAACTACAGATTTAGTTTTTACGTCAATGGAGAGCTCCCATCCTTTTGCATCGTATGATGACGTGGCAGAGATGCTGATTCAGGAGCACTACGATGTTAATAATGTCCCTGACGCTATTTTTGAATATACTGCAGACAGATCTTATGAGAATGATCAAATTTTTTACAAAATCAGTAATAAAGAACTCAAGTATGCATTGGCACAGCAAGCAAACGGTAAGGCTCCTGGATGGGATGATTTGGATGCACTAACAGTGAAGAGCATATGTAGTAATTATCCGGAAGTTGTTCTAGCAATGTTTAGTAAGTGTTTAAGTATGGGACATTTCCCTCGATATTGGAAGGAGGGGATTGTCATTTACTTTAGGAAGCGTAATAAACCGGCCTCTTCTCCCAGAGGATACCGCCCAATTACCTTACTATCTATTCTTGGCAAAGTGTTAGAAAGAATCGTTGAAATAGAGCTATAACGATATTGAAATCACAAGATTATATTGAAAAAATCAACATGGTTTTAGGGAGAAAAAATCTACTGTAACTGCCCTTTCGGCAGTAAAGGATATAGTTAAACATATCTTGAGAACTCACAAGTATTGTGCGATTGTATCGTTGGATATAGAGGGAGCTTTTGACGCTGCGTGCTGGAAGACGATGGCGATGATCATTGATTCTCTCACAATTGCCGATTACCTCAAGTCTACACTCAAGAATCACATGTCAAGCCGCCGCAATGGTTTTAAGTTTGCTGGGGGTGTGCGATGGTACATAATGTTCCATGGCTGTCCCCAGGGTTCTTGCCTGGGTCCGTTCATTTGGACAATTTTGGCCGACAAATTGATTAAGGAGTATAAGCTTCTTCATCCGTATATTGTTTCGTACACTGACGACTTTGTTATTCTGGACGGCGAGGACACTCGTAGCTCTTTGGAAGACAAGATTAATAGTTCTCTGGAGACTTTTTGCGATATATGTACTAGTCTGAATTTATCATTAAGTATTAAAAAAAGCACTGAAAATCATGGTGGGAAAGAATACTCTCAAAAAAATCATGCTATTTTTAAAATCAATGGAATTTCAATACCTGTTAAACAAAATATTACCTACCTCGGATTCCACTTAGACAACCGTTTTAATTGGTTGCATCACCTGGACATGGTGCGCGAAAATATTCGTAATTTTGCAATAGGTATAAGAAAGACTGGAAGTCGTGACAGGGGTCTTCTGGCAAAACATAGGAAGATATGGTATCTTCAGATTATAGAGAAGCAAATACCTTATGGTTCAGAAGTTTAGCTAAACGACCTCAATTCTCTCGGTTTCAGAAGATTAAGCTCCTGTCAACGAGCGGGTTTAATGACAATTATTAAGACATATAGGAACGTGTCTACAGACTCACTTTTCATAATCACTGGTGTTCCACCGTTGTATGTAAAGTTGAAAATGATATCGAAAAGATATGAATTATTCCAGGGTAAGCGAAGTATTATGATTGGCGATCATGAAATTAAAGGCGACAACTTAATGCAGAAATTAAAGACTTTTGAATTTTCTGAGTATAATAGTCTTAAGCCGGGAGCCCACATGCGGAAAAATACGACGGAATTAGACAGCGGAACGGCAAATTGACCCCATATTTGCAGCGTACAAATGCGAAAACGCAGCGGAATTGTAGTTAGACATGTTTTAACTTTTTCCGTTTTCCGCGACGGCATATGTAGAAATCAAACTATGTAGGTTTGTCACAGACATGCGCAGTAGTTAACGCGGAAGAGCCAGCGAAAAACGCAAGTGCTATTCTCAATTCCAAGTCGTAAATTTGGAGTAGCGGAAAATTTGCCGCTGCAGATTTCCGTCTATATTTTTCCGCATGTGGATTCCCTGCTTTAGGAATCTTTATTTCATTCAGGATGTAAAGGACAGAGTTCCAGATTCAATATATCCTAGAACACAAATATGGCCAAGGGTGCATCCTCCGCTTTCACTGTGATGAGTGGTGACAGGGTGATTTATGACTTTGGAATACGTTTGCAACCCTACAATACAGTATATCAGGCAGAACGGACTGCTATTGAATACGCAGTAAAGTGGTTCATTGACTGAGAATATTCACATGCTAGACTGTACACTGACAGTAGGTCTTCAGTATTTTCTTTACAAAGACTTTTTCCTATGAACATTATTGTAAGAAATATTTTGACCTTTTCGTTAAAAATCCTTGGAAAACACTTTTTATAGGTTGGATTAAAGCCCATGTCGGTCTGACTGGAAATGAGCGAGCTGATGCAAACGCAAAAGCCGCTATTATTTTTGACGGCCCTAATCATAATGATATGGTGCCTTTTCCTGTGTCATATGTGAATGTTCATCCGAAAATGAACCTTATGCTAGAATGGCAAGAACATTGGTCAAATTCCGGCGTTGGCCGCAATACTTACATCATTTTTAATAAAGTAGACAGTGAATATATTTGCTCCAGCGAAATCGTGCAGTTTTACATCACTGCTCACGGATCTTTTCCAGCTTTTCTCTGCAAAATTTGCAAGAGGCCTTCTTCTCTGTGCATTTGTGGGGTCCACTGCGATGTGAAACATTACTTTTATGGATGATGTAGTCTCATGGTGCATTATTTTCGTATTAATAATGAATTAACTTTGAGACAAAATCTTTAGCGTACATTGCTTAATCCTGACAATTACCACAAATTAAAGGACAATTATAATGTTTTAAACAAATATTTTTCCATCATAAGATATAAATACTGACTCTTGTGGACACTTGTTGAACATTCAGAGTTATTTCTGGACATTTTGTTTGATGGTCGTCTATAACGCCTGTCTGAAGGATTTCAATACACTCGCCTTTATGCTTTAGTAGTTTCCTATCACAATGTGATAGCTATCTGTGTTTTGAGTGTTGTAAAAAAGGTTACTAGTTATTAGTTTAGAGTACATTCGTCGTCTGTAAATAGGTTATAGTTTAGATTTTAGTTATTTTTGTTTTGTCTGTAGGCACTGTCGCCTCTTATTTATGTAACAGATTACTTATTATGTGATATGGTTTTAATGTATGCCGTTGTGTTCCTGGCCTGGTTCCGTTGGATGGTATTGGGGAACTTTCGCCCCGGGACATTCACCCATAAATCTCACGGTTGGGGTCCAGTCCCTTCTGCTACTAATAACATAACAGCCAATAGACGCCGATGCACTGTCTGAGATCCTAACTGCCTGATTTTAATGTGCTTTAGGTAATTTTCCAGTATAGAGGCCTTGGCGAGCTAGAGAAAATGAAATTTGGCAACATATTTTCTAGAAACTTATTGACTGTTTCATATACACAAGTAATTTTTCAATATTTATACAATTTATTTAATATAAACAAGCCATTTAACAATTTTTGTATACAAATTGAAGTAAATTGATATAAAAAACAACAATAATATAGATATAAATATAATGTTTATAGGTTATATAAATAAACTTAAAAGTTTATTAATTTTGATTTCATAGCTGTTTATATCATTTGACAAAAAATCTCACTTCTGAAACCCAAATTATGACAAACATTAAAAAAGTACACCGAGGCCCAAATGCTGGAAAAGTATCATGCTTTATATAGTCAGATACAAAAGTTAAATTCTCGGTAATTTTCCACTTTAGGGGCCTTGGCGTAGAAGGATGATTGGCAACATATTTTCTGGCAAACTATTCGCTGTTTCTTTTCATATAGCCAAGCATTCGTTTTTAAATATTTATACAATTTATTTAGCATAAAGTAGCTATATATCTAATTTTATAATATAGACATGACCTGTAATCCGCAAAAAGCCTCAAATACGCACGACACTTGGAACCAAGCTGAGCGGATAAGTGGTCTTCTACTGTATTACAGTTTTTTATGAATGAGTTTTGCTAATAAAATCTCTTATTTCCATCTATCACTGCGAAACAGCCGAGAAAAACTCATATCTTTGTACATGTGTTGTATATATCTTTATACTTCATATTCCGCCATTTTGGACGGGCTATCTTTCTAGTAATTCATATATTTCTCGAAATTGGATTTAAAATTTTTATATATAAGATTGACATAATTAAATTGTTAGTTCTTAGCGTGTTTTGAAACGCGATCTGATAGTGAGAATAGCGACAAATTTTCTTTTGATGGTTATCGCTGATGATTAAACAAGATGGGGACGAAGGACTACACGAAAAAACAAAATAGTTCGAAAATTTCCCGCTTTTAGATATCGTGCTACAGAACACGCTGAGTACTGTCGATTTAATTATTGCCACCTTCTACTTTAGAAAGGAATATGAACTGTAACGCATGATTGTACAGATAACAAATCCAAATGCTTTAAATATTGGAGGGAAAAAATCGAAACGATGGAAACGTTATTCATCTAAGTTTTTCAGTTACGCTTCTAACTATACACAAAACGCAAGCTCTTTTTTAATGATCAAATGTGAGTTTAACATTGAAAGTTCCAAAATTTTCCTGCATAATTACAAAACTGCATGACCGAATGATTTCCTGCTTAATATCCGATTTACAAAAACTCAAATACGATGTCAAAATAAATCATAGCAATTTCGCCATCTTTTGGAGACATCTTGACTTTGGAGACATATCTGACTTGTCTTCTGGTGTGCAATGTTCAATCAATTTTTTAATTTCTCTAATTTTTAAAGTTTTATTTTTTTTTCAAAATTTCATTATCTGAAAAAAAATTATTTCATAGTTTGAAATAGTCGATTTTATCTACAGTACCTAGCTTTTAAAAAGTACAAATAATAATTTTTCTAAACAAGTCTCAATTCAAAAATATATTTACATATAAATTCTGAAAGCGAGAAAAACCCTTTAAAATAGTTAAAAATTACGTTCGAAAAGAATTTAATGAAGAAAATAGCATCATATTTAAAATAATTTTTTGTAGAGTCGTTTGCTTCTAGATGTTATAAAAGCCCATGCGAGAGAGACAATTTTTACCTAACCATTTTATATGCTGCTTTTCAAATATGTATTTGATCTTACTTAATCATTTCCAAAAAATAGCTATCAACTTTCGTGGCGGATGCGTCCTTGGGAACCGAAACATTCTCATTGAAAGGCAAACCAATTACAATTCTATTTCAGCAGATTTCCACTTGTATGCAATGAAAAAGCTGAAATAAGTGTAACACTAGAAATTGCGAAGTTTTGACTGGGCTTAGAGATCGTAGCTCGTAGGAGGCAGGGCACTTACTGTAATGAAAAAAAATAATCAGTAATTCAACTCCATATTCTGTTTGTTTCCTTTTGATATATGTTAGAGTCACATCTCTAACGTCTCGAATTAAATGCTCTTCTGTTTCTAATTTTTATACTTTTAAAAGGCATCTTTTGTACTTAAGAGTTAAACTCATACAATGGTATTTTTGACTCTCCCTTTGTATCTTAAACTTTGAACATAGAAATTTATCTTAACTCTTAAATCAATCTCTCTGTCTAATTCTTACTGTAATTCTATTTATATATCAATTATATTTTCAACTTGATAAACCTATTTTACGTTTCGTAATAAATTAGATTTTTTTTTTTTAAATCCTGCTGCACAATATATTTAATTTTTTAACTTCTTTTTGTTGTTTTCTAATTAAACATCCATTTCAATGCTTTTTCCCAAATAATGGAACATTTCTTATCAACAAGGTTTATCTGAAAAATTCGATGAATGTATGGATATCTCATAAACAACGAGAGTTAAAAATACATCCTTGCGCATGCGCAGGTAGAGACTAATGGAGAGGCGGCTCGTTGCAAGAAGTGCAAAGAAACGAAGAATAGTCTGCTATGGGCAATCGAACGGTGTATGTTTGAAAAATCGCGTCATATTGAAATGGGTTGGGTTGGGTTGATTTTTGACGGCCGATTATCAACTCGAGGGATATAGGCCTAAGGGGGAGTGCCCTCCGTGGGGGTCTTTCTAAGGGAACCTAGCCCGTATTTACGCATGGGAATCCACGGTTTCGAAGAAAACCACGAAAACTCCGAAACGGTTAGGCCGACGGGTGCGATTGGATTCGAACCCAGCACCTCCCGTCTACCAGCTTCGAGTGCAGAACCTCTCAGCCACTGGTGGGGTCATATTGAAATGGAGCAACGGATAAATATGAAGTTTTGCTACAAATTGGGACATCCCGTCTCAGAAACGCATGTAATGTTGGTCCAGTGTTACAGAACAGACGCAGTGAGCAAATAATGCGTGTATGACTGGTGACAATTCTTTCTACTTTAATAACTATACCTGTATATTGTAAGTACACTTTAGAGGAAAAAACTGACAAAAATTTCATTTTTAAGAAAAGTAGTAATTTGCAAAGTTTATCCAAATATGTTATTAGGTACAAAACAGAAACTAGTCTCAAAACAGGCATGCGGAATATGTTACTGAATTATGAAAAGGCATGAAGAGGATGAAGGTATAAAGCCGAAGACAGGATCATGATAAAATAATATATTGCAAGCGACGTCGTCTGGTACAATTTGGAGATCACCATAAAAGGTACTCCATGAAAGATTCGAAATATGTTACTGAGTTATAAAAAAGTATGAAGAGCATGAAGGTATTCAGCTGAAGACTGGATCATGTTAAAACAATATATTACAAGCGACTATAGTACATTTTGGAGATTACCATAAAAGGTACTCCATGAAAGATATTGCAATGGTTTTAAATTCAAAGTTGATATTGTAATCTCTCGACTATGTAAAATGGATCATGAAACAACTTAAATGCTTTCCTAGAAAAAAAGAAAAAAAAAAAAAAAAGATTGGCGTTAACTTATTTTTTAGCAAAATTTTAAAGGATGCTCGAAATATAAGAATTACTACAAAATTTTTGCCGTCTCACTTTTTTAAAATTAATTCTTCTCACTTTCTTATAATCAAGATAGTTCCCTGACTTTAAAAATTCTGGTAGTCATAAAGAAATTGTAACTCATTACACTTAATTTAAAGCAATGATTTATTTTTTTTTAATGCAATCTTCCCTTATTTTTTTCCGTTTCAGTTTTTTGAATTCGTCTTCCGGAAGCATAACATCACTTTTTCTGTTGGACAAATTTCACGTTCTCGAGATCAGGACTTTGTCTGAATACCAGCTGAGTAAAACATTATTGAAAATTATATCCGTTTAGAGAATCGGGTTACTTGAAAGCACTCTAAATTCAGACTTGTGCAACACCTCCACCTGAAACAAAAAACGCATGAACTCGCTCCATCCGAAGACTAAAAACATTATTAGAATTACATTAAAATTTCGTAATATTTTTATGATTTTTGCTTCGTCGATACGAAAAAGAAATCCTCTTGTCTGCCTTCTGGAGCTGGCGGGGAAATGTTTGTGAAAATGACGTCATTGTGACGCAGTAAAACAAAATAGCAATTTTATAATTAAAATCTACATTATTTGAAGTGAATACGTGAGTATTTATAAGAAGATGCAAATTAATATATTCAATTTTAGTGCATGTAATAAAAAAAGACATCTAGCGTATCAGACCTATCGCATATTTTGAAGCAAAAATTAATGAAGTCTGGTGTTATTTCCAAAGAAACACGGAACCAAACACAATTTTTTTTAAACAGATAATGGAATTAAACTTCTTTAATGGTACCTATTCTTCACAGGGTAGTCAATTTAAAAATTCGTTGTTTATGTGTAGAAAAACGTATTTCTAATTAGAATTATTCAGTATTAGTGAATAGCACTGTATTATTGCGAATATTATACAAGAAAACATGTTTAATAACATTTTAGAATTTATTTTTTTTTTTTTTTTTTTTTTTGTGTGTGTGTGTGTGTGTGTGTGTGTGTGCCTTTAAGTTTACACGCGTGTTTTTTTCCAAAATAGAGAAACGATTTTCAGATATAAAAGTCTCATTTAAAGATTATATGTGTTTCAAATTACAGTTTCTTGAACAGAATAATATAAGTTTTGTTACGATAAAAAATTTCTAACGAAGTCGTCTATATTTATATGTTTGTCAATACTTTTGCTGCCTGCTATATATAATAATGTCAGTTTTCTTTCCTCCTATTTTTATAAGCATATTCCACCATATATATATTATGTGCCATGATATTTGCTCATGCATATTGAAATCTAAAAAATTAATCACGCAATTAACTATCCAGAAATTTATTTTATTTGTAAATTTACTTTCAACATATTTTTACTAACTTATCTCCTTAACCCTAATAACATTTCTCCTTTCCTTAAATGCCCTTTTATTTAACAAAATTAAAGGTATGTACTCCACATAACTGACTCATCATATAAAATATAAAAATATTTGGGGGATTTTATATATCATATAAAAATTCTTTTTCTATACCACGACAAATACATTCAGCATACAAAAAAGTATTTATGCGCAAAATATCAATTCTGTAAATGCATTCGAAAATAAAGGAAATAACTTTACCCAGACGTTTTAAGTGCATTCGTTTAATTTGGTCGGGAAAAAATGTAATATATTTTACGGAAAAAAACTTATTTAGCATAACAAAATCTGAACCTAAAGAGATTTTGCTCTTTTCTTTTTAATCAAATATCACAAAAAGGAATAACCTTTTCCGAACAATGCAAATACAACATGCTTAATGAGAATTTTCCCAAGAGATGCATAAAAAAAAAAAAAAAAAAAAAAAAAAAAAACGGGGACATCCATTCCGCCGCAAATGAAAAAATAAGTTTCATTTTGGAAAACGCCATAAATTTATCTTTAATGCCTATTATACGCGTTGGGTTGAAAGATATATTCGCGCTTTTAAGAAAACTTCAATAAACAGCATTAGTTTCAAAAAGATCATATTTGATTCTCATTCTCTGAATTTCGTTTGTATTTTATCTTCTCTCTCACACCGTTTAACGTAATTGCGTTAATTTTCTTAGATATAAAATGTTACTCATTGCACGTGGTATATCATTTTACTTGATATTTTTTCCTCTGTTTATTTTATTCCAAGATATTCAATTGATTATTTCGAGATATCGTTTCTGTTATAGCTAAAAAACATGAATTATGCCGAAATTGTCCGATATTGCTAAGTATATTTAATCTAAAAAACACGCTTTTTACATATACAGTCTTACGTTTTATATGGAAATGAACTTTATCTTTTGAATAAACATAAATTAATATAATCCGTTTTTTTTTTTTTTTTTTTTTTTTTTTCGCATGTGGATTTAGTGCAAAAAAGTCACAATTACAGAATATAAATAAACGTATGTCAATGATTTTCATGCTTAAAAATATCTTCTTTTTTACTGCTGGGCAGATCTGTGCTCCTATAACAAACCACTAAACAACTACCCAGACATATAGGGGTTGGGATTAATTAAAGGCGGAAAAGGCGGACAGCTAACTAAAACATAAATAAGAAGGAACCTGCGTAAAGAGAGGGGAAGACTTAACATCCCTAATTACACCAATTATTCCCCCGAGTGAATTATGTAAGCAACTCCTAATCACTCAACCTAGAATATCCATAGTGTTAATATAAAACTTATAATTGATAACATAATATAATGTGATCGTGAAATTGGTCCTGGCTAACTTCTACGATAAGGAATTGCCACTTATCCCGAAAAAGGCGGCAGACATCTGCCTCAACAATACCCCAATGCGTTGTGAATATTTTTGAAGGAGAAATTAACTTTTAGATTACGCAAATAAACTAAATTAAAATATTAAATTTAAACATTGATAAACCTTAAGAACTTCGTACTTGACCTCAAATAAAATACCTAATAATAAAATAATTAACAAAGACTCATGGTTGAAAATAACGTACTCAAATTTAACATCTAACAAATTTTATTTACAATTTATATTTACAATTGGAAAAGATGTGCCATACGACGCGCTTGCTCTACATAAACAAATAAAACTAGTCATTTTCATTATAACAATATTTCTAAGTTGCTTATTTATCAATTTAACTTGACACATGGTAACCAAATTGAGAATACAATGCCCTAATTAACAAATGCATAAACACACTTAAATACAGGGAACAAAATATATAAAAATTGACAATACCTTCTAACATCGTTTGGTTAGTTGAAGACAACTCCTGGTGAATTTTGGCAAAGAAATTTAGTTGAGGCCATCACAAACACTCTAGCTCTCAATCGAGCTACGATGCGGTCCCGCTAATTTAAATAGCGGACAGGTGACATCTACAACAGGAGTACAACTCCTGACCTCTACTAAAAATTACAGGCTTCTACATACGAGGAATTACTGCGACTTCTCATCTTTGAGAATCAACTACGGCTTATTAACCTCTTGGCATACTCTGACTACTTCATCTCTTGGAATTTCAACTAAGACTTCTATATTGAGAATACTGCTTATTCTTATGTAATACACTGTTACATACAATAGGGGACGGGCTTCAGAAGTGTCCGCTCCATCAGACCTCGGAATAACCGACCCCACCCCCCCTTAAAACGACCCCACTTCAACGCTTTTCATTCATTAACGTGAGGACGTGCTCAGTTCAAAAGGGCGCCTCCCTTTTCGGGGTCCCTAGGAAATGTAAGCACATGACTACTAAATGTGAGGTCTAATTTTATGGCCTGTAATAAACAAACTAATAAATCTACTCCTGGCATTACTGTCATTGTTACCTTGGCCATTGTTAAATTGTCGTCTCGCTGGCGTCATTTGGGTAGCATCCCAAAGATGCTTTATATAGATAACAGTCACCTGTTTCAATCTTAACTCGTAAACAGCCTGTATTTCCAATACATATATACATAACCATACGTAAATTAATAATAATACATTTAATACACAATTTTAAAACACAAAAATAACGATGATAATAATTCTGACTTTCAATATGTATAAATTCAGGCACATTTTTATAAGAAATGTCTTTAAACTGCTGAACACGCTACGTGTCTCTCTGTTACATGTAATAGGGAACGGGCTTCAGCACCCTCCGCTCAGTCAGAGCCTGGAATAAACGACCCCTATTAAAACGACTTCTCTTCAATGCTTGCCGTTCGTTAACGTGAGGACGTGCGCGGATCCACGTGGCGCCTCCCTTTTCGGGGTCCCTAGGAAATGTAAGCACATGACTACTAAATGTTAGGTCCAACTTTATAGGCCTGTAATAAATAAACCAATAAATCTACTCCTGGCATTACTGTCTGGTTATTGTTACCTTGCCGTCTGGCTAGCGTCAATTGAGTAGCATACCAAAGATGCTTTATATAGATAACTAGCAGATCTACCCGGCTTCGCTCGTGTCAATAATAATGGTCCACCCGGGTAAAATACATTAAAATGAAATAATACGGCAGTGACAATAACTGAGATTGGTGCATTACCGTCCACGAATCGTTAAAAGACCGATAAGAAATATAAGTAAAATAGTTTTAATTGCGTCTACTATTAACTATACCATAATAATGTATATTCCAACCAAAAGTCATAACATATATTAAAGTACAATTATTTGCTTTATAAGCGTCATTTAAATAATAAAAAAACATTAAAAATATTAAAAATTTACATGTTTCGACTCTTTCATTGAGTCATCTTCAGAATATATATATATATATATATAAAAACTACAAACACAATGCCAATTGTGACATTATACTGATGATGGCAATGACCTCCCATAAATTTTGCCTTTGCTAAATTTTTTTTAACTTATGATCATCATACAATTTCGTTTTTCACACTGTCGAATAGAAAAAGCTTCTGTCAAATGAAATTTATTTGAAAATTGTATCTCAATTTTTTCATGTGAATGGATTTTAAAGTAATTTTCCATCATGGATATTTTTGATTTGCATGCAGCCAGGATAAGATTTCCGCATTTTTTCACACCAGTATTTTGTTAGAGTAAATGATATTTCATTTAATCGGGACACTCTCTCTTGATTTAACAGAACAACATTTTCTTTAAGAATATACCGGTGTGCAAAAACGTGGAAATCTCATCCCTACATGCAGCCCAATTACGAAAGATATACCTGTTTGCTCTTAATGCAATATTATAAAGTAAAGACATTGATGAACTATGAGTAACTCTAGCATCATATTGTTGGTGGCAATAACCTAACCCAACCATAAATTTAACTTTTACTGCAATTTGACCTTTAAACATCGCACATTTGATTATTCCAAAATCCAATAGAATACAAAAAGTACTTTCAGTATTTTTTTTTTTTTTGAAAAGCTTATCTCATTTTACGGATTGTTTATCCATTTTAAATTAATTTCAATCACGGATATATTTTTAAATATACCTGTAACCCAATTCAGAAAGATATATCCGTTTGCTTTTAATGCAATATTATGAAGAAAAGACATATCTAAGAGTAACGCCTAGCACCATATTGTTGGTGGCAACAACCTAACCGTACCATAAATTGCGCTTTTACTGCAATTTGATCTCTAAACATCATGCATCCCATTATTTCAACGTCTAACAAAAAAGTCTGTCAGTCATGAAATTTTGTTTAAAAGAGAAAAAAAGCTTACCCTAAAAAATAGTAGCTATAATTTCTATTTAATATAAATCGTACAAAAATCGTATTTTATATAACCGTATTCGATACAAATCGTAGAATGTTATCAGTGCATTTCAGGTATTAAAACATTTATCTAAATGATATAATTAAAGATTACAAAGAAATATGGAATAAATTGTAGCATCCAGTTTTTAGAGCCAGTGTGAAATTATACTGATGACATTGACGTCATATCTAGCAAACGATTTTTTTTTTTTTTTTTTTTTTTTTTTTTTTTACTATTATCATTTTCCTTATTTGATTCTTGATATTGAAACGACTTCATTAAAATAGATTTTTTAACATTCAACTAAAGTACTTCTAAGGTCATTTTAAAACATGCTTAGTTAAAGTTTTTACATAAATATATGAAAAATGTGCATTTTCTGATTAGAATGACGTCGATTTCAAAAGTGTAAAAATATAGCAGTCGAATCTGAATTTTATTGGCTAATAAAACAAAGTACTCGAGTTATCACTTTTTTAAAATTATTGAGCAGTTTTTTAGATGTGTGGCAACAGGAAAGAAGCTATTGAATTGGAAAATTTAAAATGAGATATTTCTATAATATTAAATTATGAAAGATGATAGAAAAAAAGGATAAATATTGGTCTGATGATTTTTTAAAGGTGACAGGGATCTATTCCACGTTCTAAAGCCTATGTACAGCAAGTTTCGTGCAAATCGGTCAAAAATTAAAGATTTGTATAAAGGACATACACACAGAGAACAGCTTTTATATATATAGATAGTCACCTGTTTTAATCTTAACTCGTAAACAACCTGTATTTCCAATACATATATACATAACCATACGTAAATTAATAATAATACATTTAATACGCAATTTTAAAACACAAAAATAACAATAATAATAATTCTGTCTTTCAATATGTATAAATTCAGGCACATTTTTATACGAAATGTCTCTAAACTGCTGAACACGCTACGTATCCCCAGCATTTACTTAGGACAATAAAATATAAGAATGTAATTAAAGAAATATTTTCTTTAAATTTGCCTTATCTTTATTTACAACATTTCGTTTATGCTAATAATTATTTAAGTAATCATAGCCGCTATTTAGTTCATTTTTAATAATTTTCACTATTATAAATGAAACATATAATTTTAACGTTCTTAAAATTACAAAATGCCATTAAGTTTGCAGGCGTGTGCTTTGAAAAATAGTGAAAAGATTTTCAAACATAAAAGTCATATTTTGAGATTATATATTTGATAAAATTAGAGTTTCTTGAACAGAATAATGTAAGTTTTGTTTCAATAAATATATTTTCTTAACCAATTGGTTTACATTTATGTTTGTAAGTTTTTTCGTTCCCTGCTGTGTATAGTAACATCAGTTTGCTTTCCTTCCACTTTTAGAAATATATTCCCTTATACAGATATTATGTGACCAAGTTATTTGCTTGTGCATAGACAAATCTAAAAAAAATGACCACCCAATTAACTATCCAAAAATTTATTTTGTTGTAATTCATTCATTATACTTTCAACATAAGCTTATTTTATTTAACGAAATCAAAGTTATATATTCCACATAATTGATTCATCATTTACAGAAAAATAGAAAAATAAGTAAATGTTATATTTCATACAAAATTTGTTTTTTTTTTTTATATATACCAGGACAAATGCATTCAGCAGACGAAAGAAATATTTATGCGCAAATTATTAATTCATTAAATGCATTCAACAATAAAAGAAAATAACTTTACCCGAAGGTTTCAAGTGCATTCGTTTAATGGTCGGAGGAAAATATAATATATTTTGAGAGAAAACTTTATTTAGCATAACAAAATCTGAACCTAAAGAGATGTTGCTCTTTTCTTTTTAATCAAATATCATAATAAGAAATAACCTTTCCAGACCAATGCAAATACAACATGCTTAATGAGAATTTTCCCAAGGGATGCATAAAAAAACGGTGACATCCATTCCGCCGCAGATGAAAACATAAGTTTCATTTTGGGTAACGCTATAAATTTGTCTTTAATGCCTATTATACGCGTTGGGTTGAAAGATATATTCGCGCTTTTAAGAAAACTTCAATAAACAGCATTAATTTCAAAAATTTCAAAATGTTATTTTTATTGTCCGAATTTCATTTCTATGTTATCTTCTCTCACACCGTTTACCGTAATTACGTTAATTTTCTTGAAGATATAAAATGTGACTTATTGCACGTGGCATGTTTTTTTTAACATGATATTTTTCCTCGTTTGTTTTATTTCAAGATATTCAGTTGCTTATTTCAAACTA
Organism: Maratus speciosus; assembly: GCA_963932465.1. Classification (NCBI taxonomy): domain Eukaryota; kingdom Metazoa; phylum Arthropoda; class Arachnida; order Araneae; family Salticidae; genus Maratus; species Maratus speciosus. Next base: position 375,832,960 of record OZ010788.1, on the reverse strand, counting down.
TCGTTTCGGTTATTGTTAAAAAAAAACATGAAATATGCAAAATGTTTCGATATTTTAAGTATATTTAATCTAAAATGCGCGTTTTTTATGTATTCAGTCTTAAGTTTTATATGGAAATGAACATTATCTTGTGAAATCAACATAAATTTATACAACACAGTTTTTTTTTTCTTTTCATGTGAATAATTTGTGTATTAGAAGGAACATGTCTTATAAAAAAAAAAAAAAAAAAAAAAAAAAAAAAAAAGCAATTGTTTTGTGTTTGCCGCTCAGGTTTTTCACTGAAAATTACTTTTCTGATGAAAATGTCGCATGACAGATCTGAATAGCCTTTGTACCTTTGCCAATGTACTTTTGTACCTTAACCTTTTACTATGAAATTTCTATTTTTGCCGTATACAGGGCATTCCCCAAAAAATTTTGAGCTCTTTAAAGTTTTACCTGTTCGAGAAACATTTCCACTGTAAATTCCAAATGCGTTAAAAAAATTTAGGAAATAAGTTTAAGCTTTAGAAAAAGTTCGGCCATTAATTGTTGAAAAGTTATACATAAAAAAAAAAATCACAGGTTATCTGTGTCCTATGATAAATACTTTAAACAAATTATCCGTGTTCTCCCAAATACAACAGGACAAATTTAATTTTCTTACGCTAAAAGCTAACCGAGTTATCGCACTTTATATTTTTATATAATTTCAGCGCTTTCTAGAAATAAACGCTGAACTACTCAGAACAGTTTTCCGGCACTAAAGGCGTTTATAACCTCGGAAGGTTTTTAGATTTTCCAAAACATAAAGTATCAAAACTTGGCGAATTTTGCTTTGAAAATAACAGAATGTTTACTGTTGTATTTGTCAAAGCATCGATATTTTTTGGAAATATGAGTTATATGACTCTGGGACCGTACACAAATTTAAAATATGTAATTTCTTTAAAGAAATAAACTGGCTGTTTGATCCACGTATATTAATGAGGAAACCCTGGCATTAATTTTTAAAAAAGATATAATTAAATTTTTATACGGCCCATGAGCATTAAAAAAACATTAAGAAAATACAAATATAAATAAGTGCGAGTTGTAAGTCAAAATTACGTTCACTACTAATCATATCACAATATTAAAATATTTATTTGCTTAAAAGACGTTATAAAAACACATTAAAAGTAAATTAAAATATATTGGGAGTTTGTAACGATACATTATCTTTTCGTATCCCGAATTTATGGGTTGAATGGTTGGACCACTCACGTCGTCGTGACATAGAGGGAACACGAGCAATCGCAAAAAATGTAGGGCGCGTTATATGATTGCTTGTTTATATTTGATGAATTATATATTCATATGCATTTGTAATTTTATGTTATACATTCTGATGACAACTCAAAAAATTAGTTGAAACATGTAAATATAGATTTTAATTTACTTTTAATGTGTTTTTATAAAGTCTTTTAAGCAAATAAATATTTTAATATTGTGATATGATTAAGAAAATATTTTGCATGTTCTGATAAGTAACAACAGTGTAAATGACATTCTTCTTCGCTCAAACGTCATTGTGTAATAATATTTTGAATTCGAAACTTTCCGTCAATAAAACACATTTATATGTTTTTAGCGACTGGAAGTAATTCAATAAATTAAGAAACATCATTGTTGGGAGAAGAAGGATATTTTAAATGGTTTGTTTGCCATAGTATTCATATTTTCTTTTTCTAAATGTACACTATACAAAAAATTCACTAAAAATACGGAAAGTGTACTGGCGATCGAGACGCCAGTACTATGTCCGTATTTTAACGGAAATTTTGCTCCGTAAATTCCAGAAAAATGGAAATTTTTCTGGAATTTAGGGGAAATTTTTCCGTTAAAATACGGAAATAGTACTGGCGCCTCGATTGCCAGTACAATTTCCGTATTTTAGCGGACTTTTTCGTACAGTGTAATTTATAGGATTCACAAATGCAATTCAGCAGGTGCTCATATCTTCAGCAGGTGAATAATTAAGGCGCGTCCCAATCTTTTTTGTTGACACCCTCGTATATGACCGTCGGTCCCCTTGTTAAAAATTGAGTGGCGGAAAATTTTCGTTTATTAAACAATTACTAAGTCACAATTAAGCAATTATAAAATCGTATGCAAAGTGAAATTTTACTGTGAGATTTTAACATTAGCTGATTTAATATAACAATATCTGTTTTAAATGCTTTTCTCCGATTTTTTCGTTTCTTTTGTAAAGATGAAGGAAAACTAGTAGTGTCCGTCAAGATATGACGGTAAATAACTTGAATGCTTCATTACAAAAATTCTTGAATTTTAAATTAGTTGCTTTAAAATTAATTATTGAATGACGAATTTCTGTATTGCATAAGTGATTCCTGTTTCTTTAAGGCGATAGATGGTGCTGTCAGTCCAACGTATTCATTGAAGTGAAATAATTTTAAGTTTATAATTTACAACCAATTATCCTTACTTTTTATCAGAAATTTACCTAAAAATACCGGGTAGATAAATTATTTTTATTTACAACGGCCTCATTTAAAAAAAAAAAACATTGTTTATTTTCATTCATTTATTATTATTTTTTTTTTTAACTACACAACCATTAAAAGCTGCCATGAATTTTATTTTTATCTGTCTGATTCTCTAAAAAACTGAATTTGAAACTTGATGCTGCTAATGATTTATCTATTTATATAAAATCCAAGTCTCTGTGTGTCCCTCACTATTCCGGTAGGACCGCCTCATTGAAATGAGTAATTGTTGAAAAATATTAATACAGGGTTACCACAGTAGCGACAAATGTTAGCCAACTTGGCGATAGTTGGCTAATTTGGCGACATTCACATTTAAAACCATTAATTTTTCATAATGGAGGTCACCGAAATTTAATTTAAACTCCACTCTTTTAAGATATTTTTTCGAAATCTATGGGTGAGAATTTAAAGTACATCTTTACATCTTCCTCCCGATGCTACTAATGAAATAACCGCCAACAGACAACGGTGTACTGTGTGAGCTCCTAACTGCGCGATTTTAATGTGCTTTAGGTACTTTTCCAGTATAGGTGCCTTGGCGAAAAAGGAAATTTGGTAACATATTTTCCGGCAACCTATTCACTGTTTCATTTTATATACATACGCATTTTTTTCGATATTTATACGATTTATTTAACATGAAAAAGCCGTTTCTCTAATTTTATACAGAAACAGATGTAATTTGTACATAAAAACATCAATAATATACATATAAAACAAACAAAAACGCTCATCAAATTTGTTTTCATAGCTGTTTATATGATTTGACAACAAATCTCGATATTTTTCCGTTATACGGACACCATGCCAAAATGTATGCTAATGCGCCAATTATTTCAAAATGCTAAAAGATATTTGTAATTTTATGCCAGCAGTTTAATATGAGTTTTATTGCTTTATTTTATAGCAGTTATTTGTTCACTTATTTTAAGTATATATTTATGATTTGATGAAATAGTTCGTAAAAGTCTGGAATTTTCAAATGTTATATTTTTTAAATGCTCACTTTAGTATCGACAATGGTTTTTCTTTTATTTTTTAAATGCTTCAATTCACGATTTTGCGCCAACTATTACGCTTGGCGACAATGGTGTCCGCATAACGAAAAAGTTCCCAAATCTCACTTTCTGATGTCCAAATTACACCAAGCTTTTTTTAAAAAATGCCAAAGCCCCTACAGTGGAAAAGTACCAAACTGTCTATTATTTTGCGCTATCCGTGTTATAATTTGTACTATATGCAAGGGGAGGGCACAGATGTCATATACGCCCCATACAGGCGCGATTTTTTTCTGACGCCATTGTCATATACACAACGGGTACTTAACTGGCACCAAAGTGTCGTAATTTTGCTTGATATGGTAATCTGGATGTTGTTGTTTATGCTGTTGATGTTTTCGCCAAATTGGCGTCGGAAAAAAATCGCGCCAATATATGATAACGTATACGACAACTGTGCCAAAGTTTCTGTAAAGCAGTATAAGACTAAAAAATTAAGAATAAAATAAATGCAAAATAAGACTAAAGAAGAAAGAAAAATCATGTGTTAAGCATAGAATATGAAGCACTTTCCAACACATCCTGAATGCTTTAACAAAACTTCGTTATTTAGGGAAATAAGGTAAATAAGATAACGTTACTTCTTAGATATCCCGTCGACCAATTTCGCCAAATTATATAAATCGCCAAATAAATAGTAAAACATTAATAAAAATACAAATAAAACGTCGAATTAATGGTTTTATTGACCATTATTGGCATTTAATTAATTAATTAATGGCAACCATTATTGGCAATTAATCTTACAATTTGGCGACAGTAATTTGGTCGACGGGATAACTAAGAAGTACCAAGATAACTAAGTAAACATTTTAGAAAACGTATAAAAAAACTTAAAAATTGATTTCAGAAGTTACCGTCCATAGCCAATAGTACCGTTATTACATGCCACTATTTAGCTAAAATTTAATTTAAACTACTCTTAAATCTACTGAAATCACATTTCCAGATATTATCATCCATAGACGGTTATGTATCCAATTCTTTGCGTGACCATGTATATCATTTTATCTATATTCCAGAAACATTTCTTAGGAAACTAAATGCAGTTCAGCGTAAAAATGCATAACTTCTTCAAAAACCACCTTTAAGCAATTTACTCTCATACTCACTAACCCTTACGAATTCTTTTGTGTAGCCCTGCATATGAACTGTAGCATTTATACACACAGTATAGTATGCATAAATATAGTGAAACATAAAAGCGCATATCATAATTAAAAATGCATTTCTAGCAATCATTGCTTATGTACAATACTTCGGAGAAAAGTTTCTTGGCAAGAAAGAAGTTTGCCAACGTATTTTCTGGCAACCTGTTTACTGCGTCATACTCACAAGCAATTTTTTCCATATGTATACAATTTGGCACAGTTGTCATATATTGGCTCGATTTATTTCCGACGCCAATTTGGCGAAAACATCAACAGCATAAACCACATTCGGGTTACCATTACAAGCAAAATAACGACACTTTGGCGCCACTTAAGTACCCGGTGCGTATATGACATCGGCGTCAAAAAAAAAAAAAAAATCGCGCCAATATGGGCGTATATGACATCTGTGCCGGCAATTTAATATAAAAAAAGCTATTTACGCATTTTTATGAAGAAACAGAAGTAATTTTTGCGCAGATGTCATATACGCATGGGGGTTGGCGTGATTTTTCTATGACGCCAATTTGGCAGAAATCTCGCTTTCAAATACCAGTTACTTATATATTTTTCAATTATTTGCTATCATTTTGAAAAGGAAATAACTATAAAAAATCTCGCTTTCGAATACCAGTTACTTATATATTTTTCAATTATTTGCTATCATTTTGAAAAGGAAATAACTATAAATAAATAAAAGTTTGAATAATAACTATAGAACAAAGCAGTTTATATAATTAAAAAACAGAAAATAAAAGTAAATAAACAATTTATTAATAAATAAAAAACAATAGTCGGGTTACCATAGCAGGCAAAATAACACCATTTTGGCGCCAGTTAGATAACCCGGTTCATATCTGAAATCTGTGCCGTAATTTGTATATAAAAATATATATATATATATATATAGAAACGATTTTTCATGCATATAAGTGCATATATAAACAAAGATAAAAGTTCATTAGATTTGTTTTCATAGCTGTTTATATATTTTCGCAACATATCTCACTTTCTGATGCTCGAATCGCGCCAAGCTTTTCTTAAAAATACGCTATAATGGAAAAGTACTTAAATAAATAATTAACAGAAATAACAGATTATACAAACTAAAACTTTTTATCTCGAGATCAAAGCATTGTTTTTAATTTCGATTAAAAATACATATATCCTTGGATTACTTCAATTGAAATTAGTTTCATAGCTTAATATCTCATTTCATAAACCTAAACAAACACAAGTGATTCATTCATCGTGAAACGTCAAAAATATTAAATCATTGAGGTAATCATTCACAAAGTAAGGTCTCCAACAATCAATGGGCAATATTCTAATGACGTCATAGTAGGTAAAATGGTGGCGGTATCGTTTGTTTATGTTTTGTAATCACAAAGATTTAATTTTGCTCTGTCTCATAGTTACATTATTTTATTGTCATTTTTATGAGCTCAGAACAAAAGCCTATTTTTTCATTATTTAGTTATTAAAGACGGAAAAAAATCATAGATGCATGATTTTAAAATTTTAAATAATTTTCTTTCTTAATACTAAAAAATAACATACAGAAAGTAACAGCGAGTTTAAGTTAAATAAGCTTAACTGTTTAATTCTGTTGTAATGTTCAAAATAACTGTATTTATTAGATTTCAGTACTCAACATCAGGACCCGATTAAACTTTGAAGTTAGAGGAATTACAATGTCATTTCAGGACCTTTCTTTTGGAGAAGCTTTTCTAAATTCCATATATACATGGAAAATCTTCAGTGTTAGAAATATTATTCCTAGGACTGACATAACACGAGAACGGCCTGCATTTTTACACAAGTTTTTGAACGCTACTTTATATCAAAAATTTTACTAAAAACTGGTTACTTTTTTATTATAGCGGCCCACACTATTAGGATTATGACAAGTTGCAGCCAATTTTGCGAACTTCGTAACCAAGATCGTGAAGCACACACACATAATACCATATAATACCATTTCATGAAATCGTATACGATAATTTAATAGTTTTTAACCTTACTTCAAGTGTGTTATTTATTTATTTTTAAGGCTCAACAATCTAAATTGTCCAATATATGAATAAAAAAAAAATGTAAACAAAGATTGAATAGACATGACCGCAAAAAGCCTCAAATCTGCATAACACTTGGAACCAAACTGTGCAGATTAGTGGTCTTCTACTGTACACAGTTTTTCATAAATGTGTTTCGTTCTTAAAATGTGTTATTTTCATCTATCACTGCGGAACAAGCGAGAAAACTCATATCCTTGCACATGAGTTGTATATATCTTTATATCTAAATTTCCGTCATTTTTTGACGGGCTACCTTTCTAGTAATATATAATTTTTATTACTTGAATTTTATTTTACATTTTTATACATTTTTTTAAATTTTAAACTTGGATATAAAGTTAATTTCTTTTATAGCTCTTATATGAATATTTTTCTTTCTTTCCGTTTTATTTTTTACGCAAATTAATGACAAACTTTTCTTTCTGACACAAACACATACATTTTCTTGATAATTGTCAGAAAATATACCGGAAATATTAGTTCAGCTCAATTTAATTAATTGACAGTTACATGCAAAATATTTTAAATATATAATCATTATTTTGTTTCAAAATATTATTGAGTGTTAAATTTTATTTAATTATAAAGCATTCAAATAACGATAATAATAAAATAAAAATCCTATAACTTCTCTTCCTATTAGAATATGCTATTATTGAAATGCATTATCGACAAAAATATTACACATTTTTCCAAGCTTGGATACTAACTGTGGCGACCGGTTTTGGTTATCAGTGGATTTCTTAAATTAACTAACACTATCTTAAAAATAAATCAATTGGCACTTACTCAATTAATTCCACGGGATATCAAATTTTCTCTTCTTTTAATTGGAAGACACATATTTACATCTATTATACACTATAATACATTTTATTTACAAAAGCGAAACGCGTTCTTAAAAACAGAATATTCTTTCAACAACACCATCTCGAAGAAAACAGAGAGAGCGCGCGCGATGAGCCCAGGAGGGGTTACCTTACGTAAACAATAGATCCATTGCTGCCCCGTTATCGCCCATTTGGCGTCAAAACATATAATTCTCCACACACTCCCCACCTGGACTCATGAGAGTACATAATGATAAATCAACATAAACATTCTTATAATAAACTTGACCTTAAATGACAACTCAAATGATAAAATAGAAAATTTTCAATCTACAGGCGTTGAAGTATAAAGAATTAAACATAAAATAATAAAGTCATGATCAATATAAATAAATAAAAAAAAATTGATGCTCTTATAACATGTAGCTACATGAACATATCTGGCCAGATATTTTACCTGAATAAGATTAACTGAATATATATATATATACATAATATAAACAAATTAAATACCATTATTAATTCAATTATCTTTTCAATTTGAAATAAAGTACAATTATGCATAAATGAAAGATTTTTATTAAATAAACAACAAATTGCAAAACACACCCCCCCCCCCCCAAAAAAAAAAAAATATTTCCTAACATGAATTTATAAAACAAACACACTTTGATATTCAAACACTAGTAGAAAAAATAAATTTCAAATCAAGTACTGAAATCACTTATCATTCAGATATCTAGTTCAAAAGGATACAAAAGTTGTATTGGTTTTCTCAGCAGTCCTTTAGCAGTTTTTATTATGCAAGCACGAATAAGTTTATCTCTGCTAATAATGACTTCCTTAACTATTCCTAAGTCCCACAACAGTTTAGATTTAGCAGTACCATCTACTAAAACAACATCGCCAATTTTTAAGTTTTTGTGTCTTTCAGGAGTTTTAAATTCATGAACTGAACTTAAATTCAATAAGTATTGTTCCTTCCACTTAATCCAGAGCTGTTTCAACAACTTACTTTGATATCGTTTTCTCCTTAACAAAGTTTCTTTAGTAGAAATTTTATTTTCTAATTCGGCAAAATGTAGAGGAAAACTGATGTTCTCTCTTCCTAGCTGAAGGAAATGGGCCGGGGTAAGTGGCTCTGGCTCGCCGAAATCACTTGTTTTGTAGGTTAGCGGTCTCATATTTATTATGGCTTCTATTTCTGTCAAGATTGTTGCCAATTCTTCAAATGTGATGAGAGCTCTTCCCAAAATTTTTCTTAAAGGTTCTTTTACACTTTTTACGAGCCTTTCGTAAAACCCTCCCACCATGGGGCACGCTCGACGATAAATTTCCATGTCATACCTTTATTCGATATAAAATCCTGGAGTTCTTGATCTTTAATGATTTTCTCAAATTGTTGTAATTCTTTATCAGCAGCCTTAAAACTCTTTGCATTATCCGAAAAAATCATTTTACAGTTTCCGCGTCTTGAAATAAATCGACGAAAACACAAAAGGAAAGATTTTGTAGTCATATCCCTGGCTGCTTCCAGATGTATTGCTCTTGTTGTGGCACAGGTGAACAGTACAATATATGACTTTGACGTCTCTTTATTCTCTGTTCTTACGATTATCGGTCCTGCAAAATCCAATCCTATAACGGTAAACGCAGGAGATTCTGATATTCTTTACTTCGGAAGTTAGCCAGTTAGTTGGTCAGCTGCTTTCGCATTGCATTTTTTACAAATTAAACATTTCCTGACACTTTTCCTAATTAATTGTCTTCCTTGAGGAATCCAAAATTTTTTTCGGATTTGTGCAAGTGTCAAAGAAATTCCACTATGCAACAATTTTCTGTGTTCTTGCATAATCAGCAACTCTGTAAATTTTTCATTCTTTGGCAATATGACTGGATTGCTTTCATTTAAACTAAATGAGCCTTCATTAAGTCTGCTTCTGATTCGTAAAATTTTATTTTTATCCAAATATGGATATAACGAATAAATTCTTGAGGTCTTCTTAATGGGATTTCCTTCTTCTAATGACTCAATTTCTTCCTTATAATTTTTCATTTGTACTTCTTTAATTAATAATTCTTCAGCTTCTGTCAATTCTTCAGCAGATAATACACCTTTATGTTTAATTGGACTTCTTAGATTGAAGACAAATCTTTTAATTCTTGCCACTGTTCTAATTGCCTTCAATAAAGAACTAAAACGCTCAATCACTATAAGTGGTTTCTGTTGTTCTGATGAACAAAGGTTTTGGGAAATTACTTTTCCTTTAGCTTCTAGTTGCTTCATATCTTCATCTACTTCTGTATCTTCCTTGGGCCATAAATTTGAATCCTTAATTAACCATGGAGGCCCTGACCACCATAGATCATCGCTCTCGAGGTCGAGAAGTGAGAGTCCTCTCGTAAGCCTGTCAGCAGGATTTGAGCTACCGAGACAATGTCGCCAGTTCATCGGATTTGTCAAAGTTTGTATTTCCGATACTCTATTGCTGACAAATGGCTTCCAAGTACTAGATGAACTCTTGATCCAGTGAAGTACGATGTTCGAGTCAGTCCAATAGTGTACTTTATTTTCACTTATCTTGAGAATGGACATTACTCGTTTTCCAAGTCTAGCTCCAATCATAGCACCCATTAACTCCAAACGTGGTAAAGTTAACTTTTTTATGGGAGCTAATCTGCTTTTTGATGTAACAAAACTTGTCTTTCTGCTATTATTGTTGTTATATCTAAGATAAATAACACTTCCATAGGCTTTAATACTTGCATCACTAAAACAGTGGACTTCTACATTATCAAAACATTCGATGTCCTGGAAATAATACCTTGGGATTTTTATTTTACTAAGATATGGAATCTGTGAGCACCAATTATCCCATTTTTTCTCTAAATGTTCTGGCAATTTCTGGTCCCAATCGATACCGTGTTCCCATGATGATTGAAAAATCATTTTTATTAAAATCGTGAATGGAGATAAAAACCCAATGGGGTCAAAAATTCTCCCAGCCGCTCGAATTACAGTTCTTTTAGACTTTTCCTGACAATGAACAAATTCTAAAAGACTATGATTATCAAATCTAAAAATGTCTTCTTCCGTGTCCCATATTAAGCCTAAGATTTTAAATGGAATTGTATCAGCTGATGTATCAGGACAAACGTTCATATCTAATGATTTTAAATGTTCCTTTAAAATAGTAGAATTACTTTGCCACTTCCGCAAGGACATATTTGCTTGTTGAAAAATATCTAACGATTCTTTTGAAAATTTTAAAGCTTCACTAACAGTATCTGCTCCTAACAAAAGGTCGTCAACATACATGGAAGATTTAATTTTGGAACAAGTTTCCGGATACGAAGTTGCATACTTTTTCACATGATGTTTAATTACTGCTCCTAACAGGAATGGACTCGAAGTAACGCCAAATAATACGCGGCACATTTTCATAATTATAAAGTTTAATGGAGCATTTTTATCTTGAGGGAGTTCTTCGATCCACAAAAATCGTGTCATATCTCTGTCAGTCTCAGCAAGGCTTATCTGCAAGAATGCCTTTTCAATGTCTGCCACTACGGCAATCTTATTGCTTCGAAATTGTAAAATTAAATCAAATAAATCAGAGTTCAAATTCGGGCCTGGAAAGAGCATATCATTTAGAGAAGGTTCAGAAGGAGCGTGAGATGATGCATCGAAAACGATGCGCAGTTTGGTTGTTTGTTTGTCCGTTCGAATCACAGGGTGGTGTAGTAAATAGTATGTCAAATTACCATTGGTCGAATTTATTTCCTGGGGTTCAACAACTTCTACTATTCCCAAAGCCTTATATTCATTAATTATATCTTTATATTCTTTAAACAATGCAGGATTATTCATAAATCGTTTAATTAAACTTTCAATTCTCCTTTTGGCAATTTCATAATTATTAGGAAGATCAAGATTATCATATCTCATAGGTAGTTTAACTTCATATCTGTTGTTCTTAAATTCAATCGAATTTTCAAATTGTTCTAGTATTTGTTTATCACACAAATCTTTGTTCGTATTATCTTCTTGAATTCCCAACCCTTCTATAGTCCAGAATTTTTCAAGTTGAACTGAAATTTTATCATCTTTATTATTATCCCAAATAGATATGTACATAGCGCTTACTAAATTATTTCTATTAACTTCCTCTGAGAATTTGCCGTGAAGTGCCCAGCCTAATTTAGTTTCATTCAGAACAAGAGTTGGTGAAATACGTTTATATTTTCCTGTCATAATTGACCAATAGTAATCGCTACCAATCAATAAATCTATTTCATTATCACCATCATCTAATTCATTAGAAACGTCTGATAACTCTATACCCATATTTTTAATTTTTTTATATAACTCAGAACTTGGTGCTTGTATTATATCGGAACAGATTCTCTCCGTTTCTAACGCTTCCAGACATATTATATTGTCCGAATTATTGTCTTTTAGGAAAATCTTTACTCTATTATGATTATCAACAATAGGTTTCTTTCCAGCAAAGGTATGAATTTTTAATGATTCCTGCCCTATCACCTCTAAATTTAAACGATTAGATAAATTCTTCCCAATAAATGTTCGCTGCGAGGCGCTATCTAATAATATTCGAACATTAATATTTTGATTCTTTCCAATCATAATTCCTTTCAATGTTTGAAAATAAATATATTCATCTGGATTACAACAAAGTGATGAAACTGTTATTTTTTCATATTTCTTATTTTCCTTTCCCCCCGGTTCACGCTCAGTCGAAAGAAGGTCAATTTTATTTTCATTCGATGATCTTTCTTTTTGTTTTTTGTTACAAAGAGAATTTTGATGCGTTCTCGAAAAACAAATTGTGCAACGAATTTCAGTGTTTCTGCAATTCTGTTTTCGGTGGAACCGTTTGTAACATCTGAAACATTTAGCTTGTTTTAATAAAGGTTCTTTTCGTTGTTCCAAATTTAACTTACACGAATTTGCGTCGTGTTTTTGAGAGCAAAAGGGTCAAAGGTTTTCAGTAATTGTATTTAATGCGAATGCCGAAGGATTTTTTATTTTTCCTTGGTGAAAGTGTTTGGGAGAATTTTGTTTAAATTTATTTTCATGGGATTTAGTATTCTCAAAACTGATAGAAGTAACATTAATAGCCTTTTCTCGCGCTTCTGTTTCACGTTTCAGAAACAACAATAAATCATTTACACTAACATACTTTTTATCGCATTGTTCTCTGTGAAATTGTAATACGAGATCATTCGGTATACATTTATAAATAATGGGTAATAATAAGCAACCATATTGGTCTGACTTCACATCAAGCGCTTCGAGGCATCGTATTTGTATAGTTATCTCATCAAATAATTTTCTCAAAGAATGTATGTCATTTGATCTTCGTACTGCTTCTAAGTTTAATAATTTGTTAGTGTGCTCGGAAATTAAAACATCTCTTTTCCCAAAACGGTCCTTTAATATATTTATTGCCGTTACATAATTTTCACTTGTTAATGGAAGCCCATTAATAGCGGCAGCTGCTGAATCAGAAATTAAAGATTTTAAGTAAGTAAACTTTTCAATTTGCTGAAGAGCTTCATTTTCGTGAATAGCAACTTTAAACTGAGGCCAAAATTCTTGAAATTCGCAAATGTCGCCTGTAAATTTATTTAAAGAAATTCGCGGCAATTTCGTATTCGACTTTAATTGACTGTCTGATATGGAGGGCGTAGTTACTTTTGGTTCACTCGTGATAGTTGAATTTATGTTTAAATTTTTCAAATATCTACTGGCTCTAGATTTGCAAGTCACAATAGCTTCCTTATATTCTATCGAAGTTTCTATATCTGTTTCTAAATTATCGGTTTCAATTTCCGATTCAATTGACTCATCCAATTTTTCTAATGATAATTTGTGTTCAAGTAATGCTTCTAAAGAGTCCTCAACTATTTCCGGTTTGGAATCACTTTCTTTTTTAATTTCACTATCAATCCTTTTTATCAATTTCGTTACTGTGGTTCTAATTGATCCGCGTTTTGCTATGTTTCGTTTTAAAACTTCACTTTGATTCATCTTTATATTCACTCATTCAAAGAATTATGTCTTCCAATATATCGTAAGTTTAAGAGAAATTTTAAATAATTTACCCGTTTAATGAAATGCCAGTAGCGTAGTTATCAATTTATATTCCCGGCCTTATGCACCAGTGTGGCGACCGGTTTTGGTTATCAGTGGATTTCTTAAATTAACTAACACTATCTTAAAAATAAATCAATTGGCACTTACTCAATTAATTCCACGGGATATCAAATTTTCTCTTCTTTTAATTGGAAGACACATATTTACATCTATTATACACTATAATACATTTTATTTACAAAAGCGAAACGCGTTCTTAAAAACAGAATATTCTTTCAACAACACCATCTCGAAGAAAACAGAGAGAGCACGCGCGATGAGCCCAGGAGGGGTTACCTTACGTAAACAATAGATCCATTGCTGCCCCGTTATCGCCCATTTGGCGTCAAAACATATAATTCTCCACACTAACCTGTTTCCTCTACAAAAATTCAGAGCTTTAAACTTTTGATTAACCCGCTACGCTAGCAGGAACTCTTTTTACTTTCTTCTAAATTAAAGAGGTTTGAAAAACAGTTGACGCATGCGCAATTGTCTCGAGTTTGAATTCTGATCTTACAAAAATAGTTTTGCGTTTTAATATATATGATACCTTATTTTTTCAAAGAAGCAGCTGCATCTTAACATGCTAGTTTCCCAAACTTCGTGTGTAACTATTGGCAATTCATAAGACGGATCACCAGCCATAACTTTTAGCCTCAAATAGCTGCGTTTATCTTCTGTGTGTGTTATGGATATGACCAAAACAATATGACATTCCGAAATAAATATATATCGAATCTCACAGTAAATTTTTGAATTGTTAATAATGCTGAAAGAGCCAAATAATATTAACTGTGTAAAAGAAAGAAAATCTTATTTACAGTAAGATACAGCAGTCAAATTAAAAAAAAAAAAAATACATGTGATATGATAGTTCAACTGAGCGAGAACCTTTGCGCATATGCACTTAGGAGCGCGTCACTCCGAAGACAGACTTGCACTTATATACTGCATATACTCAACTGTAGAATTTTAATTTAAAATTACGGCTAATTAATAAAAAAATTGAAGAAACGAATGTATGATAACAAATCTGTGGCCAAATATCTTTCATTTAAAAAATGATTGGTGTAATTTGATGCAGTAGTTTCTTATCATGGACTGTCGAAAGAAAACGCTTAGCATTTTAAATACATACATGTTGCGCATATCATACAAGGCCACAGAATACACAAAATGTACGGTATTTTGCGTTATTTTAGAAAATTCTCTAAATGTATATATTTTTATTTTGATTATCATATTAATAATGTCTTATTTTTATTATTTTATAATTAAATTAATGCTTAAAAAATTATTATAACATACTACTATTTAGTAAAAGTATTTATAAATACGAATATTTGTTTAATTGTGTTTTTCTATGACATAAAACTCTGATACAGGTTTATTACTTTTATAGTTACAACAGTGACTTACCTCCATTTTATACCATAATACAAATTAGTGTGAAATGCATGTTTGTTTAATAAAACAAACCATAAATCGAATATGGCTAAAATCTCCTTAAGGGGTTCAGTACTTTTAAAGCGTGAAAAATTTCGAAATTTTAATTTTTTTAGATGCAAAACTTTATTTTTTCTTAACATTTTGATATAATTGTTTCCTTGAAATTTCCATTAGGGCGTTATTGGGCATAATTAGCACGATATATCAAAAACTTCTGAATATTTCTTCATGAAATTTTCAAAATACATGTTTCATGTCTGTCTGTATAAATGGAAACTAAAATTTCCTTTTTATTGTCCAAAAAAATATTTTCTTAGGTGATTACACTGTTGAAAATTTCAAAATTTTGAATACAACTTTGTATTAAAGGTATAAAAATGCTTTATATGCAAATTTATTTAGGTAAGAACCAAATTTTGTATTGTAGTTGCAAAATTTATTTTTTAATCGTGCGCGTAAGCCGTTATACCAATTCTCTGCACTTCAAAGACCTGTCAGTTTGGAGCCCCCTATAAATGACAATTCTGCATCTTACATTTTTTTTTAAGTACGTGAAATGAAAGAACATGCTTATAATTTTCCTACCAATAAAAAATGTGTTTTAAAATCATACACGTTTTAAGATATTAAATATTGAAGATAGTCTTTTTTTTCATTTTTTTAATTTTAAAAGTCCTGGGACCCCCCCCCCCCCCCCTTAAAGTAAACATCCAATAGTGCAAAAATTTAGAGGTCATTTATTTAGAGTTTTTATTGCACAAAAAATTTCTGGAATTTATTTCGATAAAGGCTTTTAAAGTTAGCGAAATCTAAATTACATTTTTATCAAGTAACTGAAACAATTTTTGTTTACAAATTATAATCATTTTGTATAAATGGATGGATGGAAAAAATATTAGACTATCAAGAAAACTGTGCTATTCCTGGATTTTTTGGAATGCACCTGAATATAAAAAAATTCATTTATCACATTTAGAACTGTATAATATTCATTATTTATTAACAATTCCGTGGACAGGTTTGCAGATCATGAACAATTTTGAGAAATTTGCAAGTATTTACATTTCGCATTTACTACGATGCGCTCCCCCCCCCCCTCAAAAATTGAATTCATTTATTTAGGAGGGTCTTATATTCGAGTACCATTCATTATATTGTAGAACTATATCCAGTAAATCTTGTTTTGGGAAATCACGAAAAACCTCTGATTGCGTCCATTGGTGAAAGAAGATCTTTCAGTACCAAAAATGCATGATGAAACTAGTTTTTAGCAGATTGTAATGTTTTTACGATGCAGGTTCACCATTAGAATAGATTGATCGAGAAAACTCGGTTTATTAAATGTTGGATAAGGCGAGTTATGAAACTCACGTTCTCATCTATATGAATGATTTTCATGCCGAAAATTGTCCTCTTTTTCACTTACGACAAAAAACATAGAAATGTAATAAAAAGATATTTTCTTTAACTTTGCCTTATTTTTATTTATAATGTTTCGTTTATGATAGCATTGTGGGTATGTTTATTTAAAGAAAGTGGCTGGTTACTTCATTTTAACTAATATTTGATATTACAAATGAAACTTATGTAAATTTAATGTTCCTATAATTAGAAAATGCATTGTCAATGTTTCCCAGATGTATGCAAAGATTTCTATTGTTCAATTTAAACCAACGCAGAATAATCAACTCTCTATAATATATACGAACTCGGTTATGCAGTCAAAATATTCCGTCTCACTCATTTATACAGAAGAATAAGATTAAATTTGTAAAACAGTACAAAACGACGTATTTACGATACTACAAATGATCATATTTTTCATCGTAAATGATCATAATATTATCCTTTACACAGAAGAAGAAGAGTAAAATACGTAAAACGGTTTAAAACGACGTATTTACGATATTACAAATGAAGTATATAAATTTAACGTTCCTATAATTATAAAATGCTTTGGCAATTTTTCCCAGATATATCAAAGATTTCTATTATTCAATTTAACCCACGCAGAATAATCAACTCTCTACAATATATAAGAACTCAGTTATGCAAACAAAATATTCTGTCTCACTCATTTATACTGAAGAAAAGAGTAAAATCTGTAAAACGGTACAAAACGACGTATTTAACAACAATAAATACCAATACTGCACAGATTATTATTATTGGTTCTTTATCACAATTTTATTTCAGTGGTAAACATCTTTTTAAAATTTTAGCAATGAAAAATATGCGTCATGTGTTTTACTTAGGAAATTTTATAGCACTTCTATTTTTACCCTCATAACCTGCATGCAAAGGATTCAAGGTAAAAAAAAAAGAACGAAAAAAGTTGTAATGCTTAAAAAAATACCCTTCAAATTCCCCCACTTCTTTTAAGTATGCCTTACAAAAACTCTGTGATTGCAACGCCAGCATTTCCCATAAGTATCTGGGCATGATTTGTACCTCGTAACCTACATGTATCTCAATGGTATGTGCTGGGCAACATATAACTATGATATGTTCCCGCACCATGTTGGTTAAATCAAAGTAAAATTGCGTAATTTGTTATTTCTGTTTGTATAAATATTTTTTTATAAAATATAATTATGAGTGTAAAATTATAATGTTTATATATTTAAGTAAAATAAGAGTGTAAGTTCATACAAAAATTATTAAGTTGATTTTAAATAGTAAATATATATTTTTAAAAAATTGTTGTATTGTAAAATGAATGTATAATGTTGATTAGAGTTCGGATCTCAGACAACAACAATAGCCAGACGCCATGGTGTCGTTTTATGACAAGCCAATGGAAAGTGGTGTATAATTAGAAATCGTAAAATCATAAAAACGTTGGAATCAATTTATGGCCTCAATAAAAGTGTTGGGATAAATTTATGGCTTTTCAGACCACCCAAACTTTAAGGCAGATAATAATATTAAAGTATATGTAAGGGGCCATTTGCAGACTGTTAGCTAATAGGCCTATCGAAGTATAATAAAAAATCTTCTCACATCCAATAACAGTGGACTAGACAAAAATAGTTCCACCCAGTGCAGGAGCTGGTGTGCAAGAAGAATAAGGTTTAAAAAAGATAGTCTGAAAAAAGATGTAGAGGACGCAGGAGCTCTCCTGAAAGCCCGTGCAATGAGTCCCGTAAGCCCTAGTAAAGCCCAGGCGAGATGGACATATCGGAGCGAGCCTAATCGAGTCTAATCAAGCCTAATTGAGGATGTCTTCCTGAGGTACCTATCGGAGTGAGCCTAATCAAGCCAAATTGAGGATGTCTTCCTGATGTACATATCGGAGTGATCCTAATCAAGCCAAATTGAGGATGCGTTCCTGATGACACATTGCCATGATCCTAAGCAACGCAACAACTCGGAATTTGATGAATAAAGGCCACCATCCCGTATATTAAAAGAAGGTACTATTTTAAACATTTTCTTTTACCACTTAAGATCATATGAAAAATCTTAAAAAATACTTTTCTGATATTTTACGGTAGAGAGTAATCTGAGATCCGACAAAACCAATAATTAAATAAGATTAAGGTAATTTTAAAAATGAAAGAGAGTTATTCTTTTAGCAAAAAGAAACAATTATAATAATTAGAGTACGTGAAAATATTGTCTTTTTTTTTAAAGATTAAACATACTTAAAATAATGAGAAGCAAACAAAAGTGTTGCTTTCTATTTTTTGAATTAATATTATGTTTTTCTGTATATAGTTATGTTCAATGTAAATAAAATATTTAATCAAGTTTTAAAAAGTTTCTGTAATTATTTAATTAATAATATTTAAAGTGTGTCAATTTATTTTTTACAGCTTAAATTTTAGTTTAATTCATAAGTGGAAGAGTTCGTCTAAATAATTCACAACGCAAACTCTTAATTTTATTAGTAATTATTCAAATTTAATAATTACATTTTGACGCGAATTATAATTTAATATTATTAATGCTTCGCGTTGCTCTTCTACTAGAATTTAGGTAAATACGATCACTTATATTATTTGAATTTATCTAAGGTATATAAAATTATATACCAATTTGCTATGAGGTTGCTTGGATGATTTGGACCAATTAACAATTTTGGATATAAATTTGATAGAAAATAAACAGGTGTAATTATCTGTCCAGCAGTATGAGCAGCAGTTTTTGCCCGTTTTGTAATTTTGAAAAGTTTATTGAGATTAGCTATTATTTTGAAAGTTTTTTTTCCAGCACGTTTTAAAGTAATTTGACAGCAAAAAATCGATGAACAATTTTTATTTTTTAAGATTTTTTCTAATTTGAGTACTTTTTTGAATACTGAATTTGTTTTTTTGATTAAAAATACACGCAGATTTAATCGGTGAAAACACAGAATATATCTCCAATCTATATTTCCATAGAGTGCAATGGTATTTGTTTAAGGGGACGATGGACGTTTATAAAAAAATTCTTTTAATTTTCATAATAGAGATTTGAAATTTTGTGCAAATATACATTTCACCATAAGTATGTAGAACACCTTAAAAAAAAATTTCTAATCATATTATAATTTTAAGATCTTTTAAAAAATTTTAAATTTTTAAATGCTCCTTGCGTTTTATTTTAATTTAATATATTTCATCAATTTTGTATTTTAATCACTTAAAACTCTGTTACAAAGAAATCTGTGTATCAATTTTGTAATACTTTAAGGGGGTAGGATACCTTTGAACACTTCGAAAAAGTAAAAAATATCACTATCTTCCAAGTTTCAAAACTTGTGTAATAAGTCGAAAATAAAAATGAAACCTCACTTAAATATAAAGCTCATATTTAAGTTTATATTAAAAAAATATATATATACTTGTAAATTCATAAATAAATATTCAAATGATAAGTTTAAAAATATATGATAATAACAGAAAAAAAATCTTTGGCGCATGATAAAATCTGAAAATATGCATATAAAGAGGAAATTTTGATGAAAATAAATACATAATACAGTTACCTTTATACTAAAACGAGAATATTTGTAAAAAATATTGACTAAATTAAAAAATTAATAAAAAATTTAAAATTTTCACCTTTTGAAAAATATTTTCAATGTACAATATCTGTAAAAAAATAAATTTTTACATTTTTTTGGTTTTAAGTTGTAGATAATACAGAAATGAATATGTGTGTAAAAAATTCTTTTGATTGCCATGCATAGTTTCTTAGTAACACTGTGTGCAGTATCAAAATTCACCATTTTGAATAAACGCAACGCAAAGTTTAATTATCCCATGTAGTCTTAATATGTAGTCTTAATAAAACTAATTAGTAAACTTATGAGAATTTTTTAATGCGGTTCTTTGCACATAGTTCAGAAATGATTACGGAATCAAAATATGTATAAAAAATTTTCAAAAATGTTGATAGTTTAAAGGCATCCTACACCCTTAAATAGTTAATTATTTAGATATTTTTCGAAATTCCATATTGATTTTTATCAAAATTCTGCCTTATAATAAGTTAAAAATCAAATTTAATTTTCATAATGAAGTCGAATTTAATAATGCATGCACATTTTCTTTGTAAGCAATATCGGGATTCTTCCTCATCAGTTTCATTAATTTTGATAAAAAAAAATAAGTAGCGAAGAGCATTTCAAATATGAAAAGAAAAAAAAAAAAAAAAGCTCAAACATCAGTATTGAGAAAAATAGATTTAAAGTATATTAAAAGACCAAAAAATTGTTTCTGAACAAAATTAAAACACTTGTTACTTTGCATAAAATAATCGCGTCTGCATGTGGTTTTCCACGAACGACGTAGCACAAATTGGAGACTAATAATGCACACAATAAGAAATGTCGATTTTGGGGTCGATTTTTGTTCAAGTAAAGGTCCACGGAGCCTTAACATGCATAAACACATACACAATAGTTCTACCGTTACCTGCATTTAAAAGATTCAATAAAAGATTAAGCGAACTCCCGTTAGTGTGAACTTTCAAATGGAGGTCATGTTTCTTCCAAACAAACAGAAGTTCCCATTAAACAATGTAAACATTAAAATAGCATAAAATAATCCTTTGTGTTGAAAGCATTGGATTAAGTGTTTGACTTTTAACTTTAGCTAAAATAATCTGCAAATTTTCTTTGCGACACCATTTTCATGTTATAAAATACAATCGAAAATTTGATCTGTTACATCAAATTTTAATTGTTAATATCGACCAACGGCTTTTAGAAATTTTTGAACTTCTCACGTTATCGGTGGTGGGGTATTTTAATTTCGTTAGTTGCTGTCACTTAGAATTTCTTGATATCTCAATAAGAAAATATACACCACCGTTGGTTTTGAAAAAATAATGTACAAAACAAGTATTGATTATTTCAGGTCAATTTGTGTAAAAAAACAAAAGTCCATATTATCCCATAATTAGTATGCTTTAAGCAATGTTCTTAATATTAATTGCAAATAGAAAATGATGTGAATAAGGAAATTGTCTTCATTAACCAGACATACGTCTTATCCGGACACGTATTAAGTAGAGTCCACTGTACAGGAAAGAAAAGATGAACTGTTGATAAAAAAAAAAAAATGATCTTCAGAATTATCCTTCAATTTCAGCAACTTTTTTTTTTTTAATGCCTCACAAATATTCCTTGGTTACAAAGAACGTCAGCACTTCTCTCAATATCAGTGCATAACATCAATTACATTAATATTCAATGATTTCGAGCGTAATTTCACTGCTGAAAAGTAGTTGGAAAATTAATTAAAAATTGTATATTCACCGATGCTAGGTTCATTTGCGTCTCATGTTACGCTGCAAGATTGTGTGCTCATGAAGGCTTTTCCATCTAATAGCTGCGGTTGCAATCTGACCGGCTTATGTGAGTGAGAGATGCCAATCTGGGCATCGTCCTCGTGGCTTAGTGGTAGAGCACTGGACCGCTATTTTGCGGGCCTGTGTTCGATTCCCGGCTTGGACTATTTCACTCTGTTGGTTTACGCTTAGTTAGCAAAGTGATAATTCATGTCTTTCATATTTTATAAATCATATTTGATTTATAATTTTTTTCATCTCTAAATACTTTTTTTCTGCACAAAATTTAGAAATTTTTATTTGTTTAACAAAACATTTAGTTCTGTTTTATCCTAAACATTTTTAAAATCTACATTCACTACATTCTAAAATAAATTACAAATTCACTTTCATATTTTATACAGAATATATATATTTTAAGTGATTAAAATAATTGCAAAAATTAATAGCACAAATATTTATGGCACACATACACCGATAAAAACAATTTATTCCTTTATAAAAATACATAAAATGTTTCACATCATGAGATCAAAGCACTTTTAAACTTTTCATATGTAATTCACAAAAGTAATGCAAACCTACAATTTTTACAAAACAAGGAAGAAAACAAAATAAAAAAACTACTTAAATAGCAAAACGACAATAGTAATAAATTACCGAAATAAAAATAAACTATCGACGAAAAGCAGGAAATAAGGAAGTAAATAAAAGTTATAAAAATCAGGATAAAATCTACCCTTCTACCCCTTTCCATTAATTCAAGTCGCCCAAAGCATAAGAATGAGTTTTAATCCTTCTTTTGGAAAGCGAGATAAGGCAAGAAATATGGGAGCAATAAAAAAGTTACCGCACTCCTTACTAGAACATTGCATTGGTTGACGTTCTGTATGTGGCTCATGAGACTTCCCTGCCTTTTGGGGGGTATTTCTATTACTTGAGAGGAAAAAATATCGGTTTTTTAGCGATTGCCAAAATGAATCAAAGTCCCCGAGGGAAAGTTCCGAAATTATAAACATTCTTAAGATTTTGTTGGACCTCTTTTGTTGTTCGCTTGTTCATTTTCATCGTTAAAGAAACTTTAAAGAAATTTTTTCTACTTTATTTAAAAGAATGAACCATTTTTATTTATTTATTTTTTTGATAACATATCATTTAAAAAGTTCGTTAGTGCTATTGAATATGTTTTATATATATATATATGCACACATGTGTAATATAATTATAGGTTTATTTATCTGTGGTATATATTTTACGCGATTTTTAGTTAATGATTACAAAACTTTTATTACACACACACACATATATATATGTGCATGCACATACATAGTTTTGGCTACATTTTTAAATTCCAGTACCACTTTGATTTTTCGAACTCGGCGAGACAGATCTCAGTTCGAATACGAATTAACACATAGTGCGATAAGGAAAGATATGACTCTCTATTATAAGAAAAGTTTTAATTATTAGTTTCCGGTAACCATTAGCAGATTATAAAGAGATTTTGATTGGGTTCTACCTATAAAACAGAATTCTCCACTTTGACAGCCTATTCATAAGCAAAATGAGGGAGTTGTATTTATGCAGGATTTCATCAGTTCATGAAAAGCTTCTTTTATTTTCGGGATACATTTCTTTCTTGTAAATATGAGTTAGCCTATGTACTTGTACTACACTATACTTACTTTGGATTAACAGTTTAATGCATTAAACGCGAAGGTATTTGATTTTGATTTTGGTTTTTTTAATTTTTATTCCCACTTTTTTATTTAACAAAGAAAAATAACCTGTGTTTATAAATCGTGAATTTTTAAAAACGTTTGATAACATTTCGTGAAATTGGATTTTCAGTTAATTGAATTTCGGATAATCGAAGCTTCTCTGCTGTCATTTTACTCATTTTCGGTCGAATCTGCTAAAAGAGATGTAACTTGATAAATAGCTTTTAGAGAGTAATTAGACATAAACCTTAAAATTATAAAGCATATCACTGACCATTTGGTGATATATATTTTCAAAAATGTATTTAATCAATAAAAAGTCCTTCCGGCCAGTGCCGGGAGGAAGAGGTAGCTTTCATATTCCTTATTTTTAAAAAGCCAACTTATATCATTCAAACACACGAAGCTCAATTTAGTGGAAACCGAATATAGGAGATTCAATACTAATTTTTATCAATATAATGAATGAGAATTTCGCGAAATTAGTCAGCTTTATCCAAGCTGCTTTTCTTTAAAGTAACTTATATTTGGCTGCCAAATTCGGCGATTTCTTAAAGTGCCTGCCATTTTAAGACAACATGGTGGATGAGGCTAACCAGTGAACTTGGTCGAGACCTTAGCAATTGCTGTGCACATGCTCAATCACATCGCAATCGGTTGATACGAGTGCTGTCGCATGCAAAAAATCAGATTTTTCAAAATGTCATCCACAATAGAAATTGAAACTGCTATATCTGAGCCATTTTTTAAGGTAAAGACAAACAAAAAATGCTCCAGAATCCTTATATCAAGGTCAAATACTTAAGAAAGAAACCTTTTTCAATTTCTAATTTTTTTGCACCCCACTTTAAATATATATATATTATTTTACTTTAATGGCCGCCATTTTGAAACAAGATGGCTGATGAATCTGGCCAGCGAACTTGGTCGAGGTATTGAGGTATACTATCCACATGCCTTCTTACATCGAAATAGGCGAATACGTGTGTTATCGCGTGATAAATACAAGATCGTTTCAAAATGTTAGCCATGCTAGAAATTCAAAGTGCTATAATTCAAACATTTTTTAAGATATAAACAAAAGAACAAATTTTCAGAAACAAAAACTGCTCCGGAATCTTTGTATCAAGGCCAAACACATAAAAAAAAATCTTTTTCATTTTCCAATTTTTTAATACCTCATTTTAAATTTTAAATTTAATTTATTTTTAAATGGCAACCCTTTTGAAACAAGATGGCGAATGAAGCTGTCCAACGAACTCGGTCGAGACATTGGTATGTACTATGTACACACCAAGGTACATCCAAATCGGTTCATAAATACGCCTTTTATCGCGTGACAAAATTCAGGACGTTTCAAAATGTCAGCCACGCTAGAAATTCAAAATACTGCAACTCAGCCATTTTTTAAGATATAGACGAAACAAAAACTGCTCCGAAATCTTTGTATATAGGTCAAATACATAAGAAAAAAATATTTTTCCATTTTCAATTTTTTGATACCACATTTCAAATTTTAATTTTTTTTTAAATTTAAATGGCCGCCATTTTGAAATAAAATGGCAGATGAAGCTGGCCAACGAACTTGGTCGAGACATTGGTATGTACTATGTACACACCGAATTACATCGAAATCGGTTCATAAATACGCCTTTTATCGCGTGACAAAATTCAGGACGTTTCAAAATGCCAGCCACGCTAGTAATTTAAAATGCTATAACTCAGCCATTTTTTAAGATATAGACGAAACAAAAACTGATCCGGAATCTTTGTATAAAGATCAAATATATAAGAAAAAAATATTTTTCCATTTTTAATTTTTTGGTACCACATTTCAAATTTTAATTTTTTTTTTAAATCTTAAATGGCCGCCATTTTGAAACAAAGCGACGAATGAAGCTGGCCAACGAACTCGGTCGAAACATTGGTATGTACTATGTACACACCGAATTACATCGAAATCGGTTCATAATTACGAGAGTTAAAGTGTGATATAGGTCAGATATATATATATAGATAGATAGATAGATATATATATAGATAGATAGATAGATAGATAGATACATATCAATTTTGAACGGAGGGTGGTTTCGAGGTCTGGGGTCATGATCGATGAAAATATACCAAAATTTTTTGAAATCGCTTTCCTCCGAACGGCTGCAATAGGTAGCTTTTAGGTAGCTTTCTTTACAAAAAAGCTACCTATTGCAGCCGTTCGGAGGAAAGCGATTTCAAAAAATTTTGGTATATTTTCATCGATCATGACCCCCAGACCCCGAAACCACCCTCCGTTCAAAATTGATATATATATATATATATATATATATCTGACCTATGTCACACTGTAACTCCCGTAATTATGAACCGATTTCGATGAAATTTGGTGTGTACATAGTACATACCAATGTCTCGACCGAGTTCGTTGGCCAGCTTCATCCGCCATTTTGTTTCAAAATGGCGGCCATTTAAAATTTTTAAAAAATTTTAAAACTTGAAATGTGGTACCAAAAATTAAAAATGGAAAAATATTTTTTTCTTATGTATTTGACCTTTATACAAAGATTCCGAAGCAGTTTTTGTTTCGTCTATATCTTAAAAAATGGCTGAGTTATAGCATTTTGAATTTCTAGCGTGGCTGACATTTTGAAACGTCCTGAATTTTGTCACGCGATAAAAGGCGTATTTATGAACCGATTTGGATGTAATTCAGTGTGTACATAGTACATACCAATCTCTCGACCGAGTTCGTTGGCCAGCTTCATCCGCCATTTTGTTTCAAAATGGCGGCCATTTAAAAATTTTTTAAAAATTTAAAAATTGAAATGTGGTACCAAAAAATTGAAAATGGAAAAATATTTTTTCTTATGTATTTGACCTTTATACAAAGATTTCGGAGCAGTTTTTGTTTTGTCTATATCTTAAAAAATGGCTGAGTTATAGCATTTTGAATTTCTAGCGTGGCTGACATTTTGAAACGTCCTGAATTTTGTCACGCGATAAAAGGCGTATTTATGAACCGATTTGGATGTAACTTCGTTTATACATAGTACATACCAATGTCTCGACCGGGTTCGTTGGTCAGCTTCATCTGCCATCTTGTTTAAAAATGGTGGCCATTTAAATTTTTAAGAAATATTTAAATTTGAAATGTGGTACCGAAAAATTAAAAATTGAAAAAATATTTTCTTTTTATGTGTTTGACCTTGATAAAAAGATTCGGGAGCAGTTTTTGTTTCGTCTATATCTTAAGAAATGGCTGAGTTATAGCATTTTGAATTTCTAGCGTGGCTGACATTTTGAAACGTCCTGATTTTTCTCACGTAATAACAGGCGTATTTATGAACCGACTTGGATGTACCTTGGTGTGTACATAGTACATACAAATATCTCGACCGAGTTCGTCGGCCGGCTTCATCCGCCATCTTGTTTCAAAATGACGGCCATTAAAAAAATTAAAAAATAAAAAAATTTAAATGAGATACCAAAAAAATTGGAAAGTGAAAAAGATTTTTTTTGTATGTGTTTTACCTTAATACAAAGATTCCGGAACAGTTTTTCTTTCGTCTATATCTAATAAAAATGGCTGAGTAATAGCATTTTGAATTTATCTTGTGGCTGACATTTTAAAACGACCTGATTTTTGTCACGCGACAACAGGCGTAATTATGAACCTATTTGGATGTAACTTGGTCTGTACATAGTACATACCAATGTCTCGACCGAGTTCGTTGGCCAGCTTCATTCGCCATCTTGTTTCAAAAGGGTTGCCATTTAAAAAAAATTAAATTTAAAATTCAAAATGAGGTATTAAACAATTGGAAAATGAAAAAGATTTTTTTATGTGTTTGACCTTGATACAAAGATTCCGGAGCAGTTTTTGTTTCTGAAAATTTGTTCTTTTGTTTATATCTTAAAAAATGGTTGATTTATAGCACTTTGAATTTCTAGCATGGCTAACATTTTGAAACGATCTTGTATTTGTCACGCGATAACACACGTATTCGCCTATTTCGATGTAAGAAGGCATGTGGATAGTATACATCAACACCTCGACCAAGTTCGCTGGCCAGATTCATCAGCCATCTTGTTTCAAAATGGCGACCATTAAATTAAAATATATATATATATATTTAAAGTGAGGTGCAAAAAAATTAGAAATTGAAAAGGGTTTCTTTCTTAAGTATTTGACCTTGATATAAGAATTCAGGAGCATTTTTTGTTTGTGTTTACCTTAAAAAATGGCTCAGATATAGCAGTTTCAATTTCTATTGTGGGTGACATTTTGAAAAATCTGATTTTTTGCATGCGACAGCACTCCTATATATCAACCGATTCCGATGTGAGTGAGCATGTGCACAGCAATTACTAAGGTCTCGACCGAGTTCACTGCTTAGCCTCATCCACCATGTTGTCTTAAAATGACAGGCACTTTAAGAAATTGCCGAATTTGGCAGCCAAATATATGTTACTTCAAAGAAAAGCAGCTTGGATAAAGCTGACTAACTTCGCGAAATTCTCATTCATTATATTGATAAAAATTAGTATTGAATCTCCTATATTCGGTTTCCACTAAATTGAGCTTCGTGTGTTTGAATGATATAATTTGGCTTTTTTTAAATAAGGATTATGAAAGCTACCTCTTCCTCCCGGCACTGGCCGGAAGGACTTTTTGTAATGAAAGCTACCTAATAAAAATAATTTTATATTCTTTTACTACATATAACTATCTTTCTTTAAAATGACAGAAAAAATGTATTGATACCCCCTAGGGGAAGTAATTTGTTATAATACAGGAGATTTTGTTGAATTTTATTTGTTGTTTCTTGTTCATTTTATTCCTGAAAAAGTGGGTTCGTGGTAATTTTCAGTAATGAATTTGAATTATATGACTTCTTTATTTGATAATTTATTTTAAAAAAATGGTATTTGAATATTTTTCTTCAAGCTGTTAAAAATTAATAAAAATCGCTCTATTTAGCTGAATTATTGTGATTAAACATGGAGATATACACAGTTTCAAGTTTGTTTTTGACTCTTTGTTCTTTTCTGGATTCCAAAAAAGTTATCCTCGACTTTAAATGTATTTTTTCTTCTCATTTTTCTTCTTATTTTTCTTCAACTATCATTAAAAAGCTGGAATGTTAGCTTTTTTACTTGAAAATATTCTTTAAGAATACTTTTACAAACGTGTCCAATATTTAAAATTTTCCTTAAAAGTCAAGAACACACAATTTAACTATTTTTTTGTTTCTTTCCATTTATGTTATTTTATTTTGTTTTGAAACGAAAGTTCCTAATCTAACTTTATCGCCAACCTACTATATGCATTATATACAGTTACATATCGAAATGATCTGTCGAAAACACCTGTCGAAATTTTTATGAATAAAAAAGGATCACTAAATATAAATTTATTTAACAAAATCTACAGAAGTTGGTTTTTAGATTATTTTCTTTGTTACAAAAAATTTCTACTAAGACTAGAATTTCTTAAAAAAAAATCTTTATTCTGTTCTAAAATCTCCCACCGTGTTTAAAGAAAAATGATTATATATTACTAACTTTTTAAATGTTTGTTAACCCCTTGAAGGGCAAGCAAATGTGTTTGTGTAATGCTGAATTCTCACCGGAAATATAGAAAAATTTTATTTCAAAATAAGGAAAATCAATTTTACGACCCTTTTTTCTTTGCCAAAGTTAGAGAAGTAAAATTTCATAAAACTTTTCTGGAGCAAATCTTCATTAATGGTAGATGGGATAAAATATACCCCACCGTCCCTCAAGTGCTTAAGAGGTCACAGGATTTTTAATCCATTCGTGCCTGAATTTTGGTTTTCTCAAGCGTTTTGGTAAAATCACTTTAAAATATTGCAAAATGAACTGGAAAAATACTAAAAAAAATTACACTTACATTTTTTTGTATTTATTTAATAAAATGTAAAAAACTACATATGAGTATTTCTAGTAGAATAAGCATAATTATATGTTTTGTCTATATTTATATTTAAAAAGTTTTTAAATTGTAAATTATGTACTATAAATAGTATTTTTATGAACTACAAAAAAATATATTTATTTCTTTACAGAGTCTAATACCGTTATAACTATTATTAATAATAAAATAAGAATAATCGTATTGCTCACTTAAAAACAATTTATTTCATAAATATCTTCAAAAAGAGATTACATAAATAACTGTCTCCTAAATGTCCAACAAAAATAGGTGCCCATTTGTGCCTAGAACCCTATATTTTGGATGTTACAAAAATGCATAAAAAATAGGCTTGAACATTTAAATTCGCAATTTAAAAAAAATACGCATTTAAAAAAATCTACAAGCTAAGATTATGACTTGAGATTTTGGATCCTTCATAGAAAAAATACAAATATACTTACTTTTTACATTTCGCCATCTTGAAATAATAAAAATTTATAAACACCGAATAAAGTCTTCATTTAAACAAATAAATATCCACCTTATGCTGTCATCTCTCGGTAATAGATAAAGACATTTATAAAAAATTATTTCATACAATTTTCATGTTATAAAGGAGAAGAAAAATGTACTTATTCACGAAAATTTGAAACGTCCCAAAAATGGGACTCTAGGCACATATAGGTTAAATTGGAAAAAATGAAAAAGAAAAAAAAAAAGACTATTTTCAACATTTAATATCTTAAAATGTATATGATTTTAAAATTCATTTTTTATTGGGATGAAATATATAAATATGTTCTTTCATCTCATATATATGAAAAAAATTGCAAAATGCAAAATTAGTATTTATTGGGAGCTTCACACTGTGAGACATGTGTCGAGCTGAAAATTGGTGTAACAGCTTGGGAGCAGGATTACAAAATAAATTTTGCAACTAGAATGAAATTGTTTGCGCCTAATTATATTTAAGATTATATTAATTACCCTGAACGTAAATAAATATGTATTCAATGCATTTTTATATTTTTAAAAATTTGTATTTAGCTAATACAAAAATTTTAAAATTTCAACAGCATAATCACCTAAACAAATATTGTTTTGAACAATAAAAAGGAAATTTTAGGTTCAGTTTATAGAAACTAACATGAAACATATGTTTTTAAAATTGCATGAAAAAATATTCAGAAGTTTTTGAGATATCCTGCGCGTTGTGCCCAAAAATGTCATTTGGAGAAAAATGACTTCAAAGTTTTGGAAGCGCTGCTTCAGTGATTGAGCAGGGATAATTCTAAAAGCCGTAACTTATGTTCTAATGGCAATTTAAAGGAAACAATTATATCAAAATGTCAAGAAAAAAATAGCAGTTTAACATCTAAAAAAATTAAAATTTCGAAAATTTTGAAGATTTAAGAGTCCTGAGACCCCTTAATTTTATTCTATGAAAAACATTATGCACGAATTGATTTATTGGATATTTACTAGTATCTCAAAAATATTATGTGCACCATGTAAAAGCTACAAACTATAATCTATTATACAATGTGGCATTGAATTATTTCAATAAATTCTTGAAATACACGTAATTTTTACATATTCTCTATTAAATTTAAATTCCGATGTAGAAAATCTAGAATGTAGATAAAAGATTGAATCACAGAAGTATTATTTTCACAACATTTCATGAGAATTATTTCGTAACTACATCAAAAGACAGATTGATATTACTTAAACTGTTCCGGAAAAGAATCTGGAAACTATTAAATTATTTAAACGTATTTATTTTTTTTTTTTAATAGAAATCAGAGAGCTTCCAAGTGTTATTTAAATTGAATAACATTTTTATCATTGGTTTATACATGAATAGAATGAATGTATAATTTTAAATAATATTTCAATTAATTTTCAGCAGTGAAATTACGCTCGAAATTATTGAATATACAATACGTGATTTTATCACATTAGCTAATGAAGCATAGAACCAAGATTGTGAAAAATGTCCAAACCGGTGATTGAACCCGAAACCCTTGGAATAGCGCTCCAAATGCTCTACCATTTAAGTTACGAGGATTATGCCCAGCTTAGCATTTCCCACATATATTGGTAAGGCTGCAACTGCAGAAAAGTCGGAATAGTCTTCATCAGCACACAATATTTCTGCGAAACATGAGACACAAACAAATTCAGCATCAGTGAACACATATATCATTTCAATTAACTTTAAAAATTTCCTTTTTTTTTAAATTTTTAATTAATTCAAATAAATTAATTAAAAATATATATTTGTTCACCGATGCTGGGTTTGTTTGTCTCTCGTGTTTCGCCGCAGGATTGTGTGCTCATGAGGACTATTCCATCTTGTGCTGCAGTAGCAGTCTTACCAATATAATATGTGGGGAATGCTAAGCTGTGCATCATCCTCGTAGTTTAAATGGTAAAGTAGTTGGAGCGCTATCACAAGGGTTCGCGTATGATTCCCCTCTAGGACATTTTTCACATTGTTGGTTCTATGCTTCGTTAGCAATGTGACAAATCTACGTATTATACAGAATGAATGTGTTTGTTAAGAGATAAAAAAATAATGAATGTCATGAAATTACATGACAAAATATTCTTTTTAATGTAGATAAAAAAAAAAAAAACACAGTATAATTTAGAAAATAATGTAATAAAAAATACAGCAGTTATTGAAACATTTTAAGAAATTACATTCCGGTCCATAATACAGGGTCATCGAAAAATGCCTAGATTTATAAAAATCATAATATCGAAACCTTTTATGTTAAATGAGTAATTTTTTTCACTACACGAAAACAGGTGAACGCAAATTTGGTTTTAGTTCACCAGAATTCGTTTGCGTGTCTGTGTTAGCCGCGGATTAGGTGCGAAGTCGTCAAGGTCAGCCGACGCGTCAGACTGCAGCTGTTCAGTACATGGTTTTTACTTCGAAAAAGAAAGGTCCAATAACATTGTCATGAAATAACCCGCATACCAAATCACGCACTGTGCTTTTTGTTGCACGGTCAACATCGTACTGAGCATTTGCAGTCTGGCGCGTTGGCTGACCTTGACGACTAATCCGCACATAACACAGACATGGAAACGAATT
This sequence comes from Maratus speciosus, assembly GCA_963932465.1. Classification (NCBI taxonomy): domain Eukaryota; kingdom Metazoa; phylum Arthropoda; class Arachnida; order Araneae; family Salticidae; genus Maratus; species Maratus speciosus. The sequence continues at coordinate 375,800,152 of OZ010788.1, read as the reverse complement.
CTGGTGAACTAAAACCAAACTGGCGTTAACCAGTTTTCGTGTAGTGAAAGAATTACTCATTTAACATAAAAAGTTTCGATTTTATGATTTTTTTAAAATCTAGGTACTATTTTCCACTGACCCTGTATTGTCAAGTAGTGTAAAACAGCTTTTTAAATTACACATTAAAAGGTTTCGATTCAACATCGTGATTGTTCCGAAAGCGTTTGCTAAACATTTAAACCTTGTTTTAATTTAAATTTAAAAGATACATACCATATATATTAATTCAGATAACCTAAATCTTCATTTAGCTTCATGCATACATACGTTGGAACAATATTCCTGTTAAGAATGTTATTATTTTCACGAAACGAAAAAAGTACATTAAACAAAATGACATTTCTTATTAAAATTCTTTAACGAGTTTCTGCAATAGGAAATATTGTAATTGTTTCTTTTGCATTAAATCGAACTAATTTTCCCAATTATGATCACGAGAATTTTAAATTAACTATAAAATAATAATTGCTATGAAAGCTACAGTGTAGAAAATACACTGTAGCTAAAAGAAGTATTATTTTGAAAATATTTTATGTGAACTATTTCGGAACTACAAATGAAGACAGATTGCTATTACTTACACGCTTTCGGAAGATAATCTGTAAATTATTAAATTACTGAAACGTATTTCCTTTCCCGCTAGAAATATTAACCCTTTATGTACTGAATTATAAATTCATGAAACTTTTATCTTCTAAAGCTTTTTTTGTAAATTGTTTAAACTACATTAGAAGATTTACATAATCGTTTAATAAATTTTAGAAGGTTTTTAGAAGGATTTAGAAGAATTAATTAAATTTGAATTTATAGCGATTTTGTGTGAAATTTATAACCCCACTCAAATCTTTCATTTAAAACATTTTTCTTAGTATTTTGTAGAATTGGGAAATGCACAAATATCATGTTCTTACAATATAAATATAGAAATATTTCCGAATTGAAAAATCCACCACCCCCTATGCCAAGAAAGCTGAAAAGTTGCAAAGACAAATTAAATCATCCCTTTAAAAATATTTTTGTTTTGTGTAACCAATAATGCTTTTGCAACAAGGTAACGTAATTCATCTGTAACTCGTTCTAAACTGTATTGCTACTAATCGGTGTATTAAATGAACTTTATAGTAAGTTATTTTAATGTTACTTATAAGTACTGTCAGTAGATAAAGAGTGAATCAGAAATCTGGAAAATATTATTTTTCAATCCAATTATTGGCTTATACATGATTTTTTATCATTAGAGCAAAGCGTTTGTTAATGAAAAAAAAAAAAAAGAAGGTCATACATGTACAGGACAAAACTTACTTCTTAATACTAGATAACAAAGACTGTAATTTATATAAGGATTTAACAAAACAATATAATCTAGTTATTCAAACAATTTATTAACCTGTATTCAGTTTCTCATAAAAATGTCAAGTAACTCAAAATTTCTTTTTGAAGTGCACAATAAAACGTTTCGATTCACTACACCCGATTATTCAAAAAGCATTTAATAAACATATAAATGGTGTTTTCATTTAAATTTGAAAAATACATAACACAAATATTAGTTCAGCGATCATAATTCTTCACTTTCCTTATGCGTATGTACTTAACTGAAAGCAATATTCTTTTGTCTAATATGTCATTATTTTCTTGGAACGGTAGTACTTTAAACAAAATGAAATTTCTTATTAAAAATCTTTAACGAGTTTCTCCAATAGGAAGCATTATAATTGTTTCTTTTGTGTTAAATTGAACTGATTTCCTCAATTGAGATCACGAGAAATTTAAAGTAACTAAAAAAGAATAACTTTTGTCGTATAATTTTTAGCAAGTGAGACGTACACTGTAGCTACAAGAAGTATTATTTTCAAAATATTTCATAGCAATTATATCGGATTTATAACTGAAGTCAGGTTACTATTACTTAAACACATATGGAAGACAGTCCGAAAATTATTAAATTATCCAAACGTATTTTATTTTCTATTATAAATATGACTCAGATATCATGGAGATTTAAATTGATTCACTGGTTTATACAAAATATTTTAACATTAAATGAATTTCAATTGCACAGTAAAGGTTTCGTTTCACTATTCCCGATTCTGCAAAATGCGCTAAAAAATGCTTTTTCATTTTAATTTAAAAGGTACATAACACAAATATTGATTCAGCGAACACAATTCTTCATTAATATTCACACGCACACTTACGTTGAAACAATATTCTTGTAAAGAATGTCATTCTTTTCTTCAAACGAAAGTAGATTAAGCAAAATGAACTTTTTTATTAAAATTCTTTTACAAGTTTCTCCAATAGGAAACATTCTAATTGTTTCTTTTGCGGTAATTTAAAATAATTTTTCAATTGAGATCTATAAAAGAATAATATTCGTCTTATAACTTTTAGCAATGAAGACATACACAATAGCTACAAATTGTATTACTTTCAAACTATTTCATGGCAATTATTTAGAAACTACAACTCAAGACTGTTTGCTATTGTTTAAACTCTTTGTAGAGATAATCTGTAAATTATTAAATTATTACTTGAAATATGAATCAGAGATCTCAGAAATATTATTTAAATTCATTAATTGGTTTATACATGATATTAGATCGTTAAATGAATGAGTTTATTAATGAAAAAAATAATGATGGTCAATTATTTAAATGACAAATCATTCTTTTTAATTCTAGATAAAATAGAATACATTTTAGAAAAGAGTGTAATAAAACGAAATAATGTAGTTATTGAAACATTTCAATAACTTGCATTGTAATACAAATGTCAATTACAACAAAATTACTTTGTCATGTTGACGATAAAAGTTTTCGATTCACTATTTCCGATTGTCAAAAAAGCGTTTCATAGTGTTTCCATTAAAATAGAAAATGTCGGACATAACGCAAACATTAATACAGCGAACATAATTCTTCATTTATCTCCATGCTTACATTTAAGTAGAGAATGTTATTCTTTTGTAAAGAATGTTATTCTTTTCTTGAAACGAAAAAAGTATTTTAAACAAAATGAACTTTCATATAAAAATTACTTAACGAGTTTCTCAAGTAGGAATTGCCCCACCAGTGGCCGAGAGGATCTGCTCTCGAAACTGGTAGACGGGAGGTGCAGGGTTTGATCCAATCGCGCCCGTAAATTATTTAAACGTATTACCTTTTCTGCTAGATATATGAAACAGAGATCTTGAAAATATTATTTCAATTCAATTATGTGTTTGCACATGATTTTTTATCATTAAGGGAAAGCGTTTGTTAATGAAAATAAATTATGAAGATCATGTATTTAGGAGGAGAAACTTACTTCTTAATGTTAAATAAAATAATGTATAATTTAGAAAAAAAAATTAATAAAACAAAATAATGTACCTATTCAAAAAACTAATAACATGCATTATGTTTCCCATAAAAATACCAAGTAGCGCAAAATTATTTTTTCAAGTTCCCCTTAAAAATGTTTCAATTCACTACTTCCGGTTTTTCGAAAAGCATTTAATAAACGTTTAAACTGAGTTTTCATTTAAATTTCAAAAATACTTAACACAAATATGAATTCCTCGAAAATAGTTCTCTATTTACTATGATGCGTATACTTAAGTCAAAACGATGTTCTTGTAAAATATGTTATTATTTTCTGGAAACGGAAGAAGTACGTTAAACAAAATAAATTTTCTTATTAAAATTCTTTAACAAAATTTTTGAACAGGGAAAAATGTAATTGTTTCTTTTGCATTAAATTGAACGTTTTTCCGAAATTGTGATCACGATAATTTTAAATGAACTATAAAATAATATTTTTTTTTTTGTCGTATAATGTTTAGAAAATGAGACGTACACTGTAACTACAAGAAATATTAATTTCAAAATATTTCATGGGAACTATTTCGTAACTGCAAATCCATCAGATTGTTATTAATTAGTATAGGTCAGATTGCTATTATTTAATTAAATTAGTGAAACACTTATGGCAAATAATTTACAAATTTTTAAATTACATAAACGTGTTTCCATTTCCCTCAGAGAAATGGATCAGTGATCTTGGAAATATTATTTAAATTCAATCATTGGCAATTGAACATTAAATGAATGCGTTTGTTAACGAAAAGAATAATGACTTACGTGCATTTAAAAACCAAAACTTACTTTTTAATGCTAGATAAAATAGAGTGTAATTTAGAAAATAATTTAATAAAACAAAATCATTTAGGTATTAAAATATTTTAATAACTTTCATTCGGCTTTCCACAAAAATGTCAATAATTGAAAAATTACTTTTTCAAGTACACAATAAAATGTTTCGATTCACTACTCCCGATTATTCAAAAAGCGTTTAATAAGTATTTAATCTTTGATTTCATTTAAATTTCAAAAAAATACATAACACAAATATTAATTCAGAGAACATAATTCTTCATTTGTTTTCGTGTGCACACTTACGATGAAACAATACTCTTGTAACGACCGGTTTTCTTTTCTTGAAACAGAAAATGTAATTTGAACAAAATAAACTATCTTATTAAAATTCTACGGAATTTCTCATGTAGTTGTAATTGTTGCTTTTGCGTTAAATTGAACTAATTTTCCAATTGTGATAATGGGGATTTCAAATTTACTATAAAAGAATAATTTTTGTCGCAAATGTTTTCTAATAAAACATACAATATAGTAACAAGACGTATTATCTTCAAAATATTTCATGGAAATTATTTAGAAACTACAACTCCAGGCAGATTGCTATTGTTTAAACTGTTTTAGGAGATAGTCTGGAAATTATTAAATTATTTAAACTTGTTTCCTTTTCTACTTGCAATATGAATCAGATATCTTAGAAATATTATTTGAATTCAATTATTTGTTTATACGTGCAATTTGATCATTAGATGAATGCGTTTGTAAAAAAAAAAAATAATAATAATGAATGTCATGTAATTAGAGGACAAATAATTCTTTTTAATGCTAGATCAAATAGACTACATTTTAGAAAAGGATGTAAGAAATTATTGAAATATTTTAATAATTTTCAATCTATTTAAAATGTCAATTAGCGAAAAATACCTTTCTCAAGTTCAAGGTAAAAGGTTTTTATTCACTACTCACGATTGTTTAAAAAAAATGTTTAATAAACATTTAAATGGTTTTTTCATTGAAATTTAAAACATAGGACGTAACACAAATATTAATGCGGCGAACATGATTCTTCATTGATCCCCGTGCTTGCATTTAAGTACAAACAATAGTCTTCTAAAGAATGTTATACTTTTCGTAAAACAAAAGAAGTATTTTAAACAAAATGAACTTTCATATGAAAATTACTCAACGAGTTTCTCAAATACGAGTAATTTTAATTGTTTCTGTTACGTTAAATTGAAGTAATTTTCGCAATTGAGATCGCGAGAATTTTGAATTAACTGTGAAGAATCATTTTTATCGTATAATGTTCAGCAAATAAGACGTACACTGTAACTAGAAAAAATATTATTTTCAAAATATTTCATGGGAACTATTTAGGAAATACAAACAAAGATACTAGATTTCTATTACTCAAACACTTTTAGAAGATAATCTGTAAATTAAATTATTTCAACGTTTTACCTTTTATGCTAGAAATATTAATCAGAGATCTTGAAAATATTATTTTTCAGTTCAATTATTGGTTTATATATTATTTTTGATCATTAGAGGAAAGCGTTTGTTAAGGAAAAAAATAATGAAGGTCATGCATTTAGGGGATAAAACTTACTTCTTAATGATAGATAAAATAAACTGGTTTTATAAAAGAATTTAACCAAACACAATAATATTGTTATACAAACAATTTAATAACTTGCATTCAGTTTTCCATAAAAATGTCGAGTAGCTCAAAATTACCTTTTCAAGTGCACAATAAAATGTTTAGTTTCCTCCTCACGATTGTTCAAAATGCATTTAATAAACATTTAAAACGTGTTTTCATTTAAATTTGAAAAATTCATAACACATGTATTAATTCAGCGAATATAATTCTTCATTTACCTTCATGCGTATACTTAAGTGAAAACAATATTTCATAAAGAATGTCATTCTTTTCTTCAAACGGAAGAAGTAATTTAAACAAAATGAAATTTCTTATTAAAATACTTTAACGAGTTTTTCCAATTGGAAACATTCTCATTGTTTCTTTTTCATTAATTTGAATTAATTTTCCCAATTGAGATAACTGGAATTTTAAATTAACTGTAAAAGAATAACTTTCGTTGTATACTCTCTATGAAATAGGAAGTGCGATGTAGCTACAAGATACGGAGTGTTTTGTAATATATGTTTAATAGAATACAATTTTAAGGATTCCTTTTAGGCAACGAGTTTCTTTCTCCTCTAATTGCATTTACAGGTAATGAGAAAACATTGTCCGTTCCAACAATAGCTGCCATCAGCACTTCATGTCGACTACTATTTTATGAATGCATCTATTATCTGCGGCTAGATATTGATTTGTACTTCTTACTATGATATTAGGCTGTTTGCAATATTTTCACTTGTTGAGATTCTTCATACAATAATAATTCATGAAACTTTCTCTTTGTTATTAAATGATTTAAATGGTAAAGAGCGTGAATTTTTGTTTCATTTGATGTTTTCTGCATAACTAGTTGGATGTGCCAATCCCAGAACTTTCTTCGATCTCATATATTTTAATATTTCATTATATTTTATTAGTTTATTATATTTTATTAGTTTAATAGCAGTATATCAACTTTGACTTTCATTTTAAATTTCTTCTTCAGTCAATTAATCGGAGTAAAAACGAGTTAACCTCGATCATAATTGTGATATCGTTTGAGATCACATATATTAATCTTTAAAGGTAATTCATATGATCCCTAGATAGTTAAAATTTAATATTAACTATCAATATAAAAATAGCCTTTCGATTTCTTTTTGTATATCTAAGTTTTAAATTAATCTACTTCCCTTTTCACATTACTTTAACGTTCCCAGAAAACTCTCTCTGCTCTTTTATCTAAGTAAATAAAATAACAAAAAGAATATTATTCACAGCCATTTCATTTCGAAAGATTCATTCTTTTCGCGTTGCATCTGCCTATAAAATTTCTCTCTGCCAGATTTTTTAATTCGATCCTTTACTAAGAGATAGTCAAAACTTTGGTTAAACCAGCGGTTAGATAATAATATCCAGATGTACTTTTAAACTTAAGTCGCCTTTCAATTTACCGCACTCATTCCAATGCTATTGACAGCTTTCGGATTCTTTCTTACTTTCTCACGTACTAGCGTTTGGCTAATTATCGCCTATTAGGCTTTTCATCTAAATTGAGACTGCCCCATGTATTCCAATGTAACGGCCATCTCTTGGCAAGATCTGTGTCTTACCCAATATCTATATATCGCCAAAATTTTACGAATGAAAATGTGAAACTTATCACTCTTTCCCTGCTTCTCAGAATGTAAAGATTAAGTTTTGATTGTGTGCAAGCGGGGTCACTCCCAAGGCACTTATGTGTCTCTTCAAATTTTCATTAAAGTTTCCTTATTACGCTACAAGTATTAGTTTGAATCTTCTGGATCTGAGTTTATTGTGTTGTTCGCGCATTCGTACTCCACTACGGAAAATCTTAAATTTCATTTAAAATAATTCAAAAGATATTTCCATCTACTTATTTTATACCCGAAGTTCTTTTATAAAAGATGAACAACCCCCGCAACGAGAAACATCTCTATCACAAACTTATTTATTAAAATCAGTAGTTTTCCGTTATCTGTTGTACATGAGCTGTCCGTGAATAGTCAGCTTATCATCACTATTTCATGACTATATATATAATATATTATGATGACTATAAGTTCCCGTCCATTCATGAACCCCCGGTGTACGATAAAACTACAGAAAATCAAGAAAATTGCACGAAAATCGCTATTACAACACCGTCTTCTTGCTGAATTGTTCCGAATTCAGGGAGGACATTCTTGTCATGGCCAAAAACAAACACAAAAAATTCGGTTCAATTATATGCATAACTTCATACACTTTTTGATGGTACAATATTCAAAATGGCCCAAATATTACACAAAAATCGCTATTACAGCGCCCCCTTCCGGCGGATTTTTTTTTTTCCAAATTAAGGGAAACCTGCTTGCTATAGCCAAAAACTTAAAAAAAAATGACTCAATTCTACGCATAACTTCATACAGTTTTCGATAGTACAATGGCAACACACGGACACACGGACAGACAGACATTTTCTATAAACATGTTTTTTGGAATCTCTGACCCCTAAAACGTGTAAATCCGTCGAAAACCCGAAGTCGGAAAAAATATCGATTACAATACGTTCTTCTATTGAATATAGAATAAAGTAATATGGCTATTTTTCATTTGATTTATGTTGCTTTATTTTTGCATTTTTATATATTTATTTAATTGTTTGAATATATAAGGTGATATTCTATCAACGGTTGCAGCATTCATCTGAAATAATTATGAAAATGTGTGCAAACGTATTCAAACAAGAAGATGATATAAGTCAGAAAAATATTTTTTGCTTGCATATGCTGCGAGTGATTCATTCCCTTTAAGGGTTTGTTATGAACTGAAAATTAAAAAAAAAAAAAAAAAAATCACCTTGTTACTATGTGAATTGAATAATACATAACGCAAAATTTTGTTTTCATTTAATAATTTCAGGATTATAATATAAAACAAATATTTAATTAAATTGATTTCCGCTATTTTTGGCTATTTATTTAATTATTTGACTATTCCGGTAAAATTTTATTCACAACAAGAGCAATTAGCTATAGTGCTTTTTAAGATGCATGCAAACATATTTTAAGGAGCACGGAAATATAAAATATGCACTCTAGTATTATATTATATCTAGTATATTTTATCTAGTATTATATTATACTCTAGTATTAATATGCACTCGAGTATTTGCTTTTACGAATGTAATTCTAAGGATTCCGTTTAAACAACAAATTTCTTCTCCCTCTAAATTGCTTTTACATGTAATGTAGAAAAGTAGTCTGAACAATAGCATACATTCGCATTTTTTTTCGACTACAATTTTATTAATACATCTGTTATTTACTGCTAGGTACAGATTTGTACATCTTAGTACAGTTTAAGCTGTCCGTGGTGTTTTCACTCTTGTGCTTTCTCATGGAATAATATTTCATCAAATGTTTCTCTTTATTATTATATGATCTAATTTTATTTTTAATTAATCTTTTTGGGTGATAAATATGAATGTTTGTAATTCCATCTGATTTTTATTTTATTTTATCATATTTATTTATTTATTTCATTATTATTTTTTATTCAATCGACTCTGTGGATTTATATTTTTTTGAACAGCAGTATATAATTTTTTGATTTTTAGGGTTTCTTTTTGAGAAATAATTTATCAAATGCTTCTCTTTACTATTGCATGATTTGAACAGCTCACAGCGGAGCTTTTATTTCCATTTAATCTTTCAGGACTATAATTAGAATAATTTTAAATACATTTTTGTTCCTTTATTTTATAATATTTATTTATTTATCTATTTATTTTTCTGCTTCTTGGAATCTTGTGTACAGAGATGCACTGTCCCTCATTCATAAAGATATATCTAAATTACTCTTTTATTTATATAAAATTCCTTTTAACCTCTTAAGTAATTTAATTAATTGTTTTTCCTGAATACGAATCTTAATTATCTCGCGCTGTGTAGTTTTGAAAACCAAGTTCCGTTTGAAGCAGTTAGCTATGATGCCTACTTTTAGTATTGCCAGAATTAATCAGACACATGATGCCATTAATTTGATACTTACTCCATTTTGCTCTTAAACATAAAATTTATTTACATAAAGAAAACACAGAAAGAAAATACAAATACATACAGTAATTCTTTGGGCATATTTCATTAGAAATTAGATTAAATGTTGATTGCAATCTTTAGACTATTGATTGCCACTTTGTTTCAAGGTTACTCAACATAATCACTTTATTGATCCTGGGTAGGCAAGGGCATGATTTTAAAAAAATCGCATAATCCACTTTTGAGCTGGCAAAGAGGAAAATAATAATAAAAAAAAATACCTTTTTCATCATGGATCGTCATTTTGTAGTAGGACCAGAGCTAATCGCGATTAATTCTACTTTATATAGATACACATGCTGAGAGGCTCTGAGCAAAAACTCCTTTTAGGATCGAATTTCATACATATGCATAACTACTTTTCCGTCATTTATTTTCTCTTTTTATATGAACTGACAGAACTTTTTTTATTATGTAGCACATGTTAATAAGATATGAAGACATCTTTTAGACTGTAAACACTTCTTAATTTTTTTGTTGTATAGATCCTTACATTTTAATTTTTTTGTAATTCATTCCGTACATTTTCCTTCTCCAGTCCTTACTATCCAATTGAGTCTAACCTGCTCTTTCTCCCTCTGCCTCTTTTGCAGTTTTTGAGTGGACCTTTGCAAATTTATGCGCTATCAGCTACATGTGAGCTGTACTATTGGTTCCCATGTCTTCGTTTCTGACCCGAGCTCATTATCATCTGTTATTTTTGTTTTCTTTCGTCAGCCGTGTCTCCTGAGCTGGTGGCCTCTTTTCTCCGTATAGTATTATAAATTCGAGTGTCCAAATGTTTTTATTAAAGCGTCCAATCGTAAGATTTTTCATGGGAGTTCTGCTTTGTTGTAAAACTTTAAGTATTCAGTCGAAAGTTTTATTCGTGGAGATCCAGGAAATGTTGGGGAATTTTTTTAAATCCAAAGAGTTCTGTCTCGTATTTTTGTTGATTTGGATATTAATCCCATCAAAAACAAAGCATAATTATAAAAATATATTTTTCTGCTTAAACACTCAACGAATTTTTACAATTCATGCCAACTTCCACTGCAATGTGTAATAGGTATCTCATAAATAAATATTGTCATATTTTATGCTAAAGAAATGCACGTGGGGCATTTTAAAATCTCAATTATTCGTTATTTGAAAAAAAAAATTAAACATTGAATAATTCAAAAGCTTTTAATTATTTTAACACGAAATTTAGAATATGAATATTTGAGCCTGCCATTAACAAGTCATAGAATTTTCAAATTAATCCATTTAAAATTGAATGATTTGATTTTTTATTTCCACTGTCCCCTTAAGTTAATACACGAGAAATAATATTGGAAATGATGCTATAAACGTCTTCAAGTGACAATCATAAAAATGCACCGTCTTCATGTGTGTAGCATATATTATACAAATATTCAGCTTAAAGGGGAAAAAAATGTTATTTTTTTATTTATTATTTTGAGGATAAAATGCGAATTTCAACATGCATTTAAAATTGTAATAAAAGATATTCAATATAACTTTCCGTTTATGCCTTCAACAATTATTTTAAGTACATTTTGTACACTGTTTGAAATTAATACTTTCTCCTATAATTTCAATTAGTAAAATTTTTAAAGACTAAAATTAAAATTTAAAATGTGTGATATTAAAACACGTTCCGAACGAAAGATTTATTTCATTACAAATGGATTAAGCGACACATTTTCCGAAAGGAATCGATGAAAATTTTCGGAAAATAATGATTAAAGTGGCATATTTTGTGAAAATAATCATGCTAAATTTGTCATAATGATTAAAACTGTGATATTGGAAATTTTAAATTTAAACTGAGCTCCTTTAATTTAATACTCGAGAAATAATGTATGCAATTATGCCAAAAACGTCTTCAAATGAATATCATAAAAATGCAACAACATCATATGTGCAGTATGTATAATAAAACACTCAGCATATAGATTTTTTTCATTTATTATTTTGAGGATAAAACGCGAATTTCAAAATGCATTTAAAATTGTAATAAGAGCTATTCAATAAAACATTCCGTTTATGCCTTCAACAATTATGTTACATACATTTCGGTTATACACGGTTTGAAATTCATACTTTCTCCTTTAATTTCAATTAGTAAAATTGTTAAAGCATAAAAATAAAATTCAAAATGTGTGGTTTTAAAACACATTCACAACGAAAGACTTATTTAATTACAAATTGATTAAAGTTGCAAATTTTATGAAAGCAATCGTTAAAAAGTTTCAAGAAGTTTTTGGTTAAATTGACATATTTTGTGAAAATAATTGCTGCTAAATTTCTCATAATGATGGAAACTATTATTTTGGAAAATAAAATTTAAACTGATTCCCTTCAATTTAATACTCGAGAACTAATGTATGAAAGGGTGCGAAAAACGTTATCAAATGAATATAATAAAAATTCAACATAATAAAATTGGACATATTTATATTTTTTATTATGTGAGGGCCTTGTTCTAACCCTTTCACGGACAAGCCCATGTAAATACGATAATGAAGCTGCAGGTTTCACTGCAATATAAGCATTATTTAAAGTAACATAATTCTGTTGATTTAATGCATATTTAATACACTGAACAATGATTAATACTCTTTAGCGTTACATTCGTAATCAAGTTTTTCCATAGCATGATAAGTCTTTTTTTTATTTTTAGCAATTATAATAAAATAGAAAAAACAAAATTACAATTTTGTCCTTTTTGAAGACTGTCAGAGTGTTTATTTCATGTAGAGCGCAGGAAAAAAAGGAAACCTTGCCTACTAAGTCTGCAACTAGTAGATAGTTTCTGGTACCAAACGATTGCAAATAAAGTATACTTTTAAATGATGTACACAAAATTTGCTCAGGGTGTATCTACAAATCAAATCTAGAGCAAACTTTGTTTTTTCAACGGCAACACACAATTTTGACAATATACAAGGTTAAACTGACGGTACTCAGAATGTTCAGTAGCGCGATCCAATTGCGAGAATGGAGCCAAATTTTGTAGGAAGATTAAACAAAACGTGGGACGAAGAATTCCGCCAAAAAAAATTGTTCCAAAAGTCACCACCAGGGAATATGTGGCGCTGTGTAATCGAAAATGAGAGTTTCAAAAAGGGAAGAAATAAAATTACCGTGTATATAATGAATTTAGCAATTTAATCCAAGCTCAATATGTTAACGGTCTATAAAGACCTAAAAATTTACATAAACACTGCTAAAGTTTCTTTATCTGCAATTTCACTTACAGAGCCCCAAAGAAAGCAACAGCAGAAGAAGAAGTTCTTTATTCAAATATGACGTTACATCTTTAGGCCCAATGCCAGCATGTTCGGCTTTAAAAGGTAATGTGCTACTTTTAGAAGCAATTTCATTGAAAGTTATCTTTCATAATGTCTCCTTCTTTAGTCGAGCGAGTTCTACTAGTCAAATTATTTTACCTCAACCAGTGCAATGCACCAGCCGCTCCTCGTGCTTTTAGAAACCACAAAAAATGCGTAAAGGTAACGGTCCTTTGTCAATTAATGGTTTAAAATCAATGGTTGAGAAGTTTGAGAAAACAGGTTCTCTAAATGTTCAGTCAGGCAGAGGAATAAAACCCGTATCACAGTATACAATCGAAGAAGTGGCAACGGCGATTGTCAACAGAGCACCAGAAAATATTGCTGCCACTTCCAGCGCTTGTGGGATAGCTCGGAATCTGGATATGCCTTATTGTACGGTATGAAAAATTCTACGAAAGATTATCAACTTCTATCGTACAAGATCAGCCGCGTACAAGAGTTACGTCACACCGACCATGATAAGCGATTGACTTTTGCTGTCACTTTTCTTGCCAGAATGGAGTTGGAGGATTCTTGGCCCTGGAAAATCTTATGGGAGAAGAGACCCACTTTTACCTGAATGGAACTGTAAATACCCAGAACTGCCGCATTTGGGATAACAAGTCACCAAGAGCACTCGAAAAAATTCCTTTGCATTCCCTAAAGATTTGTTCTGGTTTCACAGCAAATATGATCATAGGTCCATTCTTCTATGAGAACATTACTCGGACAGGATCTGTAACTCATTCTGTTACCGGAGAGAAATATCGCCAAATTCTAAACAACTTTGTCATTCCGGCACTTCAGCAAAGACAGTGCCTGGAGAAAATAATTTGCATACAAGATGGAGCCCCTCCAAATATTGCTTTTCGGGTACAGCAGATGCTACGAGAGAAATTCCCAAAAGAAAGAGTCATTAGCCGCTGTTTCCCAACTGCATGGCCACCTCGGTCCCCTGATTTTACACCCTGGGACTTTTGGTTATGGAATTACCTAAAGTCCAAGGTCTATCACGGAGGTGTCCAGGCCCGGGTAACGTTGAAGGATAACATATCGCGAACTGTACGGGAGATTCCTACAGACATGTTATTCTCTGCTGTTGTAAATGCTGTGCACAGAATGCAATATGTGGTCCGCAAAAACGGCGACCACATCGAACCTGAGTTGGATGTGCTAAATAAACGGTAATTTTATTTCCGTATTGATTCTTCTTTTTTGAAACTCTCTCTTTCGAATACGCAGAGCCGCATTTTTAATCTTCCTACAAAATTTGGCGCCATTCTCGCAATTGGATCGCGCTACAGAACACTCTGAGTACCATCAGTTTAATTATGGCCACCTTGTATATTAAATATTTGGTTCAATCCACGCAAAAAAAAAAAAAAAAAAAAAAAATAACGAAATTTCAAGTCATTTGGACGATAAGTTTTTGGAATTATAAACATTCGAACTTTAGAGCTTCTAATGTAAAATTACATTTTAATATTTTTATTAACATCTTCTAAAATTATAATCTTAATGGGATGGTTTTTCTGCGGTTATAATACTTAAAAACACAAACATAAGCACAATGAATTTCTAAGTTTTATAATTTTTTATACATTTATATTTTTTTTATAAGTCCTGCTTTATCCGAATCCTTAATTTCAAAATTTTCTTCCAAGTAGTTTTCAAATTATGATTTAAAAAGTAAAAATGGCGATTTAAGGGGTTGTTTATGATGTGCAGAAATGTATAATTTGAAAAAAAATATTTTTTACTTATTTCAATGAAAGGTTTGGGCTGGCAATAGTCGAAACATATTACGCGAGTGAAACGGTCATATTGGCAAGAAATAATACCTTAATAGAAGTGACATAGTCATTCTGTAGCATTTCGACAACAGCAAACAGAAATTGAATTTGAATACACCTCCTAAAATATGCTCATTTTAAAGTAATTAATTTCTCTAAACTAATCGTATGAATTTCACGAAAAGTTATTTTTAGGCTAACTAAAGGGTGAGTAATAATTTATTTATGGTGTTAAATTGGGGTATTTCTATTAGGAAAGACAATATATGGGTACGTTTTTATTTATAGATAAACCCTTAACAAAATGTTATGTACATCACTTAAAAGTAGACTTTATTTCCTATTGTTTGGTGCCAGGGACTTTCTTTTACAATAATTAGTTGAAGAGTTAGTAGGGAGTGTTTCCTTTTTTTCCACGACTTTACAACAAGCGCAAATTTCCATCTGTAAAAATGGATTTTAATTTTTGGCCCATTCTTTTTAACTGCTGGAAATTGGTACATATTTCAGAGTACTGCCTGTAAAATATAACTTATGTAATGTAAAAATATCCAGTCGTATTACAAAATTAATTAATATCTGATTTGATGAAAATTTATTTAAAAAATAATCTGTGAAATCTACAATGCGTTGAAAATTGTGCTGATGAATCGGAAATACAAACTTCAGTTTATGCCTTCAACAATTATTTGAGATTCATTTCATACATGGTGTGTAATTTACACTTTCTCCAATCATTTCAATTAGTAAAATTATTAAAACTTAAACTGTTTCATTAAAAAAGAAAATTGTTCCGAAGGAAAGAATATCCATTCAATTACGAAATGATTAAAGTGACACATTTTCCGAAAATAATCGCTCTTAAAGATGCAGTAAAATTAAAACTATGATTCTGGAAAACTAAATTTGAATTGAATTCCTTTTATATAATACTCGAGATCTGACAAATGGCACCAGAAATCTAATCTCCCTTCCTTCAGATATTTCGAATAAGACGCCGTCAGCCGCCGTAGATCGAAAATAAATGGCTCTTAATTTATGTTCAAGAGTGGTACGGTTCGCTTATTTCTTTAAAACGTAAATGCGAATGACTCATAATTTAAGCTTAAGTGGTTTGTATCGCTTGCAAAAGGTTTACGTCGTTCTTTAAGATGAATTACGATAATATTTCCATTTAAATCTGAAAGGCACTTAGATAGGAAGGTGGGGAGATGGAGTTTAAGGATATTTCCCTGGGATTTAGCAAATGAATTGTTTTAAGCGTATTTAAACACAAAAGTTATTCTATAAATGTGTTCAAGAATGTTTTAAAATATTCCAACAGGAAACACTTTTCCTTTAATCGTGGGACTTGTTTTGTTTTATGAAACGCACTCTGCCTCCAAATATGTGTTCATTAAGATTTTTGCTTTTGTTCATTAAGGTGTTTGGGAAAATCATTTAAAAGGTCGCATTCATAATTAATGTATTCAAACGTGAAATGTACAACATTTCGTATGATCATGTTTTAATAGTTTTTCTTAAATAATGCATATGAAGTAAACTTACTGTAGTGTGAAATGGAGTTCTAACAGAGTTATTTTAGTCGTGTTTTATTAGCATATGCATATTACGGCTGATGTCAAAATCCCTTTTCTATGCAAATACCTTTTTATGCAGAACATCTAATAATGCATGATGTATTATTACAAATGTTTTTAAACGTAATTTTCAAATAGACAGTAGAATTTCAATAAACAAGTTTTTTGATTAAAAATTTGTGTTCTTGAAAAACTAATGAAAAAAACGAATTAGCAAATAATGTCAAAGATTGTTGCGCAAAAGTTTCGCTCAGATGGAGTGAAATGTATATCGGGAAATCCAACTTCCAACTTGTTGTGTTAAAGCCAGCAAGAATGTTTTAAAATATTCAAGTAAGAAATATTTTCTGCACTCGCCTGATACGTGCTGTTTTGGGGCTAACGTACTGCTTCCACTTATACGATTTATACAGATATTTTGTTAAGCTAACGAATTATTTGTGATGACAATTTTATATGCTGCCCCACCATTTCTGAATGTCAATATTAGTCTTATTTAATCACAATTATCTATCATTAAAAAGTTGTAAATTTCAATTCGTAAATTGTGGTATTGTATGAAGATTTTGTATTTGCGCTAGTATAATATTGCGTTAGTCATTGCAACGTATGCATGTGAAATGAAAATAAACTTACTTTAGGTTAGGCAGTAATTCTATTAGAACAGATCTATTCTAGTGATTTAGACCTTACACGTACATTTATATTTTTATGAAGAGATGGATAAAAAGTTAAACCGATTTTACTGTACTTCAACGTGTAGATCTAATAATTCTACTCTTATATTAGATTGTTAATAAAGTTTTTAAACATTCGTCAATCTATTTAATATTTGCTCTCATATGTGAATTTCTTTGCCAGATTTCATTTTTAATCGAAATCATCAAAACAATACATTACGTCTCTTAGAAGCAAATAAATAAATGAATATATATTGAACGTAATGATAAGTAAATAAATGAAGATATATCAATAAAAATAGTTTTACGAGAACTGCTTCTGTCTTGATCACTGACTTTCGTTAAGTATATTTTCAAAAATATTGCCTACAAACACGCATATGCCAAATGTTGAATTTATTTCTTCTTACACTATAGAAGCATTTAAAACTTTTCATAAAAGCTTTAAATAGATAACATTATATATAGGCTATTAATAAAGTTTTTATACATTTTGGATAAATAGGTTCGAAAGCTAACTTCATTCAACTTAATATGATAGGCTGCTTTTAAATGGAAAAAGATGTGATGGAAGACTTCACCCACAGATAGTTATCATTCTCTGCAGCTTCCAGAAAGTCATAACACATTTCTTTTCGAGCTGCATTATGCTCAACATCAAGATTATGCACTATTAGAGTGTGATAGGTACACTGTAAAAAAAACGACATTTTTACAGTGCAAATTACTGTTCAACTCGCGCACGAACTCGATCACAGTGAATGTGCTGTATCTTTCTTTGGTTTCCTGACTATATTAACAGGGAAAATACAGTAGTTGCGTAAAATTAACAGCTCAATGTGCTGGCAATTTGGACGCCATCAGTTTGTGCTGTAAAAAAATGCGTCCAAATTGCCAGCACATTGTGCTGTTAATTTTACGCAACTACTGTATTTTCCATGTTAATATAGTCAGGAAACCAAAGAAAGATACATCATATTCACTGTGATCGAGTTTGTTCTGGCAAATTTACAGTGGTTTTTTTACAGTGTAGTCAGGCATATTTTAATAATAGCGTAGAAGGTACATACTTTACAGTGTGCACTCAGCTCAGTGGTTAGCAAAATGGCCATAAATAGAGGTGCTTGGACATTAACTATGCAAGGCTTTCAGGGTTTCCAAAATATGGAAATGATAATTCGGCTCCCTATTCTCTTAAAATATATCCTGTATGAAGGCATTACTCTTATATTTATTATGGCCGAAATTTGCAGATTCTTTTCAAAAAAACATCTATTTCGCTTAAACAGAAAAGTCTTGGCTGAATCTTCGCTTGGATGACTTGGGTCTAAGCACAACTGTTTCTTGTATTTTTTGCACAACACTTGGAATTAACAGAGGCCTACCTGAAAGACCTTCATTTTTAAAGTTAACAGTTCAATTTTACCTTGCCTACTTTTAAATACATTCTCTGGTAGGAATTTATAGTCTGAATTTGGTAGTGAAGTTTTCCTGTACCATTTAACAAGTTAATCCATATACATTTTCAGAAACAAAATAATATCTTTCTTTTGTCAAACGTATTCAATCATATTATTTGGAAAGAAATTGAATTTAGAATTTATACCTCAATAATTCAATGAGATTTAATTAACACTCGGAAATAATGTTTTTCCCTAAAAAAAATCCGCTTAACTGGATATAAAGTTTCTGTCTTTAAGTATATATAAATATTTCCTCTCATATAGAGTTTGATTAGTTATTTCTAGTAAAGTCTCAACTGTTGCAAACTTTTTGGGGGGATATTTAGATGTATTAAAATTATCGGGTGAGTGGATATTCCTTATCAAGCTTACTCACGTTCTTCTTGATTTATTAAAAATATATTCATGTTTCTTTTACAAGATTATTTTCCAAAAATTCTTTCTTCGTCTGAAAGCTGATTTTGTTTCAGTAGATTAAAGGTTAATCAATAGTAATACGCATGTTTCCTATAGAATATCATGGGAAAACTAAACAGATTTATAAAATCATTTGAAAACGTTAAGTGTAAAAATAAGCAGGGTCATTTTTAATAGTATTATTCATTCTTGAATACCACTCGTATGTCAATATATTTTAATGTAGTAGAAATTATTCGAACGCCATATAAAATGAAATTTCCAGAATGATTCATAAATGTGTCACAAATATCTTTTTATTCCTATTAAATCATCTTCAGTACAAATGACTTCTAAAATGCTTAAACTTTGCCAAACAAATTCTGAAAAACGCAAATGGCTGTAATGGGAAGTTTATTATATTCACCGATAAAACGTTAAAATGTAAATTCTTGTGTAAAATTAAATAGAAAACAAGAAAAAAAAATCATGCGTCAAGCATAGATTATGAAACACTTCCCAACACATTCAGAATAATGTAACATAACTTCCTTGTTTAATAAGTTAAAATTATGTCTAATTCAACCATATGGAAACTCATAACACACATGAAAACCCAATTTCAGCTGTTCCCATCTACAATCGAAAAATTATCGAAATACTTTCAGCAGCACTGTATATGATTAAAACAGTTAAATTTAAAAGCGCAAGCCGAAATTGAAAACGCACTTCAGCAATTATTACTCAAAGACAGTATTGTAACAGTTTCCTTTTGTGTGTACCTGTAAATGAACGACAAATGCTAATACCCTCTTCTGTCGTAATCATCTTGTAGTAAAATTCAGTGATTTATATCAGTTTCAACACAATTGAAACATCGTAAAGTCATTAAAATACTCTGCAAACGATTGTTCTCCCGTATACAATAATGTAATGGAATTCTTTTGAGTAGCCCTGTAAATGAAATATTAATCCCACATACTTCATATGCAATACCAAACATGGTTAGGTGACCGTAAATATGTATTATCAATTGCATAAGAATCCGAGTATATGTATCGGAGTTGAACGTGGACAGACGGACAGACGGACATACAAACCGAAATCATAAACACTTTTCAACTTTGTTGGAAAGTGTTAAAAAGTCCGATTTTCCAATAGCATTAGTTTTTAAAAATTCAAAACTATCAATTTTAATTTCTTTTGAAACTCTTAATCAAACAAAAATATTTTTTAGAGATAATAGGGTGTATAATAACATATTTGTTTTAAAATTTTCATACTACCTTAGAATTCAAATGTTTTTAGAAGAAATCACTATTTAACTTCAATATAAATTTTGATTATCGAAGAAACACTTGAAAGAATTAAAACTACATGTTTCCTGTTAACAATCATACTAGTTACAGTACTAAAGAGTAGATTTCCTTTGAATTAGAAAAAAATGTGCATGCATATTAGTTCAATGCATATTGTTTGAATTACTCACATAAATTGGGTGAAACTCTCGAAAGCGATAGGTTGTTCTTTGTACTATGAAACAGAAAATTGTTATTGTTTGGAAAGAGAAATTACTGCATTGTGTTTATTTTAGATGTTTTGACAAATAAAGAACATTAAATTTAGATTGTTGTAGTCATTTTATATGAAGGTATTTCTAATGAAAATGAAGGTACCTTTTCTTATAAAAGGTTGCAGATGTATAATATTTGTACATCAGTGAAATTAACATTTCCAATATATTGTTTGAAATTTAAAAAATATATATTTTGAATGAATAATTTTTATTTTCTATTTTTTACGTCTATTAAAATGAAATGGTTTTCAATTGTATGATAAAGTGTATAATTTTAAATTCCAAAAGATTTGGAACATATAAATCAGATATTTCAATTTTGTATTAGGATTGATTGTCAATGGTAGAGTAAATTATCATACCTTACTATTAGTTTCCACTTGAAATCAGAATTTACAATAGATTTAACCGATAATCATATTTCCTCCACGTATTTTTAAATATAAATAGTTTCGGATCCAATAATTTAAATAATTCTTTAATTTTATTTTAAAAACTTTGTTAAAAATGATTATATGGCACATTGGTATAAAATGTAATAAAAGATTCTCGTATAGCTTATAATTTTCCTGCTACTAAAAATAATGCAATTTCACATACCACATTATTAGTAGCCACTTGAAGCGAGAATTTCACACATAATTTAATATATCTTTGGGTACGTACTTTCCACTTGTCCTTGCACAACATCCTTTTAAATGCAGTGTCAGTTCATCACATTATTTTTCATAAGTGGTCATTTATAAAATTGGAACTTCTTTTAAAAATCACGTATATTCACTTAAAGACAAAGTTTTATATTTTAGCTAATGTAGCTACGATATACCTGGCCGTGTATTATTTTTCTGCCAGCTCTGCTATTAAATGTCCTGTCTGTTCACTTAAAGAGAAAAGATTTAAGTTTTTGTCACCGTTGAAACTACCTGTTTAAATAATGAACCCGTTTTCACGGAAGAATCATCAATTTTTTTAATATTCTTTGATGGCCTACTTCATTCTCTGGATTACAATTCACCAACATTCAAATAAGATAACCACATTGAATCCTTGGTGTTGACTTTGACTTCAGTCAAGCATTAAACACATTTACAATTTTACAATTTGCATTTTACACTACCAACGACAACATCATTTGACAACAGCCATAATAAATATAAGACGAACTAAAAGTCATGGAACAAGCCCCACCTCGGCAGTGCACAAACTTCTCAAATAACTTGCAACATCGTTGCACCATCAAAATGTGATTATAGCCAATATGATTCAATGGACTGATTGCCAAGTGCGAATTCACCCAATAAACCAGGAACCAATGCCAATAAATGATCACAACCTAAACGCTAGGACTGCATAACAAAACGATCACAATACAACAACATCCCAGCGACAAGTTCGCAACATGTCAACTATCAATTATGACAAAACCCCAAGATACAAATATCAAGTAAACACAACTAGGACTGAGTCAACGGAAATGAACTCACGCTATTGACAAAACATCCAACAGTGTCAAACGCCATGAAAATGATCAACCACAAACATGAAGAAACTCCACCTCAGAAGAGGAAGGAAGGAAGAAAGGGAAAACAAATCGAAGTCAAGTAAATTATAAATTAGAAAATTATTAATTGTGATTAAATAATAGTTCAGTAAATTATTAGCAATTAATTAGTTTTAGTCTGGTCAGATTCTGTTAGTCTCCCCATAAGTGTTGTATCATATCTGATAGGAGCTGACCTCAACCCAATATTTGCGTCTTATTGGCTATAATGGTCTTGTCAAGTTTAACATTTATTAGCCTAAAGTTTTTATTAAGCTTAAGCTCATTATGTTTGAAATCTTTTTTAAGTTTTTGTTAAATCCTAGCTTGTTAATCTTAATAATATAATAACATCACTAGTATAGGTCGTCTCTCCTAAGTATCCCCCTTATTTAATCTATTAGCCTACCTGCATAACACCCTTACTTTAGTTCAGTTTTATATAATAGTAATCAACTATTCATACTTTAACGAAATAGCGCTTATCATACTGTTATTCTTAGTTAACCAATAAGGTATAAATTTAAATTAGTTCCTTTTTATAATCAAAATATACACCGTCAGGTTCTTAGCTATTATCAGACCTAGTGGCTTTAGGTTAAGTCCATAATTAGTAAAAGTATTGTTAATTAAATTTATGTCTTTTTTTTTTTTTTGTAATTATTATTATTATTTTAAATCTTTTTTTTTCTTATTAACTATTTATTTTCATTTTTTCTTAGACTGCCGCATCTCTTTATACAAGCACTGCCTGCACGAGCTACTGGACCCGCTACAATGGGAAAGCCCACAGAGCCAGTTTTTATCCGGTGGGTTAAGGTAGAAGGCGGAGTCTCATACTCTTGCAACGTTTAATTTGCCAAGAATTTGGGCTCAAAATTATCTCATGGTGCAACTTGTCTATCTGCAGCGCCTCATTGTTTGCTCCCCCCCCCCCCAGTAAATGTACCATTTTCGTTTGACAAGTATGCATCATCAATTAGGCTTCAAAAACACCAGGCAATCCCAATTAGGTCGGGTACCGGCGGCTCAGTTAGCAGAGCATTGACACGTAGCTGTTGGTCGCAGGGCCGAGGCTAACTGCCGGCTAAAATTCCGACATGTACGCTAATGCCGCCAGGTGCATGTAAAATCCGTCGTGGGTGCAAAGTCATCCAAGTTATCCGTGAATCAGACATCTGGAGGTGCAGGTCAGGTGAAGGTCTCGTCATCTGATCAAGGTTCTAAATTACGATATCAACTTTAGTATCAATGTGCAGACACCAATAAATAAGACATAAATTCAAGTAATAGGGATAACAAAGCTCACATCTGAATAGTAGGCACTGCAGAAAAGATGACGATCTAGCTGATCGTCAGGTTTATTGCCGTTACGCGGCCACCAATTACCATGTTTCAAACTCGTTTAGCTGGGGCGACCGGGCAGGTAGGGGCATGGTCATCGGTTAAGAAAGAAAGAAAGAAACATATTTACAATATTATTAGAATAGCAGTTACTTTGATTACTAAACCTTTGTTATGGTTGGTTAAAAAAATATAAAAAAATTATAAAAGTCACACTCTGTGTTCTATTTTATGTAACTGATGCAAAAATTAAAATTTTTTTCAGAAAAGGATTTAAAAATCATTGCAGAAGTCTTTGTATATTTTAAAAATATTGTATAAAATAAAGTATTTTCTATGCAGATGTTCATTATAAACTTTCTAAAATTTAGCAATAATACATATATTTCATGAATTACGTATATAAAAGCAACAATATTCCCAGAAAAGTTTTGCTAGAACTATTGCTATGAAATAAAATTTTTCGTATAAATTATGCATTGATACGCTTTTGCATAATTCAAGTAAAAATATTATATTTTAACTCTTAAGAAGCATTTATATGCTCTACACTCTTCGTTTTTATGAGTTTTTAAAATATTTCGAGAATTAAGGTAGCTGGAAATGTAAATGCAGCAAAAAGCTTCTCTTTAATTATTTACTTATTAAAGATAATTCCATTTATTCATTATGTACTAGAAAACGTAAGAAAATTTTAAGGTAAAGAAGCGTTATGTTTGCTTGAATTTCATCACTGTGATCTTATATTTTATTAAATATGTATGTAAAATTGTATGTATGTATATGTATATATATATATATAATGTATATGAATAGATATACGTGTACATGTAAAAATGTGTGCATGTACTCGTGTATATGTATGTGTGCGCTTGTTTTTTATGTATGCTCTACTGAATTTAGAGGTAAAATATTTAAACAGTATAATGTTTTAGTAAAAATTTAAATTATGTAATGAAAAAAACTTAAAAAAGCCACATTATATTCTCACAATCAGTTGACTTTTATGTCCCTGAATAATAATTTTTATTTTAGTACATATTCTTGTGGGGTTTTTTTTCATATACCGGGGAACATCCCATTCTATGATTGCATAAATATATTAACCCGATAAATAAGTTTTGCACGATGTTGGGGATTTAAGTACTAGGAAAACTCCTATACCGTCCTATGTCTCTGATGCTGATTTTTAAGTTTGGAGCTGTCTGTATAAATTTGTTTCAATAAAAGTAATTCGATGTAATTTTTTTCCGAAACTAGCAGAATTGTTTTATGTAAATAAATAGCAAACAAATTAACCTGCACACATTTTTTACGGTTGATATTAGTTTATGAAGTCTATCCCTGGGTTTTAGATGCCTTACCACCCCTCTTGTTAAACATATACAGAAAATCACTTCAGATGCAGTCACAGAATTTTTTTCAATTTTTTTTCTCATGCAGAAGTATGCTAGAGAAAGAATGTCTGAAATTCTTTCACAGGAAATTTACTGCAGAATTTAAATCAGCATTTAAATATCAATTTGAAGCATCGTGGCTTTATTGGTAGTCTTACTGTCCCCAAAGTTTATTCTTGCACTTTTCGATGTAAATTATTATTTTTTTTAATTCAATCCAATGTTCAAACCAAGACCACTTAGTCTCAGGTACAACGGATTTTATACAATGCTCCTTAGTTCTTCAGATACCAGGAGATCTAATATTAGTACACAACTTAAATTTTTACATTTGTAACAAGAAGGACAAGTTGGTTGTATCTCAGTTGGTACGACGTTCGCTGGCCGGGGAGCGGGTTCGATAACCGAACGCGCTGCATTTGTTTTTCTCATCTTTTGTTTTATGAATATACTTGTAATTATAACTTAATAATCCTATTGTCAATTAAAATTTATAATATTGTATATCAATTATATTTTAACCGATTTATTTTTTTCTTTGACAAAATAGTTGTATAAAACATCATAAAACCGATAATTTTTTTAAATCACTTTTAAAATGTATTTCACGTATTCTTTATCCATGCAATGATATTGAACAATTGTGTCAATTTGTAATTTTAAAGGAACATCATTTTTGCATTGCTTTAACAAGGAAAATCAATACGATAATACTATTACTCTGTTTTTAAAATAACAAGCATATTTATATTAAAAAATAGCATCATAGTTAAATTACAACCGAATTTTTGCATATTAAAAATTTTAAAATTTGTAATACGTATGCTTGGGCTTTCAATTATTTTCCCCTTTATATTCATTCTTTTTTTTTCTCTGCTTTTATTTTTATTTTATTTGAATATGTTTCATTTTATCATTACTAGATGGAACCATAACATTTTTAACGATTTTGGATTTTTATTATTCAACAATAGATTCAATTTCTTTTTAAATCTCGTTAAAGGAAGAAAAATAATAGTTCAAAATAAAAAATCATAAATTTAAATTTAAATTTGTTAACATTATAATTAATGTACGATATTAAAATGTTTAATTGACATTATTAAATTATAATTACGAGTATATTTATAAAACAAAATATGAGAAAAACAAATGCAGCGCGTTCAGGTATCGAACCTAAGCCCGCGGACCACCCGGCAAATGCCGTACCAACTGAGCTACGACCAATCTGAACTTTTCTGTTACAAAGTAAGTATTTGAGTTGTGTACTGATATTAGACCTCCCCCCCCCCGGTTTCTCAAGAGCTAAGGAGTGTTGTATAAAATCCGTTGAACCTGAGACTAAGGGGTCTCTAACCTACAACATACATTAAAATAATCAAAATGTGTGATTACCAAGGTAGGCCCTCTCCTTGTGTGACATGAGGTCTATAGACAAAAACATATGTATGAAATTTAGTTCGATTCTATCCGTAATTTTATACACTTTCCGATGATACAAGAAATACGCGTCTAATTTCGCCAATACAGTGCCATCTTCAGGTTGATTTTCTGAAAAAGGTTACAAACACTTCGGCCTATGACATCACATTTAAGTATAAAATGTCATCGAAATATATTCGTAAATTCTCCACTTAAACTATGGAAAATCGAAAAAGCCTCTAAAAAAATCGCTATCACAGCGCCCTCTCTTAGTGGAGTATGACCAATACCAACTGGACCTGACGGTCATAGTTAAAAATATATACTGGATGAGCCAAAAGTTTGTTAAAACTTTAAAAACTCATAAAAATTGAAGAAATTATGATAAAGGAGTGCCGTTTGCAAGAAAGGGCTCACAAAGTAGTCCGACTTTTTTTTAGAAAAATAAAAAAAGTTAAAAGAATCACATGTTGAGGGCGCTGACGACACGAAACGCAATAAATAGGCCAACAATATGCTCCATTCATTTGTTCTTCCAATACAAAAATGTTCAACATGTCCTCCATAACAGTCTACGACACAACCAGGCTGTGTCGTAGTACCTGTATGTTGTGTTTCGTGTCGTCAGCGCCCTCTACATGTGATTTTTTTTTACTAATTTATTTTTCATTCTAAAAAAATCCGGCAGTGAGCGCTTTCTTGCAAATCGCACTCCTATATCATAATTTCTTCCTTTTTATGAGTTTTTAAATTTTTAACGAACTTTTGGTTCACCCGGTATATGAAGTTCAGTTCAATTCTATGCATAATATCATACACTTTTCGATGACACACAGAAGATACACAGACACACTTGATATTCTATTTCAAGAAATATATAAATTTTTTTAAACCTATATTTTATATATTTATGAAATCATGAAAAAACAAAACACGAATAAATTACGTCTATTTCAGATATTAAAATGATTCGTTGAGAAAAATATTCAATTTTATTTGCATACAAATTTCCAAACGGATTTATAATATAATGAAATTTAAATATCCCATTTTAATAGAAAATGTTTCCAAAAATTGTATTGAAAATTGTAATTTCTTATTTTAAATATTTACGAATCTAATATTTAAAGAGACTAATTCTGCTAAATTTACTATTTTCTTTTAATCCATAGAAAAATGAATGTTAATATTTACAGGAACTAAATTTGATGAATAGGTAAAGGAAAAAATAATAAATGAAACTCCATATTACAATTAAAATTGATGTTTTCGGAAAAGATGATTATATATTAGAATATACAGGGTGGCAGATAAGTATAGTGATGCAATGGAAATGTCAATTTAGTTTTATGGGATTTTTAGTGTTTTTTAGTTATACAATTGTTTTATTCCTTCTTCTCATGTTTTCCTGTTGTCCAAATGCTATTTCCGCTAATAATAATTCATTGTTAGCTAGAAAACATGGTGTGCAGAGTTTAAACCTACATTCTTCCAACAGCCCCCCCCCCCACCCCCACCCCCCAAACAAACGTCTCTGTTTCGGGGATCAGGAGCAAAAAGTCTGTGCAATGAAGCACAAGTTCCTGGATTCTCTTAAACGCGCTCTGGAAAAAGCGTGGGCCAATATCACGCCGGAAATAGTCTATCGCGGCCATTTTGAAGAATTTCTTGAAGAGCCTAGACACCTGCATCGCCGTGGCAGGAAATCACTAAAAATAATCTTGATTGTTTCTTGTACAATATGCTCTTTTCTTCCGAATGGGAAATAAAATGGGTTGTTTTGTTCCTTCAGTTAAAAGTGATGGACTTTTATACTCACAGTATTTATATGACACCCTGTATTTCACTGATGCTTCTGTAAAATATCAATTTAGACTGTTATATTTAAGGTACTTTACTAAATATATAAATTCACGACTTTGTTAAAAACATGTAAAATCCATGTTATGTATAGTTTCTCTTAAAATCCTAAGCATGTTACTTGTTTAATAAAATGGGAAAGTAATTAAATAGTAAAGCTTTAACTAGTACTAAACTCTCGCTTTATATGAGAACGTATTGGTCCCATAGGGGAAATTAACAGGAAAAAATAGCTATTTCAAACTGCAAGAACACTGTATTTTCTCCCATGCGAAATGTTTTTATTTCTTGTTTTTTTTTTCCTTTTTTGAATGACGCCGCAATGAAATTTTACATTTCTGACTTATTTTATTTGTTATTACTCGTAAATGGCTATTTTCCTTTAAAAAATCTGATAAGATTTTTAAAAAAAGTAAACATTTCAATGATTATTCTGTTATTTCTTATGTTACATCATATTAAGTAGCAGCAAAATAGTTTAAGAAAAAAAAACAGTAACATCACAAAAGGCTTACATATAGACGTATGTTAAACACAAAAGATAAAAACTTACCAATAATAATACAAAAATAATTAAATAAAGTCTAAAAGTCTAAGAACCGGCAAGTTTCAACCACTCTGTGACCATCATCTGAGTTTGATCCGGATGATGGCCACAGAGAGGTTGAAACTTGCCGGGTTTTAGACTTTAAAAGTTTTGTTTTTAATACAATGAAAGTTTTTACCTTTTTGTATATGACATGTTTCTTTATATTAACCCCTTTTTTATATCTGTGATGTTAAATTTCAAGAAGTAACAGTTCTTTAATTTGTTAAAAAATATATTATATAAAATGTTTTGAGACATTATTATTTCATGAAAATCAATTGTAGTATAAACACATTAAGAACAGAAAAAAACTTCTTAAAACACCATCAAAAATTATTAAATGCGCTAGGCCTTTCGAAAGATCTGAGTCTTTCCTCATCTGAGTCTTTTCAGAAAGACTCAGATCTTTCGAAAGGCCTAGCGCATTTAATAAATTTTTATGGTGTTTTAAGAAGATTTTTTTTGTTCTTATTCATTCACACCAGTTTTAACTTATTTTCTATAAACAGATTATTTTAAAAATTGCACATATTTTATCAAAGAAAAAATTGCTGTTTGCCTAATCAAATTTATCATGATCCTGAAACCATTTCTATCAACAGGAATAATTGCGATGTATAGAAAATTCAAAGTAAAAGACGTATCGCAAATTTAAAAACCAGTTGAATGTGCCAATCCCAAAACTTTCTTCTATCTTATACATCTTAATATTTCAAGAACTAGTTACACATGATACTTCAATCTTATTAGTTCAATACTATACCAACTTTGATTTTCATCTTAAATTTCTGCTTCAGTCAATTAAACGAAGTAAAAACGAGTTAATGTATTTTATGATAGTTGTTAAAATTAATAGTTTTTCCTTATTCTGTTGTTATCAGATATTTGAGAATAGCCGGCTTACAAGGAAGCGAGTTCCCGCCTTGCACGAGCTGCCGATGGACAATAGAACGACGAAAAATCAAGAAAAGTATACAAAAATCTCTATCACAGAGCCCCTTTACCATGCAATATTTCCAAATTCAAGAGGACATGTTTGCCATAGCCAGAAACCAGTGGCGTGGCGTCCTGTCATCGCTGGATGCGGCGATGACCAAGCAATATTTTAAAACTCTTAATAAGCTTTTAAAACTCTACGATCCAGTTTTAGCAGAACATTTGGAGTTCTTGTATAAGTGAAGGTAAGATTTAAAGTTTCTTTTTTGAACATTCAACCATTGAATTTTAGAGTTAATAATTTTTCACCACAACTTAAATAATTGCGATGACCACCGAAAATTTTCACGCCACGCCACTGCCAGAAACATACAAAAAAATTGGTTCAATTTTATGCATAAATTCATACGCTTTTCGATGGTACAATAATGAAAATGGCACAGAAATCTAATTATAGCGCCCCCTTCTGGCGGAATTTTTTGAAGTTCAGGGAAGACTTGCTTGCCATAGCTAGAAACATGCACAAACAATTTGGTTAAATTATATACATAACTTCATACACTTTTCGATGGTACAATAATGAAAATGGTACAGACATCGCAATTATTGCGGCCCCTTCCGGTGGAATTTTTCCAAATTCAGGGCTGACCTTTGTGCCATGACCAAAAACAGACACAAATCATTTGGCTCAATTCTATGCATAACTTCATACACTATTCGATGGTACAATATTTAAAATGGCACAAAAATCGCTATTACAGCGCCCCGTACCGGCGAATGTTTTCCAAATTTAGGAAGGACCTGCTTGCCATAGCCAAGAAATTAAAATAAAAATTTGGTTCAATTCTATGCATAACTACATACACATTTCGATGGTACAATTTTCAAAATCGCACAAAAATCGCTATTACAGCGTCACCTAGAGGCGATTTTTTCCAAATTCAGAGTAGACCTGTTTGCCATAGCGTAAAACTTAAAATAAAAATTTGGTTCAATTCTATGCATAACTTCATACACTGTTGGATGGTAAAATATTCAAAATCGCACAAAAATCGCTATTACAGCGACCCCTACCGGAAATTTTTTTCCAAATTCAGGTAGGACCTACTTGCCATATCCAAAAACTTAAAATATAAATTTGGTTTAATTCTATGCACAACTTCATACACTTTTGGATGGTGCAATATTCAAAATCGCACAAAAATCGCTATTACAGCGTCCCCTACCAGCGATTTTTTGTCCAAATTCAGGGAGGATCGGCTTGCCATAGCCAAAAACTTAAAATAAAAATTTTGTTCAATTCAATGCATAACTTCATACACCTTTTGATGGTACAATGGTGACAGACACAGGGACACACGAACAGACGGACAGACAGACATTTTCTATAAACATGTTTTTGGGGATCTCTGACCCCTAAAACGTGTAAATCCGTCGAAAACGGGAAGTCGAAAAAAATTTCGATTACAATACTTTCTTCTATTGAAGATAGAAGAAAGTAAAAATCGAAATATTGCGAAAATCTGGTATTATAAAACAGACGTAAAGCTCTTTTTTTTACATTAATTTATTCATCTTTTGGCTTATACTATGCATTTTTACAGCTAAACCTTTAAAACACTGTGTATTTAAAATACTTACTATTTTATTCCACGTGTAGAAGTTTCTTTGAACCACTTATGCTCTCCCTCGCTCCTGTCCTTTTTCATCCTTATGGGGTTCATTTTGGTGTCTTTTATTTTGGTGGTTTAATATAAAACATTTGCCTTCTTTTGGTCAGGTTGACAAGTTGCTTTGACAGATTTTCACCATTTTTCGTCTTTTTATCTTTGAAATGTACGATTTGCGAAATCTACGAGGTGATGGTTAAAATTTAAAATCATTGCGAATTTAGCGCTGAAAAATATACAAAAATCAATTATCAAAAGTTAAAAAACACATTCATCGCACTCTTGTCTAAGGAAAGCATTTGACATATCATTCCTTTTGTTATTAAAATAGTGTGAAGCCCTTAAATAGCCACATTTCTAGTATATCGGTTAAAAATGTCTAACAAAATGAAATACTGCTAAAATAATATTTTTAAAAAATATATCAATAAGCAGGATGCGAGATTTCTGATACCATATGAAACAAGATCTTCTTGAAATATATTTTACAATATTTTTATGCTGTTCGATAATATCAATTATTTCTTCCACATTTTATGCAAACATCTAAGTAAAATATTGAATTTCAACATTATTATGTTCTAATTTTAATGTAAAGAAGACTAGATGTTTCATAATTTTAGAAAATATAATTTAACCACGAAGGAAAATACACAATACACAATACAACGAAAATACACACTCTTCCGAGTTACAAGCGATTCCGAAAAAGTGTTATTTATCTTTAGAGACTTCAAAAAACTATATATATATGTATGTATTTTAATTCTAAATAGCATTTAGAAAATCAAAGTTTCTTTTTCTGCCACTAATTTTCGAAAACTTTTTCTAATAGCTTTTATAAAGTACACTGGTGTCCAAAATTAAGGACCAGTCAAAAAATGCAAATTTTTATGTAAGCGAATCTCAAAAGAAAATAATATAATCCAAATAATTACTATCCCTATAGCACAGCTAGTCCATATAGCATCTCATTCATATCGCATATAGTCACAAGTGTTACCGGAAATTAGGGTGAAACAAAAAATGGGAAATTCCACACGTCCCAAATGATCAACATATGTGACTCTACTAAGACGTCAATGTGACTGCTGCCTTGTGACGTGTCGCCAGGTGACTTTGCAATGTAGTTAAATTGTGACTCTCATGTGACTGTCATTTTTAGACTCAATTGCAAAGTCATCATGAACGTTGCATTATGATATGCATTATGATACCAAATAATATCACATTATAGCCACATGGTGAATTTCACAAAATACCACAATGGCGACTTCACAGTACTCTGAAAGTCACCATGAAACCATGAATGTCACCATGAATGTCACCTGAAAGTCATCATGTGACATTATTTGGTAACATATTACAATGCAGCTTTCACGATGACTTTGAAATTGAGTCTACAGATGACAGTCACATGAGAGTCAGAATGTAACTACATTGTAAAGTCACATGGTGACTCGCCACAAAGCAGCAGTCAAAGTGACGTCTTAGTGGAGACACATATAGTAATCATTTGAGACTCATAATGAGCTGTATGGAATTTCCTATTTTTTTGCTTCACCGTAATGACTGTGACACTGTGTGACCATGTGTGACATGAATGAGATGTTATATGGACTAGCTGTGCTGTAGAGATAGTAATTATTCGAATTATATCATTTCCTTTTGAGTATTCTCGTACTTGAAAATTAGCATTTTGTGATTGGTCCTTAATTTTGGACACCAGAATATTAATATAACTTCTCAACTAGGAAAATCTGTTTTTACGATGCAAACAGTTCTCATGTGAACATTTCTGTATTCACCAAACGTGTTTAACTCTAGACTACTTTGAGCCGTCATTTTGACGGCTATAATATGAATATGTTTCGGCTCAAATCAGAAATTTGATTATGAAATAAGTTTAAAAGATACAAAGAAGAAAAACGTTAAATAATAAAGTTAAACTGTTTTAAATCAAAATTATGGTGTGAAATATTTTTATAAAACTTGACTCAATTTTCCGGTAGTTCCAGTCTTAACTGATAAACAAATTAAATTAATAGAATTAGCATTAACATTAATTTTAAAGTAAAAAAAATATATATTTTTTAAATCTTGCATGCATAAATTTATGTACGCAGCTCAAAATGTTTAGATGATAACATCCTAAAAACAAATATTCCGGTTTGAGAAAACTTTTTAAAGTACTTTAAAAACTACTCGGAAACGTTAAAAAAAATTTTAAATCAAAAGAAAAAATTTTGTAAATGATTTTTTAAATCTTGGAAATATTAGAGTTTCTGAGGTTTCTAATGAAAGAGATCGCTTTCCCGATTCATAGATAAATCAGTAAAGGTAAATCAGTAAAGATAAATCAGTAAAAAATCATATATTTTCTTTTACAGTTATACAGTGTGGTCCAAAAGTCCCTGACACGTTTTAAAATTTAATGTAAGACCAACACTTAAAAAAAAAAAAAAAAAAAAAAAAAAAAAAAAAAAAAAAAAAAACTTTCAAATTGACAGAAAAAAACTGTCAATTTTGGCGCCAGTGAAAAACTGATTAATTTACAGAAAAAATATATAATTTTTCATTAAAACAATTTTTTTCTGTAAAAAACATAGATTTTTTCCGTAAAAATGACAAAACCTAAATTTGTTTACAGAAGAAAACTGTTTTTCTTTTAACAGTTTTTTTTCTGTAAAAAATACATTTTTTTTTCATGTAAAAATTACGAATACATATATATATTGCAGCGAAGTAATTGGGGTGCGGAAGTGCATTTTGCTGTTAAATGCTTATCACTATGAAAAGTTTTCTTGAAGCGAATAAAAAAAAATAGTTCTAAACTTCGTGCATAGATAGAGCGGTACCTTATATGAAAGAAGCATCAAAATTTCAAGACAATCAGCTACATACATTTAAATTTCCACAAGCAGTTACAGAACATTTACTCTGTGCAATCTATTACCACAGGGCTGTCCAACGGGGTGTCCGGGGGCGCAATGGAGCCCTTTGAATTTTTTCATGGTGTCCTTTCAAACGATTGCTGTTACTTTTTATTTTTAATAAGTTTTTAAAGATGTTTGTTTAAAATCATTAGTGTTCCATATGATTTACTATTATATGCAGGGTTAAATTTTCTGTACCTTTCTTTACAAAATATTCTCATAGACCTTTGTCTCTTAAGAAAATGTAATTCGGAATTTACTGTGATTTATACTTTTTTCCTGCACGTATTTTGCAGATCGAGCTACCTAGAAAAAATGAAGTACTCAAAAATGAATAAATCGATGTACTCATATCGAATTGAGTATTTTTGTATCAAACATGAACCTATGCTTTCTCAATTTTGAAACATCACATGTTATCAAACACAAACAGAACGATACTTTTGTACCCTGTAATGGTTTATTTCATTTATGGTGGCATAAATAATATTTATTAATGTAAATATAAAATTATGCACCGTATTTTAAAATAATTTAAAAGTGCTTGGAACCAATGCTCTTGTCATAAAAATATTTGATTTTGGTATCTTGTTAATAATTTTCCTATTTTTCTTAATCAATGATCAATTAAACGCTTCTTGTTAATAACTTTGAACGGGAAATAAATGTCAGTACATTTTTACTTTATTTTTTAGCTTTAGGGGGGGGGGGAGGGGCAGTACACAACGATTCATAGTTGAACACTACCATGGAATGATAAATGAATACATGTGTTTCTCAATTTTGAGTGCACTTGGATCGGAGCTATTTTGAGTATGTGACGTATTAAAAATTGAGTACTTTTTACTCAATTTTGAGTACTTATTTTTTTCAGTGTTCTGCATAATAGCCTTATGACTCACATTGTGTTGTGTCTGTGCAACTTGTGTGACGTCTTCATTTCTTTACTCTCCCCCCTTACCCCCCCACCCCCCAAGGTGGTATGGCCTCATTGTTTAATCAGAAAACCTGAAATCATACTACAGATTCCGAATAGTAAGTTTTATTTTATTCAATGGCAGACATTTTAGAATTACTTAAAGTCAAATTTTTCTTTTGAAATTTTCGGTATGAAATAATTCGGAATATCTAAATAAAAAGGAGGCCGAATTAACAACATGCTTTCAACTACAGAAATGTACTTATTGTTCTATGTTTTCAAACATCTCAATTTTGGAGCCCTTCAATGTTTACCCTTTGATGAGGTGGAACGTGCTTACTGAAAGGCTGGACAGCCCTGCATTACCATATATCTATATGTGCGCCCTTTTTAGCTCCAGCAAAATAAATTCTGTGTAATTCCTTGTGACATAATAAATGCTCTGTAACTGCTTTTGACGTAATAAATGATCTGTAACTGTCTTGAGTTTTATATGATTCTTTCTGATAATTTTTGGTACATCGCCATCTATGGTCAAAGTTTGGAACAATTTTTTATTCTCTTTAAGAACACTTTTCATCTGAAAATATTTTACTCCAAACCACACTCCCGTACGACAATCACTTGTTTTTCTATTAAATTTTAGATTGTGTCAAGAACTCTTAAACCACCCTGTGCAAATGTTCCGTAGATTAAGAAATATCTTTTCTTGCAGTGCATGAGAAATGGCATGTTGCGTATTTCTGAAAGAAAAATATCTCATATATACTATATATGCAAAGATATTTGAATGCTAAGTTAAAATAGAAAGTGTTCCAGAAAAATCTTTTAAGTTCTCAAAAATATATAATTTAAAAGTTGTATTATTTATGAATGTAACATGTTTTAAAAATATGAAAGGAAAATATATTTTTTTGAACTCAGTTTCAGGAATATTCGTAATGCAATATTTAATAAAAGTATATTTTCGAAACTCAAAAGAAAAGCAAGAGATATCTGCAGGAATTCATTTTGAGCAATGGACTTCTGCATTTTGGCAATTTAAAACATAATTTTTGGAACTTGTTACTTATAGTATAAATTTAGGTTTGTACGTAATCTGATTGTATCTATTTGAAATTATATAAATATTATATAAAATGAAATTTTATGTGAGCATATAATTAAATTTTAAAATTTGCATATTTTAAAGTTCCTGTAAAGAACTTATAAAGAGCACACTACGTATTTTATCACTTAAGATTGGAAGCATGTTTCTACTTTAACAATATATATATATATTTATATTTCACACACACACGCACACACACATATATATATATATATATATATATATATATGGGAGCACTTTAATGGTGAACCTTTACTAGTAATAAACTCCGCTTTTGTATGAGAATGTACTGGTCCCTTAAGGAAAATTAACAGAATGATATAGTTGTTTAAAAAATACGAGACCATAAGATCAGATTTTCTCCCATGTGAAATGTATTTTTTGAAAGACGCAGTAATGGGAAAACTGCTCTTACTTAATTCGTTAGTTATTTTGTAAAAACATTTTTTTTCAAAGATTATTGTAGCTTTTTTAATTTTATGTATTACATCACATTTAGTAATAACAAAACGTTGTAGAAAAATAAATTGTAAAATATAGATGAAGACAGCAATATATAACCGCAAATTGTGAAAATATGGGAAGTACAAATCTTTAAAAATTATCGAATTGCGATATATAAGTAATTTATTGCAAAAAAGTTACTTTCAATTACACTGGTTTCCAAAAATTAAGCAAAAACAACAAAAATAGCGAGCGATTACTCAAAATTTTGCATGTAGATTTTAATAAAATTGAACCACAATGTATAACATATAGTAAGATATATAACATTAAAAGAAATTACCAGAAGATTGTGGCGTTTCAGATATTATCACAATTATAAAATAAACAAAATAAATGTGTCAGTTTGGTAAAGTTTTGGAAAAGTACCTTTAATATGGAGTATGACCAAACCTAGTAATAATACAGCACATGCAGCGATGTGGGATACAGTCAGTTATGCGATGGATGAGTTCGCTAGTAAGTGCGAGCCATTGCTCTTGTAAAGCAGTTGTAAGCGTGGCAAGGATCTGAAAGGGACGATTGGGAGCTTCAACGTATCCTTTTAAAGCATCCCAAACATGCTCGATGGGATTCATGTCCGGTGATAGAGCTGGCTATTCCATGTTTGGTGCTGAAGATAATCTTCCACGATGCGTCCCTGCCCGGTCTAGCGTTGTCGTCCTGTAACAAGAAATCATTACCTATTGTGCGGGCATAAAATCACACATAAGCATCAAGAATGTCATCTCTATAGACGCGAACATTCACAGTTCCACGTCTGGAGGTCTGTACGCCCACCCAAAGAGATACCACCCCAAACACAGACTCTGTCTCGTCCGTATAACGCTCTATCACGAATGTTTGATTAATGGTATTGTGCTTCGTATTTTTTCCAAATCAAACAATGCCCACTATCGCTTTGGGGGCTGATTTGGGGCTCCTTCGTGAAGTGAATACGACTCCATTGATCAGCCATCCAGTGGACATATTGATGTGCACACCTTAAACGTTCCCTCCGGTGACGTGAGGTGAGCGGGACACATATGGCTAGTCGCCTCGTGTAAAAACCTCGTTCATGAAGCTTTCTACTCACAGTAGACGTTGGTACCAACCTTCCTGTGGCTGGAACAAAGGAGGCTCAAAGATGAGAGGGGGGTAGCAGTTCTATCTCTTCATACGCAAAACAGCAAATATCGGTCATCGGTGATTATCGCAGCTGTTGATCGTCCTAGACTAAACCTTATGAAGGCCGAACCAGTGGTTTGAAATTGTTTCCAAAGCTTATAAACATCAGAAGGATTCACCTTTAACCATCTGGACACCTCTGTTTGACTTTCACCTGCTTCCAATCTTCCAGTAGCTCTAAATGGCGGTTCTGCGGACAAATTATACCTCTTTTTTAATTATTTTTTCAACTACTTTTCAGCAGTGAAATTACGCTTGAAATTATTGCATATTAAAGCAGTGAATTATCACTTTGCTAACAAACCATAAACCGACATAGTTAAAAATGTCCAAGCCCCTGGTTCGATTCCCGGCTTGGACATTTTTAACTATGTCGGTTTACGGCTTGTTAGCAAAGTGATAATTCACTGCTTTAATATTCAAATTATACCTCGATGTCATACTACTGAATTGGCTATCTCAGGTTTCTTAACCTAATAATCACAGCGACAAAAGCAGCCGATCATGCACTTTTATGCTTCTCACAGATGACGCAATCCAATTGCAGCGCCACTAAATTGCATTTTGTAATTTTATTCATCATCTTTTAGTTAACAATATATGCAATTTTCATACGGATAGGTTTCTTTTTGAAAGAGTTATTCTTCTTTTTGTAATTTTTTCCTTAATTTTTGGAAACCTGTGTATATGTAAATTCATTAAAATTTACTTATAAATTGTAGAAAACGATAATATGTTATATGTTGCGTATTTCATGTCATTTGTTTGATTTTTATATTTAATTTTAATTCAGTATGGACTAGTGGTGTGTAAAAATAATTTAAAATATGACCTAATTTTTACTGATTTTAAAAACTTCTAGATATGTGCTACAATTAATTTCTATTCGCTTTAACCAGTTATGAGCTTAGACAAAATCTAGTTATTGAAACAGCACCTATCTTAAGTGAGCAATATTCGCGATTAATAAAATACAATTTGGGTTATGGATTTTTTAATTATTTTGTGTGAGAAGTGAGCTGAATCTTTTCATCGACATTTAAATATTCCATTCGCTGTTTTCACGAATTAGTGGTATGTACAAAGAATTATAAAAATTACCTACTTTTTTCTGATTTTAGAAGCTGTAAAATATGTGCTACAAATACACTGGTGTCCAAAATTAAGCACCGATCACAAAATGCTAATTTTCAAGTACGCAAATACTCAAAAGAAAATAATATAATTCGCTTAAATACTATCTTTACAGCACAGCTAGTCCATATAACATCTCATTCATGTCACACATGTTCACAAGTGACACAGTCAGTACGGTAAAGCAAAAAAAAAAAAAAAACAGGAAATTCCATACATCTAATTATGAGTTTCAAACGATCATTATATGAGACTCCACTGAGATTTCACTGTGACTGCTGCTTTGTGACGAGTTACCATGTGACTTTACAATGTAGTTACATTGTTACTCTCATGTGACTTTCATCTGCAGACTCAATTTCCAAGTCATCGTGAACGCTGCATTGTGATAAGTTACCAAATAATGTCACATTAAAGTCACATGATAACTTTCGGGTGACAGGGAGACTACTGTGAAGTCACCATTGTGCTCTTTTGTAAAAAGTCACCATGTGACTATAATGTGATATTATTTGGTGACTTATCATAATGCAACGTTCATGATGACTTTGGAATTGAGTCTAAAAATGACAGTCACATGAGAGTCACAATGTAACTACATTGTAAAGTCACGTGGTGACTCGTCACAAAGCAGCAGTCACATTGACGTCTCGGTGGAGTCACATATAGTGATCATTTGAGACTCATAATGAGACGTGTGGAATTTCCTATTTTTTTGCTTCACCGTAGTGACTGTGACACTTATGACCATTTGTAATGTGAATGAGATGCTATATGGACTAGCTGTGCTGTAGGGATAGTAATTATTTGAATTATATTATTTCCTTTTGAGTATTCGCGTACTTAAAAATTAGCATTTTTTGACTGGTCTTTAATTTTGGACACCAGTGTGATTTCTATTTTCTTTAATGTATGCTCCTACCTTCGGACAAGTGTTTAAAAAGTATATGAAATTTCTGTTAAACATGCGTGTTTTTAGTTATAAAACTATGAATTCAAATAAATTTTAGTGGAATTTAACTTTTTAAATTCATGCAATATTTAGTCAAATTGTAGTAAAGAATTGTGTTTACGCCAGACCTTCTGTAACGAAATCTATTCAATATATTTCTTTATATATATATATATATTAGCAAACCACTTATCTGTTTTTTAAAGCAAAATATCTGTAATACCTACTAAATTCACATATACAAAATTTTGTATAAAAAACATGATTAAAAAAATGCGTATCTCTTAAATTAATATATATATAATAGCTCTTAAATTAATATATATATATATATATATATATATATATATATATATATATATACGTACAGCTTTAGTTTGCTTCATAACATTCAAATATATGAGCAGAACCTGGTGCAAAATTTCATTTCAATATTTTAAAAACTTTTTGAGAAATTAAGTTTCTCGTAAACATAAACAATGAAAAAAAATTTTTCTAGGAAACGCAAATTAAGATTTTAATATAGCACAAACAATTGAAGATCTAAGTGGAAGAACATGTTAAGCAACAAAAATTACATTTGAAGAAATTTTAAGTGAAATTTTTTTCTGCAAATTTTAATGATTTATTTTCTGTCTGATGCCATGTGATTAAAATATTAACAGGTATGGAGAAAAACTCTCTCAGAAAAACTTATTCATATTTAATTTTCAAATATTAAAAATTATTAACATTATTGACATTATTAAATATTAAAACATTAAGTATTAATGAATAATGTCTTAAATCTTCAAGACTAAGTATAATCTTAGTATTTTAGCTTCACCATGTGATAGGATACCTCATTAGGCTTTCATCCAAAAGATTAAAAAAAAAAAAAATTAGAAAATGTAGCATAACATGTTCATCCACTCAGCTCTTCAATTATGTATTAAGAGTAGAACTTTAAATTGAAACTTAATTCGATATTAAAAATTAAAAATATGAGCATTAACCTTGTTTAAAAGTAAAGATGTAAAAATGTACTGTTAAAATGTAGTGTTTGCCTTTTTTTAAACAATGACTTCCGGTTTCACAAAGTTAATTTTGGGTTTATATTTTGGGTTATTCATTTTAATTCTAATTATCGCTGAACCAAAAGTAAGGTATTTTTGTAAGTCTAAATGTTTTAACTTTAATTTAAAATAATATAAAAAATGGAATTTTTTCGCAAAAATAGCAATTTGATGGTAGGCACATACCTTAACCAGTCATAAGCTTTGCCCAAACCCAGTTCTTGAAACCGCATGTTTCTAAAACGAGCAATATTCGCGATTAATCAAATGCAATTTCGTTTATGAATCACGTGATTCTTTAGTGTGAAAACTGAGATGAATCATTTTATATTCGAATTGACATTTAAATATTTAATTAGCTATTTTCATGAATTAGTGGTATTTTCAGAGAATTAAAAAAATACCTTATTTTTACTGATTTTACCAACTTCAAGATATGTGATACAAATAATTTCTATTTGGTTTAACCCGTTATGAGCTTAGCCCAAATCCAGTTCTTGAAACAGTATGTTTCTTAAGCGAGCAATATTCGCGATTAATCAAATTCAATTTGGTTTATAAATTATTTGATTCTTTTGTGTGAAAACTGAGTTGAAACATTTTATATTCGAATTGACATTTAAATATTTTATTCACTAATTCTTGAATTAGTGGTATGTAAAAAGAATTAAAAAAACAAAACACATTTTTACTGATTTTTAAAAAAGCAAGGTATAAGCTACAAATAATTTCTATTTGCTTTAATCTGTTATGAGCTTATCCAAACCCAGTTCTCCAAACAACATGTTTTAAGCTAGCAATATTCGGGACTAATAAAATGCAATTTGGTCTATGCATTACTTGATTCTTTTGTGTGAAAACTCAGCTGAATCATTTTACATTTGAATAGATAATTTAAATATTTAATTCGCTATTTTCATGAATTAGCGGTATGTACAAAGAATTTTAGAAAAGACCTAAATTTTACTGATTTTTGAAACTGCAAGTTATGTGCTAAAAATAAATTACATTTGGTTTAACAAGTTATGAGTTTAGCCTAAGCCAAGTTCTTGGAAAAGCACGTTTCTTAAGCGAGCAATATTCGCAAATAATCAAATGAAATTTGGTTTATGAATTATTTAATTCTTTTGTGTGAAAACTGAGCTGAATCCTTTTGTTTTCGATGTGATATTTAAATATTTAATTCTCTATTTTAATGTCATTCTTATACTTGGGGTGTGGGGAGGAGCAGGAGTACCCTGTTTTACTTAAGGAAGGAATTTAAAAATAAATTGTACTGTACTCTGTAACATTAATTTCCTTTTTATTTGCCATTTCAAGATTTTCTTATCAAATGGAAACCGTTTAGTTTCATTAATCATTCCTATACATTTTAAATGAAGAAATGACATATTTTTATTCAAATGAATAGGCATGTTCCTGTGTTCTTGATAAATAGGAGCTTTTAGAATAAATATTCTGGAATCGTAAACTGGAGTGTTTATATACAATGTATTTTCATAAATAATTGGACAAAAGTACACTTTATTAAATAGTTAAATAGCTTGCTACAAAAATACAAATTAGCTATTATATGCAATTTGATATGAACATAAAGCTAACCATTCTTAGTTTACTACAGACAGGATAAGAATATTTCAATAATCTTTCTAAAAACTATTTTTAATTCTTAAATTAATAATTAAAGAATAATAATTTTTGAAGAGTAGCTTTATTCATTATATATTTCCAGAGACTGGAATTTAATAACTGGACAGCTACATGTCTTATTTGAATACTGGGTCTGTAAGCACATTTTTTGGAGGATTTTGATGCTCTAGAAAAAGTTTGGTGTGGTGTGACAGAATATTATTTTTGCAATAGTTAAGGTATATTTGTGACCAGTTTTTCTAAAATAAAGCAAAAATGAGCATAATATTAATTATTTCAAGTGGATTTGTATATAAAGTATCAATAGCATTTTTTTATATTTTTTATATAATATATTTATTTTTTATTTTAACAATTTTATTGGAAAATAATACAATATTTGTTATTTGCAAAACTTATCCTAACAATAATGATAATAAATCCATATATTTTTTTAAATATAGAATTTGTGTTGTGTAAAATATAATGAACTACATTATAAGCCATAAAATGATAATTTAGAGGGTTCAAATTGTCTTTGTTTATTTTTAATATAAATTTGTATTTCTTTTTTAAAGTAATTTCATATCACGATCATAAGTGAAAGTAACACAATATTTTATATTTAGCCAAAAAAAAAAAAAAAAAAAAAAAAAAAAAATAGTGTTATAATTTTTTTTCAGAAGCATAGCATTTGTGTTACTAAAACTGTAATAAATTACAATATAAGCCATGAATACATTCAGTGATATATGTCTATCAAAATTATCATTTTTGATTATTTTCGGAAAATTAATTTTTAAAAATAGATGTACAATTTCGGTACAAATTTCGGCTGTACAAAGTTTTCGGTTATTTTAACCATTAATTCATTAAACTAATAACATCAAAAATTGTTGCAACTGTTCTTAAATAAATATAACTTTAATTTCTCGATCATTTTTGTAACAATTTTTGTACATTTTCCGAGAATGCATTTAAAATTATCATTCATGTTTAACGTCACTTTTGTGGTTTGAAAATTGACGCAAA
Source organism: Maratus speciosus (assembly GCA_963932465.1). Taxonomy (NCBI): domain Eukaryota; kingdom Metazoa; phylum Arthropoda; class Arachnida; order Araneae; family Salticidae; genus Maratus; species Maratus speciosus. Next base: position 375,756,239 of record OZ010788.1, on the reverse strand, counting down.
ACTGGTCATAAATACTTTTCAGTGATCTCACGAAGAAAACAAAAACTACTTTGCATAGCTAAATTTACAATCTGAAAATCAAAAAAATTAAAAAAAAAATCATGATATCCATTGAATAATGTGAATTTTAAATGTAGAATGATAACCAAATTATGAAAATATAAGTTATCATCCATTACTTATTAATTTCGTTTACTTTAAAAATGACTGTTTACATAAATGATTGATGAAATTCTATCTTTATTTTTCCGAAATGAGTTCCTTGCCTTGGAATTACAAGGTTCGAACTACTTTGACTTCTGTTTTGAGAAAAAATATATGACCGTTTAATTTTTCCACAGTCTTTAGTTAAAACATTTTTAAATTCCCTAACTCTCAAAATACTCGCTAGAATGCACTGTATAATAACTCAAACTGTAAACAAGATGTAGATGATAGTATTCGATGCCATCAGATGTTAGCAAAATTTATCCGTTTCAAACTGTAGGGTATAACTGCCCTCATGAATGTTAGTGAAGTTAACGAATGATGTTAACCGTCTTAACTCAAAATGTAATTTAAATAAATTACAATATATTTCATAGTATGTTGCATGGATGTCGGACAAGACAAGTTAATTAAAACTATTTAACTATTAACTAATTAACTATTTAAAAAGTGACTAGACCATGATATTATATAAGTTATAAATTCTGAATATTTAACACAGCTGTCACTTAATTTCTATTATAACGTCAATAAACACAATCCTAATCACTGAAACTATAGGACATTCATATAACTAGTTAAAATCATTAGACGAATACGTGATCTTCAAACATCTTCTACCTAAACAACTTAAATCATTTTAATTATTTCCATCTGGCTCAGAAATTGAAAGCAGGTAAAAGGAATGCGAAAAGCATCAGAAAACACACTTTTTCTCAAGTACACGTGTTTTTTATACTGAAACCAACCTGGAACCTTCCTAAAGCATTTTCCTAAATACAGAAATTTAGCAGCCTTTTTTAATGGCTATTCAAGAAATTATTAAAAGCTTATGGAATAATATATTAACCCTTAAATGCCGGATGTTGCCTTTTGGCAACATACCCAATGTAGGCTCCTAAAATACTATTAGAATAATATTGAAGCTATAATGCCTAATGTTGCCAATAAAATATATTCTGAAAATATTACTAAATCAATTTTCAACATGTAGATGGCAAAGGACTAAAAAACGGAAATACTATTGGCAATCTAGACGCCAATACTCTTTCCGTTTTTTTACGGGAATTTTTACCCATTAATTACAGAAAATTTTCCTTTTTTCTGATTAAAAACGGAAATTTTTCTGTAATTTATGGGTAAAAATTCCCGTAAAAAAACGGAAATAGGACTGGCGTGTAGATTGCCAGTATTATTTCCGTTTTTAGTCCATTTTTTTTTACAGTGTTGTGCTGTTTAAGAATAAATATATATTTATTACCCCTATATATTTATACCGAAATACCCTATTATGTTCTGCAGTGAGCACGTATAATTTATTTCTTATCATAGTTCATAAAATTCTTGTGTGTTTAATATTATAGATTTTTATCAGGGAAAATTATTTTTTTCAATTAAAGACCAGTATTGTCGAATAGTAACAAACTTTTTTTAGCCGTAAACCATACTTAAAATAAAATATGATTTTTTAAAGTATTTTTCCCATTATGTATTTTAAAAATGAAAGCCGAGAAACATTATTAAAATGATTTTTGAAAAATCAGGCATTTAAAGGTTAAAATTGTATATATTACAAACGAATTACATCATAATAAAGCACAAACACACCAGTCTGAAAACTACCATTTCCATTAAGATTTGTCAATGAGCAGGTGAATTGCAAATTAAATCGGAATTCATATACGGGGTAATCGGAACAGATGCAAGAAAAACAACAACTTTGGACAAAAATTCCTAAAACATAAGAACATCATCAAATATCTCCACCACTGTCCATAAGCGATACTAAAGAAGAATGTTAAATTAACCTAAACTTCGATGTTTTTTTTTAGACGTTTGTACATCAGAGTGACAGTAAGCACTTCCACTATCTCCTAAAATTTATATCGATGCTCATTTTCATAAAACACCTCTTACAGGATGAATACCTTATGCTAAAGCAACAATTTATGTTTAACCAGATTAATACTGTAAAAGAAGTAGTATTTCGTAGTCTAATGTGTGCTAAGTAATATTAAAGCGGTGAAATGAGCAATATCAAAGTCTAATATTAACGGGGAAAATCCTTCTACAAACTTATCGATAGATTTTTCAAAGTTGGAAAAATTTTCAAGTGAATATAACAAAAAGGATGTATTAAAAGATGTATTTGAAAGTTATTAATAATTACCCTTTAACGATAATTAATATTATTAAAAATGCTATAATTTTTTAAAAGAACGAAAGTGAAGATAAAAATGCTCATTGGTTCATTTATCGATATATCAATGAACATATAACAAACTAGAAAAATGTGTGAGATTATTTTATTGAAGAAAAAGGGAAAAAACTGCTTCCAGATTAGACAATGCGTTCCAACAAAAATAAATATAACATAACTACCACAAAAAGACAGAGTGAAATCTGTTTGAAATATTTCAACATATTTTATTTAGGGGAATTGCCATTGTTGTTAGTTTTAAAATCAAAGATATTGCAAAGAAATCAAAACTCCGCATACTGTACCATCAGACACATGCACTATTGTAACTACAGCATTCGAAGAAGAACTATCTCTGTGACAATAACATTACAAATCAGTAGAATTTTCCCAAGTTAACACGAAATTTCTCTGTCTAAACTAAGGTGACCAACATTCCCCGAAATTCGGGGAAGAATTATTCCCAAAGCTTTTGATTTAAAACGCATATTATATTTTGAGAAGGTGATAAATTTGTTTTACAAAATAGCTTAATAATTTCTAAAATTACGAAATTCTGAAAAGCATTATAAAATTTGGTCACTTTATCTAACACTCTCACTCACAAAATTTGAAAGAATAAATGTAAAAATCATTCTGCGTACCCGTACATATGAAATGATGTTCTAAAACGTTCAGAAAACGTAATTTGTTTAGTATGATCCCAAGCACACGTTATATAAAAGAAACATTTTTGGTAAAATTAACTTAACACTTTGATTGGCAGGCATGCAATTTGTAGCAAGATAAAATATTTTAATTTCCATGTTTCAAAAGTATTATTTGTTTTATAATGTAAAACTATTGTTAATCGTATCTATTCCAATTATTTTCTTTATGTTAAATGCCATTAATTGGAAAGTTTCACTCTTTAAAATTATCTTGAGTTGTGATATGCTATCAAAAATTAAATGAAATATAAAGCCGTACATTGAATTTGACAGATTTAGATTTATCAGTACAAGTAAATGTTAGTTGGAAGAAGTTTTGAATCCCCTAATTTTATAGATTAAGTTAGGAGCCCTTTAAGATGGTTAGGTGAGCGAGAGTGATCAACTGATTATTACATTTGCGATAAAAATAAATATTATTTAAAAAAGAGCAATATCTTATTACACTATTTTATTTAACTCAACTAATAATAAGCTCAACGCAGCAGGAGTCGTTCGGTAGCTTCAGGGCTGCAAAACCCCCCTTTCCCGCTTGTCGGTGTCTTTAATTTGTGTAATTCCACTCTTAAATTTGTCCGGTATTAATTTTTGAATTTTTTTTCAACCTTGCTTCCGCTAGAGTGTCTTAGACTCAGGACGTGTCTGGGAATCTATGAACCTGGCTTCCGCAGAAGAGTCGTAATAAGAGTAGAATAAAGGGCTGTGGTCGGAAAGAGGCCGCTCGCCGCGGCGGTTGATCCTCCCACCGCCGACCGAGACTAATAATAAGCTGGACGTAGCAGTTGTTGGTCGGTAGCTTCAGGGCCCAAGCTACCCCTTCCCGATCAGTGAACAGCAGTGCAGTTCCAGGGGCCTACCTATTTGAAGATCAAATCCACGCCCTGTCGATGAGTTTGTGTATAGCACAACATAAAGAAAACAGGAAATGTTAGTCTAAGTGTAGTGAAAAACTACTAAGAGTGTCAATAACTCCCAGCACCGCCGAGAGTCAAAGACTGAATGAGGGAAAAAGAGAGGAAAAAGTCTTTTTAAGTAAGTGGCCAGTTAGGCAGCCAATACGAAAATAGGGGCGGGGTCCCTATATCCCTTTCCGGTTTTCAGTGTCTTTGATTTGTGTAATTCCACTCATAAATTTGTCCGGTATTAATTTTTGAATTTGTTTTTCAACCTTGCTTCAACTAGAGTCTGTTATACTCGGGACGTGTCTGGGGACTTATGAACCTGTCTCCCGCAGAAGAGTCGGATTAAGAGTAGAATAGGTGCTGTTCAAATATTACGTAAGCATGTTTTTGACAATTTTTGACCCCCCCCCCCTTGTCAGCAAAAATAAGCAAATCGCAAACCCCCCTTAATAATTACGTAAGAAAATTGCAACCCCCCTCCCCCTTACACACACACACTTTCTTGAACAGTAATAATTCAATTTAAAAAAAATTAGGACACAATACAAATAAAAAAAAACTCTACTCGTCTTAACAATAATAATAATAAAATTCTTGTTTTATTTCCATACAATTCTATTTAAGAAAATTTCTTAGATCACAATTTTAGAAGAACTTAGCCATTTGAAAAATTTAAATTTGAACATGCCCATATCTATTCCGATGCTGACCAAGGCCGCTTAAGCCATTTTTCCATATCTGTTATGATATTGGTTTCCAGTTTTACGTGATTATCTTCATCGCTTTCTTTTCGGATGCAATCTTGGTCAACTTCATCTTCATTGATTCACTGAATATCTTCCATATCTTCCACGAATTTTACGAAGCACATAAGTTCATTTGATCGACGAGCAGCAATTCTCAATGGTCGTATAAGGCAGGCCTTCTCGATTTTTTCACTGTGTTGCATTTTTTTGTGTCTGTTTGCTGACTTCCGAGATGCATGATATTGCCACAACTTCCACAAATTCTTGCTCGATAATTGCAACTTTATGGAAGGGCAAAAATAATCTTACAGCATCTTTAAAAATCCCTTTACTGTAATATTCAGATTTAAGGCCAGACGGAGACTTAAATATATAAATTCCCCCTCCTCACTTGTAATGATGTCATTTGATGATTGTATCATTTTAATTGGAGGAGGAATGAATTGTCCTTTTAATATACGAAATAATACACTACATATAGGAGAGCAACAATTCTTTTCTTCGCATTTTACAATTTGCAGCAAGTATCAACTTTCTTGTACGTGCTTCGAATACCAATTCAAGTCATCACCAAGAGAGTCTGGTTCGCCTGAATCAACATATGTGGCAGTAACAGGATAACCGTCAATGTTTAATAAGTTCCAGATATCTGCGAGAGTTTTACCTGCATATGCAAAATTATTTTGCTCCATTTTTTCATCAGTAGTGCAACCGTTCTCATCGAGATGAGAACCATAATGGTCATGAGGGTGTATAAGACCAGACAGTTCTCGACTGAGTGGTGCCATTCGCCTTTCTACTCAATTATATGCACTTCTTCCAGTAGCATTGCACGCTATGAAAATTCCATCCAAATCATGCTTTTTGAAATGGTTAATAGCAAACGATATAACTTTCTGGTAGCGGGGATTCTCGTCTGGACCTTCATCAACCGTAACTATGATTACAGGTTTGATGAAACACTCTTCTGTTTTCACTAATTTTTCAAAGTCTTTGAGTATTAATAGAGTTCCAAAATGCTGAGCATGAGTATTTGCTGTGGAAGAACTGTGTTTCCCACTTCTTACAGCTTTAAACATTGGACCAGAAAAACCTATGGCTTTACTTTGACCTGCCATGCCAGGAGCATTCACAACACCAGCGTAAACAGATGGGATACGTTTGTGGCGTTTAGCGATGACCCAGTAGTGGTCGGGTAAGGATACAGGATACTCCATATGCATCAGTATCGGAGCCTGTTTATTGGCTGCTGTAATTCCCAAAGGTACACGCGTTTTGTCATCCTGTGAAAGAAGAAACACTTGCATGGGTCCAAGAATTGAAGCTAACATTTCTAAATAGCGGATGGATATTATTGCAAATTGGGTATCAATGTGACATCGGTGATAATCAGCCTGAGCCCAAGAAAGTTTTATCGGCACTTTGGTGACATATCTTCGACCCTGGATGGTTGAGGAATTTTTTGGAAGCAAACGAAGATATGTTCTACGCCTGCTTATTGCAAAACTAACCTTTTTCAGTTCTGCGGTCAAGTTATCGAGAGTTTTGACATTTCGTATTGACTCGCTTTTTTTTTTTTTTTTTTTTTTTTTTTTTTTGCATCTGCAGCACTGCCAATAATAGCTATGTCAGCTATTGCCTTAAGCAGTAATGGTTGATCTACATTTAAACTTTGTCTTCCTTCTGATTCCCGCAAAGCTAATTTTTTTAAAGTCTGGATTATCATGGCAGATTTCTTCAAGCTTTGTTCGTTTGGTGGTTCTATGTTTTCTTTGGTATTCAGCATTTTGTCGTTTCCTTCTTAAGGATTGTTTTTCTTTTTTTAGATCACTGGAAATATTATTTATCTGTTTCTGAATTTGAGATACATTGTTTTAAATTCAATTGGATTGCATTTCATTTTAGTAAGGAACAAAATTTGAAAACAGAAGATTATCTGCTACAAAACTTACATATTTTTTAATTTTTCCCCCCATGGATGCATTAATTTTCGAGTTATTTGAAAAGAAGAAATAAGGTTTAGTTTGGCTACGCCATATTTAAAAAGTAATAACTCGTTTTTTGACATTTCCTTGGTCTTTATTTATTGCCATACTAAGTACGTTACGCCAAAGCTACACGGTCATTTTATCTTATCTATCTTTTTTTTCCAATTTTTACAAGTAATTATGTAAACTTAAAGTTATGAGTAGACTTTTTGAAACTTTCAAAAAGTTTTTTTATACAAGATTTCTCGAAATGAAAACATATTTCTGATGTTATTTATTTTAAACAACACTACACTACAGTACTGAGAGGTTTTCAAAACTCACGAAACACCAGAGAGTAGAGCAGTCCGTCACTGTGTTTATGTGGTTCAACCGCTTGACAGAGGTGGGATGGAAACAAAGAAGGTGGAATTTTACTTACGTTTTGGAAGCTTTCCCGGAAAACTCATATTGTCACAATACAACATATCACATCGGTCCATTCAATTCTATTCCATTCTCACAATTGGAAATAGTAGTTTCTCAGAGATAATAAGCTCTCATGCATCAAACATGATCAGTCACCTCTAGATAAAAGAGATCGTTTATGTTTTCCTTGTGCGGTCAAAATAGCTGACATCAGAACTTCAAGTTTAATATTCTTTTGCTATTTTTTTTTTTTTTTTAATTTGAAATTTTTAATAGTTTTTTTTTTCAAATTAAGAGATTTCGAAAATGTCTTACGTAAGCATCATTCAACCCCCCTTCCCCCCTTCTCAGCAAAAATAAGCAAATCGCTAACCCCTCCCCCCCCCCTTAGGTGCTTACGTAATATTTGAAAGCCCTAAAGGGCTGCGGACGGAAAGAGGCCGCTCGCCGCGGCTGTTCCTTTGTGTAAAGGTGGAAATTTGCAATCTATTTTAAACCCACTTCCTGATACACTAGAACTATAAAAAATTTTTACAAAGACGTGTTTCCGCTGACAGTACAGTATTTTAATTATTTTAAAACTTAATTAAAAATTAATACATTAATTTTAAGGCCCAATTATCCCGCAAGATGCGAAAACTTACAAAATATTCTCTGTATTTCGTAATATTGTATGGGAGCTATAAGAACATTAGGTTTAATTATGTGCAAATAAAATCTCGCCAAATTAGCTAAAGCGCTGTGAAACTGCAACAATGATACATTTTAGTAAAAGTTAAAAATAAAAAATAAATTTTAAATAAAAGTGAATAGTTTAAAATAAAAAAGCACGAGTTTATTATTTAATAATTAAATATTAATTAATTCACGATTATACGTCGAGAAATTAATTTAGAAATGCTAAAAAGACAGCTTAACTCTTTCCGACATGTTGGTTTAAGTTCAGCCCCGCGTAATTATAATTCCCCAATTCCAAAATGGCACTGGAATTTTCAAAATATTTTTTTGTGATTAATAATATATGGGAAAGACAGCTTTTATTTACTTCCAAATAAATATATATATATATTAATCCTGGTGTCATCCAGTTACTTAAACATTTTATAATAGAACTTTGTGCCTGATAATATCAAATAGTGTTTCATTTCTGCTTCCCTTTCTAAAAAATAAACACAGCAAAAATTATATCTTTTTCATTAAACTCATTTGAAATAATTTTTTGTCATTAATAATATATGGGAAAGACAGCTTTTATTTACTTTCAAATAAATATATATATATATTAATCCTGGTGTCATCCAGTTACTTAAACATTTTATAATAGAACTTTGTGCCTGATAGTATCAAATAGTGTTTCATTTCTGCTTCCCTTTCTAAAAAATAAACACAGCAAAAATTATATCTTTTTCATTAAACTCATTTGAAATAATTTTTTGTCATTAATAATATATGGGAAAGACAGATTTTATTTACTTTCAAATAAATTTATTTTTGAATCCTGGTGTCATTCAATTACTTAAACATTTCACAATAGAACGCCTGAAAGTATTAAATAATGCTTCATTTCTGATTCCCTTTCTAAAAAATAAACACAGAAAAATTATGTGTTTCTTATTAAATTCATTTGAAAGAAATTTTTATCATTAATAACGCATGGTAAAGATATCTTTTATTTACTTCCAAATAAATTTGTTTGTGAATCCTGGTGTCATTTAATTACTTAAACATTTCATAATAGAACGCCTGAAACTATTAAATATTGCTTCATTTCTGCTTCCCTTTTTAAAAAATAAACACAGCAAAAATTATGTGTTTTTCTTTTATTAAATTCATGTGTTAAATTCATTTGAAAGAAATTTTTATCATTAATAATGCATGGGAAAGACATCTTTTATTTACTTTCAAATAAATTTGTTTGTTAATCCTGGTGTCATTCAATTACTTAAACATTTTATAATAGAACACCTGAAAGTGCCTGAAAGTATTAAACAATATTTCAATTTCTGCTTCTCTTTCTAAAAATAAACACAGCAATATATATATATATTTTATTAAATTCATTTGTTATATTCGTTTGAAATATACTTTTATCATTAACAATGTATGGCAAAGACAGCTTTTATTTGTCCATAAAATAAACCCAAACTTTCAAATAAATTTGTTCGTTGGTGTCATTCAATTACTTAAACATTTTATAATAGAACTTTGTGCCCGAAAGTATTAAATGATGTTCCATTTCTGCTTGCCTTTCTAAAAAATAAACACAGCAAAAATTATATAAAATATCATTCTCATCAAAATTATATTTTTTTTATTAAATTATTTTTTTTTTTTTTTTTTTTTTGCGAAACGTACAAAAAAGCAATATTTTATTTTAGAATCAAGATCGCTCTCCACTCCAAAATAATATGTTGTAACAGACATTTTTTAGAATAAAAAATGAACTGCAGTCAATAAATTAGGTGGCATTTTCAAGATGGCCATTGAATGCTTATAAATGAGGGTTTTTTTTTAACATTTTTTTTACTTTTACATTATTTTCATATTTATTCCAAATTTCTAGATATTTTACTTGGTTTATGCTTTGGGCTTTTATAAACAGTTTAATCTAAACATTGACTGATATATTTAATAATTAGTCCATTTCATGCCAAGCATAGATATTTCATAAAATGTGGTATTATTTTCATTGAAATATGCTTAAATTACATTCATTAAGTGAAAAAAAAAAGTTTCTTGCATAAAAAATAAAATTTTATTTGAGAAATAAAATGCATTCGGCATTTTCATGCATTTGGTCAATAGTGCGCTAAAGCAACATAAAATTTAAAATTTACAATTTAAAAAAAAAAAAAAATATGACATTTGTTTTATTATTATTTTATTTACAGAACTTGCACTTTAATCCATTTTAAAAACATATGATTAATCTCAAGTGGCATAATTATACATTTTCCAAAAGTCGAATTTGTCAATAACCGTTTCAATTTTAAAAAACTACCGAATTTTGAAAATTTCTCAACAGAAAGTGCTTACACTGTAAAAAAAAATCTGTGAAGTTACTAAAGTTTTTCTAGGAAACTTGGATTCCTAGAACTTTTCATGTAACGGCAACAACAAACTTTCATGTAACAGACACACTTTTGCGCCGAAAATCAAAAAATCTGTAAGGTTACTAAGAATTTTTTTGGAAACTGGGATTCCGAGAACTTTTCATGTAACTGCAGCCAGGGTTACAAATAAAAGTTTAGTAAGATTACTGAAATTTTAGCAGATTCATTTGTAAAGTTACAGATTTTTGTAGTTTTACAAAAACTAGTTTTGTAGATTTGCAGCTTTTTTCGTACAGTTACAGGTGAAAGTTTAGTAAGCATGTAACTTTACATCTGTAGAACTACAGATTTTTTTTTACAGTGTACTCCAATTGAATTACTGACATTTTATAGATGTCTCCAGAACCCTTAAAAATAGCATAAAAATAAAATTAGTGAAAAATATTTGTCAGAGTGTTAATAAAAAAATATTTAGTGAAATGGTGCGTTTACGCACCTTTGGCTGTAAATGGATTAGGATGACGTAGGACATTCAAACTTATAAAAATTCATTTTTTTAGAAAACATTACATGTATTAAAGAGTAACTCATTTTTTACACTTTAAAATAAACCACATAAAAATATCCTATATTTTCCCTTCGAATATCTGCAAATAAAGAACAACAAAGTAATTTTTCTCAAAATGTCATGGTGGAGAATTGCAACTAAGGTACTTAAAAACCTTTGCAATATGTTTAAAAAAAATCAGAATACATATACTGCAAATGGTAGACTCTATAAAATAAACGTAAATTTTCATGTTGTCTTGTTTAAGAAACATTTTTTTCTTAGTGTTATATTTCTAAAACTATATTCAAGATAAAGTTTTGTTATTAAAACTTACAAATGTTACGAATAAACATTTTTCAGGATACATATAGTTTATGGTAGACTCAATAAAATAAACCTAAGTTTTCACTTTTTCTTGTTGGCGAAACGTTTTTTCCTAGTTTTATATTACTTCTATCACTATGTTGTTATTTAAGCAAGATAAAGTTTTGTTTTTGCGTATAAACATTTTTTTAGGCTCAGTGTAAGCACGAGATTTGTAAATAAAATTAGATACCAAAAATGTTGTTTTACATGCAGAAATGCGTTTATAATTAAGCGTGGAGATTGCGCAAATCTAATAAAGCATGCTTCAAAGAAAACGCAGCTCTTCCATGCTTTGCCATTTATTTAATGTTTTTGACCGTCTCAAAATATGGAAAGTGATCGGTTTCCCTGCATGGGCTACAATTTTAGACTTTAAGTTTCTTGAATTAAATCTACTTTTTTAAGCAAATAGGTATTAATCTGTGATATCCCATGAGAACAATGTGATGCATTATATATCGGGAGAGAAACGCCATATCTTGGAGATAAGGTTAAAAGAACACGAGAATGCTTTTAATTAAAGAAACATAAACTCTAAAGTTGTAGCCCATGCCATACCAACTTTCCACTTTTCAAATTTGAAGATGGCCAAGGTCATTACATATACATAATCAAACTACAAAGTATACAAGGACCGCATTTTCATGAAGACATGGTTTACTAGATCTGCGAAATCTCCACTGCATGAGGCCATCTCTCGTGAATTCGCGTTTATTTATATTACTTATAAGAGACTTTAAACAGGCTTAAAACGTTTAATTTTAATAAAAAGAATTATGTGCTTTTAAACTGTTTAATTACATTGTTTGAATTTATGTATCTGTTTATAACACTAAAACGACGGGAAATTTTTCTTAAGTTTTATAAAAAATATTTTACACCGGAATTTTTATTTAAATCTTTTTAATATATTTATTTAACATCCTTCTGCTCTGAGACTTTTAAACTTATTTTACAAAGCAATTTCTGGTTCGAACCGAAATATATTCATGTGGTAGGTGTAAAAATGTGTTAATTATTATGCATAGAAGTAATAACTTTTTTACTTGTAACATGTATTTATTAATGCCTTTATTTTTATTTTTTATTTATTGTAATGCATACTTTTTAATGTTGCCTACTTTTCTGCCTACATTACAATGTCTGTTTTCGTGAATACTTTCTAAATTTCTTTGATTATCTTATTTGAAAGAGCAATACTTTACGATTCCAAATCTGTTTTAATTCTATTTCTATGGTTATCAGAATAAGAGTTATGGCCAATTTAATAAATGTTGCCAATTTCTCCATTTTCGGTTAACTTCATTACATAAAATATTTTAAACATATGTCAGTGAAATTAAGTCAGAATGCTTCCTTTGTTTTCTCTATGTTCTGAACTAGTATCTAAACTCAATGTAATAATGTAATTATTTTATAGGTAGTATAATATAAAATAATTGTAATTTTTTATTAAATATATGTGTTGTTTGACATATTTTGAAATGTTTCAGTTAATTTTGAAGATGTTGTAAAACTCCTAGTTCAGTGCACTTGTAAGTATAATAAAAATACGTAGTTGAAAAGAAATGAAAATAACTTTAGTCGAATTGAGTTTATACTGTTTGATATATAAACATAAATTTCCAGAAAAATAAGATGTAAAATCCCGATTTTTTACACGGATATGAAAATTTTGCCTGGAGTTTGTTTTTTCATTGTTCTGTGGTACAGTTCATGTAAAAATATGTGTATTTATTCAATATTGTAATGTTTTTAAGAAAGCGTTCCGGACGTACCTTAACCTTCTCAGCGCCGTGAATTGATATATCTATTCACGAACCTGTAGGTTTCACTGCAACATGAGTATTGTTTAAATTAGTACATTTCTACTGATATAATGCAGTTTTGAAACTTTGAGTAATGATTAATACTTTTAAGTATTGTATTCATAACGTAATTGAGTGTGTATATCTTTCTGAAAAAATCATTTTTTTCTGAGCATTTTGATGCAATTACACAGAAAAAAAGCATTACAGTTTTTTCCTTTTTGCTGGGCAGTTAAAGGATTAAGATACAAAATGATAAAAATCGTTTTTTTTTTTTTTTTTTTTTTTTTTTACTTTTCGAAATTTTAAGATGTTGCAGTCCCTTGAAGATAATACTCGAAGAAAAAACGAAATAATTGGAATTGATGAAAGAGTAGAACTGCAGAGCAATAATTAATAATAAAAACATAAAATAAATTAACTGAAACAAAACAAAACAAAGCAAAAAATAACCCATCATGGGTACAGAGACTTTTCAAATCTTCAAAAATGTTGAAACAGTATTTGCAGTCTGTGTTAATTTCAGACAGGTATTTCAAGCGCTTGTTTATGATGTGATTGAAATTGTAAATTCATCATGTTAAAAATAATGGCTTGTGATTTAATTTATTTAAGATAAAAATGGTTACAAGGTCGTCCGAATAAACTTTAACCTGTAGCTTACATTCGTTTTAAATCTATTCAAACAAACGTCCTTTCAAAATATGATTCAATGCTTTTTATTCATCACTGAAGAATTCAAAACGAAATCATCCCTTCGCACAATCTAGAATATTTTACAACATAGTAATCTTTCCATTATGAGTGAGATTTAGATCACACAAATAAGATAAATGAATCTTTTACTGAGAAATACAAAATTAAAACATAAATAAAAAAAAATGAAAATTTAAGGAAAAATTTATTACTTATTAAGCACAACATATATATGTATATATATATTATACATACATATATATATATATATATATATATATATATATATGTATATAACGAAACAAATTAAAGCGTTAAGTCGAACAATCACGTCGTGCTTTTTGCGACATATTACTGGATTAGTACCATATTTTAATGAGCCATTGGTGAGGTTGTATAGCAGTCGTACCACTTAGTGCAAGCATCGCTATTGGAGGTGTCAACACTGTGGAAATTTAGCAGCTCTGGACCGATGATGAGATTGGTAAAGTCCAATCAAACACTCATTTGTTCATGATGAAGACAATGCAGATTAGGCCACATGAGTGGTGAAAAAAGGCTTATGAAGAAGTCTAAGGTTTTCCAAATTAAAACATAGACACGTAGTCATCAGAAACTGTTTATTCCATCAGAACATACCAACATAAACAATTCCCACCGGATGAAAAATCAGAGCCATCCTGCTTGACCACGAACTAGTTATTCATGCAAAAAAGATGTTAAATAACAATTTAATATTCTACTTGACTTAAAATACCAGGTAACAGATTAAGTAAATAATAAAAGAGCACAAAAATTCTTATTCTGAGCTCATGCTCGAGCAATTTATTAGAATGCGCGGAGGAAATCCGATTGAAATGCAAACTTCAGGCTAACCAAACAAATTCATGAGCGAGACTCGAAATGAAACTGCGATCCGTCACTCAACCAATGGAGAGCGATCGAGAAACGTTCCTGAAAAGAATCCCGGCGCTGCTGATGGAAAGATTTCGATGTGAATAAGCTGACCCTCGCCAGCTGGCGGGAAAATGAGATGAAATAAAATAAAAATGTAAAAATGGCTTTATAAACATTCGAAAAATAAAGTAACTGGGTTCAGAATTTTACAGTTTGGTAAACGATAAAATTTAATGAAGGGATTAAAAGCTTAGATTAAGTTTTTGAATAAAATTTTTATTAAGATACGCATTTTAAATTTATAGGAATTTAACTAGAAATAAATAATAGAGACTATTTAAAAAAAGGAAATAATGAATATGCCGGCAATTTAGAATAATTTAAATGAATAGAAAAAGTTAAAAAAAAATATTCAAGGTTGGAGTAGCACAGTTGAAGTGTATTCCAACAGAGCGAAAAATGTCCAGACCAGGAATCGAACCTGGATACTTGGCGTGCCGTGCCAATTCCTTACCTGTTAGGCTATCCGGACGATAACTGGCTGACATAATCCACTCTTACTTGTTGGACTTGGCTGCGAACTGCAGCGCTAGATTGTTTCATCCGAGATCTATAACTATAGCATTTACATGATGAAAGTGCTTTAACACGGAAACTTCCATCCAAGTCCAACAAAAAAGAGTGAATTATGTCAGCCAGTTATCGTCCGGATAGCCCACAAGTAAGACATTGACACGGCACGCCAAGTATCCAGGTTCGATTCCTGGTCTGGACATTTTTCGCTCTGTTGGAATACACTTCAACTTTGCTACTCCAACCTTGAATATGATTTAATCCAGTTGGAAAAAATATTCGTTCCCTTCATTATGAGGTAAACATTTTTTATAATATATATATATATATATATATATATATATACTACATTTTAATAGTTAGGCATAACTTCGGCAGGAATAACTTCGACTGCTATCCGAATACTAGTTTAAATTTGAAATTGGTGTAAAGAATATGCAATTATTTAGATATTAACATTGAAATAAAAAATGGAAAGTTAATAAATATATATATATATGACAAACGGATTAGTTTTTAATATTGAAACTTTAAAGATGTTACATTTCGGTACAAATGTTCATATTACCCTCTACAGTAACATTTTTGTTAACGGGTTAAGCCACTTAGAAAGGTTGAGTTCAAATACTGGGGAAAAGATTAGAGAGCGTTAAGTATGGTATATTCAGAAACTGCATTATGGTAATTCTGTGAAATTTTTAAATGGTTTGTTGTATATCTTCGCGAAGTACAACAGTTATCCAATGATATAGAGGATATGTTGATGCGAAGGGATGAGTAAACTGTCTGTTTGACTGTTTAGTGTTGATGTGCACGTTTGTCGGAGTTTTTTTGTTCTCGCCGGTTTTTTTAATTTAGTTTGTATTTCCATCTGGTCTTGACAGGTATGGGGGTGTTGTGCACGCACAACTAGTTCAATCCCGCTGAGCACGTCACAAGCTATGTCACTAGTCTCTAATGGTTTTAATTTGTTACGATTTAAGTTATTTCATATCGTTTAAATTTTGCTGCAATGCTGCAATAGTGTTGAGGGTTGCCGTATTCGTTTTTAAGTTAATTAAGTTGTGATTTTGTACAGTTTTTATATTCTTATCTTAATTTCGGATCAGTTCAGTGTTTTTAGTATATGAGAGTATAGTTCTTGAATATATATATATATATATATATTCAGTTTTTAGCTTTTTTCTCACAGAAAACAACCGATTTGCTTATATCATTGAATTCTGTACTCTTGAAAACGTAATTCAATAAATAAGTTTTTCAATTTTTTCGGTATCCATATTCTTCTTTTTTTCTTCCATATTAATTCTTGTAATTATGTATAAGGCACTTTATTTCATACATGCAGCTCTATATTATAGGTTTGTGGTATCCATTTTTATTGTCATTTTACGATAATGCGGTTTTTGATAATGTTCGGTAATGTTTAATTAATGGTTATATATATATATATATATGGTAACATAAAACTTGTGTAATGACTAAATATCTTTTATTCATCACTAAAAAATTAGACAACAAACTATTATTTCTTACAATCTGGTGTATTTCTCAAGGTACGAGTACTAATCTTTCAAGTATGGATGGAAGTTAGTTATAGGATAAATGAATGTTTTAGTGAGAAATATAAAATTAAAATATAAACAATAAAATTATGAAAAAGCAAGGAAAAAAGTTTTTATTAATCATATCAGTATTTTTTATTTATCATAATATGTAGGTATATATACAGGACTGCCATAGACGACTATTTTTTAATTCTATCTCGTACCAGTTTTTCAAAAGAAATATTTCCCATACAGTTTGGCAACATTTGCAAGAGAAATATACTGCAAGATTTTTTTTTAAATAGTGGTGCGAATAAAATAGAAATATTTTCGCCCGTGGCAGCCCTGTATCTATCTATCTATCTATATATATATGGTAACACAAAACATACTTTTTTTATATATATAAGGCTACTTTTTAAATAAAACTACTTTGCCAGATGTTAATAAATTAAAACATGTAATAAAAAAGACTTACGAGATATTTCGCTGGCTAAAATTAATATTCTGTGTTTTTACATTGGAGATTAAGCTTTATCTTTAGGGAAAACAAAGAATGCAAAAAAAAAAGCTTCCACAACACTATACTATACGTACAATAGTGCGCTTATTTCTCCTTCAATGTTTCCTGATATTTTAATTATAATAAATTAAAAACCCTCTTAAATTTATCTTAAAAAAGCCCTCTTAAACCACCTTAAAGAAGAATTTACTGTAAAAAATAAAATTTTAATGCACGCCTTCTTTTGTAAATGAAAAAAGTAGTCTCTAATATATTTTTCTAATATTTTTAATAAATGTATAAAAAATAAGCCCCCCTTTTACATACTTAATGTGCTTTAAAAAATTAGGATTTTATGCCATGAAACATTGCGGAGATTATTTAATTTAAATTTTTTTTCTTGTTATTATTTAACGATATGCCTGGTTTATTAGTTTGCATATCTATAAACTGTAAAATAACATTTTCAACGTTTACTTTATGTTTCCATTTCCGATAAATAAATGCCCTGGGTTAATTATAAGCTTTAGAGACTGTAGTTTCATTTAAAAAATTACTTTCATTCTTCTAAAATTTCCAGCAAAATATTAGTTGTTCTTATAGTTTGTTTAGGGAATGCATAAAGAATCCATACAAAAAATATTTTGCCTATTTTTTATAACAGCATCTTATTATGAGCAGTATGATATTCGGCAGTAAAATAAAATTTTTAGATAGGTAATTAAGACCTGTAAAGGAATTCAGTTAAAATAATATTTTACATTCATACTTCATTTTTCATTATATATGAAAGAATATTCGTAATTAAAATGCTATTGCACTATTTTTCTAGATTAAGAAGTATAATTAAGGAACTTAACACGTTTTAAATGTTCTAATTATTTCTTATTGTTCACAATTATTCAGTTTGTTCGTAACAACTGCCTAGAAACAAAAGTGTGTAATTCATTTGAAAATGCGTTTTTATAATTTAACGTTCTATCACAGTTTTTTTTCTATATTAAAGAATATGTAACAATTATCGAGCATTATGGTTTTAAATATTCAATTTGTTTGTTATTCTCTGAAATTATTCACTGCGAAGTCATTATCGCACTTATTAATTATAACATCAACTAGTTGAATGTGCCAATCGCAAACTTTCTTCTATCTCATATCAATATTTCATTATAATTAATTTTATTAATATTTTTCTTTAGAATTACGCATAACTTCATACACTTTTCGATAGTACAATATTGAAAATTGCACAAAAATCGCTATTACAGCGCCCCATTCCGGCGGAATTTTTCCAAATTCAGGAAGAACGTTCTTGCCATGGGGAAAAACATATACAGAAAATTTGGTTCAATTCTACGCATAACTTCATAAACGTTTCGATGCTACAATATTCAAAATGCATAAAAATCGCACAAAAATCGCTATTACAGCGCTCCCTACAGGTGCATTTTTTCCAAATTAATGGAGGACGTGCTTGATATAGCCAAAAAGTTAAAAAAATTGGTACAATTCTATGCATAACTTCATACAATTTTTGATGGTAAAATGGAGAACACACGAACATACAAACATACGGGCACACTGACTGATAGGCAGACATTCGTATAAACATGTTTTTTGTGATCTCTGGCCCCTAAAACGTGTAAATCCGTCGAAAAACATTTCGTTTACAATACTTTCTTCTATTGAAAACGTAAAGATGTAAAAATGTTAAAATGTAAGTGAGCTATTTCCGCTCACTTTTACAAGTCGAAAAAAATGCTTGACGATTGAAGATTTCAAAATTATATAGTGGAAAATTTTGACAAATTTTTAAATTCAATAAAAACAAACGAACAATAAGCTACCGTATTGAGAGCGCGGTTTGGACAAAAATGCTTCTTATGATTGAAAATTTTGTTTACGCAGAAATTATATTAAAAAATATCCCATAGACTGCCCGTACATTCTAAAGCTTCAGAAAACCATTAAAAAAAAAAAAAAAAAAAAAAAAAAAAAAAAAAAAAAACTCGAGGGTAAAAAAAAACTATAGGGCAACTATTTTCTACAATCTGCTGCATCATTTCAACGTGTGTGCTCTTTAGAGCTGGAATTACTCCTTCACCCATTTATGCTTAGCGTCCCATTTTTGAGAAGTTTCGGATTTTAATAAATTTTCACAATTTTCTTCTTCTTTACAACATGCAAATTGTATGAAGTAATTGGATACAAATGTCTTTATCTATTACCGAGAGATGACAGCATAAAATGGTTATTTATTTGCTTAAATGATGGCCTTTTTTTCGATGTTTATAGATTTTTCCTTTTTCAAGATAGCGAAATGTAAAAAGTAAGTTTATTTGCATTTTTGTACCAAGGATCCAAATAAATAAATCAGAATCTTAGCTTGCAGACTTGTACATATTTTTTAGATTGTGAAATTTTATGTTCAAGCCCATTTTTTACGCATGTTTGTAACGTACAAAATATAGGGCGCTAGGCTCAAATGAGTACATATTCCTATTAGCCATTTAGGGGACAGTTATTTATGTAAAGACCTTTTCAAGATGATTTTGAAATAAATTATTTTTTAGCCTCAAATAGATCATTATTAATTTATTATTAATAATTCTTATTATGTTATTAGTCTTTGTAAAGAAATAATTATATTTTTAATAGTTCGTAAAAATATTATTAATAGTACGTAATATACAATTTAAAAGCTTATTTTATATCAAATTAGACAAAACATATAATTATGCATTTTTCTACATATGGATATTCCCTATTTAGTACGTTTACATTTTATCAAATACATACGAAAATGTTTTAGCGTAATTTTTATTAGTATTTTTTCAATTCATTTTGCAACATTTTAAACTGATTTTAAAAACAAATTTCAGAAAACAAAAATTCAGGCATAAATGGAATAAGACTCCCCAGTTTATAAATATGGCAATTTACTGTACAAAATATAGTCTGTAAGAGCTAATCTTGAGTTTTTAGTTTCGCTTGCAGATTTAAAGACCATGGTATTATGTGTTTTCCGAAGTATAATTTTTGATCAAGATCTTTTAAACCACATTCCTGTACGCCAGTTAAATAATTTTTTATTGAGTTTTAAAATGTGCCAAAGACTGACAGCCTCCCTCCTTTAATCTTAAAATACCGGTGATAAAAATAATTCCTTTACGGAAAATGTTATTTTTTATAGAATTGCATTCAAAAGTTTGTGTGTACTGTCATTCCTTTTCAACTTTATGTAATCTATAATATAAAGCAAAAACATGTCCGGGAGAAATGATGATATTATATTGATGGTAGCAACTCTGTTAGAAATCCATTTCGTTTTTATAGCAAATTTATAAATTAACAAACATAGCACAATTTCAATTATTATGCCGTCGACTGAAAAGCAATCAATAACAAATGGAATTTGTTTGCGAAACTGTATCTTAATTTACTGATATTTTATGGTTTTTGAAATTATTGTTAAGCACTCTGTAAAAAAAAAAAAAAAAAAAAAAAAAAAAAAAAAAAAAAAAAGTGTAAAGTTGCTAAAACTTTTCTAGGAAACTGGGATTCCTAGAAATTTTTATATTAGAACAACAGGGAAAATTCATGTAACAGGTACACTTTTTCACCGTAAATCAAAAAATCTGTAATGTTACTCAGAATTTTTAGGAAAGTGGGGCCTAAAACTTTTTATGTAACTGCAACCCCGGGTTACATATAAAATTTTAGTACGATTACTGTAATTTTGGTAGATTCCTTTGTAAAGATATAGATTTCTGTAGGTTTACAAAAGCTGTACAAAAGATTTACACCTTTTTTGAACAGTGTACAGATAAAATTTTAGTAAGCATACACATTTCTGTAACTTTACATCTGTAAAATTTCTTTTTTTTTTTTTTTTTTTTTTTTTTTTTTTTTTTTTTTTTTTTTTTTTTACAGTGCATGAAATTTAAAATAAAACTGTAAAAAATGACATAAATTTCTATTACGTAAGACTCACTCTTTTGCAGAATAATACAGAATTTGACAGTTGTCGTGTAAAATCACATAACAAAATTACGAAATAAAATTAACACTACATAAATGAATAAATAAGAAAATAAAATTCGAATAAAAAAGATATGTAATCGATCTGCACTCTAAAAAATATACAGATGTTTAGTAATCTGGAATAATTCATCCGCGAACGAAAACATACAGTAACCACTTCTGAGTTATTAAGGGTTATGAAAATCGATCTTTATCTTTAGAAACCATCAGAAACCAATATATAAAGATTTAAAGAAGCCTTTATGAAACAACCTTATTTCTTGTTTTCAGTGATTTTCGGAAACGTTTCCCAGTAGTCTTTATCCTGTATTATAATCGAAGTTCAATAGTAAATTCCAAGAAGTCTTTATCCTGTAATCTTGTGTGTGTCTTTAGGCTAATGTAAGACGAACATATTTTGGCACGCTTTTTTCGCATTTAATGCCTCCATTTCATGCCTCGCATTTAACACCTTAACTAGCATGTAAAAGGAGACATTAAAAGTGAAAAAAGCGTGCAAAAAGACGTTCGTCTGACATTAGTCTTATGAAAATTTTATCTTAAAAACGGCTATAATGATTTTGATTAAATTTGGTATCCTACTGTTTACGCGTACGAGAAGTCTATTGGGCTCGGTCACATGTGCGAGAAAATTCGATTAGTGGTCATTATGGGATTACTGTGGATCAATATATTTCAATGGGAATGAAGGTTCAATCACTCATTACGTTGTTGAACAGTTGGAAGTATACGAAGTTGCGAAGTATACGAAGTTGCGAAGTTGAAAACTGTTCGCAAATTTGGAGATATTTCGCGAAATATCAGCGACATTGTCGTGAATTGGCAGGAAAAATGTCTTTCAAGATTACCAACACAAAAACATATGCTCTGCGCCAAATCATCAAATTTGGCGACATTTTGAGAAAATTTTAGATTTCAAAATCTAAAAGAATTTTCTAGAGATTCCCAATGGGAGCCGAGATACATGATTCAAACTACAGAGTCCATGCAAAGTTCTCGGAAACAGAATTCGATCAATCATGGTATATAGAACTTTCTCGACACATGCTAGGGGCCAAATGAAATAACATTGCCAAATTTGCCGAATTTGGCTACATCGGTTGGTGTTGGTAGTGTATTAATCAGTTTTCTGAAACCGGAATATCGATTTGTCTGATTTTAACATTCTCAATTGCGCATTTTCATGTTAAATAAATGTGTTTTTCAGACAAACATGATAAATTAACAGCAATAACATTGTTATGTAAATTAATCTGATCTCGTTACTCTATCTTATACACTATGACGCAAAAGTTTAGACAATGAAGAAATTCTTACATACTTTGAAAAATATTTATTCAATTTTCAAATCACTGCTTGAAATTAATGTGCTGTACATATAAACGATATTTATAACAAAGAAAAGTGGAATTGTGCATATTGCAATAAATTAAATGGTAACAAAAATAAACTGCTGTCTCAAAAGTTTAGACACAAATTAAATAAAATCGAAATAAACAATTTTTAAAACCTGGTTGCGCATCCATGCTTATGTATTACGTCATATACACGAGATTGCATGGAAGAAACTAAATCTTGCATAGTTTGTGGATCGATATCGTACCATGCATTCTCAATAGATGTCTTAAGTTCCTTTTCAGAAGAGTATTGTCTAGCGTTGCTATAAACTTTGCGACACATGATGCTCCAAAGGTTTTCTATAGGGTTAAGATCTGGGCTACATGCTGACCAGTCGAGAACTCTTATATTATGGGAATTAAACCAAGATTTTGAATGTTTTGCAGTGTGAATTGAAGCATTGTCTTGCTGAAATTCCCACTGAGGACCCCCTAGAAGCTCAGCAAATGGCAGTAGGTTTTCTTCTAATGTCTGTGTATAATGCTGTGAAGTTTGACGACCACTGGTGAAGGTCAGAGATACTTGTCCATTATAGCAAAGGCTGCCCAAACCATCACCGAGCCCCCTCCTTGTCTGCGACTAAAAAAAGTCGAGGTTCCTTCCGCAAATCATGCCAATACGATAAACAACCATCTGGACCATCCAGATTCCACTTTTTTTCATCGCTAAATATGACTGACTGCCATTTCTCTCCATATGACATATGCTTTCGAGCCCACATAAGTCTTTGTAACTTATGATGTGGTTTCAGAGCTGGTTTCTTCTGCATTTTGCTATAAACGATTGTTCCTTTTTCCAAAATTCGTCTACGAATCGTATCCTTTGATACAGAGAGTCCCGATGAGCTTTGAACTCCACGTACGCTCATTTGTTGAGTACTCGCTAGTCTTTGTATCAGGCGATCCTCTCGTACATTTGTCACACGTGGCCTCCCAGACCGACATTTTGCTTTATATTCGGAACCACTCAATAAAACTCGATAAATAGATTTTTTTGACCTATTAATAATAGCAGAAATTTCAGAAACGCTCTTCCCTTCACCTTTCAACTGCCAAATCCTTGAAACCTCATTCACTTGAATTTCTTTAGCTCTCGGCATGTCGACTATGAAGCGCAATCGTTTGCAGAACTTAAGTACTCCAAATTTGTGACATCATCGATTCTAAATTTGCATATGCCAGCGAATATTCAAAGAAATTTAGAATAGTGTCTAAACTTTTGCGACAAGCACATTTGAATTTTTATGAAAAAAATTAGTATTATAGCAAATAAAACGACTGTCTTTTGTACATAGCATTTTAAATCAGTTTTTGAATATATTTACAGGTTTTTGTAATTCTGACGTCATAATTCTACATTTTAAAGCTGAATGACGTCATTGTCTAAACTTTTGCGTCATAGTGTATATATTCAGTTACGCTTTTTTTTTTTTTTTTTGAGAAATAGTAGAATCTTAAAAACCGATATTTCGGTTTGAAAAAAACTAATTAATATCCTATAAGACTACATAAAAGCATTTCCGATAATCAGTGGCAGTAAACAAAATTTGTTTATATAAATACTTTTTAGAAATCCCGAAAAATATTTGTTTCGGATGTTTCTGAAGATAAAGAACGTTTTTCAGAATAGTGGGTAACTCGGAAGAAATTATTGTCTATTTTATTTTGTGATTATATTGTATATTTATACCTTAAGAAACATTTAAAGTTCCTGGTAGTGCACGCACTCAAACAATAAAATGATCAGAATCACAAGGTTGCTATAAATAGTTAAATCTTCAGCGATTAACAGCTGACTGTATCTAATACGGACATACTACAAACACTTTTAGTGTTATTCGTAGGTAATCTAAGAAAATATATTAAATGTAAAAAATATGCTAGTGTTTTCAATTAAAATGGTTTTTACCTACGCCCTGTATATCTGGCAATATATTGTTTATCTTTAATTCAGAGAGCACAGGTTAGATCCATCATGTTTTCTAACATAAAAATGCGCAAAATTGCACGTTATTATTCGGTTACTAGATTTGTCTACGTCTGTGACCGAAAGGATTTTTCTTGATATTATTTACTCCACAAATGATATGTTAATTGATGATTGATAAAATATTTCAATTAAAATATTTTAAATTTTCTTTATTCCTTACGCCGTTTAGTTTTATGTTAAAAAATTCTCCATCGATACAAACATAACAGTAATCACTCATTACATTCAATGATTATGTTGAAATATTTTTGCATTATTTTCATTACTAATATTACAAATTGATTTAATGTCTCATATATATTTACAAAGTAATAAATAAACAAATAAATAAACCTTTCGATTTTACATTATGTATTTCACGTTCAGACGCTACTGGTAAAGCAATAGCACATCTGGAAAATACGGGATCAATGCTAAAGGCCCGGAGCACCTGAGGTTATTGTGCGACTTAGAGTTGTGATTCCTGAACTACGAGACTTAATCCTTGAGTACACGGGTTACTGTCGTAGCGATCATGACTTCCAATGGTGTTTGAGGCGCAAGTAGAGGTCCAGTAGTACGTATCCAGGAGGCATCATGCTGGCACACGCTGCTCCCAACTGAAAATCTGCACATGTGGGTTCTTTGGAGCTTAGACTGGTGAGGTGACTTGGTGCAAGGCTACTTCGTTTTTACATTATGAGTAGCAGTTTTTAAAACAAAGGCCGGAAAGGTTAAGATCGATTAGTTTTATAATTATTAGCCTACGATATGCTATCTCTTTTGGAAAATAATTAAACTGTCGTCACTAAAAAAATACTGTTTCGTTACATAAGCCAACCGTAAAATGAAACATATGTATCAATGTAACGTTAAATACTGATAATCTCTATTGCAATTTTTTTTAACTGCTAAGCATTCACATTTTCAATTTTTACAAATTCGCATAGGAAAAAAATTTATTTTTCACTGTAATGCTTGAAACTGCATCTTAATTTATTTTTGAGATATTAATTTTTTTGTAGTTTGTACAACAAGCGACACGCGTCGTCTTCTGAAAAATTTCATTTTCTTCATCTGATAAAGTTGGCCTCCAAGACTCTTTAACCGTGGTACTTTTTACTAATACCCATGCATCATCAAAATAATAAATTGCATCCAAAATTGTGAGATTTTCATCGTCCCGGTTAATCCACAATCCGGATAATCTGATCCCAGTTAATCGAGAGTCTACAATATTAAAATTAAACGT
Organism: Maratus speciosus; assembly: GCA_963932465.1. Lineage (NCBI taxonomy): Eukaryota > Metazoa > Arthropoda > Arachnida > Araneae > Salticidae > Maratus > Maratus speciosus. Next base: position 375,730,424 of record OZ010788.1, on the reverse strand, counting down.
TTTAACAACAATTCTTTTTCTTATTTGGCGTTTTGAAATTTTATTGGAACTTTAAAGTAAGATTCCTTTCCAAAAATATAAAAAATTACTATAATTTAGAATGACAGATAACAACTGGTAAATGTGTTTCTATTGTTCTTAGAATACACTGTAAAAAAAAATCTGTAGTTCTACAGATGTAAAGTTACATGCTTACTAAACTTTCACCTGTAACTGTACGAAAAAAGTTGCAAATCTACAAAACTAGTTTTTGTAAAGCTACAAAAATCTGTAACTTTACAAATGAATCTGCTAAAATTTCAGTAATTTTACTAAACTTTTATTTGTAACCCTGGCTGCAGTTACATGAAAAGTTCTCGGAATCCCAGTTTCCAAAAAAATTCTTAGTAACCTTACAGATTTTTTGATTTTCGGCGCAAAAGTGTGTCTGTTACATGAAATTTTGTTGTTGCCGTTACATGAAAAGTTCTAGGAATCCCAGTTTCCTAGAAAAACTTTAGTAACTTCACAGATTTTTTTTACAGTGTACTGAAGCTATTTGCGAAATGGTTTTGCATGTTAGTAACCTTACCTTATCTTTCCTGCCATCGGACCTGTAACATAAATTATTGATGCACGGTTCCACCATTTTTTAAGTCGCAAATACTAATCCCGAGAAGTGCAGTTAATTATTTATTTTTTAACGCTTCTTAGTCCCTCACTCTTGGAAGGAAACTAATGTAAGTTAAATCACGCAATTTGTAAGTTTTGCTTCGATCATATCAAAATTGTTTTTAATTTGAATATGTCTATGTGATATTTAAGTCAAGGAATGGATCAAACCAAATATTATGCATTTGCATGACTAATCGCAACTTCTTTGACTTCGTAAAATAATCGCAAATGAAGCACGTAACATGGCAGTGTCGCAACCATGTGCACTGTAAAAAAATAAAAAAAAAAAATCTGTAATTCTACAGATATCAAGTTACAGAAATCTGTATACTTACTAAAATTTTATGTCTGCATTGTTAAAAAAAAGATGGATCTACAAAACTAGTTGTTGTAAAGCTACAGAAATCTGTAGCTTTAAAAACGAATCTACTAAAATTACAGTAATCTTAGTAAAATTTTATCTATAACCTAGGTTGAAAATACATAAAAAGTTCTGGACATCCCACTTTCCTAAAACATTCTTAGTAACCTTACATATTTTTTGACTTACGGTGTCAAAGTGTATCTTTTACATGGATTTTTGTTGTTGCCATTACATAAAAAGTTCTAGGAATCCCAGTTTCCTAGAAACATTTTAGTAACTTTACAGATTTTTTTAAGTGTGGGAAAAAATGGTTCAGTAATATCAGAATTTTCCAAAATATCACTCTATGAGGCTGTAATTAATATGCCATTCACAAAATCTAAAGTTGCAATATAGTCCAGGCAATAGAGACCGTGTAGGGGCTCTACCTAGCAAAATTCATGGTAATTCTGGAAAAAGGCTTACTATATGTTTTTTGGGTCGCTAAATCCGAATATTTAACTTCCCACCAAAATTTCCCCCGGCAACCCCCCCAAATTTTGGTAAATTGCCCTCCAAAAAAGGTTTCTATTAAAAAAATCAATTTTTTTATTGTTTTAGGGAAAAGATATCTAGAAATTCAGAAAGTAGACAAAATTTGCAACAAATTAGATACATGACATTATGACTTAGGATGAAAGGGAAGGGGAGATCTGCCTGGGTACATGCGCGCGGTGCTGCGTGAACTAAGTTGCGCAATTCCACTTAATCACTCACACGTTTGCATTTGCCCTCCCATCCCCCCTCCGAACTTTATCTATAAGGTTTACTTTAAGTTTTTTGGGTCGCTGAATCCGAATTTTTAACTTCCCCCCCAAATAATTGTTTTTGACTTAATTTTTTTATTGTTTTAGGGGAAAAGCATTACGAAATTCAGAAACTAGACAAAATTTGCAACAAATAGGATATATGACATTATGAAGTAGGGTGAACGGGGAGGGGGAGGGCTGCCTCTGAACATGCACTGCGGCACTACGTGCTCTAAGTTATGAAGTCCAGGCAATAGGGGATTTTACCAGGAAAAATTAATACTAGTTCTGGATTTCAACTCACTTTATGTTTTTTGGGTCGCTGAATCCGAATTTATAACTTCCCACCAAAATTTCACCCGGCAACCCCCCAAAAAATTGATTTTTTGAAAAAATTTGGTTTTTGAGAAAAGCGCGCCGGGAATGTTCCGAGGAAGCCCCCTCTGTCCCCGTTTATCCTACGTCATAATGTCATATATCCTGTTTGTTGAAAATTTTGTCTAGTTTTTGAATTTCGTAATACTTTTCCCCTAAAACAATAAGAAATTTAAGTTAATAACAACTATTTTGGGAGGTTTTAATGGGGGGGATTTTGGGGGTAAGTTAAAAATTAGGATTCAGCGACACTAAAAACTTAAAGTAAACCTTATAAGTAAAGTTCGGAGGGGAGATGGGAGGACGAATGTAAACGTGTGAGTGGTTAAGTGGAATTGCGCAACCTAGTCCACGCAGCAGCGCGCGCATGTTCCGAGGCAGATCCCCCCTTCTCCTTCATCCTAAGTCATAATGTCATATATCTAATTTGCTGCAAATTTTGTCTACTTTCTAAATTTCTAGATACTTTTCCCCTAAAACAATAAAAAATTGATTTTTTTTTTAATAAAAACGTTTTTGGGGGGCTTTTTACCAAAATTTGGAAGGGGTGGTTACCGAGGGAAATTTTGGTGGGAAGTTACAAATTCAGATTCAACTACCCAAAAAACATAAAGTATGCCGATTTCCAGAACTACCATTAATTTTGCTAGGTGAAATTCCCTATTGCCTGGACAAATATCACACTAGGAGACATTATTTGTCGCTCTTTGTACTGCGACTAATAAATTTCTAAAAGATTCGTGTCGGCAATTTTTGTACCACTGGAGGCAGAACTTGTTATTGTTTTTGTTAAACTATAAGTTATTTGCACTTACTCGAGTATTAAATACCATGTTTCTCATTTTCCGATTATATCTAAACTTTACCAGTGAAATTCACCAGTAAATTTATGAAGCGTGCGATTATTCATCATAATTTTTTCTTTAAAGTGACTGAAGCTTACTTTTTTAACAGGTTTATATTTCTAAAATTCGAAAATCTACAATCAAAACAAAAAAATAAAGTAGATAAACGATAGTTAATAATTATATGGCAGAAAAAAATCTCGTTATTATTAAAAAGAAATTCTGAAACTTTAATAATAGTTGTAAAAACAACCGAGCATGCATGGTATACACTGTAAAAGAAAATCTGTAAAGTTACTAAAGTTTTTCTAGGAAACTAGGATTCCTAGAACATTTTATGTAACGACAACAACAAAAATTTATGTAACAGACACACTTTTGTGCCGAAAATCAAAAATCTGTAAGATTACTAAGAATTTGTTTAGGAAACTGGGATACCTAGAACTTTTCATGTAACTGCAACCAGGGTTACAGCTAAAATTTTAGTAAGATTACTGTAATTTTAGCAGATTCATTTGTAAAGTTACAGATTCCTGTAGCTTTACAAAAACTAGTTTTGTAGATTTGCAACTTTTTTCGTACAGTTACAGATGAAAGTTTAGTAAGCATGTAACTTTACATCTGTAGAACTACAGATGTTTTTTTTTTTTTTTTTTTTTTTTAGTGTTTCTTTTATCTCACGAAACCCTATTCGTCTCGCTCCTCTGTCTGTCTGTCCGTCTGTCCGTCACAGAGCCCGTTCTCAGAAACTATACATGTTAGAGACTTGAAATTTTGGGTACTTATAGCTGAACACCTCACATCAAACAACAAATCATAAAATTTTGAAAAAAGTTGGTAATTAACCGAATTACGGGCTAATTAACTTCTAAAATTAACCAATCCACCTTTTTAACGCAAATTCAAACGGACTTTCTCGAAATCATCCGTGTTTCTCCTAAGGGTTGCCAGTAAAATCAGCCGAATGCACGGTTACCACGGAGGAAATTAAGCCGAAAAATGAAGTGGAGATTTTAAAGCGAAATCGTATATCAGAAAACATTGGTCCGAGAAATTTGTAAATGGAATAGACGGACGCAGAAAAAAATCTACTTTCATTTGGTATAAAGTTCACATTTCTGCGATGTGTATAAGTTAAAATATCCACTAAAAATCGATCGATAAAAATTTAATTTCTTTAATTGGAAAGACAAGGAAATAAAAAGATATCAGTTCGGCGGGAAAGCAGGTAGACATGACGAACCTGCGGTTTTCCATAATAGCATATTTTAATAGGAAATTTTAACTTTTTAAATATTAAATTTTTTGATTAAATTTTTCGGCATCCCGATGTCAAATTTCTCGCTGATTTCATTGATACCCATATCTAAGTCCTATCTTAATTACAAGCTAAAATATTAATTATTATTTAATTAATCGGTTTATTCCTATCAAATGCGTCGATTAAATTGAAGAGACGTTCTTATTTAACCACGAATTAACTTAAATTAGGAAATCTAATAATTTGCCTTTGCTTTTTGAACAGCGATATGAGATAAGTATAACTCATTCATCATCAGAAAGTTTACTTCATACCACTATTTTCTAATAGAAATTTCAGGAAATATTTTGAATTATTGGTTAAGACCGCCACTCAGTCTATTTGAAACTTTAAGATAGTTTATAACACATAGAAAAAAGTGTAAAAAAGAATGGAGTGTGATATTTCGAGGAGTGGGGGGTGGAGCTAGAATTATTTTTAAAATCTTAGCGTTTTTACCGCAGCAAATATTTTAAATTCTTGTTTAAGACCGCCACCATCCCGACCCATCTATCTACGGAAAGATTGCGTAAAGGAGTTTCGTTCAGATATGCTTTTGTTAAGAATAGAGTGCATTCCCTGGTGGTGGAATGTGGAACTAACAGAACGCGATTTTGTTAAAATTAGGAAGTCTAACAAGTCGATCTGTTTGAAACTTTAAGATATTTTATAACACATAAGATAAAGTGTAAGAAAGAATGACACGCGAAATTCCGGGGAGGTGGGGGGGTGGTGCGCTAGATTTCTATTTAAAAAATTAGCGTTTCTGACCGCTTTAGGTGACTTTGTGAGGGAGTCCTGAAATAGATGCTACTTATTTAATATAAAATTGTCTAAAGTTTAGTTACCACTATTTCCTAATTGTAATTTCAGCAAATATCTTAATTTCTTATTAAGACCGCCACCACCTCGAGTAACATATCTACTTATAGGTTGTTTAACGGAGTTTCCTTCCGATACAGTTTTGTTAAGAATAGAGTGCGCTCCCTGGTGGTGGAATGTGGAACTAGCATTTTTGTTAAACTAGAATTATTTTTAAAATCTTAGCGTTTGTTACCGCAGCAAATATTTTAAATTCTTGTTTAAGACCGCCACCATCCCGACCCATCTATCTACGGAAAGATTGCGTAAAGGAGTTTCGTTCAGATATGATTTTGTTAAGAATAGAGTGCATTCCCTGGTGGTGGAATGTGGAACTAACATAACGCGATTTTGTTAAAATTAGGAAGTCTAACAAGTCGATCTGTTTGAAACTTTAAGATATTTTATAACACATAAGATAAAGTGTAAGAAAGAATGATACGCGAAATTCCGGGGAGGGGGGGGGGGGTGCGCTAGATTTCTATTTAAAAAATTAGCGTTTCTGACCGTGACTTTGTGAGGGAGTCCTGAGATATATGCTACTTATTTAATATAAAATTGTCTAAAGTTTAGCTACCACTATTTCCTAATAGTAATTTCAGCAAATATCTTAATTTCTTATTAAGACCGCCACCACCTCGAGTAACATATCTACTTATAGGTTGTTTAACGGAGTTTCCTTCCAATAAAGTTTTGTTAAGAATAGAGTGCTCTCCCTGGTGGTGGAATGTGGAATTAACATTTTTGTTAAGATTAGGAAATATAACAAGGCGATCTGTTTGAAATTTTACGATAGTTTATAACACATTAGAAAAAGTTTATAAAAAATGGCGCGTGAAATTTCGGGAAGGTGGGGAGAGGGGGAGGGGCAAAATATTTCTTTTTTGTTTCATACCGTTTCAGGTCTGTTTTTTGATGGAGTCCTCAGATACATGCTACTTATACTTATTAAATATAAATATGTCAAAAGTTAAATTACCACTATTTTCGAATAGTAATTTCAACAATTATCTTAAATTCTTGCTGAAGACCGCCACCCCCTCGAGTAACATATCTACTAATGGGTTGTGTAAAGGAGTTTCGTTCAGATACGCTTTTGTTAAGAATACAGTGCGCTCCCTGGTGGTGGAATGTGGAATTAACAGACCGCGATTTCATTTAAAGTAGGAAACCTGACAATTCAATCTGTTTTAAACTTTCAGATACTTTATAACACACGATAATAAATTATAAAGAAGAAGGGCGCGTCGCATTTCGAGGAGGCGGGGGGTTGAGGGAGGTGCGCGAAAAAATTAGGAAATATAACTAGACGATCTGTTTGAAACTTTAATATGGCTTATAAAACATAACATAAATTTTTAAAATCAGGCCGCGTCAAAAATCATGGTGACCATCTGCCCACTCCCCCCCAAGGGGTGCACTTTTCTAAATTTGGCAGATACCCGTCATGTGATATATCGTAGCATTTTTTTTTGGGGGGGGGCGAACAAAATTACGAAATATAGCAAGGCGAATATGTTTGAAACTTTAACATAGTTTAGGATGTGTTTGCCAAAATTTAGAAGGTATTCCATGGCGGTAAATGTACTGGACGTTTTGAAAGAAAGTGTTTTGAAAGGAATATTAAACGAAACCCTTTGTGCGATGTATGATCACACTTACCCACTTATTTTTACAGTGTATGAGATTACACGACGTATGATTAAATCTTATGCTTTCGTGATGGTGGGGGGGGGGGAGGAGGAGGATGGTGGAAAAACATGAATATGTTTTTCTTCATTTTTTTATATTAACAAAATTTCTAGTAAGATTTTTGAATTACTGAACTATTAAAATGTGCTATCGTAGAAATTCTTGTTTTCCCAGACAAAAACAAAACCAATTAATTGTGGCCAATCTGTAAATTAAAATTACATTCAACTTGCACATTAACTATAATTTTATAAGGATTCGCTGTTGCGTTGTAAAGTATTTCTATTTCCATTTAGGACGTACAATGGGAGTTATATAAAAAAGTGAAGCATTTTTGAAGTGGATTCCAATACACGAAAACTCATTTAACGATTCGTTTGATCTATTGTTTTAGCGAAAGAGAAATAGTCATTCTTGCTTCTTTAAACATGAAATTTAATATAATATTGCCCATTTTTAAATTACATCACTATTTAAAACTTTCTCTTGTAATATCACTTTTAATTTTCGTAAAACACTTGTTAAACAAACAAAAGTAATTTAAATGACAATATGACGTATAATAACATATTTGTTTTACAAATTACAAATCACCTTAACGTTCGAATGTTACTGGAAGAATTTGCTAATTTAGTTGAATATATAAATCTTGATAACTGTGGATCACATCATAGTAGCAAAATTTTAAAGAATCATCTTTTGTTTTCACAAAATGTTCAATAGATAAAAGCAGTTTTCCAATAAACGAGGGAAAAATGTATTAGTTTAAGGTGTATTGTTTAAAGTACTGATATAAACTGGGGGAAACTTTTACATTTAAATTTCTATTATAATAAACGAAAAATTGTTATTGTTTGGAAAGATGAATTTTCTTTGTTTTCATTTCTATGTGTTTTGACGAATAAAACACTTGAAATTTGTTATACTTCTACTTTATTATAGACGACATTATTACGTTTCTTTCACAAATGAGAAGTTATATACACATACACACAATGTTCCTTCAGGAAACTAATAATTTAAATTTAATATGCATGTATATATATATATATAATTTTTAGTGGTAATTTTAATGTCTTACAAAAGTTTAATGTTAAATTGAAAAACGGTTATTATTATATTAATGACTAAAGAATTCCGAACAGTAGAGTTTATATAAATCTTGAAAATGTTCTATGAAGTATTTATTAAGTTCATTTTTTTTAATATTTCCTACGATCATTCAATTGATAATGATTACCTCCCAAATTTTGAAAATTTTAAAATAATTAAATCTAACCGGAATCCTTTTAAAAGTGGGATTTTTATAGAATATTGCTTTACAAGTTCAAAAATATCGCCCTTAAATGAACCATGTACAAATTCACCACAGTATGTGGTCCTACTATGACATCTGCTCCATGGTGATTCAGTATTTTAAATGCATAGTTTTGATAGTGAAGGTGTTGTAACAATATAAGATTTTTAACCAAAAAAAAAAAAAAACATTAATTACTTGACGATTTTACCTACAACAATCCTAGAAGCAAAACCGTATAAAGGAGGAGGAAAATCGCCGGGTAGACAAACAGATAGCGATGAAAATGTTGAAAATGAAGTATTTTAAAGATGTTTATTTATTTTAATATTTTTTGAATTTCTAAAAATGTACTGAAATATATATATATATATTTTTTTTAAATGAGACCAAAAAATGGTTATCCTATTTCAGTTTAAATAAAATCACCTGAATCGGCCGAGTAGTTTCGGAGTAATCGGCGAACATACATAAAAAATAAAAAAGCGAGTTTTCATTGTTCAGTTGTAATATCGGCTTGCTGGGGTTCGGACCCGCACTTCTTAATCAGCGAACCAGATTCGCATGCAGCTAATGTACAACAGAATGAGGCAAAATTTTGTTTTTGTTGAATTTTTAAATAAAGTGCTGTATTAATTTTGATCCATTTTAAAATTGGAGCAAAACTCTTTCAATTAAAAAAAATCACAGTAAAGGTCGCGTAATTCTGAATAATCGGTGAAAATGCTTAAAAAATAATACATACGCGTAGAATTGACAACCTCCTCCTTCATTTAAAGTCCATCAAAAAGCAGCTTTGATTGCCGATTGACATTTGCATCTTTACATTGCTACTGTAACAATATCATATTTTTTTTTAATTATGTGATGTTAATGTGTTATTTTCTAATTTTATTAAATATCCAATTTTAAATGGCCTTTTAATTTTATAATTTTGATTCAGACGTAAATACTTGTCATGTTCTTGTTATTAGTCTATTTGCTGTTGTTATGAGTGATATGTTTCTTTTTTTAATAATGTCATACTAAAACACAATATCTACAAGAGTTATTATTATTTAACTAGCCGTCTAAAATAGATATAGTATGTTTAGAGTCCTTAATTTAGAACATTTAAACGTCATTAGATTCTACTTTATCTTCTCTCCGGATAAAAATGTCCTGACAATGTATTGCATTATGCCAACATATTCAACTATTTTGTATCGTGAATAAATCAATTATATGTAACTTTTTCAAGATAAATTTAGTGTCAGACTGCAGCGTTATTTTCTACTTTCATGGCAATCTCTATTGGTACCGAATGTCGAATAGTAATGATCTTTTTACCAATAAAAAAAGCAGAATTGTTAAAGTGTATAAAAAAAAAATTATGTTTGTATGAGAAGCAAAAATAATTTAAACTAGTACTTTGTGCATCACAAATTTATATTCTATGTAAATAAAATCAATTAAGTTGTTCGAACAGTTCAAAAAATGATATCGATTTAGCAACCTAGTTTTGTATTTTTACCGGATGTCCTAAAAAGTACTGACTGATTTTAAAATTTAATAACTTGCAAACGGTGACAGATATTTAAAAAAATCGTGCAGGGGCGTTATGTATGATGTCTGGAGTTTTTCTTTTCTGTTATTCTCTAATTTAGTTAGAATTACAAACAATAGATGGCGCTGCAAGAAATATGTGCAAATTCCAGGCCCAATTTTTGGTACTTCGGGACCCACTCAATACATTTTAATCAAGCTTTTGGCACGGAAGAAGAGAAAGGCAAAAAAATCCAGCTTGAATTTAGCTCCTATTGCTTGCAGCGCCATCTATTGTTTGTAATTCGAACTTAATTAGAGGAATCACGCTAGAAAAGCTCCTGACATCATACATAATCCTCCTGCAAGAATGTTTTAAATATCTGTCACCGTTTACGAGTTATAGAATTTTAAAATCAGTCATTCCTTTTTAGGACACACGGAACCGGTATATAAACGTACAATATCAGTATGGGATTGTAAACATTGCGGACTATTAATGCACGGAAAAAAATAATTTACTTCAGACGTTTAGTTTCATAGAATATTAGCCACAGCATACGTAATACTGTAACATTGTATTTTACGAAGAAATCATTGAAATTCAGCACCCAATGATACCTGCAACCAAAAATGTCTGCAACTAAAATTTAATGACAACATAGTCTCATATACAGGAATTTAAGCTTGAAGTTTCGTTGAATTCTATGCATTTAAACTTGTGACATAAGCATAAGCAAAGCATATTTCAAAGTAATAATCAATTATGGGCACCTTCCCTAAGATTATCGCAACCAAATTTGAATGACAATATATTCCAATCACGGGCATTCCAAATTTTCTGTCTTGTTGAATTCTAAGCACATGAACTAGAGATATAAGCGTCACATAAATCTAACAAATCTTTAATTTGTGGCATTACCCTTTCGGGGGATTTTCCCCAAAAGCTAATCAGCCCAAGATCACACAAGGTTAAAACTTCATATGAAATCTCATTCTAGTCTACGCAGTTGTTTGTGAGTTACAGCGACCACGAAATTTGTGAAACATACAGTCAGACAGACAGATGAACAGAATCAAGACAGACATTTTCTTAAAAGGTCAAATCGTGTTCAGGACCTGCTAAATCGTATAAATCTGGATGAAATCGGAATTTACAAGTACAATACTTTCATGCTATGTATATAGAAGAAAGTAAATATATTAAACGCAGCAATTGATAGGAGGTACTTAATCTTTCTTACAAATTTAACCAATAAAACTGCAATATTTTATAACATATTTTATATAAAATGTACTTATATTCGAATATTCAAACAAGTTTGTATATTTCTAAATTTATCCTTGAGTATAAAGGTATTTCTGCTTATGAACCTGTTAAAAAAGATAAAAATTGGAAGCATTTAAAATATTTTGTAAACGATGGGCTTTAAAATTGTCATTTTCCAAGAAAAATGATAAAAGTGCAATTGTTTTAAAAACTCTTCATGGAAATTGCTCATTTCATACGCTTTTTCATTATTCAAATAAGCATATCATATTTACAATTTTAGAAGCATACACTTTCTAGAATCTTTCTTGTTATGAGCTTAAAAATGCTTTTAGAGAAATAGAAATTGCTGGAAATGTAAATTTAGCAAAAAGCTTTACCTTCTCTATTTTACCTTTTAAAGATAACTTCATTTACTCCCTAGCTACTTTGTAACGTAAAGAAGTTTTTAAAGCAAAGAACTATATTTGCTTGTATTTTATGTTTGTGTCCGTATTTTTTATTATGCATATATATACTATATATATATATACAAATATATATATATATATATATATATATAATAAATTTGAAATCACAAATATAGGAATAAATTAGTAAAGTTCTAAAGATGAATTAGAAATGAACATAGGAAACTAATATGTAAAATAAGAAACTATGAATAACCCACAGAATCATCAGAGGAGCTCGTGAGTTCATTCATAGAAGATGCGTTATTTCATTTAATTTTGTCGGCATTAAGCCTAAAATGACAAAATTTAGCTCCTTATAACGCAAAAATAACAGAAAATAGATAATAAAAATCCAAGAGATCTAAAAAAGATATACCTCACACGGGATAATAAAAATTAATAGAGCAAAATACCTAAATTACATACTAGGAAGCATATACAAATACGTTATTTTCGTTGAATTGCATATAAGACAGAAATGCAAGACTTTAAACGTAAGAATATAAAATATTTATAAAATGTTAACACGGTCATTAAAGATTCACAAAATAAACTTAAAATTATATAAATAACATGAAAGACGTGGCAAGGAATGACGTGGTGGAATTATAATGAAATTCGTGAATTGTGAAAGTATGAGTATTTAGTAAAAAGCATTCTGACATAAAAATAGATTAAGATGTTAATGCTAAGATTGTTTTGTATAAATATAGAATCGCTTTAACGAAAGTTTTATTTCCCAGTGCTGGAATATACCAAATAAAATTAAAACTAAAACTGATTTGTTGGTAAATTAAAATTTCTGTTATTTTTTGAGCCTAAATAAATACTTAATTTTAGTTTTATATATGGAATATAATCGCTCCTTAAATCATTAAGTTAGATTGATAAGGCCTGATTAAGCGATTGTGACCATCAAAACATTCTCATACATACACTTACTTTTTAATGAAATCACATTTTTGTATCTGAAAACATTGAGATATATTTTCAAAAGCTTGCATGAAATAAATGTTGTTTTGTTAGTTTGATCATCCCAAATATTGTCTTTTGTTATATTTATTTGAAACAAAACTACGAAAATTTATGTTTAAAGAGGTGTTTAAAAGAAGAAAATGCGAACGCAATGTTCCAGTTAAATTATTTATTAAACCACATCCGCTCGAAACAAGCATAAAACAATGTCAATTTTGATATCATATCAGTTTTGATAAAACCACTGAATTATTACATGTGATATGACTATGCAAAATGACATTACTATGGCTTTGAACACCTCAAAAGCTTTAAAGCGTTTTAGAAGTAGGAATCAGTTCTAATTACAAAGGCTATCAAGATAGCAACCACGATTTAAAATTTGCAAAACAGCGACATCAATGTTTTGAAAACAGCAGTGCAAACGTTTCTTAGAATATTAGGATAACGTTTATGTAAACAGAAACGTCCGCAGTTTGTGAAGTTCACTCGCTAACGTTTACAGAGATGTTTAAGCAAAGAAAAAGGGAGCACAAAGTTGAAGTTAAATTATTTATATTCTTGAAAAAATATATCCGTTCAAAACAATATAACAAACTATGAATATTTTCATAATTTTTCTCAAAACTGCTGAAATACGACATGAGTCATATGTCTTTGCAAGATGGCATAACTATGACCATGAAGCGTTTTAGAAACAAAAATTGAATAAGATGTCAAGGAATGTCAAGAAAGGAACATCCATTCGCAATTTGCAAAGAAAGAACATCAATCTTAGAGAAGACAACAGTGGAAATGCTTCGTAGAACCTTGAGATTGATCATGTTTAAGAAAACTGAAAGGTTCACCTTGCTCACCAGTGTGCTCAGTCATTCAGGTTTACATTTTGTTGACACAGAATGTGTCAGAAGTTGAAAATCGCTGTTATATTGTTGAAGTGTTTAGTGAACCGATCATGATTGAATGATTGGTACAGACATCGATAGAGAAATTTTAAGGAACCGATTTAGTGTGAGTAACAGATAGCTACCACTCCTTGGGAAGTTTTTCCCATCAACCTTTAACTTCATAGCGTGATTTTAATCTATTTTTACATCTAAAGATTTCATTGTTGGCTATTAAATGAGGAGCTTACAACCATACTAGACCAAGTCCATTTTGAAAAGAAATGAGATAGTCCATTTAAAAGATGCATAAAATCGGTTTCATCCACTCCCACTGTAAACCAAGTCTGTAAACAGATGACATGTACGAGAAAGTGTGTGAAGATAGACTTGGTTCACTGTGGGGATGGTAAAATAGTTTGATGCACCTTCTAAATGGACTATATCATTTTTTTTTTCAAAATGTACTTCGTCTACTATGGTTGTGAGTCCCTCAAATGTAGTATGATTATATCAAAAATTTTGTTTGTTAACGAACACAGCATGATATGGAATGGAATTTTATGTTTCAATAAGAATATAAATTTCGGTGAAATATTTGATTCAAGACATTTCTTTTAGCATAGAATAAAAGATCTTGATGCATTACATTTTGCGTTTTTAATTGTTCATTATAACCCATTTTCTGATAGCCTTCGCAATACCTGAAAAATTCATCAAATTATACTGATTATGTTGTATAGGATACTTTCCGATTCTCACTTAAAATATACTTTAGCAATTATATCTATAATAATAATTTCAAATAGATGTTATACATTCCCGCGGTTACCATCTTGGAATTTTCTTGGAGTGAAAATCGCTTTTCCGCCAAGTAAATGTCGCCAAGCAGAATTATGCGCATGTTAGGCTTAATGGGGTTGCCAGTACACGTCCCTTGTCGGGTTTGTATTATCAATAAACGCCAACAAAACATTGCCGAGAAATACAAGATGGCGGCCGCGGGCATATATAACATCTCTTCCTTCAAATAAATTAACATCACTTAAACGTGTTTGAGTCAATCACTACTCGCATTTTGTTTGATCTGGCTTTAAAAAACATCATGGTAAAATAATTCGATTTCGACCTGAAAGATTGTGTTTAAAATACTATATCCTTAAACTGAGGTGCATTTTTCTGGAAAAAAAAAAAAAGAAACAGATCGCGAAAAAAACAGAAGCTGACCACTGAAATTTTAAACAATTTTCAGTAAAAACTAAATAAAAGTCAGAATGCAAAATATAAGATAAGTACTTTAAATATTAACAAAATCACAAAGTTTCTTTAATTATCAAGTGGACAAATATGTGAATTCACGGTAAGGTAATCAGCATTTAAGGTAGGGGTGCACAACCTTTTTAAGGGAAGGCCCACTTACAAAAATTTCTGGGTTGTCGAGGGCCACATCAGTAACACGGAGAGAATTCTATTTATGAGAGGTGATCTGTGGCCCATAATCAGATAAAAAATATGATTTCAGAGGAGTGGGTGGGAGTTTTACCCCTCTAGGTTCCCCTACAAAGTCAACATATCCAATTCAGTTGGCAAGGGTATATCAACAGTTTACGTTTGTATACATAACATAGAGATATAGCAAGGATTATTTAGGAGGAGTGATAATATTCTTTGATTTATTAAGTAATTGACTTAGGAGTAAACTTTGTTCTATTAAAAGTGCTAAAAAACAAACTTAGGCATGAAAGTGGCTAGTGCCAAAAAAATGGGAATTTTATGAACGAATGGGGGAGTTGGAGCCGGTCAACGAAATTTGATATTTTTTTTTCGCGCCTGATCAACGAAATTCGAGGTGTTTTCATGTCCGTACAATGAAAGTTGCGATTTTTCCACGCCTGATCGACAAAATTCACGATTTTTTCGATCATCTTTCCGTACTTGATAGACGAAATTCACGATTTTTCGGAGTCACGACAAAACTCACGATTTTTTCGTGCCCGATCGACGAAATTTGCAATTTTTCAGCGTCCGATCAACGAAATTCGCAATTCTTAACTGACGAAATTTGCCATTTTTCAAACAGCAAATTGACGAAAGTCGCGATTTTTTCTCACGATAAACTGACAGAACTCGCAAATTTTCCCCAGCCGATCAACGAAATTCTTAATTTTTAAGCGCATCTGCGAGAAAGTTCG
Organism: Maratus speciosus; assembly: GCA_963932465.1. NCBI lineage: Eukaryota > Metazoa > Arthropoda > Arachnida > Araneae > Salticidae > Maratus > Maratus speciosus. The sequence goes on along the minus strand of OZ010788.1, from coordinate 375,714,951 downwards.
TAATTTTGCCGTTCCTTATCAACGCAATTTGCGATTTTTCCGCGCCTGATCGACAAAATTCGCAATTTTTTGTCCCGATCAAGAAAATTTGCGATTTTTCGGCGCCAGATCAAAAACACACGAGATTTTACGTGCCCGGTCGACGAAATTTGCGATTTTGCCGCGAAATTCACGATTCTAAACTGACTCTAACGAAATTTACAATTTTTTCCCGCGGAAAATTCACGAAATTCGCGATTTTCCGCAGCCTACAAACGAAATTTCCAAATTTTCCGCGCATCAGCGAGAAAATTCACGATTTTTTCGTGACGGATGAACGAAATTTGCTACTCTTCCGCCCCTGATCGACGAAATTTGCGATTTTCCTGCGCCAAATCAACAAAAGTGGTGATTTTTCCGCGCCCGATCAACCAAATTGGCGATTCTTAACTCACCCTAACGAAATCCTTTTTCCTGTGGCAAGTTGACGAAATTCGCGATAACCAGACGAAATACGCGATTTTTTCATAGCCGATCAACGAAATTTTTGATTTTTCCGCTCCTAATGGACAAAATTTACAATTTTTCCGCAATCGACGAAATTCGTGATTCTCAACTGGCTGACGAAATTTGCAATTTTTTTCCACGGCAAATTGACGAAATTGATTTTTTTCTCACGAAACTCAGGATTTTTCCGCAGTCGATCAACAAAAGTTGCAATTTATCCGCGTATCAACAACAAAATTAGCAAATTTTCCGAGCATCATCAACAAACCTGCGATTTACTCGTGCCCGGTCAACAAAATTCGCGATTTCTTCGTGCCCAACCAACGAAATTCGCGCGGTTTTTCCGTGCCCGATCGGAGAAATTTGCAATTTTTTCCGCGCTTCATCGAAAAATTTTGCGATTTTCCATGCTTGATAGAAGAAATCTGCGATTTGTCCGCGCCTGATCGACAAAAAATTCGCCATTTTTTAGTGTTCCGATCAACAAAATTCGCGATTTTCCCGAGACTCATTGACTAAATTCGCTACTTTTCCGCACCCGATCAACGAAATTCGCGGTTCTTAACTGACTGAATTTTTACCGCTGCAAACTGACGAAATTCATGATTTTTTCTTGCGACCTATGGACAAAAATTGCAATTTTTTAAAGTTAGAAATTGACGAATTCCGCGGGCCACACGCTAACCCTTCGCGGGCCACTATTGGCCCGCGGGCCACAGGTTGTGCATCCCTAATTTAAGGTATATACTCTTTCTTCTGCCCTATGAATATAAAAAAATTGTAAAAATATCAGAAAGCCAACCATTCTAAGTTTAAAAATATTTTAAAAAGCAGATACGCTCAAAAGACGTGTTTTGGAAGATGATGCATTCATCACAATTGCTCTCTAATGTCTTGCATATTAATTAAGTCTGCAAAAATATACTTTAAGTTATAAAACCAATTAAATGTATCATTTGGTTAATTGCCATCTAAATATTGAATAGTCACCTGTTAAAACAACAGTAAAGAAGATAGGGCAGGAATGAGACAGTAATAAATTCTACTTAAAAAGGCGAATAGGATATAGGCGGTGTGGTGGTTGCACAACCATCACCTAATCGAGTTCACGTGTGAAATTTTAGGCTTTAATTCTAGGTTGTGAAGATTATCATGGACCATGTCTAACATAAAGTCGGTTCCTTGTGATACCAATTTCTAAATCTTGGAAAGAAAAAAAATGTCCAATGCTCCCAAACTGAGTTTGCTTTAACAATTACATACACTGTCATCATATACAAATCGCAGGGTTTAACTTTGTGGAAAATTTCTGTAGACACTGGTCCAAATAAGTTGTCATTTAGAGCAACTTATGTCTATTTTAGTAGAGTTCATCGTTTAGAGGATGTTCTCATTGAAGTGCCTTTCAAAACGGATAGGCTAGGCCAAATTGAAGGAATGCGGCAGTTGCTGATAGCTTAGAATTTGCGCATTATATGAAGCAACAGACGATTGCATAAGGATGTGAAAATGAAGATTGATTCGAAAGGTGTTACAACAAATTTACTTATATATTATTAAACAATAAATAAATAAATAACATATATTTCTATTTTAAAATGTTATATCTTAATCTTTAAATGCATAATGTTTTAAATATATATATATATATATATATATATATATATTCTAAGAAAGATAAATTACACAGGAAAAATATATAAAAAAGGCAGCGACATATTTTTATAATACGCCAATATTTCTAACTAAACTAGTGAAACATTAGTAATTATTTTAATAAATACGATTCTAGATTCCATATTTTATGTGAATTTGTATTTGTAAAACTTACTTTAAATATGAATAAAGCTATGCAAAACATTCTTTATTACCTTTGTTATTTCCCACCAAATTGACTAAATATCAGTCTTACTGCCATCTATTGGAGGAAATGTTCAGTGATCATACTGAAAACTTAAGCTAACAGATACGAAACAGATTAGTTAAAGGAAACTCCACCCGATGGTATAAAAACCAAATTTTTTTCACATGTTGCAGACATACGGAGTTGCATTTAAGGGTTTATTCCACTCACTGATCCAACATTTCGGTTTGACAGATGTTAGTGTTATTCTATCATCAAATGTATGATTGCATTTTAATTTACAATAAGGATTATTGAAATAATATCTGAATAGTGTCGAAAATTATCAGTGCTCCAGTTATCTCTAAATTGAAAATATAGACCGATTTTTAAAATCTTGTAGCTGAAATGTTTCAATTGAGTCTGCTCCTGTTTATGAACTCTGAGTTTGAACAATAAATATATTGTAGTCATAGAGCGTATTTTGCAATGGTACTTTAAAATCCAGTCTATAGAAAAAATCGCAACTTGTCTTCTACAAGAGTCATGTCACTATCTTATGGGAGGACGAAGAACATAGGATCAATATATTTCTTATGATTTCGAAAAAATAATTAAATTCTAAATTCAGGTTGACGTCAGCGTGCTGAAAAACAATACTTCATTGTAACATTTAAGTAATCCAAAAGATTTAGTTTTTAATTTTCAGAAAAGCTAGAATAATTGAGAGATTAATGCATAATTTAAACATTCGATAGAATAGATTGACTGGACTATTTAATTTATTTAACTCCTTTATTATAAAAAACATATTAAAAACATATGTTATGATGAATTCCGTTATAAAAATCGTAAAACACATTATAAGCTTTGGTATTGACCTTAATCTCTGCATTGCATGCGCTTTTTCGATCTTATATGATGACATGCTATTCTTAAATGATTTAGTATCTTATTCCGCTTAGTTAAAAGGGGGTGTATATATGCACAATCTTTTGACTTTCGGGAATAAAAATCTGGTGAAATTAAACTTGCTAAAATAACATTTTAATCTGATAGACGAATGCCTTAATGATTCAAAAAAAAAAAATGGTCAGCAGAGAATTTTTTTTTAAATTTAACTGAGGTTTAAGTTAAACTTGCGAGTTTAATTTTCCTTAGCATTTTAACACTATAAATTTCAATTTTCATCTAAATTGTTACTTATAGTGAATTTCCATAGTACCCACAGAACATTAAAATAAGAAATAATAACAATCTAGTATTTTTAATACAAAATGTCGGTATAACATTGTCTTAAAAAGGTGTTAAAGAAAAGACAGAAGGAAAAAAGAAGGAATTGTATTAAAAAATGGGACGGTATTGGAAAAAAAAAAGATGGTAAGGATGACACGGTGAGGAAAATTACCACTATTTTTAGGCAAATCATTTAAAGCTAAGTGACAACCTCGATGCTCATTGATTTTTAGAAACAGTTATTTACATTGGATTAAATTAAAAAATATATATATTTACCTCGAAAAGTGGAGGAATAAAACTTGGGGACGGTAAGACTACCAATAAAGCCACGATGCATAGCATTGATATTTAAATGCTTATTTAAATTCTGCAGTAAATTTCCTGCCAAAGAGTTTTAGACATTCTTTCTCTAGCATACATCTGCATGAGAAAAAAACTTGAAAATAAAATTCTCTGACTGCATCTGAAGTGATTTTCTGTATAAGTTTAGCAAGAGGGGTGATCAGGAATCTAAAACCCAGGGACAGAGTTCAAAAAGTAATATCAACCGTAAAAATGAGTGCAAGTTAATTTTTTGCTACATATTTATATAAAACAATTGTCCCAGTTTCGAAAAAAATGCATCGAATTACTTTTATTGAAACAGTTTTATACAGACAGCTCCAAACTTAAAAATCAGCATCAGAGACATAGGACGGTATAGGAGTTTTCCTAGTATTTAAGTCCCCAACATCGTCCAAAACTTATTTATCTCGTTAATATTGTTATGCAATCATGCAATAGGATGTTCGTCAGTATATGAAATTAAAAAAAAACACAAGAATATGTACTAAAGAAAAAATTATTAAATCAGGGACATAAAAGTTAAAAGATTGTGAGAATAGCCCCATACATTGTTTTTCATTTTTCATTTAATCTTAGATATATAGCAATTTTTTTCTTAAAATATTCTTAAAAGCTCCTTTCTTTTGTCTATTATTCTTTCATTGTTTTTTTGTCTGTTTTTCTTGCATCGTTTCCTCAGCTGAGGTTTATTCGGATAATGTTTTACCTGATTAGCTGATTTTCCTCTTTAAATTTGACATCTGAAAAACCATTATAGCCCCTCTTTCCTGGATTTTGAAAAAAATATTTAGCACAGGTTTAAAGTGAGGATTTGAGCACCAAGGAACAAATTTGTTTGGTCCACATATATATAGCAGAAGTTTAGTAAACATCCGATTGAGTCCCATAAGTTTTCTCAGGCTTTATAAATAAACATAGGTTTAACCTCTTATGTGGCAATTTATGAATTAATGAAATTTTCACCTTCCGCGTTATCCTTCCTAAAAATTTGAAAACACTTTAAAAGATTTTCGCAATGATTAAATAAATTTGAAAAGGATTTCATCTATTAAAATTATTAAACCAAATTGTTGTACGTGTGATATTGTGTAATATTTTCACTTTACTGAAAGGGTATTTTTAAATTAGTTCTTTTAGTATCTTATAAAATTAGAAAATAAAAAAAATATATAAGGTCTTACAATATAAATATGCAGTTTTTTCCGAACTTTCCGCTTCAGAAAGTTGAATAGATTTAACATTTTTTTTAAATTCAAAATATATAACTTTTGAAACGTGATAAAATAAAGTTTCTATAATTCACACAAAATTATACATCTTCTGGTGGATTTCGTTTTGATGACACTTTAAGACGCATTCGAAGCATAAAGGGTTAAGTAAGTAAGTAAGTAAGTAAGCACCCACCCTGGGAACCCGCTTTTGGCTTATGGTTAGGTGTAACCCCCAAACCCAGGGCAGGGAAAAGTTTTACTACCTGCGGAACTCCTTCAATATATATTTTTTTTTTTAGTTTAGGAGAAATAACAATGTATAACATGTTATGAAATTAGACCTACATGTTTCTAAATTGGTACATGCATCAATAGGTTTATTTATTCCCATACAACTATATTCGCTTCGAACTAATCGAAATAAAGCAGAAAATAACGATCTTTGAAAATGGTTTTTGTTGGAATGTAAATTTTATGCAGAAGTAAATTTGAAAAAAAAAAAATTGTTACGAGAACAAACTTTTTCTTCCGTAAAAAAAAAAAAAAAAAAAAAAAAAATATATATATATATATCCGATTTCTTTTCACAAAATGATTCCAAATATACAGGATGCCCCAAACGTCCCTAACATATTTTAAAGTCAAGAAAAAATAAATTATATGTCGCACAGGTGCGGTTTGGACTAAAATATTTCTCACGATGAAGAGTTTTTTCAAGCGAATGAAAATAATTAGTATCGGACTCCGATGATAGATGTCGCCACTTGCTCATATGTTATTTTCAAACATACATTTTTTTCTGATTTTCAGATTAGTTTATACACAGTAACACAGAAATCACGATTCCCAGCGAAAAATCTAATTGTTTAGTTTGGTACTTGGAAATCAAATCCGTCATTGCTGCTCAAAGTAAGTTTCGTGCCAAGTGATCAAGTCAATTCCGCAGTCAGTGAGAGCAAACACATGGATTGAATTAGAGCTCCGTTTGAATGCGATTCGAGCTACAAAGGGTTCACACATTGAACTGTGCTAATGGATTGCACAAATTACTGCTCTGTAACTGCTTTTAGCAAAATAAAATTATCTGTAACTAACTGTCTTGAGTTTTCTTATGCTTCTTTTTAGTAATTTAAAGTACAGCGCAATCTATGTGCAAAGTTAGGAAATAATATTTTTATCCATTTGAAGAAAACTTTTCCTCACGTGAAACAGTTTAGTCCAAATCGCACTCCTGTAAGACAATTACTTGATTTTATATTGAATTTTAAAATGTGTCTGCGGCATTTCGGACACCATGTATTAATGATACCAATTTCAATACAAAGAAGAAATAGTACTGCATCTGAAGATTAGCTGCTCAGTCTAAAGAATAATTGGAAAACATAGTAGGAACCACTCCCTCGTCTTATTTATTACACAAAATATGTATGTTGCTAGTATTTTTTAAACTTTTAAGAGTAAAATAAAGCAGAAAAATACACAAAAAAATTAAATGATATATAGGTTTTGAATATGTAACAGGTCAAAATACTTTTTTTTTTTGGGGGGGGGGGGGGGCAAAGAGACATAAAGACATAGGCAATCCTTGAGTATATTATATCAGTTTTATATATTTTGTAAACATACCACAGACTGTTATAAAAAGAAAAATATTTTTACTTTATATACATTGATGAATGTGTTTGCGTGTGATTTTGAAAAAATAAATGATGTTTTAACTATGTTATATACTTTATTAATATGCAGAATTGAATTGCAACAAAAATTTTTGAAATTAGATTTTAATAAAATAATATACGTATGATAAAACGCATTTTGAAATTTAAATTAAAATTAAAGTTCAAAATTTAAAAATTAAAGTTTCCAGCTATTATTTCTAAACTTTAATTCTAAAGCTTAAAGATGTTTTGCTCCTAATAACTTTCTTTTCCAGGCTAACATTTATTACTTATTTACATTTATTACATTTATTACATTTATTATTACATTTATTTATTACATTTATGATATCAAATCCATGAATCAATAGCTAAATAAACAACAAAATTAAAGTTAACTCTATTTTTACAGTTGTGCCTTCTGCTGGGAATAATCTGAATTACCTCTTTATATATGTATGGCAGACGTTTCTTCGTGACTTTTTACCATCATCAAATGCTAGTAAGAAACTCCGTCGCTTGGAAGAGCTTTTTTGAAGGCATTTGTTATGAGTGATTTCTCTGAACTCAGTTGGACCTGATGTAATAAAATTGAGGTATAACTGCAAAAGGAAAAAAAAAAATATCAGGTACCAGAGGATCTCGTTTTCCTTGGGCCCTAACTCTACAGCGAACATTTCTCGTTAATACCAGAAGAGGGCAGCACCGGTCTTTACATACATATTCCAAAATAAATCTTTTATATAAATCTTTAAGAGATACTGCGTTATGCACGTGCCTTTGTAAATTTCATGCTATTGAAGTAGAAGGAAAATTGATTCTGTTATAACTAATAAGAAGGTTTGAAATTTTAAAGTCTAATGCAAAGAAGGCGAATGCGTGTAATGCAACATTTTCAAAGTTATCAAATTTAAGCAATGCACACATTTTAAGGAATATATAAAATCATTAAATTAAAATATTTTAAGTTATAAAATATAATTTTTGCAATAAAAATGATAAAAAAAATGTTTAAAGAACGTGGAAATGCGAAATTTTAAATTTTAAATATTTTGGAATTGAATGTTTGTTACATGCTTTCTTTTCGCTTACATTTCTGTTTGTTTGTATGTGGCAGTCAAATCTCGTTACTATTTTTTTTATCCACTTCCTGTTGACACAGAGCTTTGAAATTTGAAATATATGTGTATTTTTGAGGCCAATACTTGAGCTGGACATTATTATTATTATTATTTAATTTATCCCTAATGGTGGGAACGGGGGATAACTTGGGGAGTCAACGATGTTGATTTCCTATGGAAAAATCCGTTTGAGTTTCAGCAATGACCATTTGTTGAAAAATACTAATTACAGGGTTACTACAATAGCATCCAAAGTTTGGCAAACTTTGCAAAATATCACCAAATTTGGTGACAAGAATAAGCTACCATGTATGAAGCCAAATTAGTGATGGCTCGATAATTTGGCGAATTTCCTATTTCTACTTTTTAGGGTAAGATATATATTTTCTGCATATTTGTGAATTTTAATGAAAGCATGTTTAATAAAATTACATTATTATTCTTATTGAGGGCAATAGTAAGCAATTTATTCAGAATTATATATTTAATGTTACTTAAATATATGAAAGCAATAAAAACAGATAATAGAGTTTTACAACTACTATAATAAGAATCATTCCTCAGACTTTAATATATTTACGTGATTAAATATGAATTAGGATTTATCAGAAAATTATTTTAAACAGTGCATGTAAGTTAAAATTTTATAACTGAAATACATTGTCTCTAAATTAAAAACAACGTTTAATTGAAACATTATTAATTTGCATTTTCCTTCCGATTGCAAAAAATAACATTTTGAATGTGAATTTTTTAAACCTTTCACTAGTTATCTAAATTCATTACTTTTATATATGAAACACATAAGAAATATCTTACACATTTTATATCTTAAGCTATTAGCATCATAGTTGTATAATGAAAAAAAGAGAAACTAATCAAATAGTAAAGCTTTACTACTACTGGATTTGTATATGAGAACATATTGGTCCCTTAAGGCAAATTAACTCGAAGAAATAGTAGTTATCTCAAAAAACAAGATCCCTGGGCTTTCTCCCATGTGGTTTTTTTCTTGTAAATACAGCATCAAAATAATTTTACACGTCTCTCATAATTACATTGTAATTGAACAAGTATTTTACCTTATTTAAAAAAAAACACTTGCTGAAAATTAAATACTTTATGCATTTACTGTATGAGATTCTAATTATGTTTTATGTTACATAAAGAAAAAAATATATTTAGAATAAATTATAAACAAATCATGAGATACATATTAGAAGTAAAATAATAAATAAATAAAATAAACTATAAAATAAATAACAAACAGTGAACAATAAACAAATAAGTTAAAACAAAATCTAATTTTGTTATAATCAAAATTTGTGATTTGAGAAATCATTTTTATCAGTTTGAAATAAAAATATATTTTCGTGTGAGATATTTAGTGCTCTATGTTATATACAATAATTCTTCTTTTTTATCAACTTGAAAATAGAAAAACATGTATTTTGAGTAACTATATAAATAATTGAGAGCATCATCCACATTTGTATTTCTGCACAGTAGTAGATTTCTTAACATTTACTATTAACTATACTTAAAAAAAAAAAAAAAGTTTTTCATTTTTTTATTATTTTGGGAGCATTTTTGTTTCGTTTTAAAAGGAAATAAAGCAATAAACGGAGAATGAGTGCATCCTATACTGTTAAAATTTTGCAGCAAACTGTCCAGTGACTGCACGATTTGTTTCAAAATTTTAACAGAGTACTTTATGAGATACTCTATAAAATTTCAAAACAACATAATTTGAAGTCAGCCAGTAACGAACGAAAGAAATGCAAGTATAAAATATATCATCAATGTTTCAGTATTAAAATTACAAAGTTTTGCGTCTTATAATTTTCATCTAATTTTTTTTTAGAAAATCTAATTTTCTTTGAATTTTGGAGTTATTTAAGGGGATCAGAAAGGTTTGAAATAAGGAAAAAATATGTATTTTTAAATTTTTTCAATATAGTTGAAATTTGTCTCAAAATTCGGTTTGTCTGGCCGTCCGGCCGTGCACTAACTCACGTAAATGGAGTCGGAATGCCATGTATTTCATATATCTATTGAGGATTACTATGGCATATTCAATACCGAAAATTAATAGTGTAGAATTTATATTTCTTTTACGGGGGCTTTCAAAAAAGTTTCGTTTCATTATAGTTTATGGGTAAAAATCTTTTGCAATGCATTTTGATAATGTTACACTATTTCAAATATATTTATATTGGTATATATCACTGAAGTACACAACAAGATGCTTACTGAAGAATATGTTATAAATGATAATTATCGTTTATTTACATGGACTTTCAAAATGATTTCGTTTCATTATGCTATTTGGTGAAAAATCATTTGTAATGCATTGTAATAACATTTCACTATGTCAAACATAACTGAGGTGCACTAAAAGATGCTTATTACAGAATACGGTTTGTATATCATTCATCGTTCATTTACAGATACACAAAAAATCGGTTACAGCTGCTGCCTAGGAACGTTAATTGCTGAAAGTATGTTTTTAGTTGTGATATGCGTTTTTGTTACATATTCGTCTGGGTTTTTTTTATTTTATATACTGGGGAACATCCAGTTGCATGACTGCATAACGTTTTTAACGAGATAAATAAGTTTTGGACGATCTTGGGGGTCCAAATATACAGGAAACTCGTATTCCGTTTCGTGTCCCTGATGCTGAATTGATGCTAAACCTTGATGCTAAACCTTGATGCTGAACCTTGATGCCTTGATGCTGAAGTAATTCGATGTAATTTTTTTATGAAACTGGGACTATTGTTTCATATAAATATGTAACAAAAAATTAACCTGCACACATTTTTATGATTGTTTTTTTTTTAACTTTGTCCCCGCGTTTTAGATTTCTTAACGTCCCTCTTCTAAAATTATATAGAAATTCCCTTCAGATGCAGCCACCAAATTTTGTTCAAGTTTTTCCTCATGCAGAAGAATGCCAGAGAAATAATTTCGAAAATTCTTTGACAGGAAATTTACTGCAGAATTTAAATTAGCATTTTAATATCAATTTTAAGCACCGTGGGCTTATTGGTAGTCTTACCGTTCCCCAAGGTTTATACCTGCATTTTTCGAGATATTTTTTTTTATTTAATTCAATGTAAATAACTGTTTTTAAAAATCAATGAACATTGTGGCTATCACTTAGACTTATCATGATTTGCCGAAAAATATGTTGTTATTTTCCTTACAGTCCCATTCTTACCATGCCATTTTTTTTGCCTTACCGTCTTTTTTTTCATATGCCTTCCCCCTTATTTACCTTACCGTCCCTTCTTTAACACCTCTTTAAGACAATGTTATACCAAAATTTTGTACTAAAAATACTACATTGTTATTATTTCTTATTTGAATGTCCTGTGGGTACTTGCAAATTCATTATAAGGAAATTAAACTCGCAAGCTTAACTTAAACTTCAGTTAAGTAAAAAAAATTCGCTGCTGATAAAATTTACTTTATTTTGAATCATTAATGCATTCATCTATCAGATTAAAATGTTATTTTTACCCGACTGCCAAGTAGGGTTATGTGTTTCACGCGTATCTGGGTATGTGGATTGCTTTATACCCTGGAAATATCCCAACAGCTGGATGGATTTTAATGAATAAAGTCTCTATCGATTCGTTTTAACCGAGTTGCATGACTGACTAACAACCAGTTGCATGACTGCATAACGTTTTTAACGAGATAAATAAGTTTTGGACGATCTTGGGGGTCCAGATATACAGGAAACTCGTATTCCATTTCGTGTCCCTGATGCTGACTTTTAAGTTTGGAGCTGTGTGTGTAAAATTCTTTCAATAAAAGTAATTCGATGTAATTTTTTTTTCCGAAACTGGGACTATTGTTTTATATAAATATGTAACAAAAAATTAACCTGCACACATTTTTATGATTGTTATTTTTTTTTAACTTTGTCCCCGCGTTTTAGATTTCTTGACGTCCCTCTTCTAAAATTATATAGAAATTCCCTTCAGATGCAGCCACAAATTTTTTTTCAAGAATTTCCACAAATTTTTTTGAGGAAAACTCATGCAGAAGAATGCTAGAGAAAGAATTTCGAAAATTCTTTGACAGGAAATTTACTGCAGAATTTAAATTAGCATTTTAATATCAATTTTAAGCATCGTGGGCTTATTGGTATTCTTACCGTTCCCCATGGTTTATACCTGCATTTTTCGAGATATTTTTTTTAATTTAATTCAATGTAAATAACTGTTTTTAAAAATCAATGAACATTGTGGCTATCACTTAGTCTTATCATGATTTGCCGAAAAATAGGTGGTTATTTTCCTTACAGTCCCATTCTTACCATGCCATTTTTTTGCCTTACCGTCCCTTTTTTCCTATGCTTTCCCTTTTATTTACCTTACCGTCCCTTCTTTAACACCTCTTTAAGACAATGTTATACCAAAATTTTGTACTAAAAATATTACATTGTTATTATTTCTTATTTGAATATCCTGTGAGTACTTGCAAATTCATTATAAGGAAATTAAACTCGCAAGCTTAACTTAAACTTCAGTTAAGTAAAAAAAAATTCGCTGCTGATAAAATTTACTTTATTTTGAATCATTAATGCATTCATCTATCAGATTAAAATGTTATTTTTACCCGACTGCCAAGTAGGGTTTTGTGTTTCACGCGTATCTGGGTATGTGGATTGCTTTATACCCTAGAAACATCCCAACAGCTGGATGGATTTTAATGAATGAAGTCTCTATCGATTCGTTTTAACCGTCCGATGGTTATAGGCTATGTTTTGTTTTTATAAATTCAAATTGGCGGCCGTAAAATGCAAAATGGCGGTAGAGACGAAAAAAATTTCCGCACCCTATTGAGTGGCATATCATTGGATAGGTCTTTCAAAATGAAGATAATGTTTCATTGCCTATTTTACAGTCGGAAGCTCCGTTTAAATATTACACAACGTGAAAGTTTTGTAAGTAGGATCTCTAGCTTTACTGCAACTATAAACTTCATAGACATCTATAGTCCTCATCAAATCAGTGTTTATAGATAGGAACTAACAATTAAACACAACTTAAAAGTCATCAATACAAGTAAATAGAATAAAAATGGGTAAGTAATATAAAACATAGTTTCATATTGATGAGAAATAATTAATTAGTTCACTTTTTAAACAGTCGGGTTTTTTGATTTTTTAAATTTAATTTTATAGCAAGTTTAATTTCACCAGATTTTTATTCCCGAAAGTCAAAAGATTGTGAGAATACCCCATATATATTTATATATATATTTATATATTATATGCTTTGTTTAAATTATACAGATTATATACAGGGTTGGAAAAAAAATAATTTCCGTTTATTGACGAAAATTGCTGATAGGCAATTTACAACATTTTATATCTTTCTTTATTGAACTAAATTTTGCCATACTTAATATACAAATCTATAGAAAATTTACAGAGATTTACAAAACAATTTTTATACTTTTCCGAATATGGATGGGATTACCCGAAATTGGGTTTCCTAATGTGAATCACTTGACGGGACACTTTTTTAAAGGTTTTGTCACAATAACTTTTGAACAATTTGGCGGATTTGCATGTTATTTTAATGAAGGAAATTGAATTCTCTACAAACTGTATCTGAAAAATAAACAAATGCGTTATAATAAAACAGAGGATAAATTTTATGAATTTTGAATTTCTTATTATATATTTGTAATTTTTTTACGAACATGCCTTTCTTTTTCAGGAATAATCATGAGACAACGGAATAGCCAGTTTAAAAAAATCCCTGCCGGCTCGGGCCTACAGGTGGAGGTAGATTTCGAAGTTAAGTACTAAATTCTCCAACAAAACTTAAATCAAGATTAGAGATAAACCCAGTTTCTTCACAAAGAGTGAGCTGTATGGAGCTAAACTTTTTGTGAAAATTATAATATACACGAATGCACACACACACATGTATATGGAATAGGTTTAAAAAATGGCTACAAAAAATTCAGAGAACCTTAAAGTGTTAAAATATGTTAATATGTCCGTAGTTGGGATTTTATCATGTTTTAATACGTTTCTTCAAACTCACATGGCGTTACATACTCACCTGCTGAGGTCCATTATATTTCCAATATGACACAATATACATATTTTTTTAATTCGTCAAACTATTTATTTTATTTTGAGTTTTCATGCTGAAATCTTGCTCTAGAAAACTTATGACGTAATATTCAATTTGTTTTCAATTTGTCAAACTATTTAATTTTACACGTGAAAATTTTGCATTAGAAAAGTAATTGTTGTGGTGATAATTTTATTGTTTTTTTTTTTAATTGTTGGCAAATGCTATAACGAAAAACTTTTATTTTTTTTTCTGCCATTGTTGTGTAAGAGCTGGTTTTATCAGAATCATGTTAAGACAGTATTCAAAATTTTGAACCCTCCCCATTTCCACCATCTTGGACCGATTTCGCCCATTTTCAATCCCCGCCGAGATATTAGCCATCTCAAAGTTGTTGGCGAGTTTGAGGACAATCCGTGCATAATTGCGACTTTTATCGTGCGGACAAAATTTAGTACATACATACATACATATATATATATATATAAACTTTTTAGGTGGGGGTGGTTTTGGGTTCCTGGTGTCCTATAATGAAAAGTTATGAAGGAATTTTTCAAAAGTCGCACCATGGTAACGACTGCAATAGGTAGTATTTCTTACGAAACCTACCTAAAAACTGACGACTCCGAAAAATAAAATCTATTGCAAAACATTAAGCTCGAATCCCCAAGGCCCATTCCATAGCTCTAGGCTCACAGACCCATCCCTTAATGCTTTTCACTGTCTTTAATTTAATTAATATCCCTTTTAAATTTATCCGGTTACATTTTTAAATTATTTTTTCAACCTGACTTCCGCTAGATTATAGGCATTTGGGACGTGGGTCGGGATCTTTCTTCCTGGTTTTCGCTAGAAACTCGTTACTTGGGACATGGGTATGGGACTTTTCTGCCTGGCTTCCGCTAGAGACTCGGCATTTGGGACGAGCGTTGGGATCTTTCTTCCTGGCTTCCGCTAGAGAGTCGGAATAAGAGAAGTAAAAGAGAAAGGACCGCGGAGGGAACGCGCAATTTAAGAGTGTAATATTTAAGATTGAAATACGTGTTTAAATGCATGAAAGCAAAACACTTCTTTCTAAATTAAATTTTAGTGAGATCCATAAAGCAAATCCTAATAAAATGTATTTGCGAAATTAATATAAACACCAACTAAATACCTGCAGAAATTAATTTTGTGCATCGTGCGCAACTAAAAACTGAATATTGAGAACTTCATATTATGAATTAAAAGCGATGGCTGACGAAAGAGGGTTAAACAGTTGAGTATATTTATATGACGTTTGAATAGAATGTACTTTTAAATTATTCTTAATGCAATGCTTTCCTACATTTTGATCAACATGTTAGACTGTAAAATTAGTATAAAGAGCATACTATGCATTTTATCTTTTAAACTGCAAAGCATATTACCAGTTTCATAAACGAAGTTTTTCCGGCGCGTAGAGGGATGCAGTTGTAGCTTCTCTATTCCTTGTTTATTATTATTATTATTATAATTATAATTATTATTATTATTATTATTATTATTATTATTATTATTAAGCTACTTTTACACAAACACATGAAGCTAACATGCATGGTACCCGATTATACAAGATTCAATCCCAGTTTTTATCAATATTCAATTTGATTGAAACATTCCCGAAATCGGCATTTTTTAATGCCGATTTTATTTTGATTGTCAAGCTTGACAATAATTTGACACTTGCGGATATGACCATGTATTTTTATCTGTCTGAGAGTAGCAATAATGGGTACAAGAATTAAATTGGCGCGATAGCACGTTTTCTACAGGTCATAAATGAAACTTATGAAAAAGAAAATCAGCCACCCTAGAAGACAGAGGAAAAGAGGGTACGGAATATTCGTATCAAGAATGAAAACTTAAGTGTAAGAAATTTTTTGATTTTTAAATTTTTGTATATATTTTTTAATTTAAAATTTTAAGTGGCCGCCATTTTTTAAAAAGATGATGTAAGAAGCCCGCGGACCAATTGACAAGAATTTGGTAAATCCTGAACGCATGCTGAGTAACATTCAAATTGGTTGATGATTGTTCACAAGTGCTATCGTGTGATAAATATCAGATTATTTGAAAACCTCAATCACCATTGATTTTGAAACTGCAATATATCAGCTACGTCTAGCAATTTCCAACATAGTTGAAAAGTGTTGATGACCCCTGTTTGTGTGGCAACGGAATATGTATCAACGAACGAAAATTTAAGTGTACGAAATTTTTAGATTTCTAAATTTTTGTATATTTTCTTGAATTTAATATTTTAAGTGGCCGTCATTTTTAAGCAAGATGGCGTAAGAAGCTCGCCAACCAACTCGGTCGAGAATTTTATATATTCTGAACGCATGCTGAGTAAGATTCAAATTGATTGAAGATTGTTCACAAGTGCTACCGTGTGATAAAAATCAGATTGTTTCAAAACCGCAATTACCATTAATTTTGAAACTGCAATGTCTCAACTATACCTAGCACTTTCCAACGTAGTTGAAAAGTGTTGATGACTCCTATTTCTGTGGCTGTCTCTCCATGCTCTAACTCTCTTAAATATACCCGGATTGCTCTGAAATTTTTATATAATGTTGACGTTTACTATACCAACTTTGGGTTGCATCCAAATATAGTAGTACATGCAATACTGTTTACGCTATCTTGGCACTAATCAAGAGATATTTGATTCAAACCCTCATCTTTTTTGCTTCTTTTTGGGAACAATGGACTTCGAGCTTATTCTATCGACGATAATTTTCAGAATTTTTAAGTTATGATTTTGATATTTTGACAAAAGTTGCTCTTTATACTTAGCTAACACATTATGCATATTATAGTTTGATTGCGTTCGTGCATACACATTGAAACATTTTTTAGTAAACCTACTCATTTTTCATCCAATTTTTATTATTTTTTTAATTCTGATTGCAGGGTATTATGTGCAATGCTGTTTGTCATATTTTCTGAAAAGAACTTTTTTTTGTGTATCAAGTACTCTGCAAATTATAAGCAAAAAACTTGGCGAAATTTGCGACTGTTTTTTTTTTACTTAATTTCTCTACGAGTATACATGCTGTCCTCATAAAAATGAACACAGTATATTACAATAAGCCACTTATTAATAATCTCGAGTTTGAACGCTTTTGATTTTACGTTTGTTTTTACAGAGTTATCTAAAAAATATCCGTTCTTTTTCAATTTATTGACGGTTCCATATGGGATTTCGAGAAAAAATCTTAGCGGAAATATATGACATAGAGTATACTGTTTACGCACCTGCAATTTGAGGTTAATTCCTCATGTATTTTTCTAGATATTTAACAAAACGTCTAAAATCGTAAGTGACCGGTCACTTTCGGCCATACAGTGTATGACGTTTTAGTGGAAAACCTTCACTGTTTACTATTTTTAACGAAGCAAATCTTGTGTTCTGAATATTCCCTTTTTTATTTCTATACCCAATGGCACTTTTTGATTCTTATTTCATTGCAGTTATTTTAAAATAGCAATACGTTTCGTAAGTAATAACACGGTAATTACTACCATAAGACAAAATAAATGTGTGATATTTAAACAGTAACAGAATATTTCGCCGTTTACAAGAAATTATATTTTTGTTGTTGTTGTTTAAAAACAGTCGCATTTTTCATTGCTCATCTATTTTTATGTGTCATTAGTTTGCTTAATTCCAAATATAAGGTAGACAAATAAATCTGACAATCATGTGATAGTAATAATTCAATATATATATATATACAAGTATAAATCATGTTACTTATAAAGGGGTTTAATGGATTTTTCTTTTCCATTTTCAAATAAAAGATCGAAAAGAAAATTATGCTGAATATAAAATTTGATTTGTCGAACGTTTCTCACATAAAGACAAATACGAAAAATACTATACGAAAAAATTAAATTTTTACTCTTTTTTAAGCACATCATTAATTATAGATAAATAATTTCTTACTCGATCTAATGCAATGAAAAAACTCCTATTATATTTAAATAATCCCCAAGTCTGAATTTACTTGATTGAAATGATAAAAATTCAATAGCCTTTTTAATCAGCGAACATGGTACTTTTTTTATTATTCATGCCATGTAATTGTAGAGAAACGTTCGATATTTTTTACTTCTAACGAAGCAAATTTGGTATTCCTTGACGCATTTTCGTAAATAGTCTATGAATAGAGAGGGTTTTATTGTTGTTCATTAAGAAAGAGAGGTTTTCTAATGAACTGAGTTTTTATCAGTTACTTTTTCACTTTTTCTGCCCCTCCCCCTCCCCCCCCCTACAAAAAAAAGAAAACAACATTTTCCAAAAAGATGGATTTTTTAAATCCATTGTTCCGAGGAAATTTATGTAAGAGTGTTAAAGAGTTTTTATCGAGTTACCGAACTAGTAATAGCATTTTATTATGGTTTTGTCTTTAAAAGTAAAATGTCTTTTGTCAGATGAAAATATAGGTTCTTGTTAACAAAATTAAAAAATATATATTTTATTTGAAGATTGTTGAAGTTTTAAAAAATAAGAAATCATGGCAAAAAAGAATGTTGTTATGTTATATAATGTTCAGGTCTTGAATATTCGTAAAAACAAGTAATGTTAACTGAAGTTTTTTGTTGTTAATTGCATAAAAATATTACATGATTAAAAGTTATGTTTCATTTATGCGTAAAAATATTTATTAAATTGCTGCAAATGTTTTCATGTTGGAAATTTTTTGATTTATTTTTTGCTATTGTTCGGGATATAAATTATACTTTTCTTTTTTCAATTTATGTTTTTCATTACATAATTTAAGGATGTTTTATTTTTATCTTCAATAACAGCACATTAAAGATTTATCTTCATTTATATGGCAAGGCGCATTGCTCTTATTTTCAGATTCCGGAGTTTTTAAAAGTGACTCTAATATTTAAGTAATTGTAATGCATTATTTTGTATGTATTGTATTTATTTACTTCAATATTAATTTTAAAAAACCTATCCAGAATGTTACATATCAGACGCGATTTCTTTTATCATTTGAAATTCTTAAAAGTCAATACAAAATATCTTCAATGAGATGGCAGTTCTCCCGGATAATTTTCACATAAAAAAAAAAAAAAAATGTTTTCATAAATTTTATGAATCCTTAACGTGTCTATAATATACCCTCATTTGTTTTCTACCAAATGGTTAAATCGTGCGAAACAGTTGTAAGACTGGTCTAAAATTTAATACATAAATAGGTTGAACAGGTCTTGAATAATTTTTGAGAAATCTTTAATACTTAAAAGATTCAAGCTATAAACGTCTTGTTTTTTGAAAGTTAAACTAGACTTAGTTTATTTTAGAATTAATGTTAAAAAATTTTAAATTTTCGTTTTTGAAAACAGTTTTGAAAATTGTCAAAATTAGTGCCAACTATTGACGTCAATTTTTAAATAAGAATTGATTTTGTGAAATTTTGATTTATATTATGAATCTTAAGTTTAGACTACCAATGAAATGCATTTTAAGACTCCATGTAAATGTTTTGTAAAATCTATCCTCTAACTGGGTTAACATATTTGGACCTCTTTTGCTTTCACCATAAAATCTATACTGTTTGATTTGTTTATTTTTATATTTTGACTTCACTTCTTAAATAGCTGAATGTTTTCTACTTTAAAATCTAACCAATAATGGCAACATCTATGCTGATTTCCTCATAAAACAAATGTTATTTTCATCTCAGTTTGCAAAATGCCTTCAAAACAGCGTGGCCAAGAAAGTGAGAAATTTTCGTAAGTATTTAACTTTAATCCTGTGCAATAATTTTTTTTTAATATTAAAATATTGATGTTTGATCGATAAAAATGAGATCATTCAATGTGTAATAAAAAATATAGTGCCACTGATTGAGCTGTGTGCAATTATTAATAACAGAAACTAAAAATCTGAGATAAAAAGTTAGAGTACGTTTTGGTCATATACCATTCTTTTCGAAATCCACTCTTATAACTATTCCGTTACATAAGTTTACTTGGTTATGCGTAAAACATTTTAAATACATGTAACACTATTTACAAGATTTTTAAAATAATTTTTCTCTTTTCAGGTGTTTTCGTAAGTTTATAAATACCTATCATCTATTGTCGTATTCTCTCTGTCCATTTGTTTGCATGTAACAGCGCAAAAGCTACCCAGCCGAATGGTTTGAAATTTAATATATGAGGACAGCAGATGCAAGGGCTATAACTGACAAAATTTCGATTTGGAGTAAATTGAGTTCAAAGATAATTGGCGTTAATGTTGAACATCAATAATAATTGACTGAATTGAAATAGGAAACTGCTGCTTGTTTCACAGTGGTCTTTGAACTCTTATTTCAATAAATGAGAAAAGGGAGAGTGCAATTTTCTTTAAATTTATAATTAATCAATATTGATCATTATTCGGCAAAAGTGGTTGATCTCTAAAACACAACACATAATCAGAAAATTACTTATATTTCTTTACGTGAAAAGAAAAAAGCATATTTCCAGGTCGTCGGTGCACTTATTTCAATTTTTTTTCAATTTTGTCACTTACAACCCTTGGGTTCTGGGGTCCTCATATATATAATCGTTGCAGCAATTCGTCGTTTCAAATTTTATGAAAACCTAATTAAAACTTAAAAAGATATAAAAGGGAGTTTTCAACAATCTATTAAATACTATCATACGTTACTAATTCAATGATAGCTCATGATAGATAATGGTTCTAGGTTCCCATGGTCATCATGTCACTTTTAGGATGGAATCGTAATATTTTTGTATTAATGAATTTAATATATATAATTGCAATAAAATTTTGTATTCATTCATTTTTGCATACGAGTGCAGCAGGCTGTTGAACCAATATTTATAAACCTAGCTATAGTAAGAACGCAACTCATTTGCCACATGTGATGTACAATTTTCGAAATCTTATATTATCATAGTTGGTAAATAATTATTTGGTCAATCCATTTCAAATGGTCTAGCACTGGTTGCTTGACAATTTTTAAAAAAAATCTTAATTTTTTGTACAACATCCCTAACATTATGGAAGTTGAAAATTACTATTATTTTAATTTTATTATTTTTTGTTTGTGCATGGCGGCCATCTTTGTTGCATGAT
Source organism: Maratus speciosus (assembly GCA_963932465.1). Lineage (NCBI taxonomy): Eukaryota > Metazoa > Arthropoda > Arachnida > Araneae > Salticidae > Maratus > Maratus speciosus. The sequence goes on along the minus strand of OZ010788.1, from coordinate 375,693,803 downwards.
CTGCAGCAATTTTTTCACATGAAGGGTTTATTCGCGTTAACTCGTCAGCGAACATTTCTCGTTTAAAGAAAACAAACCTCCAGAAGAGAGTAGTTCCGGTCTTTACATACAAATTCCAAAATACAGAGCGAGTACAAAAGATGGACCTGATTTAAAAATATATATAATTTTCCAAACTACTGCACATATTACAATGAGTGATACATGTGCAGCATCACACTGTCAATCGTTCAGAATGCTGCACAAATACGATTTTGAAGTTCTAGCAGTGTTTTCGGCATTGGTGGTACATGCCAGAACTTAACGCATTTGTGCAGCATTCAGAACCGTTCACAGAGTGATGCTACAAAATGTTTGGAACTAGCTGTATTGCAGATTGGACGTATACCGTGTAACGAGAGGATCATTGAACATTTATACTGGAAAAAAAAACTTTGTATATTTCTCTTTAAATCCATGTATCGCTTATTGTAATATGTGCAGTAGTTTCGAAAATATGATGTTTTTTAAATTGGGTCCATCATTTGTTTTAGCCCTGTATATATTTTCTATTAACTTTTAAAAGATACTGCTTTATACAAATGTCTTTCTAAATTTCATACTGGAGAATTATAAGGAAAATGATTCTGTTATAATTAACAAAAAGGTTTGAAATTTTACAGTCTAATGCAAAGATGAGGAATGCGTGTAATGCAATATTTAAGCAATCAACAGTGCACAGCAATACATACATTTTAAGGAATATATAAAATATTTAAATAAAAATATTCAAAGTTAACAAAATGTACTTTTGCAATAAAAATGATAAAAGAAAATGTTTAAAGAGCGTGGAAATGTATAATTTAAAACTTAAAATTTTAAATATTTAAGAATTGAAAGTTTGTTATATGCTTTCTTTTTGCTTACATTTCTGTTTTTGTATGCGGCAGTCATATCTTGTTACTAATTTCTTTATCAACTTCCTGTTGACACATAGCTTTGAAATTTGAAATATATGTGTATTTCTGAGGCCAATATTTCAATTGGACATTGATTATTTTAAATTCGGTCCCTAATAGGGAAACGGGGGAAAACGTAGGGAAGCAAATTAGTTGATTTCCTATGGAGAAATTAGTTTCACTTTCAACAATGACTATTTGTTGAAAAGTACTAATTACAGTGTTACCACAATAGCGACAAAGTTTTGCAAACTTTGATAAATATCACCGAATTTGGCGACAAAAATAACCTGCAATATTAAAATACAACTGGCTAATTTGGCGAAATTTCCATTTCTACTTCTTAGTGTATTTTTTTAAATATATACATTCTGCCATTTAGTGAATTTTATTGAAAGTATGATTTAAAAAAATTACATTATTATTCTTTTGATGGCACTAGTAAGTAATTTATTCAGAATTGTGTATTTAATGCTACTTAAATATATGAAAGCAATAAAAAAATATAATTACGACTACTTTAATAAGAATCATCCAGCTGATTTTAAAATATTTACGTGATTAAATATGAATTAATAACTATCAGAAAATTATTTTAAACAGTGCATGTAAGTTAAATTTTTATAACCGAACTTCTATATCCCTAAATTAAAAACAACGTTTAATTGAAACATTATTAAATTGCATTTACCTGCCCATCTCACAAAATATTATTTTGAATCTGAATTTTTTAAACCTTTCACTAGTTATCTAAATTCATTACTTTTATATATAAAAAAATATAAGAAGTATATTACACATTTATGTCTTAAACTATTAGCATCGTAAATGTACAGTAAAAAAGGAGAAAATAATCAAATAGTAAATCTTTACTAGTACTAGATTTGTATATGAGAACATATTGCTCCCCTAAGGGAAATTAACTGGAAGAAATTGTAGATATCTAAAAAAACAACAACAACGCTGGATTTTCTCCTATGGGTTTTGTTCTTGTAAATACAGCATCAAAATAATTTTACACGTCTATCTTAATTACTTTGTAATAGAACAAGTATTTTGCCTTATTTTTTTTTTTTAAACACTTTCTGAAAATAAGGACTTCATGCACTTTACTGTATTAATTTTTAAATATGTTTTAAGTTACATAAAACAAATGCAAAAAATAGAATAAATTATAAACAATTCATGGGATGCATATTAAAAAAATAATAAATAAATACAATACTCTATAAAATAAATGAAAAATAGTGAACAATAAACAAATCAGTTAAAAAAATCTAATATTGTTGTAATCAAAATTTGTGATTTGAAAAATCATTTTTATCAGTTTGATGTAAAAATATTTTGTCGCGTGAGGTATTTTGTTCTTTATGTAATTTACAAAAATTCTTTACTTTTTGACGACTTGAAAATAGAAAAACATGTATTTTGAGTAATTACATAAATAATTGAGAATATCATCCACATCTGTATTTCTTTACTTATAGATTTCGTAACATTCATTATTAACTATTCTTAAAAAAAAAAAAAAAAAAATGTTTCATTTTTTATTATTTTCGGAGTATTTTTGTTTTGTTTTAAAAGAAAATAAAACATTAAACGGAGAATGTGTGTACGTTACACTGTTAAAAAATTGCAGCAAACTCCCCCGCCATTCGATCATTTTTATAGAAAACCGCAATTTAACTCTATTATGACTATAATATGGGCAATAATGTGGTCAGAATAGATGTAAATTACCGTTATGTAACCATTTTCTATAAAACCGGTCGAATGACTGGACAGTTCCTTGGTAATTTTTAACAGAGTACTCTATGAGATGCTCTATAAATAAATAAAAAAAAAAGATAATTTGAAAGTTAGAAAAGGCAAAGTCAGCCAGTACCGAACGACAGAGATGCAGGTATTATATATATCATTAATGTTTTAGTATGAAAATTACTAAGTTTTCTGTCTTATCATTTGCATCTAATTTTTTAATCTAAATTTCTTTGAATTTTAGAGTTATTTAAGGGGATCAGAAAGGTTTGAAATGAGGAAGAAATACATGTTTTTTAGCTCTATTCAACATAGTTGAAATTTGTTTCAAAATTCGGCTTGTCTGGCCGTCCGGCCGTGCTTTAACTCACGTAAATCACGAATGCCATAGATCTGGTATAGCTATTGAGGATTACTATGATATGTTCAGTACTGAAAATTAATAATTTAGCAATTATAGTTCGTTTACAGGGGCACTGAAAAATGTTTTGTTTCATTATAGTTTATGGGTAAAAATCTTTTGCAATGTATATTAATAATGTTACATAATTTCAAATATATAGATATTGATATATATCATTGAGGTACACAACAAGATGCTTTCTGTATCATCTGACGTGAATACTATTTGTCGTTTGTTTACACGGACATTCAAAATAATTCCGTTTCATTGTGCTATTTGGTGAATAATCGTTTGTAATATCTATATACATAAAAGCCGTTCTCTGTGTGTATGTCCTTTATACAAATCTTCAATTTTAGACCGATTTGCACGAAACTTGCTGTACATACGTTTTAGACCGTGGAAAAGGTCACTGTTCACTTTAAAAAATCATCAGACTTTTATTTATATCTTTTTCTAGCACTTCCATAATTTAACATTATAGAAATATCTCTTTTTAAATCTTTTTTAATTCAAACGTTTCTTTCCTGTTGCCAAACCCTAAAAAATGACACAATAATGTGAAAAAAAATAAGGATAACGCGTGTATTTTGTTTATATTTGCCAGTAAAAATTCAGATTTTCTTGCTATATTTTTGCGTGTTTGATATTGACGTCAATTTAAACAGAAAATTTACATTTTTTTGTATATGAAATAAAAACTTTAACAATAAGAGCGGGAAAAATAACGTAGTACCTCAATTTGAATGTTTTTTGTTTTTTTTAATTGAAACATCTATTTTAATACAAACAGTCAAATTTTATGAAAACAATTTAAGAAAGAGAAAAAAAAAGGCTAGATATGACGACACATTCTATCAAATCTTTTCAACGCGTAATCAAATTCATTGTAAACGTATGGCTCCTATATTTTGCTTACTACTTCGATTGCATACTACAGCCATATCTTATAGCTATACGTTATCGCTAAGTGTTGTATTGGTTTAGATTCATTGCTAACATTTTTTGTGATTAATAGCAAAAAGAGAGCAATTTTTTACATTTTCAAAAAAATTCTTGACAGACGTCTTGATTTAAAATTTATGGAAAATGACATCATTTCGTCTAATCATTGTAGATTTAATTTCAATAAAATTTCAAATTTTCCAAATAAAATTTTAGTAACTACTACCTCATTTGGATGTATTTTTTTTTTTTTTTTGCATTTTCCCCCGTATTGTGGGAGATATTGTATACTTCTGTTACGCTCGCCAAAGAAAACATGCATTTTAATTTTAAAAGTTAAAAAAATTACCACAATGTGTCAAAAGAATATCCTTTTTCTGAATTTAAATTTCGCGAGTTCCAAAATTAAAACTAAAAATGTGAGTTTTTTCATAAACGTCAAGTTAAGGCTGTTCTCAAATCCAAAGAAGCTATTTTCTAACATATTTTTTAATTAATTTTTGTTCGGAAACGCATGAAATTGACAGGGGTTGTTATTTAGAAATTATGTAATCGAAAGATTGTTTCCATATGCTGGTAAAGGTTTAACATTTTTCAGTTGGTGTTTTGAAATGAATTTCGGACGCAACAGTGCAATAAAGGATAAAAACCGGCCGTCACGCAAACACAATCGCTCATAACTCGATAAGTAATTTATTTATGAAATAAGGAAAACTCATTTCAATTCCAAATCGCTTTAATAGTCAGGCCTACAAATTTTAAGCCTTTACGTTTAATGAGCCAGAAAATGTGTCAGAAAGTTTCGTGTTGTAGAGCAGGGAGCTGGAGAAGCACCTTAAGCATTATTGCAGGTTAGTATTTTGTAATCAAGTTGCATGCCAGATAGTCGCTTAAAACATGAGTCATTCTATAATGTTTTAAACAAAGGTGCATGCCATAATAGGTGTCAGGCACACTCATTAAAATAAGCATACCCTTGCGCACAGCCCCATTACTGAAGATAAACCCGTCAATGTACTTAGAGATAAAAATAGTTTTGCATTTTTCATTCAGCTAATAAGACTAATTCTTCATAATAGGGTTCACATGATTATATAACTTTCCCCTATAATTCTATGACTAAGCAACGGAAAACAATATGTTACGCACTAAAATCTTCCCTAAAAACCTAATAGTGCAAGTCGCATGGAAATCCGTTCTGAAGAATTCAAGTTATATGCACCCGGAACGAAATTCCCATTTTAATTTTGTATACTTATCAGGTTATTTTGAGTAGTTTGATTTGATGTCTGTTAAATTCGTGTTTTATTTTATTTTATTTTTGGCGTTTTAATTTCGTTTGCCAATTTAATTATCGAATATTACGCGAAAGCAAACAAATTCTGAATTATTTACAATGTTTTTGAACAATTGAGTTAATCTTTTGTATTTGGGTTGCAAGCATATTTAAAAAAGATGCATACTTAAAAATTATTTTAAAACCCATAAAAAAATTGTAAATTGAGATAAACATTACAAACAAATATTACTGAAAGTATTTTGTTTTCTATAATACGTTGGAACAATCGAATGTACAATGTTTAGACGTTAAACTGCAGTAAAAGGGAAATTTACTGTTGTGTTAGGTTATTGCTACGGAAAATATGATACCAACGTTACTCATAGACATGCCTTTTCTTTATACTATTGCATTAAGTGTTAACAGGTTCATCTTTCTTAATCGGGTTGACTCAACTTTAAAAATATCCATGCTTAAAAATTACTTTAAAATCCATTAAAATCAGAAAACTGGGGTACAATTTTCAAACAAATTTCATTTAAAAGAACTTTTTTTCTATTCGACATTGTAAAAAATGAAATTGTGTGATGTTTAAAAGTTAGAAAAATTGCAGTAAAGGCACATTTTATGGGTTACAATTTATGGGGCACAATTTATGGGCACTGACATAGTGTTTTTACTTTATATATTTTATAATGTAGATAATACCATACAAACGAGAATTTCACTAAGTGCTGCGCGATTTGGAGGATTTTTTTTTTTTCGTATTGTCAGGCAAATCACATATACACCCGTCTATATACTCTCATATACTCATACACCCGCCAAAGAAACGGTGCATTCTGTTATTAAAGCTCAGGGATTTTACTATGGTTGCAAGACAATAACGCCATGTTTTTTGATTGTCTTTATAACGATTTGTGGATGGGAATGCACAAATTTCAGTTATTGTGATTGCCGTATTATTTCGTTTGAATTTATTTTACCTGGAAGTCTCCTTAGAATTGACACGGGCGAAGCCGGGTAGTTCTGCTAGTATTGTTATAATGTTTCACTATTCCAAATATATTGAAATTTTTATACATAACCGAAATGCACTACAAGATGATTATTTCAGAGTATGGTTATTTCAGAATATGGTGTGTATGGTATGCATTTACACGGAGACACAAAAAATCGGTTACAGTATTGCCTAGGAACTATAATTGCTGAAAGTATGTTTTCAGTTGTGGTATGCGTTTTTGAATTCAATATATATATATATTACATATTACATGATGTGTTTAAATTCTACAGATTATATACAGGGTTGGAAAAAATTAATATCCGTTTATTGGCGAAAATTGCTGATAGGCAATTTACAACTGATTTATATGTCTCTTTATTGAACTAAATTTTGCCATACTATGTAGTAATACGACTCTATAGAAAATTTACAGAGTTTCACAAAACATTTTTTATACTTTTCTGAGTATGGATAGGAATACCCGAGATTGTGTTTTCTAATGTGCACCGCTTGATGGGACTACTACAGTTTTAGACCTTGGGTAGGTATCCCCACCTACCTTGTTTACTTAAATATCATATTTTACCTTAAAAATCTGTAATAAATTGTCAAGTCCTTCGAACATTTTAACGATAACGGTTAACCATTTTTAAGTGTATGTGACCACACTATTGCCCATATTATGGTAAGAATAAAGTTTGATTACGTTTATATAACCGTTTTCTGTACAAACGGTCGAATGACTGAAAAGTTTTCTGCAAATGTTTAGCATTGAACAAATAAGATTTTTTACAATATTCTGAATTTTTTAGAACACATTTTTAGCGGTTTTGCCACAATAACTTTTGAACAAGCTAGCGGATTTGCATGTTATTATTTTTTTTTAAATTAAGGAAATTGAATTTTCTATAAACTGATCCAAATATAAACCAACAAGTTATAATAAAAAAGATTATATGTTTTATGAATTTTGAAGTTCTTATTACATATTTGTATTTATTTTTTTACGAACATTCCTTTCTTTTTCAGGAATAATCAAGAGACAAAGGAATAGCGAGTTAAAAAAAACTGACGACTCAGAACAATAAAATATGTTGCAAAACATTAAGCTCTAACCTCTAAGGCCAGAGCCATGATAGCTCCAGAGCCACGAGCCCATCCCTTACTGTTTTTCAATGACTTTAATTTAATCAATTTCCTTTTTAAATTTGTCCGGTTACAGTTTTTAATTTTTTTTTCAACCTAGCTTCCCCTAGAGTTTCGGCACTTGGGACGTGGGTCGGGACTTTTCTTCCTGTCTTCCGCTAGAGAGTCGGAATAAGAGAAGTAAAAGGGAAGGGAACGCCGAGGGAACGCGTGCGCAGCGCTCCGCGAATTCAGCGGCGGTCTTTTGTAATGTTCAAAATCGACGAAAACTCATATTGTAATATACATTTTTTTGCAAAATACATTTATATAATATACATTTATAATAATTTTTGTAATATACATTTTTTACAAAATTTAAACTTCTGCTATTCTTTATCACAGTTTTACAATATATTTTTTAATTCTTTAAAGCATAAATAAATAAATTCCAAAGTAAATTACAGACTAAAATATTTAAAGGTTTCCTAATTTACAACCAAACTTCATTCAAATTCCATCATTTGAATACTTTCTGGACTCCTTATACACTATTTTACAAAGAAAAAGATCCTTAAGCATGGTTAAATATTTTTAAAACTTGGAATTTAAGAGTGTAATATTTAAAATTGAAATATGTGCTTAAATGCATGAAAGCAAAGCACTTCTTTCTAAGTTAAATTTTAGTGAGATGCATAAAGCAAATCCTAATAAAGTGTATTTTCGAAATTAATAGAAACACAAACCTGCAAAAATTCATTTTATGCATCGTGCGAAACTAAAAACAGAATATTGAGAACTCCATGTTAGAAATTCAAAGCGATGGCTGACGAAACCAGATTACACAGTTGAGTATATTTATATGACGTTTGAATAGAATATACTTTTAAATTATGCTTAATGCAATGATTTCCTACATTTTGATCAACAAGTTAGACTGTAAAATTAGTATAAAGAGCATTCTATGCATTTTATCTTTTAAACTGCGAAGCATATTACCAGTTTCATAAACGAAATTTTTCCGGCGCGTAGAGGGATGCAGTTGTAGCTTCCCTATTCCTTAATTTTTTTATTATTATTATTAACCTAGTTTTACATAAACCCACGAAGCTAACATGCATGGTACCCGATTGTACAAGATTCAATCTCAGTTTTTTTCAATATTCAATTTGAATGAAAATTTCCCGAAATTGGCTTTTTTTAATGTCGATTTAATTTTGATTGCCATGCTTGGCAATAATTTGACACTTGCGGATATGGTCATGTATTTTTATCTGTCTGAGAGTAGCAATAATGGGTACAAGAATGAAATTGGCGTGATAGCACGTTTTCTACACAACATAAATGAAACTTACGAAAAAGAAAATCAGCCACCCTAGAATTTCAAACTGCTACACGGAAAAAAAACGACATTTTTACAGTATAAAGTACTGTTCATCTCGCGCACAAACTCGATCACAGTGAATGTGCTGTATGTTCACTTTTTAATAAATTACATAAACAAAATTACATAAACACTAAACATACTAGGAATTTTACTCAAGTTTGACAAAAAATATTTCACACTAGCATTTTTATTTAAGGCTGTTTAACTTATTTCTGCATGATTTAATTTTGTCTATTACCGGCATTTGTGCGGTTGTGGGTGCTTGGTTGTGTTGTCGGCATTTTTCTACTTTCTACTTTTACTATTCTTTGAACTTTCTATGCATTTCTTTTTAAGTAGTCACATAATGCAGTTACAGTTATACTTTTATCACTTCTTCAGCACAATATGCTGGCAATTTGAAAGCCAGCTGTTTGTGCTGTAAAAAAATGCGTCCAAATTGCCAGCACATTGTGCTGTTAATTTTACGCAACTACTGTATTTTCCATGTTAATATAGTCAGGGATACAAAGATAGATACAGCACATTCACTGTGATCGAGTTTGTTCTGGCAAATCTACAATAATTTCATGATGGTGACAAGAATTGTTTAATGAGAAAATAAGTGTGTTTAAAGAGAAAATAAGGAGAAATTGGATTAATTCAACAAAATCAAATTTCGATTTTAATAATTTTATAAAATAACGTAATAAAGTATTAATATTATACAAAATCTTCTCCTTGTGTTCTGAAGTATATATGAGGGGCTCACAACAATAGTAGACCAAGTCCATTTTGAAAAAAAAAATCAATTAAATTTAAAAAATCAAAAAACCCGACTGCTTAAAAAGCGAACTAATTAATTATTTCTCTTCAACGTGAAACTTTTTTTTTATATTACTTACCTATTTCTTTTTTATTTACTTGTATTGATGACTCTTTAAATTGTGTTTAATTGTTAGTTCCTATCTATAAGCACTGTTTTGATGAGGCCTATAGATGGTTAGAGTTGCAGTAAATATAGAAATTCTACCTGCACAACTTCGAGGTTGTATAATATTTAAATGGAGCTTCTGACTGTAAAATAATCAATGAAACATTGTCTTCATTTTGAAAGACCTATCCATTGATATACCAGTCAATATGGTGCGTAAATTTTTTTTTCGTCATTTTGTATTTTACGGCAGTCATTTTAAATTTATAAAAACAAAACATAGCCTATACCATCGGGCGGTGAAGACGAATAGATAGTGATCTCATTCATTAAAATCCATCCAGCCGTTTGAATGTTTCGAGGGTATAAAGAAATCCACACACCCAGATACGCGTGAAACACATAATCCTTCTTTTCAGTCGGGTAATAAAATGCGATAGTCTATTTAGAAGGTGCATAAAATCTGTTTTATCCACTCCCACTGTGAAGCAACCAAGTCTGTAAACAGATGATATGCATAAGAAAATATGTGAAAACCTACTTGGTTCACTGTGTGTGTGAACAAAACAGAATTTAGGCAATTTCTAAATGGACTATATCATTTCTTTTCAAAATGGACTTGGTCTGCTATTGTTCTGAGCCCCTCATCCTCTTTAATAAAAAGCTACCCGTTGCTGACGACTGGCTTTTTCGGTAATCGTTGCCACATATTAATCTCGGTAAATTAAACAATTGAAGTTACTGAAAAAAATAATAGCTCGAAAAATATTTGTCAGAAAATTGTTAGACAAACTGCGTTAGAAAAATAAAATATTTATTTTCCTACCAAAAACAGGTTGCCGATATAAACAAACGAACATTTCAGAAATTGCGATTCATTTTACAGATGTGTAGTGAGACATACATTTTTGAAAATTCATTCATAAAAATTTAAAAACTTTCGCGCATTGAATATTTGACTACTATAGTATTCGTATGCCTATAAGACGTCATTTGCCTATGACCCAATGAAAATAGTTCTTAATTTAAAAGCGAAGTCTTAGAAAACTTAAGTCTATTTTCGGTACTTTCATCTTGTCCGAGGGCAAATCTCGCCAATAACAGAGTTTTTTCGCCAATAGTAGTTATTTTGTCGCGTGTGTGGTTTAGAAACAATGCTGATTTAAGGTTGAAATATAATGCAATGGTAATTATAATTATTGTTATGTATTTTAAATGCAATATATGTATTTTGAATGTTTGTATTTTAAATAAAAGTTATGCTTTTTAAAAGAACTCGGTTAAAGATTTAAATTTTAAGTAAAGTTAATGCAATATGAATGATGTCAATGGGGATAATATTTGGCGATTTATCACATCGCCAAGCTAACATAATTGTACGGTATTTTCTGAGTATTAATGTAATAAATATTGTCTTTAGTTTGTTTGTTTCAGGATTATACGTTTAATTTATTTTGGAATAATTGATTTGATGAATCACTAATCCATTTTCCTTTTTTTTTCAAACTTAATTATTTCTCAACATTGCATAATTTAAAAATTTACATCGTTGAATACGGAGTGTGTACTTTCAAATGTAAATTCTTTGGAAATTGTATTTCAATTTACTGACTTTTTACGATTTTTAAACCAAATAGCTCAATTACAGAATAATACTAAATAAATATTTTTATCAATTATTTAAAATGTTAATGGCAAAACCACGATTACTACCCACCCTCTTGGGAGATACATTTCCACTAGTATTTTATGTAAGATAATAATTTAGGTTTTTTAATCAAGGTACATTGTATTGTGTTACAAAATCAAAAATTCTGATTAAAATTATTCAAGTTTAGAGAGTAATTTTACAACTAAAATTTAAATTAATATTCGGCATTTTTGTATTGCAGATTAAATGTTATGTTTTGGAGGAAAATAATGAAAAATCACTTCACAATTCTTCCGTAATAGTACGTTTTTTTTTCAGTTTGAATGTATCCGGCAATTTTAATTATAATACATAAAAAATACTACTTTTTTTTTTGAATAAAGAAAAATCATTTACCCTGCACTTTAAAAAAAAACACTGTAAATTTGCCAGAACAAACTCGAACACAGTGAATGTGCTGTACCTTTCTTTGGTTTCCTGACTATAATAACATGGAAAATACAGTAGTTGCGTAAAATTAACAGAACAATGTGCTGGAAATTTTGACGCATTTTTTTACAGCACAAGCTGCTGGCGTCCAAATTGCCAGCACATTGTGCTGTTAATTTTACGCAACTACCGTATTTTCTATGTTAATATAGTCAGGAAACCAAAGAAAGATACAGCACATTCACTGTGATCGAGTTTGTGCGCGAGATGAACAGTACTTTGTACTGTAAAAATGTCGGTTTTTTTTTTTTTTTTTTTTTTTTTTTTTTTTTTTTTTTAACAGTGTGAGAAAAACAGCTTTAAAGTCTGCTTTCTCTAGTAGATAAAGAAAAGCTCTAAAGTATTTTTTCTGGAAAAAATAATTAATAAGGCTTGAGAAAAACATAAATCGTCGCTCAGACGTCTCTCAGAGACGTCTGTTTAAAATTTTCTAAATAGAAGTTTTTTTTTTTTTTTTTTTTTTTTTTAAATCTTATGAAACATTACGGAAATTGTGCTGATTTCCGTTTTCAGATTTCTTTATTTAATAATGTCTATATTATGTCCATTATGCCTACTCTACACATACTGACAGGAATATAATTGTATTTGTTTGCCGTACAGTGACTTACAGCATGCTTTTTTTTTTTTAAATGGCATATACCGGATGTTTCAAAAGTTCGGTGCGAAAGTAAAACGCATTTAAAAATATCTATAGGAGGCATGCGCTAAGCAGGTAAATATTCAGCGTGGTACTTGATTTTGTATGACATAAAAAAAAAAAATCAAAATCTCGACAAGGGCGCTACTAAAGCTAATTTCGTGGAATAATTCCATATTGCACACACAAGGCAAGATTTCTGTACAAACAAAGTGTACATGCTTTATCATCTAAAGTTTTTGTATTAAAATATTGCGTTGCGTGAGTAATATAGAATTATTCCATGGAATTAGCTGCTGTAGCGCAGTCTATTGTCGAGATTTTGAACTTATTTTTTTGCTGGTGTCATACAAAATCCCGTACCACGGTAAATATTTACCTTCAAACAGGTAGTTTAAAAACTCTCCAACACATAGTTTTTTTTTTTTTTTTTTTTTTTTTTTTTTTTTTTTGCATAGATTCGAAATTTGCTGGAGAGGGTTTTCAACGGTGTTATGCACTTTTAACTTACAATTAACTTGCACATTAAGGAGAATATATCAAAATCGGCAGATGATATACAGGGATTTACAAAATAATTTGAATACTGTTCCGACTATTTGTGGAAACTGCTGAAATTTGGTTTTTAAATGTATTATGCGTTTTCTAAATAGTTTACTTAGATAAATTGTACCTTAACCTCACACTTGCAACTTAGAAAGGCACAATCACCACTATCATAATCATTTTCCTTAGTCTTGAAGGATTCAAACTTGCTTCAAAAAATAAAAGAGTGTGTTAGACTAATTGAACATAATCAATGTATATTTAAAAATGTCTTGCTGCCAATTGACTAAATTTTCTAATAATTTCATTGATATGTAAAATTTTTATTATAATTTCCATAGACTATGAACATATTCTCCGATGAAGATAATACCTATCTGTACAGTCCATAAACTTTGTAAAACTTAGCCTGAATTTAAGGTGGGATATGTGGGATATGATTAATGTGTGTCGCTGGGTGGGGATAGTAGAGCTTTTGCCCTTGGGTAGGCCTCCCTAACTAGTAGAACCTCGTTGGTGGGGTTAGTAGGGCCTTAGCCTTTGGATACGCATCTTCACCTTGTTAAACATTGTTTTCTTATATACCATCTTTTACATTAATAAACGGTAAAGATTTGTTACACTTTTCTGAATGTGCTGGAAAATGTTTCATGATCTATCCCTGACGCATGAATTTTTTGTTGTTTGCTATTCATATGACGTTATAGTAGTAAAGCTTTCATTGTTTACTATTTTTAACGAAGCAAATCTTGTATTCTGAATATTCCTTTTTAGCTCTATACCAAATGACACTTTTTGAAACATATTTCATTGCAGTCGTTTTAAAATAGCAATACGTTTCATAAGTAATAACACGGTAACTACTTCCAAAAGGCAAAAAAACTGTGTGATATTTAAAATGTAAGAGAATATTTCGCCGTGTAAAAGAAATTATGATTTATTTATTTTTTTTTTTATTTTTTTTTATTTATTTATTTTTTGCTAAAAAACAGCAGCATTTTTATTTCTCATCTATTTTTATATGTCACTAGTTTGTTAAATTAAAAATATAAGATAGACAAATAAATCTGACAATCGTGTGATAGTAATATATATATATACAAGTATACATCATGTTACTTATAAAGGCATTTAATAGATTTTTTTTTTTCTGTTTAAAAAGAAAAAGAGCGAAAAGCAAATTATCCTGAATACAAAATTTAATTTATCGAACGTTTCTAACGTAAAGGCAAATAAAAAAAAATAATATACAAAAAAATTAAATGATACTCTTTAAATTTAAGCACATCATTAATTATAGATAAATAATTTCTTACTCCATCTAATGCAATAAAAAATCTCCTATTATATTTAAATAAACCCCAAGTCTGAATTTACTTGATTGAAATGATAAAAATTCAATAGCCTTTTTAATCAGCGAACATGGTACTTTTTTTATTAATATTATTCGTGCCATGTAATTGTAGAAAAACGTTCGATATTTTTTACTTCTAACGAAGCAAATTTGGTATTCCTGGACGCATTCTCGTAAAAAGTCTATGAATAGAGAGGGTTTTATTGCTGTTCATTAAGAAAGAGAGGTTTGCTAATGAACTGAGTTTTTATCAGTTACTTTTTCACTTTTTCTCTCCCCCCCCCCCCAAAAAAAAAAAGAAAAAAAAAGAAAACAGCATTGTCCATGAAGATGGATTTTTTAAATCCATTGTTTCGACGAAATTTATGTAAGAGTGTTAAAGTGTTTTTATCGAGTTACCGAACTAGTAATAGAATTTTATTATTGTTTTATCTTTGAAAGGAAAATTTCTTTTGTCAGATGAATATATAGATTGTTGTTAACAACATTTCAAAATATATATATATGTTTTGAAACTTGTTGAAGTTTTAAAAAAATAAGAAATCATGGCTAAAAAGAATGTTGTTTTGTTATTTAATGTTCAGAGCTTGAATATTCGTAAAAACTAGTAATGTTAACTGAAGTTTATTGTCGCTAATTGCAGAAAAATATTATATTATTGAAAGTTATATTTTATTTATTTGTATAAATATTTATTAATTTGCTGTAAATGTTTTCATGTTGGGAATTTTTTGATTTTTTTGATTTTTTTTTTTTTTTTTTTTTTTTTTTTTTTTTGCTATCATTAGTGATATAAATTATGCTATTTTTTTTTCAATTTATGTTTTTCATTACATAATTTAATGATTTTTTTTTTAATCTTCAGTAACAGTACATTAGAGATTTATCTTCATTTATATGGCAAGGTACATTGCTCTTATTTTTAGATTCTGGGGATATTAAAAGTGATTCTAATATTTAAGTAATTGTATTTCATTGTTTTGTGTGTTTATATTTATTTACTTCAATATTAATTTTAAAAAACTATCCAAAATGTTACATATCAGTCGCGATTTATTTTATCACTTGAAATTCTTAAAAGTCAATACAAAATATCTTCAATTAGTTGGTGGTTCTCCTGAATACTTTTCACATTTTTAAAAAATGTTTTCTTGAATTTTATGAATCCTTAACGTGTCTATAATATATCCTTATTTGTTTACCACCCAATGTTTAAATCGTGAGAAACAGTTGTCGGACTGGTCTAACAATTAATACATAAACAGGTTAAACAGGTCTTGGAACATTTTTGAAAAATCTTTAATAATTAAAAGATTCAAGATATAAACGTCTTGTTTTTTGAAAGTTAAACTAGGCTTAGTTTATTTTAGAATTAATGTTCAAAAATATTTATTTTATTTTTTTAAAACAGTTATGAAAATTTTCAAAATTAGTGCCAGCTATTGACCTCAATTTTTAAATAACTACCGTTTTGTGAAATTTTTATTTATATTATGAAGTTTAGACTTCAACTAATGTAATAGATTGTAAGACTCAATGTAAATGTTTTGTAAAGCCTATCCTCTCCGCTAACTGGGTCCACATTTGTGAACCTCTATTACTTTCATCATAAAATCTACACTATTTGCTGTTTTTGCATTTTGACTTCACTTCTTTAATAGACGATGTTTTTTTTTTTTGTTGTTGTTGTTGTTGTTGTTGTTTTTTGCTTTAAAATCAAATTAATAAATGGCAACATCTATGCTAATGTCCTCATAAAACAAATTTTATTTTAATCTGAGTTTGCAAAATGCCTTCAAGAAAATGTGGCCAAGAATGTGAGAACTTTTCATAAGTATTTAACATAAATCCTGTAATATATATATATATATATATTAGATCAAAATATTGATGTTTGATCGATAAAAATCAAACCATTCAATTTATCATAAAAAATATAGAATCACTGATGAAACAGTGTGAAATTATTAATAACAGAAACGAAAAATCTGAAGCAAAAGATTAGAGTACGTTTTAATCACATACCATCATTTTTAAAGTCCACTGTTATAACTATTCCGCTATCAATCTTCACCTGGTTATACGTAAAACATTTTAAATACATGTAGCACTGTTTGGAAGTTTTGAAAATAATTTTTCTCTTTTCAGGAGTATCCGTAAGTATATAAATACATATCGATTATTGTCTTACTCTGTCTGCCGTTTGTTCGCATCTAACAGTGCATAAGCCACCCAACCGAATGGTTTGTAATTTAATTTATATAATCGTTGCAGCAAGTTGACATTTCAAATATTTTAAAAACTAAACTAAAACTTAAAAATATATTAAAGTGAGTTTTCAACACTCTATTAAATACTATCATACGTAGTTAATTCAATGATATCTCATGACAGGTAATGATTCTTGGTTCCATGGCGATTACGTCATTTTTAGGATGGAGTCAAAAAAGTGATCTGTTTTTTTCGAATTTTAAACAGTAAGGTGTCCTGGGGTATTACCGACCTATTTGGGTGATAACACCATGCAAACCAAATTTTTAAAAAAGATCGAATAATGGCTTATAATTTGTCTAATTCTAAAGATACAAACTCAATTGGTAAATAATTCATATGAGTTGTAATTTTTCAAACAGACGGAAAAGCCAAAGGATCCCTGGTTCGAATCCTTGACCCGACATTTTTCTCCCAGTTGGATAATTACAACTCATACCAATTATTTACCAATTAGAAAAATTGTGTTAAAATTAATCTAGTGTAATTGCCTATCCAGAGTTTACTAGAGTTCCATAACCTGCGAATTATTCTGTTGAGGTGATTTTAGCTCGGTGATTTAGATACTCCAGATTCATCCGGGATTGCTCAGTTGGTATAGCATTGGCAGCTTCAGCCAATAGATCCCTGGTTCGAATCCTAGCCCGGCCATTTTTCGACCAATTGGAAAATAACAAACCTTATAAAGTGTAATAATCAATACACTTCAGAAAAGTACAAACATTTTATTTCTTTAAAGATTAAAATCCCTTAACTGAGTTAAAATATAATATTTTTAAAGTAAATACATATTGAGCTTTTCATATTAGATATTAATTGTTTAACTAAAAATTTCTCAGATCATTCATTAAGAATGACTTTTGTCCATTTTCTGCCAAATTACATTAATGGGAACTTTTACTGGCATCAATTTAAACTCTCTTATTTTTCCTGCCAACACACGACATTAAGAATGCTTGATTAATAACAATAGATTTTGAAAGGGAACTTTTTATTTATTTTGTTCTCACCAGATGTCACTGCCATTATGATGAATCGATTCTTATTATGATGAAATTTCAGCAAGTTATAAAAATTGCTTTCTTGAACAAACGTTATATTTTAAAAATTATAAATTGATTTTATTGATTGAAATTAATCGTCACTTGAAAGGAACATTAAAAAATGGATTTTTTGTAATCAGTTCAAACCATTAAGTGCATGTTTAATAATTATTATCATACATTTAAAAATAGCGTATATATTTAAACTTCCTAAATTAAGAAAGTATAAAAAATGTGTTAGGTTAT
Source organism: Maratus speciosus (assembly GCA_963932465.1). Taxonomy (NCBI): domain Eukaryota; kingdom Metazoa; phylum Arthropoda; class Arachnida; order Araneae; family Salticidae; genus Maratus; species Maratus speciosus. Next base: position 375,675,809 of record OZ010788.1, on the reverse strand, counting down.
ATATAAGGTTATGAAAATTATTAATAATTTTTTGATTCAAAATAATTTTAATAAGAATTATTCATATTCGAAATATTTAAAAATTTCTTGAAAAAAAAATACTTTAAATAAGAACGAGATATTGCAGAAATTCGACAGAATAAAAATGTTTAACAAGTGGCTAAGTGTGTTCGAAATTCGAATAGAGGATTCCGTATAAAATTCCCTTTAAAGCACTTTATCCTTTAACTGATAAATCCAAATCGTTAATTTCTAATTATTAAATACTTAACTTTTTTTTTCAATAAGAGCATAGATGGCGGTACCATTAAATTTTAATTTAAAATTATATCAATTGAAAGATATTTATTAATCAAATTTAAAATGTGCATGAGCAGCATTTCAGGCAATTGTAACATCATATACTAAGTCAACGGCTTTAATCCCGGCTACAGCAATGGATAAAGAAAAGAAAACAGAATATGTCGATATGGCATCACTAAAATTCAAAGAGCATTTGGCAGAACATATTGCAGATATTAAACTAAACCGATGTCGATCGGCAATTTCTAGGCTGTATCAAGAGCAGGAAATTGTAATTTATTTTAAGTTAGCAAATATCATAAAGAAGTTATCATGTTATCAAAAGTTTATAGAATCGATAGAAATTCTATCTCGAAGCACATGTAATGATACATTGTCATATATCACATTCGGGATTTAGTAATTTACTACGAATGACGTGAACCCTCCCCACATCGCTTTTATATTTGAACAGTCCAAACAACATAGCATTACTCCGTTTTCAGTTTGAATTTTGGAACTTCCCATCAAGTAATGAATGAATTCGACCTCTGAAAGTATTGATCTTTCACGAATAAGGGGTTAATAAAACGCTTTTAAATAATTTAAAATAGTATTTTGTTTTTACGAAATTAGTTATATGGTGTAACAGCATATGTTTGTGATTCTGAAAATGATATTTAATTGCATTATTTGATTTGCCTTTAAAAACAAAAACCCATTAAAATTGCAAAAAAGAAAGCGAAAGATGATTAAATCCATCGGACAATAAAATGTAATCAATTTAAAATTTCGTAATTTCTCAAAAAAAGATTTTTTTAAACAGATAATTGATAAAATATTTTACAACTATTGGCTTTAAAATGGCAAATAATAATAACAATAATAATACAGAAAGTCTGTACAATTGAATCTATTACATGATTAAATCTAATCTGGAGAAAAAAACTCCAACATCTTCAAAATTTATTATTGGAGTACAATATTGTCCTCACTTTATCCATGAAAACAGTAGGTTATCTGGATCAAAATAGGCTACATATCAAGATATATATATGATGTTACACTCAAGACCCGGTCCACTGCTTTAAGCAATCCAAGAGAAAGCCATACATTAGCAGCATATGTATACATTAACAGCACTCGTCCGACAAAACAGTAAATAATTCCTTATTTTATTGTGGTTAAAGTTACATAAACGTCTATTTTAGAGTTTATTTCCTTCAATATGACATATATTTACTTAACCAAACCTATCTATATCTAATAATAGACTATTTCGACAAAACGACATAAACTTTTTAAAGCGATGAAATTGATGTAACAGATGTGGCATCCATTTTGTTACAACGTAACGAAAGTACACAGTGAGACATACAGTTGTGGTACACAGTGAGACGTGCCTCATTGTGTGCCTACTATGTGGTTCTTATGTAAAAAAAAAAAAGTTTTTTTAATAATAAAAGAAGATTTTTCTCATTCTCTTTCTGCGTGTGTGTGTAGAGGTGCGATGGATAGGGAAATCTACTAAACTTAAGAGGCTGAAAATTTACATGAAGGTAGCCCAAGGTCTGCCATTGTCCACACGAGGCTCATATTTTTAAAATTTTGAAAATCTAGAAATATCAATTAGAAACCATAAACTGCAGACAATTATTGATAGAGTGTAAAAATGTATGATTTATGAAAATATATACATTGTCTCACTGTGTACCACTTGTTGTACAAAGTGAGACAATTTTCGATACTCCGTTATGCAGCTTTTGGTATTTTATAAATAACTTATCTTTAAATCATTTTTACATTAATGTGTAGCGTATTTGCGCTGCTTAAAGATGTAGCAAAAAATGTCAAAAGAATAAAAACCGTCGATTTTAGTTAAGTAATAATAATTTTCGTCTCACTGTGTACTACCCTCCCCTATTATTCGTTACAGAATAGGGCAAATATATTATTTTCGGGTTGCGATCGGCAACATAAAGTTTTCAAATGCTAATAGATGGTATTAAAGAAGAAACAATCTCTAAGGGGTCCATGCAAATGAGGACGATATTATTGTTTCTATTCTTTTGAAAAAAATGATTTATAAATTGCGAATATTGTTTTGCATCTTAAACAAAATATGCTAGTTATATTTTCGAAATATATTAATTTGTCTATGACCCAAAAAATCTATTGATGCTTCTTCCTATTAAATAATTTCTGCAACATTATTTAATAAATCTTTATATATAAACAGCTTAAACTTCATTAATACATGGAAATTATTCCAGAGCGAAACATTCGCCTTGCACACAATATTTAAAATGAAAATCAAATTTCAAAGTAATTGCTTAAGAGGCGCAAAGGCCAAAATAGTGAAAAAGATCCCATTCCGGGGCTCGAACCCGGACCATCAGTATAGCGCACTGACGTTCTACCGACTGAACCACATGGAACGACACCCAGCCTGGAAAATTTCTCACAATTATATGTTGACAAGGCTACAAACGCAGCACAAGATGGAATATTTATGGTCAGCCACCGACCTGGGGTGAACACGAAACCTAATTAATGGCCCGGGTTCGAGTCCCGACATGGAATCTTTTTCACTATGTTGGTCTTTGAACCTCTTAAGCAATTACTTTGAAATTTGATTTTCATTTGAAATCTTAAACTTCATTTTACAAAAATGAAATTGGAATGTTTAGCATAGTTTTTTAACTCAAATTATTATAAAACTTCCCTACTGATTACAGCCTGTGAAGTTTCTCAAACGTTCACCAAACATTTAGTTTGTGTCTTTACTCTAATAAGATATTTATTTTCCGTTCTTTATTATGTGTAACGCTATTTTTTTACATTATGGTTCATTTTTTTACGAGAACATTTTAGATTTTTTTCTTACAAGCACGCTCGATCGACACTACAAACTGAAATGATTTTTATACTTCATTTCATTAAAAATTATTTGTTAATATATCAGAGGCAGAACATTTTCTCGGGATGAAATACAAAATAAAATCCATCGATTTTAAACAAAATTTATTACGATAACAATTTACTACCTGGAAAATAGATTCCGTTATCTTTATTTTTTATATAGTGGATATCAAGTTTCATTACCAAAATAGACAAACATGCTACGTATTGACATACGAGCTAAAAACCAAATTTTTGAAAACGATTGATTAGCTTCATATTTTACATTGTAATTTTTTTTATATCTGTGTTTTACAACTTCATTTAAACAAATAATTTATTTTCACAAAGCCACATTGAAAACAAAATCATCATAAAAATTATTAAAGTATACTGCAAAAGATCAATATAAAATTTAATATTAGTTATAGCCTTCATACTTGGAGAATCGACCATAAACTGTAAAATAAGAGAATTCGCGTGAATTGTTTACACGTCTTAAAGTAACGAATAAAAAAATCCTTTGAAGAATAAAATAAACTTGTAAAAAATGCGTAGGACTTCAATACGTGCTTAAAAAGCTGACAAGAATATTTCAAACTACTGCCTGGAATAATGAAAAGTGTACTTTAAAATCATAAGGTTTTATCCAGACCTGCGCTTATGTATTGGCGGCACTTACGAAAACTTTTAACCGTCCTAGAGAATGATTTTAGTCGCACTGTAAAAACAATTTTGACGCCGTGAAAGAAGTATTATAGCATCGTTAAAGCATCCCCCAAAAAGGACTATCACCTGTTGTGTATCATTTGTAAAAACCAAAACAATTTAGTTAGCGGTAACATTCAAACTTACAGTCGTAAGAAAAAAAGTAAACACCTCTACTAACTCTGCATTAAATTATTGTAGAAGAAATCTACTAGTACCAAACGATTAGAAATATAGTCTATTCTTAAATGATGTATATAAAATTTGCGTATTCCGTTACACACATATTTCGATTTGCAGACATTCAGTAAAGGTGTTGAAGAGCGCTTTAGGTTCCTATCGTTGCAGGAGTATAAAAGCATTATTGATAATGATTTAAAAAAAAAATGGTCGGTAATTAGCCTAGATATTAACCCTTAAAGACACGGACGGTTTGGACCTATATAATGACAGGGGTGGCGTACTCTACATGCCATCGGCTTTTAATGCCTACATAACAACTTTTAATGGTATATTTCTGTATTACAATGCCCAGTAGCAGTATAAAAGGAATAAAAGTCAAATTGTTAGAAACAGATTAATTTAATAAGAATTAATCACATAACTACTATGGGATTCGCCACTAGTTTGCATCGAGTAGATTTCTTAATACGCCTCGAGCGACTTTGAAAGTTAATTAAAAACCTATCTGGAAAAACGCGGCACGGACAAAGGCGGGGTTGCAATTTTTGCGACATCCTTTCGAAGCATGCTTAACACAAAGACAAATTTAAATTTTTAACAAGGGTTTTGTTTTAGCTACACTTTATTTAGGCTTCATATCTCTTTGAACTTTTATGGTATACCCATTTATACTTCTCTAGTATATACAGCTATACACAACCCTACGTTGTATTGTTTTTTAGAAAGTCTTATTTTTCATTTAGCAACGATTTTTTAATAATAAAGTTAATAATCGATATATTTATTGTAAAGAATCATCTGAGCGCGAGTAATACTCGCAATTGAGCGATTTTTTTTTTTTTTCATTTCGTTCGTTACAGCGAATGTGTGTTATTTTTCCAATTTCTTTTCATATTTCTCTATATCTGTTGTACATTAAAACCATCATTAAAAGGATAGAATTAAAAATAAAGTAAACTTAAAATTTACTCATGTTCATATAAAATTTTAGTAGCCCCAAGTATTAGCGTCTCTGGGTTGCTGCCACGCTTGCACACCTCTAAGCACATTACCCAGTAAAATCCTAAGTAAATACTTAATGCACTCTTCGAGATTCCACACTAGTTAATTCCTTAACCCTAGAAGAGTCACTCACCATTTATTTTTTTATGCATTTAGTGGTAGAGGAGGGAATTTTTCCAATTAAAAGATTTAGACACTCGAGCACGTTTTAAAGTGTCACAAAATCATTATTAAAAAAAAAAAAAAAAAAACATTAATATGAGGGAAAAAATATCATCAAACTTATTGTTTTAAGAGCCATCAAAATTGATTCTTTCACCTATCCAGTCAAATTATGTAATTTTTTGTTATATTACAGCAAATTAATTTATTATAAATCAATTAATTGTCAGAAATGGAAAACGAATAAATAGCTCGTTCCAGGGTTTATACTTATTTTATATAATAGTAAAAAATTAAAAATCTTTAATCAAAATAGCCATTAATTATAGTTGTGTATAAATATATCGTTTATAGAGGAATATATACATATACAGGTTGTCCATAATTAAACGACCCTACTTTAAATTTGTATACATATGAAACTATTAATCAGAAAGTTGTGAATTTTTTGGCATAATAAAGGAATGACAATACGTTTGAGCGAAAAAAAATGTTGTTTAAAATTTTGCCACCAGAGGGCGTTTATTACACATTTATAAATTACACATTTAGCCACCACCCACTGAATACTAGACCTGAGCTCAGAGAAACAAAAATGGCGGCCTTCGTAGGCGGATTTTTTTTTTCAGACTTTGTACGGTCCGTTCAATTCAAATACCAATAGTTTTTAAAAGTTTATACGCTTTGTTTTTTTATTGGGCCGGTCTGTATATTTGTTTTATTTAAACTGAGAAAAATAAAGCGTAAAAACTTTAAAAAATGTGTAATTCAGTAAAAACCGCCCTCTGTTGGCGAAATTTTGAACTATTTTTTCGCTCAAACAAATTCCCATTCTTTCATTATGTCGGTCACAAAATTTTAGAATTTTCTGACCAATAGTTTCGTCTGTAGACAACTTTAAAGTAGGGCTGTTTAATTATGGACACCCTGTATATATATATAAAGAGAGAAAAAGATAAACGAATGTTATTATTATTTTTTTTTTACATTCTCATTTGTTATTATAAAAATAAATAAATTTCCGTAATTTAAACAGTTAGCATTCACGATATCACATTGCATTTATTAGAAAAAATATTTTTAAACTGAAGTCATTAAAATAAATATTAGTGCATGCTTCGTTTATGATATTTATTTTAATTTCGATATCCAACTGAAGATTTTTCCTTTGTCTGCCGCAAAACAAAAGCTTGGTGAAATAAATATATGATGCTTCAGTGGGAATCTGAATGGGAGTTACGTTCTTCATATTTGAGAAAGCTTCTGTCATACCATAAAAGAAATGAATGCTCTTAAACTTCCCACTCGACAAAAATAACGAATATCGTAAGGACTCCCTTTGAACTTGAATAAAATAGAAATTTCAAAATTTGCATCAGCGTCGATACGTGCTTAAGAAGTCGATGAGAATTCCTAAGTCTGATGCTTGGAGTAATAAAAAACTATACATTTAAATCATGAAGTTATATTATATGTAAATGTTCAGCTCCACGTTCCTCCAGGCCCTATGCAGGAAAAATGCATAACTTTGGAAAACTCCATAACCGTTCATGCATTAAAAAAGAAGGAAGAGTCAGTAAATTTTTATATTAAATGTTTCTGATACTCAAACACGTTTCAAAGAAAAACAAAAGAAAATATTATTTTAATAAAAAGAAACCAAAAATTAAAATACGATGCATTAAAAAACCTTGATATGAAGAAAATATGTTACCTTTGATCTGATTGTTTGAAGATCCATCAAGATTGCTGATGCTAAAAATACAGAAGAAATAATGAGTATTTTTATACATTAACGTGATCTATTTTTAAAAGATGAGTGTATCATTAAAATAAAAAAATAATGATAATAATAAAAAAAATTTTTTTGGATATATCTTTTACGAGATCGAGCAAAATTATTAGATAATTTTAAATTTTAATAATTTTTGTTTAGAATTTCCTTTTTTTTTTAAGAAAATGTTTTCGATATTCAAAGAAGAATTTTATAAAAATAAAGTTTCGTATGCTGTCAAAGATTTTCGGAAGAATTTCCAAGTAGTTTTTATATTTAGTTACTCTTGTATAATAAATTAATTTATGCAGCTCTAAATGTTTAATTGGGGATTTATAGTATTCAAAAAATCGATATTTTACTTTTGAAAATTTAGAATATCGGCATTTTGGATGCAATATAAAATATCTGTAATGCACTATTAAAACTAGTGTACTAATAAGTTTTCTTAAATTGGCTTAACTATTTTCAGGATGCTGTCAATTCTCAATTATTATTTTTCATCTGCACTAATGAATTTACACATCTAAGATTTGAAAAAAAAATTAAAATTAGTGTTATTGATGTTAATTATAATGATTTTTGCGAAACATTTTAGCTTAGTTACTTATTTATTTAATTATTGATTTTAAATCTAAATGTAAAAGAAAGAAATGTAATGTAAATGAGCACACTGTATCCTTTAGGCCATTCTACATAATAAGTCAAAGAAAATATAGTTTTGATTAAAATGCAAATGAACGAAACCAAATTATGAGTCTAATAACTTATAAGTGAAACATAAATAGTTTTCAGAACAAGTTTTTCATATTAAATTGAGGCTTTGGTACATTAAATATTTCTAATCAGTTGAAATATGTTTCTCTTTTTGCCTATAAATAATGGCTGAATCAGAGGGAAAAGTATTTTAATATTTAGATTTAAAAAAATGTTCTTAACAATGTAACAAAGTTTGTATTGCATTGCGATCTTGTTTGATTATCCATATATACTAATTTGAAAAAAATATATATATTATTTTACGCACATAGCATAAAAATTCACAAAATAACAGGCAATCGTTTAAAAAATTAGCTTTCTAGATATGAAAAGCTTCAAATTTTTCCTCTTAATTTCAGTAACCATCTGGATGAAGACTACATATACGTAAAAAAAGTCCGTTTTTCTAGATTTGTTTCAACTTTTCTGAAAACGAAAATGAATCCACATTTGTAACCTGTAACTTTAATAAACAGTATTTGAAAATTTCAGAAGGTATTGGCTGCTAAGTGTTCTCATAATTTCTTTTTCTAAAGCTTTATGAAAACAAATGAAAGGTTATCAGAAATAATACTAACTAGGACGTTACATAGAACTTTTGTAAAAGTTTATGCGAAAGTTGAAAAAAAAAATGTAAAATGTAAAGATAAAAAAGCGTTTCTAAAATCTCCATTGTAATTAATATGAAAGTGTTCAAATTCTTAATCTTAATTTCAGTAACCATCTAGATGAAGACTACATATACGTAAAAAAAGAGTCATCTTTTCTAGGTTTGTTTCAACTTTTCTGAAAGCGAAAATGAATCCACATTTGTAACCTGTAATTTTAATAAACAGTATTTGGAAATTTCAGAAGGTATTGGCTGCTAAGAGTTCTCATAATTTCTTTTTCTAAAGCTTTATGAAAACAAATGAAAAGTTATTAGAAATAATACTAACTAGGGGGTCACATAGAATTTTAGTAAAAGTTTATGGAAAAGTTGAAAAAAAATTGTTAAATTTAAATATAAAAAGGGTTTTCTAAAATCTCCATTGTAATTAATTCTTTTATGTAATATGTGCATAAATAAATTTAGAGAACATTGATTATTAAATGTCGTGAAAATATTTATAGTCAGTTTTTTAAGTGTTCTTTCTTTTAACGGTTTATTTGATTTCCATCACACATTATTTTTTAAACTTTGTATTCATAATTATGAAAATGTTTATTACATATATTTTAATGTTGTGAGAATTATTATTTGTCATTTATTCGTGATATTTCAATTTATATAAACGAATAAAAATAAAATGCATATATAACTTTTATTTTATACTTTAAAATCATAACATGTGTCAAATCATTAGGGTACAATTATAAATCATATTTAACTCCTAAAACTATATTTTCTTTATACTATTATTTACATTCAAAATCTTTCAAATTTTTACTACATATATTTTAATACAGTGATAATTATATATTTTTTAATTTTATCCGGTATTGTTTATATAAATAAGCAAATATACAAACATGTACAATAAACATGTATATCATTGATAACTTTCATATATTCTGTCTAAATAGTATACCATGAGAGAAATTTTCAGGATATGGTCATAAATCACATTTAAGTCGCATAAATGTATTTCCTTGAACTACTTTCTCTCTAAAAAATATCAGGATGTCATTTATCTGAATGTGAAAGGAAGTGGATTTTCATTTGTTTTAAAAACTCATTATAAATTCTTATAACAATTTCAAAGTTTATATTTCTGGATAATAAATTGCTTGGTATTATTGTTAAAACCAATAAAAATGCCGGACATTCTTAGACTCCATACTCATATCCTACACATTTTCTTTGACTGCAGTACTCATATCCATCAATGATCTGTCAGTTCGATCCATCACTGTCATTATCAGTTTAGTGCAGGAAGATCATTCATTGCTTGCAAAGGAGAAAAGAAAATTATTTTTTTTAGACATATAAAAATGATAAAGCAAACTATTATTGCTTTCCACGACTTGCGATAATCTCTACTGGAAATGGGTCAAGAAAATTTTGAATTTCAAATATAATAATAACATTTTTTTTCCTTGCTGAAGCGTTCAATTCTGTATTTCAAAGGACTTGTTAAAAGAACATTTTTCAAAAGTGATTTTTCTATTCTTGGAAATTACTTTTTTTTTATAAATGATATTTTGATACTTAAATTCAAATAAAGACATATATATGAGACAGAAATTGAAGGAAAAAGAAAAGAAAAATTTTCTATGAATTATTCATTAAATAAATGTTTCCATGAATCTTCAAAGATATGATTTTAACATTTAACAGTGACTTAAACGATGCCAAACTACTGACAAGTAATTCTTTAATACTAAATATACTAACAACAAGTCGTTAAAAAAGTATTAACTGAAAATATTTTGATTACAACCTCATATTTCTTCATGAAATAAATGAATTATAAATCACACAGAAATAAGCTATATCGAAAATATAATATTTTGGTGGAAATACTTTTATGAAACTTTAGTAAATTTCCCGGTATCATTCGTGTTAAATATAAATGAATTATTCAAGGTTTTATAGACAAATACTTTTCCTCTTACTCCATTACAGTTATGTAGAAACGTTTCTTAAAATAGAGTATAGATTTATGTAAATTCAGCGTGACATTACTCACAATTCTTGAAATAATTCTTTTATCGTCAGAAAACAAATACCACTCATACTCATCTGTAAAAAATAGATTTATACAATTACCACTTTTCTGGAATTTATAGACATCTTTTGTTTCAGAAACGTTTCCGTAAACTCGGGAGAAAAGGATTCTATCTGGAGACTATCTTTAACAGAGAAATAAATTAAAATACTTGATATAAATACTTGAATAAATATATTATTTTAATTTTGTTTCATTATGCAGATATTTCGGTATATTTCACAATTCATTAAAAATATGGTTTTAGTTTTTTAATATGATTTTTTTTTAAATCTCGAATTCTTGGTTTTTTAATTAGAGTAACTGTCTACGTATATATATATATATATATATTAGCATATCTATTTTTTTTCTTGTTTAATATGTTTTTAAAATACGGTTTAACTATATAAATACAATTTTAACTATGAGGTCTTGCATGTTTATATATTTAATGAAAAGTAAAGCAAATAAAATAAATAAATAAAAAGAGTCAACTGTTACTTGTACAGCTCACAAAACTTTGCTTGTTATAAAATTTTACTATTATTTACAAAAATAAACTACCATTTTTCGAAGTGAAACAAGTTAAAATCTCTCTATTCTAAAAAAAAATAACTACCGCTGTCACCGCCGCCGCCGCCGCCGCCGGTTTTGAATTTTTTGTGACCGGAGGTCTTTCTTCGTTAATATTAAGAAAAATAATGCATACAAAATTATGAAAATCGGTGGTTTTATACAGAAATGTTTGATAAAAACGCTGATGCAGACAGTTTTCAAATCGAAGAATTATTTTAAGAGATATTTAATGCTAAAGTTGGACAAAATCGTTTCACTAAAAAAGTTTTATAGCAGCAGAAACTATACATGACAGTGTAATCATTTTTAGATCATTTTATGCGTTAGAATTTGCCGGAGTGCAGATTGCATTAATTTTTTTATTTTGACTCATTTTTTGAGGTTTTATTTCTATTTTAAATTCAAATTTTCAGCATTTCTTGAGATATTTTTTACAGATTTTAGAAAGTGATATTAATTTAAACTGTTGCCAACTGTATAAACAGCGGAAACAATAATGTTTGCTTCAAAAAAAAAAAAATTATACGTGTAATAAATTAAAATTTTATTTACACGTGACTATTATAAACAGAAATAAACATTGGAATTAGAATTAAATAATTATGTACAAAAAGCAGGAACATATTAAAAATTACGTCATAAAACTATAATTACACGTGAATTTTAAGAGAGAAAGGAATTTGTAAAATAATAAATTTATTAACATGCATTAGAAGTCTTAAATAGGAGAAATTACGTCATATTTACGTCACATTACAGTTATTACATAAAACGAACACAAAATAATATTGCAAAACGGTTTAAATTTAGAAATTGCGCTGGACATTTATTTGATATTTTGAGCGGATACTTTTCAACTATTTTTCTTAGGAAAGCGCAAATAATATTTCATTTCTAACGCAAGCATTTTCACGTAAATATTAAAAAGAGAAAGAATAATTTGGTCAAAATTACGTCAGATTAAAAACGATTAATTTAAAATGTCTCATTTAAAAGAACTTTCTTTCGCTTTGTTAAAAAATACCGGGAGACAAAGATTCTGTTTACTTAATTCCTTTTATACTAGCTTATTTTGAAATGTTGTTACACGGGTCTACGTCATCAAGTTATTTTTATCTCGACGTTTTATTTGTATTTTTATTAATGTTGTACTAATTTATTTGTTCTTTTGTTATTTAAAATAAAAATTATGTCAATTTGTATAATTTGGCGAGTGGTTTGGCGATTTATATAATTTGGCGAAATTAGTCAACGGGATAATCAAGTAGTACCGCAGCGGATTTGGCGTTAAAATTTTCCCAATCAAAGAGAAATGAATAGAAATCTGTTTATAGGGAGATCGCCACTGTTTTTTAAATTATAATTCAATCTTTCGAAATCTTTTTAAAGCCGATCACATTAGCGTGCATTTAGAGTCTGCGGTGTCTGGACGGGGGTTGGCGAGCGTAGCTCGTAGGGGGCCGAGCCCCCTAGTATGTTATATAAAATTATAACACTCTGCTATAATTATTTTTTAAATTGTAATTTTTCTCATTATCATAAAATTTCAAAATGTATCTTTTTTTTTCGAACTAGCCTTTTAATCTTTGAGTTTTTTAAATCTCTAATTCGTATGTTTATAATTAGAATAACTGTCTATGTACTTAAAAATAAGTTCTAAAAAAATATTGAATTACTACAAATGAATATTACGTAGGTAGTAACTTCAAAACCATAAATCACAGAAAAAAAGCATATTAAAAATTTAAATGAAAAATGATGAAATACTCTAAATATTTATATGATGAAGGAAAATAAAAATAATACATTTATTCACGCATTTATACAAAGTATTTTAATTTATTTCTCTGTAAATTCATTGAAATAAGATTAAATAGCTTTATACACTGCTCAAAACAATTAAAGGATATTTGAAGTTTTATATAAAATAAAGATATAAACGAAATTTTTTTGCCGAAAATAGAAGAAGAGAATCCCAAATGCAAATTTTTCTGGTTTTCAAACTGTGGAGTATGCAAATTTTGAGTTCGACGTCAAAAACGTCGCTTCAGCGGCAGCGAATGAAATTTGACTTTCAACTGGATAAAAGAGAATGAAGACAAGGATGATCGGAATTCAGTGATTGCTTTGTTTCGATGAGTACGATGTCTCAGCGAAGTCATTTGACAGATTCAGAAGCTTTGAGAATTGTTGGTAGGTTAGAAGGGGGCCAAACTCAAGCCGAAGTAGCGCAAGCCATTGGAGTGTCATTTCCAGGATCTGGAACCGTTTTTTGGAGAGTGGATGTGCAGGCCGAAGACCAGGGCAAGGTCGTAGATGGGCAACAACGCCCAATGAAGATCGGTATTTAGCGTTAACAGCTCGGAGACACCGAACCATGAACGCTACTCTTCTCCCACAACACCTTCGCTCGGCTACAGGCACCACGATTTCAACTCAGACTGTCCGAAACCGGCTCCATGCTGTAGGTCTGTATGCTCGCCGACCGATGGTATGTGTTAGATTAACATCAAGGCATCGTCGCGACCGCAGGGAGTGGGCAACCGAGCATGTCAACTGGAGGAGAAATGAATGGAGCAATATTCTGTTTTCTGACGAGTCCCATTTTTCTGTGAATCCGGATAATAGGCGTATTTTCATCTGGAGGGACCGTGGCAGTAGGAATAATCCTGCGTTCGTGCACGAAATTGTCAGATTTGGCGGTGGAGGAGTGTTGGTGTATAATGGCATCTCCATTGACGGGCGCACTCAGGGGCGGATTTAAGGGGTCGCGATGGTCGCAATCGCGAGGGGCCCCGCATTACAAGGGCCCCCAAATCTTCTTTTGAGTTCAAAGAGAAATGAAACATTTTGATAAAAAGATTTTCTTAGTCTTCTTTTTTTAATTTTTCAGTTAATATTACATCATTTTAATGTAGTAAATAGAATTATTTTCTATCATTTGCTACTACCAGAAATGTTTTAGCTTTCCCTTATTATTGTTCCGTTATTTATTATCAGGACTAAGATCGTTGGGGAGTTGGTTGTGGAGAAACGAGATGGGATTCAAGGGAAACTTGGGTCTGAGCCGAAAGGAGGAACTCTGTTAAAGTCATTCCATGACGATTTAATTATACAGATTGAGAGCCTGATAAAATCATGGGCTACCAACCTGGGGCCCCCAATTTTGGGGGCCCCACACTTTGTCTGCAACTTTCATAAAGCTGATATTTTAAATGTATGTTTACTTTGTTACTGATTATTTATACTAATAAAAGAAAGTTTCGCTCTGTGTGTGCGATGGCTAGCAAAATCTACCGTCTGTAATACTGCCTAATCTAGATGTCTGAAAATTTGGGTGAGGATAGTCTAAGCTATTTTCTGATGCACCTGTGGATAAGATTTTTTATTTTTTAAGACCTGCCCCCCCCCCCCCCTCAGGCCTTTCAAATTTTTAATAACGTGCCTCCTTTTTATTCGATCCTCTTCGTTTTTGGGGTCTTTTCTCAATTTAGTTATCCCCCATTCCACATTTCATGTAAGATCCTGGCTCCCCGGGGCTTGGTCATGGCCTTGGAAGTTTTTGGCCCTAAATTGTTAACAAAATGCCCCTTTTAATACCATATTCGTTTTTGGTGCTCTTGTTTAATTTACTTAGCTCCCCAATTCTACATTCCAGGTAAGACCCTGGCGCCCTAAGCTGCGGTCCAGGGCCCCCAGCACTTTTTGTGAACCATGCATTTTCCCCTCCCTAACTGTGTCACCCTTTCAGTGCGTAACTTTAAAGTTGATTCTTGGAGTGCTGCACCCGGGCCAACATTCTCATATTTTTATTTATACTCTAGGACCCTTTTTAAAGCATTTCCCCCATTTCTTTAAAATGTTATTCTAATGATAATTTCAAACCCTATGATTAATTTCGCCGAATTGAAGATCTAAAGCACTGAGTACTAGGACTTTTTAACATATTTTCATTTTAGAGCCTTGCTCTCAACTATCAGTTGGCCTCTTTTGGGTTTCCTATTTTAGCTTCTTTAAAAATTGTCCAATTCACTATTTTTTTTCTAAAAACTTACGTGGACCTCCAGCTACCCCTCATATTTTTATTGGGGCTCTAGGGCCCATTTTGAAGAATCCCTCCTATTTTTTGCACTATTCTTTAAAATTTTATTCTAATGATTATTTCATACCCTATGCTTAATTTCGACTAATTAAACATCTAAAGATCTAAATACTAGGACTTTTTAACATGCTTTCATCTTAGGGCTCTACTCTCAAATATCAATTGACATCTTTTGGTCCCCCTATTATAGCTCCCTTAAAAAGAGTCTGATCTACTTTTTTGGTAACAACTTCTTGGGTTCTTCAGATAATACATGAAGGTAAAAAAAAAAAATTTCAGACTTCAGCTATGATCAATTGTAAATGTTAATCGCCTTCTTGGGGCCCTTGGTGCAGATTCTTTAAAAATGATCCGATTCTCTTGCAATGTTATTTAACATAGTTCTAGGATCCTCCGTAACTACTAAATTACTAAAAAATTTCCTTATATCCTTGCTACCACCTATTTCGAATATTAATTTTCTTTCGCTGCATCGACTTACATTTACTGACTACGGCTGTAGATTAAAAATAACGCTATTGCTAAAGGTAAGTGGTTAAATGTAGAGAGGGGGGGGGGTAGGGGATTTCATCCACAAATTAAATATTGTGTTAATGTTAAAGCGCAGGTTTGGCACGGTTTAAACCATGTATTTTTTCTACTGATTTTTTTTTGTCTAAAAAACCAATTGGCTTTTTTAGAACAAACCTAATATAATATATATATATATTTCGTAATTTAAATGTTTCAAATTGTTGGATATAAACAACTTCTACTTTTAAAAAATATCACGGCAGTCAACACGATACATAGTAAGTCCAGGTCATGCTTGTATGAATGTAGAATGAAAATTGCATGAGTTGATGAACATATCTGGGGCCTCTAAAGAGATAACTTAAAGCATGTGAATTAAGCAAACATAAAATAGATTACAAATATTCAATATTTAGCATAAAATATTTTCATTTGAGAAAATGCAGATTATTTACAGCAATTAATAACATAAAATGATCTTTAAGATTTCAGTCAAGCTGTAAAAGAAAATTTTCTTGACTGGGGATTATCCTTTAAGGGAACCGGGAAAGCAAAATTCAATCAAAAAATCGATTTTTACTTTTTTATATCATTAAATAGTTTAAACTTTTATCTTTCCAACGACGTGTCACACATGTTAATATATAAAAGAAATAAGTGTTGAAATTATCCATTCTTTCTAAGAGTACTTTACAGCTTAATGGCCATTTAAATATTTAATTTACTTTTTCTCAGAACTTGGATTTTTCATGTTTATGTTCCTTTTTTTCAATATCTATTAAACTTAAGAATTCAGATTTTTTTTAATACTTATATTACGTTATATTGTATACTTTAAAACAGGGATTTAATGATTTGTTGCGAATTATTTATTTTAGTCAGTGAAATCTTACCAAAAATGCTAATTTAAAAATGACTTTCAATAAATAATTAATAATTAATTTTGATTTTCACTTAGAAAGATAATGGTCTGTTAAAATTCGTAAATCGTGTTATTCTAACTACTCTAAAGAATCTAGACCTCTACCTCTCACCATTTCTGAGAAAAAGGTACATAAAGTTGGTGAATTTAACATGGCGGGGTTAGGGCTTTCCCGATCCCCTTAAGAATAAAAAAGAAACTGAAGATATGATGTCTAATTAAGAGGGCACTGAAAAATTGGGTGCTAGTTATAATATTTCAATATTTAAATTCTATTTTTTCCGTTACTTGCTAAATCTAATGTCCAAAAATGTTGATTCAGAGTTATCACACAAAAAACAAAATTACAAGAAGAGTTTGAATAGGAAAAATTCTTCAACAACCTCATATTATTAACATTATATAAGGAAGTTAACCATACTGGAGATACTGTCTTCCAGATGAATTTATTTATATTTGTGAAGTAATGATTAGCTCAAGGAAAAAAATATTAAATGTTCAGCAAACTAATTTCACTGAAAAAAAAAAAAAAAAAAAAAAAAAAAAAAAAAACTAAAGTCAAGTTTAGTGGAGTGCTTTATTGGTCTTGGCTCTTAATCATAATTGCACAAGAAAATTGGATAGTAAAAAAAATGAAATAAGTTAGTTTCTCATTTAAAATTTTTAAATTCAAATTCTATTGAATATGCACCTGTTTACATTTAAATAAAATATGCAACAAAATCCATTTATATCCTGTATAATATAATCAAACCCATTACTTTGGATCTAACAAGAAAATGGGGGGGGGGGGGGGCATTGAAATAAGGTTCGCTTGAGATATAACAAAGAAAAGTCTCATGAAAAATGCCTAAAAAGACATATCATTAATTTTTAGTTTTGTAATTTAAAAGTAATGTGTATTATAACATAGCTTAGAAAAAAATCCTGGCGGTTGTTTAAATGTTGCTTTGGATGACAACTTTTATAAAAGTACTGTCCATTTTAAGATCAATATTTTCAGTCGTGTAAAAAGCTAGTAAATAGGTGTTTCTGCTTATTTTACCGTCTTCTTCTTTTCTTTTTTAAACCTGGGAGGTAGGTTCAGAAGAGAAGTGTCAAATGACAATACACAAAACTTCTTGAAATATGTAAAGACTCAACTGCTAAATGTCAAAGCTTTTCAGGAATTCCTTATAAAATTCTTTATTTTCAATAAAAGATAATAATTGCCTATGTATAAACAGAAAACAGAAAAATCGGATATCAGAGAAATTTTTTGTTTTCAGATAAATTTTTTGTGAATAGACATGGAAAAGTATATTATATTCAAGAAACTACATCATTTATTTATTTATTAGTAATAGTAATCAAAAGATTGTTTATTAAGATTTTCAAGGGATCAGTGTACCACTATGTAGAGCATTTTATTCTTGGAACATAAGACATAGCTGTTACTTTACTAATAATATTTAAATTTGAAATGATTTCAATTTTCTACATAACTGACTGTAATAATTTAATTTAAATGATGTTATATTACTTATATGTCCAACAATGTTTATTTTTATCAATAAATGTGCATGTATATGTTATAGGGAAAATATATTTTTTAAAACCCTGTGTAAACAAAAATAAAAATAAAAGAAAAATAAACTGATTTAAACAAAAAAGTCCTTTTTTGCGGGGGGGGGGGGGGATTTACCAGGTTTTTTGCAACTCTCGTTAAAGATAATTCGTTAAATTTATAGAGAAGGGGCCACCTTCCACCGTTAGGGAGCGCATTCCTTCCTCGGGTTCTATCGGCCCAATTTCAACTGGAATTGGTTCATTCAAATTAGATTACGATTTAGCTACTTTCTGCATTATGAAAGTTTATCTTGGACTTCTCTTACCACAATTTTCAAACATTACCGGCGCATTGGTATCTCGGTTTCTATAAGCTCGATTTCAACGGAGGTTGGTTCATTCAATTTAGTTTATGATAGTTTTTCAGGATTTAGTTCCATCTTCAACCACCAGGGGTCGCATTCTCAGCTCGACTTCTATGAGCCCGATTACTACGAAGTTGGTCTCTTTCAATTTGTTTTTCGATTATCTTCGGCGCGTGCGGAACACTTCCGATACACGCTGCCGTAGGCAACGGGGAACCAGGTCACAGGTTCGTTCAGAAAGAGATTTGTTGGGAACACACTAGACACTGCCGAAGGCATTAGATCCCTGAAAACTAAGTTAATTTGAAACACTCTATGATGCTAAAGACATATTGGGGTCCCGATTTTCCAAAGATATAAAATCATGCAAACTTGAGTTTAGTTTAAGTTTATTTTTACGGGCCCGGGCAACGCCGGGTGGGTCAGCTAGTAATCAATAGTTTATTATTGCATCGTAAGTGTTTATATTTCTTCCCTATCAAAAAATTCTCCCTATCTAGATCAAAAAATAACACACGATAATCAAATATATCACGATTGTCAAAGACAATGTCCCCTATAGTTTTCCTCAATATGAATTTTAGGTAGATTTCGTAAGAAATACTACCTATTACATTCTCCCCTATGTTGGAATTTCTAAAACATTTTTGCAGATCTACGCCGATCATGACCAGTCAAAACTATATATATATCGTTAATGGGCAAAATTGAACCAAGGGGGTGGAAATAGGGAGGATTTTTGTGAAAACAGAAAAAATCCCATAACTTCTTAATTGTTGTACATATCAAATTAGTTTAAAGTTATTATTACTTCTAGAAAAAGGGCCAAAAATTTCTGTATGACAGATTTTTGATATCATTAAAAATGGACTCGAAAAAAAAAGGCTTTTAAGAAGAAAAAAATTCATATCTTCGTCAATTCTCAAGATATAAAATCCACTTAAATGTAGTATAAATATTTTTAATCTTATCTACAACTTTTATGTTGACAACTTTTTGATAGGACCAACTTTTATATATATATAAAAAAAAAACTAAAAACAAACAATAAAGGGGGATGAAGAAGGAAAAAATTGATAACTTCGTCAATCCAGAAAATATCAAATCCACTTAAATTTATTATAAATCTTCTTAATCTGATCTACAACTTTTTGATAGGACCAACTTTTATATATAAAAAAACCTAAAAACAAACAATAAAGGGGGGGGGGTGAAGAAAAAAAATTCATAACTTCGTCAATTCACAAGACATCAAATCCGCTTAAGTTTATTACAAATCTTCTTAATATTATCTTTTATCAACAACTTTTATATTGACAAGTTTTTGATAGGACCGACTCTTAGAGCAAAAGAAAAAAAAATAGGGGTTGAAGAAAAAAATATGGAATTAAAAACTCGTCAACAGCGGCCAGATAAAATTATTAAACTGGGTTTATCTCTAATTTTGATTTGGTTTTTGTTGGTAAAATTAGTACTTAACTTCGGAATCTACCTGTGGCTGTAGGTTGAGCCGCCAGGGATTTTTTTCTATTTTAGCAGATGTTTCGCTAATCTCAGTTGTGGAAGTGCGACTTTTACATTTTTGGGGCCATTTTTTATAGCATTTGCTATTAAGACACACGCAATTACAAACCTATATGCAGATTAGTTAATTAAATTGGTGTTTAAAAAATACATTTACATAAAATTTCAGTGCAGATGGTTGTAAAACAACTCATGGAGCTTTGAATTCTTTTTACGTCCATAAAGCATTTGTCATTCTTTGAAACCCCGTTGTGTAACGAAAAGGAGAAAAACATAATTTAATTTGGTTATGATTGATGAATTTATTTGATTGCTGAAATTAGTTTATTAAAACATGAAATTAAATTTTCAAGCAAGATAATGGGATGGCAGCGCGGGCCACTGCAGTCCCGAGCATCAAAACCCCATATATTCATATCTTATTTCATGCCATGAATGAACCAAAATGAAAAGCAAAGAAAAGAGGTTTTGAGTTATAGCTCAGCAGATACTAAAATACTGTTTCCTTAATTTCTGAATTACCTTCGTTTGAATTATCATTTTATGTTCTTAAAAAATGGAAATGAAAATAAGAAACATAATTTTAACAAATTTATCCGTCACAGTATTTAAGTTCATGTAAAATAATCTGATATAATTTGAATATGAAATAAATTTTGTGTAATTAATCCTTAACGATTTGAATACATTTTAATTAATTTGTAAGTATTTATTGTAATTAAGTTTTGGATATCTATTATTTGTAACTTATAAATATACCCAATTTTGTAAGATGGAAGGGCCCCAAAAAGTTCCAGCGAGAGGGGCCCCTCACTTCATAAATCCGCCCCTGGGCGCACTGACCTCTACATCATTCGAGATGGAGCTCTGACTGGTCGCCGATATAGGGGTGAGATCCTCAGACCTATTGTAGTCCCTTACGCTGCAGCAATCGGAGATAACTTCATTTTAATGGACGATAACTGCAGGCCACATCGTGCAAACCTGGTGGAGGATTTCCTTTTCGAGGAAGGAATCGTTCGAATGGAATGGCCAGCGTGTTCTCCAGACATGAATCCAATCGAGCACGTTTGGGACGCTCTAGGAAGACGAGTTTCTGGCCGACAACAACCCCCACAAACTCTCCAAGAACTGGAAAGAGCTCTTCTGGAAGAGTGGGGCAGAATACCCCAACTCGTCATTAATAGCCTCATTGAGTCCATGCCTCAAAGGTGTTCAACGTTGCTGGCCGCCCGTGGAAACCATACCCCCTACTGAAAATGATTTTCTTTGAAGAAAACACCTTTTCTTATTCTTTTTTTCTCATATGCACAAATTGTGTTTTTTTTCCTTTAGTACACAAATGCGCAATAAAATGCATTTTTTTCTGCCAAACATGTGTAATTTATTCTCATATAACCTACTATGTCTGTCGACCATGTATCAATCAGCTAAACAGTTTACCAGATACAAAATCCACCTAAAACTGCAATATCCTTTAATTGTTTTGAGCAGTGTATAAAAGCTGAAATTTCTGGTCAGTTAAAATTTAAATTTCCTACTTTTACTCTTTTACCTTTCATTAAATATTTAAATATGCAAAATTCAGTACTTAAAAATGTACTTACACGCTACGAAACGTATACTTAATTTATATTTTTCATAAATTTCAATTGTTATACACATTTTTTCAATTGTGGTTCAAAGATACCAAGGCAGGTCAGTTAGTAGGTCACAAAAGCAAATAAAAAAAGAGAAACCAAGGTACATACTTGAAAGGAATGTTTATTTTTTTTATATATAGTCATTTAGATAGATACATTTGGCCAAACTCCAGTACTTTTTCCAGTACCTGCTGCATAAAAATCTTTGGACTTCACTCCCAGCCATCTGTGTACTTTACATTCAACGTCTGCATCAGTCGACCGTATGCTAAACCATATCAACACCCTGCTGCAGTTGCTAATGCTGTCTATTGTTGTTCAGCTGTCAGCTCCAACTATTCCCTCAGCCTTTCGCACTGTTTCTTCTATTGCAATCTCAACAGGCGACCATTTCGTTCTTCGTCAGCAACTTTTAAACGCCCCTGCTTATCTTGTACAACCGTTGTCTCGTAAATTCTAAATTTAAATCTTACAGTTGGACAGTGCTGCCACAAACTGATATATTTGGAAACAATTTACTACTAATTTCCGACCTCTCATATCGGTTTGTGACCTGCTGACTGACTTTTCCTTGTAATTGATAAAAAATTTTGTTGCGAAAAATAAGTTTGACTGGAATTCGAAGTCACAACGGAAAATCACAAATCTAGCCAGCCATGCTGCTGAGCCACTTGCCAAAGGAAAAAAAAATATTCGATCATAAAGTGTAACGTAAACTTTGAGACTTATTTTCTCGAGACTCCATGGATATTGCTTTTTATGGCTTTCATATACACTGCTGGCCATCCAAAATGCAACACCAAGAAGGACAAGAGATATCGAAGTCAAATTTATTTTGGAGATTACACATAGTATCAGTGTGAATTGATTCCAAAGACAACCTTCTTTGATGTGAGGTAGACGGGGAAATCAGTAAGAACTGTTACCCCCACGTCTGTCAATAACCGCTGCTATACTCTGCGACACAGAGCGAAAGAGAATTTCGATGAGTTGTTGGGGCATCCCACGCTGTCTCCCTACGTGGCCAAAATTCATCTTGTTTACTCGCGTGTGCGGCATTCCGGGATAAGCGTTTTCCAATCATTCACCAGACATGCTCGATGGGTGATAGATCTGGAGAACAGGCAGGCCAGGGTAACAACGGAATATGGTGAGCTAAGTAGAAAGTTTGAACATTGAGTGCAACATGTGGTCGTGCATTGTCTTGTTAAAATTTGGCCGCACGTAAGACCTGACTATAAGGAAGGAAACAGGCGACAAAACCTCAGAGATATAGCGCTGGCTGGTACGTGTACCGTTATTGCGTACTACGGGGTGCGGGAGTTGAATCCAATACCACCTCACACCATAACACCGGATGCAGGACCAGTGTGATCATGCATAATACAGCAGTTGCGCAGCCTCTCCCCACGGTGTCCCCAAACTCTAATTCGATCATCGTGATACTGTAGGCAGAAGCGTGGTTCATACGAAAACACAATGTTATGCCATTCGGATATCAATCTCTGCCGTTCAGCGAACCATTGAAAACGTAAAGGCCTGTGGCTTAATGCCAAATGTATGCGAAGCAATGGACGCCTAGCGCGCAATCCACTGTACTGCAAACGACTTTGAACTGTTCGCGCGGACGCCCATTATTGTGTCAGAGACGGCATTCGTTTCATTATGGTTGCGGATATGGCAGTGCGTCCCATCAGTGCCATGCGCACAATATCCCTGTCTTACGGTGGAGTGGTGTGACGAAGCGGTTGCAATCACTCATGTCGGTCTGTCGTTCCCTCCTGCATCCACCGATTCCATATTCTCATGACTGTTGCTTGGCTTCGTCTGATACGATGACAAATTTCTCCGAAGGATAATACGCAATCTCTCTATGCAACAATTCCTCCGCGATGGAAATGAGAAACGTTTCAAAATCTTGAAAACAAATGAAAAATTTTAAAATGAAAGAGTTTAATCAGTATTTCAAGCAGCATTTTAAATAATATTTAAAAAATGAAATATATTTGTAGTTAATGCCACTATACTAATTTTTTTTCTCTTTTTGTACATATTACTGTCTAGTATTATTATTTTTGTCCTAGCACAAAATCATCTACTGCAGCACTATAAATCAATCTTCTTTCAGTTGACAATGACTCTGAAATT
Organism: Maratus speciosus; assembly: GCA_963932465.1. Classification (NCBI taxonomy): domain Eukaryota; kingdom Metazoa; phylum Arthropoda; class Arachnida; order Araneae; family Salticidae; genus Maratus; species Maratus speciosus. The sequence goes on along the minus strand of OZ010788.1, from coordinate 375,652,004 downwards.
ACAACATGAGAAAAATCGAGTTATCAAAACTTATGACTATGTGCATATAAATCGTATACAATATTAAGTAAGAATTTTGATACTCCAAAAGTTGTTATGTTCATTTGCGATAAAAAAACATTTTAAGGATATAAATGTTAGTTTAAAATGATAATTTTTAACGATATCTAAATGTCAACGAACGATTTTTTGTTCTGTTGAAGAAATTGACTCGCGAAACTTCAATCTGTAAAATTACTCTTTTTTTCCTTCGAGTTTTCTTGGAAAATGTACTTAAATCAAGATATTTTTGAACACCATTTATTAAAATTGAAAATAGATTTTTCTTTTCAATTTTAATTAGAAAATGGATTCATTAAAAATATAATAATCCTAATTATTTGTCTCTTTTTTTTCTTTTATCCACTGTCATAGAGTAGTTTATGTTTCTACAATTACAGAAATTGCATTAAAAATTACCAGAAAATCTTGAAAACAAATGAAAAATTTTAAAATGAAAGAATTTAATCAGTATTTCAAGCAGCATTTTAAGCAGTATTTCATCTTTTTCTGAGGGGGGAAGATAAATAAATTATCCGATTGTAAGAAAATAGACAATAGTATTCCAAAGTCATTTTAATATCAGAAGTTAAATTAACATCAAAAGTAAAAATAAATAACTTATTTAGTCGCAGTTACCAAAAAAGTTTTCGGAAATTTTCCACTGCTAATTGTACAGAGTGTAAATTTACAGAATGTTGTTTATTTCATAAGCCCTTTTAAAAAAATCTAGTACTGTTAGTGTTATAAATTGTGAATATATTGTAAATTTAATAAAATAGGTTATCGTTTTTTTTTAATAGACTTTCGATTTTCAGATTCCTGCAAATTTTTGTAACACTTAATATAAACGTTTAGTAGCAGATTAACTATTATTTCACTCACGGTTTTTGAAAACACAGCTGCCAGCTCTTCCCATTTTGAATACCACTATTTACTAATAGTTATCTCGTCTTAATTATTGACATTGCTGTCATTAAATCAATTTTTTTTTTTCAGAAATAGTTGTGCTAAAAAGGGTGTAGGATTTTATAGAACTGTGGTGAGAGTACAATTGAAAGCACAAACTATCAAATTATGTATAACAAACATCTGTTTTAGACCTTAATTAAAAAAAAAAATCTCGAAGCATCTGTTATTTTTCTTTCTCTCTTACATGATATACTGAAAAAGGCCTATTATGAAGAATCTAGGAAAAACTAGCATGTTAAATTTATTCATGCTATTTATTTTTTATCACTTGAAGGGTCTCAGGAGTCTTAAAATTGGAAAAAAAAATAGGAAAAAAAGACTGATTTAATTTTTTTTATGGAGATGAAAGATATAAGTATGTTCTTTCATTTCATGTATTTAAAAAATTCCAAAAAGCAGAATTAGTATTGATACGGGTCTCCAAACTGTCAGATATTTGTCGAGCAGAATATTGGTATAACAGGTTACGAGCAGGATTACAAAATCAATTTTGCAACTAGAATGAAAATTTTGGTGCCTATTTATATTTCAGATTCTGATAATTAACCTGAACCTAAATAAAGTTGTATTTAAAGCATTTTTCAGTTCCTACTATTAGTTCACACTCTCCCTATATTTATTGATTTATATATCTTGTTCAAATTTTCAATCGTTAATAAAAATACTTATTCATCCTATTAAGTTGAAATAATTTTTTTAAAACTTGTACTGGATGACAATTGATGTTAATACAGATTTTTAAAACGTCAATTCATTAATTAAATTTTAATTAATTAATTTTAGTTTTATATGGGAGACAAAATGGCGACCATTGGTTATTGAACAGTATTTAATGCATCTTCAAATCTATAAGGGGGTTACCATAGAGGAGACCCTGTTCTGTCGCCAAATACAGCCAAGTGCGTCGCCAACTTTGCGATATATCGCCAAATTTGGCGACCAAAATGAGTTGCAAAAAGTGACGTCAACTTGGCGATATCTCTAATATTTCGCCAAATTCCCATAGAGTTCAATTGTAAACCTACTTGCTTATCGAAAATCAACAAATTGAGATATTTTAATGCAACAAAAACTAATATTAGCTTAAGGGATTACATTAAAATTTTCTTTGATGACCTAAGTAGGAATTGACTATAAAAACAAAATTTTTATATTACTTGTTATAATTTTATTACAAAGTTGTATTTAGCTAATACAAACTTTTGAAAGTTTCAACAGTATCATCACTTAAAAGTATTTTTCTGAACAATAAAAGGAAATTTTAGGTTCAGTTTATACAGACTAACATAAAACATCTATTTAGAAAATTTCATGAAAAAAAAAAAAAAAAAAAAAAAAAAAAACAGAGAAGTTTTTGAGATATCTTGCGTGTTATGCCCAAAAATGTCATTTGGAGAAAAACAACTTCAAAGTTTTGTAAACGCCGCTGCAGCTACTGTGCGGGTAAAATAATAAAAGCCTTAACTGCAGTTCTAAAGGGAATTTGGAGGAAACAATTATGTCAAAATGTTCAGAAATGATAGGAGTTTAAAATATTAAATAATTGAACTTTTGAAATTTTTGAAGCTTTAAGAGTCCTGAGACACTTTAACTGATTTTTATAAGCCACATATTCAATCTAGCACAAATGTTTTTATGCATTACTTGAATCCTGGTTTTATGAGTATATAACCATTCATTCTCCCCTTCTCAGTGCCTATGTTACATCATCAGTGTTCACTATAAAATTTTCGGATGAAACGCCCATCATAGCTATCAATGATTCATCCCATCCATTTATAACTGTCAGTTGTTTTTCCCATTTTTGAGCTTCAAGTTAGTTTTCGATGCCCCTGCTTTTAAACATCCTTGGATGCGCAGGACAGCTTGACATAATAACAGAAAAAGCAAAGTAAAAAAAAAAATATATATATACAAAATATCATTTTTTTTAAACTCGTAAATCGAATTTTGGGTTCTATAAAAAAGACAAAGAGAAAGAAAAACTGCAAGGTATGGTACACGATTTAGAGGGTTTTGATTCTTTAAAAACAATTTATAACGTATCACGTTTACTATGTATGTTATAGCTGAGAATTTTCTGCTTTTAATTAAAATTTCCTAAATGTATTTTTATATATTTTTGATTTTACACTGTTTCGGTATGGGAGAAAAAAAATTTAATCACCTAACAAATAACAAATATGTACATATTTTAGAAGGCGATTTGAAATGTTTATAATTTTAAGATGTAAGTATTTTAATACGCAGAGCAAAAGAAACAAAGTATGTATATAGTTGAGTTCTGTATATTTGCGTAATATTTATAAAGTTAAACTACAAATATTATTGAAAATAAAAATTTTCTCCACAAAGGCGATCCAAGGGTTTTCAAATCGTAGGAATTTTTTAGAACTTTCCTTAAAAGAACTGCAAAAGGAAATCCTTTTTTGTGCGACTATTTTTTTAAGGAAATGTATTAACACGTTGCGTGTAAACATAAGCGTACATGGAAGCAGAAACCAACAAACGAACTTAGCATAAACCTATTTAAGGGACTGTTAAAACTGAAAAACTTTCGAAATTTAATTTTTTTAGATGTTACTCTTCTATCTTTTATGAATATTTTTATATAATTGTTTACTTGAAATTCCGATTAGAACATAAGTTATGCCTTTTAGAATTATACACGCCCAAAACCCGCCACTGTTTCCGAAATTTTAAAATCATTTTTCTCCAAATGACGTTTTTCGGCTTAACGCTCAGGATATCTCAAAAACTTCTGAATATTTTTTTTATGAAATTGTCAAAGTATAGGTTTCAAGTTAGTCTGTACAAACCTAAAATTTCATTTTTATTGTTTAAAAAATATATTGTTTTAGATACTTATGCTATTGAAATTATCAAAATTTTGTATGAGCCAAATACAACTTTGTATTAAAAAAATAAAAATGCTTTAATACAAATTTATTTAAGTTCAGAGTAATTATTATAGCCTGAAGTATAATTAGTCATAGAGCATATCATTCTAGTTGAAAAATTTATTTGGTAATCCTGCGCGTAATGTATGGTACCAATTTTCGTTTCGAGAAATGTATGACAGTTTGGAGCCCTATAAATACTAATTCTGCATTTTGAAATTTTTTAAATACATGAAGTGATAGAACAGACTTCTAATATTTAAACTTAATAAAAATTGTGTTTTTAAATCAAAAACATTTTAAGATATTAAATGTTGAAGATGGTCTTTGTTTTTCTTTTTTTTTCAATTATATGAATTCAGAGACCTCTGAAATACGAAATAAAAACTTTCATTCTTTTTTCTTCAAATCTTTTTTTTTTTTTTTTATAAAGTCTTCAAAAGACTGTGAGCAAATTTGTCTACGAAAATTGAGCATAATTGAGCGTTTCTTTTCATTTTTTTTTTTTTTATTTTTTTTTTTTTATTTTTTTTTTTTTTTACATGTTCCATATTTATTAGAACGTAATCGGTTTTGTTTTTATTGCTTTGAAAGTTAATATATAACCCCTATTTCCTTATTTTTCTGTTCCATTGTATCACTAATGTTCGCAATAAAATGGCCATAAGAAACACACTTAATATCCACCAACTATTCAACCCATCCATTTATCATTGTCTGTTGCATTTCACATTTTTGAGCATCGCCGTCAACTTATTTTTCAATGTCTCTATTCCTTGTATCCTTGGATGTGCAAGACAGTACGTTTTGATAATGTAAAATACAGAATAAAAAAGTAAAGATAAAATGTGGAATTTTATGCTTGAATGCAATTTTGGAATTTCTGTACAAGAAAAAGAGAGTAAAATTTCAAAGTATATCACACGGCGATTAACGCTTTAACTCTTTAAAAATAAAATAATATATCATGTGCCATGTTTTCTGCATAATACATTACGGAAACTTATCTGCTTTTAATTAATATTTTCTAAATATATTTATGTATTTTATCTAGTCAGCTAAAAAAATAACAATTATATGTATTTTATGAAAAGAGAATTAAAATGTTTGAAAATTTTAAGTTGTACATTGCTGGACAGATAATTACACTTGTTTATCTCCTATTTAATTTACATCCAAAATTGTTAATTGGTCCAAATCATCCAAGCAACCTCATAGTAAATTGGTATATAATTTTTATATACCTTAGATAAATTCAAATAACATAAGTGATCGTAATTACGTAATTCTAGTAGAAGAGCAACGCGAATGATTAATAAAATTAAATTATAATCCGCGTAAAACTGTAATTATTAAATTTAATTAATTACGAATAAAATTAAGAGTTTGCGTTGTGAATTATTTAGACGAACTCTTCCACTTATGAATTAAATTAAAATTTAAGCTGTAAAAATAGTTGACACACCTTAAACATTATCAATTAAATAATTACAGAAACTTTTTAAAACTTGATTAAATATTTTATTTACATTGAACACAACTATATACAGAAATACATAATATTAATTCAAAAGAAGGAAAGCAACACTTTTGTTTGCTTCTCATTATTTTATGTATATTTAATCCTTAAAAAAAAAGACAATGTTTTCATTTACTCTTATTATTATATATTTTTCTTTTTGCTAAAAAGAATAATTCTCTTTCATTTTTAAATTACCTTAATTATATTTAATTATTGGTTTTGTTTGATCTCAGATTGATCTCTACCATAGAGTATCAGAAGAGGATATTTATAATTTCTCATATGATTTAAAGTGGTAAAAGAAAAAGATAAAGGTAATACCTTATATCATAAACGGGATGGTTGCCTTTATTCATCAAATTCAGAGTTGTCGCGTTGCTAAGGATCATATCCATATGTCATCTGGAATCTGCTTCTTATCAGAGCGGCGATATCGGGATGGCAGGATGCATAGCTACGGACCTCAGTAGAACAATCCACTTTATTTCAACATCAGGAAGACGTCCTCAATTAGGCTTGCTTAGGCTCACTCCGATATGTCCATCTCGCCTGGGCATTACTAGGGCTTCTTGGATTCATTGCACGGGTTTTCAGGAGAGCTCCTGCGTCTTCGACATCTTTCTTCAGACTCCCTTTTTCAAGCCTTTTTCTTCTGGCACACCAACTCTTGCAGTGGGTGGAACTATTTGTCTAGTCCACCCTTATTGGATGTGAGAAGATTTTGCATTATCCTTCGATAGGCCTATTAGCTAACAGTCTGCAAATGGCACCTTACATATACTTTAATATTATTATATGCCTTAAAGTTTGGGTGGTCTGAAAAGCCATAAATTTATCCCAACACTTTTATTAAGGCCATAAATTTATTCCAACATTTTTATTATTTTACGATTTCTAATTATACACCACTTTCCACTGGCTTGTCATAAAACGACACCATGGCGTCTGGCTATTGTTGTTATCTGAGATCCGAACTCTATTCAACATTATACATTCATTTTACAATACAACAATTTTTTTTAAATATATATTTAATATTTAAAATCAACTTAATAATTTTTGTATGAACGTACACTCCTATTTTACTTAAATATATAAACATTATAATTTTACACACATAATTATATTTTATAAAAAAATATTTATACAAACAGAAATAACAAATTACGCAATTTTACTTTGATTTAACCAACATGGTGCGGGAACATATCATTGTTATATGTTGCCCAGCATACATATTTTATTACTCAGAGGGAAGGGATGCAAAAAAATTCTGCTAATTCTATTTCATATATTTGGGTAATTTTTGTAACGTTAAATTTACATATATTATTGATTTGTGGTATTTTTCACCACAACAATAAATCCAAGTACTCTCAAATTGCAAAGTTTTTTAGAGATTTTTTCTTAAATTATTAAATACAACAGAATTTCTTTTCATGTGAATGCAGAACTAGTCCTTTTTCTTAACCCGTGGTGCATAAACATGAGCATAGATAAAATTTTAAACCAACAAATGCAATTGCCATTGCATCTATTTGAATGCTTTGTAATATACTTTTTTTTTTCTCTTTGACGCTCTATCTCTTTTTGAATCTCTCTCGTTTGCTCTCTTTCTCTATTGTACTGCAAAAAGCTCAGTTTATGAAGGTTCACACAGGTTGTAACCTAAATTTGTCTAGAATGTTTGGATTTTTCGTTCGTTGCTTTTTAACTATTCACATACTCATTATAGCTTAAGCTTTTTGGTTACTTTGACATTCGATATAACCCTTAACACTCTATTTTTCTCTGTCAGTGTTGTATCCTCTATATTCACTATAAAATCCTCAGAAGAAACGCACTTCATATCCATCAACTATTCACCCCATCCATTTATCACTGTCGGTTGCGTTTCACATTGTTGAGCTTCGCCGTCAATTTAGTTTTCGATGCCTCCTTCCCCCCATTCCCTTGGATGTGCAGGGCTGCACGATATGATAACAAAAAATGCAGAGAGAAAAAATGTAACAGTTCAAAGTGGAATGTTTTACATTTCATGCTTGAATGCCATTTTGAGCAAAAAGCAAGAAAATAAAAATCGTCAACAATGTGAAAAGTATGAGAACCTTTTTAACTCACTAAAATCAATGCATTATATGCATTGTTCATTTCGTAAGATAATAAAGAGATTTATCTTGTTCTAATTTAGCTTTTTATATATCAATTTATACAAATATTTTACGTTTTCATTGTTCAAGTTTAGTAGAAAATTTTACCTAGTTACCTGAAAATAATAAACTTAAAAAAAAATAAAATAAAAAATTTATGAAGTATTTATAAGGTTATAGTTTTAAGGGATTAAAAGTTACAGCAATATACACTATATAGCCAAAGGTGACAGGCAACTTGCGATTTTAGACGTTTTGTTAAATATCTAGAAAAATATATGAGGAATTATATTGAAACCTCTGGTGTGTAAACATAATAGTACAGGTTATATATTTCCGTGAAGATTTTTTCACAAAACCTCAAAGGGGACCGACAACAAATTGAAAAAGAACAAATATCTTTCGGATAACCCTCTAAAAACTAATGTAGCAAAAGCGTTTAAACTGAAGACTGTGATTAAGTGGCTTATTGTAACAAACTGTGTTCATTTTTATGAGGATAGCATGTGGCATTTGTACTCGTAGAAACATTAAGGTTTTTATAAAAACAGTCACAAATTTCGCCAAGTTATTTGCTCATAATTTGCAGAGTTCTTAATATTAAAAAATTGTTCTTTTGAAAAAATATGACAAACAATATTGTACACAATACTCTGTAATCAGAATTAAAAAAATAATAAAAATTGGATGAAAAATGAGAATATTTACTAAAAAATGTTTCACTCCTCAAGCACGAATGCAATCAAAATATAATGTGCATAATATATTAGCTAAGTATATAGAGCAACTTTCGTCAAAGTCTCAAAATCATAGCTTAAAAATTCTGAAGATTATCATCGACAGAGAAATTGGTGGCTCCCAAAAGTATGCAAAATGATGAGGGGTTGTGTCCATATATAACATCCCCTCATCTTTTTGTTTCCTTTCGGGATCAACGGATTTCGAGCTTATTCTATCGACGATAATTTTCTGAATTTTATACAAAATTTAATACAAATTTAATACAAATATCATACAAAATAAAATTTAGTACAAAAACATGATTGTGGTCTAATTCTATATATTTTGGTACAATGAAAAATGAAAAGATATTATGCAACTTGAAATTTTTCATGTACCGTGGCGGTCCTATAATCGTGAAATAGTAACGATATCTAAAGACTATCTATCTATCTCTATTATAAAAGACAAACATATCTGTGCGTAACGCTGACGTCATTTTGGGAATGACAACACTTTGAAGTTTGAAATGAAATTTAATTTCGGTCTTGCAATTTTCGCTTCTGCAAATTTCTAAACTTCTAAACAGCGCACACCGTCGTATAGGGAAAAAATGTACTTTTAAATATAATTTGTTTAAAGCTGTATCTAATTTAATTTTAAGATTTATTTTTTTTTTTTTTTAGTTTTTAAAAACTTTTTTGCTAATTGTGGCAACTGAAGTATTCCATTTCTGTTGAAAGGAAAGGGCAAATAACAGATTACTGTATCTTTTTGGTGCCATTTTCTCTTAAAAAACTGAAAAAATATTACATTTAAATACGTGCTATGTCAAGAATATCGTCTGTAATAAAAACCAGTGAATTTTGGTTTTATTTCGTTTTTATTTATCATTAAATGATTTTTAGTTTATTGCAAAATTACAGTACAGACAATATAACACTTTCTCTTTACAAATATGCATTTTAAAGAATATTTGTGCGATTTATTTTTCCCGCATTGACATAATTCGTATAAAAATCTGAAAGAATGCTATTTTATTAATCCTGTGCAATAACATTTTACAAATTTTGGCAAAATATAAATGAATGACTTCTGATAAAAGATGGAGCTATTATAAACAAACAAATGAAGACATATGAATCATTATATACCCGATCTGTTTTGCCGAGCTTCTTGAATGACGATATAGCTTTTTAGTGGGCTCGTGTAATATTCGGTGCTAATAACGTCATATCCATACCTTTCTATAAATGTTGTTTAAGACTGGATCGTAAAAGTGGAATGCTTTAGCGGATGCAAATGACGTTACTTTGTAAGAAAAGCGTGTATTTTAATTCTTAAAAATGAAATATGTTTTTAGAAGTGCGTCATTATAATCCTAGCTGTTTTGAAATTCTTCACAGGTTAAAATGCGTATTTTTTTAAATAACGTAATCGAAATCACCAACTGATAAAACGCAGTTTTACAAAAAATAGAGTGTCTTTATAGAAGATCAGTAACATAGAGTGTTCATGCTCAGATCGGAAGTCTTTCTCCAAAAAATAGCGATTTATATTACAGAACTTGATGATCCTCGCTTGGATGAATTCGCTTCGCCAAGTTAGACAAACAAACAAAGAAGATCATGTCAATAATTCTTGTCAAATGAGGTTTAAAATAATATCAGGTCCCCCTAGTTTTTGTCCAAGCTTTCTAGACTAATAAAATTTTATTGCTATTCTTTAAGAGATTCTGCTATAATTTTATCAGACTAACATTATTGCTTAATTTAATTTTTCATAATTTTATATAGTTTATGTATTTAAAACACAAGATTTTTTTATTAATCTGCAGCGTGCTTTCTGCAAAACCTGTTTTATTAACAATTATTTTTAACTGAAAGCTGTTCATTTGTAGATGCGCTCCCGCTAGCTGTTTTTTTTTCTCAATAAACCACATTTTATATTTTAATTTTAAAAGTATTTTATGAATTTTCTTCAAAATGGTGGTAATTAGATAGTTTTCGTTATTGCAGTGAAGAGGGAAATAATGGGGAGCCATTTTCTGATAAAAATTGTTGTGTAGGGTTCAGTGACACAATATCCCATAAGGGACATAATATTTTGAAAGGAAAATTACGTACTGCTTTTAAAAACGCCTTTTCCCCCATAAAGTTTACAGATTTTTTCCCCTTCTGCATGTGTACTAAGTTACAGACATTAGGCGAAATGCTTAAGAAAGTGAAAATGACGTCATATTTAAAAGAAAACGAACATTTCCTTAGATAAAACTAAACATTTTAACACACATACGTCTAGAAAACATAAATTACGGTAACTCTTATTCTCCGGTTCTGAAATTGGAATATCGTGTTAAGAGTGCACCTGTTCGATTGCAAAGATGCCGACAACGGTTTCATCATGTTGTGAGTCAGAATTATTTTAAATTTTTCAAATAAAATACAAATTAAAAAAAAAAAATGGTGAATACGGATATGAGAGGTGCGTATGTAAATTTCGTGATGGGGAAAATAATGTCGGGTTTAGATTTCATAGCGAAAAAATCTTATGATCGTGTCAAAGTGGAATAAAATTTTCTTTTTTTCATTCCGGAATACCAAGCATAAGAGCCTTAATTGGAATCTTCTTCCTAATAACTTATCTTTATTATATTTTACTCATTATGTTTCCATATTATAAAGGACAAATATATTTGTGCGTAACACTGACGTAATTTTGCGAATGGCAACACTTAACGATCAAATTTCGGTTTTGAATCGTACATTTTTAAGCATCGTATCGGGGAAAATATTCATTCAAATTCAATTTGTTTGAAAACTGTATCTTAATTGACTGATTATTTAATTTTTTAAAATAATTATCCAGCATGATTTTTTGTAATTTATCTTATCACGTCCCTGGTTCAATATACAATAATAATAAACATTTTGTACATAAAGCAACACAAATTTTCAGCATTTATTTCTGACGAAATTAATACTTTCTTTCTAAATAAATAGAAGAATATAATTAAAAAACACACAAATTTAAGATATTTGTAATCGAACAATTTAAATTTTTAGACAGTCAAATATTAAAAAAAAAAAAAAAACTTTCGAATTGGAATTTGTTGGTAAAGTGCATCTCAATTTACTGATTATCTATGGTTTCAAATAATTTTCAACCATGAAATATTCTTAAATTTATCTTTATCGACTCATCTTTGTGGAGGTCGATTAACGAAGTTTAAGCCGTTTATACTTAAAACAACATAAAGTAATATCCTAAGACGAAACGCAATTTCTCACATTGATTCAACATAAAACATATAATGTGAACATTAAAAAGTTCCACAATCTTACTTAAAAGGTGACTAATGTAATGAAAAAGATGTTAAAAGTTTAAAATATACATTTTATTTAAAGAGTTAATTATTTAAAGAGTTAATTTGCACGAAAATAGATCCAACGCCGATAGTTGAATTGGCTGGTGTATGTACCAATCCTTTTAGAACTGACAACAATATTGACTAATTGAGTACATCGGAATGCCCAAAAGAAAACTCAAAGAAAGAGTAAAAATAACATAAAGCAGACATTCAATTTTGTTGCCAATCCACTGCTCTCTCTCGTTTAAGTTTCAATCAGGATATCGCAATAGATTTTCATCAAGCAAAAATCATATTCCCAACATCCAATTATTACGCATCCACTATAAGAGAATCAACAGCAAATCTGTGTAAAAGCAACCAAATATGTAACGACGCCCTATCGTATAATACCCCCAGTCTCTGGTTCTATATCCCAAAAATAAATCCTGAAAACCTGAGCAAAGTGACGCATTAAAATTTAAAATACAGAAGTTAAATATTTTCTTCTACTCATGGAAAGTGACATATGAGAAACAAAGTGATGTCATAAAATAAATGGAACTGCAATTAATAATTATAATATATATTTCTTTTAATTAAATTTATTCCAATAAATTGCTACCGCTACCTCTACTTTCAACTTTAGTAATTATTGTTTCTCTCATTTTCAAAACAAAGTGACGTATTTGTATAAATAAACAACATTTAGTTATTAAGATATTCTGTGATGATGAGTCTGGAAGGCTTGAAAGTACAAAGAAGTTTTAAATAAAATGTATATTTTAAACTTGTAACATCTTTTTTCATTACATTAGTCATCTTTAAGTAAGATTATGGACCGTTTTAATGTTCACATTATATATTTTACAACATAAAGTGTTCATCATTTTCTTACGGCTAATACTCCATAAAAAAATTAAAGCTTCCTCTTTGAATAAATAAAAAAAATAGGTACTTTTCGGTTAGCCGGGCGCCAGTGTTGTATATACACATACATATGTATAGGTATACATATATATATACATATATATATAGGTATACATATGTATAAGTATACACACATATATATACAGGGTGTCCAGCTAATAAGACCCTGATTTAAAAATTAAATATCTCAAAAACAAAGATCAATAGAATGATGCGGTAAACGGTTTGTTTATTAGCTAAGCTGTAAAAATGTTATGCGGAAGTTTCAAAATTTAGTTGCAAAAACCGTTAACAGGTGGCGCTGTAATCGCAATACTTGTAAACTGCTTCGAAGTCCAGAGCAATGGCGTCTCATTCCTAGATGGCTCCCTACGTAAAAACGAATATTGGGAAAGTCCATTTTTATCATTGGGGTGATTTGCAGAAGTGGAAACATCTGGTCACAGAATTATTGCATCAGCTTTAATTTTAGAAAATTTCAATTAATAGAATTTTCAATAAAAAGTTTGGAAATCATTATAAGAATTTTTTAAATATTTTATTAAATTCAATCTTTAATGCCATATAATTATTTAAATCAAAATGCATACATTAAAAAAATAATTTTGTACTTTTTATTTATTTTTTATATTTTTAAATCACGGCATAATATTTTGGTACTATTGTTTATATCTGAATTATTATAGATAAAAAGTAATTTTTCACTTTTAATTTATTTTTAAATCACGGCATAATACTTTGGTTTTAGCACAGCACATATATTTCTTTTCTTTGTAAACAAAGTTTTAGAGACAGAAATTATGCATTAAATTATTTCTTTTTTTTTTAAAAAATTGATGATAAGTCATATCATCAACGTCAAAGCAAAAGTATTTTGGATGCTGCATTCCTTTCGAACACTTCGCATCCTATCGCTAGAAGCTGCGCCATATTTCTGTGCGCAATAATAAAAAAAAAATGAAAACGAGTTTTTAAAATTAAAATTATTTTTTAACTTAATTAAATTTTTAGAAATAGAAACTTCGTATTTTTTCATTCAAACTATTCTCTACAATTAAAAAAAATTATTTATGAATCATTATTATAAATGCTCAATGATTTTTAAAAAAGGTGTTTCTTTTAACTTAATTAAATTTTAAAACCAGTAACTTTAGATTTTTTATTCAAACTCTTTTCACAGTTTAAATAAATATTAAAAAGTAAAGATTTCCATTTTTTTCTGTCCCATTCGATTCCACGATCTACCAATTAGGAGAGAAAAGACACACCACAGAGATATTGGTAACCGGACCGAAGTAGCTTATAACAAAATTTGAAACAAATCTCAATTCTGTCAACACATGGCTCCGCTTCTGCACATTACCCAAATAAAATATTTTTTTTTCCTTATATAATGATTGCTAAACTTTTTATTGAAAATTCTATTAATTGAAATTCTCTAAAATTGAAGCTGAGGCAATAATTCTGTGACCAGATGCATCCACTTCTGCGCATCACCCCAACGAAAAAGCGGTCTTTCCCAATTTTCGTTCTTCCGTAGGAAGCCATCTAGGATTGAAACGCTATGGCTCTCGACTTCAAAACACAATTTATAGGCATTGCGATTACAGCGCCATCTGTTATCTGTTTTTTCGACTAATTTTTGAAACTTCTGTACAACATTTTTAGAGCTTAGCTAATAAACAAACCGTTTACCGCATAATTCTATTGATCTTTGTTTTTGAGATATATAATTTTGAAATCAGGGTCTTATTCGCTGGACACCCTGTACATATATGTGTGTATATATAACACTGGCTCCCGGCTAACCGAAAAGTACCAAAAAATAATATAAATAAAACTCAAATTTAACTGACATGTCGCGCTTAAAGCTCTGAAATTATCATAATATAAAAGGATGTCGTAAACAGCAAAATCTTGGGCTAATAACTCTTAGCATGTGGCTACTACGAAAATATCGTTTTCGATAAGTTTCAAAACTTTATTTGATTGTATAATTCATATTTTTCATATGAAAAATGCTTTTATATTGTTAGTGTGAAATCTAAAAAATATATTGCATGTAAAAGAAAAATATTAGTTTTCTATTTTTAAAATGATTTTTATCTATATTCTGTAACCCGGGAAGCCCGGGTACGATCACCTAGTGGCTTATAAAAGGATAAGGAATAATAATAATTAGAATTAAAATGTTGATTTATTTACATGTAAAAGGAGTCATTTTTGTTAACAATTGACGTGTAAATATAAGCCTCAATTAAAATACGAACCAAAAGAATACATTTAGGGCACATCTATTCAAATACATCAAAAATATATACATATTTTCTCTTTTTAGCCCACGGTATGCTATTTCTTTCTCCAAGCGTCACCAAAAAATAACGTTACGTTTTATAAGCCAGTCGTAAAACAAAGCAGATGTATCATTGTACTGTTAAATACTCTAATGTAGTTTTTAAACTTCTAAGCACAAATGCGATTTTTATACCGTCGTGTTGGAAAAAAAGTACTTTTTAATACAATTTGTTTGAAAACTGCATCTCAATTGCAATCATTTGTTTAATTTGGCAACTCAAGTACTCCATTTCTGTAGAAAGTAAAAAAAAAGTTGGGAAATGGTAATTATATCTTTTGTTGCTATTTTCCCAGAAATACTGAAAAAATGTAATTAAAATACGTGCTATTTTGAAAAAATATAAATGAATAGTTTCTGATAAAACACGGAGTAGAGATAATCTATAAACTATATTTAATTTAATTTTCTATATTAAAAACAAATGAATCCATATGAATCATTAAATAGCCGACTTTTTATTTCGAGTTTCTTGAGTGAGGTCTGTTTGTTTTTTATTATTATTTTTATTTGTGTATTTTCAGGGATAATGACGTCATGTGAATATCTCACTGTAGGCGTTGTTTAAGACCGGATCGTATATGAGGAATGCTTCTGAGGATGCGAATGACGTCATTTTATATAAAATAAAAGTGTTTTATGTCTTAAAACTGAAATATGTTTTGTATTATCTATATTTATATACATATATATTTTTTTTCATCACGAGCGACACTAAATTCTTAAAAAGCAGAATACCTGCTTTCTAGATGTTTCTCTCTCTCTTTTTCTATTTAATTTTGTCTTTATAATATTATGCTAAATAAAGAGATATTTTCAAGAAGTTTTCCAAACACATTTTGCTTAATGTTTACTGGCTGTCTGATCTATTTTTTCATTGTTTTTTTTAATTACATATAAGTTGCAGTACGCTAGATAATATAATCCTTTATTCTTCTTTTTCAACGTTCCATTGTTATATTATCTATGTTTACATTAAAACCTCCCGAAGAAAGAACTTTCATACCCTTCAACGATTTACTACATCTCTTTATCACTGACTATTACTTTTCACCTTTTTTAGCCTTGCTGTCAACATGGCTTTCGATGCGTCAATTCTTGGACATCCTTGAATGCACAAAACTGTACGACAAGGTAACATAAAATGCTAATTAAAAAAAGTAAAAGATCAATGTGGCATGCTTTACATTTAATGCTTGAATGATAATTTGGACTTTATAAAAAGGGAGAAAATGAAAAATGCAACATGTATAACATGTTGAAGAACATTTCAAACTCTCAAACATCAATACATTTCACGCCATGTTGACTGTTAAAGAGAATAAAAAGAATTACCGTTATTTATTTTAATTTTATAAATTTATATATATATATATCTATAGTGGTTATACATTTTAGGTGTAGAATTAAACTTTATTTATTGATACATACATTCTGAGTGAACGAAGTCAAAATAAATATATTTTAATATAATAAAACACCCATAAATATATGTTAAATGACGTGATTGTTTATGAATTAAAGTTCCAGAGTTAATCGATATTGAAGATATTGCATCAAAGTTTTTAATTTAATTATATATGCTACAAATAATATTTTTAATTAAAATAAATCTATGTTTATTATGCAATTGGGTATTTTTCATGGAGGATGGTGCTGCAAAGTTCATCAGATGTTAGGGAATTTTAAAGAGTTTTTCTTACAAAAAAGAACAAAATATCTTTCTTTGTACGTACAGCTAGTCCTTTTTGTCCCTTTAAAAAAAAAAAAAAAAAAAAAAAGAAGAAAAATTATACGTTGTATCCACACGCATTTATTTGCGTTTGGAAGAAATGCAGAATAAATGCATATTTCACTAAAATTTCACTTTTATGAATAAGGTTTGAATTTAAGTCGCTAAAATTTGAAGACTAATTGAATAAAAGGCACTTTTATTTAGCATCCTGTAAACATTAGACTAAATGAAACTACAAACAACCAGAATCAATTTAGAACACAATATTTGTTGATCTTCATACCTTTCATTTTTAACTTTTATTTTCTCTCATAATGTTTTTGTCTATTATATTAAATAATGGACTATTTTCACGAAGCTTTCAAAGCACTGTGTGCAAAATTTTGCTTTTTTGTAGTTTTTACAAATCATGTATTCATTATAGCAAAAATGATTTGCGGTAATGATTTGTAATGTGTCACAACCTTTCAATCTCACCTACATTGTAGTTAGGGTACAACATCATTGCAGACTATAGGATGTTTAGAAGAAACACGTTTCATATCTTTTAAGTATTCATAAAATTCATTTGTCATTGTCGATTACATTTCACATTTTTGAGTCTTAAATTTATTTTTAAAAGCCTGTCTTCCTCATTACCCATGGATTCGCAGAAATGACATGACAATAAAAAGTAAAAAATAAAATAAAAATGCAAAAGATCAAAGTGAATTTCTTTACATTATGCTCTAGAATTCTATTTTGGGCGTTATGAAAATGTTCAGTACCGTCGTCATCACAAAACTTTCTTCTATATTTTTAGTATGTTAAATTACATAACACTTTTATACACAAAACTCACAAATACACAATGGAGTGAATTTCATTGAATTTAACTACGTTCTATATTAGTAAATTGAAAAAGGGACAAAATTCAACAACTTCCTTTATTCAAATGTAAAATTCGCCAAAAAAATATTATTAATTAATAAGCTCGGTATATTTCTAAGAAAAATATCTGAAATACTGCTAAAATTTTTATCGACAAATATAGTATAGCAGCACACCCTGTTGAGTAAAAAAAGACAAAATTGAAGCAACTTATTTTTTAGCTTATATCTAACATATTAAATTTGATGAAATTTCTTCCCACGGATTCCGAGACATGGCAAATATGAAAATCTTGAAAGCAAAACATAGCAGCGTCCCCTATTGGATACAAAAAGATAAAATTGAAAAACATATTTTTTCTAAAAGCATTATCAAATGTGCATAATAAATTTGGCGAAATTCCATTCCTTAAAATCCGAGATATACCTATCACTTAAATTGTTGAAACACTGCCCAGCAACGCTACTTTTTAACTCAAATTTATTCAGTATCAATTTATGTCAAGGTATAACTGAAGTGTGGTGATATACCAACGCATGGATGCTGAAATATAGGCATCATAGAAATCGTGAAAAATACTGTAATGTAACTGTACAGTCGTGAAAAAAAAAGTAAAAACCCCTTACTAACTCTACAAAAAAATATCGTAGAAGAAAGTTACTGATACCACACGATTGGTAATAAAGTCTACTTTGGAATGATGTAATTATAATTTGCTTAGGGGACCATCTACATATTAAAACGAACCATAACATTGTTTTTTTTCAAAAGCAGTACACAATTCAGACAGCATAAAGGAACTCTACACTTTTCAATTAGCCTAATAACAAATGTTTACGCAATTCGTATGGTAAGTTTCCGAGAAATTATTTTTTAAAAAACGAGCTTATTTTAGGGGTTGTATCCAAATTGAAGTTCGGTAGTCGACTGTTTACCGAGAGAGCCCCCTTGTTGATCAAGGCATCTAAGCGCCACTCAAGCACTCATTGAAGACTGCTAGATTACAGAACAGCACAAGAAATTTCAAAATATCTAATCATTTGGATCATAGACCGCCCCTTAAACAATCGTTTTGCAGTTTTTTAAGCATAATTTGAAAAGTACGTAAAAGAAAAATGTGAAATTTTGGATTTCAATTATTTTTAAAGTATGACTTAGTAAATCTAAATCCATCTAAAAAATTGTAGGTTTCAATTCATAATATTTTTGAATATTAATTTCATAATTCATAATTCATATCATAAAATTATAAAAATTGCTTAATTGAATGTATTTATATTTGGGTATTTTAGTACTATTGCTACACAAAAAATTAGCACATTAAGAGTATAATTTCAGGAGATATTAATGAAAATATGAAGATATAATTTAACATTAGAAGCATTAAATTCTGATTGTTTTTTATTCAATAACTTATCATTCAAATCACTTGAAATTTGGGATCTAGGCATACTTTGTACCAAAGATTTGAAATATCTTGTTAAAATTGTGTATTTCCATTGAAAAAAAATAAGTTTGAGGCCGTTTTATTATGTAGATGGCCCCCTAAGAAAATTTTCTATAATCATTTAAAAGTAGACTTTATTTCCAATTGTTCGGTACCAGTAACTTTATTCTACGATAAATTGTTCAGCAGTCAGTATTAGGTGTTTACTTTTTTTCCACGACTGTACTTCCATGTTCACCGAAATCTAATCAACATCGACATACATCATCATTTAACTGGATATGAAATTGGACGAAATTACATAATATGGATACCAAGATATAACATGATGAAAAATGTTCAAAACATGGCATATAGGGGCCTCCTATTTTGCTATATAGACCAAAAACTAATCAAATAAAAATAAATGTAGTTTTATTAAATTCCGTGCATTCGTTTATGAGATATAGCTATCATAGTAGTTCGAAAAAATTCAGCATAGAAACACGCCAAAATCCAATTTCCATTAATTCGTCTCTGAGTCTAGCGGAATATAAACTGTAAGGAAATTCCATGTATTGCTGCTTAAGTCAAAGCGGTCAAGAAATGTATGCCACACACAAGGTAACAGACAGAAAGGCAGGCAGACATTTTCGAAATTTAGTCAAGTCGTGTTCAGAATACCACAAAAATACATCAAATACGGGACAAAATATTTTTGCAATTAAAATAATTTCTTTTTATGTGTATGTCGCAGGCTAATTGAGAAAGCACACTCTTTGGAAAAAATCCTATGTTTATTGGAAAGAGCCATGGTATTTGAGGAATCATCTCCCTTTATTCCATCAGCCTGATATTTTTCAGGAATTTTGAAAAGTGCCGATGCAGCTTTACGCTAATTGAAATACCGTGATTTATTTTTCAACCAGCCTGATATTTTTAGGCTTTTTGTAGAGAACCTATACAGCATTAGGGAAATTTAAAAATGACCATTTGTTTCTCAATAAGTCTGATTTTTTAAAGCTTATTTCAATGAGCTTATGCAGATTAAAGCTAATTATAAAATACTTAGCTCTTTATCCAAACGTCCAGGATTATTGCGAAAAGTCCAAGAAAGTTAATGATAATGTATAGTTCTTGTATAACAAATAGCGTCAAGAATTTAAAGTGATTATACAAAATGTTTAAGAAAACTGTCTTATTGATAGATTTTATTGGCGCGACTGAGAGTTTAAAGTTTCTAAATACTTCCTGTACTACCCATCTTCTCTACGTTAGGTGGGTAAAACATCTCATCTGCATATGTAAATATTGCAGAAATTTTAATATATGTTTTTGGGTTGTTTTTTTTTTTCATTAGAATCTGACTATATTTGAGTAATTCTGCAAAACATTAAAAACTGCCTCATCTGCGGATTTCATTAATACAGACATTTTCACGTATTTTTTGTAATAGATTTCATTCAAGAACTCGTTGCCTCAACGTAATTCAAGGAAAACATAAAAAGTCTGCGTCATCGTAATATTTTATTTATGTTTCTGTTTGATGTATCTATTGATTTTTGCGAAAAATGTGCCATAAAAATACAAATAAAGTATTTACTAACCTCAGACTTGCAGTCGTATTAATGAAATCATTTAATTAGACAGTTTTCTTACACACTTTTTATAAACATTTTAATTTTCTGCTCCTATTTTTTATAATAAAATTGTACATATTTATTCACTACTTTGGACTTAATAAGGCAGGATGTTAGCTACAATATAGCTGGTCATTTTCTAATTAGACTAAAATTTCATAGTCTCGTTGCAATTAAGAAAAAGAGCTACATTAGGGTGGTCACAAGAAATCAATTTTCGAATTTCTTTTCCGGGGGAACCCCCAAAAAGTTGCCAATTGGCTAGAAAATGAGATTGGCAAAGTTTCAGCTCATTTGGATAACGTTAACCCGTGCCTCATTGAGGTCAAAGTTTGAAAAAAACGTGATTTTTCGCAAACAAAATGCTTTTTTTACTTCATAAAATGCATACAATTAAACCTAGAAACATAATACTGGTCTCATTTCATAGACAAATGTTTTTGTCTTAAAAAACCACACACCATTTTTTTTTTTTTGTAAAGATTTAGAGATTTAAACATACGCGCATTTTTCAGACCAGACTCGATATAAATCCTAAAAATTAACTTTTTATGAAAATGTGAAAAAACATTGTAACATTCCATTTGATCTGCTTTTCACCTTTATGTTTTCATTTTGTACATGATAAAGGGTTTAATTAAAAAAAATTCCAACTTAAATGAAAAAAAATCAAAATCTAACCTTAAAGAATTAAAAGAAAAAAAGGGCAAAGAAAGTATAAAAATGAGAATAAATAATGTTCAAATGTATTTTATTATTAAAGTTGTGTTACAAGAAAGGAAGCATAATAAAGAAAAGAAATTTTCCCTTACAATTGTCACTGTAAGATGGTATTTCTTAGATAAGGTCGCTTTTGAAGAGTCCTGAGAAGTTTTTCTACATTCATATACAACTTTTAGCAGAAACTGTTCCTGTTCTTCGTCTTTTGTTAAACAGGAATTGAAATCTCAGATTAATTTTATTGCCCTTTCAGCTGTGTCATTGACAAACTTAAAACCATTCACTATTTTTTTTTGCTTTTAAATAATGTTTATTTTCACACCATATATTGCGATCGGTATTTAAAAATTGCATATTGATATAAAATCTCTTAAAATTTGCAGTTTGAGATGAAACAAAAACGTCAAATACTTTGTCCAATAAATAATCCACTTCGTTGAAACCTTTTGTTGTTTTTACGTTAAAACCATCATCATAATTTTCTTCTTAAAATGACATTAATTAATTACATTAATAACATTAATTTTACAGCTAAGCTTATTTGTACTTTTTTTTTTCCAAAATATCATCTAAAAATGAAAATGCAATTTCATCCTAGTTAAGATACCAAAGGCGTTTTATCATTTTAGTGACTGCTTTGTCTGTAACCTATTTATCAATTTTTCTGTAGCCAATAAGTCATTTTATTAATTCAAGGTCTTGATTGGGGAAAAGTGGGAGTAGGGCATTGAGCCATGATTTGACAATAAATATTGGTTATAAATAAGCAAAATTAGCTCTATACCTTCTTTTTCTAAAGGGCCTATGCGATCCATCTGGCATGATGAATAGTACCAGGTTCTCTGAAAAAGTGACTTTTCGAGGAATACGTCTTATAAAAACTACACTAAATTTGATAATTTCTTTATAATCCTCCCTGCGCAGTTCATTTTTTAAATGTTCTGTAAGAAAACTGAAAATTTCTTCTGAATTACCGTAATTTCCGGCGTATAATCCGCGGATCAAACAAACATTTATCGACCCAGAAACTTTTTAAAATAAAATGTAACTTATCAGATCGCGGTAAATATTTCACTTCAATTGCTAAATAAAATTTCTGACAGAAATTGATTTATCCGCGGATTATACGCCGAAAATTACGGTACGTATTTTATATGTAATATTTCATCTTCAATAGCATTTTTTATACTTAGTCTGAACTAACTTAGATCGCCCAATCTGAAATTATTTTTAGATTTGACCAACTTCCCCCCACTCTCCAACTGCTGAAAATACAGCTTTGGCCTCAGTTATTTCGATACTATTTTCAAACGGAAGAACTTCTATTCACTGTTCTTCATATCCACAACTAATTAAAACTACTACCCTCTCTGCATTTTCTTTATTCAAAAAATGAGGAAGTAGTTTTCCATCATGCTTGTGAACAACAACTCCCTCTAAATCGGAAATTTTAAATCTATTTTTGATGAGCTCAGTTCTTTGTTTTCGAAATAGTTGCTTGCGGAGTCGTATGACAAGTCTACTTAAAATTGAAGTCTGTGGTTAACTGGTGGGTATACTGTAATTCTAGAAGCTTCTCTGATGTTCAGTTTCACTTGATGAATATTATAAAATAAAACACGTAAAACATTACAACTACTTGGTAACTTACTGTCAATGATTTAATGAGACATGTGGCCAATTAAAAAAAATGTTGCATTTCTGCCATCATACCGAAAGGGGGGGTTGCCGGAATGAATGAAAATAGGTAACGCAAGTTGGTAACAAAAAAAGCCTTGTAATAAGAAGAGAATTCAGATGATCCGTTTATATACGCTTCAACTCCATTACAAATTGAGGAGATCTTTCTTTCCAGGCACAGAACTAGATAATTAATAATTACTAAAATTCATGAAATATTTTTTTAAGTTACAAAAGTTGTACAATTTCTTTTGCCTTTTAATTCAAATAATACAAAAAAAAATTATCAAAAGTAATGAAAAATATTAATTTGTCAGTTTTCAATTCTTTTTCAAAAATGGCCGAGTTTGAGAGTGTGGTTCACGAGCTGACCTGAAAAATACTAAATCTCATTAAATATAAGTTTTAGTGAGAGTACATTTTCAAGTCAACAACATTTTCTATGAAATAAATCAAGAATCAGATTTCTAAAACAAAAAGTTTTCACTTAATGAAAGAAAAACTACAAATTTTCGCCAAAAAACACGATTTTTCATGACTTCAACCTCCATGAGGCACGGGTTATTGTTATTCAATTGAGCGGAAACTTTGCCAATCTCATTTTCTAACTAATTGGCAACTTTTAGAGGGGTCCCCCATAAGAAAAGATTAAAATAAATTTTTCCCATATAGCTTGTGACCACCCTAGCTACATAGACGCTTTAAAATAAGCCGGAGAAATATCAGGCTGTTTGGTTAATAGGAAAAGATTCTCCAATTATCGTAGCTCTTTGATAAGTGCCGGATTTCTCAAATAGCCTACGACATATACAAGATATAGAGAAAATAAAAAAGTCCTTCCGGCCAGTGCTGGGAAGAAGAGGTAGCTTTCATGTTCCTTATTTTTAAAAAGCCAGCTTATATTATTCAAACACACAAAGCTAAATATAGTGGAAACCGATTATAGGAGATTCAATACTAATTTTAATTATTACTAAATCATTATGAAGGAGAATTTCGAGAAATTAGTCAGCTTTATCCAAGCTGCTTTTATTTAAAGTAACTTCTATTTGGTTGTGAAATTCGGCGATATCTTGAAGTGCCTGCCATTTTAAGGCAACATGGTGGATGAGGCTAACCAGTGAACTTGGTCGAGACCTTAGTAATTCCTGTGCACATGCTCACTCACATCGGAATCTGTTGATATATACGAGTGCTGTCGCAGGCAAAAAATAAGATTTTTCAAAATGTCACTCGCATTAGAAATTGAAACTGCTATATCTGAGCCATTTTTTAAGATAAAGACAAAACAAAAAGTGCTCCGGAATCCTTATATCAAGGTCAAACACTTAAAAAAATAAACTTTTTTCAATTTCTAATATTTTTGCACCTTACTTTAAATATATATATTCTTTCATATTTACTGGCCGCCATTTTCAAACAAGATGGCTGATAAAGCTGGCCAGCGAACTTGGGTAAGACATTGCTATATACTATCCACATGTCTTCTTACATTGAAATAGGTTGATAAATACCCTTGTTATCGCGTGACAAATATCAGATCGTTTCAAAATGTCAGCCATTATAGAAATTCAAAGTGCTGTAATTCAACCATTTTTTAAGATATAGACGAAACAAAAAATGCTCCGAAATCTTTCTATCAAGGTCAAACACACATTTAAAAAAAAAAAAATATTTTTTAATTTTTTCATACCTCATTTTAAATTTTAAATTAATTTTTTTAAATGGCAACTCTTTTGAAACGAGATGGCTAATGAAGCTGGCCAACAATCTCGGTTGAGACAGTGGTATTTACTATGTACACACCAAGTTACAACCATATCGGATCATAAATACGCCTGTTATTGCGTGACAAAAATCAGGTCGTTTCAAAATGTCAACCACAACAGAAATTCAAAATGCTATAATTCAGCCATTTTTTTAGATATAGACGAAACAAAAACTGTTCCGGAATCTTTGTATTAAGATAAAACACATACATAAAAAAAACTTTTTCGTTTTCGAATTTCTTATTACCTCATTTTAAATTTTAAATTTAAATTTTTTTTAAATGGCCGCCATTTTGAAACAAGATGGCGGATGAAGCTGGCGAACGAACTCGATCGAGACATTGGCATGTACTATGTATACAGGAAAGTACCTCCAAATCGGTTCATTAATACGCGTGTTATCGCGTGACAAATATCAAGTCATTTCAAAATGCCAGCCACGGTAAAAATTCAAAGTGCTAAAACTCAGCCCTTTTTAAAGATATAAACGAAACAAAAACTGCTCCAGAATCTTTGTATCAAGGTCAAACACATAAGAAAAAATTATTTTTTAATTTTCAATTCTTTGGTACCACATTTTAAATTTTAATTTAGAAAAACAAAAATAAATCGCCGCTATTTTGAAGCAGGATGATGGATGAAGCTGGCCAACAAACTCGATCGAGACATTGGTAAAAACTATTTATACACCAAGGTAGATCCAAATCGGTTCATAAATAAGCGTGTTATAGCGTGACAAAAATCAAGTCATTTCAAAATGTCAGCCACGCTAGAAATTCAAAGTGCTATAACTCAGCCCTTTTTTAAGATATAAACAAAACAAAAACTGTTCCGGAATCTTTGTATCAAGGTCAAACACATGAAGAAAATATTTTTTAATTTTCAATTTTTCGGTACAGCATTTCAAATTTTATATTTTTTTAAGAATTTAAATTGCCGCTATTTTGAAACAAGATGGCGGATGAAGCTGGCCAACGAACTCGGTCGAGACATTGGTATGTACTATGTATACACTAATGTAGATCCAAATCGGTTCATAAATGCGAGAGTTACAGTGTGACAAAGAAAAGATCAGATATATATATGTATATATATATATATATATGGGCTGTTTAATAGCCTCTGCTTATTAACCAGGAGAAGACCCTTTAATTGCCTTCGAGGAGGACTTAAAGGAATCGACTGGGAGCGGAGACCTAATGTCCAATCCGCACCTTCCACCGCTACAGCCTGTTAGTACCCTTGCCTAGTTCATGGGGAACGAACGCGGATGGGCTTCCTCCAACCCGCTTGGCCAGCGTGGAGGAATTTGGCCACCTACCCCCCTTATTTTACCATGAATTCACAAAATAAATCACGGTCCTTAATTCCCGGCGGTCTGAATGTTCCTGGTTACGGCAGCGATCAGAAAGACATGAAGACAGAGTGTGCTAAGAATAACCGGGCTCGGCTAGGCTGCCATAAGTTGATGACCTTGGCTACGTATAATGGACGATCCCTATCTTCGGAAAATCGTTTTCAGGAACTTGAAGAAGAATTAGAAAGAATCAACTGGGACATCCTAGGATTATGTGAAGTAAGAAGAAAAGGAGAAGAGAAGATAGATCTTGCCAGCGGACATGTATTATAGTACAGAGGCACAGAAGATGGAAGAACAAGCGGTGTAGGATTTCTGATTCATAAAAGGTGGAAGAATCACATCGTAGAATATGATAGTGCATCAGATAGAGTTGCAAGGTTAGTAATACAAGTGTCCAGAAGATACAAGCTGCAAATTACCCAAGTTTATGCACCAACAGTAAGCTATACTGATGAAGAAGTTGAGGATTTCTATGAAGAAGTAGCTTCAATGCATCAAAAGGGAAAATGCTACATAAAATTAATAATGGGAGACTGGAATGCTAGAATTGGGGAAAAAGAGAAAGGTGAGTTATCAGTAGGAAATCATGGATATGGGGTGCGAAATGAAAGAGGAAACAGATTGATTGAGTTTGCAGAATGTGAACAGTTGTATATCATGAATTCATTTTTCAAGAAAAAGCCCCAAAGAAAATGGACATGGCGTTGTGCAAATGGCTCAACAAGTGAAATCGACTACATCTTAACAAACAAAAAGCATCTTATTCAGGATTGCAGAGTTCTCAATAACTTCAATACAGGAAGTGATCACAGGTTGGTTAGATGCAAACTGCTGTTAAATACTAAAGTGGAAAGAATGAAGCTATTGCAACACTCAAAGAAATCAATCGATATAATAAATCTCCAGAAACATAAAGAAGAATTCCATTTGGAACTTAAAAACCGTTTCCAAGTACTTCAATCAGCTTTAGAAGAAGAGCAAGATGTTACAGTAGTGAACAAGAAACTAACCAGTACTCTACAAGATATTGCAAAGAAGATAGCCGGCGATGCACAAGTAAAGCAGACAAAGAAAATAACAGAAGAAACAAGAAGATTGATGAAGAAACGCAGAGAATTTAAAATGAAGAAAAACGATCCTAAATCAAGAGTTGAATATGCTGAATTGTGTAAAACGGTAAGAAAATGTGTTACAGAAGATATCAGAAAATTTAACTCTGATCTTGTCAAGAAAATTCTAGAAGATAACAAACGTATAAAATCAGCTAGGCGAAAACTTTGTGTTGGAAGAAAAGGTATTTTTGCACTAAAGAGGGCAGATGGAACAATCACCAAAATCAATAAAGAAATAGTACACATTGTCGAAAAATTCTATAACGATTTATATAAATGTGAAGATCAGAGGGAAATCAACTTATGTGATCCACGAGAAAACTTAACAGAAACCGATGCCATAATCCCAGTGACGACAGACGAAGTTTTACAAGCCATTAAATTTATGAAAAAAGTTAAATGCCCCGGAGAAGATGGAATTACAATCGACCTTATCAAAGAAGCAGGAGAAGAATTTACAAAAATGCTATCCTTACTGTTTTCCAAATGTCTCCAGAAGTCAGATGTACCAGAAGATTGGAATAATGCTGTGATGGTGCTACTTTACCAGAAAGGAGAGAAGGAAAACATTAAAAACTACCGTCCAATCAGCTTACTGTCAGTGATTTATAAAATTTTCACCAAAGTTTTAACGACAAGACTTGAATCAGCTCTGGACTCAGTCCAACCTAGAGAACAAGCAGGATTCCGAAGTGGATTCAGCACAATGGATCATATCCAAACGGTAAGGGAACTCATAGAAAAACATAAGGAATATAATTTACCTCTTTGCCTTGCCTTTATTGATTATGAAAAAGCATTTGATTCGGTCTACACATCAGCAGTAGTAGAATCTCTGGAGGACATTGGTATAGACAAACCTTACATCAATATTATAAAGAAGGTTTACAAGAAAGCAACAGCAACCATCCGCTTGGACAAAGGAAAAGTAAAGATCAAGCTTGGAAGAGGGGTAAGACAAGGAGACACCATTTCGCCTAAGCTTTTTACTGCTGTCTTAGAAAATATTTTCAAGAAGCTGGATTGGGAAAACAAAGGGATTAGAATAAATGGGGAATATTTAAGTCATCTCCGATTCGCTGACGACATTTTAATTTTCAGTAACAGTCCTGAAGAATTGGAAAATATGCTAAAAGATTTGGCAGAAGCTAGCATTAATGTGGGATTAAAAATAAACTTGGAAAAGACTAAGGTGATGTTCAACTCATTTGCATCAAAAAAGAAAATCGTCTACAACAACACTGAAATTAAAGAAGTGCAAAGTTATGTGTACCTTGGGCAAGAAATATCATCTGATAATAGTATCATGAATGAAATCAATAGAAGAATAAGAAATGGATGGAGTGCTTTTGGGAAGAACAATATTATTCTGAAGAGTAGCATGGACCTGTGTTTGAAAAGAAAGGTATTTAACCAATGTGTTTTGCCTGTCCTAACTTATGGAGCAGAAACATGGACGCTAACAAAACGGATGGTACAAAGATTACAAACAACACAGAGAAGTATGGAAAGATGTATGCTAGGTATAACTAGAAGAGACAGAAAAAGAATAACCTGGATTAGAAGTCAGACGAAAGTTTTTGACATCATTGAAAGAATTAAACGGCTAAAATGGAAATGGGTTGGGCACATCGCAAGAAGACAAGACAATAGATGGAGCACAAACACCCTACAGTGGTATCCCAGAGATGTAAAACGGCCAAGAAGACGACCTTAAGTAAGATGGAGTGATGAAATCAGAAAAGTAGCCGGTGTAAATTGGATGACTAAAGCACTAGACAGGAAACATTGGAAAAATCTGGGGGAGACCTACATCCAGCAGTGGATTGAAAACGGTTGATGATGATGATGATGATGATATATATATATATATATATATATATAGTGGCGGTCAAAAGTTTCCGGCCAGCGTAAAATTTTTGGTTAATTTGTAAGTATACCCATATGAAGAGAAATCTCAAAGTGATACTTATACACTTTGTACACTTTGTTGACATAATAGTTAAGAACTTATTTATGGAATAAAAAATAAATATTAATAAATTTAATTGACAAAATTAATTGCAAAAGAAAACGCATGTTCTCAAAAGTTTTCGGCCACCTTGGCATATTTGGAAAAAAATGGTGTTATAATAGAAAATAACAGTGATCAACAACATTTACAATTAGTACTTTGTATTCATACATTTAGCAATAAGTCCGGCGGCGTAGCAATGTGGCATCGATTCAATGAACGGGTGTAGATCGCCATTGTTGAGTTTTTCCACGGTTCTTGCAATTTTTGTGAAAATGCTGCTGAATTGGAATATTTATAATTCCACACACGTTTTCAAGTTAGTTTCAAAGATTTTCTATTGGATTCAGATCGGGTGATTAGGCTGTTCATTTCAAAAGCGGATTTTTTTGTGCGAAAGCCACTGCTTGACGACCTTGCATGTATGCTTTTGGTTATTATCATGATGAAACAAATAGTTTCGACCGCAATTTTTCCTCCAATAAAGCAGCAAATGATCTTGCAAGATATCCTTATGCACTGCACTATTCATCTTGCCTCGGATTTTAAACAATGGACATGCACATTTTCCCGAAAATGCTCTCCCCAACATAACGTGTCTTCCGCCATGCTTCATTGTAGGAATAACATATCTCAAATCTTATCTTTTGTTTTTAGGTCGTCGGTTGTAAGGTCTGTTATCACTCGCAAAAAGATTGAAAGTCGATTAATCGGAAAACATTATTTCTTCCCCGTTTTTCGCTTGACCAGTTTTTATGTATTCCTTGGCAAACGCCAGTCGAGCCCTCTGAATTTTTTTACTTATGAAAGGTTTTTTAATACCAACTGTTCCATAAAGTCCTATGTCACGTAAGCGTCTTGACAAGGTAGACCGACTTATTTCAGCAATATTTTAACACCGTAAATCACGGGGAATTGCAGGAATTTTTATGCGGGTCATCAACTGCTTTTCTCCTGATAATTCTGTCCACAAGAATAGTCATTTCCCGGAGTCCCCCTGGCCGTGGCTAATTCTGGAGGCCATGACGATCTTTATATATATTTTTTAACTTAGTTCACAGTAAATATTTCGATCGAAAACTTTGCCACAATCTCACGAGAGGATTGTCACTTTAGCGGCAAACAAATCACTCGTTTAGGAAAAATAAATTGTTCAACTTTTCATTTTTGAATTTCAAATACGTTATTTCCGTTAATTAATTAACAAACACGACAAAAAAACACTTTACAGATAGCAAAAACTAACGGATGACGAATGGCCGGAAACTTTTGCACACGCGAATTTCGAATTCCTCCCCTTTGCATCAAGTATATTCAGTATCCAATCAAAATGATCTCGTGTTCAGAGGCAATTTGCTTATTCCTAACTTTTTTAGCAATTATGCTTCTTATTCGCTGAAAAGTTCTATCAAAGAAATCAAAGGAACTAACTGGCCGGAAACTTTTCACCGCCAGTGTATATATATATATACAGGGTGATTCATAAAAGATGGGCAGAACTTTAAGGGGTTATAGTACACTTAAAGACAAATAATATTAAATAGGAGACTAAGGGTCCCAGACGTATTCCCAAGGAGATAGGGGGCATTAAAGTTTAGGGTCCGAAATTTCAAATGATTATAAAACATGGAAAAATTGGTCGATTCGTTTGCGGTTTTTGCAAAAAATTTTCTTTATGCCAGTATTTTCTTGAAATAAAATTTTAAAGTTCAATTTCAAAAAATGCCGATAGGGGGCGCTTTAGACTTTGGAGTAACAAACAACTATTTTTTAACGTTATTTTTTGTATTTCTTTAAATGATTTCGAAAGCTTAGACTTAAACTTAAATTTCGATCTAAAAATCTGAGTCCTAACGAGTAGTTAAGTAGCGTAAACTGAAATTTGAAATTTGAAACCCTTCTCCCCCCAGAACAAAAATCAGTTATTCCCGATCTTTGTGTCGTAGATTAGGCTCTAACTACTGCCGCCTTTTGCTAAAATTATTCTTTATGTCAGTATTTTCTTGAAAATAAATTTTAAAGAAAATTTTCAAAAAATTCCGATAGAGGGCGCTTTAGACTTTGGAGTAACGAACAACTATTTTATACCGTTATTTTTTGTGTCTCATTAAATGCTTTCTAAAGCTTAGACTTAAATTTTCAGCCCAAAATCTGAATCGTTAGACGTGGTTAAGTTTCTGGGGAGAGGGGTTTGAAATTTCTACTCCTGAGCACAGTTCAGTTTACCATGTCCACACATTGTGTGCTGTGATACGAGGTAAAAAGACACAAATTAGGATTATGTTACCAAAGCATATTTATTAACATGTAATTACAATAAATGTTCAAAATTGTGACCACCAGAGGTTATGCACGCAGAACAACGGCGAAGAATGGAACGGCGAACATTCGCGAAAACATCAGGCTTTTCGAGCACTTCCCCTACAGCGGCGGAAAGTCTGGCGACCAGTTCCTCGAGGGATTCAATGGGTGTCTCATACATAAGAGCCTTCAATCGTCCCCAAAAAAAGAAATCGATTGGTGAAAGATCTGGCGAGCGAGCAGGCCAAGCAACAGGACCACCTCGACCAATCCATCTGTTCGGAAATGTGATGTCCAGATAGTTGCGGACGTCTCGTACGTAATGGGCTGGCGTTCCATCGTGCTGGAACCACATGACCCGCCGGATGCGTGGAGGAACAACGTTTAACAGGTCTGGTAGCACATGTTGCAGAAATGTGAGGTATGTTTTACCGTTGAGGCGTTCAGGAAGAAGGTACGGTCCGATTAGGTGGTCTCCGAGGATTCCTGCCCAAACATTGATGGAAAAGCGTCTCTGATGAGCATGTGGATACGTAGCATGTGGATTGACATCCGCCCATACATGTGCATTGTGTGTGTTAAATGTACCTTCACGTGTGAAGGTACATTCATCGGTGAAAAGCACAGTTCGTCCAAAATGTGGATTTAGCGCGTTCTGCTGCAGAAACCAGCGGGCGAATTCAATACGATTTGGATAATCCCCTGGAGACAGTTTCTGGACTCGTTGCACACGGGAGCAAATGTTCATCCTTCAGTACCCTCCAAGTCATGGACTGTGAGGTATCCACCTGCCTAGCCACGGTTCGTGTACTTGTACTTGGCTGCGCCGCTACTACATCCAGAATGGCTTCTGCAACAACTACTGATTCGTCCTTTTTTGCACGACCTGCATTCGACCGGGAAGCGAGAAATGATCCCGTCTCACACAACTGTCTGTGCAAGCGCTCGAAAGTTTTGCGGTTAGGCAACCGCTTGTTGGGAAATCACTCTCCGTACATTCGTTGTGCCTCTGCACCATTTCCATCTGCCGCTCCGTAAATTAAATGCATCTCAGCCTTTTCCTTATTCGTGAAGAGCACCATCTTCCGATTCATTACTACAGCGACTTACACTTGACTCACCGTTCAGTGGTTTTTATGCCTGAATCGTGTCGAAATTTTGCATACGTGTTCTTCTTCTTCCCCATTTGACATTTGCATACTTTCTGTTTCCTTCTTCACCCGGTGACTAGCGTCAGGAATGGAGCTTTAACGTTTGCATGAGCGACGTTTCCAACTGTGCCAGTGCCTTTATGAGTGAATTCCGACTATGCAGTCCTTGACGAAAGTTGTATTTTTGCCTCGTATCACAGCACAGAATCGTTGGGCATGGTTAAGTAGTGCAAACTGAACTATGTTCAGAAGTTGAAATTTGAACCCCCCTCCCCTCGCTACTGAACCACGCTCAGCGATTCAGATTTTGAGCTGAAAATTTAAGTTTAAGTCTAAGCTTTAGAAAGCATTTAATGAGACACAAAAAATAACGGTATAAAATAGTTGTTCGTTACTCCAAAGTCTAAAGCGCCCTCTATCGGATTTTTTTGAAAATTTTCTTTAAAATTTACTTTCAAGAAAATACTGACATAAAGAATAATTTTAGCAAAACGCGGCAGCAGTTAGAGCCTAATCTACGACACAAAGATCGGGAATAACTGATTTTTGTTCTGGGGGGAGAAGGGTTTCAAATTTCAAATTTCAGTTTATGCTACTTAACTACTCGTTAGGACTCAGATTTTTAGATCAAAATTTAAGTTTAAGTCTAAGCTTTCGAAATCATTTAAAGAAATACAAAAAATAACGTTAAAAAATAGTTGTTTGTTACTCCAAAGTCTAAAGCGCCCCCTATCGGCATTTTTTGAAATTGAACTTTAAAATTTTATTTCAAGAAAATACTGGCATAAAGAAAATTTTTTGCAAAAACCGCAAACGAATCGACCAATTTTTCCATGTTTTATAATCATTTGAAATTTCGGACCCTAAACTTTAATGCCCCCTATCTCCTTGGGAATACGTCTGGGACCCTTAGTCTCCTATTTAATATTATTTGTCTTTAAGTGTACTATAACCCCTTAAAGTTCTGCCCATCTTTTATGAATCACCCTGTATATATATATATATACAAAAAGTTACCATGGTTCGGATAATAAAGTGGATGTACAGACTGGAGAGAGTGGAGATGCTTTCGGGTATGAGGGGGAGAGCCGAGATCGTGTAATTTATGAAAAAAGCAAAAAGTTGAATAAAAATTATAAAATGTATGGAAACTACAGTAAAAATAGTAATTTTAATTGTTATAAAAATGTTATGGATTCAACAGTGAGTGGTAGTACTAGATATAAAACTATATATGTTAACAACAGAAAAATTTCAGATATAAAGGAGAAGGTAGAGACAAGGTAGAGGTTCAACAGTGAGTGGTAGTACTAGATATAAAACTAGATATGTTAACAACAGCAAAATTTCAGATATAAAGGAGAAGGTAGAGAAGACTAGTATGGTACAGAAGAAGTATAAAACTAGATATTTTTACAATAAAAGTATGAGAAATGGGGGGGGGGGGGGAAGAATTTTTTAAAATTTAAGAAATGCAAGGATAAAAGATGTAAAGTCTGCATCCATGCTGAAAAGGATAACTGTAATGCGGTGGATGAAAATTGTGTAAATTTTTGTAAGGTATTTAACTGTGTGTATAGATTAAAATGTAAAATTTGTAACATGTCTTACATAGGACAAACGTCTGGTCCTTTTAATAAGAGATTTAACAACCACAAAAAAGATATAAGAAAGATAACGAGTGCGAGGGAAGAACAGGAGATTGAAATAGTACATTTCGCAAAACATGGAATTGAAAATATTGAAGTATCGATTTTGCATATAGTTGCAAACAAGGCTGAAAGACAAATATGTGAAAGGAATATGATGGTTAAATACGGAACAGTGTACCCTTATGGTTTAAATGTTATGTTTGATCAAAATAATGTTTTGAAGAATTTTAGAAGTACAATATTGGAAGAGTCAGTCTATGAAAAAATTAATCACGATTTGAGTTGCGAGTATGAGTTACATAATATACAAAATGTCAAAGTTAATCATCTAAATTGTAGTAAGGATATTAAAAATGCTATTGTCAATATTAATTCCGGCAATATCGTTAAAACAATCAAATACATAATATTCAATGTGAAAAAGAAGTTAATACCCGATTTATTGAGAGAATTATATGAACATACAGGTAACGGAAATATAGATATAGGGTTTGATCTGTTGAGATTCAGAATAGGTAAGCAGAAACTTAATGGTTATAACGAGTTTAAAAACAACAAAGTTAATATAGAGAATAAGATTTATTTTGTATTGGATTACATGGGGCACCATTTTAGGGGTGCTAATTTTAAGGGAATTTTAAAAAAGTATAATGAATACCTGCCGGATAAAAACATACATATTATTAAAGCTTACAAATACGATAAACCATTAAGCAGAGTTATATTTAACTACAACAGTTACTCTAGGAATTTGCAGAGCTGTATTGAGAACAGTATTTGCCATTGTAATAAAGTTGAATATAATAAATACGTTAATTCAAATTACGGACATATTCTTACCGGGGATCTTACTATAGTGGCAGACACAAATCTCAGAAATTACATGAGGTATGGTACAAAATACAGATTGAGGAGAGTCGTAAGTAGAGGTTTAGCTATAAAACGTTTGTCAAATAATATAGATATCTTCATTCAAAAATTAATATATAAATATGGTTTACCAAAAAGCGTTTTTGAGGAATGGAGGCACTATATTTTAAAAGAATTTCAAGGCTATTACCATAAAGATTTTGAGGGTGTCTCGGGAGAATCTTACAAAGATTTGATTAAATCAGTAAAAAATCTACAGGATGATTTTATCATTGCTTATGTGGATAAAGCTAACACCAACTATGCTATAATATGTAAAAAATTATACGGAGATATTCTAAGGGAAACCTACAATAATGAGGGAAATTATCAACTACTAAAACTACTAAACAAGTTATTGTAAACAGAGTGAAGGCGTTTTATAAAAAAATAAAATCAAAGCAAAATAGTGTGGAATTTCCTTATCTTGTAATGATTCCAAAATTCCATGAAAACCCAATTACTTTTAGAACCGTAACTTGTGTGTTTGGTTCTTACCTGGAATGTGTAAATAAAAAATTGTTGAATATATTACAAAAGATTTTTGATCAGGTTATAAATGAATGTTCTTCGATAGTAATAAAAAATAGCTATGAACTTATAAAAAGTTTAAAAAAGCTGAAAAACATTACAGGATTGCATACATATGATTTCGAGGATTTGTATAATAGCATACATTTAGATGATTTGAAGTACAGAGTTATGGATTTTTTCAAGAAATCTAAAGAGAAGGATATCAGTATTGAAATATTCACCGATTTATTTCAATTTGTTGTTTACGAAAATTATTTGTTTGAAGGGAAACAAATATATAAACAAGTGAGAGGTATTCCAATGGGGGCCAGTTGTAGCTCCATCCATGCAGATATTTATCTGTTTACATATGAAGACGGTTTATCGTTGGAAAAAGACTTAAAGATATACAGATATATAGATGATGTTTTGGTGGTTGAGCTGAATAACAATAAAGAAATTTATCAATTTAAATGTTATCCAAACACTTTAAATTTAAAGAGTGCTTCGGATAACCAAGGAAGTGTCAACTACTTGGATGTTAATTTGGAGATTAAAAACGGAATTATAGTATACAGTATTTATGATAAAAGAAATTATTTTGATTTTGATGCAATAAAAATATTAAACTTTAATAGTAACGTGCATGTTTCAATTTTTAGAAATATATATTTAAATGTATTAAATCGTATTGCAAATTTGTGTTCAAATGTTGATAAATTGGTTGGGGAAATTTTTAACCTTTACATAAACGCCAATAAACAAAATTACCCAATACATTTTCTGAATGATTTAACTTTCAATTTTATCAAGAAAAAATGCTATCGAAATAAGGCATTGGAATTGTTCGATGATGGTGATTTATCGATATGTGATTCCTATCGAAAATAGCTTAGCGGTGAGGATATTCACGGACTTCATTTGACGGCTTTTGGGTTAGTTTCTGATTTTCATTTTTTCAATTTCTATTTGTTTGGTCTTGGCAGGTGAGGGGTTAATGTTGTGCACGTAAAACATGTTTAACCCCGCAGTACAAGTCATAAGCCTTGGCCACTTGTCTCCGTATTTAGTTTTTTCTTAGTTACTAGGGGGCGCTGCCCCCTACGAGGTACGCTCGTCAACCCCCGTTCAGACACCGCAGACTCTAAAAGCACGCTAATTTGATCGGCTTAAAAAATATTTCGGAAGATTGAATTATAAGTTTAAAAACAGTGGCGATCTCCCTATAAACGGGTTTTTATTCATTTCTCTTTGATTGGGGAATTTTAAAGCCAAATCAGCGGCTATTAAATGATACAATGGCTGTTTCCGTCTTTGATTAAATAAAATAAGTTGACATTTTAAAATAAGCTAATATAAAATCTCTCTCTCTCTATTCTAAAAAAAAGTAACTACCGCTGTCACCGCCGCCGCCGCCGCCGGTTTTGAATTTTTTGTGACAGGAGGTCTTTCTTCGTTAATATTAAGAAAAATAATGCATACAAAAATATGAAAATCGGTAGTATGATACAGAAATGTTTGATAAACACGCTGAGGTAAACAGTCTTCAAATCGAAGAATTATTTTAAGAGACTAGGGGGCTCGGCCCCCTACGAGCTACGCTCGCCAACCCCCGTCCAGACACCGTAGACTCTAAATGTACGCTAATTTGATCGGCTTTAAAAAGATTTCGAAAGATTGAATTATAATTTAAAAAACAGTGGCGATCTCTCTATAAACGGATTTCTATTCATTTCTCTTTGATTGGGGAATTTTAACGCCAAATCCGTTGCGGTACTACTTGATTAACCCGTCGACCAATTTCGCCAAATTATATAAATCGCCAAAGCACTCGCCAAATTATACAAATTGACATAATTTTTATTTTAAATAACGAAAAAACAAATAAATTAGTACAACATTAATAAAAATACAAATAAAACGTCGAAATAAAAATAACTTGATGACGTAGACACGTGTAACAACATTTCAAAATAAGCTAATATAAAAGGAATTAAGTAAACAGAGTCTTTGTCTCCTGGTATTTTTTAACAAAGTGAAAAGAAAGTTCTTTTAAATGAGACATTTTAAATTAATCGTTTTTAATCTGACGTAATTTTGACAAAACTATTCTTTCTCTTTTTAACATTCACGTGAAAATACTTGTGTTAGAAATTAAATATTATTTGCGCTTTCCTAACAAAAATAGTTGAAAAGTATCCTCTTAAAATATCAAATAAATGTCTAGCGCAATTTCTAAATTTAAACCGTTTTGCAATATTATTTTGTGTTCATTTTGTGTAATAACTGTAATGTGACGTAAATATGACGTAATTTCTCCTATTTAAGACTTCTAACGCATGTTAATAAATTTATTGCTATACAAATTCCTTTCTCTCTTAAAATTCACGTGTAATTATAGTTTTTATGACATAATTTTTAATAAGTTCCTGCTTTTTGTACATAATTATTTAATTCTAATTCCAAATGTTTTTTTCTGTTTATATTAGTCATGTGTAAATAATTTTTTAATTTATTTACGCGTATAAATATATTTTTTTGAAGCAAACATTATTGCTTCCGCTGTTTATACAGTTGGCAACAGTTTAAATTAATATCACTTTCTAAAATCTGTTAAAAATATCTCTAGAAATGCTGAAAATCTGAATTTAAATTAGAAATAAAACCTCAAAAAAAAAATAGTCAAAATAAAAAAATTAATGCAATCTGCACTCCGGCAAATTCTGACGCATAAAATGATCTAAAAATGATTAAATTCCTATGAACAGTTTTTGCTCCTATAAAACTTTTTTAGTGGAACGATTTTGTCCAACTTTAGCATTAAATATCTATTAAAATAATTCTTCGATCTGAAAACTGTCTGCATCAGCGTGTTTATCAAACATTTCTGTATAATACTGCCGATTTTCATATTTTTGTATGCATTATTTTTCTTAATATTAACGAAGAAAGACCTCCGGTCACAAAAAATTCAAAACCGGCGGCGGCGGTGACAGCGGTAGTTACTTTTTTTTAGAATAGAGAGATATTTAATGCTAAAGTTGGACAAAATCGTTCCACTAAAAAAGTTTTATAGGAGCAAAAACTATTCATAGGAATTTAATCATTTTTAGATCATTTTATACGTTTGAAGTTCCCGGTGTGCAGACTGTTTTTCTTTTTTTAATTTGACTAATTTTTTGAGGTTTTATTTCTATTTTAAATTCAAATTTTCAGCATTTCTAGAGATATTTTTTACAGATTTTAGAAAGTGATACTAATTTAAACTGTTGCCAACTGTATAAACAGTGGAAACAATGTTTGCTTCAAAACAAAAAAAAAATTATACTTGTAAATAAATTAAAAATTTATTTACACGTGACTATTATAAACAGAAAAAAACATTTGGAATTAGAATTAAATAATTATGTACAAAAAGCAGGAACTTATTAAAAATTACGTCATAAAAACTATAATTACACGTGAATTTTAAGAGAGAAAGGAATTTGTAAAATAATAAATTTATTAACATGTGTTAGAAGTCTTAAATAGGAGAAATTACGTCATATTTACGTCACATTACAGTTATTACATAAAATGAATACAAAATAATATTGCAAAAAGGTTTAAATGCAGAAATTGCGCTAGACATTTATTTGATATTTTGAGCGGATTCTTTTCAACTATTTTTGTTAGGAAAGCGCAAATAATATTTCATTTCTAACACAAGCATTTTCACATGAATCTCTCTATCTCTCTATTCTAAAAAAAAGTAACTACCGCTGTCACCGCCGCCGCCGCCGCCGCCGCCGGTTTTGAATTTTTTGTGACCGGAGGTTTTTCTTCGTTAATATTAAGAAAAATAATGCATACAAAAATATGAAAATCGGTAGTATTATACAGAAATGTTTGATAAACACGCTGATGCAGACAGTTTTCAGATCGAAGAATTACTTTAAGAGATATTTAATGCTAAAGTTGGACAAAATTGTTCCACTAAAAAAGTTTTATAGGAGCAAAAACTGTTCATAGGAATTTAATCATTTTTAGATCATTTTATGCGTTAGAACTTGCCGGAGTGCAGATTGCATTAATTTTTTTATTTTGACTAATTTTTTGATGTTTTATTTCTATTTTAAATTCAGATTTTCAGCATTTCTAGAGATATTTTTAACAGATTTTAGAAAGTAATATTAATTTAAACTGTTGCCAACTGTATAAACAGCGGAAGCAATATTGTTTGCTTCAAAAAAAAAAAAAATACTTATACGTGTAAATAAATTAAAAAATTATTTACACGTGACTATTATAAACAGAAAAAAACATTTGGAATTAGAATTAAATAATTATGTACAAAAAGTAGGAACTTATTAAAAATTATGTCATAAAAACTATAATTACACGTGAATTTTAAGAGAGAAAGGAATTTGTAAAGCAATAAATTTATTAACATGCGTTAGAAGTCTTAAATAGGAGAAATTACGTCATATTTACGTCACATTACAGTTATTACATAAAATGAACACAAAATAATATTGCAAAACGGTTTAAATTTAGAAATTGCGCTAGACATTTATTTGATATTTTAAGAGGATACTTTCAACTATTTTTATTAGGAAAGCGCAAATAATATTTAATTTCTAAAACAAGTATTATCACGTGAATATTAAAAAGGGAAAGAATAGTTTGGTCAAAATTACGTCAGATTAAAAACGATTAATTTAAAATGTCTCATTGAAAAGAACTTTCTTTTCACTTTGTTAAAAAGTACCAGGAGACAAAGACTCTGTTTACTTAATTCCTTTTATATTAGCTTATTTTGAAATGTTGTTACACGTGTCTACGTCATCAAGTTATTTTTATTTCGACGTTTTATTTGTATTTTTATTAATGTGGTACTAATTTATTTGTTTTTTCGTTATTTAAAATAAAAATTGTGTCAATTTGTATAATTTGGCGAGTGGTTTGGCGATTTATATAATTTGGCGAAATTGGTCGACGGGATAATCAAGTAGTACTGCAACGGATTTGGCGTTAAAATTCCCCGATCAAAGAAAAATGAATAGAAATCCGTTTATAGAGAGATCGCCACTGTTTTTTAAATTATAATTCAATCTTTCGAAATCTTTTTAAAGCCGATCAAATTAGCGTGCATTTAGAGTCTACGGTGTCTGGACGGGGGTTGGCGAGCGTAGCTCGTAGGGGGCCGAGCCCCCTAGTTCTAAAAAAAAGTAACTACCGCTGTCACCGACGCCGGTTTTGATTTTTTTTGTGACCGGAGGCCTTTCTTCGTTAATATTAACAAAAATAATGCATACAAAAATATGAACATCGGTGGTTTTATACAGAAATGTTCGATAAACACGCTGATGCAGACAGTTTTCAAATCGAAGAATTATTTTACGAGTTATTTAATGCTAAAGTTGGACAAAATCGTTCCACTAAAAAAGTTTTATAGCAGCAAAAACTATACATGGCAGTGTAATCATTTTTAGATCATTTTATGCGTTAGAATTTGCCGGAGTGCAGATTGCATTAATTTTTTTATTTTGACTCATTTTTTCAGGTTTTATTTCTATTTTAAATTCAAATTTTCAGCATTTCTAGAGATATTTATTACAGATTTCAGAAAATTGTACTAATTTAAACTGTTGCCAACTGTATAAAAAGCGCAAGCAATAATGTTTGCTTCAAATTAAAAATTTATTTACACGTGACTATTATAAACAGGAAAAAAACTTTCAAATTAGAATTAAATAATTACGTATAAAAAGCAGGAACTTATTAAAAATTACGCCATAAAAAGTATACACGCGAATTTTAAAAGAGAAAGGATATTGTAAAATAATAAATTCATTAACATGCGTTAGAAATCTTAGGAGAAATGACGTCATATTTACGTCACATTATAGTTATTACATAAAATGAACACAAAATAATATTGCAAAAAAGTTTAAATTTAGAAATTGCGCTAGACATTTATTTGATATTTTGATAATTAATTTAAAATATCTCATTTAAAAGAACTTTCTTTTCGCTTTGTTAAAAAATACCAGGAGACAAAGACTCTCTTTACTTAATTCCTTTTATATTAGCTTATTTTGAAATGTTGTTACACGTGTATACATCATCAAGTTATTTTTATTTCGACGTTTTATTTGTGTTTTTATTAATGTTGTACAAATTTATTTGTTCTTTCGTTATTTAAAATAAAAATTATACCAATTTGTATAATTTGGCAAGTGGTTTGGCGATTTATATAATTTGGCGAAATTGGTCGACAGGATAATGAAGTAGTACCGCAGCGGATTTGGCGTTAAAATTCCCCAATCAAAGAGAAATGAATAGAAATTCGTTTATAGGGAGATCGCCACTGTTTTTTAAATTATAATTCAATCTTTCGAAATCTTTTTAAAGCCGATCAAATTAGCGTGCATTTAGAGTCTGCGGTGTCTGGACGGGGGTTGGCGAGCGTAGCTCGTAGGGGGCCGAGCGCCCTAGTATTAAAAAGAGAAAGAATAGTTTGGTAAAAATTACGTCAGATTAAAAACGATTAATTTAAAAAGTCTTATTTAAAAGAACTTTCTTTTCGCTTTGCTAAAAAATACCGGGAGACAAAGACTGTTTACTTAATTCCTTTTATATTAGCTTATTTTGAAATGTTGTTACACGTGTCTACATCAAAGACGAAAACAGCGATTGACGCATGTATTTTTGGTACTACTTAGTTATCCCGTCGACCAAAAATCTATCATTCGCCAAACTATAAGATTAAATGCCAATAATGGTTGATCGTAAATGTCACATTAACTTGACTTTAAGCAAGTTACACGTGTCTACGTCATCAAGTTATTTTTATTTCGACGTTTTATTTGTATTTTTATTAATGTTGCACTAATTTATTTGTTCTTTCGTTATTTAAAATAAAAATTATGTCAATTTATATAATTGGCGAGTGCTTTGGCGATTTATATAATTTGGCGAAATTGGTCGACGGGTTCATCAAGTAGTACCGCAGCGGATTTGGCCTTAAAATTCCCCATTCAAAGAGAAATGAATAGAAATCCGTTTATAGGGAGATCGCCACTGTTTTTTAAATTATAATTCAATCTTCCGAAATCTTTTTAAAGCCGATCAAATTAGCGTACTTTTAGAGTCTGCGGTGTCTTATCGCGGGTTGACAAGCGTAGCTCGTATTGGGCAGAGCCCCCTTAGTGAATTAAATAAACAGAGTCTTTGCCTCCCGGTATTTTTTAGCAAAGCGAAAAGAAAGTTTTTTTTTTTTTTTAATGACACTTTAAATGTATCGTTTTTAATCTGACGTAATTTTCACTAAATTTTTCTTTCTCCTTTAACTATTCACGTGAAAATAATTTTGTTAGAAATTAAATATTATTTACGCTATCCTAATAAAATTAGTTGAAAATATCATCTTAAAATATTACATATGTCTCGCGCAATTTTTTTATTTAAATTGTTTTGCAATATTATTTTTTGTTCATTTTACGTAATGTGTAATGTGACGTAAATGTGACGTAATTTCTCCTATTTAAGACTTCTAAC
This sequence comes from Maratus speciosus, assembly GCA_963932465.1. Taxonomy (NCBI): domain Eukaryota; kingdom Metazoa; phylum Arthropoda; class Arachnida; order Araneae; family Salticidae; genus Maratus; species Maratus speciosus. Next base: position 375,608,675 of record OZ010788.1, on the reverse strand, counting down.
GGATGTTAATGTATTTATTATTTTACAACATTCTTTCACTTTTAACATTCACGTGTAATATGGTTTTTATGATAATTTTCAATGAGTTCCTGCTTTTTATATTTTCTTGTTTATAATAGCCACGTGTAAAATAAATTTTTAATTTGAAGCAAACATTGTTTGCGCTTTTTATACAGCTGGCAACAGTTTAAATTAGTACAATTTTCTAAAATAAGTAAAAAATATCTCTCGAAATGCTGAAAATTTGAATTTAAAATAGAAAGAAACCCTCAAAAAATGAATCAAATTAATAAACTGAATGCAGTCTGCACACCGGGAAATTCTGACGCATAAAATGATCTAAAAATGATTAAATTCCGATGTACAGTTTTTGCTCCTATAAAACTTTTTGAATGGAACGATTTTGTCCAACTTTAGCATTAAATATTTCTTTAAATATTTCTTCGATTTGAAAACTGTCTGCATCAGCGGGTTTATCAAACATTTATCTATAACACCACCGATTTTCATATTTTTGTATGCAATATTTTGCTTAATATTAACGAAGAAAGTCCTCCGGTCACAAAAAATTCAAAACCGGCGGCGGTGACATCGGTAGTTACTTTTTTTTAGAATAGAGAGACTCTTGGTTTTGCTAATTATTGTTTTAGTTACAGTTTGTTAGTTGTTTTTTCGTGTACTAAATTATATGAATTTGGATTTTTCAATATATATATATATATATAGATATAGATATATCAACATTTGAACGGAGAGTGGTTTTGGGATCTGGGGGTCACGATCGATGAAAATATACCACAATTTTTTGAAATCGCTTTTCTTCGAACGGCTGCAGTAGGTAGCTGATTGTAATGAAAGCTACTTCAATGTGTGATAAAAAAACGGGAGCGTTTTAACTCTTTAAAACGATGTTAAATATTTTTGTGCGAAATATTAAAGAGGTTTATTTATTTTTAATTTAAGTTTTTTAAATTTTAATTATAATCTTTATATATATACGTATTTTAGAATGAGAAAAAAACTCATTTATTCTGTAGAAAATGTTTCCAAAATTTACATATGTGTAAATCTTTAAATATTTCGCATGAAATAATACACATTTCCCCCCAGAAATTAATATAAATGTTTGCTGATTTAACATATAAAATACATATTAAACGAACGCACTATAAAACGATTGATTTAATATTGATCTTTCTTACATACGAAAATATGTTAATAAAATAATCTGTATATTGCAGTTCCGTAAAGTAAATGCTCATCTAAGATCATAATTATGAATATAATTTTAGAAACGAATACAAAATTATATATTTCTTTTCACTAGACTTTCCTTATTCTAGATTTCTGTATTATTATATTGACAGATTATCAACATAAATAAGTTCCGCATTATTTAAATCTATTTAAACCTTAATACCTACATTTTCAGAAAAAAATTAAAGAAAAAGGAAGTGCATAAATCGAATATGTTACTGTGATTGGACTTATTGGAATCGTTTACCATTCGGGGGCATTTGAAAAATAATAATGGCCACATAAATGAATTTCAGATACATTACAGTCTATGGTTCGGCAATGTTAAAAATGCATTTAAAAAGCTTACCTGTGAAAAAATAAAAATTGGAAGTAAGTTTTGTCTGATTGCTTCTTGAATGACACTGTTGTGGGTGAATGAAGGCATATTAAGATACACGTGGCTTTAATATTAACGCCATCGACCGGGTAGTTTGAAAATATCGCAGATATGCTAATGTACCCCGGTCTATCTTACATGTATTACAATTATTCTCTTCATCTTCTTAATTTTCAGCAATGGATGCATTATGGAAGTATACGTTTTCATTAGTAAGAATGACAATAAATAGGGGCCTTCTGTATGTATCTGAAGTTATTTCTGACGTTTAATCTTAATAACCATTTTTTATATTGTTTTAATATTAGACAAGCTATTTAATATCTAACTATTCTATAAAACCTAGTTCTCATTTTTTACAATTTCGCCATCTTCTGCATATAATTTTAAATTTTCTTAAAACAATTAACTTAATATTTCTCTGAAACTCAATAAATGTTGTGGAACACTTAACTTGCTTTTTTAACTTTTAAAGTTTCACCTGTAATGAATTATGTTAAATTCTATATCCGAATTACCTTTTCACCAAAGCTTGTTAAATATCTTTAGAATATTGTTAGTTTTATATTTCCTGTTTTGTGTATCCGTTTTGAAAACAAGATGTACTTCTCAGAATCATAAACTCTGTAATACTGGAAGTTGTTTAAAGTTCTTCTGCTTGTAGAACATATTTAAATGTTGATAAAATGTATTAATGTACATAAACGAACATAAAATATTTTACATTTAGATCAAATACATTTACAGTCCATTACATTTATTTACAAATACTAGGGGGCTCGGCACCCTACGAGCTACGCTCGCCAACCCCCCATTCAGACACCTCAGTCTCTAAAAACACGCTAATTTGATCGGCTTTAAACAGATTTTAAAAGATTGAATTATAATTTAATAAACAGTGGCGATCTCCCTATAATCGGGTTTCTATTCATTTCTCTTCGATTGGGGAATTTTAAGGAAAAATCAGCTGCTGTTAAAAGATACAATTGCTGTTTTCGTCTTTGATTATATAAAATCAGTTAAACATTTCAAAATAAGCTAATATAATAAGCAAATCTGCATCAAAATGCAAATATATTTCACAAGTACCAATGCCTTCTTTTGACGGAAACGACACAGAAGGTTAACGAATCTTAACTAAACCATTTAAGCCATTTCTGGCACGCATATCATATTCGCCCCATATTGGCGCGATTTTTTTTCGGTTGCCAATTTGGCGAAAACATTAACAGCATAAACAACATAATCCGGATTACCACATCAAGCAAAATAACCACACTTTGGCGCCAGTTACGTACCCGTTGCGTATATGACATTGGCGTCAGAAAAAAATCGCGCCAATATGGGGCGAATATGACATCTGTGCCCAATTTCTTTATTTTCTGCTTCACAGATTTTTCACTTTCAAATCATATTTTTTGTCGATGACACTTCAATTTCAGCTTGTAATCTTTTTTTTATCTTTATTAAATTACTAAATAGTCGCTCGAAAGCAGTCTAAACGCGTTCAATAAAGTTAATATTACTCTTATTAATATAATCTCAAAATATCAAAATAATGTCTCGCGCAATTTTTTAATTTAAACTGTTTTGCAATATTACTTTTTGTTCATTTAAGTAATAAGTGTAATGTAACGTAAATGTGACGTAATTTCTCCTATTTAGGACTTCTAACGCATGTTAATGAATTTATTATTTTACAATATTCTTTCTCTTTTAAAATTCACGTGTAAGTATAGTTTTTATGAAGTATTTTCAATAAGTTCCTGCTTTTCATACGTAATTATTTAATCCTAATTTGAATGATTTTTTTCTGTTAATAATAGTCACGTGTAAAATAAATTTTTAATTTGAAGCAAACATTATGATTTACGTTGTTTATACAGTTGGCAACAGTTTAAATTAATACCAATTTCTCAAATAAGTAAAAAATATCTCTCGAAATGCTGAAAATTTGAATTTAAAATAGAAATAAAACCTCAAAAAATAAGTCAAATTAAAAAACGAAATACAGTCTGCACACCGGGAACTTCAAATGCATTAAATGATCTAAAAATGATTAAATTCCCATGAATAGTTTTTGCTCCTATAAAACTTTTTTTAGTGGAACGATTTTGTCCAACTTTAGCATAAAATATCTCTTAAAATAATTCTTCGACTTGAAAACTGTCTGCATCAGCGTGTTTATCAAACATTTCTGTATAATACTACAGATTTTCATATTTTTGTATGCATTATTTTTCTTAATATTAACGAAGAAAGACCTCCGGTCACAAAAAAATCAAAACCGGCGGCGGCGGCGGCGACAGCGGTAGTTACATTTTTTTAGAATAGAGAGATTTCATGTTGAATAATGCAGAAGTCACTATTTAAAGTGTTAAAATCTGACTAAGTTATTAATCAGTTTAAACGGAAACGCTGCTTTATTCATGAAAATACTGTATTAATATTGAAACTGTGTTTTATAAATACTCATAATTTATTTCAAAATAATAATATGTATTTATAAATATGTTATTAAAAATATGTTATTATATATTTTAACGTTATATGTTATTATATTTACACATATATATGTATATATAACACTGGCCCCCGGCTAACAGAAAAGTACCTTAAAACTTTATTTTAGTTTCATGTGGGATATGATATGTTGCGAAAACGCAACGTCAATACAAATCAAGTACTTTTTTGACATATGAAAATCTCTGAAGCTTTTGCTATGCATCGGTACATAACATTTACTATACATGTTTATTGTTTAACTGCTACAATATCTGTATCGTGAATTGCTAAATTTTATTTCATTCTTCATAATGAACATAAACTAAAATTTATCAAATTAAATTTTACAAAATATTTCGTATTATTTCGTAAATAGTTCTATTTTTTTACAACTAGAATTAAGTATCATTTTCGTTATCTTAAAAGTAATATAGACTATATGTGATAATAGATGTGGTGAAAAAAATTCACAATTTAAAACAAATCTCAAATATAATGTTGCGATAACACAACGTCAGTCTTTAATGGGTTATATTGCCCTCCCCCGACATAAGACACATGTGCACGTGCAGTGTTGCCATGGATGTATAGTTAAACATCAAGTGTGTTCAGAAACGCTTTTTTTATTATATCATGTTGTTGAAAAATCATTACCAAAGTCCTACATTAATCGGTTAACCGTTGAATAGCATAAAACATATACTTTTCTACAGAATTTTCCTAAAACATTTTTCTCTCTGCTTTGAATGATTTTCTGTTGAAAAAAAGTTTTACAATGCAACTTCACGCTTTCTAAAAAATATTTTCATATTTCAAGGTAGCTAGGACTAGAGATGTAAATTTTCCGGAAAATCTGAAGTGGTTGAAAAAAAAAACGTTTTTTTTCCAATTCTTATCTCAAAAAATTGGAAATATTGGAAAAATTAATTTCCTATAAATGTTTATCAACAATAAGTTATATTTTCTTAAAAAGCATACAATAACAAACCTTTTCAATATTTATGCATACTATAAAAAAAAATATTTTCCCTTTACATGTAAATATGTTATTAAAAAAAGAGAGAGAGAGAAAAAGCCAGTTTTTAAAAGTTTATCCTTTCAGTCTCAGAATTCTGACAGTAGCCTTTCTTGCTTAATTTAACACCAGTGTTTGTAATATATCATGTGTCTGTTGAAATGATTTTTCAGTAGCACTTGTTTGACTATATCAGTAGAGCTAATTAAAAAAAAAATCTTTAGTTTCAACCAATATCGCTGTAGTTTTAAAACAGTTTTAATCCGTAAAAAGTCTTACTGTAATAGCATATAAGGTACATTTCATCTACATAGTACTGGTTTTAAAATACATAAAGGATACCAGTGTAAAAGAAACAAACTATAGTAGTTCTGGTATTATTATAAATACTATTATCATTTTCAAATCTTCCGTTGCTTAAAAATTTGTATTGTTTTACAATATTATCCCCACCACCACCACCACCACCACCTTACAGTTATAATTTTCATTTCCTGTATATGTAGTTTTGGTACAGCTTTTCAGACGCAATCTAAACTATGTTTTAGTAAGATTTAGATCCTTAATATTGAAAGCAGTATTTTTTTTTTAAATGAAACTTTTAAAACAGGTGGATTTTTCCATATGTTTAAAAATTGTTTTCAACTAGATTTTTACAGTGATTTGCTTACATTTTCTTTGCAAATTTTGTATGGATTTATATTTTCTGAAAATACATTTAGACAACTCTAAGAATCTATATTTCAAGAAAAGAAAAAAAATCATGCATTATTTCAGCTGCATCTTATCATGAAAAGAAATTTTTATAACAATAATGAAAAATTACAGCCATCCGAATAAAACTAAATGCATGTTTCAAATTTTACATTAAATTTTCCATTTTACCAATTTTATTATTGGTATAATATGGAAATACTTTTGCACATAAATTTTCTTTTTTAACGAGAATGTTGCATTTAATTATCTTAGCAAGGATTTGCTTGGATTTTCTTTTTCACACGATCATATTTTTGCGAAATTGTGAACATTTATAAAAACTTGTAAACTTGTAAAAAATGTGAATTAAGTGCAAAAAATATAATCGGAATTTTGTGAATTAGAAATAATCATATTTGAGTTTTTACTCAGGCATTATTGAGAATGGGCCTTTGTACATATAAACAGCTAGACAATAGATTCATTGGTTATTGCAGCTATTATACATTGTTTTTTTTATTATTATTCTAAAATCATTACGTTTGTGAAGGATTTAATTTGGAGATTGTAAATTAATTCTGAACTGTCTATTTTTAAGAGAAATAATTTTGCTAAAGGTCATATATTTTAAACAGAAAAAACTGTGAAAGATCGTTTAAGAGACTCAAGTTCTTTCTACAGAAATTCCTGCTTATAGATAAGATTTTCCATGTTAAAGTTTTCATGAGGGACACTAAACATGAAAAAAGTATAAATGAAAGTATCAAAATGTAGCAATTATAAAATTATGACTTCATTATTTTGTAAATGAAATTTCAATTTTTCCAATTTGAAAAAATTGAAAAATAGCCCTTCTGAAAGAAAACTGAAAAAAAAAAAAAAAGGTTTTTTCAACTTTTCCAGGGTTTTTTTTTTTGAGCATTCCCTCGAATCTCTAGGTAGGACACTGTTTAGTTAGGCAGTGAAGCCGTATTGTTTTCTTTTAATAGGCAGTGATAACACCATTCAAATTTTAAAGGTCTTGAATAGACACATTTCTGTCCCTTTCCTTAAGTGAATTTCACACATTATCGTCTAAGTCACACATATTCATATATATATATACACATTGCTTATATATATTATTGCTTTAAGAATGCAAGAATGCATTTCAGCGAAAACTGCTTTAAAATGTTTTGATAATTGCTTTGCTTATCAGTTGTTTCGATATTGAGAGAAAAAATCACTTTTATACTGAATTACTAAGTCGTGGAACAGCTGAACAGAAAAAAAAAATTACTGAGACTTATTTATAAATTAAAAATGATGGAGAGATGGTGTGTATTTAAAATAATAAAAACACAATTTGCATATATATATAATTTAAAAATTCTTCTAAATAATAATATTATCATAGTATACAATGAATTATTATATGACCTGAGTTTCATCTATATACAGGGTGATTCAGCTCGTCGGTGACAAACTTTAAGGATCGATAGAGCACACCTAGACGAACATTTTTGAATAGGGAATGTAGGGTCCCTGACGCGATGGTAAGGCGCTAGGCGCTTTCGAAAATTTGGGTGCCGAAATTCGAAACGTCATAAAAACTAGGGAAATGGTTAGATTTTCTTGCTTGTTGCGTCGAAATGATTCTGTTTGTTTAGACTTTCTTCAGTACCAATTTGATAAGCGTATCTCTTAAAACATGGATAGGGGGCGCTGCAGACTTTGGAGAGCTAGACAACAACTTTAAGCCCGTTATTTTGATAATTTAACACATGCTCGCCAAAGTTTATACTCTAACTTAAAGTTTGAACCCAAAAGTAGAGCCCTGCAAAAAGCGTAAGAGCCGGAATAAAATGTCAAAGTACAGGGTGGTCGAAACTCGAAGGCTCCTAAGAGATAAACAAACAGATTTCTTGACTTATGGCATGCATTTTCATGATTCTGTTTGCTGGGGCTCTCTGAAACTCAGTTGAACGGTACAAAAAGAAACATCGATAGGGGGCGCTTTGGGCAAAAAACATAATTCGTTGACATTTCGGACGCTAACTGGAAACGGGGCGCTACGATCAGTTAGAAACAAAACAAGAGAGTAATTTACTTATCATAAGAAGCTATTAAAACTGCAGTTTGTTTGTTTTTTTAACAAACATAGCTGGTTTCAATCATGCACAATGCGCGCAATAAAATTTACATAAGGTGCTTTTTGCTGATTTATGCAAAAGATATCGTACCATATCGATATGCAAAAGATACGTAATGCGTAGACGACAACGCGAGATGACGTAGTTGTATGCGCAGACACGTCTTTTGAACGTGCGGTACCTACTTAAGCTTCGGGTTACTTGTCTGAAGATCGGTAGTAGGATGGAACGGTACACAAACTCTGAATTGGCTGACATGCACTTGGCGTATGGCGCTGCTGGTTGTAATGGACGAGCCGCTCAGCGGTTGTACGCCGAGCGTTACCCCAACAGGCAAATCCCCTGCCATGCCTTCTTCGCTCGAGTACACCAGAGATTGTCCACAACGGGATCTTTCGACGGAGGCAGGCCTGAACGGGAGCGATCAGTGAGCACCCCCGACAACGAAGAGGCTGTGCTTAACCTGGTTGAGGACAACCCAGGTCTTAGCACGAGAGATATCGCCAGACATGTTGGCATTTCGCAAGCAACTGCGTGGCGCATCTTACGTTCCCGGAATCTGCACCCCTACCACATCCAGCGGGTGCAGTTGCTCAGAGAGCAGGATTTTGGCCCTCGAGTGGAATTCTCAAGATGGTACTTGGCGATGAGATCCAGGGATCCCCGTTTTGTAAACAGCATTTTGTTTACGGACGAGTCCACCTTCAGCCGGGAGGGAATGTGGAACGTCCACAACAGTCATGTGTGGTGTGATGAAAATCCACATGAAACCAGAAGCCGAGCAGCCCAGGAGCGTTTCTCAGTAAATGTGTGGGCCGGCATTCTGGGGGATTGCCTCATTGGCCCTTATTTGTTACCTGAACGGCTGACAGGTGGAAATTACCTGATTTTCCTGGATCAAGTGCTGCCGCAGCTTCTGGATGAGGCGCACGTACCCGAAGGTTCGCGTCGCCAGATGTGGTTCCAGCACGATGGAGCTCCGGCCCATTACACGAACGACGTGCGTCTCCATCTAAACGCAAGGTATGGCCAGCGGTGGATCGGGCGTGGGAGTCCAGTTCACTGGCCTGCCCGATCACCAGACCTCACCTGCTTGGATTTCTTCCTTTGGGGTTACCTGAAGGCCGAGGTATACCATACACCTGTCAGCAGTGCTGAAGAACTTGTGGCGCGCATTGTGGCAGCTGCAGGGCAGATCAGAGATACTCCTGGCATTGTTGGAAACACACACTCCTCAATGCGACGGAGGTGCGAAGCCTGCATCATGGCCCAAGGTCGAAATTTCGAGCATCTTCTGTAGTGTTATTTTTTGTAAATAAATTTCCAGTATCATTGATGTTTTTGGTCTAAATTTATTCAGAAGTGTTGAGCAGAGGTAGAAAATGTGTTTTCATTATTACTAACTGATCGTAGCGCCCCGTTTCCAGTTAGCGTCCGAAATGTCAACGAATTATGTTTTTTGCCCAAAGCGCCCCCTATCGATGTTTCTTTTTGTACCGTTCAACTGAGTTTCAGAGAGCCCCAGCAAACAGAATCATGAAAATGCATGCCATAAGTCAAGAAATCTGTTTGTTTATCTCTTAGGAGCCTTCGAGTTTCGACCACCCTGTACTTTGACATTTTATTCCGGCTCTTACGCTTTTTGCAGGGCTCTACTTTTGGGTTCAAACTTTAAGTTAGAGTATAAACTTTGGCGAGCATGTGTTAAATTATCAAAATAACGGGCTTAAAGTTGTTGTCTAGCTCTCCAAAGTCTGCAGCGCCCCCTATCCATGTTTTAAGAGATACGCTTATCAAATTGGTACTGAAGAAAGTCTAAACAAACAGAATCATTTCGACGCAACAAGCACGAAAATCTAACCATTTCCCTAGTTTTTATGACGTTTCGAATTTCGGCACCCAAATTTTCGAAAGCGCCTAGCGCCTTACCATCGCGTCAGGGACCCTACATTCCCTATTCAAAAATGTTCGTCTAGGTGTGCTCTATCGATCCTTAAAGTTTGTCACCGACGAGCTGAATCACCCTGTATGTATACAGAAAAATACGCTTTCTTTCTTTCTTTCTTTCTTTTTTTTTTTTTTTTTTTTTTTTTCATTTTCATATCAATTATAAAATTTCGAATATTTAATACCTACGTTATTGTATGCTTTAGAATTGCCTGTGTCATATGGTATTGTCTTAGTTTTACGAAAGTTTTTTATCACTGAAACCGCTGTAAAATGCTCAAGCAATCCCCATTTCTGCCAATGGTCTGCTGTAAAAAAACCTCTTTTTTACTGAATTTCAAGTCATGAGACGTGGATATTCCCCAGCATCCTCCTCTTGTCTTCTTTTAGTGACGTCACTATCAGCTGTAGGTTGAGGGTGTCGAATGATTTATGACCATCACTATGACAGGGTGGGCCTTAGAGAGGCTGTTTCGCGTTTCCTTTTCGTAATGTTTATAAATTGTGCCCACAGAATATATTTAAAAGCGAAGATCAGCTTTATAAATGCTTTCAAAAGTTTCATTTATTGCTTAAAAAACGGCAGATGTTGTTAAAAGAGATAGATATATGCGTTTATTCTAAATTTTGTGTTATTATTTAAATAGCTTGGAGTGTTAATGCCGTAAGTTAGAGCTTATGAATTTCTCTTATGATAACTTAATGATGAGGAAATGTTCAGAGAGACGATTTCAAATAAAATATTTAATTAAGAAATAATCTATTATACACGGAACTGTACTTAAAGTTAAATAACAAGGCACAGACAAAGTGACATAAAAGCGTCTAGCAGTTTGTCATCAATAATTTTATGTGATAATTTAAATGAATATGTTTAAATAGTATATTTATATTTATGTGTATATTTAAAAAGTAAATGTAAAAGTTTTAAGTTATAGTTATACTTCTATGACCCAAATTGCATTTATTTTTTATCTCAGTTTATTTTATATGATTGTGGCGACAAGATAGAGGCTGATATTTCGCATTGAATTATGACATTCAAATAATATAGTAGGGTAAAGTGGACATATTTCGCCCCTCTCCTAATTTCCGCCCCCTTTAACTTCTCTGCTTCTGCAAAAATGGCGCCACTTATGACGCAATGCACAAGGAACGGAAGGTAAAAGGGTTCAGTGTTGAAAGTTTCGTTCGCCAAGACGCATACATGAATTAAGGACGGCGAATTTCCTATTTTTAGAAGCCCTGAGTTCTTATTACGTCGCTTGTAGAACGTTATTTACTGTACTGTAAGTATTTATTTCTTACTCATTGCATATATTTTACGTTGGTAAGATGCTGACAGTAGCATACAGTGAGTTTTAGGACGTTCTGTTCAACTTACGGGAACTGAAGCTCCGTCATATTGGGAAGTAGCGTGGTCCCAATTTCGTCCCCCTTGCAGTTCTTATTTTCGTCCCGGGGACGAAATTAGGAATGCTTTTTCATGACATTTTTTTCCTCATGTTTGGATGGCTAATGTTTCGTTATGTTATTCTTCCACTGATAAATAGTACATTTCTTTGTGCCTTACTTTATTGTAAATTAAATGACTTATTTATTTAGAAATAAATTTGGATTTAGTTTTAAGTTAAGCCTCGGCGTATTCGATTTTTTGGGGGGACGAAATTAGGACCATTTTTTTTCCTTTGCATTTTTTAGATACTTTCGAAAAAACAAATTTTCGCATTGTTAAAATTTTTTTGTACGATATTTGCCTATGTTTGTATGTGCGTGTGTAGTTAGTCTAACTAAAATCCAAATTTGGTAGATTTTCACTGAAAATTACAACTTACAAGGGCCTAAAATTGACTGGGGAACGATAATAGGGCACCTTACCCTATCAAAGAATTAATTTGATTCACAAGTCACTAAGATATGCTTTAAAAGTCAACAATATATGCATAAAAGTTTTTCTAATATCCGTAAATGTGGATTGATCACTCTGATTTCTAAAAAACAAATCTCGTCATTATTCTGTTTTTTTTTTTTTTTTTTTTTTTTTTTTTTTCCTTTTCTGAAGAAATGATCGAAGGTTAAAATTTTTTATCTCACAGGTCTGAAAAATATTATTGTTTTTCATTTCTTTACCATTTTAGATATTTCTAAGTGTTTTGGTCGTACTCATTTGTTTTTAAATTCTTGGCTGTTTCCTCTGTCTGTAGGAGTTTTCCAAAAAATTTTGATAAATATCCAGGAAAATTATACGAAAGATCAAGAAGAGACATTTAAAAATATTTTACATGTGCCCGTTCTTTTATTATTTTGTTCAAAGGAAATTTTCTTTTAAAAAAAAAGAGAAATCAGGAAAAAATTAAATACTGTAGGAAATTAAAAATAATTAATTTTTGATAGAGGAAAATTATGCAGAGAAATTAAAGGAAAATAAATTATAATGAACGAACATGTTTTCAAACAATGATTAATTAATTAGGAATATATATATATATATTTACAAATATATGATTGAGCGGAATTAGGAGGATATTTGTAAAAATATTTCATATCTTTGTTAGTTTCTTTGTAACAGTTCTCTAAGAAATGTTTGTTAAAATGTATTATATTATTTTAGTTTGAATAATAGAAGAAATCAATATGCTGTTAAGCATTTTATGTCATACAATTTTATCTTCTGACATGGATTCGTCAATGCATCTTCGAACGACTCCAATACCTTGTTCAACTTTTTTTAGAAAGCATTGGTGACGCTATTTTCTTTATTTCCCTTTATTCTACAGATTTAGCACTTACAGATCGCTTTTTGCTTCCTATAGTGCCCTCCTATATGCTGAATCTAAACCTAAATTCATTATCATTATACTATTTAAGAAAGTCAGAAGTAAGTTTTTAAAAACTTAAACTTTATTCCAAAAGTAAGTTTTAGAAGAAAAAAAGATGTATGTCTGTGAAAAGGAATGAAAGTATATAATTTAATGGAATATTAAAAAGCCTTAGAAAGACGTTATAAAAGATTATAAATATGTCAAAATTAGTTATATAAGCAAATAAAGAATATCTGCGTAAAGGATAAATGCCCATTTTAGAAATAATTTGCTGTATTCTAGCTTTTATACTTTGCTAAAGATACGCAGTAAAGAATATAATGTTAGTGCGTTTGGTAAGCTTAGTTAAAATTTTAAATTGAGACATGTTGATAATTTGAGCCGTTTTAAATGTTGTCATCGTTGAGGTAACCATTAACTATTACTTTTGACAAAATTAATTCATGAAGATAAATGACATTAGGTGAAGATAAATCTCTATCATGTACCTAAATTAATGCATTCATCATTAATCAAGTTCTAAAAAATAGCATATGTGTGTATCATCATGAGTATATCACGAACCTTTCTAATTTTCACTTTAGATTAAAGTGTCAACTTTGGAAAAATAATGCAGTGTGGTTTTTTGTTTGATACTATGCATTTAGATCAAGTTAAGTTGAAAACTTGAAACAGAAACTTTTATAACTATGGTGTTTGACGTAGCATTGATGTTTGATGAAACAACAGTAGATTTTTTTTTTTTTTTTTATAATGAACTGCTAAATAACATTTTTTACATACATAAAGCATTTTCATAGTGATAGCTTTAAAAAAAGGTTATTGTAAAACCGATTTAATAGAGAAACATTTTATTACAGTTATGCAATAAAAGGTTTCGGATAAGAAGAATTGACATACAACTGACAATGCCGTCTAAACGAAAAACGGATTAAAGATGCTACACTGTATGTTGCAAATTAGGAAATAAGTTTATTCGTTCTTTATTTAGAAGTTTAAAAAAAAAATAATCTTAAAACTTTATACATGAGCTGTTGTTGTGTCAATTTTTAAAATTTAGTTTGGAGCGTAAATTTAGAAAAAAGGAATCAGGTTGTACTTTCTCTGCAACAAAAGTTCTATTTTGTAAGAAAAGCTTTCACTAACTGTATGTATAATTCATCCCCTACTATACTTATAATCATAAATCTAAAAACAAAGTTTCAATACTAGACTCACGGAACTTTTTTGAAAGCGCATTGTCATTTTATTACACTGTCTTAAAAAAAATATAACAAATTGACATTCAAAATAGCAGCATTTTATTTTCAAGTATATTAAACAAAAATAAATTGTTATTGTGTTTAACCCTTTATCTACTGACGGTACTTATAAGTACCACTCACTTTAAACTTTCATCCCATGGTGAATATTACTAATATTGTAATGGTATTTTGCAAAAAAAAACACTTTTAACTCCACATTATCCGGATACATGGCAGCAGAAGTTCTAAGTTTGTCATTTTAGCGAGGAAGGAGGCTATCTTTGACACAGTCGATGTGTTTTGTTTCGACATTTTGTACACATTGTCACGCTCGTCTTCTTATTGCTGCAAACACAGTAAAGGATATAAGATAAATTTTGGATTTTTTTAAAGTGTTCATTGTGATCTTAGAATACAGTTTGACTAGCTATTTTAGGAGAACGGTGTATGGATTTGATTTAACAGTTGAATTACTGGGTGGTACTTATAAGCCCCGTCAGTGCACTGGGTGTTGGAGAAAAACTTCTTATTTACTTTTCGTCTGGCCCCACCAGTGGCCGAGAGGTTCTGCTCTCGAAGCTGGTAGACGGGAGGTGCTGGGTTCGATCCCAATCGCGCCCGTCGGCCTAATCGTTCGGAGTTTTCGTGGTTTTCTTCGAACCTTGGATTTCCAAGCGTTAATACGGGTTAGGTTCCCTTAGAAAGACCCCCACGAAGGGCACTCCCCCCCTGGGCCCATATCCCTCGTGCAGATAATTGGCCGTCATAAATACAACCAACCAACCAACCAACTTTTCGTCTGTGTATTTATCCATCGTTTTTATCTGCTTTAAAATGTAATAACTGAAATGTAGTATAGTAACGATTTCCCTGGTATTTCTTTTCTGTTTCATTGTTATTTTTTATAGGAAATCCAAAACTTGTGGCACCGGCTCGTTTTTGCTATGCTAGAAATGGCTTATGTAAATTCATATATTGCATATGTGGAGATGCGAGAGAATATGTTTTCCCTCTAATATAGACGTCGCATAACTAAAGGACTGCTAACAAGATTTAAACCTAAAAAAAAGGGTTTTTTTAACCCTTTCAGTAGCAAAGCATTTTCAAATCTAAAGTGTTGAAATAAATGATTTGCACCGGAATTAGCCAAAACATTTATTTTTAAAGGAGAAAAAGCCTATATTTCACATAATTATTAAATCAAAAATATTTTCTGGTGCCACTTGAAATACCATGTGGGTTTTCTATAACTATATTTTAGTCATAGGGTACTGGCGGTACTTTAAAGCACTACTTTAATTAATTGCCTCTAAGTAGTTAAATTCCTCATGGGTGAGACATTTTTTATGTTTATCCTTTAATTTTCATTGTAGTGATTGAAAAAAAAAAATGCATGATAAAAATTGCAGTAGATAAAGAATTAAATTTTGGAACATTTACAAATATTTCACGAAAAATTGTATTTGGAAACATAAACTTACAGAGTGTTTTCTAAAAATTGTAGCTAGACGTTTAGCCGGAAGGTGATGGAACATATAATGCGAATGCTTTTAAGAATCACCCTTTTACTACATTTTGTTTTTGTTTCTTACTGCAGAAGATAAATGGTCAGGCTAAGTGCAGTCGAAACATTTTCCTCCAGTTTCGCGAAACAGAGGACTTATAAAAAGAGGGCTGATTACACTTCTTTTGATAGCACTTGTTTTAAAGACATTACTTACGGTTCTTTAAATTAAGTTAGAATGTTACTGATCTGAAATCTGAGGAAGTTAACATGATTAAGTAATCTGTTGCGATTGTATTTCCATTAATTTTCGGTGGAAAGTTTAAACTAACATTAAAGAATTATCCTAGTCACCGAATCTGCCAGATTAAGAAATACTTTAATTCAAAAGTAAATTTTCTAGTTCCATTATGTAAAACATTTCCTCAGTGTGGAAAATAAAGGGTTAAAATTATTCGATTGATATTATATTATTATTTCATATTTTCAAATAATGATTTTTCTACAAAACAATTCCTTGCAAAAGTTCTTGCAACAGATGAATGTTTTCCACTGTAATTCTAGTTTCTTCTAATATTTTTGTTTTCCTCTGCATATAGAATAAAAAAGAAAACTGAAGCAAATCACATCGATTATGTAATACTTTACAAAACTACAAGAAATTTTTTATGAAACTTCATCTTTTTAGTCAATTAAAGGAAATATCATATTAAAATATTTAGAAAAAAACCATAAAACAACTGAAGATCAATTTCAAGCAATTCATTTCCATACAGAGTAACGCATTTGAATTAGTTTGTAAATACTTGTGTATAATATGCAAAAATTTAATCTATCTCGATTAGGCATAACACATATAAAAACACCTTTTCGACAATTATCGTCCGTAGATGGCAGTGTATCCACATATTCATTCTCTTAGATGATTTTTTCTTTTTCTCTTTCTGCTCTCTTTACAATAAGAAAGTATTACATTCGTGAAAAAATATCGATTTCTATTTTTCGACGGATTTATATGTTTTACAAGGTCTTAATACGATTTGGCTGTTTTTAGAAAATGTTTGTCTGTAAGTATGTCTGTGAGTCTGCCTGTATGTGGCACAAATTTGTGGCAGCTCTATCTCAAGAACTAATGCACGAATTTAATAAACTTTTAGATTCATTT
This sequence comes from Maratus speciosus, assembly GCA_963932465.1. Classification (NCBI taxonomy): domain Eukaryota; kingdom Metazoa; phylum Arthropoda; class Arachnida; order Araneae; family Salticidae; genus Maratus; species Maratus speciosus. The sequence continues at coordinate 375,592,009 of OZ010788.1, read as the reverse complement.
ATACCTTGATATAAGTTTATTATGATTACTTTTTGGTGTAAATCGTCCAATAGGTGGCGCTGCTATGCTGTATTTTTCTGATTTCTACAATTAGTTCTATCTCAAAAACTAAAGCATAGATTTTTATCAAACTTCTGATTCAGTTATAACTTCATATAAGTTCGTGAAGATTAGGTTTTAGTGTAACTCGCCCAATAGGTGGAGCTGTTACGCATCATTTAATTTTACGATTTCCTCAATAGTTCTATCTCAAGAACTAATGCACGGATTTTCATCAAATTTTACATTCTGTCAAATGTGAACATAAGTAGTAGCTAATTAGGTTTTCGTGTAAATATACCAAAATGTGGTGCTTCTATGCTGCATTTCTAAGGATATCTGCAACAGCTCTATCTCAAGAACTAATGCGCGGATTTTCATCAATCTTCAGATTAAGTTGGACGATGACATAAGTTTTTTCATATTAGGCTTGGATGTAAATTGCCAGACACGTGGCGCTACTATACTGCATTTTTTTCAGGATATACATGGTTTTAGCGATTGTCATATCTCAAGAACTATTCAACGGAATACTGTCAAACTTCATATTCTGTTAGACTTTGACACAATTTAGCACTGACTAGCTTTTCGTGTTTATCATATAACAGGTGGCGATGCTGTGCTGCAATTTTTGTTATAACTGTATCTCAAAAACTAATTCAAAGAATTTAGTCAAACTTCATATTCTGTTGCATTTTCTCTTCAACAGTTCCATATTACGCTTGGGTATATACCGTTCAATATTGTCGATCTTTTGCTCATTGGATTGTGAATGTTAGTTGCTAAGAGGGTGGTGACCAAATTCATGATTTTTTCGTAAAATTCGATGCTTAAATTTACTTTGGAAATTCCCACAATTTAACGAACCTATATCTTTAGATTCCTCGTTATTAGCGTAGATTGTCATTTAATTTTGGCACTGATATAGCAAATTTTAAAGTATTAACATGTATGAAATAGAAGAAAGTTTTGGATTGGCACATCTGACTAGTTTTTTGTAGTCACAACGCGAATATAGTTTCAGCTTAAAAATGTGTAAAACACATTTTCAGCAAATACCGCCTATACGGTAGTTAACTCTAGTACTTTTAGGCAACGATTATTAGAGTTTACATAATTTTCACATAGTATAATATACCTAGAGAATAGCATGTGAGACTTGCGCAAACGGTAAAACAGTTATTTGAAGTCTTGAAACAGACACTGATAATTTATGATTTTGAAATTTACATTAATATATTGACTCAAACAATGTATCTGAAAAAACTCTGGTAAAGTTCTTGGCTGATAAAAACCACGACGGACGTATGGTTTTTATCAGCCAATGTATGTGCAATCTTTTATTGTTCCAAATTTCAATTGTTGTAAACTATTTCTAATTCCTTTGTCAAGCCTATGGCTATGGTATAATAACGAGCAATTTTCATGCCAAACCGTGTCAACCGTGGAAGTCTTCCGCTTAAAATATATGAAATGGAAGTGTAATAAAATAAGAGAGTTCTATTCATTTTCCTCGATATTTCGTTAAAACAACAATTTAAAAAATGACGTTATTTTAACGCAATCTTAGTAAAATTCCACAGCTTTAAAATTTAGAAAGATTTTTTCCTTTGGATAGTGTAAGAGAAATAAATACAATTTCTCTGAAACTGCGGAAAGAGATGTAACACATTCAACGAAATTGCATAGCATTTATTGAAATTGAAAGCATTCCTGTGAATTTATGGCATAATAAAGCATTATGTTTAAAGCCATATTTACATATAATTGGAAAAATATCTCAATTTCGTGATTTTTTTAGACAATAGAGAAAACTTATGAGCATTTTTTTTCCAAACGTATATTAATCTTTTAAAAATTGAATCATACTTTTCTTTATCAAAAAAGAAGCAAACAAATAAATAAAATAAAATGGCTTCCAAGAAGCGGTTTGTAAATCTCTCCTTTGGAAAAAATGCTGATTTGCGTAGATTACAGTTTATTTAAAACTTGGTCTGAAATCAGAAATGCATTTCCGTACTTCAGTAAACTTATGGCATGAAAAAAAAAAACTATTGAAAAAGATAGAAAGTTTGGAAAAATGGCGGACGCTTTAAATTAATCTTTATTACTTTACCTGTGTTTTTGGCCTTTGAGCTGCTGTAATAAATGTCTTTAATATTGGCAATTTTAATATATCCATGATACATTCCATAGTTAAAAGCCTTAACTTTTCTGGTGAAAATACCAAGCCAATTATTTAAACGGTTCAGTTGCTAGAACCTATGGAGATTTGAAAAACCTTGTTTCGAGAAAACGTTTCTTAATCGATATGAGTTAAAGTAAAAAGTATTTCTGGGTTTTTCATTTTGGTTTCCGAACACGAATTTGAGGCAAAAATTTTCAAATTCCAAAACGCGCAAAAAGTTTAAAAAAATTATTTTTATAAAACAGCATGTAGTCGGCCATTGGTGCACCATACAAGAGTCCTTGTGCTGTCCCACAACTCTGTAAATAATGGATAGCTTTAAAAACTCTTTTAGAAGCACTATTACTATATTTATACTTTTTCATAACATACGAAAAAGTCGTTTTTTTTTTTAAAATATATAAGTGAACCTTGGCTTACGTGTAAACTAATATTTATACTTCAAAAAATTAAATCTACAATGCTTGTATGAAAATGAAGATATTTTCAAGACACTTTCAGTCGTATTGTCATACTTGAAGTTTTGTTTGAAAAGAGAAACAGTTGTTTCTGAATTGTTTTATTCCCTATATGATTTTTATATAATAAATTCCTATATGATATGATAAATTCCTTTACGTGATGTAAAACGGATTGGCATACATGGAAACTCACATTTACACTCAAAAAATTATATCTACAATGCTTATATGAAAATGAACATATTTTCAAAACACTTTCAGTCGTATTGTCAGACCTGAAGTTTTGTTTGAAAACAGAAATAATTGTTTCTGAATTGTTTTATTCCCTATATGATATAAATCGTAAAATAAGGCTATAAGGTATATTTATAATAAGTAGCTCTAATATACAAACAAAATGGGAAATAAAAAACTGCTACTCTATATTTAAAGCCAGTTCGCCGTCACATTTATAGCGTCTCAAAGAAAGCGACTTCATATTTAGGAGATTTTTTTCCTTATTACATTTTTTATTAAAATCTCTGAAGTATAGGATATGTTTTAAATCAAAATATATTTAAATGAAGGTACTGCATCATTTAAAATGATTATATGGTAAAACTTTTACGTTTTATATAAAAGAGGACATTATCTGCTCAGAATGACGTTAGTTTCGATTGCGAGATTCCGGAGAATGAGTCTGCATTTTTATTGGCATTTAAAAACAAAGTACACGTGTTATCATTTTTGTTAAAATAGGACGAAGTTTGCTACGGTGTGGGAACAGAAAATAAAAGGTCGTATTAGAAAACAAAATGTTAAAAAAAAAAAAAAAAAAAACTCTGTATAATAACAATCTATGTCTGCTGGTTAAAACAAGTAAAAAGATATTCTTGAGAAATTTTTTGCTAGCCAGTAATTGTAGAGAATATTATGTAATGTAACAAGAGACCAGATAGTGAGTTTAAACATCTGTGTTATATGTTCTAAAATTATTTCTCAAGGAATTGTTGTCAGATTTTGTTTCAGTCCATGACGGTCCTGGTATCTGGTATTGCACTACATAGTCATCTTCTGAACAGAAAGGATACGTCGGAATATAGTCACATAGATACCATTGGAATAAGAGCTTTGCTCACTCATTTAAATAATGTTTCGTTAATCTTGAAAACGCATAATAAATCTAAAATGCACATTATGGAATATCTCAAATGTATGATAATGTATCAGAAATGTTTGTGCAGCTCTGTTTAATAACTGTAAATGCTACATCTAGTAAGTTCGATAGAAAAGATGCTAACATGCGCCCCAAAAATATATATCAGTATCGTTATCTTAGGGACTGTATGCATAACATTGTGAAAACACATTTCCTAAAATTACAGTAATCAGATCGAATTTTTGTGTGTCTCTGTAAATGAACAATTAATACTATGTCCATCTGTTTCTATAGGAAATATGATGTAGTAAATATTTACATCTAAGATTATTTTTGATAGGGAGTTTTATACTGAAGCTAAAAATAGGTTTTTGAACTTGATAAAAACGCACGGATAAAAATATTTTATCGCATCTTGATAAAAATAAAAAACCACTAATTTTTACCATATGTTGGGATTACAAAAAAAAAACTAGATGGATGTGCCAATCCCAAAACTTTCTTATATCTTATACATCTTAATATTTCAAAAACTAGTTACACATGTTAATACTTCAACATTATTAGTTCATTACTATACCAACTTTGATTTTCATCTTAAATTTCTACTTCAGTCAATTAAATGAACTAAAAACGAGTTAATCTATACCATGATATTTGTTAAAATTAATAGTTTTTCCTTATTCTATTGTTATCAGATGTTTGCGAATAGCCGTCTTAGCATGAAGTGAGGTCCTGCCTTTGCAAGATCCGCCGATGGACAATAGAACTACGAAAAATTAAGAAAAGTATACAAAAAATCGCTATCACAGAGCCCCTTTACCGCGCGATATTTCCAAATTCAAGGGGGGCCTGTTGGCCAAAGCCAAAAACATGCACAAAAAATTGGTTCAATTGTATGCATAATTTTATACACTTTTTGATTGTACAATAAAGAAAATGGTACAGACATCGTAATTATAGCACCCCCTTCCAGCAGAATATTTCCAAATTCAGGGAGAACCTTCATGCCATGACCAAAAAGAAACACAAAAAATTTGGCTCAACTCTATACATAACTTCATACACTTTTCGATAGTACAATATTCAAAATGGCACAAAAATCACTATTACAGCGGCCCCTACCGGCGAATGTTTTCCAAATTAAGGAAGGACCTGCTTGCCATAGCCAAGAACTTAAAATAAAAATTTGGTTCAATTCTATGCATAACTTCATACACTTTTGGATGGTACAATATTCAAAATGGCACAAAAATCGCTATTACAGCGACTCCTACCGGCGAATGTTTTCCAAATTAAGGAAAGACCTGCTAGCCATAGCCAAGAACTTAAAATAAAAATTTGGTTCAATTCTATGCATAACTTCCTACACTTTTGGATGGTACAATATTCAAAATCGCACAAAAATCACTGTTACAGCGCCCCTACTGGGCGAATTTTTTTCCAAATTCAGGGAGGACCTACCTGTCATATCCAAAAACTTAAAATAAAAATTTGGTTCAATTCTATGCATAACTTCATATACTTTTGGATGGTACAATATTCAAAATCGCACAAAAATCACTGTTACAGCGTTCCTACTGGGCGAATTTTTTTTCCAAATTCAGGGAGGATCTGCTTGCCATAGCCAAACATTTAAAATAAAAATTTGGTTCAATTCTATGCATAACTTCATACACTTTTTGATGGTACAATGGCGACAGACAGACGGACAGACATTTTCTATAAACATATTTTTGGGGATGTCTGACCCCTAAAACATGTAAATCCGTCGAAAACCGGAAGTCGAAAAAATTTCGATTACAATACTTTCTCCTATTGAAGATAGAAGAAAGTAAAAATAGTGTAACATATCAGTACAACATTTTTGCTGTTGTATTAATCTGAAAGATTTTTTTTTTTTTTTTTTTTTTTTTTTTTTTTTTTTTTTTTTTTTTTTTTTTGTGATTTGTATAATTATTAAAAGGATCGTTTTTTTGTAATTTATTTTTTACACAATACTTTGCTGGTACCTAAAAGTAGAATAAAATACAGTAATGCATGAAAATTCTATTTTTTAGCAATGTATAATTTTTTAATCACAAAATATGTGTTTCAAAACTATCAAATTTAGCGAAAAATTTAGAAATACTTTTACGACGTCTTTCCAAAAAAAATCTCTTATACGTGAGAGAAAATCAGACGCTGTTTACCAATTTGTTCCTGTTAATTTCCCTTGAGGGACCAATATGTTCTCGTAGAAAACAAGAGTTTTGTACTAAAATTTTACTAAAGGTTCACTATTTAATTAGTTCCTTTTTAAAAATTATATTATTAACATTCTTAAATATTTAAGAGATAATATACGCTCATACATTTTACTTTTTTTTTTTTTTACAAACTAGGGAATTTAGAAACTAGTAAAACATTTGAAAAATTAGAAAGCAAATGGATATTTTGAAAAAGCGTCACTTATATGTGTTCTAATATGAAGTTTTGCGATAATATATATTTTTTAATCAGAGACATGCAGTTTACATTATCATTTTCAATATTACATATGTTGTTTACAATGATTTAAAAAAAAATGATTGTTATTTATTTATGAAATAAAAGAAATAATGAATACAGCACATTAACTACTTTTAAGAATTATTTATCCTCATTATTTTCATACATTTAAAAAAGATATTAAATTCACAAATACAGGATGCCCATAAAAAAATGCTCCAGTTATAAATTTTAACAATATTAATTGTAAGCGTTGTAGATTGTTAATTAAGTTCACAAATAAAGAGTAACTGTAACAGTTTTAGATAAGTACAGTCGTGGAATAAAAAGTAAACATCCCCAACTATCTCCTCAAAAAATTATTGTAGAAAAAACATACTGGCATCAAACAATTGAAAATAAAGTCTACTTTTAAAAGATGTATATAAAATTTGCTTAGAGGGCATCTACATATTGAAACGAACTCAAACTTCATTTTTTTTTTCAATTGAAATACAGAATTTTAACAAGATATTTCAAATCTTAGGTTCAAACCATGACTATACACCAAAATTTCAAGTCATTTTAATGATAGATTTTTGAATTATAAATATTCAAAATTTAGTGCATCTAATGTTAAATTACATTTTCATATTTTTTTTTTAAATATCTCCTGAAATTATACTCCTAATGTGCTAATTTTTTGTGTAGCAATAATACTAATATACCCAAAGATAAATACGTTGAATTTGCAATGTTTATAATTTTATGATATGACTTATGAAATTAATATTCGAAAAATTATTAATTGCAACCTACAATTTTTTTTTTGATTGATTTAGATGGATTTATTAAGTCGTGTTTTATGGAAATCCAAAATTTCGCATTTTTCTTCCAAGTAGTTTTCAAATTATGCTTAAAAACGACAAAATGGTGGTTTAAGGGGCCGTCTATGACAGAAGTGACTAAATATTTTGAAATTTCTTATGCTAGCTTGTAATCTAGCAGTCTTCAATTACTGCTTGTGTCGCGCTTAAGATGCCTTGATCAAGAATGATATCATAATATGTAGAATGATATGAGCTCTCTGTCAACATTCGAGTACGGAACTTCAATTAGGATACAGTCCATAAAATACGCTCTTTTAAAATAATTAATTTCTCTGAAACTTATCGTACGAATTTCGTAATAATTTGTTCTTAGGTTAATTAAAGGGATCAGGGTGCATTTATGCTGTCAGAATTGTGTACTGTTATTGAAAAAAAAAAACTAAGTTTTTGTTCGTTTTAATATGTAGATGACCCCTAAGCTAATTTTTTACACATCATTTAAAAGTAGACTTTATTGGCAATCGTATGGTACTAGTAACTTTTTTTTACGATAATTTTTTGCAGAGTTAATAAAGAGTGTTTACTTTTTTCCCACGATTGTACATGCGCGAGTACTGTTAGTTACTCGCTTGCAGATCCACATACGCGAAATTGCGACGCCTGGGCGTAAAGCGTTATTGCTGGTTGAAGATATAAAAGCCGTTACCGCCATACGAATTTTCCTTTGGGGATTTACAAAAGATCGTGCCTACGTTCCGCCACCACCTAATGATTTTCCAGTGTTGAGACACAGAATCCAAGGGAATATTGCTTCCATTACTTCAGACTTGTTAACGGAAGTGTGTGAAGAATTGGACTTTAGGTTGGATGTGTGCCGTAAAACTAAAGGTTCACATATTGAACATTTATACATAGAAAAAGGGTAGCTTTCCTTCAATTTATTATATGAATTGTTGTAAATAGTCTAAATTAAACTGTTATAATATACCATTGTAACTTTCATATTCTTTTATGAACACCCTGTATTTAAAATATAATATTATGTACATTACAACATGTAATTAAAACATTCAACAGAACATTTTGCAATGCAAAATGTCATTTAGAAGCTGCATTAGAAAAGAATTTAGGAATTCACAAAAACGGTGAAATGAAGTAGAATATTTGTCGCATTATGTTATTATAAATTTTGAATTAAATTGAATTCCTTTATTTTTGTTAATCGCAATATATAATGTACTTTGCCCATTTTGCATCAGCTGTGGGTATATAGAAATAAACATCAATAGCAGTAATCGATGTTTCAATTCAGCGTTCCGGATGTCCAATAAAGATTCTTTTCCAGAGGGTATATACCTGGAATAGCTGTTGCACCCGTAGTTAATATCCATTACTGAAAAATTAATTTTAGAAGGTTCTAGATTCCATTCGATGCGATTTATAAATTCTGTCATGCACCTTTTTTCAATTACTACTATTAGTTCACACTCCCTATATTTATTTATTTATTTATTTATTTATTTATATATTGTTCAAATTTTCAATCGTTAATAAAATACTTATTATTTATCCTATCAAGTTGAAATAAATTTTTTTAAACTTGTACTGGATGACAATTGATGTTAATACAGTTCTTTCAAATATTAATTCATTAATTAAATTTTAATTAATTAATTTTAGTTTTACATGGGAGACAAAATGGCGGCTATAGTAGAGATCCGCACTTTAAAATATTTGGAGATCGTAAATTATTACCAGGTTCAGTTTCTTTGCATTCGCTGGAGTCTATAAATAGCTGTAGGCTGTGATCAGTGTAGAAATAATGCTTTTAAATGTTTTTTTACGAAATCTGTTTATTTGGAGTAACTATATAAAATTAAAGCATTTTCATACAGAAATGGATAGGGATGGTGCCTGATAGAATTTCTAAAGACGATTTTTTCACATGACTGAGTTCATGAAGTGCAAGGGAGCAATTCCCAATTATTCTGTAATATACACATTGGCATCAAACAATTGGCGAAAAGAGCACATGAAAAATGAATGATGTCATATGAGAATAAAAAAACTAAAACCCAACTACGACAAAAAACTACGCTGAAAAAGTATAAAAGTACCCCATGAATACAGGTAAAGTCACAAGCAAATGCTAGTAATATATAGATATATTCAAAATGTACAAGTAAAGCGCTTTTGAATGATACCAAACACGGCATATTTATCTTAACTTTATTTTTTGACGTGAACGTTAATAGAATAACGTTCACGCTGCTCTACATTACAGTTCCCGTGATCCGCGCTTTACTCTTATCGCTCATTTTTTTTAAACATCTTCAAAGCAGTCTTGTAATTATGTATAAGCATATAAATACTGGTGAAGCTCTTTCAAGTAATACCAAACACATTACATATATTTTTATTTTATACTTTTTGTCCGCTAGAGGGCATAATAGTAAATTTGGTGACAAACTTTATAGCTCACAACCAACAGAATATCAAGATCAAGACCCTTCTAATGGCACTGCAGTGGTCTTATTCTGATTACTAAGTACCAAAGAAATTAAGAACGAAAAGATGTGAATTATATGCAATTAGCCCATAAATGCAAGTAAAGTCACAAGCAAATGCTAGTAATATATATATATTCGAAATGTACAAGTGAAGCGCTTTAAAATGATACCAAACACGGCATATCTAGCTTAACTTTATTTTTTTACTCTGTATATTTTGTCCGCTAGAAGGCGCCACATTGAATTTGGTGAAAATCTATATAGCCTATAACCAGCGGACAATTAAGACGCTTCTAATGATATGTCATTTGTCGAATTCTGATTAGTGGTTTAGAAGTTACGAGGGAACAGATGAACATACATACATACATACATACATACATACATACATACATACATACATAGCCTGTCAAAATCATAACCCTCCTTTGGCTTTGCCGTAGTCGGGTAAAAATTATCTGTTACCTTTGGACAATGAGGAGAATTTTGAATTGTGTGGCAGGGCCACCAGCATAGCAGTCCTAAAAAATAAGCCAAAAAGAATTCGAACGCCAATTTGTACGTTAAGAGGAAAGTTTTGAGAACATAGCGTTAAAGACAATACAGACCGCATTTACAGGAAATGTTTATGATTTAACAAGGAAGTCATACTCAAAAATTAAGCAGAGATCAAAGAGTTATTTCTACTGGCCGAAAGCAAAGTCGATCTTTATTCTTTTTTTTTATCTAGTCAGCGTGAATAATCATCTAAATGAATTTTATGAATGCGAGAGCCGATTTAGTGGTAAAGGCATCTGTTAAATTTCTTTTCTTTCTTTTCTTTTGGAGGAAAGTTACAATGGGAACTGAAATAAAGGTTAGGATAAAATGAATAAGTAATTAAAGATTAGTTTTAACTGAAATTTAGAGAAAAGAATAATTTAAGAAAAATATATGTGATTCCACATCACATATATCTCCCCTTCAATCAACGAAAAGAATGTACATAAAGGGCGTGAAATCAATTTTCATATGCTCTTAGGAGTACATTATGTATAGGGCAGTCATGCAAACAAAATCAGATATGTTCAAATTAAAGCAACAGCAATTGAACTTCTCTCTAAGTAGGCAACCATCCTAAAATAAAAGTGTATCATGATATAAATATATTGGTACCATAAATTTTGTCAAATACAGATGACATTATATATTGTTTCTATTTAGAAACAGCTGCAGCAACATCAATAAAATTTTTGATCACTTTTCAATTCGCCATATTCAGACGATGACCTGTATCAAAAATGTGCACATACAAATAAAACAAACATTAGGCCTAAGTCCACAGGTCAGTTGCCAACTGGCAATAAATTCAAAAATGTTTCTCATAATAAACATTAAATATGTGTATTGACCAATACTATAATTATAATAAAATACTCGAGTAATATAATGCAACTAAACACATAATATTAACACACAGATAAACAAAAACATAATACAAATAACGAAGGATTCTGAAATAATGTCCATAATAATGAGTAAAAGCATATATATTTTTTGATTTATATCTTCCTGGGTTTTTTTTGTCTCACAACATTGATTTTAAACAAACGTGTACATAAGGTGACAGTCCAAGAAATGCTATATAATCAGGATATGAAAAAAATTAGCTGAAACACTGCCATAAGCCGTTTAATTCACGTGACAACTGTGTTGTTAGGTGTATATTTATTAAAATGTATTTTTTTTAAGACCTGAAACATTAAAATTTCGAAAATGAAATTTACAATTTAAAGAAGACATTGAATTATATTGACTATCAAAACAGTATTGTTATGCAAACTAAGAAAAAAAAAATCCACATAAAATATTATTCGGTATCACCCACAAAATACCTTTACTGAAAACAGTTACTGATAAATGGAAGACGCTGAACATTTACGTAGAAAGTGAAAAAGATGCTAGACATGTGTGAAAAAAGAAAAAGTAATATGTAAACCGATAAATAATCTCAATAGAATTCACGGTTGGTATAAACACCAATAAAAGACTTGCAATGACCTTTAAGCAGGAGTATAACAGTGTCTTTGCTTATAAAAATTTACAATATACCTTCACTGAAAAGTAGTGTGAAAACATTGATAGGTATGCAATTTTTTCTTTATCGTCTTGACTGGCGTGTACCGTTTACCGATGTGTATAAAATTGACTGGAGTGTAAGCTTTTTGAAAGTGTCATGAGCAAACGTGTAAATACCTTGTACAAATTATAAGAGAACGAATATTGCGTTAAAGGTGAAAAAAAAAGTGTGAATTTTGGCAGATGTAATAAAAAATTTGCACTTTGATAGAATTTTAAATAAAGAAGCAGTAAGCTCCTTAGGTATAATGACAATACAGATAGTATGTGTATAAGTATACATTAACTGAAAAACAAACTATTAATGGTCGCGTATGCGGCGTGAAGTACTACTGTATATCATGCGTACCCAATTGAAAGTAAAGAATTTGAAGAAGCAAATGTAAATCATACATAAACATCAACATTTGTTATGCAGAAAAGTGTATATATCTATCTGAATTATGCCAAAATGTAATGAAATTTGCATGTGTAAACAGGAAATCATGGAATAATTGGTAACACTGGTGCAAGTGGGAAGGAAGCAACTTGAGCTGTATTGAATCATTCATAACTAATGAAAATTTAAAAGAAACGACCAATGTATTCTAAACAAATGACATAAAATATTCCAAAAACTGAACTGAGGACCACTAACCAAACAACTGCACATGTAATTAATATGTTTGTCAGTAACTTCATCTGAATAGCATGCTGCAAAAATATACCTTTGTAAGAAAAAACACTGTAAAACGATGTAGAAACCATTGTAGAAACCTTTTGTAAAAAATATTTTGTACTTGCTGCATGCCAAGCGAAGTTTTTGTGAGTGAGGGTCATTTGCGAAAATCCAGAAGTACACCAAAAGAGAAAAACCTTTGTAAGAAAACTCAACGTTGTAATATTGGTAAACCAATGAACATTCGCATAAACACTGCGTGTAAAAAAGAAAGTGCAATTCATGATCAGAAAGACCTACAAAGAAACAGAATATCTACACCAAGTTATGACCAAAAAGACGTAATATTTTTTGAAATCATGGTGACCGCAATGCAAAGTAAGTATGAAAATGTAATCTAAAATAATAAAAAAGTAACTAAGTATACCTATATGTGATTTTTTTTAAAAATATGTACATCAGAAAGCAAACCAAGAAAAGTAGACAGAAAATAAAGGAAAAACATTTGAGATCCACCGCTGAAGTCTTACTGGCAATTAGGGCTTAATCACCAGAAGAAAACTAACAGTAAATCAAAAATGTGAAATTTGGAATCATTCATCTATTCCTGTCGACCTGAAACAGTTGAACGAAAGAAAATCCGAGACAAGTGTATTGCACGAAGAACACAGACCATGAAATAATTGACATTAATCAATCTTTAAATAGCAATGTTTCAAAATTTGTATATCCTAAGAAAACAAATATATTTGTGTAAGAAAAATGTATGAGAAAAAAAAACCCTATTAATCGTTTACGTTTATTTTATGAATAAACGAATGCGAACAATGTAAACATTGACGGTCGAAGGGAGCGAAGAAAGCCATGTATCGCATAAAGTTAAGTAACAAAATGTGTAAATGAATGAATAAGAATTAACCTTGCACTAGCATGCCTGAAAGGAGGATGTATGTATAAGTTATGTTGTACGTTGAAAAAAAACTGTTTTTGCTTAAAATAAAATCTAAATGTATCACAAAAAGGAGAAAAAGCAGGGTGATTTATGTCTAAAGACTTCTTGTAAGTACGGTTATGTGCGATGCAGTTAATACATCTTGAAATATTTTTACAATTAACTGAAGTGTCAGATTCACCGCAATTAGAATATGCCAAATCATATACACAAACTTTTGCCAGATGGCCTAGCCGTTGGCAATGGAAGCAACGTTTTATATTAATAAATGGCCTGACAGTGTAATCAATAGAATTAATATTTAATTTACCATGTTGAATTAAGGAATTGTCAATCCATGATGTAACACTAATAGTCCAATTGTATTTTAAACCTTGTCTTAATTTATGTTTTCTTCCAAAGTGAATGGAAGGAATGGTGTTTCCAATCATTTCATTTATAGACATCATAATATCTGGCACAACTATATTATCATCAACACCCAATAAAATTATTTTTGTGCAGTCAGAAAAATCCCTATCTGGAGTTTTGTTCTCAGAAAACTTTAAAATGTAATCAGGTACTGAAATAAAATTAACATTTTTATTTTTTGAGAAGTCAGAAATAGTTGTACCAGAATCTGTGTCTGTTTGAGTTTTAGCATTATCTAAAATTTTGGATGAGGAGTCTTTAACATTAGAATTAAATTTCTTATCTTTAACTTTAATTATATTAAGTGGTTCATCCAAGTTAGGTCCATCAATGTCGCATTGAACAGCTATGTCATTATGCGTAGACTGTTTGGACGAGGTAAGTGTACTTACCTTTTCAAATAACAGCTTATTTACTCTTTGTAAGTCGTCATTACCTTTTTGTAAAACATTCCACTCTGATTGAACACTACCCATCAAATCATTTAAAATATTAAATTTAAATTCAATTTCTTTTTGATAAGAATTAAACTTCTGAACGAGTTCAGGATTAGCCTCACTTAAAATAGGGTCAATTAATGCCTGAACATCTGTAACAATAGTTTTAGAATATCTGTTAATAGTTTCACTTAAACTACTTAAACATGAAATCTTAAAAGGATTACAATCCAAACCAGTTGTTTCAGAATCAATGTTAGTTTTTGAAAACATTACCTGTTGTGCATTAGGTTTTAACTGAAAATTAAATACAGCAGAGGGCTCTTGTGTCAATTTGTGTGGCTTTTTCTTATCTATCATATATCATGAATTATAAAATACAAAACAAATACACAAGTACTCTATCTGATAATTCCAAAAATATGAACCTATCTAAATGCAATATAATAAATAGTAGTCAAATTTTAGATTTTTTTAAAAGTGAATATTAAAAATTTTAAATGTTAAAGATATAGCCATAAACTAATAAGTATTATACTCCACAGTTAAAAACCATGATAATGCATGTAAAAAAAACCTTCTAAATATTTATTTAAATATCGGAAAACTGCACTCTCTGTAACGGAATAATTTTTAGTGACTGCATATAGGAACAACAAACATTGCAATTATATGCATAAAAACGGTTTTAAAATTAAATTAAAAGGGGAAAAATAGTCAATTCAATTGACCCATTTTTTTTCTCAAATCATATTGTTTATCTTCTGTATCAAATGCATAAGAAATACTATAATGCATCAAGAAAATTATCAAAAGATTTTCGTTTACCTAAATAACCTAAAATGAAAGTTCTTATAAGGCTATAGATACTGGCGGAAACTAATCATGCATGCAAAACTTTTAAATATTATATCTTTTTTAAACAAATCTTCTTTCTTTTTGTGTCTATAATAAAAGGACAAGAAAAATTATTTCATATTCTCGCTATAGTATAATGCACTGTGAAAAATAGTTTCACTTGAATAGATATAATCAATGTGCACTCTACTTTAAACATATTGATTATCTAGATAGATTTAATTATTCAAGTAAAATCATGGCTACTTTTAAGCAGAGATAAAAATACTTCCTTAATAGTACTGTACAAACACATTAAAACATAACTTACCTTTAAACTGAGAATTTATATAAATAGACATTCGATTCAACTGGTAAAATTTTATATCCCTTAAAATGAAAATAATGTCAATAATAAATTAAATCTTTATTCATTACCAGTATTCATCTTTATCTCTCTATATATTGTTTTTTTTAAATAAGACTTCCTGTCCAAAAAAAAAAAAAAAAAAAAAATAGTTTGAAACTGGCAGCATCCTGTTTTATTATTTACATGGAAACAAAAATATTTTAGATGGACCATTAACTTACCTAAAAATTTTTTAAATGAAAGTCATAATATAAAATATAAGATAAATAAATATATATATATATATAACTGTCAATTTATAATACTTCAAAAGGAACTGCACTAAAAAAAATAAACAAAATATATAATCATTAAATAAAATGAGAGAAATGATAAAAACTTTTTTTTTAAGAAGAAGAAGAAAAAAAAAACATAAAAAAATCCAAAAGAATGCGATCTATAAAACACTTATTTTAAATTAGTACTTATTCTAAAATAATTATTCTAAATTTTTTAAAAATAGATTGTCTTGATCTTTGTGATACTTATTCGAGCCAAAAGTGAACAGTAAATAAGTATTTTGGATATCTGAAAAATGTAATTTTATCATGCTATCGTTTGGCATCTTAGTTCTTAAATAGCATTTGTAACACTGTGATAAATTTCAAAGAAACCTAAAAGTATTTACAGCTGTTATTATTCATGCAAACAAAATATGAGCATGAGAATATAAAAATGCATAATCAACGACAATTGCTAAAAATTAATATATTATTTTAAATACTACATTTTATAAAAAATGTCATGTAGTCAAAATAGAAATTGAGCATTAATAATTATAAAAATATAAAATGCATATAATATTTTTCTCATACTCACATGATAAGCTGTAATTGTTTATATATATGCATATTTTCTTTTATGCTCTTCCATTTTTATAATCGATGTAACTGTATCAATATTTGATATTCATTATTATATTGTACCTTTTTTATGACACTTTTAACTGCTTTCATTCAATAGTTAACAGTATTATAATGAAAATGAACGTTGAATATCGAATTTGAATTCAAAACACAAAATAGGTTAATGCACTTTTTTTTTTTGCAGAAAGGCAATATCAGCACCCACAAGTGGAAGTAAAAAAAATAAAATCAGTGTGAAAACAATACGACGTCAAACATGGAAATCTGCAGCACTTTAGAATCATAAGTAGAGAATTGACTCAGTATATTTCTGCATAAATTTACGAAGCATCCAAATAAGTCAAAATAAAAAGCACTGATTCATCCAAAGTCGGTGAACAGAGTAACCCGGAGGCGAACTATAGGAGTCACAAATAGGCTACCGCAGCTTCCTAAGCCTACATTGGAAGGAGAGGCTGTAACAAGCGGGAGAGATTACGGCGAACATCGTGAAAAAAAAAATCTTGATCCGAAGAATCAGCTGAAACAGTCATAAATGACACTCGCCACTGGGATCTAACTCCATAATTATTAAAATAATGAAATCCATTAGAAAAAGTCCGGCAGCATAAATTCACAGGAAACACGGGCACTTCATACAGCAGTCAGGTAAATGGGAAGTTACTTAACAGACCACGATCCTCATAAATAATAGGTAGTCATCTATCGAGGCAATAGAAATTCCAAAAATACCGGTAGAAAAGACGTCTAGAAATTCACATCCGTAATAGGCAAACTAATAAACATCAGGTAGGCTAATAAAAACAGACAGGAAGGCTAATAAACAGGCAGGCAGTCTATAAACAGGCAGGCAGTCTAATAAACAGGCAGGCAGTCTAATAAACAGGCAGGCATTCTAATAAACAGGCAGGCAGTCTAATAAACAGGCAGGCATTCTAATAAACATGCAGGCACCATCCCATAAAGTTCCAGAAAAATTTTGCGAATGCCCTGTAACGGCACCAATATTTATAGTAGAGATCCGCACTTTAAAATATTTGGAGATCGTAAATTATTACCAGGTTCAGTTTCTTTGCATTCGCTGGAGTCTATAAATAGCTGTAGGCTGTGATCAGTGTAGAAATAATGCTTTTAAATGTTTTTTTACGAAATCTGTTTATTTGGAGTAACTATATAAAATTAAAGCATTTTCATACAGAAATGGATAGGGATGGTGCCTGATAGAATTTCTAAAGACGATTTTTTCACATGACTGAGTTCATGAAGTGCAAGGGAGCAATTCCCAATTATTCTGTAATATACACATTGGCATCAAACAATTGGCGAAAAGAGCACATGAAAAATGAATGATGTCATATGAGAAAAATTATCTGTTACCTTTGGACAATGAGGAGAATTTTGAATTGTGTGGCAGGGCCACCAGCATAGCAGTCCTAAAAAATAAGCCAAAAAGAATTCGAACGCCAATTTGTACGTTAAGAGGAAAGTTTTGAGAACATAGCGTTAAAGACAATACAGACCGCATTTACAGGAAATGTTTATGATTTAACAAGGAAGTCATACTCAAAAATTAAGCAGAGATCAAAGAGTTATTTCTACTGGCCGAAAGCAAAGTCGATCTTTATTCTTTTTTTTTATCTAGTCAGCGTGAATAATCATCTAAATGAATTTTATGAATGCGAGAGCCGATTTAGTGGTAAAGGCATCTGTTAAATTTCTTTTCTTTCTTTTCTTTTGGAGGAAAGTTACAATGGGAACTGAAATAAAGGTTAGGATAAAATGAATAAGTAATTAAAGATTAGTTTTAACTGAAATTTAGAGAAAGGAATAATTTAAGAAAAATATATGTGATTCCACATCACAGCGGCCATTGGTTATTGAAGCATTTAATGCATCTTCATATCTATAAGGGGGGGAGGTTACCATAGGGTGGACCCTGTTCTGTCGCCAACTTGGCAATATATCGCCAAATTTGGCAACCATGATGAGTCGCCAAAAGTGACGCCAACTTGGCGATATCTCTAATATTTCGTTAAATTCCCATAGACTTCCATGATAAACCTACTTGGTTACAGAAAATCAACAAATTGAGATATTTTAATGTAACAAAAATTAATATTAGGGATTATATTAAATTTTTCTTTGATGACCTAAGTAGGAATTGGCTTTTAAAACAATATTTTTATATTACTTGTTTAAAAAAAGAAATTGCCATAATACGTATGCATTGGCACATCCCTATATCATGTGTTCAAATATAATAACAAAATAATTAAATAATTAAATTATTTTTTCGCTTAACATAAATTATCTAAAGGTTTTTAATTGCTAACATGTTATTTCAAATGTTATTTTGATAATATATAATTTTTAAATCAGTCATTGTGTATATATTCTTTGACTACTTTTACCATATCGCCTGAAGGTAACTTTAAAGCATTAATAAATACTAAGGTATAAGGTATAAGGTATAGCATTAATAAATACAAATGAAAAAAGAATTGCATAAAACTTATATGCATTAAAATATTCAAATATAGCATTTTGATGAGAAAAGGAACCTGAAAGAGCTTTTATAAATACCCTTATTAATATGTTGCTTTGTCTAAATTTAAAGTTTAGTGCATTAAATGTCTCATAATAAAAGATGCGAAAAATATACGCAATTTTAAAACATAGAAAAATAAGGTTTAACACTATTTATATGGGTGTCAAATGATATCTTTTAAAAGAGTTCGATTTATGGATTTTCATTTGAAATTTTTAGCTTGAAACGATTACAAATTAATTTTAAAACGTTGCAAGCATTTTTTATCTTTATTACATTAAAAAACTAAGATCAACATAAACATAAATCAAAACTTATAAACGTGTCAGTTGACACCGATAGAAGTAGTGTTAAAATACAAAATAATAATAATAATAATGTTTCATGCGATTCGTGACGATACGGCACTCTGATAGTGCAGTTTTGTGGAGCAACAAACAGGTGCAGAAGTACTGATATAGAGGAGATTTTAAGAAACGAAAGTTACTTATCATTGGGGTGCGTTATAATATGATTAGGATAAAGTTTTGATTTATTCGTGATTGTGTCATAGCATGCAGTTTCAAACATCATATGACCTTTTGGCCAAAATATCAACTTGATTGGAGTTGGAATGAGAAAAAGAATGAAAGTAGTTTTGCCGGCATTTCATAGCAATTTAGGTAATTTCATTCTTGTCAAACCTCCAGCACTCGTGACGGGACTTTTTTGTCCGGGCAATTTAAAATGTAAGTTTTGTGATTAGAAAATGTAGTAAAAACAAGCACTCACATTCTTCAAAATGGTTTAATTCTCGTTAATTTGAATGTAAAAATTGCCCAATAACAGTATTCTTTGTATTTTTATTTTGAGAATGAAAATAATAAGCCATTAATTGGATTACTATGACCTGACGCGAGTGCTGGAAGTTTAAGGAAATGCCAGGCATGTTGGAAAATGCATCAATCTGATCATAGAATATTTATTCATTTATAATTATAGAAAATATGTAACACCAATTAACTGAATAACGTATTTTTTCAACTCCTATGAAAATGAAAGCTGACATAAAAATGAATGACATGACGATAAATAAAATATTAAATCCGACATTCTGTCCATATGAAACTACAGTGGGATGGAATTATGTGTTTGTAATCGCACTTTCAAGGTTGCTAAAAATGTCAAAGTAATAGGATTAGGATAAAGTTTTGATTTATTGCCTCTGCATTGAAGACTGATATTCTCTGCTGATGTTGTCTCAGATTTTGTTATGCTCAATGGTGGGTTACTATTTATCAGTCCATAAAACCATGTGTATTCTGCTATTTTAGAGTTTTTAATGAATGGATGTTTCATTTTATCAGCTTTTATCAGTATGTTACTATGCAAGTTTACGAAGATGCGTAAAATTGCAGAATGTGCTGCACCAGATTATTTTCTTGCTTTTCAGTGGAATTTGCCACATAATTCATCATAGGTTTATCCCTGTTGCCATTTTTCTTTTGATCATTGAAAATTATATAGAGGTTGTTGAACTCGATTCTACCTGAACACAAACAGAATCCTCCTGCCTTCACGCAGTGCATGACCAACAGACCCTCTTCTGTAGAATGGTATATATCTCTATTATTCTAGGACTTCTTCTTCACATCTGCAAATAAATAAAATCTTAAATCAACAACAATCTTTATGTGCTGTTCGATAAAAAACAACTGATAACAAAATTAATTACCAGAAACATTTATTGAAAAATAATCAAATTTTAGCTTGTCAAAATAGTTTCATTTTCATTAGGCATTTGCCAAGAATAAAATAAGTAGATATCTAGACAATTAATGGTAAATACAAACGCTTTCACATTACGTGGAAATGAAAATAAACCTTACACATCTAGACAAAACGTTGTACCCGTTCGAGTCTGGTATACTAGTAATACTACATGTCTTTTAATTGAGTGTTATTTTGTTTTAAGAATTACTTTTGTAATTATCAACATGTAGCAATTATAGAATAAGTCTATGTATTACTTATTATAACTTCATTTATATTTTGGCATTTAATAATAATAAGAAGAATGATAAAAGTTTGCCTATTTCTGTAAGCACAGTTGGTGAATCTTTAATTTTAAACATATATTTCACTCTTAAAATTTAAAGTATCGGTTACATTTCTGAACAAACCATGTATGATAAAACGCAAGAATTATTAGAAAATTGTAATATCTGTTAAATCATATTCTAATACGATATTTTCCAAACTTCTCCAAAAACTCTTCCTTAGCTTATTCTCATATGAATATGGATTAAGTAGTACGCAAAAAAACTACATTCGTTAGATTTCAAACAATGAAATGTACGTCAAACTTTCAATCAACTTCTATTTGTATAGCGTTCGTCGTATCTAAATCGTTTAGAGGGGAAAATCCATGCAAACATTCTAGCATTAAAACGATCAAACATATAGTTAAGGGGACCATCTAGATTAGGAGAAAAAAAAGCAGTTTTTTATAAATTTTTTTTGTAAAAAAGCTGCATGATGGATATTTTTGAAATTTTAAGAGTTTATTGTACATATCTTAAGGTATGCACAAGAATTTTTTTATTAGATTTTGTTGCTTTTACTCTATGTTAAAAACAAATATGTTCAACTGCTTTGGAAATTTTCGTCTAGACGGTGGGCATGATAGCGCCTTCTAGAATTAGCTGAAACACAAAAATAATTTTTTTTTCGTAAACTTCGTGAGTATAGCTTCTAGTTAAATAAAAGGAACCCATAAATGTATTAAAAAAATTATGTAATAGCTGTTTAAAAAAATTTTTTTTGGTTAAAAAAATTCGTTCTTATTTGTTAATAACATTTTTTAATAATTTTAGTAAAACCTTTAATTCATATCGAAGGGAATTAAGTAAGTTTTAATAAAAAAAAACCAAGATGATCATTGAGTAGTTTTTTTTTAATCTTGCCCACCGTGTCAAAAAATGTGGTTGAACATATTTGTTTATAACTTAAAGTAGAAACAACAAAATCTAATAAAAAAAATTATTTTGTATTCCTTAAGATATGTACATTGCACAATAAACTGTTATGATTTCAACAAGTAAAAATTCCATTTAAAAAATCAAAAAAACCGATTGAGTAAAAAGGGAACTAATTAATTATTTCTCATCAATGTGTAACTACTTTCCATATTACTTTCCTATTTTTTTTATTTACTCGTATTGATGACTTTTAAGTTGTGTTTAATTTTTAGTTCTTATCTATAAACACTGTTTTGCTAAGGCCTATAGATGTCTATGAAGTTTAAAGTTGTAGTAAAGCTAGAGATACTACTTACACAACTTACAGGTTGTGTAGTATTTAAACGGAGCTTCTGACTGTAAAATAGTCAATGAAACATCGTTTTCATTTTGAAAGACTTATCCAATGATATGCCACTCAATGGGGTGCGTAAACTTTTTTTTCGTCTCTACCGCCATTTTATATTTTACGGTCGCCATTTGGATTTTATGAAAACAAAGTCTAGCCTATAACCATCGGCCGGTTGAGACAAATCAATACAGATCTCATTCGTTAAAATCCATCCAGCCGTTGGGATGTTTCGAGGGTATAAAGAAATCCACATATTCAGATACGCGTGAAACACATAACCCTTCATGGCAGTCGCGTAAAAAGAGCCATCAGGCAGATTTCTTACAAAAAAAATCATAAAAAAGTGCTTTTTTGTTTTCTCCTAATGTTGAAAGTCCCCTTAATTGGGCTCTCGAGAAAGGGCATATTGATCAGCGTTCTCTCAGATTTGCAGGTTAGTTTCAAAGCACAAATGCCCGGCTTTTCCCTGTGGCTGGCATTCCCTCACTTCCTCACTCTCCCCACTTTCTCCTCACTTTCTAAAGAGTGTAGCAATAACACTCTTTATTACTTTTTGTTTTTCTAGCTAATATTTGTGAAATTCTATGAATTTCAAGAAAAATAAAAAATTAATTTGAAATTTTATGCAATTTAAAAATATACACTATTCACCAGTCCTCACCATTGCACATAAATTATAACTAACGCAACATCATATAATGTATTTTCGATAAATCTATCAGTAATTTATAGACGAGACCTTTCCTAAAAATGATTTTAAAAGATACGTAAAAGCAAATAATATTTGAGCATTAACTACTAAAATAAAAATTATCATTTCTGAAAGAAAGTTATAGTTTTAATGCATATTTAAAGTACGCATTTTGGAGGAATAGAAGCGAAAAAGCTTATAAATACACGTGTTAACCAAGCGTTTTGGGCGATACGACTATTATTTTATTAAAATTTGTTACCGAAACATTCAGTACAATATAGACATTTATTTTCTGAAATGGAGATTTTTTTCAAAGTTCATAGATGTTTCGCTGTTTAAGTAAGTTTTTTTTGTATTTTTTTATCAAACATCCAAATAAATAAGTTTTAATCTTTGCTTGTAGGCTTCTTTAAAATACATAATTTAAAAAATTGTCAAAACATGTATCATTGTTCATTTTTACCACATGTTTGTAACGTCCAAAATAAACTCCAGTAGGCACGACTGAGTGCATTTTTTAATAGCTATTTAGGGCAGAATATTTTATGTAAAATTACTTTTCTTTGAAGATGACTATGAAAAAAATTGTTTTTAAGAATGAAATACGATTATGCTTAATTTAATTATAATAATTAATCATCTTAGTCTCTGCAAATCAATAAAACTATGTTTTAGAAATGCATATAAATACTAATTATATTATCCAATATGCAATTTATACATATAAATACTAATTATAGCATCCGATATACAATTTAAAAAGCTACTTTATATAAATCTAATTATTATCTATATATATAAAAGAAGGTCTGAATTTTGTATTAATGAACGTGCAGCCCAAACTACTGAACCTAAAATTTTGAAAATTGGGGTAATAGAAATATTTACTTCTTATGACCATAAGAAGTATTTATTTCTTATGACATAGAGTGCCGCTAAGAAAGGATTTCTTAAAATTCCATCCCTAAGGGGGGGAGGGAGTAAAATAGAGGACGAACTTTTAAAAAACTCCTTAAAAATCTGATTTTATAGTTATTTTTCAACGGATAACATATTACAGTGTATTTTTGTGTGCTGAATTGAATGGTACTATCCAAATTCTTTTAAGTCCAATAGTTGGTGAGATATTTAATATTTTTCTAATTTGGCGATGTCTTTGGCGCCAAAACCTTGAAATATCTAACATTACAAGCTATTATTCTTTCATATTGTACACCCGTTACTATAGCAACGGAAGAAATTCAAATTAAAACTTTTTGTTAATTTTTTTGGTTAAAGAATTAAAACGGCTATATGAGTTTGAGAAAAAAAAAAAATAAATACAAACGCCTTGAAAAAAAGAAAAATATATATTGATTTTATTTAAAATACAAGGAAGCGATCCACTGTGAAATTAACATTATAAAGCGAAAATATTAAAATATGAAATTCATGTTTGTAAAATATAAAATTATAATTTTTTTTGGTAGTTACATCATAGCCGTGTCAGGGACAAGACAATTACACTAATTACAGCAACCCTTATTTTTTGTCCATTTGATAGTTTGTTTATTATAGTTTTAAATTAATTTTATTATTATAGTTTTTTTAAAGTATAGTTTATAGTATGTAGTTTTAAGTTATATATTTTATTTATGTGTTTACTTTAAACAATTTGCCAGTTTTAACAAAGTTATGGAATGTTAACTTACTTTTTTGAACGTAATTGGCAAACGATAAACAATATTGGTAATTGTCAACCATTTTTGGCGATCTATCTCATGGTCCAGATAATACATAAGTACAACTTTTTTTTAATACAAGAAATTGGAATTGAAATAATACATCGCGATTTATTGCTTGCTCCTGGATAAGAAGAAAAAATGGGTACTTTTGTGTCAGCCGTGTGCAAATCTCGCTATTAGCATTTAAAAAATTGACAATAGCAGTAGTTACATTTAGCGTATGAAAATTAAAAACAGTTAATTCTTTTAAGTTGTGGCATTATTTCTTATTATTGTTTTACTTTTTAGTTTTTCAATGAAATTAGCATAAGGCATGTATTTTAAATGAAATGAGTGAAACGTTTATATTTTGAATGAAAATAATAAAATAAGAATAATGTATAGAAACAATTTTTGTTGATTTATTACTTGCAACCGGCTAACATAAAAGCATCACAAAAGCCATATATTCATCTTTCTTTGGGTAGTTATTCATGGGATTCCTGGTTAAGCTTCCGTAATCGGAGACCTCGCCAATCGGTGTATTAGCTACAATGTTGAAAGCACCGTTTACGTATAAAGCGAAAACATCAAGATGAATTCTATTACAGAAAATCGTATCATCATCATCTACTACATATTTAAAACGGAAATTTGCATTTCATTCCGATTGTTAGGATTTTGATAGGAAATGCTACTATTAGTTAGGTAATGTTTTTGGAGCGTGTTTTATATACACACAGTGCTCTACGTTGCTTAGTTATAGAGATAAAGGAAAAAAGTTTAAGAATTAAGTGAACCTTATTATTAACACTAGAATTACGGCAACGGTCATTTTGACCGTAAATCCAATTTAACGTATCATAACTTTTTAAATTTCCTGTTTATAGTCTGAATATTTTTTGACCTTTCCTAAAAACGTTAGAATATTACATAAAATCTTTTTTGTTCAATTTAAATAATTATTTAAAAAAATATTAGTATGTATACCTAGAATTACGGCTACCGGTCATTTAGACCGTATCTAGAAAATTACACATGTCAAGTTATTTTCTTCACATTCATATCTGTCTCCGCTATTCTAATAGATAAGCAGGTGCATCTGTGGTGAGGGGAATATTGCTTTGTGTATTTTAAAGCATTATTTGTTAGGTGGGAAGCGGGAAAAGGGGAGGGAAAGGAAAAATACCTGTTTGACATCTGTTAAGAATGGCAGCGCGCCTTCTGACTGCGCATTTCTTTTGTGTAAGAAATATTATTTTTCAACGGATACAAATATATTGAGCTGCATTTCGTTTCAGTGAATGTCAGTGTTCAGACATCCTTATTTTATTTGCTTCTTGTTATGGCGCGTAGAAGTGTTGGTAGAAAATATCTAACAAAAGAAGATGCGCTAAAAATTTTTGAAACTATTTCCGATGATAATTCTGGTTCAGATATTGAACCTGGTAAAAAATTTAATATCGAAACTATATCCAGGTCATCTGACGAAGACTGGATTGTTCCTTCAGGAACAAGTGAATATGATTCATCTGATGAAGAGTCTTTTCACGAAACACCAAATGAAAAGGATAATTTAGATTCAGAAAATATTCCTTTGCCTGCTGCTAGTACAGATTCTAGAAATGAGATCAGTGGTAACAGTCAAGATCAAGAAAGTAGTCAAAACCCACCAAACAGAACTAGAAAACAGCTTAGACGCACCCAATGCGAGGAAAACAAAAAAGATGAAGAAACAGCAAATGATGGTTCAATTTGGAAAATAGGAAATATTTCGACAAATGTTACAGTGAGACGTCCCCATCAGAATGTCTTACGAGAAGTGTCTGGGCCAACGTCGCCTGCAAAAAGAAAAATAGTTGATGGCAGTGCAAGTAGTGCATGGAGATTGTTTATCAACGAAAAAATATTGCGTCATATTCAACAGTGTACTGAAGAAGAGGCTCGTAAAAAATCACAAAATCCAAATTGGTCTTTATCACTCAATGAGTTAGACGCTTTCATATCACTGCTGTATGCTCGAGGAGCTTTGGCTGCAAAAGGTCTTTCTATTTTAAGTTTGTGGTCAAAATCCTGGGGTCCGAAATTCTTCGCTGAGACAATGTCCAGGGATAGGTTCTTGGAAATTATGAAGTATTTGCGCTTCGACATGAAGTCAACTAGATCCCAAAGGTTGCAAACTGATCCATTTGACCTTATTTCATATATTTGGAATACATTTATCGAAAATTGCTTGATGAATTATAAACCTGGGGAAAATATTGTAGTGGATGAACAATTGTTTCCCATGAAGACAAGATGTCGATTTATTCAGTATATGCCTAAAAAGCCGGACAAATTTGGCATTAAGTTTTGGCTTGCTACTGATGTGCATTCAAAATATTTGCTGAATGGATTTCCGTATTTGGGTAAAGATGAAACCAGGCCCTATTGTAGAACGGTTGGCGAACATGCAGCTTTCCGCTTGATTGAACCTTACTACAACACTGGAAGAAACCTGACAACGGACAATTTCTTTACATCACTCAATTTAGTAAAACAAATGAGAGACGCAGGAATAAGCTGTGTTGGTACAATAAATCGTTCAAAAAGAGAAGTACCTTATTCTTTCAAGAAAACAAGAGATGTGCTGTATTCTAGTAAGATTGCTAAGCATGAAAATATAACGCTTACGTCTTATCAAGGAAAGAAGAACAAAAACGTCTTGCTCCTGAGTAGTTACACCCAACATTGGAAATTTCATCTAATGAAAAACAAAAACCTGAAGTTGTAAATTTTTACAATGCGACCAAATATGGAGTTGATGTTTTGGACCAGATGGCCAGAAAATATTCTGTGAAGTCCTCATCCAGACGTTGGCCAGTTCAAGTTTTTTTTTAACATTCTTGATTTTGCAGCTATAAATGCATGGATTATTTATAGAGAGACGACTGGATATAACAACTACAGCCGCCGTGATTTTATTTTAGATACAGCTGAGGAGCTCAGAAAGATGTACGTTTCATCAAAAAAACCAACGCTTTCTTCTTCTAACCAGTTGAGAATTGGTGCTTGTCACACTCCATCCCGTAAACGTAAACAATACCAAATAAATACTTCTAAAGGCAACAAAACTCAGAATATTTGTGAAAACTGTAGAAAATATGTTTGTGGAACCTGTACAAGTAAAATTAAGATATCAGTAATCTGTGTATGCTGTCAAACCGAATAATGTAAGTAATAAGTTTATTTAATTTTAAATAAAATCAATTTGCATTTAAATTTGTTAAACTATAACAAATTTTTAAAATCTTGAATGCTTTTATTTTTTTAACTCTTTTTTATGCTAAATTAGCATTTGTTTACATTTTTCAATCTTATTAACTATATAGTTTACTTATTAAAAAAGCATGTCGTATATTTACAAGATTTAACTTACATAATACTTGCAAAAAGTACGCTTTTCCATTTATTTGAGAGTAGCGGTCAAAATGACCGGTGATCGTAGTTATAGGTATACGGAAAACGCCGTAATGATAGTGTTAAAGGTTTGCCTTAAAAAAAAAATCACTTGAATAGATTTTGATTCAAGTGGCACTGTTACATAACTTTTCAGGAATAGTTTTAGTATATAACATTTTATTATATGTTGCTTAATTATAGAGCTATTGGGAAAATTATAGAGAAAGATGAATGCAATTTTTAAAGGCACATATACTGAAATTATGTAAAATGCAAATTTGTCTTTCCACCCGTTTATAATTTGAGTTTTGCTGGATGTATTTTGATGGGACTTAACACTGTTAGTTAGATAATGTTTTGTGGATGCTTGATACTTCTTTCATGGATGGCACTCTCTGTTACGAAGTTTTCTTCTGGGGTATTGTTTTTTCTGAAGTACAAACTCGACAACAAATCAGATTGCAGAAAATCATATTACAAGAGAAATTTCCAAAACTAGGTGAACCCGGTTGCGAATAATTACCTTTATTTAAAGTTTTACAGAACGTATTTTAATTGGTGCTGTACAATTAGTTAATATTTCAAGGATTGTTTCAATATTTAACATATCATTCTACATTTTTAGTTACGGGAGCTATGAGGAACGTTCTCATTGGTGTAGTTGTAAAAAAAGTAGGATGAAATCTAAAGGCCAGGGTATACACTAGAGAGTATATATGTTAATGGTATGAAGGGTATGTAGAGTTTCTTAAAAAATCCAGAAGGTCTACGGCGTATAGCTTACGCTACATTCCTGAAAGTTCTGCAACCACGTTAACGCGATTATATATGAAAGATATATTTAACTATCTACTCTACATACAAAATACAAAAAATTTCGGCCATACCAATTACAACTTGAGTTCTTTTGAATGGATTTTGAGAAAAGACTTGCATTGTTTGTTAGATAAGTTTTCAAGAAAGGGTCTGCATACAACACATATCATTCTATGTTGCTTAGTTATAGAATTATGTGTGAACGTTCTTTAATCAGTGAAGCCTATTTTGGAAAGATTAGCCTTTTTAAAAGGTTCTACTGAGTTAAATTAGGTGGAATTAGCACTGGTTGTTAGATAACTTTTCAGCAAAGGTTTTAGAAAGTAACACGTATTGTTCTACATTGATTTGCTATAGAATTATAGGTGAATGTTCTATAATTTGGTGAACGTATAATTTGGTGAATTATAAAAAAAATAGTCTTATTAGAAGGTTCTACTGAACGGATTTTGATGAGATTTGGATTTTTAAATTTTCATGGATGATTTAATAAGCTACATATTGTTATTCCGTTTTTTTCCATGTTCAATTGTAAATAATCAACTAAAAGATTTGCTTCTTAATTGTCCAAATTTTTTCTGATACATTAAAAGGTATAAAACTGTAATTGCGTTCATATTGTTTTCAGCAATGAGGAATATCATTAGAGATAAACGAAGGGCTATAAATTTTATATATAAAATTTATTTTTTTCATTGCTATAAAACACAAGTTCAAATACACCGATATATTTCGTTTGAAGAAACCGACCAGCGTAGCGGGCGAAGACTGCTAGTACTATTATACATATTATAATATTAATACATATTGTTCCTAAAATGTCACTTTTGCATAAATTATATCAATATTTTGTCATAAAATTGATAATCAACTAATAAAATTGAAATATATTGCTTAGAATATTTCATAGAATAATTTTAGATAATTTACCGTGAAATATGTTTAGTAAATTTCTGGTTCTAATCCATATGTGTAGATTAAAAATTTAAAATATCATTTATTGAAGCTATATTATATTTGAATTTTTTAGTCTTACAGCAGAAGAAGCATTAACGTTGCTGAAAGAAATGTCTGATGAAGATTTATTTGATGAATCACACATTTATGTTGATCCACTGTTTAACGAGGTTAGTGATCAAGATAATAGTATAGAATAATTTGCAGATGCCAATATTTTTTCTGGATCGAAGCTTCGAGAAAAAGATAATGACGAGACTAAGATAAAGAAGTAATAGATGAAGTTAATAGTTTTAAAAACAACATTCAAGAAACAGTTTCTTCACATAAACTGGGAAATATATTTACTGAAACTTCCAAGAAAATTCGAATTGGTCTAAAGAAGATTTGATAAAATTAAAGCACTTCATCTGCATTGGAACAAGTCGAAACAACCTTTTGAAAATATTTACAGTTCCCCAACATCTTTATTTGAATATCTGGTTGATCATGATTTTGTTGATCTTCTAGTAGATGAGACCATTTTATATGCTCAGTAGAAAAGTAATTTAGTATTGCTGATGAATTGAAGCTGTTCTTTGCCATACTTCTTACAGTCTGATACAATTATCTCTCTAGAAGACAAATTTATTTGGATTCATTTTCTGGTGGCAATATTACAACAATTGGGGAATCGATGACACCTACTCGATTTGAACAAATTAAGCAATATTTACATTTTGTTAGTAACAGCCAGATGGATAAAAATGATAATATGGCGAAATTGAACCCATTCTCCATAAGCTCAATCATGTAAAAATTAGGCGTTTAAATACTAAATAAGTTATTCATTATCCTTTGAGCCTTACATAAGTGGTAAAACAGTATCCGATTCAATTATGGCTAGGAAAGGGTAGAGTTGTTGCTCTGGATCTCATTTCAAAACTACCAAAAAACCTGGAGTATTTTTTTAGACATTTCACATCTCTATACCTTATTGACAATTTAACAGAAAAAAAGAATAGGAGCAATTTGAAGTCTTCGTTCAAATTTAACGGAAAATTGTAGATTTTTAAAACATAAAATTATTTAAGAAAAGAATAGAACTTACTCTGATTTTCAAAATACCGAAAATCTGAAAATAGATAGGATGACTGTAATGTAGTTACGATATCTTCTAATGTTCATAGAATTATCCCATTACTCAAGGCAAATCGATGGTCTCATAAATAATAAAAAAAATATTGAAATTCATCATCCGTAGATAAAATCGCTGTATCACAAATACATGAGAGGAATCGATCATTTGAATAAAATCTTATCACAACATCGGTGTTCCATTCCTTCGAAGACTCTCTTTATATATGGACTTAGAGCAGTTTTGCAAAATACTTGGCTAATTTATCAATTAAGTCCAGCTTACATCGTGAAATATCTCGACCTTATTCGTTCAGGCGAGGTATTTGTTTAACGTATTTAGTCATGCATTCCAATAAATTAAAGATTGAAAGAACTTTAGGAAACCCTAAAAAGTCCACTTGAGTATTAGAGGCAATCAGACCTGATGTAAATAATCATCATATTATTTTCATGGAAAACAATTTAGATATAAATGTTGCAGGCAAAAGCATATTAGGAAATATTTTAAATATAGCGCAGCATTACCTGATAAATGTTTTCAACCTTTTCCTATATAGTGACTTGTTTACAGAAAATATTTTTCATATTTATATTGTTAATTAATTTTGTATATATCATCATTATTTTGTAATAATATAATCTAAATTTTATATTCTCTGCTTATTTCCATGATAAAAATGTATAAGTGAAGAAGGATGATAAGTAATAAAACTTTTATTAAAACCTGTTCATGTTCAATCTAGAGCCTAGCATCCAATATTTAGGACGTTTAATTTTATAAAATCAATTAAAGTAAATTCCGTTCATTTTTAAACATTTTAAACTGTTTTCACCAGCAAATTTAAGAAAATGAAAAGTCAGGCATAAATGGATTAAAATAAAACTTTAAAATACCAATTTATGTTCATATTTTTTAACGTGTTGATGTATTTGATACAACAGTTAATAAACAATATTTATACAGCAATGCGTGTTACTCCTTTCAAAGGCATATCTAAATCATTCAGTCACGAATAAATCTAACATCCTGGGATTTTTTTTAGGAAGTATTATTGATGAAAAAAATTTTCATTTGTAATTTTTCGGAAAATAGTTCTTTATTAACTATACTTTTTTTATATTATTATCATACCGGGTGAGCAAAATGTACGTATAAACTTAAAAAAATCATAAAAACCGAAAAAATAACCGAAATGAAAAACTGTTTGCAGGATTAGCATCTATAGGTCACGGGAATTTTTTTAATACCGAAATAAAAAATAACTCAATAAACAGCCGACAGATGGCGCTGGTTCGTGCAATTTTGGTGGAAATATGCAAATGAAACGGTTATAAGAACTTGCGCTCGTAATCCAGAACTAGTTCACCGTTGTAAGCCGTGTACGTGATCAAGGATACTGAGTATGAAGGATAAAGCTTTGTTGGTGAGGTTATTTTAAGAGAACTAATTGTTGATTAGAAGCGCAAGTTCTTATAACCGTTTCATTTGCAATTTTCCACCAAAATCGCACGAACCAGCGCCATCTGTCGTCTGTTTTTTGAGTTATTTTTTATTTCTGTCTTTAAAAAATCCCTGTCACAGTTTATACGCACTTTTTTTTCACCCGGTAGATAGAGAATGCAATAGTAGTAGATTAGTACAGTTACATTGTATCATCCATGTTGAAAAGGAATTAATTTTGAAAATTTAGATTTATGACATTTTTGTACTATTGAGTAAATTGCTGCTTTTATGACAAAATATTGCTGAAAAAGTAGCATTTAAAGATTGTTATTTTGAGTTTTATTAAAAATGTCTGCTTCCATGAAATATATTTATTTTGAATTCCAAAGCGAATATGGTTATATTATAAATTGATACTTTGAAATCGAGACTATTTTGGTAATTTGTTGTGAATCATAAAATTTATCTTAATTTATACAGGCGAAAAATGGGCAAACTTGCACGATTTACATGGCAGTGTACATATAATTTTCAATCTGATACAAACAAAATCTATCGATTTGTTTCACATTCTTCAAATTCTCGAAAACTGAGGACTGTTGATGTTGAAGACATTTAATTAAATATTTGATGAAGGTTAAAAAAATTTCTCTCTTACCTAAACTAAAAATTATAGCTTAGGTAACCTAACCTAAACTAAAAAACGCATATACTAAATTGATGTCTTTAATAGATTGAATTGTGCCGTCTTTGTCTGTCTAATGCTCAAACTAAAATGAATATCTGGATTTAAGATCACAATTTCTACACGTCATTACCTTTATCTTTTGAAACTAATTAAAAAAAAAATAGGTCAAGTACGAATACTACTCTGGCAGAGAAGGTTCTGTGCAATAAATATATTAATTAGTAACTGTATTATTACAAAAAAACTCGTTGCTAAAAGAATAATAAAACTTTGTAAAAAAACTATGCAACGTAGGGATTGGTATAGCTCTATATACTAGAAAAGTATAAATGGATATACAATGAAAGTTCAGAGAGATATGAAGCCAAATATTGCTATGTCAATTATTGCTATTCTGTATAACTGTTTGTTTTAATCTTATCCTAATCTTATCCTAATCTGTCTATGGTGAACTTAACATGGTGCTGACAATAAAAGGAACACATATTTAAACTTCATTTGGCAAGTCATAAATCCAAATACAGCCTATAAATAATATTTTCTTTTTACAGCGTACCTAAACAAAACACTTGTTTAAAGTTTAAACTTGGTATTGTGTTAACCGCGCTCCGTAAGGAGGTCGCAAATGTGCAACGCCACATTGGTCCGTGACGCCTTTTTCCAGGTAGGTTTTTAATAAACATTTAAAGACACAGGTGGCGTATTGTGAGAACCACTCAATGCAAACTATTCGCGAAACCCATAGTAATTATGTGATTATTCCTAACTAAATTATTCTGTTTTTAAGAGTTTGACGTTTTTAGTGTTTAACGGGGAAATGCGGTTTTCTCAAAATCTGTGTGACCTAAAGTAATCGCTATAATTTTTCTGGAAGGATTAAATTAACTTCTACTACCCCTAATTTTTTCATAATTTATTTTTCAGTAGATTCTGAAATACAGCGGTGGGGACATATTTTTTCATTTTATTTTCGGCGATATCTCTGAAAAAAATACCTAAAACTAAAAGAAATGCATTTTTGATTTTGAAGTTACGAAAGCTTTCACACTATATCAGTGGCGTGGCGTCCGGTCATCGCTGGATGCGGCGATGACCAAGCAATATTTTAAAACTCTTAATAAGCTTTTAAAACTCTACGATCCAGTTTTAGCAGAACATTTGGAGTTCATGTATAAGTGAAGGTAAGATTTAAAGTTTCCTTTTTGAACATTCAACCATTGAATTTTAGAGTTAAGAATTTTTCACCACAAACTTAAATAATTGCGATGACCACCGAAAATTTTCACGCCACGCCACTGTACTATATATAAAGATAAGATTTTTCTTTTCAAGTAACTTAATTAGCCCCCTACATTTTTTTTTCTAAATATATTTGTGGATGGTTAATAATATATAAATATGTGGGAGCCTTTATTACTTCAGCAAATTTAAACTTTCCACGTTATATAGTTTATGAGTGAAATGTCTGAGACAGACGGACAGACAGATACAGGAGTGATGGCTCCGTTTTTACATTTTAAGTACGGAACTCTAAAAAGAAATGTTTTGAAAACTGTGCATTTATTTTCATCATTTTTACAGACTGCAACAATGCGTGGACTAAATTTTGCCTTTTTTTAACACTTTCCAACAAAGTTGAAAAGTGTTTATTACTTCAGTTTGTCCAGCCGTCTGTGCATCTGGCCGTCGATACGTCTGTCCGTCTGTCTGTCTGGCCGTCGATCCGTCTGCCCGTCTGTCTGTCTGGCTGTCGATCCGTCTGTCCGTCTGTCTGTCTGGCCGCCGATCCGTCTGTCAGGGCTCTAACTCCCGTAAATATGCTCAGATCGTTCTGAAATTTTTGGATGTTAGGGATCTTTACCATAGCACGAAGCCTATTTCAAATGAAGTTTGTAGTATGCTTAGTTCATTTACAGACACAGTCAAAAATTTTCCGTTACATTACGGGCTATGGATAAAAAGCGTTTAAATTGATTTTTAGTGATATTAAATGCTTTTAAACATAATAAAATTGATATGCATTTATCAAGTGCACAAAAATATGCGGTGCAAAGAATAGTTATTATTCATTTACAGGCCACACAAGAGAATTGCATTACATAATAATATAGGGTGGAGGGAAGTTTTTTCGGCGTATTTTAATTATGTTAAATCATTTCATGTATAATCAAATTGATGTACGTCGATGAGGTTTACTAAAACTTATTTCATGTATAATACGAAGTGCATACCATTTACAGGGACACACAAAATATTCCAGATACTATATTGTATCCGAAGTACTGTACACTAGCAATGATTGCTGGGAATGC
Organism: Maratus speciosus; assembly: GCA_963932465.1. Lineage (NCBI taxonomy): Eukaryota > Metazoa > Arthropoda > Arachnida > Araneae > Salticidae > Maratus > Maratus speciosus. Next base: position 375,556,613 of record OZ010788.1, on the reverse strand, counting down.
ATTTTTAATTATGTTATGAGCTTTTATATTTCACTATATTTGTGCATTGTATATAGTGTGCATAAATGCTATAATTCATATACAGGGCTACACAACAGAATTCGAAATGCTTACTGGGCATAATTGCAAATTCCTTAAAGGTGTTTTTTAAATGAGTTATGCATTTTTATGCTGAACTACATTTACTTTAATAAGAAATGTTTGTAGAACATAGGTAAAGTAATATATATGGTCACGCAAAGAATTGGATACACAGCCGTCTATAAATGATAATTTCTGGAAATGTGATTCCAGTAGTTTTAAGAGTGTTTTATTTTGAATTAAGCTTTAACTAAATAGTGGCGTGTAATAAAAGTACTAGGTTAACTACAGGGCTGTACAAAAGTATACTAGTAGTTTTCCATCTATTAGTATAAATTGCTGAAAGGGAAATTTAAACCTGTTATGTGTTTTCTTGCTAAATTAAATAAAATTTAACTAAATTTCCCCATTATATAGTATATCTATAAACCTACAGATCCAATACAGGGCTGTTCAAAAGAAATGGAATACATATTTGCTATGAACGGTAACTGCTGAAATCAGTTTTTCAAATGTTTTATGCGTTTTCTAAAATATTTACTTAGTTCTCTTATATACCTTATTTCCCTAAATAACGAAGTTTTGTTAAAGCATTCAGGAAGTGTTGGAAAATGTTTCATAATCTATGCTTAACACATGATTTTTCTTACTTGTTTACTATATAAAAAATGTATTAGCTACTTTAACATTATGTAACTTATTTATAATTATTTATTAATGTTTTAAATTATTGAAATCTGTGCAGAATATTTTTTGAAATTTGATATACACTGATGGAAAAAAAAAATCCCAACACCAAGAAAGACTTCCGTTAGGTAAACGAAATTTCGTAGACGTATTTATACATCTGAAAGATGACATCGATTGAAATTTCGCGCTTCGCGCATAAGTGAGGCGCTAGTAGCGCCACTCAGAACTTGCAGATCAGGTTTACTTTAAATGCGTGCTGTAAAGTTCGTGGGCGTTATTTAGCCTCGAAATGTGGCATATTGAGTTGATGTTAGCCAAGAATGCCTTTAACAAGACGAAGAAGTCACTGCCAACAGCTCACCGAGTTGGAACGAGTTCGCATATTCGGGCTACGAGAAGGTGGATTTTCTTTCCGCGATATTGCAGAAAGATTTGTCTGGAATGTATCCACTGTGCATGATCTTTAGAAGCAGTGATCAAGGGATGGTACTGCCTCAAGAAGACCGGGTTCCAGGTGGCCACGTGGCACTCCTGAGAGGAAAGTTCGCCGTGTTCGGCGTACGACTGCGGCGCATCGTAGTACGTCTGCAGCAAAAATTCGAACTGCAGTTGGTACCACATTGACACAACGAACTGTTAGAAATCGGTTACTTCAAGGACAGCTCACAGCCAGGCGCCCTGTAGCGTGCATTCTACTGACTAAAGCCATTGTCGTTTGCGACGCCATTGGTGTCAAGCCAGAGCTCATCTGAGGACGGAGCGGAGATCTGTTGCGTTTTCTGATGAAAAAGAAAAACAACAGATCTCCACTACGCCCACCAATGAGCTCTGGCTTGACACGAATGACTTCGCAAACGGCAATGGTTTGGAGTCAGTAGAATGCACGCTACAAAGCGCCTAGCTCGGAGCTGTCCTTGAAGTAACCGATTTCTAACAGTTCGTTGTGTCACTGTGGTACTAACTGCAGTTCGAAATTCTGCTGCAGACGTAGTACGATGCGCCGCAGTCGTACGTCGAACACGGCGATCTTCCCTCTCAGGAGTGCCACGTGGCCGTCTGGAACCCGGTCTTCTTGAGGCAGTACCATCCCTTGACCACTGCTTCCAACAATCATGCACAGTGGATACTTTCCAGACAAATCTTTCTGCAATATCGCGGAAAGAAAATACACCTTCTCGTAGCCCGATTATGCGACCTCGTTCCAACTCGGTGAGCTTTTGATAGTGGCTTCTTCGTCTTGTTAAAGGCATTCTTGGCTAACATCAACTCAATACGCCACATTTCGAAGCTAAATAACGCCCACGAACTTTACAGCACGCATTTAAAGTAAACCTGATCTGCAAGTTCTGAGTGGCTCTACTAGCGCCACACTCTTGCGCGAAGCGCGAAATTTCAATCGATGTCATCTTTCAGATGTATAAACACGCCTACCAAATTTCGTTTACCTAACACAAGTCTTTCTTGGTGTTGGGATTTTTTCCCGTCAGTGTACATATGTGTGTGGAAGAAAAAACAAAGAGAGGAATAAAACAAAATCGCAAAATATGCAAGTACAGCGATACAGAAATCTGGCATTAATAAAAAACTTATATTGTTGACCCTATTATCAGCAATACGTAAAAAACATAGTCTCTTTTTTACAGAAGTAAACTTTACATTTGTATTTTATTGTAAATAACCTTTATGTTACCCGTATAATAAAACAGGACTCTGTTGGCTTTGAAATTAATATTCGTTATCACATAAATATAATAGTTACAAGAAATTGCAATTTATTCATTTATTTTATAAAACCTCTGTCTCTAAGAGTAAAATATATATGGATGAGATATTTTACTGCTATTTATATCTAAACGTCCTCATTTTATTTTACTGCTAAGATTTATTTTTTTCATATGATATCTCGAAATTTAGTTATTCTTCTAAAGAACCATATTTTGAAATTTTGAATTTTTAAACACCGCAATATTTTCAAATTTTATGAAGGGTGATTTGATACCTAAAAATCATAAGAGTATTTCACGTAAAATGAATTTCAAATTTAATATCTTGAAAAGAATACTTGACAAGTAATATTTGCTTTTATTAAATCTGTAATGCTCTCTTTTGAAAAATATTTAATATTTATAATTTATTTTCAAATATTTTATGATCTAAACTGATTCTTACTTCGGATCGCTTACTCAAAAATTTCTTCAAAGTTTGACAGTGTAATTGCAAACCATATAAGTTAAAATTTTGTATGAAAGGTATATTATTTAAGAGCATAAATTGTTATAAGTTTATGAATAACAAATACCTAGGAAAAAAATTTAATATTTTTGTTTTATTATTCACAAAGTACCAATTGACAGTGCTAGGCTTTCAAAAATTTTAAGATTATTAGTAGATACGTTTTTAATATTTTTTATTAAATGCAATTTTTAGTCAAATAACGGACGTCAAAAACCTTTCTTACAGCACCCCAAGCATCGTTGAGCGTTTTGTATGTGATTAGGAAAGGGGTTGTTTACATCATTTATGATTAAGATTTATCATAACATCACTATGAACTGATGTTATAGAAATAATGTTAAAGAAATTTGAATTGGTACTGACAGAAATTAAAAGTGGTTCCTTTGAATGTGAATTAGCTTCCAGCAAACGATGATTTTTGTGTTTTTAAACCTACACTAATAATATAATTTTTTGTATTACTTCATTTGCATGTGACGGAAAACAGAAGCTATCGCTAGTAGATGTTTACAAACTTGGTTTCGTGTCGACGAAGGCAGATACTCGTCTGATTCTAACTAAGATTCTTATTTTCTGTTTTGTGATTAGATTATTTAATATACATTTTCACACATTTGAGATTTTTTTTTTGTCAACTTTTAGACTTGCGGCTATTCTTTGTCAATCATAAAAGCAATACAATCATAATCGTTATACCAAATTATAATAAGTTTTATTTTATTTTGAATGAACTTAATTAAGAATTTATACGGAAAGTCTATTTTTGGATTTTTTTTTTAAAGAAATATATCCGCAAATCAAAAATAAGGACTTTGTTTTTTATTACCAAAATTACCAAATGAAACTTTTGTCATTCAGGCATAAACTGTTTTGCTGAAATGTTAAGTGAAGGCTTGCTATAGTGAGATGAAATATTTTGGTGTCTCTTTTTATGCACGTGTATAGGTATGTCTTTCGATAGCTGTTGTAGAAATATTTATGCTGCTTGATAATAGTTAGATGTGTTGGTGAAAAACTTTGAATTACTTGTATAGTTTTTTTTTATCCGTATAGTTTGTATTTTGTTCATTCGTTTGAAAAAATATAGAATATTTCCTCTCCCGTGATAATGGTTCATTGCACAAATTCAGATGATTTTTTTTTCACATTCAAAAAAGCGCAATTAAAAAACCAATTTTAATGTTAAACTGTAAATACTATTTTTGTATGCAAAAGATCGCGAAATACTATTTGTAGATGAAAACGCTTTAGTAGGAATTGGACAGGTACAAGCGATGATAAAAACCTAACATAACCCAATGTAATCACCTTACTAAGTTATGACATTTAGTCGCGAGATTAGTGTTTTTTGTTAGTTTTGTTGTAGAATTTTACGGCAATACATTAGTGTTTATAGTTTTAGAATCAAAACAATGTTCATCATGGCAAAATAGAACACTACTCTAGAAAGCTTTGTCCTACCAAATAACGACGTAAGATTTAGTAAAAGAAAGTTCTTTGTGTTTAATCAGACGCGATTGGTTCTAGCGTCACCGTCACCAACTCCTAACTCAGATTCAATGTTTTCGATCCACAATACACTGGGAAATTAATGTTTAAAATACGGAAATAATACTGGCAATCGAGACGCCAGTACTATTTCCGTATTTTAACGGACATTTTCCTCCGTAAATTCAGAAAAAATCCTTTTTTCTGGAATTTACGAGGGGGAGGGATTTCCATTAAAGTACGAAAATAGTACTGGTGTCAAGATTGCCACTACAATTTCCGCTTTTTAGTCCGTTTTTTACAGTGTATAGAAGACATGAATTTACAATTATTTTAAAATTTTCTCAATATACTTGTCAGTCTTTCGAAATTAACTTATACATTTAATGTTATATGTTCGAAAGATAAGAACATACTTTACTTTTTAACTACAAAACTACCGTTATTACATATCTATTATTATCTTTTTAACATTTTCCAACAAAGTTGAAAAGTGTTTATGACTTCGGTTTGTCTGTCCGTCTATCCGTCTGTTCGTCTGTCCGCGCTCTAACTCCCGGAAATATACTCGGATCATTCTGAAATTTTTGTATGTTAGTAGCCTCTACCATAGCACAAACCCTATTTCAAATGAAGTTTCAAGCATGTTTAATTCATTTACAGGGACAGTCAAAAGTTTTCCGTTACATTACGGCCTAAGGGAAAAAATCGTTTAAAATGATTTTTAATGATGTTGCATCCTTTCAAACACAATAAAATTGATATGCATTGATCAAGTGCACTAAAATATACATTCTGTAGAACGTGCGGTGTAAGGAATAGTTATTATTCATGTACAGGGCCACACAAAAGGATTCCGTTATATAATGATATAGGGGTGGAGGGAATTTTTTTCCGGCGTATTTCAATTATGTTAAATTATTTCATGTATAATGAAATTGATATACGTCGCTGAGGTTTGCTAAAAGTTATTTCATGTATAATACGAAGTGCATAGCATTATTTACAGGGACACACAAAAGATTTCAGATACTATATTGTATCCGAAGTGCTGTACATTAGCAATGATTGCTGGAAATGCATTTTTAATTATGGTATGTGCATTTATGTTTCACTATATGTATGCATTGTATATGGCGTGTATAAATGCTCTAACGGATATACAGGGCTACACAAAAGAATTCGTAATGGTTACTGGGTATGATTGCAAATTCCTTAAAGGTGGTTTTTAAATGAGTTATGCATTTTTACGCTGAACGTAATTTAGTTTACTAAGAAATGTTTGTAGAATATGCATAAAATGATATACAAGGTCACGCGTAGAATTGGATACATGGCCGTCTATAAATGATACTTTCTGGAAATGTGATTCCAGTAGTTTTAAGAGTGTTTTAATTTGAACTAAACTTTAGATAAATAGTGGCGTGTAATAAAGGCACAGGGTTGTACAAAAGTATACAAGTATGTTTCCATCTATTAGTATAAATTGCTGAAATAGAAATTTCAACCTGTTATATGTTTTCTTGCTAAACTAAATTTCTCCATTGTATAGTATCTATATCAACCTACAGATTAAATACAGTTCTGTTCAAAAGAATTGGAATACATATTTGCTATGGAAGGTAACTGCTGGAATCAGTTTTTCAAATGTTTTATGCGTTCTCTAAAATGTTTAGTTAGTTACTCTTATATACTTTACTTTCCTAAATAACGAAGTTTTGTTAAAGCATTCAGGAAGTGTTGGAAAGTGTTTCATAATCTATGCTTAACACATGATTTTTCTTACTTGTTTTATTTTAACCATTGCCTAGCAACTACATTTCATAGCTTATAAAAAAGAAAATAGGAAAATTAATGCTTTATGCTACTATTAAGACAATTTTCAACACCTTAAGTATAATTAAAAAAAAAAAAAACTGTATAATAGGCTGTTAAAAATTTGCAGCAAACTGTCAGGGTTTCCGACCGTTTTTTATGGAATACCGTTACCGTTACATAATCAAAATTTAACTTTATTTTTACCATAATATGGGCTATAATATAGTCAGAATAGAGTTATTTTACGGTTCTGTAACAGTTTTCTACAAAAACGGTCGAATGATTGGACATATAGCTGCAAATTTCCAACATTGTAAGGTAAAAATACTACCTATATAAACAATTTAGAAAACGCGAACATCACTTGAAAACCAGATTTACACACTGTCCTTCAATAGCTCTTCAGATAATCGAATTCTATTCTGAGACCCTGTACATGATCTATAGATTTTTACACAATTAACATAGTATGCGAGAATTTAGTTACATCAGAAAAAACATAACACAGTCAAATATCTACCTTCAGTCAATAGATCGGAAGGTACTGGAATGCATTTGTAAATTCAGATTATTAAGTACATTTTTATAGATGCCTAATATTAAGCTAAAAAACGTTTTCCATGAACAATTTTAAAAACAAATACTAAAAACACACTTGAAGGAATTACCATCCCTACACTGTAAAAAAAATCCGAGGAGTTTTCCTATAGAAATCGGAAAAATAGTTGCCTTTATCGTACCAGAAAATTTTCCGACCCAGATCGGAATAAAATCCGTAAAATAAAGGAAACATTCATTAAAACGGTATTTTTGGATTTTATTCCGATTTTACGGATTTTATTCGGAGCTGGGTAGGAAAATTTTCCAGTACGATAAGGGCAACTATTTTTCCGATTCCTACAGGAAAGCTAGTCGATTTTTTTTTTTTTTACAGTGTAGATAAGAATGCATCCAATTCATTGATTAGCCCTGTATATAAATTTATCTATATTCTACAGACTTTTCTAACAAACCCTTCTACAAAAATTCTAAATATAGTTCATAAGAAAAATACATATAACAATTAATAATCCCTTTAAGAAATCCACACTTATTCACAGAAGTACTTTTATATTTTTTAGCCAGTATGTGATCTATAGAATTTATACATAGCACGATATTTTTACGACGTAGCATACTAAAATACAATTAAACTTAAAAACTTATACCAATTTGAAAAAACTCTCTTTCAATTCTCGGAGATAGCCAGTACTGTAACTGAAATATTTTGTCTGTACCTATACATTAACGATAATTGCTGAGAATATCACATTATACAGCAAGTATTTTCCAGTGAACTTGAGCAAAGTATATCAATTTTATTATGTTTCTATTAGTGTAACATGATTAAAATATGCTGAAACTATTGTTTCCCGTAGACCATCAGGTAACTAAATATTTTCAATGTATTGTGTAACCCTGTAATAATATTGCGTGCTTCGTACTCCATATTCTGCAGGAATGATGTGTTAGTGATATTCATAGGAAATTTATATCAATATAATTACGTTTTTAATAGTATAATATAATAAAAATGCATCGCAAACCAATATGCCGTAAAGTAACAGAATTCTTTTGAGAATCCCTGTAAACTAATTATTAATACTGCAGACTTCATTTCAAATAGAGAACATTCCATTTTAAACATCAATAAACAATATTAGTTACATGGTAATCCAAGTAAATTTACTAGAGTTAGCTTAAGGTCTCCGCTACCTGCGTCCGCGTATGTGAATCTCTATTATTTTCATCATAAAAACTAAGCTGTTTGATTTTTTTTTTTTTACTTTCTTCTATCTTTACAAGAAGAAAGTATTGGACTCGTAAAAACTTTCGACTTCCGGTTTTCGACGGATTTAACACTTTTTAGGGCTCCGAGATTCCGAAAAACATGTTTTTACAAAATGTCTGTCTGTGACTCTGTCTGTCTGTCCGTCTGTATGTGACAGGCGCTCTCTTTCAAGAACTAATGCACGGAAGTTAATAAAACTTTATATTCTAGTAGTCCCTAATATAAGTTAGTGCTGATTAGTTTTTGGTGCAAATCGCTCAACACGTGGCGCCGCTATGCTGCATTTTTCACGATTTCTACAATATCTGTATCTCAAGAACTAATGCACGGATTTTCATCAAACTTCAGATTCAGTTAGTGCTTGACACGAATTAATTTTTTGTGGATTTTGGTGTAAATCGCTCAACAGGTGGTGCTGCTGTGTGCACTTTTTGTAATTCCCGCTATAGTTCTATCTCAATAACTAATGCTTGGATTTTCAACAAACTGCAGATTCAGGTACACTTGGATATGAATTAGGGCTGTTTAGTTTTTGATGTAAATCGCTCAACAGATGACGCTGCTATGCAGCTTTTTTCACAATTTCCACAATAACTCAATCTCCAGAACTAATGCATGGGTTTTCATCAAACTTAAGATTCAATTAGTTCTTGGCATTAATTGAAGTTTTATGGATTGTGGTGTGAATCTCTCAACAGGTGGCGCTGCTATGCTGCATTTTTTGCGATTTCCGCAATAGCTCTATCTCAACAACTAATGCGTGGATTTTCAACAAATTCAGATCCAGTTATACCTTGATATGAATTATCGCTGTTTATATTTTGGTGCAAATAGCTCAATAGGTGGCGCTGCTATGCTGCATTTTTCAGAATTTCCACTATAGCTCTATCTCAATAACCAATGCACGAATTTTCATCAAACTTGAGATTCAGATATACCTTGATATAAATTAGTGCTGTTTATGTTTTGATGTAAATCGATCAACAGGGGGCACTGCTATGGTACATTTTTCAGAATTTCCGCTATAGCTCTATCTCAAGAACTAATGCAGGAATTTTCATCAAACTTCAAATTCAGTTATACTTTGATATGAATTGGTGCTAAATTGATGTGGTTTCTTGTACTGTTTAAATGATTTAATTGGCGTGATTTATATATAACAGTGGTTCCCAACGTGGGGCGTACGCCCCACCGGGGGGGGGGGGCAATTTGACCTTCATGGGGAGCAAGTCCAAATTTCTGACTCACTCATTCACTATCAATTTCTTTTGTCGTTTTGGGGGAAAAGAAGTGGTGTAGGCTAAAAATAAATGGAATACAAGCAAAATTTAAGAAATCAGTTTTCTATTGAAATCCTATCGAAATTAAAAAAATATAGATTTAACGGCGGAATAATTATGTGAATTGTCTTTTTAAAAATTTTGATATATTTTAAAGTATTAAAACGCGGTATAATTTTTTTGGTAATAAATTTAAAAAAATCGTAATGCTTTCAATTATTTACTGAACAAGTTTTCTACTTCTATTAGCGAAGACAATTAACGATATTGGGAAAGAGAAAACAAAGAGAATGTTTTATGCGGAACAATGGCTACTTAATTTGATAAAGATGGGGATATTGAAATACTTCTTGTGTATTGCGTTATCCATAGAAAGAAAAGTCAGTGTCCAAAGATTTTCCACCAACTCTTAATATGTTACAAGAATACATTATAAAATGTATGAATTTATCAATTTTAACGTTAAATGTAAGTGTCCATTTCAGATATGTTCTGAAGATAAAAATGCAGACGGTATAACACTTTTATACGTAAAGTTGGAAAATTACAACAAAATTCGTTTTGCATATATGGAAGTATATATAATCTCATTGCATTTATAAAACTGTGTTAAAAACACATTCGTGGTAGAAAATAAACCTCTTTGATAAGTTAAAAAATGTGAAATGAATGGTTTATGTTAAGGCCCTATTACACTTCCACCGTGTGAATAAAGTATATTTTTTAAATAACAATACATAATTTAAGGATTAGGGAGGGGTACATAGTAACTTTACAGATACTTTGGTGCGGCATGGCCAATAAAAGGTTGGGAACCCCTGATATAGAAGAAAGTTTTGTGTTGGCCACAACATACTAGTTTACATTTTTACTTCACTTATTAATAGCTGAATGTTTTTTGCTCTAAAAGCAATCCAATAAATGGCAACATCTATACTGATTTCCTCATAAAATAAATGTTGTTTCCATCTTAGTTTCCAAAATGCGTTCAAGACAATGTGGCCAAGAAAGTGAGAATTTTTTATAAGTATTTAACTTAAATCCTTCACAATTTTTTTTGAGGATTTGTATGTCATTCACATGTTTAAATCTCTTAAGTTTGTGATTGTGTGAATTTAAGTTATAAATTGATATTTTAAGAGTGTTTGTGATTTTAGATCAATATTTGTGAACCTAAATTACTAGTACCTTAAAGTATCCATTTCATTTTTTTTGTCACCTATGATGTAATTTTGTTCGGGATAAACCAATGAATGAGTATTTGTAGCATTATTTTATCTTCGGGTATCTTTCGGGTTGTGGTTAAAGAGATATACTCCGAATCGGCCTCTCTGCAGAGAAACGGCATACAGCCGGCAGAAGCACAGTGGAATATTTGACCCGCAATCCTGGCCAAAAATACTTTTTTATGTAAATATAGTCCGATCGCCTTGAAATTGTTAGATGTTATTGCGTATCACTATGGCATATTTGGTATTGTAAATGAAGTCTATAGCATATACGGTTCATTTACAGAGACACCCAAAAGAATTCCCTAACATTATGGTCTACGGGGGAAAATCATTTGTTCTGTATTTTAATGATATCACACTATTTTAAACATACTGAAACTTATATACATCACTGAGGTGTACAAAGTACATATTGTAAAATATGGTGTGTATAGAATATATCGTTCATTTACAGGAACACACAAAAGAATTTGGCTGAAGAATAAATTTAACTGTTGAAATCTATGACCCAATAATTGCTGGAAGGGCGTTTGCAGTTGTGATGTAAGTTTTTAAATTGAACTATTTTTTTTTAAATATTACTTGGTGTGGATACATTCTATAAATCCTATGCAAGGCTGCACAAATGTTCTCAAGTACATACATGGAAATAGCTGAATGTCATGGAAATTTTTAACTGTGCTATGCGTTTCACTGAACTAACTTTTAGCAATACGTACAAATTCATATTTTAATTTCATATTTTATATCTTAAAAGCTGACGAAATATAAGTAAGATTTTAACACTTCACATAATAATAAGTATATATTTTATAAATATTTTGACAACTAAGAAAAAAAAAGAGACATCATTTAAGAAGAGCACAAAGATAAAAGAAGCAAAATTATTAATTTACTAAGTAGATATTTTAAAAATACAAATACATCAAATGCCCATAGACTTAACATTACCGAAGGGAGTTTGGAAGTTGAGTGACTAGAAGCCTTAAATGTTTTCTGTTTATAAAAGAAAAGTAATTCTTGATAGATTTTTTTATTTACTAGTAATGTTTAATTAAATATATTTAATTGTACTATCTATAAAATTTATTATTTACATTTAATTTACTGGAATAATAATTATTACATTTGAGAGGCTCACAACCATAGTAAAGTCCATTTTTCTCTACTGTGAATAATAACGCTTTAACGTTCTTATTAAATAATTATTTCAGGATTTATAAGGATTATATATGTTAATATTCAATTTAAAGTACTATTTTTAAAGTGCCCTACTTTTACAAATGGTAGATTAATATTTCTTTTGTAAATTTATAAGTTAAAAAAAATAAGGACTTGGTCCAGTATGGTTGTGAAATTTCCATATGTAAATAAAGACTTGCGTGTTATGATTACAAAAACTCTTGATTTTGATTTATATTTACTTATTTTTTTTAACTCTAAATTAAGCACAAAGGGTGAAAAATATTACCAGTTATCGTAAAACAATCACTGTACACAATACTGCCATCATCATCATCAACGTCATCTCGATGTATTCTATAGGAAGTAGCTTGGAACCTGGACCTCTGCTGAAAGATTATTCAAGCATACATGATGAATTGTCAGAATGTACGGCCAAAAATCTATTATATCTTTTTTTTCTGGCCAATGTGATTTTTCTACGGCCCGCGTACAACGAATCTTGACTGACATTTGACAAAGAAAGTAACTTGCGCCATCGAGCCCGTTTTCCCAAATTTATTTTGCAAAAAGGTTGATTCTCATTGAGGGTTTTTTGAACAGTAACATGAAGAGACAACATCTCACAACTAGCAGCCATCTAATATCGATCCATCTAAAACAAGCTTTCACGGTATTCTTCTTTCTGTTCGCGATAATTTGTTCTAAAGCTGTAACAATGTCAAAATTCTTATTTTCAATTATATAACATTTAGGAAATTTGCTCTTTGCATTCATAATAGTTTCCTTCCAGTCTCCAAGAACAAACATGTGTTGTTTCTTAAGACTTGCTGCTTCAATCAGATCAAATTATGCATCATGCGGAAGGAAAGGGTGGCCTGATACTAGGAATTTAACTCTGCTGTTATGTTTGTACTATTAGCCAGTTTCAACAGCGTAAGAGACGTTTTGGTGTCCCTATTTTGGCCACCGCAAGCATCAGAATATAGAATAATTTTCTTATGTTCAGAGGTATTCTCTCAGGTGTCAGGAAAATAACACTATGAAGTTCTGGAGAACCTCTTCTTCCTTCTATATCATCGCAGACGTACATGTATCCCACATTATTATAAAGAATGCTCCCCAAAGTTATATAGATTACGTTTATAATAAGCTATGGATTGTGAAAGATTAGGAAAGGGAAGTGATTTTGGTAAGAGGAATGCACAACAGTCAGCTTCATCTGAGGCTTTAATTTTATCAGTTTTCATTTTCTCTCTAGCCTGTTTAGCTATCCGCAAGTGAAGCTCTCGTTCGGTTTCAAGACTTTATCAAGTGTTTTCATCTTTTTCTGTCGAAAGCTTGATTGATATGTCATCACATAATTTACATGTATGGCAAATGTATGCAATATGTATACTTGGAGGCTTGAAGTGTTAAATAAGCTTTGCATTGAAGACGTTTTAATAGAATTTCTCTTTCACGGGGGTCTAAGTCTTTATCGTATATTCCTTTCTAAGCCTATGTAATTAGAGTTCGATTACTTGTAATGATTATTTTAAGAAAAACGCTGCCGGTATTTTAAACATTTGTTTACCAAGAGGAGGGTGGGGGTCATCAAAAACAATATAACTTTCTATTCATAGCTCATATATCTGAGGATTCACGAACGTTTTTTTTTTTAATCGGAAGTTTTGAAATCGCTACTTATTTAAACTGCATTTTTCTTTTATAGCAATGAAACAAGATTTAGACCTAGAATTGGCCACAGATAAAAAGGAATGATGGAGTAGTACACTGATGAATGGACTTGATTCAGTAAGGCTGTGAAGGTTTCTTGTATTACTTCACCAACTCTGGACACGGATGCAATCTATGAGAAAATATGTGAACTACAGACTTGGGTATTATGGCTTATGGACGTTATCTTTTTTTTTTTTTTTTTTTTTTAAGTGGACTTGGTATACTATGTTTGTGAGCCCCTCATTTAATTTACATTTGATAAAGTTACATTTAATAATACATTTAATAAAGTGGAGTCTCTACAGTATAGAGTTGATGGTTTTTTAGTGTATTTAATAGATTACCAATTTCAGTCTGTATCTTCAGAACCTGTTTTTCATCTTCTTCATCACATTCTCCTTGGCCTTTATCAGGACTATCATCAAACCTAGCTGGAAGAAGAAGTTGTATAGTTTCACTACTGTATGGATTGTTCTTTTCCCTTGGTCTTTATCTAGAGAAGTTTATAAAAGGATCGGATCACTGCTTAAAAGTAGTCAATTTGGAACATCTCTACTGCAAATATCTCTATTGCGAACTTCTCTATTGCGCATTCTTGAGTACTTTGTACGGTACTGCCTAAAGTGTTTTTTTCTGGCCTCGACAGCTTCTACTGACATTTGGTCAATTACTACGACTGCTTTCTTAATTACAGTGCCACCATGAATCAAAACCTTTTGCATTGTTAGAATCATGGTGTACCAATTGTAAAGGTTCACATACAGTCTTGCTGTTTCATAAGGAGATGTTTGGAACTTTTTTCATCAATGAGATGCCCACTTGTTATGACTTCCAATATTACTTACAACCTTTTAATCATTTCTGCGTCTACTCCAGACTTCTTTAATTCCCTTCCTTCTCCCCTTATTTCCTGTGTATGAGCCCCGAAACTAATTGGAGAAGCTTTTTTCAGTAAATAAGTATTTACAATTTGAAGCCAATCTGATATTTCTATCAAGAGGTATCGAGTTACGTACGTATGTACGTACTTACATACGTACGTACATGCATACATAAAGAATCTGTATGGTCAAAAGATCTCAGGCAATATCCTGTAAAGCTAAAAACCTGCAATACGAGAGTAAAAATATAGTTTTTATCCGTTCAATTCGGTTGCCGCAAAAAATGGGATTTAAGTAGTCCCCGAAAAAACATTTGTATAAAAACTAGCAACAACATGCACAAGGTTCTTTTGCAGAAATTGGCACCCAAGACTCCAACTAATACGATTATAATTCAAATATGGTTCGGCTAAGCCCGGCACATATTTAAAAAGCTTTCGATATGTTTAAATTAGAGCCAAAAACGCTTTAAAAATAACCCTTTTACACATTTAATGTTTTTTTATTACATTAGAAACTAAACTATTTAAATTAAAACATAGTTTAACACTAAGCTCTAACTTTTGTTAAACACGAAAGCTCTGTTTAGTTTCAATTCAACAAATCATTGAGCCAAAAACAATTATAATTAAACATAACAACAATGCCAAAAGGCAACAAAAAACCACGTCTTCTCACAAAGAAACTTCCTCTTCAACTGAGGGCAGGTGCAACACATAGACATAGATCGACGCACTAATTAGTTAACTATTAAAAAATATGATTTTTTCAATTGTTGACGAAATTTTAATTTTTGTATTTTTGTCCAGGTTTTTAGGTCAAATACTTCACCGTGAGACGGCCAAACTGAATTCATTAACACTTTTCATTTAGGTTTGAAAGCGTTAAATCAGAATATACAAAAAAACGACTCCATTTTGAAATATTTTAACTAAAATTACATATTTTATTAACAAAGAAGTTGATGTTCGGGCATTTTACTAATGCGCTTTCTATTGAAGTTGCTTAAAATTTAATTAGATAAAATTAAAAATGTATTTTTTAATGACAAAAAACACACAATGTGTATACAAATATTTTAACTAGATACATTTTGATAGTAGGAGAATGTAATTTTTACTGTTTTGATTCTTACAGCATATAGAAAGATTTTCTAAACATAAGTTATACAATCAAATGGCAATATAAACATTTTATTTCGTAATATTTTAAAAATAACTATTTTGATGCATTTTTTATGTGATAAAAAGATTTTTTTTTTTTTACTTGATTAAACTTCTAAAACTGATGAATTAGAAATAGTCTGTCAATTGACAATAACAAGAGAAAACCTGTAATGAAATTTGATGGAATTTTGCGCATTAATAAAACGCCAGCACACATTGTGTAACACACCTTTAGCCATATTGTAATCGATCGGTATTAGTCATAACTTATTCACGAAATATAAAATGTCCATAAAAATAATCTATAAAAACACAACTTTTGAAAAATTTCACGAATTCAATACTTTTTTATCAATGAATGTAAAAATATTTCTCCTTTTCAAAGTAAAAATATCGAGTAGATCTTAGATTTAAAACCGTCAAAAAAGTGAATTCAAGTCGATGAGTTTATCTATAGTTCCTTCTATAACATGAAATAAAAAAATTAGACCAACTTATGCATTTTTTTTATCATTTTTATCAGTGTGCTTTAACAAGTCGTTAAATTTAAATTTCCTTTGAAGAAATACTTAAAAAAATTATAACGCCCTAAATTCGTTATTACATACATTTTAACTGTCATATCATTGCTTTAATCTAAGAGAGATGCATGTATCACATGGTTTTGGAAAATTAAAAGTTTGAATGTTAATTTTCTGCTAAATCTTCAGTATTAATATTCTAATCAAAAAAACCCTTTATGAATTTACAAATAGCGGCATTAAAAAATATATATAAATGAATAGATGTGAAATTTTTATTTGTGAAAAAAATTTTTAAAATACTTTTATTTTTAAAAATTATCATTATAAGCTCACTTGTTAATTTCAAAGGAATTTCTACATAGTATTCGTCATTTCACAAAAAATAATATTATCAGAAATGGGCAACACTAGTGAAATAAATAAATCGATTTATTCAGGAATCAATGAAAGAATCAATTAACTTAGAAACTTACATTTGTTTCATCTATACCTCAGTATTTTATACGCAACTGTAGATCACAAATTCTATTCTTTATTACAAGACACACTGCAATGCGTATTTATTGCTATATCATCGTCCAACACAGAAATTTGGGACACTTTCCCCAATAGTCAGTACGCAAGAAATAAACGACCGACAATCAAGAAGAAAAGACAGTAAATGTCACCCATATCCTTTTTATTCAAGCATCAAATCACTCTGATCTGAAAGCTAGAGAAATAGAGTCATTTCTCCCTTTAGTTTTTATAAGACATGATGTCTAAATGCTGTTTTATATTATGCACATAACCACATTTCTAGATTAGTCAGTTATTAATCAGATTTAACAAATTGTTGCATTTATTAAACTTATTGTTAATATATTAATGTTATATATATATATATATATATATATATATGTGTGTGTGTGTGTGTGTGTGTGTCTAGTATAGTGTATTTAATATGCGGTGGGAAGAAACTTCCTGAAGACGCGGAAACAATTTCTAAAGTTGAATAAACCAAAGCACGGGATCGTAAAGTAAATTGAGATGGAATTCTTTGATGTGAAAAACATTTTAAATATGTTTTCTAGTGCTGTGATTATCTATTCTGTAGTTTTTGGAATATTTTCTTTATTCTTTATGTTAATAAATATTAATTTAGAAAACTTTTACATTCTACAAAAATATCACACTTTTACAATAAATAATATTCAACATTTTGTATAATCTCATTTTTTTCTCTAGAGCCATATAATTAGCTAAGGCTATAAAAAAGTAGCTACCCTATTCATATTTCTGCACTTTATTCTTCGAAATATTTTATTAGTACTCATTCTTCATGTCTTCGCTGAGTGGAGGAGGTACTTACTACAAACATGCTACAAAGACCCGCATATAAAACATTGGACTATATCATCTCGTTGCAATAGAAATAATAACTAAACCCAAATAAATTCTGTTCAGTTTTATGACGTCCTTTTGATGAAAGAGTGAGTTAAAGTGGAGTTCCGTTTGATAATGTTTTTTTTATTATTACAACAGTTAACATTTTGTTACTGTACCTAATGTTTTATGGAGCAGTGTTTCTTAACCCTTTCGGGACCGGTGACTTTTGCACAAATTTTATTCGGTTGGCACCACTTTTTTAAAAGAAATTACCTTTGCTTAAATAATCATGAAAATGTTCTAATTAAAGAAAGTAAATATTACTTTACTTTTTTACTGGTGTCAGAAAAAAAATTTGTATTCTCTTTATGAAGGTGCTTACATGCACCTATGGTCCCGAACGGGTTAAACATTTGGTTTAGCAGTACACCCTTCCCACCTCTTTGAAACTTACTAAGTACGAAAAACTCTAAAAACCAAGTGTTTGTGTGTGTATGCGCAGTAGAAAAAGGGAGAAAAGGAGTGGGAAAAGTGGGAAGATTAAATCTAGAAAGAGGTATGTTCTTTTTGATTAATTAAACTGAAACATTTAATTAAACTTTGATATTTTTTATTATTTACATATTTGTTCAGCGACAAGTCAACCTATTATGTTAAAATTAGACTGTATGTTTTTATTTCACAACTCTTCATCCTCCTAGAATATGGAATTGTGCACAATGAATTTATCATCCTCGGATGTCATGTAAGTATTCAAAATTTTAAAATTTCAATTATTTTCCGATATATATATATATATATATATATATATACATATATCCTCTCAGAATTGTAAAAATATTAATTTTCTAGATGTCACCCTAAACATAGATAGTGAAAATTTGATATCTAAGTTATTTGACAAGCGAAATGATTTCGATTTTAATACCTTAAATTTGATATATTTTGATTCCAATGTTCAAGTTTCCGTTAAAAGAAACGTCCTAAGAAATGGCTTAATACGAAGACTGAGTACTAGAGTTAAGGATATGTTTAATGACATATTAGAGTGGTGTTGTCCGGGATTCAAGCAAGGTTATCCTCGCAATTTCATCAGGAGAATAACTAGTGATTTTATTAAGAATAGTAGTTACGGAACTGAACTGAAGTCAGTGATGGATGAGAACGGTGGTTTTGATGCTTTGATTGATCTAATGAGATATAAAGATACTTTGATGGATATTGTAGATCTGTTGAGTTTTTCAATGTTTTTCATTTTTGGTCTCGGCGAGTGAAGGGGGACGTAGCATGCGTAAAGTCTGACTTAACCCTGCAGAGCATGTTGTTAGCCATGCCGATCACCTTCTGTTCTGTTTTGCTGTTATATATATTTTCCTTAGTTGGGTTTTATAGTTTGGTTTTAAGAGTTAATGTTTATGTTGGTTATTTAGATATTTTTGATGCGGAGTTTCAATTTAGATATGGTGAGTGATGGAATTTGATATTTTGTTTGTGGTTATATATATATATATATATGGGAATTTCGTAAGAACACTCGCATCAGACTGAATGTCCCCGACTCCGTATTTCCGCTTCGAGATTAAAAAGTCAACGAAGCTGCGTGAAGTGAAAATGCAGAAAAAGTAAATAGAACGAAAAAGAGCTCGACGATGCAGGTTTTGTTAAAAGGAACACAACATTTTTCGACGAAATAAGATAGAAGATTTAAACGACGTAAGAAAATCTTAGAAATATTCGACGGTGCTAAATAAATGAAGCCTAAGTTGTTGCTTTTTAAGTTAAATATAGATTGTAACGAGAGGTTTTAACTCTATTTTTTTTGTCTTCGTCTTAATAAATGTCAGTTTTCGTCTTAGAAGTGAGCTATGATTTATAAATAAAATAGAGTCTCCTCCCATATATATATATATATTGCCTTTTCAGGAAGTTTCTCAAAAGATGACAAATAAATAGCTGTCATTTTGTATAAAAAAATGAAAATGGCAAATAATGAGATATTGTCAGCAATCCGGAATGGTGAACATTTTTTTTTTTTTTTTTTTTATAAATCGATTTAATGATTTTTAGTTTGCGTTCTATTTTTAAAATGTAATGTACTGTATGGTGGTAATTCACATAACTTACTTCACATTTTTTAAAAATATTTTCAGAAATCTGAAAAATTTTAGTATTATTGATTTGTATTAAAAATATTTTAATATCTGTTAAAGAAAATAAACTGCATGGACTGTGACAGAACGTGAAGTTTTAACGTATGTAGAGGGCATATGGTCAAAGTAAAACAGTTTGTCCGATCCATAGCAACACACATTACAGAACTCGACGATACTCGTCTAACTCAATAAGCTTGAATGACTTAGACAAGTAAACAAACAATAACTGATATTTACAACCTCTCCAAGTTCTTATCCTAAATCATCTGTATCAATGGAATTTAATTATCCGTATGACGGCATTTTCTTATAAAGGCATTCTATTATAACAATATCCAAATTAAGTACCTTGCAAAATGTAATTTTAATAACTTTCAGTTTTGTTATATAGTAAACATGAATTATCTTTTAATTGTAAATCTTTAATCTTTGTAAATTGTTAATCTTTGAATTGCAAACAGGATTTCTAGCTCATAATACGATATTTAATACAAATAATATTATACTTCTTTTCTAAGTGTACACTTAAATAATATTTCTCTTTTTGCCCAAAAATCGGTAAATTTCAGCCAATGTAAATACACCTCATCGAGTTAAGACGTGACTCGGTGCTGCTGTAAATAAAGTTATAGTTCGTTTGTTGATAGTCGAGGATGACAGTTTTTTTAAATAATCACACATATATTATGTCTCAAACAAAATTAAAAATATTTTTTGAGAAAGCATTCTGTGATGCCTGGAGCACATTTCTTTAGCCACTGTTGGCGCCTTTGATCACGTGATACGTGGGCGCTGGAAGGAGAAAAAGATTTTCTGTTTTTCAGAAAAAAAGGTAGAGTTATGCCGGCCTGTGTATTCGGCGAGTTTTTGTAAGAAACCAAAAGTTGGTTATAAAAATCTTTCGGGTTGCTACAGGCACGAGAAATTTAAGAAATTTAATACTATTGTGAAGGAATATTTTGTGTGTACGTTAAAAATAGAAGTAGTGTGGCGCTCCCAAGCCGGAAATTTATACTTATATGTAAGTACTTGTGTGCGTATTATCGTCTTGTACTCGTCGAATATATGTACTGTCCTTCTGAATTCTTATAAATAAACTTTGTTTTGTGTTAAAAGAACTACTGATCTATGATCTAGGAGTATACGTCTGACATCAAGCGGGAATCGAATATTACACAGTTGATTTAACATTTTCTGACATAGAATCTTTAAAAAAAGTAATATATCTGAGATTAATATATAGCGGTTCCCCCCAAAAGAGTTAAAGCAAATATCTAATGTAGTACGTGACGTAGAAATGTGTACTTTTTAACATAGCTTTTTACAACACAATTTGTGGTGTGTGCAAAATACTGGATATCAATTGACATGGCATTGACATACATTGTGACTTTACATAAATGCTTTATCTTAGTTTTCGTCCAGAACGTATTCCTCCTAATTGTCGCTGTTAATACATTGGCAATGGGAGAAGTATATGTTAATTTAAGCCCAGTCGCAATTTATACGAATACCATATCTTTAAAAATCCAGTCCTTTGTACATGCTAATACAAATAAGTAATTGCTAGTCAAAACAGAGAATTAAACTTTTGCTTCAACTCTTTAAGGTTTGCCTGAGAGGCGATAAATTTGAATTACCGATATATGACTATTGTTGTGCGATTCTGTAATCAAAAACCGTTGAAATGCGTGTTTTTTCTTTTCTTTTTATTTTTTACATGTGATATTAAAATAACTGACGCTCTTGATTACCAAAAAATAAATTATATGGGTCATTCCCCAAAAAGTGTAACAATCCAGTCACAAAGCTTTTTTCAGTATTTGACATGATCATTTTTCAATTAATTTATGTTTTCTATTGAAAGTGAAAGAAGACTAAATGTGTAGTGTTCATACTTTTTTTATATTTACTTTATGTATTTTTTTTTTCTTAGTACACAGCAAGTGAGATCTCACCTCCGTGTCCTGTCACACACCCAATGCTACTAAGGGAAATGTTTGATTACTTATATAATTGAAAATAATATAGTTAAATAATTATTATTCTAGCTACTACATTCTCAAGAGCAAAGTAACTTAGCATAGTTAATTACTTTCTTTGTATTTTTGTTTGTTTTCTAATTACGAAAAGGAGTGTCACACAATAAATTCATACCTCCATGAACCAAACATAATGTTACATTTTCATGGTAAAAAGGGCCAAATTATCATCAGATTTTATTTCCAATTGTGCTAATTTACTGTTGTTAAATTATAAGTCAGAAATTTGTTTATACTCAGTTATTCAATTTTATTATAAAAAAGCAACCATGGTTATTGGAGATTCTCACATCCATGAACTGTAATTCAAGCTGACTAAATCAACACTAAGATATTTGCTTATACAGTGTGTCCACGTATAACCTGACCGACCTTTATTTTCGAAACCGTTGGTCCTAGATGCATACTTCCAATTACAAAAGTGGTCAAAATTAGGTGCAGAGTTAAGATAAAAAAAAGTTTGAAGCGAAAAAAAAAATTTGCGAGGAATTACAGAATATAAATTTTTATACGGTCTCCTGGTCCTATAAGTTATATTTAGTAAAATTTTCCTGTTACACTAACGAGTAAGACAAAAAAGTCCCGTTATTCTACGATTAAAATTGACAGAGCTGTTTAAATTTGGAGCATATTTTTTGCTGCAAATTAGGCGTCATTCACAAATTTAGTAGAAATATAATTTCGTCAGATATATTAAAGAAATTTTTGAGAGTAAAATTAGCATTGCAATATAAATTTGAAATCTTTAATCATTCTGACATATTACTGAAAAATATAAAATTTGTACTGAACATATAAGAGGATAAAAATAACAGAATTTTTGTTCAATAAAAGGATGAAAAACAACAGCCTCATCTCTTTTAAAAAATGATACATATTTTAAAATGCTCTTAGATTACACCGTCTTTCGAATTTTGGGATGTACCAGGTTTTTTAGCTTTTGAAAATTGATTCACATGTATTTTTTAGCGCTGAATCCGAAAATGACCTTCATTTTAAATCATCATGTCAGGATTTTTCTCAAATCGGAAATTTCAAAGTTAAAAAGCTCAAAGTTAAAATTGAGACCCCCTCCTCTACCAGCCTCATCAGACCCCTGAGCTGTTTAGCTGTGAGAAACCCGGTATAAGCCACAAAATTGAATAAATTATTTAATTAAATAAAATTAAACTGAATAAAAAAGTCATATCTATTTTATGGTATCAGATTTTTCGCTATTTTTTAACCTTGAAATTTACGATTTGCGAAAAATCCTGACATGTTGGTTAAAAGTGAAGGTAATTTTTTTATTTAGCGTTAAAAAATTGATACAAGTAATTATAAAAGTTTAAAAACACAACCATCGCAGGTTTATGTTATCCAATCTAAAACCATTTCATAAACTTGTTGACGGTAATCTATCCGAATTTTTTTGTGTTATCCTCTAATATAAGTATGCATAAGATGGTAAGCGTCGAAAATCATAATAATATTACATTTTAATCGGATTTAATTCAGTATGTAAAATTTTAACTTCGATCGAACATTTGAAAATCAGTTAAAGTTCGAGTACAAATTTTAAACTGGAAAGACGATCGTTGCAAGTTAAATAAAACCTTATGAAAATAACATATTTTTGTTAAAAGAAATCATAGCCTCAAATCCTTACAAAATACAACATATGTTAAAATACAATTATTTTACCTAATCTGAAACTTAACTAATAAAGTTAACTCAATCGTAATAGTTTTACGATTGCTTTCAAACCGCAGATACCTTGAAATAAGTTTAAGTACTTTATGTACGACCCCTGAAAGCATGGTTGAAATCATCTGTTTTGATATGCAAAAAGTGGTATAAGTCATGCATTTCAAAGTTTCATAACTCGGTCAATTTTAATGTTAGATGAATGGGACTTTTTCTGTCTTACTTGTTAGTGTCACAGTAAATTTTTACTAAATATCACTTATAGGACCGAGGGACTGTATAAAAATTTAAATTTCGTAATTTTTTAATAAATGTTTTTCTTGACCCAAATCGCTTTAAAAATAATTCTTTACCTTATTTAAACCATTTTTGTAATTGGAAGTTTGCATCTAGGAGCAACGGTTGCGAAAATAAAGGTCGGTCATGTAATACGTGGACACACTGTATATTGTTTGTACAATTATATCATCAGATGTTGACTTGAAGGACAAAAAAAAAAAAAAAAAAAAAAAAAAAATTCTCAAAAAAATTAATATGTAGCTTAATATTTAGAGCATGTTCTACACCTTCGTGAATCTCTTAATTTTGAAAATATAGCTTTCAGGTAAAATACTTAACAAGAATTTGCAATGACTGTAAATCAAAAAAGATTGTTTCAAATCATTAAAGAGAAGAATTGAATTAAAGTAAAAATATGAGCAATGAAAAAAAGCTCCAGATGAGAGGTGAATGTTTTTTTTTTTATATTCTTTCCAAATAAATCCATCTTGCATTCTTATATAGAATTGCTCCTTAGTTACATATATAATAGAATAAATAGTTTTTTATGCTTTGACTCACTACAGAAACATAAATGTAGCATAAAGTTCATCTCCGTGACTGATGTTAATAAAAAAACTGTGTTTCTAAAAAAAAAGCTGAAACTGTAGCTGAGCCATTGCTGCTTTTGACTTGCAGTAAGTGATAAGTTTCTCAAAATGATAAAATTTATTTTGAAAAATAAAATTTATGTACGGGAAAAATTTGTATTGAAAATGTACAGTTTTGGGAAAATGACACATATATTGTTCTTCAAAGAGCTCTGCATCGAGTTTTACTGCTTTTTAAGCTTATTGAACTTAACGATTTTTTAAATATCAAATACATTAAAATACCCGTTTTGTGATTTTTTTTTAATTCGCTCATAATATAACCTAAGAATGTCACAACTCCGCGCCGCTGCGAAGTAGCAAACCACCTGTTGACTATCAACAAAACGAAGCATGCTTTGTTTGGAACAAAAGCCATGCTTTGTTTGGATTCGCGAAGCATTATTTAATAAGATAAATATTTTAAAGTAACAATATATTTTGTATTATTTTTGCATCTTTATTAAGCAAAAACGTTATTTCATGTTTTGGCGTATTGTAATTTTAGATATGTAAATCCAGCCAAATAACTAAGAGCTTACTCGGAATTTTCTATTTATGATATAACAAATTTAATAATTAATTTCATTTATTTACAATTCTTTTGTTGCCACTTTAAAAAAGAAAATAATAATAATTCTTTTAAAATGCGTAAGTATCGTCTGCGTAAATGATTTCAGATAATAAGAATAAATTGTGTATTTGAATTCTTCACACTGAAAAATACTTTTATAATTGAATGTAAATAATTGAATTTTCACAAATTTTAATTCATTAAAAAATATGCTATAATTTTCATACAAAAAGATATTTTAAAAATTTCATAAAAGAAATCGTGAAACTATTTAATTAATCATGATTCTATCTGTAATTACTAACTCCATGATTTATTTTTTCTTCTTAAATTAGACACGTTTCATTTTTTATTTGCAAAAACGCGTCCGTAATGGGAAAAAAATGTAAAATAATTTAATTAAAATAATAATTTTTTTAAAGTTCTTCTGGAAAAAAATACATTGCGCAAATTGACAGAATATAATTTACTTTTATGTTTAATTTCAAGTCTAAATACTGAGTTTTCATAAAAAAGCGATAATTATAAAATTAGGGAAAGCAGATTATATTTAGAAACAGGCAGATTTTGAATAGTTTTTTTTTTTTTTTTTTTTTTTTTTTTTTTTTTTTCATGTGAATGAAAGGCATTTTTGATTTATCACGTCTTTACACAATATGAAACTGCAGGGTTCTATAAAAAAGTACTCGCGTTGTTTAGCAATGTGCATGTAAACACGCAAGAAAAGTTACATTATGTTTGAAGAAAAACTTTATTATATTATTACTTCTTTTAAATGCATTGAATGAATACTATCTACAGAATCCTTACGAAACTTAAAAATAAACAAACAATTGTCTATATTATCGTATTGGAAAAAGATATTGTCACATATTTATATATGCTTCGTATTTCATTCTTTATCAGAAACAAAAATGATACGGACCATGTAATAAATTTCGCTTAACTTTAATAAGAACTTCCTATATCTTCCAAAACCTTGGATCTTTTTACAGGAAAAAATACTACAATTGCCGGCATTAATCAAAATGGTCAGCTCCAACTTTTTTTTTCACTATTGTATCATTCAACATATCAGTAACAAAATATCTTTATGTCGTAGTAAAAGAAACATAAAGAAAATACGCACACAAAAAATTATATTTATAAAGAAACCTTATTTTTTATATGTAAGAGTCAAGTATTATTGTGGGAAGAAAAATGATTCGGTCTTCATCTCTCAGAAATCTCTTTTTTCTCCTGTACATGCACATGCGTTTGATGCCTTGTAATCGTCCGTATGGAATAGTATGGTCATATCCGGATTTGGGAAAAAAGGAAGTAAGCGCCACGATACTCTCACAGCTCGCTCCTTACATTTCCGGATATTTTCCTTCTATCACTCCCAACTCCCTGTTTTTGTGAGAGGATGCAGTAGACAATAATTCGTCTTATGTCAGGAGAAAAGGCGACACCATGGACGATTTTTTTTAGCGCAATGACTTATATATTGGAAGTATTAAAAAAATCTAGTTACAAGATTGCCCGATAAGTGCTTCTATTGTATCTTTATGGGCCACGGTAGATTTCTTCAAAAAGGATGCACTTTTTTATTGTATGTTTTAAAAGCTTCATTTTCACTGCGTAAAGAAAAATGAAAGTACTTTTACAGTTACAAACAATGATTAGAGATTTTCTTTTTTTTTTTTTTATCACATGCTTTCTTTTAACTTACTTCTTTTAACTTCTGTTTGTTTGTATGTGACAGTCAAATATTGTTACTAATTTTTCATCCCCTTTCTGTTGACATAGAACTTTGAAATTTATAATATATATGTATTCTAGAGAGAAACACAAGTATTGACAGGCAAATGGGGAGGGGCAGAGATTGATTTCCCGTGAAAAACTCAGTATCAGCTTCAACAATGAGTGTTTGTTGAAAGTTTGGATGTTGTTGCAGGGTGTCCACAATATCGTGAAATTTTAGACAACTTGGCGAAATATCGCCAAATTTGGCGACAAAAATAAGTTACCATATATAAAGCCAACTTTACGATATCTAGCTAATTTGGGCGAATTCCCATTTTTATATTTTTTATTCCATTTAAAATATACATCTTGTTTCTACATTTTTGTGAATTTTGATTAAAAAATAACATTTGTTTACATATTTAATTTATTTTAAAACTGATTTATGTTATATTTTTTATAAATTATGTTGTGATTTGAAAGAGGATTGTTAATGTTAATTTTAATCTGATTTATTATTCTTTGAAGATTCGTACAGATGCTTATTGTTTATTACCTCTGTATCTGAAACGAAATTTTCGCTTAAATATAACTCTAGTAATAAATAACAATAATTATTTTTTGAAAATTTGATATTTAAAAGAACGCGCCAGTATACACTCTGTTAACTTAATTAAATAAATGAAATGATATATTTTAATATGAAAGGTAATAAGCAATTTCAGTTGAGCCTTATTCATGCTTCTGAAATCCCGCAAAATTGAGAAGAAATACTAAAGGTTGTAATATTTTTAAATCTTAATTCAATTATCTGTAAAATGTAGAGTAAAAATGCATATAAATGTTACATATTAAATTTGCTCTTAGTTATCTGCTGTCAACGAAATAGAAAATACGAATTCTTTTATTTAGTTATTATAATATTATAGCATATAACATAATTCCTAAAATCGAATCGAAATAGAAAAAATACATATCAACAGTGAAGTCGTAGGGCACACTTCAGAAAGCAAGAACAATCGACGATCAGACTACTATTTTACGTACTAATATATACAAGTAATAAGAACATATTACTAATATTAAGTTATTTTCTACTCAACTGCGCAAAATTTAAAATACAATTACCATCAAACTCTCAAAGTACAGAAACATCTTTTCGTTAGTTGTTTTGAAAATTTTACATGCATGCTGAATGATTCAAGAACTTTTCATATAATAGCAGTGTAGGTAAATTTTAGAAAAATAAATTATTTTTATACTTGAAAAAAAAAATTAAAGGCTATTTTTATGATGGTTTTCAAGAAATAAATTTTGTTTTCTAGGATAGAAAAATTATTACTTTATTGATTTTTTTTTACTTAGTCTATTTTCTATATTACTTTATTTCTAATAATACCGAGAAATTCGATAAAAAAAATTTCCTCTTTTCCAAAAAAAAAAAAAAAAAAAGAAAGAAACCCCTGCACATTTTAATTGAAACAAAAGGATATTTTTATTTGAGCATAAAAAATTCATTAGATAGTATAATTTTATGTTCAAATTTCTGATTTTTGTTAAGTTTGCATCTTAAAAGTATCACTGAGAAAGTTTTATTGCTAGTAACTAGAGACGCGTATGCTAGATATGATATGAATTTTAATCAAAATCAAGGAATCTCGTATTTAATCTTTTTCCCATAAGTAATCCGTAAAAACACCAAATCTTTATAAATCTAACGGGACTATAAAACGCAGAATGAAAGTCTTAGGATCGACACAAAAAGCAATAAAGATCGAACAACAAAAACAACGAAGTTAAATATTTTAAATTGAAATTTTTAAATTCATAAATTTACTCAAAAAATGATATTTTCCATCCAATTGGGGAATATATTGAAATTGTATTTGGACTTATTACAATACTTATTACAAAAGAGGTATTACAATTTACAAAGAGATATTACTGTATTTTGTTTAGTTTTCATGTCAATTAAATTTGTTTGATACATGTTTCAACAACTCTTTTAATAAAAACAGCGTACGTAAATAAAAATAAGAATAAATATACTTTTTTTATGCTTAACAAATTTGTTGGAATACTTTTAATACAAGGGTATCCCCTGAATAAATTTTATTTTCTACAATAGAAAGCTTAACCCCTTCGCGACGGGAGCCTTTTACAAAATGTTTATTACTATGCTACCGGTTTTATAAAACAGAAGTTTGTGCCTATTCAAATCGGGAAAATGCTCGGATTAAATAAGGCAAATTTTACAGTAAAATTTTACTGGTGAGGAGAAACGAGGATCCTTAGGCCTATTTCCGGCACGTATACGTGTCGCTCGTCCCCAATGGCTTAATCAAGGGTGTTTGTGTTCCGTTTTTTCAATATCATTATTTTCTAATAGAAATATTAGCCCTATCTAATCGAAGAATCCTGCGATTAAATATGAGGGGGATTTTTATGCGGAAATAGTGGTATTCAAAGTAACGGAGCACAATCACTCTGGTATAATATTTTACTGAAAGGTTTTTAACTTCTAATCAAATCAACCTTTATTTTAAAAAATCCATCTTTTGCAGAAAAAAAAGAAAATGCTTATTTTCAAGAAGAAATTCCATCTTTATTTCAGCATTTAAACAAATTGTAGCAGGCATCATTTTATGTTCAAAGATATGATTTTTCAGTAAATCTCCATCTTAAAAAATATCTTTGACAAAGTTTTATTGCAAGTAACTCGAGATTGGCCTACTAGATATGATATGAATTCAAATAAAAGTGAAAGAACGTCGTGTTTAACCCCTTTTTTTATAAGTAATCCGTAAAAATCTCAGATCCTATACATACTATGCGCCTATAAAAGATAGAATGAAAGGCTCAGGACCAACTTCAGAAAGCAATAAAGATCGAACAACCGAGCAACGTAGTTTACATACTAAAATGTCCTTGAGGAGAAGCAAACCTTGATCTTCCATGATTTTACTGAAGTTTTATTTAGCTTTCTTAAGGAGGCCATACAAATGGCCTTATTTCGTATTGATGGATTACTTGATTTCTCTTTTATCTCAGTGCTTGGTGTAATACTTTCAGGTGAAATCAAATTTGAATAAAACTTTTATTGTTCTGGAAGCTCATGAGATTACTTTTGCTTTTTATAGGAAGGAATAAAACTGTAAAATAAGCATATGCCATTATCTTAAAAACTATTTACAACATAGTAAAACTGATTTGTATTTTTTGATATTCTTGTTCTTGAATTTGTAATGATACATTTGATTTTTGTTAAACATTTAACTATAATTGGTTAAGTGATTAAAGAATAACGTATAAAATGAAATAGTTGTGCAATTTTTTGACAGACATTTAAGATCCAAACATTCAAAAGTAAAGTAAGATGGATTCGGAGATTTTCATTAGTTTTCACACATAGAGTAGAAAATCTGATTTCTAAGAACTATCTTCTAATGAAAAATAGCGGTAGCAAAATTGAACAACGTGCACTTTTTTTCATGCAAGATGAGACCGATTAATAAGATTAATACCCTCCTGTCGAAAACGTGAACAGCCCAACGTGCTGACACACGCTCATTATGTATAAAGAAGATTGTCCTCTAAGCTGGCATTCGTGATCATAAGAAAAACCACAACAACTCCGGAAGGTGCAAATGCAAAAAAAAAACTAGTATAGTATACGAAGATGAATTTATTGTATCGTGACTTCGCAGCTAGAATCCACGTGCTTGGCGTGATACAATATCGGCAATATACAAGTTTTTTGCGCCATGCTCAAAGAAAAAACAAAACATTGGCTGACAAAGGATTAGACAAACACACGTGGTAAACTTATACGTATTTGAATTGCGTAGGGGTAGTATATTTTGAAGTTACAACATTATTGTGGTATGAGAAATGAAAAAAGGACACTGCACTTTGGATGTAAGTGCGCTTTAAGTAATAAAGGAAAATGTTGTCGATTATAGACAAAGGCTGGAAAAATTAAAGAATCGTTAGCCGATAGGCGTTTGAATGCTGTTGGTGAGACAGATGTGAACACGAAGTTCAGTCTGTTGCAGATTGCAGCTCTGAAAAAATATGCAGCATTTTAATACATATGAACTTAATGGTCTGGATTTTAGGGTGCAGCACGAGAATAAATGTAATGAATAGAATGCAACTTTTGAAGATGCACCAGACACATTACCAAATATAGGTAGCTGAGAAATGAAAATGTTTTTGTATAAACTGGTAGCTGTAACGTTTTTCTAAAGGCTAAATATATGTGAGAAAATATATCAAAGTAGAATAGGAAGACTGAATTATTTGTTTTATTTTATTAAGGGAAAAGAATAAATAAAAAAATAGTTTAATTTAAATGTGAGGGGCTATTAGTACAAGGGATATACATTTTAAATGTTAGATTTAATTTAAGAACCGCACTGGGAGAAAAATAAACGTACATTAAAATAAATAAAGTATTAAATTAAATTTTGAAGTGAAACTGCAGAGGTGGGGGATAGAACGAAAGCATATATAACATGATAATCGTTATAATTATGCTCTATCCTATCTTACTTAAATTTTACACTTTATTTTCAAAATTTCTCGGTAGGTGTTTGTTCTTGCGTAAAGTAAACGTAACAGTTGTTTTTGCGTGGCGTCATGGAGCACAGTCTCAATGTGGCTTTATGCTCAAGCACCTTTTGTTACGTATTCCTCGTATGTGGTCGCAGCTCGTATAACGTTGCTGAGGGTTCATGAAAGTTGTATGATTTGCATAATAATGCACACCCTCATATTGCTACGTGCATGAAATTTCTCCTCGTTATGAATAGCCACTGAAAGGACACATATTTCGAATCATTTCAGACATCCAAACTGCTGTTACCAGGGTATTTGAGACAATAGCGAATAATGACTATTTCAGGAGATTCGAACACATGTATGAACCTTGTAAGAAATGAATTGAATCCGGGAGAGAAAACGTGGAAAAACCATAAGTTTCTTTTTCTTTTTTTTTCTTGCAAATTTGTAATACTGTTATATTTCTATAATCAGTTGCCTTATTTATCGGTCACACCTTTTATCAAAGGGTAACCAAAATATGTATAAATTTTTGAATAGTGTTAATAAGATTCAAATACAAGTTTTAGGATAAATATCACGAGACAAAAAATGCCTCTTTTCTTAGAATGAACTCATTTTATTATTTAAACGTTTTTAGTGCGAATTTTATTGTTTGCTTTTCAGCATTATCCAGCAATACGTGAATTTTTTATCCTTCTTTTATATCTCCAAATGATTCGTATAAAACATAATTTAAGCGATTTAAGTAGTTAGAGGATTTTTTTATTTGTTTTTTAAACATAAATTTTATAAAAAATAGTTAATTATGATAAGATAGATGAGAGTTTCAAAGATATTTTTCTGCAAATTTCTTTACCAACATTTCAACAAATTCCAGGAATTCGTGAGTTTTTAATCGTTCTTATATATCCTTAAATGCTTCTAATTAAACAGAATGAGAGATATATAAAGAATGGTGTCACGTCAATTCGTCGCGCACAATTCATCGCGGCGTCAATTCATCGCAGCATTTTTTTTTTTTTTTTAACGCGATCATGATTTTTTTTTAGATATAGCAAATTATAACTAACATATTACAGGGCGATTCTAGATACAGGTATATTAAAAAAATATATAGTATATATATTTTTATTTACTGGTTTTGTTCAAAAATTCAATCGTTAAAATGGAGCTGAGATATTTTTTATATGTTGTTTAGTGAATGTAATATAAGGCCCAACAACTTAAAACACTTAAAACTCGAGCTATAATTATCATAGACCACTCATATTTTTGATAAACATAATCTTTATAAAAGTGGATATTATGGGGGTTTTTTAATGAACCCCCATAAATTTTAGTATAAAGCTAATACATGGGCTCAAAAACCGCAAATACATAACTGGAATACAAACTTTCGCAGCGCACACAATTTTCGTACGTAAACGCAATCATTTTAAGGTGTGGGAAAACTCTGTGGATTTTTTTGTAGGAGCCTCACATATTTTAGTATGTTGTAAATAGAACGTCCTGACAATTTAAAACACTTATATGTCGGGCTGTAATTTTTGTTTGCTATTTTAGTCGCCGGGTTTTGCGCATGCAAATATTCAATTGTATATAATAAAAAAAAATCTGCAAATATTTTTATAAATCTTTATTTCATCTTATTTAACGACACATCAATTTTAGAAATATGGCATTTTACGTATTCTTAAAAAAAAGAAGGGGAGAGTTTCTTAATTTGGAATTGTGATAATGACAGATTACTTTCTCAATTCTGTATCGAAGCATGCTACAACTTTTTATTTTATTTTAATAATTATTTTATTTTAATATTTAAAAATGTAACAAATTGGAAATGAGGTTTGCATTACTAATGTTCTTTCAGTTAATAAAGAAATATTTTATCAAATTGAAAATTACTTAAAAAGATACTTTTCTGTTTCCTTTGATCAACTCTTCTCTTCTTTTTTTAAATAATTGCTTTTCGAAGGAAAAAATAACTGTGCTATTGTAAAGTGAATTTTAACAAATGCCTTGAAAATATATTTTGAATTTTTGTGTGGTTTTTTAAAACCCTTTAACCTGCTGACCCGGATTTTTCCGTTTCTAGAAATCATGTAAAAATGGCTGTAGGCAAAATTTTTTTAAACAGAATTTTATTTTGAACAGTATATAGAAAGAAGTGATAATAGAGATATTATAGCATCAAACTGCGATTAATAAATATATATATCCTGGAATTTACAAACATTCTTATAAAAATTCAGGAAAAACCTCGGGCGGTGAAAGGGTTAAAATCCTTTCTGCAATCTTCTCTAATACATTTCAGAAGTAATCCTAATATATGTGCTAAATTTATGCAGAATGGCATTTCAGTTACATCTGAAATTAAGATACACTGTAAAAAAAAAAATCTGTAGTTCTACAGATGTAAAGTTACATGCTTACTAAACTTTCACCTGTAACGGTACGAAAAAAGCTGCTAATCTACAAAACTAGTTTTTGTAAAGCTACAAAAATCTGTAACTTTACAAATGAATCTGCTAAAATTTCAGTAATCTTACTAAACTTTTATTTGTAACCCTGGCTGCAGTTACATGAAAAGTTCTCGGAATTCCAGTTTCCAAAAAAATTCTTAGTAACCTTACAGATTTTTTGATTTTCGGCGCAAAATTGTGTCTGTTACATGAAATTTTGTTGTTGCCGTTACATGAAAAGTTCTAGGAATCCAAGTTTCCTAGAAAAACTTTAGTAACTTCACAGATTTTTTTTATAGTGTAGCAAAAAAAAGTAGAGTCAAAACATGAAACATACTGTTCTGTTTTTTGGGGGAATTTTTTTTTCCAAACATTCGTATTTTTTCAAAGAATAAAAGTAGGAGGTCCACCTGTGAACTAGTGTAAGCGAAAATGCTATTGTTGTATTGCATGGAATTGGGAATTTGTATCTGAGATTTATATGACGATAACCAATTGTTAAGGTGTGTGTTGACAACTGAGTAGCATGCAGAATTTTTGCTAGGAAGGGGATGTATGTAAATGGTAGCATATTAGTATTTTAAATTATATATCAACACCAACACGAAAAGCTTTAAAAAATCCTAGCACCAGGTTTTGATTTGTGAAATTATTTCTTTAACATCATACAGTATTTTATTAATTGATTCATATCATCTTAAAAAAACTGAAAACATTCATTGATAATGGTAAACAGTGTTAGTGAATGAAAACGGTGAGTCTAAAGTATTGTATTAATATTTAATTACATAGTGTTTATACTTGTAATGAAATGTAAAAAAAAAGAATAAAACAAAACTTTATAAAATAATAATAGTAATAATGACTTTAAATAAAACAAATAAAAATTATAGCTTTAAAACAAATAAAAAAGATTATTAGAAATTTTTTAAAGTCCAATTTTTATATTATGATATAAAAAATATTCTCAAAAATGAAATTGTTTTTGCTAAATATATTTATTAATAACAATTCAAAATTATTTCAATTGTTAATTGCTTACATAACAACTTCATCACTTACTTGTTTAGAAACTGTTACATGAACTATATAATAGTTATTACAGTGTAATTTACATATAATTTTTTGAAATTTCGTTTGCTATAATGTTATTAACTTCATTAGGATGTATAGAAACGATAAGATTTTGAGGATAAATGGTTTTTTTGATAAATTAGTTGGTGATTTCTTTTTGGCTCTTTAAATATAATTAATAATATCTTGCTCTTTGTGAATTTTCAACCATTCTGTGCTTAAAAAGAAAAGCTGCATCTAGACAATAATATTAAAAAAATATATATTTTACGTATGTACAATGTTGCATTATTATCACTATTATTAATGATTACTTAGATTTTATGTTTTTGACTGTTTTCAAAAATTTGTGTTTTTATTTTTTGCGAAGAATAAATCAAAACTTTTGAATAGAAACATTAACTGTTGAATAATTGTCATGAATTAGTTATCATTAATTAAAATATTTGGTAATTTTGGTATAAATATTAAGTTAATATTTAATTAAATATATATTTTATTTAATATATTCTTAATTTATTATATTAATAACATTATCAATATAAATTATAATATTTTTAAAATAAATTCGATGCATAATACATCATATATTCAGTTTATTATTATATTTTTTGGTAGCTATAAACTGGGATTTGTTCTTTACCTGTTTGTGTTTATTTATTTTATATTTAAAGTTACTGAAATTGGAAATTATTAATATAATTAATAATAAAACTAAAACAAAAATTTGTTAATCTTATTTTCCAGAAAAGAGGGAGAAAAATAAATAAATAAAAATAAAAGAATAAAACGACATATGCAAAAAAACCTAGTTCTTTCAGTCAAAAAATAAAAATAAAATTAATTAAAATGTTCGTAATATTATTACATAAAATTAAAAATAATCATTTTATTAAAAAGAAATAAGCCCGGTTTCAATAAACTGGACCACACAATTTGTTCACAAAAATCTGCAACCAGAGGTAGGAAGACTTTTAAAAAATGTAAGAAACAATATTATTAAAGAAAAAAAAAAGGAGGGGGGATCTAAAATGTTTTTTCTGAAACTAAAATATTTTCCTAGTACGCCTTGTAAAGCAAATTGTTATAGCTTTCGCAATGTTTATAATGGTGAATTAACTTATGAAAACAAATTTATAAAATGCAACATAATATTATGAAATTAATAAGAAATAATAAATATTTGTCTTTCAATAAACATATCCCAATTCCGATACATTGAAAGAGGGGTATAAAAATAATTTAAGGAAATATTTGTATATAATAGCTTACAAATATTTGGATAGATTTTTAAAGACATTTATTATCAATGTAATTGGAAGAAAAAAATTAACCACATTTTTTTTTTTTTTTTTTATAATTCAATTGATGATAAATTAGAGGTTCTAATGAAACTCATAGAATCCACCAAAACCCCCCAAAATATGTACTTAATGTAGTTCATAGTAAATATAAAAAACCTAATAATAATACTAAATTTAAAAACTTATAAAAACTCAATTATCTCTCTCTCTCTCTAAAAAAAAAGCAAATCAACAAATTACAATGACTATTTGGAAAATGATTTTCTCAAAGACAAAAATTTAAGACATAAAAAATCGCACGGAGTTGATCATACATTACGTACGCCATGGATTAAACATTTACATTCCCGGACCCATCATGAACAAATTTTAAAAGAAAGTTCAGTTTTATAATTTTCGGTACTGTAAATTTTTTAACTTCTACGGAGCTGGTCATACATTATGTACGCTTTGGATTAAACATTAATATTCCTGGACCAATTTTAAATGAAATTTAATTTTTAAACTTCTGCACATCGCACAATGTTACTTTTTACACCTTGTTATAGAGAAAAAAATGTACTTTTAAATGCAATTTGTTTGAAAGCTGTATCTCAATATGTTTCTGATTTTTTTTTTTTTGTAGATTTGATTATTTTTTGTCATAGTGGCAACAGAAGTATCAATCTCTGTTGAAAGTAAAAGGAAAATACAGATTACTGATGTCATGTCCCAACCCAACAAGAATAGTAGCGATCTATGTTAATAGATGGCAGCACCATACACAGAGAGTTTGAGATTGTAAGATTTCGCATGCAGCCACGGGAATCGAGGTAGTTGTAAGAAATGACTTGTTATGAGAGCTGCGTTTAGCGGCTGTTGTACATATGTAAATAAAACTATAAGTAATCTTATAGTTATGCCTCCTTGCTTAGTAAATAGTAATAATAAGAGTGCGGTGTTATAATAGTGGCGACGTGATGGGATTTAACAAAATTAAAATGTTGTGAAAAAAAAAAAAAAGAAAACTGGTCGATAAAGAAATGATTTCTCTGGGACGCTTAGAATAATATAATGCAAATGTTCCTTGGACTATTTATGTCGAAAAAATTGATTTTTATTTCTCAGCGAATAGCATGAAAAGTGATGAGATGAAGAAAAATACTTTGCTATGTTTTGTTGGAACCTCAACGTTTGCCATTTTACGAGATATTATTGTTCTGAATACTCTGAAAGAGATCAGTTACGAAGACCTTTTAAAGAAAGCATAGGATTATTTTTCACCACGCCCTAGTGAAATAGTCGAACTATACAAGTTCCAGAAACGACTAAGGAAGCAAGGAGAGACTATAGCAGATTTCATACGAGATTTACGTCGGTGATCCGAATATTGCAACTTCAGAAATACCCTTAATGGCCGCCTGCGTGATCAATTGGTGTTTTGGATCCAGGATGAGAAGATGCAACAGAAATTACTGGATTCTAAAGACTTAACGTTCCAAACAGCGGTGGAAATAGCTGAGCCGTTTGAATCAGCTGAGGCTGGAGTAAAATCCCTACATATCGGTGAAAGTACGACTGTCAATCAAGTGCGTGCTTCGAAAGTGGAGTAACCAAAA
Organism: Maratus speciosus; assembly: GCA_963932465.1. Taxonomy (NCBI): domain Eukaryota; kingdom Metazoa; phylum Arthropoda; class Arachnida; order Araneae; family Salticidae; genus Maratus; species Maratus speciosus. The sequence continues at coordinate 375,519,020 of OZ010788.1, read as the reverse complement.
TTAGAAATTTTCGCTCATACACCTAAGCCTAAAGAAAATAAATTCGTGCCTGAGAAAAGCGCGTTACAGATGTTCTAAAAACTATCATCGAAAAATTTTGCCCTTTAAAATCTGCTGCATGTCATTTTTGCCATCTATTAGGCGCCATCTAAAAGTTTGTTGTCGAAATCAAAAATTTGGGATGAAAATGAGAAACAGCATAAGAACAGAAAAAATGAAACTGTTCAGGAAGAATATTGTTTAAATTTCATGGACGACATATCAAATAATGTGTCGGGGGAAAAATCTGTTAAAATAAATAGAGTAAATATAAAATTTGAGATAGATTCAGGTGCGGCTCATACAATTGTAAGTAAAAGTGTTGCTCTAAAATTGTTCTCAGGTAAGCTGCTTTTAATTAAATCTAAAATAAAGTTCTAAACTTATACTAAAGATTTCTTAAATGATTTCGGTGAATTAAAAGTAAATGGTGTTGTTGATGAATATTGTATTTCTGATTTAATATTATTAGTTGTTAAAGAGGAGGGTCCGAGTCTAATTGGAAAAACTTGGTTAAAAGCATCAAAATTATTTTGGCCTAATGTAAATATGATTAAAAGAATTTCGAAAGCTGATTTAATTAGGAATTTTCCTAATGTTTTTGCTGACGGGATCAGGAAATTCAAGGATCCTCCCGTTTCAAAAAATTGAAAAAAATGCAAAACCAGTTTTTACTAAGTCTCGACCAGTTAGTTCCTTTTGCTTTAAGGAGAGCTACAGATTTAGAATTGGAACGATTAACTAATGCGGGTATTTTAAAGCCTGTTGATCATTCATAATGGGCTAGTCCTATAGTAATTTTTCTTAAGCCTAACGGTTCTGTTAGAATATGTGGTGATTATAGAGCAACAGCTAATGCTAATACTGAAAATGATATTTATCCTCTTACTAGAATGGAAGAATTATTTTCTAAATTAGCAGGTGGGAAATTTTTTACTGTTTTTGATTTAAAATATGCGTATTTACAACGACCTGTAGATAACGAAAGTAGTAAAATTTTGACTGTAAATACGCATAAAAGTTTATTTAATGTGTTACGATTAGCATTTGGGGTAAAATGTGCTCCTGGTATGTTCCAAAGAAAAATTGAACATATTTAAAAATCGAATATGTTGACAATATTTTGAATATGTTGTTGTTAATTGAATATGTTGGTGTATTTTTAGATGATGTAATCATAAGTGCTAGTAACGATACAGAACATTCTGAAAGAGTTGAAAGTGTTCTGAAATACTTTTCTCAGAATGGTATAAGATTAAATAAGGAAAAATTAAAATTTATGGTTTTGGAAGTTTCTTATTTAGGACATAAAATATCTCAGGAAGGAATTAGACCAGAAAAAGTTGATGAAAATTTCCAGAAAAAGTTGGTGCTATTTTGAATGCTTCTATTCCAAATAATGTGCCACAATTGCGTTCATTTTTAGGCTTAATTTCTTATTATGGAAACTTCCTGCCTAACATTTCAGATGGTTTAAAAACTTTACTTAGATTATTAGATAATAATGTAAAGTGGGCATGGTCAGAAAAACATGAAAAAGCTTTTCAAAAATTAAACAATTATTATGTACATTTCCTGTTTAGAAGTATATGATGTTAACAAAGATATAGATTTAAACTGTGATGCTTTTGAATATGGTATAGGGTGAGTTTTAAGCCAAATTGTTGAGAATAAAGATAAACCTATTGCTTATGCTTCTAGAACTTTAAATAAAACTGAAAGAAATTATGCAATGATAGATAAAGAAGCTTTATCTGTAATGTTTGGTGTCACGAAATTTCACAAATATTTAGCTGGAAATCAGTTTAAAATTATAACAGATAATAAACCTTTAATTAGATTGTTTGATCCTGTTAAAAAGGTACCTGATACACTATCACGTAGAATGCTGAAATGGTCGTTAATGTTAGCTGGGTATGATTATACAATTGAGCATCGCGAAGGTAAAAATAATAAAAATGCGGACGCATTAAGTAGATTACCTCTCCCAGAAACTGTAAATATAGTAAGTAATCCTGCGGAAATAATGTTCGTTTCAAATAACGATAATTGACCTGTTACTTCTAAAACTATTGCAAAGTGGACAACTGAAAATCCTCTAACTAAGCAAATTTTAGAGTGGGTTTTACATGGGTGGCCGCGAAAAGTGATCGTACCAGAGGATGGCCGTGAATATATATTAAAATTACTAAATTCCATTCATCAGGGTGTATTGAGCATGAAAGCGAAATCTAGGGGGTAGTTTGGTGGCCAACTATGGATAAAGAAATTGAACAAATGGTAAATACTTGTAATAGATGTCAGATGTTTGCGAGGGATTGCCCCAAAATGGAACCCTTGATATGGAAATCTGAACTACTCTGGGAACGGATCCATATAGATCATGCCGGTCCTTTTGAAGGTATAACATTTTTAATAGTAGTCGATTCTTATACTAAATGTTTCAAAGTAAAGGTAGTACCAAGGTCTGTTAGTAAAATTACAATTAAGGTATTAAGGAGAATTTTTGCTACATTTGGATTACCTGTTGAATTGGTGAGTGATAATGGTCCCGCGTTCACAAGTGATATATTTGGGGGAATTTCTTAAAAATAACGGAATTAAGCATACGCCTATTCCACCATATCATCCGTCTTCGAACGGACAAGTAGAAAGTTAACAGAAAGTGCAAACTGTGAAAAATTGTCTTGAAAAGCTAATGGTAAGCTTGATGGCCAAATATGGATAAAGAAATTGAACAAATGGTAAATTCATGTAGTAGATGTCAGATGTTTGCGAGGGATAATCCTGAAATGGAAACCTTGAAATGGAAATCTGAACTATCCTGGGAAAGGAACCATGTAGAGCATGCCGGTTCTTTCGAAGATAAAATATTTTTAATAGTAGTCTTTTCTTGTACTAAATTGTTGGAGGTAGAGGTAGTACGCAGTTCCGATAGTAAAACCACAATTTAAGTATTAAGGAGAATTTTTGCTACATTTGGATTACCTGTTGTATTGGTCAGTGATAATAGTTCCGTGTTCACAAGTGATGAATTTGAGGAATTTCTTAAAAATAATGGAATTAAGCATACGCCTATTCCACCATATCATCCGCCTTCGAACGGACAAGCAGAAATATACGTGCAAACTGTGAAAAAGTGTCTTAAAAAGCTAGATAATAGTGACAAAACGTTGTCAATTTCACGATTTAGGTTAGAAAATCATTCCACTCCTCATTCGGTGGCTGGTAAAACTCCTGCTGAATTAATATTTGGAAGGCCAGTTCAAATAGCCCTTCACTTGGTGTTACCATCAAAACCTAAAATACAGCAAATCCTACACAAATATAAGATTTATGATTTAGTTTTTGTTAAAAATTTTGGAAAAGGCGAGAAATGGGTAAAAGGAAATAATATGAAATTATTGGGGAGTAGATCGGTTTTAGTAAATAGATGTGACGGAATAATGTGTTAGCATCACGTTGATCAGTTGAGCTTTAATAAAGAGATAAGTTATTAAATACCAGATAGCGTTGTAGAAATGAATCGAAATGATAAACTAATGTCAGAAAAAGTTGAAAAATGGGACATAGTGGTAAAAATTACAGTGATTATGATAGGTATGAAAGGGTTAACCAAAACCGTTTTTCTGGAATTAATGGAAAAATAAAATAACAGCTTAATAATGATAATATGTTAGAACCAAGCCAATCTCAGCTTTTGCATGATATTGTAACAAGTACTGTTGTGATTAATAAAAATGATAATACAACAGATAAATCTGTGAAAGACAATTTGACTACAACTAATGACGAGGACTCAAAGAAAAATACTCCATTTCGAAGACCTCAAAGAGGAAGATTGCCTGTAGTTCGTTTGAACTATGAGGGGAGGGGTGTCATATCCCAACCCAACAAGAATAGTAGCGATCTACGTTAATAGATGACAGCACCATGCACAGAGAGTTTGAGCTTGTAAGGTTTCGCATGCAGCCACGGAAATCGAGGTAGTTGTAAGAAATGATTTGTTCTGAGAGCTGCGTTTAGCGGCTGTTGTACATATGTAAATAAAACTATAAGTAATCTTATAGTTATGCCTCCTTGCTTAGTAAATAGTAATAATAAGAGTGCGGTGTTATAATAACTGTATAGACCAATCAGAAAACGAATAAAATGCGGGATTCAATTAATAAAACGCTTCAGATATGTTTTTGATTTCCTACACTGACCGAGGACAATAACCAATTTTCCAAATGGTTAAAAAAAATGTCCCCTGTAAAATTATGTCACATTGTTAAATCGCACAAATTTTCAGCACGCTGTGATTTCATTATCAGGAGTTATGAAAGTTCAAATTTCTCGGATTCTTAAGAACATCTTTTTATAAAATTTGTAGCAGTTGATAAAAAAATATAATGGCCCGAAATGATGCTGAATCATACAGCGTTTGGCGGGTCTACGACAATTAGACTTCTAATTATAAAGTGGTGGGCGCCGAAATGGCTAAGGACCAAAATGACAAGGGATCGAAAAGTCAAAGGACCGAAATGACAAGGAATCGAGATGGCAAAGGACCGAAATCACAAGGGGCCTAAATGTGGTTTACCCATCTAAAATCTTTCGATTAAACGATTGTTATCACAATTGGCTGTATTCGAAATGTAAAATAAAATAAATTATTATTAAATAATTTTACTAAATTATCTTTACTTTTACCGTCCTCGCCCTTAAAAAACGTTTTCAACATTTTCGCTACTTGCAATTCATTTTCTCTGTGTACACCCATGCCAACTGTATTTTTTCTGTATTTTTATTTATTATTCGCTCTAGTCATCGAAACAATGTATATTTTATCACTAATTTAAATAAGAAATCAGTTGCCACTAATCCAATAAACTTTAATTTTCTAATTTTCTAGATTGTAGACTTCACTTAAATCACATACAAAAAGAAAAAGAAAAAAAAAACTCTGCTCGATTTTGATGATTGATATTTTTTAACAAAAGAAATAACGAAAACATATATACTATTGCCCTTGCCCTTTTCCTTTTTTTTATTTTTTTTTTATTTTATAATTTTTATTTTTTTTTTTTTATAATTTTTAATGTCCTGTGTGAGGTGTATCTTTCTTTGGATCTCTTGGCTTTTTATGATCTGTTTTTTGTAATATTTGCGTTATTAGGAGCTAAATTTTGTCATTTTAGGCTTAATGCCGACAAAATTGGATGAAATAATGCATCTTCTATGAATGAACAAACAAGCTCCTCTGATGATTCTGTGAGTCATTCAAAGTTTCTTATATTGCATACTGGTTTCATATGTTCATTTCTGGATCATCTTTAAAACTTTATCCATTTCTTCATATATTTGTGATTTCAAATTTATTATATATATATATATATATATATATATATATATATATATATATTATTGTATATATTAAATGTATATCTGTATATAAAACCGGCCTGTAAAATGTTAGTTATTACAATTTGCTATACCTGGAAAAAAATTCATGATAGCCTTTTTTTTTTTCTGCGATGAATTGACGCCGCGGCAAAATGATACCACGACAGATTGACGCTGCGACGAATTGACACCGTGACGAATTGTCGCAGACTGAAGAATTGACGCAGAACCACAAATAATTAGATGAATTTTTAATTATTTTTTAAATTATAATTTCTTATAAAAATATTATTTATCATAAAATTTATCAGCGCTTCAAAAAATTTTTACTGTGAATTTTTTTTTCAGATTTCCAGAAACATTCAGAAATATGTGAATTTTTTATTGTTCTTGTATATATAGGTATGTTTCGAATTAAACACAATTTAAGAGATATAAGCAATTAGAGGTATTTTTAATTTTTCTTTTAATTACATTTTTCAAAATAAATTAATTATGATAAAATAGATGGGCGTTTTAAATCATTTAGGTATGTCTGAAAATTTATTTGTAAATTACAGCAGCAATATGTCCATTTTCTTCATCAAACATTTTTCTTAGAACATCGCCGACTTTAAATGTGCGCAAATATCCTTCTTCTAAAAATTAGTTAAATAACTGTTTTTTAAATAAATTCTGTTCTTTCAAAAAATGTAAAACCTCAATTAAGAAAAAAATAAATGTATAATAAAGCACGGTGCATTTCTAAATAACATGCAGAATATTTTAATAATTTCATATTTTATATATAGTTTGGATTAATATTGTTGCAAATATGAAGCAGTGCATGTATTCGAAAAAAATTCACAAAATACAGAATTCTATAAATATAATATTAAAATACGCATGCACCATTATCGCCAATTTTTCAATTTGAATTATCAAGCAAATTTCAGATAATTAGAGGCGAACTTGATTTTTGTATGTAAGCTGGACTACTTAATAAACACTTCTGTGTTACGTTTGTTTTTCTTATTTGACCTTTGCTCCTAATACCTAATATACCTTATATAAACGTCTATTTTTATCTCTGACAAACAATTTTATAGGTCTTAAAAATTGTTTGAACAAATTGTGATCGATTATGACAATTGGGGGGCGACCAAGTACTTATAACAACGATAAAATGTGCATGGCCAAAAATGGCCACTAGTAGTGAAAGTTAGATTATGTGGCAGTGTGTTTGATAAGATATTCTAAATGGGAGCTGAAATGGATGTGGACAGAGTCACAGCGATTTGAGTTAGAGCAGTAGTATAGTTGTATTGGAAAGTCTCTTTTCATTTTTTACTACAGCTCTAAAGATATTCGTTTATGACATTTTAGGATACTATTTTTGAGTAATTTTTCCTAAAAGTTTTCTTTTACAAAAGATGTTATTAATTTTTTACAAATTTTTATGAAGTGGCTAGCTGTGTATAATAGAATATATGTGATATTATATGTATATTTTCAACTGGGCGAAAAATGTGCGAACCAGGATTCGAATCATAGATCTCTTGGCTGAAACCGCCAATGCTCTACCATCTGAGCTATCCCGGACGAATCTGGTGGAACTGTTTCACCCAGATAACCAGCTTTTGATATGATTTATTTACCAATTGGAATAATTGTTTTAAATTTAATCTAGCATAATTTATGTGGTTTAGTAAACGTTTATTCTTTCAGAATTATACATTATTTTCACTAAGGATTGCTATGACAAACTTCATTTTACACTAATACTGAAATCAAAATTAATACTGAAGCCTTCTGCTATATTTCGTTGTCCTAGTTATCATAATTTATTAAAGATTTGCTTTATTACTTCTATCTTAAAGTTTGGAACTTTTGTTATATCTAATAGGTCACATTCTTTAAATAGCACAAACTAAAACATGTTCGGTAATCGAGTTGAAAAAAAACCCAAAATTTTCTTAAAAGCATTTATGCAATACATCATATCATATAGATTCCGGATTGTAATATTTAAAATACGTCACGAATAAGAGCTACTAAACGGTAAACCGAATGCATTATTAATGCATTTTCTACTGACAAAACATCCTCTTCTAAGTAAAGATGTTTACTTACATTATGGTGCCCCATTTTTGGATTTACCTGATCATTTATTGTTAATTCCAAATATTTGTATTTCGTCACGAGCTAAAATAAAAATGTCCCACTTGGTCACGAACTTAAAACAGGCACTGTGTATCGTAAAGCCAAGGATTATGTATTCCATTTGCCTGCAAACTGCATTTACTTTGTAAAAATTTTGAACGTGACTAAGAACACAATTACTATAATGCAAATATTTAACGTATTTTAAATAAACCTTTTATAATAATTATTTAACTTCGATGGGTTTTATTTTTTTGTTTTTCAATTTGTAACATTTAAAGTGTGGATAGTAAGGAAATTGTTTCTTTTTTAGCAGAGTATATTTGCCGATAGCATAGCGGATTTAAGAGAACATGAATAAGCAATTAGCAGAGCAAGTTTTTAATGTAAAGAAATAATCTATTAAGCAAAGAAAATTTAGGAAATGAGCGTATATTGAAGATACAAATTTATTATTTGAAAAAGTACATTAAGAATTCTAAGCTGTTAAATTATTATTCTAAAAATCGCGTCCCGTTAAACATAAAAAACTAACTCCATTTTTTAGGCTGAAATAAATGTTTTTGTTGGTTTTTATAATGATGAACTATATTAAAGTTAGAAGGACAAACTCCTACACATGTTCCTCATCTACTGAACATGAAAAAAAGATGAAGAATTTGTTTTACATCTCATATTTAATACAATTTGAAATAAAACTTGCAGTTGCATCTGCTTGATTGTTGATTACTATCTATGGCCATCTTACTGTTATTTATGCGGTTTTCAGTCAGGCTGCTTTAGGTTTGATTGGTTAATTTAGTACTTATGGCACAAGATAGACAAATGGATATTCTGCGCCAAATTGTACGGATAAAAATATAAAAAAAACTACGCGTATACAAACTTATAAGTATAAATGGTAATAAAAGATAAATTGTAAACGGTGTGTATGACTGTGTAGGAGGTTCCTTACACATTTATCGATAATTTTAATTTAGATTTTTAACTTTAGGAATATATATGATTTCATGTGGCTATAAAATCGAATTAGTTGATACTTATTATTTAAATAGTGATTGAAGACTTTCATATCAAAAATATCTTTAAATAAATGCCTTTTTATCAAATTAGGTGCCGAGGTCAAATGTACTGATAGATTGTCGTTTTTTTTTTTTTTTTTTTTTTTTTTTTTTTTTGGCAGAGGTCAATTATACTCGTTACCTGATAGAATGTCGTTTTTTACAGAGTGATATAGCACTAAGCATTAGGCTTATAAACTAAACAATGTAAATGACAGCTGAGCTTCAGTAGGGCAGTAAGGAAAGATCTGTATTGTCATTTGATGGTTTCACTACGTTATGGAAACAAAATTAGAGTATGACGTTCAGCAGATCATACAGCAGATAAAGTGTTAAATAGGAGATAGGAAAACACGATACTTAATATAGCTACTTCATGTTACCAACCGAAAAGCATTTTATGAGTTACAGTTTATTTTAATCAATTTTACATGCAAAAAGCTCTTTAGCATAACATAAAATTTCACAAGTATGCAAAATCACGAAGTACAGGAACCCAGATAACTGCGTTATTCACCGTCCTTTACTGCTATTTTTAGCCTAGGCTAGCGGACAGTCCAACAGAGCTGCTTAACCCCTTGGGGATGAGCGACCGGTATACGTGCCACGTACGGTGCTGAGAATCCGTGATTACTCTCACCATTAAATTTGTATTGTAAATTTAGTCTTATTTAATCCGGGCATTTTCCAGATTCTATTTGGCAAAAATTTCTGTCTTGAAAAACCGGTGATAAAGGATTAAAAATTCTGTAAAAGACACTAGTCCCGAAGGGGTTAAGGCGAGATATTCGCCCATAGTTTCGACTTTAAACAAATTTTCATCTTATCATAAATCATTTCAGTAATTTTCGCATCTGAATATTTTTGAAATCCATCTCCAGTTACTGAAGAAAGGCAACCAAAAATTTATTTTTCAGTGTGCCGCTACAATGTAATTTTTTTTTTAAATAATATGATATATAAAATTTTTAAGTAATTTTCCATGAATTGACCCGTTAAGAATATATAATATGTGAAATTGAAGTTTAATTTATGAAATTATTTTCATATGTATCCAAGCAGAGAAAATATCTAAAGTTACCCCGTTTGAATACTTCCGATCACCAGAAGTCTACAAATATGAAAAATCCTCGAAGCCAGCAAAAGCACAAAATGGACAAATAGACTTTATCTCTCCCGCCGCACACACTAATTTTTATACTCTTTATTCAATGAAATTTAAAAAAAAAAAAAAAATTTTCTTTGTTTGAATAGATTGTGAAAGAATACGCTCGAGCATACTTGTAATGGTATAATCTTGAATTGTCTTAATTCAATAATTCAGTGAATAAAATATTAGGTTGAGCAAAAAGTTCTGGGAAATTTTTAATCTAATAGTTACCAGAATTTGTATCGTGCATAGGAGTACTAGTGGTACAGTCCAGACGTGGCTCCATCTGATTATGCCCTCTTTCGATCAATGCAAACACTTTTTCAAAAGTCGTCTATTTGAATTCTTTAATGAAGTTGAAGTAGCATGTCAAGAGTTTTTCGATTCCAAGGAGCCGCCATGGTACTTCAAGCAAATCCAGAAACTAGCAGAACGAGGAAAGAAAGTCGTGGACTATGATGATCTCTACTTTGAACAATAGCCCTTGTTGCTTTTGTTGTTAATTTGCGCATAACAACGCCACTTTCAGAAATTTCCCAGACCTTTTTGCGTACCTAGTCTATATTATAAAGGAAAAACATATCTGTGCGTAATGCATACGTCATTTTGCGAATGGCAACACTTTGAAATTTGAAATAAAATTTAGGTTCTGCAATTTTCGCTACTGCAAATTTTTAAACTTCTAAACATCGCACATTTTAAAGTTTTACACCGTCATATAAGGAAAAAAAGGCTCTCTTAAATGCAATTTGTTTGAAAGCTGTATCTCAATTTATTTTTGATATATTAATTTTTTTGTAGTTTTTAATACCATTTTTCTTATTGTGGCAACAAAATTACTCCATTTCTTTTGAAAGTCATTGAAAGTAAACGGAAAATAGTCGAAAATAGGAGATACTGTATCTTTTTGTTGCCATTTTTTCATAAAAACTGAAAAAAAAGTTGAAATTAAAATATGGGCTAGGTCAAGAATATTGTCTGTTATTCCGTGATAATGACGTCATATGCATACGTTCCTATAGACGAAGTTTAAGACTGGATTGTAAAAGTGGATTGCTTTAACGGATGCAAATAACGTCATTTTATAAAAAAGCATGTATTTTAATTCTTAAACCTGAATTATGTTTTGTAGAAGTGCGTCATTTTCACAGCCCAACTGGTTTGAAATTCTTCACAGGTGAAAATGCTTCACTTTGAAAATAATTTAATCGAAATCGCACACAAACAAAACGCAATGTTTTACAAAAATTTACAGAAGAGAGGTGACATGCAAATAATAGCGATTTTTATTAGAGAAATTGATGGTTCTCGCCTGGACGGATTTGCTTCGCCGAGTTAGACAAGCAAACAAATAATTCGTGGTTTAAAATAATATCATGTTCCTGATGTTTTTGTCCAAAATTCTCTCGAATAATGAAATTTTAATGCTAATTTTTAGGACATTCTACTATAACTTTATCAAAATAACATAATGTGCTTAATTTATTTTTTCCTAATTTTATAAAATCTATATACTTAATACACATGTGTGTTTCTTATTCATCTGCCCTGATCTTTCTGCGGAATCAATTTTACTAATATTTTTTTTTAACTGTAAGTCCTTCATCTGTAGATGTGATCGCACTATCTGTGTTTTCTTTAAATAGCCCCACTTTTATATTTTAATTTTAAAAGCATTTAATGAAATTACTTCAAAATGGTGAAAATTAGATAGCTTTCATTATTGCAGGCAAGAGAGAAATAATGAGGTATTTTTATCTTTGTTCATGCTATTTTCTGATAAAAATTCAAAATTGTTGATAAAAATTGTTGTATAGGGTTTAGTGTCGCAAAATCCCATTAGGAGCAGAATAATATATTAGGGGCATAATAACGGAAAATGACATAATGCTTTTGAAAACACGCATTTTTATTGTTTTTCCTTCTGCATGATTTAAGTTTCAGACACTAGGCGAAATGCTTATTTAAGTGAAAATGAAGTCATATTTAACAGAAAACGATCATTTTCTTAGATAAAGCTAAACATTTTAACAGAAATTATTGAAACTTTTACTCTCCTAAATTGAGATTAGAATCTCAATTTAAGGGTGCGTCTGTTCACATAAAAGATGTTGCTGCAATCGTGACTTCAAGTTTTGAGTTAAAATGATTTTTAAATGATCAAACAAAATACATTTTTTTTAATAATGAATATGGATATGAGAAGTGCGTATGCAAATTTTGAGAAGATGAATATTGCTGTTTTTCATTCAGGAATACCAAGCATAAGAGTCTCATCTATATTATAAAGAACAAACGTATCTGTGCGTAACGCTGGCGTCATTTTGCGAATGGCAACACTTCACTATCAAATTTCAGTTTTGAAATATTCGCTTCTGCAATTTTTTAATCTTCTGACCATCGCATATTTTCAATTTTCGTCGCACATTGAAAAAATTTACTTTCAAATGCAATTTGTTTAAAAACTGTATCTTAATTGACTGATGTACTATATTTTCTAAAATAATTTTAAAGCATGGTTTTTTTTTTAAGTTTATCTTATCACGTGCCGGTTTCAATACATAATAATAATAAACATTTTGCACATAAAGCAACAAACATTTCTCAGCATTTGTTTCTGACTATTTTTGCATAACGAAATTAATACTTCCTTTATAAACAAATAAAAGAATAATATTAAAAAACCCACCACTCTAACATATTTGTGAAAGACAAATTAACGAAATTAATACTTCTTTTATAAACAAATAAAAGAATAATATTATAAAAACACAAATCTAACACATTTGCAATCATACAATTTAAACTTTTAGATTACCAAATTGGATTTTTTTTCAAATGGAATTTGTTTTCAAAGTTCATCCCAGTTTACTGATTGTCTATGGTTTTAAAAACAATTTTAAAGCATGAAATATTTTTTAATTTATCTATATCTCGCGGATCTCGATTACGAAAAATTAATCCGTTTACCCTTAAAACAACATAAAGATTTCATCATTTTCTTACGGCTAATATCCATTTAAAAAAACTTCCCTATGAATAAATAAATAAAATAATATAAATAAACCACAAATTTAACAGACATGTATAAGCTCTGAAATTATCAGATCATAAAAGGATGCCGTAATTAGCAAAATCTCGGTCAAATAACTCTTAGCATGCGGCTAATAAGAAAATATCGCTTTTGATAAATTTCAAAATTTATTTGATTGTATAATTCGTATTTTCCATATGAAAAATGCTTTTTTAATGTAAGTGGGCAAGCTAAAAATTTCTTTTCATATAAAAAAATTATTAGTTTTCAATTAAAAAAAAATTTTTTTCACCTATTTTCTTTAACCCGGGAAGCCCGGGTACGATCCCCTAGTAATTTTAAAAGAAAAACTTTGTTATTCTATCAAACTGATCAATATTAAGAGGGCTGTATGATAACTACCTGGCCGAGGCCAGACATGGTGCTACTAGAGTTTAAAAAATGATTTATTTCGCAATGGTGACCTTTCACAACAAACTTGGCTAATAGCCGAGTTGCTACGTAGTTTCGTTTGTGAGTGTTAGCCATTTCAATAGAACAACTTTCGTGATATTTCAACAATGGAAAAAAATTGAATATCGAGTAGTGACAAAATACCTGTTTTTTAAAAAGAAAACTAATGACGAGATTAAAGCGGAACTCAGCGAAGTTTATGGGGACTCTGCACCTTCGTTATCAACCATAAAATATTGGACAGCTGAATTCAAACGCGGCCGTACAAGCATTTTTATGAAGAACGTCCAGGTCGTCCAACTGAGGTTACTACATCAGAAATGATCGAAAAAATCCACGATATTGTGATAAATGATCGGAGAGTGAAAGTACACGAGATTGCTGAGACTGTGGGCATCTCAACTGAATGGAGGCAAAATATTTTAACAACTCATTTGGATATGAAAAAGCTTTCGGCAAGATGGGTGCCGCGATTGCTCACTATTGACATTACACACACTCGTGTGTCAATTTCAAAAGAATGTCTGGCGAAATTAAAGCACAATCCAAATGATTTTTGGCGTCGGTTCATAACAGTTGACGAAACATGGATTCATCACAATACGCCAGAGACTAAAGAACAATCCAAACAGTGGGTGTTTCGTGGACAACCTGCGCCAAAAAAGGCTAAGGCGACTTTATCTGCGAACAAAGTCATGGCTACAGTGTTTTGTGATGCACGCGGCATATTTCTCGTCGATTACCTTGAAAAGGTCAAAACGGTCAATGGAGAATATTATGTCAGGCTATTGGATCGTTTCGACCTTGTTATGAAAGAAAAACGTCCGCATTTGGCGAAAAAAAATTTCTCTTTGATGAAGAGAATGCACGCGTGCACACTCGTGTCGTCGCCATGGCAAAATTTTATGAATTAGGATACGAACTACTGCCGCATCCACCATATTCGCCAGATTTAGCCCCTAGCGATTATTTTCTATTTCCAAGTATGAAAAAATGGTTCGGTGGACAAAAATTTGATTCTAACGATGAGGTTATGGTTGAAACAAACGATTATTTTGAAGGGTTAGAGAAATCTTCTTTTTTAGAGGCGATACAAAAAATAGAAAAGCGTTGGGCTAAGTGTATAGAACTAAAAGGAGATTATGTTGAAAAATAAATCTCATTTTAGACATAAAAATGCATATTTCTTGTCAAGGCCAGGTTCTTATCATACAGCTCTCGTATAAACATGAAAAAAGCGAAAGACATAGTCCAAAATGTTTACGATTATGTAGCCAAAAAATATGAAAAACATTCGTTTTTAAATAAAACTTTTGCTTTTGTAAATTTATCCTGAAAACCATTACTTAGCCAAAATAGTGAAAAAGTAGCCTTAAAATGTCATATTCACTGTATTTAACCTTATAAATGACAATAAGAAATGCCTTACAAACACGTCTTCTAACATGGTTACCGCCATAACATTTGACAATAATAATTACATTTCCAACAAAACAAAAATTAAACAAAAGTTGAGGTTATCAGAATATAATCTCCAGTTAAAGTATTTTGATATCGCCAGTGATGATCTGGTGATGATGATCTGGATTTTTCGAGTCCCGCAAATTTAGATAAAATCCTCTTACTCATTACAAGAAAAATAAATTTAATCATCAGTCGAATCGATTCAAATTTAAATAATTTCAACATTATTTAGAAACAAAAATCGGATTCATCAAAACTACATTATAAACTATGTTTTTACTGTTAGCTAAATTAACTGGAGCAAACTCGCTGAACATAGCAAAGATAATTTCCATTTATTTACTTTCATTAAAGAAAATTGGGTTCGTAAAAACATGCAAATATAATTACCTTTGTTTATCCTTTAAAAAATCTAAATAGCATTAAATGATTTGATAAAAAGATTTGTAAATTTAACATGTCGCTTCAGTCTGCTAAATGTTATTCTTTTGTGAGTTACTCACACTTCATTTAAATTCTCTCAAGGCCTATGCAAATTCGTGACTTTAAAAATTATTTATGCTTCGCTCGTTTACATGGCGTTTAGCAAATGTAAACATTACATAATCTTCGAAACCGTATTTTTACATGTATTTGAATTGCCGAACAATTTATTTTCATTTGTATTCTGTGTATCGATGTAGAAAATACCGACTAAAACTAAAAACAGTCATTTGATGAATTAAAAATACTTGTGGGATGTTCGACTTATAGAAAACCTAAAGTAAACTGACAAATTTCTGAATAAAAATTTTTAGGAGAGTTCTATTTAAATATTTCTGCAAATTTTTCGGTCGTCATTTTATGTGAAAACCTTTCCTAAAACTTTTTTTGCATCGAGTATTCATCTTTGTTGCCACAATTAAGAACAACATTTCAAGAATGTTGAAATGAAAGATTAACTAATGAATATAAAAGTTTTTTATCATGACTTTAATTCAGAAGTTATCCAAAAGGAATCGCATCTGTGATGTGATGTTGTATACGCGCTTGAGTGCGTAATAACAGTTCGCCTGGGCAATCTTCAATTGCGTTCATCTAATGAGATGAAATGTCAATGTGTTTAAAAAAGAAAATTCTAGTTTGTAGTTTCAGCTCTTGCTATTATGTTTATTTCATCAAACAGTGCTCAAAAAATATTTTAACATCAAGTGCATTTTTATTAGATTCAGGTATCTGGATAACAGAATTTTAAGGCTTATTAAGCAAAGGAATATTCAGTTCTATATACTAAATCTTTATTTAAAAAATAGTTAATCTTTAGGATCTTCATGTTTTAAAAAATTCAGTTTATGCAGAAAAGAAGAAATCCAATTTAATAGCATTGCATAGATGATAAAAGAATTATTTTGAATAATTTTAAATTTGTTCCCTTTATTTGTCCTTAGTAGATAAACCTAACTACAAAAGAATCTTTCAAGTGTAAATTTAAGCTGTAGTTTTTTTTTTTTTTTTTTTTTTTTTTTAATTAAACAGGAAAAATAATATTTTTTCCGTCATTTTGTTTACTACATGAAACGATGATTTGGGGAATTTTATTTCTGCCTTTCATCATTTAAATGCAATAAGTGGAAATATTTTATAAGTATTCAATTTGAAATCGTATCAATTTAATTATGAGTTTTATCGTGTTTGTGTTTAAAATATGTTTTCAATACTTGTATATATTTTTTCAAATTAATTTTCACTTATAATCAAATATGCTTTAAAATTGCCATACTTTTAAATTGCACAAATATATTAATAGTCATTCCAGATGAACAGGCCTAAATTTGGATACTGTCCTTCACTTAATTCCATTCAATTTTCATTCAATTGCTAAAGAACGTACATGAGCAGCTAAGATGCGCGTAAGGAAATTATCAAATACAGAATTAATATAGTTGGGTCCTTCTGTAAAGAAATGTTCACTATTTTGGTTCACTATTTCACTAACAGAAGAAAAACGACCATATCACTAAGTTTGCCATATTACTTCTCATGATGCACAAAACCTGCGTATTGAAAATATTTGATTTAGCAAAAAGAATTGAGTCAAAAAAACATAACTGCAGTAATAAAGATCATAAATTAATTCATTCATCATTACTTGCCTGTAATCTAAGCCACAGAATCCCTGACAGTTTGCGGATGTTGAATTAAGACTTATGTGTATGTTCTGTAGCGATTGAAGGAAGCCTATTAGCAGCCATTAGGTACGGTGATATAAGATGACCCCTAGACATATCTGAATTGTGCATTTGAAAAAGCTATTGTATTTAAGTAAAATATGTTGTTTTTGCTGCATACATTTTAAATTTTTGATTCTATTCTATTGATTTGTGTCAGTACTCTAACATTTTAATATTGTTTATCTTACTTTTACTAAATCAAGGAATTAATGTTTGGAACTGTACCATCTAATGAACCTGTTTTAAGATTTGTGTTACTTCTATTAGAAGGCAATAACTGTTTTATGTTACTTATGCAGCAAGTATCTGACACCGTCTTATTACCGTAAATATACGTATTAAAGAAAATAATTTTACAATAAATTATGCTTCTAAAACCTTTCAGTAAGCGCCTGCGCATCTCAACTCTTGGCAAAAAATAAAGGGAGTCATTATTCATATGATTGAACACATTCAACATTAGTATCCTAATTAGTGTTAATCTGCACGAATCTTTATTCAACACTCTTGCGTCGCACATTATTAGTCATAAGGACAGAAAAGCATGATACATTTATGTATATGTATGTGCGTGAGTGTGGTGGTGGGAATATCTAAATTTTTCGTAAGTCAAGATTAGTGTTGCCAGCTGTCTCGTGTAAATCGCTGCCCCAAATGCCCTGCACACTAATATTTTAAAGTAATTTTCTTCGCCTTATCTAATGGCAGAATTATCTCTCTATTCTAAAAAAAAGTAACTACCGCTGTCACCGCCGCCGCCGCCGGTTTTGAATTTTTTGTGACAGGAGGTCTTTATTCGTTAATATTAAGAAAAATAATGCATACAAAAATATGAAAATTGGTAGTATGATACAGAAATGTTTGATAAACACGCTGATGCAGACAGTTTTCAAATCGAAGAATCATTTTAAGAGATATTTAATGCTAAAGTTGGACAAAATCGTTCCACTAAAAAAGTTTTATAGGAGCAAAAACTATTCATAGGAATTTAATCATTTTCAGATCATTTTATACGTTTAAAGTTCCCGGTGTGCTGACTGTTTTTCTTTTTTTAATTTGACTCATTTTTTGAGGTTTTATTTCTATTTTAAATTCAAATTTTCAGCATTTCTAGAGATATTTTTTACAGATTTTAGAAAGTGATATTAATTTAAACTGTTGCCAACTGTATGTTAGTGGAAACAATAATGTTTCCTTCAAAAAAAATATTTATGCTTGTAAATAAATTAAAAATTTATTTACACGTGACTATTATAAACAGAAAAAAACATTTGGAATTAGAATTAAATAATTATGTACAAAAAGCAGGAACTTATTAAAAATTACGTCATAAAAACTGTAATTACACGTGAATTTTAAGAGAGAAAGGAATTTGTAAAATAATGAATTTATTAACATGCGTTAGAAGTCTTAATTAGTAGAAATTACGTCATATTTACGTCACATTACAGTTATTATATAAAATGAATACAAAATAATATTGCAAAAAGGTTTAAATTTAGAAATTGCGCTAGACATTTATTTGATATTTTGAGCGGATGCTTTTCAACTATTTGTGTTAGGAAAGCGCAAATAATATTTCATTTCTAACACAAGTATTTTCAGGTGAATATTAAAAAGAGAAAGAATAGTTTGGTCAAAATTACGCCAGATTAAAAACGATTGATTTAAAAGTCTTATTTAAAAGAACTTTCTTTTCGATTTGTTAAAAAATACCGGGAGACAAAGACTCTGTTTACTTAATTCCTTTTACATTAGCTTATTTTGAAATGTTGTTACACGTGTCTACGTCAAAGACGAAACCAGCGATTGACATATGTATTTTTGGTACTACTTAGTTATCCCGTCGACCAAAAATCTATCATTCGCCAAACTATAAGATTAAATGCCAATAATGGTTGATCGTAAATGTCACATTAACTTGACTTTAAGCAAGTTACACGTGTGTACGTCATCAAGTTATTTTTATTTCGACGTTTTATTTGTATTTTTATTAATGTTGCACTAATTTATTTGTTCTTTCGTTATTTAAAATAAAAATTATGTCAGTTTGTATAATTGGCGAGTGCTTTGGCGATTTATATAATTTGGCGAAATGGATCGACGGGTTCATCAAGTAATACCGCAGCGGATTTGGCCTTGAAATTCCCCATTCAAAGAGAAAGGAATAGAAATCCGTTTATAGGGAGATCCCCACTGTTTTTTAAATTATAATTCAATCTTCCGAAATCTTTTTAAAGCCGATCCAATTAGCGTACTTTTAGAGTCTGCGGTGTCTGAACGGGGGTTGACGAGTGTAGCTCGTAGGAAGCAGAGCCCCCTAGTGTGTGAAAAAAATGGCGAAATAGACTTTAAGAAATTAGTGATGTCCATAGCATTTGGGACCCTGATTTCGCAAAACATATTGCAACACTAGTCAAGATGCCAAAAACTTTAAGGGCCTATATCCCTCGTGTTGATAATTGGCCGTTATAAACACAACCAACCAACCAAAAACTTTAATGCCGTTTTCACTAGGAAAATACGCAAATATTAATAGTTTTAAATTGAAGTGTCTGTTTCAAGAGGATTTATGTTTTTTTTATTTAAAGATACTAGCATAAACCTTTTAAAAGGGCCACATTGGCATCATAGGGAGCCGCATTGGGCAGCCAAATTTCAAAATAGCCTTGGCTATAATATTGTTACATACTATTATGAAAGACTATAGGAGTATCATTTTTTCATCAACGGGGCCGTACATATATGTTTACACTTTGGTAAATGCTGTATATAGGATATCGAAATGTTTTTTGTATTACTTATGGTATATTTATTTACTTTTAATAACTATCATTAAAAACATGTGATATTCAGAAAAAGAGTAAATAATAATCAATTTCTCTACTATTACTGGACTTTAAAAAGAATAAGTTTCTTATTCTACGAAAATATAAAATGATTTTTTTTTGAGCTACTCATAATTTCGAAAAGAGTTCTTTATTTTTTAAACCTCTGAAAATTCAAAGTTTTTCAAGATTTTAAGAAATATTTATTAAAAACAATGATCTTTTGCGCTATTGATTTTCGAAAACGTTTCTGAGTAGTTTTTATAGTGTATTAATCAGTTTTCTCAAACCTGAATTTTGGCTTTTAGTATACTATCAATGATTAATTAAGAGGTCACTTTGAACTAAATAAAATACACGAAAAAGTTATCTCAATAAGAATTGATTAACTCTAAAACTAATTGAATTTTAATTATAAAATTAAGAACACATATTAATAAATACTAATTTTTTCAGTTAAAGTTGTTAAAAAAGTATACACATATATAAAGTTTCTTAATTAATTTTTATTGTTAATACAATTTTCACTAAAGAATTATTCTTGCATGCATTTTGCACATGATTTTTCACATTTAAATAGCTGAAAGAAAGAAAGATTTTTTTTTAAATGAGTAGATATATAATAAGTTTTCAAGATGACCTACAATAAAAAAGATAAAACTTGTAAATATTGAGAATTTTTTTCTTTAAGAAACAAGAAATATTGAGATTTTTTTATACAAAAGTAGTCGTAAATTCTAAACTTCTTACTTAAGAAACATAATAGTAGGTCATTTTGTATCTTTGTAAATTTAGTACATTCAGCATAGGTTTCGGGAAATTCTAGGCAACTTTTTTTCAGAAATCGGGCGCGCAATGATCAAAATCGCTGTTTTGAGAAAATTGACTTTAAAAATTAAATCACCTCTTAATCACAAAGAAAAAGCTCGAAGTGTTTTGGATAGAATTTCTCTTCTAATACGAGTTTTTGTATGGTGTTTGTTTTTAAATGTTCCTAAAGAATCATATTTAATTATAAGCTATTAAAAAAATGATTTTTGGACGTTATAAAGGGCCGCTGTCTTTTTAGCTTTTATTTGAATTTATACATGCAAGAATATCAAAATAATATTTTTTATGTTTATGTTAATGAGAATATTTTCATGTCATGATGCAAAACTTGTTTGTTAACATGAAAATATTTACTTGTGAATTTAATGCATATGAAAAATCCAGATTCTGGGTTGCGAAAACTAATAAATACACTCACAAAACGATTTGGAAATATTTCTGGAAATCAGAGGCAGCAAAAGAAACTTTTTTGTATAAATTATTCCTTAAAGGTGTAAATAATTTTGGTTTCTGAAATTTCAAAAGATAAAGGAATCGTGGATAATAGAGTGGAGTGAAAAAACCGAAATTCGGAAAATCAAAATGAAATATCGCCCAAAAGTTGTATATGGTCCTCAGTAATAAAACTGCTCAGTTTTTTCGAAATCAAGTTTTATCTTCCTGTGTCCCCGCGCCCACCAATTTTCGCCAAACTAGTCAAAAATTGCGTGTAGAAGTTATAAATTGAAATAAAGATAAAGTTGGAAAATAAAAATGTTATACCGCGTAAAAGTTGTGTATGGTACTTTGTAATATGCCTAGATAGTTTTTTTTTCGAAATCAAGTTCTATCTTCCGGTTGCCCCGGTCCTCCTGACTTTTGCGAAATTCGTCAAAAATGACTTGTACAACTTCTAAATCGAAATAAACATAAAGTTGGAAAATAAAAATGTCATACCGCGGAAAACTTGCGTATGGTACGTAGTAATTTGCCTTCACAGCTTCGAAATCACATAATATCTTCCAAGGCCCCAGTCATCTGAAATTTAGAAAAAAATGACGTAAATTCGCTTTTATCTGTTGTACATGTATAATAGAATGCATCACACAAGAAGCAAGAGTGCAATACAAACATTTTATCTGTGAACAGTATACAAACGATTAAAGTTCAGTAATGAAAACGAGTATTTAAATCTTTTAAAAGTGTTAAAAAATTTAAAGTTCTATTAAATCAGTTCGTGCTAGACGGATGCAGCGGGAGACCATACAATTACAGTGGGCCGATTAGAAAAATGTAGTACAAGAGTGAATCTCTTCCCATCGTTTCTTTCCAAACTATCGACATTAATTATAACCTCTAAAAAGTTATTGACGATCTCAATACCGATCAAAAATACCTGAAGGAAGTGATCCTATCTATTAAGAAAGAAAATTGTTCGGAAGGCCTTACAAATATATATGCTGGTAGACTTTCACACGGCAGATAGGTTACCACCGCCAACAGAATTTTGAGACCATGTGCCAACTCCGGATACAACGTCAAATCTGAAGATATTGACAGAGCTTGTAGTCGAGGTGTGCGCACATATATGGTTTGTAATTCACTGCAAGTCATCTTTGGAAAATCCTGTATTTTTGCAGGGATATGCCCCAGGCAGTGAAAGTTGTAATTGACCCAGTAATCCAGCGCAATGCCTTTTTTTCCCATCATTAAAACCAGCTTATTGGTAACTGATGATCGGAAACAGATCCAACAGCTAGGATTTCGTAGAATCCTTAAAGCGCGAACACTAACGGAGATGTCAAGCAGTTCCAAGTTCCTGCAATCAATTTTAGCACAGCAAATTATATTGACCTGACTCAGTGGGATAAGGTAGAAGTTACGTAACCGCCTATTTTGACTAAATTTTCATACGATGATTTAAAGATGTACATTGACAAACGGGATCGTGTAGATATCATTTCGTTTGCTGAGTTTCCATGCCACAATCAAAGTGTAGAATGTTGTGTCTTAGTGGTCATTGAAGCTGCCGCGACAGTTTGTGGTGCAAGCAACAGGGATGGAGTCGTAAGATCTCGATTAAAATCAAGGGCCATTATGCCATATGTTGAGAATAAGTCGGATTTTAAAGTTACAAAAATCCAGCTGGCCCAACAATGAACACCAAGCCGAAACATTTCGAATATTTAGATTTTTGTTTTGGAGAGCACGAACCAATTAAATTAAACTTTAAATTTTTTGAACACTTTTAACAGATTTAAATGTTTGTTTTTCATTCTTAAACTTTAACTGTTTGTGTAGATAAAATGTTCTTATTGCACTCTTCCTTCTTGTGTGATGCATTCTATTATGCATGTACAACAGATAAAGGGGAATTTACGGCAATTTTTTTCAAAATTTTCGAATGACCGGGGTACTAGAAGATATTATGCGATTTCTAAAAAACTGTGCTGACATATTACCACGTACCATACGCAACTTTACCACAGTATGCCATTTTTATTTTTCAATTTTATGTTTATTTCAATTCACAGATTGTACAAGGTATTATTTTACGAATTTCGCAAAAATTGGTGGGAAGGGGGCACCGGAAGATGAAACTTGATTTCGGAAAACTATGCAGGCATATTACTACGACAATTCACAACTTTTCCGCGGTATGACTTTTTTATTTTCCAGCTTTATCTTCATTTCGATTTATAACTTCTACAAGGCGTTTTTGATGTTTTTGGCGAAACTTGGGGAGCCCGGGAGGTAAAATTTGATTTCGAAAAAACTGTACAGTTTTATTACTGAAGAGCATGTTTTGCCCGGTATTACATTTTGATTTTCCGATTTTCGTTTTTATTTTCACTCCAACCTAGTGGAAGAAGAGGCTATTTTATAATTTTGTTCGTGGTTAACTTTTCCTCTGTTAAGAATAATTTGTATTTCTTTATAGCGTTCTGACACTACTGCCGATGCTTATGCTGTTACTAAGTATCGTGCTGTTGTTACCAATACTACCTGTGTCACTACTGCTAATAACATTGATATTTTTACATTATAAAGAACAAACGTGACCGTGCTTAACGTTGACGTCATTTTGTCGATGGGAACAGCAGACGAGAATAAATTTAAATTTCATTCACATTTAATGAATTTTTTAAACTTCTAAGTACCACACATTTCCAACTTTATACCGTTGTATATGGGGGAAAATGAACTTTCAAATAAGATTTGTTTCAGAACTATTTAGCAATTTATTCGAAAGCTGTATCAGCATTTACTCATTTTTTGTTGTTTTTAAATTAATGTTCAAGAGTGATTTTTTTTATTAATCTCTATCGAGTGCAGACGATTGTGAAACATAAATTCGTTTAGACTTAATATCAAGAGCTCATCATTTGATTCCAACCTATATTCCATAACGAAATTAAAGCATTCATCAATGTATACAAATAAAAGAACAAATCGCTCTGTGTGTCTGTCTGTCTGTGTGTGTGTCTGTCTGTCTGTGTGTGTGTCTGTCTGTGTGCGATGGCTAGCAAAAACATACGCACATACAAGGTTCAAATTTTTTTTAAGAGTCCAAGGCCTCTCCTAATGCACCATATCCTCAGAATTTTAATATTCTAATTATTAGCTGAGTAATTAATTAATATTCGGACATCCCTCTCATCAAAAAGTACGCCTTTTTTCCCTCAGATTACTTTCGGTTGGTTGGTTCATAAAGCATCGTCATCAAAAATACATTTCTTTCTTTCCGCTTGCTTTCGGTTGGTTGGTTGTATAAAACTTTCGCACAAATAATTAAGTAAACCGGGATACAATTAAATAAATCAATTTGAGTGCTTAATGTAAGAGTGACTATTTTTTCAACTAAACATTAAATTTTAGTATGAAGGTGAAACATGCTTTAAAATCATATTTAATAATAATGAATGTTTAAGAGAAGGGATTAGTTTCAAATGACGTCACAACCTAGCAACCATCTTGACAACCTGGCAGAGTTTTTGTTTGCCACACTGTTTTCTGTATTTTCTCTACTTTGATTGGTTAAGCGATAATATCTGCTAAAAAATCGTCGATTTTGGTTGATTTACGGAAAATTGGAGGTGCCTGTTTGATGCTGATTTATTTAGATAGCAAGAAATGTGTTTTTTAATCGTTAAATAAGAGATTAGAGTACTCTTTACTGGCTCTTTTACGACTAGAAATTAGAAATTGGTAAAAATAAGCCCTTGCATTCTAATGCTTTCTGCTGCTGTAGCGGGTAGCAACAGTTTTAATAGAATTTAAATTCTCATTTTTGATACTGACAGCCGTTCTTGATTTTCATTTGGAAATTGAAGACCGTTCATAACGCATAAAGAAAAGTTTAAATAAAGACTGGCGTGTGAAATTTCTGGTAAAGGGAGGGGGGAGGGCGCTAATTTCACTAATTGGTTTATTTCTTTTATATCCTTATTTTAAACGGTAGTCCCGTTACGTTTTATTATAGTATTCTTCAGAACGGCGTGCGATTTGTAAAAATACAGCATAAATGTTACTTATTCAAGATAAAAATTTCAGAAGTCTTGATACCCCTATTTTCGAAAAGTAATTATAGATCGGCGTGCGATTTGTAAAAATACAGCATAAATGTTACTTATTCGAGAAAAAAAAATTCAGAAGTCTTGATACCACTATTTTCGAAAAGTAATTTCAGCAAATATCTTGAATTCTTGTTTAAGACCGCTCCCTCCCCATCCACGTATCTACGGGTAGGTTGCGTGAAGATGTTTCGTTCATATACGCTTTTGCTAAGAATAGAGTGCGCTCCCTGGTGGTGGAATGTAGAACTAACAGACCGCGATTTCATTTAAAGTAGGGAATCTAACAAGGCGATTTGTTTGAAACTTCAAGACAGTTTATAACACATTAGAAAAAGTTTATATACGAATGGCGCGTGAAATTTCGGGAAGGTGGGGAGAGGAGGAGGGGCGATACATTTCTTTTTTTTTTTAACTTTTGCGTTGCTTAAGGTTTCCGGTGTGGATTTTTGACGGAGTCCTGAGATAAATGAGTCTAATTAAATATAAAAATGACAAAAGTTTGTTACCACTATTTTCGAATAGTAATTTCAAAAATATCTTAATTTCTTGCTTAAGACCGCCAACCCCTCGAGTAACATATCTACTGATAGGTTGTTCAACGAAGTTACGTTCAGATACAGTTTTGTTAAAAATACAGTGCGCTCCCTGGTGGTGGAAAGTGGAACTAAGAGACCGCGATTTCATTTAAAGTAGGAAATATGACACAGCGATCTGCTTGAAACTTTAAGATAGTTTATAACACATTATAAAAAGTTTATAAAAAATGGCGCGTGAAATTTTGGGCAAGTGGGTGGGAGGAGGGGCGAAATATTTCTTTTTTTTTTACCTGTGCGTTTCATACCGTTTCAGTTGCGGTTTTTTGACGGAGTCCTCATATACATGCTACTTAGAACATATAAATGTGACAAAAGTTAAGTTACCACTATTTCCGAATAGTAACTTCAACAAATATCTTAAGTTCTTGCTGAAGACCACCATCTCCTCGAGTAACATATCTACTGATAGGTTGTGTAAGGGAGCTTTTGTTAAGAATATAGTGCGGTCCCTGGTGGTGGAATGTGGAACTCGCATAACGCGATTTTGTCAAAATTGGTAAATCTGACAAGGTGATCTGTTTGAAACTTTAAGAACGTTTATAACACAAAAGATAAAGTGTAAAAAAGAATGGTGCGAGAAATTCAAGGGAGGGGTGGGGGGAGGGGCTCTAGATTTCTTTTTTAAAAAATAGCGTTTCAGACTTTTTATGTGCCGTTTTTTGAGGGAGTCATGAGATATATGCTACTTATTAAAAGTTACAGACATTATGTCTGCTTTGAAAAACACTTACTTTTATTTTAGAGAGTAAATAAAAACCATAGGGTAAAATTTTAATGGGAGTTCAAATTTAAGTCAAAATTTAAAAAATACAGCATTTACAGATTTTAAACTTTAGCTTCTCGGCCTATATTTGTAGACTAATTAAGAGCATGTAAATTAAAAAAAAACTGATTTAGAACTTTTTGTTCGAAATGGAAAAAAATCGATAAAAAAAAAAAAGATGCGCTTTTTTTAATATAGAATGAACGTGAATTGGTTAAAATTTGGAAAACGAACTAACCGATCGGCTTGAAATTTTCACGTAAGTTATAACAGCCCTTTGACCACTGTTTCGTAGTATTTTTATAGAACATATTGCGCTCCCTGTCGGTGGAAGGTTGAACTGCCCACTATTTTCAAATAGTAATTTAAGCAAATTTCTTAATTTCGTATTTTAGTCAACGTCCTTATTTTAACAAATTTTAATCGAAGCATCTAAATAGACCAGATTTACAACTCCTATAAAAATTTTAAAACGTTCGGAGGGGTAGAAATATTTTTTTACAAAATAAAATGTCTAAACATGTCCACGAAACCAGTAAAATCCTGAGTGTTTTGTCGCAATTCCGCTCGCTTTTGGTACACATAGACTCCAAAAATCAATTTACGCAAAATAGCATGTACCTTCAATTTAATATTTTTTTGCGATTTTTTATATTTAAAAATATAAATTCAGACAAAAGGGAATTAAAGGTACAAAATCATACAAATTTGAGGTTCATTCATCATGGTCCCGGGCAACGCCGGTTGGGTCTGCTAGTCAATAAATAAAACAATAAAATATAAATGAAATACAAATTTAAGACAACTAGTCGAACTTCTCTTTTCGTTCCAGTGAAATAAACAGAAGCAAAAACATTGATTGTAATTAGCGATTTTTGGAGATTTCTTCAACTGTTAATTCCTGGCGTGAGGTCAATATCTAAGTATAACTTTTAATACGTTTAAAACTTTATTTGAACGCATTATTGCTATTTTTCATACAAAATACTATTGTTAGTATAAATTAGTTTTGTTAGTGGGCATTCTAAGAGATATGTTAAACGTAAAATGTCTATTAGAGTTATCAATAAAAAAATACCCGTACGCGGTTTTCACCGCGATCTTTGAGATTATTTGCTGGTACGTTTATTAATTAATCGTTGATTAACTGCAATTATTTTTATCAAACAACGTGTTTTTCTAAAATATAAGTATACTTTGTCAAAAACCGCTGCAGAACCTTTTAAAAAATGCCTCATACATCGCTGTGCTTTTATTATGAGAAGAGATAAATGGAGATCAACATAAAAAATAATATATATTATAGTGTTCACCAATATAATGTAACCCGGGAAGTCCGGGTGTATAACCTTGTAATAATAATAATAAGAAGAAGAAGAACACCCTTATAAATAATAATTTTACAGCACATAGTCCGAAATTTCACAAAAAACTATTAAATGAGGAATAAAAGTTTCATGGATAGTCCTTTAACGGCATTGACTCGTTAAAACAGATTTAATGAATTATAAGTGTATTTCGAGATTAAAAATGAAATAAATAAAAGACCGTAAGATTTCAAGTAAGGGGGTACGGCAATTAACATGAATAACTTTTATTTAATGTTAATATTGACTAATACTACATTTTTTTAAATCATAATAAAACATAATGTTTTAACTGTTTTAAATTATATTATTCAAAACTAAAAAAATTATTCATTTTAATAACACATTATCTTTAAGTATACTTAGAAAAAAATCGAGAAAAATTATAGCACAACACGTTACATCTTTCCACTAAAATATTTTCAGTTGTTATCGAAAGTTATAGAACTCACGTATAATTTGAAACTGCACGAATGTCGGCAGATAAACAGCTTGAATTATCACCCCAACGTGACAGAGCATTCAAGTGATCTTTTTACAGTGCGTTTGCTTGATGTTGTAATGTATTAGGTCGATTAACACAATGGGAAATCATAAGTCGTAAAAATCTGGAGTCGAATCATTTTTTAAATTCTTGTCAGCAACAGAAAATTATATAACAAAAGTTCTGTTAAAAATGTTTAAATCAAAATAGAAGATTTGGTCAATTACTTAAAAAGTATTTTAAGTATTTTCAGAAGTTATCGCGTATGAAATAGTGCGTTTTGCAATAATCTTTATCTTTTGATCTTTCCTATAAATAAAAATAAATGTATCGCATGGAATTATGATGCGTGCTGTATTTCTAAATGTTCACATTGGGAAGGTATATATAATTTGGAATCGATTTTAAGACCGATGAAATGTGGATATATAAATATTTTATCATTTATAAGGTAAAATATAAAAATGTTACATTGTATAGAAAAATACGTTTCTCAAGTTTAGATTAAAGGAATAAACAACATTGTATAATCTCGATCACATATACATAATACTTTTCTAAATGTGTATAATGTGCATATCCACTGATGGAGAAAAATAAGAGATACAAAACAAATATTTATTATTTTTCATAAATCATCATGAAATATATATGCACTACTATATTAATGGATAAAAGTACAACAAAATCACATTTTAATATAACACATCACGAAAATGAAGAAAAGAAATTAGACATGAAATTTGTAAAGTTTTATATGTACATGTAACCTAATATCATATCCGGACATAACTATAAATGTCCAGACTCAAAGATGAGATTTTATCTCACTTATGTCAACTATTCAACAAGGCATTGATTATCAAACATTTTCAACAAAAGTAATGGCAGATGGTTGCATGATTAGAGTGCATTTAGTGGTTTGCATGTTCTGGTACAGGTACAGTCGTGAAAATAAAAAGTAAACACCCCTACTAACTCCTCAACAAATTATCGGAGAAGAAAGTTACTGATAACGAACGATTGGAAATGAAGTCTACTTTTAAATGATGTATATAAAATTTGCTCAGGGGACCATCTACATATTAAAACGAACCATAACATTGTTTTTTTTTCAATAGCAGTACACAATTCTGACAGCATAAATGAACTATAAACCCTTCAATTAGTCTAAAAACAAAATTTTATGCAATTCGTACCATAAGGTTGCTATTCATACTTTTTTAAATACTAATTTCATAATTCGTAATTCATATCAGAAAATTATAATTAATGCAAATTCAACGTATTTATGTTTGAGTATATTAGTACTATTGCTACAAAAAAATTAGAACATTAGGATCATAATTTCAAAGTTATAAATAAAAATATGATAATGTAATATAACATTAGAAACACTAAATTTTGAATGCTTATAATTCAAAAACTTACCATTCAAATGATTTAAAATTTGGTGTCTAGGCATAGTTTGAACCAAGGATTTGAAATATCTCGTTAAAATTGGGTATTGCCATTGAAAAAAGTAAAGTTTGGATTCGTTTTAATATGTAGATGGCCTCCTAAGCAAATTTTTTATACGTCATTTAAAAGTAGACTTTATTCCCAATTCCGGTACCAGTAACTTTCGTCTACTATAAATTATTGAGTAGTTAGTAGGGGGTGTTTACTTTTTTTTCCACGACTGTACATATCAGGAAAAAAGTGTGCGAATTATCGCACCAATTAAATATGAACTATTAAAGATTTCAATGGGATTAAGATCCGAAATGCTGTATGCTCACTTCATAACTTGATAATGTCAGTTCTCAACAATTACTTTCATCTTTCTTTGTGAATGTATTAATTTCAAGAGAATGTATGTTGACATATTCTGTTTGAATACAAATACCTTCTCCATCATTTAGCAGTGAAAAAGGCAAAAGTTTGTCTTCCAGCATTGTGTGGCAGCGTTCTGCTTTCCGCCGTCCGAAGAAAGGTCAGAATCAGTGGCGTAGACAGGATTTATATATGTATGTATGTAATGTATATATACTGTATACATATATACAAGGTGTCCAGCGAATAAAGCACTGATTTCAAAAAATGAATATCTCAAAAACAAAGATTAATAGAATTATGCGGGAAACGGTTTGTTTATTAGTAAAGCTGTAAAAATGTTATACAGAAGTTTCAAAATATAATAGCAAACACCGTTAACCTTGTAATCGCAATGCCTATAAATTGTACTTCCAAGTCCAGAGCAATAGAGTCTCATTCCTAGATCGTTTTCCTATTGAAGGACGAAAAGTGGGAAGTCCGCTTCTAAGTTGGAGTGATGTGTAGAAGCGGAGCCATATGTTGACAGAATTGAGATTTGATTCAAATTTTGTTATAAGCTATTTTGGTCTGGATGCCAGTATCTCTGTGGTAAGTCTTTTCGTTCCTAATTGGTAGATCGTGAAATCGAATCCAAGCAGAGGAGGATTTGAAAAAATTGGAAATCTTTACTTTTTAATATTTATATAAATTGTGAAAAAAGTTTGAATAAAAAAATCGAAAGTTCTAGTTTTAAAATTTAATTAAGCTAAAAGAAACTTTTTTTTTCTTTTTTATCATGGAACATTTATAATACTGGTCCATAAATCATTTTTTTTTAAATTGTAGAAAGTAGTTTCAATGAAAAAATACAAACTTTCTATTTTTTTAATCTTAATTAAGTTAAAAAAAATCATTTTAATTTTAAAAACTCATTTTCATTTTTTTTCATTAGGCGGAGAAATATGATGCAGCTTCTAACGATATGATCCAAAGTTTTGGAAAGGTGAGAAGCCTCAAAATACTTTTGCTTCGACGTTGATGATATGACTTATCATCAAATTCTTTTAAAAATGAAATAATTTAATGCATAATTTCTGTCCCTAAAACTTTGTTTACAAAGAAAAGAAATATATGTGTTGTGATAAATCCAAAATATCATGGCGTGATTTAAAAATATAAATGAAAAGTGCAAAGTTACTTTTTTATTTATAATAATTCAGGTATAAACAATAATACCAAAATAATATATCGTGATTTAAAAATATAAAAATTAAATAAAAAGTACAAAATTATTTTTCTAAATATGTGCATTTTGATTTAAATAATTATATGGAATTTAAAATTGAATTTAATAAAATATTTTAATAAGATCTTATAATGATTCCTAAACTTTTTATTGAAATTCTCTAAAATTAAAGCTAGTGCAAAAATTCTGTGACCAGAAGTCACCACTTCTGCACATCACCCCAACGAAAAAGTGGGCTTTCCCATTTTTCGTCCTTCCATTGGGAACCATCTAGGAATGAGACGCTGTGCTCTGGACGTCGAATCACAATTTATAGGCATTACGATTACAGAGCCATCTGTTAATGGTTTTTGCAACTATATTTTTAGACGTCTGTATAATATTTTGACAGCCCTAAAAAACAAACCGTTTACCGCATAATTCTTTTAATATTTGTTTTTAAGATATTTAATTTTGAAATCAGGGTCTTATTCGCTGGACAACCTGTATATACCCCGAAGAGCCAATACATTATGACCACCCGTTTAATACGACGTGGGACCACTTTTCGCCCTCAAAACCGCCAACGCCCGAGGTGGTATCAAATCAACAAAAATTCTTATAGATAGTCTGAGGCATATGGTACCAAGCGCATAGCAACTGGTCCTGAAATTCTCGCATATCGCGAGGTTGTAGCGTGGCAGCATAAATTGGGATATCCAGTTGGAACCACAAAATTTTTTTTAGATTCATGTCAGGAAATTTGGAGGTCAGGGCATGACTTGAAACTAACTAGAATGCTCCTCGAACTATTCCCCTGACGATTCGACCCGTATGACATGGTGCATTATCCTATTCGTAAATGCAGTAACTCACCGGAAACATTGTTGACACTAATGGGTGCATCTGGTCTGAAAGGATGTTCAGCTAGCGCACAGGCATCAGGGATTATTATATGGGGATTATGGGTCCTAATGCATTCCATAAAAACATAGCCTACACGATAATATAGCCGCCACAGGCTTGTCTCCGACCAACTGTGCGTCCGGGAGCCTGGGTTATCGTTTGAAATCGGCATATACGCACGCGCCCGTCGGGTCGATGTGATGGACAAGAAAACGTTATTCTTCGGACCATGCAACATTCTTGCATTATTCTATGGTCCAATTCCGATGTTCATGGGCCGGTTGCAGGAGCTGCTGGCGATGACGTGCTTTGATCGCCGGCTGCATAGGCCCATACGCAACGGTGCACGCGGCACTGTGTGTTGAGAAACACTGTCTGGGTCACGCTGTTGTAGCTGTTGGTGATTTCGGCTATATGCAACTCTTTGGTCACGACGAATAGCGCGTAAGAATATCCGCTCTCCTCTGGAATCAATGCGCGACACACCGCTCGCCGGAGACTTGTCGTCTCACTATCCATACACCACTTTTGGTACGTGCTCACAATGATTGCAGGTGTACAATCGACCAAAAATGCCGTTTCCGATATTGACGTTCCAGTCGCCGAGCTATAACAATTTGACTTATATCAAAACGATAAATCTGCTGCTTTACCTTTATGTCGCTTTTCACGCTATGTTTTCAAATACAATGCATGGGAGCGTTATATACTCCAATATCAACCGCGCACGCGTCGTGGTTTTATTTCTGGGCAAGCTCATTGTTATTGATGGAGGGTGGTCATAATATAATGGCTCTTCGGTATATATATATATATTTAGATTATATACCTATATAATTATACCTGATAAACTAAAACGTGTCTAAATCGAAAATTTTTACTGCTCTTTTGTAAATACATCTTAAAGGGGTTTACGTTATACACACACACACACATATAAATATATATATATATATATATATATATATATATATATATATATATATATATATATATATATAAATTATATATATAAAATCCTAATGAAACGGATATTATGAAACAAATTTATGTAACGACTGATTAAACAACTGATTATGTTTCATGGCGATTTCTCCTAAAATACGGAATACTTTGCGATGAAACTAACACCAAAAATCCGTATTCATCTGCAGATCTCAAAACTGGTATTAAAATTTTAAAATTTGAATTAGGTTTCGAAATATTATTTTTTTTTCTAATTTTATATACTTTTCTCTAATGATGGTAACTCAAATTTTAATCATAACAGATATTTTTTTTTCAGATTTCAGAAAAGGTTACTATTTTAAACAAATTTGGCGAGAAGTTAAATGTATGCTAAGAAATGTATCATGTTACTTTTATTCATAATTCAATTTGTATTTCATTATCATTTTATTTAATACAAACTGAAACATTTAAAATAAATGGCTTTCATTTCTTTACTTTTTTTAAAAATGAAATGAAAAGAAAAATATTAGGCACAGATGTCATTATAGGCACCGGGGTACCTAATTGGCGCCAAAATAGCATTATTTTGGTTGACATGGTAACCCGGCTATTGTTGTTTATTTAATAATAAATGTTTATTTACTTTATTTTCTTTTTTAATTACATAAATTGTTTTGTTCTATAGTTATTTTTTTTGTTATTTTCCTTTAAAAATTATAGAAAATAATTAAAAAATACCTTACTACTTAGTTTTTTCGTCGACCCATTTCGCCAAATTATATAAATCGCCAAACCGCTCGCCCAATTATACAAGTTGACATAATTTTTATTTTAAATAACGAAAGAACAAAGAAAATAGTATAACATTAATAAATATACAAATAAAACTTCGAAATAAAAATCACTCAGTGACGTAAAGACGTGTAACTTGCTTAAAGTCAAGTGAATGTGACATTTACGATCAACCATTATTGGCATTTAATCTTTTAGTTTGGTGATAGAATTTTTGTCGACGGGATAAATAAGTAGTACCAAAAATACACATGTAACTGGTATTCGAAAACGAGGTTTTCGCCAAATTTTCGTAAAAAAAGTCACGCCAAATCCGGTGCGTATATGACATCTGGCGAAATATTAAATGATATAACAAACGATGACATTTAATGTCAACTTCAAAGCAATGTTTTAATTTACCACTCAAAAAAAAAAAAATGCTAACTGGCGAGTTGAAAAATAGCTATTGGCGAGATTTGCACCCGGCTAGTGTAACAGTACCAAAAATTTTTTGCGACCATGGAAACTTTTATTAGTTTTATTCGAAAAAGAAATTTGATTTTTTAATCAAAAGGGAAAACTTTCGGCACAGATGTCATATATGGACCCATATTGGCGCGATTTTTTTCTGACGCCAATGTCATATACGTAACGAGTACTTAACTGGCGCCATAGTATCATTATTTTGCATGATTTGGTAAGCCGGATGTTGTTGTTTATGCTGTTGATGTTTTCCCCAAATTACCGTCGAAAAAAATCGCGCCAATATGGGGCCGTATGTGATATCTGGTCCAAACTTTCATATGAAAAGCGAAAGGATCAGAGCGTATTTATTTATGGCAGTTACATGACTTGGACTATAATAATATAGATGAAATGATGGCGATAGAATAATATTTGGCGACTTATCAGCTGTACCTGGCTAACATTAAAGTACCAAAATGGCACCAGGAATATAAAAAGCGAAGTTGTTCTGCCGGAACTGTTGATGATAGTCACATGATTTAGGCTATTGTTATAGAATTTGTTTTAAAATACCAGGAGACAAAGACTCTGTACACTTAATTCATTTTATTTTAGCTTCTTTTCAAATGTTTAACTGATCCTCATTAATCATGCACGAATACAACCACTAGATGTCTTAACAGCAAGTGATTCGGCCTTAATTTTTTTAAATCAAAGGAAATTGAATGGAAACCCGTTTACAGGGAGATCTGCACAGCTTTTTTCAGTATAATTCAATCTTCTATAATATTTTTAAAACCGATCAGATTAGCGTGTTTTTAGATTCTGCGAATATATACATATATATATATATATATATATATATATATATATATATATACATACACACACACATATATATATATACATATATACATACTAGGGGGCTCTGCCCCCTGCAAACTACGCTCGCCAACCCCCGTTCAGACACCATAGAATCAAAAAGCATTCTAATCTGATCGGGTTTTAAAAGATTACAGAAGATTGAATTATAATGAAAAACCTGTAGCGATTTCCATGTAAACGGGTTCCCGTTCAATTCATATGTTTGCGAAAATTTAAGACCGAATTAGTTGCTGTTAAGACATCCAATGGTTGTTTATGTGTTTGATAAAAGAAGATCAGTTAAACATTTGAAAAGAACCTAAAATAAAATTAATTAACAGAGTCTTTGCCTCCCGGTATTTCTTAACAGCGTTATAAAACGATTGACATAATACAGTTTACTGCTTTAATCCCTTCAAGGGCGGTGGTTCATTTTTGGACCACTTAATATTAATTCTTAAATGCCACATTGGCACCAGAATATTGGAAAAAAAAATTCCTTCTATTAAGTAAGTCAACATAAGCATTTTTGTACTTCCAAATAAATTTGTTTGTAAATTCTGGTACAATTCACTGATTTCAACATTTTACGAATAGACGTACCTTGTCCCTGAAAGGGTTAAACGCATATTAATATATTTATTATTCCAATGTTTCTTTTCTCTTTTGATATTTACGTGTAAATACAATTTTCAAGACGTAATTTTCAATATTTTCCTGCTATTAATACGTACTCATTTAATATTAATTTTAAAGATTTTTTTTCTATTTTTAATAGTCACGTGTAAATACATTTTTAATCGTAAGAAAATATTATCATTGCGCTGTTTTTGGAATTGAAAACAATCTCTATAATAAAAATCAAAGTCATGTGACTATCATCAAAAGTTCCGGATGTGTCCCTTCGATTTTAATATTCCAGGCGGCCTTTTTGGTATTTTAATATTAACCAGCCGCAGATGATAAGTCGCCAAATATTATTCTATCGCCACCATTTCACCTATCTTATAATAGTTCAAGTCATGTAACTGCGCTGCCATAAACAATTACGGCTCTTCACTTTTCTTATGAAAGGTTTCCATTTTGATTAAAGAATCAAATTTTTTTTCGAATAAAACTACTTAAAGGTTGCTATGATCGCTAAGGATTATTGGTATTTTTATGTTAGCCGGATGCAAATCTCGCCAATAGCATTTTTTTTAACTCGCCAGTTATCATATTTTTATTTTTCGAGTGAAAAATTAGAACGGTACTACTTTGTTATCTCGTCGACCAAAAATCTATCGCCAAACTATAAGATTAAATACCTATAATGGTTCATCTTAAATGTCACATTCACTTGACATTAAAGAAGTTACACTTGTTTACGCCATCAAGTAATTTTTATTTCGACGTTTTATTTGTATTTTTATTAATATTATACTAATTTATTTGTTCTTTCGTTAATTAAAATAAGAATTATGTCAATTTGTGTAATTTGGCGAAATCGGTCGACGGGATAACTAAGTAGTAGCATTAAAGCATTGCTTTAAAACTGAAATTATATGTCATGATGTGCTGCATTATTTAATATTTGTTTGGCGAAAACCTCGTTTTCGTATACCAGTTAAATATGTATTTTTAAATTATTTTCTATTATTTTTAAAATGAAATAACAATAAATAAAAAAAAAGTTTAATTGTCTGAGCGAAGCGAAGGCTAATACTAAGCGAAATATTACTGTCCGGACACATTACAGCTACGATGGATATTAACGCCATGTCCTACTAAAAAAAGCCTAATAAAACCTTTCGTCAAGCTTAACTCAAAAATATTTGTCGGATTTCGTTTCTGATTGCACCAGAAGGTACCTATGAGGGCCACCTACTGAATGCACTTACTATGAAAAATAAGTTCCAAACCGTTTAAAAATTATATTAAAAAAATTATAAAAAAGCACAATTTATCTACATACGTTACAGAAATTTGGTGTGCATCACTTTCACCGGTTGATGTTTTCGTAGACAACTCGTTTGGACACATGGAGCAAATAAAAAAAAAAAATACGCACGCAGTAATATTGAATAGATCAGTTTCAACCACGTGATCACAAACCTTGCAACAACCCGTGGCAACCAGTTTTGGTGAGCAAACAAATAGTAATACAGTACTCTGTACCACGGTGACCGTTTTCAGCTTGTTGTATAAAATCTGGCCTGTTGTATGACATACAATTGTGGATGATTAAAACAAAAGACATGAGTGTTTATTGCTCCGGGAGGTTAACTTTCTCTGGATGTCTGTCATACAGCATGCAATTTTCTTGTAAAGGATGATATTATTATGCAGTAAAACCTCCATAACGGACACACCCGATTAGTGGACACCTCTATTTAGCGGGCATTTTTTCGATTACCACCCCCTAAATAACTGTACATTATTTACTCTCAGTAGCGGACACACCTCCAAATAGAGGACAAATTCTGCACTCCCGAGGGCTTCGCTATTCAGAGGTTTTACTGGTGAAACCTCCATAGCGGACACACCCGGTTAGCGGATACCTCTATTTAGCGGACATTTTTTCGATTACCAACACTTAAATAACTGTACATGTTTTACTCTCAGTAGCGGACACCTCTAAATAAAGGACAAATTCTACATTCTCGAGGTGTCCGCTATTCAGAGGTTTTCCTGTATATAATATTGATAGTTATTTTACAGGACCGCACAAAAGAATAAGAACATATGAAACGAATATAAACTAAATTCGGAATTGGTAGATCGCTGATGGTAATGTAATTTCAGGATGTTGTTACAGTCATCCGCAGCATGTTTTTAGAGTTTCGTTCATCTAACGAAACCCTACCTGTCTCACTCCTTTGTCTGTCTGTCTATCTGTCGTCTGTCACAGAGCCCGTTCTCAGAAACTATATATGTCGGAGACTTGAAAATTTGCATACTTATAGCTGAACACCACACATCAAACGGCAAATAATAAAATTTTGAAAAAGTATAATATTTAACCCTCTGGGCTCTAACATGTGTATTTAAAGCAATTTTTCTAACTCAGCCCCTAATTAAGTTGTAGACATGAAATTTTGCATACTTATAGCTCAACACCTCACATCAAACGACAAATAATAAAATTTTGAAAAAGGTCTAATATTTAACCCTCTGGGCTCTAACTTGTGTATTTTAAGCAATTTTTCTAACTCAGCCCCTAATTAAGTTGGAGACATGAAAGTTTGCATGCTTATAGCTGAACACTTGCGATAACACGATAAATCATAAAATTTTGAAAAAGTCAAATTTAACCCTCCAGTCTCTACCTTCTGTATTTTAAGCAATTTTTCTAACTCAGCCCCTAATTAAGTTGGAGACATGAAATTTTGCATACTTATAGCTGAATACCTCACATCAAACGTCAAAGAATAAAATTTTGAAAAAGTCTAATATTTAACCCTCTGGGGGTCTAACTTATGTATTTTAAGCAATTTTTCTAACTCAGCCCCTAATTAAGTTGGAGACATGACATTTTGCATACTTATAGCTGAACTCCTCACATCAAACGACAAATAATACAATTTTGAAAAAGTCTGATATTTAACCCTCTGGGCTCTAACTTCTGTATCTTAAACAATTTTTCTAACTCAGCACCTAATTAAGTTTGAGACATGAAATTTTGCATACTTCTAGCTAAACACCTCACATCAAACGACAAATAATAAAATTTTGAAAAAATCTAATATTTAACCTCTAATATTTTGTCTTGCGCAATTTTTAAATTTAAACTGTTTTGCAATACTATTTTTTGTCCATTTTGCATAATAAATGTAATGTGACGTAATTTCTTCTATTTCAGACTTCTAATGCATGTTAATGAATTTATTTTACAATATCCATTCTCGTTTAAAATTCACATGTAAATGTAGTTTTTATGGGGCGTAATTTCCAAAAAGTTCCTGCTTTTTATACCTAATTATTTAATTGTAATTTGAAGGTTTTTTTCTGTTTATAATCGTAACGTGTAAATATTTTTTTTATTTGAAGCAAACATTGTTGTTTGCGCTGTTTATAGAGTTGTCAACAGTTTAAATTAAAACCATTTTCTAATATATGTAAAAAATATCTGTCGAAATGCTGAATATTTGAATTTAAAATAGAAATAAAAACCTCAAAAAATGAGTCAAATTATAAAAATTAATATGGAATCTGCACACCGGGACCTTCTATTGAATAAAATGATCTAAAAATGAATTAATTCCCATGCATAGCTTTTTTCTCCTATAAAACTTTTTTAACGGAACGATTTTGTCCAAATTTAGCATTAAATATCTCGTAAAATAATTCTTCGATTTGAAAACTGCATGCATTAGCGTGTTGATCAAACATTTCGCTATAATACCACCGATTTTCATATTTTTGTATGCAATAGTTTTCTTAATATTAACGAAGAAAGACCTCCGGTCACAAAAATTTCAAAACCGGTGGCGGCGGCGGTGACAGCGTTAGTTACTTTTTTTAGAATAGAGAGATATATAAAAATGAAAACTTGTCTATCTGTCTGTTTGTAATTCTATAAAAATCCACAATTTGGAAGCCAAAATTGTGAAAAGATACGTACATGTGTATTAAAACGTGGCCGAGGCAACTAAAGTAATCCGGAATCGAAATAATTTATAGTTAATTTTTAATTAATAAAAAACCACAAATTTAACAGCAATTTCTTATCAAATTTAAACATTTTTCGTTATAGCAGTTGCCAACAATTAAAAAACACAATAAAATTATTACTACAATGTGGTGACGATCCATCACCAACACACTTGGTCACGCGACAATAAAGTGGTAGTAGAAATGATAGAAATATTACCCGATCCGCGTTGTGAAAGATCAAAAGAGGGTAATATTAATTAATAAAATAGGAGGAGAATAAATTTTGAATAAAATTATACATCAATACTCAGAATCGACTTATTTAACGTTAACATTTATATTCAGGATTCAGTGGGTGGCATAGATAATTATTCGATTAAATATTTTCTAAAATTAAACTTTCAAAACTCATAAATTTAATAAACCTCTGAAAAGAAAGAATAAGAATAATGCATCAAAGAAAAGATAGGAAATGCACATGTGAATCAAATTTTATTATTTTCAAGCACATAACTTCCATATATCAAACATAATCACTCTTAAATGCATATTGATTTGACAGCATACTCAGTTACATGATATCTCATAACAAGATAATTATGAGTCATATCTTTGTGGAATTTTGGATTCAAAACGTTGTTTGAACTTCTCACAGCACAAATAGATGGGCTTCTTAGCCAAGTTATTAACAAATTTCCAACGTTGATATTTTAATGTTATGGTTAGTCCATAATAATGACAAATACTCATAACTGCATTAAAATTTTGCCTATAAAATATTAGACACAGAAAATCCTACGCACAAAACATAAATATATAATAAAATAATGGCCATATATTAAGTAATAAACTCACCATATACCTCAGACGAAAGGGGCGAAAACACTTCCTGTAGAGCACTGATAGTTCTTATCACTAGGTAGATTTGGTCCGCACCTTTCAAATTTTGAAAGTCACTTTTGATCGGACACATTAAAGTTCATGTAGTCTCTTTTGGCTGAACTCCTTATACAATCACTGTGATAACTGGAACTTTTCGGTGTGGCATCCCATCTCATCCGCTAATGGCAATCAGAAAAATGGTGGTGTGGCATCCCATCTCATCCGCTAATGGCAATCAGAAAAATGGTGGTGCACTCCGAGATCAGACTTCTTTCCATATCCGATACAGGGTGATGCAGGATTTCGCAGACTTCCGCTTATCAACCTAGCCCTTTTGGTCGCAAGACTAATCCCAGAGCTTCCTTCAGGAGGTGTGACATAGGTGGAAGACAAAATCCCAGTGTCTCTTTTTTTTTTTCAAAATCTTCCACCACAAAAAAATGGGCGTATTTCATTAGTACAATATGATTTTTTTTATTCGTCGATTGGTGCTTCTCTCTTACTGGTGCGCCTGATCTCTTGGCTCTGGTTCGCTTTTTTTCCCTCTTCTGGGCGTCTCCGTATTTTTCCAACGCATAGCTAATTTTTATTCTTCGTTTACCGGGATCTGACGTCACCTGTGAGCTTCGGACCCCCTCTGCCACACACGATGGTACCAATAAATCGTAGCCCTGTCAGTGCTAAGTGCATCATAAATAATTGTGACTGGCTTTATTATTAACATGTCTCATATGGCGTTCATGTGCCCTTCCTATAAGTTTTATTGCCCTATTTTCGTCTGATGTATATGTGAATTTTTATCACACTATTAATTTTCATATAAAATATTGCAAAATTCTTAATTAATTGCCATATTACGAAATACATTCAATATTCACAAACCTTAAATTTTTACAAATGAAATGATACCAAAAACATATATATGCATCCATATCTTTATTATAAATTATGATTTT
Organism: Maratus speciosus; assembly: GCA_963932465.1. Classification (NCBI taxonomy): domain Eukaryota; kingdom Metazoa; phylum Arthropoda; class Arachnida; order Araneae; family Salticidae; genus Maratus; species Maratus speciosus. Next base: position 375,477,199 of record OZ010788.1, on the reverse strand, counting down.
TCTTTATCTAAATACTCTTAAGATTTTTTACAAATTAATTTACTTTATTTATTTTATAAAGAAATATTTGTCAAAATGCCATTTATTATTTTCTCTTGAATAATAATAGGTTGTTCTGTTTTGTATAAATATTTTAATTGTATAACAAGCTGTGTGTATAGATTTCTATACCACATAGCTTTGCCCCCTTTTTTTAAAAAAAGAAAAAAAAACAACGCGTCCCACATAATTTTCTATATACATATATGCATCTAGTATTTACAGAAATTTATCAAACCTGATAAGTTCATATTTTCTTCTATATTCACTAAGGGGATCTGAAATAACAATTGAGTACAGCAATACAAAATATAAATTGTTATATACAATTAAAATGACGTATAGGTGAGAAGATTACTCCAATATCTGGCCATTGAAAAAACAAAATTTTATACATTCTTTGCATCCTCACAATACAGATATTTACATGAACCCCATTTTCCAAAAGATATACAATAATGTGTGTAGAAATCTATGTACATTCATGCAAAACATCACTGAAATCAGTGTGTAATTTTAAAAGAATATCCAGTCACTGGCGCGCGCTATGCGGGAAAGCACATCCCAGAGCGAGCAAGCCAATTCATCCTGCAGCCCAGAAAGATGAACCGAAAAATCTCTCCACAGAGAGCACAACCGAATATCCTCTCCGGTGCCTAGATGCGATTTTCCCACGCCCGTGTCCTTGACAGTGACAATAATCTCGGAACAAGACGGACTGGTCAGTATTATCACTCCAAACAGTTTTCTCCTTATCGCGTTGGCCACCTTACTAATCGTTTTTTTTTTTTTTTTTTTTTTTTTTTTTTTTTTTTTTTTTTTTTTTTTTTTTTTTTTACTTAATGGATGTCGAAGTGTGCGCGGTATATTTTTCTATCGTGTGTATGTTTTCCCTGGATATAAAATTGGATAAGATCTACAGAATATATGGTAAGTGTAATTCATTTTTAAATCCGAAGATTTAAATACTATCTAATAAAAGTTTTCTTATTTATATAGTATATCATTCCTTATTCTTAATGATGTCCTTTAGTATTTATTTATCAGATCTCTAGTGTCTGACTGGTCGCCATTTTCTTTTGAGCTTACCTTCAAGAAATTGCACTCATGTAACTATCATTTCATTAAATAATTTTAGTGCTTTTAAATTCATAAAATATTTTCCTTACCTCGTACAATTTCCTTTCGTATGTGCCTTATTATCCCAAATAATATTAGAAGTCTGTCAATGTATCCTTTTTTATTTCTTTCACAGTACTTTTTGTCATAATCTTTCGTGTTATTTGGTTACGTAATTTTTTCTGACATATTTATTTATATATATTTTGATTTTATTTCACAAACAATATTATGTTTTATTTCGTTTGCGCACAGTGTAGTTCTCGTGCATCATTATATACACTATGTTAATGAGATTTTTTTTTTTTTTTTTTTTTTTTTTTTTTTTTTTTTTTTTTGTTTCGATAACCGTATCCTTTTTAATGTGGTATTTTGTATATTTATGACGTGTGAAATGTTTTAATCCTAAACTCCTAGCAAATTGTTTTGCTATATATATATATTTTATACGCTACTATGCGTCATATGACTCATGGTACTTTGCTTAACATCTTTTGAGTTAATTTTATATTATTTATTTATTTTATACTACGATTTTCTAACACATGTGTGAAAGATGGTACCCTCTATTCACTCATATATTAGCGGTAAATATAGTGTTTAAATATGTCGTTCCGTGCACATTTTGCCGTTTTATATTTTTTTAATTGTTCAATGGGTTCCCAAAATTAATATGCATCCGTTTTATTTACTTATTTATTTTTATTTATAAATTGTGAAAATTTTAATGTATGTTGTAATAATTCATCTATAATGGTTTTGTTTTTGTTTATTTCGAAATGTTTTCATTCCAGCACAATGAAGTTAATAAATTTTTATAAACTTTTTTCCGTTCCGTTAAGGTATTGTTGCAAATCTACCATATATATTTTGTTAATTTTAGGTATATTATGTTTTATTTATTATATTAATATATTAATTTAGGTATGTGTGTTTTAATATTTTGCTTCAATATTGAAAAAATTTGTTAACAAACTCATGAAATTTTATTTTTTTAATAATGTCATCCTATCGTCCAGCAATAAAATGACATTTTCCCGGGAATATAGCATCATTTCATGCGATTATTACAATTTTTTCAAACATTATTATATTAAAATTCCTTTGTTGTTGATAGTTTTAAGGTTTTTAAATAATACCTACAGATTGTTTACTTATTATGTTGTTTACAAAACGGTGTGCTTTTCATTTTTGGCCCTTATGTGGTCATCCACTTTATTTATTTTCCTAAATGAGTCTGTAATGTTTATTTTAATATATGTATTAATTTATTTACTTATTTATGTATTATTTTTCAGATCTTTTTTTTATGTTTAATCTCTTACTTTCATAAATTTTTAGCAATTTTACACACTTACATTTTGTTTACATTTTCCCAATTACTACTTGTTTTTCTTTTTATAATTGGTAGTAATGTGTAGAAAATTTTTATTTTCTGACAAATGGTGTTTTAAATCGTTTATATTTACAAAGAGTGTGAAATGTATAAATTTATATACAATTTTATCTATGTTGTGTCATAAATATGGTAATATAAATGCCATATTTAAAAGTGCATCCGTGACATAGCAATTTTTATTTATTTGCATACTTTAAGACCATGTGTTCATAATGTTTCATTTTCGTGTCAAAGTCATAACGTGTTGTTAATATCTTATAATATGTATAATGGAAAATACATTTTCCATCTAATGTTGCTAATTTCTACTTATATATCTCCAAAGGAACCGTTTTTTATATTTTGTACAACAGAATTTTTCAATTTTTTTTTTTTTTTTTTTAATAAATGTGTCAATTTAATATATATTTTTCTTTTAGTCCTCTTGAAGTAAGTATGTGGTTTGTCTATCACTAGCGATCAAAATATTTTTCCGACATGTTTTGAAATACGTCAAAACAATTTTGAAGTGTAAACAAATAAATTATATATACCCTGTTTTCCGTTTTTCTATTTTTTTTTTTTTTTTGAATATATTTTTTTTCTAATTTTTATTTTCCAGGATAATCCTTATGTTACGCTTCATTTTTACTCACTCAAGATATTTCTTTTCTAGCCATTGTAATTAATATGCAATTCAATATTAATTTTGTCATTCAATTATTTAGCTGTGTTGTCTACTCAAATTACGCAATCAATTATCTTCAATCCGTGTGTCGTGAAAATTTTGCCATCCGTGAAAAGATTGCCCATGGAAACAACTGCTTGATGCCCATTGCACTACACAGCCAGGATATATTTTGAGTAATACGCAGCCAAGCTAAAGCTCTCAACTCCTGAGTAAAAAAAAACCCGCCTTGGTTCTACCGGAATTCTGCTACGATACCGGGTTGGTGAGAAAATTCTTTATTTATTCCCTTCTTATCAATCTGTATTTTTAAATCGTCGTTCGTGACCCTAACTGTTCTGTTAATCTCCCCTGAATTTGCTAGGAAGCCGGGGTAACCCAAACCAGTTTTTGGTGCAGTATTAGTTTCTGTTTCACTCTTCCTCCCTGAACGTTCGCACTTTGCTCTTGGCCTTCGCTGGCTCGTTCCGCTGGTCACTGGAGGAAGCAAGAAAAAAGGATGGGGGAAGGGGTTACCCGCTGCCTTGCTATACGGGATGCGGAGAAGAGGTATTTCTCCAAGCAATAATTATCTTCTCCATCTCAGGAGATGCTACTTAGCGCTTCTCTTTTGCATTTGATGCTGCCGCCGTATACCAATATTTACATTTTTTTTTTATTTTAGTAATTTTTTTTATGTCATGCTTACCTGTGTATAATGTAATAAATTCTGTTTGTGTATATTATATATTTTGTTTTTTTGTGGAGGGATGTATGAAAGAAAAATTATCTGTTTTACTTGTTTGCAAAAATCATTCCTATTACTGTGACAAAATATTATATTGTTATTTTATTTATTTTGACTATTTACCTTTGATTTATTTTGGGTTAATATTTCAAAAGGACTTCCTTTATACCTCCATAATTTTTGCACAAAATATTTTTCTAACATGTGAATTTCTTGGGCAGTATTTGTCCAACTTCATTGAATTTTATTTTATTGAGGGAAAACGAAACTTGAACACATTTATGCTTTACAACATGTTTATTAAAATTATTTATTATTATTATTACCACATTTTCTACCAAAAATTTCTACCGCATAACATTTTATTTTCATGGTATAAAATACACATCATGGCTCCATAAATTTTATTAAAAATTCAAATTTTGCTTCTTCATTCATAATAATTTTCCAATATTAACTATTTTATTAAAATAATATAATCTAAGCAAATATAAGTATATTTATTAATATTTTTATTATTATTATTAATTCCGTGTTGCCGTTGAAAAAATTTTTTGTATTTTTGCTATGTTTTTGTTTAATCAGTTTGCACTGATTTAATTTTTTTTTTTTTTTTTTTTTGCATATAGTATTATTTTATAAATTACCTGGTTATTTATTTATTTATTTTGTTTGCGATGTTAGGCGCGAACAATTTTGAGATGTGAATAGTGACGGGTTTTAATTCCGGCTTGTCCCTGTTTTTGATTAAGTAATTGTCGTTTCTAAAAATTCTTTCGTCAAAATATGGTCCTGAAAATTTTTGGTGTAACGCTTTAGGTTTTATTAGAAGTTTTGAATAAACTTCATCACCTACTTGTAGCTATTTATGTTTTAATTTTGTGTTTTTATTTAATTCTTGATCCGATTTCTCTTGGTTTTTCATGACCTCGTGTCTGATTTCGTACATATGTTTTAATTTATTTTGCACATAGGTGCTGTACGAGTCCATTTCGTGTGTTGTGAAATTTTTGAATGGCGTTTTTATTTCACGTGCAAAAAATAACATGCTTGGTGTAAAATCCGTTATTCGATTTTTTGTTGTATTGTGCATAAGCACAAAATATGGAAGTCTAATGTCCCATTCGTACGTTTTAGTACACATGGCTGCTATAGAATTTTTTAAATCAAGATGAACTCTTTCTATAATCCCTTGACTTTGTGGATTATATACACTCGACCTTATTAGCTCGATATTTAGATTCTGCATGTAATCTTTGAAATCTTTTGACCTAAAATAAGGTCCATTATCGCTTGCAATATATCGTGCTAAACCGTATGCACTAAAATATTGGTTCAAAGCGTTAATTATGACCTTAGTGTCGGTTGATCTGAGTGGAAATGCTTGTAGAAAGCGTGTAGCCGTATCTATTACTGTTAAAATATATTTATTTTTTTTTTTAACGATACAACCAAAGGTCCCACTGTATCAATCGTTAACCTTTCCCCTGCTAAATAATTCTTATCCATTTTTTTAATGGTACTTTTATCGTCTTATGTTGTTTAACACTAGAACGGCGGGAAATTTTACTCAAATTTTATAAAAATATTTCACATCAGAATTTTTGCTTAAAAATATTTAACTTATTTATTTAAGTTATTTTTGGGCAGCATATATTAATCTTATATTTTAAAAAGTTTTGTGGTTTGAATCGACATGTTTTCACTTCGCAAGGGTCAAAATGACCCCTCGCCGCCGTTCTAGTGTTAAAAGTATTGCATGTTATACATTTCACACAGAATGTTTTTACATCCTGATACATTCTATACCAGAAAAATCTTTCTTTTATTATACCATAAGTTTTTAGAAAAGCAAAATGTGGTACATGTGAATCAAATTTTATTATTTTCAAGCACATAACTTCCATATATCAAACATAATCACTCTTAAATGCATATTGATTTGACAGCATACTCAGTTACATGAGATCTCATAACAAGATAATTATGAGTCATATCTTTGTGGAATTTTGGATTCAAAACGTTGTTTGAACTTCTCACAGCACAAATAGATGGGCTTCTTAGCCAAGTTATTAACAAATTTCCAACGTTGATATTTTAATGTTATGGTTAGTCCATAATAATGACAAATACTCATAACTGCATTAAAATTTTGCCTATAAAATATTAGACACAGAAAATCCTACGCACAAAACATAAATATATAATAAAATAATGGCCATATATTAAGTAATAAACTCACCATATACCTCAGACGAAAGGGGCGAAAACACTTCCTGTAGAGCACTGATAGTTCTTATCACTAGGTAGATTTGGTCCGCACCTTTCAAATTTTGAAAGTCACTTTTGACCGGACACATTAAAGTTCATGTAGTCTCTTTTGGCTGAACTCCTTATACAATCACTGTGATAACTGGAACTTTTCGGTGTGGCATCCCATCTCATCCGCTAATGGCAATCAGAAAAATGGTGGTGTGGCATCCCATCTCATCCGCTAATGGCAATCAGAAAAATGGTGTTGCACTCCGAGATCAGACTTCTTTCCATATCCGATACAGGGTGATGCAGGATTTCGCAGACTTCCGCTTATCAACCTAGCCCTTTTGGTCGCAAGACTAATCCCAGAGCTTCCTTCAGGAGGTGAGACATAGGTGGAAGACAAAATCCCAGTGTCTCTTTTTTTTTTCAAAATCTTCCACCACAAAAAAATGGGCGTATTTTATTAGTACAATATGATTTTTTTTATTCGTCGATTGGTGCTTCTCTCTTACTGGTGCGCCTGATCTCTTGGCTGTGGTTCGCTTTTTTTCCCTCTTCTGGGCGTCTCCGTATTTTTCCAACGCATAGCTAATTTTTATTCTTCGTTTACGGGGATCTGACGTCACCTGTGAGCTTCGGACCCCCTCTGCCACACACGATGGTACCAATAAATCGTAGCCCTGTCAGTGCTAAGTGCATCATAAATAATTGTGACTGGCTTTATTATTAACATGTCTCATATGGCGTCCATGTGCCCTTCCTATAAGTTTTATTGCCCTATTTTCGTCTGAAGTATATGTGAATTTTTATCACACTATTAATTTTCATATAAAATATTACAAAATTCTTAATTAATTGCCATATTACGAAATACATTCAATATTCACAAACCTTAAATTTTTACAGATGAAATGATACCAAAAACATATATATGCATCCATATCTTTATTATAAATTATGATTTTTCTTTATCTAAATACTCTTAAGATTTTTTACAAATTAATTTACTTTATTTATTTTATAAAGAAATATTTGTCAAAATGCCATTTATTATTTTCTCTTGAATAATAATAGGTTGTTCTGTTTTGTATAAATATTTTAATTGTATAACAAGCTGTGTGTATAGATTTCTATACCACATACAACAATTAATTTTCTACTGCAAGATTCCCACGTGAAAAATGAAAATGAAATAAATAGTTTGCCGAATTTAAAAAAAGGTGAATATTACGTCATAACTTTTCTATTCCAAGATATTCACGTGAAAAATGAAATAAATAGTTTGACGAATTTAAATGAAAGTGAATATAACTTCATAACTTTTCTATTTCAAGGTTTCCACGTAAAATAGGAAAATATTACGTCATATTGGAAATATAAAGGACGTGGTGGATATAGTATAACGTAATATGAGTGTGAAAAATGTATTGAAGCATGATAAAAACCCGATTAGGGAAATATTGGCGTATTTTAACATTATTGCTTCAATTATAAATTGAAATAAGTTCATTTGTAGCTGTATTCTTTTGTGTCTGTTATATACATTTATACATTTTTATGTAGCGTTTTCATATGATTCATTCATACAACATTTCGATTGCTTTTTTTTATGTTTGTTTTATGTTGTATGTTAAATTTTGAAATTGATTTTTCAGAACAAACATCCTTCAAATTCTGGGCAACGCCACCAATTTAGTTTGTAACAGATAAATGGCTTTTCTATCTGTACATATAATGCTAATATTATAAAGCGTTATAATATTATAAAGTGTATAATATTATAAAGTGTATAATATTATTAATGCTTGTACGTTTGTGAAGTGTTATCTCTGAAACTACATAGCCAACTTAAAAAAATGTTGGTGGCCATCTCTGCTCCGAAAAAAAGACTATTTTATGTCAGTGCAAGAACTTACATCGCTGCAGGAGCAAAAAAGTTCTAAAATTGTGATTTCTGCAATATTGATTGGGTTAGAAACTTTAAATTTGGTGAGGTAGTTACTTTTAAGATGTAAATACTCGTAATGAATGCTCTCTAAAAGGTTCAATTTGACAGATAAACATAAACATTTCTAGAAAGGTTCTAAACTATGATTTATTTGGAATACTGAAATTTTTGGTATACTGTTGCGGTTAGAAACTAGAACTTTGACATGGTTGTAATTAATAAGATGTAAATGCTCGTTGTAGAACGAATTCTAAAAAACAGAAAGACTAAACAAAGCGAAAAAAGATCTAAAGATGATCTAAGTAACGAAGTAATGAAATTGTTAGGAATACAAACATGAAAATTGACATGGCTGTATTTATCATGACGTAAATTCTCGCAATAGAACAATTTCTAAAAATATCGCTATATAAAACAGTGCATAAACAAAAAACTTTCGAAAATTTTCTATTTCTGTGTTACTGCAGAGCCCAAAATCTTGAAATTTTGCTTCGGGTTAGTTTTAAAATATACAATTGTTTCTATGAATGGTTTCTAAAAAAATTAAAATTTAAAAAGATGAAATTAACGGAAAGCGATCTCATTATCATTAATTTGGAATTATTATGTACAGCAACTTTAAATATTTCATAATGCTGCATTTCCTCCGCAAAACATGCAATTTAAATGCAACAAAACTGATAGATACCCACCTAGCATTAAATAAATTGTGTAAATATTGAATAAAGACCTGTATGAAACAGTGAGTAGGTTGCCCAAATGTACTTGTTAAAGTGTTCCTTCTCTAGGTTTTCTCTCTCTCGCCAAGGCCACTAACAGAGGGAAGTGCCATTTTAAATGTGATATGAATTTTTTATCCGATTCATTTTTCTAGGCATTTTATCATAAGGTCATATTCTCAATTATCATTAGTAGATTTTTTATATATTAACTTATTCTGGTGAAATTTTATAATCGGGTTCATATTGGCGTATGTGAGCTTGCATGATTTGCTGAATAAATATGTATGGATTTGTAAATTACTTCAAATGACACTTAGACAGCTCAAAAGTTATGCAGACGGTATATTCAGATCTTGTGTCATACTTTATGTTGTAAGCATTGAAGATTTCTTTTATTTAATACATGCTAAATACAGCTCAACTTGTGCAGAATATGTTTGAAAACAAAACAATACAGCGTATGTAGTGGCCAGAAAGCACTCATCATTTAAATCCGATCGAGCATATCTAAAACGCACTCTAACGAAGCATGGCATGCCACTGTTGATGTATTCGGCATTTTGATACTATATCAGATTTTGAGGAGAGAATTCCTTAAATGTTATCGACAACCTCATTGCATCCGTGGAAAACAGATATTGTACAATATTAACTATTCCGGGGGAGCACACACCATATAAAGTATAGTCCATTCTTTTTAAACATCATATATTTGTCATTTAAAGTTACTCAAATTGGTGCAGAGAGTCTGATTATGCTCTTGATATCATTTTATACAGTTAAAATTCCAATATAAGAAATTTAGTGTTTCATTTTCTATTTTACTTTTAATATATTGCGTACTTTCAATTTTATATCCATGCATGGCTGTCTTGAATGGTTTGATTTCCCATTTTTTTAAACAGTGTATACAAATTTATATACAAGATTTTGTAATTCTACGATTCGTTTATTTTCATCATTTCAATTTATCGCAATATATGGACAATTAAAGATAACATCACATTTTCTTTGCTTCCACATGTTATTATTAAATCTATGATCTCAGCAATATCGCTCAGACTAATCCCTCTGAGGGAAGTCCTAGTTAATAACTACAGAACAAAACAATTTATAACATTTTTATTTTAAATAAAAATAAAATAAAGGTAATAAAAAAGAAAAATTAACAATTTACAACGACCATTTGGAAAATGATTTTTTGAAAGAGTAAAATTTAAGACATAAAAATCGCACGGAGTTGATCATACATTACGTACGCCATGAATTAAACATTAATAGTCTTATTGCAAGCGACAAAAATGACCTGCGACTCATCAGATTTCTTGAAACTTACGTATTATCCACTTGAAGCTTACGTATAATCCAAGAATTTCATTGGCTGTTCGGGAAAAGGCTTTTCCATCGACCAAGAAATCTGACAACCCATTTTAAATGAAATTCCATTCTTAAACTTCTAAACATCCCACAATATTACTTTTTACGCCATCGTATACACTGTAAAAAAAAAAAAAAAATTCTTTTAAAAAACGGAAATAGTACTGGCAATCCAGACGCCAGTACTATTTCCGTTTTTTAACGGAAATTTTTTTTCCCGTAAATTCCAGAAACTCTTCCGTTTTTTCGCAAAATTTTTCCGGGTTTTTTTTTCCGTATATCCGTATTTAATTATTTTTGTTTCAAAGGCAATATATATATATATATATATATATATATTATACAACTTTTCGAGAAACTTACACCTTTACGAATTTCAACGGACACGTTTATCAAGGTAGCGTACCTCTAATTTATTCAAATAACAGTAATGAAACAACACTTACCTAGGGTGGAATCGAACTGTGGAACTGGAGTGTACCAGATTAGCGCCCTTATCCACCATGCCATGGGGACTCGAGTTACGTTTCCAAACGTCGTTACTTATTTCAGATGCTTTTTATGAAGTAAAGGCACGGTGTTAAGCAAGGAACGTATTTTCGTTGGAGATATTTTTCAATTGAGTGTACAATTCTGAATATTTCCATAATTTTGAAAATTTAGCTTTTTTAATTTCATGCTTTATAAAAAGAAAAAAAAATAGTCTTTAAAATATTACGTGCATGAAAGAATGTATTATAAGTAATAATTGCTTCTTTTTTGCAAGATTTTAAAAATTTTATTGTACTATTATATTTATTTATTTATTTGTATATACATCTATAATTTCGTTATTATATTTCAGATATGTTTTAAGTTTTATGTGCGAATCCGTTAAAGTGAATAGATTAAAAAATATTAAAGTTAAAAATAGAGTTTTTCAATTTTTTTATTAAATAATAATAAGTATTATTTTAAAATCATTATGAAAAATAAACTGTAACATTTCCTTCTTAACTATCTGAATCTTAAAAAGAATTAATAAAATTTATTTAAATATCAGAATATTTTTTTTAAATATTGTAAAAAAAAATTAAAAAAATTTTAAAACATTTTATTTAAAAAGAAAGAAAGAAAGAAAAATACTACAGTGTTAGTTTTAAAAATAAAATTTCAGCTAATTGACAGCCAAATATTGGCGTTTTTGAAATTTGAAATTGGGGAGGAGGGGGGGAGGGGGCGTAAGTCAACGCTAAAGACATAAATTTAGAGATAATTAATAGCTAAATATTGATATTTTTGAAATTGTGATATTCAAAAAGGGGGTGGTGTTAACTTAGCGCTCCCTATTTGCAATTAAAATATCTTGATATATAAACATTACCTTTATCAGACAAATAAGATATATTAATTTATTTCTAATTGAATGAGATTGCTCTTTTATTTTTAACTTAATTAGTATTACAATTTAAAAAGAATTATTATTGTAAGAATACGAGTATTTAATGCCCCCCCCCCAAAAAAAAAAGTATTACATGCATATAAAATAGGAACAATTATGACTCCTTTTCAAAATTGCATGCATTTAAAAAATAAAATTTCTATCATAATTTTAGAAATCAATCGTTTTTTTTTTCAATTAGAAATAATATTTATCGTATCATTTTTTAATTACTATGTTAAACGAATAACAGATGAAAACAGTTATTTAATATTTAAAAAGTTACTTGATATGATAAATTTTTTATTTCATACAAATTAAAAAAACAACTGAATAAATTAAATTGGAATTTATACGGCATTCTACGTGGCATTAAATTCGAAAAATAAAATAAATTGTATTAAATTTTAACTGATATATGAAAAGATATTAATTCATATTTAATTAAAATAAAGAAAAAAAAGGGGAAAAAAAGAAAAGAAAAGAAAAGAAAAGAAAAGAGAAATAGTGACTAACCAAGTCTTAAACGTAAACATATGTTCACACTACAATTCATTATTCCGCATTCCAACTAAACACAGCGCCACTCTATACAACACAGACCTCAATTACGGAAATTGTACTATTTTGAAAGAATGATGAAATATTTTTGTAAAATTTACGGAAAACCTTCTTCATTTTGATCCGAGAACGGAAAAATCCAATTACGGAAATTGTACTGTTTTCAAATGAAGATGAAAGTATTCCGTAAAATTTAACGGAAAATATACCGGATTTTTACGGATTTTTTTACAGTGTAGAGAAAAAAATGTACTTTTAAATGCAATTTGTTTGAAAGCTGAATCTGAATTTGTTTCTGATTTATTAATTTTTTTTGTAGTTTTTATTGCTTTTTTGTCATAGTGGCAGCAGAGGCATCCATCTCTGTTGAAAGTAAAGGGAAATACAGATTACTGTGTAGACCAATCAGAAAACGAATAAAATGCGGATTCAACCAATAAAACGCATCAGATATGTTTTTGATTTCCTACCCTGACAACAATAAGCTTTTTTCCAAATGGTTAATAAACATTTATTAATAAATAAGCAACAATAGCCGGGTTACCATGTCAGGCAAAATAACGACATTTTGGCTCCAATTAGGTACCCCGTGCGTATATGACATCTGCGCTTAATATTTTTCTTTTCGTTTCGTAAAAAAAAAAAAAAAAAAAAAAAAAAAAGTTAAAAACATTAATTTTAAATGAAACTTTTTTATTAAATAAAATGATAACGAAAAAAAAAAGCATTGTTCTTGGCATAGATTTGAGGAAAGCCAAACTGGTCGCCAAACTAGTTTAAAATAATAACCTTTTCTGAAATATGAAAATAATATCTGTTATGATTAAAATTTGAGTTGCCATCATTAGAAAAAAGTATTTAAAATTAGAAAAAAAATTAATATTTCGAAAACTAATTCGAATTTAAAAATTCTAATACCAGTTTTGAGATCTTTGGATCAATACGGATATTTGGTGTTAATTTCATCGCAAAGTATTCCATATTTTAGGAGAAATCGCCGTAAAACATACTCAGTTGTTTAATCAGTCATTTCAAAGAATCATTTCATAAATTCGTTACATTTCAGTCGTTTCATATATCCGTTTCATAAATTCATTTCATTAGGATTTTATATATGTAGTGTAGATATATACGGTGAAACATGAGTAAACGAAATCTGTTCATAACGGAATGATGAGTCAAGGAAAATGTTTATGGATTCCTGGGAAAATAACACGGTACAGTTATACTAGTTAACATAGAAACCTGTCTAAAATGGATTTTCTTGGTTCTTACTGATCGTGTCTTGACAGGATTGACTGTTCGCGTAAAAATTAAAAAATAATTTTAAAAATAATAAAAGATCAATCTCTATAATCGCCTCTAATATTACAATGAAGTTACATTAATATATACTAGTAAAAACGATATTATAAACACTTTTATATACAAAAAGCGAGCACACACTGAAGAGTTAAATGTATTTAAACCAAGTTTCATTTCACAAGAACATTTGCGTACATTGAAGTTACAATCAAATGTTTAAATTTATAGCAGCCTGTCATTCAATTGAGAATATCTTCTTTAAGAGGTACTGGATAATGAGTTGACACCAGTGCCAATTGCATCAGACGCCCATCCCACAAAGTGCGTGTAAGAAAATTCTTTATTGCTTCTTAAGAAGAAAAAGCTCTTGAAATTTCGGCTACAGACACTGGTAATGTAACAGGGATATTAAACAAAAACTCATGTTCGAAAAACATTTCGGTTATAATTGGGAGATTCTCAAAAGGTGGGATCATTAAACGTTAACTATATGTAATTTTTCAAATTTTCAAATTTAAGGGCAATTTTTTTTAATTTTGTCTATAAATATAATATAAAATATTTTTAATAGTATGTCTACAAAATTATACACAAACATTAAAAGACAGCAACTATTCTGGAAAATTAATTATAAAGAATTTAATTAGCAGTTGTGTACGTTACAAATTTTAAACATTTTTTCGCACGCACGTTACAGATTTTGGACGTTGCTCTTAGTATTTAAAAAATTCTTAAATCTAAGAATGTAGTAAATGTGTGCTATAATTGTATGTGTATACATATATATGTGTATAATTAACTTTTTGTTATCCAGTAATAATAATAATAAAATCAAATGCTTTGTTACGCACGGTACTTTCGGACATAACAAAATACAGAAACATTCTTTATAGAAAAGTCCTTCTATCTTCAAAAAAGCAATAAATCAGCCTGCCATCTCGTAACGAAATTATCAAAAAATCATCCGTTTCCTTTATGCATTCGTTGTTTACCATTAAAATCACCTGGAAATTAGTTAAAACTCTTTTTCTTGGTGGTACATTGGAGCAGTTAACGTTATGAATGTCCGAAATTGGCCTCTTTAGCATAAAATAATAAAATTTTAAGATATTTATAGAAAGCTTTTACAATAAATTATGTCATTTTCTGTCTCTGAATACAATTAAAAATCCAGTGTAAAAAAAAAAAAAATAAAGTCAATGATAATTAAAGTTATGTTTGAAAGGCTTAAAGTTATGACATGTGTCCAGTGCCCACCTTTTGAGAATCGCCCAATTGTCTAAAACAAGCTGGTGTTTCTGTTATCTTTGTTTTTTCATGATTCCCCGTTTATTATGCCAAAGCAAATATTTATCTTCAGTAGTTTTTACGATGTCCCTGTCGCCATAAAATATGTTAAATTTTTACAATATAATTACTTTTTTGGATTATCACTTTTTGGTAGCATTAGGTTGTGTAAAAAATAATGGTGATTACTGTTATTATACTTCTCAACTAATTTATTTTAGATAGCTGGAGACAATCTTAGGACATACTCTTAGTTCAACAGCAATCTTTATGGTACGCGGATTAGTTTCGACCGATTCTTTCAATTTCTTATCGCTAATAACATAATGTGTTTCACGATGTTCCCTTTACTCAAAACTCTTGAAGTTTTCGAAGTTGAACAACAAATCCTTCTGTTTTTTTCAAAACAATCAACGAGTAAAGAAATAAAAATATCCAAGCTATGAAGAAACATAAATCTGATGAAATATTTTTCAGATTTGCCCTAGTATATATTATCCTTCTCCGTATCATGGCCAGCTTAACGAGAAACAAGTGTGGCTAAAGAAATTCACGCCAAAGTTTTCTTTAGTCAAGGATTCGGCATTCTTCATAAGGTCTGTGATATCTTTTGATATCACATATATTGATCATCATAGGTAGTTTATATTATCCCTATATAGTTAAAATTTAATATTAGCTATCTAGAAAAATCTTCTTCACGGTTAATAATTGGAACAAAGTTGTTAAAATACAAAATTACATCTTCAGCGTGTTTTGGAGCAGAAGACAAATCAAATGCAGGTTTTTACAGGTGTTTTAAAATTGGAATGTAATGTTCATTTAAAAATACGAAATAAGAAGTGCAACAGTAAAATATTTTTTTTTGCGATGTCAGCAGGCAGATTTAAAGGGTCCTTGACATAAAGTCACATTTTGGCACCCAATTTTAGTGTCAATGATTTTGGTATATATGATGTATTAGATGATACAGATAACGATACCACCAGTCAGCTGATACACCAGCATGGAATGTTGTCATAGAAATATCACATATCCCTCTGCAATGTAAAAGGAATGGTAGCTGAATCACTTATGATTTCTCTGAGTCGCGATAACATCAGTAATCGGGTTGTCTTTCAATGCATATTGTAGTAAAATGAGCGGTTTTGCAATGGAAACAATGCCCGGTCCCGTATGTGTACCAGCGGACTGACAATTGCATTATTTGTACTATTTATTCTGTCATATAGAGGGTAATTCATAAAGATAAAGCCCATAGTCTATATCCTTAAATAGTGCCGCTAGATGAATACTTCTAATTGCAAAATTTTATAAAAAAGGGAAATTTTGATGACATACGTGGCAAAACCCCCGGTAGTCCATTTGAGAAAATACATAATATAACCCTTTATACAATATCGTAGTATAAAATTTCCCATTGGGAAAATATTTCTTGACCATTCCTGAATAAAACGTCAAAAATTAAATCTTTATATCTGCACAATTCTCAGAAACCGTTTATATAATTCATCAGGTTTTAAGGGATTAGACATAAATTGAGATGCTTGCACTAGAAGAATTTCTGTAAAAAAAATCAGTTCTGTTCTCTCAAACTATATCCCATTTCTATTATGTCCCATTCATCAAACAGGTGTAATTAAATAAATGTCTCAAATCGTCTATTCACAACGCATAATTTTGTGCATAATTTTAATCTTGCATTTAAAATGCATGAATATCGCGTCGCTGAGAGGTATGCGTAAGTCAAGAATTTTGGCTTTATTTATCTCTGTGAGTTTTGTAGCGATAACAAAGGATTTTTTGGTAATCAGGCATGTATAAGGAAAATTCTCCTAATTGGAAATTTTGCACTACGTTGCCCGTTTTCATAAAAAAATTCGTTTATGTATTTTGTCCTATGGGTTTGCAATTTATATCATAAAATTTTGCACTTTTTCGTGAAACTTCGCAATTGGAAACTCCAATTGTTCCTGTATAGCTTGTGCTATTATGCTGTATTTTTTGAAGGCTAAAAATATTTATAAAAGTATCCTGTGTGTTAGCTTGTGTATTATGGAAAAATCATAACTATATAATAACACCTAAATCTATTTAAATTATTAACAATTATTTAATGAAGAATTATTACCGAAACGTCAGTGAAGGCTTACTGCGGAGACACGAAAAGTTTTCGTTTCCGTTAGTCTGTTTGTTAATCTGTCTGTTCCGCGATAACTGCTGCAAAAAGCATCCGATTAGCTTAAAATTAAGTGGTTATGTTGGTGAAGTACCTGAATTTAGCTGTATAGTTTTTTGTTATATTTGGTTCATTCGTTCGGAAAATATAGAATATTTTATTTTTCGCAATAATCCTTTTCTATGGCAATTTAGACGATTTTTCCACTTTTATTTCTTGAAAGAAAATGCTCATATGATTGAAGGATTTAAATGGTAAATTATGGATGATGAAATTTCCTAATTAGAACCATACATTATTCACGTTAGTTTGAAATTTTATGTGTACATTTGCCAGAGTTTTTAAATTCGGTGTATAAATTATGGAGGGACATTATATTTGTGTTCAAATAATATAAAATATTCTCTTTTACAAATTTATTTATTTTTAAATGCACATATTTAATTGTTTTAATTTTCTTTTAAATGTTACCTAGCAACGAAACTACACCTAAAAATATCGTAAATGTAAAATTATGTGTAATTGTTTGAAGTCAAATCAACGTCAAAAGGGATGAATTAAGACCTTTGTGTCTTTACTTATAGATGGAATTTATCCCAGAAATAAAGAAAGGCTGTGTTCTACTTATTTTGTTCAAATATTTTTCTTTTAAATTAAAAAGCTCATTTTTCCATAAGGAATAAATTGACATTTTGCCATAAAATTTAACAATCTTTTTTTTTTATTATTTATTTTTTTCTTCATTTATTTCAAAGATTGATTTCAAAGATTTTTTTTTTTTCAGAAAATACGAATGAAAATAATTTTATTTTTAAAAGGAAGTTACATTTTCGTTCATAAAATAATTACTTTTTATATAATTGCCTCAATGTAAATCATTTTCTGTGCACCGATACTGAAAAATAAGGCTTAGAAATGTAAAAAGAATTCTGAGATTTACAATAACCATTAGCGCAATCAATAAAAAGTTACATATATAAATTTAATGAGACCACGGGTGTTCAGGGGGCTGAGCCCCCCTTCTTCAGTAGATTTCTTCAGTAGGCTGAAGAAATCTACTTTATTATCTAAAATAAATATTAGAATTAGTAGCTCATGAAAATTTCAAAATAGCCTTACATAACAACGTTTCTAATTTGACGCTTCTAATGTCTGCAAATTTCGTATTTTTTTTTTTTAATTCTTATACATAATTACGCAATTTGAAAACTTTAAATTACGGTTTCATGAAATTGAATATTACCAAAGTGTGTTTAAAAACAATGTATTGCAGAGCTGACGTTGAGGCTCCTGATCTGCAGATTTACTAGTTAAAAAATATTTTTTAGTTCATTGTATTTGCACATTTGCATTGCTAATTATAAACTGCGTATGTTCTTATAATATTTATATTGAGTCAAGAAAGATACTGTTTTTAAAATGTCGGACATATGTTGCTAGGAATGAGCGAGAGAAATAATACGTGGTGGGTGCATTCCATGACAAATGGCCAGAGGCTTCTGAACGACCCCCTTCACGTTTGATTGCTACAAGATATACATATAGGTCGAAGATAGACATATGTAAACTATCAGGTACAGAAGTAGTAATGTTTGGTCTACAAATGTCCTTCTGCAAAGCTCACTATTTCACAATCGCATAAAAATGTACAAATCACCAAGTTTGTCACCTTATTGCACATTATACAAGAAACCTTACTTATTGTAAACACGTGATATAGTACAACGTTTTGTGCTAATAAGTATCATTGCTGTATTAAAGATAACAAATACGTACAAGTCATTATTTGATCTCAAACTAGGTCATAATGCCTGTCGCGATGAATTTTGTCCCTTCCTTAACAAGCTGTAAAACATTTGTAAAAATATTACTAGATGTCATAGAGCTGACGGAGCAATTTCTCTCCTGCTTAAATATTCATTAGTTTATTCACCTGAGAAACGCCTTCAAAAACATTTAATGTATTCAACACCATTTTCAGAAATCCTTTACTCAATATGGGCACTTCTGATTTATTTACTGTATACTCACCTTAATTAGCAAAATTTTAGGACTCTTTTGTATAAGGTAAAAAAGGAAGGTTCAAAATATCTACTTTATGTGAGATTCACAAATATATGAGCCGTAGCGATTGACTCTAAATATTTCTCTGAAAGTCTCTAAAATTTTAAGAACACTGTATTTTTGAATGAATAATAGATGGGTATATGAAATAAATGAATCATTTCATAGTAGTCATAGTAATCAGTCTTTGCAAAGTAATGACCCAAGACATTCACATGTCTCTTGAACGCATACCGCTAGAATAGGGGAACAAGTGTATACCTGTAGTAAATTGACTTTTTGCTAACATATAGGAGTGATTGCATCACCCCATAGTTGCTTAATTGGGAAAATGTTTACCCTATCTTTAAAAGAAATGAGATATAGGGAAAGAATATCCATTTTAAAAGTGATAAGTACTCAATGAAGACTTACAAGTAAAAATATCTTGTTAGAAGATCTAAAACTATCGAAGCAAATAGTGGCCTTCTTAATACGGTGATTCGATATCGAAATATTAACATTTCAGAACATTTAATACAGTTGTTTTTCAATATAGGACATCGTAGTGAAAATGGCATAGTTTATAATAGATGGTGATCAAACTATATTATTTCTGACTCTGACAGTATGCAGATGTAAGGTTATGTTGCTTTGCGATTCCATACAAATTGAAGAAGGTCAAGCAGGAAACGATCTAAATTTGATATCGCTAGAATAGGGGAACAAGTGTCTACCTGTAGTTAAATGACTTTTCGCTAACATAAAGGAGTGATTGCATCACCCCATAGTTGCTTAATTGGTAAAATGTTTACACTATCTTTAATTAAATGAGATATAGGGAAATAATACCAATTTTAAAAGTGTAAAGCACCCTCGATTTAGTATGAAATGAAGACTTACAAGTAAAAGTATCTTATTAGAAGATCTAAAACTATCAAAGCGAATAGTGGCCTTCTTAAGACGGTGATTCGATATCGAAATCTTAACATTTCAGAACTTTTAATATAGTCATTTTTCAATGTAGGACATCCTAGTGAAAATAGCGTAGATTATAACACAACACTTGGTGACCAAACTATATTATTTCTGACTTTGACAGTATGCAGATACCCATCATAAACCTACATTTATATTGTTTTGCGATTCCATACAAATTGAGGGTGGTCGAACAAGAAACGATCTAAATTTAGCCCTCTTGACGTGGAATGACCTGGTGAACACGTGATCATCATAGTGTGTAAATGCTAATGTGTATTAGTAAGTGTCGACATTAAGTTTCTTTCCTGAACAATGTTACAGCTACTGGGTAGGAGCAAGACCTAAGCTCACTGTAGTTTGAAATCTCCATATTAATAGAATTCATATATAGCACTAGTGACATTAGTCTACTTAAAATATTTTTATTCAACGTAACTCGGTTCATGTATCTAAAGGTGAAATTTTGCAATCGATGTTTCAGTTACTTCCTGTATACTACTGCGCAAGTATTTTCTGATTACAGTACGATATTTTGATATATTTAAAACATAATTATAATTTAATAGATTAATTTTAAGTTGTTCTTCCTTTAGGGGTTGCAGGTGAAAAGCCTCTTACATTCTACATGGTTACAATTATACACACGTTACAACAACACTGGAGGTAATAATGTGCCAAACCACTCTCGCGAAAAGATGTCAAATGGCTGTGGACCTTCAAAAATAAAATAAATTAAACAATTAAAAGTATTAAATGAAATATAAATAGAAAATTAAGAGTTTTATATAAAATAGTCAAATTAGAATTTTTGGATAGATAATTTAAATAAAGCTTTATTTTCTTTCCTTTTGCAATAGCTTTAAAAACAGAAGCAGATGGAATTTTTTTTTTCACTACATCATACTTTCTACCACTCCTAAATCATAGCGACGAATATTCCATAATTGAGTTACACGAAAAGAACAACGTATTATAATAGAATGTGTTTCAATTATCCTGAATCGCAGCCATCAAATTAGCCGAGATTTTTACGATTAGCATAGGGTTTTTATAAAAGGGAATTTTTTAGGGTCCTGTACTTAAAAGTATTAAATGAAATATAAATAGAAAATTAAGAGTGTTATATAAAATTGTCAAATTAGAATTTTTGGATAGATAATTTAAATAAAGCTTTATTTTCTTTCCTTTTGCAATAACTTTAAAACAGAAGCAGATGATTTTTTTTATTAACTCACTACATCGTACTTTCTACCACTCCTAAATTATAGCGACGAACATTCCATAATTGGAGTACACGAAATAAACAACGTATTATAATAGAATGTGTTCCAAATAACCTGAATCACAGCCATCAAATTAGTCGAGATTTTTACGGTTAACATAGGGTTTTTATAAAAGGGAATTTTTTTAGGGTTCTGTACTTAATAGGTAAAAACGGAAATATTATAAGATCTCTCCCGCGTCTATCTGTCTGTTAGAGTCATCTTACTCGTAAACTATGAAACGTGGAAAGTTCAAATTGGGGGGAAGTAATAATGGCTATTGACTCACATATTTACAGATTATTAAACATTCACAGGTATATTCAGGAAAAATGTAGAGGAGATAATTAAGCTACTTGAAAAAACAAAATCTTTTACTTTTATATCGAGTGGGGGTATCGTATGAAAGCTTTCGTAACGCTGAACTCAAAAATACATATTGTTTAATTTTAGTTGCTATATTTTCAGAGATATCGTAGAAAATGTACTGTAAAGATAAGTCCCCCCACCTCTATTTCCGAATCTACTGAAACTAACATTATGAAAAAATTAGAGATAGTAGACGTTAATTCAAGTCTTCCAGAAAAAAATATAGAGATTACCCTAGGTCACATAGTTTTGGAGAAAAGCGCATTCAGCAAAGGTGTTGAGGGCACTAGAGGTACCTATCGTAGAAGAAATATAAAAGCATGGTGACAGTTGATAATGAATATCGAAAAAAATTGTGGGTAATTAGCCGAGATATTAACCCTTAAAAGCACGGATGGTTTGGCCATACATTATAACATGGGTGGCATACTCTATGTACAGTCGACGTTTAAAGCCTAGAAAAAAACTTTTAATGCTTTTAATTGTGTAATGCAATGTCCAGTACCAGTATAAAAGCAATAAACACCATATTGTTAAAAACAGACTAATTCAATTAGAACTAATCACATAATTACTTTCGGATTCGCAACTAGTTTGCATTTAGTGATCCCTCAATATGCCTCCCGTGCCCTTAAAAGTTAATTAATACGTTCACGCCGGCGCGGTGGGTCACACTCGACTATCTCGGAGCTGCCAAGTCTCCAGCTTTTTGGATACCAGGATTTTAATACAAGAAATGTTTTTTTTTTTATTTAATCAGAGCAATTGGGTGATTTAAAGGAACAACATTTTCTCTAAAATAATAGTGGTGTGCAAAAAGCCGGAGACTTGACAACTCTGAGACAGCCGAGTGTGACCCACCACGCCGGTGTGAACGTGTTAAAAACTTATCTGGCAAAACGCGGCACGGACCAAGGCAGCGTTGCAAAATTGTGACTTCCTTTCGAAGCGCGCTTAGCACAATGTTAGGTTTAAACTTTAAACGAGGGTTTTACTTTAGCTGCACTGTAAAAAGAAAAGATTATCACTACGCTAAATTTAGTTTTATAAAATGCCAAATGAAGTATGAACTACTTTTAATGTCAGTATTTAATTAAGTTCATCATAAACAGATTAGGATAAGATTAAAGAAAGAGTTAATATTTGATATTCTGTAGGCTCCCTATCTCTTTAAGCTTTAATGGTATACTCATTTATACTTTTCTAGTATATGCAGCTATGCCCAAACCTACGTTGCATAGTTTTTTTTTACAAAGTCTTATTATTCTTTTAGTAAAGATTTTTTTAATAATACAGTTAATAATTCATATATTTATTGCACGGAACCCTCTTAGCGCGAGTAATACTCGCACTTGGCCGTTTATTTAAATTAATTTAAATTAATTCTATTCTGATTCGTTAGCGAAGGCTCCCACTGACGACTATTTTTATATTCTATTAGTACCGCTATTTAAAAAATAAAATAAATTTTATAGTATATTTATCTTGCGAATGTTGTCAAAGTGTGTCTAAAGGATTTTTTTAGAGAAATTGGTCGGAGATAGAATTCAAAATTGTCGCCAGTATCAGACCTGGTGGCGATATCCTTGTTTGTTCAAGAAATGGTTCGACGTTTTTTAATATCACTAGGGGGCTCGGCCCCCTACGAGCTACGCTCGCCAACCCCCGTCCAGACACCGCAGACTCTAAATGCACGCTAATTTGATCGGCTTTAAAAATATTTCGAAAGATTGAATTATAATTTAAAAAACAGTGGCGATGTCCCTATAAACGAATTTCTATTCATTTCTCTTTAATTGGGGGATTTTAACGCAAAATCCGCCGCGTTACTACTTGATTATACCGTCGACCCATTTCGCCAAATTATATAAATCGCCAAACCACTCGCCAAATTATACAAGTTGACATAATTTTTATTTTAAATAACGAAAGAACAAATAAATTAGTACAACATTAATAAAAATACAAATAAAACGTCGATGACGTAGACACGTAGTAACTTGATGACGTAGACACGTGTAACAACATTTCAAAATAAGTTAATATAAAAGGAATTAAGTAAACAGAGTCTTTGTATCCTGGTATTTTTTAACAAAGCGAAAAGAAAGTTCTTTTAAATGAGACATTTTAAATTAATCGTTTTTAATCTGACGTAATTTTTACCAAGCTATTCTTTCTCTGTTAAATATTCACGTGAAAATACCAGTTGATAAGTATCCTCTCAAAATATCAAATAAATGTCTAGCACAATTTTTAAATTTAAACCGTTTTGCAATATTATTTTGCGTTCATTTTATGTAATAACTGTAATGTGACGTAAATATGACGTAATTTCTCCTATTTAATACTTCTAACGCATGTTAATAAATTTATTATTTTACAAATTCCTTTCTCTCTCAAAAATTCACGTGTAATTATAGTTTTTATGACGTAATTTTTAATAAGTTCCTGCTTTTTGCTCATAATTATTTAATTCTAATTCCAAATGTTTTTTTTCTGTTTATAATAGTCACGTGTAAATAAATTTTTAATTTATTTACACGTATAAATATTTTTTTTTTTAAGCAAACAATATTGCTTCCTCTGTTTATACAGTTGGCAACAGTTTAAATTAATATCGCTTTCTAAAATCTGTAAAAAATATCTCTAGAAATGCTGAAAATTTGAATTTAAAATAGAAATAAAACCTCAAAAAATGAGTCAAAATAAAAAAATTAATGTAATCTGCACTCCGGCAAATTCTAACGCATAAAATGATCTAAAAATGATTACACTGCCATGTCTAGTTTTTGCTGCTATAAAACTTTTTTAGTGGAACGATTTTGTTCAACTTTAGCATTAAATATCTCTTAAAATAATTCTTCGATTTGAAAACTGTCTGCTTCAGCGTGTTTATCAAACATTTCTGTATAAAACCACCGATTTTTATATTTTTGTATGCATTATTTTTCTTAATATTAACGAAGAAAGACCTCCAGTCACAGAAAATTCAAAACCGGCGGCGGTGACAGCGGTAGTTACTTTTTTTTAGAATAGAGAGATATTATCCATCAACAATTTACAACTATGACGATTACATGTGCAGCATGTTTTACTTCTCTCCTTCATAGCTAGCATGATCCACAAGATTTTTTTAAATAAGTTATCGTGACACTCTTTATTCCTATTTAATAGCGAGTGCATTGTATTACACGGTATTAAGATTTAAATATAATATGGTATCTATCAATGTTAATAATGTATTCTTAATAGCGTTATCTGATAAACCTGCATAGTTGAGACAAAATATCAGTACTTTTGGATGTATTAAAACATATTTTCTTGTAGTTACACACTGAAAGAAAAAATGTTTCTGGCATCTAGAACCTAAATTGTGACTCCAGAAAAAAAAGTTCCATGTCATCCCTATAAATTCTAGTTCCCTTTGGTAGAGAGTTCTAGAGTCTGCTACTAGAATTCAAGAGCGTTTTCCCATATTCTCGTGTCCAAACTTATTTTAAAATTTCTGAAAATAGATGCGAACACAAGAGGTTAATTTTAGTAAATAAATTATATTTTATGAAACCATTCTAGAAATCAAGCGACAATTTCTCGCTACTGAAACGATTCATTATCGTTTCGTCACCTAGAAAACAAGAGACTAGAAATTTCCAGATCATTTCGTCTATTCAGCTTAGTTGTTTACCCTATTCACATAGCTCGGAAATCTATATTTCAAGTTTAGGGATTCATAAAATGAGTACCTATTCATTCTATTTGAAGGCTGTATCTTTTTTCTCAGTGCATACCTGATAAATGTTGTCGTTTTGTTTCTTTTCATTTAATGTGCAGTAAAAAAAAAAAAAAAAAGAAATTTTACTTAAAAAATAAATATCCTATTTTTAGAACAATATAAAAACCGAAAAGAAACATAAAAATATTCTTTTATTTTTATAAATATATTTTTACAATGTTTGCCTGATTAACTCACTAGATCATGCTTTCTAACAAGCTTAAGT
Organism: Maratus speciosus; assembly: GCA_963932465.1. Classification (NCBI taxonomy): domain Eukaryota; kingdom Metazoa; phylum Arthropoda; class Arachnida; order Araneae; family Salticidae; genus Maratus; species Maratus speciosus. The sequence continues at coordinate 375,451,537 of OZ010788.1, read as the reverse complement.
TACAGCAGAGAAATTTCCATAATCCCGAAACATGACAAAACAAAATAGTTACGTAATGTTTTTGGAAAAATATGAATTACCCACGCGACGTTTTTTTAGCCTTCAGTAAAAAAAAAAAAAAAAAAAAAAAAAAAAAAAAAAAAAATGAAATTTCACTTAAAAGATAAGCATTCTATTTTTAGAACATTATTCAAACATGGAAGAAACGTAAACGCGTCCTTTTATTTTTATAAATTTACTTTTTACAATGTATGTCTTATTAACTCAGATATAGCAAGCGTTAATTAAAGCGGAGATTTTTCCATGATCTAGGTACACTTAAAAAAAACGTATTATAACAGAATATTTTTGGAATAACAGGAATTACGCACGCGGCGGTTTTTTTTCTTTTTTAGCGTGCAGTTTAAAAAAAAAATTCTACTTGAAAGATACAAATTGAATTTTTGGAACAACATACAAACATGAAAGAAACGTAAAAGCATACTTTTATTTTATAAATATACTTTTCTACAATGTATATGTTATTAGAAACATTCAAAACAGTGTGAAATAAAATACGCGTTTCTTGCAAATATTTCATAAATATATGCAAATTTATAAAAAGTTGTTTAAATATAAAATAGAAAAATAAAACAAAAATAAAAAACATTTTTAATTTTTGTATTAAGTCTACGTGACCTAGAAAAGTTTTTGAAAAATATGCGGCGTAATTTTTAATATAATTTTATTACAACTTCAAAAGAATTTCAAAGAAGATATTCATAAACACCGAGCTCGACGGAAAGTATTGGGGTTTTCATAAGAATTCAAATTGAGGTAGTAAAATTCTGGGATATTCTGAGTTACAAAAGCTTCCGCTCGAGAGATTTTCGAAGAACTTTTCGAAACGTTCCATAAAAGAGTTATAACGGAAGATTTAAAGAGCAGTTGAAGAGTTTGTAATCCCCAAGTACACAAAATTTTCATTTACATATTTAAAATTTCCTTCGCAGGAATATGCAGTTATATATAATATTTTTTAGAGATTTATTTTTAGAATATTTTTACGGATATAAGCAAAATAAAATTTATCCATTGATACTCTATTTTGAATATTTTAGTTTTAGGATTATAAATTAATGTAAAACTGAGTTTTAGTAAATTTATTTATATTCTCTAACTGTTGGTTATAAAGCTTTATTTAAATGATTCTGTAATATTTATTGCAAGCTCGTTTAGAAGATGTAAAAACAAATTCATAAAGTAATTTAATTATTAGAAAACCTTTCGTAAATATTAATTTTTTTAATCTATTTTGTTTTAAAATACAGAATAATACTAATACTGATTTTTCAGTGTTCGACATGGTATTTTTTTATTCTTGGCGACCATTTTGTTAAACATAAAAGCTATTTTGTGAATTAATTTATAATTTTGTGAAAAATACATTTTAAATCGAAAGATGAAATCCAGTTACTCATATGTGAACGAAGTATTAATTAATGATAACTTCTTTACGTCATCATTCTAAAGTTTTTAATTAAGTAATTAAAATTGTTTTAATGTGATTACCTGAAACGATATTTGAAAATAAATTTATTATTATTATTATTATTATTATTATTATTATTATTATTATTTTACGATTGACACTGACTTCGCAACGGAAACTTCATATAAATGTTCAATAACTAAAAAAGGTATTTAGTAATAATATATGTAATCCAAAACATACTCGTTGAATAAAAAGCGTGGAAAGAACTTTAGGATCTAAGGCACCTGTACGAGTAGATAATTAGATTGTACTCGCCACGGAAATGATTACGTTAAATTGCGCTGCTACTAGCATTATTTGTATTTAATTCGACTACAATATGCGTTAGTTTAAAACTGTCGTTTACAACGCATCAAAAAGTGTTTTCAAAGGAAAGACAAAAGAGCAATTTATTTATAAAACAAAAGTTTCATGATACTGTAAAGCACGAAACTGTTGTAAGGATTTGTCGCAATATGATGATGCTGCCTTGCCGCATCAGAGTAGCCACAATAGATGGTGAATAAGCGTGAGGAGAATTTATGTATTTTTACCTGATCTAATTTACCTGATCTAAAATGGTCTTTCCATGGATCCTTTTGAAAGATTTCATAGAAAATTATAATTTTTGAGTCATCTAGAAATGTATAAATATAACATTCCACTGATTAATAACATGATACTTGGCGCAATATAATATAAATAGAAAAAACTTCTTATTAAAGAACAGCAACACTATGTTCAAAAACAAGAAACCAATAAATCTGCATCAAACCGAGATTAACACACTTTTGATTTCAATTTGGCTAAAATAATCTCTAAACCTACTTGTGCATGAACTGAACTTTTATGAAGCATTTCCCATTTATAAAAATTATGCAAATATTGTTAACTTTGAATTCGCTATTCCCTCACTATCGGATTGTTGGAAATATTATATAAATATCTCTTTTCTTACTTTCTTCAAGCTTTTTTCACATTTTCGGGTACATTCCCAGTCATATTTTCCTATTGGATGTTACCTATAATCTCTCGTTTTCATATTGGTTATTAAACTTTTCACTTGAATCCGCTTCTCTCATATATATTATAGAAAATTTCCGTCATTCTTTGCACTGAGGACGCTACGCCTTAAGCTACCCAAACTAGTATGCTTTAAAATTAATGTTCTCCCGCTATTAACGCTATTTTATTTTTATATATAATATCCCAGTCCTCGCATTTTCTGTCAGCATACCTTGGAAACCCTCTATTGAGCACTGTCAAGGAAGACTGAGATCTGAAAACGTTACATTTAAGCACCCTATAACTGAATTTCGAATATGGTGACTCGAAGAAAGTGTCAACTATAAGCCACAAAATAAATTCCGCAGCTCGTACTATTTCCGTGCAATAAAGGTGTGCAGAACAGACAGAAAATCCTTGATGACAATCATGTAACATTATTTTGTATTTAGGAATGAGATGCATTTAGAGTTTGATCCGAAATTTGTGGGTCATATGGTAATGTATTTTGGAATACATTGTGAAAAGATTTTAAACAGTTGCATGTACAGTATCATTTTATGAAAAAAAAAAAAAATCATTTTTATTCACTTTCTAAAAGAATCATTGTCATTGGATGAGTGGGAAATATAGAATATCGTCACAAACGTATAGTTTTTAATGCAGTGAAAAATATTTTTTTAGTTGCCAAATACAAAAAGCGATGATGTCCAATCGAATTTGAAAAAAAAATATTTGATTGGAACGATTCATAGTTTGTCATAGATTTCTTGCTTTATTTCTTTTCAGTCCTCCTGTAAGGGTATTATTCTCTGTGTATTTCAATTTGCTTCTTATGCCTTCAAAATTTTCCTATAGAGATGTTTCTGATATCGAAGTTTTAAGTTGTTCTTTGTTTACATCTTCTTTTCATCTTGCAACTTTTAGTAGGCAATTTGTAAAAAATCTTTATGTTAATTGCGGTGACTGCGGAAGATATTATTGAATTATCATCAGAACGCAATTGTGAGTTGTGAAATTTCTTTAAATTTTTTATATTAAAACTTATGCTGGGCTTTACCAGAAAAAATCTATTTTGGTAAAATTTTAAAATTATAGATAAGATACTATGTAATTATATGGACAGAGCGTTTTCAATGCAAAATGATTTATGATCCAAAATTTTGATGCTACAATTTGTGAAAAGACTTCCTTAAAATTTGCTATTTTGCTCAGACAATTTCTATCTATATTAATTTAGTATGTAATTTCAATGTTTTATTTTAATTTATACACTTTTCTAAAATATAAACGATGATGTTGATCTGCTTTGGATTTTTTCATATCTAATTAAAAAGATTACAACACATTTCATTATTTGTCATTTTCTCGGAAAGGCTTTGTACGGAGTTCGTGAAAAACCCTTATTTAAATCATTCATAACACAAAATATATAAATATATTTGCCCCTTTTCTAAAGCCATAATTCATCAGACTATAAAAAAAATATGTAATGTTACTCCATAAAATTGGTAGGTATATGCTGCATCCAATTTTATGGAGTAATTTAAGTTATATAATAGTGTAATTTAAACTTTCATGATTGGTGTAATATTACACATTAGTTTAACTTAACACTAGTTATATTGGTTAAGTACTCAATAAATTGAATGCAGCATAGCAGCCACCAATTTATTGGAGTAACGTTGCATAATATTTTTTACAGTACAGGTAGTAGATTAAATCTGAGATTGTTTCGTAAAATAAAATAAAAAATTATTCTGTTTTCGATTTAGCAGTAATATTTTCATTGCTTTCTATTAACGGAAGATTGGCGATTACCATACTTTGGGAATCTCTGAGCCATTATTTATGTACGCAATTATATATATTTTGATACAGTTAAAATAGAGAAACTATATAATGCTATTTCCGTATTTTTGTTTATAAATAGCACATCAAAAATAAATCTTATTCACATATTGCCCTTATTAAAAATTTAAAACAAAAAACAGCATAGCATAAAAAAGGAGCTTAAAACAGCTTTAGTAAATCTGCATAAAATTTTCAACTTTGCTACTTATAATTATCAACAAATAGATCACATTTATGCGTGAAAAATATGCAAAAACAAGCATATTTGAAGACTCCTGCCCATCGGGTTCAAATACTTGACGCTCGCAAAACTTCATCAATATAAGCTGCCGTAACAAATTCAATCTCTTAACAGTCCAACAATTTTGTCGACGATTCCTGGATGCCGTTAAGAGAACGGTATTTTAATTGCTCACCTTGTGGAAACTTGGAGTCTAAGTTAATTTTCAGCGTGACCGCCCCTGAAAATACGAGTAATTGGAACGTAATTAGAAAATAAATCAAAGGAAGCCCTTTCCACTTTTTTTTCTGCCAAATAGCTATTTATATTCTTTACTTTAAGAACCTTAAATCTGTAAATTTTCAGACTGTAAAACAGAATCTTTTCGCTGTAATAATTTCGGTAATGATTTTCAATTAAGTGGTTTTAATGAGAGAAATATTAACTACTGTTGAATAAAGGCGAGTTTAGCAAGCTAATTATTAATATAAACGTGTTTTAGAAATTGTTATTAGTGTGTTAAATTAAATTATTGTTTTGCATTTGTAGGATGAAGTATCATAACGTGTATTAAAAATACGATATTTTTATCCAGTTCTACCCACTTATTTACGCAAGGTTTAAATTTATTAAAATCAAGGTAGAAAATAATTAAATAATAATGTTTAAAATAAAAATTGCTGTTTCAAATCATATTAAAAAATAAATTATTAAAATATGATTTAAATGAAAATTTCCTGTTAATCATTAAATCGTTTATGACACCAAAAAATGTTCTGTATGTACATGTTACGTACATACGTGTCTAATGTATTTCTGCTACTCGTAGTAATAAAAAAATTATAGATGCATGGAAATACAATTTGTTTTATATGTGAAATCTATTTCACAATATGTTCAAATAAATATATTTAGATTTTTTTTACAAAAGACATATTTAAATCAAATAAAAATTAGCCAATATCGGGTGCGATTAAAAATGTGAAACGCGCATTCGTTTTTAAACTTTCAAGATATTTAAGCAAGGTTAATTACAAGACATTTCAAAATAAGCTAGAAAATAATATTATATTGAAGAAATAGTCCAAGCATCAGTCCATTAATTAAAAATATAAATACACATTTTAAAATTCTACGCGACCCTTCTAGACATACTTGAATATATAGAAATATTTTTTTTTCTGAAATGAGAGAGTCAGAATATACAATTTTAGTATCAGGTATTTTACAATACTACAAGTTGCTACTGATACAACTGATTAAATACGTATTTTTGAGAAATATCAAACTGCTATCATAATGTCTTTTTACTGACAGATAATTACGTGCCTTTTACACAATTCTTCTGGACAAAATATGCAAAAAAATTGCCCTTTTTCTGCATAGAATCAAAAATTATATGATACAGCCATATACAGGGTGTCCACTCTCAACGGTGTCCAATGTCTAATTCATAAACCGTTAGTCATAGGCCTATAGTTCCAATTACAAAAATGATTTAAATGAGGTAAAGAAATATTTGAAAGCGATTTGGGTCAGTAAAAATAATTCTTAAAAAAATTACGAAATTTAAATTTTTATACGCCCCCCCCCCCCGGTTCTATAAGTTATACTTAGTAAAATTTCCCTATTACACTGACAAGTAAGACAAAAATGTCCTCTTCATATAACGCTAAAATTGACCGAGTTATGAAACTTTTAAAAATGCATGACTTATACCACTTTCATGCATCTGTGCACAGATGAGTACTGCTATGCTTTGAGGGGTCGTATACCAAGTTTTTAAAGTATTCGAAGAACTTATTTCACGTGTATCTGCGCTTTGAAAAAAATCGTACAAGTATTACGATTGAGTTAACTTTTAATAAGATTCCGATTGACTAAAATAATTGTATTTTAACATATGTTTTATTTTGTAAGGATTCGAGATTACTTCTTTTCCTGATTTCTTTTAACAAAAATTATGTTATTTTTATAAGTTTTTATTTAATTTCAACTATCGTATGTATGCTTTTCCAGTTCAAAATTTGTACTCGAAATTTAACTCATTTTCAAATATCCGATAGAGATTAAATTTTACATACTGACGTAAATCCGATGACAATCTAATATTATGATTTTCAGTGGTTACCATTTATACTTATTTTACAGGATAACGCCAAAAATTTCGGATATATTACCGCCAAGAAGTTTTACAAAATGTTTTATATTAGATAACACAAGACTGCGATGGTTGTGTTTTTTAACTTTTATGTATTGTTTAGCACTGAATCCGAAAATTACCTTAATTTTTAACCATCATGTCAGGATTTTTCGCAAATCATAAACTGTCAAAGTTAAAAACTAACAACAATCGGACATGGCTGTGTTTTCTAACTTTTGAAAATTGATTTCTATGTAATATTTAGCACGGAATCTGAAAATGACCTTCATTTTAACCATCACATTAGAATTTTTTTGGAAATCGTAAATGTCAAAGTTAAAATATATCGAAATTCTGATATTTTAAAACAGATGTAAAACTTTTTTTTATTTAATTTAATTTTATTTAATTCAATCATTTATTCAATTTTTTGGCTTATACTGGGATTCTTACAGCTAAACAGCTGAGGGATCTGATGAGGTGGGGAGGGGGTTCAGTTTTAACTTTGAATTTTACTGTTTTCAAAAAATCATGACGTGATTGTTAAAAATAAGTCGTTTACAGATTTAGCGGTAAAAAATACATAAAAATCAAGTATCAAAAGTTCAAAACAGAATAATGACATCGATTTTATAGTATCAAATTTTCGATATTTTTTCTTTTTTTTTTAACTTTAAAATTTACGATTTGCAAAATATTTTTATGTGATGGTAAAAAATGAAGGTCAATTTCGTATTCAGCGGTATAGAATACATAAGAATCAATTATCAACTGCTAAAACTGTTAATTTTCATTTTATTTAACAAAAATACTGTTTTTTTTTCTTATAGGTTCATTACAGATTGTATATTTTGAATTAGTATACCTGAATGATTAAAGATTGCAATTTTATATTGCAATGCTAATTTTACTCTCAACCATTTTTTTTTATTATATCTCACGAAATTATATTTCTATTAAATTTGTGAATGACCCTTAATTTGCAACAAAAAATATGCTCCAACTTTAAACAGTTATTACTTGGTCAATTTTAATCGTAGAATAACGGGACTTTTTTTGAGTTTCTTGTCAGTGTAACAGGAAAATTTTACTAAATATAACTTTATAGAACTGGAAGACCGTATAAAAATTTTAATTTCGTAATTTTTTAAGAATTGTTTCAATTGAACCAAATTGCTTTTAAAATATTTCTTTACTTCATTTAAAACATTTTTGTAATTGGAACTATATGTCTATGACTAACAGTTTAGGAATTAGCCACTGAACACCGTTAAGAATGCACACCCTGTATATTACAATCAGTCTAAAGTATGTTGTGATCATATATATCATAAAACTATAGTAATAGTAGTATATAACAATATTGATTCTCTAAGTAGTTCTGAGAAATATGAAACTCTAATTGTTATTCACTGGCAAACACTTGTAATTCTGTTAATTAGAAACCATAGAGCAAGAATTGTATGAAAATATTTTTTTTGTTTATTTCAGCTTAAAAGGCTATTAAGAAAGAATCCAGAAATAAATTTCTCTAATAAAACACAATTCTAGAAATACATTTTCTTAATACTGACATATGTTTATGGACACATTTAAATGGCCACAAATTGTCTCACTTTTGCATTCTTGAAACATCATTAATTATATATAAATAAATATCATCAATTAATAAGGAAACATAAAAAAGAACTTTTAAGGCGTTTACAAATCATCATTTTTAATTACATTATTTTTTTTTCTAAACGTGTGTTCTGATAGTATATATGTTGGGAAATCCTGCATTACCCACAATGGATCACAAGAAAAACATAAAAGAGAAATCAATATTTAATCAAAGTTAGGTACTAATATTTTTTCGCTATTCAAATATCAATCTTAAACATTTACGAGCCATTATATCAATAACGATAAATGGTAATTTTCAAAGAGCCGTTTATATGTGCGATTAACATAGGTTTAAGAAGTTCTATTTTTTAAACAACTGAATTTCTTTTACTAAGTCAATGCGAAATTGATGAAGCAACAGTTAAAAAAACGTTTTATAATTGTTTTTATCGGTAAATTGCGTATTAAAAAATGTTCCCCATGTGTCTTTATGAAAATCTGAAAGTATATATAAAAGAGCTCATTTTCTTTAAAGTACGCAATTAATATTCATTTGTTTTATTTAAATAATATGAACTTTTATTATGACTAATCGTCAAATTAATGTAAATGTACCTAGGTAAAACAAATTGCATAGAAAATGCAAAATAAAAGCAATCTTCATATTTTAAGTCTTTTTCTACACGTTCAAAATTCCAAACTGGTATTTTAATTGCATTTCTTTAATGAAACATTGAATGAGAGTTAATTTTCAGGTTGAGTACCTTTGTAAATGTGAATAATTAGGTCGCAATAATACAAATGTATGCAAAGATTCTTTCAATGTAGAAAAAAAAAAAACCTTTAGCTTTTTAATTACGTTCCAATCATCAAAGAATTAAATCTTTTGAAACGCAAAATACCATTAAACACGAAATTAATGCGGAGTTTTATATTTTTGTCATTTAAAATAATTTCACTTCGAAAAAAATTTTTCACGTCCTTATTACAATTTAATGCTTTTAAAGAAATCGTTGCATTAAATCGTTAATCTAGTTGAACAAAAATAAATAAAATTTGAAAATGTGATAAATTCGCTTTAGTTTAAAGGCAAATAGAATAATTTTCTGTATTTTAAATTTGTTTACTTTTATGACAAATTTGTTTTGGATATATATATATTTTTAAATCTTAGCTCTTTTCAAAATATGTTTTATTATGGAAAACATGCGATTTACACGCTACAGGTTTACAGTTTAAAAGTCGTGATTTCAAGTTTTTTTTATGATTTTCGTATAGTTCACATAAGATTTATGTCAATTTGTAAAATATATAAACATTTCTTTGCATTTAACTGTGACCAATTGTATTAACGCTATTGTATTAATAATGTTTATTAGTAGCTTTCTTCAATGTAAACATTTAGATAAAGTGATTAAATTTGCCTTTCTTGTTATAAAGTATTATTTTGCAAATATTTTTTTCGCGCATTTAATATTTCAATAGGTTTCGATTAAGGTGAATTCATATAATTGAGATCAGAACATAAAAGTTTCTTAGTTGTTAAAATGTTTGTTGTGATGATCTGTTTTACATTCTATCTGTCAATGCATCTACATCATGAATATTACATTGCTAAACATGTGCAGAAAACTGTCCAGCACTGTTAAAAATCGTCAACAAACTCAAAAATAACGTCAAAAAACCGTTTTGTATAAAAAAAAAAAAAAAAAAATATAGAAAGACTGGACGGTTTGTTAGAAATTGTTAACAGTGAGTAATTCGACCATTTTTAAAGATAACGGTTACTTCGCCATAATATTCCCGTAAGATCTATCTCGCACTTGAGAATTGTGTATTGTGCGTGTTTCGAGTGGTTTATGTGTTAAGTTCTGCTTAGTCAGGCGCAATCGATTAGTGATTGCGTGTTTGATTCGATTGCGTAAAAACTGTTGAGAGCCTGTTTAATGTTAGATTGTAAATTAAGTGGTCTGTTTTGATAATACGGAGTATATATGGAGGCCCTTTCGCATCACAAATCATTCTGCCTGCTAGAATGGAAAAGTGTAAACGCTATGTGTTTAATTCTTTTGACCTTGCTACCATTCCAGTATTTGATCGTAATGTACAAGAATATCTTGTACACTGTCAACAAATTGCAGCAAACTGGCCAGTCATTTGACCGTTTTTATAGCAAACGGTTACACAACCGCAATCTAACGTTACTCTGACCATATTATTTTCCATTTAATGATCAAAATAAAGTTAAACTACTGCTATGTAACCGTTTTCTATAAAAACGGTCGAATGGTTGGACAGTTTTCTGCAACTTTTTAACAGTGTATATGGTAAATAGACTTGCCTGGATAAAGGTCGTTCACATTTACAAGGCTTTGTGGTCTTTAAAAATAGAAGGAATTTCTGCACAGTTAAGCGGTGAATTCCTGGTGCTCATTTTGAAAGAACAAAATTAAATGTGGCCGAGGCTTCGGCTTACTGTAAGAAGACTGGTGATTTCACAGAGTTTGGAATGCTTCTAAGAGATACACTTAAGGTCAATTCGTTTAGAGATATTCTTGAAAAGGCTGAGCGTGGCGAGATCACCTCAAATAAGGCCGACCATCCGAGGACCAGCCTCTGGGAAATTTCTGTGGCTTATGGATGCGCGGTCATCCCCGTATCGGCAAGGTGTGAGGCTGTGAGGTAGTGAGGTATTTCAACCTTTTGTATAATAAAACCTTAAATAAATGGATGGATGGTTACGTCAACCAAGATTATGTTTTAATCGCTGGCGTAGACATTTCCCACTGTTGATGGCTAGCATCTCTTTTGAACATTTGTGCAGATATGAAACCCTTAAAGGAGGTGCTGTTTAATTAGACCCAAAAGCATAACTGTAACTTCTAATTTTCAAATGCCTGAATGCTTCACAGGCATAACGCTGGACGCTTTGAGACCTTGGTTCAATGTTGGGCCTGAGACTGATAAGGGGACCACCAAACATAATGCGCACAGATTTAAATGCAATTAAAGTATTTTGTAACAGTCAGTCCCTTAAATATTCTGCTGGAAGGTTTTCTTCAAATTAGCCTTAGTTTTTGAGAAATTGAGTGTAAAAGTTTAGTATACGCTTCAAATAATCATTAGTTTGAACAAGGTACGTGGACTTCGTAACGCGACAGTAGGATACGCGATTACTGTGCCGAAGATTGTGGGTTCGATCCCGCCTTCAGGATTTATTTATTTTTTAAATAAATTTGTATATATATTTTTTTTTACTTGAGCTTTTGGTATTTGTTTAATAGATTACATTTGCATTAACAAACTTTTCATGAAAATATTTATTTTTCTGCAATTTTTGAACTAATAATTATATTGACAAAACTGCAAACTAATTTCTGTCTAGCACTTTTTTTAAATTTTTTATTACTTACTTTTTATAATTTAAGCACAATTCTGAAATAATACTTTGTTTTCATTTCCTTTTTTTTTTCTTTTTTTTTTCTTTTTTTTTTTTTAAATTATAAATAAGAAAATATCATTTTTGTATAGCGTATACAAAATATTTTTCTCGTGCAGTCTCTCAAACTTATTTATAGCTAGATAATTTCAATCGCAAATCTGCAAAACGGTAATAAAATACTAAAACAGTAATGCTTATATGCAAGTTTTTAGAAGTTAAAAAATTGTTTATGTCCTCTAAATACATTTATATGGTCAAGTTCAAACGCAACATCATTTTTCGTATGCATGGATAAAAAATGCAAATTATATTTAAAAATATATTTTTCATTCTAACAATTAAAAGCATTGTCTACGTGACACAGTAAAATTCATTTGGAAAATCAAAAATCGTCTGCAAGTGAGATAAAATTTTCGATGCATATAAAAAATACGTATTTTTTAAAAATCATCTGCTGTAAACGCAGTAATATCAGAATAAATGAAAATTGCTTTCTATTGATCTCGTTTAGCTTCTTTTGCAGACAAATAGATGAATTGGAGTAATGCTAAATATGCTATATGAATTTTTAATGCATATTTATCACATATCAATATTTACTAAATATAATTTACGTTACTTTTTACGGGCTTTAAAAAAGTGAGATTCCTTGACATAAATTAGTTTCGAATTTCGCAAATAAAATATTAGTTAAAAAATTATAGAAAAAATACTAATTTTTATGAGAAATTCATAAGCGTAAATTTAATTTTTATGAAAATATCAAAATATTCAAAGCTGCAGAATTCACAGTTCTACTTAAAACTTTTAACGTGAAAAAAATGTAAAAGGAATTAGAAAAGAAAAAAAGCCTCAAGTGGAGATTGAATTTAAAAGCTCTTGGAAAACAAGTGGCCATGCTACCTCCGCGCTACGAAGTTCACATACATTATTCAAATTAATAGATATTTGAAAAAAAAAAAAATACTGAACTTTCATCCCCAATTTGTCAAAAACTAAGATCCATTTGATGATAACCTTTCAGCAGAATAATTAGAGTTATGACCCCTACGACATAATTTAAAAACATCAAAATCTATGAGCGTCATGTTTGGTGATGCCCTTGTTAGTTTACAGAAAGGACCAAACCTAAGCCCAACGATCTTGTCTTGAATATGCTGAAAATACATGAAGGAATGCAACTGACTGTGCCGGTCAGCTCATGAAATAGCGGTGGAGGAGGGAGCGGTGGCGGAACAATAGGGAGCATTGTGTAATTCTGTGAATGTACGTTTTTGAGATTTGACCATATTATTGACCATTTATTGAGCATCAGACTATATTATTGTCCCAAATTATGGTCAGAATAGAGATAAATTACGCTTATGTAACTTTTCTTTAGAAAGGATTGAATGACTTAAAACTATACTGGAAATTTTCAACAGTGTAGCATATTAAATTATGAGTAACTTTTTATTATTAACTTTTTCTTTCGAATGTCTTACTTCTGTTCTTAAATTCTTAGTCTATAGAAAATTATAATTTTATCTTCAATATTTAAAAGGCAACTAATATCAAACCTGAGCTGTTTTCGTTAAATTTTTGCTGCAAATATTAAGATTGAAAAATTCGTGTTACACATATTTGCATTTATTCAAAGAATTTAGATTACCCTTGTTTGGTTTATCCCTACACAATTGTGTAAGGGAAAAAGAAAGAAAAGTTCCTATTTTTCTGTAATTTGCAGCCGAGCCTGCAATCACACAATTCTGTGGATCCTCCCTTGATGTACCGTAACTTCAGATTTTTAAAAAAAATATTTTTCCAATCAAATATGATCCTACTAATTAGGAGAATCCACCAAAACTTTTAATTTCTACCAAAAAATTTCAGGTCTTAAAGGGTTACACCATGGAGCTATGAACTGAAAGGAGTAGACATAACAGCCTTCATTTTTGGAAAGCGTCAATGCCGTAAAACGAGTTCATTCCCCTCTCCTGCGTCCGCCATATTAGACAATGATCGATAGTAGTCCAATCAGCAGTATCCAGTGCAATATACAGCTAAATGTGGCTTATGCTGGAGGGGAGGTGTAGCAACGGCATTAAGCAACACTTTTATATGACCTCCAACTATTGGATCCTCCTTGGGTTACAATGATAATGTAAAAAGACAGAGAATGGTGGAGTGCCATTAAAAATAGACATTGAAATAAACTATTAAAATAAGTTATTTCATATAAACGCAACTAATTGAAGTCCTAAACTCAGTGCTGTAAATAAAAAAATAACTATTATAGTAATTATGAAGTTAAATGTATTCTGTAGAAACAGTTGTGCTTATTTAATGTAATTTTTCGAAGGCACTGTATTCCAAAAACAAGTGGGTAAGTGTGATCACAAATTGCACAGAGGGTTTCGTTAATATTCCTTTCAAAACACTTTATCCTTTTGCGAAATCTCTTAGTTCCACATTTCCCAAACAGGGGGCGCACTCTATTCTACACAAACCTCTGTCCGAACGAAACTCCGTTTTAGAGCCGATCTGTAGGTATATTAGTCGGGGGGATCGGGTCTATAGCACCCGAGATAGGTAGGCGCCTAGTGGCGGTAAAAAGAGGAACTGGAATATGTAAGGCTATGTGCATAATATGAAAGAGTGGTCAAAGTGGTGTCGGCAAAAGTTATAAAAGTACCCAACGGGTGCAATGGGGGAGGTTAGAAAAACTGCTTAAAATACACAAGTTAGAGCCCGCTGGGTAAATAATATAAGACTTCTTCAAAATTTTATGATTTTTCGTGTGATCGCAAGTGTTCTGCTATACGTGTGCAAAATTTCAAGTCTTCACCTTAAATAGGGACTCAGTTAGAAAAAAAAAGCTTAAAATACTCAAGTTAGAGCCCAGAGGATTAAATATAAGACTTTTTCAAAATTTTATGATTTGTCGTTTGATGTGAGGTGTTCAGCTATAAGTATGCAAAATTTCAAGTCTTCACCTTAATTAGGGTCTCAGTTAGAAGGAAAAGATTAAAATACTCAAGTTAGAGCCCAGAGGGTTAAATATAAGACTTTTTCAAATTCTCATGATTTGTCGTTTCATGTGATGTGTTCAGCTATAAGTATGCAAACGTTTAAGCCTTCAACTTAATTAGGGGCTCAGTTAGAATAAAAATATTAAATTACACATGTTGGAGCCCAGAGTGTTAAATATAAGACTTTTTCAAAATTTTAGGATTTGTCGTTTGATGTGATGTTTTCAGCTATAAGTATGCAAAATTTCAAGTCTCCAATATATATAGTTTCTGAGAACGGGCTCTGTGACGGACAGACAGACAGACAGAGGAGCGTGACGAATAGGGTTTCGTCAGTAATTCGTCAGTTTGTACGTAAATAGAAAGAATGGGAAAGACTAAAAAGGATGAAAGCAGCAGCCATAATAGAAATGTTAGGTATTCATCAATCTGCAAAAGAACATACATTGATCAAAATACTTTAGGAAGGTATGTAGTAAAATACAAAACAAAATGATCACAATGAGATGGAACCAAACTATGTTGCAACTAGCGTTTCCAGGTCGAGTGTAAAAAAAAAAAAAAAAAAAAAAAAAAAAAATGGCTGTTTAAAAAGAAATTTTGCTCCTATGTCTTGGATTCCGTCTAAACAGGTTTCTTTACACATCACATTTTCCCAAATATTTCTTAATAATAATTAAATCTTGTAGCATAAGGGTATTCTGCATTTTTTAAAACTGGTTTTATTTTCCTTAACAAATATTTCAATGTAAAATAAAGTGGGTCAAGCCTCCCATATGTTGGTAGCTTTGACCCATTTTTTCTCATGCTTAGAAGCAATCACGTTTCAAGTTTATTATACAGTACACTTATTTCGTAATTTTATTTTCGTAACTGATTGTTTAATGAATAATCTGATACATGAAACATTATTCTAGGTTCAATATTTAAAAAGTAAAAAATAATTTTTTTAAAAATGCGTCAACCCTCCCCAGTCTTCACTAAACACAAATACAAAGAATCAAGCAAAATACATTTTCTTGTGAAATACAAATACATTTATCATTAAGGGAGTTCATGAATTGAAATTTTTGATAAACCATAAAGGATAAAACATCTAAATACTGCAGGTTCCGCTAATTTTGTTCAAACATAGCGAAATATTTTCAGCAAAAGCTATTTCTCTTGATTATAAAGTATGTTTTCGCTATTAGTATAACATTGCAAACACGTAAACACATTTATATGAACTGAAACAAAATTATAAGCTTTTGTAAATCCAGAGCGATGAAATGATTTCAGTGACCAGAGGGATGCACTGCAGTGAAATATCCCGTTGCATAGGGAAATTTTCCTAGCTAGTTTGCTCTGTAATGGTACCTACCAATCATTGCCTTAATAGTTTTCAGGAAAGTGCATTTAATTGGTTTTTCGCAGTAAACGACATTATTTCCTAGATTTACAGTGGACGTAATATGGTTTTGCATGTTGTAGTAAATTGATAGTGTAATCCTCGATTCCGTACTTACTTCAGTACCGCGCCAATTGCACTCAGAACCGATTATTTAATTACTAAATTCCAGTTAAAATTATATAAATAGCTAGATTTAATTTGCAGGAAGAAATCTAGTATTTCAAATAGCAGGTTGATTAAATTATTATTTTAACAGGTATGCATTTCTTTTTCTAGAAACATAATTGTATAACAACTTGAAATTAATTATAAATGCATTTAATTATTTTAAATGTGGAATTTTATGTAAAGTTACACGTACTTTTAGAATACGTAAAATTCATTTAGTGTGTTTAAAAAATATCTTTTAAGAAAATAAAGTAATAATTATTTTTAAATTATTCTTTATTTATAATTTCATATGGTTTATTTCACAAATATATACGATAAATCTTGTGAACCCTGTTTGTGACAAATTTATTTTAATAGTTCGTAGTTTAGTGTATAATTTTCCTATTTTTCTTTTTATAAATTTCAAATGTAATGTAAGCATCTATTAAAATAAACACAATTTTCGGGAGAGTAGATACTAAAAATAACCATAATTTGAAAAAAAAATATCTAAGCATGCCTTTGATTAAAATTATATTTTTGGCATTTTAAATATTTTAGCATAATTTTCAATACCGAAGAAACATGAGCTTCGGGTAATTTCTAAAGACGAATTATAAACGCCTTAATTGTTTTTTTTTTCATTATTAAGATAGGCTATGTTTAAAGGAAAAAAATAGAATAGGCGTCATTCATTATGTCATGCAAATTTTGTAATTTTGCTTGTCATAAATTTAGGTCATAGTTTAGTATATTATTTTTTCTCATTTTTCAATAAAAGTCAGCTAAATGCAAGCATCTCTTAAAATAAACACAATTTTCGGAGAGTAGATACAAGAAATAACCATAATTTGAAAAAATCTCTAAGAATATCTATCATTAAAATTATATTTTCCGCATTTTAAAAATTTTTACATTATTCTCAATACCGACTTAAACATGAGCTTCAAGACTTTTGTAAATATGATTTATGAATGCCTTAATTGTTTTCCCTTAAAAAAATTTATTTTGATGGTATACTATGTTTAAAGCGGGGAAATAGAATTTTCTAGATTAGGCGTTATTCATTAATTACATCACGCAAATTTTGTAGCTTATTTGCGAATGTTTATCTGTTTCTCATAAATTTATTTTCATATTTAGAAGTTATTTTATTTCTACTTTTTATTAAATTCAACTGTAATGTAAGCATCTATTAAAATAAATGCAATTTTTGGGAGAGTAGATAATAAAAATAACAATAATTTGAAAAAATATCTAAGTATGTCTGTAATTAACATTATATTTTTCACATTTTAAATAATTTAGCATCATTTTCAATACCGAAGAGAACATGAGTTTCACGGCATTTCGAAACACGGATTATAAATGCCTTAATTGATTTACTTAAAGGCATCATTATGATTATAGACTCTATTTAAAAGTTAAAAATATAAATTTATAGATTAGATGTCATTCATTAATAATATCTCGCAAAATTTGTAGTTTTTTTACCTTTCCCCCCCTAATGTCAAAAGCTGCATCTTCATGTGCTTCCTTTTCCTTTGCTGTAACGTCACAATTTAGCAACATCTATTTACAGTTAACTTTCCTTTTTAAAACTGTATTTCCTTTTAAATGTAATATTCTGTAATGAAAAAAGAAATAATAAAACCTTCAATATCGTATCTGCTTTTATTTCAAGTCTTGCAACTTTAGGGGATTCTTCGCGCACTTGAAAATACCCGCTCCTTAATGTTAATCCTATAGTCAGGTTAATCTCGAATTTCTCGTTTCAATCGTTAAACGATTTTTTTTTTTTTTTTTTTTTTTTTTTTTTTTTTTTTTTTTTTTTGCCTAGGCTAGATGAGGTCGATCTTTAATATGACTCTTTTTTACTTTTTCGATTTTGGTTGCAGATTTTTTTTTAAAAGGTACTTTCAGTTTCCAAACCGGTTTCGAAACTGAAAGTACTTTTTAAAAAAATCTGCAACCAAAATCGAAAAAGTAAAAAAGAGTCATATTAAATTTGACCTCAGCTATCCTATGCAAAAAAAAAAAAAAAAAAAAAAATTGTTTAAAAATATTCAAACTGAAACGAGAAATTCAAAATTAACCTTGCCCATAGGATTAACATTACGGAGTGGGTGTTTTTAAGTGCGCGAAGAATCCTCTTAAAGGGAAAATATACAGTACAGTAGAACCTCTTTTGTCCGAAACTCTTTTAACCAAAACTCTCGATTAAGCGAAATCGTTTTTTAAACATTTAGTTTTCTTTTTACTATCACAGTCCTTATGTGCAAAACAAATTTCGAAAGCTTTTTTTTTTCTACTATCCTATTCCTTGTGTGCAAGTAGTCCTTTCCGAACTACGAGTACATATAAATATTTTCGATCTCCTTTCTTAGAGTTCCTTTGAATTTAACTTGAACTCCCGCAAGCTGTGGAGTGGAACGAAGAAAATGAACAAATTAGCAATTCTGAATCTTTTGACTGCTTTGCGAAAGGTTTGGCATGTCAGGAGAACTAGAAAGACTGTTATACTGGTGAACTAATAATATTTAAAAACTCCGTAATAAAGCTTCAAAGCAAAAGCAACCGAAACTGCGATAAACAAAATATTTTTTCAAACCATTGAAAAATGTACCTATGTAAAAGGTACTTAATTTCAAAATTAAAATTCATGTAATTTATTCTTATTTCTATTTTGCTTACTTCATTTTTATTAAGCACTTTAACATAATACGAAATATTGCATATATTCCTCCTTAATCTTAAAATGGAAGCATTCTCGGTTATCCGAAAATTTCGATTTTCCGAAACAGGGTCGGTCCAAATTACTTCGGATAATCGAGGTTCTACTGTACTTCCTAATTAAAAATACCCATTTTCCATTAATTTACTAGCTGAACCACGTGCGTTGCCTGTCTTTAACATTTAATGTACATAAAATCAATGTTGAAATCAGACATTTTCATCAAGGGTACAATACTTCAGCTCTGGGGGATACAGTGTGGAATATCACTCTACGCAACAATTTTATTTTATTCTTTTACATTTTTTGTGTGACAGGGCACATCATAGGCTACAAAAAAGAAATTTATTTAAAAAATATATATATTTTCTCCTTTTCGCAGACTACGTGAATCAATAATGTAACTTTATATAAAAAAAAGTGTCTGCGAAAATTAAAAAAGGAAAATTTATATGAAAATAAGAGTTCCATAATGTAACATGATGTATTATCTCACCCTTACGGAAAAATCCCATTGCTATAATTACAGGCCTTTTAGCGATAAAAGGAAAAATTAGATACCGTTCTCTAGAAAATTTCTATTTCTAAAGAATATTTGGTCTTCGGTATTATTTTTTCTTAAGGATTTTAAAAATTCCTGTAAATTCAAACTATTAATATTTTAAATGTTATTCCCGAACGTTTGCTCTCCATAAATGGGTATAAAATATATGATATAGTAGATTATGAAACATCAAATATAAATCAGATGATAATAAACTTTTTTTCACTTTCGGTGAAATAAGACTTTTATAAAAGAAAATCGATCAAAATTCCAAAATTGTTCTATGAATTATGATAAAACGCTTTTTTAAAATTTTTAATAAACGTTTTAAAAATTTAAAAAATTGAATAATTTAAAAACTTTTTATTATTTTATCGCCAAATTTTAAATATACCATTTGAGTTTTCAATTAAAATGTCTGCAAATTGTCTGTCAATGTCGACTGTCCCCTTTAGGGGTCTTGTACTTTTTAAACGCGAAGAAATTTAGCGAAGAATTCAAAGTTTGAAATAGGCTATCTTCAAAACCTTTTTATGTATAAATATGATATTTTGGAAATTGATTAAACAGATTGTGTTTTGTAATATGCTGTCATTAGAAATATATTAGCCTTTTACAGAATTTCTGTATTGTTGAAATCAAAATATCTCTTTTTTTTTATTCCATAAGTCATTGCGAACGTGATATCTTGAGAAAGTATGTATGGATTTTCATGAAATTTGGTAAAGGTACTAAGCATACATGTGCGTTTAAAATGAACTACTCTTAGGCAAAAGTTATTTCCTTAAGTATATAAAAAATATTTTTGTACAAAAAAAAATAATAATAATAGTAATAAAAATTTATATTTTTAATGAATAAAAATAGTCATAACTAAAAATATTACCATTGTAAATACTTAAAAGTAGAGTTTATACATAAAAAGTTTTTGAAGATAGACTAATTCAAACTTTGAAGTTTTTCGTTAATTTTCGATACGTATAAAAGTACAAGACTATTTAAACACATTACCAAAATATGACTTGAAGTGCCTAATTTACGGATTTAAAAAAATGTCAAATAATACAGACAAATATTTTTTTTAAAGAAAATACTTACATAAAAATTTATTTTTAATGTAGTTATTATTTTTGAATACAAGTTATATTTTGTTTACAGAAATGTCTTTAAAAATAGCGAACACCAGCATAAAGTAACACTTTTGTAACGATACTATAATTTATACTTGTTGAAGCTTTGCTTTAAAGGGATCAATATTAACCCTTTGCACTCCGCGTTATTTTGAGTATGGTCTACCAGCAACCCCGCGTCATTTTGACTGTGGACTACCAGCAACCCCGCCTCGTTACACAAATATTTTATTCGATCGGCACCACTTATTTAAAAGATGAAAAAGTACATAATTTTTAAAATGCTCTGATTAAATAAGGCAAATTTTATTTTATTTTATTACTGGTGCCAAAAACAAAATTTTCAAGGCAAGATGATGTCGCGCAGCGGTGATAACGAAGTTTTTCACTTACCTGACAATGTCGCAGCAGCGGCGACAACGGAGTGCAAAGAGCTAACAATTGAATATACAAGACAATACTTTCTGCAAATATTAAACAATTAGCGGAAATTCACGCGCTGCGCTTCTTGCTTTTTGAAAGAAACTTCAAAGTAAATCAACCTTGGATTGCGTGTTCCCCTGTTTTCGGCAGCGTACACATATACAGGATGCTCTCGCTTTTGTCTCAAATCAAGCTATCCACGAATTATTGTCTTACTCTATTTTGACCAAGATTAAAATTAAAATTGTCTACAACGTTATTCTAGTAGAGCTGATTCGGTATCCTACAAACATGAGATTAATCATGACAGTAACAAAATTTACCGGAGAAGTCGTTTATATATCGCACATTCAAATATATTGTTCTGTTAAGAGTCTTCAAACTAATTTAATGTTAAAAAAAAAAAAAAAAACAATTTACATGGATTGGAAAGATTTCAAAGAATGCAAGGTGTAGAATTGTTACCTATCAGTGCGCGCATTAAGCGAAAAAAATATTAGAAGTGAAATTCCTAAATGTCAATCTATATCATAAAACACAAATGTGTGCGTGAGTAAAATTGTCGTCCTTACGATGTAGGAGCCAATAAGATTAAAATGAATGATGATTACAACAATGGGGCAAAGTTTTCAATTAAAATTAAACAATCTCAACGTTATCTGTATCGAAAAAACTAAAAATAAAATTAAAAAATCTAATAAAAATTCTAAAAACGGGCTTCGGGGAGCCTAATTTGAGAGATAAAGGTACCTTTCTTCATACATACAGATTTCTCTCTTTATTATAATAGATTCTACAAATATCAAAATGAATATAGGCTCTAATATTTCACGCTACATTTTCTGAATCTTATTCCTTCGAAAATTAAAATGTCTGATTATTGCCATTTCTAAACTTTTTATTCATGACATGATTCCGCCTCACTAATTTCTAACAGTAACAAAGAAATTTCATAAAAAATATTCTCGTAAAAATGTTTTATCTCAAAAGTAAAAAAAAAAAAAAAAAAAAAAAAAAAAAAAAAAAAAAAAAGCGTGCCAAATACCAAAAAAAGAAAAAAAAATCAAACATTTGAGTTTTAAAGATAGCATTCTTCTCCCTTCTTTTAGCCGTTTGGTTCTTATTAGAAAAAGTTACTTTATATTTGCAAGTATAAAAGTTAAAGTAGCGATTTAAATGCAAAAGTAATCCATCATACCCGTTGTCACTTTTCAAGGCGATTCAGAAGAAAAGGGCTTATCCGTGAAATGAAAAAAGTTTATTATAGGTCATATTTTAGAAATATGTAACATTTTAGAAATGACATGCCAAGAAAAGCTTTCATCTTATGCAGCATATGGTGACTCAGAAGAAAATTGGCACATTTCGCATTTTTGGAAGAAAAAAAGAAGCGAAAAAAATGAAAATTGTTTTGTGGAAGTAATTCTTACAAAGACACATCATTTATTCATAGTTAAGAATACTATAAAATTGTGTCAGAAAAATGTATAATAAAAAATAATAATTATACATTTCGATAATGGTGTTGTTTCAAATCTTTTTAAATAACAACTAAAAATTATGCGTCAATCATAGATTATGGAACCATTTCCAACATTTTCAGAATATGGTAACAAAACTTTAAACATTAATAATGTGAATGATAAGTCTAAATCAACGATTTGAAAAACGCATAACACATTTGAAAACACAATTCCCACAATTACCGTTAATAGTCAAAATAAAATATCCTAATTCTTTTTGTAACCCTGTATATGATCTATAGATTTGTATATAATTACTACACACTGTGATAAAATTTAATTAAGTTAGGAAACGCATAGAACAGTTGAAAATTCCTCTTCATAAGGTTCAGCCAATAAACTGAAGTGTACTCGAGATCTTTTGTGCAGCCCTGTATATGCTCAGTAGAATTTACACATATCAAGTAATATGCAAATATTTAGTAAAATATAAAAACGCGTACCACAACTTATTACATACATTCAGAAATTACTCTTCTTAGAAAATACTGTAAAGGATTTATTTTGCATATCATAGTAAATGAACGAAGAGTGCTACGCAAACCATATTTTACAGCACCAAGTAAAAAAAAAAAAAAAAAAAAAAAAAAAAAAAAAAAAAAACCACTTTATTTGTATTTGGAAATGCATCTAGCTTTATTTCAGGGTTGTAGGATTGAAAAAGAACAACGGTTGATATTTAAATAAATTTGCATGTGATTAAAGAAAATTAAATCTATAAAAGATTAAATTTTGAGTGAATAATGCAATATTGTAAAATCATTTTCATTATTCAAAATATTCGAATACTAAAATAGGTAGTTCAAAAAATTAAAATACTTATGAATTTTCCTGATTGGCTCAGGAGGTTACATAAATTAAATTCTGCGGGATTTCTTCTTAACATATAAAAACGCTTTGCATCATCATTTTTTAACATTTTGTGTAAAACATGGGTCGTTCGTCTGACGTAACGGAATTTACAAAGCTTCATATTATTCTTTTGCATAAGGAAGGTCGCAATAAGCAATATATCGCCAGTTACTTAAAATGTTCTCAAACAAGTGTTATAGTAGATCAATAAAGCAATAAATATTTTCTTTATAATCCCCCACAAATTCTATGTTGGATTTAAATCCAGCGTATTAGCCGTCGAGGAAAGTATGATAATTTGGTGTTTGTTAGCCAGTTCTTGGAGGACACTGACCTGTGTGAAGGTACTAAATCATGTTACAAAACACAATCGTCACCACACAGATCTTCCGACGATGGTATTATGAAATGCTTAAGAATTTTTTGATATACCTCATAATTAATCCTTTCGTTAACGATACATAGCTTTCCAGTACCATCTGAACCTGCAGTCATGAAAACCCATTCAATTACACTGCCTGTAAATTTCACTGATATTTTCATACAGTCCTTGTCATATGCTTCTTGATTCATTTGCCATACACGAACACCTTGATCATCATACGTTACGTAAAACACACTCTCATCACTAAACAATACCTTTTTTCCCAATCATCCAGACCCCATAAACGCCTTTTTTCTGCACCACTTCACTCTCTCCATTTTCTGTTTAATAGTCATGAGGGGCTTTATGTTTGGTACGCGAGATTAAAATCCAAGTTTATGGAGACTTCTTAGTGTTGTAGATTTACTCACATCAACACCACGTTCTTTCCACTTTTGATGCAAATATCTTACACTTATAAATCTTTTTTCAGCAATACTCTGTAACGTTCTATCATCTCTCTGAGTAGTTTTTGTCTTTCAGCCGCTATTCAAATGCTTGTTTTCAAAAGTTTGTCCGCCGTTAAAATATTGCTTTATTGCTCTACTAATACTAGGTTGAGAATATTTTAAGTAACTGGCGATATATTGCTGATTGCGACCTTCTGTATGCAAATCAATAATACGATGCTTTGTAAACTCCGATATGTCGGACGAACGACACATGAAACAATGATGATTCAAACCGTTTTTATAACTTAAGCAGAAGTCCCGCAGAAGCTAAATTTATGCTTAATTTAGGAAACATTTTAGACCAATCAGGAAAATTCATAAATATTCTAATTATTTGAATTACCTATTTTAGTATTCTAATATTTTGAATAATGAAAATATTTTTTTTTTTTTTTTTTTTTTTTTTTTTTTTTTTTTTTTTTTTTTTGCCGCCAATTGAAACTGATGAAGTCCAAGAAATGGACGAAAACGTTTTTTCAGAGAAGTGCTAAAGAGTATGGACAATGCAGTATATAGTATTTATAAATAGCATAGTTTTAACGATATACCGGAATTTATGTCCTTTTTAAGTCTAAAAAAAAAAAAAAAATGTGTTTTTGTTTTTAAGAAAAGTAAAGAAATGTAAATTATAATTTTCGATTTTAATATGTACAAAACGAAAGATAAAAGATTTTTTAAAATGAAAATTAAGTGTCATGAATCTTTATATATTAATGTAAAACAAATATGGTAAAAGTGTCTATACTGGTGGCTACTATAATGCCTGAAATATAGGTATAAGAAAATTTAAGTGTAATATGGGCATTAAATGAGACAGAAATTACTGTCGAAAAACACTGGCTAAATGAAAATAATTTTACAAAAATACAATATTCACTCTAAATTTAATATTTTACATAGGCAGATCATGAAGAACACTTTAAAGAGTGGTTTAAACTTAATTATTTCAGATATTTTTTTTTGGTAATGTTACTTATGAACAACCATGTGGTGCTCCGATGGGATCCCCAATATCTGGCCTTCTGGCGGAATTTAAATTACGCCCACTCGAATATAAAACTTTCAGCACTTTTGAGGCAGTTCGTTTAGTATCGTTACATTATGTAGACGATATTTTTATTGTTTGACGAGGTAAAGTAGATGAGTTAATGATTTTCATACAACGGTTTAATGAACTTGACAATAATATTAAGTTTACTTTTGAATTAGAAACATGGGGAAAATTACCTTTTTTAGATGTAAAGTTACAGAGAAAGGAGAATGAATTAATTCGTTCAGTTTACCGAACACCTATCGCAGATTTAAACGTTATACCTTCTGATGCATGCACCCTAATGCCTTATACATTATCCACCTTCAGGTTCTTAATCAATCGTGCTTTCAAGATTTTTTCTGATATAAATCTGGGGGATGAATTAGAGAAAATTAAACGTATTGCTAGTGATAATGAATAACAGGAAAAATTAATTAACAAATTATATTCAGAGCTCCTTTGATACTTCTAAATATAAAAATAAAAATAAAACTATTAATGAAGTTAATATGAAAAGGGTTATAGCAAATTATTTCCCGGGTATCATTTAAGAAATTTTGGCTTATGTTTGATCGCGAAGCCGCCTCCGAAATTAAAGATCCTTTTAAATACTAAAATTGATTCTATTAATAGAGATGACCTCTCAGGGGTTTATATGATTCCGTTTAATAGGGAAAAAGGAATCAAAAATCATTATATAGGTATAACCCAACGAAAATTCAATATCAGATGTAAAGAACATATAGCAGACATAAAATACAATAGCGGTAATACTGCTTTATCCCGGCCAAATCAAATATAGAAAATTAACATGCTTTTTAACCAGAGTAAAATAATCTACAGGTCTAATTTTTATTTACAATTATTCATAAGAGAGTTGATTGAAATTTATTTAAGAGGTTTAGGAGTTTGTAAAGTTACATTATCTTTTCGTATCCCGAATTTATGGGTTGAACGGTTGGACAAATTACGGCATCGCGACATAGAGGGGACACGAGCAATCGCGAATATGTAGGGTGCGTTATATGATTACTTGTTTATTTTCGCTGATTTTTTCCATTTTTCATATGCATTTGTAATTTTTTGTTATGCATTCTGACGACGACTCAGAAAATGAGTTGAAGCATGTAAATATAGATTTTTTATTTACTTTTAATGTGTTTTTATATCATCTTTTAAGCAAATAAATATTTTAATTTATGATATGATTTGTAATGGACGTAATTTTGACTTACTACTTGTACTTATTTACATTTGACGATAACCATAACAAAGGGCAAATAAATTTATTTAAAAATCATAAATATCACACTATTTAAAATTGAACGCTTAATAATGAAAATTTCACACATTTGTTTCAGCCGCTTTAATTTCTCGTTCTATTTTAAAAATGGTCCCCAAAAAATATATCTTTTTTCTGATCATATATGTACTTTGAACATGAAATTTTTACCGCAACAGTTGAATTTGCAGTCTTTTGAGAAAGGTACGAGGACAAAACGAGAACTATAATCATTGTTCCATAATCGTTTGGAAAATTAATAACTTGTAATAATTAGAGGATAAGACAATGAGTTAAACTCAAATATTTCTCTAATTATAAGGGGATGGGTCAGTCAGGCCTCAAATTCCCCTCTTTTATAATAAACCAATCGGAACATAAAATATCGCCTCAAGAAATTCTTTGGCTTATCAATTCCGTGTACTATTTTTATACGATGTCTATTTTTCTTTAGTCAAAATATTTACATATTATAAAAACTTATATGCTTAATTTAATATTCCACGTTTTAAAACCTTACGAGCGGTGAATAAGATTTTAACACTTCAGATGAAATTAAACAACTATTTTAGAAATATTTTGACAACAAGAAAAGTGAGACACACACTAAGAAGAGTGAAGAAAAAACAGCTGTCAAAAATATTAATTTCCATATATGATATTTAAAAAATAAGATTGCATTCTACATACGTTTAACATTAGTGAGGGGTAATTACGATCTCATTGACCAACACTCTTAATGGCAACGGTGATGACATATATCCCCCAAGCGACCAAGTCATTATAGCAGGTATGAAATGTTTTTGTAAAAGGGAGTGCAGAAGATTCTATTTAATAACATTTGGGCGAAAAATTGAATTTGGCGCCACCTAATTTGGTCCCATAATACTCAACATTAAAAACATTTTCTGATTCTTATCTGATTACATACGAGGGCGTATAAATAAGTTTTTGTCCTCACATAGAAATAATTGAGTGAAATTTATGAAATTGCTACATTTTATGAGTCCTTTTCTATATAGTCAGAGTGCACAGTAACACATTTGTGCAATCGGTATTTCAAAGAGAGGGGGAAGAATGTATTCCAGGAGGCGCGATAGTAGACCCAAAGGGGGGGGGGGGGGGCATTTTACTAAATTTTGCCGAGACCCCCCAAATGTGACATTTTGTTGGCTGTGACCACTTATTCATGCTATGCACCTCCCGAGCCCCTCCCCCCAAACTTGCCCTACGGGGGGCACTTTTCTAAATTTTGCGTACATCATTCTTCCCTCCCCAAATTTGAGGGGAGGAGCTCGGGAGGTGCATAGCATGAATAAGTGGTCACAGGCCTTTCCAACAATATTTCACATGTGGAGGGTTGCAAAAGTTAGAAAAATGACACCTTAAGACCAATGTGAGACGAGCGTCTTTTTGCTGCTTTTTTGCTTAATTATTATCCATTCACAATGCTATAGCATTGTGAATAGATAATACTTAAGCAAAAAGGCAGCAAAAAAGACGTCCGTCTGACATTGGTCTAATGGTTCACTATCGAGTCTCTTGGAATACATCCTCCCCCCTCTCTTTGAAATACTGTTTGCATATATGTGGTACAGTGCACGGCGACTACATAGAAAAGGTCTAATACAATGTAGTAATTTCATAAATTTCACTCAATTTTTTCTATCCGAGGGCAGAAACATATTGATACACCCTCGTACCTCGGAGTCTAGTCATTAACGTACCGAAAACTTCAGATACTTGAAAGATTTAGCGTGAAAGTAAGCATATGTTTTGTTACCATGAACTTTGAATTCTCAATGTTATTTCATTTTTTAAAACAAGTAATATTTTCAACTTGCTACCTTAATACCTCAAAAACATACTCATTTAGAGCCTAGATATCATATACTGAATATGAGCGTATAGATTTTTAAAAAATGTTTCTTTTAATAATTTTTATTTCTGACATGTACGTGAGTTAAATTATTATTAGTCAGATGTCTTTTTTGGAAAGAAAGTTTGTTTAAAGAGAAAAAAAAATACAGTATCAATTTTACTACATTTAAAAAATGCTTTTCAACAATTCCATCTAATGTTTTTGCTTATGTTGAAGTTTTGTCTGTGCACATTTTTTTTTTTCGTTAACTTATTTTTAGTCTAAGTAGTTAATTTAATTTTCCGTAATACAAATTATTATTTACAAAAAATATAATAATATAAAAATGATAACATAAATTATAAATAACACATAACTATAACTAAATATACAAATTACCTTAACTTCTTTAACATTATAAGTTACAGTGGCACAATTTCTATTGACATAATAAAATTCAATACCATAAAGTTGCCATTGCATTAAATATATGTTTCAATAGCTATTCTTACTTTTCTAAAATTTATCATTTTTAAATGAATTATGAAATTTTTAGAAATTCAACTGACACCCCGGTTTCGAAATGTTTTCTTAAAATAACGCAATTACTAGGTAATTAAGCGGAATGCTTTTATCAAACACTGCGCCTTTTAGAATATGGATGCTCCCTCTAATTTGCAAAGAACTTGCATCTTCTTTGATTGTGCGTTCATTGTATGCAAATAAATCATGAAAGAAGGGCTAGAATGCGGACATAAATCACTTGTTTCATCAGTGCGTTTGACAGCCCTCAACGCCACTGTTTATTGTGTGATCTTAAAGTGAATAGTTGATTTTTATTAGGGCTGTTTCCTTCTAAATGTTAAAAAAAATGTAAATATTGTTAAAAAAAAATTATAGTAAAAATGGATTTTGTGTTATTATGGTTGGACAACCTAAACTATAGATTTTTATTAAGTTCTTTTTAATTATCTCTTTTGATTTGTTATTTAACCTTAAAATAAAGAAATAATTGCGTGCAGTTTGTTCAAAAATATTTAACTGTAGAAAATATGAGTTTTTTGAGGCAATTATATTTATACCCAAATATAAGTTAACATTTTGAATGAATAGTTTTTTTGTTTCATTTAAAATAACATATGTATACAAAGTGGAAGTTTAAATTTTGTTTTTATACATATTTTTAAATCTAATAATTTTTTTATTTTAATTTTGTTTGTAGTTGTTACTAAATAGACATTTATGTTATTATTATACGTTCCTTTACTGTGAAAGTAAAAAAAATGTACTAGTATTAAGTGCTTCATGGCAGAAAACGATATACTGGCTAACAACGTTTTATATATATGAGGAGCAAACATTTAAACCGTGTTTTCTCACAAAGAATAAAAAATGAGTTATTGTTAGTTTTATGAACTCTGTGTTGAATTGCGCAGAAATAAACGGTATTTTTAACCAAAATACATTTTTCTCCAATTATAAACCAATTTTAAAACTGGACTTTCAATAAAAGAGTGTTTCCTCCAAAGCCTGCATTCAGTCAAACAGTGATTTCTCCAGTCTGCCAATCACAGTTGTTACTTAATGCGTACTGTCGGAACCTACCATACTTATCACATATGAAACGGATTGTTTTAGAGAAAAATAAGAAAACTGTTAAGGTTAAAGGCTTCCAAAATTATAGATTTAAAGATTTAAGTGAAGAATATGATGTAAATCTCCTTAAAAATGGAGTTACTGTTGCCCGTGTTCAAAGGGTTGTTTTAGAATCTCTTCCTCTTAGCCACGCCATATTAGTTGAAAAGAAAAAAGATATTGACAAAAGTTTGAACGTAATATATGGTGAGCAGTAGCAAAATCAACCTGGGGATGTTTTCAAATGGTACAACTATATTGTCCATGATTTACCAGCCTGCAATGAAGAAGAGGGGTAAGTGTGTGACTGTTCTAGATAAATGTATTGGTTTTAAAATTTGAAGTGGATTTTTGGCAAACGATTATTTATTTAGTAAATATTTAATGAATACTACTAGGTAGCATAATATGTCATTTTATTTTATCAATTATCAATTGAAATTCATATTTGCTCATATAAAATAATGCTTTAGTATTATTCGTGAGTTAGAACTTATTTCACTCAAAAAGCAATTTATCCACTTGTAAAACAATCAAAACATGTTTCCTCCTCTGAATTCGGTCAAAGCGTGATTTCTCCAAATATTATATGCATTTTATTAAATTGTTTTATGCTTAATATCTTATGTATGCTTGCAATTCTTTCTAATAACAAGTAATAAATATACACAATAAAAATTAGAATTAAATACAAGTTATTTTCTAATTTATCAGTTTTATGTGTTTTTTGAAAATTTGTATCTAAAGGAGAAAGCATGGTTTGAATGATTGCTCCACCATATAATATATATATATATATCGCTTTGTTTTCATATACAGCATATAATTTAACTTAGAAATATTTGAATTAGTTGCCATTGATACATCACATTACACTTACGTAAAATATAAGGACTTCACAGAGTTGTTTATTTTTATTTAACTCTTAAATATTAAATGATTTTGAAGGATTTTAAAGAATTTGGAGCTAAACGCTGTTTTATTTTTTTTACTAATATTGCGTGTGTGTGTTTGAGAGGAACACATTTTACAAATCTATTGTAAAAATGATAAGCTAAAAAAATGCCCCACTTTTCAAGTCTCCTAAACATTTTCAGAATGACAGCTATTTCAATTTTATTATATTTTAATTCTAGTATTCCGAAGAAACAATTCATTCAAATTTATTTTTATGTTAAATATAATAATAAGTACATACGTCTCCTTTGTTCCAACTTTCCATATTTCCAAACACATTCGTATATAAACATTTTATAAGTTTTCTGTTTCTCTACTGCACAAAAAAGAAAAACACATTTTGAAAATACACTATAATAACAAACAATAATTTTATAACAATATTATATCCTTATCGTATTGATACGATTTTTTAGATGTATAGCATCTTAAATCTTTTTATAATCCTGATTATCCGTGTAAACAGTTGATTCCAATTTATTACTTTTATATCTAACAGTAAAATGAAACGAAATACTACTGCAAGTAGTTTTACTTAAATTCAAAAATCTGCTTTATACCTGTATTAACGAGTAGAAAAATCGAGACATATCGGAAACAAATCACTATAAAATCGGATAAGTAAATAAAAATATATCGCTTCATAAATTTGTAAACTTTTTTTTTATTTAAATTTCATTTTTATATCACAAATCTATTAAAAGCGTATTCATTTAACTAATACTATAGTCTATATATAGACCGGGTGGCGGTAGCACGGACAATCACCTCATCGAGTTCACGGCTGAAATTCCAGAATTAGTTAAAAGTCGTTTCACACATTAAAACTCAATCGGTCTTCCAGGTCATATATTGGTGGATAACACCTGGAAACCCGATTTTAGCGTTGACTCGTAGGTCTACCATTATGTATTCCTGCACCCAAAGGTATGAAAACATGGAGGACTGGGAGCAAGAAAACACAATGGTAAACCTAAGAATCAACCGCTAAAATCGGATTTTCATGTGTTTTCCACCAAGATATGACTTGGCAGACCGATTGCGTTTTAATATGCTAATCGAGTTTTAACTAATTCTGGAATTTCAGTCGTGAATTTGATGAGACGATTGTCTGTGCTGTCGCCTCCATATCAAATATTATGTACTTCAGGAGAAAGACATTGCCAATTGACTTTTGTTAACGAGAATTGTCTGGAACATTTCAACATTTTTCAAATTGTCCTTTATATTATTTTACAGTTTCCATATTTTATAAAGCTTGAATAAGAACATTTCCCAAAATATAGACTGATCAATTTAGTAAAAATATCCCCCAAAGTTACAACGAGTTTCAACAAAATGTCTGTGAATGGTTTTTGTTGTTACTAAGTGTTATGATAGACAGAAAAAAATCTAAAAACTGAAAGTGGGTTATTTCAAGATAGCCGTAGTTAACAACGAAATTTGGCAAAACCACTGTAACTTTGTTACATTTAAGCGTAGAAAAAAATATTTTTCTTTCTTTCTTACGGTTTTTAGGGTCAAAGTATTCATTCTAAAAAATATGGTGTTTGATGCTTATAAGCCTGTATTTTTATATGATTATACCTTTATTTGATTTGTTTTAGTTAAAATGCCGTTTTTTACACCGTTAAAAATCATTTTAGCGTATTAGAAACTTTATGTGCTATTTATTGTCTAAAATATCCAAATCTGTCAATAAAAGTTAATGATAATGTCTTTGAGAAGGTTCCTCGTGATCCCGGTTGATGTTCTTGTAAGATGGTCCGTGAGTTGGTCCGTTTTGTATTTTATAATAAATAATACATTACTACTTTAAATGTCATAAAATTTATATTTTATAACATGATTTTATTTAGTAATTTATCTGACTATAACTCAATAAAATTTATATTCTATGTAATATTTCATCTGATGACAGATTAGTAAGGGTGGACGAATTTGATTGATCGATATCAGGCTTACTTAAGAGTGTGTGGTTATCTTGGAAGCAATGATGAAGAACAGTTGACAATTTCAAACGTTTACAAAACTAATCAAATTTATCAATCCGAAAAGTTTTTTCTATTTCATACTTATTAATATTCCAAATATTGTTACACATTCAGTGATATTACCTCAATACTACTCCAAGTTTCATTTTCATCTTAAATTTCTGCTTTATATTCTTAAACGGAATCCATGAAAAATGGAGACAATTGCACAAAAAGTGTTGTCACAGCAACCCCCATCCAGGAATATTACCATTTTCAACTGGAATACGACGTCCATCGTTAAAAACACACATCTCTCCATTCTATGGAGTAATTTAACCGATATAACTCGTGTTACGTTACAATAACGTGTAAAATTACATCAATTATACCCGTTTAAATTACACCATTATATATGTTTAATTACTCCAGAAAATTGGAGGCAGCATATTGCCACCAATATTATTGAGAAATGTGCCATAATTTTTTACAGTGCATGGATAGCTGCCTCGCTTCGTTTTCTCCACTTTTTGCTTGTACGCTTAATTTTTAGCAGTTTACTTTAATTATCTTTATTTAGTAACCTATTTGCATATGCGAGTTCCAGTCGTTATCGCGACAACATATTTACTATCGATATTCCTCCAAAATATGGTTATGACAATTTTAATTTCCTTCATATGTAATTGAGCTTTAATAAGAATCACAAGTTTCTATTTTCTAACATCATATGAATAAAAGTAAGTTTTTTTCTGAAAAAAGAAGAAGGGGGTCATATGAATATTTTACAACTATGATGAATTCCTAATATTTCCTGAAATTTAATTTAAATCGCCCCACATGTTCTTTTGTTGTATTTAAAAATTTTGAAATCGACAGATACTAAAAATTTATCTATCAAATTATTTGTTGAGACTACCTACACATTTACTAGCTATTAAACATTCTGTTCATGATAAATTGTATTTTGTGAAATGTCTGTTGTTAGACACATAAGAACATGTGTCAACAACAGTGTGCGTTTTTAACCAAACCAGTATACCAAATACTGATATTCATTTTGATAGCTATGCTCTGTCATATTTACTCCGTAGCTCCTGTTTTGAATATGTTACTTTTTAGGTGCGTTCGTAATTATATAAATACGTAACACCTATATTCGTCGTTCAGTCCGTCTGTCTGTCCGCATATAACAGCGCAAAAACTACCCAACCGAATCATTTGAAATTAAAACGTATGATTGTTGCATTATTTTGTCGAT
Source organism: Maratus speciosus (assembly GCA_963932465.1). NCBI lineage: Eukaryota > Metazoa > Arthropoda > Arachnida > Araneae > Salticidae > Maratus > Maratus speciosus. The sequence goes on along the minus strand of OZ010788.1, from coordinate 375,417,117 downwards.
TCATTTCAAATTTTATGAAAATAGTGTACAGTTTAATTACAGGGACAGTCAAAATTTTCCGTTACATTACGGCCAATGGGAAAAAATTACAATTGCAAGTGAATTTTAATGATGTTACAGCCTTCCGAATGGTCTGAAATTTTAAATATATAATTGTTTCAAAATTTTATTCAGTCATTTTCAAATTTTATGAAAATCGGATGTACAGTTTAATTACAGGGGCAGTCAAATGTTTTCCGGTACATTATGGCCAATGGGAAAAATTATTAAAAGTTATTTAATGACATTACAGCCATTCGACAGAATGAAATTGATATGCACTTATGAAGTGCACTAAAATGTGCATTCAGTACACTATGCAGTGCAAAAATATTTATAAAAAACTAGTTATGGTACAAACGCACCTCATTTGTCACGTTTGACGATTAACTTCCAACTTGTTTAAGAATTAGGATCATTCTTAATCAGTTGAAAGTTGGTTACGTTTCAGAAAACGTTACACAATGACAAGCAAAATATGTAAATAAAGGAATTGAAATATTTGTTAACAAGTGAACATAAATAGAAAAAAAAAACACATAATCTCATTTACAAAATCATTGTGCACACAAGTGAAATTCGTGTTACTTTTATACACACCAATATGAAAAAAATAATTAGTATGGTATTTGTCTATGCTTTTCAATAAAGTGACCTCCAACTTGATTTTTGTTGTGGGGAAGAAATTACAAATATTCATTTCTTCCATGATATGTATTCCGATGAAAATAAATTACGAACATTGAATCTAATTTACTGTACTTAGCATATATTCTGGTCAGTTTAACATATTTAAATTTAATTGCCAACTGCACAAAAAATAAAAATTTAAAGATTTAATGCAGCATTAAAAAGTATTTCATTTTTAATCGTCTTAACCCTCCACATTTTTTCTACTTAAATATATGTTAAAGAATTTTGAAACCTTCTATGACAAAAAATATTACTTGATGCAATGACAGCAAAATAAAGACTAAATTAAAACTGAAAGTGGAAAACAAAGAATTTTCAAAGTAAAACATGTAGGAATATTTTTTTAAATATACTTTCTGAAGAATGATGTACACGTGAAAAGTAAACATGACACATAGCAAGTAAAAAGTTTGACATCTTTGCAATGTTTTTTTTAATATTTTTAATTTACTAAGTATTTGCAGTATAATATTTTATAAATTTTTGTTTTGCTCAGATTTCAGGTTTTCCGCAATATAATGAACGTTTTTAATGTTATAGCTTAACATTTTATTTTAACATCAACTTGGACAACGATTGTTAAACAAGAATCATTTTAATTTTTACAAAGCATGGAGAATAGCACCTGGGATTTGCTTGACATAATCGCATTAATATAAAACCATTTTTACTTGACTGTCAAGAAGGGTTATGTGTTTCACGCGTATCTGGGTATGTTGATTTCTTTATACCCTCGAAAATCCCAACTGCTGGAAGGATTTTAATGAATGAGGACTCTATCAATTTGTCTTAACCGTCCGATGGTATTCAAAATGGCGGCCGTAAAAGGCAAAATGGCAGTAGGGACGAAAAAATATTTTTACGCACCCTACTGAGTGGCATATCATTGGATAGGTCTTTCAAAATGAAGACGATGTTTCATTGACTATTTTACAGTCTGAAGCTCCGTTTAAATATTATACAACATGGAAGTAGTGTAGGTAGGATCTCTAGCATAGGCCTCATCAAACCAGTGTTTATAGATAGGAACTAACAATTAAACACAACATAAAAGTAATCAATACAAGTAAATAAAAAAAATAGGTAAGTAATATAAAAAATAGTTTCACATTGATAACAAATAATTAGCGGGTTTTTTGATTTTTTACATTTAATTTGTGCTTGTTTAAATCTCAACTTGTTTAAATTTTCTGCTATATACAAAGTGGTTTTTTAAATTTAATATTGCTTTTTTATGTACTCAAATAACTATTTCAGAATTCTACATAAAAAAATTATACTATATTTAAAAGAAAACAAGCATTTTTTATATTCAAATCTGAAGCATGTCATCATTTCTGCACCACGATGACATTTTAATCACTCTCTTTTCACTTTTGACGATGCTAAGACTACGAGCCGAAAATATAAATATATCCTCCATAACTTATTGAAGTTTTGCACATAGTAATTTTCATTTTTCTACATTTATTGAAAAAAGAATTAAAAAAAATGCAATTTAACAAATTACAACGACCATTTGGAAAATGATTTTTTCAAAGACTAAAATTTAAGAAATAAAAAAATGGCACGGAGTTGATCATACTTTACGTGCGCCATGAATTAAACATTAATAGTGTTATTACACGTAAAAATTCCAAGCGACAGGAAATCGCCTGCAACTCGTACGTAATATCCATCTGAAACCTATGTATTATCGAAGCATTGGCTGTTCGGGAAAAGGCTTTTACATCGTCAGATTTCCAAGAAATCTGACGGCCAATTTTATGTGAAATTTATTTCTTAAACTTCTAAACATCCCACAATATTACTTTTTACACCGTCGTATAGAGAAAAAAGTGTACTTTTAAATGCAACTTGTTTGAAAGCTGTATCTCAATTTGTTTCTGAGTTATTAATTTTTTTGTAGTTTTTATTAGTTTTATGTCATAGTGCCAATAGAAGTAATCATCTCTGTTGAAAGTAAAGGGAAATACATATTACTGTATAGACCAATCGGAACACGAATAAAATGCGGATTAAACCAATAAAAACCTTCAGATATGCTTTTGATTTCCTACCCTGACGAGAACAATAAACATTTTTCCAAATGGTTAAAAAAAAATTCCCGTGTGACGCTCTGTCTACCAGATACTAATATATATGTGTGTGTGTATGAGTAAGTGCGTGTGTGTGTTACCGTTTATAAGACAGTTTGCACTATACGTTTAAGGTTTCGTTTTTACCTTGTAAAATGGAAAAATATTATAGGTAGCTGCAATAAACATTCGTTTATAAATAATTTCTTTTTATTATAGGAATTAATTATAGAACGAGAACACCATCTGCCACGTAAAATAAAGAATTTAGCAAAGAGAAGGTTTATAATATAAGGGGCTCACAACCGTAGTAGACCATGTCCAGTTTGAAAAAAAGTAATAAGATAGCCGATTTAGAAGATGCATAGAATCTGTTTTATCCACTCCTACAGTGAACCAAGTCTGTTTTTACATACTTTTTAACATATTTCATCTGTTTACAGACTTGGTTTAATGTGGGAGTGGATAAAACAGATTTTATGCACTTTCAAATTGGACTATATCTTTTGTTTTTTTCAAAATGGTCTTGGTTTACTATGGTTGTGAGCCAATCGTATAAGACTATTGAAATGCAAACTTTTTTTAAAGTGTAGTTAAATTAATTTAAAAAATAAATTAACTACACAGAGGAAACTGGGAAATATTTTCAAATAAATTTAACTTCTCAAATATTTTTCTTGAAATGGAAATTTGAAATTTACTTTGATTGGAAAACTTTTTTACCTTACTGCTTCTAAAGCAAATTATGACAGACATGTAAATGCCTGAAAAAATCGAGAAAAAAATCAGAAAAATCTGCAAAATATCACCTTATGATTTTCCGGCTACTTCTTTAAAAATCTGACTCGAGTATCTTAAAAATAAATAAACATATGTGTAAGTAGGAATATTGACATTTTTTATAAAAGTCATACACAACAGAAAAAGTAGCAAAATACTGTATGTCGCCCAATATAGTATGCTTACTTCATTATTAATCTATTTTTATCATAATCCGATTACATCCAATGCGTTTCTCAGATATGATATTGTAGCAAGAGTTCATATCGCTCTTTGAAGACAGAAAACAATATTTATTTTTATTGTCGACTCTAATCTTTTCCCAAGAAAATCGAAGATGGATGCATCGCTTAATATGACATTAAGAAATAAGCTGGTGTTGAACGAAAAGTACTTACAGAAGATGGATTGCAAGCGCTTTCTGGAAATTTCGAGTTATCTATTCAATCTAATTAATCATTCAATTGTTCACCTAGGCCCACAATTGGCAATTTATCATTCAGTACTGTGTACAATCGTTTCTAACTATGACATCTTCGTATAGGCAATAGGAAATAAGCAAAAACTGAGATTTATTTAAGCTTTTTTTGCTTGATAGATTGTTGGATATATATCAAATTTATTTATCTTGTTATCTCATATAGAGGAATGCTTATAAGATGGCGAAGTAACCTACAAGTTCGAGAATATAAATGGGACAAAGGAAAGAAACTTATGACATCATACAGATCGACTAAACATGCATAGCAATAATAGATAATCAAATTAAAAAATGATAATTTTGAAAATCGTGTTACTTTGACCGAAACCATGATTAAGTGAATTAAATGGTTTCAAAGATTCCTGCTATTTAACTGACTATCTTTTTGTATATTTAATACTTTTTCTGTGAGAGATGGTGGATGTTATTAAAAAAAATAATAAAAACGTTCTTGGAATTCAGACACGCGTTTGTAACGGGCGTTGTCGTTTCACTCCGATTTTTTTAGTTCATCCGCAAACCACCCTAAACTCCACAAAATAATCATGAAACGCATATTCCATATGGCACGCACAATCTCATTTGAGAAAATTAGCTAAACAATCTATGGAATTTGCTTTCACGTACGCATGTAAGACCAGGCAAAACGCTTGCATACAAAAATTAGTCTCCTTTTATAAGTGAGTAGCTAACTTCTGCCATAATCCTCCCCGGAATTTTAAAAGAGTAAGGATTGGACCAAATGCATGTCCAGGGTTTTAACTTTCAATCATATATTTTCAGCTGCATCAGTTAAACATCTTGCAAATAAACTAGAGTCCTGCAATAAGTATATAGCTAGCTTCCTGCTATTAAGTTTAAAGATTTTTATTTTTATTTTTTTTTATTTTTGCAAAAAATAATCAAAAGAAACGTTTTTATTTATTAACAAATTAGTTTTTGATTAATTATTAAATTTTTAATATCGAACTGTGTCTCATTTAAGTATTTTTAAATTCCATTCAGGTAAAATATTTTTACAATTTCTATAAATATTTCTATGCACCTTCTTGACTTTAAGCTCTATGAATTTGCCTACAAACAACTGCAAATCTAAACGGCTATTAATTATGTTATGTTTCATTTAATGCTTATATTCTAAGGCTTTTCAAGGGAAATAAATACTGATTAGAAAATAACTTCAAGTATTAAACATCTTTAACTTATGAACACACTTTGTTTTCTGTAATATTAATTCAATTTAATACTTATTTATTTATTTAATTAATTATTAAGTTTTCAATATCGAACTATGTCTCATTTAAATGCTTTTAAATTCCATTCATATCAAATATTTTCGGAATTTCTATAAATATTTCTATGCACCTTCTTGACTTTAAACTCTATGAACTTTCCTACAAACAGCCTCTATCGTATTATAGTTATTCATTGAACCAATCTTAATTTCTTCAATATAAACGGCTATTAATTACGTCACGTTTCATTTAATGCATATTTTTTAAGGTTTTTCAAGAGAAATAAATACTGAATAGAAAAGTACTACAAATATTAAACATCGTTAACTTATGAACACGCTTTGTTTTCAGTAATATTAGTAATTCAATTTAATTCTCATTTATTTAGTAAATTTATTTATTTAATTAATTATTAAATATTCAATATCGAAATCTGTCTCATTTAAATATTTTTAAATTCCATTCATATAAAATATTTTCAGAATTTCTATAAATATTTCTATGCACCTTCTTGACTTTAAACTCTATGAACTTTCCTACAAACAGCTTCTATCGTATTATAATTATTTATTAGACCTATCTTATTGTTTTCAGTCTAAATGGTTATTATTTACGTCACGTTTCATTTAATGCATATTTTCTAAGGCTTTTCAAGAGAAATAAATGCTGAATAGAAAAGCAAAACAAATATTAAACATACTTAATTTAAAAATACTCTTTTTTTCTGTAAAATTAATTCAATTTAATAAACTCTGTGGCTATACAATCCATGAAGGATCTGGGCCGACAGCGCTCATCTCTATTTTCTTGACCCTGGGTCCGAAGGTGCTATGCAGCATGCATTCCGGTCAGGTGGTCAGCCTCGCGAGGCCCTCAGTTTTTAGTTCCCAGCAAGCTTGGTACTCATTTTATCGACCCCAAAGGGATGAAAAGCTGAGTGAACCTTGCCCAGTTGGGAGTCAAATTCTCGACCTTCGGTGCGGCAGACAGATGCTCTCACCACCACACCACTGGGCCAAGTTTTCTGCTTATAATTTGCAGAGTTCTTATTATAAAAAAAAGTTCTTTTCAGAAAATATGACAAACAGCATTATACAAAAATCAGAACAATCAAAATTTAAAAATAATAAAAATTGGATGAAAAATGAGCAGGTTTTCTAAAAGAAGTGCCAGTGCGCGTGGGCGAATGCAATCACAATATGATATGCATAATGCATTAGCTAAGTATATAGAGCAACATTTGTGAAAGACTCAAAATCATAGCTTGAAAATTCTGAAAATTATCGTCGATAGAGTAAGCTCGAAATCCGTTGTTCCAAAAAAAAAAAAAAGCAAAAAGATGAGGGTTTGTATCAAATATTTGTTGATTAGTGCCAAGATAGTGTACACAATATTGCACGTATTTGGATACAAGTGTAAAAAAAGGGGGAGTGAAAATATTCAATTTAATACTCAATTATTTATTCAGCACTTAAAATCAAAATGCAGATTTTTATAAGTGAAATGCTGCAACTAACAATTATTACAATACGATTGCCAATATTAAGTTGACTTTTTACGCAAGAAATACCTAATTAAACAATTTATGACTTTTTCTTAAAATACATTATTTAAATATAGATTCAATATATTTATTAATACAATTTAAAATAGAATTATATTTAATATAATTATATTTATTTTACATTACATTCAATTTAAACGCTTTGTGGATATTTTTTAATATCGCAATTTTTATGTATGATTTTAAGTTATATGACATTATAATAGTATCCATAACCTATGGCAGCAATTTTCAACCTATGGGTCGAGACTCACTAATGGATCGCGGCGCGTGTTTTGGGGATCGAGAACAATCGAGATTTGCCACAAAATTATATCTTTTATTCCATCTGTTTAAAAATATATATATAACAAATACAATATTTTATAACAAGAATAAATTGAAAGCTATTAGCTTAAACAAAAACTTCGTGTGAAAACAGTGTTTTCTTAAACAGTCAGTCGATAATATATTATGATCTCGTTATGAGATATGTCAGCAGTTGCGCAATCATTATGGCAACCCTGCAAAAATCCTTAATTTTCTTCTGGATGAACATAAGGAGCTGAATATACTAAAATTTATAAATCACCTTTGAGGTCCTAGATGAGGTTCAACATGACATACTTGTGTGAACGAGTTTTTATACTTTACTATTTTTGAAAAAGAAGTATAGAAACAAAGTGCGTGTACAAAGTGACTTAAGGTTAATATTAACAAGTTTTAACTCTTATATAAATGCTCTCAACAGTAAACACCAATGCCAGAAATCTCACTAATTGTAAAGTTTTGTTTTGATAATAATTAAACGTATTTTTCCTTATAGTTATTGTTTTAACTGTTATTCAACATACGCACATTAGAATTACCAATTCTTGTTTTTGTTGACAGTGCATCCTTGGTTAGTAATATTGCCTTTTTTCAATGGAGAGTATAGTCGATAACTTTTAGAGGTCATACAAAATTTCCATGCTTATATTATATATACCATCATTTAGGTGGTTCGCGGAATAAAAAAAAATACGTAAAAAAGGGTCGCGTACTAATAAAGATTGCGAACAGCGGACCTATGGCATTATCACTTAATCATGTTTTCTCTGCACATATCTTCTAGTATGTGTTAATTAGTTCACTTTTTTTTAAGTCTGAATTTTAATACTAGCTGACAAACCCGTGATTGTAACATTAATTACACATAAAATCAGTAAAAAAAAAATATATATATAATTAAACGAATATATTTTCAAATGATCCTAACATTGGAGAGACCTTGCAACGCACACCCTCGAATTTGTATGATTGTATATTTTTAAATGAAAATCTATCCAAACGAATCTATGAGTTTAAAGAGCATGGTGCATCGAATTAAGTCTTTGGAATTAAAAAACTGTTAAAAAATGAAAATAAATACATAAATAATAACGTAACTTTTACATTGTGAAATTAAGGTAAAAAATAGTTAACCATTTGAGGGCAAGCCATTATGTTCCTGTAATGTTGAATTCCCGCCTGAAAGTTGGAAAAAATTTATTTCCAAATAAGAAAAAGCAATTCTTCAGCTCTTTTCCACCAAAGTTATAAAAATGAAATTTAATTAAAAGTTTCTGGTACAAATCTGAATTAAAATTAGGTGGGATATATTATATCCCACCACCACTCAAGGGGTTAACGTATTGCAATGCCTCTGCTGTGGTAATGGAGAAGTGGTAGTGGACTGAGTAACTTCTACGGCCAAGGAACACTTTAATTTGAAGACAAATTTGTTGAAAACAAGGCATACAAAGATTATATGTCCAGTTTTAGAATGTTATTTACAACAAAATACTTTGGGGATTCATTACAGATTACAATCGATTTTAATTAAGATGATAGTCTACTAGTTCAATGACACGTGAAGTTTTCATTGAATCTGCGATGACAAATAAGGTTCGGAGTGTCTCTTTAGCACGTATGGAAATAATTCTCTTTGAGATTCACAGTAAGGTAATTTCTCTTACTGAAAATTACAAATATACCCCAGAGAGGCAAAGTGAGACACTTTTTTTTAAACCCGTTTATCTAGGAAACTAAAGAGCTTCCGATGTTTCTTCCTCGTGATTGTCCAAAAATCTTTACTCCATGATGGAGAAAAAATTCTCAGCCGCCTCGCCGATTAATCCTCGATCTGTCGGAAGTTTCCTGTAGTGTTCGCCTCCCGGTGGAGGAGATACGATTCCTATACGCCGCTGATGGAGTAAACAACTAATCAAAGCCTGAATAATCAACCTAAAGTCTAGCCACTCTAGCTCACTTAGAAGCACTATCTAACCTTGGATGCTCCTGCATCTTCCGATATCACCCTCTGCTCTGCGCTAAGAAAAAGGGAAATATTTTATACCGTTGGGGATACTGAAAAGTGACATCAACAACAAGCTTGGATATCATAGGATAGATTAGGGTTTCTCACGCTGCGTGATAACAGATTTATCCCCCCCCCCCCAGATCTACCTGTGCGGTCCTGCTGCTGGATGAAACGGATGCCTCTCTTCCTTGCCTATAGAAATATTTATCAACTAACGTTCGGCGAGAAGATGACTGTAGATAAATCGATTCTTGAAATCGTCTGGGTCTTTTTGGGGGACTTAGAAAATATTTGAAGCACATAAGATTTTACGAGGGTGGTTCAATAATTACTGTCACACCCGCCTCCCCCCAAAAAAATCTCCCTTTCAAGCTTAGTGTGACCTCTCACACCAAAAAACCAAAACAAAATATGTTAATATAGCAGCTACAGATCTGAAATTGAGCATACAGGTATCTAAGACATTAGGCTTCAATATTCCGCATCAACCATCGCATACACTCGGGACAATAATTATTGAACCACCCTCGTACATTTAGATTCCTATATTAGATTATATCTGGGTCACATGGGGTTTTCTAATGAGAAGTAGTAAAGTTCTCACAATATAGATATGTATATATATGTAAATAGATAATTATAGATAGTGTAGTAGAAAGAGATAATGAAATACGCAAATTATTTGAAAATGCCTGTGTACGTGTATAAAGTGGGGAAAGGAGACGATGAGTATGGGAGTTCTAGCGAGAAAAAGAGAGAATATGCAAAGCTATGTCAGATATCGTTTATTAAAACAGCTAATTAAAAAAATGTTTTAAATCAACGAATAGTCAATTTATATAGAAAAGTAGAAATTTTCGCTTCTTATTTAAATGCGGCTGAATCGACGGATCAAGAATTTAATTTATATAGATCTAAGATATAAGGTCATTGTGGTTAAATAAGACGCGATTCCCCATAGTTGGTCAGTATTTTCTGCATAAGACGCAGTGGATTTCTCACATTCGCACATTTTTTCTCAATTTAGCTTTTTCATTGGCGAAAATTTGAATTCCGCTTATATGACGTACAATAGTCTATTAAACACGTCATATTACAGTTGTGATAAAAACCTGCAACATATGTATTTCCAAATGCCCTGAGTCTCAGTGCTTCATCATGACTTTGTCTTTGAAGGATAGAGCTTTGCTCGTGTTTAAATAAATTATCATTCTCCCTTTTCTGACTTTTCTTTTTTTTTCGGCTAAAATAATAATTGTGTTTTGCAGTTAACACTTTACGATAAACTTTTTTTTTCCTCCATCCATCCATCGTTTATGTGTTTTCCTTATAATGATCCACACAGTGTCATCTATCGATAAGTGTTTGAAATAATGTTTTCTTATTCTCAATAAAATTTTATTTCAGTGCCAGATTATTCTAACAATAAAATTTTAAGCTACTGTGTTTTGAAATAGTAACTTTAATTTAATAACTCTGTATATGTTGCGGCCCAAGCTCAAAATCGGCCGGTTCCCGAATTGTCCAGCCATTTCGCGAAGTCGTGAACTTCTACGTAAATTGATTCGCTAATTTTGGAATTGGCCAGCCAAATCAAGAAATAGCCAGAGGCCAGTTTACGAAGTGGCATGGGGCGATCGTCGATCTGCGAAATGGCATAAAGTGACCAAACCTTTTGCGAAGTGGCTAGGGATGTATTCTCAAACCAAATAAAAAGCTTATGATCTAATTTTGAGGAATTGTATAGTTTCTATTTAATCAATCTTAACATTGTTTTTATCAATAAAATATGTTCATTTGCAAATGAACCTGCACAAGGTATTTTTTTTTTTTCATTTTTTTTTTTTTTTTTTTTTTTTTTTTTTTTAAACATAGTGCTCTTACTTAAATTTCTTGAAATTGCGAACAATCAGATTACTTCCATTAAAAATAAACGGTCAAGTGAGAGTATTGCTCGCGCACAGAGGGTTCCGTAGAATAAATAAATGAAATAGTGATTTTATTATTAAAAAAACCGTTGCTAACAGATAATAAGAATTTGTAAAAAAAAAAAAAAAACTATACAACGTAGAGATGGGTATAACTATATATACTAGAAAAGTATAAATAGATGTACAATGAAAGTTGAAAGAGGTATGGAACCTAAATAATATCAAATATAGCTATTCTATCTAACTCATTTATGAAAGTTATCGTAATCTGTTTATGATAAACTTAATTCGGTACTGACAATAAAAGCAGAGCATATTTAAACTTCATTTGGCATTTCATAAAACTAAATTCAGCATAGTAATAAACTTTTATTCTACAGTGTAGGTAAAGGAAAACTTTGTTCAAAGTTTAAATTTGGCATTGTGCTAAGCGCGTTTCGAAAGGAAATCGCAAAATTGCAACGCCGCCTTGGTCCGCGCCACGTTTTTCCAGATAGGTGTTTCATTAACTTTTAAAGTCATTCGAGGCACATTGAGAGATCCACTCATTGCAAACTAATCGCGAGTAACTATAGTATTTATGTGATTCATTCTAATTAAATTAGTGTGCTTTTAACAATTTGACGTTTATTGCTTTTATACTGCTACTCGGAACTGCATTATACATATATATCATTAAAAGTTGTTAATTATGTTTTAAAAGCCGATGGTACGTAGAGTACGCCGCCCCTGTCATTATGTATGTCCAAACCGTCCGTATCTTTAACGGTTAATATCTCGGCTAATTACTGACGATTTTTTTCGAAAATCGTTATCAACAATGATTTTATACTTCTGCTACCATAGGTACCTCCAGTGCTGCTCAAACGTTTGCTGAATGCGCTTTAATCGAAATTAGTGTGTAACGGCAAAATGCGATTTTTTCAAGAACTATGTGACCTAGGGTAATCGCTACCTCTAATTTGTTCATAATTTTAGTTTCAGTAGATTCAGAATAAGATGGGGGGGGGGGGGTAGCATATTTTTGCGGTACATTTTCGACGATATCTTTGAAAATATAATACCTAAAATTAAAAGAAGTGTATTTTTGAGTTCAGCGTTCCACTATTAAAAATTTGCAGAATTCTGGTAGGTCATTTGACCGTTTTTTCCGAAAACGGTTACACAACCGTAATTTTAACACTATTCTGACCATATTATTGGCCATTTTATGGTCGAAATATAGTTAAATTATGGTTATGCAACCGTTTTTTCAAAAAATGGTCGAATGACCTGCCAGAATGCTGCAATATTTTTAACAGTATACGAAAGTTTTCCCACGATACACACGATATAAAAAAAAACAGTTTTTTTTTTCAAGTAATTTGATTACCCTTTACATTTTTACTAAATATATTTATGAATGTTTAATAATCTGAAAATATGTGGGTCAATTGTCTTTATTACTTCCCCCAATTTGAACTTACAACGTTTCATAGTTTACGAGTAAAATGGCTGTGACAGATGGAGAGAAAGACACAGGAGTGATCTTATAATGGTTCCGTTTTTACTTTTTAAGTACGGAACCTTAAAAATTGATTATTATATTCAATTTATTTTATTTTTTAATACAGTAAAAATTCACTTGGAAAAAAATAGTGTTTAAGAACATCAAGTAGCTTTAAAAGTAAATTAATATCATTTTCTAAAGAAAACACGAAAAACTTATTAACGATTTATGGACGTGGAGGAAACAAGAACCCCGATATAATAAATACAAAAGTTATACTTTAGAATGATTAAGCGACGCTAAATTTACCAACGTAAATAACACAATAATCAAAGATAATTTAGCTTGAGCTACTTCAAAGTTTCGTTATAAAATTTTCTTTTGTAGAAAAAAGAGGAGTGAAAAACAGCAAGGGCAACTCACACGCTGCAAATTTAATTTGAATGTGCTTTTTTATATTAGCATTACATATTCATCATAAAACTAATTTTACATACACAAAAAAACTGGCTATATTTACTTGTAAATATGGGCGCCAATTGAATAAAATTCAAGAAGCAACAAGATATCTGAGCAGATTTAACTGTAATGTAATTTTTTCTTCTAATAAATGGAGACTATAAACCTGAAATAAATTAAACTGACATTTTTTTTATCATAAACTCATGAGAAAACGATTTTTAAGTATATAAGCATAAAAAGCAATACAAAAATATAACAAAACATATTAAAAATCCTACAATACATATCAATAATGATTTATTATTTTTCCTCAATTGTGCAAGAGGGTGAGTTGGGGTTCTGCCCTCTGAAACTCAGTTTAAAATAATTTTTAAACATATGACCATAAAAGAAGAAAATAATTAAAAACTGTCTTCAACAAGGAAATAAAGTGTCGGATCAGAGGGGCTTTGACCCTGTGACGAAAATTCTTAATTCCTTTTTCTTTTAGTGTTTAATTATCTTACATCTTTTCAGAAGAATAAATTTTATTATAATTTTCAAAAATGCAAGCAATGAAAAATTAATAACATATAAAAACGGACTTTGGAAAAGGGATATTTTCTTATATGAAACGAAGTAGAAAACTCGGCAGCTCTTCTCCCTATAAACTACCCCAACCAACACCCGTATGCACTCGTAGGAACTAAAACATATTAATTTGCTCTGTTTTTTTTGTTTTTTTTTGTTTTTTTTTGTTTTTTTTTTATTTATTTATTTATTTAAGAATTGCCCGATTACGTAATATTGAATGATATTACATTATCCTTTCTTTCTCTTTGATTGGGGATTCTTTGGTTCCCTAGGCCACATCCACAACTTCCGCGGAAACTCACAAGAAATTTCCGGATTATGCAATATCTATTTAACATTTGTAAATAAGCTTGTCTAAAATGGTTAAGTAAAGAATTTTGCCACCTCCTGGACTTTTTTAACGTCTAGAAGAAAGGATTTCTTTTAGATGCTATACGGAAATCTTTTAAAATACTATGTTTTTAAAATGACTTAATTTTGATCATTAAATGCTTTTCCAACATTATAATCTAATCATTTGAAAGTTTTTTTTATTTTTAAATCCACGTGTAAATATATTTTCAATAGAAAGGTATTTGGATATACTATTTGGGTTTTTTAATCTGATAACATGAGATTACAGCTAAAAATTAAATGTCAATTCAGAAAATGCAATAAAAAATAATATGGAAAAAGAACCCCCCATCCCCTAAGATGTTAGACAAATGTAATAAATAATTTCACACTGCACACCACAATATCAAGAAGCATATGCTTGCAAATAATGATTAAAATTCTTGGAATAGTTTTTTTTTTTTTTTGCTGATCTATCTTGACCGATTACAGCATCAAATAAAACTTGAAAAACTTTCTATTTAAAACTGTCTGCTGCAACGTATTTATCTTATATTTATCTCTAAAACTCTCAATTCGTATTTTTATGTATGCGATAATTTTTGTAAGCTAACCTGAGAAAGTAAAAATATCGCAATAAATTGAACTGCGGCGGCAGCAGCATTACTTAATTTTCTTAGAATAGAAAAAAATTATAGAATAGCTTATTCATAATGTAAGTAAATACTATACAGATACGAAGAATACAATACTTTTAATGTATCTTCTGTATCACAATAAGGCACAAAGGCAAGGAATTCTCCAGAAGAACAGAATATTACCATCAATGCATGGAATGTTCCCTCCCACCAAATACATTTCAGGGTTGCTTACCGGACAGCTTTGAATTACCACTTCAGATATTGGTCAGTGATATCCGGCACTTCGGGAATTGGCCGGCCCAAACCAGAAATATACTGGTCATCTGGCTTTGGTCAGGATTCTTGGTCAATTTTCGAAATGGCCGCCAAACTTCGGGCTTTGGCAATGACATATACACTGGTATGCAAAATAATATTAATTATATTTGTATCAATCTTGTTTTAATTAAAAATACCTTAAGAGAATATTAGTATTTTATAAATAATGACTTTAAAAATTTGTAGAATGAAATTACTATTATAGAAACATGGACATAGTATTGAAAACATGCCAATTAAAAGCCAAAATATATCTTTCCAAGTTTGGTGTAACATTGAAAAATATAAACACCTGAATTCTGAGACACTACTTCATGAAAATGTTTCCAAGATTGCTCAAGATTAAAATACAAACAACATTGATTAAATACTGCTTGGCTTTAGAACAAGGCTAGCCAGACTTTACGTGGCCCATGGGCCACAGGGTATGCACTTTTTTAAAAAGAAATCTCCACCTAATTTAATTTCAGAATTTCTGCTACTAATTAAGACAAATACTACTTTTTTTGCAAATAGCAGTATAAGAATAATTTTCGGAAAAATTAATGATTACTAGTACTTTAAATTATATACTGTAATTTTAAAAGGGTAATTTCAATACTTATTTTTAGTATTTTTTTAAGAATTCTTTTGAAATTTCAAACAGAAAATAATAAACTGTCTCAACCAAATCTCACCAGTCAAATTTAACAAGATAATTGCTGAAAATAGTTCAGAAATGTTATGTAAAACTTATTCAAGTTATGAGTAAAAATCATTAATTAGGTTTTTCAGCTTCCAAATATTTATCCATTTTTATAACTTTTCGACAGCTTTTAAATTAAAAAGGTGACTGTTGAATGAGCTTTCTTAATTAACTTGTTAAGAATCTAGAAATTATTAATTTTTACTACTCCGTCAAAATTTATTTCCCGTTTATCATAAGAGTTTCCCACACTTTCTCTCAGATTCCAGTTTGCCGTTTGTAGAAAACCAATTATAGAAACTGTCAAAATCTCTTGACTTCAGGCACTTCAATCGTAGAAGCAGTTTTCAAAGAATGTTGTCCCCTGCGGCAGAGTTGGTTATTTCAAATATTTCTGTCTAGATATGTAGAAATTTCACACCCTGGGGCGGTTTCTGTGAATTCAGGCTTTCCAAAGATGTATATTGTCAACAGTATATTAAAATCGCAGTTTTGCTCTCAATTTTTAAGATTCTTTTACCATTAAGTTTATTACAACAGAAACAAAAGTTTACTGTAAACTTTGGTTCTTGTTGCACTATTTACGACAGAAAATTAGTTTATTAAAAAGCTGCGTGAGTAATGTATTTTGACATCTTCAAACAAATTATATTGACAGAGACGAAACATTCGAAATGAAATTCATATATACATATAAGCACAAAATATTTGCAGTAAGTGAATTATTTTAAAAGCATATTATATAGAGAAAATCGAAAAATTGTCTCAAAGTGCATATCAAAAGTGACTAATATGACTTACAGCGATACAAATGCATGCATTAACTATTGATATTTAATTTTGTTTGACATTTTAAATTGTTCTAAGAATAATGGATTTATTGTCATTTAAAAAAAGGATGATGCGTTAAAATCTAGTAACAAACACAAGATTTAGAAAATCATTCTCATTGGTGTTCTCCTCGTAATAATTTAACTGCCCTTAAAATGTTTTCTAAATCTATTAAGTTAAATTACAATTTATACTGAAAATAAAATAAATAGATAAGGGGTGAATGTTTGACTAAATGTTTACTAAAATGCTCGAAATTTTTGTAGAGATGCAATACCATCTCTGTTCGCGTAATCTAAATAGCTCATTAGCCATGCTATCATTTTAAAACGTCATAATTATGAGAGGACAATAAATATTTTTTTTATATATCTATTTATGTAAAATCCAAGTCTCTGTGTATCCCTTCCAATTCCGGTAGAATCGCCTCATTGTAATGAGTAATTGTTGAAAAATACTAATGCAGGGTTACCACAGTAGCGCCAAATGTTGACCAACTTGGCGAACCACCGCCTAATTTGGCGACAAAAATAAATTGTTCCATTCGAAAACATGGCATTTTTAAACTTGGCGATAGCTGACTAATTTGGCGAAATTCCCATTTAAAACCCTTAATTTTTCGTAATTGTGGTCACCGCAATTTAATTTAAACTCCGCGCTTTTAAGGTTTTTTTTTTTTTTTTTTTTTTAAACCTATGGGTGAGAATTTAAATAGTATATTATACGAAAATGTACGTTATTAAATTTTCATCCTGATAGATTATATAAATAAACCTAAAAGTTCATTCATTTTTTTCATATCTGTTTATATCATTTGGCAAAAAATCTCACTTCTGAAGCCCAAATTATGACAAATTTTAAAAAAGTACGCCAAGGTCCCTATACTGGAAAAGTACCACGCTTTATACAGCCGGATACAAAAGTATAATTCTCGGTACTTTTCCACATTAGGGGCCTTGGCGAATAAGGAAATTTGGCAGCATATTTTTTGGGAACCTATTCACTGTTTCATTTTATATACACACGCATTTTTTTTTTCAATATTTATACAATTTATTAACCATAAAGAAGCCATTTATCTAATTTTATACAGGAACAGAAGTAATTTGTACATAAAAAACAACAATAGTAAATTAAATTTTTTATGTATTCATTATACATAGTTTTTAATAAATGTGTTTCGTTTTTAAAATGCGTTATTATCTTCTGCCACAAAGGAAAAGCGAGAAAATCTCACATTCCGGCACATGTGCTGTATATAGTATATCTATGTATCACATTTCCCATCATTTTTGACGGGCTATCTTTCTAGTAATACTATAAACTGTATAAAACCTCCCTACTAAATCATATAAATTTATTGCCATATGGATTTTTATTTATTAAAATACAACTTACTACTGTATAGTATTTTATAGTTTTACTAAATAAAATATCTGGGTAAAATATGTTTATTCAACCTGGCCACTACAATTGCTAAACCTGTTTATAAATTTGCAAATCAATGAATATTTTTCTAACAGTATTTAAAATTAGTCAAAAATCCTACATCCGCTATTTTGAAAGAAAAGTATAAAAATACTGTACAATGTCTAAAGCAACTTGCATCTAAATTACTTCTTTTTTAAATAATTCAGAAAAATACGGTTCACAGTAAAAATTCATATGATACTACTAGCATAAGAGGCTACGATTGCCGGACAGAAGATTTACTTTTGGTGGTAGAAAGTGCAAATTCCTTGTTCATTTTTTATTAACAATGTAAAACGCTGAAAAAAAAAATTATTTTTAAAGTGGCCTTTAACATTCCTAGTGTTTCCAATACATGTTACCCTATTTTGAATAACATTAATTACATGGAATCTCAACGTGTAGAAATGTTTTGATATTTCGAAGAAAAAAAATCCGTTACTGAACTGCAGATCAACTGCTTTCTTTTTCTGTAATATGAGCAGAGAAAATATACGATATATATATTTTTTGTATTTATCAGATTTCGCTTACAGTAACATTACATGATTTTATGTATGCAACATCACAGGAAATCTAAAATTGAAATTTTCGTCTTTCTGAAAGTAGATGATGGAAAATATATTTTTTAAAGTAAAGACAGACTTTTTATCTACTTTAATGCACACGATGTTATGTAGCCGTTACAAATGCATTAAATATGAATTGAAGACACGAGGAAATGGAGTTGTTAGTTACAAGTATATCTCAAAAATTGTTTTTTTGTTGCTGTTGTTGAAGCTGATACGTTGTATATATCATGTTATTATATAATCATATGTTATTATGTAATGTAATATGTGGTAAAGATAAAATACTCAAATTCTAATTATATTGAATTTAGACAAATATTTTAAATGAAAAATTTTACTTAAAAAGTTTTTTCGTAATTATAAATATTTCATGCATGAGTACACATTAGACTAAAGAGGTCAGTTGACATAGTAATTAAGTTTTATTAATATGCTTGTATATATAAGTGAAATGACGGAAAAAACGAAATTTTACCAATTCATGTATTTATACTATACAAAATGAAAAGTAAAATAAGAACAATTTTAAATAAAATAATCAAATCAAAAGTGTATAAGTAGAAAGCGAGTTTTAAACGGTGGAACAGTAAACAAATTCTACAAATTTGAAACAGAATATGTCGGACTCTTTATGAAACATTAATTATTTAAAATGGTATCTTAACAGGAACTCCAAATAGCTAAAACATCTAAGGCTCATTGAAGAAGGAAATAAATTCTCAATCGTATTTAATATAACAAACCTTACAACACATACCCAATTTTATTATACATTATGGGTTTGATTTTTTACTGTACCATTATAAGAAGGAGAGGAACATAGAAGCAAAAAATGAAGTAAAGTAGAATATAATGTTTTAGCTTTAATAAAATTCCTGCCGTTGTAAAGACAATTGTAAATATTTTAACACATTCTACGGAAATATTTATTAAAATATTATTTTTTACATTCTAATATGGGGAATAATTAATAAGATAACAATATACATGTAAATGCTTGTATCACGCTAAAATAATACACAGATTCAGAATGATATTTATGCTATCTGGATGGATTTAAAAATATCATGTAAAACATTTATTTTAGTGCAATAATGAATACTTGATGAGAATTAATTAGTTTGTTGTAAAATGAGAGTTATTGGTTCACACATCGAAAAATTCCGAAATTGTGGTATATTTACGATTGCACAGTGGTCTGCTGAAGCTTATGGCAGTGGTGCTTATCTGCTGAATAATCGAGGACGACTTTGAAGAAAAATCTTCAGTGATCGCAGACTACTACACTACAAGAAGTCCACATTCAGCGGATGAAAATACTACAGGGGGATAAATCCGATTGATGTAAAACGAAATAAAAGCAAAAAGGAGTTTGAATAAAATTTCAAAGTTGATAGAAAATTTTAGCAAAAAACCAATCCTATAACATTACATTTAAGTACAACTTAAGTACTACAACATGTAACTTAAGTACAGTCGGGGAAAAAAGTAAACACCCCTACTAACGCCTCGGCAAATTATCGTAGAAGAAAGTTACTCGTACCGAACGATTGGAAATAAAGTCTACTTTTAAATGATGCATATAAAATTTGCCTAAGGGGACATCTATATATTAAAACGAACCCAAACTTCATTTTTTTTTCAATAGCAATATCCAATCTGAACAAGATATTTCAAATCTTCGGTTCAATCTATGCCTAGACACCAAATTACAAGTCATTTGAATTATAAGTTTTTGAATTATAAACATTCAAAATTTAGTGCTTCTAATGTTAAATTGCATTTTAATATTTTCATTAATATTTCCTGAAATTATACTCCTAATGTGCTAATTTTTTGTGTAGCAGTAATAATAAAACACCCAAACATAAATACGTTGAATTTGCAATTTTTATAATTTTATGATATAAATTATGAAATTAATATTCGAAAAAATTATGAATTGCAACCTACAATTTTTTTTTGGATTTAGATTTATTATGTCCTTCTTTATGGAAATACAAAATTTCACATTTTTCTTCCAAGCAGTTTTCAAATTATGCTTAAAAAACGGTCTAATCATAGCTGTCTATAATAGAAGTGACTAGATATTTTGAAATTTCTTATGCTACCATGTAATCTAGCAGTCTTCAATAACTGCTTGAGTGACACTTAAGATACCTTGATCAAGAAGTGAGCTCTCTCGTTTAACAATCGAGTACCTAACTTCAATTTGGATACAGTCCCTAAAATACGCTCGTTTGAAAATAAATTTCTCGGAAATTTATCATACGGATTGCATAAAAATTTGTTTTTAGGATAATTGAAGTGTGTAGAGTTCATTTAATCTGTCAGAATTGTATACTGTTATTAAAAAAACAAAATTATGGTTCGTTTTAATATGTAGGTGGCTTCCTAAGAAATTTTTATATGCATGATTTAAAAAAAGACTTTATTACCATTCGTGTGGTACCAGTAACTTTCTATTACCAATAGTGTGGTACCAGCAACTTTCTCCTACGATAATTCTTTTGTAGAGTTAGTAAGGGGTGTTTACATTTTTTTTTCCACGACTGTATATTTCCTGGACATCAACGCTTCAACGCCTATCTTAACGCACGAGAAATGAAAATCCGAATGGTAGATATAAACCTTTTAAAAGAATATTTGGGAATAAAAACAAAAATCAAACTCAGGAAATGCATTTACCACATTTCACGCGATTCCGAAAATGAAAATCTATTATTTGCTTTTCATTTACACATACTAAATACAGTTTAGTGATATGGTAATCACATAAACTGGAATTAAAATTTTATTCTGTAACACAGTGGTTCCCAATCCTTTTCAGAATGAATTTCTATGACGGGGACCCTGGCTCCTACCGTACCCTATGTTACAATGTAATGTTTTTTAGGTGAACTGCAACAAAGCACGGGAAGAGGGAATGAAAAGTAATTTAACAATTGTGCCCTGTCCCAAAAATAAAATTATATTTTTTAACTTTTACCTAAATACGGATTATTATTTTCAATCGCCATCAATACAGATTGAATTGTCAAATATTTACATACTTAAAAGCCTCCAACACTCACGAAATCGTCACATTTGCCTTACAATATCTTTTTCGTTATCAGAGTGTCGAACAATAACGCATAAACGTTTAATGTGATTGGATTATTTTCCATAAATGCCTGTATTCGGGTCCAGTTAATAGTAATTACAGGCGAATCCTTGGTTCTGCATTTAAAGACTTCTGTATTTCGTTTTGCTGGCTGCGTTAGTGGAAAAGCTTGCTTCGCAAACATACGCCGTTGTTAAAAGTAATTTTGCTTTCTTGGACAACGTTTTTGATTCATCGGAGAAATAAAAAAAAAAAAAAAAAATGATGGGCGTTGGTTTTAAAGTAAAATCTTTAACACTAAATATACCAGGAATTTTACTTAAGTTTTATAAAATATTTAAGACCAGGCATTTTATATTCAAAACTATTTAAGTTTTTTATTTAACATCAGTCTTGAGCTCAGAAGACGTATTTTTCACTTCGCATCGTATGATATATTTTCGCAGTGCTGAGCGGTGGTCATGGGTAGTTCCTATGAATAGCTTTATCGCTGTTTGAGGCTGCAATATGTCATTAATGGAGGATCCCAGATTTATGGATAATATAATGGCAAATATTGCCAACGGATCGTTAAACACAAACTTTAAAAATCAGTTCGACAACATTTCATCGAACTTTGAGGATTATACAAGATGCATACTTTTACATCGCAACAAGAATCCCAACAATAGTAGGGATTTGTGTCAAGAGATGGCAGCACCACACAGAGTTTGAGATTGTGAGGTTTTGCATGCAGCCGGTGAAATCAGATTTATTGTAAGAAATGACTTGTATTTAGCAGCTGCATATTGACGGCTCTTGTATATAATGTAAATAAACTATAAGAATACTTATAGTTATGCCTCCTTGCCCAGTAATATAGTACTAATAAGAGTACGGCGATATAATACTGGCGACGTTATGGGATTGAACCCAAATTAAAATGTAGTGAGAAATATTTGAAAAAAAAGAAAAAGAGAAGGAAGAATGACCGATAAAGAAATAATTTCTCTGAGACTCTTAGATGAATATAATTCGAATGTTTCATGGACAATTTATGTCGAAAAAAATGACTTTTATTTCTCAGCGAATAACATCAAAAGTGATGAGATGGAGAAAAATATTTTGCTGAGTTCGTTTGGAACATCGACTTTCGCCATTTTACAAGATATTATAGTTCTGAATACACTGAAAGAGATCGCTAACGAACACCTATTAAAGAAAGCAAGGGAACATTTTCCAACACGCCCTTATGAAACAGTAGAACGATTTAAGTTACAAAAGCGACAAAGGAAGCAAGGAAAGAAGGTAGCAGATTTCATAAGAGACCTACGTCTGTTATCCGAGTATTGCATCTTCTGAAATACTCTCAATGACTGTCTGCGTGATGAATTGGTGTTTGGTATCCAGGATGAGAAGATACAACAGAAAATACTGGATTCTAAAGATTTAACGTTCCAAACAGCGATGGAATTAGCAGAATTGATTGAATCAGCCGAAGCTGGCGTGAAATCCCTACATATCGGAGAAAGTACGACTGTCAATCAAGTGTGTGCTTCGAAAGTGGAGCAACCAAAATTAGAAATTTTCGCTCATACACCTAAGCCTAAAGAAAATAAATTCGTGCCTGAGAAAAGCGTGTTACAGATGTTCTAAAAACTACCATCCAAAAGTTTTGCCCTTTAAAATCTGCTGCATGTCATTTTTGCCATCGATTAGGCGCCATCTAAAAGTTTGTTGTCGAAATCAAAAATTTGGGATGAAAAATGAGAAACAGCATAAGAACAGAAAAAATGAAACTGTTCTGGAAGAATATTGTTTAAACTTCATGGACGATATATCAAATAATGTGTCGGTGGAAAAATCTGTAAAAATAAATAGAGTAAATATAAAATTTGAGATAGATGCAGGTGCGGCTCATACGATTGTAAGTAAAAGTGCTGCTCAAAAATTGTTCTCAGGTAAGCTTCTTTTAATTAAATCTAAAATAAAGTTCTAAACTTATACTAAAGATTTCTTAACTGTTTTGGGTGAATTAAAAGTAAAGGCTGTAGTTGATTAATATTGTATCCCTGATTTAAAAATATTAGTAATTATAGAGGAAGGTACGAGTCTAATTGGAAAAACGGGGTTAAAAACATCAAAATTATTTTGGCCTAATGTAAATATGATTAAAAGCATTTCGAAAGATGATTTAATTAGAAATTTTCCAAATGTTTTTGCTGACGGGATCGGGACACTCAAGGGTTATATCGTGTCAATAAATTTAAAAGAAGATGCAAAACCAGTTTTTCATAAGTCTCGACCTGTTCATTTTGCTTTAAGAAAAGCTACTGATTTAGAATTGGAACGATTAACAAAGGAGGGTATTTTGAAACCTGTTGATCATTTAGAATGGGGTAGTCCTATAGTAATTGTTGCTAAACCTAATGGTTCTGTTAAAATATGTTGTGATTGTAGAGCAACAGTTAATGCTAATACAGAAAGTGATAATTATCCACTTCCTAGAATGGAAGAATTATTTTCTAAATTAGCAGGTGGAAAATTGTTTACTGTTTTTGATTTAAAAGATGCGTATTTGCAACAACCTGTCGGTAACAAAAGTAGTAAAATTTTGACTATAAATACCCATAGAGGATTATTTAATATGTTACAATTAGCATTTGGGGTAAAATGTGCTCCAGAAATATTCGAGAGAAAAATTGAAAATATTTTTTTTTAAATATGAATATGTTGATGTATTTTTAGTTGATGTAATCGTAAGTGCTAGTAATAAATCAGAACATTCTGAAAGAGTTGAAAGTGTTCTGAAATGCTTTTCTGAGCATGGTATAAGATTAAATAAGGAAAAATTAAAATTTATGGTTTCGGAAGTTTGTTATTTAGGACATAAAATATTTCAGGGAGGAATTTGACCTATTCCAGAAAAGGTTAATGCTATTTTTAATGCTCCTATTCCAAATAATGTGTCACAATTGCGTTTTTTTAGACTTAATTTCTTATTATAGAAACTTTCTGCCTAATATTTCAGACGTTTTAGAACCTTTACATAAATTATTAGATAATAATGTAAAGTGGACATGATCAGAAAAGCATGAAAAAGGAGTTTCAGAAAGTTAAACAATTATTATGCACATCTCCTATTTTAGAATTATATGATGTTAAAAATGATATAGTTTTAAATTGTGATGCTTCTGAAAATGGTATAGGGTGTGTTTTACGCAACATTGTTGAGGGTAAAGAGAAACCTATTGATTATGCTTCTAAAACTTTAAATAAAACAAAAGGATATTATGCACTGATCGATAAAGAAGCTTTATCTCTAACGTGTGGTGTCACAAAATTTCACCAATATTTACCTGGAAAACAGTTTAAAATTGTGACAGATCATAAATCTTTAATCAGATTGTTTGTTCATGTTAAAAAGATACTTGATACATTATCACCTAGAATGCTGAGATGGTCGTTAATGTTAGCTGGGTATGATTATACAATTGAGTATCGCGAAGGTACAAATAATAAAAATGCTGACATTAAGTAGATTACATCTCCCAGAAACTGTAAATATAGTCAGTAATCTTGCTGAAATAATTTTCGTTTCAAATAATGATAATTGGCTTGTTACTTCTAAAACTATTGCAAAGGGGAGAACTGAAAATCCTGTAACTAAACAAATTTTAGAGTGGGTGTTACATGGGTGGCCGCGAAAGGTTAAACCGGAAGAATATCAAAAATATTTTCGTAAAAGGGAGGAAATTTCCTGTCTAGAAAATTGTCTATTCTGGGGACATATAGTAATCGTACCAGAGGAAGGCCGTGAATTTGTATTAAAATTACAGCATTCTGTTCATCAGGGTATATCGAGCATAAAAGCGAAATCTAGGGGGGTAGTTTGATGGCCAAATATGGATAAAGAAATTGAACAAATGGTAAATTCATGTAGTAGATGTCAGATGTTTGCGAGGGATTGTCCCAAAATGGAACCCTTGAAATGGAAATCTGAACTATCCTGGGAAAGGAACCATATAGAGCATGCCGGTCCTTTCGAAGATAAAATATTTTTAATAGTAGTCTTTTCTTGTACTAAATTGTTGGAGATAGAGGTAGTACGCAGTTCTGATAGTAAAACTACAATTAAAGTATTAAGGAGAATTTTTGCTACATTTGGATTACATGTTGAATTGGTCAGTGATAATAGTTCCGCGTTCACAAGTGATGAATTTGAGGAATTTCTTAAAAATAGTGGAATTAAGCATACGCCTATTCCACCATATCATCCGCCTTCGAACGGACAAGCAGAAATATACGTGCAAACTGTGAAAAATTGTCTTAAAAAGCTAGATAATAGTGACAAAACGTTGTCAATTTCACGATTTTTGTTAGAAAATCGTACCACTCCTCATTCGGTGACTGGTAATACCCCTGCTGAATTAATGTTTGGAAGGCAATTCGAACAGCCGTTCACTTGGTATTACCATCAAAACCTAAAATACAGCAACCCATGCACAAATATAATCTTCATGATTTATTCTTTGTTAAAAATTTTGGAAAAGGGGAGAAATGGGTAAAAGGAAAATTTATGAAATTATTGGGGAGTAGATGGGTTTTAGTAAATAGATGTGACGGAATAATGTGTAAACGTCACGTTAATCAGTTGAGACGTAATAAAGAGATAAGTTATGAAATACAGAGAGAGTTGTAGAGATGAATCGAAGTGATAAACTAATGTCAGGAAAAGTTGAAAATACGGGAAATAGTGCTAAAAATTATCGTGATTATGATAGGCATGAAAGGGTTAACCAAAATCGTTTTTCTGGAATTAATAAAAAAGTAAAAGGACACCTTTTTAATGATAATACTATAGAACCAAGCCAATCTCAGCCTTCGCATGATATTGTGGCAGGTACAGTTGTGAGTAACAAAAATGATGATACGACAGATAAATCTGTGAACACTTTGATTAAAATAATGACGAGGACTCAAAGAAAAGTGCTCCAGTTCAAAGAAGTCAAAGAGCATCATGATTGCCTGTAGTTCATTTGAAATTGTGAGGGGATGGGTGTTATAGCCCAACAAGAATCCCAACAATAGTAGTGATTTGTGTTAAGAGATGGCAGCACCACACAGAGTCTGAGATTGTGAGGCTTTGCATGCAGCCGGTGAAATCAGATTTGTTGCAAGAAATGACTTGTTCTTAGCAACTGCATATTGGCGGCTCTTGTATATAATATAAATAAACTATAGGGATACTTATAGCGATGTCTCCTTGCTCAGTAATATAGTACTAATAAGAGTACGGCTTTATAATAGCTACTAGGTAATTTTTTCACCTTCATAGATAAACATATCCTGAATGTCTAATCCGAAGAAGGTTATTCTGGATCAACTAAAGAGCAAGAGGAGATAAGAAAAACTTCCCTTGAGGCATTTTCTCTGCTAAGAGAGTCAACCGTTGATAATTTGATTGATTCTGCTTCTTTTGGATTTTTTTGTTCGATTACGTATAAGAAAACTGCCCAAACTATTCTAACTAAAACAATTCTTAAAAAGGAGCTACTTAATGCTGTTAAAAAAAGAGTTAATGTCCTATTACAGAGGAGAGTTCTTCTATCCCCTAAACAATAAATATAAGAATATTTCCAGCGAAGTTAATCTTAACGAAAATAATGATATAAAACAAACCATTGTTAATGAAAATACTGACCAAAATTCAGCAAATTCTAAAAAAAAAAACTGTTAACCCTTTCTATATCGAAATTGATGATAATTAGACGACGCTAGCCCAAAAATTAACGGAGCTTAAATCCGAAGAACCCGAAATTGCTCTTAAAGGCTAACGCCTTGCTGTACAATGTAAAACCGATGATGACTTCAGGAATACGCAAAGATGGTTAGACAAAAACCAAAAAAAATTACTACTATTGATCCCAGAGAGTTAAGGCCCAAAAAAGTATGCATAAGAGGTCTTTCATGTTACCCCGACATCGAAATCATAGATAAAAGCTTAAAAGAGCATGGTTTCACAATCACTAGGGCTGCCATGCTCAAAAATCGTAAAAAAGGTCATCCTATGCCACTTTATATGGTAAACGTTCTACCTCTTAGTCAATTTGAGGAAATTTACTAAATTAACGTTATACACTATATTTCTGTTAAAATAGAAGCCTTTACCAGTAAAAATAGAGTTAAACAATATTATAAATGACAGGGATATGGACACGCCTCAAAGGTGTGTGGCTTTGATGCAAAAGCGTAAAATGCGGTGAGTTACACCTTAGCACCGCCTGTCAACACAAGGATCGTATAATCCACAAAAGTGCAAGCTGCGGATTAGGACATCCAGCTAATTACCAGGGTTTCCCTAAAACCCTTATTGATTAGAAGATAAAAAGAATCGCAAATCCTCAAATAATATTGATAACCAGGTTTCCAAAGAAACCCAACTGTTTGTACAGATATACTCAAAGACTTCAATTATACCAAAAAAACAAAGACAAATTAACCTTCAACTATTTCTGAAATGATAAACTCCGAAGTTGATGATAATGAAACCGCAAATACTCTTTTCTCAACTACTATTGAAAATTCCTAAAAAACTCAAAAATCTCCCAATTCCTCAAAACCCCTAAAAGTGAGTTTAATAGCATCCAAGAAATATTCAATACTTTCAATGATATCAAAGAAGTTCTACAAATAAAAAAAATTCTAAGCTGTATCAAAAACATTTCAACCCAGACCAAAAAAATTGATAACCCAATTCAAAAACTGCTAATTATAATAACAGAATTTGATAAACTTGCTAACCAACTCAACATTAACGGAGATTAATTTCGTCTTTTCAGTTATACTTTTTTGCCTTTTTTCCATGTTTTGCTTTAAAAAAATAAAAATCACACTTTATTCTTGTTTAATTGTCTTTTATTATTCTTCTCATTAATTTTCTTATCTTATTTACTGTTTTTCAACTTTATCCTTAGAGTTACCAGACTATGCGTGCACCGTCCTCTTTTTCTCTTAATTTACCCTTTGTATCATATGTTTAATTGTTCTGTGAGTTAGAACTCTCCTTATTTATAGTTTTTATTACCAGTTTTTGTGAATATTTCATGTTTTTAAATTCAATTCTCAATTTTAAATATTTAAATATTTTTAAAGTCTTACTCTTTATGCAATGTTGTTAAGCACTCTTATATTTTGAATTAAACTATAATGTATGGTCTCTGAAAGGAGTCTTTATTATGCTGGGTATTCCCTTTGGTAGCTTTTTCACCTGTTCACGGACAGTTCAAGTATGTTAGGAACTAATGGACATTTTTTTATACATATATTGTTATACTAACTTTTTTAATTGTAAGTTTTTACATGCTCTTAAACTTTATTTTTTTGTGGCCACCAGCCACGTCTATCATTTCTATAGCTCCCATTACATTGAAAAATACAGTATCTCTACACCGGATGCAAAGTTGCATGGCAACTAGGGAACCCAGAAAATGACTACATTGTTCCATTGATCCATTTTGTCTGATTGATACTTTATTTTATGAAAACTTTCTAATCGAATCGAAATATTTTCATCTGGTACCACCAAATAACCGATTGTTGGTTTATTCAGCTTTAACTTGCTATGAGATGTGGAATCAACGAAAACCTCGTGTTTTACTGAATTGATATACACTGTTAAAAACATCGTGAAAAATTACCTAAAAAAAAAGGCTATCTATTTTCTGACCAATGAGAACGATCTAAAAACGCCTATGGAACATTCTCATTGGTCAGAAAATAGATAGCCTTTAAAATCAGAGGTAGTTTTTCACGATATTTTTAACAGTGTAGGGTGATTTTTTGAAAACGCTGACCACATTCAGTACACATTTATAGTCGTCCAAATCCTTTAATGTTCAGCTGTTGAAAAATATATTTAAATTTTTTTTTCAAAGCTTTAGAATGTCCCTGAATATTTATTTGTATTTTATATATTTAATCTGGTGTACCTTGCTTTTTTTTTTTCTTTCATCGAGATTGATAATCATCGTTTCCTCAGAATTCGACAAATACATGTTTCATCGTAAAAGACGATATGTTTTGTGGATGCAACTGAAAATGTTACAGATTTTTATTGCAATGATAGATATATCTATTTCAATTTGCTAAACACAAAAAAATTCATTTAGCCAAAATGCAATTAGCATTCACAATCTTCATTAATTAAAAGTTTTGCGAGTTTAGGGGTTATGGTTCTTTTAATATCAGCTCCGCAGTTGCAACAATTGCGTAAACCCCCATTCTCGATATTATCATCTTACATTGGGATGCAGTAAAGGGGATTCTGGCTTCCAATAATTTCACACATAAGTTTAAAAAGTTTGCTTTTAAGTGTTCTTTATTTTATATGGTTTATTATTTTAATGACACCATTCAATCTTTTCTTAAGTTCAGAAAAAGTTTGTTCGGGAATAGCGTGTATGTATAAAGAGCGCAGTAGTTGGTGCTGCAGTGCTTTGCCATCTCTTTAATTTTTGCAATAACTCCAGCATTATGACCCACCATTGCATTCGCATCCTCAATGCATTTATATTCCTATGTGTTTTCCTACGTATTCATCCAACAATATTTCGCCCCTTGGTGTGTTGTTTCGCAGTAATCTGCAAACTGTATGATCCTGATAGCTTTGTGAAACCTCATTCAGACTAGAGTTAGTAAGGCAAATAATTTTAATCAAGTTAATTCTCTCAAACACCATAGTAATAGAGAAGTCAAGTCTAGTTCCGGGTGCCCATTTCAAAAAAGTAATTTAAGACACTTAATTTCCCTAGTCTGAACGGGATATTAGTTTATGTAAGTGAAAAATAGTAACAAAACTGCTTATCCAATGAAGTCAGTAGATTCATGCATTTGTCGTGCAAATTTAGTAATTCTGCAGAGGCTGTTAAGTGTTTTTTACGTCCCCAGTCATATAGTTATTTTTTTTTAAATGATGTCATTTGACAAGGGAATATTAGACACTAAATTAAAAACATTTTTTAAATCGCATTCTTCACAGTATCAATTTTACAAGGCTTATTAAAAGTCTCTACAATTATATGATCTTTACGAACTCAAGCGACTCGTTAAACTATCATGTAGGGTCCAGGGGGTTTTAGGCGCAGACTTAAAGGGGGATACGGAGTCAAACAAGGCAAACTTCCATCACTAATTTTAAAACTGTATTTTTGTCCTAATTAATCACATTGATTAAACAGGACAAAAGAGAAATTTTAAATTAGTGGAAAAAACTTCACCTTAAGTTACACTGAGAGGAATTGAGAAATTCAAATATCCAAATTTTCTTTCTGAATACAATTTCTCGCTTTCATACATTAAATTTATGTTTGTTTCTCTTCTTATCGCATTCTTTGATCTGAAAACGTAAAAACAGAGTGCTAGTAGAAATTAATATGGAACCGGAAATATTTTAAAGTAATTGTAATTTATCTTTTTAAAAGTGTTCTGAGAGATGAGGATAATTAGTTATCGATGATAAATGCTTTTGTTACAAAAGAATCGAATCTGTTTACATTTTTGAAAAATAAAACTTCCCTTTAAATATGTGGGTCTCCTTGAAACATTCTTTATTTTCTTAAAGCGCAGCGGAGTCCCTAGGTCTCCGTTGAACACAGTTTGGGTACCTCTGCTGTAACAAATATTCCTGTAAAGCACGCACTTCTTTGGGGATGTTTTTAGTTTACAGCAACATAACCTCTTGCTTGAGAGCGTACCCATACCCTAGAAAGATGACGCCTTTCAACTACTAAGGTGTGCTATACAGGGTATCCCAAAAGTCCCTGAAATATTTTAAAATTCAGTATAAAAATCAACGCTTTGGAATAGAATGCTTCTCATGATTAAAAGTTTTCTTCAATAGAATAAAAAATTGGTTCCGAACTCCGATCATAGATTGTACACTTGTCCGTATGTTAGGTTTTAAACATGCGTTTTTCTGATTTTCAGATTCATTTTCATTTGGTTTTGAAATACCAACATACGCAATCCGTTTTTACGCTGGGAATCGTCATTTCTGTGTCACAGCATCAAATCTAATCTGAAAATCACAAAAAACGCATGCTAGAAACCAACACATACGAACAAGAGGCCCATTTATGATAGAAGTTTAGAATTAATTACTTTCATTCACTTGAAGAAAACTTTTCTTCGTGAGAAGCGTTATATTCCAAAACTTCACTCCTGTACGACAATTACTTGATTCTATATTGTCGATATAGAATAAATAATATTTCAATAATATTCAAATAATATTCAATAATATTCAAATAATATTTCAATATTATTTGAAATAATAGTCAAATAATATTGTCAAATTTTATATCATTAAAATGCGCCAGGGACTTTAGAGACATTCTGTATATCTTTGTACTCGTCACTATTCACGTTAAAGTAACAACAATCATTTCATGAGTTAGCACAAACCTTTTCGACAAATATATATTTTTCTATTTAAAAAGAGATTTATACCAGATCCTCTATCATTTCAAATATAGTGTACGATGTTCTATGTTCCTGCATGAAACATAACTTTGTTTTATGTACATAATCACAAAACAAAATTGTAATTGTTTTCACATGAGAATTCCCATTTAAAAGAAGCTACACACGTAATTTTATTTTTCTAGATCAAATCAGTTTTCACGGAATATAATAAATACGGTTTTTTGAGTAGATTAGCTATAGTCCTTTATTGTGATTTTTTTGGGATGGTAGTAAGTACATTTTGTTATTGATATGTTAGGACGTTTCTTTATCATTTTTTAGCTATATATCTATGCAAGCGTTCCAACCATTGTAGTTACTCTACGAATCCCAATTTGAAAGCAAAATATGTAATTCTGTATTTAATGAATCTCAATTTAGACACAAAATATCCTTTGCTACTTTTCTTTTACAAAAAAAAAAAAAAAAAAAAAAAAAAAAAACTTTAAATGATGTTTTCATAACCCTTTTCCAAGAGCTTTAGAAGTTGTATTATAAAGCGAGTTATAACATGCACAATAAACATTCCCCAGGAAACACAAAACCACATTTGAAAGAAAATTAGTCGTCAGACTTCTGTAAAAAAATAGAGTACGCAAATAGAAATGTCTGTACTGAGTATCAGTAACGTATTAAACTATGTTATAATTTGCTGCATAAATACAAAGTTAAATATTCATTAAGATGGATTTACCCAGATACATGCGTAAGCTACATGCGGATGTTTCATACGTGGTGGTAGGGTGCTGTCTTACACAAAAAGATGAAAAGGGTCAGTTTAAACCTATAGCTTTCGCTAGTCAAAAATTGGCAGAGGCTTAGCGCTCTTGGCCTAGTATAGAGAAAAGGACTTGAAGTGTTTCTCTTCGGGTGGCAGAAATTCGAAAAGTGGGCATATGGGTTTCAAATCTAATTCGTAACTGAGGAAGAACTGGGAGGAGCAGGTAATGGCTACTGAAGCTGATGCAGTTAATAGGTAATTAATATTATTGCCAAGTGTGCTCAGCTGAATTATATTTTACATTTCTATGTGTCTGTATTTTGTATTTATAAAAATGTGCTATCAAATTATGTTTTTTATTTATAATCATATTATCATACTGTTCAATGGAAATGTCAGCAGTAAATGTTCAGGCTACTTGAAATATGTATGAACAATAATACAGAAAAAAACACGCAGAGTTTTCGTACCAGATGAACTATTTAAACTTTTATAAGGCTGCATATTGTTTATGTATCATTTGCGGTAAATCTTCCATGTGTTTGCAGAACATTAATTTAAATGGCATATTTTTCGTTAAGGTGGGGGAGTGTCATGTCTTTGATGATAATGAGACCTATGCATAATATAAATTACTGTCTAATTAATTTTCTTCTTTATGTTATCTACGTATCTGTATCTGCCTAGCTACGTACTTGGGTTATGGACACAATATCTTATCTGTAAGTTTTTAATAAGTAAAATATGCAAAGAAGGTTTTAAAAGATTGATTAATATTATCTAGTTGAATGTAGATTGTACAAAAGACAGGTATGCTGACACGTCTTTTGTGTCTAAATAGAGAAAAGGAAGAGTTGTGAATTAAAGTTTTTTTGTGACGACATGTCAGTAAACAAGCGAGTAGAAGAACACGTGAGTTCCAAGTGAAAATAGATGTGAAAACTCTGGAGTCTGTCAGGAAAAAGGGAAAGAAAAAGTAGTAGAGAATCAGTTTTAAGCAAAGATGTGAAGGTTGGTTGGTCGTGATGTGGGCACCAGGAGTGTTTTATCAGAAGTGTAAATGTTTGTCAATATCTCCTACAGACCTGTGCAGTCACAGTGTCAGATAATCCTAGCACAGTACGATCAAGAAATGCGGGAGTAAAATGTATGTAGTGATATAACATTGTGTTAGATAATATCTGAAAGTGTAATTTAACTGAGGGCAATGTCTGATATAAAACGAAAATATTGTGGTTTTACGTAACTATTTAAGTGTACTGTATATAAAACTTTCATTTAATATTCAGTGGAAGTATCCTGGTGAACTGATTCTGAATCTTATATCGTGCCCGGTATCACGCACCTATACCAGTAGTGACATCATATCAATTAAGGATTATATATATATTTATGTCTTTGCGTATGGTAGATTATAATCGGAGTGATATTTATCACAATATCGGTACCATCTCTACTACAATATAGAAAAGGTAGTATACAACTTCGAGTAGAATATTTTATAACAAAGGAAGTATAATATATCTATGAAAGGGAAAGTTTTTCTATGAAAAAAATTGAAAACACTTTAACTCATGAACGGGTAAAAATTTTACTCAAGTCATATAAAAATATTTAAACGATAAATTTTATTTAATACTCTGTAATTTAAATATTTAATTTATTTCTCTATGGTATAAGTTGGATTTTTTTTCTCTGAATCAAAGTATATTAAATTTTCACCGGTCATATTCACCATCATGGCCATTTTACTGAAAAACTTTTCAATAATAACCCATATTTTCGAATCTAGAATATGAATCTAGCCCCGTGAATTAACTTTTATTTACATCTTGACGAAATGCCTAGGAGTAATTTCAAATATATTGATTTTTTTCTGTTAAAGTGATCGATTTTAGGGGGTGCTGTAGTAAGTAAAATCCCTTACTCTAGGATTGAACTTTAATAAAATGTTTCTTATTATTTTTCAATGTAATTTATCGTAAATTTATTATAAATCTTCTTAATATTATCCATAACTTTTGTAGTAATATGTTTCTTATAGGATAAACTCTTGCAGCAAAAAAATTGGCTGAGGGGATTTAATGAAACATTCAAACTACAACAACTTCTTATTTATGAAACATATCGAACCTGTTTCAAGATGTTATTATTTCTCTGGAAAGGACTTTGATATCTACAGAGTGGCGAGTTGTCAGGGAAAAACACAGTCAAAAAAGGTGTTAAATACCCATATTTTGTTAAAGAAGAATTGGCCTTGTTTATTCCCTTTATATTATTCCGCGTATTTTCTAGAAGAAAATACTGGTAGTTTCCACTTTTGTTGACTGTGTTTTTTCCTTGACCACTCGCCATCCTGATCTACCGGTACGTGTAGGCCTGTGGCAGGTTTTTTTTTTTTTTTTTTTTTTTTTTTTTTTTTTTTTTTTTTACCCTGGGCACCGTTGTGCTCTATAGCATATGTCCCGGCCAAGAAGTTGGCCTAACATGGAACCCTCGATGTTTAGTTCCTACCTAGTTCTTGGTTCTCGTTTTATAGACCCCGAACGGATGAAAAGCTTAGTGAATCTTTCCCAGTAGGGGTGACTCTCGATCGGCAGAGTCGCGATCAGACGTGCTGACCGCTACGTCACCGAGCTTCCAAATGCTGTTTATAAAGCTAAAATTTTTATTGAATCAAAATTATAGTGTAAAATCGTGTTATTACATTTAAACTTTTAAACATTTGTCACTACTTTAATAGGGAGATGGTGCTCTAAGTTTATTTTATTACAAAAAAATCCAGAAAACAAAACTCTGTAAAAGTTTTGCCGTTTGAATTTATGGGTGAATATCTGCTGTATAAAAATTATAGATTTTTGTTAATCATACAAAGCATTAAAGTACAGAGATCTTCACAAAATATAACTATAGAATATACATTAAGAAAAAGCAAAAAGAGTAAATGCGATGATCATTTAAAAAAAAAATGTGATGAAAAAAAGGATTCCCCAATTTAGATACGCGTTCATTACAAAAGTAATTTGTTATGAAAGATGTCCATTTTTATGCTTCTGAAAATTTTAAATGCATGTAAAGCAATGTTTGTGTTTTGTTTTTTTAAATTTTGATAAACTTTATTTACATTAAAAGTACTGGCTTATAAAAAGAAATCCTGTTAGATTCAACTCTGTAAAGTGAATTTTGTTTTCTAATCTGATTTCTTAAAAAATGTTATTTAACAGTATAAGAAAGAAACTAGAAATTAAATGTTATTTTTTGCTAATTAGGGTCTTTTTTTTGTCTAAAGCTCATTTATCATTGTCTTAGAAATGAAACTTTAACAATAAATCATTTTCTCGTTGTGTAAGTAGAAATAGAAACTCATAAAATGAAATTACATAATTATAGAATACAGTTCTGAAAGATAAATGCTATTTCCATTAACGACTTTTTTATTTTCCTAAATCTGTTTAATAACAATTTTATAAATATATTAACTTAAAAAAATCTGTTTTAAACTTTTATAATGTACAAGAATTTAATGAGTAAATAAACATTTTACATAATGCATAAAATATTTAAGTTAAAGTTTAGTTAAATAAAGAAAAAATCTTATATAAAAGTAAAATTTGAAAATAACAATATTCAAACAGAATAGATTTTGCAAATAAATTTAGGCGAATTATTCACAATGTTGAATGTGCTTACCTTCGTAAAATTCCATGTGTATTGTTGGCATGATTGGGAAAAAACTACCAATATACCAAATTGAAATTTTTATTTTTTTATAATTAATAAAGACTAATATTCGAAACGCTATTTTTATGTTGTGTAATCATAAAGGAATTTCGCATGCGCTACCTGAACATATAACGATTTTCTTAAGGAAAACCATTTGTGGTAAATTACAGTCGCAAGAAACACAAGGAGACAAAACTGTTCCATGTAAATATGACATGTATTGCCAGTCATGTATTTTAAAACATAATTTAAATAATGAGATACGAATTTCCATATGATATTTGAATGTTTTTAATTTCGTACCTTTTTTAATGAATAATAATAACAATATATTGGTTTCACTCTAGTTCATCTGTACACTGAAATAAAAAAATATATATATACCGCCTTCATCTAGAACGAATAGTTATATTTTTCTAAATCTCTAAACTACACTCTAAATTAAAATGCCTGAAATTCAGACACTTAAATGTCTGAAGCGAAGTGTTATAATTCCAGACGTTTTAAAAGTCTTAATTTTTTCAGACACTTTATGCGTCTGAATTTCAGACACTTCATGCGTCTAAATCGCAGTCATTTTTTATAGCCATTATACGTAGCCATGTTTGACCACATTGAGCCCTGAAAAAACATTTGGCGTTGGTTCTGCTCCCTCCACCACCTCCATTTTAGAGTCTCTTGAAGATGGTATGCAATTTTCGTAAACCTGATACGTAATCTTTTTCAACATCGCACTCATTATAATCAATATTTTGAAATTCTAGAGTACAACAAGATTAAAAACAAAAAAATATTTATATAAGTACAATAAAACCTCTGAATAGGGGGCACCTAGAGGATTTGTCATCAATTCAGAGGTGTCTGCTTTTCCAAGGTAGAAATATATAAAACTTTTAAATGTTGTGAATGAGAAAAGCATTTTTTAAATAGTGGTGTTCTCAATTTAAGAGTGTCCAATGGAGGTTTACTGCAAAACCATCATATGGAATACTTTATTTAGCGAACACACACCTTTTTCAACATAAGCACATATTTTTATCCAGAAAATCGAACATCTTCGAATAGCAAACAAATTCAGCATTCCAGAAGGCCTTGTTATTGAGAGGTTTTCTCCAGTGGTGTAGTCGTAAAAAAAGCTGAGAGCATGCGCTCTAGGCAGAGTGTATACGCTCAAGGCAGAGGGATTGCCCTACAGTTTAAATACTATAGCTTTTTTGAGAAACAGAGGGTATACGGTCTTCCTTAAAAAATTCTAGAAAGTATACGGCGTATACCACCGTATACCCTCCACTACATCCCTGTCTTGCTGTATTTAGATTTTTTTATTTATTTAGTTTTCGATTTTATTCTACATTAGGAGTTCAAAATAATGATTATAATAAAAACAATGTCGAGGCAAATTTAAAATGCAAGCTTTACAAAAGTTGCATATTTAATTTGAAACCCCTAAAATGTTAGGGAAAGGGAAGGGACATTGCCCAGGTTGCCCATGCTTCAATCAAATCCATTTTCTGCAAAATATCCAACTCTGTATAATGTTCGCTAAATAGAGGTTCCCGATATTCGGGAATGGTAGTTTAGAGGTTAATGAACTATCCCTAATTCCGGACAACTCTATTAAGCAAAAACCCTTTTTAATACAAATCACATACATATTTGTTTATTTTTACATCACAAAAGCAGACACTTCCGATTATCTAACAATTTCCGCAATCCGAACTTATCTATCATTAAAAATAAATAAATAAATATCCTATACTAGTAACATGAAGAAAAAGTAACTTATAGTTTCCGAAACATCTTTTGTCTTCAATATGTATCGTAATATCTAATTGTCATTTTTGTATTTTTCGTATAAGTGCATATAAATTAAGTTATGAAAACAAAAATTTTAAGTGCGAAATCTAGTTATAGATTTTTACTTTTCCCCATTATAAATTTCAAATTACTTTTAATACTAAAAATAAACAAAAATAATCAATATTAGAGTTGATTTTAAATCAAATATAGATATATATATATTTTCACTGATCGATTCACAATTACTAGCAGCACGTAACTCTTATGAAAACATCATATTATTTCATGTACTTTATTTATCTTATTTTTATTTGCGAATTTGGGATAGGAAGGAATAGCTGATTAAATCTTAACGAATAGTTCATGAAAGCATTATTACTCAGGAAGTTAGAAAGAAGGAAAGCATTAGAAAATCTTTTAAAGCTTTTTTTTTATTATTATTTATTTCTGGTCGGTTCTGGTGGATAAGAAGTAGCAAAACAAGAGAATGAATTTAACTTATAATGTTTTTCTGTTAGAGGTATCATTTTAAATGTGGGAAAAAATGAGAATCTGGAATATACAATCTAGAATACAAGACAACGCCATAAGTCTAAATATATATACTTCTAGAATTAGTGGTTTTCTCTGCAAAAAGATTCAAAACTAATACCATTTTATGCAGGATTTTGATCAGCGCTGCTTAGAAAATCATAAAAGACACTAATTTTAGTACTAAAAAGAAAAATTGTGACACTTACTAAATCCCGTTGGAAGAAGTAAGAAAAATTCCTCGATTTGAAATTTTAAAAACTATAACAGTGAGGAAAAAAGACTTGCATCGTTTTAGAAGGAAATCCATTTTTTCATCCGGTTTGCCACATCTAGAGAATGAAATGCTTCATCCTCAATACATAACCCACCATACAACATTTTTTTTTAAAACCAGTTTTGACAAGACGAAGATGAATAACACAATGTTATCGATGCAAATTAACACGAAGTCCGTTCCACAACTTTTGTAGAGTCCCGGATGTAATAATCTTCATGCGTTGACTGCTTCTGTGTCTATCCCGCCTTTATATCGACGACAGCTTATCAGAAACATTGGGTGTCAAATACACAATTCAGATGTACGTATTCAATACATAAGTAAACTAAGTGAATACGAATTAAAATCGGAAAACTTCAGATTTAGCAAAAAAAAATAAATTAATTAATTAATTAATTAATTAAAATATACGCGTACATAAAAACAAACTTTCAGTTTGAATTTCAACGTACACCAAGTTCGAACGAAAGAATCTAAAACGCATGCGCAACTGAGAGTGTCCCCTTTGGGTTAGTACGTAGGAAGAACGGGATAAACAAAACGTTTTAAATTAAGACATGTTTGAAGCAACGAAGTGTCTTAAAATAAGACGTTTGCAGATATTTTAGACACTATTCACAGTTCGTTTGCACCATGATCATAGTAAGTCACTTATGTGTATTTAATTAAGACTATCTATGGTGTATTAGTTTTCAGATTATAACACTTAAGTGTCTGAAATTATTTTTCAGTCACATATGTGTCTGAATTTAAGACCCCCTCTATAATGAAATATATATATATATTTTAAGAATTTTTCTTAGCAGTCAAATTCTCATCTAAACCTATCGATAAAACACAAACTACCCCATTTCTCTTATTCTTAGTCACAGTAATCCATTCAACAAATACTCCCAATAGACAGGCGCCAACCACAATTATGGTAATTTCGTTCTTTTTATTCGATTTCAATATACAATAATTTTAATATACTGAACTGTAATAATTTCTTTAAGTGCAGAAGAAACATTTTTCGCTTTAAGGCGACAGTGGACGTTCAAAAACATTTTCTACAGTTTTTGCTCAATTGTTTTGAAATTTAATACACATATAATTTGTGCAATAATTAAGAAAATTTCTTAATTTCCTTAAAAAATATTAATATGCAAATGAGTAATTAATTAATAATTTGCTAATTAGTGATACAAATTAAAAATGCTCCATGCGCATTAAATTTTGTTTCAGAAATTTGTAATTTTTTTTAAGGATAGCTTTATGATATTATATCAAAAATTGGTATACATTTTAAAACTATATGGCGTACTTTGGCAGAAAAAAATTATAAACATATAATATTGATCATTTCGGATAAAATTTAATGATAAAATATTACTTTTTTAATCTTTATATGAAATAATGTACACATATTAATAGCAAGTTTTGTAATAAAGTATATCAACAACAATATTACCAAGTATTATGAAAATTGGTATAAAATTAAGACGCATGGAGCATTTTGAACTTACTCAGTCAGCGAAAATTCTCATTTTGAGAAAACTGGATTTAAAGTTTTATTTTAAGTGTAGATTAACGGTTGTTTAAGTTAGAAAAACAGCTGTATCTCTGCAAAAAATTATCGGATTTGAATATTTTTTTTTTATTTGAAAGCGGAAGATTGCCAGAACATTTTTTCCCAAAAAACAAAAAAATTATTTTTTAAATGTTTTTTTGCGATTTTGAACGTCCACTGTCGCCTTAGAAAAATATTTTAAAATTTACCTTTCATTTCTGGTAGAATTCTAAACATTTCCATTCCTCTAAAAAATATACTTATTTAAGAATGTTTCTTAGCAGTCAAATTCTCAGCTAAACCTGTCGATAAAAAACAAACTACCCCACTTCTCTTAATATTTGTCACAGTAATCCACTCACCAAATACCCCGAATAGAAAGCATAAAATTCGATTATGATAATTTCGTTCTTTTTATTCGATTTCACTATACAATAATTTTTAATAAAATGAACTTCAATAATTTCTTTAAATAAATGAGAAACGTATTCCGCTTAAATAACAAAAATATTTTAAAATTTACGTTTCATTTCTGATAGAATTCTAAACTTTTCCATTTCTTTAAAAAATATACTTTTTTAAGAATGTTTCTTAGCAGTCAAATTCTCAGCTAAACCTATCGATAAAAAACAAAATACCCCACTTCTCTTATTCTTTTTCACAGTAATCCACTCATAAAATACCCCCAGTAGACAAAGCACAAACCGCAATTATGGTAATATCGTTCTTTTTATTTGATTTCAATATACAATAATTTTTAATATAATGAACTGTAATAATTTCTTTAAGTGCAGAAGAACCGTTTCTCGCTTTAAAAA
This sequence comes from Maratus speciosus, assembly GCA_963932465.1. Taxonomy (NCBI): domain Eukaryota; kingdom Metazoa; phylum Arthropoda; class Arachnida; order Araneae; family Salticidae; genus Maratus; species Maratus speciosus. The sequence continues at coordinate 375,375,594 of OZ010788.1, read as the reverse complement.
AAATATTTTGAAATTTACGTTTCATTTCTGATAGAGTTCTAAACCTTTTCCATTTTTTTAAAAAATACATACTTTTATAAGAATCTTTTTTAGCAGTCAAATTCTCAGCTAAACCTGTCGATAAAAAACAAACTACCCCACTTCTCTTATTCTTTGTCATAGTAATCCACTCACCAAATACCCCCAATAGACAAGGATCAACTGTATCTTTATTGTAACATATCTTTGATAGACACACTTCCATACTCAGCAATACTACTACTTGATATAATAAATTTCAGTCACCGTCGGGGACTTCTTACGCTGATCGCAGCTCCCTTCGATTTTGATCACACTACCCCGAATTGAATATGTCCCTTACCCCGAGCAGTCACTCCTCCACGGACTATTTCATCGGATGATTTTCAGGCGCCACACGACGTAAATGTGATTACGGGTAAGCCCCACCATCCATCGGTTGTCACAGCATATAACCAGGGCAACCATGTCAGCAGACAGAGCGGAAGATATTGAAGAATTTCCTCAAATTGCATCTTCTTCCTCACTCCCTTTATATGTACATAAATATGTGCGTGCGGGAATGTATATATAAATGTATGTATGTGTGTGTGTGTGCCCATTTGTATATTTTCAATGAGCGCAACGAGTGAGATTGTTATTAGATGCAAAAATTTCTTTCCTTTGCATTCGGGATATATATATATATATATATATATATATATACTGAGGTGTGAAAAAAACATTTAACAGAAAGATGTAATGATATGTTTTGAAAAAATGACTTTTAAACTTCGGACTTAAAGTAATCGTCAAGATTATAATTTTTATATCTAAAAAATGTGTATTTCATTTAATAAAACTAGGTATCCAACCCGAGTTTCCCAAGTTACAGAATCCTGATAACAGAATCTATTTTTAATTAGATGAAAACACTTAGATAAGATGATTACATTTTTATTTTATATTTCCCACTAACAACAAAAAATACTTTTATTATTCAATAATAACAACAATGTATTCAAATAAATGTCTGAAATTTATCAAAAGCGATATTTTCGTATTAGCCGCATGTCAGGTGTTAAGAGCAAAAATAATCAACAAAGATCGCTTCGAAAATATTTTTTACACTAATAAAGTCAAGGTTTAATCGCATAGTTTGGTTACAAATCTGTTAAATTTGTGTTTTACTAGTTTCATTTTATTATTTTACTACCTGACACGCTCATCTTTGCCCGCACCCGTGATAATTAACTTACATATACCTGAAATAAATGTTGAATAATATATTTTAATAGGGAAACCTCTCCAACGCACGTTCCTATTTTTGTTTTTGTAGGAGAAACTAAAAATTTAAATTACTTTAAATAAAAGAAAATATTTCAAAATGATAAAAATTCCTATATCTATAATAATAAAGAAAGACGTTTGTGTGTGAGTGAGTGTGACGACGGTGTTCTGAAGAGACCACTGTACGTAGAGCTACAAAATTTGGGGAAAAGGTACGCCTATATATGAAGTTTTGCACCTCGAAGCCCGATTTTTGATTTTTTTGATTTAATTTTTTATGCGATTTTTAGCACTTTTTTTAAGTTTCGAGGAGATTTTTCCATATAAGTGAGAAGAATATGGTTTCTTTCTTTTAACCCAATATAGTAAATTTTGTTCTCTTTTCAAAAAAGTTTAATCGGAATTCGTGCAGCACATTTTGAATTTTTAGAGAATATTTAATGCAATTATTGAATAGCATTTAATGCATTTCCATACCTATAAGGAGGTTACCGTAGAGGGACTAAGTTCGATGCCGCCAAGTTTGTCACCAACTTGGCGGTATATCGCCAAATTTGGCGACCAAATTGAGTCACCAAAAGTGACGCCAACTTAGCGATATCTCTAATATTTCACCAAATTCCCATAGACTTCCATTGTAAACCAATATGGATTACTTGCTTACATAAAATCAACAAATTGAGATATTTTAATGGAACAAAAACTAATATTAACTTAAGGAATTATATTAATTCGATTTTCCCACATTAGGGAAAAGATTACGGTTTCTTTCTTTTAACCCAATATAGTAAATTTTGCTCTCTTTTCAAAAAAGTTTATAAAGAAATCGTACAGCGATTTTTCAATTTTTAACGATTTTTTTATGCGATTATTCAACAGCATGTAATGCATCTCCATACCTATAAGGGGGGTTACCGTAGGGGGGATCTAGTTCTGTCGCCAAATTTGGCGGACAAAATTAGTCGCCAAAAGTTACGCCAACTTGGCGATATCTCTAATAATTCGCCAAATTCCCATAGACTTCCACTGTAAAATAATAGGGTTTACTTGCTTACAGAAAATCAACAAATTGAGATATTTTAATGCAACAAAAACTAATATTAACTTACGGGATTATATTAATTATATTTAAGGGAGTCCAAGTAAATTAATTTCGAATAAAAGTAACATGGTCTAATGCTTAGCATGATTTCCAAAATATAAATTTTAAGAGCGCCCGCAGGTCAAAGGTATTAGATTTGAAACTTTTATCCAATTATAGTAAATTTTGACTTTTGTGATTTTTGAACTTTTTGTGATTTTTAATGCGATTTTTACATTTCTTCGCGATCTGCTGCAAATTTTTGACATTCCATTTTTGACCTAAAGTACATTCTGCCCTCATCGCAATAAAGTTTATTCGCATTTCGTATAGCAATTTTCGAATTTTTCGGGAGTTTAGTATGTGATTTTTAGTGTATTTTAGCGATTTGCTACTATTTTTCCACATTAGTGAAAGGAGTCAACCTGCAATCCTCGAACACAATATATAATTTTTTTTTCTCTTTTCAAAATTTGAGAATAGATTAAAAAAATTTTTGCGATATCTTATTGTGATTTTCAGAGATTTTTCGTAATTCCTCCTGTTTTTTGATGTACCCGGGCAACGCTGGGCAAGTTCGTTAGTTTATCTATAATTTCAAGTTAAAAACATAATGTCTTCTAAACATGTACTCGTATATTTTTTTAGTGTTAAAATATTTATATTTATTTGCAGAAATATTGCTCTAAAAAGCTAAACATTCTCCAGACTTTCTTTTTTTAAATATTTCTAATTGCTTAAACATTTTAAGATTTTATATGTTACAAAAAGTGTGAACCCAATGACCGTGTAAAAAATTGTGTTGAAATTCTAATATTTAGTCGTAAAACGCTGCCTAAAATTTAAGAAAAACGTAACCGTAAAGTGACTCCGAGAAAGAATTTTTTGAGAAATATGATATCATTATTTTTCAAAATCAAAGACACCGTAAGAAATGTAAACGTCATTTATTGGTTCATTTTTTATTATGAAAGAAAACACATTTTTTATGTGCGAAAATCGAAATTCTTTATTGAACATGGAAGGTGGGTCTATGCCATTTATTTATGGAATACAATATCGCACATGTGACCACCGCATCTCCGCTTACATGCCCATCCGAACATCAAAATTTCCGATAATTTTTCCTAGAATGATCGTAACCATGGGCAAAATTTCAGCCCGGATGTTACAATTGAGATCTTGGATTGCGCGGGAGGCATGGCTTACTCTTTACTTTTCAGAAACTCCCAAAGAAAATAATCCTTTGTGGTTAAATCGCATGATCTTGGCGGACAATTCACTTCAGAATTTCTTGAAATTACGTGATCTTGAAATTTCACGTTCAATAAGTTGATGGTTTGGCGAGCTGTCTGTGCTGTTGCACCGTCTTGTCATACACATAGCATAGGTGCCAACCTCAAACTAATCTTCCGTAATGCTTGGGTTAATTTGACCCTGGTTTAATACGTTTCAAACCAGAATTTTTTTTAAAGAAATGAAATTCAATATGTTCCAAGTAGAAACCTGGAATTAAATAAATAAGCATTCATGAAATAAAATTTCTGGTTGGTGAATGTGATTAACCTGAGTCAAATTAATCTAGACATTACGGAAGATTAGGGAAGGTTGGCAGCTTTGACATAGCATATATAACTACAAATGGCATACATTTGACAGTTCACACATGTATGACACGTGACAGCTGACACAAATAACCTGTGAAATATCCATAGTTAAAAAAAGAACCAACAGAGGGGCCACCCTATGTAATGTACTTTTTAAAGTGAAATGAAAAAAGACACTATGAGTTTCGTTTCTCTTCTTACTTTTGTTTCGGTTTAATTTGATACCTGACATTGTAAAATTTATTCCATTAGCTATTTATCAGTGGTTCCACTAGTCCGTTTTTTTCCTTACTTTTCTACTATTATTTCCAACAAAGATCTCTATTGTTGATTTTTATAACGTGTTCAATTGAAATCTATCATGGAGATTATTATTTGGAAACACGTTTATTCTAATTAATTGATTAAATATTATTAGGTTTGATTTAATTTGCTTTTTATATGGTTTTATTTCATTCGGTATTATATAAAATGGAGTAAAGAAACCTTCTACTATAAGATTACGATAAACAGTGTAGAATATAATACTACAGTTTTTATGCTTGTAAGTAAACATTTATTTTCCAGAAGGGAAAAAGCTTTCAAAAGAAATATATCGCTCTAAACGAAACTTAGAATTATTATCTTTTACGCATTTCATAAATTATGGAAATGCTAATTTTACCCTAATGAAAGTTTTATTTTTATCAACAATGTAAAGAATATAAGTTGTCACTAGAAAATTTAAATGCGCTTTCAATTTTTATCCGTTTGAGTTAGTATGCAATCTAAATCGAAAAATTGTTCAAAATAAGGTAGAAATCAATTTCGATGAAATAGCCTTATCATTAATTTTCCAAAAGTTATGTTTTTAAAGTTTTATGAAATTTGGAAATTTTCCGGTTCTAAAAACAGATAAAACATTTTTTATTGAAAATAATTATAAGAATGTCCAAATAGACTTTTTTATTTCTTTAAGGACAGATTAAATAAAACAAAAATACCTGTAAAAACATTTTGTTATTTAGGTATTGTTTATTTAAATAAAGTAACGGCTTAAGTTGGAAACACTGATTTTACATTTTGTATTTCCCCAAATTTGAAAGAGAGGAGGTGGTGGGGTCTGTAGTATACAATAAGTGAATTTAACTTCTAACATTATACTGATACCCACAAAAATGAGTTAATTCGCATTAAAAATAGCTTTTAAGTAAAAAAAAAAAATACAAAAGTCTAATTTTTGAAACTTTTAAAACTTTTTTATATCTTTAACCCTTTAGTGCGCAGCTTTGCATATATGCAGACAACAGTGTTCTGAATTTAATATATATATATATATTTTTATTCTTATATACCTAATTCACACCAGAAAATTAAAATAGCAATATATTCTTTAAATAATAACAGACTTCCCGTATTTAAATAAAGCTTAAATTAACCATTGAATCTTTCTGGTGTAAAGTCAAATTCTCTGGAATACATAATTTCTAGAACGTATTCTATCATGGGAATTAAAGGGTTAAAGGTTAATCTTTATAAAATAAGTAATTATATATTGTAAGGTATTTGGAGACATACTTATTAAAATATTTACTAATTTGCAATATTTTAGCTTAAAACAGCCACATGGCAGTGGTTTTTACTTGTATTGCAGATGTGCACACTGCAAATAGAGGCGTCTTAAATTAAGACACATATGTGACTGAAAAGGTATTTCAGACACTTAAGTATCTGAATCTGAAAATTCAGTCATGATAGATGTCTTAATTTAAAACATATAAGTGTCTTACTATGATCATGGTGTAAACGAACTGATAAAGGTGTCTAAAAAATCTGCAAGTGTCTACTTTTAAGACACTTTGTAACTCCGTTCCGCATTAACCACCAGGGGGCACTCTAGTTGCGCATGCTTTTTAGATGCCTTTCGTTCGAATTGGATGTTCGTTTGTAATTCAAACTGAGCGTTTGTTTTATCTACGCGTACATTTTAACTAATAATTTATTTTGACTTGATTCGGTTTTTGCGGAATGTGAAGTTCCAGGATTTAATCCGTATCGACATAGTGATATTCCATATTAATGAAAGGTGTCAAGCAATAACAATAATATAGTGTTCTTCGTCTCGTCAAAGCAGGTAAAGAGAACTGTTGTCTGGCGGGCTCTGTTTTTAGGATGGAAATATTCCATTCTTTTAACAGAGCTAGTCGGATGTGCAAAGGGATTTTATTTTTTAAATACGAGTCTGCTTAACTCACGGATACTAACGTAGCCTCCAATCCGGACGTCGCTTGGGTGGATGTGATTTTGGAATAATCACACCTTTTTCCAGGTAAGTGAACCCTTCACTATGTATTGAAAACTCTCTGCGAATGTTTTCTCTTTAAATAGAGACCTCACACGAGTCTATTGCTTTATTAGTTCCTGAGTTATGCCAAAATTTGTTTAAAGCATTTTGCCTATGGGATTTCCATGTTAAAATTTTATCTTGCTAATATTTAAATTTCTACTATTCAAATCATCTGCAATCATGTTTCTGTATTATTTTACATCCGATGTTATCCTTAAAATAAGTTTTGGCAAGTCTGCATGGTGTATTAGTTGTTACTGAATCTATTGAGATACACCATCCTAAGCCTTCTTTCTCTGTCTACTCGCACGCCATTACTTTAAAAATAGCAGTGACAGCACCTGTTGATCGGCTCATAATTTCTTAATTACCATCAAGGCTATCTTAACAGCGTTTTCTTAGAGTAATTATTACATAGGAGTACCTTTTATATGGGTTTTATTTATGTATACAACATTTTTATAAGCATTTAATGCGACAGCATTTGTAACGTTCACATCGGTTTTACATTTCCAATAGGTTTAATACGTGATATGTACTGAAATTCCCAACTCTTTATAGTAAACATCCTTATTTAATTTTTATTTATTATGTATGCTTTTCATGTCTGATGACGTTTTCTTGCGTCTCGGATTTTATACACCGTGATAAATTTTAAGTTATTTAAAAGAATATAGTTCGAAAATCCTTCCATTTACCCATATCATTAATTCCCACATACATACAGCGAATTACTTGTCTTCATGTATTAGATTAAACTGTTTTGACTGATAAAACTCAAATCCGGTCATGAAATCTGTTTTTTCCTTCTGCTATATACTTTTGTTGTTTCCGAGCATTTTAGAAATATTCTATTTCCTACACTGAAAGTAGTCAACTTCAGATGTTTTCATTTTCAAGCCCGGTGATTCACACCACAATTTGAAGACTCATCAGAAATCGTCTGAAATCTGTAGACGTAAAGCGGAGAAAATTTTGTTGGCGTCTTCAATAAATCTTATTTAACGATTTAGAAAATGTTCTCGCCTTAAGTCTGTATTAGTCATAATGATTATTTGTAAATTCTTAAATTCATGTAATTATGTGCTGTTAACATAATTGTAAAAATACAGTAAATATATACAGCTATATTTCATTCGAAATCAATTATAATATTGATTTTTTGATTATTTTTAGTAAAAAAGAAATCTGAAATTTAAAATGAATATCAGTAAAAAGATAGAATTTTATACTATATGTACTTAAGCATAACTAGATTTTGTACTTAAAGCTGAATTATTCTATATTTACTGAATCACAATGCAGAGCTGGAATTATTCTAGAAGGACTTGATAAAAGCAAGGGTAAACTTTGACATGCCCCCCCCCCCCCGCCCCCCACCACCTACGATTTTTCTTGCCCCAAATTCGATATGCAATTTTTTTAAAGCTTATACGTTAAATGTGTTTCGACATTGTATATTGGTTATTATCAGTATTTTGAACTAAAAAGTAGAATAAGATTAAAAGTTAAGTACAAAAAACTTTAAATACAGTAAAAACTCTTAATCGCGGGCACCTTCAGGACGCTGAATCTGTCTGCTATTCGATTGTGTTAGCTTTTATGAGGTAAATGTATATACAGTGAAACCTTCCTGTGCGACCACCTCCATTAAGCGACCCCCCCCCCCCCCCCCCCCTTGAGCGACCATTTTTTCATGGTACGAAATTTATTCCCATAGGCTCAATACTAATTTTACCTCTATTCAGAGACCACCCCAGTTGAACTCCCTCCATAAGGGACCCATTTCTTTGAAGAAAATGAAACAAATTCCGTTTTTTCCGGGTCGCTTGAAAAAGGTTTTATTAGAATAATAATTCCGGAGAGCGCATTATTTATCAAACTTCTAAACTAAGTTTAGAATTTTTATTTATTCCGGTAACTTTTAAGTGTTTAAACCCCTTTGTTCCTTTTTAGGCAATGAATTTAACTCTGATGACACATTAAGGATGACGGTCCATAAACTCCCCTGCCCTATTCTGTCAGGAAACTCTCAAACAAATAGATAAAGTAATGAAATCGTCAAAATTCGTTCTAGACAAAAAAAAAAAAAAAGAAAAGAAAAAAAAAAGTGCATTTATTTATTGAATTTCGAAAGGACTTGGGAATAAAATTTATAGTAGATAAACCATAAAAGCAAAGAAAACATCAATGTATTCATTTTTTAAACTCTGCAGTAATTAACTTATATAATTAACTTTTGTTTTGATACTTAAATTTTCATATGTTTTCTTAATTTGAAAAATATAATTTTAGTAACATTAATTGTTACATTTTTTCAACAATTAAATTCTAGATTTTAAAATGACCTCCATTAAGAGACCACCTTTCGGAGTGACCAATTTTTATTGGAACGGAAGTGGTCGCTTTAGGAAGGTTTTACTGTATATTGATAAAGGTGAGTGTTCGCTAAAGACAACTGTTCGTATGAAGGCTTTGCAGTAAAATATCCATAACGGACAATCCTAAATAAAGGACACCACTATTTAGGAAACACATTTTTTTTTTTTTTTGAAAATATGCAAAATTTTTATACTCTTATACCTCAGAAAAGCAGACACCTCCGAGCGTCGGACAAATTCCACGGTTCCGAGGGGCCCGCTATTGAGAGGTTTTACTGTATTAAGAAAAATATATTTTGTTTTTAACCTTATTCTACTCTAGAAATTCATAATATTGGTTAATAAAAAATATTACAATATAATACTCATATACTGTAAATTTGGGGGAATCCAGTGTTAGATTTTATTTAACACAGAAATAAAAATGCTTAAAATAATTTACTGGGAATATCTTATTTAAATGGGAAAAAATTGCACAACATAGCAGGAATGGGATTCTTTCTGAACGAGTGAATCATTTTTTATATTTGGGAGTAATTTGTTACCATAAAGCAGAGCTGATTGCAGCATGGGCAAACTGGGCTGTTTCTACGGGCCTTTAGCTTTACAGGCCCCTAAATTTGGTACGAAATTTCCATAAAGCTGATATTTTAAATTCGTTTTGATCTTACACCTATTTTAATAAATATTTTGCACTTTTAGAACTTGATTAGGCTAAAGAAAATGATATATTTATCCAAATATGTATTTGACGGCATCGAATAGGCTTATTTTTTTTTGTAATTGTAACAGTATATAAAGGCAATGGGGGGAGGGGGGTGAATGAATACTAGGTCTTTGGACTAGAAGCAATTTGAAGTTCTCACTAAAAGTAATAAACATTTTTCATGCCGTAGGGCATATATGATAACACATAAATACATATTTAGGTGAAAAAAAATATATATATATTATCCTATTCTAAAACTACAAAATACTGATTACAATCCTCATAAGGTCAAAACTGATTTAAAATATCAGCTTTATGAAAATTTCATACTCAATTTGGGGTACCCTAAAATCAGGGGGCAGAGAAGCATCCCAGTTTTCCCACGCTGCAATCAACTCTGCTGTATGGTAACAAATTATTCCCATTTATAAAAAATGATTCAATGTGGTCAAACATGGCTGCGTATATGGTTTAGAAAGAAAATGGTCAAAGATGGCTTCATATTGGCTAAAAAAAAAGGCTCAAAGATGGCCGCAATTAAGACATTTGTAATGTCTGAAATTCAGACGTAAGAAGTGTCTGAAAAATTTAAGACATTTTAAAACGTCTTAAAATTGAACACTCGTGTTTCAGACACTTAAATGTCTGAATTTCAGACATTTCAGTTTACAGTGCAACAGAAGAAAAGATTGACGTATTATATGAAAAATGTATCTCTGATTTTTTCATTATTTTTCCTGTGTAATAAACCTTTCCGAGAATCATAAAAAAAAATTTCTAAACAAAATAAAAAATCGCACATTTAAGGGTTAAAATTCACATGAAACATATTTAAGTATTTTTCTAAATAAATGGAAATCTGCACTTTTCAAAGGTTTTTTTTATTTGTTTGTTTGTTTAGAGCAGTGTCAACAAATATGATAAAATAGTTTCTCATTCTGCTAATGTTGGAACATGCTGTCACTGCTTTAAATGGAATAGAATTATTTTCGAATGATTAATGTTTCCAAAACACTCACCCTTTTTAACACATTCCAATATAGTTGAAAATTGTTCATGAATTTCATTTGTCTGACACCTATTTGTGCTCAAACTTTCGTAAATATTCTCGGATTGCCATGAAATTAATATATGATATTAAAATTTTATATAACACTAGGAGGGCTCTGCCCCCCTGCTCTCCACGCTCACCAACCCCCCGGCGTAATCATTTCGCGATTCCGTTCGGTACCGTGAACCCTATTTTCAAGCAAACCCTATTTTCTAGCCAACCCCAGAAGAAATTGTTTCGCGTTTCCTTTCGGGATAGCTTCGCGATATTTTCTTTGCATTCATTTTTTAGATTCCACTTGGTATAAACGCGCTCCTCTCCAACTGCTGACGATTTTATTTCCTAATCTCCAAGCAGGTAATCTTTAAAGCTTACAGAGTTTCATAATTAAAATAATTACAAAATATAAAATCATTAAAAAAGCCAAAATTTATAATTTATTTGAGTAATTGCAAATTAAATAAGAATTATATATATAGTGTTACGAATATTGTAAATAGTTAGTGTTTGTGCTTAAAAATAATGTAAATAGCTCAATTAAGATCTATTCATAAGCTAATATTAGTTTTTGTTGCATTGAAATATCTCAATTTGTTCATTTTCTGCAAGCAAGTAAACCCGATTGGATTTCAATGGGAGTCTATGGAAATCTAGAGAAATACAGGAAATAGCACCAAGTTGGCATCACATTTGGCCACTAATTTTGTTACCAAATTTGGCGCTATATCGCCAAGTTGGCGACAAACTTGTTGACGTTTGGCGACAGAGCCGTGACCACTCCCTTGGTAACCTCTCTTATAGCGTCAGAAAGCTCTCATCAGTCAGATGCGTTTCACGGTACCTACGCATATTTTAATTGGTCCATTTCCAAAGCATTGCTTTTTGTTATATATAGAAGGGTGTCCGGTATTAAAAATAAAGCGTGTTGTATTTATAATAAGTTTACTAGGAAACAAGAAACTTCCGTTACTTTACGGTCTACAGGGAAAAATCGTTCGATGTATAATTTAGTGACGTTACACTTTTTCAAGCATATAGAAATTGATACATATCACTGCGGTGCACTACGAGATACTTACAATCAAAATAGCGCATACCTACACTATAAAGAAAATCTGTAATTCTACAGATATCATGTTACAGAAATCTGATTGCTTGCGAAAATTTTATCCGTACACTGTACAAAAAAGATGTAAAACTACAAAACTAGTTTTTGTAAAGCTAGATAAATCTGAAGCTTTATAAAAGAATCTACGAAAATTACAGTAAACTTACTAAAATTTTACATGTAACACGAGCTGCAGTTACATAAAAAGTTCTAGAAATTTCAGTTTCCTAAAAAGAACCTAGTAACCCTACATATTTTTTGATTTACGATGCAAAAGTGTACCTGTCATATGATTTTTTTTTGTTACCGTTACATAAAATGTTCTAATAACAGTTTCCTAGAAAATGCTTAGTAATCTTATAGATTTTTTTTTACAGTGTAGACACACATCTTTCATTTACTGGTACGCACAAAATAATTCGGTTGCAGTAATGTCTATGAACAGTAACTGATGGAAGTGCTTTTTCATTTGTGGTACCAATTAAATTGAACTAATTTTTGCATATCACTTGTGTTTAAATTGGACAGATCATATACAGGGCTGCACAAAATACCTGGTTTAAATTTCTATTTATTGACAGAAATTGCTAAAAAGAAATTTTTATGCTACTTGATTATCCCGTCAACCAATTTCGCCAAATTATATTAAGCACAAAAATACTAGCCAAATTATACAAATTAATATATATATATATATATATATTTAAATAACTAAAGAATAAATTCGTATAACATTCATAAATATACAAATAAATCGTCGAAATTCAACCGTCGAAATGTCACTTTATGGAATAACAAACACGTGTAACGTGTTTAACGTCAAGTGAATGTGACAGTTACGATTAACCATTATTAGCATTTAATGTTATAGTTTGCCGATAGTTTTTTGGTTGACGGGATAATCAAGTAGTACCGAAATTTTTAACTGCACTTTGCGTTTCATAGCTAAATTTCTGCACACTAATTAGCATTTTTACAAATCTATAGATAATATACTGTGTTCCACAAACTAATTCAGATATTTTTTCCGCCTATAGATGCTAATTGATGCTAATTGATCAAATTGAGATTTCAAATGTGCTACGCTGTTTTATAATTGTTTATTTAGACATCATCGTTCACCTTATAAAACTGCGAAATTGTGTTGCAGTATTTTGAATGTTTTGGAATAGTTTTCATAATCTATGCTTGACCAGTCATTTTTCGTTCTTTTTTAACGATATTTAGAGACGTGCAAGACCGAAACAAATATATAAAAAAAAATTCGCCAGGTAAATAGTAATTTACAATCTATTGCTATTTCGTTTTTAGATTTCTTTTCACTAAATCAATCACGTATCAACTTGCTTGAAGAAGGACAGATTTTCGATAGACAAACGATCTTTTATTTTAACAAAACTTTCTCAAAATTAATTAAGATTAGGGAAACATAGAAAAATACTTTTAATAAGATTAACTATAACACATCTACATCTCAGAGAAATACATCATTGTCGTAAAATAAATTAAATATTTGTAGTACGAGTAACCTAAATAGATGTAAAAAAACTCTGTTACCTATTTGTCATTTGAATGAAATATTGTCAATCTAAACTTTTATGGAAATTGAAATATAACTATAAAATTTTAAATTGCTTTTGAAAGCAAGTGTATGGATTTTAAATCATGTTTTTTTATGTAGACATATCATAAAGTATACTAATAAAATGCAAATGCACATTATCGAACATATTAGTTAATATACTTTTTTTTGTTTTGAGTTCAAATAAAAAGATTGAAAAAAATACGTACATATTCTTTATTATCTACTTATTTGTAATTCTCATTAAATATTATTAACTGAGTTTTTTAAATATTGAAACGGAACTATGAAATTTTTAATTTCCTCAAAATGAAGTTATATGGATTTTCAATGAAGATTTTTTAGTTTTTTATTAAAGGTAAGACATAAACTTTTATCGTATTGATCTCAAATAACAGTCTTACAAAATAGCCCGTTGAATACATATTTTATCTATTTAAATATGTATGTTTTTTTTCATATTGCGACCCATTTATTGCTAAGCATTTCAAATAACCCACCCGACCCACCTCCAAAAAAAAAATTAAATAAATAAATAAATAAATAGTCTGCCAGGCTACATATGGCCCACCTCCGCATGTTGAATATGGCTGGTTTGAGGGGGCGGCAAATTTATACTACAAACCTCTTTTTTTCTTATTTTTTTGTTAAAAAAAAAAAATTGTATATTTTTATATTGGGATTTTTTTCCTAATATGTTATATTGGGAAATTGTTGTATATAATGTCCCAATTTTTTTCGTATTGTATTAGTAATAATGACTTGGAATTTGCACTTGCAAACACTTAAGGGAATACGCTTGCTGTACCAAAGATTATATAATTTGTTATCAATAGACATTTTTTTCTAAGTCTTTGACTCGTAATTTATATGCGTAGAGCCCTTTATCCATCCGTATTATGGTAAATCTTTAGCTACAGCGATTTTTTTGTTTGTGCATGTTCTTTACCATTTCAAACAAACAAACTAAATAAAAGTTTGTCTGAAAGTCTTTGTAGCAATTTAGAATGTTTTAAATCTTAGAAAAGAACATACAAATCAAATCACATAAAAGTAACGAAATTTTTATTATTATATACTGTATATTTCAAACAAAAAAATTTCATTTGTTTTCTAATTTCCAATATATTATATTACATAAAGTATGAATACTTTTTAATAATTCAAGCGTTCGAGTTGAAAACAATATAACTAACAAAATATAAGTTTGGAATTACTCGATATTCAAGTTTACTAAAGAAAACTACAACCTAACGTATTGTTATGCTTCCACTAAACTAACGGATTTGTTAAGAGTTTTATGTTAACTTATGTGCAACATCTATGTAGGATAGCTTTTATTTTATTATACACTGTAAAAAAAAATCTGTAGTTCTACCTATGTAAAGTTACATGCTTACTAATCTTTCATCTGTAACATTACAAAAAAAGTTGCCAATCTACAAAACTAGTTTTTGTAAAGCTACAGAAATCTGTGACTTTACAAATGAATCTGCTAAAATTACAGTAACCTTACTAAAATTTTATCTGTAACCCTGGTTGCAGTTACATGAAAAGTTCTAGGCATCCCTGTTTCCTAAAAAATTCTTAGTAACCTTACAGGGTATTTGTTTTCGGCGCAAAAGTGAGTCTGTTGCACAGTAAAAAAACCACTGTAAATTTTCCAGCACAACTGGATCACAGTTGAATATACTGTATCATTCTTTGGTTTCATGACTATTTAAACATGAAAAATACAGTAGTTGCTGTTGCTGTTTGCGAGCATAAACATAAATTAAAAGTCGATAGCTTTAACTTTAATATAATGGACTGTTTATTTAGATTATAAATGCGTGCTCTTTGAGCTGCGACTGCCTTGGCGGCGTACAAAACTACTACTGAAGGAATTATGAAACATCTGTGGGAGGGTAAATACTGTGACGTCATAACAACATACAGTGGCGCCAACATACCGCCCCACGTTGAAATAACATTTCAATATTCAATATATAATATCTAAATTTACAATGAATAACATACAATAGAATGAAATGCAGAATAGAATAATAATGAATATAACAATGAATAATTAAATATGCTTCAAACATTTGTTTACATAAAGTTTACAATTGAATGGTTATGCAGTGTCAAATTTAATGATAATATGTCAGTTTACTGACAAGGCAGCAAGCATAATTTCGATATGCCTCTCTTGAAAATACCATGAGGCGTTTTCACAAGAACCACTCTAACCTTACCATCTGGTCCTTTAACTACTTCCTGAACTCTACCCATTGTCCATCTGCAGGGTGGAAGATTATCCTCTTTTAAAAGGGCCATTGAATTTGGAATAATATTATCCTTCTCAAATTGCCATTTATGTCTGGCTTGTAAGTTGTTAAGATAGTCCAATTTCCTTTTTCGCCAAATAAATTGGACCATTTTATTTAATCTTTGCCATTGGGACAAATGATTATCACGTTCGCCAGTCAGGTCCGGTTCAGACACACTGTTCAGAGGTCTGCCTATGAGAAAATGGCCTGGAGTTAGAATTTCAAAATCATTGGGGTCAGAAGACATTGGTGTGAGAGGCCGACTGTTTAAAATGCCTTCAATTTGCGTGGTAACTGTTAAAAATTGCTCAAGAGTTAATCGCGAATTTCCTACGCTTCTTTTTAGGTGGTACTTAAACGACTTCACCCCAGCTTCCCACAAACCACCGAAATTGGGTGACCTGGGTGGAATGAAATTCCAGGCGATTTTCTCACTTGTTAAATAATGAGCCAAAACATCTGGGGGGTTTCTAATCATGGTCGCCAAACGTTTTAACCCTCCGTCTACCAGACGGGTCCATTGGACCCGACAGGTACATACAAAATATTCATTCAAACCAGAAATTTCTTTAAAATAAACTAAGTATATAAACCAGACAAAAATAAGGTAAATAAATAAGTTAAATAGTTTTAAATAAAAATTCTGGTGTAGAACGTTTTATTAAAACTTGAATAAAATTCCCGGTAGATCTAGGGTTAACTCTGCACTGGCTCCAACAAAATTTTTGGCATTGTCAGTACAAATAGAAAAACTTTTACCTCTCCTACTGAAAAATCTTTTTAAGGTTGCTATCATTGCTTCTGAAGTTAAGTCAGTGACCACTTCTAAATGAATCGCTTTTGTTACGAAACAAATAAAAATGACAACATAACATTTATGGTAAATACCCTTCCTTTGACCCTTATATTTTATATAAAACGGGCCACAAAAATCAATCCCTACATTAGTGAATGGCGAACTAGGAGTAATTCTCGCAGAAGGAAGATTTCCCATAATCTGCTCAGTACATTTAGGCTTGTTTTTGAAACAAACTATGCAATCATGAACAATTTTTCTAGCAGTATTTCTACCACCCAATGGCCAAAATTCTTGCCTTACAAGATAAAGTAAAGTTTGGGCTCCAACGTGCAAGTATTTAAGATGAAAATGTGTCATTATCAATAAAGTCAATTTGTGATCTTTAGGGAGCAATATTGAAAATTTCTTATCAAAAGATAAATCAGCGTTATTTAATCTACCGCCTACCCTTAACAAATTCTGTTTATCGAGAAAGGGATGTAAACAACTCACCTGTCCCTTTTTGGGAATTTCTCCCTGTTCAAGGGTTTTTATCTCATAATCGAATGCTTTTACCTGTACCATTTTTACTAATAAACTCTTGGCGATTCGAAGTTCCTCTGTTGTGATTGGGCCGCGACGTCGAATGGCATTTTTGGCATTAAATAGGAATCTGAAAATAAAACTTAGAATACGTATTAATTTTAAATAATTGTTACTTAAATTAAGAAAATCATCCACAAAGGAATTTTCAGAAGTGGAAATTAAATTGATACTGTCCATTTTTTTAAGTTCTTGCGCATAAAGTTCGTGCGATAAAATGTCAGTATTGTCACTAGATTCATCAGAAAGTTTATGAAAGTTCAGGGGGCCATCCCAACAAAGATTCATTTTGGAAAGTTCTTGAGGACCTAATCCACGTGATATAATATCTGCTGGATTTAAATTCGATGGGACATGCTTCCAATGATAGTTCTCAGTCAAAGTTTGTATCTTGGATACTCTGTTGGCAATGAATGTTTTTAGTTTGTTTGGCGATGTATTGATCCAAGCAATTGCTATTTTTGAATCGGTGTGCAAATAGATATCACTCACTATCATTTTTAGAGATAGACGAACTTTTTCTATAAGTTGAGAGAGAAGAAGGCAAGCTGACAGTTCGAGGCGGGGAATGGAAATTGTCTTTAAAGGAGCTACACGCGATTTACTAGCGATCAGTTTAGTTGATACAGTACTTGTTTCACTTTTGCAATGCATATAAACTACAGCTCCATAAGCTAATTCCGAAGCGTCTGCAAATCCTAGCAACACTAATTCCTGAAAAGAATCGGTTAGAATGTATCTGTCGATTCTGATCTCTTCGATTTGTTTCAGGGACGACACAAAATTTAGCCATTCACTTGCAACTGGATTTGGGATTTCATCTTCCCAACCTAATTTCATGAGCCACAATTTCTGAAGAAATATCTTTGCTCGTGTAATAATTGGTCCTAGAAGACCTAAAGGGTCATATAGCCTTGCAATGGTGCTTAGCACATCTCGTTTCGTGTATGATGATTTCTCCGTTATTGAAATCTTGAACATAAACTGATCTTCAACGGGTTTCCAGATAACCCCTAGAGTTTTACTTGTTGATTCTTCATTTATGGAAAAGTTATAATCTTGAACTCCCAATGGCTTGCTGTTCATTAACTCCCTTGAATTGGAATTCCATTTATGGAGGGACATACCGCATGTTTCTAACATGTTGCATAACTGATGTTGGAGTTCTATAGCTGTATCTAGATCATGTGCGCCTGTCACTATGTCATCCATATACACATCTTCCTTTATTACTTCCGCAGCTAAATGGAATTGCGATGCTTCATCTATGGCTAACTGTTTCAGAGTCCTTATTGCGAGAAATGGTGCGCTAGATGTACCATATGTGACAGTATTCAATCTGTAAATAACAGTTTCTTCATTCTCGTCGGTCTTCCACAAAATTCTCAGAAGGACGCGTTGAGATGGATCTATTAAAATTTGTCTGAACATTTTTTGAACGTCCGTCGTAAAGGCATACCTATAAACACGAAATCTTGTCATAATTTCAAATATGTCTTCTTTTACTTCTTCTTTCAACAGACAATCATTGAGACTGAAGCCAGATGTAGTGGCAGCTGATGCATTGAACACCACACGTAATTTAGTTGTGGTTTTGTCTGGCCTGAGAACACCATGATGCGGCAAATAGTAACATGAGTGATTTTCTGGATGTTCGGAATGAGGGTTTGCAACCTTCTCCATGTGACCTAATTCTAAGTATTCTTGCATAAACTGCTGATACAATGCTTTCATAGTTTTATCCTTAGCTAATCTTTTCCATAACTGATTCAGACTTTTTTTCGCAAGCTCTTTAGAATCACCTAATTTTTCCAAATCCTTGGATGGCATCTGTACGATGTATCTACCTGCGTCATTTCGTTTATGCGTAGTTTTGTAATGCTCTTCGCAGTATTCTTCTTCTCTACTAAGGATTTTCGAAGTTTCATCAATGGTTTCTAACTTCCAAAACTTTTCTAAACATTCATCAATGCTTTGCGACTGCGAAACAAAACCACAATATTGCATTTGGCTGACAGATTCTAGGCTTCCTGTTGCGATGTATCCGAATACTGAATTGCGAAACACCAAATTACTGTTTGGAATGCGAATTTCTCCATCTTTTATTATATGAAAGAACGATTCAGCGCCGAGAAGCATATCAATTTTGCCAGGAATGCTAAATTTCGGATCTGCTAACTGATGAGGAATTTTTAAGTTATCAATGTTTAAGTTTGTAACTGGGAGTGAGTCCGTTATTTTTGAGACAACAAGAAAATCCAAAGACGTTTCAAAAGATCCATTTCCGTTTATAATTTTAGCATGAATTTTGTGTTTAACGTTCATTTCCTTTCCACCTAAGCCTGAGATGGCGATGTTCAATCGCTTTAGTGGAATTCCCAATCAATTAGCGAATTTTGAAGTCACAATATTGGACATACTTCCAGAGTCCATTATTACACGTGCTTGTAAATAACTTCCAGAACAAGGGTTAAAGACCCAAACTAAAGCAGTGGAGAGAATGACAGATTTATTTTTGTTATTAACGCAAGATAAAGAAGATGATACAGGTGATTTAGTTTCTGCTTGTCCGTAAAACTCATCTGCGTTCGGATTCAATTTATGACCTTGCGCGGTGGTGTTAACTTCATCAACTTTGCTCGGAAAAGAATTGTTTATATTTCTATGGAGTAATGTGTTGTGTCTTGCCTGACAAATGTTGCAGGAACTTTTAGACTTGCAATTAGCAATCGCGTGTTGACTACTTAAGCAGTTGAAACAAAGCTTATTTTTCATTGCTACATCTTTTCTCTGAAAAGCATTTAATTTCAAAAATGCGTCACATTTATATATTGCATGATTTTGCTTACACATTACACAGGAATTAATGGAATTTGTTGACTTAACAAAGAGAGATTTTTGCTTAAAATTGCGATCTTGAATTGATTTGGGTTTTACTGCAATGGTTTTACTTATGTGTTCCAAAATTTGAGAACGTTTTTCTAAAAATAAAATTAAATCATCTAACTTTGGAACTTCATTTGAACTTATTGTCATTTCATAATTTTTCCGTGTATCTTTATCCAACTTTTCAAGAATGATATTTAACATTAAAACGTCGGAGAGATTGTTTCTGTTGTCATCTAAAACCTTTAATGCGCGAATGCTTTTTTTAACGCTGTCTACTAGATTTCTTAGATCTTTTGCGGAAGGCTGTGTAATTTTATCTGCATCTAAAAGTGAGTTTATGTGTATTTGTACTATAACTCTTTCATTTTCGTACCTGTCTTTTAACGCTTGAAATAAAGAAGAAAAAGTATCTTCGGTTGTTTGCAAAGCTCTTGCGTCACTTACTAATGCAGCTGCTAGATAATGCAGTTTTTGCGCTTCTGACAACTGCTCGTTTGATGTCATAATATTATCAAACTGTAGTTTAAATGTGCTCCATTCTTCAGGTTTTCTGGAAAATTTAGGAAGTGGTATTTCCGGTAACTTAATGTTTAGCGCATTGTTTGTAAGAGTAGGTTTTAATTGATTTTCATTGAGAACCTTACCCACTTCTAAATGCTTAATTTGTTTCTTTATTTTGAATTTAGTTTTTATAATATTTTCACTATATTCTTCACTAGTGTTAATATCATTTTCATAATCCTTCGGAATGCTTATGGCAGCTTCTATTTCGCTATTTAAGTTTTTTAGCAAGTCTTCCTTATCATTTAATTGTACCAGAATTTCTAAATAGTCATCGGTTTCTTTATTGTCATCATCTATTAACGTTTCAAATTTAGTGATCAATTTGGTAACGGATGTTCTTAAAGCTGCACGTTTCTTTTTTAATTTCTCAAGCGGTTCCATTTTATAAAAAACTTATCATGCAATAATCAAAAAAGAATAATCAAATATTTCCTACCTTGTTTCACGCAGACGATTTCGTTTTGGCTTTAATCCATTATGGAAAGTTGCGCAATCACTGTTCTAAAACTGCAAGTATAAAACTCGATGTCGAAACTTCAAATGAAAGAAGGGGAACTTTTCCTTTCAACTGCGATGTTTTTTCACTATTTCAGACTAAATTCTTTTTTTTTTTTTTTTAAATAAATACCTGAGGCTCGACTTAACCAATGTTGCTGTTTGCGAGCATAAACATAAATTAAAAGTCGATAGCTTTAACTTTAATATAATGGATTGTTTATTTAGATTATAAAGGCGTGCTCTTTGAGCTGCGACTGCCTTGGCGGCGTACAAAACTACTACTGAAGGAATTATGAAACATCTGTGGGAGGGTAAATACTGTGACGTCATAACAACATACAGTGGCGCCAACAGTTGCGTAAAATTAACAGTACAATGTACTGGCAATTTTGGACGCATTTGGACCACAGCACAAACTACTGGCGTCCAAATTGCCAGTACATTGTGCTGTTAATTTTACGCAACTACTGTATTTTCCATGTTTAAATAGTCAGGAAATCAATGAAAGATACAGTACATTCAACTGTGACCGAGTTTGTGCGCTAGATGAACAGCACTTTGTACTTAAAATATCGTTTTTTTTTACAGTGTACACAAATTTTTTTTGTTGCTCTTACATAAAAAGTTCTAGGAATCCCAGTTTCCTAGATAAACTTTAGTAACTTTACAGAATTTTTTTTTACAGTGTACTTATTGAATTTTAAAAACAATTATAGTTTGTACTTACCTAAAATTTTATTTCGATTACGATGCCACATTGGATAATAAAAAAATCCTTGTATTTTAAAGAGGCTATCATAATGTAAATACAGCATTTAACATGAAAATGCGAAAAACTGAAATAAATTCAGTTATCATTCTCCGTAACAAAGTCCGTCAATTGCTGAAGAATTCGAGATGTTGTCAGTAAAATTACTGTAATAGGTATCAGAAATAGTAAAATATTATAAATGCCATATACTATATACTCTTTATATACTCTATATACTCTTTCAATAAATGCTAATACTATAGATGTGTTTTAACTTCCATTGATAAACAGAATAAAAATAATGAGATAACCTCTTTAATAAGATATGATCTATACCTCTATTTATCTATATATCTTTATTTACACGAAAGGGAACAGAAAGAGCTGATGATCTTTGCTTTAAAAATGTAATTTCCGCCGCCAAAAACTTTCACAAAATAAGTACACTAAGTTAAAGGAAAGGCATGAATGTACGTATCTTAAGACAGACTAGAATGCATCTTACAGTTATTAATCACTGTCAGATCCTACTATAATTGCTTAGAGTGGTTGAGATAAGAAGAAAAAAAAAGATATATTGTTTTTGTGAGTTTAAACGAATAGTTTCGGAAAAATATTGGACATTTGAAATGTTGCCAGTTTGTATGATATATATTTTAAAAATATAGGATAGAGTTTTAAATTATTAAGAAGATGAGAGTATGAATTATCAAATGCTGTTTACAGCGCAATCCATCAAAAATCTCATATCAGCATTTATATCGTGGCAATTAAGGAAAAATCTTTGCCAAAATCCATCATTTATATGTTACTTATTCATTCAATATCAAAAACAAAATGTTTCATGAGATTTATCCCATAAATTATTAAAGAATCCTATAAAATTTTCAACTAGTAATTTTTATAGGATGAAAATAACATTTCGTTAGAAAATGAAATACTCATCATAATAATGGATAGGTTTCTATTGAAGCAGTATCGGTCGTTCGTTTTATGGAACGAAATATTTTCATTGCGTGTGTAATTAATTAAATGGGAAATGTGTTAATTGCCAGAATGTTATGTTTATAAAATATAATTAATGTCTGAGTTTAAGTATAGATTTAAAAGGGCTGTATCTGAACTGTTGGTCATAAATTAACCAGATGATAATAATACGTCTTTTAGCACTTTACAATATAGTTGAAAGCGTTTATGAATATGATGTATCTGTCACCTGTCTTACAGAAAGACTAGTGGTGCGCTCTAACTCCCGAAATTAAACACCTATTTACATTTAATTTTTATATGTTACTGATGCTTAATATCGAATTCCCGCTAATGGAAATAAAGTATGTAGCATTGATTGTTATTTCATAAATACATACGAAAGAATTCCTCTTACCTAATGGTATATAAGGAAAAATTCTTTATTCTTCATTTTAATGATGTTACGCTACTTCAAAAATATTGAAACTCATAAGCGTCGCTGAGATTGATGCAACACGCTTTATTGGGAGTACTAAATAAGGAGCATTTATAGTACGCTTAAAGGAACGTACAAACAATGCATTAGAGTATGATGTATGGGCAAAAAGTCCTTTCCGTTATATTTTATGATGTTACAATACTTCAAATTTAATGGAATTAAAAGAGAAAACTGAAGTTTTCTACAGCATGTTTCCATCCATGCCATACATCATGCACAATCCTACAATGACGTCATTTCAGTTATATAGTATGATGATACACTCCTTCAAACTTTATCGAATTAAAAAAGATAACTGAGATTTCCTACAACATGTTTTCTATACTTTATGGTGTTCATTTACAGAGACACACGAACGAATTTGTTCTTAGGACTGACTAGAGTAAATAATTGCTGGATGAGTTTTTCAACTGAGATTTTCGTTTTAAACATTCGTTTAAACCACTCACCAACAAGAAAAGTGACACATCATCACAAAATAAAATTCACAGGAGAGGGAAAAGAAGACTTGTATAATTTTACTGTAACATGAAATTATATCACTTAACTGTGCTTGCAGCAGAACACTGTAAAAAAAAAGGCGGATGATTCTCAATCTACAAAAATTTACTATAATCAAGAACGAAAGTATACAATAACCTCTTCCGAGTCACCGACGATTCCGAAAAGCATTCTTTTATCTTTAAAAGACCCGGAACACCATTTATTTTTGAAATTTAAAGAAAAACTTATAAAAAAAATTATTAGCTGTCCGTCATTTTCGGAAACGTTTCTGAGTAGCTTTTCTAAAATCGGAAATTTACTTTTTCGCATACTATCAATTCTCAGGTAAATATTTTGATATCCTGAAAACATTTTTAACGGACAAACATACTAAATTAACAGCGTTAACATCAATATGAAAATTAACATTATTTTGTTACAATTTTATAGTATGATGATACAATCCTCCAAACTTTATCAAATTAAAAAAAAAAAAAAACTGAGAGTTCCTACAACATGTTTTCTATACTTTATGGTGTTCATTTACAGAGACACACGAACGAATTTGTTCTTAAGACTGACTAGAGTAAATAATTGCTAGACGTGTTTTTCAACTGTGATTTTCGTTTTAAACATAACTAATTTTTATCTTTCGGGCCATGTGTATAATTTCTATAAATCATATAACTCAAAAACAAGAAAAGTGACACATCATCACAAAATAAAATTCACAGAAGAGAAAAAAGAAGATTTGTATAATTTTCCTGTAACATGAAATTACAGCACTTAACTCTGCTTGCTGCAGAACACTGTAAAAAAAAAAGGCGGAAGATTCTCAATCTAAAAAAATTTACTATAATCAAGAACGAAAGTATACAATAACCTTTTCCGAGTCACCAAAGATTCCGAAAAGCATTCTTTTATGTTTAAATGCCTCGGAACACCATTTATTTTTGAAATTTAAAGAAAAACTTATTAAAAAAATTATTAGTTGTCCGCCATTTTCGGAAACGTTTCTGAGTAGCTTTTACCGTGCAATAACCCGATTTCTCAAATCGGAATTTTACTTTTTCGGATACTATCAATTCTCAAGTAAATATTTTGATATCCTGAAAACATTTTTAACAGACAAACATACTAAATTAACAGCGTTAACATCAATATGAAAATTAACATGATTTTGTTACAATTTTATGCACAAATTCAGTTATGCAGCTGAAAATGTTTAATTGAGGAATCCGAAAAACCAATTTTATTTGTTCAGAGAACTGATTAATTCATTTTAAAAGTTTTCTGAAAATAACGGGCAGCTATTATAAATTTATTTTTATAAATTCATCTTTAAATTTCGAAAATAAATTGTTTTCTGAGGTTTCTAAAGTTAAAGGAACACTTTTCCGGATCTTGGGTGCATCAGAAGAGGTTATTATATATTTGCGCTCGAGATTATTGCACATTTTCTAATATTAAGAAACATTTGTATTTTTTATATAGTGTATGAGCGTGCATAAACGCGTAGAAACGTTAAGAATGAAAACGTAGACGAAGTTTGGAGGTTTGACCACACAAGCCACCCCTTTCTGTGTTCATGAATGGACATGTAGTGTAACAAATTGATTTTCGGGATAACTATACATGAAACCTTCACTGTAGCAAGACTCACCTATGGCGGACCTATTAGAAATATAAAACGGAAAATGAATTTTGCAAGATGTGTCACATTTCTTGCGGTAAGCGATTTTGTGATGCACGGAAAATGGACAAGATCTGAGAGCCTGGGACCTATGTCTCACGTACCTTTTATCGATATGGAAATATATGGAAATATGGAAATAACTAGGTGCGTGTACTGTAAATAGCAGCAAAAGAAAACTTGAGTGTGGGGAACTACAGATAGAGCTTCTTGAGTTCAGATAAAGAAAAGTACAGAAAAAATAATAGGTTTAAGTGAACTTGTAAATAATCCTGATAAGAATGATTTTTTTATGGTAGAGGCTTATTAAGATTTCAATAACTTTCTTCTTTAAACACTTTTAGTATAAATATTGTATTAAAAGTCTTTTAGTTTATCTATTGTCTAACTTTTAAATAAAATTATGATTATGAATGATTCTCCTGCTCTACCAATGCTTTAATAAAAGAAAGAAGGAACACTTCATTAGTTTAACACAATTATTCAATTAGTAAATAAATAAAACAACTTGTAATATTCGAACTGAGTAAAAAAAAAATTAATTTAAATTACGAATGGTCTGCCTACTAATCTATCCTGGAAATATATGGAAGAATTTATTCATATAACTTTATCAATATTGTCATCTGGTCTGTTATCTGGTCACAGATAACAGAAGAGATGCCAATCATTGACATTTACATTACAGACTAGATACTTTATTGATATAGGTATTTAGCCGGTCATCTGGTCAAAAATAGCATTCCAGATACCATTATAAATAAGGTTAGTTGGTGCATTCTGATGATAAGATTTGTCCAGGATAGTCAGTATGCAGAGCATTGGGATCCAAACATGTCTGTTATTTGAATCTCAGCTTGGAAACTTTTTCATGCACTATGAAGAATGATCATTAAATTCTGGTGCATTTATAAAAAGTGAATTATTTTTATGATAATAACTACATTTCCTGCTTGAAACCCGTAACAGCCTGGATTAAGGGAAATGGTTCCTTCATTTCTCCTAATTTCTTTGGAAAATTTTTATTGCTGTGAAATTTTTGTGCACGATGTCATTTACTGGTAATCCTGATTAAGAATAAGCTATTAGAAAAATTAAAAAATCCGTGCCTTTGTCCACTAAAACAGAATATTTCCTTTTTTTGTGTTTTTAACCATAATAAACGTACTAGGTTTAACTTAAACTTCAAGAACTCTAATTGTTTCTGTCTGTAAGTGTTTGGTAAGTATAGAGATTAATATTTCAATAGTCTTGAAGTTTTACAAGAAAATATCAAGCATCATAACAGCAAATATATATATATAAATGAATTGAGTAAATCTCCAAGAAGAGTTTTTAAACACTTTTGTCAATTATATATTGTATTTATCAAAAACTATCTTTATACTGAACGAATCATAATAATTATATACATATAAAATTTAATTTTTCCCAATTTATAACTTTCTTGACGTTGATATATACAGGGTGATTCATAAATATAGAAACAATAGGCTATCGTCTTAAATATTGCCCCTAAGCAGATACTTCCAATTGAAAAGTTTCATAAAAAAAGGTTCAAAATTTGATGAGATAAGTTTCAACTCCATAGGGAGTCTATATGAGAAAATACAAAAATTAAATTTTTATACGGGCCCCGTAGAGTAAAATTCCCAATTAGGAAATTTTTCCTTATCTATTCCTGAATTAAACACAAAAAAATTCATCTCGATATCTTTAAAATTCGCAGAGATATAAAAATGCAAAATTCGTGACTTACACCATTTATCCATGCCTCTGAGCGACGAGTTTTTGACTCATTTTGAATGCAAGATAGGGATCAGCCACAAATTGTACATTATTAAAAGTCGATATAAGACAGTGCCTCTCATTTGGACATAAAATAGGCAGCGTATAGATTTTACGTTAAACTTGTTTTCAAAGTATGCTGGTGGTCTGCACTAGAGGTCTGCACGGGTCGAAATATCTAGGTCCGGTCCCGAACCGACCCATAGGAAAAAAGTTCGCCCCTGCCTGGAAAAAAGTTCAAATCGTAGCCTGGTCCGACCTGACCTAATTTCTACTTAGATTTTTACATCGATATGGTTAAAAGTTGTTTCGTATGGATGAGTTCTGACCAGAAATACTTATTATAGTGTCTTTTCTTTTTTCATGTTTATAATTATTATTTTTAAAGAAGTGCCAAAAGCTGTGATTATTTGTTTTATTAATGAATCTCTATTTATATATAAATGATTCACTTCTCCTTTAATAACGTTAATCCATATTCCGTGTGTTAGAGACAATGAAAAATGCTATAAAGTAAAATCTTTTAAGATGGAATCATATAGGAAAGAAAAAAAAAAGCGTTATAGACAAGTTCCCTTCTTAGGAGTTGTAAATGTAGTCTGTTTTTTCTCAGGTATTATTATATTCATTTTCCATGGATATTTTTCCGTTTAAGAAAGGATTCCGTCATAGGCAGATTTTTTCACTAGTTTTACTGTATTTTAATTTTTTTGCCTTAAAATCTACTATCCTTTAAAAATATGAAGTTTAAAATTTTATTGTAAAATAATGGCCATTTAAAAATATATGCATTTGTTGTAAAAGTTTTTGGGCTGAGACAAATTTTAGTTTTTTTTGCACGGGTTAGGTCAGTCAGAGATAATGATTTTAATATGGGTTGTCTCGAGACCGGGACTGAAAATTTCGCACAGGTGAGACCTAGGAATAAGGAAGCCAGTCCCGGTTCGGTATAACCAGTGGCCGAGGGGTTCTGCTCTCATGCTGGGTTCGAATCCAATCGTGTCCTTCGGCCCAATCGTTCGGAGTTTTCAGTGGTTTTCTTCGAACCTTGGATATCCTTGCGTAAATACGGTTAGGTTCCCTTAGAAAGACCTCCACGGATGGCACCCCGGTTTCGGTCCCACATCCCTCGTATTGATAATTGGCTGTCATAAATGACACTAACATCCGCTTCGGAATGAAAAAATACGATCGGCCCGGCTTGGCCGAGTCTTCAGAAAAAAAGGCGCCAATCCCGGGTCTGGCACGGCCCCTGTATACAGACTTTTTTATCGGCCTCGCCGGGACGATAAAAAGCCTGAATTTGTAAGGGCTAAAATTATGAAAAATTCTTAATCGGCATGTTTGAAAGAGCATTGTTTCAAATTCTACATTAAACATTAATTTATGGACATTTAAGTAGTACAAAAAGGTGGTGGAAACGGCAAAAGTTAAACTGAATCGGAAGTTTAAGCTACCGAAAGAAGTTACCTTTTTCACGTGCAATTTTTTAAAATGCATTTAAATATTTTATTAGGAGCCAATCAATGTTTAAAACTTTAAATGCGTTTTTCTGCATGATGCTTTTTTAATCGTAAATTAAAAAGGTGCAAACTTGGAACATGTCTTTTTTGATTATTTTACATTAATTTTGTTTCGGCAAATTGAAAAAAAAAATTACTTTTGAAAATATGATTTTTTTAAAAATAAGTTACATATTTTTAAGCAAATATTTTTAATATTTTAAAAATTAAAATTAAAAAAATATCCTGAAACAAAACTAAAATTATACTTTCCTCTTTAATTAAATGAAAAAAAATTGAAATCCGATGAATAATGTTTCGAGTTATAAAGATTTTAAATTAAATCCGCTTAAAAAAATTCTAAACATTTAAATTTAAAAAAAAACTTTATGCGAAATATTAGGATGTGATTTTGTTTGCAAATTATACGGTTAACCATCACAAAAAAGAAAAAAAAAGTCAAAATTCTAGCTCAACAAATATATTTTTTACATGTTTCCTAGAACTCTTAAACTAACATTGTTTCTTCGATTGCACACATTTCAATTTGTGTCTAATCTCTTAAAACCTGATGAATTATTTAAACGGCCATAACTCTGCGATTTTTCAGATATGAAGATGCAATTTTTTGTGCTTAATTCAGGAATGTATAAGGAAAGTTTTCTTGATTGGAATTTTTACACTACGGGGGCCGTATAAAAATTTAATTTTCGTATTTTTTCAAATAGACCCCCTATGGAGTTGCAACTTATGTCATTAAATTTTGCACCTTTTTTTATGAAACTTTGCAATTGGAAGTATGGGTCTAGGGGCAATATTTAAAGAAATAGCGTATTGTTTCGATATTTATGAATCACCTTGTATAATCATGTAACAGCTATCTACCAATAAAATTATACAATGGATTTTTGTAGTTGCTTCGTAAGCAGTAATTTGGTTGGTATAAATTCTCTTGCACACAGGTTGGCACAGTCTCCTCTAATCCTTTATGCTTTGCACATTAACCATTTATATCCCAAAATATGAATTTAAAAAACTATCTTCTCGAAACTTTTTTTCCCTTGAATTACTATTATACATTAGAAGATATATACATTTAAAAGCAAAATATTATTTTTTTTTGTTGTTGTTAATTATGACTTATTACTTGATGTGGTTCTTCAAAGTACCGTTGCGTCATAACTCTTGGACAAAAATCGAGACTTACAAAAAAAAAAAGATGCATTTTTCCTTATTATTTTAATGGGATTAACTTTCATATATCTACTGTATATATATCTGTGATGTATATATGACTAGATTATGATGCTGTTGGTGCATCATCAGCGAGCATTTCACCGTCAGAAGAATATTCTACAGGGTGATTAAATAAAGCCTTTACAAAATGACATGGCAAATCAGGCATACAGCAAGGATAAAAATCACATGGGAACATAGGGTCGGAAACCACTTATTTAGTTTTAAATACAGGGTGTTTCATGCTAACTGAACCCGAGTTGACGGTAATAATTTCGAGAAAAATAAAAACATTGTAACAAAAATACGACGATATGTACCTCGTTTTGTGTGAAATGTGATAACATCACGAAAAGATATGGAAAAACATGTTGCTCAAGCAATTGATAATGCCGTATAAATTAATAACATAGGCCTGCGATGAAAAAAATACAAGGGAATTGATATCTGATCTTTATGTATCTTTTGGCGCTAATTTAAAAACAAATAATGAAAAAATTCTCTCACGTCACGTTTTCTTGAAAAATTCAATTTTAGTTGAATTTTTATGAAAATTCCATTGTCCATACGCCCTGTTCCTCATGAACCTGATGGGCCAGTGACTTTGTTTTCATTTGAATTGCAAATTCATCTTTTCAGGGTTTTCAGACTCGGTTCATCCAGAGGTTCAAGGCTCCGATAATGAATATAAGCTCTCTGGAAGCGATTCACCTCAGTACATCTCTCAGGTTGAACTTAGAGATCTGACTAGAGACCTGGGCCTATTGAAAGAGGTAGCAGAATTATTAGGCTCCAGATTGAAAGAAAAGAAACTCGTTGACTAAAGAAACCGCTTTTTATTAGTACAAGAATCGAGGAAAGGTATTTGTTAAGTAGTACTTTGAAGAGGAGGAGAACATGACCTATTTTCTGATGTTCCCGGATTGATTAGCAACTTTAATATCACATATCAACTGCTATAAAGATGAATGGGGGCTGTTTAAACATTCATCGAAAAGGAGCATTAAAGCTGTCCTTCTTCATCACGGAAGCCAGTATGCATCTGTACCAGTTGGATGCTCGGTGCATTTAAAAGAACGCAATTAAAATCTGGATTACTGTCAGCGAAAAACAAGGTGAAAGGCTCCATCAAGACATCAACGGTATAGAGCGCTCAAAAGAACGAATGGATAAGATAATCCTCGTCGACTACTGTTGGATGTTAACACGAACACGAGATAGGCCTGTGATTGGACATAAAAGAAGAACATCAAAAAGGAGTTTCATAGAAAAAGAGTGCGTACTTAATTAGAAACTTTTTTGTTTTGTTTTGTTTTTTTGCTCAGTTTAAAATTTGTTTGAAACTTTCATGTACACATACATAATAATAGCTCCTCTTGATCAGTTGTCTATTTTATAGGCATTGCCTTAATAAAAACAAATTAAAATTGTATGTAGATGAAATTTTTCTAGAAACTGCACCATTATTTAATGTAAAAAGTTTAAACTCGAGGGAGCTTTTTGTTTTATGCTCAACCAGAGGCGGCTCGTGCGATATAGCTAATTGTTTCCATCCACATAAACCTATTAAAAAGTAATCGATTACCAAAAAATCAATTTGCCTCACCGAGAATCGATTATTTTACATACATTTACATGGACAAAAATCACTGTTGCCAAATAGTAGATGCAAAATTGTTCGAGAGAATTCCTATTCAAATAGGATTTTAGCAAAAATATCAATGTCGATTTACAAAAAATCCTGATGTGATGGGACAAAATGAAGGTCATTTTCGAATTCATCACACCAAATAACATAAGAATCAGTGAAAACTTTTATTGTATTTTTCAAAAATTTCAATATCGCAGGCCTGTGTAATCACAGTCCAAAATTTGGGGCATCAAGTGCATGCTGATTGCGCGTATAATGCAAATTTCTACCACTTTTGTTTGGTGTTATCACATGAACAACAAAGGCGAGAATGTCAGTTAATTTTTTTATTATAATATACTTCAGTTTTCTGAAAGTTATCACAGTCAACCGAAATTGAGTTAGGATGAAACAACCTGTATTTGTGACTAAATAAGTGTTTTGAGACCCTTTGTTCCTATGTGATATTTCATCCTTGTTGTATGCCTGATTAGACATGTCATTTTGTAAACTTTTTTTTTTAATCACCCAGTATAGTTGTAACGCTAACGTCCGTTGGGAGCATATCTCAAAGAAATTTCTGAACTTTTAATTGTAGAAAATTGAAAAGGATTCATAAAATTGCTAAAATATATATTTACATTTTTTTTCTAAGTTGCACTTTTTCATATTTTTTTTGCTTTGTTACACTGGGAATCACACATTTTGCTGACTTAGATCTGGCACTTGTTTTTGGCTAATTTTTGAAATCTAAATCCAAAAATGACCCCAGGTTTTTCCTATAACGTCAACTTTTTAAGCTACAGAATATCCCAAAAATCATACTTAATGTGGATACAAAAGAAAATAAAGGAAAAAATATCAAATATATTATTCAGATAATGGTTGTATATATTTACTATAAGCTACATTGTGTTCATGCAAGTAGCAAAATCCTTTTACAAAACAAAAAAGCACATATTATGGTAAAAAATTTCACTTACAGCTTTTCCTGGAGTGTTCAAGTTGTGGACAATCTCACTTGATTCTCCAACAATAGGTCAGCCATCATAATGTTCATCCCGTCTACCTTGATACCGTTCTTCCATGAGTTTGAAATCTTGGTGGAATCGCTCACATTGCTCCTCACTGATTGCACCAATATTTTCCGGAAAGTCATCAAGATGGCTCTCCATTAAAGTTGAACTTTGTTACTTACGTTGTAACCAAGCATCTTGAAGCTTGCTAAAAAGACTGGATAATTTAGGTATAATTTTCTAGTCACGTATTTCCAAGAAGGTCTTCGAGAGGGTTTTTGAATGCCAACCAAGCATTCTTTTGGAATTTTGTCATTGTTCCGATGAAATGTTCATCTCTAATGAGCTGCCGAATCTGTAGACCACTAAGTACACCTGCCTTTATTTTTTTCAAAAGGCAGGTTTAGAAATTTACAAAAGATATACTTGAAACAGTCTCCTTCAGTTGATAAACCTGTCATAAATGCTTTATTGGACCGAGTTTTGTATGCAGAGGTGGAAATATGATGTTCTGCTTATGGACAAGTGGTTGCAAAATGTTTGGATCACCAGGTTTGAGGTCAGATCTTGGCAGCCAATACAACTGGAACCAATGCTTCTCAGCATCTCTACTGTCCCACATACACAAAAAACAGGGATACATCCATGTTCCTGGCCAAGAAGTAAGCAGACCATTTTATGGTCAACACAGATGCTCTATTCGTGCATGTGATATTGCAATAAATCAATTACTCTCTATATGCCCTGATATTCTTCGCGCAAATAAACTGAATGGCCTAATGAGACTGCTCCAATTAAATTTCTATTGTGAAGGAGCACGACTTCAAGCTCCTCTTTGAGCTATCGATGAACAGTCGCGATTCAATTGTGGATTAGAATGGAATTCCCAACTCTTTCATTAAACCATGTATGTTATGGCAATCAAACAATCAAACGTATCTTTGAGAGTATTGAAGAATTTCACTTTCTCTTGATTGAAAGTAGGATACCTTAGCTTCCTTTTCAAGCAAATTGTACTCGTGCAGTCTTCATATTAAGAGTTCTGAAGCTTTCTGCTTCCTATGACTCACGCCCGATTCAGCGTAGGATGGTCACAATAATATAAGCTGTAGAGAAACACTTGACGTGATAGAAGAAAACAAATTGCTGTTTTGAAATCAGCACGCTTTTTTGGCTTAAAAACAGCTGGAAAATCGAAGTAAACAGAAATTGTGTTAAAAATTGTTCCCCAGTGTTATCCATCAATGTCATTTATAAATCATGCCATATTTTCCAATACATCGTATGAAAATCCATTTGTCTAACAACCACGCATCTCTAGCAAATATATACGTTTATGTACACCATGTGTATCCAAAAGTTAAAATTCTAAGTACAAATCCTGCTTAACGTAATCCCAACGGTGCTCAAAAGTGCCGCTTTGATAAGTGCTTCGTAAAGTAAACAAACTGAAAATTATATTTTTATTATTATTTTTTTTAGCATAACATATTGTCAAGGGACTTATTTATAACAAGAAATAAAAATATGTTACCTTACGTTTAAAACTTCAGGTGTTTCAAAGCAAAAGTTGGGGATACCATGTGAGACAACAAAATGGAAAATTGATACCCACAAGCTCCAAAATAGTTTTGTAGACAATTTTCAGCTTACTGGAACTGCTAGTGTTATCTAATGATGATCAAGGGAAGTAATTACCATTGTTTGCTAAAATTACCATTGCGACTGCATTCAAATAGTGTGTTTTAATTATGATAGAAAAAAGTGGTACTTTAAAGTACTGTCACCGTCGAGGCATAAATGATTAATCAAATAAATCTGGTAGTCAGGCACAAACACAAACTGATAATCAATGCTAATTAGTGATATGATCAAATAATTCATGTCATGAGGTGAAAGAGATGGATAATGATAATTTTAATAATACCATCCATTATGTGAATCATTTTTGTTCCTGTTTAAATTTTTACAACAACATGCTATTTTGAAGGCAAAATATTTAAAAGTATCTACCTACTGCTTTGATCAGTAGTCTAAGACGTTTCTTAGATTTTCTCATGTAATTTTTTTATGATTTAACTGAATGTTTCATAATCTGTAGGTGACTTTCTCTGACTTAGCTGTAACATCCGCTGGATATATGTGTACTGTATTAGCATTATTATAATGACCCAAGATCTAAAACCTCGGCAACGTAAGTTTCACGCTGTGTAGATGGGTGAGCAGGTCATATTATTCCATATAACATTTATTTGTAATTGTATCAGACACATTTCTATTAAGCTCAATTTGCTATTATTGCTTTAGATAATCACAATACAAACAATTAGCCATGTTTAGAAGCAACTCATATGCTATTTAATGTAGAAAATGTACAACAAAAAGGAAATTTTCAAGGGGATTGCAGTTTTTTTTAAATTTTCGATTTTCCTGAAGTGGAGAATGTTAGGAAACCTCAGGATGATTAGAGGCTTATGTAAAACAGTTTATTTTTCTTTCCACACAATATACTCTGCTCGATCGAATGCAGATAGCGCAGAGAAACAGTCTAAGCTAAATGTTTTTCAAAAAGTGGTAATTTTCTCAATTTTTTTCCTAAGTAAATCTTTTTTTTTTTTTAAGTTATATGAAATATTTTCAAGTGCAAAAGCCTTTCCATTTACAGATAGGATCATAATACATTTAAACACATTCCTTTAATAAGAATTGTCATATTTCGATAAGAGTATTTTTAATAAGGTATAAACCGATATATTTAATCAGTTTTATTGAAAAATCATATCTACATTTCACATTATTATTATTATTTAAAAATTCCAGTATACCTTCAGGTATTAAAGAAGATAATTATTGAGGTGAAGCAATTTCTTGAAAAATAATTCCACAAATAAAGGATTAAATAGGTTATATGTGAATTCGATTTAGCCGCGTTCAATATTTTAAAGTGAAAAGTTTTTATTAATAATAATCAATATTTATTCATTTGTTGAGCACATACATCTGACTTGTGTGCTTGACATGAAAGCCCGCTTATTTGTCATCATCAATATACAAAGACGAGATAGCACAAGGTAAATTACAATACCAGAGAACTACATCCGGGTGCTCCACAAAGAAGGTGCAACGGAGCTAGCGCAAGTTGAACCCGCAGCCGACCTACGCTCTCAAGCGATTAGCGGCGTGGTGCATTAACCACTCAGCCACGGTGAGCCCTAATAATTAATTTATTTTCTTTATTAGTACATCAGACGAAAAAAGTACTTTGATTGTTACTTTGATTATTACTTTGATTGATACTTTTTTCTATTTTTTTTTAAATAATTTAATTATTTTTTATATTATAATAAATAATTATTATAAATAAATAAATTAGCTTTTAAATATTTTTATAATTAACGATTTTTTAAAATTTCTATTCCTATTTAAGGGGGTCCGTAGCACATTTAAAAAAAAATTATTTATTGAGTTAAAATTTTGAGGTTTTTTTTTTTTTTTTTTTTTTTTTTTTTTGTGGTGGCTAAACATATCATTTGTAAAAAAAATCGCATGACAAAACTTATCATATTTTTTTATTTAAAATTTAAATTTTATTAAAAAAGTGGGGTAGTTAAAAATCGTTATAACTCGAAATATTATGTATAGAATTTTCTTTTTTTTTATTTAAATAAACAGAAATATATAAGTTTTAATTTAGATTCAGCATTTTAAAAAATATTAATTTTTGAAAAAAATTAAAAGTATTAAAAAAAAATTATGTAACTTTTAAAATAATTCATATTTTTAAAAGTAAATTTACTTTTTTTAATTTGCTGAATCTAAATTAAAATAAAACTATTGAAAAAGACGTGTTCCAAGTTTGAACCATTTATCTGTAACGGTTCTTGATTTATAACAATTTAAATATGAGAAACGGCGAAAAAAACCCTTCATAAAGAAAAATGCAATTTCACAAGAAGTCGTTTCCTTAACAACGATAGCTTCAAAGGCAGATTTTGAAAACAAAGCAAAACGGAAAAATTAATATTTCCTGTTCTAATTAAGATACAAACATGATTTAAACGTCATTTTCAGAAGAAAACGGTAGAAAAATTTTTAATCCAATATTTTTTTTTTTGAAATTTTGAAGATTTTTGTGTCCCCGGACCCCCTTAAACAAAAATTATAGTATATATTAATTATTTTTCCGATTTTTTAAATTATTGCATTATATATTTATCTTTTATTATTTTTACTAACTAGTCAAATAAATAAAGTTTATTTAAATTAATTAAATAGTGAAAGTACTCATTCTTAATTTATTTATTTTAAAAATAAATTTGATTTATTAATTTTTTTTTATCATTTTACAATTACAATATAATTTTCCTTTTATTATTCCCAATAAATTAAATTTGTTAACTGTGAAGAGATAATTAAATATATTTTTTGTATAAAAACGGATTTTATTACATTCTAACACAAACATGGTCCTTCCATTAAGTAATGAGATTGAATTTTTCGCGCCAAGCTGAAGCCCAAAGGAACGGAGTTTGCGAGTGATACGTGCGGTGGAGACTGTCAACTAGAGATTCTAGCGGAAGTCAGTTAGCCTTAAGCCTTTGCAGAGCACAGATCTCATGGGAAGCAGACACGTGTTTGAATGAGGTGTTGGGTTTTCAGAATGACGTGGACTGTCGAGAAGAGATATGCCATAAAATTTTGTGTAAAACTAAACAAATCGGTTACTGAGAGGATTCCCATGTTACAAGAAACCTAGGGGAAAGATTTTTTGTCCAAGGCTCAAGTGTTCAGATGTCACAAAACCTTCAGAGACAGCGATGACGAGCAACGCACTGGGCATCCATCAAGTTCTCGAACTTCAGCCGATGTGGTTAAAATATAAGTGCTTTTGGTTTCTGATAGTTCGATGAGTGTCCGAATGATTGCGGAGACATTGGGACTTACGAAATCGATTGTGTATCAAATTTTCACAGAAGAACTTCAATTGCGGAAAATTTGAGACAAGCAGGTTCCAGCACATCCTTTAAAGTGACCCAGTTCCTGGCAAAATACAGCATTACAACGCTTCCCCAAGCATCGTACAGCACGCAGTATCTCAACTGACGCTCTGTGTGTCCTAACGGGTTGGTTACCTATTCAAATAATTTTGGCAAAAGAACTCTCTTACTACAATACTTTAAAAGGACGCAGAAATTACATCATCCAAGATACCTCAATAACCATAGATAATTTAATGACCAAGCTTCCTTCCTACAGTTTCCCAGAATATTACAAATTAAACAACTTGCAAATTTTAGAAGATACCTTTTCGGACAATAACCAACTTAATCAAGATTTAACAATTTACACAGACGGCTCCGTCACTGACTCAGGCACAGCTGCAGCCTTCACGGTTGAAAAAGACACCTCTTTTATATTTGAAAACTCTTTTCGACTACATAATTTAAACTCGATCTACCAAGCAGAACTATACGTTATATGCCAATCAATAGACTGGTTTCTAACATCATCTTACTCTTCACTATTTCTATTAACGGACAGCCACTCAGCAAAACATGCCCTTCATCTAGCCTTCCCCCGTAATCAACTGATTCATTAGATATATGTTAAATTACTAGATTATCCACATAAAACAGTCTACATCAAATGGATCAAAGCACACGCCTGAACCAGAGGTAATGAAAGAGCCGACACCTTAGTAAAATCAACAACAACATCCACCACGTCACCAATCATTCTTTTAGTTTGTACAGTGTCTGTGATCATAAAAGCACTCAAGGATAAAATGTTGTCAGATTGGCAACATTATTGGACTCATCTGAAAAAGGCCGATTTACTTATAAAACCTTGAATAAAGTGGATTCTGATTTTATCTGCAAAAGTCATATTATTCCATATTATGTTAGTGGACACGGCAGTTTTATCGCCTTTGTTAATAAAATAGGGAAACGAGACTTTCCAACCTGCCCATTTGGCAAAAGGATAGGAGACCCAATCCATTACCTTTTCTCAAGATGTTCATTAATGACACATACCTTTGACTTTAAAAGAAACAAAACTGTACGTTTTAACCTTAAAAGGACCCTATTTCATCCACAAAATTATGCCAAGTTAAGAGCCAACCATAACATTTCAAACAAACATTTTTCATTTATAAAAAAAGACTTAACGCTCATCTGTGCGATGAACTTTTTACTTCAAGTCACTTAGTTTAAATATTTTACTTTATTTCATTATATTTTGTCATATTTTTTAA
Source organism: Maratus speciosus (assembly GCA_963932465.1). Lineage (NCBI taxonomy): Eukaryota > Metazoa > Arthropoda > Arachnida > Araneae > Salticidae > Maratus > Maratus speciosus. The sequence goes on along the minus strand of OZ010788.1, from coordinate 375,336,995 downwards.
TAGTCATATTGATTGTTTTGTCATTTTAATAAAGCTCTGTGATATTATCCTACACTGTTAAAATTTTGCAGCATTCTGGCAGGTCATTTGACCTTTTTTTTTTCAGAAAACGGTTACACAACCGTGAATTTAACACTATTCTGATCATATTATTGGCCATTTTATGGTCAGAATATAGTTAAATTATGGTTATGAAACCGTTTTTTCAAAAAACGGCCGAATAACCTGCCAGAATGCTGCAAAATTGTTAACAGTGTACTGTTTATTGTTTACCTTAAATAATTCTCCTATCTTAAATTTTAAATGTTAAATTACTAAATAATGAGATGTAATTAAGTACCTATATTAACTTAATTATATAAAATAATTTTAACTATTCATCATTAACTATAACTGTAAAATTTCTCAGGTTTGTTCAATAGTGCAACCCATTGTGAATTTCCTGTAATAATCATCTAATTTTCATTAAGCGGGGTCTTCCAGCCTGCTGGAGCTTCCGGGCTCGTTCGCGAGTACTGGAGTCTCCGCCGGGTAATTGATATGTGTTTTCCCCTCGTGGAGTAATCAGCTCCTATACCGAAAGGTTGGCTGTCCACGAGTGGGTGATTAGTGATTAGTGCACCATAAAGTCACCATCTGTCACAGCTGGGGTTTTTTCTATTACCTCGATTAAATTCCAGCTGAGCAGGACATTGTTTTGACAATCTGGAGATCTTGCAAAAAAGCGTAACACTCGTTCTGAACAGCATTCCAGTTGAAGACTTCCAGGAAGTTATAGGAAGTTATAAATGGGTGACAGAGTTGTTGGCAACGATGCATTAATGCAGGAAGAGGCTATTTTCAAGAATATAAAGTGTTATTAAAATTATCTTCAATTCAAACTACATTAAACACGGTAAAAAAAAATCTGTAATTCTACAGATGTAAAGTTACAGAAATCTGTATGCTTACTAAAATTTTATATGTACACTGCAAAAAAAAGATGCAAATCTACAAAACTAGTTTTTTAAAGCTACGGAAATCTGTAGTTTTACAAAAGAATCTACTAAAATTACAGTAATCTTACTCAAATTTTATCTGTAACCTGGATTTCACTTACATAAAAAATTGTAGGAATACCAATTTCCTAAAATATTTTTAGTAACCTTACAGACTTTTTGAATTTCATTGCAAAGGTGGACCTGTTACATGAATTTTTGTTGTTGCTGTTATATAAATAGTTCTAAGAATCGCAGTTTCCTAGAAACATTTTAGTAACTTCAGAGATTTGTTTTACAGTGTATAAAGTTTTTGCTCCAGGCTATAATGTTTAGAGCAGATGAATGAAAATCAGCAAATGAAATTGCTTAATGCATAAATCTCCTCGGTGCAATAATGTGGGTTAATGATACACTGAACTTGATACGTCAAAGTACAATTTCAAAATCTTTTGAAAAATCTGGATTTTCTTTTAAAAAATCTGAATATCTTCGCAGATATCTATTCTCAGTCTGCAATTTTTGCCAATAGCCTTTTGAATATTCAAAATTTTATAAATCAATTGACTTTTGAAGATGAACAAGTGAATCCTGAATTATTCACGAATTTTGACAGTATATCCCAACATGCTTTCGTTGATCAAGAAAGTTTGAAGCAAGACATTTACGATATGTTTAAAAGTGAAAAAGAAAATGAAGAAGATTGTGTTAGTGAAGATGAAGTTGAAATCGAAGAAAATGATAAAATTTCTGATGCAGAAATGTTAACAATGTGCAGAAAAATGAAAACGTATTGCCTAAATAACTGTCCACCAATGCTATATTTATTGATGAAACTTGACTGAAAATATAATTGTTGAAAAGAAGTGTTTTATGCACTGAAAAATTTCTGACATTTTTTAAGTAAATAAAACTTCATAAAAGTTTCTATAATTTTGTAATGAATAGTTTATTATTGCCAGTTATAGAAACGTTATCATTATGCAATTACAATCAAAATAAAAATGTGTATTAATTACGGTGTACCTTGTAGCTATGTGTTATTTAAATCAATCACTATGGAAGTTCTTCAACTGAATTCAAAAGAAATAAGGTGAGTTTCAAGTTAATTATAATCCATGTAGTATATTTTAAATTAGTAATTCAGTTATTATAATTGTTAATAAATCAATTCATTACTTAATGTAGTGGATTTTTCTGTATGTATATGTTAATTTGCATTAATTTTGACATAAAAAAAATTTTTAACGTGCCATTTTTAAAGACATTTTATAAAGTGACTACCTCTATATACTGACCATATTAGCTGACCCCGAGGGTAGTCACTTTAGGCAGGTTCCACAGTATTTAAAACGCTTTTATTATTGTATCTCTTTTGCATAAAAAAACGGCAGAAAGTAGATAGGCGGAAATCATAGTTTATCAAAATGTTAGTACTACTGCCAACAACTTAAATAGATAAAATAAAAGTACAACTTGCAGCACTGCCCCTAGCGATTATTTTAATATTCTTTTCGTACCGCTATTGCAGAGTTTGTAAAAATAAAGACAGGAAAATTGCTTTTACGTATTTTATCAAATTTTTCTAAACGATTCTTCTTCGATGAAAGTGGTAGAAATTTAATAAAAAAATAATAGCATCGTCAGTGGCTGCTTTGAATTTATAACAAATATAACTAACTGGTTTTTAAGAACCATTAATTGTAAAACTAATAAAACTAATAAATATTGTAAAACTATATATATATTTGTTGATTTGGCAGGTTCTTGCTAGATTGGTGTGGGACTGAATGAATAATTCTCAGTTGCCATACCGTCATAGGTAGAAAATAACACAGTCGAAGTTTAATATGCTGTCGAAAATCATGGTGGACTGATCGGAATGATCACAACTGAGAAGTTATGCAGTCGGGCGTATTAGAGTGGCATGCAATGATCACAATTGCTGATTTCTCCAAAGGAATAAGACGATATCATTAAGCGTGAACAGTTATTTATTGATAAACAGAACATATAAATAATTCCCAGGTACTAGAGCCGGCCAAAACGCTTTACGGCACGCGATGCAGCACAATGACATTTAAACGATTTTGATTAAGTAATTATCGGATTCTACGAAGTCAGGAGCACCAGATAGCTGATATTTAACACTTGAATACAGACGAAAAAACTCTGCCCCAAGACCGTGTAGCTCAGTGTTGTCAAGCCGGTGCAAGGAGACGGTGGTTACATAGCACGCGAAAAGAACAAATGGCAGAAAGGCGACCACTTAGTTTCATTTTGTTATTACATCGTTAATTATAGTCCAGATATGAATATTTTTTAAAATATTTTTATTTATCATTTCACTCTGTTCTTATTAGAAGCTCGGCATAACTACTGCACAAGTGCGGCGCCTCAGCCTGAATATACGGGTTACGAGGCCACAGTGTAATGTTTTAGAAAAAAAAAAATGTAAAACATAGTAATTATTTGTTTTGAATTTTTTTGTCACAGAACACGCGTTGTATATTTAACATTAAATAGCACAGTATGATTTTTTTTTTTCATGTCCACCATGAGACTTTATACACAAATTCAAAAACATTTGCGGTATAAGTCCTGAAATTACCCTATTTGAAGTTTTTTATTAATTTATTTTTTATTCGCGTCATTAAGTTCAAATACGTAGGTGTTTTTAAATAACTTTTGTAGCTTCATTAAAATTTATTAAAATTTATGTATTACATAATAAATATCAGCTTTTATCTTCATCTATCAATTCTAACTACACCTGTACAATTTTTTTTTTTTTTTTTTTTTTTTTTTTTTTTTTTTTTTTTTTTATCTACGGAAAAAAATATAAAGTTATAGAAAGAAAATAGGCAATGACCTGTTCCGACTTACCCATGATTTCAAAAAGTGTTTTTTAACTTTAGAAACCTTAGAGATGAACATATTATATAATATAACATCGAGATTTTATTAACGAAAAAACGTTTTTTGTTTTGCTACCATCGGTTTTCCAAAATGATTCCAAGTGTTATTTTTATGATGAAATATTTTGTTTTATCAGATTTTAGGATGCTATCACATCTCGCTTAAATATTTTCAGCTGTGCAATCGAATTTATAGATGCAAGAGTAACGAATTAATATCAATTTTAGTGTTAATGCCAATGTTGTTAATTTATCATGTTTCCTTTTAATATATGTTCGATGAACATGAAAATGCATACTTGAGAGTCGGTAACATCCGAAAAAATAACTATCATGATTGAAAAAAAAATGACAAATTTACTATTAATGGCACTAGGAAACGTTTCCGGAAATCAATGGCAGAAAAAGAAACTTTTTTTTATATACAAATGTGTAAATAAATCTTTAAAATGTGCTGTTTTCTGAGGTTTCTAAAGATAAAGAAAGATAACAACAAGTACAATAATCTCTTACAAACAGATTAAGTTAAATAATGCTATAAAAAGTGATAAAATATCTTTATTATGATTGACGATCGTTTCATGTCGCCGTTTGTGCGATGAAACGAACATCAATCTTAATAAAGATATTTTATCACTTTTTATAGCATTATTTAACTTAATAAAGAAAGATTTTCGGAATCGTGGATAAACCGCAATAAGTTATTGTATGTTATATTTCTTGCTTATATTATATTTTCGTAGATTAACAAACATTTGCCTTTTTTTACAGTGTATAAAATAACCCAATTGTCCTAATAATAAATGGAAAACACTCTGGAATCCAGATTAAAAGAGAAAGAAATAAGTAAGCCATATTTCACTTCACGAGTGTTATATCAATATAATTTTTTTCTTCGCCCTATACAAGATGTAGAACAATAACATTGCTTAAAAGAGTTTTATATGTTGTTTGACTTTGTACTATACACGGGAAATCTATATCATTGTGTCTAATAAAAAAGCTGCAATTAATTGGTACTTATTAGTTCCTGCTAAACAAATGTTTTCAATAACACTACAGAAACACAATAACATGTCATTTGTAGTTTCATATATAAACATTATTTGTTTTATAATTTAATACCTTCAGAAGCTTCTTTTCATAGTTCTACATCGTCATTTATACATATTAATGCTTATTGTAAGGGTTCATTGATAATGTGAGAAGGTGCCACGAGGAATATAATTTTTTATTGCAGCTTACATTACAAGGTTTATTGGACTAAACATTGATTTATCGATAACAATAAGATACAATATTATAATTTTGTGCATTGTCGAAAAAAAAAACTATGTAAGCTGCAATTTACGTAAATATACATTCTACGCATATTTCTATTTTTAATCTCTTTATTTTTAGTATAGAAAATCAGAGAATAACATTTCTTTGATTTGCTCAAAACTTTCAATAAATATATACAGTTTCCGAAATTTATTGATTTTGATTATTCTCTTTTTACATCTCTCTATATATAGGCATTTGAAAAAAAAATTACATACGGTATTAAATTTTACTTTCTTATTTCTAAAGAAGAAAATATTGTAATCGAGATTTTTTACGACTTCCGACTTTCGACGGATTATAATGTTTAGGGTGCAGATATCTCAAAAAACTCTTTATACAAAATTTCTGTCTGTCCGTCCGTATATCCGTGTGTCCGTGTGTCTGTATGTCCGCTTTTTATAATCGAAAAGTGTATGCAAAGAATTGAGCCAAATATTTAGTGTATGTTTTTGAATATAGCCAGCAGGTCCTCATTGAATTTGGAAACATTCCAAGAGATAGGGGCGCTGTAATAACGATTTTTGTGGTATTTCGAATATTGCACAATTGGAAAGTCTATGAATTTATGCGCAGAATGGGACCAAGATACATGTGTATGTATCGTTATGGCCAGCAGGTCACACGTGAATTTGGGAACAATCCGACGGTAGGAGGTGCTGTAATAAAGATTTTCCTCTATTTATCATAGTTCTGTTGTACATCGGCTGTTCATGCAGCAACGGGCAACTCACATCTCGCTAACCCAAAGCTTTTCATACAGCTGCTGTACAAGAGAAAAACGAAAAATATTGATTTTAATAAATATTATGATTGAGATTAACTGGTTTTTACTCCAATTAGTAAAATGAAGCAGACACTTAAGATGGAAATCCAATTTGGTGTAATATTTAAGAAATGACGCTGAAGTATTAACACGTGTAACAAATTTTTGACATATTAACATATATGAGAAAGAAGAAAGTTTCGGGATTGGCACTTGCGACGAGTTTTTATAGAAACAATGATATTAAAAAAGATTTTATGAATCATGTGTTACACATATTTTTAAAAACTCAGATATATTTCTGGTATGAATTTATCAATTTTAACAAACGAAACACCTAGAAAATATACAATATAAAATAAGGAAAAACATAATAACATGCATAAGTTACATAATTTGTATATTTTACTATTTCAAACTTTCCTTTATAGATGCATTCGTAATTATATAAATACGTAGCACCTATAGTCGTCTGTCTTTCCGTCCGCCCGTTCGTCCGCATGTAACAGAGCAAAAAGTACTGAACCGAATGGTCTGACATTTTAAATATATAATCGATGCAAAATTTTTTCGTGTCATTTCAATTTTTTTGAAAATCGGATGTATAGTTTAATTATAGGGACAGTGAAAAGTTTTCCGTTACATTACGGTCAACGGGGAAAAATTATTTCAAGTGCATTTAAATGATGTTACAGCCTTTCGAACAGAATGAAATTCATATTTACTTAAGAAGTGCACTTAAATATACATTCAGTACAATATGCGGTGCAATTTATAAAACTAGTTATAGTACGAACGAACCTCATTTGCCACGTTTGACGTGCAACTTATAAAACTAGTTATAGACGAACGAACCTCATTTGCCACGTTTGACGTGCAACTTATAAAACTAGTTATAGTACGAACGAACCTCATTTGCCACGTTTGACGTGCAATTTCCAACTTGTTTAACAAAGAACATGATCTACAAATTTCAAGACAGAATCGGTACGAAAGTTTTCATTAATTTATTAATTCAAGGTGAACGATGATGTGGGGATATAATTTAGTATTTGTAATCTAAATTAAATATGCAGGGCGTATTATAATTCCAGTCAATTTCAGAAATCCCCATATTAAGGACAATTGGAAGGAAAACTCACATAAAAAGCCGTTTTTCTTATTATTTTTTTATTTTTTAATATTTATAATCTTTTATTTTTCTCTTTCGGAAAAGGCATATTACTTTTACTTCCACGAGAACGAAAGTTAAAAGTTTAAAAGTAATTCAGTTTGTTCACATCATAAATGCACATTACATACATAAACTTTAAAGTCAAATTTCTCAAAATGTTGTTATTTGAACGTCGATGTACATTTTTAAAAAAAAAAACCGTCATGTTGTTATTTGTAATCTTGCCTGAATATTTTATACATATCCCTTATAAATCTGAAGTGAACTTTTTTTACAAACATATGTACAAAATATTTATAAAAAAGTTTTCCTTCGAAAAAATGCATGTTTTTTGTTATTCAAAAGTGTTTTTTTTTTCGGATTTTAATTAAACAAAAGATTATCTGTTTATGAAGTTGACTTTACCTTATCGGGAACTATCCGTATTATGTACGCAAAAAAATTCAAATGAATATATTTGGTAGTTCCTGAGAAAAGGTACAGTCGTGGAAAAAAAAAAAAAGTAAACAGCCTTTACTAACTCCTCAACAAATTATCCTAGAAGAAAGTTACTGGTATAGCGCGATTGGAAATAAAGTCTACTTTTAAATGATGTAGATAAAATTTGCTTAGGAGGCCATCTACATATTAAAACGAACACAAACTTCATTTTTTTTTCAATGGCAATACCCAATTTTAACAAAATATTTCAAATCTTTAGTTCAAATTATTTACTAGACACCAAATTTCGAGTCATTTGAATGATAAGTTCTTGAATTACAAAATTTCAAAATTTAGTGCTTCTAATGTTAAATTATATTTTCATATTTTCATTAATATCTCCTGAAATTATACTCCTAATGTACTAATTTTTTGTGTAGCAATAGTACTAAAATACCCAAACATAAATACATTGAATTTTCAATTTTATAATTTTATGATATGAATTATGAGTTACGAAATGAATATTCAAAAAAATTATGAAGTGCAACCTATAGTTTTTTTTTTATGGATTTAGATTTATTGAGGGATGCTTTATGGAAATCCAAAATTTCACATTTTTCTTCGAAGTAGTTTTCAATTTATGCTTAAAAACAGCAAAATGATGGTTTAAGGGGCCGTCTATGATAGAAGTGTCTAGATATTTTGAAATTTCTTATGCTATCCTGTAATCTAGCAGTCTTCAATGACTGCTTGAGTGGCGCTTAAGATGCCTTGATCAAGAAGGGGCTCTTTCTCTCAATAATAGAGTACCGAACTTCAATTTGGGTACAGTCCCTAAAATACGCTCGTTTTAAAATAATTAATTTCTCGGAAACTTATTGTACGAATTGAAGAGAAATTTGTTTTTAGGCCAATTGAAGGGTGCAGAGTTCATTTATGCTGTCAGAATTACGCAACCCTATTGAAAAAAAAAGTTATGGTTCGTTTTAATATGTAGATGGCCCCCTAAGCAAATTTTATACACATCATTCAAATGTAGACTTTACTGCAAACCGTGTGGTACCAGTATTCTTCAACGATATTTTTTTTGCAGGGTTAGTAAGATGTGTTTACTTTTTTTTTCCCACGACTATACATTAATTTAACATGGTAAGTACAGGTCCTTCCAACTGCACTGAATTTTTTTTAAAGAAAGGGATTTTCAATGCAGTTTGCACTGTAATAATTGTCAAATAATCGTTTTTTTTTTCTTTTTTTGTGGAAAATAAACGAAAGAAAGAGTTCGAAGTAATTCAAATACAAGTTCCGATCGAACAATTATGTACATATATCGGAGTGCGAATTGCACATTAATACTTTCCAAACGAAAACAATGTTCTTGAAAAGAAAGTGTTCAAATAATTTAAAGAACGCCTTTTTAAATAAATCGATTCACATTTTAAAAACTCACATATTAAAAACAAAAAATGTTGCATCTTAATTATTGTGCGATTTGCATCAGAAAAATTGTCAAGCAATTAAAATAAATAAATAAATAAATAAATAAATAAATCAAAAGAAATGTTCAACTATTTTCCTTTTATTATATAAAATTTTATACTTTTACAAGCTTTATTATGTAATTTGTACAATGATAAAATAAATTTAGTTTTTTGTATTTTTGTTTTTCAAATGTAAACGGATATTTGGGGTTATGTACAGTCGTGGGGAAAAAAAGTAAACACACCCTACTAACTCCTCAACAAGTTATCGTAGAAGAAAGTTACTGGTACCGAAAACGATTGGAAATAAAGTCTACTTTTAAGTGATGTATATAAAATTTGCTTAGGGGGCCATCTACATATTAAAACGAAACATATCTTTGTTTTTATCAATAGCAATACACAAATCTGACAGCATAAATGAACTCTACACCATTCAATTAGCCTAATAACAAAATTTTTATGCAATTCGTACCATAACTTTCCGAGAAATTAATTATTTTAAAACGAGCGTATTTTAAGGGCTGTATCCAAATAGGAGTTCGGTACTCGATAGTTAACCGAGAGAGCCCCCTTCATGATCAAGGTACCTTAAGCGCCACTCAAGCAGTCAATGAAGCCTGTTAGATAATAGGACACCAGAAGAAATTTCAAAATTTCTACTCACTTCTATCATAGACGGCCCCTTAAAGCATCATTTTGCCGTTTTTTAAGCATAATTTGAAAACTATTTGGAAGAAAAATGTGAAATTTTGGATTTTCATAAAGCAGGACTTAATAAATCTAAATCCATCAAAAAAATTGTAGGTTGCAATTCATAATTTTTTTCGAATATTAATTTCCTAATTCATATCATAATATTATAAAAATTGCAAATTCAGCATATTTATGTTTAGGTACATTAGTATTATTGCTACGCAAAAAATTAGCAATTTCAGGAGATATAAATAAAAATATGAAAATGTAATTTAAAATTAGAAGCACTAAATTTTGAATATTTATAATTCAAAAACTTATCTTTCAAATGAGCTGAAATTTTGTGTCTAGGCATAGTTTGAACCGAAGATTTGAAATATCTCGTTAAAAATGGGTATTGCCATTGAAAGAAATGCGTTTTGGGTTCGTTTTAATATGTAGATGTCCTACTAAGCAAAATTTATATACGTCATTTAAAAGTAGACTTTATTTTCAATCGTTCGGTACCAGTAACTTCCGTCTACGATAATTTGTTGAAGAGTTAGTAGGGGTGTTTACTTTTTTTTCCACGACTGTACAGTTATCAAACATTTTCACTTTAAAAGATGGAAAAGGATTTCAATTAAAATAAATTTAACCAGTGGGAAATTGATTACATTATTTGAAAATATCAAAATATGTCTATTACTATGAAAAAGTTTCATTCTCGCATCTTTTTCAAAACTTTTTAAAAATAAAAATATAGACGAAATACGATGATACATTTTACAGTTCCATGAATAGCTTTTCAAATTTATATGAATTATATTATATATTTCATCTTTTGTTTCTGCACATATCAATTCTTCATATAATAACTTTTACATAAATACTCATGTCTACTAATAACAAATGAAGGACACTCTAGAACCCAGATAAAAGGAAGAAGAAATAAATAAGCCATATTTCACTTTGAGCAATATCGCAATAGCCTTCTTTTTTATCCTTACAGTAGAGCGTGTAGAACAAAGAAAGTGCTTAAAAGAGTTTTATGTATTATTCGTCTTTGTGCTGTCCACGAGAAATCTATATCATTGTGTTTAATAGAAAAGCTGAAATTAATTGGTACCTATTAGTTCCGGTTATACAAATGTCGTCAATAAAATATTAGCAGCACGATTGCATGTCATTAATAGATTCGTATATGGACATTACTTGTTCTATAAGTTGATACTTTTAGAAGTTTTATCTCCATAGTTCTAATTTATCAGAGTCATTGTTTATTTGCAGAGCTTAGAACGTGTCAGAATATGCCACGAGTGATTTCGTTTTCCATGTATTATTGTATTTCATACTAAAAGTTTTGTCGCGCTAAACTTTAATTTATCACGAAAAATATTACACTATATTACGCATTCCAACATAGTTATGATATTCTGGTTCTTTTCAATTAATGTAAGTACGTATTCTGAATGATCTTAATATCTCCTTCTGTTAAATTCCCCTACAAAACTATTCAGTTTCTACTATTTAGTTTGGATTCTATCCATATCCAAAATAATGAGATACTTTTCGAATATGAACTTTACTACTTTATATAACGAATTTACTATAAAAGTTTTAGTGAAAAATAGCGATGAATGCAATAATAATTAAGTTTTGACGATTAAATATTTAACCCTTTATGTAATTTTATATTATATTATTAAGATGAATTTTAGCATTCATAATTTTTTTATTTTGTAATAACAACGTATTATTTTTTTTATTATTTTAGAATTTTTTCAAATTTATTTTAACGTTTATAATAATGATATTTTGTTTTTAAATCTATTGTCATATTGATTCATGTCATTTTCTTGATGAGATTGTCATTTTCTTATTAAAAAACTTAATTTCAGTTATTACATTTAGAGTCTACACAAACAAGTATTTCCGTTATCTTCGGCGATTTCATCGGAAAAGTTTTAATCTGATATCCCTGTTAAGGAAACTAAGAAATAAAAATCACGCATCAAATAAAGACTCCGAAACACATTCCAACATTTCCAGAATATTTAACAAAACTTAGGTGTTTAATAAGGTAAATAAGATGCCTAATTATATACGTTAGAAAACGCATAATATATATGAAAACCATATTTCAACATTTTTCATAGCCGGAAAAGCACTATAATTCTTTATGTAGCTTTGTAATCAATTTATAGAATAGGTTTTTATTCTATATAGTATGGTAAAATGCAGTTTAGTAAGTAAATGCATAATAGGTTGAAAATTCACCTTCAGTAATTCCTACGAATTACAGGAAGTATAGTTGAATTATTTTGTACAACACTATATATTACAGATTTTCATTCACGACACATAATTATCTAACATTTAGTTCAGGCTAAATTACGTTTAAAACTTCTAAAATCACAAATTATCATCCATATTCGGCCATATATTCTTATTATCTGTTCTTTGCGTAGCCATGTATATGAGTTTATTTTTATTCTAGAATCATCACTTTGTATATTAAATCTACAGCTTGAATATGAATAAGTCAATCAAAAGACACCTTTAAACAATTTATGCTCACAGTCAGCAATACTTGAGAATTCTTTTGTTTAGCTCTGTGTATTCATTATAGCATTTATACTTACTCCGTAGTACGTAAAAATTTTGTTAAACTTAAAAACTGACACCATTACTAAAAACTCCTTTCCAGCAATTATCGTTAAAACGAAATACTTTGGATACAATATTATACCCAAAATCTTTCATGTATTCCTCTAAATTAACCATAAATGCTATTCACATTATATCTATAGCAAGTATCTTACAGTAAGCCTCAGTAATATATATCAATTTTACTGTATTTGGAATAGTGTACCATAAATAAAATTCGCTAAAAGAAGTTTTCCCCCGTAGACCATCATGAAACTGAATTCTTCTACGTGTGACCCTGTAAATGAATAATAAATGGTTTGTATCCCGTATTCTACAGAATGCATAATTTTGTGCACTTCAAAAATGAATAACAATTTAACAAAGTTCGAAGTTGTGTAACATGTTTAAAATGCATTTGAAACAATTTTTTTCCATTCACCCAAATGTAATATAACATTTTTCATTGCCATTTTAACCGAACGATAAATGCTGTACACTTTATTTTTAATAACGATCGTGCTGTAGTAAAAGTCTTTAACACATAAGAGTGATCAATCCGAGGCAATCACAATGCAATTCGAGATTACTTACGCGAGTAAGAGTGCGGACAGATGAAGAGAACAAACGGAAATCCTAAAAAAATGTTCAACTATTTTGGAAAATGTTAAAAGAGGAAAAACTAAATTATTTTACTTTCAAAGAAACTTAGCTTACAGAAAAAACAAGTGAAAATTGTACGTCAAACGTGGCAAATGAGGTGCGTTGGTACAATAACTAGTTTTATAAATATTCAGATTTTGGTGCAATAGCTGTTGCATTCTTATGCAATTATGCATGAATACAAAATTTATTATGGTTACATATATTAAATTCAGTAATACGGGGATAAAATGACTCCATCTTAAATATGATGCAATGAGAACGACAATATCGTATCATTACTTATCTGGTATATCATTGAAATAATTAAATATGACAGGGTTTTATAGAATGAAGAAAACTTTTATTAATATCTTTTAAGTATTTTTTTCGATTTTCATAAAATGTTAAATCACTCAGCAAAATTCTGCAAAGATTATACATATTAAATTTCAAATCATTCAGCTGGGTAGTTTTTATATGCAGACAGACGGACGGACCAAAGATTACTATATGTGCTACGTATTTATATAATTACGAACGCACCAAAAAATATTGCAGTTTAGAAAGGAAATTTTATAAACTTAATGAATAGTTAATGAAATATGATAAAATATTAAACTTTTAAAAATTGTGTGCTTGTTTATTTCAACTTTTGATGCGTTAGTACTTGGAACTGTAAGATGGTGAAACCTCGTTCAAACAGTTGGAGATCCTTTTAAGCCATGGCTTAAAATGATTGATCGCGATAACATTCTTATAGTTGTGGCTACTGCAGCACCAAAAGTTCATTCAAACATGTACAATATTTTCAAGTATGTACACGCATAGGAAGAAAAGTAAACACCCCATGCTAATCCTGCAAAAAATTATTGTAGAAGAAAGTTTCTGGTACCGACTGATTTGAAATAAAGTCTAATTTGAAGCGATGTACATAAAATTTGCTTATTAGGCCATCTACATATCAAAACGAAAAAAAATTACTTTTTTTAATAACAATGCCCAAGTTTGACACCATAAAGGAATTCTACGCATTTCAATTAGCCTAAATACAAATTTTAACGAAATTCGAACGATTAGTTTCAGAGAAATTAATTATTTTAAAACGAGCATATTTTCAGGGTTGTATCCAAATTGAAGTTCGGTACTCGATTCTTCAAATCCTAGAATGAATATGACGCTTCAATTATTGTATTATTCCTTGCCAATGTGACCATTTCACTCTTTAATGTGTTTTGACCATTGCCAGCCTTAGTATTTCAATTAATTGAGAAAAATATTTTTTTTTCAAATAATGCTTTTCTGAACATCATAGATGGGCCCTTAATCTATGATTTTGGCAATTTTTAATCATAATTCTAAAACTACTTGGAAGAAAAAATTGACATTGAGAATTCGTATAAAACAGGACATAAATCTATTACATAATAAACATAAATAAACATAATAATAAACATAAATCTATCTAAAAAATTCTAGGTTGCAATTCATATTTTTTTATTAATTTCTTAATTTATATTATTTTTTTTTAATTACATATTCAATGTATTTATGTTTGGGTTTTTTAGTATTATAACTCCACAAAAATTATCACATTAAGTTTATTATTACAGAGATATTCATAAAAATATGAAAATGCAATTTAACATTAGAAGCTCTAACTTTTGAATGTTTATAAGTCAAAAGCTTATCATCCAAATGATTTGAAATTTCGTTTCTAGGTAAAGTTTGAACCGAAGCTTTAAAACATATCGTTATAATTTTGTGTCGCCGTTCTAATAAAACAAAGTTTGGTCTGGTTTTGATTTGTAGACGATCCCTAGACAAATTTTATATACATAATTTAAAAGTAAACTTTATTTCAAATCGTTTGGTACTAGCAACTATTATAATTAGTTGCAGAGTTGGTAAGGGGTGTTTCCTTTTTTCCCAGGACTGTGCATCGAATTAACAATGTATCTTAACACCGATTATATTGCTCCATTCTAGCAAGTATCATACAATCATTAAATAACTTTAAATTGAGTAAATTTTTCACGTAACATCAGAAACATATGTAGGAATATAGAGTTTTAAATAATTTCCAATACTGATTCAGAAAATGCTTTCAATAAAGCTTTGCTTGTTTGAAACGTTAATTTATCTAGATAACTTGTAATTTATAATTAGTAGTAATTATTAATAGCGTATTTGTTGAAACGGATTGTTAAAACTTAAATTATAAATATTCTTCTCTTTTCCTATTCCTAAAATAGTGAATATTTTTTGTCTATATGATGTTGTGATTTTCACTTAAACATACAAGTACTGCAGTTGTTCATGTATTTTTTTTTCATTTTTAATTTCATTTTTTTTAATATTCAAAAATGAAAAGAAAAAATAAATCTTAATTTTAACATATGAAAAGAAGTATTTAAACATAAGGAAATTATAATTAAGTGACATTAAATTTTATGAATTTTTACACCAACTATCTAAATAAATGGCTGTCAAATCATTTTAAAATGGAGCGAGAAATTCATTAATGTTTAACTCTCAAATGCCTGAATTTTCAAAATAATTTTTTTTTCGGCTTTCCTTTTTTAAGTAAATCAGGGGAAAAATACTTTAAAAAATCATATTTTGTGTTAAGGTGGTTTACGGCTAAAAAACAGTTTGTTACTAATCGGCAATACTGGTCTTTAATTTAAAAAATAATTTTCCTTGATAAAATTCTATAATATTAAACACAAAAGAATTTTAAGAACTATGATAAGAAATAAACTTTACTTGCTCACTGCAGAACAAAATTGGGTATTTCGCAAGCTTCCAAACAAAACAAAAAGAACAAGTAGCAACAATTAAAAAAATAAATCTATCTTTATTCTTAAACAGCACAAATGGTGCATTCTACATGTTGAAAATCGATTTGATAATATTTTCATAATGTATTTTGTTGGCAATATTAGGCATTATACCTTTAATATTATTCTAATAGTATTTTAGAAGCCTATATCGGGTATGTTGCCGAAAGGCAACAAACGGCATTTAAGGGTTAAGATATCATCTGTGACTAATTCTATGTTTCTGTCTCTTGACAAAATAAAATGCCTTAAAAATACTGTTTTTCTGTTATTTAAGTTTCAAATAATGTTGCTGTTTCCTAACCATTTCACAGGCTACTATTGTGTTTCCTTAATGTAGGATTTATACCATAAATATAGAAAAGTATATTTGAAAAGTCCTTCCAGCCAATGCCGGGAGGAAGAGGTAGCTTTTATAATCCTTATTTTTAAAGAGTGCTATTCAAACACACGAAGCTGAAATTAGTGGAGCCCGATTTAGAAGATTAATACTAATTTTTGTCAATACTGAATGTGAATGAGAATTTCGCGAAATTAGTCAGCTGTATCCACACAGGTTTTATTTAAAGTGACTTATATTTGGTCGCCAAATTCGGCGATATTTTGTAGTACCAGCCATTTTAAAATAACATGATGGTTGAAACTAGCCAATGAACTTAGTAAAGACCCTAGTAATTCCTGTACACGTGTTCACTAACATTGAAATCGGTCGATATATATCAGTGCTGTCGCAGGCAAAATTCAGATTTTTCAAATTGTCACCCAAATTGGAAATTCAAAGTGCTATATTTTAACCATTTTAAAAGATAAAGACAAAACAAAAAATGCTCCGGAATCCTTGTATGAAGGTCAAACATATAAGAAAGAAATCTTTTTCAGTTTCTAATTTTTTGTACCTCATTTTAAATTTAAATGAAAATAAATTAATGGCCGCCAATTTTAAACAAGATAGCGGAGAAAGCTGGCCAGCGAACTTGTTCACGTGATTGCTATATACTAAGCACATGCCTTCTCACATCCAAATTGGTGAATAAATACGCGTGTTATCGCGTGACAAAAACAAATCTTTTCAAAATGTAAACCGTGCTGGAAATTCAAAGTGCTATAAATCAGCCATTGTTTAAGATATAGGCAAAACAAAAAATGCTCCGAAATTTTTGTATAAAGGTCAAACACATTAGAACAAAATCTTTTTCAATTTCTAACTTTTTATCACATTATTTTAAATTTTAAACTTTTAAAATTTTTTTAAATGGCATCTATTTTGAAACAAAATGGCAAATGAAGTTTACCAACAAACTCGGTCGAGTGATTGGTATGTAGTATGTGCACACCAAGTTACATTCAAATCGGTTCATAAATACGCCTGTTATCGCGTGACAAATATAAGATCGTTTCAAAATGTCAGCAACACTTAAAATCCAAAGTGCTATAACCCAGTCATTTTTTAAGATATAGACGAAACAAAAAATTCTCCGGAATCTTTGTATCAAGGTCAAACTCATAAGAACAAAATCTTTTTCAATTTCCATTTCTTTTTTACCTTATTTAAAATTTAATTTTTTTTTTTTAATTTTTAATGGAAACCATTTTGATACAAAATCGCAGATGAAGCTGGCCAACGAACTCGTTCGAGGCATTGGTATGTACTATCTACACACCAAGTTGCATCCGAATCGGTTCATAAATACGCCTGTTATCGCGTGACAAAATTCAGATCGTTTCAAAATGTCAGCAACACTAGAAATTCAAAGTACTATAATTCAGCCATTTTTTGAGATATAGACAAACCAAAAAAGGCTCCGGAATCTTTGTATCAAGGTCAAACACAGTGGAATAAAATCTTTTTCAATTTCTAAGTTTTTCGTACCTCATTTTAAATTTAATTATTTTTATTTTAAATGGCCGCCTATTTGAAACAAGATAGCGGATGAAGCTGGCCAACGAACTCAGTCGAGACTTTGGCATGTACTATGTACACACCAAGTTACATATAAATCGGTTCATAAATACTAGAGTTACAGTGTGACAAAGATGAGATATATATATATATGTCTTCAATTTGTTTTCATCTTGTTGATGATGTACCATAATTGCTATCTCATTCACTTGAAATCCAAATGTGTTTTAGCATTAATCATTCAGTTAACTATATATAAATGTTTGTTTATTTTCCCTCCCCCCTAAAACTATTATCACTCTCTCTTACTTTTTCACTGTTTTAAACATATTGTTTATTTCAATCTAAGTCTTTTCTTGATTTCTTCAATCAATTTCATTCCTTTTATTTTTTTATTTTTTGGGCCTAAAGATGGCAGCACTAAACATTATTGTTATTAATCCAGTTCCAATTTACATTTTTTTCGTTTCTCACACCAGATGGCAGCACAGTTATGGGTTTCAGTGAGATGTTCAACTGCAGCTCACATGTTAAAATAGTCGTAACTATGTTTCCCATCCTGATATGCTGTAGTTTTGACTCCTAGTATGTAATTTAGGTATTGTGCTCTAATAATTTTTAATATCCTGTATGAGGTGTATCTTTCTTTGGATCTCTTAGATTTTAATTATCTATTTTCTGTAATGTTTGCGTTATAAGGAGCTAAATTTTGTCATTTTAGGCTTAATGTCGACAAAATTGGTTGAAATAACGTATCTTCTATGAATGAACTCACAAGCTCCTCTGACGATTCTGTGATCTTATAAATTTTATTTCAAACCATAGAGTTTAAGAACAGAACAAAATAACTGTGTCAAAAGTTTAAGCACAAAATCTTTTTTTATGCAAATTTTAGGAACTCGTGTAAGCGATTGCGCACGCAAACGATTTCTGGGTGCATAAGAAGCAGCCAGTTGTTGTTTTGAGTTAGTACAAAATGCCTAAGTCGAAAGAATTTTCACAGGAGGAGGTGATAAATATCTGGAGTATGATGGCAAAACTTAAGTCCGTTTCTGAAATTGCAAGTGCATTAAAAAGATCAAAACAAGGTATTCATCAAGATTTGTCTCGTGGTAATGATTTCAAACGAAAATTTCGTTCACGAAGGCCACCAGTGACTACTTTGCACGAAGACTGCTGCATCAGAAACTTGGCTTCAACTAGTAATTACTCTCTTTCGCAAATAAAACATGCAGTTGGAGGACATATATCGAAAAAAAATGTTCATAAAAGAGTTTTGGATTAAGAATACATCAAAAATCGTAAAATGGCTCGGTTACCATGTCTGAAACGACACCATAAAAAAGCTAGATTACTGTGGGTCAAAGAGCATATGTCATTTGGTTATAAGTGGCTGAATGTCATATTCAGTGGTGAAAAAAAATGAAACCTCGATGTCCCACATGTGTTTAAGTACTATTGGCATGATCTCCGCAAAGAACATAGTAGTATATTTAGCCGACATGGAGCTTGTGTAATGGTAAGGGGACTATTTCTTTCAATGGTCAGACATCTATAGCATAAATCAGTGGTCGTGAAAATTCTGAAAACTATCAAGAGACACTTGTCAATAATTTACTCCCAGTTGCCGAAGTTGTGGAAGGCGAAAAATTGTTATTTCAACATAATGCTTCGATCCATACCTCAAACTCAACTTCAAAGTGGCATAATTCGAAAAAAGTATCTGTTTTGAAATGGACGGGAATTAGCCCTGATTTAAACCCTGTAGAGAATATGTGGGATATTCTTACTCATGCAGTTTATCCATATGGAAAGCAGTATTTTTCAGTTAAAGATTTGAAAGATGCCATTGAGAGCGCGGGGTCTAAAATTGAACCAGAAACAATACAGAACATCATTTTATCGATGGACGACCGTACATTTAAAAGAATTCACGATAATGGAGCAATAATCAAGTATTATTTTTTTTATTGCTCTGATAATATACAACTATAAAGAATAAACAACTACTTTTGACACCCTCATTTTTGTTCTTTTGACAAATTTTATTATTTGAGATGAATTTTAAAGCATAAATCTGTTAACTATCCTGTTAAAACAAAAGTTCTTAGGTTATGTGAAAAGGAAATTAACTTTCAGTCGATACCGAACCGGGACTGGCTTCCTTATTCCTAGGTCTCCCCTGGGCGAAATTTTCAGTACCATTCTCGAGACAACCCGTGCTAAAATTATTACCTCTGACTGACCTAATCCGTGCAAAAATAACTAAAATTTGGCTCACCCCAAAAACTATTACAACAAATGCATATAATTTTAAAAGGACATTATTTTACAATAAAATTTTAAAATTCATATTTTTAAAGGATATTAGATTTTAAGGTAAAAAAAAATGAAATGCAGCAAAATTAGTGAAAAAAATCTGCCTATGACGGAATCCCTTCTTAAACGGAAAAATCTATTGATCCACGGAAAAGGAATATAAAAATACCTGAGAAAAAATAGACTACATTTACAAGGGAACTTGTCTATAACGCTTTTTTACTTTCTTCTATCTCCAATAGAAGAAATTATTGTAATCGAAATTTTTTTCGACTTCCGGTTTTCGACGGATTTACACGTTTTAAGGGCCAGAGATACCAAAAAACATGTTTATAGAAAATGTATGTCTGTCCGTCTGTCTGTCGCCATTGTACCATCAAAAAGTGTATGAAGTTATGCATAGAATTGAACCAAATTTTTATTTTAAGTTTTTGGCTATGGCAAGCAGATCTTCCATGAATTTGAAAAAAATTCGTCGGTAGAAGGCGCTGTAATAGCGATTTTTGTGCGATTTTGAATATTGTACCATCCAAAAGTGTATGAAGTTAAGGATAGAATTAAACCAATTTTTTATTTTAAGTTTTTGGATATGGCAAGTAGGTCCTCCCTGAATTTGGAAAAAATTCGCCGGTAGGTTGCGCTGTAACAGCGATTTTTGTGCGATTTTGAATATTGTACCATCCAAAAGTGTATGAAGTTATGCATAAAATTGAACGAAATTTTTATTTTAAGTTTTTGGATATGGCAAGTAGGTCGTCCCTGAATTTGGAAAAAACTCGCCGGTAGGGAGCGCTGTAATAGCGATTTTTGTGCAATTTTGAATATTGTACCATTGAAAGGTGTATAAAGTTATGCATGGAATTGAACGAAATTTTTTGTGTATGTTTCTAGCTATGGCAAGCAAGTCTTCCCAGAACTTGAAAATATTCAGCCAGAAGGGGGCGCTGTAATTGGATCTGTGTGCCATTTTCCTTATTGTACCATCGAAAAGTGTATGAATTTACGCATAGAATTGAACCATTTTTTTTTTCTGTGTATGTTTCTGCCTATAGCAAACAAGTCCTCCATGAATTTGAAAAAAAATCTTCCTGAAGGGGGGCGCTGTAATAGCGATGTGCTATTTTCTTTATTGTACAATCGAAAAGTGTATAAAATTATGCATACAATTTAAAAAAAAAATTACATGATTTTGGCTTTGGCCAACAGGTCCTAATTGAATTTGGAAATATCGCGCGGTAAAGGGTCTCTGTGATAGCGATTTTTTTTATACTTTTCTTGATTTTTCGTAGTTCTATTGTCCATCGGTTGTTCGTGCAAAGGCGGGAACTCGCTTCCTGCTACGCCGGCTATTCGCAAACATCTGATAACAACAGAATAAAAAAAACCTATTAATTTTTTACAAATATCACGATATAGATTAACTCGTTTTTTTGTCCGTTTAATTGACTGAAGCAGAAATTTAAGAAGAAATATAAAGTAGGTATAGTATTGAACTAATAATATTGAAGTATTAACATGTGTAACTACTTTTTGAAATATTAAGATGTATAAGACAGAATAAAGTTTTGGGATTGGCACATCCAACTAGTTTTACTCTTTCCTATGTGATTCCACCTTAAAAGATTAGCATTTTTATAGCATTTATAGCATTTTTCATTGTCCCCAACACATGGAATTCGGATTAACGATATTAAAGGAGAAGTGAATTATTTACATATAAATAGAGATTCGTTAATAAAACAAATAATCACAACTTTTGTCGCTTCTTTAAAAGTAATAATTATAAACATGAAAAAAGAAAAGATATAAGTATTTTTGGTCAGAACTCCTCCATACGAAACAACTTTTAACCATATCGATGTAAAAATCTATGTAGAAATTCAATCAGGCCGGGTCAGGCTACGATTTGAACTTTTTCCAGGCCAGGCAGGGCCGAAGTTTTTCTTCCTATGGGTCGGATCGTGACCGGACCTAGATATTTAGACCCGTGCAAACCTCTAGTGCAGGCCACTAGCATACTTTGAAAACAGGTTTAACGTAAAATCTATACACTGCATATTTGATGTCCAAAGGAGAGGCATTGTCTTATATCGACTTTTAATAATGTACAATTTGTAGATGATCCCTATCTTGCATCCAAAATGAGTCAAAAACTTGTCGCTCAGAGGCATGGATAAATGGTGTAAGTCACGAATTTTGGATTTTGATATCTCTGCAAATTTTGAAGATATCGAGATGAATTTTTTTGTGTTTAATTCAGGAATGGATAAGGAAAATTTTCCTAATTGGGAATTTTACTCTACGGGGGCCGTATAATATTTTTTTTTTTTTTAATTTTCTCATGGAGTTGAAACTTATCTCATCAAATTTTGCACATTTTTTTTATGAAACTTTGCAATTAGAAGTATGTGCCTAGAAGCAATATTTAAGGAGATAGCCTATTGTTTCGATATTTATGAATCACCCAGTATATGGTGACGTTAAATTTTTATTTCAATTCATATTGAATTTATTTAGCTTAATTAATATTTAATCAAGTTAACAATTAACTTGTTTTTAATTGTTAGTCTTCTCGGGACAATATCATATTAATTTCTAATAGTATACCATATTTATGGTGAATAATATGCATAATAAATTTATTTGGCATAACTAATGATATTACCCTTTGTATTAAAATTGGGTTATTAGTTTTTTTATTATTCCTCTATACTTTTTAATAATGTTTAATTTTGAACTTAGTATTAAATGCTTTTATGTGAATGTTAATCCCATACTCATAGTCTTTAGTTTTTTATGGTTAATATGAAAATAAACCACACAATTTATTTGTTATCATTAGGCAAATGGGATATGAAGATTCTGACATAATTATATCAACATCCTTTTTTTTCTTCCTGTTTATTTTATTAATTAATTTTTTTTTATATTTAAAAGTATTTCTTATAGTTTATATTTTTATTATATATAATTTTTTATATATAAATTATTTAGTTTTATAGCATATTGCTATATTACATTATTATTGTTTTGAAATTATTTACATTTTCCGTATAGATTAATTGGGTATGGTAGTAGAATATACTGTAATCATTCTATTAACATTTGTATTAATTTAATATTTATATGAATAATAAAATATAATATGGTATTTTTATATTAGGATTTGTTGGGATATAGCAGTAGGTATATTATGAATGAATTAACTTATAATAGCATAATCTTATGACAATTTGTTCATATTAGTTTCAAGTTAATATCATAGGTGGCAGCACTAAAATTTAAATTAGATTATGTCTGATGCTTCGAATAGAGTAATAATATCAATATTTAACACATGGTGGAGCTTAATGTTTCCCATTTGCGATTTTGTAAAATTATAGTTTTGGTATTTTTTACTTTAGTTAAGAAATTTAAAAAAAAATAAAAGTGTTTAAATGTAATTTACTTATTATGTAATTATTTTTTATTTATATTATTTTAATTGCATTTATCACGGTATTTCAAAATAGATTAACTGTATACATTAGATTTTAAAATCTGTAAACTTAACTGTAAAAAAAAACCTTTAAAATTATCGAGCTTTTGGATACCATGTGCTGATGTGTATTTGGATTAAATAACGTGGATTTATTGGGTATTTTGTTTAATAATACTATTTTTCCTTGCTATAAATTAATTATTTAAAAGGTTGTACTGCTTTTTCCATTTCATAGCACTTAATTTTATTCTGTTTTCATCTTGAAAATATTCTCTTGGTTATATTGGTCGTTAGAGTACAGGAGAAAAAAAATCAGCTTTTAGCTTTTTTTCTCACAGAAAACGACTGAGTTTGCTTATATAATTGAATTCTGTACTCTTGATAAAGTAATTCAATATATAAGGATCATTCCATGCAAAATGAGCAAATCAGCTGTGGCACACATGTCACAGATTTTAATGAAAATCAGTCTATAAGTAGATCATATCTATTTATGAGTAAATGTAAAATAATAGATTTCTGGATTGTTAATTTAAGCATTAAAATTTACACTAAAAGAGAATGCAAAATCGAGGTATTGTCTACGTGCTTAAAATTTCAATTTTCATTATTAGCCTTAGGAAGGGAAAGAATATATTAAAAATTATTTATAATTAGGCATGAATGATAATTAACAGACTGGCGCAAGTTAGTAATTGTATTTTTATTCCGTATCGAGAAAAAAATGATTTTTGAAAATTTTTGAGGGAAAAAAGCAATATTCCTATTCGTCCTTTACAAACGAAGGACAGCTCTTACAAGCTGCAAATTGCTACACCTTATAGCTAAAAGTATATATTTGAAATATCGAAAGTTTCATTCTTGCCTTTTTATTCCTTAATGAGAATAAAAAATAAATAGTAAAAAATGTTGATGGTAAAATACAATATTTCTATCACTTCTTTTTAAGTGAAGAAAAGCTTTATTAAACTCTCAAACTATTTTATATTATACATAAAAGTGTATACTTTAAATATCGAAATTTTTATTCTTGCTTTCTGCTTATTTTTGCCTCAAGAGAATTTTAAATTAGAGTAGAAAGAACTGACCGAGCTAAACGAAAAACTATATATCAATTCTAAATTCAAATAAAAAAAAACTAGATGGCAGCACTAAATTTGTTTTCCCATGAAATCGTGCAATATTTTCAGAAACGCGGGCGAATTCAAAGAGGTATAGTGAATTGAATGTAGAAAACATTACTATTTTGAACCCATTTTTCTTATGTTAGGAATCAAAAGGCAATCTTGAATTTTTTTGAGCATATCATGGACTTATTAATCTTATTAGTCTATGCAATATTGTTAATCTCGGATCTGTCTTTTATTTATTTTTGTTCATACAGAAAAGGAAAAATCATGATTTTGTATTTTTTTTTTTTAAGTTTCTAATATATATATATATATTTAAGATGAAAGAAATAAACGGCGACTTTCAAACTTGGGGAATTCTATCTCCATATGTCATACTACATCGAGCGAAGAGATAGTAAACATATGCCATAGCTGCACACAGGATGGACTTCACGCACCAAGTGGCGTAGAGGTACTGAAATTCCTCATCTCCTCAGGGTTACCAGTTAAAAAGGCCCATGTGGTGCTATTAAATTAACTATAAAATAGATCAATTGGCTACCCTGCCAAACTCGTGATTATTAGTCATTGGGACCTATCGAAATTGACGGACGATTTATTATAAAAACGAATTAATAGGTCTAATCTTTATATTTTTTCTGCATATAAGAAAAGCTTTCAATTTATTATACACGCACACACACACACACACATATATAGGTGAAAATAGGGTGATGCCGCTCAGCGGGTAATCCCGCTTACTCAAATATCTCTAAATGGAATAGAATTTAAAACATGCGATCGGTACCGGCATCTAGCGAACTTCATCATAAGTTCCAAGTAACGATATAGTAACCATCGGAAGGAAAGTATTTTTGTGCCCTCACGTTATTAGTTTGCAGTTGTTTTATTATAAAATTCTACAACATCTAACTTGAAGGTAAGTGTACATTCTTATTTAGAAACGTTAATTCATTCATTATGCCTACAAAATATATACATTTAGATGTACGTTCATGCTTCTATTTAATTTTGTAGTGCATTGTCACGCCAAATATAATGCATTAAAATGCAACAAGGCTATGAAGGGAATTGCGCTCACGTGGAATTCAAGAAGAAGTTTTTTTCCAATGTGCTACTCTTCATAAATTCAAATTTCGTGATCAACAGCCCTTTTTTAAATGGTAATATTCCCCTTGTTTTCGCCTTAATGTGCCATTAAACAAGGCGAATTTTACGATTTCAAAAAAGTGGTTACAATTAAAAAAAACCTGAATTTAATAATATTAGCGCACCGGCAACGCTGACCAGCAGTGGTACAGGATGAAAACCACGAACAAATGCTTAGCTCTTTAATCCGTTCCGGAAAGATGTGTCGTGGTTTCACTGCACAATACATGGAAAGTGGTCGCATAAAGTCTGTTGTGGTGTGAATAGTCCACACAACTATATATGGGACTTTTCTCGTACTTAAATGTTGTATTCAAATTTTGAGCGCCATTAACCAACCATGTCGAGCATTACCACTCAATCGATGGTTAATTAAATAAAATGATAAAAAAAATTCTAAAACTTTTATACAAGTCAGTTGATTGCAAACAGTTCCTTATGCTTTCGAATGATACTGCGTTAGTAAAATATTAATTTTTTTGTGTAAATTTGACTAGCTATTCCTGTTTTCCTTTAAGTGAGTGTCATTACCCTACTTTTCCCTATATATATATAGGTGTTATTCGCATACATACATATACACATTTGCAATAATTCAAAGTATATTAAATTGCGTATTGTTGCCTCGAAGGAAGAAAATTTGAAGCTAAAATGTTTTTCATATACTGTTTAGTCGCATTAATTCAAAATGGAATTTTAAAATGAAATTCTATAAATTGTAGTCTGCAGCGCAGTACATCTTCGTCATAAATTCTCCCTAAGCCTAATAAAAAGAAGTGAAGAATTAAAAAGAAAAAAATTAGAATAACTTTTCCTAATATCATTCACTAACATTTAACCTCTTAGCAACCTTGAATGTATACATACACACAGACACACACACACACACACATATATATATATATATATATATATATATATATATATATATATATATATATATCCAGAAATATCCTATTAGTTAGTTAAATAGTTTGACAAACAATTTTGTCAAGGGTAAAGATTATCGCGATGCTTTCCTTTTGGCGATTAAAAAGATAGCTAAATAATTGAAGGTTTTATAAGGAGCTCTGTCTGGATGTGTCGTTCTTTTTGAATTAGGTTAATTCTTTTTATGGTCAGTTTAAAGCTTTCTTTGATCAGTTTGTTTGCGAAAGGCATGGGGGAAGTTTCATGGGTAATTGTGTTAATTTTTCTCTGTTTTTAAGGAGTTTTGGGATTAGATGTATAGTATGCGGTCTTGGTATTATTAATATATATATAACCATTATATAATTACAATTCATCGTCTATTTCCAATTACTAAAATTAAATTAATAAATTTAGCTTCAATACATAACACTGACATTAAACAAAATAAAGATGGAACCATTAACTTGTAATACAAAATCAAGCACAATACCACTAATTCACTCACATACTTACATATATAATATATATATATGTATGCATGTATGTATGTTTGAATATTTATACACGTATGTATCTCTGTATTAATGATGCAGTATTTCCATCTACATTACAATGTCACTAGCTAATACTTGTCCGTTACATTGAATAAAGGAAGTGCAGTATATATCTTGTAAGCTCCGCTATCAATCCCGCTATAAATATGGACGTTGTTTCACATATTCCAACCCATCTGTTGATGAGTGGGGTATGACGATGAATGGCTTGGCGCATAATCGCATTTACAACTCTGTGCGGAAATACATGCAAATACAACGTCAGATAGGATGCGTTGTTGACGCACTTGCTTCACGAGACAAATGGGATGAACAATAAATTACATTCGGCTCAATTACACTAATCTACAGGTCCCTGGAGTGCTTGCAATCATATTGACTATTGCGTTAAGCATAATATTACTGCAAACATGGATGAATACATTAAGTAAACAATGGATTTTAATGTGTGAAGTAAAACAGCTATTAAAATAAGTTTATTAATCGTTGCACTTTTATATCGTTTATAAAATAAAAATGATTCATGTTATCATTATACTGCACTTTATTAGAACTTAATAGATACACTTTTAAATATATTTCATGGTTTTATTCTAGATATACTTTAAAAGATATTTTATTGTTTCATTCTTGTGCTTTATGAACAATATGCAAAGGAATGTAAATACAAAAATACGTTAAACAATATTTTATGTATTGATACAAAATTTTAAAAATAAGTTGTAATTTGGATATGTATAAAGTATAAATATAAAGATAATTGCTATTATTTTTTTTATTTCTACATTTTATTAAACTGTATCGCAGGCAGGGCGTTAAATTCTGCGTCATTTATGTTTATGTTTTAATAATTTTTTACACTTATTGCCAGCTGCCTCAATTTTTGTTTAATAAAAAGTGTATATGTCGTAGGGTAATTGAGAAATCCGGCTCTTTGCAATCAGCCTAGGCTCTTTGCAAAGAGCCGGGCTAATTGGAGAATCCATCTCCCTTTTTCCAATTAGCCTGATATTTTTCAGGCTTATTGCAAAGAGCCTAGAAAGCGTTAGGCTAATTGAAAAATGACCACTTATTATCCGATCAGGGTGATATTTTTAGGTCACAGCCTATCAAAGCCTCAAAGCTTATGTGCCCGCCGATTCTGTATGTACGTGTGTACGTAACGCGATAACTCTTCATAGAAAAATCCGATTTGCTTCAATTTTTTTTTCTAGGTTCATTCTGATAAGGTGCATCCCTGATTAGTTTTTGGGGTTCATTGGTTAAGGATAAAGGAGGAAAAGTGGGGGGGCTAGTCCCCCCCCTTAATTTATATAAATGGGTTTTTCATGCAGAAATATTCGATTTGCTCCAAATTTGGTATACCGGTTTATTGTATTAAGGAGCTTTCCTGATTAGATTTAGAAGCTCATTATTTAAGTATAAAGGGGGGAAAGGGGAGCTACCCCCCTTAATTTAGATAAATTGGTTTTTCATGATGAATTTTTCGATTTGCTCCAAATTTGGTATACCGGTTTATTAAGTTAAGGAGCTGCCTTGATTAGATTTGGAGGTTCATTAGTTACATATAAAGGGAGGAAAGGGGGGCTATTCCCCCCGTAATTTAGATAAATGGGTTTTTCATGCAGAAATATGCGATTTGCTATAAATTTGGTATACCGGTTAATTATGTTAAGCAGCTTCCCTGATTAGATTTGGAGGTTCTTTGGTTAAGTAGAAAGGGGGCCACGGGGGCTATTCCCTTCATTTACTTTTCGAGGGGCATTATTCTTTGAAATAAGGGTATAATATACAATTAGTGTGAATAGCCCGTGAGCTCAATGCCATCAGTTTAACTGGGCAATTTTCTTTTTATTATGTTTATTAACGCATAACCCTACCCAAACCCGGAAAATAAATTACAACAGACCGTACCCCGATCCGAGCAAGACAAAATAATTTCAGTCTACATGCAACCCGACCGAACCTGAGAGTTCTATTTGAAAAAACCCGAACCAAATCTGATAACCAACAAAAATATTCCAAAGATCCATAACCGGATCCGAGCAAGACAAATTAGTTTCCGTGGACACGCAACGCTACCAGAACCTAAAAATTCCATTCGAAGTCAACCTGAATCCCGTCCCGAACCAAATCTTAACCGACAAAAATATTCCAAATATCCATAACCGGATCGGAACAAGACATATTAGTTTCCGTGGACACGCAACGCTACCAGAACCTAAAAATTTCATTCGAAGTCAACCTGAAACCCGTCCCGAACCAAAAATATTGCAAAGAACTATAACCGGATGCAAGCCAGACAAAATAATCTCCGTCCACTGGCAACCTGATCCGAGCCTGAAAGTTCTAATTGAACTCAATCCGAAACCTGGTTGTGGTTTGTTTTCGGGTTGACTTCAAATGGAACCTTCAAGTTCGGATCCGTTGAAAAAAAATTAATCTAAATTAGATAATTCTGCATGAAAACCCATTTATCTAAATTAAGGGGAGGGGCAATTGCCCCCCTTTCCCCCTTTTATACTTAACCAATGAACCTCCAAATCAAATTAAGGAAGCCATATCGTAATAAACTGGTATGACAAATTTGAAGCAAATCGAATAATTCTGTATGAAAAACCCATTTATCTAAATTAAGGGGACACTAGCCCCTGTCCCTCCTTTATACATAACCAATAAATCTCCAAATCTAATCAAGGCAGCACCTTAACATAATAAACCGGTATACGAAATTTGGAGTAAATCGAATAACTCTACATGAAAAACCCATTTATCAAAATTAAGGGGGGGTCTAGCCCCCCTTTCCTCCTTTTATACTTAACTAACGAACCTCCAAATCTAATCAGGGAAGCTTCTTAACATAATAAACCTGTATACGAAATTTGGACAGATCGAATAACTCTACATGAAAAACCCATTTACCTAAATTAAGGGGGGGGTCTATCCCCCCTTTCCTCCATTTGTACTTAACTATTGAACCTCCAAATCTAATCAGGGAAGCTCCTTAACATAATAAACCGGTATACGAAATTTGGAGCAGATCAAATAAATCTGCATAAAAAAACCATATATAATATTAATATAAATAATAGTATATCTATACTAATAAAAGAACAAATCGCTCTGTCTGTATGTGTGTCTGTTGGCGATGGCTAGCGAAATCTACTGCACGTAGAAGTCTGAAAATTCAGAAGTGATTAGTCGAAGACAGGTCCTGATGCACCCGAGTCTCAGATTTTTAATTTTTTAAGGACCGGGAACCCTGGGCCCCTTTAAGTCTATATGCACTAAATTGATAATAACATGCCTCTTTTACGATCTTCTTCGTTTTGGGAGTAAATTCTCCTTTCAGTTTCTGTTCCATTTCTGCATTTCAGGTAAGACACTGGCACCATGTCATGGTGCCCAGTGCAGGGCACCTTGAAGTTTCAGTGCACTAAATTGTTAATAACATACCTCTTTTCTATCCGATCTTCTTCGTTTTTTTGAATGAATTCTCCTTTCAGTTTCTACCCCATTTCTACATTTCAGTTAAGACACTGGCACCCTTGGAAGG
This sequence comes from Maratus speciosus, assembly GCA_963932465.1. Taxonomy (NCBI): domain Eukaryota; kingdom Metazoa; phylum Arthropoda; class Arachnida; order Araneae; family Salticidae; genus Maratus; species Maratus speciosus. Next base: position 375,306,120 of record OZ010788.1, on the reverse strand, counting down.
GGCCCAGCACAGGGCCCCTTGAAGTTTTGGAGCACTAAATTTTAATAACATGCCTCTTTTCTGTCCGAGCTTCTTCGTTTTCGGAGTGAATTCTCCATTCAGTTCCTACCCCATTTCTACATTTCAGTTAAGATTCTGTCAGCCTTGCAAGGGGCCCGGTACAGGGCCCCTTGAACTTTTAGTGCACTAAATTCTTAATCACTTGCCTCTTTTTAATCTGATCGTCTTCGTTTTTGGGGAGAATTCTCTTTCAGTTTCTGCCCCATTTTTTTCATTTCAGTTAAGACCCTGGAACGCCTGCAAGGTGCCCAGTACAGGGCCCCTTTGAAGTTTTAGTGCACTAAATTGTTAATAACATGCCTCTTTTTTATCCGATCTTCGTCCTTTTTAGGGTGAATTCTCCTTTCAGTTTCTGCCCATTTCTACATTTTCAGTTAAGACCCTGGAATCCTGTCAAGGGGCCCAGTACAGAGCCCCTTGAAGTTTTACTGCACTAAATTGTTAATAACATACCTCTTTTCTATCCGATCTTCTTCGTTTTTGGGTTGAATTCTCCATTTAGTTTATACCCCATTTCTACATTTCATTTAAGACCCTGGCGCCCTTGCAAGGGGGCCGGTACAGGGCCCCTTGAAGTTTATTGCACTAAATTGTTAATAACATGCCTCTTTTTTATCCAATCTTCGTGGTTTTTGGGGTGAATTCTCTTTCAGTTTCTGCCCTATTTCTACATTTTCAGTTAAGACCCTGGAACCCTGTCAAGGGGCTTAGTACAGTGCCCCGTGAAGTTTTAGTGCACTAAATTGTTAAAAACACGCCTCTTTTCTATCCGATCTTCTTCGTTTTCGGGCTGAATTCTCATTTCAGTTTCTACCCCATTTCTACATTTCAGTTAAGACTCTGGCACCCTTGCAAGGGTCCCGTTAATGAGCCCCTTGAAGTTTTACTGCACTAAATTGATAATCACTTGCCTCTTTTCAATCTGATCTTCTTCGTTTTTGAGGAGAATTCTCTTTCAGTTTTTGCCCCATTTTTACATTTCAGTTAAGACCCTGGAACCCTTGCAAGGGGCCCAGTACAAGGCCCCTTGAAGTTTTAATGCACTAAATTGTTAATAACATGCCTCTTTTCTATCCGATCATCGTCGTTTTTAGGGTGAATTCTCTTTTCAGTTTCTGCTCATTTCTACATTTTCAGTTAAAACCCTGGAATCCTGTCAAGGGGCCCAGTACAGAACCACTTGATGTTTTAGTGCACTAAATTGTTAATAACATGCCTCTTTTCTATCCGATTTTTTCCGTTTTCGGGGTGAATTCTCCTTTCAGTTTCTGCCCCATTTCTACATTTTTATTTAAGACACTGGAACCCTGTCAAGGGGCCCAGTACAGAGCCCCTTGAAGTTTTAGTGCACTAAATTGTTAATAACATGCCTCTTTTCTATGCGATCTTCTTCGTTTTTGGGGTGAATTCTCCTTTCAGTTTCTGCCCCATTTCTACATTTAACTTAAGACCCTGGCACCCTTGCAAGTGGCCCGGTATAGGGGCACTTGAAATTTTATTGCACTAAATGTTTAATAAATTGCTTCCTTTTTATCCCATCTTAATTTTTGGATACATTCTCCATTTAGTTATTCTCCCGTATGTACATTCCAGTTAAGATCATGGGCCCGTGTAGGGTCCCGTAGGGCCCGGTCCAGGGCCCATTAAATTTTTTGTGCGTCATGCGTTTTTCACACCCTATTTTTTTCACCTTCGCAGTGTGTAATTTTAAAGTTGAGTCTGCACTTATCCTTAGAACAACACTCACATATTTTTATTAGGGCCCTAAGGCCCTTTTTAAGCATTTCCCCCAAATTTTTGCACATTCCTTTTAAATTATATTCTAATTATCCCTTAAAAATAGTCCGATTCACTAGCTTTATTTTTCTAACAACATCTTAGGTTCTCCAGCTTTACATGAACGACACAAAAATATTTCAGACTTCAACTACCACCAATTTTGAATATAAATAGTCTTCTTGGGGCACTTGGCGCCTCTTCTTTTAAAATGATCCGAATTCCTTTACCATATTTTCTTTTCAATTTTCTTTACCATAATTCTATCGTCCTCAGAGTACATTAAAATATACAAAAAAGTGTATTTATACCAAACTACATGCCACTTAACTCCATTCCCCCTTGCGGCCCGGTACAAGGCCCCTTGAAGGTTTTGCTAGACCAACACCCTCATATTTTTATTGGGGCTCTAGGGCCCCTTTTTAAGAATTTACCCCATTTTTACGCATTTCTTTAAAATATTATTCTAATGATTATTTCATACCCTTTGATTAATTTTGACTAATTGAAGATCTAAAACGCTATTTACCAAAACATTTAAACATGTTTTCATGTTAGGGCACTGCTCTCAACTATCGGTTGGGCCGTTTTAAGCCCCCTGTAATAGCTCCCTTAAAAATGGTCCGATTCAGCAGCTTTTTTCTTCTAACAACTTCTTAAGTTCTCCAGCTATTACATGAACGGCAACAACAACAAAAAAAAAATGCAGACTTCAGCTACAACCAATCTTGAATCGTCTTTTTGGGGCGTCTGTTGCAGATTGTTTAAAAACTATCCTATTCTATTGCAATTTTCTTTAACATAGTTTTAGCTTCTTCCAGCTACTTTAAGGGGTCTTGTACCTTTTAAACGCGTCGAAAATTAACGAAAAACTTCAAAGTTTGAGTTAGTCTATCTTCAAAACCTTTTTATGTATAAACATGAAATTTTGGATATTAATTAAACAGATTGTGCTTTGTAATATACTACCAACAGAAATTTATTAATCCTTTACAGAATTTGTGTATTGTTGAAATCAAAATAGCTCTTTTTTTATCCCATAAGCCATTGCGCGCATGATATCTTGAGAAAGTATGTATGGATTGTCATGAAATTTGGTAAATATACTAAACAAATATGTGTGTTTAAAATGATCTACTTTTAAGTATTTACAATGGTAATATTTTTAGTTATGACTATTTTTATTCATTAAAAATACAAAATTTTTATTTTTTTTACGAAAGTATTTTTTTTTATATAGTTAATGAAATAATTTTAGCCTAAGAGTAGATCATTTTAAACACACATATATGATTAGTATATTTACCGAATTTCATGCGAATCCATGCATACTTTCTCAAGATATCATGCGCGCAATGACTTATAGGGTAAAAAAAGAGCTATTTTGATTTCAACAATACACAAATTCTGTAAAGGGTTAATAAATTTCGAATGGTAGCATATTACAATGCACAATCTGTTTAATCAATACCCAAAATTTCATGTTTATACATAAAAAGGCTTTGAAGATACACTAATTCAAACTTTGAAGTTTTTCGTTCATTTTCAACGCATTTAAAAGGTACAAGACCCCTTAAAACCTCAAAAAAAAATTCTTATACCCATTTACATTCGAGTTAAGACCCTGGCTCCCAGGTACCGATCTTTCTTTATACGTCAGCTACCACCTTTTTCGAACATTAATATCCTTTTTCATCATCAACTTACGTCTACTCATTACAGCCGTGAATTAAAAAATCGCGTTACTTTAAAGGTAACATTAGATAAGGGATTTCATCCGTTTATTAAATATCATGTTAATGTTAACAGTAATTAATTGAATTTACAAGGTGAGGAGGCATCTTTCACCTCTTGATGGCGCGTTATTTCCTCGGGTTTAAGGGCCCAATTTCAATGGGATGATTTGTTGCCTTCAACTTAGATTACAATTCATCTACTTTCTGTATTATGGAATTTTATCTTAGACTTTAGTTACCAACATTTTCTAACATTAATAGTGCATTTTTTTAATTCTGTGGGCTTGATTCCTACGAGGTTTGGCTCACTCAACTTGGTTTTCGATTATCTCCGGTAAATTCTGCCATAGGTTGTGAGGACCTAGATTACAGGTTCGTTCGGAAAGAAGTTTGATGGGAACACATTACGCGCTGCGGAAGTCAATGGGGCCTCCGAAATTAGGTTCTTTAAAAGAATTTCCAAAGATATAAATTCATATAAATTTAAGTTTTATTTAAGGTTATTATTTACAAACCCCGGGCAACGCCGGGCGGGCCTGCTAGTAGTAATCTATATTAATAAAAGAACAAATCGCTCTGCGTGTGTGTGTGTGTGTGTCGGCGATGACTAGCAAAATCTATCGCACGTGGAATTCTGATAATTCAGGCAAGTTTAGTCGAAGACAGGTCCTGGTGCACCTGAAACTGAGATTTTCAATCTTTTAAGGGACGGGGTCCCTGGGCCCCTTTAAGTTTTTATACACTAAATCTATACTAATAAAATTGTTAATAACATGCCTATTTTCTATCCGATCGTCTTCGTTTTTAAGGTGAATCCTCCTTTTAGTTTCTGCCCTATTTCTACATTACAGTTAAGACCCTTGCAAGGGGCCCAGTACAGGGCCCCTTGAAGTTTTAGTGCACTAAAATGTTAATAACATGCCTCTTTTCTATCCGATCTTCGTAGATTTGGGATGATTTCTCCTTTCAGTTTCTGCCCCATTTCTACATTTCAGTTAAGACCCTGGCACCCTTGCAAGGGGCCCAGTAAGGGACCCATTGAAGTTTTAGTGCACTAAATTGTTAATACAGGCCTCTTTTCTATCCGATCTTCTTCGTTTTTGGGGTGAATACTCCTTTCAGTTCCTGCCCATCTTCTACATTCTACATTTCAGTTAAGACCCTGGCACTCTTGTAAGAGGCCCAGTACAGGGCCCCTTTTAGTTTTAGTGCTCTAAAATGTTAATAACATGCATCTTTTCTATCGGATCTTCGTGGTTTTTGGGGTGAATTCTCCTTTCAGTTTCTGCCCCATTTCTACATTTTATTTAAGACTCTGGCACCCATGCAAGGGGCCCAGTACAGGGCCCCTTGAAGTTTTAGTACACTAAATAGTTAATAACATGCCACTTTTCTATCCGATCGCCTTCGTTTTTGGTGTGAGTTCTCCTTTCAGTTTCTGCCCCATTTCTACATTTCAGTTAAGACCCTGGCACCCTGTCAAGGGTTCCAGTACAGGCCCCCTTGAAGTTTTAGTGCACTAAATTATTAATAACATGTCTCTTTTCTATCCGATCTCACTCGTTTTGGGGGCGAATTCTCCTTTCAGTTACTACCCCATTTCAATATTTCAGTTAAGATCCCGGGATTCTTGCGAGGGGTTCGGAACAGGTCCCTTTGAATTTGAGTCTTGAACTCTTCGCCTTAGACCAACACTCACATATTTTTATTGTGCTCTAGGGGCCTTTTTAAGCATTTTCCCAATTTTTTGAACATTTCTTTTAAATTATATTCTAATGTTGTCTTAAAAAATGTCCGATTCACTAGCTTTTTTTTTCTAACAACATCTTAGGTTCTCCAGCTATTACATGAACGACAAAAAAAAAATATTTCAGACTTCAACTACCACCAATTTTGAACATAAATCGTCTTCTTGGGGACCTTGATGCATCTTCTTTAAAAATGATCCGAATTCCTTTCAGTTTTCTTTATCATAGTTCTAGCGTCCTCAGATTATATTAAAAACTACTAAAAAATATATTTATACCAAACTACATACCACTTATGTCCCTTCCACCTTGGGGCCGGTACTACGTCCCTTAAAGTTTTTGCCCCATAAATTATTAATAAATATCCCCTCTTAATCCGATCTTCATTTTTGGAATCATTTTTCCATTTAGTTATTCTCCAGTTTCTATATTCCAGTTAAAATTCTGGGGCATCTTAGGGTCTTGTAGGGTCCGATCCGAGGCCCTTTGAACTGTGTGTGTGTTATGAATTTTTTACACCCTAATTTTTTCACCTTCTCATTGCATAATTTTAAAAGTGAGTCTTGGACTCTTCCCCCTAGACCAACACCCTCATATTTTTATTGGGGCTTTAGTGCCCCCTTTTAAGCATTTATCCCATTTTTGCGCTTTTTTTTTTTTTTTTTAATATTATTCTAATGATTATTTCATACCCTATGATTAAATTTAACTAATTGAAGATCTGAAACGTTAAGTACTAAAACATTTAAACATGTTTTCATGTTAGGGCCCTGCTCTCAACTATCAGTTTGGCCCTTTTGGTGCCACTGTTATAGCTCCCTTAAAAATGGTACGATTCACGAACTTTTTTTTTTTCTAACAACTTCTTAAGTTCTCTAGAACGACAAAACACATGAACATAAAAAAAAAAAAAATGCAGACTTCATCTACCACCAATTTTGAATATTAATCGTCTTCTTGGGGCCTTTGTTGCAGCTTTTTAAAAAACTATTCTATTCTATTGCAATTTTCTTTAACACTAGGGGGCTCGGCCCCCTACGAGCTACGCTCGCCAACCCCCGTCCAGACACCGCAGACTCTAAATGCATGCTAATTTTATTGGCTTTAAAAAGATTTCGAAAGATTGAATTATAATTTAAAAAACAGTGGCGATCTCCCTATAAACGGATTTCTATTCATTTCTCTTTGATTGGGGAATTTTATCGCCAAATCCGCTGCGGTATTACTTGATTATCCAGTCGACCAATTTCGCCAAATTATACAAATTGACATAATTTTTATTTTAAATAACGAAAGAACAAATAAATTAGTACAACATTAATAAAAATACAAATAAAACGTCGAAATCAAAATAACTTGATGGCGTAGACTCGTGTAACAACATTTCAAAATAAGCTAATATAAAAGGAATTAAGTAAAGAGAGTCTTTGTCTCCTGGTATTTTTTAACAAAGCGAAAAGAAAGTTCTTTTAAATGAGACGTTTTAAATTAATCGTTTTTAATCTGGCATAATTTTGACCAAGCTATTCTTTCTCTTTTAAATATTCACGTGAAAATACTTTTGTTAGAAATGAAATATTATTTGCGCTTTCCTAACAAAAATAGTTGAAAAGATCCTCTCAAAATATCAAATAAATGTCTAGCACAATTTCTAAATTCAAACTGTTTTGCAATATTATTTTGTGTTCATTTTATGTAATAACTGTAATGTGACGTAAATATGACGTAATTTCTCCTATTTAAGACTTCTAACGCATGTTAATGAATTTATTATTTTACAATATCCTTTCTCTTTTAAAATTCACGTGTATATTTTTTATGACGTAATTTTCAATAAGTTCCTGCTTTTTCTATGCAATTATTTAATTTTAATTTGAAAGTATCTTTTCTATTTATAATAGTCACGTGTAAATAAATTTTTAAATTGAAGCAAACATTATTGTTTCCGTTGTTTATACAGTTGGCAATAGGTTAAATTAGCACAATTTTCTAAAATAAGTAAAAAATATCTCTCGAAATGCCGAAAATTTGAATTTAAAATAGAAATAAAACCTCGAAAAATGAGTCAAATTAAAAAAAATAAAGTAATTCTGCACACCGGGAAATTATAACGTATAAAATGATCTAAAAATTATTAAATTCCGATGTATAGTTTTTGCTCCTATAAAACTTTTTTAGTGGAACGATTTTGTCCAACTTTAGCATTAAATATCTCTTAAAATAATTCTTCGATTTAAAAACTGTCTGCATCAGCGTGTTTATCAAACATTTCTGTATAATACTGCTGATTTTCATAGTTTTGTATGCAATTTTTTCTTAATATTAACGAAGAAAGACCTCCGGTCACAAAAAATTCAAAACCGGCGGCGGCGGTGACAGCGGTAGTTACTTTTTTTTAGAATAGAGAGATACTTTTAGCGTCTTCCAGTTAAATTTTCTTATACCCAATTACATTCCAGTTAAGACCCTGACCCCCAGGGCCCGGTCTTTCTTTATAACTCAGCTACCACCTTTTTCAAACATTAATCTCCTTTTTCAGCATCAGCTTACGTCTACTCACTACAGCCGTAAATTATAGCCGTAAAATCGCGTTACTTTAAAGATAACTTTACATAAGGCATTTCATCCGTTTATTAAATATCGTGTTAATGCAAACAGTAATTCATGAAATTTACACGGTGAGGAGGCATCTTCCACAGCTTAATGGCGCGTTATTTACTTGCGTTTAAGGGCCCAATTTCAACGAAATTTGCTGCCTTCAACTTAGATTACAATTCATCTACATTCTGTATTATGAAATTTTATCTTAGACTTTAGTTACCAACATTTTCTAACATTAATGGTGCATTCTTTTTTATTTGTATTCTGTAGCCTTGATTCCAACGAGGTTTGGCTCACTCAACTTGGTTTTCGATTGTCTCCGTCACGTGCGGACACCTCTGGTATATGCTGCAATTGGTAGTGGGGATCTAGATTAGAGGTTCGTTCAGAAAGAAGTTTGATGGGAACACATTAGATGCTGCTGAAGTCAATGGGGCCTCCGAAATTAGGTTCATTTAAAAGAATTTCCAAAGTTATAAAATCATACAAACTTAAGTTTTGTTTAAGGTTATTATTTACAAACCCCGGGCAACGCCGGGCGGGCCTGCTAGTAGTATATATAGTAATAGTACATATAGTAATAGTAAAAGTATATGCTATAAAATTATATATAAAATAGTAATAATAAATTCTTGCATACTTGATCATAAAACTTTTATTTCATCTTAAGTAATTTTAACAAAGTTTCGTTTTACACGTATGAGTATTAAGCAATTAAGCAAAAAGCAGTCCACCCACTGATCTCATAGCTGATATAAGACTTCGCTGTCTTGTAATTTTGAATTAGTTTGAAACACTCAATTTCTTCTAAAAAATTTCTAACGTTTCTGCAGTACTGTGTATTTTGGCTTATTCCACAAACTTTTGAAACAAGAAAATTAATCCTTTGTGACTGAACAACATCGATTTGAAAACTATTTACTCAGATGTTAGAATACACCATTTTAAGCATTTAAAAAATTTTTGATCTTAAAAATTCTTCACTAAAATACACTTTTTACAACTCTACAGTAAGAAAAAAATACACACTTCTTATAAATGTTATCAATTTTCCAATACACAATTGTAAAGTATAGTAAATTATCTTTGTAAAATATACAGGGTGTATCTTAAAAAGGGGGAAAATTACATAGGTGATCGAACGAGGTGATAGAACGCAGTTATACGAGCAAAGTTCGTCATAGAATACATGGTCGGAACGCAAAGGGTGAGAAGTTAAAAAGTAGTTTTCCACTTTCGTAGTTAAATAATTATCACAAGAATGAGAGGAGATAATTCAGAAAATTTCAGAAATTTTATTAACAAAAATATAATTAACGTACATGCTCAAAGAAATTGCTCAAATGATCTTTCGCCAGCTGTAGTGCACGCTTCACACCTGAGGGATAGGGACTGGCGCATATTTGCGAAGACATTGGACATTTCCAGAATACCGTTGGCAACAACGGCAATCCTGGCTACTAGATCCATATCGGTTTCAATGGGCCACTCGTGGCTTTTCATATGGCTCCGCAGAAAAAGACCAAACACGAGAGATCTGGCGATCCTGGTGACCAAGTCACCTACTTCAACCTATCCATCGCCCTGGGATAGTGGAAAACTGCTTTTTAACTTCTCACCGCTTGCGTTCCGACCGTATATTCTAAGACGAAATTTGCTCATATAGCTGCGTTCTATCACCCCGTAAAGTTTTGCCCACATTTTCAGATACGCTCTGTATATTATTAGTCATCTCCGGCGTTTTAAAAAAATTACTGACATCATTTTTGCAATAACGGTACAAAACTTCTCAAATCATAAATAAGACTGGCATAAAAAAATAACAGATTATAGCCGTTCTCTTGAGAATTATATGAATAATTTATTTGAACTGCTACATTAGGAGATATCATCAATAAATGAAACTTTGGAGACATCATCAATAAATAAAACCGAAATTTAAACTGGTGACCAAGTCACCTATTTCAACCTATCCATCGCCCTGGGATAGTGGAAAACTGCTTTTTAACTTCTCACCGCTTGCGTTCCGACCGTATATTCTATGACGAAATTTGCTCATATAGCTGCGTTCTATCACGTCGTAAAGTTTTGCCCACATTTTCAGATACGCTCTGTATATTATTGGTCATCTCCGGCGTTTTAAAAAAATTACTGACATCATTTTTGCAATAACGGTACAAAACTTCTCAAATTATAAATAAGACTGGCATCAAAAAATAACAGAATATAGCCGTTCTCTTGAGAATTATATGAATAATTTATTTGAACTGCTGCATTAGGAGATATCATCAATAAATTAAACTTTGGAGATATCATCAATAAATAAAAACGAAATTTAAAGCTTAATGTATAAGTAACTGTGACAAGGATATGTTGCAGATATGCAATGCGATGATACAAAGAATTAATTATAGTTTACAGGTGCGCGTTGTACGCCGGTTATAAAAATAAAATATAAACATGTAAAAAAAGATAAGTATAAGAATTTATAATTCGACACAAATGGACATGCAAAGAAGACTATGATTAATTGAATGAACCAATCAAGGAATTCACGAATTGTTTCTGAGGATTCAAGTAGATAGATTGACTCTTTTTGGATCTTTCTGTTTAAATTTGTAATTTTTCTTTATTTTCGTACTAATTATTATACATTTTAATTATGTTTATTAAATTTTCATGCTAAATGACTTGTGACTTTGCAAAAGAATTCTGACCGAAAGACGGCAAATATAATCAAAATACACTGACTGAAATCACGTTAGGGCGTTATACGCGCGTGTGTGCATTATTTGCCGGAATATAGAGTACATGTTATTGATATTGGAGAATGAGCAACATACATAAAATTATGTTAATGACAATGGTGACATCTGTTTGCTTACGTCAACTGAGCTATCTAACAATTGTAATAATCATTGTTTGGGTCTCGCATTATTAAAATAGAGAGGATATAAGAATAAATGATCTTTCAAATGCATATTTTGTCTTTCGTATTACTGTTCTCGAATACAAAGGAACTACTTTCTGACGCATTTATGAATTCATGTTTTCTCGGGGACGTATGGAATTTGCAGTTGTTCTTAAAATAAAACTATGTAATCGAATGGTGTTTTCACTTTTTTGGTAAGCGCAAATGATCTTCAAAAAGCATTGTGAAAGTGGGCGCTTAGAACCAAATTCCCGGAACAGCAAAGCCAAAAAGAAGGAATGTTTGTTATCACGACACAAGAATCGCTTATAACTCGATAAGTAACTTATTGATCATAAAAGGGAAAACGTTTTTTCATTACAAATCGCTTCAATAATCAAGCCTGCCAATTTTACGAGTTTACGTTTATAAATGATTCAGAAAGTTCTTCGTTGTCGAACAGGGAATTCAAGAGCCACATTTAAATATCATTTCAGATCATTAAGATTCTTGAAGACAGCATATGTTTTCCCTTTTATGCCAAACAAAATTATTTTACGATTTATAATTTTAATAATTTGTGTTATTAATATTAAAGATTGTTTATCTATTTGAATGGGGAAACAACTTCAAATAATATGTCACTCTTATTATAGCAATCCATTCAATAGATATTAAAGATCTGAAATATCCTATAAAAATATGCAATAAAATTAGGCTTATTTTTATGGTTATAATGTATTCTAAATCTTTACATTTCTGTCCCCTTTTTTCCCTACTAAAATAGAAATATTCATTAAATTTGTTTAACAGAATTTATATTTGCTTTAAATCCAGCATTAGATATACTATTTATACATATACAATGTCTAAATAAATCCAAACAGTTTATTTAAATTAAAATAAAGTGAAAAGGAAAGCAACATTATTCCAGAAATCTTTAAACTAAAATACTAAAGTCTAAAGTTTCTTTTGGTATTTAATAATTAATTTTCAAAAAATTGAGATTGTTCACAAATTTACCTTAAATATTTGTAAAAGGATTTTTTTTTTTCGTTTTTACTGTTTTATTTTATTTACATATTATTTCTAAATACAAATAAAGAAGATATATTAAACTAAACAAATCTGAAAACACTTGTAAAGTATAAGTTTAAATAAACATTAGATTTAAAAACACTATTTGACATGTATACATTCTTGTGTTAAATAATACAGAGAAAGTCTTATTTAATATGAAATAAAAAACATAAAATTCAACTTAAATTTAAAAAACGCAATTTTAATGCCAGAAAATTCTAAAAATTCATAAATTTCAAAGTATCATAAGCAGACAAGTTTTGATAAAATAAAAATTGAATTTTTACTGTTTTTTTTTCTTGAAATAGCAAAGAAATATTTTTTAAATATAACTTCTAGAGCCCAGTTTCCGTATAGAAATTAAAATCTGGTAACATTTAAAACAAAATAATTATTTTCATGTAAATTAATTTTAATGTGTTGAAGAACAGCTTTTAAAATTTTCGAGGGGATTGGAATATACCTTTAAAACTAACGGTTTAGAATTAACAATTAGTCAATTATAAGAATGGATGTATTTTCATGCAAATGTCTGTTATTAAACACATTCATAAACAATAGTTCAAAAAATATATATAAATATATTTTAAAATATCTTAAAAATATTAATTTTATTATAGGACTGTGGTTTGCACCATAGATCTTGTCAAAGAGTCGAATATTTTGTGGAAATAGAAAGGAAAATGTTCAAAGAGTCTAAGTAAAAATTCTAAAATTGTTAAAAATTATATTCTACAAATCTGGTAAGACTAATGGTGTTGTCTGATAATATAAGTCAGTCTACAGCTGAATATAAAAATTAGATGCAGTTAAATGAAAGTGTAAGAAAATTTCGTATGGAGTGCGATTTGCATCATAAGACATTGCAAATGGTCGAAACGTTTTTAGCCATAAATAGTTCAAAAATAATGTGAGCTATAGTTTTCTTTTATCCCCAAAACTTCCGACATTTTGCCCAGTCTTTTGTAGAAAAACCCACTTCGATACGATACATTGGGATTTTTATATGATTTTTTAAAACGTGAACGGTATTTTGAGACACCCTTTCACTACAATAAATTACTACATTTTATTTGTTTAATGCATAATTAATAATCCTATATAAGATTATTTTCCTGGTGTAGTTAGTGTGTAATAAAAAAACATAATGTTTCATATAAAATTATATTAGAAATGTTAATGTAAACGACTTTCGTATGTCTATGAATACGAATGTCGTTCTGTATGCTGAACAATCTGTTTTGTATCTTGGGTAGGTTGAATTAGAACCCGTGGTTTAATTAAACTGTTGCTCAAATTTCACTAATTAGTGAGGTATCAGCTAATTGTATAAACTCGTTTACGTTAGACGTTTTTTACTATCGTTCAGCATTAATATTTCGTCTGCGTTTCAAAGTAAGAATGAACATCAAATACTTAAAATATACATTTTTTAATTGTATCTGCCAATTTAAAACATACAATAACTGAAGGAAAAAATCATTATAGGTAATGTCAGACGCAGTAGAAAATGTCTTTTCACAATAAATAAATAAATAAAACATGTACGCTGAATTATTAATTATTAAAGTGTCACACACACAACAGTATATACCTACTCGCAATTTATAGAATCTAATACTAGGAATTATTCATATTCAGTGATGGGGAAATTCTTCATAAATAAACTTCCTTCTTATTATATTACTACTAAAATAATACATCAAATTAATAAAAATGCCAGTAGCACGCGATTCTATGCTGCATTCATTCCTACTGGACGCGATTCTATGCTGCATTCATTTCTACTGAAACGCACCCAAGTTAAGCAGCATTGGGTGCGGTGATTACCTTGAAGATTGGTTCTTGGGAGTATTGGGTTGCTGTTAGCGCCGAGTTAATTCTTGAACCTGCGACAATAAATCAAATGGCGTGAATTTCCTCTCGTTATGAGGTACGTAGATTGGTAAAGAGGTGCGATTTCCCTGTCATTCCTGTAAAAGGCTGAACAGAGATAGGGGTGTTTTGAACCTTACCAATTCAAGAACTAACTCTTAAAAGTGTTGAACAGGTTAAGATCATCCAGCGCGGGTCACGGGACCCCCATTCTAAATTTTCTCTCAACTCAGAAATCCGACGGGTTAGTATTCTGTGAGTTACTGTGTTAGGAATTTTATCGTTCGTTTGGCTAAATAAATTTATTATTTACATCTACTTATAATAAAATATGAGTGCAGGAAACTGTCGGTAACCATGCTGGTGCGAACCACTCTGGTCTCTGAATCGACCGTAGCTAAACGCTATGTTAGGCTTAATGAAAAACATATCCTAACATATGACAACTAAATGATACTTTTTCTACTTGAAATCATGTCTGTTCAGCATATTTTCACATAAAATATGTGTATCATATCCATTTATAATGTATTAAGTTAAAATTAATCGAAATTAAGCGAAATTAAAATTAAGCTATTATAAACATGGAAATCAGATCTAAACAAACGATACTTTTGCCATTCAGATTCAAATTCCAGCAAATCTACAAACAAATGAATGACTCTTTGAACATTTCATTAAAACAATACAGGTTAATTCCGATGCTGGTTTTAAAATATTTGTAAAAGTACCTTTAAATATTTTAACTTTGTTTAAACCCTTCAAAAAGTATCCAATTAAGATCTAAATTTAATGACCAAATCAACAACAACAACAAGTTCTAAATTAAAAATAACGGATAACTATCGCCATCTGGTGGAGAAAAGATATAACTTTTGCTAAAGGAAGGTCCATGCAAGCACGTTGCATTACATGTACAATATTTTTAATTTATTCAGAATGATTATTCTTTTGCACAATTTCAGATTTCCTGTAACTTGTTTTTCGTCTTATATGACAAAAAAAAAATTGACCGAATCTGAATATCTAAAACTTTCAAATGCATTTAGAATAATGAATTATTTCAACAACAATTTAGCATTATTTAAATTGAAATTAAAGGGACAATGTTTTCTGTACCGAAAGCTGCGAGCAGCGCATCTATAGGCCGTTTGAATTCCCATTAAATTAGGAGCTTTCGTTTGTTGCTAATTCTTTTCTTCAACTTTCTGTTGTAATCGTAATTTTTTTACAAGGCATTTTATCACATTTGAAGATATTGCAAATAAAATGAATATTTCTTATCGATACAACATATTTTAATTATCTTGCAGATAAAATTTTGAATTTTAACATAGTTTGAAGCGGAAAAAAAAAGTCACGTTAAACAACAATTTTTTAATGAAAAACAAGCATTTTCGTCATAGAATGTGAAGCTGGAAATGGCGCGTTTAAGCGCTCGTGACTAAATAGTAGTTTACATAATTTATTTGTTCTAATCATAAAAAATCAAAGGATAATACTTTTTTAATGCATGAGGCATCTTTTTGTAAAAGATTTTTTTATCCATTGTTTTGAAAATTTATCATTCACTTTCCGTCATTTTTGACGGGGATTATATACTAGTAGAAAATAAGCACTGTGTTTCTATGCGATACTCCAACTGAAAACGAAAAGAACATCGTGTAGAAAATAATTGTTTATTTTTAAAGTTGTACTTTTTCTTTCCAAATAAATATTTCATCTTTAATAACGCAGAAATTTACTCAGCAAGAACAGTTTACAAAGAATTTTATTTAAAGTAATGTGTAGTTCGAAAATATTATTGTCTAGATGTGGTAATCTGACTTGGAGGTGCGTGATATAGAAATATATGCAACCAGTAAAAATACTTATCGATTACCATGTTATTAAAACTAAATGTTAGAGTTTTCTGTTTTCTAAATTTAATACACCTCAGATTTACAATATATACATCTATATGCATTTAAAATTGATAAGCGAGTAAAAAAAGAGACTTAAATAATTTAAAAAACATAATAATTTTTTGTTAGTTTTGTTTTTGTGAAAAAATTTCAACGTCTATTTTTTAACATATAATTATATAGACTTTTACGTATAATTGATAAGAGAATGATGCAAAAAAAAAAAAAAAAAAAAAAAAAAAAAAAAAAAAAAAAAAAACGGGATGCGTTAAATAATTTAAAATTTTTAATAATTTTGTTTTTAAAAATTTCAATGAACTCATGTCGGTATTTTTACAAGCTGTTATATGGATCTTTTTCTTCCACATTTAATACGAGAATAAGTAAAAACTAAGTATGTTAAATAATTTAGATACTTTAATAATTCTTTAATATTTTCGGTATTAATATCGAGCATTTTTCTTCAGGATGGATTTTTAAATCTGCTGAGGTTGCGGGGGGGATTTTCACTTAAACACCATCAATAAGCATTAAATTAGAAGTATAAATTTGATAGAATCCATTTAGTAGAAATTTGGATCTAAAGTATTTGTACGTTTAGGCCATTACAAAAATACTTATTAAAAAAAGAAAAAAAAATCCCAACCGGCTCGGCCTACAGGCGAAGGTAGATTTCAAAGTTAAGTACTTTCACCAGCAGAAACTAAATAAAAATTAGAGATAAACCCAGTTTAACAATTTTACCTGACCACTTTTGACGAGTTTTTAATTTCATTTTTCTGTAAGAGCTGCTTTTATCAGAATCATGTTAAGGCGGTATTAAAAAAAAATATTTTTTTTTTGCACTCAACAACTCGAAATTTTCCGACACATTTCAAGACTAATTATTAAAAGTAAAAACATGAAACTTGCTGACGTAGTTTTTTGGAGAGATTTGTAAGTGACTTGTATTTCTATTTTTCATTCAATGAACTAGAACTTGATTTACAACAATTATTTATTCAGAGCGATAATTTTTTTTCGTTTCTAGTACTATCGCTTCAGGAAATTCGGTTCAAAATGCCCACTTTTACAGTATTTTTTGAAATATTTTCTGCCTTTATCAAAAAACTGACCAATACGTCATTATACAGTTTCTGAATAAGAAAACCTACCAAAATGGATGCGTTTGAGAGCAAAAATGAATTTAAAAATGAGTCAGAAAATAAGTAGTTTGGATTTGAGTACACCCTTAATACGATCATTTTTTTCGTCTACCCCTATTTTTGTTTAATTTGTTTTTGTTGTAAGAGTTGGTCCGATCAAAAACTTGTCTATATGAAAATTGTAGATAATATTAAGAACATGTATACTAAATTGAAGCGGATTTAATATCTAGGGAATTGACGAAGTCATGAATTTTTTTCTTCTTCAACCCCCCCCCCCCCACACACACACACACACACACACGCGCGCCTCTACCACCACCCATTTTTTTGTTCGTTTTTATTTTTATTTATTTATTTTTGAGGTAAGAGATGGTTTTATCAAAAACTTGTCGAAATAAAAGTTGTAGATAGTACGAAGAAGTTTTATAATAAGTTTAAGTGAATTTGATATCTCGAAAATTGACGAAGTTGTGAATTTTTTTCTCCTTAAAGCATTATTTTTTTCGCATCTTGAGCCCATTTTTAATTTTATCAAGTATCTGTGATACCTAAATTTTCGGTTCTTTTCCTAGAAGTAATAATAACTTTTAACTGATTCGATATGTATTATAATTAATGAGTTATGGCTTTTTTTCGGTTTTCACAAAACCCCTCCCTATTTCCATACCCGTACTCTATTACATGTCTATTAGTGCCATAATATTATTGATTGTGTAATATTTCACTTTATGTAAACATACCAGTTTATACAATGTAATTTAAAAAAATGTAAGTTGTTTATCCAGATAATTTTATTAAGGTTGCAAGGAATATTCAGGAAATTTCGACAAAATAAATTTTTAAAGCAAATTTTTGAGACATGTTAGTTTTGAAGTGACAGCGGTACTCTATGAAATGGGCCGTGAACTGCTTAATAATAGATTACTATATAATACTTATTTTTCCTAAATGAAATAATAAAAATAATTCTTAGCTGAATCATGAAAACTTTTGCGCCTAAAATAATATTCAGAAATTAAAATTAAAATAATAGTTGTTCAAACAATATTACTTTGAATGATATTTTATCATATAAGACATTCATCTTTTTTCAAATTTTTATTTTATCTTTAAAAATGGTACTTTTTTTATTTTTTGCGCTTTAACATTGTTTGATTTTAGATTACAAGGTCAAAAATGATAAACACACAACACACATACACATATATATATATATATATATATATATATAAAGCAAACAAACAGAAAAGGAGATGGGGAGAAGAGGTAGAAAAAAGTTTTAATATCGGAGAATACGCGAGTAAATTTATAAAATTTAATGTCAATTTAATTTCAAAATATCAAGTTCAAAGCAATGGACATTAATTATCTAATGAAAATAGTAATCTAACGAAATAAAATAATATTTTACTTCTTTAAATATTAATATTTAAATTTAGTTACATAATTTACATTAAAATAATTAAAGCTAATTTCAATGATATATACAATGAATGCCAAACGATATACTATATTGTACGAGAATGAACATTTTTTTTTTTTTGCATAACTAAAAACATCATTGCATATTTATAAAATATAATATAAAAGGTAATTGAAAAATGTAATTTCACTTAAGAAATATCCCTACACAAATAAGTACATACTGTATTTATTAATTATTGTTTATAAAATTTTAATAAAATGAAAACAAAAATTTTTATTAAAGTTATTTCTACCAGTGTCAAGTGACACGTTTTAAAAGATTTCTATTTATGGTTTTTCATTTGTAATTTTTAGACAGAAAAGATTACAAATCATTTCTACACTGTAAAAAAAAAAAAAAAAAAAAAAAAATCGGAAAAATAGTTACCCTTATCGTACCGTAAAAATTTCCGACCTAGCTCGGAATAAAATCAGTAAAATCAGAATACAATCCGTAAAATTGGAATAAAATCTGTAAAGTATCGTTTTAATGATTGTTTATCCGGTACGATAAGGGCAACTATTTTTCCTATTCCTACAGGAATACAGTTCGGATTTTTTTACAGTGTACTATATTGAAAAAAAAATGCTTATTATACTCGAAAACCCCAATGAAAATAAGCATAGCTTGGAGAAAACTTTCCACTATTCGCCGAGAAATTAGGTAGCAAGGAACGGGCAAACCTATCGTCCTGTCCCCCTCTTGATCTTTGGGGAGAAAAAGTAATTAAAATAACCTGAGCGTTGTTCAACCGTGTTGAACGGTTTCGTTGTGCGAAATGACCTACAGAAAGTAATGTGTAACAGAGGTATATTTGCACTATAGCCCATAATGTAGCGTAGTCGAAAAGTTGAAGAGAAAATCTTCAGACCAAGTCAGACTACCTCCGTATGAAACTTAACCTCTATTATCCAGCACCTTTCTAGCCTGGTATGATGTCTACTAGGGGACATAATGGTAATGCAACAACAGCAAATTTGCAAAGATACTAGAATACGCGTAAAATATATTAAAAACAAGGTTTTTTTTTTTTTTTTTTTTTTTTTTTTTTTTTTTTTTTTTTTTTTTTTTTTTTAATATATATGTTATATTTAATCTAGAGTATCTGAGACTATTTATTAATTATTTTAAGCGATTGAAATTTTATCAGGATAAATATATCCGAACGTATAAATTGCAGTTGTTACTCACATAATACATTAAATTTTAGAAAATACAAAAAAAAATTATTAAAGTATTAAAAAACATATTTTTCGATCAAGATAGCACACCACTTTCACAATAAAACAGACAATTTTCATTATTTGGGGATTTAAAGCATCAATGAAAATGAAGCACTTTTAAAATATTATTTTTTAATTCATTTTTGCTAATTCTGTTTTAATATAATTTACTAAGCAATCCATCACAACAACTGTCATATTTAGTAGAAACATTCAAAGTTACAACTGCTTTAAAAAAAATCAAACTTTTCCAAAGTAATTTAATATTGTACAAAAACTACTTTGTTCCTTTTCTAGATATTCATTTTATTCGGTTTTATAAAACACATAAAAAGTGTTTTCTAAATTGATGTGAAAACATGAGCACAGATATTTTTTCATAAATGAAAGACGTAATATAATTTTAAAAGAAATATCTCCTTGTCTTTCACAGACAAAACACAGATACGTATTTCATCTACTATTATGGTGCCTTTAATAGGAGATATATATATATAATACAATGGTAAGAAGAGGACATAATACATTGGCAGAAACTTTAAGTGCGAGTTATTGGTTTAAGAAAGAGTGTAAGCATTATAGAGAAATAGAAAAGAGGCAATTTGTTTTAGAAGTACTCTTGTTGGAGGGAAAAAAGAGATGCTTTTACTCAAATTAAAAAGTCTAAAAGAAGCAATTCCTTCTTTCAATGAGATAGAAGTGTTTTTTCTCTGGTATAATAGTAATATCTGTGTTCTGTTGAAGACAGTTCTATTCGTATATCCATTAGTGTTATTAAATACTTGTTAAAGTAAGTATTTGTAGAATGCTGTAAAGCCATGAAACGAAAATAAAATTTAATAAAGGTAGTTTTCCCCCCCTAGAAAACTAAGTCAAGCAACAGAAACTGAATACTTATAAATACTCAGACATGAGTTTTAGTTCTTGTTTTGTTAAAGTATTCCTAATGATCGTTTAAAGCATGTTAAGGATGTATGTATGTGTTTTTTTTCAAATTTCACTCACATGATTGATTGTCCTGAATCTTGATAACATATATTTTCCAATATCAAATAAACTATTATAACAACTGCGGACATATAACAGTGCTTTTGTCTAACTAATGAAGTTCGGTATAAAAAAATTATGATAATGCATATTTCTTCAATGCATCATAATGATAATGAATGATTGAATTGTTTCCTAATTCATGTGCGAGTTTTTTTTTTCATAAAATTATAGAATTTTATGCGCATTTTATATGTAATTAGATGTGTACTTCTAAGCTTTGGTGTACATGATTTTTTAATTTGTTTTAAATTCTATCATTTACTATTTTTTAAATACTTTTTTTCAAATATAAACCGTTTTTAAACATGCTTTCTCCTTCACATACTGAGATAATTTTTATTTTCTTCTTTACTAGAAATCAACCGAAGTGCCGAATTTCGTAGCGCATTCAAAGGCGGTGTATTTAAAATTGTGATGTTTTTTTTTATCATTCATAATGAGAAAAATAATCTACAATTTTCTCACTTCAGCTTAGCAAAATGCTCTTTCTTATTAGCAATTTGTGTCTCCGTATAACTTATTAAATTAAAATCTTAAAGTAAACTGTAAACTGTTTATGTCATTTACCTATATCTAATATCCTTCTCAGACTATCCCTAAATTCGATCAGCATTGTTTAAAGAGAGTGTCTTTGAGGCGATTTAATGAAATACACAACAAAATTCAGTCAAAGAGTACATACATATCAGGTACTACAATCTACTTCCAGACAGTAAAAATAATTGTCCCCCCCCCCCCAAACCAACACACATCCTTTTTTGTGAAATAGAGGTAAATAAAATCAATACTAGTCGTTCGATTGGTTGCATTCTTTAACTGTATGTTAATTTAAAAAAAAAAAAAAAAAAATGTGGGTAAGATTTGGAACTCCTGCCGCTAGATTTTCCGTAAAATTCGAGGTACGTTGAGGTCGGAAATCAAACACAAGTCGATAAGAATTTAAGTCAAATATTTGTTTCGCAAGTTTCAGCTGGAATTTTGTGGAGACTTTGTCGGAAGTATCTTAAGCAGCAGATGTAGTATTTTAGCAGAGGGTCTGTACGTAAAAGCTGACGCATTGTGTTGTTTCCGTCCTCTTGTACACTGTAAAAAAAAAAAAAAGAAAAAAAAAAGAAAAAAAAACGGAAATACTACTGGCAATCTAGACGCCAGTACTATTTCCGTTTTTTTACCGGAATTTTTACCCATAAATTACAGAAAATGTCCCGTTTTTAATCAGAAAAATGGAAAATTTTCTGTAATTTATGGGTAAAAATTCCCGTAAAAAACGGAAATAGTACTGGCGTCTAGATTTCCTGTAGTATTTCCGTTTTTTAGTCCGTTTTTTTACAGTGTATGTTGATCACCTGGCCCAGTATCCCATAGCTCTATGTGAATCTCTCGCCATATTGTCGGTACCATGTCAAACTATCCAATATGAAAACGGTGGACTACTTTTTTAAAATTCAGATTTCTTGATTGGCATGACTTTTTTGAAATGGTAAAATACACCTTGTTTTCGCCTTAATTAATAACATAATAAATGTTATGTCATTAAATAAGGTTAAATAAGCTGAATTTTACTATTTCAAAAAAGTGGTACAAATCAAGAAATCTGAATTTAAAAAAGTAGCCCACTATTTTTATATTGGAGAGTTTGACATGGTACCGACGATATCTGCATGAACGACAGTGGCGGCTAGATCAGTCCATTAGGGTCAGCAGAACGTGTTTCGTCCCACATACTCGTGAGCGCAGACCTTTAAAGATGATAAAGACGTTTCATCTAATTTTACGTCAAAATAAGATTATGACGTCATCTTCCGATAGAAATTGTATCAAACTTTGCAATTTTCAGTATGAACACATAATTTTGGTAGTATGTACAAAAAATTATATCGGGATACCAAAGGAGGTATCAATCATTGAATTGTAGTTATGGCCATAGCTCTATGGAAAGGAGTGATAAGAGTTATTTATATTAGGAACAGAAGTATTATACACATCATTAAAATAACGTTACGGAGCTTTTGCATATTAGCAGTGTGAAATTGGCAAACAGAACGGTGCTGCGCCACCCGTGATAAACAATTCAAACGTGATTGATCTTTTATAAAGTATGAATATTGAAATATTCGATGTTTAATTATAATTTATTTAATATTATGAATCTCAGTTAATGTTTTATTATTTTAATTACTATTAAATAATGTTTATTTAGTAGTTCAAAAATAAGCTATTTAACTCTCAATTTTATATCTTTCAGCTCTTTAATAACCCTTAATTGCTGTTAGTGGTCTCGTAGATCACTACTTTTTTTCAAATTTCACAGTTAAACTTGTAATTTCCAGTTAAGCTATGAATACTAGTGAAATTTTCTTTTATTTTGAGCCCTAGAACTATTGCTAGAGATTCTGAATATGTGAAGTTTAATTATAATAATCATGTACTAGTTTAGTACAGAAACAGTATCCTGTGAGTTAATAGAGCCTTTCATTCACATTTTAATCAAGTGGTCTCGGAGACCACTCACAGTAGTTATGCGACAATTCCTGCCACATCATTTAAGAGTTAAATATTTCAAAAAATAATTGCAATTAACCCTTAACTTCTGTTAGTGCTACCTTTTTTTTAAATTTTCATATTTTAACTTGTAAATTCCAGTTTAGCTATCGATAGAGTGCAATTTTGCTTCATTTGCTGTCCAAGTACAATGGTTTGGAAATGTTTGAAAAAGCGAAATTTTAATAGAATTAGAAATAGTACAAACAGTTTAGTGCAAAAACAGTATTTTAAGATTAATCACGACTTTTATTCATCTTTCAATCGAATGGTTTCGCAGATTGCTCGCAATTGTTATGTGGCAATTTTCTGCAAAAGTAGTTAAGGGTTAAATGAACTTTTTCAAATGAATTGTCATATGTAAAACGCATTATCACATTTAGGACTATGGAAATCTCATTTAGGTTTTAACTGCCATAAATGCGACAAAAATTACCTGAATTCGACAATCATATATTGTGGTTTTATACTGTAGATAATTATTAAATTTATATAAAACAAGTTAGTTTTGAACTATAGGTAAAGTATTCAGTAATTTGATGCCTAATAAAAAATATATACTTATATAACAAAATGCCAAATATACCCTAAATGCGACAAAACCATGGAAAATCGTGTCTCATTTAGGCCCAATGCCCCCGCTGCTAAAATGAAAGATCGCTCTGACTGTGACTCCATGTGTGTGTGATGGGTGTGAAAATCTAGCGCGCGAAGAGGTCTGGAAATTTCTATGAGAACAATCTTAGGAAGGTTCTGATGTATCTAAAGCTCATATTTTTAACTTTTAAATAATTGGCTAATATATTAATTAAAACCCCATAAAAGAGCAATATTTTTTGCAACCTGGCGGAGGAGCGTTTGCGCATGCTCATTTCATTATTTCCAGCGTGTAAATGAGAAAAACCAAGTGATGTTTCTGTTTTTGGATTTTTTTTTAACGCAGCACTACCAAATCATTATAGATATGGACAAAATCAAGACATATTTATAAATTTCGTATTTTTTATGTCTTAACCCTCCGATCATCTTGCAAAAGGGTAAAATTGTAATGTTGTTTTCTTTGCATTTTGTTTTAAATGCTAAGAAAATATGATTCTTTCAACATTATAAAAAAAACTCAATTACAAATATGAATTTAATCCTTGATAGTATTAATCATTCTTCAATGTATTTGAAATTCATTAAATCTATAAAATTACATTATCTTAAATATTGCTTATATTGCTGTGAAACCTAGAGTTTAGTGAACGGAATATTACGCCCCATGTCTTAAACTCCATAATCAATTTGACAAAAAAATGTTGTAAAACTTTGAAAAAAATGTTTTCAAAAGTGTTGTTTTCGATTTTGAAGTTTCCCTATTTCGGCAACGCTACTCTAGTGGTCAATTTCAAAGATACTGATAAAAAAATATATATATTTACTTAAAGCGGAGACCTTCTTCTTCTTGTCGGTGATGCAATCGGTTTTAAAAATAGCAATTGTAACCCTTTCAAAAAATTCGCGTCCGCATGTTATTTCTCGACTGCAGGAGACGATAAATGTTCTACCCTAAAAGTAACTAAGGGTCAATATCACAAAATACGGAAATTGCAGTCCGCACAATAAAATTTTTATTTAATGTTACATAATACAATATTCTTTTTTACATTATAATAAAAAATATTCTTAGAAGTATTTTCAAGAGATATTATATTCACAATAACACTAAAATAAAGCAATTAAAAGACTTAAAATTTATGATTGTCATTTTCCTGGCATGTCACACTGAGATCTGTGCAAAGTAAAAGACTTTCTGCTATCATGTACAAATATATTTTTCTAGTTTTTCCAATTTCTAATTACTAATTATAACTTATATAACACATATATGTGGAAGGTAACAAGATCTGTATTTTACAAATAATTTTCCATAATTAAAATATAATTGTCACTGAAAATGAATCTCATTGTCCTGGCCTGCTCATTTTTGTTCTTTATGAGGTATAAAGATGGCACTGCAGAATAATTATTCTTGTTCTTGACATAGTTCATGTCAGAAGTAGTAAAATCATTATTACATGCAAGGTCTTTCAGATATTTCTTTGAAATAAAGTGTTTAGAGGCTTTGCAAAAATGGAATAGAATTTTATTATAGTCATTTTCCTGGCTTCTACAAATTACAAATAAAACTCAACATTGCACTGAATTTAAGGTACTACAGAGGAAACATGTTCCTTTAAACAAAATTAAAATGTTAGATCTAAAAATAATAAAACAAGCATGTAAAAATGTTTTAGAATGAAACATGAATTGTCATTATCCTGGCATACATATGGCTAGAACATGCACATAATTATAATTACATAAAAATTAACTTAAGCTCTTCAAATTTTAACAATTATACATATAAATTCCTTTATTCAGCTGTTCAACCAACATTTTTAAAAAAATCAGAAACTTTGAAACGATTTAAATTTTCAAAATTTTGTTTTCAAAATCTCACATTTTGTGATATTCATCCCTAAATGCTTGTATTTCTACACAATCTTTTTAGAGAATCTCAGCAAGCCGAAATTGCATTCCATAAGAAATTTCGAAAATTTTATAGAGGTCTTGGTTACAGTTATATTTATAATCGGTTAAAATTTCAGAGTGTTTGGGCGTCAAGAACTTTTTTTTTTGTTATGTTAAAGGACCCAATGGGAAAACAAAACAAAAAAAAAGTGAGAAGAAAACATATCTATTTACAACTAAATATCAATATTTTTCACAAAATGTTTACACTGGCTGCAAAACCGTTATAACTTATAAGTGATAGAAATTTGAAAGAGTTCGGACAACAAGAGCATTTTTTTTTACAATGAAACGACCATACGTGTAAAAAAAAAGAAAAAAATATCTTATGATCGCTTTTACCAGTAAATATCAAAATTTTTTCTCGAGTTTTCTATTTAAAAAAATTATTTGTACAAAATCTGCATAAAGTTATAAAATCACACAAATTTTAGGTTTATTTAAGGTTACTATCACGGGTCCGGGCGCGGTTCGGTTACTTCTACATAAAATTCAATGTTTGTCAGAAACATTCGACCCTGGTTAAAAGAGTCGGAGTAAATTTGCGCTAACATTATACAATTAAAAATCTCCAATTTGAAATGGACAAACATTTAATATGCAAGCGGTTCATATGTATCCACATTTCTTGACTAAAATATGTATATGCCACAATAAAATATTTTTATTAGGTTTCAAGTTGTTTATGCCATATATTTTTTATCATATGTATGGGACCTCAGATTAAGAATTTTGACTGACATTTTCGCTTCTATAGTATTGACATTGTAGTTTTTTAATTATTTTTCCAAATAAATTAAATCATGCATTAACGATAATTTTCTGAAATTCATTTTTTATAAGACCAGGATAAGTCATTTCGTACTTTTGTAAAACAGCGCATAGTGAATTAAAATTTTAGAGGTATGAAATGTATTATAAATCAATAAAGATGATCACTGTCAAATAACAAAAGTTCTTTGTGTTTTTCATTGTTGTACAGAGCTCCAAATAAAAGCTTCCTATCATACATCACGTAGGTCATTAATGGTTTCAATACTCCTCAGTAAAAATCTCGATATATCATTTTACTGTTGAGCCAGGGTAGTCGTAAACTGGTAATAAAGCAATAAACATGAAACTTCAACGAGACTTCATAGTTCTTTTTTTAGAAAACATTAATGCTACATTTTTTAAAAACAGTTCAGTTTCAGAGTCACGACCCATTTTTAAACGTGTAACTAATATTTCCGTTTACTTTACTCATTTAATAAATTAAGTTTGATATGATAATTTTTTAAACACCTTTCTAAAAAAATGATATTATGGAGCAATGGAAACATTTTTAAATTTAAATTTATTAAACCCATAATAAGGCATTTTGTATAATTTTTAAGACAAGCACATAATGCAAGTAATCTGTAGTATGCGTACAATTTATTACAAGTCCTTCAAGATCATCACTGTCAAATAGAAAAACTGCTTTATTGTTTAACTATATTACACAGGGCTCGCAATAAATACTTTATAAGGAGAATTCTCGAATGCGTTCAACAATTTTAAAGTCTTCCCTGTATGTCTACATTCACGCAAGTTTATTTCGCAAGAAAATTTATTTAACAGATTCACAACATTTTTTTTTCAATATATACAATATAAAGTATGCACTGTATACCCAAATATTATTGGACAATTTTAATGTTAGCCATTTTGTCAAATATCTTTAGACATGCTTGACAATTTTTTAGAACTCCGTGAATGTAAAGAACATGTTTGACATGAAATTTTAAAATTTTATCAGGAAGGAATTCGGGGAATCAACAACTAATTGAAGAAAGGAATATCCTACAATAGCAATGTTCCATTTAAATACAAATCTGCAGCTTATAAGTTTTATATATATAAGCTATAAAATTTTGTACAAGGGAATACCTACAAGCAGAAAACAAATTGCATGGTTGTATTATGTAAGGTTGGCCCTTTGCTATTCAAGAATAAAAATTATTGGGTATGTGTAATGTGGTGAGCTAGGAGGCTTCAAAAAGTGAAATTTTTTCGAAATTTCACTATAGTTTTGACAACATATAACTCTTTGAATTGAAATCATCCCATCATCTTTAACTGCTGAATGATTCCCTATGATAAAATGAAACCCAGAAAAGTAGGCCCCACCATGGGCAGACTTTAATGCATTCCTAAATTGTATGCCAAATTAAAAAAAGCAAACATTTTTTTGCCTATTTTAAGTGATGTATCTTAGACATGGATTAAAGTCAGAAGATTCTACAATAATAATAGAAATGTAGAATAACTATTCACCTTTCAAAATCACCAAACAGAATCATAGGCACTAGAGCAGTTTTCATTGGTTAATGTAAATTGCATTGCAATATAATTAGGAAATACGCTACCACAACCATAGCCTTCAATCATTGCCAAGAATAAAAACGCTTACAATTATTTCAGAAATGCATATATTTTTTATTCTAACATGAATTACCACATGTATAACAATAATTATTTTTAATATGTTTTTGTTACAGGCAGTGAAGATGCTTTAATGAAGTGAAAAGAAGCATGTAAACTAGATGATGATATACGCATAAATCAAACACTTTGTGCGAATTTTAATACAAAAGTTAAAGTCTTTAACAACGATTTAACGCACAAATACGTACAAACACGACACATAAAATCCCATACCATCGTTTCGAGGATTCCCGGATCCCCCGTATGGAGGGATCCTGCGCAGTGACTCCTTTTTTTCAGTTAGTTTTGGTTCATTATGTCATTTCTTTAGGATATATAAACTCTTACTTTCACCTTTTCAATCATTCCATGAGCCAGTACTCGGGCTATAACCGAGGGACTCTTCAAACCCATTTTAATTCTCGTTTTTGTTTCCTCACTGGGAATCCCGGAATCCTCCAAACGATCATATGGGGTTTTTTGTGTCGTGTTTGCACGTATTTGTGCGCTGCTACAAGATCAAGTGGATTATTTCCAGTTTCTGAACTGATTAGGCCAAACGATTTGGCATAGTACTGGAAAAAAATAAAAACATATGTACCTTCAGAAAATATTTCTGAAAAAGATCACATAGAAAATCGAGGTGGAACTACCCTATAGCTTTAGGGTGTGATTTGTGCAAAGCACACATACGAATTTGGAACATTTTGGTCATCACCTAGCTATTGCCAACATCCTGCATAATACTCCTCCAATTGCGAAAGAACCAAATTCTGAGCACAGTGCTTCATATTTAAAAAATGTATAAGATCTCAAATCCATGCCCTTTCTTACCCTTGGTTTTATGATTAGGATGTTCGCAATAGCGAGGTGTTGTCCAAAATGTTCCAAATTTGTTTCTGTGATTTGCACAAATCATATCCTCAAGCTCTAGGGTTAGTTCTACTTCGATTATCTATTAGATCTTTTTCAGAAATATTTTTTGGAGGTACATTTTTTTTTTTCATTACCATGTCAAAACGTTAAGCCTGGTGAGTTAAGAAACTGGAAATAATCTACTTGATTTTGTAGTAGCATATGGCCCACAAGCATATTTGTTTGATTATTTGCATAAGGAATATTCATCCATGTTTAAAATAACTTTTAAAAACAGTCTTACTTTCAAACAGACAGTATGTAGCAAGACTGAAGTAGCTTATAATCATCTGGTTTACATGCTTCTTTTCACCTCATTAAAACATCTTCACTGGCCGTAACAAAAACATATTAAAAATATTTATTGTTGTACATGTGGAAATTCATGTTGGAATAAAAAATATATGAATTTCAGAAATAATTGTAAGTATTTTTCTTCTTGGCAGTGATTGAAGGCTATGATCGTGGAAGCGTATTTCCCAATTACATTACAATGCGATTTCCATTACCCCATGAAAACTGCTTTAGTGCCCATGATTCTGTTTGGTGATTCTGAAAAGTGAATAGTTATTCTACATTTCTATTATTATTGTAGAGGCTTTTGACTTTAATGCATGTGTAGTATACCTCACTTAAAATAGAAAAAAATATGTTTTTTTGGAAATTTGGCATAAAATTTATGAATGCATTAAAGTCTGCCCATGGTGGGGCCTACTTTTCTGTGTTTCATTTCACCATAGGGAAGCATACAGCAGTTAAAAATGATGGGATGATTTCAATGCAAAGAGCTATATGTGTCAAAACTATAGTGAAATTTCGGGAAAAAATCAATTTTTGCAGCCATCTAGCTCACTGTATTACACATATCCCATAATTTTTATTCTTGAATAGCAACGGGCCAACCTTACATAATACAACCATGTGATTTGTTTTGTAGCATAACTTCAATGCATACTATGAAAAATATTATGCAAAACATAAAATTTGAATTTTGCAAGCGGCGCTCTGACCTTTGACCACCCACCAAATGAAAACTAATGGTCCCACGGCATTAATATTCTGGATTTATTTATTTCTAATGGTCATCTCACTGAGAAAAAAATCACATGAATCCGTTTACCATTTAATCACAGCCTGGGTGATTCTTATATGGAATGACTCTTAAGAAGATTGCAATAGAAAATGCCCAGCCCCCTCCAATGTATCAATAAATTAATTTTTGATATTCAGCATAGAGAGTTAACTATAGAAGTGGCATTAAAATAATCTCAAGTTTTACAGTTTGAATTATGTACCTCAGTTATTTGAAGGAATTAGTTATGCAGTAAATAAATAAGATATCAACGTAATCGCAAAACTATCTGCCAAGTTAAAGATCTTGCAGAACGAAAAATAGTCCCAATCCCTAACGATGAAACTTCAGGCATATATGTGATAACTTTTGCAGATAAAGTAAATCAGAAAGAACTCCAATACATAGGCGTGATTACTAGAAAATTTAAACACAGACTAAAAGAACATATTACAGAATAAAATATAGTAAGCCCTCTACAGCACTATCCAGGTTAAATCAAAAATAAGATATTGACATAGATTTCAGTAAAGCAAGAATCATAGACCATGTAACAAATCACTACGTATCAATAATTAGAGAATCCTGGGAAATTTTAACTCAAAGAAAGAATATTTCCAATGATATACTGTCCTACAACATATTCAAGATCTGGTATGGAATACTAAATATTTCTAACAATTTTGAAACAGAATTATCATATTAAAAGTAGAAAACAAAGCACAAAAATTATAAATGCACAAACAATACATGAAAAGCAGCAAACAGCTGTTTTGAATCTATCAACGAGATTCTTCTTCAGTACAAGATAGGGGAAAAGGAACAGCGTGCTAGAAAAAGCAAGGCTGGGCAAAATGATAGACAGAGACGTGCTGACTTATATACCCTATGTGGGTAGCGAAGGCGCCAAAAACAACCAATAAGAGAAAATCAGTGAAAACGACTGGGTGGACAAGTAGCGACATCTACAGGAGAAGGAGAAAAAAAGAAACCATAAAAGGAGTAATTAAATTAATGCTTTCCAAATACTTGGAAAATCAGGAGTACTAGATAAGTCATTGGCTAAAGAGTGAGAGTTTTTAATGATGTGGTAAGCTTCCCAAAAATCAAGATCAAGGTTAGAAGAAAATTTTTGGATAATGATGACTGAGGAAAAATCGAACATATGTTGAGAAGAACAAGAATGTTGAGCAATAGAAGAACGTTTGAGCTCCTGATTTTTAACATAAACTTCATGCTCTGTTAAACGAAATATAAGAGCACGTTTAGTCTGGCCAATATAAGAGAGGCCACACTGGCAAGAGATTTGGTAAATAACCCAGTTATCTAGGCGATCAATGGGGTGTTTGAGATTTGAAAAAGTGATTTTATTAACAGGAGAAAAAATAACATTAAAATCAAACCTTCTTAAGATTTTAGCAACTTGCTGGCTGATTTTAGGAAAAAATGGTAACACAACTGAAGTATTAGAGTTGGAATTAGAATGGTTTTCAGAATGGACGGATTCCGTCAATTTCTTATAAATAGAATCAATAATAATAGAGGAATAACACACGATTAACAATAATAGCTTTGAGGTAATTAAGTTCAGCACTAAGTAACTGAGGTGTGGGACAAATATTGGTAGCCCGAAAAAGAAAAGTATTGAAAGCAGCGAATTACTGGTTAGGGGGATGAGAAGAATACATGTGAGGTGGGAGACTAACAGTAAAAGGTTTACGTAAGACGGTAGTCTCAAAGCCATTTTCACAACGAATAACAAGGACATCCAGGAAAGAAAGACAGTTATTTTTCTCAATATCAGAGGTAAATTGAATGCAGGGATCAATGGAATTCATAATAGAGAGAATATGATTAATATCCGAATTCATTTCAACCAGGACATAAACATCATCAGCATAACGAACATAGAACGGAAATTTTAAAATTTCAAAAAGTTTGACCTCAAAATAGTGCATATAAATATCGCATAAAATTGGACTAAGAGACTACCCATAGCCAAACCGTCAAACATACGGAAGGAATTACCATTGAAAACAAAAGTATTTTGCGACAGGCAAGCGCGAGTGAGAAGGATAAGCTCCTCGATTTCAAAATAAGAGAAATGGTATTCACAAAGCCTTTTATTGAGGCAATCTAAAGCCCTCTCAACCGGAACGTTTGTAAATAATGATTTAACATCAAAAGAAACCATCATGTGACCCTGCGGCTTAAAATTATGAAGTTTTTTAGCAAAATATAAAGAATTCTTAACAGTGAAACAGTTACTGATCAAAAGTAAGGGAAAAAACAGAAACTAAATATTTGGCAAGCTTATAAGAAGCTGTACCGATACTAGATACAATAGGTCTAAAAGGAATGTCAGGTTTATGGGCCTTAGGTAAAGTATAAAACCTGGCACAATGCGCGATAGACGGAATAAGAGACCTCTTAAAATTAGCAGGAATGATAGAAGAAGACTTGATGGCAGACTTAATAGAGTTAATTTCACTAGTTGAAGGGTCTTTGCGGATATCCACATACGGACCATCATTAATTAATTTGTGGGATATTTCCAAATATGTAGATTTGTCGAGAAGAACAATCTGGCCACCTTTGTCGGCCTTAGTAATAATTAAGTTTGAATCAGAACGCAAATTTTTCAGACATTGTTTAGCAAGATGTTTAATATTGGGCTTATAAACATTAGAATTGAAATCAACAGCATTGGCAATGATATGCCTAATGGACTGTTTTTGAAAAGAAGATAGAGCGCTATGCTGTAGATTTGAAACAGCTGTTTGCTGCTTTTCATGTATTGTTTGTGCATTTTTAAACGTTGGTATTCTGCTTTTTAATATTGTTCCACAAAGGCTTTATTTGTTATTTTTAGAATTATCACATACCCACCCCCTCCCCTTCTTTTCCATTTCTTTGAAATAAACTCGTTTACGGCTACTTAAGCAAAGGATTCTCATGAACTTTCACTCCTCTGATCTTTCCCCTGATGACGGCTGTAATTGTACAGTTGAAATCCCTTGGGTTTTGGAACATCTTTTGACGTTTTTTTTTATGATATAAAGATCTTTTTATGAACTATAACTTTTATGAAATTATATCAGAATTTTAATATCGCATATTTTATATGATTTAGTAAATCAAACCTTCCTAAAGCGTGAAGGCTTGCTCTAATTTAAAAGGTTACAAAGGATATTTTTAAAATATCCTTTACTACTATTTCAGAATTACGATGCCGGTCTAAAGATGCAATGCCCCACACACATATATATATATATATATATATATATATATATATATATATATATATTTTTTTTTTTTTTTTTTTTTTTTTTTTTTTTTTTTTTTTTTTTTATCTGGCATATTTGGGTGCATTGAATGTCAAACACAAATTCCTACTATTTTAATAAGAAACTGCTCAGATATCTCAAGCATCCCCTGCATATCTAAATTCACGAAATAATATAACACAGCAGAATATATTTAACCGATTTTAAACAGTTTCCCCCATATATTCAATATTAACTATAATGCAATTTCTTGAAGTCATTCTACAAGTGGGTTTTATAATATCACCAGAGTCTTAGTGGCTAACATATCCGCTTCGATAGCTTTTTAACTATTAGATAGTTTTGATATGATTGTCTTTAAACCCTTTTGTTATTAAATTAAACTATATCTTAATGAAAACTTCCAGAAATGTGTGTTTATTATGCAGATAGTTTGTCTTTTCTAAAAAAAACAACTTATTTTAAAAAAATATGTTTCAAATGATGAACTCATTGCATTTCAATGTTCAACTAAAAGTACATTTTTAATAATAATAATAATAATAATAATAATAATAACTGCATATTTAATTAAAATGTGTGAAAAGTGTAAGAAAATTTGAACTACTACTACTTTTTTAAATATTAATATTTTTGTTCATTTTTTATTTTTATTTATTTATTTTTTATTTATTTATTTATTTATTTATTTTTTGCAAATGTGCATTACACACGACTGCGCAAGGATTTTTAGTTACATCTATTATTACATTTAACATAATTTTTTACTGATATATGTGGTGTAAAACTATGAAATCTTACACATCTTCATATACTTTTATTTTTAAAAAAATGACAATAATGACCTGGAGGCTAATTTCATGCGCTGATTTGATACGTATATAATACAGAACATGTTTAAAAATTTTTAAATCGCTATCTCAAATACAAAAAAAGTCTTAGCATTTTTAAAACACGAAAGTGAAGAAAATATGAACATGGAGGAAAAGCCGTTTAAAGTTTCCATATGTGTGGGGAATTGCGCTTGTTGAATTAACAAAATGTACAACATCTCGCGATATAATTGCCGTATGGGTAAAAAAGAAGTGTCAATATATTCACAACTAAAGAAGCGTTCATTTAAAATTTTAAAACAAAAGTTGATTTTTTATCATCTTTGAGGTAAACTGACCCCTTAACACTCTCGCTGCGCAACCCGGCAACGTAAAAGGAGCAAAATTTGCGCAACCCGAGATTTCATCGGGGATGCATTTTCTCCGTCTAATTAACCACCTTTGATCATTCCCACCAGTTACTTTTTATTGTAAATCTTACCTTATCAAATCGGAGAATTTTTCCCTTTTAAATCAGACGAAAATTTTTGTTTTGAAAAACCGGTGGCAAAAGAACAAAAATTCTTAAAACACGCTCGTCGCGAAGGAATTATTTACGCAATTTTTGAAACTATTTTGATAAAACAATTACGCAGCGAGAGGATTACGACCATATTTAACCATTTTTTATGTTTTTTAAAACATGACCATAGTGCAAAGAGAGGTCTTTAGAGGTTTGCAATACATTAGAAGTCTGTCAAGATGATCATTAAAAAAAAAAATAGAAAAGCTGCTTGATTGTTTCTCCCTGTTGCACTGGGCTCCCAATAAAAGCTTCCTATCATAAATCATGTAAGATCATTAATGGTTTCAATGCTATTCCCCATTTATCATTCTACTGTTGAGTCAGGGCATTTCCGAAACTGGTAAAATGGCAACAAATGTGAAGTTTCGACGAGAGATTACAGTTCTTTATAACAGAAAACATTAGTTCTTTTTCTTTTTATACAAGAGTTCAGTTAGACAATTACAAACATTTTATTAAATTATATTAATATATAGAGTTTTTGTTTAGAAATTATATAATTATTCCATGCTGCCAAACATAATTACATCTAGCATACATTATAATTTTTAGATACAAAACAAGCATTTTTTTCAATCCCGTCAAAAATAAAATTGAAAAAAAAAACAAAAAAAAAAACGTGCATTATTTAAAGTTTTTATCTGAAGCATGTATTTAGCGATATATTTGCTATTGTTCACCTATTGGAAACCAAATTATATGGCACTCTGATTACGGAAAACATGTCAAATTGCATACTAATTTAAACTTTGATAGGTTTTTAAACTATTTTCTAAATAAATTAGATAATGAAAATATTAAAATTTGTGCTTATTAAAATAATAGTTAACTGTTTTATAAGATTCGTAAAACAAATGCTTAATCCATACAATCTTCAGAAGTTTGAAATATTGTAAACGTTTTGTGTGGATACAGTTTGTTCTTTAAAATTAAATTTCCATTGTAAATAATAGTGCACTTAGCATGCCAAATTTTTCAAAATAAAAGGAGCAATTTTAGTTACAAAATTAAAAGAATAATGGGAAAATCAGGATTATGCCCTCATTTGCGTAATTTCTATTTAGTTTTTTAATTTTTAATCGTCGGATATGCGTTTAAAGTTTTATTTGAAACTTTCAATTGTATTTGTATGTACGATCCTAATTATTTCCACATCTTGAACATGTGGTTAGTGAAGATGAACTTTGTCACACAGAAACTGGATTTATTTCTACTCGTAAAGCTTCACCTGTTAATTTGGAATTATTATAACAGATGACCATTTTTTTTAATCGACAGATTAACCCTTTATCTACTGACGGTATTTATAAGTACCATTAAAATCACTTGTTATAAAATTCATTTAATACATCAATTAGTGTTAATACAATTTAGAATGAGCTTTATATGCATTACTTTATCTTGTTCCAAAAGCATTATTGCTTGCACAAAACAAAAATATTTTTTAAAGAATGATTTCTTTTGCCTTTGCATCTTTTCAGCCTTATGGCGTTGGGGGTTGGGGGGGGGATATATTCGGAAATATTTCTATATTTGTATTGTAAGAACATATTTGTAGATTTTTTAATTCTACAAAATACTAAGAAAAACATTTAAAATAAAAGATTTGAGTGGTATCATAAATATTGCACAAATTCCCTATAAATTCAAATTTAATTAATCCTTCTAAATCCTTCAATCTTTCTAAAACACTTCTAAAATTTATTAAATGATTATGCAAATTTTCTAATGTAGTTTCAAAAATTCACGAAAATGCTTTAGAACATAAAATTTTCATGAATTCATAATTAAGT
The DNA here is from genome assembly GCA_963932465.1 of Maratus speciosus. Taxonomy (NCBI): domain Eukaryota; kingdom Metazoa; phylum Arthropoda; class Arachnida; order Araneae; family Salticidae; genus Maratus; species Maratus speciosus. The sequence continues at coordinate 375,269,533 of OZ010788.1, read as the reverse complement.
ATACAAAGGGTTAAGAATATGTTTCATTAAAGGATTAACAAAGGACAGAGTATTCCTAGTTTTTAGTTACTCTGTAAAACACCTTACTAAAATTTAAATTCAAACAATCATATTGAAATTTATGTAGAATTTGAAAGCTCTATTCAGTTTAACACTAACTCTGATTTATAAGAAGTTCGATATTTAAAATTAGTTTGTGTCATAAATAAGTTTAAGTGCAAATTAATCAAAATATCATATTTTCTAAAAGCAGTATGTTTCCATTTCTGAAAGAAAAAATATGTATAACAAGTAATGATCAATAACAATTATGCTGTGAGATGTACGTTTTATTTTTATTTAAATGGGAAAATCACAATTTAAGGATTTTTCAACAAATGTTTTCAAAGTTAACATGAATGCAAAAAATTCTTCAATCACGATTGTTTGCTAATTACGCTGTTAAGTAATTATTGCACATGCATTCAAAGTAATTTTTTAAGATCCAAAATATGATTAAACGAATTCAATTTTATTTTAAGTTTCGGAGGATAGTTTAGTTTAAAAATTTGAAAAAAAAAAACAATTAGATATATGGATAACATTGTAGTTTAAATACTATTTATTTAGCATCATTCAGCAAGTAGCGCATAAATAATATTCGGTATAAATTTCCCAACTGGTAGTATCGATTGTAATCATAAAGACTTTTCCAATAATATATAATTTTAACAAATAGTTTATGTTAACTAGCAGACGTTAGTAATTGGAATGTTAGTTATTTTTTACAAAAGTAAATTTTTCTCCAAGTTAATAGCCGGAAAACGTTTCCAAAGAAATATGACAAATTTAAAGAATAATAAAATAAATCATTAAACAAAAAATTATTTTGCTGGAAGTGATGAGTCACATGACAGTTATTTTATCCGAGATCACGTGACAATTACTTTTATGAAAACTTCCATTATCTGAAACTTCGTTTGGTATTCGAAATATTCTAATGTCAATAATAATTTGCTGCCTCCACTTTCCCTTTATTGTCTAGTAATATGCAAAGTGCTCACGTTTTATACAGACTATACACCGTTTAAAATTTACAGAAAACTGTCCAGTCATTCGACCGTTTTTATAGAAAACTGTTAGATAACCTTAATTTAGTTCTATTAGGACCATAATATAGGCAATGATATGGTCCGAATAGAGTTAAATTACGGTTATATAACCATTTTCTATGAACAAAGGCCAAATTACTGGACAGTTAACTGCAAATTTTTAACAATGTAGCAAAATGACAGGCAATTTAATCCATTTGCATTATAAGCGAATAAATGCGCATATTTGAGAAATTTGTTTTTTCAGGAAATCCGAATTAATACCAGAAATTCTGAATAGCATTTTTTTTTTTACTTTACTTCATGACAGCCTTATCATGATTATATAAATTTAAAATTCTTATTCCTGAATTTCCCGTTGGGTTTCAGAATTTCTGAATAAGAAGAAAAAATCTAAAATGTACGTATATAAGTCATTCTCTGAAAAGTAATTTTTTTTTTTTTTTTAATTGAGGCCCAATAAAATTGCCTCAAAACCTCAAAATTTAGCCTTACAAGTACCTTATTGCTATATTTATCAAAAAATAATATGAACCAAACCGTATCTCATAGTTTTCTTGTTATTTTAATTTCAAAGCACTTCCATTGCTAAAATGTTCAAATAAATGATTGGCACCGGAATTTAAGTTCAAATTTATTTGTAAGTAAGAAAAATGCTATATTTCACATACATGTTAAATGGATAAAAGTTTATAAAAAGTCTGGAGCCATTGTGGCGTTTGGGAATTAAAATTAAGTGGTTTCATAAACATACCACTGCCCTTGAAAGGGTTAAAAAAGAAAAGAAATTATAATTAGAAGTCATACTGTCAATAAATAATATTTTTTTTTACTCTATGTCAATTGAAAAAAATAAAGATAAAGCATTAACATTTAGAAGAATTCATGCTTATTTGAATTAGTAACAAATATACATATGTATATCTATTTTTAACTTCTCCCTGTAAAATAATAAAAATTAAAAATGTATTATCTTTACTTACGGTAATTAAAAATCTTATGAGTTTTTTAATTTGTGCTTTATTGCATTAGATTTTCTTATTCTACTGTTTAGTAGATATATAAATGGATTCAGATCATCCCCTCACAATTTAAATCATTTCCTCATATTAAAATTATGCGGGAATGATTGAGATGCAATGACGAAATGCTTCTGAAAACCATGTTTAACTAAAGTGATTAGTCTTAGGTGTATTTTCAGTTACTAAATATCTTTTGAAACACATTTCTAATAATATAACAACATAAAAATGACATTTCATTAGTTTTTATTAAATTTATAATCGATGAGGTAATGACGCATAATAAAAATACATTGATCTATAACTTCTTCAAAGCCATATACTAACTATTCAAGAACGTTTTTGAGCAAACAACAAGATGTATACTTCTCTTTACTCTTGTACAAGCTGTCCTATACATATATAAAGCATGTGCTGCTTTCTACTAAGTAAATAATGGCAAATTTACAGTTATGTGAGGGAATGACGACAAATGCTCGGAGCATCATTAAAAAGTGCCCTATTTCATTCATTATATAACATTTAAATATGATTAAATGGCTAAATATGTATTTAATTATCTTTAATGGATTGAGAAAAAAAAAATTATAAATATACGTGCAGGAATGGCAGAAAAAGCATTTTCTTTCCTACATATGTGAATGGGGACACAGTGAGGGAATGATTTTTACATTAAAAAATAGATTAAACTCATCAAACTTCAATTTCAATATGCAAATAATCACAGTTTATATGTATAACTGATTAATATTGATAGTTTAAATCACTTTTTCTTTTTGTAATTTTAAAAATATGTCTTCAAGACTCCTGGGACATAAAATTGCCATTTTTCAGAGAATGACTCATATATTCGCTAATGATTCAAGTTGAGTAATAATTAATATTTACAAAAAGGAACAACATATACAAAAAAAAAAGACACAAAACATTGAAAATAATGCATCTATGTTTTGTAAACTTGGAAATATGGAAAGAAAATCATAGAAAAGTTTTGCTGCAGAAAAACAAATATAAAAAGTACTTCATTACGTCGCAACACAATCGCTCTGTTAATTTTTTAGATTAGAAATTCTGCTGTTGTAGTAAATGGCCCCTTTGGGAGACAGACAGAAAAAACTCTCAGCCATAACATTTTGTTAAAATGATTTACGTGACTTATTCAGAAAAGAAAGCTTTAATAAAACTGTTTCCTAAAATACTTTATGTATCAATCTGATATGCTTATATTTGCGTCATTTTTTTACTATTATAATAAAGGTGATAATTAAGGGAAAGCTATTGCAACGCATTTCATAAATGTTGATATCCAAGCTATAGAAATTAGTAGTCAGAGAAATTGTTCTAATGTAAATCATCTCATTTAATTATTTAAAAAAAGCATGAACATTGCATATGAAAATAATTTACTTTATGCTGATTGCTGCAGTGTTCTTGTGAACGTTTACTTAATTCTGACTAATAACTCATGTACATTATTCGTCTATTTTATTGTAGTAAGGTTTATGCCGAATTCTTTTTGACAGTGTAATAAAAATGACGGTGGTTTTTGACACTGTAGTAAAAATTTTAGTTCAGTTAATAGTCTGTGGAAACGTGAATTTAATAAATGAAACAGTACAATGAATTAATAATTCACTTTCTTTAGCTGAAGATTATTAAAAGTATTAAATTGTGAGAGAAGAACATAGAATAAGAAATATAGAATAATTTTAAATAATAAATTAAATTTTACAACATGTGCGGCGAGGAAGAAATCATTAAAATAACAATTATAAAGGCTTAAATAAAATTTTACATTCGCAGGGTGGGTGGGGCTTGAACGTTTATACATATATCGGGATAACGGTTATAATGCCATAATCATCAAAAGTTTAACATTTTTAGCACATTAGAAAAATAAATTATATATTTAAAAAATAAAACAAAAAGAAAAACAGAAATTTCATTTATGTTTCGTGATTTTTCTTTAACGCGTGTTTGCGTAGGATTTCTTTTGGTTTTCCATTTCTTTTATTTATTTTTTTTTAAAGAAAACAAAAGCAATAGTGCATAAGCAATAAATGCAAAGCTGTAATTTTTTTAGTTTAAAAAATTGTGTATAATAAGTTTCTGGAAGTAAAACTTCGTAAATAAGAATACCTAAATATATATATATTTTTCATATTGAGAAATTAATCGGTTCATCAGTTTCATTCATAAAAAAACTCCGTCTATGGGCCATGTGAAATTTGTTTGACAGTTTACGCATGACAGTACATTTTCTACTAGTTTTTTTAAATACTTCATATTAGAAAAGTAGAAGCAAACTGCGAAACAAGGAAAGTACTTCTTTATTTATGATAAATCGTGAACAAGAGACAAACTACATAGGAAGCCCCTCTTAAATTATAAGAATATATTAATATAGTGATCAGAAATAGCGTAGAGTATTGCGCGTTTTTTTTTTTTTTTTTTTTTTTTTTTTTTTAAGTTATCATATTATCGTAACGATTTTAATCTTCAAAAAAGGTCTTATTTGTAACATTCTAGGAAATATTCTTATCTTTGAATAGCACTTCCATAAGCAAATTTAATTGAAAAATTAAAAATATATAGATATTTGTATTAAGTTCTCTTTGTGTCCTGTGGTCATACAGACGAGACCAGAAAATCTGTCTGTATAAAACCTGTCCGTGTTCGATTCTTTTCACAGGAGCGTAGTTGAATGAGGTGCAATTTAAACACTTTGTTTTGATCTTCATAGAATATCTCAGGGTCCAGATATGAATCAGCACAAAAATCTGGCAGCAATTGTATTTCAGAGCACCTCTGTTTATACACAAAAGCACTAAACTGTTGAAACATTATATATATCTCAAAAATTAAAAACTAAAATATTTCCGTTTAAGAATGCAGACTTTTATGAACGGCTTAAGAATGTCTTATTTAGTCTCTGACTTTTTATCTTCATTATCGCCAATTGTTTTATTCTTGAACTAAGTTCGTAAGATTATCAAGGGAAGTACATTTTGAAACAAATAATTGTAAACAGAATAGTAGGGGGCTCTGCCCCCTGCAAGCTACGCTCTCCAACCCCCGTTCAGACACCGCATAATCTAAAAACACGCTAATCTGATGGGTTTTAAAAATATTAGAGAAGATTGAATTATATTGAAAAAAGCTGTGCAGATCTCCCTCTAAACGGGTTTCCATTCAATTTCCTTTGATTGCAAAAATTTAAGGGCGAATCAGTTGCTGTTAAGACATCCAATGGTTGTTTTCGTTTTTGATTAACGAGGATCAGTTAAACATTAGAAAAGAAGCTAAAATAAAATAAATTAAGTATACAGAGTCTTTGTCTCCCGTTATTTTAAAACAATCTCTATAACAATAGCCTAAGTCATGTGACTATCATCAACAGTTCCAGGCGGACCACTTCGCTTTTTATATTCTAGGTGCCATTTTGGTACTTTAATGTTAGCCAGGCACAGGTGATAAGTCGACAAATATTATTATATCGCCATCATTTCATCTATATTATAATAGTTCAAGTCATCAACTGCAATAAACAAATACGGTCTGATCCCTTCGCCGTTCATATGAAAGTTTAGCACAGATGTCATATACATCCCATATTGGCGCTATTTTTTAACGACGCCAATTTGGGGAACGCATAAACAACAACATCCGGCTTACCATATCAAGCAAAATAACGATACTTTGGCGCCAGTTAAGTGCCCGTTCCGTATATGACATTGGCGTCCGAAAAAAATCGCGCCAATATGGGACCGTAAGTTTTTCATTTTGATTAAAGAATCAAAATTTTTTTCGAATAAAACTACATAAAATTTGCCATGGTTGAAAAGAATTCTTGGTATTGTTACGCTAGCCGGATGCAAATCTCGCCAATAGCTTTTTTTTAACTCGCCAGTTAGCATTTTTTTTTTCGAGTGGTAATATTTGGCCAGACGTCATATACGCACAGCAGGTTTGGCGTGATTTTTTTTTTTTTTTTTTTTTTTTTTTACGAAATTTTGGCGAAAACCAAGTTTTCAAATATCAGTTACATATGCATTTTTGGTATTACTTAGTTATCCTGTCGACCAAAAATCTATCGCCAAACTATAAGATTAAATGCCAATCATGTTTGATCGTAAATGTCACATTCACTTGACATTAAGCAAGTTACACGTGTTTACGTCATCAAGTGATTTTTATTTCGACTTTTTATTTGTATATTTATTAATGTTGTACTAATTTATTTGTTCTTTCGTTATTTAAAATAAAAATTATGTCAATTTGTATAATTTGGCGCGTGTTTTGAAGATTTATATAATCTGGCGAAATTGGTCGACGGAATAACTAAGTAGCACCGTATTTTTTAATTATTTTCTATTATTTTCTGGAGGAAATATAAAAAATAATTAATAATTATAGAACAAAATAATTTATATAATTTATTAAAAGAAATAAATGTAAATAAACATTTATTATCAAATAAACAACAATAGCCAGGTTACCATGTCAACCTTTTCTGAAATATGAAGAAAACAAAAATCTGTTTGATTAAAATTTGAGTTTCCATCATTAGAAAAATGTATATAAAATTAGAAAAAAATTAATATTTCGAAAACTAATTCGAATTTAAAAATTCTAATAACAGTTTTGAGATCTGCGGATTTTTGGTTTTAATTTCATCGCAAAGTATTCCATATTTTAGAAGAAATCGCTTGAAACATAATCAGTTGTTTAATCAGTTGATTCATATATCCTTTTCATAAATTCGTTTCATTATGATTTTATATATATAGGGTAGAAATGTATGAACCTATTCTGTCTTGTAAAGTATGAGGCTGAGTATTTTAAAATCTTGCTTTAAAAGTTCCAATTTATAAAAAGCTAATATTTAAACACAAACTAAAACGAAATACAGAGTGTGGTAGAGAAATTAATTAAGAATATAAATAAGGAGTGTCCAAGCTTTTGCTTCCTCTGTCAACATTTGAGGGGAAAAATGTGTCTGAGGTCTTATTTGAAGGGGGAAAATGTCTGCGAAGTAAACAATTAACGCGTTGAATGCCGAGACTATTTTGTCTGTCTTCCTGTTTAGGCCACGAAATAGGACTCCCCTTACAGAATCTATAAGTGTCAGTTACCGGTGACTGACGTGGCATTAAACGTGTTAAAACTTTTATTAAATATAATAACTATACAATACAGCTAGAAAATAGATAGCATCCAACATGATCAAAAATTAAAAATGTCCGATAAAATTACTCTAAAAATGATTTAAAATTTATTGGAAACATTAGTCAGAACCTTATTACTAGTTAATATTGATTTAATTTAAATTTATTATACAAAACATTTAGAATATTTCTTTGAACGAAAAGTAAAAATAATTTATCAGCGTCAAAATATAAACTGTAGAAATATACAAGTGTTAAGTGTCCCAATTTTACTTGATGAATTTATTTTCGCATAATTATGGTATTATGTAACTATTACATCTCCAAAAACATCATCAAAATCTTGATATTTGAAAACCCATTTGATTATGTGCCGATCCTTGTTCATTACAAAACTAGTCCACGAGTTGCACAGCCCTTAAATAAAGTGATTACATAGTTACTTTAGCTTTTTTAAAGTTAAAACAACCATTTAAACAGAAATATCGAAATTAATGAAATTACGCAAAAAGCCTATTGTATTATAAATAAATCATGATTTATTATTCATTGCACGTTCAAAAAACAAATGAGCCATTCAGAAACACCCAAATATGTTACCATTAATCTTTTTTCAAATAAAGTCCCGGAATACCTTTTAATTTAGTTGATACCAGATTTAACTAGAAATGTTTAAATATATCTGTGAAATATTTCTGTTTAAATGAGCTTAATTTCGTCCACCATGGGTTTTTCCAGGTGTGCAAAGAATTAAAAGAAATATTAAGTACTTCCTCTAACTATAATAGTACAGTGAAGACTGTAGATCTGTAGACAACAAGCAGGCACGAATGCTATTTGCACTTCGTGACAAACATTTAGATTGCTTGATTTTGTTTTGAGCCACACCCTAAATTTAAAACCATTTACACAAGGCAATAATTACGCTCTGTTTTATTTAGGTGGAAAAGATTTAGAAAACAACAGTCAGATTTCAGGTAGATTACAAGGAAATTAATATTTCGAAATGCGATCATAAAACGTATTTAACATGAAAATTAAATTTAAGTGCAAAAACCAATTAGAGCAAACAAGTTTCAAAGGAAGGTTAATTACAAGCTGTTTCTCCAAATGCTGTCGTCTATATTTTCAGAAAGTCACATAACTAGGAAGTAATTATTTTACAAATTATATAAATGTTTTAATAGAAAGTAAGCGTGGATTAGCACGTAGATTTCAATTTGATTATTATTAAAACTTGTCATTGTCGAATTTACATAATTCGTACAAAGCGCGATAATTTTAGTCATGCTTATACTGTCAATACTTTAATAAAAGTTTCATGAATCATTATGTATATTAGAAAAGTTGTTAACCCTTTATCTAGTGATGTTACTTATAAATACCATTAAAATACCTTGTCGCTAAATTCATTTAATGCAACGATTAGTTGTAATACAGTTTAGAATGAGTTATAGGTACATTACTTTATATTGTTCCAAAAGCATTATTGGTTACACAAAACAAAAATCTTTTCAAAATGAGGATTTCTTTTGCCTTTCCATCTTTTCGTCTTTCTTGGCGTTAATGGGTGGGGAGATTTTTCAATTCGGAGCTATTTCAATATTTCTACTGTAAGAACATTATATATGTACATTTCCTAATTCTACAAAATACTAAGAATAAGATTTAAAATAAATGATTTGAGTGGGTTTATACATATTGCACAAAATCCCTATAAATTCAAATTTATTTAATCCTTCTGAACTCTTCAAACCTTCTAAAATTTATTAAATGATTATATAAATCTTCTAATGCAGTTTAAACAAATCACGAAAAATTCTTTAGAAGATAAAATTTTCATGAATTGATAAATTCAATACATAAAGGGTTTAATGTATTTTCAAATTGATTTTTTTATATATATACTCTTGAAAACATACAATATCAAAGAAAAATTTCATACAAATATTTCTGTTCTTTAACAACAAAATCCCAAACATTTTCAAAAGTGTTCTTTTGCAAGTGGAAACATTTTAAACACCCTAACCCAGGAGGGACTACTTCAATAAAAAAAAGAAAGGAACCAGCCCTTGTATTACTAGTTATTGCTGTTAGCTGTCGAGTATTAATTAATCACATTAATTCTCTCACCACAGAGGATGAGGAACTGATTTTCTTTTCGGTTCAGTAGAAAACGGGTCAAAGTAAACACAATTTACTGTAAAATCGAGGTGGAAAAGTAAACACCCCAACTAACACGTAAACCATTTTTCGTAGAAAAATGTTACTGGTACCAAACGATTGGAAGTAAAGTCTACTTTTAAACGATGTATATAAAATCTGCTTTGGGAGCCATCTAGATATCAAAATAAGCCCAAACTTTGCTTTTTTCAATGGTAACATCCAATTTTGACAAGATATTTTAAATTTTCTGTTTAAGCTAATCCCAGATATTAAATTCCAAGTAATTTGGATAATAAGTTTATGACTTATAAAAATTCAATGTTTTGAGCTTCTAATGATAAATTACATTTACATATTTTTATTATGTAATATCTCCTGAAATTATAATCCTAATGTGCTACTTCTTTGTATATTTATAATACTAAAAAATCCATAAATACAATTAATCCATAAGTATCAAACATAAATGCATTATATTTGTCATTTTTATAATTTTATAATATGAATTACGAATTTATATTCGGAAAAATTATGAATTGTAACTTACAATTTTTTATGGTATATATATATTATGTCCTGGTGTCTGTGTATGCAATATTTTATTTTTTTCTTCCATGTAATTTTCAAATTATATTTAAAACGTCAAGATGATCGTATATAATGTTCTGTGATGTGCGCAAAAACATAATTTAAAAAATATTTTATTCATTTTATTAAAATATTTGGGCTATGATTACGGTAATTCGCATAATGTCAATTTAGAGTATAAATTTATCTTATGATATAAAAACAGTGCAATCTGCATTTCAGTACCTCGCGATTTTACGCTATTCTGAAAGCTCGCTTAATATGAAGTGTAAGTGAATGCAAGCGCACACTGTTTGCATCAATTCACTGAATGTCTGTTATATAAAACATTCTCGCGAAATTATTTGATTATTATTTTAAAATGCTAATTTAATCTTTTACTAACTGTGATATATCGATCAAAAATGTATTATTTATAAATAAGATCGATGTTTAATTTTAAACCCATTAATAACAAGCTTTAAATAATTAAACTTTTCTTCTATAACTTACATATTTAGATCTATTCCAGTATACACACTGTTAAAAAATTTTCTGTGAAATTACAGAGAATCTACTGGTAATCCATTATCTTAAGTCTTATGTAAAATTACAGAGATTAGAAAAACAGAGATTCTGTTAAATAACACACAAGTTATTCGGTAAATTTACAGTAAATTAACATCGTTAAAAATACACAAGACTCTGCAAATCAATTTATTTTTAATGAAAATAATTTTACGCAGTTTCTGAAATCAGTGAATTTTAGAACTTCGAAGTATCAGAATTTTCCATTTTTCATACCCCTTTATAATCTTCAGAAAGCTCTCCTTCAAAAAAATCAGGGCTTTGCATCATTCTGTTCCCGTTAGATATGCAGAGGAAGTGCGCTGTGAATTCGTGGTCCAAGGAGGAAGTGAGAGCGGTTGTCCGCTATGAGCATGTTCAGAAACCACGACCACTTCGTCCGGGCGCAAAGGAGACAGATGCATATGGAGTGGGATATATTTTAAACGTATAGTTACGGTGAACTTGGGAGCTAAATACTCAGCAGCTTCGTGATACCCTCAGAGTAAAGATAATAAGAGATTATATGATAAGTCTGTGGTATTACCTAACATTTTTATTAGATAAAAATAAGGCAGTGTTCCGTAGAGTGTTTTTAAAAGGGAATAGCAATACATGCAAAGAACGAATGTTCAGTTCCAAAGTTTTTGTCCAATCTATGGCAGCCTGGAAGAGCTTGGTGATAGCCTACAGTCTTTTCCTTTGCTTGAAATATAGTGCTTTTTTACAATTATAACTTTCATTTTGATGCATTTCGTGATAGAAACTTTGATGAGTACTTTGTAATTGTTGAATATTTACTAAATAAATTATGTCCTTTTGGTAGTAAACTGCATATTAAAGCACATATTTTTCTTTTTCATTGTATTTAAAGGTGAAACTTTTTTATTCATTATTTTATAACCTTGGAAATTATTTTTTAAATCTATGTATGACACATTATTTTTCTTGAAACTTGTGAAAAAAGTCATTAGGGAGTACAACAGCTTGTTAAGTTATTTGAATCCCACCACTGTTTTTTTTTTATGATGTAGTTTGTGTTTTTGTTGAGCTGTTCAAGCGAAAAAGTCAACCCACCAAAACGAGTGAACACATAAACAAAAAAAGCCCAAGCACGTGATCATAACGACCACAGATTTTTTGTGGGTCAAGTGAGCGAAGACCGGGCGTAAAATTTGCTGCTGATCGAATATTTATCAGATCACTTGATACTTTTCATGAATGTTTTGTATTTTGTCTGAGTGCATATAGACATGTATTCCTATTACGAGAGACATTGTTTGGAAAGATAAGAAGTTTTAACCATTGGTTCACCTGTTTTGAACCATAAAATTACAAAATAATTAAATTATTTCGAAATTCCTTACTTTTTTAAGACCTACTCCATGAGGTATATCTCCCTGATCCCCGGCGGTGGATTAGCGCCGCTGAACAAGCTCTAAGAGTGGGCACGTGGAGTATCGGGAGCAGAAATTCATAACCGCCACGAGTGAGTCTATGGGCCAGATGTGATGTCGAAACAAATGGTGCGAAGATGGTGCCGCTAATTCAGTAAGGGGCGTCAGCAAGTGTTGGACAGACCGAGACCTGGACGGACGTGCACGGCCACTACAGACGAAAGCAATGCTTGACTACTTCTTTGTAAGCAATGCTGAAGTCACACAAGCCTTTCAACGCTTCTTTTATATGGAGAGCCATGTTTTTTTTCCTGGAGAGCTGTATAAAGCTTATAAAGGGTATGAGAAATGTCTCAACACACTTGGCACTTAAGTAGAAAAATAAAGTTACGTCTTATCTTTAATATTTCATTACATGTTTTGTCCTTCATACACACCTCTGTCCACAGTTGCCAGGGGAAACTTATTTTCCGAGTCACCCTCGTAGCAATTTTTCTCTGATTTTTCTGAATTATTTCCTTATACTTCTTCATACGATTTTTTACTCTAAATTTTGTATTCGCCGATATTCTATACATTGTTTTCAATAAATTTAGAAAAGATCGAGTTAAAAAAATTCAAAATCTGAGAAAAAGGATTATAAAATTCCAGTCACATTCACCTAATTTGAAAACTATTATGATTACCGATACCTTATGTTTTTTAAATTCAGATAATCCAATACCTGTAAACATTATAAAATTAATACTGAAGAAGATTTTACCATGTATATAGCCGAAACATATTAAGAGACAAAAATTGTCATATTGTCAAAAAATAATACATAAATAGAAGTGACTTAGTCATTCTGTAGCATTTCAACCTTTACCGAACTTCAATTTTGGATACAGCTACTAAAATATGCTCATTTTAAAACTAATTTCTCTGAAACTAATAGTAGAAATTTCATGAATATTCTCACTTACGTTAATTGAAGAGTGTAGAATTTATTTATGGTGTCAAAATTGGGTGCTTTCATTTAAAATTTTTTCAGTTTCTTTTTCATTTTTCGGTTTTTTTTTATATGTAGATTACACCTTAACCAAATTTTATATAAATTAAAATTTGTTATTAGTAACTTTCTTCTACAATAATTTGTTGCAGAGTTGGTAGGTGGTGTTTACTTATTTTCCACGGCTGTACCTTTTAAATTATCCCATTAACTGAAAGGCAATGTTCTTTTTAACTAAGTGATATTTCCTTAATCTTTTTAAAAACTTGCATTTATGAAGCATGTCCTTCAAGTCTATCAAAAAAAAAAAAAAAAAAAAAAAAAAAAAAAAAAAAAAAAAATGTTTCCGGACCTTAAGTGAGAGGTTAGTTCTGAATCAAATCTAATGTATGACTGGATTACTTTAAGGAAGATGCGCCTTATAAAACAAAGAATTTCGTCTTATTAAATAGTTCTTGTTTTTGTTTGTCTTTTTCCACAAAACTCTAAAGTTTTTGAGTTTTGTCTATACATACATAATGCATAAATTTTTATAACTAAAAATTATTTTTTTTTGCACTATACCATAATTTCCACAATATACATTAATATTTTTTTCTTCATTATTTGAGGTCCTTTCTTTATTTATGTTATTAATTGTTTTCACATTCATGTGCAGTTTAAAAAAACATGAAGCAACCATAATTATGCAATAAGTTTATTTGAAAAGAAAATATAATTCAAAATCGAAACCGAAAGTCTTGTTTTGCCTTATATATATATATACTAGAAATGTAGCCCGTCAAAAATGACGGAAATTTAGATATAAAGATATATACAACTCATGTGCAAGGATATGAGTTTTCCTCGCTTGTTCCGCAGTGATAGATAAAAATAACACATTTTAAGAACGAAACACATTTATGAAAAACTGTGTACAGTAGAAGACCACTAATCTGCACAGTTTGGTTCCATGTGTTGTGCGGATTTGAGACTTTTTGCGGTCATGTCTATTCCATTTTTCTTTACATTTTTTTTTTTATTTCATATATTGGACAATTTAGATTGTTAATTCTTAAAAATAAATAAATTACACACTTGAAGTAAGGTAAAAACTATTAAACTATCGTATACGATTTAACGAAATGGTATTATATGGTATTATAAGTGTGTGCTTCGCGATCCTGGTTACGACTTAGAGGCGAAATTGGCTGCAACATGTCATAATCATAATTGTGTGGGCCCCTATAACAAAGAAGTAACCAGTTTTTAATAAAATTTCTGATATAGAGTAGTTTTCAAAAACTTGTATAAAATTGCCGGCCGTTCTGATGCTATGGCTGTCCTACACTGTAAAGAAAAAAAAAAGTTAAATTCTAAAAAACGGAAATTTTTTTGTTATTTACCGGAAAAAGGTTCTGTTAAAATACGAAAATAGTGGAATTTTGAAAAGCTTCTCCAAAAGGAAGGTCCTGAAATGACATTGTAATTCCTCTAACTTCAAAGTTTAATCGGGCCTTAATGTTGTTTATTGAAATCTAATAAATACAGTTATTTTGAATATTACAACAGAGTTAAACAATTAAACTTATTTAACTTAAACCCACTGTTACTCCAATGTTATTTTTTAGTATTAAGAAAGAAAATTATTTAAATTTTTCAAATCATGCGTTTATAATTCTTTTTTCATTATTTAATAACTAAATGATGAAAAAATATATTTTGCTCTGAGCTCATAAATATGACAATAAAATAATGTAACTAAGAGACATTGCAAAATAACATCTTTGTGAATTCAAACCATAAATAAATGATACCGCCACCATTTTAACTACTATGACGTCATAAGAATATCGTCTATTGATTGTTGAAGAATTTACTTTGTGAATCATTACCTCAATGGTTTAATATATTTTACGATTCACGATGAATGAATCACTTGTATTTGTTTAGGTTTATGGAATGAGATATTAAGCTGGTAACCTAATTTCAACTCAATTTATCCTAGGATATATGTACTTATAAATCGAAATTAAAAACAATGCTTTGATTTCGAAATAAAATTTTTTAGTTTATATATATGTTATTTCTACTAATTATTTATTTAGGTACTTTTCCATTATAGCGCATTTAAAAAAAAAAACTTGGCGCAATTCGGGCTTCAGAAAGTGAGATATGTTGCCAAAATATATAAACAGCTATGAAAACAAACCTGATGAATTTTTATTTTTGTTTATACATGTATTTATTATTATAGGGAAGAGTTCCATATTGTGTGCTGGTTGGCGAAAAGATACAAAATTGCGCCAAAGAGCCGTTGCAAATTTGACTTCACGAAGATAAAATCCATGTAAGTATGAAGAAAGCAACCCCAAAGGTTTAAGATCGCAACAACCACATTGAAACATTTATCGCCAAAAAAAAAGCGCCAAAAAAAACCAGCACATAATATGGAACTGTTCCCATTATTTATGTAGGTACTTTTCCACTATAGGGTAATTTGCATTTTAAAGGACAGCTTGGCGCAATTCGGGCATCGATAAGTAAGATGTGTTGCCAAAATATATAAACAGCTATGAAAACAACCCTAAAAAAATATATATAATATTTTTTATATACAAATTACGGCAGAGATGTCATATATTCACCAGAGTGCCTAACTGGTGACAAAATGGTGTTATTTTGCCTGATATGGTAACCCGGATATTGTTTTTTATTTATTAATAAATTGTTTATTTACTTTTATTTTCTTTCTTTTATTATATAAGCTTTTGTTCTATAGTTAATCATTAAACTTTTATTTATTTATTGTTATTTCCTTTTGAAGATGATAGCAAATAATTTAAAAATATACATGTAACTGCTATTTGAAAGCGAGATTTTTGCCAAATTGGCGTCAGAAAAAAAATCACGCCAAACCCGATGTGTATATGACATCTGTGAAAAAATTACGGTACTACTTAGTTATCCCGGCGACTAATTACGCCAAATTATATAAATCGCCAAACCATTCGCCAAATTATACAAATTGGCGTAATTTTTATTTTAAATAACGAAAGAACAAATAAAGGAACAGATGTCATATTCGCCCCATATTGGCGCGATTTTTTTCTGACGCCAAATCTTATAGGCAAAGGGTACTTAACTTGCGCCAAAGTGTCGTTATTTTGCTTGATGTGGTAACCCAGATTATGTTGTTTATGCTGTTGATGTTTTCGACAAATTGCAAACCGAAAAAAATCTCGCCAATATGGGGCGAATATGACATCTGTACCCAAATAAATTAGTATAACATTAATAAAAATGCAAATAAAACGTCGAAATAAAAATCCGTTGATGACATAAACACGTATAACTTGCTTAAAGTCAAGTGAATGTGACATTTATGTTCAACTATTATTGGCATTTAATCTTATAGTTTGGCGATAGATTTTTGGTCGACGGGATAACCAAGTAGTACCAAAATTACTTCTGTTTCTTTATAAAAATGGGTAAATAGTTTTTTATATTAAATAATTTGTATACATATTGAACAAAATTGCTTGTGAGTATGAAACAGTAAATAGGTTGCCAGAAAATACGTTGGCAAACTTCTTTCTCGCCAAGAAACTTTACTCCGAAGTACTGTACATACACGATGATTGCTGGAAATGCATTTTTAATAATGATATGTGCTTTTATGTTTCATTATATTTATGCATACTATATACTGTGTGCATAAATGCTATAGTTCATGTACTAAGAAATTTACTAAGAAATGTTTGTAGAATATAGATAAAATGATATACAGGGTCACGCAAAGAATTGGATACATAACCGTGTATGGATGATAATATCTGGAAATGTGATTTCAGTAGTTTTAAGAGTATTTTAGTTTAAATTAAATTTTAGCCTAATAGTGGCGTGTAATAACGGTACTATTGGTTATGGACGGTAACTGCTGAAATCATTTTAAAAAAATTATACGTTTTCTAAAATGTTTACTTAGTTATCTTAATTACCTTATTTCACCTAAATAACGAAGTTTTTTTTTTTTTTTAAGCATCCAGTTCATATTCTATGCTTAATGCATGATTTTACGGCACAGGTGTCATGCGCGATTATTGGCGCGATTTTTTTTCTGACGCCAGTGTCACATACGCAACGGGTACTTAACTGGCACTAAAGTGTCGTTATTTTGGTTGATATGGTAAGCCGAATGTTGATGTTTATGCTGTTGATGTTTTAGCCAAATTGGCGTTGGATAAAAATCGCGCCAACATGGGTACTGAAACTGTATGTACCGAAACTTTAATATTTAATGTTTAAACTTTTCGCTCACACCCCCCTCCCTGCATATAGTACAAACTATAGCACAGATAGCGCAAAATAATAGACAGTTTGGTACTTTTACACTATAGGGACTTTGGCGTTTTTTTTTCTTTTTTTTTTTTTTTTTTTTTTTTTTCTTTAAAGCTTGTTGTAATTCGGGCATCAAAAAGCGAGATTTATTGTCAAATCATATAAACAACTATGAAAATAAACTTGATGAGCTTTTTTTTTTATTTTATATGCTTATTAATGTCTTATGTCTCATAAAAATTAGATAATTGATTTTCCTATGTTAAATAAATCGTATAAATATCGAAAAAAAAGCGTGTGTATGAAATGAAACAGTGGATAGCTTCCCGGAAAATATGTTGCTAAATTTCCTTTTTCGCCAAGGCACCTATACTGGAAAAGTACCTAAAGCACATTAAAATCACGCAGTTATGACCTCAGACAGTACAGCGTCATCTATTGGTGGTTATTTTATTAGCAGCATCGGGAGGAAGATGTAAAGATGCACATTTTCGTATATTACACTTTAAATTTATTTGAAAAAAATATCTTAAAAGAACGGAGTTTCATTTAAATTGCGGTGACCTCCTTTACGAAATATTAATGGTTTTAAATGTGAATTTTGCCAAATTAGTCAGCTATCGCAAAGTTGGCTTCATTTATGACAACTTATTTTTGTCGCCAATTGGCCAACATTTGACGTTACTGTGGTAACTCTGCATTAGTATTTTTCAACAATTACTCATTTCAATGAGGCGGTCCTAACGGAATCGTGAGGGACACACAGAGACTTGGATTTTATATAAATAGATATTTAAGTATTGCGCGGCAGCGCAATACTTAAACCTGGTTTTTGCAATACAAATATTTTCTGCAATACAAATATTTTCAATACAAATATTTTCTGCAATACAAATATTTTCAATTAAAAATGGAAGAAGTCTAAGATTTATTTCGATTTCATTTGAACGGAATCTAAGATTTTAGGATGTTTTAAGTATCATATTGTATGAATTTTATTTTTATTTTTTAATCTTCAATTGGCTTAACTAATTTGTTACAAAAATTTAACATTAAATGTAGAACTAATTGAATGAAATAACTTAATATCTGTCCCTTCTCAGGCTTAAACAATGTAGGAAATAAATTTTCTTTTTTTTAATTTGTTCTTCAAATTATGTTTTTGTTTAATATACATATATGTGTGTGTGTGTGTGTGTGTGTGTGTGTATATATATAAAGAGAATTTTCCAACAAGTGTAACTTCTTTTCATATTATTATCATTTTCATATTTTATCATTGGCTAATATGCTTTTAAAAATATAAAATATTTGTCTTACAGCTAAACAGCTTACTTGCATTCGTTTTCTCTTTCTCGTTGCATGTCATATATTTAAATATACAGGTAAAATAATAAAAATATTTAGGAAAAATATTCAATTATGGTGTCTAATTCATTTTAAAATTATGTTAGCATCATTGCGTTTAAAAAATCTTAATTTTTCGTACAATATGAAAAGCTAAAACTTTCTTAATTTCATAAACAAAATAAAAATTGTCTAAAACATTCAAATAAGCAGGCAAAACAAATACACGCAACGAATATTTCTGCTTTTGTATTTCATAGTCTAATATTCTTTCTGATAATGTGATACTTATTAAATATGTAATTTTTTAAATAAAATCTCAATTCAAAATTACCACATTATCGAATATTAATGTAAACTAAATAATTGTTTCTTATGATTCATTTCTCGGAGAAATCATGGGTTTCAAATTTAAGCAGAACGTTTTAAAATTACAAAACTAATTATGATTTAGAAAATATTATAATTGAACTAACCTTTAAAAGGTTCTATCACAACTGTTTAAATTATCATAATAGATCATTTTTACTAAACAAGGCGTGTCAATCTATATATTTCAGACAATATTTATTTAATACTAAATATTAAAACTTTAAAAATTACGAAAATAATTAAGTTTTAGAAATTGTTCTAAGTAAACTAAACTTTAAAATGTTCTATCAGACTTCATTCTTTTCTTTAAATTAACATGATTGCCCATTTTTCATAAACAAACGGTATCACTTTTTTTTTTTTTTTTTTTTGTCATACAATATTTAACACTAAAACTTAAACCTTAAAAAAAAAAAAAAAAAAAAAAAAAAAAAAAAAAAAAAAACTAATTAGTTTTAAAAATTGTTCTAATAAAACTAACGTTTAAAAGTTTTTATCACACCTTATTGTTTTAGTTATCAAGATTGCTCATTTTTAGCGAACAAACGGTATCAATCTATTTCTTGTCAGACAATATTTATTTAACACATAATCTTAACCTTTAAAAGTTAAAAAAAGCAATTAGTTTTAGAAATTATTCTAATAAAACTAAACATTAAAAAGCTATGTCAAACTTTATTGATAAGATTATCATAATAGATCTGCTAAATAAATGGTATCAATAGAGTTTTTTTTTTTTTTCAGCCTATATTTATTTAACACTAAATCTTGCATTTTTCTACACGGACCATCAAAATAGAAAGATAAAAAAAAATTATATAGCTTATAAAAGTAGGATGTAATTTGTTCTCACAATTATAATATTCGAATGTTTATAAATAATTATTTTATAACTGTAGTTTGTGTTAGAGTGGGAACCCCACTCAACACTTCAAAAAATTTTTAACAGTAGCATTATACATATTGTTTTTACATACTATTTTGTATATTTATTTATTTTATTTAAATGTATAGTATTGTTTGCAGAAATATTATCAGTTTGTTTTCCCAGGCTAGGTGGCAGGGGCAGGAGCTAATTTTTAGGAGAAATTATCTTGGTCCCACAAATTTATAGAAGAAACTTTTGGAGCCCATGTATTCGGACTTGCAAAATATCCTTGAAAGTATCTGTGAAGCCTGCATTATGTGGCTTATTTACTGGAGTTATAAATTGGGCTTTACAAGTCCAGCCCTAGATCTAACAGGGGCAAAATAGCTATTTTTTTCTATAATAGGTACTTGTGTACTTGTTATATCACTGAACTTTCGCGCTTAGAAATATTTGACCCTACCCAACTCTCAATTTCCTCGATTTCGTTATGATTGCACCTATGATTCGCATAGAAATGAAGCAAATCAAATTATTCTTTGTTGAAATATTTCTGCATAATTTAACGCGTTTTGACCAGCACATGCGGCTTTATATATTTTTTGCTAGAATTTGCTAATTTATCTTTAATTTTTTTAAATGAAAAAAATATTAATAAAACTAATAAAACATGACTTTTTTCATAAGTTATGAAAAATAATAATTTGATTGCTAAAACATTTGTAAAATGAAATAAAAACTATAATTATATTTTTTCTATAACTGTTTCTATGATTAATTAATTTTTTCATGTGAAAAATGTTTTGTTTCTAGTTTTCTATATTAA
Organism: Maratus speciosus; assembly: GCA_963932465.1. Lineage (NCBI taxonomy): Eukaryota > Metazoa > Arthropoda > Arachnida > Araneae > Salticidae > Maratus > Maratus speciosus. The sequence continues at coordinate 375,248,831 of OZ010788.1, read as the reverse complement.
ATATTGTTTAATTTAATGCGTATGTTGGTATTACCTGCATGTATGTTAGCTATATTTATAATAATATAATAATAATAATAAATAATTTTGACACTATTATTTATTATTATAAGAATTAAACTAATTTATAATTCACAAATAAATTAATTCGCTATTTTTTAGCGGGAATGGGAGGTGAGGGGGGGGGGGGGGGTGTTGTTGGCCCGCCATATTCGGATGGATTTTTTTTTTAACATTGGCATGCGGATGTAAAAATGTTCGCCGACCCTGACTTAGCCTGTTAATTAAAAGGGCACTTGAGGTGCTAATTTTATTGTTGGGTCAATCCATTTCAAGTGGTCCAGAAAATCATTTATTCGTTCCTTGACAATTTTTAAAAATCTGAAATTTTTTGTACAACAACCCTAACATGATGGAAGTTCAAAATGATTATTATTTTAATTTTATTAATTTTTGTTTGTGCATGTCGGCCATCTTCGTTTCATCGTCTGCAGCAATTTTCTCAAATGAAAGGTTTACGGAATTGTAAATAACTCATCGTTTATTTTTCCAATTCAAGTGCGTATTAAAGCAATTTGTACAAAATACATTGGGCTAAAAATCTGGTAACCGAGTAGTTTCCGAAACTTAATGCTTATTGGCGAAATTTAAGCATAAATTTTCAGTTTTTTCCCAAAACTTGTCCGTTTACAAGAGGAAATTTTTGTAGCAAGGAAAACTGTCAACATGACATAATTCTTTTACAAATAGGCCAAAAGTACTTGTACTCACACGCCAAGTTCCAGATCTGGGACTTGCTTTCTCTTCACTAAAAAAAATTCCAAATATTTCAAAAATGTCAAAAATCGAACTTTTGAGGCTTTGATATATCTGGTGGGGCACGAGATAAAAATCTAAAGTTCTGGTTTCTGACAGTATTGTATGGTAGTGTTATGCAGAAGAACTTTCAGGATGGAGATTTGACTACAAGCTGAGGTATGGCAAGGGCAACATGTCAAAACAATACTGCCGAACTATCGTTTTATCGTAGTCACAAGTAAGTATTTATCTCAGAGTGTCATTTACATTTACTTTTTTTTATTATCTTTAAATAATAGTAACAGAATGTAAAGCCTTTTGCAAAGCTTAGCAATTATTTTTTAAAATAATTATGCCTAAGGCCATACATTTTGTAAGGTTTCATTATTTTATGTTCTAAGCAATTTTAGTAACTAAAAGAAACCTCAGAACTTTTACATAAAGAAAAAAAAATATTTTTTACAAGACCTGAGACAAAAACAGAATAGGGAAAGAGAAACGCTGTTAATGTCGTCATACTTGTTGAGACATGATCAAACGTGTCAAAACACATTCTTGCTTGTTGGTTTAAAAACAACAATTTTGATCTTTCTCAAAATTTTATTTGTAGGAATGAATTCTTGTCATCTCTTGATAACTTGATTGAAGTTCTTGGCCCTGCTGGCTCATAGAAATAAACTTTGAAATCACTATGTGCAAGCCTCACGTCATTAATAATTCCTAGATTACTTCTTATGCAAAAATGTCATTTTTCTGAAGTATAAATTTTGAAAGAGCTTTGGATATCTTTATTCTCTGAAAATTACTTGAGGCTGATGCATGGTAACATCGTATAAATGTTTCATTTACAGGAACATACTTATGGCAGGAACAAGTTTCAGGGACTAGCAAGCAGTATTAAAATTGTGGTTTTTAAACAATCAAGCAGGAATGTGTTTTGACACGTTTGATCGCTTGTTTCAATAAGTGTGTCAACTTTAACAGCTTCCCTCTTTCCCTATTCTGATTTTTTCTCAGGTCTTGATTAAAAATATTTCTTTCCTTTATGTAAAAGTGCTGAGGTTTCTTTTAGTTACTAAAATTACAACACAAATTTCTGAAAACAAACAAAATGTAGGCATTAGGCATAATTATTTTTTTAATTTATAGCTAAGCTTTGCAAAAGGCTTTATTTTACGTTACTATTATTTAAAGATAATAAAAAAAAACAAATTTAAATGACACTCTGAGATAAATACTTACCTGTGACTACAACAAAACAATAGTTTGGCAGTATTGTTTTGACATGTTGCCCTTGGCATATCTCAGCTTGTAGTCAAATCTCCATCCTGAAATTTTTTGCGCATAACACTACCATACAATACTGTCAGAAACCAGAACTTCATATTTTTATCTCATGCCCCACCAGAGATATCAAAGACTCAAAAGTGCGATTTTTGAGATTTTTGTGAAATTTGGGACTTTTTTTAGCAAAGAGAAAGCAAGTCCCAGATCTGGAACTTGGCGTGTGAGTACAAGTACTTTTGGCCTATTTGTAAAAAAATTATGTCATGTTGACAGTTTTCCTTGCTACAAAAATTTCCTCTTGTAAACGGACAAGTTTTGGGAAAAAACTGAAAATTTATGCTTAAATTTCGCCAATAAGCATTAAGTTTCGGAAACTACTCGGTTACCAGATTTTTAGCCCAATGTATTTTGTACAAATTGCTTTAATCCGCACTTGAATTGGAGAAATAAACGATGAATTATTTACAATTTCGTAAACCTTTCATGTGAGAAAATTGTTGCAGACGATGAAACAAAGATGGCCGCCATCCGCAAATAAAAATTAATAAAATTAAAGCTTCCATCATGTTAGGGTTGTTGTACAAAAAATTTCAGATTTTTTAAAAATGGTCGAGCAACCAGTGCTGGACTCCTTGAAATGGATTGACCCTGTTACTTTTGTTTTAATTGTAAATAGTACCGAAGTAGTACTGTAGGGTGTTTTATGCCCAGTTAAGGTATTTCAGTAGAAGATGTCAAATTAAAATAATAAGTGAATCTTTTATGAAAGATAATGTTTAATAATGATATTTAATAATTGTATGATAATGTTTAATAGTTACTCTCATATGAGAGTCTTTTATGGGATGATGTTTTTACTCTTAACTTGTATATATATGTTTTGTAAATTTGTTATTTTAATTATGGTTCTTTGTTTTCATCATGAGTAAGTCTATATTTTATTTATGATAATTTGTTTTAGCCATTAATTGTGGCATTGTGAAGTATTACTTCAGTCATTTTTTCTTGAGCCTGTAAGCTAGACTGCAGCGTAAAGATTCACAACGTAATGGCGGTTAAAATTATATTACTAGTTTCAATAGTAATAATGAAGGTATTATTCACAGTCTAGCCAGGGTATTTGCGATCACCGCAATTGGCAGTTTGTTTCACACATTAAATAGTTAGGTTATGGGGTTTTGAGGGGAAGAATCTAGTTTTTAAAATGAGAATTTTATTGTTAATTTTTTTATTTCCCCTCCACATACTAGATAGTCGGATGGTTTAGCGGACTGGTTACCACTAGTTTTCTAATAGGTATGTTTCCTACCAATAGTTTGTTCCTTTATTCTACTATAAAAGTTAAAATGTATAAAAATTATTATCTGAAGATCACAAATATACGCAGGTTTTCTTCTAGTACTTGATAAATTATAGGTAGGCTATACACAGTAAAAGGTCAGTTATACGTCTACGTAAAAATTCCTATAAATTAAAATGTAAACGAGTAACAATATTTATGCATTAGTCATTCATTTTTTTATGTATGATAATAAAATGAAAATAACAACAATGAAGAATGTAAACGAATAGACTTTTTAAAAATATTATTTAACTGCTTTCAGACATATTATGTTTCTAAGTACACTAGTCAACAAATTATAACTTCTTTTCTCTGATTTGATTATAAAGGAGTGCATTTAATTAATTTTAGGATGCTGCATTCAGTGGAATAATCAGATTTTCTCAATCACGTCACATTTATTACATACAGGGCAGTTACCTAAAGACAAAACTGATATATTTGACAAAACGTGGCCATTTGAAATACAAAAAAAAAGTGATATTCATCAGTAAAAATATTTTCTTTGTTACTTAACGAAACCTATGAAATAATATGAGGACAAAACTGTTGCACAATAATCCATAATTTTAATATTAACCACGTTATTTTTCAAAATAGTATAATGTTTTTCTTCATGAAAGTGCTTTCCTTTTGTATGATGTCGGATCATTCCCCCTAAACAGAACCTAACAGTAGTCGCCTATAATTACAGGGCCCCAGTGCCCTTGATAATGGTGTTCCATAGTAAGGAAATCTTGGTGAAAACTTTCACCATGTTTGCCACTCACCGCGATCAAGTGTTCTGGAAAAAAATCTAAGTGGGGGTGCAAAAAACAAATTTTTAGTGCCCTTTTATAACCCATATTCTTGTAGTTATCCATTAAAACAAATCACTATAGAAGCATATCTATCGTTTTTTCTATAACCCAAAAAACCATGAACAATGTCTCTGAAAGTCGTCCAAGCAGCTAACTCCAGATTCGAAAATTTAGAGTCGAAAGTTCGGTCTTTTAACAATTTTCTGATTTGTGGATCAACAAATATGCCCTCCTTTACCTTTGCTTTACTCAATTTGGGAAACAGTTCAAGCGAATTCTTAAATCCGTTGCAATTTTATCAAAAGCTTTCACAAAGTTTTTCGTCTATCCGAACATTGTAAGAATGAGAGGCAAAAAGATTTCACTCGGCTCAACCAGAGATTATATTTATTTATTTATTTATTTATTTATCTTTTTACTTTTTTTTTCTCCAGGAAAGTATGATTCCCTTATAGGCCATTGTTTGAATTTGCAGTGATTATTTGTATCTAGACTGCCCCATAGATACAAAGAACAATATAATATTGTAAACCCACCATGTAAACGTAACAGCACGTACACAACTTTTATATTACAGACAATATGCCACACATGACGTTTATATTTCACTGCAATCACCAGTAGAGTCATATTTTCATAAGTTTTGATAGTTACTTTTATAAATATAAGTATAAATAAGAGTAATCAGTCTTAATTACGTACACTAATAATTTTATTATTCATTAATTATTATGTAATTTTATAATATTAGTTATTTACAATTATTTATAACAGAGTCCATTGAGATTTATTTAAGAGGTTCAGGGATTTGTAACGATTCGTTATCTTTTCGCATCCCGAATATATGGATTGGTTGGTTAGACAACTTGCGGAATCGCGACATAGAAGGAACACGTGTGATATTGAAAATGTAGAGGGCGTTATGTTTACTTTTTTGTATTCGATAATTTTTTTCCAGTTTTCATATGCATTGTATTTATAATTTCTGTTATACATTCTGATGACGACTCAGTGAAGGATTTGAAACATGTTAATATTGGTTTTTAATATACTTTTAATCTGTTTTTTGTAACGCCTTTGAAGCAAATAAAGATTTAATATATGTTTTGACTTTACCGTTTGGAATGCATATTGTGATCTAGTTACTTTTATAGCAGAATGTATCCAAATAAAGGTTTTAACCTACATAGTCATTCATTTCCTCATTATTTGACTACAAAGTGTAAATTATAATTTACATTTCACTACGCATTTTACAAAGAATGTAAAAATTAAATTCTAAAATTTTGTTAAACACTTATGGGATAGAAATTTATGATTTAAGATTCGGATTCTACATGCAAAAAAGCATAAAAAATGCTTATTACAAATTAAATGCAAAATGGCTGTTGACTAGTGTTATTTATTTATCTTAAAACAAGCTCTCTAACGAAATATATCTAATACGAAAATAAGTTAACACTCTAATTAAGAAACTGAAATCGGCGTATTAATATTGTAGAAACTAAAAATGCATTACTTGAAAAGGATGAACGTCAAACATACTTACTTTAAAATTCACTTTTTGAGATCCAAGATATTTGATAATGATAAATATATAAATATAATTGCTTTGAAACTGTGCTTTAATGCATACCAAAGTAATTACGTTTATTGACACAGCATTTACTTATTTCTTTCGACAGTTAACTCAATATAAGTTGAATTACGACAAATTTATTCCCTAAAGATGCGGAGCCCTAAGTTTGATTAATTCTATAAAGACTAATTACCTTTTAAATAATATTAAATTCTTGATGGTTTCCCCAAGAAACTCTTTTAATCAAAGACATTTTATTTCTAAACAAATTTTGCGCTATGAACCGTTACTCAAACAAATATATTTATCACATTCGACACTTTGAGGCACTGGGGAGGTAAGATTGTTTAAGTATTTGATATCAAGCAGCAATTCTAGCTCTACTAAACAGCCATACAATATTAATAATGGAGACTGTATTTTAATGAGCAAATATTACTGTTTTATATTTATGTAGGAATTTAAATTGAAGGATATATACTGCGAAATCAAAAAATACTTTAAATTTCCTGAATATTTTTAAATAGCTTTATTAAATTATATTGTCAAGTTTATTATAGCATTGAAAGTGTAGCAATGTTTTAAATAAAATGTAAATTTCTCACATGTGTTTACAAATCAAAAATATTCATAAAACATGTATTAGAATATTTATACGTCATTAGCTTTTCCCTCTTCCATTTCATCATATTCGAACTTGTTTTATGGAATAAGGATAACTTAAATTATCAATACAAAATTTGCAGCAGAGTAGCAAAAATACATCCTGTTTCATAACTAATTGACAAGTTTCAGAAGATGTTAGAACTCATTGAAACAATTTTTTAATAACGTGGTAGACGATGCTTCCTCACTATGAAGAAAATTGCGTTTATTTTAAATTATAATGAAACTTATTACTGATTTTTTTCGATATTGTCTCTGCCAAATCAAAATGTTCTACAAGTTAATTCTAAATGTGAGAAGTATCTTTAAAAAACAACTATAATAATTATAAATTAAATTAAATTCACCTAAATAATTAAAACTATTTTTCTTAACTTTACATTCTGGAGTATTAAAATTTTAGTATATTTATAATGTAAGATGAATTACGATATGAAACTTACATAAAGGATTTTACTTTTTTTATTAATTATAGGTAATAGCAATAAAATCAAATAAAAGGTTTCACGACATGTAAACAATGATAAGGTAGCTATTTGCCATTTTTTCTTAATGTGAAAGTTTTTTTTTAATAATGCCTAATGATTATTAATGTTTTGTTTAATAATGTTGAAATATCTGTTTATTAGAAATCGTTAATTGGATTTATTAAGATGAAAAGCAATTCTGCAAATTCACATGTGTTTATGACAAGCTCGTGTTACTCTACGCTCTATTGCTTTTTCTCGGTTTAGTCCGAGTTTCTTATAAGAGTTCTAACATACAAATCATTTACTGGTAGACCAGTAGATTAAAAGCGTTCTGAAGACATCCTTGTAGTTTTCTTCCTGAAATAGAAGGAACATTACTTTAACGCAAAGCAAATCCTTTTCATGTCACACACTGTCAGAAAAATTCGCCCCTATACACTAAATTATCCGTCATTTTTAAATAAATAATACCCGTACTCCTAGAAAATATGCTTTTTTCCGTTAATTCTTCCCGAAAGTCCGAAAAAGAGGTGGAAATTCCGTTTATTTCTTGCACGCACGCGTATTGGCTGAATTAATACCGAAGTTCAAATTTATTTTTAAAATTAAAAACCGAAAATTAAATAAATTAAAATTTCTAATTTATTTAAAAACAAACAAAAAAAAGTAAAGCTTTCGAATCTAATAAAGTAGCAATTTTTTTCATTAATTTAAACTTATTCACGATTTATTTAATTTTTTTTAAATATGTATTCGCATGTGAAATATATTCTAAACGAACACGTTAAAAATATATATAGTACTTCAATAAAGTTTTAAAAAATCGATTATATTAAAAAAAGCAAACATTTCTTCTCGAATTCATTAAAAATATAATATTAATATTTTACATCTAACAATGAAATTACTTCTTATTAAAAATTGTCTATTTATGTAATAATTTTTTACCCTCTCCTATTCTATAAGTGTTATAACATTTATAAACAACCATTATTTCATAACGACGAAGTGTCCTGCAATAAACTTTCAATTTTCGAGCTTTGTAATGAAGACTTTTAACAAGCCTTACCAATCCCCCATCTGAAGAAACTCATATCTCTATTTTAAACGCGCTTTCTGCCAAGTGCGCGCTCACCGAATTGTTAAGATGCTCGATTCGAGAGGCGTGGACCCGAGTTCAAACCCAAGCGGATCCACGGAAGAACGAGAGACGTTTTATTTTTAAACTGCTTTTTTCAGGTTACGGAAATTTTCTGCCCTAGAAAGAAGGGGAAAAAACGGAAATTTCTTCAATTCTCGAATATATACCGGCAGCTATGCTGCCATGAATATTTCCGTAAACAGAAGAAAGTATTTCTGATAGTGCCGACAAAAAAATGTAGGCCACTACAGTCAGAAGAAGTTTTCATAATCAAAGTCTGAATGCAATAAGACTGTGTTTTGAATTGTTCGATTAATTGTTCGATTATGTTGATCAAAAGGGCACATGTCCTGACAATCGCTCTTTAAGTTGAACCCAGATTTAATTTGTAGAACGATTCAGAGATCAGGAAACAGCAAGGTATCAAAAAATAATCAGGCAATATTATTTAAAGACACGATTCTAGAGAAGAAAAAATGTAGTTTTAACCAAAATCTGTCGTCCATTGAGGAACATTGTTGAGTGATACTGGGTGGCGATCTTTCATGGTGTCATGAATTCTTCACATGCTTAAATCTTTTTAAGAGCTGTATTGAATCTCAAAGCATAAAACGAATGCACTACCAACTTGATATCCAAACTTTTATCTTGTTGAGCCTGTTAGGAGTACCCTTAAATACAGGTGGTTGCTTCAAAAATTTTAATATACTAAAATGAAGACTGCTTAGTATATGGTCTTTGCTTCCTATTCCGATGTACAACAACTTGCTGGCGAGTATGTAAAAACATTCCTACGCGCGCATGGCAGTTAAAAGAAAACTCAGTTACATAATTATATTTCGCAAAGCGTTTCAGTTGTTTTTTTTTCTCTTTAAACACACATATATATATATATATTAATAAGGCTAATTATCATTGTTATTTTAACTATGCATGATAACAGAAATACATAAAAGTATTTAATAAAGTATTAGACAAACAGTTTGCCTAAATTTAATGCATTTTTATATTTACTTGCTTGCAAGTTATGCATAAAATTCTTATTGTCATTTAATATCCATTATAGTATATGCCTATAAGACAGGAAATGTGTTATTTTTAAATATGCTTTCATAGAAAATTGTTTTTTACATATTAAACTTCTTTCATTGAAAAATTCATTTATCAGAATGACACAAATGATATTAAATGTTCCTAATATTCTTCGTTGTTTCCGAAGAAAAATTGAATGAAACAAAATTATTTTACAAACAATATAATCAATAAATCGAACATTCTACAAAATGTTTCTACATGAGTTAATAATATCATTAAAATATCAACATTTCAAAATAAAAAAATGTTAGACATTTTCTAAAATCTCAATTTTATGACTTTTTTTATCATTTGATAATTTTTAATGTTTTTTTTTTCTTTTTAAAGATACTAAACTGCATGTGTTTTATTTTAAGAAAGGTCAGTTTCAGGAAAGTCTACTGATTATTCTCGCTTGTTTTTTTTTTTTTTTAAGTAGACCATAGTATTATGTATTACGTACGCTATAAATTATATATAATATCTGATGAAGTTCAATGATGCAACGCCGCAGTACTTTTACTGTCTTCTTTTGAAAAGGACAAATTTATGATTGTTATGTAGTTTGTGAAAAGGTACTTGTCAAATTATTTCATTATTTGAATTGTCTAAAGTATCTTCAGTTAATATATTTGATTATTCCGATTATTCTGCTTACACGTTAAAACACCATAATGAAAGGTGGTTCTATTTAACTTTTTTTTTTTTATATCGTTATTTATACCTAGATTTTAACCCATTTATACCTGAATTTTTGTTTTCTCAAATTTGTTGGTAAAATCATTTTAAATTGTTACAAAATGACATGGAAAAATACTAAAAAAATTACTCTAAAATATTTTTGTGTTTATTTGATAAAATGTAAACGTACTAAATATGGGAATATCCATTATGTGAAAAAATGCATAAGTATATGTTTTGTCTACATTTATATAAATTAAGCTTTTAAATTGTATATTACGCACTATAATTTGTATTTTTATGAACTATTAAAAAATATATTTAGTTCTTTACAGAGACTAATAATATTATAAGTATAATTAATAATAAATTAAGAATAATCGTATATGAGGCTAAAAGCAATTTATTTCCAAATCATATTCAAAAGGATTTTAAGTCAATAACTGTCCCCTAAATGGCTAATAGAAATATGTATCCATTTGCGCCTAGCGCCTTATATTTTGTACGTTATAAAAATGCATAAAAAATTGACTTGAACATATAATTTCGTAGTTTTAAAAAATACGTATTTCAAAGAAGTCTACCAGCTAAGATTATAACTTATTTATTTGGATCCTTGATACAAAAAATACAGATAAACTTACTTTTTGCATTTCGCTATCTTTAAAAATGGAAAATCTATAAATACCGAAAAAATGCATTCATTTAAGCAAATAAATATCAATCTTATGCTATCATCTTTCGGTAGTAGATAAAGATATTTATAGACAATTACTTCATACTATTTGCATGTTTTAAAAGAAAATTATAAAAAATTATTAAAATTCGAAACGTCCCGAAAATAGGACGCTAAATATAAATGGGCTAAGGCAAAAACTTATCTGTTACGTCATATTGACAATGGCAACGATCTGAATAATAAAATGCAAATTTGTTACAATTATTTTAACTTCTAATCATTGTACGATTTCGAATTTTACACCCTCAAACAAAACAAACATATTTTCTTAAAAAAAAAAAAAAAAAAAAAAAAAAAACATTTTTTTAATTTGTTTGAAATCAGTATGGTTTGTTTTTGTTTGTATGGTTAAAAAAAAATAATAAGCGAGATATTTTTTTTTTTAATCGCATGCAACTCGGTTGCAAAAGTTTAACCGTTTGCATTTACAACAATTTAAATATTTAAAGGATAATGTTTAATCATAAAATTCCATAACGAAATTCCATAACGAACGAGAATTTTTGTGTTTCAAGTAAGTATTCTAAAAAACATTATTAAATGTAAAAAATCTATTAGAGTTTTAAAAAATGGTTTTCATTTATACTTTCTAACACGGGAATCCTGAGTTATATTCACTAGTCTATATTATAAAGGACAAACATATTTGTGCTTAACACTGACGTCATTCTGCGAATGGCAACACTTCACTATAAAATTTCTCTTTTCAATTTTTGGTACTGCAATTTTTTTAAATTTCGAAACATCACACATTTTTAATTTTTACATCGTTGTATAGTCAAAAATTAAACTTTCAAATGCTGTTTGTTTGAAAACTGTATTTCAATTTACTCATTTTGTAAGGCTTTTTAATTAATTTTCAAGCATGATTTCTTTTAATTTATCTCTATCACGTGCAGGCTCTATTATAGAAAAATAATAAATAAACCATTATCACTTAAAGCAATATAAGTATTTCAACAATAAAAATGTCTCCGGCTAACATTTCATAACGAAATTATAAAAAGAATAATAAAGTAAATATATATTTATATATATCATTTATGTAATCAGAATTATTCCAACTTTACACCGTCGAATAGAGGGTGGGGGGTGTACTTCCAAATATAATTTGTTTGTAAACTGCATATCATTTTACGTATTAGGAGTCTTAGGCTTTTTTAAAATTGGTGCTAAAAAAATTAATAACCAAAATCAAAAGGAAAAAAAAAAAGATAAATGTAACCCTTTTTAACTTGAAAATGAAGAAATAAATAAAAACAGGAATTACATGAAAAAATAATAATAAAGTCAAGTGTATTTTTTAAATAATTTACCGTTTTACTTTACTTTTTCCGTCTTGCTTTCGCTGTTTCTCACACTTTGAATTTTTATAACATGAAATAGAACGAAGGTTTAAGAAATAAAAGATAAGGAATAAAACATTTTTACACAATTAAATTCATATAAACAGTACAAATACCTGCACAAGAATTACTTTCCAGTCCATATATATAATTTATAAGTATTTAAAATACATCAAAATATCTTAAAATCCATTAGAAAAAGTTTTTTGGATTTCCATCTTTTCAAAAATACAACTAAAGAGAATCTTGATCGCACAGTTTTTAGGAAGACTAACAGATCTAATGCCACAATTCCTTTTGATTGAAGTTCACCTATAAGTTACAAACTAGCACCATTTAATTATTATATAAAAAGAACATTTGAAGTTTGTTCAAGCCATCTCCTAAAGGAAGAACTAGACGCAAGCAGTAAAATAGCAGTAGAAAATAAAATTCTATCCCGTTTTATTGAAAAAATCATAAACGAGTTTGAAGTGGAAGATTATGGAAAATGACGGGCAGTTCTAGATAAAATATTTAATTTTTTTAAAGTTAACTACATTCCAAGGCTTTTTGAAAATATGAGGCATACCCTTTTCAAATATGATGTAAAATTAATCACAGCCCCTCCCCCAAAGATAAAAGATCTATTAAATATTAATTTGCTCCCGTCCAAGCAATCAACATATCCGGACTGTACATTACACCTTTCCAAAAAGATTTTAAATATTTTATGTATGTTGGTATGATGAATGAGAAAATTTCGTGATAGAATTAAAGAGCATGAAGCAGATGTCAGATTAAATAGAACCCATACTGCATTATCGAGATTAGCTCAAACTCAACCTATAAAAGTTTATTTTAATAAATCCAAGAAAATCTTTCGTACAAATAATTACCAGGAAGCCATTATAAGAGAATCTATTGAAATATTTTTATAATGATAGGGTAGACCGGGGTTAGTTTGGCCATAGGGGCATGTTGGCTCAGTCGCGATATTTTTTTTAACTTTGCGTTAGATGACATTGTCAGTCCAGCCCAGTATGTGTTGCTTCGCTTTCCTCCTCCAACATCAGCAGCATTGAAGTCGGAGCTTCCGTTAAAGAATTATTGAGAATTTTCAAAATTTTGCAAAAGTGAGTAAATTTCCTCTCTTATAAATAATCGTTCTTTATTTCTTTGTAGATTACATTTCAGATTTTGATATATAATAATTCAGAAAAAATAATTGTACGTAGTTATTGATTGATAGGTCCCGTAATCAATATATCCGGACTGTACATTATACTTTTCCCAAAATACAGTAAATATTTTATTTATGTTGGTATGACTATGAGAAAATTTCGTGATAGAATTAAAGAGCATAAAGCAGATGTCAGATTAAATAGAACCCATACTGCATTATCAAAAATAGATCAAACTTAACCTATAAAAATAGATTTTAATAAATAGAAAATTATATTCCGTACAAATAATTATCAGGAAGCTATTGCAAGAGAATCTGAAATAATCGCCAGTAAAGATACAGATTGTAACGATGCATTATCGTACGATATCCATGTAGTATGGAGAAATTTGCTGTAATGAAAGCTCGTTTTGTTGAAAAATTGAATAACGTTATCTGGCATCTCACCTGATGTATAAATTTTAAATTGCTATACATTTCTTCTAGACAATTCTCGAATAAGCGCAAAAGAAAATAATAACATTTAAATCACACTGATGACAGTCTTGTGAAGGTCAAAAATGTTCTGGGTTTTTTTTTCTAATGTATTTTAGGATATTTTGATGTACTTTAAGTACTTATAACTTATATATAAGCACCTGAATGTAATTCTTGTACAGGTATTTGTACTGTTTATATGAATTTAATTATTTAACTCAAGGTGAATTGAGCACTCGAATTTTAACTTCCGTATTTTTACACATTCATCTTCACGAAACAACTTATTCAAAACAAGAATAAATCGTCTGCCGACAAATTATCATCTACATCTACAAGTATTAGATCGTAGCATTTTTTAAAATCATTAACTTTAATCAAGGAAGCTGAAGAAATGCAAATTTTTAGTTTTTTGCATATACCGCGTGTATTAAAAGGACTGACTGATTTTAAAATCCAATAAGTTGCAAACGGTGACAGGTATTTAAAAAATTCTTGCAGGAAGGTTATGCATGAAGTCAAAAGTTTTTTTTTACAGTGATTTCGATTTTAGTTCGAATTACAAACAATAGATGGCGCTGTAAGCAATAGGCGTTAAATACAGGCTCGATTTTTTGGCCTTTCTCTCCTTTCATGCGGAAAAGGGAGATTAAATTGTATTGAGTGGGTCCCGAAGTGCCAAAAATCGAGCCTGAATTCAGCGTCTATTGATCACAGCGCCATCTGTTGTTTGTAATTCGAACTAAAATCAAAAATCCCTGTAAAAAAGTTTTGACTTTATGCATAACCCTCCTGCAAGAATTTTTTACACATCTGTCACCGTTTGCAAGTTATTGAATGTTAAAATCAGTCAGTCCTTTTTAGGACACCCAATATTTATAGGATTATTGTCCTATATTTAGAGCAAATAAATTTAAGGAAGAAACACCGATTTTTAAATAACTTTTTCTTTTCGAAAATCTTTTTCTGAAAGATGACGCGCTTAAAAATTTTCACGAAGTCACTAAAGGCAGAATGACTAAGCGAGAAAAATGTCATTTGGTAAGCATTTATTTTAATTCACAAATCTGAAATGTTTCTTGCTAGGTTCTCGAAGTGATGTCATTTCTATCCACTTTCGGGAAAATGATTTCATTCGCGTTTAATTTAGAAACTATAGTTTCTAAATACATAAATACGTTTTACAAATGAAGTTTATTAAGATGCATTTTAATTTCTATAACTTTTAAACTACTTTATAATATTATCTATTACTTGAAATTCAGTATTAAATCAAATTAACATAGTTTTGCTAAACGTATAATAAAACTAGGTTTACACATCCATCAAAAAAATCTTACGATTTCATGAAATTTAAATTTAACACTGCGGGTTGCTACGTCAACTAGTAATAATGATCAATAAAAATATATGCAACTGTCTCTTTATTTTTTAACATGTTATTACATATATATATATATTTTTAGTATTATTTGATAACAGAAATCCGGCATTCTCAGGAAATAAGAAAACGGTTTGTTTTTTTCTCTTGTAGTAGTTTTCTTGATGTTTCCTGTTCATCGGGAAATACAATAACTATAACCAATTTTAAATAACCTAATTATGTTGTTGTACAAATTACTTTGAGCGAAATAAAATTAATGCACGATAAGGCGCAATGGTGATATATAGTCCAAGAAAAATATTCTAAGGAATTTCAAATACAAATTGTAGTTAATTACTTAGACAAAGTTTCAAATAAACGGATGAAAATATAATACTGTTTTTTTAAATACTTAATACTTTTTCTTACTGATCAATATATAGTACGATTTACTAGAATTTTATATTTTACACATTTCGTGCCGCTTTGCTATATATGGCGCAACATCTACTTACAAAAGAATAACATAAAAATAAACCGCAAATACAAAATATAATTTATAATGCATCTCTATATAATTTTTTTATTATTTTATTCAGCAGTATCCTTCTAAATCACTTAATGTAAAGTAACGTGCAATGCATTATTTAAGACATAGCTTTATTGAGAAATGTGTGCTCAAATAAACCAATTCGTTACAAAAAAAAACTGTGTTATTATTAAAGTAAAACGAATGAACATGCATATTAAATGATACAGTTATTCAGGAATTTTACACAAATAAACAGCATAAATATTTATTATGGGCATTGCATACTTCATGTTTATGAAAAAAAAAATGTTGTCACGATTTGTTATTTTCATTTGCAGTATAATCTAATATCATCTATTGTTTTGGTTCAAATAATGACAGTCTTTTCAAAATAACTATCAAAGTAATATATTATCTTTTACGATCACTACCACGGGAAAATGCATACCATTTTTATAAATGTATTTATCTTCGCTGTATTTAATATTTTAGACATCGTCGTCCTGCTTGAATATCTAAATAACTCAAAAGCATTCATGTTTTTGTTTTCTTGTAAAGATAATTCTGGGCCATATCTCTCGGAAATTAATCACAACACAAAGTAACACAATTAATAGCTGGCATAAGCAATATTAAGGGAAATGATTGAATGTGAAAGCTTTTTCTAAGGAATATGATAAATACTATAGTTTTCTCCTGCGCTTAAGAAAGATTATTAAAAACATGTAAAATATTATCACCGCTAAATTATTCTTTTTAACAATCCAACAGGCAAAATGTGTATATATATGTGTGTGTGTTTATGTATATGTATGTAATTCTTATCCCTTATTTCTTTAAAGTTAATTAGAGTTTTTGTAATTAAATTGATATTCATATATTTAAAAAAATAAATAATTTTACGCTTATACACACCTGATCTGCACTTCCACACCAGATTATTTACATATTCATTCATATTTTACTTATACATATTATGCTCTTTATCTTACCGTAAGTATCTATGTATCTATAATCCACGTATACAGGAGTTAAGCCCACCTTTTTTACATATAGAAAAAATGTCACAAAATAATTTAGGATTTTTTTTTTTATTTAAACTACTTACTTTTTTTCTTTTTATTTCCCAGGTCAATCTCTAGATAATCCTCATTTTTAAAGAGAGCGCAACGTGTTTTAGTAGGGTTACTTTCTATTCATTCTTATTTTTTTCTCTCAAAAAGAAATTCTTTAGTGGGTTTTAAGGTTGGTCATATTGCATAATTTTTTGTCTCCCTGAAGTAAGTAAAAACTGATGCAAAAACATGGTATGTAGAACGAATATCTAATTAATTTTACACTCTAGTCATATTACTTTTCTATATTACACCATCTTTTCGAGAAAATAAAGAAAACATTATGATATGCTGCATTATATACTTTTCAGTTCAATATAACGTAAAACTATACACATTTTAAATATTTTAAAACGCGTCCTCATGTATTTTTCTTGGTGTATTAGCACAAAAAGTATAAACACATGAACACCATAAAGAGAAAATGTAATTAAAAATGCATTTTTTTTTACTATTTACCACTTTTTTAGCTATGTCCTTGTTAAATGGTGAATGCAAAGTCGCGTGTAATGTAATATTTAAGATACAATGCCAAAAAACAACCCTAAGTCTTAAAGAAAAGGCATTGGCAGAGTTAATGTAAAATGAATAGTCATGCACTGCACATTAAATGACACAGCTATTCGTACATATGTGCAAATAAAGATAATAAAACATTTATTTGGGACTTTATTTTACAGTGTGTATTTCCTAATATGTAAGGTATAGAAGTAAGGTCTAAGTATTAAGGAGAAAAAAAAAATGTCAAGAGGTATTACCCTCATTTGTAGTATAATCTTATATCTACTGTTTTGCGTCAAGTAATAACATTCTTTTCAAGAATAAATATTAAGATTATAAATTATCCATTACGAAAATTATGAAAAGAAATTGCCTTTCACTTTCATAATTGCATATGTATCTGCACTGCATTTAAAATGCAATTAAAAATGCTTCTTTTTATAACTTATAAATTTATTTATTTATATCCTTGTTAAATGGCGATTGCAAAGTCGCGTGTAATGCACTTTTTGAGAAACAGATCTAAGACATAAACTGAAGTCTTAAGGAAAAAAATTGGCAGTGTTAAAATAAAATGAATAGTGGTTCATTTTAAATGACACAGCAATTCAGAAATTTGTGGAAATAAAGAGCATCAAATATTTATTTTGCATTTTATTTTATATTCCACATTTCTAAGTTATGAAGGAAAAAAAATGTTTTTGCGATCCATCCCTCTAATTTGTAGTATAATACTGTTTTGTATCAAATAATAACATTCTTTCCAAGAATAATTTTTAAGAATATAAATTATCATCTACGAAAAAATATATAAAGAAAATTCCTCACACCTCTATAATTGCATATTTATCTGCACTGCATTTAAAATATAATTTAAAAAAAATATTTTTTTTATTATTTACCATTTTCTGTAGTTATGTCCTTGTTAAATTGTGAAAGTAATGTCTCGTGTAACGCAATATTTATGATACAATGCCAATACATAAACGTCATTGACATTGTTAAAATAAAAGGAATATACATGCATATTAAATGACACAGCTTTTCAGAAATCTGTGCAAATAAAGAGTATCAAATACTTATTTTGAATTTTATTTTATATTCCCTGTTTCTAAGTTTCTAAGAAAAAAATGTTGTCGCTATGTATTACTCTCATTTGTAGTATAATCTAATATCTACTGTTTTGCGTGAAAAATTAACATTCTTTCGAAGAATAATTTTTAAGATTATAATTTTCCCTTTACGGAAATTCGGAAAAGAAAATGTCTCTCACTTTTATAATTGCATATTTATCTGCACTGCATTTAAAATTTAATTAAAAATACATCTTTTTATTATTTACCATTTTCTTTAGTCCGAGTTAAATGGTAAAAGCAAAGTCACGTGTAACGCAATATTTAAGGTGCAATGTCAAAACATAAACGTCATATGCAGTGTTAAATAAAAATGAATAGGCATGCATATTAAAAGACAAAGCTTCTCAGAAATTTGTGCAAATAAATACCTTCAAATATTTATTTTGCTTTTTATTTTAAATTCCATATTTCTAAGTTTCTCAAAAAAAAATGCCGCGATGTATTACTCTCATTTATAGTATGTTCTAATACCTGCTGTTTGCGCACCCAATTGTGCCCGTCGGCCTAATCGTTCGGAGTTTTCGTGGTTTTCTTCGAACCATGGATTTTCATGCGTAAATACGGGTTAGGTTCCCTTAGAAAGACCACCGCGAAGGGTACTCCCCCCGGGCCTATATCCCTCGAGTAGAAAATTAGCTGTCAAAAAATTAACCCAACTCAACCCAACACTTCTATTTGCGTCAAGTAATAACATTCGTTTCAAGAGTAATTATTAAGATCATAAATTACTCTTTACGAAAATTATGAAATGAAATTTGCTCTCACTTTTATAATTGCATATGTACCTGCACTGCATTTAAAATGCAATTAAAAATGCATCTTTTTTATAATTTATAATTTTCTTTATTTATATCCTTGTTAAATGGTGATTACAAGTTGCGTATAACGCAATTTTTGAGATACAGATCCAAAACACAAACTTAAGTCTTATGAAAATACATTGGCAGTGTTAAAATAAAATGAATAGTCATGCATTTTAAGTGACACAGCAGGTCATAAGTTTGTGGAAATAAAGATCATCAAATATTTATTTTGCATTTTATTTTATATTCCATATGACTATATTATGGACGAAAAAATTGTTTTTTGCTGTGTATCACTTTAATTTGTAGTATAGTCTAATATCTACTATTTTGCGTCAAATAATAACATTCGTTTCAAAAATAATTATTAAGATTATAAATTAAAATTTAAAAATATTATGAAAAAAATACCCCACATCTTTATAATTGCATATTTATCTGCAGTTCATTTTAAAATGAAATTAAAAATACATATTTTTATTATTTAGCATTTTCTTTAGTTATGTCCTTGTTAAATGGTGAATGCGATGTCGCGTGTAACGCAATATTTAAAATAAAATTCCAAAGCATAAACGTCATTGACATTGCTAAAATAAAATGAATAGGCATGCATATTAGATGACAGAGCTTCTCAGAAATGAACGTGAATAAAGATCATCAAATATTTTTTTCGTTATATTTTATATTCCATATTTCTAAGTTTCTGAAAAAAAAATGATGTCGCGATGTATTACTCTCACTTGATGTATAATTTAATATCTACGGTTTTGCGTCAAAAATTAACATTTTTTCGAAGAATAATTATAAAAATTATAAATTTCCCTTTACGAAAATTCTGAAAAGAAAATGTTTCTAATTTTTATAATTGCATATTTATCTGCACTACATTTAAAATTTAATTAAAAATACAACTTTTTATTATTTACCATTTTCTTTAGTCCGTGTTAAATGGTAAATGCAAAGTCACGTGTAACGCAATATTTAAGGTGCAATGTCAAAACATAAACGTCATATGCAGTGTTAAATAAAAATGAATAAGCATGCATATTAAAAGACATAGCTTTTCAGAAATTTGTGCAAATAAAAACCTTCAAATATTTATTTTGCCTTTTATTTTAAATTCCATATTTCTAAGTTTCTGAAGAAAAAAAATGTCGCGATGTATTACTCTCATTTGTAGTATGATCTAATATCTGCGGTTTGCTCACCTAATTGTACCCGTCGGCCTAATCTTTCGGAGTTTTCGTGGTTTTCTTCGAACCATGGATTTCCATGCATAAATACGTGGTAGGTTCCCTTAGAAAGACCACCACGAAAGGAACTCCCCACCCGGGCCTATATCGCTCGAGTAGATAATTGGACGCCAAAAATCAACCCAACTCAATCCAACACTTCTATTTGCGTCAAATAATAACATTCGTTTCAAGAGTAATTATTAAGATCATAAATTACACTTTATGAAAATTATGAAATGAACAGTGGTGGAAAATTGGCGCAAAGGTGGAGCCTATTGACACCACTAAATTTTTATGGTATTATTCAGTTTAATAAAATCTCAGAAATTAGATCATTAGATAAGAGGCAAAATACTACAATAATTTAGTGGTGTCAATAGGCTCCACCTCTGCGCCAATTTTCCATCACTGAATGAAATTTCTTCTCACTTTTATAATTGCATATGTACCTGCACTGCATTTAAAATGCAATTAAAAATGCATCTTTTTATAATTTATAATTTTCTTTATTTATATCCTTGTTAAATGGTGATTGCAAATCCCGTGTAATGCAATTTTTGAGATACAGATCCAAAACATAAACTTAAGTCTTATGAAAATACATTGGCAGTGTTAAAATAAAATGAATAGTCATGCATTTTAAGTGACACAGCAAGTCATAAGTTTGTGGAAATAAAGATCATCAAATATTTATTTTGCATTTTATTTTATATTCCATATGACTATGTTATGGACAAAAAAATTGTTTTTTGCGGTGTATCCCTTTAATTTGTAGTATAGTCTAATATCTACTATTTTGCGTCAAATAATAATAATCTTTTCAAAAATAATTATTAAGATTATAAATTAAAATTTACGAAAATTATGAAAAAAAAAATGCCCCACATCTTTATAATCGCATATTTATCTGCAGTTCATTTTAAAATGAAACTAAAAATACATATTTTAATTATTTAGCATTTTCTTTGGTTGTGTCCCTGTTAAATGGTGAATGCGATGTCGCGTGTAATGCAATATTTAAAATAAAATTCCAAAACATAAACGTCATTGACATTGCTAAAATAAAATTAATAGGCATGCATATTAAATGACAGAACTTCTCAGAAATGAATGTGAATAAAGTTCATCAAATATTTTTTCCGTTATATTTTATATTCCATATTTCTAAGTTTCTTAGAAAAAAAAATGTTGTCGCGATGTATGACTCCCACTTGATGTATAATTTAATATCTACTCTTTTGCGTCAAAAATTAACATTTTTTTCGAAGAATAATTATAAAAATTATAAATTTCCCTTTCCGAAAATTCTGAAAAGAAAATGTTTCTAATTTTTATAATTGGATATTTATCTGCACTGCGCTTAAAATGTAGTTACAAATGCATCATTTTATTATATATAATTTTCTTTAATTATGTCCTTGTTAAGTAGGGAATGCAAAGTCGTGTAACGCAAT
Organism: Maratus speciosus; assembly: GCA_963932465.1. Lineage (NCBI taxonomy): Eukaryota > Metazoa > Arthropoda > Arachnida > Araneae > Salticidae > Maratus > Maratus speciosus. The sequence goes on along the minus strand of OZ010788.1, from coordinate 375,227,127 downwards.
ACTTAATATACAATGCAACAGCATAAACGTAAGTCTTAAAGAAGAGACATTGGCAGTGTTAAAATAAAATTAATGAACATTCATATTAAATGACAAAGGTTAAGAAATTTTTGCAAATAAAGTGCATCAAATCATTATTTTGCATTTCATCTTATATTCCATATTTCTAAGTTTTGGAGAAAAAAAAATGTTTTTCAACGCATTACTCTCATTTGTAGTATAATCTAATATTATATACTAGTTTGCATCAGAGAATGACATTCTTTTCAGAAATAATTAGTAAGGTTATAAATTAACTTTTGCAAAATTTCTGAAAAGAAAATTCCTTCAACTTTTATAATTGTATTTATCTGTATTGCATTTGACGTTTTAAACATTGTCGTTTACCTTGAATATATAAATAATTCAAAATTATGCGTATTTTTATTTTCTTAATAAGATAATTATGTATCACATCACTTGAAAATTAATCATAAATCAAACTCACATAAATAACAGTGGACATAATGTAATATCTAAGGAAAAATGAGTAATTGCAAAGGTTTTTTATAAAGAGTATGATAGATAGAAGGTTTTTCTTCTGCGCTTAAGAAATATTATTACTAATTTATTAAATAGCATTACTGTTAAATTATTCACTCACGTTATCGTGCAGGCAGAACCGTGCGGATAAAAACTGCTCCCGTTTGCTCAAAACTGCTCAATTTGACGCCCCACCCCACCCCTGCGAACGCATTCGGTTTCTGATAGTTTCCAAAAAATTGACAAAGTACAGAAACAGAAATAAACTCTATTGAACACACATTTCACGTTTATTTTGAACTTTAAAAAGTTTAATTTTAATTCAGAAATTCCAAATAACAAAATAACATGAGAAATAATTGTACCTATTTTAGCAAAGGAGGCTGGGAAATTGGTATGGAAAAATATGTTTGCAATCATTTTGGATTTCAAGAAAGAAACCACATACTATTTTGAGATTATATGTTTTGTCAGAAGCACAGACAGAAAATTCCAGAATCAGAAAAAAGTAGGTTAACAAAAGAGACTAAGACAAAGGCATAACACAAATTTTAAAATGTTACTAAAACAGGTGCCTTAGTCAGAAATGTGTTTGTAGATGTGGGGTAAGGGACGATGCATTAACTTTGAAACGAAAAATTTACGTACTTTCATTGGGAAAAACTCCCGATATGTACAAATGTATATATATACATTTTTTTGTTTTTCTTTTACACAAAAAATTAGCAGTTTTACACATCCTCGTGTATGTTTTGAGAATAAATATTAATTAACAGCTTCCCTTTTTGTACGAAACTGTGGCGTCATTTCAAAATAAATTATCATGATTTAAAAGCTAAACCACCTGGATTTTTAAAATGGAAGTGAAACGAAAACGTTTCTTCAAAGACAATTATTGCAAATAATGGAAAATACCGAAAATTTCATACCGATCAGTTACCAAATAATTGAATTTGGTGAAACTCGCACCATTGCGGAGACTACTATTAAACCTTCAACAATCGGCACATTCAGAAGTTTGCTTCATAAGAATATTTTTTGTTATTTAGTCTCCATTATTCTTCTATCAAATGACACTGTTATTCAATAAATCATCAACATGATTAGTAAAGTAATTTAATCATTTATCAGTCACCTCATGTTCTAAATTCACTCTGCAAATGGATAAATCGACTGACCGCACTATATTCGTGATATTTTAATTGTATTTGTTCTTAGATTTACTTGCGAAATTATCAAATTTACTTGCGGAATTATCAGGATGATCTTCTTCTTCTCAGCCAAATTCAAACAAACATACCAGAGGATGAAATATTTCATCTTTTGGATGATTTTGTTTATCGGGAAATGAAGCGGCCCCACCAGTTTCCGGGAGGTTCTGCTCTCAAAGCTGGTAGACGGACGTGCTGTGTTCGACCCCAATCGCGCCCGTCGGCCTAATCCTTCGGAGTTTTCGTGGTTTTCTTCGAACAATGGATTTCCATGCGTAAATACGGGTTAGGTTCTCTTAGAAAGACCCCCACGGAGGGCACTCCCATCTAGGGCCTATATCCCATGCGTACATAATCGGCCGTAAAAAAAAAAAAACAGCAATGAAACACGATAGGAAAACTGTGGAGACAAACTCTTGTGATCCAAAGGCAAAACATACATCACGACGTTGGAGTCATTGCCATAATTAAAGATAAGGCAGAGAACTGTAGAAGCAGCCATTGCCTACTTGATTGACATTCTGTAACCTGAAGAAAAATGGCCTCTAAATTTAATTATTCTTTTGAGTGGAGCAAATAAAATAATAAAGTACCTATAAAAGGGCGACCTCTTCGAAGTAGACATCTCAAACTAATGCACAGTTTCTCATCATTCTGTTTTCGGCAGTCAAATAAACATGTTTCAAGCCAGAAAATGTATTTAATAAAATGTTGTCTTTAACAGTTGAATAATTAAGACTTTTCGTGAGCTTCCTCGTTAACACAAACTTTACGCCCTATCGACAACTAGTTGTACTTTTAAAACTTACGGAATCACAAGAGAGAATAAGTATAACTGTAGTAGAAACAAATTAAGAGTGAGTATAACATAATTGCCAGCCTTCCAGCAATCTTCCGTAAATTTAAATTAATTTAACACAGAGTAAATACATACAGATTTTTTTTAGAAATAAAAGCAAATAAATTCCGTGTGGCTTAACAGTGTTTTCACTTTAAGGGGCTTCCGAGTTGACATCAACTTTACGCCCAGTCTATGGATGATTGTCTTATTATATGTGAGCCATTCGGGATAAAAAGTCTAACTGTAGTTTTAAAAAACTACTATAAAATTTTAATACAATCCTTATAATATTATAAATGTCAATGTGTGTCCGAATGTTTGAATGAAGACAGCGTCTAAACGGATGAATGAATGCTTTTGCACTTTTTGTTATAGATGGATTACAACCCGGAAATGAACATAGGCTATGTTTAATTTATTTTATTCAAATATCTTGCTTAATAATCCAAAATTTCATTATTTTTCATACACAATGAATTGACATTTTTCTGATAAAATTTACCATCTTCCTTTTTTCGTTGCCAAAAAATAAAAACCCAGAATAATAATTTAATTTCCAATTGAAAGATTAAAACGGATATTTTCAAGTATTTTTAATAATACAAGGTGCAAGGATTTTGAGTAAGTGCTGGAAGAAAGCAAATGTGACGTCATATATGGAAAATAAAACGGATATGCTTTGATGTTGAAATAAAATGAGATTGTGTTATGGTATTAATTCTTATTATTTAAAGAGAATTGTTATGAATGCTTACGGTTTATCATCTGAGCGCGGTTAACATAAAGATGGAATTTTTAATTTAAAATTTAAAAATACAAAAAACTTTTGAAGAACAAATGTCAATAATATGCACAGTAAAATTATCAATGTCGAAAATGACGTAATGATTAGCAGGAAATGTATTTTCATTCTTAAAAGTAAAAAGTTAACTAGATTACCTGAATAAAACAATTTTTTGTGAGTGTTGATTTTTAAGCGTTCATTCCAGAAAATTTAAATGACAGTTACTATATTTTTAAAGAAATTTACATTTTCGCTCAAAGAACATAAATGTTTAATATGATTGCGTCATCAAAGTAACACTCAGTATAAATTTTTTTATTGGAAAAACGTTTGTAAATCGTAGTGTGGCAGCTGAATTTTAATTCTACATTTCTTTTAGCTTTAAAAGGGTAAAATATTTGTTGGCATTTTAAAAAGTAGCTCTTTTTAGTGCTCTTTTTTAGGAACAGATGTTATATATTCCAGCGGCCGCCATCTTGAATCTTTTCTTGGCGTGAACACTCCTTTTCCGCCAAGTAGTAAATGTCGCCAAGCAGTGTTTTATGCTCATGTTAGGCTCAACGAAAATAAAATGTAAAACATCGCCAACAAAATTCGCCAAGAAATCTCAAAACATCTAAGATGGCGGCCGCGGGAATATGCTGCATCTAAGCCCTTTTGGATAATAGTTTTTTGTGAAGTATGATAGATTGAGATAAATATGCCTTAGCTTTTAATACAATGTCTAACTGAATTTAAAATGTTATAAAAATTTAAAGAGAGCAATGTCATCACAGCGAAATCAAATTTATCGAGAAATTCACGTAATGCAAGAGCATTGAAAATATCAAAAATTAATGAAACTTTTCCTCAAGCAGAATTGCGTAGACATGAACAAGCCGATAGTCAGGCTAATCTTAGAGATGCTAATACAGCTGAAAAGTCCCAATTGCGTCACCATTATAAGGCTGCTTATTTGGCTTCAAGGAGGGAATGTGGATCACCTGAACTGTCGCAACATAAGTTAAAAGAAGACACTGGCCGCAAGTAAATAAACAATTTATTAATAAATAAACAGCAATAGCCGGCGTTACCATGTCAAGCAAAATAAGCTATTTTGGCGACAATTAGGTACCCCGGTGCGTATATGTCATCTGTGCCATTTTCTTATTACTTCATGATATAAACAGATATCCTGGTTCAGCGTATAAACCTGAGTTATGTCAATGACCTTTTAATGAAGAAAGATCTTATACTAGCCGCCCATGGCGACCAGTTTGGTTTCCTTAAAATTTATGTTTGGGGAAGCATGTTAAGCATTCTATAATGTTTCTTTTATTCATAATTTAACTTACTTGGACACCCCTAACCCTCTCGCTGCGCAACCCTAGATTTCCTCGGAAAACGTAAAAGAAGCAAAATTTGTGCAATCCGAGATTTCTTCGGGGATTCAATTGTTCCACTGGCGACTATTTTTTAATTCAACTCGGACCACTTTTTAAGTACAAAAAATTCCATATAGACTTTAACAACATCTACATGAAAAATACACTGCAAAATTGATTTTCTTAAAATAGTGGTGCGAAACTATAAAAATAGTCTCCAGTGACAGCTCTGACTTCGCCTTAGGCTGCAAGAGGGTTAACTATAACTAATATAATCCCCTAAGCTAATATTAGTTTTTGTTGCATTAAAATATCTCAATTTGTTGATTTTCTCTAAGAAAGTAAAACCTATTGGTTTACAACGAAAGTCTATGGGAATTCGACGAAATATTAGAGATATCGCTAAGTTGGCGACAGAACAGTCCCCCCCCCCCCCTATGGGTATAGGGGGCCCCCCTTATTATGCCCTCTTATAGGTATGGGGATGTATTAAATAACCAATAATAACCAATCAATAACCAATGTTCAATAACAAATGCGTTCAATAACCAATGAGATTCGTTTTATTTGGGCGTTGCTATTAAACAATTAACAAATAACTGCGATTTCTATGCCAGGTACGACAGCATAATATATAAATAGATTGTCTACTGTAAAATGTGATAAAGAATTGGTTTATTATATATGTTTTTAATTATCGGAAGGAGAAATGCTTTGCTTAATTAATTCATTTCTTCATCTTTTTATGTTACGTGAACGACGTCACGGGTAACAGCTAGTAAAGATATAAAATGAAAAAATTACTTTTAAAGAAAAGCGGTATTTTAAAGTTAAGTAGTAATAATCTTACTGGTTAAGAAAAAATAAAATAAAAAGAATAAAAGTTAAGATTCAGGTTAAAAAATATGTTAAGCACAGTTAAGATAGTTACGCTGACAGGCTGTCGGGCAAGGCTGGTAAAGTGTGTGATAGATGTTACGTCACAGGAAAAACAAAAAAAAGGCACTTTTCAATAGTCCATACATTTTTTTTTCTTTTGTTACTAGGTAACAGTAAAAGTGATCTAGAAGATCGTAAATGCTAGGTAATAGCAATATTTTTTTTTAAATATATATATATATATATATATATATATATATATATATATATGTATATATGTAAAAAAAGTAAGATAGTGATAGGAAAAAAGATGAATTTTGACAGTTGTGAAGAACTCAAGGTCCCTCAACATCCATAATAATGGAATATCTGGGGCGTTTTCTATGTTCAGGCTCGAGGGCGTCATAGTCCGGCAATTCAGCCAGAATTTCATTAGGGAGATTGTATAGGTTACCATAAAATTTTTTGGAAAGGTCGACTACTCTTTTCCTGAAGGTAGGGGCATTAAGGTCTCTACGGATAGTGGAGTTACGGAGGTAGCGTGAAGCATTACGTACAATTCGTAAGTGTTTTTTGTGGAGTTGACTGAGACTGTCCATAGTAGATTTGCATGTGAATCCCCAGATATGGCAGGCGTATGTCATAATGTGTAGAATACAGGCATTATAAAGAATATACTTGTTGTATATGGCAAGAGTAGAGCTGTTGAGGAGGGGTTTAAGTGCTTGAGAGGCCCCAGCGACTTCGCCCCTGATGTTACGAAAGTGTTGTTTCCAAGTAAGACGTTGGTCAAGGGTGACCCCCAGGTACTTAGCATTTTGAATCCATTCAATGGTGGTGTTATTAATGGTAAGCCTATTAGGATAGATTAGTTTTCTAGAAAAGTAGACAACTGAGGTTTTGCTTTCATTGATGCGAACACGCTATAGGTTGCACCAGTAAATAAATAAGTCGATGTGAGCCTGCAGGCGTCTGTATAGTGTGCACGGGAGATGGGCTGCTGCGTATATTGCAGTGTCGCCCGCATAGAGGACTAAATAAGTATAGAGTGAGCGTGGTATGTCATTAAAGAATAGGTTGAATAATAGTGGGCCAAGGACACTGCCCTGAAATATCCCACTAAGGATAAGGAAAATTGCAGAAAGGATATTGTTGATGCGGACGCTGAAGGAGCGGTCGCAAAGGTATGAGAAGATTAAAAATATAAGTCTAGCAGGGAATCCAAGCTGAATCAATTTGTAAATAAGGCCTTCATGCCAGACTTTGTCGAAAGCTTTTGCGACATCCAAAAATGTGGCGGCAGCTGGGATCTTCGCGTTGAGATTTTCACTAAGAAACTCTACAACACGAAGCAGCTGGTGTTGTGTTGAGTGCTTGGGCCTAAAGCCAAACTGCTCGGGCATAAGAATATTGTTCGGTTCAATGTGCTGTTGCAACTGGGCCCTAATGACGCGTTCAACAACCTTGCTAAGAGATGGTAGTAAAGAGATAGGTCTATAACTAGTAGGACCAGATAGATTATTGCCAGGTTTAGGGATAAGAGAAATAATAGACATTTTCCAAGGTTTTGGGAAGTAGTTAAATTTGAAAATAGAGTTGGTTAGATGAGTTATATAGAGAATGCAGTTAGTATTAACGTTTTTGAGTGCAGTATTAGAGATTTTATCATACCTAGGGGCCTTGCGATTTTTAAGTTTTTTTTATAATAGTACGAATGAGTTGGATAGTAATGGGTTGAATAGTAATGGGGGGTCATCAGGGGGGTTGGCCACGAAATTGCGAACAGTTTCGCTGACCCGGGAAAGATGATCCTGGCTAACGAGGTTAGGATGCGGAGAAAATTGCTCAGCATAAGATCTGGCAAGCATATTGGCTTTATCTTCGTCAGTATAAGCAGTTTTATTATCAGCAGTTAGGGGGGCGGGATGGGTGTGAAGTTCTTATTAAGTTTGCGTTTAATGATCCAAAGAGAATTATCCTCGCTAGAGATATTTTTGAGAAAGTTATTCCAGTTTTTTTATTTTTCATTAAAGATCGCATTTTTGATATTATTATTAAGTCTATTGATGATGGGTTTAAGGGCGGGATCTCTAGAATTTTGAAAAAGACGCCGGAGCCGATTTCTCTCTTTACTCATGTTATGAATGTACCTTGGAGGTGTGAAATAGTTATTGTTTTTTGAAATAATGAACAGTAGCATTATTCTGAGCATTAGTGATATGGGTATTTAAAATGTTAACAGCAGAATCAATATCGTCATTATTATTAATTTCTGGATAGGTGAGGTCAATGTTTTCAAGAAAACGTGCGAACTTCGGCCAGTCAATGGCAACGGAGGGAGTAGGAGAAAGAGGGTTAATTAGGTCAATTTTAAAAGGAACAGGTAAATGAGCAGAGCTTAAGTCGTTAATCACAGTAGTAGTTACAGGATAAGGAAAATTTTTACTGATAGCAAAGTCAATTATGGAATCGTGGGTATTGGCTGTCGTGGATATGTGTGTTGGTGTGTTGGGAGCATGAAGGCTAAACTGGTGGTGAGATATAAAATTATGAAGAGAAGTACCTCTTTGGGTGGTGGAATGGCAATTCCAGCGTCTGTTTTTTGCGTTATAGTCGCCAGCAATGAACGAGTTATTGTGCTTTGAAAATAAATGAGTTAAGCTATTGATAGGTAAATTACCACCAGGTTTTACATAAATAGAAGTGAGATTAATATTGTTATTATTAGAAAGTTGTAAAATAACACTGGTGTAGTCCATTTCTGCTAAGTTGCTGTCATTAGTTGTGCAGTGTGGAATGTGATTCTTAATGTAAATGGCTGAGCCTCCATAACGGATGTCAGTAGCGCGTGGTGTGTAATGCAGCCTGTACAATCTATAGAAAACCTACTGCAAACCTAGCGATAATGTCAAGCAAAACAAATACACCAATAAACTATAAACTTGCAGCCCTAAATACCTATATCTATAGAGCACTGTATATATGTTCAACAGAAAAGTTATTAAAAGAAGAATTAAGGATTATAGAGAACATAGGGCGTAACGCTGGCCATCGAAGAAAAACAATAGACAAGCTAATCAGAAAAGCGAAAGAAAAAATTAACTGGATCCAACCAGGACAAAATAAAAAGGATTATACACCCCCCCCCCCCTACCATACATGAACGGAATAGCACTAAAAATAAAACGCGAAATTAGTAAACTCGGAAAGATAGTCCCAATCACACCCAACCCTTCCCTATTTAAAACGATACGAAATGAAGCAGAAAGATACGACGAATTACAGACGGCAGGAGTATATAAAATTAAAGCCTCAAATACAGATAATAAGGAAATTACATACATCGGGATGACAAAGCGAAAAATAAGCGAAAGGTATAAGGAGCATATCCGCGACATAAAATATAATAATCAAGCAACAGCCTTCTCAAGAACAAATTTAAAAAACCCCATAATACCTCAATCAATAAAAATAGAAAAAATAGCTGCATATGATAATCCCCACAACACCCTAATGAGAGAGGCTATCGAGATTAACCTCGAAAGAAAAAATGTATGCAACGATATGGCGCATGCAAATGTTGACTCCCGTTGGCTAAAAATGCTGGAAAGAGGGGGAAAGTGAAAAGGGAGAAGGGGGAAAAAATGAAAAGAGGGATGATAAAAGGTCGAAAATGAAACTGCGAGTCGCCAAGAGAAACTGAAGAAGTCCAAGAAATGGACGAAAACGTTTTTTCAGAGAAGTGCCAAAGAGTATGGACAATGCAATATATATTTATAAATAGCATAGTTTTAACGATATACCGGAATTTATGTCCTTTTTAAGTAAAAAAATGTGGTTTGGTTTTTTAAGAAAAGTAAAGAAATGTAAATTATAATGTTTGTTTTTAATATGTACAAAACGAAAGATAAAGGATTTTTTTAAATGAAAATTAAGTGTCATGAATCTTTATATATTAATGTAAAACAAATGTGGTAAAAGTGTCTATACTGGTGGCTACTATAATGCCTGAAATATAGGTATAAGAAAATTTAAGTATAATATGGGCATTAAATGAGACAGAAATTACTGTCGAAAAACACTGGCTAATTATGTAGTAAATATTTCTTTGAAATCGTTGGTATAGCTGGTATCTGAGGTACCTGTATTATTATCATTAGTTTTAGCAGTATCACTATCCGTAGAGACGGGATTATTAGCATTAGTAGTGGTTTCAGTGGTTGCAGGAGCGAGGTGCAGAGCAGAGAGAATATTAGCAGAGTTATTCCGTGTAGAATCATGAAATAAAATAAATAAAATTTTATCAGATACATTTTCTGGTTCCAAATGTGTTCAAATTTTTAAAATATGTATAAAGTAATTGTATAAAAGAAGAGGAAACAGTTAAAATTTTCACTTGTTCAAAATAGTCAATATGAAAATTTTATGTCACTGTGTGCTACTAATGTCATTTTATTTTTTAAGTAAAAATTCTGTATCACAATATTCAAATATTTATTTGCTTAAAAGACGTTACAAAAAAACAGTAAAAGTAAATTAAAAATCATACATAAATAAATAAATGTAAATAAAACATAAATATATGGCGCGTTCTATGATTATTGTTTATATTCGATGATTTTTTCCATTTTTCATATGCATTGTATTTGTAATTTTTTGTTATACATTCTGATGACGACTCAGTGAAAGATTTGAAACACGTCAATATAGATTTTTAATTTACTTTTAATGTGTTTTCATAACGTCTTTAAACAAATAAATATTTTAATAGTGTGATATGTTTAGTAGTGGACGTAATTTTGGCTTATTATTAGTACTTATTTACATTTGTAAAAATTCTGATTAAAAAAATGTTATTTTACTTGAAATAAAAATGGGGAGATTGGCAGCTATGCTAACCTTTGACGATGTGGGAAGTCACCATCACTCTTCCTTGCTGCATACTGTAGTAAGGTGGTTATCTCGATTAAGAACGTTGACACGTTTGATAGAATTTCATTTGACTAGGGTTGTCGAAAAAGTATACTTTTACAAAAAAAAAAAAAAAAAAAAAAAAAAAAAAAAACGCTAACTGTTTCCCCACCAAATATGTGAATATAATATTGCAATTTTTCAAAATACAATTCGTTGTTTCTTGAAGGATTTTTTAAACTTTTTTAGATATTTTATACTTATTATTAACTAATTTTTATTTTTAAAGGCTTTTCTTTAAAAATCTTCAATGTTAATAATCCGATAAGTGGTCTCGAAAATTGCATTTTCAGAAAGTTATGCTGCTGTAAAATCAAGAAATATTATTTTAACAGAAAAATTTTATCGATTCGCAAACTTCGTAATGTAGGGCTTTAAAATGCACCAGGTCTCAATGCTAGGTGCGAGCAACACTAAAAGGCGTTCCCTTGTAAGGTTCTTTATTAATTATTAAGGTGCTACTTGGCGCAGTACAATATAAAATTAGAAAAAACGTTAAAAACGTCAGAATATGTAAACTATGAGCAGACTAGATTCGGTAGCATTTAGCTTACCGTCCTCAATACAAAGATTAACGGAAATTTGCTCAATTATATAGGAGGAGGCGGATTCAAATGAGAAGTTCATTGACCAATAGGAAAAGAGTAAAATACGAGTAAAAGCCAATAGGAGAATAGTAAAGGCAATGCAACAAAAAATGTGAAAAATGCTGATAGTTATTGTGAAAAAGAGGATAATTAATTGTCTTGAATCTTTATATATTTATAAAAAATGTTGACAATATTCTTAAGTGTGAATTCGTTATTCCGCCTTTATCAGATTGTTAGATACATTGCATAAAATCCTCTTTTCTTAATTACTATAAGCTATGTTTGTTGTCTACAGAAAAATACTAACTATAAAATAAAAAAACTGAAAGTAACTTCAGTGATTTGACATCACACAGCGAAGTGAAATCGCTTTTAAAAACCAGAATGCTACAAAATTTCGTAGTCATTTGACATATGAATTCAAATTATTATTTCACAAAGCAAAATTAGTTGTACCTTTTCATAACGAGATATCTCTGCAGAGTAGGGATGCCTTTTAACCAGCCACCAAAAATAAATACAGACGCCGCTCAGAGAGAGTATCAGATGACAGTCTCCTGCAATGATCATCAATTGATCTTGTCATTAGAAAACTGTGAAAAACATTTACAGATTTCACATAAATTAATATCAATTGTTAGGCATGTCCTTGATCTATCATGTATGGCGAAGTTTTGGCAATATCATCTTATTGGTGGTAATTGTTAATAAATTGAGTATTAGAATAAGAAAATATAATTGTACTGTAAGGGCAATTCACAATTATTCATGGCCCAAGATTAGTAGATAATATCAGATAATTTATTGCATTTATCATTAATCGATCCGGTCATTAGAAAATTGTAAAAACAATGTAATTACAGATTTTACATAAAGTAATATTAATTGTAAGATAAGTGCTTCGATCTGTCATGTATGGTGAAGTTTTGACATATCATCTTATTGGAGGTTTGTTAATAAATTGAGTATAATGATAACATTTTTTATAATTTTATTGTAGGGGAAATGCACAATGCTCAACTGTTTAGACTAATATTTACATTCTCCTTTACTGTTTCATTGCAATGCATCTAAGGACGATTAGTTTTAAAAAGCGTAGGGCATGGTATGGTTATGTAGGTCTGTCATAGAAATGCATTCTAGAAAGCTCTAAGTTTAAAAGTTTGGGAACTGTTAGACAGATTTTTGCACTCAGCAAAATCCGTTTCTCTCGTATTTCCCAATCCCCCAAGAACTTTTGTGCATTATTGGAGTGAACCATGAATTAAAAATGTTAAATAATTGCTTGTGATCGTATTTCCTGTTCTAGAAATCTTGTTATGGAGAATATATACTCAAATTAACATATAAATGCTCCCCTAAATTAATTTAAATTAAATATTTGAATAGAGAATTTGATTAAAATTTTTTTTGCAATTTAGGTATTTGAAGTTTTGCGTTGCGTAGCTTCGACTTACCAAGATTCCGTATAAAGCAATCAACCCACAAATGCACATTTCTGCTAGGATTAAAATTAAATCACACATAATGTCATTGAGTACACCAATGTTTTCAGATTAAATTAAAAAGGTTTATTTAAAACACACATATAAAACACACATAAAACGCAAGATCGTGAAAATTTTAGGCCAAGGTTGCTTAGTTTTGCATAGTCTCAACATTTTGCTCTTTACAAACTTATTAATTATATTAACTAATAACGTCAAAATTTAATCTCAAAATATTGCTTGTGCAATACACCGTATTTATTATTTTTACTTTAACAACTATTTTTCTTTAATTAAATTTTCTTTATTATGTTAATCAATATGATTTATTGAATTCCTTTTATTTACACAAGTATTACTTAAAAGCCCTATCCGATCCGATACATGACACATAAGTGTTTTCCCTGACAAAATCAATACATTCATTAAAAAATGGCAAGTGGGGAAAATGAAAAATTTATATCTTTCACAAAAGAGTCGAGAAAATGTCACAGATACGGACAAAGGAGATAAATCCATTATCAATCCGTAGATACACATACAAGCACTAAATAAAAATAATGACTAGAGAGATTCTACCTCTCTCAGATGGATTTACCATAAATCTGTCTTAGGAAAAAATATATATTTTTCTATTTTGCTTTTTCTTAAGGTCATTCTTTTGCTGACCATTCGGAGTGGATTTTTTCTGCTTCCCATTTTCCTTTCTTCGCTTTAGTGGAGATCACGAAATTATGCTTTTGTCCTTTCCATTGGTACTGCGTTCTAGCCTCCTGAAATTAACGTCGTCTTACTGTCTATGTTTACTTCTCATCATCTGAGTAGCGGATGGACGTATTGTAAATTCATGTCTATCTGCTTGTCGCAGTATCGCAATTTGTTGTCTTGTTCAACATAACAGATGTTGTCTGGCTTGGAGATTTATTTATCCAACCATAAATTTATTTCACGGTAGTCCTTTAGGGGTAGTCGATTTTCCAATTTCAGTAACTTGCTTTTTATTTCATATGTCTTTATGAATAATATTCTATTTTATAATCGCGACTTCTCGATTAGATGACGTGATTTTAATCCTCATCAGTAACTACTGCACTAAAACTTAAATAAGTTTAAAAATGCATACCACAGCGGAATCAAATTGAACTTTATATTAAGAAATGTGATTATAGCATGATTATTTTTCTAATAGTGTAAGATTCTTTCTGCCGAATTGTGGAAATCATTCTAATTCATTCATTTTTATATCAAATCAAGGCTTTAGTTGTAAGTATGACTTGTAGCGATGCATTTCTTCTGATGTTATATACGTATTCTGCAATCAAAACTTACATATTCGCGTATTACTTTTACTTTTTAGCATTTTGTGACTCGGTTAGATAATTATTAGTGCCTGGTCAATTATTGGTGCACTCAAAATAGTTCTCAACTATAAGTAAGTAGTGTGTTACGTCTTGTAACGTCATCTATTGATGGCGCTACCATCCCTGTCCTCTTCCCACATATCAGTAAATATCTGAGCATTAACACATTTATTTTGCTTTCTCTTAAGATATACCACTGTACTGTGAAAATTATTATTCTTTGTGCCTTTGGGGTCATTATTTTAAAATTACAAATGATATTTGTAATAGCAACTCATTTTATAGATTGATTGTTAAAAAGTGACATTTTTCTCAATCAAAAAACAAAATGTGCTTTTAATTCAAATGTACAGTGGAGGCCAAAATTGTGGACACTTTTAGGTAGCTTTCATTAGAAAAAGTAAAAATCTACATTTTTCAGCCGTCAGAAGGAAAACACTTCGGGAACTTTTGTTATATTTTCGCAGATCATGACCCCCAGATACCAAACCAACCTTCGTCGAAATGCTAATTTATATATGTTGCATTAATAATTCTAACAATATTAAATACTAATAACAATAATAAAATAATAAATAATCTAGGAATAACCTTGTATAATAATAATATATCAAATAAATTAATAAACAATAGTAATAAATTTTTGTCAACATAAATGTAACTATACAACTGTACAATCTTTGATAGTTTTTTACCATGATCTTTTCATTATTTACAGATCTGTATTCTCTCAGTGTAATATCAGTATCAATCACAACAACTGTTAGTAACCGAGAGGTTCTGCTGTCGAAGCTGGTAGACGGGAGGTGCTGGGTTCCATCCCAATCGCGCCCGTCGGCCTAATCGTTCGGAGTTTTCGTTGTTATCTTCGGACCTTGGGTTTACAAGCATAAATACGGATTAGGTTCCCTTATAAAGACCCCCCACGAAGGGCACTCCCGCCTGGGGCCTATATCCCTCGTGTTGATAATTGTCCTTCAAAAATCAACCAACCAACCACAACAACTGTTAAATCTTACGAATTTTTATTTCTCGTATTATTTTTAATCTTAGATAAGTTTTGAAAAAAGTAATGATTTGCGACCAGAAATGAAGACATTATGAGGTGCATTGGCCTCATTCGTTCTTTCAAGGGTTAAATCATCGTCACTGTTTCAGTAACTTATATCTTTTATTTTAGCACAGTTATAAAAAATTATTCAAATATCTATATAATTAATTCATAGCATTCTTAATACTGGTATTTCAAGTTACTGTATTTCCATCAATATAAAAATATTTAACATTTTTATAAATAATAATAATATAATGTTAATCCTGTATCACGAAATAAATTCATATCTATAAATATCTCGGAACATCATTCATTCATAAGTGAGTCGTTAAATCTAATTCCCGTTTATCTGACAGATAGGAATTACATGCACACTCAAATAAAGAAAATTAAAAAAATCATAAATAAAAAAAAATATGGAAAGGGAAGTTATAATGTGCTTATAAATTCGCATCTGTAAATTACATTTACTTGTTCTGACAAGTTATACTACTCTATTACTGCTGGACGTGATCCACTACTGATATCGTGACCCCAGTTACTTCATTCCAACTAGAAAAATAATCCAATGTTACCATAATGCAACATTTATACTATATATATATATATATATGTGACATTCCGGTGACACTCCTATATATCGACGTAAATGTAGTACAATAATCAATGCCAAAAGCTTTCCCAACCCTCCGTTATCATGAGACAACTGGGGCGCAGACATGGTGGCGAATAGAAGGCCGACTCAAGAAACATTGAAAGAATTTCCCATTGAATAATTAATAGAGGCATCGTAAATTTAAACGGTATTTATTTGGCAGACACATATTATGCCAATTCCAGTAGACTAGCCATCTGCTCTCGAAATATAGCTGTATCACTTCATAATAAACGAAATGATGTTAAATAGTATTAGAATCCACACAAATCAAAAGTCGAACCACAAGTGACGGGGTTTTATTAATCAAACGAAAAGCGTATAAAATCCTAGCCATTACAACAGTATAAATACTCAAATAAACAGGGCGCGAACGGATACATTGCAAGTGAAGAAACCAACCCCGATGAAAGAGCCGGAAGGACGGGGCGGAAGGCAGTCTACGATACGACGAGCTCCGAAGGAAGGAGGAGTACGTGTGACAAAGATGATTGGACTTAATATTCAAGGCGTCAGTTTTATAACCTAGACAAATGTTGGCGAGAAGCTGACGAGGAATTATGGGATATGGAACATCATAGAATTAAAAATATTAAAAACATTGAAGGAAAAAGAATCGTCTCAGAATAAAATGAAAGAAAGTAATTTAGTGGTTTTATAAGAAGTAAGTTACGAACGGATTAAGGTTTTTAGAATAATAATTAAGGAATACGCAGGCTTAAACGCATGAAATAAAAGACAAAAAATATTTAAAATGTTATTAATGATAGGTAAAAAAGGGTTAGATATTACGAATTTGGAATAGTTTTACTATGATAAAAGGGCGAAAATTTGTATTATTACATATATGTATATATATGTTTATTTTCTGAATTTTGTCATCCTGTAACTATCGAATTTTTGAATCGATTTGGATGAAATTTTTCATATGCATAGCACATACTAATATCGCGACCGAGTTCGTTGGCCAGCTTCATCCGTCATTGTGTTTTAAAATGACGGGCATTTGAATTTTGTGGACACATTTAGAAATTTTAGGTTTTCTATCTTTCTTTTTAAAATCACGTAAGTTGTTAACTTACACTGTGTGACTCTTTAAAATATCTTTTAATGTTTCTAAAACTCTGTTTAAAATGATACATAAGTGTTTGTATTTTGTGAAACGTAACATTTTCTATAAGTATATAATGTTAGAAAACATAAAAAAAAAAATCAAAAATTATAAATTATAAAATGGCATTGTCAGTGACGTTAACCAAGTTAAGTATAAAGTTTAACAGTTATATTTAATGCAGTGTTACACAGTTTTCCTCTGTGCTAACTTCTTGAAGAGTAAACAGGTACATGTTTTTCTAGATGGTGTGTCGGGTAGTATGGAATGTCAGCTAGACAACTGTTTCAAAACGAGTCTTAAAATCAAACAATTTTTCAACAATCTGATAATTTATACACTGTAAAAAAAAAAAAAAAAAAAAAAAAAAAAAAAAAAAAAAAAATTCTATCAAAGTTCTATGGATTTACATGCTTACTAAACTTTCATCTGTAACTGCACAGAAAAATCTGTAAGCCTACAAAACCAGTTTTTGTAAAGCTACAGAAATCTGTAGCGTTACAAATGAATCTGCTAAAATTACACTAATCTTACTAAAATTTTCTTTGTAACCCTGGGTGCAGTTACATGAATAGTTCTAGGCATCCCAATTTCCTAAAAAATTCTTTGTAATATTACAGATTTTTTGATTTTCGGTGCAACAGTATACCTATTACTTGAATTTTGTTGTTGCCGTTACATAAAAAGTTCTGGGAATCCGAGTTTCCTAGAAAACTTAAGTCACTTTACAGATTTTTTTTTTTTTCACAGTTTAGATGAAGTACTAAGATTTAATCATTAAATAATTTTGGTTAATCTTGTAAATCGTGGTTTTTCTTGTAATTTTAATATTTCTTATTGTCCCATTCCATATTACCCGACATTATCCGAGAAGTGTAACCATTTTTTTAAAACTAAATATTGATATGTATTTTTTTTCTTCCACTTTAAACGCATTAAAATTGTGTTAATAAATAGTCAAAATTTGTTCTTTACTATTTTTTAATGCATCTCTCCCTCTCTTTTATTTTACATTGGCTTACAAATAAAAATGTAAATGGTATTCCGTACACTGTAAAAAATATGTAATTCTACATGTGTAAAGTTAGAGAAACTGTATGCTTACTAAAATTTTATCTGTACACTGTACAAAAAAAAAATATGTAAATTTACAAAACTAGTTTTTCTAAGCTGCAGAAACCTATAGCTTTACAAAAGAATCTACTAAAATTACAGCAATCTTACTAAATTTTCATCTGTAAACCGGGTTGCAGTTACATAAAGAATTCTATGAATTACAGTTTCAAAAGAAATTCTTAGTAACCTTGCAGATTTTTTTATTTACGTTGCAAAATGTATTTGTTACATGAATTTTTGTTGTTGTCGTTATATAAAAAGTTCTAGAAATACGAGTTTCCTAGATAAAAATTAGTAACATTACAGATTTTTTTTCGTAGTGTAATACCTTAACTTCCTCTATTTGACAGAATTAATTTTAGGATTTTTCACCTAGATTTATTCCAGATTAATTCCAAATTTTTTGTGATAATTTTATTTCGTCAATTTTTCAACAACCTAAAAAAATTGAAACAATTCAAATTGCAACTCAGTTAGTACAGAGGAGTTGATATAGACTGAAATTTGATTGCATTAAAGAAAAAAAATTGTGATTCAAGTAAACTCTTAAACATTCAAAACCTCAAACTAATAAGTATTTTCAGCAAACTTAGTTAAAACAAAATTTAAAAATAATAAAAAATTACCAAAAAGTAAAATAAATAAAAATATATTTCTTTAGTAATTTATTGGCCTTTGTTGATTTGTACAAATAAGAAAATAATGTATATAAAGATTGCTAACAATTTTCAGCTGAGTCACATTTTATCATTAGAGACTGCAGATTTTCTGATATTTTTTATAATTAATTAAATTTATTTAAGTTTATTTTTGTTTGTGTATATATTAGTTAGAATATGCATAGTTAGGAAATCAAAAGACATCTTTTTACCTATATATTTGCATATGTATCTATTTGAAATTCTAAACTCTATAATTAAATATTTATTTTATCGTAATTGGGACATTTGGCAAATTCACAAAAAAGCCTTAATTAAAAAAAAATCCCGATTATGCGTTTAGAAAATTGATCACATTTAAAAGAAAAACCACATGAAATATAACATAATATTTTGTCATTCGCTTACCAGTATGTGTCCTTTTGATAAATGACCATCTGACCGCATTAATGGAACTAGTGATAAATGTTTTGTACCGTGTCTCCCTCCTTTTCTTTGAATGTTGATATTCATTACAAACTTCCTGCAAATTTACCTCTACAGATGTCAAAGTTAATCCATTAATATTTTATTTATGAATAATGTACTGTATGTATTTTTAGAATAATGACGCAAATATATTTTGTCCCCTCCATTAATTTTCCTTTTCAAATTGCAAAATGTGTGAAATTTAATAATTATTCAATATTCTTTAATTTTAAAATAACACTCATTTTTTTATGTATCGATAAAATATAAAAGATCTGTGTCCTCTTATTTTGTTTATTTTTATTATTATTATTATAATTCATACATTAAAACTGATAGAGTAACTTTTCTTGTGTTTTGTAGCAAATAATAATTTATTTAATTACAAATATGTCAAATTGTGAAAGAATATCTAAAACTTTTTTTTTTTCAATTTATTTATGCATACGATAAGAAAATTAAGATAAAAAAAATGGAGTAATATTTTTTTTTAAATACTGTAATTTAAGGTAAATATAATTATATATTAAAATTTGAAATATTTCATCTTTTAATAAGCAACTAAATAACGCTCATGTAGCAATATTTCTTTTTACAGTAACAGGTATGCTGTAATGGCTTGATCGCATTATAAACTGTGTGCATGTGCATCACATTACACTTCTATATAAATAAATACAATCCGAAACAATAAAAGTAAAGGAAGAAAGTATCCAAAGTATATAACAAAAAATAATAACTGTAGTCATGATACAATTAAAATTGTATGGTGTAATACTTTTTCTTTTTTACATTTTCATTAAATGCACCTCTAAGATTTGTATGGTTGTAAAAATAAATAAATAAAAGTGAGAACACAAAAGCAAAGAAAAAGAGAAAAGTGGGATTTGATTGGTTATTATGTTTTATTTCAGTTTTTGTTTTTTTTTGTTTTTGTTTTTTAATCTGAAAAGTCTCTACATGATTTTCCGAATACTTCATAGAATACCGTGCATTTAGATAATTTTTGACACAATGGGATGGGATGGACACTTGCAGTACGAAATACAGTTTGGAAGATATCATGTTCAAGCACACACGTACATCATGATAAAGATGCTTTCCTTAAACTACGAGTTTTCAAATTAATAAGCTTAGGAAGCCCCCAAACTGATATTGTAACAAAACTGTCCTACCGGTTTTTTCAGAACGGTTTTGCTGTAGTGTTTTCTGAGCGGCTTCGGCCTCCGCTCGTATCACCATTTTTGTTAAAATGTCTTTCAAGACTTTTGTCTTTCTCGATATGGACTTTATTGGTTATGGTGAAGCTAGTGATCTACGTCATAACATCGTCTTCAATAAGACAAATCCTGATTATCCAGGCTTTCGACAA
Organism: Maratus speciosus; assembly: GCA_963932465.1. NCBI lineage: Eukaryota > Metazoa > Arthropoda > Arachnida > Araneae > Salticidae > Maratus > Maratus speciosus. The sequence continues at coordinate 375,206,682 of OZ010788.1, read as the reverse complement.
TATTACAGGCTGGTTGAATTCTATCGTGCTGCACTAAGATATATTAAATTTCAGTTGGAAGCGCACGACAGATCTATTAAGTACAACAAGATCACACGTAAAGATTATAGTTTTGCAGCTAAGGAAACTAACCTCAACGCCGGACTGGAGACCATCAGCGACGAATTTCAAGAAAATATTTGAGTAACTGGTTTGTCATTACTTAATTATATTATTGTTGAGGATCTCCCCTTCCCCCACTGCAAATGATCTTGGTTAAAATTTAGATATTGAAACCGGTTATGATTCTAATTCAAATTAAAAACAAGTAAAAATTAAATTTAAAAAATCAAAAAACTGACAGCGTAAAACGCGAACTAATTAATTATTTTTCATCAATGTGAAACTATTTTTTAAATTACTTACCTATTTTTTTTATTTACTTGTATTGAAGACTTTTAAGTTGTGTTTAATTGTTAGTTCATGTCTATAAACACTGTTTTGATGGGGCCTATAGATGTTTATGAAGGTTAGAGTTGCAGTAAAGCTAGAGATCCTACACTGTAAAAAAAAGGACTAACTACTGGCAATCTAGACGCCAGTACTATTTCCGTTTTTTACGGGTATTTTTACCCATAAATTAAAGGAAAATTTCCGTTTTTAATCAGAAAAACGGAACATTTTCTATGATTTATGGGTAAAATTTTCCGTAAAAAAAACGGAAATAGTACTGGCGTCCAGATTGCCAGTAGTATTTCCGTTTTTTTTTTTTTTTTTTTTTTTTTTTACAGTGTACCTACACAACTTCCAGGTTGTGTAATATTTAAATGGAGCCTCTGACTGTAAAACAGTCAATGAAACATCGTCTCATTGTACCTATCCGATGATATGCCACTCAATATGGTGCGCATTTTTTTTTGTCTCTACCGCTATTTTTATTTTACGGACTTCATTTTGAATTTATAAAAACAAACCTAGCCTATAACCATTGGACAGTTAAGACAAATCGATAGAGACCTTATTCATTAAAATCCATCCAGCCGTTGGGGTATTTCCAGGGTATAAAATAATCCACATACCCAGATATGCGTGAAACACATAACCCTTCTTGCCAGTCGGGTAACAAAACAACAGACGTTATGATGTTGACGAAAATAATAATTGGATTACTGTAAATAAGAAAAAATTCCTTCCTAACTCTACTTTCTAAAATGATGAACAGAAAAACTAAAAAATACGGATCCCCCTTCCTTCTATAAAGAACACATGAAAAATTGGGACATCTTGTTAATTGCATTAAAATTTTCTGCTCTTTCAATTTACCATATGTATGAAAATGTAAACCACATTTGCTTTAAAGGAGTATCCAAGGTTGTCGGTCAGTGATGATTTGGAATTGCTTTGATGCAAAAGGAAAATTAAGTTTAGTTTTCACCAAGACAAAGATGAGCTCCCTTGATTATCAAGATATTCATGGTAATAATTTTGTTTCCCTTAAAGATGACCTTATAGATCGGAATTTGGCTTTGCTTCAAGATAACGCTTCTGTTCACAAGTCTGTGCACACTGCAGCTTTGTTACCTGAAAACAATAATAAAACATTGGACTTTCTAGCTAAACACTCTGACCTAAAAGTTGCGGGGAATCATCAAATTTATGCTAACAGAAAGCAGTGGGATTCGATTGCTGAAATGAAAGCAGCCATTTTGGAAACATGGAACCAAATACTCATTTCAGATGCAAAAACATGCACAAATCCTTTCAAAAGCGTCTTTTGGAAGTCATCCGTATAAAGGAAAGCAAACAAAATACTCAAAATTAACGTACAAACCCTTTTACGAATGTAATTTAAATTTTAAATATACTGGTTCTGAACTTGATTTCCATTAAGTTGTGCTATGTTTGAATTTGATGTTTGCTTTTAATTAAAAAACATAATATTGCATTTTAAAAGAAATAATAAAACTTGCATAATTTTATGTGTATAATTTATTATTGATATCGAGCTTTTCACCACTGTTTATGTAAGAAGTTTAATTAAATGCATGTAAAACACCAACAACAGCAAAACAAATTCTGTAATTTTTTTCTGAACTTAAAACGTCTGTTTAATTTCTCTAGTAAATAACCGTATGTTCCAGATATTTTTCATAACACCGAGCTGCCTTGATCCAAGTATAGCAAATATGGGGTTAATCCAAGTATAGCAAATATGGGGTCAATTATTGGTATTATTATTTGAAAATTCAAAGTTAGTGCAATTTTTAATATATAGGCGACATCTCTCTCAAAACCTGCATTGATATTCGGAAAGTAGACAAAAGTCTCAGTTAAACGGTAGCTCTCGCATATCTTCACTTATTTTCCCTGGACTGTCCATAATTTCCTAGTTGAAGAAAATGGATTCGTTTCTTGAAAAAAAAAATTTTCCTGTTATTAATGTAGCTATTTATTTTTAATTTGTATGTCCAATTTTTAAAATTATACGTTATTGTGTAATATATGCAATAAAGAGTGGAGATGTTTTTAGCAGTTATTAGCAGTGTTATAGCTATTCTAAGAACTTTCAAATCATCTCAATATATCGGCACTGTTAAAATACGTCAAGGAAACATTTTATGAACGAATTTTCAAGAATGAAAACGTTTCATAAATTCTGTCTTTTTTTTTTTTTTGTAAGATGTGTTGTTTTAACAAACTATGTCGCATGCAGGAGCTTTGAAATCCCCTGTTTTTATTAAGTAACAAAAAGGTCCACTATGTTGAACAGCAAATAACTATGAATAAGAACACCGATTGTCAGTACGAAACAAAACCAAGATTAGTACAATCAACATTATCGAACATATGTTTTAGAACGTCATTTTCATGATATTGTTTCTAATACGACATAATCGTCTCAGATGTTTTTCATGGTGAATACTTTACACTTCATTTTTTTTCTTATTCAACGTTTTATACAAGTCGGAAATTGTTCGTCAAACGTGGCAAATGAGATGCGTTCGTACTATAATTAGTTTTATAAATATTGGTACAATAGCTGTTGCACTCTTATGCAAAAATGCATAGCTACAAAATTTACTAAGATTATATTTATTAAATTCATTAATACGGAAATAATATGACTTCATCTTAAATAGGAAGTAATCACTATTTCAACTTACAGTTGTGACAGATGTTATCTGCAAAATATCAAGTTCACCCCCCGTTTTTCAAAATCTACTTTAAACAAGTAAATTCACTATAGCAATTCCTTTTTTTCCCTAAAACAATTCATTGTTCTACATTCATTTATTTATTTTTTTCCTTTCACAAGGATCTTTACTCAACACATATAAAGATTTATAGTTTCATATTTTTTTATACTTATTCAAAATGCTCATTCTCGCATATTTATTTATATTTTGCCATTCCTAACGGTTTTTATTTAAAAACAATCACGATCATATTTAACTCCGTACAGTTGCACTTTCCGTTAACCGTTCATTTTCTTTAACGTATTTCATTTGCGCTATAAATAAACTACTCTCATTTCCCATTAGAATTTGACGGGTAAAAAAATGAAATAAAGAAAATATGTATTTATTGGAATTGCAGTTATAAATTATATCTTCAATTATCATTATGCTTTCTACAGTTCACATACATTTATTAAAGATTACTCAATCACATTTAACTGCAATCTGTTAATGTAAACATAATCGAGACTTTTTGTCGCCCTGAGTCTTGAAGCATGTAGGGTTGCTTCACATTCTGTGGGTGCGCCGAAAGACTGAGCTGCCACGTTATTTGCCAGCTAATCCTGCAAACAATCCTTTGTCTCTATAATATCGGCGTCAAAAACTTGATTGGTTGGCGATAATACAAGATGCCAATAGCCCAAGAGCTGTTAAACATTTTAGGGAAGGTATTTGAGGCACCCTGAAAATTTGTGCAACACTTCTTTTGTAATGGCTGAATACAAAATCGAATGTCTGGCTGAATGATAGTGGCCCAAAAACTGTGCCAGACACGTGTCAGGTGCCATTTTTTGACTACCCCCCAAAAAAGATATTTGAGGCACGCTGAGATTGAGACAGAATAATATTTATACTTAGAAAAAAATATTTTGAAAACGACAGACACTTTAGTCGGCCCAAAAACTGTGCCAGACACGTGTCAAGTGCCATTTTTTGACTACCCAAAAAAGGTATTTGAGGCACGCTGAGATTGAGGCAGAATAATATTTATGCTTAGAAAAAAATATTTTGAAAATGACAGACACTTTAGTCGGCACAAAAACTGTGCCAGACACGTGTCAAGTGCCAAATGGCACTTGACACGATCCTTCAGCCAGACATTCGATTTTGTATTCAGGCATTACAAAAGAAGTGTTGCACAAATTTTCAGGGTGCCTCAAATACGTACTCAAAAATGTTCAACAGCTCTCCTACTACAAGGCATATGATTTGAGTACGCATCATCGAGGAGATCGCCCCCGACCGCCCTGCTGAACGGTCCGCAAAAAGGACCGCTGTTGTTTTTCTTTTTTCTCGTTGTGACGTTGCGATGCAGTTTCTCATTAACGGATATGCTTCTACACATAGAGATAAATATATTTAATCTCTGCTTTTACAGAGCTTCGTATTTGAGGCTCCCTTTTTGTGAGATGTCCTTCTGTACATTGAAAAATGAATAAAGACTAATTGAGCTTACATCTATATGTTGGAGTTTTTTTACACCATTTCAGAAAACCCGTGAACCACCAGATGTCCTCCCCAACTCATCGAACCCGATCTCCACCACAACAGTCATTACCTATCATGATATATGATTTAATTAATTACGTATGATATGATTTAATAGAAAAAGAAAACCTTTATTAATATTTTTTAAAGTTTTGATTCAATTTTCATAAAATTTGAAATTACTCGACAAACTTCTGCAAAGATTTCATATATTAATTTTCAAACCATACGGTTGGGTAGTTTTTTCCGCTTTATTTGCGGACACACGGACAGACAGACTGACGAATGGACCAGACGACGACTATATTTGCTATATATTTATATAATTACGACCGCCCTAAAAATGACTTCGAAGATTCAACGTTGAAGCTCTATTGTAATTTATGCAAGTTATTTCTTCATATTTCTACAGAAACCGCATAGAAACTTATTGTCGAACAAACACAGAAGCACTAAAGATATCAGCAATGTTTAGCAGCAGATTATTTTTATACATTTTTAATTGTTTTATTATTGTATGAACGTATTTAAAAGCATAATTAAACAATCTAAATATTGTTTTAAACGTCATCTCTATTAATACCTTCAATATTTATATTTCTACAAATAAAGCATAATATCGTACAAAAAATATCAATAATCTCTATCCGAAGATTTTTTTTTTACTCCTTGTTAATTGTTTTTTTATTCTATAAACGTATTTTAAAAGTGTAATTAAACAATATTTTATCGATTTTTTTTTAATTATTTCGATTCATATATCTACAGAAATTGTATAGAAACATAGTATTGAACAAAACAAAAGCAGAAAAATATCAGCAATGTAAACGGCAGCATGTTTTTTATTCTTTGTTAATCGTTCATTATTGAATTTAATGTATTTTAAAATCATAGTTAAACAATATTTTTTCTATTTTCTTTAAAGGTATTTCGATTCAAATATTTAAAATTTTGTATTTCTAGAGAAATAATGTAGAAACTTTTGTATCTAACAAAAACAAAAGTTTCAAAAGTGTCGGCAATCTCTAACAGCAGATTATTTTAATCCTTATTAATCACTTTATTATTCAATAAACGTACTATTTTAAAAGCATAATTAAGCAATCTTTTATCAAAAAAGCATTTTATAAAGTTATTTCAATCTATGTCATTAAATATTTCTTATTTTTACAGAAGTAGCATAGAAACCTGGTGTAGAACTAAAACAAGAAATCCAATAATTTCAGTACCTTCTAGTGCCAGTTTAACCGCTTGTTTACTCCTAGATTATTGTATAAATATATTTTAAAAGCATAAATAACAATATTTTATAAGAAAATATTTAAAAAGGATTTCCGATCCGTGTTTTTAGATCTTCATGTACTATAAAAGGTTTAAAAAATAATAATAATCTATTCTAAATTTAACGATATATTTTATCTAACAAATAATACAAAATACTTGTAACCTTTTTTATGTAGTACAATTTGTATCTTTTCGATTCAATTATATATACCTCTGAGTATAAAGCCATATCTGTTTATGGAACTTCAATAAGTAGCCGAACTAGAAAGATTGAGATAAAACAAAAATGAAACCGATTATTTCTGGATTTACGACTCTCATAATAGTAACCGTCTTGAAAAATAATGGTGTAGCCTATTGTATCTTTTACCCACCAATATATGTCGACATGATGAATGATCAAATAGCCTCGTAACTTGATGAATGTTTTTCCATATGTCACACACATCCATTTGAACCGAAATTCATTAAAAATTAGCTTCAAAGATCATCACAACAGTTGTCATACACAGTTCATTAATACTAAATTCTTGACATATACGTAACGCCTTTATAGAGAAAAATAAAGATTTAATGGTATATGGATATTAATTTATATCTCCGTTGTAAAAGAAATGGTGGGGTTTTTTGTAGTGATAAAAAATATACCACATATATTTATTTATAAGCTGTTTTCATTGCTTCGTGTTATTTTCTGTCAAGACACTCTACTAAATATCTTTTAAACTATAACCAATGCCTTGAAATGAAATATGGTAGGAAATTTTAGAAAGATTATCTTTCTGTCTCATATTTTCTCTTTTTTAACGCGATATAAAGTACAAGTCAAAAAAATGAACTGCAACAGAAATCGATCTTTTTTTAGCTAAACGCTGATGTTTATTTTAACAAACCAATTGAAATTACTTTTCACCAATAATTAAAATAAACTAAAATGATACTTTAGAAAACACATTGTCTTTATGTTATACGTTTTTAAATACAATAAATTTTTTAATTGGATACTATTTAGTTTTTACTGTTATACGTATTATTGTTGCTGCAAAGGTAATTCTATTAGCATTTATAAATAATGATAGAATATAATAGCTGATATTAGCATCGATCTTATAGAAAATCTCAGTAGCTCTTCGACAGTGCAGCAGCAGGTCTTATTTGTCACTGTTACAAACGAATCGGTCGTTTTGAAAAGGGGTCAACTCCTATCCTATTACACAGGAGTTTACCCCTTTTCAAAGTGATCGATTTATTTTTTTTATATTTGGTGGAATGGAAATGATAGCAGATAGTAGTGATTAAATATCTATATAGATAGGTGTCTGGTGCTGTGGAACACTAGAACTACTCTGGCTATGGCTCTGTTACATGACATTTTTGACAAAATGAGGCGGTTTTTATAAGAGAATTAAGGGGATTTAAGGCTAAAGCTTTCATTCGTCAGAGAGTAAAAATTATCGATGATAAATATTTGCAGTATTAGAAATTGTTCATTAAGTAGATATTTGCGCCGTGTCAAAGACAACAATGTTCTTGTAATGAGGTAAAATGTGTCATAACCTATGTCTCGTACATTATTTTCAACTTTTTCTTTTAATTAATACAAATTTATGCAGATATACATTCATATTAAATTTAAGTACATTTTTTATTTTGTTAATTGTTTCATAAATACTTACAAATGATTAAAAAAATGGCAAGTAAAAACACAATAAATACAATTTAGATAACATGCAATTTATTAAAATTCGTTTATTACATAAATCCCGGTCTATAAAATTAAGCCAATTTAGCATTATATTTTTATTATGCTACACGTATTTAAAAATGATTTGGAATTGATAACAGAATAATAATAATAATAATATAGCTTAGGTAACGCCTTAAATTTGTTAAAATTACTTTTTTACTCATCACTAAATCTAGATAACTATTCTTGCATTAAATTTACAGAAATAACCTTGACATTTTAAATAATTATTACAAAATACGATCCTCGTTACATTAACATTACAAATAATTTTTAATTTGCCAAATACTCTTTAATTCGAAAATGCAGCAGCGTGATAAAATTAGTACTTTGTTTGATAATGCCAAGGCGGTTCACGATAGACTCAAAAAGCAGAACAATTTCACTCGGAAAAGGCACTTAAATAGCTTTAAAGAACAATGTTCTTTACATTGCTTTTCGAAGTATATCCCTATACATTATATTCTATCTATGAGGCTTAAACGGTAAATAAAACGTGACATAAGTAAAATCCCTCGGATGGTTCATATGCACGACATTTATCCTTTAAAGCTGACATGCATTAGGGCTAAAAGGACTTCCAAAAGGAAACAGAATGCTGGATCAAAAATAAGGGAAATTTAATCTGAATTCCTCGCTGCCGTGGAATGTATTACCTTTTTATATTTCATAGAATATTTTGTGGTTCAAGAGAGTAATATGTATAAATAAACAGTAAAATGAGAAATGTGTATGTCTTATTTTTCGTAGCAGAAGGAAAGATATCGTGTTTGAGTAGAAGAAAGCGAAACACATTAAGTCGAGTTGTGTAGTGTAACATAATTCAAAAGTAACGCATTGGAAGTACACAGTTTTCAGAAACTAATATGAGTGGTAGTTAAATTGCATGCTTGTTTCTATAAAATAGTTTTTATATAAATAATTGTGATTAAATAAATAAAGTATCCATATAAATTTCTTTCGTAATATTAATAAAGCCAATCCTTTTGAGAAAATTTAAATTATGTTCTCATTTATTATTAACATGCAAATGATGTTTCAGAGTAATTTATAAACACAAAGAGAAAAATTATGGATTTTAAGTTGTTTTACTATAAATATAAAAAACAATAGCTGTGCTAATGTTTGTTTTATCATTTCTGTTTAATGTTTTAAATTTATGTTACATAGGAGGTATAGACATATATATAGATATGTATACAGGGTGCTCCAAAATACGACCTAGAAATGTAAAGGGTTACAAAGCATCAAGAGGATGAAAGCTTACTATAGTACTTGCAAAACAGTTATTTTGTCACAAATACGGGGTGTTTCACCCTAACTGAACTGTGGTTGACGGTAATAATTTAAATAAAAATAAAAATACTGCAATAAAAAACTAACGATATGTACTTCATTTGGTATGAAATGTGATAACATCACGGAAAGTTCTGGAATAAAAAACAATTAAATTAAAAAAATCAAAAAACCCGAGTGCATATAAAGCGAACTAATTATTTATTTCTCATCAATGTGAAAATATTTTTTTTTTCAATTCCTACTATTAGCTCACACTCTCGCTATATATCTTGTTCAAAATTTCAATCGTTAATAAAATACTTATTATTCAACCAATCAAGCGCAAGTAAATTTTTTAAACTTGTAGTAGATGACACTTGATGTTAATCCAGTTTTTTTTTCAAATATTAATTCATTAATTAAATTAAATTAATTAATTTTCAATAATCGGGAGAACCTCTTCTTGATCAAGGTATTTTAAGACCGAGAGAGCCCTCTTCTTGATCAAGGTATTTTAAAACCGAGAGAGCCCTCTTCTTGATCAAGGCATTTTAAGCGCCACTCAAGAGGAAAGAAGAATGAGAGAAAAAAAACTCTGTTATTGGCCTAAGTAGGAATTGACTTAAAATATTTTTTTTTATATTACTTGTTTATATTACTTACCTATTTTTTTATTTACTTGTATTGATGACTTTTAAGTTGTGTTTTATTGTTAGTTCCTATCTATAAACACTATTTTCATGAGGTCTATAGATGTCTATGATGGTTAGAGTTGCAGTAAAGCTAGAGATCCTACATACATAACTTCCAGGTTGAATAATATTTTAACGGAGCTTCTGACGGTAAAATAGTCAATGAAATATCGTCTTCATTTTGAAAGACTTATCCAATGATATCCCACTCAATAGAGTACGTAATTTTTTTTTCGTCTCTACCTCTATTTTGTATTTTACGGCCGCCATTTTAAATTTATAAAAACAAAACCTAGCTTATAACCATTGGGCCGTTAAGACGAATTAATAGAGACCCCATTCATTAAAATCCATCCAGCCGTTCGGATGTTTCCAGGGTATAAAGAAATCCACATACACAGATACGCGTGAAACATATAACCCTTCTTTTCAGTCGGGTAAAAACAGGGTGCTCAAGCAATCGAGGATACCGTAGGAACTAGTAATCGCAGTTCAAAATGTTAAACGTCAAGTGCATACTTCTGGTGCGTATAATGGAAAATTCTACCACATTTTTTACGGTATCAAGTTTACTACAAAAGTGAGTATGTCTATTAAAAGTTTCATTATAATATACTTCTATTTTCTGAAAGTTATTACAGTCAGTCCAAGTTGAGTTAGGGTAGAACATCCTGTATTGTTGATTAAATAAGTGGTTTGTGACCACATGTTCTATGGTAATTTTCATACTCTTGATGCCTTCTATTACCCGGTCTTAATTTGTCGGTCGAATTTTTTAACACCCTGTATATACATGTGTATACATTGAGTTAAAGAACGATTAATATGCGGTATAAATTTTTACCTGTTTGAGATACGTAAGCAATGTAATTTGCATAAGTGTTCAAAATAAATTAAGCCTTAAGATTATGCTCATGAAATAGCCTTGCATTAATTTCGAAAAAGTTACACTTTTTAAATTTTTATGCAATCCCTTGGCTATAAGTTCTATTTAGAGAAAAAAATGTACATGATCTGACAAGTACAACAGTAAAAATGTTATTCATATGTGACCAAAATTTACCGAGCTATGGTATTTTGAGGTTTAGGAAAAACTGGAGCTTTCTGGCACTAAAAACGCGATTATGTGATTTTATAAACTTTGAAAGGCTTTATTTATTCTATGTAAGAATTTCAATTATTCTTTGTTCTTACAGACACTCTTTAAAAAAATTAAAAAATTAAGATCAATATTTCTAAACAGTTATTCATAAATATAATTTGTAATGATTTGTTTGAAAATGTCGATACGAAATGAGTTTTTTCATGCGTGAGTGGTGTAAGCCACTAAATTTGAAAAAAAAAATAGGTTAGTGCGGAGAGAGTATATAGATATACCAAAAGATCTATAGCTAAGAATGTAGATATAGGTAATAGTTTTATTAAATATGTCTCTAAATAGTCATCGAGATATATTTTATTAGTAATGCGTCCAGAAAATTCTTGTTTTCCAGCATTTAAAAAGATGTGACGTATACCACTCTTCCACGAAATGGCTTAAATAAATATCCTGTGAATAAATTATGAAATTAGATATAAATATGCCTGATTGTTTTCTGCCAAAATTTGAAGTAACGTTCCATTTTTTTAATTAAGTATTCTGTTATTTTATAAACGTTTATTATGTACAATTTATAAAATGATAGAATAATAAAACTTCATCCACCTGAATGTTTTCCATTTGTTTTAATTTGTACTTCAGAATAAATAATAAGCACCTTTGTAATATTTGATCAGATAATGCGTTTTTGCATTAAAATAAATTATAATAAAGAATAATTATTTAGAATTCAGCGTACTTGAATATGGAAAACTATTCTGGTATCTTTTAAACACTTGAGAGAAATTGATGAAGTAAAAGTTAGACACATTCTTATCAGATTTCAACAGCATAATTCAAAATTTATTTAGACGGTTACAAAGGTTAGTCAGGAGGTAGCATGACATTTTGGCCAATTTTAGTAAATAAGATAGAACCTATTGATAACAAAACGCAAGTCATCTTGCGCGCCCGTGGAAGGGGCCGCGCTATAGCAACATTAGACATTCCGATGCAATTTTAAATGAATGACAACTCCATTATTGATGATGTTTCCGAATGGTGGTAAAATCAGTTTGTTTTCAATCACTTTGTTTTATTAGCCAATAAAAATTCAGACTCGACTGCTATATTTTTACATTTTTGAAATCGACGTCATTCTAATCAGAAAATGCACATTTTTCATATATTTATGTAAAAACTTTAAGTAAGCATGTTTTAAAATGACCTTAGAAGTACTTTAGTTTGAACGTTAAAAAATCTATTTTAATGAAGTCGTTTCAATATCAAGAATCAAATAAGAATAATGATAATAGTAAAAAAAAAAAATCGTTTGCTAGATATGTCGTCAATGTCATCAATATAATTTCAAATTGGCTCTAAAAACTGGATGCTACAATTTATTCCCTATTTCTTTGTAATCTTTAATTATATCATTTAGATAAATGTTTTAATACCTGAAATGCAGTGATAACATTCTACGATTTGTATCGAATATGGCATTATAAAATACGATTTTTGTACGATTTAAATTAAATAGAAATTATAGGTATTATTTTTTAGGGTAAGCTTTTTTTCCTTTTTAAACAAAATTTCATGACTCACAGACTTTTTTGTTAGACGTTGAAATAATGGGATGCATGATGTTTAGAGATCAAATTGCAGTAAAAGCGTAATTTATGGTACGGTTAGGTTGTTGCCACCAACAATATGGTGCTAGGCGTTACTCATAGATATGTCTTTTCTTCATAATATTGCATTAATAGCAAACGGATATATCTTTCTGAATTGGGTTACAGGTACATTTAAAAATATATCCGTGATTGAAAATTAATTTAAATGGATAAACAATCCGTAAATTGAGATACGTTTTTCAAAAAAAATTACTGAAAGTACTTTTTGTATTCTATTATATTTTGGAATAAACAAATGTGCGATGTTTAAAGGTCAAATTGCAGTAAAAGTTAAATTTATGGTTGGGTTAGGTTGTTGCCACCAACAATATGATGCTAGAGTTACTCATAGTTCATCAACGTCTTTACTTTATAATATTGCATTAAGAGCAAACAGGTATATCTTTCGTAATTGGGCTGCATGTAGGGATGAGATTTCCATGTTTTTGCACACCGGTATATTCTTAAAGAAAATGTTGTTCTGTTAAATCAAGAGAGTGCCCCGATTAAATGAAATATCATTTACTCTAACAAAATATTGGTGTGAAAAAATGAGGAAATCTTATCCCTGGCTGCATGCAAATCAAAAATATCCATGATTGAAAATTACTTTAAAATCCATTCACATGAAAAAATTGAGATACAATTTTCAAATAAATTTCATTTGACAAAAGCTTTTTCTATTCGACAGTGTGAAAAAAGAAATTGTGTGATGATCATCAGTTAAAAAATTTTTAGTAAAGTCAAAATTTATGGGTTAGGTCATTGCCATCATCAGTATAATGTCACAATTGGCATTGTGTTTGTAGTTTATATATATATATATATTCTGAAGATGACTCAATAAAAGAGTCGAAACATGTAAATTTTTAATATTTTTAAAGTTTTTTTATTATTTAAATGACGCTTTTTAAGCAAATAATTGTACTTTAATATATGTTATGACATTTGTTCGGAATATACATTATTATGGTATACTTAATAGTAGGCTCAATTAAAACTATTTTACTTATATTTCTTATCGGTCTTTTAACGATTCGTGGACGGTAATGCACCAATCTCAGTTATTGTCACTGCCGTATTATTTCATTTTAATGTATTTTACCCGGGTGGACCATTGTTATTGACACGATCGAAGCCGGGTAGATCTGCTAGTAAATAAATAAATAAATAAATATACTGCACATACAAAGATGACTGCTTTTAATATGCGAAACAGTTTTGTATACCTTGAAAATATAATAAAATTTGATGGATATAGACTTAATTTTTTACTCATGTTAGATCTCGGAAGTGGCTGTTAACAGACAATCACACAAACATGCCATTATTTAATATTAAAAAATCTTATACAGGACACCATGGTATATACTTCTTTTCAACAACAATTATATTAAAAAATCACAATTGGATGTTTCCGTTTGGAAAATATTGCAAGCCCGCACGCAATACATACATGCATAAAGTTGTTTTATTTTGTCAGCTAATTGAATACCTTGTTTAAGTGTTGGTTTTCACATATTTATTTCATTAAGGTAAAGCCAGGAGAGTCCACGGACAATTCAATAGAACAATAATATAAAATCTAAATATTAATTTTTAGCTAAACTAATGAATAACTTTGACTTTATTTGTTTTTTTTTTATGTATTTCCATTGCTATTTTGTTTTTATTATGTAATTTAATAGAACAGCTGTAATAAAACCAAGAAAGCTATTTTGCATAATCTGCCCTTACAGGGTTACAGTGATTGCGCACATGGGTAGCAAAGACTGTTATTAATAATAACTACAATTAAATTGCTAACAATAATAATTACATTTAAATACATTGTTTTTGTGATCAAATATATAATATATTAGGAGTGAATATTTCAACCTAATGATTAAAAAATCAGAAAAAAGGAAAGAATTTAAGAATAATTAAAGAATTTTAATTAAAGAAAAAATAAAGTATCAGAAAAAGTATACCCACATAAGCTTGCAAAGTAACATTAAATTTCTTGATAATACGTTTAACTTACAATTAGTTCATTGTCATTTCCACAGTTTAGATGTTTTGTTTGCTGACCGAAGTTATCTTCGACAAGAAACGACGCACTTATTGCTGTAAATGGTGTATATAGCTTTCGTTCAATCACCTGCTATAAGTAATACATCAGATCCAGTCACTGGTCGAAGTTGCCTTCTGGTACCATTCCAGACATTCAGTGAACCCATTCTCATTGAACTTAGTTTTCTTTCAATCAATTTTCTTTTTATCCTTCAGCTCTAGCTCTGATAATACCTCTTTCCTGACACTTAACTCGGGATTTCTTCGCATAAAGGTGGGAAACCTAACTTTCCCTGCTAACTTATTAGCAAAAAAAAATCAATTTTTAAAAATTTATCTTTAGTTACAAAATTAAGTTATTAGCAAATTAATTGTTCAAAAATTAACAATATACAGGGTGTCCGGGCTATAAGTATTCAAAAGTATGGCTTATTATTATGGAACTACCCATTAGAATATAATAAATTTCACCTCCGTGGATTGAAAAGACCTCCGAGATTTTAAAACATTCAACAAAACAAAAAACTGAAACTGTGGATGAGTGGAAAAAGCGTATCATAGAAACAATTTGTCTAATAACTCCTGATATGCTACAAAACATTTTGGTGGAACTGGATTACCGTTAAGATGATTGTCATGCTACCAAAGGTGGACACATCGAAGTAGAGGGCGCTGTTGAGTTCAGTGGATAAAAGTAAGTCTCCTATAATACGGGCTGACTCACGCCGCCATTTAATTGCCGGTAGGAGAAGAACGATTGGCCATGCAGCGTGGGCAACGATCGCTCATTGGTCAAAGTGGGAAACAAAATGCTTGACGATTCAGCCTGTATTATAGGAGCCCTAGATAAAAGCATTCGTCGGCTTGAATCGTCATTCTCCGCTCGGATTATAAGCAACATGCTTCGTTACACCAATACGGAGCTTTCCGACATGCGTTTCATGTATGGGGCTGAAAAAGGGAGGTAATTTCAAACTCAGTCGCCAAGCTCCTAACCGAGAATCTTTCTACTAGCAGGCAGATGCTCTACCACGGAGCTATCTGGACTGCAAGATAAAACTGAAATTAAGGTTCTGTTTTAAAATCTAAATTGAAAAGTTGTTGGATGGCATTACATTAATTCATTTAATTCAAATAATATAACACTTTTTTGAAATTTCATGATTTGTTGTGTAATTGGAGGTATTCAGTTATAAAAATGCAAAATTTTAAGTCTCTAACTTATACAGTTTCTGAGAACGAACTCTGTGACTGACAGACTGACAGAGGAGTGAGACGAATAGAGTTTTATCAGATGAATGAAATCGTCATATGAACTAAACCCTACCAATTACTAAGAATTTATTAATTACTTTTCATATCAAATATAAAAAACACGTAAATGTACGCTAATGTTGATTACGCCATCAATCATTTCCTTTTAAATTTTTACCCTGAATATTATAATGAGAGAAATGAATCTAGGACTGTTAAAACTGTTTCAGGAAAAAGTTGTCTTAAATAAAAAAAAAAATTAATGTTTTCCAGAAATACGAAATATGGTTCATCACCGCTATTATATATATAATGCAGGGAATATATTCATGAGTAATGAATAACAGAGTTTCAAATGTTTCATGAATACAAACATTTCATTGCGCTGTTAACACATGTGGAAGTACAATATTCTAAGGGTACCTGTAGATATGCCGATGAATGAGAAAATATAATATTTTCCAGCTTACTTATGTTACTAATAAGTCAGACATTAAATATAATATTTCTTCATTGCTTATATTCAACTTTTTACAACAAAATTGGACTTGCAAGCTGTTCTTGTTGTAATTTTTTTCAAAATAAATTATACATATTTTAATTGATTGATATACTTCGTAAAATAATAAATCACATTACTCAGGAAATTGACCTGATGAGTATTTCCATCTTAATATTTCAATATCTAATAACTGCAATATAATATTAAAAATATAAACATAATCGATGGTCGTTAGGATATTAATTCATAATATCAGAACAAAAAAAAATAATATGTTGAAACTCATCGGCTTATGCATTTATCTTTCTTTCCATACACAAGTTGTCCACTCTCAACAATGTCCAATGGCTAATTCCAAAACCGTTAGTCATAGACATAAAGTTCCAATTACAAAAATATTTTAAGTGAGATAAAGGAGCATTTTAAAAGCGATTTGGATCAATAAAAACATTTCTTTAAAAATTACAAAATTTAATTCTGTATACTGTGCAAGGTTCTGATAAGTTACATTTAGTAAAATTTTCCTATTACATTGACAAGTAAACCAAAAATTAAAGTACCATTATTCTATGATTAAAGCTGATCAAGTAATAGCTGTTTAAAGTTAGAGCATATCTTTTGTTGCAAAATAGGGGTCATTCATAAATTTAGTACGAATATAAATGATCTTCAGATACATTAAAAAAAAAATAGTTGAGAGTAAAATTAACACTGCAATATAAATTTAAAATCTATAATCATCCTGACATATTGATGAAAAATATACAACTTGTACTAAACATATAAGAGGAAACAGATAACAGAATTTTTGTTAAGTAAAAAGATGAATGCAACAGCCTTAATTCTTTAGAAAAAAATACATATTTTAAAACACTATTAGATTACACTAGCCTGCAAAAAATGTGGTGTCATGATTTTTAGCTTTTGATAATGATTCTTATATATTTTGTAGCGTTGAATCCGAAAATGACCTTCATTTTTAGCTATCAGGTAAGGATTTTTTACATTCCTAAATTCCGAAGTTAAAAGTAAAAAAAAAATAAATAAATAAATAAAAAAAAAAGGTAAAATCCGATATTTTAACACAGATGTGATTGTTGTGTTTCGAACTTTTGATAATTGATTTTTATGTATATTTTAACGCTGAATCCGGAAATGGCCTCCATTTTTAACAATCACTTTAGGATTTTCGCAAATCGTAAATTTAAAAGATAACCACTGCAAAATTAAAATCGATCCCCTCCCCCACCTCATCGAACACCTGAGCTGATTAGCTGTAAGATCCCAGTATAAGCCAAAAAGAGTAATAAATTATTAAATTAAATCAAATTAAATTGAAAAAAAAAGTTTTACATGAATTATAAAGTTTCTGATTTTCGCTATTTTTTAATTTTGAAATTTACGATTTGCGAAATATTCTAACATGGCGGTTAAAAATGAATGTCATTTTCAGATTCAGGTTCAGTGCTAAAAATTAAATAAAAATCACTTAGAAAAAGTTTAAAAACATAACCATCGCCTCTATTTAATAGTATCAGGTTTTTATTACTTTTAACTTTGATATTTACGATATGCGAAAACTCCTGAGAGGAAGATTAAAAATGAAGATAATTTTTAATATATATAAATATTATATATACATACAGTTCATATTCAAAATATTAGAATAATTGAGAAAAAGTAATAAGAAAAAAATATTTTCCATTTATTTATTTTTCATACTAAGTAAATGCAATTAAGTTTCTTAAAAATTAAATCTTGAATGTTTAGATGAGATTTCAACATTTACGAAATATAAAATACAGTACAATAAATTAGGTATACTGCTTTCCGAGACACATCAAAATATTAGAATAAAATTTAGATTGGTTAAAAATATTAGAATATTTAATTTTACGCAACAATATTACCTTATGAATATGAAGTAAATAATAGTTAGTATTTTGTAGCATTCTCTTTAGCTTTCATGACAGCGTGCAATCGATCTTGCTTACTATATACAAGGTGTTTACAAATATTTCTATCAAAATTAGCCCAAATAGACTTTATATGTGCCACTAACTCAGTTTTACTTGAAAGGGGATTTTTTTGGAGTTTTTTCTTCATTATACACCATAAATTTCGATGGGATTAAGGTCTGGTGAGTTTGGTGGCCATAAAAGTACCTTAATGTTGCATTGGCGGAACAAATTCTTAGTTGACACCGAAGTATGCGGTGACACTACATCTTGTTGAAAGATGAAATCATCTTCAAATAAGTTTTCTGGTGATGGAATCGCGTAATATTCCAAAATTTCTTGATATATCTGACAGTTAACCTCTTCGTAGACGATGTATAACTTTCAAGGTACTTCTGCATTCATGCAACCCCAAACCATGGCACTAGCAGCAAATTTTAGGGAAAGTTTAAGCCATTCTTTATCAAATGCTTCTTGCTTCATTCTCCAAATTCGAATACCTTGATTACCATATGAAACACAAAACATAATTTCATCATTAAATAATATTTTTTTCCAATCTTCATCGCTCCATAAACATCTTGATTTACGCTAATTCAATCTTATACGCTTTTGTTTTGCAGTCATGAGAGGTTTTGTTTTCGGTACACGAGATTCAAACTTAAATTTATGGAGATGTCTTGATATTGTCGATGTAGAATCTTCAACTCCTCCTTCTTTCCATTTTCGGTGCAAGAATCACACACTTTTAAAACGGTTTTTCTTAACTATACGCTTCAGTTTAGTGTCATCTTTAGCAGATGTTTTTGGTTTTCGGCCGCCATTTCGGCAATTATTTTGAAATTTTCTATTTTTTGAATATTGTGTTAGTATTTTACTAACGCTTGATTGCGAACAATGTAAATAATTCAATATATAACATTGATTTTCACCGTGCTGATACAAATTAACCATACGAAGTTTAATAGATTCAGGAATATCACTCACACGAACCATTTTAACAAGAAAAAGCAAAAGACGAACTGTAAAAAGAATACTGATTTTAAATAAAATCGTCTGAATTTAATCAATGATGCCACCAGTTATGAACTGGTGATGATTAAAGGAGAATTAATGTGAAAATTTCTAATATTTTGAGCCACTTAAATAAATATTCTAATATTTTGACTTTTCAAAATATTTTTTTTTCAATTAATCTTTTCAAAAATGATATTAATTTTAAGATAATAAATAAGTGTAATGAACTATAAGTTCTTAATAAAAATATCGTTTGCATATTTACATTAAAATACATTAAATTACCAAACGATATTTTCAATTTGTAAAAAAGGGAATTATTCTAATATTTTGAATATGAGCTTTACATACAATGTTTACATACAATAAACCCAACTGGAGTGGGAAATTAGCCAGAGACAGGAGTTGTACGTGGGACCACAGCATATTGGACTGATGCTGTAACCACTGAGCCACGCCGGCCAATACCTGGGTCAGAAATTTCTCACTAATAAAGAGCAATAGCCTAGTATGCTGTGGTGCCAGGTTCGATTCCTGGCTCTAGCTAATTTTTCACTCCAGTTGGGTTTATTGTATTTATTGTATGTATGTCTGTATAATATTTTTATATACCTTTAACAGTTGAATGTAGGACTTATTTATGTGTGTATGTGTGTTTCAGTATATGTTGTAGCATTTGTTTTTTTTTTTTTTTTAAATGTAAGATTTTTGTTTTATTTTGTTTCTTTTTTTTTATCTGAAAGTGTGTAGTCTTTCCGTCTATCTATGTATGTATGACTCTTAAACTAATTTTTGACGTACGGAATTTATTTGCAATACGACCAAATTTCTAATGTTATAATACGTATATGTAACTAGTGAGTAAATAAAGATGCATTTGGTACTTATGCATAAATATTTAAAGATTTGGATGAATAAATTCTTTAAAAAAATTACATTTTTTTAAAACTTAAACACCATTAATAAATTTGCTCCTCTATGTATTATAAGCTTATAAATATTTATTATTAACGAAGACAATGCTTATTATTTCTTCCGTATTTTATTTTTAAAAATCAACTGATCTACTTAGGGAAAACTTCTAAATACAAACTTTCATACCAATCATTTTAGGATCATAATCATCACACGTGTTCGCAGAGTTGACTGGGGATATCAAAGTTGCCTATTGAAGCCATGGCACGTTCAACTGAAGCATAAATTCCTAATCTCTTAGCTAAAAGGACACTCTCTCCCGAAGGGTATCATCCCCTCCTCCATTTAATCAACCACCGCCATCATCGGACCCTCATCGGTCCTCATAGATATGGAGAGCTGCTGAGGGTAATCACATTTTTAGCAACTCCTTGGATATCACTGTCAAATAAAAATGAAAAAAGGGAATTCTCCCCATTTTTATTTGAAGTATCCTTTCTATTCCGATATTTTAAATGGAGATTTTAGGATTATGAGGCTATCTGAATGTAGAAGTCTTCTCCTAAATTATTTAGGGTAACAAAATTATATTTATATCTACCATTTTTTAGAGAGTCTTTTTTTTCTATCCGAATGAATGTCATCACGGTAAAAATTATATATTAAACAATACTGAAACTTGTGGATTTCGCGAATATGAAACTCTTGAATATAAACTATAACTGAAAATCTATATTCAGAAATAATATATCCATAAAAAAAAACTTAATTTCATATAAATATTTTATTTATTTAAATTATTTTATTTATTCAATAAAACTTAAATCTTTTGAGTGAAAACAATTTAAAAAGAGGTACCTATTATTTTTTAATTGAAAACTCTAATAGATTTCTTTAATTTAATATATTTTATAAGAATGCCCCACAACAATACCAAAAATAATTTTTATATGACAAAAAGCAATTATGCGTTTAAATAAGTTTGAAATTTATAAAAATAGATACTTTCGTATTGATCTCGTGCAAGAATTTAACAGCCAAACAAAAAGAAATAGCTAAAGATCGCTATTTACGACAGCCTTTTTGATTCTGATAATATTTCAAAGATTTAAGAGCGGAGTGCGATTACACCACTTAAATTTGTACTTTATTTATATTTTTCCTATTATTTATTTATTGGGGAAGTTTTAATTTCTTTATGGAATATAAGTCGGGAACAAATGCTGAAGCATTTATATTAATTTAAATGAAAATGGATTTATCTTTCGTAAATAGTCTATACGTGATAGATATAGATTAAAAAATAGCATACTTGAGAGTAAACTGCGATACAGATGTCTAACAAATTGCGATAATGTTTTCAAATAAATTACATTTAAAAGTAGATTATTTTCCATATTTGACGGTGTAAAAATTTAAAATGTGCTTTGTTTAAAATTTTTTTAATAGAAGTAAAAGCTAAATTTAACAGTAGTATGTTGTTGCCAACGTCAATATGACGTCAGCATTACGCACGGACAGGTAGTCCTTTTTAATATAGACTAGCAGTACGTCAAATTAAAAACGTTTGTATTATTTACTTATTCGTGATTCAAAATATCATTTACTTCTAATTTAGATTTATTAAGCTTCTTGTCATTGCAAGTTAAAGATATTCATACCGTAAAATAGCACGTCAGTCATTGAAGATAATTTAACTTTTTGGGGGGAATTAAGAAAACTTATAAGATTTTATGTGATACTTATGATATTATCATCCGGTAATACGTAGCATAAAATGAATTCAAATTATATTTTTGACTTGTAGCAAAAGGGACAGAAAAGAATCTGTATTTTCAAAATAAACAAAAATTAAAACAACAAAAGATTTAAACTAATATTTCAACAAAAGTTATGGGGTAATTATTTTCTAATAATAAATAATTTTAACATTTTCATGCTAAACTGATAGTCGCAAATTCTTCTTAAGAAACTACTTATATTGTTGTTTTTAGGGTTTTGTTCATCTGACGAAACGCTAAAATAGGTTTAGAAAATTCGAAATTTTTATTTTTGATGTAACATCTACTAAATTCTTGAAAAATTTCACCATTTTAATTTTCTTTTAAACATTTTTTCTGTTTTTAGAAAATTTAAGTTTTATTTAAACCTCCGCTAAATTTTTGAAATTTCGGAATTTTGAATTTAATTTAGAAAAGTTTACTTGATTTTTTCTTATTTGATTTAAAAAGATAGCTTCATTTTGTAAAAAAAAAAAATTAATTAAACTTAAAGGTGATGTGCTGCTTCCTATTTAATGTTTTAATAATTAAAAAATGATGATTTAAATTTATTAATTAAGGGATAAATTGTTTTGAAATTAATTTTAAATGAAACCCTTTGCACGACCTTCGAGCTCACTTACCTGCTTATTTATATAGTTCGGTGTTGCTGTATTCATAGTTTTTATTATTTATTTAAATAACCAAAATTAAATATGTAAATTAAGAAAAAAATAAACAAGCTGAAAAAAATATGAAAGTTGAATTTTAAAAAAAAGTGAAATTCCTACTCAGCATTTTTCTTACATTGCCATCATTCCTCGGATGAAAGATGGGAGTAATAACTTCTTTTACTTAATTATCCTGTTGTAGATGTCAGCTTCAAAGTATGTATTCAACTTCCGTTATTCTGTGTTCGTATTCAAAAAATCCTGTATGCAAGTGTTCGTACATTGTTAGACATCACAAAACGTCCTTTCAGATGATACAATGCATTTAAGCAACGAGTCTACATTTTTACTGAGATTGGCTTCCTACTAGTGTTGCCAGGTGTCCCAATTTACGCGGAGAGTCCCAGTTTTCAAGAGTTCCAAGAACTGTCCCGAGTAACCACTGCTCGGGTCATAAAAAGTCCCGATTTTTCAGGTTTTAAGAAAACTTTTAAGGGATCTCGGGACGTAAAAAGTCCCGATTTTTCAGGTTTTAAGAAAACTTTTAAGGGATCTCGGGACGTAAAAAGTCCCGATTTTTTAGGTTTTAAGAAAACTTTTAAAGGATCTCGGGACGTAAAAAGTCCCGATTTTTCAGGTTGTAAGAAAACTTTTAAGGGATCTCGGGACTCTTAAAATTAGAAAAAAAATAAAGCCAATTTCAACTTTCAATATCTTAAAATGTATTAAATTATAATAACCAATAATTAAATTATAATACCCAATAAAAACACAATTTTTATTGGGATGAAAGATATGAGTATGTTCTTTGATTTCATATGTTTCAAAAATTTACAAGATGAAGAATTAGTATTTATACGAGGCATCAAACTATCAGACATTTCTCGAACAGAAAATTGGTATAACAGCTTACGCCCACGATTACAAAATCAATTTTGGAACAAGAATGAAATTTTGGGTGCCTAATAATACTTCAGATTATAATAATTTCTCTGAACCTAACTAAATTTGTATTTAAATCAACTTTATATTTTTAATGCAAAGTTGTATTTAGCTAATACAAAATTTTAAAAATTTCACCAGTATAATCACCTAAAAAAATTTTTTTATAACAATAAAAACGAAATTTTATTTTCAGTTTATACAGACTAACATGAAACATGTGTTTTGAAAATTTCACGAAAAAATATTCAGAAGTTTTTGAGATATCCTGCTTGTTCTGCCCAAAAACGTCATTTGGAGAAAAATGACTTAAAAGTTCCGGAAACGCCGCTTCAGCTATTGAGTGGATATAATTATAGAAGCCGTAACTTTTTTTCTAATGGGAATATTAAGGAAAGAATTATATCAAAATGTTCAGAAAAGATGGGAGTTTAACATCTAAAAAAAAATTTAATTTCGAAAATTTTGAAGCTTTCAGAATCTTGAGACCCATTAATTTTTTTTTTTCGTATGATGCTATACATTAGTCTGCATCACGTGGAACTTAATATGGTAAAGCACGTAAAAAATGAGCCTGCCTAAAAGGGAATTTTTTTTTTTATCATTCCTCCGAAAAAATATCGTACAAATCAAACAGCTAAGGTGTAAACTTGTCTAAGACGGAATATTTCTGCTGTCTATATAAATTCTGTTTTTACAGGTTTTATTGTATTTTGTGTAGTAAAACCTATCAAAAAGGAACTTGTTTCTAACGGAACCCTGTCTTCAACGTAAAATTTTCATAGTCTCTACTTAAGGAATACTACACAATTATAATTGTACAATCAGAAACCAGTGGAAAACGGAATTTGTTTCGGTTCTGGGTGATTTACGCAGTCACAGATTTTACTCTGATATATTAATTATATTGTGTTTTTTTGCAGTAAAACCTACTAAGACGGAATATTTTTTCTGACTATATCGATACTGTTTTTACAGGTTTTATTGTACTTTGTTTAGTAAAACTTGTCAAAACGGAATTTGGTTTGGTTCTGGGTGATTTGCGCTTTTATAGATTTTACTGTGATAGACTAATTATTGCGTGTATTTTGTTCAGTAAAACCTACTAAGGCGGGATATTTTTCTTGTCTGTATCGATGCTGTTTTTACAGGTTTTATTGTACCTTGTCTAGTAAAACCCGTCAAAACGGAACTTGTTTCTAACGAAATCCTGTATTCAATGTAAACTTTTCATAGTCACTAATCAAAGAATAGTGCACAATTATAACAGTACAATCATAAACCTCTCGAAAACGGAAATTGTTTCGGTTCTGGGTGATTACGCTTTCATAGATTTTACTGTCGTAGATTAATTACTGTGTGTATTTTGAGCAGTAAAACCTACTAAGGCGGAATATGTTTCCTGTCTATATCGATGCTGTTTTTACAGGTTTTATTGTACTTCGTTTAGCAAAACCTGTCAAAACGAAACTTGTTTCTAACGAAATCCTGCCTTCAACGAAAACTTTTCACAGTCTCTACTCAAGGAATAGTACACAGTTATAACTGTACAGTCAAAAACCTCTCAAAAACGGAATTTGTTTCGGTTCTGGGTGATTACGCTTTCATAGATTTTACTATGATAGATTAATTATTGCGTGTATTTTGTGCAGTAAAACCTATTAAGACGGAATTTAACGTAACCCGAGAAAGGTTTCTTTTAGACAGGTCTCCGTCTTAGCAAAAATAATTCATTGCTATTTCTTCTGTAAAACCATGGATTTATTACTTTTAAGACAGGATTCCGGTATAGAAAGACTCCGTTTTCTTAGGATTTACGGTATTGTCCCGATTTAAAAGACTTTGTCTCGCATTTTTTGTTTCTTTGTCCTTCTTTTTGTGACAGTGAACGTGGCAACACCGCTTCCTACACAGTGTTTCGTCTGCTTTACTATAGTCATTTCAAAGAAGTTATAGAGTTATTGGTATTTTTCCAGTATAGGGGTCTTGGGGAAATTAAAAAAATGGCCTTGACGATAGAAGGAAATTTGCAACAAATTTTCTGGCAACCTTCTCACTGTTTCATGTACATAAACAATTTTTTCGATATTTATATAATTTATTGAACATAATGAAGTCATGCATTATTTTAATAAACAAACTGCAGCAAATTATATATATATATAAATAAGAAAATATATAAATAAATAAAATGTTTCTATATGTATATACAATCATAAAAATTCTTTAGGTTTGTTTTCAAAGCTGTTTGTATCATTTGAAAAAAAAAATACTTAATTTCTGAAGCCCGAATTACGCCAAGGAATACTGGGAAAGTACCGAGTTATTAACACAATGAAATATAAAATATAAAAATATAAAAATTTAATTATACAAATTAACTGTAAATATAAAATTTTGTTTCTTGCAGGTTGCGTTCTCAACCACAGATATTTAATAGAATTAATTAAATGCAAAAATCTGTTACATAATCTGCGATTAAAGACAGTGTTTCTAAACTACGCGATTTAAAATTTAGATCGAAATTTTCAATTTTAAAAAAAGTGGTAGTAGCCACTTTTTGGAAAATTCAAGTATTGTGCGAACAGTTCTATTAAAAAATTCCCTAATATTACAAAAAAAAAAAAAAAAAAAAAAAAAGAAAGAAAGAAAGAATGAAAAAGCTGTCCCATTATTATATTACCAAAACTATTTTACATAAGGGGAATCCGTACCCTTTGAAGATGTTTAAAGAATTGTTTTTATTGATTTACATTTACTTACTATATACGTATATTATTATAGGTAATACTTAGAAAAATTGATTTTGGCTAGAAAAAAAAATCATTTTGTGGGTAAAAATTGAGAATTTTAATTTTTTTTTTTATTTTAAAGTTTGCTGTTTTTTGATACATTTTGTTTAAAACACTAAAACTTCTACAAATTTTCCTTGTCTCCATTATTTTTTTATTCTCATCATAGTGCACTTAATAAAATTAGGGATGTATTTTATACTATAATGAAAACAAAAAGAGAAGAAAAAGAAAAGAAAAATTGAAACGTGGAAGAAATCATGTTTTTTGCTGCGTTTTTGCATCTGTTTGTTTCTATTTTTTTCTCATAAACAAATTCATTTATTGTAAAATTGATCCCTACTTTTATTACGTATACTCTATATTGAGGATACAAAAAAAATAATGGAGTGATCTGGCAAATATTTATTGAGGTTGTTGTGTTTACACAGTAATGCATAAAAAATCAGCAAACTTTAAAACACCTTAAAAAAAAAAAAAAAAAATCTCAATTTTTACACACAGAATGATGTTTTTCCTTGTCAAAATTAGTTTTCTAAGTATTACCTATAATTATATGTTTATATATATTACGCTATTGTACGTGGCACAGAGATCGCGATTATTTGTTAATTGTTTAATGGCAACGCCGAATGAAACACATCTCATTGGTTATTGAACAGCATTTAATGCATCCTCATACCTATAAAGGGGGTTACCATAGGGGGTCCTTGTTCTGTCGCCAAATGCCGCCAAGTTGGTAGCAACTTGGCGATATATAGCCAGATTAGGCGACCAAAATTAATCACCAAAAGGGACGCCAACTTGGCAATATCTCTAATA
Organism: Maratus speciosus; assembly: GCA_963932465.1. Taxonomy (NCBI): domain Eukaryota; kingdom Metazoa; phylum Arthropoda; class Arachnida; order Araneae; family Salticidae; genus Maratus; species Maratus speciosus. The sequence continues at coordinate 375,179,539 of OZ010788.1, read as the reverse complement.
TTTCGTCAAATTCCCATAGACTTCCATCGTAAACCAATAGGATTTACATGCTTGCAGAAAATCAACTCACTCAGATATTTCAATGCAACAAAAACTAATATTAGCTTAAGGGATTATACAATGCTTAGCATGCTTTCCTAAACTTAAGGGAGACCAAATTGGTCGCCAAGGGCGGCTAGTATGTGTATATAATAACTAAACGTACATTTCAAAGTTCTTCAAATGGTACCGAATCCCCTTAAATTCGAAAAACAGTGCGGCATGCATTTGGGTGTTGAAACTGCAGAACTCACGTTTATCATAGAGATTTATAGTTAAAAAATTATTCATAATATTAAATTCAAAAAAAAAATTATCATGCTTATTATTTTCATAAGCCTTTCTTAAATTTAAACAGTATCATTTTATTCAGTTCAGCCTGTATGTATTTATTAAAATCTTGTAAAGTATTAAACAAACTTGTAATGAAAACCTTTAAACACTCATTAAAAATTACTGCAGTGCATGAAAGGTTAGTTACCATACAGATGATACAAATCTCATTAGATTTAATCATTTTTTAAATTAAAACAGAAATTACGTAAACTCAGTAAAATATATCTTTTAATATTAAACTTCTTTTGGAAGTGAAATAAATCGAAAACAATTTTTAAATTATTATAAAGTGCATCAATTGGCATATTAAAAAAAAAAAAAATCTCAAAATCATAAGTAAACAATTCAATGGCGTTTTCTTTTCTTTTACTACAATTATTGAACTTTGGTTTCATAAAAAAGAAATAGAAAACTGTGATAATTACAAATTGCGATATTAAAAGAGAATAAAGTAATAATAAGATAATTAATATTCAGTTTGCTTAAAATTTATCCGATCGAGAAAATAACTACCGAAAAGAGATTATTTCGAATGTTACGTATAAAATGCATAATGTTACACTTGCCCTTTTAATTACTTGTTTTAATAATTTAATAAAAATTAGTACAATTATAACCTAATATTACAATTTAAAGAGATGATATTTGAGGGAACATTGTTAACTTCATATTATTTGCTTTATCTAATTCATATTTTTTGCATATATCATTTAAATTAGATCGAAATTAGACTCTGTTTTTTAAACTGAACAGTTTTAATATAAATTTTCAAAAAAAATAAAAAACCTTAAAAGATAAAACATGGTGAATCTTAAAAATTTTAATCTACCTGCAAAGGAAATCTTCAGATACAGTCAATAATTTGTATTTTATTACATATTCATTTTTTCCCAAAGATTTTGCACGTGTGGTCAAAATAATTACATAAATCGACCCTAAAATCGACCCTAAAATCGACCCTAAATGAATTTTCGAAACGATTTTATGAAACGACTGATTACATTTGGCCGCTGTTTCTCCTAAAATAAGTAAGGTTTGCCAGTGAAATCAGCACTAATTATCCATATTGATCCACAAGTGTCAAAACTGGTATTAAAAATTTTAAATTTGATTTAGTTTTCGATATTTTTTTTGTTCTAATTTTAATGACATTTCTCTAATGGTGGCAAGAAAATTACTGCTTTTTTACGTAAAAAAGTGGAGAACAGGGAAAAACTACAGGTATTATTAGATTTCTTCCTTTTCGTCATTTACAAATTGAAACTGAAATTATCTTTTATTTCAATCGTTAATGAAACAATGAATATTGTGATTAAATTACGTTATTCATGAAAATTTGAAAAAATAAAAATTGGATTTGTTTTTCAAATTTAAATTGAAAAGTAATTTTATTAAAAACAGAAAGAAAATTTTAAAATAAGAATTAAATGATCACATGTTAGAAGCAAAAAATATGGACTATTACGTCAAAATTTTTACACGTAAATATTAAAAAGTATGGAAACTTTAAAATAATAAAATTATTACACGAGAAACACATTTAAAGGTGATAATTACGTCACATGTAAAATTCCCAAATATTAAATATCGTCAGATTTAAAAATCCTAAAATATTTAAATTATTGTGCGTGAAAAACTTTTAAGGGTGAATATTAGGTCACAATAAAAAGCTCAAATAATATTTCCAAACACTTTTAAATTAAATGATACATGTAGGGGAGACCGGGGCAACATGACGAATGTCTTAATTTTTCCGTTTCCCACTACACTCTCAGAAATAAAACTCTCACTTTTGAAGATTCAGAAATCCTTGAGTTGTATTTCGTCGTTTTTGACGATCATTTCCTATCAACATTACGTGACTTTTAACGAAAGGTAAACTCTCAAATATTTGACGAAAGTTTTGCTTCAATCATGGTCAGACTCAATGCATTTTAAGGAAACACTTGCTGTACCTCCTCAAATCCTGCGATTTTAGCAAGCAGATATTTGCTTGTTTATATTTATTATATGTATTATATTTATTAGTCCTGTAATAATTTATTTTAAAACAACACTTTTTAGTGCCTTTCAGAACATACTGAAATGTAGGTAGTTATTGTTTCTTCATTAGTTATTTTTTTAGCTGTTAATATTTTTAGGAATGCTTATTATTATTTATTTATTTATATGTTGTTCGTTATGTTTTAATTCGAAAAGAATAAATTTCCTGTGTTCTTCAAAACCATTCAAAAAGAAAATTTGGTCAATAAAATTTCAAAGTTCCAGGATATCTTTTTTTTTTTTAATTTATTTAAGAAGTATATTCTGTTTTCATTCAAATTAAAAATAAACCTAATTGATCCCTCTCCCTTTATAAACAGTAAAGTGTTAAAATCTTTTCCCTCTACTCAAAGTGATAAAATATGCACTTCACACTTCTTTATTTGTGAGCAACAAATTAACCAGACCATATTCTAACTATTCACTAAGCAAAGAAAATTTCACTAATAAATTATTTAATTCTATTAAAGTCTCCGATAGCGAAGTTGGAAGAGCAATGGTCTCCAACGCCAAAGGCCGCGAGTTCGAATCACCCGAGGGAAACAAGAAGAAAATTTTTTCTTCCCCCTGTCAATAAGGAGCTTCCAAACTGTTCGATAGATGGCGCCACCAGCCAACTTTTGACGAAATTTATATCTTCAAGCAAGTGAAGAAAGTAATTTCATCAGTTTGATGAAATATTCGCTCGGAACATTTCGCAGGAAACTGTTTCGTCAAAAACAAAGAAAATTTCGTGAAATCTGAGTATTCATTTCTGAGTGTGTAGGTGGCAGCATCAACCGTACTCTACTGGCTCTCCTTCGGCCGTTCGTTAAATAGTAGTATAGAGACGCTGAAATCGCCATTTTTGTGTTAGTTGTGAAGCTTTGATTGTTTACCGCTGCCACGTTATAAGTTTTATGCATGTGTAAATGAGCTCTTTTGCACATACAGGTAAGATATATCGTTTCTCTTAAATATTTATGAGTAACTTAGTTTAAATACTACCTATTACCATGAATAAATGTCAATTAATCGCCTTCCTTCATGGCAATGAAAACGAATATTTTTAAAATGGCAGTCCGGGGCAAGATGACGAGCTCGTCATCCTCAGACCCTAGTAGTAGAAAACCAACGCATAAACCCTCCAGAAGAACCAGAACTTATGGCAAATGCTGATTCCGATGCACCAAAGAAGCCTATTAGTGTTTTTGATTTCAAACCATTGCCTAAAGCAACATAATGTGAGAAAAAAAATGCAAAACACTGAGTTCAAGCATTCTTACAAGCACACCCATCAAAGAAATGTTAGAACAATTGAAAAGCAGAAGGAAGAACGGGAACGTTTAAAAAAAAACAGAGAAAAGAAGCTCGTGAAGATAAAAGGGGAGTGAAAAACTCAAACTAAGTTCCTCTAGGCCTAAGTCTATTAAATGCAGGCAAAACAGTCCAGTTGCATGAACTTCAAAGGATGGCGTTTTCAGATGTCCTGCTTTTGACGAGGAATATTGTGATCCACCAACAGAAGAATGGATCCAGTGCTATAAATGCCAAGAGTGGTGGCATGAGGAATGTTCGAATTACGAAAATGGCATTTTTATATGTGACTATTGTTAGCTGCACAACTAAACACTTCAAAATTAAGTTACAGTGTATTATGCTTAGTTTGGTAAACTAAGCATGATGTAAAAACACAATTATCATTTATATAAAAGGGGGTGAGAATTGTACTTTGTGTCAGTATATTAAAAAGACGTTGTTTCTCTCTTTTCAATTATCATTTGTTAAACCATGCAACATATTCAAAAGATAAAATATTTTCCCCCTTTTTCAGTATTGGCATCTTGCCCCGCCCCGGGCCAAAGTCATTTTTCCCCAGTAATGAGGCAAGATGACGATTTGTTAAAGTTATGAAAAAATCAAATAATCCTTTACTTTTTTTATTTGAAAAATTAAATGGTAATATATTTAATGCTACAAATGAATACTCTAAAAGTTCATGTAAAATTAATTTTACTATACTTAAAAATAAATTAATAAACAACAAAAATTGTTAACATACTCATCTTGCCCCGGTCTCCCCTACCCGTGAATCTTAAAAGAGAAAAAAAGTTTACAATAAATAAAAAATATTACATGGAAAATGCATTTGATATTGAAAATTAGTCATACATTAAAAGAATACTTTTAAAAAGTTTTTATACCGGAGAATTTTAATGTGACGTCACATATTATAAAAGTAGTGCGACTAGCAAATTTGTTTTTACAGTACATTACTTGATACACCGTAAATACAGGCGCAATATACTTTCGTTTTATTATTTTGTGCTAATTACAATTCGATAAATAGATTTTAGAAAATTTGGATATTATTATCAATTAATATAAACAATACACATTGTGAAATATGCATAATAGTTTGTTAAAATAAAGAAAATAATTCATGAATAAGCTATGCCTAATCTTCAAAATATCTAAAATTCGATCACAACATAAAATCTAAGCTTAAAATTTTCAAAACACAATGCTTTTGAACACCGTGGATCTGAAAGCAATTCCCAAGCAGGCGGAGTTTTTAACCTCGATACTAAAGGAAGGATATTGTCCATAGTGCCGTTATAAAAGTCAGAAAGGTAATGATATTTTTAACCTAACCATTTTATACAAGTTGAGTTTCAAATGTTTAATTGATCCTACTTATCAATCCAAAAAATAGCCATCACTTGTTACAATAGCGATTGATGAGGACATGGGAACCGAAAAACATTCCATTCCAACGAAAAAGCATGACACCCCGATAACAGAAGATAACTGCCTTTATAGTGATAATATAATTTAATCTTCCGTAACCCGGTAAGATTTTTTAAACGGGTCATATTACTATGTTTTAGAGCATGTGAAGCCTACAGTAGGCTGGCGGGCGTAGCTCCCTGAGGGCAGAGCCTCCTACTTACTGTATATAATTTAATAAAAGTATAGAAGTTCATTAAAAATGTAACATATGATAAGTTTGGTTAGTCTGGTGCATTATGTTTACGATTGATAAACATACAAGAATCTCCTATCAAAATGAAGCCCAACGCATTAAAAATTGTACTGCCTGAAAAAAAAGGATCTTGAATCAAACACAGGACTGATATATTGTTAGCCGTCTCAATACCGACTAAAGAAGCAAACAGACTATTATGACAGAAAGATTTATCCAAAACCTATATATTTCTGAGATTTAAAAGAAAAGATAAAGCATTTAAACGAAATAATAGTAAAACGTACTATTAAAATTAATTCAATCTGGTTCTTAAAACAAATTAGAGGAAATGAAGATGACAAATTATTAATAACATTACATTGCGAATCGATATGTATTAAACTTTACATAAAATAAAATAACAGCTCTAATGCATCTTTTTATAAGTGTCTGTTTTAAATTACACACTGGAGTCTTCTACAGTAATTTGATAATTCTTTATATACAAATTACTTTAAACTAAATTAGTTACGTTTTATACAATTTCGTTATTTAATTAAGTTAATTTGATAATCTGAACTCACAAACAGTTAAAAGCATGAATACTAATCGAATAGAAATTTGCATTTTACCGTATTATATTGAGCTTATTTGTTATTCATTAATGCAAATACAGATATAATTTCCACTGCAAAGTACTTGTCAAGACAGCCTTAGATATTCATAAGGTAAATATAATTACTCGAATGTATAAAAGGAAGATAACGAAGTGTGTAGAAGTTTCATTAGCGAAGACATAGCCAATACTCCCCTGTTATAAAAAGGTTACGACTAGTACTTTTAATGAATTAAGATGATTTTATTTGCTACTCTTTTGTCTTGAAACTGTTTATGTGTCTTTTGAATGTAATGCTTTGTTTATTAATTAAAGCTAATCAAAACTTTGTAAAAAACATAAAATTACAAGCTACTGACATACCTATGCTTTTAGCTGATTTTTCAGATAAAGCATTTTCCTTATTTAGAAGACCTTTTATGAAACGTTGACTGATTTCCCTATTAAAAGAGTTGTATATATTTTCAAAGGGGTTTATTTAATCTTCCTAATAAATTGAATAAATTATGATAAATGCAGCTAACTATTTTAAACAACTTAAAAATGATTTTTTTTTTTTTTAATCCTGCAATTTTATCATCTTATTAGTTTTCGTCATAATTTGAGTTTTTTTAAGCGTATTATAAGATTTTTTTTTTAATTTAGCATTACTTTTTTAATTAGAAAACACTCTTAAAATGTATATAAAGTAATAGAAAACCTTATTTTATTTTATTTAACAATTCATCTGTCGAATGTGTAAATATTACCATACTTGGGATATACCGAGTGACTAAAAATAGATATAATGACAATTATCTCTTAAATATTTGATTATAGAAATAAACATCCAATTGCGAAAAGTATATGAATAAAAAATAATTGTTTTTGAGATATCATTTGTTTTGCAAGGGAGATTACAAATTATATTACATATGAAAATATGATATTTTGCACACTCTTCTTTTTTCTATAACTTATATAAAAAATTGCTTCCCGGTAACTAAGAGAGACATTAAATAAAGTCCCAATCTTTAATGTATATAGCTTACCGAGTTATAATAATTTATAATTTTGGAGTGTTCTTTAAATTTTTAAATGTTTTCTGACATTCTAAATGAGTCCAATATTAATGTAACAAAATTAAATTAAAATTTTAGTGATAAATCCCCATCAATCGCAATTTAAAAAATTTATTTGGAGAATCAAAATATTGATTACAGAACATTTTGGATGAACAACGAAAATGATCTCCAATAACGGCTATGCCATCATCAAACATGTGTTGAATATAACTATGGAAGGTCTTCGAGTGACTGCGAAGACAATCTGTGAACAGTTAGGACATTGACTAAACGTGGGAGACTCATTGTTCATGTAAATGTGCATGAACATGTGATCTCCAGACAAAATCCCAGCCCAAAACTGCCAAGTCTCCGACATTTATAATATATATTTATATATATATATATATATATATATATATATATATATATATATAAACTTGGCATCCCTGACAGCCCAATTTTAAAATGATGGATGCTGACAATATAAATTTAATTATTAATATGTGACCCAGGAGGAAACCTGGGTCCATCAGTTGCACCAAAAAACGAAAAACCCTGTCCCGATAAAGAAAGTACTCGTCATTACCACAATCAAAATAACGTATGTATGACACCTGTTATGTAGTGAGGCATGTGACGTTAATGACACCCTGGATGAAACATTGGTCCATCACTTCTAAACAGAAACAAAATCTCTGTCACGATAAGGACAGCAATTCCCATCGACCACTTCAAAATTTTGTATGGATCTATCGGAAAATTTGTATTCAGAATGCATTTGCGATTGAAAATTATAATTAGTTAATAAATTATATTAAAATTTATAATTTAAAAAAATTAAGATTTTCTAAAACGATTTTCACTCTAATTTTAAAAACAATAAAAAGTATCATTGGCTTGAAAAATGGCTTTATTATAATCATTAAATAAATCTGTTGTAATGAAATGCACCAGCACTGATTTGTGATTTTATTGAATTTTAAGTTTTAAAAAATGAAATCAGTGAAAATTTGATATGATTGATTGCAAGGCATGTTAGGTTACTAGCGATAATGAATCATATAAAGAATCAGGATTCATAGCAACAGATTAAAAATGAAATATTTTGAAAATTAAAAACTACAGGAAAAAATGCATCAATGTAAAGTAACAAATGTCTTATTTCGACTATGATAAGAAACTAAAACACTCCAAATATTATGGTTTTATTTTTCTAACATTCTAGTCAGCACAGTTCGAGGCTTTTTACTTATTCGAATGGTTTGCATTTACATGATTACTAACTTACGATAACTAAGTGTCATCTGAAAAAAATTCAAAGCATTATAATTTAGACAGCTAATTAAATTTTAAGGAGTGAAATTGTACGATGGATACATCAAGTATCTTGAAAATAACTAATGTAAGTGATATGTTTGAATACGTCAAGCTTATTAAAATGTAAAATAAATTTTTAAATGTTAGTTAAAATTCACCAATCTTATTCTTTAATAAATTATGGCTTTTTATCACAGAAAATTCTTTTTAGTATAAACAAAAGATTATTAAAAAAAATGAACAATTGCTAATGAAGATTAAATCAGTCTTATATAAAATAACACATGCTGTTAAATAATGAAGGTTATTTTAAAGCAAGAACTGAAATTTTACATGAAAATTTGTTACAGTATTCGGAAATATATATCTGCCTGTAATAAGTATTTACTGGGTGTCCAACAAATAAGACCCTGATTTCCAAATTAAACATCTCAAAAACAACAATCAATAGAATTATGCGGTAAACGTTCCGTGTATTAGCTAAGCTGTAAAAGTGTTATACAGAAATTTCCAAAATTTAGTTGCAAAAAACGTTAAAAGATGGCACTGTAATCACAATGCCTATAAATTGCCTATATATTGTGCTTCGAAGTCCAGAGTGATTAGTGCAACAGTTGAATCGTGAAAGGAGGTCAGCGTAGAGGTTGAAATCATCTATTCCATTGAACAACATGTTTTTCTCGTACTGAAATATCACAGATTAGAACGCAGTCCTACGACAACAAGGCACAGCTTTCAAAAACGATTTAATATTCTAAAAGTACCCGATGCGAAAATCATTCGTAAGCTCTTTGCCAAATTTGAACGAACTGGTAGCGTGGTTGATAATCGAGTGGGAAACGTTGGAGCCAGGCAAACTGTAGTCGCTTCTGGAAATGTCGCCAAGTTTCTGGATTTAATTAGCGAAATCCAAGAAAAAGTGTCCGAAGAATTGTATCAGAGACTGGTTTGAAGAGCTCCGGTACGCATAAAAATTGAAAAATAGCCTACGAATGTTTCCATACAAATTCCAAAGTCATCAGGCAATACCCACAAGAGGTTTGAGACAAAGGGTTGAATTTGCGAATCAGATTCTCACAATAATTGATAATGAAGGATTTGATGCTGGGTTCATTTGGTTCACAGATGAAGCCCATTTACACTTGAATGGACTCGTGAATAAACAAAACTGGAGATTTTGCGGTTCCGAAAATCCTCATTTGTGTGAAAAGAAACCGCTGCATTCGCCTAAAGTTACTGCTTGGGTTGCGGTATGCATCAGAGGCCTTATCAGCCACATTTTCATACGGCAAACGATCACTACTGAACGTTTACAATTTTGAAACAGTTTGTCAGCACACACTAGAGTTGGAGGATTGACCAGGTATCGAGTGGTTCATGCAAGATGGGCCTCGACCATATCGTATAGAAAAGATATTTCACCTTCTTCGTGAGTACTTCGGGAATAGAGTAATTGAGTTGGATTATCCCAAATTTAATGCCACAGGAATGGATTGACCCCCATATTCGCCCGATCTGACTCCTTGTGACTAATTTCTGTGGGGCGCATTGAAAGACACTGTCTATCGGAACCATCCCACTACGGTACATGAGCTTGAATCGTCGATTTGTGTGGCATGCGATTCCATTTCCGTTGAGACCTGACAATATGTGATGTCAAATTTTATTATTCGTTTACTCCACCTCGTTGTAGCAAACGGTGAACATTTTGAAAGATTGTGTTCCGATTGCAAAGAATGCTTGAATTAACTTTTTTTTTGTTTTAGACTGCTTACAGAGAATGAGTTTTCGGCGTTCCGCACCATCTGTTAACGATTTTTGTAACAAAATTTTCGGAACTTCTGTATAACATTTTTATAGCTTAGCTAATAAACAAACCGTTTACCGCATAATTCTCTTCATCTTTGTTTTTGTGATATTTAATTTTAAAATGATTGTCTTATTCGCTGGACACCCTGTATACAGCTACTGCTTATTAACTCATGGACTAGTACGACACTAGTACGAATCCGCACAAACAAAAATTTCAAAGTTCAGCGTTTTTCGAAATATGCTTTAATTAATTTGCATTATTTATTAACAAAAGGGAATTTTTTATACAAATAAATATCGTAGGTTAATTTTCCATGAAATTTCTACAGGAATCATGCGATATATTTCTTTGTTACTATATTTCCATCAAAGTTACACGCAGTTGAAAATATTGAATCCCAAATCGCACTAATATGTAGTGTGTAGGTGTTGAACTGACGTGTAGAGTCCACCGGTTGATTTAGAATCCATTGTATAAGAGCTTATTTTGAAAAATATTGATATTATTTTTTTTATTAAAGTCAAAAGCAACAGAACATATTAAAAGGAACTAATGAAAGTGGTTATAAAAAATATCATCAATTATTTTTAAAATTTGAATCAAGGTCCAATTATCACTTAAACATTAAGTTAAACAGCAAATTGCCCAATTACTGCCAAAGTGATACAAATTTAAAAAAAAAATGAAAGTTTTTCAGAATAAGAGAGGCACTTTTAAAGAGAAAAGCAAATTATTAATTTAATACTTTTGGGTGCGATCTTTTTTTTCAATTTTGAAAACGAAATTCCTTTTACTTTAATAATGTTAATCATATCTGTCCAAATAGATTTACTGAAGTTTAAAGATTATCACATTGTCTGAAATCTAACGAATGTATTTATTTTATGCACTATACAATTCATATTTATATGATAATAGATAAGGAAGATTTTGGGAGATGTTTGGAAAATATCATATTACAACAGGGTTTAATAGATATCAACTTTGAAATTTTTTTTACGTATTATCGCAAACGATTCGTTCAGAAAAGTAACTTATATTTTAAATTTAAAGAGTGAAATATATGCATAAAATAAAGGAATCGCCAATGGTGCACAGAGAATTAAGTAAACTTTTATTATTATTGTTATTACTAAATGTCAAAACATAAATGAAGTCATAACAGGAAAGCAATAGTTATATACTATCATTATTATATGTAGATAGTAACAAAAGTAATTGTTAAAACAAAATAATGCTCGATGAAAAGACATGTACCATTAATAGTAAACCAGACGCGAAAGGGTTAAGTAGTAAAATGTTAGTTTACCGTATATAATTTTTCTAGCTTTAAAGAAACAGTGAACACCTGCTAATGCAGACTTCCAAGGGAGACTATTTTGTGACCACCCTAACCAAGGACCACATTAAACGATGTAACTATTTGAATACTGTAAATAATTCCCTTAGTTGAATAAATTGAATGGATTTTCTGAAAGAAATAATAGTTATCAAATTAATGCTACAATAAATAACCAGTTCTTTAATTTAGCAAAATTAAAAACTAGTTATTGCCAATGAATTAAAACAAAACAATCATTTAATAAATACAAAATATACATACAAAAACTACATAATTATTACTTAAATTAAATTAATTTCGCATTTTTCTTTATGTTGCTTGAAGAAATCGCTTACCCGGAAGAAAAATGACACATCTCGACAAAAATGAATTTCACAGATGAGGCTAAAGAAGATTAGCGTACTTTTATTGAAAAATGAAATTATAGAATTTAGTTCTGCATGCAGCAGTAAAATGGTACATAAAAGCGCAAAACTCTTAAGAATGAAGACGTAGATGAAGTTTGGAGTGTTACAAAACTTTATCTCCCCACACATCTGCCCACCCATCTGCTGTCATAAATGAATATATAGCGTAATAAAGAGATTTTAAGGCAAATTCCACATATGAAACTTTTCCTGTAGCAAAACGTACCTATGACACATTGGAAGGAATAAAAAGCAAAATGAATTTTTGCGAGTTGTGTCGCTTTTCTTACGGGTAAGGAAAATGATCTTTTTGACACATTTTTTTATTTTGTGATACACTCTAAAATTTTGTTTGTTACATCACATTCTGACTGGTAAAATCCATTAGCAATTTTTAATAATAACACTTTTTCTTAGGTGAAAAATTTTCGCTTTATTCACATTTATAACTGATAATTTCTTGATCTCCCAATAACCAATGTTACGTCAAAGTCGATCTTGAAAAAATAATATTACAAACGCATTGTTGATTCTAATTGGTCAGTCTGTAAAACCAATGTCCTCTTTACCCAATGAGTACGCCTTAAGCGATGTCTTTAACTTTAATTTCAAGTAGAAAATAACGGGGAAAACGTAATTGTCCTCATTAACCGGATATATGTCTTAAGTAGGGACGAGAGTCCATTGTATTTTATTTTCTCCTAAATGTGCCAAGTTACAACACATTAACAAGATTTATAGGTATTATCGGTTGTACCGGGTAATAAAGAAATAAGTTTCTCACTTCAGACAACTATAGAATGCGTTGTATTCCCCTAAATGTGTTAAATTTGAACTGTAGATTCAAATGATGAGCTTGATATTTATTAAGTAATATATATATATATATGTAGAACACCTAAATTCATCAATAAATGGCACCGTAACATGAATTGCTTTTATTTGCACATAATAATCAAGTGAAATAACATTCGCCTGACAGCGCATGTCTATTGACAATATTTGTCCGATAAAAATAATGCAAATTTTACAGGAACTTATTTTGCGTATCTATAACTAATGCGTTGCAAGAAGAAGCTCTACCGGTAAAATCGTTTTCCTAGAACCAACAAAAGTGTGCTTCAGTTAGAACCTGTTTACTGTCGGGGTAAACTTCCAAAAGTAAAAATGAATAAAAATTTTTGTCCTGTGTAAACGCCTTATTCATGCAGAGTTTTTGCTTACAAAAAGGAAAAATTTCTATTCGCTATAACTGATGTTAGTTTACCCAGGTGGTAATCAGGCACTTGCAGAAACGGAGTTATTTTTGTTTTGTTTCGTTTTGTTCTAGAAGAAAAAATTTACTAATAAAGTTTTTCTTGCAAAATAGGCATGATATACCGGTTAAATAACAAATGCTCTTGCATAATCCGCATTCTTCTTACTTAACATATAACGCCAACTGCGAATGCTTCGTCAGATGTTCAATATATAATCAAATAAACAATAGCCATGTAACAGCGCCATCTATTAGCTAATTTAGGTACTTAATTTTTTTTATTTAATAATTCATTTCACATCATTTGAGTTGTCTGTAATTCAAATTTTATCTCACTTAGAACTGTTGAACGCACTCCAGTTCTTTCTGAATGTTGAAATTTATTTCGAATTTTTACTATATAACACCAGACGTAAAGAATGATATTAACCCCTTGGGGACGAGCGACCGGTATTCGTGCCACGTACGGTACTCAGAATCGGAGATTATTTTCACCAGTAAATTTTTATTGTAAATTTTGCCTTATTTAATTCGAGCATTTTCCCGATTCAATTAGGCAAAAATTTCTGTTTTAAAAAACCGGTGATTAAAGATTAAAAATTGTGTAAAAGATGCTCGTCCCGAAGGGGTTAACACTAATTCATCAATAAGATATTTAAAACTCTTTTGACGACTTACAAGGAAATATTTTTTTATGATTTATTCATATTAAATTTTAAATGTATATGTTAAAGTAGAAGCTCGACTTATCATCCAGTAAATCATTAAAGCTTTTGTGAATGCGAACACAAATTTGCCTATATTAATTATTTTTACAGCTACTGCTTTATTAAGTATAAAACTTAGTAGTTAAGATAGAAAAACGGGTTCTAAAATTTATTGAAAGTAAAACTTCGTTAAATTATCGTAACAGACAACAAATCACATAAGAGAAACAAATAGAAACGGTAATATGTTTTTGGAAACGAAAACAAGATTTGAACCACTAGTACTCAGACATGTGATCTTATTGAATTTCGACGTAAAATTAGGATAGCGAACATCTGATGCGATTGGTCCAAGAGCAGATTAAGCTCCCAGCCATCGTCAATCTTATCATTAATCAGGTTTCACAGCAACAGATTGAAAAAAAAGAGAACAAAAAAGTGAAAAAGACGCCAAGCTTATAACGATGGAAGAAATAAATGAATCAATAAACGTAGATTTTTTTGCATGTTGTATTTCGTTGTTTTAGCAGTGCATTTAACTATTGTTGCTTGTAATAAGTGTAATCCTCTTAATCAACGTAATTTAATTTCTATAAAGTCGTTCTTCCTCTAACTATCCGTTTGTCATTAGGACTAAGCTGGGGCTGAAATAAAATTTATAATGTATATTATTTTACTTTTAAATACTTTAAATATTTGCATTTTGATAGTAAGGAACCTGGTCCGAAGCCAGTTTTCCAAAAAGCATAATTCAGCGTCACTTGTTCAATATATGGAAATAAAAACTAGTTGTGTCACTGCGCCATCTATTAATAAATTTATGTATTTAAACTTTTTATTTAGAAAATCTTTTCACATCTTTTCAATTATCTGTAGTTAAAATTTTATCGTACTTAGAGCATCAGAAGGCACTTTGAATGAGGAAAAATATTTTTCGCTAATACTGTATAACCCCATTTGTATAAAATGTTATTAACTCTAATTCATCAGTACGATATTGAAAATTCTTTTCGTGACTTACATGGAAATATTTTTATGATTTATTCGTATCAAAATCTGAAATAAACTTTTTTGGGGGGTTGTCATTTTACGATCAAGTGTGTAATATATATTTATCTCTACATGCATCATGCAAGAAATTGTTATAAATTTTTTGAATGAACAAGCAAATTTGTCTATATTAATTATTTTTGAAGCTATTGCTTTATTAAGTTATGAAATTTAGTAGTCAATTTTATAAAAAAAAATTCTTCTAAAATATGTTGAAAGTAAAATTTCGTTAAATAAACGTAACAGACAACAAATCAGATAAGAGAAACGAATGAGAACGGTAATATGTTTTTGGAAACGAAAACAATTTTTGAACCACTAGTACTCTTACA
The DNA here is from genome assembly GCA_963932465.1 of Maratus speciosus. Taxonomy (NCBI): domain Eukaryota; kingdom Metazoa; phylum Arthropoda; class Arachnida; order Araneae; family Salticidae; genus Maratus; species Maratus speciosus. The sequence goes on along the minus strand of OZ010788.1, from coordinate 375,164,286 downwards.
TGTAATCTTATTGAATTTTGACGTAAAATTAGGATAGCGAACATCTGATGCGATTGGTCCAAGAGCAGATTAAGCTCCCAGCCATCGTCAATCTTATCATTAATCAGGTTTCACAGCAACAGATTGAAAAAAAAAGAACAAAAAAGGGTAAAAGACGCCAAGATTATAACGATGGAAGAAATAAATGAATGAATAAACGTATCGTAACAAATATAATTTTTTTCTTTTTGTGAGATTTTTTGCCTGTTGTATTTCGTTCTTTTACTGATGCATTTAACTATTCTTGCTCGTAAAAAGTGTAATCCTCTTAATCAATGTAATTTAATTACTAAAAAGGCATTCTTCATATAACTATCTTTTTTATCAATGTGACTAATCTGGATTTTAAATAAAAATTAGAATGCATATTATTTTACTTTTAAGTACTTTAAAAAATTGCATTTTGATAGCAAGGAACGGGGTCCGAGGCCAGTTTTTCAAAAACCATAATACTGTATCAATTGTTCAATATATGCAAATAAAAACTAGTTGTATCACAGCGCCATCTACTAATGAATTTGTGTATTTAAACTTTTTATTTACAAAATTTTTTCACATCTTCTCAATTACCTGTAGTTAAAGTTTTATCGTACTTAGAGCATCAGAAGGAGCTTTGAATGGGGAAACATATTTCTCGCTTATACTGTATAATCCCATTTGTATAAAATGTTATTAACTCTAATTCATCAGTACGATATTGAAAATTCTTTTGGTGACTTACATGGAAATATTTTTATGATTTATTCGTATCAAAATCTGAAATAAAATTGTTTTTTTTTTTTGTTTTTTTTTTACGTTGTCATTTTACGATCAAGTGTTTAATATATATTTATATCTACATGCATCATGCAAGAAATTGTTATAAATTTTTTGAATGAGCAAGCAAATTTGCCTATATTAATTATTTTGGCAGCTATTGCTTTATTAAGTTATGAAATTTAGTAGTCAAGTTTTAAAAAACTTTTTCTAAAATATATCGAAAGTAAAATTTCATTAAATTAACGAAACGGATAACAAATCAAATAAGAGAAACGGTAATATGTTTTTGGGAACGAAAACAAGATTTGAACCACTAGTACTCTTACATGTAACATTATTGAATTTCGACGTAAAATTAGGATAGCGAACATCTGATGCGATTGGTCCAAGAGCAGCTTAAGCTCCCAGCCATCGTCAATCTTATCATTAATCAGGTTTCACAGCAACAGATTGAAAAAAAAGAACAAAAAAGTGTAAAAGACGCTAAGCTAAAAACGATGGAAGAAATAAATGAATGAATAAACCTATCGTAAGAAATATTTTTTTTTTTCTTTTTGTGAGTTTTTTTGTCTATTGTATTTCGTTCTTTTACTGATGCATTTAACTATTCTTGCTCGTAAAAAGTGTAATCCTCTTAATCAATGTAATTTAATTGCTAAAAAGGTATTATTCATATAACTCTCTTTTTTATCAATGCGACTAATCTGGATTTGAAATAAAACTTAGAATGTATAATATTTTACTTTTAAGTAGTTTAAAAAATTGCATTTTGATAGTTAGGAACAGGGTCCGACCAGTTTTCCAAAAAGCATAATTCCGTGTCACTTGTTCAATATATGCAAATAAAAACTAGTTCTGTCACAGCGCCATCTATTAATGAATTTATGTATTTAAACTTTAAATTTAGAAAATCTTTTCACATCTTTTCAATTATCTTTAGTTAAAATTCCATCTCACTTAGAGTAATAGACGGCGCTTTGAATGTGGAAACATATTTCTCGCTAATAATGTATAACTCCATTTGTATAAAATGTTATTAACTTTAATTCATCAGTACGATATTGAAAATTCTTTTAGTGACTTACATGAAAATATTTTTATGATTTATTCGTATCAAAATCTCAAATAATTTTTTTTTTTGCTTTGTCATTTTACGATCCAGTGTGTAATATATATTTATATTTACATGCATCATGCAAGAAATCATCTTAAATTTTTTGAATGAGAATGCAAATTTCTTTATAATGATTATTTTTTACCACTGTTGCTTTCATTAAGTTAGAAATTTTAGTAGCCAAGTTAGAAGAACTTGTTCTAAAATATATTGAAAGTAAAATTTCGTTAAATCAACGTAACAGACAACAAATCAGATAAAAGAAACGAATGAGAACTGTAATGCGTTTTTGGAAACGAAAACAAGATTTGAACCACTAGTACTCAGACATGTGATCTTATTGAATTTTGGCGTAAAATTGGGCTAGTGAACATCTGATGTGATTGGTCCAAGAGCAGATTAAGCTCCCAGCCATCGTCAATCTTATCATTAATCAGGTTTCACAGCAACAGATTGAAAAAAAAAAAAAGAACAAAAAAGGGTAAAAGACGCCAAGCTAAAAACGATGGAAGAAATAAATGAATGAATAAACGTACCGTAACAAATATATATCTTTTTCTTTTTGAGAGTTGCCTGTTGTATCTCGTTCTTTTACTAAGGCATTTAACTATTCTTGCTTGTAAAAAGTGTAATCCTCTTAATCAGTGTAATTTAATTACTGAAAAGGCATTCTTCATCTGACTGTCTTTTTGTCAAAGCGACTAATCTGGATTTGAAATATAAATTACAATATATAATATTTTACTTTTAAGTACTTTAACAATTTGTATTTTTATTTTATATTACCGGATCCAAAATCAATTTTTCAAAAAAACAAAATTTTATCTTTTGTGTTTTTTGAATAGGGTTGATATATGGAAAATGTCACTAAACCCGCTATTTTATATATCTAAAGGCCTCACAGTGTAAAAACGGGGGGGGGAAATGCATATATGGATAGTTATTCACAAATCATAAAAAAAAAAATTTCTCAAAATGATTATATTTCAGATGGGAAACACTGATATCAAAAACTATTTAACCGAGTCACTGATTTTATCCTGATAAAATGTGTAAATTTATTTTCAAAAGAATCGTGCTTGGACTTTTCAATATTTTAAATTTTAAAATGATATACAAATAGTTATTAATATAGCAATAGTAATAAAAAATAATGCGCCAAGCAAAGATTTTGAAACGCCTTCCTATAGAAAAATTCTTCTCTAAATAAGGTGAAAGGAGATATGTGTATGTAAATAGTTTAAAACTAGTATGTTGTGGCCATCACAAAACTTTCTTCTATCTCATACATGTCAATACTTCAAAATTCACTATCTCAGTGCCAAATTAAATGGCAATCTGTGTTCATCATGAGAATTCTGAAAATATGAAATTCGATGCATTAGTTCTCGAGGTATGACTGTCACTGAAATCATGTAAATCCAGCAAAATGCAGCATAGCAGCGCCACCTATTGCGTTATTTACACCAGAACCTAATTATCACCAACTTATGTCAACGTTTATCTCAATATGAAGTTTGAGGAAAATTCGTGCATTAGTTCTTGAGATAGAGGTATTGCGCAAATCATGACAAATGCAGCATAGAAGCGCCACCTGTTGAGCGATTTGCAACAACACATAATCAGCAGCAATATTAATCAAGTTATACTTAAATCTGAAGTTTGATGAAAATTCGTGCATTAGTTCTTGAGATAGAGCTATTGAGGAAATAGTTCAAAATGCAGCACAGCAGCGCCACCTATTGGGCGATTTACACCAACACGTAGTGAGCATCATTTCATATGAAGGACTAACTAAATCCTAAGTTTGATGAAAATGTGTGCATTAGTTCTTGAGATAGAGCTACTGCGAAAATAGTGTAAATCCTGCAAAAGGCAGCATAGCAGCGCCACCTGTTGGGAGATTCACACCAAAACGTAAACAGCATCCATTCATATAAAGGACTAACGGAATCTGAAGTTTTATAAAAATCTGTGCATTAGTTCTTGAGATAGAGCTTTTGCGGAAATCCTGCAAAATGCTACATAGCAGCGGCACCAGCAGGACGATGTACAGCAAAAATAATCAGCACCAATCTGTATCAGGGACTGCATGAATATAAATTTTTATTCAAATCCGTGCATTAGTTCTTGAGATAGAGCGCGCACAAAAGTTGTGTCACATACAGACAGACATTTTGTAAAAACATGTTTTTTGGAATCTCTGACCCCTAGAACGTGTAAATCCGTCGAAAACTGGAATTCGAAAATTTTCATGAAACCAATACTTTCTTCTTGTAAAGATAGAAGAAATTAAAAATACATAACTATTATGTTTAAACTCCATACATATATGCAGTAAATGTAGTTAAAGATCAGAATTTTGAATATTTGGAAAAATAACATTACTATTCGAATTGATTTAAATATACATAATTATTAGATAATCATTAGGTTTCGACATTTTTCGAGCATAGGCTTTTTATTATTTTAAATTTCAAAATGTTTTACAAATAGTTGTATGAGATTGTAAGTAAAAATAAAAACGAAAAATAATGTGTCAAACAAAGATTATGAAACTCCTTCCAATACAGGCCGTAAACTGTAATGAATAGACAACATAAATAAGATTGTCGAAGATATGCATGTAAATAGTTTAATAAGCACGTAACAGTTTTGTGTAATTTATTATTTATTTTTTAATATAATATAACAATTAAGGTAACATAACAATTTTGTGTTCCCTACATATAAGCAATAAATTTAGTTAATTTTAGAAATTAGAAATATTTGAAAAAATAATCTTACTATTCGAATTGACAAAAATACATATTATTATTGCATATTATTAGGTTCTGAATTTTTTAATACATCAATGTCATATTTTTTTATATATTTACATTCCGTTTTCTACACTTTCAACATACTTCAAAAGTACATGTGACTTCGGTTTGTCTGGCATTTTGGATCTCGTAAATCCGATCTGATTGCCATGTAATTTTTATACGTTTTTAAGGTCAGTTATAGAATGCTTGTTATTCAAAATTAAGTGTGCAGCTTTTATGGTTGGTTTACAAGGACTCACAAAAGAATAGCTACACATTAAGATCAATGAGTAAATTTTTTGGGGTGCATATTAATGAGGAAAAGTTAATTCAAACATACTTACATTGATATACATCACTATAAGGGATTGAAAAATGCTTTCTTGAAAGGGAGGTGCAAACTAAGTAGCATTTATAGTTCCTTTACAGGGATGTACGATAAAATTTCTTTACATTATCATCTATAGGAAAAAGGCATTTTCGGTGCATTTTAATAATATTATAATCTTTAAACATAATTAAATTTATATAGATCAATGAAGGGAAATATAATGATTTTTCTATAGGTTATAGAGTGCATGGTATTCATCCTTAATTTGCAGATACACTAGAAAATGCATGTCAAAGCATTTCAGTAATAACTGGAAATAAGTTTTCAACTATGTAATCATTTTTAAACTTCACTATGTTTTAGTATATATTACAAAATGTGTATAAATAACATATATCACATACAGGGTTTTGCGCACATTAACGACGGTGGAAGCAATTGTCGAAAATAAATTTTTATTGCGGCATGTATTTTTTAAATTATTAGATAGAAATTTAGATATTTCATTTAATTGGATGAAACAATCAAATTTTTTAACAATATTCTGCTAATGTTGTAAATAGTTTCATAATCTATCCTTAATACATGATTTTGGTTCTTTTAATGCTTTCCAACATAATTAAAAACTGCTTATGAATTCGGTTTATTTATATGCTGTTTAGGTTTAGAATGGCATGTTCAGTATTGAAACTGAAGTGTGTAGCACTTATAGCTCGTGTTTATAGGGACATTCAAAAGATTTCCGTTACATTACGGTCTATGGGGGAAATCATTTGTAGCGTATTTTAGTGATGTTACACACTTTTAAACATATTGAAATGGATATATATCACTGAGGTACATTACAGGGGGCTTACGGTAGAATACGGTATACATAGAATTCATCGTGCATTTACAGGTTCACACAAAAGAATTTGGTTGCAGTACTGTCTATAAACAATAATCGCTAGTTGTGCGTTTTCAGTTGTGTTGCGTGATTTTAAGTGTAGCTATTTTCTTTTTTACATATTACTTGGTGTTTATAAATTTTGTATTTCACACACAGGGAAGCCCAAAAGCTCTAAAAGGTTGTTACGTTTATTGACGAAAATTGCTGAAGGAGAATTTTCATTTGTACTATCGGTTTCCTAACAGAACTAAACTTTAGCATACTAGCATACATATAAATCTTTGGATAATATACAGGGCTGCACAAATGAATCCGTGTTTCTTCGACTATTGGTTATCTGTGGCGCTTGATTCTTGATTCTTGTTAACTTATGTGTTAGGTAAAATAATGGTATCTAATGAAATCAATTAAACTGATGTAAGCAAAAATAAAAAAAAAAGCATGATTTATCCCTGTTGTCCCTGTACAAAACATGCGTATCTCTCTATTCTAAAAAAAGTAACTAACGCTGTAAATGATTTTTTTGTGATTTGGTGATCTTTCTTCGTTAATATTAAGAAAACTACTGTATACAGAAATATGAATATCGGTGGTATTATAACGAAATATTTGATGAACACGCTGATGCAGACAGTTTATTAATCGAATAATAATTTTAAGAGATATTTAATATTAAAGTTGGTTAAAATCGTTCCAATAAAAAAAGTTTTATTGGAGCAAAAACAATACAAAGGAATTTAACCGTTTTTTTCTGAGGATATACATTAAAAGTCCCCAGTGTGCAGACTGAATTTATTTATTTTTTTAATTTGACTACTTTTTTGAGGATTTATTTCCATTTTTAATTTAAATTTTAAGCCTTTCGGGAGATATTTTTAGCATATTTTAGAAAAGGGTGTTATTTTAAATTGTTCCCAATTGTAAAAACATCGCAAATAATAATATTTCCTTAAATATATATATATATATATATATATTTACAAGTGACTATTATAAACAGGAAAAAAACTCTCAAATTTGAATTAAATGATTACGTATTATAAACAGTAAAATAACAGTTTAAATTAAACAATATATTTACACGAGACATTTCGCATTTGTAGATGATATTTTAAGTTATTGTTGTCAATTCTAAGGCAGCACAAATAAATGTATTTCCTTTCTAGCAACAAAAGTATTTTCATGTGAATATTAAAAAGAGAATGAAAACTTTAAAATAATAAATTCATTAATATGCTTTAAAAGCAGTAAATAGGAGAAATTAAGTTATATTTGAACTGACAAACTAATAATATTGCAAAACAGTTTAAATTTAAAAGTATATTTGCGCGAGACATTTATTTCGTATTTTGAGATGATCTTTTCAACTATTGTTATTAATTCCAAGACACCGCAAATAATATAGGCTTTCTAACAACAAAAGTATTTTCACGTGAATATGAAAAAGAGAAAGAAAACTTTGGTAAAAATTATGTCAGATTTAATACGATACATTTAAAATGTCTTATTTAAAAGAACTTTCATATAACGTTGTTAAAAAATACCGGGAAACAAAGACTCTGTTTACTTAATTCATTTTATATTAGCTTATTTTCAAATGTTTAACCGATCGTATTTAATCAAAGAAGAAAACACCCATTGTATCTTTAACAGCAGCTGATCTGGCCTTAAAATTCCCTAAAAATGTGAAATAAATGGAAACTCGTCTACAGGGAGATCGCTACTGATTTTTTTTTTTTTAAGCCCCCGGTACGGTATGTTATTTCTTTCTCCCAGCTTATTTTGTGTCGCTTCCAAAAAAAAAAAAAAAAAAAAAAAAAAAAAAAGTTACTATACAGAAGCCAGAAATAAACAAAGCAGATGTATCATTGTACGAATAAATGCTTTATAGCAATTTTTTAAATTTCTAAGCATAGCACATTTTCAATTTTTATAGCGTCGTATTGGAAAAAAAGTACTTTTAAATGCAATTTGTTTGAAAACTGTATCTCCATTTATTTTTGAAATAGTAATTGTTTTGTAGTTTTTAGCACCATTTGTTTAATTTTGGCAACTCAAGTACTCCATTTATTTAGAATGTAAAGGGAAAATAGTTGAAAAAGAGCAATTATAACTTTTTGTTGCCATCTCTATAATAATAGTCTAAGTCATGTGACTGTCATCAACAGTTCGGGCTGATCATTTCGCTTTTTATATGCCAGGCGGCTATTTTGGTACTTGGCGCAGGTGATAAATTCCCAAATATTGTTTCTTCGCAATCAGTTCATCTATATTATAATAATACAATGCTTTTCATATGCAAGGCGGCCATTTTCAGTCATTTGTTTTTCGAATAAAACTACATAAAAGTTGCCATGATCGCAAAGAAATTTTGGTACTTTTATGTTAGCCGGTTAAAAATCTCGACAATAGCATTTTTTAACTCGTCAGGTAGCATTTTTTTCACGTGGTAAATTAAAACAAAGCTTTGATGTTGAAATTAAATCTCATTTTATTTATTTATTTATTTTTATGAAATAAGTAAAAGTCATGAATTTTAAATGTTTAGGTTTTAAATGAAAGTTGTATGTTTTAAATAAAGTGAGTGGAGATTATATTTTAAACGATATTAATGGAATAAGAAAAAAAATGCGACGGGAACAATGTTTGGCGATTTATCTCCTGCGTCCGGCTAATAGAAATATATCGAGTTCTTCATTTATCTCTCACAATCTTCCGATTTAGTGAAGGATTGAAGAAGTAAATTAAATTATGAATAAAATTAACATGATCCAATGCTTGGTATTACATTTAAGGGAAGCCAAACTGATTGACAAAGGCGTCTAGTTTTCTTATAACAACCGAAAGAAAATGCAATTAAAATACGCGCTATTTTGAAAAAAAAGACATAAACAAATAATTTATGTTAAAACATGGAGCTATTATAAATTATATTTAATTTTAAGTATCTATATTAATGTTACAAACAAATGAAGGCCTATGAATCATTAGATAGCTGCTTTTTTGTCGAGTTTCTTTAATGACGGTATCTTTTTGCTGCATTTGTGTATTATGTTTCGACAGTGACATCCTGTGCATTAGGGTGGAACTTAAGTATAGGGTAAAAAAAAAACTTTTTTATTTTAATGTGTAATAGTGAAAACTTTTTTCCTTTTTGGATGTCTAAACTTTTGGCTGAAAAGGTTTTTTTAAATTAAGTTGTTTTCCGGTTCCTCAAGGAGGTCAAAGTTTTGAAATTTCAGTATAAAGTAACTGAAAGTAAACAACGTAGCTGTTAGCTCATGTCTACTTTTATTTAGCAAATACTATCCAGAAGTCACCACGAGGAGGTGGTTAAATATCGACTTCCACCCTCCTTACCTCCCTTTGTTATGAATTAATTAAATTGCATATTCAACCTACTGTGTTTTCAGGCAAACTTTGTCATTACATTGTGGGAATTCAACTTTCCCAAGATTAAGCCGTCTTTTGCTTAATATTTAAAGACGGTTGACGCAGCTCGCGGGACAATTTTGACACACGTTTCCACTGTTTGAGTATGACAAGGAAAATCTAAAATTCAGGTGTATCCCCTGTTTGTACTTTTTTTTAAGTTCTTCATCCGATCAGACCGTCAAGATAGGATCAATGTTTTTATAGTCTATAATTTCAATATGTTCGCATTTTTTCAAGTCGCTTTCTTACTGGTCCAGAAAATCCTTTTGTACCCGTAGTTTTTCAGCAAGATGTTGAAATAAGTATCTATGAAAAAAGTTCATTTGCATGTAATAATCAAATTATCCATTATAAAGTTTTTAGGGTATCGCTTCCGATGTTTTAACAACTCCAGATTTGCATCCTGCATTAAAGGCGTTTCTGTTTCACCTAATAACTCTCAAACTTGAAATGTCTGTATTTTGAAAATACACCAAAATTGCAGTGGCTATATTAATATAAGAAGAAGATGTCAATGAAATATGACCAATATATTTTTGTCCTGTTTTTTGAACTGAGACCAGATGTTCGTCTTTAATGATTCTTTATACTTTTTTCCCTCTGCTTCAGTTATCATAGCGTTATCCTTTCTGCCATAAAAATACTAACCTTCTAAAATTAATTCATTTCGTCTTTCCTGTTCTTTCAAATTCTTTCTTTTCTTTTCTCTTTGTCATCTTCAAGTCCTTCTTTCAGTTACCTTTTCTTTATTATCATCAGAAATACCCATATCTTCTAAGGTGCCATTTGCAATAATATTTGCAGTTCTGTCTAATACTCCAGTTCTTTCACCGTGTTGATTATCAAATTCAGGTTTAGAAAAACAACCGAGTGAACTATTTCCTACCGAACTGTTTTTTACACTTGACGATCATTCAATCAAAACATCATTTTTTTTGTTTTAAAATAACTTTTTTCCTTGATATTTCCATTTCCAGTCTTGCTACACATTTATTGTAGTTTTTATATCTATTGATCCTATTGTCATCACCCCATCTCTCTTTGGTCTTTGAGAAAGTGACGTTCTTGTTCTGATACACGATAATATTTAGTGCTTTTACTCAAAGAAATGTTTTTTACAGGATTACCTAATATTTTGCAGTTTTATATTGGATGTGGGATTATTCTTTCTAATCTTAATATTTTTCTTCAAATTTTGACATTTCTCGCACTAGTCTCTAATCATTTTTTATGATTTGTGTATCAGAAACCGTTGGAATTGAATTTCTCAGCAATACACTTTTAATTGTATCATCAACAGCTTTAGATATTTTAGAAATAGTGTGTACCAGATTCCAGCTGTCAGATTTTAAGTTAAATTGAACCCAAAAATAATGTTTCATAACTTCTTCATATGTTCGTCAAAGATGACAGTCTAATGTTAATTGTTTTGGTTCACGAAATACAGGACACTTCAACAATTATCTAGATTTAGGTACATTAACAGACTTTGTCACTTTTGACACCGAATGTTTATCGAAAAATAATTAAAGAAACTGTTAACACCCGTTAAATCGGACTAACTTGTTATGTGTCGCAGCCAAATAAATCAGAGACAACGAAAGCCGGCGCCCACGACACTGGCTTTTACAAAAGTCAAATAATGTGGGGTTAACTTTTCTATGGCACTCAAACTAAATTATTCTCTTTATTACAGGACATTAATACTTAATTAATTTAATTTTGCAAAATATAAATTTAACAATAAGCTTAAAAAACTTTTCATGCAATTATTGGCTTCTTTTCGTTTTTTATGAAAAATCAGGCGCTTTGAGGAACCAGAAAATATCATTTTAAAATTAAAAGAAAAATATTTTCTTTTATGGAGTTAAAAAGGAAAAAAATAATCACTATTAGAATATAAAATTCGAAACTTCGTTTTTTAGTTCCACCCTACTGTGCATGCTTTACTGTAGATGTTTAAGAGTGGATTGTAAATGTGGAATTCTTAAGCGGATGCGAATGACGTCATTTTACACACAATAAATGTGTGTGCTTTAAGTCTTAAAATTGAAATATGTTTCGTACTATTTATATATACATATATATATATATTTTCATCGGGGGCAGAAATGGGGCGGGGGATTGCATCGGGGGCAAAAAAGCAGAATTTCTGTTTTCTAGTATTATATTTCAATCTTCCGAAATTTTTTTAAAGTCGAGAAATTTAGCGTGATTTTAAAGTCTGCGGTGTCTGAACGGGGGTTGGCGAGCGTAGTTCGTAGAGGGCAGAACCACTAGTATAGAAAAAATCACAACCATATTATAAAAATTTAATGTTTTTCTTGTCTAAATCTTTTTTTGTGCTTATTGTCAAATGTGGAAGAACCAATATTATTGTTCGATGTACACATAAGAAAAACATAGGTATATCTAACTTGTACCGTAGCAGCACCAAACAGTATGGAAAAATTTTAGTTTAAAATAAAATATCTGGATATTCGGTTTTCCGCACCCACAGGGTTAATGTATTTAAATTTGTTTTGTATCGTTACGCAGAGGATTTTTAAGGGGAGAGATGACCTTAAAACTTTTTTAAATGTAAACTAGTATGTTGTGGCCATCACAAAACTTTCTTCTATATAAATCACGTCAATTAAATCATTTAAATAGTACAAGAAATTACATCCATTTAGCACCAATTCATATCAAAATATAACTGAATTTGAAGCTTGATGAAAATTCGTGTATTAGTTATTGAGATAGAGCTATAGGAGAAAGTCTGAAAAATGCAGCATAGCAGCGCCACTTGTTTAGCGATTTGTACCAAAACATAAATAGCACTAATTCATATCGAGGTATACCGGAATCTGAAGTTTGCTGAAAACCCAAGTTCTTGAGATACAGCTATTGCGGAAATCATAAAAAAGCACCATAGCAGCGCCACCTGTTGAGCGATTTACACCAAAAGGTGCGAAACGTCAATTCGTGTCAAGGACTAACTGAATCTGAAGTTCGATGAAAATCCGTTCATTAGTTCTGGCGATTGAGCTATTGTGGAAATCATGAAAAATGCTGCATTGCAGCGCCACCTGTTGAGCGATTTACACCAAAACATAAACAGCACTAATTCATATCCAGGTATACCTGAATCTGAAGTTTGTTGAAAACCCAAGCATTAGTTCTTGAGATAGAGCTATTGCGGAAATCACAAAAATGCACCATAGCAGCGCCACCTCTTGAGCGATTTACACCAAAAGGTGCAAAACTTCAATTCATGTCAAGGACTAACTGAATCTGAAGTTTGATGAAAATCCGTGCATTATTTCTTGAGATAGAGCTATTGCGAAAATCGTGTAAATCCGGAAAAATGCAGCATAGCAGCGCCATCTGTTGGGCGATTTACACCGAAACGTTATCAACACAAATTCATATCAAGTAATAACTGCATCTGAAGTTTGATGAAAATCTGTGCATTAGTTGTTGAGCTATTGCTTGTTTGTGCTATTGCTGTTGTCTTTTAGTTGTTTATTAGTTGTTTGTGCTATTGCTGAAATCGCAAAAAATGCAGCACAGCAGCGCCACCTGTTAGGCGATTTACGCACAAAACTAATCAGTACCAATTTATATCAGGCACTAACTGAATATAAAATTTTATTAAATTCCGTGCATTAGTTCTTGAGATAGAGCGCCCACAAAATTTGTGTCACATACAGACAGACAGACAGAACCACAGACTAAGATTCACAGACTCACAGACAGACATTTTGTAAAAACATGTTTTTCGGGTTCTCTGACCCCTAAAACGTGTAAATCCGTTGAAAACCAGAATTCGAAAATTTTCATGATTCCAATACTTTCTGCCCCACCAGTGGCCGAGAGGTTCTGCTCTCGAAGCTGGTAGACGGGAGGTGCTGGGTTCGATCCTAATCGCGCCCGTCGGCCTAATCGTTCGGAGTTTTCGTGGTTTTCTTCGAGCCGTGGATTTTCCATGCGTAAATACGGATTAGGTTCCCTTAGAAAGACCCCCACGGAGGGCACCCCCCCCCCGGGCCTATATCCCTCGTGAAGATAATCGGCCGTCAAAAATCAACCCAATCAATCCAATACTTTCTTCTTGTAAAGATAGAAGAAAGTAAAAAAGGATCTATTATTAAGGAATATCATGTTACCGAACATTTTAACAAAAAATATTACGATACTGCAATCAGAACCGGTTTTGTGATAAAATATGTGGAACGATATCTATCCAAATCAAGGTATATTTCAACTTTAAAGTCATTTTTCTCAAAACAGATATTTTTCACATTTCTCGCATCATATTTCCAAATCTAAGTAACGTAGAAACTTTATATTTTGTATTATAATATATTCTATATATATTTATAATTACTACCTATTTTTAAGTAAATAACTGTAATGTATTTATTTATTTTATTTTTTAATTTAATTTTATTATTATTTTTTTTTTTTTTACTGAAATTTTATCATCATAAATTTTGTATTCTACTGTTTCATTGCCAGGAAATAAATTTCATCTGAAAACTTGATTATTATTTTACGTTGAAGTTAAAATACATTATTTTAAGAATATATATATGTAATGTTAAGTGGATATATCCAATATATTTTTTATAATCCTGTGCATAACGCATGTATGTCTAATCACCTTTTTGAAAATCCTTAATTAGTATGCCTTATATAAATTCTAATTATTTTTATTAAAAGTATTTAAAGGAATACGTAAAGAAAGATCTGCAGAATTTACTCTGAAACAATCGCTTAGTTGTAAGAAATATTTAGAGTTCCTAAAAGTTTTTAATATGTTAAAATCAAGCAATAACAAACTGCTTAAGGTGACCTTCCCCCTTAAGAAAATTCAAATTTCAACAAAAATGAATTTTGCTAAATTTCAAATGTAAACAGAAATATTTTTGAAGTCCGGAGTGCTAACGTAAATCTATATATAAAGGACAAACATATCTGTGCGTATCGCATACGTCATTTTGCGAATGGCAACATTTTGAAATTTGAAATGAAATTTCTGTTTTGCAACTTTCGCTACTGCAAATTTTTTAATTTCTAAACATCGCACATTTTCAATTTTTAACACGTCGTATAGGTAAAAATGCACTTTTAAATGCAATTTCTTTGAAAGCTGTATCTCAATTTATTTTTCAGATATTAATTTTTTTTTGTAGGTTTTAATACCATTTTTGTAATCGTGCCAACTGAAGTACTCCATTTCTGTTAATAGTAAAAGGAAAATATTATATTGCTGTATCTTTTTGTTGCCATTTTCTCATAAAAACTGAAAAAAAAAATTAAATTAAAACAAATGCTATGTCAAGAATATCGTATGTTATAAAACCCGATGAATTTTGTTTTTATTTCAATAAATTCGATGATAATTTCGATAAAATTATATTATATCAATTAAATGATTTTTAGTTTATTGAAAACTTTCTTTACACACGATACAACACTTTCTCTTTACAAAAATGTATTTTAAAGAACATTTGTGCAACTTATTTTCACCGGTTTTACTTAATTCGTATCAAATAGCTGAAAGGATGCTATTTTATTAATCGGCGTGTAATAATATTTTCTAAATTTTGAAAAAATAACAATGAATGATTTCCAATGAAACATGGAGATTATAAAATATCAAATGAAGGTATATGAATTATTAGATACCCGATTTGCTTCTTGAATGACGACTTTGTTTTTTGCTATGTTTCTGTATTATTCGCGATAATGACGTCAAATGCATACTTTTCTATAGACGTTGTTTAACACTGGATCGTATAACTGGAATGCTTTAACAGGCGCAAATTACGTCATTTTATATAAAAAAAGCGTGTATTTTAATTCTTAAAATTGAATTATGTTTTGTAGAAGTGCGTCACCCCAGCTGCTTTGAAACTCTTCACAGATGAAAATACTTCCCTTTTGAAAATAACGTAATTGAAATCACACACTGATAAAACGCAATGTTTTACAAATATTTAGAATATATTTATAGAAGAGCCGTGACATACAGTGTCCATGCTCAGATCGGAAGACTTTGCCCAAAAAATACCGATTTATATTAGAGAACTTGATGATTCTCGCCTGGACAAATTCACTTAGCCGAGTTAGACAAATAAAAAAAGATCTTGGCAGTAATTCGAGGTTTAATATAATATCAGGTTTCCAAAGATTTTGCTCCACAAAATCCCATTAGTGACATGCTACGCCAAAATATTTTGAACGGAAAATACAATATTTTTCCTCATAAAGTTTCCATATTTTTCCCTTCTGCATGTGTACTGATACTAAGTTTGAGACACTACGCGAAATGCTTTAAGTGAAGATGACGTCATATTTAAAAGAAAATTATCATTTTCTTAGGCAAAAGTAAACATTTTAACACAAAGGCGTAAGCATAAACTACGATAATTTTTACTCTCCGGTACTGAGATTAGAACCTGAAGTTAAGAGTGTGACTATTCATATGCAAAGATGTTGCTGACAATCGTGACTTCAAGTTTTGAGCTAAAATTATTTTTAAATGATCGAATTACAATACCAATTTATTAAAAATGGTGAATATGGATATGAGAGGTGTGTATGTAAAATTTTGAGAAGGTGAAAATGATGTCGGGTTTAGATTTCACGGGGAAAAAATTCTATGATCGAGTCGTAGTGGAATAATTTTGTTGTTTTTCATTCCAGAATACCAATAATATGAGCCTCAATTGATGACTTCATCATAATAACTGATATTTATTATAGTTTACTGATTTTTATTATATTTTACTGATTACATATACGATTAAAGTTTAATTTTAATAATTTCGACAACTGAGTTTTATAGAAATAGTAATTTTTTAACTTTAGGTTTCAATAATATTTGTTTGAGAGTTAGACTAACTAGTATAAGATGCATTTTATATTTGAACTAATTTTGTAGCTTTATTATAAATTAATTACATAGTTCCTTCTTAAACATTTTCTTTCTTCGAAATTAAAGGGTTCCATCTTGTAACGTTAAAAGTAGAGTTTTTCTGGGAGGTGTGTTCACTCGTAAGCAAATTTCGCCGATTAATGATTCCTGTGCACTTCCACCTGAATACATAGATGCCACTGGATACACCACATAGATACACCTGAATACTAAAGTAGAAGAATAGAGGGCTGCGGACGAAGATGGGCCGCTCGCAGCGGCGGTCGACCCCCCCCCCACCCCCCACCCCCGACCGCCGACCGAGACTAATAATGAGCTCCAAGTAGCTAGGAGTCGTTCGGCAGCTTCATCGTAAGCATTGCTTTGATATTTTTTATACTTTCTTTAATTTTAACTGTTAATAATTATTAACTGCAAACATGATATATAGTCTTCTGTCATTTGAATGTTATTGCACTGATGAGGGGCTAAAATTTAGCTCGAAACGTTTGCTTTTTCAATTGTGTTAAATGTATTTATGCAATTTTTACTTGTATGTATGATGAACTGTACTATTTTTTTTTTAAGTCGTATATAAGACGCTAAACAATGATTACTTATTTTAATTTTAATTTTTTCTCTCATTTATATCATAAATGAAAACATATATTATTTTCATATTTTTTTAAACGTGCATTATAGTGGTAAAAATATACATTTATAACCAGAAAGTTCTCTCAGGAAATACCTATCTTAAATAATTAAAAAAAAAAAAAAACTAAACAGTGAAATATCTGTCCCATCCTTACTCTTTTTTTTTTTGGTTTTCAAATTAAATAATTTAAATAAAAATTCCAATTACCATTATATTTTAAATATATAACCATGATTTTTTTTTACACATTCTTGATTTTTAAAAAAAGTACTTTTTATATTTATGCTATATTAAAACTCTCAATTGAAACTAGAGTAATAACTTTAAAAAAATCCATCTAATTTTGAAAATTGACTTAAATGTAATTGGGAGCAGCTGGGTTTTCTGCAATGTCTATCACTCAGTAGATATAAAATTGGATTGTTTTGTTGCGATGCAGCAGTTTATCAGAGGACATTCACTAACGTTAGAAAGCAATCAAATCACGGAGAACGAAAAGACAATGCCAAAATCCCAAGCAATTTTATGTTTTTTATTATCCTTAATCTTTCCTTTATTTCCTTTCGTATTGTTATGTAAATTCGTATTTTCGGAAACAAAAATTCTGCAATTTTATATACGACGGAAAAATAAATATATCTTTAAAATATAGCTCATTTATATTAAATAACATGTACTCAAATCCCAACAATATGCATTATTTAAGTTTTAAGGCACATTGCATCGAATACTTTATATTAAAATGGATATAGTGTTTTAAACTAATTATTGAGCGTTGTGTAACTTTTAAAACAAGGGTTTTTATCATAATAATAATTAAAAAAAAAACATGCAGTGATTTATGCAGTTATAACATAAAATAAAAATTTATGGAATTAGAGCATTCATATACATTCATATATTACTGTCTGTCAAGGAAGTTTTATTATATATGTATGTATATAAATATAAATACGAGGATTGTTCAAGAAGTAAGGTAACACGATCGCTGGGGGAAAATTATTAACGAATTCTAAGAGATACACAGCATAGTAAAGCACTAGTACAGGGTTGTTATAATTAATGTTCGCCTATTCAGAAGGCTCTAGTGCCGGTTCTGTGGCTCCAAACGAAACAAAATTTCACTAGTACGTAGTTGAAGAGATGCGCTCTGCGAAAATAGAAAAAAAAGATGTTAAAATATTTGCCAATAGATGGCGCTGCGCCAATTAAAGCCGATATTTGCAGATTCCTTTATTTTGTAAAAAACAAAATACAGGAAATTTTATTCCACAGTTGGTAAAAGTAAACTTTTTGAGATTCGTTACATCAATTTCTGTCACTTCATATAAAACACACAAAATCTCAAAATTTCACCCAACGCTTATAAAGGATAACATTTTAGTCAAATTTTCGACGAACGACGCACCGCCCCCTGAATACTAGGCCTAAGCGCTGGACTAAACATGGCGGCTGCCGAAGGCGGATTTTTTTCAGCGTGTGTACGGTCCCTTAAATATTCCTACCAATATTTTTTTGAAGTTTTTTCCGCTTCGTTTTTCTGAGAATAAACAAGGTAGAGAAATCTTTTATAAAATACTGGTGTCTACATTTAAGGGACCGTACCTACGCTAAAAGAAATCCGCCTTCGGCAGCCGCCATTTTTGTGTCATTTTTGTGTGAGCGCTCAGGCCTAGTATTCAGAGGGCGGTGAACGACGTCAAAGTGACGTCACAACTTCGAAAACTTGAAATACCCTTCTAACCACCTGACGATTTAAAACTTGCTGATAAAAGTGTGTCTGTGATTTCTTTGACACTGGAACAGTTGATTGTTTCTGAAAAGCATTTGAATCTACGGTTTGTGGAGAATGGTAATTTTGAAAGAAAAGGAACTTCTTGTAATGTTATTTTATCAAAATAACAGCAACGCAGCTGCAGCTTTTCGAGAATTCCGGAAACTAAAAGATGTTAGACGTGAACCAATGTCGGACGTGGAGTTCACAAAATGATTAAAATGTTCGAAAAAACAGGAAAACTCAACATTTTTCCTGGTAGAGGACGAAAAAAGGTAGACATTCGTAGCATTGAGGATATTGCAACTGCCGCCGTGGATTTAGCAAGCCAGTCATCATTTGGTAATGCAAGTGTGCCAGCTATTGCGAATGAAGTCGATATGCCGATTTCCACTGTGAGAAAAGTGATGCGTCAAATTTTGCGCTCCTATCCATACAAGATTCAGAGGGTGCAACAACTAATACAGGGTGATACCGAAAGTCGGCTGTCATTTTCACTACAGTTTCTTGCACGAATGAATGTGGACAATTCTTGGCCCTGGAATGGGCTGATGGACTGATGAAATGCATTTTTATTTAAACGGACAAGTGAACACACACAATTGTCGAATTTGGGTTAATCCTAATGTTGTCCAAGAATTTCCATTCCATGCAGCTAAAGTGACGGTGTGGTGCGGTTTCACAGCTACGTTTATGATAGGGACATATTTGTTTGAGGAACTTACATCCACAGGACCCGTTACATGTTCCGTAAATGGGAGAAGGTATCTCAATATGTTGTCAAATTTTCTGATTCCCGAGCTGCAACAGCGAGGCTGCCTTTAAAATATCGTGTTTATGCAAGACGATGCACCACCGCACATTACTAGAGCAGTTCGGTCTCTCTCATAACAAGTCATTTTACAGAAGACCGCATCATAAGTCGTTATTTTCAAACAGTCTGGAAACCACGATCGCCTGGTCTAACACCATGCGATTTTTGGTTGTGGGGATTTTTGAAAGATTCTGTATCTAAAGACAGCTGTCAGACAATCTCTGATCTGAAAGACAGTATTAGACTTCATATTCGCTCAATCTCACAGGACATTTTACGCAATGCTGTAGAAAGAACAATTCTGAGAATGGAATGCGTTATGGTGGAGGATTCATTGAGCATGCGTAATGTTATTCTTCTTTATTTCCTCGTTGTCGAGCGACATGTTTTATTTTTGTTGATGCAGATTACATCACATGAAATTATATTCATTTTTCTGTATTGTTTGGAGTCATAGGTCAGGCTCTAGAGCTGTCTGATTAGGTGAACTTTAATTATAACAATTCGCAGTTCCTCGAAGTTTGTTGAAACATTTAAATTTGTGTGCTTCGTCTGGATTGACTGAAATTGATATAATGAATCTGCACACATCGCCTTAAATATTGGCGCAGCGCCATCTACTGACGAAAAATGTAACTATTTTTTTCGATTTTCGCAGAGCTCATTTCTTCAACTACGTACTAGTGAAATTTTATTTCGTTTGGAGCCATAGAACCGGCTCTAGAGCCTTCTGAATAGGCGAAGTTTAATTATAACAACCCTGTACATATTACTTCTCCATATAGTCACCATGACTGTCAAAGCATTTATTTCCTCGGTATACCAACGTATCGAAACCAGCATAGAAGAAATCAGCGTCAAGGTTGCGGAGCAACATCAAGATTGCTTGTTGAACTTCGTCATCTATTCTGAAATGCCAACACTTAGGTGTTTCTTCAAAAGTCCGAAAAGATGGAAAACATTTGGTGCGAGTTCGGGTACGTATGGTGAATGTTCCATTGCCTCCCATCGGAAACGCTGTACCAAATCACGCGTTACTGAAGACGTATGTGGTCGAGTGTTGTCATGCAACAACAGGACAACTTTCGTGAACAATCCAGATGGTTTCCTGCGAATTGCCTTACGCAACCTGTTCAGTGGGGGACAATAACTAGTAGCATTCACGCTCGCTCCACGAGTGAGGAAATCAACCCGCGGTGGTGGTCTCACAAATCTGTAACCATCACCTTCTTCGCGAATGTCGTTGCTTTGAACTTCTTACTAGGGGGAGACAATAAGTGTCTCCATGCCCCTGAAGCTTGCTTCTTCGATTCTCCATATGGTAATGCAATATTTGAATCGGTTAATTACGATTTCTTGTCCTCTATATAGAAGATTAGCCTCAAAGTTTCAGATTTTTATCTTTGAAAATAAAAATACGCGTAGAGGAAAAAAACTCGGGTAACATTGACCAATTTCAAAAATTTAAAAGCCCATTTTTAGATTCTTTGTTCGGACTTTATTTTCTACATATCAAAGAACAGAAAACTGTTAGAAACTGCGCTTAGATTTAAAAAAATCACTTTTGGGTATTTTCACTGTCGTAGTTCTGCTGTGTGGCATACCCTATTCAGCTATTCATTTTTCAGATTATTTTTTTAAAACATATAATGAAAAGAGTACCAATCATTTTCCACCCGTTTCAAATTTCAGAAAGATTTTAATTAACCGATATTACTATTTGTACATTAATTTCAAAAACAAGAAACCGATAAAATATCTTTTAATATCCAAATGTGATTATATGATACACATTGTATAATTTTTTTTAGGTCCCTGAAATATATTTAAATATCTTGAACAATGTCTCGATATCTATAAGTTAAACATATAAAATTGAATTCACAGATAAAATTCAAATTAATTCTTTAAAAATAAAACACTGAATGTATAAATGTTAGTAATTCTTTTTGATGCTCTGTTTTGAATAGCTTTTAATACAAATAGAATATGTTGAAATATAGTTTTAAAATAAACTGGGTTCTTTAAAACCATTTTCAGCAGAGAAAAAATAATCTTATTCAAATAATGTTTTATGTACACAAAATAGTTAATTTTACTGCCTAATATAATTTATAAAGCATAAAAGGCAAATAGATAAATTGTATTGCAAATATTTATCTTATACACAGTCTATATGTATTATTTAGTAAAAGGAAATTTTACATTTAAACAAATCATTTTAAATATTTACGTGTATTAATATTGTTTCATAATTATGTTTTATATATTTTAAAAAATAAATATGTTATTCTGTAGAAGAGAAAATGTGGTACGCAGTAAAGATGTGGTACAAAGATTTGAAATATTTTACATTGTGGAAGAAAATTGTCTAACGCAATAAAAGAAACAACATAAATTATGTATACTACGGGAACTAATATTATGATTTCATGCACCTCTAAATCAAATTTCTCTTAATTGTGCATTAATTTAATGCTATTGTTTTTCTAAAAAAGATTCAGGAATTGAAAATTTTCGATAATTACTAATCGTTTTTCTGACAATTTCAAAAGGAATCTGCTATGGCGTTTTGTAAAAACTTCTTAAATTTATTAGTTCCTGAGCATTTGCTTCATATTAGGGCGTACTTTCTTTTAAACATCGCATAGTTTTCACAAGGTGAATCTTTTTGATTTTTGATATTAGATCGTGAATTTATATTTAATATTAATGTAGTTTTGGCGAAAAAAATTAAACATTCGATTTGAATACTCAGAAAGAAAAAATAAATGACGGTATGTTAAAAAGAAAATATGTTAGGTTGAGCAAAAAGTTCTGGAAAATTTTTAATCTAATAGTTATTAGAATTTGTATCGTATATAGGATTACTAGTGGGATATTTATAGGAGTTCAGGAACTTTGGATCCAAAATGCTTATTGAATAGTATGATTTGCATGTGTTGACACGGTATTATTAGAGAAAAGGCCTAACGATTCTGAAAGCCGTCGATGAGATTAATGAGGATGAAGGTGCTGGTAACGGCGACAAACTTAACCAGCAAATGCAGAATCTGGAAGAACGGTGGCATAAAGTCGTGGAATATGATGGTCTCTACTTTAAAGAATAGTCCTTGTTGCCTTTGTTGTTAATTTGAGCATAAAACATAACTTTCACAAATTTCCCAGAACTTTTTGCTCAACCTAGTAACATCTATTGTGACTTTAAACTTTTACAAAATGTAACTTAAATGATTGTGCCAGTATGTATGATAGAATTTTCGAGATAGTTTTTCGCATTATATGAAGACTATGGATACGTAATTCCGCCATCTGTGAATTAAAAACAAGTAAAAATAACATCATTTTGAACCAATTGCATGGAAATTAATAAATTCTAGGATGTAAATCACGCTTTCTTTCGAAAATAATTCTTTCATTTTTACTATCAGAGTTTTGCTATTCAGCACCTTTTATAAGATATTATTTCTTTTAACATGAAAAAAAAAATACTAACATTAAGGGTACATAAGGGTACAGTCGAAAAACGAAAGTTAGGAATATTATTTCAATAATCACAGTAACTTGTTCGTCAACGAAAATGCCAATATTCCTTTTAATGGGAACGTATTCTCTTATTTATCCTAATAAAAAGGGTTTCGTAATATTATTATTTTTATTAAGCTTGCCATGTTTCACAAATTGAACTCTTTACTTTCATATGATGAGTAATAAGTTCACTATGTATAAATATCCAATTCTGAGCAAATATACCAAATTTGGTTTATCATTTCATTTGAAAGGCTATTTAATTAGCTATTCAAAACTTTTTTTGCTTTCTTTTTACGATTATCGGAAGGTTAGTCATGGCTATTTTTCTTTCAGCTTTCAAATAGTACACGTATATTTAAGTTGCCGGAAGTTGCTGATTAAACATTTTGAAGAAAGAAAAGTGATTATCATTGATATTAAGAAATGTATAATATATAACTATGGAAATGTTTAAGGTATTAAAGTGACTATTTCTAATAGGGTAACTCCGGGAGAGTCGCCGCATACGGGATAGATGCCGCACCCCTTCTATTTTTTGTAATTATCGATAGATGGTCGTCAAACGCAAAGTATAGGTGCGCAATGAGATTATTTTAACCAGTGTACAGCGTGAATCCCATTTCGATGTTTATTTGTAGAAGTACAATCCTTAATTTGACGCAAGTGCATGATTTCACTGTCCAAACTTTTAAACACGTTATGTTTAAATACTTTTAATACACTAATTACTAAATGCGTGCATGATTTTGAGGTCAAAACTAAATGTAGCGTTTGTATAGAGTACTGTGTGTATAATTACTCCATTCCCCTTAGCTATGGCAGGTAACTGTGATGGCCGACGTCTGCACCATGCAAAATAGGATATATGCCGCACTGCTATTCCGATATACATGCCGCAGTTTCTTTTGTACGGGATGATTAAGTGTTATTAACTTTTCCTTTTCTTTTTGCACAGACTAACCATGTTAGGCATGTTATCAAGTTTACTAAAACCAAAGGAGAAAAAGGGGAAAATAAAAAGTAAGCAGGGCAAGAAAGATGCAAGTAAAGATAATACTGAAAAATAATTGGATTACGCGTAACGCAGACGTTCTTTGCAAATTACTCAAAAAAAGAGTAAGTGTAATTGGCTTCGTTGCATGATGTGTTTAAATGTAGTTACATAAAGACTGTACTTTTTCGACACTTTTTCTGTAGATTGTAGTCGACAAAACAGGTCTCTTAACCCATTCGCGGCCATAGGTGCATATAAGCACCTTCATAAAGAGCTTACAAAATTTGTTTATGTCAACAGTAAAAAAGAAAAGTAATATTTGCTTTGTTTAATTAGAGCAGTTTCATGATTATTTAAGTAAAGCTAACTTCTTTTAAAAAAGTGGTACCAACCGAATAATATTTGTGTAAAAGTCACCGGTCCCGAAAGGGTTAACAAATAAATTATGTAAACACAATTTTACTTTTTTTCTTTTCCTTTCTAATACATTGATGTTACGTTGTTGCTGAAATAACAATTAAAATTTAATGTAAAAAAAAAAAATAAGTCGATAATTTTAATAGTGAAAGTAGGCAACGATTATTAATTTCAATCCACTAATACGTTTCATTGTACTCATTTAGTTTCAATTTGTTATTACATCCATAATTATAGTCCAGATATGAATATATTTTTTAATATTTTCATTTATAACTTCATTCTGTTCTTATTACAAGCGCGGCAAACTACCGCACAAGTGCGACGTCTCAGTACGGGTGACGCGCCGCAGAGTATTGCTTTAGAAAAAATTGTTAAAATATATTAATCATTTGTT
This sequence comes from Maratus speciosus, assembly GCA_963932465.1. Taxonomy (NCBI): domain Eukaryota; kingdom Metazoa; phylum Arthropoda; class Arachnida; order Araneae; family Salticidae; genus Maratus; species Maratus speciosus. The sequence goes on along the minus strand of OZ010788.1, from coordinate 375,139,426 downwards.
TTGAAATTTTTTTGTCGTATTACATGCGTTGTGTATTTAACATTAAATAGCACAGCATGATTTTTTTTAATTTTATGTCCACTATGGAACTTTATACACAAATTCAGAAAAATGTGCGGCATAAATCCTAGAATTACCCTATAATTTCAGAAATATAAACTTTATTTTCGATTTTTTAACACATAATTTTTATGACCAACCATTAGGAAAAATATTCTATCTGCGAATTTGTGGTTATATTTCTATACCACTGATTGTATACTGTTTATGTGATGTCGTGAACGTTACAAACTATCCATTGCGCGAAAGCAACATATAAATAACCGGTGAAGTGAAAGTTTTACCCTCGAACAATGGATTTTGTAGAATAAATTTTTAATTCTCGACTGCAATATTACAAAAAATCATTGATAACAGAATAATAAGTCTTTAAAAAAAAATGAAATTATTCTATGAAGTATTTTTCGATAAATGCCTGCAATAACCAAATTCAACATGAAATGAAAAACATCGATTATTCATCACTATAATATGAATCACCTTACTTAAAAACAAATTCCTCGTATAAAATTTTAACTTGAAATTGGGGCTCCAAGCGCTTAACTATAGGAGGTCGCAAAATTGCAATGCCGTCTTTGTACAGGCCGCGTTCTTTCAGATAGATTTTTAATTAATATCTCTACTAATTACCGTAGTGTAGTACTAAGTAATCCGTAGCGTATATATACGCCTTTAGAGAATACATCCATATATTATTAAAATTGCAAACTGTCAGGACAGCAGGCCGATTTTCACCAGAAGAGCTGTGTTCTGCACACTTATAACTTGTTCATTTTCTTTTTGTTGTTTCAGTAGACAGATCTTCGTCTTATTTAATTACAAAATTATGTTATTACATAAAAAAATGCAGATCGCATCAGACTTTGTCGGCAGTTAAGTAGTTAAAAGTGGTAAGTCATCTAAAGAAAGCGAAAATGAGTTATTTGATTTATTGGTATGAGAAACTGTTTCTGCATCTACAGCTCATATTTAAAATATTAGAATAATTACTTTTTTCCACAAACTGAAAATATCGTTTGGTAATTTAACATCTTTTAATACAAATATGCAAACGATATTTTTATTAAGAACTTATTGTTGATTAAACTTATTTATTATCTTAAAATTAATATCATTTCTGAAAAGATTAATTGAAAAAAAAATTATTTTGAAAAGTCAAAATATTAGATTATTTATTCAAGTGGTTCAAAATATTAGAATATTTCGCATTAATTCTCCTTTAATTATCACCAATTCATAACTGGTGGCATCATTGATTAAATTCAGACGATTTTATTTAAAATCGGTGTTCTTTTTACAGTTTGTTTGCTTTTTCGTCTTAAAATAGGCCGTGAGGGTGATATTCCTGAATCGATTAAACTTCGTATGGTTGATTTGTATCGGCACGGTAAAAATCAATGCTATATAGCGAATCATTTACATTGTTCCCAATCAAGCGTTACTAAAATACTAACATAATATTCAAAAAATGGAAAATTTCAGAATAATCGCCGAAAACCAAACGCATCTGCTACAGCTGACAGGAAACTGAAGCGTATAGTTAAGAAAAACCGTTTTAAAAGTGTGCTATTCTTGCACCGAAAATGGAAAAATATATTATTTAGTAATGAAAGTATGTTTTGTATCTATACAACATAATTTCATCACTAACTAATATGTTTTTCTAATCTTCTTCGCTCCATAAACGTCTTGATTTCCACCAATTCAATCTTATACGTTTTTGTTTTGCAGTCATGAGAGGTTTTGTTTTCGGTAAACGAGATTCAAACTTAAATTTATGGAGACGTCTTAATGTTCTCGGTGTAGAAACTTCAACTCCTTCTTCTTCCCATTTTAGGTGCAAGAATCGCACACTTTTAAAACGGTTTTTCTTAACTATACCCTTCAGTTTCCTGTCATCTCTAGCAGATGTTTGTAGTTTTCGGCCGCCATTTCGGCGATTATTTTGAAATTTTCCATTTTTTAAATATTGTGTTAGTATTTTATTAACGCTTGATCGCGAACAGTGTAAAAAATTCGCTATATAACATTGATTTTTACCGTGCCAACACAAATCAGCCGTCCTAAGTTTAATAGATTCAGGAATATCACTCACACGACCCATTTTAAGACGAAAAAGCAAACAAACTGCAAAGAGAATATTGATTTTAAATAAAATCGTCTTAATTTAATCCATGATGCAACCAGTTATGAATTGGTGATAATTAAAGGAGAATTAATGTGAAATATTCTAATATTTTGAACCACTTGAATAAATATTCTAATATTTTGAATTTTCAAAATATTTTTTTTTTCAATTAATCTTTTCAAAAATGATATTAATTTTAAGATAATAAATAAGCTTAATCAACAATAAGTTCTTAATAAAAATATCGTTTGCATATTTACATAAAAAGACATTAAATTTGCCAAACGATATTTTCAGTTTGTAAAAAAAAAGTAATTATTCTAATATTTTGAATATGAGCTGTAGTGGAATGCTAGGGCATTTTTTATGTCGTCACGGCTATTTTATATAATGCATAACTTTTTATTTCAGACGTTCCAAAAATCATTTTCGTTCAGTGCAAGACTAGGTTAAATCATATATCTCACTTTTTCACCGCAGAACGTGCGTCAAAATATTGAGTATCCTACAGTTAATGTAACATATCACGCTGTACTGCCTCCTCGCTTTCACTTGTCTGGACTTATCACTCTGTGTTTGTGTGTTAGGTATGATTGAAAAATTTATGCACATTTACTGTTGCAAATGTTCTATTACAAGTGTTTTTAGTCTTTATAGATGATTGTTATTTCGTTAAAATATGAGTGAAATAAATGCGCAGCGTGTGAAACCATTAACAAGAGGTGAATATATAGCTCAATTGGCAAATAAAATTCTGGGTCCTGATCAAAATATCAAGCTAAGAAGCAATACTTTATGTTATTTTAACATTCCAAAACACAACAGGCTATTTTGCAGCCACACTGAAAGTGTCCAATTTGTCAAAATTTTACTTTCTTTACGTATAGACAAATTTTAATGCATTTTGTTCTGCAATCTATGTTTCTATAAAGATTATTTATGAAATAAAATATTAAAAAAATTCAAATATTGAAATATTGATTAAAAAACCCCTTAAATCTAAAAGAAGTATTTATTTAATTCATTTTTGGTATAACTCATGAACCGCTTTTCGGTTATCATAACCATTTTTATTGTTGTGTGCAAAAAAAAAGGTTTCGTGTTATGTGGCTTCAGGATTTATAAAAATTTTACTTACAAAATTTATATTAAATTTATAATTTTAAAAAAAGCTATTTTGAGAGTAATTTTTACTTTTATGAGAATATTTTAAAAAGATTCATATGTATTGAAAAACTATGAAACCAATTTTTTTAAAATATAACATAAAAACTCTGTACAGAATAGCATACATGGATCTTATAACAAAGTTTAAATTTACCATTTTAAAAACGACAAATAATGAGAAAATCCATTCTAAGATAATTGAACTTAAAGTTTCAGTTAAAGACTGGGCAGAACTGTTAAAAAACCGAAAAATTGTATTATGAGCTGATGATCACCATCGTAGAAATGCGTGAATTTCTTTATTTAATTGAATTAGATTTGTAGTATTTTATTAGCAAATAAAGTGTTAAATGCATATTTTTCAGGTTTTTTACACCTAGACCCTTTTAAGCCAAAAGTGACCCACTCATTGAAAATTGTGTAGTACTTTCAATAAATATTTACTAAATTATTATTAATTTCCATTTAGAAATATCACTCTAAAACCTTTCCTTTTTCTATTATTTCCCTTCAATTTCGCTGATGAGTTTGAAAAGGAGCATAACTGCACTACACTTCTTAACCCCTTGCCTCTGGAATATATTTGAGGAAAACGTGCCAAAAATGGATTTTTTTTTCCTCTGGAACGGTTTGAATGAAATTTAGGTAGAACTGCAAAATTACATAATCCAACAAATGGCGCGCAACTGCTAAACTTTTGGTGGGAAATTATCGCCATCTATTGGGAAAATGGTAAATTACATATTATGCATTGGACGAACTGAGCTCGGACTTGGCGGAATTGAAACACCGATTTTTCTCTTGCCCGAACTCAAGTCGGGCATTACAAAATTTGCGTAATTACATTGTCCCAAACTGAGTTTAGGAATCACAGGCAAGGTTTTAATGACCTCCTATATAAATAGTTGATTTTTTCAAGTAAACACAAGGATAAGTTGTCGATCCGGTTCTATATCCTAGATATTATCAGAAATATGAAGAACAACAGTAGGACAAGTGAATTTAATTCTTCTAATATAATGTCAATTATTTTTTTTATAAACGCCACCTGTAATATAAATAAATATTAGGGTTGTTAATATTTTTTTTTTAATCCATGAGCTACCGCCTAAAATATTTAAGATTGGAAAACGTCAAATTTTAAAATCGAATTTATACGAAACTCATTTATTAATCATACACTACTGTTATTCTGGGGCGACTATGCATTTATAGAAACAGACTTATCTAAGAATCAGCATTTCTGTCTTGAGGACCTAAGTATAAAAATAATGTTGCATTATGTTTCCTTAAAAATATAAAAATAGAAAAAGACACTGTCCTAATAATTTATTTAACAAATGAGATAATATTTTTACTTACCAATTTATTTGAAACAATCTTTTTCATTCAAATTTTATGTGATGTCGTAAGCGTAATAAATTGTCGGTTTCCCAAGAATTTCCAAATATTAAGAGCTATTTTTATAAATTAGGGTATCCACATATAGGGTAATTCCGGGATTTATGCCACACATTTTTTTTTTTTTTTTTTGAATTTGTGTATAAAGTTCCATGGTGGACATAAAATATACAAAAATCATGCTGCGCTATTTAATGTTAAATATACAACGCGTGTACTGCGACAAAAATATTCAAAACAAATTATTAATATTTTTAACATTTTTTTTTTCACTGCGGCGCTCCACCCGTACATTCAGGATGAGACGCCGCACTTGTACGGTAGTTATGCCTTGTTTGCAATAAGAACAGAATGAAATTATAAATAAAGATATTTAAAAAAAAATATTCATATCTGGACTATAATTAACAATGTAATAGCAAAATGAAATTAAATGAGTACAATGAAACGTATTAGTAGATTCAAATTTATAATTGTTGCCTACTTTCACTATTAAAATTATCGACTTAATTTCTTTTACATTAAATTTTAATTGTTATTTCAGCAACAACGTAACATCAATGTATTAGAAAGGGAAAAGAAAAAAAGTAAAATTGTGTTTACATAATTTATTCGTTAACCCTTTCGAGACCGGTGGCTTCTACACAAATATTATTCGGTTGGTGCCACTTTTTTAAAAGAAGTTACCTTTACTTAAATAATCATGAAAATGCTCTAATTAAACAAAGCCAATATTACTTTTCTTTTTTACTGGTGCAAACAAATATTGTGAGCTCTTTATGAAGATGCTTATATGCACCTATGATCCCGAATGGGTTAAGATACCTGTTTTTTCGACTACAATCTACAGAAAAAGTGTCGAAAAAGTACAGTCCTTATGTAACTACATTTAAACACATGATGCAACGAAGCCAATTACACTTCCTCTTTTTTGGAGTAGTTTGCAAAGAACATCTGCGTTACGCGTAATCCAATTTTTCATTATTATCATCTTGGCTTGCATCTTTCTTGCACTTCTTACTTTTTTATTTTCTCCTTTTTCTCCTTTGGTTTTAGTAAATTTGGTAACATGCCTAACATGGCTAGTCAGTGCAAAAAGAAAAGGAAAAGTTAACAACACTTAAGCATCCCGTACAAAAGGAACTGCGCCATGTATACCGGAATAACTGTGCGGCATGTATCCTATTTTGCATGGTGCAGATGTTGGCCATCACAGTTACATGCTATCGCAAAGGGGAATGGCGTAACCATACACACAGTACTCTATACAAACGCTACACTTAGTTTTGACTTCGAAATCATGCATGCATTTAGTAATTAGTGTATGAAAAGTATTTAAACATAACGCGTTTAAAAGTTTGGACAGTGAAATCATGCACTTACGTCAAATTAAGGATTGTACTTCTAAAAGTAAACATCGAAATGGGAGTCACGCTATACACTGGTTAAAAGAATCTCATTGCGCACCTATACTGTGCGTTTGACGACCATCTATCGATAATTGCAAGCAATACAAGGGGTGCGGCATCTATCCCGTATGCGGCGACTCTCCCGGAGTTACCCTATTTAAAAGGTCAATGTCGATCAAAATATCGATTTTTTATTTTGGCAATAACATTAAAATCGAATTTTTAACCGTCGAATTATACTTAAATTGCGTCTGTATCTATTTGAAACCAGAGTTACAGCCGTTAAAGTTACAGCTGTTACAACTTTTGAATTGTGTTTAAAAGTTATTGTTAGGTTTTTCCCAAAAGGAAGTTTTTCAAATTCTTAATAGAGGCAGAACATCCTATAGCAGAAATTATGCATGAAATATCTTGAAATTTTGTGTACTTGTTTTACAAATGTTTATTGAGCGAATAGACTACACTCAGGATAATATATTAATTAGTTCTACATTTACAGTGCTTTAAGTGACAAAGTTTTTCGACGAATTTTAACAAATTTTAAAATTTTCCAATGCATCAGTACTTCAACTGCCACAGTATCTGAGATATAAGAGCTAATATAATGCGAATAGTCTATGTCCTAGAGAAAGTTATTCTCTTTATTATACAATTTACAATATGTCAATACATTGCTTTGATTTTGAGTTACATTTCTTTGCAGAAATGTCAACTTTTCACATAATTTTGACTATTTGTCATTACAAAAAAAAAAAAAAAAAAAAAAAATTCTGTGTAATTGCTAAAATATTCACTTACTTTTCAGAGTTTTAACTTAAATTTCATCATGAAAGATTGGTATGAAATGATTTTGTGAAACGACTGATTATGTTCACAGCTATTTCTCCTTATAAATGGAAAGTTATACTACATAATTAACCCCAATTTTCCGTGTTGATCCATAGGTGACCAAACTGAAATTAGAATTTAAAAATTTGAATTCGTTTTCGATATATTAATTTATTTCATATAGGGCAAACAAAGCAGATATAAGGCAAAAAAAGAAGTTCCAGTACTATCTAGGAGACAATGGATGCCACGGTAAGGGGGAAGTTTTAGATAATAGAAAGGAGCCCTGTTCACAGGAGGTAATCCCCGTATGCTGGATTTGGAAGGACAAGTGTAGAAAGACACGGACAGTTTTGGCGTAGACCTCGTGAGTAGAGGTTGTAAGAGTTTTTTCAGTTGAATGTTCTGGAATGGAGTTAAGTGAGTTTCGGGAAAAAGCTTGAATCCTGTGTGGAGAAAATGTACGCAACGGAAGGACCAACTTGATTCTCCAATAAACCTGATGAGAAACCGTAAGATGAGAAGGAAATAGGGTATTTTAATAAGCTGACCCAGCGTGCAGGAACTAATTGATATATAACTTAGTATCTGGCCGGATAGTCTTTTTCGGAGCCCTTAAATGTAAATAATGTTGTGTTTTGTAAATAAATTGTAAATAACTTGTTCTTTAATATTAATTGAATCAGTTTAGCGTTTTTGATGATCCTTATCACATCGTGCCCGATATCACGTATTTATATCGGTGGTGGCAGCATATCAAATAAAATAACATTTCTTCCGAAGTCTGTACGAGTGTTGATCATGTATCCCGGAAAATGCATCAGCGTGGAGACTGAGTGCAAAAATAATATTTTCAAACACTTTTAAATTAAATAATATATGTACCCGTGAATCTTAAAGTAGAAGAATAAACTTTAAAATATACATGAGAAATGCAATTGAGAGTGAAAATATTTTCCTATAATAAAACGATGCATAACGATTTTCATCCCGGAGAATTTTGATGTGACGCCACATGGTATAAAAGTAGCGCGATTGAAAATTGTCGATAAATACGTATTAGAAAATTCGGATATTCTTATTAATTAATACAAATAATATACGTTGTAAAAATAACATGAAAATATGCATGATGGCAGATTAAAATAGAGAAACAAATTCATGAATAAGCTATACCTGCTCCTAAAAATATCTAAAACTTGATCAAAACCTAAAATATAAGAGTAAAATTTCAAAACACATTGCTTTTTAATAACGTTGTTCCGAAAGCTATTCCCATAAGCAGACAGGGTGTTTAACCTCGAACCTAAATGAAGAATATTATCTTTAGCATCTTTATAAAAGTCAGAAAGACAGCGACCATTTTATAGAACCTGATTTTCATATATGGCACTTGTTTTACTTATGAATCCCGAAAACAGCCGTCGGTTGTTACGACAGACATTGATGAGATCATGGTAGCTGAAAAATATCCCATTCAAACGGAAAAGCATAGAAACTCTATTACAGAAGATAGCTGCCGTTATAGTAATATTATTCATTAACCTGATAATATTTTTTAAACAAGGCACATTACTATGTTTTTTGATGCTGCGAAGTCTGAACGGGGGTTTGTGGGCGTAGCTCGCAGGGGATGAGCCCCCTTGCATATATATATATATATATATATATAAGAATAAGAAACACAATAATCGTAATATGCAACACAGGAAAATAAAAGCAACAATAAATGAGAAATAAATTTAAATATGATATCATACCTACATTCAATCAGTACTAATCGATGAGAAAACTGTAAATATGTATTAATATATATGTACTTACTATTTGTTCACATGTATATATTTTTTTCTAAAATATGCTAAGGGGCATTCATAGATTGATTTAAGTAGAGCAGCATTTTTGCGGTCAGAACATTTTTGTGGGTGTATCAAATTATGCATAAAATATAAAGTAGCCGCGGTACTTGTATATCAAAAGTATAAGTACTAGTATATAAAAAAGTATAAGTACTAGTATATCGAAAAGTCCTAGTATATCAAAAGGCGGTAGTATGTCCAAAAATAGCCGCGGAAAAATTCAAAAATATCAGTGGAGAAAATTTACTAGATTGGTCTAAAAAAGTGAAAATGGATTCTTTTTAATAATGTTGGACGGAAATTAAATAGGGCTTAGATGTGTTATTATCCCCGGGTCGGCCATCTTGGATTTTTTTCATGCATGAAAACTCCTTTTTCGCCAAGTAGTAATGTCGCCAAGGTTAAATATTGTTGATAGGTTAATATAATATTGAAAAAACTGGAATATAATAATTATAACTATTAATAAAAAAATAATTTTTAATTCAAGCCAAGAAAAAATCCAAGATGGCGGACCTCGGGATAATAATACATCTGCTCCTTAAATCGTATAATTATTTCCAACTGTTTTGAATTCGGTTTATTATGAATTTCATAATTTTAATTGTATTTTTTTTTCTTGTTAGATTTACGAATTGAGTTCACTACCATACAAGTAAAGGTACTATAGCCTGTGGCGGCTATAAAAATCGACATTCGCCGCCACAGTACCTATACTTCGTACCTTGTTACTATAGTACCTTTACTTGTTAGAGGGACTGCTATCCACTAGAAAAATGTCCTGCATACATATGTCATATGTGCGTGTTGTGTGCTAGCGAAGCTACTCCAGTCGATTTTTCTCAAGCAAATATCCAATTAACCCATGTGTGCCTGAATTTTTGTTTTCTCAAATTTGTTGGTAAAATCATTTTAAAATGTTGCAAAATGAACTAGAAAAATTCTAAAAAAAATTAAGCTAAAACTTCTTTCTATTCATTTGATAAATGTAAACGTACTAAATATGAGAATATGCATAATATTTGTAATAGTATAACATGCATAATTATATGTTTTGTCTAAATTTATATAAAATAACCTTTTAAATTGTATATTGTATACTATAATTGGTATTTTTATAAACTACTAAAAAATTATATTTATTTCTTTACAGAGACTAAATAAAATTATAATTATTAGTAATAATAAACTAAGAATAATCATATTGGAGGCTTAAAAACCTTTTGTTTCGTAATCATCTTGAAAAGCACTTTATATAAATAACTGTTGCCTAAGGCTAATGTCAGACGAACGTCTTTTTGCACGCTTTTTTCCTCGTGTATTATCCCTACACAATGCTAGCTGCATTGTGTAGGGATAATATGTAAGGAAAAAAGCGTGCAAAAAGACGTCCGTCTGACATTAGCCTAAATGGATAATAAAAACATGTACACATTCGTGCCTAGAGCCCTATATTTTGTACGTTACAGAAATGCATGAAAAATAGGCCTGCACATCTAATTTCACAATTTAAAAAAAAAAAATACGTAATTCAAAGAAGTCTACAAGCTAAGAGTATGAATTATTTATTTGGATCTTTGATAGAAAAAACACAAATAACTCTACTTTTAACATTTCGATCTCTTGATAAATGAAAAATCTATAAACTCCAAAAAAAGCCTTCATTTAAGCAAATAAATTTCCATCTTATGCTGCCATCTCTCGGTAACAGATAAAGACATTTATAGATAATTATTTCATACAATTTTCATGTTATAATTAAAGAAGTAAATTATACAAATTTATTAAAATTCGAATTCTCCTAAAAGTGGGACTCTAGGCATAAATGGGTTAAAGAAACCTGGTTTTGTGTTCGGGCTCCCACTGTCTGGCCTACTCCTACTCCTACTCCGGTTTTGAATCATACAAATCTGGAACTATTCTGATTTTTTATTTCGACCCTTATTAATTTTAAACTGTTCAACTCCGTCGTAACGCATCTATAGAAACCGATTTCACTTTTACCAAACTTGAATTTAATCACTGTAGCAAAAAAAAAAAAAAAAAAAAAAAAAAAAAAAAAATCGGGGAGAATTTTTCGATTCTTTAAAAAATGTCAAAAACTAGACACGGAACGTGAAAAAACTCTACAAATCACAACGCAAAAATTTCAAAAATATCATAGTAGAAAATTTACTAGATTGGTTTGAAAAAGTGAAAATGGGTTCCTTTTAATAATGTTGGATGGAAATTAAATGGAAATTGGCTACGAAATGTTAAAAAAGGCTGAAAATCCATGTTCTATTGTATTAATTCTATTAATTTCTATCTCTAAATCTATGTTCAAATCTATTAAAAAAATCCTAAAACTGACATCAAGGTGAATAAGGTCAAACATATTGGTATTTACCTGCCAAATTTTGTCGCTCTGCCCTCAGCGGTCTCTTCAGGAAACAATAGAAGAACAGACACAGAAACACCTATATTTATTATTATAAGTAAATAAATCTGTGTATGTAATGTGGAAATTTTTTGTCACATTGAGCTTATGTAACAGGATTTTCTTATTAAAATATACTCAATGCTTCTTTTACATGTCTTAATGTTATTAATAAATATGCGTCTGCTTAAAATGGGAAACATTTTTATTGAATTAGAATTGTATTTAAGTTGGTAATCGAATATTGAAAAACATATTTCATTCATTCCCAATAAAGTTATTTTTTCATGTGAGACTTCATTTCATACTAAATAGAGAAAACACTAGATCTTTGTAATTTACGTTTATCTCGTATCTCGCATTTTTTTTCTAGATAGATATGATAACTCCTCACTTTGCCAACAGAGGTCGCTGTCAGGTATCTCATCATGCTCTCCATGCCCGTTTTTCTAAACTTAGATCTGACGTTCATGGCTGTAGCTACCTCGTATCAACAGTTACTTTGGAGGAAACGGGATTAAGAGAACACCCTGTATATGTAAATAAATAAATACATACATATATATATATATATATATATATATATATATGAGGATTCTGCTTTGGGCTACAAAATATTTCCATTTTACCAATAGTTCCATTGTATTTATGATATACACTGCTTTACTGTATTTTCAATTCCTGGTCTCGTTTGATATTTTAATATGTTTTGGATATTTTTTATAAATGATAAAACTTAATTTTTTATTCACAATTGTAAATTATAATTTGTGTTGGTTTATAATAGTTATATATACCGTGTGTCCAAAAATCATCGATGATTTTAAAATTCATTAACTTGCAAACGGTGACTGATATTAAAAAAATTCTTGCAGGAGTGTTATATAAGATGTCAGGAGTTTGTATGTTGCGATTCTGAGTTTTAGTTACAAATAGCATCGATAGATGGCGCTGCAAGTAATAACCGCTAAATCCTGATTCGGTTTTTGATCCTCTCTGTTCTTCCATGCGAAAAAAGGAGATTAAAATGTATTGAATAGATCCCGAAGTACAAAAAATCAGGTCTAGACTGAGCACTTATTTCTCTCAGTACCATCTATTGTTTGTAATTCGAACTAAAATAAAGAATCACAGTAAAAAACTCCTGGCATCATACATAACCCTCCTGCAAGAATTTTTAATATCTGTAACCGTTTGCAAGTTATTGAATTTTAAAATCATCGGTCATTTTTGGGACACCCGGTATATGATTATATATATATATATATATATATATATATATATAATATGTGATTATTGTATACCATAGAATAACTTTCACATAGTGACTTCCAAAATTAATACATACTCCTTCTGTTAAATAAAGTGCTTTATTTCTTTTAATTTCAAATTAAAATTCCATGAGAGTAAGAAAGTAAGAAACGGACTTATCTCTCAGAGCAATAATGGAATTTTCTCCGCAGTTGTATTATTTTATTGTTCAATATATATGTTTGCGACTTTTCTGGTTCGTCTGTTGCTGTCTGTTTAACCTAATCAAGCAGAAGAATTGTGTCAGTGGAAAAAATCTTAATCCCTGCTTCGACCTATCAAAGTGGATGCTAAAAAGCCCAATTCTACGGATAGGACTCAAAAAGATTAAGTGATTATGCTGCAATGGACAGCGTCTGATTATGTCCTTCTATCTTAGGACTTATCTGTGATCCAATGACGCTACGAGATTACAGCGAAACTTGTCACATTGTACGTGTGTGAGAAAAAGGAAAAGAAGTAAATATTTAGGCGTTTTATGTACAGTCGTGGAAAAAAAAAAGTAAACACCCCTTACTAAATCTGAAACTAATTATAGTAGAAGAAAGTAACAGGTACCAATCGATTGGGGAAAAAATTACTTTTAAATAATGTATATAAAATTTGCTTAGGGGGGCATTTACAAATAAATACCAGACCAAACACTGTTTTTTTTGGGTGGAATCACCCAATTTTGACAATATATTTTAAAATTTCCGTTCAAACTATGCCTAGAAACGAAATTTCAAGTCATTTGGATGATAAGGTTTTGAATTACAAACATTCAAATTTTAGAGCTTCTAGTGTTAAATTACATTTTATTAATGTCTCCTGAAATTTTAACCCTAATGCGATAATTTTGCGTGCGATTATGATACTAAAAAACGCAACATAAATACATTGAATTTGTAATTTATAAAAATATTATAATATGAAATATAAAATTAATATTCGAAAAGAATTAATTGTATGTTCAATTAATATTCTTTTCGAATATTAATTGCAGCATAAAATTTTTTTGATAGATTTATATTTATTATGTGCTGGTTTATGTAAATTCTCGATTTCAAATTTTTCTTTCAAGTAGTTTACTAATTATCATTAAAAAACGGCAAAATGATGATATAATTGGCCGTCTATTAGTTGCAGAAAAGCATAATTTAAAAAAAAATATTTTACTCATTTTATTGAAATATTTTGTCTGACAATAGTTGAGACATATTAAGAGTCATTCCATATAAGAATCACCCAGGCTGTGATTAAATGGTAAACAGATTCATGTGATTTTTTTTTCGCAGTGAGATGACCAATAGATATAAATAAATCCAGAATATTAATGTCGTGGGACCATTAGTTTTCATTTGGAGAGGGGTCAAAGGTCAGAGCGCCGCTTGAAAAATTCAAATTTTATGTTTTGCATAGTATCTTTCATAGTATGCATTGAAGTCATCCCACAAAACAAATTGCATGGTTGTATTATATAAGATTGGGCCTTTGCTATTCAAGAATAAAAATTCTGGGATATGTGTAATGTGGTGAGCTAGAGAGCTGCAAAAATTGATTTTTTTCCGAAATTTTACTATAGTTTTTACACATGTAGCTCTTTGCATTGAAATCTACCATCATTTTTAACTGCTGTATGCTTCCCTATGGTGAATCGAAACACAGAAAATTAGGCCCCACCATGGGCAGACTTTAATGCATTCCTAAATTTTATGCCAAATTTTCAAAAAAACATATTTTCGCCTATTTTAAGTGAGGTATATTAGACATGCATTAAAGTCAGATGCCTCTACATTAACAATAGAAATGTAGAATAGCTATTCACCTTTCAAAATCCCCAAACAGAATCATGGGCACTAAAGCAGTTTTCCTGGGGTAATGGAAATCGCATTGTAATATAATTGGAAAATACGTTTCCACGATCATAGCCTTCAATCATTGCCAAGAATAAAAATACTTACAATTATTTCTGAAATGCATACATTTTTTATTCTAACATGAATTCCCACATGTATAACAATAAATATTTTTAATATGTTTTTGTTACAGGCAGTGAAGATGTTTTAATGGAGGGAAAAGAAGCATGTAAGCCAGATGATTATAAGCTACTTCAGCCTTGCTGCATACTGTCTGTTTGAAAGTAAGACTGTTTCTAAAAGTTATTTTAAACATGGATGAATATTCCTTATGCAAACAAATGTGCTTGTGGGCCATATGCTGCTACAAAATCAAGTAGATTATTTCCAGTTTCTGAATTCACCAGGCTTAACGATTTGACATGGTAATGAAAAAAAATGTACCTCCAGAAAATATTTATGAAAAAGATCTCATAGAAAATCGAAGTAGAACTACCCTAGAGTTTGAGGATATGATTTGTGCAAATCACAGATACAAATTTGGAACATTTTGGACACCACCTCGCTATTGAGAACATCCTAATCATAAAATCAAGGGTAAGAAAGGACATGGATTTGAGACCTTATACATTTTTGAAATATGAAGCACTGTGCTCAGAATTTGGTTCGTTCGCA
This sequence comes from Maratus speciosus, assembly GCA_963932465.1. Lineage (NCBI taxonomy): Eukaryota > Metazoa > Arthropoda > Arachnida > Araneae > Salticidae > Maratus > Maratus speciosus. Next base: position 375,124,331 of record OZ010788.1, on the reverse strand, counting down.
ATTGGAGAAGTATTATGCAGGATGTTGGCAATAGCGAGGTGGTGCCCAAAATGTTCCAAATTCGTATCTGTACTTTGCACAAATCATATCCTCAAGTTCTAGGGTAGTTCCACTTCGATTTTTTATGAGATCTTTTTCAGAAATATTTTTTGGAGGAACATTTGTTTTTATTTTTTTCCAGTAAAATGCCAAATCGTTTGGCCTAATAATCCACTTGATCTTGTAGCAGCGCACAAATACGCGCAAACACAACACAAAAAATCCCAAACGATCGTTTCGAGGATTCCGGGATTCCCAGTGAAGAAAAAAAAAACGAGCATTAAAATGGGTTCCAAGAACTCCTCGGTTATAGCCCAGAGTACTGGCTTATGGAATGATTGAAAAGGTGAAAACAAGAGTTTATATATCCTAAAGAAATGACATAATGAACCAGAATTAACTGTAAAAAGGAGTCACCGCGCAGGATTTCTACATACGGGGAATCCGGGAATCCTCGAAACGATGGTATGGGATTTTATGTGTCGTGTTTGTACGTATTTGTGAGTTAAATAGTTGTTAAAGATTTTAACTTTTGTATTAAAATTCGTACAAAGTGTTTGATTTATGCTTATGTCATCATCTAGTTTACATGCTTCTTTTCACTTCATTAAAGCTTCTTCACTGCCTGTAACAAAAACATATTAAAAATATTTATTGTTATACATGTGGAAATTCATGTTAGAATAAAAAATGTATGCATTTCAGAAATAATTGTAAGCGTTTTTATTCTTGGCAGTGATTGAAGGATATGGCCATGGTAGCGTATTTCCTAATTATATTACAATGCAATTTCCATTACCCAATGAAAACTGCTTTAGTGCCCATGATTCTGTTTGAAGATTTTGAAAGGTGAATACTTATTCTTCGTTTCTATTATTATTGTAGAAGCTTCTGACTTTAATGCATGTCTAATATACCTCACTTAAAGTAGCCGAAAATATATTTTTTTGGAAATTTGGCATAAAATTTAGGAATGCATTAAAGTCTGCCCATGGTGTGGCCTACTTTTCTGTGTTTCATTTCATCATACGAAAGCATTCAGCAGTTAAAAATGATGGGATGATTTCAATGCAAAGAGCTGCATGTGTCAAAACTATAGTGAAATTTCGAAAAAAAAATACAATTTTTGAAGCCTCCTAGCTCACCACATTACACATATCCCATAATTTTTATTCTTGAATAGCAAAGGGCCTACCTTACATAATACAACCATGCAATTTGTTTTGTGGATAACTTCAATGCATATTATGAGAAGTACTATGCAAAACATAAAAATTCAAGTTTCCAAGCGGCGCTCTGACCTTTGACCCCCCCCCCACACCACCACCACCACCACCACCACCAAATGAAAACCAATGGTCCCACGGCATTAATATTCTGGATTTCTTTCTTTCTAATGGTCATCTCTCTGAGGAAAAAAAAAATCACATAAATCGGTTTAACATTTAATCACAGACCCCCGATTCTGGATGATTCTTATATGGAATGACTCTAAAGAGATTACAACGGTCATATTAGCAGGAAATAATACATTAATAGAAGTGACATAGTCATTCTGTAGCATTTCAACAATCGAGTACCAAACTTCAATTTCTACACAACCCCTAAAATAGGATCATTTTAAGATAATTAATTTCTCAGAAAATATTTTTACAAATTTCATGAAAATTTGGATTTATGCTAGTTGAATAGCGTAGAATGTATATATGGTGTCAAGTTTGGTAATTTCTATTTTTAAAAAAAGTTTGGGTTCGTTTTTATATGTAGATGGCCCCTAAGCAAATTTTATATACATCATTTAAAAGTAAACTTTATTTACAATCATTTGGTACCTGTAACTTTCTTCTACAATAATTCGTTGAAGAGTTAGCAGGGGTGTTTACTTTTTTTGCACAACTGTACATGATTTATAATCTATTTATATAAAATCCAAGTCTCTGTGTGTCCCTCACGATTCCGGTACAACCGCCTCATTGTAATGACGCAATGAGTAATTGTTGAAAAATACTAATGCGGGGTTACCACAGTAGCGCCAAAAGTTGACCAACTTGGCGAAATATCGCCAAATTTGAAAAAATACCGCCAAATTTGGCGACAGAAATAAGTTGTCATATATGAAGCCAACTTGGCGATAGCTGGGTTTTTTGGCGAAATTCTCATTTAAAACCATTAATCTTTCATAATCGAGGTCACCGCAATATAATTTTAACTCCGTACTTTTAATGGTTTTTTTTTTTTTCAGAATCTATGGATAAGAATTTAAAAGTGTAATATACGAAAATGTACGTCTTTACATCTTCATCCCGATGCTACTAATAACATAACCGCCAATAGACGGCGCTGTACTGTCCGAGCTCCTAACTGCCCGATTTTAATGTGCTTTAGGTACTTTTCCAGTATAGGACCTTGGCGAGATAGCGAAAATGAATACTTTTCCGTTATACGGACACCATGCCAAAATGCATGCTAATGCGCCAATTATTTCAACCCTGATCTTGAAAAAGATTTTTATTGTAAACCATGCGGAACATTGTGATATGCTATTTATGAAACGTGAATCGCGTGAATTTTTATTATTTAACCTTAAAAGCTATTTAATTTACTATTCGAATTGAAAATATTTTTTTTTTATGAAGTTATAATTTACTTTTACTGCTGACGCTGAGATAGATTTTACCATTTGGCAATTACCAGATGATGAGAAAATTGCGATAAAACTGTTTCAGGAATTTGGAATTCTGCATAACAAAATGTTGTGTTCAAAAAACCATGAAATGGAATATAAAAAAGTGTAGGAATACGACAGAAAACATGGTAGAAAATCCGAAATAGAGATGTAGCTTACGATCATGCCGAGAAAGCGTAGGAATACGACAGAAAACATAGTTTGAAGGATCCCGGTTGTCTTAATGCTTTAAGGTTTATATATGGTACAGATGTCATATTCGCCCCATAATTGCGCGATTTTTTTCTGTCGCCAATATCATATACGCAACAGGTACTTAACTTGCACCAAAGTGTTGTTATTTTGCTTGATGTGGTAACCCGGATTATGTTGTTTATGCTGTTGATGTTTTCGCCAAATTGGCAACCGAAAAAAATCGCGCCAATATGGGGCGAATATGATATCTGTTCCTTATATATTTATGGTGCCAAGAGTTGACATCGATTGAGTTTTCTGGGCTGCAACTTGATATGAATCAAAACACAACAACTGACTGGAATAGTTATTTGAGAGAAGTTTGTGCAAATGCTTTGTGTTCAAGACCAAACAGAAAAATCTGTGGACCTAATAAAATTATAGAAGTAGATGAAAGTCTTTTTACCAGAAAAAAAGCAACGTAGGACGTTTTCTTCCTCCTCAGTGGGTGTTAGGTGGTTTATGTCGTGAAACACGGGGATGTTTTCTTACTCCTATTCCCGATCGTACAGCTGAAACTTTAATGGTGGCAATGGAAAACAAGGCTTAGATGTTGGGCACAAATGTCATATATGTGCCCAACGATGCCATTTTGGCAAAAACCTCTTTACTATATCATCTATATCCGGATTACTATATCAAGCAAAATAACGACACTTTGGCGCAAGTTAAGTACCCGGTGCGTATATGACATTGGCGTCAGAAAAAAATTGCGCCATTATGATATGACATCTGTGCCAAATGCTGTATATTCCCGCGGCCGCCATCTTCGATATTTTGAGATTTCTTGGCGATGTTTTACATTTTATTTTCGTTAATCCTAACAAACGCATAAATCGCTCCGTGACGACATTTACTACTTGGCGGAAAAGAGGTTTTCACGCCAATAAAAAATTCAAGATGGCAGCCGCGTGAATATATGGCATCTGTTCCGTTTAGTATGAGTTTTAATTTATTACTCTATTGTATGACAGTTATTTGTTCACTTATTTTAAGTATATATTTGTGATTTAATAAAATAGTTCGTAAAAGTCTGTAATTTTCAAATGTTATATTTTTTGGTACTTCTTAGTTATCCCGTCAACCAATTTCGCCAAATTATATAAATCGCCGAATTATACACATTGACTTAATTTTTTATTTTAAATAACGAAAGAAAAAATAAATTAGTAAAACATTAATAAAACTACAAATAAAACGTCGAATTAATGGTTTTACTGGCCATTATTGGCATTTAATCTTACAATTAATTAATTAATGGCAACCATTATTGGCAATTAATCTTACAATTTGGCGACAGTAATTTGGTCGACGGGATAACTAAGAAGTACCTATTTTTTAAATGCTCACTTTATCTTCATGTTTTTTCTTTTATTTTTCAAATGCTTCAATTCACATGATTTTCATTTTGCGCCAACTGTTACGATTGGCGGCAATGGTGTCCGTATAACGGAAAAGGGAACAGATGTCATATTCGCCCCATATTGGCGCGATTTTTTTCTGTCGCCAATATCCTATAGGCAACAGGTACTTAACTTGCACCAAAGTGCTTGATGTGGTAACCCGGATTATGTTGTTTATGCTGTTGATGTTTTCGCCAAATTGGCAACCGAAAAAAATCGCGCCAATATGGGGCGAATATGACATCTGTACCCGGAAAAGTACCAGAGAATGAAATTTGGCAACATATTTTCTAGCAACTTATTCACTGTTTCATATACTACACAAGTAAATTTTCAATATTTACACAATTTATTTAATACACAGAAGCAACTATATATTTTTGTATACAAACAGAAGTAAATTGTATATAAAAAAGGGTACTTATTAGTTATCCCGTCGACCAAATTACTGTCGCCAAATTGCAAGATTAAATGCCAATAATGGTTGATCGTAAATGTCACATTCACTTGACAACACGTGTTTATGTCATCAAGTGATTTTTATTTCGAAGTTTTATTTGTATTTTTATTAATGTTATGCTAAATTATTTGTTCTTTCGTTATTTAAAATAAAAATTACGTCAATTTGTATAATTTGGCGAGCGGTTTGGCGATTTATATAATTTGGCGAAATTGGTCGACGCGATAACTAACAAGTGCCAAAAAAAAACCAACAATAATATAGATATAAGTAAAATATTTATAGATTATATAAATAAACTTAAAAGTTTGTTTATTTGATTTTCATAGCTGTTTATATGATTTGATCACAAATCTCACTTTCTGATGCCCGAATTACAACAAGCTTTTTAAAAATTCGCTAAGACCCCTATAGTGGAAAAGTACCAAAATGTCTATTATTTTGCACAATCTGCGCTATAGTTTGTACAAAAAAATTAAGAATAAAATAAGGCACAGATGTCATATACGCCCCATATGGGCGCGATTTTTTTCTGTCGCCAATATCATATACGCACCGGGTACTTAACTGGTGCCAAAGTGTCGTTATTTTGCTTGATATGGTTACCCGGATATAGATGATATAGTAACAATGTTTTCGCCAAACTGGCGTCGGAAAACAATCGCGCCAATGTGGGGCGTATATGACATCTGTGCCTAAAATAAATGTAAAATAAGACTAAAAAAGAGTTGTTTGACTAAAATATTAAAAACAAAATATATGTATTTTTCTAAATTTTTATTTATCTATATATATATTTTTTAAAGACATGCTTTTATTAAAATTCTTCAAAAATGTATTAAAAAAATGGTACTTCTTAGTTATCCCGTCGACCAATTTCGCCAAATTATATAAACTGCCAAACCACTCGCCAAATTACACACATTGACATAATTTTTATTTTAAATAACGAAAGAACAAATAAATTAGTAAAATATTAATAAAAATACAAATAAAACGTCAAATTAATGGTTTTATTGGCCATTATTGGCTTTTAATCTTACAATTAGTTTATTAATGGCAAACATTATTGGCATTTAATCTTACAATTTGGTGACAGTAATTTGGTCGACGGGATAACTAAGAAGTACCAAAAAAATATATATATTTTTTAAATACACTAAAAAGTAGCAAATAATATTTGGGCTTGAAAATAAATTGTTTTATTTTCCCATGACCAAGGGGGAAAATATGAAAGCGCGGGCGCCAACTTTATATACATATATACATAGGTAACGTACATAATATAATATCATAAAAAACTTAAACAAAAGTTAAATTGAATTGGCGCCCAAGCTTTCATTTTTTTTTTCTTGGACATGAGAAAATAAAACAATTTCATTTCAATACCAAAATTTTCCCACTTTTTAGAGCATTAAAAAAATACATTTTTGTGAATATTAATGAAAGTATGTCTTTCAAAAATTTTTTTACTTTTATTTCTTTTATCTTGAATCACGTCTGTTCAGCACATTTTTCTATAAAAACAGGGCACAGATGTCATATTCGCCCCATATTGGCGCGATTATTTTCTGACGCCAATGTCATATACGCAATGTATACTTAACAGGCGCCAAAATGTCGTTATTTTGCTTGATATTGTAATCCGGATGTTGTTGTTTATGCTGTTGATGTTTTCGCCAAATCGACGTCGGAAAAAATCGCGCCAATATGGGGCGAATATGACATCTGTACCAAAAACAGCATGGTACAGATGTCATATTCGCCCCATATTGGCGCGATTTTTTTCTGCCACCATGTAGGCATTTTCATGTAGGCAACAGGTACTTAACTTGCACCAAAGTGTCATTATTTTGCTTGATGTGGTAACCCGGATTATGTTGTTTATGCTGTTGATGTTTTCGCCAAATTGGCAACCGAAAAAAATCGCGCCAATATGGGGCGAATATGACATCTGTGCCAACAGCATATGTTCAGCATATTTTTCTATTAGAAAAGTTTAATGTGTTGCGCTATCGTTAAACCATTTCAGAAACCGTGTTCAATTTTCCTAATGTAAACAGGCACAGAGCTGTTATGGTGAGTCATTCACATTTTAGAATCGTTCACATAAAAAATTTCGCTCATTGAGTTACTATTTCGCCTCTCTTTTAATACAATGTTAATGATGTCACCGCCGGTCGCAGCACCATGCAAAAGTCTACATGAGAAAAGGGAACCGATGTAGGCATTCAATCAACACTGAATTACCTCTATGGTTTTTATAGTGTTTATTTTTTTTTCTCATACAGACGATAATGGCAACTCAAAGCGGCAACGGTTTTCTTTTTTTCTTTTCTTTTTTTTTTTTTTTTGTTAGGTTTGTTCTATTCTTTTGGGAAATTAATAATGAAGTAGAGATGTAATATAGAATATGTTTTTTAACAAAGAAATACGGCACAGATGTCATATTCGCCCCATATTGGCGCGATTTTTTTCGGTTGCCAATTTGGCGAAAACATCAACAGCATAAACAACATAATCCGGGTTACCACATCAATCAAATAACGACATTTTGGCGCAAGTTAATTACCCGTTCCCTATATGATATTGGCGTCAGAAAAAAATCGCGCCAATATGGGGCGAATATGACATCTGTGCCAGAAATACCTTTTTTCAATAATTTAGAGTATTTTTCATTTGAAATGAATGATAGTAATGAATGAAATGAATTGATATGAATAAAATTTTCATTTATACTGTCATTTACAAATATGATAAATAAGTTAGAAGGATAAACATTTTATACAGTCGGACTGTATTTAAAAGAACTGATTTTCCTCATGGACAACTATATGTAATTATTTCAAGATGCAAAGAGGAAGGACATTTAAAAATATACGTCGGAGATACTGAAAAGCAAGGTCCGCTTTTAAATAATAAAAAAGTTTTACAAAAAACATCGTATATCCTGAAGTTTTCCGACCAAATGTTAATTTACACTTAAATTGCATTTTTTATGTATTCATTATACATAGTTTTTCATAAATGTGTTTCTTTTTAAAAATGTGTTATTTTCATCTATCACGGCGGAACAAGTGAGAAAAACTCATATTCTTGCGGATGTGTTGTATATAACAGATTGATATATTACATTTTCCGTCATTTTTGACGGGCTATCTTTCTAGTATAATATAATTTTCATTTACAGTTTTGATTAGAATTTAAATATATTTTTGAAGATAGACATTTTTCGCCTACCTTTGATATATTTTTATTGACGTAAACTGATTTTTTAGTTTAAAAAATTTAGACACACTTACTAAACAATGTCCGTTTTACCTAGCACACATATATATACAATATATCCCAAATTGTACATTTCCGAGAGGAATAATGCAAAAAATATTCATTAGAAAATCTTGTGATATGGGAAGTGTTGTGATATGGAATTTCCTCAAAGCAAAAACTTTAGTTCCTAAAGCAATAATTATAGAGGGCTTGTAACATGTCTGAACTGCAGAATTTTTAATTTAATAGGGACAAAACACATTTAATATCATGGGTGCCATTCTCTGCTACCATCTGAATCGTTATTTAGTTATTGATTGGAGTATGATGTTGTCCTCAATATTGAGAAGAAATCTTATGCAATCAGGGTAGATCAAATGTTTGAAACAATCTGCAGAATCCAAAAAGTGGGGTGGGGAAGGAGGGGGGGGGGTCGACAACAGCTACGACAAGCGGCAGCAATCTGATAATATTGCATAGTACACAATGTTGGCCATAATTTTCAACATGTTTATTCTCATTACAAATAAAAATTGTGTACATTATGTCAGATTTCGGACACAAACATATTACATGCCATCTATTGGTTGTTTTTGGACACATTTTTTTCCTCTGAAATGTCATCATTTGTTTAAGACACTCTAAGGTAAATTACCCAGTAGTTGACACCTTAAGGAATTTTTCGGCGTTCGTCGCTTTTGGTTCGTGCAGTTTTCAATTAAGGGAAACAGTTTGATCATTACTAGGGGGTTTGAATATTTTTCCACAAAATCATAACGTTTAATGTCCCGAAATGAATACATTTTGTAAAAATTACTAGGGGATATGAAAACATGATTTTTGTCCAGAAGTTGACACCATCGTGAACGTGAGAGTTTAGTAGTTGACAGCTTCGTGAACTAGTAATTGACACCGACTGCTGCGGGGCTTAAATTAATAATAATAAATACTCTTTATTATTATATTACTATATTAATTGCCCCATATGAAGACATAATGATAAGAACCGTTAATTAGCAAAATTTTTTAAAGAAATCAGAAGTTTTAATGAAAGATCAGAAGTTTTAATGAAAATAAAAAAAGTCCCATAGATCTGAAATTATAACATAAAACCACTTAATTAATCTCAAATAACAAAAATGAAAGATAGAGTGCAAAATCAAGCACTAGCGGCCGATATTTTACCTTTTCATTGGGGTTTTTCCCTCAACTTTGTATTTCAGAGTTATTCTAGGCACGTTAAATTTTTCAGCCGCTGTTTTGTACCCAGCTTTGTTGACTTTAACGTATTCTACGGCAGCTCTCATGCTCTCTTTCGTGTAATTCCTAAAATTTCCCTTCGTAGGTGGCATCTAAAAAAATAAAGAATTAATTTTAGTAGTTGACACTCCCTAATTTCAATAATTGACACCCTGTGTCATCTATTGGTTTAAATGCATTTTTAGTTTTTCAAAGGTCAGTCATGAATTTATCTGGTAGATTCCAGCTTATTTTCATTGCACTGAATTAGATTAACAAAACCCCAACATGAGAGAGTAGTTGACACTGGGTGTCAACTTTTGAAAATCTGTTTCTTTTCATATTCAATAGTTGACACTCACACTCACTCCCGCTATTTTGCACAAAATGCATCAATTTTATTCCAATACAATTCTTGGACATCGAAACAATCAATATCAATCAAAACCTAACCAGAAATTAAGATAAATTACAGGTTTTAATACTTACTGTAACGTGCGATCCTTATCGCTTTTCTTAAGTTAATTCGAAAAATTCAACTTTGCACACATGCTTCTTTTTTGTCTTCCGTCATATTGGAATTGGGCTCGACTGTTTATAGTTTTAGTTCTCAGTTTTGCCGCAATGTGATAATAGATTTAAAAAACTCTGTGTCTCTCATGTTCCTACCTGTGACGTTTTCTTGTTACACTAGTGTTTCTACAAAAGTGTCAACTATTGGTCCAGTGTCAACTACTGTGTACTTTACCTTACGATCTCCGGGACTTTCTGAATATTATTTGCATATACTGAATATTATTTCCTCTCGAAAATGTCTAATTTGGGAAACTTTGTATATACTTAAAATTATCGTAATAGTTTATATTAATTTTTGATTTCTAGCTGCAAATATATATATATATATATATATATATATAGCTGTAAATATATTTTTTAAAAATGTGCAGCAAACAGCTCAGTCATTCGACCGTTTTTATAGAAAGCAATTACATAAACGAAATTTAATTCTATTCTGACCATAATGCTAGCAATAATATGAGAATAATGGCCTTAAATTACGGTTACTTAACAGTTTTCTATAAAACGGTCCAATGACTCGACAATTTTCTGAAAATATTTAACAGCGTAGGCCTAATTAAAAACGAGATAAGAATAAATGTTATTACGAATGCACTAATATTTTTTGTAATGTTCTTTTTTCCCCCTTTTCATCACTATATGTAGTGAAAATTAATGTTTTGTTAAGTAGTATCTTTTGTTTATAAAAAAGGGCCTTTAAAATGCTGTTTCTTACTTTCTTCATTATTATCGCTATATTCTTATATAATGCCATATATGTATAGAAGTTTTGCAAGCGTCTGCGAAGTCTTTATGCATAAAAAGCAAGTTTGGTGTTGATGATGACGGCCAATTACCTACACGATGGATATGGGCTCTAAGGTGGGGTGCCCTCTGCCGGGGTCCGTCTAAGGGAACCTAACCCGTATTTACGCAAGAAAATCCAAGGTTCGAAAAAACCCACGGAAAACTCCGAACGATTAAGCCGACGGGCGCGATTGGGTTCAAAGCCAGCACCTCCCGTCTACCCGCTTTGAGAGCAGAACCTCTCGGCCACTGGTGGGGCCGCTTCATTTCCTGATAAACAAAATCATCCAAAAGATGAAATATTTCATCCTCTGATATGTTTGTTTGAATTTGGCTGAGAAGAAGAAGATCATCTTGATAATTTCGCAAGTAAATTTGATAATTTCGCAAGTAAAACTAAGAACAAATACAATTAAAATATCACGAATATAGTGCGGTCAGTCGATTTATCCACGCAAGTTTGAAACAAAATGGTTAGAATTTTTTTTCGTGTTGTAGTGACTGAAACTTTAAATGTCTTTTAGATTCCTAGGGATAAATTCTAAATTCCCATGAATATTAATTTCCTGTTGTAGGCATTTATTCCTAAAAAAGCTAGAAAACCTTCTTACATAAGTCTTCGTCCATATCATGTATTGTAAATTAATTTTCAAATATGGAGTTTTGATTTTTTTAAATTTTCAAAACTTTCCGCAGTTATTTTGAATTGTGACTGTTCAGCTGACAGGTAAAATAATTTTGACAACGAAAAATGTTAGGCTCTTTGGAGATTTTTTTATATATGCGAAATATTTATAAATATCCATTTACACTATTTTATTTTACACCCAGATTTTACCGGGGCTTGTGGTAATAATCTTAAACATACCTAAAACCAGTATTGAATGATTTTATATTTGTAAACGAAAACCTTACCAAACGAATGAAGTAGCGTGTACCACTGCTTTCGACTGCTTTCACCCTTTATCTACTGACGATACTCATAAGTAAAATTAAAATAACTTGTTATAAAATTCCTTTAATACATCGTTTAGTAATAATACAGTTTAGAATGAGTTATTGATACATTGCTTTATCTTGTTCCAAAAGCATTATTGGTGACACAAACAAAAATATTTTTAAATGGATGATTTCTTTTGCCTTTGCAAGTCTTTTCAGCTTTCTTGGCATTGGAGAGAGAGAGAGAGGGGGGGGGATTTTTCAATTCGGAAATATTTCTATATTTCTGTTGTAAGAACATTCTATTTGTACTTTTCCAAATTCTACAAAATACTAAGAAAAACATTTAAAATAAAAGATTTGAGCGGTGTTATAAATATCACACAAAATCCCTATAAATTCAAATTTAATTAATCCTTCTACATCTTCCAATCCTTCTAAAATCCTTCTAATATTTATTAAATGATTATGTAAATCTTCTAGTGTAGTTTAAAAAATTCACGAAAACTGCTTTAGAAGATAAAATTTCCATAAATTCATAATTACGATGGATCATAATTACGAATAATAACGATGGGAGATTCGATTCCCAGCCTGGGCATTTTTTCGCTCATTTGAAAATATTCATTTCGTATGATAACGTTACCAATCAGTTTGATTGTGTTAAAATAATAGTTCACCCATCGTTTATATGGAGTTCCTTTGCCTGCGGTTTATTCTGTTGAGCTGTATAGATGACAGACCAGATGTTACTACCAATAAGGTTATCTGAGCCAAATATGCTGGTTGGTTGTCGGCCCAGTTAGCTTAAAACGGTAAATCGTTGGCCTTGTAAGCCAAGAATCTGGGTTCGATTCCCAGCCTGGGCATTCTTTCGCTGAGTTGGAAATATTCAATTCGTAAGAAAATTATTTTTCATACACTGCAAAAAAAAAAATTGTTGATTTTACAGTATAATACCGGCAGCTGGGGCGCCAGTTTAATACGGTAAAATAAGCAGTAATATACAGTACCGTAAAATAGCAGTAAATATAATACTGGCGCCTCAGCTGCCAGTATTATACTGTAAAATCAACATTTTTTTTTTTTTGCAATGTACAGTAATACCCGGGCTTACGTCCCCTCGACTACGTCACCCCACATTAACGTCGTCTGGGCTGGAAAAAAAAAATTGAATTAAAACGCACTTTGAAGTTTTTTTGAAAATGTTTGGTTCTATGAAGAAAAATTTTCCCTCGACAGTCAAGTGATAGTGACAAGGAAATATAAAAAGTCACTAGAAAAAGCTTACTAAACTCTCTCTGCTGTTATAAAGAGCTTCTAAAAGTATAAAAAGCTTATCGGTTCAAACTTCATTGCAAGATTTTTTTGCACCGTCAAAGACTCGAATGGGAAAGCAAGAAGAACAATAAATTTTAAGTTAACAACTAATTTATTCCAATTTCTTGCATTGCAAACGCATTTTTTTTTTTTTTTTTTTTTTTTTTTGCTAATGTTAAATGTATGTAACATAATTCCTAAAAACAATAGAATATGTTCATTAGAATTTGGAGAATTTTTATTGCTTAACCTTTTTAGCTTTTCTTAAATGTACCTCGACTTACGTCGCTAGTCTTGGAACGAATTGCTGTCGTAAGTCGAGGTATTACGGTATATTAAATATTAACCCTTTTCTCTCGAAATTTGACTCTCACTCGCCACTCAATATCTTGCGACATCTCGGGAGTTGACTGAGCGTAGCCATAAGGAATTTCTTGCGTTCATTTTTATTGTCAATATAAAGGATCCGCCATTACGTACGATATAAGTAGTACATAATCATGTATTCATGAAACAAATATATTATAAACATATATTCAGGTCTTAAATAAATTATGTTTATTAATAAAATATTCTTCTATTGAATATATATCTGTGTTTATTAAAAAAAAAAAAACGCCGAGTTGCTGGTTTTCCCATACCAAAAAGGCTAAAGTGCAAGCACTTAATATATTTTAAAACAAAGACACTGTTATTAAGGAAAAAAATACCATCTTTAACTGAGTATTTTTTTAGCATTTCGTTATTTAAAACAAATGGGATTTTTTTTAATTAAAGAAAAAGCGGAAAATGCTAAAACGACATCTGAAATATATCTTTTGAAAGGGTTAATATTAATATTTTTTTAAACAAATAATACCTTTGTAATTGAAAAGGTACTTTGAATGACAGGGTGTTTTCTTTTCGTAATTCGGTCGGAAAAGTGGATGCGGATTTTAAAAGATGCAGAAACAAACACGAAATTGAAAAATATTTTTTCAAAGGGTAACATTGCTAAAACCTCAAAAGTACTATGTTTAAATGCGAAATTTTTAGTTTTTCGAATTTGGATTTGTTAATTCAAATAGGACTTGTAAAGAATGCGAAAAAACTTATACCTTTTCGTTTTTTCTCTGATTGCGGAAAACTTCAGAATTCCATTTTGGCGGCAGCGCGCTATTTTGCGATGTTCATTATGTTTTTGAAATAATACCTCAATTATTTAATAAGAAATGACACATCTGAGACTCCGGTGCATTCGGACTTGCCTTAAGCTATCATCATCCAAATTTTCAGACATCTAAGTGCGGTAGATTTCCATAACGATCGCAGACACGCAAATACACGGACACACAACTTTCTTTTATTAGCATATATTAATGTATAAAACTGTTTTTTTTTTTTATCTATTAAAAGATGTCGGCTTAACATCTAATGCACTCTGAAAGAAGAGTGTCAAGTTGTGGGTACCATAACTTATGAATGACTTGATTTGATGTAGTGAAACAACAGAAAAAAAAAATGTTTATTTAGTCCAAAGTCGTAGCAGGTGTAAAATAAAAAGAAAAGTACCCAGTTAAACTGTTGGCATTGAGCTCACAGGCTATTCACACTAATTGTATATTATACACCTATTTCAAAGAATTATAACCTTCAAAAATTAAATAAAGGGGGATTAGCCCCCGTTTCTCCCCTTTATGCTTAACCAATAAACCTTCAAATCTAATCAGGAAAGCTCCTTATCAGAATAAACCTAGAAAAAAAAATTAATTAGATAATTTTGCAGGAAAACCCATTTATCTAAATTAAGGGGAGGGGACTTGCCCCCTTTCCGTCCTTTTATACTCAGTCAATGAACCTCCAAATCTAATGAAGGAAGCGCCATATCGGAATAAACCGGTATATCAAATTTAAAGCAAATCGAATAATTCTGCATGAAAAACCCATTTATCTAAATTAAGGAGGGATTACCCCCCCCCTGCCCCCCCTTTATACTTAACCAATAAACCTCCAAATCTCCTTAACATAATAAACCAGTGTAAGAAATTTGGAGCAAATCGATTAACACTGCAAGAAAAACCCATTTATCTAAATTAAGGGGGGGGGGGGGTCTAGCACACTTTACCCAATTTATACACAACTAATGAACCTCCAAATCTATTCAAGGCAGCTCCTTAACATAATAAACCGGTATACCAAATTTGGAGCAAATCGAATCCTGCATGAAAAACCCATTTATCTAAATTAAGGGGGTACCCCCCCCCCTTCCCTTCCTTTATACTTAACTAATGAACCCCCAAAACTAATCAGGGAAGCACCTTATCAGAATGAACCTAGAAAATAATATGAAGCAAAACGGATGTTTCTATCAAGAGTTGTCGCGTTACGTACATACATACAGAACCAACGGGAACATCAGCTTTCAGGCTTTGATAGCCTATGAGCTAAAAATACGTTTGCTTAAGTCGATTCAAAATAAAATGTAAGTTTTTAACAAAAAATTTCGATACTTAAAGTTACACAGAAAATTGGGGTTTCAATATTCAAAAAATCCTACGCATATCACTAGAGAAATATGTAATAATCATTCCAAAAAGAATAAAATTGAATGATGAAAAATTGAAGTAGCTGGGATTCTCGCCGGTTTTGGAAATGTTGTTCTGAGAAATAAATCCTTTTCGTTACTGTGATGTATTCTACTTCTGTAGCTGAAAATTTGCTTTTCTACTTTCGATGTCGTTTTTATTCTAATAAAGTAGGATTTTTTAAGCAATTTTAAAAATAATTTTGAACCAATCAAATTCGTGTTACCCTTTAAATTTTAAAAATCGTTTGAACTGACTTTGAGTTATAAATAAATATCAAGTGCATTTTATAGTATTTGCTGAAAATGACTAATCACCAGGTCTCAACGGATTATGATTTTTAAGCATGTTTTAAAAATAATTTTGAGCAAATCAAATTCATGCTACCCGTTAAATTTCAAAAATCGTTTTAACTGACTTTTAGTTATAAATAAATATCAAGTACACTTTGTAGTATTTGTGAAAATGACTAATCACGAGGTCTCAATGGATTTGGATTTTTTAAGCAATTTTTTTAATAATTTTCAACAAATCAAATTCGTGTTACACGTTAAATTTTAAAAATCGTTTGAACTGACTTTGAGTTATAAATAAATAGCAAATACATTTTATATTATTTGCTGACAATGATTAGTCATCATGTCTCAATGGATTTGGATTTTTTAAGCAATTTTTTTAATAATTTTGAACCAATCAAATTCGTATTACACGTTAAATGTTAAAAATCGTTTGAACTGACTTTCAGTTATAAATAAATATCAAGTACATTTTATAGTATTTGCTGAATATGACTAATCATCAGGTCTCAATGGATTTGGATTTTTTAAGCAATTTTTTAATAATTTTGAACCAATCAAATTCGTGTTACCCGTTAAAATTTAAAAATCGTTTGAACTGACTTTGAGTTATAGATAAATATCAAGTACATTTTATAGTATTTCCTGACAATGACTAGTCATCAAGTCTCAATGGATTTAGATTTTTTAAGCAATTATTTAATAATTTTGAACCAATCCAATTCGTGTTAAGCGTTAAATTTTAAAAATCGTTTGAACTGACATTGAGTTATAAATAAATATCAAGTACATTTTATAGTATTTGCTGAAAATGACTAATAATCAGGTCTCAATGGATTTGGATTTTGTAAGGGATTTTGTAAATTAATTGTCCTCATATTTAAGTATAGCTTTTTTTTTTTTTAAAGTAAAGTGAAAATTATTGCTCGAAAAATATGGTATTTATATTCCCTGAGACGTACGAAAGCAAACATCTAATCATATATTTGTACATTATTTCTACTTTTTTAAAGACATGGATTTTCAGGGGTTATTCACATCTGTTTAGTTTAATTTCAGTTACTAATTACAGAGAAAATACAGTTAACTGTCAACTGTAAATTTATAGATATGATTACAGTAATATTTAATACTAAATATTGCCACTAATTTTAGCAATGATTTAGGTCTGTGAAGTATAAATATTTTTACAAATGATATCACTTTTATAAAATGTATTATTTTAAAAAAAATAATTCAACTAACAAAAAAAGAAGAAAAAAAGAAAATTCTTTTAGAAAAAGGATGTAATAAGACACTAATTTGTTTTTAAATCGATCGAAAACTATACAATTCAGAGAAAAATATCAGCGGTACTGCAAACATTTACCTATAACTATGAGAGAGATTTACCTATTACGGGAAACATCAGTGGCATTTTGTGGTATTTGTCTAGATAACACGTACAAATTTTGTAGTAAGTTTGACTTTTAACAGGCAGAGAATGGGAGATGTAATGGCACAATCAAGAAAAGCTGCTGGCCATAACACTTCCTAAAGCAGTCATTTCCCAAAAAAAGAAAAAGTGCAACTCAAAATTTCACTGCAATGTTGAAACTTTACCCATTACATCGAGATATCTTTTTCGAGATCTACTATTCTATTAAAGAATGACAACAAAGACAAGAAATACAAAAGCCAATGTAGAAGTTAAACATTGCGCATCAATTTAGAAAAGTACCTCAGGTAATGTTTGAAGACATGCAGAAACTTTTTAGAAAAAAATATAAAAAATCTGAGGTTTTTCAAGTAGTTTTTGAAGAATAGTGATTTTCAAATGAAGGTTATTTTTACAATATGATTTTTAAATGATAGATGAAATATGAAATTATATGCGTTATATTTTGAAACTCGTAGAATATCTAAAATATTATATAATAGAATACCATTAAAGATTCAATTCTTATCAGACTAATATGAAATAACCTGAACAGCAATTGTATATAGTATAACCTATTCCAATGAGAAACTGCAGAGATAAAACTAAGTATTTGAAGATGGATAACATTTTGCTATTTCCAGAAAGTTAATGCCTTTTAAGGATTTATATGTATTTCATAGCTGCCAAGTTTTACACTTTTTTGTAACACAAAATGCCTTGCTTAACGGCAGATTGCGGAGATTAAAAAGATAAAATTTTCTTTTAAATTTTTGAGGAAAAAAACTAACAATTAGCAGCTATGATAGTTTATTTCAGAATTTCATGTACAAACCTTTTTTTTTTACATTTGTACAAATGTTAAGATTTATAAGAATACTGTAAAAAAATCAGTATATATTTTTTAAATAATTAAAAACTGCTCTTGCAAAGTTTGTCTTAATTGGTTACTTCTAAAATTTTCAGGGCTTTTTTTCTTTAAAACGTGCAAAACCTTCGAAGAAGTAGACAAAACTTAATGTCTTCGATGTCAAATATTTCTTCATAATTTAAATATTTAGATTTATTTTTTAAATGCAGCCCGGCATTTTAGCATCACTAGAAATAGTGGTGTATTTTATATCAACTTATTTAATACTAATTGTGACCAATGACGTCATTTACAAAACATATTACACAGGTTACAGCTAATACTGAAAGAAAAAAAAAATGTGAGTTTTATTTTTATTCTATGGCATGCCAAAAAGTGACACATTTGTGTATTGTTGTACATTGGTATATTGTAAATACAGAAAAAAATAAAGATATATGAATATAAATGTATTTTCTAAGACGAAAAATAAACATTACAGAGAAATGTGTAAGTCTTTATAACCTTAAATTTCCGCATATACCAAGCATTTGAGAACTGACTTTTGTTGTCTTTCCGATTATTTTAAATATCTACTAACCTTTCTTTTATTTGAATGTCCTTCATTTTACACATCACATTAAAACCTGCGTCAAATGCATTTTAAGTCATTCAGATCATTAAGTATCAAGCAACAACTTTAAATTATTTTATGATTCAAAGATTCATGAAAACTCCTAAAAGGTGAAAGAATGAGTTTTGTTAATGAGTTTTGATAGCGGTTTGCAACAAAATTATTCTTATGCAAGAGGATTTACTTATTTATACATTTATTTATTTATTTGTAAAGAAAAATAAAATTAGTAAAAATCAGAGTGTATTTCAATAGAGACTACTTAAATCACAAAAATTGAAAAATTACAATTATTTGCATGAAAATATTTACAAGCTTAATTCAGTAAATGTTCTGCTGCTACGGAACCTCAAGGAATTACACTTTGCAAGCGAGAAGAGAGAACACCATTAACTGAGGCATATAGAATATATGGATGGATTCAGGAGATTTCGTGACATGACTTTCTAAGGGGTCTCAGGACTAACAAAGCTTCAAAATTTTGGAAATTTAATTTTTTTTAGATATTAAACTCCTATCTATTCTGAACATTTTGATATAATTCTTTCCTCGAAATTCGCATTAGAACAGAAGTTGTGGCTTTTAGTATATTCCCGCTCAATAGTCAAAGCGGCGTTTCTGAAATTTTGAAGTAATTTTTCTCAAAATGACGTTTTTTGATATAACGCAATCGATATCTCAAAAACTTCTCAATATTTTTTCATGAAACTCTCATAATATGTGTTTCATATTCGTCTGTATAAATAGAACCTAAAATTTCTTTTTTATCGTTAAAAAATATTTTTTAGGGGATTGTACTGTTGATATTTTCACAATTTTGTATTAGCTAAATACAACAATGCATTAAAAATATAAAAATGCATTAAATGCCACTTTATTTAGGTTCAGAGTAATTATCAGAATCTGAAGCATAATAAAGAACCAAAATTTCCATTCTAGTTGCAAAATTTATTTTTTAATCCTGCGCGTAAGGTACCACATCAATTTTCTGCTCGGAAAATGTCTGACAGTATGAAGTTATAAATATTAATTTTGCATCTCGTAAATTTTTAAATATATGAAATGAAAGAACATACTTTTATCTTTATTCTTTGAAATCATTTTTCTCCAAATAACGTCTTTGCCCATAATGCGTATGATATCTCAAAAACTTCTGAATAAATATTTCATGTTAGTCTGTATAAACGGAACTTAAAATTTTCTTTATATTGTTCAAAAAAAAATTTTTATTGATTATACTGTTGAAATTTTCTAAATTTTTCATTAGCTAAATACTTTTTAACTACCAATTTATTTAGGTTCAAGATAATTATTATAATAGGTATAATTAAGCACCAACATTTTTATTTTAGTTGCAATATTTATTTTGTAATCCTCCGCGTAATCTGTTATGCCGATTTTCCGCTCGTCAAACGGCTGACAGTTTGGAGCACCTATAAATGCTAATTCTGCATCTTGAATTTTTCAAATACATGAAATGAAAGAACATGCTTATATCTTCCATCAGAATTAAAATTGTGTCATAAAATTAAATTCATTGTAAGACATTAAATGTTGAAAACGGTCTTTTTTTTTTCTTTTTTTTCCAATTTTGAGAGTCTGGAGATCCGTAACAGAACTAAGAAAGATGGGAGACGGCCGTACACTCGATACTTTACGTAATCTTATTGCCAAAAATGAACTTGTATCAAATCCTGTGAGCATTGGTCCCCAGAATTTTTGTAGTAAAGACTAGTTAGCCGTTCTCGATATGTTATTGTCAAGAACTGCATCACGGGAGGTTTCCTATAAGGCGCTGCTCGTTTGCATGAAAGTTTCTGTGCTAAAAGATTGCTTTACAATAATATAGGGTAAACGCACCGGTAGTGGGCCACGTACCTGTAGTGGGTCACTAACTTTCAAAGTTTAAAAACAAGCTCACAATCCATTTCAGAAAAACGACTGAAAAAAAATCTGATTAGTCAAAGTCCTTAAATGTTAACTTTCCATAAATAGTTCGGAATAATTGTTATTTTCCTGTAGATATATTTGTTTATCTTCTGGAATGTCTTCAAACTCAGATTTTTTGGCAAATTCTTAGTGATTTCATTAAGGGATAAGGTTTTATCTAAAGCGTTGTTTCTTTAATATTATGTTTTATTTTGAATTAAAGTGCCGTTGATATACTCGATTACATTGTAAATAATTTGTTAGATTAGCTGGAAACTTAAAAATTGAAAATTATATTGATTTTAAGGGGTGGCCCACTTCTGGATCACAATTTCTTAAATTGTACCAATAGTGGGCATGGTGGCCCACTACTGTAGCACATGCCAATTTTTTTTTATGTTTAAATTATTTAAATTAAGTATTTTTTGAGGTTCTAAGACTTTGTATATAATTTATTTAGTATTTTGTTTATCAGAACCAGTAGTGGGCCAGGGGCCCACTACTGGTGCACAAGTGGCCCACTTCTGGAGCAGCGAAAAGGCAACTTCACTAAGCTATCAGACATATGATTATTAAAAGAAATTAATATCTAAAATAATTTATACTTCAAAGGTTCAATAGGTTCAAATTTTTGAGCCATATTTAAATAAGCATTGCATAGAAAAACCTGTATTGTTATTTATGGATGGGCATAATTCTCACATGTGTTTGAATCTAAGAATCTTCTGTTTGGCTCATGGAGTTGAAATGGTAGCTTTGCCCCCAAATTCTACATACCTAATGCAACTAATGAACATTTCTATTTTCCATACTCTTAAAAGTGATTGGCAACAGGAAGTAGTGCACTTCAGAATAACTCATGAAGGCAAACAGATGCAGAATCATAAGTTTTCATCAGTCCTAAAATCTGCACTAGATCGTTTAACTCCTGCAACCATTGTGAATGGATTCAAAGCAAGTGTACTAGTTCCATGGGATCTAAAGAAAGTAAATGTTGAATCCACACACAAAAAAAAATGTGATAATATCACCAATAAAGAGGAACAGGTATTCCGTTTCCACCCCCCTCGGAAATATCCAGCTATTGTCCCTGAGTAAGTGCGAGGGGAGTGATTGATGCGGGGACTATTGCAGTGAACGGATGGGGAATTTCAGAAGGAAAACACTTTCTACATTTTCTTTCTATTGGTGATACATGATATATTTGCTAAACTTTATGCGTTATTGAAATTTGTATTTTACAATGATATTATTTTTTAAATTTAACTTAGTTATCTGAATTTTATTCAGTTGTTTGTATACAGTACATAAAATGTATCGCAGAGGAAAAAGTCTAACTCAAGAAGAAGCGTTAGCAATAATTTTTACGAGGATACAGATGAATCTGAATCTGATAAATCAGAAGATGAATATGATTCTAAGGAAACTATGCAATTACCCTATGACGAATCAGTGATGCTGATAATCTATGGGATTATTGTTTACATAATTTTAACTTGCATTTTAATTATTATTTTTTAAAGGTTTTATTTTTTATTTATTTATTATTATTATTATTATTTTGTATAGGATACCTGAAGTCGATAACTTTTATTGTGCGTCAGGATGGGGAGTGTGGCGCCGAAATACATGTTTGCCCCGGGCGCAAAAAGAGCTAGTTTCGGTCATGATAATGAATATTAGATCCATTTATTACAAATTTATAAAAATTGACTATGTCCATTTTCCAGAATAAAAATTAAAAAAAAGATATTCTGCTAACTTCATGATTATTAACAACATGAATCCATTTATCACAAATTTGTAAAACTTTAAAAGGTTGTCCATTTTTCAGAATTAGAAAAAAAAAATCCCCTAGATAACTTCATTTTCTATATTCTTTTCCTTTTTTTAGTTACTGTATTTTCTATATGTTTGGAAACTTAGAAAATCCATTAGATCCATTAGGATCTATATTAATGAACAGGGCCGAAACTAGAGGCGTATGTGCCCGGGCGCGAGCACGAAATCGAAGGGGGGGGGGGCGTGAATTTAAGATTTTGTTTGTTGTTTCATACAAATATATATATATATATATATATATATATATGAAATACAAAGTAACTCGCAAGCTAATGTTAAACCTATGAGAGATTTCTTTTCAAATTTTTCGCCTGCACTTAAATATTTTAAATTTATTGTTTGTTTTTTTTTTCTTTCTTAGGATAGCTTAGGTTGATCTTTAGAGTTTCTATACTTTGAGATTTTGAAACCTGTATTGAAAGTGAAAATAACTTTACAAAAAAAATATCTGCAACCAAAATCGGAAAAGTAATATAGGTTTAACATTCAGGGCTGCGGAGTGGGTGGGAAAATGGACGACTCCGACTCCGCAGCCCTGTTAACATTAGCGTCCTAGTTTTTCGCGTAACTACTATTAGCTCTCAAAGCTCTAGCTAATGTTAATTCTATGGGACCATTGTTTACATATTTCTACCTCACATTTTAATTATTATTAAATTATTTTTTAAGGATTTTCTTTGTTTGTTTGTTTTTGTATATGATACATGAAGTCAATAAGTTTTATTGTGCGTCAGGATGGCGGTGGTGTGTGTGTGTGTTGAGGGGGGGGGGGGGAGCAAAATACATGTTTTCCCCGGGCACAAAAAGCTAGTTTCGACCCTGATAATGAATATTAGATCCATTTATTACAAATTTATAAAATTGACGACGTCCACTTTCCAGAAAAATAAGAAAGAAAAATAAAGGCAATTTTAATTTTTCTAGATAACTTTGTTTTCTATATGCTTTTCTTTTTTTAGATACTGTATTTTTTATATGTTATGAACTTATAAAATCCATTACATCCATTCGGATCTATAATAATGAATCTTAGATCCATTTATGACAAATTTATAAATATTGACAATGTCCATTTTCCAGAATAAAAAAAAACAGAAAGAAAATTTTAGCTCTTCTAGATAACTTTGTTTTCTATATGCTTTTCCTTTTTTTTAGTTACTGTATTTTCTATACGTTTGGAAACTTAGAAAATCCATTACAGCCATTAGAATCTATAATAGCGAACCTTAGATCCATTTATTACAAATTTATAAAAATTGACGATGTCCATTTTCCAGAAAAAAAAGGCAAAAAAAGAATATTTTAATTTTTCTCTAGATAACTTTGTTTTCTGTATGCTTTTCCTTTTTTTAGTTACTGTATTTTTGTGTCTGGAAACATTAAAAAAAATCTATTAATAATATAAGGATTTAATGTTTATTTCACTTTTATTACAAGTTTGCTAGATTAAAAAATATGTACAGTAATATACATATATTTTCTGTATTGCATAATATTTAAATACATTTTGGAACAAATAGTTATTAAGTTATTATTATTTATTAATTCAAGTCATTATTATTTATTTTAATGTTAAACATTTTTTAAACATTTTTAAAGCTTTGACTTCTAGGAAAAAGTTGAAATTTTGTTAAGAAAAAATAAATAGAATTTTTGAGATATTAGTTTCTAGATACAGCTTTTTTAGTTACTGTGTTTTCATAAATCCTATGTGTTTAATAATTGATAGAAAATTAATATGAACTTTTAAAATGCTAAAAATAAAAAATAAATTGTTTACTATAATTCTTTTAATGGCATCAATCAGTAATTTTTTTTTAATCACAATGATGTTATTCCTTGAATAATTTTAAAATTCGATATTAAAAATTTGGTACTTTCTTAGGATTCACAAACATATTACAAAAAGTAGAATTTTTATTTTTGATGTGATTTGTAAAATAATTTTCGAACAGAATATTTTTTAGTTATCTTTTAGTTCGCATCTGATGTTTCTCTTTTAACGATTTGACTTATGACATAAAAAAAAATTATCTGTCAAATACAGTTAGGCAATTTAGAAATACCCGTACAATGGAAATATTGGTATATTTTTTCATAATTTTTTTTGAAAACAGAAGTCGATTTTTTTAAATGTTATTTGTAGAACAGATTTTTTTAGTTCACTGCAAATATTTATCGGGAAAAAATATACAGTAAAACGAAAAGCAAGAAATTGTATTCTCCCTGCGACAAATTTCATTATTGGACAAAGGTTACTCTAATTCTAACACGTATAAAGCTAATTTCGAGAAACTCTAAGAAATAACATGCCAGGAATAAATCCTGAAAGATAAAACATGCACAAATAATTCGGGCTTTAGTACAATAAAAACATTCCCTTGAACAGGATTAGCCTTTTGTATGAGCGACCTTACGAGGGATAGTAGGGGAAAATAAGTTCTACTTTCGAAGAAGGCTGCCTTCTTATTGTGCTTCTGACAGGTCAGAAGCGCAGAAGAAAGGGGGTGAAAAAATCTCGCAGCAAAATTTCAGCATTCGGGCGTTTCCGTATTTTGAATGCCAGTGCGTTTTTAGACTTCAGTATTCAAAGGGTTAATGGCAAAAAATTGTAAATCCACCCTCCAAAACTGTGAAAAGTCTGCCTTCGCAAATACTCTCCAGGAGAAAAATATTTAAATTCAACTCTGTAAACCAAATACGCCGTAGGAATAAGGAATTCAAAGAAAATAAATACAAATGCATACAAGATAAAAGAAATAGTAATCAAAATTTATTTCATAAACATGTAAAAATATTTTTATGTTTATATAGGCCTAAACTGTATAAAAAAAACTAATCCAGATATAAAAATAAACCTTGCATGGAGATAGTCATCCATTATAAAATATTATTATTTTTTTTTTTAAGTGCACAAAGCGTACCGTCCTCGAAATTCATTACTTACTTTTCAAATTTATGATCGCATATCTGGTCCAATTTAAGCAACTTAAATTGGTCCAATTACGGCAACTGCACCATTTTTTGAAACAGATAATCTCAAGACTAAGAACAAAAACGAAATGAAACAAATCCGCTTGAAAAATATGCGCAATAAACAGATGAATTCGTATATGTATATGAAAACATAACAACTTACCTTAGTTTTAAAGTATTCACTTACGTTTAGTAGGAAAAAATTAGATCAAAACAGCCAATTTTAGGTTTTTTGAAATTGTCTGAAAACAGCAAATGGAAGGTGGTTGCTTCTTCTAATTATGAGTGACGTCATTCTGATGAGTAGGATTTCAGCGGTAGATGGCATCTCTTCCTGTAATTAACGGCAGAATGACAACGGTCCAATTAAAGCGGTGGTCCAAATATGGCTACTCTCCCCTATTATAAGAATAGAGAAGGCCTTAAAAATGCTAAAAATGCAAAAAAAAAAAAAAAAAAAAAAAAAACTGAAAGAGAAAAAAGAAAAATTCAAAAGGAAGAGTTAAAAAAATAGCCGATGGAAAAAAAAGAGATTCAGGAAATTATCGCCCCAGTCTGATGCCTCTCTTTCATTGTAAGTTTCAACCTAATGTACTCTTCGTATTAAATTGACTATAAACCCCTCTCACATTTTGAGATCTTTTTCGTTTTTGGATAAATCATTTTGTTTTGCAGTCATTTCAGCTTTTAATTATCCTGTTTATTATAGTTGTCTTATTATTTATCACCACTGCGAAATAACAAATTGGGCGGATTTTTGTTTAAGTTACAAAATACAATAGACTGTTTAGAGAAAACAAAAGCTATGCATTTCGATTTTTAAAAAAAGTTGCTAAATTGTCTACTATTATTGTGGATAAAAACAGATAATTTTTTTTTTTTTTTTTTTTTTTTTTTTTTTTTTTTTTTTTTTACCATTTGTATCATTGTGGTACAAAACATAGAAAATGAATTTTAATGTCAGAAATCGCTGAAAATTCATAAATTTCATTGTAGCACAATTCAGAAAGTCTTGATCACAGAATATGGGAATATTTACTGTTTAAGAAGTGAAAGCATATAAGCAGATTTTCTAAATATAACTTATAGATCACAAAAACTGTACAAAAATTAAAGTTCGTAACATTAAGAAAATGCAACTATTTTGATGGAAATGGATTTTCACATGATGAAAAACATGTGAAATAGTTCAGCAATTAAAATTATACCTCTAAAACTAAGCTTCTTGGGAATTAGCTATATTTAAACGATACGAAAGAATACCATGTATATAATCTAAAAAAATTACTTTGCAGCTTGTAGGACATTAGCTTTTATGTAAAGTGAGATAAAATTAAAATTGATTTACAGAACTGAAGTTGAGGCCCCTGATCTGCAGATTTACTAGTGAGATTATTTTACGTAATCATCTAAACTTCTATGTATGATTTCATTATTGTGAACATCCTATTCTAGAACTGTAAAAAAAGTATAACTTCAGTATTTTCACACTAAACTCAAAACTGGAGTGGCCCTCTTCTGGGGAGGGCCAATACTGGTGCATCAAAAATTTACTATGCCCACTACTGTAGCATCAAGGAAGGTAACTTTTTTTATTTTTCATTTTTTCCAAATAATATATTTTGAAACTTTGAATGTTTATTTCGATACATGAATGTTAGGACTACGCTAAAAAATATATATCATTTATAATTCATAAATGCTTTAATAATAATAAGATAAATGTCCTTAAGTGGCTCACTACCGGTGCGTTTACCCTATGTGTTATTTCCAACTTTAGCATTTTCAAGTAGCGGTCTCCATTAATTGACAATAGGAGGACACGAGATTGAGGACACAGAATCCGGTGATCGTTTTGTGAAATGATAGAGTATACTTCGCAAATAAACATATCACAATGATAAAGCGCAATATGCAAGGGGGTCTTAAAAAACAAACCCCACAGTTACCCAATTTTGACGCTTTTGTAGATAATCGGATAAATCACGCACTTTTCTATGTGGCTGAACGGTACAGTTGGCAGCACGCTAGACTTCTAAATTTTTATATTTTTACTTTCAGAACTTTGTGAGTGCGATACTCCATCAGAATATTTTTTTTCCCCAAGAATTGAGTCTTCTGAAATACATTCTTCAGTATTTGTAAATTTAGAAACTTCTTCACTAGACATGTTTTTTCAATTTTAATTACGGCACATGTTTTGCTAAAAACCACCTGTAAATCTACGTAATTAATAAATATAAAATGCCATACTTTAATTTTATGCAGACATTTTAATTGATTTCGCTGGGAAGAATAGAGGTTTATTCTTGTAAAAAACTATAAATAAATGTAAATAAAATTACAAATTTCCCGTTTGAAAAATTCAACTTATATTTTTTGTTTTACTTTTCGTTAGATTAATGAAACTGGGGATTCCATATGAGAAGGTTGCCGTTTGCATGAAAATTACTGTAGATAAAAAAATTACATTCCTCCTTTTTTTAACATATGTGCGATTTTCCCCTTTAATATTTCTTTACCAGAAAAAAAAAAAATCCCTCCGAAGAATAATTTTGCATTCAAATAAACCAAATACTTCACTCTTTATGAATCTTTTGCAATGGTAACAAATTTATGTGGCATTCTGCATACAAATATATATGAAGAAAGTGCTTTATTTATTACAATTATATCCCATATTATTATTTGGGATTATTATCGATCCCAATTCCTTCTTTAAATTACAAAGGCAAGATGTTAGATTACTTTAAAAGTTATATACAGGGTGTCCATTCTCAGCGTTGTCCAATGGCTAATTCCTAAACCGTTAGTAATACACATATAGTTCCAATTTAAAAATGTTTTAAATGAGGTAAAGAAATATTTTAAAAGCGATTTAGGTCAATAAAAAAAATTCTTAAAAAATTACGAAATTTAAATTTTTATACGGACCCCCTGTCCTATAAGTTATTTTTAGTAAAATTTTCTTATTACACAGACAAGTAAGACTAAAAAAGCCCCGTTTATATAACCCTAAAATTTACCGAGTTATGAAACTTTAAAAATGCATGACTTAGACCACTTTTATGCATCTGAACACTGATGCGTTCCGCCGTGCTTTGAGGGGTCATATATCAAGTGCTTAAAGTATTCGAAGGACTTATTTCATGTGTATCTGCGCTTCGAAAAAAATCGTACAAGAATTACGATTGAGTTAACTTTTATTAAGTTTCAGGTTGACCAAAATATTTGTATTTTAACATACGTTTTATTTTGTAAATATTTTAGACTGTTTCTTTCCAAGTTTTTTTTTTTTTTTTTTTTTTTTTTTTCACAAAAATTGTGTTATTTTTATGTTTTTCCAGTTCAAAATCTGTACTCGAACTTTAACTCCTTTTCAAATATCCGATCGAGATTAAGTTTTACGTACTGACGTATATCCGATACCAATCTAATATTATGATTTTTGGTGGTTACCATTTATACTTATTTTACAGGATAACACAAAAAATTTCGGTTAGATTACCGCCAAGAAGTTTAAAAATAAGTTTCAGATTAGATGACACAAGACTGCGATATTTGAGTTTTTTTTTTTTTTTTTTTTTTTTTTTAACTCTTATGTATTTTTTAGCTCTGAATCCGAAAATTACCTTAATTTTTAACTATCATGTCAGGATTTTTCGCAAATCATAAATTGTCAAAGTTAAAAAAATAACAAAGTTAAAAATGACAAAAATCGGATACTATAAAATAGAGGAGATGACTGTATTTTTTAACTTCTGATAATTGATTTTTATGCACTTTTTAGCACTGAATCTGAAAATGACCTTCATTTTTAACCATCACGTTAGAATTTTTTTGCAAATCGTAAATGTCTAAGTTAAAATATAGTGAAAGTCTGGTATTACAAAACAAATGTAAAACTTTTTTATTTATTTTACTTTTTATTTATTCAATAATTTATTCAATTTTTCGGATTATGCTGGGATTTTTACAGCTAAATAGCTGAGGGGTCCGATGAAATGGAGGAGGTGGTTCAATTTTAGCTTTGATTTTTTTATCTTTGAAATTTACAATTTACGAAAACTCCTGACGTGATGAAGGTCATTTACGGATTCAGCGGTAAAAAATACATAAAAATCCATTATCAAAAGTTAAAAATACAACAATGACATTTGTTTTACAGTATCAAATTTTCGCCATTTTTTCTTTTTTTTTTATTTACAATTTGCAAACAATCTTTACGTGATGATAAAAAATGAAGGTCAATTTCAGATTTAGTGGTACAGAATACACAAGAATCAATTATTAAAAGCTAAAACTGTTAATTTTCCTAATTTTATTTAACAAAAATTCTGTTTTTTTCCCTTGTTATATGTTTATTACACATTGTATATTTTACATTAATATGTCAGAATGATTAACGATTTCAAATTTATATTGCGATGTTAATCTCACTCTCAACCATTTTTTTAATATATCTGACGAAATTATATTTCTACTAAATTTGTGAATGACCCCTAATTTGCAGCAAAAAATATGCTCCAAATTTAAACAGTTATTACTCAGTCAATTTTAATCGTAGAATAACGGGATTTTTTTTTTTTTTATCGTAATTGTCAGTGTAACAGGAAAAATTTACTAAATATAATTTATAGGACCGTGGGACCGTATAAAAATTTAAATTTCCTATTTATTTTAAGAAATTTTTTTATTGATCCAAATTGATTTTAAAATATTTCTTTAGCCCATTTAAAACATTTTTGTAGTTGGAACTATGACTAACGGTTTAGGAATTAGCCATTGGACACCGTTGAGAGTGGGCACCCTGTATAATGATACAACAAAAAATGGGGGAACGAGAGAGGAGCAAAAATGTTAAATGACATATAAAAGATCGACTGTTAAGTTTCCGCAGCATTTGATAATTCCAAGCAAAATGTGTCGGCATTCTGGGTCTTTAGGACTTGCACTAAGATTTTTTTTATGTGAGTACTCTTTGAATTTTCAAATATTATCAATAGATATTTATCGTTCAATCAAATGTATATTTTCTAAACTTATGTCATTGATGTAATTAAATGTAAAATAATAACAGTTCGTAAAACCATCCGAAAAATTTAAAAAGTATATATTTATATATATGAAAATAAGTACTATATCTTTTATAATTACCCGACATGTAATCATTATTTGATACCAATATAAATCAATATGTACTTTCAAAAATAAATACTATCTAGATACTATCTAGATACTATCTAGATACTATCATATTTTTATGTCATTTAAAGTAACAGATAATATACACAGACAGTTTTATTAAAACATATAAAAAAATAGATATAAAAGTATTCTCACGTTTTACTATAAATAAATTCTGATGAAATCATTAATGTTCTAGCATTCTAGCATGAATGCGCTAGTTTATCCAAGCTTAAATCTCCCTCATAATAAACACTTGATAATTCATTGTTATGTGCATTAGGTGTGTAAAAACTTTGTAATATTTTTTTTTATTTGGTCGCATTTCCTTTGATTTTTACATAATTAAAGTAGTGAGGATTCCTTACAATCAATTTTACGTTAGCCAAATTTGTCATTTAGATCGTTAATGTGAAAAAATTACTATTCATTTTCGGTTCACAAGTCAACATTTCGTCAATTCTTTTAACTATGAAAATAAGTGTCATTAAAAAAAAATTACACAATATACAATGCGTATTTGAGATCATTATTTTCACTACTCCCTTTTTCATATTAAAAGTTAAAATGTTACCATATACACCGAAATTTTCTTCAAACACTGAATAAAAAAACTATTCTTATTTTTGACGACTACGGAAAAATAAAGAAGAAAAAGTAGAATGAGGGTGTATGTTCATTCACGCTTGAATTTCCTCAGAACATGTACTTGGTAATTCACTTTTATGCGCATTCGAGGTCTCTAAAACTTTCACTAATCTTTGCTTTATTGGAAAAACTCAATCAAAGTGAGGGGACAGAATTTTGTCACCCAAAGGCATATCGCACGAATTGCAGAAATGATACCGTCGTAAAAATAAAACTCATTAACTGAATCTATAAAAATGATCGTAAAACTGCTACTGTGCAACAATGGCATTCTAGAATCATCCCTTAAATAAACTGAGCACTTTTAGGGAAAACGAAGAAAAATATTTCGGATATAATCTTTATTGGCCCATTTCCCCTCTTTCATACTTTTTCTTTAGATTAGAAAAGAAATGAGATGGTTTTAAAGGCTGGAAATACATCAAAGTTTTACATTTATTTTATGATTTAATTAGAATAAATTATTACGTTAGAGTTTTAGAGATTATTTTACGAATTTAAATGAATTAATATATTTAATGGGGTCAAGTGTTAAATTCCAGCTTATATAAAGATTTTTTTAATAAATGCATGTAGGAATTCTTTATGCAGTAAGTATTTTGCTTTTGTAGTATCCCTTTTGAACAAATTATTTACAAAAAATAATAATGTATGGAAGGGTTTTGACTCAAAATTTGTTATTTCTACCTATTTAAATAGTATAACTGTCTTATTTGTAGTCTGTGAGCAGAACAAAATATCCCACTAATGACTTTCTATTAGATAACTGTTGTTGATTATTTTTCTTAGTTGCTCATTCAATGTAATTTAGAACTATAAGTACGAATTTAAATGTGGAGACAAGTTCATTAATTAAAAACTCGTTTTAATTTAATTAATAACTCTGAAATTAACTGTGCGGACATCGTATAAATTTGAATTTTGTCTTTATAACTTTGAACATTCCAGAAGTATGTCGAGTTTCTTACTACTAAGACTTTGCAGTTTTCATATGAAGAAGGATAACAGCCTAAACACTACCGGTTGAGTGCGTAACTTACGGACCATCCTACTTAATAAGTCAAAATAGCATGCCGCAAATATTGCGACAATCAACCGTTAAACCCTTCGAGACGAGCGTCTTTTACAGAATTTTTTATATTTAATCACCGGTTTTTTTAAACAGAAATTTTAGCCTAATTGAATCGGAAAAATGCTCGGATTACATAAGGCAAAATTTACAATAAAAATTTACTGGTGAGAATAATCACCGATTTTGAGCACCTTATGCGGCACGAATACCGGTCGCTCGTCCCCAAGAGGTTAAAGGTAATTAAATAACTTTGGCCTCAAAAAGCAAAGTATTCTACCTAAAAAAAAAATGTCATGTCATGTATATTGTGACCTTGGCTATTCGGGAATTAAAATTTTAATATAATATTTCATCAATATGCACAGCAATCGCTTTAATAAGTAAAAGTACCATGCCACATACACAGTGACAATGGTATAAAGTGTGTAGTTTTACCACTAAATATTAAACTGTGTTGATTATGCCAAGTTTCCTAAAACTTTTATGTTTAGGTTAATTTTATGAAATACCTTTAAGAAATCTTTTAAAATATTGTTTGCTTGTACACGTTGTTGTGCATTTGTATACTCTAAAAATCAAGTGAGTAGTTTTACACATTAAAGCAGGTATTCTGATAATACAAAAATGATTTGTGTATATTTGTAAAGTAGGGTGTAAATTAATAAATACACAGCTAGTGCGTAAATTTGAAAATTCACTTTTCTTTGTGTACATTGATAATAACACTTAAATCTGCCTAAATGTGTAATGATTTATCTGATAATTATAAAATACATATAATATTGTATAAATTGCACATGAGTACACATATACCCCTGCTATATTCTAACACATATCTCTGTGTAATATTCTGTTCTTAGACATATTTCTACAGAAAATGAGAACTACACATGCTGTAAAAAAGAAAATCGTTAAAGTACGGAAACTGTACTGTGGGTCGGTACACCAGTACAATTTCTGTAATTTAACTGAATTTTTTTTTCGCGAATTTTAGAAATTTCCGTTTATTTTCAAAATTATTTTTTTCTTTACATGATTTTGAGTTTGAAAATTTCCGCTAAAATGACATTTAAGTACAAGCATATAATTTTGACAAAGTTACATTGCTATGAATTTATATCATCATTTTCCAAATACCTATATAGATCAAAGAGAGAAGTTCTCTATTTAATTTAATTTATAACAAACAAGCAATATTTACCCGTAAGTGGATACTAATTAGAGACTGTGACTTTCCAGAGTAACTTGACCATTCAGCTACGATTTCATTAGCTGCGTTTTCAAATATCGTTACTTATTAATGCTTTTATGAAGCACGAGCAAGGTATAAATATTATGGGAAGTATCTACGAATGGAAATTATCAGTTTTTTTTCGAACCAAGTGAAATTCGGAACTTTTTATATATTTTCTTTGCATAATTATAAATCTCTGGCTTTTTTTTTATTTCATGCTTTGTAAAATAATAATTTTAGTCTTTTATGTATTACATAACTTAGAAAAATGTATTAAGTGTAACGATTGCTTCTTTTTGCAAGAATTTTAATGCATTTTAACATATAGGCTTAGAGGCTGTCTTTTACCTGTATACAGCTACCTATGAACATATAACTATGTATAAATTACCATACTACAACGATTCGGCCAAATCAAAACATTTTTTTACGTTTATACACTGGTATGAATAATTAGAAATAATAATAATTTAGACACTTCCATTCATATGCTAAACACACAAAAATGCAGATAAGTGATGATGAAAGGGGTGTACTTTTTATGAAGAACGAGTAATTTTACAAAATTACACATATTCAGGTGTAAAAGTGTATTATACAGATTTATTTTTAATGTGTACTAGCTATCTATTTTCAAGTTTTTTCTTAGAAAAAAACTTGAGACTGAAATTTTTAAAGACTGTAATGTTTTTCAATCCTAATACAATCAAATAATACCAATAGCATTATTTTTTATTGATTAGAGTTAAGTTACGATGTTATGGTTTTATATATTGAGAAACACACGCTGTACAAATACGCAATTTTTTTTTTTTACAGTTTTATGTATTTCACGAATTAAAGAAATCATTTGCAATACATTCGAATATAAATTACACATAAAAAAATTCTATAAAACAAAGCCTGTGGCTTTCAAATATAACTAAAAACTGGCTTTAAAGGAAACATGTGTAATCTAATGCTTATACTAATTACATTTCTCTGTGTTCAGTAATGTCAAAATAGTTTAAAAATATTAAAAGAAATAAAAAAAACAAGTAATTTTGAAACAATAAAAATTAACGCGATTTCATGCGACCATTTATTAATAAAAACTTGCTTGCAATTGTGCAAAAAACTCATAATATTAACACTGCCTATTTTTTATTTTCTTATAGAGCACCAATTAGCGTATTTTAGAGAAAGTGGTTTGACACAAGAGAGTATTCTTTGTGGCAATCGAATGCATTTAATTTTACGCCCTTTCCATTAGTGCCTTCATAACTAAAAGAATGGAAGCATATGCAAGTGGTGCGTATTCAGATTTTTTTTTTTTTTCTCAGCTATTTAAATTCAAATTCCAGAACCTTGGAAAACACGTCTGGACAAATTCTATTAAACAAGCGACTCGAGTCAACAAACATTAGCTTTGTGATAATGACAGTGAGCCAAGATTTTCCAAAAGCATCTGGACCAATGAAATTCTATTGAGAATTTGTCGCCTGTATCTCATATATAAAGGCACTTTCAGTGATAGTCACTGACGATTTTGTCAAAATTCTCCCGACCAATCAAATTTATCGCTCAAGATTTTGTCCAAATCCTTTTGGTTATATACAATTTTATTTTTTGCATACCACGCTCACTTACATTTATAAAGGTTTTCGACTTTTTGACATCGAGTTTTTAACACTGTAGACAAACCTATATTATAATATTCGACGTATACTTGTAAAATAATCCTTGTAAAGTACCTTCAAGCTTTCCAAGCTCATCATCAGAGAATTTTTTAATAACTAAATGTTGTTTATTTATATAAATACGTCACTGAAACACTGCTACTTCGACTTTCCAACTACTCATTTAAAATGAAAAGTGACGTATGAGAACAGAGTGATGTCATAAAATAAATGGAACTGCAGTTAATAATAGTATATATTTTCTGTAATTAAATTTAAATAAATCATAAAAACTTGAGCAAAGCGACGTACGAAAATTTAAGGTACGGTAATTAAATATTTTCTTCTATCAATATTTAATCTGAAACACTGCTACTTTTACTTTCCAGCTACTTATTTAAAATGAAAAGTGACGTCTGAGAAAACAGTATGATGTTATAAAATAAATGGAACTGCAGTTAATAATAGTATACATTTTCTATAATTGAATTTAATTCAAGAAACTGCTACTACTACTTTCAACTCAAATAATTATTGGCTCTCTCATTTTCAAAACAAAGGGACGTATTTGTATAAATAAACAACATTTGGTCATTAAAATATTCTCTGATGATGAGCTTGGAAAACTTGAAAGTACTATGAAGTTTTAAATAAAATGTATATTTTTAACTTGTAACATCTTTCTCATTAATTTAGTCGCCTTAAAATAAGACAGGGAATTTTTATATTTTATGAATCTTATTATTTAATAAAATTTCTGGTTTCAGTCGATTTGGAAAAAATATCACATTTCAGTTATAATTACATAATAACTCCAAATATCCCCGATTTTTCAAATCAAATAAACGGTGAAATTTTATTAAATAATGAAAACGTATTAAGAACCACATCGAAAGATGAAATGTGTTGTTAAAAAGTTTTTTTGGTTCAAGTTATTGTTATTTGACTTTTAAAAAAAAGAGAGGTTGACAAATATTTAAAATAAATTAAGATCTCCTAATAGTCAGCACCAAAACTAACCATTTTTCAAAGATGTACCAAATGATACATTTGATCATCATCACATAAACTACAGTATATCAAAATTTTACTGGAGCATATAATTTGCGAGTGGTCCTTCAAATGCAAAATACATGTTTTTATGCTAACATGTTATATAATTTTAATCAACTAATTTTTAAAATACCGCTTATCATTTATTTGTATGTATACCTTATTATTTATTACTCAAGTTTTGGCTACTTTGAAATCATGCATTCATAAATGTTTCTTGTAAAATTAATTAATTACAGTGTGAAATCAGATAACAGCTGCATTATAATATTAATGCTACACGGTTAAAATGCATATAACCAACATAATTTATTAAAAGAATACACCGTATACTTTTCTGATTATTAATATTGCATATATACAACCAACAGATTTAGCAGAAACTTGTCAAATAAATTTCCTTGTCTCTCAATACATAATTTATCTTGAAAATATTTAAGTAAAATGAGATAAAACGTTGCATTTATTACATATTACCCGTTTCTCATAATGCCAGAAATATTTTTCTTTCAGCTTGATGAATCATAAGTAGATATAAAACTGCTATATCCGCCTCAGTTACGCATGTATTTTACTGCACTAAAACATGTGCATGTTTCCCCGCTCTGCGAGTAGTAAACGCACTCAACCAGCAGATTCTAGCAGTAAAACGTCACGTAAGATGACGTCATCCGTGAAGAAGATTAAAAGCGAGAATTCAGAGGTGGTTCGGAACTTTTATTATATCACAGGAAAATGAACAGCCCGGAGTTTGCGGAATAATAAAATGAAGAATGGAAGCATACCTTTTATAACCTTATGCGGAATAAGATTAATAATGTAATCTGTTGGTGTGAGGGGATTATGTTAGCGAAATTTTCTGATACTTAAAACTTTTTATTTTATTTTATAAATCCTCTAACACGCTTAATTTTTTTTTTTTTTTAAAGAAGAAAAAGTTATTTTCTTATAAGGGCACATAGTTATAGTATTATAGCTATATAGTTTAACTACATTTATTTATTTATTTGTATATTTATATAAGCCTTTTATATAATGTGTAAGTCTTTCATATTGCTTACTTATTGAGGTATTTATATAAAGCTTTTAATAAAGCAAAGAATACTGTTAAAATTTAGTGGTGAAAAATAACCATTTGGATCGGTGCGCTCTCATCCCTGAAACCCACTTAAATTAAATACTCCAATTAAAAAATTAAAAAAATATATATACATATATATATATCTATTTATTTTTTTATATCTGTACAGTTCAACAAAATGTAATTTTTTTATCTACACATTTTGTGTTTTTTAGCACTTTCCAACATAATTGAAAAGTGTTTATGAATTCGGTTTGCCTGTCTGTCTGTCCATCCGTGCTCTAACTCGCGTAAATATAGTCGATTGCCATTAAATAGTTATATGTTAGGGTACCACTATGGCATGTTCGGTATTAAAAATTAAGTGTGTTGTATTTACGGTTCATTTACAGAGACACTCAAAAAAATTCCGTTACATTGCGGTCTATGGTGAACAATAAATTACGGTGTATTTTAATGATATTGCGCTATTTTAAACGTATTGAAATTGATATTCATCACTGACGTGTGCTATAAGGTTCCTAGGATAGAACATGGTGAGCAGAGAATTTATCGTTCATTGATAGGGGCACCGAAAAGAATTTGGATACAGATAAAATCAATCAATAATTGAATTACTGAAACCTACCAACAGTTGCTGGAAGTGAGTTTTCAGTTGGGGTATGCGTTTGTAAATTTAATTATTTTTTAAATGTTACTTGGTTTGTATAAATTCTGTAGATCATATACAGGGCTGCACATAAGTTTTCAACAACATCCGTTTATTGACGGAAATTGCTAAATGGAAATTTTCAACTGTTCTATGCTTCTAAAGAAATTAACTTTTAATATACAATGCAGTATGCATACACATCAATAGATCATACGCAGGGCTGCACAAAAATATTGTATATTTTCCCGACTGTTCATAGTAATAGCAAAAATTTGGTTTTCAAATACCTTATGCCTTTTCGACATTGTTCATTTAGACAACATCATTCACCTTAGTAAACTCTAAAGTTTTGTTATAGTAATCTGAATTTGTTGGAAAGTGTTTCATAATCTATGCTGTACGCGTGATTTTTCGTTCTTGTTCTCATTGTAGTGGTATTTAATTTAGTTTATTAAAAATTCAAACAATAATTTTAATATTTTATTTTCTAAAAATGCATATTTTGTTTAATAATCTGTAAATGTAAAGAACATATGTTACATTTTTAACTTAATTTATCAAAAGTAAAAGTTTTAATAATTAAAATAATTTTTCTATTATTTTTTTCTATCTCTTTATTTTGTTTTTGAAGTTATATTAGTAATGTAACCGTAAGCAATTATATAAAATCATTTTTAATACTTACAATGTATATTTTTTTATGATTTCAAATTTAAATGGTTTTATTTGTGAAATAGTGAAAAAAAGTTTTCTTTAAGATATTTTATTTTTTGTTTGTTTATTTAAATTACATTTATATTTTTTATCTTGTTTTGTTTTGTTGAAGTAGTTTCAAACTAAATTAATCGAAAATAAAAGTTTCAATCTTGTTTTATTATTATTATTATTCATTTTCGAAACCTTTCTATTTCATATAAAATTTTGCTAATAATTTGTAGCCATAAAATAGAGTACCATAAATATTACAGTTTTTTTTATCTTTAATCCTCGTTTATATGTATTTAATTACTCTTATTTATATATATACTCTTCTGTTTTTTAAAAGAAAGAACAATTATATAATTTTCTCTAATTTGCCAGCTTAGGTTACTTCTGCCTTTTGTAAGTGAAGTTATAAAACACAAATAATTTAACAGTTTTAAATCTTCTTTCAAACAAAACATTTTTTCCCCCTTAAATTTCTATTATACAGTAAAGGTATGTTAAAATTCTAGTGCTAAATTTACCGCGAGAAAATAATTAAGATTAGTATAAAGCACAAACTAGAGAACAGGAATTCTGCTTTTCCAGAATTTAGTGCCGCCCCGGCATTTCGATTACTTATTTTCTTCTGATGGACTGATGGCTTCTATTATTATGAAACAACCATTATAAATGAAGTGTTAGGTGAAGATGAAGGAGCAGCCGTAAAAAGTTTGAACTCTGATTTTCTAGTCAGAATGGGGGGGGGGAAATGGCTATTTTTTTTTTTCTTTTTTACGGCTGCTTTTTCATCTTCACCTAACACTTCATTTATAATGGCTGTTTCATTATAATAGAAGCCACCAGTCCATCAGAAGAAAATAATTCAGTTAAGCGGGAATCTACTGCAGTACAAAACATATTTCAATTTCTTAGACTTAAAGCACACGTTTTATTTTATGTAAAATGACGTCATTCGCATCCGCTTAAGAATTCCACGTTTACAATCTACTCTTAACATATACAGTAAAGTATGCATAGCACATCACTATCGCGAAATAATGCACAAATGCAGCAAAAAGATTCCGTCATTCAAGAAAATCGAAAAAAAAGGCTATCTAACGATTCATAGATACGTATAATTAAATATAGTATATAATAGCTCCATTGTTTTAACAGAAATCATTCGTTTATATATTTTTCAATTAGGGCACATATTTTTATTACATTTTCTTTCGGTTGTTACGCGAAAATGGCAACAAATATATATAATTACTATTTTAAAACTATTTTTCCCTTACTTTCTACAGAAATGGAGTGCTTCCGTTGCCAATATTAAGCAAATGGCTCCAAAAACCACAAAAAAATTAATATTTCAAAAATAAATGGAGATACAGATTTCAAAGATACAGATGGATTTCAAACAAAATGCATTTAAAAGAACTTTTTTTCCCAATACGACGGTATAAAAATTGAAAATGTGCGATGCTTAGAAGTTTAAAAAATTGCTAAAGAGTATTTAATCGTAATACTTTGTTTTACGGCTAGCTTCTGTATGGTAACATTATTTTTTGGACACAAAATAAGCTGGGAGAAAGAAATACCAATACCGTACCGGAGGCTAATAAAACGTAATAAAATTGCTTTTAGGTGCATATACAGGGTTTCCATAACTAAACGACCCTGCTATAAAGCTATCTACAGACGAAACTATTGTTCATAAGGTTCGTGAAATTTTGTGACATATAGAATAAAAAGATGGGAATTTGTTTAAGCGAAAAAAAAATCAAAATTTCGCCAGCAGAGGCTGTTTTTAAGTAATTATATATTTAGAGACTTTAAGGTAGTTTAGAAATTTTATTTATTAACTTTACCTGACCTTAAAGACAGCCCTTCACGATATGTTCTTGGCATATCCTAAACACACTGCTGTGAACTGTGGAACGACTGGTGTCTTACGATTCTAGATTGTATCTGGAAATGATGACCGTCATGTTGAACATGTTTGGTCGTAATAAAATTTTTAATCTATAGTAAAAAACTATTTCCCCTTTAGTTTCTACAGAAATGGAGTACTTGAGTTTCCGAAATTAAACAAATGTCGCTGAAAACTAGGAAAAAAATTAATGTCTCAAAAACAAATAGAGATGCAGTTTTCAAACAAATTGTATTAAAAAGTACTTTTTTCGTTTTAAGGGTATATAATATAAAAAATAGCGTGTTGCAGTAGTTATTTAATTTTACATGGCTTCACCGGCTGGAAATGTTTTAGGTGCTATTTGATTGGTCATTCAACCAATTTCACCAAATTATATAAATTGCCAAACTATCGGCCAAATTATATAAATTTGCCAAACTACTCGCCAAATTATGCAAATTGACAGAATTTTTATTTTAAACAACGAAAGAATAAATAAATTTTTAAACATTAATTAAATTACAAATAGAAGTCAAATTAAAAATCACTTGATGATGCAACAAACACGTGTACCGTGTTTAATGTCAAGTGAATGTAAAATTTACGATCAGCTATTATTGCCATTTAATCTTATAGTTTGGCGATAGTTAAATGTGTAATTCGTAAAAAAAAAAAAAAAAAAAAAAAAAAAAAAAAAAAAAAAAAAAAAAACGTCCTCTGTCGATGAATTTTTTTTTTTTTTTTAACCATTTGGAAAAATGGTTATTGTCCTCGTCAGGGTAGGAAATCAAAAGCATATCTGAAGGTTTTTATTGGTTTAATCATCATTTTGTTCGTTTTCTGATTGGCCTATACAGTAATCTGTATTTCACTTTACTTTCAACAGAGATGCACTACAGAGTGTTGCCACTATGACAAAAAAATAATAAAAACTACAAAAAAATTAATAACTCAGAAACAAATTGAGATACAGCTTTCAAACAATTGCATTTAAAAGTACATTTTTTTCTCTATATGACGATATAAAAAGCAATAGTGTGCGATGTTTAGAAGTTTAAGAAATAAATTCCATTTAAAACTGGCCGTCAGATTTCTTGGACGACGGAAAAGCCTTTTTTCCGAACAGCCAATGAAATGCTTGGACAATACCTAAGTTTCAGGTGGGTAATACGTACGGGTCGCATGCGATTGCTGTCACTTGCAATTTTTACGTTTAATAACACTATAATAATGATTAATACATGGCGTACGTAATGTATGATCAACTCCGTGCTATTTTTTATGTCTTATATTTTAGTCTTTGAAAAAATCATTTTCCAAATAATCATTGTAATTTATTAAATTGCATTTTTTTTTTTTTTTTGCTCAAACAAATTATTGCACCTTTATTATATCCCTCACAAAAGTTGGCAACTTTTTGAACAAGAGTTTCGTTTGTAGACAATTGTAAAACAGGGTCATTTAATTATGGACACCCTGTATATAATATAAAATTATTTAAAATACATTAAAATACCTTAAAATTACGTTAAAAAAAATTAAAATCCCGAAACGTTTTTCGGGCAAATTCTCTCGGTTATCGTCA
This sequence comes from Maratus speciosus, assembly GCA_963932465.1. NCBI lineage: Eukaryota > Metazoa > Arthropoda > Arachnida > Araneae > Salticidae > Maratus > Maratus speciosus. The sequence continues at coordinate 375,082,099 of OZ010788.1, read as the reverse complement.
GTGGTTATTTAAATGTTGTCAACTTAATATTTTTCAATTATGCAATTTTTAACGCTACGAAGATTATATTTAGAGACATTTTTGAACATTAATAATGTTTGCTACAAATATTCAAATAGATGTAATTAAATTTAGCGAAATCTGCTTTTGTTTTAAATAATACCGATGGATATATTTATATAGTTTTATTATCTTCTAGATTTATTTTTTATGATGGTGAATTTTAAATAAATTTGTCACAACAGAAGTAGTTTTAAAATTAAACTTTAATTTTAACAAATTTATATATCATAAAATTCATCCTTTACTCTTTAAATTTGATTATATAATATGCAGATGAAAATAGATTTTATTAAACATTCGTCAAAAAATGCAGTTTTTCCACTATTCATATATTTTTCCTTAATTAAGAAATAGAAAAATTCGTATGCTGAAAAGAATATTAATTTTTGTTTTTGCACAATCTCATTATTCTGATTTTGAATATTGTTAGGTGATTTTAATTATAATTCAGTGATTTTTAAACAAAATTATCTAAACGCAAATCTTTTCACCTTCTAAAATTTCATTTTATATTTGTAAAAGTACCTAAATATGTTCTGTTTTAAAACTTATTTAAGTAATATTTAAATGTAAGGAGATTCTGCTAGAAAATCAGTAAATGAAATATTTAATAAAACTTCTAATATTTTTATTAAAAGAAGTTCGTTTTCCTAAAAAAAAAAAAGCTCATGTGATATAAAAGCTATTAAATCACTTTTTTACTACTAAGATTCAAACAACGTTCATTAAAGTTAATTTTTAAAACTTAATTGATGTTATACTTTAAGTTGTAAAATGTAAAAAATAAAAAAAGACTCGATTTTTTTTTTAAAAAAAAGCTCAAGTAACAGAAAAGATATGAAATCTTATATATATATATATATATATTTAACCATTTGGAAAAATGGTTATTGTTCTCGTCAGGATGGAAAATCAAAAGCATATCTGAAGGTTTTTATTGGTTTAATCCGCATTTTATTCGTTTTCTGATTGGTCTATACAGTAGTCTGTATTTCCCTTTACTTTCAACAAAGATGGATACCTTCTGCTGCCACTATGAAAAAAAGTAATAAAAACTACAAAAAAAATTAATAACTCAGAAACAAATTGAGATAGAGCTTTCAAACAAATTGCATTTAAAAGTACATTTTTTTTCTGTATACGACGGTATAAAAAGTAAAATTGTGCGATGTTTAGAAGTTTAAGAATAAAATTTCCTTTAAAATGAGCCGTCAGATTTCTTGGAAATCTGATGATGGAAAAGCCTTTTCCCGAACAGCCAATGAAATGCTTAGATAATACATAAGTTTCAGGTGGATAATACGTACGAGTCGCAGGCGATTTTTGTCGCTTGGAATTTTTACGTGTCATAACACTATTAATGTTTAATTCATGGCGTACATAATGTATTATCAAATCCGTGCGATTTTTTATGCCTTAAATTTTAGTCTTCGAAAAAATCATTTTCCAAATGGTCGTTGTAATTTTATAAATTGCTTCTTATTTTATTTTTTTTTAAATTTATTTATTTATTTATCGAAGCTTGCGCAATATCATTGTTTTATATTTAAATTTTACAAATGAAAGAGTAACGTCATATAAAATTTAACTAGTCGGATGTGGCGATCCCAAGACTTTCTACTATCTCATACATGTTAATACTTCCTGATAAATGCAGCACAACAGCGCCACCGGTTACGGCATTTACACCAAAAGCTAATTAGCAACATCTTACGTGAAATTCTAATTGAATTTGAAGTTTGATGAAAATCCGTGCATTAGTTTTTGAGATAGAGCTATTGCGGTAATCGTGAAAAGTTCTGCATAGCAGTGACTTCTGTTGGGCAATTTACGCCAAAAACTTATCACGATCAATTTATAGCAGGGACTAACTCAATCTGAAGCTTGATGAAAATTCATGCATTAGTTCTAGAGATAGAGCTATTGCGGAAATCGTGAAAAATGCAGCATAGTAGAAGCACCTGTTGGGCGATATACAAGCCAACTGTGGGACGATTTACACAAAAACCTAAACAGCACTAATTTATATGAGGAACTAACTGAATCTGAAGTTTGATGAAAAATCGTGCATTAGTTCCTGAGATAAAGCTATTGCGATACTCATGAATGATGCTGCATAACGGTGCCACCAACTGGGCGATTTATACCAAAAAGTTATGAGCACCAAATTATATCAACGACTAACTTAATCTGAAGTTTGATGAAAATTAGTGCATTAGTTTCTGACATAGAGTTATTGTTGATAATCATGAATAATGCAGCATAAGAGCGCCACCTATTGGGCGATTTACACCACAGAGATAGCAGAACCAAATTATACCAAGGACTAACTGAATCTGAAGTTTTCTGAAAATCCTTATTTTAGTTCTTGAGATACAGCTATTGTGGAAATCATGAATAATGCAGCATAGAAGCGCCACATGCTTGGGCGATTTACACTAAAATGTTGGCAGCACCAAATTATATCAAGGACTCACTGAATCTGAAGTTTTATGAAAATACGTGCTTTAGTTCTTGAGATATAGCTATTGAGGAAATCATGAATAATGCAGCATAACAGCGCCTCCTGAAGGGCTATTTACGCAAAATTTAATCAGAACCAATTTATATCACGGTCGAATTAAATCTAAAATTTTATTAAATTCCGTTCAGTAGTTCTTGAGATAGAGCGCCCACAAAATTTGTGTCACACACACAGAGACAGAAATACTCACAGACAGATTCACAGCCATCATACATTTTGTAAAAACATATTTTTCGTTATCTCTGAGCCTTAAAACGTATAAATCAGTCGAAAACCCAAATTTCGAAAATTTTCAAGAATTCATAGAGATACAGCTTGTAAAGTTAGAAGATAGTAAAAATTAAAATTAATGTGGGTTCTTTTGAATCTTAGTGGTACACTTTACTGTTTCTCTAAGTATCACGACTTTTGGAAATATCAAGCGACATTAATATGTTAAGATACAATTCTGTCATAATCTTTTTTTTTCCTGATTACCCCAAAAATGCGCAAGAAACACACACATACACACGCACACACACACACACACACACACAAAAAAAAAAAAGTTGGGAAAACACTTCTACAAGTAAAAATATTTACCAGTCTTTATTTTATTATTATAACTAGCTAACCCGCCCGCGTTGACAGAACCTGTGATAATAACTCCAATGAACCACAAATTAGTATGATTTTATATCTTTAACTCCATTTTGTCTGAATTTCTATTTTTAATGAATAAATATTGAACAAAAAATATATGCTATTTGGTATTTATTTTTATTTATTTGATTTTGGAGTCTATGCGTACCGAAAATGAGCGGAACCGCGACGAAACACTCAGGTTTTTACTGATTTCGTTGAAATTTTCTCACATTTTTTTTTTTCGCAAAAATTATTTCTACCCACCCGAATGTTTCAACATTTTTGTATATGATGTAAATGTGGTCTATTGAGATGATCTAAAATGATTGTGATAAATTAAGGACGTTTAGTTACTTTTAGTGTAGAAAAAATATCGTCTCCGTGAGGCGAGACGTGACCGATGTTCGTTGGTATATTTGAAAGTGTTCACATTCACTTTTTAAAAACTGATTGCACCATCGATTAGAATAAGGATCCAGCTCTAAGAGCCTTTTTTGGTTTGTTGATGTCTCTAAAATTCCGACCTGGAGAGGTGTTGCCATAAGAGGAAAAAACGACCATTTTCCAATTTATTTTTTATCAAATGATTAACTGCGCTATTTTTTTTCGAATTGATTGCGGCATTTGAGACGTAGGAGTACAACCTTTTAAAATAGGTATTCCGTTTTTAACTTTAGTAAGCGGTTTGAGCGATGGAAGTTAATAAATAATGACAAAACACCATGAATATATGACAAAATGTTTTTTAGTATGATTTCTCAACTGCATAAAAATTGCATTTTTAATACGTGTAAATATTATTAAATTATAACTAAAAGTACTTCTTCCGAAAAAAATCATATTTCAAAATGCGTTACGTATACACACATACAGGGTGCAATATGTTATCTATCGCCGACCTTTAATTTCTCAACCGTTGGTCGTAGACATATAGTTCCAGTTACAAAAACGTTTCAAATGAAGAGAAATGTTCATGCTGTGGCATTATTTAAAGTAAAAAATCAATTTTATAAAAATTACGAAATCTAACTTTTTATAAGGTCTCCCAGTCCTTATAGTTATATTTAGTAAACTTTTACACATATCATAACACACATAACACAAAAAGTTTGACATCTGTACTACAAAAATTGAAAGAGTTATTAAATTTCAAATTTTGAGATTTTTGAACATGATTTTGTTTTTCATTGAGGGATCAGTTAAACAATGAATTAAAGTAATTCAAGATTAAAATCAGGGTGCTATGCCATTTTTACTGCGAAACCACCTTTAGCCGGTATCACCAAATCGGGGTATCACCAAAGAGGTTTATGTTATCTAAAATTTTCAGCTGACTTTTAGGGGTCGTATACAAAGTGAAGAATGAAATGTTGAAATTAAACAGAAAAATAAATATAAATTTATTATCATATCGAAAACGGCCTAGTATATAAAATCAATACATAACTAAAGAAACTACTAGAGATACTGCTTAAAGTGTTCTCCATTGGTGGCAATACACAATGGAATACGTAATAGTACTGAGTCCTGGACACGTTAGAGCATAGCAGGTGAGCAAACTGTGCGACAATCAAGGATGACAAGCTGCTTCAGATGAACTATAGAAGTAGTCTCAGTCACATAGACTTATGCCTTGATGTAATCCCAGAGGTGGAAGTCCATGGAAGTCAAGTCCGGTGAACACGGTGGCCACTCTACCGGACCACCATATCCTAGGATCTGTTGATCGAATTTGGTGGCCAAATACAATCGGACGTTTGATGTTTTATGCGGAGAGGGCCCCTTCATGTTGAAACCACACACGGCATGCATGTCGGAGAGCAACTTTTCATACCAATCACGTTCCGTGTTTTGTAGCAGATGCGGATTCAACAATCTAGGTTCCCCTATTATACCGCACCACAAGTTTCGTACAGTCCGGGCGATATGGATGTTTCCAGGTCGCATCAACCTTTTGATTGTCGCCCAGTTTACATACGTGCTCTAACGTGTTCAGGACACAGTACTGTCACGCATTCAATTGTGCATTGCCACCACTGGAGAACACTTTGAGCAGTATCTCTAGTAGATTCCGACGTTTTATGAACTCATTTTTTATACTAGACCGTTTTCTGATATTATAATAAATTGATATTTATGTTTCTGTTTAATTTCAATATTTCATCCTTCGCTTTGTATATGACACCTAAAAGTCAGCTCAAATTTTTAGGCGAAATATCCCTCTTTGGTGATACCCCGATATGGCGATAACGGTTAAAGGTGGTTTCGCCGTAAAAAGGACACAGCACCCTGATTTTGATCTCGAATTACTTTAATTCATCTTCTAATTGATCCCTCAATGAAGACAAAATCATGTGCAAAACTCTCAAAATTTGAAATTTAATAACTCTGTCAATTTTTGTAGTACAGATGTCAAACTTTTTGTGTTATAAGTGTTATGATATGTGTAAACTTTTACTAAATATAAATATAGGGACTGGAAGACTATATGAAAAGTTAGATTTTGTAATTTTTACAAAATTGATATTTTACTTTAAATGATGCCACAACATGAATATTTATCTCATTTGAAATGTTTTTGTAATTGGAACTATATGCCTACGACCAACGGTTGAGAAATTAAAAGTCGGCGATAGATAATATATTGCACCCTGTATATATATATATATATATATATTATTTCAAAATTAATGAAAAATTATCGCATGAATGGCGCTACAGCAGCACATATCAAATGCAATAAAACATACTTCACCATTTCAAAATGCCAAAACACCATAACTCCAAAAGAAAGGTGTGTATCTGCAAAAATTTTTAACTATAAAATAATTAAAAAACAAGAAAGACAGGTAAAAAAAAAACGGTCTGTTCTTCTTCAGTGGGAGGACAGACAAAAAACTAACTCCACCCCCACTTTTAAAATTTGCAGGTTTCTGAACACACGTCCAACCCGCATTCAATACTGAAAAACTATTGTCATTTTATTATCCAAATTTCATAAAAAACTAAAATAATAAATTTATTTCATAGTTAAAAATTTTTGCAGATATACACCTTTCTTTTGGAGTTATGGTGTTTTGACATTTTGAAATGGTGAAGTATATATATATATATATGTATATATATATATAATTTATTAAAATTATCTTAATTATACGATTCATATGGTATCTCTCCTTTCTTGTGTACATACATGATGAAATTGCTTTCAAAGTAATAATTAAATATTTTTAAGGAGACAAAGTAAAATATAGTGCAGATTTCGTATGTATTTTTAGATCTGTATATTTTTTGTTTAATACATTTCATTAAATGTTTTTACAAACGTTGCACACTTTGTTTTGTGTAATTTTTAAAAATATGTATAAGAAGAAACGGTAAAAACATCAATACATAGATTAATAAAAGGTTTTTCTGCCTGTTCTTTTTTTATAATTTTTAAAATAATGTTACTGCTATTGTACGTAAATATATCAAACAAAATATATAATTTTAGACATTTTTTCTGTTTATAAAGTAAGTGGTTTAATGGTTTAATATAACGGAGAATGTTTAAAAAAAAAAATCTTTAGAAAATATAATATTTTATCATACGGAAATATTCGATTATTTTATTTTATTAAAAAGCTGCTAGGAGAGATCAGTTATTAATGAATATTAGGTTAATTCTATTTTTACACTTTAGTGTTTTTTTGTTTTTTGTTTTTTGTTTTTTTTTCCGAAAAAATTATTTTATATTTAAACAAAATAATCTCATATTAAAAATGTAAAAAAAAATAATTAGCTTAGTTAGATTTGAGAAAATTAATCTCTGATGTTGAAGATTCACTATTTTTATGACAAGCTCTTGATGTTGATGCTACAGCTGTTATTGTTATTCAGTTTGTTTCAATTGTTTGTTTTTTTTTTGTTTGTTTTTTTCAATTTATATTATTGAATAAAAAAATATATTACTGAACAGACAGCTTTATTAAACAAAAAAAAAAAAAAAAGCTGTAAAATAAGTTAAAGATACATAACTTTTATGTAAGCAGAATATATTGAAATGTTTATTACAATTCTGAAAAATAAAAACTGGAAATTGTAGTGCATATTCCCATTTGGAGACAAAGAAACAGAATTTGTGACTGTTAAACACCACAGTAAAAGCTACAGATAGTGCTACCATTTCAGGCACACCTCTCAATGTTAGTCGAGTAACAACGTCATAAAACTGAAGATTAATTAGAGATGTCCATAAAAATGATCGTAAAGGGTGACTGCGTTCCTATGATAGCCCCTGTGAAATTAAGCTAACCGAGTGTTTACAAAGGGGATGGCGGGACAGTAGCTGAAGTTTCCGTTAATACCTAAGAACAGCCTGTGCCCTTACCCAATCCTGTTTTATTACACTGTTTCCGCAAAGTAGGAAAAGAACATTAATCGACTGAACAGATGGGCCCAAAAGCGAATAGCGATTCTTGCCGCTAAACTTAGTTACAGATGCATAGCGGATACAGATGAAGTGATTGGTATGCAGGTGTAATTGAAGAATTACCGGAAATTTTCGAAAGTGAAATTACGCATTGCTATACCTATGAATTTTACTGCTTACACTTTCCATAAATGTGTTTTCACATAAAAGAGAACTGGAGAAACTTTTGACAGTTCTGTAAATTCTTAAATGTCATTTGTAGAGTTATGGAAAATGCAAATGAAATTTTTCATTAAATATTTTGAAATAAACTTCGTAGATTAGAATAGACGTAAATTTTTCAAACAATGTAAAATAGTACAGAAGACAAAGGAATAAAGAAACATTTATAGAACTTGATTTATGCTAATTCGAATAATTGTGGTTTCATGAGACGTAATTTTAAGATCTTTTTTATCTCACCAAACGACGAATTCTGCAAAATGCAGTAACTTTGAAGAATGGTGTATTTTGAAACTAAGTGATTGGGCTTTTCTCCCCGCATCACCATTTTTGCTTTTATTTACCTTTTTTTTTACAAGTAATATAAAAATGAGAAATGTTTATAGAACTTTATTTAATGTTAATTCTAATAATTGTGGTTTTATTAGACGTAATTTTTTAAATAATTTTAAGATTACTAGATAGTGCCCGTCAAGATTTGACGCTAAATAACTTGGATGTTTCATTAGAAAAATTCTTGAATTTTTAATTAGTTGCTTTTAAATTAATTATTGAATGACGAATTACGTGATGAATTTCTGTATTGATAAGTGACTCCTATTTCTTTAAGGCGATAGCTGGTGCTGTCAGTCTAACCTATTCAGTGAAGTGAAAGAATTTTAAGTTTATAATTTACTACCAATTATGCTTGCTTTTTATCAGAAATTTACCTTAAAATACCGGGTAGAGAATTTATTTTTACTTACTACGGCCTCTTTTTTTTCTTAATAACAATATTTATTTTCATTTATTTATTTATTTATTAAAACTGCACGACCATTACAAGTTGCCATGAATTTTGTCTTTATCTGTCTCATTCTCTAAAAACCTAAATCTGAAACTTGATGCAGCTAACGATTTATAATATATATTTTTTACTTGACTTTTATTTTACATTTTTAAATATTAAACCTGAATGTCAAGGTAATTTCTTTTATAGCTCTTATACGAATATTTTTCTTTCTTTCCGTTTTATTTTTTACGCATATGAATGACAAACTTTTCTTTCTGACACACAACCATATATATTCGTGATAATGGTCAGAAAATATAACGAAAATTTAAGATCCGATTAGTTTATTTAATTGATAATTACATGCAAAATATTTTAAATGTAAAATCATTATTTTTTTTCAAATATTACTGAGAGTTAAATTTTATTTAATTATAAAGCATTCAAATAATAATAAAATAAAAATCCTATAATTTCTCTTCCTAATAAAATATGTCATTATTGAAATGAATTATCGACAAAAATAGTTCACATTTTGCCAGGCTTAGATTCGAACCTGCGTCCTCTGCAAAAATTCAGAGCCTTAAACTGCTGCGTTAACCGACTACGCTATCAAGAACTTGTTTCTCTCTCTTCTAAATTGAAGAGGTTCGAAACACAGTTGACGCATACGCAATTGCCTCGAATTTGAGTTTTGATCTTACAAAAATAGTTTTGCGTTTTAATATTTATGTTACCTTATTTTTTTAAAAGAAGAAACTACAACTTAACATGATAAGTTTTCCAATCTTCCTGTGTAACTATTGGCAATTCACCAGCCATAACTTCTAGTTTCAAATCACTATGTTTATCGTCAGTGTGTAATATGACCAAAACAATGTGACACCCCTGAAATGAGTCTTATCTAGCTCTTAATATCGACACAATAAATTTTTGAATAGTTAATAATGCTGAAAGAGTCAAATATTAACTTTGTGAAAGAAAGAAAAGCTTGTTTACAGTAAGATCGAATAGCTGACGAACTTAAAACAACTTCTACCTGTGATGTGATATGTCAACCGAGCAAGAATCTTTGCGCATGTGCAGCGCGTCACTCCAAAGGCGCAGCGCGTCACTCCTTCTACTTATATAATGCGCATACGCAACTGTAGAATTTGAATTTAAAATTACAGCTAATAAATAAAATATTTGAACAAACGAATGTATGATAACAAATCTGTGGCCAAATATCTTTCATTTAAAAAAAGATTGGTGTAATTTGATGCAGTAGTTTCATCTCACGAACTGTCGAAAGAATACGCTTAGCGTTTTAAATATATAGATTCTGTCTCACCAAACGACAAACTGTGAAAACTGCAGTAATTTTCGACAATGGTGTTTTTTGTAACTAAGTGATTGGATTTCTCCCCTCGTAAGCATTTTTGTTTTAATTTACTTTTTTTACAAATAAGATAAAACGAAATATTATCATTTTAAGCAGTAAACCTCATGGATGGGATCGTTTATGTTTTTTTTCCTGCCACAGTTTTTGAACAACAACAACAAAAAAATGCTAACCCTGAACTTGGACTTCAAAGATGCTTTGACGAAGAGACTATGACCACTGCCACATATCCCCGGAACATAGCAGTGTAAAAGTAATAACTTGGTAAGCCAGTCCCTTAAGTAGCAAAATGGAAAAAATGGAGTGGAGTGAACTACACAAAGATCATGAAACTTGAGCTCAAAATTTAAAAAGCAAAAGTAAAAAAAGCAAAAAAATAAATAAATAAATAAATAAATAAATAAATAAATAAAGATTTAAAATTTTCACAAGAATACATTTAGAAGCCTATGCCTAGTAACCCTCTCCAGCTGCAGGATGATCTCAGAAGGTCACCTTTCAAAAAGACTTTCCTGCATCATAACAGGTTCATAACGACCGATAAAAAAGTACTTCGGTGGTTCGAATGGTGGTTCATGGTTCGAAAAAAGGGAAAAAAAAATATTAACATTTAAAATAAAAAATAAGACAAACATTTAAAAGTAACAAAGAAATAAGATTAACATAAAATCTGTGACCAGTCCCAGCGGCAGGAACGCCGCTAGCCGCGGTCATCCAGGACAGCACGGGCGGAAGTGTTCGACGAAAAATTTAAACAAATTTCAATGAAATATGCATTTTTCAACCACTTGCGTTAGAGTTTTTCAGTGACTTCCGACACCATCTACAATTTAGATAAACTTAACAGACACCTCAAATCAAACAAATAGAAATACGCCTGATTAACATGGTTTTGAATATATGACAAAAATATTAAATATACGTATAAATACGACAAAAAATTTTTAAATATGCGTATAACTACGAAAAAAAGTACTATTCCCGTAAAAATTCTAGAAAGATCAAATAACACCAGGGACAGCAATTTTGAAAAAAAAATATCTATTGCATGCCATCTAGACAATGCAATACATTTAATCTGATCTTCTCCTACGAGTGCAATTAGGTACAATGGGTTACCAAACAATTTTCGCCCTAATACTAATTACGGGATATAGCCGGAAATATATTCTCTATAAGATTAAGGTATAATTAGGTAATATTATTTATTTTACATTTTTTGTGTATATTTGTGATATCATGTAAAATATTTTATTTAAGGGAAAATTTATCATTCTTGTCAAAACAAATTGTAAATACACAATATTAACTTTAAAAAGCTCACTGTTTTACTTAAAATGCGACTAAAATAATAAAATAGATGTTACAAGTTAAATATATACATTTTATTTAAAACTTCTTAGTATAATTCATTTTTTACTCTAAAACAATTCTATTTCGGCTGTCCAGTTACGCATTTAAAAATATTCTCTGTAAGATTAAGATATAATTAGGTAATATTATTTATTCTACCTTTTTTGTGTATATTTGTGATATCATGTAAAATATTTTATTTAAGGGAAAATTTATCATTCTTGTCAAATAAAAAGTTGTAAATACACAATATTAACTTTAAAAAGCTCACTGTTTTACTTAAAATGCGACTAAAATAATAAAATAGATGTTACAAGTTAAATATATACATTTTATTTAAAACTTCTTAGTATAATTCATTTTTTACTCTAATACAATTCTACTTCGACTGTCCAGTTACGCATTTAAAAATATTCTCTGTAAGATTAAGATAGAATTAGGTAATATTATTTATTCTACCTTTTTTGTGTATATTTGTGATATCATGTAAAATATTTTATTTAAGGGAAAATTTATCATTCTTGTCAAAAAAAAATTGTAAATACAGAATATTAACTTTAAAAAGCTCACTGTTATACTTAAAATGAGACTAAAATAATAAAATAGATGTTACAAGTTATATATATACATTTTATTTAAAATTTCTTAGTATAATTCCTTTTTTACTCTAAAACAATTCTACTTCGACTGTCCAGTTACGCATTTAAAAATATTCTGTGTCAGATTAAGATATAATTAGGTAATATTATTTATTCTACCTTTTTGTGTATATTTGTGATATCATGTAAAATATATTATTTAAGCGAAAATTTATCATTCTTGTCAAAAAAAATTGTAAATACACAATATTAACTTTAAAAAGCTCACTGTTTTACTTAAAATGAGACTAAAATAATAAAATAGATGTTACAAGTTAAATATATACATTTTATTTAAAACTTCTCAGTATAATTCATTTTTTACTCTAAAACCATTCTACTTCGACTGTCCAGTTACGCATTTAAAAATGAAAGTGACGTATGAGAACTAAGTGATATATTATAAAATTAATGGAACTGCAGTTAATATATATTTTTGTTCTACTTTAGTTCAATTCAAGGGACTGGTACTTTCAACTTTAATAATTACTGGCTCTGTCAGTGACGTATTTGTATAAATGAACAGCAAATAGTTATTAAAATATTCTCTGACGATGGCCAGGCCGAAAGTACTAAAAAGTTTGAAATAAAATATATATTTTAAACTTGTAACATCTATTTCATTATTTTATTCGCCTTTTAAGTAAAATGGTTAGCTTTTTAAAGTTCATATTGTGTACTTATGATTGAATCAAGGTGTAATATTTCAATTCGTCTTATGATTTTATTTTTAAAAAGTTGTGTTTTGGGGGATTTTTTAAGGAACTAAGATAAAATAACAACTCAGTAGTTTTTGCACTATAGTTACTTAACCCTTAAATGCCGGATTTTTCAAAAATCATTGTAATAATGTTTTTCGGCTTTCATTTTTTAAATAAATCATGGGAAAAATACTTAAAAAAATCTTTTTTTTTTTTTTGTTTTAAGTATAGTTTACGGAAAAAAAAACAGTTTGTTACTAATCGGCAATACTGGTGTTTAATTGAAAAAATAATTTCCTGGATAAAATTCTATAATATTAAACACACAAAAATTTTAGGAACTATAATAAGAAATAAATTTTACTGGCTCACTGCAGGTCAAAATAGGGTATTTCACAAGCTTCCAAACAAAACAAAAAGAACAAGTAGCAACAATTGAAAAAATAAATTTATCTTTATTCTTAAACAGCACAAATATTGCCATCTACATGTTGAAAATCAATTTAATAATATTTTCAGAATGTATTTCATTGGCAACATTAGGCATTATTGCTTCAATAATATTCTAATAGTATTTTAGAGCCTAAATTGGGTATGTTGCCGAAAAGCAACACCAGTCATTTAAGGGTTAAATTAGACAAGCTCCATGATTATTTTCAATCGTAAAATTCTGAAAATTCATTTCATATAGGGCGATCCATAAATGATGTCACAATTTTTTTCAATATTTTTACCCCCCTCCCCTCCCCTTGTCACATGTCACGCTATATTACGTAAACATATACTTGCAGTTCAGAAACAAAGCACTACGTTATAGATCATATTTTAAATTTTATTTTTGAATTTTAACTATGTGTTTTAATGACATTTGTGAGCATAACAATAAAAATGATTCATGTACTGTAGTTTCTGTTAATTTTACGAAAATTGGCCATTTTCACCCCCTTGATTGGGTTGGAAGGGGATAGAGGAGGGGTATGTGGTATTTTTTTCTCCATTCCACACCTAGAGGGCATGCTATTTACAAAAAATGAGTTCGATAGGGCAAAATTTACAACTTTTGTGATTTTTCGTTCATCTGTTCAGTTTTTGTTCAAATTCGAAAACTTTGAGCGCGATACGCGAACGGAAGATATTTTCCGATTTCAAAATTTTTTCTTATCTGTGTTTGTATTGACGAGCAGGAACTTTTCCGCACTATTACGATTCGATTCTCTAACTTTTTTGTTTTTATCTCCGGTCTACTGTATGTAATGACCCGTCCCTCTCATATTTATTGAATTGAACTCGAATATAAGAGACAGAGTTGATTGTGAATATCTGAAAGTTCGTAAGGTGTAAGGAGAAAGCAAATTACTTAGAGACATGATTTTATTGACTACATGCGTACGAATTTAATATAAAATATCTTACAATCTAAAGAAATAGCGACAACATGATATAAATGCATTTCTGTAAGGTAGAAACCACGCCCTTGCTCAATGGTATTTTTTGAATGAAAATGAGAATTCTCGTTTCCTGTCATGAATGAATTAAGTTTATAATAATAAATTGTTTTTACTACTGAATTTTCGAATATTCAAGTATGACCCACCTGCAGTGCACGCCGTCTATAGCATAGTCGAGTGTGACTCACCTGTAGTACACGCCTTCTTTGAAACAGTCGAGAGTGATCCACCGGTGATGTTCAACGCCTGATACTACAGTAAAGCGTGACTAACTGGTGATGCACGCCGGAGTGAACATGTTAAATACCCTATAAACTTAGGTTCCCTTCAAACTAAATCGAAATAAATCTTAGACTTTTAAAAATGTTTTTTGTATTTTACATGTGTCTTATCATTTTGTATACTCATCATAAGCATAATACAAAATCTGCAATACAAATATTTCCAACTTAAAAATGAACAAAAGTCTAAAATTTATTTAGATTTCTTTTTAAGGGAAAGATTTATGTAAAGTTTTTAATGAGTTTTATTATCATATCGTTTGATTTTCTTTTAAATGTTCAATTGGTTTAACTTATTTGTTACAAATATTTAACATTGAACGTAGAACTAACTAAATGAAATCTAATTGTAAATGCCCTTTGTCAGTCTTAAAAAACTGTAAGAAATAAACTTATTTGTTTTAATTTACTCTTCCAGTTATGTTTTTGTTTATATATTTTGTCACATTTGTTATTATTTTTTCTTTTGTAATAATAAATAAATAAATGAACAATTTTCTACATTATCCTTCTGTTATGAAAATTAAAACGTCGTCTTCCCCAGCAAATATTCAACAGAGCTTAAAGAGTTTAGTTATTTTTTAAACGAAAAAGTTTAAAAGATCAAAATTTTTCTTTCAAGTTTAAAAGTATTAATTTTAAAATTATGAAAAAAAGTTAAATTGAAAAATATTTTAAATTGCAATAAATTATTATGTTTATTAGAATTATTGGAAAATTTTCTGCCCTACTTGCTATTCAGAAGTTTCAGTAGCTAAAAAATCATCAGAAGTTTTAATCCCACACCCACCTGAAATTTATGCTACTTCACCATCATTTCTTCAACCAGTATAAAAATATTTATACGTTTTTTATTTTGGTCGTATATGTTATTCTATGGTAATAATAATAATAATAAAAAAAAAAAAAAAAAAAAAAAAAAAAACATACAACCCCAATCGCCCGAATTAAATGATTTTTTAACAGAAGAACCCATCGAAACGTAGAATAACAACAGAACCGCCCCCCAAATAATGATGACTATAATTTTTTTGTTCGGGAAGGGATGTGCTTATTTACTCGTTAAAAGACCAAATTACGCAGGTTATTATTTAGAAATGATCGAGTGAATAAAAAAATGCAAACAGAAAACTACTTTAATATATATCTATGAATTTTTATGAAAAAAGTATATAAAGCGCCATAGAAACAATCTCCACTGATGGTTTTCGAGAAGCACTATTCTCGCGAAAGACGGTTACTTTGACTTCAAAATTTCTGGCCAATCAGATTTCGAGATGTCAAAACCTGGATGGGAAAAACAAAACATATATCTGTCGAATTTGCTCGATTACATTGTGATCAACGAGGATCCGATAAAAATGTTAATTACAAAAGTTACGTCTTTTTGTCCGTAGAATCCGAATCTACAATAAAAAATGGAGGTTAATTCAAGGTATCAAAGTTGGATCATCTCTGACCCCCAAGGGTCGGTTGCGGGGGTCAAATTTGGTATCACTGAGTAGCTTTTTAAAAAATATTTCACACTTTTTATAACTTTTATTAACGTATTTTTCGTTTTTCAATCTGATATGTGTTTCTTGAGTTATTCGACCGTTTCCACCCTTTTTGAGCACTCAGTATATTCGATAAATCTGCGCATGGAATTAGTTTTCAGGTTTTTTGTTATTTTAAAAAAAATAAAAGTATATGAAATTGTGTTAGATATCATCGATTTATATTATATGATATATCAGTAAAAAAATTTATAATATTTAATATTAGATGTATATGGGGCATTCTCACAATCTTTTGATTTTCATGTCCCTGAATAATAATTTTTTATTTAATACACTTTTTTGCATTTTTTTTTCAAGTTTTTTTCTCATGCAGAAGTATGCTAGAGAAATAATGTCTAAAATTCTTTGGCATAAAATTTACTGTGGAATTTAAATCAGCATTTAAATATCAATTTCAAGGATCGTGGCTTTATTGGTAGTTTCACCGTCCCCAACGTTTATTCCTGCACTTTTCGAGGTAAATAAATAAAAAAAATAATAATAATTTGATCCAATGTTAACAACTGTTTCTAAAATTCAATTAACATTGTGGCTATTACTTAGTCTTAACATGATTTTCCTAAAAATAGGTGATAATTTTCCTTTCCGTTCCATCCTTACCTTTCCTATTTTTACCATTTCGTCCCTTTTTTTTACGTTACCGTCCCTTCTTTAACACCCCTTGAAAACAATGTTATACAAAAATTCTGTATTAAAAGTACTACATTATTATTATTTCTTACTTGAATGTCCTGTGGGTACTATGCAAATTCATTATAAGTAAAAATGGTACTTCTTAGTTATCCCGTCGATCAATTTCGTCAAATTATATAAATCGCTAAACCACTCGTCAAATTATACATATTGACATAATTTTTATTTTAAATAACGAAAGAACAAATAAATTAGTAAAACATTAATAAAAAATACAAATAAGACGTCGAAATAATGGTTTTATTGCCCATTGTTGGCATTTAATCTTACAATTAATTAATTAATAGCAACCATTATTGGCATTTAATCTTACAATTTGGCGACAGTAATTTGGTCGACGGGATAACTAAGAAGTACCATAAAAATTTAGAAGAAAATAAAACGTTATAGGGGTAAAATGGTAAGGAAAATTAAACTCGCAAGTTTAACTTAGTTAAATAAAAAAAATTTTGCTGCTGACCATTTTTTTCTTTATTTTGAATCATTAAGGCATTCGTCTATCAGATTAAAATGCTATTTTAGCAAGTTTAATTTCGCCAGATTTTTTTCCCCAAAAGTCAAAAGATTCTGAGAATGCCCCATACCTTAAAATTCATGCGCAGTCTTGTGTAATACACATTTGAAAATCTTTAAAAAAAAATGGGCAAAAATATAAATTTTTAAAAAAGTAGTAAAGAATTAAATAAAATTCAAATTTTTATAAACTTCTTTTAAATTAAAATTAATTATTCAGTTTTTTTTTTTTTCAAAATGTACCTTTAGTTGAAAACTGACGCCGTTAGTTCACCATTTGAACCATACTTTTAAAAATAAATAAAATTGTTGGAAAGGTAAATCTTCCCCTTAAAATATTTCGTTGTCGCAGCCTCACGGACATTTGCCCTTTTTTATCAAGCTTGCTTTAGCGCATAATTAAATACATTGTTGTTACAATTCGTATCCATTTTTACCATAAAGAATATTTTGCTGTTCATCATTTGTTGCCGGCAGACGGCTAAATTCATGAAAATGAATTTTTTAATTTAAAATTAAGTTATAAGAATGAAAAATGTTGTACTCTCATCGGAACACGTCTTTGTATGTATTTTTTATAATTCAAGTATAGTACGTAGTGGGTTATAAATCGATTACAAATTCCACATTGATATACAATAATAAAGTTGAAATATATAACAGGGCGTAATAGTTGACAAAAAAGGGTCATTAAAAAAATATATATTTTTTTTTTCAGTAATGTTTTTCGGTCTAGTGATTTCTAAAAAATACTTCATTATTAAAAGTGGTACATATTGTTATTATAAGCTGTAGAAAATATCATAATTTTTCCCAAAGTTCTTCAAAATTCTACCGAATGTATGATTTATGAGAAAAATGACAGTCCTTTTGGACTTGCACGGAACATATCCTCCGTCGTATGAAGTTTCAACTATTCCAATAATAATAAAAAAAAAATAATAATAACGCTTTTGCCCAAACGTGGAAAAATATTGTGCAAAACCTCTTCGTTGATCCTAGTTTAAAGAAAACAATTTCAAAAAGCATTCTTTATTTTTCCCGAAATATAATGAGCATCCTCTTAAAAAATGGGTATTAAAAATACATGTACTTATTTTGCATCAATAAAATATTTCTATTGGCATTTATTATAATGATAAAACATTATAAACAAGTTGGAAATTGCTCGTCAAACGTGGCAAATGAGGTGCGTTCGTACTATAACTAGTTTTATAATTATTTTTTGCACCCCATATTGTACTGAATGTATACTTTTTTGCACTTCATAAAGCGCATAGTCTGATACATCATTAAAATGCACTTCCAATAATTTTTTCCCATTCCCCGTAATGTAACGGAACACTTTTGACTGTATCTGTAATTAAACTATACATCCGATTTTCCTAAAATTTGAAATAGCTCAACAAAACTTTGCAACAATTATATCTTTAAAATTTCAGACCATTCGGAAGGCTGTAATATCATTAAAATGCACTTGCAATAATTTTTCCCATTCCCCGTAATGTAACGGAACACTTTCGACTGTCCCTGTAATTAAACTATACATCCGATTTTCCTAAAATTTGAAATGGCCCGACAAAATTTTGCAACAATCATATATTTGAAATTTCAGATCATTCGGAAGGCTGTAATATCATTAAAATGCACTTGCAATAATTTTTCCCATTGGCCGTAATGTAAAGAAAAACTTTTGACTGTCCCTGTAATTAAACTATGCATCCGATTTTCCTAAAATTTGAAATGGCTCGACAAAATTTTGCAACAGTTATATCTTTAAAATTTCAGATCATTCGGAAGGCTCTAATATCATTAAAATGCACTTGCAATAATTTTTCCCATTGGCCGTAATGTAAAGAAAAACTTTTGACTGTCCCTGTAATTAAACTATACATCCGATTTTCCTAAAATTTGAAATGGCTCGACAAAATTTTGCAACAATCATATATTTGAAATTTCAGATCATTCGGAAGGCTGTAATATCATTAAAATGCACTTGCAATAATTTTTCCCATTGGCCGTAATGTAAAGAAAAACTTTTGACTGTCCCTGTAATTAAACTATACATCCGATTTTCCTAAAATTTGAAATGGCTCGACAAAATTTTGCAACAGTTATATCTTTAAAATTTCAGATTATTCGGAAGGCTCTAATATCATTAAAATGCACTTTCAATAATTTTTCCCATTGGCCGTAATGTAAAGAAAAACTTTTGACTGTCCCTGTAATTAAACTATAAATCCGATTTTCATAAAATTTGAAATGGCTCGACAAAATTTTGCAACAATCATATATTTGAAATTTCAGACCATTCGGTTGGGTAGTTTTTGCTCTGTTACATGCGGACAGACGGACGGACGGACAGACGGACGGACAGACGGACGGACGGACTGAACGACGACTATAGGTGCTACGTATTTATATAATTACGAACGCACCTAAAAAACAAGTACATTTCAGATTTCACTTAAAACATTCCTATAGAAAAGTAATAATTATTAACAATTTTGCAAATGGAGTAGCAAGTAGGAAAAAGAATAATCACGTTTCTTTCCCAAACGTGGATTAAATATAATGAAAAACCTGTGCATTGACACCTGCATCCTAGTTTAAGGTAAACAATCTCAAAAAAACATTCTTTATTTATGCCTAAAGATAATGAACCTCCTCTTAAAAGAATAGGTATTAAAAAATACCTATACATATTTTGAATAAATAAAAAATTTTATTGGCGTTTTCTATAACCATAAAACAATAAATTCTCTAGAAACATTTATATGGAAACAAAATACCATTCGAAATTTTGCAAATGAGGTAGCAAGTGGGAAACTTTCCATCCATACTGTAATTCAAACTAAATTCAGTTTGCGCATCATTCCTACTACTCTAAGCAGTATTTGTATTACTTTAAAGTTTTCTGCTTTTGTTTGATGCTGAATAGTTCTAGGCCAATTATTTTATTCGAAACACTGACTTTCTGCTACCGGCTGCAAATCTGGAATGGATAATGAAGTTATCACATCCCGCTATTAGACTTGGAAATGAAGGAAGTCCTAAAACTCTGCAAGAGCAAAGGGAAATCTTTTAATGTAATATTTCAAATTCTGCAGTGCATTATTTTTGTTGATGAATCGGTTTGTTTACCTGACATATACGTACTGCAATTATGTAGCTAAACGTGTTGCTATATGAAGAATAAACCTTGCATTTAAAGTATTTGTATTTACTTTAATAGATTAAATAAAGAGAATTTGCAAAGCTTTTCTTTACACAATAAAAAAAATTGCTTCCATTTCTGCTAGCTTATTGAGGAAAACAAAAGAGATGGAAAATGGTATAATTAAAAGGCTCTAAAAAATTGAATTCCAAATTCAAATTTTCGATAGTTTTTCAAACTCTAAAAAATTATTAAAAATGTATACTTTATTTAATCAAATTCGACCGTCAATGTTCCGTAACTTTGACAAATTAACAAGACAAAAAGACATAGAAAAGTAATTAAATATAAAGATGATATACTATCTATTTCACCATTAATAATAAAATAGACATAGTATTAAAAATAAGCTTAGGATGCGACATTTTTTTATTCAGTTTCCCCCCTTCGTTTCAAAACTGATATTTTAAAAAAGTGTAGGTTCGACTTCAAATAAAAAAGGAATAATAATAAAATGCTCAATTTAAGACTTAAATGTAGCATGGGGGACAACTATGACGTTACGCTTAATAACATTTTAACTTCTATTCCTACGTGATTGTGTCAAATAGAATTCAATTTCCTATACTATATGTATATAATTGCTTCCATAATCGTCTTTTATGATAATACAATAATCATTCAAAATAATAATAATAATAATAATAATAATAATAATAATAATAATAATAATAATAATAATAATAATAATAACAGGAAAATTTGTACTCAAAAAGGACTATCTAAAATAAGGTAATTCCTGAAAAAGCTTGTATAAAGAAATTATTGCAATATTTGTATTTTTGACATATTATATATATATATATATATATATATATATATATATATATATGTGTGTAAGTTTCTAGTTACATTGGTTTTCTAGATTATTTTATACAACTTGTATTGTTATTTGCGGAATAAACTAGTACAGGCGACTATTTTTGTATTCAGTTCGCACCAGTAATTTTCTAACATAAATTTTGAAGTATAATTTTCTTGCAAATGTTGTCAAAGTGTGTGTTAAGGATTTTTGTTTTGAGAAAGTGATACCAGTTAGAATTAAAAAATAGTCGCCTGTGACAGCCCTGCTAGAATAATCAATTTTTTATCCCTATTTCCCATATACTATTTACATACAGTGTGATTCATAAAGATCGAAACAACAGCCTATTTCCTTAAATATTGCCCCTAGATACATACATCCAATTGCAAAGTTTCATAAAAAAAATGGTGCAAAATTTGATGGCATATATTGCAACTCGATGGGGGGTCTATTTGAGAAAATACAAAAACTAAATTTTTATACAATTTTATCAAATTCTAATATTATTTATCAAATTCTACAGTGCATTATTTTTTTTTTTTTGATGAATCAATTTATTTACCTGACATATAGTTACTGCAATTATTTAACTAAATGTGTTGCTATATGAAGAATAAAGCTTGCATTTAGGGTATTTGTATTTTCTTTGATAGATTAAGTAAAGGGAATAACATTTTCAAAGTTTTTCTCAACAAAATAAAAAGAATTAGTTTCCATTCTAGCAGCTTATTGAGGTGAAAGAAAGGGATAGAAAATGGTATAATTAAAAAGCTTTACAAAATTGGATTCCAAATTAAAATTTTCGATAGTTTTTCAAACTTTAAAAAATAATTAAAAATGTATACTTTATTTAACCACATTCGACCGTCAATGTTCCTTAACTTTCACAAATTAACAAGACAAAGAGAGAGATGAAGGTAGTGAAACACGAAGATATGCTATCTATTTCACCATTAATAATAAAACAGACATGGTATAATGAAATTAGCAGAAGATATGGGATATCTTTTTTTTTTTTTTTTTTTTTTTTTTATTTTCATCACTTTGTTTTACAAGAATTTTTTCAAGTGTAAGTTCGACTTCAATTTAAAAAAATAATAATAAAAATAAAGTCGAATTTAAGACTTGAACATAGCATGGATGACAACTATGTCACTGTGATTACTAATCTCTTAACTTCTATTCCTAAATTGTAGTGTCAAATGGTATTCAGTTTTAAATAGTATGTATATAACCCAGTTCATAATAGTCCTTTAAAATAATAATAATAATATTAATAATAATAAACAGTAATAATAATAATAACAACAACAACAAAACTTGTTCCCACCAAAGAATATAAAAAATATGGGAATTACCGCAATAGTTGTAAAAAAAGTAAAAAGAAAATTGCCCAGTTAAACTGATGGCATTGAGCTCACAGGCTGTTCGCACTAATTGTATATTATACTCTTATTTCAAAGAATATTGCCTCTCAAAAAATAAATGAAGGGATTAGCCACCGTTTCCCCCCTTTATACTTAACCAAAGAACCTCCAAATATAATCAGGAAGCTCTTTAACATAATAAACAGGCATACCAAACTTAAAGCAAATCAGATAATTCTGCATGAAAAAAAGAATTTCGCTAAATTAAGGGGGGTATTAGCTCCCCCATTTCACCCTTTATGTTGAACCCATAAATTTTCAAATCTAATCAGAAAAGCTCCTTATCAGAATGAACCTAGAAAAAAAAAATTAAACTAAATTAGATAATTCTGCATGAAAACACATTTATCTCAATTAAGGGGATGGGACACTTCCCCCCCCCCACTTAACCCCTTTTATACTTAACCAAAGAACCTTCAAATCAAATGAAGAAAGTCATATCGGAATAAAATGGTATATCCAATTTGAAGCAAATCGAATAATTCTGCATGAAAAACCCATTTATCAAAATTAGAGCGTGGACTAGCCCCCGTCCCGCCTTTATACTTAACCAATTAACCTCCAAATCTAATCAAGGCAGCTCCTTAACATAATAAACCGGTACACGAAATTTGGAGCAAATCGAATAACTCTGCAGGAAAAACCCATTTATCTAAATTAAGGGATGGTCTAGACCCCTTTCCTCCTTTTAAACTTAACTAATGAATCTCCAAATCTAATCAGGGAAGCTCCTTAATATAATAAACCGGTATACCAAATTCGGAGCAAATCGAATAACTCTGCATGAAAACGCCATTAATCTAAATTAAGGGGGGTATAGCCCGCCCCCCTTTACTCCCTTTATACTTAACTAATGAACATCCAAATCTAATCAGGTAAGCGCCTTAACATAATAAACCGCTGTACCAAATTTGGAGCAAATCGAATAATTCTGCATGAAAAACCCATTTATCTAAATTAAGGGGGAGGGGTCTAGCCCCTATTTCCTCCCTTTATACTTAACTAATGAATCTCCAAATCTAATCAAGGCAGCTCCTTAACATGATAAACCGGTATACCAAATCGAATAATTCTACATGAAAAACCCATTTATCTAAATTAAGGGGGGGGGGGTGGCTAGATCTCTTTCCCCCCTTTATACTTAAGTAATGAGCTTCCAAATCTAATCAGGAAAGCTCCTTAGCATAATCAACCGGTATACCAAATTTGGAACAAATTGAATATTTACGCATGCAAAACCCATTTATCTAAATTAAGGGGGGGACTAGCCCCTTTCCCCCCTTTACCCTTAACCAATGAACCCCAAAAACTAATCAAGGAAGCGTCTTATCAGAACGAACGTGGAAAAAAAATTGAAGCAAATCGGATATTTCTATCAAAAGTTATCGCGTTACTTACGTACATACGTACATACAGAACCGGCGAGCACATAAGCTCTCAGGCTTTGATAGCCTGTGAGCTAAAAATTATGTATTTTTAAATTAGTTTATATATATATATATATTACCTTTATTAATATATATATATATAAATTATTTATATATAATATTTTTATTAATGAGCTATTGAAAATAAATATATATAACTCTCTGGTTACATTGGTTTTCTAGAATATTGTATACTACTTATATTATCATTTGCTAATAAGACTAATATAATCAATATTTTATGCATAGTCGTAATATACGATTTATAAATTCTAGAATGATACGTTTCAAATGATAAAATGCTGAACGCTACTTCAACAAAATATTTAAATTTCGTTAGAATTTCAGCTTTTTATTTAAAATATAAATACTAAATTAGTCAAAATAATAATAGAATAAAAAGTTATGTGCGTCTTTCTAGTCAAAAATTTGTGTGCTAAGAGAGGATTGACAGTTTAGTGTACATTTTTATTCAGAAATTCCATACCAGATTATTTCATACCAGAAATTCTGGAGAGAATTTTTTTCTTTATTTAATGTCAGATATTCCATGATTACATAAAATAAAAACATTTCTTCCGGAATTTCCGGTATGAACTCGAATTTTCTGAATACACAAGGATACAAAACTGACAAGCTTGGTGCGGTACGACAACAATTTTCAACAGTTAGCATACTATCATTTCCTTTAACAACATTTTCAAATTGTGTGACATGCATATTCCTGGAAAGTTAAAACATGGTAGTAAAGTTAAGCCGAGAGACAGAAAAACATCTAGCATTTTATTTGTAGGAGTGAATGAAATTTACAGCGTGCCACGACTGAAACAAACCTTCAAAAGAAAACTAAGAATTACAATCAGGATATTCATTCGAAAATGTATGCGAGAATACAATATAAACGAATGTTTTCAAACTGTATTAACCTCTTTTAAATTACTCTGTGAATAATAATAAAGTTTTATAATTTAACTGAACAAAAATTTTCATCGTCAAACATATGTTGTTGAATTCAGTAGCTTCTTTTAAGTAGTATATTAACTATAGTTAGTCTAACATTAACGAAATTTTATAAATTATCGAAAAAAATACACTGCTCAAAACAATTAAAGGATATTGCAGTTTTAGGTGGATTTTGTATCTGGTAAACTGTTTAGCTGATTGATACATGGTCGACAGACATAGTAGGTTATATGAGAATAAATTACACATGTTTGGCAGAAAAAAATGCATTTTATTGCGCATTTGTGTACTAAAGGAAAAAACACAATTTGTGCATATGAGAAAAAAAGTATAAGAAAAGGTGTTTTCTTCAAAGAAAATCATTTTCAGTAGGGGGTCCCAAACGTGCTCGATTGGATTCATGTCTGGAGAACACGCTGGCCATTCCATTCGAACGATTCCTTCCTCGAAAAGGAAATCCTCCACCGGGTTTGCACGATGTGGCCTGCAGTTATCGTCCATTAAAATGAAGTTATCTCGGATTGCTGCAGCGTAAGGGACTACAATAGGTCTGAGGATCTCATCCCTATATCGGCGACCAGTCAGAGCTCCATCTCGAATGATGTAGAGGTCAGTGCGCCCGTCAATGGAGATGCCACCATACACCAACACTCCTCCACCGCCAAATCTGACACTTTCGTGCACGAACGCAGGATTATTCCTACTGCCACGGTCCCTACAGATGAAAATACGCCTATTATCCGGATGCATAGAAAAACGGGACTCGTCAGAAAACAGAATATTGCTCCATTCATTTCTCCTCCAGTTGACATGCTCGGTTGCCCACTCCCTGCGGTCGCGACGATGCCTTGATGTTAATCTAACACATACCATCGGTCGGCGAGCATACAGACCTACAGCATGGACCCAGTTTCAGACAGTCTGAGTTGAAATCGTGGTGCCTGTAGCCGAGCGAAGGTGTTGTTGGAGAAGAGTAGCGTTCATGGTTCGGTGTCTCCGAGCTGTTAACGCTAAATACCGATCTTCATTGGGCGTTGTTGCCCGTCTACGACCTTGCCCTGGTCTTCGGCCTGCACATCCACTCTCCAAAAAACTGTTCCAGATCCTGGAAATGACACTTTGTGACACTCCAATGGCTTGCGCTACTTCGGCTTGAGTTTGGCCCCCTTCTAACCTACCAACAATTGTCAAAGCTTCTGAATCTGTCAAATGACTTCGCTGAGACATCGTACTCATCGAAACAAAGCAATAACTGAATGCCGATCATCCTTGTCTTCATTCTCTTTTATCCAGTTGAAAGTCAAATGTCATTCGCTGCCGCTGAAGCGACGTTTTTGACGTCGAACTCAAAATTTGCATACTCCACAGTTTGAAAACCAGAAAATTTTGCATTTGTGATTCTCTTCTTCTATTTTCGGCAAAAAAAAAAATTTCGTTTATATCTTTATTTTATATAAAACTTCAAATATCCTTTAATTGTTTTGAGCAGGGTATTTAAATCTTAAAACATGTGTTGTCGAAATTGTTTTAAGTTAATTCTGTTAATTATAATATCTATTTTTATAAGTTATCCAATTCTATGTGATCAAATTAAATAGCTTCTTTTATGTTAACCTATTAATATTTCAATTACATTTTATAACTTACCTATACAAAAATTTCAATCTTGAATGATATGTTGTCGAATTGGGTAGTCTCTTTTAAATTATTCTGTTGATACTATTAACTAAATTTTATAAAATACCTGAACAAGCATTTATATCTTTAAACATGCATTATCAAATTTAGTATCATCTTTTAATTTATTTTGCTAATAATATTTACTAAATTTCATAAATTAGCTAAACAGAAATTTCGATTATATCTTTTAAGCCACTATCCCCATGAGTAAAAGTAAGAATCATAATAATTCTTTTCATGAAAAAATGATATCATCAAATAAAGTACCCATATCGTGAAAAGAAAACTAATTGATCCCAGCAATAAAAATAACCAAATAGCAGTGTACCATCAGATGTACCAGTCGTCCCTCCCTTCTCAATTATATGTTGCTCATAAATTTATATGGGGCAAGGGAGTTCTTAGTTCATTGCCTATTGTATCTCCTATGGGAAAGAATGATTTGTGAAAGGAAAACTTTGATTACTTTTATGTGTCAGATGATATTGACATAATATTTGATGTAATGTGGAAATTCTTCCGTTTTTACCGCTGTTAATAAAGAAAAGTATGATGTTTTCGTTTAAATTCCTAATCCCCTCCCCCCATCAAATAGTTATGAATTTTTGAGAATATTGATTTTTTTTTTCTTTGTTAAAAAGCAAGAAAATTTCCCAAATGTCACAGAAGACATTCTTTAGAGAAAGCATTTCTTGAAATATGTATGGAATATCTTCCGCTTTTACTCCTCGTAAAACAGCATAATGTTTTTGTTGTGTGTGTGTAACACTCACTAAGCCCTTCTAAGAACTGGCACACGCATTTACCATTATTTTTAAGTAGTAATTTCTGCCTTGTTTAAAACATAAACTCTGAGTTTAAATCAGGTGACGGTTACTATTCAAAAATAATAGTACGCCCCGCACGGTGTCAGTGCATAGTGTGCCCAAGCCTTTAACTCACTAAAAAAAAAAAAAAAAAAAAAAAAAAAAAAAAATGTAAAATTTATGAAGTAATTTACTCCATGAAATTGGTGACAACATGATCCCTCCGATTTTATGGAGTAATTGTCTGAGCGAAGCGAAGGCTAATACTCAGCGCAATATTACTGTCTGGTCACATAACAGCTACGATGGATATTAACGCCATGTCCTACTTAAAAAAAGCCTAATAAAAACCTTTCGTCAAGCATAACTCAAAAAGTATTTGTCGGATTTCGTTTCTGATTGCACCAAAAAGTACCTATGAGAGTCACCTACTGAATTCCTGTTCCAAATCGTTTTGAACAGTACTGAATACTGTTCCAAATCGTTTAAAAATTATATTTAAAAAACTGATAAAAAAGCACATTTGATCTACATACGTCAGAGATATTTGGTGTGCGTCACTTTCACCGTTAGATGTTTTCGTAAACAATTGGTTTGAACACAGGGAGCAAATAATAATAATAAAAACAACGCACGCAGTAATAATGAAGTGCCATAAAACATAATTAAATTTAATCAAACAGGAAAAGAAATTTGTTTGTTTTTCCATTTAAAAGAAAAAGGCATAAAAACTTTGATTTGAGATTTTTCGATATTTAATAAATAGCATTTTTTAATCGCCAAAAGCATATTTTATATTTCGCGTGTGAAAATTAGAAAAAATTATATGATGTTTAATAAAATATTTTGCTTCATAGGATCATTTCTTCCTATTTTCTTTATTTTTTAGGGTTTCGGTCATCTAACAAAACCACATTCGTCTCGTCTCGCTCCTCTGTCTGTCTGTCCGTCTATCCGTCTATCACAGTGCCCGTTCTCAGAAACTATAGATGTTGGAGACTTGAAAATTTCCATACTTATAGCTGAACACCACATATCATACGACAAATCATAAAATTTTGAAAAAGTCGTACCTTTAACCCTTTGGGCTCCACATGTGTATTTTAAACAATTCTTTCCAATTCAGTCCTAATTAGGTTGGAGGCGTGAAATTTTGCATACTTACAGCTGAACACCTCACATCAAATGACAAACTGTAAAATTTTGATAAAGTCCTTCATTTAACCCTTTGGGCTCTCACATGTGTATTTTAAACAATTCTTTCTAAGTGAGCCCTAATTAGGTTGGAGGCGTGAAATTTTGCATACATATAGCTGAACACCTCACATCAAATGACAAACTATAAAATTTTGAAAAAGTCGTTCATTTATCCCTTTGGTCTCCCACATGTGTATTTTAAACAATTCTTTCTAAGTGAGCCCTAATTAGGTTCGAAGCGTGAAATTTTGCATACTTATAGCTGAACACTTCACATCAAATGACAAACTATAAAATTTTGAAAAAGTCGTACATTTAACCCTTTGGACTCCCACATGTGTACTTTAAGCAATTCTTTCTGAGTGAGCCCTAATTAGGTTGGAGGCGTGAAATTTTGCATACTTATAGCTGAACACCTCACATCAAATGACAAACTATAAAATTTTGAAAAAGTCGTACATTTAACCCTTTGGGCTCCCACATGTGTACTTTAAACAATTCTTTCTGAGCGATCCTTAATTAGGTTGGAGGCGTGAAATTTTGCATATTTATAGCTGAACACCTCACATCAAATGACAAACTATAAAATTTTGAAAAAGTCGTACATTTAACCCTTTGGGCTCCCATATGTGTATTTTAAACAATTATTTCTAAGTGAGTCCCTAAGTAGGTTGGAGGCGTGAGACGTGTCATACTTATAGCTGAACACCTCACATCAAATGACAAACCATAAAATTTTGAAATAGCTGTACATTTAACCCTTTGGGCTATCACATATGTATTTTAAGCAATTCTTTCTAAGAGAGCCCCTAATTAAGTTTGAGACATGGATTTTTGCATACGTATTTTTGAATACCTCAAACCACACTGCAAATCATAAAATTTTCAAAAAGTCTTATATTATTCACTCCTCCGGTCTGTAACGTGTGTATTTTAAGCAATTTTTCTATCCTCCGCCCTTTTCACCAGGGGAGAACTTTTCCAAATTTTGCCGACACCCATTTCACCAGTCTTTCATATCGTAAATCATAGCCTTACATATTTTAGTTCCACTTTTTCCCGCCAGGGCCGCCTACTTATCTCGGGTGCTATCGGCCCAATCCCCTCGACTAATATATCTGCGGATAGTATATAAAACGGAGTTTCGTTCAGACAGAGGTTTATTTAAATATAGAGTGCGCACCTGGTTGCAAAATGTGGAACTAACAGATTTTTCAAAAGGATAAAGTGTTTTGAAAGGAATATTAAACGAAAACCTCTGTGCAATCTGTGATCACACTTATTCACTTGTTTTTTACATGCTTTCTTTTAACTCACAATTATATTTGTTTGTGGCACTCAAATCTTGTGATTCATTTTTCACCCACTTCCTGTTGACATAGAGTTTTGAAATTTTTTAATATCTACGCATTCCTGAGGGCAATACATGAATTGGACATTGATTTTTTTTTTAATTCGATCCCTAAGGGGACAACGTTAGGGGGGGGGGGTGAATTAATGGTTACATTTGATTTTCTGTAGAGAAATCAGCATAAGCTTCAACAATGAGTATTTGTTGAAAAGTATTAATGACAGGGTTACCATGATCGCCAAACTTTGGCCAACGTGGCGAAATATCGCAAAATTTGACAACAAGAAAGTTTTTATGTATGAATCCATCTTGGAGATAACTGGCTAATTTGGCAAAATTCCCATTTAATCCTTTTATCTTCCATAATTGAACTTACCGAATTAAATTTAAATTCCTTGCATTTAAGGGGGGTTTTTTTCAAGACTTTTCTACTATTTAGTGCATTAAAAACCATATATATTTTCTAAATTTTTGTGAATTTTAATGAAAGTATGATTAAAAAAAAAAATTCCATTTATATTAATTTCTTTTTAGTCTTTAAGAATGAAATTGGTACTTTTCCTGTATAAGGGCCTTTGCGAGGTAGAGAAAATGGTTTGGCGAGTCAAATAAGCTTTTTATACGTATTTTCGTGCAACTTATTCATTGTTTCATATACTCAATCAATTTTTTAAAGATTTATACAATTTATTTTGTGTAAACAAGCCACTTAACGATTTTTATAAACAAAAGTAAATTGAATATATAATGCCATCATATTATATATATAAATAAAATATTTATATTTATGTCACAGATGCCATATACGCACCAGATTTGGCGTGATTTTTTATGCCAGTTTGGCGAAAACGTCGTTTTTGAATACCAGTTATATGTAACGTGTTATAATTGCACGTTATTATTTATTTCAATATGAAAACAAAATAAAGTGATAAACAAGACATTTTCTATTATTTTTAAAAGGAAATAACAATCAATAAATGATATAATTATAGAAAAAAAATATAATAACGTTATATATGGTTACATCAGTGATGGCTCGTGACTGGCATTTTGGGGGGCACTAAATCCATAGCTGTTAAATTTATTCTTCTCTTACCACTACTGCTTTAAAGGAAATCTTTGCCATGAGCCGCCACTGGTTACCATGTCAGGCAAAGTAATGCCACTTTGACGCCAATTAGGTGCCTCTGTGCGTTTAGGACATCTGTGCCATATTTACTTGTAAAAATAAGTATATACGTTCATCAAGTTTGTTTTCATAGCTATGTATATCTTTTTGCAACAAATCTCACTTTTTGAGGCCGAAATTGCACAAAATTTGAAAAAAACTAGAAAACGGGAAGCCTGTTTTTTTAGAATTTAGTGTCACATCCGATGGCAAACAAAATATATAAATATAAATAGTACAAAACATATTTCAGTTTTAAGACTTAAAACACACGCTTTTATTTTGTACAGAATGACGTCATCCGTATCCGCTGAAGAATTCTTCATTTACGATCCAATCTTAAAAAACTTCTATCGTAAAGTACGCATAGGACTATCTCTGAGGATATCACTGAATAATACACAAATCCAAAAAAAGAGATGTCGTCTATAATAGGTCCACATTTTATCAGTAATCATTTACTTATATTTTTTCAAAATAGCACGTATTTTAATTATATATTTTTAAAGTTGTTAAGGGAAAAAGGCAACAAAAAGGTATAAACACTATTTTCCCCCTACTTTCTACAGAAATGGAGTACTTGAGTTGCTAAAATTAAACAAATGGTGTTAAAAACTACAAAAAATTTATGTTTCAAAAATAAATTGAGATGCAGTTTTTAATCAAATTGCATTTAAAAGTACCCTTTTCTCCCCAATACAAAGGTATAAAAATTGAAAATGCGAGATGTATAGGTTTAAAAATCTTAAAATAGTAGAATAGAGAAGATTAAGTTAAATTGCAGTACAGTATTTGGCACTACATAGTTATACAGTCGACCAAACATCTATCTCCAAACTATAAGATTGAATGCCAATAATGGTTGATCGTAAATGTCGCATTTTAAATACCTTATTACAATGCATTTAATGCTTTTCATGGTACTTTTCTGTTATATGGACTTTGGCATTTTTTAAAAAAGCACGACATTCGATGTTAAGAAAGTGAGATTTTTTGTCAAATCATATGAATGACTATGAAAATAAAACAGAATAAGTACTATACTGGTTTATATATATATATATTTATTTATTTAAAAATGCATCTGCTAACACGTATTAGATAAGTTATTTATGTTTGTATATAATCTAATATATAAAAATGAAAATTTGTCTATCTGTCTGTTTGAAATTCTATACAAATCCACAGTTTGTAAGCTAGAATTGTGAAAAGATACGTACATGTGTATTAAAACACGGCCGAGGCAACTAAAGTAATCCGGAATCGAAATAATTTTTAGTTAATTTTTAATTAATAAAAAACCCACCATTTTAACAGATATTTCTTACCAAATTTAAACATTTTTCGTTATAGCAATTGCCAACAATTAAAATACACAATAAAATTCTTACTACAACAATTAATTTTCTACTGCAAGATTTCCACGTGAAAAAGGAAAAAGGAAATAAATAGTTTGCCGAATTTAAAAAAAGGCGAATATTAACGTCATAACTTTTCTATTGCAAGATATTCGTGTGAAAAATGAAAATGAAATAAATAGTTTGACGAATTTAAATGAAAGTGAATATAACTTCATAACTTTTCTATTTCAAGGTTTCCACGTGAAAAAGGAAAATATTACGTCGTATTGGAAATATAAAGGGCGTGGTGGATATAGTATAACGTCATATGAGTGTGAAAAAACGTATTGAAGCATGATAAAAATCCGATTATGGAAATATTTGCGTATTTTAACATTATTGCTCCAATGATATATTGAAATAAGTTGATTTATAGCTGTATTATTTTCGTCTGTTATATACATTTATACATTTTTATATTGTGTTTCCATTTGATTCATGTGTACAAGATTTTGACAGCTTTTTTTATGTTTGTTTTACGTTGTATGTTACATTTTTAAATTGATTTTTCAGAACAAACATTCTTCAAATTCTAGGCAACGCCGGGCACTTGAGTTTGTAACAGATAAATGGCTTCTGTATCTGTACATCTATGCTAATAATATAAAGCGTTATGATATTATAAAATGTATAATATTATTAATGTTTGTGCGTTTGTGAGGTGTTATCTCTTAAACTACATAGCCAACTTAAAAAAATGTTCGTGGCCATATCTGCTCCGAAAAAAGACTATATTTTATGTCAGTGCAACAACCTACATCGCTGCAGGAGCAAAAAAGTTCTAAAATTGCGATTTCTGTGATATTTATTGGGTTAGAAATTTAAATTCGGTGTGGTGGTTACTTTTAAGATGTAAATACTCGTTGGGAAAAGGTTCGAAAATTCAATTTGACAGATAAACGTAAAAATTTCTAGAATGGTTATAAATTATGACTTATTTGGAATACTGAAAATTCTGAGATACTGTTGAGATTAGAAACTAGAACTTTGGCATGACAGTAATTTCTAAGATGTAAATGCTCGTTGTAGAACGCATTCTAAAAAAATTGAAAGACTAAACAAAACGGAAAGAGATCTAAAGATGATCTAAGTAACGATGTACTGGGAATTGTTGGGAATATAAACATGAAAATTGACATGGCTGTATTTATCATAACGTAAATTCTCGCAATAGCTTTCTAAAAATGTCGCTACATAAAACACTGCAGAAACAAAAAAGTTTCGAATTTTTTCTATTACTGTGTTACTGCTGAGCCCAAAAACTTAAAATTTTGCTTCGGGTTAGTTCTAAAATATAATTTTTTTTTTATGAATTGTTTCTAAAAAATTTAAAATTTAAAAAGATAAAATGAACGGAAAGCGTTCTCAATTACCATTAATTTGGAATTATTAGGTATAGATACTTTAAATATTTCATAATGCTGCCGTTTTATATTTGATATGATTTTTTTTTTCTGATTCATTTTTTTAGGCCTTTTATCATAAGGTCATATTCTCAATTGTCATTAGTGGGTTTTTTATAGATTAACTTATTCTGGTAAAATGTCATAATCAGATTGATATTAGCGTATTTTAGCTTGCATGATTTGCTGAAAAAATATGTATGGATTTGTAAATTTCTTCAAATGACACTTTGACAGCTCAAAGGCTATGCAGACGATATATTCAGATCTTGTGTCATACTTCATGCTGCAATCATTGCCGATTTCTTTTATTTAAAACGTGCTAAATACAGCTCAACTTATGCAGAATATGTTTGAAAACAAAACAATACAGCGTATGTAGTGGCCAGCATACACTCATCATTTAAATCCGATCGAGCATATCTAAAACACACTCTATCGACGTATTGCATGCCACTGTTGATGTGTTT
This sequence comes from Maratus speciosus, assembly GCA_963932465.1. Taxonomy (NCBI): domain Eukaryota; kingdom Metazoa; phylum Arthropoda; class Arachnida; order Araneae; family Salticidae; genus Maratus; species Maratus speciosus. The sequence continues at coordinate 375,047,593 of OZ010788.1, read as the reverse complement.
AGTACTTTGATACTATATTAGATTTTGAAGAGATAATTCCTTAATTCTTATCGACAACATCATTACATCCGTGGAAAACAGATATTGTACAATATTAACTATGACGGGGGAGCACACACCATATAGTCCCTTTTTTAGTCCCCATTTTTAGTTCCCCATTTATAGTCCCTTCTTTTCAAACTTCATATATTTGTCATTTAAAGTTACTCAAATTGGTGCGAAGCGTCTGATTATGCTCTTGACAGCATTTTATACAGTTAAAATTCCGATATAAGATAATTTAGTGTTTCATTTTCAATTTTACTTTTAATATATTGCGTACTTTCAATTTTATATCCATGCATGGCTGTCTTGCATGATTTGCTTGCCCACTTTTTAAACAGTGTATACGAATTTATATATAAGATTTTGTAATTCTACGATTCGTTTATTTTCATCATTTCAATTTATCGCAGTATATGGACAATTAAAGATAACATCTAATTTTGTTTGCTTCTACACGTTATTATTAAATCTATGTTCTTTGCAATATCGCTCAGACTAATCCCTCTGAGGGAAGTCCTAGTTTAACTTATATAATGGTGTAATTTAAACTATTATAACTGGTATAATATTACACATTAGTGCAACGTAACATAAGTTACATCGTTGAAAAGCAAAGCCGCCACCTATTTTATGGAATAACTTTAGATAAATTTTTCACTGCCATTATAACTTTTACCAGATATTTTGAAAAAAATTAACTAATTTTTGTACGGAGAAGAATAAAATACAAATTAACTTAGAAAACATTAAATTTTACAGTAAAAAATTACATTTTTACGTAGTCAGAGGGCTTTCTTTCAACAAAGTAAAATAATGAAGAATTAGTAAAATATTATAAGCAAAGAATAGTTCCTTTTTATATTAAAATTTATCTCCTATTTAATTATAACATGATAGTTAATTTTCAAAGTAGCTAGTGTAAAAACAATATTTTATACAAAAATATATTAAGCTATACATATTTAAATATGAAGTATGATGAACAGATAGTAAGCAGAATTATAGTTACTTTTTCTCTACCTTCATTTCCGTTTTACGCATCATATAATAGTGAATTATCAAGGTATTTAGTTTTTTGTAAAATGTATCTTGGTAAGTTATACATATAAAAATTACTTATTAAAATATGAAACGCGATGAAAAAATGGTAAGCGGAGAAATCTTTTCCGATTTCGCTCTTAGTAATACAGAAACTCTTGTATTACTAAGACTACTGTTAACAATTCCCTTAATTTTATATTAACTCAACATATCTTTTCAAATTATTAACTTTTAAGAGCGTTAAATTTAAAACAAAATTTTTGGTTTGAATCGTATGAAACTTCAATGATTAAAAAATAATATGTTTCAAATTTATTTTTTACTTTTATGAATTTTTAAGAGTTTTGAGTTTTTCAACATTTTTTTAAAAAAATTCTCGAAATGAAGGATATTTCAGAAAATGTACTAAAAGAAATTAATTAAATAATTCCATTGATTAAAATAAGTATTTAAACTCTTCCGTTTTAACTGCACACAAAGTAATGTTATGTCTTTTTTTTTTTTTACATTGGCCAGATTTGCTGAACAAATAGGGATGCATTTTTAAAAGGTATAATTTAACATACAAATTCTGCACTTGAAAAATCTGAAACTTCACATATAGAAATACATTTTTTATGTATTCAGTATGAAAACTAATTACATAAAACTGATTGCATCTTTTTTTTACTCATTATGACAAAGCAAACTAATGGTTATTTTTTTCGTTTGTTTCCAATTTGCTCATGAAGTAACAGTGGACTTAGTTTTTAAAGGACTTATTTTGTATGTATCTTGTAAAAAGCTATACTTTGAAGACTAAAATATAACTCGTTTTAATGAATCATCTACATTAAAAAAAATCTCATCAGAAGGAAACCTCTTTTGCTTTTACCAGTGATACAGTTACTGGACTATTTTTTTTCTTTTGCATCAATTTTAAATATTCAAATTTAAGTTTCTAAATAATGAATTTTTTAAGGAGCACTGGGTTTAATTGCGTGAAACTTCAAGAATTAAAATCTAATAATTTACCATAACATTTCATACATTTATTTACTATATAAGCAATGATCAAAAATAAAAATAATAATGTAATACTTTTCCGCATTGATTTTCAATGCATTCGCAAATAAACATTTATCTCACAATAGTTGTTTTATAATATTCAAGAATTATTATTGAAATTAAATAAATCACGGATATAAAATAACTATTATTGTTACCAGATCTGCGAATCCTCAAAACTTTTAACTACCACTTTTTGTAATAGATATTTTTATACTTTTTAAGGCAAAGATTTGGAGAATAAACAAGCAAAAATCCCTATCTCAAAATACTGAAAATTAAAAATCCGAAATGTTTTCGGCTCTGTTGTTAGGTATATATAATATGTTGGCATGAATGTAAACATTTGTACTCTCTATTTCCTGTATGTACAATTCATTAAACAAAATCCAACAGTATATACCCAATTGGAATCTATTGGACTATCAGAAGTTGTTTATGTATGGTAATCCGACGATATAGAAAGTAACAGAGTGGACTTTTATGTATTATTGAAATTTTTACGGCGACCGATTTAAAAGTCACTATGAGTTTTCATAAACAAATAAGAATGTATACTTCCAGCTACTCACTGTAATTTTTAAATTCCAATCTGGGTCCTTGATAAGGTAATTTGAGTATTTGTCAACAGTGTTTTCTTAGCATCGGTAGATCTTGAGCAAAATGCAGCCTTACAGAACAGAAAATTACAAATTAATTTTGCCAACTAAAGGTTTTTTGTACCTTTAATTAACGATTAAATAAAAACAAATAAATAAATCTAAGGTAAACAACATAGTGATTTTACACACAGATCTTTTCTAAGACAGTGATCGTGTTAATTATATTATAATATTCAACCTCTGCCATTAGGATACTGCGAACAAGTTCTGCATTAAATATACTCCGTGTAACTCCATAAAATTCTATGTATAACGACTATACGTTTGACCGTAAATATTTATTATTGCATATGATAAGTACATTCTCAGAAAAAAAACTGTAAATTCATAAGTGTTTGCTCTTCAGCTTTCACGGGCTATTTGATGAAAAATGGTCGGATCCACTAAAAAAATACGGTAGGACCCCATACATTTTCCTCCGCTACGGTGTAGCCCTGTATTTTAGTCGTGTTTCGAAAAATAATCTTACTTAACCGCGACCATAACATATTTTTTAACCGCCAAAATACCGATTATGTGATGATTATCTAACGTGCTACGTGCTACGCAACAGTAAGTAAAGTGTTATTGCGTTTTGAAGTGCATTATATCTCTGTCCCGTAAAATTACGGTCTGCACAAAATGATGGGCATGAATTTTTTTACGGGTTATGACTGGAATCTCTTCTGCCTGCCTCTGCCTGTAATTTTACAGGGATATTTTAAGATACTTAGAAAATTAAGGACAATCCACATATTCTTGCAGTTCTAACCCATCTGTTAGCGAAAATACGATACGATCCCATGCTTTTTGCTCCGTTAGGGTGTAACCCTTCATTTTAGTCGTGTTTCGAAAAATAATGTCACTTAACCGCGACTGTAACGTATTTTTTAAACCGCCAAAAAAGCGATTATGTGATGATTATCTAACGTGCTACGGAACAGTAAGTAAAGCGTTATTATGGTTTGAAATGCATTATCACCCGAAAATTAATAATTTGAATGCCCCGTAAAATTACGGGCTGCACAAAATGATGGGGATGGATTTTTTTTTACGGGGTATGACTGTAATCTCTGCTGACGGCTTCTGCCGGTAATTTTACAGTGATATTTTTAACAGTGTATAGCAGGGTGCGCGCACCTCAATAATCGCCGAGCAAAAAAATTTTGAAATGTAAAAGAGTAAGATGAAAAGACAAAAGTTACAGATGTGATGACGCTTCCTTATTTAGCAAAAGATGTTAACATAATACAATTCCAAGATACGGCTATGACTACAAATCAAGCTAATTTTTTATTATATAAATAATTTGTAGAAAACTTGTCACAGTAGTTGTGACTGATCAAATGTAACATCTTGGGCTGAAAGAGCAGACTTTTTAACTCATAAAAGTGAAGAGTGATAGGCTGGGGATCGTCCTGGTATCTAAATGCCAGAGCATTTGCGCACAATGCCAATGATACTGGTTCGCATCCAGGCCTGGATAGTTTTCATCTGTGTTGGCTTCATGCCTCATAAAGCGAAAATTGACTAGTTACAAGTCAATTATATTACAAGCAATTTATATTATTTAGAAAAAATGTAAAAAAAAAATGTTATTTATAGTTGTTAAAAATGTAGTTTTTGAAATATATATATATATAAAACGCAGATAAAATATTGACAGAGAGTAACTGTTTTATATGTGTTTCTTATAAAAAAAATATATTTTGCTAAAATAAAGTTTTGTTCCTTCGGCATTTTTAAGAATTTCTGAGAAATATCTAGCAAATATCCACAGTTTTTACAGAATTAATGCCTTAGAATAAATACTAAACTGTTAAAAAAAAATAAAGAAACTTTCTTGTTCAAAATAATCTATAACTTCCTAATAGCTCTCGAACTACAAGATAAACTTTATATTTTACTTTTTTTCGCTCTTTCATTTAACCCTACCTTTCGAAAGAACTGCATCAGTATTCCAAGGTACATTAATGAGTTTCTGTAAAACTTTGAAGTAGCTAACACGAAATAAAAGAAACTTATTCTTGCCTTAATGCCCATTGTTATTTAGCAGAAAAAAGATTACTCTCCTATTTGTTAAGTTTTCATTCCCTTTTCTTTCTTTCTTTATTCTCCTATTTATAAGTTTCCATTATCTCTTTTTTTCCTTTTTTTTTTAATCTAATCGCAGTTTGATTTCAGAATAGAATTTTAATCTACAATCAATCCAGTTTCTATCTTTCTCCGTATTTGAAAACAAAGAAACTCATTAGAATCAATTTATAAAGGAGTGTTTTATTTAACTTATACAGTAATCATTTTGTAATAGAAATAAAAAAAAAGAAGAAACGCAGCGGAATTTACTTTTATTGAGTGTTAGGCGTATTTTAAGTTACTAAACTTTATTATAAAATAAACGGTCAAGTGCAAGTATTATTCGCGCTCATAGGGTTCCGAACAATAAATATATGAATTATTAAATGTATTATTAATAAAATCGTTGTCAAAAGAATAATAAGACTTTGTAAAAACTATACAACGTAGGGTTGGGTATAGGCTGTATCTTTCTATTCTAAAAGAAAGTAACACGCGGTCACCGCCGCCGCCGCCGCCGCCGCCGCCGCCGGTTTTGAATTTTTTGTGACCGGAGGTCTTTCTCCGTTAATATTAAGAAAAATACTGCATGCAAAAAAAATATGAAAGTCGGCGATATTATGGAGAAATGTTTGATAAATACGCTGGTACAGACAGTTTTCAAATAGAATAATTATTTTAAGAGATTTTTAATGCTAAAGTTGGACAAGATCGTTCTATTAAAATTTTAATAGGAGTAAAAACTATTCATGGGAATTAATTCTTTTTTAGATCACTTTATACGTTCGAATTCCCGGTGTGCAGACTGCATTGACTTTTTTAATTTGACTCAATTTTGAGGTTTTATTTCTATTTTAAATTCAAATTTTCAGCATTTCGAGACATATTTTTTACTTATATTAGAATTTGGTATTAATTTAAACTGTTGCCAACTGCATAAATAGCGCAAATAATAATGTTTGCTTCAAATTAAAAATATATTTTACACATGACTATTATTAACAGAAAAAAAGCTTTCACATTAGGATTAAATAATTACGTATGAAAAGCAGGAACATATAGAAAATATTTCATAAAAACTATACTTACACGTGAATTTTAAAAGAGAAAGGATATTGTAAAATAATAAATTCATTAACATGCGTTAGATGTCTTAAATAGGAGAAATTATGTCACATTTACGTCACATTACACTTATTACGTAAAATGAACAAAAAGTAATATTGCAAAACAGTTTAAATTTAAAAATTGCGCAAGACATTTTTTTGATATTTTGAAATTATATTAATAAGATTAATATTAATTTTATTGAACGCGTTTAGACTGCTTTCGAGCGACTATTTAGTAATTTAATAAAAAAAAAAAAAAAAAAAAAAAAAAAAAAAAAAAAAAAAGAAAAAAGAAAAAGATTACAAGCTGAAAATGAAGTGTCATCGACAAATATATGATTTGAAAGAGAAAAATCTGTGAAACAGAAAATAAAGAAATTGCTTAAATGGTTTAGTTAAGATTCGTTAACCTTCAGTGACGTTTCCGTCAAAAGAAGGCATTGGTATTTGTGAAATATATTTGCATTTCGATGCAGATTTGCTTATTATATTAGCTTATTTGGAAATGTTTAACTGATTTTATTTAATCAAAGAAGAAAACAGCCCTTGTATCTTTTAACAGCTGCTGATTTTTCCTTAAAATTCCCCAATCGAAGAGAAATTAATCGAAACCCGTTTATAGGGAGATCACCACTGTTTTTTAAATTATAATTCAATCTTTTAAAATATGTTTAAAGCCGATCAAATTAGCGTGCTTTTAGAGACTGCGGTGTCTGAACGGGGGTTGGCGAGCGTAGCTCGTAGGGGGGGCGAGCCCCCTAGTATACTAGAAAATATGAATGGGTATACCACAAAATCTCAAAGAGATTTGAAGCCTAAATAATATTAAACATTTATATTCTGTGTAACTCTTTTTTTTTTTTAATCTTATTATAATCTGGGTTTTTTAATGATCTTAATTTCGTGTTGACAATAAAGGTAGAGCGTATTTAAACTTTATTTGGCCTTTCATAAAACTAAATTCAGCGTAGTAATAATCTTTTCATTTTACAGTGTTGTTAAAACAAAACCCTTGCTCAAAGGTTAAGTTTGGCATTGTTGTAAACGCTCTTCGAAAGGAGATCCCAAAATGCAATGCGTCTTAATCCTTGCCGCGTTTTTCCAAATAGGTTTTTAATTAACTTTTAAAGGCACGGGAGGCGTAGTGAGAGATCCGCTCAATGCAAACTATTTGCGAATCCCACACTATTCATGTGATTAATGCTAATTAAATTAGTCTGTTTTAACAATTTGGCGTTTATTGCTTTTATACTGTTGTACCGGGTATTCTATTGCACAAATATATCATTAAACGTTGTTTTCTGGGCTTTAAAATCCGATGGTACATAGAATACGCCGCCTCTCCTATCATAATGTATGTCTAAACTGTCCCTGTCTTTAAGGATTAATATCTCGGCTAATGATCGGATATTTTTTTCAAAAATCATTATCAACAATGGTTTTATAATTCTACTATGATTGGTATTTCCAGCTCTCCTAAACACCTTTGTTGAATGTTCGTAAATCGAAATTTGTGTGTAACGGAAAAATGCGCTTTTCGCAAAAATAATGTGACCTAGTGTAATCGCTATAGTTTTCCTGCAAGGTTTAAATTAACTCTGCTACCTCTAATTTTTTCATAAATGTAGGTTCAGTAGATTCCGAAATAAAGGGGCAGGGGGCATATTTTTGCACTTCATTTTCGACGATATGCATGTCTGAAAATACAATACCTATAATTAAAAGAAATGTATTTTCGAGTTCAACGTTATGAAAGCTTTCACATACACTTTTACAAAGAAATATTTTTTTTTCAATTAACTTAATTAGCCCCTCTACATTTTTCCTAAATTTATTTGTGAATGTTTAATAATATGTAAATATGTGGTTCAATAGACTTTATTACGTCCCCAATTTGAACTTTCCACATTCCAAAGATTACAAGTAAAATGGGTGTGACAGACCGACAGACAGATGCAGGCGTGATTTTGTAATGGTTCCGTTTTTACTTTTTAAGTACGGAACCCTAAAAACCTGTAATGAAATATTTAAAATTAAAATATTTTATAATAAAACAAAAAATTGCACGTTTGGCGACATTTACTGTAGAATAGAGATTAAACTAGGTATACTTAGCGCGGTACGATGGCGTGCGTTTTTTTTTTTTTTTTTTTTTTTTTTTTTTTTTTAATTCGCGGTGCTATTTTTTAGCTGCGCCATGCTACTTTTTAAATTCGCTGCCAATTTTCCAACAGCGAGAAGTATTTCTGTTCCAAAATTTATACAAATGTAATGCATTCAGTTCCGAAAAAAACAAAAAAAATAAATGAATAAAAAAACGATTATCAGTGAACATTCGGACATAAAAAAAAAATTTCCTTCATTTATTAACATACAATCGTCAGAATTGATATCAACGACGAGGCAACCGTATTTCTGTGAATATTCACATCACGAATTCCCATTATCAGAGGCAGCGGTGCCATTTCAGAAGATGTTTCTCTGAAGGGGTTCAGAAGAGGAAAAATTAGAGGTAGTAGACGTTAATATAAACCTTGCCGGAGAATTATAGGGATTACCCTAGATTACATTGTTTTTGAGAAAATCGCATTTTTCCGTTACACACAAATTTCGATTTACGGGCATTCAGCAAAAGTGTTGAGCAGCGCTGGAGGTACCTATTGTAGCAGAAGTATAAAAGCATTATTGATAATGATTTCCGAAACAAATCATCACTAATTAGCCGCGATATTAACCCTTAAATATAGGAACAGTTTGGACATACATAATAACAGGGGCGGCGTACCCTATGTACCATCGGCTTTTAAAGCCTAGTTAACAATTTTTAATGATATATATGTTTAATGCAATTCCCAATAGTAATGTAAGAGCAATAAACGTCAAATTGTTAAAAACAGTCTAATTTAATTAGAACGAATCACATAAATACTATGGGATTCGCGAATAGTTTGCATAGAGTGGATCTCTCAATACGCGTCGAGTGACTTTAAAATTTAATTAAAAACCTCTCTGGAAAAACGCGGCACGGACCAAGGCGGCATTGCAACTTTGAGACATCATTTCGAAGGGCGCTTAGCACAATACCAAATTGAAATTTTGAACAAAGGTTTTGTTTGAGCTACACTGTAAAAAGCAAGGTTATTACTACGCTGAATTTATGTTTATGAGACGCCAAATGAAATTTAAATATGCACTGTTTTTATTGTCAGTATCGAATTAAGTTCATCATAAACAGATTAGGATAATATAAAAAATGAGTTATATGGAATAGCTATGTTTGATATTATTTAGGTTGCATATCTCTTTTAACGTTCATGGTATATTCATTTACACTTTTCTAGTATATAGAGTTATACCCAACCCTATGTGCTTATAGTTTTTTACAAAGTCTTTTAGTATTCTTTTAGCAGCGATTTCTTTTTAATAATACTAATTCATATATTTATTCTACGGATCCTTCTGTGCGCGAGTAATGCTCGCACTTGACCTTCTATTTACGTCTCATGACGCTTTTTTCTTCTCCTCCGTGCACTTTTCCTTCTCCGCCATGTCTCTTTTTTTCTGCGCAGTATTGTACTTTTTTTTCTACAATAAACTCTAGTTTATACACTATTTCTAGCACTTGAACACCTTGATAAACAATAGAAGAGTGAAAAGGTAAAATTGATGATAGTCACAAAGATGTTGTTCTAAGTTATTTCGCGTTACACATGTGGAAGTCTTATATATAATTACGAACGCACCTTTTGAAGAGTCCTCTAAAAATCTGAAGCTTTGTAAAGTATCGCGCAGTAAAATATGAAAAAAATATGTATATCCCTTTTCAAAGTTGTAACGGGTAACTTTTAGGTGCATTCCTAATTATATAAATACGTAATACCTATAGTCGTCGTCTGGCCCATCCGTCCGTCTGTCTGTCAGCACATAACAGCGCAAAAACCTACCCAGCTGACTGGGTTGAATTTTAATATATATAATCGTTGCATAATTTTGCCGAGTCATTTCATGAAAATAGAATCGGAACTTAAATTGATATTAATAAAAGTTTTCTTCATTCTATTAAATCCTATCATACGTAATTAATTCAATGATATCTCATAATAGGTAATTATTCTAGATTGCCATGATGATTCCGTCATATTTAAGATGTAATCATATTATTTCCCTATTACTCAATTTAACAATTTAATCGTAATAAATTTTGTATTCGTGTATTTTTACATAAGAGTGCAGCAGCTTTTGCAAAAATATCCGAACATTTATAAAAATAGTTATAGTGCGAACGCACCTCATTTGCCACGTTTGGCGTACAATTTACTACTTGTTTTACACTGGCCTCCAAAAGTTAAGGTACACGGACTAAATGCGTTCGATTGCACACGTTTTGTCGAATAGCTACAAAACTTATTGGCGAATTGTTCTTGAACTTCTGGGATGAAAAGAACATGTTTCATTTCATATTTCTCGGTGGAGTTTTAGTCGGGGGTACAATTAGGGGGCTAATAATAAATTTAATAATAAAATTATATTTGCGATCACCTATGTAACAGGAAAGGGTGGAAATGGTTTGTCACTGTGGTAAATGACTATTTGGGTCCTATTCAATGTTTGTATGCATTTGTGTAAGCATAGCACTCATATTCGTGAAGATGTTAACGTTTTTGTGAAAAACTCAAAAGTTTTTTTTATATAGCATACAGAGTTTTCAACCAAATTTAACACAACTTTCCAAAAACCTGACAAAGAACAGTAGAAACAGTATACTGCAATTAAAACATGAATATATTGAATATTAGATAAGATAAAGGCATTTTTATGAGATAATTTTTCACTGCGCATGCGCGGAAGATTTCAAAATTTTTATTTCATAATTTGGTACTCAGTATGTTGGGGCAACTTCTATAAAAAGTACAGTCAAATGATGTGAAAACTTCGGAAGATGCAGTGAGCTGATTGAAAAGTTGTGTAAAATCCCTTATAATAAAGCTATTTTTAGGAAGCAACTCACTATATCGACCCCATCTTTGTGAATTTTCGCAATATTTGACTAGACTTTTTATATAAGTTGCCCCAAAGAGCTGACTATCCAATTCTGAAATAAAAATTTTGAAATCTGCTGCGCATGAGCAGTTAAAAATTATCTCATAAAAATGCCCATATCTCATCAAATATTCAATATTTTCATGTTTTAATTACAGTATGTTGTTTCTACTGTTCTTTGTCAGGTTTTTGGAAAGTTGTGTTAAATTTGGTTGAAAACTCTGTATGCTATAAAAAAAAAGTTTGAATTTTTCACAAAAACGTTAACATCTTCACGAATATGAGTGCTATGCTTACACAAATGCATACAAATGTTGAACAGGACTCAAATAATCATTTACCACAGTGACAAACCATTTCCAGTCTTTCCTGTTACATAGGTGATCGCAAATATTATTTTATTATTAAATTTATTATTATCCCCCTAATTGTACCCCGACTAAATCTTCTCCGAGAAATATGAAATGAAACATGTTCTTTTCATCCCAGAAGTTCAAGAACAATTCGCCAATAAGTTTTGTAGATATTCGACAAAACGTGTGCAATCGAACGCATTTAGTCCGTGTACCTTAACTTTAGGAGGCCAGTGTATATTGTTGTTTTCTAAATGGGTTTTTCAATTTCCAAGAATCTAATTAACGGATTATTGAAAATTTATTTTCTAAAATCTTTACATGGAACTTTTCACGTTCAGTTCTAGGTGAAAGTTTTTATTTCCTTTAATAATTTTTGAGAGAATCTGAAAAATGATTTGAAGCAGAAAAAATTCAATAATACGGAAATAATATGACTTCATCTTAAATATGACACAATCACAATGGCAACCTAGAATCATCACCTATCATGGGGTATCCCTGAAATTATTGCGTATGATGGGATTTAATAGAATGAAAAAAATTGCTATTAATATCTTTTTAAGTTTTGATTCTGTTTTTATAAAATTTGAAATGACTGATAGAATTCTGCAACGATTATATATATATTAAATTCCAAACCATTCTGTTGAGTAGTTTTTGCGCTGTTATATGCGGACAGACGGACAGACAGACGGACGCACCAGACGACGACAATACATATTTATATAATTACAAACGTACCTAATAAAGATTCCTCTAGAAATCTGAAGCTTTGTAATGTATCACACAAGGAAAAAAAATGTATATTACTTTTAAAATTTGTAGTGGGCAATTTTTATCTGCGTTCAAAATTATATAATTACATAGCACCTATAATCGTTGTCAGGTCCATCCATCTGTCTGTTCGTCTCTCTGTCCGCCTGTCGACATATAACAGCAGAAAAACTACCCAACCGAATGGTGTGAAATTTAATTTTTGCATAAACTTTGTAGAATTTTGTTGAGTCATTTCAAATTTGATCAAAATCGAATCAAAACTTAAAAATATATTAATAAAAGTTTTCTTTGTTCTATTAAATCCTATCATAAGTAATTAATTCAATGATATCCCGCTATAGGTAATGATTCTAGATTGACATGGTGATTATTCTATTAAATCCTATCACACGTAATTAATTCAATGATATCCCATGATCAGGGTTCGTAAATATCATGATATTTTCGAAAATATCAAAAATATCTGATATTTTGATATATATCCGATATTTTTGATATATATCCGATATTTTCAAAATAGTCGACTTATTGTTGATAATAAATATTTTCAAGCATAATATAAATTAGAAACTAAAACATATTGCACTTAACATGAAAACTTAATAGTGCATTAAAAGTGCTTTTTTTTTTTTTTTTTTTTTTTTTTTTTTTTTTTTTTTTTACTTTGAACAAAATTGAAGATCAACTAATTGAAAACAGAAACAATTTCATACACTTACATTAAAATAATAATAATGATATAGGATGCAGTATCAACTATCAAGAAATCAAAAATTTATAAAACAAATTTTTAAATACAAAATATTGTTTCAATTGAAAAATTTTAACAAGAATGTAAGTTTATCTTATTTTTTATTCCCTAATATGATGTACAGTTTAAACTGAACTAAATTAATACCAGGACAGATTCTTTTCTAATGAAGCTGTATATATAACTGAGTATCTAAATTAGACAATTTATCTTTCAGTGTCTGTTCTGAATTATGTCCCTCATAATCTACAGTTAAAAGTAAAATATTCAAACAAAGCTTGAAAAAGATTTGTTTTCTTCAGTTAAAAAAGTCACTATCAGAGCCATAAATTCTTTATTTACAGAACAACACAATCAATAACAGTTGGAAATTTCATTTGTACTCGTTTTGACTGAAAATATCAAAAATATCTTACACAGTGATATTTTGAAAATAAATATCAAACATAGAAAAATATTGAAAATATCACGCATCTTGATATTTTGAAAATAAATATCAAGTAATATGAAAATATCAAAAATATCAAAAATCTTGATATTTTGAAAATAAATATCGGATATATATCATGATATATATCAAGATATATATCGATTGATATATATCAACGAACCCTGCCCATGATAGTTAATGAATCTAGGTTGTGGTGGTGATTACGTCCTATTTAAGATGTAGTCATATTATTTTCGTATTACTGAATGTAATATATAGAATCGTAATAAATTTTGTATCCATGCATTTTTGCATAAGAGTGCAACAGCTATTGCTCCAAGATCTGAATATTTATAAAACAAGTTATATTACGAACGAACCTCATTTGCCCCGTTTGACGGACAACTTCCGACTTTTTTAACGTTTTTTTTTTTTTCGAACGAACTATTTCAAAGAACTTAATTATCGGATTATTAAAAAAACATTTTCTAAAACCGTTTCACTGAACTTTTGATGTTCGTTTCTCGGCGAAAGTTTTTCTTTCCTTTAATAATTTCTGAGAGAATCTGAAAAATGATTTGAAGCAGGAAAATTTCAGTAATTAGGAAGTAATATGACTCCATCTTAAATATGACGTAATCACCATGGCAACCTAGAATCATTACCTGTCATGGGCTATCATTGACATAATTAAGCATGGCAGGATATAATAGAATGAAGAAAACTTTTATTAATATCTTTTTTAAGTCTTGATTCGATTTTCAAAAAATTTGAAATGACTCGACAAAATTCCACAACAATTATATACATTAAATTTCAACTCATTCGGTTGGGTAGATTTTGCGCTGTTATATGCCGGACCAGACTACGACTAAAATTGCTACGTATTTACATAATTACGAGCGCACCTAAAAAGGGTTAAAAACGTTGTTAACGACTAAATATGAAGATCGCTCTAATCGTCCCAAGCTTTTTAACGTACCTAACAGTAAAACATAAAAAAAATCATGTATATCACTTTTCAAAGTTGTAATGAGCAACATTTCTATATTGTTATTTTTCCAATGAGTTTTTTTCCAAGAACCTAATTATCGGATTATTAAATATTTATTTCTAAAAGCTTTTCATTGAACATTTCACGTTCAGTTCTCGGTGAAAGTTTTCTTCCTTAAATAATTTCTGAGAGAATCTGAAAAATCATTTGAAGCAGAAAAATTCAGTAGTTCTTTTCATTACTTGACTTGCACGGACATTTTGTCCTTCATCTAAGCCTTCTTTTTATACCTCTGTATATAATGACATATAAAGTCTAAAAATCGAAATATGAATGAAGTTCTGTAATCGATCAAGCGTTATGCTCTCTAAAATGGCTTCATTTTCTTTATTTCTTATCCGCTATTCCATGAAATTCCAACCAATAGGCCGAAGATAGTGAAATGGCTTTCTAGTTTCGCCCCATTCAATGTATTTCTTTTTTTACCTTTTTGTAATACTACATTCTATTCGTAAAGATGCTGATATTTAGGAAACAGCATCTACCAATGATGCAAAATAAAAGTTTTCTGATTCATCAGCAATTTTTTTTTCTTTTTTTTTTATGTTCGACTCAATTTTCGGACATGTTCGAATGAAAGATATGAGTTACAAAGCTGTTCTGAAATTTCAAAGATGTAAATATCAATTGCGCAAAACTTTTTTCGCTGTATCGCTTCTCGAACAGTATTTTTCACATTTTCTGAAATTACGTTCTTTTTTCTTTCTTTGGCAAACATTTTATGCTGAAATATCGATCGCTAAATTTCTCCTTATTTTATCAAACTACATACTATTTCAATACCTTACATTTGATCATTCAAAGTAAAATTTAATATAGAATACAGCAATTAAAAAAATTGTTTTAAAATGTAAATATGCACAATGACAATGATTGGAAGATATTTATCAGAATCATGAGAAGCTCACATTTTGTCGCAATACATTTATATCTGAATTGTTAATAAAACTCTAATTCAATATTAAAAGGATTCTGTAAACAATCTTAAATAATTTGTAAATGCTATAGAACTTGTAATATTACAGTTTTTGTAAAATTTACATATGAAAGAGTATTTTTTGCAAAATAAGGCTCTTTAAATTTGTCTATTTTCAATATTTTTACATTTACATACCTTAAGTATATTTAAAATAAAATAAATTAATGTAAGTTTCACAAAAAATAGATTTTTTAACATTACTCTTAGGCTGTAACTATTCGCATTTAAAAGCGTATAATAAAATTTTTATGCATGTTTTGAACTAACTAAATTTATTTATGAGATGCGAAATTAAATGCATTAACCCTTCACTGCACCACGTGCCATATCTGGCACATACCTAAAAACATCATTATGCGCTATTAATTTGGCTAATATGATCACTGTAACTGATCAAGAACATCCAAGGAATTAATTAACACTTATTTTGTGCATGTCATATGGCTGCATTAGACATAAAATTTGCATTTGTTTTACTGAAACAAAAAAAAATAAGAATTCGATCAAGCTATTAAGGTAAGATTTACTTTCAGGTATTTTTAAGGGCCTGTAATTCAGAGACTAGGTCCTTTCATGGTCCTGCGCAATGTCAAGCGGGTCGGCTATTATACAATACTCACAAATACATTCATATTTCCTTTAATATATAAAATGTTCAATGTCGCAAAAGAATAATTTTCTCTATCCAAAGAATCTTTTTATTGCAGTTGTCTAAGGGCTACAGGATTATTTCGAGTGAAGCTCTGCACGCCATTACTGGTATACCTCCCACTCTTACTTTAGAATATGAATTTAAAAATAGTCAAATTTTACACCTTAATAACAATGAAATAACTGCTTTACATTTACCACGTGCAGTCGTTCAACAAAAGACCCCAAGCTGGTAACTCCACCCATCTGAAGACACTACACATATACAAGTAATCCTTCCCGCAATTATTTCAATACATCAAATTTGCTTACGGTGTTCACTGATGGTTAACGTACTGAAACAGGTGTTGGTACAGCTTTCTGCGCAACGGAAGGTGGAGTGATGACCCATGAGTGGTCCTGTAGACTGGATGGCAAAAACTCCATTTTTCAAGCAGAAATATTTGCCATTCACAAAGTTTTGAATTGTACTTCTAATGTTTTTTTCCAAAAAAATGTATTAAAGTTTATAGTGATAGTCTTTCTAGTTTGCAGGCAATTAGCGCGTCTAATTCAACAAACCCACAAGTTTTGGACTTTAAAATTCAGCTAAATTATCTTTTACATAAGTCCTCACTAGTTCATGTCTCAGCATAGAAGCTTTTCTTTGGTAATGAATATGCAGATGCACTTGCTAAAAACGCAACCAACATTCCTGTAGTTTACTACTCTCTGCTAGCGCTGTACTCATATATTAAGAGAATTACGCATTCAAAATTGCTGGAGCA
The DNA here is from genome assembly GCA_963932465.1 of Maratus speciosus. Lineage (NCBI taxonomy): Eukaryota > Metazoa > Arthropoda > Arachnida > Araneae > Salticidae > Maratus > Maratus speciosus. The sequence goes on along the minus strand of OZ010788.1, from coordinate 375,030,829 downwards.
GTGGCAAGATCACTGGGTCTATTCAGAAAAGGAAAGATGCATATATGATCTGGTTCCAAATGTCTCCTTAGAGCTTCCTCTCCTCTCTCCTCCCGTTATCACATTCCTTTCAGGATATGATCCATTTAGGGAATACCTCCATAAATTCCATTGCTGAAGCTCCTCTGCATGGGTATGTGGCAATTTAGCAAGTACTTCTCATTACTGCTACACTTGCTCACTTACCTGACGCTGGCATATTTAACGCCAATTATCAATCCCTATAAATTGGCTTAGTAACATTTTATCCAGTCCAACACTTCGATCAAAATTAAAACACGCTTTAAGCTTTCTAATGGACCTATCTAACAATTAGATCTATAATTGGTACATAAAAGAATATTTTCTTCCTATCCTCTTACATTGTGGTCTCTTACTTTAAACATTTGCCGCACTATCTCCCATTGTCGAGTTTATGGAGATCTGGTCCACGACCATAGTCTGTAAAATTTTTATGTATTTTTTTTTCATAAAGTCGCCCATTGCTCGCGTTTTCTTTTACAGCGGCTTGAGTCTGTGGACTCATTGGTGTAATTTTTTAAGACCTTAATAAAGGTGTCCTGGGGGGACATCTATGCTCTACAGACATGGTTCCCACATCTCAGCAGTTCCCTATAGGCAGCCAAAAAAAACTAAACCACAAGTCCTTAAGCCTCAAGATGCTTCAGAAAATCGTGTTTGGATATTAAATCTGTTATAGCTGTCTGGATGAGGCACAACATATGAGCGAAATAGTAAGAATAAACTTTTTGAGTCATATCGATTTCGCAAACAATATCTCTCAACTAATTACATCTGAATTGTGTGGAATACCACGCTTCATAAAGATAATTATAAATATCTCAAAAGAAACCTTTTCGTTTCAAACACTTCTAAGGTTTTGTTACCACATCTCTTATTTATTTACTTTTAACCACATTGTTCTTACCTATTGTAAATGAATGTAACTGAATTGTTAACGTTCTAGCTAAGTTGTTTTTCCGTGCAGCGAGATTTTTAAGCGAGTAATTTCCGAAATTAAATAAAAGCGACCTAGAAATTATAATGTAAGTATGCAAAATCAGTTAGGATCTTACACTACACGAAGACACTGGCAAGGTAATGCTAAACTTATGGCAAAGATTTTTTCTAATTTCACCTTAGAATTTCAACATTTTTAAACTTTTCTTGACGTAGATAGCTGATCTTTAACCGATTTTTTTTTTTTTTTTTTTTTTTTTTTTTACTTTTTTGATTTCGGACGCAGTTTTTTTCCCCTTTTGGAAGAGGTTCTGAAATAGAAAGTAATCCCTCTTCCCCGAGTCCTCAAAAAAATAATACAGCCCAAATCTAAAAAGTAGTATTGTTCGGTTGGAAAATCGATCAAATTTATCTTATGTAAAAAAAGTCGTTTACAAATATTGAAATGCAAACGAGAAATTGGAAAATGACTTAACATTAGCTTGCGAGTGTCTTTGCGCGACTAGAATAAGGTGAAATGCCAATATACTGGTCGTTAAGAAAGAATCGTGTTTAAAAAGAGTTTTTTAGTACAAAAAGTTGAGAATTTCTTATCAAACGCCAATAGATCAGAAATCACCAGTAGATAGATCAATTTTAGACAGCAGATCCAGAAAATTAAAGTTAATTTGGTGATCAGGAAGCTTAAATCATGAAAATAATCATCAATATCGCTTATGAGGGGTGGATACTAATGCTTAGTAACGGTGGTTTTGAAACAAATAAATAAAATTTTAAAGATTTTTATCTGAATCTAGAGATCTGCCAGACTATTAGCACGAAATAAATTTCTATTCTGTGTACAATTTTACGGTTAAATTTTAAGAAAAAAATTTAAAAATATAATTTATAGAAGTGACTAAGCAAAAAGAAAAAAGAAAAGAAAAAGTTGTTTCTTAGTGACTCGGATTAATTGTGTAGTTCTGGTTATATAATGTAAAAATATTATACGTTCTCTATTAGTTGTTTTTAGGTGCGTTCGTAATTATATAAATACGTAGCATTTATAGTCGTCGTCTTATCCGGCAGTCCGTCTGTCTGTCAGCAGTTTTTTTTTTTTTTTTTTTTTTTTTTTTTTTTTTTTTTTACGATTCTTTGACAAAATTCACGTTTTGTCTACAATCTTTTGAGGAAATTCGCTTTGTTTTTGTGATCCTTTGACAAAATTAGCGTTTCTCTGTGGTCCTTTGATGAGATCAGTGTTTTTTTTTATCATTTGACGAAATTTGCATTTTTTTTCGGGATTTTTTGATGAAATTCGAATTTTTCCACGATCCTCTAACGAAATTCAGGTTTTCCGCGATTTTCTTTGGCGAAATTGGCGATTTTTTCTACGAACAATTGACGAAATTTATATTTTCGCTGATCATGTTTCGAAATTCGCGTATTTTTTATGTCTGTATTTTCAGAATCGAATGCCTTAAATTTTCGGAAAATTCGGAACAGAATCACCCCTCTAATAGTCTGTGATGTGATTTTTTTAAGATAATTTTTCTTGTGTGTTCTTCAAAAATGTATTTGAATTGTATTTTATTTTTATAATGCAAAATAATAATACTCACACATTCTCAATTTTTTTTATATGTACTCTTGTAGGACAAAATGAAGATAAGAAATATTGTTTTCCCAATCTCCTCCACTACCGTGATTTCTTAGCTTATGCATATTTTTTAACCTGTATATTGGCCAACTTTATAATCTGAACTGCACATAGTTTAAAATTTATATTATACATAATTTATATTCAAATTAAAAGAATTTTGTGATTAAATTAAATGCACACATTTGATACATTTAGTCTATGTTTTGTTGTACATGTGCATACATTAAACAAATTATTTTTCACTTTGAATTCCTGAGTTTTTTCCCATATAAATGTTATTGCTTTTCTGCATTTTTTTCACAATGTGGCGACTTGTTTTTCTGGGTTTAGGAACCACTGGCTCCTTAAAAATTTTGGGAATCTGCACCTATAGTCTAGCGTAAGGTAGGATGCCAGTATAACGGTCATAAAGAAAAAAACATCATACTTAAAGGGAGGTTAGCCCAAAATGTTCAGAATTTCTTATCAAACACTAATAGATCAGAAATCACCAATAGATAGATCACTTTTAGACAGCAGATCCAGAAAATTAAAGTTAATCTGGTGATTAGGAAGCTTAAATCATGAAAATAATCATCAATATCGCTTATGAGAGGTGGTTACTAATGCTTAGTAACGGTGGTTTTGAAACAAATAAATAAACTTTTAAAGATTTTTATCTGAATCTAGAGATCTGCCAGACTATTAACACGAAATAAATTTCTATCCTGTTTACAAATTTACGGTTAAATTTTAAGAAACAAAATTAAAAATATAATTTATAGAAGTGACTAAGCAAAAAGAAAAAATAAAAGAAAAAGTTGTTTCTTAGTGACTCGGATTAATTGTGTAGTTCTGGTTATATAATGTAAAAATATTATACGTTCTCTATTAGTTGTTTTTAGGTGCGTTCGTAATTATATAAATACGTAGCATTTATAGTCGTCGTCTGATCCGGCAGTCTGTCTCTCTGGCAGCATATAACAGCGCAAAAAACTACCCAACTGAATGGTTTGAAATTGTATCTATATAATCGTTTCGGAGGTTTGGCGAGTCATTTCAAATTTTATGAAAATCGAATCAAAACTTAAAAAGTTATTAAAAAAAGTTTTTCCTCATTCTGTTAAATTGGATCATACATAATAAATTCAATATCTCATGAAAGGTAATGATCCTACGTCCGCATGGTGATTATGTCGGAGTTAAGATGGAGTCGTATTACTGAATTTAATATATATAATCGTAATGAATTTTCTATCCATGCATTTTTGCATGAAAGTGCATCAGATGATGCACCAAGGTCTGAATTTTTATAAATATAGTTTTAGTATGAAAGTACCTTATTTTCCATGTTTGATGTACAGTTTCCGACTTGTTTACTTTTTAGAAATTTTTTTTTTTTTTTTTTTTTTTTTTTTTTTTATGAACATACTTTCATTTTCCATACAGGCTCAGAAATAGAAAGTAAACTAAAAAAACAAAAAAGAAACCCAGACAAAATTTAAAAAATAGTAACAGTACTGTTCGGTTGGAAAATCGTTCTCAGTTATATTATGTCGTGTTTAGTGTATAGGTGCAGATTCACGATAGCCAGTTGCCACGTGGGGACTAATTTTTTTCCTTTGGCGTCCAACTTTAGGCGTCTAAGTCGCCATTCTTCTTATAGGGTTGATCCTTTTTCGCCGAAAGATTTTCGAATTATTATTATATATTTTTTTATCAATCGCGGGATTATAGCTCCTCCATAAACCAGCAATAGTTGCCGCTTTTCTTTTTTTCTTGTTGTCCATAATTAAAAAATATGATTAAATATCGACGCCACATTTCCGCGAAATCGCAAATTTATTGTTTATTATGTGATGGCCGCGGGATAGGGGAAAAAATGACGTTTAATGTGCGCCGCGAATTAATTCAACAGCAGTGGTATACCACAGCTAGCTAGCGACTCAGAAAAGTTTGAGCCGAGAAATAAATACGTTTGGGCCCCAATCATTAAATTTGTAGCTCTGGGATTATTCAGATATTCTCTTACAAGTAGACACTAGATATCGGTATGCGATTCTTCTACGGATTAACAGAATTGCTCGAATTATTATTCATTTACTTAGCAGATTTTAGCAAAATCAATTCGCCCATCAGTCTTAAAAAGAAATCGGGAATTTCCCTGATCGGTCATGAGCTTTGTAAAAACCATCAAGGAAAAATCTGGCAAATTACATCGATCGCTAGCCAAATAAAACCATGAATGTCATCAATCGTTCCTGAAAAAAAACCGCAAATTTTGTCAATCTGTCGTGCAATAAAACCGTGTTTTTCATCAATCCATCGGTAGAAAAAAAAAACACGATTTTCGCCAATTGATCGTTAGATAAAAAACCTCAGTATTTTTGTCAATCGGTCGATAGAAAAAAAAAAGCGAATTTTTTCAACCGGTCAAAGGAAAGAAAAAGCAGCAAATTCCATCATTCCGTCCCGAAAAAAACCGCAAATATCAACAATCGAAAGAACTGATTTTCGTTAAGCGGTCGGAGAAAAAACGGGAATATTGCCCATTTTTTCGCGAATCATTTGACGAAATTTATGGGAGTTTTTTTTTTTACGATTCTTTGATAAAATTCACGTTTTGTCTTCAATCTTTTTACGAAATTCGCGTTGTTTTTGCGATCCATTGACAGAATTATCGTTTCTCAGCGGTCCTTTAATTAAATCCAGTGGTTTTTTTTTTGTTTTTTTTTTTTGCGTGTGTGATCATTTGACGAAATTTGCATTTTTTTTTCGGGATTCTTTGATGAAATTCGAATTTTTCCACGATCCTCTAACGAAATTTAGGTTTTCCCCGATTTTTTTTAGCGAAATTCGCATTTTTATCTCGATCTTTTGGCGAAATTGGCGATTTTTTCTGCGAACGATTGACGAAATTTATATTATCGCTGATCATTTTTTGAAATTCGCGTATTTTTTTATGTCTGTATTTTCGGAATCGAATGCTTTAAATTTTCGGAAAATTCGGAACAAAATCACCTCTGTAATAGTCTGTGATATGATTTTTTTAAGATAATTTTTCTTGTGTGTTCTTGAAAAATGTATTTGAATTGTATTTTGATTTTTATAATGTAAGATAATAATGCTCACACATTCTCCATTTTTTTATATGTACTCTTGTAGGACAAAATGAAAATAAGAAATATTGTTTTCCTAATATCCTCCACTACCGTGATTTCTTAGCTTATGCATACTTTTTTAAACTGTATCTTGGCCAACTTTATAATCTGAACTGCACATAGTTTAAAATTTATATTATACTTAATTTATATTCGAATTAAAAGAATTTTGTGATTAAATTAACTATACACATTTGATATATTTAGTCTATATTTTGTTGTACATGTGCATACAATAAACAAATTATTTTTCACTTTGAATTCCTGAGTTTTTTCCCATATAAATGTTATTGCTTTTCTGCAATTTTTTCACAATGTGGCGACTGTTTTTTTTTTGTTTTTTTGTTTTTTTTTTTTTTTTTTTTGGGGGGGGGGGGGGGGTTAGGAGCCATTGGCAGCTTAAAAATTTTGGGAATCTGCACCTATAGTCTAGCGTAAGGTAAGATGCCAGTATAACGGTCATTAAGAAGAAAAATCATACTTAAAGGGAGGTTTTTTTTATCCCAAAATGTTGAGAGTTTCTTATCAAACACCAATAGATCAGAAATCGCAGATAGATTAGATAACGTTTAAACAGCAGATCCAGAAAAATAAAATTAATCTCGGGAAGCTTAAATCATGAAAATAATCACCAGCTTCCCTTCTGAGTGGTGTACACTTATGCATGGTAACGGTTGTTTTGAACCCACCAAATAAATATTTAAAAATTTTAATCTGGATCTAGACAAATGCCAGACAAATTGTTTTCGCACAAAATATATTTTTAGTGTTTATAATTTTAAGGTTGAATTTTAGAAAAAAAAAATAATAATTCTTAGAAGCCACCAAACAAAAAGAAAAAAGTAAAATAAAAAGAGTTATTTCCTCGTTACTCGGATTAATTATGTAGTTCAGATTTTATAATGCGAAAATATTATATATCCTCCATTAGTGGTTTTTAGGTGCGTTTGCAATTATATAAATACGTAGGAACTGTAGTCGTCGTCTCGTCCCCGTCTGTGTGTCTGTCTGTACGTCTGTGCGCATATAACTGTGTAAAAACTACCTAACAGAATGATTTCAAATTTAATATATATAATCGTTGCAAAATTTTCTCGAGTCATTTCAAATTTTATAAATATCAAATCGACATTGAAAAGTACATTAATAAAAGTTATCTTTATTCTATCATTTCCTGTCATACGTAATTGCTTCAATGATATCCATGATAGGTGATGATTCTATGTTGCCATGGTGAATAAGGTAATGCCAGGTGTGATTGCGAGGTCGGAGAGATTGCTCACAAAGCGAGTGGAATGGAAAGAGTAGAGTGAGCACGCAGTGACTCCAGGTATTTTTACAACAGCAGTAGTGGAGTATCTACTTGAATGTGCACGTTCATTGTTTCGAACATCAAGGATAAAACATTAATATTTTGTTTTGTTTTCCCAAGGTATTTGCTTGAGTTTTCACAACTATTCGACAGAATTTCTTTAGAATGTAAGTACTTAGAATGTAAGTAGAAAATATTTTAATATTAATCGATTTCTTATAATATACTAAGCTAGACTAACGGTGCGAGCCCCAGCGGTTCGTTTTAGAAGCAGCCAGTTATTAATAAAAGACTGCGCAATCTCTCCAACCGAAATTGGAGAGTTTACGCATCTTCTACTTAGATGAGATGGCGTATTCTTACCCTTAGTTTCCATGATAGCAGAGATTACGAAGCTTATTAGTAAACTTACATAAATATAAATTACATGTAAAACATATTAATGAATGAATTTTGAAATAATTTTCGTAAAACACATAATTATGGAAACTAAATTTGGCCATAAATTAATTTGCTAAAAAATAATTTTCAGTAATTTTTTGTCCATACAGTTGTTAATAAATTATATATATATATATAGGGTGGTCCTAAAATATATGTCAAAAATATAAAGGCAGGTAGAGGGGACCTAAATAAGCATATTTCGGATAGGAATGTGTGTGCTGTAATGATATATTAAAGCAGTATGAATCAAAGGAAACTGAGGAGACATATAAAGACAAAATAAATCAAAAATTTATTAACAGTTTACAAGAGGTGCTCGAAAGAGCGGCCACCAACAGCGATACAAGATACACAGCGACGGCGCATAGATCGGCGTACATTAGAAAAGACGTCAGGTATGTCAAGCACATGTAAAGCAGCAACACACAAGTGGGCAACAAGATCTTCTTCAGATGTGACGGGACTCTCGTACACCAGGCTTTTAATATGACCCCAAAAGAAAAAAAATCCAAGCATGTTAAATCAGGAGAACGCGGTGGCCAGGGAACTGGACCGCCCCGTCCTATCCAATGCTGGCATCCGTAGAAAGCATCCAGGTGGTTTCTGACGTCTCCACTGAAGCGAGCTGGGGCTCCATCGTGCTGGAACCACATTCGTCTGCGAACAGCTGGAGGAATATCTACCAGACGTACAGGTAAAGCCTCCTGTAGGAAGATGTTGTATGTATGGCTAGTTAAACGACTAGGTAGAATGCACGGTCCTACTAAGTTATTGTATACAATGCCTGCCCAAACATTAATGAAAAATCTTTCTTGGTACGCGTGTGCTATTGTGCCATGTGGGTTGCCATGAGCCCACAGGTGAGAATTATGATTGTTAAACATACCCGACCGCGTAAAGGTAGCCTCATCAGTAAATAAAACATCTGCTGGGAAGGTTGGATTGACTGCCGTCTGCTGTAGGTACCAACGAGCAAAGTTAAGACGTGGAAGATAATCGTCCGGTGTCATTGCTTGCACTCTCTGTAAATGATACGGATGCGTTCCGTCTTCATGTAATGTCCTCAAAACACTTTGATGGCTCACACCCAACGCACATACTACATCTCTCGAGCTTGTCGAAGCATTATCCTCTACTGTGTTTAGTATTCTGGTTTCCACTGCAGGAGTTCTGCGATATCTTCCAATGCCAGCTTTACGCCTGGAAGCATAAAACGATCCACTTGTGCGTGACTCCCGATGAAGACGCTCGAATGTTCGACGATCCAGCTGATTCCTATCCGGTAATCGCTCCCTGTACAATGTACATCCTCTGGGCAGCTAATCCGTTTCCTTGTACAGCCCCATACATGAAATGCATGTCGGCAAGCTCCACATTGGTGAAACGATGCATGCTGTTTGAGATCCGTGCGGGAAATGATGAATCCAGCTAGCGAAGCGCTTTTATACGCCGCAGTCATCAGCGCTCCCTACCAGCTCAAGGCGGCATTACCGCACACACAATCCTACACCAAAAAATTCTTATTTAGGTCCCCTCTACCTACCTTTACATTTTTTACATATATTTTAGGACCACACTGTATATATATATAATATATAATTATATGTATAACAATACTAGCAAACCCCGCGGCTTTGCTCGCGTAATATTTGAAATATGCCAAGTGATATTTATATGTCTAATTTTTATTAAAAGGTACTAACTAAATTTTTATTTTATTAAAAGGTAATATTTTATTTTATTAAAAGGTACGTATTACTTTTAGGAATAATTAAAAAAAATTACTATTTAAAACACAGTTTGATTAAATATCATTGTTACACTGCATAAGGCAGAATTCAGACTTAAATTAATAAAACGAAATAAAACTAAATAAATAATAATTTAGAAAATATTTTGAAACTTTTATGCTCAATTAATACGCCCATTTCAGTATTCATTTGAAGTTTTGAATTTTTTAGAAACCATCTTCTTACATCTTAAAATTAACCATCATGTCAAATTCCAAGTCCTACCACCTCTGTCAACATAAAGGGCTATGTTGAAATAGGAACCGTCACCATTAATTTGCCAACATTAATTTTGAAATTGGTTTATTATTTCCTAATATTCCACAGAAACGTAATTTAGAAAGCTTTTAAAGGCCTTTTTTAGAGCGTTTGTTGTTCCTGTGAATCTCAGGTGGTAGAATCATCGGCATAAAATATAGCCTGTGTAGGATCAGAGACTGTTACCATTGATTCGCAACTATTACTTTTATATTTGGTTTATATTTCCTGAAATAGCGTAGAAATCGTAATTTAGGACTTTTTTAGAATGCTTTTCGCACCTCCCCTTCACTTCACCCCTTTTTAATTCGAATTTATTTTCGACAGTCCTTCGAGGGCATTTATATTTTATAAGTAACTACCATGCCCTATTTAAAGTTTCTAGCCTTTTCAGTATCACAGAAATCGCAATTTAGAAAGTTTTTAGCGACTGCAACCCTCTGGTGGTAGTGGCACAGACATAAAATATAGCTTATGTTTGAGCAGGTTCTATCACCAACAATTTGTTATCATTATTTTTTTAATCGGTTTGGTATTTGAAAAGATTACATAAAAATTGTAATTTATAACGCTTTTCGCTCACTTCATCTTTTTAAATTTGAAATTTTCTTTCGACAGCTCATAGAAAGCAGTTGCATCTTGTATGTAAATAACATGCCATACTTCAAAGTGTTAGATCCTTCAGTTATGCAAAAAACGCGAATTAGAACATGTTTTGCTTTTTCAACTCTCAGATGGTAGTGACAGCAACATAAAATATAACCTATGTTATAGCAGGGACTGTCACCATTGATTTGCAACCATTACTTTTGAAATAGCTTTGGAATTTCTTGAGATTGAGTAGAAATCGCAATTTAGAACGTTTTTAGAACGCTTTTCGCGCATTTTCACCCCTTTTTAAATATCCAATTTTTTTAAACTGTTCTTAAAGATCATTTATATGTAATACATATGTACCTTGCCTAATTTTAAGTTGCTAGCCCCTACCGATCACAAAAATCGAAATTTGGAACGCTTTTTTGCTCCTGCAACGTCTAGGTGATAGTGATACCGACGTAAAATAGCGTCTATGTTAGAGCAGAGGCTGGCAGCATCAATTTCTTAACATTACTTTTGAAATCAGTTTGATTCTTCCTGAGATATTGGTTACAAATCGGCATTTAGAACGTTTTTAGAACGCTTTTCGCTCATTTTGCTCTTGCATCTCCTCTATGTTAGTGGAAACATATGTAAAATATAGCCTATCTTGGAGCAAGATCTGTCACCATCATTTTAACACCATTATATTTGAAATCGGTTCAGTATTTCCTGAGATTGCATAGAAATTGCAATTTAGAACGTTTTTTACAACGCTTTTTGCGCATTTTGACCCCCCTTTTAAATTTCGATTTTTTTAGGAAATGTCCTTAGAGATTATTGATATCTTATAACTACCATTCTAAATTTTACGATTAGAGGCCCTTCCGTCACGCAAAAACCGCAATTTAGAACGTTTTTCTCCTGCAGCCCCTTTGGGGTAGTGGCACCGACATAAAACATAGCCTATGTTGGAGCAAAGATTTTCACCATCATTTTTGACGCCATTATTTTTTAAATCGGTTTGGTATTTCCTGATATTGTGTAGAAACTACCATTTAGAACGTTTTTAGAACGCTTTTCGCGCATTTTCACCCCTTTTAAATTTCGAATTGTTTAAGAACTGTTCTTAGAAATCCTTTATATCTAATAAGTAGCTGATACTTCAAATTTCATATTTCTAGGCCCATCAGTAACACATAAATCGCATTTTTAGAACGTTTTTTGTTCCTACACCCCCTTTGGGATAGTGGCACCGACATAAAACATAGCCTATCTTGGAGCAAACGTTGTCACTATCATTTTGACACCAATATTTTTTAAATCGGTTTGGTATTTCCTGAGATTATGTAGAAACTACCATTTAGAACGTTTTTTAGAACGCCTTTTGTGCATTTTCACCCCTTTTAAATTTCAAATTGTTTAAGAACTGTTCTTAGACAGCATTTATATCTTATAAGTAACTAATATTCCAAATTTCATATTACTAGGTCCTTCAATAACGCAAAAATCGCATTTTTAGAACGTTTTTTGCTCCTGCACCCCCTTTGGGGTAGTGGCACCGACATAAAACATAGCCTATGTTCTATGTTGGACTAACACCATCATTTTGATACCATTACTTTTGAAATCGGTTTGGTTTTTCCTGAGATTATGTAGAAACTACCATTTAGAACGTTTTTTAGAACGCTTTTTGTGCATTTTCACCCCTTTTAAATTTCGAATTGTTTAAGAACTGTTCTTAGACACCATTTATATCTTATAAGTAACTAATATTCCAAATTTCATATTTCTAGGCCCTTCAGTAACGCTAAAATCGCATTTTTAGAACGTTTTTTGGTCCTGCACCCCCTTTGGGGTAGTGGCACCGACATAAGATATAGCCTATGTTCTAAGTTGGGCGAACAGCATCATTTTGATACCATTACTTTTGGAATCGGTTCGGTAGTTCCTGAGCTTGTCTCCGACAAATAAACAATTTTTACCTCTTTATAATAGGAGTATGATATAATTATATATATAACAATATATAATTATATATATTGTTAATTTATGAACAATTAATTTGCTAATAAATTAATTTTGTTAACTAAAGATAAATTTCTAATAAATGGATTTTTATTTTTGTTAATAAGTAACGCGCGTTGAAATTTTTTAATACACTGTCCCGTATTTTTCAGGTCACAATCCTAAATATTTACAGAAAAAAATCGATCAAAGGATCATGTTCCGCAGAAAAACTAAAATATATGGGCTGTACAAAATGGCTCCTTCAAAATGAGTGCAGCAGGCAGGAAATTCGGTATTCCGGAATCCACCTTGAGGCACAAGATGAAGAAAAAATACTTTAAGAAGAGAAGGTGAGTCCAGAATGTTACTGATCCACAAAATATCCATGAAAAAATATAAGAAGGAAGCAACTCCGAAAAATAAAAAATAAAGCAAACAGTTGAAGGTAAGATGCTTCCAGAAAGAGTTTGATCCAAAAAAAAAACTGAAGGTAAGAAAACGATGGGCAATTAAGATGAGTGCACTGAATGTCAGCAACTCTACTAGGAGACAACTTCGACCAGTGTATTACATGTAGCAGGTGCTTGCACGAAAGCTGCACCATTTGCAACAATAAGTCCATCAAACTTCGGTCAGCAAAAAAGAAAAATAATTAATTGTGGAAATGAAGATGGTCTAATTCTAAACTAAACGTGTTATCAAGTAACATAAGGTTATTTTGTAGTTTATTCTGGACTTGCTCTTCCTGATTCTTTAATTTTTTTCGTTAATTAAAATTCTTTAATTGTTATTAAAAATCTTTCTTTTTTAACACTAGGTTGAAATATTCACATCTAATATATTAATAATTGTTCACAAAACCCTTACAATGATGCCATTTAAGTGTAATTATTATTGACAACAATTTAATTGTAGTTATTATTAATAACAATCTCTCATACCGATGTGCACAATCGCACCAAACCTGTAAGGACATATTGCGCAAAATAGCTCTCTTGGTTTTATTACAACGGTTCTATTAAATTGGAGCATAACAACAAAATAGCAATGGAATTTCATAAATACCAAATGAAATGAAAAATTTTCATGGATAGATTAGCAAAATAATTAATATTAATATTTTTTTTTATTAGGTACTTTGTTGAATTGTGCCCAGACTCCCCTAATTTTACTTTACATCCTATTTAAGATTGAGCCACATGATTTCCGTATTGCTGAATGTAATATACATAATCGTAACAAAATATGTATTCAAGCATTTTTGCATAAGACAGCAACACCTTGACCAAGATCTGAATATTCACGATTTTACCACGTTTGACGTAGAATTTCTGACTTGTTAGAACTAACGTTTTTTCCATGTAGAAAAGATCCCATCATCTTCTTACTTCACTGAACAATCCTCATAGTTTTCAGAAAAAAAAAATATATATATATATATTTTGCATTTGTCATCTCGGAAATGATTACTTTAATTTAGGATACATTGTGCTTAAATGCAACTGTCTTTCATTTCAGTGACTTTCTTGAATCTCAAATTTCTCTTTAAACTACTCTTTCCTGGCAAATTTTTAAATATTAATTCCATCATTTTTTGTAACGTTTATTATGGAAAAACACAAATGTCATACAGATCTTTCAGCGAGAACTATAACCATTTAAGCCTCAATAAGCTTGCACAAACAAAAGGAAAGATCCAGAGCCAAAAGTGTTGATTGGCATGACTTGAAAAAACATTTTTTTGTTGTCCAAGAAATCATTGACTACATTTTTATCGCATATAAATTTATTTTTCTATTTTCTATTTTAGAAATTTCGCATGCTATAAGTCAAACAAAAAATAGATAAAATACTTAATAAGTAAAATATACAGTCCGGAAAAAGGGTTACACTCTTTGAAATTATGTGACAAATCAGCCTATACATATTCATGGGTTTTGTTCTAAAATCTTCATACAGTTAGAGAAGAACTTGCATTAGGGGCTTATCCGGTAATTAAGAAAAATAAAATTAAGATGGTACATGAAAAATACTAGAAGTAGTCAATTAGTAAAGGGTAAGTTTCAAGAAAAAAATTAAATGTAAAATAAACTAATTTAGTACAAAAGAAAATGTTATACATTTTTTTTTTTAGAAAATTTGTTTTTCGTGGTTTTAATCAATAACAGGTGTCGGTGCCTTTAGACCAACGACAAGTAATATTTCTCTAAACATTAAAACGTTGAAAACTAAATATTAGGCATGATCTTTAAATTCCCATGCCCACGTTGTAACTATGTTTATTTTTTTATTTAAAAATGAAGCATGGAATTTTAATATTAATTTATTCATAATTTTCATAATACAAAATGCTATATTATATTTTCTCCGTTCATTGTTTTTCATTAAAAAATAGATATTTCAATCTAATAATATGAATTAAAATTTTTCCAGTTTAATTAACATTAGTGACGAAAAAGGCATGAATAAACTCCGGAACGCAGACGATACTAGAAATCATCAAAATTAGAAAGGTGATTGTAACTTCTTCTTCTGAAAAAAATTTGTAGTTATTATTATTTTGATTACGAGAACATTAAGCTCGTTTATAGAATATATTAGTGCATTTATAGAATATATTAGTCGATTAATAGTAATTCGCCCAGTTAAAATATAAATTGTAACTAATTTTATTTTTGATGTTTCTTACTTCAGTATGATATGTCTGAATTAAAAAAGTAATTTTCTAGATAAGAATTCGTTAGAAAATTCATTCTCGAATATGAAGAATTCATTTCGAATATTTGTATAATCTAGTTATAAAATTATCCAAGTTTTTACTGTTAATTCAACTGTTGCACATATAACATAATCGGACCATCAAATCTTTCGATCCCGGATCTTTTTAATTTTCTAGCATGTAAGAGAATAAAGATTATTTCTTACCTAAAATTTGAACTTTCATATAAATTAATTGAAAATTACAGAAGAACATTTTAGACACCAGCCAAAAAAAAAGCAGGTGAATTAATGTAGTGACTTCTTTGAATTGAGAAATTAATTCAGGGGTTGTTACAATTAGCATACTCAAACTTATAACTCTTTGTAACTGCGTGAAGATTTATGAAATTAAATACATGAACTATTTCTGGAACACTTGATCCAGAAAGCTCAATTAATATGTCAAAGTGATTCGAACATTTGGAAAATAAAATTCCATTAATTTTTAACCCAATCGGGCCCGGGGGTGCATATATACACTTTCAAAAAGAGCATACATAATTTGTTTCAGGCACCAGTAAAAAAGAAAATTAATATTTGTTTTCTTCAATTAGAGCATTTTCATGAAAGTGTAAGTAAAGGTAATTATTTTTAAAAAAGTGTTTCCAACCGAATAAAATTTGTGTAAAAGCCAGCGGTCCAGAAGGGGTTAATATGAGAGCATCCTCCGATGCTATACAGGTATCAATAGGTACAAATAACAGGTTATACAACATATTTATTAATTTTTTTTAAACATCGGACGCTTTAATATATAATTAGTTAGAACATTTTAAATTACCATTCTTGTAACAAAAACAAACTAAATATATTGCAAATGCAAGTGTCCTGGATTTATATAAGACTTAAAAGGATTTACTCTACGTTTTTAAATATTTTAAGACACTTAATGACGTGTCTACAGTATGAGAAAATTTGATTACTTTGAAGTTAAATGGCTACACAAGTTTGATTTTACCTTAAAACATATGGAGTTTTAAGTGCATAGTGAAATCATAAATTAATTAAATATAGTGAAAGAAGAAATATTACACTATATATCCGTTAAAGTATATGCGCTTTCATGACAAAAGAATCAGTGTAGACACAACTAGAAATGCATTTCAAATATGTTGATGGATTCAATATACAGGTCCATCGTGATATGCTTTTGTAGTGAATCGAAATTTGAATATAGATTGACATATTTTATTTAACCCCTTTGGGACGAACGTAATTTACAGAATTTTTAATCTTTTATCACTGGTTTTTAAAAACAGAAATTTTTACCTTATTGAATCGGAAAAACGCTCGGATTAAATAAGGGAAATTTTTCAATAAAATTTTATTGGTGAGAATAATCACTGATTCTGAGCACCTTACGTGGCACGAATACCGGTCGCTCGTCCCCAAGTGTGTTAAAGGAAGTTATTTTGGTATACTTTTATTTCTTTAGTTTACATCAATTTATAACAGTCATAATTAAGTGAAACATAATCTGGTGGATTTAAATATCTGAATTACATATTTTTTCCTAAAATTTAATGATTAATAAATATCATACATTTTAGCAACATCTCTAGCTTTTAAGAGGAAGAAGAATTTTTTTTTATTGTAATCGAAATATTTATATCCAAAAAGTATAATATTGTTATTTGAAATTTGATTTCAAAGAAATTATTTGATACTTTTTTTGTTTCAATTAAATGAGTTCTCTTCGAAATCCTCTGCCAAAGATAATAAAACATCGTATTTAATAATTTTAATTCAAAATCTTGAATTATTTGCTAAATAACTATTTAAAACATTTCATGTTATTACTTTTCAAACAAAAACAAATTATATACGTTGTAAATATAATTGTATTGGATTTCCATCACACTTAAAAGGGTTTACTACATCTTTTGAAGTAGGTTAAAACATAAAATGACGTATCAGAATGTTAGATAAGTTGGAAGCTAAGAGAATATAAGCGCGTAAATGAAATTTCCCGTTAACACATGCGGGCTTTTAAGATATAGTGACATTAAAAATTGATTAAATAAAGAGCTGAAGGAAGTAGTAGTATAATGTATATCCCATTTAAACATGTGTGTTTTTATGCCCAAAAAGTTGACATAACGAAAGGCACATTTTAAGTAGGTTATTCCATTCATTTGATGATGGTATGCATAATATGTAATCAATTAAATTTTGTATCTGCCTTGATAGATGTTATTTATCTGTTTCAATTGTTATAGTTTTTTTCACCTTACATCGGTGCATAAGAAAGTCATAATTAAGGGGGTCCGGGACGCAAAAATCTTCAAATTTTGCAAAAATATTTTATTTCGTTAAAAATTTCTCTGTTTTTTCCTGCTTCAAATGACATTTAAATCATGTTTCTATCTGAATTAGAACAAAAAAAAAAATTATTTACTAAGTTTTGGTTTGTTTTCAAAATTTAGCTTTCAAGCAATGGCTGTCATGGAAACGACTTCTTGTAAAAATGCGTTTTTCTTCATGATAGGTTTTTTTCACCATTTATCATATTTAAATTCTTATAACTCAAGAATAGTTAAAGATAACGGGTTCAAACTTGGAAGATATCTTTTTCAATTGTTTTACTTTAATTTTGATTTTGCATATTTCAAAAAAGTATTTACTTTTGAAAATATGATTTTTTTTAATAAAAGTTGCACCACTTTTTAAAAATTTTTTTGTTAAATATTTAAATTTTTTTTATAAATTAATATTTTTAAAAATGCTGAATCAAAATTAAAACATATATTTCTGTTTATTTAAATGAAAAAAAAATGAAGTTCTATAAATAATATTCCGAGTTATAATGATTTTAATTTACCCCACTTTTCAAATAAATTTTAAATTTAAATTTTTTTCTAAAAAATTATGAGAAGTTTTATTATGTGATTTTGTTTACAAATGATAAGGTTAACCATCACAAAAAATTCATAATTTTAACTCAAGAAAAAAAAAATATATATATATTATTTTAAAATGTGTCCCGGACCCCCTTAAATGAAACAATTTTCAAATCTGGTTTTCATCGTAAATTTTTAAGCTTTAATGCTTATTTTAATTCCTACAACTAAACAAGAGCTATAGATATAAATAACAAAACGAAACTTCTCAAAAATCGAATAATTTAAGCAACATAATCACGTGATTGTTTTTTATTTTACTTAGTTTTGTTCTCGTTTCCGATTAAAATCATCTTCCGTAAATATTACAAAATGTAATTTCATTCTTTTCAATTTTAATTTAAAACATTAAATCAGCTAATAAATAACTATTTAAAACAGTCTAGTTACGACACTCTTAACAAAAACCGACTGAATATATTGTTAGCTTCTTCGCGAGGAACAGTACGTATACGAGCCTATCAAGGTGTACAAAATCTTTGCATTCGGTAGGTTGGTAAATAAAATTTCAAGTCTTAAAATCTCAAATTTTTGCCATTAAATAAACCAAAAACTGCAATGCACGAAAAATGTTGTTAAATTTTTTTCAAAAATGTAAAAGAATCTTGCTGCGAAAGGGTTTATGCCGCTGTCTTGGATTTTCATCAGACTTAAAAGCATTTACTGCATCTTTCAAATTAGGTTAAAACAGTAAATGACGTATATAAACCGTACCGGAAAATTAGATTAGCTCGGAGCTAAGAGCTTATATGTTCGCAAATGAAATTTCCCGTTAAAGCATATGGGATTTTAAAGATATAGTGACATTGCAATTCGACTAAATAAATTGTTGAGGGAAGAAATACAGAGTATGTTCGTTAAAGTATATGTGTTTTCATGTCAGTAAAGCAGAGTAGACATAACGAAAAGCACATTTAAAATTGCTAATAGTATTCAGTAAACATGTCGACGGTGAAATACATATGCTATCGATGAATTTTTAATCTTTTGTGACCGATTTTGTTTATCAACTGCTATTTTTGATAGGATTTGATAGTTTTTTATAAAAAATTTTTGATATGTATATATATATATGTACGTACATATATACATTGATTTAAGATTGAATTTACCTCTTGCTTATAGCTACCATACTTCTTCCATTTTCTTTTTAAGTAAACTAAACTTATTTTTAACCTTATTTAATAAAAATTCTTTTGTTTCTATGTGGTACATATTTGATTCCATTTTTAAAGTAAAATTTCTGGTTAAAAATGTTTTTTAACCTGCAAAAAAATAAATAAATAAATAAATAAAATAGAAAGTTAGCTAAAATTCAGTCTATATATGAGAGTGATAATTAAATAAGACATAGCATAGTGTGTTTAAAAATCTGATTTTCATATTTTTTTTTTTTACTAAATTCTAATGCCTAATTAAGTTCACATCTATACTTTTTAATGAACAGTCACAGCTATTTATAGCAAAGATAAACTTCTCCAAGCAAAGGAAATAAAGCATTATCCTGAAAGAGTAATGTCATTATTGATATTTCGATTTCTAGAAAATCATTTGATTCTTTTTACACTCTTTTATTTAAGTTAATCTGTTTCTGCAAAAAAATAAATAAATAAATAAATAAAATAGAAAGTTAGCTAAAATTCAGTCTATATATGAGAGTGATAATTAAATAAGACATAGCATAGTGTGTTTAAAAATCTGATTTTCATATTTTTTTTTTACTAAATTCTAATGCCTAATTAAGTTCACATCTATACTTTTTAATGAACAGTCACAGCTATTTATAGCAAAGATAAACTTCTCCAAGCAAAGGAAATAAAGCATTATCCTGAAAGAGTAATGTCATTATTGATATTTCGATTTCTAGAAAATCATTTGATTCTTTTTACACTCTTTTATTTAAGTTAATCTGTTTTTTGTACGTAAAAATGGAATTCCGTAATCGATTTTTAAACCACTCCTTGATAAACTAGAATTACAAAAATTACGTACACAAGTGTTTTTCCACAAGTACAAGTGAAATGCAACTATTTAATATTTTTAGAACTTAATTATAAATTAATACATTAATTATAAGGCATTTTTCGTTATCCCGTAACAGGTAATAAATTACCAAATAATTTCTGTAACTCATACAATTGTATGGAATTTAAAACAACAATGGATTTCATTATGCGCCAATACACTCTCTCCAAGGTATGCCAAACAACTGCCATAAACTCCAACAATGAAAAATTTTAACTACTAAATTGTGGAAAAATAAATTATAAATATATATTACAAAATTAAATTTTTTCGCCAAGTTTAAAATTATTCTTTATAAAATTTCCTTTTTAATAATATTCCATATATTATACCGGCTTATTAATTAAGAACCCTAGTCTATTAATCTCTATAAGATCCTAATCCATCTAATAATATTTATTCCAAATTGCGTAAATCCAAAAATGGAGCTAACTATTTATGTTTCTTTAATAAAACCTTTTATTATTTAAATTCCTATTAAAATTTGCTATTAAATCCCGGTGTATCAAATTCCTCTAAAATCTTTATTAAATTGCTAAAATATTATAACTCATAATTTATCCCGTTTACAAAAAAGCTATTTATTTAAAATCATTCTTCGATTAAAGATATACAGGTGCCTACTATAATATTTCAGTAATTTTAAGAAACTTATTCCGCGACAGTAAATTCATTTTTCTTTATCGTCTGACGGAGAGAAAAGTTATTTTTAAGTGCAGAAGAGACTAAATTTTGTTTACACCTAGTGCGTCTGGGTTCAGAGCTGTTCGAAAGGTCTAGAACAATGTTTGGCGCCAGGAAATCTGCTTACTTCCAAATTAATCCGACCAGAAATATTAAAACCCGTTTAAAGAGCGATTATGATTGAGAGAGAAAAATCAGCTGATTTTATTGTAACTTTTCGCCGACAAAAGTATAAGACTATTTATGGCAGCCAGATACGCATGCCGAACAGTGGGCAGAGCAGTGCGCAGTGTGTGTGCAGAAGACAGAGAAATGTAAAAAGATGTAGAGTAGAATATCGAGAGAATAAATGTGGGATGTCAGAGTTCAGATGGAAGATTTTCTAAGACTTCGAAAGTGGACATGAAGTTCCTTTCTCCTTCATAAATGACAATTACCACCTGGATGTGAATCATATGTTTAGTATCGAGTGAAATGAGCTTTTCCCTACAAAAAACTGTACTTGAACATGTCAAATAAAATTGGAAATTAGCTCAGTTGACTGTTTCTCCGTTATTGATTTTCATCTATTTTTGTCTTTATTAACCAATACGCCTCACAGTGGAGTATTTGACCCGAAACCCTGCCAAAAAATATTTTTCTATGTAAGTATAGTCCAATTGCCTCGAAACTCTTAGATGATACTAGGTATCACAATGGTATGTTCGGTATTGTAAATGAAGTCTATAGCAATTACGGTTCATTTACAGAGACACCCCCAAAAATTCCCTTACATTATGGTCTATGGGAAAAAAATCTTTTCGCTGTATTTTAATGATATCACACTATTTTAAACACACTGAAATTTATATACATCACTGAGGTGTACTAAGGCTCGTATTGTAGAATATGGTGTGCACAGAATATATCGTTCATTTACAGGGACACACAAAATAATTTGGCTGAAAAATAAATTTAACTATTGAAGCCTACAACCAATAATTGTTGGAAGTGAGTTTGTAGTTGTGATAGGCGTTTTTAAATTGAAATACTTTTTTAAATATTACTTGATGTGGATACATTCTATAAATCATATACAGGACTGTTCAAAAGTTCTCAAGTACATTTCCGTTTATTCACTGAAATGGCTGAATGGAAATGTTTAACTGTGCTTTGCATTTCACTGAACTAACTTTTAGCATGCTATGTAGTATATATACAAATCGATAGCTTAGTATAATATTTTATATATTAAAAGCTGACGAAGTGTAAGTAAGATTTTAACCCTTCACATAATAATAAGTATATATATTTTATAAATATTTTGAAAACTAAGAAAAAAAAAGAGACATCATTTAAGAAGTGCATAAAGAAAAAAGAAGTTAAAATATTAATTTACCAAGTAGATGTTTTAAAAATACGAATACATCCTATGCCTATAGACTTAACATTACCGAAGGGAGTTTTGAAGTTGAGTGACTAGCAGCCTTAAATGTTTACTGTTTATAAGAGAAAAATAATTGTTGATAGATTTTTTATATTTCCTAGTATGTTTAATTAAATGTATTTAACTGTACTATCTATAAAATTTATTATTTACATTTAATTGGCTTTAATAATAATTATTACATTTAATTTACATTAAATAAAGATTATTTACGTTTGATAAAGTTACATATAATAATACATTTAATAAAGTTGAGTCTCTAAGTATAGAGATGTTGGTTTTTTAGTGTATTTAATAGATTACCAGTTTCAATCTGATTCGTCAGAACTCTGTTTTTCATCTTCTTCATCACACTCTTCTTGACTTTTGTCAGGATACCATCAGATCTAGGTGGAAGAAGAAGTTGTAGGGTCTCGCTACTGTATGGCTTGGTCTTTTCCCTTGTTCTTTGTCTAGAGCACTTTATAAAAGAATCACTGCTTAAAAGAAGCAAATTTGGCAATCTCTATTGCAAATTTCTTTATTGCGAACTTCTCTATTGAACTTTCTTAAGTACTTTGTACGGCACTGTCTAAAGTGTTTGTTTCAAGTCTCGGACATTTTTCTCACCGTTGACCAATGAGTACGACTGCTTTCTTAATTACAGTGCCACCATGAATCAAAACCTTGTGCATTGTTGGATGGGGGTACCAATTATAAAGGTTCACATTCAGCCTTGCTGTTTCATCCGCAGATGTATGGAACTTTTTTTCGTCAATGCGATGCCGACATTTTATGACGTCCAATATTACTTACAATCATTTATGCGTCTACTCAAGACTTCATTAATTCCCTCCTTTCTCCCCTTATCTTCTACCTATGAGCCCCCAAAACTAATTAGAGAAATTGTTTTTAGTAAATAAGTATTTACAATTTGAAGCCGATCGGATATTTCTATCAAGAGTTTCGAGTTTCGTGCGTATGTACGAACTTACATATGTACATACATGCATACATACAGAATCTGCAGGAGCAAAAGCTCTCATGTAATATCCTGTAAGCTAAAAATCTGCAATACGGGAGTAAAAATATAGTTTTTATCTCTTTGATTCGGTTACCGCAAAAAATGGAATTTAAGCAGTCCCCCAGGAAAAAATTATATAAAAAAATGGCAACAATATGCGGAAGATTTTTTTTTTGCAGAAATTGGCACTCAAGACTATAACTAATACGATTATAATTCAAACATGGTCGGGCAAAGCGCGGTACATATTTAAAAAGCTTTCAATATGTTTAAATTAGAGCCAAAAATGCTTTAAAAACAACCCTTTTATACATTTAATGTTTTTTTATTGCATTAAAAAGTAAACTATTTAAATTAACACATTAACACTAATCTCTGACCCTTTGTTAAAAACGTAAGCCCTGTTTAGTTTCAATTCAACAATTCACTGAGCCAGAAAAAAAAATATATTTAACCATAACAATAATGCCAAAAAAAAAAACAAAAAAAAAACCACGTTTTCTCACAAAGGAACTTCCTCTTCAACTGAGGCCAGGAGCCACCGGATATAACTGAGGTTCCTAAAATAGACATAGATCGATTAGTTTATTAAAAAATATGATTTTTACAATTGTTGACGAAATTTTAATTTTTGCATTTTTGGTCAGGATTTTGGGTCAAATACTCCACTGTGCCCCTGTGCGAATTAAAATGGAAACCCAAAGAAACATGATTGTCGCCAACCTCTACTGTCATTACATCACATATATAATCGGTCAAGTGCGAGTATTACTTGCGTAGAGAGGGTTCCATGCAACAAATATATGTATTGATAACACTTATTTTACAAAAAATCGTTGCTAAAAGAATGGTAAGTTGTTTTCGAGGGTTTAAAAGTCCATTGCGCATAGAGTACACCGCCCGCGTCTTTATAAATGTCTAAAACGCTCGTGTCTTTAAAGGTTAATATCTCGTCTAATAACCGGTATTTTCTGTTTTCAAAAATCATTATCAACTATCCTTTTATAGATCCATGACAATAGGTACATAGAGCGCTCCTCAACGCCCTTGCTGAGCGGCCACAAAGTGAAATTTGTGTGTAACGGAAAAATGCGTTTTTCTCAAAAACTATTTGACCTATGGTAATCCCTATAGTTTTCCTGCAAGGTTTAAATAAGCTTTTACTAACCTTAATTTTTTCATAATTTTAGTTTCAATAAATTCGGAATTAGATGGGGAGGAACATATTTTTGCATTACCTTTTCGACGGCATCTCTGAAAATATAACACCTAAAATTAAAATAAATGTATTTTTGAGTTCGACGTTAAGAGAGTTTTCACACCACATACAAAAATAATATTTTTATTTTCAATTAACTTAATTAGCAACCCTATTTTTTTACTATATATATTTGTCAATGGTTAATCATCTATAAATATATGGGTCAATTGCCTTTTTTTTTTAATTCTGCCAAATTTGAATTGTTTTCATAGTCTACGGGCAAAACGGGCTCTGACAGACGGATAGACAGACACACGAATGATTTTATAATGCATCCGTTTCGACTTTTTTAAATATGGAACCTTATATATGAATAGTGTAATATTTAAAAAGAAAATATGCTTTTATAAGCCAATAGTTTAATATTAATTAATTTACTATTATACATTACGAAATCAATTTAGAAATTCTAAAAATATTTTTAATTTGACGTTTCATTTTTCCGTTGCTGTTGTCCTATGTAAAAACACAAACCGAGCAAAAAATACAGATTTTTTAATAAAATCACTTGCTTGCGCTTTTTACCAAGTGTTAAACAAAACCAATGAATTTTTAATAATTCAGTTCTGTGCCCACGCCAAATTTATGTGTTGTAACGGACCTTATATATATATATATATATATATATATATATATATTTGTAAAAGAATGTAAAACCGTAATTTTTTTTTTTTTTTTTTTTTTTTTTTTTTTTATGACCGGAGGTTTTTCTTAGTAAATATTAAGAAAGCTACTGTATTAAAAAATGTGAGAATTTGTTGTATTATAGAGAAATGTTTGGTAAACACGTTGATGCAGACAGGTTTTAAATGGAATAATATTTTTAAGAGTTATTCAATGTTAAAGTTGGTCAAAATCGTTCCATTAAGAAAGTTTGAACAAAAACTGCACACATGAATTTAACCAATTTCTCTAAGGATATACGCAACAAACTCGCGGTGAGAAGACTGTATTCATTTCTTTTAATTTGCAATTTTTTGTGAGGATTTGTCTCAATTTTTTATTCAAATTTTCAACACTTAAAGAGAATTTTTTTCATATTTTTAAAAAAGTTTATTATTTTAAATTGTTGTCAGTTGTAAAAACAGCACAAATAATAATATTTCCATTAAATTAAAAATTTGCATATGAACTAATACTTCATCTAATACACTTAAAATTACACTTTAACACGTGACTATTATAAAAACAAATAAATTAGAATTAAATGAATACTAACGTGAAAATAAAAATCTCAAAATTACTGAATGGTGTATATAAAATAAATTAAAAACTAAACAAACATTAAAATAAAATTAAAATAATCAACGTTTCAGTCATCATCTATGACAATCGTCAAGAAAGAGTTATTTATTGCTTTTAAAGCCAAACTGTCTTGAATTTATAACGAACTTTTTTAATTCAAGACGGTTTGGCTTTGTTCTTTAAAAGCAATATAAAACTCTTTCCTAACGATGGTCATAGATGATGAATGAATCGTTGATTACTTTAATTCTATTTTAATGTTTGTTTAGTTTTTAATTTATTTTAAATACACCATTCAGTAATTTTGTTATTTTTATTTTTAGGCTAGTACAAAACTTTTAATGGTGTAAATGTCCAGCTCTTTTATTATTAGGATTAAATGATTGAAAATTACGTCATAAACTTGTATTTACATGTGAATATTAAAGAAAAAGGAAACTTTAAAATAATGAATCATTAATTTGTGTTAAAAGCAGTAAATGGGGGAAATTTCGTCATATTCAAAATGGTGAGATAATAACATTGCCAAACAGTTTAAATAAAAAAAAATAATTACACGAGACATTTATTTAGTTTTCGAGATGGTCTTTTAAACTATTGTCGCCAATTCAAAGACAGCGCAAATGCTAATATTTCCTTTCTATCAGTAAAAATTCCTTCATGTGAATATTAAAACGAAAAAGAAAACTTTGATAAAAATTACGTCATATTTAAAACAACACATTTAAAATGCCTTATTTAAAACAATTTTTTTACGTCGTTGTTAAATAATTCCAGGAGGGAAAGACCATGTAGTCTTAGTTCATTTTAGTTTAGCTTATTTTCAAATGTTTAACTAATCTTATTTAATCAAACACGAAAAGAGCCATTAAATGTCTTAACTGCAGTTTATTTTGCCGTAAAATCACCCAGTAAAAGGTAAATTGATGAAAACCCATTTACAGGGATATCGGAACCTTTTTTTTTATGTATAACTCAAATTTCCATAAACTTTTAACAGCCGATCAAATTAGTGTGTTTTTTGAGCCAGCGATGGCTTTATGGGGGTTAGCAAGCGTAGCTCGTAGAGCTCGGGTCAGAATACCCTAGTGTATAAAAAATTATTTTTACTTTTATACTTATTCGTTTTACTTAGTTTGGCTCTCACAGTTCACAAAACTCAGTTACTCAAAATCACAAAACAAAACATAGCTTATTAATTTTAATTCGAAATCTTGAATGATTTGTTAAATAGTTGTTTAAAACAGACTTAACTTATTTGGATATTTGGCGCCATAGCCTCTTTTTTTTCCTTAATTCAGCTTTATGTTCTTTAAATATAAAATATTATTATAAAAAATACCTTATTAATAAACTTGATAGGTATACCCTAATACAAAGCGGTCCCTAGATTGTACCTATTACGCCTAAGCACAACATGCTGATTGCCGGGATAACATCTCGTTAATTAAAATCTGTGTGGTTTGTCGATCGGTTGAATAATTGTACACGAGTTAGGTAAGGGAAAGAAAAGAAAGATAAAAACGCAACATAAAAAATTGATCATCATGGGATGTTTAGAAGCTTACATGTATGTAGGGTCTCTAAGTTTAAGAAATATTCAAGAAAGAACTTAAGAGGAAGGACTGATGAAAATTAGAACTTGTAGAGAAAGGATGTCTTTTTAGAACAGTGGATCTTCTTCCGGGCCCTTGAATTAAAAGTGGAGCCTTTGCTTATAATCTGCCGCTCGGGAGTAATACTTAGAATTTTATAGAGTAGTGTAAAAATTTTATGGATTATGCCCCAAAGACATTTTTGTCAAATTTCAATTTGTCAAATGACAAATTGTCATATTTTATTACCTGACTTTCAGTAAATGTTAGTATTTAATTAATATCAATGAGTAGATTTGGAATAGATGCTTCGATTTTGATACTTATTTTTATCATGGAATAGGCTAGTTCTTGTAGTTATCCAAGAAGAACTAAAGCATCAATAAAAAAAAAAAATAATTTACAATTTGTGGAAATTTCCTTATCATTCACCTACTTTCAGAAAGCCACTAAAAACATGCTCACTCTATCGCCGGTATTTTTCTTAATTTTCGCGATATTTGACTGGGTTTTTTTATGAGTTGTTATATAGAATTGACTATTAAATTACGTAAAAAACAACTTTGTTATCGTTCGCGGTGCAGATAAAAATTATTTCATACAGTGCTTATATTTCATAAAATATTTAATATATTAAAACTCCAATTGCACCGTATTGTTTCTGCTATACTTTACTAACCTCTCTGAAACTGGCGTCAAATTTCGTTGAAAATCCTGCATGATGATATAAGCAAAAAGCGTGCAAGAATGTTTTGAAAAAAAAAAATCTGTATATTTCCATGAATATACGTGTTATTCTTACACAAATCAATAATCACGATGTACAGTATCCATAGATTTGCATTCAGCAGCGGTAGATCATTTCGTGTTTTTTAATTTACAGTGTAACCCCAAATATTATAATTTTTCTTTCACTTTTTCGTTGGCCCCCTAATTGGTCTCCTTATCAAATCGACATTGATACATATGAGAATTGGATTACATATGATGCTATTAACTAGGAATTTAAGAGCTGAGTGAGAAAGTTTCTCAAAACGAGTAGCCAAAATTCAATAGGAACTTTAAAGTAAACAAAAAACAAAAAAAAACAGAAAAAAAAATTAGGCATCCTTAGTATGTCCTATGAGTGTTATGTCCTATGTGTGTTAAGTATAATCTATATAAATTTATATTTGCTTTCTTTAATGTTAAAATTTATATATGAAGGGAAAATAAATGCTTTAGGTATGTTCTTGAGGCTTTTGCCGTTCTTTAATTCATTAATAAATCAATGTTTTCATCGTTATTATTTCTTTAACTTATTTATCTATTTAAGAACATCCGGCTTTCGAACTTGGAGATACACAACTCATAATTAATTAAATATTATTAAATTTATCTGAATTATAATACCATAATCTGAATTATTCCATTGTTTACATAATATGGTAAAATTATATGCTAAATTATATGGTAAATAATATGGTAAATATTTCTTAAAGTAAAAGAAATACAACTAAGTGCATACGAGTTGTCGGACATAATGGAGAATATTTTTTGACTCCCTTTTAAATAACCGACTAAATATATTGAAAAATGCAGTTGTATTGAATTTTCATTTGATTTAAAAGGATTTACTGCATCTTTTGAAGTAGTTTAAAACACTAAATGACGTATGTACCGTATCGGAAAATTAGATTAGTTCGAAGCTAAGAGGCCATTCGCACGCAAATGAAATTTTCCGTTAAAGGATGTAATGGAGTTGTAACCCCTTCAGATCCATTGTGTGGATGCGTGGTACATGGGATTATGCCATCTATGAGCGAATGGATTAATGTCATACATTAAAAATTTTCTAAATAAAGAGAAATAGAAGAGAAAATATTCATCTCAGTGTAAGTGTTTTCATGCCAAAATATAGATAAGGCACGAATAAAAGTACGTTTCAAATACGTTGTTCTTATCGGTATATAATTTGACTAAATGCATAAATTATGAATTAGATTTTTCATTTTCCCTGACAGAATTTTTCATTTGGTATTTTTGATAGACAGGCTTTTTATTTATAAAGTTTTGTTAGATATTTTTTTAGAAAAAATAGGTGAAAGCACATTCTAAGGAAATTGCTGTTTTCAATGTAAAATTCAACAGCAATATCCATAAAGATTGAATCAGATTTTGTACCTGACCTGAAGGATTTTTTTTTTCTTTTTTTTTTTTAGACTTTTTTTTTCTTTTGTTTTTACCGCAGTACTGAAAAATAACTTAAAGCATACTTCAAATAATTAGAAATTGACTATATAAAGGTTTATAAAGTCAGGAATAAGTAATTCCTTTTGATTAAATACATGAGACGGAATATATATGTATCAATTAAAAAAAAACAAGAAATAATATGCGTAAATAATCGATTTTATTTTGAATATGACCTGAGAAGTTTTTGTTTTTTTTTCCTTAAATGTTATTTTCCGATTCACATTTTTTTTTTTTATTATTTAAAGCTTTCATTGCGTTATTCTAAACAACTGTACAAAAAATGAAGAAATATTTTTAAAAGGATGCTGTTTCCAATATGCACACTTCTCCTTTGCATTTCACTTATGGTTGTGGGTTATTTTAAATTATCGATATCATTAGAGTGTATTTTACAGATTTCTATGAATAACAGAAAATGAATATCAATGAATGAATCTCATAACAGAAAATGAATATAAAAAGATAAACCTTCGCACAAAAATGACACACATTTAAATCTTACTTTTGGGCAATTCCATTGTAATAAACTAACAGCCATAGAAGGGAAAATCGCCTTTTCTTATTTTTAAGATAATAATTATTTAATTCGTAGACTGCTACAATTAGCATATGATATTACAAAATAAATTAATATAGTTATAATGAATGAATAATTTAATGTAAATAATTATAATGAAAAAATGATATTGTAACAGACAAACAGGAATTACTGTGCTTTTCTATTACTTGAATGTTTATATATATTACTTATAACATAACATACAATTTATTATAACAAAAATGACTTTTCATTCAGAGGGAGTTCAGAAACTTACTTCTTTCACAAGATTAACAAATTTTTCATAACCAAAAGGTTACATATTTTTCATAACCAAAATATAGTTATGAAAATGTGTAATCTTACCTGTAACAGATAAACAAACACGTAAAAAAAGCTATGCTGATTATAATGGATTTTATTGATTTTGAATGTTCAAAATTTTATAAAACGCATAAAAAATATAAAATATATAGGTTTAATACTATAAAAAATATAGATATATTGATTTTTGAAGTAAAAAATAAAATACTAAAAATGGAAACATTGCCTTGTAATTGCAACCGTCGATATGACATCAGCGTTACGTATGGGCATGTTTTTGCTTTATGATGTCGATCTAGTATTTGTGATTGCTATACAAAATGCTATTCAGGCATACTATATGCAAATGAAAGTGTATGTTTCAGCTATAAGGTATAGATACAAATTTGAAGCAATTTTCAATTCCAACATCCACAAAAGCAATTTGCTTTATTTTCACTCGGTAAATATTTCTTTGAAAGGGATGTGAATTTAACAAATCTTGAAAAAAAAAAAAACAATACAAAATTATAAGGAACAAAACAGACTTAAGTGGAGTCTTCTCTCACTTGAAAACACCCGCTTCGTAATGTTAAACTCATGGGCAGGTTGTTTTCGAATTTCTTTTTTACATTTGAATATTTTTAAACGATATATATATATATATATATATATATATTTTTTTTTTTTGTATAGGATAGCTGATAGATGATATGGCTATTTTTTACTTTTCTTTTTTATTTCGGTGTCAGATTCTTAACAAAGGCTTTTTAACTTTCAGAACCGGTTTCGAAACTGAAAGTACCCTTAAAAAAATCTACAACCAAAATCGAAAAAGTCACAAAGGCCCTATTACAGATCGAGCTCAGCTATCCTATGCATAAAAATCGTTTAAAAATATGCAAATTTAACGAGGAATTTCGAAAACAACCTGCCCATAGGATTAACATTAGCAAACGGGTGTTTTCAAGTGAGTGAAGAGTCCCCTTAATTGTAATATAAACAAATTTATCAATTTGAATCCAATAACCAGATAAAATAAACTTATAAGATGTTTTGAACTGTGTATTTTTTCATTCTTATTCTACAGAAAATCAGGGCTTCGAAAATTCCGAAAATATTCTTTTCATATACAGTAAAACCTGTTAAAACGGAATCGTATCGTTTTGGACGAATTTTTATCTTAGCCGATTTTATTATTTTATATTTATAGCATATTACAAATACGATTATACATATATATATATATATATATAAGAATGTTTTCATTCTTTTAAAAAATTTGTGTGATAGGACAATTGATTTTACTATTATTTATTTACCAAAGTTCCATTTAATAAAATTATTATTTTTAATTAATAAGGAAAACAAAATTAAACGCAACCTAACCTATATATAACGAAATCCCGCCCCAAACAGAAAATTGTCCTCTTTGCGAAAAGCGTAGAATATTATTTTAATAAAAGGCGCAGTAAAAAGACGTTTGCGATTCCATCTTAGAAGGTTATACTGTATTATTTTTATACATGGTTATTTTGTAAATGCACGGACATTTGCCGCCATCTGTCGGTCATCGCGGAAAGGAAATATTCTTCATATAGAAACTTTTGATTCATTTTGTTTCATACGTATTTCCCCTATCTTTACTACAAAATATATTTATCTTCTGCCATTAAAAGAATAAATAATTTTAAAAAAAAGTAGAACTTAAAATAAAAAATAATTTTCTAACACAGACGAAATATAGATTTGAAAAGCGTTTAAAATTTAATTTACAATAAACAAATAAAAATTAAATAATAGTTTTTAACACCTTGAGAGGCAAGAAATTACGTTTGTGTAATGCTGAATTCCCACCGGAAAATGTGAAAAATTTTATTTCAAAATAAGCAAAAGCAATTTTACGACTTTTTTCCACCAAAGTTAGAAAAGTAAAATTTATTTATTTATTTATTTATTTTCTGGTGCAAATCTTCATTAATCGTGCAAATCTTCATTAATCGATAAAATATATCCCACCGCTCCTCAAGGGGTTAAACATTGAATCACTGCTGAATCACAGGCGCGGCTTCTATATTTATCTGAAATGATCCCCAAAAAGATATTTTTCTTAGACAGTTTTTTCATTGGTATTTTAAATATATTAATTATTTATCTTGTATATTTAAGTTATAAAGAGATACATTAATGAAAAATTAGGTATTCAATTTTATCCACAATAAATAAATAAATAAATAAATGGTGGGGAAAATATAAAATTTAACAGCGTAAAGTAATAGTTACATGTAATCAATACTGCAGTACACACACGAATATATATATATACAAAAGGTCTAAATGTAAATAAAAATATCAATAATGAAGATTTTTTTAAACTATAAAATTGATAAAAATCGCATGTTGGAAATGTACGTTAATTCCAATATCTGAAAAATAATAAAATGCAAATGCTGCAAATTTAAAAATAACGTTCTTTTGTGGTGAGAACAAATAGATTATATCCCCACATTTTTTCCCATAAAAAACGAAAGTATCATTATAAAGATATAATTTATGCCGCATAAATAATGCATAAACACAATGTCTTATTTAAATATGCCACAGGAAACTTTAAGAATATTTTAAAGTTCAATTACTGGGAATGTACTGGCGCCAAGTAATTTTTCTAAAAAAAAATTCTAAGGGTGAGAAATCATCTTCAAAAATGCAACAAATAATTCAAAGAAAATTTTAACGGCTTTGGGAGCATACACATAAATATCACTTTGAAAAATGTTGATAATCTGTAAAGGATGCTATAGTCGAAAAGCAGTTTACAACAGAAATGTTGATATCCATGCATTGAAATTGAATTTTTATTCTAATTATTTTGTTTGGGGGATACTAAACATGAGTATTTGAAATGCAAATGAATGTATGTAAGAGAAAAGTCAAATATACGTATTAAACAGGAGATGAGAATGTGTTTTACGTTACGTTTAAAAGTATTATCATGATTTAAGAGCATTTCGAAAAGAAATTGGGTTATAATAAATTATAAATACATTAAAATTTAAAATAATTTTGAATAAAATCTGTAATTGATGAACAGTATAATATAGATTTATTGATGTACAGTATATAAAAGGTGCATATCTATATTATAAAGGACAAACGTGCCCGTGCGTAATGCTGACGTCATTTTGACGGTATCAATGAAAAACGATTAAATTTAACTTTCAATAAACGATATAGCATATATATAACTACTTAAAAGGTGACTCAAACATATAAAAATATTATTTATTGCAACCCGACATCTTTCGAACACACACGCGTTCATTTTCAAAGGGAAAAAGATGACTGACTGAATAGAAATACATTTTAAAAACAAAAACAAAATCGTACGCATGCGCAAGCGGAGTTCAGGGATTTTTTGATATTGAAAAATATTTTGATATGAAAATGATTTGATTATATGATATGATTTGATATGAAAAGGACCTTTCTTGATAATAAATTAATAAAGAATACAGTGGCGTAGGAACTTTGTACAAACAGGGGGAGCCGGGGCATATTGCGGAAAGCTAGTGGCGCGGATCATTTCGTTCATTTTGGAGGGCTCCTTCATAATGCATAGCTGCCAACATTTACGCTTTCGTGCTATCAGCAAAATGTAACAGAGATTTTCATCTTGTTTAATCACGATATTTTGACGATTAAATAAGACAAAATTTACTATAAAATTTTAGTGGTAGGAAGAAAGCGTAAAAGTTGGCAGCTATGATAATGTTGCACGTTTCACAAACAGGAGTGTAAAATAGAAGCATATCAAATGAACACCGACTCTTTAATCGAGTTAAAATAATTTTTAATAGAAATACTTGATACATAGAAACTTAATTTATGTGCGATCCCGAATACAATATTCAAATTTAAGGCTTCTCCCACTTCCATTTACCAAAAAATAAAGTGCTTTCTGTTGTTTTGCTTACAAATTCTTTACAAATCTCTTCCAGATCAATTTTAAAGGCCTCCTCTTTATAAATATGTTATCGGTGCACGTAATTTGTAGTAGACCTATATAAGACCCCCTTTTTTCTGGAAATCGGGAGGGTTGTAAACAATGAGAAAAAAAGGGGGAAGGCACAAACAAGTGTGCTCACCACCCCCTCTCACTCTTCTCTTTGTTGTTTATTGCGTGAATTTCCTAGAAAAAGTATACTTTATTTTTTAATTTAGCAATGTATCGTAAACAGATGTGGTGCGAGAATTTCTCCCGGGGGAGCTGAGCCCGTCTGAAATATTCCAGGGGGAGCCACAGCTCCCCCGGTTCCTACGCCCTTGAAAGAATAGTTATGGAAATAAATTGGAGCGTACTATTTATAGAAAGCAATGCAGATCTAACAACACTATTCCTTTTGATTGTAACTCACCATTTTCATATAAAATTGCTGCCTACAGGTTTTACGTTAAACGTGCCTTCGAAGTTTGTACAGATAAATACCTAGAAAACGAGATTAGTATAATAAAACATATTGCTATTGAGAATAGTTTCCCTCTTCAATACATTAATAGATTAGTTAATAAAGCAAAACAACCAAGATAGAAGAATGAATTAAGTTTGAGCAAGTCTATTTATTGCACATTTGATTATATCCCACAGTTTTATGAGAGATTGAAATATGGATTAATAAAATTTAATATTAATTTAATTGCTAAACCTACAACAAAATTGAAAGAATTCATTCACAGTAAAATTGATCCCATTCCCGATTATGAAAAAGCAGGAGTTTACATCATCCCATTCAGCACAGAACAACATAAGAATTTATTTTATATTTGTGTGATATCTCGAAAATTTAAGGAAAAATTAAAAGAGCGCATTGCTGATATTAAGTTTAACAAACCAAGTACAGCTTTATCCAGATTGCATCAAAAAGAAAATATAAAGATAAACTTCGACAAAGCTAAAATGATCATTTCAACGTCTAATCATTACTCTTCCATAATCCGTGAATCCACTGAAATTTTACTTAGAAGTGATAGTGTTTGTAACGATGTCCTTTCGTATAATATTCCCGCAATCTGATACAATATTCTAAATATTTCAAGACCTCCTGATAATATGAACTAATCTTTTCACCCCTCTGCAGAGAAATGGACTGAACTCCGTTTGCGAATCCGTACTATTTTGTTTTTGTTTTTAAAATGTATTTTTATTCAGTCAGTCATCTTTTTCCCTTTGAAAATGAACGCGTGTGAGTTCGAAAGATCTCGGGTTGCAATAAATAATATTTTCATGTGTTTGAGTCACCTTTTAATTAGTTATATGTATGTTATATTGTTTATTAATAACAAGGTGAAAATTTCCTTCGTGACACTAGGTGTTTAATATAGTGTTTTGACTCTATTTAACTTTCAATAGAATTTTCTTAAACTTTTAAACATCGCACATTTTCAATTTTTGCACCGTACAATAGGGAGAAAAGGGTACTTTAAAATTAAAATTGTTTGAAAACTGTATTGCAATTTGCTTGAAAAATGTATTGCTATTTACTAAACTTTTATTGTTTAAAAACGAAAAAATCAGACATGATTTTTTTAATCTACGTCTATCGCATTGCAGATGGTTACGTAAGATAGATCCGATTATACTTAAATTAATATAAATAGATCAACATTTGTTTCCAGTTTATGTGATATGACGAAATTAAAACATTCTTCAATTTATAAATAAACCAATAAAATCTAAATGCAATAAAAATTTAAGACATGTGATCCAACTATGCACTTGAACCACTAAAATGATCAAAAATAATAATCATAAACAAGGAAACAGGAATTCTGCTTTTTCAGAATTTAGTGTCCCCCCCCCCCCCCATTGTTGAAAAAAATACATTTATAGATAAATAGTACAAAATATATTTCAGTTTTAAAACTTAAAGCACACGATTTTATTTTATGTAATGTGACGTCATTTGCATCCGCTTAAGAATTCCACATTTACGATCCACGCTTTAACATCTGCAGTAAAGCATGCATAGGGCGTCACTATCGCAAAATAATACACGAATGCAGCAAGAAGATGCCGTCCTTAAAGAAACTCGGCAAAAAAAGGCTATCTAATGATTCATAGGCCTTCATTTGTTTGTAACATTATTTAAAATTAAATATAGTTTATAATAGCTCCATATTTTAATAGAAATCATTCGTTTATATTTTTTTCAAAATTGCCCGTAAATTAATTACATTTTCTTTCGGTTGTTATGAGAAAATGGCAACAAATATATATAATTACTATTTTAGAGCTATTTCTCCTTTACTTTCTGCAGAAATGGAGTACTTCCGTGGCCAATATTAAGCAAATAGATCTAAAAACTACAAAAAATTAATATTTCAAAAATAAATGGAGATGCAGTTTTCAAACAAATTGAATTTAAAAGTACTTTTTTCCCCTAATACAAAAATTGAAAATGTGCGATGATTAGAAGTTTAAAAAATTGCTAGAGAGTATTTAATTATACAATGATACATCTGCTTTGTTTTACGGCTGTGTTATACAACGTAACGTTACCTTTTGGAGACGACACAAAATAAAATGGGAGAAAGAAATAGCATCCTGGAGGCTAATAAAAAATGCCTGATTTTAAATAGTGATATTTTGAGATTTCTTCGGCTTACGGGCTTTCTTCTGCGGGCGCGAGGCCAGTACAAAACTATAGCTTTCAAGAAATTTCACAGCTTTATTTAATGTAAAATACTATTTTTCTTATAACTATGATTTTTGGTATTGTTAGTGCGTATTCTAAAAAAATATATTAAACGTAAAATGTCTAATATAGTTATCAATTAAATAAATGGTCATCTATATTCTGTAACCCGGGAAGCCCGGGTCTATCCCATTGAACCTATAATTGCGCTAAGACCTTTTTTTTAAATATAGATATGATTTTTGGAATTGTTAGTATGCATTCTAAAAAAATATATTAAACGTAAAAAATCTAATATAGTTATCTATTAAATAAATTTTTAAAGAAAAAAATTCCTATTTGGTGATCTAAAAATTTAAATTGCACGATTACAAATATGCTAGATTTGTGTGTTTTTAATATTAATCTTTTATTTGTTTATAAAAGAAGTATTAATTTCGTTAATTTGACTTTCATAAATATGTTAGATTGGTCTTTTTGTTAATATTATTCTTTTATTTGTTTAGAACGGAAGTATTAATTTTGTTATGCAAAAATAGTCAGAAACAAATTCTGAAAATTGTTTGTTGCTTTATGCACAAAATGCTTATTATTATTATGCATTGAAACCGGCATGTGATAAGATAAACTTAAAAAAAATCGTGCTTAAAAATTATTTTAAAAAACATAATACATCAGTCAATTCAGTTTTTAAACAAATTACATTTGAAAGTATATTTTTTTTCCTATGCGACGAAAATTGAAAATGTACGATGGTCAGAAGATTAAAAAATTTCAGTAGCGAAAATTTCAAGACCGAAATTTGACGTGAAGTGTTGCCATTCGCTAATTGACGTCAGAATTACGCACAGATACGTTTCTTCTTTATAATATAGATACGTAATCAGTAAAATATAATAAAGATCAGTTATTAGGATGTGGTTATAAATTGAGGCTCTTATGCTTGGTATTCCGGAATGAAAAGCAGCAATTTTCACCTTTTCAAAATTTGCATACGCACTTCTCAAATTCATATTGATCATTTTTTTTTAAATTGTATTTTGTTTGATAATTTTAAAATCATTTTAACTC
Organism: Maratus speciosus; assembly: GCA_963932465.1. Lineage (NCBI taxonomy): Eukaryota > Metazoa > Arthropoda > Arachnida > Araneae > Salticidae > Maratus > Maratus speciosus. The sequence goes on along the minus strand of OZ010788.1, from coordinate 374,992,920 downwards.
AAAACTTGAAGTCACGATTGTCAGCAACATCTTTTATGTGAACAGACGCACTCTTTATTTGAGATTCTAATCTAAATTCAGGAGAGTAAAAATTTCCGTAATTTATGTTTTTTAAACGTATTTGTGTTAAAATGTTTAGTTTTATCCAAGAAAATGATCGTTTTCTTTTAAATATGATTTCATTTTCATTTAAATAACCATTTCGCCTAGTGTCTGAAACTTAGTATCAGTGCTCATGCAGAAAAAAAAACAACATAGAAAATTTATGAGAAAAAATGCTCCTATAAACTAAACCCTATACAACAATTTTTATCAACAATTTTGAATTTTTATCAGAAAATCGCATGAATAAAGATAAATAAACTTCATTATTTCTCTCTTGTCTGCAATAACGAAAGCTATCTAATTTTCACCATTTTGAAGAAATTTCATAAAATGCTTTTAAAATTAAAATAGAAAAGGGGAAACATTAAAAAAAATAGATAGATCGATAGTGCGATCAGTACAAATGAACAGCTTTCAGTTAATATATATATATATATATTAGTAAAATTGGTTCAGCAGCAAGATCAGGGCAGATGACTTAAAAACACACTTGTGTTTTAAATATAGAGATTATATAAAATTATGAAAAATTAAATTAGCAAAATATGTTATTTTGATAAAATTACAGTAATATATTTAAAGGATAGCAATAAAATTTTATTAGTAGAGAAAATTTTGGAGAAAAACTTGGGGAACGTGATATTATTTTAAACCTCGAATTATTTGTTTGCTTGTCTAACTCGGCGAAGCAAATTCATCCAGCGTGAATCATCAATTTCTTTAATATAAATCGCTAGTATTTGCATGTCACCTCTCTTTTATAAAGACATCCTAAATTTTTGTAAAACATTGCGTTTTATCAGTGTGTGATTTCGATTACATTATTTTCAAAAGTGAAGCATTTTCACCTGTGCTGATTTTAAAAGCAGCTAGGCAGTGAAAATAACACACTCCTACAAACAATTATTCAGTTTTAAGAATTAAAATGCATGCTTTGTTATAAAATGACGTCATTTGCATCCGCTACAGCAATCCACTTTTTCAATCCAGCCTTAAACTTCGTCTATAGAAGAGTATGCATATGACGTCGTTATCGCGGAATAACAGACAATATTCTTGACATAGCCCGTATTTTAATTTCAACTTTTTTTTCAGGTTTTATGAGAAAATGGCAACAAAAAGATACAGTAACCTCCTATTTTTGACTATTTTCCCTTTACTTTCAATAAAAATGGTGTACTTTTGTTGCCACGATTAGAAAAATGGTATTAAAAATTACAAAAAAATTAATATCTCAAAAATAAATTGAGATACAGCTTTCAAACAAACTGCATTTAAAAGAGCATTTTTTTTCCCTCATATGACGGTGTAAAAATTTTACATGTGCGATGTTTAAAAGTTTTAAAATTTGCAGTACAGAAAATTGCAAAACCGATTTTTTTTTTTCAAATTTCAAAGTGTTGTCATTCGAAAAATGACGTATGCGTTACGCACAGATATGTTTGTTCTTTATAATATAGATAGATAGATAGGGTAGATAAGAAATTCCTGAAGGGGCGGGGGGGGGGGGTTAATTAAAGCACAGTCCAAACTACTTAACCCAGAAGCATGAAAATTTTGTGGAAAATACTTCTTATAACGCAGGCGCGTGCTAAGAAAGGAGTTTCTAAAATTCCACCCAGGTCTTAATTTCTAACAAAAAAATCATAGGAGCCCTAATATTCTGCAGTACTAAAACCATAGCGTGCGTATCCCCCCCCCCCCCTCCTCGCCATGACTCCAATCCGGATATTTATATTTAATACAATATTTAGAAAACATAAAGTACCTTTTCTTCTTTCTTTAGCAAAATACAAATTTTTAATTTATCTACCGGCATATACATAACTGCAATTATTTCACCTTTTAGTTTATCACTCCTACCGAATAGAAATATTTGCCTAATTTTACTGTTAATTATCGCAGAATTTGGAAAATAAATAAGGTAAGGATTATGATTCGTAACTAGTGTTAACACAGAAATGAAATTGACCTTAGCTATGCAATACCGGGTGTTCTAAAAAGGACTGGCTGATTTTAAAATTCAATAACTTGCAAACGGTGACAGATATTAAAAAAGTTCTTGCAGGAGCGTTATGTATGATATCTGGAGTTTTTTTTACTGTGATTCTCGAAGTTAGTTCGAATTACAAACAATATATGGCGCTGCGAGCAATATGTGCTAAATCGAGGCCCGATTTTTGGCACTTCGGGACCCACTCAATACATTTTAATCTCTTTTTTGGTATGAGAAAGGCTCAAAAATCAAGCTTGAATTTAGCACCTATTTCTTGCAGCGCCATCTATTGTTTGTAATTCAAACTAAATTCGAGGAAAACGGTAAAAATCTCCTGACATCATACATAACCCTCATGGAAGATTTTTTTTAAATATCTGTCACCGTTTGCAAGTTATTAAATTAAAATCAGTTAGTCCTTTTTTGGACACCCGCTATATACACTCACGACCAAAATTAAAATTACAAACATAAAATCTGTGAAAACTGATGAACTGTGTTGCCACGAAATTTGGCACAGAGGTATATCACAATAGGAGAATGAATATAGCAACATCACAATATGAAAAAGACTTTAATTGTGAATTAAGATACAAGGTACATCAAAAAGTGTTAAATCATGAATCAGAGATAAGCATTTATCTTGGGAAAAGTCTGTCTAATATGGAGTGTGACTGCCGTGCACTGCTATACAAGCCTCACAATAAATTCTCATACTGTTTATGAGGGTGTCAATAAATGTTTGTGGCAACAAAGCCCATTCTTCCAAAAGCGCGGCTTTTAACTCCTGGCGTGTACTGGTAGTGGGGTTACGCTGCTCAATAGCTCTTCCAAGTCCTTCCCAAACATGTTCAATAGGATTACGGTTCGGAGACCTCGAGGGGCAATTCATACGGCGAATATTTTCTTCTTCAAGAAAATTATTAACAATGTGAGCTCTAAGTGGTTTCGCAATATCGCCCATAAACACGAAGTCCGGGCTTACAGCAGCCATGAATAACCTCAAATAGGCTTCAAGCACCTGATCCCTGTTGTGAGGGTGTCCATAAATGTTTGTGGCAACAGAGCCCATTCTTACAAAAGCGTGGCTTTTAACTCTTGGCGAGTTCTGCGATGGGGGTTACGATGTGCAGTGGTTCTTCCTAGACCATCCCAAACGTATTCAATAGGATTGATGTCCAGAGACCTCGAGGGCCAATTCTTACAGCGAATATCCTCTTCTTCAAGAAAATCATCAACAATGTGAGCTCTGTGTGGCTTCGCATTATCGCCCACAAACACGAAGTCCGAGCGTACAACAGCCATGAATAACCTCAAATAAGCTTCAAGCACTTCATCCCTAACGCCCGGCGTCCAGTTGTGTGTGTCCCTTTCACTGCATTAAACAGGAAAGCCCGGTTGTTTTGAAGACGAAGACATCGCACAACCAGAATGGTGGTGTGTTCTTTCCAGTGATGAGTCGAGATTCCCCACACAGAGTGCTCTGTGTGGCTTCACATTATCGTCCATACACATGAAGTCCAGGACTACAGCACCCCGGAATAACCTCACATAGGCTCCAGGACCTAATCCCTATAGCGATGGGCGGACAGTAGCCGCATCGAAGAAGTGCAGTGGTGTAAAACTGTCCAACATTATGCCGCCCAGACAAGGATTCCTTTGCCACCAAATCTGTCGATGTCTTTTATGTAAGAGGGATGATTGCGAGTTCCACGTTCTCTCCAGATGAAGATTCGACGAGAATCACTCTGCGTGGTTAATCTCGACTCATCACTGGAAAGAACACACCACCATTCTGGTATTGCGATGTCTTCGTCTCCACAACAACCGGGCTTCCCTGTTTGATGCAGTCAAAGGGACACACACAACTGGACGCCGGGCGTTAGTGATGAGGTGCTTGAAGCCAATTTGAGATTATTCATAGCTGCTGTGCGCCCGGATTTCGTGTTTATGGATGATAATGCGAAGCCACATAGAGTCCACATTGTTGATGATTTTCTTGAAGAAGAGGATATTCGCTATATGAATTGGCCCTCGATGTCTCCGGACATCGATCCTATTTGAACACGTTTTGGAAGGTCTTGGAAGAGCCACTGCACATCGTAACCCGCCTTGCAGGACTCGTCAAGAGTTAAAAACCGCGCTTTTGGAAGTATAGCCTTTGTTGCCACAAACATTTATTGATACCCTCATAAACAGTATTAGAGCTCGTTGTGAGGCTTGTATAGCAGTGCACGATGGTCACACCCCATATTAAATAGACGTTTCCCGAGCTAAATGCTTTTATCCCTGATTCATAATTTAACACTTTTTGATGTACACTGTAACTTAATTTACAATTAAAATCTTTCCCATATTCTTATGTTGCTATATATTCTTTCTCCCATTGTAATATACCTAAGTGCCAAATTTCCTGGTAACACAGTGAATAGTTCATCAGTTTTCACAGATTTTATGTTTGTGACCTTAATTTTGGACATGAGTGTATATATATATATATATATATATACCTACCCTATAAATATAAAATCTAAAGAAACGAATTTATGTCTACCCTATCTATATTATAAATGACAAACATATCTGTGCGTAACGCATACGTCATTCTGCGAATGGCAACACTTTAAAATTTGAAATGAAATTTCGCTTTTGCAATTTTCGCTACTGCAAATTTTTAAACTTCTAAACATCCCATATTTTAAATGTTTACACCGTCGTATGCAGAAAAAAATGCACTTTTAAATGCAATTTGTTTGAAAGCTGTATCTCAATTTCTTTTTGAGATATTAATTTTTTTTATAGTTTTTAATACCAATTTTCTTATCGTGGCAACTGAAGTACTTCATTTCTATTAAAAGTGGATTAGTTATATTTATTGATTATATTCTTACTGATGCCATTTTCTCATTACGATTAAAAATATATTTTTAAAAATTTGAACAGAAAATGACGTTACGCTTTAAAAAAGACATAATTTTCCTGATGATGCTATTATGTTTCACTATTTTTTCATTTCGCTGATATTGAGTTTGAGTCAATAGAAAAAATATTTCACCAACTGAAAATGACGTCATATTTAAAAGTAAACGATGATTTAATTTGATAAAACGAGATATTTCCCCTTGAAAACGTCTAAAAGTTATAAATTTCTGGACTTTTTACGCGCAGGTACAGAGATTATACTAAGACCTCAAATCACGAGTGGGAATTTTAACATGAAAAGTTGTAATAGTTGACAAACGTGACTTCAAGCTTGAAAATATACTTATTAATAACCTATTGCGCATTAAAAATTTTTAAATTGTTAATATGGATTTGAAACGTGGAAAATGACTTGATTTGGTTTAGATGTAAAAGTAGAAAAATTCTATGATTATGCCAAGGTGAAATCATTTTTGCGGATTTTTCATTCCGTAATACCAAGCATCTATTAATAACTTAATCAAAATTACTTATCTTGATTATATTTTACTGATGACGTATATGAATTAAATTTAAATTTTCAATAATTTTAACAGTTGAAGTTTATGAAAAAAGTATTTTGTTAATCTTAGGTCAGTCTTTGGAGAGTTAAATTAACAAGTGTAAGATGGATTTTTTATTCTAATTATTGTTTCTGATGTATTATAAATTTGATGCAACAGTTCCTTTGTAAACATTTTCTTTCGTCGAAATTCGGCGGGTTCCACCTCGTATATATAAAATACTAATGAAACGAATTTATGAAACGGATATTATGAAACGGCTGAATTGAAACGAATTTATGTAACGATTCTATGAAACGACTGATTTAACAACTGATTATGTTTCACGGCTATTTCTCCTAAAATACGAAATACTTTGCGATGAAATTAACTCCAAAAATCCGTATTGATCCACGAATCATAAAACTGGTATTTGAATTTTTAAATTCGAATTAGTTTTCGAAATATTAATTTTTTTCTAATTTTATATACTTTTCTCTAATGATGGCAACTCAAATTTTAATAGTAACACATATTTTTTTTCATATTTAAGAAAAGGTTACTATTTTAAACTAATTTGGCGACCAGTTTGGCCTCCCGTAAATGTATGCTAAGAAAAGTATCATGTTATTTTTATCATAATTCAATTTGTATTTCATTTTCATTTTACATAATAAAAACTGCAACATTTAAAATAAATGGCTTTCACTTCTTTCTTTTTTTTTAAACGAAACGAAAAGAAAAATATTAGGCACAGATGTCATATATGCACCTGGGTACCTAATTGGCGCCAAAATGGCATTATTTTGGTTTACATGGTAACCCGGCTATTGTTGTTTATTTAATAATAAATGTTTATTTACTTTATTTTCTTTTTTTAAATTACATAAATTGTTTTGTTCTATACTTAATTAATTTTTTGGTTATTTTCTTTTAAAAATAATAGAAAATAATTAAAAAATAAGGTACTACTTAGTTATTCCGTCGACCCATTTCGCCAAATTATATAAATCGCCAAACCACTCGCCAAATTATACAAATTGACAATTTTTATTTTAAATAACGAAAGAACAAATAAAATAGTATAACATTAATAAATATACAAATACAACGTCGAAATATAAATCACTTGATGACGTAAACACGTGTAACTTCCTTAAAGTCAAGTGAATGTGACATTTACGATCAATCATTATTGGCATTTAATCTTGAAGTTTGGTGATAGATTTTTGGTCGACGGGATAACTAAGTAGTACCAAAAATACATATGTAACTGGTATTCGAAAACGAGGTTTTCACCAAATTTTCGTAAAAAAAAATCACGCCAAACACGGTGCGTATATGACATCTGTCCAAATATTAAATGATGTAACAAACCATGACATTTAATTTCATTCAGCAATGTTTTAATTTACCACTCGAAAAAAATGCTAACTGGCTATTTCAAAAAAAGCTGTTGGCGAGATTTGCAACCGGCTGGCGTAACAGTACCAAGAATTCTTTGTGACCGTGTCTAATTTTATGTAGTTTTATTCGAAAAAGAAATTTGATTCTTTTAATCAAAAGGGTAAACTTTCGGCACAGATGACATATACGGCCCCATATTGGCGCGAATTTTTTCTGACGCCAATGTCATATACACAACGGTAACTTAACTGGCGCCATAGTATCGTTATTTTGCTTGATTTGGTAAGCCGGATGTTGTTGTTTATGCTGTTGATGTTTTCCCAAAATTAGCGTCGGAGAAAAATCGCTCCAATATGGGGCCGTATATGATATCTGGGCCAAACTTTCATATGAAAAGCGAAGGGCTCAGAGTGTATTTATTTATGGCAGTTACACTGCAAATAGAAGAGTCTTAAATTTAGACACATATGTGACTGAAAATAATTTTAGACACTTAAGTGTCTTAATCTGAAAATTAAGACATTATAGATGTCTTAATTTAAGATACATAAGCGTCTTACTATGACCATGGTGTAAACGAACTGAGAATAATGTCTAAAATATCCGCAAACGTCTTATTTTAAGACACATCATTGCTTTAAACGTGTCTTAATTTAAGACGTTTTGATTCTTCCGACGCAATAACCACCAGGGGGCACTGCCAGTCGCGCATGCATTTTAGATGTCTCCATTGAAAGTTGGTATACGTTGTAATTCAAACAAAGTTTGCTTTTTATGTATGCGCGTATTTTAATTCGTTTTTCGCGGAATGTGAAGTTCTGTGATTTAAATTCGTATTCACTTGGATTATTTATTTATTGAATACATACATCTGACGTGTGTGCTTGACATCAAATGTCTCTTAGAAGCTGTCGTCGATATAAGGGCGAGATAGACACAGAACAGAAGTAGACGACGCTTGAAGATTACACCCGGAAATTCTACAAAGCGTGTGCAATGGACTTAGTGTTAATTCGTATTAATTTATATCAATAATATTGTGTTATTCATCTTCGTCCTGTCGAAGCTGGCAAAAAAAATAGAAACTTTTGTCTGGCGGGTTCTATTTTGAGGGTGAAACATTTCATTCTTTAAATATGGCTAGTTGGATATATTATGGGATTTCGTACTAAAATGATGCAATCCTTTCTCCTTCACTGTGGTAGTTTTTGAAATTTCAAATCGAGGAATTTTTCTTACCTCTTGCAGCAACTGAAGTTAGTCTTTATAGTACTAAATTAGTGTATTTTATGATTTTATTTATTGTACTAAACAAAATCTTGCATGAAATTTAATTAGTTTTGAATCTGTTTGCAAGAAAACCCACTAATTATAGAAGTATATATTTTAAAACTTATGAAGTTGTTTTTATTACGAATTATATATTCAATGTCAGTTCTTAGTTTCAATGGATAATTCTTATCTCACAGTAAATGACGGCCACAAGGAAGTAAAGAAAAAAAAACTTTGAAAGATGACCTAATGCTTTCTTACTTCCTGGCATAAAACAGCAGATTAAAAAAAGATAAATAAAGTACATGAGACTTGTCTATTATCTGAAGCTGCCTGTAAAAATATACATATGTATTTGATTTGCAATCAACTCTAATACTGATTTTTTGATTATTTTTAATAAAAAAGTAATTTGAAATTTATAATGGGAAAAAGTAAAAACCTATAACTTGATTTCTTATTTAAAATTGTGGTAACTTTATTTATATGCACTTATACGAAAAATACAAAAATGACAGATGTTGCTATATATATTTAAGACGAATGAAGTTTGGAAACTATAAGTTATTTTTTCCTCATGTTTTTATTGTTTGTTTTTATTGATAGTTGAATAGCTTTTGTGATTACCCTCTGATCTACATAAAAACTTGCCCATGTGGAAATATAATTTGTTTAACAACGTAATTTTTAAATAAGAATTTTCATTTTTTGGGGGGGGGGAGGGGGGGGGGGTGCATGAAATTTTCGTAAAGCTGATATCTTAAATCTTGCACTGATTATAATGAAAGTTTTGAACTTTTAGAGTAGGACAAGATTAAAAACGCAAATATATTTAACAAAATACCAAAGTAAGTTTTTCCCCAATGTTATTAAAGTAGAATATTTATTTATTTATTTTCATTATTCATAGTTAAATGGCTATTGTGATTATCAAGTGATGTATATTTAAAATTGCCTATGTGGCAATATATTTTTTTAAAAATCTAATTTTAAAATATGAATTTTCATTTTTTTCGGGGTGGGGGGGGGGGAGATTTTTGCAATTTTCGTACATCGGATATTTTAAATCTTTTTCGACATTCAACCAAGTATAATAAATATTTTGAACTTTTAGAGTAGGACAAGATTATAAAAAATATATATATTTATCTGTGCACCTTAAAAGCCCTTAATAGCGAACACTTCCGGACCGCGAAATTTGTCCGACAATTGGAGATGTCTACTTTTATGAGGTAAAAATATACAAATATGTATGTCTGCTGATTAAAAAGTATTCGTTAAATAGAGGTGTTCGCTATTCGGGAATGTCCAATAACCTCCACAACGGATACTCCTGAATACCGGACATCTCAATTTAGACAACTATAATGCAGGGTTGCGTTTTTTGCAAAAGTACTTCTTGATTAAAGGAAGGGCAAACTGGGAAGTGCCCCATCCCCCTACGACTGTAGTGCCACCAAATTTGATGTGCAATATTTGTAAAGCTGATATTTTAAATCTGTTTCGAAATTGTACTGATTATAATCAATATTTTGAACTTTTAAAGTAAAATAAGGTTAAAAACAAAATAAATAAAAAAAATCTAATATTTAGATAAATATTTTTTGTTTTTTAGTCTTGTTCTACTCCTGAAGTTCAAGATATTGATTATAATCAGTACAATGTCGTAAAAGATTTAAATTATCAGCGTAACGAAAATTGCATACCAAAACTGAGAGCACCAAAAAAATCAGGCTGTATTGGGGAGGGGGGGGGGTCGAGGGGCAGGACCACAGCCAAATATTTTTTCCAGGATTCAACGTGGTCAAACATGGCTACGTATGATGCTTACAAAAAATGGATGCGATTCAGACGTTTGAAGTGTCTCAAATTCAAACGCAAAAAGTGTCTGAAAAAATTCAGACATTTTAAAATGTCTGAAAATTGAACACTCCATTTCAGACACTTAAGTGTCTGAATTTCAGACATTTTAATTTACAGTGTACATGACTTGGACTATTATAATATTGATTAAATGATGGCGACAGAATAATATTTGGCGACTTATCACCTGTATTTGGCTAAAATTAAAGTACCAAAATGGCTCTTGAATATAAAAAGCGAAGTGGTTCGCCCGGAACTGTTGATGATAGTCACATGACTTAGGCTATTGTTATAGAAATTGTTTTAAAATACCGGGAGACAAAGACTCGCACACTTAATTCATTTTATTTTAGCTTCTTTTCAAATGTTTAACTGATTCTCTTTAATCAAACACGAAAACAATCATTGGATGTCTTAACAGCAACTGATTCGGCAAAGTAATGAATAAAGGATAAAGATTAATATACGGAATATTAATATACGGAAAAAGACGGATAAAGATTCGGCAACTGAACAGCAATTGATTAACAGCCACTGAAACCCGTCTACAGGGAGATCTGCACAGCTTTTTTCAGTATAATTCAATCCTCTCTAATATTTTTAAAACCGATCAGATTAGCTTGTTTTTTGATTCTGCGGTGTCTGAACGGGGGTTGGCGAGCGTAGCTTGCAGGGGGCAGAACCCCCTAGTATATATATAATGAATGAACAACTAGCAAAAACATTTTAAAAAAAATCAGAAAATCTTACGCGCCGTTTCATCTCTATGTCCAATGTGTGCGATACGCTACGTGACATATAAGTGTTTTGATAGAAAAAAATGCAAAAACATGGAGATGGGATGGAAGGGAAAGGGTAATTAGGCTTCGGTTTTTCGGAATTGCTGTTGCGGGCTCCGTAGCCCTGTATTTATGAACTCCGGTGACTTCCGACTAATATTTAAATATAAGGTATGTGCAGGTAATATGGCCACCCTAAGGATAGAAATTTTTTACCGATAGTAGAAACTGATTTTTCAAAAAAATGAAAATTCTCTAAAAGTGTAGACTCTTTTTTGTACTGGAAAAAAATATAAAATTTAAATTAATAAAGATTTAAACCTACAGGATTTTTTTCTAAAAAAAGACTAGTTGATGAAGGTAATATGCCCATATGCAGGTAATATGCCCATAGGAGAAATATAATGAAAAGATTTGTATTTAACTCATGAGAAACATCAATTATTACAAAAACAAATTTAATTTTTGAAACTTTATAAAGAATAATTAAAAATAAGCAAAAATAAATTTTAAGGAACAATTTTAAACAATTTTAAGCAAAATTATAATAAAACGAAGTTTAGCTAAACTATATTCAATTTTACGTAATCTAATTTATTTTAACAATTTTATATTTGATTTCTATTGTGTTTACTCGGTATATAATATATATATTGAAGTTTATTGATTTGTTATTTAATGCCAGTTAAAATAATTTATCTATACTAATTTTATCTATACTTCTATACTTCTATACTCCTATTATAAAGAGGTAAATATTGTTTATTTGTAGGAGGTAAGTTCTGGAACTACCGAACCGACTTCAAAAGTAATGGTATCAAAATGATGGTGTTAGTCCAGCTTAGAACATAGGCTATATTTTATGTCGGTTCCACTACCCCAAAGGGTGTGCAGGAGCAAAGAACGTTCTAAAATGCGATTTTTGCGTTACTGAAGGACCTAGAAATATGAAATTTGTAATATTAGTTACTTATAACATATAAATGATGTCTAAGAACAGTTCTTAAACAATTCGAAATTTAAAAGGGGTGAAAATGCACGAAAAGCGTTCTAAAAAACGTTCTAAATGGGGGTTTCTACATAATCTCAAGAAGTACCAAACCGATTACAAAAATAATGGGGTCAAAATGATGGTGACAACCCTTGCTCCAATATAGGCTGCATTTTATGTCGATGCCACTACCCCTAAAGGGGGTGCAGGAGTGAAAAAAACGTTCGAATTGCGATTTTTGTATTACTGAAGGGCCCAGATACATTGAATTTGCAATGATAGTTACTAATAGGATATAAATTATCTCTAACAATATTTCCTAAAAAGTTCGAAATTTAGAAGGGTTGAAAATGCGCGAAAAGAGCTATAAAACGTTCTAAATGGCGATTTCTACGCAATCTCAGAAAGTATCCAACCGATATCAAAAGTAATGATTGGAAACTGATGATGACAGCCCTTGCTCCAATATAGGATCTATTTCATGTCGGCGTCACTACCACCTTGCGGTTGCATTTAAAAAAAAGCGTTCTAAATTGTGATTTTTGTGAAACTGAAGGGGCTAGCAACTTAAAATATGGCATGGTATTTACTTATGAGATGTAAATACTCTCTGAGAAGAGTTCCTTAAAATTTGAAATTTAAAAGGGGTGAAAATGTACGAAAAGCTTTCGAAAAACGTTCTAAATAGCGATTTCTACGTAATCTCAGGAAATATAAACCGATTTCAGAAGTAATGGTTTCAAATTGATGGTGACAGTCCCCACTGCAACATAGCCTATATTTTACGTTGTTGTCACTACCACCTGGGGTTTACAGGAGCAAACAATGTTCTAAATTGCGTTTTTTGTGTTACTGAGGGGTCTAACATTTTAAACTTGGTATGGTTATTACTTCAAAGTTGCAAATGCTTTCTAAGAATTGTCGAAAGAAAATTCCAAATTTAAAAGGGTGAAATGAGCGAAAAGCATTCTATAAGCGTTCTAAATAACGATTTTTATGCAATCGTATGAAATACGAAACCGATCTCAAACATAATGGTTGCAAATTGATGGTGATAGAACCTGCTCAAACATAAGCTATATTTTATGTCGAGGGTTGCAGGAGCAAAAAACTTTCTAAATTGTGATTTCTGCGGTACTGAAGAGGCTAGAAACTTTAAATATAGCACGGTAGTTACTTATAAAATATAAATGTCCTCTAAGAACAGTCAAAAATAAATTCGAAATTAAAAAGGGGATAAGCAAAAGAAGGAGCGAAAAACATTCTGAAAGAGTACTAAATTACGATTTCTATGGAATCTCAGGAAATAATAAACCAATTACAGAAGTTATTGGTTGCGAATCAAGAGTGATAGTACCTGAACTTCTATGGGCAATATTGTATGCCGGTGTCACTACCACCTGGTTGGCAGGAACAACAAGAAAGCCTTTAAAAATATCTAAATTCCGTTTTTTATAGAATATTAGGAAATATTAACTGATTTCAAGGTTAATGTTGGTAAATTAATGGTGACAGTCTCTGTTTCAACATTTTTCGAGACATTCTATTTCAATTCTGTTTCGGCATTTTATGTTGGTGCCACCAACACCAGAGAGGTGGTAGACTGCGAGAAAAACTTTGGAATTTGACGGATGATGTTTAATTTTAAGATGTAAAAGTGTTAAGATGGTTTCTAAAAAATTCAAATCTTCAAATGGATACTGAAATGAGCATAAAAGTCTCAAAATACTTTCTAAATTATCATTTAATTGGAATTAGTTTTAGTTCTTCTTATTAATTAAAATCTCATTTCTGCCTATTTCACTTTTACAATGAAGTTTAGTCAATCTGTGGCTAAATTTGTAATTTTTGAAATATTTCAAAAAGTGTTCTTCTAATAAAAAATAGTCATGCAAGTATCACTTGGCATATTTCAACTATTACGCGAGCAAAGCCGCGGGGTTTGCTAGTCTATACTCCTATTATAAAGAGGAAAAAATTGTTTATTTGTCGGAGGTAAGCTCTGGAACTACCGAACCGATTCCAAAAGTAATGGTATCAAAATGATGGTGTGAGTCCAACTTAGAACATAGGCTATATCTTATGTCGGTGCCACTACCCCAAAGGGGGTGTAGGAGCAAAAAACGTTCTAAAAATGCGATTTTAGCGTTACTGAAGGGCCTAGAAATATGAAATTTTGAGTATTAGTTACTTATAAGATATAAATGATGTCTAAGAACAGTTCTTAAACAATTCGAAATTTAAAAGGGGTGAAAATGCACAAAAAGCGTTCTAAAAAACGTTCTAAATGGTAGTTTCCACACAATCTCAGGAAATACCAAACCGATTTAAAAAATATTGGTGTCAAAATGATGGTGACAACGCTTGCTCCAAGATAGGCTATGTTTTATGTCGGTGTCACTACCCCAAAGGGGGTGCAGGAGCGAAAAACGTTCTAAAAATGCGATTTGTGTGTTACTGAAGGGCCTAGAAATATGAAATTTGAAATATTAGTTACTTATAAGATATAAATGATGTCTAAGAACAGTTCTTAAAAAATTCGAAATTTAAAAGGGGTGAAAATGCACAAAAAGCGTTCTAAAAAACGTTCTAAATGGTAGTTTCTACACAATCTCAGGAAATACCAAACCGATTTAAAAAATATTGGTGTCTTAACGATGGTGACAACGCTTGCTCCAAGATAGGCTATGTTTTATGTCGGTGTCACTACCCCAAAGGTGGTGCAGGAGCAAAAAACGTTCTAAAAATGCGATTCATGTGTTACTGAAGGGCTTAGAAATATGAAATTTGAAATATTAGCTAATTATTAGATATAAAGGATTTCTAAGACCAGTTCTTAAACAATTTCGAAATTTGAGAGGGGTGGAAAATGCGCGAAAATCGTCTAAAAAACGTTCTAAATGGTGGTTTCTAACAATCTCAGGAAATACCAAATCGATTTAAAAAATAATGGTGTCAAAATGACGGTGACAACCCTTGCTCCAACATAGGCTGTGTTTTATGTCGGTGCCACTAGCCGAAAGGGGGGTGCAGGAGCAATAAAACGTTCTAAAAATGCGGCTTTTGCGTTAAGGAAGGGCTTAGAATCGTGAAATTTGGAATGATAGTTAGTTATAAGATATCAATGATCTCTAAGGACATTTCCTAAAAAAATCTAAATTTAAAAGGGGGGTCAAAATGCGCAAAAAACGTTGTAAAAAACTTTCTAAATTGCGATTTCTATGCAATCTCAGGGAGTACTGAACCGATTTCAAATATAATGGTGTAAAAATGATGGTGACAGATATTGCTCCAAGATAGGCTATATTTTATTTCTGTTTCCACTACCCCAGAGGTGATGCAGGAGCGAAATGCGCGAAAAGCGTTCTAAAAACGTTCTAAATGCCGATTTGTCGGCAATATCTCAGGAAGAATGAATCTGATTTCAAACGTAATAGTAGGAAATTGATGCTGACAGCCTCTGCTGTAACATAGACACTATTTTATGTCGTTATCACTATCACCAAGACGTTGCAGGAGCAAAAAAGCGTTCTAAATTTCGATTTTTGTGATCGGTAGGGGCTAGCAACTTAAAATTAGGCAAGGTACATATTTATTAGATATAAATGATCTTTAAGAACAGTTTCGAAAAAAATGGAAATTTAAAAGTGGAGAAAATGCGCGAAAAGCGTCCTAAAAACGTTCTAAATTGCGATTTCTACTCAATCTAAGGAAATAAAAAAGCTATTTCAAAAGTAATGGTTGCAAATAAATGGTGACAGTCCCTGCTATGACATAGGTTATATTTTATGTTGCTGTCACTACCATCTGAGGCTGAGGGTTGCAAATGCAAAACATGTTCTAATTTGCGTTTTTTGCACAACTGAGGTGTCTAACACTTTGAAGTATAGCGTGGTATTTGCTTACAAGATGCAACTGCTTTTTAAGAACAGTCGAAAGAAAATTCCAAATAAAAAAAAATTAAGTGAGTGAAAAGCGTGATAAATTACAATTTTTAAGCAAACTTATAAATTACCAAACCGATTAAAAAAATAATGATGACAAATTTTGGTGATAGAATCTGCTCAAACATAAGCTATATTTTATGTCTGTTCCACTACCACCAGAGGGTTGCAGGAGCTAAAAACTTTCTAAATTGCGATTTCTGTGATACTGAAAAGGCTAGAAACTTTAAATATGACATGGTAGTTACTTATAAAATATAAATGCCCTCGAAGGAACGTCGAAAATAAATTCGAATTAAAGAGGGGTGAAGCGAAAGGGAGGAGCAAAAAGCATTCTAAAAAAGTTCTAAATTACGATTCTATGCAATTTCAGGGAATATAAACCGATTATAAAAGTAATAGTTGCGAATCAATGGTAACAGTCTCTGATTTTACACAGGCTATATTTTATGCCGATAATTCTACCATTTGGTGTTCACAGGAACAACAAACGTTCTAAAACAGGGCTTTAAAAGCTTTTTAAATTACGTTTCTGTGGAATATTAGGAAATAACAAACCGATTTAAAAATTAATGTTGGCAAATTAATGGTGACAGTTCCTGTTTCAACATAGCCCTTTATGTTGGGAGAGGTGGTAGGACTTGGAATTTGACATGATGGTTAATTTTAAGATGTAAGAAGACGGTTTCTAAAAAATTCAAAACTTCAAATGAATACTGAAATGAGCGTATTAATTGAGCATAAAAGTTTCAAAATATTTTTTAAATTATCATTTATTTAGTTTTACTTCATTTTATTAATTTAAGTCTCATTTCTGCCTAATGCAGTGTAATAATGATGTTTAATCAAACTGTGTTTTAAATAGTAATTTTTGAATTATTCCTAAAAGTAATAAGTACCTTTTAATAAAAAAAAACTTTTAATAAAATAAAATATTACCTTTTAATAAAATAAAAATTTAGTTAGTACCTTTTAATAAAAATTAGACATATAAATATCACTTGGCATATTTCAAATATTACGCGAGCAAAGCCGCGGGGTTTGCTAGTCATACTCCTATTATAAAGAGGAAAAAAATGTTTATTTGTAGGAGGTAAGCTCTGGAACTACCGAACCGATTCCAAAAGTAATGGTATCAAAATGATGGTGTTAGTCCAACTTAGAACATAGGCTATATCTTATGTCGGTGCCACTACCCCAAAGGGGGTGTAGGAGCAAAAAACGTTCTAAAAATGCGATTTTAGCGTTACTGAAGGGCCTAGAAATATGAAATTTTGAGTATTAGTTACTTATAAGATATAAATGATGTCTAAGAACAGTTCTTAAACAATTCGAAATTTAAAAGGGGTGAAAATGCACAAAAAGCGTTCTAAAAAACGTTCTAAATGGTAGTTTCCACACAATCTCAGGAAATACCAAACCGATTTAAAAAATATTGGTGTCAAAATGATGGTGACAACGCTTGCTCCAAGATAGGCTATGTTTTATGTCGGTGTCACTACCCCAAAGGGGGTGCAGGAGCGAAAAACGTTCTAAAAATGCGATTTGTGTGTTACTGAAGTGCCTAGAAATATGAAATTTGAAATATTAGTTACTTATAAGATATAAATGATGTCTAAGAACAGTTCTTAAAAAATTCGAAATTTAAAAGGGGTGAAAATGCACAAAAAGCGTTCTAAAAAACGTTCTAAATGGTAGTTTCTACACAATCTCAGGAAATACCAAACCGATTTAAAAAATATTGGTGTCAAAATGATGGTGACAACGCTTGCTCTAAGATAGGCTATTTTTTATGCCGGTGTCACTACCCCAAAGGGGGTGCAGGAGCAAAAAACGTTCTAAAAATGCGATTTACGTGTTACTGAAGGGCCTAGAAATATGAAATTTCAAATATTAGCTACTAATTAGATATAAAGGATTTCTAAGAACAGTTCTTAAACAATTCAAAATTTGAAAGGGGTGAAAATGCGCGAAAACCGCTCTAAAAAACGTTCTAAATGGTGGTTTCTACACAATTTCAGGAAATACCAAACCGATTTAAAAAATATTGGTGTCAAAATGATGGTGACAACGCTTGCTCCAAGATAGGCTATGTTTTATGTTGGTGCCACAACCCCAAAGGGGGTATAGGAGCAGAAAACGTTCTAAAAATGCGATTTTAGCGTTACTGAAGGGCCTAGAAATATGAAATTTTGAATATTAGTTACTTATAAGATATAAAGGATTTCTAAGAACAGTTCTTAAACAATTCGAAATTTAAAAGGGGGGAAATGCACAAAAAGCGTTCTAAAAAAACGTTCTAAATGGTAGTTTCTACACAATCTCAGGAAATACCAAACCGATTTAAAAAATATTGGTGTCAAAATGATGGTGACAACGCTTGCTCTAAGATAGGCTATTTTTTATGCCGGTGTCACTACCCCAAAAGGGGTGCAGGAGCAAAAAAACGTTCTAAAAATGCGATTTACGTGTTACTGAAGGGCCTAGAAATATGAAATTTGGAATATTAGCTACTTATAAGATATAAATGGTGTTAAGAACAGTTCTTAAACAATTCGAAATTTGAAAGGGGTGAAAATGCGCGAAAATCGTTCTAAAAAACGTTCTAAATGGTGGTTTCTACACAATGTCACGAAATACCAAACCAATTTAAAAAATAATGGTGTAAAAATAAGGATGTCAAAATGACGGTGACAACCATTACTCCAACATAGGCTATGTTTTATGTCGGTGCCACTACCCGAAAGGGGGTGCAGGAGCAAAAAACTTTCTAAAAATGCGATTTTTGCGTTACCGAAGGGCCTAGAAATATGAAATTTGAAATATTAGCTACTTATTAGATATAAAGGATTTCTAAGAACAGTTCTTAAAAAATTCGAAATTTAAAAGGTGTGAAAATGCCCGAAAAGCGTTCTAAAAAACGTTCTAATGGTGGTTTCTACACAATCTCAGGAAATACCAAACAGATCTAAAAAATAATGGCGTCAAAATGATGGTGACAACCCTTGCTCCAACATAGGCGATGTTTTATGTCGGTGCCACTACCCCAAAGGGGGCTCAGGTGAAAAACGTTCTAAATTGCGACTTTTGCATTACCGAAGGGCCTAGAATCGTGAAATTTGGAATGGTAGTTAGTTATTAGATATCAATGATCTGTAAGGACATTTCCTAAAAAAATCGAAATTTAAAAGGGGGTCAAAATTCGCAAAAAGCGTTGTAAAAAACTTTCTAAATTGCGATTTCTATGCAATCTCAGGAAGTTCTGAACCGATTTCAAATATAATGGTGTAAAAATGATGGTGACAGATCTTGCTCCAAGATACAGGGATAACTATGATTTTTGGTAGTAAATTTCGTATTTTATTGATATTTTGAAGGAAAGGGTTGCCAGTGATTATATTTTGGCGAAAATTTTGTTGATTAGAGAATTGAAATGGCTATATCCGTTAGACAATTACCTTGCAAATAAATGAAAAAAATACTGATATTTAATTTAAAAAGACAACAAAAAATGTTTTAATAAGACATAATATTATAAAATATATACATAATTTTTAATTTAAACAGGAAATAAATATTTGTAATGCTTAAAATATAATTTATTGTGAAATTTTACAATATTTGGCGAATTATCGCCTGCCTTACTTTAAAAAAAGGAATCTGAAAATTTGATTAGACTAATTTTGAATTACATTTTTTTTCTTTTTTTTTTATTTAACTATTTAATCCACGTAATGTGATTTACAGGAGAAACAATTCGATTATAAATTATATAGATATCAGTTAATATTTTAAAAATGGAATCTAATATTTAAATTTTAGTTTGAATTTCTGCCACACAGACATATTGTAAAATCCTTTCAGGCTTAGATGCTGTATGTATATTCAAGCGGACGCCATCTTGGATGTTTTGAGATTTCTTTGCGATATTTTGTTGACGATGTTTTACATTTTATTTTCGTTAAGCCTTTCATGCACATAAATCGCTCCTTGGCGACATTTATTACTTGGCGGAAAAGGGGTTATTACGCCAAGAAAAAATCCCAGATGGCGGCCGCGGATATGACATCTGTTCCTAATTTCATACTTTTTAAAAATTTTTTCACAGTAATTACGGAAGCATGTGATTTTTATAGACTCCAACTCAGATCAATGAATATTATCTTTTTTTTTTTTTTTTTTTTTTTTTGAAAGTATTATTGTTTATTAAATATTTCTTTGGCCATAACGCCAATTTTACGTACAGGAAATTTCACAGTTTCAAAATTTAGGAACTGAAAATTATTCTTAAGGAAATTTATGCAATCATGTGTCATTACTATAAAAAAATTCTACACAGATGTCATATACGTATCAATTTGGCGAAAACATCAACAGCATAAACAACAACATCCGCGTTACCATATCAAGCAAAATAACGATAAGTTGGCGCCAGTTAAGTACCCGTTGCGTATATAACATTGGCGTCAGAAAAAAATCGTGTCATGACAATATGACATCTGTGCCAAAAATTCAATATTTTGAATTAAAAATTACTTGCTGAAAAAAAAAAATTGCAAATCGTTTTAAATTCGTTATTTTTTCATATTTTCCGCTCTCTTAGGCAATATTTTAAAAGATATTGGACTAATCTTAGATATTTAAAAGCACATAAATTAACGTCTGAATTCCAGTTTTATATTATTATTATTATTTATTAATTGTTTATTATTATTATTATTATTTATTTTATAGTCTTCGCTAATCAAGTCACCGCCAAATGGCATATTTACTATATTATTGGAAGTTTTGGTTGCACAGATACGCTTCATGGTACCTAATGGGCTCCAAATTGGCGTTATTTTGCCTGACATGGTAACCCAGCTATTGTTGCTTATTTATTAATAAATTGTTTATTTACTTTTATTTTCTTTTTTACAATTATATAAAATGTTTTGTTCGATAGATAATAATTAAACATTTTCTTTTATTTATTGGGTACTACTTAGTTATCCATCGACCAATTTCGCCAAATTATATAAATCGCCAAAACACTCGCCAAATTATACAAATTGACATTTTTTTTAAAATAATGAAAGAACAATTAAATTAGTATAACATTAATAAAAATACAAATAAAACGTCTAAATAAAAATCACCTGATGATGCAAACACGTGTAACTTGCTTAAAGTCAAGTGAACGTGACATGTACGATCAACCATTATTGGCATTTAATCTTATAGTTTGGCGATAGATTTTTGGTCGACGGGATAACTAAGTAGTACCATTTATTGTTATTTCCTTTTAAAATAATAGAAAATATTTTATATATATATATATATGTAACTGGTATTCGAAAACGATGTTTTCGCCAAATGGGTGTAGAAAAAATTGCGCCAAATCCGGTACATATATGATATCTGTGTCTAACAGTCATTTTCATTATTGTGATTACTTAGTATCAGAAAATAGATTGAAGAGTATTTGGTATATTTTTACTATATGGGCTTTGGCGAGATAGAGAAAATGGCCTTGGTAAGTGAAGTGAATTTTATGTATATTTACTGGCAACCTATTTACTTTTCATATACATATAAGCATTTTTTTTTCAATATTTATGATATTTATATATTACAAAAAAGAGCTATATCAACTTTTAAATACGAATAGAAATAATTTGTGGTTCTACTTGATTATCCCGTCGACCAAAAAAATATCACCAAACTATAAAATTAAATGCCAATAATGGGTGATCGTAAATGTCAAATTTACTTGACGTTAAACACTTTACACGTATTTGTTACATCATCAAGTGATTTTTATTTCGACGTTTTATTTTTATTAATGTTTTACTAATTCATTTATTCTTTCGTTATTTAAAATAAAAATTATGTCATTTGCGTGATTGGCCTAATAGTTTGGCGATTTGTATAATTTGGCGAAATTGGTTGACGGTATAATCAAGTAGTACCTAATTTGTAATTATTAATAATAATAATAATATAAATATATAAATAAATTGTTATACATACATATATATATACGTCTTACAAGGGAAACTGGCAGAAGTAATTGTAAAAATGAATAAACTTATGCGTTGCATTCTATTCGTTTATTACCCTGGCGCCAAACATAGCGATTTTAAGTTAAACAGGCAGAAGAGTGACATAATCCCGAACAACGCTCACAATAATAGTGTTTTTTAAGTGTATGAGCACATTTGAAAGTAGAGTTTTATATTTAAATGTAAATTATATAAAAAGCAGTTAACATTATGATTGTTGAGTAAAATACTTAAATTTTAGGTTAAATGTGTGCCCCCCCATCTCTCATCAAAATATTTTTCAACATGCTTTACTGTAAAAATGCGCCGGTTTGTAGCCGTATTGTCCTATTGATTTGTTGTCCTTTTGTCCTATTGGTTTGTGATCTACGTTTTTGATTCTATTTACTCTGCTGGAATAGACATATGGAAAACAGTAGCAGACCTGTCAGAAGAGGATGTTTATTAAAAAATATAATGTAACATGTAATGCGATTGAATTTAAGCTACCAGAACCACATATAGCGCAAGTTGAGATGCTGGAAGTTCAAGAACAAACAAATGAAAATGAACAATCCGAATGTTCTTAAAGTTCAAAATTCAATCTGCGCAATCATTGTAAAATGCTCTCTAATTTAACAGTGTGATGACTAGAGAATATTTTAATTCCTGTTGCCCTAACTGTCTCATTTCCGTACCAAACTGTACTTTAAATGATCAACTAAAAGAGTTGTTTCTTAATTGCCCAAATTTTGTCCAAGGCATACGATAGTATAATATCTCAATGAAGTTCGAATCGTTTTCAGCAAGGAAATTGCGGAAGGACATTCCAGGTGATGGTCTTTATTGCTTTAAAATAGAAGGTTAAATTCACAATTTCGTTTGATTCAAGATTCGTTTGGAAAAATGGACCAGCGCAGCGGGCATAGTCTGCTAGTCTATACTCCTATTATAAAGAGGAAAAGATTGTTTATTTGTAGGAGGTAAGCTCTGGAACTACCGAACCGATTCCAAAAGTAATGGTATCAAAATGATGGTGTTAGTCCAACTTAGAACATAGGCTATATCTTATGTCGGTGCCACTACCCCAAAGGGAGTGTAGGAGCAAAAAACTTCTAAAAATGCGATTTTAGCGTTATTGAACGGCCTAGAAATATGAAATTTTGAATATTAGTTACTTATAAGATATAAATGATGTCTAAGAGCAGTTCTTAAACAATTCGAAATTTAAAAGGGGTGAAAATGCACAAAAAGCGTTCTAAAAAACGTTCTAAATGGTAGTTTCAACACAATCTCAGGAAATACCAAACCGATTTAAAAAATATTGGTGTCAAAATGATGGTGTCAACGCTTGCTCAAAGATAGGCTATGTTTTATGTGGGTGCCACTACCCCAAATGGGGTGTAGGAGCAAAAAACGTTCTAAAAAAGCGATTTTAGCGTTACCGAAGGGTCTAGAAATATGAAATTTGAAATATTAGCTACTTATTAGATATAAAGGTTTTCTAAGAACAGTTCTTAAACAATTCGAAATTTAAAAGGGGTGAAAATGCGGGAAAAGCGTTCTAAAAAACGTTATAATGGTGGTTTCTACACAATCTCAGGAAATACCAAACCGATTTAAAAAATAATGGTGTCAAAATAAGGGTATCAAAATGACGGTGACAACCCTTGCTCCAACATAGGCTATGTTTTATGTCGGTGCCACTACCCGAAAGGGGGTGCAGGAGCAAAAAACATTCTAAAAATGCGATTTTTGCGTTACCGAAGGGTCTAGAAATATGAAATTAGAAATATTAGCTACTTATTAGATATAAAGGTTTTCTAAGAACAGTTCTTAAACAATTCGAAATTTAAAAGGGGTGAAAATGCGGGAAAAGCGTTCTAAAAAACGTTATAATGGTGGTTTCTACACAATCTCAGGAAATACCAAACCGATCTAAAAAATGATGGTGACAACCCTTGCTCCAACATAGGCGATGTTTTATGTCGGTGCCACTACCCCAAAGGGAGTGTAGGAGCAAAAAACTTCTAAAAATGCGATTTTAGCGTTATTGAACAGCCTAGAAATATGAAATTTTGAATATTAGTTACTTATAAGATATAAATGATGTCTAAGAGCAGTTCTTAAACAATTCGAAATTTAAAAGGGGTGAAAATGCACAAAAAGCGTTCTAAAAAACGTTCTAAATGGTAGTTTCAACACAATCTCAGGAAATACCAAACCGATTTAAAAAATATTGGTGTCAAAATGATGGTGTCAACGCTTGCTCAAAGGTAGGCTATGTTTTATGTGGGTGCCACTACCCCAAATGGGGTGTAGGAGCAAAAAACGTTCTAAAAAAGCGATTTTAGCGTTACCGAAGGGTCTAGAAATATGAAATTTGAAATATTAGCTACTTATTAGATATAAAGGTTTTCTAAGAACAGTTCTTAAAAAATTCGAAATTTAAAAGGGGTGAAAATGCGGGAAAAGCGTTCTAAAAAACGTTATAATGGTGGTTTCTACACAATCTCAGGAAATACCAAACCGATTTAAAAAATAATGGTGTCAAAATAAGGGTATCAAAATGACAGTGACAACCCTTGCTCCAACATAGGCTATGTTTTATGTCGGTGCCACTACCCGAAAGGGGGTGCAGGAGCAAAAAACATTCTAAAAATGCGATTTTTGCGTTACCGAAGGGTCTAGAAATATGAAATTAGAAATATTAGCTACTTATTAGATATAAAGGTTTTCTAAGAACAGTTCTTAAACAATTCGAAATTTAAAAGGGGTGAAAATGCGGGAAAAGCGTTCTAAAAAACGTTATAATGGTGGTTTCTACACAATCTCAGGAAATACCAAACCGATTTAAAAAATAATGGTGTCAAAATAAGGGTATCAAAATGACGGTGACAACCCTTGCTCCAACATAGGCTATGTTTTATGTCGGTGCCACTACCCGAAAGGGGGTGCAGGAGCAAAAAACATTCTAAAAATGCGATTTTTGCGTTACCGAAGGGTCTAGAAATATGAAATTAGAAATATTAGCTACTTATTAGATATAAAGGTTTTCTAAGAACAGTTCTTAAACAATTCGAAATTTAAAAGGGGTGAAAATGCGGGAAAAGCGTTCTAAAAAACGTTATAATGGTGGTTTCTACACAATCTCAGGAAATACCAAACCGATCTAAAAAATGATGGTGACAACCCTTGCTCCAACATAGGCGATGTTTTATGTCGGTGCCACTACCCCAAAGGGGGTGCAGGAGAAAAACGTTCTAAATTGCGGCTTTTGCTTTACGGAAGGGCCTAGAATCGTGAAATTTGGAATGGTAGTTAGTTTTAAGATATCAATGATCTCTAAGGACATTTCCTAATAAAATCGAAATTTAAAAGGGGGTCAAAATGCGCAAAAAGCGTTGTAAAAAACTTTCTAAATTGCGATTTCTATGCAATCTCAGGAAGTACTGAACCGATTTCAAATATAATGGTGTAAAAATGATGGTGACAGATCTTGCTCCAAGATAAGCTATATTTTATATCTGTTACCACTACTCCCAGAGGAGATGCAGGAGCAAAATGCACGAAAAGGGTTCTAAAAACGTTCTAAATGCCGATTTGTCGGCAAAATCTCAGGAAGAATTAATCTGATTTCAAACGTAATGGTAGGAAATTGATGCTGACAGCTCCTGCTCTAACATAGACGCTATTTTATGTCGGTATCTCTATCACCAAGACGTTGCAGGAACAAAAAAGCGTTCTAAATTTCGATTTTTGTGATCGGTAGGGGCTAGCAACTTAATATTAGGCAAGGTACATATTTATTAGATATAAATGTTCTTTAAGAACAGTTTCGAAAAAATTGGAAATTTAAAAAGGGGTGAAAATGCGCGAAAAGCGTCCTAAAAACGTTCTAAATTGCGATTTCTACTCTATCTAAGGAAATACCAAAGCTATTTCAAAAGTAGTGGTTACAAATCAATGGTGACAGTCCCTGTTATAACATAGGTTATATTTCATGTTGCTGTCACTAACATCTGAGTGTTGCAAAAGCAAAACATGTTCTAATTTGCGTTTTTTGCACAACTGTGGGGTCTAACACTTTGAAGTATGGCATGGTATTTACTTACAAGATGCAACTGCTTTCTAAGAACAGTCGAAAGAAAATTCCAAATTTAAAAAAAAATGAAGTGACTGAAAAGCGTCATAAATTACAATTTTTAAACAAACTTATCAATTACCAAACCGATTAAATAAATAATGATGACAAATTTTGGTGATAGAACCTGCTCAAACATAAGCTATATTTTATGTCTGTTCCACTACCACCAGAGGGTTGCAGGAGCTAAATACTTTCTAAATTGCGAATTTTGTGATACTGAAAAGGCTAGAAACTTTAAATATGACATGGTAGTTACTTATAAAATATAAATGGCCTCGAAGGAACGTCAAAAATAAATTCGAATTAAAAAGAGGTGAAGCGAACGGGAGGTGCGAAAAGCATTCTCAAAAGTTCTAAATTACGATTCTATGCAATTTCATGGAATATAAACCGATTATAAAAGTAATAGTTGCGAATCAATGGTAAGAGTCTCTGATCCTACACAGGCTATATTTTACGCCGGTGATTCTACCACCTGGGGTTCACAGGAACAACAAACGTTCTAAAAAAGGGCTTTAAAAGCTTTTTAAATTACGTTTCTGTGAAATATTGGGAAATAACAAACCCATTTCAAAATTAATGTTGGCAAATTAATGGTGACAGTTCCTGTTTCAACGCAGCCCTTTATGTTGAGAGAGATGGTAAGACTTGGAATGTGACATGGTGGTTAATTTTAAGATGTAAGAAGATGGTTTCTAAAAAATTCAAAACTACAAATGAATACTGAAATGAGCGTATTAATTCAGCATAAAAGTTTCAAAATATATTCTAAATTATCATTTATTTATTTTTATTTCATTTTATCAATTTAAGTCTCATTTCTGTCTAATGCAGTGTAATAAGGATGTTTAATCAAACTGTGTTTTAAATAGTAATTTTTGAATTATTCCTAAAAGTAATAAGTACCTTTTAATATAATAAAATATTACCTTTTAATAAAATAAAAATTTAGTTAGTACCTTTTAATAAAAATTAGACATATAAATATCACTTGGCATATTTCAAATACTACGCGAGCAAAGCTGCGGGGTTTGCTAGTAAAGAGGTAAAAATTGTTTATTTGTAGGGGGTAAGCTCTGGAACTACCGAACCGATTCCAAAAGTACTGGTATCAAAATGATGGTGTTAGTCCAACCTAGAACATAGGCTATATCTTATGTCCATGCCACTGGCCAAAAGGGGGTGTAGCAACGAAAAAGTTCCAATTTTTGTGTTACTGAAGGGCCTAGAAACACGGAATTTGGAATGGTAGTTACTTATAAGATACTAATGATCTATAAGTACATTTCTTTAAAAAATCGAAATTAAATAGGGATGAAAATGCGATAAAAGCGTTCTAAAAACGTTCTAAAAACGACCTAAATGGCGATTTTTACACAATTTCAGGAAGTACCAAACCGATTTAAAAAATAATGGTGTCAAAATGATGGTGACAACCCTTGCTTCAACATTAGCTACATTTTATGTCGATGCCCCTACGTGTAAAGGGGGTTTAGAAGCAAAAAACGTTTGAAATTCCGAATTTTGTGTTACTGAAATGTCCAGATACATGGAATTTGGCATGGTAGTTACTTATTAGATATAAATGATCTCTAAGAACATTTCTTAAAAAATACTACGCAATCTTTACGCAAAAATTTCTACGCAATTTCAGAAAGTACCCAACCTATTTCAAAAGTAATGGTTGGAAATTGATGATGACAGCCTTTGCTCCAACATAGGCTCTATTTCATGTTGATTTCACTACCACCTAGGGGTTGCAGAAGCAAAAAACGTTCTAAATTGCGATTTTTGTGTTAGTGTTTACCTAGAATCCTGAATTTAGGCAGGGCAGTTATATATAAGATACAAATGATCTCTAAGAACATTTCCTAAAAAAATCGAAATTTAAAAGGGGGGTGAAAATGAGCGAAAAGCTTTCTAAAAAACTGTCTAAATTGCAATTTCTATGAAATCTCAGGAAGTACCGAACCTCTTTAAAAAATAATGGTATGAAAACGGTGGTGACAGCCCTCGCTCCAACATAGGCTGTATTTCATGTGGGTGCCAATACCCAAAAGGTGAAAAGGAGCAAAGAACGATCTAAATTGCATTTTTTGTAATACTGCAGGGGCTAGCAACTTGAAACTAGGCATGGTAGTTACTTATAAGATATAAATGATCTCTATGAACATTTCATCAATAATTCGAAATTTAAAAGAGATGAAAATAGACGTAAAACGTTCTAAAAATCGCTCTAAATTGCGATTTCTACGCAATCTCAGAAAGTACACAACCGATTTCAAAGTAATGGTTGGAAATTGATGATGACAGCCCTTGGTCCAATATAGGATCTGTTTCATGTCGGCGTCACTACCACCTTCCGGTTGCATTTTATAAAACGTTCTAAATTGTGATTTTTGTGATACTGAAGGGGCTAGCAACTTGAAATTTTTCATGGTAATTACTTATGAGATGTAAATATCCTCTGAGAAGAGTTCCTTAAAAATTTGAAATTTAAAAAGGGGTGAAAATGAACGTTCTAAAAACTTTCTAAATAGCGATTTCCACGCAATCGCATGAAATATAAACCGATTTCAGAAGTAATGGTTGCAAATTGATTGGACAGTCCCCGCTCCAACATAGCCTACATTTTACGTTGTTTTCACTACCACCTGGGGATTACAGAAGCAAAAAATGTTCTAAATTACGTTTTTGTGTGTTACTGAGGGGGGCTAACATTTTAAATTATATACTAATGATCTCTAAGGACATTTCTTTAAAAAATCGAAATTAAAAGTCCTTCCGGCCAGTGCAGGAGGAAGAGGTAGCTTTCATATTCCTTATTTTAAAAAAGCCAACTTATATTATTGAAACACACTAAGCTCAATTTAGTGGAAACCGAATACAGAATATTCAATACTAATTTTTATCAATACTAAATCATTTTGAATGAGAATTTCGCGAAATTAGTCAGCTTTATAAAAGCTGCCTTTATTTAAAGTAACTTATATTTGGCTGCCAAATTCGGCGATCTCTTAAAGGGCCTGCCATTTTCAGACAACATGGTGAATGAGGCTAACCAGTAAACTTGGTCGAGACCTTAGTAATTGCTGTGCACATGGTCACTCACATCCGAAATCGGTTGATATATACGAGTGCTGTCGCAGGCAAAAAATCAGATTTTTCAAAATGTCACGCACATTAGAAATTGAAACTGCTATATATGAACCATTTTTTAAGATAAAGACAAACAAAAAATGCTCCCGAATCCTTATATCAAGGTCAAATATTTAAGAAAGAAACCTTTTTCAATTTCTAATTTTTTTGCAACTCACTTTAAATATATATATATTTTTTAATTTAATGGCCGCCATTTTGAAACAAGATGGCTGATGAATCTGGCCAGCAAACTTGGTCGAGATATTGATGTATACTATCCACATGCCTTTTTACATCGAAATAGGCGAATACGTGTGTTATCGCGTGACAAATACAAGATTGTTTCAAAATGTTAGCCATGCTAGAAATTCAAAGTGCTATAATTCAACCATTTTTTAAGATATAAACAAAAGAACAAATTTTCAGAAACAAAAACTGCTCCGGAATCTTTGTAGTAAGGTCAAACGCATACGAAAAAAATGTTTTTCATTTTCCAATTTTTTGGTATCTTATTTTAAATTTTAAGTTTTTAAAATTTCTTTAAATGACCGACATTTCGAAACAAGATGGTGGATGAAGCTGGCCAACGATCTCGGTCGAGATATTAGTATGTACTATGTATACACCAAGGTACATCAAAATCGGTTTATAAATACGCCTGTTATCACGTGACAAAAATCAGGACGTTTCAAAATGTCAGCGACGCTAGAAATTCAAAATGCTATAACTCAGCCATTTTTTAAGATATAGACGAAACAAAAACTGCTCCCGAATCCTTTTATCAAGGTCAAAGACATAAAAAAAATATTTTTTTTAAATTTTAAGCTTTTTGGCACTACATTTCAAATTTAAATTTTTCTTAAAAATTTAAATGGCCGCCATTTTTAAACAAGATGACGAATGAAGCTGGTCAACGAACTCGGTCGAGACATTGGTATGTACTATGCATAAACGAAGTTACATCCAAATCGGTTCATAAATACGCCTTTTATCGCGTGACAAAGTTCAGGACGTTTCAAAATGTGAGCCACGCTAGAAATTCAAAATGCAATAATTCAGCCATTTTTTAAGATATAGACGAAACAAAAACTGTTCCAAAATGTTTGTATAAAGGTCAAATACGTAAGAAAAAAATATTGTTCAATTTTCAATTTTTTGGTACCACATTTCAAGATTTAATTTTTTTTTTAAATTTTAAATGGCCGCCATTTTGATGATGATGCGGATGAAGCTGGCCAACGAACTCGGTCGAGACATTAGTATGTACTATGTACACACCGAATTTCATCGAAATCGGTTCAGAAATACGAGAGTTACAGTGTGACAAAGGTCAGATATATATATATATATAAATTTTGAACGGAGGGTGGTTTCGGGGTCTGGGGGTCATGATCGATGAAAATATACCAAAATTTTTTGAAATCGCTTTCCTCCGAACGGCTGCAATAGGTAGCTTTTTGTAATGAAAGCTACCTAAAAGGGTTGAAAATGCGCGAAAAGCGTTCTAAAAAACTTTCTAAATGGCAATTTTTACGCAATTTCAGGAAGTACCAAACCGATTTAAAAAGCAATGGTGTCAAAATGATGGTGGCAACCCTTGCTCCAACATAGGCTACCATTTATGTCGGTGCCACTATCCCTAAAGATGGTGCCGGAGGGAAAAAAACGTTCGAAATTGCGGTTTTTGTGTTACTGAAGGTTCCAGATACATGGAATTTTTCATGGTAGTTACTTATTAGATATAAATGATTTCTAAGAATATTTCTTAACCGATTCGAAATTTAAAAGGGGTGAAAATGTGCAAAAAGTGTTCTAGAAAACGTTCTAAATGGCGATTTTTAAGCAATCTGAAGAAGTACCAAACTGATTTCAATAATAATGGTGTCAAAATGATGGTGATAACACTTGCTTCAATACTGGGTACATTTTATTTCGGTACCACTACCCCTAAAGGGGGTGCAGGAACAAAAGAAAGTTCGAAATTCGATTTTTGTGTTACTGAAGGACCCAGATACATAGAATTTGGAATGGTAGTTACTCAAGTATCATATAAGATATAAATGATCTCTAAGAACATTTCTTAAAAAATTCGAAATTTAAAAGGGGTGAAAATGGGCGAAAAGAGTTCTATAACATCTTAACAAACACAGAGCTATCGGGAAGCAATCGGGCGACTGCCGCTTACCGATTCTGGCGGTAACTGCACGATATCAGGTTGCCAATATCGGTTCCAACACTTTTGTGGTCCCCCGGGCGATAGTCGGTCCGTTTGGATGGCACTTGTTCGGACCAGTGCCGGCAGGATCGTCGAGACTGCCGGCAGGATACTATGCCGGCTGCAGCCCGGCTGCAGCCCGGCAGCAGCATAAATTGAAAAAAATCTTTTTTGATGACGGCATCTATTAGCCATTTTTACGTGTGTCTTTGTCAATATTTCAAGGGAGCATATTTCGGCGTTGGAACAGGTTGGTTTCGATCCGAGGACCCCAGGGACAGATAATAAATGCCTTAACCACTCAGCCACTGGGCCTTGCTGCGGGGAGGATTCTTATGGGGTAATACGGGGTAGGCATTTCTTTAAGAAATGACTTGTTGTTGTGGATAGATCGTAGATGGGAAAATTGGAATTTTGAAGCGTTTTAAAGTTGTTTTTTTGTAATTGTCTTATCCGCATTTATTTAAAAGTTAATTTAGTATTTAAATGAATGAAATAAATATTTTAGCGAACTAGTTAAAGCAAACGAATTGTTTTTTTTCTATAAATTTAAAAATTATTAAATATTTAATGAAATTAATTATTTTTAGAGGTTTTGTTCAGTTAATAAAATTTTATTAGTTATTATAATACAATTACATGCGTTGCGTTAATTTATAAAACATATTTTTACTTTCTTCTATCTTTACAAGATGAAAGTATTGGATTCATGAAAAATTTCGACTTCCGGTTTTCGACGGATTTACACGTTTTAAGGGTCAGAGATTCCGAAAAACATGTTTTTACAAAATGTCTGTCTGTGGTTCTGTGAGTCTGTCTGTCTGTATGTGACATAACTTTTGTGGGCGTTCTGTTTCAAGAACTAATGCAAGGAATTTAATAAAAAATTTATATTCCAGTAGTCCCTAATATAAATTGGTGCTGATTAGTTTTTCATGTAAATCGCCCCTCAGGTGGCGCTGCTATGCTGCATTTTTCGCGATTTCCTCAATAGCTCTATCTAAAGAACTAATGCACAGATTTTCATCAAACTTCAGATTCAGGTATACCTTGATATGAATTAGTGCTGTTTGTGTTTTGGTACAAATCGCTCAAAAGGTGGCGTTGCTATGCTGCATTTTTGAAAATTTCCACTATGGCTCTATCTCAATAGCTAATGCACGAATTTTCATCAAACTTCAGACTCAGGTATACCTTGATATCAATTGGTGCTGTTTATGTTTTGGTGTAAATCACTCAACAGGTGGCGCTGCTATGCTACATTTTTTCAGAATTTCCGGTATAGCTCTATTTCAAGAACTAACGCACGAATTTTCATCAAATTTGAAATTCAGATATACTTTGATATGAATTGGTGATAAATTGATGTAATTTCTTCTACTATTTAAATGATTTATATAGAAGATTTTATATTGACGTGATTTATATAGAAGAAAGTTTTGTGATGGCCACAACATACTAGTTTTAACATGGAAAAACTTATTTTAATAAATAAAGTTGGAAATTAATCACTTTAATTAAAACTTTAATTAGAATAAAATTCATTATCTGTCATTTGATGAATTAAAATAGAATATATTTTTAATGACAATGTAGCAATATTTATTCTTTTACTTATGAGCATTTTTTAATCTTAAAATAAAACAGAAATATTATTATTATTTTTTTTCGAATAGTAAATTTTTTAGAAGGGAGAAATTTCGGAATCTTTCTTTTAAATTTTAATGCTAAAAAGATGTGTAGATTTTTTGATCTTTTTATAGCTTGTAAAATAATTTTAAAAGCTTTTTAATAATTTGATTTTTAAATAAAATCAGAAACTTAGCTATTATTTTAAAAATGAATATATATAATTGGAAATTAATTTGAATTAACTTATGAAGTATTTTTCTTTTCTTTCTACGATTAAGTTTATACTGAATAATAATTTTAAGGAGCTATTTAAAAAAATCTTTTGATTATTCAAAAAATTGTAAATCCTTTTAAAAATGAATTCAAAACATTTTTTAAATAAATAAACATAGGCTTTTTTTTTGACAATTTTTACGTTTATCACTAATAGAATTTTATGTGAAATATATAACTCTTATCAAAACTCAAACTCACACATAAGTAAAGAAAAAATGTCGGCTAAAACTAAAAATTCCGCATTCGGACCTATGTTGGTATAACTACTAATCGTACTACTATCAGATATCCCATATCGGTCCTGCGTCACTTGCCGGTATAAGTCGCTTGCCGATATGTAACCATAAGCGGACCAATTACGGTAACCGGCAGTCGAAAAAGCAGATTCTTAAGTTTCAGTTGCCGATATGCTGCCGAAACTTCACCGAAACCACTGTGCCGATGCCGACAGTTAACCGACACTGCCGGCTGCGGTTCGATCGTGTGCCGAAAGGTGTGTGTTTGCTGGGATTTCTTCGCAATCTCAGAAAGTATCCAACGTATTTCAAAAGTAATGGTTGCAAATTGATGATGACAGCCTTGCTCCAACATAGGCACTATTTCATGTCGGTGTCACTACCACCTAGGCGTTTCAGAAGGGAAAAACGTTCTAAATTGCGATTTTTGTGTTACTGAAGGGCCTAGAATCCTGAAGTTAGACAGGACAGGTATTTATATGATAAACATGATCTCTAAGAACATTTCCTTAAAAATCGAAATTTAAAAGGGGTGTAAAAGAACGGAAAGCGTTCTAAAAAACTTTCTAAATTGCGATTTCTAC
Organism: Maratus speciosus; assembly: GCA_963932465.1. Lineage (NCBI taxonomy): Eukaryota > Metazoa > Arthropoda > Arachnida > Araneae > Salticidae > Maratus > Maratus speciosus. The sequence continues at coordinate 374,958,845 of OZ010788.1, read as the reverse complement.
GCAATCTCAGGAAGTACCGAACCGATTTAAAAAATAATGGTGTGAAAACGATGGTGACAGCCCTCGCTCCAACATAAGCTGTACTTCATGTCGGTGCCATTACACAAATCGTGCCATTTACGATCTAAATTGCGTTTTTTGTAATAATGCAGGAGCTAGCAACTTGAAACTAGCCATTATAGTTACTTTTAAGATACAAATGATCTCTAAGAACATTCCCTAAATAATTCGAAATTTGAAAAGGGTTAAAATGGACGAAAAATGTTCTAAAATACGCTCTAAATTGCAATTTCTACGCAATCTCAGAAAGTACCCAGCCGATTTCAAAATTAATGGTTGGAAATTGATGATGACAGCCCTTGCTCCTATATAGGACCTATTTCATATCGGCATCACTACCACCTTGCGGTTGCATTTTGAAAAACGTTCTAAATTGTGATTTTTGTCTTACTGAAGGGGCTAGCAACTTGAAATTTGGCATGGTAATTACTTCTGAGATGTAAATGCTCTCTGAAAAGATTCCTTAAAAATTTGAAATTTAAAAGGGGTGAAAATGAACGAAAAGCGCTCTAAAAACGTTCTAAATGGCGATTTCTATTCATTCTCTGGAAATATAAACCGATTTCAGAAGTAATGGTTTCAAATTGTAGTGGTGACAGTACCCGCTCCAACATAGCCTATATTTTACGTAGTTGTCACTACCACCTGGGGGTTACAGGAGCAAAAGACATTTTAAATAGCGTTTTTTGTGTTACTGAGGGTGGTTTAACATTTTTAATTTGGAATGGTAATTACTTCAAAGATGCAAATGCTTTCTAAGAATTGTCGAAAGAAAATTCCAAATTTAAAAGGATGAAGTGAGCGAAAAGCCTTCTATAAGCGTTCTAAATTACGATTTTTACGCAATCGTATGAAATACGAAACCGATTTCAAACATAATGGTTGCAAATTTATGGTAATAGAACCTGCTCAAACATAAGCTATATTTTATGTCGAGGGTTGCAGGCACAAAAAACTTTCTAAATTGCGATATTTGCGGTACTGAAGAGGCTAGAAACTTTAAATATAGCACGGTAGTTACTTATAAAATACTAAGAACAGTTGAAAATAAAAGCCCTTGCTCCTATATAGGACCTATTTCATATCGGCATCACTACCACCTTGCGGTTGCATTTTGAAAAACGTTCTAAATTGTGATTTTTGTCTTACTGAAGGGGCTAGCATCTTGAAATTTGGCACGGTAATTACTTCTGAGAAGATTCCTTAAAAATTTGAAATTTAAAAGGGGTGAAAATGAACGAAAAACGTTCTAAAAACGTTCTAAACGGCGATTTCTATTCATTCTCTGGAAATATAAACCGATTTCAGAAGTAATGGTTTCAAATTGTAGTGGTAACAGTACCCGCTCCAACATAGCCTATATTTTACGTAGTTGTCACTACCACCTGGGGGTTACAGGAGCAAAAGATGTTTTAAATAGCGTTTTTTGTGTTACTGAGGGTGGTTTAACATTTTAAATTTGGAATGGTAATTACTTCAAAGATGCAAATGCTTTCTAATAATTGTCGAAAGAAAATTCCAAATTTAAATGATGAAGTGAGCGAAAAGCCTTCTATAAGCGTTCTAAATTACGATTTTTACGCAATCGTATGAAATACGAAACCGATTTCAAACATAATGGTTGCAAATTTATGGTGATAGAACCTGCTCAAACATAAGCTATATTTTATGTCGAGGGTTGCAGGAACAAAAAACTTTCTAAATTGCGATATTTGCGGTACTGAAGAGGCTAGAAACTTTAAATATAGCACGGTAGTTACTTATAAAATACTAAGAACAGTCGAAAATAAATTCGAAATTAAAAAGTGGTGAAGCGAAGGGAAGGAGCGAAAAGCATTATAAAAGAGTCCTAAATTTCAATTTCTATGGGATCTCAGGAAATAATAAACGGAATACAGAAGTTATTGGTTGCGAATCAAGAGTGATAGTCCCTGATCCTATACGGGCTATATTTTATGCCGGTTTCACTACCACCTGGTTGGCAGGAACAACAAGAAAGCCTTTAAAAACATCTAAATTCCGTTTTCTATAGACTCTTAGGAAATAGCAACCGATTTCAAGGTTAATGTTGGCAAATTAATGGAGACAGTTTCTGTTTCATCATTTTTCGAGATATTATTTTTCAACTCTGTTTCGGCATTTTATGTTGTTGCCACTAATACCAAAGAGGTGGTAGACTGTTAGACAAGAAGCTTGAAATTTGACGATTTTTAATTTTAAGATGTAAATGTGTTAAGATGGTTTTTAAAAAAATCAAAACTTTAAATGAATACTGAAATGAGCGCATGAAATGAGCACAAAAGTTTCAAAATACTTTCTAAATTATCATTTAATTGGAATTAGTTTTAGTTCTTCTTATTAATTAAAATCTCATTTCTGTCTATTGCACTTTTCTAATGAAGTTTAGTCAAACTGTGGCTTAATTTGCAATTTTTGAATTATTTCAAAATGTGTTCTTCTAATAAAAAATAATCATGCAAATATCACTTGGCATATTTCAACTATTACGCGAGCAAATCTACGGGGTTTGTTAGTATATTAAATAAATTTATTTATATGAATATAATATGGCCATACGTGTAGGTAATATGGCCATACGTGCAGGTAATATGCCCAATGGGCATATTTCCAACAATAATGAGTTTTAAAAAAGTGTTCGTAATTCTGTCTGAACACTCAGATATTGAAAATTATTGATACAGTTAAAAAGACCATTAAACCAGCTAAAATATTATGTATAACATTAAATACAAATACATTGTTCAAATAAGTAAAATAACAAACTTAACAGAAAAAAAAATTGTAATATGAAAACGCAACTAACAACAAATCAACAATGTCTGCCCCCCTGTCTACGTGATCAAGGATCGCGTGCAACACGGTACTAAACTATGTTCTTCGGACATCCAGCGACTAGATTCAAGAGTCAGCTTTTGATTTTCACTGAAATTATTACTATTGTTGCGGTTGGCCATATTACCTGCATTGGCCATATTTCCATCACTTACCTTATATTGAAAACATAGAAGTACCGGAGCTAAACGTGAGGGGGCTCGGCCATAAGTTAAGCCCTGATTCCACCCCCAACAAGGGTTACAGACTGGTTAAACAGGGGAACAAACTTTTAAAAAATTCCTTAAAATACGGATATCATAGCTATGTGTCAAATAATAACATATTTTAATGCATTTGTGTTTGCTGAATCGCGTAGTACCAAGGGGTTGTTCATATATAACGTTATCAACTTTTTGGTAATTTTGGACACCCTCCCCCCCCCCTTACGATTGGTTGGTTGGTTGATTTTTGACGGCCAATTATCTGCTCGAGGGATATAGGCCAAGGGGGGGAGTGCCCTTCGTGGGGGTCTTTCTAAGGGAACCTAACACGTATTAACGCTTGGAAATCCAAGGCTCGAAGAAAACCACGAAAACTCCGAACGATTAGGCCGACGGGCGCGATTGGGATCGAACCCAGCACCTCCCGTCTACCAGCTTTGAGAGCAGAACCTCTCGGCACTGGTGGGGCTACCCCCCCTTACGATATCATACATTATCATCTCTCGAATCCCCCCCTCCTCCGTAATGATATTGTTATCAGTGCATAAAAATTCTTCAGATTTTTGGAATTTTTTTCTTTTGTTTGAAGTGATATACAAATATAATTATATGTATTTTTTGCATACTTTATTGATTCAGATGAAGACAAGTCAATAAAATAACAGTTTATATATGAAATAACTTTATATCAAATAACACTTAAAAGATGTAGTTACAGTTTAAAAGTATTTAATAATAGCTTTTTGTTACATACTGCATTTAACAGTAATAATGTCTTTTTGCATATGTTTTCGCACATGTTTTCGCGCATGCACAGGATGGGGCAGACAGATCTTCTTATCAATAAAACAAATGGACTACAATTTTTCTCGTTTATTTACTAGTAAAAGCAAGCATCATTTCAAACATAATTCGCATATGGTTTTTCGAACAGCGGATCATATATGCATACACGTGTGACAGAAGAATAGGAAGGCCAAACGTCTATATTTTGGAATTAAATAATTTTATAATCATTTAATGATTTTAATAATAACTTTGTATTTTCTTAAAAATAGATAGCATAATGTTTTAATGTAAAGACCAAGTTATAAATAAAAAGAGAAAAATTTGTTTGGATAAAAAATGTTGACGATATCAAAATACAAACCCCACTCCCCCTAGAGATATCTTACTATATCATGTACCCACCCTCCCCCTTAAAATTATAACGTTATATATGCATAACCACCAAGTAAATTCTTCTAAGTACAATAGTTCGTGAAATATTTCATATTTTTCCACTGTGGCGATGTCTTTGGCAACAAAACCTCATAATTTCCTTAAAATACTTCCGTTACTATAGCAAAGTAAAAAATTGAAAATAATTATTTTTGTTGAAGAATTAAAAACGGCTATATTAGTTACAAAAAAATTACAAACGCATCGAAAGATTAATTAAAAAAAAATTGTTATTGATTAAGTTTAAAATACAAAGAAAAAAAGATCCCTGCCGGCTCGGGCCTACAGGCGGAGGTAGATTTCGAAGTTAAGTGCTCACCAACAAAACTTAAATCAAGATTAGAGATAAACCCAGTTCCTTCACTAAGAATGAGCTGAAGGGAGCTAAACATTTTGTGAAAATTCTAATATACACGAATACACACACGCATGTATGTGGAATAGGTTTAAAAAATAGCTAAAGCAAATTCAGAGAACCTCAAAGTGTTAAAATAAGTTAATATTTCCATAGTCGGGTTTTTATCATGTTTTAATAAGTTTCTTCAAACTCACATGACGTTACATATTCACCTGCTGAGGTCTATTTTATTTCCAATTTGACGCAATATTTTGTTTTTGTTTTTAATTCGTCAAACTATTTATTTCATTTTCAGTTTTCATGTGGAAATCTTACTCTAGAAAACTTATGACGTAATATTCAATTTGTTTTCAATCCGTCAAACTGTTTATTTAATTTAATTTTTCACGTGAAAACTTGCAATAGAAAAGAAATTGTTGTGGTGAGAATTTTATTGCTTTTAATTGTTGGAAACTGCTATAACGAAAAATATTAATATTTTCGTGTCATTGTTGTGTAAGAGCTTGTTTTATCAGAATCATGTTAAGACGGTATTCAAAATTTTGAATCCTCCCCATTTTCCATTCCCTTGGGCCGACTTTGCCCATTTTCAATCCCCGCCGAGATATTAGCCATCTCAAAGTTGATGGCGAGTTTGAAAACGATCCGTGCATCATTGCGACTTTTATTGTGCGGACAAAATTTAGTACATACATACACACACATATATATATATATATATAAACTTTTTAGGTGGGGGTGGTTTTGGGTTCCTGGGGTCCTATAATGAAAAGTTATGAAGGAATTTTTCAAAAGTCGCACCATGGTAATGACTGCAATAGGTAGTATTTCTTACGAAATCTACCTAAAATGTGTATTCGGAAATTAATACCATCATAAAAAACATATTAAATTTAAACAGGAAAGCAATGTTTGTGCGGATAAAAAAAAATTGCATTTTTAGGGATTGGAATTGAAACAATATTTTGCCGCTTATCATTTGCTCCTGGGTAAAAAGAACCAAGAAAGAAAAATCATGCGTTGAACACAGATTATGAAACACTTTCCAACACTTCCTGAGTGCTTTAATATAACTTCGTTATTTAGGAAAATAAGGTAAATAAGATAACTAAGTAAACATTTTAAAAACATGATTTCAGCAGTTATCGTCCATAGTCAGACATGTGTTCTAATTCTTTTGAACAGGCCTGTATTTGATCTGTAGGTTGGTATATACTATATAATCGGAAAATTTACTTTAGCAAGAAAACGCGTAACAGGTTGAAATTTCTCTTTCAACAATTTATACTAATAAATGGAAACATACTTGAATACTTTTGTGGAGCCCTGTAGTTTACCTAGTATTCTTTATTACACTCCACAATTTAGCTAACATTTAATTCAAACTAAAACACTCTTAAAACTACCGAAAGCATATTTCCAGAAATTATCATTCGTAGACGGCATGTATCGAGTTCTTTGCGTGACCCTGTGTATCATTTTATATATATTCTACAAATATATCTCTGTAAACTAAATGCAGTTCAGTGTAAAAATGCACAATTAATTTTAAAACCACCTTTAAGCAATTTGCTCTCATACCCGGTAACCCTTACGTATACTTTTGTGTAGCCCTGTATATGAATTATAGCATTTATACACACCTTATAGTATGCTTAAATATAGTGAAATATAAAAGCGAATATCATAATTAAAAATGCATTTCCAGCAATGACCGCAAATGTACAGTACTTTTAATGCAATACAGTATCTGGATTATTTTGTGTGTCACTGTAAATGCTATACACTTCGTATTATACATCAAATAAGTTATAGTAAACCTCAGCGGCGTATATCAATTTCATTATATATGAAATATTTTAACACAATTCAAACACGCCACAAACAATCCCCCCCCCCCTATCATTATGTAACGGAATCCTTTTGTAATCCTTTTGCATCCTTTTGCCCTGTAAATGAATTATAACTATTCTTTGCACCGCATATTATACAGAATGCATATTTCCGTCCACTTCATAAATGCATATAATTTTCTTTTTATGTTCGGATGCGTGTAACGTCATTAAAAGACATTTAAAACGATTTTTTTCCATTTGCCGCAATGTAACGGAATACTTTTGACTGTCCTTGTAAATAAACTAAACATGCTACATACTTTATTTGAAATAGGGATCGTGCTATGGTAAACGTCAATAACATCCAAAAACTTCAAGGCAAGCCGAGTATATTTACGAGAGTTATTGCGCGGGCAGACGGGCAGACAAACCGAACCAAATACTTTTCAAACTTTTTTTGACAGTGTTAAAAATGAATACTTTTATGTTAGCCATGCTCAAATCTCGCAAATAGTTTCATTGAATTGCCGTAAGCACTATTTACATTTGTGTGTTTGTTTAAATAGTGTAAACTCTGCAACTACCAAACCGATTAAAAAATAATGGTAGCATGATGCTGGTTTCCATCTCTTCTCCAACATAGGGTATATTTTAAGTCGGTACAACAACCACCAAAGGGATGCAGGAGCATAAAATCGTCTAGGATTGCAATTTCTGCTATATTGCTGGTGCTAGAAGTTTGAAATGTAGTGCAGTAGTTACATTTAGGATCTAAATACTTTGTATAAACGGTTTTTGAAAACTGCGAAATCTAAATGTGTGAAATGAGCGGAAAACCTTCTAAAATCGTTCTACATTTCGATTTCTATGGAACTGTTAAGGATAAAATTTTGAAATTTATCGTGGCTTCTACTTATAAGACAAAAATACACGGGCAAAGCAATTTTTAAATAAAATTCGAAACTTAAAAGAGAGAAATGCGGGAACAGTGTTCTGAATTGTAATTGTATAAACGTTCTGAATTGAGATTTCTTTGGAATTGTTAAGGACAGAATCTTGTACTTTACCATGGCTGCTATTTTTAAGACGGAAATGCCCGCTCAAAACAGCTTTTTTTAATTCGAAACTTGAAATATTACAGGGAAAAAAAGTTATAAACTTACGATTTTTCTGATACTGAAGCTTGAAATCTTGCATGACAGTTACTTTTAAGAGTCAATAAAAGTATTCATTCTTTTCTTTCTACCCAAGAAAAAATGATAAGCCGCCAAATATTGTTTCAATTCGAATCTTTAAAAATGTAATTTTTTCAAAAATCTCCAAAAATTATATCGAAATTAGACATAATAATTCATGCCAAGATAAATAATTATTGCTTAGTAAATAGTTGCTACAATCCATTTATTCATTGTTTAATACATGTTGTTACACTTCAAGCCCAATGAGATTTTTCGTTCATATATTTAATAGTTCGGTGGCTGCGACACACTTTTTGTACTAATAATAATAAATTTTTGCATGTATGATAGATTTAATGGTACAGATAAACAAAATGCCAGTCAGTTGGCACCCAAGTTTATAGGTTGTTGCTGTAGCAACATCTTAAACAAAAGGATGAAATAAAAAATAAACTCATTGTAGTGCATTTGAAACTTTTTTCAAGAATTATGTGTAATGTAACATGTCTCAATTGTTCGTAGAAATCTTTAAAATGTTAAAAAATATTTTTCCCGTCGTACAGTGACGTGTTTTGACTATCTGAGAGGACAAATATATTTCGTTGAAGTTTAATTTCTTTTTGCTGATTTTTCGAATGCATCTCTAATAAAATGCTCAAATAGTCAGAAATATTTGGTTTATTTAGCAATAATGCTTCAAAATAAAAATATAATGAATTACAAAAGAATGCGTTAAACATATTTATTTTACTATTAAGTACAAAACAATTTAATTCACTGTAAGTTAATATTCATTTCTTATTTTATTTCTGTATACTCAAAAGTTCTCTAGAAATTTGTGTAGTAATCCTGAAAAATAAAAATTTTAAAACAAAATCATAAAAAAAAAAAAAACTTTAATTTTTTTTGTGATTCTGTAAAACATATAAATACTACCTAAACTAGTAAATCTGCAGATCAAGAGCCTCAACGTCATCTCTGCAACTCATTGTTTTTATCAAACTTTGCGTAATATTAATCTTTCTGCAAAAACAAAATTTAAACTATTTAAATTACACAAACATTTATAAAAGGAAAAAAATATTTCGATGGTTTCAGACATTAAAAGCGTTAAATTAAACACGTTGTTATGTAAGGATATTCTGAAATTCTCACGAGCTATTTATTCTAGTAATTTTTATATAATAAAGCAAATTTCTTCAGGGGGGCAGAGCCCCCCTGAACCCCCCCTTGTGTATTTTATTTTGCATTTGTAATTTTCTACTGATTGAGTTAATGATTACCCTATATCTTAGATTTCTTTTTACACTGCGATTTATAGGGATAAGCAATAATTCGGTCAAGCATTTTACGTTATCCTAATATCCATACAGCAGTATTTACTTGCCTGCTAACCACAAATACCGGTATCTAATGGATAAAGAACTTTTGGAAATGTAAACTGAAACATCTAATTTAGAAATCTAATACCTTTATAAATTTTGTTTATAAAAAAATAATTTTGATTACCATTCTGCAATATTTATATCTAAGATCTAATCTAAATATCAAAAAATGTACTCGATAGCATTAACTTACTAAAATCACCCTAAAGTAGGGGGGCTTCTAAACCTAACAGTTAATAATTCATCATCGTTAAATAGATAAACATGATTTGGCGCCTTTAAGTATTTTTTGTGATTTTCTTTTAATAGTATTTACATTTAATTTAAAATCGTGATGTTGCAAATACCGTTGAAATTTGACCCAAACCTATGTTCAGGTCAAATTACGAAAGGTTAACTAACATTTCATTTCCCTTAGCCGGACTTTCTGTTTCATTTTTTGTAATAAGGATTATTTTAATAATTTAATTTATTTTACACTCTACAAGCTGTTACACGGACGTTGTTCACGTAGCATTAAAATAGAGATAAATGCATTAAGTAAAACATTTCACTCCCCACCAGACATACCAAGTCTCAAGCTTTTTGCACATCACTATTATGTTAGAGAAAATGTTCTTTTAAATCGCGCAACTGTTTCAATTAAATAAAGTAACATTTTCTGTATTAAAATACTGGTATCCAGAACGCCGGAGGCTTGGCAGCTGTGCTCCTCTTAATAAAAACATATATGATTAACCAACACTTTATCACATTTTATAGGAGACAATACGGAATTTCTTATTTGTATGGCCTTACATATATCTCAGTCATAAAAATGTAAAATTTTGTGCCAATTAATGCACGCAATTGCGAAAATGAAATCGCAAAGAATGAGAAAAGGAAGGCCAAGTAAAATCGTGTAAATCCAGGAATCTTTCTTCGTAGTGCTGGGAAAATACTGCTACAAAAACTATTTTAGGTGGTATTTGGTGTGAAATGTTTATATGTATTCATTCCTGTCCTATATATCCTTTTTTTTTTATTATTTGCTTATTCCATTTTTCTTTTGCACGAGAAAATCTTACAAATTAAAATTAACTCTTTGGGAGAAATTGTTATTCATTTTTTTTTGGCAACAATAAAGTTTATAAAATTTAACAGAATAATGTCAGTTTATTCTGTATGAAAATAACGAACTTTTTCATTTATAATCAAATAGTTGAATAAATAAATGAAAATATTATTCTATATAGTATATAAATACTATTTTCATTTCTGCGTTTAAATAAATCTATATGCAAATATCTATACAAAGGCATTCATTAATTCATTCCTTTTGCTTTGATTTGACTTCGAAAAACCATACATACTTTCACAGTTATGATATTTTTAGATGAGATGCTGTTGCTACGCAACGGTTAAAAGAAAAAATGAAATATAAGTAAATTCATAAAATAAAATGCTTTATATTATTCGAACACATGTATAAAATTCTATCATAAGTTATACATCTAATTTAAAAGCTCTGACAAATGTTTTGACAAAATTGCAAACTAATAAGAATAATTTAATACTCTTATTTAAAAATTTCAGCATCCAAAATTTACCATTTAAATCTATTATTGCCGAAACGTCAGTGAAGGCTTACTGTGGAGACACGAAAAGTTTTGGTTTCCGTTAGTCTGTCTGTCTGTTCCGCGATAACTGCCGCAAAAAGCATCCGATCGGCTTGAAATTCCCTGGGCATGTTGATGAGCTCCCCGGATTTAGCTGTATAGTTTTGGGTTAAATTTGGTTCATTCGTTCGGAATATACAGAACATTTTATTTTGTGATATAATGCTTTTCTATGGGAAGTCAGACGATTTTCAAATTTTCATTTGTTGAAAGAAATCGCTCATATGAATAATAGATTTAAATGGTAAATTTTGGATGCTGAAATTTTTAAATAAGAGTATTAAATTATTCTTATTAGTTTGCAATTTTGTCAAAACATTTGTCAGAGCTTTTAAATTAGGTGTATAACTTATGATAGAATTTTATACATGTGTTCGAATAATATAAAACATTTTATTTTATGAATTTACTTATATTTCATTTTTTTCTTTTAACCGTTGCGTAGCAACAGCATCTCATCTAAAAATATCATAAATGTGAAAGTATGTATGGTTTTTCGAAGTCAAATCAAAGCAAAAGGAATGAATTAATGAATGCCTTTGTATAGATATTTGCACATAGATTTATTTAAACGCAGAAATGAAAATAGTATTTATATACTATATAGAATAATATTTTCATTTATTTATTCAACTATTTGATTATAAATGAAAAAGTTCGTTATTTTCATACAGAATAAACTGACATTATTCTGTTAAATTTTATAAACTTTATTGTTGCCAAAAAAAAAAAATGAATAACAATTTCTCCCAAAGAGTTAATTTTAATTTGTAAGATTTTCACGTGCAAAAGAAAAATGGAATAAGCAAATAAAAAATAAAAAAAAAGGATATATAGGACAGGAATGAATACATATAAACATTTCACACCAAATATCACCTAAAATAGTTTTTGTAGCAGTATTTTCCCAGCACTACGAAGAAAGATTCCTCGACTTACACGATTTTACTTGGCCTTCCTTTTCTCATTCTTTGCGATTTCATTTTCGCAATTGCGTGCATTAATTGGCACAAAATTTTACATTTTTATGACTGAGATATATGTAAGGCCATACAAATAAGAAATTCCGTATTGTCTCCTATAAAATGTGATAAAGTGTTGGTTAATCATATATGTTTTTATTAAGAGGAGCAGAGCTGCCAAGCCTCCGGCGTTCTGGATACCAGTATTTTAATACAGAAAATGTTACTTTATTTAATTAAAACATTTGCGCGATTTAAAAGAACATTTTCTCTAAGATAATAGTGATGTGCAAAAAGCTTGAGACTTGGTATGCCTGGTGGGGAGTGAAATGTTTTACTTAATGCATTTATCTCTATTTTAATGCTACGTGAACAACGTCCGTGTAACAGCTTGTAGAGCGTAAAATAAATTAAATTATTAAAATAATCCTTATTACGAAAAATGAAACAGAAAGTCCGGCTAAGGGAAATGAAATGTTAGTTAACCTTTCGTAATTTGACCTGAACATAGGTTTGCGTCAAATTTCAACTGTATTTGTAACATCACGATTTTAAATTAAATGTAGATACTATTAAAAGAAAATCACAAAAAATACTTAAAGGCGCCAAATCATGTTTATCTATTTAACGATGATGAATTATTAACTGTTAGGTTTAGAAGCCCCCCTACTTTAGGGTGATTTTAGTAAGTTAATGCTATCGAGTACATTTTTTGATATTTAGATTAGATCTTAGATATAAATATTGCAGAATGGTAATCAAAATTATTTTTTTATAAACAAAATTTATAAAGGTATTAGATTTCTAAATTAGATGTTTCAGTTTACATTTCCAAAAGTTCTTTATCCATTAGATACAGGTATTTGTGGTTAGCAGGCAAGTAAATACTGCTGTATGGATATTAGGATAACGTAAAATGCTTGACGGAATTATTGCTTATCCTTATAAATCGCAGTGTAAAAAGAAATCTAAGATATAGGGTAATCATTAACTCAATCAGTAGAAAATTACAAATGCAAAATAAATTACACAGCGGGGGGTTCAGGGGGGCAGAGCCCCCCTGAAGAAATTTGCTTTATTATATAAAATTACTAGAATAAGTAGCTCGTGAGAATTTCAGAATATCCTTACATAACAACGTGTTTAATTTAACGCTTTTAATGTCTGAAACCATCGAAATATTTTTTTCCTTTTATAAATGTTTGTGTAATTTAAATAGTTTAAATTTTGTTTTTGTAGAAAGATTAATATTACGCAAAGTTTGATAAAAACAATGAGTTGCAGAGATGACGTTGAGGCTCTTGATCTGCAGATTTACTAGTTCATATGAGCGATTTCTTTCAACTAATGAAAATTTGAAAATCGTCTGACTTCCCATAGAAAAGCATTATATCACAAAATAAAATGTTCTGTATATTCCGAACGAATGAACCAAATTTAACCCAAAACTATACAGCTAAATCCGGGGAGCTCATCAACATGCCCAGGGAATTTCAAGCCGATCGGATGCTTTTTGCGGCAGTTATCGCGGAACAGACAGACAGACTAACAGACAGACAGACTAACGGAAACCAAAACTTTTCGTGTCTCCACAGTAAGCCTTCACTGACGTTTCGGCAATTATTTTAGTTTGAAAAAATACTATTGTGTGAATAAATAACATAAATTTTAATCAATTTGAAATAAAATTTCTGCATATAGTATCTAATGTATCCGAATTTTTTATTTGTCCCATCAAAAGAAATACAGCTGCTACACACTTTGTTTGCAATTTAAAAAATTCTATTGTATATATCAATATCCTACAGTAATTTTGTTGATTTTTAATTGAAATTTCTGCTTTTTAGCAACAATCTTTCCGCGATTTTTGTGTGGCCCTGTAAAAAATGCACAATTTCTACGTTCGTTAAATTATTATTTAATAGAATTGTCATCGAAAAAACACATGTAGGCAAAGTTTCAGCTCAATCAGATAGTGGTTTAAAATTGTCGAGATTTTAACTAATCTTTTATGTGGACTGTAAAAAAAGCGTAACTGCTACGTTACAAAAATTGCAACAATATTGTATTGTTATTAGAACTACATATTCTAAGCAAAGTTTCAGCTCAATCGGATTTTTGAAATTGGTTTAAAATTAGCTTAATTATTTTAATCTGAATTTTTAGGCCCTGTAGAAACAGTACCCTAAACAAACTTCTACGCTCTTTAATTTATAAGAATATTGTATTGTCATTCAAATTAAACATAAATTCATTGTTTCGGCTCAATCGGGTAGTTAAAAGTGGTTTAAATTTGACGTGCAAGACTTGAACTAAAGCTACATGCATGCACTGCAAGTTAATATGATGCTCGTTTATTAATAAACGCTTAATGATTTCCAAACTTCCGCAGAATTTTTTTAAAGTTTCTAATACTTTAGTAATGACAGTTTGTTTTTTAAAAAAAATGCTTATAGCTGAATAATGCTGAAAAATATGTTAAAATTCATGATGAAATTTGTAATTAACATCAAGGATCATCCAGAATTTCAAACTTTGAAAAAAGCGGTAAAGCGGGTTTAATACCGCTTATTTTCAAACAAAAATGAGTTAAATCTGACATTGATAAATCTGTGACATTAGATCAGCAAACTCGTGCTTTCAAATAAACAGAATAGTTAGGACGTACTTTCAAACTTAGACGAAGCTAGTGCAACTTTTGAAACTACCACAAACCAACTGCGCAAATGTCTTCTTCACGGTCCTAATTAATCGACACCTCGGATTTTTTTCGATAATTAAAAAATTATCGTTTTAAAATAATTAATTTCTCGGAAACGTATGGTACGAATTGCATAAAAATTTGTTTTTAGGCTAATTGAAGGGTTTAGAGTTCATTTATGCTGTCAGAATTGTGTACTGCTATTGAAAAGAAAACAAAGTTATGGTTCAGTTCTAATTTCAGGCGTATGAGCAAAATATTCACTAGAAGGATGGTACCAAAAGAGTATAGATCGATTCGAACCAGAAATTTCTTTATAAAATAAGTTAAAAATATACAATGTTTCGACGACGACGCGAAGACTTTTTGCCGAGGAGCCCAGGACCTATATCTCACATTCCCGGAAACTGAATATAAAAGGTAGATAAAAAGGTGCTTTTCCATGGGCAGCTGTGATAGCATAAAAATGTGTGTTTGTGTGTGTGGGGGGGTGGGGGGGGGGGTTCTTGAGCTCAACAATAAAGTAAATAAAAAATATATATATATGCTTATTAGCTGACAAAACTTTAATTAAATAAAGGATACAATTTTTTTCAAGAAATAATTAAAAAAATAAAAATAAATGCCTTTAAAACACACATAAATTAACGTCCGTATTAATTATTAAATAAAATGCCTTTGCCTAGTACACTTAAACAGCCGAAGTTTCCCCGGGTACGTGCAGAAATAAGTCTTGAAAAAAACTTTTTGCAACACCATAATAGGGTCACAACAACTGAGAAATATTTCGGAGGGGGGTAAAATTAAAGCTTTTAAGTAAAAAATAAATTAAATAAAAATTGGTCTAGTACATCTAAACAGCGAAAGTTCCCGCGGTTGCGCGCAGAAATAAGTCTTGAAACAGACTCTTTGCAACACCATAACAATTTCATAACAACTGCGAAGAAGTATTTCGGCAGTGGCTAAAAATAAAAACTTTTCCTTCTATATATATATAAAAGTAACGCTTTGGAAATGGACCAATGAAAATCTGCATAGATCTCGCGAAACGCATCTGATTGGTCAGAGCTTTCTGACGCTATAAGTGGCGTTACCAAGGGGCGGATCTGTCGCCAACGTCACCTAGTTTGTTGCCAAATTGCCAATTAGTCGCCTAAAGGGACGCCAATTTGGCGCTATTTCCATTATTTTGCCAAATGTCTATAGACTCCCTTTGAAATCCAACAGGGTTTACTTGCTTGCAGAAAATCAACAAATTGAGATATTTCAATGCAACAAAAAATAATATTAGCTTATGAATAGAGGTTAATTGAACTATTTAAATTGTTTTTAAGCATAAACACTAACTATTTAAAATATTCGTAACACTATATATATAATTTTACACATATATGTTGGCGGAGAAAAGGCGGCGAAGTGAAAATTTCAGAGGAGAGAAGATTTATATGATTATTTATTTAGATCAAGAATGGAAACGCCAAATAATTACTTCTGGTGTTGGCTAGAAAATAAGGATTGCTCCGCCGGGGGTTGGTGAGCGTAGCGGGCAGGGGGGCAGAGACCCCCTAGCATGTATAAAATATTATAATTTAAAAAAAATGGCCGAAAATGGGGTAGAGTCCAGGCGTCACTTGCACCGATATGAACCGGAACTGACGCGGATACAATTTTGAAAAAATGTTAAATATATAAACTTAACAGCTCTAAATAAAAATTCTGGTGTGAAATATTTTTATAAAACTTGAGTAAAATTTCTCGTCCCTCTAGTGTTAATGCAGTTTCTATATGTGAAAAAACAGTTCAACCTGGCGGTCGATCAAGTAGTACTCTACAAGTTACTTCGACCGGTAAGGATTAAAGCCATCGTCAGACGTTTATCAATTATCCGGAAACAAAGTGCAATGATATTATTCGTTTTTAAATCTTTTAAAGCTACTTTCAGTTTTATCGAAAAAAAGTAAAAATAAATATAAATAAATTCACAATTTACGCTGTTATGAAATGCTTTCGAAAACGGAAATTCTGAAAAATATTTGATATAGAATTATTTTTCTTGAATGATGAATATATTGTTTTGATTATATTTCATAGCTTTTTTTTAAAAAAGCAATTTCATTTTCAGAAGATTCAAAGTTATTTTAATGCTACTTTACTTAAATTTTACTACTTATCAAACTTATAAAATGGATTTACATTTAAACACATTATTGCATTAAGGTTTGCATTAGCATCATTAAATCATACATTGGAACATAGTGAACATCTGTCTAATTTCCCTCAATTTATAACTTTTAACACGCTTTGCATGCTTGACATCATTTCTAAATATTACAGCTTGCAGTACATTTTCATATAGTGGTTAGAGATGTAACTCCCGTGTTATTTGGTGTCACATCAATATTACTTAATGGAACTTAAATGGACAGGCGAAAATGACAGGCTTTTAGAACATACCCTCCGCACACTGTGGTTGTATACTTAATTATTATACGTGTACGTAGAATATCCGAATAAATGGGGCATGAAAATGTAACTTAGATTAAATGTATGTAGTGACTTAATGTAATTCATTTGTTCAAAGAGTTATAATGATGACTGAATATATTTTAAGTGCACACTAATAAGTATTTGATAGGTTTAAAAGCAACTAAAGATTTTTTTTTTTCATTTGGTGGTTTTTATAATCTGAATGAAATTTTAGAAGAGGAAACCTTCGTTAAAATGTTGTTATAAATTCTTTTTTTATAATTCCATATTTTAGTCTTTTATATTAGTTTTTGAGAAAAATTAATTTTGAGTATGATTAAAGTAAGTTCATAACCTACATATTTCTTTATTTATCTTTTGGAGAAAAGTTACGTTTTAAGGACGATTAATGTAAATTCCCACATTTTTTTAAGTTCTCTTATATACTGCAAAAAAAAAAAAAAAAAAAATATATATATATATATATATATATATAACAGGACGAATGGATGGATAGATGTTAGAGTACGGAGGAAGGTGGCGTTGTCTGGATAATACGCAATGGTTAATTATATATATATATATATATATATATATATATTACCATTAATTAAACATAACCTGCCACCGTCAATTATTATGAATTAAAGCTGTAAGTATTAAAAAAAAAAATATTATAAGAATTATTATGGAAGAAAAAAGAAAAAAGTGGACACCGACAAAAATTGAAAAGCTTATACATTGAATTACGTTATCGAGGGCACAGAATTCAATGATATAAGCAAAATGGTTGTTTTCTGTGGGAGAAATAAGCTAAAGCTAAAATTAATTTTCCCCTGTGCCCGAACAACCACTAAAATCAAGTGAATTGATTAAAAATGAAAGCAGAATAGAAACAAATAATATGAAATGGAAGAATCAATAAAACGTATTTAAATATTTATAGGATATAAAATAGAAATAATAAACACCATACCGATTAATATTTCAGTATTTTACAAAAATCCATGTGCACATGTCATCCAGTATATCAAAAAGATTAAGGTGAATAAAACAGTTAAGAAATCACAGTAAATGATACCAAAGGATGCAGTTAATACATTTTGAAATAATATTTGAAATACCTTGTAAAACAAATTTAATCTAATATAAAATATATAGAAATTAATTACATTATTTAAAATGCACATTTAAATTAATAGATAACAGTTTAACAATATCGTCAAAATTTAGCTAAAAATACACCCTGGTGTATAATATATAACTAAAATGGAGCTAGAAAAATTAAAAATAAGAGCAATATGAAAGATACAATTTTAGTGCTGCCATCTATTAATAATTATATTAAACATCTATCGCAAGATAAAAATTTGCAAGCTTTTGAATGTAAATAACTGTTTAAACAGCAAAACCAAACAAATCCTTATATATAGAGAATTATAGAACAACCACTAAAATCAAGTGAATTGATTAAAAATGAAAGCAGAATAGAAACAAATAATATGAAATGGAAGAATCAATAAAACGTATTTAAATATTTATAGGATATAAAATAGAAATAATAAACACCATACCGATTAATATTTCAGTATTTTACAAAAAACCATGTGCACATGTCTTCCAGTATATCAAAAAGATTAAGGTGAATAAAACAGTTAAGAAATCACAGTAAATGATACCAAAGGATGCAGTTAATACATTTTGAAATAATATTTGAAATACCTTGTAAAATAAATTTAATCTAATATAAAATATATAGAAATTAATTACATTATTTAAAATGCACTATTAAATTAATAGATAACAGTTTAACAATATCGTCAAAATTTAGCTAAAAATACACCCTGGTGTATAAAATATAACTAAAAGGGAGCTAGAAAAATTAAAAATCAGAGCAATATGAAAGATACAATTTTAGTGCTGCCATCTATTAATAATTATATTAAACATCTATCGCAAGATAAAAATTTGCAAGCTTTTGAATGTAAATAACTGTTTAAACAGCAAAACCAAACAAATCCTTATATATAGAGAATTATAAACCTAATATAAATCACACAAAGTATTTAAAACTATTGTTAATAAAATTTAAAAGCATACAATATGTTCTATTAGCTAAATTATTTAAACTAAACTAAGAGTTTAAATAATGTTAGAACATTGATAATATATAGCATATATCTATATGCTATAAAACAAAATAAATTCAGTAATAATTAATATAAATAATTATTAAAAATTATCTATCTATATATATATATATATATATATATATATAAAGCGGGTGGGCATTTGATTAATAAATACGTTGCAATAACACATTTTATAATGGATTTTGATACGGTGCTTTTATATGTATAAGTGTGTAGTTGCTTTTATAAATTTATTAATTCAAGTTAAATCTATTCATTTTCTTTAATAATTAATAGTGTTAAGGACTAACTTGTATTTAAATTTTAGCCCAATGAGGACAACATCATATTAATTTCTAATACATAGTATTTTATATTACATGAAAATAAAGTGCATGTTTTAATTATAAATTTTATTCTTTGTTATATCCTCTCCCCCTAAATTAGGTATATTTAATTATTATGAAAGTTTGTGGACACATTAAATATAACTAATTAATTTTAAAATTTATTTATAATTATTTTCAATACTATTAATTTCTAAGCATCATAATTTTAATTATTTAATTCTTTTTAGTTAATTATATATTTATCTAAGTGATTATGCAATATTGTCACAGTAATTTAAATATTAATATGTTATAGTTAGGTACATTTATTTATGTGAAACATTAATTAATGAATTATCAATATATATTATTTTTATTTAATATATCATTTACTTATTTTTTCTAATATAATGGTATAAATTGATTAACATATTTTTAAATATTATTTAATTCTAATTTATATATATATGTATATATATATAGTAAGTATTTGCTTTAAAGCTTAACCCACTAATAGATATAAATATTTTTTTATTATTGTATATATTTTTTTACTCCAAAAAATTATATTTTACTCATAAATTCTAAAGATAGCAGCACTTCATTGATTCTTTGGATAACATGGCAATATTCATTTTTTAAATGATCTGTAGAAGTCACATACATTGAGGTATGTACATGAATATACCGCACATCATTACACCCTGTTCATCATCATGTAAAATTCTTTTGGCAACATGTGCAAATAATATCTTTTAATTTCTTGGTTAGAAAAGTTTTCAAATTGGTAATGTACTTTTTATCTCTCAATCCTTTTTAATCATGTTTTATTTTAAACTTATTTGCTTTTAAAAATATTTTAATTGGTATTTTATTGGGTGTCGTAGTCCCAATTTCATATTATTTAGCT
Source organism: Maratus speciosus (assembly GCA_963932465.1). Lineage (NCBI taxonomy): Eukaryota > Metazoa > Arthropoda > Arachnida > Araneae > Salticidae > Maratus > Maratus speciosus. Next base: position 374,938,594 of record OZ010788.1, on the reverse strand, counting down.
TTTTATGGCTAATATGAAAATGAAATCACATACTTTATTTGTGGAACTCTATAAATTTGGGACCTGAATTATGAATCTGTCTAGGCTTGACAAATTTCCATTAATAATATTCATCATTTTTTTTTTTTTTTTTTTTTTTTTTTACTGTGTTTTAAAATCTATGTTGAATATGTTAAGGGGAAAAGTTTGATTTTTAATGAATATTATAAATATATATATTGTGTACCATTAATGTAAATTCATCAAAGAGATTTTATTTTCGTTCTCTTTTGACAAAATAAAAAAAATTAATAAATAAATAAATAAATTTAAGATATGAATATTCTACTAATTTCGTAGTATGTGATTTTCATAGAATTTCAATTCCAAAAATTTCACTCTATGCTATTTTTTAAAAAAAGTAACTGAGATTTTGATTTACAATATCCCCATTTATGAACACTGAATAGGAAAATTATTTAAAAAATAAATTTTACTCATATTGACTTTTTAGAAATAATATTAGACCCTTAAAAACATTCGATGTTTTGAGTTATAAATTATGATTCTGTGATAAAAGTGGAAATGGACAAAAAATCACAAAAACGAAAGGTGTTTGAATTTTTCTCGATGCATAATTTCAAAATTCAAATGAAACTGAAATTACATTTATTACAATTTTAAATTATTAGAATATTCTTAACCCCCCGCTTGCCAGATGGTTCCAATGCACCCGGAAATTACATTCAAAATGATTTTTCTCGTAAAAAATAAAGGGTGAAAATTCTGTAAATATGTTACGTTTTGAATATATGCGACTTTTTCTGTAAATATTTGAAAAATATTATACTGATATACTGAATATATACTGAATTGTCAGTATTTTTTTCCACGAGAAAAATTATTTTGAATGAGCATGTCGGGTCCATTGGTCCCATCTGGTATTCTGAGGGTTAAATTGATTCGAATTATCAAAAGGCCATCAGAAAAAAAAATCATAAAAAATGCACTTGTAATGTGTAATAATTACACTATCCTAACTAGACCTTGTGAATACAAAATTTTAATACAAAAAGTTAGAGGATCTTTTGAATTTACCATCAATGTAATTCACTTTGAATTTGTTAGGTATATAAGTTTACATGCAATAGTGATCATAAAAAGAGTAAAGACCATTTTTTTAGGAATTATAGATTTTATTACAAATGTATGAATCATAACATAAAGTAATAATACAGAATTAATTAAATTTTAGTAAGATTTTAAGAAAACTTTGAGACAATCGAAAATAAAGTTGTATGAGCCAAACCCTTTGTAAATCAGAACCATGGAATCCGAGATAACGATGCGGTCCCTGATGGTGGAATTTAGCACTAAGAACTCTAAGATAATCGTAAGCTAAGTTGAATGACTCAATTCCTGTCGAAATGGGATCCATAGAACGTGAGGAAATAATGCGCTATTAATGTTCGAAGATGGTGGTAACAGAAGTTTATATTTAGTAAAACATATTTTTAAATTGAAATAAAGGAGGAGAAATCCATATTTACAAACTATTAACTCAAGTGAATGGACTGTTTTCTAAGAACACACGAATAAGTTGATTAAATCCTTTTAAATCATGTCTTTAGCATTTGGAAACATTTAATAATTAATATCCTTTCATATCCTAAATTAGGTATGGAATGGATTTATCTGCTGAAACGGGAATCTGTTTGTTCAGCTTTTATTGAATGCTTGATCCTGTCTGTTTTTTTTTCTTAAAATATTTGCACTGTCTCAGTTTTTTTTTTTTTTTTAATATTTAGAAAAATTGCTGACCGATTTTCGAAAAAAGTGGGTATTCGGATGTAAAAAAAAAAAAAAAAAAAAAAAAAAAAAAAAAAAAAAATCTACATTTGCTCTGAAATTTTCAAATCGATATCTTGATTAGTTTCCATTTTAGCCAATTAGTTAAAATAGTCATTAACTTTCATTTACACTTGGAAATAATGTACAGCATATGTGTCATTTTTTGTTGTTTCGAGAAAAGAAATGCTTTTTCTTTTAACGCCTTTTTAATTAATATCTGGAGTAATTAAGGGCTGATTTTTATGAAACTAACTTTATTGGAAAGAGAACAAAATCCACTATATTGGGGAAAAAGTTTGAAACCAGATTATTTTTATCAATGTAAAAAAATCCCCTCAAAACGCGAAAAAGCGCTAAATATGTCTTAAAAATTAAATTAAAAAAATCTATTCAAAAAATGCAAAATTGGGCTTAGAGGTGAAAAACTGCATATATAGAGGTATATTCCTACCAAATTTTGTAGCTGCACATGCAGCGGTCTCTCTAGAACACAGCCGACAGACATACTCTCATACTCTCTTTCTGTCACACACACACAGAAACTTCTTTCCTTATTACTAGGTTGAGCAAAATGTTCTGGGAAATATGGAAAGCTGCGTTGTCATGCGCAAATTAACAACAAAAGCAACAAGGACTATTCTTCAAAGTAGATACCATCATAGTGAACGGCTTTCTGCTATCGTTTTGCCAGATTCCGGATTTGCTAGAACTACGAAGTTTGTCGCCCTTCCAGCACCCTCATTAATCTCCTCGACGACTTTCAGAATCGTAAGACCTTTTCTCCAATAATGCCGGATCGACACACCCAAATAATGTTGTTCAATGGGCATTTTGGAGCCTAAATTCCTAAACTCCTATAGATATACCACTAGTACTCCTATATATGATACAAATTCTGGTAACAATTAAATTCAAAATTTCCAGAACTGAATGCTCAACCTAATATTATAGAAGAGTTATTACTTGTTTGCGCTAGTGAATGAAGAAAATACAGAGGGTGGCTCAAAAAAGTTTACAAAATGACATGGCGAATCAGGCATACAACAAGGATAAAAAATCACACAGGGATATAATGTCGCAAACCACTTATTTAGTCACAAAGAGTGTTTCATTCCAACTGAATCCGGGTTGACGGTAATGATTTCGTGAAAAATAAAAATATTGTAATGGCAATGGAATGATATGTAGCTTGTTTTGTGTAAAATGTGATAACATCGCGAAAAGATCCTGAAAAACATGTTTCCCAAGCAATCGACGATACCGTATGAATTGATAACCACAGTCCAAAATGTGGGGCATTAAGTGCATACTGCTGGAAAGTATAATGCAAATTTCTACCACTTTTGTTTGGTGTTATCACATTTAGAACAGACGTGAGAATGTCTGTTAAATGTTTTATTATAATATACTTCAGTTTTCTGAAAGTTATTACCGTCAACCCAAAATGAGTTAGGATGAAACAATCTGTATTTGTGACGAAATAAGTGGTTTGCTACTCAATATTCCCATGTGATTTTTCATAAATGTTGTATGCCTGATTTGCCATGTCATTTTGTAAAAGTTTTTTTTTATTCATCCTGTATAGTCTGCACAATATGATAATACTACACGATATAATAATATACTGTTCAATTTTCAGCTTAAAATTTTAGTGAACTCCCAAATCTTTAGGTCTCTGCTAGAGAAATCATAGTTAATATTGCTGACTGTTGTAAATAAAACCTAAATATGATTGGTCGGAATCACAAGAAATATATGATGCTCACATATATCAGTGTTTACAAGAACACGTTAAACAGAAGGTGACAGCCGTAAATACTATACAGTCGTGGAAAAAAAAAGTAAACACCCCTTACTAACTCCTCAACAAATTATCGTAGAAGAAAGTTACTGGTACCGAATGTTGGAAATAAAGTCTACTTTTAAATGATGTATATAAAATTTGCTTAGGGGGCCACCTACATATTAAAACGAACCATAACTTTGTCTTTTTCAATAGCAGTACACAATTCTGGCAGCATAAATGAAATCTACACCATTCAATTAGTCTAAAAACAAATTTTTATACAATTCGTACCATACGTTTTCGAGAAATTAATTATTTTAAAACGAGCATATTTTTAGGGCTGTATCCAAATTGAAGTTCGGTACTCGATTGTTAATTGAGAGAGCTCAATTCTTGATCAAGGCAAATAAAGCAGTCAATTAAGCCTATTAGATTACAGGATAGCATAAGATATTTCAAAATATTTAGTCACTTCTGTCATAGACTTCTATCTTAAACCATCATTTTGCCGTTTTTTCAGCATAATTTGAAAACTACTTCGATGAAAAATGTGAAATTTTGGATTTCCATAAAGCAGGACCTAATAAATCTGAATGCATCAAAAAATTGTAGGTTGTAATTCATAATTTTTTTAATATTTATTTCATAATTCATATCAGAAAATTATAAAAATTGCAAATTCAATGTATTTATGTTCGAGTATATTAGTATTATTGTTAGACGAAAAATTAGAACATTAGGATTAAAATTTCAGAAGTTATAAATAAAAATATGAAAATGTAATTTAACATTAGAAGCACTCATTTTGAATGTTTATAATTCAAAAACGTATCGTTCAAATGACTTGAAATTTGGTGTCTAGGCATAGTTTGAACCAAAGATTAGAAATATCTCGTTAAAATTGGGTATTGCTATTGAAAAAACTGAAGTTTGGATTCGTTTTAATGTGTAGATGGCCCCCTAAGCAAATTTTATATACGTTATTTAAAAGTAGACGTTATTTCCAATCGTTCGGTACCAGTAATATTTGTCTACGATAATTTGTTGATGAGTTAGTAGGGGGTGTTTACTTTTTTCTTTTCCACGACTGTACAATTAGAAGTAAAGAAAAAAATAAACTTACTAGGGCAGCTTGAATTAGAAAAAAAAAATAAAGTAAACTCATTCTTTGTAAAATTGAGGAAATATGTGCGTGCAAAAGACATTTATTGAGATACCGAAGAAAAAATCTCTATCTACAGAAGCAAGATTCCAAGAAATATTGAAATAATATTGTTTTGTAGATTTTATTCTAAGTACACATAGTTTACTTTATTATTTACAGTGGACAACAACATTTCGTTAAAAAACACCTCATTTATGTTGAAATATTTGTAACGCCAGAGTATAGTTAAGTTTTTGTAACCTAAGTGTATAGGAAGTATTAAAGAAGTAAGGTAGGAAGAGTAGGAACCTTATAAGAAAAATTGCCTATAAAATATTATTTCCATTTTTTTTAATGTAAACTATGCTCGAACGATGTTTTTACTCTTTGTTTCACTATATCCCTAGGTTTGGTTTTTATTACTTTCAAATAAAAAAATAATATTTAAATTGTAATTCAAGGAATTTAAAATGAACATTCTAAAGTTTTCTTGTGCCTGTTTTTTTTAACGTTGGGAACGTTGGGTATAGCAGTATCGCACAAATGGGGTTAGACAAATAACCATAAAATCACACAATATACAGGGTGGAATATGTTATCTATTGCCGACCTTTAATTTCTCAACCGTTGGTTGCAGACATATAGTTCCAATTACAAAAAAAAAATTTCAAATGAGGTAAATATTCGTGTTGTGGAATTATTAAAAAAAAAAATCCATTTTATAAAAATTGCGAAATCTAACGTTTTATACGGTCCCCCAGTTATATTTAGTGAACGTTTACACATATCATAACACATATAACACAAACAGTTTGACATCTGTACTACAAAAATTGATAGAGTTATTAAATTTCAAATTTTGAGATTTTTGAACATGATTTTGTCTTTTATTGAGGGATCAGTTAAAATATGAATTAAAGTAATTCTAGATCAAAATCAGGGTGCTATGTCCTTTTTACGGCGATACAACCTTTAGCCCGTATCACCAAATCGGGGTATCACCAAAGAGGCTTATTTTATCTAAAAATTTGAGCTGACTTTTATGGGTCCGTATACAAAGTGAAGAATGAAATATTGAAATTAAACAGAAAAATAAATATCAATTTATTATAATATCAGAAAGCGGTCTAGTATAAAAAATATATACATAAAACGCCGGAATCTACTAGAAATACTGCTCAAAGTGTTCTCCGTAGGTTGCAATGCACAATTGAATGCGGGACAGTACTGCGTCCTAGACACATTACAACATAACAGGTGTGCAAACTGTGCGACAATCAAAAAGATGATGCGACCTGGAAACCTCCACATCGCCCGGACAGTACGACACGTGTGGCGCGGTATATGAGGAATCTAGCTTGTTGGACCCATCTTCTACGATGGGACCTTAACGGGAGATCGTTACCTGCATCTGCTACAAAACACGGTCCGTGACCGGTATGAACAGTTGCTCTCTGACATGCATGCCGGGTGTGGTTTCAACATGATGGGCCCTCTCCGCATAAAACATCAAACATCCGGCGTGTCTGGCCACAGAATTCGGTGAACAGATCCTTGGATATGGTGGTCCGGTAGAGAAGCCACCGCATTCAGCGGACTTGACTTCCATGGACTTCTACCTCTGCGATTATATCAAGGCATAAGTCTATGTGACTGAAACTACGTCGATGCTTTATCTGAAGCAGCGCATCATCCTTGATTGTCGCACAATTTGCACACCTGCTATGATCTAACGTGTCCAGGACTCAGTACTGTCACGCATTCCATTGTACATTTCCACCAATGGAGAACACTTTGAGCAGTATCTCTGGTAGTTTCCGGCGTTATATGTATTATTTTTTTTTATAGTAGACCGTTTTCTATATTATAATAAATTGATATTTATTTTTCTGTTTAATTTCAATATTTCATTTTTCGGTTTGTATACGACCCCTAAAAGTCAGCTCAAATTTTTATATCAAATAACCCTCTTTGGTGATACCCCGATTTGGCGATACCGGCTAAAAGTGGTTTCGCTGTAAAAAGGACATAGTACCCTGATTTTGATCTCGAATTATTTTAATTCATCTTTTAACTGATCGCTCAATAAAAGACAAAATAATGTGCAAAAATCTCAAAATTTGAAATTTAATAACTGTGTCAATTTTTGTAGTACAGGTGTAAACCTTTTTGTGTTATAAGTGATATGTATAAACTTTTACTAAATATAACTATAGGGACTGAGGAACCATATAAAAAGTTAGATTTCGAAATTTTTATAAAATTGGTTTTTTACTTTAAATAGTGCCACAGTATGAATATTTACTTCATTTGAAACGGTTTTGTAATTGGAACTATATGTTTGCAACCAACGGTTGAGAAATTAAAGGTCGGCAATAGGTAACATGCTTCACCCTGTATAGATGATACTAATATCTTATTATGTAGACTAATAGCCCATTATAAAGACTAAAAACCATATTATATGGACTAATAGCATATTATATAGACTAATACAATATTATATTTTCCTGAATGTATGAAACTACTGAAATAAAAAAGTTCTAACGCTAAACTAGGGCGGCTGAGCTAAAAAATAGGGTTTTTTTCAAGACATTGAAATCTTAACATTGCTCCTTATAAAATCCTCATTTAAATTTTTCGAAGAATTTTTTTTTCAAACTTCTAACTTATAGTAATTTATGAAGAATTTTCAAATTTAATTTTCACTGTTTTTTTTTCTGATTCAATTACATTAATAATTGTCAAAATTTCCTTTCTTAGGAGTGTTTTGATATTTTTTTTCAACACTAAAGTATGATATATCATCTTATTTTAAAAATACTTCTTTACAAAGAACATAAAAAATACAACAAGCATCTCTTTTTTATCCTTGAATATTTTTAGAGAAATATTAGAAAGTTTATTCCACCATCGAAATTATCTGATTTCACAAAAAGGGAAATTCTTTCGCATTTTACAACATAAAGAATTTTTTTATTCCGTTTACTTACCTGAACAAGAAATTTTTGAGTTTCTTTGTATGACTTTTATTCAATTAAATTTCGTCAAACTCATGCTAACTCCAAACAACAAAACAAGAAACACTGTTTTCCGTAGAAAGAAAAAGAAAAGCATGGCAACTCAAAGTACATTTTAAAATTTATCTTGGGTATTACATCTTGGTTTAAAACTTTATATGCATATTTTCATGTGAATACTATTCAGGGAAATATGCTTTTAAAACTTGAAGCCAAATATAAATAGAAAAATAGCGTGCTAAGCTCAAATAACTCTACCTCAAACAAAGCGCATAAATTTTCTAGAAAATACAACAGTGAGGTATAACTTCTTTAATACTGCATAGCACGTAATAAAACTGTAAATTTTTCTCCGTATTTTCGAGGATTCTTCATAAATATGGGTTTCCACGAAAGTGAGAAAAATAAACATTGTTCTAAAAAATCCATAAGCATTTTTTGAAAAATATTCCGGTGTTTAAGATTTTTCATTAAAAGTTTCGTACTGAAAATTTTAAAGAATACGCATTTGATTTTGTATCTTAATCGTTTATTTAAATCTAAGTAAGACGTAGTATGGTGTATGGAATATTCATTGTGGTGAAATTGTAGTAGACGTATAAATTTTGAAAATAAATATTAACTTTTTTATCCAAAGTAGTCATTTACGCTATTCCTCATATTACGACGGCATACAATTAGTATGATAATTTTCACTACGGCTTTTACTATGTTGACTCACTATTTTGACTCACAATCACTCACTATGTTGAAGATATTTTTTCCATAAAATCCGTACTTTTTTTTACTTTCAAAAGCGGGAGTAGGTTAAATAGCTTTTCTTTGCACTAATGAAAATCGCAGTAATTTCTTAACACTTTCGAACAAAGTTGAAAACTGTTTATGACTTTAGTTTTTCTGGCCGTCTGTCCGCTCTCTAACTCTCGTAAATATACTCGGATTGCCCTGAAATTTTTAGATGCTATTGATGTTTACTATAGCACGTTCTCTATTTTAAATGAAGTTTGTAGCATGTTTAGTTCAATTACAGGGACAGTCAAAAGTATTCCGTTACATTACAGCCAATGAGAAAAAATAGTTACAAATGATTTTTAGTTATGTTACACGCTTTCAAACATAATAAAATTGATGTGCATTTATGAAGGGCACTAAAATATGCATTATGTAGAATATGCGGTGCAATGAATAGTTATCATACATTTACAGGGCCACTCTAAAGAATTCCATTAAGTTACGGTCTATGGGGAAAAATCGTTTGCGGTGTATTTTAATGATATTGCACTATTTTGAACTTATAGAATTTGATATTTATTACTGAAGTGTACTGCAAGGTTCTTATAATACGGCGTGGTGAGCATAAAATTTACAGGGACACCCAAAAGAATTTGGCTACAGAAGTAAATGAACTATTGAAGCCTAGAAACAACAATAGCTGGAAGTGCGTTTTCAATTGTGGTATGCGTTTTTAAATTTAATTATTTTTTAACATTACTTGGTTTGTATAAATGCTATATATCATTTACAGGGCTACACAAAAGTTTTCAACAACATCGTTTATTGGCGGAAATTGCTGAGTGGAAATTTTCAATTGTGCTATACGTCTAAATGAACTAACTTTTAGTGTACAGTCGTGGAAAAAAAAAGTAAACACCCCCTACTAACTCCTCAACAAATTATCGTAGGAGAAAGTGACTGGTACCGAACGATTGGAAATAAAGTCTACTTTTAAATGATGTATATAAAATTTGCTTAGGGGGCCACCTACATTTTAAAACGAACCATAACTTTGTTTTTTTCAATAGCAGTACCCAATTCTGACAGCGTAAATGAACTCTACACCCTTCAATTAGCCTAAAAACGAATTTTTATGCAATTCGTACCATAAGTTTAAGAGAAATTAATTATTTTAAAACGAGCGTATTTTAAGGGCTGTACCCAAATTGAAGTTCCGTACTGGATTGTTAACCGAGAGAGCCGCTTCCTTGATCAAGGCACCTTAAGCGCCACTCAAGGAGTCAATAAAGCGTGTTAGATTACAGTACGGCAGAATAAATTTCAAAATGTCTACTCACTTCCCTCATAGACGGCCCCTTAAACCATCATTTTGCCGTTTTTTAAGCATCATTTGAAAACTACTTGGAAGAAAAATGTGAAATTTTTGAATTTCCATAAAGCAGGACTTAATAAATCTAAATCCATCAAAAAACTTGTAGGTTGCAATTCATAATTTTTTCGAATATTAATTTCATAATTCATAATTCATATCATAAAATTATAAAAATTGCAAATTCAACGTATTTATGTTTGGGTACATTAGTATTATTGCCACAAAAAATTAGCACATTAGGAGCATAATTTCGGGAGATGTAAATGAAAATATGAAAATATAATTTAACATTAGAAACTCTCAATTTTGAATGTTTATAATTCAAAAACTTATCATTCAAATGACTTGAAATATGGTGTCTAGGCATAGTTTGAACCGAAGATTTGAAATATCTCGTTAAAATTGGGTATTGCCATTGAAAAAAATGAATTTAGGATTCGTTTTAATATGTAGATGACCCCCTAAGAAAATTTTATATGCATCATTTAAAAGTAGACCTTATTTCCAATCGTTCGGTACCAGTAACTTTCTTCTATGATGATTTGTTGAGGAGTTAGTAGGAGGTGTTTACTTTTTTTTCCCACGACTGTACATACATGTGGATCATATACAGGGATGCGAAAAAAAATTATATATTTTTCCGACTATTCATGGTAATAGCAGTGAAGTTTTGATATAGTATTCTGAATGTGTTGGAAAGTGTTTCATCATCTATGCTGTATGCATGATTTTTCGTTCTTGTTTTTATAAATGTATAATTCAGAAGTTCATTTTGAATGCTTACTTGGTTAAAAAAGGAAGTCTTAGATGCCCTAACCAGCAATCCCCCTTTTAATATTTTTTACGTAGTTGAAAATTGTATATGAATTCGGTCCGTCTATCTGTCCGTGTTCCAACCTTATAGAAAAGAAAGTAAATAACATTTATAGTTCTTTTACAGATACACTCGAAAGTATTCCGTAACATTATAGTTTGCGTGTAAAAATCGTTTGCAGTGTACTTTAACTATATTACATTATTTCAAATATAATGAAATTGATATACTTTAATGTAGTGAAGTAAAACATGCTTTATGTAAAATATGAAGTGCAAAGCATTTTCGTTCTTGTTTTTATAAATATATAATTCAGAAGTTCATTTTGAATGCTTACTTGGTTAAAAAAGGAAGTCGTAGGTGCCCTACCCAGCAATCCCCCTTTTAATATTTTTTACGTAGTTGAAAAGTGTATATGAATTCGGTCCGTCTATCTGTCCGTGTTCCAACCTTATAGAAAAGAAAGTAAATAACATTTATAGTTCTTTTACAGATACACTCGAAAGTATTCCGTAACATTATAGTTTGCGTGCAAAAATCGTTTGCAGTGTACTTTAACTATATTACACTATTTCAAATATAATGAAATTGATATACTTTAATGTAGTGAAGTAAAACATGCTTTATGTAAAATATGAAGTGCAAAGCATTTTCGTTCTTGTTTTTATAAATATATAATTCAGAAGTTCATGTTGAAGGCTTACTTGGTTAAAAAAGGAAGTCTTAGGTGCCCTACCCAGCAATCCCCCTTTTAATATTTTTTACGTAGTTGAAAATGTATATGAATTCGGTCCGTCTATCTGTCCGTGTTCCAACCTTATAGAAAAGAAAGTAAATAACATTTATAGTTCTTTTACAGATACACTCGAAAGTATTCAGTAACATTATAGTTTGGGTGTAAAAATCGTTTGCAGTGTACTTTAACTATATTACACTATTTCAAATATAATGAAATTGATATACTTTAATGTAGTGAAGTAAAACATGCTTTATGTAAAATATGAAGTGCAAAGCATTTTCGTTCTTGTTTTTATAAATATATAATTCAGAAGTTCATTTTGAATGCATACTTGGTTAAAAAAGGAAGTCTTAGGTGCCCTACCCAGCAATCCCCCTTTTAATATTTTTTACGTAGTTGAAAAGTGTATATGAATTCGGTCCGTCTATCTGTGCGTGTTCCAACCTTATAGAAAAGTAAGTAAATAACATTTATAGTTCTTTTACAGATACACTCGAAAGTATTCCGTAACATTATAGTTTGCGTGTAAAAATCGTTTGCAGTGTACTTTAACTATATTACACTATTTCAAATATAATGAAATTGATGTACTTTAATGTAGTGAAGTAAAACATGCTTTATGTAAAATATGAAGTGCAAAGCATTTTCGTTCTTGTTTTTATAAATATATAATTCAGAAGTTCATTTTGAATGCTTACTTGGTTAAAAAAGGAAGTCGTAGGTGCCCTACCCAGCAATCCCCCTTTTAATATTTTTTACGTAGTTGAAAAGTGTATATGAATTCGGTCCGTCTATCTGTCCGTGTTCCAACCTTATAGAAAAGTAAGTAAATAACATTTATAGTTCTTTTACAGATACACTCGAAAGTATTCCGTAACATTATAGTTTGCGTGTAAAAATCGTTTGCGGTGTACTTTAATTATATTACACTATTTCAAATATAATGAAATTGATATACTTTAATGTAGTGAAGTAAAACATGCTTTATGTAAAATATGAAGTGCAAAGCATTTTCGTTCTTGTTTTTATAAATATATAATTCAGAAGTTCATTTTGAATGCTTACTTGGTTAAAAAAGGAAGTCTTAGGTGCCCTACCCAGCAATCCCCCTTTTAATATTTTTTACGTAGTTGAAAAGTGTATATGAATTCGGTCCGTCTATCTGTCCGTGTTCCAACCTTATAGAAAAGTAAGTAAATAACATTTATAGTTCTTTTACAGATACACTCGAAAGTATTCCGTAACATTATATTTTGCGTGTAAAAATCGTTTGCAGTGTACTTTAACTATATTACACTATTTCAAAAAGAATGAAATTGATGTACTTTAATGTAGTGAAGTAAAACATGCTTTATGTAAAATATGAAGTGCAAAGCATTTTCGTTCTTGTTTTTATAAATATATAATTCAGAAGTTCATTTTGAATGCTTACTTGGTTAAAAAAGGAAGTCGTAGGTGCCCTACCCAGCAATCCCCCTTTTAATATTTTTTACGTAGTTGAAAAGTGTATATGAATTCGGTCCGTCTATCTGTCCGTGTTCCAACCTTATAGAAAAGTAAGTAAATAACATTTATAGTTCTTTTACAGATACACTCGAAAGTATTCCGTAACATTATAGTTTGCGTGTAAAAATCGTTTGCAGTGTACTTTAACTATATTACACTATTTCAAATATAATGAAATTGATATACTTTAATGTAGTGAAGTAAAACATGCTTTATGTAAAATATGAAGTGCAAAGCATTTTCGTTCTTGTTTTTATAAATATATAATTCAGAAGTTCATTTTGAATGCTTACTTGGTTAAAAAAGGAAGTCTTAGGTGCCGTACCCAGCAATCCCCCTTTTAATATTTTTTACGTAGTTGAAAAGTGTATATGAATTCGGTCCGTCTATCTGTCCGTGTTCCAACCTTATAGAAAAGTAAGTAAATAACATTTATAGTTCTTTTACAGATACACTCGAAAGTATTCCGTAACATTATAGTTTGCGTGTAAAAATCGTTTGCAGTGTACTTTAACTATATTACACTATTTCAAATATAATGAAATTGATATACTTTAATGTAGTGAAGTAAAACATGCTTTATGTAAAATATGAAGTGCAAAGCATTTATTGTTCCTTTACAGGATTGCACAAAAGAAATCAATTAAATAATAGTCTAATAAGACAATAAGTCTTTCGAGTCAACGATTCATAAAATCCCCTGTCCCTGTCAAAGATTCGTAAAATGTATACTTGAAAAAAAATCATTTCCAGCGTATTTTGTAGATGTTTCAATATATCAACCATAACGAAATTAACATTTATTGAAGTAGAATTCTGTAGATATGGAATACTTAGTATTTATCTTTCTTTACAGGGACACACAAAAGAATTCAGTTATAGAACTACTTAAGAGCGATAAATTCTGGTAGTGCGTTTTTAGTTGTTGTCTGCATTTTTTTAATTTAATTGATTTTTTGCAAACTGCATGGTGTGTATAAATTTTATGAATCTTTGACAGGGACAGGGGATTTTATGAATCGCTGACAAAAAAAAAATCGAAAGACTTATTGCCTATTGATCTGAATTACTTAATATTGATTTTTAACACGTTTCAAAAAAGTCGAAAAGTGTTTATGCATTCGGACACCTAAAATAATGAAGAAACACCTAAATGTTGGTGCTGTTTTTACAATTATGCAAATGACATAATTTAATAGTAGCAGAATAGTGGCATTCATAATACTCTTAAAATATTAAGATATTTAAATTTAAGAAAAGAGTAATAAACTCCAAATAAATCACGAAATATTCCTCTGCAATGTCAGCAGCTGCGTTGCTTTTTTCGTTGATATAGCAAGAAAGTAAGGGTGGTTATTAGCAATACCAGGTGTCCCGATTTTTGTTGGACACCTGCCAACGAGAGTTTCAGGAATTCCATGACCTCTCGCGATTTTTTGTCACGAATAGATGGAAGTAAGTTAAAACCGTAAAAGAACGCTTAAATTCAGAAAATAAAAGCGCAACGCTAAAATTTTGCAAACAGAAACAAGCCATCCAAAACTTTTTTCGCACCTTGTAGTAAACTTCAGTAAGGTTATATATATTTCATTATATGTGAAATATTTTAACATAATTAAAATTTCCATCAAAGAAGGTTTCTCCCTATACCATTGTGTAACGGAGTTTTTTGTGTTGCCCTGTAAAGTAATAATAAATCTTATTTCCACCGCATATTTTACAGAATGCATCTTTTAGTGCACTTCATAAATGCATATAAATTTCATTATGTTCGAAAGTGTGTAACGTCAATAAAATACACTTGAAAATATTTTTCCCATTGGGCGTAGGTAACGGTATACTTTTGATTGTCCCTGTAATTGAACTATATATCCGATTTTCATAATATTTTAAATAACTCGACGAGATTCTGCAACAAATATGTATCGTAAATTTCAAATCATTCGGTTTTATAGTTTATGCGGTATTATGCGGACAGATAGACGAACGGACCTGACGACGATGGTATGTGCTACGTATTTATATAATTACGAACGAACCGTTAAATGAACTGCAAATAAACTCCTTTACTGAACTTACTGAAAAACTTACCACTTTCCTTTAAAAAGTATCTGCTCAAAAATATCTATTCTCAAAACTATAATTTTGGGAATAGATACGAGATAGATGAATGTATACATTCAGTGAAATGATTTCAAATTCTGTCAATTTCGAAAATAACTCTTAATTTTCAGCTAAGGCAGTGGTTCCCAACCTTTAATTGGCCACGCCCCACCAAAGCATCCCTAAAATCACCATGCCTCCCACTTCTTCACTCTGTAAATTATGTATCTTATTACTTATACCTTATTACTTATTACTTCCGCCTGTTCACATGGCGGAAGTGTAATAGAGCCTTAACAATTACTATTCCTTTCACATTTTTTAACTTATCAAAGATGTGAATCTTTTGTCACAAATGTGTTCTTAACACAATTCTATAAACGCAATGACCCGACATATATCTTTTTTATAGATCTTCGCCTTTGTGCCAAAAATAGTTTTGTTGTATTTTTCCAACTTCCCTCAATGTTAAAGAAAAGTATTTTACGGTCAGCATTTTTATCTTCACAAAATATCTTGAAGTGAGATTTTGATTTAGCATTAAAATTAATAACAATCACGCATTTTATAATTAATTTTTGTAACTTATTAAGAGTTGGTGGAAAAGCTTCGGAAACTATATTTTCTTTCTATGTATAACACAATACACAAGAAGCATTTCAAAATTCAACACTTTACAACACTTTTTTTCTGTTTTTCATTTCCCAATATCGCTAAATTTCTTCAAAATAATTGTTTGATTTTAATGATTAAAACCTACATGTCAGCATGTAATTTACTGTGTAGGGGATGCCTCCAGTAGAAACATAGATATTTACTATCTACTCCTTTTTTTCTAATAGTATTTAATTTTTTAAAAGGTAGTAATACCTCGTTTATTTCATCTGTTTTTTAGGTTAAATATTTTCAAGACAGACAGATTTATATGTACTTCTGGTTCACTTGTAAAATATTCTTCGTGCGATATATAGCAAAGTGAATAGATGATGTTGGTGTTGTTCATGGCGGCCGATTATCAACACGAGGGATATGGGCCAAAAGCGGAACGATAACTTCCGTGAGGGTCTTTCTACGGTAACCTAACCCCAGGGCGACTAGAAGCAGAAAGTTCATTGAATATGCAATCAAAAGCGTAAATTATAAATGCAACAATGAACAGGAAAATTATAAGAACGTTTAATCATGTATAAAGGTTCCAATCTTTTAAAAAGATTATTGATATAATCATGCTGGTACAATTCAAAATTATTGTTTGGATTTTTTTTATTATTTTTTAAATTTTGCCCAGTGTTGCCAGATTGGGAATTTTGTCCCCATTTTGGGGAATTTTGAACCTCTATGGGAATTTTTGGGGGACAAGTAGTTAATGGGGAAATTTTTGGGGACCATCAACATTTTTGGGGAAAAAGTTGAGGAATTTGTTTCACTATTTCACTTAAAGTTTACTTTTAGTCATCTAACAACACTGGTTTTAACTCGATTTTGATTTGGAAAACGAAAATAAAATACAGAAAGCGGAGACATCAATAATTATTCTCAGGGTAGTGCTCGTCCTTTGCAACATAACAGTTTACACGTATCACAGACGCATAACGATCTGTCTTGGATTATTTTCACCTGAATTTCCAGAGCGCTATATAATTGCGGCAGATTTTCCTAGTCATCGCAGACAGACACATATGCACATTCCTTTATTAGTATAGATCTATACAAGAGAAATAGAAACAATTTTGTAACTTTTTTGTTTAAGGCTGGTTAATTTGTGCTTCATGGAATGACAGTAGAGCTTTTTGTAAGACACACAATTGCATACTACAATCACATTACTGCGTTTATAACTGAAATTGCTCAATGAATGTACAGACCCCTAATTTTCTTTACAAGAAACTTGAATGAGAACTTTGCCGTCTTAAGCTGTATAAACCTTCACATTACTAAATCTGCAGGACTTACACGAAACATTACTTTACCGCGCTTTTTAAAAGATTTAACCCTTAAATGCTTGATTTTTCAAAAATCATTTTAATAATGTTTTTCTTCTTTCATTTTTTAAATAAACCATGGGAAAAATACTTAAAAAAATCAAATTTTGTTTTAAGTATGGTTTACGGCTAAAAAACAGTTTGTTACTAATCGGCAATGCTGGTCTTTAATTGGAAAAATAATTTTCTCTGATAAAATTCAAAACTATTAAACACACAAGAATTTTCAGAACTATCATAAGAAATAAATTTTACTTGCTCACGGCAGAACAAATTAGGGTATTTCGCAAGCTTCCAAACAAAACAAAAAGAATATGTAACAACATTTGAAAAAATAAATCTATCTTTATCCTTAAACAGCACAAGTGTTGCCATTTACATGCTGAAAATCTATTTAATAATATTTTCAGAATGTATTTTATTGGTAACATGAGGCATTGTAGCTTAAATATTATTCTAATAGTATTTTAGAAGTCTAAGAAAGGCAACACCCGGCATTTAAGGGTTAAATAAAGATGTGGAAAGCATGTGGATATTTTTCTTTTATTATTGATGAAAGCACAGTGATTGATGCAACGAAAGTCCTTTGCAGTGCGATTAATACTTTAGTACGGATGGCAAAAAATTGAAAAGGACGTTTTACTACAGGTTAAGTCAGATAGAAGCAGGTGATGCCAACACCATCTCAGATTCATTCAAATCTCAACTGATTAGAGATGGTCTAAATCTTGATATACATATTGGCATAAGCATAGGTGGAGCTAATGTAATGAAAGGTCAGCATTATCCACTGTCAACAAATAAAAAAAAAGCATAAAAGAACTTGTCGTTGCAAAATGTATCTCTCATTCTCTTCGTTTAGCTGCGAATATGCATGCAAAATTCTGACGATGTTTATTTATTTATCATTATTATTTTTTGTAAATGGGGAATTTTTTCAAAAAAAAAAAATCTTGATTAGGGGGAAATTTTTGAGTTTAAATTAGTTTAAAAAATTTTATAGTGTTAAATTTAAAATTTAAAATTTACTTTTTTCAATAGGAACTGAGTTGGGGACTTTCTCGAAAAAAAAAAAAAAAACAAAAAAAAAACACTCATTTGGAAGAAATTCAGAAATTTGGGGGAAATTGACTTTGGACTGTCTGGCAACACTGATTTTGCTTCTATTCTGTTTATTTTTAGTGTACAACATTTCTTTCCTCACAACCGAAAAAGACAAAAGAAACTGATAGTGAATGGCGTAATTAGAAATTTGGAACTGCCCTCCCGGTGGGGCGTACGTTCCATGTTGGGAAATAAAAATTTCTATATTGTATCACATTATTTTCTTTGAATTATCGTTTTTATTATTCTTTAAAGCAATTGAAAGCTAAAAAACTAGTTATTGCTAATTTTAATTTCATTACTTTAAGTTATTAATAGTGTATGGCTCGAAAAGGCCCCTTTTTTTGCAACTGTGTTTTTTGTGCCATCTTTCCTCTAAACTTTATTTTTTGATCTCAAGCTAAACTAGTGCTATCCATCACTTTACTCTTATTTACATTTTTACAAGAAATTTGAATTTCCTTGTCTCTTTTTTATTAAATTTAATAGACTATTTCTGCATATCTCTTATTTTTCTGCAGTTAATTTGAGAAGGGGCGGTATTTGGTGTCGACCAATCAAATTTCACCTGAATTTCACTGCTTTTCTTTTCTTCTTAAATGCAGAAATCTTTTTACAGATTGACAATTTTCTTTACTTTTGACTGGGAGTTAAGATGGTTAAAACTAGGAATCTTCCTGACTGCTTACTCTGTTTAACACTGTTCTGTTTTAATATGAAAATTTTATTTATTATTTCAATTAGTTTTAATTGAAGGGTTTAATTTTTTTTATTCGTTATAGTGTTTTATTACATTCAGATACCGTTTTATATTCCGCAAAAAGTTGAACTTAACAAAATTATGCATCCTGTAAATTCATATGTTTGTTAATTTTAACAGTGATTGTCCGATTTCTCTTTTAACAGTTACTTATCACATCATAACAGTAGTAAAAATACAATATAATAATATTTACTCACTAAATTCTATAGAGTGACAAGTATAATATGTCATGTAGAAATCGATTCTTCCTTTATTATCGACTTTTATGTTTGTTTGTTCCCAGCAGGTGTTTCGAATAGCTTTTACTCCTCGTTCTGCTAAACGAACAACCGTTTCATACGATGTTTCCATAGTAAAACTAAGAATGTTTTGGTAATTTGGATAACTTTCTACAAATGGTAAGAGTTTCAGAGGTTTTAATATCCTAAAATAGTGTTTTATGGAAATAAAAGAATGGAAATTTTTTTTGTTATATAAAGTTCAGAAGAAACAAGCATATGATCTTTACTCATGTAATTTTTGCCATCGTGTATATTTAACAATTTCTACTTATAAAAATTATTTTTTTCAATGTTTTCCAAGTTGAGATGACATTTGAAGACTTTGAGATATTTCGCGCTATATATATTTGATTTACCTACACAATTCAACAGTATGTAACATTTTGGTTATTATGATAAAATCTATTTAAAAATTGAATCATAAATTTATCATCGTGAATTAAGGGGAAACACTTTTAATAGAATTTGTGTTCCCATATTATTTATTTATTATTTAATGCAGCAAGCATAATTGGCATGATTCCTGTTAATGGTATAATATCTATATAATCTCTAATGGTTAAAATAATGGTTTAATATTTATATAACCCTTTAAGACCTGGAGAACTTTGTTTGAAATTAAAAGTCTTGGGGTTTAACCCTAATTAATAGGATCATATTTGATTGAAATAAAATATTTAAAAAAAATCCGATGTCAGGTTACGTCAAGAGAAGATTCACACAGTTGTGCCGGTGCAGACTCGGTTTTATGTTTGTTTGTTTGTGTTTTTGACGGCCAATTATCAATACTAGGGATATAGGCCCGAAGGGGAGGAGTGCCCTTCGTAGGGGTCTTTTTAAGGGAACCTAACCGTATTAACGCTTGGAGAACCAAGGTTCGGAGAAAACAACGAAACCTCCGAACGATTAGGCCGACGGGCGCGATTAGGATCGAACCCAGCACCTCCCGTCTACCAGCTTCAAGAGCAGAACCTCTCGGCCACTGGTGGGGCCCAGACTCGGTTTTAAGTCATACAAAAAGATGAAATTGTTTTTTTTATTTTTCCTTAGGATAACCTACACAATTGTGTAGGTCAGGTCTTAAAGAGTTAGAGAAATGCTTGTTACCAGAAAATTATATTATCATAAGATTATACGTACTTTTTTGCTTAAAAATGTTCGTAATATTTTTTTTTCAGATTTGTAACTTTATTCGAGATTTTAATATTAAAATACATGTTCTTCCAAAATGAGACCGACAAAATAAGAGGGCTTGAAGAGTATGAAAAATTACAATCGAACATGGGGTCACAAACCACGTATTTAATCAAAAATACAAGGTGTTCTGCCCTAATTCAAATTGTGTTTATGGCAATAACTTTCATAAAACTGAAGCATATTATAATAAAACTTTTAATAGACATTTTCACCTTTGTTGTAAATGTGATAATATCGAAAACAGTGTAAAAAGATTCCATTATGCACGCCAGCAATATGTACTTGGCGATCCACATTTTGGACTGTGATTGCCTGTTCATACGGTATCATCCATTTCTGGAGCACCCTCTTTGTCCAGAATTTTCTTGGTATTATACCGCATTTTCAGAGATTTTCGTGATGTTTTCTGCATTTTCATTGTAACATTTCGATTTTTTTTTAAATTATTACCGTCATCGCAAGTTCAGTTAGGATGAAACACTCTCGATTTTTGACTAAATACGTGGTTTGAGATCCAATGTTACATTGTAATTTTTCATCCTCATGATGCCTTCTATCACCCATCTTAATTTGTCGGTTGAGTTTTGGAACACCATGTACACTATATGGCCAAAGATGACTGGTCACTTGCAATTTTAGCCGTTTTGTTAAATATCTAGAAAAATGCATGAGGAATTAACCTGAAACTGCAGGTGTATAAACAGTATAGTATAGGTCATATATTTCCGCGGATATTTTTTCCCGACACCCCATAGGGGACCGTCAACAAATTGAAAAAGAGCGAATATTTTTTGGATAACCCTGTAAAAACTAATGTAGCAAAAGTGTTCAAACTCGAGATTATTAATAAGTGGCTTATTGTAATATACTGTGTTCATTTTTATGAGGATAGCATGTATACAAGCAGAGGAAGTAAGGTTTTCCAAAAAAAAATAAATAAATAAATAAAAAAGTCCCAATTTTCGCCAAGTTTTTTGCTTATAATTTGCAGAATTCTTAATATAAAAAAAAAGTTCTTTTCAAATGTTATGACAAATAACATTCTACATAATACCCTGCAATCAGAATTAAAAAATAATAAAAATCGGATGAATAATGAGCAGGTTTATTAAAAAATGTTTCACTGCGCATGCGCGAAAGCAATCAAAATATAATATGCATAATGTATTAGCTATGTATATAGCGCAACTTTTGTGAAAGTCTCAAAATCATAGCTGTGAAATTCTGAAAATTATCGTCAATAAAATAAGCTCGAAATCCGCTGTTCCCCAAAAGAAGCAAAAGGATTTGGGATTGTATCAAATATCTGTTGATTAGTGCCAAGATAGCGTACACAATATATACTATATTTGGATACAACCCCTTATGTTTTTGCTTCCTTTTGGGAACAACGGATTTCAAGCTTATTCTATCGACGATAATTTTCATAATTTTCAAGCTATGATTTTGAGACTTTCACAAAAGTTGCTCTACATACTTAGCTAATATATTATCCACATTATATTTTGATTGCATTCGCGCATGCGCAGTGAAACATTTTGTAGTAAACTTGATCATTTTTCATCTAATTTTTATTATTTTTTAATTCTGATTGCAGGGTTTTATGTACAATGTTGTTTGTTATTTTTTTAAAAGAACTTTTTTTTATATTAAGAACTCTGCAAATTATAAGCAAAACACTTGGCGAAATTTGGAACTGTTTTTATAAAAACCTTAATTTCTCTACGAGTACACATGCTATCCTCATAAAAATGAACACAGTATATTACAATAAGCCAGTTATTAATAATATCGAGTTTGAACACTTTTGCTACATGAGTTTTTACAGGGTTATCCAGAAAATATTCTTTTTTTTCAATTTGTTGTCTGTCCTCTATGGGGTTTCGGGAAAAAATCTTCGCGAAAATATATGACCTATTCTATACTGTTTACACACCTCCAGTTTCATGTTAATACCTCATGGATTTTTCTAGATATTTAACAAAATGTCTAAAATCGCAAGTGATCGGTCACCTTTGGCCATATAGTGTATATAGTTTTGAACAAAAAGAAAAGCAGATTAGATTGCAATGTTAATTGGTCTTCCCTCGCATGTGAGTGATACGATTTAATCAGACATAATCTAATAAAACACTAGAGTGGGATAAGATATTGATAAAAATTATTCATTGCTATCAATTAAATAGCGTCGATTAGACTTCTAAGAGTGCAGTTCAATTAAAGTTTGTGTTAGGCATTTATTCGCATCCAAGCACAATATAGATTTTTAAGAGTATACTGAGACTTAAAAACTTATAATAGACATAACGCGATTTTGTAAAGATTTCAAGTTACTGTATTACATACAGAGTGCTCCAAAATTATATGTCAGAAGTGTAAAAGAAGATATAGGGAACCTAAATAAGAAGATTTCGTATAGGAATGTGGGTGCGAAAATTCAGCGTTGAAGCGGTAGAGGGCGCTGTTGAGTTCGGAGGATGAAAGCTCTTTGCTGGCTTGAATAGTCATTCTGCGCACTGATTTCAAGTAACATGCATCGTTACACCAACCTGCATTTATACGGCTGCTAAAAGTATCCGCCAGATTGTCGAACATTAGCGCGTCTTCATCAAAAGTTGTGCGCGAGCGGATCGCTTTATGCTTCCAGGCATGATACAGGCACTGGAAGATATCGCAGAATTTCTGCAGTGGAAGAAGCAGTATTATTTACAGTAGAGGGTATTCTTCAACAAGTTCGAAAGCTGTTGGACGTGCTTTGGGTGTGAGCCATTACCTTGCGCAGCCCCATACATGAAATACATTTCGGCAAGGTGTAACGATGTATGTTTCTCAAAATCCATGCGTGGAATGACGATTCAAGGCAGCGAAATGCTTTCATCCGCCGAACTCAACGCTGCATTTCAGCACCCACATTTCAATAAAAATACGTTTATTTAGCTTCCATCTAACTGCCCTTACATTTTATACCTATGATTTTCAAACAAACTGTATAATTCTACATTGTACGCCATATATTACCGCTTTTTTTTGTTATTAGTATAAACGCACAATTTTATGCGGAAACTTTTTGCTTATTAAGCAATTTAGGAATCTAGTCTTATTTATGAGGTACGATTTCCTGATTATGACGTGTTATAACATGCTATCACATTAATCGAAGTTATCACAAATTACAAGTGCCAAGTCATGAGGTTTGCATTACATTTAAATAGAAACATATGGCTCAATCTATTATGACCACGCTTTGAGAATGTTAATAATATATTATTTATTCCGCTATAAATACAAATATTGGAAATAAATATACGTATCGACACTGAACGCCGAGATTATTGCTAGTCAATGGTCCATTTGGCCGTTTCAAGCTTCCCATATAAATGTTCCGCAATGTATCAGACGAAACTACGCCTGCAATTGATCAAAATGAATAAATTTTTACTAGCCATATGATGTGTAATTAATAACTTTTAAAAAACTAATTAAAAGTTTAGTAGACTATTATTATTGTGCATTGTGCCCAGGAGTAAAACTGAAATGCAAATGTACACTAACGGATAAAAAAACAGACAAATAGGGTAGTCCGAGCAGTATGTGAACAGTCCCCAGTGAATGAACAATTTCTATATACTTTAATAGAATAAGGTTTGAAGACCTCCCCACTAGATGGGGTTACAACATTGCGTTAATTCTATTCAATAGGAAGCTATCACATTCCTGACGGGTTACTGAAGTCACATTACTTTGAGAACATGTTTTATTTTTCATATCTGAGAAACACATTGTTTCCATGCTGAAATAATAAGGTAAGTGCAATGTCATTTCATATGTTCGATAAGAATTTACTGTTTTTATTTGCAGTATGCACTAATTTTATTGTACATACATTAAATATATATATTATAGCTACACTTCTAATTGTTTAAACCAATGTAGAATATGTACAATTTGAGAATAGGGATGTCTAATAACTGCTTAGGCAAATGTTAAAAATCCACTGAATGAACAGCTGTTCATTCACTGGAAGGAATACATTAGGCTACTTTTCTTAGTGAATGAACTGTTTTGGGCTTTATGTTTTAGTGGCTTCTTTTGTACCTATAGTTTGAATTAAGTGATTTTTCAACAATGTTACAAATGAAAAATTAACACATATAAAAACGTAACAAAAGAACGTAATACACAAACATTTTTAAAGGTAATAAAAATTGATGACTTTCAAATCTAAATTTTTCTATGTTTTTAGATGACGGATACAAATATTCTCACTGATGACCAAGAAGATTCCTCAAAAGGGAAATATGGGAGACTCAAGTAGTCTACAGAGGACCTTGAAAATGCTGTACTAGCTATGAGGCTCAGGTCAGCTCAGTTAGAAGAAGGTATCTTTTCATTTTAATATTCCAAAAGCAACGTTGTCTATGAAACTGAGAGGGAAAACAATTGAAAGTAAGCGTTTGGAATATTGCCTGTGTTGTTCTTTGAAGAAGAAAAACTCCTTGAACATTGGATAGTTGGAAAGGGGAAATTGGTTTACAATGCATAAGAATGAAGTAAAAGGTGATGTTTACAATGTCATGAAACAAACAGGAAGGAAAAATCCATTTATAGGCAAACATCCAAGGGAGAAATAGATGGCTCTTTTTTAAAAATAGCATCCAAGGTTGGAAATTTTGAAGTAAGCAGCATTGCAATAAGTGGACCTCAGGTCCACATGTAGTGAAATTGGAAGTGGCCTGCAGTAAACTATAAGATCTGGTATTTTAATGATCATATGAAAGTCATAATAAAAACAACCGAACATATTTATGTAACATGCTCTCGTTCATCTGGAGTTATTACTGAAAAAGAGAAGTACAGGGCCAATAATTTCAGGAAATGGTATTAGTTTTTTTCTTTTTTTAAAAATAATTTGTAATTTATGATTAATTTCAAAACTTAAAAGTAACAATTTTTCAAGCTAATTTATTATCGTTCTGGGTTTTAAAAAAACTGTAATTCAGTAAAAATATGTTATAAGTTATTTGTACAAGTTGTAAATTAAATAAAGAAGTATGAAATTTAAGTATTTTTAAATTGCTGTCTGTTAATTCACTGGAACATTTTGCGTTCATTCACTGGTAACAACTGTTCATTTACTTGGTTTTTGTATCGATTTCTATTAAGACACACCTAGCATCCCAAACAAGTAAAATATAAAATTCCTTCTATTATTTTTAAATCATTTGTAAACTAACAAATGTATTTCCACTGTCAAACACCAAGAGGTACTGTTTATTAAAATATATTGAATCATTTTCTTTTTAAATGTGCTTAAGTGTTCATTTGCTGGTCAGACTACCCTATATTGTGTTTTATTGGATTTTCTATTTATGATTTCAGTACCTAAATTTATCAGAAGATTTTAGAAAAAATATATAAAAAGAAACTTTCCGTGTAATATTTTTCTCTGCCAAATTATCATAAATAATTGAAAAACACCAGTCGACTGAGAACCAAGTTTTCTTTAACCGTTTCCGGCACAGAAAAATTCTGTTGTAAAACGAGGAAATGATTGACTGACACCAGAATTTACTAACTTCTTTTTTAGAAATTAAAAACTTGTTACTTTAAATTTTCATTGTAAAAGCAAAATTTTATGAAAATATTCTTGGTACCGTTTGTAAGTTTGGAATTAAAATCAGGTGGTCCTGTCGTGGGACCACTGCGGCGGGAAGTGTTTAACTGAAATAATATATAAAGCAATACGGAGTAGTATTCATATTGAAACAGCAATAAACTTGTAAATTTTTAATGCTAATACTTATTTTGATATTAGAAAGCAAATTCAGAATTCCAAGTTTGTCTAATTATATTTTTCTCAAACTTTTAAAAATAGTTTAAAAGTTAAAAAAATACTTAAAATTGCGTTAGTTCTGTGGATAATCTCAAACAGAATAGTCTCATTTCAGAATAATCTAATTTGGCATGAAGGTTTGTATATCGCATATATTTTCTGTTTAAATAGTATCAAACACCTGAAAAAAGTGAAAACTGCTATGGAGTGAGCGAGGACGTAACAATTTCTGAGTAAGAATTTGTTGCAGTTTGTTGATATGGATTTTTAAATGGTCCTTCAAAATGTATTTAGGGTGGTTCACAACACGTTCCATCATAATTGAAAAGTGTTTATGAATTCGGTTTGTCTGTCTGTACATCTGTCTGTACGTCTGTCTGTCTGTCTGTTCGTCTGTTTGACCGTGTTCTAACTCGCGTAAATATAGTCATAAAATTTATATATGTCATTGAGGTTTACCATAGCATGTTCAGTATTAAAACTGAAGTATGTAGAGTTTGCTGTTCATTTACAAGGACACTCAAAATAATTCCGTTACATTATGACCTATGGGGAAATGTCGCTTGCGGTGTATTTTAAACATATTGAAATGTATGTATATCATTGAGGTGTACTACAAAGCGCTTATTGTAGAATCTCTTGTACGTATAATTAATTGTTCATTTACAGGGACACACAAAATTATTTGGGTACAGTACTGTATATGAAGACCAATTGCTGAAAGTACGCTTTCAGTTGTGGTACACGTTTTAAAATTTAACTGTTTTTTTGCATATTACTTGGTGTGAATAAATTCGATAGATCACATACATGGCCGCACAAAAAATTTAAGTACATTTTCCTTTATTGAAGGAAATTGCTGAATAGAAATTTCGAACTTTGATATGCGTTTAACTGAACTAATTTACTACATAGTATACACTATGACGCAAAAGTTTAGACAATGAAGAAATTCTTACATACTTTGAAAAATATTTATTCAATTTTCAAATCACTGCTTGAAATTAATGTGCTGTACATATAAACAATATTTATAACAAAGAAAAGTGGAATTGTGCATATTGCAATAAATTAAATGGTAACAAAAATAAACTGCTGTCTCAAAAGTTTAGACACAAATTAAATAAAATCGAAATAAACAATTTTTAAAACCTGGTTGCGCATCCATGCTTATGTATTACGTCATATACACGAGATTGCATGGAAGAAACTAAATCTTGTATAGTTTGTGGATCGATATCGTACCATGCATTCTCAATAGATGTCTTAAGTTCCTTTTCAGAAGAGTATTGTCTAGCGTTGCTATAAACTTTTTGACACATGATGCTCCAAAGGTTTTCTATAGGGTTAAGATCTGGGCTACATGCTGGCCAGTCGAGAACTCTTATATTATGGGAATTAAACCAAGATTTTGAATGTTTTGCAGTGTGAATTGAAGCATTGTCTTGCTGAAATTCCCACTGAGGACCCCCTAGAAGCTCAGCAAATGGCAGTAGGTTTTCTTCTAATGTCTGTGTATAATGCTGTGAAGTTTGACGACCACTGCTGAAGGTCAGAGATACTTGTCCATTATAGCAAAAGGCTGCCCAAACCATCACCGAGCCCCCTCCTTGTCTGCGACTAAAAAAACGTCGAGGTTCCTTCCGCAAGTCATGCCAATACGATAAACAACCATCTGGACCATCCAGATTCCACTTTTTTTTCATCGCTAAATATGACTGACTGCCATTTCTCTCCATATGACATATGCTTTCGAGCCCACATAAGTCTTTGTAACTTATGATGTGGTTTCAGAGCTGGTTTCTTCTGCATTTTGCTATAAACGATTGTTCCTTTTTTCAAAATTCGTCTACGAATCGTATCCTTTGATACAGAGAGTCCCGGTGAGCTTTGAACTCCACGTACGCTCATTTGTTGAGTACTCGCTAGTCTTTGTATCAGGCGATCCTCTCGTACATTTGTCACACGTGGCCTCCCAGACCGACATTTTGCTTTATATTCGGAACCACTCGATAAAACTCGATAAATAGATTTTTTTGACCTATTAATAATAGCAGAAATTTCAGAAACGCTCTTCCCTTCACCTTTCAACTGCCAAATCCTTGAAACCTCATTCACTTGAATTTCTTTAGCTCTCGGCATGTCGACTATGAAGCGCAATCGTTTGCAGAACTTAAGTACTCCAAATTTGTGACATCATCGATTCTAAATTTGCATATGCCAGCGAATATTCAAAGAAATTTAGAATAGTGTCTAAACTTTTGCGACAAGCACATTTGAATTTTTATGAAAAAAATTAGTATTATAGCAAATAAAACGACTGTCGTTTGTACATAGCATTTTAAATCAGTTTTTGAATATATTTACAGGTTTTTGTAATTCTGACGTCATAATTCTACATTTTAAAGCTGAATGACGTCATTGTCTAAACTTTTGCGTCATAGTGTACTACATACTAGATCTAGAGCATACTACATACATACATATATACTAGATACATACATACATAGATATACATAGATACATACTAGAGCATACTACATAGTATACATACAATATATAGATTATAAACAGAGCTGCACAAATAAATCGGATGTTTTCTGATGTTTGATGATAATTGCAGTAATTGGGTTTACAACTGCTTTATGCATTTTCTAAATTCTTTAATAGGGCATCTTTCAATTTAAGGGGACAGGGGACATTAAAACCGGATCTTTTAATTTTCAACAGATTCATTTAAAAATTGGTAGACTTATTAATGGCAAGTTCAAGCAGTTAAATTCCAAATATAGTGTTAACATAATAACTTTTTTTTAATTATTAAAATTTTAAAATACCGAATAATTGTTATATTTTAAAATGCCCCATGCATATTTTCTTTTGAATATAACACGACTTTTCTTTATCAGGTACTTTAGGGTTATTAGAAAGAAAAGTATAAATTGTAAAAGTTCACTGAACGTGTAAAAAGAAAAGAAAAATTATAAGAATTCTTTACTTTTTCGTGTAAAATAATGATAGTTTTTGTAATATGTAGCAAACTTTAACATTAAAATGTTCCTTAATTGGAACTATTTATGCTAATTTTATTTATTATTATATGAGGGATGCACAGTAAAACTTTTAATAGAATCTGATGATTAGGTCTGCGCATGGAACATTTAAAATTTCATAAATGTGCAAAATTTTCAATTCTGAGAAAACAGCGTTTAAAGTACGCATACATATTTAAAACTATATTTTGCAAGTTTAACTATAACATACTATTCAAACATATACTAATATATTTAAATAAAACATAATTGACTTTATTCGTAACAATTTAAAAATCGAATTTGATGGAATTGTATGTTTTTTAGTGATGTTTACTCTCCCCTTAATAAACTGTACAATTTTATTACAATATTCCGAATTTGTTGGAAAGTGTTACATAATCCGCGCTGGACGCATGATATTTTTATTCCTCTTTGAAAAAAAATAATGAGTTGGAAATTTTTGTACACATAGTAAAAGCGTCTGTAAAGCCAACGCCGCTAAATATGGGTTACAAATCAGATTTTTTTTTAAATTTTCATATTTGGGATTAATAGAATTCGATTACTGCTCGTTATTAAAAGATTGCAAGATGTAAAAAAAATGATTATGTTAATTTATTTGCAACTGTACCTTTACAAATTATAGAAATTCATAAATTTTATCCTATTGTACCATAAAATCCTAAAATTAAACATATATATTGCATAAAGGTAGTTATAATACTTTAATGTGTGTAATAGTTTTTTAAAAAAATACGTGTTTAAGTTGAAACAAATCCTACATTTAAGTTTAATATTATTTGTTTGTTCTAATCATTATTCCTATAAAGAAAACAAATCACACACATATGAGGAAAATAATAAAATAAAAGTTTTGTAACTTTAATAAAATGCGTTTTGTGTATAAATTGATCATTTTTTATATACCGTATTATTTACTAACGTTGTTTTAATATGAATTTACACAACTTAAAGAATATGCAAAAACTCATAAAAATTTTATTTCAGCAAGATATGAATTTTCGAGATAGAAATCGATTTACTGAACATCATAATATTATAACAATTTTTATTTACTAAGATTATTTTAATTTTTGTTTTTTCTTTATACTTATTATTTCTACAAAAGCAAACTACAAATTTAAAATGCAATAAGTACAAAACACGTGTCACGAATTTAAAGTTTCTGAATTTATATACAGTTATATCGACGTTATTTCTATGCCAAAGTATACGTTTTAGGGAATATGCAAAAGCACATTAAATTTTATTTCAGCAATTTACGAAATTTGGGAAAATAATTCAGTTTATCAAACATTAAAATATTATAATGTTTTATTTTGCATATCAATTTTATAAGTGTACTTTTGATTTTTTTAAAAACTATTATATATAATTCCCTTGATCTTAAATTCATATTAGTTTCAGTATTTGACTTATATATATTATATTTACAAAGCAAAACTTAAAACAAAAATAAAATACAATCGAAATACATGTAATAAAATTAATGCTTTGCAATTTAACTTAAAGAAACCTTTGTAAAATTTCCATTTTTTCATTTACTAAAGTTATTTTGATATGTCTCAGAGAATGTGCAAAAACTGATAAAATTTGATTTCAGCAAGTGAGGAATTTCCGGGGCAGAAATCGGTTTATTGAGCATCCTCCATAAGGTACAGTGGAATGCGTATTTTATTCCGAGTATAACAGCAGGTGCGATAAATGGCTATGCGTTCATCATTTGTGGCAAGAAAACGCGAGGTTTGCAAGTTTGGATCGTGATGTACTTTGACAGATGGCATAGTAATTTTAACTCCCTCCCGTCACGTAAAG
Source organism: Maratus speciosus (assembly GCA_963932465.1). Classification (NCBI taxonomy): domain Eukaryota; kingdom Metazoa; phylum Arthropoda; class Arachnida; order Araneae; family Salticidae; genus Maratus; species Maratus speciosus. Next base: position 374,907,514 of record OZ010788.1, on the reverse strand, counting down.
GTCTTGTTAGGTAACGCTGCTGGCTACATTGATGTTTCTGTCTAAAATTTAAAGACGGGGAACTTTGAATTCATCTTTTTGTGTTTGTTTTCCAGACACATTTTTTTTTTTCTAGAAATGCTTTCCATATTTATCTGCTGTTTTGATTTTTTTGGTATATATTGTTTTAAAAAAGAAGATGAGTCATTTGGAAAAATTATAGTTATGAAATGTTTTAAAATAAATACTATGAACTGAAAAATAAAATAACACAGTAAATTATTATTTAATGGGATTATTTTCTCATGAAAGAATATTTTATTAAAGTATTGTAAAGAAATTTGTAGAAAAAAGAATCTTTAAATCTATATAGATTTCAGGGTTAACATATTTCAATTATTAATTAATGAACATTTAAAAAAATGTTAAATCTATAAACTAATGCTAAAAAAGAGTTCTTATGACAATAGAAATATATATTTAGAAATGTCTGTGAGAATGTATTGGAACATATAAGTATTAAAAAAATTATACTTACAAAGATATTTAAATGAAAAACAAAGTAGAAAAATACACTCATGTCCAAAATTAAGGTCACAAACATAAAATTTGTGAAAACTGATGAACTATACACTGTGTTGCCACAAAATGCGGCACAGTGGTATATTATAATGGGAGAAATAATATAGCAACATAAAAATATGGAAAACATTTTAATTGTGAATTAAGAAACAAGATATATCAAAAAATGCTAAATAACGGATCAGAGATAAAGCATTTATCTAGAGAAAAATCTGTCTAATATGGAGTGTGATCACCGTGCACTGCTGTACAAGCATTACAACGAGCTCTCATGCTGTTTATGAGGGTGTCAATAAATACTATGACCTGAAAAATAAAATAACACAGTAAATCATTATTTAATGGGATTATTTTCTCATGAAAGAATATTTTATTAAAGTATTGTAAAGAAATTTGTCGAAAAAAGAATCTTTAAATCTATATATATTTCAGGGTTAACATATTTCAAATATTAATTAATGAACATTAAAAAAAAAATGTTAAATCTATAAACTAATATTAAAAAGGAGTTCTTATGATAATAGAAATATATATTTAGAAAGGTCTGTGAGAATGTATTAGAACATATAAGTACTAAAAAAATTATACTTACAAAGATATTTAAATGAAAAACAAAGTAGAAAAAGTCCTTCCGGCCAGTGCCGGGAGGAAGAGGTAGCTTTCATAATCCTTATTTAAAAAAAGCCAAATTATATCATTCAAACACACGAAGCTCAATTTAGTGGAAACCGAATATAGGAGATTCAATACTAATTTTTATCAATATAATGAATGAGAATTTCGCGAAATTAGTCAGCTTTATCCAAGCTGCTTTTCTTTAAAGTAACATATATTTGGCTGCCAAATTCGGCAATTTCTTAAAGTGCCTGTCATTTTAAGACAACATGGTGGATGAGGCTAAGCAGTGAACTTGCTCGAGACCTTAGTAATTGCTGTGCACATGCTCACTCACATCGGAATCGGTTAATATATAGGAGTGGTGCTGTCGCATGCAAAAAATCAGATTTTTCAAAATGTCACCCACAATAGAAATTGAAACTGCTATATCTGAGCCATTTTTTAAGGTAAAGACAAACAAAAAATGATCCTGAATCCTTATATCAAAGTCAAATACTTAAGAAAGAAACCTTTTTCAATTTCTAATTTTTTTGCACCTCACTTTAAATATATATATATTTTTTAATTTAATGGTCGCCATTTTGAAACAAGATGGCTGATGAATCTGGCCAGCGAACTTGGTCGAGGTGTTGATGTATACTATCCACATGCCTTCTTACATCGAAATAGGCGAATACGTGTGTTATCGCGTGAGAAATACAAGATCGTTTCAAAATGTTAGCCATGCTAGAAATTCAAAGTGCTATAAATCAACCATTTTTTAAGATATAAACAAAAGAACAAATTTTCAGAAACGAAAACTGCTCCGGAATCTTTGTATCAAGGCCAAACACATAAAAAAATCTTTTTCATTTTCCAATTGTTTAATACCTCATTTTGAATTTTAAATTTAATTTTTTTTAAATGGCAACCCTTTTGAAACAAGATGGCGAATGAATCTGGCCAACGAACTCGGTCGAGACATTGGTATGTACTATGTACAGACCAAGTTACATCCAAATAGGTTCATAATTACGCCTGTTATCGCGTGACAAAAATCAGGTCGTTTTAAAATGTCAGCCACGCTAGAAATTCAAAATGCTATAACTCAGCCATTTTTTAAGATATAGACGAAACAAAAACTGCTCCGGAATCTTTGTATAAAGGTGAAGTGCATAAGAAAAAAATATATATCCATTTTTAATTTTTTGGTACCACATTTCAAGTTTTAAAATTTTTCAAAAATTTTAAATGGCCGCCATTTTGAAACAAAACGGCGGATGAAGCTGGCCAACGAACTCGGTTGAGAGATTGGCATGTACTATGTACACACTGAATTACATCCAAATCGGTTCATAAATACGCCTGTTATCGCGTGACAAAAATCAGGTCGTTTTAAAATGTCAGCCGCGCTAGAAATTCAAAATGCTATAACTCAGCCATTTTTTAAGATATAGACGAAACAAAAACTGCTCCGGAATCTTTGTATAAAGGTCAAGTACATAAGAAAAAAATATATTTCCATTTTTAATTTTTTGGTACCACATTTCAAGTTTTAAAATTTTTCAAATATTTTAAATGGCCGCCATTTTGAAACAAAACGGCGGATGAAGCTGGCCAACGAACTCGGTCGAGAGATTGGCATGTACTATGTACACACTGAATTACATCCAAATCGGTTCATAAATACGCCTTTTATCGCGTGACAAAATTCAGGACGTTTCAAAATGTCAGCCACGCTAGAAATTCAAAATGCTATAACTCAGCCATTTTTTAAGATATAGACGAAACAAAAACTGCTCCGGAATCTTTGTATAAAGGTCAAATACATACGAAAAAAATATTTTTCCATTTTTAATTTTTTGGTACCACATTTCAAGTTTTAAAATTTTTAAAAAATTTTAAATGGCCGCCATTTTGAAACAAAACGGCGGATGAAGCTGGCCAACGAACTCGGTCGAGACATTGGTATGTACTATGTACACACCGAATTACATCGAAATCGGTTCATAATTACGGGAGTTACAGTGTGACATAGGTCAGATATATATATATATATATATATATATATATATATATATATATCAATTTTGAACGGAGGGTGGTTTCGGGGTCTGGGGGTCATGATCGATGAAAATATACCAAAATTTTTTGAAATCGCTTTCCTCCGAACGGCTGCAATAGGTAGCTTTTTTGTAAAGAAAGCTACCTAAAATACACTCATGTCCAAAATTGCACTGTTGTAAAAGCATCACAACGGGCTCTCATGCTGTTTATGATGGTGTCAACAAATGTTTGTGGTAACAAAGCCCATTCTTCCAAAAGCGCGGCTTTTAATTCCTGGCGGGTCCTGTGAGGGGGAGGTGAGCGGTACGTTGTGCAATGGCTCCTCCTAGGCCATATCAAACATGTTCAATAGGATTGAGGCCCGGAGACCTCGAGCGCCAATTCATATGGCGAATATTCTCTTCTTGAAGAAAATAATCAACAATGTGCGTGTCGGAGTTTCCTCTTAGTCCGCACAACTTTGAAGAAATTCTGTTTTATTTATATGCTGCCACCACCGATATGATTACGTGATATCGGTCACGCACTGAGAGGATTGTTTAAATGAAAACCCACGCTTTCAATTAACTAATTTAACAATTTATTTACACACTAATTACACAACACAAAACACTATTTACACTTAAAACTCGGATGTAGGTGATACAGTTCAACATTAAATTAAATACAATAAATGCTGGCTGTGTACTGTTAAAACTACGTTATCTCACTCTCACTCTATACACGTTAAATAAGCTTTACCGGAGATCAATCCCAATCTCCCAACACACGGGCTCTAAGCCTAAGCTCTCCGAGCTTCTCTCAACCTTACGCTCTCTCTCAGAGCTATCCAAGGAACTCCCTTTCAACTTGGCACTCCAGCCTTCAACTGACTGTCCGAGCAGCAGAGCCTGCCCCTAGAAACCTTCTGAATTTACTCAACGTAACCCCCCTCGGTATTTTCTACTTGGCTCGCATTCCAAGCTCTTTTCTTCGTTCGTGGAATGCCTTTGCCCCCCCCCCTCTTCCACAGACATCTCAAAAGGTCGGTCAAACCCCTCTGCAACCATCTTTTTTCGCCTTCATTCCATCTGTACATTTTCACCGGCTTAGATCCAGTTTGAGACAAGGAAAGAATGTTATTTTGAAATTCCAGTATACAGATCATATAATATATAATATATTAAGACAAAGTAATATAGAACCCCGGTTCTAATAGCAGATGTTTCTCAGAACCTGACAGTGCGGCTTCTCATTATCTTCCATAAACATGGAGTTCGGGCCTACAGAATCGCAGAACAACCTCACGTAGGCTCAAGGACCTCATCCTTAATACCCCGCGTCCAATCTTGTGTGTCCCTTTCACTGCATCCAACAGGAGAGCCCGGTTGTTTTGGAGCCGAAGACTAATAATGAGCTCGAAGTAGCTAGGAGTCGTTCAGTAGCTTCATCGCCCCGAGCCCTGACTTCCCGCTTTTCGGTGTCTTTAATTTGTTCAATTTCACTTTTAAATTTGTCCGGTTTCAATTTTTGATTTTTTTTTTCAATCTTGCTTTCGCTACAGTGTCTTTCAATCGGACGTGGCCGGAGATCTAAGAAACTGGCTTCCGCAAAAGAGTCGGAATAAGTGGAAGAATAAAGGGGTGCGGACGAAGAGAGGTCGCTCGCCGCGGCGGTTGACCCCCCTGCCCGCCTCCAACCGCCGACGCTTGGTTTTTATCTCTCTAAAATTCCGCTTGACGATCCGGCATTTTCATGCAAGAATTCCCCTGGGTGCTCCGGCACTAACCCACTGCAACACGGCTCGCTGGTTACTAGTCTAAAACGATTCTATCCCGTCGCTGCCATTAATTTGTCTGTGCTTCCTCTTAGTCCGCACAACTTTGAAGAAATTCCGTTTTATTTATATGCTGCCACCACCGATATGATTACGTGATATCGGTCACGCACTGAGAGGATTGTTTAAATGAAAACCAACGATTTCAATTAACTAATTTAACAATTTATTTACACACAAACTACACAACACAAAACACTATTAAAACTCGGATGTAGGTGATCCGGTTCAACATTAAATTAAATACAGTAAATGCTGGTACTTTTAAAACAACGTTATCTCACTCTCACTCTATACACGTTAAATAAGCTTTACCGGAGATCAATCCCAATCTCCCAACACATGGGATCTAATCCTAAGCTCTCCGAGCCTCTCTCAAACTTACGCTTTCTCTCAGAGCTATCCAAGGACCTCCCCTTCCGCTTGACACTCCAGCCTTCAACTGACTGTCCCAGCAGCAGAACCTGCCCCTAGCAACCTTCTGCCTTTACTCAACGTAACCCCCTCGGTATTTTCTACCTGCCTCGCATTCCAAGCTCTTTTCTTCGTTCGTGGAATGTCTTTGTCCCCCCATCTTCCACAGACATCTCAAAAGGTCGCTAACCCACTGCAACACGGCTCACTGGTTACTAGTCTGAAACGATTCTATCCCGTCGCTGCCATTAATTTGTCTGTGTTTCCTCTTAATCTGCACAACTTTGAAGAAATTCCGTTTTATTTATATGCTGCCACCACCGATATGATTACGTGATATCGGTTACGCACTGAGAGGATTGTTTAAATGAAAATCAACGCTTTCAATTAACTAATTTAACAATTTATTTACACACTAACTACACAACACAAAACACTATTAAAACTCGGATGTAGGTGATCCGGTTCAAGATTAAATTAAATACAGTAAATGCTGGCTACTGTTAAAACAACGTTATCTCACTCTCACTCTATACACGTTAAATAAGCTTTACCGGAGATCAATCCCAATCTCCCAACACATGGGATCTAATCCTAAGCTCTCCGAGCCTCTCTCAAACTTACGCTTTCTCTCAGAGCTATCCAAGGAACTCCCCTTCCGCTTGGCACTCCAGCCTTCACCTGACTGTCCCAGCAGCAGAACCTGCCCCTAGCAACCTTCTGCCTTTACTCAACGTAACCCCTTCGGTATTTTCTACCTGCCTCGCATTCCAAGCTCTTTTCTTCGTTCGTGGAATGTCTTTGTCCCCCCATCTTCCACAGACATCTCAGAAGGTCGCAAACCCCTCTGCAACCATCTGTTTTCCCCTTCATTCCATCTGTACATTTTCACCGGCTTAGATCCAGTTTTAGACAAGGAAAGAATGTTATTTTGAAATTCCAGTACACAGACCATATAATATATAATATATTAAGACAAAATAATATAGAACCCCAGTTCTAATAGCAGATGTTTCTCAGAACCTGACAGTGCGGCTTCTCATTATCGTCCATAAACATGAAGTTCGGGCCTACAGAACCGACAAGCAACCTCACATAGGCTCAAGGACCTCATCCTTAATACCCCGCGTCCAATCTTGTGTGTCCCTTTCACTGCATCCAACAGGAGAGCCCGGTTGTTTTGGAGCCGAAGACTAATAATGAACTCGAAGTAGCTAGGAGTCGTTCGGTAGCTTCATCGCCCCGAGACCTGCCTTCCCGCTTTTCGGTGTCTTTAATTTGTGCAATTTCACTTTTAAATTTGTCCGGTTTCAATTTTTGATTTTTTTTTTTCAATCTTGCTTTCGCTAGAGTGTCTTTCAATCGGGACGTGGCCGGAGACCTAAGAAACTGGCTTCCGCAAAAGAGTCGGAATAAGTGGAAGAATAAAGGTCTGCGGACGAAGAGAGGTCGCTCGCCGCAGCGGTTGACCACCCTGCCCGCCTCCAACCGCCGACGCTTGGTTTTTATCTCTCTAAAATTCCGCTCGACGATCCGGCATTTTCATGCAAGAATTCCCCTGGGTGCTCCGGCACTAACACACTGCAACACGGCTCGATGGTCCCTAGTCTGAAACGATTCTATCCCGTCGCTGCCATTAATTTGTCGGTGTTTCCTCTTAGTCCGCACAATTTTGAAGAAATTCCGTTTTATTTATATGCTGGCACCACCGATATGATTACGTGATATCGGTCACGCACTGAGAGGATTGTTTAAATGAAAACCAACGCTTTCAATTAACTAATTTAACAATTTATTTACACACTAATTACACAACACAAAACACTATTTACACTTAAAACTTGGATGTAGGTGATCCGGTTCAACATTAAATTAAATACAGTAAATGCTGGCTACTGTTAAAACTACGTTATCTCACTCTCACTCTATACACATTAAATAAGCCTTACCGGAGATCAATCCCAATCTCCCAACACATGGGATCTAATCCTAAGCTCTCCGAGCCTCTCTCAAACTTACGCTCTCTCTTAGAGCTATCCAAGGAACACCCCTTCCGCTTGGCACTCCAGCCTTCAACTGACTGTCCCAGCAGCAGAACCTGCCCCTAGCAACTTTCTGCCTTTAATCAACGTAACCCCCTCGGTATTTTATATTTGGCTCGCATTCCAAGCTGTTTTCTTCGTTCGTAGAATGCCTTTGTTCCCCCCATCTTCCACAGACATCTCAAAAGGTCGGACAAACCCCTCTGCAACCATCTTTTTTCCCCTTCATTCCATCTGTACATTTGCACCGGCTTAGATCCAGTTTTAGACAAGAAAAGAGTGTTATTTTGAAATTCCAGTATACAGACCATATAATATATAATATATTAAGACAAAATAATATAGAACCCAGTACTAATAGCAGATGTTTCTCAGAACCTGACAGTGCGGCTTCTCATTATCTTCCATAAACATGAAGTTCGGGCATACAGAACCGCAGAACAACCTCACATAGGCTCAAGGACCTCATCCTTAATACCCCGCGTCCAATCTTGTGTGTCCCTTTCACTGCATCCAAAAGGAGAGCCCGGTTGTTTTGGAGCCGAAGACTAATAATGAGCTCGAAGTAGCTAGGAGTCGTTCGGTAGCTTCATCGCCCCGAGCACTGCCTTCCCGCTTTTAGTTGTCTTTAATTTGTGCAATTTTTCTTTTAAATTTGCCCGGTTTCAATTTTTGATTTTTTTTTTTTTTATCTTGCTTTCGCTAGAGTGTCTTTCACTCGGGACGTGGCCGGGGACCGAAGAAACTGGCTTCCACAAAAGAGTCGGAATAAGTGGAAGAATAAAGAGCTGCGGACGAAGAGAGGTCGCTCACCAGGGCGGTTGACTCCCTGCCCGCCTCCAACCGACGACTCTTGGTTTTTATCTCTCTAAAATTCCGCTCGACGATCCGGTATTTCCACGCAAGAATTCCCCTGGGTGCTCCGGCACTAACACACTGCAACACCGCTCGCTGGTAACTCGTCTGAGACGATTCTATCCCGTCGCTGCCATTAATTTGTCAGTGTTTCCTCTTAGTCCGCACAACGTTGAAGAAATTCCGTTTTATTTATATGCTGCCACCACCGATATGATTACGTGATATCGGTCACGCACTGAGAGGATTGTTTAAATGAAAACCAACGCTTCCAATTAAGTAATTTAACAATTTATTTACACACTAATTACACAACACAAAACACTATTTACACTTAGAACTCGGATGTAGGTGATCCGGTTCAACATTAAATTAAATACAGTAATTGCTGGCTGTGTACAGTTAAAACTACGTTATCTCACTCTCACTCTATACACGTTAACTAAGCTTTACCGGAGATCAATCCCAATCTCACAACACATGGGCTCTAAGCCTAAGCTCACCGAGCCTCTCTCAAACTTACGCTCTCTCTCAGAGCTATCCAAGAAACTCTCCTTCCGCTGGGCGCTCCAGCCTTCAATTGACTGTCCCAGCAGCAGAGCTTGCCCCTTGCAACCTTCTGCCTTTACTCAACGTAACCCCCTCGTGGTTTTCTACCTCGCTCGCATTCCAAGCTCTTTTCTTCGTTCGTTGAATGCCTTTGTCCCCCCATCTTCCACAGACATCTCAAAAGGTCGGACAAACCCCTCTGCAACCATCATTTTCCCATTCATTCCATCTGTACATATTCACCGGCTTAGATCCAGTTTTAGACAAGGAAAGAATGTTATTTTGGAATTCCAGTACACAGACCATATAATATATAATATATTTAGACAAAATAATATAGATCCCCAGTTCTAATAGCAGATGTTTCTCAGAACCTGACAGTGCGGTTTCTCATTACCGTCCATAAACATGAAGTTCGGCCTACAGAACCGACAAACAACCTCACATATTCCCAAGGACCTCATCCTTAAAACCTCGCGTTCAATCTTGTGGTCCCTTTCACTGCATCCAAGAGGAGAGCCCGGTTGTTTTGGAGCCGAAGACTAATAATGAGCTCGAAGTAGCTAGGAGTCGTTCGGTAGCTTCATCGCCCCGAGCTCTCCCCTACCGATTTTCGGTGTCTTTAATTTGTGCAAATTCACTTTTAAATTTGTCCGGTTTCAATTTTTGATTTTTTTTCAATCTTTCTTTCGCTTGTGTGTCTTTCACTCGGAACGTGGCCGGGGATCTAAGAAACTGGCTTCCGCAAAAGAGTCGGAATAAGTGGAAGAATAAAGGGCTGCGGACGAAGAGAGTCCGCTCGCCGTGGCGATTGTTTTATTTTTCATTGTGAAGGGAGGGCTTGGGGCGATGAAGCTACCAAAGGACTCCTAGCTACTTCGAGCTACTTTGAAGCCAATGAAAGACAAAAAATGGAACAATCTATTTTTTCGCTAATCATGACGTCATTTAAGACATGGTTCATATTTTGTGGCAAATATTATTGACATTTACTATCCATTTTCTTTTTAACATTTCTTTTGTAACTTACTTCAGTTTTAAATTAGAAATTAAATCCTTATGTTAACAGTTCGCCAATTTTAATCGCCGCGGCGAGCGGCCTCTCTTCGTCCGCAGCCCTTTATTCTTCCACTTATTCCGACTCTTTTGTGGAAGCCAGTTTCTTAGGTCCCCGGCCACGTCCCGAGTGAAAGACACTCTAGCGAAAGCAAGATTGAAAACAAAATCAAAAATTGAAACCGGACAAATTTAAAAGGGAAATTGCACAAATTAAAGACACCGAAAAGCGGGAAGTAAGAGCTCGGAGCGATGTAGCTACTAAACGACTCCTAGCTACTTCGTGGTCTTGGACACAGCAAGAATGGGGACATTTTCTTTTTAGTGATGAGTCGTGATTATCATCGAATCTTCATCCAAGAAGAACGTGGAGCTCGCTATCATCCCTCCTATGTATAAGAAATCTACGTATTTGGTGACAAAGGAATCCTTGTGTTGGACGGCATAATGTTGGGGAGTTGCAAACCACTGCACGTCTTCGATGCAGGTATTGCCAACGTACATCGCTATAGAGATGAGTTCCTTGAAGCCTATGTGAACTTGTTCCGTCGTGCTGTAGGCCCGAACTTCATGTTTATGGAAGATAATGCGCAGCCACACAGAACTCATATTGTTGATGATTTTCTTGAAGAAGAGAATTTCCGCCATATGAATTGTCCCTCGAGGTCTCCGGACCTCAATCCTATTGAACATGTTTGGGATGGTCTATGAAGAGCCATTGCACAACGTACCCCCCCCCCCCCCCCCCGAGAACCCACCAGGATTTAAAAGCTGCGCTTTTGGTAGAATGAGCTTTGTTGCCACAAACATTTATTTACACCATTATAAACAGTATGAGAGCTCGTTGTGAGTCCTGTACAGCAGTGCACGGTGGTCACACTCCATATTAGACTTTCTTTTCTCGAGATAAATGCTTTATCTCTGATTCGTGATTTAACACTTTTTGATGTACCCTGTTTCTTTATTCAAAAATAAAATATTTTCCATATTTTTATGTTGCTATATTCTTTCTCCCATTGCAATATACCTCGGTGCCAATTTTCGTGGCAGCACTGTGAATAGTTCATCAGCTTTCACAGACTTTATGTTTGTGACCTTAATTTTGGATATGGGTGTAATATTCGATAAAGATAAAATAATATTGTTTCAAAATTCAGTTGTGAGTGATGCGAAGTCTACTACATATCATGTTTGTTGTTCGACACAAAACTGCCTCTCTTGAAGGTGGAGTATGGGCTGTGTGAAATCATAGAAAAAGCGTGGTGTAAGATAAGTATGAATGGGCAAATGAAGACACGGGCATTATTGGATATAGATTGGATTTTCACCGTGTATGTATTTTGATAATTAGCACAAAAAATTTAACTCTTTCCGTCTCCTAAAGAGCTTGTTAGGCAATACTGCTGGCTACATTTGTTTGTTTAAAATTTAAAGACGATCATGCTGAGAATTTTGAATTCCTGTTTTCGCGTTTGTCTCCCAGACACGATATTTTTTTTGGATGGTTTGCTTTTTTTTTAAGAAACCTCTTTTAAGGCTTTTCTAAGTGATGTTTGTATTCTTTTAAGACAAAGTAAATGAATTACAGGTGTAAATAGACCTAAAAGGTGTAACTAAATGTCTAAAATTTGATAAATAATTTAATAATCATGTAAAGAGATTTTTTTTTTAACGCAATTATACAATTTTTATCAAGTAGAGTTACAAAATTAAAAATAAATAAATAAATAAATAAATCTCTGCCGCCTTGTCCTACAGGTACAAGTAGATTTCGAAGTTAAGTACTAATTTCAATAACAGAAACTAAATCAAGATTAGAGATAAACACAGTTTAACAATTTTATATGGCTGCTTTTGACGAGTTTTTAATTTCCTTTTAGGTAGCTTTCATTACAAAAAGTTACTTATTGCAGCCGTTCGGAGGAAAGCGATTTCAAAAAATTTGGTATAATTTCATCGCCATAAAATGGCAGGCACTTTAAGAAATCGCCGAATTTGGCAGCCAAATATAAGTTACTTTAAATAAAAGCAGCTTGGATAAAGCAGACTAATTTCACGAAATTCTCATTCATAATGATTTAGTATTGATAAAAATTAGTATTGAATCTCCTATATTCGGTTTTCACTAAATTGAGCTTCGTGTGTTTGGATAATATAAGTCGGTTTTTTTAAAATAAGGAATATGAAAGCTACCTCTTCCTCCCGGCACTGGCCGGAAGGACTTTTTCTGTATCATCTGGTTTTATCAAAATCGTATTAAGGCTGTTCTCAACTGCACTGCTCAACAAGCCTGATACGTTCTGGCACAATGACGTACACATTTATACTTTATAAAGGGTAAAGTCCCAAAATTGGCAGGCCCGTGACAAGGCGTTTTTCTGCCTTCATTCACTGGTTTTGGTGCTTTCGTCGGGAAATTCGGTTCAAAACGCAAACTTTGACAGTATTTTCTGAAACATGTATTGTGTTTACAAAAAAAATGGAAAAAGTCTTCCAATTACATATTTTCCGTATAACACCTTTCAGTTTTATGCATTTCCGAACAAAAATGAATTAAAATCACAAAGTAGCCTCTTTGGATTTCAGAACAAACCTTAATACGATAATATTTTCTTGAACCCCTATTTTTTTGTTCCTGTAAGAATTTATCCTATCAAAATCTTGTCAGTATAAAAGTTGTAGGTAATATTGAGAATATTTTTAATAAATTTAATAAAATTTGATTTCTTATGACTTGACGAAGTTATGTTTTTTTCACCCTCCCCCTCTGCTTTTTTGTTGATTTTTATTTATTTATTTTTTTTTTTTTTAGTAGTATTTGATCCTATCTAAAATTTGTCAGCATAAAAGTTGTAGATAAGATTATGAAGATTTATAATAAATTTAAGTGGATTTGATATCTTGTGAATTGACGAAGTTATGATTTTCGTTCTTCTTAAAACCCTATTTTTTTCGCCCCTTGAGTCCATTTTTAATGGTATAAAATATCTGTCATTCAGAAATTTTTGGAGCTTTTCCTAGAAGTAATAATAACTTTAAAATGATTTGATATGTATCACAATTAAGAAATTATGAGGGTTTTTCTCTTTCACAAAACCCTCCCTATTTCCACCCCCTTGGCCCGATTTTGCCCATTAACGAGCTTGACCGAGATTTTCTGCCTCTTGATTTTATGTATCAGTTTGGAAGAGATTTGTGCAGAATTATTGAAGTTCGTGTCCATGAAAAAGAGTTACATATAGAAAAGTGTATATATATATATATATATATAAAAGTGGTATTTAAACATGAAGCCCCAGCCCATTTTGCAGAAATAATTAATGCATAAATTTTATATTACAGGTGTATGATACTTTGAGGATATGCTAAGAACAGAAGAACGAATTGCGGTTGTAGTGGCATGTTTGCGTGGTCAGATATTCGAGGAGGTCAGGGAGATATTCCGTAGAAAATTTCGAAGAGAGGATCCAACACGAGGAAATATCCGAAAAATGGTGAACAAATTTTTGCGCACCGGATCTGTATTCGATAAGAAATGTACAAGTCGACCATCGATGTCAGCTGAAAGTAACGAATATCCGTGAAGCCATTGAGCATAGTCTCAATGCATCAACTCACCACCTCAGTCGTGAACTTGTGATAACTCAATCGTCTGTCTGGAAAGTTTCACACTACAATTAAAAAAAAAAAGTACTATGTCCAGGTTCTCCACAAACTGTAACCTGAGGATTAAGCTGAACGGAAAGCCTTGTGCTACGATCTCTGCCAGGCTGCAGAACAGGACGGATGAGTGGATAACATATTTTACAGTGACGAAGCGACATTCCATACATGTGGAACTGTGAACCATCATAACTGTTGTATCTGGGCCTCTGAGCACTCGAATGCTACTATCGAATCGGAACGGAATACACCCAAGGTGAACGCATGGCTTAGTTTCAGCAAACAAAAGGTCTAAGGGCAATTCATGTTTGTAGAAAGCACCATCACAACAGACATCTATCTCGATATGTTACAACTGTTCCTCGAGCCACACCTACAGAATGATGATATTCTTAATTCCGTAATCTTCCAACCACCGCCCTTCGCATTGACTTATGAAACGTTTGGCGGTGAAATTAACCACAATTATACGTATTGATCCACAGGTTTCAAAAATGGTATTAGAATTTAAAAAATTTAATTATTTTTTCAGATATTTTTTTTTCGAATTTTAATGGCATTTCTATAATGATGGTAACGTGATTACTCCATTTTGTAGGAAACAGGGAGACACGGGATAAATATAGGAATTGTTAGATTTCTATTTTGTCATTCTCGAATAGAAATTGAAATTATGTTTCTTTCAATCGATAGTGAAGAAAATATTGTGATTAAAAAGATCGTATTGTTCATTTCGGTTCGAGGCTATAAAAAAAGATATTTTACATTTTTTAGTCACAGGGATACTGTCCACTATGTTTTTTTTTTTCCGGAAAATAAAAAAATAAAATAAAAACCTTTTTTATATTTCGGTCATTCGGGATCAGTTTATTTTAGAAACCAAAAATCGTCTGTGTCTTTCAAATTCCATAGACGTAAAAAAAAAGGTTTTCTTTTCAATTTTAAAGAGAAAATGACATAATTAATCTAAAAATAAAAAATAAAACTTTAAAATAAGAATTAAGTGATTACATGTCAAAAATTAAACCTGTCTGAAAGCAGAAAATAAGTACAGTTACATCAAATTCATTACACGTAAATATTAAAAAAGTACGAAACTTTAAAATAAAATTATCATACGCGAAACTCATTTAAATGCGATAATTATTTCCTATGTGAAACGCCCAAACATTAGATATCGTAATGCTTAAAAAGCCTAACGCTTTTAAAGGTGAATATTAGGTCATATTTAAAAAGATAAAATAATATTTGGAAATTCTTTAAGTTAAACAATATATGCACCCCTGAATCTTAAAAAAGAAAAAAAAAATATTACATGAGAAATGCATTTAATAGGGAAATTTTTGTCATATATTTAAACAATACGTTTAAAACGATTTTCTATCCGGAATCTTAATCTGATGTCACATGGTGGATTAAAATTAACGCGCAAGCAAATTTGTTTATGTAATACATCACCTGATGCAGCATAAATACAGGTAAAAGTATGCGCAATATACTTTCGATTTATTTTGTACAAATTTATTTTAAATAAATACATATTAAAAAATTCGAATACTCATATTAATTAATACAAACAATACATTGTAAAAATAACTTGAAAATGTGTATGAAGCGTATTTAAATAGAGAAAAAAAATCATGAATAAGCTATGCTTGTTCCGGAAATACCTAAAACTCGATCAAGACACAAAACATAAGCGTAAAATTTCGAAACACAATGCTGTTCAATACGTGTATCTGAAAGCTATTCTCATGCAGACGGTTTTTTTTTTTAAATCTCAAATCTAAAGAAAAAATATTGTCCATAGCGTCGTCATAAAACTCAGGAAGATAGCGACATTTTTAACCTAACCATTTTATAGAAGATGATTTTCAAATATGTCATTGATCTTACTTATCAATCCCGAAAACAGACGTCATTTATTAGGATAGCGATGGATTACCCATGGTAACAGATAAATGACCATTCTAACGGAAAAGCATGGCAACGCGATTACAGGAAAAGGCCGCTGTTATACTGATAATTATCTGAGTGAAATGAAGGCAATACAGCGCAATATTATTTATCTGCCACATACAGCTACAATGGATATTAAAGCCATGGCCTACTAAAAGAATGCCTAATAAAAATATTTCGTTAAGCATAACTCAAACAATTATTTGTCGGATTTAGTTTTTGATTACACCAGAATGTACCTATGAGGGTAAACTACTGAATCCACCTACTATCAAAATTATAAACTCTTTAAAAATTATATTAAAAAAACTGATAAAAAGCACAATTTATCTACATACGTCACGGAAATTTGGTGTGCGTCATTTTCACTACTGGATATTTTCGTAGAAAATCGGATGGCGCAAAGAAAATATGCACGCATTAATATTAAAGTATAATAAAACCTATTTAAACATGAAAATAAATATGGATATTTTTCTATTTAAATGAAAAAAGCCAAAATATCTTACTCTTCTATACTAATATTATAAAGAAGTAAAGTTCGTTTGTTTGTAGGAGGTAATCTCTGGAACTACCGAACCTATTTAGAAAAGAATGGTATCAAAATGATTGTGTTATTCCACGTTCGAACATAAGCATTATCTTAAGTCGATGCCAGTACGCCAAAGGGGGTGTAAGAACAAAAGACGTTCTAAAAATGAGATTTTTGTGTTACTGATCTGTCTAGAAATATGAAATTTGAAATATTAGTTACTTATTAGATATAAAGGATTTCTAAGAACATTTCCTAAACAATTTGAAATTTAAAAGGGGTGAAAATACGAAAATACGTTCTATAAAACTTTCTAAATGGTGGTTTCTAAGCAATCTCAGGAAATACCAAACCGATTTAAAAAATAATGGTGTCAAAAATGATGCTGACATCCCTTGCTCTAAGATAGGCTATATTTTATTCCGGTACCACTACCACAAAGAAGGTTGCAGGAGCAAAAAAACATTCTAAATTTCATTTTGTGATACAGCAGGGGATAGGAACTTGAAATTAGTCATGGTAGTTACTTATAAGATGTCAATGACCTCTAAGAACATTTCCTACGAAATCGACATTTAGAAGGGGTAAAAAGGCACGAAAAGCGTTCTAAAAATGTTCTAAATGGAGATTTCTACGCAATTTTAGGAATTATCAAATCGATTTCAAAAGTAAGGTTTGTAAATTTATGGTGACAGACTTTGCTCTAACATAGACTCTATTTTATGTTTGTGTCACTACCACATGGGGGTTGCAGGATCAAAAAACATTCTAAGTTGCGGTTTTTGTGTTATGATAGTGCCTAGAATCATGAAAGTTGAAATGGTAGTTACTTATTAGATTTCAATTATTTTTAAGAGCATTTCCTAAGAAAATCGAAATTTAAAAAGGGTGAAAATGCACAAAAAGCATTCTAAAAAACATTCTAAATTGCGATTTCTATGCAGTCTCAGGAAGTACTGAACTTTTTTCAAACATAATGGTGTAAAAATTATGGTGACAGTCCTTGCTCCAAGATAGGCTACATTTTATGCCTGTTTCGACTAACACAAAGGGGGTGCAGGAGAAAAAATCGTTGTAAAAATGCGATTTTTGGGTTATGGATGGACCTAGATTCAAGAAATTTGCATAGTATATACTTATTAGATATAAATGATCGCTAAGGACATTTGTTTAAGAATTTGAAATTTGAAAGGGGTGAGAATGTGCGAAAAGCGTTCTAAAAACGTTCTCAATGCCGATTTGTGAACAGCCTGAGAAAGAATCAAGCTTATTTCAAATAAGTAATGTTT
Organism: Maratus speciosus; assembly: GCA_963932465.1. Lineage (NCBI taxonomy): Eukaryota > Metazoa > Arthropoda > Arachnida > Araneae > Salticidae > Maratus > Maratus speciosus. Next base: position 374,890,114 of record OZ010788.1, on the reverse strand, counting down.
TTGTAATTGTAGAATATTGATGCTGATAGCCTCTGCTCTAACATAGACACTATTTCATGTCGGTGTTACTACCAACTGGGAGTTACCGAAGGAAAAACGTTCTAAATTGCGATTTTTGTGTTACTGAAGGGCCTATAAACATGAAATTTGGAATGGTAGTTACTTATAAGATATAAATGATCTCTAAGAACATTGCTTAAAAAAATGAAAACTTAAAAAGGGTGAAAATGCGCGAAACGCGTTCTAAAAACGTTCTAAATTGCGATTTTTATACAATCTCAAAAAATATACAAACCGATTTCAAAAGTAATGGTTGAAAATTGATGCTAACAGTCGCTGGCTCCAACATAGGTTTATATTTTATGTCGCTCTCACGTTTTAAATGAAATGAATGCAATACGAATATAGTATGGGAAATTTTTTTGGCCATTTATCACCTGCGTCCAGCTAATATAAAAGTATCAATATGGCCATTGGGGCACAGATATACACGCACCACGTTGGCGCGATTTCTTCCTAACGCCAATTTTGAGAAAACCTCGTTTTTGAGTACCAGTTATATACATATTTTTAAAAAGGGAATAACAATAAATTAAAAAAAGTTAAATTAATAACCATAGAACAAAAAAAATAATATAATTTTAGAAAATAAAATAAACGTAAATAAACAATTTATTAATAAATAAACAACAACATCCTGGTTACCATATCAAGCAAAATAACGACACTTTGGAGCCAGCTAAGTACCGCGGTACGTATATGACATTAGTGTCGGAAAAAATCGTGCCAAAGTGGTGCATATATGACATCTGTGTAGCAGTGAGTTCATGGTATGCGAAATGAAACGAATATGTTAAAGCCATTCTTCGTAGAATAAAAATGTCCAATGATCCGCATTCAAATAGACAGGCAAGATTGCCGTCAAACAAGAATAACAATAAAAACAACATTGTTATAACTTTATGAGAGATTTAATAGTGATATAAACTTGGCTTTCAGCAAACAACCAAAGAGGAAGTATTTTACGTATGATTTGAATGAAGCTCGATCATCAAGGTGCTAATTAATTATACAAGCAACAGATATATAAACAAAAGTTTAAATTAAAATGTAAATGTTTGCATCCTCTCCCCCCACCCACACACAAAAAAAAAATGTTACCGCAATGAAATGAACTTGGCTTTAAGTGACGCTTTTTAAAATACGACATTGGTTGCAAATCAGATTACGGAACATTCCTATAACATTTGAAGTAGTAATCATGGTACTTTACTTTTAGCCGGTTTAAAATTTACACAAGAGCCTTTATTTCGCCAAAAGCAACTTTTTTTTCGCATGGGTAATTTATAAACAATTCTTTGATGTTGAAAGAAAACGTTTCGACTTATTATGTCTTTCATTATTTTTACTTATTTGTATTTGAAAAGAAATGAGTCAAAGTTGTGTTTTTAAATGTATTTAATTTATGTATTTCAAATGAAAAGAATGCATTACGAAAGTTAGCGATTTATATCCTGTATCCGGCTAAGTGTCTTATTACCATGTGTATAATACCCTTCATGATACTTCTTTGTTATATGGGCTTTGGCACTTTTTTTTAAAAGTTTGACCAATTCGTGTTTAAGAAAGCAAGATGTTTTTGCCAAATGATATAAACGACTATGAAAATAAAATTGAAGAAGTATTAAACTGGTTTATGTATGACTAATTCCATGAAAATTTTTGTCTGTCACACAGCTGAAAATCGTTATGCTTGTTGGCTACCGTTATTTTCGAAAAGTTCGGTTCGCGTTATTCAATTGATGAGATATCAACGATAAAATATGTCACATTTTTCCGTTCCAAAATACTATTAGCCAACAAGCATAGCGATTTTCAGCTGTGTGACAGACATAACAAGATTTCATGGAAATAACCGTATATGAATTTTAACCCGGGAGGATTCGCGTTGGGTAAGACATACCCAGGGTGCATAAGGTTTTTATAATTGTCACCAATATTTGTCGAAACGTAATCTTCAACTTACTCTATGGCATAATTTGTAACAATTGCTTTCCACTAAATAAGATGAGGATTATTATTTGCACTTATTGGTGATAAACCGAACACCGTTTTTACCCTGTTTATGCGCGACTTCCCCCGGGTTAATAAATACATCTGCTAACACATATTAAATAAATTATTTATGTGATTATATAATAAAAGTTAAACGGTTCCTTTATCTATGTGTACGCTAATATTATAGTAGTAACGTTTGTGTGTTTCTGGAATGTAATCTCAGAAACTAACTAGCCGATTTAACAAATAATGGTTTGAAAATGCTGGTGACCATCTCTCTCCAACAAAGACTATATTTTATATAAAAATAGCAAATAAACCATTGTGCAACAATATACAACGCTGAGGAAAAAAAGCTCAGCCAGCTTTTTGCTCAACCTTGCCTTTTCTAGCACGCTGTTCCTTTTTCCCTATCTTGCACTGAAGAAGAATCTCGCTAGTAGATTCGAAACAGCTGTTTGGTGCTTTTCATGTATTATTTGTGCTTTTTAAACGTTGGTTTTTCTGCTTTTTACTATATTTTATGCCGGTGCAACACCCTCCATGGGTGCAGGAGCAGAAATGTTCGAAAATTGCGAATTCTGAGATATTGTATGGGCTAGAAATTTGAAATTTAGTGTGGTGGGTACTTTTAAGATGTAAATACTCGTTATGATCACTTACTACAAGGTTCAAAATTTTAAAGTTAGAAATAAACGTAAAACGTTCTAGAAAGTTTCTAAATCACGATTTATTTGGAAGTGTTAGGGAAAGAAATTTTGAAATTTCACATGGCTATTACTTTTAAGTCGTTAATGTCGGTCAGTTAAAAAAAATAAAATAAAAGGGTGCACTATAAAATCATCTAATATACAGTTTCTGTAATACTGTTGGGTCTAGAAACTTAAAATTTGGCATGGTAGTAACTTACAAGATCTAAATGCTCGTTATAGAAAGAATTCAAACTGCAATTCACGCATTAGAACGAATTTTTTAAAAAATCGAAATTAAGACTAAATAAACCGGTCAAAGTTCTAAAGATGATCTAAATAATGAAGTACATGGAATTATTAGAGATATAAAGATTAAAACTTGGATGAATGTTGCTTTTAAGACGTAAATACTCGCAATAGAACAATTTTTAAAAATTTCGCTATGTAAAATGATGCAGGAACGGAAAACTTTCGAATTAATTTTTATTTCTGTACTACTGCTGACCTAAAACTTTTTACCCGCTTGAAATTTTTGGACGGGATACTTTTAAGATGTAAATGCTTTTTAAGAATGGCTTCTAAAAAATACAAAATTTAAAAAGGTGAAATGAACGAAAAACTTCATAAATTACCAATAATTTGCATTGTTAGGTATAGGAACTTTAAATATTTAATAAAACTACATCCCTCCCTAATAAAAACCCAAACAAACATGCAATTTAAATGCAACAAAACGGATTGCTACTTTTCTAGCATTGGATAAGTTGTGTTAACATTGAATAAATATCGGTATGAAACAGTGAATAGTTTGCACGAAAGTACTTATCCAAATGTTATTTCTGTGGGCAAAAGTGTCGAAAAGTGTCTGTTTAAATTTGATATGCAATTTCCTTTTCAGCTTCACTAATCTAGAGATTTAATCATAAGGTTATTTTCTCAATTGTCATTAGACGGTTTTTTATACAGGGTGTCCGGTCTCAACGGTGTCCAATAATTCCTAAACCGTTAGTCATAGACATATCGTTCCAATCAGAAAATTGCTTTAAATCAAGTAAAGAAATATTTTAAAAGCGAATTGGGTCAATAAAAACATTTCTTAAAAAATTGCGAAATTTAAATTTTTATATGGTCCCCCGGTCCCATAAGTTATATTTAGTAAAATTTTCCTATTACACGACAAGTAAGACAAAAAGAGTCCCATTCATATAACCCTAAAATTGTGCGAGTTATGAAACTTTAAATATGCATGGCTTATGCCACTTTTCTGCTCTGAAAACAAATGAGTTCGGATTGACTTTGAGGGGTCACATGCTAAATGCTTAAAGTATTCGAAGATCTTATTTTATGTGTATCTGCGCTTTGAAAAAAATCGTACAAGTATTGCGATTAAGTTAACATTTATTAAGTTTCATATTGGCTGAAATAACATATGTTTTATTTTGTCAGGATTTGAGATTTTCTTTTATGGTTTCTTTTAGCAAAATTATGTTATTTTTATGTTACTTTAACGATTTTATGTATGTTTTTCCAGTTCGTACTCGAACTTTAACCCACTTTCAAATATCCTATCGAAATTACATTTTACATACTGGTGCAAATCCGATAATAATCTAATATTATTATGATTTTCGGTGGTTACCATTTATACTTATTTTACAGGATAACACAAAAAATTTCGGATAGATTACAGCCAAGAAGTTTAAGAAAAAGTTCTAGATTAGATAATACAAGACTGAGATTGTCGGGTTTTTTAACTTTTATATATTTTTTAGCACTGAATCCGAAAATTACCTTAATTTTTAACCATCATGTCAGGATATTTCGCAAATCATATACTGTCGAATTTAAAGAATAACAAAAATCGGATATTATAAAGTAGAGGAGATGGTTGTGTTTTTTAACTTTTGATAATTGATTTTTGCGTATTTTTTAGCACTGAATCTGAAAATGACCTTCATTTTTAACCATCACGTTAGAATTTTTTTTGCAAATGTCTAAGTTAAAATATAGCGAAAATCTCATACTATAAAACATATGTAAAACTTTTTATTTTATTTTATTTTACTTTATTTTATTCAATAATTTATTCGATATTTTTTGCTTATCTTGGGATTCTTACTACTGGGTGGTGCGATGAGATGGGGGAGGTGATTAAATTTTAACTTTGAACTTTTTAACTTTAAAATTTACAATTTGCGAAAAATCCTGATGTGATGGTTAAAAATGAAGGTCAATTTCAGGTTCAGCGGTACAGACTACATAAGAATCAATTATCAAAAGTTAACCCAACTTTGCAGGCTAGTGTAATCTAATAATATTTTAAAATACGTATCATTTTGTAAAGAATTGAGGCTGTTAATTTAGCATCATTTTATTTAACAAAATTTCTGTTTTTTCTTTCTTCTTAAATGTTTATTACAAATTGTATATTTTGCATTAATGTGTCAGAATGGCTAAAGATTTCATATTTATATTGCAATGTAAATTTTACTCTCAAACATTTTTAATATATCTGACGAAATTAAATTTCGACTAAATTTGTGAACGACCCCCAATTTGCAGCAAAAAATATGCTCCAACTTTAAACAGCTATTACTCGGTCAATTTTAATCGTAGAACAACGGGACTTTTTTTTGTATTACTCGTCAGTGTAAAAGGAAAATTTTACTAAATATAACTTATAGGACCGGGGGACCGTATAAAATTTTAAATTTCACAATTTTTTAAGAAATGTTTTTATTGACCCAAATCGCTTTTAAAATATTTCTTTACCTGTTTTAAAACATTTTTGTAATTGGAACTGCATGTCTATGACTAATGATTTAGGAATTAGCCATTGGACACCATTGAGACCGCCATTTACCGCGCCCCAAGTCGATGGTTCACGGTAAATATTCCATCTTGTGCTGTGTTTGTAGCCTTGCCAACATATAATAGTGAGAAATTTCCCTTGCTGGGTATCGTTCCAAGTGGTTTAGTCGGTAGAACGTCAGTGCGCTATACTGATGGTCCGGGTGTCCCGGCTTGGAATATTTTTCACTATGTTGGCCTTTGCGCCTTTTAAGCAATTACTTTGAAATTTGATTTTCATTTGAAATACGAGGTAATATTTTTTAAACGGGGCAAATTACTATGTTTTCAGAGGCTGCAAATCCTGGATGGAGTTTGTCGAGCGTAGCTCGCTGGTGGATGAGTCCCCTATATAAATATATAAAAGTAGACTGTTTTGCCATTAATTGCAAAATATATGGCATTCGTGTGCTTTTTGTTTCGATTTGTATTCACTTTAAAAAATATCCAATTCCAGTCAGATGTGTCGGTTTATGGTTCGACAAATTCCTGAGTCGGGATTCAGGTTATCTTCAAATAAAAGTTTTGAGTTAAAATTGGCCAGGACTCATATATTTCCAAGTATGGTGCAACCTGATCATTTTTTGTAAAAATTGACTATTGCGGAGTTTAGAAATGCACGATAAAAATAATTCTGATTATAAGTATTTAATAATTTTTATATGATTTCAATTATAAAAATTTTCTCTATTTTAAAACTAAGTGAACTTACATGAATAAGTTATTAATTGATTTTCTTTAACTCATTTTTTCAATGTTGTGTTTTAAAGAATAATTTTATATGCATGTGTTTCATCGATGTGTACTTGCATGGCTTCTTTATGGTAAAATGGTAACAAAAGTGATTTTACATGCTTCTGAGTTTCAGATGATATATATATATATATATATATATATATATATATATATATATTGCTAAAGCTATCCATAAATTTTTATAAACTTTAAGAAAATTATTTTTTCTCTTTGCCTGTATGAATTCCCTTTAACAATGGAGGAACTAACAAATCAATGTTGAGTTTGTAAATATGAATTGAAGCTACATAAATTCTACGCTTTTATCTGGACAAACAGAATAAAATGACACAATTTTAAAATCTTGCTTAATCAGAAACAGAAGCAAAAAAGGAAAACACAGCTGTTATATGAAAATCAACTATACTTCTAAAATTTTTAAATTTCATCTTACAAATTTTTCTATTTAATCAGGTTGTTGTTCAGGACAACGTATTCTGTATTTCTCGAAGAAAATATTTTGGAACATAGATGTGAGAAACAAATTTTGTTTTCAAGTTTGACAAAATTCTATTATACCTTCAGGCGGATTTTAAAAATATCAAACCCTAAGGAACAAGCATTCACTTTTCGGGAAAAAGATTTCTTTGTTTTTCAAGCTTCCAGAGTGAATATGTTCTGCTTGTCGTTTCATCTTTATCACCATCAACCTTTCCTTTTCCCTGAATGCATGGGATTTGTCATCTAAATTTTATATGCTTTATTTTAAGCTAGAATCAACATAAATTATTCAACTATTGTAATAAAAATTCTTAAAATCCGCAATACATTTGAAATATTCGATACAAAGTTTTGAAATATTTAAACTGAATAAAATAGACCTATTTTTAATAAATTAAATTTAAATAATTTATATATTCAAAATGTTACCTTCTACGATATTCTTTACGCGGCCAAAAACAAGGCAACGAAAATAAGGTAAAATCTTCCATGTGTATCATATATTTGTATTAACGATTTTTTAACCTTAATCATTATCCTAATAAATTTTAAGATTTCTTTAGTTATTATTAAAATTTTTTGGACAGCAAAATATTGGATAACTTTTCGATTTAATGTTTAAAGGATGTGGTATTTGAGCACAGCCTTAACAATCGATTGTTGGTTGGTTGGGTGATTTTTGACGGCCGATTATCTACTCTAGGGACATAGGCCCGAGGGGGGGAGTGTGCCCTCCGTGGGGTCTTTCTAAGGGAACCTAACCCATATTTACGCATGGAAATCATTGGCTCGAAGAAAACCACGATAATTCCAAACGATTTGGCCGACGGGAGCGATGGGGTTCGAACCCAGCACCTCCCGTCTACCAGCTTCGAAAGCAGAACCTCTCAGCCACTGGTGGGGCGCCTTAGTAATCGAAATTCCAGCAGTCGATATTCTGACAAATGAAATCCCGATAGACAATAGCCGACAAGCCAGAATCTCTTCGGGCCAAAATTCTGAAAGGGTAAAAATCCCCATTATGCAGCAAAATCCAGAAAGAGTCAGAATCCTGACTCTCCCAAATCCCGACATGTCCGAAATAGCAGACGATAAAGCAGACGAAATCCTAACAAGCTTAAATTCTCTGAAGGCCGAAGAAACGAGAGGCCAGGCTAATCACAAGCCAAAATCTCGACAGAGTCGAAATAATGGAGTCATGAATAAAGATTAGGAGACATATATTCTAGAGTCTACCAGTTACGAGTGATGTAACTGAGAAGGTTGTCACAAGTTGGTGGCTGATATTAGATCAACAGTTTCTTATGACCTCTGAAGCAAACTTCCACTAGTAATATTTCATTAGAAAATTTCGCGTAGTTTTAGCGGCTTATTCGTGCAAAATTTCTCTTATAAATATGATTAAAATTTCTATTCGTTTTTACTGGTGTAAGTTGGACCGAGTGTTATTATCTGTTTTGCTGATACTGACGGGAGGTTGTTTAGGTTGTCACAATATGGCATGAACAAAGGGCCTGACTACTGCCTAAGTAAACTACCTTCACTAAAAATGAATATTTACTGTAAAAAAACGGACTAAAAAACGGAGATTCTACTGGCAATCAAGACGCCAATACCGGAATTTCCCCCCATATATTCCAGAAATCCATATTTTTACGGAAAATTTCCCTCAATATATTGCAGGAATTTTTCCGTTTTACTGGAATTTATGAGGGAAAATGTCCGTTAAAATACAGAAATAGGACTGGCGTTTCGATTGCCGGTAGAATCACCGTTTTTTTTACAGTGTATGTTCTTGGCCATTTAAAAAAAAAGAAAGAAAATTTCTATTCAAATTTATTGGTGGAAGTTTGCACCGGCGGTAATGGGCCACTGCGGAACTGGTTACAATTGAAGCTTCACCAGTTTGAGGATATGTCATTTCCTCTTTAATCATAATCTTAATTCATGAGACGGTTTAAGTTTTCAAGTCGTTTAACAGAATCAGAATTTTTGAAACAAAGTTTAGTATTTATTTCTTCTGATTAGTATTTGAAAACCAAGCAATACTACCTCTACGAATGTGATAATTCTATTTCTTTTGCAGAGTGAGGAAGGAAAGAAGTAAAAAACAAACAAATATTCAAAATAACAGGAATATTAGCATTTTATTGTTTACGAACAGTTTGACAGTTTTTCGTTTCTTATTTCGATGGCGTGTATCTTAAAAATAATTTAGAATTTTGGTAAATAAAAAAGAGAGTGTTCTGTTTTGCAAAATGTTATCTGTGCATTATGTTTCGAAAGTTACGAAGTACATAACTTTTATACCATAAATAAAAATTGTGTAACTTTGTAATTTTTAAACAAGAAGTCAAGTAAATGATAATGACTAATAACATTAATATTCCTTTTATTTGTACTACTATTTGGGATTTGTTCTCAGATCTATGTTATGAAATATACCTTCCTATCTCATGTTAACGCAAATTTATGTATTTATATTCCTGTAGATTGAAAAGATTGAAAATTGCGAATATAAATAATTTCCTAATGCTGTAATAAATTTTATATCGATTTTATCTTTATATATATACGTGGAAAGACATAAAATTATCTTTTTTCTAGAAATTGTTGAAGTAGAAAATTGCACTGCCATTCGAAATTCATGGTTTTTGGACTTGTAATCAGAGACTAGCCGATGTCACTTTTATTTATTTTTTTGGGATGAAAGTGGAAGAAATTGCAACAGGGATAATTTTATTTTGATCGTCAAAATAACGAAATATATTCTCAGTCGAGTTTCAGTTTTTACCCTATATAATTCATATATTAGCACTGACATAAAATTTTAGTATAATATTCAGTCATTTCTGATACATTAAATTATTAACCTCAAAGAATAACGGCATTAACGAGTTATACTTTATACTGGATTTCCCCAAAACAAATGCTCTACGAACACAAATGATTTTTTACATTAAGGAAATATTTTAGGCATGTTGTTTCGTATTTTTTCAATGCGTCAGAACATGAAAAGTTTTAGACAGAACTAAGCTGCCCTCTAGACATTTTTAAAAAAGAAAACTAAGTAAAATATTTCAAAGGGTTTGAAAGACTGTCTTGTATATGTAAATTCCCTTTAAACACTTTATGTTATCATCTGTTGTTATTATCTTAAGATATTATCTGATGTAATTATCTTAATTTATGTCTTGATTGCGAAAAAAAAACCCTAGGGATTGCTTAGTTTATCCCAAACTTTTCAGTTTATTACACCTTTAAACACAAAAGGGAAACATGCCTTATCCTATTTTCTGATATCATTAAAATTTTTAAGATAAGTGTTGGGTTAATGTCGTACTTTTGTAGGAACAGTCTGTTGGGCTTTTGTAAAAATACATTGTAGGTTTTTTGTAAAAGAAAAATTTGGGTGTTTGTAGAATACATTGCTGTGAATTTGCTGGCAAATAACCCGTTGGACAATTGTACAGTAATGCGGACATTTCTTGCCTTTGGTCAGCAGTGGGAATTCAAAATTTTCCGATGTCGCTCTAAATATTTTGGGCCTTTTGGATTATGTTCCGTGCACCGGTCAGTATATCGTTTATCTGTAACACGAATAGGCGGGGTTGTATCCCCTAATTTAATTCAGTTAAATTGAGTGCTTATATTTAAACATTGTGTTTTCGGGATTTCGTCAATGTAATGAATTTTGCCATGTGAGAATCCTTATCAGTCGGGCCTCCGTATATGTTGGTATTTTGGATTGCCGGGATTTTGTATGTCTCGTTTCTGTCTTTTAAAGATAACGGCTGGCGGTACTAGGACCCAGACCAAAAAGTTGTATGCATAATGATATTATTCTATATACACAAAATCATAAGTTAAACACATAATGATTCTCCAAAGTGTCAGAGCTTTATAATATTATCTTCTTTCAATTTCGTAACTTAAATAAATTTTGTCTACAGCTGTATAAATTAATAAACTCACTGAAATGAACAACCATCTTTGACTTCAATAGGTGGAAATTCGAATTCAACTTGCTAATATACATTCATATTTATGGGTGGCCTACACAAAAAGTTGTATTTTTAAACCTTGCAATATCATTTGTATTTTTAAAAAGTTTTGTTTATGCGAGGGAAAAATAAAATTTTTCAAAGCACAGAAAAATATATTTATCATGTTAGAATCATCAATAATTTATGTTTTTCTGATTTCATATCTGTTCTCTTATAAACTTCGTAATTCACATGATAAGTAGTTCTAGATTTTTCCATGAAAATATTTTCGGAATATAAAGGTGTGAAACGAGTAAAATATTTTCGAGTTATACAAAATTCTATCTTCTCTTCAGGCGGATTTGAAAAATATAAAACAGTAAAGGACACGTATCTACTTTTCGTAAAAAAGATTTCTTGTTATTCAAGAGCCTAGAGCGAAAATATTTTATTTGTTGTTTCATCTTTATCAACAGCCCCCTCCCATGAATACACAGGATATGTCATCTAAACTTTACATGCTTTATTTTACGCTAGAATCAATAGAGTTTACTCAACAATTCTTAAAATTATTCATGAAATCGTTGATATATTTGATAAAAAATTTTGAAATACATAAACTGAGTAATAAGGTCTTTTTCGTATATGCAACATAAATAATGTACACACTCTGGAAATTCAGATTTTTCAATAACTTTTTCCTAGTTCTAAAATAAGTCAACATAGATAAGATAAAGCATTCCATTTATATAATATATTTAAATAAATGATTTTTTTTACGTAAATCATTGTAATCAGATTTTATTCGGAATATTATAATACTTCTTTATACTACAAATGAAAATAAATCGAACATTAGTACTTTTGCAATTTAAAGTTTGAATATTGCATATATAATGAAAAGCATTTTACGAGTATATACACAAAGTTTAAAATAAAACTCGCAACGAATTTTAGAGGGCGAAAACACTTCTAGTAATATTTTTTATTATTTTCGTAAAACAAACTTAAAAATGTTGCCATTTTCTGTACCTGTATAAATTAAGGAACCATTTCTTCATTTAAGAAGCCGGATAACAGACAACTTTTAGTTTCAATAGATGCAAATTCGAAATCAAACTGCAAAAATAAAAACTCTGTTCCTGGGCGAACTACATAAAATTTTGCATTTACAATGCTTGCATTATCATCTACCTTTTGAAAAGGATTTGTTTGCGCGAATGCAAAATTAATCTTTAAAAAACAAAACCAAAGTACATTTGCCTCGGAAGTATCATCAATACTTTTGCTTTTTTTAAATTTCATATATGTTCTTATATAACCTTGGTGTTTCTCATGAGAAAATTTTTTATATTTTTACAAAAAAAAAAAAAAAAAAAAAAAAAAAAATTGTAAAGGTGCAAAAACATTGAAAAAATGAATGATTAAAATGATGAGTAAAATATTTTTGAGTTTTATAAAATTCTTCCATCTTTTCAGGCGAATTTGAAAAATGCAAAATAGAAAAAGTAACTCATTTTGGAAAAAAAAGAATTCTTGTTATACAAGTTTCTAGTCGGAAACTGTCTTGTTTGCTGTTTTATCTTTATCAGCTGCAACCTTCCGCTTTGACTTTGAAACATAGAATATGTCATCTGAATTTTACTTGGTTTATTTTGCGATAATATCAATATAGTATAGTCAATATTGTAAAAATTAATGAAATCTTCAAAACCTTTGAAATATTTGACACAAAGTCTTCAAATATTTAAATAGAAAATAAACACTTTTTTTGTAAATGAAATTTAAATATTGTATACAATCCCAAAACTTTTTGTTAGTCAAATCAAATTTGTGTACCATATAGCTAAATTATAAAAATTTCAAAATATTTTTCGATAGTTTTTTTAAATTTTTGAATTCAGCATTTCATGTTTGTCAAACGAATACTTTAAACCTACATTTGTATTTTAAATATCCTTATCTGCAGTATCCTGCAGCAAATTCATACAAATAAAATCAATGCATTCCCTAGTGACTTATAAAACAACTCTTAAAAACTCTAGATAAATATTAAACAGTCTACAAAATAAATCATGTATGAAATAAATTATTGAAATAAAAAAATTTTGTTTTGAAAATCATTCTTCAAATAAAATTAAATATTAGTTGTGATTATTTGAAAATATTATTTGTTTGCGTACTGATTATCATGCGTATGGCAAATAACTGAATAGGCTTTTACATATTACAAGCACGTATATTCCAGTATTTATTTATACAAAAATTATCATTAAAACTATCTACCTATTTCTAAAAAGATGTAGTCATTAACACATTTCCCTTTTCTTTTGCATATTTGATTGATTATGTAAATGAAATAAATGAATATTTTGTTATGTGTTCAAACTATACAGATGCATGTAACGTAGCTTTATGCTACTTTCTTTAGACGTTAGTTATTATTCGCATTATAAGAATATCATATTTCTGTTATGCTTTTGCGTATTAATGTAACCTGAAATTTTAATATCCTTCCATTTTACTTATAAGTTTATTTTGTTTTTTTAGTCTAATAATTTTTAAAAGCATGACGATTCTATATTGTTTATTCTTTTACAAATACAGTAAATGGAAAAAAAAACTCATTAATGCAATTCTCAAACACGTTGAAAAATATATATGTAAAGATAAGAAAATGTTGTAAAATTATCAAGACGAAACATATTCATTCACCGTATTTATACACGATTTATATCACTGAAGACTAGTTTGTGATTTCCAATTTCCTCGTACAGAATTCGCAATTACCACGGCGTATCTTCCAATTTTGAAACATGTATTTTACAATGAGTATCTATATGTTGCACATTGTATGATTTAAAATATGAGCCAATATTATGTTTCTGTGATGCATAACAACTCATTAAACTACTTTTACTTTTCTTTAAATCATTAAATTACACTTTCTGGGTGAATAGATATAATTTTCACCGCCATTAAAACCAATATTAGATGAAGCCGTTTGACTATTAAAACTAATATTTATATACAGTTGTGGAAAAAAACAATGTAAACATCCCGTAATAGCTCTGTAACAAAGTATTGTAAAAGAAATTTACTAGTACCAAACAATTGGAAATAAAGTCTACTTTTAATTATGTATATAAAATTTCCTTAGGGGGGCATCTACATATTAAAACGAACTCAAAAACTTCATTTTTTTCAATGGCTATACCCAATTTTAACAAGCTATTTTAAACCTTTGGTTCAAACTATGCTTAGACACCAAATTTCAAGTCATTTAAATGATAAGTTTTTGAATTATAAACATTCAAAATTTAGTGCTTCTAATGTTAAATTACATTTTCATATTTTTTTTAATATCTCCTGAACTTATACTCCTAATGTGCTAATTTTTTGTGTAGCAATAACACAAAATGATGGTTTAAGGGGCCTACTACGATACAAGTGACTAGATGTTTTGAAATTTCTTCTGCTATCCTGTAATCTAGGAGTCTTCAATGGCTGCTTGAGTGGTGATTAAGATGCCTTGATCAAGAAGGGGGCTCTCTCGGTCAACAATCGGATATCAAACTTCAATTTTGATACAACCTCTGAAATACGGTCGTTTTAAAATAATTAATTTCTCGGAAACCTATCGTACAAATTTCATACAAATTTGCTTTTAAGCTAATTGAAGTGTGTAGAGTTCATTTATGCTGTCAGAACTGTGCACTGCTAATAAAAAAACAAAGTTATTGTTCGTTTTAATATGTAGATGCCCCCTAAGCAAATTTTATATACATAATTCAAAAGTAGACTTTATTACCGTTTGTGTGGTACCAATAACTTTCTTCTACCATAATTTCTTGCAGAGTTAGTAAGGAGTGTTTACTTTTTCTTTTCCATGACTGTAAATAAAAATTGCTTAGGAGCTCCTAAGCAATTTTTCACTATTCACTCGTAGGAAAAATCATGAAATTTGTCACTCAATGGCTGAAAAAAAATCGCAAAATTCTTTAATTGTTCGTTTAAAAAAATTGTAAAATTCATCAACTGGTCACAAGAAAAACTCGTGCAATTCGTCAGTCAATCTTGGAGAACAAATCATGAAATTTTTCAGCCTGTTGTGGAAAAAAACATACAAACTTCAACGAACAGTTGCAGGAAAAAAATCCACGATTTTCGCCAATCGGTTGCAGGTAAAAAACCGCAAAATTTGTCAGTGCACCGACAGAAGAAACTTCGAAAAAACCCACGATTTTCTCTAATCTATCACAAGAAAAAGCCTCAAAATTTGCCTATGGTACAAGGAAAAAAACGTGAAATTTGCAAATCAGTCGCGGTTAAAAAAAATCGTAAAATTCGTCAGTAGATCGTCGGAAGAAACTGCAAAATCCGTAGATCAGTAGCAGAAAAAAACTCACGATTTTCTCTAAGCGGTCTCAAGAAACAGCCGCAAAAATTTGCCTATTGGTCCATCTGTTCAAGAAAAATATTGTGAAATTTTAAAATCGGTCACAGGTAAGAAAAAAACCCCACGAAATTCGTCAGTGGACTGCCAGGAAAAATCAAAAATTCATCTATCAGTTGTGCAAAGCGGTATATTATATGCAGAAGCAGGGAAACATATAATTTTCCTCGCCACTGGTGCGTGGATTTTTTGACAGGGCAGGTGATTTTTTTGAAAAACTGCACGCTATAGAGATATTCAAAAAACTTTATTTTCTTTACTTGTCAGATATACTTTGCAACATTCCAAATTACAGCAATGTAAACATGATACTAATTTGCATCCTATACTCAACATTATCCTGTTGTATGTAATTGTTAAATTTATAGGAAAAAATATAGAAATGCATTGAAGTAACAGTAATTAACTATTTATGCAGTAGCTTCCAGTTTGACATAACAATTTTCAACTGTGCATTGTTTCTTGCTGGCTGATAAGATTTTCTTAAAATTCCCCACCCCTGTATATGTGTATATAATATAAGATTTGTTTATGATCTTGGCATAATAATAGTTGTAGGGGCTTCTATAACTCAAAAGTATACCGATTTTTCATGCACACAATAATATAACAATTCATGTTGTTCATCAAAATAATACAGACTTTCTTTTAAAATTATTAATATTACGTAAATAAGTTCATATTACAATATGATAATGAATGAATAACAGTTGAATAATGATCTTTTATTAGAGCACTAAAAAATTAAAAATAAAAAAGTCTAGTGTCCAAGTAAAAACTGGATTTGACATAAATTTAAATCAGACAAAAATAGAAGTTGCTATCAAATGGGAAGTTTTTAGAAATTGCGTACTTGCAACACATGATATATTAATTGTGATTTTTTTTTGCCCCTAAATTATTTTAAAATTCGTTTCAACCCAATAAATGTTTGTTTACTTATAAGATTGCATTATGACCGTGAAAAATCATGTAAACAAAACACTCTTATTTACGATCTCAGCTATTAAAAAATCGAGGAAACAATTGATAAATCAAATAAATAACAACTGAAAGAAAAAAGAATCGGAACAAAAATGTTTCATGTAAAGTATGCACACCAAAACGATAAATCTAGAAAACAAAGTCTTCAATTTACTTACCTATTCTCATCGTCGCTTTCACGCTTTCACACATTCACCATTTCCACTCCAAGATACAAACAAATCTTCCAAACGTTGATTGATTGATGCGGAGCTTCCACAAATTGGTATTCGGATAAAAATAAATAATACATCAAATTCATTACTTGTTTTTATAAAAAAGTTGTATGAAAATTAATAAATTGAACAAAAATAAATAATACAAGTATCGGTCAATTAGGTGCAAGTCTGTATAACGAGCCGTTAATTCCCAAATTGACTCAGCCGAACTCAGCAATCTGATTGGCTAAAACTGATATTTATATAGTAGAAAATTATATTTATTTTCTTACGAAGTAGTGTAATGTAAAATAGAATGCAATTATAATGACTTAAATTGATTTATTTTGTTAAATTTGATCAAAATCACAGTAAAATAATCCAAAATATTAATATTAACGAACAATCAGATTGCTGAGTTCGGCTGAGCCAATTTGGGAATTAACGGCTCGTGTCTGTATATGCCGCCATTTTAAGATGACGATTGATAAGTTTTTGCTTTTGTCCAGATTATGTCCGTACATGGCGAGGTCAGGTTTTTGTTCTGGAATTGACGAAAGCTAGATTAGTACTGTTTTCATCCCGTTTAAGTTATTAAAACAGAAAATGGGACAAACAGGTGAAGATTTAGTTCGGGGATTGATGAAAATTAGATAAGTTGCGCTTTCATCCAATTTATGTTCTTAAATTGATGTCCATATTTTGTAGTTATTTCGTAGTTACGCCTATGTCAAACATTCAACAAATTCTGAACGTATTCTTGCTGGCTGTATGCGTCCAAAGTACATCTATAGACGTATTTCGGAAATGGTAGATCAAAACTGAACATAATCTGGACGTATGTGTTGTGTGGGAGGGCATCTACAAAGGGTGTTCCATAATAACTGAGAGTAAAATCATAAAAAAATCAAGAAATATATTTACATCAAAAAATACATAATTCTTCAAAACATTTTCCCTCAGATAATATGCAACGGTCCTATTGTTCAACATACTTTTGAAAATAAGTAGAGAAGCCGTTTTCAGAAAGCTGCTTCAAAGAACCCTACACTGCTAAATGAATTTCAGAATCTGCTATTGAATCTGTCAGAATAACTTGTTGCGGACTTGATAAGGGGTTTAAAATGATGCACCCAAGTTTCATCATTATTGTATATAATATAAATCCAAGTCCATTAATTGTTATTATAGAAACTTAGGTGCATCATTTTGAACCTCTTATCAAGTCTGTGACAAGTGATTCTGACAGAAACGGCAACAGATTCTGAAATTCGTTTAACAGTGTAGGATTTTTTGAAGTAGCATCCAGAAAACGGCTTTCCTACTTATTTTGAAAAGTGTATTGAGCGATGGTACCGTTGCATATCCTCTGAGGGAAGGTGTTTTGAAGAAGAATGGTGTATTTGTTTATTTAAATAAATTTCTTGATTTTTTAGGAATTTACTCTCAGTCATTTACTCCCTTTGTACAGTCGTGGAAGAAAAAAGTAAACACTCCCTACTAACTCCTCAACAAGTTATCGTAGAAGAAAGTTACTGATACCGAACGAGTGGAAATAAAGTCTACTTTTAAATGATGTATATAAAATGTGCTTAGGGGGCCATCTACATATTAAAACGAATCCAAACTTCATTTTTTTTCAATGACAATACCCAATTTTAACGAGATATTTCAAATCTTCGGTTCAACCGAATTTCAAGTCATTTGAATGATAAGTTTTTGAATTATAAACATTCAAAATTTAGTGCTTCTAATGGTAAATTACATTTTCATATTTTTATTTATATCTCCAGAAATTATGCTCCTAATGTGATAATCTTTTGTGTAGCAAATAATACTAATATACCCAAACATAAATACACTGAATTTGCAATTTTTTTATAATTTTATGATATGAATTATGAATTATGAAATTAATATTCGAAAAAATTATGAATTGCAACCTACAATTTTTTTTATGGATTTAGATTTATTAAGTCCTGCTTTATGGAAATCCAAAATTTCACATTTTTCTTCCAAGTAGTTTTCAAACTATGCTTAAAAAACGGCAAAATGATGGTTTAAGGGGCCGTCTATAATAGGAGTGACTAGATATTTTGAAATTTCTTGAAATTTCTTCTGCTGTCCTGTAATCTAGCAGGCTTCATTAACTTCTTAAGGTGCCTTGATCAAGATGAAGGCTCTCTCGGTTAACAATCGAGTTCCGAACTTCAATTTGGATACAGCCCTTAAAATACGCTCATTTTAAAATAATTAATATCTCAGAAACTTTTTGTACGAATTGCATAAAAATTAGTTTTTAGGCTAATTGAATGGTGTAAAGTTCATTTATGCTGTCAGAATTGTGTACTGCTATTGAAGAAAACAAAGTTATGGTTCGTTTTAATATGTAGATGGCTGCCTAAGCAAATTTTATCTATATCATTTAAAAGTAGACTATATTTCCAATCGTTTGGTACCAGTAACTTTCTTCTACGATAATTTGTGGAGGAGTTAGTAGGGGGTGTTTACTTTTTTTTTCCAAAACTGTACATATAAAAACTAACCCAAACTTTGTTTTTTCAATACCAATGCCCCAGTTTGACGCCATAAATAAATTCAACTCTGTTCAGTTAGCCTAAATACAGATTTCCATGAACTTCGTACTATCAGTTTCAGAGAAATTAATTATTTTTAAAAAAAGCGTATTTTAGAGGCTGTATGCAAATTGAATTTATTTACTCGATTATTGAAATGGTACAGAATAACTATGTCACTCCTATTAATGTATTATTTCTTGCCAATATGGCCATTTCACTCACTTAATATGTTTCGACTATTGCCAGCCCAAATGTTTCAATAAATCGAGTAAAATATATTTTTTCCAAATTATGCTTTTCAGCGCATCATAGATTGTCCCTTAAACCAACATTTTGACGTTTTGTAATCTACTTGGAAAACTACTTTTTGAAAACCACATGGAAGAAAATTTTTAAATTAAGAATTTTAATAAAGCAGGACATAATAAATATAAAGGCATAAAAAAATTGTAGGTTGTAATTCAATTTTTTTTTTTAGAAAATTAATTTCATAATTAATAATTCATTCTATAAAAAATTTAAAATTATAAATTCAGTGTATTTATGTTCGGGTTTTTTATTATTATAAGCACAGAAAAAATTATCACATTAGGATCATAAATTCAAAAGATATTAATAGAAATATGAAAACGTATTTTAACATTAGGAGCTCTTATGTTTTAACACTAGAACCGCCATAGCGGTCCTTTTGACCGTTAACAAATAAAAATACTTCGACTCTAACATTAAATTTCTTTCTAAAATAAGTTAAATATGAACCACGGAGAAATAAGTTAAATAAATAAGTTAGATAGTTTTTAATAGAAATTCTGGTGTAAAATATTTTTATAACACTTGGGTAAAATTTCCGGCGGTTCTAGTGTTAAAGGCTTTTCATTCAAAAATTTATCATCCAAATGACTTGTAATGACGTTTGTAGTCATAGTTTGAAAATAACACTTTTTGCCAAAATTGGGTGATGCCATGAGGGAAAAAAACAAAGTTTAGTCTGGTTTTGATTTGTTGATGACACCCTAAGCAAATCTATTACATAATTTAAAATTAGGCTTTATTTGCAATCGTTTGGTACCAGTAAAATTCTTCTATTATAATTAGTTGCAGAGTTAGTAGGAGGATTTTTTTTTTCACAACTGTACAATTTGTAATACTAACATCATCTAATTTACACCTTTAAGAATGATCTTCAACTATATCTATAACTTGCAATAGATTAATCAAAATTCTAAAGAAGTTTAAATGCATTTAAATTTTGTATGATTAATATTTGAATTAGAAAATGTTAAGTAGATATTGCTAATTTCTTTTAGCCTCCCTGGTATTTCTTTTCTGAAATCGAAAAAGTTGTGGCACCGGCTCATGTTTGCTATACTAGAAATGGCATATGTAAATTCATATAATGCATATGTGGAGATGCGAGAGAACATGTTGTTTCTGGAATAGACTGTTAACTGTTAATAATACTGATAACAGCTAATACGACTGCTAACAAGATCGAAACCTATTTTTTTTTCTTTTTTAACTCTTTCAGGGGCAAAGCATTTTCAATTTTAAAGTGTTGAAATAAAGGATTGGCACCGGAATTTGCCGAACGATTTATTTTCAAATAAGAAAAATACTATATTTCACATATTTATTAAATCGAAAATATTTTCTAGTGCCATTTGAGATACCTTGTGGGTTTTCTGTTACGATATTTTAGTCATAGTGTACTCACGGTAAGTAGCACTTTTAATAATTACCTCTAAATAATTAAATTTCTCACGGGTGAGTATTTTTTTATGTTTAATTTTCATTGTAGTAACTGAAAAAAATATTACATAAAAAAAAAAAAATGAGCAGATCTTAATGCAGTAGATAAAGGATTTATACATTCAACACTTTAGTCTGAAAAATTATGATCTCTAATTCGATTTGTAGCAGATCATACTAAAAAACGTTAAACCCCTTCAGTTTTATTGTTTCTAGAAACATTTCATAGCGAGTAAGTAATCCACTGTTTTTTATGAAGCTAGTCATTGAAATTTTCAGATACATGTCATTATATTACTGTAGAACGATCCTTTTTTTTATAATCCATGAAGTAGTTGTTTTCAAAGTAGCAAAAAATATTGCGTCAATACATTTTTAATACTTCCTCATAATACATTTATATTTTACTCCAAATTCATATTTTCACCTAAATTTCTTGAACGTCAGAAACTAATACAAACATAAAACAGAAACAAAATATATTTCTTTTGTCTAATTAGATGAAAAATATCTATATAAATGATGAAAATATCTTTATAAATTATTGTTTTACTTTCTTCTATCTTTACAAGAAGAAGGTACTGGATTCATGAAAATTTTCGAATTCCGGTTTTTGACAGATTTACATGTTTTAGGAGTCAGTCAACACGAAAAACATATATTTACAAAATGTTTGTCTGCGAGTCTGTCTGTCTGTCTGTGTGACACAAATTTTGTGTGCGCTCTATCTCAACAACTAATGAACGGAATTTAATAATATTTTATATTCAGTTAGTCCCTGATATAAACTTGTGCTGATAACTTTTTGTGTAAATCTCCCAACAGGTGGCGCTGCTATGCTGAATTATTCACGATTTCCGCAATAGCTATATCTCAAGAACTAATGCACAGATTTTTTATAAAACTTCAGATTCCGTTAGTCCTTGATATAATTTGGTGCTGATTACTTTTTAGTGTAAATCGTTCAACAGGCGCTGCTATGTGGCATTATTCATGACGATTGCAATAGCTCTATCTCAAGAACTTATGCACGAATTTTCACCAAACTTCAGATTCAGTTAGTCCCTTATATAAATTAGTGCTGTATAGTTTTTAGTGTAAATATCCCATCAGGTGGCGCTGCTAGGCTGCATTTATCAGGATTTCCGCAATAACTGTATCTTAAGGACTAATGTAAGAATTTTCATCGAACTCCAGCTTCAGTTAGTCACTGTTATAAATTGGTCTTGATTAGTTTTTGGAGTAAATAGACTGACAGTAAGCGCTGTTATGTAGATTTTTTTACGATTTCCGCAATATTCAGTTAGTCCCTTATATAAATTAGTGCTGTTTAGATTTTAGTGTAAATATCCCATCAGGTGGCGCTGCTAGGCTGCATTTATCAGGATTTCCTTAATAACTGTATCTCAAGGACTAATGCAAGAATTTTCATCGAATTCCAGATTTAGTTAATCACTGTTATAAATTGGTCCTTATTTAATTTTTGGAGTATATCGACCGACAGTAAGCGCTGCTATATAGATTTTTTTTACGATTTCCGCAATATTCAGTTAGTCTCTTATATAAATTAGTACTGTTTAGTTTTTAGTGTAAATATCCCATCAGGTGGCACTGCTGGGCTGCATTTATCAGGATTTCCGCAATAACTGTATCTCAAGGACTAATGCAAGAATTTTCATCGAATTCCAGATTTAATTAATCACTGTTATAAATTGGGCCTGATTTAATTTTTGGAGTATATCGACCGACAGTAAGCGCTGCTATATAGATTTTTTTTTACGATTTCCGCAATATTCAGTAAGTCTCTTATATAAATTAGTGCTTTTTATGTTTTAGTGTAAATATCCCATCAGGTGGCGCTGCTAGGCTGCATTTATCAGGATTTCAGCAATAACTGTATCTCAAGGACTAATGCAAGAATTTTCATCGAACTCCAGATTCAGTTAATCACTGTTATAAATTGGTCCTGATTTCATTTTTGGAGTAAATCGACCGATAGTAGGCACTGCTATGTAGATTTTTCTATGATTTCCGAAATATTTCTACCTCAAAAACTAATACACGGATTTTATGAAAACTTCAGATTCAGCTACAACTATAAGTTGTTGCTGATTAGATTTCGGTGTAAATCACGTACCGGTGGCACTGATATGCTTTATTTTTCAGGGAATAACAACATGTATGAGATAGAAAAAAGTTTTGGGATTGCCACATCCGACTAGTTTTCTTTTGCTTTTACAGTTAAGTTTTAACAAAATAAATAAATAAATATTTTCTATATTCAAATGTATAGGATTCGAGAAAAATTCTCACTTGACTTTTTCTTTTGTATTTACATGTTTTGGGATGTCCTTGATATTCTATCCATTTATTTATTATTTTTATATATGTCCTGAGAAATTTTTTAGATATTTCTATTTCTTTATATTCTATCCAAATTTGTTGCTGATTATAGTAAACAGCAGATGTCATTGTTTTGCGTTGATTTGTCAACCGAAGCGCAATTACGATTGCTTTTCGCGGTGAAGATTTTTGGTTTATCTCACTTTCTATTAAGTGGAAATGTACCAAATTTTATATTTGAGGTTTTAAATGAATATGTATATAGGTGTGTTACTGCAACACACAGAAAATTAACCTAAAATCGTATTAAATTGACTCCGGTCACGTAAAATGTCTTACTTTTTTTTTTTTTTTTTTTTTTTTTTTTTTAATAAGCGAAATTAAAAAAGAACGATAAAAGTATTTTATTAAATTTGATTGGTTTCAAACGTTTATTTACTTCTTTTTTTTTAAGTTCAGTTTTACAGAAATCATCGATAAGTAGGCAGCTATATACGCTTGCTCATATTTAGATTCGAATACACAACAGGAATTGTTGTTAAACTGTGCTTTGTATATTGAGTAGTGACTGTAAATTCTTGACTTAATTCACTCTATGCTCATTTGAAATAACTGTTTATTCATAACTGTTAGTGCGTAACAGCGCTATTTTCATAACAATAAAGCCGCTAAATAGCGTACACATCGAGACCTTGTAAACCGTTCGTGATTAGGAGATGTCTACTATTAAAAAATAAAGTAATGCAAATGTATAGGTTTTGAGATCTTGAAAAGTGTTCGATAATAGGGGTGTCTTCTATTCGAATGTATTTATCCTGGAGGTTTTATTGAAACATATTGGAATGATAGAGAAGAAAATTTGGAATACGATTGGACGCTGAATGTTTGTATGAAAAAAATAATTTTGGAAATGTATTCATTAATGTGATAATGTTTTTCCTTAAACAAATCTTAAAATCGTTATTTATTATACTTAATCCCCATGTTTAATCAATATTTAAAAAAAAAAAATTATTTAAAATCTGTAATGAATATTTATCTTCGACATGTACCTCTTAAAAATATATATATATTAAATTTACTAACTAGTATTAGTCAATGTTTTTTTTTAAGTGTACTTATCAATCTGAGTTTCTTCTGCAAAAACTATAGTATACTTTAATCATTAGACTGGGATATAATTTATATCAAGCAAGAGTAGTTCATGATTTACATTTTCCTTCTACAGAATTCGCAATTACCACGACTTACCTTCCATTTCCTAGCATGTATTTCCGAATTAATATACAAGTTAAACTTTGGAGAGCTACGAGGATAAATCAGTCTTTATGTTCTTGTGATACATAACAACTCGTTAAACTACTTTTGCCCTTATTTAAATCACTAAATTACATTCAAAGGGTTAATGGAAATGATTTTCCTCGTCTTTAAGTCCTAAATTAGAATGCTATGTGTTGCGAGTCATTTCGTTTGACAGGTGAGCAGACTGATATTTATGTAAAGTTTGTAAACTAGGTACGTCTGATTTCGGCACATTAAAATAGTCTTCAACTACATTCATCCGATGGATGAGGTTATTCAATTTTCGATAGAATTTTCACATATTTTTGGTATTTTATATTGCTGGATTATATTTGTTTAAATTGCGAAATTACAACTATAGTAGTTATAAAGATGAAGAAAATTTAGTTAAACACTTTTGTTTATGAGAAGCAGATCAGTAATTGAGATTTTAGCAATTGATAGTAAAACTAGATAAAAACCTGTAATTTGTAAGGCATAAAAATTCTTTTAAATATATGTAATACTCTTTTTTTCTGTAATATTTTTTTTAAAGAAGCTTAGAAAATAGCAACTACATATAACTATGAACCAAATATAAATTTCAGTTTTACTTTGAATTCCCATAAAATCATTAGAAGCATATTAATATTAGAATGTCAAAAATACATTATCTTGTCGGTCCATCGATTAATATGGTAGGATGGGAAAGTAGACGGAAATTTCACTATACTAATTTTCCCCCATTGGTAATTTTCCCCCCTGCTACGGTTTATCTTTCTTTTACTATGAATTGTCCTTCAGTACATTTCAATAGCAAAAACATTTCGAACAGAAGAAATTCCATTAGGGGAGACCAGGGGAATGGCGACACCTTAAGGTAATTAAAATTTTTTCACCTAAAAAAGACGTTTATTTTTAATTGTAAAAATTCTGAAGCTAAGTCATTATCTTTAGTATATGTATAAATTTAACCGTAATCATAACTGTAAAGTAAGCACACAGATTCAGATTCAGCCGGGTGGGGAGGCCTATCAATTGGTTTGAGGTCAACTAACCCTACCCAGCGATGTTTATCTGCTTAAAAAAATGTTTTAAAGGTGAAATATTTTCCTTAATAAAAGGTAGGTTAAAGTTAAGAAATTTTAAAGACCTATTAAGAGTAAGAAACAAAGATGCAAATAATGAGGTTAATTGAAAAGGTTTTAAAAAAATTATTTTCCCTTCTTTTCCCACCCCCCTTTTTTCCCTTTTTTTTCTTTTCTTCTTCTCTTCCCCTTTGCCTTTATTTTTTCCCTCCCCAAGATTTACAAATAGAAAAGCTAACAGGGGTGGGGGGGGGGTTACTATCTATATTATAAAGGACAAACATATCTGTGCGTAACGCATACGTCATTTTGCGTATGGCAACACTTTAAAATTTGAAATAAAGTTTTGGTTTTGCAATTTTCTCTTCTGCAAATTTTTAAACTGTTAAACATAGCACATTTTAAATTTTTACACCGTCGTATAAGGAAAAAAATGCACTTTTAAATGCAATTTGTTTGAAAGCTGTATCTCAATTTATTTTTGAGATATTAATTTTTTTGTAGTTTTTAATACCATTTTTCTTATCGTGGCAACAAAAGTACCTCATTTCTATTGAAAGTCATTGAAAGTAAATGGAAAATAGTCGAAAATAGTAGATACTGTATCTTTTTGTTGCCATTTTCTCATAAAACCTGAAAAAAAGTTAACATCAAAATATGGGCTATGTCAAGAATATTTTCTGTTATTCCGTGATAATGACGTCATATGCACACTTTTCTATAGACGAAGTTTAAAACTGAAATGTAAAAGTGAATTGCTTTAGCGGATGCAAATGACGTCATTTTATAAAAAAAAGCGTGTATTTTAATTCTTAAACCTGAATTATGTTTTGTAAAAATGCGTCATTTTCACAGCCCAGCAATTCTTCACAGGTGAAAATACTTCACTTTTGAAAATAATGTAATCGAAATCACACACTTATAAAACGCAATGTCTTACAAGAATTTAGAGTGTCTTTATAAAAGAGAGGTGGCATGCAAATAATAGCGATTTATATTACAGAAATTGATGATTCTCGCCTGGATGGATTTGCTTCGCCGAGTTAGACAAGCAAACAAATAATTCGTGGTTTAAAATAATATCGTATTCCTGAAGTTTTTATCGAAGATTATCTCGAATAATAAAATTTTACTGCTATTCTTTAGGACATTCTACTATAATTTTATCAAAATAACATAATTTGCTTAATTTAATTTTTTCCTAATAAAATTTTATATAATCTATATATTTAAAACACAAATGAGTTTTTTAGTCATCTGCCCTAATCTTTCTAGTGAACCAATTTTACTAATATATTTTTTTTTTAATTGAAAGCTCTTCGTTTGAAGATGTGATCGCAGTATCTGTTTTTTTTTTTTTTTTTTTTTTTTAAATATCCCCACTTTTATATTTTAATTTTAAAAGCCTTTTATGAAATTTCTTCAAAATTATGAAAATTAGATAATTTTATTATTGCAGACAAGAGAGAAATAATGAGGTATTTTTAACTTTATTCATGCTGTTATCTGAAAAAAATTCAAATTTTTTGATAAAAATTGTTGTATAGGGTTTAGTGGCGCAAAATCCCATTAGGAGCAGAATATTATATTAGGGGCATAATAACGGAAAATGATAGATTGCTTTTGTAAACACGCATTTTTCGTCATAAATTTTCTATATTGTTTTTCCTTCTGCATGTGTACTGATACTAAGTTTCAGACACTAGGCGAAATGCTTATTTAAGTGAAAATGAAGTCATATTTAAAAGAAAACGATAATTTTCTTAGATAAAACTAAACATTTCACATAAATTACGAAAATTTTCACTCTCCGGAATTGGGATTAGAATCTCAGGTAAAGAGTGTGGCTGTTCACATAAAAGATGTTGCTGACAATCGTGACTTCAAGTTTTGAGTTAAAATAATTTAAAAATGATCAAACAAAGTACAAGTTTTTTTAAAATGATGAATATGGATATGAGAAGTGCGTATGCAAATTTTGAGGAGGTGAAAATTGCTGTTTTCTTTCCGGAAATCCAAGAATAAGAGCCTCAATTCATAACCACATCCTAATAACTGATCTTTATTATATTTTACTGATTAAGTATCTATATTATAAAGAACAAACGTATCTATACGTAACGCTGACGTCATTTTGCGAATGGCAACACTTCACGATCAAATTTCGGTCTTGAATTTTTCTCTACTGCAATTTTTTAATGTTCTGACCATCGTGCATTTTCAATTTTCGTCGCATAGGGGGAAAAATTACTTTCAAATGCAATTTGTTTAAAAACTGTATTCATTGACTTATGTATTATATTTTCTAAAATACTTTTTAAGCATGATTTTCTTGAAGTTTATATTATCACGTGTCAGTTTCAATACATAATAATAATAAACATTTTGCACATAAAGCAACAAACATTTTTCAGCATTTGTTTCTGAGTATTTTTGCATAACGAAATTAATACTTCCTTTATAAACAAATAAAAGAATAATATTAAAAAAACCATCAACCAAACATATTTGTGAAAGACATATTAACGAAATTAATACTTCCTTTATAAACAAATAAAAGAATAATAATGAAAAAACACAAATCTAACATATTTGTAATCGTACAATTTAAATTTTTAGATTACCAAATAGGATTTTTTTTTAATGGAATTTGTTTGCAAAGTTCATCTCAGTTTACTGATTGTCTATGGTTTAAAAAACAATTTTAAAGCATGAAATATTTTGTAATTTATCTATATCGCGCGGAGCTCGTTTACGAAAGATTAATCCGTTTACCCTTAAAACAAAATAAAGAGTTCATCATTTTCTTCCGGCTAATATTCCTAAAAAAAACCTTCCCTATGAATAAATAAATAAAATATTATAAATAAAACACAAATTTACCAGACATGTATAAGCTTTGAAATTATCAGAATATAAAAGGATGCCATAAGTAGCAAAATCTTGGCAAATAACTCTTAGCATGCGGCTAATAAGAAAATATGGCTTTTGATAAGTTTCAAAAATTTATTTGATTGTATAATTCGTATTTTTCATATTAGAAATGCTTTTTTGATGTAAGTGGTCAATCTAAAAAATTTATTGCATATAAAAAAATTATTTGTTTTCAATTAAAAAAATTATTTCACCTATATTCTTTAACCCGGGAAGCCCGGGTACGACTCCCTAGTAATTTTAAAAGCCCTAATAATGTAGTATTTAATATAGTAGTTAAATCTAGAGACTTTAGAGAATAATAAAACAATTATAGAGTAATAAAATAATGGTAGGTAATAAAAAGTAATTGAGAAAATAATATACGTATAGGTAATAATAATAAGTATAAGTAATAATAGGAAAATAGACGAGCTGAGCGCTTTACAGACGTATAACACATATTTTTCTTTAATAATAACACTAGTTATATAACTGTTTTAAAGTAAAAGATTGTTTAATTAGTTCCAAAGCTCATCATCAGTATCATATAATAGATCCTGTGGATGCATTTGGAAAAGTTCTTGATTGTTTTCAATCAATGTTATGCAGTTTATAATTTTTCGTAATAGCGCTCTCTGGTTGTTTTCTAGTTATATTGAACCACAAAGAGAGACTTATCGTTCTGGAGATTCTGAGATGGTATATGGATATTAGTGTGCACTCCGTTACGTAGTGCAGCGTGATCCTCGTTTTCCACACGTTAGTAACCCGAGTCAGCTTTTCCGAACTTTACCAGATAGTCTGGAAAAGGCCCGTGATTTGTAGCAAACAAGAGAGGTTTCTGTGTGATAGTAATGTATCCTCTGAGACTATAGGTAGAAGTAAATATGTAAACCTTCCTCTATGATCAGAGTCCCAAATTCCCTGTCATTCCTGTTGTATTTGTAATTTTAGTTGTCGTATGAGATGAGATGGTGAGAAAGGTAGAAATACTTCTGGTAAGTTAGGATTTATGATTGCTCCTTTTGTATTTTGATCCGCTGCCTCGTTTCCCGCTATTTCGGAGTGTCCTTTTATCCATTTTAGTATTATTTCTTTATTTGTATTATGTAATAATTGAATTATGTTCTGGACCAGTGCTATTTTTGTTGTGCTGTCTTTAATGTCTTATATGATCGAGAGGCTATCTGAATATATTATTGCACTTCCGTACCTGCTATTTTCCTTTCATTTCACTGCTCGAAATACCGCTAGCATTTCCGCCTGGAATACGGTGTTTTTCATCCTTAATTTTGATTGAAAAGTATGGCACAAGATTGAGTTTTCGTATGGACAGAACGCTAACCCCGTCCTTTCTACCATTTTTAGAGCCGTTTGTGTAGATTTGTATTTCCATTTGGAGGTTTTCATTTGCCTTATGTAGGTAATTTTTAAAAGGACATACTAATGAATTTTGGGATTTGCCTTGATAGAATTCTGGTCTAAATTCCTCGACTGGTGTCCCCAATCTTAGTACTTTTCCCGATGTAGCAATCTGAACTACTCTGAGATGCAATGGAGGGATTCCTGTTAAGGCACAAAGTACAAGCTTGGCCGTTTTTCTATATGCCCCGACAGAAGAAGAATACACTGGGCCTGTATTAAGGACAGTAAGCGAAGCCCATGAGATTTCTGTAGGTGGTCGTACCAAACCGCTGCTCCATACGTTACCTTTTTTTCTAAGATTGTTATAAACCATATCTTTAAGATATTTTTATTTATTCCTCCTTTTTTATGTAAATTTTAGTAGATTGTGGATTATTGAATTCCTCTCAATTCTTTTATTTCTTAGGTGAGGCAAAAAATGACTGAGTTTTATCTAGGATTAAACTAAGGTATGGGAGCGTATTTTTATATTCCAATTTGTAATTATTTATTTTAAAGATTGGAGCTCTTTTTAGATATTTAGGATTTCTGAGATTTAACGCCCTACATTTTCCATATGAGATGTGCATTTGGTTTAAGTCTGCCCAGCCACTCACTATTGCACTCACTTTGCAAATCCTCACTGGCCATCTCTTCTAGTATTCCTCTTGTTCTTCCATACACCACCAACAATATATCGTTTGCAAACGCTATCACTCGAAATCCTCTTCTTCTTAGTATATTTATTATCTTCTGTATAAGCACTCTACACAGGAAAGGTCCTAAACAGGAATCCTGCGGCCAACTCTTAGAGAGAAAATGCAGGATTTCTAGTAGCCAATTTGGATAAATGCCTCTCTTCGATAAATAGGATCTTATGGGGTTGACATATGCTTCTTCTACTGTTAACTCTTCTAATTGTTGTATTGTAATATCCCACGGCAAGTTGTCGAAAGCATTCTTAGTCTATTGACAGGAGGTAAATATATACATCTTCTTGCTTAAGTAAATCTATTTGTGAGAAAAGGTCTCTTATTGCTGTTACCGTTGATCTATTTTCCTGGAAGCCATGCTGAGAAGTAAAGGTTTTATTTATTGTATAAAGATAGTAATTTATTCTTTTTAAAAGTATGTTTTCGTAGACCTTTCCAAATACTGAAAGTAGAATTATCGGTCTATAAGATGCCGCTTCATTTTGTGGTTTGCCTGTTTTTAGAAATAAAACAGTTTCACCCACTTTCCAATGTTCAGGAAAATAATTCAGAGTTAATAATGAGTTGTGCATTTCTTGTATTAGTTCTGGCTGCGTCTTGAATAGATTTCTGAGTATTACGTGGTTTATTTCATCTGGACCAGGAGCTTTGATTTTGTTGAAGGCACAGATTATTAGTTTTATTTCCTGTAATAAAATTTTTTAGTACTGTGGAGTTTGGTTTGAATATGGGTTGGATTTCCTGTGATGGTTCAAATATTTCATTTGTTATATCTTGGAAAAATGCTTGTTTTGTTTGAGTTTGATGGGTTGAGTTTGGAAGTGCGTAAGTATCCTGCCTATAGAAGTCTTGAAAAGCGATCTTTTTAAACTTGCCGTAAGGCTCTTTTGTGTCTCGACAAAATCTTTTCCAAGCTTCTGATTTTGCTTCTTGAATCATTTTTTTGTATTTCGCTCTTTTAGCTTTGAATTTTACGTAGTTTTGGTATTGCTTCAGGAGTTTTCGTAACTTTTCTCAGAGCGCTAACATAGTTCTTTTGTGTTCTCAAATTTTCATTCCACCACGAGACCAATGGTTTGACCAAACTTTTCCTTTTCTTGAAGTGAGTTTTACAATTTTCTTTTATCAATGATATGAGCAATGCATATATTTCTTCAAAATCTTCCAGTGTACTTATTCCTTTGAAAATTAAGCTTTTTTCTTCTATATTTTTCGTAATTGCATTATTAAATTTTGTTAGTAATATTCATTTTGTTCTGTATCTACGCTCTGGTAAATCTGGTATTTGTAGAGAAAGACTCGTTGTTGCCAATCTATAATCTCTATAATCCATTCTTTTTTAACTTCTCAACTCTTTATATACTGAAAGAGTTGAAAAGATGATAGCGCTATATCCGGCCATCCTTTCAAGTGTTTAACTTCAAAGGTCGAGGTACTGTGTTGGTTATTTACAACCAGTAGACGCTGTGTACTCATTTGGCTGATGACATGATGGCCTCTATCATCATCGTTTCCATACCCCAAAGCTGACTATGAGCATTCAGATCACACAACAACAAGAATTTATTAGACATTCCCCTTCTACTTGACCAGGCCTGTAAATCTTCTTTTATGTCCTGTGATGGTGCCGTATACTGTTTACCCAGTGTTATATAGCCCGAAGTTGTTAAAATATTTACAAAAACTGAGTGGTCATTCTGTTGGACTTGTAGATGTTGTGCTCTCGAGTCTAGTATTACGATGAAACAATTTTTTGACAGAGATGAGAAGTAAGGTGTTGTTTTTAGAATCCCATGTGGCCTATTAGCTGTTATGGCACAGTCCTGTATACATGCAGCAGTGTAATTATTTCTACGTAAAAATGCGAACAGTGAAGCAGTCGCAGAACATATTTTCGGTAGGTTCAGTTGAGCAATTTTTATTTCTTTTAAACTATTTGTGATTTCTAGAGAAAAGGTTGTTGTTTTTTTGAACTTTTAGAGCAGTTCATTTTTATATGAGATTATCGACGATAATGTGCTTGAACTTGATTTATTATAAGGTTTCTTTGTTGCGTGATATTTTGATACACTTGACATCTTGATGAGTTTGCTGCATGATTATAGTCATACGCTCTTCCAACTGGGTATATTGTGTCTGTGTAGTTTATGCATTTATGTTTTCTTGTTACTTTTTGATATGGGCAATTTTTAGATTCGTGATTTTTAGCACAATACGCACACGTTGAGTTTCCTCTACATTTTTCGGAGGTATGTACATAGTATTGACAGTTGCTGCATCTTATGATTGGTGAGTATGGTCTAATTTGACATGACAAAAAGCCAACCAAAATTCTTCCTTTTTCTAGTAGTCTAATTGCCATTGCGTCGCCCAAACCTATCATTAACTGTAAAAAAAAAAAAAAAAAAAAAAAAAAAAAATATTTCAACCTCTGTATAATGGCAAGATTACTCAGGATACTAGGGGTAATTCCGCCACGGTATCGGGGTAATGACGCCACTCTTTAATGACCTGCTAAATACATAAAATGGATACTAGGAAACACATAATTTGCTGAAAATATTTAGAAAGCAATGTAATTTAACACAATAATGAATAATTACAATGTTGCATAAGCTAGATTTATTAATGTGCTAAGCTTATAATTTAACTCAAGTTGCAAAAGTCACCCTTTGCCATAGTGGCGGCGTTATCCCGAGAGGACAATATAGCGGAAATCCCCCAGCTAAGCCGAAAGAAGAACCGAACATGTTCAACAAATTGCATCAAATGTCGGCGGATGCAGGTAGATTACGGATGATATTATCTTAAGTACCTAATGTTACAATAAAAGGTGTTTACCTCTATTCATTTGAAGCTCTAAAATAAGAAGCAACTAGATGAAAATTAAATTTTTCACTAGAACAAAGGAACGACGTACAACAAAATCACTCTCACTTTAGGCACTGTTTCTATTGTTTGAGGCTATTGTGTAGGCGCATTCACAATCTCAAATTGCCATTAGTTTTTAAACTTGGCGGGGTACGGCATAACCCGGAGTGGCGTCATTCTCACGGTCTCCCCTATATACAGGTTTCTATACAACACTGTAAAAAAAATTCCGCAACGTTCCTGGGAAAAAATGGGCAGCTGAGTTGCCCATTATTTCCAAGAAACATTTCTTGAAAATGACTGGAACTTTACTGTATATGTTAAAAACTTTCTACAGAAATGCCAGTAAGTTTCCTGCGAAATACCAGGAATATTTCTTTTCAAATGAGAATCAAATTTCGAAGTAATTGCTTAAAAGGCGCAAAGGCCAACATAGTGAAAAAGATTCCAAGCCGTGACTCGAACCCGGGCCATCAGTATAGCGCACTGACGTTCTACTGACTAAACCACTTGAAACGATACACAGCTCGGAAAATTTCTCACTATTGTATGTTGGCAAGGCTACAAACGCAGCACAAGATGTAATATTTATTTATTATAATTTCCATGTATAATTTCCATTATTATATATTATAATTTCCATGTATTAATATAGGAATATTTCTGTTGACAGCAAAACATTACTGACATTTCACAGCATGCGGGATCCGCAGACGATTTTTACATTTCCAGTTGACAATTTTCACTTTATTATCATTATTTATTAGAATGAAAAAATATTTTGAAATTGACATCAAAATTATTATTTATAATTTACACGAAAAAATAAATTTTCAATTAAAATTCAATAAAGTAAATATATATATGATATATTGTTTCTGAACTTTGCTTAAAATATAAAAATATATAAATGTAAATAATAATTAGAAAAAAAAATCTAGCCATAAAATATTTTGGATTTTCGTTAGTAATTATGTTAGTTTACAAGTTAGATAAAATACATATAAATTTTCATGAAAAAAAAAAACCTAAACATAATTGTATATTTTTTCCGAAAATAAAAAAAAAATCAAATTTGCAGCAATTCAAAGTGTCAAATATATATCAAATTTAAATCAAATTGTAATAAAGTGTTAAAATATAAAATTAATTAAAAAAGAAAAAAAAAGTCCAGAGGTAACATCGAACTCGGGCCGTACGGGTGGCGTGCGAGCTTTCTGCGTCCACACCACGAAAGACACATTGAGAGCTGCAAACTAATGGGTATTTGAAACGTATGCTAAACCTCGGCATCTAATTTCTGAAAATCTAAGTCCCATTTGAAGAAATCCTTTCACAAGAATAATTAGAGATAAGAACTCTAAAACATACTTTAAATTAATCAAAATCGGTGAGAATCATGTTTGATGGTCCCTTGGTTAATGAAGATCCAAATAATAGGTGTATTTTTTTACACGGTCTGCTCCTTAAACATTTCACAGACAAGTACGAGAGATAATCTCTTAGCGATGTCACGGAGGTATTGTATTTTCATCTGAATTGTCTTGACAATAGAGACGTAAAGGATTATGTCGTCTATTGATTTATTTGCATTCCATATTGATTTTTTTTTTACATTCATTTAAGGAATTCTTTTTCGACACTCGCGCGCGAGCAACGGATTATAGCAAAAAAATAATAAATGGCGGCCGCAGCGTTTTGCTGTTTCCAACTTTTGTTCAGGAACGTTTCAGATAAGAAAACCAGAATTTCACAGGAAAGACCTAAATTATTCTGAAAACCTGAGAAAAGGCGAAACGTTCCTGGATTTTACATGGAAAGTTACCATTTTTTTTTACAGTGAACATGCATATTCGTACACATTTTAAAGCATTCGACATTTCTTTTAATAATAAGACTAGGTGCTAAAATACGAGATTGCCCTGATCCAAACTATAACAAATGTTCTTTAACACTTTATGCCCCGAAGGTACTTTAAAGTACATAAAAATAACTTGTTATAAAATTAATTTAATACATCGATTAGTAGTAATACAGTTTAGAATGAGTTACCGATACATTACTTCATCTTCTTCAAGAAGCATTATTGGCTGCACAAAACAAAAATACTTTTAAAAGGAGGATTTCTTTTTCATTTGAATATTTTCAGCTTTTTTTGACGTTGAAATATTGTGAAAAAAATTTCAGTTAGGAAATATTTCTATATTTCTATTATAAAAATATTTGTACTTTTATATTTTATATTTTATATTTCTATTGTAATTATATTTGTACATTTCTTAATTCTATAAAATTCTAAAAAAATGTTTTAAATAAAAGATTTAAGTGGATTTATGAATATTGCACTAAATTCATATAAATTCAAATTTAAGTAATTAATTTTAATTGGCAAAATCCTTCTAAAATAAATTAAATGATTGTGTAAATCCTCTAAAGTAGTTTCAAAAATTCACAAAAATTACTTTAGAAGATTAAATTTTCATGAATTCATAATTTGGCATGTAAAGTGTTAAACAGTGTTGAATTTAGACATTTTTCTTCTGGAGAGATCTTTGCAACTCCGAGCTCCGAGGATAGGGGTGTGGGATGCATTATAGAACTCCGGGGTATATTTCTACTTTTTAACCATTAGTAAACATTAAATATAAAACCTATAATCTTCCAAAGGGAGGACATTTCGATGCTCCGAGGGATTGCCTGCTTGACCTCCTGTATTAACCATTGCACTTAAAAAGCGCGGTATCATGTGAACAAATATAAGGTGAACTTACAATTTTTAGAAGATAAAACCTTATTTATATTCTTATGGAGTAAATTTTTATGTCTCGTAAATATCGAAAACTTTCTGGAAATTTATTTAATAAAACTCCTTTTAAATACCGTTAAAGTCACACCATTAAAATCAAGTTCCACTTTGACAGGTTTTACTGAATACTTATGCATTAAAACCTGCTAACACGATATCGTAAGAGACCGGAGAATTTTCGTTTCATCCAGTTTTCTTTCTTAATAGGTTTACCTAGGATATTCTTTTCGAAAGAACCAAGATATTTTTTTCGATTAAGATGTGTATCCGTTTTCACTGGTATAACTTTTATAACTTATTTCATGATAATACATTTTAGCCGGAGTTAACAGAGTAAAAAAAACATAAAAACATACGATTAATGCAGATAAAACACAAATTAATAATTATTACTAGGACTTCCCTCAGAGGGATTAGCCTGAGCGATATTGCTGAGAACATAGATTTAATAATAACATGTGGAAGCAAAGAAAATGAGATGTTATCTTTAATTGTCCATATACTGCAATAAATTGAAATGATGAAAATAAACGAATCGTAGAATTACAAAATCTTATATATAAATTAGTATACACTGTTTAAAAAAAGGGGGGGTGAAGCAAACCACGCATGACAGCCATGTATGGATATAAAATTGAAAGTACGCAATATATTAAAAGTAAAATAGAAAATGAAATACTAAATTGTCTTATATCGGAATTTTAACTGTATAAAATGACGTCAAGAGCATAATCAGACGCTGCTCATCAATTTGAGTAACTTTAAATGACAAATATATGATGTAAAAAAAAAGAATGGACTGTACTTTATATGGTACTAGCAGGCTATGCCCGCTGCGCTGGTCAATATTTCCAAATGAACCTTGGATTAAACTAAATGGTGAATTTGAACTTGTATTTTAAACAATATGGATCTTCAGCTTGACCTTGCACATTACTGAAAACGATGCGAACGCCATTGCGATATAATGTTATCTTAAGCGTTGGACAAAATTTAGCAATTAAGAAGTAATTGTTTTAGTTGATTATAAACAGCGCACTTATGGTCGGGTAAGGAGACCGTTATGACAACAGGAATTAATACCTCTATAACTAATCAACATATAATGAAAATCGTATATACAAACACCATTCCTAAAAGTCATGCAACAGGGCCACTTGTAACAAAATATGTTCTGTAGATCTTTTTAAAAAGGCTAAACTTTCATAATCAGGTTCACTTAATTTTTGAACTTTTACTGTTGCTCTATAACTAAGTACCCTTGAACAATATGTATACACTAAAACCTTTCCAAAATTATTACCTAACTAATTGTGGTATATCCTACGAAAGTATTATAAACAATCGGAATGAAATACAAATTTCCGTTGTAAATATATAGTAGATGATGATGATGCGATTTTGTGTAATAGAATTCGAGAATAAAGTTTTCGCTTCAAACATAAACGATGCTTTCAACATTAAAGCTAATACACCAATATGTGAAGTATCCGATTACGGAAGGTTAACTTGAATTCTCATGAGCAACTACTCAAAGAAAAGTGAATATGTGGCTTTTGTGATACTTTTATGTCAGCCGGGCGCAGGTAATAAATCAATAAAGATTGTTTTCATAGCATATTCTTATTTTATTATTTTCATTTAAAACACAAACCTTTCAATCATTTCATTTAAAATGCATGCCTTATACTCATTTCATTTAAAAAACTGAAAAGATAAACAATAACAGGAAATAATGCCATAATTAAAAACAAAAAAATATTTTTAATTTACATACGTAAAATGTAACTACTGCTACTGGGAATTTTAAAAATGCTATCAGCGAGATTTGCGCTCGGTTGTTATAAATGTACCCATTTTTTCTTCTTATCGAGGAGCAATTTATAAATCGCACAATATTATTCCAGTTCCAATTTCTTTCATTGAGGAATCTATAACCGGAAAAAATGGAAAAAGATTCTTGTAGATTCTTCGGATGACGGCATCTGACGCCATAAACTGAGTTTATATATATGAAAATAATTTTTAAGTCGTTACAAACATTGCTTTCATACTTAAATATTTTCATTGGTACTACTTGTTATCCCGTCGACCAATTTCGCCAAATTATATAAATCGCCAAACCATTCGCCAAATTATATAAATTGACATAATCTTTATTTTAAATAACGAAATAACAAATAAATTAGTATAACATTAATAAAAATACAAATAAAACGTCGAAATTAAAATCACTTGATGACGTAAACACGTGTAGCTTGTTTAAATTCAAGTGAATTTGATATTTACGATCAACCATTATTGGCATTTAATCTTATAGTTTGACGATAGATTTTTGGTCGACGGAATATCTAAGTAGTACCTTTTCCATTTTTGTTTTATAACGCTAAATTCTCAGTAATTTTATTCCTTTTATTTTACATAAAATCACTATTTTTTTTAAAAAAATTAAGATGCTTGCATTTTTATTTCAAACTCATAGAGCCGTTTTTATTTTTTAGCCAAAAGGGTTGATTTGAATTTTTTCCGTTGCTAGAGTAACGGATGTAATGATAGATATTTTGAGGTTTAGATGCCAAAGACACCGCCAAATTAGAAAAATATGAAATGTGTCATGAACTTTTGGACTTATAAAAATTTATTTGGTAGCATTCGATTCAGCATACAAAACTACATTAAAATATGCTATCATTTGACGCATAATTTTGATATTCGATTTTTTCCCCCCTCCCCGTGCAAAAACCATTAGGGGTGACACTTTAGAAAATCCTTTCTTAGCAGAAGTCTGTGTCATAAGAAGTATTTTTACCACGATTTTCAAGATTTTAGGTTCAGTAGTTTGCGCTGTGCGTTAATTAGTCCCCTAATCCAGACTTTATTTTATATACTATATTAGATATGCGATTTTGCGGTGAATCGATGATCGAAAATTAGTCCAATATCATTTGAAATATTACATAACAGAGGAGAAAGTACGAAAAAAGACGAGGAAGAAATAACGAATTACAAAAGACTTGTAATTTTTTTTTTCAAAATGTTGAATTTTTCGATAGTAATAACGTATTAAAACATAAATTTCCTTAAAAATTATCTTTATTTCCTAGATTTCGAATCTGTGAATTTTCCTATAAATGAAATTGGCGATATGACTTGAGAAAAAATGAAATAAACAATAGACAATATTTGCTTAAATAAAATGGGTAATATTCGTTGATCTGAGTTCGAGTTTATAAATATCACATGCTTTCGGAATTACGGCAAAAACATTTTAAAAAGTATGAAATTATTTTACAATATGTATGTGTGGCAGAAATTCACACTGAAATTTAAGTATTCGATTCCATTTTTAAAATATTAACTGATATCTATATAAGTTACAATTGAATATGAAAATGTACTCAAAAAATGATCTCTTTCACCTAAGAAAACACCATTTGTGAGAACATCCTCAAGCTAATGTCACGCTTATGCATTTTTGGCTTAAAATCACATTGTTTGGCGACAAAAGAAAAATAAAAAATTGTAAAGAAACAAATAGTAATTACACATGTGACTCACAATTACATCTGCTTGTTTATTCTATAAGTCACGTAATGGGACAATTAGATATAAAAAAAAAGAAAAGAACAGAACAGAAACAAAATGTCGTTAAAATTTCATCTAATCAAATTTTCAGATTCGTTTCCATATCTAACGCAAGCGATAAAGAGCCAAATATTGCGTATCAAGTGTAATATTTCTTATTAAATTAATTTTTAAGCATTACAAATATTTCTTTCAGGTTTTGATTAAATGTTTCCGTTTTTTAATATTATCACTCATTAAAATGGATTTTCTTCTTTTTTTTTTCCATTTAAATAAAATTAGTAACAGTTTTTCTTTTATTTTTCGAGGTTTAATAGCCGTTTCAATTTTTTTTTATCAAAGATGAATTTCGCCAAGAAATAAAATGGTAACCTTATCGCCCAAAATAACAGAATTTTCCGTCATAATTCTAAAACTAATATAGGTAGAATAATGTGTTATAGCTTAAAACCTTCCCTGAAACAATACCTATCTAACGGTATAGGTTCCGTAAAAATCCATGCAGTAGAACTCGAAATCTAGGCGTTCGGAACGAAATTTGGATTTTATATATATAATAGATAATAGAATAGATAATAGATTTTATATATATATAATAGAATAGATAATAGATTATGTGTTATGAACTTTCTCAAAGTTTAAAACAGGTCGTAATGTTAGATTTCCTAATTTTAACAATATCGCGTTATGTTAGTTCCATATTCCACCACCAGGGAGCGCACTCTATTCTTAACGAAAGCGTATATGAACGAAACTCCTTCATGCAACCTTTTCGTAGATACATGAATCGGGAGGGTGGCGGTCTTAACCAATAATTTAAGATAACTGCTGAAATTACTACGAGAAATATTTTAAAGGGGCTCTACGCGGGCCCCTAATAGAGTTAGAGGAAATCGGAAGACGGCAAAATAATCGCGGGGTAAAGTTTGCTTGGGTGCTTCGGAGCTACTTTTGGCGCGAGATCTAAGCTCTACGACCAATAGGAGCCCAGATATTTAATTAAATATGAAGTTACAAAGTCCAATGTAATAGAATTTTCCGTAATAATTCTATAACTAATCTAGGTAGAATGATGTGTTATAGCTTAAAACCTTCCCTGGAACGATACCTATCTAACGGTATAAGTTCCGTAAAGATCCATGTGGTAGAACTCGAAATCTAGGCGTTCGGAACGAAATTTCCGTTTGGATTATATATATATAATAGATGTGCTCCCTCGGAATAATCAATATTGTTCAATATCTCTTTTCCACGGATGCAATGAAGTTGTCGATAAGAGTTAAGGAATTCGCTCTTCAATATCTGATGTAGTATCAAAGTACCGAACACATGAACAGTGGCATGCAATGTGACGTTAGAGTGTGTTTTAGATATGCTCGATCCTATTTAAATTATGAGTGTATGCTGGCCCCTACATACGCTGTATTGTTTTGTTTTCAAACATATTCTCCACAAGTTGAGCTGTACTTATCATGTACTAAATAAAAGATGATTGCAATATAAAGTATGACACAAGATCTGAAAATATATATCGTCCGCATAACCTTTGAGCTGTCAAAGTATCATTTGAAGTAATTTACAAATCCATACATATTTTTTTAGCAAATCATGCAAGCTAAAATACGCCAATATGAACCCGATTATGAAATTTCACCAGAATAAGTTAAAATATAAAAAAATCTACTAATGACAATTGAGAATATGACCTTATGATAAATTGTCTAGAAAATGAATCAGATTTTTTTTTTTTTTTTTAACAGCACTCTCTTCTGTTAGTGGCCTTGGCGAGAGAGAGAAAAGCTTAGAGAAGGAGAACACTTTAACAAGTACTTTCGAGCAACCTACTCACTGTTTCTTATAGGACTTTATTCAATATTTACACAATGTATTTAATGCTAGATGGGTATCTATTAGTTTTTTTGTATTTACATTGCACGTTTTGTGGAGGAAATGCAGGATTATGAAATATTTAAAGTTGCTATACCTAATAATTCCAAATTAATGTTAATTGAGATCGCTTTCCGTTCATTTCATCTTTTAATATTTTAAATTTTTTAGAAACATACCGTACCATAACATTTTTAACATAGCGACAATATTTTATTTTAAAAGTATCCCAAAGCAAAATTTCAAGTTTTCAGGCTCAGCAGTAACACAGAAATAGAAAAGTTTCGAAAGTTTTTTGTTTCTGCAGTGTTTTATGTAGCGACATTTTTAGAAATTGTTCTATTCCGAGAATTTACGTCATGATAAATACAGCCATGTCAATTTTCATGCTTATATTCCTAATAATTCCATGTACTTCGTTACTTAAATCATCTTTAGATCTTTTCCGCTTTGTTTAGTCTTTCGATTTTTTTAGAATTCGTTCTACAACAATCATTTACATCTTATAAATTACTGCCATGCCAAAGTTCTAGTTTCTAACCCCAACAGTATCCCAGAAATTTCAGTATTCCAAATAAATCATAATTTTAGAAATTTTTACGTTTATCTGTCAAATTGAATTTTCGAACCTCTTAGAGAGCTTTCATAACGAGTATTTACATCTTAAAAGTAAACACCACACCGAATTTAAAGTTTCTAACCCAATCAATATCACAGAAATTGCAATTTTAGAACTTTTTTGCTCCTGCAGCGATGTAGGTTGTTGCACTGACATAAAATGCACCTTTTTTCAGATCAGAGATGTCCACCAACATTTTTTTTAAGTTGGCTATGTAGTTTCAGAGATAACATCTCACAAATGTACAAACATTAACAATATTATACACTTTATAATATTATAAAGCTTTATAATATTAGCATTAGATGTACAGAAACAAAAGCCATTTATCTGTTACAAACTCAAGTGCCCGGTGTTGCTCAGAATTTAAAAGATGTTTGTTCTGAAATTCAATTTCAAAATTTAACATACAACACGAAACAAACATTAAACTAGTATGTTGTGGTCATCACAAAACTTTCTTCTATATAAATCACGTCAATTAAATCCTTTAAATAGTACAAGAAATAACAACGATTTAGCACCAATTCATATCAAAGTATATCTGAATTTGAAGTTGGATGAAAATCCGTGCATTAGTTGTTGAGATAGAGCTATAGCGAAAATTCTGAAAAAATGTAGCATAGCAGCGCCACCTGTTGAGCGATTTACACTAAAAGTAAACAGCACTAAACTATACTAAGGTATACCTGAATCTGAAGTTTTTTGAAAATCCAAGCATTAGTTCTTGAGAAAAAGCTATTGCGGAAATCGCAAAAAATACAGCATAGCAGCGCCACCTGTGGAGCTATTTACACCAAAAATTAAACAGCACTAATTTATACGTCAATTCATGTCAAGGACTAACTAAATCTGAAGTTTGATGAAAATCCGTGCAATAGTTCTTGAGATACAGCTCTTGTGGAAATCGTGAAAAATGGAGCACAGCAGCGCCACCTATTGGGCGATTTACACCAAAAATTAAACAGCACTAATTTATATCAGGGACTAACCGAATTTGAAGTTTGATGAAAATTCGTGCATTTTTTCTTGAGTTAGAGCTATTGCGATAATCGTGAAAAATGCAGCACAGCAGCGCCACCTATTGGGCGATTTACACCAAAAACTAAACAGCACTAATTTATATCAGGGACTAACCGAATCTGAAGTTTGATGAAAATTCGTGCATTTTTTCTTGAGTTAGAGCTATTGCGATAATCATGAACAATGCAGCATACCAGCGCCACCTGTTGGGCGATTTTCACAACAAAGTAATCAGCACCAAACTATATCTTGGACTAACTGAATCTGAAGTTTTATCAAAATCCGTGCAGTAGTTCTTGAGATATAGCTATTGCAGAAATCGTGAAAAATGCCGCATAGCAGCGCCACCTGTTGGGCGATTTTCACCAAAAACTAATCAGGTCCAGTTTATATCAGGGTCTAACTAAATATGAAGTTTTGTGAAATTCCGTGCATTATTTCTTGAGATAGAGCGCCCACAAAATTTTTGTCACATACAGACTCACAGAGTGACAGAGTGACAGAGTGACAGACAGACTCACAGACAGACATTTTCTAAAAAGCATCAAATCGTGTTCTGGGCATTCTGAAATGTATAAATCCGTTGAAAACCGGAAGTCGAAAATTTTCACGAATCCAATACTTTCTTCTTGTAAAGATAGAAGAAAGTAAAAAAGCAGTCGAAATGTTCTATGAATGAATAATATGAAAACGCTATATAAAAATTTATAAATGTATATAACAGACGCAAAAGAATACAGCTATAAATGAACTTATTTTAATTTATCATTGGAGCAACAATGTGAAAATACGCCAATATTTCCATAATCGGGTTTTTATCATGCTTCAATATGTTTTTTCATACTCATATGACGTTATACTATATTCACTACGTCCTTTATATTTCCAATATGATGTAATATTTTCCTATTTCACTTGGAAACATTGAAATAGAAAAGTTATGAAGTTATATTAACTTTCATTTAAATTCGTCAAAGTACTTATTTCATTTTCATTTTTCATGTGAATATCTTGCAATAGAAAAGTTATGACGTAATATTCACCTTTTTCTAAATTCGGCAAAATATTTATTTCATTTTCATTTTTCACGTGGAAATCTTGCAGTAGAAAATTAATTGTTGTAGTAAGAATTTTATTGTGTATTTTAATTGTT
The DNA here is from genome assembly GCA_963932465.1 of Maratus speciosus. Classification (NCBI taxonomy): domain Eukaryota; kingdom Metazoa; phylum Arthropoda; class Arachnida; order Araneae; family Salticidae; genus Maratus; species Maratus speciosus. The sequence continues at coordinate 374,845,638 of OZ010788.1, read as the reverse complement.
GGCAACTGCTATAACGAAAATTGTTTAAATTTGATAAAAAATTGCTGTTAAATTGGGGTTTTTTTATTAATTAAAAATTAACTATAAATTATTTCGATTCCGGATTACTTTAGTTGCCTCGGCTGTGTTTTAATACACATGTACGTATCTTTTCACAATTTTGGCTTCCAAACTGTGGATTTGTATAGAATTACAAACAGACAGATAGTCAAATTTTCATTTTATACATTACATTATATAAAAACAGAAATAACTTATCTAATACATGTTAGCAGATCCATTTCTAAATATATATATATATATATATATATATATAAACCAGTATAATACTTATTCTGTTTTATTTTCATAGTCATTTATGTCATTTGCAAAAAAATTCACTTTCTTAACCCCGAATTGAGTGCTTTTTACAAAAGCGTCAAAGTACATATAAAAGCGAAGTACCATGAAAAGCATTAAATGGCTGGTAATAAGTTACTTAGAATGCGACATTGACGATCAACCATTGATGGCATTCAATCTTATAGTTTGGTGATAGAATTTTGGTCGACGGGATAACTAAGTAGTACCAAATACCGTTCTGCAATTTAACTTCAATTTAACTTAATCTTCTCTATTCTACTATTTTAAGATTTTTAACTTCTAAACATCGCACATTTTCAATTTTTATACCGTGGTATCGGGGAGAAAACGTACTTTCAAATGCAATTTGTTTGAAAACTGCATCTAAATTTATTTTTGAAATATTAATTTTTTTGTAGTTTTTAGCGGCATTTGTTTAATTTTGGCAACTCAAGGACTCCACTTCTGTAGAAAGTAGGGGGGAAATAGTTGGAAAATAGTAATTATACTTTTTTGTTGCCTTTCTCCCTTAACAACTTTAAAAAATGTAATTAATATACGAGCAATTTTGAAAAAATATAAACGAATGATTTCTTTTTAAAACTTTTGTTTTAAGTATCTATATTAATATTACAAACAAATGAGGGTAAATGAAATTTACAAACAAAATGATTTTTTTTTTCGTAGAGTTACTTGAATGCGACATCTCTCTTTTTTTTTATTTGTGTATTATTCAGCGATAGTGACGTCCTATGCGTACTTTATTGTAAAAGTTGTTTAAGAGACTACTTCAGTCAAATGAAAAGACGCATTCGCTAATGCTAATCCTATGGAAGAAATTTATAAAGATATCTCGGTCGCATTTCAATATTTTTAAATGATTTCTTTTGCACTGAATAGTTGAGATCGATCTGTATGCAGACTGTTTTTTACTTTTTCGATTTCCTTTACAGGTATTTTTTATGGAGATGCTTTTACTTTCAAAACCGGTTCCGAAATTGAAAGTGTCCTCATAAGAAATATCTGTAAACAAAATCTAAAAAGTAAACAACGTCCTTTGTACAGATCGATCTCAACTATTCCGTGCAAAAGAAATCATTTAAAAATATTGAAATGCGACCGAAATATCTTTATAAATTTCTTCCATAGGATTAGCATTGGCGAACGTGTCTTTTCGTTTGACTGAAGTAGCCTCTTAAGACTGGATCGTAAATGAAGAATTCTTCAGCGGATGAGGATGACGTCATTCTGTACAAAATAAAAGCTTGTGTTTTAAGTCTTGAAAGTGAAATATGTTTTGTACTATCCGTATTTAATTTTTTTTTTTTTCATCGAGGGTGACACTAAATTCTGAAAAAACAGACTTCCTGTTTTCTAGTTTTTTTCAATCTTTGTGCAGTTTCGGCCTCAAAAAGTGAGATTTGTTGCAAAAAGATATAAATAGCTATGAAAACAAACCTGATGAACGTTTATGCTTATTTTTACAAGTATATATGGTACAGATGTTATATGCGCACCGAGGTACATAATTGGCTCCAAAGTGTCTCCCACTTTTTTACTTTGTCTGACATAATAACCAGTGGCGGCTCGTGACTGTCATATTTTGGGCACTAAATGCATGGCGGATAGTATTATTCTTATCTTACCATTATTTTTTAAAGAAAAATATTACCTTGTTTAATGGTCGAATAATCTGTCATCAAATATGGAAAATATTTCTTTTAAAGCAATAGTGGTAAGAAAAGAATAAAATTGGCAACTATGGATTTAGTGCCCCCCAAAATGCCAGTCACGAGCCACCACTGATATAACCATATATAACGCTATTATAAATTGTTTTGTTCTATAATTATATCATTTATTGATCGTTATTTCCTTTTAAAAATAATAGAAAATATTTTGTTTTCATATTGAAATAAAAAATAACGTCCTATTACAGCACGCTATAGGTAACTCGTATTCAAAAACGACGTTTTCGCCAAATTGGCATAAAAAATGGTATGGTATCTGTACCATAAATGTAAACATTTTATTTATATATATATAATATCATTGCTTTTTATATAATTTACTTTTCTTTGTATATAAAAATAGGTAAATGGCTTGTTAACACAAAATAAATTGTATAAATCTTTAAAAAACTGCTTGAGTATATGAAACAATATAATAAGTTGCACTGAAATAGGCATAAAAGCTTACTTGAGCAAACCCATTTTTTCTACCTCGCCCAGGCCCTTATACAGGAAAAGTATCAATTTCATTTTTAAAGACTAAGAAGAAATTATTATAAATGGAAATCTTTTTTTTTTTTTTTTTTAATCATGCTTTCATTAAAATTCTCAAAAAATTAGAAAATATATATGTTTTTTAAATGCACTACATAGTAGAAAAGTCTTGAAAAGAACCTTAAATGCACGGAGTTTAAATTTTATTCGGTGAGCACAATTATGAAAGATAAATGAATTTAAATGGGAATTTTGCCAAAATAGCCAGCTATCTCCAAGTTGGCTTCATATATAGAAACTTCTTTTGTCGCCGAATTTGGCGATATTTCGCCACGTTGGCCAAAGTTTGGCGATATCGTGGTAACCCTGTCATTAGTCCTTTTCAACAAATATTCATTGTTGAAGCTATTGCTGATTTCTCAATAGAAAATCAAACGAAACCTATAAGTAATTAACCCCACCCCCACCGTTGCCCCCTAAGGGATCGAATTTTAAACACGTGGGTAAGTGTAATCACAGATCGCACAGAGAGTTTCGTTTAATATTCCTATCAAAACACTTTATCCTTTTAAAAATCTGTTAGTTCCAATTTCGCAAACAGGCGCGCACTCTATTCTAAACAAACCTCTATCCGAACGAAACTCCGTTTTATATACTATCCGTAGATATATTAGTCGAGGGGATTGGGCCGATAGCACCAGAGATAAGTAGGCGGCTCTGGCGGTAAAAAGTGGAACTAAAATATGTAAGGCTATGATACATAATATGAAAGAATGGTCAAAGGGATGTCGGCAAAAGTTGGAAAAGTGCTTCCAGGGTAAAAAGGGCGGAGGTTAGAAAAATTGCTTAAAATACACAAGTTAGAACCTGCAGAAGTAAATAATATAAGACTTTTTGAAAATTTTGTTATTTGCCGTGTGGTCTGAGGTACTCAGCTATACGTATGCAAAAATTTATGTCTGCAATTTAATTAGGGGCTCTCTTAGAAAGAATTGCTTAAAAAACATATATGGTAGCTCAAAGGGTTAAATTTAAGACTTTTTCAAGATTTTATGATTTGTCGCCTGGCCTCAGGTGTTCTGCTATATGTATGCAAAATTTCACTCCTCCAATTTAATAAGGGGCTCAATTAGAAAGAATTACTTAAAATACGCATGTGGAAGCCCAAAGGGTTAAATGTACGATTTTTTCAAAATTTTATGTTTTCTCGAATGCTATGTTTTGTTCACCTATGAGTATGCAAAATTTCACGCCTCCAACCTAAATAGGGGCTCACTTAGAAAGAATTGTTTAAAGTGCACATGTGGGAGCCCAAAGGCTTAAATGTACAACTTTTTCAAAATTTTATGATTTGTCGTTTGACGTGAGGTGTTCAGCTGTAAGTATGCCAAATTTCACGCCTCCAACCTAATTAGGGGCTCAGTTAGAAAGAATTGTTTAAAATACGCATGTGGGAGCCCAAAGGGTTAAATGAACGATTTTTTTCAAAATTTTATGATTTCCCGAATGATGTGTTGTTCACCTATAAGTGTGCAAAATTTCACACCTCCAACCTAAATAGGGGCTCACTTAGAAAGAATTGTTTAAAATACACATGTGGGAGCCCAAAGGGTTAAATGTATGACTATTTTCAAAATTTTCTGGTTTGTCATTTGATGTGAGGTGTTCAGCTATAAGTATGCAAAATTTCACGCCTCCAACCTAAATAGGGGCTCACTTAGAAATAATTGTTTAAAATGCACATGTGGGAGCCCAAAGGGTTAAATGTACGACTTTTTCAAAATTTTATGATTTGTCGTTTGACGTGAGGTGTTCAGCTATAAGTATGCCAAATTTCACGCCTCCAACCTAATTAGGGGCTCAGTTAGAAAGAATTGTTTAAAATACTCATGTGGGAGCCCAAGGGTTAAATGTATGACTTTTTCAAAATTTTCTGGTTTGTCATTTCATGTGAGGTGTTCTGCTATAAGTATGCAAAATTTCACGCCTAGAACCTAATTAGGAGCTCACTTAGAAAGAATTGTTTAAAATGCACGTGTGGGAGACCAGGGGTTAAATGTACGACTTTTTCAAAATTTTATGATTTGTCGTATGATGTGTGATGTTCAGCTATAAGTGAGCAAAATTTAAAGTCTCCATCATGTATAGTTTCTGAGAATGGGCTCTATGACAGACGAACAGACAGACAGAGGAGTGAGACGAATAGAGTTTCGTGAGATGAACGAAACCCTAGAAATCAATGTCCAATTCAAATATTGCCCTCAGGAATACATATATATAACAAATTTCAAAACTCTATGTCAGTAGGAAGTGGGTGAAAAATGAATCACAAGATTTGAGTGCCACAGACAAACATAATTGAAAGTTAAAAGAAAGCATGTAAAAAAAAAGAAAGAAAGAAAATAGGAAGAAATCATGAAATAAAGCAAAATATTTTATTAAACATCATATAATTGTTTCTTATTTTCACACGCGAAATATAAAACATGCTTTTGGCGATGAAAAAATGCTATTGAGAGATTATTGCAAAACCTCAAATCAAAGTTTTTTATGCCTTTTTTTCTTTTAAATGGAAAATATTTTATGGCACTTCAATATTACCGCGTGCACATTTTTTTTTAATTTGCTCCATGTGTTCGAACCAGTTGTCTATGAAAACATTCACCGGTGAAAGTGACGCAAACCAAATTTCTCTGACGTTACAGATAAATTGTGCTTTTCTTATCAGTTTTTTTTTATATAATTTTTAAACGGTTTGGAACTTATTTTTCATAGTAAGTGCATTCAGTAAGCCACCCTCATAGGTACCTTCTGATGCAATCAGAAACGAAATCCGACAAATATTTTCTGAGTTATGCTTGACGAAAGTTTTTTTCAGGCATTTTTTTTAGTAGGCCATGGCGTTAATATCCATCGTAGTAATACTGCGATGAGTATTAGCCTTCGCTTCGCTCAGACAATTATTAAAATACGCTTTTTTAATTTCGACGAATTTCTCGCCTATGCATCCTAGTCGGCGATTACCTAATTCAATGAATCCAACTCAAATGTGCGCTAAAGTTAACATAATAAGCAGTTAACATGGTCTAAATAACATTTAACAAGGAGTTAGAATGAATAAAATAATTAATTATTCAAAATTTATACAAGTAAATGGAAAATTAAGAAAAGAACAAACATTTAAAATTACTTAGCTATCACGAATTCAAAGATAATTTAAATCCAAGCATTTTCTAACAGTATGAAATTCCCAGTTGGAAGTATTTACATACACTGGATTTCTAATTTCATATCAATATACACTATATGGCAATTAAAGACCGGCAACTTTCGATTTTAGACATATTTCGAATATTTAAAAATATGCTTGTCAGATTCTTCTGGCATTTTAGAATGAAAAAGAACAGGTTTGACTTTATATTTATCAATGTCGATTTGATAAGAAGGACAATTAGGGGGAAAACAAAAAATTAAAGAAAAAAATAATATTTGGGATCACCCTGTAAAATAAAATGCACGAAATATGATCTATCGCTACAGAATATACATAGGCAGACATTGTACAATATGTGTATTCACTTTTGTAAGAATAGCATGTATATTAATAGAGATATAGCGATTTCTTTAAAAAATATAAAAAAATCTTGCATGTTTTTTGCTTATAACATACAGGGCTTTTAACCAAATTTAATGCCAGTGTCAGAAAAATTAATAAAATGTTGTAGAAACAACATAGTGCAATTGAAATATAAATATATTAAATAGTTAAGGAAATATGGGCTGTTGTATAAAATAATTTTTGTCTGCGCATGCGCGAAGGATATTAAGAGACTTTTCACATAATTAGGTAGCTTTCTTTACAAAAAAGCTACCTATTGCAGCCGTTCGGAGGAAAGCGATTTCAAAAAATTTTGGTATATTTTCATCGATCATGACCCCCAGACCCCGAAACCACCCTCCGTTCAAAATTGATATATATATATATATCTATATCTATCTATATATATATATATATATATATATATATCTGACCTATGTCACACTGTAACTCCCGTAATTATGAACCGATTTCGATGTAATTCGGTGTGTACATAGTACATACCAATGTCTCGACCGAGTTCGTTGGCCAGCTTCATCCGCCGTTTTGTTTCAAAATGGCGGCCATTTAAAAATTTTAAAAAATTTTAAACCTTGAAATGTGGTACCAAAAAATTAAAAATGGAAAAATATTTTTTTTCTTATGTATTTGACCTTTATACAAAGATTCCGGAGCAGTTTTTGTTTCATCTATATCTTAAAAAATGGCTGAGTTATAGCATTTTGAATTTCTAGCGTGGCTGACATTTTGAAACGTCCTGAATTTTGTCACGCGATAAAAGGCGTATTTATGAACCGATTTGGATGTAATTCAGTGTGTACATAGTAAATACTAATCTCTCGACCGAGTTCGTTGGCCAGCTTCATCCGCCATTTTGTTTCAAAATGGCGGCCATTTAAAATTTTTTAAAAAATTTAAAATTTGAAATGTGGTACCAAAAAATTGAAAATGGAAAAATATTTTTTCTTATGTATTTGACCTTTATACAAAGATTTCGGAGCAGTTGTTGTTTTGTCTATATCTTAAAAAATGGCTGAGTTATAGCATTTTGAATTTCTAGCGTGGCTGACATTTTGAAACGTCCTGAATTTTGTCACGCGATAAAAGGCGTATTTATGAACCGATTTGGATGTAACTTTGTTTATACACAGTACATACCAATGTCTCGACCGGGTTCGTTGGTCAGCTTCATCCGCCATCTTGTTTAAAAATGGTGGCCATTTAAATTTTTAAGAAAAATTTAAATTTGAAATGTGGTACCAAAAAATTAAAAATTGAAAAAATATTTTCTTCTTATGTATTTGACCTTGATAAAGAGATTCGGAGCAGTTTTTGTTTCGTCTATATCTTAAGAAATGGCTGAGTTATAGCATTTTGAATTTCTAGCGTGGCTGACATTTTGAAACGTCCTGATTTTTCTCACGTAATAACAGGCGTATTTATGAACCGACTTGGATGTACCTTGGTGTGTACATAGTACATAGAAATATCTCGACCAAGTTCGTTGGCCGGCTTCATCCGCCATCTTGTTTCAAAATGGCGGCCATTTAAAAAAATAAAAAAATAAAATAATTTAAATGAGATACCAAAAAATTGGTAAGTGAAAAAGATTTTTTTTGTATGTGATTGACCTTAATACAAAGATTCCGGAACAGTTTTATTTTCGTCTATATCTTAAAAAAATGGCTGAGTAATAGCATTTTGAATTTCTCTTGTGGCTGACATTTTAAAACGACCTGATTTTTGTCACGCGATAATAGGCGTAATTATGAACCTATTTGGATGTAACTTGGTCTGTACATAGTACATACCAATGTCTCGACCGAGTTCGTTGGCCAGCTTCATTCGCCATCTTGTTTCAAAAGGGTTGCCATTTAAAAAAAAAAATTTAAAATTCAAAATGAGGTATTAAACAATTGGTAAATGAAAAAGATTTTTTTATGTGTTTGGCCTTGTTACAAAGATTCCGGAGCAGTTTTTGTTTCTGAAAATTTGTTCTTTTGTTTATATCTTAAAAAATGGTTGATTTATAGCACTTTGAATTTTTAGCATGGCTAACATTTTGAAATGATCTTGTATTTGTCACGCGATAACACACGTATTCGCCTATTTCGATGTAAGAAGGAATGTGGATATTATACACCAACACCTCGACCAAGTTCGCTGGCCAGATTCATCAGCCATCTTGTTTCAAAATGGCGACCATTAAATTAAAAAATATATATATATTTAAAGTGAGGTGCAAAAAAATTAGAAATTGAAAAAGGTTTCTTTCTTAAGTATTTGACGTTGATATAAGGATTCAGGAGCATTTTTTGTTTGTCTTTACCTTAAAAAATGGCTCAGATATAGCAGTTTCAATTTCTATTGTGGGTGACATTTTGAAAAATCTGATTTTTTGCATGCGACAGCACTCCTATATATTAACCGATTCCGATGTGAGTGAGCATGTGCACAGCAATTACTAAGGTCTCGACCAAGTTCACTGCTTAGCCTCAACCACCATGTTGTCTTAAAATGATAGGCACTTTAAGAAATTGCCGAATTTGGCAGCCAAATATATGTTACTTTAACGAAAAGCAGCTTGGATAAAGCTGACTAATTTCGCGAAATTCTCATTCATTATATTGATAAAAATTAGTATTGAATCTCCTATATTCGGTTTCCACTAAATTGAGCTTCGTGTGTTTGAATGATATAATTTGGCTTTTTTTTAAATAAGGATTATGAAAGCTACCTCTTCCTCCCGGCACTGGCCGGAAGGACTTTTTAATAGTCAACTCTACGGAGCAACTTATTAAAAGAAATCAGTCAAATATCGTAAAAATTCAGAGAGATATCGGCTTTAGAGTGAGCTGTCTTTTAGTTTCCCACTAAAACTCACTGAATGTTAACGGATTGCCCACAAAATGTTATTTTAAAGTTATCTGAGAGCTTCGGAGCAAGTTTTTTGAAAAATCTATTTCATTATACTTTATCGTTATGTTTAGGAAGATTTTGACTCTAAACTACGAGGAAAAGGAAAATATAGTTCATACATTGATTACATTTAGGTAAATTGAAGAGTTTATAGTAACATTTTGTGAAATTTAGCCCAATACGCAAAACACTCGACAGTAAATTCTATTGCATATATATGTATTTTCTGTATACACGTAATTTGTATGACAGTGGTAAAGATAATAAATTAAATCTAAGATATATTATACATTTTTCATGGGTTTTGAGTCAATAACTTGCAAATTGATTTTTATAGTGATATTTCAATAGCTTTTTGAGAAATTACGTTTTGTGTATGGAATTTTCACAGAAAAGTGCATTTTTCATAAAATACATTTATTTAACTGAAACATTTACTTAACTATTTTAAACTTTACTTAACATTTACTTAACAGTTATGTGAATTGGAAATTTACTGTACTTATCGATCAAGGTCGTTTTTTGTGTGTGTCTGTGTGCCGTTTATATCCAAAAGACAGTTTTGGCAGATTTTGTACGAAGAAAAAAAAATTAACGCTGAAACGATTGGCACTTCAGGTTTCATTTACAGCTATCAAAGTAGATTTTGAATTCTGATAACTTCGGTTTTATTTATAGTACAATAAATGTAAGTGCAGATTTGGAAAAGTAAAAATGTGGGGCTTAGTAAATGTAATACAAAGAAAACGTGTATGGATGCTCCAAAGTGCTTTTGAAGGGGTATGGCGATTGGCCATATACTGTTTAATGAATGACAAGTATTTGTTTGAAACGGATGCTTTGATTTTGATAACTCTTTTTTTATTCGAATAGGCTCATTAGCTGTTTTGCAAGGAGATCTAAAGTATCAATAACAAATGAAAAATTAAAAGTTCCAGGATACATGTAAAATACTAGTCGTTGGGGGCCCCCGTAATACTTATACATCATGGATATACATAATATAAAACATGAAAATAAAACATGTGATACATGTTAAACATTGTATCATGTTACTTTATTCATAATTTAACTTAATTGGACTCCCTTAAATGTACTTAATATAATCCCTTAAGCTAATATTACTTTTTGTTGCAGTAAAATATCTCAATTTGTTGATTGTCTGTAAGCAAGTAAACACTATTGGTTTACAATGGAAGTCTATGGGAATTTGGCGATATATCACCAATTTGGCGACAGAACAGGGTTCATTCCTATGGTAACCCCTTATAGGTATGGAGATGCATTAAATGCTTGACATTTACGATAAGCCATTATTTGCATTTAATCTTATAGTTTGGCGATAGTTTTTTGGTCGGCGGGATAATCGAGTAGTACCGAATTGCGTAAAAGAAACATCCTTAAAACTTGAAAAATTATAGTCATATTAACTAAGAGTTTACTGCGTCGGATTAAGCGTCCCATTTCCAATTAAAATATCGCTTTGAATTGAAATTTGAATGAAATACGGGGTCATGAAAAATCGAAGAGTGTGAAAAATGTGATTAGAAATATCTCGGTAACTATTTATCCGATCGACTTCTTTCTTTATGCAAAATTTATGATTTTTTATAGTCTTTTATAATCACTCCTTCAAATAAACGATTTCGAAACATTTTGTATATCTTTTATCAGAACGAATATTTCGAGAGTCCGAAAAAATAGTTCCAGATAATCGAGGTTACTGATATTCAATAGGCTTCTTCCCATTATTACTTCCTAAGTACACACCAAATTTCAAGTCTCTATCTCAATTTGTTTGGAAGATAGACCGTTTACAGACACACAGACACACACACACCCAGACGGACGGCAAATTTTTTTTTCTAAAAATATGCTTTTTGGAATCTCCAGTGTCCGAAACGTGTAAATCCGACAAAAAATTTTTTTGGTTTTTTAAAACGATTACAAGACTTACTCTATACTACGTATGATGGGTAAGTAATCGTATACAAATTAGGATATTTGATTACGTTTAAAATGAGATATTTGTGTAAAATTTTCGTTGTCTTTGTATTACATTTTATTAAAGCCCTCATTTTTACCTTTCGAAATCTGCGCTTGCATTTATGGTACTAAAAAAAAATCTAAGTTATCAGAATTTAAAAACTACTTGAGTGAATCACTAGGTGTGAATGAAACGAATAATTCCATACGCAAAACCTGATTTTTCAAAATGGTATTGAAATATCAATATAAAAATCAAATTGCAAGTTATTGACTCATAACTCAGAAAAATGTTTAATATATCTTAAATTTTAGTTTATTGTCTTCACCACTGTCATAAAAATTACATTTATACAGAAAATACATATATCTGCGATAGAATTTACTGTTGAGTGTTTTGCGTATTGGGCTAAATTTCACAAAATTTTACCATAAACTCCTCAATTTACCTAAATGTAATCAATGTATGGGCTATATTTTCCTTTTCATGGTAGTTTAGAGTCAAGATCTTCCTAAACATAACGGTAAAGTATAATTAAATAGCTTTCTCAAAAAAACTTGCTCCGAACGCTGTAAGATAACTTAAAAATAACAATTTGTGGGCAATCCCTTAACATTCAGCGACATTTAGTGAGAAACTGAAAAACAGCTCAGTCTAACGCCGATATCTCTCTGAATTTTTACGATTTTTGACTGATTTTTTTAATATGTTGCACTATGGAATTGTCTATTAAATTATGCGAAAAGTTCCTTGTTATCGTTCGCGCATGCGCAGATAAAAATTATTTTATACAACTGCCGATATTTCCTTAACTATTTAATATATTTATATTCCAATTACGCTATATTGTTTCTACTACACTTTGTCAATTTTTCTGAAACTGGCGTTAAATTTGGTTAAAAACCCTACATGTTATAAGCAAAAAACATGCAAGATTTTTTTTTTAAATTCTTAAATAAATCGCTAAATCTCTATTAATATACATGCTATTCTTACACAAATGAATACACATATTATACAATGTCTACCTAAGTATATTCTGTCTCGATAGATCATTTCGTGCATTTTATTTTACAGGGTGATCCCAAATATAATTTTTACCTTAATTTTTTGTTGGCCCCCTAATTGTCCTTCTTATAAAATCGACGTTGATAAATATGAAGTCAAACCTGTTCTCTTTAATTCTAAAATTCCAGAAGAATCTGACAAGTATATTTTTAAATATTGTACAAAATGTCTAAAATTGGAAGTTGCCGGTCATTAATGGCCATATAGTGTATAACATAGTAGTAATGTTTGGTCGCATTACACTTATAATTATACTTAATAGAAATTCAATGTTTTATTTATTTATATAACATAATTGAAATAACATTCCATGCCGTAAACTTGGTAAACGTTAAAAATGTACATTCCGTAACACATGAACTAATAAAAAGTTCTCTGATACAGTAACAATATAGCTGTATAATGCATCGCTGAGTTCTCTTCATTCGAGGATTCTGGAACTTCAGTGTATTGAAGGAACAAATATAAAATAGTTCTTCAATAAGGCCGTAGTTGTCAAATTTTCATACCCTCATCGAAAGCGGAGAGTCTCTCTCCTTTTATTAGACAATGGAATTCATGATTATCAAAATAAACCCTAATTGAAAAATAATTCATTTTATAACAGGATAGGAGCATCTATGCTGTAGTGACGAGATGCTATTCATATGTTTGAAGATATCAAACAGCAGAATGCCTACTAATGCTCAACACCAAAGCAAAGTTAAGCGATGTCTTAACATTAATTTGTACAGTCAAGTAATAACTGCAGGGTCTTAATGACAATTCTGTCATAACGTAAAGAGAAACTATGTGTTTCTAAGAAATGGTGATTAGCAAAATAATGACTGGCGAGTCCATCCAAGAAGAAGTGTGTCCTAAAAAATTCGAGCATGATATTACATTCAGGGGTAATACAATATCAGCTTTCCGTAATTACGCAGCCCCTCAATCCATAGGAACACATTGGTTCCACTCTTAACTACTTGGTTGCGATTCACTTGAAAAGCGTTCTATTATAAGTAGTAGGTAAGGCTTACAATATCTATGCACCCCTAGGCCTTGTCTGCGGCCTTTGACCTTATCGTAAATTTGAAAACTAAAACATACAAAACAATTCTTTTTATAACTACTGTATTCAGACGAACACATTTCAAAATTAATGGAGGGTACCATCATCAGGTTTTGATTTATGCAGTATCGTATCGCAATTTACCTATGTATAATTCAAAGTGCTTCACCAGAGTAGTAACGCAAGTTGCTGTACTGTGGGCAAAATTTTTCAATCTGAACGTAAAAAATCTGTTTGAAAATGTCATTTTTTTTTCTACTATGACGCCATATTCAACTTCTTTTTAATTCTTAAAAAAAAAAAAAAATATTTCAGTAATTTTTCACGTGAAAATCATTTGACGAAATAAAGATATAATAAAGATATAATTATAATATAGATACGTAATCAGCAAAATGTAATTAATATCAGTTATTAGAATGAGGTTATCAATTGAGGCTCTTATGCTTGGTATTCCGGAATAAAAAATAGCAAAATTTATTCCACTGTGACACGATCGTACAATTTTTTCGGATGAAATCTAAACCCGACATCCTTTTCTCTGTCTCAAAATTTACATACGCACTTCTCATATCCGGAACCATCATTTTTTAATGTATTTTGTTTGATCATTTTAAAATCATTTTAATTTAAAACTTGAAGTCACGATTGTCCGAACCATCTTTTATGTGAACAGACGAACTCTTAACTTGAGATACTAATCTCAGTACCGGAGAGTAAATATCTCCGTAATTCATGTTTTTGAGTCGCATTTGTGTTAAAATGTTCAGTTTTATCTAAGAAAATGGTCGTTTTCTTTTAAGTATGACTTCTTTTTCACTTAAATAAGCATTTCGCCTAGTGTCTGAAACTTAGTATCAGTACACATGCAGAAGAAAAAACAAAATGGAAAATTTATCAGGAAAAATGCATGTTTTGAAAAACAATATGTCATTTTCCGTTTAAAATATTATGCCCCTAATGGGATTTTGCGCCACTAAACCCTATACAACAATTTTTATACGCTTTTACAATCAGTATTAAACTTCATCTATAGAAAAGTATGCATATGACGTCCTTATAGCGGAATAACAGACGATATTATTGACGTAGCACGTATTTTAATTTCAACTTTTTTTCAGATTTTATGAAAAATGGCAACAAAAAGATACCGTAATCTCCTATTTTTGACTATTTTCCATTTACTTTCAATAGAAATGGTGTACTTTTGTTGCCACGATTAGAAAAATGGTATTAAAAACTACAAAAAATTAATATCTCAAAAATAAATTGAGATACAACTTTCAAACAAATTGCATTTAAAAGTACATTTTTTCCTCTATAAGACGGTGTAAAAATTTAAAATGTGCGATGTTTAAAAATTTAAAAATTTACTGTTGCGAGAATTGCAAAAGCGAAATTTCATTTCAAATTTCAAATGTTGCCATTCGCAGAATGACGTATGCGTTACGCACATATATGTTTGTCCTTTATAATATAGATAGTTTGTCGATATATTTTTGGTCGACAGGATAACCAAGTACACTATGACGCAAAAGTTTAGACAATGACGTCATTCAGCTTTAAAATGTAGAATTATGACGTCAGAATTACAAAAACCTGTAAATATATTCAAAAACTGATTTAAAATGCTATGTACAAAAGACAGTCGTTTTATTTGCTATAATACTAATTTTTTTCATAAAAATTCAAATGTGCTTGTCGCAAAAGTTTAGACACTATTCTAAATTTCTTTGAATATTCGCTGGCATATGCAAATTTAGAATCGATGATGTCACAAATTTGGAGTACTTAAGTTCTGCAAATGATTGCGCTTCATAGTCGACATGCCGAGAGCTAAAGAAATTCAAGTGAATGAGGTTTCAAGGATTTGGCAGTTGAAAGGTGAAGGGAAGAGCGTTTCTGGAATTTCTGCTATTATTAATAGGTCAAAAAAATCTATTTATCGAGTTTTATCGAGTGGTTCCGAATATAAAGCAAAATGTCGGTCTGGGAGAATTTTGGAAAAAGGAACAATCGTTTATAGCAAAATGCAGAAGAAACCAGCTCTGAAACCACATCATAAGTTACAAAGACTTGTGTGGGATCGAAAGCATATGTCATATGGAGAGAAATGGCAGTCAGTCATATTTAGCGATGAAAAAAAGTGGAATCTGGATGGTCCAGATGGTTGTTTATCGTATTGGCATGACTTGCGGAAGGAACCTCGACGTTTTTTTAGTCGCAGACAAGGAGGGGGCTCGGTGATGGTTTGGGCAACCTTTTGCTATAATGGACAAGTATCTCTGACCTTCACCAGTGGTCGTCAAACTTCACAGCATTATACACAGACATTAGAAGAAAAACTACTGCCATTTGCTGAGCTTCTAGGGGGTCCTCAGTGGGAATTTCAGCAAGACAATGCTTCAATTCACACTGCAAAACATTCAAAATCTTGGTTTAATTCCCATAATATAAGAGTTCTCGACTGGCCAGCATGTAGCCCAGATCTTAACCCTATAGAAAACCTTTGGAGCATCATGTGTCGCAAAGTTTATAGCAACGCTAGACAATACTCTTCTGAAAAGGAACTTAAGACATCTATTGAGAATGCATGGTACGATATCGATCCACAAACTATGCAAGATTTAGTTTCTTCCATGCAATCTCGTGTATATGACGTAATACATAAGCATGGATGCGCAACCAGGTTTTAAAAATTGTTTATTTCGATTTTATTTAATTTGTGTCTAAACTTTTGAGACAGCAGTTTATTTTTGTTACCATTTAATTTATTGCAATATGCACAATTCCACTTTTCTTTGTTATAAATATTGTTTATATGTACAGCACATTAATTTCAAGCAGTGATTTGAAAATTGAATAAATATTTTTCAAAGTATGTAAGAATTTCTTCATTGTCTAAACTTTTGCGTCATAGTGTACTACCAAACAATAATACATATATAAATAAAATGTTTAGATATTTATGTATAAATACATATATAAACAAGCATAAAAAATCATTAGGTTTGTCTTCATAGCTGTTTATATAATTTGGCAACAAATCTCACTTTCTGAACTTCGAATTGCGCCAAGGCCCTTAGAATGGAAAAGTATCAGATTTTACTATACAATTTCTTTTATTAAATTTACGTAATCCTTTTAGGTAGATTTCGTAAGAAATACTACTTATTGCAGTCGTTACCATGGTGCGACTTTTGAAAAATTCCTTCATAACTTTGCATTATATGAACCCAGGAACCCAAAACCATCCCCACCTAAAAAGTTTATATATATATATATATATATATATGTATGTATGTATGTACTAATTTTTGTCCGCACGATAAAAGTCGCAATTATGCACGGATCGTCTTCAAACTCGCCAACATCTTTGAGATGGTTAATATCTCGGCGGGGATTGAAAATGGACAAAATCGGCCCAAGGGAATGGAAATGGGGGAGGGCTCAAAATGTTTAACCCCTTGTGGACGAGCGACACGTATACATGCCACATGAAGCGCTTAGAATCCTTCTTTTTCCTCACCAGTAAAATTTTACTGTAAAATTTGCCTTGTTTTATCAGAGCATTTTCTCGATTCAAGAAGACACAAATTTCTGTCTTTAAAAAACGGTGACAAAAGATAAAAAATTTCGTAAAAGGCTCTCGTCCAGAAGGGGTTAATACCGTCTTAACGTGATTCTGATAAAACCAGCTCTTACACAACAATGACAGGAAAAAATAAATATTTTTCGTTATAGCAGTTGCCAACAATTTAAAAAAAGCAATAATTATTACCACAACAATTGCTTTTCTATTGCAAGATTTCACGTGAAAAATTAAATTAAATAAACAGTTTGACGAATTGAAAACAAATTGAATATTACGTCATAAGCTTTCTAGAGCAAGATTTACGCATGAAAACTCAAAATGAAATAAATAGTTTGACAAATTTTTTTAAAAAAATATTGCGTCATATTGGAAAAATAATGGACCTCAGTAGGTAAATATGTAACGTCATGTGAGTTTGAAAAAACTTATTAAAACGTGATAAAAACCCGACTATGGAAATATTAACATATTTTAACACTTTGAGGTTCTCTGAATTTGCTTTAGCCATTTTTAAACCTATTCCATATGCATGCGTATGTGTATTCGTGTATATTAGAATTTTCACAAAATGTTTAGCTCCCTTTGAGATCATTCTTAGTGAAGGAACTGGGTTTATCTCTAATCTTGATTTAAGTTTTGTTGGTGAATTTAGTACTTAACTTCGAAATCTACATCCGCCTGTAGTCCCCAGCATACAGGGATTTTTTTATATTTTGCTATTTCTAAAAATATTGTGATGTAATATTTTTTTTTATGTTTCATTCTTTAAAAATGTATTTGGTACATAACTAAATTTAACTGACTTAACCATAAAATAAATTACAGGTACATAGATTGCGTGTGCTGCATTTTAAAACAAAAATCTCGTCTCGCTTTTGTATTATTTGGGTTAAATCTAATTGTTTGATGAATATTTTTCCATTTTACGCTAAATGTTAATTTAACACAGTAAAGCCTATGGGCTTCATTACATTTTTAACCATTTGAAAAAATGGTTATTGTCCTCGGTCAATGTAGGAAATCAAAAACATATCTGAAGCATTTTATTGGTTGAATCCGCATTTTATTTGTTTTATGATTGGTCTATACAGTAATCTGTATTTTCTCTTTACTTTCAACAGAGATGGATACTTATGTTGCCACTATGACAAAAAAGTAATAAAAACTACAAAAAAAAATTATAACTGAGAAACAAATTGAGATACAGCTTTCAAACAAATTGCATTTAAAAGTACATTTTTTTCTCTATACGACGGTGTAAAAAGTAATATTGTGGGATGTTTAGAAGTTTAAGAACGAAATTTCATTTAAAATTGGTCCAGGAATATTAATGTTTAATCCATGGCGTACGTAATGTATGATCAGCTCCGTGCGATTTTTTATGTCTTAAATTTAAGTCTCTGAAAAAATCATTTTCCAAATGGTCGTTGTAATTTGTTAAATTGCAATTTTTTTTTCTTCCCGCCGTTTTGTCCCTGGTGTCACATTTTTTTAAATTATTTGTTAATTCCAATAATATTATAAATTTAAAGTGTGAAATTGTTTGCCCAAAGTTTGGATAAAAACGGGGGGAAGAAATGTTTTTTCATATGGATGAATTAGAACCCAGAATGTAACATATGCTAAGTTTTATTTACATTATTAAAATATATTTTTTAATAATTCCAAATTTCGTTATTTTTATTGAGAATAAATGGACATTTTGCCTATAAAATTTAACATATTTTCTTTATTGTTGCAAAATATTCAAGAACCATAATAATAATAATTTGCCAACAACAATTAGTTATCAGTGGAAACATTTCTACGTGTAAAATAAAATTTGTTATTATTATTTTTTTAAGCCCCAAATAGGCAGATATGTTATTTCTTTTGTGCAACAATTAAAGTGACGTCCTTAAAAAATAACGTTCCGTTACACAAACCAACCATAAAACGAAGCAAATGCATCATTGTACGGTTAATTGTACTCATAATATCTACTGAAAATGTTAAAACATCTAAACATCGCATATTTTCAATTTTGACACCGTAGTATAAGAGAAGAAATACTTTTAAATGCACTTTGTTTGAAAACAGCATTTCAATTTATTTTCGCGATATAAATTTTTTTGTAGTTTTTAATTCCATTTCTGTAATGATGGCAACTGAAGTACTCCATTTCTGTAGAAAGCAAAAGGGGAACCAGTAGATTACTATATCTTTTTTGTTGACATTTTCTCATAAAAACTGAGATTTAAAAAAAATTAAAGTATGTGCTATGCCAGAAATATCGTCTGCTATAAGAATGTATTTTAAATAATACAGGGTATTTTTAGGATTATGGAATTAACCTTAAGAACAGATAATGTACACATGAAAAAGCAATTTTGGTACAGCAATGTGAGGTCGGAAATGAAAAGTTTTGTCGAAAAATAAGAAATGCGGAGGTGAAGGCAAACAAGTGTTTTATTGACATAAAAATTACAGTTAGTGCTTTTATTCAGCGATAGTGACGTCATATGAGTACTTTTCTATGGATTTTATGTAAGACTGGATCGTAAATGTAGAATTTTTCAGATGATGAAATGACGTCATTTTATATAAAATAACAGCCTGTATTTCAGTCTTAAAACTGAAATATGTTTTGTACTATCTATATTTGTATATTATTTTTCCATTCGGGCGACACTAAATTCTGAAAAAGCAGGATTCTTATTTTAATTTTTTTTCATCTAAGAACTAAAAAAAGTATGAATATGGCGTCATAGTGGGAATAAAGATGACATTTCCAAACTTTTGGTAGTAATACAAAAAGCATTAATATGAGTAAGTACAGGTGAACATGACGTCAATTTAAAAAAAATAAATAAATAAAAATAGAAACATATTTTACCGATACTGACTTACAGATGACCGCGTAGTTCGATTAAAAAACTGTTAATTTTGTCATTTATGGGATTTATTTATTTATTATTTATTTTATTTATTGATGTAGTTTTAATTTCGTTAAAGAATACGAGGCGAAAAATGTCGAATTCGACGAATGAAAATGTTTAAAAGAACTGGTTGACTGATATTATAAAAAAAATTACAAAAAAAAAAAAAAAATACCATTACAAATCAATGTTATATTTTCTGGCCTAACTCTTAAAATAAACATTATTTTTAACAAAATTTTAACTTTTAATTTTCAACTTATTGAAAAATGAAACTTCATTCCTATACGTATAGCCCAGTGGTAGGGGAGGGAAAAAAGACCGAATTAGGAAATAATTAGGAGAAAGCTGGAAATTGTTTTAATCCATTTAGTTTAGGTCTAGAATGAATATTCTAAGTTTTCTCCCTCGTAGCAGGTGAGCGTTAGAAAAAATGTACAGGTTTATAGTAAAAAAAAAAAAAAAAAAAAACACGTTTTTTTTAAATACCATAACAATATCTCAAACAGCTAACTCTGTCAAAAACATTGTCAATACAAATGTTGTAGATCTTAAAATTCTAAATAAAATGAGTACCATTATTAATACTTTTGTTCAACATTAAGGTCGCAATTCTATTTCAAAATTTTTCAGATCAAGAGTTTGAAGCGAGGAGAGACCAAGTAAACTTAAAAATATCTCAAAATTGCGGTCTTAATATTGAACACAAATATTAAGTGTAGGCACTCATTTTATTCAGATTTCTAAGCTCTACATTTTTTGCATTGACAATGTTTTGGTAGAGTTAGCTATTTTGAGATATTGTTAAGTTAACTTGGTCTCTCCTGGTTTCAAGCTCTTGATTAGCGATTAAGGCAAATTTTTGAAATAGAATTGCGACCATTGAACAAAAACATTAATGATGGTAATCGTTTTATCCAGAATTTTAAGCTCTACAACATTTGTATTGACAATGTTTTTGATAGAGTTAGCTGTTTTGAGATATTGTTAAGATAATAAAAAAAAACAAGTTTTTCGAAAATAAATACGTACATATTTTCTAACATTCATCCAAGTACGAGGAAGAAAATATAGTACGTTCATTTTAGACCTAAACTGAAGGGAATAAAACAATTTTCAGTTTTCTCCAAATTAATTCTGAGTTCAACCCCTTGAGCACGGGTCTAAAACTTTAAAGTAAAATTGTGACCTAAATGTTCAACAAAAATATTAAATGTAGGTACTCATTTTACTCAGTATTTTAAGCTCTACAACAATTGTATTGACAATGTTTTTGACAGAGTTAGTTGTTTTGAGATATTGTTATGATATTTAAAAACATGTGTTTTTTAACTATAAATCTATACATATTTCCTAACACTCACCAAGTACGAGGGAGAAAACATAGCATATTCAATCTAAACCTAAACAGAAGGGATTAAAACGATTTTCAGCTTTCTCCTAATTTATTCCGATTTCAACTCCCTAACAACTGGGCTGGTAATCAGCAACATGAAATTAAGATAAGAAGTTTTGAATTTATTAATTGAGGCCTGATCTTTGGTATCTATTTATATAAAATCCAAGTCTCTGTGTGTCCCTCACGATTCGGGTAGGACCGCCTCATTGAAATGAGTAATTGTTGAAAAAAACTAATGCAGGGTTACCACAGTAGCGCCAAATGTTAGCCAACTTGGTGATAGCTGGGTAATTTGGCGAAATTCCCATTTTAAACCATTAATCTTTTATAAAGGAGGTCACCGAAATTTAATTTAAACTCCGCTCTTTTAAGATATTTTTCAAAATCTATGAGTGAGAATTTAAAGTACATCTTTACATCTTCCTCCCGATGCTACTAATAAAATAACCGCCAATAGACGACGCTGTACTGTGTGAGCTTCTAACTGCGCGATTTTAATGTGCTTTAGGTACTTTTCCAGTATAGGTGCCTAGGCCAAATAGGAAATTTGGCAACATATTTTCCGGGAACCTATCCACTGTTTCATTTTATATACACACGCATTTTTTTATATATTTATACGATTTATTTAATATAAAAAAGACGTTTCTCTAATTTTATAAAGAAACAGATGTGATTTGTACATAAAAACATCAATAATATACATATAAAATAAACATATAAAACAAACAAAAACGCTCATCATGTTTGTTTTTACAGCTGTTTATATGATTTGACAACAAATCTCGATATTTTTCCGTTATACGGACACCATGCCAAAATATATGCTAATGCGCCAATTATTTCAAAATGCTAAAAGATATTTTTAATTTTATGTCAGCAGTTTAAAATGAGTTTTATTTTATTGCTTTATTTTATAACAGTTATTTGTTCACTTATTTTAAGTATATAATTCTGATTTAATGAAATAGTTCGTAAAAGTCTGGAATTTTCAAATGTTTTATTTTTTAAATGCTCACTTTAGTATCGACAATGTTTTTTCTTTTATTTTTCAAATGCTTCAATTCACGTGATTTTCATTTTGCGCCATCTATTACGCTTGGCGACAAAGGTATCCTTATAACGGAAACGAACCCAAATATTACTTTCTGATGCCCAAATTACACCAAGCTTTTTTTAAAAAAACGCCAAAGCTCCTACAGTGGAAAAATACCAAACTATCTATTATTTTGCGCTATCTGTTTATAGTTTGTATTATATGTAAGGGGTGTGGAGCGAAGAGTTTAAAAATTAAATATTAAAGTTTCGGCACAGATATCATATAATACAAGCATCGAATATTGGCGCGATTTTTTTTTTCTGACGCCAATGTCTTATACACAACGGGTACTTAACTGTCGGCAAAGTGTCGTTATTTTGCTTGATATGGTAACCCGGATGTTGTTGATTATGCTGTTGCGGTTTTCGCCAAATTGGCGTATATGACAACTGTGCCAAAGTTTCTATAAAACAGTATAAGACTAAAAAATTAAGAATAAAATAAATGCAAAATAAGAATAAAGAAGAAAGAAAAATCATGCGTTAAGCATAGAATATGCAACACTTTCCAACACATCCTGAATGCTTTAACAAAACTTCGTTATTTTGGGAAATAAGATAACTAAGTAAACATTTTAGAAGACGCATAAAGAATTTTAAAAATTGATTTCAGCAGTTACCGTCTATAGCCAATAGTATCGTTATTACATGCCGCTATTTAGCCAAAATTTAATTTAAACTACTCTTAAAACTACTGAAATCACATTTCCAGATATTATCATCCATAGACGGTTATGTATCCAATTCTTTGCGTGACCCTGTATATCATTTTACTTATATTCTACAAACATTTCTTAGTAAACTAAATGCAGTTCAGCGTAAAAACGCATAACTCCTTTAAAAACCACCTTTAAACAATTTACTTTCATACTCAGTAACCCTTACGAATTCTTTTGTGTAGCCCTGCATATGAACTGTAGCATTTATACACACAGTATAGTATGCATAAATGTAGTGAAACATAAAAGCGCATATCATATTAAAAATGCATTTCTAGCAATCATTGCTTATGTACAATACTTCGGAGAAAAGTTGATTGGCGAGAAAGAAGTATGCCAACGTATTTACTGACAACCTATTTACTGCTTCATACTCACAAGCAATTTTTTCCATATGTATGCAATTTATTTAGGTAGTTGTTAGCTATCCCGTCGACCAGTTTCGCCAAATTATATAAATCGCCAAACCACTTGCCAAATTATACAAATTGACATAATTTTTATTTTAAACAACGAAAGATCAATTAAATTAGCAAAACATTAATAAAAATACAAATATAACGTCGAATTAAAAATCACTTGACGACGTAAGAAACATATGATCATGTTTAATGTCAACCATTATTGGCATTTAATCTTACAATTTGGCGACAGTAATTTGGTCGACGGGATAACTAACAAGTACCTTTATTTAATGTAAAAAAAGCTATTTACCCATTTTTTATAATAAACAGAAGTAATTTTGGCTCAGATGTCATATCAAGCAAAATAACGACACTTTAGCGAGAGTTAAGTACCCGGTGTGTATATGACATTGGCGTCAGAAAAAAAATCGTGCCAATATGGGGCGAATATGACATCTGTGCAGTAATTTTTGCACAGATGTCATATACGCATCGGGGTTGGCGTGATTTTTCTCTGACGCCAATTTGGCAGATATCTCGCTTTCGAATACCAGTTACTTTTACCTTTTTGGTACTTTTCGGTTAGCCGGGCGCCAGTGTTATATATACATATGTATGTATACCTATATATACATATATATTTATATTTATACATATATAGAAGCTATATGTATACATATATATGTGTGTGTGTGTATATAAATATATATGTATATATAGGTATACATACATATGTATATATAACACTGGCGCCCGGCTAACCGAAAAGTACCATATTTTTAAATTATTTGCTATCATTTTGAAAAGGAAATAATTATAAATAAATAAAAGTTTAAATAATAGCTATAGAACAAAACAATTTATATAATTAAAAACAGAAAATAAAAGCAAATAAACACTTTATTAATAAATAAAAAACAAGGAACAGATGTCATATTCGCCCCATATTGGCGCGATTTTTTTCTGTCGCCAATATCATATAGGCAATAGGTACTTAACTTGCGTCAAAGTGTCGTTATTTTGTTTGATGTGGTAACCCGGATTATGTTGTTTATGCTGTTGATGTTTTCGCCAAATTGGCAACCGAAAAAAATCGCGTCAATATGGGGGGAATATGACATCTGTACCAAAAACAATAGCCGGGTTACTATAGCAGGTAAAATAACACCATTTTGGCGCCAGTTAGGTATCCCGGTTCATATCTGAAATCTGTGCCGTAATTTGTATATAAAAAAAATATTATATATATTTAGAAACGATTTTTTTAAGTATATAAGTGCATATATAAACAAAAATAAAAGTTCATTAGATTTGTTTTCATAGCTATTTATATATTTTGTCAACATATCTCACTTTCTGATGCCCGAATTGCGCCAAGCTTTTTTTTAAAAAATGCGCTATAATGGAAAAGTACTTAAATAAATAATTAACAGAAATAGCCAATTATACAAACTAAAACTTTTTATTTCGAGATCAAAGCATGGTTTTTAATTTCAATTAAAAATACGTATATCCTTCGATAACTTTAGTTGAAATTAGGTTCACAGCTTAATATCTCATTCCATAAACTTAAACAAACACGGGTGATTCATTCATCGTGAAATTTAAAATTTTTTTAAATCATTGAGGTGATCATTCACAAAGTAAGTTCTCCAACAATCAGTGGACAATATTCTAATGACATCATAGTAGGTAACGTGGTGACGGTATCGTTTGTTTATGGTTTGAAATCACAAAGATTTAATTTTGCAATGTCTCTTAGTTACATTATTTTATTGTCATATTTATGAGCTCAGAACAAAAGCATATTTTTTCATTATTTAGTTATTAAAGACGGAAAAAAATTATAAATGCATGATTTGAAAAATTTAAATAATTTTCTTTCTTAATAGTAAAAATAACATCGGGAAGTAACAGCGGGTTTAAGTTAAATAAGTTTAACTGTTTAATTCTATTGTAATATTCAAAATAACTGTATTTATTAGATTTCAGTAAACAACATCAGGGCCCGATTAAACTTTGAAGTTAGAGGAATTACAAAGTCATTTCAGGACCTTTCTTTTGGAGAAGCTTTTCTAAATTCCACATATACATGGAAACTCTTCAGTGTTAGAAATATTATTCTTAGGACTGACATAACATGAGATTGGCCTGCAATTTTACACAAGTTTTTGAAAACTACTTTATATCAGAAATTTTGCTAAAAACTGGTTACTTTTTAGTTATAGCGGCCCACACTATTAGGATCATGACAAGTTGCAGCCAATTTCGCCAACGTCGTAACGAAGATCGTGAAGCACACACATATAATACCATATAATACCATTTCATGAAATCGTATACGATAATTTAATAGTTTTTACCTTACTTCAAGTGCAAAATTTATTTATTTTTAAGGCTTAACAATCTAAATTGTCCAATATATGAATTTAAAAAAAGGTAAACAAAGATTGAATAGACATGACCGCATAAAGCCTCAAATCTGCATAACACTTGGAACCAAACTGTGCAGATTAGTTGTCTTCTACTGTACACAGTTTTTCATAAATGTGTTTCGTTCTTTAAATTTGTTATTTTCATCTATCACTGCGGAACAAGCGAGAAAACTCATATTCTTGCACATGAGTTGTATATATCTTTATATCTAAATTTCCGTCATTTTTGACGGGCTACCTTTCTAGTTAAGAATAAAAAATCAATGAAAATTGCACCACTATGACGCAGTTATTATTTCGGTTTTGAACTTAATCTGAAAAGAACGCCGTTTACACCGTTGCATAATTTACATGCAAAATTTTTATATTCATATTCATTATTTAAAAAATATTTTAATGTGCAATAGATTATTAAAAAATATATTCCCTCTTATGTCACGTTTGCCAATTACAATTTTGCATGCAATCATTCGCACTTTTGACTTGAAGTTCTGTTCTAAACGCCGGCAATATCCACAAATTTACTTTTAGAAGCATTCGTAGTAAAATATTTAATTTTGTGAAAGAAAATACTAATTTTATTTTTGCTATGACGTCATTTTCACTCACCGAAGCCCTCTGAGATTAGCGTCTCAATCTCAGTATCAGCGGAATAAAAAGAACATTGAAATGACGCAGCTTTATGAGTAAAAGTGAAAATTTTAAATTTGAAGTTGAAGCCCCTTTGATTGAGTTTAAGTAGAGAAAATATATATTAAATGCTTTTCTTTTTATTTTATTACATCACTTGTTCTCATACGTCACATTCATTTTAAATGCGTCGTTGGATAACCGAAGCAGCAGCGTTTCAAATTAAATTTGCGTATTCTTCTACTTCAAATTTCAACTGTAATAATTATTGGCCCTCTCATTTCAAAACGAAGTGACGTTTTTGTATAAATTAATGACAATTACAGTAGAACCTCGATTATCCGACCCTCCGTTTAACCAGAACATTCTTTAAACTGACGTCGATTTCCTTACCTTATGTTTACTTTCACATTCCTAGTGTATGCAAACAGTTATTTCCGAACTACGAGTATACAAATAAATATTTTTGTTTATTTTCATAGAATGAATTTGAAATTAGCTTGAGCTCCCCAAGCACCGATCCCGGTATAAGTGTACTCTTCTCTTCCCCATCCTCTGTGTACATGTCCCTGTTGAAAACAGAAACAATCCTTATTTCGAAATTTGGAAGGCCGTACTGCCGCGTGCAATAACATTCGAATGTTATTGCCCCTTCTGATTGTAAGCAAGCGCAGTTTACAAAACCCCTTTCGTCATCATTTCACGTGCAGAAATTTTCACAGCTGCAGAAAATATATAAGATCCAACACTAACTGTAAAGGTTCAACACTATTTATTTTTGCATTCATGGCGTTTTTCAGTGGGAAATAAAGTAACTAAATTTAGGTGAAATTTACTTTTATGTTTTTATTACACATTTTTTATACTCAGATTGTGCATTTTTGTCCAAGCTTCAATAATCTGCATTACTGCACTGGGGAACATTTTCGATTATACAGTGGCAAATTATATCACAAAATGTGATGGGATACCGAATGAATCAAACCCTGTCGATGGTAATCTCCATTAATTTTGAAACGTGTTCGTCTGAATACAATAGTTATTAAAACACATGACATATTAAACAAAAACATAATTTGCAGAGCAAATTAAAAATGCAAAATATTTTTCCCACAGCAACATTAGCCAGAGAAAGGAAAATTATGAGGATGTTTCATTCAATTATTTCTACATTTAATTTTAATTTTTTGTGACAAATAAGTTAACCAATTGATCATTTAAAAATAAAAATTTAAGCAATATAATTATTAGAGCACCCTAAAAACTTAGATTCCTTTTAAATGAAATCGAAAAAAGCATTAGGCATTTTCAATTTTTAGGTTGTAAATACAGGGCGTCCCAGAAATAATGGGACAAACCTTAAGGGGAGGTAGGGGATATCACAAGGATTCAGATTTTCATAGCAACCCAGTGTCGGAAACGCTTTCCTGGCGCGGTAGTGACGACACAAAACACAAGAAAGACATGATACGAATAGGAGGAGAAAGCATGTTTATTATCCTTAGTACATCAAACGATCGTCATCAAAGTAGGTGCTCGAAATTACGACCCCTGGCCGTGATGCATGAAATCACATCTCCGGCGTATGGAAGATCTAATGTTTTCGAAAATACTGGGAGTTCCCGGACTTCCCCAGCAGCTGCCACGATGCGTGCAACAAGTTCCTCAACACTTTCCAGTATTGTCCCGGCATTTTTGCAGTACTAAGAATAATAAACATGTTTTCTCTCCCTGTTCATGTTCTTTCTTTCTTGTGTTCTGTGTCGTCACTACCGCTACAGGAAAGCGTTTCCGACCCCGGGTTGCTGTGCAAATCTGAATCCTTGTGATGTCCCCTACCTCCTCTTAAAGTTTGTCCCATTACTTCTGGGACACACTGTATATATATTCCAGATTTTGTAATATGTTTATGATGATTGTATATAAAATTTTAAGATATGCATGCAAAATAAAGAACTAATTGAATGAAATTTCTTAATAGCCGTCCCTTCTCAGAATAAAACAATCTAGGGAATATTTTTTTTTGTTTGTTTTTTGTTCTGAAAATTAGGTTTTTATTTAATAGAATGTTTTTATAGATGTAAAAGACAAATTGTAAAAATTATAATGCATTAAAGATTGGTAGAGGAAAGTTGCAATTATTTCATACTATCATTTTTCCTGTTTCTGGGGAGAGTAATTTAAAATTTGAATAAATCACCTTAAGTATCCAAAACAAAATTCGCAAACATGAGAAAATATGAATTATGTGCATGGAAAAAATACAACGCCTTTTTTGCCATTAGCTTAAAAAAAATCAGTACAATAAAATAACTTTTACGGCATTATTTTCCATAATATAGGATAGATAAGCAGTTCTTTATTTTAATTTCGTTTAAGATGTCATTATACAAATTCTTTATTGAAATTTACATAATCATTTTTTGTTTCATATTCAACTACTTCTAAAAATATTGGAATAAATATAACATTTTTTTCTTTTTTAAACTTTGCCTACTTTAAAAGAGTATTTGATAACCACAAACGTAATTATAACCTGTACTTGATAAAACCATTTTTAATTAAATATGACTCATAAAATTCTACAACTAATTAATTCTAAATTTCTAAAAATAGATTTAGTTTAAACGGTTTCTGTAATAAAAAGATAAAACCAGGTTTTAAGTTTGAAGGAAATGAACATCATTAACAGTTTGGACACTTTTCTTCCATTAATGTTTTCAGAAATGCTGGGTATGAAATTTTTTTCACATTTTTCACCGTTTCCCTTCTCTCCCAGTTTATATTTATAGCATACGGAGTAAGATCTGGTGGTTCAACTGGATTATCAAAGTAATTTAACGACTTCACGATTTCGTCATATGATATGAATCCATTACATTGCGGAAACTTAAAAACAAATGATTTCAGCAAATCTCGATCTACTTCTAATGGATAAGATCTCAGTATTTCATAAACTCGTACGGGCTTGAAACAACCTTTATTTTCAGAATTATCCAAATCAAATATACGGAATAATGTTTCCAATTTTTCAAAGTCTTGAAATCTTTGTTTTTTTAGTTCCATCTGCATTTTCGATATTAATTGTTCTATTCTCAATCCAACACAATCCTCATACGCATAATAACGAGCCAAAGTTTTAATTCGGTGCTCGGGAAATAATTGCTTCATATCTTGTTTGATAGAGTCAATGAGAATAGCTTTAAAATCGCTATATTTTATGTATCCAGATTTCTCTAAATCACTGTTTTCAAAGGCTGATCTCAATTTGCAAGCGTCTGATCTGATTATTGGAAATAATTCGTTAATAATATGCTTTATATTTGAATAAGGGTAAATATCACAATGATTTTCCATATAATCCAGCGTGTATTCGTCTGCATCTAATATTAAAAATCCTTTCTTCATGGCATAAATTACATTTCCAACATACAAATCTTTTGAAGTATAATAACAAGTTCCTGCATTTTCCTGTTCTGAATGGGGCTTTGTCAGCTTTTTACGTCTCATATACATTCCTTTTGAAGATCCCGTCAAAGTAAAATTCAAATCTAGTCCTGCTATATCTATAGTGTCATCTTTGAGGTACCATCGAATAACAAAATACTGATCTTTCAGAAATACATCTTTTGTAACAATACGGGACAAATATGTAAAAATGTTAGTGCTATTTCCAATTCTGCAGTTTAAGTAATATTTAAGAAGGTTTTCCGAGAGTGATCCTTTATGGACTATCTTATCAGAAGTTTCGTACATTTGTGCCAATTGTTTTGAAGTATTAAGAGACGGCAACTTTTTGCACGTTTGTAAGCTATCTTCTGGATTCCCAAAGTTTTCTTTATGAACTGGTATAGAATACCTAATTTCTTTATGATCAGGTAAAGGAACAGGAATCAACTCTCTGTCAAATTCATTTCTGTAAAATTCTTTTGTAAATTCATCACAGTTATATATATACACTTCAAAACCAAAAATATTTATCGTTTTGCCTAGATCAAAATCTTCTGCGGTATAATATTCTTCCTTTGTCACATGAACGTTTGGATTTGAATCCCGCAGAAAACCCATTGGGTTATTTGATCCACCAGCCCGAGTACTCATAAGAGTTTGAACATTCATGTATCTCGTAGTTGCATTGAGGTTTAAAATAATGGGTCTGGATACTTTCCCTATAGGATTAACAGGTATATGTCTTTTAGGGACCTTTGTTGATTTGAGGATAAAACAAGTATCGTAATTCCCGCAAGACAATTGTTTTTGATATTCCAATAATTTCTTTTCATCAATAATTTTTATAGTGTCATTCGTGATGTCATAGTACATTGATGCATAATGTATTTCATCGAAATGTAAAGGTCTATTGTTATAGATTACATAAAAATGCAGCTGTTTTGGATGAGACTTTAAAAAGGGCTTGCGTTTTTCACATTGCCAATGATTCGTTATAACTGTTCGATGCTTGTCCATTTCTTGTCTATCAGAATACACAGGATCAATAACTTCTGGTTCAGGTGTTCCGACTCTGTAACCCATTTCCATTAAATAATTCTTTGTAAACGGATCGCAGTCCAATATTTTGAAAGTCTGTCCAAATAATTTAACAGTATTTCCCACATTTAAGTCTTCTAAACTGTAAAGACCTCCGTCTCCTTTTGGAATTCGATTTTTACTAATCATAATACCCTGTCTAAATCCTGCGTTCTTTTGATGAGGTTCATATACTTTTATTTTTCGTTCTTCAACAAAATACAAAATATGGCAATTCCTGAATTTCATCTGGTCTCTGGGATATTCACCTCTGTCATCCAACTGTGCATAAAATTTCAATATTGGGCCATGTCTTGTATGAAACTGGTCATTGGCTATCATATATCTTCTGTTCGGATTATATTTATGTACATTTATAGGATTAAAAATTTCTTGAGGATAATCCTTTCTTCTCTTTTCATCTTTTGAAATACGTGATAAATTGGGAATTACAGATATGATGTTCTTTGCTGTATAAGCCATATCCAACTGTAAAATAAAATTTGAAAAATCAATTTCACATATATATATATATATGAATGTCATATGTTAATGTTTTTTTTTTTGAAAAATGAATAAGAAAACATAAATATGTACATAGAAATTCAAAACTTTTTTATCAAAAGAAAAGGAAACAATATGTAAAACGATTTTTCAGTGAAATATGAACCATTCTTGTAATATTATAACTTTAAATAAACTAGGGGATCGTACCCGGGCTTCCCAGGTTAAAGAATATAGGTGAAAACATTTTTTTTTAAACTGAAAACTAATAATTTTTTTATATGCAATAAATTTTTTAGATTGACCACTTACATTAAAAAAGCATTTTTCATATGGAAAATACGAATTATACAATCAAATATATATTTTTTTATTTCTCAAAAACGATATTTTCTTATTAGCCACATGCTTAGAGTTATTTGCCAAGATTATGCTGCTTATGGCATCCTTTTTTATTCTGATAATTTCAGAGCTTATACATGTCTGGTAAATTTGTGTTTATTTATATTATTATATTTATTTATTCATAGTGAAGTTTTTTTTAATGGATATCAGCCGTAAGAAAATGATGAACTCTTTATTTTGTTTTAAGGATTAACAAACGGATTAATATTTCGTAATCGAGCTCCGCGCGATATATATAAATTAAAAAAATATTTCATGCTTTAAAATTGTTTTTAAAACCATAGACAATCAGTAAACTTAGATGAACTTTGCAAACAAATTCCATTTGAAAAAAAAATCCTATTTGGTGATCTAAAAATTTAAATTGTACTATTACAGATATGTTAGATTTGTGTTTTTTCAATATTATTCTTTTATTTGTTTATAAAAGAAGTATTAATTTCGTTAATTTGTCTTTCACAAATATGTTAGACTGGTGTTTTTTTTTAATACTATTCTTTTATTTGTTTATAATGGAAGTATTAAATTCCTTATGCAAAAATAGTCAGAAAAAAAGGTTGAAAAATCTTTGTTGCTTCATGTGCAAAATGTTTATTATTATTATATATTGAAACCGGCACGTGATAAGATAAACTTAAAAAAATTCATGCTTAAAAATTACTTTAGAAAATATAATACATCAGTCAATGAATACAGTTTTTAAACAAATTTGAAAGTAAATTTTCTCCCTATGCAATGAAAATTGAAAATGTACGATGGTCAGAAGATTAAAAACTTGCAGTAGCGAAAATTTCAAGACCGAAATTTGGTCTTGAAGTGTTGCCATTTGCAAAATGACGTCAACGTTACGCACAGATGCGTTTGTTCTTTGTAATATAGATAGATAGATACTTAATCAGTAAAATATAATAAAGATCAGTTATTAGGATATGGTTATCAATTGAGGCTCTTATGCTTGGATTTCCGGAATGAAAACAGCAATTTTCACCTTCTCAAAATTTGCGCACGCACTTCTCATATCCATATTCATCATTTTTTTTTGAAAAATTGTATTTTGTTTGATCATTTAAAAATCATTTTATCTCAAAACTTGAAGTCAAGATTGTCAGCAACATCTTTTATGTGAACAGACGCACGCTTTACTTGAGATTCTAATCTAATTTCCGGAGAGTAAAAATTTCCGTAATTTATGTTTATTAGATGCATTTGTGTTAAAATGTTTAGTTTTATCTAAGAAAATGATCGTTTTCTTTTAAATATGACTTAATTTTCACTTAAATAAACATTTCGCCTAGTGTCTGAAACTTAGTGTCAGTACACATGAAGAAGGAAAAACAACATAGAAAATTTATGAGGAAAAATGAGTGTTTTCAAAAGCAGTATGTCATTTTCCGTTATTATGCCCCTAATGTAATATTATGCTCCTAATGGGATTTTGCGCCACTAAACCCTATGCAACAATTTTGAAATTTTATCAGAAAATGGCATGAATAAAGTTAAAAATACCTCATTATTTCTCTCTTGTCTGCAATAAGAAAAGCTATCTAATTTCCATCATTTTGAAGAAATTTCATAAAATGATTTTAAAATTAAAATATAAAAGTGGGGATATTAAAAAAAATATATAGATAGTGCGATCACATCTACAAAGGAAGAACTTTCAGTTTAAAAATAAATATTAGTAAAATTAGTTCAGCAGAAAGATCAGGGCTGATGACTAAAAAACACACTTGTGTTTTAAATATATAGATTATATAAAATTAGGCAAAATTAAATTAAGCAAATTGTGTTATTTTAATAAAATTATAGTAGAATGTCCTAAAGAATATCATTAAAATTTTATTATTCGAGAAAATTTTTGACAAAAACTTCAGGAACACGATATTATTTTAAACCACGAATTATTTGTTTGCTTGTCTAACTCGGCGAAGCAAATCCATCTAGGCGAGATCCATCAATTCCTGTAATATAAATCGCTATTATTTGCATGTCACCTCTCTTTTATAAAGACACTCTAAATTTTTGTAAAACATTGCTTTTTATCAGTGTGCGATTTCGATTACATTATTTTCAAAACTGAAGCATTTTTACCATTGAAGAATTTCAAAGCAGCTGGGTTGTGAAAATGACGCACTTCTACAAAACATAATTCAAGTTTAAGAATTAAAATACACGTTTTTTTATAAAATGGCATTATTTGCATTCGCTGAAGCAATCCACTTTTACAATCCAATCTTAAACTTCGTCTATAGAAAAGAGTGCATATGACGTCATTATCACGGAATAACAGATAATAATCTTGACATAGCCCATATTTTAATTTCAACTTTTTTTTTTCAGGTTTTATGAGAAAATGGGAACAAAAAGATACAGTATCTCCTATTTTTGACTATTTTCCATTTACTTTCAATGACTTTCAATAGAAATCAGGTACTTTTGTTGCCCCGATAAGAAAAATGGTATTAAAAACTACAAAAAAAATTCAATATCTTAAAAATAAATTAAGATACAGCTTTCAAACAAATTGCATTTAAAAGAGCATTTTTTTTCTTATACGACGGTGTAAAAATATAAAATGTGCGATGTTTAGAAGTTTAAAAATTTGCAGTAGAGAAAATTGCAAAACCAAAATTTTACTTCAAATTTCAAAGTGTTGCCATTCGCAAAATGACGTATGCGTTACGCACAGATATGTTTGTCCTTTATAATATAGATATGAATTCAATAAAAATGTCAAAAAGCATTTAGTTGCAATAGTTCATATTTGTTGAAAATTGTGAGTTGATGACGGACACGGCGGAAGGTCAACCCAAGATTACATACATAGTTGCATGAAAAATAATATGCCTATCTACATCAGGGCTCACATGTTTCCTATATATGAGTATCAATATTTCTAAATAGTAAGTAAAATTGGTCTTATTTAATGACATATAATATGGGTTAAAATAACACGAAAATTATTACTGGGAAAAAGTGGCACTCAAAAGTAAGAACCGGGAGAATTTCTGCTATATAAATATTCCTGATGGACGTGGACCCGATTACAAAATATTTTCAAGTACTTATTGGTTATCCTTTGCTTCTATTTTTATTACACGAGTTTTTACCGGTCAGAAAACAAATCTCTTAATAATGATTACTCAATACTATTACTTTCAGATTTCATTGAAATAAATTTTACTTTAAAAATATTTGATGGAGCTTAAAACATTGGATAAAAGTAGTTGGGAGGCTTAGCCCCTGTCCGAAAACTGATAAAAAAACTAGATTAAAATATTTTTAATATAAATGAAAGTTAAAATTGTTATATGGAATATCACTTCAGTACATTATCATAAAGTTTCAAATGAAAATCCGTGAAAAATAGTAAAACCGTGTGTATTTATTTTTTCAATACAGAGGCTGAAACTGAAAGCAGCAAACATTGCCATTTAAAAGTGAATGAAATGGAGATATGGAGAGATAATTAATCACTGTGAGTCATGTCTGTATACCTCAAGTTTTCTAGGTAGATAGAAGAAACCGTCTGTAAATATTTCATTGAATCTTAGTCACAGCTGCTTTTCACATTAAACGGGCTCAAGTGCAAGAAAAAGATTTTACTAGCATTATTAGCCCCCGGTATGCTACTTCTTTCTGCAACCTATTAAAGTGTCGTCTGCAAAAAATAATGTTCCGTCCGTAAAACAATGCAGATGTATTATTGCACTGTTAAATACTCTATTGCAATTTTTTAAACTTCTAAATATCGCACATTTTCAATTTTTATACCGTCGTATTGGGAAAAAAATAAGTTTTAATGCAGTTTGTTTGACAATTGCATCTCAATTTACTTTGGAGATATTATTTTTTTGTAGTTTTTTGCACCATTTGTTTAATTTTGGCAACTGAAGTACTCCATTTTTAGAAAGTAAAGTAAAAATAGTTGGAAAAATAGTAATTATTCCTTTTTGTTGCCATTTTCCCATGACTACGGAAAAACAAAATGTAATAAAAATACGTGATATTTTGAAAATATATCAATGAATGATTTCTGAAAAAATATGGAGCTATTATAAACTATACTTAATTTAACTATTTATATTGCAACAAATGAAGGCATATGAATCATTAGACAGCCAATTTTTTTGTCGAGTTTCTTCATTAACATCTGATTTTTTTTGGATTTGCGTATTATTCAGCAATAGTGACGTCATATGAATATTTTACTGTAGATGTTGTTTAAGACTAGATCATAAATGAGAAATTCTTCAGAGGATGCGAATCATGTCGTTTTATATAAAATAAAAGCATGTGTTTTAAATCTTAAAACTGAAATATGTTTTGTATTACATATATTTATATCTACCCTATATAGAGGAAAAGGTCCAAATACCGGCTACCACTTTTGTTTTCAATCTAGATCATACAATTTTCAAAATTAATAAAATAAAAAGTGACAGCAGGGTACCTTGACACGTCTTACACCTGTTTAGAGAAAAAAATCAGTTTAAAAGGCGTTTTCTGTTTATAAGAAGCAAAATTCCGAAAGTCTTCAAATTTTGAGTTTTTAAAATGGGGTCTAAATACCGGCTACCTAAGCTTTTTCCAAAAGATCACACAAATAGGGCTAATGACAATTATTAAGCAATAAGAATACTATTTTAATAAATTGTATTGATTAATAACATTTTATATGCACAGAAAAAATACGCAATTTTTAATAAACATGTATTTTTGTCAAATGTCTAAAATTCTTTACGACTATCTCTCAGTCTTCTTCCCAGTCAGTATGTTTCTAATTTTGTTTTTTTAACGTGATAAACAAAAAAGCTTGCTGATTGAAATGAGAATTATTTTATTTGAAAAATTCAAAAGCATAATATCACTCTCTGCGTCGGTATAGTCCCTATCAACCCACATATCGCATTCTTAACATTGAACCCAGAATCCCCTCCCACATTCTTGTCCACAGAGAAAGCACCCATGAAGAAGACACAAATTTACCATCTTCCTCTGTTGGATATTTTCCTTTTTCACTTTTTTAGCCCTCTCACTGCGTAATTGTTTTATCAAAATAGCTTCAA
This sequence comes from Maratus speciosus, assembly GCA_963932465.1. NCBI lineage: Eukaryota > Metazoa > Arthropoda > Arachnida > Araneae > Salticidae > Maratus > Maratus speciosus. The sequence goes on along the minus strand of OZ010788.1, from coordinate 374,808,745 downwards.
AAACTGCGTATTTAACCCCTTTGCCACGAGCGTCTTTTAAGAATTTTCATTCTTTTGTCACCGGTTTTTTAAAACAAAAGTTTTTGTCTAATTTAACCGGGAAAATGCTCCGATTAAACAAGGCATAATTTTCAATAAAAAAAATAACTTGTGGGAATAATCAAGGAGGGTTAATTAGACGGAAAAAATGCATCCCTGAGGAAATCTCGGGCTGCGCAAATTTTGCTACTTTTACGATGCCCAAGGGAATCTCGGGTTGCGCAGCGAGAGGGTTAAAATCAAATTTCTGCCTCTTTCGCCTGGTTTACTCAGTCATTTTTTCCCCTTCTCTTCACATTTATTACATGTAATTTTGTAGTGTCCAACAGCTCTTTTTTGAAAAGTGATCCGGTAAGCAGTGTCGGTCCTGAAGAATTACGGCCATGGTTGCTTTTTTATATTGCGAAATGGGACGGGGACTATTTCTGAACCATGTAAATTAATTTATTAATTATGGAACTATTTAAATTAATTGATTTTCCTTCCCTTCAAGCAGAGCAACCGAGAGAGGTGCTAATACCGGCTAGCCGGTATTTAGACCACTCTAGGTAGCCGGTATTAGGACCACTGCTATGTTTAAGTTAAAACAGGTATTACTCATTCATATAATAAAATACCAATACTGTGCGCGTGGCAATTGAGAGCTAAATATGTCTAGAAAATAATTTAATCAACAATTCAAGCCAATATACGATCAGTATATTTAAAAAAAATGAGAAACACACATCTGAAAAACTTTTGATGTACCAGATTACGTAGATTCGACACTTTTGCACTCACTATTTGTAAATGACACATACTTCAGCGACGTACTTCTTGCAACTTTCTTCTCTCAATTAAAGTAACAATCTCTGCCTATCACCACTAGGCTTCGCTGCGCCCAGTTCTCAGAACACCTACTAGCCAGTATTTGGACCCTAGCCGGTATTTGGACCTTTTCCTCTATATAAAATTCTAATGAAACGAATTTATGAAACGAATATATGAAACGACTGAAATGTAACGAACTTATGAAAGGATTCTTTGAAACGAATGATTAAACAACTGATTATGTTTCACGGCGATTTCTCCTAAATTATGGATTACTTTGCGATGAAAGTAACACCAAAAATCTGTAATGATCCGTAGATCTCAAAACTGGTATTAGAATTTTTAAATTCGAATTAGTTTTTCGAAATATTAATTTTTGTTCTAATTTTAAATACTTTTTTCAAATGATGGCAACTGAAATTTTAATCATAACAGATTTTTTTTTCCATATATTAGAAAAGGTTGTTATTTTAAACTAATATGGCGACCAGTTTGGTCTCCCTTAAATGTATGCTAAGCACAATGCCTTTTTTTTAATTTCATTATCATTTTATTTAATACAAAACTTTCATTTAAAACTGAAAAATTTAAAATCAATGGCTTTCACTCCTTTCATTATTTTAAACGAAACGAAAAGAAAAATATTAATTGCAGATGTCATATATCCACCGGGGTACCTAAATAGCGGCAAAAGGGCGTTATTTAGCCTGACATGATAACCCGGCTATTGTTGCTTATTTATTAATAAATGTTTATTTACCTTTATTTTCTTTTTATTTAAAAAAAAGAATTATAAATTGTTTTGCTCTATATTTATTAAATATTTTTTTTTATTTATTGTTATTTCACTTTAAAAAATAATAGAAAATAATTTAAAAATACATATGTAACTGGTATTCGAAAACCAGGTTTTCGCCTAACTGTCGTAAAAAAAATCACGCCAAACCCGATTAAATTTTGCAACAAATCCTGACATATAATTTCAAATTCAACGCAATGTTTTAATGATACTACTTAGTTATCCTGTCGACCAATTTCGCCAAACTATATTAAATCGCCAAAGCACTCACCAAATTATACAAATTGATGTAATTTTTATTTTAAATAACGAAAGAACAAATAAAGGCACATATGTCATATACGCCCCATATTGGCGCGATTTTTTTCAGGCGCCAATGTCGTATACACAACGGGTACTTAACTGGCGATAAAGTATCGTTATTTTGCTTGATGTTGTAATCCGGATATTGTTGTTTATGCTGTTTATGTTTTCGCCAAAATGACGTCGGAAAACAATGTGCCCAAATAAATTAGTATAGCATTAATCAAAATAAAAATAAAATGTTGAAATAAAAATCACTTGATGGCGTAAACACGTGTAACTTCCTTACAGTCAAGTGAATGTAACATTTACGATCAACCATTATTGGCATTTAATCTTATAGTCTAGCGATAGATTTTTGGTGGATGTAATAACCAGGTAATACCGTTTTAATTTACCACTCAAAAAAAAAAAATGCTAACTGGCGAGTTAAAAAAAATGCTATTGGCGAGATTTGCACCCGGCTAACATAAAAGTACCGAGAATTCTTTGCGATCATGGCATCTTTTATGTAGTTTTATTCGAAAAAATAACTTCGATTCTTTAATCAAAATGGAAATTTTCTTATGAAAAACGAAGGGTTGTCATTGTTTATGGCAGTTACATTACTTGGACTATTATAATATAAGTGAAATGATGGCGATAGAATCATATTTGGCGACTTATCGCCTGTGGGTAGCTAGCTAACATTAAAGTACCAAAATGCCGCCTGGAATATAAAAAGTGAAGTGATCCGCCCGGAACTGTTGATAATAGTCACATGACTTAGGCTGTTATTATGGAGATTGTTTTCAATTCTAAAAAAAGCGCAAATAATAATATTTCCCAATGATTAAAAATTTATTTACACGTGACTATTAAAAACAGATTTTTTTTTAATTACTATTAAATGAGCAAGTGCTAAAAGCAGAAAAATATTGAAAATTATGTCTTGAAAATTGTATTTACACGTGAATATTAAAAGAGAGAGGAAAATTTAAAATAATAAATACATTAATATGCGTTTAACCCTTTCAGGGGCAAGGTACTACTATTCGTAAAATGTTGAAATACGTGAATGTCACCAGAATTTACAAACAAATTTCGAAATACGAAAATGCTTTTGTTCACTTACTTGATCACCCGACCGGAGCACCAACCAAAGAATGGCATAGGATGTAATGCTCCGGTGGAAAATCCCCACAAAAATCACCGATGCCGGACATCGGATAGCACCCAAAATAACAAGGAAAAAGCCACATATTCTGACGAATTTACATAGTAAATCGTAAATTTACAAAACAATTGATGTTGCTTTCATCATAATAATAAAAATAAAAATCAATAGTGAAGTGACTTAAACGTATAACAAAAGTTAAGACTATAAGTCCTTGTTCAAGATTCACTTTAAGATTCAAGATTTGTTCACTTACTTTTTTTTTTTTTTTGACACCCAGCCAGGACCCCAACCGTCAGGTTTATGGAACTAATGTCCTGGCGGGAAAAAAACCCTCCACAATCCAGCTCCGCGCACTACCAAAGGACCGGGCAAACCTACGGCATATATAATAACAAAATAAATAACAAAAGCATAAACTCTTATACAAAAATAAAACATAGCAACTTGCTATGATCAACAATATACACAAAGCATGTTTAGAGATTTCCATGCAACTTTTACAAGAGTGTGGGTTTATGGGTAACTCCACAACCAACTGGAGAAAAGAAACAATATCAATAACTGAAGATAGTCCAATAAAATAAATAGTCCTTAAAATCAAAAATATTTAAAAACTTAAAGGAAAATTTTCATTCCAATATTCTGGTGTCAATGTGGCATTTAAGAATTAAAATTAAGTGGTCCAAAAATGAACCACCGCCCTTGAAGAGGTTAAAGCGGTAAATTGTAGTAAATGTAGTAAATTGTATTATGTCAATCGCTTTATAACGCTGTTAAAAAATACAGGTCGGCAAAGACTCTGTTTACTTAATTAATGTTATTTTAGCTCCCTTTCAAGTGTTTAACTGGTTTTCTTTAATCAAACACGGAAACAATCATTGGATGTCTTAACAGCAACTGATTCGTCCTTAAATTTTCGCAATCAAAGGGAATTGAATGGAGACCCGTTTACAGAGAGATCGCTACAGGTTTTTTCATTATAATTCAATCTTCTCTAATCTTTTTAAAACCGATCAAATTAGCGTGCTTTTAGATTCTGTGGTGTCTGAACGGGGGTTGGCAAGCATCGCTTGCAGGGGACAGAGCCCCTACCTAGTACATATATATATATATTTTTTTTTTCAGAAAATTTTTGGGCGAAACTGAATTTTTCAAAAGCAGAATTCCTGTTTCCTAGTTATCTATTTCATTCAAACATACAACGAAATTATTATCACTAAAACGCCCAGAAATTTTACTCATGCTTCATAAAAATATTCCATACCATATTTTTTATTTAAAATTGTTTAACTGATTTATTTAACGTGTTTTTCTGTGTGGTTTAAATTTTACTTATTTTATGAAAAAAATGGCTCCAATTCTCAGTTAATTATTTGGTGGGAGTCAAATCGACTCCTTCCTGACGTTCTAGCACTTTAATTAGTGCTTTTATTCAGGACTCAGATTCAGGAGATACCCTTATACATAAATGACATTTCCAACATACGAATCTTTTGACGTATAATAACACGAATTCTTTATATTTTTATAAGTTTTTGAATAAAATATTTTAAAATATTTACAATTTTTAAAAATATTTAAAAAATATATAACACATACTGTACATTTGTGTAACATCTTATTTCAGTAACATGTTCTTCAAGTAGTGTTTTCATTATCTAGAATTACGATGGACGTCCCAATATTCAGTGACCCATCCCGCGGGACTGCTGAGTAGTACTCCAAAAGGACGATTTTTCCAGATACAGAAAGCACCGCAAATTAATTTTTAAAACACGCTCTTTATTAGTCTGTAACGAGGATAACGTAATACAATAAAGAAACTTCGCTGTATAGCACCCTTAAAAATGCATTACATTCTTTAACGCCGCGATCACTACACCGTATGTTTGAGCGCCCAAAACCCATGAAACCGAATAAAAAAATCACTGGATGCTGTAACTTTAGTGTGTTGCAGCATTAAAATTCACTAAATTCTTTTACACCGCGATAATTAAACCGCATATTTGAGCACTCTGCAGACATAAAAACCAAACAAAAAATCACTGGATGATTAAACCTCGATGAGTAGCAATCTCAAAATGAATGAAATTTGTTAAAGCCATGATTGTTGTATCGCATGTATGAGAGCTTCGCTCCCATAAAAAAAAATAAAAATAAAATAAAATAAAATAAAATAAAAATAGGAAAACAACAGTGATGCTGTAACCTTGTTGTGAAGTAGTCCCAATATTCATGTGAAGTAGTCCCAATATTCCTGTATGATCGCTTAGAATTCTTGAACCTTTTTTCAGCCATTTTATCATGCTAGAAAAATCTTGCCAGAACTTATGTGTTCTGATTAACAGGGATCTTTACTAAGCTAATTATCCTGTAGCGGTAAATCTTATAAAAATATCAGATGAAATTATAAAAATGAAATTGACACATCTAAAAGCTACTGGAATTAATAAATAAATCTAAACTTTATATTGGCACAGATATCATATTGGCGCGATTTTTTTCTGACGCCAATGTCATATACACACCGGGTACTTAACTAGCGCCAAAATGTCGTTATTTTGCTTCATATGGTAACGAGGTTGTCACAGATGTCTACGACCCATATTGGCGCGATTTTTTTTTCTGACGCCAATGTCATATACGTAACGGGTACTTAACTGACGCCAGAGTTTCATTATTTTGCTTGATATGGTAACCCGGATGCTGTTGTCTATGTTATTTATGTTTTCGCCAAATTGACTGTGCTATGCTCTTTATATTTAGTGATTTTGGGCGTTTAATTTACGACTAAACAAAGGAACATTCCTCGCTAAAACTGCAAATAAGGAAAATACAATACATTTTTCGGCCCAGATGTCAAATACGATTGGCGCGATTTTTTTCCGTCGCCAATTATGTGAAAACAACAACAACAGCGTAAAAAACAACATCCGGGTTACCATATCAAGCAAAATAACGACACTTTGACGCGAGTTAACTACTCGTTGCGTTTATGACATTGGCGCAGAAAAAAAAAATCGCGCCAATATGACATTTGTGCCCATTTTTCAAGTCGAAATGTCATTTTTTTTTATTTCATAGTTCAATTATTGTTACTTAAAAATATGATGTGATATAAGTAAGATAATAATTTTGGGTACTTTTCGGTTAGCCGGGCGCCAGTGTTTTATATACATATTTATATACATACATATGTGTACACACATACACACATATATATATGTAAATATATATGTATAATTACATATATGTATGTATATAAATACGTATATAAAATACTGGCGCCCGGCTAATCGAAAAGTACCTTATTTTGTTTTCTAATTGATAGAGAATATAACAAAATTAAAAATTTTTTGTATATATACTGACCTTTGCAATAGACTAACCTATTAAAACAGTTAGTTTAATTATTTTATCTTATTAAAACAATCATGTAAATCAACAAAAACCAAATATTTTTTTAATACACATTTTACTGAGTAATTATTGTTGATACGTGCAAAAAAGTTGAGATGTTATATAGCAGTTGATTCTGAGTAGAATGTTAAAACCAAGGCCTCCTTATCATAATAACAGGCCTCGCGATCGCTAAATTTCCTTTGTCCACTGTACACGTCTTCAGAAACCGCATGGTTGTCCTGTTACTTGTGCCATCTAACGTGAAAAACAGAAATAATTTAAAATTTGATTTTCATTTGTCTTTTACCATTTTCTTTACGATGTGCTTTGTAGTTTGCAAATGATAATTGTTAATCTTAAAATTTTCATAAGTTCTAGACATTTTGTTTAAAACAAGTAATATAAAAATTTTGCTTTTAAAGTCAATTCCTACTTAGGTCATCAAAAAAAATTTAATATTTTGCTAATACGAGTTTTTGTTGCATTAAAATATCTCAATTTGTTGATTTTCTATAAGCAAGTAGGTTTACAGTGGAAGTCTATGGGAACTCGGCGAAAAATTAGATCGCCAAGTTGGTGTCGCTTTTGCGACAAACTTGGAGGTATTTGGCGACATAACAGGACCCCCCCCCCTATGGTAATTGAATATACTTTCATTGATCTTCAATAACCAATGGCCGCTATTTTGTTTCCCATGCAAAACTAAAATTAATTAATTAATAATTGAAAAAACTGTATTAACATCAATTGTCATCCAGTACAAGTTTAAAAAAATTTATTTCAACTTGATAGGATGAATAATGAGTATTTTATTAACGATTGAAAATTTGAACAAGATATCCTTCTATCCTTCTATATATAAAAAAAAGTTTTGATTTGGAAATGGACCAATGAAAATCTGCGTAGATATTCCGGGTAGGTCCACATCCAATTTGAATGCTTAAGCATGGCCTTTCATCGTTAATATTAAAAAAACTGTTGCATACAAAAATATGAAAATCAGTGGTATTATAGAGAAATGTTTGATAAACACGCTGATGCAGACAGTTTTCAAATCGAAGAATTATTTTAAGAGATATTTAATGCTAAAGTTGGACAAAATCGTTCCATTAAAAAAGTTTTATTGGAGCAAAAACTAAACATGAGAATTTAATCATTTTTATATCATTTTATACGTTATAAGTTCCCGGTGTGCAGATTATATTTATTTTTCTTATTTGACTCATTTTTTGAGGCTTTATTTCAATTTTAAATTCAAATTTTCAGCATTTCGAGAGATATTTTTTACAAATTTTAGAAAATGTTATTAATTTAAAGTGTTGCCAGTTGTATAAACAGCGCAAACAATAATGTTTACTTCAAATTAAAAATTTATTTTACACGTGACTATTATAAACAGAAAATATAAAAAGCAGGAACTCATTGAAAATTACGTCATAAAAATTATAATTACATGTGAATTTTAAAAGAGACAGAATATTGTAAAATAATAAATTCATAAACATGCGTTAGAAGTCTTAAATAGGAGAATTTACGTCACATTTACGTCACATTACACTTATTATATAAAATGAACAAAAAATAATATTGCAAAAGAGTTTAAATTTAAAAATTGCTCGAGACATTTATTTGATATTTTAAGATGATCATAATATTTCATTTCTAACAAAAGTATTTTTACGTGAATATTAAAAAGAAAAAGAAAAGTTTGGTGAAAATTACGTCAGATTATAATTCTCAGATTCAAATTATAATTCAATCATCCGAAATCTTTTTAAAGCCGATTAAATTATCGTGCTGTAGAGTCTGCGTTGTCTGAACGGGGGTTGACGAGCGTAGCTCGTAGAGGGCGGAGCTCCCTAGTATATAAAAAAAAGTTTTGATTTGGAAATGGACCAATAAAAAATCTGCGTAGATACCGTGAAATGCATCTGATTGGTCAGAGCTTTATGTCGCTATAAGGGAGGTTACCAATGGGGGTCCCCTCTCTCTGTCGCCAAAAGTGACACCAACTTGGCACTATTTCCAGTATTTCGCCAAAATTAAGGGTACTTTTCCGTTATACGGACAGCATGCCAAAATGTATGCTAATGCGCCAATTATTTCAGCTCTCATCGTGAAAAGGAATTTTCTTGTAAACCATGCGAAACATTGTGATTTGTTATTTATGAAACGTGAATTACGTGAATGATTATTATTTAACCTTAACCTTGGAAAGCTTTTTTATTTGCTATTATTCGAAATAAAAATGCTTTTTTTTATAAAATTATAATTTACTTTTACTGCTGACGCTGAGATGGATTTTACCATTTGTCAATTACCAGGTGATGAGAAAGTTGCGATAAAACTGTTTCAGGAATTTGGAATTCAGCATAATAAAATGTTGTGTTCAAACAACAATAAAATGAAATTATGGATGAGTTCTGGAAATCCGAAATGGAGATGTAGCTTACGATCATGCGAAGAAAGAGTAGGAATACGACAAAAAACATGGTTTGAAGGATCTCGGTTGTCTTTTCTTAATGCTTTGAGGTTTATATATTTATGGTGCCAAGAGTTGGCATCGATTGAGCTTTGTGAGCTGCAACTTGATATGAGTCACAACACAACAGTGGGACTGGAATAGTTATTTTAGAGAAGTTTGTGCAAATGCTTTATGTTCACGACCAAATAGAAAAATCGGTGGACCTAATAAAATTATAGAAGTAGATGAAAGTCTTTTTACCAGAAGAAAAAGCAACGTAGAGCGTGTTCTTCCTCCTCAATGGGCGTTAGATGGTTTATGCCGTGAAACACGGGGATGTTTCCTAACTCCTATTTCCGATCGCACAGCTGAAACTTTAATGGCGGCAATAGAAAACAATGTAGCTGATGGAAGTATTATTTATACAGATTACTGAAAAGGATATAAAACAGATGAACTGCGAAGTGCTGGTTATGATCATTTCACAGTAAATCACAAATACAATTTTGTCGACCCTAATACTGTATGTCATACACAAAATATTGAGAGATTATGGGGCGTCGCAAAATGGTGCAACAAAAGACATCGGCGAACAGTTTGTCATCATTTAGAATCGTATCTCATAGAGTTTATGTGGCGACGTCTTCATTCAAAAAATGAAATGTTTACTGCAATGCTAAAAGATATGGCACATATGTCATATTCGCCACATATTGGCGCGATTTTTTCCTGACGCCAATGTCATATACGCAACGGGTACTTAACTGGCGCCAAAGTGTCGTTATTTTGCTTGATGTGGTAACCCGGATTATGTTGTGGCACAGATGTCATATACGCCCCATATTGGAGCGATTTTTTTCCGATGCCAATTTGGCGAAAATATCAACAGCATAAACAGCAACATCCGGGTTACCATATCAAGCAAAATAACGGCACTTTGGCGGCAGTTAAATACCCGTTGCGTACATGACATTAGCGTCAGAAACAAATCGCGCCAATATAGCTTGACATCTGTACCTATGTTGTTTATGCTGTTGATATTTTCGCCAAATTGGCAACCGAAAAAAATGGCGCAAATATGGGGCGAATATGACATCTGTGCCAAAGAGATTTGTAATTTTATGGCAGCAGTTTAATATGATTTTTTTATTTTATTACTTTATTGTATACCCGTTATTTGTTCACTTATTTTAATTATTTATTTGTGATTTAATAAAATGGTTCGTAAAATTCTCTAATTTTCAAATGTTATATTTTTAAAATGCTCACTTTACTATCGACAATGTTTCTTCTTTTATTTTTCAAATGTTTCAATTCACGTGATTTTCATTTTGCGCCAACTATTCAGCTTGGCGACAATGCTGTCCGTATAACGGAAAAGTACCAAAAAGCATAGCCTACTATGATATATACGGCCCACGCATTTCGCCGAAAACCGTCGAAAAAGTGAAGTCGGATTCAGCTTCAAACCCTGAACCAAAACATCACAACGTGCTCTTTTTTGTTTACATTTATACCCTGCCCAGATAGCGGCTTGTTTCTCATCGTCGAAGTTTCAGAATCATTGATCGTATTTTCAGAATAATAAATTAAATACTTATATTCTTCAATTTCCTTCGATTTAAAAGGATATTTTACACACCTTGTAGTATTTTTATTGTTCACATACTTTTAAGATTAACTAAATTACTTATTGTTTACTTGATCGTTTGGTTCATTCTGTTATTCTTTTAGGTAGCTTTCATTACAAAAAGCTACCTATTGCAGCCGTTCGGAGGAAAGCGATTTCAAAAAATGTTGGTATATTTTCATCGATCATGACCCCCAGACCCCGAAACCACCCTCCGTTCAAAATTGATATATATATATATATATATATATATATATATATATATATATATATATATATATATATATCTGACCTATGTCACACTGTAACTCTCGTATTTATGAACCGATTTGGATGTAATTCGGTATGTACATAGTACATACCAATGTCTCGACCGAGTTCGTTGGCCAGCTTCATCCGCCATTTTGTTTCAAAATGGCGGCCATTTAAAAAAGTTTTAAAAATTTAAAATTTGAAAAGTGGTACCAAAAAATTGAAAATGGAAAAATATTTTTTTCTTATGTATTTGACCTTTAAAAAAAGATTTCGGAGCAGTTTTTGTTTCGTCTATATCTTAAAAAATGGCTCAGTTATAGCATTTTGAATTTCTAGCGTGGCTGACATTTTAAAACGTCCTGAATTTTGTCACGCGATAAAAGGCGTATTTATGAACCAATTTGGATGCAACTTCGTTTATACATAGTACATACCAATGTCTCGACCGAGTTCGTTGACCAGCTTCATCCGCCATCTTGTTTAAAAATGGCGGCCATTTAAATTTTAAGAAAAATTTAAATTTGAAATGCGGTACCAAAAAAATGAAAATTGAAAAAATATTTTTTTTATGTGTTTGACCTTGATAAAAAGATTCGGTAACAGTTTTTGTTTTGTCTATATCTTAAAAAGCGGCTGAGTTATAGCATTTTGAATTTCTAGCGTGGCTGACATTTTGAAAAGTCCGGAATTTTGTCACTTGATGACAGGCGTATTTATGAACCGATTTGGATGTATGTACCTTGGTGTGTACAAAGTACATACAAATATCTCGACCGAGTTCGTTGGCCAGCTTCATCCGCCATCTTGTTTCAGAATGGCGGCCATTTAAAAAAATTTAAAAATTAAAAATTTAAAATGAGATACCAAAAAATTGAAAAATGAAAAATATTTATTTTTGTATGTGTTTGACCTTAATACAAAGATTCCGGAACAGTTTTTGTTTCGTCTATATCTAAAAAAATGGCTGAGTTATAGCATTTCGAATTTCTATTGTGGCTGACATTTTAAAGCGACCTGATTTTTGTCACGCGATAACAGGCGCATTTATGAACCGATTTGGATGTAACTTGGTCTGTACATAGTACATACAAATGTCTAGACCGAGTTCGTTGGCCAGCTTCATTCGTCATCTTGTTTCAAAAGGGTTGCCATTAAAAAAAATTAAATTTAAAATTTAAAATTTGGTATTAAAAAACTGGACAATGAAAAAGATTTTTTTATGTGTTTGGCCTTGATACAAAGATTCCGGAGTAGTTTTTGTTTCTGAAAATTTGTTCTTTTGTTTATTTCTTAAAAATGATGGTTGAATTATAGCACTTTGAATTTCTAGCATGGGTAACATTTTAAAACGATCTTTTATTTGTCACACGATAACACACGTATTCGCCTATTTCGATGTAAGAAGGCATGTGGATAGTATATATCAATAACTCGAGCAAGTTCACTGGTCAGCTTCATCAGCCATCTTGTTTCAAAATGGCGGTCATTAAATTAAAAAAAATTATATTTAAAGTGAGGTGCAAAAAAAATAAATTGAAAAAGGTTTCTTTCTTAAGTATTTGACCTTGATATAAGGATTCAGGAGCATTTTTTGTTTGTCTTTATCTTAAAAAATGGCTCAGATATAGCAGTTTCAATTTCTAATGTGGGTGACATTTTGAAAAAACTGACTTTTTGCCTGCGACAGCACTTGTATATATCAACCGATTCCGATGTAAGTGAGCATGTGCACAGCAATTACTAAGGTCTCGACCAAGTTCACTGGTTAGCCTTATCCACCATGTTGTCTTAAAATGGCAGGCACTTTAAGAAATCGCCGAATTTGGCAGCGAAATATAAGTTACTTTAAATAAAAGCAGCCTGGATAAAGCTGACAAATTTCGTGAAATTCTCATTCATAATGATTTAGTATTGATAAAAATTAGTATTGAATCTCCTATATTCGGTTTCCACTAAATTGAGCTTCGTGTGTTTGAATAATATATGTTGGTTTTTTTTTAAAATAAGGAATATGAAAGCTACCTCTTCCTCCCGGCACTGGCCGGAAGGACTTTTTTGAATGTCTCGTATTTACATAAAAATAGCTTGTGTTTCATATACAAGTTTTAAAATTAAAATTTGGTTTTTATCAAACTACAGTTCTCATAACTGGCTTGAAGCAGTTATTTTTGACGAATTTATTGCTACCCGTAAAATGTTTGCGTGTGATGTCGTCCGAACTAAATAATAATTAAATAAAAACATAATTTGAAGAACAAATTAAAAAAACAAAATTTATTTCCTACATTGTTTAAGCCCGAGAAGGGACATATATTAAATTATTTCATTCAATTAGTTCTACATTTAATGTTAAATTTTTGTAACAAATTAGTTAAGCCAATTGAAGATTAAAAAATAAAAATAAAATTCATACAATATGATACTTAAAACACCCTAAAAAAATAGATTCCGTTCAAATGAAATTGAAATAAATCTTACATTTCTTCCATTTTTAATTGAAAATATTTTTATTGCAGATTTTGTATTATATTTATGACAATTGTGCATAAAATGATAAGATGCATGCAAAATACAAAACTTAAAAAAAGTCTAAGATTTATTTCGATTTCATTTGAACGGAATCTATTTTTTAGGGTGTTTTAAGTATCATATTGTATGAATTTTATTTTTATTTTTTAATCTTCAATTGGCTTAACTAATTTGTTACAAAAATTTAACATTAAATGTAGAACTAATTGAATGAAATAATTTAATGTCCCTTCTCGGGCTTAAACAATGTAGGAAATAAATTTTGTTTTTTTAATTTGTTCTTCAAATTATGTTTTTGTTTAATATGTCAAGTTTTTTAATAACTACAGCACTCAGACGAACGCATTTCAAAATTAATAGAGAGTATCATCATCAGGCTTTGAGGTATGCCGTATTGCATCACAATGTGGGATGCAGTTTATCAATGTGTAATTCAAAATATTTCACCACTGTAGTAATGCAGGTTGCGGTAGTTTGGACAAAAACTTCCAATCTGGATGTAAAAAACCTATAATCAAAACATAAAAAATTAACTTAACTTAAATTTAGATACCCTATTTCCTGCACAGGAACGCTATGAATATAAATGTAAATTGGGTTGAATCCTTACTGCTAATATTTAACAATATTATAGCTGTGAAACAGTAAAAAATAAAAAATAAAAGTTTTACTTAAATTTTTAAACCTTATTCTCTACCATGGGGTGATGCAAACACAACCGAAAATTATTACCTAAGTTTAACTTGGGGTATAAATAGTTCTCATCTCGGGAAAAAAATACATTTTAAAATTTAAGTTATGTAATTCCCCACTAAGTTCGCTACCTGCGTAAAATTAGCTATCCATTAGAAACTTTTCACTAAAATATAAACTTGACCAAAGCAAAAACTTATTCTGAAAATATCCTTTTTTTTCCACTATGACGCCATATTCACCTTTTTAATTTTTGAAAAAAAAAAAAAAAAAAAAAAAAAAAAAACTAGCTCAATTTAATATTTCACGTGAAAATCTTTCAACTAAAAAGAAATAAATTATTATTACGGCTTTTGAAATTTTTGCAACAATGAAGTAAAAATGTTACATTTTCTATGAAAAATGTCCATTGATTTTCAATGAAAAAGCGAACATTTGAATTATTAAGAAAAATATTTGAATAATATACAAAAAAATTGGCCCTTGTTTCTCTCTGGGTCACCCACATGCAAAGGTATTTTGCCATTCGTTTCGACCCTGACGTCAGGCAAGCGTTTTTAAACTTTAAATTTATAATATTATTAGAATTAGTAAATGAAAATGAGTGGCATCAAATGAGAAAAAATGAGTGGCATCAGGGACAAAAAGATGGGAAGAAAAAATGAAAAAGTTATCATCTCCATAGGCTTTTCTATGTTAAATTAACATTGAAAAGTGAGACTGGAAATAAATAAGTATTGCGCTGCCGCGCAATACTTAAATAATAATAGTAAAAAATAAAAAAAAAAAAAAAACACTGGCACTCCGGGAGTGCCAATTGAAGTGAAAACAATTACGTGTGTGTTTTTTTTTAATTGTCAGGAAATGTTTTATGCGTTGAATTGTGTAGCAGCACTAATGAAAGCATCTGGGGACACGGCAGTGTCCCTGCCAAGTCTTGAAAGCACAGCCGTAAGCATCTTTTTCTGGAAGCAACTCAGGGTACTTTTGACCACCAATATCTTTGTGTTGGTGGTTCCCAGAAACTTGAAAATTCGTAAATCTAAAGTAATGTGGAAATGGAACTAAATGCTGAAATTTCACGTTTCTATCTTTTTTATTTCAGACGATATATGAACTTAAACTTTCGCCTTTTCGACACTGATTCACCGATCATCAAAACTCAGAGGTACGTCCTGTATCCCTAGAATCTTGAAATTTGGTATGAAGGCAGTGTTTGGGATACAATGAAAGGGAAAATTTAAAAAATCCGGAAAATTTGGATAAAAAGTCGAAAAATCAAAAAACCGAGAATTTGGCACAGATGTGATATACGAACCAGGTTTGGCGCGATTTTTTAACGTCAATTTGGCGAAAGCCCGTTTTCCAATACCAGTTACAATATATATTTTAAAATTATTTTCTATTGTTTTAAAAACTAAACAACAATAAATAAACGATAATTTCATTAATAACTATAGAACAAAACAATTGTATAATTTAAAAAAATAAAATAAAAGTAAATGAACAATTTATTAATAAATAAGCAACAGTAGCCGGGTTACCTTGTAAAATAAAGTAACGCCATTTTGCTGTCAATTAGGTACCCAAGTGCGTATCTGACATCTGTGCCCCATATTATATCTTCCGTAATCGAAATTCCCGCCAATACTGTTGGTCATTGACCAGACCATCAACACGATAAAATACAACGTTATCGGTTTTTAGTTACACGAAATAGGTAGGTCACGAATACGGAATAATTCATTTTAACTGACGAAAAATAAAATAATAATTTGTTTTAGCAATACGCCGGGAGAAAAAGTGAGTTTTAGCTTCCTTCTTCTTTTGCGGATTGAGCTGAAGAGGGAAAAGTTCCTGTCATTCACCGCTTGACGCGCTAGTGTCTATGTGCCAAAATGCTAGCATGTCGGTCACGTTACAGTGTCTCCAAATAAGTGTTTTTTCCCCATCTCAAAAAAATCTCAACGCGCCTAAAGAAGTTTTCACTTCAAAAAGCCGATCTTCCTTAAACATTAAATATTCTTATTTTTAATCATAGAGAGAAATTGTGATCGCAGATTTAAATATCGTTGCAATATTTTATGATTTTATGTTATCCAAGCAATTTTGATTAAATCATGTAAATGTATTTGTTACTTAATAAATTATATTTATTAATTATTACAAGGAATTTTATGAGTACTTTAATATATTTAAAAGAAATTCCATTAGTTTTATTGTTTCAGCAGTGAAGATAGAAAAACAATTTGTGACATTGATGTTTTTAGACTCTGCATGTTTTTATTTATTGGGGTGAATCATAGAATACTCTACTTCTCCCCAACCTGGCGATAAATGCGCCAAAGTTGCAACCTTGGTATTTAGTATTAACTTGGTATTAAGTAGCAACCTTGGAAGTATTCTCCGGTCGCACCATTTATTATTCCGATAATTGTTAAAATGATAATGTTTTTTTTAATTAATTTATTTATTTGATGATTAGAGTTAACATTTTTATTAAACTCTTTTGAATCATATCTATACGGGGGGAAAATGTAAACGCATTTGAATTCTCTGAACCCTGCCCAGAGCGCTTTTATTGGTTCTCGTCGTTGAAGTTACGGTCAGAGTCAAATTTCTGTTTTGGGCAGCGTATCAGAATCCTCTGGCGAGCAACTTCATACATTAAACGCAAATCGGTCTGCCGGTAGTAGTATCTAAGTATGCCTTGCAAAAAGTAATGCTTTGGAAATGGAACAATGAAAATCAGCGTAGATACCGTGAAATGCAACTGATTGGTCAGAGTCAAACTTCTGTTTTGGGCAGCGTATCAGAGTCCTCTGGCGAGCAACTTCATACTTTAAACGCAAATCGGTCTACCGGTAGTAGTATCTAAGGATGCCTTGCAAAAAGTAATGCTTTGGAAATGGAACAATGAAAATCTGCGTAGATACCGTGAAATGCAACTGATTGGTCAGAGCTTTATGACGCTATAAGGGAGGTTACCAAGGGGAGACCCGTCTCTCTGTCACCAAAAGTGACGCCAACTTAGCGCTATTTCCAGTATTTCGCCAAATTTCCATAGACTCCCATTGAAATACAATAGGGTTTACTTGCATGCAAGAAATCAACAAATTGAGATATTTCAATGCAACAAAAACTAATATTAGCTTATGAATAGAGCTTAATTAAACTATTTACATTATTTTTAAGCACAAAGAATAATCTGGGGTTGGCTAGAAAATAGGAATTGCTTCGCTATACCGAATGGAATAGCTAAGCGATTACGCGGGGGGTTGGTGAGCGTAGCGAGCAGGGGGCGGTGCCCCCCTTGTATAAATATATAAATAAATAAATATAGGGAGAGAGTGAACTAATAGTAGGAATTGAAAAATGAACTTGTTTTACTGCTAAACAAAAACAAAATTACTGCTGTATTCTGTTATGTAAATAAATGATAATAATAATAATAATCAGGAAAGAAAAAAATATTTCCATGAATTTCTCAGTGATACTGGTTTTTGAAATAAATGAATTGCATCTAGATCCCGAAAATGTAAAAAAAACAAATTATTTATTTTCTCTTTTATATTTTCAAATATGTAATTTATTTTATTACTCGCATTTCGTTTCTTTTCACAGTTAATTTCATGTCACAGTACCAATTTAACATCGTTCCTTCAATTTTTTAAATGCACAGTTTCAGATAAAGTTAAAAATGCTATAAAAAGTGATAGAAAATCTTTATTAAGATTGACGATCGTTTCGTTGCACAAACGGCAACATTTTCAAAACCATTCAACGATAGAAAATATTTTCACATAATTAAAAAAAATAAACATAGTAAACAATGTCACGCGACATGATGCATAATGAAAAACATTATAAACATAAAATTAATTTAAAAGATTAGATTAGCTATTGGTGAGCGTGGATTAATTTTCATAACAATAACATGGTAAACAATGTCACGAAACAACATGCATAATGAAAATCATTGCAAAATATAAAATAAAAATAAAATATCTTGGCTATTTACGAGCGTGGATTAATTTCTACTATTGTTACTAAAATTACATAGTATCTCTTTCCAAATTTTAGGTAATTCTATGGACACTGAATCATTGCAAATATTCATGTTGCGTAAAAATATCTCTATTGATTCTCGGATTATGGATGGTAAATAAAATCTTGATGTATAAATTAACTTGCTATTTTTAAAATCGATCTGTAAAGGTTTTTCGCTGTATAATCTGGCCAAAGCTGTGGTTCTTCTGTTGTATTTGATGTCTGCTATATGTTCTTTGATTCTAGTTTTAAGTTTTCTAGTTGTCATACCTATATAAAACTGCTTGGTTCCATCTTCTTTGGTGAAAGGTATTTCGTATACTCCCGATAACTGGTTTGATTCAATTGGATCTATTTTCTTGCATACTATATTTCTTAATTTCATAGAATGTTTTGCGACTAGGGAGATATTGTATTTATTGAGTTTATATTTCAGATGTTCGAAGAAACCAGGAAAATATTGTAAAGTGGATAACATGGAATTTTGTGGATTGAAATTTCTTTTCTTGTTATTCTTTAAGCTCTTAATTAATTTTTCTATGGCACTTTCTTTGTATCCATTGTTTCTTGCAATATCATATATTTTATTTATTTCGTTATTTAACTGCATGGGGGTACAAACTGTGAAAGCTCTATGAATAGAATGTCTAAGTGCAGAAACTTTGTATGAAAAAGGTGCTTGAGCATTATGAGAGATAATGGATTGACTGGCTATGGGTTTTCTGTAAACAGTGCGTTCTATTCCTTGGTGCGTCTTGATTAGTAATACATCTAAGTAAGGTAGCGTACCATTTTGTTCTATTTCCAATGTAAATTTAATTTTAGAATCAAGGTTATTAATCTGGTTTAAAAAGTTATTGAGCATGCTGCCAAATGATGAAAATATCGTCTACGTATCTGATCCATGTATGGGGAGTATAATCCAATTTGTATATATCTATTTCAAGAGGTCGTAATATGAATTCAGCTAATAATCCTGATATAGGAGAACCCATTGGAGCTCCGTTATTTTGTTTGTATATTTTGTCGTCGAAAGTGAAGTAATTATTATAAACTATAAGATTAAGAGCACTCTTAAGTGTAGTTTTTATACTTTCATTAATACTCTCCATGTGGTCAATGTGGTCAATAGAACGCACTGTTTACAGAAAACCCATAGCCAGTCAATCCATTATCCCTCATAATGCTCAAGCACCTTTTTCATACAAAGTTTCTGCACTTAGACATTCTATTCATAGAGCTTTCACAGTTTGTACCCCCATGCAGTTAAATAACGAAATAAATAAAATATATGATATTGCAAGAAACAATGGATACAAAGAAAGTGCCATAGAAAAATTAATTAAGAGCTTAAAAAATAACAAGAAAAGAAATTTCAATCCACAAAATTTCATGTTATCCACTTTACAATATTTTCCTGGTTTCTTCGAACGTCTGAAATATAAACTCAATAAATACAATATCTCCCTAGTCGCAAAACCTTCTATGAAATTAAGAAATATAGTATGCAAGAAAATAGATCCAATTGAATCAAACCAGTTATCGGGAGTATACGAAATGCCTTTCACCAAAGAAGATGGAACCAAGCAGTTTTATATAGGTATGACAACTAGAAAACTTAAAACTAGAATCAAAGAACATATAGCAGACATCAAATACAACACAAGAACCACAGCTTTGGCCAGATTATACAGCGAAGAACCTTTACAGATCGATTTTTAAAATAGCAAGTTAATTTATACATCAAGATTTTATTTACCATCCATAATCCGAGAATCAATAGAGATATTTTTACGCAATAAGGATATTTGCAATGATTCAGTGTCCATAGAATTACCTAAAATTTGGAAAGAGATGCTATGTAATTTTAGTAACAATAGTAGAAATTAATCCACGCTCGTAAATAGCCAAGATAATTTTATTTTTATTTTATATTTTGCAATGCTTTTCATTATGCATGTTGTCTCGTGACATTGTTTACCATGTTATTGTTTTGAAAATTAATCCACGCTCACCAATAGCTAATCTAATCTTTTAAATTAATTTTATGTTTATAATGTTTTTCATTATGCATCATGTCGCGTGATATTGTTTACTATGTTTATTGTTTTTAAATTATGTGAAAATATTTTCTATCGTTGAATAATTTTGAAAATGTTGCCGTTTGTGCAACGAAACGATCGCCAATCTTAATAAAGATTTTCTATCACTTTTTATAGCATTTTTAACTTTATCTGTTTATAAGTGATTATTATACATGTGTTTATGCACAGTTTCATTTTTTTTTTATTTATTGGCCTATCATTTGCTTTATTTTTGAAGTGATGGGGGATCATTTCAATTTGACATTCTTTAGATGAAAGCTTCACTGTTTTTTCATATAAAGATTGTATGTATTAATTTATGGAAAGTTTCATAATTGGCTCCACAGCCAATTGGCATATCTTGAAGAGCATGGTTTGTGCATAATTAATTTCCTTGTTTTAACTCACATATGTTATGTAAGTTTTACTAAAATATATCAAAGTAGTTTAGGAAAGTGAAAACACGGATAAATACAAAAAAAAAAAAAAAAAAAAAAAAAAAAAAAAAAAAAAAAAAAACAGACTGAAGTCATAAACACTTAAAAAAATTTTGGAAACAAATAAAAAAATTAGTAATCACTTAAATTTATACATTTGGCTTACTACAGTAAGTGTAGTTTGGCACAAAATTAATTTTATTTTTAAACCATATGCTTGATACCACATTGTTTCAGCATCGTGTTTTTTGCAGTCAATTTTGACTGAGGAACAGATTTCAGAAAATTAGCTAATACTACATTATATAATAATAAATTGGTACTTTTCAAGTATAGGGGCCTTAGCGAGAGAAGAAAATTTGGCAACATAATTTCTGGAAGCATATTCACTGTTTCATATAAAGAAGCAATATTTTCCAATATTTGTACAATTTATTTAATATAGAAAAGTCATTTATCTATTTTTATATACAAATATAAATGAATCGTATATAAAAAAGAATAATAATATCTATAAATTAAATTTATACGTATGAATTCGTCACAGATGTCATGATATAGGCACGATTTTTTTCTGCCCCCAATGTCAAATTCGCACCGTATAATTAACTGGCGCTAAAGCGTCGTTATTTTGTTTGATATGTTTACCCGGATATAGGTGATATAGTAACGAGGTTTTCGCCAAATTGGCGTCGGAAAAAATCGCGCCAATATGGGACGCTTATGACATCTGTACCGTAAATTCTGATAAAACAAACTGACAGTTCATAAAGGTATGTACAGGGTGATTCATATGTATCGAAACAATAGGCTATCTCCTTAAATATTGCCCCTAGAAACATACTTCCAATTGCAAAATTTCATAAAAAAAGATGCAAAATTTGATGAGTTAGGTTTCAACTCCATGGGGGGACTATATGCGAAAATACAAAAATTAAATTTTTATACGGCCCCCGTAGAGTAAAATTCCAAATTAGGAAAAATTTCCTTACCCATTCCTGGATTAAACACAAAAAAATTCATCTCGATATCTTCAAAATTCGCAGAGATATCCAAATCCAAAATTCGTGACTTACACCATTTATCCATGCCTCTGAGCGACGAGTTTTTGACTCATTTTGTAAAAGTTTTTGGGCTGAGCCAAATTTTAGTTATTTTTGCACGGATTAGGTCAATCAGAGATAATAATTTTAATACGCGTTTGTCTCGGGACTGGGACTGAGAATTTCGCCCAGGGGAGACCTAGGAATAAGGAAGCCAGTTCCGGTTCGGTATAACCAGTGCCGAGAGGTTCTGCTCTCTAAGCTGGTAGACGGGAGGGGCTGGGTTCGAACCCAATCGCGCCCTTCGGCCCAATCGTTCGGAGTTTTCAGTGGTTTTCTTCGAATCTTGGATAACCTTGCGTAAATACGGGTTAGGTTCCCTTAGAAAGACCTCCACGGAAGGCACTTCACCCTTCGTGCCCATATTCCTCGTGTAGATAATTGGCCGTAATAAATCACACCAACACCCGGTTTGGTATGCAAAAATACGTTAAGCCCGGCCCGGCCCAAGAATACAGACTTTTTTAAAGGCCTCGCCGGGAAGATAAAAAGCCTCAATTTGTGGGGTCTAAAATTATGAAAAACTCTTAATCGGCATGTTAGAAAAAGCATTGTTTCAAATTACGCATTTAACATTTATTTATGGACATTTAAATAGTACAACAAGGAGGTGGAAACGGCAAAAGTTAGACTGAATCGGAAGTTTAACAGTAGAAAGGCGGCGGTTTTTGTATACCTAGAAAGACGGAGAGCGGTCGTTTTGACCGCTCTATTTGAATGACCAAAAATAAAGCATTTTTTAATATTTTTTTGTTCAAACAAGTTTTTTGTCTGAGCGAAGCGAAGGCTAATACTCAGCGAAATATTACTGTCCGGACACTTTACAGCTACGATGGATATTAACGCCATGTCCTACTAAAAAAAAAAGCCTAATAAAAACCTTTCGTCAAGCATAACTCAAAAAATATTTCTAATAAAACACTCATACTACTATATATATTAAAACACACATACACACATAATAACGCCTGCATTCAACAGTTAAATGTATATATAAATATTATACAGACATACAAACATTAAATACAATAAACCCAACTGGAGTGAAAAATTAGCCAGAGGCAGGAATCGAACCCGGGACCACAGTATACAAGACTACTGCTCTAACCACTGAGCTACTCCGGCCGATGCCTGAGTCTGCAATTTCTCGCTAATAAACCATGTTGGGGAAGTCACCAGCCTAGACGACCATAAATATTTTTTCACTCCAGTTGGGTTTATTGTATTTATTGTTTGTATGTCTGTATAATATTTATATATACCTTTAACTGTTGAATGCAGGCGTTATTATGTGTGTATGTGTGTTTTAATATATATTGTAGTATGAGTGTTTTATTATAATTATCGTAGATCGATGTAATAGTAAAATCTATTCATCGTTGTCCTGTCATTCTAGGCTATCGTATAGATGGCTGGTGACTTCCCCAACATGGTTTATTAATGAGAAATTGCAGACTCAGGCATCGGCCGGAGTAGCTCAGTGGTTAGAGCAGTAGTCTTGTATACTGTGGTCCCGGGTTCGATTCCTGGCCCTGGCTAATTTTTCACTCCAGTTGGGTTTATTGTATTTATTGTTTGTATGTCTGTATAATATTTATATATACCTTTAACTGTTGAATGCAGGCGTTATTATGTGTGTATGTGTGTTTTAATATATATTGTAGTATGAGTGTTTTATTATAATTATCGTAGATCGATGTAATAGTAAAATCTATTCATCGTTGTCCTGTCTTTCTAGGCTGTCGTATAGATGGCTGGTGACTTCCCCAACATGGTTTATTAGTGAGAAATTGCAGACTCAGGCATCGGCCGGAGTAGCTCAGTGGTTAGAACAGTAGTCTTGTATACTGTGGTCCCGGGTTCGATTCCTAGCTCTGGCTAATTTTTCACTCCAGTTGGGTTTATTGTATTTATTGTTTGTATGTCTGTATAACATTTATACATACCTTCAAAAAATATTTGTTGGATTTCGTTTCTGATTGCACCAGAAGGTACCTATGAGGGCCACCTACTGAATGCACCTACTATGAAAAAGAAGTTCCAAACGGTTTAAAAATTATATTAAAAAAAACGGATAAAAAAGCACAATTTATCTGCATACGTCACAGAAATTTGGTGTGCGTCACTTTCACCGGTGGATGTTTTCGTAGACAACTGGTTTAAACACATGGAGCAAATAAAAAAAAATACGCACGCAGTAACATTGAATAGATCAGTTTCAACCACGTGATCACAAACCTTGCAACAACCCGTGGCAACCAGTTTTGGTGGGCAAACAAATAATAATCCGTACCACGGTGACCGTTATTAGCAAATCTGGCCTGTTGTATGACATACAATTGTGGATGATTAAAACAAAAGACACGTGTTTTATTGCTCCGGGAGGTTATCTTTCTCTGGATGTCTGTCTGTCAAACAGCATGCAATTTTCTTGTAAAGGATGATATTATTATGCAGTAAAACCTCGATAACGGACACACCCGATTAGTGGACACCTCTATTTAGCGGGCATCTTTTCGATTACCAGCCCGTAAATAACTGTACATTTTTTACTCTCAGTATCGGACACCTCCAAATCGAGGAGAAATTCTGCATTCTCGAGGTGTCCGCTATTCAGAAGTTTTACTGTATATATTATTGATAGTTATTTTACAGAGCCACACAAAAGAATAAGAACGAATGAAACGAATATAAACTAAATTCGGGATTGGTAGATCGCTGATGGTAATGTAATTTTAGGATGTTGTTAAAGTAATCCGCAGCATGATTTTTAGAGTTTCGTTCATCTAACGAAACCCTACCTGTCTAACTCCTTTGTCTGTCTGTCCGTCTGTCACAGATCCCGTTCTCAGAATCTATATATGCCGGAGACTTGAAAATTTGCATACTTATAGCTGAACACCACACATCAAACGGCAAATAATAAAATTTTGAAAAACTCTAATATTTAACCGTCTGGGCTCTAACTTGTGTATTTTAAAGAATTTATCTAACTCAGCCCCTAATTGAGTTAGAGACATTAAATTTTGCATACTTATAGCTAAACACCTCACATCAAACGACAAATAATAAAATTTTGAAAAAGGTCTAATATTTAACCCTCTGGGCTCTAACTTGTGTATTTTAAACTATTTTTCTAACTCAGCCCCTAATTAAGTTGGAGACATGAAATTTTGCATACTTAAAGCTGAACATCAAACGACAAACAATAAAATTTTGAAAAAGGTCTAATATTTAACCCTCTGGGCTCTAACTTATGTATTTTAAGCAATTTTTCTAACTCATCCCCTAACTAAGTTGAAGACTTGAAAAATTGCATACTTATAGCTGAACACTTGCGATAACACGATAAATCATAAAATTTTGAAAAAGTCATATTTAACCCTCCAGTCTCTAACTTCTGTATTTAAAGCAATTTTTCTAACTCAGCCGCTAATTAAGTTGGAGACATGAAATTTTGCATACTTATAGCTGAACACCTCACATCAAACGACAAATAATAAAATTTTGAAAAAGTTTAATATTTAACCCTATGGGGGTCTAACTTGTGTATTTTAAGCAATTTTTCTAACTCAGCCCTTAATTAAGTTGGAGACATGAAATTTTGCATACATATAGCTGAACATCTCACATCAAACGACAAATAATAAAATTTTGAAAAAATCTAATATTTAACCTCTAATATTTTGTCTCGCGCAATTTTTAAATTTAAACTGTTTTGCAATACTATTTTTTATTCATTTTACATAATAAGTGTAATGTTACGTAATTTCTTCTATTTCAGGCTTCTAACGCATGTTAATGAATTTATTTTACAATATCCTTTCTCTTTTAAAATTCACATGTAAATATAGTTTTTATGGCGTAATTTCCAATAAGTGCCTGCTTTTTATACCTAATTATTTAATTCTAATTTGAATTTTTTTTTCTGTTTATAATAGTAACGTGTAAATAATTTTTTTATTTGAAGCAAACATTATTGTTTGCACTGTTTATACAGTTGGCAACAGTTTAAATTAATACCATTTTTTAAAATGTGTAAAAAATATCTGTCGAAATGCTGAATATTTGAATTTAAAATAGAAATAAAACATCAAAAAATGTGTCAAATTAAAATAATTAATGGAATCTGCCCACCGGGATCTTCTATTGAATAAAATTATCTAAAAATTTTTAAATTCCCATGTATAGTTTCTGCTCCTATAAAACTTTTTTAATGGAACGATTTTGTCCAAATTTAGCATTAAATATCTCTTAAAATAATTCTTCGATTTGAAAACTGTATGCATCAGCGTGTTGATCAAACCTTTTGCTATAATACCACCGATTTTCATATTTTTATATGCAATGGTTTTCTTAATATTGATGAAGGAAAACCTCTGGTCACAAAAAATTCAAAACCGGCGGCGGCGGTGGCGGTGACAGCGCTAGTTACTTTTTTGAATAGAGAGATATATAAAAACGAAAACTTGTCTATCTGTCTGTTTGTAATTCTATAAAAATCCACAATTTGGAAGCCAAAATTGTGAAAAGGTACGTACATGTGTATTAAAACATGGCCGAGGCAACTAAAGTAATCCGGAATCGAAATAATTTATAGTTAATTTTTAATTAATAGAAAACCACCAATTTAACAGCATTTTTTTTTATCAAATTTAAACATTTTTCGTTATAGCAGTTGCCAGCAATTAAAAAACACAATAAAATTATTACTACAACAATTAATTTTCTACTGCAAGATTTCCATGTGAAAAATGAAAATGAAATAAATAGTTTTCCGAATTTAAAAAACGGAGAATATTACGTCATAACTTTTCTATTGCAATATATTCACGTGAAAAATGAAAATGAAATAAATAGTTGACGAATTTAAATGAAAGTGAATATAACTTCATAACTTTTCTATTTCAAGGTTTCCACGTGAAAGAGAAAAATATTACGTCACATTGGAAATATGAAGGACGTGGTGGATATAGTATAACGTCATATGAGTGTGAAAAATGTATTGAAGCATGATAAAATCCCGATTAGGGAGATATTGGCGTATTTTAACATTATTGCTCCAATTATAAATTGAAATAAGTTCATTTATAGCTGTATTCTTTTGCGTCTGTTATATACATTTATAGATTTTTATGTAGCGTTTTCATATGATTCATTCATACAACATTTCGACTGCTTTTTTTAATGTTTGTTTTGTGCTGTACGTTAAATTTTGAAATTGATTATTTAGAATAAACATCCTCCAAATT
This sequence comes from Maratus speciosus, assembly GCA_963932465.1. Lineage (NCBI taxonomy): Eukaryota > Metazoa > Arthropoda > Arachnida > Araneae > Salticidae > Maratus > Maratus speciosus. Next base: position 374,781,736 of record OZ010788.1, on the reverse strand, counting down.
CTGGGCAACGCCTGGCACTTTAGTTTGTAACAGATAAATGGCTTTTGTATCTGTACATCTAATGCTAATATTATAAAGCGTTATAATATTATAAAGTGTATAATATTATTAATGCTTGTACGTTTGTGAGGTGTTATCTCTGAAACTACATAACCACCTTAAAAAAATGTTGGTGGCCATCTCTGCTCCGAAAAAAAGACTATTTTATGTCAGTACAAGAACCTACATCGCTGCAGGAGCAAAAAAGATATAAAATTGAGATTTCTGCAATATTTATTGGGTTAGAAACTTTAAATTTGGTGCGGTAGTTACTTTTAAGATGTAAATACTCGTAATGAACGTTCTCTAAAAGGTTCAATTTCACGGATAAATGTAAAAATTCAAGAAAGGTTCTAAACTATGATTTATTTGGAATACTGAAATTTGTGGGATACTGTTGGGGTTAGAAACTAGAACTTTGACATGGTAGTAATTAATAAGATGTAAATGCCCGTTGTAGAACGAATTCTAAAAAATCGAAAGACTAAACAAAGCGGAAAAAGATATAAAGATGATCTAAGTAACGAAGTACATGGAATTGTTAGGAATATAAACATGAAAATTGACATGGCTGTATTTATCATGACGTAAATTCTCGCAATAGAGCAATTTCTAAAAATGTCGCTACATAAAACAGTGCAGAAACATAAAACTTTCGAAAATTTTCTATTTCTGTATTACTGCTGAGCCCAAAATCTTGAATTTTTGCTTCGGTTTAGTTTTAAAATATACAATTGTCTCTATGAATGGTTTCTAAAAAAATTAAAATTTAAAAAGATGAAATTAACGGAAAGCGATCTCAATTAGCATTAATTTGAAATTATTAGGAACAGCAACTTTAAATAATTCATAATGCTGCGCATTCATATATACTGCATGCAATTTCATAATTCCTCCGCAAAACATGCAATTTAAATGCAACAAAACTGATAGATACCCACCTAGCATTAAATAAATTGTGTAAATATTCAATAAAGACCTTTATAAAACAGTGAGTAGGTTGCCCGAAAGTACTTGTTAATGTGCTCCTTCTCTAGGCTTTTCTCTCTCTCGCCAAAACCACTAACAGAGGGAGGTGCCGTTTTAAATGTGATATGGATTTTTTATCCGATTCATGTTTCTAGACATTTTATCATAAAGTCATATTCTCAATTATCAGTAGTAGATTTTTTATATATTAACTTATTCTGGTGAAATTTCATAATCGGGTTCATATTGGCGTATGTTAGCTTGCATGATTTGCTGAATAAATATGTATGGATTTGTAAATAACTTCAAATGACACTTTGACAGCTCAAAAGTTATGCAGACGATATATTCAGATCTTGTTTCATACTTTATGTTGTAATCATTGCCAATTTCTTTTATTTAATACATGCTAAATGCAGCTCAACTTGTGCAGAATATGTTTGAAAACAAAACAATACAGCGTATGCAATGGCCAGCATACACTCATCATTTAAATCCGATCGAGCATATCTAAAACACACTCTAACAAAGCATTGCATGCCACTGTTGATGCATTCGGTACTTTGATACTATATCAGATTTTGAGGAGAAAATTTCTTAAATATTATCGAAAACCTTATTGCATCCGTGGAAAACAGATATTGTACAATATTAACTATTACGGAGGAGCACTCACCATATAAAGTACAGTCCATTCATTTTAAACAACATATATTTGTCATTTAAAGTTACTCAAATTGGTGCGGAGCGTCTGATTATGTTTTTGACATCATTTTATACAGTTAAAATACCGATATAAGTAATTTAGTGTTTCATTTTCTATTTTACTTTTAATATATTGCGGACTTTCAATTTTATATCCATGCATGGCTGTCTTGAATAGTTTGATTTCCCATTTTTTTAAACAGTGTTTACGATTTTATATATAAGATTTTGTAATTCTACGATTCGTTTATTTTCATCATTTCAATATATCGCAATTAAAGATAACATCTCATTTTCTTTGCTACACATGTTATTATTAAATCTATGTTCTCAGCAATATCGCTCAGACTAATCCCTCTGAGGGAAGTTCTAGTTAAAGTACATTTATTACTTGAATAATAGAATATTATTTTATTTATAACCGTTTTATATATAATATTAATTTTAGTTAAAGGAAATACAATATGTATAATCAATTATCAACAAAAATTACAAATATAAAAAAAATACACATTTTAAAAGAATTTTTTGGATTTGCTCAAAATATCTTAAATTTATATAATATAATTGCTTTTTTAAGTGTATATATTTAAAAACATAAATATTACAAAAATAACTTACATTATTCATTTTTACATTCTCTGCAAACACTCAGTTTTATAACTTTGTAAGTGCATGAGCCACAAACTGACTTTTTACAATCACTAAAAATATTCATAGTTTTATTCCGGCATCGATTGATTTAGCACTGTTTGCGTTTCGTACCCGAGATTGTAAGTGCACCTGTATTTAGAGTTAAGTCTGACAGCGGAGATGTCTTAGATGCGACATATTTTGTACGCAGTTCGTCAGCTAAATTCAAAATAAAATCACGACGCTTTATATTTACACCGGTAGTCTCTTTATAAATCACACAAGTATTTATAGCAGCTAAGTCCAGAATATTAAAGAAAAAACTTGCACAGGCCATCGTCGAGAATTTGATTTTGTTGAATATTTTCTTGCCATCTGGTCAAGTACATCCACATCGTATTTCGTTGAGTTGTTAAACTGAACAACCTCAGGCGTCATTTTTTCATTACCATTGAGGTCAGTGATATATTATTGTGCTTGAGAATTTGACTTGAATACAGTTCTCCCTTTGTGAGCTTGAAGGATTCAAGCACTTCTTTTTTTCCACGTTTCACAGTTCCAACAATGCTAAGTGCTTTATTTCTTAGAGTTTTGGCTAATCTCAACGTTATGAAAAAATTATCCGCTGTTATGTTCCTTCCTGTGTTATGAAATGGCTCTGCCGAGCGACAAACAGCATGCTCTCCAACAGTTTCATCTGTAGGTCCATTTTCATTTTTACCTAAATATGGAAAGCCATTCAACAAATATTTTTATCGAACGTCAGCTGCTAGCCAAAATTTAATCCCGAATTTATCGGGGTTTTGCGGCATATACTGTGTAAATGAGCAACGTGCCTTACTTGGGAAGAGTTGTTCGTAAAGTAAACAATTTTCAATAAACGAGTTCCAGATCTCTGACACTAGTGCAAATTGATCAGATCAAAGTCTTTCAGATCTTGTTGCCTTCAGATCAAACCGCAAATATCTGTTTCTTTGAACCTGTCCAGAGCCATTGTTTCGTGAAAAAAGTTTATTCCCCATGTCGTGGACCATAAGTTGTTTATTGAAATACCTTTAGAAATAAAAGCTCCACGAGCATACAGTAGGGAAATAAAAGCATCTAATTCGTCTAAATATATATTCTAATGCGGATCCTGCAAACATCGATGAGCTTCCGCTTCTGTGCACATTTTTATGAAACGAAGAATCTTTTCATTTATGAATAGTGTCCATGCACTTGTGAAATTCCCTAACATTACATTTCTAGTGGCAAATGAACTTGGTCTAGGAACTTCTCTCAACACATTCTGCTGCTGTCGTTTTCCTGAAGAAATATTACAGAAAGAACTGCCCATATTGTTCGATCTTTTGCTACTTCTACATTTTACTCATTTCCTTCATTTTGGGAACGTACTCTTTGTTCTTCACTTTTACGTAGTAGTTTACTTTTCTTTTGACGTTTTCTGTTTTGTTTTCGTTTTCTACCACGCGTGGTACTCGCATGACTTGAATAGACATTTATAAAAAAAATTCCCTTCATTTTCAGATTCAGACGAAAAATCTGTTTGTGCAGTTTCAGTAAACAAACGGAATTCATCCGCGGAAGAGGATTCCCTTACATTTCCAGGGTAATATTCATCGTCAGATAAATTTGAATTTTCATCTGTACCAGAATCGGTTTCAGATACAGTCCGCAATATTTTTAGAAACTCTTCTTCTCACAGATTGCTTTTACCAAGCGACATAGCGTGAAAAAAATGTACATCTGATCAGATCAAGAACTTCAAAAGAAATAAATATCTGTTACTAAAAAAGCAGATGCTTTTGAACATGAAAGGAATTTTACGTGACCAGCAGGTGTTTTTCAATCCCGCTTATTCTCCAAATGACAGCAGTCTATTACTTGCCCTACGAAAAGAATCACGTGACAAGCAGATGTTTTTAACATCCCTCCCAACCTAACGTATGCTTCTTAACATGAAATGTTATTAAAATTATCTCGAAAAGAAAGAATAATCGTTCGAAGGCAGCAAAAATTGAAAAGTAACTGTAATGTTAGATTTTATTTCTTCAGCGGTCAAAATGACCGCAACCCGTCTTTCTAGGTATACATATTTATAGGGTTCATAATATTGTGTAAAAAATTTAAAATTTTTGCGCTACATAATCCTTATGAATAATTAGGAAAATTCAATAAACAATGTAGAAATCGAAGAATATTTAAGAAAAATACAAGCGTTTGAATTTCATTTTCAGTCAAAATGACCGCTCCCGTCTTTCTAGTGTTAAGCTACAGAAGGAAGGTACTTTTCCACGTGCAATTTTTTAAAAAGCATTTAAACACTTTATTAGGAGCCAATCAATGTTTAAAACTTTAAATGCGTTTTTCTGCATGATGTTTTTTTTTTTTTTTTTTTTTTTTTTTTTTTTACCATTTCTCGTCATTAAATTATGTGAAGAATCGTAAATAAAAAAGGTGCAAACTTGGAACATGTCTTTTTTGATTATTACTTTGATTATTGATGATTACTTTTTTTAAAAAATAAAAGCACTTTATTTGTAGTGGTGCCCGCAATCATTATTTTTTTTAAATAATCCCATTTTTCAATTCCTAATATTAGCTCACACTCTCCCTATATTTATTTATTTATTTATATATTTATCTTGTTCAAATTTTCAATCGTTAATAAAATACTCATTATTCATCCTATCAAGTTGAAATATTTTTTTTAAAACTTGTACTGGATGGCAATTGATGTTAATACAGTTTTTTCAAATATTAATTAATTAATTAAATTTTAATTAATTAATTTTGGTTTTGCATGGGAAACAAAATTGCGGCCATTGGTTGTTGAAGATCAATTAAAGTATTTTCAATAAGGGGTTACCATGGGGACGTGGCTGGGGACCTATGAAACTTGCTTCCGCAAAAGAGTCGGAATAAGTGGAAGAATAAAGGACTGCGGACGAAGATGGGCCGCTCGCCACGGCGCTTGACCCACCCGCCCTCCCCCAACCGCCGACCACGTGGCTGGGGACCTATGAAACTTGCTTCCGCAAAAGAGTCGGAATAAGTGGAAGAATAAAGGGCTGCGGACGAAGATGGGCCGCTCGTCGCGGCGGTTTCTGTTCTGTCGCCATTTACCGCCAAGTTTGTCACCAACTTGGCGATATATCGCCAAATTTGGCGGCCAAAATGAGTCTCCAAAAGTGACGCCAACTTGGCGATATCTCTAATATTTCGCCAAATTCCCATAGAGTTCCATTGTAAACCTACTTGCTTATAGAAAATCAATAAATTGAGATATTTTAATGCAACAAAAACTAATATTAGCTTAAGGGATTATATTAAAATTTTCTTTGATGGCCTAAGTAGTAATTGACTTTAAAAACAAAATTTTTATATTACTTGTTATATTTTAATTTTAAATGTCCTTCGGGAAATTTGTTATTGGTGGCAATCAGGTTACATCCATTGTTGAAGCGAAGAAAGAAAAAAAATAGGAATTACCATATCATTACGGATGCCGTTTTCGTACTTCAATTAAAAATAACTTTTTATAAAACTTTGAACAGAAAATGCTGTCACGATTTAAGGAAAAAAAACGCATTTTTACTCATATAGCTGTTACACTGAAATCGAGACGCTAGTCTCAGAGAGCTTCAGTGAGTGAAAATGACGTCATAGTAAAAATGAAAGGAGTATTTTCTTTGTAACTAAATATTTTACTGCGAATGCGTCTAAAAGTGAATTTCTTGATTTCGTCGGCAGCCAGATTAGAACCTGAAGTCAAGAATGTGATTGTTTACATCCAAAACTGTAACTGGCAAACGTAACGCCAATAGGGACTCTGCGGCTGAGTGGTCAAAGCACCAGTCAGCTAATCGCTTGTGCGTAAGAGTTTGTGGGTTCGATTCCCGCTGGTTCCATTGCACACACACTTTGTATGGAACTCCCAGGGTGTATTTCTCTTGTGTTGTAATATTTCCTTGTGCTATCTTGTCTCCGACTTATAAGCGGCCTCTCATGTCAAGCACACAAGTCGTATGTTTGTTATTCAATAAATAAATAAACGTAACGCCAAGCTTTGGAATATATTTATTAATAATCTAAAATATTATTGAAATAGTGAATATGAATATGAAATGTAAATTTTGCAATGGTGAAAACGACGTTATGTTTAGAGTTCGTTGATAACAAAAATCATAATTGTGTCATAGTGACGCATTTTTCGCTGATTTTTCATTACGCAATACCAAAGGTCAAAGCCTCATATAAAAACTACATAATTTTTTATCTAAATTGCATTTTACTGAATACGTATATGGATAAAGTTTATTTTTTTAATAATTTTTAGCGATTGAAAATAAACTTTCGTTATAAATAATATTTGTTTTAAGAGTATCGCAGTATAATATTGACACTACATTTTTGTATAATTGACACTATATTTTTGTATTCAAATCTTTGGTCAGGTTTCGACTAATTATCTCTTGCACATGAAGCTTTCGTCTCTGAACTTTGAGCCATTTTACCATCATATTTTTCCTGAAGATTCAATTTACCTCTGAAATTGAGACCAGTAACTGACTTTCTTTCCTGGATGTCCTTGTTATTCGTTGCGAAAGTAGCTTTCAGACCGTCTTTCGTAAACCTTTTGCTGTCAGTCTCCCACCTCACAGGCATTCTTCTCATCCTCATAACCATAAATTCGTTGCTATCAATACTTTTGTTTTTCGGGCTACCAATATTTGTCCCAATCCTCAGTTACTTAGTTTTGAACTTAATTACATCAACGCTATTGCTGTTGACCGTGGTTATTCCTCTAATATTATAGATTCTAATTATAAGAAATTGGCGAAACCCATCCATTCTGAAAAGCATTATAATTCTAACTCGAATATTTCAGTTGTGTTGCCATTTTCCCCTAAAATCAGTCAGAAAGTTGCTACAAGCTTAAGAAGATTTTTTTTTTTTTCAAATCTCAAACACCGCATTGATCGACTAGATAACTGGGGTATTTACCAAATCTCTTGCCCGTGTGGCTGACTAAACGTGCTCTTTGATTTCGTTTATCAGAGCATGAAAGTTATATTAAAAATACGGAGCTTAAACGCTCTTCTATTGATCAACATTGTCGGTCTTTTCAACATAGGTTCAATTTTTCCTCAGTCATCATTATCCAGAAATGTTCTTCTAACCTTGATCTTCGTTTTTGTTGAAGCTTACTACATCATTAAAAATTCTCACTCTTTGGTCAATGACATATCTAGTGCTGCTAATTTTCCAAGTATTTGGAAAGCATTAATTTAATTTATTACCCCTTTTTGGTTTCTTTTTCTCTCGTTCTCCGATAGATGTCACTTCTTGTCCACTCTGTCGTTTAATCTTCTTCTATCTCATTGGTTGTTTTTGGCGCATTCATAACCGTATCGTGTATATAAGTCGGTGCGCCTCATCCTCACAGCCTTGCTTTTTTTCTAGCACGCTGTGTCTTGTTTTATTATGCACTGAAGAAGAAACTCGGTAGTAGATTCGAAGCAGCTGTTTGCTGCTTTTCATGTATTATTTGTGAATTTTTTAACGTTGGTTTGCTGCTTTTAACGATCTCTTATATTATCTGTATGACACTGTGTATGATTGTATAATGCACACTTCCTCACATATATACAGAATAAATACATGTATGCATGAGGGTTTTTTCAATGGAGCCGTTTATCAATTTTTAATGCACATATAGTAGTAAACGTTTTTGAGAACTCTGTCCTACAGGGATTCTATCAGCACCAATAAAATAATCGTTACGTAAAGCATAATATTTTTTGTCCTTATTATTCGAGTGATATAGGGTTTGAAACATTTCGATATTTCTGTAATGGTATCATTGAATTGCACAAAGCTTTAAATTTCCGACTGCTCCATTCATCAAAACCACAATAACTCCTAAAATTAGAGCCTGGTTAATATTGAGGCAAACTGTCATAATTAGCTTTGAATAGTAATCATTGGCTTTTTAAAAAGCAGAAGCCCCACCAGTGGCCGAGAGGTTCTGCTCTCGAAGCTGGTAGACGGAGGTGCTGGGATCGAACCCAATCGCGCCCGTCGGCCTAATCGTACGGAGTTTTCTTCGTTTTCTTCGAACCGTGGATTTTCATGCGTAAATACCGGTTAGGCTCCCTTAGAAAGACCATCACGTAGGGAACTCACCCCCTAGGGCCTATATCCCTCGTGGTGATAATTGGCCGTCATAAACACAACTATTAAAAAGCGGAATTTCTGTTATAAGGTATGCTAAAATTACTGACGGTAAACACACGTGGAAAGTTTTCCCTGCAGTAATCAGACTCTGCTTAATGTTATTAAACTTATATTCATGAGGAATATATTATATGCTTTGTCTTAATATCCCAAGTCACAAAAACTATAATAATTTAAATAAATTGTAAAACTAATAATATTATCTACTGGATATACGGATGTAGTACACTAAGTTGCTTCAACAGAATTTTTAATTTATCGTATCCATCAAAATTGTAATATATTTCTTAACATAGCATATATAATGCTTTTAATTTATCCCTGTTTCGTAAAACGTTATCATAGTTTTGAACTTTTACAAAGCCTTTACTCAATTGTAATTTTCCAATGCAGGACAAAATAATTAAAATTTACTATAAATAATCATTTATGAAATATCATCAATGTTTTACACAATTTTAGCGATAAATTCTAAAGTCCAATATTTTGAAATTTCAATCTAAAATACTTATTAACTTAGCAAATTAAAACAATTGTAACGTTTGGCGTTTACGCCATTCTGTTTCAGAAACCTTTTAAATCTAAACCCAGTTAAAATAAAATAATTCCAATTGTTTATAAGCTAGTTTAGAATTATGAATATATATATCTTCTTTAAGAATATATGTAAACCCTTTGGAGCGAGAATGTTTAGTAAATTTCAAATTCTCATATATTTTAATTTACCTTTGTTTGAAAAATCATTTTTATAGCTTTAAGCTTTTAACAAAGTCATATTCAAGCTTTCATATATCAAAGCTTTTTCATATAGTCTTCAAATATGTAGCAGAATAATTAAAATAAATTTAAAATGATTATTTATCAAATCTCATCAGCATGTTGCAATATTTTATGGATTAATTCTGAAATCCAACATTTTAAATATTTTAATCTAAATGTCTTATTAAATTAGCAAATTGAAACAACTCTAACAATTGCCTTTTACGCCATTCTATTTCAGAAACCTTTTAAAACTAAACATAGATGAAATAAAATAATTCCAGTTGTTTATACCGTTAGTTTAGGATTATGAATAAATTGTTTCTTTAAGAATTTCAGCAAACACTTTGCAGCCAGAGTGTACTGTAAAATCCAAATGATTTGCAGGAACAGTTTCCGAAATTAGTTTTACTTTAATTTATCGCATGAGATTTCTGCATACTGCGCAAGGAAGGACCCTTGAATTTATTATATAATTTGAAATTTCAGAAAGTTATTGTTGAAGTAACTTTTGGCGAAGAAAACCGCCTCTCCGCCGGAATTAAATGTAAAATGCAGGAAGTTATCCTGGAAGTTATTGCCCTGGAGCTATCATATGCAAGAATAAATTTAAAGCCACGGAAATTTGCTTCTAATTTAGAAAGTTTCATGTCGTCTAAAGCTTTGCCCTTTGAGAATCTATTTGGAATTATAGAAAATGTGAAGGTATTACGAATCTTAGACCCATTTTGATATATTTTAATCATATTTTAACGAAAGTGTTTAGATACATAATGTTGTGGATTAGATCACCGACAGATAGGATTTTTATGTAATTAATAATATTTATATTTTAATGAAATATTTTTTTAAAAATATTTTTTATAATTTAGGTAATCCTACACTACGTTTAAATAGGAAAATTTTGATTAATATGACAAAATAATTTTACCATTTTATTTGAAAGATTATAAAGATAGTTATATGTTTTCCTTATAGGATGATTGAAGTGTATTTATTATAGATGTTTTTGGTTCACCTTTCAAATCGGAAGTATGTATTTAAGAAACTGGAAGTTGTCTTTCACTGTAAAAAAAAAAATCCGTCCAGTTTCCCTGTAGGAATCGGAAAAATAGTTGTACTTATCGTACCGGAAAATTTTCCGACGCAGCTCGAAATAAAATCCGTAAAAAAAAGGAAATAGCCAATAAAACAATATTTTACGGATTTTATTCCGAGCTGGGTCGGAAATATTTCAGGTACGATAAGGGCAACTATTTTTCCGATTCCCACAGAAAAACTGATCGTATTTTATTTACAGTGTTTAGTGAGCTTTAGAAAGGGAAATCTTTTAATATTTGATTAAGAAAACTACATAAAATTTCGGAGAGTTTTAAGAACTTAAGGTGAATATTACTAATATATTTAAAGAAATAAAAACCTGAAAATAGTTTTCTAAAAATCTTTATTTTTATCATCAGGAAAATTTTAAGATTCAAGCTTTGAAAGCTTGAATTTGACGCGTTATAACGTTTTTCCTATTTAGAATCTATTTCGAACTAAACAGAATGTGAAGTTATTACGAATCTTAGGCATTTTGATATATTTCAATTATATATTTTTCAGAAAATTTTTAAATAGATAATGCCGGGATTACACAGTCGACATATAGGAATTTTCTGTAATTAAGTAAAATATATATATATATATTAATATTTGATTAAAGAAAAGTACGTTATATTTTTTATCGTTATAAAAATTATATGCAATCTGCAAAAAAATATCACAGTAAAAAATTTTGTTATCAAGTTATTTATATGGGTTTCGTTAAAATTAAAGATACTAGTTTAATGACGTCTAAAGCTTATACGTTTAAAAGAACACGTAAAATTAAAGAAAAGGGTAAAATATTATGCAAATCAGGTATTTTGATATTTTTTATTCATATTTTAGAAAAAGCACTTCGATAAATAATACCTTGGGTTAAATCGGCATCCTTTAGAGTTTTTCTGTATTAAAAAATAATGAAATACAATAAGAATAAAAATACTGATGTTTGAATAAAAGAGAGTATTTCATCTATATGCTATTTGTATATATATATAATATTTAAAAAGATTAACCATATGCTTATTTACAGTTCTTTTAAATTTTGATAAAAAGCACTAACTTTGCCCCACAATAATGCATCTCTTCTTTAGCTTTGCCATTTGAGAATCTGTTTTGCATTATAGAAAATGTGAAGGATGTTACGAGGCTCAGAATTTTTTACATATTTTAATCGTATTGTAGAGAAGTTATTTAGATACATAATGCAATGGAGTAAATTTCCGAAAGTCATGATTATTTTTCTGAAAATGTTAATAACGTGTCAAATATATATATATATATATACTAATTGTTAAATAAAACATAGTACTTTATTTTTTTGTGTGTGTTTTTTTTTTGTTGTTGTTTGTTTAAAAAATATAGAATTTATGAAAAAATATTATTGTCAAAATTATCAATTAAAAATTTCTAATAATTCTAAATTTAACATTTTATTTAACAGATATCAGCTTAGGTCATATAAAACTTTCAACTTTGAGAATCTCTCGTGTTTATAACAAATGACATGGTATTACGGATCTTAGGCATTTGTATATATTTTCATTATATCTTAGAGGAAATGTTTAAATGCACAATATTAAGAATAAAATCGCCTGCAACTAGGATTTATATATAAATAATCATCATGTAGTTTAAAATATTCATATTAGAATGAATGACAACATTCGATGTTTTAAAATATTATTTTAATATTGTAGTTTTAAATTTTCATAATTAAATATTGTTATACATTTTTTATCCTCCTGTATGGAATATCTATTTAACTGTGTTTTAAAAATACATAAATTTAAAAATAATTTCATGGCTTTTTTTAGTATATATTTGAAAAAGAATTCTGTAAATGTTAAAATAATTCTTTATGCAACATTACTTCAGGGATTTATAAATATAAGAAACATTCCTCGGACCCTGAACTATTATAGATTTACAAATTATTATTAAATAAGTGAAACCTGCATTTATCTTAACATTTGAACTAAGTAAAATAACAAACTATAACAAAGATATAAATTATAGTGGTAACTTTTTCATAGTTGTCTCATAATTCATATGTTCGAAAATTAGTCCATCAGTTATCATCCAAGTCGCTTTCATCTTTCAAAAGTAGCACAAGTTACAAGCGTGTTTTTTATTTTAGGGGACACTAATTAGTGAAATCTGCTATTATTATAAAATAAATGAACTGTTCAATTTTATCTTCAAAATGTAACTGTTTAATTCAACTATTTAGCAACTATTATGAAACTATTTATAAACAATTTATAAAATTATTCAGTGAAATCTGTTATTGCTTTAAAATAAATGAATTGTTAATTTTTATGATCAAAAGCAAACAGTTTACATCGTTATAACTGAAATCAAAGATAAGTTCTTATTAATGAAATTGTGCATTGATTTTTGAAATAAACATGAATTCAAAGTATATCTTTCGGGCACTGATTTTTTATTTTTATTTATTTATTTATTTTTGCAATTATTAACGACAGGGTATCCAACCCGGGCGTTCCAAGTTACACAGCATATTTCCCGGTGTGAGGAGTATAGGTGATATCTATTTTGAATGGAAAAGTGTAAAAAATTTTTGCAAGATTTAACATATTTTTTAGATTTTCCACTGGCTGCACGAAAAAGAAATTTTATATAAACGATATCAATTATGTGTTGAAATATTGCTTTGAAAATTATTAAAATAATACTTTCGTATTAGCTTCATACCAGTGGTAAACAGATAAAGATTTCATTAATTACAGCAGCCTTTTGGATTTTGATTATTACAGTAGTTGTTCGATTATATATCTGTTAGTGTCGAGTTTTATTTATTATTTTTCGAAATTTTTTAACTTCGCTATGAAACATTAGATGTAAATAAATACTAAACTATTTACATTGTTTTAAGTGAAAACGCGTTAATCGTACATAAGCGCCAGCAAACGATATAGAGCTTCATATTTTTTTTTTAAAACATGCTTGAAAATTGATTTAAAGACTTTAAACAAATCAGGAAATTAAGATATAGTTTGCAAACAAATTGCATTTGAAATTACATTTTTTTCTTTCTTCGGCTTGTGCGATGTTTAGTAATTAATAAACTTGCAAAAAAGCGAAATGTATTACTCATTTGTTATTTTTGTCTTATAATGTATATTAGACGCCTTTTTTGTGAAACATTTTGATGTATACATTTTCTCATTCTTTGTAAAAACTGAATTCTGAAACCTACTTTGAAAATTAATATATTCAGCAGAAAACTTTTAGTTCTAAGTTTGTGATTCAAACATAATGTGAAATAAATCGTAATGTAAACGGGCCTTTCATGCCGCATGAAACCTGCACTCACATACACACTGTTCCATGTAGCGAGACATGCCGCGCCACCTATAATTAAAATTACAGTGACTATAATCTGAAGTGAAGTGAACTAAGCTTTTGAGTATTGTGTTGAGATGTGAGTGTCGGAGAAAGCGGCGGTGCGCTGCTTCTGTGTTAATAAATTATTATATCAAGTAACCAGCGCTTTGTAATAATTTGAGTTATAGTGTGAGTTATTCACCACACACGTTTACACGTTTAAAAAAATATATATGTGGTTTATAAAAGTCCATCAAGGAACGTCTCCTCAAAGCCCATATTCAGAATATTTTGAAGAAAAAAAATACTAATGAAACTACTTATGCTTGTAATAAAGGATCGGTTAAATGTTCGGCGGAATTCTAGTAAAAATTCCGTAAAAAAATAAAATACTTGCGAATAAGTTTGTATAATATATTCAATTTGCGTGTTCCTGAAATTATTTAATTTTACACCGTTTCATTAACTGAATAAGTTTTAAGTGTATCTTAAAAGTAACTGCCCAATTAAGAAAGCTCTTCGTGACATTTCAATATTGAATAAGTCGTTATTTCCATTGCATTAATACTATTCTCTTATTGTCTACGATGCTAACAATATGGATGACAAACTGACAGTAATCAGAATAAAATGTTAATTTTGAATTTGAAGCAATATAATGATTTTTTTTTTCTAAACCATCATTAAAAGATCATTAAATTTCATTATAAATACATATAAATATACAGGGTGGTTCATAATTACATGTCAAAAATATAAAAGCAGGTAGAAAGGACCTAATTAAGCAGATTTTGTATAGAATGATGGTGCGGAAATGCAGTCTTGCGTAGTAGAGGACGCTGTTGAATGTTGTGGATGAACGCTCTTCGTTGGCTTGAATCATCATTTCCGGCACGGATTTTGAGCAACATGATTTATTACACCAAGGCGGAAATTGCCGACCTATACATCATATACGGGATTGCGCAAGAAAATGGATTGGCTGTTCAAAGGTATCAAATTGAACGTTTTATGGGCGGTATTCTGTCGAATCCCCGAACACTTGAGCTTCTTCATTAGGAGTTGTGCGCGAGTGGATCGTTTTATGCTTCCAAGCGTGATAAGCAGTGGCGTAGCCAAGGGGGGGGTCCAGGGGGTCCGGACCCCCCCCCCCCCGAAAGTAGACCTGGTTTACTGAATCATGGATACCTGCTAAGACAGAATCACAAAGGATGTATAAAAATTCCGCTTTAGAGAGGTGTTCGTCTTAGAAGGTATAATTCAAAGATATGTCTTTCTTCGGGACTATGAACTTTTCCGTTTTAGGCAGGTTTCCGTTATAAGTACTTTCCGTTTTCACAGTATCCCTTAAAACTGCTAAAACGTACGCACTTCCCAAACTTTTTTCTTTCAAGTACCCCTTTCTTAGGTTTTTCATTTCGGAGTACCCCCCTTTCTCATAAACACGCCCCCTCCCCCCTCTACTCAAGGAGATAACGTAAACATGCTTATTTTCATTAGTAATCTTCTTATCACAACCATATAATAAATCGATGCAAATTACATTGATATTCCTAACATTTTTGCGACTTCCGCCATTACCGATAATATTTTCACATACCCCCAGCAGACCCTTCACGTACCCCCAGGGGTACGCTACCCCAGGTTGGAAATCGCTGCTATAACACAACCTCTGAAGAGCATAAATCTATGTGAAGATCACCTATCTCAAAGGAAAACAATTCAAGGTTCGGCGAAAACAACACTATGTATTTGTGCTTGCTAACGTTTGAAACCTATCTGAAATGAAACTTGTTCCAATTATGAATCCTTCTTGGCAGGTTTTCTGAAAACACGGAATCCTCTCATAAACAAAAATATTTTATTGTCCCGAGACGAAAGGATAACTATGCAAGTATACCTGCTATTCCGTTTACACAAATTTACTGTAACTAGATTAAACGTAAAACTTCTTTATCTTGGACTTCGATGGGGTTCTGTTGTCGACACTTTTGGGAAAGAACGAGTTTATACGAACGCAATAACGGTACATTGGTTGAGTTTCGTGACCCTTGCCTTTGTTCACTTTATAGCGGACAATATTAACAATTACTTTAAATCTGCTGCCTGCAATAAATAAAAGTAACTTAAATTTTTGGACTGGTTATTTGTTACCACTTTCAAAATATACTGGCGAGAAAAATTAATAGAATAACCATAAAAAGGTGCTTTATGTTAATTCTATTAAGGGAACTTCCAGAAAGGTAACTCAATGTCAACGTTATCACGAAGTCCAATGGGATTAACATTCGCTACAGAAATATATGCAAATTTTTCAGCCTCAGCCCGTTCTTTCGGTTCACGTGTGAAAAGGAGCGCACGTGGGTAATTTGAAGTCTATTTTTAAGGATTGTACGTGTAATTAGGTAAAACTTTAACTTCTAGTAGGTGGAATATGTTGTTCAGAAGATATTTGACCGATTTTGAGAAAATGCGTGCGATAGGGAGAATGGAAGCAGGACAGACACTCTTAGGGTTCTGTAAAGACTTAAAAATAGCCAAAAGCGTCATGTCAAGAATCCGGAAACGGTTTAAAGACACTGGTATAATGTCCACAAACAACCAGGTCAAGGTAGAAAACGCACCACAATAGGCTCTCAGGACTATAATTTGCCAACGATTGCTAAAAGAAATAGGCAATTGACGTCAATTCAGATTGTAGGGAGTTTGCTGCAGCAACAAGAACTCGACTATCCTGGTTTACTGTGAGTGACAGGCTGCATGCAAGGAAACCCATGATTTGTGTCTCACTAACTCCGGTAGCGAAATGCGCCCGGTTAAAGTGGTGCAGAGATCATCGTCATTGGAGTACCATGGACTGGAGCCGAGTTCTCTTTACCGATGAATCCCGATTTTGTTGAGAGAGTTACTGCAGATGTGTTACCATATGGAGGGAGAACATCACACGCAATAAGGCTGGAAACATCCGTGAAAGGCATCGAAACAAAGGTCGTGGAATCATGGTATGGAGGGACATCATTTTGAATGGCCGCAGTGACCGACATATTTTTACCAGTGCAACTGTGGATGCTGAAATATACAGAGATGAAGTTCTTGATCATCCTGTCAAGTTGTTTAAGGGTGCAATCGGAATATTCGGAATTTTATGATTATTAATGGTTTAGAATGGAGATACCACCTTCCACGGAACTCCTAAGTGTCCCTCCCAGAGCTGCATAAATCCGACTCGTCCGAAGCTTGCTGCTGAACTTGGAGAAAGTTCTAAAACAGTTTCGAACCATCTAAAATAAAATGGCTGAGAAGTACAAAAACAGAAATCACCATGAACCATTTTTACACATTCTAATACTTCCAAAAAAGTGCTAATCTATCACAAATAAACTTATTACAAAAATTTAACTTCCTTAAAGACGACCAGATATCGGAAGCAACTATTAGATCGAATATGGTGTCAAAAGGGGCGAGACATGAAACATGGAAACCCAAAAGATTATGGCTGAATAAGACAATTGTAACAAAACTGCTTTTTCCAGCCCGAACTATATATGATGTGTTTGCTTCTTAAATTACTAGTTTCTGTAGCTGAAAATGCAAGATATTTTTCTTAAAGTTAAAACCTTCCCACATAGCATTTTTAGTTTGCAGAAAATTTGCAACAGTCTTGCTTTGAAAACCTGCGAAGTTGCAGTAAGCTCAGCATGTAAAGACTGAAAGTTCATAACAAGACTGCAGCAAGATAACACAAACGCCGAAGTCACCACACTTTGAACTTGCAGCTAACTTGTCGTGCAAGTTAAATTCATAACTGTATCAAATTTATTGCAAACTAACGACAAACAAGTAATCAAAAATATTGCAAACTTACTGCAAAGTAGTAATCTTTCCATGTCCACTATAAGTTTAATCCCTTCGAAGGGGTCCATAGACCTGATGAAGTCTATTGATGCGAAAGCGCCGTCAGAAGGTGCATGCAACGGTTTTATCACCATAAACAAATTTAGGTAATATTTGTACTTTTCATTTCGAGCATTTTTTGGTATTTAATAAGTATAGCGTTTAGAAAAAGGGGTGCCTACGGAATAAAATTTCTGCGTATGTGATGATTGTCTATTATCTCAACAGATTAATTTTTTGCTTTTGTCACTTTCGTTCGTAAAGACAGTCTTGCATCAGTTTCAGAACAAACTACTCATGCAAGTGGGTGATGGTATACCTTGCGGGAGATTTGCTGCGAATTTCTTAATTCAAATTTGTCACGGCAAGATAATATCAGAAAAAATCAAACTTGCTGCTAATGGATTAAGTAAAATAATGCTATAAAAAGTGATAAAATATCTTTATTAAGATTGACAATCGTTTCGTCGCACCAACGGCGACATTTTCAAAATCATTCACGATAGAAAATATTTTCACATAATTTAAAAACAATAAATATAGTAAACAATGTCACGAGACATGATGCATAATGAAAAACATTGCAAGCATAAAATTAAATTAGTTATTTGTGAGCGTGGATTAATTTTTATATAATTTAACAAAACAATAACATGGTAAACAATATCACGAGACAACATGCATAATGGAAAACATTGTAAAACATAAAATAAAAATAAAATTATCTTGGCTATTTGCGAGAGTGGATTAATTTTTACTATTGTTATTAAAATTACATAGCATCTCTTTCCAAATTTTAGGTACAATTTTTTGCTGCTAATGTTCATGCTATCTGGGTTATCTCAAAAACTCCCATAGGCAGCGCGGCGTATCGCATGAACGGCTCATGCATATGACACTTATGTGAAATCATTATCGAATATCTATTACAGCAAAAGTTCTTAATTCAATGGCAAGAAATTAAACATGGAAATTGCTGTTTTAAACTTAACCACTTGATCCTAACTTTATTGTAGGCAAATGTTATGTAATATGAAACTTGATTTAACCCATTCGCTGCCAAAACTATAAAGTAAGACTTTTCAAATTTTTTGTTAAAAGTCGTTTGCTACCACAAATTCAGAAAGGTAAATTTCGCTTTACTAATACAGTGAAATTTCTGCCAATAAGTGAGGCAAATTTTTTAATTCTAAAATTGTGGTGACAAAGTAATTAATAAATTAAAGCCACGAGTATACTCGTGGATGACAGCTAATGGGTTAATTAAATTTAACTCTTCAGAATGCGCTCAGCTTTTTACATCATAGTGAATATTTTTCATTGGTAAATATTAATGTAACTTCAATGTATTATTAGTTGCAGTTATAGAGATTGGCCTTACATTTCTTATCCATGCTTTTTTTTTAAATTAAGAAATTAAATAAGGATATACCTAAATTCTTAAAGTTACTCGAAATACTTCTATTATACATACACAGTCAAGACAAGATTGCAAGGGACTGGTAAAAAGCTCCATTTTAGACAGGCTTCCATAGAAAGAAGTGTGATTAATTATACTTCTAAGGTACACTACTTCAATAAGATCTATTGTTCGTTTCGCAGGGATTCTGAAACTCTTCCGTTCCAGACAGGATTCCGTTATAGAAAGATTCCGCTTTCACAGGCTTCACTATGTTTCACTAAAGAACGATGAAAATCCCCTTTCAGACAGGTTTTCAGCAAATTTAATTATATCGCAATTCATATTAAGACCATGTAACGCTTCGGTTAAAGACAGGATTCTGTTATAGACAATTACTATTTTGACAAGTTTTATTCTATTCATATGACATAAATATGTATATTTATATAAGTACACAAAACTTGTAAAAGTGGAACCTGCCTATAACGGAATTTTGTCTTAAACAGAAATGTTCCATAGTGCTACGGAAAAGAATACTATACAAATACACCTGATAACACGAAAACCTGTGTAATACGGAATTTTCCAGCAATATTTACGATTTCATCTTGACAGGTTTTATTATATATATAACCTGAAGGAAAAATTTTGGACCCCCCCCCCCCCGAAACGAAATCCTGGCTACGCCACTGGTGATAAGGGAACTGTAAGATATCGCAAAATCCCTGCAGTGGAAGAAGCAGCATAACGCACAGTAGAAGATTGTGCTTCAACAATCTCAAAAGCTGTTAGACATGCGTTGGGTGTGAACCGTTTCCTTGCTTAGCCCCATACACGAAATGTATGTCGGCATGCTCCAAATTGGTGTAACGATGCTTGTTGCTCGAAATCCGTGAGGGAATGACGATTCAAGTCGGCGAAGCGCTTTCATCCACCAAACTTAACAGCACACGCTATAGCCTCAACGCTGCATTCCTGCACCCACATTCCTATGAGAAATCTGCTTATTTAGGTCCCCTCTATATGCCTTTACATTTCTAACATATTGTTCTGAAAAACCTGGTATATGACAAATCCACAGTTAGGAAAAAGTATATTTATTTAAGTAAAACTTATTTAAACTAGTTTAATATAAAGAGTAGAAAAGGTATTTCCTTAAAGAATATTATAATAAAATGTTATTATTATTTTTTAAATTTCATTGTGTTACCAACCAGCGATAAATCGCCAACAAAACGAAATTTTCATAAATTTTTAACGGACGCTGTATAGAAGTTCCGGCGGAAAGTTTTACAAACATATATATGAATATAAGATGAACATTCTGCAATGTTTTTTCAAATTTTTCTGAGTGTGCGTTTATGGAGGTCTTCGAAGTTGAGTCAGAAATGTGATGTATTTTATTATAACAGGTGTTCAGAAGAAGAGTGGTATAAGTCACTAATCTTTACTATCTAAACTTAGCAACTTATATATGAGGACATGAGTTTCAAAACTCGCCTTACTCAAAAAAATCAAATTTTGGGAAATCGCAAAAAACCTGTAACTGTGACCACATGCATGGAATACCTCCAACTTTTTGTATACTTATAGCTAGTTGCTTTGCGATATCATTGTGTTAAGTTGTAAAATCTACTTTAATTCATTAAATTAATTAATTGGAAAAAGTTACGGATAAGAAGAGTTTTGTTGCCAACCTATGAATAAGAAAGTTTTGATATCAATTTCTTTTTAAAAAATCGTCGTTTATCATACTTGCTGAAAGAAATTAATAGTTTCTATTTTTGGTCATCGGATCATAATTTGTATTCAAAAATAATTCTTTTGACAGCAATAAGTATGCTTAAAATTTAGTATTTTATTATAAAAAAGCAAATTTATCAACAATCAAATAAAATTTATCATAACTAGCTTATGACTAAAATAATTTCTTTTTTTTAAATGTGATATAATATAATCTATATAACATATAATATCATATATATATATATATGAAATAATATAATCTACTTACAGAATATCCAAAAACAAATTAAACAATAAACTCACTGAGTTTTTCTTCTGGAATATGATCGTAATCCTCCTCGAGCATCTCCTTTAGTGCTGATTCCTTAGAAATAATATTTTTATAGAAAGTAAGCACCTCCATTTCTGACCAGTTTCATCAATTTTTTTTAACAATGCGTGGACATCCTTAAGTTTCTCTTGCATCACAGGGACTCCCTGCCCCTTCTTTTTAAAAAGAAAGTCCAGTTTTTAGATGCCTCTAGCACAACTTTTACACTCTGAATTTTGATATTCCAAGAACCTTCCGAAATACACTTCCACATATTTGAAGTTGGCCATGATTCTCAGTTTTTTCATAGTAACTTTTAGTAATGCATTTGAAAGCGCACTGAGATGTTTTAAAAAAACTTTCAAAGTAAAAATTTTACTTTTCTGGATGTTTCATGGAAGGAAAAAAACCTGGACGGTTTCTTGAAGGAGGTGTTTGAGATATGAACTTCAAAATAAACTTCTCTTATGCAGCTTTGTCTTTGCTTGAAAAAAAAAAAAAAAGCTTGGTGGAAGCTTCATACATATTGCATTGAGAGAATTTAATACTCGAGATTCTCCTTATGGCGAGTGCACTTTGAGAGGACCGGAAATGCCTTAGGTTTATGCCTGAGAATAAAAATTAAATCTTTTAACACCTTCTGTCAGTAAGAAGTATAGAAAGTGATTCTGCATTTTGATGTTACATTTTAATCTTCTTTTGCGTGCATTCTTTACTAGCCCATGCAGCGTTGCCAGTGGGCTACTTTTTTAAAATTCAGATTTCTTGATTGGCACCACTTTTTTGAAATTGTAAAATTCCCCGACTTTTTGTTTTTATTTATATGTTATTAAATAAGTCGAATTTTACGATTTCAAAAAAGTGGTGCCAATCAAGAAATCTGAATTAAAAAAAAGTAGCCCACTGGCAACACTGAGCCCATGTGTTCGTATTTCTTTTTCTATTCTTCCCCCTCCCCCCACAAATGCAAAAGTTTATTCACTGTCCGTTATACGTAAGACATGCTGTAAAACTTATTTAATTAGTTTATGTGAATAGAACAGGCTATAACTTTAAACGAAAATAGCAACAGGTCGCAGAGAAATGAAGGAAAATTATTGTGATAGTAGATAATAATGTAGTCGTCCATTGGTCTACACATGCACAGGAATAAAGCTAGTTTTGTTGCCAACTCCCTAGTTGATAAGGCGAGTTTTGTAATGAAACCATTATTTTAAGAACCCAAAAATAAAGGATAAAAATATATTTTTTACAGATTAGAGTGTTTTTTCTGTGCAGGCTTACCAATAGAATAGATTGGTAGAGAAAACTCGATTTTTTAAATTTTGGATAAGACGAGTTTTGAAACTCACGTCCTCATATATAAGAGTAAGGATATAAATGAGAGGTTCTGAATAATACCAACAAATTTTTTTGGCGCATAGAAAATGAAGGTAGCAAATCCAGAAAATTTTCGCTTTTGTTTGAATATTTCAGAATAAGTGGATTTCGCTACTCTAAATGTAATCGACGCTGTATAGGGTAAATCAGAGTTAGATACTTCATCATTCTAGTCGCCCCAGTCACTCTATTTGAGACATTGGGCATGTGAAGGAGCTAGTGACGTTCTTCTACTCTCAAACGTTATAGAAAAGCTTAGTGGACGAAATTAAAGCAATTTATTTCTTCAAATACAAGTTCTATTAATAAAAAAAGTGCAAGTTTGGCTTTTGTTGTATGTTTGCACAATATAGAGATAGTAGCAGATGAAATATAATGCATTTAGTAGAGATTTTTGCGAAGTATTTCGTGATGTTGTTGAATCACGTAACGAATAACGTATTTTTCTATAGGTTGCAGTCATATTTATTCCTACTTCCAGAACTACTGACTGGAGCATCTATTCCTATCAAGCGGCGTCTAATCCTTAGGTCCCGAATAGATGGCCAAAATCATTGATTCATTGTTTTCATAAAAATCCTATTTTAACTAGTGTTTATATTGCAATAGTATTTTTTATGAAGTTCTACAGAAAATTTGGAGTAGATAGGTAAAATATGCACTACAAAAATCAATACTATAAAAAAGAAACATTTTGGGAGGTGGGGGCTTAAGGTGAACAAAGTAAGAAACCCTGATTTACACTATGATATAGCGTTATGTTACGTTTTTGTATAGTATTTTATTTCTAGTGCTTTGTTTAAAGTTTTATTTTTCTTAATTCTTCTCAGAAAGTCAATAGATTTTACAGTATACGTATTTCACTAAGCATCATCCAAATTTGGACATATTGCCATTGTAAAAGACTCTTCAGAGGTTATTTAAAGGGAAACTAATGAGTTTTTTGGTTCTACATTAAAGAAAAACCCTGAGAATTTAGCACAGAAAGTTGTACAGGCAGTATTGTTGACTGCACAAAAATACGGAAAAGTTTTGAGATATAAAGGGAATACTTAAGAAAATTCATTGTAATCTAGTAGTTACCAACTACATTATCTTAAAATCGTTGCCATTTCTTCAGACGAAAGACAATAAATAGTTCAAAAACTTTGAAACCAATAGATTTTCGAAACTTACATGTTTTCCGAAGTTTAGGGAGATATCAGAAACTACAATTTATTTTTAAAATATTCCTTTTGCTATGTGAGGTTTCTAAAAGATCTTTCGCTAAATGGTTTTTTAACATAAGGAAAATATTTACGGAACTGTAGATAGCTAAATGGTTACATTTATTTTATCAAAATTTCTGCTGTATAAGAAATTATTCTGCATTGTGTTTGTATATATCAAACACATGAACAAAACTTTTCATTTTATGGCCAGCTTGTAAATCATTGAACTCTGTGAGATCCTGACGGCCTAATCTATACTTGTGTCTAATAAAATTTTATTCATTCTACATAAAAAAAAATGTTAAAGCTAAACATATATTTATTTTTATTTTATTGATGACATTAAACAACATAATTTGAAATTGCTCTTATTTTTTTAACCCGTAACTGGAGAAAGGAGTCAAGGAGACTCCGCGTTGTTCATTAGCTCTGATTATCACATGGTTTTTTGTCCTTGAATGCAATCATCTCCTCAGTACCTTCAAGTTGATCTTTTATCAGTATGTTGGCAAAAGTCCAAGTTTGAACACGCACCTATATCCGAGTTATTCTTTTTCAAAGTTTTCGTTACTATTTCTGGAGTCAGATTGACTCCACGTCTCTGAAACTGTGACTGAAAAACTATATAACGGAACAGTTAATTTCTACGTATTTAGCATTGCAATCAGCTTCCTTTGTCTAGAATAATATATTGTTGTTTAAAAGAAAATGGACAATACTCAACCAGGACCTTCCAGGGAAAAAAATCGGCCATGTGATCCAGATTTTGAAAAAAACTGTAATGCAATGGTTTGAAGAATGCGAAGTTGCGGAAGATCACTCTCATATTAGACATATTATTATTTATTATTTTATGACACTTTCAGGAGAAGATAAAATGTTGCAAAAACGCAGGCACTTGTGCACTTGTCTGCTTGTATTGCAAGCACAGACAGGAATATAATAAAAGACAATTGGTTTTCATCAGTTGAGCTTGTAAAAGTTTGGAAGGAAAAAAAACTTAACCTATGTTGGAACATTAAAAATAAAATAAAATAAAATAAAGATTAAAAAAAATAAATTGAAAAAATAAAACAGAAATACATAAAAAATTCCTTCCAAACAGAAGCAGAATAGTCGGGAGTTCAATTTATTGCTTTTCGAAGGATTTAACCTTGGTATCATATTTTCCTAAAAAAAGCAAAGCTATGTTGTCTACACTCATCAATATCCCAAGATACAGACATCAAGCCGGAACTTACAGCTTTTTATAATAATACCAAATCTGTTGTTGATGCCTTGGATGAAAAATGTGTCATATATTGTATTGGTCGGAGAACCAGAAGGTGGCCAATAGCTATATTTTTTCGCCTTATGTATATAAGAGCAGTTAATGCATTTATTATTTACCAGGCCACACAAAACTATAGAAAAGAGTCAAGGCTAGATTTTATAAAAAACCTCGCAAAGCAGCTTGCCAGAAAAGAGTTAGATAGAAAGTTAACAAATACCCGTCTTCGACAGGAAGTGAAATTTTCAATTGCGAATATACTTGGTAAAGAAGAGGAAAAAGTAGATGCAGATAGCAGTTTAAAATTACCTACTAAAATACTGTACTATTTGCCCAAAAAGTTAAAAAGGAAAACATCTACTCTATGCCATTCTTGTAAACACCCAGTATGTGGACAATGTTACATAGCCGTATGCCCCAGCTGCATTTGAATGATGTAAAAAGCAAAAAGATTAAAGAAATATTCTTAAAGTAATATTTTAAAATATTGTATTCTTCATTTTTTTTGTTTAATTCTAACAGATATTAACATTAGTGTCATCCCATGATACGAGGGCTGTATGATAAGTACCTGGCCTTGACAAGAAAAACACATTTTTATGTCAAAAATTTACTTTATTTTTCAACATAAACTCCTTTTAGTTAGATTCACTTAGCCCAATGTTTTTCTATTTTTTCTATTCCCTCTAAAAAATACGATTTCTCCAACCCTTCAAAATAGGCGTTTTTTTTTCAGCAATAACCTCATCGTTAGAGCCAAATTTTTTTTCCAACGAACCGTTTTCTCATATTTGGATATAGAAAATATTCGCAGGAGCTAAATCTGGTGAATATGGTGGATGCCGAAGCAGTTCGTATCCTAATTCATAGAATTTTGCCATGGCGATGACACAGGTGTGCACGCATGCATTGTCTTGATGAAAGATAAGTTCATTTTTTCGCCAAATGCGAATGTTTGTCTTTCACAACATGGTTGAAACTATCCAATAAGTTGGGATAAATTCTCCATTAATCGTTTTACCTTTTTCAAGGTAATCGACGAGAAATATGCCGCATGAATCCCAAATTACTGTAGCCATGACTTTGTTTGCAGATAAAGTCGCTTTAGCCTTTTTTTGGCGCAAGTTGGCCACGAAAAACCCACTGTTTGGACTTTTCTTTAGTTTCTGATGCACAGTGGTAAATCCATGTTTCGTTAACAGTTATGAATCGATGCCGAAAATCATTTGGATTTCACTTTAATTTCGCCAAACATTATTTTGAAATTGGCATACGAGTGTGTTTAATGTCAATAGTGAGCAATTGCGGCACCCATTTTGCGGAAAGCTTTTTCATATCCAAATTTGTTGTTAAAAATTTTTACACCCGTTTATTTGAGATGCCCATAGTCTCAGCAATCTTGTGCACTTTCACTCTCTGATCGTTTATCACAATATCATGGATATTTTCAATCGTTTCTGATGTTGTAACCTCAGTTGGGTGACCTGGACGTTCTTCATCAAAAATGCTTGTACGGCGTGTTTGAATTCAGCTGCCCAATATTTTATGGTTGGTAACGATGGTGCAGAGTCCCCATCAACTTTTCTGAGTTCCACCTTAATCTTATCAGTTGTTTTCTTTTTCAAAAACAGGTTTTTTATCACTGCTCAATATTCATTTTTTTTTCATTTTTGAAATATTACCAAAGTTGTTTTATTCAAATGGCTTCCACTGACAAACTAAACAACTTGGTGACTTGGAAAATGGTCACATTTGATGTGAAAGATCGCTTTTGCGAAATAAATCCTTTTTTAAATTCTAGTAGCACCATCTCTGGCCTAGGCCAGGTACTTATCATACTGCCCTCGTATTTAAACGAAGTAAGTACTCATTAAAAGGTTGTTTAGGTTTTTCTTATCTTATCTTTCCAACAATTAATATTATAACATTTAACAGTTTTAATATAATTATTTTTAATATTTTGGTAATTACATGATTTCCAGACTATATTACGTTTCCAAAATAAATGCCAATGCTGTTTATAAAAGATAAAAAAGAAAAATAACATTGGAGTCATTTTGACTCTATTTCTCTGACAACGTAAGGAAATTCATGTCTCCAGTTTCGGGTTAATTGTTAATAATGCGATTCTTTCATTTTAATTATTTTTATCGCCAAAATATAAATAAAAAAATAGCGCAAAAAAAGTGTCATTATCTTTTTTAGTTTTGTTTTATATCACATAAATTGATTATCTTTTGTTTCTTCAAATAACCATAGTTTACGGCTAATTTTAAAAGTAGCAAAATATGATAATATCTTTTTTAATACTATTAATTCCGTCATCATTTTAATAAGGTTCTACATTATCTTTATGTAAAAGTTTTAATCTTTATTCTCTGTACATTATTTATTTTTAGCTGCCAATAACATCTGTTGCTGAAAATTTCTTTGCTCATGAAAATTCTTGAACAAACACTTATTATACTTTATAACGACTCCCATTTGCATAATTAAATTTTTAAGCTTGATAACAAAGAAATTGTTGCTAGATAACTAGTGGCAATACTGTTTGTAGTTGACAGAAAAAAATAATATCAAATATTTTAGAAAAATTCATAAAGGTATTTTCAAAGTTTTAACATCGATTTTTAAATTTATTGACAGAATATAGTAGAGATATGAAACTTTTATCAGAATTTTAAGTTTTAATTAATATTTTCATATATATAAGATTTCGTAATAACTTTAGTATTTGAAATTAAGCTTGTTCAATTTTTATGTAAAACGCATCAAAATTGTTCAGGAAAAGTCGACTCATAAGTTTATCTATTTTAAAGCTGTTATGAGATTATTATTTTTTAATGATAAACGTGTTGAAGGACTTTATTCATAAATTT
This sequence comes from Maratus speciosus, assembly GCA_963932465.1. Lineage (NCBI taxonomy): Eukaryota > Metazoa > Arthropoda > Arachnida > Araneae > Salticidae > Maratus > Maratus speciosus. Next base: position 374,753,862 of record OZ010788.1, on the reverse strand, counting down.
CAGCTGAATTAATCCTCATGAATGTACATTTAAAAAATTATTAAGGATATTTTCATGCACACACAGATTAATTAAGCAAATCATTTTAGAAAATTTTATTTTGAACTATTGATTGGCTTAATATAAGAATTATATTCAACACAGAATACAACACTATAAAGTGTTATTCAGTTATTCAGTTATTCATTGTATGTTATATATTGTTAAGATATTTTATATATGAAGAATCATTCCACAAACTTATATGAAATTTTAAATTAAATGAGACTTCGTTTTTTAGTTTTTCCTATCACACATACACACTGTATGTATGTATATATATATATATATTAAAAAAAAACTAAAAAATCGAAAACACTATTATGGAGGGAGGTAGATAGATAGATAGATATTGTGAAAAATTTCCTGTCAGTTACAGCCTGGTAGATAACCATTTTTTCTTCATTTTATGTAAAAAATGAAATTAGTATGAATTCATATTTTAAAAACTCCATTTTAAAACTTTAGATGTTTCAACATTTTTTTTTTTTTTTTTTTTTTTTTTTTACATATGCCACTTTTATTTCAATTAATTTAAGTGTACAAATTAAATAACGACACTGCTTTTGGTTAGATAGATTTAGATTTGAAATTAATTAAAAAGTATTTAATGAAATTTTAAACATTATATACAACAAGTATAATTTTTAAAAACCAAGGCTTTTTAAAACTATTGTTTTACACCACTGTAACTAACTTGTTGAAGTAAAAGTTTCTGAAAACTTGAAATCATCGGTATTATTACTTTTCTAACAGCCGACAACCAACATTTGTCTCGGGACTTCTAAGCTTCAAAATTTTCGAAATTTTAATTTGTATAGATATTAAACTACTATCTTTTCTGAACATTTTGATGTAAATGTTTCCTTGAAATTCCCATTAGAACAGAAGTTATGGCTTTTAGAATTATACTTGCTCAATAGCTGAAGCGCCGTTTTCAAAATTATTTTTCTCTAAATGGCGTTTTTGGGCATAACGCGCACGATATCGCAAAAACTTCTGAATATATTTTCATGAAATTTTCAAAACATATGTTTCATGTTAGTCTGTATAAACTGAACCTAAAATTTCGTTTTTATTGTTCAAAATAATATAGTTCTTAGGTGATTATACTGTTGAAATTTTTAAAATTTTGCATTAGCTAAATGCAACTTTGTATTAAAAAATATGAAAATGCTTTATATGCAAATTTATTTAAGATGAGGGTCATTATTATAATCTGAAATATATATTTGAAGTATCTATGCACCAAAGATTTCATTCTAGTTGCAAAATGTATTTTTAATCCTGCGCGTAAGCTGTTATACGAAACTTCTGCTCGTCAAATGTCTGACAGTTTGGAGTCCCATGTAAACGCTAATTCTGCATCTTACAATTTTTTAAATACATGAATTGAAAAAACATACTTATATCTTCCATTCCCCCTATTTTTTAAATCACCTAACAAACACAGAGCTATCGGGAAGAAATTGGACGACTGCCGCTTGCCGATTCTAGCGGTAACGGCACGATATCAGGTTGCCGATATCGGTTCCGACACTTTTGTGGTCCCCCGGACGATAGTTGGGCTGGCACTTGGTCGGACCGGTGCCGGCAAAATCGGCGAGACTGCCGGCAGGATACTATGCCGCAAGCTAGCCATACGAATGCCGGCTGCAGCCCAACAGCAACATAAATTGAAAAAAAATCTATTTTAATGGTGCCATCTAGAGATGTATCTTTGTTAATATTTCAAGGGAGCGTATTTTGGCGTTGGAAGAGGCTGGTTTCGAACCGATGAACTTAGGGACAGAAGGTAAACGCCTTAACCACTCAGCCACCGAGTCTTGCTGAGGGAGGATTCTTATGGGGTAATACGGGGAAGACATTTCTTCAAGTGATGGTTTGTTGTTGTGGATAAATCGTAGATGGGAAAATTGGAATTTTGAAGTGTTTTAAAGTTGTTTAATTGTCTTATCCGCAATTATTTAAAAGTTAATTTAGTATTTAAATGAATGAAATAAATGTTTTAGAAAATTAGTTAAAGCAAACGGACTGGTTTTTTTATAAATTTAAAAATTATTAAATATTTAATGAAATTAATTATTTTTAGAGGTTTTGTTCAATTAGTAAAATTTTCTTATTAGTAATTATAATATAATTACATGCGTTGCGTTAATTTATAAAACATATTTTTTTAACATAGAAAAACTTATTTTAATATAAGTTTGAAATTAATCACTTTAATTAAAATTTTAATTAGAATAACAATTCATTATCTATCATTTGATGATTTAAGGTAGAATAAAATTTTAATGACAATGTAGCATTATTAATTCTTTTACTTATGAGCATTTTTTAATCTTAAAATAAAATAGAAATATTAATTATTTTTTTTTTCGTTTGGTAAATTATTTTTTAGAAGGAATTTCTGAATCTTTCTTTTAAATTTTAATGCTAAAAAGATGTGTAGATTTTTTGATATTTTTATAGCTTGTAAAATAATTTAAAAAGTTTTTTAATAACTTGATTTTTAAATAAAATAAGAAACTTAGCTATTACTTTTAAAATAAATATATAATTGGAAAATAATTTGAATTAACTAATGAAGTTTTTTTTTTCTTTCTACGATTAAGTTTATAATGAATAATAATTTTAAGGAGCGATTTAATAAAATCTTTTGATGATTCAAAAAATTGTAAATCTTTTTAAAAATGAATTCAAAACATTTTTTTAAAATAAATAAATATAGGCTTTTTTTAACAATTTTTATGTTTGTCACTGGTAGAATTTTATATGAAATATATTTTTATCAAAACTGAAACTCACACAAAATTAAGTAAAAGAAAAAATGTCGACTAAGACTAAACATTCCGAATTCGGACCGATGTTGGTATATCATCTAATCGTACTACTATCAGAAATCACATATCGGTCTTGCGTCGCTTGCCGATATGTAACCATAAGGGGACCAATTACGGTAACCGGCAGTCGAAAAAGCAGATTCTTAAGTTTCAGTTACCGATATGCTGCTGAAACTTCACCGAAACCACTGTGCCCGTGCCAACACTTAACCGACACTGCCGGCTGCGGCTCGATCGTGTGCCGAAAGGTATGTGTTTGCTGGGCATATATATTTAAAGTTATTAAATGTTTAAATTGGTCTTTTTTTCCTTTTTTCAAATTTTAAGTGTCCCCAGATGCCTTTCGTGTTATTCACTATGACACTATTAATACAAATCGCGTTTCTATGAACTCTAATACAGGGAGGGAAATGATAACGCTTGGTACATTTCTAGGTGGCTTTGGAGACATAATTTCTTCTTAGCCCTGAAAAGACCGAGTATCAAAAAAAGGAAGTTAAACAGTAATATGTTCGCAATATGTACAGCGAGAGACGTTGGCAATATGAAGCTCTTGGAATTGAAGTGATCCAAACCTAAGTATTAAAATTTCGTTCAAGAAGTGTTTAGCAGCACTGTAGGGAAAAAAATGTTTTTTTGATTTAGCAAGACAGCTTACAAAAAATATAGTGTCGCATATATCAAGAGTAACATATACATTAATCAATACCCAAACGCGTTAGGCGTTCCTTTATCTTTAGAAACCCCATAAACTAATAGATTTTTGAGATTTAAAGAAGCATTTCTGAAACAAAACTATCTTTTATTGCGCGTAATTTTTGAAAATGTTTCATGGTAGTTTTATATAGTAGTACACTGTAAAAAAATCCGTCAATATACACAAATTTTCCGTAAAATTTTACGGAATAGTTTCATCTTTCTAAGAAAACAGTGCAATTTCCGTAATTGACGTTATGAGATTATAAATCCGTGTAAATACAGTAAGTCTTCCGTAAATTTTACGGAAGGTTTCTGTATCGCTTTCAAAACAGTAAAATTTCCGTAAATGATGTTTAGAAATAACTGACATGTTTGGAAAGTGAAGGAATTAATTGTTGTATGCAAGGACGGATCCAGCCCTTAATTTAGAGGGAGCGGGGGGGGGGATGCCTCTTTTTTGGGGTGGGGAGTCACACCATTTCATGATCAATTTTTTATTGAAGGAAGGGGCCTCGCTAAGGGGGGGGGGCAGGGGGAACCTCCGCCCAAACGATCGTGAATGCTGTTACACTTGGCAAATTTACAAACTTAGTTGGTGAATTTGTGTGAAACTTTAATAAAAACTATAATTCTGACATCTAATAAAAACTATAATACATTTTCTATTTCTGACAGACTTTGCAAAAATTACAACTCTAATTGGGAATATTATTAAACTTTTTACGAATAAGAACTATATTACATTTTTCTAATTGTGGTAACTTGGCAAAGTTATAAAACTTCTTGGCAAATACTGAAATTTGAGTTGGCAATTTAAGTCCTCTTCCCCACCAATAAAAAGCCTTCGCGATGGCCCTGATTGAAGGCTATTCCCAAATTAAAACTGACGATTTTTCTGATACTTTCGTGAATTCATTTTCATTCATAAATACAAAAAATTTGCATTAGTATTCGTAAATAAATATATATATATATTTCATTCAGATACCAAGAAATCGAAGCATTACCCACTTTCTTATAAATGCGAAGAGTGATTCAGAAATGTAGTCAAGTTAGCATTTTAAGCCAATTTTTAGGACTTGAGAGCCATAGAAATGTCGTCATGAGGGAGCAATTAGCATTCGCGTCCGTAAATTTTGTTTAAAATGCCAAATTTTATGGAATTTTTGGAAAGATCCTTTGCTTTTATTGAAAAATAGAAAACACTTTTTAATCACATAGTTTCAGAATAAGTGGACGTGCAAATTTCTTGAGATTAAAAATATTTTCACCGATGTATCAGAAATTACCTAATTTTGATTTGAGTAGAGCTTTAAAGAGCCAGAGAGATTCAGATTGTTGAACGGGGATTGGGGGGGGGGGGGTCATGACCCTTGGACCCGCCACTGGATGTATGTACTTGTCTTACAGTTACAGTGATATTATTTTCACTGAAACTCCAATATTGGCTAAATGTGGCTCTATATGGAAAATATATCCAATGGTTTCCCAATGTGTCGGTTTTACGTGGGTTTTCAAGTAAAACCGCTAAAAGTTTTGTCGCCATCTATGCATGTACATTTAAACTATATAGTATTTTTCTTTCTTTCTTTTTAAATAAAAAGTTTTTAATTTTTTTTACATTTTTTTTTTACAATATTAAAAAAAATAATCTGATATTTAAATAAATTTTATTAATTCTTTTTAAGTTTCAGACAGTTGAGAAGGAAATGTTACAGTTTATTTTTCATAATGATTTTAAAATAATACTTATTATTATTTATAAAAAAGTTGAAAAACTCTATTTTTAATTTAAATATATTTTAATCTATTCACTTTAACGGATTCGTACATAAAACTTAAAACATATCTGAAAAATAATAACGAAATTATAGATGTATATACAAATAAATAAATAAAAATAATAGTACAATAAAATTTTTAAAATCTTGCAAAAAAGAAGCAATTATTACTTATAATACATTCTTTCATGCACGTAATATTTTAAAGATAAATTTATTTCTTTTTATAAAGCATGAAATTAAAAAGCTAAATTTTCAAAATTATGGAAATATTCAGAATTGTACACTCAATTGAAAAATATCTCCAACGAAAATACGTTCCTTGTTTAACATCGTATCTTTACTTCATAAAAAGCATCTGAAATAAGTAACGATATTTGGAAACGTAACTCGAGTCCCCAATGGCATGGTGGATAAGAGCGCTAATGTGGTACAGGCCGGTTCCCCAGTTCGATTCCACCCTAGGTAAGTGTTGTTGCATTACTGTTATTTGAATAAATTAGAGATACGCTACCTTGATAAACGTGTCCGTTGAAATTGATAAAGATGTAAGTTTCTCGGAAAGTTATATGATTTTTTATTTTGCCTTTGAAACAAAAAAAATTAAATACGGATATTTGAAAAAAAAAAAAAAAAACGGAAAAATTTTGTGAAAGAACGGATAATTTTCTGGAATTTACGGAATTTTTTTTTTTCGTTAAAAAAACGGAAATAGTATTGGCGCCTGGATTGCCAGTACTATTTCCGTTTTTTAACGGATTTTTTTTTTTTTTTTTTTACAGTGTATGGCCGATTTAACACTGACTCAAAACGAAATGTCACTAGTTTTACGATATCAATTCTCAAGAAAAAATTGTAAATCCAGAAAGTTATACGTGCAAGAATAGCACAATTTTGCTCTGATAATTTAGCATGTTTGTCTTTTGAAAATTTCTGTTGAAAATAATACTGTTACCTACAGAATTTTACGCAAAATTTTAACCACTATACAACTAAATAATCAGTATTTTAAGCAGCTAACCACTTATATTAAATGTATTGCAGATACTTTTTGAAATGTGAAATATTTTTAATTTTTTAATAATCTTTTAAAATGTCATACATTGCAACAAATGTGTTTTATGTCCCAGCTCATGTTCATATCTAAAATATATCTAAAATATTTTTGAATGTTATTCCTCTAAGCAGAATTAAAAGGTGTAAACCTAACAAAGGTATAAATAAATAAATATGTTTTATGTCTCAACACTTGTTAACATATAAAATGTTTCAAAAATGTGTTTTAATGTTATTTATCCTGGCAGAATTAAAAGGAATAAAACTTAAAATGGTTGTTCTCAGTTTTTAACCGGCCTGTCTGTTGAACTTGAAAATATTTACTTGACAATTGATAACTTTCAGGAACAGATATTTTGTAATGATACGGGTATGAAAAACTAATTAATAAACTCTAAAACTACGCCCTAACATATTACAAGAATTTCGGCCAAAAATGAAATTCTTTTTTCAAAAATGCTTGTTTCATTCTCGTTATTCTATTGGTTTAGAAAATTTCTGAAGATAAAGAAAAGTGTTTAGTAATTGTGGATTGTATTATATTTTTGCTATCTTACTAAAGCATATTTTCGTGTTTTATATTTTTCACTATACATGAAGAAGTATTTCTCTCTTTTTTACAGTGCAAAGATATAATGGTCGCCCAAATGAAAGTGGCATTGCTGTAATAACTTCACCATTTGCACAGTAAGATCACTGCACATGCTCCTATAGAGGACGGACAGAGAATGCTAGGAATGCATGCGATATCATAAGATCCCGCCAGATGTGTGTGTAATAGCGTGGGGGCTCATTAAAAGGCATCGTGCGCATCATGGATGCATTCAAACCGTATGAACGCGTAGTCGTGCAATTTTTAACAGCGGAAAATTTTAGTACTAGTGAAATCTATCATCAAATGCCAAATGTGTATGGCACGGAGTGTATATCACGCAGAACGATATTTCGATGGTGTAGGGATTTTCGTAGTGGAAGAAGCCCGAAACTTAACCAGGGCGCTTAACCAGGTCGTGACCTGTTCTCAGTATTGTTTCTTCCACTACGAAAATCCCTACACCATCGTAAAACTGATCTGGGTGACATACACTCCGTGCCATACATATTTTTCATTCGAAGATAGATTTTACTAGCGCTCACATTTCCCGCTGTTAAAAATTGCACGACCGCGCGTTGATAACCTTTGAAGGCATACAGGATGCAAAAAAGATCCTTTTTAAAGCTATCACACACGCATCTGGCTGGATCTGACGATATCGCATGCATTTCCAGCACTCTGCTCCCACTATAAGAGCATGCGCAGTAATCTTTCTCTTCAAAAGGCGGAGTTATTACTGAAATGTCACTTTCATTTGGACGACCCATATACAACAAGAAATTTCTCGCACAGACCTTAAAGTATTGGACTTCGATTCCTTAGACAGTGGGTGCGATTGCAGCTCCATCTAAAATCTGCCATGAATGCTGATGTGAAAAATAATAAAAAATTTTTAAGCTTAGTGTTTTCTAGTGGACTTTGGGAACCTAATTTCTTGATACCAGAGAAACACCATTACTCAAAAGAATGGGGGGGGGATACAAATATGCTGGCAAGATGTAAGTTAGAAATTTGCTGAATAAGCGCTTAGGTATATTTCTCGCAAAGTCGAAGAACCATTGAATTTTAATTTCTTGGGTAGTGTGTTGGATTAGCGCTGTTACCAAAAACTCCATTAATGCTGATGGAATTTGGTGAAGTAAAAAAAGTCCTTCAGGTATGTACAAACAGTAAAAAGTAGTTTCATTATTCAGTCTGACAAAGAATTTTTTTAGTTCTTTTTCTTTATTTTGTTTTTGTTTAAGAGATTAAATTATTAAAATTTAATGTGCTGTTTTTACTTTATTGTACATAAAGAAAACCCTCTCATACATTTTAAACTGCAAGGTTACGAGGATCACTTGTGTTAACACCGACATTAACTGAAAGATAAATTTTCCACAATAAATGAATTATCTAAATATTTTGCAAGATAATTTATTGACGATATCTGTTTCTAAACTAATCAATCAATTTTCTGTAACCAAGTGCATAAAATAAATTATCACCTAAGAGGAAAGAAGTTCGCAACAATTTAGTTTTAAGTATATGAGAGTAATAACAATAAATACAAAAATTAAATATAATTTTAAAAACCTTCTCCTCTAAAGTTTACAAATTGGTTCTGAAACCGCTTGCAAAAGATTCCCGTATATTTAATGAGCTCATTTGTTTAAAAATGTTTGAAATTTTATGATTATAATCTCTTATAGCTTATTTGTTAAACAAAATAAAACTACGACCACCTGCAGTTAGTCGGAAATAACAGAACTGGCTCTTTTTAATTTCATTTTTTGGGTGGTGGTGGTGGTGGGACGGGGATTGGGGAAGACTGTAGGAACTTTGACTACAACAGACTTTCTTAAATAATTGTTCAGAGGATTTGGTAACTGAAACGTTAAATAGATCAAAAATCTGCGAAACTGTTGAAGTGGATTTCAGTTGCAAGCTTCATCTTACTCCAAGATTCAAGAGATATAAGAATCGGGAAACAAGTATTTATGCGCTCTTTATTTGTTGAGTAGAGACACAGTCCGGTTAAACAATTTTGTATAAATAACATTGTAGTTGACTCTGCTTGTTTCAGATGACGTAATTTCTTAATTAATCGACCATTGAAAAACTTACCTTGTAATTCCAATGGTAATTATTTTATTTTAATTATTTAAAAAAATTAAAATAAACTATTATATGCAGCTATATTTTCTTGAGAATTAACTTTTTAATTTTAAAGATAACTATATTATTATTTATTGAATATCTAGTACAGGGTGATACTGATTTAACTTTGTTCCTTAATGTATTTAATATTTTTTAACTTGTAAAATGATTTTTAGTTATTTAAATATCATATTGCAAGACACTGGTTTCCCCGTGTAGTCAAATGTAAAATCCTAAATAGATACTTTTATTATTAAGAGGAATTTTGGTCAACAACTTACAATTTAGGCATTCAAAGTCTGATGTTTATACGACTTTCTTTATGTGTCTGTCACTATAGATAGCAAACTTGTGTGTAACCCCAAAGTGTAGACAATTTACCAGCAGAGTTAGGCGAATTTGTGTTCTCGTTTATTTGCATTGAAATTACAAGTTAATTGTATGTAAATGTAGTTCGACGCATTCAAACTCAGAAATTTCGCACACATAATGGAATGGGGGTAGTTCCAACTACAGTGCTGCAAGAATATTTTACGTCATGTACTTTTAACTATAATTAATTACACGCAATTTAATTGTAATTACATTGAAGATAATTGAAATTACGAATTTACCCAACTCTGTTTACCAGTACATTGTACTTAAAATGTTAGAAAATGGTAAACTGAATTTAATGAACTTCTCCGAACTCAATATTCCGAAAATCAGTTTCATTCGAATGGTGAATAATGTTCATCAGAGATTATGTGAGTGAGTGTAAAGATTCCTAATAAGTTTTTGGCACAAATCCCCCTGTGCTCGGAGCTAGTGCATCCAGTTCAATTTGAGGAAACAGTTTGAAAAATGAAACAACATTGAACATTGCATGGTGAAATGTAGAGTTTATGTACCTGCAAATGTATTTTTTAGAAATCATTTTCTCATTAAAATGTTGTTTCATGATTTTTATTGTCTTGACTCAGAACTTTGGAATTACAATTATTACTATCACTGACGTTTTCTTTAATTTATATAACATTAAATTATTGATTTTATTAAAATATTTTTAGGAGTTAATGTAGTATTCAAAAATATACTTGTTTCATGTATAATGATAATAGTACTAAGAATGACATGTAAACACAATTTGCAATTTTCCCCTACTTAACTCTAGAATTATAATTGAAATAATAGGAATAGGATTAGTTTTATTGATGCATATACAATAATGGAGTTATTTTCTATAAATTCTGCTTGGTTTATGTTCAGTAACACATGTTTCTGAGAAATAAGGTAAGTTACAACAAAATTTTCCTTCTATTTATTATTTAAGGAAATAAAAAATATTTTGAAAATGCATACGAAAATATTTTATATTCCTTCCAGCCTACTTAAAATATGACTAGAGTTTTATGTTAAAAAAAATTAGTAAATTTTAATGATTTTTTTGTTATAAAATATTACTATTATAATTAATTCTAATCGTTTGCTTATAAATCTGCCAATGGCTGTTTGATGCGTTTAAAAAAACTTTTAAAATTTACCAGTCTGTGTTGGTAGATTAATATATTTTTTTCAGTTTTTTTAATTATTATTTGTAGAGGTATTAAGCATCACTTAATATTTCAAACTGAAAATTACATATTAATTGATAGCATCATGTTTTATAATCTGTAACCTATCATTAAAAAATATACATTTAAATAAAGAAAGAATTAAAAAAATATTATTTGTAAATCTTAATAGAAATTGAGAATTTATACCAAGTATAAAAGAAATCTCTCTCATTTTCAAAAACTTGCAATTCTTGTTGTTTTAATTAGTGCCATCTGCTACTTCCCTACCATCAAGTTGATAGGTTTTGAGGAAGAAGTGTCGTTAGATTTTTCTAATGACACCCATTTGCTTAATCTAAAATTCAGAGGCTGAATACAACGTAAGAAAACTCTCGTAGAGTAAGACGTATTTCTCTAATGATAACTCTCATCTTCACGAAAACTTTTTTGAAGTTCTGTTAAATTAAACATTTCCGAAAGCACTTAGATTTTAGAGATCACTATGAAAAGTAAAAGAATATAAAATAATAAGTCATATAATTTAATTATTCGTTTTATTAACGCTTTCCAACATATTTGAAATGTGTTTATGTACTGAGTTGTCTATCCGTCTGTGCGTTTACTTACCTAAATATATTCGGATTGTCATACAATTGATGTACGTTATTGAGTTTATCATGGCATGTTCAGTATTGAAAATTAAGTGCGTAGCATTTATACTTAATTTACACGTGCAATAAAATGTATTCTGTTATATTGTGGTTTATTTGGAAAAAACATTCGCGGTGCATTTTAATGAGGTTAAACTAATTAAAAAGTAATGAAATTTATACATCGTATTGACGTGCATTAGAAAATGATCTCAATAGAATATGTTATGTCTAGCAATTACAATACGTGTACTGTGAAACGCAAAGCTATTACGTTATATTTAGTTTTACGTAGAAAAATCATTTTGGGCAAATTTTAAGGATGTTTCTCTTTTACAAACATAATGAAATTGATATGAATTTATGAGGTGTACTAAAACATGCACTCTGTAAGCGGTGCAAAGCATTTATCTCTCATTTACAGGGTCAAACAAAAAAGCTCAGTTTTATTATGGTATTTGTTAAAATTGCTCGCAACATATGTTAATTATGTTACACTATTTCAAACATAATGAAATTGAAATACACTACTGGGGTTTACTACAAGATTCTTACATAGAATATGATGTGCATCTCATTTAATTTCATTTATAGGGACACTAACAGATTTCGTATACAATAATTATTGTTGATTAGGGATGTTTTCTGAAAGTGCGTTTTCAGCTATGGTAAGCGTTTTTAAGTAAATTTTTGCATACATCTTGGTATGTATAAATCCTATAGACCATATACAGGTCTACACAAAAGAATTCTCAAAAATTGCTGAGAATGAACGTAAATTGATTTAAGGTTTTTTTTTTTCTTTTGAGTTATGCATTTTCAAACTTAACTATATTTAGAATGATATGTTTGAAAAACATAAATATAATAATACACAAGGCTATACAAAAAACTAGATACATCCACGGTTATTGATTATAATATCTGTAAGTACGATTTTAGTAGTTTTAAGCGTGCTTTTGTCTGAATTAAATTTCACCTTAAAATATATATCTTTTATATAAAAAATATAATATATTTTTTATATAAAAAAATATAAAAAAAATATTTCATTTATATATAAAAAAAATTATAATGCACAGAACTGGACAAAAGAATTCAAGTACATTTCGTTAACAGATAAAAATTGCTGAAGGCAAATTTTCAACTGCATTATGATTTACTTAATATACTAAATTTTAGTATACTGTGTAGTATATATACAAACCTATAGGTCATATAAAAAGCAGCAAAAAATAATAGGGGTATCTTTCCCATTGTGGGCAGTAATTGTTCAAATCTAGTTTTCAAATGTTTTATGTGTTTTCTAAAATGTCCACTTAGATATTTTCTTTACCTTTTTAAAGAGCTGAAATTTCGTGAAAGTTTTCTGGGAGTGTTGGAAAGTGTTTCATACTTTGGAAAGTGTTTCATACATCTATACTTTGATGCATGATTATACTTTCTTGTTTATTTTTTTGTTAAGCTCTCTAGGGTTATAACTGTATGAGTTTGCCAACATTATTGCATCTTGAAAACCTTTTTAAATTTGTGATAAGTTAAACATGTCCAAAAGCGATAGGACTTTGGAGATCAACTATTAAGAGTAAATTAATAAAAAATAGTAAGTCACAAAATAATTTAAATATTCATTTTGCTTGTTTATATGTTAGGCGCTTTAGGGTTATATCTATACGTGTTTTCCAATATTATTATGTCTTGAAAATCAGCCAGTTAATTGGTCAATGATATTTATAAGTACTAGACTCATCATTAAATGACACAAAAACAAATGTAACATTCCATTAAGATTAAAAGAAATAATGATGTAAAGGAAAGAAAACAGTGAAAAATACATTCAACTGCAAGAAAAAGTGGCTCACTAAGAAAAAGTTGTCCGAATGGAACGAAATTGAAAACTTTTTGAATTTCTGATAAATGAAACATGTTCAAAAGCGATAGGACTTTAGATATAAACTATTAAGAGTAAATTATTATAAAACAGTAAGTCACAAAATATATATGATTACAACGTTGATATCGTAAGTGATTACAAAATTAAAATGAAATGATAAATACACTATAAGAAAAAAATTACAAAACAATGGCGATTCAGTATCCAGCTGAGCCTCATTTAGCATGAATACAGGATGCGATACGGGTGGGTATTGATTCATACAGCTTCCGTATAGTGTCCTTCATCATCATATTCCTCGGTTCCTGTAATCGCGATTTTTGTTCAGCTAAACTCGTGGGTTTCCCAAACTTCCGTCCCAAGTGTCCCCAGACATGGTCAATTGGTCACAAATCTGGGTTAGGGCAGGCCAGAATAAGATGTTAATATGGCGGAATCATTCCTGTGACACCCTTACTGTGTGTGGCCGAGCATTATCCTCTTGAAAAATGCATGCTGGAAGCCATGCCATGAGTGGAAACACATATGGTTTAACGATGTCCCAAACATACATCTGGACTTTCAATGTGCCGTTGATTAATATGAGAGGTGACCGAGTGTCGTATGTCATGGCACCCGACAACATCATACTAGATGTGGGAGCGGTGAGCCGCTGTAAACCAAAGGCAGGATTAGGGCGTTCACTACGGGGTCCGCCTTGGACTTCATAATTTTTCACCTTATTCTGCCTTTACGTCCTATCACCTATAGCTACAGAAGGCGTTATCGAAGTTGGCTGACTGATTCATCAACGCACAGACAAAAATATTGATTCTAGATATATGAACTCTTAAGTATATATAAGTAAAATATGTGCGACCGGAGAATACTCTACTTGTTTGGCGCGATTTCAAAAAATCGCCAAATCGGCGCGTTTTTATAACATCGAAGGTTCCTACTTAATACCAAGTTAATGCTAAATACAAAGTTTGCCACTTTGGCGCATTTATCGCCAGGTTGGGGAGAAGTAGAGTATTCTACGATTCACCCGTAAAATATAGTAGAGATCCACTAAGAAAGTACGTTTTGAAATTTTAGCTCCAACTGCCCTACTTCATCAGCAGTTTTAGATAGAAGCGTGATGTGCAGCATAACAAATCTAAAAACAACTAAATTTCAGCCTTTTGAAAAATTCATCTACTGAAGGACACCCTTTAGTAGATGAAATTTTTAAGCAAGGGATTCTGCCGTAAACAGACAATTTGCGGTTTTTAGCGAGAATAGTTTGGTCCAAAACCAAGTTTATTTTTGTACACATTGTTGTCAATCTCAGAATTTTGAAACTTCATTGTTGCCAGCATAACTCATGTTTGTAGGTCCAATTTGGATACGTGCCCGATTATGGAATACAACTTTTGGTGATTTTTGATTAAATATTTTGTCCAAGTCATTTTTCCAGAAGAATTTATCTCTTATTCTTTTTTTTGAAAAAATATGTTTTATAATTTGTTTATGCTTTTTAAATTTTAGTGAATACATTTCAATCTTTAAACAAAATATAGTATGTTTCCTCCCCTTCTCCCCAAATTTTTTTGAAGTATAGATTTATTTTTTAAATAGTGATTGCAATGCTGTCTATTAATGGGCTCGAGTCGCACATTGATTCATTATAAGGATTACTATATTAACAGTTTTACGGCGTGAAACGAACAGGATTATTTTGAAATGGTTCTCTTTTTAACAGTTTATGTCCGTAACAGTGACAGTGCCCCGGTACCGTGATTTTTAATTTTACTCTTTTTATGATTTCTATCTTCAATAGAAGAAATTATGATAATCGAATTGTTTTTCGACTTCCGGTTTTTGACGGATTTATACGTTTAATGTATCAGAGATCTCAAAAAACGTTTACACAAAATGTCGTTCTATCAGTACGTCTGTCCGTGTGTCGCCATTTTACCATTGAAAACTGTATGAAGTTATGCATAGAATTGAACCCAATTTTATAAGTATGTTTTTGGCTGTGGCAAGTTGGTTATCCTTCAATTTAGAAAACTTTCGCCGGAAGGGAGCGCAGTAAGAGTTATTTTTGTGCCATTTTTAAAATTGGACCATCGAAAAGTGTATGAAGTTATGCATAGAATAGAATCAATTTTTTTGTTTATGTTTTTGGGTATAGCAAGCAGGTCCTCTCTGGATTTGAAAAGAATTGTGCCGAAAGAGGTCGCTGTAATAGCGATTTTTGTGCCATTTTCTTTATTGTACCATCGAAAAGTGTATAAAATTATGATAGAATGTTTTTTTTTTTTTTTTGTGCAGGTTTTTGGCTATGGCCAACAGCAAAGATGTAGTGCAAAGTGTACGGGGGTATACGCCGTTTATCTTCTGGATTTTTTTAAGGAACTCCGTATACCCTCTGTTTTCCAAATAAAGCATTAGAGTATACCCTAGCTATGAACTTTCATGACGCCAGCGTATATCCTCTGCCTATACCGTATACTATCTGCTATTTTATGAATACAACATTGGTCAGCAGGTCCTCCTTGAATTTCGAATTATTCTGCTGGAAAAGGGCGATGTGATAGCGATTTTTGTATAATTTTCTCGATTTTTCGTAGTTCTGTTGTCCATAGGCGGCTTGGGTAGTGACAGGAACTCGCGTCCTGCCAAGTCGGCTATTCACAAACAGTTGATGACCACAGAATAAGGAAAAACTATTCATTTTATTAAATATCATTATCTAGATTAACTGGTTTTTACTCCGGTTAATTAACTGAAGCAGAAATTTAAGATGAAACTCACTGTTGGTATTGTATTGAACTAATAATATTGAAGTATTAACATGTGTAACTACTTTTTAAAATATTAAGATGTATGAGATAGTAAAGAGTTTTGGGATTGGCTAGACTCTAAAAAAAATCTGTAGTTATAAAGATGTGAAGCTACATGCTTACTAAACTTTCATCTGTAACTGTACAAAAAAAGATGCAAATCTGTAAAACTACTTTTTGTAAAGCAACAAAAATCTGTAACATTACAAATGAATCTGCTAAAATTACAGTAATCGTACTAAAATTTTATCTGTATCCCTGTTTGCAGTTACATGGAAAGTTTTAGGCATCCCAGTTTCCTAAAAAATTCTTAGTAACCTTACAGATTGTTTTATTTTCGCCTCAAATGTGTATCTGTTACATGAATTTTTGTTTTTGCCGTTACAAAAAAAAAAAAGGTCTAGGAATCCTAGTTTCCTAGAAAAACTTTAGTAACTTTTCAGATTTTTTTATAGTGTACGCCAGAGAGGAGACTGCCCGTTATAGTGATTGTCGTTTTAATGATTAATGAGCTAAAATCATATATTGACTGCCAATATAATGATTTATAAGGCACGAACTGCAGAAAGCGCTGTTACAGATATCGCCATATTGACGATATTTGACAAAGAAGCGCACAAAGCTTTGCTATTTTCATAACTGTATTAGCAGTTTCTGAGCGTGACACGTAAAAGATGAATAAAAATTACCGCGATAATTCTAAGATTATTCCAAATTCGTTTATTTTACGATGAAACCACGTGCACCATATATTAGCACGGACAACGCCAGATAGGTCTATGATAGTTTTGTCATTTGAAAGTATAAAAATAATCACAGTATTTTCTTTCTAGAATTTTATTCATAAAACACATTTAGTAAGAAGCGGATCATCTCACACATTCTCATTTTTATTTTTATCTCAATACAATGCTGTTTTTAGAGTTATATGAAAAAATATATAATTTCCTTGTGTTTTGTTTTGCAATTACTTGTAGACAAACGATATATAATTCCGGCATACTATTAATTGTTTATTTCATTTATTAAGAAAAAATAAAACATGCAATTTCTTTTTTTTTTAAATTGCGCAAATTCTAGAACTGTTTTTATTTATTTTTTCAGAATGTCATAAAACGTACATGAAAGAGTGCGTCTGAAACGTTCGAAGGATTATAGAAGAAAACAAAGAAAACAGTAAATACGAATAAATAAATATAAATGTAATTATTTTTATTTTTTAACATCAATATTATTTTTATTTTTTAACAACGCTTTTCTAACATCAATATTCATCTGGAAATTCGCGTAAACACTAGCAAGTGAATTTATTCAAAAATATTTTTTCTCCCGTTTCTTTTTTGTAAGACTGTGTAACAGGAAAGAAAAAAATGGAACATTATTTAAACTTTCTTTTTTAGATTTCTAAATTGATTTCTCAACGTACAGTTGTAAATTAATTCATGTTAAACTATTAATTAATATAAGCGTATTTTTTGTAAATAATCTACATTTTTTAATTTATAATTTATTTTCTACTCTTTAGCTTTTAATGTTTCATCGTCGCAGTTTCGCATCCATTTGGCATATTATGGCACGCATAATCAAATTCATTGTTTTCCAACTCATATATATTTGTACCAGTTACAGAGAATATATGATCATTTATCGCGACGAACAAAAGAAAAAATGACTTCTAAAATTATTGTATTATTTTATAATTACTTTAGTAGAAAAATATATTAAAATACTACATTGTTATCAGAAACAAACCTGCGAAAGTAATTTTTATAATTCTATCATATGAATGAAATGGATTAAAAATCGATTGCAGTGTTACATCTTTACATACAAAAAAAGGGCTGATTGTATTAAAGCAGTGTAAAAAAACCCTTTACAACCCTTTTTATGGGCCACAATCCACTTTGCACAATATTTGAAAATCTACTAGAAAGTGTGTTTCCTTTACAGATTGATGTTTGATGATTTCAGTGAAGGTTTGATGTCACATGTTTTCTTATGCTAATCTTTAATTCCCTCGATATCATTCTCAGAGACAATCGTCGATCGCGCATTTGAATCTATCGTGCTTACTCTACGTTGTCTGTTGCGCTTGTTCTGTGTTATCTGTCTGATGAATTATTGACCAGTCATTAGTCCAGGCAATAGGGAATTTTACCTAGCAAAATTAATGGTAGTACTGAGAATCGGCTTTTTAGATGTTTTTCGGGTCGCTGAATCCGAATTTGCAGCTTCCCACCAAAATTTCCCCCGGCAACCTCCCCAAATTTTGGTAAAAAGCCCCCCAAAAAAGGTTTTTATTAAAAAATTCCATTTTTTTACTGTCTTAGGGGAAAAGTATCTAGAAATTCAGAAAGTAGACAAAATTTGCAACAAATTAGATAGATGACATTATGACGTAGGATGAAGGGGAAGGGGGGATCTGCCTCGGAACATGCGCGCGGTGCTGCGTAAACTAAGTTGCGCAATTCCACTTAACCACTCACACGTTTACATTCGCCCTCCCATCTCCCCTCCGAACTTTCTCTATAAGGTTTACTTTAAGATTTTTGGGTTGCTGAATCCGAATTTTTAACTTTACCCCAAAAATTCCCCCCCCCCGAACCCCTCCCAAATAGTTGTTTTTAACTTGAATTTCTTATCGTTTTAGGAGAAAAGCATTACGAAATTCAGAAACTAGACAAAATTTGCAACAAATAGGATATATGACTTTATGAATTAGGATGAACGGGGAGGGTGAGGGCTGCCTCGGAATATGCACTGCGGCGCTACATGCACTAAGTGATGAAGTACAGGCAATAGGGGATTTTATCTGGCAAAATTAATGGTAGTACTGGAAATCGGCTTTCTAGATGTTTTTTGAGTCGCTGAATCCGAATTTGTAACTTCCCACCAAAATTTCACCCGGCAACCCCCCAAAAAATTGTTTTTTTAAAAAATTTGGTTTTTGAGAAAAGCGCGCGGGAATGTTCCGAGGCAGCCCCCTCTTTCCCCGTTTATCCTACGTAATAATCTCATACATCCTATTTGTTGCAAATTTTGTCTAGTTTCGGAATTTCGTAATGCTTTTCCCCTAAAACAATAAGAAATTTAAGTTAAAAACAACTATTTGGGGGGATTTTCGGGGGGGGGGAGAATTTTGGGGGTAAGTTAAAAATTCGGATTCAGCGATCCAAAAAACTTAAAGTAAACATTATAGAGAAAGTTCGGAGTTAAGATGGGAGGGCTAATGTAAACGTGTGAGTGATTAAGTGGAATTGCGCAACTTAGTCCACGCAGCACTGCGGCGCATGTTCCGAGGCAGATCCCCCCTTCCCCTTCATCCTAAGTCATAATATCATATATCTAATTTGTTGCAAATTTTGTCTACTTTCTGAATATTTAGCTACTTTTCCCCTAAAACAGAAAAAAATTGATTTTTTTAATAAAAACCATTTTTGGGGGCTTTTTACCAAAATTTGGGGGGTGGTGCCGGGGGAAATTTTGGTGGGAAGTTACAAATTCGGATTCACCGACCCAAAAAACATCTAGAAACCCGATTTCCAGTACCACCATTAATTTTGCTAGGTAGAGTCCCTATGCGGTCTCTATTGCCTGGTCTAAATGGGCCCAAGTACTTATTTTCTCTACTCAAGTAGAATTTTAGTTTTGTCCTTTGATATCAGTCAGAATAGAAGAAAAAAATTAAATCTATACTAATACTAATCTATATCTATCTATACTAATATTACAAAGAATTAAATTGTGTGTTTGTTAGAGGTAATCTCTGGAACTACCGAACCGATTTCAAAAGTAATGGTATTAAAATGATGGTGGTAGTCCAACTTAGAACATAGGCTATATTTTATGTCGGTGACACTACCCCGAAGTAGGTGCAGGAGAAAAAAACGTTCTAAAAATGCGATTTCTGTGTTACTGAAGGGCCTAGATATATGAAATTTGGAATATTAGTTACTTATAAGATATAAATGATGTCTAAGAACATTTTCTAAAAAATTCGAAACTTAAAAGGTGTGAAAATGCACAAAAAGTGTTCTAGAAAACGTTCTAAATGGTGGTTTCTACACAATCTCAGGAAATACCAAACCGATTTAAAAAATCATGGTGTCAAAATGATAGTAACAACACTTGCTCCAAGATAGGCTATATTTTATGTCGGTGCCACTACCCCGAAGTGGTTGCAGGAGCAATAAACGTTCTAAAAATTCGATTTTTGTGTTACTGAAGGGCTTAGAAATATGAAATTTCAAAAATATTAGATACTTATATGTTATAAAGGATTTCTAAGAACAGTTCTTACACAATTCGAATTTTAAAAGGATGAAAATGCGCGAAAAGCGTTCTAAAAAACGTTCTAAATGATGGTTTCAACACAATCTCAGTAAATAACAAACCGATTTAAAAAATAAGGGTGTCAAAATGACGGTGACAGTCTTTGCTCTAACATAGGCTATATTTTATGTCGGTGCCACTACTCCAAATGGGGTGCAGGAGCAAAAAAGTTCTAAAAATGCGATTTATGCGTTACTGAAGGGCCTAGAAATATGAAATTCGAAATATTAGTTACTTATTAGATATAAAGTATTTTTAAGAACAGTTCTTAAAAAATTAGAAATTTAAAAGGGGTGATAATGCACGAAGAGTGTTCTACAAAACATTCTAAATGGCGATTTTACACAATTTTGCAATGTATCAAATCAATTTCAAAAGTAATGGTTGTAAATTGATGGTGACAGACCTTGCTCTAACATAGGATCTGTTTTACGTTTGTATGACTACCACCTGGAGAATGCAGTATCAAAAAACATTCTAAATTGCGGCTTTTGTGTTATGGAAGAGCCTATCATAAAATTTGGAATGGTAGTTACTTATAAGATATCAATGATCTCTAAAGACATTTCCTAAAAAAATCGAATTTTAAAAGGGGTGAAAATGCGCAAAAAGCGTTGTAAAAAACGTTCTAAATTACGATTTCTATGCAATCTCAAGAAGTACTGAACGGATTTCAAATATAATGATGTAAAAATGATGGTGACAGCTCTTTCTCCTAGATAGGCTATATTTTATGTCTGTTTCCACTACCCCAGAGGAGATGCAGGAACAAAAAACGTTCTAAAAAATGCGATTTTTTAATTATGGAAGGACCTAGACTCGTGAAATTTTGCATGAAATATATTTATTAGATATAAATGATCTCTAAGAACATTTCTTTAAAATTTTTTAATTTAAAAGGGGTGAAAATGCGCGAAAAGCATTCTAAAAAGGTTCTAAATGTCGATTTGTGAGCAATCTCTCGAAGAATCAAACTGATTTCAAAAGTAATGGAAGGAAATTCATGCTGACAACCTCTTCTCTAACACAGATGCTATTTCATGTTGGTGTCACTATCACCTAGGGGTTGCAGGAGCAAAAAAAGAACTTTCTAAATTTTTATTTTTGTGATCGGTAGGGGATAGCAACTTGAAATTAGGCAAGGTGGATATTTATTAGATATAACTTTAAGAACAGTTTCCAAAAAATTGGAAATTTAAAAGTGGAGAAAATGCGCGAAAAGCGTTCTAAAAATGCTCTAAATTGCGATTTCTACTCAATCTCAGGCAATACCAAACATATTTCAAAAGTAATGGTTGCAAATTGATAGTCACATTCCCTGCTCCAACATACGCTATATTTTATATTGCTGTCACTACCATCTGGGTGTTGCAAAAGTAAAACCTGTTCTAATTTGCGTTTTTTGCACAACTGAGAGGTCTAACATTTTGAAATATGGCATGGTATTTACTTACAAGATTTAATTGCTTTCTAAGAATAGTCGAAAGAAAATTCCAAATTTAAATAGATGAAGTGGGTATAACGGCTCTCCCGTTATATATTCATTTAATCTCCTCTCCCCTCAAAAATCAACATTTAACCTTACTGGTTCATTATAAATTGTCACTATTCTCCCCCCCCCCCTTCAAATAAAATATTTTGTTTAAATTTGACATTTTAGTACTTAATTTCATATGTCGGCATTCATTCATTTCCCCCCCCCCCTCACACTACTGTAACTTTCAATTAAACTTTAAAAGTACGTTTTAAATGCATGCATCATTTATCAGTCTGTTCTTTTTCTTTCACTTTCACACAGATAGAAATATATCTTAACCGCAGTGATTTTTCTTTGAGATAAAATAAAAGAATAAAATAGAAGTGAATGTCTTTCGCATCGCTGCCGACCATATGTAATGCAAATTTTCTCAGCCTCTTGGCTTGCATTAATAATCAATTCTCACCCTTGTATTTTGTCGGATAAAAGCCATATGCCCCTTGCTGACTAAATTCAGCTGTCGTTAAATCTGTAACGTGCATGTAATATCACGTGTTAGCTATTTCCTTAGCCACTCTCCCTTACCGCAGGAATCTTATTTCTAGTCAGCCTAAAGAGACGGCCATGGCGTAGTTTTTAACTCAATGTAAAACTTCTTGATTATTTTGTCTACCCAATTTGTTTTTCGCCAAATATCATACATATGGTTATCTAATGTTCGCCAAGCTGTAAGTAATTGTAACGAAATCTGACTCACTTTTTCTCCTGACCTCGAGCCATGTAGAATGCAATTAATCCCCGCTGTGGGCTTCTGCCACTGCGCAGTTATCGAAACTTTCCCCGTCCCTCTGTACTTTTCACGGCCCTCCTTTAAAAGTTCTTTACAATAAATGTTTAAGTCTCTTAAAGTATTGTGTTGGAGTTTCTTTTTGCTCATTTGTGAACCTGGGTACACGAAATCATCGGCATAGTGGGTGAAAAGCGTTCTAAAAATGTTCTAAATTACAATTTGTATGCAATCTTATGAAATACCAAACCGATTTAAAAAAAATAATGGTGACAAATTGTTGATGATAGAACCTGCTCAAACATAAGCTATATTTTATGTCTGTGCCACGACCACAAGGGGGTTGCAGAACAAAAAACTTCCTAAATTGCGATGTCTGTGATACTAAAGAGGCTAGAAACTTAAAATATAGCACGGTAATTACTTATGAAATGCAAATGCCCCTGAATGACTGTCGAAAATAAATTCGAATTAAAAAGGGGTGAAGCGAAGTGGAGGTGCTAAAAGCGTTCTATAAAAGTCCCAAATTATGATTTCTAAGCAGATTCAGAGAATATAAACCGATTATAAAAGTAATAGTTGCGAATCAGTGGTAACAGTCTATGATCCAACACAGGCTATATTTTATGCCGATGATTCTACCACTTGGAGTTGACAGGGACAACAAACGTTCTACAAAAGGCCTTTAAAAGCTTTCTAAATTACGTTTCTGTGGAATATTAGGAAATAACAACCCGATTTCAAAATTAATGTTGGCAAATTAATGGTGACAGTTCCTATTTTAACATAGCCTTTTATGTTTAGAGAGGTGGTAGAACTTGGATGATTTGACATGATGGCCAATTTTAAGATGTAAGAAGATGGTTTCTAAAAAATTCAAAACTTCAAATGAATACTGAAATGAGCGTGTTAATTGAGCATAAAAGTTTCAAAATATTTTATAAATTATCATTTATTTAGTTTTATTTCTTTTTATTAGTTTCAGGCTCATTTCTCCCTAATGCAGTGTAATAATGAAGTTTAGTCAAACTCTGTTTTAAATAGTAATTTTTGAATTATTCCTAAAAATATAATTTCTTCTAAAAAAATTAGACATATAAATATCACTTGGCATATTTCAATTATTACGCGAGCAAAGCCGCGGCGTTGGCTAGTAATATTATAAAGAAGTAAAGTTTGCTCGTTTGTAGGAGGTAAGCTCTGGAACTACCGAGCTGATTCCAAAAGTAATGGTATCAACACGATGGTGTTAGTTCAACTTAGAACATAGGCTATATCTTATGTCCGTGCCACTGGCCAAAAGAGGGGTGCAGGAGCAAAAAACGTTCTAATAACGCGATTTTTGTGTTACTAAAGGGCCTAGAAACATGAAATTTGGAATGGTAGTTGCTTATAAGATAAAAAATCTCTAACAACATTTCTTTAAAAAATCGAAATTTAAAACGGGTGAAAATGCGGAAAAGCGTTCTACAAAACTTTCTAAATTGCGATTTCTACGCAATCTCAGAAAGTACCGATTCGATTTTTTTTTTAAAATGGTATGAAAACAATGTCGACAGTCCTCGCTCCAACACAGGCAATATTTTATGTCGGTACTACTACCCCAAAGGGGTTGCAGGAGCAAAAAACGTTCTAAATTGCGTTTTTTTGTGATACTGCAGGTGCTAGCAACTAAAAATTAGGCATGGTAGTTACTTATATGATAGAAATGATCTCTAATGATTTCTTTAAAAAATTGAAATTTAAAAAGGGGTGGAAATGCGAAAAAAGCGTTCTAAAAAACGTTCTAAATCGCGATTTCTACGCAATCTCTGAAAATACCTATTCGATTTTTTTAAAAAGCGTGTGAAAACGATAGCGACAGGCCTCGCTCCAACATAGGTCATATTTTATGTCAGTGCCACTACGCCAAAGGGGGTGCAGGAGCAAAAAACGTTCTAAAAATGTGGTTTTTGTATTACTGAATTGTCTTGATACATGGCATTTGGCATAGTAGTTACTTATTAGATAAAAATGGGCGAAACGACTTCTAAAAAACTTTTTAAATGGCGATTTCTGTACAATCTCCGGAAGTATCAAACCGATTATAAAAGTAATGATTGGAAATTGATGGAGACAGCCGTTGCTCTAACATAGGCTCTATTTCATGACGGTATCAGTTACCACCTGGTAGTTGCAGGAGCAAAAATCGTTTTAAATTTTGATTTTTGTGATACTACAGGGGCTAGCAACTTGAAATTTGGCATGGTAATGTCTTATAAGATATAAATACTCTCTGATAACATTTTCTGAAAAACTCGAAATTTAAAAGGGGCTAAAAATGCGCGGAAAGCTTTCTAAAAACGTTCTAAATTGCAATTTTTACGCAATCTCAGGAAATAACTAACCGATTACAAAAGTAATGATTGCAAATTGTTGACAGACCTTGCTCCAACTTAGGCTATATTTTATGTCGTTGTAACTACCATCTGGGGTGTTACAAGAGCAAAACATGTTCTATATTGCGATTTATGTGACAACGAAGAGCCTAGAAACTTTAAATATGGCATGGCAATTTAATATAAAATATAAATGCCCTCAAGGAAAGTTGAAATTAAATTTGAAATTTAAAAGTGTAAAGCGATGGGAAGGAGCGAAAAGCGTTCTAAAAAAGTCCTAAAGTGCGATTTCTATGCAATCTCAGGAAATAATGAACCTATATCAAAAGTAATGGTTGTGAATCAATGGTGACAGTCTCTGACCCTACAAACGCTACGTTTTCTATGGAATATTAGGAAATACCAAATCGATTTCAAAATTAATGTTAGGAAATTAATGGTGACAGTCTGTTTCAACATAGGCATTTTATGTTAGTGCCATTGCCCTCAAAGAGGTGGTAGACCGTCAGACAAGAAGCTTGGAATTTGACATGGTGGTTAATTTTAAGATGTAAATATGTACTGAGAACGGTTTCTAAAAAATTCAATAACTTCAAATGAATACTGAAATGAGCGTATTAATTGAGCATAAAAGTTTCAAAATATTTTCTAAATTATCATTTATTTAGTTTTAGTTTTTTTAAATTAATTTAGGTCTCATTTCTGTCTAATGAAATGTAATGATGAAGTTTAGTCAAACTCTGTTTTAAATAGTAATTTTTGAATTATTCCTAAAAGTATAATTTATTTTAACGATAATTAGACATACAAATATGTTTTGGCATATTTCAACTATTACGCGAGCAAAGCCGCGGGTTTTGCTAGTAAATCAATAAAATATAAAAGTAGACTTCAGTCCGTAATTTTTACGGATTATTTTCTGTAAAATTCTTGGTATATGTAGAGCTATTACGGTTTTACTTGGCACTGGCACCACTGTAATATTTTATTTTTAGGTAGCTTTCATTACAAAAAGCTACCTATTGCAGCCGTTCGGGGGAAAGCGATTTCAAAAAATTTTGGTATATTTTCATCGATCATGACCCCCAGACCCCGAAACCACCCTCCGTTCAAAAGTTGATATATATATATATATATATGATCTTTGTCACACTGTAACTCTCGTATTTATGAACCGATTTGGATGAAACTCAGTATGTACATAGTACATACCAATGTCTCAATCGAGTTCGTTGGACAGCTTCATCCGCCATCTTGTATCAAAATGGCGGCCATTTAAAATTTTTAAAAAAATTTAAAATTTGAAATGTAGTACCAAAAAATTGACAATTGAAAAATATTTTTTTCTTATGTATTTGACCTTGTAACAAAGATTTCGGAGCAGTTTTTGTTTCGTCTATATCTTAAAAAATGGCTGAGTTATAGCACTTTGAATTTCTAGCGTGGCTGACATTTTGAAACGTCCTGATTTTTGGCACGCGATAACAGGCGTATTCTTGAACCAGTTTGGATGAAACTCGGTGTTTACATAGAACATACCAATATCTCGACCGAATTCGATGGCCAGCTTCATCCGCCATCTTGTTTCAAAATGGAGGCCATTTAAAAAATGTAAAAAAAATTTTTATTTGAAATGTGGTACCAAAAAATTGACAATTGAAAAATATTTTTTTCTTATGTGTTTGACGTTGATACAAAGATTCCGGAGCAGTTTTTGTTTCGTCTATATCTTAAAAAATGGCTGAGTTATAGCCCTTTAATTTCTAGCGTGGCTGACATTTTGAAACATCCTGATTTTTGGCATGCGATAACAGGCGTATTCATAAACCGATTTGGATGAAACTCGGTGTGTACATAGTACATATCAATGTCTCGACCGAGTTCGTTGGCCAGCTTCATCCGCCATCTTGTTTCAAAATGGCGGCCATTCAAAAAAATTAAAAAAAATTTTAATTTGAAATGTAGTACCAAAAAATTGACAATTGAAAAATATATTTTTGTTATGTGTTTGACCTTGATACAAAGATTCCGGAGCAGTTTTTGTTTTTCGTCTTTATCTTAAATGGCTGAGCTATAGCACATTGAATTTTTAATGTGGGGAAATTTTTAAAAATCTGATTTTTCCCCTGCGACAGCACTCGTTATCAACCAATTTAGATGTGAGTGACCATGTGCATAGGAATTACTAAGGTTTCGACCGAGTTCATAGATTAGCTTTGTTGCACGTATTATTATATTGTTTTAAAATGGCGGGCACTTCAAGATATTGCTGAATTTGGCGACCAAATATAAATAACTTTAAATAAAACTAGCTTTGATAACTCTGACTAATTTTGCGAAATTCTCATTCATATTCAGTATTGACAAAAATTAGTATTTAATCTTCTATAATGGAGTTCCACTAATTTGAGCTCGGTGTGTTTAAATAATATAAGCTGGCTTTTAAAAACTAAAGAATATGAAAGCTACCTCTTCCTCCCGGCACTGGCCGGAAGGACTTTTGATCTTTGATATCCATCAGAATACGAGAAAAACTATAGACAAATAAATAAAATAAAGAATTAGACTTCAGTCCGTATTTTCCACGTATTTATTTTCTATTATACTGTTGATATGTATAAAGCTACTACGGCTTGCTATGGCATTTGCATACTATAGGCAATTTTAGTTTTTCCAATGATAAAAGTCAGAATACAAGAAAAACATTAAATAAATCAAATAGATATTATACTTTTTATCGTATTTTTATGTATTTTTTTTCTATTAAACTGTTGGTGTATATAAAGCTTGCCTTGTCCATTCGTTCAAAACGTACCACATCACCGCACTCTAGTAGAATTTTGATTGCGTCCTTTGATAACACTCAGAGTACAAGGAAAATGTAAATAAATAAGTGCAGGGGGCGAAAAAAGTATTGATAGTAAAATCAATCTCTTCTGCAACGCCATAGATACAACTTTTTTAATAATTTTTATTAAGTAAGTTTAACAATTAAGTAACAATTAATATTCTATCATTCATTTTCGATTCGGTCTCCTGTTGCCTTGATACACTCGCGGAGAAGGCTCGGGAAGGCATCCACGGCCCGCTGCAAGTACTTCGCATCTAGACCGTTCCGTTCATGTATCAGAACATCTTTTAAAGCAGCGATATTCTTCTGAGGTTTAGAACAAGATCTTGCTTGCAACACTCCCCGTACTGAGTAATCAAGTGTATTCAAATCCGGTCTGTTTAGTGGCCAGTCTTGAGAAGAAATGAAATGAGAAGCAATGGAAAATTCTCTTTGATCTTTGTTGATGCTGGTATCAAGATTAATCAGAACAATTTTCTCAACGATATTTTGATAAAGGAGGTCCTTCTATGGCCAAATTCTCATTTTGGAAACAATCAATATATGTTCCAACAAGATTAAGCCCCAGCCCATAAGGCTGGCCAAACGCAACAGTGGTGCCAAGCAAATCTTCGCGAATAGCCACCGAATAGTCCGGATTTGAATCCACTTGATTACTCAGTATTGAGTGTTGCAAGCAAGAGCCTGTGCTAAACCTCACAAGAATATCTGTTTTTTAAAAGCTGTTCAGATACGTGAATGGAACGTTCTCGATGCGGACTATTTGCGGCGTGCCGTGTATGCCTTCCCGCGGCGGTTTGGAAATATAAATATGGGACGCACCCACATAGCAACAGTACATTAAGCTATAAAAAAATTCTTTGTTTTTTAAAAGTATTAATATTAACCCTTTGAAAAAAATTCTTGGCTGGAAGGCGTTTCGAGACTCATCGAGACACTCTTTTTTACTTTCTTCTATCTTTACAAGAAGAAAGTATTGGATTCGTGAAAATTTTCGACTTTCGGTTTTCGACGGATTTATACGTTTTAGAATGCCCAGAACACGATTTGATGTTTTTTAGAAAATGTCTGTCTGTGAGTCTGTCTATCACTCCGTCACTCTGTCACTCTGTCACTCTGTCACTCTGTCTGTGAGTCTGTATGTGACAAAAATTTTGTGGGCGCTCTATCTCAAGAACTAATGCACGGAATTTCACAAAACTTCATATTTAGTTAGACTATGATATAAACTGGACCTGATTAGTTTTTGGTGAAAATCGCCCAACAGGTGGCGCTGCTATTCGGCATTTTTCACAATTTCTGCAATAGCTATATCTCAAGAACTACTGCACGGATTTTCATAAAACTTCAGATTCTATTAGTCCAAGATATAGTTTGGAGCTGATTACGTTTTTGTGAAAACCGCCCAACAGGTGGCGCTGGTATGCTGCCTTGTTCATAATTATCGCTATAGCTCTAACTCAAGAAAAAATGCACGAATTTTCATCAATCTTCAGATTCAGTTATTCCCTGATATAAATTAGTGCTGTTTAATTTTTGGTGTAAATCGCCCAACAGGTGGCGCTGCTGTACTGCATTTTTCACGATTTCCACAAGAGCTGTATCTCAAGAACTATTGCACGGATTTTCATCAAACTTCAGATTTAGTTAGTCCTTGACATGAATTGGCGTATATATTAGTGCTGTTTAATTTTTGGTGTAAATCGCTCAACAGGTGACGCTGCTATGCTGTGTTCTTTGCGATTTCCGCAATAGATTTATCTCAAGAACTAATGCTTGGATTTACAAAAAAATTCAGATTCAGGTATACTTGATATCGTTTAGTGCTGTTTACTTTTGGTGTAAATCGCTCAACAGGTAGCGCTGCTATGCTACATTTTTTTCAGAATTTCCGCTATAGCTCTATCTCAAGAACTAATGCACGAATTTTCATCCAACTTCAAATACAGATACACTTTGATATGAATTGGTGCTAAATCGTTGTCATTTCTTGTACTATTTAAATGATTTAATTGCTGTGATTTATATAGAAGAAAGTTTTGTGATGGCCACAACATACTAGTTTCTAGACTAAAAGAAACTTAAAATAATGTTTTTACCCTTTCTTCGAACAATTCTTTTATATCACGTAAAAAAATCTCGAAACATTTGAAGTATTCATTGGGCATGATATGTATAAAAACAACTGCTCCCTATTCTCTCAGAACGCGAATACACGCGTGGCTTTTCCTTAAGTTTTTACATCTTAATAACAATATTTTTGTACGTAAATTATACATAGGTTTCGAAAACATTATATTTATATGTCATAAAAATTTCAGAGAGATTGAATGAGAACAAATGAACTTCTTAAAAAGTTAATTGTGAACCATACCTTCCTTTCCGGCATCGTCGCTTTACGCTTAATTCAACCTTTTTCATCCGTAAATATGATTATTTTTCATCGCTATTTTACACTGTTATCGAAAGCGTATTTTATTATAATTTATGAAAAACCTTAAACATTTGTACAATTAGAAGTATTTAAAAAAATTAAATTCGCCAATTGTTTCTCTTCCCTTCGATTACTTTATAAAAATACTTTATGTGTATTTTATTTAATGATTTTTTTTTCATTCTGCATACACTTCATTGTTTCTTCCTCTGCATATTCCGTGTTGTACTGATCACTCTAAGTGTTCCAAATGATAGTGTGTAAAATCAGTTTTCCGAAATATTTTCTCTGTCAAGATGGCCATTTGCTTGGTCGTTTGGTTGTGTCTATAAGTTGGAGTAATAAGAAACTAAATAAACCACGGTAGCAGCAGGGTGCTATTTGCAACTAAATATCAACGTTTTAGCACCAAATTTATAAACAGAATTTGGAAATATTATATTTATTACTCATAAAAAAGTCAAATGGTTTGGACAATAATATATATGTATAATTATATAATGTTGTAGAAATAGAATAGTAACTCAGAGATATCATTTGAATTTTTAATTGTTTGAATTTTTATTTAATAATCGCTTACATCGTGAGACGAGCAAAGTGAAATAGTGTCTAGAACGAGATTCGAACCTTGGGCATTGGCATTATGCGCCAACGCTCTACCAACTGAACTACCGAACGATACGCAGCCTGACAGTCATAACTCTTATATGTTGACAAGACTGCATC
Organism: Maratus speciosus; assembly: GCA_963932465.1. Lineage (NCBI taxonomy): Eukaryota > Metazoa > Arthropoda > Arachnida > Araneae > Salticidae > Maratus > Maratus speciosus. The sequence continues at coordinate 374,722,836 of OZ010788.1, read as the reverse complement.
TGCAATTTCATCGATACTGTAATTCTAATTTGGTTTCATGCTTGTGTTTCATGAAGATATTCCATTTTGTGCTATATATGCAGCCTTGTATAAGAATTATGAGTGCCAGGCTGGATATAGTCCGGGTAGCTCAGTTGGGAAGGTAATGCCTATAGCCCAAGTTCGAATCCTGACCTGGATACTTTTTAGTCTGTTTGTTCATTGCCTTAAAAGCAATTTTTTAATAACAATTCTAGTAATTAAAAATTCAAAATATATATACATATACTTTAAATAAACGAGATTAAGCATGAATTTTATAAAAATATATTAAAGAAATGTTTTCACAAACTTTTTTAAAAATTAAAATATATATAATTTAGCGAAAAGTAAAATCTATGTTTGGGAGAAGACATTGATATGGATTTTTCAAAACGTTTATGACGGTAATAGTTATTACAATTAATTTCGAAAAATTTGGAATAATACTACACTGGAAAGGTAAAAATATGAACTTTCATTCATACCAATAGTAAAAATTGGTGTTCAGTTTCAATGCAGTTTCTAAGAAGAATTTTTTTTTCTTTTTTTTTGAAAAACTATATTAGTCTAAAACTTTGCAACAGAAGGCCTGCTGAAAAGCTAATAGGAGATCAGTTGATGTAAGAAGCCCTTCTCATTTTTGCACCGGAAACAAGCCATAAAATGACACTCATTTTAAGTTTCATAATTTAAGAATGAAATTTATCACACAATAAAATAATAAACTTTCAATGTTATCCCGAACAGGTCCTCCCTCTGAGTTCCATTATATAACTGAGAGCTAACTCACCGGTCCGCTTTCTGCCTCTACCGCATCACAGTTTAAATGCACGCAAGTATTTGTCCTGTACAAGTCCTGTATTGTTCTGAATATTAGAGAGATTTTTTTCAAACTTTTCCTTATACTTTTTATCAGTTTTGGTTATTTCTACACCGTTTTAGCTTACAGGCTATTAATGCCTGAGAGCTAATGTGCCTGCAGGTTCTGTGTGTACGTATGTGTGCATGCATGTATGTATGTATGTAACGTGATAACTCTTGATAGAAATAACCGATTTTTTCAAATTTTGGATATAGGTTCAGTCTGTTAAGGGGCTTCCCTGTTTAGTTTTGGAGGTTCATTTGTTAAGTATAACGGGGGTTAATCCCCCTTAATTTAAATAAATGGATTCTTCATGCAGAAATATCCGGTTTGCTTCAAATTTTATATATAGTTTTATTTTGCTCAGGCGTTTTCCTGATTAGTTTTGGAAGTACATTGGTTAATTATAAAGGGGGGGACGGGGATTAATACCCCCTTAATTTAGATAAATGTGTCTTCAAGCAGAAATATCCAATATGTTTCAAATTTTGTATATAGGTTCATTCTGGCAATAGGCTTTCCTGACTATTTTTGGGAATTCATTGGTTAAGTATAACGGGGAACCAGGAGGCTAATCCCTCCTTAATTTAGGTAAAAGTGTTTTTCATGCAGAAATATCCTGTTTGCTTGAAATTTTTTATATAGATTCATTCTGATAAGGTGCTTTCCTGATTAGTTTTGGTTGGTCCATTGGTTAAGAATAAAGGGGAGATGTGGGGGCGCAAATCCCACCCGTTAGTTTAATTTTCGAAGGGCATTATTCTTTGAACAAATAACAGTATAATGTACAATTAGTGTGAATAGCCTGTGAGCTCAATGCCATTAGTATAACTGGGCAATTTTGTTTTTTTGTTACTTTTATGAACTGCTTAACAGCTTTTTTAGCTCACGGTCTATCAAAGTCTGAGCGCTAATGTGCCTGCAAGTTCTGTATGTACGTATGGCGATAACTCTTGATTTATATATCCAATTTGCTTCAAATTTTGTAAATAGGTTAATTCTGATAAGGCGCTTCCTTGATCAGTTTAGGGGGTTAATTGGTTAAGTATAAAGGGGGGAACGGAGGCTAATCTGTCACCTTAATTTAGATAAATGGGTTTATCATGCAGAATTATCTGATTTTCTTCAAATTTTGTAAATAGGTTCTTTCTGATAAGTCGCTTACCTCATTAGTTTTTCAGGTTGATTGGTTAAGTGTAAAGGGGGGGGGGGTGGGCGAGGGGCTAATATCTCCTTAATTTAGATAAATGGAATTTTCAGGGAGGATTATCCGATTTACTGTAAATTTTGCAAATAGGCCCATAATAATAAGGATTATATATATTTCCTGATATCCCTGATTATTTCCCTGATTAGTTTTAGTGGTTTACTAGTTATGTATAAATGGGAGGAGTGGGTCTAATCCCTCCTTGAATTAGATAAATGGGTTTTTGATGCAGAATTATCCGATTTGCTTCAAATTTTATAAATAGGTTCATTGTGATAAGGCGCTTCCCTGATTAATTTTGGAGGTTCATTGGTTAAATATAAAGGGGTAGCGACAGCTAAACCACCTTAATTTAGATAAATGGTTTTCCATGCAGAATTATCCGATTTGCTTCAAATTTCTTATACCAGTCTATTCTGATAACGCCCTTCCCTTATTGGTTTTGGGGGTTCATTGGTTTAATATAAAGGGGAGGGGGCACAGGGGCTAATCCCTACCTTAATTTACATAAATGTGTTTTTCATGCAGAATTATTCGATTTGGTTGAAATTTGGTATACCGGATTATTCTGATAAGGCGCTTCTCTGATTAGATTTAGAGGTACATTGGTTATACATAAAGTTGGGGAAATGGGGGAGCTAATCCTTTTCCTCTTAATTTAGGTAAATGAGTGGATTTTGTCGATTTTTATATTTTTCGAGGGATGTTATTCTTTGAAATAAGAGTATAATATGCAATTAGTGTGAATAGCCTGTGAGCTCAATGCAATTAGTTTAACTGGGTACTTTGTTTTCTTAATGAGCTTATACAAAATTTTATTTTAAAATAATATTAAATTAATTGTTTCTGGTTAAATTAATTAAAATCTGTAGCTTTTTTAACATTATATATATATACTGATATACAACTGTCTGAGGAGATATCTATATTTTGCGATAAACCTTCCTCGAGAATTCTATGGAATTGTATTCATGGCTGGACTTTTGGATTAAATGCAACAGATTATTTAGTTACCTCTTCTTATTACTGTGAAACTCAGTGGGTATGCCTCCATCACCGCCCAGGAAAGATTTAGAATTTTATGGGAATTGGTTGTTTAAAAGTGCAATTCCTTAAACTCACAAATACTTCAACTCCACATTGTTTTTTAAGAGCTCTAGAAATTCCTTATAGAAAAATATTTTTTAATTTAACACTGACTTTAGGTATATTGTCACGCGGCGGGTAACTCCGAATGGGTTAATAAACTAATGAATTTAGTACACTGCTCAAACAAATTAGGAGTGCAAGCAAAAAAGTGAAGTGAACAGTGCAAGACAGCCATGTATGGGCATAAAATTGATGCACGTGTATCAATGCGCAATACAGAAAAAAAGACGCAATATATATATATATATAAGGGGACTTTTATTCTTTGAAAAGTGAAAAAAATATGGTTTAAAGCAACAATTTGGTTTCATGTACATGATAAAAAAAGCATTGTTTAGAAAGGATGCAAGATTTTTAATATGGCGTGTGGTCTCCAAGAACAGCAAGACTTCTGCACATCTGTTTTCTATGGATGTGATGAGGTTATCGATAAGACTTTGGGGAATACTGTTCCACTGCTCAAGAATTGCAGTCTCCAAGTCACGGACAGTAAAAGGAGGCCTCGGTCTCGCAGCAATGCGTCGTCTGCGTATTTACCAAACATGCTCGATCGGATTTAGCTCAGGAGAGCATGCTGGTCATTCCATACGCTGTATTGTTTTAGCTTCAAGCATGTTTTCCACAAGGTGAACTGTATGAAGTCTGGCATTATCATGCATGGAAAAGAAGAAATCACTAATTGCTGCAACATAAAATACGACGTGAGGTCTCCGTATCTGGTCTGTATAACTTCGAACTGTGAAAGGGCCATTCCGAATGATATGCAGTCCCTTGCATCAACCTATGCTGATTCCAGCCAATATCATCAACCCACCCCGTCTGTAATGTGATCTTTCACGAACGAATGTGGGATTATTTTGAGTGCCTCTTTCTCTCCATGCCAAAACTCATCAGATGTCACATCCAGACTAAATCGAGACTCGTCCCTAAACAGATTTGGACTCCAACAACGTTGCCTCCAAACTCGATGTTCAGTTCCCCACCTACTTTGAGCCGCACAGTGGATTGATGTCAACGGAATACAGACCATTGGCTTACGTGGATAGAGACCACCTTGATGAAGCCTATTTCGGGCTGTTTCGCTGGACACCCTTCGTCCTGTGGCCATGAGCAACTTGTTTGCGGCTGAGTAGTAATGACCGTTCCGTCTCGACGAGCTGTTAACAGGATATATCGGTCATCAGTTTCTGTGTTAGCACATTTTTGACCTTGTATTTGTCGATGACTACTATTCAATGTGTCTTGGAATCGATTCCACAGCATTTCATAGACACTTCTTGCGACTCCAACAGCGTCCATGACACTTCGTTGTGTTTCCACAAATTCAACTGTCCCGATAACACGCCAAGCCATGGATTGCGGTAAATCATGTTGTTGTTTCATTTTCAAGCCACCTTTTCTCAAAACACAAGCTGAGCAATTGAATTTTACAACTGAGGAGTGAAACAGACGTTTCTGCAAAATCCCGATTTCTGCACTTATCTCCTTTTTCTAGTTTTTGAAGTCATAAACTTTAATTTACATGTGACGTTTTCTTTATCTGTTTTCTACGACACTTTAAATTATGGATGTTTTATTTTACGTTACTTATCGGTGTAAATATTTGCGTAATTTCGTTAAAACCATGTGCTCTCCTAATTGTTTTGAGCAGTGTACATAAACTAATTATTTCTTATAGAAGGCTGGTGATTACATCTTTTCGCATTGGTGCTAAAATCGGGATAGTTTAATTAGAAGAACGACATTTTTAAAACTTTTTTTTAATTCACTATATTGAATTAATTTTGATTTTTTTTTTTTACAAATGACTTTATTTTCATAAAATTTTTTGTCAATAATAAAGGTGAAAGAGGGAAAAATATGAATTATTATATTTTTATTAACACCATTTTCTCATTAAAATTGAAATAATGAAATAATTTTTGATTTGAATATATGATGAAAACATTAGCGTAATTAAATTACATTTTTGAAGAAATTTCGGGGTGATAAAAACAAGTTTTCACGTGTTCAAGCTTCTGAAATTAGATATTTCAGAAAACAAATAATCGTTTTTCGAAAATATTCAATTGGCACGAAAACAAAATCATTCCATCCGAACTTTTATATATTTTACAATCAACTACCCACATAGCATTTTTAGTTTGCAGAAAATTTGCAGAAATCTTGCTTTGAAATCCTGCAAAGTTGCAGCAAGCTCAGAATGACAAGACTGAAAGTTCTAACAAGACTGCAGCAAGATAAGGCAAACGAAGAAGTCACCACACTCTAAACTTGCAGCTAACTTGTCGTGCTAGTTAAATTCATGCTGTGTCTAATTTACTGCAATTTAAAGGCAAACAAGTAATCAAAAATATTGCAAACTTACTGCAAAGTAGTAATCTTTCCATGCCACATTAATTTTTATACTATACGTTGAACCCCTTCGAAGGGCTCTATTGATGCATACTCACCGTTAAAATACATACATCGTTTTTACTACCATAAACAAGTTAGGGTAGTATTTGTCCTTTTCAATTCGAGCCTTTTTTTGGCATTTGACAAGTATAGCGTTTTAAAAAATCGGTGCCAACCGAATAAAATTTCTGCAATTTATGCGTATCTCCTGATTGTCTATTGTCTCAACAGAGGGATTTTTTGCTTTCGTCACTTTCGTGAATTAAAGACAGTTTTGCCATCAGTTTCACAACAAACTATTCATGTAAGTGAGTGATCAGTACCTTATGGGAGATTTGCCGCTAATGTTCATGCTATTTGGGTAAGGATGTAAAATTAAAACGAAATCTTTGCCCCTTGCAATTATTTTGATACAGTTAATACTGTTAATACAAAAAAATGCAGTTGATAAGCTGTATTTCTTATTTAAATTCATTTCTCGTAAACGGTTGAGCAATAAATTTCTATATAAATGCAAGTAATTTACATTTCTGTTGTTGCCGTTATGTTTAGCCTTCATGGTTGAAAGTAAAATTCTTGAAACCTGCGATAGATTGATGCTTCCAACGTTTTACATTACAATAAAAAGAAAAAATATCAATGTAAATCAAATTAAAAATAACAGACAATTCCTCCTAGAAAATAATTCAAACATGAAATTAAACGTTAATGAACACGCATTGTGGTTTGTACAAAATTATGATGAATTTTCAATGATTTACGTTTTTGCGCGCATAAATTGTACACATTACTAAATATACTTTAAGTATATATTCTTCGCTGTATCCTAAGTAATAAGTAGGGAAATTACTCACCTAATTCCCATTCTATCATGCAGTAATGAAGTACTTAACGTAGCTAAGAATCTCATTTAGCGTAATTACTCTTACAATAATTGTACCTCTTACTTCGTGAACAATGTTCCCTCTCAGTTTGGGATAGCGAGTTTAACAATGATTGCTTCCTTCGAGAAACAATATATAACTCCTCGTTTAGTAACGCGAAGACAAATAGCTGAAATATTTTAACGTACGAATAAAGAGGAAATAGTCGTTTTGTGTGTATTTTAATTTCATTGCTGGATGTGAACTTAATAAATCGTGCAATATATTTTTTAGAAAATTAGCTGAAGTTGGTACGCATTGAATAAGAGAAAAATTGTGCACTTAACCACTTCAAGGCGTTCGTTCATTTTTTGACCGCTTAGTTTCAATTCCTAAACGCCACATTTGTAACAGAATATTAGAATAAAAAATTTCCTTTTTTTGCTTATTTCGAAATAAATTTGATTGTAAATTCTGGTGTCATTCACTCATTTCACATTTTACCAATAGACGTAACTTGCCCGTGAAAGGGTTAAACAAAAGGAATTTTAATAGGATTGAGGCTTCAAAATCTTTTACATTACAATAAGAAGAAAAACATCAGAGTAAATCAAATTAAAAATAATCTATAATTCTTGCTAGAAAATGATTCAAACACGAAATTAAACGTTAATGAACACGCATTGTGGTTTGTTCGAAATTAGGATGAATTTTCAAAGATTTACGTTTTTGCGAGAATAACATTACTAAATATACTTTAAGTATACAGGATGGTTCAGAACTATATGTGAAAAATGTAAAGGCTAGTAAAGGGGAACTAAATGAGCAGATTTCGTACAGGAATATGAGTGTGAAAATGTAGCGTTGAAACAGCAGAGGGCAATAAAGAGAAAATAGTGGTTTTGTGCATATTTTAATTTAATTGCTGAATGTGAACTTAATAAATCGCGCAATATATATATATATTTTTTAAATTATTTAAGTTGGTATGCATTGAATAAGAGAAAAATTGAGCACTTAATCTTTAAGGGGGCTCTTCACTCACTTAAAAACAACCGTTCGCTAACGTTAAACTTACGAGAAGGTTGCTTTTAAATTGCTCGTTTAAATTTGAATTTGTTTAAACAATTATTTCGCATACGATAGTTGAGATCGATCTTTAATAAGGACATTTTGTACTTTTTCGGTTTTGCTAGTAGATTTTTTTAAAAAAAGATACTTCCGAAAACGGTTCCGAAAGTGGAAGTACCTTTATTTAAAAAATCTGCAACTGAAATCGAAAAAGTAGATAATAGCCATATTGGAGATCGTCCTCAGCTATCCTACGCAAAAAAGCTTAAAAATATTCAAATTTAAACAAGAAATTAGAAATGAGCCTGTGAATATACTGAGTGTTTTCGATTGAGTAAAAAGTCCCCTTAACTGCCAAAGCACTGCTCCTAGGCACAGACAAAGCTTGGTATTCTAGTTCAAATGCTCCTCCCAGGCACATGAAAAAATGAATGCGACGCTATGTAGGATAAGACTACAGTAATCTTAATTAAATCGAAGGACGGTGATCAATCATTTTAACCGGTACCAAATCAGTATAGTTCAGCTCGAACTAGAAATTTCTTTATAAAATATGTTTAAACGATACAAATTAAGAAATGGTTATTTTAACAGTTGCAAATAAAAAAATATTTTTATAAAACTTGTGTAAATTTTATTTCCTGTCTTTCTAGTGATAACTTAATTTCTATTTGTGAAAAAAAAAGTCCGAACTGGCAGAAGATTACGTATACGAAGATTAAAGTATACAAAAATTCGATCATTAAGGATTAAACAAAGGGAATTTTAATAGTATGGTTGTCAGAAAATGAAAGTTTAATCTTTGCCAGATTATTTTCTTTTCTATTTTTATATTTAAAGCTTGATTCTATATTATATTTAATTTTATCAATATATAAAACTCATGAAAATTTCCATCTTGAAACAGAATAAATACAATTAATCGAAATATTTAAAATGTTAAATAAATAGCATACACGTTACTGTACATGGTACCATAAAAATTAAAAAAATAGTTCATATTATAGTATATAGTCTTCAAAGATGACCGATGTTGTTTCTATAATAAAATACGTGTAGTCATTAAAACAAGTGTGTTTATAAGAAAAGATAAGACTCTAAAAATACATAGGATTTTGCTTTTTAAATATTTAAAATTCAGTTCTTAAAATTAATTTAAAAACAAAGTTTGATAATCATGTTTTAGAAACTTCTGCAGCACAAAATTTTTGTAAATTTATTTTAATTGATGCAGGATTCTAAATTACATAGCCTTGGAAACTATCAGATTATGTTAGAAAGAAAAATTAAGTCACTTTATAAATCAGTTTTCTCTGAAAGCAAAACTTCCATAACATTATAAAAACTGTATTTCGACAGAAACTACACGCTGTGTTCACGGTAAGGTTCTCAACGCTTTAGTGAAAATCTTGCATGTTAGTTAGGTATTAAGATTTTGAATTAATACAGGCTTACGGGTTTTCTGGAACACCCGCCTGTTGCATAAGTACCAATTAAGTGTTATGGCGGACTGACATGCGATTGTCTGAAATATGTGAGAAATGTTTCTACGCACCCACATGTGAGAAATTAATAAAGTGCTCTGGAAATAACGGTTTTACCGGGAAACGTATTACTTCAAGGGAAAGACTTCATTTTTATGGCAGATTAGATTATAAAAGTAAATGGAAAATAATAATTTATGCTGCATAAATACAATTTTGCGATAATTTATATATCCATTTGTGTGATCAATAAATTTCATTTGCAAGTAACATACCGATGTTAATATAAGCATATTTAAGTAGAATTTATGCAATAAGCATTTATGCAACCATATTAAAATAATTTAATTTCGTTTATAATTTTGCTCATTTTAATTCAATAAGTGTTTTATCATGTATAATTTATTCATGAGATATCTGGAAAATATTTATTTATTGTTCAGGGGCATGCTTTAAGTCGTAAAATTTCAAAACCGAACAATTTTTGTTTAGTTACAGTTTAATTTTTTTTTTGGTATAAGAATTTTTTTTTTTTTCGTTGGAATAAAAAATATCATTCTTAAAAACAAATTATCTCTAAGCCATTCAGTGAAATTATTTTTAATGCGGAAAATCATTAACTAGAAGAGCAGGCTGCAATCTATTAGTTCACACTCTGTCACAGATCTCTTAAATTTATGAAAATAATAAATGTCTCCAAAATTAAAGGATTTGTTGTTTTTTACTTGTTTGCATTATATTCGGCTAATTATACGTATAGCATTTATTAACTATGGGAGTAAATGTACTGTAATAGGGTTACAAATGATATTAATTCTCAAACCAGTCTTTTTTTGTGTGTGTTACGGAGGATACAGGTTTTATTAGAAATGGCCAGCTTTTTAAAAGTAACATATTTTTCTACTCGGATACTTTCCACTGTTGTGCAGTACAACATTTAAATATTATAATCGTTGTTTATTATCTATACTTTTTAAATAGTGAACCAATTCTATAATACTAGTTTTAGGCATTTAGCTTTTCAAACGAATTTTTTCATATTTTCAAGGTATGTGTAGCAGCGTATATCAAAGCATCATACCTATATTTTCTGTTTATGAATCAAGTATAAACTAAATTTGTGACATCTATTTAAAAATTATGATTTTAAAATTATACTCCAAAAATTGTAACCGATAATTGGGAATTTGCGATCTTTAATAGTATTAATATTACTAACTGTTTAGCCCGTTCTAAGCACGGGAGTTCATGTTCAGTAACTATTCAATTTAGAAAAATAATTTTTTACTATTGTGCATTTTTTTATGAAATTTAATTTTTTATGTTGCTATGGCAGCAGACGATAAAATGATATTTTCGGAATAAGGGAATAAATAAAATAAAAATTTTGTTGATATTTGTGATAAAATGTTATTCTTTAAAAAAGATAATAATTAAGTGCAATTAAACAATCTCTAGTTATCTGCATGAGAGGTAAAAGAATTATCGTAATACCCACTCAGCTTCTTAGTATAGCAGCGTGGCGTACGTATTATGTATAGTATATCTCACAACGCAGTAAACGTTTAGAACAGGTGAGAACAGGCGCGATTACGGGTTGAACATAAAAGGCAAACATTCGTTAAAAACATAATAAAAACAAAACTATTTAAAATGTTAAATTTTTTTGCCCCAATCCTTCATGGGCCCACTACCAGCAATCCGTACGCCAAATTTCGTAGCCCTGCGCCCTGGGGTTTCCGAGTTTTTGAGGTTACAAAGATACGTGCATGGATTTTAATAGGATAGATATCTACGTTATGTATACTAAGCATACAGAGATTGTTTGATTAAGAACATTTCACAAGTATTTTCTGTGCAAAAAATCACTTTGAAAACTGATTAAATTTTTCTGTTCTTTCAAGTGTTTAATGCTCAAAGTACACATCTGTAAGATTTCTTAGTATATTTAAATAAGGAAACTTTATCGGATCCTCTATATAAATGTGGTATCCGAGGTTCCACGTTATCTCTTACGCTTTACTCATCCACCAACGCAGTTAATGTGGTTAAATACCACAATAAAGAAAATGTATTGGGAATATTAGTGTGATTTTCTGAAATAACGAAAAAGACTTATTGTTATACTTTTTACTTCAAGTGAAAGATTGATTTAAATTTCTATGTTCAGAGGAAGGGAGAATTAAGAAGTTATGCTTTAGCTTAATAATTTTTTATTTTCATCCCGCAAATATAAGTAAAATTTTCGTAAAATAGGGTAAAAACCAAGTTAATGATATAAGTGAAACTGGTTGAAATCAACCGTTGAGTATTTTGCTTTAAATATAAATCAAACAACTTTTAAAGTTCCCTATGATTTTTTACCTTTAGCATATGAACTAGAAATCTTTTTGTAAAAGTATTTATATACTGTAAATCCTGTTAAAACGGATTCTATTTTTAACGGAATCAAAGTTTCATGGAAAAAAAGTGGAACCTACGAAATTAATGTAATTTTACATAATAATAAACATAGTTAGCGTAAAATCTTCATAATCAATCAGTTAGGGGGCGAACTGTCGTAACTTTTACCAGAAACTTTATTTTTCTAATACTTTTATAGCGTAAATAGAGTAGAAATTAATATTCAATGTATATTAACTTTTAGTATAAATATCCTTTTAACAGATTCTGTATGTACAAAATAGGACATATACATATTTATTCAAAAATTTAAGAGAGCACGATAAAAGATTAAAGCAGAAACGAAGTCCAATATCGATGTCAAATTATGTTTTATTCAATTAATTTGTGCAAACGAAATACACATCAACATGCGGGAAATACTTTTAAATCATTTGAGGAATACCTATTTAAAGTGGACACTTGCTGGCAAAATAATTAACTTCTTCCATGTAGAAATAAGTATAATAACCAAGCTTAAGATGTAGCCTAAGTATATCAATCACGTGGAGGCCTTAATCGAGCTGAGCTTCGGCAGGCTAAATAAAAATTTCTTGGTAATCCCGAATGTAAATTAGGATGTAGAAAACTTCAGCCTTTTCAAAATTATATCACATATGATTTTTATGGGCTTTGATGTTATAGTTTCTAAACATTACGTACCTTTTTAGTTCAAAATTGAAGGATTTAATGGAAAATAGTATTTTCATTTTGCAATTTTGTATATAGGATTAGCTGGTCATTTTATATCTCATCGTGTATTTTCATCAGTTATGAGTAGCATTAAAATTCCCATTTTAATGTACGTTTCTCTAAAACGTTAGAGGAGCAAGCAAAAAGGTGACGAGAACAGTGCGTGACAGAGATGCATGGGCATAATATGGAGAGTACATGTATATAATACGCAATACATAAAAAAAAGACGCAAAAAATTGCAAGTGAGCTTTATTTCTTTGAAACGTTGGATAAGATGGATTAGGGCAAAAATTTAGTTTCATGTAAATGACAAATAATACTGTTTAGGAATGATGGAAGATACTTAATGTGGAGTGTGGTCTCCTCGAATATATAAAACTTCCGCACACCTGTTTTCCATGAATTCTATGACGTTATCTATAAGACTTCTGCGACTACTGTTCCACTCCTCAAGAATTTCAATCTCTAAGTCCCGAGCAATAAAAGGAGACATTAGTCTCACTGCAATGCGTCGCTCGAGTGTGTTCCAAGGATGCTCTGTCGGATTTATGACAAAAGAGCATGTTGGCTATTCCATACGCTGTATTATTTCAGCATTAAGCATATTCTCCACAAGACGAGTTGTATACGGTCTAGCATTATCATGCATGGAAAAAAGGAATCACCACTTACTGCAGCGTAAAATACGAGATAAGTCGTCACTGTATATACTCTCTATAACTTTGGGCCGTCAAAGTGCAATTCCTAATGATATGCACGTAGGTATATACACTTATGCTGATTCCAGTCCATATCACCAACCCATCTCGTCTGTAATGTGATCTATAACGAACCAATGTGAGATTATTTCGAGTGCCCATTTCCCTACATACGAAAACACGTCGGATGCTCCATCTAGACAGAAACAGGACTCATCTGTAAACCGAACTTGAATCCAACTACGTTGCCTTCAATCTCGATGTTCAGTTGCCCACATTCTTTGGTCAGCACAGTTGCTTGAGGTCAACGGAATACATACCATTGGTTTACGTGAATAGAGACCACGCTGATGAAGCCTATTTCAGACTGTTTGACTAGACACCATTCGCCCCGTGGCTAAGAACAGCTGTGTATGCAGCTAAGTAGCATTGCCTGTTCCGTCTCGACGAGCCGTTAAACGGATATATCGGCCATCAGTTGCTGTGGTAACATATGGCCGACCTTATGCTGGTCGACATGTAACATTCCCCTGTGTCTTGGAATCGATTCCACAGCCTTACATTGACACTTCTTGCGACTCCAATAGCGTCCGCTACACTTCGTTGTATTTACGGTGTGTCCGCGGATAATCGTTTCTGAATTTTGTCGAGTCATTTCAAATTTTATGAAAATCGAATCAAAGCTTAAATAGATTTTAATAAAGGTTTTCTCCATTCTTTAATACCCTCTTTTTTCTCCATTCCATACGTTACTAGTTCAGTGATATCACATGATGTGTAATGACACTAGGTTGGCATGGTGATTACGTACTTTTTACGATGGAGTCATATTAGTCCGTATTTCTGAATGTAATATGTATAATCGTAATAAATTTTGTATTTATGCATTTTTGCAAAAGAGGATAACCGCTATTGCACCAAGATAGGAATATTTATAAAACTAGTTATATTAACCTTATTTGCCATGTTTGACTATTCAATTTTCGACTTCTTTTAATTTATGTTTAAAAAATATAAGCAAAAGTAATCATTCCTAGTCAATTCAACATCGTCGCTGTTGAATTGACTAGGCAAATTAGATACAAATTTTTATAGAAAACTCAATAGATCAATACACACCATACCTCATGATAGCGCTTCTCCATTTGTATACAAAATAGCAGCCTATAGGTTTTATGTTAAACGAGCCTTTGAAATATGCACTGACACTTTTCTAGATAATGAAATAAATAAAATTAAATGCATCGCCAAGGAAAATAGTTTCCTCGTACATTTTATTAAGAAACTGGTCAATGAAAGGAAATATAAAGCACCTAAGAGCAATCTAGTTAATAAACTAAAATTTTGTAACTTTAGCTATGTTCCTGGTTTATATATGAAAATCTAAGATATGCAGTAAAGAAATTTAATATTAATCTGGTAGTTAAAACAACAAGGAAACTCAAAGATGTAACCATAGCAGGTTTGACCCTATTCCTAATGGGCCCCACCAGTGGCCGAGAGGTTCTGCTCTCGAAGCTGGTAGACGGGAAGTGCTGGGTTCGATCCCAATCGCGCCCGTCGGCCTAATCGTTCGGAGTTTTCGTGGTTTTCTTCGAACCTTGGTTCTCCAAGCGTTAATACGGGTTAGGTTCCCTTAGAAAGACCTCCACGGAGGGCACTCCCCCCTTAGGGCCTATATCCCACGTGCAGATAATTGGCCGACATAAATACAACCTATTCCTAATGATGAAATTGCAGGTATTTACATAATTCCCTTGATAACTGAAACACAAGAAGAAAAGTTATATATTGGGATAACCGGACATAAATTCAAGGACGGTTTGAAAGAACTCGTAAGTGATATTAAGTATTGTAAGCAAACCACATCGTTAGCAAGACTTAACTTACATCAAAATTTAAATATTCGTTTTAATGTAGCAAAAATCATCATTCCTACCTCCCATTATCATATTTCGTTAATAAAAGTGTTCATAGAAACTTTAATAAAAGATAATAAGGCTATTAATGATATATCATACAACATTACGGTTATATGGTTAAAGTTTTAAAATAGATGTTATTTTGTTAAAGTAGGATAGAAATATTCAGTTTACTGCCTCCCCTCCCCACCCCGTTCTCCCCCTCTACTGTAAAATAGACTCACATGGGTACCCAGCCGAGAACGGAGTACAGTTTTTCAATTCAAAGCTGACCTGAGGACGATCTGGGAATGATAAAAAGACCTCAGCACGGAAGTTTATAAGTTTTTAAAAACTATTTTACTATGTAACAGCACCTTATATATATGTTGCATTCTGGCAACATTGGATTGGCTTTATCGTTGAAAATGCCGTACTGGCTGTCACGATAGTAGTTGTGGATCACATCCAGCGATAATGGCGTAAAAGAAGTGTTCGAATCTGTTATATTAGTAGAACAAATTGTTGAAATGCAGTTGTCGAGTGAAAACAAAGGAATACATCGTTCCGTGAAGTTACCCCAGAAGAAATTGAAACAACTCATAAGATCAGCTAAGCACTTTATTAGAACAGCTTGCAAAAGATGCAGTTTCCACCAAGATAATTAGCCATCGCTCCGTAGTAGTAATTAGGTTTAAACAAAGTTCCAGATAATCGAATAACAGAACGGTGACCAGGGGATGGATGAAAACTGGAAATAAGACTCAAATCTGCTAAAATCTGCTGAAACACAGCGAGTATCAACTTTTTGTTTCTCACGTGTAAGGATACAAATATGATGTAGGTCGCGCTCTCAACCAATGAATAATTAAGAATGTCACGTCATATAAAGAGTGCGAACAGAGCAAGCGGATGAATTTGGAGTGAAAAAGGATAACGTCAGAAATGCGCGAGAAAGTAAAAATGGAAGCTAAAAGAATATTCTCGAAAGAAAAAAAGGGCGGGAATGGAATATTTAATTTAAGAATACTAAAAGCGTAATATTTAAGCGATTAAGACAAGTGAGACATTAAATTAAAGGGAATTTAACAGAGTTAACGATAGAGATTATTTAAGGATAAGGATTTAGTGAAAATAACGTAGTAATTTAGAATAAGATAAGGAAATCACGGAATTAGATCTAATAATGTAACATATATATATATTTGTATATATATATATATATTTTTTTTTTTTGGGGGGGGGGGGTGACATCTTTTTATATTTGTGACATTACATGCACCTTTTTAGCAAGTTTTTTTTTTTAATTTTATTTTGATATAGTTTTCAAGGTGAATGTGACATTCCAACGGTATATGTTTTCTCATATATACATTTTGTGATAATAAATGAATTATATACGTATGTTAAATAAATGTATAATATATTTATCAAAACATTGTGCTTTATATAATATAAGTGTACATGAGCTTCTATGATCCATGGAGCTACATATGAATAAAGAGGAAATAGCATGTCCTTAAAATAGCGAAGCTTCAACTGTAATAAGTTTCGCAGTGGCTCATTACAGCCGGGGGCGAGCTTCCACCAGTAAATTTAATACACATTTTCTCCTTATTTAAACGCCCTATTAATGCAGAATTACAGTCTTAATTATGGCCAAAAACAGATATTTATTTTTACTGGTGGAAGTTTACTTCTGCTGTAGTCAGACCATGCGTCACCGTCATTTTGTAACAACATAAACAACCTCCTGTCAGTGCCGGTGAAAGACATTATAATACCCGGACTAACTACCAACAGTAAAATTGATTTGAAATTTTTACTATATGTGGAAGAGAAATTTTGCAAAAATAAGCCATTAAAATAAGGCGCGATTTTCTATTCAAAATTTAGAGACAAATATTTGCTTCTGCGGTAATGAGAAACTCTTGATCCCATGTGAAAAATCAACCGCCATCTTGTGACAACTTCCTCAGTTACTTCACTCGCAACTGGTAGATTTTACAGTATATGCCTCCTCCTCTGTATTCATAACTCCATTCTTTTATCAAATTTATACCTGAAATTGGCGACATTTTGATATTTTCCTTCGTGAATTAGCTGTAAGATTTTTTTTTAATTAATCATTTTTTTCTAATATATCTTATAAATTTTGCTGCTGAATGTAAAATAAAAACACACCAAATTTACCGATATATTTATTACATTTATTTTGTTGCCGACTTCAGTATTCATTCTCCAAATGCATGGTCATCTTTTAGGCCGATAATTTCATACTCTATCATTAATAGTACCATTGTGGGCGATTTCGGTTTCTCAACCGTACGCATCATTAACAGAACCAGCATTTGGGGATTCATTAAAACAGAAATACTTATCAGACTTTTATGTGGTGATAAACGAGCATATATTAGACTAGTGATTCTCACTAAAATTACTATTGTAATACATTTGCTAAATGAGAAAACAGAAACATAAAATAATTAAATCATAAGTAAATGATGAAATAAATTTTAAATAAGAATGAAGATTCTAAGAATAACAAATTTTACGGCTAAAGATAAAAAAGGCCTAGGATAGAGATTGCCATTTTATTATTCGAAAATACTACAGAACAAAAGTAAACAGCACGAAACTGAATTTTTCTTTTAACTCTTTTGAGCTTTCTTTAACTCTTTTTTTTTCTTGAACTAAGGGGCTCTGCTCCTTATCAACTATGCTCGTCAATAACCGTTCAAACTCTAAAAAGACGATAATCTGATCGGCTTTAAAAAGATTGCAGAAGATTGAATTATGACAGGGATTTTAAGGCCATGCCAGCTGCTGTTAATAGCTGTTTACATGTTTGATTAAATAAGATTAATTAAACATTTGAAAATCAGCTAATATAAAATGAACTGAGTCTACAGAATCTTCGTCTCTCGGTATTTTTTAAAAACGCTATAAGAAATCTGGATACTATTTGATTATCCGATGACCAATTTCGTTAAATTATACAAATCGCCAAACTATTCGTCAAATTATACAAATGGAAAAATGTTGCCATTCTAAAATTTTGAGATACGAAAATTAATGAATTAAATAAAAACAAAATAACTAAAGAATAGGGTTTCTTTAAAGATGACGTTCACTTATGTTGTAGCAACATACCAAATATAAAATTGGATTTATTTAGAGGATTTTGGATAAAAGAATACTAATAGTTTAACATTGTTATCAAATACAGTGTTATTCTGCAAATTCATGGTGATCTTTTAAGCCGCTAATTTCATGCTCTATCATTAATAGTACCATTGTGGGCGATCTCGGTTTCTCATCCCCTACGCATCATTAACTGAACCAGCATTTGGGGATTCATTAAAACAGAAATACTTATCAGACTTTTATGTGGTGATAAAAGAGCATATATAAGACTAGTGATTCTCAATAAAATTACTATTGTAATACATTTGCTAAATGAGAAAACAGAAACATAACATAATTAAATCATAATTAAATGATTAAATGAAGTTTAAATAAGAATGAATATTCTAAGAATAACAGAATTTTATGGCAAAATATTAAAATAATAAAGAGGCTTACGATAAATATTTCTATTTTACTATTCTAAAATACTGCAGAACAAAAGTAAACAGCTAGAAATTGACTTTATCTTTTAACCCTTTATAGCATGGATGACAAAACATTTTTCATGCGAGTACAAAAAATGTAAGAATATATTTATCAACGTTATAACGACATACAAAGGTTAATTTATTAAATCCAACGTCAGCAACAGAACGTCTTCATAACGCAATTCATATTGCAATATATTAACTAAATGAGAAAACAGAAACATATCATAATGAAAACAAAAGTAAACGATAAAATAAAGTTTAAATAAAAATGAAGATTCTAAGAATAATATAGGGTAAAATCCCCTATCATGGCCCATATACCAGTAATGCCCCATTTCATATTCCTACGACGCTAGACGCGAAACGCCCAACATTTGAACTTAGCGCCAATGAGAAGTGATAAAATGGTCTTTCGACTGTCACATTATGCCTTTGTTTTGACAAATCAACGCAAGTCACGTGAACCGTGGCTTCTCTTACCGAAGCTGCTTTTTTTCCTGTTTCAGCTGTGATTTCTTAGCAAGATTGAGCAAAGTTGGATTTCGTGCTGCGTACAAAATTTTCAAGAAGGATAAACGAAAAGAATTATGTTTTAATAAGTTATATAAAGTTTAAGTAATATGTAAACATATTGGTGTTTTCAAAATAAGCTTATTAAGCCAGCTATTGGGGTGGGCTACTACTGGTGCTATTTTTTTCATGATCATAGTAGTTATGGCCAACACTTACGTTTTCTATTTTATAGCTATGTGCTGTCATTAATTAAAGTTTTTAATACATATATTTCTTTCAAACATTTAAATCATAGTGTTTTATAACAAATTTAAATTAGCATATTCCTCTTATTTATGTTCCCTCTATTTTATGCTTTTTTTACTCGCGACATTCCTTTGTAAATGGTATAATTGACTACTCTTTTAGGCTAGAATCTGCACCCTAACTGACTAACTTTGGTATCACAACTGGTGTCAATAACCAGCGATGAATATTTAAAATTTAGCTTTAAGCTTTTCAAAACCCTTTAAGCGTCCTGCAGAGTTTTTCATGTATGTTTAATGATTCATAAAATAATAGCTATAAAATTATTTGTTTGAGAATTTATTTATTACCTTACATGTTTATTTGTCTTATGCAATGCAAAAAATAACACTAATATCAATTTTGTGTTAAATAAGCACTTGAATTCAAAGATTACGTGACGGAAAAACACGGTTAGGTCACTTAAAGGGCTAGAGTGCAAGGTAGTTCAGTGGCATGGCGTTTGCTCAAGAAGGATTCATATCTAGATCGGGCTTCGTATCTAGTAGCGAAAATCCTGATAAAAAGGAAACTTTTTATTTTTCAGCATATATAATTAAGTTATAAAAATAATTCAAAACGATTTTAATTTTAAATATTTTAAATATTATTTGTATACTAATATTATAATGAAGAATCGTTTGTTTGTAGGGGCTACTATAGGACTAATAACCCATTTCAAAATTAATATTGGCAAAATGATGGTGACAGTCTGTACTTCACTATAGGCTATATTTTATGTTGGTATCATAATCACAAAGGAACGTAGGAGCAAAATCTTTCTAAAATGCATATTTTTGGGATTTTGAAGAGTATAAAAATTAGAAATTTGACCTGATGGCAACTTGCAACATATAAATACTCTCTGTAAACAGTTTTAAAAAACATTCAAAATTCAAGAACGATTTAAATGCGCAGAAAACGTTTTCTGTAGAATTACGATTTCTATAGAATTGTTAAGGATATAAAATTTAAACTTGACATTGCTAATATTTTTAAATCGTAAATGTACGTGCAAAATAGTTTTTTTTTTTTTTTTTTTTAAGGGAAATGTGTGCTGAAATAGTTCTAAAATTCCGATTTTCGTGATAAAGAAAGGGCTAGAAACTTGACATGTGTTATGGTAATTAAGATGCAAATGCTCTTCAAGAATGTTTTCTAAAAAATTTTAATTTAAAAGGGTCAAATAAGCAACAAACTTTCTAAATTACGATTTCGGTGATCTTGTTTGGAATATAAATTTGAAATTTGATGTGGCTGTTACATTTAAGACATATTTTCGGACAAAACTGTTTTTAAAAAATCGTAATTTAAAATGGTGCAGTAGAAAAAAAAAGTTCTAAAGTTTCAATTTCTTTGATATTGTTGGGGCTAGAAACTAAAAATTCTCATGGTGGTTAATTAGAAGATGTAAATGCTCATTAAGAACGGTTTCTAAAATATATCGAAATTTTAAAAGCTTAAATGAACTGAAAACATCAGTAAATAAATACATAGAAATGCTTAATTCATCTTTAAAAACTGAAAACACTTTAAATTACGAATTACTTGGAATTGTTTAGAGAAATCGAAAATTTGATTTGTATGTTACTTTTACTATGTACATGCCATTGTGTAGGTATATAATAACTAATTCGTCGCATGGGATGATACAGTTCCCTTATTTTTCCTTTTGGCATCAAGCTGAGCAAACAATGAAACGCTATTTCTGCGATTCTGCTGCGTTAGTACAGATATCTTTTTATTTTTTATTTTATGATAGAGCTAATGGCTCCAAAGAAATTGAGTAAAGAACTGGTGGATCGAGTTGAGAAGGCAGTTGATGCTGTTAAACCTGGAATGTTTGTAAAAAATGCAGCATCTTTGTTTAAAATACCAAAAGTCTACATTGAAGCAAAGACTAAGTGGGAAAAAAAATCACAAAGAGGACCTCCCTCAATTTGCAAAACCGAAGAGGAAATTCTCCTAAAGACTTGGTCAAAGCATGTGAAATACTGTGGAAACTAGATAACTCGACACCACACGGGGATACAAATTAACCGACATAACCGAATGCAGAGTTATTGAGGAGGCACAAATTTTTATTTTAATGATCATTTATGGGGTTTTCATTAACATTATAAAATAAGTAAAATACGTAAGAATGCTTTATTAAATATTAGAAATATTATGGTAGAACGACTCTTTTTATTAAACTGACTTCCAATATTTTTCACATTATAATAAAATAGTTATAGTAAAAATATTACAAATTTATTGCCTTGTGAAAAATAATCGTAAGATTTTGTCTGATGAGACAAATTTTTTCTGATAAGAGAGAGCAAAAACTCTAAAACTGTACTTTATTTTTTAAATTTCTTAATTATAATTTAAAATATAACTGCGCCAGATGTGAAAAGTATCGATCAAATTTTTTCCCGACTACCACGAAAGTAATTTAAGTATAATACGAAATTAAATTGGATTTTAGAACAAATAATGAATTTAATTAAAAGATGTTGGAATTTCCAAAGAATTGTTGTGATAGAGTGATTTCTTTTATTGTTACTCGACTTCAGTGGATTTGTGCTAAAATGTGTTGACTTAGAGAGTTTTATACCTATTCAATTTAACATTGTACCAGACATGTCAAAAATAAATTTCGAATTACTGGGTTTTCAAGCTATCTAGGTGTCGTGTTTTCGCTGTCCCGCTGCATGTACAATCGTTTCAGGAAAAACTGATCGTACCTATTACTGTTATATAGGTAATAAAACACACTATTTAATGGCATACAAAACTTGTTCCGGCTCAATATTAACTCCATTTTAAATTCAAATTTTGTAAAGCCTCGTTTTTACTTTCTTCTATCTTTACAAGAAGAAAGAATTGGATACGTGAAAATTTTCGACTTTCAGTTTTTGACGGATTTGCACGTTTTAGGGGTCAGAGATTCAGAAAAATATGTTTTTACTAAATGTTTTCTGTGAGTCTGTGAGTCTGTCTGTATGTGGTACAAATTTTGTGGGCGCTCTAATTCAAAAACTAACGCACGGAATTTAATAAAAAATTATATTCAATTAATCTCTGATGTAAATTGGTTCTGATTAATTTTTAGTATAAAAATCACTCAAAAGGTGGCGCTGCTATGCAACATTTTTCACGATTTCCACAATAGCTCAATCTCCAGATCTAATGGACGGATTGTCATCAAACTTCAGATTCTGTTAGTCCTTGACATGAATTGACGTTTTATACATTTTTGTGTAAATCGCTCAACAGGTGGCGATACTTATGAAGGCGGTTCAGCAGTTTTAGGTTCATACATGCTTATGAAAAACTCCAACACAAAAATACGGGAGCAAAAACTTTATTTTAACTATTAAAATTACTAGAAAGCAAATAAGAATTACAATAAGGGGAAATGGATTTCTTAGAAATGATGGAGAGAGAGGCCCCCATTTAAACAAAATGCACCGAAGTGCAGATGCAGAAAAATTAGTACCTTCTCAGTACATAGTCAGCATAGAAGTGGTTATTTTACAAACAGCTTCGATAACTTGGCGTTACAAATCCATCGCCAATTTTACTAATATAATCGTGAACGAAGAGTGAACAAAGGTTTATTGGCGCGCAAAATGATTATACCACGCAATCTGGTATTCCTCAAGACATCAATCAAATGGTTGTTAAATAACTGTCACAAAGCATAATCAAAACGGCGGCAAAGTTCTGAATTGAATAAATTTGTTTATGCTTAATAATGTTTTATATGATAAATTGACCATTACATGAAAATGTGCAATAATTTTAAAAGGCATCTGTATTAGACAAAAAGGAAGTTAAAATTAACTGCAATCATTTTCCGAGACATAAGCTATAAACTTCATTTTATTTATGTTTTATTATTACATCGTAACAGCGAAAGATAAGCAGTAAATAAGAGTGAATAAATTCAGCGTGGGCATATACGAATCAAAGTTACTGACAGCTGCGTTTCTCTTTTTGTGATTTATTTAATGACTCACAAATTATCTGAAAGTAAATTGCTTTTCTGGAAATGAAAGATTACAACCACCTAAAATGAATATTACTACTTTAAATAATTGAAAGGTTATTGAAAGAAAGAAAACCCTAAGAAATAAAATTCGATACGGAAAATAAGCACTTAATTAAATTATAAAATTTTAACTTAAAGAGGGGGAATAACAACACGTTTTAAAAGACAAAAAAAAAAATAAATGATTTAAATTAATTTAGGAGAGATCGTGATATGTGATAGGATCTCTGTCACAATACTATTCTGCATTTTTTGTAATTTCTGCTTTTCTCTTTTAGCCCAGTGGTAGGGGAGAGAAAAAAGACCGAATTCGGAATTAATTAGGGGAAAGCTGGAAATTGTTTAAATCCATTTAGTTTAGGTGTAGAATGAATATGCTAAGTTGTTCCCCTCGTAGTAGGTGAGCGTTAGAAAACATGTACAGATTTATAGTCAAAAACCGGGGTTTTTTAAATACCATAGCAATATCTCAAAACAACTAACTCTGTCAAAAACATTGTCAATGCAATTGTTGTAGAGCTTAAAATTCTGAGTAAAATGAGTACCTATAATTAGTATTTTTGTTGAATCTTAAGGTCACAATTCTACTTCAAAGTTTTAGCCCAGTGATCAGGGGGTTGAACTCAGAATTAATTAGGAGAAAACTGGAAATTGTTTTAATCCCTTCAGTTTAGGCCTAAACTGAACGTACTATGTTTTCTCCCTCGTACGTGGGTAAATATTAGAAAATGTGTACACATTTATTTTCGAAATACACGTTTTATTTAATTACCTTAACAATATCTCAAAACAGCTAACTCTATCAAAAACATTGTCAATACAAATGTTGTAGAGCTTAAAATTCTGAATAAAATGATTACCGTCATTAATAGTTTTGTTCAACATTAAAGTCGCAATTCTATTTCAAAATTTTTCAAATCAAGAGCTTGAAGCCCTAGTACGAGGAAGAAAACATAGTACGTTCATTTTAGACCTAAACTAAAGGGATTAAAACAATTTTCAGTTTCTCAAAATTAATTCTGAGTTCAACCCCCTGAGCACGGGTCTAAAATTTTAAAGTAGAATTGTGACCTTAATGTTCAACAAAAATATTAAGTCTAGGTACTCATTTCACTCAGAAATTTAAGCTCTACAATATTGGTATCGACAATGTTTCTGACAGAGTCAGTTGTTTTGAGATATTGTTATGGTATCTAAAAAACGTGTTTTTTGACTATAAATCGTTTCATATTTCCTAACGCTCACCTAATACGAGGGGGGAAACATAGCATATTAATTCCACACCAGTGGTTCCCAACCTTTTTTCGGCCGCGCCAATGAGCATTTTTAAAATCGTGGTCCCCCCCCCCCCCCTACAGACACACACTTCTCTCCTCTGTAGCATATAATTTTTATTATAAAAAAAAATTAACTGTTATTTACACGGAAGAAGCTTAAAAGAGATAATTAAGTACTATCATTTCACGTTCAAAAGCATTAAAGGATCAAATTTTTGTTATATGATTTTAACAGATCTCTATGAATTTCAATGAGGCCATATATGCTGTTACATCTAGAAAAATGTTGTTGTTCTTTGGAAACTTTCCTCAGACACATTAGTGTTATGTAGCCTGCATTTTTATTTTCATGAAAATTCTTGGACAAACTCTCAAATTTTGCATTACATTTGATAAAATTTATACATTTTATTACTGATTTTTGCATTTCCTTAAGAACAGGTGAAGTTTTCTAAACGCCGAGACTGCACGAATAACATAATTCACAAGTAGCCTTTCCAGATTTACGACTTTATCAATTTTAATCAGCCGTTTTTATTTCTCCTCATAACATACTTATCTGATAGCGGGTTTTCTTATTTCTCTTATTGTTAGTTTTCACCATGTGTTATCCTATTTTAAATTTTAAAATACATATGTCATGTTGTATGTTCATATATTGTGTATGTGGTCTGCACAAGAACCATCCAGTAAGTTTTTTTACATATTACATTCTGTGATGCTCATTTCGAGGCTTATTAATTTTATTTAAGTAGTACATCTTTAAGATATTTCAAACATTTTTTTAGCCTAAATGTGTTTGACATAGTCAATTTTAGATAGTCCTTTAAGTATTTTCATATGTAAAAGTTTTTTCATGTGACACATTGCATTGTGAATAGAAATACAAGTTTCAATATATAATAAAAAACATTTGTGTAACGACAAAATAATACTAAAGCTGAAAAAATTTTAAAGTTTTTCAATATATAAATGATATCTAAATATCTAATAAAAGTTTTCATATAATTATTCCGGTAATAGTTGTGTTTTGAACTTTTAAGTGGTATCTTTTAGAAAATTTATTTTTATTCAAGTATTTTATGATTTTCATATATTTCTTCTATTTTAAGTCTAGAAAATCACTTTTATTAAAAAATGCCAAACAGAGAGAATGGATTAATAACAAATCTGAAATTGACCCCCTCAAAAGTCAAATTGCCCCCCTGTAGGGCGTACGCCCCACGTTGGGAACCACTGTTCTATACCTAAACAGAAGGGATTGAAACAATTTCCAGCTTTCCCCTAATTAATTTCGAATTCAACTCCCTAACCACTGGGCTATATCTCAAGAACAAATGCTTGGATATTCAACAAACTTCAGATTCAGGTATACATGGATATGAATTAGTGCTGTTTGGATTTTGGTGTAAATCGCTCAACAGGTGGTGCTGCTATGCAGCATTTTTCACGATTTCCACTAAAGCTCAATCTCCAGAACTATTGCATTTTCATCAAACTTCAGATTCAGTAAGTCCTTGACATGACTTGTTATTTTATAGATTTTGGTGTAAATCGCTCAACAGGTGGCGCTGTTATGCTGCATTTTTTTTTTCAATTTCCGTAACAGCCCTATCTCAAGAACTAATGCTTGGATTTTCATCAAACTTCAGATTCAGATATACCTTGATATCAGTTAGTGCTGTTTATGTTTTGGTGTAAATTGCTCAGCAAGTGGCTTTGCTGTGCTACATTTTTCAGTATTTCCGCTATAGCTCTATATCAAGAACTAATGCACGAATTTTCATGAAACTTCAAATTCAGATATACTTTGATATGAATTGGTGCAAAATTGATGTAGTTTCTTGTACTATTTAAAAGATTTAATTGACATGATTTATATGGAAGAAAGTTTTGTGATGGCCACAACATACTAGTTAAAAATAGGTTTAATCTGTGTCCGAATTAGCGCAGAAATACTAAACAATGCGACGGCGAGTTTTATTTTTTAAATACAGAAAATGTGTGCTTCAAATATGGAAGTAGTTTTATATGGTTATACTAATTAAGAGAAGTGGTTATTTTTATTTTATATTTTTGTTCAGCTGAATAAATCATATCCAAGGATGGACTAGCACAGTTGAGGTTTTTTTCCAATAGTGCTAAAAATGTCCAGACCATCACTCGAACCTGGATCCTTTAGCTTACCATGCCAATTATCAACTTATTGAGCGGACGGTACCTGGTTGGCATAATTCACTCCGATTTTTTGGCCATGGCGGCGAAGATGTGTGGAGATTACATGACGAAAGTGTGAAAGTCACACACTTTGATCATATAAATGCTATCTATACTTATAGCTCAGGTGAATTAAACTAGAGGTTCAATTCGCAGCCATGTCCAACAAATATGAGCGAATTATGTCAGTCAGGCACAGATTTGGCGCAGAAAGTCAAGGTATCCAAACTCGAGTCCTTATCTGGACATTTTTTGCTCTGCTGAATAAAACTCAACTGTGCTACTCCAACCTTGAACACAGTTTTCATGATTTAACTTATAAATTCGAAACAGATGTCCTTTGGATTTGTAAATTATATCTACAAGATTTTGTTCCTTCCTGCCCGCGGTTAAAATCTTACTTTAGTCCAGGTACGCTGATGTTAAAAGATCTTCGATGACTAATGAGTAAATTGTACATAACTAATGAGTAAATGATGTAAGGTCCAGAACTGATTGAGAACGTTTAGTGAAAGAAAAAGTCTTTCGATGTTTTAATTTTTTAGTTTTTAAATATGATCTATAATCTTCCATATCTGGGTCAATTTCCAAGTGTTGAATCATGGTTATGTGCTTTAAAATGAGTGTGAATACTAATAAATGCACTAAAAATACTCTTGCACAAAATAAATTATTTTAAAATATGGCATTTGAATATAGATATGATTTCAGAAAATTGACCGAAAATCTTTCATTAATTTTTATTTCTTTTCTTTTTTTTCTTTTTTTTTTTTTTTTTTTTTTTTTTTGTTACAAAGAGATAAATCCAATCTTTCCACACGCAAAATATAATCTACATATAGCCCCTCTACCACAGTTTAATGTAGTTTCAAAACTAGTAATCTAAGTATTCTAAGTTGAATGCTGAATGATGATAAATCATCTGTTGAATGTCCGAACTTCTATTGGAACCGCACTTTAGCGCAGAATAGAAATATGCCTACAAAAAGACAGAATTTCGTTTTGATTAATGTCTTAAGTATTAATATGTAAAAAAAAAAAAAATCTTTTAATATTTTTTATAACATTATTGTGTTTAGATCTGTTTCTTACTCAGAAATATAAACTAAGAATCCCGTATATCCGTTCACATTTGAAAATTCTATAAAAGAAATTAACAAATGTGGCATTGTACTACTGTCTACATCCTAAGATTTCTCTGTTTATGCCTCGTTTTGTGCCAAGAGTATAAAAAAAATGTTAAATTTTGTTTAGATATTTGTAATATGGTGCTGACTGCACTCCGGTAACGAGACCGTACTAAAATCTAAAACTCTAACCCCCGAAATCTAATCTACGTATAATTTCTCTTGCACAGTTTAATGTGCTACTTTGAAAATTAGAAATCTAAGCCATTCTAAATTAAATGCTGAACGAATTTAAATGAAATGTGTAATGTCTGAACTATTATTGAAACAGCACTTTGGACCACAACAGAAAACTCTGAACGAATAAAAAGACTTTATTAGAATTAAAATTCTTCAGTCCTGAATTAATTTGAAAAAAAAAATAATTTTTTTAATAGAATTATTGTAATCACACCTAATCCTTACACCGGAATAAATACTGGATGCCCGTGTATTCATTACTATATCAAAAATTTATAACGAATTAACAAATTTTGTATGGTTGTGTAATTATTATCGTAAGACTTCTCAAATTGTCGAACATTTTGTGCATAAATGTATTCAAGCAGAAATGTATTCAAAAGTTCTTTGAACTATTTTTTGACAAAAAAATTCAGATTTAAACATTTTTTATACAAGACGATATCACACGTAGACAAATCTTTTGGTTCAAACCACACTCTGGTACTAAAACTCTTTAAATTTCCATGAATATTTCAAATCTGAACTTACTTATAATTTTTAAACAAATTTTTGCTTTTCTCAAAACAAAATCGACTATTTGTCAGGTTTTATGGTGCAAACCGCCTTCACTATAATGCACTATAATTCACTATAATGCCCGTGTCACTATAATGCAATTATGGTGCAATATAACAATTTGTTATGTTCAAAGCACATTTATTTGACACTCTATAAAATGATTTCTTCAAAATTTTCCTCTCCACTAATGAAAAGAAAAAAAAAACATTTTGGAATTTTCCTTATGGAATAAAACTGTTTTTAATTACAACGGAAATGCAAGTATACTTTAAAAAATAGATAAAAAATATAATTTAGGGGGTTGACCGAGGCTAGTGGTCCGCATTTTTTTCAAATAATTTAAAAAAATGCACTTCAACATTTAAAATTTCTTTTTATGTTACCCCTATCAGTGTATTTGCAGAAAGCAGTGCCCATAGTAAAACTTGAAAATATTAATTGATACCAAGTTGCTTGGGCCAAACTGCCCCGATTGCGAGGTATGTTAGCCCCCGTCACGTTTTAATGTTCTGATAGTTTAGAAGTTTAAGAAATATACAAACTTTTACCAAATCTTAATTTTTATTTCCTGCGAACGATAATAGCCTAAAGAAAATCTACCATACAACGTTCCTTAATGAAACCGTAAAATTATAAAACTGTAAAATTATTAATTCGAGAAAAAGAAGGACTAAAGTTTTAAAAAAATCAATTTGTAGATATAAATAGAATTAATTGCTTAACTGGATATCATTTTTATCATTACAATGAAGACAAACATAAAATTTCGTTATATTTTTGGGGTTGAAGAAGAAAAAAATTCATAACTTCGTCCATTCAAAAGATATGAAATCCGTTTAAATATATCATACATCTTCTTAATATTATGTACAAATTTATATTGACCAGATTTCGATAGGACTAACTATAACACCAAAAATAAATTAAAAACAAAAAAAAAGTGGGGGTAGGGTTGTATGAGAAAAAAAAAATCACATTTCCCTTAATCCGTTAAATTGTTGGTGAAATTACTACTTAACTTCGAAATCTACCTGCGCCTGTAGGCCAAGCCAACAAGGATTTTTCTATAATTACGAAAAGTTATAAATGTTTTGTACACCAGAGCAGCTGATTTAATGGGGGGGGGGGGGGGAGGAGGTAAACAACATTATAACTTCGTTGTTTAAAAGATTGACTGGAATAACTAGGAATTCATTAATAATATAATTCCTTACTATTAATTAATAATAAATAAATTAAAATAATAATAAAGGTTTATTAAAATAATTAATTAAAATTATCAAAATTCCAATCCCCCAGATCAAAATTTCTACTGGGCATGTTGGCCCGCCGGTCGAACCTGCGCCAAGCCTAATGGAACAACTAACCCCATATCGTCATTTGTATTTTTCATGAGTGTAAGGAATTATTCTGAAAGCTTTTCAATAAACAAACATGCCCTACAATAACTACGAACAATTATTTTTCTGAATACTATATATCAAAATCTAAAATGTAATCTACAAACAATCAGAAAACTATTATTTATAAGAGAGAAATTTTACGGACATTAGCAAAAATTTTAAAATTCTCGCTGGTTCTTAAATGGACGCTCCGACTTCAATGGCGCTGATGTTGGAGGAGGAAAGCGAAGAAATGCATATTTGGCTGGACTGATAATGCCATCAAACGGAAAGTTTAAAAAATATCGCGACTGGGCCAATATGCCCCTATGGCCAACTAGCACCGGTCTACCCTAATACATATAATAATTCAATCCATTAAATGCCAAAATTATAGTATGAAAGTAATTTGTCACCACACACTCCGAAAGGTATTATACACTTCACAAAGTTTCCATCATCAAATAAAGAACTTTTATACTAAAATGGTTCTATCCATGCGCATTTATTTTGATGTTTGCGTCTGTTTAGGAGAGCGGGTGATGATTAAAATGTATTGTATATTATAAAAAATTGCGAATTATATGAAAAACTACATAAATCTATTTAATATTTTTCGTATTAATAAAGTAGCGAATTTGAAAAATATTATAATTTAAAAAATGTATGTATGTATTTTTTGCTTCAATTCTATATGTATTTCAATTAACCTCATATAATCCTCATATTATATACATCAATCACCTGTTCATTGCACCTATTTATTTGTATCGTCAAAATATTTAATAAATGCATTTTATTATCTATTTTAAATTTACTAACTATTGTTTTTATACATCCGACGAAGAGCAAAACCATTTATCTATGCTTTATAAGCGCAAAATTTGAAATTATTGTTAATACCTTTTTATCTGCATAATAACATAAGTGATCAAACAAAATATGAATTCGGTAACACGGGATATACATACAGAGCTTAATGAACAGAAATACGTAGTTAAAAATAACAAAGAGAACTGCTGGTTAACGTTTTGGTAACTATACTTTATCAGAGGAAATCTGTTAATTTAATCTATTAACTTTAAATCTATTAATTTATGTCTATATTTATCTTACAAATTTATCTATATTTTAACAGTGAAAACTTTTGAAATTATTGTTAATAGCTTTACTTTCATGGAAACAAAGGTGTCAAAACAAAAATTCCGATATCGGTAACACAGGAGACTAATACAGATCTTAATGAAGCGAAAGTTGGTGTTAAAATGAACAAATTGCACTGCTGGTTAACGTTTTGGTAACTATACTTTATCGGATGAAATCTATTAATTTAGTCTATTAATTAATTTAAATCTATTTATTTAGGTTTTTTATTTATCCGACAAATTTAACTACATTTTATCAGTGCACATTTTCAAAATCATTGTTAATAGCTTTAATTTTTCAAGGTAAAATAGGTGTCAAAATAAAACTTCCGATCTTGGTAACACGGGAGATTAACATAGACTTTAATAAAGTGAAAGTTGGTGTTAAAATTAAGAAATTGCCTTGCTAGTTAATGTTTTGTTATCGGCTAATTTTCGAAATCATTATTAATAGCTTTAATTTTTCAAGGTAAAATAGGTGTCAAAAGAAAAATTCCGATCTCGGTAACACGGGAGATTAACATAGACTTTAATAAAGTGAAAGTTGGTGTTAAAATTAAGAAATTGCCCTGCTAGTTAATGTTTTGTTATCGGCTAATTTTCGAAATCATTGTTAATAGCTTTAATTTTTCAAGGTAAAATAGGTGTCAAAAGAAAAATTCCGATCTCGGTAACAAATGAGACTAAGATAGACCTTAATGAAGCGAAAGGTTGTGTATCTATTTAATAAAATGATAATTTTAGTTTTTAGTTATCTAACGAATAGGTAGACCTTTTATTAGGATCAGCGAAGCGAATTCTCTACTAGGCTACACAAATTACATTTTGTTGTACACTTTACAAGAAAACTATTCAGTATTTTGTCTTGAAATTAAACAAAAACAAATTATGATATGTAGATTTACACAATAATATTTTTCTACAGAATAACCTTAAAAAAATTATTATTTGAATTAATTTATTTTACATGTTTTTCAATTACGGACGCATTTTTGTAACAAAGAAAAAGAAACACATATTTTTTCCTCGAAAATATTTTTATTTATACTTTACTATTATTATTTTGATTTTTTTTTCAATCTCGCTTTTGCTAGAGAGTCTCTTACTCGGGACGTGGCTGGGGACCTATGAAACTTGCTTACGCAAAACAGTCGGAATAAGTGGAAGAATAAAGGGCTGCGGACGAAGATGGGCCGCTCGCCGCGGCGGTGTTATAACATAAATAAATAATTCCGAGGAAATTCTTAGCTATTTGGCTGATTTTACTATCTAAAATTAAAATGCAACAAAATATAAAATAACGTTTTTGCTTAATAAAGATGCAAAAATAATATTGAAAAATATGTTTACATTCAAATAAGTATCTTATTAAATAATGCATCGCGAATCAAAAAAAAGCATGACTTTTGCTAGTTCATATTTTATCAGTGGAATTTTTTTTTAAACAGAAATAGATTTCTAGAAACTTCAAATAAGTCATTCTCAAATCCCAACTCACTCCATCAAGTAGTTTTTAAGTTATGCTAAAAAATTACCCCATTGCAGTTTATTTTGGAACTGTAATACAAAGTTATTTAACATCAGGAGTTCTAGACGTTACGTTAAAATATATGCTAAACTACTTCAGAAAACAACTTCCTGCTTGATATCTGAAAATAAAATTCATCAAATAATTCAAATATGATGTCAAATTTAGGTCTTGATACTGAAAATTTAAAAGTTTGTTACAATTTCAATAGGGATTTTATGTATTATTGAGCAAAAGGACATGTCAGAAGTATGGTAATCTTGTAAATAATCTGCTACAAAAGTATCAGCAACTGGATTGCAATATGTCCATAAAAATTCATTTTCTTTACTCTCATTTCAGTTATTTCCCATGCAAATTGCGGTATTGTGAGAGACGAATGGCTGAAGTTTCACCAAGAAATATCGACAATGAAAAAAAAAATACCAGGGGCGATGGAAAGCGTCAATGTTAACAGACAACTACTGGAACATGAAGAAAGATTTTTCTGAAAGTGAAAACAAAATACAAAAAAAAAGAAGACTTCTTGATTGATGAGATAAGGTTATTATTTTGATATTGTTGATAAATGATTAATTCCATGAAAAATGTTAAAAAAAAATCATATGTAAAACAGCTGATATTGACATATCTTTTCCTTGGAAACTGCTAAAGCGATTTAAAAAGTTTATGTCTTACTTAATTTTTATGATATCAATAATTAGCTATATTTCTATCTTTTATTTCACTGGATAATCAATACATTTTCAGTAATGTTAATAAAATTTGAAACAAAACCTAGAATTGATTGTCTTCAAAATAGAGTATTTAGGGTATTCGTTCTCTTCATTATGACCTAATTACAGGGCATACAGGAGCTTCCGTGTTAAAACATACTTTCATCATGTAAATGCTACAGTTATGGCTCGGTTGGTTGGTTGTATTTATGACGGCCAATTATCTGCACGAGGGATATAGGCCCTAAGGGGGGTGGGGGGTGGGGGGGAGTGCCCTCCATGGGGGTCTTTCTAAGGGAATCTAACCCGTATTTACGCTTGGAAAACCAAGTTTCGAAGAAAACCACGAAAACTCCGAACGATTAGGCAGAAGGGCACGATTGGTATCGAACCCAGCACCTCCCGTCTACCAGCTTCGAGAGCAGAACCTCTCGTCCACTGGTGGGGCAGTTATAGCTCGGATGAATGAAACTAGGGCTGCAGTTCGCATCCATTCCTTACAAATAAGAGTGAATTATGTCAGCCAGGTAATAATGTCCAAATAGCTTAACATGTAAAGTATTGGCACGGCACTTGAAATATCCAGGTTCAGTTCCTGGTCTGGACATTTTTCGCTTTGTTGGAATAAACTTCAACTGTGCTACTTAATCCTTGAATAGGGTATTTTTGTATTAATTACTTTTATTCTTTGCCGTACGATGAATTGCCTAAATTATTTTAAAAATACATTTAAAATTACCCCAGAACATCCCAAGAAACTGATACTTGTATATGACGCATTCTCACAAAATTTTGACTTTTAAGTCCCTGAATAATAATTTTTATTTTAGTATATATTCTAGTTTTTTTTCCTTATAATGGAAAACATTCCATTGCTCGAATGTATAAATATATTAACGAGATAAATAAGTTTCCGACGATGTTGAGGGTCCAAACATGTCACTAAATACCTCACCGTCCCGTGTTCCTGATGATGATTTTTAAGTTTGGAGCTGTCCGTATAAAATTGTTTCAATAACAGTAATACGATGTAATTTTTTTCTGAAACTGGAACTACTTTTTCATGTAAATATGTAGCAAAAAATTAACCTTCACACATTTTTACAGTTGTTATTATTTTTTTAATTATGTTCCTGGATTTTAGATTCCTTACCGTCCCTCTTGCTAAAATTATACAGAAAGTCACTTCAGATGCAGCCACGGAATTATTTTCATGGAGAATATTTTCTCATGCAGATGTTTGCTAGAGAAAGAATGGCTAAAATTCTTTTACAAGAAATTTACTGCATAATTTAAATCAGCATTTAAATATCAATTTCAAGAATTGTGGCTTTATTGGTAGTCTCCAAGGTTTATTCCAGCAATATTTGAGGTAAATATAGAGGGTGTCCCTAAACTCATGGTACATACGCTAGGGGGTGATAGAAAACATCAAGACGAGTAATAGTAAATAGGAAACCAAGGGTTCCAAACGTATTCCAAAGGAGATAGGCGCCTTTAAAGTTTAGGGTACAAAATTTCAAATGATTATAAGAAACGGAAAAATTGGTGGATTCTTTTGCGGTTTTCACTAAAACTATTCTTTACGTCAGTATTTTCTTGAAAATAAATTTTAAAGATACAGTTCAAAAAATTCCTATAGAGGGCGCTTTAGACTTTGGAGTAACCAACAACTATTTTTTACCGTTATTTTTTGTATCTCATTACATGCTTTTAAAAGTTTAGACTTAAATTTTGAGCTCAAAATCTGAATCGTTGGGAGTGGTTAAATAGCACAAACTGAACTGTGTTCAGGAGTTAAAATTTCAAATGATTATAAAAAAAAACATGTAATGAGATACAAATAATAAATATAAAAAAATGTTGTTCTTTACTCCAAAGTCTAAAGCGCCCTCTATCCGTATTTTTTAAACTTTATCTTTAAAATTTTTTTCAAGAAAATACTGATATAAGGGTCATTCCACGTAAAATGAGCAAAAATTTAAAAAAAGTCGTGGTTACATAGTAACAGATTTTAATAAAATTTGATATACAGGTTCAATTCATATTCAAATAGAGCTCTGCAAAATATCTTCACAAAAAATAAATTATTTTAGCAGTTTTATACATTTAAAAAACTTGTGATAAAGAATGGCATGTGTGCAATCGTCCAAAGTTGCAGGTTTGAAGTTCTGTATCTTGAAAACTATTTAACTGAAATGAATTTTTTTTTAATAATGTAACCTCTGAAAAATTATCTTCTTATTTATTGAGCAATAATAATCTGGTAACACCATGATTATTCTTTAATTGGTTGTAAAAATTGAAAATTTGCAAATTTTGAGAAAATTAAAAACGTAATAAAAATTAAAGGAATTCAAAAACATCTGAGAAATTAATGCCTGATGTAGTTTTACATATTAAGATCGAATTACTAAAGTTTTTAAGTTGCCATGTATTTCCTTCACCTTTAAAAAATTTTAGAAACATTTAAAAAAATGACAAATTCGTAATTTTTCCTCTTATTGACAGGAAAAAAAATAATGAAGGAAATGTCCCACATTACAGTTATTGCACAGACATAAAGATCAATAAGTCCATAATCTGCTAAAAAAATTTCAAGCATACCTTTTTGATTCCTAACGTCACAAAATTGGGTTAAAAAAGGCAATATTAACTACATTCCATGTGCTTTTTTTTTTTAAATTCGCGCGCGTTTCTTAAAATATTGCACGATTTCAAGGTGAAAAAATTTAGTGCTGCCATCTATTTTCTGTATGTGGGTTTAGAAATTAATATATAATTTTCTGTTCAATTGAGCTTTTTTTTTCTACTTTAATTAAAATTCTTCTTGGGGAAAAAATAAACTGAAAGCAAGTATAAAAGTTTTTATATTTTAAATATACACTGTTATCTATAAAATCAAAAGTATTAAAAGTTTAAAAAAGCTTTTTTTCACGTCGAAATAAGTGATAGAAATATTGCATTTTATCCTCAACATTTTTTACTATTTATTTTTTTTCTCATTAAGGAATAAAAAAGGCAAGAATGAAAGTTTAAATATTTAATACATATACTTTTAGCTATAACATCAAGCAATTTTGATATTGTCAGAGGTGTCCTTCATCTCAATAGAAACGTTGAATTTTCCCTCAATTTTTTTCAAAAAATTTTTTTTTCTCATTAAGGAATAAAAATACAATTACTAACTTACGTCAATCTGTTACTTATCATTCATTCCTAGTTATAAATAATTTTTAATATAGTCTTTGCATTCTTAAGGCTAATAACCAAAACTGAACTTCAAGCATGTATCCAAAACCATGATTTTGCATCCACTTTTAATATAAATTTTAATACTTAAATGAACAATCCTAAAATCTATTATTTTACATTTACTCATAAATAGATATGATCTACTTACAAAATGATTATCGTTAAAATCTGTGACATGTTTGCCACAGGTGATTTGCTCATTTTGTATGGAATGACCCATAAAGAATAATTTTAGTGAAAACCGCAAACGAATCAACCAATTTTTCCGTTTTTTTATAATCATTTGAAATTTTAACTCCTGAACACAGTTCAGATTGCGCTACTTAACCACTCCCAACGATTCAGATTTTGAGCTCAAAAGGGCATAGCCGGATAAGCATTGGAAACATGCCTTTTAATCAAATTTCCTGATTATTTTTCTTAGACGTAGCTACGTATCTGACAATATATTTCTCCTATTATCACCCTATAAATATTGATATTTAATGAGAAAAAATGGTTTTTCGATTTTTTAAAAAACAGATTTTTTCAAACACTACTGCACGGAATTTCATGCTATTAATTGAGGATATATAGATGAGAAAGATGCATAACTGGTAATTTTTTTATAATTTTCTGTTCATAAAAGCTGTGTGAAATAGCGAAATAAAAATTAAAAAATATAAAAATCATATCTTATGGTTATCCGAAAATTACCATTTTCTTGTAAAAAATTCTCCATGTGTGCCCGTATATTCAGTGTAAATGCCGAAAGTTTGCGTTGGGTACTACATATAAATATTTACAAAAATGTATATCAAAATTATAGAAATTCATTTTAAGGCGTTATTGGGGGCGGAGCTACTTCACTTCAACATCAGGAGAATTTTTGGAACAAACTCAGCAGACAATATGTCAACTGGTGTATTTTAGATTCTATTAGCATATAAGCCATGTTTTCAACACCATGTTCATTTTGATATCGACAGTGTTGAGAATGTTGCTCATGTGTTCATTAAAATTTAAAATACAGCAATTCTGTAACTGTTTATACCAAAAATTCTTTGGGTGTGGATGTTGAGTAGCTCCGCCCAAAATAACGCCTTAAAATGAATTTCAATAATTCTGATATACATTCTTTTAAATATTTATATGTAGTACCCAACGCAAACTTTCAGCATTTATATAGAATATACGGGTACACATGGGGAATTTTTTACAAGAAAATGGTAATTTTCGGATAACCATAAGATATGATTTTAATATTTTTAAAATTTTATTTCGCTATTTCACACAGTTTTTATAAGCAGAAAATTATACAAAAATTACCAGTTATGCATCTTTCTTATCTATATATCCTCAATTAATAGCATGAAATTCCGAGCAGCAGTTTTTGAGAAAATCCGTTTTTTGAAAAATCGAAAAACCATTTTTATCTCACTAAATATCAATACTTATAGGGTGATAATAGGGGAAATATATTGTCAGATATGTAGCTACGTCTAGGAAAAAAATCAGGAAATTTGATTAAAAGGCATGTTTTCAATGCTTATCCGGCTATGCCCTTTGAAACAAATTAGATATATGACATTATGACTTAGGATGAAGGGGAAGGGGGGATCAGCCTCGGAACATGCGCGCGGTGCTACTTGGATTAATTGCGCAATTCCAGTTAACCACTCACACGTTTACATTCGCCCTCCCATCTCCCCTCCGAACTTTCCTTAAAGGGTTTACTTTACGTTTTTTGGGCCGCTGAATCCGAATATTTAACTTACCAACAAAATCCTACCCCCCCCCTACCCCGGAACCACACCAAAATAGTTGTTATTAACTTAAATTTCTTACTGTTTTAGGGGGAAAGCATTCCAAAATTCAGAAACTATACAAAATTTGCAACAAATAGGATATATGACATTATGACGTAGGATAAACGGGGAGACCCTCTCTCCCCGTTTACTATGAAGACCGGATATGCAATGCTTTTCTTTTAAGCTGAAAGTAAACAAGGTCTTCATAGTAAACGGGGAGAGAGGGTCTCCCCGTTTACTATGAAGACCGGATATACAATGCTTTTCTTTTAAGCTGAAAGTAAACAAGGCAGCTTATGAGCTAGGGCGCCGCCCCGTGCTAGGAATCTTCTCAGGTGCATTTGTGGCAGCGTTCTCAGATATATTTTACTTTTTTCCCTAGACTACGGAGTAAAAATTCCCTAGATTTCCCTAGATTCTAAAGTCCCGTGACATGCAAGAAATTCTGCATTTTGATTGGTTGTAACAGCCTGAATCACATTCACATATGAGATTCATAAACACCGGTGAGTAGTCATGTTATAGAAAAACGAAAACAAACTTATTTTGTTTGGGACGACAAAATCTCTATTTTTTTCAAAACTACTGTTTAGAATATAAATTTATATTTATTTAAAAACAAGTAACTTTAATTAAATATACTCTTTACATTTGGTTTTTGAGAAAATCGTTGCAATCACGAAATAACATACATTACAGCTTTGATTATTATTACTATAATTTTTATTATTTGATATTCATGTACATATATTTTATATCAAATTACTATTCTAAAATCTCCTGTGAGTGGTGAAACAAAAGGAAATATAACAGTTGCTTGACAAATATTCAAGTTCTATTTCTATAGTTTTTGAAGTTTTCAGGTGTTCATATTATTGCATTATTATTTTGTATGTTCAGATATAGATATAACTTTAGATGTCCCAAATTAATGCATGAAAACACAAAATAAATTAGTAAAAATTGTGCATAAGTTTTTATCTCGATTCATTTCATTCGTAAACGCATAAAATTGACAGGCAGTGTTCTAAAAAACCAGGAAATGAATGAAAAGCGAAACCTTGAATAGCGTTTTCCATTTCCATAAAAGATAAAGAGAGCTTTAAAAGAGTACCGTCAAAGTTGGCGTTTTGAACCATATTTATAAAGGAGAAATGCCGTCATGAGACAGCAATCGCTTACAACTGAAGATGCAACACATGTATCGAAAAATGAAAAATGCTATTAGATCCAAAATCATTTCAATGGTCATGCCTGCCAATTGTATGCTTTTATCTATAAAAATGAATCCGTGAATAAGTCCCCCCACCCCCCCCCAAAAAAATAAAGAAAATCTGAAATAAAATATTTCATTTAATTTTCTTGTATTTCATGTTATTTGGAAGAAATACTCACTATTGTTATGGCTAATACTTAAAAGAGGTAGAATACAATTTCTTTAGAGGATCTGATATTTTCATCTAACATTCTTCTGTTTTAATACATTATGCATGGTACTTTACTTCATTATGGTATAATTATAGCGAAGTCTCCATATGCACATAATACACGGTTTTTTAACAAAAGGAAATCAGATTGATGATTTCTTTATTTGGTTTTACTTGATAGAAGAAAAGAAAGAAAAACCAGCAGTATCCTCCGCCCCACTTCCCCTTCCGCTTCTAAACGAACGACCTCAGAGACAGTTTCATTTTAAAAAAAGCTTTTAGGGATTCAAATCCAGATGTTGAAATCTGCAAAAATAAGTAGTGTTCGCATCTGGAGTAATTAACAACTGTTGATCCAGGTGATAATCATTTATTATCCATCTAGGATTCCTGTACCGAGAAACGAAAGGGAGATCCGAGACCAGTTCCGACCATAAATTCCTCCCCCCACCCTCTGTAGTGTTAACCAAAGAATTGCTTGAGGACAATTTCTCCCCACTGCCCATCCCTTTCCTTCACTTTCTCATGTTCATTGCCAGAAAAATACAAAAATCCTTTTTTTCCCTAGATTTTAAGAAAATATAGCCAGTCTTCTAAAAATTCCCTAGAAATAAGAAGGAATTCCCTAAATCCCTAGATAGGCTTCAATTTCCCTAGATCTAGGGATTTTCCCCTAGATATGAGAACGCTGATTTGTGGTAGGAGCGGTTGTTAGGGGGGTGATTTCAACGCTAGTTAGAACACATAACTTGGTGCTACTATTAAGAAAGTATACCTGATCAACAGCTATTTTATTTTCTGGAATAAGACTTTATCGTCATGCCTGTAGTATGATAGAGACTTCTGACGGTTTTTCGAGGAGCCTGGGGCCACTGCCCCGCATCCCCGACAGTAACAAAATGGAAACCTAACCGGAACTGAATCATGGCAGTACTGGGAAAAAATGCTTAAAAATGGGGGGTGTAGTATGATAACGATCAAGTAATAGTATATATTGAACTGTATCTTAAACTTTTTCTGGGTTGAAAGTATTATTTTCCGATTTTTTTCCGTCATAGTGTTATTTACTTTGAAACTTCAAGTTCAACCACACAGTTCGTTTGTTTGATGATATTGTTTGCTCCGCTACTCAGAACCTATGAGTAACGCTATGTTTGGCTATAGTCTACGCAATACGGAATTTTACCTAGCAAAATTAATAGTAATTCAGGAAATCGGTTTACTTTATTTTTTTTTTGGGTCACTGAATCCGAGTTTGTAACTTTCCACCAAAATTTCCCCCGGCAACCCCCCAAATTTTGGTAAAAAGACCCCTCCAAAAAGGTTTTTATTAAAAAAATCATTTTTTTATATTTTTAGGGGGAAAAGTATCTAAAAATTCAGAAATAGACAAAATTTGAAACAAATTAGATATATGACATTATGACTTAGGATGAAGGGGAAGGGGGGATCAGCCTTGGAACATGCGCGCGGTGCTACTTGGATTAATTGCGCAATTCCAGTTAACCACTCACACGTTTACATTCGCCCTCCCATCTCCCCTCCGAACTTTCCTTAAAGGGTTTACTTTACGTTTTTTGGGCCGCTGAATCCGAATATTTAACTTACCAACAAAATCCTACCCCCCCCCCCCCCCGGAACCCCACCAAAATAGTTGTTATTAACTTAAATTTCTTATTGTTTTAGGAGGAAAGCATTCCAAAATTCAGAAACTAGACAAAATTTGCAATAAATAGGATATATGACATTATGACGTAGGATAAACGGGGAGACCATGCAATGCTTTGCTTTTAAGCTGAAAGTAAATAAGGCAGCTTATGAGCTAGGGCGCCGCGCCGTGCTAGGAAACTTCTCAGGTGCATTTGTGGTAAGAGCGGTTGTTAGGGGGATGATTTCAACGCTAGTTAGAACACATAACTTGGTACTACTATTAAGAAATTATAGCTGATCAACAGCTATTTTCTGGAATAAGATTTTATAGTAATTCCTGTAATTTGTCCACGAGCAAGTAATAGTATATATTGAATTGTATCTTAAACTTTTTCTGGGTTGAAAGTTTTATTTTCCGATTTTTTTTTTCCGTCATAGTATTATTTACTTTGAAACTTCAAGTTCAACCACACAGTTCGTTTGTTTGATAATATTGTTTGCTCCGCTACTCAGAACCTATGAGTAACGCTATGTTTGGCTATAGTCTACGCAATACGGAATTTTACCTAGCAAAATTAATTGTAATTCAGGAAATCGGTTTACTTTATTTTTTTGGGGGGGTCACTGAATCCGAATTTGTAACTTTCCACCAAAATTTCCCCCGGCAACCCCCCAAATTTTGGTAAAAAGACCCTCCAAAAAGGTTTTTATTAAAAAAATCATTTTTTTATATTTTTAGGGGAAAAAGTATCTAAAAATTCAGAAAGTAGACAAAAGGGCATAGCCGGATAAGCATTGGAAACATGCCTTTTAATCAAATTTCCTGATTTTTTTCCTAGACGTAGCTACGTATCTGGCAATATATTTCTCCTATTATCAACCTATAAATATTGATATTTAATGAGAAAAAAATGGTTTTTCGATTTTTTAAAAAACAGATTTTTTCAAACACTACTGCACGGAATTTCATGCTATTAATTGAGGATATATAGATAAGAAAGATGCATAACTGGTAATTTTTTTATAATTTTCTGTTCATAAAAACTGTGTGAAATAGCGAAATAAAAATTAAAAAATATAAAAATCATATCTTATGGTTATCCGAAAATTACCATTTTCTTGTAAAAAATTCTCCATGTGTGCCCGTATATTCAGTGTAAATGCCGAAAGTTTGCGTTGGGTACTACATATAAATATTTACAAAAATGTATATCAAAATTATAGAAATTCATTTTAAGGCGTTATTGGGGGCGGAGCTACTTCACTTCAACATCCGGAGAATTTTTGGAACAAACTCAGCAGACAATATGTCAACTGGTGTATTTTAGATTCTATTAGCATATAAGCCATGTTTTCAACACCATGTTCATTTTGATATCGACAGTGTTGAGAATGTTGCTCATGTGTTCATTAAAATTTAAAATACAGCAATTCTGTAACTGTTTATTCCAAAAATTCTTTGGGTGTGGATGTTGAGTAGCTCCGCCCAAAATAACGCCTTAAAATGAATATCAATAATTCTGATATACATTCTTTTAAATATTTATATGTAGTACCCAACGCAAACTTTCAGCATTTATATAGAATATACGGGTACACATGGGGAATTTTTTACAAGAAAATGGTAATTTTCGGATAACCATAAGATATGATTTTAATATTTTTAAAATTTTATTTCGCTATTTCACACAGTTTTTATAAGCAGAAAATTATACAAAAATTACCAGTTATGCATCTTTCTTATCTATATATCCTCAATTAATAGGATGAAATTCCGGGGTCCCCCCTATGGTAAACCCCCTTATAGGTATGGAGAGGCATTAAATGCTTGACATTTACGATAAGCCATTATTGGCATTTAATCTTATAGTTTGGCGATAGTTTTTTGGTCGGCGGGATAATCGAGTAGTACCGAATTGCGTAAAAGAAACATCCTTATAACTCGAAAAATTATAATCGTATTAACTAACAGTTTACTGCGTCGGATTAAGCGTCTAATTTCCAATTAAAATATATCTTTGAATTGAAATTTCAATGAAATACAGGGTCATAAAAAATCGAAGATTGTGAAAAATAGAATTACAAATATCTCGGCAACTAATTATCCGATCGAGTTCATTCATGATGCAAAATTTATGCTTTTTTATTGTCTTTTATATTCACTTCTTCAAATAAACAATTTCGAAAATTTTTGTATACCTTTTATCAGAATGCTTATTTCAAGAGTACGAAAAAAATTGTTCCGATTAATCGAGGTTACTGATATTCATTACACTTCTTTCCATTATTACTCCCTAAGTACACACCGAATTTTAAGTCTCTATCTCAATTTGTTCGGGAGATATAGCGATCACAGACACACACACATACAAACGGACGGACAATTTTTTTTCTAAAAATATGTTTTTCGGAATCTCCAGTGTCTGAAACGTGTAAATCCGTCAAAGAAATTTTTCCGATTTTCAAAACGATTACAAGACTTACCCTATATTGGGATGGTTAATGATGTATGATGGATGG
The DNA here is from genome assembly GCA_963932465.1 of Maratus speciosus. Lineage (NCBI taxonomy): Eukaryota > Metazoa > Arthropoda > Arachnida > Araneae > Salticidae > Maratus > Maratus speciosus. The sequence continues at coordinate 374,678,753 of OZ010788.1, read as the reverse complement.
GTAAGTAAAAAATCGGCGCTGCTGATTTTTTTTTCTTTATTTTGAATCATTAAGGCGTTCTTCAATAAGCTTAATATCTTATTTCAAATGAAAATCAAATTTCAAATTTCAAGCTTAATATCTTATTTTATTAAGTTTAATTTCACCAGATTTTTATTCCTGAAAGTTAAAATTTTGTGAGAATGCCTCATATCAGGTGTTTCCTTTAGATTACGGAACTGTGGCTGCCCGTTTCTGGATGAAAATTCGATCTACTTTTAAAGTACTTGCAAAATTTTTAGTTGTACCTAAAGGTGTATTTTCTTTATAAAATATTGCCAGATCCGTTTAGGTTTTTAAAATTAGTTTAAACACTAAAAGTATTTTTCGTATTACTGAAAAAAATATATTTGTTTTTCCTCAAAGTTATAGTTGAATGCATAGTTATTTTATAGTTTCGTCATACCGCATTTCATTCTATAACTAAATATCAGCAAGTATCTCAAAAGATATAAGTCTTGCGAAAAATAAATAACTAAAAAAGGTTAGATGTGTAACGGACAGTAAAAGCAGGACATAGGATGGTCTATCTCTTTCATAAAACTTGCGATTTTTTTTTAAAGTGGTCTCAGGACTCTTAAAATTGAAAACAGTGAAAACAAAAGACCATCTTCAACATTTAATATCCTAAAATTTATGTGATTTTAAACCACAATTTTTATTGAGCTGAAAGATATAAGTATGTTCCTTTATTTCATGTCTTTAAAAAATTGCAAGATGCAGAATTAGTATTTATAGGGTGCTCCAAACTGTCAGACATTTGTCGAGCAGAAAATTGGTATAACAGCTGACGCGCAGGATTACAAAATAAATTTTGCAACTAGAATTAACTTTTTCTTGCTTAATTATACTTCAGACTGTAGTAAATACACTGAACCTAAATATATTTGTATTTAAAGTATTTTTATATTTTTAATACAAAGTTGTATTTAGCTAATACAAAATTTCTAAAATTTCAACAGTATGATCATTTAAAAAATATATTTTTTTGAACAATATAAATGAAATTTTTGGTTCAGATAACATGATTAACATGAAATACATGTTTCAAAAATTTCTTGAAAAATGTTGTTAAGTTTTTAAGATATCTTGCGCATTGTGCCCAAAAAATGTCATTTATAGAAAATGACTTCAAAGTTTCGGAAACGCCGCTTTAGCTATTGAGCAAGTAAAATTTTAAAAGCCATAACTTCTGTTCTAATAGGAATTTCAAGAAAACAATTATATCAATATGTTCAGAAAAGTTAAGCGTTTAACATCTAAAAAAATAAAACTTTGAAAATTTTGAAGCTTTAAGAGTCCTGAACCACCCTATGAAAAAAAAAAAGTCACTTGCATTATTTTAAATTCAGCTGTACCAAAATATAGTTCACAAGGGGAATGCATGTGTATAAAATATGTTTGCGCACAAAGTATTCGATGATTTTTTTTTTTAAATAAATAGTTTATGCTCTTTGACATTTAACTTAAAATCACATTTTATTTTCATTCTAGCCATATATTTACACCGAGAGCTAACAATTAAATTTTAATGGTTAATTCATACTCTGTGACTTCAAAATTGTATAAAAATATATCGTTTATTTAAAAAGCAAAAAAATATATATATATTATGTACACCAGTGATTAATCTAGTAAACATGTCATCTAAAAATTCGAATAATTACTTTTTAAAACGACAGAAAAAAACCCCATACCTAAGTAGTATTTGTTGAAAGAATATTCGGTTGGCCTGTTATAAATCTGTTCTCATAAAATTTGTATTAAAAAAAACTACCATTTTTCCGTGCCCAATGTTAAATGCCACTAATACAATAGAGGACAAAAACTATGCCCCTTGTCGGAAATAAATGGTGACAAAATTTAATGGTGTGATTCAAAACATTATTTTTACGGTGCTAGAAAGTGAGGGAGAGTGGACTTTAAAAATCAGTGACATGGAACTGCCCACTGCACCGTGACGTAATATTGCTGATGATTCTACTACAGACCTAAGAGCTTTAAGACCGGAAATATCGCCTGGTCGTTTTATATGTATCAGGAAAGTGTAATTTTAATCGGTTTCAAAAGGGGAGCCGAAAAATAAATTCAAAAGCTTTTATACTTCAATACTTTTAAGAGATTGGGTTAGTAGTCTTTTTAAAAGGATCACTAGGTTTGCATTTATTTTATGACTTTGTATAAGTAGAAAATTCAACTTGCTGCTTTTTTTTACAACTAAAGGGAAAGCGCATATTATTTTTATACATATGCTGATCCTAAAATATCAAGCTTTGTAAAAAAAGAAAAAAATCGCGATATTTTTTTTATGACTTTGTGGAATGTAAAATGCAATTTGTAACTTTCTTAAAGCTATACAAAATTTATGACCCAAAATAAATTCATGTAAAGAGTCATTAAATGTAAAGATGAGCAATATATTTTGAATTCTACAAACATTTTATTAGAAATGTTATGTAATGATCAATACATTTCTAAAAATAATATATTTTAAAAATGAATTAACGTTTTACTTGTGTTTCGTATCTAATAACAATTTTATTCTTAAATTATTCGTAATGAAAATATCAATTACGTTACAATAAAAGTCATCTTAATGCATAGGTTTGTAAAGTTAATTTTGCGAGGGAACATTTAGGACTGAAGCGAGATGATTCTGTAAGATTTCAGGGTTTTCTGTGCACAGAATCGAGAATATCGTGTTGTTTTCCATTGAAAAGTTGCATCTCAAACTTGTATTCCTACAGCAATATGACCATTAACCGAAGACAATAAATCAAATATTTAAAAAAAAAATCCAATAATAGTATATTTTAAGATCATTAATATTAAGGAAGCAACAGTAATTGCGAAATGATACGTAAAACAGCTGATATTGGTGTACATTTTCATTGAAGATAATGAAAACTTTTAAATAATTTCAGTACTATTCGATATTTACTGTTCCATAATTAGCTATTTTTCAGTTCGATTAATTTATAGTCTAGGATTGCCAAAACTATTTAAAAAATATATTGAAATCGCTTCAGTAGATCCCGAAAAAATGGTAAATCAATATCAGCTGTTTCCATTAGATTGCAAGAGGTTTTATGTATATAACATTGCCTATTTCGTTTAGTTTTGTGAAACTACTTTAAACGTTACATCAAGAATTTTTCGGATTAATGAAAAAATATATTTAATTTTCATCAAAATTATAGTTGAAAATTATAGTTATCTTGAACTTTTGTCATCACCATATCTCAGTCTTTAACTAAATAGTAGCATATCTACATTATAAAGGACAAACGTATCGGTGCGTAATGCTTACGTCATTTTGCGAATAGCAACAATTCGCGATCAAATTTCGGTTTTGCAATTTTCGCTACTGCAATTTTTTAATCTTCTAACCATCATACATTTTCAAATTTTATACCGTCGCATAAGGAAAAAGCGACTTTTAAATGCAATTTGTTTGAAAACTGTTTCTAAATTGACTGATTTATTATCTTTTTAAAAATAAATTTCAAGCATGAATTTTTGTAATTTATATCTATCACCTGCAAACTCCATTACATAATAATAATAAACATTTTGCACATAAAGAAATAAAAATTAAAATTGTTCCCCATTTAGTTCTGACTAAGTTTCCATAACGAAATTAAAAGCTCCTCTATAAATAAATAAAAGAATATTATTGAAAAAATACAAATTTAACATTATGTAATCTAAGAATTTAAATTTTTACACCACCAAATACGAAAAAAATCCCTTAAAAATTAAATTTCTTTGCAAACTTCATCTCAATTTACTAATTGTCTATGATTTTAAAAACAATTTTCGAGCATGGAATATTTTTAAACTTATCTTTATTGCGAGGACGATTACGAAAGATTAATTAATTTATCATTAAAACAATGTAAAGAGTTTAGTATTTTCTTACGGCTATATTCCATACAAGATTTAAATTTCTGCTATAAATAAATAAATAAAATAATATAAATGAAACACAAATGTAACATATATATAATTGAACTATGTGCTTAAAGCACTGAAATGATCAGATAAAAAAGGCTGCCGTAAGTAGCACAGTGGGTTAATAACTCTTAGCATGCGGTTAATACGAAAATGTCGCTTTTGATAAAATTCCAAAAATGATTTAATTGCATGATTGATATTTATCATGTAATGCTTTTTTAGTTTTACTGGACAATCTAAAAAATATATTGCATGTAAAAATTTAATTAGAGTTTTCAATAAAAAAAATGGTTTTAAAATATACTCTGTAATCCAGGATTCCCGGATTCGATCCCCTAGTTATTTTAATCGTTGTGAAATGGAACGTAAATTAAATATGGACGGATTTTGTTATCCGAGCTTAATTTCGTATGCATTTTCACACATCTGTAATTGCAAACATAAGTTTTCAATAAACAATTCCCCACGTGGAAAATTGCTCATTCCAGCTGGTTTTCTGGGATTAAGTGAATTCATTTCATTTTACTTTGACAGATTTTCCTTGCATAGGTGAGAATGTGGTCCCTTTATCCATTAAAAGTCCCACTTGAATATCTCTACTTTAATAAATATGGCTAAAGAATACCTTATAAATAATAAAATATCGCTATTGTCCGCTAAAAACAAAGCTAAATTGGTGTACCAGTGTTCACCAGAAAAGGAAACAATTAACGTATCTTTATTCTGAAACTTCATACTACTAAGTGAGGAATTATCTACCCACCGATGATAAAATTCCTTCAACCTCGAGCCGAAAACATGTTTTCTACCATACGGGGGGGATTTATAAATATATAAGCCTAGTAGAAAATTAATAATTAGGGGAGATCGAGGTTAGTAGGTGCAATTTTTAGTTATTAATTTTTGTCAATTTTTTGTTTAAGTTTTTTAACAAACTTTAACTGCACTTTTAAAGAACAGGTATTTGGCTATAAATACCTCCAGAGTTTTGTGTTTGTAGCTGTTGCAGTTTAGGTTTAAAGGAAGCCTAAACTAAAAGGAAAATTGTGCGCTAACCTACCCCGTCACGACGCAAGTTGCCTATACCTGTGGGGTAAGTTGGCACACGCTTTATAAAAGTTTAAATAAAACTCAAATAAGACACGTAGTTAAGAGAAATCAATTTAATTATTACCAGTAAGTTTAAACAAAGGCGTTATCGCCGTACAATGTAAATTCTAAAATATACAGACATACAAATAACTAGTAAATCTGCAGATCAGGAGCCTCAACGTCACCTTTGCAAGTCATAGTTTTTTAACACTCATTGCATAATATTCAACTTCCTACAAATCGCTTTTTAAAGTTTTCAAATTACATAAATATTTATGAGCATACAAGATACTTCGTAAAGTTTCAGAAATTAAAAGTGTTAAACAAGTGGTTGTACATTGATGTTCTGAAATTCTGATGAGCTACTTATTCTGGTAACTTTTTAAATCAAAAATTGCATTTCTTCAGGGGGGCTCTGCCCCCCTGAACCCCCCGTAGTCTATTTAAATTTACATTCGTAATTTTTTATTGATTGTGCGGATGGTTATAGTATATCTTAGATTTTTTTTTTACGCTGTGATTTATAAGGATAAGCATAAGTTTTTTTTTATAAATTAATAAAATTTAAATTTAAAATAAAATATTCATGTTAACCGTACACAGACAATAAATCTTGAAGTGGAGCCAAAAATGCAACCCTAAAATCCGCTACACTAGGCACAACACAACGACGACAAAGAAAAAAAAAAAAGAAAAAAAAAACCACAGAATAATATTTTTAGTGATACAGCTTTTAATTCATAATACAATGAAATGCTACCTTAGAATGCTTATTGCTTAAATATAAGCAGATCATTTTCATTTTACAGAAAAAATGCACGGATGAAGTCAAAGAATTTGGTCCCTGTTCCACGTGCTTGTTTTGTTTGGGCTGAATGAGGGCATTTAAATCTGACCGATAACGCACATCGTATTGCAAACTGTTTTTACGACATACTGCATCTCCATCTATCTCTTTCCTCGTGAATAATAGTTAATTTTATTTTACCCAAGATCTTTTTATTCCAGCATCTTTGTTGTCGATAAATGACGTCTAATTCACCTGCTATGCATACTTACTCAAAACTTTTCATCTTGTTATATTAAGAAATACTCGAGAGTTTTCTTTTTATTTTTGATATGCCGCCATAATAATTTTTCTATTCTTAATTTTATTTTTCATTTTCCTGTTTCACGACAAAACATTTCAATTGAAAATTGTTTAAAAGAAAATATTATTCCGGGTTTTGATTTTCTTGGCAACAATTAAAGAAATATTGGTAAATGTTATGGGAAAATGTTACGTTATTCTCTATGAAAATAATGAACTTTTGTATTTTTAAGCAAAATATTTGAATAAAATAAATAAAATAAATGAAATATTGCCTATTTTTATTTCTGGGCTAAAATCCTTCTATATTCAAAGATACAAATGCATTAATTCATCTGTTTTGACGTTGGCTTTACTCAAGCATTATACACGCAATTATACTAATATTATTAGGACCAAATACGTTGCTATGCAACAGAGAAAGAAAAGGAAAAAAAATGAAATATGCATTAATGTCAATTTGATAAAACAAAATCCTTTATATTATTGGAAAACATGCATAAAATTCCCCCAAATATTATAAACCTAATTAAAAAAATCTCGCAAATATATTGACATAATTTATTGGAATAATTTAATAATGTTATTTAAAAATTTCAGCATCAAAAATTTACCATATAAATCCATTTTTCATATGAGCCATTTCTTTCAACAAATGAAAATCTGAAAATCGTCTGACTTGCCATTGAAAAGCATTATAGAGCAAAATAAAATGTTCCATATTTCCCGAACGAATGAACCAAATTTAACCAAAAACTATACAGCTAAGTCCGGGTACCTCATCAACATGCCCAGTGAATTTCAAGCCGATCGGATGCTTTTTGCGGCAGTTATCGCGGAACAGACAGACAGACTAACAGACAGACTAACAGAAACCAAAACTTTTCGTGTCTCCACAGTAAGCCTTCACTGACGTTTATAAACCTAATTAAAAAAATCTCGCAAATATATTGACATAATTTATTGGAATAATTTAATAATGTTATTTAAAAATTTCAGCATCAAAAATTTACCATATAAATCCATTTTTCATATGAGCCATTTCTTTCAACAAATGAAAATCTGAAAATCGTCTGACTTGCCATTGAAAAGCATTATAGAGCAAAATAAAATGTTCCATATTTCCCGAACGAATGAACCAAATTTAACCAAAAACTATACAGCTAAGTCCGGGAACCTCATCAACATGCCCAGTGAATTTCAAGCCGATCGGATGCTTTTTGCGGCAGTTATCGCGGAACAGACAGACAGACTAACAGAAACCAAAACTTTTCGTGTCTCCACAGTAAGCCTTCATTGACGTTTCGGCAATGAATAAAACATTAACATTGAGTAACTTCTATCCTACTCGATATCATCATCAGAGTTACAGTTGTCACAAATAAAAATTCGACTGTCTCCGTTTGGACAAGCCTCGTATGCCCAAAATCTTGCAACCACTTTTCTCGGTATTTGCTGTTTTTCAAACTACCAGCACACACCAGACACCGAGACAACTTACCTAGTTTTCAATGCGCCTACTAACCCTATAATAAATTTCTTGACAAAAGGGACACGTAACCTTCTAAACATAGAAAATCCAAGTAAATCACATATTGGGTAGGTACAGTTAATCATGCACTAAGAAAAACTGCACAAGTTTAATCGCAATTATTAAGATAAGTATTAGAAATTAGAAAAAGAATGAAGCAACAAAAAATGAGTACAAAACTTATCAGTACAAAAAACAGAAAAATCGTAATAAATGTCCACTGCACGTAGGTAACGCTGCAAAACAACAATGAGGATTGTAAAACGCAAGAAGAAAGGTACTCTGTGACTGGTTGCGCAATCTATCCAGGGTGATTTATGAGGTGATTTATAGTGGTTTATGGTGGTAACAGGTGATTTATGAGGGCTGCGCCTACTTACCCCTGTAGCCAACTACCCTCGGTCTCCCCTATCTAAGGTTAGATGTGTAAGGTACGCCACAGAAAAAGTCGAACATAGGATGGCGTATCTCTTTCAAAAACCTCAGCCTTTTACATCACCTTGTTGCATTTCTGCAACATACGCAAAAGCAATGTTGTTTATGCAGTGAGCCTTAATAAACTGTTTTATTTACTGCTACTATTTCCCATCACAGCAGTTAACATAATTTATTCATGCAATTCTCAACAGACGGCGGTACCGAGTTAATTTTTCATGCCGAAGTTTTATTAACCATTTGGAAATGGTTGTAGTTTTTTCGGTCGAGGATGGGCCAAATGATGCTCGCATTTTTTTTTTTTTTTTTAACGAAATTCAACGATTTTCTTTATTTTTAGAAGAATTTTTATTTGAATAAGTAATAGAAAGGCATAAAATCGTTAAAAATTGAAAAAGTTACAAAATGGATAGGCGCAAATTATCAGATATGAAAAAATTCAAAGCCAAAGGCCGACGCCGAAATGAAAAACGTCTTGCAAAGCAAAAATCGAGATCTTCAACTCATTATGTAGGCCATGAAAATCGAGGTCTTCAACTGATTATGTAGCCCATGAAAATCGAGGTCTTCAACTGATTATGTAGCCCATGAAAATCGAGTACAGAATAAATGACGAACGCGAAAAAGGAAACTATCTAATGTTTGATTGATTGATGGTAAAAGGTCATGTCTCGTGGTGCTAAAATCCACTAGCCACGGCGTTTTACAATCGGTCGATTCTAACCGGGAAAAATTGAGCTCAACGTAGGTAATTTGTCGCAGTCTGTGGATAATTCGATAGAACTGCTTTCAATTTGTAAACTGTTTTTCTTCTCGAAACGGGACTTGGAGAGTTTATCGATGAAGGTTTTGGTCGTCTGAAGTTTGATCTTTGAGATCTGTTGAAGAGGATGCGACGGAATTTGGTGGACGAAATAAATTCCAAATGGTCGTTGTAATCTATTAAATTACAATTATTGTTATTTATCATTTGAGTAGTTTTGCATATTTATTTCTAAAATTAATTTCATAAATTTTGTAAAATTAAATTGGCTGAAAACGTCTTTGAATACATTTTTTAGATAGATAGGTTCGTATACTTTTGAATTTTGAATCAGAAAATTCTCAATATTAATGAGAGGTATATAATTTTCTGTTTATAGCAGGTGTGAAAAAAATATCTTTTAGCCAATATACATATTTTTATTTATATGTTCTAAATGTTTTTTACTTTCTTAAATTGATGTATTGTAACATCAGTGTAAATAATTTTTTAAAAACGTTTCAAAAATCTATATTTTTTCCACTTTTCAAACACATTTATTTGAAAGTATAGGTTCTAAATATTGATATAAATACTGATCTCCGTATTACTGATTTATAGGCCTTGACGTACACGTGATTCTGTTACAGTGAGTGTCAGTATTATATTATCATTCCATCAGTAATTGTCGTAGGATTGTCGTATGATTGATATATGATGAATAATACATTAATATGTAAAAACGTTTTAATTTGAGTAATGCATTTTATTATGCACAAAGATTTATGGTAAAAGTATTATAATTTATATCTTATGTAAGATTGATATAACAGCGATAATTTTTTCTTATAAATTCACCCGAAAAGGTACTACGTGAATATTAATCACATCCTAAATTACTCACATTTTTTAAACTTATAATTATTTGAATAAATATACATAAGTACGAGAATAAAGCATCTTTATTACCATTTACTATACGCAATTTATATATATATATATATACGCTCCTAATCTCTCTAATAATTATAAAAAGGGAAATAAAATATTTTTGTTAAGCATTATGAATACGCTGTGTTATTTTCGTATAGCAGTAAATCCACAGTCTCATATATTACAAGCATAAAAGTTGTCCTAATTTTTGTACCACTCCATAAAAATTTCAGGCATTCAATGTATAGGTGAAAGGATCGTAAATCAAATGCTTAAACATCCAAGCACATAAATATACATTAGTACTGTATACGTGTGACAGTTTCTTTTACATTATGAACTTAAATAAATTTTACCGTGTAATAAATGCAATGAAAAAAAAATCAATAGTGTATTTCTGAATTGAATATGAACTCGAGTTTAATTCAGTGAATGGAAAGCAATAGAACGGATAGCGACCGCTAAAAGACATTAAATTCCTATTTTATGAGTGCCAGAAGCATTTTACTGTGTTTTATAGGTGACGTTTATTACAGTATGTAAGCAAATAAAGTGGTGAAAGCAAGCAATAAAAGCCTAAATATGCATGTTTTTTATGTAACAGCATTTTTACAAAATGAAAACAAGCAAAATTGTTTGATAACTTTAGTTAGGAATTTCTATAAATATGGTTAGTCTGAAAAAGATAATATTCAGCTAGATTGTTTATCCTGAATTATGTCGACATGCATTATTTGTATTTTATTATGTAATATTTTATTTGAGAACTTGCTGTCCGGTACAGCTTTGCAAGGGACCCGTAATAAAAACGTTAAATGTACCTAAAATCAGCGTTGAACATTTATCTTATCTTGGTGGAAAAAAAAGCGTGTTTAAATACTGATATTATCCTTTAACTCTAAATCTTATTATTTCTAAACTAAAATTTTACTCTAACGACAAATAAAATGTTAGTTTAATGTATAACCTTTTTTAGAGCGTTACCGCAAAAATGAGTTTTTAAGTTTAAATAGGAGTGCGCAAATTTAACACTATGGGATTATTTTATTTTCAAACAGATTATTTTTCGTTTAAATTTCGAAATTTCTGAACCAAATTTATACTCAGTCAACTTATGCTAAATTTAATCTAAAAGATTAGTATATTGTATTAAAATTAAAAAGAGGTTGTATAAAATTAAGTTTTTTTGTTAAACAAAATGTGCCTAATCTTAACGTTATGGGCAATAGAAATAATGAGCAAAAACTATCTCGAAAGCTACTTTTGGAAACTAAATCTTGTGAAAGAGTTAATATTAATGAACTCATCGAATTTTATACCATTGTTTGTAAGTAAATTAAAAATAGATGTTGACAGGTATTTTTTTTTTCATATTTTCATTTTCGAAGTGGATGCAGAATTTGGAACTTTGCTGATTAAAAATAAAAACCTCAAAAATGACGTTTAAAAAAAATGTCTTTGAAAGGGTTGATATTCGCATTTTTTCAAAAGGATTGCGCCATTAAAAAGATAGAAGTACGTAGATATGAAATGGTGTTTCTTGTTATTGTGCATTGTGGCGATGCGGACCGCAGCGTTATATACATTTTTTTTTTCAAAGGGTTAATATTGATATATTTTAAAACGAATTGCGCCCTTGGAAAAGTAAAATGAAATAATTTGGTAAGTTTTGTTTTCAGTATTTTGAACAGTTCGGCCGATGAGGACTTCTTAAGGCACAGAAAAAGGGTTTTTTCTGACCTTTAGGATCTTTACTGCTAAACAACTCGTTACCGGCTGCTGTGCGCATTAACAAAAGTGTATTTTTGATAAATGTTCATTCTGGTTTTTAATTAATATATCAGGGAATTATTATTAATAAAAAATCTGAGCATTAGGTGCATTAAGCCCTGTCTTGGTCTATTCTCATGAATTTTTCATACCTTTACTCGCGGTTGATTTGCTCAGCCATCGCGCGCACACACACAGACAAACTTTTTCATTTTATTACTTCTTAGATATTTTTTCGATCTGACTTACTCTGTATTATTAAATTAAACTATATGTTTGATGCTTAGTTTCACTAATTTAATAGTATACAAATACACATCAGAGTACTGTTCATTCGAATATCCTTCATAAAGTCAACAGCTGTAGTCATGAATATGGTGACTGCGTATAGTAAAGAAAGTAACTATCATCTATTAGCTGCGCGATTAGTCCCAGAGAATACAATCTATAAGTTGTGGAGTTCTTCTTTCCAAAACTCCACGGGATGTTGGAGAAAAAATCAATTACAAAGCACCTTCTATTTTGTATGAAATGATGCCTTACATAGAAAAATAACTTTTTAAGTAGCCCAGAATTGTATTTATTTATATGAAATCACCAACTTAAATAAGTCACTTATTGCATGCGAAAGTGTGACATTATAGAGCTGATACATATTTAAGAAGAAAATTAAAATTAACACATGTTTGCAGAAAACATTTAATTTTTAATAAGAGAATCAAGTTTGATCACAGTGTCCATTATCGGCAATAAAATACATCATACATTCTACATGCATATTACAATGATGAACGCATTGAGTATACGTAACATGAATTTTTTATTATAATAGACTCTATGCTGCTTACATGTGTCAGTTTTATTAGAGTGCATGTATCTACTTTATTATGTGACATCTGTGAATTCAATTTGTTGCATATTTAAGCTGGTGATATGTTTTGTAAACATATATGTTAAGGCTTCCAATAAAGTTTTTTAATATGTAAGACATCGTATTTCATATTATATTGATGACGTTCTAGAACTTTGTAACATTTTGTTTTTTGTATTTCGTATTTTTCGGATAAAAATGGTAACTCTACAGCTTTGCACTTGTTAGGTCTGTATGTAATGTTATCCTGCCTAAACTGTAATGCATAGCAACTACTTCAAAATATCAAGATTCAACATTTATGTCTTTAGCTATGAAATATTTGAAATTATTGATGGTGCACTGGGCTTGGTCACCACGTATATATAAAAATCCTTTTGAGACAGAACAGATTCCCGTAATATTGGGTCGTAGACTGTCTCTCGTCCCGTCCCTCCGGCTCCTTCGATGAAGTTGGTTCTTCACTTGCAATGTATCTCTTTGCGCCCTGTTTCTTTGAGTATTTATACTGTTGAATTGGTTAGGAGTCAGGTTTTTACGTTTCTCATTTGTTAATAACCAGCCGTCACTTGGGGTGTATGACTTTTGATTTGTGTAGATTCTAATACTATTTAACATCATATAGTTTATTATGAAGTGATACAGCTATATATTTGAGAGCCGATGGCTAGTCTACTGGAATTGGCATAATGTGTGTCTGACAAAGGAACGACGTTTAGATTGCGATGCTTCTATTATTTACTGAACGAGAAATTCTTCCAATGTTTCTTGAGTCTGCCTTCTATTCGCCACCACGAGTGCGCTCCAGTTGTTCTCATGAATAACTTTTGGGTTGGCAAAGCTTTTGGCATTGAATACTATACTACATTTACGTCTATATATAGGTGTGTCGCCGGAATTTCACACACATATATATATATATATGTTACCGGCCAACTCCGATTTTAGGCCAAACCCGATTTTAGGCCAAACTAGTTTTTCCTAGGCCAGGCTAGTTTATCCTGACGCCCATAGGGTAAACTAGTTTTTCCAAGGTCAAACTAGTTTGGCCTAATGCTCTTCGGATAAACTAGTTTAGCTATTCATTGGTCTGAACAAGTTTATCCTAGGCCAATTCAATTTGGCGTGATTTTATTGATCCCGAAGACTGCTTCGGCGCAAAAATTCTAGTTTACTCTAGGTCAATCTAAGTTTAGCCAAGGAAAATTTAATTTGACTTGCTTTAATTACTATTGATTACTGTACTACATTTACGTCGATATATAGGAAAGTCGCCAGAATTTCACACACACATATATGTGTTACCGGCCAAACCCGATTTTAGGCCAAACTAGATTGGCCTAGGTCAAACTAGTTTATCCTAACACCCACAGGATAAACTAGTTTTTCCTAGGCCAAACTAGTTTATCCTGATGCCCACAGAATAAACTAGTTTTTCCTAGGCCAAACTTTTTATCCTGACGCCCATAGGATGAACTAGTTTTTCTTAGGTCAAACTAGTTTGGCCTAATGCTCTTAGGATAAACTTAGTTTATCCAGCTATTCATTGGTCTGAGCTAGTTTATCCTAGGCCAATTCAATTTGACATGATTTTATTGATCCCGAAGATCGCTTCGGAGCCAAACTTCTAGTTTATCATAGGTCAATCTAAGTTTAGCCTAGGACAATTCAATTTGACGTTCTTTAATTGATGCCAAGCAGTGTTGAGAACGCCCACACACACAAAAAAAATTTCAAACTCAAATTGAATTTCTCAATAGCGAGGCAAGTTCACGCTCAAATTCAAAAATTTTCAAACGAATCCGCTCAACTCAAACACATCTATGGAAGTTAGCGAAGTTCAATAAGAACTCGCTTTATTATTATTTTTTTAATATAATAGAAGTTTAGCCTCCAAATTTCTTTAGCTAGTCTTTTCGTTATTTGATGTAAGGGTCTTTACGGCCCCGCCCATTTATCCTTCCCGAGACTCGGTCAGTGCTTGGTTTGGGGATTACTTTTTTCGACAGGTTCAGACCGAGATGGATCGGAGTTTCATTTTTTTCCGGCTTAAATCGGGTCTGGACTATATTCTTCTTGAGGTCTGCACGCCCAGCCAAAAAGTTTGAGTCCAATTTCCAACCCAGCTCACATAAAAATCGTTTGAACCGGCAGGATCACTTGTCTGTGCATTAAAAATATCAGTAACATTTGACCCCAGACCAATTATTATTTTAATGCTTGTATTTTTAAATTACTATTATTCCACAATTAAAATTTATACATTTATTATTATTTTTTTTCTTTTTTTAAGATGAATAGATGCATTTTTAGGTAATCAAATTAAATTTCGGTACAACCTGAGAAAAAAAAAAATCTGCCTATGACGGAATCCGGTGTATAACAAAAAGAAATATGTTGATATATGTAAAATGAGGATTTTAGTACCACTTTTAAAAAGAATATAATGCATTTACAATAGAAGATGAACTTTCTAATAAGGGAACCTTTCTATAACGGATTTTTCATCTTTCTTATCCAATCCATCCTAAAAGATTTTGTTCTATAGAATTTTTAAATTTTTAAAATCTCCAAGCCATAGAATGTGGATTAACGTTATTAAAGATTATATTGTAACTAGAGGGCTCAGCCCCCTGCAAGCTACGCTCGCCAACCCCCGTTCAGACACTGCAGAATCTAAAAGCACGCTAATCTGATCGGTTTTAAAAAGATTAGAGAAGATTGAATTATACTGATAAAACCTGCAGCGATCTCCCTGCAAACTTTCCATTCAATTCCTTTTAATTGCAAAAATTTAAGGTATGATCAGTTGCAGTTAAGACATCCAATGGTTGTTTTCGTGTTAGGCTAAAGAAGATCAGATAAACATTTGAAATAAAGCTAAAAAAATGATTTAAGTAAACAGAGTCTTTGTCTCTCGGTATTTTAGGTAGATTTCGTATGAAATACTACCTATTGGCGTCGTTCCTATGTTGGAATTTCTGAAATATTTTTGCAGATCTACACCGATAATGAACCCTAGAGCCCAAAAACACCCTCAGTAAAAAAATTTATATATATATATATATATATATATGTGTGTGTGTGTGTGTATCTATCTATATATGTCACTTTCTTCTGGACACGATAACTACCACAATTCTGCACCAATCTCTTCCAAACTGATACATAAAATCAAGGGGCATAAAATCTCGGTCAAGTTCGATAATGGGCGAAATCGGGCAAAGGGGATGGAAATAGGGAGGAGTTTTGTGAAAACCGAAAATCCCCCATACCTTCTTAATTTTTGTACATATCAAATCAGTTTAATGTTTTTATTACTTCTAAAAATAGGGCCAAAAATTATGTATCACAGATTTTTGATAAAGTTAAAAATGGGCTCAAGGGGCGCAAAAATAGGGTTTTTGGGAGAAAAAAAATTCAAACTTCGTCAATTCTTAAGATATCAAATCCAATTAATTTTATTATGAATCTCCTTAACATTATCTACAAATTTTATGTTCACAAGTTTTTGATAGGACCAATTCGTACCGCAAAAAAATTAAAAACGAAAACAAAAAGGGCGTTTGAAGAAGAAAAAAATCCATAACTCCATGAATTCCAAAGATATAAAATCCCCATGGATTTATCATATATCTTCTTAACATTGTCTACAACATCTATATAGACAAGTTTTGGATAGGACAAATTCTTACAGCAAAAACAAATTAAAAATACATAGCGGTTGGAGAAAAAAATTATCTTAGTAAGGGTGTATTCAAATCCAAACTGCTTATTTTCTGACTCATTTTACAATTCATTTTTACTCTCAAAGGCTTCCAATTGGTACCTTTTCTTACTCAGAAACTATATAATGTACCGTAATGGTCAATTTTTTGATAGAGGCAGAATATATTTTAAAACATGCTGTCAAAGTGGGCCTTTTGAACCGAATTTCCCGAAGCGGATTGTGTTGGAAAAATCATCGTACTAAGGGAGTATTCAAATCTAAACTGCTTATTTACTGACTCATTTTTAAATTCATTTTTGCTCTCAAACGCTTCCAAATGGTAGATTCGCTTATTCAGAAACTATATAACGCACCGTAATGATCGATTTTTTGACAGAAGCAGAATATATTTCAAAAAATGATGTAAAAGTGGGCATTTTGAACGGAATTTCCCGAAGCGATTGTGTTAGAAACGAAAAATATTGTCTCACTGAGAAAATAATTGTTTATATATCAAGTTTTAATTAATTGAACGAAAATGAAAAACACAGGTCGCTTATAAATCTCTTCAAAAATCACGTAACAGGTTTCATGCTTTTCTATTAAAAATGAATCTGGAGTTATGCCAGAAAATTTCGAGTTGTTGAGCATGGAAAAGTATTTTTTTGAATACCGCTCTAACATGATTCTGATAAAACCAGTTATTATATAAAAAAGAAATAAAAACTCGTCAAAAGCGGCCAGATAAAATTGTTAAAGTGGGTTTATCTCTAATCATGATTTGGTTTTTGTTTGTGAAATTAGTATACTTAACTTCGAAATCTACCTCCGCCTGTAGGCCGGGCCGGCAGGGATTTTTTTTTTAACAGCGTTATAAAACGATTGACATAATGCAATTTACTACAATTACTAAAATTTGCTGCTTTAATCCCTTCAAGGGCGGTGGTTCATTTTTGGACCAATTAATTTTAATTCTTAAATGCCACATTAGCACAAGAATATTGAGAGAAAAATTTCCCTTTTATTAAGTAAGTGAACAAAAGCATTTTTGTATTTCGAAATTTGTTTGTAAATTCCGGTGCCATTCACTGATTTCAACATTTTACGAATAGAAGTGCCTTGTCCATGAAAGGGTTAAACGCATATGAACATAAAACATCACTTTGATTAGAGAATAAAATGCACTTTACAACCAGAAATAAAGACGATTTCTCTTTAAAAAAAACTAGTTATATTGAAAACTATTTACAAATATACAAGGAGACAGCACCCACACAAACATTATTACGTCTTGTGACATTTTTCGTCATTTTAAAAACGTCTACGTCCTTCCAGTACATTTTTTTGCGTCCACGACCGCATATCAACACCAACACTCGAATAATGTTCTCAAGTTTCTCGCATCACTTCAGTTTTTTTCTCTAGCAGCGTGTCTGTCGCCGACAGTCATTTGTTGTGCGCATGCGCTGCGCTGTCAGCATCAGATTGGCTTTGTTGCGGAGTTGTGATAACAATTCCTGGCGGCGCTTTTAAGCTGGCGCTGTAGGGATTTCGAAGATGGGATCCCACAGCTCAGCCATCTTTCTAGACATTCGTCCTCGAATGCATCCTGGACCGCTGGAAGTAGCAACTGGATCATCTGGAAAGATAAAGAAAAAACAGCAGCATCCGAAGTTCTATTTTGGAAAAAAGCCATCATTATTAAAATTCTTCAACAAAATTTATATCATTTCTTGAAAAAATTCTTCTTATTCTTTTTTTACGTCTCTTTGTCGTTCTTTCTTCTTACGTCTTATCGTCTTCCCTTTTCTTACGTCTTTCCGTCTTCTTTTACCTTACATCTTTTCGTCTTCTTTTACCTTACGTCTTTTCGTCTTCCTTTTCTTACGTCTTTTCGTCTTCCTTTTTCTTACGTCTTTTCGTCTTTTTTTTTCGTTCCTTCGGGATTAATTTTGTCAAAATCATTTAAAGTCAGTCCAGTGGTGTGTCGTAGTCGGGGTAGTGTCATAATCGGTGAAATTCTTCTTCTTTTTTTTATTTGATGTCAAGCTTCATCCGTCCACGGCTTCATGTACTCGGCGCAAGTACTAGTGACCTTTGGACCTTCATTAAATCCAACTTTCTTTACATCGTAATTGTCGTTATTTTTTACTTTTATGACTTTGTAAGGACCTAAATATTTTGATTTTAACTTCAAACCTGGACCTTGTTGTGTGCGTTTTATAGCAACCATATCATTAAGCTTAAATTTGTTAGGCTTTTTCCGTCTGAGATTATAAGTTTTACGGTTCTCTTCTTGGACTTTTAAAATTTGTTTTTAGCGTCTTTTCTCAAGTCTTCACGATTATTAATAAAATCAGATTGTATTTCAGCGTTCAAAAGGCTAGTAATCTCGATGTTATTTTTAGTTTCATTTTAGTCCCAACCATCAGCTCGAAAGGGGTTGTATTAATACTTCTCTAAAAGGTCGAGTTTATTACTTATTGGACATCGCTTACATGTGTATACCACTTCGTACTATTATCTACAGATAATTTAGACAGAACAGATATTATGACCGAATTTAGACTTTCGACTTGGCCATTAGCTCTTGGTAACCCTGTGGTAATCGGGATATGTTTAATATTTTCTCTGACGCAGTAATCTTCAAAAGCTTTGGAGGTTAAAGGCAGGGCCTTTATCTGTAATTATGCGAAAAGGACTTCCAAATACAGTTTTTTGGATTTCTAATTTAGAAATTACTTCTGCAGTGTCGGTAGATTTTGTGGCATACAACCAAACAAATTTTGTGAATGCGTCAATGACCGAAAAAATATGTTTGTAATTTTTAGTCGTGCTCTACAATGGACCTAAATGATCAACATGGTACGTATGTAACGGAGTTTCTTCTTTTTCTATCGGGTGTAGCAAACCTTCTTGTTTACCAGATTTTCGATTTATTAAAATACAGGGAACACAATTTGATATTAATTTCTCGATTTTTTGTTTAACTTTGGGGATGTAAAAATCATTCTCTATTTTTTTTTCTGTTCGTGCGACTGCGTAATGACCTTTTTCGTAAGCGGCCTTAATTATATTCATTTGCATTTCATCTGGTACAACTAATAAATCATTACCATTAACACATTTATAAAGAACTTCATTTTTAACTAAATAATCATCATAAGATTTCACTTTTAGAATTTCTTTTATGAATTTAATCTGCTCGTCAGTTTCTTGAGCTTGGATAATTTTTAAAGTTAAGCTATCTTGGATTACCATACAAATAGGATATCTGCTTAATGCATCAACATGCCTCATACTAGTACCGTGTCTATGCTCAATAGTATAATCGAAATCAGATAACATAATTGCCCATCTAGCTATTTTTGTACTAATTTCTTTCTTATCCATAGTCATTTTAAATGCATTACAGTCGGTTACAATTTTAAATGGAATACCTAGCACATATACTCTAAACTTTTTGAAGGCTTCAATTACAGCTGAGACTTCTAATTTATAGCTATTATTCTTTCGTTCAGCTTCGGTTGTTTTTTTACTGGCGAAATAAACTGGATGAAACTGATTTTATATTGGCGATTTTTGCATTAACACAGCTCCATAGCCATCTATACTGGCATCACAATGGATTTCGGTCGCGCTTTTGGGATTGTAAATTGAAAGTACTGGTCCTGACAACAAAATACATTTGAGTTCGTTAAAAACTTTCTGCTCTTCTACATCAAACTTAAATTTAGAATCTTTTCTTAAAAGGTCACCCAACGGTTTAGCTATAACCGAATAATTTCTTATAAACTTTCGAAAGTATCCTGTCAATCCTAAATAACTTTGAATATCTTTGGTACACTTTGGTTCGGGAAAATTTATTACTGCTTTTTTTGCAGTGGGGAGGGACAAAATTTACCATTTATGATTCTAAACCCCAAAAAATCAATCTCACGCTTCAAAAAGTTGCATTTTTTAAGATTTAATTCCAACCTGTATTCCGATGCAGTTTCAAGAACAAGTTTTAATTTTTCTACACCTTCAGCTTCGTTTTTGACAGGTATTATTATGTCATCCATATAAATGACTACAGTGTGATCTTTTAATAGGTTTCGAAATACATTATAAATATATTTTTGAAAAACATTAGGGCTATTGGACAGCCCGAATGGACACTTTAAAAATTCGTACTGTCCTTCATGAGTGACAAAAGAGGTGCATTTCTGTGAGCCTTCTTCAACCTCAACATGAAAAATACCGTTTTTTAAATCTATGGTTGTAAATACCTCAGCAGAGTGTAATTGATCTATAACATCATCTATTACTGGTAATGGAAAATGTTCTCGCACTGTCTTCTTGTTAAGACGTCTGTAATCAATAAAAAGTCTTATTGTGTTATCTTTTTTTAACCAACACAACTGGCGACGAAAAATTAGAAGAACTCTTCCGAAAGATTCCCTGAGCTAGCCACTCCTCAATTTGGTTTTCAACTATTTTTTTCTGACATGGCGGTAATCTTTGAGGGGACGAACAAATTGGGATGTCATCAGTTAAATTAATTTTCATTTTAACATCTACAGTTTTAGTTTTAATTGGCACATAATTCTCAATTAAAGAGGATAATTCCGAGCGCAGATTTCTGTCAGCAATGTGACTTAAATCAATTTTAGGCTCATCTAGAACATTTACAATGTTAAACAAAAAGTCATTAGACTGAACTTCCGTTTTAAACAATTTCACTTGATTCACAGAAATAGTTAATGTACCTTGATGAATAACCCCAGTGCCAATAATTAAATCGAAATTAATGTAACTGTCATTAACGACAAAAATGTCAACTTTAAATTTCGAGTTATCAACTTCAATTTCTGAATCGAAATAACCTTCTGGCTTAACTGAGATTTTCCCTAAGCCGGTCAAAGTTATACCTGTAGGTTTTAATTCCACAAAGTTCTTCAAATTATCATAAACACGTATCTTTAACAGAGTCTTTTGACTACCAGTATCTATCAAAGATATTAAATGAAAAGAATAAAGCTTTACCTCTTATAGAATTAAATCTTGGGATGTAATATTGTTAACTTGTGGCTGAGCGTTTTTAACATTTGTATCTTTCGATTTATCACACTGAAATGATTTGTGACCATAACCGTTACAAGAGAAACAAAGGGCCCTTTATCTTTATTAACACAGTTAATGCTTTTATGATTATTCCCGCCACAATTATAACAGCGCATATTTGGCTTTACAGGCTTAAATCTATTCTTAACTTCAACTTCGGATTTAATTTTAGGCTTAGCTCCTTCATGTTTATGAGATTTTGAATTTTCATACTCCGACCGGAACTTCTCATAGATTTTAATTTTTGTTTAAAATCCAAAATCGACTGACATCCATACAATATTGATTTTCTAAAAACAGGATCGGGTATACCATTTATAACATAATGCATCAACGCGGAATCCTCGATTTCCACGTGAACCTAACTGCTTCATTACTAAGAAATACTCTTCAAGCGTTTCATTTTCATGTAACTTCCGTTTATTTAACAAATGATGCAACTCCGCAGAATTATAAGTAGTGCTAAATTCAGCAATCAAAAGTTGCTTCAATTTCTCATATGAATTTATATGTAATTCGGTCTGAACCAACAATTTAGCTTTTCCTTTTAAGGATCTTTTTACAAAAATATTCTTATGCAATTCCGACAGATTAAATATATTAGTGACGTCATCAAAGTTATTTAACCATGCATTTATATCCTGACATGCACTACCATGAAACGGAGGTACAACATTTTCAATATCACTAAAATTAATAGTTGATGGCACAAAACTTTGAACTGGAAATTGCTTGCTTTTATCCAAATTTAATGATTCCATGTCATTACTTGCTGAACTTTTATTTAAAGGTACTTCGTGTTCTGAATCTGTGTCACTGTCGTTCTGAACGTTAGCTTGTAGCAAGCTTAAATCCGATAAATAAGTAACTAATCGCGTCGTAAGTTCAACTAAAGATCCTTCATTCGAAATGCAAAGTACATTACAAACTGTAATTAAATCATTCAGAGAAAAATCTGCTTGACTTTTTGTTATTTTACTTTTAAATTCGGAATTTTCGGTTTGATAACCAAAACCAGAAAATTCTCTGATTCTTTTTCGATTTGATCTGTCACCTTCTGCATCAAACAGGAATTTGTGCAAAAGTTTTATTTTGCTTGTTTTTTCATTTTTATGGCAAGTTCCAGTTCAGGGATATCGATCAATTTCATCATGGAATAAAAAAAATGAATTGTATACAGTACTCACCACTAAGACCAATGTCCTCTTGAATCCAGAATTCCGTACTTTTATTTTTATTTTTATTTCACCATCGGCGATTTCATAATACTCATCAGACTTGTGGGCGACGACGTCAAAGCATTAAAATATTCGTACCACTTCTGGCTCCAAAAATTATAGAACATCACTTTGATTAGAGAATAAAATGCACTTTACAACCAGAAATAAAGACGTTTTCTCTTTAAAAAAATAGTTATATTGAAAACTATTTACAAATATACAAGGAGACAGCACTCACACAAACATTATTACGTCTTGTGACATTTTTCGTCATTTTAAAAACGTCTACGTCCTTTCAGTACATTTTTTTACGTCACCCACCTCATATCAGCAGCAACACTCGAATAATGTTCTCAAGTTTCTCGCGTCACTTCAGTTTTTTTTCTCTAGCAGCGTGTCTGACGCCGACAGTCATTTGTTGCGCGCATGCGCAACGCTGTCAGCATCAGAGTGGCTTTGTTGCGGAGTTGTGATAACGATTTCTGTCGGCGCTTTTAAGCTGGCGCTGTAGGAATTTGGAAGATGGGATCCCTCATTAATGTATTTATTATTTTAAAGTTTCCTTTCCCTTTTAATATTCACGTGTAAATACAGTTTTCAAGACATAATTTTCAATATTTTCCTGCTTTTAACACGTACTCATTTATTAGTAATTTTAAAGGTTTTTTTTTCTGTTTTTAATAGTCACGTGAAAATAAATTTTTAATCTTTAGGAAATATAATTCTTTGCGCTGTTTTTAGAATTGAAAGCAATCTCTTTAATAATAGCCTAAGTCATGTGACTATCATCAACAGCTCCAGGCAGATCCCTTCTCTTTTTATATTCCAGGCGGCCATTTTGGTACTTTAATACTAGCCAGCCACAGGTGTGATAAGTCGCCGAATATTATTCTATCCACATTATTTCGTTTATATTATAATAGTCCAAGTCATGTAACTCCCATTAACAACGGGCTGATTCCTTCGATTTTCATAAGAAAGGTTTCCTTTTTGATTAAAGAATCAGAATTATTTTTTCGAATAAAACTACATAAATGTTGCCATGGTCGCAAAAAATTCCTGGTAATTTTATGTTAGCCGGGTGAAAATCTCGCCAATAGCTTTTTTTTAACTCGCCAATTAGCATTTTTTTTCGAATGGTAAATTAAAACGGTGCTACTTGGTTATCCCATCGACCAAAAATCTGTCACCAAACTATAAGATTAAATGCCAATAAGGGTTGATCCTAAATGTCACATTCACTTGACTTTAAGGAAGTTACGCATGTTCACGCCATCAAGTGATTTTTATTTCGACGTTTTATTTGTATTTTTATTAATGCTATACTAATTTATTTGTTCTTTTGCTATTTCAAATAAAAAAAAAATGTCAATTTGTATAATTTGGCTATTCATATAATTTGGCGAAATTGGTCGACGGGAGAAGTAATAACATTAAAACGTTGCTTTGAAGTGGAAATTAAATCTCATGATTTGTTGCATTGTCACATACGCATCGGGTTTGGCGTGATTTTTTTTTTACGACAATTTGGCAAAAAGTTCTTTTTCAAATACCAGTTACATATTTATTTTTTAATTATTTTCTGTCATTTTTAAAATGAAATAACAATAAATTAAAAAAAAAATTAATAACTATAGAACAAAACAATTTATAACATTTTTTGTAAATAAAAAGAAAATAAATTCAAATAAACATTTATTAATAAATAAGCAATAGCCGGGTTACCATTTCAGACAAAATAACGCCATTCTGGCGCCAATTAGGTACCCCGTTGCGTATATGACATCTGTGCCTAATATTTTCTTTTCGTTTCGTTTAAAATAAAGAATGAAGTAAAAGCCATTTTTTTTAAAGGTTTCAATTTTAAATGAAAGTTTTGTATTAAATGAAATGATAATGAAATACTAATTGAATTATTAATAAAAGTAACGTGATGCATTTCTTAGCATACATTTAAGGGAGGCCAAACTCGTCGTCAAATTAATTTAAAATAACCTTTTCTAAAATATAAAAAAAATATATCTGTTAGGATTAAAATTTGAGTTGCCATCATTAGAAAAAAGTATCTAAAATTAGAAAAAAAATAATATTTCGAAAATTAATTCTAATTTTAAAATTCTAATACCAGTTTCGAGATCTGTGGATCAATACGGATTTTTGGTGTTAATTTCATTGCAAAGTATTCCATATTTTAGGAGAAATCGCCGTGAAACGTAATCAGTTGTTTAATCAGTCGTTTCATAGAATCCTTACATAAATTCGTTTCAATTCAGTCGTTTCATTAGAATTTTATATATATAGGGTAGATGTACATTGATTTTTTAATGAATATCTATTTGTATGTAAATATCTGAATAATTACTAATACCATTAATTTTTTACACGGCTCAGAGACTTGAAAATCTGAAAAAAATTATATAGAAAAACCTCGTAAGACGGAATCACATAGGAGAGAAAAAAACTTCGTTATAGCTAAGTTCATTTTTTAGCAGGTCCGTCGTCTCTAGCAAATGTATTATGTTTTTTCAAACGGATTATTATATCTAATTTGCACCGATTAAGAAAAAAATTCCGTTTAAAGAGGATTTCGCCATACACAGAATAGGTTTCATAGGATTTTTCAATCTGTCAATTCTGAATTTTGACGAGAGTGGTATCGTTCAGAATCATTTGGGAGGAGGATCAAGAAATTTACAGGAACTATACTCCCGAATCCGATTATTCGCGAAATATGAGCCCCTTTCAGTTTCCGAAGAAGAGAAATAAACAAGGTAGAAACAGTATGATATTAATTCAAATGATGTGGAAGCCAGGATTTTCAATTAATTATGATAGTGGTTTTCACGATAGCGTTTCATGATAGTGCGATAATGAGGATGATATCCGAGTACCAAATATATGAAAATTAATGCATCGGAAAACTACATCCTGCTATACAACCAGTCTATCTCCCAGCTGGATCGATAAACAGCTTTAGAAACTGGAGCTTTACATCTTCCAAGACTGCAAGTAATTTGTAAATAAAATAGTAGAATATTTAAAAACTCCCCGAAATATTTGCTGTGATGTTAATATATTGTTATAGGAGGTGTACTTAAAATACATCAATTGCCCTTCAACCAGTTTCCTTCACCTACTTTCGATGCAATACGTGATTATCCTTTCCAAAAGGCTTTAACGCAAAACACAGATCGCGTCTTTCGATTAGTAAACACTATTAGAAAAACACTATCATCGGTCACGTCACAGTAAGACAAAATTCCTGCCTTCAATATCTTTTGAAGGAAACTCATGCTTCTTTCCCCTTCTTTTTAACGTTCTTCCAAAACGGAAAGTGTTCATATCTCCTAAATTATTGGTTTAGGGAGTATAGTTCCTTTTTTTTCTTCATTCTCGTGACAAGAGTTTTCGAACAATACCGCTCTCATGAAAATCCAGAACTCACAGTTGGGGATGTTCCCTGGTTAGAGGTTACAGTACTCGGTCACCTAAATCAGCTTTGGAAATTCTCAATAATGTTGCTGAAAAGTCATAACTCCCTTTAGAAACTAGAAAAAAAGTTTGATATTCTTTCCGTACAATCCAACACAAGAATTACAGATTTTCAGTCATTAAGTTTTGTAATCCTGTTAATCACTTTCGAGGACGTTGTATTTTAGCTTTATAACTTTTGGCAGCAATCATTCAGAATTTTATGACCAGTTTTTTATAACACATTTATTCTCCTTCCCGGACTCTTTTGTGAAGTTTCAACTTCATTATCAATATCTGTTTATTATTTTTTTTTATTAATTTCGTTTTTGTATTACATAAATTACTGCCTTTAGTGTATTTGATATTTTTTAGGTCCCCGTTCATTGATTCTTTTTAAATTTTGATATGGATTAAACAAACAAAGATACAATCGAATTCATTTGATAAGATTAAGGCTAAAACGACGTTACTGTTAAAAAGAGAAATTTTCACTTTAATCCTTTATGAACTGAATTTTTAATTCATGAATATTTTATCTTCTAAAGCATTTTTCGGAATTTTTGAAACTACATTAGGATATTTACATAATCATTTAATAAATTTTAGAAGGATTTTAGAAGGATTGAAGGATTTAGAAGGATTAATTAAATTTGAATTTATAGGGATTTTGTGCAATATTTATAACCCCACTCAAGTATTTTAATTTAAATATTTTTCTTAGTATTTTGTAGAATTAGGGAATGTACAAATATAATGTTCTTAAAATAGAAATCTAGAAATATTTTCGAATTGAAAATCTCCCCCCCCCCCCCCCCAAAAAAAAAAAGCCAAAAAAGCTGAAAAGATGCAAAGACAAAAGAAATTATTCTTTTAAAAATATTTTTGTTTTGTGTAACGAATAATACTTTTGGAACAAGATAAATTAATGCATCTATAACTCATTCTAAAGAGTATTACTATTAATCGATGTATTAAATGAATTTTATAACAAGTTATTTTAATAGTACTTATAAGTACCGTCAGTAGATAAAGGGTTAAGATTTTTTTCATCATTTACACTATTTTAAGATTTCACTCTTTTTACGAGCTGCAAAAGCATGATCACGGCTAATACGAGAAAAACATTCGTTCATTCTGGTGTATCGGCGAAGTATTCGATAAAATTAGGAAAGATATCCCATTTATATAACTCTCAGCGATTATATTTATATGTTATAATTATTTCTCAAAATGTTCTTAATCGATGGGTAGAGGGGTAGAGGGGACCTAAATAAGCAGATTTCGTATAGGAATGTGGGTGCGAAAATACAGTGTTGAGACAGTAGAAGGCGATCTTGTGTTCAGTGGATAAAAGGACTTCGCTGGATTGAATCGTCTTTCACCGCTTGAATTTCGAGCAACATGCCCTGTTGCACCAATGCGCAGCTTGCCGACATGTATTTCATGTATTGGGCTGCACAAGAAAATGGAGCGTTTACTCAAAGGATGTACATGTGACGATTTCAGTGTAGGTATCTGCCGGATCTCTAAACATTTGAGCATCTTCATCAGGAGTTGTTTTCGAGTGGATCATTTTATGCTTCAAGGCATGATACAGGCGCTGGAAGATATCACAGAATTCATGCAGTAGCAGAAGCAGTATTACGCACAGTAGAGGATAGTTCTCCTACAATCTCGAGAGCTGTTGGACGTCCGTTGGGTGTAAGTCATTTTCTTGCGCAGCCCCTACATGCAATTCATGTCGTCAAACTCCGTATTGGTGTAATAATGCATGTTGGTCGAAATCCGTGTGAGAAATAACGACTGAAGTCAGCAAAGAGTCACACTCAATAGCACCATTCACTATCTCAACGCTGCATTTCCGCATTTTCACATTCCTATATGAATTCTGCTTATTTAGATTCCTTCTACCAGCCTTTATATTTTTTATATACAGTTCTGAACCACACTGTATATCAGTTTTACAAGTCAACCATTATCGGGATCCCACCGAACTACACAACAAAATGCAAAGGTATTTTCTGAGGTTTTAAAGAATGAAAGAAAGGAAAAAGAGACAAAGTTGTTTCAAATACTTTGTAAGATTTGTAACTAAAACATAAAAAGGAAGGAGCATCGAATAAAAACTTTATTAGTTTCTATCTTTAAATCCAGACTTTGGGTCATATTATCCATTCTTTCCCTATCTCTGTTTGTATCGTTCAAATGAAAAGGATATTGTGAAATCAATACCTCAAAAACTGCAATGACTATTCAATGTTAGACGAGTGTTTCCGGGTAAAAGGGCAGTGACCAGCTGAATTGCTGTATTTCTCCAATGTCCTTTAAAATAACTAGTTCTTTATGGCTTCGACTTCAGTAGTCTGATTTTGTCTAAAGAAAATTTAATTACCTAAATATGAATATATTTCATGATTATTTTTGTGAAATTAAGTTAATAGAATTGCGGTAATTAGATCAATTAATAGTAGTATTTAATTTAATCCTGTGTATTATTTTCAGATTTTTTGTATTACCTTCATGGGTATTTAACGGTTAATACGCGGATATTTATTATTCCCTTGCAATGAATTTGTTTGTTCAATAAGCTCTAAATTCATGCCTAGTTCGTCATATTTGATTTATACCAATGAAAAGATGTTTGAGCATAATGCATTCAGTACGATAATGTCAGTGCAGTTTCAGTACTAATCTCCAAATAGATTTTAATATTTTTGTGACTTGTTGCAGGTTTTTATTTATAGCTATCCAGTGTGTCACGTGCAAGTTTTATTTTAATGTCGATGAGTCTAAGTTTATCTGGCCTGTACATTTCACTTTTAAAATGTCATATTATATAGTAGCGAAATCTGAATATTGTAAAATTTTCCATCAAATGAAATATTCAGATTGTAGACTTATGAATGACATTAATTCTTTTTGTACACAAATTAAACGGTCAAAAACTATTTTTACGCCTTCAATGGTAGACAGAAAAAAAATGCACATCACTAGTTGAAGAAAAAGCATTTTTAACATTTTCTAAGAAATCTGAACTAATTTTTTAAACATTCTAATTCAACAAATGCAGAAGTACAAGTAATTTTAAATAACATTTTCTCTGAAAGTCTATTGAGTAAATGATAAAACTAATCAGTTCGCTGTTATAAAGTAGGCTATGAAGCGAAAACTTAAAGATTACTTAATTGAATAAGCAAACCTAAAGCAACACATTTGTTTGTATTTGTAAAATTTATTGTTACGTCGGAATAGAAGCATCACAAAACTAATTAAGAAACTACAGTGATAAACTAATTTCTCATGTCAAACTTTCAAAAGTATTGATAATGAATTCTAAGTGTATTTCATTTAACATATTCCCAGCTCATTCACACGGAACTCTTCCAGACCAGATACTATCCTGCATTCATAACGCTCTAATTCTTTGTTATACTTGCTCAAATAACTAAAATCATTAGTTGTTTACATTAAAAATCATCACTTTGCATTTCCTCTCTTCGTAAATGATGTTAAGGCAAAACTTTTCCAACTTCCCGTTATATGATACAACAGGGAAAAGAGGAGATATTTTTTCTGAAGTAAAAAGCCATTTTTATGGAAAATGTAAGACAATTTATTATCTTGATGTAATTGAATTTCAGGATGATTTGTTTAAGATCAGTGGAAAGTGTTACATTACTTTTGTGTTTTAATTTACAAACAAACAAACGCCAAACGTACTTGCAAATTCATGAAAATTTCAGATGATGTATCTAACGTCAGAGATTTCTGTTTAGTTTATGTTTTTGGTGATGTTCAGTAATTTACCAATACACCGGGGGAAAATTAAGAAAGAAAGAAATTTTCTCCGTGAAAATTTCGGCACAGTAATTAGACAATTGTGATAGTGCATTAACAAAAGCGTAATGGATAAATCTAAAACAAAAGTCTGTAAAGTCTTTAGTATAGAATAGTAAATTAACATTTCAGAAAATAATAGTACTTGCAGTACCTTTTTAGTATTCTTCTCTACTCTTTTTACAAAATGGAATAAATATACTGTATTTTCGGAAAATTGTGAGTTTTACTTTTCCCTAATTTGTTTTGATTAAATTAAATGAATGCGAAGGAATGGTATCTATAAATATAAAGTAACGACCTGAATATTTTCAGACTCTGAATATTTCAGAGCTAAGTTCAAATGTCGTAATGTTTAATTGCGATAATGAAAATTATAAAAATTACATATTAATTAATAAAAAATAGATTAAATAAATATTAAATTCTTTAAAACATAAACACTGATTTTTTAGTGTATTTAAAAGTAAAAGTATTTTTTTATATAAAATATTTGGAATTCATAATGAAAAAGCGTGAAAGAGTGAGGCAGTGATAAAAAAATAATCTGAAAATGAAAAACAATAAAAAAATTCCAAAAGTCTATTAATATTTAAAATGTATATTGAATATGCTTAAAAATAAATTATTCTGGGATTATTTCTTTAAGCTCATCATGCTTTTACGATTTTTTGGTTTGTCTTACGGAATTTTCATTAAAACAAATATTTTTACATTTAAGTACAATAATAAAATCTTGTTAAAACAACATATTTATTCTTCTATTTTTCACTCTTATTTCATATACTATATCTTTTAAAATTTCAAGCTACGTTTTTTTTTTTTTGTTCAATCATCTGCCCTGACCTTTCAACTAAGCGAATTTTATTTTATTTTATTTTATTATATCTGAAAACTGCTCATTGCCTGAAATAACTATTTTTTTTCATATTTATCTTTTTATATTTTATTTTAAATTTTAAATATCTAGAAAAAAATCTTCAAAATTGTGGCATTCCAGCTACATACATTGTTCCAGAGAAAAGGGAAATGGCATTATTTCATCTTTTACCATTATATCTTTTCATAACAACTAAAAAGAAAATATATTTTTATTTTGAATATATTGGATTAAAGATGCTAAACTGCTCTAAAAGTTTATTGGCATCCTTTTTCAAATAAACCTTCAGTTTAAAACATAAAACTGCAACAATGTATTGTAATTTCATTGCATTTGTGAGATTTTTCATTCCACCAACTCTAAATTAAAAAATCCAATTTTATAGAAGAAAACGCTTTCAATTTAATAGATTATAATTTTTAAATGGCACCAAAATGAAAAAAGTACATTTTCATTATCAAAACTGACACTTTTTTCAACGATTGTTATTGGATGGCGTAACTTCAATTTCTTTTTCATTTCTTCTATACTGATATTGGACACAAAGGGTTCTTAAATTTGAAATGTGCTTAAGAGCGGAACATTTTAGGTAGATTTCGTTAGAAACTCTACCAATTACATTCTCATATATTTTGGACTCTTGAAAACATTTTAAAAGATCTACGCAGATCATGACCTCTAGAACCACCAATTAGTTCAAAACTTTATATATATATATATATATATATATATACATAAAGTACAGTATGTTACAAATTATAAGACCACTTAGAATTTCACCTTTTTTCAACAAAGAAAATATTAGTTTGAATTTAAAAGTAGTTGTATGAAAAAAGATAACTCTATAATGTTTATTTAGCTCAGGAAAAAAAAAAGTTTGAATAATTTTTTGTTTTATGCCAAACGATTTTACGTAAACCCGCTGTTTTGTAAATATGAGACCACTCTTATATTATTAATAAAGCAGACGATTTTATTTTGAATTCAAAATTTAACTGTAACCCAAATAACCTGTAAAACTTAAAAAGAAGAATAAAGTGGAGAAATTCTGAATAGTATCTGATTCTCTGAATTTATTAGTAAAATGCCTCGTTGGAGTGAGCTGTCTGAAATAGAAGTGTGAAGAGTGTGGTTCTACAAAGGAAAAGGAAAGTCAATGTGAAATAAGTAAGATTCTTAATCGTTCTAAAACTGCGATTCATAATGTTTTAAGTAAAAAAGAATTGTATGGAACGCATAAATGAACTGGTCGTAAAAAGAAGTTATCAGATCGTGATAATAGGCGGATTGTCAAACTGGCAACGAAGAAAATACCAGTCGACTCGTAAAATAGCACAACAGATGACTAAAAAGGTATCACATGCAACCGTGTGGCGAAGTTTGAAATCTAATGCTGGTGTTATTCGTCGCAAATTAAAAAGTAAACAACTACTAGTGAATTGTCACAAAGAAGCTCGTCTTAAGTGGGCAAAAAATTTCATGTCCTGGAACTCTGCACGGAGAAATATATTGTTTTCAGACGAGAAAAAATACAATCTAGATGGTCCAGACGGCAATAATTACTACTGGCATGATTTAAGGCAAAGATCTAGCGAGTTCTTCAGTAGGCAGATGGAAGGCGTTCCGTTATGGTGTGGGGCGCATTTCCATATGCAGGAAAATGTGATCTCCAAAGAGTTGAAGGGAAAATGAACTCGGACAGTTACCAACGTATGCTATTTCGAAGTCTGATACCCTTCGGACCACTTTTAGGAGGTGCAAAATGTAAGTTTCAACAAGATAATGCTCCCAGCCATTCATCGAAATCAACAAAAGAGTGACTTAAAAGAGAAAATATTGATGTTTTATCTTGGCCAAGTCGAAGCCCTCACCTAAACCCCATAGAAAATTTGTGGTGTTATTTGTCTCACCAAGTGTACGAAAATAACAAACAATATCATTCAACATTTGAAATGAAAATGGCCATTATGGAGTAATGGGACAATATTCCCGAATCTTTCCTTAATAAAATAATAAACTCTATTTCAAATCGTCTGTTTGAAGTTATTCAGAGAAATGGTGGAGCAACATCTTACTAAATTTGAGAAAACTGTTTTTTACCACAGGTGGTCCTATAATTTTGTAACAGTTATTTTTGACACTTTTTTGCTATATTGATGTTTTATTTTTTCCGAATTAATTTCATTTCCCTAAGTTGCTACATTTTGCTAAAAACTTGATGTACTAACATAAAATATTCTTTATTTTGATTGAAATATTTCTTTAATTACCTAAACAGCAAAATATGTTGTGGTCTTATACTTTTGTAACAGACTGTATATATGTATCATATTTTTATGGACACGATATCTTCCATAACTCATCAAAAATCTCTTCGAAAGTGATACAAAAAAAAAAAAAATCAAGGGTCAGCAAATCCCGGTTTAAAGTTCGTTAGTGGGCAAAATCGAATCAAGGGGGTGAAAATGGGGAGGATTTTTGAGAAAATAAAAATAAACCCATAACTTCTTAATTATAATACATATCAAATTAGTTTAAACTTATTATTACTTCTAGGAAAAGAGCAAAAAATTTATGTATTACAGATGTTTTATATCATTAAAAAAGTGGTCGATAGGCGAAAAAAATAGGATTTTAATGTGAAAATATTCACATCTTCGTCAATTCACAATATATCAAATCCATTTTAATTTATTATAAATATTCTTAATATTATCTACAACTTTTATATTGACGAGTTTTTGATAGGACCCACTCTTATAACAAAATAATATTAAACAAAACAAGGAGGGGTGGTGAAGAAGAAACAATTTAATAACTTCGTCAATTCACAAGATATCAAATCCGCTTAAAAAATAGGGGTTGAAGAAAAAAACATCGTATTAACATGGTTCTGATAAAATCATCTCCTACAGAAAAATGAAATTAAAATTCGTCAAAAGGGGCCAGTTAAAATTTTTAAACTGGGTTTGTCTCTAATCTTGATTTAGTTTTTGTTGGTGAAATTAGTAGTAAACTTTGAAATCTACCTGTGCCTGTAGGCCGGGCCGGTTGGGATTTTTTTAGGTTGTTTTTAATGTGGTCACTATTTTGACTTCCGAACATAGGATTGCTCTAAAATTAGACGATTTGTAAAGTATTATACCATTTTGTAGTGTACTTTTTAATAATTTAATTTTGAAAAATGATGTTACCTAGGTACTTATACAGTTAGTTGAAATAAGAAAGGAATCTGAAAAACAATTGTTCAGTTTAGATATACTCTAGCTAAAGGTGTTATAAAAACATTTCTCCATGCTCAATACCGAATATCTTTGTATCACATTCACGAAATAATTTTCGTTATTATTTTATGAACTTAAAATTCCTTGTATTCACTTTCAGATGTTTAAGAATCCAGTTGCGATCTCTTTTTCTATAAATTTGATATACATTTGGTTATATCCATTTGCCCACGGATGACCACCTCTCAAAACACCAATTACGATGACAAACCGTTCTGTAAAACTTTAAAAACAATGTAGCAACTCTTTCCTGAAAATGGTCATAGATGATAACAGAGACGTCGATTATTGTACTTTTATCTTAATGTTTGTTTAGTTTTTAAATTTACAATATTTTGTGTACACCATTTAGCAAATTTGTAGTTTTTTATCTTCACGTTAATATTGAACTTTTCATGGTGCAAATGCTCTTTTATTAAAATATTTATATTTTGACTTTAAGAAAAATATAAAAAAAAATAAATGCATTCAACCAATGATTCAGCTTTAAAAAAATACATCCAAGTCATATTCTAATACACAGCCAAGCTTAATACAATAATTATTTTAACATTAAAATTTTTATATACATCCTGAAATCTAGTTTTTTAATTTCGTTTAATTAAAACAACCTTAATCATTAGACTATATCATGTAAATTAGCCTTTATAGTGTGACTTAGATAGTAACTCTACCAGCTCAGCGAAACGGAATATGCCAAACTGAGCAATGACATTATATCATTCATTCTCATTAAGATACAGCATGCAAAGTATATCTCATCCGCATTTCTTTAAAATATAAGACAAAATATTCATATTTTGACATTTAAAGGGAAGTATCAAAATTAATAAATATATGCAACCAATGATTTAGTTAAAAAAAAACTCTTAAAGTCATGTATAATTTACAGCCACGCTTAATACAATAGTTATTTTAACCTCAAAAACTTTATATACATCCTGAAATCCCGTTTTGTAATTTCGTTTAATTAAAACAACTTTAATCATTAGACTATATCACGTAAATTAGCCTTTATAGTGTGACTCAGCTAGTAACTCTACCAGCTCAGCGAAACGGAATATGCCAAACTGAGCAATGACGTTATTAGATGTAAATTTCAACTGGGTGAAAAATGTCCGGACCAGGATTCGAACCCGGGATCTCCTGGCTAAAGCCGCCAGTGTTCTGCCATCTGAGTTATCCCGGACGATTCTGGTCGAACTTTTTCACCCAGCTAACCTTGGCAGAGCACTGGCGGCTTCAGCCAGGAGATCCCGGGTTCGAATCCTGGTCCAGACATTTTTCACCCAGTTGGAAATTTACATCTAATATGATTTGTTTACCAATTAGAATAATTGTGTTAATATTAATCTAATGACATTATATCATTCATTCTCATTAAGATACAACATGCAAAGTATAGCTCATCCGCATTTCTTTAAAATATAAGACAAAATATTTATATTTTGACATTTAAAGGAAAGTATCAAAATTAATAAATATATGCAACCAATGATTTAGTTAAAAAAAAACTCTTAAAGTCATGTATAATTTACAGCCACGCTTAATACAATAGTTATTTTAACATCAAAAACTTTATATACATCCTGAAATCCAGTTTTGTAATTTCGTTTAATTAAAACAACTTTAATCATTAGACTATATCACGTAAATTAGCCTTTATAGTGTGACTCAGCTAGTAACTCTGCCAGCTCAGCGAAACGGAATATGCCAAACTGAGCAATGACATTATATCATTCATTCTCATTAAGATACAACATGCAAAGTATCTCTCATCCGCATTTAATTTCAAAGCTTATCAGATTTTCGCAGACGGTCGATCTCGTTTGAACAATGGTTATTTCGCGAATATATAATGGTCCACTTCAATTAATCATGCCTTTAATTATGTTTTATCATTTCCAGAAGGCTAAGTTACCAGGAAGTTCATTGAAGACGTTAATGAATGAAAGTTTCTTTTTATATATGCTTGTGTATTTCTCAGAAAAGTGGAGTATAACAACAAAGTTTTAATCTCAAGTTTCTGTAATATTTCATACACAAAAGAATGTTAGGTGAATAAGCTTTTACCTAATAATGAATATTCTATTTAAATTTAAGATAGCATTAAAATAAAGAAACATTATAAACATTTTAAAGAATTTAAATAGATTTTGAAAAAATATATATAAAGCGAGAAGGTGTTAAAATGGTAGAAATGCAATATTATAGAAATATAATGTTATAACATAGCATTATAATCATATATATTAAAACGTTAAGGAAAAATATGAGTTTAGTGAAAAAGCGACACATTTGCAATTGCGTGAAATTAAATCTGAAACATGTTCAATTGTGGAAAAAAGTAAGACGGGAACCACCTAGCCCAGTGGTCTGAAGCGTCAGTTTAAAGCTGTGAATTTTTGTAGAGAACGTGTGTTCGACCCCATCCCCGGTAGAATGATTTCTGTATTAGGGAGATTCTCAAAAGGTGGGATCATTAAACGTTAACTATCTGTAATTTTTTTAATTTAAGGCCAATTTTTTTTTTTGTCTATAAATATAATATATAAATATTTTTAATAGTATGTCTACAAAATTATACACAAACATTAAAAGACAGCAACTATTCTGGAAAATTAATTATTAAAGCATGTAATTAGCAGTTGTATACGTTACAAATTTTGGACATTTTTTCACTACAGATTTTGGGCGTTGATCTTAGTATTTAAAAAATTCTTAAGACTAAGAATGTAGTAAATGTGTCTGTATACATATATATGTGTATAATTAACTTTTTGTTATCCAGTAATAATAATAATATAATAAAATGCTTTGTTACGTACGTTACTTTCGGACATAACAAAATACAGAAAAATTCTTTATAGAAAAGTCCTTCTATCTTCAAAAAAGCAATAAATCAGCCTGCCATCTCTTAACGAAATTATCAAAAAATCATCAGTTTCCTTTATGCATTCGTTGTTTACCATTAGAACCAACTGGAAAAAAGTTTAAACATTTTTTCTTGGTGGTGCATTGGAGCAGTTAACGTTATGAATGTCCGAAATTGGCCTCTTTAGCAAATAATAATACAATTTTAAGATATTTATACAAAGCTTTTACAATAAATTATGTCATTTTCTGCCTCTAAATAGAATTAAAAACTCAATGTAAAGAAAAATAATAACAAAGTCAATGATAATTAAAGTTATGTTTGAAAGGCTTAAAGTTATGACTTGTGTCCAGTGCCCACCTTTTGAGAATCGCCCATTATATTTTGGCGATAACTGATTTTGATAATGTCATATTTTATTTTAGGAAGAGAAGTTATTTGGTGTGCATTTATTTTTATTATTATTATTCGAATGATTTATAATTAAATAAAATTTTAAACACAAAAATATTTTTTTAAATACTAATTTTATATTAAAATTATTTAATCTAGAATATTTTGCATGGAATTATCAATTAAACAAATTGGACTGATTATAATTTTTGTTATATTTTCTAAGCATAATCAACAATATATATATATATGTATGTATGTATGTATGTGTGTATGCGTGTATGTGTATAAAGAAAAATTTGCCATTCTTTTCTATAACAAAGGAAAAATAAAACAGAAAGATAGAAAACTATTCATATAAAAACTATACAGGAAATTACCTTGATACTCATGGCTTAATAATTAATTAATGTATGAAAATATAAAATAAAATTCAAGTAATTAAAAAATATAGATTATAAATCGTTTGCTGCTAGCGTGAAGTTTTAAGTTTAAGGATTTAGAATGAGACATAAAAATAAAGTCAATGAAACTTTTAACGGTCGTGTAGTTACAAAAAGAATTATAAAGTACTAAATATTTTTATTTTTTCAAAAAATTGAGACTGCAGTAAGTAAAAATAAATGCTCTACCCAATATTTTTAGCAGTGGCGTGGCGTGAAAATTTTCGGTGGTCATCGCAATTATTTAAGTTTGTGGTGAAAATTTATTAACTCTAAAATTCAATGGTTGAATGTTCAAAAAAGAAACTTTAAATCTTACCTTCACTTATACATGAACTCCAAATGTTCTGCTAAAACTGGATCGTAGAGATTTAAAAGCTTATTAAGAGTTTTAAAATATTGCTTGGTCATCGCCGCATCCAGCGATGACCGGACGCCACGCCACTGATTTTTAGTTACACTTCTGATAAGAAGCAAGCGCAATTGGTTATAAATTACGCATTTAACATTCTTTCATTTCATTGAGTAGGTTTAGAGAAACCTACAAGCAAAAAGTTATAGGTTAGGTTCTATAAAGCTGCTATCAAATTCACAAATTTTTCGAGCGACCAATTTTTCAGTCGACTTTTTCTCCAACTTTTCGCGTACAAAATTTAAAAAAAGGTTGCAAATGTCATTGCTAAAGTTGGGAAAAAAACCGGTATCACTATTACCAGTTGTTACTATATATCACTCTTTCCTTGGCGCAAATAAACTTTCCGGAAACTCTGCGATCAGTTTTTGACCTATCTGTTAATATGGACAATTTTTCAGTGTCCTACTTTATATACAAATTATGTTTTTTTCCCCCATACATGTGGTTTTTCTTTTACGCATTACATCAAAACTCTTTCTTGGTCATCATTCCACTTCAGCTCAATCGCAGCGTCGCGTCGTCCATCTTGGTAGTTTGGAAATGAATGACGTTGTAAACCTCCTGTCTCTGATTTGCTGAAATATTGAAAGTTAGGTGAAAAGTCGTGGCTAGCGGCGATTTATTTAGATCTGTGGATAAAAAGTTGGCGATATTGCTGATTGCTATCACTGTGGGGGTTGCCACGATTTCTCGCAGAAAATCGTCTGTAATCAAGAGTTGGCTCAAAAGTTGCTCGAAAAGTTGGTGAATCTAATAGCAGCTTAAATAAGCTACACTGTCACCAACATCTATCGCCTTAAATCTATAGAAATACAATATACCAATTCATCAAAATTTCAACACTTAATTTAAAAGCAACTAATTAAAATTTCAAGCATTTTTCTAACGGTACAGTAGTGGAAAAAAATTAAGCATCCCCTGCTAACTCTTCAATAAATTATTGTAGAAGAAAGTTACTGTACCAAATGTTTGGAAATAAAGCCTACTCTTAAACGATGTGTATAAAATTTGCTTAGGGGGCCATCTACATATTAAAACGAACCCAAACTTTGTTTTTTTCAATAGCAATACCCAAGTTTGGAACCATAAATAAGACTCTTCAATTAGCCTAAAAACAAATTATCGTGAAATTCGTATGATTAGTTTCAGATAAATTAATAATTTTAAAATGAACATATTTTAGGGGTTGTATCCAAATTGAAGTTCGGTACTCAATTGTTGAAATGCTACAGAATGACTATGTCACTTCTATTAATGTATTATTTCTTGCCAATATGATTATTTCATTCGCTTAATATGTTTCGATTATTGCCAGCCCAAATGTTTCAATAAAATGAGTAAAATATATATTTTTTAATTTATGCTTCCTACACATCATAGACTGCCACTTAAACCATCATTTTGCCAGCCCAAATGTTTCAATAAAATGAGTAAAATATATATTTTTTAATTTATGCTTCCTACACATCATAGACTGCCACTTAAACCATCATTTTGGCGATATTTAATCACAAATAGAAAACTACCTAAAAGAAAAATTTAAAATTGAGAATTCGCATAAGGAGGGACATAATAAATATAAATCTATCAAAAAAATTGTATGTTGCAATTCATATTTTTTTTCGCATATTATTTTCATAATTCATACTATATATATATTTTTTTTAAATTAGAAATTTAATGTATTTATCTTTGGGCTTTTCAGTATTATAGCCCACACAAAAATTTATCTCATTAGATTTATAATTTCAGGAGATATTAATAAAAATATGAATATGTAATTTAACATTAGAAGCTCTAAATTTTGAATGTTTATAATTCAAAAACTTATCATCCAAATGATTTGAAATTTCGTTTCTAGGCATAGTTTGAACAAAAGAATTAAAATATATTGCCAAAAATGGGTGTTGCCATGGAAAAAAGCAAAATTTAGCTTGTTTTTGATTTGTAGATGCCCCCAACCCAAGCAAATTTTATACACATCATTTAAAAGTAGACTTTATTTCTAATCGATTTTTAAAAGTAACTTTCTTCTATTACAATTAGTTGCAGAGTTTGTTGAGAGTGT
This sequence comes from Maratus speciosus, assembly GCA_963932465.1. Lineage (NCBI taxonomy): Eukaryota > Metazoa > Arthropoda > Arachnida > Araneae > Salticidae > Maratus > Maratus speciosus. The sequence continues at coordinate 374,638,589 of OZ010788.1, read as the reverse complement.
TTACTTTTTTTTTCACGACTGAACATTCACGTTGTTTACCGTCAAATCAAGACGGGTACTATCTGGTAGTATAGCATTTAATAATATTATTTAAGCATAGTCCTATACAACAATATTTTATTAAAGTATTATAAAGTAGTATTATAGTATAGAATTATAGAATAGAAGTATTATAAAATTAAATTTTCGGATAATATATTTTCTTCAAAGAACATAAAATCATTAACAGAAAATAAAATCATGTATAGTAAAACTCCGATACCTTTATAGTGTAATTATATAAAAATCTCTGCCGGCCCGGCCTACAGGCGGAGGCAGATTTCGAAGTTAAGTATACTAATTTCACAAACAAAAACCAAATCATGGTTAGAGATAAACCCACTTTAACAATTTTATCTGGCCGCTTTTGGCGAGTTTTTATTTCATTTTTATATAATAAATGGTTTTATCAGAATCATGTTAGGGCGGTATTAAAAAAAAAAAAAAAATACTTTTCCATACTCAACAACTCCAAATTTTCTGGCATAACCCCAGATTCATTTTTAATTGGAAAAACATGAAACTTGTTGACGTGATTTTTGAAGAGATTTATAAGCGACCTGTGGTTTTAATTTTCGTACAATTAATTAAAACTTGATATATAAACAATTATTTTCTCAGTAAGATAATATTTTTCGTTTCTAACACAATCGCTTCGGGAAATTCCGTTGAAAATGCCCACTTTGACATCATTTTTTGAAATATATTCTGCCACTGTCAAAACATCGATCATTACGGTACATTATATAGTTTCTGAATAAGCGAATCTACCAATTGGATGTGTTTGAGAGCAAAAATGAATTTAAAAATGAGTCAGAAAATAAGCAGTTTTGATTTGAATACTCCCTTAATACGATGATTTTTCCAACACAATCCGCTTCGGGAAATTCGGTTCAAAAGGTCCACTTCGACAGCATATTTTAAAATATATTCTGCCTCTATCAAAAAATTGACCATCACGGTACATTATATAGTTTCCGAGTCAGAAAAGGTACCAATTGGAAGCCTTTGAGAGTAAAAATGAATTGTAAAATGAGTCAGAAAATAAGCAGTTTGGATTTGAATACACCCTTACTAAGATGATTTTTTTCTTCAACTGCTATGTATTTTTAATTTGTTTTTGCTGTAAGGATTGGTCCTATCCAAAACTTGTCTATATAGATGTTGTAGACAATATTAAGAAGATATATGATAAATTCATGGGGATTTTATATCGTTTGAATTGACGGAGTTATGGATTTGTTTCTTCTTCAAACGCCCTTTTTGTTTTCGTTTTTATTTTTTTTTTATTTTTTTTTTTTTTTGCAGTACGAATTGGTCCTATCAAAAACTTGTGACTATAAAAGCTGTAGATAATGTTAAGGAGATTCATGATAAAAATAATTGGATTTGATATCTTGAGAATTGACGAAGTTGTGAATTTTTTTCTCCCAAAAACCGTATTGTTTTCGCCCCTTGAGCCCATTTTTAACTTTATCAAAAATCTGTGATACATAAATTTTTGGCCCTATTTTTAGAAGTAATAAAAACTTTAAACTGATTCGATATGTACAAAATTTAAGAAGTTATGGGGTTTTTTCGGTTTTCACAACCCCCCTCCCTATTTCCATCCCCTTGGTCCGATTTTGCCCATTAACGAACTTGACCGAGATTTTATGCCCCTTGATTTTATGTATCAGTTTGGAAGAGATTGGTGCAGAATTGTGGAAGTTATCGTGTCCAGAAGAAAGTCATATATACAGGGTGATTCAGCTCGTCGGTGACAAACTTTAAGGATCGATAGAGCACACCTAGACGAACATTTTTGAATAGGGAATGTAGGGTCCCTGACGCGATGGAAAGGCGCTAGGCGCTTTCGAAAATTTGGGTGCCGAAATTCGAAACGTCATAAAAACTAGGGAAATGGTTAGATTTTCTTGCTTGTTGCGTCGAAATGATTCTGTTTGTTTAGACTTTCTTCAGTACCAATTTGATAAGCGTATCTCTTAAAACATGGATAGGGGGCGCTGCAGACTTTGGAGAGCTAGACAACAACTTTAAGCCCGTTATTTTGATAATTTAACACATGCTCGCCAAAGTTTATACTCTAACTTAAAGTTTGAACCCAAAAGTAGAGCCCTGCAAAAAGCGTAAGAGCCGGAATAAAATGTCAAAGTACAGGGTGGTCGAAACTCGAAGGCTCCTAGGAGATAAACAAACAGATTTCTTGACTTATGGCATGCATTTTCATGATTCTGTTTGCTGGGGCTCTCTGAAACTCAGTTGAACGGTACAAAAAGAAACATCGATAGGGGGCGCTTTGGGCAAAAAACATAATTCGTTGACATTTCGGACGCTAACTGGAAACGGGGCGCTACGATCAGTTAGAAACAAAACAAGAGAGTAATTTACTTATCATAAGAAGCTATTAAAACTGCAGTTTGTTTGTTTTTTTTAACAAACATAGCTGGTTTCAATCATGCACAATGCGCGCAATAAAATTTACATAAGGTGCTTTTTGCTGATTTATGCAAAAGATATCGTACCATATCGATATGCAAAAGATACGTAATGCGTAGACGACAACGCGAGATGACGTAGTTGTATGCGCAGACACGTCTTTTGAACGTGCGGTACCTACTTAAGCTTCGGGTTACTTGTCTGCAGATCGGTAGTAGGATGGAACGGTACACAAACTCTGAATTGGCTGACATGCATTTGGCGTATGGCGCTGCTGGTTGTAATGGACGAGCCGCTCAGCGGTTGTACGCCGAGCGTTACCCCAACAGGCAAATCCCCTGCCATGCCTTCTTCGCTCGAGTACACCAGAGGTTGTCCACAACGGGATCTTTCGACGGAGGCAGGCCTGAACGGGAGCGATCAGTGAGCACCCCCGACAACGAAGAGGCTGTGCTTAACCTGGTTGAGGACAACCCTGGTCTTAGCACGAGAGATATCGCCAGACATGTTGGCATTTCGCAAGCAACTGCGTGGCGCATCTTACGTTCCCGGAATCTGCACCCCTACCACATCCAGCGGGTGCAGTTGCTCAGAGAGCAAGATTTTGGCCCTCGAGTGGAATTCTCAAGATGGTACTTGGCGATGAGATCCAGGGATCCCCGTTTTGTAAACAGCATTTTGTTTACGGACGAGTCCACCTTCAGCCGGGAGGGAATGTGGAACGCCCACAACAGTCATGTGTGGTGTGATGAAAATCCACATGAAACCAGAAGCCGAGCAGCCCAGGAGCGTTTCTCAGTAAATGTGTGGGCCGGCATTCTGGGGGATTGCCTCATTGGCCCTTATTTGTTACCTGAACGGCTGACAGGTGGAAATTACCTGATTTTCCTGGATCAAGTGCTGCCGCAGCTTCTGGATGAGGCGCACGTACCCGAAAGTTCGCGTCGCCAGATGTGGTTCCAGCACGATGGAGCTCCGGCCCATTACACGAACGACGTGCGTCTCCATCTAAACGCAAGGTATGGCCAGCGGTGGATCGGGCGTGGGGGTCCAGTTCACTGGCCTGCCCGATCACCAGACCTCACCTGCTTGGATTTCTTCCTTTGGGGTTACCTGAAGGCCGAGGTATACCATACACCTGTCAGCCGTGCTGAAGAACTTGTGGCGCGCATTGTGGCAGCTGCAGGGCAGATCAGAGATACTCCTGGCATTGTTGGAAACACACACTCCTCAATGCGACGGAGGTGCGAAGCCTGCATCATGGCCCAAGGTCGAAATTTCGAGCATCTTCTGTAGTGTTATTTTTTGTAAATAAATTTCCAGTATCATTGATGTTTTTGGTCTAAATTTATTCAGAAGTGTTGAGCAGAGGTAGAAAATGTGTTTTCATTATTACTAACTGATCGTAGCGCCCCGTTTCCAGTTAGCGTCCGAAATGTCAACGAATTATGTTTTTTGCCCAAAGCGCCCCCTATCGATGTTTCTTTTTGTACCGTTCAACTGAGTTTCAGAGAGCCCCAGCAAACAGAATCATGAAAATGCATGCCATAAGTCAAGAAATCTGTTTGTTTATCTCTTAGGAGCCTTCGAGTTTCGACCACCCTGTACTTTGACATTTTATTCCGGCTCTTACGCTTTTTGCAGGGCTCTACTTTTGGGTTCAAACTTTAAGTTAGAGTATAAACTTTGGCGAGCATGTGTTAAATTATCAAAATAACGGGCTTAAAGTTGTTGTCTAGCTCTCCAAAGTCTGCAGCGCCCCCTATCCATGTTTTAAGAGATACGCTTATCAAATTGGTACTGAAGAAAGTCTAAACGAACAGAATCATTTCGACGCAACAAGCAAGAAAATCTAACCATTTCCCTAGTTTTTATGACGTTTCGAATTTCGGCACCCAAATTTTCGAAAGCGCCTAGCGCCTTACCATCGCGTCAGGGACCCTACATTCCCTATTCAAAAATGTTCGTCTAGGTGTGCTCTATCGATCCTTAAAGTTTGTCACCGACGAGCTGAATCACCTTGTATAGATACATACATACATACACACACACACATATATATATATATATATATATAAATAAATTTTTTTACTGAGGGTGGTTTTGGGCTCTAGGGGTCATGATCGGTGTAGATCTGCAAAAAGTTTTCAGAAATTCCAACATAGGAACGACGCCAATAGGTAGTATTTCATACGAAATCTACCTAATAAATTAAGTTGTTTCTATAACATATCTTAAATATGCACGTTAAAATTTTAATTAAAACAAGGCGACACTTTTTTGTCATACAATTTTCCGAAATTGATATGGCTTCATCATTCTAATTGATATTATTTATTATTCTAATATATATTGTTTTGGCACGCAGTTAAATTGTTTACCAAACATAATCAGGCAATAACAAAATTATTCTAATAAGATATAAGGTATTAATAATATATGTGCATTATGAAATGTAATCAAAAATAAATAAATGACTCTCAAAAATATAACCTACTTAAAATATTTAATTGCTGGAAATGTATTACAAAATTGTATAGTGAAATATACTTCTAAAGTATTATTTTTATGTAGATACTTGAATGTGTGAAGCTTTGTATACAAAGTATCACTAAATATAATGACTCTTTTTACATGTTCATAATATTTAAATAAGCGTAATTAACAGCTTTCTGCACTCGCTGCAGTATTTACCTATATCAATTATCTACAGTTTTAACTAATTAACTTTTAAACTAATTTCAAATTAGTTATCATTAACAGAATTTTTAATTATAATATTTTTCTCGTTTTGTATTTAAAATGTATTTTCTGAATACAAAACGAAGTAATTAAAACTGCATGAAGGTAGTTATCCTAATCATAAACTACTATAAATTCAGAGAAGTGGTCTTTCCGCTTGCATGTATTTAATAATTGTTTACGAAAGTGATATGGTATTTTATTAAATCTTAAATCTGTAATATCTTTCTAAATTTTGTCGCAAATTTATTATTTTTATTAATTTTACTTCTGACAGTGCTCTAGAAATATTATTATTGTTTGCAACTGTATTTACCATGTACAGTAAACCAAAAAAGAATTGTTGATAACACCCTATGCATTTTATTAATCAAATTACTACAGATAAATTTTAAAATGTCATTCTGTTGAGAGTTATGTTCAAATTAAATTTCTCTAAGCAAACTAATTTTACGACCCATCTTCAAACTGAAATTATAACAAACATAGAAATTTTCATTACAAACAGATGATTTTGACATGTTTAAATTTTTCGGATAATTATACATAAGTATTCAAAACGGGAAGACTTTTGGTCACACAGTTTAAGAATTATGACGTAATGCCTGTAGTTTTTAAACATAACTCACAAACTACTTTGTTGAATTGTAATTTGAGATTCGCATATTTGAAGTTTCCAGAAATTGATTCCTACTTCTTTCGAATTTCTAAAAATTTCGATGATGCAAATTCCGAATTACAGATTATTCTGCAAGCAATTAAGCAATTCTGCTTAAAGTACTACATGCGTTGCAGTATGTTTTGCACCTAATTTAGTTGAAAACTTTAAACATTGATTATTTCTTTAGTGCTTCCTTTAGCGAAAAATGACTTCCTGTTTGGCATGATAAAATGAAATATTCCTAAAATTCCGAATTATGATGTCAAAACTAGATGTTAATTGTGAACATTTCCGAATTTGATTTAAAATCATTATGAAGATGGTCTCCTAAAGTTATTTAAACTCAAAGTGAAGTAAAACATAAAAAATAATAGAATGGCTAGTTTCCTCTTTTTTTTTCTTTCTGAGATAATTTGATTATTAAAATATATGTGCTAATCTGCTTTTTTTGGGGGGGGAGGGGTGGGGTTTGTGCATATATAATATACTAGCTAAAGTGCCCGGCGTTACCCGGAATTTGAAGAATGTTTGTTCTGAAAAAATCAGTTTCAAATTTAACATACAACTTAAAACAAACAATAAAAAAAAGCAGTCGAAGTATTGTACACATGAACCAAATGAAAACCCAATGTAACAAGTAACATAAAAATTTTGTTTTTAAAGTCAATTCCTACTTAGGTCATCAAAGAAAAAATTTAATATAATTCCTTAAACTAATATTAGTTTTTGTTGCATTAAAGTATCTCAATTTGTTGATTTTCTATAAGCAAGTAGGTTTACAATGGAAGTCTATGGGAATTTGGCGAAATATTAGAGATATCGCCAAGTTGGCGTCACTTTTGGCGACTCATTTTCGTCACCAAATTTGGCGATATATCGCCAAGTTGGCGACAAACTTGGCGGTATTTGGCAACAGAACAGGGTCCCCCCTACGGTAACCTCCCTTATAGATATGAAGGTGCATTAAATGCTGTTCAATAACCAATGGCCGCCATTTTGTCTCCCATATAAAACTAAAATTAGTTATATCATAATATTAAAATATTTATTTGCTAAAAGACGTTATAAAAACACATTAAAAGTAAATTAAAAATCTATATTTACATGTTTCAACTCATTTTCTGAGTCGTCGTCAGAATGTATAACAGAAAATTACAAATGCATATGAAAAATGGAAAAAAATCATCGAAAATAAACAAGTAATCATATAACGCGCCCTACATTTTCGCGATTGCTCGTGTTCCCCCTATGTCGATCCCCTATGATCCCTCTATGTCGTGATGCCGTAATTTGTCCAACTATTTAATCCATAAATTCGAGATACGAAAAGATAATGTATCGTTACAAACTCCTGAACCTCTTAAATAAATTTCAATGGAGTTTCTTATGAATAATTGTAAATAAAATTTAGACCTGTAGATTATTTTACTCTCGTTAAAAAGTATGTTAATGTTCTCTATTTGATTTAGCCGGGATAAAGCAGTATTACCTCTATTGTATTTAATGTCCGCTATATGTTCTTTACATCTGATATTGAATTTTCGTTGGGTTATACCTATATAATATTTTTGATTCCTCCCTCCCTAATAAATGGAATCATATAAACTCCTGATAGGTCATCTCTATTAATAGGATCAATTTTAGTATTTAAAATCATCTTTAATTTCGCAGGCGGCTTCGCGGTTAAACATAGGCCAAAATTTCTTAAATGATTTTTTTATATTCAAAGAAACCCGGGAAATAATTTGTTACAACCCTTTTCATATTAACTTCTTTAATAGTTTTATTTTTATTTTTGTTTTTAGAAGTATCAAAGGAGCTGAATCAATTTGTTAATTAATTTTTCCTGATATCCATTATCACTAGCAATACTTCTAAAATAAAAATAAAAATAAAAATAAAAATATTAATGAAGTTAATACGAAAATGATTGTAGCAAATTATTTCCCGTGTTTCTTTGAACATATAAAAAATCATTTAAAAAACTTTGGCTTATGTTTAATAGCGAAGCCGCCACCGAAATTAAAGAGACTTTTAAATACTAAAATTGATCGTATTAATAGAGATGACCTCTCAGGAGTTTATATGATTCCATTTATTAGGGTGGGAGGAATCAAAAATCATTATATAGGTATAACCCAACGAAATTTCAACATCAGATGTAAAGATCATATAGCGGACATAAAATGCAATAGAGGTAATACTGCTTTATCCCGACTAAATCAAATAGAGAACATTAACATACTTTTTAACGAGAGTAAAATAATCTACAGGTCTAATTTTTATTTACAATTATTCATAAGAGAATCCATTGAAATTTACTTAACAGGTTCAGGAGTTTGTAACGATACATTATCTTTTCGTATCTCGAATTTATGGGTTGAATGGTTGGACAAATTACGGCATCGCGACATAGAGGGAACACGAGCAATCGCAAAAACGTAAAGCACGTTATATGATTACTTATTTATTTTCCATGATTTTTTTCCATTTTTCATATGCATTTGTAATTTTCTGTTATACATTCTGACGACGACTCAGAAAATGAGTTGAAGCCTGTAAATATAGATTTTTAATTTACTTTTAATGTATTTTTATAACGTCTTTACGCAAATAAATATTTTAATATTATGATATGATTAGTAATGGACGTAATTTTGACTTACTACTCGCACATATTTACATTTGTAAAATTAATTAATAAAAATTTAATTAATGAATTAATATTTGAAAAATCTGTATTAACATCAATTGTCATCCAGTACAAGTTTTAAAAAATTTATTTCAACTTGATAGGATGAATAACAAGTATTTTATTAACGATTGAAAATTTGAACAAGATATATAAATATATAAATATAGGGATAGTATGAATTAATAGTAGGAATTGAAAAATGCAAAAATTTATACAACAGACGCAAAATAATACAGCTATAAATGAACTTATTTCAATTCATCATTGGAGCAATAATGTTTAATACGCCAATATTTCCATAATTGTATTTTTTATCATGCTTCAGTGCGTTATTTCACACTCAGATTATGACGCTATATTATATTCACCACGGCCTTAATGTTTCTAATATGACGTAATATTCCCTTTTTTCTAAGTTCGGCAAACTATTTACTTCATTTTCATTTTTTACGTGGAAATCTAGAAATAGGAAAGTTATGACGTAATATTCACTTTTATTTAAATTCGTAAAACTATTTATTTCATTTTCATTTTTCACGTGGAAATCTTCAATAGTTGTAATTGTTATAATAAGAATTTTATTGTGATTTTTTAATTGTTGGAAACTGCTGTAACGAAAAAAGTTTAAAAGGGTCCGGGACACATTTTAAAATCATTTAAATTTATTGAGTAAATTTTTCAATTTTTTTGTGATGGTTAGCCATCTCATTTGTAAACAAAATCACATGATGAAACTTCTGATAATTAAAAAAAATAATTTAAAATTTATTAAAAAAGTTGGGTAATTTAAAATCTTTTAACTCGAAATATTATCTGTAGAATTTGAATTTTTTATCATTTAAATAAACAGAAATATATAAGTTTTAATTCTGATTCAGCATTTTTAAAAATATTAATTAAAAAAATTAAAAATATTTAAAGTAAAAATTTTTAAAAAATGACGTATGTTTAAAAAAAAACATATTTTCAAAAGTAAAATTTTTCTTCAAATTTGCTGAATCGAATTAAAGTAAACTAATTGAAAAAGACATGCTCCAAGTTTCAACCATATATCTTCAACTGTTCTTGGGTTATAACAATTTAAATATGAGAAATGGTGGAAAACCCCATCATGAAGGAAAACGCATTTTCACAAGAAGTCGTTTGCATTTGAAAAATTGCTTGAAAGCTAGATTTTGAAAACAAACTAAAACGAAAAAAATAATATGTTCTGTTCCTAGAAGGATATAAACATGATTTAAGCGTCATTTTAAGTAGAAAAAAAAAAACAGAGAATTCTTTACTGCAATAAAATATTTTTAGAAAATTTGAAGATTTTTGTGTCCCGGACCCCCTTCAATTTGATTGAAAATTGCTGTTAAATTGGTGCTTTTTTATTAATTAAAAATTAACTATAAATTATTTAGATTCCGGATTACTTTCGTTGCCTCGGCCGTGTTTTAATACACATGTACGTAGCATTTCACAGTTACGACTTCCATACTGTGGATTTATACTTCCATATTGTGAATTTTTATAAGGTTCATGACTTATTTATTATATATATCGAGAAATGTTAATGTAAGCAATTTTTTCTACATCCATAATATATAATTAAGTTATATATAACTGCCGTTTATCCCCTGTAAAATCAAAAGCGTTACGGTAACTTATGACTATTACATCAAATTCAGCATCTTTATGTAAGAATTCTACGTTTATATACAATATTTAAAAAAATTCCTTAAGAAGCATAAATTAAATTCTAATTTCAATTACAACGTGAAATTAATATATCATTTAAATTTATATGCAATACATTAAATATAATATAATTATTTTTAATGCGCATTATTTATAAAAATGTGATCATATTCAAATATAATCGTATTATATAATAATTCTATTCGGAATTTGCAGTTTTAATATGGCATCAGTCGTTTCTCAGATATTTATATCTTTAAGTGCATAGATATTAGGCTCATATTAGTAAAAAACAATTTTAGTCATGAGATAATATAATTATCATAATATGCATCTTTCTCAGAAATTCATCTTTTCTCTTCACCTGGACAGTCAGTTATTTAAACGTACTAAAAATCGAAGGAGATCCAAAACGAGATCTTCGGAGGAAAAACGATCTTTATTTAGTTAACTGAGAAAAAAATATGGTTCTAGCATATAGAATCTAAATTGTGGCTATAGAAAAAATAGTTCCTTGTCATCATTATAAATTCTAGTTCCCTTTGAAAGTGAATTCTAGAGTTTGCTACTAGAATTCAAGAGTGTTTTCGTATATTCTCGTGGTCAAACTTATTTAAAAATCTCTGCAAATAGATGCGAACACAATAAATTAGTTTTAGTTATTATAATTCTAGTTTATGAAATCATCCCAGAAAGCAAGCGATAATTTCTCGCTACTGAAACGATTCGATATCGTTTCTTCACCTAGAAAACAGGAGACTAGAAATTCTAGATCTTTTCGTCTATTCAGCTTAGTTGTTTACCCTATTCGCATAGCTAGAAAATCTATATTTCTCGTTTAGAGATTCTGAAAACGACTACTTATTCATTCTAAGTGATCGTGGTATTTTTTTCTCTCTCTCAGTGTATTTTTTATTTAGGAACTCTTTATAGGCTATAAGATAATTTTGTTTCCATGAGGTTATAAAAACGCAAAATTTGTTCAAGGCATTTGACAAGCAAAAAATCAGCATAACAGCTTACGCGCACGATTACAAAATAAGTATTACAACTAGAATGAAAATTATGGTGCTTACTTACACTTCAGATTGTTATAATTACCCTGAACCTAAATAAATTTGTATTTAAAGATTTTTTATATTTTTAATACAAAGTTGTATTTAGATAACGCAAAATTAAGAAAATTTCAACAGTATAATCCACTAAAAAAATATTGTTTTGAACAGTAAAAAGGAAATTTTAGGTTCCGTTTATACAGACTAACATGAAACATATGTTTTGAAAATTTCATGAAAAAATATTCATAAGTTTTTGAGATATCGTGCGCGTTATTCCCAAAAACGTCATTTGGAGAAAAATGGCTTCAAAGTTTACGAAACGACGCTTCAGCTATTGAACGTGTATAAATGTAAAAGCTATAACTTCAGTTCTAATAGGAATTTCAAGGAAACAATTATATCAAAATGTTCAGAAAAGATAGGCGTTTAACATCTAAAAAAATTAAAATTTCGAAAGTTTTAAAGCTTTAAGAGTCCTGAGACCCCTTAAATAAATATATTCAAATTTTCATAAATATATTATTAAATATTCAAAATTCCAATATTGAACGTTTAATTATATATAAATCACACTATTGTGTATTTGAAATCTAGAAAATCTATTTATGGCTATCTATCGAGAATATCTATCGATTTTGTGCCTAAAATAAACTGTAGATGCGTCATGTAAAAACATCAAATGCATTCTCAGTAACAATAAATAATTCGCACATACTTAAATTTATAAATATGTAAAAAATATTTATAATAATAATAATGATTTACTAATTTTAATTGCTAAAACTTTCGTCTTTTAGCAATTAAAATTAGTATATTATTACAAGTTGTTAATTTGTTATATATTTACATATGTAATGATGATTTATTGGAAATGTCGCTACACCCTGATTATAACACTAAAAATATATAAAGCCCTAATTGTGATGATTTAAACATACTTTTAATCTTCTCCATAATGCAGTTTTCACAACCAGCGTTCGTTATGTCAGGCAAAAAAGAAAAAAAAACCTTTACGGCATTACGCATACAACTTTATCACCATTTTCATTAATAAGATTCGAAACAACTATGTAACGTCTAAAGAAGAAAAATTGTGTTTTATAGGTATGTGTTCAATATACGTATTCTTGATCTTTCTTTCCTGGATAAGAAATTTCAACTTTCCAAGAATGCTGCCGTCTTCCAAAAATTTTAGAAAATACTCCATGTATTACTCTGTTAATTTTCTCGAAGCCAGCTTTTGACGTAAAATCGATGCTGAGTATAATATCATCAGTACCTCTTTTCAAAATGCACACATTTTCTTCATTTGGGCAGTTAGTTACTTCGACTAAATTAATTTCGCTGTACTGAGATCCACAATCTATAAACAACTTTCATAAGACACGAACTGTCATGATACCTAAAAGCAGTTATATAACAAAATAATTCATATTTAGAACTCAGGAGTTTAAATAAACCTTTGCTAAATGAAATGCTGTTATACCTGCTTTTAGGAGTTAATGTACAATTGCATAACTTATCTAATGTTAAGCAAGGTAGTTATAATCTCAAGAATAGAGTAATTAATGAAGTAGGTATTAAGGAGTGTTTGATCATAAAAAACATAACTTTTATTAAACTTTCTAATTTTTATCGGTCAATTTATTTGCTAAATCTGATTTCATAATTGTCTTTCACTTTTAAAAATAAATCTTATATACTATGACCAGAAAATAGAATATTAATTCATTTATTTAGTTATACGTTATATAACACTGCTCTAAAATAGTTGCTAAAAATCGAAATATACTTCTACTTTCCTAAATTAAACCTTTACTAATAATTAAAGGTTTTTAAGTTTTTAATTAAAATTTATTCAGAGTTTACTTGCCTTAAGATAGAATTTATCTCAAAAATTTCTCCATTTAAAATCTAATGATATGACATTTACTAGATTTTCGTATAGTACATAAAACTGATGATAATAATCATGTTCATAGAAAATGTTTCTATTGTTCAATGCCATAGGGATTTCCAAGATGTTACCAATTGATGTATGAGGTATGAAGCAGTTTTTTTAAGTTGGTTTATGCGATAGATTATTTGGACATATTCACATAACTTCAATAAAAATTATTTAAAATTTTCTATTGTAATAAAGAAAGGTTTATTTTCTGTCATTAAGATGTTTAGTACAATTTATTGAACTTAAGATTCTCGAAAATAATAAATAATCTTTTGAAATTGTTTTTATTGTTCAAATATGTAATGATTTTTGTGAGCTCACCATATAATGATATATGCTAACGAATAATAATAAATTGTTTGAGTATATAGATTCATAACTTTAATTAAAATTTCTGAATAATTTCGTGCACAAAAAGGCAGTTTTCATGATATTTTAATGTAGGAATGATTTAATAATATTTTTTCACAATTTTAAAAAAGTAAAAATAAATAGAAATAAATAAAAAAAATTTAAAAAAATGAAAAAAAGAAGAAAAAAAAGAAAAAAGAAGAAGAAAAAGTGCTATTGTTAAAATATTGAAAATCGAAATTATGTGTTGTTATTAGACAAAGTCCTGATTTTTTTTTTTCCATTGATATAAGACTAAGCTAAAATTTGTTATAAACCAAAGTTTTCTTTAACAGAAGTGACTGCATTAATTTTTTTATTGTCAGTTTCTTTAAATGTAGAGTGATATAGAAACTCTGAAGTACCAGGGCTGCAAAAAACACTTTCGAAAATCTCTGAAATAAGAGAATACTTAATTTAAAAAAAGAGTAGCACATATAAATATATGTACTGTCGTATAAATATACTGTTAAATATAAAAAATAATATATATATATTTTTTCTTTTCCTGTTCTTGTTAAGTAAGACAAATAAACTTAGACAATAACAAATCGCCCAGTGTTTTTCAATATGTACTTGTGTAAGATATTTTTCATTAATATACATGTGAAATAGTTTAAGATAAATACAATAATTTTAATTTAAAAAAAATATTTGCAAAAATCACATCATGTTAATATTATGCCCAAAACAATGTACGGCTTTATTAGTTAACCCTTTATGCCCCGATGGCACTTTAAAGTACCATTAATATAACTTCTTATAAAATTAATTTAATGCATCGATTAGTAGTAATATAGTTTAGAATGAGTTGTAAATTCTTTACTTTATCTTGTTCCAAAAGTATTATTGGTTTCACAAAACAAAAATATTTTTAAAAAAATGATTTCTTTTACACTTGCATCTTTTTAGCTTTCTTGTCGTTGAAAGGTTGTGAGAGGAAACATTTCAGTTAGGAAATATTTCTTTATTTCCATTGCAAGATCATTATATTTCTACATTTCCTAATTGTATAAAATATTAATAAAGTGTTTTAAATAGAAGATTTGTGTGAAGTTATAAATAATGCGTGAAAGCAATATAACTTCAAATTTAATTAATTAATTTTAATTGGCGAAATCTGTCAAAAACTTATTAAATGATTGTGTAAAGCTTCTAATTTAATTTCAGAAATTCCTGAAAAATGCTTTAGAAGATGAAATTTTCATGAATTTATAATTTGAAATATTAAGATTTAAAAACTACATTTTTCTAAAAATCTGATTTTTACTAGATGTTTTGTTTTAATTAGAAAATGAGATAATTTTTCTATTATGTTATTGCCTCTTAATATTAAAATAATTGCAAAATATAATTATACCAGCATATTAAAACATACTGACTTAACTCTCTTCTAGTATATTAATATTATTGTTTATACTAAAAGCTCTGAATTATTACGGTGACTATTTTGAACTCATTCCCTGATAATTTTAAATAAGTTTCTTTCACAATTATTTCTTGTAGAAGCCATATATAGTCGTATAGAAGTATATATATAGTCAGTTTTTAATTTTTGGCGTGAACAGAAACAATTTAAGAAACGAAACTTCAAATGCCATCTTCTAAACCAATAGTCGATATCAGATATAGCTTATATCCTTAACGCTGTGATAAAAGTATACTTATAAATGATAAATAAAATAATAATTTAAAATAGAAAATTATCGCTGACAGGGAAACATGTAGAGCGAATATTTTACATTTATATACCCTTAAACATAACACATGCAGTATCTTTTTTCAGGGAAACCTATAACATGTTAGATTGAGCATTACACTATAAATGCATTACAGAAAAAAAAAAAAAAAAAAACAGATAAAAATACATAAATGACCTTTAGCAGCAGATAAGTTATCGGCCACTTTTTCCTCTCAGACTGTAAACAAATAATATTTTCTATAGTAATTCGGAACTTATGTATATGCTTAAATTTAATAAAAGATTTATTTTATCATAGATTTAAAGGATTACGGTCGCATTTGAAAAGAATAATGCACTTTTCAGAGATTCACTTTTTATATAGTTTTTAGAAACTGCTACAGGAGAATATTTTTACCTCACAAACGGGATATTATTTTTTTAATATTCGGTAGAAATTATTTTCAAATTTACTTAATCAAAAAAATATTTTTTCAACATAAGAAGAACTATTTATTTATATTTCTAAATACTTAGAAAAATAAAGAATAAAGAATTTAAATGCTGCATATAGTAAACATAAACGATACATTGAAAAAATGCAATTTAAAATAAGTCAGGATAGCATTTTTAATTACATTTTGAGCAAAGAAAATCTGAAAAGAAGTTGTTTTCTTCTCAAAAGGCTGACATTATTTTGGAAATATGAAGTATGTTTTATTCAAGGATTTTGAAACACTTTTTGCGATCAGAAAATGAAACTTGGTACATCGTCGCTCTTATTTCAGCGATTTAAATATGCAAATTTACAAATTTCTGGAAAAAAAATATTTGATTGTTTATTGTACCCTTACGATATGTTTCATATTGTTAAGTAATGTTCCTTAAATAGGATATAGTATCTGACAAACTTTATGTTGCCAAAAATATAATAATAAATAACTAAATATAAGCAGCTGATAAATTAAAAAAGAGAAAAAGTGCAGAATCAATTTTCTGCCATAAGGAGAGCGTTATCTAACTATATTCAATGTATTTAATTTAACTTGTTTATCTGCATTGGGTGCAACATTAATAAAAATTTATGCCCAAAAATCAGTAGAAATTAATATACAAGAAAATTATTAGGCAGTTTATTTCATACTTTAGAAAAGCAAATATTAATAATTTTATCTCATTTTGAATCTTCAAAAATGCATATATCAATTTTTTTCATTTCAAATTTTGTTAGTTTTTTCGTTATCGATTGGTACTTCTCACATAATCAACAATTTGTATAGTTTGTATAATTTACTTTTATAATGACTACAAATTTTGGAAGAGTCTTAAGTAAGATGTTGCATTATCTATCTGTATATATATATATGACGACAGAGAGAGAAGGGGAAAAATATCAAAAATAGAATTTATATTATTTATCATACACCAATAAAATCCAAATTAAGCAAAAAAATAATATTTTTCACTTACCTCTTTGTATTCACAGAAATACTGTAAATATCTTGTTTATAAATGTAAACAAATTGTTGCTTTCTTTAAAAACATATTTAAATACATGTTTAAAAAATATTGCATCTTTATTAATAATTTAAAAAACATTAAAAACATTTGTTTAAATATCTGGCATATCTAATAGTTCTAAAAATCACAATATATTTCACATATCTGACCTTAATCATCAGAAAACTACTTTAAATGATAGCAGAATATTTCTGCATGTCTTTCATTAAGACTTTATTTTCCTGCGTATATGCATACTTCCGTTTATGTGTTTTTTCAAGTGTATGTTAAATTGTCCAAATAAAAAAAAATTACCATATTTTAAGTAGCCGTTTGGAATATAAAATAAATTGTTTCATTATAATTTATTGACCAGGAGTAAATTTAAATAGTCCGTTTAAAACTAAAAAAAAAAACATTACATTCTAAAATCATCGGTCACAGGTGTATGGTAACAAAAAAAAGTAAAAATGTCTATTGAATTTCGCATGGAATTTCTACGCACACCATGTCGTTATTATTTTCATCTCTGAGTTCCCATCTCACGGTTACTGCTAGAGCTGGATATGAATTTCTAATGTTCAAGTTATTATTGTAGGTATAACTTTTACCATTTGTGACTGGGCAAGTCACTCCAGATTTACAGGCATTTGATTGCGGTAAAGGAAACGGAATTGGGACACTTTTGATGACACCGTGCACTACAGCCTTTAGAGATTTTGAGTCAGCTTTAGATGAGAAATTAATCGTAATACCAGCTTTAGTGCCCTTTTTTAAAGGACAGATATCTTCTCCATCAGGGCATCCCGTTACTTCCACAGAACTCACTTGGCCAGAAGTTGATCCACAGTCCGTAAATTTAGTTGCTGATGAACGCATAAAAGCTGCAGAAACTGCGAAAAATAACAATAAGAGCTTCATTTTTTGTCTTTTATAAATATAGCCGAAAATAAATTTTATGCCAAACGCAAAAACACTAGTGAAAACTCGACTGCTCTGTCGATATCAACACGCAAAACTGAAATAAAGAGCGCTTATCAAAATCTTTTTACGTAAGCAGTGTTATCTGCCATCCAGAAGTGTAGCAATTGATATGTTGTGCAGGAACAATTTGTTTCGAGAGATCATTTGATTGACAAATAAATGACACGTGATGTTGAGTAATACAAGGCCAAATTTCAACAGAAATGGAGACATGAATACGCATGAGGTGATTAACATTTTAGGTGAAAAGGAAATTGATAGATAATGTTTCTAGTGATTTTTTAAAGGGTAATAATCAGGAAAAATTTGATACTTTCATTAGTCGATAGAATTTATATTAGCTATTATTTTCTACTTCCTTTGTTATGTCATTGCATATCAGATTTTCCGTTTTGAAGTTAAAATATGCATCAAAATTAATAAAGGTAAAATGTGGATTTTCTTTTGGTAGCTTTATATAAAGCCTTAGATTTAAAATGTCTGCTTTATTAAAAAAATACATGAAAATCATATAATTATTTTAAACAAATTTTTCGTATAAATAAAGGAATATAAACGGACAAATCATGAACTTTGAAAACTTAAATCAAGAGGACAACAAAATAAAATCCTACGAAAAATAGCTCAAAAATCAATTCTTTTCTAATCACATTGATTTAAACTAATCCCACCAAATCTCCTTATTTTCGAAATCGCATATTTCATTTTTTATTTTATCTTACTGTCGAACAACAAATTTATAATTCAATTATTGACAACAGTGATACAGTAAAAATGGCATACAATTTATTGTGCTTTCATTAAAGTGTGTGAATATTGCCACATTAAAAAATTGATATTTTAATCGATTTAAATTCCTCCAAGTTACACTACGCGCTGAAAGCTCAGAAAATCAGTGCATATGATTGCGCTCTTCATATTTTTAAAAATTGAAATATATAAAAATTTTAATTTTTTAAGATTTTATCCCCATTTACAACAAACTTTAACAACTTTAATTTACAAAATACGAAACGTCGATAACTTCAGCGAAATAAGGATACGAACGAACACCCATGAAAAAGGGGTTTCAACAAACATACGTTTCATCTTTTTGATCAACCATTCTGTCAATCTGATTGCGATCAGCAAAAGAGGTTTTCACGAATTAAATATTCAATGGAACAAAAAATGGTTTTGAGGATACACACTTTAACCTTTATACTGGGGTTCGGACGGCATCTTTCCGGCTTAGCATGTATTATAGGACAGATGCTGTATTTGCCAAAATGTAACGTTTAAAGGTTCAAAAAATGAAAAAAAAAATTATTTTTGAAAGTTTTTCGAGAACCCTCCACTTAATCAACGAACAACAAATATAACTAGTACCAATTAAAAAAATGATACTACAAGAGACTGGGATTTCGGCTGGGGAAACGTTACGCGATCCACACAAAACAGTTAATCGGTCCCAATGTATAATGCAATACAGGATTAATAAAAATTATTTTAAATTGTATATATCATAGAATAATACATAGTATAATAATAAAATTTATATCAAATAATAATACTTTCACATTTAATATAATTAATTGTTTTTTATTTTGTAAAATCTTTTATCCTTTACAATATTTTAAATATATATTTTTTGCGTTTACAGTTACTTTCGGGATTGTCAAGTCTATATATCCCCCAACAATTATGTAACCTTTGCCAGGAAGAAATTATCACAAATAAACATTTAAAACTAAAAGTAGATCAAAATTATTAATAATTTGTACAGAGGAAATTGTTATTTCGAAGTATATAGAGATACTCGCGCCCCCTAAGGAAACCCCACCCAGGGTAGTGTCACGTTTGCCGATGTTTGCGTCGGATGTTATAATAATCTTAAAAAATAAATAAATATCCAGAATGTGTAATGAAATGGTAGCTGTTTTAAAACATCATTGTCAATCAATGATTACAGTTTTTTTTAAATTTACTTCTAAAATATAATAGTCGCCATAAAACGCCTATTAAATAAAAATGCTATGAAAAAATACTACTTTTCAATGAATTTCATTTAAGTATGGTATGTGTGTTAGTCTTTTATTCATATTTTAAGGTATTTCCCAAAAATAGTTTATGCTTGTACAATAATATCTGTACAATCGTGGAAAAAAAAAGTAATCATCCCCTACTAACTCCTCAACAAATTATCGTAGAAGAACGTTACCGGTACCGAACGATTGGAAATAAAGTCTACTTTTAAATGGTGTATATAAATTTTGCTTAGGGGGCCATCTACATATTAAAACAAACCATAAATTCATTTTTTCAATAGCAATACCCAATTCTGACAGCATAAATGAACTCTACACCTTTCAATTAGCCTCAAAACCAATTTTTATGCAATTCGTACCATAAGTTTCCGAGAAAATTATTATTATAAAACGTGCGTATTTTAAGGGCTGTATCCAAATTGAAGTTCCATAGTCGATTGTTAACCGAGAGAGCCTCCTTCTTGATCAAGGCACCTTAAGCAGTCAATGAAGCCTGTTAGACAACGGGATAGCAGAAGAAATTTCAAAATATCTACTCACTTCTATCATAGACGGACCCTTAAACCATCATTTTGCCGTTTTTTAAGTATAATTTGAAAAATATTTGGAAGAAAAATGTGAAATTTCGGATTTTCATAAAGCAGGACTTAACAAATCTAAATACATCAAAAAAATTGTAGGTTGCAATTCATAATTTTTTCGAATATTAATTTCATAATTCATAATTCATATCAAAAAATTATAAAACTTGCAAATTCAGCGTATTTATGTTTGGGCACATTAGTATTATTGCTACACAAAAATTTAGCACATTAGGAGCATAATTTCAGGAGATATAAATAAATATATGAAAATGTAATTTAACATTAGAAGCACTAAATTTTGAATGTTTATAATTCAAAAACTTATCATTCAAATGACTTGAAATTTGGTGTCTGAGCATAGTTTGAACCGAAGATTTGAAATATCCCGTTAAAATTGGATATTGCCATTGAAAAAAATGAGGTTTGGGTTCGTTTTAATATGTAGATGGCCCCCTAAGCAAATTTTATATACATCATTTAAAAGTAGACTTTATTTCCAATCATTCGGTACCAGTAACTTCCGTCTACGATAATTTGTCGAAGAGTTAGTAGGGGGTGTTTACTTTTTTTTCCCACGACTGTACATATGAGATGGGTACACACTATTGTTAAAACGTCAATGTGCAGCTAATGATTTTAAAAAATTGTAAAGCACTGCTGTAGTATATAATATTTGTGTATCAGGACTTATTTTTCGAGAAATGAAATTTTTAATATGATTGTTTTACTAAAATCATACCAACAATGAATTAGATTATGCGGATATAAAGAAAAATTTGCATAAAATGTGAATTTTGTTTTCATTTTCTGAATTTCTGACATTTTATAAAGTTTATCTCGTAGCCAATTTTAAATCATCGCTTTTCTTGTGCTATCACTATTCACAGTGTACGAGTGAGTGCAGAGGCGGATTCACCCCCGTCTATTATTTCGGAGGAGTAAAGGGTATCGTGTGTCGTTTTTTTTTTTCTTTTTTTTTTGAGGGACACGTGTTTTTATTAGCAAATTTTACATCTTAAATTCAAATTTGCTACTTTCTGACATATATTCGAATTCCTTTCCATTCGTAAATGGATAAATTTGGCATGTTCTGTTCAGATAACAAGACCAGATACTTGGCATCTCTTCAGAGTTTCCCATGTTGTCACAAAAGCGAAGAATATTACCTGAAAATTTTCTCAAAGTTCACAATTTAATCCGACTTTCGGGATCGACAGTCATAAAAATTTCGTCATGAGGGAGCAATTTAATAACATTTCAAGATGAACCATTTATATAGGGAAATAAAAAACGTTATTCGATTCTTTCGTGTAAAAACAAGACTTTCTAAAATTTTTACGCATTTCTGTATAAAAATAACTACGTGAATATATCTCAAAGTTTAGAATTTTTAAGCTAAAATAAGGAAAAACAAACAGAAATGTCCCTTAATGCATATTTTTATTTAAAAAAAAATATATATATTGTTCAATACACATTTTTCTCAGTTTAGAGCGGGGTCATGAATCTCATGACCCCCTCCTTTTATCCGTACTTGTTGCTAAACTTTAAATGCCATTGTCGAAAAACAACATTTTCATGGCCAGTACCAGAAACATCTTGATAACGGTTGATACAATTTCCTTGATTTTCTGTGCAATGAAAGCTTGTTTATTTCCCAAGGCATTTGGCAGATGCTTTTTAGCATTTCCCAACCTAGTTGAAAACTGTTTATGAATTCGGATTGTCTGTCCGCAGCCCGCCGTCTGTCCGTGCTCTAACTGTCGTAAATATGCTCGGATTGTAACGTAATTAATACACTGCTCAAAACAATTAAAGGATATTTGAAGTTTTATATAAAATAAAGATATAAACGAAATTTTTTTTGCCGAAAATAGAAGAAGAGAATCTCAAATGCAAATTTTTCTGGTTTTCAAACTGTGGAGTATGCAAATTTTGAGTTCGACGTCAAAAACGTCGCTTCAGCGGCAGCGAATGAAATTTGACTTTCAACTGGATAAAAGAGAATGAAGACAAGGATGATCGGCATTCAGTGATTGCTTTGTTTCGATGAGTACGATGTCTCAGCGAAGTCATTTGACAGATTCAGAAGCTTTGAGAATTGTTGGTAGGTTAGAAGGGGGACAAACTCAAGCCGAAGT
Source organism: Maratus speciosus (assembly GCA_963932465.1). Classification (NCBI taxonomy): domain Eukaryota; kingdom Metazoa; phylum Arthropoda; class Arachnida; order Araneae; family Salticidae; genus Maratus; species Maratus speciosus. Next base: position 374,616,017 of record OZ010788.1, on the reverse strand, counting down.
AGCGCAAGCCATTGGAGTGTCACAAAGTGTCATTTCCAGAATCTGGAACCGTTTTTTGGAGAGTCGATGAGCAGGCCGAAGACCAGGGCAAGGTCGTAGACGGGCAACAACGCCTAATGAAGATCGGTATTTAGCGTTAACAGCTCGGAGACACCGAACCATGGACGCTACTCTTCTCCAACAACACCTTCGCTCGGCTACAGGCACCACGATTTCAACTCAGACTGTCCGAAACCGGCTCCATGCTGTAGGTCTGTATGCTCGCCGACCGATGGTATGTGTTAGATTAACATCAAGGCATCGTCGCGACCGCAGGGAGTGGGCAACCGAGCATGTCAACTGGAGGAGAAATGAATGGAGCAATATTCTGTTTTCTGACGAGTCCCGTTTTTCTGTGCATCCGGATAATAGGCGTATTTTCATCTGGAGGGACCGTGGCAGTAGGAATAATCCTGCGTTCGTGCACGAAAGTGTTCGATTTGGCGGTGGAGGAGTGTTGGTGTATGGTGACATCTGCATTGACGGGCGCACTGACCTCTACATCATTCGAGATGGAGCTCTGACTGGTCGCCGATATAGGGATGAGATCCTCAGACCTATTGTAGTCCCTTACGCTGCAGCAATCGGAGATAACTTCATTTTAATGGACGATAACTGCAGGCCACATCGTGCAAACCTGGTGGAGGATTTCCTTTTCGAGGAAAGAATCGTTCGAATGGAATGGCCAGCGTGTTCTCCAGACATGAATCCAATCGAGCACGTTTGGGACGCTCTAGAAAAACGAGTTTCTGGCCGCCAACAACCCCCACAAACTCTCCAAGAACTGGAAAGAGCTCTTCTGGAAGAGTGGGGCAGAATACCCCAACTCGTCATTAATAGCCTCATTGAGTCCATGCCTCAAAGGTGTTCAACGTTGCTGGCCGCCCGTGGAAACCATACCCCCTACTGAAAATGATTTTCTTTGAAGAAAACACCCTTTCTTATTCTTTTTTTCTCATATGCACAAATTGTGTTTTTTTCCTTTAGTACACAAATGCGCAATAAAATGCATTTTTTTCTGCCAAACATGTGTAATTTATTCTCATATAACCTACTATGTCTGTGGACCATGTATCAATCAGCTAAACAGTTTACCAGATACAAAATCCACCTAAAACTGCAATATCCTTTAATTGTTTTGAGCAGTGTATATGCTAGGGGTGCACAACCTTTTTAAGAGAAGGGCCACTTTCAAAAACGTCTGAGTTGCCGAGGGCCACATCAGTCACACGAAGAGAATTCTATTTCGGGGAGGTGGGGGGGGGGGGGTTACCTACCCAGTCAACATATCCAATTCAGTTTGCAAGGATATATCAACAGTTTACGTTTATGTATATATAACAACGATTAATTTGAAAGAATGATAATATTCCTGGACTTTATTCGGGGGAGTAAATTTTGTTTTATTAAAAGTGCTAAAAAACAAACATAGGCATGAAAATGGCTGGTGCCGAAAAAAAAATGTGAACTTTATGAACGAAGGGGGCAAAAAGAGCTGATCAACAAGATTTGAGATTTTTACGCGCCTGATCAACAAAATTTGTGATGTCTCCGTTCCGATCAACGAAATTTGAGATTTCTCCGTCCCCGATCAACGAAATTTGAGATTTTTCCGCGCCTGATCGACAAAATTAGCGATTTTTTTGCCCCTGATCGACAAAATTAGCAATATTTCCGCACCGAATCGACGAAATTCCTATTATTCTGCAACCTATCGATGATATTTACATTTTTTCCGCGCCTGATCGACAAAATGCGCGATGTTTTTCATGCCCAAACAACGAAATTCGCGATTTTTTGGATCCCGATCGACAAAAACGACGATTTTTTCGTGCAAGAACGACAAAATTTCCGATTTTTCTACCCCTGACCGACGAGATTAATAATTTTTCCTCGGACGATCAACAAAATTTTGGATTCTTAACTGACTCTGACGAAATTTGCGATTTTTTCAAACGGTAAATTGATAAAATTTGTGATTTGTTCCCGCGATAGTCTGACGAAACTCGCGATTTTCCCGCAGACAATCAACGAAATTTTCAATTTTCCGCACATCATCGAGAAAAGTCACAATTTTTCTGTGCCTGACAACGAAATTTGCGATTTTTCCGAGCCTGATCGACAAATTCGCAATTTATTCGTGCCAAACCAACGAAATTTGCGATTTTTCCGAGCCCGATTGAAAAAAATCGCGATTTTTCCGTGTCCGTTCGACGAAGCTTGCGATTTTTCCGAGCCCGATCAACGAAATTCGCGATTCTTAACTGAGTGACGAAACTTGCAATTTTAATTGACGCAACAAATTGCCGCGGCAAATTGACGAAATTCCCGAAAAACAGACGAAACACGCGAATTTTCCGCACCTAGCTGACAAAATGCGCGATTTTTCCACACCCGATAGACGAAATTTCCCACGGCAAATTGTCGAAATTCGCGATTTGTTTCGCGCGACTTACGAAACTCACGATTTTTCCTCAGTCGATCTAGAAAATTTGCAATTTTTTCGCGCATCATAAACAGAATTGACGATTTTTTCGTGCCCGATCAACGAAATTTGCAATTTTCATGCGCTTGATCGACGAAATTCGCGATTTTTCCGTGCCCAACCAATGAAATTCACGATTTTTCTGCGCCCGATCTACGAAATTCCCAAATCTTAACTCACTGACGAAATGGCAATTTTTTGCCGCGGCAAATTGACGAAATTCACGATATTTTCTCGCAACTGACGAAACTCACGATTTTTCCGCAGTCGATCAAGAAAATTTGCAATTTTTCCTCGCATCATCAACAAAATGTATGATTTTTTCGTCCCCGATCAACGAAATATGCGATTTTCCCGCGCCTGATCGACAAAATTCGTGATTTTTCCGTGCCCGATAAACAAAATTCGTAATTTTTCCATGACCGACCAATGAAAATCGCGGTTTTTCCGTGCCCAAACGACAAAACTCTCGATTTTTCCGCGCCCGATCAGCGAAATTTTTGGGTTTTTTCCGTGCTTCCTCGACAAAATTCGCTATTTTTCCGCACCTGATCAACGAAATTCGCGATTTTTCCACAGCCGATTAACGAAATTCGCGATTCTTATTTGACCAACAAAATTTTCAAATTTTCCCGCGGCAAATTGACGAAATTCAGGATCTTTTCCTGCGACTTGTGGACAAAAATTGCAATTTTTCCAGTTATAAATTGACGAAGTTCGCGGGCCACACGTTACCCCATCGCGGGCCACTTTTGGCCCGCGGGCCACAGGTTGTGCATCCCTAGTATATGCCGTTGAGGTTTACTACCGCATGTTCGTTATTGAAAATAAAGTGTCTCGTACTAATGGTTCGTTTATAGGTACTCTAAAAAGAAAAAAAATGGATGAATGTTTAAGACAGGGCCCTAGGGCCCCAATAAAAATATGAGGGTGTTGGTTCGGGAAGAAGTGTCCAACATACAACTTTAATATTATGCTCTGAGAAGGTGAGAAAATTAAGGGATGAAAAATGCTTGGCCCACAAAAAGTCCAATGAGCTCTGTACCAGGGCCTACGGCACCTTAGGTGGCACCAGGATCTAAACTGTAATGTAGAAATATGAGAATAACTAAAGGAAAAAATGTTCCAAAAATAAAGATCGGATTAAAAAGAAGCAATTTTTTTAAAAAATGTATTTGCACAAAAACTTCAAAGTTGGGCCTCAAGGGGCCAGAGATTTCACTGGCATGTAGTTGGATATAAAGATATTTTTATTAATTTTTAAAGTAATCGGAGGACGTTAGAATTATGTTTAAAAAAAGTGGCAAGCAAATCCGATAATTTTTAAACAAGCTGCACCAAGGCCCCCACGATGGCGATTAGCTTTCAAAATATGTGCTAGTTGAAGTCTGAGAATTTTTTTTGTCGTTCATTTAGTAGTTGGAGAAACTACGAAGTTGTTAGGGGGGGGGGGTGGAAGCTAGTGAATCGGAAACTTTTTAAGGGAGCTACAATAAAAGGCTCAAAAGTGTCCAACTGATATTTAAAAAGAGTGCCTTAACATGAAAACGTGTTAAAATGTCTTAGGACTTAGTGCTTTAGGTCTATAATTAGTCAAAATAAAGCATAGGGTATAAATTATTCGTTAGAATAATATTTTAAAGAAATGCACAAAAAAATCAGTAAATGTTTTAAAAAAAGGACTTATAGTCCAGGCAATAGAGACCATATAGGGGCTCTACCTAGCAAAATTAATGGTAGTACTGGAAATCGGCTTTCTAGATGTTTTTTTGGATCGCTGAATCCGAATTTGTAAATTCCCACCAAAATTTCCCCCGGCAACCCCCCCCCCCCAAATTTTGGTAAAAAGCCCCCCAAAAAAGGTTTTTATTAAAAAATTCCATTTTTTATTGTTTTAGGGGACAAGTAGCTAGAAATTCAGAAAGTAGACAAAATTTGCAACAAATTAGATATATGACATTATGACCTAGGATGAAGGGGAAGGGGGTCTGCCTCGGAACATGGGCCGCAGTGCTGCGTGGACTAAGTTGCGCAATTCCACTTAACCACTCACACGTTTACATTAGCTCTCCCATCTTCCCTCCGAACTTTCTCTATAAGGCTTACTTTAAGTTTTTTGGGCCGCTGAATCCGAAATTTTAACTTACCCCCAAAATTTCCCCCCCCCCAAATAGTTGTTTTTAACTTAAATTTCTTATTGTTTAGAGGAAAAGCATTACGGAATTCAGAAACTAGACAAAATTTGCAACAAATAGGATATATGACATTATGACATAGGATAAACGGGGAGAGAGGGGGCTGCCTCGTAACATTCCCCGCGCGCTTCTCAAAAACCAAATTTTTTCAAAAGATCAATTTTTGGGGGGGTTGTCGGGTGAAATTTTGGTGGGAAGTTACAAATTCGGATTCAGCGACCCAAAAAACATAAAGTGAGTCGAAATCCATAACTAGTATTAATTTTGCCAGATAAAATCTCCTATTGCCTGGACTTCATAATTTAGTGCACGTAGCGCCGCAGTGCGTGTTCAGAGGCAGCCCCCACCCTCCCCGTTCATCCTAATTCATAATGTCATATATCCTATTTTTTTAATAAAAACCTTTTTTGGGGGGCTTTTTACCAAAATTTGGGGAGGTTGCCGGAGGAAATTTTGGTGGGAAGTTACAAATTCGGATTCAGCGACCCAAAAAACACATCTAGAAAGCTGATTTCCAGTGCTACCATTAATTTTGCTAGGTAAAATTCCCTATTGCCTGGACTATTAGGGTTCTAATAAAAATGTGAGGTTATTGGCCTGGGAGGAAGAGTCCAAGACTCAACTTTAAATTTATGCACTAAGAAGGTGAGAAAATTAGGGGGTTTAAAATGCTTGGCATACAAAAAGTTCAAGGGACCCTGAATTCGGCCCTACGGTAACTTAATGGGGACCAGGATCAAAACTAAAATGTAGAAACGTGAGAATATCTAAATGGAAAAAGGATCCCAAAAAGGAAGATCAGATTAAAAGGAAGCAATTTATTAACAATTTATTTGCACAAAAAATTCAAGAGCCCCAAGGGCCGAAGGTCTTAACTGGAAAGTAAAAATGCGGGAATAACTAAATGGAGAAAGGTCTTCTTAAAGGAAGAAGATTGAATAAAAAAGAGGCAAGTTTTTAACAATTTAGTGCATAAAAACTTAAAGGGGCCCAGGGGCTCCGGCTCTTAAAATTGTTAAAATCTGAGCCTCAGGTGCATCATGACCTGTCTTCGGCTATCCTCATCAAAATTTCCCGACTTCTACGTATGGTAGATTTCGCTAGCTATTGCGAACAGACAGATAGACAAACACAGAGAACGATGTGTTCTTTTATTAGTATATATATATATATATATATATATATATATATATATATATATATATATATATATATATATATATATGTATGTATATACTTTTACCATTTAATACTTTAAGATTAATTAAATTCTGATCATATGTTGAGAAATCTATTTACAAAAACATGAATAAATAATTTAAATACTCTTTTTTTTCATTTTACCTTAAATTAAAGAAGAAGACATAAAAATTACAACTAAATAAATTCACTAGTTTGCGCTATCTATCAAGCCTTAATGAAAGAGGTGAATTCTTAATATTCGGCGCCCACGTCAAATTAACGTATTGGAACGAGAATGTTTTAGAACTACATAAATTTCAATCTGGAAATTATGCATAATTTAAAAAATAAACCATAAATGCTTATAAAAGAGTGTTTTTTGCAAATTTTACTTTTATCTTCTATTCAACGTGAGAAAAGATTATCTCAAAAAATTTCTGCCCTAAATATAAACAAAAATCTTTTTACGTTTTATTTTTAAGTGTGTTGCCCTGTTTCCAAGAAAAAAACCCACAAAGATATTTAATATTTCTTAATAATATGCTAGTTCTTTTAAGCGCTATATGAAGTTCGAATTGTAATGTTGTAGTAAATGTAATATATTTTTTTTAATTCGACCTTTATTATTCTTAAAAATCCATTTCAAATGACTTTCGTGTACAAAATATGCATTTCATAATTCAATAAATAATTCATGTATGCGAAATTGACAAGAGTATTATCAGTTTGCGTTGACATTATTAACAAAATTCTACGCTGGTCTACATAATGACAAAATATAAAATTTAGATAGCGAATATTTTGCATAGAATCAAATACTACCTTTTTTATATATACAAAATTGTATAATTATTCTGGAATCAGCAAAGCATTATCGAACGGATAAGTATCTTTTAGATGATGTAGCTCATATTTAAAAATTGTATTGTGACTTAAAATACTCATTTGATTAACTATATCCTGCATTTAAATAGCGAAATTGACTTAATTGCACTAAATTTAAATTGCGATTATTTTGCATAGAATAAAATATTTGGGATTTTTTTATATACAAAATGTATTTGGAATTATGTATGGAATTAACAAAGCATTATATGACAAAAACTGTCTTTTACATGATACAGCTCATTTCTAAAATTGAATTGTGACTTAAAATACTAATTTTATTAAATACATTCTGCATTTAACTTAATAAATTATAACCATTTTTGTAATAATTGTGATAATCTTTGCTTGGAATATACAAAAGCTGGCGTTTAAAAAAATGCCTTTATTACGTTTCTGAATAAAGAGAAATATATATAATTCACTGCATATTAAATGTATATCTATTACACTTTAATACGTCCGTTTCCAATATTTTAAAAAATAAAAATGTGAAGTTTTCACACATTCTTAATAATGCTCAAAAAAAAAAAAAAAAAAAAAAAAAAAAAAAAAAAAAAAAAGCTAAAAGCAATCTCATAACTATTCTTAACTTTTTTTTCTATTATCGGATGGATAAACATCATGTACATTTGTTTCAAAATAATTCGATGACAAAATTATAATTACTTAGAATATCACAATAATTTTAAATCAAGGTTTTTAGTTTTCTTAACAAAATAACAAATATATTTATCTACATCTGATATTAAATCTTATAAAAAAAATCGTATGATTTTACAAAGGCTTACTTGGGAATTTTCATTCTCTTGTTCCAGAAATTTCTCTGTGAAATTTGTCTTCAAAAATTTTATTTCATCTATTGGTTTGATTTCTAAATATTTGTGCTTTCAGTGGGGAAAAAATTTCAAATTCTGACAAATTTGTAAAAACCTTTTAAATTAAATCAAACGTCTTATAAAATGCAAATAGTACGTTCTTGATCAAGAACGTCAGTAGTGAAAGGTTTAACTGAAATTTTATTTGTGTGTGTGTGTGTGCGAGGGGGGGGGGGGGAGAAAGAAGTAGAATTTTTAATTTATTTTTATTGAATATTATATTGGGTAAAAAAAAAGCAATCTTATATTAAAAAACCGTTATTAATTTCATAACAGGCTCGTCACAGTTTTATTATTTTCACAGAATAAATATTTTTATACTCAACTACCGTCAACTGCATACGAAAATCTACTATTTTTAAAGTTAGCAAATTTTAAATTAGAAAAAAATTATGCACCCCAGGTTTTGCATTTAAACTCTAAACCATATTTATATAAAATAGTATATTTGTAATTTATCGTAATTAGTAATTTGTCGTACAAATTTTGATCTATATACATATAATTGATAATTTTATATAAAAATGAAGATCTAAAGTTTCAAATATTATGTAGATAAACCGAAATCTATTACTTTTTTCAATTATACACATATATGTATAAAGAATTCAAAATATGAAAGACATGAACTCTATTCACAGAAAATTGTAAATATGATCATTTAAATTAAAAAAACTGAAAAAAAATTTCATAAATTTTTGTTGAAACAATTTTAAAATGATAATTTATTTTAATTTACAATTTCATTTAAAAATTTGTTAAATACATATATTTTAAAAAATAAATTATATTTTTAAAACTTACCTTGAATAAATCTGATACAAAAGAAATACGTACAAGAATTTAAAAAAATGTAGACATTTGAAGTACAATTATTTTTTAATATTATTTTTTCTTTAAAAAGAATTAGAATCTATGATTATATTTCCCAAATACAATCAATAATGAAATATTGATTTTTTTATCCATCTGTTTCTCTTATTACAATAACATCCCCAATGTTTTAATGAATCGAACATGAAAGTTTCGGTTCAAACTTATTTCGATCTGTTATACATAATTTTCTAGTTATCACTTTCTTCCAGTTTATTCAATCTAGTTGATATGCTCTATAATTTTAAATTTAATGAATATGTGCTCACTAATAGAATCTTATATAACACAAAAGCAGGTGAATGTTGATAAAAAAAATTGTGTTATTAAAAGATAGGAAATGTTAAGATAGTATTCAATAAGTTTACGAATAAAAAATAGATTAACTTCATCAACCATGATTACTGTAAAAATTTATTGATGTAATATAAATTACTTTTAAATGACATCTATAGCATTAATATCTTTCATGTACATTATCACTAACTTCAGTTACTTAAACATGTTCTGGTGGTTGATTTCAGTTCTGAGCAATTTATCGAAAGTTACTCTATTTTACATGGAATTTGTACACAAACCATATCAGAGTTGCTATCACCCCTCAGTTCATATCTGACGCCAACTGAAACAGCAGGATAAGAATTCCTAACAGTGAATTTGTTGCTGTATGTGTGGTTCTCTCCCTTTTTCACTGGACAGGAAACACCAGATTTGCATGCATTTGACTGGGGTATGGGGAACGGTATTGGAACATCCATGACAACTCCATGAACAACAGCTTTCAGTTCCTTACTGTCAGCTTCAGAAGAGAATTTGATTGTAATAGCTGGTTGACTGCCTTTTTTCAGTATGCATACATCTTGTCCATCTGGACAGTTGGAAACCTCTACGGAAGAAACTTTTCCGGTTTGAGACCCACAATCAGTAAAAGGTGTTGCGGATCCGTAGACCACGAAAGCACAAAACAAAGTGATTGCAAAAAACACACGCATTTTCAATTCTATTACACAAGATTGAGACGAAAGTGTAATTTGAAATCCTTATATAATAATTCAATATCAAACACCTGTTCTTTTCAAAGGCTTATGTACTTGAGAATATGAACATCTGCGAAATAAATACATTTTATCTACAACTAAATACTTGAGGTTTACGACATCAGTATTAAAACTGTTAAAGATTAGCTGCTAAAAAGATCTTCATTTATCAGTAGTCAATTTGTGTGAGACATATCATTCTTATATCATAAAAAGAAGAAAAAGAAAAAATCCGTTTGTAACATCTTTTAAGGCAGTTTCAACTTGTTACATTAATTTTATCACAAGTGAACATGAAAAACATTAAAGCTGGTTTAACGGATGTAATAATATAAACAATTTATGATTCAAAAAGAAGGTATTGTTTAAATGCTAACAATAATTTTGAGTTGAAAAGTTTATTATATAACATAGTCAGAAAGTTACCAATGGTTTTCAAGTGGCAAAAATAATGTTCAGTTTATTATTATTTTTTTATGTACTATTGTTAAATTATGAACAATGATTTTAAACAAATAATAATGACTTAAATAGCTTATTTTTAATTGCACTTCCAGCGTTCGAAAAATTTAAAAACAAACTAACATATTAGAAAAATAAGTTATTTATAGCTGAATTCTTATATAAAATTATAAAAATAGTGAAACTTTATATTTTTACTATACTTCAAAAGTTTTGAAGATTTGATTTACATTAGCATATGCAGGGTTATTACGACTATTTTTAGGTGCGTTCGTAATTATATAAATACGTAGCATCTATAACCATCGTCTGGTCCGTCCGTCTGTTTTTCGGTTTGTCTGTCTATCCGCGTAGAACAGTGCAGAAACTAGCCAATCGAATGGTTTGAAATTTAAAATATACAATTTATGCTTCATTTTGTCGAGTCATTTAAAATTTTATAAAAATCGGATGTATAGTTCAATTAGAGCAACAGTCAAAAGTACTCCGTTACATTACTGCCAATGGGAAAAATAGTTTCAAGTGCATTTTAAGGATGTTAAACCCTTTCGAACATAATGAGATTTATATGAATTTATGAAGGGCACTTAAAATATACATTCTGTAGAATATGCGGAGCAAAGAATATGTATTATTAATACAGGCCACACAAAAGAATTCCGTTATTTAATGGTATAGTGGTAATCTTTGTTTGCAGCGTATTTTAATTATGTGAAACTATTTCACATATAATGAAATTGATATACGTTGCTGAGGTTTACTACAAGTTACTTCCTGTATAATAGAAAATACATAGTATTTACAAGGACACACAAAAGATTTTGGATACTAAACTGTACCCGAAGTACTGTATATTAGAGATGGCTGCTGGAAATGCAGCCATTTTTAGTTGCGATGTGACTGTTTGAGTTTAACTAAATTTGTGCATATTACATTGTGTATATAAATGCTGTAGATCATATACAGGGCTACACAAAAGAATTCGTAAGGGTTATTGAGTATGAACGAAAATAGCTTAAAGATGGTTTTTAAATTAGATGTATTTTTACGCTGAACTACATTTAATATACTAAGATATGTTTTTAGAATATGGATAAAATGATATATAGGGACATGCAAAGAATTAGATACATGGCCGTCTATGGATGATAACCTCTAAAAGTGTGATTTCAGTAGTTTTCAGCTTCTTTTAGTATTACTTTAGTTGTAAGAAAATAGCGGCGTGTATATAAAGATGGTATGTAAAATACGGGGCTGTACAAAAGTATATGCTTTCGTCTATTGGTTTAAGAGGCTACTTCAGTCAAACGAAAAGACGCGTTCGCTAATGCTAATCCATTGGAAGAAATTTATAAAGTTATCTCGGTCGCATTTCAATATTTTTAAATGATTTTTTTTTTCATTGTATAACTGAGATCGGTCTGCATGCAGGCCGTTTTTAACTTTTTCGATTTTTATTGCAGATTTTTTTTTTATGAGGATGCTAGGAATTAATATCTCGAATAATGAGTTTTCTGCGTTCCGCCAACTGATAGCTACAATTTAAATTGCCATAAAACTGATGCATATTACAGAAATTTTTAAGTACTTGCACAATTAAATGCTATTAAAAGTTTTCGTTAGAAAAATTTTGTTTTAAAAATTCCTAATACAATTTTTATTATGTAACTTATTCATTTGTTAGAATATTGTTGAAATAATGTTATTTATACATTCAGAAAGTTATAAAATCAGTCCATGTGGTTTCAAATTATGGCTGTTTATTTAGAATTCGTACTTAAGAAATAAAAAAAAAATATGCATGACAAAAGGTTCAATATTTCAATAAAAATTAAAAAAAAGAATTATATATATTTTAAATTATAACGATACTATTGAAATTGTTTCCATTATCTTTGTCATATTTTCGAACCCATTTAAAGATTCTTATTCAGATACGTGAGAAGTTTCATTTGACATTCAGATTTAAAAAAAATGTTTTCCGGTTGACTTTTATTAAATTATTTTCTGTGTATGATGTAGTCAGTCAAAACAAAAAAAGAGAACATTCCTTCTACTTTAGGTAACCAACTTATATCAGAAAAAATGGAGTTATGGAGTTAACCGTTCGAAGGGAGATTATACTTATCTCTATGTTAAAGGAAAATAAGCTTAGCGGGTTTTCTTCATAGCGAGATTGTGCCAAAGTTGTGTAAAATTTAACTTTTTCTGAAAAGTTTAATTTAGGCGACCAAATTGGAAGTCACTTGCTCAAGTACTTTTGGAATTATGAAGGTTTAAAGCTTGGACAATCTAATATTAAATTACTTTTTAATCGTTGCAAACCATATTACAATGCAGGTAGTTTGTAAAGCATAACTCAAAAACTACTTCTCAGAATGAACTGTCATTTTGAGTGCGTTTAGAAAATAAATTTTCGTTTGAAAACTCACAAGTTACATTTCACTTATTTTTTTTTATTTATTTTTTTTTTGGGGGGGGGGAAATAATTTTAATATATATTTATAGTATATATATATTGTAAATCAGTTTTCGAGAAACATACGAGTTGTGATCTATGATTTTTTTAAACAGTAATTGATTTATATTCAGTTATCAAATATCCGAATCAATTATCAATTAACCGCATCAATTATCCAAATATAAAATTACTACTTATTGAAAATGTACTTTTTGTAATTATACTTTAAAAACTATCTATATTACAGTCTGTTTTGCAGCGATTAAATAGGAATTTAACATTAGGAAATCCAGACTTTAAATTTTCATAATCCTTACACTAATTTTACTGATTGACTCACTGTTCAGTATCTTGCGGTAAAAATTACCGAAATTCTAAATAGACTGTCAATATTGAGTGTAATTTTTACAGTATTGTACAATTTTAATATGAAAATGACCTAAGAGTTTTTATCCCCCTATGCTTATTTTTTTAGACATACATTAAAAGAAGGTATAATTTCAAGTCAAAATGACTATTTTCACTTTTTTTCTTTTCTTTTTGAGACAATTTGATATATATATATATATGTATGTATGTATGTATATATATGTATATATATACACGGTTCTCTCTCTCTCTCTTTTTTGTGTTTGTATGTTTGGTGGTATATGAGAGAGGAAGGTGGGGGGCTGTACCAACAATATTCAACAACGGACATATTTTAAGATATACAGAAATCCATTTATATTCAGTTCTCAATTATCCGAATCAATTATCAATTAATCGCATCAATTATCCGAATATAACATTACTACTCATTACTTTAAAAACTACCGACATTACAGTCTGTTTTGCAGCGATTAAATAGGAATTTAACATTAGGAAATCCAGACTTTAAATTTTCATAATCCTTACACTAATTTTACTGATTGACTCACTGTTCAGTATCTTGTGGTAAAAATTACCGAAATTCTAAATAGACTGTCAATATTGAGTGTAATTTTACAGTATTGTACAATTTGAGTATGAAAATGACCTAAGAGTTTTTATCCCCCTATGCTTATTTTTTTAGACATACATTAAAAGAAGGTATAATTTCAAGTCAAAATGACTATTTTCACTTTTTTCTTTTCTTTTTGAGACAATTTGATATATATATATATATATATATATATATATATATATATATATATGTATATATATATATGTTATATAAAAATTTTACCTTTTACTATTCATTTAAATTATTCTAAATTGCCGGCCTATTCATTATTTCCTTTTTTTTTAATACGCTCTGTTATTTATTTCTAGCTAAATTCCTATATTTTTAAAACGCGTATCTTAATAATAGATTTATTCCAAAACATAATCTAAACTTTTAATCCCTTCATTAATTTTTAGCGTCTACCAAACTATAAAGTTCTGAACGCAGTTACTTATTTTTCGAATATTTATCATAGCCATTTTTACTTTTTTATTCTATTTCATCTCATTTTCCCGCCCGCGAGGCACCAGCTTTTTCACATCGAAATCATTCCATTAGCGGAGCTGGGATTCTTTCCCGTGACGTTTCTTGATCGCTCTCCATTGGCTGAGTGTCGGATCCCAGTTTCACTTCGAGGCTCGTTCGTGATTTTCGTTGGTTTAGCTTGAAGTTGTCATTTCAATCGGAATTCCTCCGCGCATTCTCATAAATAGCGAGAGCATGAACTCAGAACGATAGATTTTTTTTGTGCTGTGATTGTTTACAAAACCTGTTACCCGGTGTCCTTAGCCATGTGGAATATTCATTTCGTAAATTAACATCTATTTAGCATGAGTAATTAGTTTATGCTCGAGTGAAATGCTCTGATTTCTCATCTGCGGGAATTGTTCAGTGTTGGTATGTTCTGGTGGAATAAACAGTTGTTCTATGACTACGTTTCCATGTGTTTAATTGGGAAAACCCCATATTTCTTCATACGCCTTTTTTCGCAACTCAAGCTGCCTTGTTTTCATAATGAAATAATAAGTGTTTGATTGGACTATACCAATATTATCATCGCTCTACAGCTGCTATATTTTCAGAGTTGATACCTCCGTTAGCAATGCTTGTGCTAAGTGGTAGGATTGCTCACAACATCACCAACGGCTGATTAAAATGTGGTATGACTCCAGTAATACGTAATAAGCACGATTTCAACTACACCCATTAAATTGTTTCGTAACATATATATATATATATATATATATATATATATATATATATAAGCTCAGAAAAATCAAAAGTAAAACTAAAAGTAAAATATAAAAATAAAAATAAAATCCATGCGATAAGCGCTACAGCTGCATATAACCACACAGATTATATATAGCACATTATGTTTTAAATGCGTTTGTCGGACCCAGAATCCTGCACCATAAATAAACTAAGTATAACCATAAAACATCCAAGAAATTTAAACAGATATAACCTGAACAAGAAAAAAACAACAAAAGGCTGTGGCCTCTTCAGCGGTGGGCATTTTAGAAAGCACAGCAATGTTTCAGATTAATTACAATTTACAACAAACTATTATTCAGTAGTGGCAGTGGGTTTCGGCCAGAGTGTCGCAAAGCATAAATCAAATGCATAAAAACAATTGAAAGCATATAGCGAACACTCCCCCACCGGACCCGACGCCACAATAAACAGTGCATCTCGAAGATACAGCTGATTCAGAACGTATGTGTAATGTATACTGAAACAATAAAATTATTTTACCCAAATCCGAGCAACACAGCCACAAAAAACAATAACTAAATTCCAGTGATCCATAATCTGTCCATAAACGTTCCATGTCTGTTGCCACACAATTGCAGACATCCTTGTAAAACCGTCCAAAAAAGGCTTTAGGTTATACAAATCATTAACTGTCAATCGCATAGCAACTCCTCAAAAATGAAGACTGTCTGTAAAACTAGTATATAAACAAATGAAAAAAACAAATGAAAATAATAGTGCTGCTGATTATCTTGATTTGAAAATAAACATTTCAAACGGTATACACATATCAATTTATAATAAACGGGATAACTTTAATTTTGAAGTTAACCATTTAGTTAATTGGAGTTCAAATATCCATAAACGCGTTTACGTCAATATCATAATAGGTCAGATTTTTCGCTACTATAAACTCTGTTCGAATAAAAATTTATTTTTTAAAGAACTTTTTCATTTAACCAGCATTTTGTATTATAAAAACAATATACCTTTGAATTTCATTAATAAATATACTAGTTTTACAGACAGTCTTCATTTTTGAGGAGTTGCTATGCGATTGAATTTCATTAATAAATATACTAGTTTTACAGACAGTCTTCATTTTTGAGGAGTTGCTATGCGATTGACAGTTAATGATTTGTATAACCTAAAGCCTTTTTTGGACGGTTTTACAAGGATGTCTGCAATTGTGTGGCAACAGACATGGAACGTTTATGGACAGATTATGGATCACTGGAATTTAGTTATTGTTTTTTGTGGCTGTGTTGCTCGGATTTGGGTAAAATAATTTTATTGTTTCAGTATACATTACACATACGTTCTGAATCAGCTGTATCTTCGAGATGCACTGTTTATTGTGGCGTCGGGTCCGGTGGGGGAGTGTTCGCTATATGCTTTCAATTGTTTTTATGCATTTGATTTATGCTTTGCGACACTCTGGCCGAAACCCACTGCCACTACTGAA
Organism: Maratus speciosus; assembly: GCA_963932465.1. NCBI lineage: Eukaryota > Metazoa > Arthropoda > Arachnida > Araneae > Salticidae > Maratus > Maratus speciosus. Next base: position 374,599,831 of record OZ010788.1, on the reverse strand, counting down.
TAATAGTTTGTTGTAAATTGTAATTAATCTGAAACATTGCTGTGCTTTCTAAAATGCCCACCGCTGAAGAGGCCACAGCCTTTTGTTGTTTTTTTCTTGTTCAGGTTATATCTGTTTAAATGTCTTGGATGTTTTATGGTTATACTTAGTTTATTTATGGTGCAGGATTCTGGGTCCGACAAACGCATTTAAAACATAATGTGCTATATATATTTTCATTCCTATCATTGCAACGATTTATTTAATGTTTTTTAATTTTCTAGCTATGATTTTATCTGAATTTTCTTGTAGTTAGTGTATGATATTGTCCTATATATTTTCTATTTGTGCTATAGCTTTACATAATTCTGTAGAGATAATCATTTTATATATACATTAATATGGTAGCAATAATTATTTCTTTTCAATGATTTAATGTTAATTTGCTTTAGTTTAAATTCATATTACTTTGATCTGAGTAGTTAGTTGGGTAAGCGTTTTGGTTGTCTTTGCATGGTTATAGTTGTTCTTGGATTTGGATGTTATGCGGATCTTTTTAGACTTATTTGTTATAAAATAGTCTAGTGGTTGCTTGATATTATTCATCTACGTTATTTGGGTTGTTATCATAATTTGGTTTTGGATAATTTGAAGATTGTTTCTGCGTTCTGCTTCTATGATTGTAAATATTGTATATATTTATTTTTTCATACTCAAGTTTTATTATTTAATCAAGGCTAATTTAATTAAATTATTAATTTTTATTATTAAAATTTCTTATTTTTATGGCAATTATTGTACTTTCCATACATAATTTTTATATGGCAGTTCTTAGTAAACATCTCGATACTGGCAAGATACACTTAGCATCTATGCAGTGTAGTGCCCGGTACAGGAATAATAATTGGGTTGTTCCTGGATCGTCATCCAGCGACCATTTATACTCTCCCCCTCGTCCTTTATTTTTTCGTAAGTGCTATGATTCTCGGTGCAAGACATGTCCATACGCTGCTCAGACACAAATTGTCTCAGATCCTAACTATTCAAGTTTTTGTAAAGCATTTAATGTTATTTATAGTATAAAGTGCAACTTATGTAATATGAAATATATTGGTGAAACATCAGGTCCAATTCATAAACGAATCAATCATCATCGATCAGACTCTAATAATAACAAAGCAAAAAATATACAATCTACAGCTGAAATTCAACATTTTCATAAACATCTATTTAAAAATACGACAATTGAAATCCTTCAAATTCTAAAAAATAAATCAGAACGTCTTTATATGGAATCATCATATATGAAATATTATAACACAATATATCCTTATGGACTTAACAGTGAAGTATTTAACAGACCTGTCAAAGTCTTCACATCTATAAATAACAATATTGATTATTCTCCAGTTTATCCTACTCTTAATCATAATTTAAATGCTAAAACAACACGTAATAAACGCGGAAAGGGTTCATCATCAGTTGTAGTTTCCAAAAAATCTATCACAAAACAAATTAATGATCTTCAACGTAATTACTTAGAGAATTATAACTGGTTGTTAATTCGTAAAAACATCTTTGCTATTAAAAAGAAACAGCTGGTACAACATTTAAATGTCTTTCTAAGTAAATCTTTCTCTAAACATTTCTCTGATATTTACTTTGACCTTATTATGAGTAGGGTTAATCTTTTAAATATTAATATACAAAAAAACACAAAATTCAGAACATGAATACTCAAATGATAATTACTTTTTCAAATCACATTTTTAATAAAATTAATATCAATTCTATAATTAATGATAAAAATTGTTTTTTTCCTATCAATAATCTTCATATATCAAAAACCTTTAAATATCCGAATACAATTGGGAGAAAATTTTTTAACTATAATACATTTTCAAAAAATACATCTGCTGCAAGTACTTTTCCGTGTAACTGCAAAGACCCCACTCTAAAAAAATACATAAACAATGATCATGGACATATAATCACTGGAAATCTTGATATTGTTCATGATTTTAAATTGAAACAACTAATGGGTTATGGTACTCAATATAGACTTCCATCTAAATTTAATGTTAAATCTATTATCAAACAGTTTACATATGATATTGATATTTTTATTTATAAAATTTCTATCTCTTATAATAAGCCTATTGAATATTTTAATCAATGGAAGATATTAGTAATTGAAAAATTAACTATGGTTTTAAAAAATAATATTGCTGATTTGGTTTCTATTAATACACAGCATTATTTCCAACAAATTACTAAATTACAAAAAAACTTCGTTATTACATATGTAGACAAATCTCCTAACAATTATGCTATTATATGTAAATCATATTATCACCAACTACTTACAAATTCTATTTCTTCTAATAAGTCTTTTCAAAAAACTAATGAAAATGTTATTGTAAATAATCGTAAAATTCGAAGTTATTATAAACTTTTAAATATTTTATCTACTAATTTTAATTATCCATATTTAGTTCTTATTCCCAAATTTCATAAAACTCCTATTAAATTTAGGACTGTTACTATTGGTTGTAATACATATAATAATAAAGCCAATACACTTCTCTTAAAAATTCTTAATCAAATATATGAACTTACTACAAACAATGATAATACACATTGTATAAAAAATAGCTATCAACTTGTTAAGATTTTAAAAAATCTTCATTCTGTTTGTAATATAACGACATATGACTTCAAAGATCTTTTTAATAATATAGACCTATTAGATTTACATAAAATTATAAATGCAATATTTAAAAAGTATTATAAAAAACTGGAATTACCATCTTATATAGATATTGCATATTTTAAATCTTTAACTAACTTCATTATCTATAATAATTATATATTGCAAGATAATACTTTATATTTACAGCATGTCGGTATACCACAAGGCGGTTGTACTTCCAGTTTACTCTCAGACTTATACTTATCTCATTATGAACGCAATTTTACTAATAATAATCTACATTTATATCGTTATATTGATGACATCATTTTAATCGAAACTGATCAATCTGCAATTACTCGATTTCCAGTTGATTATCCCACTAATTTGGAATTAACGGAAAACCTTTTATCTAACAATACAATTAACTTCTTAGATCTTAAAATTACAATAAAAGACAATAAAACAATCACAGATTTGTATGACAAACGTAAAGAATTTAAATTCACAGTTAATACATTTACAAATTTTAAATCTTGTCTACATCATTCTGTATTTCGTAATATAATACTTAATCATTTATATAGAATAAAATGTTTATGTTCTTCTCCTCTAATTAACAATAATATTAAAAAACTAATTTGTGATGCATTAAATCATGGTTTTCCAAAAAAATTCATATATTCATTAATATACAATTAGTACTTTTCTTACATGATCTATAAACACAAATTAACACATGCGTAAACAAAATTACAAAAAAAATTATAAAATAAAAAAATATCTATAAAAAATTAAAAATTGTAAAATAATATAAAAAAAATATTATAGGTTGGTTGGGTGGGTAGATGTTAGAGTACGGAGGAGGGTGGTGTTGTCTGGATAATACGCAATGGTTAATTATTTATTAAAAAAAAAAAAAAAAAAAAAAGCGGGGCTTTTGTATTATTACTATTTTTTTGTTATGTATTTTATGTGGATGTTGATTTGATATTTTATATGTAAGTTGGAGATTTTCATTAATATTATAATTAGCTTAATTATTCATTAATCTAATTTACAATTATTTGTTATTAAATTCTAATTTACTAAGGACAATATCATATTAATTACTAATAGTATGCCACTCTTAGTTTAATGTTTTTGAATGTCCCATATTCATACTTTATGGATTTTTATGGATGTCTGAAAATAATCCACATTCTATATTTGTGCGTTTTAAGTAATGGGATTTTAAGTATTATTTAACCTTCTATATACTTCCACATGTTTGATATTTCCTGTTCATTTTATAAATATGTTATATATAATTCATTAAAAATAATTTTTAGATAATTTTTAATAATTATTTATATTAATTATTACTGAATTTATTTTGTTTTATAGCATATAGATATATGCTATATATTATCAATGTTCTAACATTATTTCAACTCTTAGTTTAGTTTAAATAATTTAGCTATTAGAACATATTGTATGCTTTTAAATTTTATTAACAATAGTTTTAAATACTTTGTGTGATTTATATTAGGTTTATAATTCTCTATATATAAGGATTTGTTTGGTTTTGCTGTTTAAACAGTTATTTACATTCTAAAGCTTGCAAATTTTTATCTTGCGATAGATGTTTAATATAATTATTAATAGATGGCAGCACTAAAATTGTATCTTTCATATTGCTCTTATTTTCATTTTTCTAGCTCCATTTTAGTTATATTTTATACACCAGGGTGTATTTTTGGCTAAATTTTGACGATATTGTTAAACTGTTATCTATTAATTTAATAGTGCATTTTAAATAATGTAATTAATTTCTATATATTTTATATTAGATTAAATTTGTATTACAAGGTATTTCAAATATTATTTCAAAATGTATTAACTGCATCCTTTGGTATCATTTACTGTGATTTCTTAACTGTTTTATTCACCTTAATCTTTTTGATATACTGGAAGACATGTGCACATGGATTTTTGTAAAATACTGAAATATTAATCGGTATGGTGTTTATTATTTCTATTTTATATCCTATAAATATTTAAATACGTTTTATTGATTCTTCCATTTCATATTATTTGTTTCTCTTCTGCTTTCATTTTTAATCAATTCACTTGATTTTAGTGGTTGTTCTATAATTCTCTATATATAAGGATTTGTTTGGTTTTGCTGTTTAAACAGTTATCTACATTCAAAAGCTTGCAAATTTTTATCTTGCGATAGATGTTTAATATAATTATTAATAGATGGCAGCACTAAAATTGTATCTTTCATATTGCTCTTATATTTAATTTTTCTAGCTCCATTTTAGTTATATTTTATACACCAGGGTGTATTTTTAGCTAAATTTTGACGATATTGTTAAATTGTTATCTATTAATTTAATAGTGCATTTTAAATAATGTAATTAATTTCTATATATTTTATATTAGATTAAATTTGTTTTACAAGGTATATCAAATATTTTTTCAAAATGTATTAACTGCATCCTTTGGTATCATTTACTGGGATTTCTTAACTGTTTTATTCACCTTAATCTTTTTGATATACTGGAAGACATGTGCACATGGATTTTTGTAAAATACTGAAATATTAATCGGTATGGTGTTTATTATTTCTATTTTATATCCTTTAAATATTTAAATACGTTTTATTGATTCTTCCATTTCATATTATTTGTTTCTATTCTGCTTTCATTTTTAATCAATTCACTTGATTTTAGTGGTTGTTCGGGCACAGGGGAAAATTAATTTTAGCTTTAGCTTATTTCTCCCACAGAAAACAACCATTTTGCTTATACCATTGAATTCTGTGCCCTCGATAACGTAATTCAATGTATAAGCTTTTCAATTTTTGTCGGTGTCCACCTTTTTCTTTTTTCTTCCATAATAATTCTTATAATATTTTTTTTTTTTTTTAATACTTACAGCTTTAATTCATAATAATTGACGGTGGCAGGTTATGTTTAATTAATGGTAATATATATACGTATATATATACACGGTTCTCTCTCTCTCTCTCTTTTTTGTGTTTGTATGTCTGGTGGTATATGAGAGAGGAAGGTGGGGGGCTGTACCAACAATATTCAACAACGGACATGTTTTAAAGATAAATATTATTTTCAATTTATTTTTCAAAAATATTTGAATGCATAACAAAAATTATTATAAAATAACTCAATAAAAAATTACCAAAGTAAAAGGGAAAATGGTCGTCTCACCCTCCAAAAAGAGGCCTTAGATAAACTTTCTGATAAGCAAGGTCAAATTTTAATAATTTTAGCCGTAATTATTTGAACAATTACAACAGTTCATTTTTGGAAAATATATATCTTTATCGTATTGCCGAGTGCTGGGAGCTTAAAAAAATCTTTTTATTAGGTGTTTTACCCTAGGTAATGTTCATGAAAAGTGTTTTGTATTTCTGACCAAAAATATGCTTAAAACATTAATTTTTCAACATCGAGAAAGCTTAATAAATCACATCAACTTTTATAGTGACATCATACACAATTTTATGATACACCACCCGTGTCTGTCCAAATACAAAATGGGACTAACTTTTAATGTAAACCAAATTAAGTAGATCAGTATCGATCTTTACTCTTAATATTCTTGTTGGTACGATATTACCAGGTACATTTTTGTATCGAATTTAATTTTAAATTCTTTCTAAATGGCAGCAATAAAAAAAAATAATTTCGATTAGATTTATAGTTAATAGTAGACTTTTAATGAAATATCTTGTAAACTATTGTAAGTTTTTCTTAAATATATTTATAAGCATTTAATTATTTCAATAATATTCATGCAACCTCAAGAACTTACACACCAGTTGGGCTGTCCAAAATATTCTGAGCATTTTTTGTAAATGCAAATTTCAGCAGCGTATAAGTTTTTTATTATTATTATTATTATTGTTTGTAAATAATCACAACGTGGTGAGCGAAATATGCAGGAAGTTTAAATTTTAAACAAATTAGATCAAACATCAATGTTTATTTTTTAATTCATTTACATCTTTAGCGCATATACATTATATACTATATGGCCAAAGGTGGCCGGTCACTTGCAATTTTAGACTTTTGCCAAATATCTAGAAAAATACATGAGGAATTGACCTGAAACTGCAGGTGTGTAAACAGTATAGTATAATTCATATATTCCGGCGAAGATTTTTTCCCGAAACCCCTTAGGAGACCGTCAACATATTGAAAAAGTACGAATACCTTTTGGATAACCCTGTAAAAACTAATGTAGCAAAAGTGTTCAAACTCGAGAATATTCATAAATGGCTTATTGTAATATATTGTTTTCATTTTTATGAGGATAGCATGAATACTCGTAGAGAAATTAAGGTTTTCATAGAAACAGTCCCAAATTTTGCAAAGTTTTTTGCTTATAATTTGCAGAGTTCTTAAATTAAAAAAAGTCCTTTTCAGAAAATATGACAAACAACGTTGTACACAATACCCTGCAATCAGAATGAAAAAATAATAAAAATTGTATTAAAGATGAGCAGGTTTACTAAATAATGATTCACTGCGTTTGCCCGAACGTAATCAAAATATAATTTGCATAATGTCTTAGCTAAATGTATAGAGCAACTTTTGTGAAAGTCTCAAAAACATAGCGAAACAGCACCGAAAACTGGCGATATGAAGTAGTTAAAATAATAAAACTTTGTAAAAAATCACCATAAAATTAAAACAAAACACAGGACGCGTTTCGAGCTAAAAACATAACAGCTCGTCATCAGCTAAGCATACACGTGTCCGAAAACGAACAAGTTCAAAAATGAACTGAAGAAAAAGAATGTTGCGAAGAATGCGACAGATGGCGCTACCTGATAGAGGGAATGCAAAAGGGAAATGTGTTGAAAAAAGAAGAGAAAATGAAATGGAAAAAATGGAAATAAAAGAAAAAATAAAAATAAAAGAAGTAAATTAAAAATATAAATAAAAATAATAAATAAAGAACTATAAAAGAACAAGAAAAAAAAATCCAAATTATTATTATTATTATTTTTTTTTTTTTTTTTTTTTTTTACAAAATAAAAAGAAAAGAAACAAGAGAAAAGGGAAAAGAATTACAAAATTAATTTCCACGCTGGAGATAGGAAGGGAGATGATGGGAGATCATTGACAAGATTAGCAGAATTTTTAGAAATAAAATATGCTTCATGAAAATCCAAGTGAGAGGGAGAGGCAGGGGAAGAAATAATTTTGGCCATGGAGAAATTGAAACAATGACTGGAAGACCAACAGTGAGAAGCAATCGAAGATTTAGAGATTTCTTGATTTGCAATATATCTCTGATGCTCGCCTAATCTGAATTTTAAAGCTCTCTTTGTTTGACCAATATAACCTAAATTGCAAGAGCAAGGAATGAAATAAACACCCCACCGGTTCTCAGTAGGAACAGGATCTTTTAGAGAAGAGAATTTAATTTTATTCATAGGTTTGAAGATAACTTTAAAGTTGAAACGAGAAAGTATTTTAGCAATTTTGAAACACAGAAGAGAATAAAAGGGCAGAACTATTATAGAATTAAAATTAGGAGGATTATTTGAATCAGAAAAAGGACGTTTAGGCTTATTAAATTTATACAAAGCTTTATCAATTAAACAGGGATTATAACCACGAGCAAGGGCAAGAGATTTCAGATAATTAATTTCATTATTCAGAGCAGAAGAGTCAGAACAAATGCGTAACGCCCTAAAAACAAAAGTATAAAAGGACGCCACTTTTTGTTGAGGAGGATGATTTGAAAGGGCATGAGGGGGAAGGGAGACAGCGAAAGGTTTTCTATAAACGGAGGTAGAGAACCGATCTGGGAGTTTTGAAACCAAGACGTCAAGGAAAGGAAGAGAATTGTTCTCTTCGACTTCGAGAGTAAATTGAATACAAGGATCAACAGAATTAACAAGAGAAAGGAGATTAGAAAGATCAAGGTCAGATGGAATTAAAATGAAAGTGTCATCAACATACCTAAACCAGAAAGGAAATTTATATAAACTGAAGAGTTTTTCTTCAACAAAATGCATATAAATATCACATAAAAGAGGAGACAATGGATTTGTCTCCTCTTTTATGTGATATTTATATGCATTTTGTTGAAGAAAAACTCTTCAGTTTATATAAATTTCCTTTCTGGTTTAGGTATGTTGATGACACTTTCATTTTAATTCCATCTGACCTTGATCTTTCTAATCTCCTTTCTCTTGTTAATTCTGTTGATCCTTGTATTCAATTTACTCTCGAAGTCGAAGAGAACAATTCTCTTCCTTTCCTTGACGTCTTGGTTTCAAAACTCCCAGATCGGTTCTCTACCTCCGTTTATAGAAAACCTTTCGCTGTCTCCCTTCCCCCTCATGCCCTTTCAAATCATCCTCCTCAACAAAAAGTGGCGTCCTTTTATACTTTTGTTTTTAGGGCGTTACGCATTTGTTCTGACTCTTCTGCTCTGAATAATGAAATTAATTATCTGAAATCTCTTGCCCTTGCTCGTGGTTATAATCCCTGTTTAATTGATAAAGCTTTGTATAAATTTAATAAGCCTAAACGTCCTTTTTCTGATTCAAATAATCCTCCTAATTTTAATTCTATAATAGTTCTGCCCTTTTATTCTCTTCTGTGTTTCAAAATTGCTAAAATACTTTCTCGTTTCAACTTTAAAGTTATCTTCAAACCTATGAATAAAATTAAATTCTCTTCTCTAAAAGATCCTGTTCCTACTGAGAACCGGTGGGGTGTTTATTTCATTCCTTGCTCTTGCAATTTAGGTTATATTGGTCAAACAAAGAGAGCTTTAAAATTCAGATTAGGCGAGCATCAGAGATATATTGCAAATCAAGAAATCTCTAAATCTTCGATTGCTTCTCACTGTTGGTCTTCCAGTCATTGTTTCAATTTCTCCATGGCCAAAATTATTTCTTCCCCTGCCTCTCCCTCTCACTTGGATTTTCATGAAGCATATTTTATTTCTAAAAATTCTGCTAATCTTGTCAATGATCTCCCATCATCTCCCTTCCTATCTCCAGCGTGGAAATTAATTTTGTAATTCTTTTCCCTTTTCTCTTGTTTCTTTTCTTTTTATTTTGTAAAAAAAAAAAAAAAAAAAAAAAAAAATAATAATAATAATTTGGATTTTTTTTTCTTGTTCTTTTATAGTTCTTTATTTATTATTTTTATTTATATTTTTAATTTACTTCTTTTATTTTTATTTTTTCTTTTATTTCCATTTTTTCCATTTCATTTTCTCTTCTTTTTTCAACACATTTCCCTTTTGCATTCCCTCTATCAGGTAGCGCCATCTGTCGCATTCTTCGCAACATTCTTTTTCTTCAGTTCATTTTTGAACTTGTTCGTTTTCGGACACGTGTATGCTTAGCTGATGACGAGCTGTTATGTTTTTAGCTCGAAACGCGTCCTGTGTTTTGTTTTAATTTTATGGTGATTTTTTACAAAGTTTTATTATTTTAACTCTCAAAAACATAGTTTGAAAAGTCTCATAATAATCGTTTATAGAATAAGCTCAAAATCCGTTATTCCTAAAAGGAAGAAAAAAGATGAGGGGTTGTATCCATATACAGTAATACGTGCAATATTGTGTATGCTATAGTGACACTAATCGATGGATATATGGATACAACCCCTCATCTTTTTGCTTCATTTTGGAACAACGGATTTTGAGCTTATTCTATAAACGATTATTACCAGACTTTTCAAACTATGTTTTTGAGACTTTTACAAAAGTTGCTCTGTACATTTAGCTAACACGTTATGCACATTATATTTTGATTGCGTTCGCGCATGCGCAGTGAGACATTTTTTAGTAAACCTGATCATTTTTCATCCAATTTTTAATATTTTTTTAAATTCTGATTGCTGAGTATTGTGTACAATGTTGTTCGTCATAGTTTCTGAAAAGAACATTTTTTATATTAAGAACTCTGCAAATTATAAGCAAAAAACTTGGCGAAATTTGAGACTTTTTACAAAAACTTTAATTTCTCTACGAGTATACATACTATCCTCATAAAAATGAACACAGTATATTACAATAACCCACTTATTAATAGTCTCGAGTTTGACTGTTTTTACTACATTAGTTTTTTCAGGGTTATCCAAAAGATGTTCGTTCTTTTTCCATTTGTTGACGGTCTCCTATGGGGTTCGGGAAAAAAATCTTCACGGAAATATATGACCTGTACTATACTGTTTACATGTCTGTAGTTATAGGTTAATTCTTCATGTATTTTTCTGATATTTAACAAAACGTCTAAAATCGCAAGGTGAGCGGTCACCTTTGCCCATATAAGGTCAGTCTGCCTAAATGTGATAACCATTAAATGCGACAACGTTCTTTTACATAAAATCTTAATGCAAGAATCGTAAATAAATGTTATATATTTAAGCATACGAACTTCAGAAACAAAACCTGAAACGTTTTTTGCATGTAAAACGGTTTCTTTAAAAGAAATTTCCAATCAAATACACATCGTTCATTTTACATCGCCCCCATGTTTCGGAAATGCGACAAAAACTCCCGAAAGTGGCTCACGGTTTTTATTTTTTAACTTTAAAGATCAAATAACCCTATAAAGTCAAGAGCTACGTTGTCCGTTTCAGTTACCTGACCAGTTAAACTAAAGAAAAGGCGACCAGTTTCCGATTTAGAATTTGAAGTGGACTACGCATTTAAGAGAGTTTGTTTTCAGCTTGTGCCTAATACCGACATAGATATTGCTGCAAATGCGGCGAAACATTTAGAAGATTAACGAAGAAATTTATATGGGATTTTTCATATATTGTGTTAAAATGATATTTAAATCAAATTTTATGTTTAATTAAGCTGTGTTGAGTCAGCTTAATCCTCCATTAATGTTTTTCTTTAACCAGGTGTTTAAATATGTATTTAAGACTATCATAAAAGAAAAATACGCTTCTTTAAAATTTTTAATTAAAAAAAGGTGTAAGAAACGCAGTGTCTATTCCAGTAACATAATGTAGACATATGATTAAGGGATTTGCAATACTTTTACATAATGGAAATTCTGGAAAATTTTGAGTAGATTGAAAACAATTTATGTTTATTTTAATGCGGATAAGTAAGTTAATTTTACCAACATTATACCATTCGATAGCTTAAATGCTGTGTCCGATTGAAACGTGATGCAATTGAGTTAGTCCCTGTTTTAGGAGTCATAATTTTTGTTAGCACTTTCATAAAATCTAATATTTTAATTCTGTTTTCAATTTTTATTCGTTATAATCGACATTTTCTACTTTTAAATTAGTAAAAGATAAAAAAATAAATAAAGCCATGTTTATCTAAACGAATATTTGTTTCCATATACTCATTTTTAAGTACAGAAAATGTTAATTTTTTTGTGAAAGTGCACGAAAAATGAAGAGGGGGGTGGAGTGGAACAGAATATCAGGCACAGAGCTTCTCTTTGGCTTAATCAGAATTATTAGAAATATTGTACGATTTTATCTATTTCTAAGGCTGATATATTTATCATGTGACATTTTAAAATAAAGTTATATGTAATAAATAGTCTAGTTAACAATATTATAAATATCTTTTAAATACTCTTTTAACCCGTAAGCTCCAGAATTCGCGCCGGCCGATATGTCGGTGTCTTTAATTAATTCGCATTTTTCATTAACAAAATAAGATTTTCGTTAAAATCAAATATTTCATTTGGATTCCTTATTAAAATTCGTGTATGGATCATGTAGTTATATTTCATTATCATCAGATTGTCAGCAAAATTATGTGGTTACGGAAACGCAAATCGCACTGGTGTATAAATTATGGGTTAATATTGACGAGCGAATTTTGCGAATTCTAAACGATGTTTTCTGCGACAATCATTTAATTATAGTTATGTCCATAGCTCCTTGGCAAAGAGGGATGAGAGTTTTTTATATTAGGAACGCATTTATTTATTTGAGGGTTATTTATATCAGGCATTATACGCAGCATTCAAATAACTTTTGCATATTAGCAGTGCAAAATTGACAAACAGCACGGTGCTGCGCCGTGTTTAAACATTTTAAGAATAATATTGAAAAGTTTAATTGTAATAGTCGTGTACATTTTAGTACAGAAACAGTACCCTGTGAGTTAATAGAGACTTTCATTCATCTTTTAATCAAGTGGTCTCGGAGACCGCTCACAGCAGTTAAGGGTTAATTAATTCAAAAAATAATTACAGTTCGCCCTTAACTTCTGTTAGAGCTGCTTTTTTTTTAATTTCCACAGATTAACTTGTAATTTCCAGTTTAATTATCGATACAACGAAATTTTGCTTCATTTGGAGCCTAGTACTATTGTTTGAAATGTTTGAAAACTCAAAATTTTATTAGATATAGTACTGTAAAAACAGTTTAGTGCAAAAACAGTATTTTATGAGTTAATCGTGCATTTTATTCATCTTTCAGTCGAATGGTTTCGCAGACCGCTCTCAGTTGTAATGTGGCAATTTTCTGTCACAGCAGTTAATCCTTACATGAACTTTTTCAGATGAATTGTCATGTATAAAATGCATTATCACATTTAGGACTGTGAACGTCTCATTTAGGTTTTAGCTGCCATAAATACGACAATCCTATATTGCGGTTTTATACTACAGATAATTATTAAATTTCTACAAAACAAGTTAGTTCTTAACTAAAGGTACAGTATTCAGTAAATTGCTGCTTAATAAAATATACATTTGTATAATAAAATACCAAATATACCTTAAATGCGACCAAACTACGGTGAATCGTGTCTCATTTAGGCAGACTGACCTTAGTGTATGCGTTCATTTCAAGAATTTCTTTTTTATTCTGAAATTCCCATTTCATACAGGAAATTTGAAAAGAAGAATTTTTACTGTATGTAATCACGAAAAACCTATCATTAAATAAAGCAAAACTTAATATTCATAACTTCTGTTATGAAATTAGAATTTCTGAAGAAAGAAAAAAATAGGAAATGCACACTTTCGATGCAAATGGGTTAATTTTTTTAATGGCAAGGAACATTTTTCTAAGAATACAATTTCAAATACCTCTAAATGCTATCAATAAAAATTACATTAATTATTCAGATTTAATTAATAATATTTCTTTCTGAGTTATCCAGCTGCACAGACTGAAAACTAATTTTCTTAAATTTAAACTTCGAAAATATAATTTTCTTGCAGTAGTGATATGTATTTTAAGCGCATAAATAACGGACTTTGTTAGAGTTTTTTCTTTTAAAGATTTTCTATTCTGTATCATCATTATTCAAGTTGTATTAAGTTTTTTAGATGTTCCTTATGCTTTTATTTTTTAATTTAATTTGCATAACAATTGTAGATTAATAGTTTTCTAAGAAAAGAAAATAGAAAAGAAAGGAAAAGAAGTTAATAAAAAAATAAAATTGTTATATGTATTATTACTGGGATGTTTACTTAAATTAATTTAATTAAAAAATACATAAAGTAATTTTATGTATTTTTTAAATTGTAATCTATTGCCTCAATACCTATGATAAATAAAGTAGCACATTGTGACCAGTCTTTACGTTTAAAACTAAATTACTGCATTTTTTTATAGATTCAATTGACAATAATATCAAAAGTGCTTTTTGCACTGTGCTTAATTTCTTCTTATTATTTTATAATATTTTAAAGAGTTTTGCAAATATACTTTTATTAAAGAAATTTGTAATCGAAATTAAAAAAACGTGAATTATTGACATGTAGAAAGAAAAAAATCTTTCAAAAGTTTGTCTTTAAAAGAAAACTATTTAAAAATAATAAAATGTTTTTAAAAAAATTATTTTTTGATGCCCAGATTATTTAATAAACGTTTATAATCCTTCAATTGAATTATTTATTCAGCAATTGCAAAATTTACTTGTTTTTGTCAGTTAACTTCTAGCGAAAAATGTTTATCCTAGTTATTTTTTGTTGTTTAATATTACTACCAATGAAATAACTTTAGGTCAAGAAAAATAGTGGAATCTTATATAATAATACGGATTAACACTCTTTTTAAACTTCAATAAAGAATGAAAACAGATTAAATGTATTCTAATTATAGTTTATTAAATAGGTTAATTTTTAATTAAATATTAATTTTTTTAGCATTTCATAAAATATATAAATTAAATTAAATTAAATTAAAACACACCATTTTTAGCTCACAGGCTATCAAATCCTGAGAGATAATGTGCCTGCATGTTCTGTGTGTACGTATGTATGTACAAAATGCAATAACTCTTGTTAGAAATATCCGATTTACTTCAAATTTCGTATATAGGTTCATTCTGATAGAGCGCTTTCCTGATTAGTTTTAGGGGTTGATTGGTTAAGTGTAAAAGGGTGACGGAGAGATAATTCCACCCTTTAATTTAGATAAATGGGTTTTTCATTCAGAATTATCCGATCTGCTTCAAATTTTGGTAAATCGGTTTAATCTGATAAGAAGCTTTCCTTATTGTTTTTCCCTGATTAGGTTAGGATATTATTTTTTCTCATTTGAACTACATTCATTTGTATTATAGCAAAAAAAAAAAAAAAAAAAAAAAAAAGCCGCTTTTTATGATTTTTATTTATTTATTTTGTTGTTGTTGTTTTTCTCAAAAAGAGTGAGTTCTATTTTATGACTAATATACACAAATAAGGGTATAATATACCATTAGTATGAATAACTTGTGAGCTTATTGCCAACAATTTAACTGGACACTTTTCTTTTTATTTCAAAGTGGGGTGATTGAAAATTTTAACCCATTACATCCACAAGTGAGAAAATTGGAAATAAAAATTTACTGCAAATTTTTCATTACAGATGAAAGTTATCAAAAATACCTTTGGTTTAGATATTAAAGTAATATGTATATAATATATATATATATATATATATATATATATATATATATCAATATTAGTTCAAAGTTGGAAAATTTCAAATTTTTTTGGGCTTAGAAATTGGCATATAACGATGATTTGAGCTTTTGATTTTTTACACACATAAATCCAGATATTTATTTATTTATAAAGTATAACATAAAAACTTCAGTAATATTCCTAAAATTCCTGTTTTAATAACTGGACTTAATCACCAAGTGATAGGAGGAAAACATGTTTTTTTTTTTTTTTTTTTTTTTTTTTTTTTAAATATCACACAAGTATCCCTCCGAGATGAGCTGTTTTAAAAAAAATATTTTCTATTAATAGAATATTTTACATATATGAAAAAAACGTTTATTTTGCCACACATATTGTGAACGAATTTAAAGATTTTACAACGTACGCAACACATAATCCATAAAACGGTCATTATTTGTCTAGATAACGGCTTATTTACCAATATTATCTATACTTGAAATATTTAAGTCTTCATAAAGAATTGTAAGGCTGAGTCTTTTATCTTAAACACGTTATTGAAATTTCCAAAAGATTCTGATATCAATGATCGACTAACACGTGTAGAATTTCACGTGAGCTAGATCAGGTTTAAGCACATTTTAACTTACAGATAAGATAAATTCCAATGGAAAAAAAAGCGCAAAATTTTACAGACTTTGATCGACATGACCTTTTTAATCGAAAGAGGAAGGCATACATATATGTTAATGATAAAGTGTTCATTGATAACAAACAGTTGAGAAATGTGAGCGAAAAATTACCAAAGAATTTCATAGTATTTCCTTGCTCTTATCAAAAAAAGAGATATACGAAAGGTGATAGTACAACTAGTTAAAAATATTTTATTTTTTAAATAAATTTCTTATTTAGTAATTATGTTCCGTTTTATGGTAAAAATAGAAATGTTAATCAATTTACATGGAAATTAAAACAATAAAATATTATAAAACATCATACATACATTACTTTAATTAATTTACACTTTCCATTATTACAATCATACCGCTTAAGCTTAAGTTACATGACAAAAAGTATCTATAAAGTAAGTTACAATTATATTAAAGAAAATAAATTCTAAAAACTTTAAACGTGATTCGTAACTAGAAAAATTATAAATGCATAACATGTAGTCGAATTGTTATATTGCTATAAACTAAAAAAAAATACAGTGACAATTTATTTCTAGGATTATACTGTTATACACATTATTAACATATTTTATTTTTATGCATAAGGGCTTATACTCGAATACCTGTTTAACATGCCAGTTTAACTGCTGTTTAAAGTGTAAGCTCTGAAATTAAAACCTTAGACAAGCTTCAAATACTTCTTACTCATCTAGTGTCAATTGATCTATTGAAATAACAATAATTTTCTTACTCAGAATATTTCAAGAACTGTCTGGTAAAAAAAGCATATTCTTTTGAATTTTAATAGTATTCGAGTTTTAAGAATAAAAGCTCATGGATAGAAAATTGGCAGACAAATATTTTAAGAATCGACTCATATAAATAATACAGGGAGTTTGAAAACGCATGTCTAAAGATGTAAAGGTCATATAGAAATCTAACATCATCAATCCTTCGCAAATCTATTAATTTATACTTATAAGAAATGAACTAGATCTATACTTACGTAAAAACCACTGGTCTTATTAAAACACACTACGTTTAATACAGACTTTTATATAACTACGCATCCATATACATAATTAAGTAACAACTAAATTCATCTATACTACAAATTTCGAAAATGTGTCATTTGATTAGTATGTTCTGAACAAAATAAAAATGGCTTTATATTCTTACTTTATTTGATTGTAGTAAGTTCTTTAATTCGAACTTGTTTTCATCAGTTCCATTATTTCTAACTTCTTACCATCACATCCATTAATTCGAACTAGAACAATTTTATGTCTTTAAAAGAAACTAGTCGTTGGGGACCGCCGTAATATTAACCCATCATGGATATACATCATATAGAATATGAAAATAAAACATGCGATACGTGCTAAGCATTGTATCATGTTACGTTTATTCATAATTTAATTTACTTGGACTCCCTTAAATATAATTAATATGATCCCTTAAGATAATATTACTTTTTTGTTGCATTAAAATATCTCAATTTGTTGATTTTCTGTAAGCAAGTAAACTCTATTGGTTTACAATGGAAGTTTCTGGGAATTTGGCAAAATATTAGAGATACCGCCAATTTGGCGATACATTTAGCGATTAATTTTGGTCGCCAAATTAGGCGATATATCCCTACGTTGGTGACAAACTTGACGTTATTTGGCAACATAACATGGTCCCTTCTATGTTAACCCCCTTTATAGGTATGGAGATGCATTAAATGCTTGACATTTACGATAAGTCATTATTGGCATTTAATCTTATGATTTGGCGATAGTTTTTTGGTCGGCGTGAAAATCGAGTAGTGCCGAATTGCGTAAAAGAAACATCCTTGTAACTCGAAAAATTATAATCATGTTAACTAACAGTTTACTGCGTCGGATTAAGCGTCTCATTTCCAATTAAAATATATCTTTGAATTGAAATTTGAATGAAATGCAGGGTCATGAAAAATATAAGAGTGTGAAAAATATTATTACAAATATCTCGACAACTAATCATCCGACAGACTTCATTCTTGATGCAAAATTTACGTTTTTTATTTTCTTTTATATTCACTCCTTCAAATAAACAATTTCGTTAATTTTTGTATACCTTTTATCAAAACGAATATTTCGAGAGTCCGAAAAAAATAGTTCCGAATAATCGAAGTTACTGATATTCAATAGTCTTCTTCCCATTATTACTTCCTATGTACAAACCAAATTTCAAGTCTCTATCTAAATTTGTTTGGGAGATAGAGCGTTTACAGACACACGTACAGACGGACAGCATTTGTTTTCTTCTAAAAATATGTTTTTTCGGAATCTCCAGCGTCTGAAACGCGTAAATCCGTCAAATTTTTTTTCAATTTTGAAAACGATTACAAGACTTACCCTATACTACGTATGATGGGTAAGTAAGGAGAAAAGAAATGTTGTGATATTGCTATAGAGGTATGACTTGTACTACATGATCGACAGAAAAAAAAAAAAAAAAACAAAACAAAAAAAAAAAACTAGTAGTCAAAGAAGTGAAAATAGTTATTAAACATTGTAAAAATATCTGTAAAGTGTAGTAAAAATATAGCAAGCATTACTTGACAAATTTGACTAGAAAATGGAATTTTGTATGTTGCAAATGTTACTCCGTTCTATTCTTCTAGTTTATTTCTGTTATTATGCTTCTATATGCAATAGTGACATTTTCATATATTTAATATCAGCATGTTTACAATAATTTTGATTTAGAATGCAATATGTTCTTTTTAATATATTTAAAACAATTTTAAATATAGAATAGATATCTAAATTTCTAACTTCAATTAAGGATTATTTTTAATATGGCCATAGTATAACAAGTCATTTTCTACTAATTTCAAACGATAAAAGGTGTAAATTAATACGTTAAAAACAGTAAAAATATGTTTACTCGATGGTTTACATGTATCTACTCTATCCGGGTCATTTTCATAAACAAATAAATAAAAATATTCTAAAATTGAACCATCTATGAAACGCCATAATTCAATTTTTCATGTACTCTTTCTTATTTAGAAAAGAGCAGATAGCAAAGAATAATTAAGAGTACGTGAAAAATTTAATGATGACCTTTCATAAACGGTTCAATTTTAGAATATTTTTATTTATTTGTTTATGAAAATGCCTCGGTAGAGTCGAAACATGTAAACAGACGAATAAACATATTTTTAATTTTTTTCAAGTTTTAATTTATACACTGTAGCAATTAAAATTAGTATATTATTACAAATCATTTTACTTTACAAAAGTGTGTTTAAATTTTAATCAACAAGAAAATTAACTAACGTGTGGCAGATAAAAGTATTCTTTTAACTAAAAGAATATTTCCTAATTGTGACTATAGATATTAATATACAGTTTTAATGTATCAGTTTTTATTATATACTAGTATATAATCCCCGTCAAAAATGACGGAAAGTGAATGATAAATCTTCAAAACAATAGTTAAAAAAATATTTTCCTGACTTAAAAAAAAGATGCCTCATGCATTTTGTTAATCAAAAATATGATCCTTTTATTTTTTATGATTAGAGCAAAGAAATTATGTAAACTACAATTTAGTCACCAGCGCTTAAACGCGCCATTTCCAGCTAAACATTCTATGACGAAAAATGACGGAAAGTAAATGATAAATCTTCAAAACAATAGTTAGAAAAGTATTTTTATGGCTTAAAAAAAAAAAAAAAAGATGCCTCATGCATTTTGTTAATCAAAAAGTATTATCCTTTGATTTTTTATGATTAGAACAAAGAAATTATGTAAACTACAATTTAGTCACCAGCGCGTAAACGCGCCATTTCCAGCTACACATTTTATGACGAAAATGCTTGTTAAGGTTCTCTCTACATTAAAAATTTCTTGTTCAGCGGGGTTTTTTTTCGCTACAAACTATGTTAAAATTCATAATTTTATCGGCAAGATAATTAAAATATGTTGTACCGATAAGAAATATTAATTTTATTTGCAATGTCTTCAAATCTGATGAAATGCATTGTAAAAAAAAAAAAAGACGATTACAACAGAAAGTTGACAGCAAAAGAATTAGCAAGAAATATAAGCTCCTAATTTATTGGGAATTAACACGGCCTACAGAGGCGCTGAACGCAGCCTTCGGTACAGAAAAAATTGTCCCTTTAACCCTTTATCTACTGACGGTACTTAAAAATACCATTAAAATAACTTGTTATAAAATTAATTTAATACATCGATTACTAGTAATACAATTTAGAATGAGTTATAGATGCATTACTTTATGATGTTCCAAAAGCATTATGGGTTACACAAAACAAAAATATATTTTAAAGGATGATTTCTTTGACCTTTGCATATTTTCAGCTTTCTTGGCGTTGAAGGGGGAGGGGGGGGGATTTTTCAATTCAGAAATATTTCTATATTTCTATTGTAAGAACATTATATTTGTAGATTTCCTAATTCCTACAAAATACTAAGAAAAATATTTAAAATAAAGATTTGAGAAGGGTTATAAATATTACACAAAATCCCTATAAATTCAAATTTAATGAATCCTTCTAAATCCTTCAAGGCTTCTAAAATTTATTAAATGATTATGTAAATCTTCTAATTTTGTTTCAAAAATTCACGAAAAATGCTTTAGAAGATGGTATTTTCATGAATTCATAATTCAGTAATTCAATGCATTTGAAAGTTTTAGATATTTAAATTCGGATAATTTTTACTTTGTCACATAAGACAGAAAACAAATCCCACAGGATATAGGAAATTGTGGAAAAGATTAATCATTCTGAATAAATTTAAAATACATATAATGTGCTTGAACGGACCTTTTTACCTTTTAGAGTGAATGTTACATCTTTTATCCACCAGATGGCGATAGTTATCCGTTATTTTTAATTCAGAACTTGTTGTTGTTGTTGATGATGATGATTTGGCCTTAAATTTAGAACTTAATTGTTTAGAACTTAATAGTTTTTGAAAGTTTTAAACAAAGTCAAAATATTTAAAGGTTTTAACAAACTATTACAAATATTTTAAGATCATCATCGGATTTAACCTGGTTTTTTTTTTTTTTTTTTTTTTTTTTTTTAAATGAAGTGTTTGTTCAAAGAGTCATTCATTGGTTTGTAGATTTGTTGGAATTTGAATCTGAATGGCAACAGTAACGTCTGTTTAGATCTGATTTCTATGTTTGTAATACTTAATTTTAATTTAGAACTTAATAGATTATAAATCGATATGATACCCATGTTTTATGTGAAAATATGCTGAACAGACATGATTTCAAATAGAAAAATTTATCATTTAGCCGTCATATGCTAGGATATGTTTTCCATTAAGCCTAACATGGCGTTTAGCTACGGTCGATTCGCAGACCAGAGTGGTTCGCACCGGCATCGTTCCGACGGTCTCCTGCACTCAGATTTTATTATAAGTAGATTACGTAAATTTAAATTAAACGTGTATTTAATACATCCAAATATAATTTTATAACTGTCATGTACTATTATTTGAAATTTATTTATGAAGTTTTCTAATCTTAATGTCTATGTTATCCATAGAAAGTTTTTTTTTTTTTTTTTTTTTTTTTGTTTTAATAAGTGAACAATTATTTATCTATATTTGAAAAAAATATTTTTGACAACTTTAACTACATCATATTTTAAATCTTTTGAAAAGAATTATTTCAGAAGAGAAAATAAACGTGATTTTTCTTCATTATCTAATGAAACAAAGCAGTCTTAATTAAGTTTGGGATCATTTGTTAAACTTCGGTTAGAAACACAATATATTGAAACAAATGATCTAGATGTCAATTAGTTTTACGAACTGCTGCGAAAAAATCAATTCCACTGCAATTCACGTTTTCAGGGCAATAAAGCACCCGCAGCTAATATTTCTCTTTTATTTTCATTAGTAAAGGTGTGTGCATTGTTTAAAACTATCATTGTTAAGTTTTTCTTGGAAAATATGAACTATATTGTTCTATGTTTTTCAATTCCTACTATTAGTTCACACTCTCCCTATATTTATTTATTTATTTATTTATTTATTTATATGTATATCTTGTTCAAATTTTCAATCGTTAATAAAATACTTATTATTCATCCTATCAAGTTGAAATAATTTTTTTAAAACTTGTACTGGATGACGCTTGATGTTAATACAGTTTTATCAAATATTAATTCATTAATTAAATTTTAATTCATTAATTTTAGTTTTACATGGGACACAAAAATGGCGGCCATTGGTTATTGAAGCATTTAATGCATCTTCATATCTATAAGGGGGGTTACCATAGGGAGGACCCTGTTCTGTCACCAAATACCACCAAGTGTGTCACCAAATTGGCGATATATCGCTAAATTTGGAGACCAAAATGAGTCGCCAAAAGTGACGCCAACTTGGCGATATGTCTAATATTTCGCCAAATTCCCATAGACTTCCATTGTAAACCTACTTGCTTATAGAAAATCAACAAATTGAGATATTTTAATTAAAAAACGAATATTAGCTTAAGGGATTATATTAATTTTTTCTTTGTTGACCTAAGTAGCAATTGACTTTAAAAACAAAATTTTTATATTACTTGTTATTGATAAAACTAATAAGTAGATATTTATAATCAGATAAGCGTTACCGATTTATGCCATATCAATATACATGTTGTCCCTAAAAGAATACCCCAATTTCAATGGTATATTATAACAGTTTAATTTGGGCTATTTGCATTAAATCATACATCAAATTGAAAGGAAACTAACTTAGTTTTTCTTACAAAGATTCAACATGTGCGCATTTAGATATACGGCACACAACCAACCTAAAGTCCAATTCTTCTCACACTTCGGTTAAGAAGTTTGGAGTAATGGAAGCAACAGCCTCTTCAATTCTGTGTCTCAACGCTGCTAAATCATTAGGTTGCGGCGTAACGTAGACACGATCTTTTATAAAGTCCCAAAGGAATAAATCGCGTTGCTCTAACGGGTTTTAAATCTTCAGCCCAGCAGTATCATTTACACTCAGGAAACACCATTTTGCTTTGTTTCACTGCACGCGAGTGAATAGCAAAACAGTACTCGCGCATGCACTTATCGAAAACTGTTTGAGTTACTCTTGTGCGCTTGAACCAAAACGCTACAATGCTTACAGTTGATACTATTAAAATTTATAACTAGTACATTCTTTTTTGGACACTCTGTATAATGTAAAACTTTGTTTTTTTCAATGTCAACTTTCAATTTTGACAATATATTTTAAATCTTTGCTTCAAACTAGCCGATCTGCCGGGAATATCTACGCAGATTTTCATTGGTCCATTTCCAAATCAAAACTTTATATATATATTTATATATATATATAGAAGGATTTAAAAATAAAGAATATTTTTGTGGCCCTTCAGAAACATCAGTAAGTCATTATTTTTAAAACAGAAATACCAGAAAGAGGGCAATCTCGCAAAAAAGTTTGCTTAACCCTTTAATGCCTGATTAAAAAAAATATTTTAAAAATGTTTTTCTGCATTCGTTTCTTAAATAAATCATGGGAAAAATAATAAAAAAATCATATTTTGTTTTAAGTGTGGTTAATGCTTGAAAACGTGTTGTTGCCAATCGGCAACACTGGGCTTTAATTGAAAAAATAATTTTCCTTGATAAAGATCTATAATATAAAACTCAGTGCAGAATAAAATAGGGTACTTGGAAAGCTTCCAAACGAAAAAAATACACATGCAGTAACAATTGGAAAAAAATTATCTTTATTTTTAAACAGCACTATTGCTGCCATCTGCATGTAGAAAATAGATTTAATAAGTTCTTTAGTACGTATTTTATTGGCAATATTTGGCAGTAAAGCTTCAATATTATTCAAATAGTATTGTATAAGATTAAATTGGGTATGTTGCCGAAAGGCAACGCGCGCATTTAAGGGTTAAAATAACGGGGCTTTAATCTTTTGACTAAAATAAATAATCTCTTATTATCTTCTCACAGCGCGATGCAGAAGACACGTTGAATATTATTGTAAAGTTAATTATTTAATTTAATTAAGTTACCTGTCAATTTTTAACAAAATGGACGTTGCTTAAACGCATCTTGTTTATATGCGGTTATAAATTTGAATTCACTTAATTTAAATTTGAGTTCATTTACAAAAAATAAAAAGGTACAAATCTGATTATTTGACCTAAAAAATGGAAGGTCCCTTCGCTAATGTGGTAAAACTATAACTTTATACAAGCTTAAATAATACATATTTTACAGCGTAATATGTGTACACACGTTCTTGTCAGATGAATATTTTTATACAGAAATAAAAATAAATGACGTAAAAAATTGCATTTATTAAATATTACATTGATTATAAAAAGACAAGAATTAAAAATAAACCTTCAAATAATAAACATGCATTAGTCTGGAATATGTTGCTTTCACCACGGCATGACTGAGAGCAAATAAAGTCAAATTTATTGGTTTTCATAATTTTCGTTTAAATTAAAATGCAGGAGCATAGGAAATGGATTGCCTCATGGGACTCAAGCCTTCTTCATTAAAATGAAGAAAATTTATGTTTAAGTGTCTATGGTCTATGTTTTCCTCTTGTAATAAATTCTTGCAAAAAATTAATAATAATGCTACGATTTAAAAGTTTAACTACAACCTTGTATTCTCATGACTGAAAACAAATAAAATAAAATTTATTTGTTTTCATAATTTTCGTTTAAATTAAATCGCAAGGGAATAATAATGGGACAGGGTTATGGGATTAGATTCTTCTTCATTCAAATTAAGAAAATTTTTGTTTAAACTTCTATGTTTAACTATTGTAATGAAATCATGCAAAAAAATAATATTAATGGCATTATTTAAAGGTTTAGTTACAGCCTTATGCTCTTATATATAGCATTGTTTAACTGAAAGATCTACTGACAAAAAATATGGTTCTTGCATCTAGAATCTAATTGGGGCTGTAGAAAAAATAGTTCCATGTCATTCTTATAAATTCTAGTTCCCTTTGCTTGAAAGTTCTAGAATCTCCTACTAGAATTCAAGAGCGTTTACCTATATTCTCCAAACTTATATTTAAATCTCTTCAAATAGATACGAACACAAGAGGCTAGTTTTAGTAACTATAATTCTTGTTTAAATAAAACCATTCAGAAAACAAGCGATAATTTCTCTCTACTGAAACTATTAATTATCGTTTTGTCACCTAGAAAACAAGATACTAGAAATTCTAGATCATTTCGTCTATTCAACTTAGTTGTGTACCTTACTCGCATAGCTCGGAAATCTATACTTCTAGTTTAGGGATTCAGATAATGACTATCTATTCATTCTAGGTGAAGGCGGTGTGATGTCTTATCAACAATTTTGAATGCTATAAACAGTTTAGAAAATACTAAAATAACTCCTCAATTTTCAATTTTTAACTATTCCATAAATGAACCGAACTGCATAACAGAAAATACTCACGTTACTTTATTTGTGTAGCTTAAAACATGTATATGAATAACGTCAAATTAACTTAAAATGTGGAAGTACATAACGTTTAGATCTAAAAGCTAAATATTTAATGAAAATTTATAAAGGTATGATTATTTTTAGTTATCGTCATAGAAATAAAAAGTTAAAATGTTTGCTAACTTAAATCAAATTTAATTAATGTATCTTTAAACTTGGTACATAAGAAAATGTCGACTGACGAAATATAAATTCTGAATTTAATTTAATTAAAAATTTCTTTGGTTCTTCTCATTTGAAAAAGTAACAGGTGTCGTTTTCTAGAATCACTGTGCAACGATAACAAATTACTGTTTATAATTTGTCGAATAGCTTATGAAAAATGTCCCAGAGGAAAATATTCTGGCAAAAATTTGGTAGTATGAATTAATGTAATGTATACGACATGTAAGTAAATAAATAAACAAATTGAATGATAAAATATAAATTCTAAAATTTACTTAATTTTAATTTTTTCTTATGCGGCTATAATGAAACTGTATTATTATTCATTTTGAAGATTTCTTTGCACACTGATAACAAATAATCAATTTCATTTTTTCCGGATTTGTTTAAATAATAAATAATAAAAACATAAAATCATTTATTACAGCACATTTGAGTAGAATAAGCTATGATATTTATGAGGAGGTGAATTTCAACACTTGCCTTATCCATAATTTAAAGAATTGTGTTTTCTCTGACAACATATTCTATTTGCATCGAAAACCCACAACAATTTACAAAAAAGGCAAGTTTTATTATGTACTTCTTTCATTGTAAATTCGTTGTTTATAATGAAAACCAATGGACACAGTTAGAGGTTTTTCGCGATTTCCCAAAATTTTATTTTCTGGATTAGGCGGGTTTTGAAACTCACATCCTCATATAAGTAATTGTGAAATACACTAGAGTACAATAAATTAAAGTAAAAACACAAATGGCAGATTTGGAAAATAGCAACTAATCGAACAACACAGCAGGTTGTGATGTCACAAATAAGTAGTTACAATGTCACATTGACTAATGTGAACCAAAAAGTTACATTAATTTTGTCCGTCTCTATATTACTTACGTGAAGTCATTGTTAGGTGATACTAAGAAATAATCATGACTGTTGCTTTGTAACAAGTCACTAGCTGATGAAAGTGAACAGATGAAAGCATCTTGTCACTCTCGAGTGAGCGACATTTTAAGACCCAACTCTGACGTCCCCAGTATCGTAGCATTGTGTCTAGTCACCTCCAAACTTTACAGTGCTATCATATGTCAATTCTACAGTTCTCAGGTGACAAGAATTTACATACTCAGTTGAGAAGTCACCATGAGCGTTACTTTGGCACGTCACCATGTGACTTGCGGAATGGTCTTGATGTCACTTGGAGACCCATCACAAGGCAAATATTATCGTATCTTCACAGTGGAGTCCAAATGATAGTCACATGAAAGTTGCAACAATATGTTATTGTAATGTTACTTAGTGACTCGTCTAAACACAACAGTTATATCATCTTCCCGAAATGATGATCCTTTAAGAGCAACGATGAGACACATTAATCATGTCATGGGTCAATCCATTTCAAGTGATCCAGAAAATCATTTATTGGCTGCTTCACCATTTTTTTAAATCTTAAATTTTTTGTATAGCAACCCGAACATGATGGAAGTTCAAAATGACTATCATTTTAATTTTATTAATTTTTGTTTATGTATGACGGCCATCTTTGTTCCATCGTCTGCAGCAATTTTCTCACATGCAGGGTTTACAGAATTGTAAATATCTCATGGTTTATTTCTCCAATTCAAGTGAAGTTTAAAGCAATTTATACAGAATAAAATGGACTAAAAAATTGGTAATAGAGTTGTTTCCGAAATTAAATCCTTATTGTTGAAATTTTAGCATAAAGTTTCAGTGTTTTTCCAAAATTTGTCCGTTTACAAGAGGAAATTTTTATAGCAAAGAAAACTGTCAATATGACATATTTATTTTTACAAATAGACCGAAAGTACTTGTTCTCACACGTCAAGTTCCAGATCTGGGACTTGCTTTCTCTTCACTAAAAAAACTCCAAAATTTTTCCAAAATTTCAAAAATCGCACTTTTGAGGCTTTGATATCTGTGGTGGGGCACAAGATAAAAATCTGAAATTATGACTTCTGATAGTATTTTATGGTACTATTATGCACAAAAATTTTAAAGATAGAGATTTGACTGCAGGCTGAGATATAGCGAGGAAAATATATCAATAAATGCTATTAAGATTACCTTAAGATGAATTACATTTACCTGTTTTACAACAATATTTACACACGAAATATGGTTTGTTGAAAACAGTATAATAACAAATATTTAATTTACTAAGAGTCTATATATATTCAACAAATATCTGAGAAATATCTTCACAGAATTTAGGAGAGATGTTATGAGTTCGATAAGTTACTGTTGTCAGTTCCACAGGGGTGATCTTTCTGAAAATTTTATTTGTAGGAACCAAGTCTTGTCATCTCGTGATAACTTGATTGAAGTTCTTGGCCATGTAGGCTCATAGAAATGAAATTTGAATTCACTATGTTCAAGTTTAACTTCATTAATAATTCCTAGCTTACTTCTTACCATGCAACAATGCCATTTTTCTGCAGTATAAACTTTGAAAGGGCTTTGGATATCTTCACTTTCTGAAAATTTTTTAAAGCTGATGTATGGTAACATCGTATAAATGTTTCATTTACAGGAATATACTTATGGTAGGAACAAGTTTCAGGGACTGGCAAGCAGCATTGAAATTGTTGTTTTTAAACCAACAAGCCGGAATGTGCTTCGACACGTTTGATCACGGCTCAACAAGCATATCAGCATCAACAGCTTTTCTCTTTCCCTATTCTGTTTTTGTCTCATTTCTTGAATAAAAATATTTTTTTCTTTATGTAAAATTACTGAGGTTTCTTTTAGTTACTAAAATTACTTAAAACAAAAAAATACTGAAACCGTACAAAATGTAGGCCATAGGTATAATTACTTTTTAAATTAATTGCAAAGCTTTTCAAAAGGCTTTATTTTCTGTTACTATTATTTAAAGATAATAAAACAAATAAATTTAAGTAACATTCTGAGTTAAATACTTATCTGTGACTACAATAAAACAATAGTTTTGCAGTATTGTTTTGATATTTTGCTCTTCCCATATCTCATCTTGCAGGCAAATCTCCATCCTGAAATCTGTTGTGCATAATACTACCATTACTACCATAAAATACTATTAGAAACCAGAACTTTAGAGTTTTATGTTGTGCCCCACCAGCAGTATCAAAGCCTTAAAAATGTAGTTTTTGAAATTTTTAAAAAGTTTGGGAATTTTTTTAGCAAAGAGTTATCAAGTCCCAGATCTGGAACTTGGCGTGTGAGTGCAAGTGCATTTGGCCTATTTGCAAAAAAAAAAAATTATGTTGACAGTTTTCCTTGCTAGAAAAATTTCCTCTTTTAAACGGACAAATTTTGGAGAAAAAAACTTTGAATTTATGCCGAAATTTCACCGCTAATGATTTATATTCTGAAATAACTCTACCAGTTTTTTAGCCCGTTTTATTCTGTACAAATTGCTTTAAACCGCATTTGAATTGGACAAAAAAAATGATGAGATATTTCCAATTCCGTAAGCCCTTCATGTGAGAAAATTTCTGCAGACGATGAAATAAAGATGACCGCCATGCACACAAGAAAAATAATAAAATTAAAATAATAGTCATTTTGAATTTCCATCATGTTAGGGTTGTTGTACAAAAAATTTCAGATTTTTAATAATTGGTCAAGCAACCTGTGCTGGGCCACTTGAAATGGAATAACCCTCATACTTTGGTTGACCGTATTGATTGGGATGATTGTAATCATTTGTGGTGTCTCAATAGCCTCACGTTGACTGTGTATATTATCAGTGTAGTACACATTTGTACATTTGCCGTTTTATTACCTTCCTTTGCTCATTTACGTATAAAAGAGGCAAGATCACTTACGAATACTTTAAGTATACGTACAATTATACGTTACATTTTCATGTTTGAAAATTTCATCGATTTGCGTTTGCTCCATAATGTTAGTATACAGGGTGCAATATGTTATCTTTCGCCGACCTTTAATTTCTGAACCGTTGGTCGTAGACATATAGTTCCAATTACAAAAACGTTTCAAATTAAGTAAATATTCATGTTGTGGCATTATTTAAAGTAAAAAATAAATTTTATAAAAATTACAAAATCTAACTTTTTATACGGTCCCCCTGTCCCTATATTTATATTTAGTAAAAGTTTACACATATCATAACAGATATAACACAAAAATTTTGACATCTGTACTACAAAAATTGACACAGTTATTAAATTTCAAAGTTTGCTATTTTTTCACATGATTTTGTCTGTCGTTGAGGGATCAGTTAAAAGATGAATTAAAGTAATTCGATATCAAAATCAGGGCGCAATTCCGCTGCCATTTATCTAGCCCTCAGTGAGTATGTTTTATTTTCCGGTTGTCGGTTCTACCTACTTTGACGCTTGAATGTTCTTCGACCCATAAAAGTTAGTTCAAATTTTTAGATACCGGCTAAAAGTGGTTTCGCCGTAAAAAGGACATTGCACTCTGAATTTGATCTCGAATTACTTTAATTCATCTTTTAACTGATCCCTGAATGAAAGACAAAATCATGTGCAAAAATCTCAAACTTTGAAATTTAATAACTGTGTCAATTTTTGCAATACAGATGTCAAACGTTTTGTGTTATATCTGTTATGATATGTGTAAACTTTTACTAAATATAACTCTAGGGACTGGGGGACCGTATACAAAGTTAGTTTTCGTAATTTTTATAAAATTGATTTTTTTTTTTTACTTTAAATAATGCCACAACATGAATATTTAGCTTATTTGAAACGTTTTTGCAATTGGAATTATATGTCTACGGCCAACGGTTGAGAAATTAAATGTCGGCGATAGATAACATATTGCACCCTGTATATATACTCATAAATAAAAAAAAATCGATTGATAAAATATAAATTCTAAAATTACTTACATTTGTACTATTTGCCCTGCAGTTATTTCGACAATCTGCCATGACTCGTTTTGAAAGATTTAAAACACAATAATAAGAAATTAACAATTTCGTGCTTCCCGATTATTTTAGATAAAATGTTCGGAGAATCTTTTATTTTCGCATATTTGACTAGAATGAACTGTCATTACTTTACTTATAAATTATACGCATAATAAAAAAATTAATTAAATTCTAAAATATAAATTCTAACATATATTTAATTTTAAATTTCTGGGATCCATTTATTATAAAATTTTGTTATTACTCGTTTAGTAGAAAGCACAGAACAATAATAACAGATTAACTATTCTTGTTTTCTATATTACCTTAGATGAAATGTTCAGAGAAATATATCTTGTCGAAAATTTGACTGGAATGAACTGTAAATTTACTTGCCATTAGCATGTGAAGAAGTTATTCGCATCACAAAAGCTTTAAATGAGGTTACAGGAGAATCAGCGAGTCATATATATTTAGTCATCATGTCAGGAATTCCTGAACTTTCATTTCCTGCAGATTCTGAAGATCGAAGATACTACATTGTGAAATGTTAGTGTTTGAGAAATAAATTAATGTGTCTAGTACTGCTGGTTTATATTTGCTGTATAGATTGAAATTAGGGAGCAAAGTCATGTCAAATGAATATTCATCATTTAATAGTTGTTTAAAATTGACAAAAGTATCTCATATACTATAAGAATTTATATAAATTTTAAAGAATCAAAATGTCTGATTAAAATTATTATTCCAAATCAGATTTCAAATTTTGAACTGTTTTAAACATATTCAAACAGATAACTTATTCTAATTAAAATGCAATAAAAGTAAAAATTTAGTATAATTTCCAGAAGTCATGTATATTAATTATCAGCATTATACATTGTAAAAAAAGTATGAAGTTATTCTATAAAATTGGTATCATCCTTACTGCCTGTATTTTATTTATTAATTTAATCCATATAACTAGCGTTGTGTTACACTAATGTGCAATATTAAAACAGTTACATCAGTTTAAATTACACCATTACATAAGTTAAATTTCTCCATAAAATTGGAGGTAACATGTTGCCACTAATTTTATACAGTAACGATACATTATTTTTTTTATGTCAGCTAACAATATTTTTCTTATTTTCATTGTTGTTTTTGTTATCACTGTTGGCATTTTAATGGAATTTTGATATTCCATAATTCATATATTTTTATATGAAACTTCCGTAATAAACTGAATATTTTTCCTCTTTAGTTAAAAGAACTCACTGATTAATATAAAATCAGCTGGATTGTACTTTCAATACTTGATGGAAAATAAAATAAATGTTCCACAGAAAAAATGGTTCATAGCATCGTTAAAGTAAATGTCCGACATTTTAGCAGAATAATTGTTTACAATAATATTTGTTAGCAATAGTTAAATAAAAAACTCTTATTTCTTTAATTTTGCTGGTAACTTGCTGGATATTAATAGTCTTTATATGGATACAAGCAACATAACTTTTTTCAGAGAATTCAGTTTTCTGATTCAAAAAAGGGCAACTCCAAGATATTTTTTCTTAAAAGAAATTTCGGAAATTAAAATTGTATTAGTTTTCTGAAACATAAATATTTAATTTAATAACAATTTTAATGCTTTGGATAAAATTTTTCTATGTAAAAGTTTTCCTTTTACCTTTTTGTCACAATGTAAATAACCACATATTTTTTTCAAAGCGCACATGCTTTATCAATTAATTGTAATTATAAAAATATACTAAAACTTGGAAATCATCTCAATTTATTTAATTAATATCTACAATCCTAAAGCATTAATTTTAAAATGTAAATACAAAATAATTAATTAAAAACAATTCGAATGATAAATTTTCATTAATAATAATTAGGCATCGAACAAAACAGGTTTTTAAGACCGATACCGAAATAAAACCCGAATTTCGCTAGTCATCCTATTTTTGACAGAAAACAAAAGTGTCCAACTTTTTAAAGTAATTAATACATACGTATATATACATAATTATTAATTAAATACACGTGTAATTATACGCGTTGTCCAATTTGACTATATGTGCCTCTTCCGAAAATATTTTATTTTCATATAAAATTAAATGTAATTAGTTCATCAACGACACACAGTGACTTTCTAATTAGACGTATTTCGTCTAATCACAAAATGTTTTAGGTATACGTATCTCGATTTATCTTTTATAGTGATATTTGTAAATGATCATCTCCCTTACTAGAACTTTCTCAAAGAGCATTTGAAATACTTCTGCAGTTTCACAGTAAAAAAATTCTATTAAAGTCTGCAGCTTTTAATGATCAGGTGAAAACCGTCTTCAAAATTTAGTCATACATGCATTTCTTAACTTTATAATTTGCACTCACATGTTGAGTCAGTTATGAATGACTGATAATTGCAAACAGTGAAGTTCATAGCAATAATAGCGGAAGTTCCGTTTGAGCTGATACGGCGCAAATAAATGAGTAATGTTGAAAATTTCCGAAGGAAGAAACAAGAATTTTGGCTCAGATAATTTTGATCTGACAGAAATTTCAGCAGCATTTTTGCGGAAATTCGTTTTCGGCGAAATTCTTATTTCAGGCCGAAAACGAAACCAAATTTTCGGCAGATCTCTAATAATAATGAAGGGAATACAAATTCGATAACATTCCCTACTGATATAAAGTATAATTTACGTTGTTGAACTGAATTATCCGAAGACTAATAATATCTGAGCAACATCTTATGCAAGGAGCGGTGTTTGAACCCACGCTGCCTTTAAAGAACCAGAAAACTGATTTATCATTTTGTCTAAAGACGGAGCCCCAAAATTGCTCGTTACGCATGCTCAGATCAGCCGAAATCGGTTGTTTTAAATCTGTAAATAATACAGAAAAAATTAACTGACGAAGAGTCGTGTTTCCTATTTTGTTAAATTCTCAAAATACATTATGCAGAGTATATTCATATGTTTTAACTTTTTAACATAGCTATCATAGTGTGATATTTTTGTAAGTTTAATTCTTACTTCTTTCAATGAAGTTTTACCCTGTTAATCACGTTCTATATATAAAACGTTACCGCACATTGTACATCTGAACACTTATTTTAAACGGATAATCAAAAATACTGTTTATTGTACCTATTAAATATATAGATAAAACGAAAAATAAAAATTAAATGCGATCCCTTTCATTTTTAATTTCTGCGATTCAATTTTATGAAATGCATTAACCTTTTTTTAAAATAAATATTAACATTATAATAACAGATTATTCATTTTTTGTTTCCACATTGCCCAAAATAAAATATCCATAAAAACAAGCCTTGTCAAACATTTACTGCAACTAACTGCAAATTTGTATGCCATTAGAATGAACAAAAATTAATTGATACACAAAAGCTTTAACCCTTTAAGCGCAGTCGCATATTATACATACCAGTGACTTTTAATTCCAATCTGCCAAGTAGTACCCAGAATTTCGAACAAATGTTTGCTTTTATAACGTACGCGAAGAAAAGAATTTATATATTTTCAAATAAATATATTCCTAAATTAAATAAAATATTATTTCCAGTAAAACCGGCTTGCATTTATTAGAATTAATAGAGTCAGAGAGGAAAGTCTTGCTTATAGATATACATCATTCAACAGTATCCAAAATCAACAAAAGTATTTTATTTATAAAACAATCTGTATTAATAGTTAACAATAAATATTGATTTAAATTAAAATTTCAAATCGGAAAATGTCAAATTGCTTTTATCTTTATATTCAATACCATGTCTATCGTTAATTAAAAATCACGGAAAACATAAATTTAATGTATTTCCTTCCTGCACTTTTGTTAAAGATCAGTGGTCTATTTATTGATATTAATGATATTTGCATTGCTGTTTTTGTCCTCATCACTGCTAATTTAATGGAATTGTGGTATACGAGAATTAATATATTTTTTAATTGTACTTCGATATTATGCTACATATTTCTCCTTCCTTATTATACAACTCACTACGGAACATGCGAAAAATAATGCACAGGAATTTCACTATCTATCATTTTCTATTACCTTATCAAAATGGAACTATCCTTTATACAGAAGGTTTTTGGCATTAAATTTTTCGGCAGCTTTTCAAAAACGCAATAATTGCGTGATAGGCTTCTAAATTAATTCTTCCTTCGTTTAAGAGAATCAATATTTATGATCAAAATATTAGCATAAAGATTACATATTATATAGCAGAATTATTCATATTTTGTGCATTTAAACATTTATTTTAAATCAAAAAGCAAAATTATTTTTTATTAAACCGATAAAATTTGCAGATGACTAAACAGATGATATAAGATTGCAGCGAGAATAGCTACTCTCCTATAAAGGGAGTATAGTTCTTGAGTGCAAGTGTTTTGCCTGATTTTAACAAGTGTACGTGAAAGCGACAGCTGTCTAACATTTTTCTATACTATTCACTTGTGCGTATCCTACTCCATTAATCTGGGTTTCGTGGTTATTGCAGGCATTTTATTTTACTTAGGTTGCGGTGGTCAGTCAGCGCACTATAAATGAAGTAACAAAAGTCTTATAAGTGGATTTAAAGTTGGATCCTGCCTTTATATAAAAGGTTGAGACTTCTATCTCATATTTAATGCTTCGACAGCCAGCAAGACATGTATAAATCGCTTGCTGCGTAGTTCCAGCGTAGAAGCAATTCATCTGTGTAAGAGAGTAATTTATCGTAGTTTGAAAATAAAGTACATCTCACGAGGCTACGAGTTTCTAGTTTATAAGTTACATTTTATTGATTATGAATGCCATTTCCAGTGAAGCATTTTGATAAGTGCAGTGTCTACGACAACGAAGCCGTGAATGTTTGTATTAGCCACTTCGCCTCGTGTAAGGTTGTTTTTAATAGTAACTTTGCATCTGTTTTCACTGTGAATTGAAGATTAGTTAGGTTTGAATTTTGGGTGGCATAGTTAAATCTTCCTGCTCCTCTGCCAGCCGAATATATAGCTGACTTTTTATAAATCTTATTGATAAATTCAAAATTTGACTTATACTTGACTTACCGAGTGACATGGCATGCGGGTCCGTCACAAGATAATCTCTAAAATATCTTTCATTTTATATGATATTTAATTTACTTAATATAAAAATGTGTTGTTACTTGTTTTCAAGAAT
Source organism: Maratus speciosus (assembly GCA_963932465.1). Taxonomy (NCBI): domain Eukaryota; kingdom Metazoa; phylum Arthropoda; class Arachnida; order Araneae; family Salticidae; genus Maratus; species Maratus speciosus. The sequence continues at coordinate 374,563,851 of OZ010788.1, read as the reverse complement.
TTTATAACACGACAATAAGAATTTAACTTTTCCTGTTTCCTGTATATCCAAGATAAAATGACTAGAGAAATATATGTAGTCAAATATTTAACTGGGATGAACCTCAAAATTACTTGTAATTAGCGTGTGTAGGAATTTCTTGCTTCACAAAAGGTTTAAATCGGGTTACGTGAGCATAAACGAGTCGTATATATTTAGCAGTGTTGAAAGGAATTCCTGAAATTCCATTTCCTAACTCTTTTGAACGAAGAAGATACTACAACTTTGAGAGCTTAGAAATAAATAAACTGAATTGTCCAGGGCGGAAGTCTTTTTTTTTTTAGTTATTGAAGTTAGTCAGAATCGTCATACGGGTATTAAAGAATATTCAATGTTCAACAGTGGTACAAAGTCAACAAAATTATTCTATAAAACTATATATAATTTATTATATTTTATATAGTCATTATATATAATTCTAGAAAAACCCCACTTTCGGCTGATTTACTTCTTGACGTAGCCCAAGGAACCGTCACAAGATAAACGATAAAATTTATTTCATTGTAAATTTAATTAATTTAGTTAATAAAATTGTGTTATTACTCGTTTTTAAGAATTCATAGCACGTTGATAAAAAAATTAGCATTTTTCTTTTCCTGTATATCTTAGATAAAATTACTAGGGATACATGTGTAATCGAATATTTGACTGAAATGAACTTCAAAATTACTTGTCATTAGTATGTGCAGGAATTTTTGCCTTCACGAAAGGTTTAAATTAGGTTAGAGGAGTATAAACGAGTCATATATATTTAGAAGACTTCAAAGGAATTCCTGAACTTTAATTTCCTAACATTTTTGAAGGCAGAAGATTTTACAACTCTGGGAGATTAGAAATGTATTAACTAATTTGTGTCTAGTACGGAAGTCTTATATTCTTTGTAGTTAGTAATTTTAGTCAGTAACGTCATATTGCCGAATAATCAATGTTCAACAGTGTATTCCATAAAGCTAAATATAATGCACTGTATTCTATATAGTTATATATACAGAATTACGTCAATTAGATAATTCTAGAAAAACTGCAGTTTCGGTTGATTTACTGCTTGAAATGGGCCCAAGGAACCGTCAGAAGATAAAATCTAAATTTTATTTTATTGTAAATTTCTTTAATTTAATTAATAAAAATGTGTTATTACTGGTTTTCAAGAATCGCGATGATAAGAAATTTAGCATTTTCCTTTTCCTGTATATCTTAGATAAAATGGCTAGAGACACATATCTAGTGGAATATTTTATTGGAATGAAATCTAAAATTACTTGTCATTAAAATGTGGAGGAATTTCTCGCTTCACAAAAGGTCTGGTTAGAGGAGCATAAAACGAATCATATATAATTTGCAGACTTGAAAGGAATCCCTGAACTTTCATTTCGTTAGTTTTTTGACCAAAGGAGATATTACAACTTTGAGAGGTTAGCAATAAATAAACTGATGTGGCCTGCACAACAGTTTTATATTTATTGTATTAGGAGCGTTCAAAAAGTAACGAGCTGGAGTCATAGGAACAGAATCCAGTACACGTATTTCAGAAGTATTTTTGCCCTGGCTGTTGAGGCACTTGTCTCACTGAGACACAAGGCGGTGAATGGCTGTCTCGTAAAATACCTGGGCCTGCCTAAAAGAAAACACTTATTCAAAGTTTAAACTTGGCATTGTGCTAAGCGCGCTTCAAAAGGACGTCGCAAAGTAGCAAAACCGCATTGGTCCGTGCCGCGTTTTTCCAGATGGGCTTTTAATTAACATTGACAAGGGGGGTGTATTGAGAGATCCACGAAATGCAATCTAGTCACGAATCACAAAGTATTTATGTGATTAATTCTAATTAGTCTGATTTTAACAATTTGACGTTCATTGCTTTTATACTGCTAATGGGTACCGCATTACACAAATATATCTTTAAAAGTTGTTATCTCGGCTTTAAAAGCCGATGGTACATAGAGCACGCAGCCCTTTCATTATGTATGAACAAAACGTCCGTGTCTTTAAAGGCTAATACCCCGGCTAATTACCGGCGAATTTTTTTCGGAAGTCTTTATCAACAATACTTTTACCTTCAGCGGTCCTCAACACTTTTGCCCACAAATCGAAACTTATGTGTAACGGAAAAATGCGCTTTTCTCAAAAACTATGCGACCTAGAGTAATCGCTATAGTTTTCCTGCAAGTTTTAAATTAACTTCTACTACCCCTATTTTTTTCATAATTTTAGTTTCAGTAGATTCGAAAATAGAGAGGCACTTTTCACTACTTTTTTACTACATTTTTGACGATATCTTTAAGTCTTTGAATATTATAGTTTGGGTTTGGTTTTTGGTGCTGATCGTGATGTTGGACTTTGTATTGCATGTTTCGAAATATATTACACTAAAAAAATTAATAGTCAAAATTTAATGTACATATATTATTTACAACATAATTTATAAAAAATTGTGGGATGATGATAAACAAAGATCTAAAGAAAAATAAAGGTCTTATTCTCATTAATTTGTATGGTGTAAAACACATATTAAGCCACAGAATTCTCGCATGATGGCTTTGCTACAAATGTGAATTTGTTCTATAACATCTTTTTTTTTTCGCTTTAAAAAAACTAATTGCATATTTTATTTAGAAACCTTATAATTATTCAATTTTTGTAATTAAAAAATAGGTACTTTTTTATATGTTTTCCAAATATTAAGCTACCCTTGAGGGGTTAAAGTATCTTCCAATATGCTGTACTGTACTGCAAAAAAAAAAATAATAATAATAATTGAAACTTTGTAAAAAAAAACTAATAAAGCTGTTAAATTAATGAATCAATTGCATTTTGAGTATATTATGCTTTATATATTTTAAAATTCTTTTACTAAATTAAGATTAGTTAAATTTTTTGAATTGTTGTTTCGCAAGATAGATCTTGTACACTATTTTCACATTTCAAAAAATTTTAGATATCAGATATTTTGCAGAAAGTGCATCAACATATTTATTTAGAAGGTAAATAAACGACAAAATAGGGAAATATCTTCCAAGTTGAAGTTATCTAAAATTTAATCAAAATAGTTCGTAATGGGGTTACATATGTTTATTTGACAAATGCTATTTTACTATCTTGGCACGAGTCACTTAATTACCATTTCCTGTAAGTTCGAAACTTTGCAATGACCGGAAGTGGTAAATGGACCAACCTCTCTTTGAAGTTATAAAGGTATGTAGATCAAAGTACCGTGATATAATTGATGATTTGATTTCAGTTTGACGCACTGCACTTAAAACTGTTGCTCGAATAATTCCCAACCTTTGTTTCCATTAAACATGTCACGGTGAATAATAACTAACGGTTTGTAATTTTAAATTAAAACAGTATTTGTCTCAAAATAGAGATGCATAGTAATATCCACATGATGTATTAGCAATGCGTATAGAAACTTTTAGAAATTACAATGCGTAAGAAAAAAAATCATAATTTTTATAAACAAAGTTTTATAACAAAGTAGGACGCAAAAATAACCTTACAAAGTGCCACAATTTCTGTGCCACAATTTTTTATCTTAAAAGGTGTGATAGAACTCAAGGTGATGCTATGAATAACTGAATTAAGGGGTCAAAAAAGTGCAATTTTCACTTACTAATCTCTTTAGTGGTACGTGTGTTAAAAAAATTATCATGCCACAAATTGTCAAAACAAATAAAGTCGATAGAAAATTATTTTTACTTCTAAATTGAAACAAGTTGGCAAAATTGTCTTTAATTCTTTTAGTTTTTATTATCTGCAGATTCGCATAAATTATTATTATAGGTTCATTAGTATCTGAGTCAGAGAACACGTTTTATTCATATAAAGCAAGACGGAAATTATATGTCAAACGTGGCAAATGAGGTGGGTTCGTACTATAACTAGTTTTATAAATATTCAGATCTTGGTGCAATAGCTGTTGCACTCTTATAAAATATCCATAAATACAAAATTTATTACGATTATATATATTAAATTGAGTAACACGGAAATAATATGACTCCATCTTAAATATGACGTAATCACCATCAGCTAGAATCATTACCTAACATGGATATCGTTGATATAATTAATTATGATAGGATTTAATAAAATAATCACCATGTCAACCTAAAATAGTTACCTATCATGTGATATGATGGATTTAATTACGTATGATAGGATTTGATAGGATGAAGAAAACTTTCATTAATATTTTTTAAACTTTTGATTTGATTTTCATAAAATTTGAAATGACTCGACAAAATTCTGCCACGATTGTATACGTTAAATTTCAAACCATTAGCTTGGGTGTTTTTTGCGCTGTTATAAGCGGACTGACAGACGAACGGACTAGACGACGACTATAGGTGCTACGTATTTATATAATTAAGATCGCACCTAAAAAAATGAGGAGAAAGTGACGTAATATCAAACACAGGCAGCGTTTTGATTTATTATGAGAAAATAAAGAAAAACATTACTTACTAGAATCATGTTTCTTTATAATATTTCTTTTCTCATCTAAAATGTGTCACATTATAAAAGAACTGTACATTAAAAGAACGAGGTGGAACCCGCCGAATTTCGACGAAAGAAAATGTTTACAAAGGAACTGTTGTATCAAATTTATAATACATCAACAACAATAATTATAATAAAAAATCCATCTTACACTTGTTAATTTAACTCTCCAAAGACATATTTTAACCTAAGATTAAAAAAATACTTTTTTCATAAACTTCAACTGTTAAAATTATTGAAAAATTAAACTTAATTCATATACGTCATCAGTAAAATATAATCAAGATAAGTAATTTTGATTAAGTTATTAATTGATGCTTGGTATTACGGAATGAAAAATCCGCAAAAATGATTTCACCTTGACATAATCATAGAATTTTTCTACCCTTACATCTAAACCAAATCAAGACATTTTCTACGTTTCACATCCATATTAACCATTTAAAAACATTTTAATGCGCAATAGGTTATTAATAAATATACTTTCAAGCTTGAAGTCACGTTTGTCAACTATTACAATTTTTCATGTTAAAATTCCCACTCGTAATTTGAGGTCTTAGTATAATCTCTGTACCTGCGCGTAAAAATTCCAGAAATGTATAACTTTTAGACGTATTCAAGGGGAAATATCGCGTTTTATCAAATAAAATTATCGTTTACTTTTAAATATGACATCATTTTCAGTCGCTGAAATATTTTGCCCATTGACTCAAACTCAATATCAGCGAAATGAAAAAATAGTGAAATATAACAGCATCATCAGGGAAATTGTGTCTTTTTTAAAGCGTAGCGTCATTTTCTGTTCAAATTTTAAAAAATATATTTTCAATTGTAATGAGAAAAAAGCATCAGTAAGAATATAATCAATAAAGATAACTAATCCACTTTTAATAGAAATGAAGTACTTCAGTTGCCACGATTAGAAAATTGGTATTAAAAACTATAAAAAAATTAATATCTCAAAAATAAATTAAGATACAGCTTTCAAACAAATTGCATTTAAAAGAGCATTTTTTTCTGCATACGACGGTGTAAAAATTTAAAATGTGCAATGTTTATAAGTTTAAAAATTCGCAGTAGAGAATATTGCAAAACCGAAATTTCATTTCAAATTTCAAAGTGTTGCCATTCGCAAAATGTCGTATGCGTTACGCACAGATATGTTTCTCCTTTATAATATAGATAAAGAACTGATTCGGATGATTCGGAACCTCCCGCTTTCGTTATAGTTTCACAAAATTTAACATTACACAGGAAAGTATTCAGTTTGAAAAAATAATTACAAACAACAGCAGCTTTTTTTATTTTTTTATTTTTTAAAATCATTTTTTTATTTTTTTTTTCATTTAACTTATATAAAGAAAATAAACTTTCAGCAAGTTGAGTTGTGTAGAACATCACCTAACAGAAATATGCTAGTATAAAAAGAAAAGAGAAATTTCCAAATGATTAAGAAGAAATTGACTTTAATCTGGCTCACTTAAGAATTAGTATTGTAATAAATATGCAGAATTTTCTACACTTTTCCTTACCCCAACTCCCGTGAAACCCAAGTTCATGCACGATGAAATAGCATTAACATGAGAAACAAACAGTTAGTTACTGCATGTAACTGTATTTCAATTTACTGATACTTTATGGATTTCAAAATAAGTTTCAAGCATGATGAGAAGAAACAAACAGTGAGTTACTGCATGTAACTCTATCGCAATTAACTGATATTTTATGGATTTCAAAATAATTTTCAAGCATAATTGTTTGAAAATCTAACTCTGTCATGTGCAACCCAATTACAAAAGATTAAACTGTTTGCTCTGATAAGCACTGAAAACAATATAAATAGTTCAGCACTTGTTTCGGGATAATATTTCATAACAATGTAAAAATTGCATCAATAAATAAATAATATAATGAAATAATATAAATAAAAAACAAATCTAATAGACATATAATCGAACTACGCCCTTAAAACACTTGAATTATCAATATCAAAAAGACTGCTGTAATGAACAATATCCCTGGATATATATATATATATATATATATATATATATATATATATATTTTTTTTTTTTTTTTTTTTTTTTTTTTTTTTTTTTTTTTGCTTTTAGTTTCTGGCGTGTGTCTAATACGGGATGATTGCTTTTAATAAACTTCAAAACATTATTTAAATTCATTATGGATATATTTCATATAAAATTGTTTTTCATCTTGTTAGTCAGCAATGTAAAAAACATATTAACTGTAAAATGTTATTAAAAGTTTCAATATATAAAAGAAAACGGTTTGCACTTATATTATGTATTCCGGAAGGCCTGGGTTGAATTATAAAATAAAAATAATAATAATACGATTTCTTTTGTGAAAAGGTATGGTTTATAAGACTGCAACATTTATTATTTACACCATTATTTACTTTTTTCAGAACTACCTTTCCCAGGCTGCAACAGCAACTAGACAAAAGGAAGACTACAAAAGATCTTTTTCTTTTGTGCTTGCAGATTATCAGGTTAATTTTATTTTTATGAAATTTTTTGTTGAAATTTTGTCCAAACTAATAAAGAGTTCCGTTTCAAAATAATTTGCAAATTTTGTTTCGGAAAAAAAATTACAAAAAATGATCTTAAATTAACAGATACTACAGCGGAATACACCATTAAAAACGCTACATTATTTTATATTACCTACTACGATTTGAAATTTTTTCAAATGAAAATCAAATTTCAAAGTGATTGCTTAAAAGGCACAAAGGCCAACATAGTGAAAAGGATTCCAAGCCGGGACTCGAACCCGGGCCATCAGTATAGCGCACTGACGTTCTACCGACTAAACCACTTGGAACGATACCTAGGTCGGAAAATTTCTCACTATTGTATGTTGGCAAGGCTACAAACGTAGCACAAGATGGAATATTTATCGTGAGCCACCGACCTGGGGCGAGCACGAAACATAATTAAATCCAGCATCGATAGAAACTATTTTAATACATGGAAATTATTCCAGAGAGTGTTTCTCTCTGGAATAATTTCCATGTATGAATGATTCAATTAAAGATAATAAAGTGTATCTACGTATGCATCATTTAATAAGTTCCATTACCTGCTGTTTATTGTTGAGCTGTTAACATAGCAAACCTGGTGCTATTTTCAAAAAGGTTACCCAAGTGAAATTTCTTTGTCGAATGTCAATCCAGCGAGCTCAATGGCAATTTGAGCCAAATGTCCAGGGTTCGGCACTCAGCATGGAGGCTTTTTTACTCAGTTTTAAAAAATGAATTCATATGATATCGTAACCAATCAGTATAATTGAGATATAAAATTACAAAGTGATTACTTATTACTTTAAAATTATTTATTTGTCTACATTTCTATCTCTTTAAAGAATCTTAGATGAATTGTATTTTCTATTCTCGCTTTCTTTCATTTACTTTTTGGAATTTCCTAAATATTTTTGGTACTTTATGCATTGTTACTTGCTTCTAAATATATAAGTCGAAAGTATTGGTTTGTTTTCAAGAGATATCCCAACATAATTTACAGGAAACAATTTTAAGTACTTTTTTTCTATATACACATGAATGAATTACTGGATATGTGTAAACTCTCTACTTCTGTTTTTGAAAGATTTAAATGTTTTCGGGATACTCTAAAAAAAGATTATATTATTTAAAAGAGAATGTTTATATCTTTATATGCTGTCTGTATGTGCACAAATTTTGAGCACACTCTATCGAAGAACTATTGAATAGAATTTAATAAACCTTCAAATTTAAATAAGAATTCAAAATTTCAGCTCTTGATGCACTGTTAGTTTCTTCTAAACATATAAGTCGAAAATATCGGATTTGTTTCAAGGTGCTTATGAGCATAAATCGTAGCAAAATTTTGAATTACATTTTTTTTTTCTTTTCTGTACTTATGATGAAATTACTGGATTTTGAAAACTTTCATTTCTGTATTTTGATATATTTAGATGTTTTCGGGTTGTCCTAAGTAACATTTGATTAATTTTGTAAAAATGTTTATCTCTGTATATGCCTGTCTGTATTTGCACAAATTTTGTGCCCGCTCTTTCTCAAGAACTATTGAACTTCAAATTTAGTCTGAACTTGACATACATTTGTGATGATTAAGTTTTTTTCTTGTATCGTATAACAGGTGGCGCTGTTGAGCAGCATTTGTCACTGTTTCCGTAGTAAATGAATCGCGAAAACTAAAGCATAAAATTTCATAAAGCTATACACCCTGTTATACCTTCACATATGTTGGAGCTCATTCAGGTTTAGTTTTATCCGTCAGCAGGTGGCGCTGTTGTGTTGTGTGCCAACAATTTCCACAATAACTATATCTCAAGGTATGTCACGGATTTTTAACAAACTTCCTATTATTATATGTTAAACGTTGATTGTTGAATTCGTGATAATTTTGTTTTGGTATATATCAACCAACAGATGGCGATGATATGCTGCATCATTCACGATTATTGTGAGAGATAAACTTAATAATGAATACATCAATGGGATTACGGAATGCAGTCCTTTCTTTGTTGAATATTATAGCTGTATCTCATTTTTTCTTGTGTTGGTTTACACAAAACTTGCATTTCAAATTAATAATGAAAAATATGCAGGTTGACCTAATTTTTGATTTTATTACACAGGGAGCACTGTTGTGATTTTGTTGTGTCTTTTTATTTACTGATTACTATTTATATAGGGTTATCTTATACCACTGCAGAAACTGTGCAGAACTAAATTCTTGCTATGAGTACATAAAAGTTGTCTAAAAAGCATACTCCGATTGCTTAAAAATCACAGAAACCATGGAGTTAATTATGCTCAAAACCACTCCTGTCAAAATATTCCAACTGGTTGTAAAACAGCAATAAGAAAATATTTTATCCACTAAAATTTAGAAAATAAAATTAAGAAATAGAGAGTAATGTTTTGTTTTAAAAAATACTGTTTTATATTTTGTTTAACTGAGTTTGAGGTGAATTCTTTTTTCTACAGTCAATATTTTGAAAGGTCGAGGAAAGAAATAAATTACCGAATTGAAAATAAGAACCTCACAGCGACGTGTGCTAAATTCCTATGATTCATAACAAATTGCATAGGAATTAGGGTAGTCGCTAAACAAAGGAGACGGGTGATGCTTTCGCCGTAGCTTTGACAAGAACTCTAAAATATTGCTAATTGCAGTACAAATGATTGTTATTTTTTTCCGAGAAAAGGCAAAAGGAAAAATATGACGGCAAAATTTCGCTAGTAGTTTGTCTTGCATTGTCATTACTCCGACCATAGGTTATGTACATATCCAAAAAGTCACTAATGGAATATATAATTATAAGTATGCAAAGATTATCGATAGTTTCAAATTGCGAGCGGAACGACGGCTGATCACTTACATATTAGACACACGCCAAACGTTTAACCCTTTTTAAATTGTTCCTCTTTCACAATCCTATGGATAATTTTGTTATTATTAGCCCTTTCCAACATAGCTGAATTTTTTTCTTACTTGAGTTTCTGTCTATCTATCTTGCTTCTGTCCGTCTCTCTATATTCTAACTGCCCTAAATATATAGGGATTGCCATGTAATTGATATATGCCATTAAAGTTTATTTTATTATGACATCTATTTAAAATGAAACATGTAGAATTTATAATTCAAGCAAATGTGCACTCAAAAGTGTTCAGTTACATCACAATCAATGGAAAATAATCGCTTGAAGTATATTTTAATGCTATTGTACCTTTTGAAACATACTGAAATTATTTCGCATTTCTGAAGTTCACTAAAATAGGTTTTATTTAGACTATGCAGTGAAATCCATTTATCATTCATTTACAAGGTAACACAAAATAATCCCACTCCCACTACATAATTCTCTGAGGGAATAAATCGTCTGTAGCGTATTTAAATTATGTTATACTGATTCCAACATAATTCAACTGTTAAATATTACCGAAGTGTATTATAAAACGCTTTTTGTGAAATATAGTGTACATTTATTGGTCATTGTGAAAAATACTAAAATAATTAGATTACAGTTCTATGAGCAATTTAAACGTTAATTGCGTAAGTGATAATTGCTGGAAGTGCATTTTCAGTTGTTGTGTGTTTCTAAGTTTATCTAAATGGATAATACGTGGCGTGTAAAAACTCTATTGATTGTATATAGAACTAGACAAAAGAGAGAATACCCAAATATAATAATATCTTTTATCAATCCACTCCTATTGGTGAATATTGGTAGTAGGTGGTTTTAAATTGTATTAAGTATTTTCGTACTGAACTGTCTTTAGTACATGTCCAAGTGCAGTTTGTGGAATATACAAAAATTCATATACAGAGAGATTTTTCTTTACTTCGCAAAAAGGTAGATATTTGTTGTATGACGGGTAATTGTTGGAAGTGCGTTTATGGTTGTGTTATGTGTCATTTATATTTTTCCTGAAGTAAAATGTTTAGCTGAGTAAATGGTGTGTATAAATATCTCAAAATATTATACAGGGTTCAATAAAAGAATTCCAATGCATATCAGTCTGTTGTCGAAAATACTAAAGGTAAATTTTCAACTATGTTATACGTTTTATTTCTGAACTAAATTTTAGCTTTGAATGTAGTATAAATGCAATAAAACCCCATATAGCAATATAGATAGTTGAAATCAATATATCATACACACGGTTGCATACAAAATAATTCGACTGCTTCTCAGAAATGACAATTAAATGAAAATGATAATTGAAATTATCATATTATTATTTTTATTCATATTTATTAGTACATATATTTTGAGATAACTTTATTTGGACCATTCCATGGGAAACGGACAAAATGTCCCGTATGTGACGCTTACATAAACCCTATATTTATTATCTTATAAGTTGTTAAAATATAAACTATACATTAAAAATAATAAATAAAATAAAACACCTACATTTTCATATTAGCATAGTTGTTTTAATATGAGGATACAATAGCATTGTTAAAACAGCGGTAATATGTAGAAAAGCTGTTCCACACGTGATCTGGAATGGGCCTTTAATAGGTTTAAAAAATCTCTACAATTTTAACCTAGACCTCAGTAAGCCACCCGTTTTTAATAATAAATAAATAATAAAAATAATAGATAACAAAAAAAAGCAATTTAACAAATTACAACGACCATTTGGAAAATGATTTTTCAAAGACTAAAATTTAAGCCATAAAAAATCGCACGGAGTTGATCATACATTACGTACGCCATGAATTAAACATTGTTATAGTGTTATTACACGTAAAAATTGCAAGCGACAAAAATCGCTTGGGACTCGTCAGATTTCCTGAAACTTACGTATTATCCAAGCATTTCATTGGCTGTTCGGGAAAAGGCTTTTCCGTCGTCCAAGAAATCTGACGACCCATTTTAAATGAAATTTCATTCTTAAACTTCTAAACATCCCACAATACTACATTTTATACCGTCGTATAGAGAAAAAAATGTACTTTTAAATGCAATTTGTTTGAAAGCTATATCTCGATTTGTTTCTGATTTTTTTTGTAGATTTTATTACTTTTTTGTCATAGTGGCAACAGAAGTATCCATCTCTGTTGAATGTAAAGGGAAATACAGATTACTGTATAGACCAATCAGAAAATGAATAAAATGCGGATTTAACCAATAAAACGATTCAGATATGTTTTTGATTTCCTACCCTGACAGAGAACAATAACCGTTTTTCCAAATGGTTAATAAAAATCTCCACATTTTAAAGCCTAGACCTAAGTAATCTGTATGTTTCCGAGCCATTCCATGAAAAACTGACAAAATGTCCTGCGCGCGAAACTTGCATAAATAAGTATAGGTATTGGCTCTAAGTTGTTAAAACCTAATATATGCATTAAAATTAACAAAAAGCTCTAGATTTTCATATTAACATGGTTGCTTTAATTTGAGGATATAATAACATTTTTAAAATAGCAGAAGTATCTAGAAAAGCTGTCCTACATGTGACATGGAATGACCCATTTACTCTTTGTAGTATACGTCGATTTTACAATACAAAGTTTCTTAGTTGATAATTCCATAATTTTAATTTGCTAGTATTTCTCAAATATTTTATGGCGTTTTCTCAAATATTTAAGCATAATGCTTTTCCAGTAGATTAAGTCGAAACTTTCATGGATATTACATTTCCTTTATTTCGGAAGCAGGAAGATATGGTTAAATCTCAAGAAACAAAGCCGTAAAAAAAAATATTTCAACAGATGTCAAATTCATTCACTCTAACATTATGTGACAGAAATCCCTTTTTATTCCTATTTATTCCTGAAGCATGAATGAGAAATGTTTTATGCTCCATTGCCATTATTTCAGATGCAAGGAATTGTGGTTAAATGCCAAAAAACAATGCCATAAGAATACATCAACAGATGTCAAAGTCAATCAGTCTATAATTATGCGACTAAAATCCCTTTTTATTCACATTTTATTCAAGTATGAATGAGAAATGTTTTATGCTCCGCATGTTGATGTACATCTTTTTACTCAATAAATAACAGTTAATAAAAATAATTTATCAATATTTTGAGTGATAATCAAATCATGTTAAAACCAATGTCAACGAAATTTAATATAAATGCTTAACAAATTGATATCCGAACAACATTCAATCAATCTAACAATATTATTAATTAAATAGTCACTTTAGTCTTCGAGAAACATTTGTTATACATTTATTAATAAACAATCAATAACTAAACAAGTTAGCAGAAGTGATATTTGTTTAAGATTTGAATCCGTACATGCATAAAGCTGTTTATTATGTGCCTTTGAAGTAACATTCGCTGTTATTTAATTTTACTGCATATATAATTTGGTGTATGTATAGTTTAAATGTGTCTATATAGTTTATAAAGTTTTCAAAGTACAGCTTCAACTACTAATCTCGTTTACGAAACATGTTTAAATAATTGATATAGTCTAAGCTACGTAGCATTATAATAAAATATATAAATGCATAAATGAACTCTAAACATATATTTTGAAACATTTTGTAAATTTTATCAGATAAATAAGAATTTTCTGATAAAATTTATCTATCTAATCCCACTTATATATGAGGCATCCAGATGTAACACTAGAGTAGAATTCTAATTTTACACGCTTTTATTTAACTAGAGTTTTCTTTTATTTTTTTAAATTTTTTTTAATGTAAAAATTAAATTTTGTAGTCGGGTATTTGCTCACTTTCTGATAGACTCGAATTATAAAATTTGTTTAAACAAAACAAATGTTTTTCGGATGAAAATATTACATTTTAATATTCTCAGAACTTAATTACGTTAATAAACAAATTTCGAGGCCTTTTCTGTTAGCCAGTCGAAGTTAATAAATTGCCAAATAATCGTTATGGTAATAAATGCTTACGAATCAAAGAAACTGTGTAGTTAATTATAATTATGCCCAAAACCACTCATGTCAAAATAGGCCAATTGGTTGTGAAACTGCAGCAACGAAATATGTTAAACGTTGACATTTATAAAAAAAAAAATGGAGAAGCAGAGATCGTGATATATGTTTTAAAAAACACTCTTTTATATTTCGTTTAACTGAGTTTGAGGTGAATTCTTTCTCTATAGTCAATAATTTGAAAGACTGCGGAAACAAAGACAGTGCCGAGTAAGAAATGAGAGCCACAGCGGCGTATGCTAGATTCCTATGATTCATAACAAATTACACGCGAGCTACACTGTTAAAAGTTTGCAGCAAACTGTCAGTCATTTGACTGTTTTTACAGAAAATGTTTACACAACCGTAATTTAACTCTATTCCGACCATATTATTGCCCATTTTATTGTCAGAATACAGTTAAATTACGTTTATGTAGCCGTTTTCTAAGAAAACTTTCAAAAGATTGGACTGTTTTCTGCAAATTTTTAGCAGTGTAGGGTAGTCCATAATTGAAGGGGAGGGGGGGGGGGGGGGATCTTGCTTTCGTCGTTTCTTTGACATGAATCCTAAAAAAATTGCTAATTGTTGTACAAATGAGAATGTTAAAGTTTGAGTTCAAAAAGATACCATTAATACCTGCATCGTCAGCCCAAAAGTAATAAAAAAACAGCTATTTTTAAGGTCTGTTGAGACAGGTGCTGCGTCATCTCCTACTTCTTCATCAAGTATGCCCCCTCGTGTCTTCAAAATGATGCGTCAATCATATGCGACTCAGGGGTTTTTCCTGCGAACAATAGAAAAGAAAAATACACTAAAATTTTTTATTGTACTTATGGAAAGATAAAATCAAACTAAACAATATTTCGAAATTTGCCAATGAATATTTACAATCAGATAATGAATAAAAAGAAAAGTGCCCAGTTAAACTGATGGCATTGAGCTCACAGGCTATTCCCACTAATTGAATATTATACTCTTATTTCAAAGAATAATGCCCACAAAAAGTAAATGAAGGGGGATTAACCCCCGTTCAACCACTTTAAACTTAACCAATGATCTTCCAAATCTAAACAGGGCAACACCTTAACATAATAAACCGGTGTACCAAATTTGCAGCAAATCAGATAATCCTGCATGAAAAAACCATTTCGCTAAATTAAGGGGAGTCTAACCCCTTCCCCCCTTTATATTTAACTAATGAACCTCCAAATCTAATTAGGAAAGCTCCTTGTCAGAATGAAAATAGAAAAAAGATTAAAGCAAATTGGATAATTCTGCATGAAAATCCATTTATCTAAATTAAGGGGTTGGGTATTGCCCCCCTTTCCCCTATTTATACTTAACCAATGAACCTCCAAATCTAATAAAGGAAGCACCATATTGGAATAAACCGTCATATCAAATTTGAAGCAAATCGATTAATTTTGCATGAAAAACCTTTTATCTAAATTAAGGGGGGTCTAGCACCAGCCCCCTCTTTAAACTTAACCAATAAACCTACAAAATTAATCAAGGCAGCTCCTTAACATAATAAACCGGTATACCAAATTTGGAGGAAATCGAATAACTCTGCATGAAAAACCCATTTATCTAATTTAAGGGGAGGGGGGTCTAACCCCTTTTCCCCCCTTTATACTTAACTAATTAAAATCCAAATCTAATCATGGCAGTTTCTTAACATAATAAACCGGTATACAAAATTTGGAGCAAATCGAATAATTCTGCATGAAAAACCCATTTATCTAAATTAAGTGGGGGGGCTAGTCCCCGTTTTCCCCTTTATACTTAACTAATGAACCTCCAAATCTAATCAGGGAGGCCCCTTAACATAATAAACCGATATACCAAATTTGGAAAAAATCGAATAATTCTGCATGAAAAACCCATTTATCTAAATTAATGGGGGAATAGCCCCCTTTCTCCCTTTATACTTAACCAATGAACCCCCAAAACTAATCAGGAAAGCGCCTTATCAGAATGAACCTAGAAAAAAAATTGAAGCAAATCGGATGTTTCTACCAAGAGTTATCGTGTTACGGACATACGTAGGTACAGTCGTGGAAAAAAAAAAAGACCCCTACTAACTCCTCAACAAATTATCGTAGAAGAAAGTTACTGGTATCGAACGATTGGAAATAAAGTTTACTTTTAAATGATGTATATAAAATTTGCTTAGGGGGCCATCTACATATTAAAACTAACCATAACTTTGTTTTTTTCAATAGCAGTACCCAATTCTGACATTATAAATCAACTTTACACCCTTCAATTAGCCTAAAAAAGAATTTTTATGCAATTCGTACGATAAGTTTCCGAGAAATTAATTATTTTAAAACGAGCGTATTTTAAGGGCTGTATCCAAATTGAAGTTCCGTACTGGATTGTTAACCGAGAGAGCCCCTACCTTGATCAAGGCACCTTAAGCGCCACTCAAGGAGTCAATGAAGCGTGTTAGATTACAGTACGGCAGAATAAATTTCAAAATGTCTACTCACTTCCATCATAGACGGCCCCTTAAACCATCATTTTGCCGTTTATTAAGCATAATTTGAAAACTACTTGGAAGAAAAATGTGAAATTTTTGAATTTCCATAAAACAGGACTTAATAAATCTAAATCCATCAAAAAAATTGTAGGTTGCAATTCATAATTTTTTCGAATATTAATTTAATAATTCATAATTCATATCATAAAATTATAAAAATTGCAAATTCAGCTTATTTATGTTTGGGTATATTAGTATTATTACTACAAAAAAAATTAGCACATTAGAAGCATAATTTCGGGAGATATAAATAAAAATATGAAAATGTAATTTAACATTATAAGCACTAAATTTTGAATGTTTATAATTCAAAAACTTATCATTCAAATGACTTCAAATTTGGTGTCTAGGCATAGTTTGAACCGGAGATTTGAAATATCTCGTTAAAATTGGGTATTGCTATTGAAAAAAATGAAGTTTGGATTCGTTATAATATGTAGATGACCCCCTAAGAAAATTTTATATACATCATTTAAAAATAGACTTTATTTCCAATCGTTCGGTACCAGTAACTTTCTTCTACGATGATTTGTTGAGGAGTTAATAGGGGGTGTTTACTTTTTTTTTCCCACGACTGTACATATATACATACATTAGGGTGAAACTAAAAAACGAGGTTTCGAATTTTATATTCTAATAGTGATTATTTTTTTCCTTTTTAACTCCATAAAAAGAAAATATTTTTCTTTTAATTTTAAAATGGTATTTTCCGGTTCCTTAAAGCGCCTGAATTTCCCTAAAAAACGAAAAAACGCCAATAATTGCATGAAGAGGTTTTTAAGCTTATTGTTAAATTTATCTTTTGCAAAATTAAATTAATTATGCGTTAATTTCTTGAAATAAAGAGAATAATTTAGTTTGAGTGCCTTAGAAAAGTTAGCCCCACTTTATTTGACTTTTGTAGAAGCCAGCGTCGTGGGCGTCGGCTTTCATTATCTCCGATTTATTTGGCTGCGACACATAACAAGTTAGTTCGATTTAACGTGTGTTAACTGTTTCTTTAATTATTTTTCAATAAACATTCGGTGTCAAAAGTGGCAGTCTGTTAACGTACCTAAATCTAGGTAATTGTTGAAGTGTCCTGTATTTCGTGAACCAAAACAATTAACATTAAACTGTCATCTTTGACGAACATATGAAGATGTTATGAAGCATTATTTTTGGGTTCAATTTAACTTAAAATCTGACTGCTGGAATCTGGTACACACTATTTCTAAAATATCTAAAGCTGTTGAGGATACAATTAAAAGTTTATTGCTGAGACCTTCAATTTCAACGGTTTATGATACATAAATTATAAAAAATGATTAGAGACAAGAGCGAGAAATGTCAAAATTTGAAGAAAAATATTAAGATTAGAAAGAATAATCCCACATCCAATATAAAACTGCAAAATGTTAGGTAATCCTGCAAAAAGCATTTCTTTGTGTAAAAGCACTAAATATTATCGTGTATCAGAACAAGAAAGTCACTTTCTCAAACACCAAAGAGAGATGGGATGATGGCAATAGTATAAATAGATATAAAAACTATAAAAAATATGTAGCAAGACTGGAAAAGGAAATATCAAGGGAAAAAGTTATTTTAAAACAAAAAAATGATGTTTTGATTGAATGATCGACAAGTGTAAAAAATAGTTAGGAAGAAAATAGTTCAATCGGTTGTTTTTCTAAACCTGAATTTGATAATCAACAAAGTGAAAGAACCCGAGTATTAGACAGAACTGCAAATATTATTGCAAATGGCACCTTAGAAGATATGGGTATTTCTGATGATAAAAAAAGAAAAGGTAACTGAAAGAAGGTCTTGAAGACGACAATGAGGAAAGAAAAGGAAAGACGAAATGAGTTAATTTTAGAAGGTTAGTATTTTGATGGCAGGAAGGATAACACTATGATAACTGAAGCAGAGGGTAAAAAGTATAACTAAGAATCATTAAATACGAACACCTGGTCTTAGTTCAAAAACCAGGATAAAAATATATTGGTCATATTTCATTGACATCTTCTTCTTATATTAATATAGCCACTGCAATTTTGGTGTATTTTCAAAATAATAATGCAGACATTTCAAGTTTGAAAGTTATTGGGTGAAACAGAAACGCTTTTAATGCAGGATGCAAATCTGGAGTTGTTAAAACATCGAAAGCAATACCCTAAAATTTTTATAATGGATAATTTGATTATTACATGCAAATGAACTTTTTTCTTAGATACTTATTTCAACATCTTGCTCGAAAAACTACGGGTACAAAAGGATTTTCTGGACCAGTAGGAAAGCGACTTGAAAAAATGCAAACATATTGAAATTATAGACTATAAAAACATTGATCCAATCTTGACGGACTGATCAGATGAAGAACTTAAAAATGTACTAACAGGGGATACACCTGAATTTTAAAATTTCCTTGTCATACTCAAACAGTGGAAACGTGTGTCAAAATTGTCCCGCGAGCTGCGTCAACAGTCTTTAAATATTAAGCAAAAGATGGCTTAATCTTGGGAAAGTTGAATTCCTACAATGTAATGACAAAGTTTGCCTAAAAAGACAGTAGGTTGAATATCCAATTGAATTAATCCATAACAAAGGGAGGTAAGGAGGGTGGAAGTCGATATTTAACCACCTCTTCGTGGTGACTTCTGGATAGTATTTGCTAAAAAAAAGTAGATATGAGCTAACAGCTACGTTGTTTACCTTAAGTTACTTTATACTGAAATTTCAAAATTTTGACCTCCTTGAGGAACCGGAAAACAACTTAATTTAAAAAAACCTTTTCAGCCAAAAGTTTAGACATCCAAAAAGGAAAAACGTTTTCACTATTACACATTAAAACAAAAAATATTTTTTTTTTTACCCTATACTTAAGTTCCACCCTAACATACATACAGAACCGGTGGGCACATTAGCTCTCAGGCTTTGATAGCCTATGAGCTAAAAATCGGATGTGGTAAATGTCAAGGATAGACATGTCTATTGTAAGAGAGCAAAAAACTTATATAAGCTATTGTTTAAAAAATATTTAAAAATTGGGGGAAAACAACTGAAAAAAAATAGCTAGAATCATGTATTAGATAGAAGACCTGCATTATAACTTACAAGGGAACCACTTTAGGTGTTGCTCGCACCTAGAGTCGAGACCTGGTGCATTTTGTAGCCCTATGCATAAAAGTTAGAGAACCGATAAAAATTCTTTGTTAAAATCATATTTTATATATTTTTTTATATTTATAATTTTTTATTACTGGATTTTTATTTGTTAGTTTTACACCAAAAGAGAGTTAAGTTGCCAGATATGGCACTTCAAAATTTTCACTAGCTTTATACTTGTAATAGGTTTACGTCCAAACCATTACAACACGGTGCGTAGCGAAAATACTGAGCTAGGTTTGCCGGAAATCTGTACGGGACGAAAAAGACGCCAATCTTTCCCCGCCAAATATGTAAATATACTATTGTATTTTTTTTAAATCAAATTCGTAGGTTCTTGAAGGAATTTTAAAACTTTTTTCAACATTTTATAGTTATTATTGACTAATTTATATTTTTAACTATTTTTTTAAAAAAAAAAACTTTTACTTTAACAGCCCGAAAAATGGTCTCGAAAATTGCATTTTCAGAAAGTTAAACTGCTGTAAAATCAAAAAATATTATTTTAACAAAAAAATTTTATCGATTCCCAAACTTCCTAATATAGAGCTTTAAAATGCACCAGGTTTCAATACTAGGTGCGAGCAACACCTAAAGTGGTTCCCTTGTTAGTGCTAACTTTAAAGTGATTCCTGTCTAAGTTCAATATTAACTAGTATTTTGTGGCCATCACAAAACATTCTTCTATATAAAACACTTCAATTAAATCATTTAAATAGTAGGGGAGACCGGGGTTAGCTGTGCCAGGGGCAAGTTGTGCCATCTAGCTTCCTGACTGAGCCAATAGGTTGCAGCACCTGTTGCGTCATGTGAGTGAAGAGGTTGATTGTCTCAGGGTGCTGCGTATGTTTTGAAGTATAGCGTTGCGTTTTTTTTTAGATAAAAATATTTATCTTGTTTTCTATCGTAAAAGTAAATTTTGCGACCTACGTTGGAATCGTCATTGCCACTAGCGATACTGAGGTATGTAAACTTCCCTAACATTATTTAAATGCTTATATTTTGAGCTGTTATTCTATGTATTTTATTTGTTAATCATGCCAACATTTCAGAAACTAATGAATAAAGTTCAAAATGGCGTAACGCGGGGCTAGTTGTGACGAAGTCTAAGAGGCACGTTGTGACAGTGTCACTACTTACCCCAGCATAATTAGCAAAACATTCTACAATCAGGATGTATGTGGATGGGTTGAAATCGCATCCCGGAAGCACTGTGACGACCTACGACATACCAGGTATTGTCAAAATAGCCCTTCCTAGTGCTGCCACTCCAAAAATATTCAAGCAGGATTTCGTTGTAGTGGAATTTGGGAATTTAATAGGAACATTTTTACAGATGAAGACTTCCTATGTTCCTGAGTAACTGATTGACCGTTATACATCAGAGGTGAGAGCGTTAAAGACCAAAATGACAATGAAAAAAAAATTAGTAAATATAAAACTGTTAATAAACCAAGCACTTCAGCAATAACATTAAACAATGATGGTGAGATTGCAGGACCGTCTTCAGAAGTAAGAAATCTCATTGAATTAGATGATTATATGACAATCGATAATAGCAATGTGTCAGTGGTAAGTGTTACAGAAATAAGACCACTCACTAAAGCAGGACCTCAAAAAGGCAAGCGATCTATTCGTAAATGTTTGAAATCTGCCATTCTAACAAGCACACATGTAAGAGAAAAAATTCGAACAGAACAAAAAGCAAAAGAACCCAGAAAACAAATTGAAGAAGAAAAAGCAAAAAAGGAACTGTATGGAAAGGCCAAGCAGTGCATAAAAAAATTGCACCAAGGTTATTGAATAAAATGAGAAGCAAGTATTGGATAGCTCTGAAGATGACGAAAATAGCTTATGTCTAGTTTGTTTGGAGCAATACAAAATTTCTAGACCCGGTATAGACTGGGTGCAATTCATGACATGTAAAAGATGGGTGCATGTCAAATGTACCAAAAATGAAACTTATTATATTTGTATTAACTACAAATCAGACGCTGAAATAAGCGATGACAATGAGTGATTAAAAACATAGGATATAGGCCTACACGTTGTAGTACGCTACCGAGTCAATGATGAATATGGCCAAAGATTAGTGTTGGCTTACTTTTTATTTCTTTCCTGATTAAGACAGTTTTTTTTTTCTTTTTATTGCTAAGTGTCTCTAAAAGTATCTTTATAAAGGACTAAGAGTTTACAAGTGTTAACAATTTAACTATTTTATTTTCATTTGATTTACAATATTATTAAAACATGAAAGTGTTTTTTTGTGTTAAGAACGTTATAAATGAAGAAATGTCTCATTCTTGATTTAACATATCCCATTTAATCGCCTTTCTTACATAATTTGTATATGTTACTATGTAGTTGTATGTGTCATTTATGTGTCACAATGTGCCCCAAGCATGTCACAACTTGTCCCGTAGCGGGGGTTAGTAGTGACAAATTTCGAGGTTACGCAGAATTCATTTTTTGTTATGAAAAACGTTAATAATGTTAATAGAGTTTTATAAATACGTTACGCAAGATTTACTCTAATGATATGATACACTAAATGTTTCGCTTCAGTTCAAATCTTACGGCTAATTTCAAAAATGTCGAAAATGTCACTACTAGCCCCGGTCTCCCCTACAAGAAATTACATCAATTTAGCACCAATTCATATCAAAGTATATCTGAATTTGAAGTTTGATGAAAATCCGTGCATTAGTTATTAAGATAGAGCTATAGGGGAAATTCTGAGACATGTAGCATAGCAGCTCCTGTTGAGAGATTTGCACCAAAACATAAAGAACACAAACATAAAGAAGAATCATATCGAGGTATACCTGAATCTGAAGTTTCTTGAAAATCCAAGCATTAGTTCTTGAGATAGAGCTATTGCGGTAATCGTAAAAATGCAGCATAGCAGCGCCACCTGTTGATCTATTTACTTCAAAACATAAACAGCACTAATTCATATCCAGGTATATCTGAATCCGAAGTTTGTTGAAAACCAAAGCATTATTTCTTTAGATAGATCTTGAGATAGATTGCAGAAAGCGCAAAAAATGCAGCGTAGCAGCACCACCTGTTGAGCTATTTACAACAAAATGTACAAAACGTCAATGCATGTCAAGGACTAACTGAATCTGAAGGTTGGTGAGAATCCATGCATTATTTCTTGAGATAGAGCTATTGCAAAAATCGTGTAAATCCTGCAAAAGGCAGCATAGCAGCGCCATCTGTAAGGGCGATTTACACCAAAACGTTAAAAGCTCCAACTCATATCAAGGAATAACTAAATCTGAAGTTTGATGAAAATCTGTGCATTACTTCTTGAGATAGAGCTATTGCAGAAATCGCGAAAAATACAGCATAGCAGCGCCACCTGTTGGGCGATTTAAACCAAAAACTAATCAGCACCAATTTATATTGGGGACTACTAGAATGTAAATTTTTATTAAATTCCGTGCATTAGTTCTTGAGATAGAGCTCCCACAAAATTTGTGTCACATACAGACAGACAGACTCACAGAACCACAGACTCAGAGACAGACATTTTGTAAAAACATGATTTTCGGAATCTCTGACCCCTAAAACGTGTAAATCCGTCGAAAACCGGAAGTCGAAAATTTTCATGAATCCAATATTTTCTTCTTGTAAAGATAGAAGAAAGTAAAAATGATGTTATTGTAAAGATAAGCCAATGATTAGCCAATGAGCATAGTAATATGTATTTTTGAAAACTATGCCTAAACTTACTGGAATTTCTCCGCCTTGTTTAGCGGTAAATGGAGTATTTTTCCTAATTTCAAAAAAAAATTTACCACTTTAATTGCAAACTAGCTTTTTATCAAAAATTTTCAACTTGCATGGATCACTTCGTTCAGAAGCCACAGTAATAGAAATAAGTGGCGATAGTTTTGATCCATTACTTACAGCTCTTGAAGAACGAATTGAAAATAAACGAGTAATAATTGACATTCATGTTCAAGGAATATTGAAACTTGAAAAATTACATTTCAAATCATCTAAGAGTTTCAAAAATATTACTGAAACTGTTAATGGGTCAATCCATTTCAAGTGGTCCAGCACTGGTTGTTTCACCATTTTTAAAAAATCTGAATTTTTTTGCACAACAACCCTAACATGATGGAAGTTCAAAATGACTATTTTAATTTCATTAATTTTTGTTTGTGCATGGCGGCCATCTTTGTTTCATCGTCTGCCACAATTGTTTCATATGAAGGGTTTACGGAATTGTAAATAACTCATCGTTTATTTCTCCAATTCAAGCGCGGATTAAGGCAATTAGTACAGAATACATTGAGCTAAAAAATTGTTAATAGAGTAGTTTCCGAAAATAAATCCTTAAGGGTGAAATTTCAGCATAAAATTTCAGTGTTTTAGCAAAATTTGTCAGTTTACAAGAGGAAATTTTTCTAGCAAGGAAAAGTGTCAGCATGACATAATGTTTTTTACAAATAGGCCGAAAGCACTTGTACTCACACGCCAATTTCCAGATCAGGGACTTGCTTTCTTTTCGCTAAAAAAATCCCAAATTTTCCAAAAATGTCAAAAATCGCATTTTTTAGGCTTTGATATGTCTGGTGGAGCAGGAGATAAAAATCTGAAGTTCTGGTTTCTGACAGTATTTTATAGTAGTGTTATGCACAAGAAAATTCAAGATGGAGATTTGACTACAAGCTGAGATATGGTAACGGCAACATGTCAAAACAATACTGCCAAACTATTGTTTTGTTGTAGTCACAGGTAAGTATTTATCTCAGAGTGTTATTTAAATTCCTTTTTTACCCGACTGAAAAGAAGCGTTATGTGTTTCGCGCGTATCTGTGTATTTGGATTTCTTTATACCCTCGAAACATCTCAACGGCTGGATGGATTTTAATGAATGAGATCTCTTTCACTTCGTCTTAACGGCCCGATGGTTATAGGCTAGGTTTTGTTTTTATAAATTCAAAATGGCTGCCGTAAAATACAAAATAGCGGTAGAGACAAAAAAAATTGCGCACCCTATTTAATGGTCTATCATTGGATAGGTCTTTCAAAATGAAGACGATGTTTCATTGACTATGTTACAGTCAGAAGCTCCGTTTAAATATTACGGAACCTGGGAGTTGTGTATATAGGATCTATAGCTTTACTCAAACTCTACCCATCGTACACATCTATAGACCTCATCAAAACAGTGTTTATAGATACGAACTAACAGTTAAACACAACTTAAAAGTCATCAATACAAGTAAATAAAAAAATAGGTAAGTAATATAAAAAAATATTTTAAGTTAATTCCTACTTAGGTCAATAAGAGATTTTTTTCTCCCATTCTTCTTTTCTGTTTAGTGGCGCTTAAAATGCCTTTATCAAGAAGAGGGCTCTCTCGATTATTGAAAATTAATTAATTTAATTAAATTAATGAATTAATATTTGAAAAAAACTTGAAGTGTCATCCACTACAAGTTAAAAAAAAATTTATTTGAGCTTGATTGGATGAATAATAAGTATATTATTAATGATTGAAAATTTGAACAATATATATATAGCGAGAGTGTGAGCTAATAGTAGGAATTAAAAAAAATAGTTTGACATTGATGAGAAATAATTAATTAGTTCGCTTTTTACGCAGTCGAGTTTTTTGATTTTTTAAATTTAATAGTTTATTTATTAACTTTAAATAATAGTAACAGAAAAAAAAAGCCTTTTGAAAAGCTTAGCAGTTAATTTTGAAAATAATTGTGCATAAGGCCTACATTTTGTATGGTTTCAGTAATTTTTGTTTTTATTTTAGTAACTAAAAGAAATCTCAGCACTTTTACATCAAGAGAAAATTTTTTTTTATACAAGACCTGAGAAAAAAACACTACAGTGAAAGAGAAAAGCTGTTAATGTTGACATACTTGTTGAGACATGATCAAAGTGTCAAAACACATTCCTGCTTGTTGGTTTAAAAAACGCAATTTTAATGCTGCTTGCCAGTCTCTTATACTTCTTCCGACCACAAGTATGTTCCTGTAAATGAAACATTTATAATATGTTACCAAGCATTAGCATCAAGTAATTTTCACAAAGTAAAGATATCCAAAGCCCCTTCAAAATTCATACTGCAGAAAAATTACATTGCTGCATGATAAGAAGTAAGCTAGGAATTATTAAGGATGTGAGACTTGAACTTAGTGATTTCAAAGTACGTTTCTATGAGTCAGCCGAGACATGAATTTCAGTGAAGTTATCAAGGGATGACAAGACTTGGTTCCTATAAATAAAATTTTGAGAAAGATCACCCCTATGGAACTGACAACAATAACTGGTCGAACTCATAACATCTCTCCTAAATTCGGTGAAGATATTTTTCAGATCTTTGTTGAACGTATATATTCACTTAGTAAATTAAATATTTGTTATTACACTGTTTTCAACAAACCATATTTCGTGTGTAAATATTGTAATAAAGCAGATAAATCTAATTCATCTAAAGGTGCTCTTAATAGCATTTATTGACATCTTTTCCTCGCTATATCTCAACTTGCAGTCAAATCTTCACCTTTAGATTTTTTTGCAGAATAGTACCATACAATACTATGAAAATCCATAATTTCATATTTTTATCTCGTGCCCCACCAGAGATGTCAAAGCTTCAAAAGTGCGATTTTTGACATTTTTTAAAAATTTGGGGGGTTTTTTAGCGAAGAGAACTCAAGTCCCAGATCTGGAACTTGGCGTGTGAGTAAAAGAACTTTCGGCCTATTTGTAAAAAAATTATGTCATGTTGACAGTTTTCCTTGCCAGAAAAAATTCCTCTTGTAAACGGACAAATTTTGGAAAAAAAAACTGAAACTTTATGCTGAAATTTCACCAATATAATTATGTCAACATTAACAGCTTTTCTCTTTCCCTATTATGTTATTGTCTCAGATCTTGTATATATTTTTTTCTTTATGTAAAAGTGCTGAGGTTTCTTTTAATTACTAAAATTACTTACAACAAAAATTGCTGAAACCATACAAAATGTTGGGCCTTAGGTATAATTATCTTTTTAATTGATTGCTAAGCTTTGAAAAAGACTTTATTTTCTGTTGCTATTATTTAAAGCTAATAATAAAAAAAAATGACACTCTGAGATAAATACTTACCTGTGACTACAACAAAACATTTTTGAAAAAATTGGGATTTTTTTTTGCGAAGAAAAAGCAAGTCCCAGATCTGGAACTTGTCGCGTGAGTACGAGTACTTTCGGCCTATTTGTAAAAAAAAAATTATGGTATGCCGACAGTTTTCCTTGTTAGAAAAATTTTCCTCTTGTAAACGGACAAATTTTGGAAAAAAACTGAAGCTTCATGCTGAAATTCACCAATAAGGATTTATTTTCGGAAACTACTCTATTATCAAATTTTTAGCCTAATGTATTCTGTACCAATTGCTTTAATCCGCACTTGAATTGGAGAAATAAACGATGGGTAATTTACAATTCCGTAAACCCTTTATGTGAGAAAATTGTTACAGACGATGAAACAAGGATGGACGCCATGCACTAACAAAATTAATAAAATTAATATAATAGTCATTTTGAACTTACATCATGCTAGGGTTGTTGTACAAAAAATTTCAGATTTTTTAAAATTGACCAAGCAACAAATAAATGATTTTCTGGACCACTTGAAATGGATTTACCCTAATAATATCTTAAGGCTGTAAAAGTACTTAAATTAAATTGTGATGATCTGAGGAATGCTATATTAGTTAACACTCTGTTAAAAACAACAACAACAAATATGCAACAGTTTTTTTTAATTAAATTTAGTAATTGTAAATTTGGGGGTAGAAAAAGGGGGTGCGGTGCTAGTTGACACGATTGCAACCCTTCTGTTCATCTAAAACTAAATGAAAAAAAATTCTTAATAAGTAAGAATGTCTTTATAGCCCCTACATAAGAGAAACAGGGAAAAAAATGTGCTCGCAAAATGGCGGCTGTCTGAAATAAACTGTCAAGTGCGAGTACTACACGCGCAAGAGGGTTCCGTACAATAATATATGAATTAGTAAGTGTATTATTTAAAAAATGCCGTTGCTAAAAGAATACTAAGACTTTTTAAAAACTATACAACATAGTTTTGGGTATAGCTGTATAGTATACATGGTGCAAAAGAAAGTCCCTTTGAAACAGTCCCTTTAATGCAAACGACAGCAGCACCCCTAGTGGAGAAATTTCGAAGATAGCCATTGCAAAGCGAAAAGAAAAGAGGTAGAGCAAATTTTCCAAATAGAAAGTTTTA
The DNA here is from genome assembly GCA_963932465.1 of Maratus speciosus. Taxonomy (NCBI): domain Eukaryota; kingdom Metazoa; phylum Arthropoda; class Arachnida; order Araneae; family Salticidae; genus Maratus; species Maratus speciosus. The sequence goes on along the minus strand of OZ010788.1, from coordinate 374,535,908 downwards.
GAGCATAAATAAATTAATACGAAACAACATCTGGTTCACACGGAAAAGATAAATCGTCGCCTGCATATCCAAAAATGTCCGAAATCAATGAACGACGATTCTACTTTGCTTATTCACATTCCGGAAATGTAGCAGTGCACAATTGCAGATTATGACGTTGTACTGTGCTGCAATGTCTGTAAAGATTTAATTTACAATGCATTTAAAATTTTAGAATAACCCTTCTCAGGGCCAGAAGAATTCTGTTCGTAAACTGATGAAATAATTGACTGACACCAGAATATTCAAACGAATTTCTTAGAAAACAAAACCCCGCTAATTTGCACTTTCATTACAAAAGCAAAATTTTATTAAAATATTCTTGGTGCCATTTGTCAGTTTTGGAATTAAAATTAGGTGGCTAGACCGTCTAGCCACCGCCCTTGAAAGGGTTAAATCTATGTCGTCGTATTGAAGAGGCTTGCAAAAGACGCTCCATGCTGAGAAATGTGCATGCAGAATTACTCTCACGAATGCAAACGTGCATCGTGAACAATGGCGAACTTTTCGAACATACTGAATAATAACATTTTATCACTGTGAGAAAGTTTATCTTTTATTTTGTGTGTGTGACGTTATCAAAATGTATTGAGATAAGTACGTTATAGCATAAATTGCTCATATTTCTTCATACTTCTGACAATTTCATTCAAACGTTTACACAAAATGGAGTGCATCAATTTCGGACATTTTTGGGTAAACAGGCGAAGATTTATCTTTCCATGTAAACCAAATGCCGTATTCTATTAATTAATTGATGCTCTAAAACTTTCTAACTGGAAAATTTGCTCTATCTCTTTTCGGTTTCGATTTACAGTGGAAATCTACCACTAGGGGGCGCTGCTGTCGTTTTCATTAAATCGGGCGTAGTCGCTTTACTATACAATTACCTAACTTGCATAGCTGTATAGATCTCCGTTCACAAGTATTTTCAGGTTAAAGGGATTTTCCTTTGCACCCTGTATACTAGAAAAGTATAAATGGATATACCAGGAAAGTTCAAAGATATATGGAACCTAAATAATGGCAAATATAGCTATTCTGTATATTTGTTATTCCATACAGGTTTTCAGTTAACCTTTAAAGGCATAGTAAGTGTATTGAGAGAGCCATTCATTGGAAACTAGTCGCGAATCCCATAGTATTTATGTGATTAATTCTCATTAAATTTGTCTGCTTTTAACAATTTGATGTTTATTCCTTTTATTCTGCTACTGGGCATTGCATTACATAAATATATCTTTAAAAAATTTTATCTAGGCTTTAAAAGCCGATGGAGCATAGAATACGCCGTCCTTGTCATTATGTATGGTCAAACCGTCCGTGTCTTTAAGGGTTAATATCTCGGCTAATTACCGACGATTTTTTCCGAAATTCATGATCAACAATGCTTTTATACTTCTGCTACGATAGGTACCTCCATCTCTGTCCAACACTTTTGCTGAAGGCCGTGAATTGAAATTTGAGTGTAACGGAAAAATGCGATTTTCTCAAAAACTATGTGATCTACGGTAATCGCTATAATTTTCCTGCAAAGTTTAAATTAATGTCTACTACCTCTAATTTTTTCATAATTTTAGTTTCAATAGATTCGGAATTAGATGGGGGGGGGACATATTTTTGCACTACATTTACCAGTATAACTTTGAAAATATAATATCTAAAATTAAATGAAATATATTTTTGATTTCAGCGTTACGAAAGCTTTCACACGATACCCCACACGATATACAAAGAAAAGATTTTTTTCAAGTAACTTAATTAGCCCCTCTACATTTTTCCAAAATATATTTATGAATATTTATTAATCTGTAAATATGTGGGTTAATAGTCTTTATTACTTCCCCCAATTTGAACTCTCCACGTTGCATAGTTTACGTGTAAAAGGACTGTGACAGACAGACACAGGAGTGATCTTATAATGGTTCTGTTTTTACTTTTTAAGTACGGAACCCTAAAAAAGGCATTTTTTTACATTTTTTTTTCATAATTTTTAATTTTTTAAAATAGTAAAAAAAATTATTTTGTTACAAAAATGGTAGTGACGATAAAAAGTTTTACATTGAAGGTTGGTACAAAATTTGAAGTAAAGCGGCTAAATAGACATTGAGATATTATGTGAACCTTAGTGTAAAAAGAAATTTTGAGAAATACACAGTAATGTATTGCAGTGATAAAAATTAATGTTTGGTGTGTAAATGCCAAGCATAGTGCTGATTTAAATTCTCTGCACTGGGTTCCATTGGTGACTGGTCAAATCTTTACAATATCTAAAAATGGTCGAGTAGTCGGGTATTGTCCACCTTATAATCTCCGATTTTCTCCGGTGTGACGGACTTGGTTGCAGCGTCATTAAAATAGCTATAACTCCTTAAATTATTGGAAGTTTAAAATTTTCTCAAAAGCATATATTGTTAATGGTCTGAATTTTAAGAATATGCAAAAAAAAAAAAAAAAAAAAAAAAAAAAAATTCTTGACCAGAATAACCCCTTAAAGCTTCAATATCTGAAATTAACTTTTAGAAAAATATTTCATTAAACTTAAAATGTCGATCACACTTTCAAACAAAAATGGTGATTTTTCGGAAAATTTGTCATATTTAGTATTGCTTGATATAATTGATCAAACTTCTAATGACCAGTTAGATGTTTCACAATTAAAATTTCATGGAGAAAAAACGCTTTCAGATCCTACATTTGACCTTCAAAATAAATTTATTAATTGGATCTGAACTATTTTTCTAATTATAAAAACCAAAAAGTTTAAAATCTTTTGATGAGCGTCTCCAATTTCAAAGCAGTGTGTTTGTATATTTGGTTATGGAAACTATTAAAAATTCAAGTTCTTCTCACTTTACTGGATTGATCTCGAAAAGCGATAATTTAGACACTTCTAAAATTCTCTAATTTGGAATCCTTTTATAAGAAGTTTATTAAAGGTTATAAATGCTCCAAAACTGTGAAAAATTAGCATTCTAAAAAGCACTCGAATTATATTCATAAAGATGATGATTCTAGATAATATATAGTCCGTTTAATAGTTAAGGGGAAAAAAATGATTCGTTTTTTGATTCCATATACTTAGCAGAAATGCCATGAAAGGATCTTTTGAATAAAATAAATGTATGTAAAACTGCATTTTTCTAAAGTAATGAATTTTTATTAAAACATCCTCCTTTAAATCACGCGTACAATTCAGAAAATTCAAGCTATCATTATGTATCATATTCCTAGTTTCAATTCAGTACGTTACCATCTGGTATTATCTTGCGTGGAATGCAACTTCCTGTGCTTCAAGAATTAAATTATATGTAACCTGTCCATGAGTTTAATAATAAATCAACCCCATTCATGTTACTGATTATGTACAATCATATCATATTCAAGAAAGTACTAATTCAACAATTTTTGTGTGTCCTTCAAATACCGTGACAGTCCAAAAGAATTTCTGAAAATTTTTAGCTTGGTTAAAATGTTATAAACGATAACACATACTCTGTAATATCACTAATAAATCTTGTGCATATGTTCAGCATAATTTAATACTATATAACAGTACCAGAATTGTCTTATACTGTACTGTGTAATCCAAATTATTTAATGAAATGTGTACATTCGTTAAAATATGTTCCTGGTGATTGTCAGGTTAAGGTACTGAGATTCGTTTTAATTTCTAAGTGCATTATAGTTGAATTGCATCGATTTAGTGGCGCATCTAAACACACTCGTGTTAAATCAGCATACTTGTTCAAATAAAAGTGAAGGACATGCCAAATCAATTCTTCGGGCAGAAAATCAAGTGTCTTTGCTGTAAAAGCATTGATAACAGTTGGTGTTCTAGAAATTCAGTTCTAACATGTATACTTACGGTCTTGAGCGATTATTGTAATATGAGTAAAGACCTTTCTACACAAACTCCATTCTTTCTTTCGATACTGGGTACTTTCTTCGCAAACCAAAATCATCTGTTGGACTTCAATATATAATTGAAAGTACAGGGACTTAAAACGGCCTTTAGAGGCGCTAATTGAAGCTGTCGGCACAGGAAAATTGTCCTTTTAACTAACCTTAAAGTGCCATTGAAGTTATTCTTTATTGTAAGTGCGTTTGAAAGTTTTAGATATTCATATTCAATAATTTTTACTTTGTCATATAACACAGACCACAAAAGTCGCATAAAGTATGAAATTGTGAAAAAAAATCATTTTGAACTAATTAAAAATACATGTATTTCAGTGTACTTGCATGGAGTTTTCCTGAAGCGAGAATTTATATCTTTTCTCCATCAGATGGTCCATGCGAGCACTTGAATCGCGAATATTCCATTTTTGGTATTCTAACAAATATATTACCTAGAGTGTTAGAAATCTGTAGATTTTGTTGCATAGTCACTTCACCGCTTTTATAGAAAACGATTACTTGACTGTACTATGGAACATTCTCGTGGTCAAAATTGAGATATTCTATAAAGGCGGTAGTGTGACTATGCAGTTAAATCTGCAGATTTTTAACAGTGTACAGTGGCACTATTTATATAGGTAATGATATTTAATTTTGACTATCAATTCAAAAACTATTGTAACTGTAATTTCAAAGATTTTCTAAATAATTTTATTTAAAAAATTTGATGAAAGTCTAAATAACTTTTCATATATTTTGAGTTTCATATTATATTTATGAATAATTTAATGTATCAAAAGTAAAGTAAGTATAATTTCTGTTGATGAAATAAAAGTGCAAGTGACTGTAAGATATTTTACAGTTTTCTGAATTTCCTAAGAGATGAAAATGTTGTTATGTATTATAAGGATAGTTTATTTAATATATAAAAGAGAATTAAAAAAGAACTTGTAAAATTTTAATAAAATATTATTAGTATGCATATTTATATTAAGTGTTTTCTAAATTATTTACCGAAAGTAAAATTTAGAGAAAATTAGCATTGCAATTTATGGCTCGGTATTTCACTTAGTATCAAACCCAGATATTTTACATATATTTTTTTAAATAGTGAAATGATTAGTCTAGCATTTGCTTTCATTTAAGATTGGATGCACTATAATTACAAAATTTTTGTTTTGATATTTTTGCTTCATCAATATTCATGCATATTATTGCTGCAAAATTCACTAACACAGTTCCAAAATTAAATGACAAGCTATGCCCATCATGAGGATTCAAAGGATATGAAATTCCGTGAATTAGTTCTCGAGACATGACTATTGCTATAATCGTGTAAATCCTGAAAAATGCATTATAGCAGCGTTACCTGTTAGGTAATTTACACGAATATCTAATCAGCAACAAATGTCAACGTCTAACGTAATCTGAAGTTTCATGACAATCCGTGCTTTAGTTTTTGAGATAGAGTTTTTGTGGAAATCTTAAAAAAATCTGCACAGCAGCGCCACCTGTTGGGTGATTTACTCCAAAACTTAAACAACACAAATTTATATATGATTTATATATAACTGAATCTGAAGTTAGATGAAAATTCGTTCATTTGTTCCTGAAATAGTGCTATTGCGATAACCGTCAATAATGTAACATAGCAACGTCACATGTTGAGTGATATACACCCAAATGTAATCAGCACCAAATTATATCAGGAAAAAAGAGGATTTAAAGTTTGATGAAAATCTGTTCGTTAGTTCTTTAGATATAGCTACTGCTGAAATCGGGAAAATGGAGCATAGCAGCGCCAACTGTTGGCGATTTTATTAAATTCCGTTCATCAGTTCTTGAGATAGAGCGTCAACAAAACTTGTGTCACATACAGAAAGACTCACAGACAGACATTATGCAAAAATATTTTTTTTTCGTGATCTTTAACCCCAAAAACGAGTAAATCGGTCGAAAACTGGAATTCTAAAATTCACAAATCCAATACTTTCTTCTTCTAAAGATAGAAAAAAGTAAAAATTGACTCATTCGATTATACAGTTGATGTAAATAGATTGTAAATAAAGTTTGTGTATGTATATCTATGTATAAGCTAAATGCATACAGTTAAGTTGTATCTATTGTAGATAACCTTTTCGTTAAATGTAAATTTTCATTAAGAATGTATGGTTTATTTAACATTAGTTGTTTATTATTATTATATTATATAATTATAATAAAATATTATAATTATTTATATTATATAATTTTAATTTTGATTATATTGGATTAATATGTCAATTTCATGTATTTTGAAATTTGCAATTTTAAAGTTATGAGGAGCATATTGCGTCATCTCCGTCGCCATCAACATATACGTTCTTTCGTGCCGTCAAAATTACTATCTTAGTCAATCAAAACCAAGCCCTAGTCATAATATAACAGCAAATCAACACTCTGCCTGTGGAGATAACATAACTAGAACTTTAATTCACTTATAAAACTGTCCTTTGAATTATATATTTCTTACTTTTTATCAGCCTGTCTTAACGTTATCCGATGGAGATCAAACTTTGAAAATATATTTTTTTCACCAGAAGGCACATTTCTCAGGGGTTCCCGCCAAAGAAATTCGGACATTGATTTCTGCGAAAACACTATATTATAACAGAGTACAAAAGAGGAAGGTGGGATTTGTCTTCGTTTCTTCGATGGGGATCTCTAGAAAGTATCCAATTTGTGTATCTCGATCAGATAACGTAATGACCTGCCTCATTAGTCCTAAGTTAATTTTTGGTGACCACCTTATTGAAAGCGAATTAACTTTATCAACCAACTATCTCTGCATAATGCTTTTATTAGATTTTACTGACTTTGATTGTAAAACGCATCGTATTAGAGCATAGAGATATTAACCATTTCTTTTAAATTTATTCTGTTCGTAACTGCAATTATTTAAGTTATAAAAATTCTTCACAATCGATATAATACCATTTATAATAAAAAAATTAATAATGTATAACATGTAACAATTGTAAATTAATATCAATAATTTTCCAACCTCGTTAGTTTAAGATATTTCTAAATATATTTTACTTAATTATGTTTTTATAATGCTACATGATTTTATGTAAAGTGAAAACAAACGTGTGAGGAAATATGTGTGAAAAATGAGTAAAAATATAGCAAGATGTGTTAGTTTTTAATTATTAATATAATTTGAAGCTGAATCCTATCCATGATCTCTGCTTGGCTTAAATATACATAAGACAGATTTTACATTCTGCACTTTGATGTACATGTTCGCTCTTAAGCATAATAATATATTGATATTTTGAATTAATATCAATCAATGTCAACGAAATTTAATATGCATACTTAATAAATTGATATTCGAAAAGCAGTGGATCAAACTAATATTATTCAGCATTAAATATCTGGCGACGCTGTCAAGTATTTATTAAAATTTATTAACAGATAAACAATAACTAAACATATTATTATAACTTATATTAGTTTCCTTTATGAAAACATTCAGACTTCAAGTTGTTTAATTAATGTCTTTCATGTAATTTTAAATACACTTAATTTTACTTCATACACAAATTACTTCATGCATAGTTTAAGCACGTATAAAAGGGGAAGCAAGGTAAAACAGCATAGCCAGATAAAACCGGATATTTGGCTTTAGACGGAACTAGAAGAGCATATATTCGTTAACACGTTAAGCGCCACGTCAGCCACCGGTGGCTGACAGCGAACTTTTCGTTTTAAAACGCGTCATTCACCGATGGCTGACGTCTAAAATACGATACAAAACTGAAAAAATGTACATTGTTTTAAATAATTACTGAACACATATTTAAAATTTACCTACCTTTTATTTATTACAGGATTATACTTTCTTAAAAATTACTTTAAACATTGTAAATTTTCAGCGCTTCAGTGTCGGTCATCGTGGCACTCAACTTGTTAAGCAACTTAGCTTTAGGCCAGATGGAGAAGCGGTCATTTGGTTATCTCCGTGTAGGCATTTTTGTTGTTTCTGTGTTTAAAGATTGTTCTATGATTCTTTTTTTGTTTTATTTTTTTTCTACTATTGAAATTTCCTAAATATATACAGATTTGAAATTAATGAAACATTTCATATTAGTATGCGCACCATATTTAATAAGGATTTATTTCCCACATAACGAAACTGTTACTAAAAGTTTAAAGTGCATTCTTTTCGATTTGCTCTACGATCCCGATTTTGTTGGGTTATAACAGCATATCCTACTTTAGATATAAAAGGACACTGAAAAATAATAACGTTAGTCTACAAATTTTAACTTTTTTTTCTGAATCTGGCTTTTAAATGGGTTTATTTGATTAATTTTAGGGTGCTGAATTCAGTAGAATAATCAGATTATCTCAATCACGTTACATACATTAGATAGGTAGTTACGTAACAACAAAAGCAACATATTTGACAAAAATTGACCGTTTGAAATACAAACAAAACATAATATTGATCAGTAAAGAAGTTTTTGATTACTTAACACAAACTATGAACTAATACTTGCATGAAACTGTTGAAAAAAATTCCATAATGTTAATATTAACAATGTTAATTTTCAACACAGGATGATGTCTTTCTCAAAGACAGTGCTGCATTTTTTTATCGTTACTTTTTGCAGCAGAATGCATCAAAATAAAGGCTTTAACCTACGTAGTCATTCATTTTCTTTTTTATTTAACCACAGAATTTAAATTATAATTAATATTTCACCACGTATTTTACCATGTATGAAAAAATTAATTTTTTATTTAAATTTTGTAAATCCTGATGTGAACCCTCGAAAACATGTGAAATGCTTACATATAAAAGTATTTTTAGCTACTAACCATTTATCTTTTTACGACATTGAGCGACTGTAGTGAAACAGAATATTCCATTTTCCATTTAAAATTTAACCTCATCCTTATTCTCCAGCATTCAAATATTTTTTAAAATTATTAATTGATGATGAGTTTTGTAAACTAAAAATTAATAACTAGTAAACTGAATTTCCTATTTAAATGTAGAACAGTTGAAAATGTAGATGGCATTACTGTTCGGTATTAGATTTTTATAGTATCCAAAACTAAACAAATGGCGTATATTATTCTATGCCAGTTAAAATAATTTTGTGTTTAACATTCTCTCAAAGAGAACTTTTGCTGTCAAAATAAATAAGATTTATGTCTCATACTTATCAAAACATTAATGGGTAACATAAGTTCAAATTTTATGTAAACGGAATACTGAACAATATCAAAGCAGTTAAATTGTTCTTGAAAACATAAATTATCTCCCATTCCATGCATCTAAATCAGAGAGGATAATGACTTCGAATGCATCATTCATTCCAAACTCATGGGCTATTGACATACAGCTTCTGTTTAAAACAAAAATCTATCCTTCCCAGTGGAATTTAGAATCGTACTGAAACACGAAATCCAATATTTTAAAATTTCTAAAGTTAAACTCAAAAGGCTGCAACAAAACCAGTTTATTTCTCAGTCATTTTATTTCCATGTTGAATGGAAATGCATTTGAAATGAATTTCATCCATTTCTCCTTGGCTGTTTATTAAGCATCAATCTTTTCAACTTTTGTTTGGACAAATATCATCAATCTTTTATCCAATCAAATACCTTTTAACTCATTTGAAAAGCTTCAAATAATTTCATCCTCGTTATCAGTCATAAAATGCAATGTTTCGGTTTTATGTGATTAGGTGAAGTTTAATCACGGAAGTAAAATTCAGGAGAAGAATCCCGGTTTTTCTAATTTTGGGGATGATATATTGTTCGTAAATTCGAAAGAGCGTAACTTGTACTTAGTTATTACATATTTTGATTGATTCGACTCTTTGTCAAACGGAACTTTTTGAAACTTCGTTCGGAAATGATATTAGTTTTTAATATGTTACTAGTAAATGTAATACGTTATTTTTAATTAAAATTTTTCTCTTAATTTGTTTTACCAGTTTTATTCTATATTTTAAATGATGAAGTATATTATAGGATTAGAGGTATTTCTCTGTAGGGATAAATCGGTTTATATATGTCTTCGATAAGTCTTTAAATTCTTCTAACGGATGAAATATGCTATTTTTTTATCTTTTTTTAATTCCATGATTTCATTTACCAGGTTTATTCTTTATTTTTCAAAATGAAATTCATAAGTGAAATAAGAGGTATATCTAGATGATACTGATTAAGGTTTTTTTTACGTAACTATGTTTTGATTTGAGTTTTTCAATTACTAAAGAATGGAGTAAATTATCTTTAATTAAAAAATTCCTTAATTTATCTTATTAGGTTTATTATTTATTTTCAAAACTATACAGGGAGTTAAGGGGCTTTCTTAAAAGGATTATGTTTTATTTGCTTATGAAGCGATACTTTGAAATAATAAGATTTATTAATCTATTATAAGCATACAGGAAATAGATTATTTTTAAGTAAACAAAATTCACATTACATTCTTCTGCAAGGTTTATTGTTTATTTTTTAAACTGAAATAAATTGTTAAGATAATTTTTTTTCACAGGATTTATTTTGATTTCAAATCTTGTCAAAAATATTATAAGCAATAAGACTTATAAAGTTGTTAAGCATACAGTGGAAGTTTACGTTAAGCTGGTTCATTATTCCGCTAATTTTGATAATATTTGGGTAGTATTACATCAATGCAAAAACCCTTGACGGGTTAAAAGTTTCTGACGCAGCACTTTATCTTATGCTCTAAGAATTTTAAATATGGAACTTAAAAATACTGATATCAAATTTTGAGTGACGTTATGCTATTTCTTAAAAAATATATTTGTATTTATTTCACCATTTTATTTTTGTTTTATTTATAATCGCATGTGCAAAAGTTATGTTCAACATGAAAAGCTGCATAAAATTTTATTCGCTGTTGCTTTATCATTTACATCTCTCATAAATTCAAAATATGTGTTTTAAAAGATATGATATACAATTTAAGTGACGCCTTGTTGTGACTTTAAAAGGTTTGTTTTTTAAAATTCAATTTAAATTATTTTTGACTTGGTTAAAATATTTTTTTTACATCTACACAATACTTTTAATTTTCCAATTCACTGTTAAATATATCACTTTCATTGAATCTATACTATGCATTGAAATGTATTTATTTCAATAAATTGATTTATCTTTTGTGTCACGCTATTCAAAATTGTGAGTAAGATTTATGTAAATGGTTTATTTGCGTCAAACTATCCTTTTTCATACATTTCATGTAGTTTGGACACAATGACGCAAAGAAACCATTTACATAAATCTTACTCACAATTTTGAATAGCGTGACACAAAAGATAAATCAATTTATTGAAATAAATACATTTCAATGCATAGTATAGATTCAATGAAAGTGATATATTTAACAGTGAATTGGAAATTTAAAAGTATTGTGTAGATGTAAAAAAAATATTTTAACCAAGTCAAAAATAATTTAAATTGAATTTTAAAAAACAAACCTTTTAAAGTCACATCAAGGCGTCACTTAAATTTTATATCATATCTTTTAAAACACATATTTTGAATTTATGAGAATTAAATGATAAAGCAACAGCGAATAAAATTTTATGCAGCTTTTCATGTTGAATTTAACTTTTGCACATGCGATTATAAATAAAACAAAAATAAAATGGTGAAATAAATACAAATATATTTTTTAAGAAATAGCATAACGTCACTCAAAATTTGGTATCAGTATTTTTAAGTTCCATATTTAAAATTCTTAGAGCATAAGATAAAGTGCTGCGTCAGAAACTTTTAACCCGTCAAGGGTTTTTGCATTGATATCATTACTTTTTTTAGGTTAGTGATAAAATGATTAAAAAAAAGATACTTATGGAATTTAATGCAGATTTAATTTTTACTATTTTATTACAATTTTCCTTATAGCAGTTTGTATATAAAAACAACTGGGTAAGTATAATCGCAGATCGCACAGAGGGTTTCATTTGATATTCCTTTAAAAACACATTATCCTTAAATTAATAAATCCAAAATGTTAATTTATAATTATTAAATCCTTACATAGATGTAGCACCAATAGTTCATATTTTCATGGGGCAGGGAACGCACTCTTTTAAACAAACCACCTTCCGATTGAAGTCATCAAAAACCAAGTTGAATAAGCCAGAGCCCGTTTTGTTGTTTGACAAACAGCAGTCTCATGTCCCCTCCTTCCCCCCTTTTTCAAAAATTTTCAGACCAGTACCTAAGAATGGAAGCGAAATATTTTTTTCTCTTCAGAAATTACGATAAAAAAATAGTATGCATTACTCATAAATTTACTTTAATGCTATATAGGGTGATTATTAAGTTAATTATAACGTTTGGAATCTGTTGCATTGATGTCCGAAAGGTAGTTTCTGAGTTATGGAAGCTGGACCCATAAGGCGCCATAGAGGGGCGAAGCCCGCTAGTGTCTATAATAATTATATCTGCCATGTAGACTAATTGCGATATTTAATCAAAATAGCCCCCCCCCCTCCTCATCCCCGGAAATATAACAAATACAAAATGTGTCTTTATAAACCTATCGTCAAATAGGTTTTTATTTCTTTTTCCCTAAAAAAAACATGATTTTTATATCCGTAACGTAAATAGCGGACGAAGCCCGCTAGTTCCTATCATAATATATATTTTTAATAATTTTATATAGTCTATAATAAAAATCGGACTTAAAATAGTCTAGTTCCATGAGTACTTGTAGTGTCAGTTACATGCTACGATTTTTGGATACCAGTATTTTAGAACGGGAAAATGTGATTTATTTTATCGGAGATATCTCATTAATTGAATAAGGTGAAGCAAACGTTTTGAAAAAAAAGGTGGCCAACAAGCATGGCAGTTATCAGCTATGTGACTTTGTGCTAAAGTCCATTAATTTGATCTGCTTTAAAAAGATTACGGAAGATTGAATTATAGTAGAACCTGGATTAACCGAGCTTCGATTAATCGAGGTTTCTGTTAACCGAGCCGATAACAAAGTCTGATTTTTTTTTCCTTTTGAATGAGCCTTAAAAATAAACACACTCTTTAGCTCACTGTCCGTGCTATACAGGCCCTTCTGCCCCCAAAAGCCCTCAACTCCAAAGAAACATTGGACCCTGAGAAGTCAATAGCGAACAATGCTTTGTTTCCAGTGGCTGTGTGAACTTTCGTAAATTTTTCAATTTGCATTTTAAAATTTACTACTGGTAGTTGATTTTCTTTTTAAATTTGTTAAGCTGTGAAACAGAACTTTACATATATTTACTTTTATTATTTAAAAAACGTTCTATATATTTTTTAAAAAGAGATGTTAAATTCGCAAGCACGGCGAGTTTTTACACACAGTTTCTATTAACCGAGATTTCCGATTCCGATTTACTAACAGTCCCAATTAGCTCGGATAATCGAGGCTGCTCTGTATAATTAAAAAATCAATGGCGATCTTACTGTAAACGGGTTTCCCTTTTACTGAGGGATTTCAAAACCGAATCAGCTGATGTTAGTTGCTGTTTCCCTGCTTGATTAAATAAGATTAGTTAAACATTTGAAAATTACCAAATATAAAAGGAACTAAGTCAACAGAGTCTTTGCTTTATGGTATTTTTTAACAACGCTATAAGAAAATGATTTTAAATAAGAGATTTTAAATGAAACGTTTTAAATCTGACATAATTTTCACCAAACTTTCCTTTCTCTGTAACATTCAACTGAAAATATTTTTATTATTAGAAAGATAATATTATTATTTGCGCTACCTTAAAATTAGCAACTATAGTTAAAAATATCATCTCGAAATTTGAAATAAATCTCTCATATAAATATATTTTTTAATTTACACTGTTTTGCAATACGTTTTGCAATGTGTTTTGTAAACTGTTTTGGCCACTTTGGCCAATATGACGTAATTTCCTCCATTTACGACTTTTAACACATATCAATGAATTTAGTATTTAAAAATTTTCTTTTTCTTTTAATATTCACGTGTAAATATAATTTTTATGACGTAATTTTCAATGTTTTCCTTCTTTTAATGCGTAATCATTTAATTCTAATTTGAAAATAATTGATTATTTTATAATTTTCTTTCATTTTAAGTAAGCATGTGTAAAAACAATTTTTATGACGTAATGTTTAATATTTTCCTGCTTTTAACACGTTATCATTTAATTCTAATTTAAAAGGATTTTTTTCTGTTTATAATAGTCACGTGTGAATAATTTTTTAATTTAAAGGATATATTATTCTTTGCGCTGTTTTAACATTTGGCAACAATTTAAAATAACCTTTTCTAAAATATGTAAAAAATATCTCTGGAAATTCTGAAAATTTTAATTTAAAATTGAAATAAATCGTCAAAAAATTAGGCAAGTTAAAAATAATAAATGCACTCTGCAAACTTTGAGTTTCTATTGAATGATTAAATTGAATGAAAATGATTAAATTCCCATGTATATTTTTTTTTCCTATGAGACTTTTTTTAATGAGACAATTTTATCCAGATTTAACATTAAATATCTCGTAAAATAATTCTTCGATTTAAAAACTGTCTACTTCAACTTTTTTATCAAACATTTCTCTATAATACTACGCAATTGCGTCAAAAGATGGCGATACCAGAATTCTGATATGCTTATTATGTAAACTGTAAATATTGCAAAGTTAAATAAAAAGAATTGTCTCGGGGTTATCAAACTTCATTGATATTTATAAATAAAACATTTCAACTAAATTATTTATTATAAAAGAATTATTACATCACAATAGCTTTTATGCAAGGAAAATAATAATTATAATAATAATAATATTATGGATTTCAGTGATTATATATTGATTGACCGTCATAATAATAAAAAATGATATTATAAAAAGGAGAGCTGAAATGAATTATTTTTTTACGTTTCTGATCGTGTGATTTATATTCAAATAATAATTATTAATGTATATTTTTTGTAAAGTGATTGAAATTAAATATATTTATAAAATTTATGGTAATATTTTTATTGTTGAAAAATTGCCAAGAAATAATCATCATCAAATTGGCGTCATTATAATTGTAATTTTATTTAACTTAATAGCAATTAAAAAAATTACAAAGGAACTGAGAATAATGGTCAACTAGCAGACTTAAAAAAAAAAAAACATTCACATGTGAAAACACGTATCAGCGAGTATCGAACTGCCTATCTTATGGTCAGTAAACGATGGCCCTTAGCCACTCAGCCAGTGGGAAGACAAAATTTTCTCCCCAAAAGTGGTTAAAAAGAAAGCATGTGTATGAATACAGTGTCATGCATTTTCGGTGAAATTTCCATAGAATGGCGAAGAAATATAGTCCGATTTTTCATGCGCATTATAAAACGGACAAGAGTCTTGCTGGAAACAAGTAAATTGTTATTTGGTTCATCTGAAACATATTTATTTGATTTTTAAAAAATCGCCCGTGTCATTTTCGAGAGAAAAAAAAAATCGAATTATTTAACGAACGAGAGTTTTCCCAGAAAAGAGAAAAGTGTTATTCACCTCGCCTTAATCACATTTATATTATGTATCAATTTAAAAATAATCGTTAGAACCGTTTTCGCGATTTTCAAATTAGGAACTTCCTCGATATTATACCAACGTTTTCACTTTAAAAATGGCTATTTAGATCTCAAAATATACTGCATGTAGAAATGCAAAAATTTCAGTATACGATTAGACTGCAGATATAAGACTGTTCTAGAAAATTCAGAACAATAAGACATATATCTGCTGAGTTATTAAAAGGCGGCTTTTCGCGTTTTCTTTGATGTCGAGTTAGCTGTATATATGAGTTCCGCCATCTACGAATTCTATGATACGATACGATACGATTTTAACGATACGATACGATACGATTTTAGGCTTAAGGCTGCGTCACTCGAAATACTACCGTCTTCCATGATATGCCAGAGAAAAAAATATTTTAAAGTTAAATAAACTGATAAGGAATTTTTTAAAAAGCTATTCCGTAGATAAAAAATATTAGAATTTTTTGGATTTAGCTCCATTTACTTTTATTCCATTGATGTATTTAGCATCTGAAATTAATTTTATTTTTTATTCGTCACTTTTATTATTTTTAAACAATGCTTAAATATTAAAAAAAGTTTCGGATTTTCAAAACTTTTTAGTTTAATCTTAAGTTTAAAATGGGTAAACGTTTATATTTATTTTTAGGATCAATCTTTCACTAATAAACTTTCATGCTCTTTAACATGCTCTGTTATCATTTCATACTTTTCTTACTAGTTATTTTTTATCTCATGAAATAATTGGCAATGATAATTATCATTTATTACCTGCTTTGAGATTAGAAAGAAATAAGCCTATGGGTGAAAACAAACAAAAGTTATTTTGCATTCCTTCAGTAATAATAAAAGAAATATTCGAAATAATCATTTAAAAAAATATCTTTTTATGATAAAATAATAATTGATGTATATATAATTAATATAATATATAATTAAATTATATATAATATTATAAACCCCATATAATTAAATAAGCATTTGCAAATTAAGTAAGTGAATTTCATATTAATAAAATGTAGTACTTTTATCATTATAGTGCAATTGTATTTAGGTTTTTTTTTAAATTATATTATTCATCACCGCCGTTTAAAATTATTAATTTAGCCTTTCGAAAGATGGCGACAGCTGCCCTAAATTATTTCTGAAGTATGCGCAAAACACCATTATTGCTGAAGTGTTTGACACCATACATTCTATTAAAATGTTTAATTTCATTAAAAATTAATTATAAGCGATCTCAGTTACATTATAAAACGATTTGCTTTGTGATTTTCTATGTCTAATGATATTTTCTATTAAAATTTGTTTATAAAATTTAAATCAAATCAAAACATTGCAAAATTTAGTTTCAGTTTTGAGACCGCCCCCAAAGTAGCTCCGGTTGAAATAGTGACTATCTCTAGAATTATTCATAAAAACTTTTTAAATTTTAATTTGTATGCTAATTTGAGAATCTTGATTTGAAACTTAGCGATAAAATTCAGCGTTGGCATTAAATATATATATATATATATATATACATATATATTTGAATATTGACACATACCTCTACGGTAGTTCATATAGACTAATGTAAACAACAAATTTCCAAATTGAATAGTACTTTTAGCTTTCCTAAAGAAGATGCTGTAAACTGAATCTGTGTGAACAATGCAAATTTTGGATTAAAGTTATAATTTATGAAAGAATCACTGGAAGAAAAAAATCGCAATCGCATTTTAGATCTTTCCGGACATGTTAAATACACCACAAACGGATACTCAGAACAGATATATAGTTAGTTGTGATAGTATCCTATTCGACAATAAGTTAATATATCAGCTCTAATTCCCACTAAATTTATTTTACTTTTCCTATTTGAATTAAAAACTCTTCTTTAACAATGTTCCTCTGTTTAATTTTAAACAAAATTTATGTATTTTTGTATGCTCAATAAAAATAAACTGTAACAAATGCAATACAATTATAATAATTGTACCATCATAATAATCCCTTGTTAAAATATTTTAAGACAAAGTATTTGCTGATTTAATATTGATAATATTTCCCCTCGTGTAAGATAATCTGAACTCAAACATTTTTTTTTAATTACACAAAGTAAATGTCTTCAGTTTATCCTTTTAAACTAATTTTGAACGAATTTTAAAGAATTGGGAATTATATGGATCTGAATGGAGAAATATTAAATGATCTCTGATGCTTGCCCCGAAGCTTAATTTAGATATCCCGGAATAAATTGTGTTTTCTTAGAATATATCTCCTTTACAATCTTCGGGGAGCATATCTTTCTCACGCATCTCTAGTAAACTTTGCAATAACGCTGAAATGCAAAATTCCGTCATTTCTTAGTCCGCACAAATTCGTATATTAATGCATAAAGACTTTACCAAATATGTTTCGAGATTAAATGTGGCATTATCTTTCATATAAAGCCCAAACTGCAAACAGTATTTCAGGATTATAGCCCAATAAATTTGGAAAATTATAATTAGAGATAAACTGATATGCAATGTGCACAATATAATTTGTTGAACCTGATCGTAGCACATTTGGATATGTACTTAATAAATACATATGCAAATCCCACCTTCCTGCGTAAAGAAAATGTGAGACTTTTAATTTATTAAAATAACATTTTAAATATTTTTTCTTGTCTATATATACAAATACAGTTTAAGTTTTAAAGAATTTCTTTAATATAATACTCTCGTAGAAGATATAAGTGTGAGATAGCATATTGTAATTTTTTAAAGCACTTAATTCGTAATATATGATTTAAGGGAAGAGTGTGCATTAAACATTGTTTCAATACTTGTTTCCTCCACAGAGCAATACTATAAAAAAGTGTTTTGTATTCCGTAGATATTTAAAAAAAAAAAAAATACTGAATATTTAAAAGTTTCAAAGCTATATTAAAAAATTAAATTTGCTAATGGGTTCCAACTTTCAAAATATTTGATAATTTTTTTTTCATTTTAATTATTAAAAATACTTTACTAAAAAATTGTGTTTTTTTTTTTTTTTTTTTTTTTTTTTTTTTGCCCAGATGCTTATTTAGTGGTTAGAACTTAGCCACTTGCACAAACGGTGCAGGGTTCGAATACCATCTCAGACATTGATATCTGCAGTGGATCGAATTCCACTTTGAACGGGATTTTTGGTCTTTTTAGCCCTCTTATGCAAAGGATGACGGTAGCATCCCCAACAAACCAAACGAACCTTATTTGGTGCGACAGATACTTTGAAGAAAATAATAAAGTGACCCGAAATAGACTTTCCATTGAAATCTAAATATCATAATCTCAATAGACTTTGTCATTAATTTGAAAACCTTAATGAATCAAAATTCAGAAACTCATGTACAGATTTCGTGTTAGTATGTGTCAAGATTTTTCCTTTACGAATATTGGGAATTCGAATAAACATTTAAACGCTAGCAGAAAGAAATGATTTTATAGATTAGAGACTGAAAAAAGCGATTTCAGAAACCTGTATTCAAAATAAATCATACGTTATTTTCATTACCCGTCTTTCGGTAGTATAAACGCACACTTTCGATAAAGTATACTGATGTATAGTCATATATATATATATATATATATATATATATAACAATATATTGTAACAAAAAAAATTATATTCGGTGAATTTTTACTCAAATTGAAGTGTACCGTCCCCATAACACGGTGATAATTGAATAATTCGTAAAGAAAAAAATAATGTATTCAAATAATGATTTCACTTATTTATTTGCAAGCAAACTTTATTTAATAGAGGCAAAAATTTTATTTTAAAATCATCCTAAAGACGACACCTGATTTCATGTGTTGTTAATAACTAATTTTTTTTTAATTAAATAGGTGAGAAAATATGTCTTTAATCGCAGATTATGTGAATCTCCTAATTCATAATTTTTTTAAAGAGTTTATACACTCAATTCTTTAGTACGCATTGGTCCGAATGATAAAATGCTATACATCGAAAAGTACTTCAGTTATAGAAATCTTAAAAAAAGATTTGTAAAGATGTCTTTTTTCAATGATTTATAATATTCGTAAATAAATTGAATACCGTTAAAAAGTGTTTTGAGGTGTAATTAACGATGTCTGCTTGTTGTTACTTACTCTATATCCTACTTAGGTAACTAATCAAATATTATATAATTGAGTGTTTTAAAATCTGCTTATAATGTTTAATTTATCAAAGTTAACTACAATTCTAATAATTCTCCCATTATAAAAATATCTTTACAGTATTTTTTGTTATAATAATACTTAAGTTACTCGTGATGTAAAGTAATTCAAACCCAAACTTTTGTTTATTATACAATGTAAAGACGTTCAGTTGAGCCTTTCAAACTAAGTTATGTGTAGTTTGCTTGCGATTGTGAATTAGGTGCATCTGAATACAGAAATATTAAATGATCTCTAATGCTTCTTCCGAAGCTTAATGTACATATTCGAGAATAACTTGTATTTCCTTAAAATAAATCTAGACTGTCATCTTCCATTCCTATATATTTGCACGGATTTCTTGTAAATTCAGCAATAATGCTGGATACAAAATCCAGCCATTTATTGATCCATACGGGGGTTTCTAGCATTAATGCATAAAGGCTTTACCACATATGTTTCGATAATAAATGTGGCATTATCATCCTTCTAAAGTCCAAACTAGAAACAGTACTTTAGGATTACAGTGAATTCTCTTACATTCAATAAATTTTCAAAATTATAATTACAGATAAGCTGATACGAAATATTCACATTATAATTTGTTTAACCTCTGCGTGAAGAACAACAGATTTTGGAGTAAAGACAATCGTGAGTAATTAATTTATTTAAAAGACAGTTTAAATGTTTTATCTTATCTGTACGTATTTGCTATTTATTTTGTGTATCTTAAGTATTTATTTTATTTAATTACATTATAAGGAAATGTAAGAGAAGATAGCACATTTTGCTTATTTATTTATATTTTTTAAGCGGCATTATTTATAACCTATCACTTAAACTACAAATTCTGAAATTGATTAAAGCAAAAAATAATGCATTTATGTAACGAGTTCACTTAATAAATTTATTTGCAAACAAACTTTGTTTTAAAGAAAAAAAATGTAAGATTTCACAATCGCTTTCAAAAGGTTTTGTTTAGGATATGTTTGCTTTTATTCGAAATAACTAAAGTTTTTTTAGACGAAAAAAAATAGTAAAACATATATTTAATCGTATATTAATACAAGTTTCCTAACTTGCAGATTTTTAAAGAGTTTATATGCTTAGTTTTTTATTCCATATAGTTATAAAAGGTCAGATGGTATAAGTTAAAAAGAGTTTATCTTAATTATTGACATTTCAAAAAAAGTGCTTCAAAAGATGACCTATTTTTAAAAATTGTAATATTCGTTAATATATAATCAAGCAGGACTATCATTCTGCCAAGCCAAGCTGAAAAAAATGCTAACTCCGCCAAACAAACAAACGCCAAGATAAAACGGCAAGACACCGTAACTGCTTATTATACTGAAGTCAACTTCTTCATGTTAAATCGACCAAACATGCCAGCGTAAAATTTCCCATATCAAAAGAACCAATCATCGCAGAAAAATAAAATCAAAACCAGAAGGACCTAATGAAGAAGATCTTCAATTTGAGACCATATGCTTCTTCATAAATTAATTATAAACAAGGATATAGATTTTTTAAAATAGCGTCGAGATACTGAAAATGATAATTTTTTTTCTTCGTCACACCTTATGTTTAAATCGAGGTAGAGACTTAAATAATGGACAGAAAAAAGTAAGGATTGCATTTTTGGACAGGTATTTACTCAATCTACGTGCTTTTATAAAATTCAGCTTTAAAAACACAAATTTTCTATTCTTAATTAGCGAAAAACTGTTAATTCTAAAGTTTACAAATTATGCCAAACAGTGATAAACCCGCCAAAACATTTTAGAAATCTTATACTATTCTTTTATATTATCCTTTTGCATTGATTTCATCGAAGAAAACTATGGCCGAGATCCACATAGATTTTTCGCTGTTAGCGAAATGAGTTTGACCAATCAGAAGCCAGCATGTTTGAGAATCTTTGCTGTTTCTGGATCCCGGACTAAGTCATAAAAATTTTGAGTCATTTTCTTAGTGCCATGGATGAAGTGCAGAAGAAATCTAGGCTGGGATTCAGATAGATTTTTCTCTGTTAGCGAAACGAGATTCACCAATCAATAGCCTGCATTTCTGCAAACAGCGAAAAGTTCTCAAATAAGCAGGCTTCTGATTGATGAATCTCCTTTCGCTAACAGAGAAAAATCTATCTAGATTGCGGCCAATTATGTTGAACACAATTTTGCATTTCCACATCCAGGAAGGGTATTGATGCCATAACAACAGTACATATTCGAAACTATTTAAGGGATTGATTCTGAACTCCTTTGCTATACATTTCAATATTAAAGAAGTAGCAGTACTTTTCTCTATTGCTCAGTCTAAAACACAAATATCGAAATTTAACCAATAGCGGCCAGAAACAACACCATAACAGAGAGTCTTTATACATAAGAGTGGTGATATATGCACAGGAGGCATGCTCATTTCAAGTTTTTGTCGAAAGTACGGCAATCCACTTTCTTGAATAGAGGATATTCTATCTACGTTATGATCACGTGGTCAAGGTAAGAACGTCTAGCGTAAAGAAGGGAAGGCTCCGTCTACGTAATGTAAATCCCCGCTAGCCAATGAAACAGTTCAAAGGAGAAAGCAGTAGTAGTTTCCTGTTTCCCTTCTTATCAGTTAGAAGTTCTTTGGGTAAATTACCGGTACCACGTGACTTTTTCAGCCACGAACCCATATTTGGAATATCCTCCATTTGACGATACGCGCATGGACGATCTCTATTAGACTAGGGAAATAATGGAGGATATTCCAAATATGGGTTCGTGGCTGAAAAAAGTCACGTGATACCGGTAATTTACCCAAGGAACTTCTAACTGATAAGAAGGGAAGATGCTACTGCTTTGCCTGATGAACTGTTTCATTGGCTAGCGGGGATTTATATTACACGTCTACGGAGTCTTCCCTTCTTTAAGCTAGACGTTTTTAGATTGATCACGTGAGTAAAACGCAGATGGAATAGCCTTTATTCAACATGCATTAGCCTGACGATAATGACACGCGCGCAAAGACCTTTAACGATTTGTTTTTATCACTTTTACCAATAAATATTTATTGGCCGTATGTCGCTACTTCGTTATAGAGACACACTTGTTCCTAATTAGATCCCGGTCCTAATGTATCAAAATACGGAGTTTGCTTTCTGTACTTTTCTTGAGCTCATTTATAGCGTCTAGAAATATAGGTCGGGATCCAGGTACATTTTTGCAAACAGTGAAAAGTTAGCAAAAATTCTGGCTTCTGATTGGTCAATCTCGTTATGATAACAGAGAAAAATCTACCTAGATCACGGTCATAGTGTGGAAACCGGCTATTCCAGTAATGCTTTAAAAAGTGCTAAAAATTGAATCCCATAAATATTGAAAAATACTGAATGACAAATGTCGATTGCAGCAATATTTTCTAGATCTTCTCTGTTGATAGTTACGTTGGAATTACCATATGTCGCTGTAATCGACATTCGTCTTTCAGCCTCGTTCAACATTTATGGGAAACAATTTTTTAGCACCTTTTTAATAAGCCGATTTTTAAACTATATCTTCTAGAAACTATAGCTCCGTTATAGTGTCTAGATTATATGTTGTAGAAATTGACTATCCCAGCAATACTTAAAAAAGCGCGGAAATATTGAATCCCTTAAATGTAAAACGATGTTGAATTCCAAACAGTCATTTAAATCGATATCTGCAGGATATTTTTTAAAGAAGAAAGAGACACGTGTAATGGTGTTATTACACGAGGGGTCAAAGACGCTTCAGATTCCAGGCGTCTCCATGTATTCCTATGGCTCCAGGGGAGTCGCTTGGAGAGCGAGCGTCTTTTTTCTGTCTGAGCAACTTTGACGCCCGAAACGAGGCGAGTCGCCAGTAACAGCCAATCATATGATTGGAAATCTGATAATAGAAAAGCCTTTTTTGGAACAGCCAATGAAATGCTTGGAAAAGACGGGCCGTGAGGCGGCTGTTGTCGCTAGACGCCTGGGATTCCAAGCGTCTTTGAGCTCTCGTGTAATAACACCATAATGCACCGCTACAGCATCTAGAATACATAATGTGGAAATTTGCTATCCAAGAACCGCTAAAAAGGTTTATCCCTTAAATGTGCACTGACGCTGAAATCCAGGGAGCTGATCGCAGCGACATCTGTGATATATTTTCAAATTTCAAAGTAAACATCGTATTATTACAGCGGGTTTGACGCCAAGCACATAGGTCAGATGTATGCTAATAAAATGTAAAAAAGAAACAAAAATATTACAGCGTCTAGACCAAATCGTCTTGGAGTTTTGGGAAATATCCTGCAGATATCGCTGTGATTGACTCATTGGATTTCAGCATCGTTTGAAATTTAAGAGATCCAATATTTTAGCATTTTTTAAAGTATTACTGGAATAGCCGATTTCCACACTATATATTCTAGGCGCTGTAGCACCGCAGTAGACTGTCTTTTTCGTTTGCTTCAGAGTAGATATAGAGGACGTCATTTGAAGCTGTTCCTAAACTGTGGCCATCTCATCACGTCACACGGAGTCGATTATATGTACACGGCAATAGACATAAAAAAATCGGCGGGCCGCTTTGTACTAATCATCGTGTAAAGATGATCCAACTCCGTGTGACTTTTAAACGCGAATGAATAATTTTTCTTCTTTGTTTTGCCTGCTTTGTGTGACGTTTTCCTGAACGCGTGTCAAGGCTTTCTCGAATATTTAAAGGGCGTTGAATAGGCCGGGATCAAGATAGATTTTTCGCTATTAGCGAGGTGAGATTGATCAACCAGAAGCCTGCATTTTTGCGAAAGTTTTGATGTTTGCAGTAAACACCGAAAATCCCGCAATAATGGAGGCTACTGATTGATCAATCTAATTTTACTAACAGAGACAAATTTATTTGGATCCCGGACATTAACTTTGGTTGGTTAAAACTATTTTGAATAAAATTAAATCAGGAAGCCAGTGTTTGTTAACTTTTCTGGTTAGTTTAATCTAAATATTCCACGTCTATTACTGAAAACTGAGTTACTGTACTTTGGAGAAAAACTTGAATATGAGTACACGACTTGTGCAAAATTCACCACACTTACATATAAATGTTCTCTATTATGAGCATGATTCTAAGCGCAGCTGGTTAAATTTGAGTATCTGGGTATTAGTGAAAGCAATGGACTTTATTCCAAATCTGGGTCGAGGCTGAAAAATGTCACGTGATACCGGTAATTTACCCAAAGAACTTCAAACTGATAAGAAGGGAGGCTACTACTGCTTTCCGCATGAACTGTTTCACTGGCTGGCGAGGGTTTTCCATTACGCCTACGGAGCCTTCCCTTCTATACGCTAGAAGTTTTTACCTTGACCACGTTATCATAACGTAGATGGAATATCCTCCATAGTGGCGCACCGTAGCTTAGTGGATAAGACACCACGCCGCTAATCGCTTGAGAGCGTAGGTAGGGGCGGGTTCGAATCCCGCCGTGATCCCCACGTGATCTGATATATGTGTTCTTTAAAACAAACAAAAGAAACAAACAATAGTGAAAGGTAGAGTTGCCATGGAAACAACAATTTCTTTAATTCGTATATGTAACATATTATTCAGAATCCGGGGTGGAAACTATCTTATGTTGCAAAATAACACTGGATAACTTATCATCGACAAATAAGTTTAATATTTACAAGGTATTTACATATTGCTATTTACAAAATAACTCAGTTAATTTAACATTACGGCTTAACTCGCATGCCTTGTCGGCAACAACTTTGTAAACATTCTTCTCTCTCATAAAGTCTAATTTACTCAGCTTGTCAGTTCTTTTGAAAGAAAAGAAAAAAAAGTAAAGGAGAGAAAATATGATGGAGCGCGTATTGTTCGAGCTTTACACTTTTCCCCTCACACTGCATTACTGATCCCTCAGATGCAGTGGCATTTCCTGGGTGGATTCCTTCGGGGTGCTTTCTGGTGCCTAAAATCCTCTATGGTTCTCGTGTTTTGTGATCCTTTCGTAAATATTTGCTGGCTGGGCGTCTGACATTTCCCGGGTCTGCCTCTAGGACGAATAAAGCCTTTAGAACCTCCACCATCATCTTGCGTGTAAGGACACAAAGCTGATATATGATAATTTCCTAAGGGAGAAAAGGGGTTTTCTTTAGTGGCAATGGTATAAGAATTAGGAGATCTTTGTTTTCCATAGTACCCATTATCATGTCTGTAACTTCCAGACCTATAATCTAATTTGTAATTATCCTGATCATGAGTTCTAAGATCATTTTCATATCTCTTTTCAAATTTGCTAGACAAATCTGCAGTTCGCTGTGCACTATACCTGTGTGATGGTTGGGAATTTCTTTGCTCCTGATAGCTACCTCTGTCTGATCGTCGACCATCATAATTATAATTATTTCGAGCATGATAGTAGCCTCTATTTTTGTAGCTAGGAAAAAAATTTGGTTTATACTTTACTTTTGAAGTAAGTGAAGCACTTTCTAGCGTTTCAGATGCATCATTAGGTTCAACCATATCCGATGAACTATTCACCAAACCTTCACTTTCTGTCATATCTTGAGATATTAAAGAATCTTTAGTCTCAAAATTTTGAGTAATCTCTGATTCATCTTGGTAAGAATTCTCTGAACCATGTTTCTCATAACTATTTTTATTGTAATTTCCATGGTTAAATGACTGTTTAACATATTTTTGGCCATATCTATTATTGCTTCTGTTAACAATTGGTCTATTAAAATTTCTGTTCTTACCCCTATAATCGAAATTCCTACGGCAATCTTTTACATAGCCTTTTCTATCATGTACAGGACTATCAATTTCATCTAATTCATTACGCAAAATTTCCTTTCTCGCAGGTGACATGCGGTAGGGGGGTACTGCTACAGGAGGATGTGATCCAGTATCAATATAATGTTTAACTTTAGGTGTAGCCTCTTCCCCTAGTTGTAAGCTACTAGTAAATTTTTCAAGCGGTTCATTCAACCTAACTTGTTGCTCTGAAGTGAGATGTCTACCTTCATCTTCTCTAAGAAAAACGGTGTCTAATTCAACGGATTTTATCTCTAATTCACTGGGAGGTCTATATGTATCTTCAGCGAATCTATACTTCCACCTACATCTATCAGCGAAGAACCATTCTTGATTTACTACATCCAAAACAATTTTTGCTTTGCGTAGAAAATCGATTCCCAAAATTGTGCGATTATTTCTGGCATTCGGCAGAGCATAAAGTGTTGTTTTAACGTCGCGACCTTCAATTTTAACATGAACTTCTGATTTATAATCTTCGGTAGTGTTTTGTAGCCCATCCGCTAAGACTACGATCATTTGAGTTTTTTCAAACTTCACACCTTGGTCTTTTAATAAAGAATACAAAACTTCACCCGCAACGCAATGTGTTGCGCCAGTGTCAGCACAAGCTGTGCCAGAGAGACCATTTTTGCTTATTTTTACCAATAATGCTGGTGATGTTTGCATATTACATGTACGAAATTCTAGTGATTGAAAGTGCACCGATACATTTTTCGGAGAACAGGTTGGACACTTGGATTTAATAACTCCCTGGTTTCCACAACCATAGCAACTTAACAGGTCGATTTAAATTCAAAGGATAGTTAATTTTATTTCTCTTGGACTCCTTTTGATTGCCAATTTTACCAAACTCATTTCTTTTAAAAGCTAAAGGCGTTTTTCCAAAGCGATTAGAATTCCCGACCTCACTGATTTTATTTGATCTCTTTATTTCTACTTTGTGTGACCTCACATTATCATATAAATCTAACTTTTCAACTAATTCAACAGGATCTGTTAAATTCTCCCATTGGTCTAAATAATGTTCTTTGCAATCAGGGGAAACCTTTTTCTTTAATTGGTCAGCAATAATTAATTCCGATAATTTTTCAAAGGAATTTATATTTAATTCGGATAGCCATCCCTCAAAATAGCTTCTAATTTCAAAATAATATTCTTTCCAGCTAATATCGGTTCGCTTTGGATGTCGACTAAACAAAACTCTAAACCTTTCAGCAGTTAACTTGAACCTCTGCAACAATATATCTTTAATATAAGAATAATCCTCAAATTTTTCTTCCGGTTCACGAGCTATTAATTTACCGATTTCATTTGGAAGGACTCCAATTAAATACGAAATCCACAGTTCTTTAGAAACCTTTAAAAGTTTCATTTGCCTCTCAAAAGTTATTAAAAATAAATTCATATCATCCTTTTCAGGATTGAAATCGGGTAAAATCTTTTTCAAGTCAACGCGGATTGAAGAAGTTTCTAGAGGGTTGCTTGTATTTGCAACAACATCTCTTGTTCCTACTTCTAACCTGAGCATCTGTAGCTCAAATTCTCTTTCTTCGGCTAAACGTTTCTCTTCCTCAAGAGTCTTTTTTTCTTCTACGATATTTTCATAAATTCCCTGTACAAAATCTATGTTATCTTTAAATGCCTCACTATTTACAATTTTATCACGTAATTCGAGGACTTTATCATCGCTACTTATTTCTACTTTTAATTCTGAAGCTAATGTGATTAAATAAATTTTCTTACCCTTAGAAAGAAACGCCATCATTTGAACTAACTATGTTTTAGCTAACTTCAAACTTAATTCGTGTACGAATAACTCTTAGCAAAATACGTAATTTTTAACATATATAGAACATAAATAACATACAATATCTTTCAAAACTCAATATAATGACACCAACTATTTGCCTTTTTTTTTACACAATAAAATCAATCATATAATAATTAAAATAATGCCAAGCACTCATTTATAATAATAACTTCATAATAAAATAGCTCAGTGCAACTATATAAATGTATAAAATAAAGCAAACGATTTTTATTTTTCAATAATAATTATTAGAATTATTTCTCTTATGAATATCTTCATTTAATTCAGATACTAAAATACTTGAAGCTGCAGACGACTTTTCGTATTTCAATTCTAAGGAAAATATCATTCAGGCTGAATAGAACAATTCCAAAATATTTCGGTTCTGGACGAATCAAATACAATTTTCAAAAATCATCAGATTCCGGATGAATCAAAAGTACTTTTGTATAAATTTTTGTACTTTAGTATCTAAATTTTCTTATTAAAACAGTTTAACACAATTTAAAATAATACTTATCTTCATATCTTGCTTCTATTCGTGCCCGACGTTCGGGAGCCACTTCTGTAACATATTATTCAGAATCCGGGGTGGAAACTATCTTATGTTACAAAATAACACTGGATAACTTATCATCGACATATAAGTTTAATATTTACAAGG
The DNA here is from genome assembly GCA_963932465.1 of Maratus speciosus. Lineage (NCBI taxonomy): Eukaryota > Metazoa > Arthropoda > Arachnida > Araneae > Salticidae > Maratus > Maratus speciosus. The sequence goes on along the minus strand of OZ010788.1, from coordinate 374,506,920 downwards.
TATTTACATATTACTATTTACAAAATAACTCAGTTAATTTAAAATACGGCTTAACTCACATGCCTTGTCGGCAACAACTTTGTAAACATTCTTCTCTCTCATAAAGTCTAATTTACTCAGCTTGTCAGTTCTTTTGAAAGAAAAGAAAAAAAAGTAAAGGAGAGAAAATATGATGGAGTGCGTATTGTTCGAGCGTTACATATAGAAAATTAATGAATAGTTGTAAATGACTTAAGTTTAAAATGTAGGCAAATGCTCTGAAAATATCAATGGCTCCCATCTAGTATTTTACAAAAGTAATTTAATAGATTCACATGATGTATAAGTTGATGCGACTCTTTGCTAATGAAAATTCTGCAACAAGACTTATGTAGGTAGATCTTTTCAATGATTAATTCAGACTTCTAATAACAAAACGAAGATTTTAAGCGCTGTTTCTCACACCTCCTCCCGCCCTCAAAAAAGAAAATACGATAGAAATATATAAGTATTTGGATAACTTCAGTGTGTCTGTGATGTTTTGTCAGAGTTTAGAAAAGGTGTCTGGGTATTAAAAAAAACATAAAACAAATTTCACGAACGATAAGACTATAGATTTCAGGCAATTTTTAACCGGAAAAATTTAATTCTAAAGTATATGCGGTTTTAATAATAGACTATTAAAGATAATCAATTTAGGGAAATTTTTATACGAAATTATATTCTCACATTTATGCAAATAGGTATGGATAAACAGACTTGAGTGAAATTACATATTTATTCTTTTTTCTCTATAACACGATCTAAATGAAGATGAAGTTATATGTACAGTTTATATCTTTAAATTTTTAGATTTTTTTTATTAAAAATGTTTCATCATCATGTCTAGAATTTCTATATTTACAAATCTTTAAACAGATCTTCGATTCTTTAGATGCCTGCGGGGCTTCATTCTGGGATTATCCGTAGGCATTTGTAAAGGTAAATTTATTTTGCAAAACCGTCAGCAAAAAAAAGTTAGAACTAACAATTAACTGACAGACTAACTGTAAATATATATTTTATTTTGACTCTATCTGTTTTTTACTAAATTTTCATCCTTCATATAAAATTTTAAGGAGATATAAATTGAGAAAGACTGATACTTTGAAAGAAGAAATTGACTTTCCTTAGTTTTAAATTATTAATTACTCTAAAAAATGAATGATAAGTAAACAAAATGTATACTATTGTGTTTGTTCCTTGCTTATAAAGGCTCTGTTTTTGAATTGAAATAAATTCAACTCGCTAAAATTAGTCTTTGTATGGACTAATTTTAGCGAGTAGAATTATTTCAATTATATATAATCTGTTTAAAAAAAAGAACTGATATCTACTAAAAAACAACTTTTCAAAAGTAAAAAAAAAAAAAAGGTGAAAGTTGTGGCTAAAAAATAGTGTGACATCAAATTTCCAAGCTTATATTATGGTACTTATTTAACATTTTTCCTTAAAAATTTACCATATGTAAGTCGAGTACCTAAGTATGCGTTAATAGAAAGCCTTTTCTCCTTTACTAAATACATCATAACGTGTTTCTGAAAATTAATGTTTTTTTTAATTATGCATGATGGGCTTGGTGGCCATCTTTCCATATTTTCACAAATTTCAAAGCAGACAAGCTCGTAATATGTTTGCATTATTAAGAATTTTGAACTCCTAGTTTCAGCTACAGACAGATAAATTAAGAAAGTCTTTTATTTTGAAAAAACAAATTGATTTTTACTGCTTTAACTAATTAATTAATCCCTTCCGAAAAAAAAAGAATCATAAGATGAAACCTGAAGTTACTTCAACTTTATTTTAAGACACAAATTTCTAGGCACTCATTTCCATAAATTAAAAGCATAAAATGTTTGCTTTAGCAAAAATTTCGAACTTCCGATCTTAACAACGTACTTGTGTGCTTAAAAATTTGTGTAAAATATGGAAAGATGGCCGCCAAGCCCATCATGCATAATTTAAAAAAAAATTATTTTTAGAAACACGTTATGATGTATTTAGTAAAGGAGAAAAGGCTTTCTATCAACGCATACTTAGGTACTCGACTTACATATGGTAAATTTTTAATACAAAATGTTAAATAAGTATCATAATATAAGCTTGGAAATTTGATATCACACTATTTTTTAGCCACAGCTTTCACCTTTTTTCTTTTCTTTTTTTTTTTTTTTTTTTTTTTTTTACTTTTGAAAAGTTGTTCTTTAGTAGATATAACATTACTATTAAAATGTCTTTTGAAATCTAACGAAATCAGGTTGTTTGTTGTGATCAATCTTAAATTTTATTTATTTAAATAATCGTTTATTCTATAAATAAAATTCTTTAACATATGCTTATATTGCTTTCATTTTTCAAAGATCAATGCAATTATAACTATTATACCAATATAAAAACTTGCTTCCATTCGAATACTTATGTTTCTCTTGATGTAGGGGAGACTGCGTAAGGTTAACCATACGGGATGTTTGACCCACCCTTTAGTTTTCACATTTCAAATATTTCAGAATTTTACCAATAAGTGGTAACCAAAGATGCTCAAACAACAGTCTTTGTTTCCTACATATAATTGAAGCAAGTGTGAAAAAAATCAATTGTAAAGGGTTTTCAATTCAGTTGTCAAAGTCAATTTGTTCCATACAGCTGCAGTAAAATGGGGAGATAGAAAGGAAAATGTTTGAAATTTATTAAAGGAAGATGTGAAAAATTGCTATAGTATCCACTGCAAGAAAACAATTAATGAAATATAAATGGGACAGTTCATAGAAACTTTTTTCCCTTCAAATAGTACCTACAATAAGTAAATAAAAAGAATAGAAAGTACAAGAAAGATTAGAAATAATGAAAGCAGCAGTCATATGAGTTGTTAATGATAAGTTAAGTGCTCAAGCGGCTACAAAAGAACATAGCATTGACCGAAAAACTTAAGGAATGTATGTAGAAAAATTTCACCAAAATGAATACAGTGCGATGAAGCCAAACTATGTGATAATTAGTGTTGCCAGGTCGAGTGTCACAAAAAATGTGCGTTTAAATCTTAATTTTTCCCCAGTGCCTTGCGATTCTGTCTAAACAGGTTTGTTTAAGCAGCCTATTTCCACAAATATTTTTTATAACAATTAACCCATGTAGTATAAAGTTATTTTGTCCTTGTTTTAACTGATTTTATTTCTCTTAACAAATATTTCAATATTTTTCAAGTTTCTCGTATATTAAAAATCCCGTAATTTATTTCGATAACAGATTGTATGACGAGTAAAATAACATATAAAATTTTATTCTAGGTTCAATATTTAAAAATAAAAAATTGTTATGTAAAAAATGTGTCAACCCTCCCTAGTCCCCCTTAAAGCAAATGAAATCCAAACTTATTTTTATTAGACAATGAAAAGACATTCAGTTTATCTTATCTAACTATGCATGAATTGCCAGTGATTGCGAATTATGCGCATTTAAGTACAGAAATATTAAGTGATCTCTAATGTTTTCCCTGAAACTTAATTTAAATACTCAGGATCACATTTTCTCAATATATATATACATATTGGTTGTCACCTTTCTGGAATATACAGTTCTCAAATATTTCTGGTAAACTGAGCATTGGTGGTGAAGTACAAAACCCAGTAATTTCTTGATCCTTTCAAAGGTTTCTAGTATTGATGCATAAAGGCTTTAGAATGTATATTTCGAGAATAAATGAGGAATTACCGCCCTTCTAATGCCGAAACTGCGAACAGCATTTTAGGATCACAGTGGATTCTCTTACATCCAATACATTTTGAAAATTTTAATTATTGATAAGCTTATATGCAATGAAAATGATATAATTTGTTTAACCTCATCATATGGTATTAAATATGTATCATAAACTCTCATTTCCATCTAAAGACAGTACAGGATTTTTAATTTATTTAAATAACAATTTAAATGTGTTTTCCTTTTCAAAGTAAAATTGCTATATGATATCAAAAGATCTTTGTTATGTATTACTTTATGGGAAAATGAAAGTGTGACAGAATGTATCTTTAACTTTTTCCCATATAAAATCACTTTAGTGATGTGACTTTTAAAATGAAGATAAAACGTTACCTCTAGAAATGCACTTTCAATACCTTCTCTTAATTGCATTAAACTTATTTATTTATTTACAAATAAACCTCATTTATTAATGTAAGGAAGTGAGATTTTTTGTTAGAATAAAGCTTCTTGTTGCGTTTTAATTCTTAATAATAAAAAATATTGTATATCGAAATGAGCAAATAGAAAAAGTGTCTTTAGTTGCATATTAACCAATTTACCGAAATGATAGATTCTCAAAAATCTTTTTAATTATATTATTTAACATTGTTCTAAAATAAAAACGCACTGTAAACTAAAAATTACCAAAATTTTATTTTCAAAAAATTGTTCAAATTATGTTCTACTTCTAAAAAACATAATATTCATTAATTAGCAATATGATAGGATAATTCAAAAGTCATTCCGGCCTTAACCGGGACGATTTGGTAACTTTCATATCTATCATTTTTAAGAATTCAGCTAATTTTACCCAAACACTCAAAATGCGTGAATCCCTAATACAGAAGATTATCAGTTTTCGCTCATATTGAATTTGAACTGCAAAATAAAAAAAATTAGCCAGCTGTCGCCAAGTTGCCTTCATTTATGGCGACATATCTTTTTATCAAAATGTGATACTATTTCAAGTATGGCCGAGTATGGCATAGCTGAGAAAGAATTTTACGCTCCCGGGTAAGATACGAAGTTATAAGCTGTACGAGAGTATGAGGCTGAACGGTAGTTACAACAATAAAAGAAGATTTGCAAGAAACCACGTTCAATAAATTTATAAATTAAACTTATTTATGAGTGTATATTTTATTTTTAATCTGTTATCTTGATTCAAAATGTCAGTCACCCTAGGATTTCAAACTAGCTTTTCAGCTATTTTCTTAAGATAGAGGTGGGAGAGAAAAAAAAAAAACGCACCAGAATCCTTGTATGGAGGCCGAACACTTACGGGAACGCACTTTTTTGATTTTTCAATTTCTTTGTACATTTTTTTATAGTTTGAAATCTTTAAGGGGCTACCATTTTGAAACTAGAAAGCGGATGAAACTGATCAACCATCTCATAAATTCGGGTGCTGTCGCATGACAAAAATCAGTTATATAGATGACTGCAATAGGACTGCTATGTATATGGCTGCAATCAGTTATATGTATGACCATAATGTGTATTTACATTTTATAGTGAAAACTACTTAAAAGGAAATGTAATCATTAGATATTAATAAGGGAAATATGATTTTTGTGCTCGTCCGAAGAAAACCGTTCTTATATAACGAACTAATAGTTATGCACTTGAAACTCTAAGACACGTTTGACCTTTTGCACTCCGTTGTCGCCGCTCGACATCATCTTTCTTTGCAAAATTTGTTTTTGGCACCAGTAATAAAGGAAAATAAAAGTGTCTAGCTGGATAAGGATAGCGAAATGGCCCCCACAGCCGATGATTGAAATAACATCTGTGGTCTTACTGCTCAGCATGATATAACAATATAGAGTGTTTTTAGCTCCTGACAGTGAACTGTCCTTGAGATAATTAGTTAAGTATGCGCCGGCGCTACTATTTTTCAAATAAGTTTTTCTCAAAAAGTACAAAAGTTAAAAAATGAAACCAACACCAATTATTGAAGAATATGTTAGTTCACATTTTTACACAAATTTTAACATAAAAAATAAACGAAAATATATTTTTTAATTATTAATGTAGTAATTTTATATTTACACCAACCAAAAAATTACAGAATAATGCTCAAAGTATGTACTTAAAAAAAAAACTTTTTCATTAAAATCGAAAAATGCGCTTTTTGGGTTATAACAAAAATAATGCTAGAGCAAATTGTTAAAATATTCGTAACTTTCCCTGTATGTATTTGCAGAAATACGCTGTTATCAATACATTGGTCGATTCGTGACATTTCTACGCAGGCAGGATGAGCAGTGTGCCAAAATAAGAGAATGTTTCGATACATACCACTTCTCTATAGGTGTTTTTCGTGTTTGTAAACATTCTGTTATTTTGGTGTACGCATCTTTTTCGCATAATAATATCAAGTCGATGGTCTAGTCGATCGTGCAGGTGAAGCTGAATAGGGCTAGTAAATATGTAAGATTATCAACTTTTTGGCAATTTCGGACCCTCTACCAACTTTCCGATATCATAAATTATGATTCCTCAACCCCCCTCCCCTCTCTCTAATAATATCGCTATCGGTGTCTAAAAATTCTTTTTATTTTAAATTTTATTTTCCATTTTTTTTCTTTTTATAAATTTGCAATAATATACAGATATGGTTATACATTTTTTATTCGTATATTTCACTGATTTAAATGAAGAGAAGAAATTCATAAAATCACTGTTATATAAGAAATAACTTTATATCAAATAACATTTTAAAGAAACACTTATTATTAAAAAGTTTTTAATAATAGCTCTTTGTTACATAATACATTGAACAGTAATATTGTCTTCTTGCACTTGGCCCTTGCACGGGTCTAAACAGAACTTCTTGTAAAAAAAAAACAGGTGGACAACATTCTTCCCTATCTTTTACGACCAAAAATAACAAGTATCATTTCGAATCTGGTTTCTATAGCAACGAATTATGTAAGCATATAGCAGGAGAATATTAATAGCGAACGTTGAGTTATTCCATATTTTGGAATGAAATTATTTTATAATCATTCAGTGGTATTATAACCCTTAAATTCCTGATTTTCAAAAAAACATTGTAATAATGTTTTTCGGCTTTCATTTTTCAAATAAATCATGGGAAAAATACTTTAAAAAATCATATTTTGTTTTAAGTATAGTTTACGGCTAAAAAACAGTTTGTTACTAATCGGCAATACTGGTCTTTAATTGAAAAAATAATTTCCCTTGATAAAATTCTATAATATTAAACACACAAGAATTTTAGGAACTATAATAAGAAATAAATTTTACTTGCTCACTGCAGGTCAAATTAGGGTATTTCGCAAGCTTCCAAGCAAAACAAAAAGAACAATTTGCAACAATTGAAAAAATAAATCTGTCTTTATTCTTAAACAGCACAAGTGTTGCCATCTACATGTTGAAAATCGACTTAATAATATCTTCAGAATGTATTTTATTGGCAACATTAGTCATTATAGCTTCAATATTATTCTAATAGTATTTTAGAGCCTAAATTGGGTATGTTGCCGAAAAGCAACACCAGGCATTTAAGGGTTAATAATAACTTTCTATTTATTATAAAAATAAGAAAACAGACTAAAAAAATTTTAAGATAAGAGATGTAAAGAAAACGTTAACAGAAAAGTAAATTTTGTTTTGATTAAAAATGATAACGATATCAAATGACAAAACCCCACTTCCTACAGATATCTTCCGATGTCAAGGACCAGATTCCCGACCCACACACACACTCCCCGCTAAAGTGGTACGTTATATATGTACTCTGTACAGCCCCATAGCCTTCTTCTACATGAAAATAATGGTAGCCAAATGTTACCATTTTGTTTGTCAGTTGTTGATATTATAACTTGAGAAGGATGCACAGTACGCCAAAATAACAGAATATTTACAAACACAAAATAAACCTAGTATAGAGAAGTGGTATGTATGGAAACATTCTCTTATTTTGACGTACTGCGCATCCTGCCAGAGTGGAAATGTCACGAATCGAGCAATGAATTGATAGAAGCGTCTTTCTGCAATTACAAACAGGGAAAGTTACGAATGTTTTAGCAAGTTGCTAGCATTTTTTTTTTGTTATAACTCAAAAGCCCATCTTAGATTTTAACGATTTTTTTTTCTTAAAAGTAACACTTTGAGCATTAATCTGTAATTTTTTGGTGGGTATAAATATAAAATTACTACATTATTATTTTTTTCTGAATATTTTTGTTTATTTTTTTATGTTAAAATTTGTGTAAAAATGTGAAAAAAGTAAATAATGTGAACTAATATATTCTTCGATAATTGCGTTGGCTTTATTTTTTTAACTTTTGTACTTTTTGAGAAAAACGTATTTGAAAAAAATAGTAGCGCGGGCGCATACTTCCCCTATTATCTCAAGGACAGTTCAAGTTCAGAGGCTAAAAACACTCGGTATTGTATTCTCATGCTGCGCCTTTTACCACACAGCTATTTCAGACACTGGCCTTGGGGAGCCATTTCGCTATGCTTACCCGGCTAGACCCTTTGCCTTATTTAATGAGAGCATCTTTGAAATCGTGTACTTGAAGGAAATTTTTTTTAAAAAAAGTGGTGCCGACCGAATAAAATTTGTGTAAGAGACGCCGCAGTCAAAATGTTAATTTAACTTCCCGAAGCTTTTCAAAAAGCAATGGATTCTGTAAAGTAATGTACAACAAAATCAATGTAAGTCTATCTGCCTATACTATGAAGGACAAACGTGTCTGTGCGTAACACTGACGTCATTTTGACGGTAGAAACAGTAGAAGATTAAATTTACTTTTATTAAATTTTATTGCAATTTTTTAAACTTCTAAATACCGCAAATTTTCAATTTTTACATCACCGAATAGGGGAAAAGTGTACTTTCGAATGCAATTTGTTTGCTATTTTTCAAAATATATAGATTATCTCACTGTGTACCGCAAGTGGTACATAGTGAGATAATGTATTTATTTTCATAAATCATACATTTTTACACTTTATCAATAATTTCCTGCAGTTTATGACTTCTAATGAATATTTCTAGATTTAAACAAATTTTTAAATATGAGCCTCAGGTGAACAAAGGCAGACATTAAGCTACCTTCATGCAAATTTTCAGTCTCTTACGTTTAGTCGATTTCACTAGCCATCGCACGCTCCCCCACACACACAGATAGAGAAAGAGAGAAAAAATCTTCATTTATTAATAATTATCTTTTTTTTACATCATAACCGCATAGTAGATACGCAATGAGGCACGTCTCACTGTGTACCACAACTGTGTGTCTCATTGTGTACTTTCATTTTGTTGAAACAAAATGGATGTCCCATCTGTTACATCAATTTCATCGCTTTAAACTTTTATGACGTTTTGTCGAAATAGTCTATTATTAGATATAGCTAGGTTTGGTTAAGTAAATATGTGTCATATTGAAGGAAATAAACTCTAAAACAGGCGTTTATGTAACTTTAATCACAATAAAATAAAGAATTATTTACTATTTTGTCGAACGATTAACTGAAGAGCCGAAACTACATCCACGTGTTGCATAAGATGAGGTGATTCAGTGTGTGTTCAAGCTAGGAGAAAAAGTTATATCTATATGTCAAAATGGCTGCTGTCTCACTGTGTACCATGTCTCACTGTGTACTCCCCTACCCTATATAATGGTGTAATTTAAACTGATATAACTATTCTAATATTACACATTAGTGTAACGTAACACCAGATCTATCGATTAAACTACTTAACAAAATGGAGGCAGCAAGGCTGCCACCAATTTTATGGAGTAACATATGAAGTAATTCCTCGAGACAAAAGTTTTACACTATATGCAAATTTTTGTTCTTATTTAGTGATGCTCTGATAATACGAACCTTAAATTATTAAAAATATTCGAGAGATCAAACACTTTAAATTTCATTGCAAACTGCATTTTTTATTATTATTTATTTTTTTTACTAAGCGCCTGTAAGGAATACTGTAAAATCTTGACACCGTTTATAATAGTGTCAAACTTTTGCTACAAACAGAAGTATTCTTGGGCATACAGATTAATAATTCACACTTAACTCAAGATAGATTTATGTAATAGTAATAAAAATAATCACCATAGTAGAAAAAAATCAATCAATTGAAAATATGTTGTGGAAATTGTTATAGAAAAGAAATGTTTGCATGATAACAAGCTTGATAGTTTGTTTTGTCGAAGTAAGATATATTTTAAGTTTTACATTCCAACAACACCTTAACTGATATTGAAACGTTCGTTCAAACTGCCATATAGCAGATTCTAGTAAACAATTCTGATTAGATGCTTATTTTAAACCTGATTAAGAGTTATAGATTTTCTAGCTATAAAATTTTATTTTCAAGATATAACACTAAATAAATATTGTTAATTAAATAATCTGCGAGAGATTTGATTCACAATTATGAAAAATAGGTATATCCTACTTAATCTGACACACACACAGTAATCCTATTACAAATCATCATAAAAATGTGATACTAGTACTATTCGATTGGTAATAATGTCTATTATTTATTGATATGCATAATGTTTGAATATGTGTGTTGCATGCGTTTGAATAGTCTACATATTAAAAAATCCCTGCTGGCTCGGCCGACAGGCGGAGGTAGATTTCGAAGTTAAGTACTAATTTCACCAGCAAAAATTAAATCACGATTAGAAATAAACCCAGCTGAACAAATTTATCTGGCCACTTTTGAAGAGTTTTTAATTTCATTTTTCTGTAAGAGCTGGTTTTGTCAGAATCATGTTAATAGTATATTTTTTCTTCAACCGCCATCTTAATTTGTTCTTGCTGTAGAGAGCGTCCTATCAAAAACTAGTCAATATAAAAGTTGTAGATAATATTAAGAAGATTTGTAATAAATTTAAGCGGATTATATATTTAGAATTGACGAAGTTATGAATTTTTTTCTCCCTGAAACCCCATTTTTTTTTTTTTTTTTTTTTTTTTTTTTAAACCCTTGAGCCCATTTTTAATTTTATCAAAAACCTGTGATACTTGTGTGTGATAGCGTACCACAATACTCTGTGACTGTGATACCTGTGATCTTTTATCCCTTTTCCTAGAAGTAATAATAACTTTAAACTGATTTGATATGTATAATAATTAAGAAGTTATGGGTGATTTTCAGTTTTCACAAAACTCCACCCTATTTCCACCCCCTTGTTCCGATTTTGTCCATTAACAAAGTTGAAAAGATTTTCCGCCCCTTGATTTGATGTATCCGTTTGGAAGAGATTTGTGCAGAATTATGGAAATTATCGTGTCCATAAAAAAGTGGTGTATATATAGATAGGTAGATAGATAGATAGATAAAGTTTTGAATTGGAGGGGGGGGTGTGTGTTCTATGGATCATGATCGGCGTAGATCTGTAAAAAAGCTTTCAGAAATTCCAACATAGAGCAGAATGTAATTGATAGTATTTCTTACGAAAGCTACCTATAAATTGTACTTTCTTTTGGGTTATGGTAAATACCCATTTTTGAAATTATATTTGAATTCGATGGATATGATCAGGCCAAAACGAAACTTTTGCTAACTCTTCAAGGAACTTAAAAAAATGTGTTTGGAATTTTCCATAAATTTTAAAAATTAAAATCTTACAATAAAAACGACCAAGTTCATTTAATTAGTTACCACATTGCAAGAAAAATGTTAAATATAGACGATTGTGCTTTAGAAAATGCCAATATATTCGAAAAGGAAAAGAAAGCATTAATCAATTATTTTGTATGACACTTTTGTTGTTATTTTTTAATCAGTGATTCGGGGATAAAGACGGATGACGAATCTATAATATTATGAAATAGTCAGTTTATATAAAAATGCCAGTTCCATCAAGAAAGATATTGTAAGCCACATCCGGTTGGATTTTTTTCAATTTTAGGATAAAAGATACAATATGAAGAGTCAAATAGAATATCAAAAGAAAAACGCATTACATTTTGTGGTATGAAATGACGATTTTTCGAAATAGGTTAAAAATTTTCTTTTTTGAGAAATTAACTATAATAATAATTTTATTTATTCACATAACTGCCAATTAAGAGGCTTTCAAGAGTACAGTCTAGTAATAGTTTATGTTTCGTATGAAAAAAATCCCTGCCGGATCGGACTACAGGCACAGGTAGATTTCGAAGTTAATTACTAATTTCACCGACAAAAACTAAAAACAAAAAATTTATGCAGCCCTATATACAGCAACTCTGACGGTTGTCAAAATTTTTCATCACGTCAATAACACTTTTTATGACCTTAGTGGCAAATCAACGGAGATATGATTTTTCTTTGCTGCAAGAGTTGGTCCTATCAAAAACATGCCACTATAAAAGTTGTAGATAATATTAAGAAGATTTATAGAGGAAAGGGTCCAAATACCGGCTACTACTTTTGTTTTCAATCTAGATCATACAATTTTCAAAATTAATAAAATAAAATGTAACAGCAGTGTACCTTGACATGTTTTACACATGCTTAGAGAAAAAAAAATCAGTTTAAAAGGCGGTTTCTGTTTATAAAAAGCAAAATTCCGAAAGTCTTCAAATTTTGAGTTTTTTAAATGGGGTCTAAATACCGGCTACCTAATTTTTTTCCCAAAAGATGACACAAATAGAGCTAATGACAATTATTAAGCAATAAGAATATTATTTTAATAAATTTTATTGATTAATAACATTTCTTATGCACAGAAAAAATACGCATTTTTTAATAAACAAATATTTTTGTCAAAATTACAAAATTCTTTACGACTATCTCTCACAGTCTTCTTCCCATTATGTTTCTAGTTTTGTTTTTTAACGTGTAAAACAAAAAAAAAGCTTGCTGATTGAAATAAGAATCATTTTATCCGAAAAAAATCACAAACATAATATCGCTCTCTGCGTCGGTGCAGTCCCTATCAGCCCACATATCGCATTCTTAACATTGAACCTAGAATATCCTGCCCCATTCTTGTCCACAGAGAAAGCACCCATGCAGAACACACAAATTGCATCATCTTCCTTGGATATTTTCCCTTTTCACTTTTTTAACCCTCTCGCTGCGTAATTGTTTTTCAATATAGCTTCAAAAATTACGTATTTAACCCCTTCGCGACGAGCGTCTTTTAAGAATTTTTACTCTTTTGTCACCTGTTTTTCAAAACAAAAATTTTTGTCTAATTTAATCGGGAAAATGCACTGATTAAATAAGGCAAAAATTACAATAAAAAAAGAACTTATGGGAATAATTAATGAGGGTTAATTTGACGGAAAAAATTGCATCTCCGAGGATATCTCGGGTTGTGCAAATTTTGCTACTATTACGTTGGTCGAGGACATCTCGGATTGCGCAGCGAGAGGGTTAAAATCCAATTTCTGCCTCTTTCACCTGGTTACTCCGTCATCTTCTTTTATTTCTCTTCACATTTATTACAGGTAATTTTCTACTATCCAACAGATCTTTTTTGGGAAGTGATCCGGTAACCAGTGTCGGTCCTGAAGAATTATGGCCACAGTTGCTTTTTCATATTGCGAAATGGAACTGGAACTATTTTTGAACCATTTAAATAATTTATTAATTATGGAACTATTTAAATCAATTTATTTTCCTCCCCTTCAAGCAGAGCAATCGAAAGAGGTCCAAATACCGGCTAGTCGGTATTTAGACCACTCTAGGTAGCCGGTATTCGGACCACTGCTATCTTTAAGTCAAAACCGGTATTACTCATTCACAAATAAAATACCAATAATGTGCGCGTGGCAATTGAGATTTAAATATGTCTAGAAAATAACTTCATCAGCAATTCAAGCCAATATACGATCAGTATATTTAAAAAAAATGAGAAACACACATGTGAAAAACTTTTGACGTACCAGATTACGTAGATTCGGCACTTTTGTATTTACTATTTGTAAATGAGACAGACTTCAGTGACGTACTTTTCGTAACTTTCTTCTCTGAATTAAAGCTACAAATTCTGCTTATCACGGCTAGGCTGCGCTGCACTCAGTTCTCAGAACACCTAGTAGCCGGTATTTGGACCCTAGCCGGTATTTGGACCTTTTCCTCTAATAAATTTAATTGAATTTGATATCTTGTGAATTGACGAAGTTATGATTTTTTTTCTTCTTAAAACTCTATTTTTGCGCCCCTTGAGACCATTTTTAAAGATGTCAAAAATCTGTCATACATAAATTTGAGGCCCATTTCCTAGAAGTAATAATAACTTTAAGTTATTTGTCCGAGTTTATTTGTCCTACAAATGGATTTGACTAAAATAAAACCCATTCTTATTAAACCAATTTTAGAAGTATACAAACTCGTATTTAATTTAGAAATAAAACAGTCGAAATATCAATGCGTATATTCAAGATAACAATGTGTAATCCAAAATCTTCTTTTGTTAGACAGCATTACTAACATTATATAAATTAGAGTTCAATAAGAATATTAAAATTGTAATCTCGGAATTTTTGAAAGAGACAGACTATAAAGATTTCTTCAATCCTTAAATGCGCAATTTTTTATTTTGTTTCGAAAAAAATATATATGATTCTCTGAAAGGTTTATTACACAGGAAAAATAAGGAAACAAATCATTTTCCATATATCAATTTTTTCTATTTTGATATCTTCAATACAAGTAAAAACTACTGTCGTGTGGCTGTTTTACGCTAAAACATTGCAAATTAGTAAATATTTTAAGAAGTATGTCTCCAAATACCATATTTTATATAATTAATTATTTTATAAAACTTAACATTTAACCCTTTGATTCCCATGATAGAATACGTTCTAGAAATTACGTAGTTCAGAGAATCTGACTTTACACCAGAAAGTTTCAATGGTTAATTTCTCTTTATTTAAGATTACTTGGAGCAACTGGGCCATGATTTTACAGTGTGACGCTGGGGCTTCTGACAATTCAGCTTCAAAAAGCTAATGTTCATGTGAATTAAAGTCTGAACTTCTGTAAATGTGTTCAGTTAGGTTCCCTCTATCAGACAGAAATGCTCAATATTACATTTTAATATTTAAAAATATAAAAATATGCATATTTCATCTTTCTTTCCTCATGGGTCCAGTTTCCCCATAAAAATGGGGTAAGTGGATCAGGAGGGTCTATGTTCAAGATGCGTTTACTTTGTTCAGATGAGATATCAGGTCTTCTTTGAAAAAGTGTGAACAACTTAAAAAAATTTAAAACTGGCAGATCATGTAAATTATATATCAACTAAAGAACGTTGTAAGGGAAACCTTTGCTCTCAATGTGAAAAAAAAAAGCTCTAAAAGTGAAAATATTAGATTTATTTATACCAAAAACATAAAAATTAAGTAAGTACTTATGCACTTTAGTATAGGTAATAAGTATAAAAGTCACATGGGTATTTTAAGGGAAAAAATAGCAAGATAAATCTATGAACAAAAGGCTACGTAACTACTTAAGTACTTTATCTATATCCAGGAGTCGCATTATATAGGAAAAAATTATTGTTCCGACCAGAACCCTTAATGATTTACCTTCATGATCATTATATTTAACACATTCTAAAGAAAAGTACGATGAAGATATTATTTTCAAAATAGTGGTAGGAACAATAAAAGTTTACCTATAGAATGCGACCCCTGTGTATCGAACAATTTCAAGGTTTAGCAATCTCGCTTTCAGGGGCAAGGTACTTGCATTCGTAAAATGTTGAAATAATTTAATGACACCAGTATTTATAAGAGAATCTATTTGTAAAGAAGTAAAAGTATATTTTCTTGTACTTAATAAAGGTGAAATTTTCATTATAAAATTCCGGTGCCAATGTGGCAATTAGGGATTAAAATTATGTGATGTCACAACGGCCTCCGCCTCCCAAGGGGTCAAGAAATTTGGTTTGATACCACCCAATACGCTTTTTTTAAATTTTATTACGTAATTTTAATAAGGTATTCTATAATTTACTTTATTGTGAGCAAAAAACAACGAATAAATTTATTTCCCGTTGTAAGAGAAACTAAAAAAAAAATTATAAATATTTGGGTAACTGGATACAGCATGGTCCAGTTACCCCGGATACATGTCCCAGTTACCCCATTCTTGAAAAATTTATGGGGTAACTGGGACACCGGGCTTACATTTGAAACATGAAGTAAATATGTATAGTTACCTAATAATATTAATGTAGTTATATGCCTATTCTTTAAAAAAAAGATTGTTTAATAAAAGTACTTACAGTATTTTAATAAAAAGCCGAGGAAGTTCAACCACATTGAAGTTGTTAAAAAAAAAAAAAAAAAAAAAAAAAAAAAACGTAAATTTTTGACAACCTATCACAGCAAAGTAAGAATTCTGATTGAGTTGACCCACGTTGTTTTAGGAAGTAGATATTAAGTTTCATTGGTCACAAAAGCTAAAACTTAAAAATCGTCAACAGTTTTTTTATAAAATAGCCTATGGCCCAGTTACCTCGTGGGTCCAGTTGCCCCAACTAACTTTAAATACGGAATGTCTGTTATTAATTAAAGCAGATACAGCTATTTTAATTTTCTGGTGTGAATTAGGTATATATGAATTAAAAAAATCTATTAAATTCAAAACACTTTTATTTGCATATATGCAAAGCTGAGCACTAATGTGTTAATGCCACTTGGTTTTCAGTCACCTTTGGAACTGTCTAAAAACTCTCTCTGATCAGCTAGTTTTTGTTTAGTAAAGTAAAATTCCATACGTGATTTAAGTGAAAAAAGATATACTATAGTATATGAGTCTGGGCAACTTAAGGTATGCCGGCGGATGAATTTTATATTTAAAGTACGCAAATATTTATAGATAACTATATATCTGTAGAATCACAAAACGGTATTTAAAAAAAAAAATTAAATTCGATTTATCCAAAATAATTCAAAGAAAATTTTAATATGATAATGCAAAAAATCTCAGGCATATATGATATATAATACATTTCTATAAAACATATATATATTCCTCTCAAAATTTCAAAGCTTTAGAATACGAAATTAAGTTTACTTTTTGTATTGAATAGAGCTTCAGGATTGTGAAACTCGTCCTTTTTTAAATCTATGTATTAAAAATTTAATTCTTGATAAAAATTCAGCTTGTTCTTTTCCGATATATTGGAGGTTCGCCTGAGGGTGATAAAAGAAGACAGTTTCTTTTCTTTGGAGTTTCGTGATATAAAGAAGAAAATACAGTATAAGCCTATTTCTCTTCAGAGCCTTTTTAAAGTGATGCTGAATATTTTAACAGAAAATAGGCAAAATAAAGGAAGAAGAGAGTTTGAAATTTATTGAGAGTTTAAAATTATACATATTTTTACGCCTAACATATGAATGGAAAATGCACACTACTTGTAAATATAGCTCAATCTAGATATTCTTTCATTTTACAAACTTTGTTGTTGCTTGGCAAAAACTCTTGCAAACTTGTTTATTGGATTTTGTTTTTCAGTGTTAAAATTACTGTGCACGATATGGAGATTAAACTCCATAAATCGAAATAATAAATGAAAAAACTAGTGGAACTGAATTTTGGAGTTAATAAATTTATTTCAATTTCCACCATATTAATAAACAAAACGCGGAATTTGTGTAAATTCATCTGATGAAGATTTGGTGAAAATTCTATATTAAAATTGTACTGCGATTTTATGTTGTCTTCGTATTTTTAATCTGCTTATATGAGTTCTAGTTGGTACAAAAAAAATCATTGCTTTTCATCAAAAATTGTATTAGGAAATAATAATTAGTACTAACAATGTCCACTAGTAAAGTTCTTTATGCACTACTTTCAAAATTATAAGTTCCAAAATATAAGCATAAAATATATCTGGAAAAATAATTAGTTTAGTGATATAATATTTTGTGCGTAAGTGTTTCATTTTCTTTTGATATTTTTTAATCTGCTCTATAATATAACATATAGAAACACAGCAGGTGAAAATACAATATGATCGTGATGTACAGTTGGACAAATAAAAAAAAAATAACTCCTCAAACATTTTTTAATTTCTTCATTGTCACATAAAAAACAGAATTCGACAAAAACTTATGTCTTTTTTTAATTTATGTTAACTAAATAAGCTTAACATGTAACGTAAACATTAATACCATTAAATTATTTCAGATTCTCCAGGAAGGGCTATAGCAACGACACCAAACCTCTCTCGGTGTCCCTGTACTTAAAATCTCTGATTCTAGATGCGTGATATTTATTTCCGAAGCAGTTATCAATAATCTTTTTAGAAGTATGAATGCTTCTTGTAATATCTGCATGGGTATGTCGGATGGCCCCAGTTAATACTTGTCAATCTGATCCGAGGATCCGGTCTGATCCGAGATGCGTGATGTTGAGTACATTTTTGATCTACTGTACACATTGCAAAAGTTTTATTTTCGCTTTATCGTGTTACGTTGCTACATGCTGTCTCATGTATGTGGTACCTATGTACCAAATTTATCGCAATAAACCAATTATACTGCTACACTGTAAAAAAAACGACATTTTTACAGTACAAAGTACTGTCCATCTCGCGCACAAACTCGATCACAGTGAATGTGTTGTATCTTTCTTTGGTTTCCTGACTATATTAACATGGAAAATGCAGTAGTTGCGTAAAATTAACAGCACAATGTGCTGGCAATTTGGACTCCAACTTTTTGTGCTGGCGTCCAAATTGAAAAAAAAAATGCCAAAACATTGTGCTGATAATTTTACGCAACTACTGTATTTTCCATGTTAATATAGTCATCAAACCAAAGAAAGATACAGCACATTCACTGTGATCAAGTTTGTTCTGGCAAATTTACAGTGTTTTTTTTTTTTGTTTGTTTTGTTTTGTTTTTACAGTGTAGATATCACTGATTTTTCGTTTATGTTCTTAATTTTTGACATCCTGTCATGGCACCAAATTTTTGGATGTGGAAAATTTGCTAGTTTAAAGAATAAGATAAAGGTATGAAATATATATATACAAATAAAAAATAATTTTATTTTATTCATTGTTCGATTTTAAATGTTCTTGATATAATTATGCAATATTTTTCAGATATTTCTCACTTGATAAGAAATTCTTATTAATAATCACGTGCTTAAATTAATTAAGTTTTTAGTCATTTTTATTCATT
The DNA here is from genome assembly GCA_963932465.1 of Maratus speciosus. Classification (NCBI taxonomy): domain Eukaryota; kingdom Metazoa; phylum Arthropoda; class Arachnida; order Araneae; family Salticidae; genus Maratus; species Maratus speciosus. The sequence goes on along the minus strand of OZ010788.1, from coordinate 374,488,023 downwards.
TTTATTTATCATTTCCATACTGAAATTATATGAAACATATTCAAGGCTGGAGAAGCACTTTTGTGTTTTATTGCAACAGAGCGAAAAATGTCCAGAGCAGGGATCGATCCTGGATATCTTGACTTGTCGTGCCAATCTGTTTTCACTCTGTAGCAATAAAATTCAGCCTTGTATATGATTTATCCAGTTGAAGAAAAAAATCCACCTCTTCATTATGCCCTAATTAAACGGTAAAAAGGAGTTTCCTTGTTTTCACACATCTTCATCATGTAAATCTTATATTATAATATGAGCAAAAATTGTGTGTGTACTTGTGTGTGTATGTGTGTGTGTGTTTAAATTTTATCTTAAAAACGGCTCAAACTATTTTGACCAAATTTTGTATTTTGCCATTTTTTGGGTACGAGAAGACCATTGGGCTAGGTCATGTGTTCGAGAAAATTTGATTAGTTGGTCATTTTGGGTCCTAATGGGTCAGGGTCAAGCTAATTATATCTAAAAAACTGCCCATTCAATTTTGACTAAATTTTATATTCAACCGTTTATGGGCACGAGACAACTATTGGGCTAGGTCACATGTTCGAGAAATTTCGATTAGTGGGTCATTTTTGGGTCACTTCGGGTCAGGCTAATTTTACCTAAAAAACGGCTGCAACGAGTTTGACTAAATTTTGTAATCTACTATTTTGGATTACGAGAAGGCCAATGGGCTAAGTCACATGTTAGAGAAAATTTGATTAGTGGGTCATTTTTGGGTCACTTTGGGTCAAGCTAAGTTTATCTGGAAAACGACTCTTACGATTTTGATGCAATTTTGCTTTATATCGTTTACATCACGAAAATATCATTGGGCTAGGTCGCATGTTCAAGAAAATTCGATTAGTGGGTCATTTTGGGTAACAATTGGTCAGGTGTCAAGCTAATTGAAATAAAAAGACTCAAAACATTTTGACAAAATTTTTTAATATACCGTTTCTGGGAATGAGATGACCATTGGGCTAAGTCGCATGTTAGAGAAAATTCGATTTGTGGGTCATTTTTGGGTCACCGTGGGTCAAGCTAAGTGTAACTATAAACGACTCAAACAATTTTGACAAAGTTATGTATTACACCGTTTCTGGGCATGAGCAGACGTGTGGGCTAAGTCACATGATCGAGAAAATTCGAATACTGGGTAATTTTGGGGTCACTGTGGGTCAAGCTAATTGTATCTAAAAAAATCTCAAAACATTTTGACAAAAGTTTGTATTATATCGTTTCTGAGCATGAGAAGACCATTGGGCTGTTACATGTTCGAGATAAATCGATTAGTGGGCCATTTTGGCTCACTGTGGGTCAAACTAATTGTATCTAAAAAACGAATCAAACGTTTTTGACAAAATTTTGTATTATACCGTTTCTGAGCATGAGAAGACCATTGGGCTAAGTCACATGCTCGAGAAAATTTGATTTGTGGGTCATTTGGGGTCACCGTGGGTCAAGCTAATTGTAACTAAAAAACGGCTCAAACAATTTTGACAAAATTTTGTATTACACCGTTTCTGAGCATGAGAAGACGTGTGGGCTAAGTCACATGATCGAGAAAATTCGATTACTGGGTCATTTTTGGGTCACTGTGGGTTAAGCTAATTGTATCTAAAAAAAGGCTCAAAACATTTTGACAAAAGTTTGTATTATATCGTTCCTGAGCATGAGAAGACCATTGGGCTAAGTCACATGTTCGAGAAAATTCGATTACCGGGTCATTTTTGCGTCACCGTGGGTCAAGCTAATTGTACCTAAAAACGGCTCAAAACATTTTGACAAAAGTTTGTATTATATCGTTTCTGAGCATGAGACGACCATTGGGCTAAGTTACATGTTCGAGAAAAATCGATTAGTGGGCCATTTTGGCTCACTGTGGGTCAAGCTAATTGTACCTAAAAACGAATCAAACAATTTTAACGAAGTTTTGGACTATACCTTTTCTGGGAATGAGAAGACCATTGGGTTAAGTCCCATGTTTGAGAAAATTCGATTACTGGGTCGTTTTGGTGTCACCGTGGGTCAAGTTGATTGTATCTAAAAAATGGCTCAAGCGATTTTGACAAAAGATTTTATTACATCGTTTGAAAGCACGAGAATAACATTGGGATAGGTCACATGTCCCATAAATTTAGATTAATGGGTCCCTTTTGGGACAAGCTAATTTGATCTATACAATGACCTTAACGATTTTGACTAAATTTTGTATTCTATCGTTTTAGGGTTCGAGAAGAGAATTGGTTAGGTCGCATGTTCGAAAAAATTCTGTTTAGAGGGTCATTTTGGGTCACTATGTCTCATAATCATGCCAATTGTATCTAAACAGCAAGAATGACACAGGGAGAATAAAATATCGAATTGAAAACAAGGCTAATTTTGACCGACCTAAGCTCGGCTATCCCGGCTAGTGCTATAGTTATAACTCGGATGAATGAAACTAGCCCTGTAGTTCTCAGCCGTATCCAACAAATAAAAAATAATTATTTCACCCAGGTATCGCTAGGTTAACTTAATAGGTAAAGCATCGGCACGGCAAGCCAATATATCCAGGTTCGATCCCTGGTTTGAAACATTTTTCGCTCTATTGCAATAAAACTCAACTGTGTTACGCCAGTCTTGAATATGATTTATTCAGTTGAAAAAAAACCCACCTCTTCATTATTATATTAAACTTTGAAATTTCTAATACAGACACCTAATTTTAATATCATATTTGGCCTTTTCTCTAAATTTTAACTTAGGATACGAAACAGGAATGTCACTCAGTAAAGTTTAGGAATTATGAATGTTAAAAATTTAAACTCTTAATATAAATTCATTTGTGATCGTTTCAAATAATTGCAATGCGAGTAGTTTTTTTTTTTCTTTTTTCAGACTAACTCAAAAACTACATTGCGAAATGAGCTTTACTTTTGAATTCACATCTTTGAAACTTTTTGAAATCGATTTCTGTTAAAAAATTATAGATTATCATTCATATTTAATTATTTTTTTTAAATAATTTTCAAAATTTAGGGTAGATGTGCCAGTAATGGACACTCCTTGATGTTTTTTGTTATTAAAAAAAATAACTAATAAATATTTTGCTTTAATTATTTTTTTATAATTCCCCCTTGCACGTTTTATAAAACTGGGTTATTTTTGACACTTTTAATCAAACCAGTCAGGAAGCAGAAAATAATGTTTCAAAGTTTCGCTGTTTTTCTGTGAAAATCTTAATGAAGAGGCTAAGAGTTGGCTTCGTTTAATTAATTTATAAATTATTTATTTTATTGCAAAATTTGAATGTTTTGTTTGAGTAGCAATAGAAAACTTAGAATTTTATATACTAATAGTCACTTACAGAATTTCATTTATTTTTAAACTGCGTTAAATTATGTTAAATTATGTGTGTTTAATTATATTAACCATCCCATTACTAGGATGGTTAATTAGTCATTTTCCAGTAATGGACACCCCATGTATACATTGCTAAAAATGCAATTTCAGTAATGCTTATAATACATAAAATATTTTGACTTAACTGCAAACCTAAAGAATCAAATTTAATTTTTGAATTATACTTACCAAAATGCAATAATACCAAAACTTTTATAAATAGCTGCTTTTAAGTTATTTTATGTGATTAATAAAATCTCAATTTTTTCTTTTTTTTTAAATGTATATGTACCTTGTATATTTTATAATATGTCAATCAAACCAGATAAGAAGCAGAAAATATTGTTTAAGAACACAGTCAAAGAGGAGCTCATAGGGCTTAATCCCTCTCCGTTTAAATAAAAACAATTAAGTTACAGAAGCAATTAAAAATCTGTTTTCTGTCTTAAATGTTTCCTTATTCACCTCTGACAAAAAAAAAGTGATATTAATGAAAGTTATAGGTAATATTAATGAAACTAATAAACTTGCAGGCCAGGAGCCTCAAACATCAGTTCTGCAGTTTTATTTTGAAAATATTTTATTTAGTACTGGCAGAACCGCCTGACGTTGCCCGGGCATATAATACTATTCTTAAATAAACCTTAAATTTGAAGAATGCATCTCATTTTATATCTGCTGCGCACGCACTGAAATTATGCGATAGCGGGTGAAGCACGCTAGTCTTTGTCATAATAATATCTGTCATGTCGACTAACTGGGATATCTAATCAAAAGTAGTATTAAAAATATTCAACACACAATATCATTTCTTTCATATTTGTAATATTAATTATTATAAATGTTATATCAAGTAGTCTCTGGAAGATTAACTGCTAAAAATAGTGAGACAAAACTAAACACTAATATTCCCAAACTTTTTTTTAATTACCTTTTAAATCCTCCACTATTTCAATAATTTGATAGCTGTAATTGCCTGATATTTATTATTTTAAACTATCCATCTAAAATAATTAAAACATCGACCTCCTGACAATTACAATTTATGCAAACAGTAAACGATTATCACAAATATTTCATTAATTATTGGTATCCTATTTGTTAAATCTTTTTGAAAATAACTATTTTATTTCATTAGTATGTATTCATTAAATTCTGGTTCTAAAAACGGTCATAAAAAAAAATTATATTTATTACTTTTTATGGGCTGTCCATTACTGTAACAGAGGGTGTCCATTACTGGGCCAGAGGGTATCCATTACTTGGCTTTTGGGTATTTTGACATACAGTGGACTCTCTCTCTATCTGAACACTCTCTAATGTGAACATCCCGATATTATGAACACATTCCGACGACACCGGCGAAACTCCATAGACTTAACAAAAGATGAACTCTCTGTATTCTGAACACCCTCTAATCTGAGCACCCCGCTATTATGAACGCTACTTTTGATCCCCAATTTATCCTACCTCTCTCTAAACTGAACGTGTGTTTGCAATCGGAATTCAGGGAATCCCCCCCCCCCCCCCATAATGGAAATTTGGGAAATATGTCGTTGCAGAAGAATAAAATATTCAATGAACTCGATTTTAAAATAGACAAAATCATTGTTAGATTTTAAACATCTATCCGATGCTGCAATTTGAATAATTCAGATTAAAATCTTCAGTTAAGAAAACAAATAAAAGATTTACTATAACAAAGAAAGAAGAAATCGAAAGAATATTTTTCAAAAGGTAAGCTTTTACCGTACGGGTTCTACATATCCACTAACATTCTTATACATTTTTAATAAATAAAAATGTCCAGATATAAAACTACTATTGACATTTCACAAAACGTAAATCATGATAATCAAAAATAAAATTAACAATTCAATCAATTTTTATCCAAAGAGATACAAGAAAAAATAATGTAAAAACCATATCACGCGATTCCCCCTCTCCCGATCTGAGATAAAAATAGTGAGATTACGCAACAGAAATGTCCAGCCTCCCAGTGGCAGCAAAGAGACAACAGGTATTAGAAGGAGTGTACAAAAAGGATAATTATTTGTTTTCCGCACATTATCGGTAAAAAATTTTTGTCATTTTTCTATCGTCGCTGATATGTCAGAAATAAGTACGAAAATGAAAAAAACGGAAAGAACTGAAGCTTCAGGAAAAATACGATGTTGTTCAAAAATTAAAATCAAAAATAAGTCAAAGAAAAAGTGCATCTGAGTTTGGAATTTCAGTAGGCCAAGTTAATGCCATCAGTAAGAAAGAGAAAGAAATTATAGCCGCTTTTGAAGCAAATGAACCTTCCTCAAAGTGCAGAATTTCAGAAAAGAAAACAGGGAATGAGAACATAAACAATCATGTCTGGAAGATTTTTTGCCAAATGAGAACGAAGAATCTTCCTGTCACTGGACCCCTGCTAAAGCAGATTGCGCTAGATTTTGCAGAAAAGGAGAAAATTACGGAATTCAAGGCATCGGAAGGATGGTTGACTCGCTTTAAAAGTCGGCATAACATCGAATTCAAAATAATCAACGGTGAAGCTGCAGATGTAAATATCGAGACTGTGGAGGAATGGAGAAGAAAACTTCCGGAAATAAAGAGGGATTTCGATTCCACTGACATTTTCAATGCCGACGAAACCGGCTTGTTTTTTAGAGCTCTTCCAAATAAAACCCTAGCACAAAGAAGCGAAAAATGCGTGAGCTGGAAAATGTCGAAAGAAAGACTTACCGTCATGCTCTGTGCCAGTTTTACGGGTGAGAAGCTCGAACCACTTGTGATCGGAAAAATTGAAAAACCACGATGCTTCAAAAATGTGATTATCGCATCATTACCAGTGCACTATAAATCAAATCGAAAAGCCTGGATGACAATCCCAATTTTCTCTCAATGGTTGGAAGGCATTAACGAGATGATGAAGAGAAAAGGAAGAAAAATTCTTCTTTTTGTTGATAATGCCAGATCACATACAAACATGCATCTGAGCAATGTGAGCCTCAAGTTCCTGCCACCGAACTGTACTTCTGTAATCCAACCACTGGATCAAAGAGTAATCAAGACCTTTAAAGCTCACTACCGAATCCATTTTTTGAAGAAAATGTCCCTGGTGATGGAAGAGGCAAATTCGGCAACCGAACTAAGGAAGAAGGTCAACGTCATGGATGCTGTCCATTGGATATCAATGGCTTCGAATGAAGTAACTACCTACACCATCCAAAGATGCTTCTACAAAGCTGGATTTCCATGTGAGAATGAGCATATAAGAATAGAGGACCAAGAAGCAACAGTTGTGAGAGATTTGGGGTTAATTCTTCAGGAGCTTCATACTGAAATTGAACCTGAAGCTTATCTCGAAGCCGATGGAAGCCTTCCGGTTTGCGACAACAACATCGTTGAAGAGGAAGAGGACAGTGAAGAAGAGTTGAATCAGAAAATACCGAAGGAACAAGAAGTGCGATTACCTTCAAACAATATGGCCAAGGGATTCAATACCTGTTAAACTATGCGGCTGAACATCACCCGGAAGCCTTCCCACTTCTTAAACAATTAGATAACATGTATACTGCACGAGCATACACAGTACAAAAACAGACTAAAATTACTCAGTTTTTTAAGTAATGTACCTATTTGTTTTCAAGTGATGTATTGTATAATCCTCCTGAGACCTGCCATAAATTTAAATGGATGTTTTGCTTTCTCCTTCTATTGCGTTAAATTTCATTGTAGCAATCTAAAACCAGTATAACATGGTAATGTATGAATCAAAAATCCACATTCAGCTTTTGGATTTTGGCAACGACAACTACTTTGTTTACAAAATGGCATAATAAATGAATCAAGTCGGAATTCTACGTTTTGCTGGTAAGTTTCGTTTTTATGTTATTTTAATTTGATTAAATTATTTTTTTTTTTCAATTTTAATAGCATATGTTAATAATTGCCTTATGCTCTTTATAATATATTCTATTCTTTCCCATACTTTTAGCCTTTTTTAAATTATTTTAAGGCGAGTTATGACCTGAACATCCTTTTAAATGGATGTGCTGTAAAACAAAATTAGAAAATCTAAATTTATTAATTTCTTTAAAAACATCATTTTTGATGCCTATTTGTTGAAAAAAACTCTTATAAAAAAATATATGCATTATATTTTGCTTGGGTCTCAGGAGAATATGTAATTGTATGTTTTGTAAAACTTTTTAAATAATAATAATAAAAATAAATAAAAAAAAAATAGATGGCAGAATACAGGTCCAACTGAATTTAGTTTGACAGTGCATAAGCCGCCAAATCTAAATTCAGCACCTCTATCTCGGTAACTGGCATGACTAACCAGGCTAAGTATTCTATACAGTCTATAAACTCAATACTAAGTAGAGTAGTAATACATTTCCCAATCTCCCTCTATAATGAACACCCCCATAATCTGAACATTTTTGGTCGGTGTGATGTTGAATATAACATATCATCACATATCATTATTTATCTTCCTTTTTAAAATTAAATTCCCCATTTTAAAATTTAATTTCTCCTTTCATAATTATAAATTGAATCAAAACTTCCATTCCTTTCTAAAAAGAATATATCTCTTTCTTCTTCTCTTGCGCTTTATTTTTCAGTTACTTAACTTTCCAAAGTTCAGCCAAAGCCGTTAATAAAATAAATCAAAAACAAATCTGTTTCTCATCCTGAAATCATTAACTGTTCGAGCATATTTTCCTTTGGTTAACGAATATATAAAAAATATATTCTTTGGCCATATGCTCCAGTCGTAGCAATTATTTATACACTCAGTGTTAATTTTCAGTTTGATAGTCAATACAATTGTCTTTTCGGCCGCAAATATTATACTCTGTTTATATTAAAATCGGCGCCCTGCATCTCCGATGCTGCTTCTAAATGCATATTTCCCATCATTTAGCTTTGGCATTCGTATTTGTACGTTGAAATGTTTAAACGCCAATCAACGGTCCTTTTGGCCACTTTTTAATTCAAAGTTCCATTAAGTGATATATCTTTGGGGTTATAATGGTCCAGGGTATCAAGATTTTGGCTCGACACATTGGCAACAATATCTAACAAATTATTCATTCCTTCTCTGTACATCCTACTGTCAACAGCTAACTGAAAGGGTCCCTCTCTGGCATTTGCATATTTCATGTCCATATCCAATAAACTCATCCTGTCTTCAAATTTGCCGAGTTATTATTTTGTGCCTGTCTTTAATTATTCAAGGACTCATGAACCTGGATTTCCAAAAAGGTGATTATCTTAAAAATGCAATAGTTGTTTAAAATATTTTTCGCTACAGATCATGGTCTACAGCATAGTCGGTCCCATGAGTGTTCAGAATAGAGAGAGTCCTCTGTATTTCTGTTATTTAAAATTAAATTTGGACTCATATTGGGAAATGAGACTATAAGAATAGTTAAATGTTGTTGATAGGTTAATATAATATTCAAAAAACTTGAATATAATAATTATAACTATTAATGAAAAAATAATTTTAAAAGAAATTCCTTATGGGTGTCCATTATTGGCACATCTACCCTATATTTTCAAAATTAAATATAGGATGAAACACCCAGTTATTGAAAACTAACCAGTAACTGACACTTCAGCAAAAATCTAACTCAAATAAGCATTTTCTTGTAAAATTCTGCAAAGTAATGTAAACTAGTGGTAATTTAGACACTTATTTTCATTTTAGAGTCAATTTATTCGTCACTATATGTTCGGTAAGAAATTTCGATCCATATAGCATTCCAAATAGTATCCATCTTATTTCTAAAATTAAGATAGTGCCTTTTTTACCTGACTGAAAAGAAGGGTTATGTGTTTCACGCGTATCTGTGTATGTGGATTTCTTTATAGCCTCGAAACATTCCAACGGCTGGATGAATTTTAATGAATGAGGTCCCTATCAATTCGACTTAACGGCCCGATGGTTATAGGCTAGGTTTTGTTTTTATAAATTCAAAATGGCGGTAGAGACGAAACAAAAAAATTACGCACCCTATTGAGTGACATATCATTGGATAGGTCTTTCAAAATGAAGACGATGTTTCACTGACTATTTTACAGTCAGAAGCTCCGTTAAAATATTATACAACCTGGAAGTTGTGTAGGTAGGATCTCTAGCTTTACTGCAACTCTAACCATCATAGACATCTATAAACCTCATCAAAACAGTGTTTATAGAGAGGAACTAACATTTTAAACACAACTTAAAAGTACGGTATACAAGTAAATAAAAAAATAGGTAAGTAATCTAAACAAGTAATATAAAAAAATATTTTAAGTCAATTTCTACTTAGGTCAATAACAGAATAATTAATTATTGATAATATTAAAGAAAGTTAAGTCTATATTTGAACTGTTAAGAAAAAAACACAATAATAAATTTTATTTATTTTATAGTGAACACGATTAAAATTTATTTTTTTCTACAAGGGCTGGACACCATTTGTCAATCACTGGTTTATAAATGTCAGTTATTGAGTACACTATTAATAATAATTTAAAACATGAAAAAAGGGATACATGCATCTGTAGTAAGCATCATATATAAACATGATTTAAGTATTTTCCTTTTATAATAAATATTACTGTATTTTTAAAGCATAAATTCGTTGAAATCTAAAATAACTTTTTTTTTTATGTTTGCAAATAAATTGTCAGACACTCGTTCACTTTGTGTCAGTTATTGGTTTTCCGAAATGGGATTGGTGTTAGTTACTAGAGTTATTGACCATGTTTATGAAAAAATTAATTTTTAATAATACAATGCATAATTTTTGAGAAATTTTGCCAACAGTATTTAACAAGAGTCAACGAAATGACGTATTTGTATACATAAACAACAACTAGTTTTTAAAATATTCTCTGATGAAGAGCTTGGAAAAGCTTGAAAGTACTAAGACGTTTTAAATAAAATGTATATTTTTTTAACTTGTGACATCTCTTTTATTATTTTTGTCACCTTTTAAGAAAATCAGTGAACTTTTTAAAGTTCATATAATATATTTTATGAATTGCAAAGTAATGTCATCTAGTGATAATTTATTTGTCTTAACTGTTATAACTTCTGTGTCAGTTAATGTTTTTCAAAATAGGCAGAATGTCAGTTACTAAAGTTATTGAGCATATTTATGAAAAAAAAAATCTTTCAAAAATAAATACCCAATTTTTCAAAATTTTTCCGAGGTTCGATTTTTGGCTCTGGCTAATTTTTCACTCCACTTTGGTTTACTGTATTTATTTCATGTACGGCTGTATAATATTTGTATATACTTTTAAAAAAAATAAAAAAAGTACTTTGTAATAGTGTTTTAAATAAGAAAGAATCTTTAAAGTGTCAGTTACTAAGAGTTTCCTCCCTATATATGAAATGTAACCTATGTTTTAATTTAAACATAAATCCCCTTATAAAAGCTTCAAATATGCAAATTGAATATTAAACATAACTCCGCAAATAGTTCTTGATTTAAACTGCATAATCTGCCAGCATTGTTATCTGTTCTACAAAATTCTAAATTAGCATAGCATTAAGAGTTGCGAACTTTAAAACTTCACAATTTTTAAACCACTAGAGCGAATGAATTCCCGCCTCGTGTTTTACAGTAAAACTTTTCAGAAAATTTAGATACACTAACCAAATTGATGATTGTATTGAATATTTCAGAATGAAGACGACTTCCTAGGCCAGGGTCGGCGAACCTTTTTACATCCCCGTGCCCATTTTCTTTCAAAAAAGATTTTACATGACCATGACGTGCCAAGCACCAAAAAGTAATTTAGTAGATCAAAATTTCTAGATTTTTATTCATTGGGATTTAAAAATATGGAGCAATATACATCTAATATCTAGAATAACATATATCTTAAAGTAATAAAAGGCTGAATGCGATGTCGGTTATGCCAAATATTAATACGGTGTTCAACCTACTCACTTTTAATAGGATGCTAGCTGAATTCGGGTTATCTAACAAGTGGTTTGGGTTTCTATAGTATTTAAGATTTTCGTATCATTTCCTAAAATAATGACCCTCAGGAATTAATAGAGCGGACAATTGTGAAGATTATATATTTTATACCAAGTCGCTTTAGTTTCATGACTAGGAATTTTGCTTATAATGCGTGATATTTTTCTTTTTGATATGCTACAATCCTTCTCTAAATTTGATAACTTGTTGAGCCGACACCGAAATAATTTATAAATTCAATTAGTTGCTTTCTAATATAATAAAAAAAAAAAGAAAAGAAAGAAAAGCCCAGATCGTAAAAGTTTGCGCATTTTGCTTAACTTAATTCTATTTCGTTTTAGGATTTCACCGCCGTGCCGAAAATATTCTATCGCGTGCCAAGTTTGGCACGCGTGCCATAGGTTCGCCGTCCCTGTAGGCTTATTTTTTCAACATAAATTGCAAAAAGAGCTAAATTCAAGTCTATTCTATATTACTTTTTTTCTGGAACGATTTGGTGATTAAAATGCATGCCCCTCCTTTTTAGGCGACTGTACACACAGCGATATGGAAATAAGGTATTTAAACTTTATAAGAGATATTTTCTGGAAGCTTTCACTCAAATTTTATTTTTATGGACGAAAATGTGGAGTCTACTTAGAGCACATCTTGTGAATGATATTCTTAACCGGAAGGATATTCAACGCATGAATTTTCCAATATGATTTTCAAACATCAATCCCATTACACGTTTTTCATATTCCACACGAAGGGGTGAAGCAACGACGCCCTTCTTCACAATTCTGCAATATGTTCTTCACAATTCGATTCTTCACTTCGATGTTCTTCACAATTCTGCAATATTTTTCAGATATTTTTCACTTAATGTGACATTCCTATTATTAATCACGTGTTTATAATAAGTATGCTTTTAGTCATTGAAATTTAAAGCAATCTGAGTCAGTATATAGAATTCCTTTTGCTCCTGACCCCTTATGCAACAACTTACATATGCTTATTTACCTTTTAAATTTTTGAATGTAAAAATGTATACAATTATTTATTATAATACAATTATTATAAGCATGGGTTATGGTAATTTTCCAGTTATGTAAGTAGAAAATTACCTGAGAAAATATTTATGATACATATACACGTGAAATATGTTACAACTTTGAATACATTTTATGCAAGTTAGTTATTCAACATATCATTTACTAACATAAAATTTGAATCCAAAACATCTATTGCCTACTTAGAAACACAGACGCAAAGAAGGCAGAATTTATTTTCTAACACTTTCCAACATAGGTGATAAAGTGTTTCTGAATTAGATTTCTCCTTTTTTGTCTACAATTTCAGAAATACTTTCCTGGCAGCAGTGCTACCAGGGTTTTTTTCGTTAATAGACAAAGATTTGTTTCTTTTTTTTTACGTTACGGGAGGTAAAATATACGTAAAATGAAGAAAATGAGGATGAAATAAAAGTTACCGACATTGGGATAGAACCAGCTACATTAGTGTTACAAGACCAGTACTCGAACCACTCGGCTACAATTGTACAGTAGTGAAACAGTTTGAAGTAAATATTTTGCCTCAGATGGTATGAGTCGACTCATTTCTTTAAGGAACTTTTAATTTTTCAGTTAATTTCGAAACATTTCGTCTTTAATGCGATTGAGGATGGGGTTTTAATACTTTAATATTAAAATAGGATAAAAATGTGAATTATGTAGTATATAATGTAGATTGCTAGATTTAAAATATAAATATTATATTTTATGCGAAATATTTTCTTTGAGTTAAATCAACTTTTTCCATTTAATATTTTAATTAAAATATCTATTTTAAATGTGTTCATTTAAAATATATTTTAAACGCGAATATTTTTGGAACAGATGTCATAAGTTTCCACCACCGCCATCTTGGAATTCTTCTTGGCGTGAAAACCCCTTTTCCACCAAGTAGTAAATGTCACCAAGCACCGGTTTATACGCATGTTTGACTTAACGAAAATAAAATGTAAATAATAAACTAAATTCGCTAAACTGGCAATCAGTAATCGTTGTATAAGCGCTTCGCGCACATTTACCGAAAAAAAATATCGCCGAATTCAGCATTTCTCGCGGTATAGCATTCTCAAAATTCAGCAGTTCTCGTTTTGTAGCAATCTCAAAATGTAAAAAAACTCTTAAAGCAGCAAAATATACATAAAATTATCAACATACCTTAACAGACATCTACTTTCTTGAAACCTCCAGCACGAAATATCTCTCATAACATCGCCGTCATTTTCCAAAATAGGCTTAATAAGCATTGACACGCTATAAACAAACCTCCCTTTCTTGTCAAAATTTCCTCATATTTCTTAATTACTTCAGCAAGAGCGTTTAAACGGACTACAGAAACTATAGTCAATGAAATACATCCAAAAATTTAACATAAAAATAAAAAGACAACGATAGAACACGATATCAAAATACATCCACAAAATTCTAAGCTTCTCAGGGATTGCCAGAACACGACACGTCACAACACACACGTCACACGGGGTTTACCTATCGAGTTTGTCATATCCGTAAACACCGCCAACACGCCAACAAAAAATCGCCAAACAATTCAAAACAACAACGGCTGAGGGAAGATACGCCATCTAAGCCATATTTTTTTATAAATCTAAAAAATAAATTATGATTACTTTTAAATGAATGAGAAAATTAATTGTTGTTTATTTTTAAATTCGAAACATTTCTTTTCTTTGTTTGTAGGTTTAGTTTTTTACTTTCTTCTATATTCAATAGAAGAAGTTTTGTAATCGAAATTTTTTCGACTTCCGGTTTTCGACGGACTTACTTGTTTTAGAGGTCAGATATCCCAAAAAACATTTTTATATAAAATGTCTGTCTGTATGTTTGCCCGTGTTTCCATATGTCGACATTGTACCATTGAAAAGAGTATGACCTTATGTATAGAACTGAACCAAATTTCTTGAGTAAGTTTTTGGCTGCGGCAAGATGGTCCTCGTTCAGTTTAGAAACATTCCGCCGGGAGGGAGAGCTGTGCGCAAAAATGATTCCTCATACTCCCTAGCAGTAGTTAAATACCATTCCGACCTGATTACGAGTGGCTGAGAGGTTCTGCTCTCGATGCTGGTAGACGGGAGGTGCTGGGTTCAATCCCAATCGCGCCCGTCGGCCTAATGGTTTGGAGTTTTCGTGGTTTTCTTCGAGCCATGGATTTCCATGCATAAATACGGGTTAGGTTCCCTTAGAAAGATCCCCATGAATGGCACCCCCCCCCTCGGGCTTATATCCCTAGTGTAGATAATCGGCCGTCAAAAATAAACCAACCAACCAACCCATTTGATTACGTGCCCTCCACGTCAACTAAGCTAATTCATTGCAAAATGTGGGGATGGTCATAACGTTTTGGCTCTTCGTTGAGCAGATCACACAATAAGGGGCACTAAAAGTTAAAGGAGCCCGTTTCTGGGCCCTACGGGACCAGGGTTTTAACTTAAATGTAGAAATATCTAAATGGCAAAAGGCCCCCCAAACAGAAGATGGGATTAAAAGAGGGCAATTTATTAACAATTTAAGGCACATAACGGTCAAGGGGGACTGTACCGTACCCAGGGTGTCAGGGTCTTAAATGGAATGTAGTTGAGTACAAGGACATTTTTTAGTCATTTTTAAAGTTGTCGGAGAACGCTAGAACTAGGTTAAAGAATATTGCAAGAAAATCAGATCATTTTTAAAGAAGCTGCCCAAAGAAGGCGCTTAATATTTAAAAGTGGCAGCCGAAGTCTGATTTGTTTATTTATTTATTTATTTTATTTATTTATTTTTCTTTTTCTTTTTTCTTTTATTTATTTATTTATTTATTTATTTATTTATTTATTTTTTGTCGTTCATGTACTTTGTTTTAACTGAAAATATTGTTTAAAAAATTAATAAATGCATAAATTGTTTTATAATATGTTTATTGAAAGTTTATATAATAGTAAACCTTTTTTATCACAAAATATGTTTTATTCGGCGCAAAAAGGCATGATTTTTTTTTTAAATTTTCGAATTTTTAAGTAGGTGTAAAAAAAAGGAAGCAAACTCAGATAATTCTAAAACTATATAATGTATGCAATGCAAACACATTAAACAGAGGAATTAAGTTTGGAAACAAACTATGCCATTCATGCAGGTGTGCAAATAATTTTCCTGATATTTTCAAAATTCATTTTTTATATTATACATTTAAATGCATGTTTTATAAAATATATTAAAGCCCGAGAGTTGAAATTTGCCGAGAGTATAACTATTTTTTTATTATTATTATGTAAAGTTATCAATATATCTATACAGAAGATATACATGAGCATTATATATCAGCATAATGCATGACTATACTTTTTAACATCTACACAGCTCTAGACATCATTGGTCAGTTAGAAAAAAATTTCCTTCTGTTGAAACAAGATTAGAATAAGTATATAAGTAAAAACCACTTCTAAAAAGTAAAAAGTAAAAAAAAAAAAAAAAAATACTTTCAGTGTTCATCTTGAAAGTCATGCATAATCACAAAATGTATATATGGAAAAATATATAGCGTTGGAATGTCACATTCACCCTGAACATATCGAAATAAAATTTAAGAAAAAACTTGCTTAAAAGGTGCATTTAGTATATAACAAATATAAAAGGTGTCACAAATTTAAAAGATATTATTACATAACATAGTTTTTAAAAACTTAAAAACTTTCACAATTTTCACGAAGAGCGCTTTCGATCAGACCTTGATCATCATCAGGGCAGCTTTGATAGGAGATTCAAAGATTTTTTTGACAAGATTCAAAGCTGTCCTGATGACGATCAAGGTCAGATCGAAAGCGCTTGCCGCGAAAATAGTGAAAGTTTTTAAGTTTTTAAAAACTATATTATTTAATGGCATCTTTTAAATTTGTGATATCTTTTATGTTTGTTATATACTAATTGCACCTTTTAAGCAACTTTTTCTTTAATTTTATTTCGAATCATGCTTTATTTTTTCACTACAATTTATGTTTTTTCCCAAAATTTAAGTTACAATACATTAATTTGGCTTGTACACCGAACTGGATTGTGAAAAATTTACTCTTTTTTGTAGCTTGGTAGAAAGCGCAAGAAAGGGAATTGATTAACAAATATATAATTTTTGTTCTATTCTTGTTTAAGATAGGGCAACGGGAAAGAAAAAATAAAACATTCTTAAAGCTATCTATTTAATATTTCTAAACTGATTTCTTAATGTATAATCGTAAATTAATAAATATTAAAATATTAATTATTAAAAGCGTATTTATATATATACGTTTATTTATAATTTATAATTTATTTTTTACTTTTTTGCCTTTTTAAATGTTAGATTGTTGCAGCTTAAAAATCATTTGGCATATTTTGGCAAGTGTTTATTATCGCATCATTAAATCCATTGTTGTTTCAAATAGTATACAACCACTACGAATTACAGAGAATTTCTAACGATTTATCAACAGTGGCTAAAGGGGAAATGCTTTAAATTAAGTTGTAAAAATATTGAAATGTTGTATTGTCATTGGAAACACACTTCTGGTCGTAATTTTTACAATTCTAGCATATATATAGTATGTCTGTGCGGAAGTGTGTTACAAACCAATTACAAAATTTCATATTTATGTGCAAAAACCAGATTGAATTAAATAAAATAGTATAAAAACAGCATGTGTGTGTCTTTTAAAATGAATGGATTAAGTTTACTTAAGAATTGACTTTTGTAAATAATGACCATATATCAAATTAGACAAATAAATCTGTGAGATTTGCAAGAAAATGAAAACATGGACGATAAACTATATGTAGTTAACTTAAATAGATTATATTCGATGCTTGCAATATTGTTAGTGACTATGAATTCCAAAATATTTACCGAAGTGTTATTAGAAGAGTTTAGGAAAGTATTGAAGCCAGGAGAAAGCTCTTTCTGATAAAAAAAAAAAAAAAAAAAAAAAAAAAAAAAAAAAAAAGCATTTTAAAAGTACATGTGTCTCTTAACGAGACGCCTGCAAGTGTAATATTTTATTTCTATGATATATATGTGATCATTTTTTTTAACTTATCAATAAGTTCTTAATCTAAAGAACATAATCAATTAATCAATGGAATCAAGGTCTAGGTCAGATTATCAAGGTCCTCAACTTATTAATGATCCAATAATTATTTACTGATGAATCCGACTTTTAAATGGTACAAAAAAATAGTAGAAGTCAACTATTTGAGTTATTATAATTTAGTTCATTTTAATACATGAATTTTTTTATAATGACCATTTTGGAAAAAAAAATATCGTCTAATATTTCGTAACATGGAGGGAGTCGTAAAAAAAATTTAAAATATTGTACTTTTGAAAATTAATGGGAAGCTACTTTAACAATTTTGTTCTCATTTTTATGCTTTTATTTTTGTCTCATGTGAACTAAATACATATACATGTGATATATTAATTATATTGCTAAATAATTTTAAAGTCTGAGATTCAAAAATATAAACAGAGACTTACTTTAGTTGTCTCAATGATCTAAAAAAATAAAAATACAGCCCCCCCCCCCTTTCCTTATAGAAATACCTACACATATGCATGCGATATGTTAAATATGTTTCTAAATAATTTTATAGTCTGAGATTCAAAAATACACACAGCGAGTTAATTTAGTGGTCCTAATGAACTAAAAAAAAAAAAAAAAAAAAAAAAAAAAAAAAAAAAAAAAATTGAGCTTCTACCTCCCTTATAGAAAATCCCGATGTATATGCAAGGGATATGTTAATTATGTTTTAAAGAATTTTATAGTCTGACATTCAAAAATACAAACAACGAGTTAATTTAGGTCCTAAATGATCTAAAAATAAAAATTGAGGCACCCCCCTCCTTCATATGAATCCCTATATATATAGTCCAAGAGCTGTTACACATTTTAGGGAAGGTATTTGAGGCACCCTGAAAATTTGTGCAACACTTCTTTTGTAATGGCTGAATACAAAATCGAATGTCTGGCTGAAGGATCGTGGCCCAAAAACTGTGCCAGACACGTGTCAAGTGCCATTTTTTGACTACCCAAAAAAAGTATTTGAGGCACGCTGAGATTGAGACAGAATAATATTTATACTTAGAAAAAAATATTTTGAAAATAACAGACACTTTAGTCGGCCCAAAATCTGTGCCAGACACGTGTCAAGTGCCATTTTGCCAAAAATGGCACTTGACACGTCTCTGGCACAGTTTTTGGGCCACGATCCTTCAGCCAGACATTCGATTTCGTATTCAGCCATTACAAAAGAAGTGTTGCACAAATTTTCAGGGCAAATTTTCAAATACCTACTCAAAAATGTTCAACAGCTCTCCTACTAATATGGATGCGATATATCAATTATGTTGCTAAATAATTTTATTGTCAGAGATTCAAAATATAAGCAGCGAGTTAATTTAGTGGCCCTAATGATCTAAAAATTTATAAATAGAACACCCCACCCTCCTTCACATAAAAAAATTCTCCAATATAAGAATAGGTACGGTTTTCGTTAAATTTTTATTAGCATGTTTTAATATTATCCTTTCTTCATGCAATGTAGAACATGTGATGCGTTTTTTAATTCTACTACATTGTAAAAGATTTAAATCAGGTAAGTACATCGAGTAACTTGGAAGGATGAAAGAAATCAATGATCTTTCCCTTTTTTAGCCCCCCCCCCCCCGATATGGTATGCTATTTCTTTCTCCTAGCTTATTTTGTGTCGCCTCCAAAAAATAACGTTACCTTACAGAAGCCAGCCGTAAAACAAAGCAGTACGATTAAATATCTATAGTAATTTTTTTTAAACTTCTAAGCATCGCACATTTTCAATTTTTACACCGTTGTATTTGAAAAAAAAAAAAGTACTTTTAAATGCAATTTGTTTGAAAACTGCATCTCCATTTATTTTTGAAATATTATTATTATTATTATTTTTATTATTATTATTATTTTGGTAGTTTTTGGAGCCATTTGCTTAATATTGGCAACGGTAGTATTCCATTTCTGTGGAAAGTAAATAAAAAATAGTTGTAAAATATTAGTTTTTGCTGCCATTTCTTCAAAACAACGGAAAGAAAATGTAATTAATATACGTGCCATTTTGAAAAAAATATAATCGAAAGATTTCTGTTAAAACATGGATCTATTATAAACTACATTTAATTTTAAGTATCTTCTTTCCTTAATGACGGCATCTTTTTGCTGCATTTGTGTATTATTTCCCGATACTGACGTCCTATGCATACTTTACTGTAGATTTTAAGAGTGGATAGTAAATGTGGAATTCTTAAGCGAATGCTAATGACGTCATTTTACATAAAATAAAAATGTATATTGTACGTCTTAAAATTGAAATATGTTTTGTACTATTTATATATACATTTTTTTTTTTTTTATCGGGGGCGACACTAAATTCTGATAAAGCAGAATTCCTGTTTTCTAGTTTTGTTTTGTTTTTTTTTTTTTTTTTTTTCGGTAAAATTTAATTTGTTTTTTGTAAAGTTCTTTAGAAAGAAATCTGTTCATGAACCAAAATAACACACTCTTGAGTATTCTTCTTAAATTGCATATATAGTGCTGCCATCTATTTAATTTATGTAAAGTTGAAAACGATTTATATAAACCAAATTCTTCCATCACTCCATTACAACAATAATTACTTCGGCTTCGGATAATCAATGCTATCTTTAAAAATGCACCAATATATATATATATATATATATATATATATATATATATGATACGGGAATTAAGTTTATTTTCTCCAAAATACCTAAATGTACCTCTAAAAATGATGTATGGTACATAAAGTTTTATTAAATTGTTGATAATTTGATATATTTGTCTGCATAAATAGATAAATAAATAAAAGAAAAGAAAAGAAAGGAAGTAATAAAAAAATTTTTTGATTTCAAGTGTTTATATCCTGCTTACAAAAATCCTAACAAATTCAGAGCATTTATTTATCACGTATTTCAGTTTAAAATCTCATAAAAATTTCTATTCTTTTTACTCATATTTATTTAGCTATATTATCTAATTAAATATATCTTATTAAATAAATCATGCAAAAAACAGTTGGATAATTTTATTATTTTATTGTTTTAAAAGTGTATAAGTTGATGTTCTTAACTTGATTTATTTTCTTAATATACTATTATATATTAAGAAAAAGTATATTTTTCTTATTTTCAATCATAGAATATTAATTGTCTTATTAATTTTAATTATTTGCAATACATAAATAAGAATCATTTAGAATTCTATAAATAAAATAATAGTTTCTACAAAGTGTTTCTTAGTAATCTAATAAGCTAATTTATAATGTTTTTATTTTTTATCCTGTACTCCATAAATCAGTGTTATTTGACTACAGTATGTACAGACAATTTCTAAAATGATTTGTGATATTTTAATTTTAATTTTATCTACTTTATTTTCTACATTTGTTAAATTACTATTAACATTGACACTACGCTCTTAGATTTTTCGTATTTTTGATGCTGCCATCTACCGCGTTTCTCTTGAACGAAGAACTAAATTGGGAAAACTTTCATTATTGTACGTAGCAAGTCTTTCAGATGAAGAATAGTAAGATAGACATATAAATGTGCTAACAGAAGAAATGTTAACAATAAGGAAATCAATTCATTGTGAAAAAACATAATTTATATTTTAAATATTCATAGGAGGATGTACAAAATATTTAAAACTTTTAATAGAAAAATACTTTCAAATATTAAAAAAATTTAGTGCTGCCATCTAACACCAGATATTGTAGATATTTCGAAATATTGCAGGAATTTCTATTAAGTTTTATGTTTTGTAATTTTATTCAATATTGGGTAGCAATCAGGTGTGCACTGGTTGCGGGATGCCGTTCCGCTACTACTTTTGAATAAAAAAAAAAGTCGTTAACGTGAAATTTGTTTTGATTTATTGTCTGGCTTACAATTTTTTTTACCGTTACGTCTTTTTTGTTAATATATTTCTTTATAATATATATTTTCACTTATTTAAGTATATAATGATTATGGACACTTTTGCTTTTTTTTTTTTTTTTTATATGGCCTACGATATTGAAGCAAGCTTTCCGAGTTCATGATCCATTTTTTACACTTTGTATTTAGACGAAAGTTTGAATTTCAAAAATTGTTATGTATGATACAATTGTATTGTTTGCTTCTAACCCCTATTTCACATTTATGACACCTCGCTAACTTCAAAACAAAATGTAAAATAAACTTTAAAATTCAGACCGTACATAAATAATCACTGCTGTATATCCGCAGATATATAGTCGTCAAAATACTACGCTAAAAATATAATTCGTATAAAAAAAGAGAAAAACAAGTGGGAAAGAGTGATCACAAATCGCACAGAGGGTTTCGTTTAATATTCCTTTCAAAACACTTTATCCTTTTGCGAAATCTGTTAGTTCCACATTTCGCAACCAGGGAGCGCACTCTATTCTATACAAACCTCTATCCGAACGAAACTACGTTTTACAACCTATCGGTAGGTATATTAGTCGAGGGGATCGGGTGTCTATAGCTATACCCCTGGCGGTAAAAAGTGGAACTGAAATATGTAAGGCTATGTAAGGCTATGTGCATAATATGAAAGAGTGGTCAAAGTGGTGTCGGGAAAAGTTAGAAAAGTACCCACCGGATGCAATAGGGGGGGGGGGGGGAGGTTAGAAAAATTACTTGAAATACACAAGTTAGAGCCCGGTGGGTAAATAATACTTTTTGAAAAATTTACGATTTTTCGTGTGATCACAAGTGTCTGATGTACGTATGCAAAATTTCAAGTCTTCAACTTAAATAGGGGCTCAGTTAGAAAAAAGAGAAAAAAAAAAAAAAAAAAGCTTAAAATTCAGAAGTTAGAGCCCAGAGGGTTAAATATAAGACTTTTTCAAAATTTTATGATATGTCGTTTGATGTGAGGTATTCAGCTATAAGTATGCAAAAGTTAAGTTTTCAACTTACTTAGGGGCTCAGTTAGAAAAAAAAAAAATTAAATTACACAAGTTGGATCGCAGAGGGTTAAATATAAGACTTTTTTCAAAATTTTAGGATTTGTCGTTTGATGTAAGGTGTTCAGCTATAAGTATCCAAAATTTCAAGTCTCCAAAATATACAGTTTCTGAGAACGGGCTCTGTGACGCACAGACAGACAGACAGAGGAGCGAGACGAATAGGGTTTCGTCAGACGAACGACACCCTAAAAAGTATATATTACAGTAGATTTCAGTTATTTGGAACACTGCGTAATTCAGGTCATGTTTAATTAGGTCAAAATACCAAGAACAAAAAAAAGTAAAATTAAAGGATTTATATCTTTACTTCAGGTAATTGGGGCAACCGTTTTATCGGGGCATATTGTTCTATAACCGATGTGTTCAAGTTAACTAGAATTTATTTTATTTAATATGGAAATATAAAGTTTTCGTTTAATCAGCATAAACATCTCAATAAATCTGCCTTTTTTTCTTGTTTTTTTTTTTTTTTTTTTTTTTCCTTCGCCTTTCTTAGATTGTAGACCACATTCCTGTTGTTTCCTTTATACTAAAGCAACGTTCCAGTACTAAAAACTTTAGGAGTCTTGTAAGAAGCACAATCGTACTAAAAAGAATAAGATTTCAATTAAAAAAAGATTGTTTTGTTATGCTTTTTAAGCATTAAGTTTTCAATATAATATTTTCATTTAGTTTCTTTCTTCGTTTCTTTCTTTTTATTTTGTACGTGCTGGAAAATTAGCACTGTTTTATCAGCAAAGCAGAAAATTATTATGAGATTTACAGTTACAAATTATCTTCCAATTTCATATAATATTAACCTTTAATTTTTTTTTCTTTTCAAACTATTAAAGAGAACAAGAATGAGCTCTTATGAAGTGCTATTTGTGGTAGTGCTTCAGAAATGTAATAATAATAATAATAATAATAATAATAATAATGCCATTTTTATTAATTTCATGATAAAAACAAGTATGAAACAAAATCTGTCTTTTTAGAAATTTTGATTTATGAGCGGTGGTAAAGATAAATACATTTTAAGTTTAATTTTGTCTTTAATTATAAATATTGTAGCAAACGCTTCATTTTGCTGTTGAAGAGCATATTCTATAACATCAAGAACATATTCTATAAATGTCATGATTTTTGGATCAGTATTTGAGCCGTTCAGTGCACAAATCGATTACTCCATCAAATGAAAATGTTCAGCATAAACAGTTAAAGTTATTGTAACTATAAAAATATTGTATCTATATAACATTTTTTTCTCGCGATATTTTGGTTGAACTCATTAATTTTCATTTAATCAAGGGTAACTTCTTATCACTGTATAAATATATACAAAATTTTCAATGTTCCTTTGTTTAAAATAACACCACTTAAAATGGGGTTAGTCCGATTGTTTACTGAACGCCTCATTTAAGGGTGCGGCATTATATGTTGTACGCAGGGGCTTGCAAATAAATGTCTCTACACTTTGTAATAAAAGCTAAGTAAAGAATTTCTATATACGGAAATCTTCCTTTCAAAGTTAAATAACTTACTGCGCAATTGTTTAAAAGTACATTCAGTTTCAGTAGAACTTAATTTGTTGTACTTTCGGTATCATGCTGGGGCGATGAAGTAAATTTGTTCGGGCTCGGGCTAAAATAAATAAATAAATTTATACATATAAAGACCCCGAACTTATCTCTATAGTATAAGTAGTGAGATATAATAACGTGAATGATTTGATAGCATTGTAATAATTTCAGTAACTATAAGTTGACTGTAATATTGCAAAAATATTAAAATAATTAAGACGTGGAATTATTATAAGTCCCCCTAAAACTTGATAAAAGGGGAAAATTCCTCCCTAAAATTCAAACCCTATTTCAAATCCTTGGAAGAGAAAAATAAATATTACAAATTTAGAAATCATCGGTGATAAGAATATTTAGTCATATTATTTTCAATAAAAAATATACAGTTTTTAAAAATGTATATGTTTTCTTTCGTTTTTCTTGTTATGAATTTTTTTGAGAAAAAAGTAAAGAAAATATTCATATTTCTAAAATCTGCAGGAAAATTCTATTTTAGCCTTTGAGAGGAGCTGCCATCTGTAAGTTTTCTTATGAAGTACTTATCAGATATATTTGTGAAATAGAGAAAAAAAATATTTAAAAAAATGTTTTTTGATATTACAATACTCACGTTTTCCACATTTTTGAAGAACTATAAGAACATTTCCTTTTTAATTTTTA
Organism: Maratus speciosus; assembly: GCA_963932465.1. NCBI lineage: Eukaryota > Metazoa > Arthropoda > Arachnida > Araneae > Salticidae > Maratus > Maratus speciosus. The sequence goes on along the minus strand of OZ010788.1, from coordinate 374,463,315 downwards.
ATATCGAAGTAAAAAGCAGTACAAATATTTCACGTGTGAGGATTGTATGTAAAAATGGCGTTTCTTTTCTCTCTCTCCCTCTTATATTTAATTTAAAATCTGTTAAGGCTGAATACTTTCTAATAAAATCAGGATTTCATTGATGATAACTTAAATATGAAATAAAGAAAACCATACCTTAATATTTTCACAAAGTAGGTGCTGTCTAGAGAGAAATTTTATAAAATACTTGTCCAGTTATTTCAATCATATTTTTTCGCAATCTTTTATTTTAAAAAACTAGGGGTCTCTGCCCCCTGCAAGCTACGCTCGCCAACCCCCGTTCAGACACCGCAGAATCTAAAAACACGCTAATCTGATGGGTTTTAAAAATATTAGAGAAGATTGAATTATACTGAAAAAAGATGTGCAGATCTCCCTGTAAACGGGTTTCCATTCAATTCCCTTTGATTGCAAAAATTTAAGGGCGAATCAGTTGCTGTTAAGACATCCAATGGTTGTTCTCATTTTTGATTAAAGAGGATCAGTTAAACATTTGAAAAGAAGCTAAAATAAAATAAAGTATACAGAGTCTTTGTCTCCCGGTATTTTAAAACAATCTCTATAAGAATAGCCTAAGTCATGTGACTATCATCAACAGTCCAGGCGGACCACTTCGCTTTTTATACTCTAGGTGTCATTTTGGTACTTTAATGCTAGCCAGGCACAGGTGATAAATCGCCAAATATTATTCTATCGCCATCATTTCATCTATATTATAATAGTCCAAGTCATCAACTGCCATAAACAAATACGGTCTGATTATTTCGCCGTTCATATGAAAGTTTGGCACAGATGTCATATACGTCCCATATTGGCGCGATTTTTTAACGACGCCAATTTGGGGAACGCATCAACAGCATAAACAACAACACCCGGCTTACCATATCAAGCAAAAATAACGATACTTTGGTGCCAGTTAAGTGCCCGTTCCGTATATGACATTTGCGTCAGAAAAAAATCGCGCCACTATGGGACCGTAAGTTTTCCATTTTGATGAAAAAAAAAAAAATCCAATAAAACTACATAAAATTTTCATGGTTGCAAAGAATTCTTGGTACTGTACGCTAGCCGGATGCAAATGTCGCCAATAGTTTTTTTTTTTATTCAACTCTCCAGTTAGCATTTTTTTTTCGAGTGGTAATATTTGGTCAGATGCCATATACCCACATCAGGTTTGGCGTGATTTTTTTTTTTTTTTTTTTTTACGAAAATTTGGCGAAAACCTCGTTTTCAAATACCAGTTACATATGAATTTTTGGTATTACTTAGTTATCCCGTCGACCAAAAATCTATCTCCAAACTATAAGATTCAATGCCAATAATGGTTGGCCCCACTAGTGGCTGAGAGGTTCTGCTCTCGAAGCTGGTAGACGGGAGGTGCTGGGTTCGAACCCAATCGCGCCCGTCGGCCTAATCGTTCGGAGTTTTCGTGGTTTTCTTCGAACCTTGGATTTCCAAGCGTTAATACGGGTTAGGTTCCCTTAGAAAGACCCCCACGAAGGGCACTCCCCCCCTGGGCCTATATCCCTCGTGCAGATAATTGGCCGTCATAAATACAACCAACCAACCAGCCAATAATGGTTGATCGTAAATGTCACATTCACTTGACTTTAAGCAAGTTACACGTGTTTACGTCATCAAGTGATTTTTATTTCCACTTTTTATTTGTATATTTATTAATGTTATACTAATTTATTTGTTCTTTCGTTATTTAAAATAAACAATATGTCAATTTGTATAATTTGGCGAGTGCTTTGGCGATTTATATAATTTGGCGAAATTGGTCGACGGAATAACTAAGTAGTATCGTATTTTTTAATTATTTTCTATTATTTTCTAAAGGAAATATATATAAAAAAAACTAATAATTATAGAACAAAATAATTTATATAATTTATAAAAAGAAATAAAAGTAAATTAACTTTTATTATCAAATAAATAACAATAGCCGGGTTACCATGTCAACCTTTTCTGAAATATGAAAAAAAAATATATCTGTTTGATTAAAATTTGAGTTGCCATCATTAGAAAAATATATATAAAATTAAAAAATAATAATAATATTTCGAAAACTAACTCGAATTTAAAAATCCTAATACCAGTTTTGAGATCTGCGGATAAATGCTGATTTTTGGTGTTAATTTCATCGCAAAGTATTTCATATTTTAGGAGAAATCGCTTGAAACATACTCAGTTGTTTAATCAGTCGATTCATATATCCGTTTTATAAATTCGTTTCATTTCATCCGTTTCATAATTAGTTTCATTAGGATTTTATATATATAGGGTAGATTTAACTAATGTAAAATTTTCTGTCTGCTATTTAATGGGATTCCACTTTAAACTATCATCATTTTCCAAAGAAGTACGAGAATAATTATATGACCAATTACGATTTTACTTACATCACTAATATATTTTTGAATTTCTCCAATAATGATAATAAGCTATACAAAAAAAAAAAAAAAAAAAAAAAAAAAAAAAAAAAAAAATACGTTTCTTAAATTTTAAAGGGTGAAACAGCTACGATATTCACGTACTGAATAAGAAATTATTTTCTAAATGCGCAAAAATAAAATCTAAAAATAGGCAGGAATCTTTAAACTATTCTAAAAGCACGTTGTGTTTATTTTAATAAGTTTCTCAAAGCATTTGTATAAAACCCTACACTTAACCCGTGAAACCAACATTAGCGCTTATTCGCACCGAATTAAATTTCAAATGTCGGCATTTAAAAATATAAATAAATAAATAAATAAAAAATGCTTCATTAATTTGCATGTTTCATTAACAAAATAATTTTTTTTTAATAAAAATAAACTGTCAAGTGCCAGTATTACTCGCGCTCAGAGTATTCCGTACAATAAATTTATGAATTTTTAACTGTATTATTAAAAAAAAAATGTTGCTAAAAGAATAATAGACTTTGTATAAAACTATAAAACGTAGGGTTGGGTAAAGGTGAATATACTAGGAAAGCATGAATGGGTATACCATAAAAGTTCAAAGAGATATGGAGCCTAAATAACATTAAATATTGCTACTCTGCATAACTCCTTTTTAAATTTTATGCTAATCTGTTTATGATGAACTTAATTCAGTACTGACAATAAAAGTAGTGCATATTTAAACTTCATTTGACCTTTCATAAAATTAAATTCAGCGTAGTAATAATCTTTTGTTTTTACAGTGTAGCTAAAACAAAACTCTTGTTCAAAGCTTAAACTCGGTATTGTGCTAAGCGCGCTTCCAAAGGAGGTCGCAAAATTGCAGCGCCGCCTTGGTCCGTGCCGCGTTTTTCCAGATAGGTTTTTAATTAACTTTTAAAAACACGGGAGGCGTATTTAGAGATTCACTCAATGCAAACCAGTCGCGAATCCCTTAATATTTATGTGATTAATTCTAATTAAAGTAGTCTGTTTTTACCAATTTGACCTTTTTTGCTTTGATACTGCTACTGGGCATTGCATTGCATAAATATATCATTAAAAGTTGTTATCTGGCTTTAAAAGCGGATTGTACATAGAGTACGCCACCCCTATCATTTGGTATGTCCAAATCGCCCTTGTCTTTAAGGGTTAATATCTCGACTAATTACCGACGATTTTTTTCGAAAATCATTATCAACAATTGTTTTATACGTCTGCTACGAAATGTAGTTCCAGCTCTCATCAACATCTTTGCTGAATGCCTGCAAATCGAAATTTGTGTGTAACGGAAAATTGCGTAATTTTTTCTCAAAAACTATGTGAATTAGTGTAATCACTATACTTTTCCTGCAAGGTTTAAATTAACGTTTACTACATCTAATTTATTTTTTTACAATTTTAGTTTCAGTAGAGTCGTAAATAGAGGGGTGGGGAGCATATTTCTGCAATACATTTTCGACGATACCTCTGAAAATATAATAACTAAAATTAAAAGAAATGTATTTTTGAGTTCAGCGTTATGAAAGCTTTCACATGTTACCACGACACGATATATAAAAAAATGATTTTTTTTTTCAAGTAACTTAATTAGCACCTCTACATTTTTCCTAAATATACTTGTGAATGTTTAATAATCTGCAAATATGTGAGCCAATAGTCTTTATTACTTCTCCCAATTTGAACTTTCCACGTTCCATAGTTTATGAGTAAAATGGGTGTGATAGACAGACAGACACAGGAGTAATCTTCCGCTTTTACTTTTTAACACGTTTAATGCCAAGTCTATTTTTTCTGTCTTTCCGTTTGGACCATTGAATAAGATTCCCGTTACACAATCTATAAGTGTCATTCACCGATGACTGACGTGACATAAACGGAAAGTTCAGTGTCAGTCACCGATGACTGACGTGACCTAAACGGAAAGTTCAGTATCAGTCACCGATGACTGACGTGGCCTAAACGGAAAGTTCAGTGTCAGTCACCGGTGACTGACGTGGCACTCGACGTGTTAAATATGGAACCCAAAAAATATCATAGTGCGATTCCACATTAAATTCTACATAGTAATTGTGTGTTATATTTTATTATCGCTATATTGCCAGATAGATCTAAGCAGTTGAGTTTACAGAATCCCAAACCGCAAGAAATTAATTGTAGCCCATTTTAAATTATTTCAGTGTGTTAAGAATGCCTTATGAACAGAGTAATAATCATTTAAATCTAAAATTTTAACATATAAAAACCCAATTGTTGTTCTCTGAGTCGAAATAAAATCTAAAAATATTACATTAAAGGAGATTATTATATGAAATAATTATCCATGCTACATAAAAATAAACTAGCAGTCTACTGCGCCTTATATTGAATACAGAAAAATATATACAGGGTGTCAACTCTCAACGGTGTACAATGGCTAATTCCTAAACTGTTAGCCATAGACATATAGTTCAATTACAAAAATGTTTTAAATGAGACAAAGAAATATTTTAAAAGCAATTTGGGTCAATGAAAACATTTCTTAAAATTTTTCGAAATTTAAATTTTTATACTTCTCCCGGTCCTATAAGTTATACTTAGTAAAATTTTCCTATTACACTGGCAAATAAGAGAAAAAAAAGTCCCGTTCATATAATACTAAAATGGACAGAGTTATGAAAATTTAAAAATGCATGACTTATACCAATTTTCTGCATCTGAACACAAATGAGTTTGGTCTTACTTTGAGGGGCCATATATCAAATGCTTAACATATTCGAAGAAATTATTTCATGTGAATCTGCGCTTAAAAAAAAAATCTTACAAGCATTATGATTGAGTTAACTTTTATTAAGTTTCAAACTGGCTAAAATAATTGTATTTTAACATATGTTTTATTTAGAAAGGATTTGATACTGTTTCTTTTCAGGATTTCTTTTTACAAAAATTACGTTATTTTTAGGAGTTTTTATTTAACTTCAGCGATCGTATGTATGATTTTCCATTTCAAAATTTGTACTCTAACTTTAACGCACTTTCAAATATCCGATCAAGGTTAAATTTTATATACTGACTTAAATCCGTTGACAATCTGATATTGTTATGATATTCGGTGGTTAACATTTATACTTATTTTACAGGATAACGCAAAAAATTTCGGATAGATTACCGACAAGAAGTTTAAGAAAAAGTTTTAGATGAGAAAACACAAGACTGCGGCGGTTGTGTTTTTTAACTTTTATATGTTTTTTAGCACTGAATCCGAAAATTATCTTACTTTTTAACCATCATGTCAGGATTTATAGCAAATCATAAATTGTCAAAGTAAAAAAAAAAAAAAAAAAAAAATCAGATACTATAAAATGGAGGAGATGGCTGTGTTTTTTAACTTTTGATAATTGATTTTTATGTACTTCTTAGCACTGAATCTGAAAATGACCTTCATTTTTAACCACAACATTAGAATTTTTTTGTAAATCGTAAATGTCAAAGTTAAAATATAGCGAAAATCTGATACTATAAAACATATGTAAAACTTTTTTTATTTAACATAATTTTATTTAATTCAATAATTTGTCGAATTTTTGGCTTATACTGGGAATCTTACAGCCAAGCAGATGAGAGATCCGAAGAGATGAGGGTAGGAGGTTCAATTTTAACTTTGAAATTTAGAATTTACGAAAACGCCTGATGTGGTAGTTAAAAATGATGGTGATTTTCGGATTCAGCAATAAAAATTACATAAAAATCAATTATCAAAAGTTAAAAACACAACAATTGCATCTATTTCACAGTAATAAATCTTCGCTTTTTTTCTTTTTTTAACTTTAAAATTTACGATTTGCAAAAAATCTTTACGTGATGGGAAAAATGAAAGTCAATTTTGGATTCAGCGGTACAGAATACATAAGAATCAATTATCAAAAGCTAAAAAACATGACATATCCCAACTTTTGCAGGCTAGTATAAGCTAATAAGATTTTAAAATATAAATCTTTTGTAGTATTAATTTTCATCATTTTATTTAACAAAAATTCTGTTTTTTTCTTCTTCTTATACGTATATTACAAATTTTATATTTTGTCTTAATATGTCAGAATAATTAAAGATTTCAAATTTATATTGCAATATTAATTTTACTCTCAACCATCTGACGAAATTATACTAATATTGTGAATTACTCCTAATTTGCAGCAAAAAATATGTTCCAACTTTAAGCAGTTATTACTCAGTCAGTTTTAATCGTAGAATAACGGGATTTTTTTTGTCTTACTTGTCAGTGTAACAGGAAAATTGTACTAAATATAACTTATAAGGCCGAAGTACCGTATAAAAATTTAAATTTCGTAATTTTTTAAGAAATGTTTTTATTGGTCCAAACCGCTTTTTAAATATTTCTTTACCTCATTTAAAACATTTTTGTAACTGGAATTATATGTCTATGACTAATGGTTTAGGAATTAGCCATTGGACACCGTTGAAATTGGACATCCTGTATAACAGCATTCATTTGAACGTGGGTATTGAACACATATTCACGAAATTTCGCTGATAATAATAATAATAATAATAATAATAATAATAATAATTTTTTTACAAGTTTAAGCTACTTAATATTTCATGTAAAAATATTATATTTGATATTTAAGATAACCATACTGAATATCATTTAAAAAATCCCTGCCGGCTCGGACCTACAGGCGGAGGTAGATTTCGAAGTTAAGTACTAAATTCACCAACAAAACTTAAATCAAGATTAAAGTTAAACCCAGTTCCTTCGCTAAGAATGAGCTCTAGGGAGCTAAACATTTTGTGAAAATTCTAATATACACACACGCATGTATATGGAATAGGTTTAAAAATGGCTAAATCAAATTCAGAGAACCTCAAAGTGTTAAAATATGTTAATATTTCCATACTCGGATTTTTATCATGTTTTAATACGTTTTTTCAAACTCAATGACGTTACATATTCACCTGCTGTGGTCCATTATATTTTCAATATGACGCAATATTTTGTTGTTTTTTTTAATTCGTCAAACTATTTATTTCATTTTGAATTTTCATGCAGAAATCTTGCTCTAGAAAACTTATGACGCAATATTCAATTTGTTTTCAATTCGTCAAACTATTTATTTCATTTTGAATTTTCATGCAGAAATCTTGCTCTAGAAAACTTATGACGTAATATTCAATTTGTTTTGAATTCGTCAAACTGCTTATCTAATTTAATTTTTCACGTGAAAACGCTGCATTAGAAAAGCAATTGTTGTGGTGAGAATTTTATTGCTTTTTTTTTAATTGTTGGCAACAGCTATAACGAAAAATATTTATTTTTTCCTGCCATTGTTGTGTAAAAGCTGGTTTTATCAGAATCATGTTAAGACGGTATTCAAAATTTTAAACCTTCCCCATTCCCCTTCCCTTGGACCGATTTTGCTCATTTTCAATCCCCGCCGAGAAATTAGCTATCTTAAAGTTGTTGGCGAGTTTGAAGACGTTCCGTGCATAATTGCGACTTTTATCGTGCCGACAAAATTTAGTACACACATACATACATATATATATATATATATATATATATAAACTTTTTAGGTGGGGGTGGTTTTGGGTTCCTGGGGTCATGTAATGAAATGTTATGAAGGAATTTTTCAAAAGTCGCACCATGGTAACGACTGCAATAGGTAGTATTTCTTACGAAATTTACCTAAAAATATAGTAAGGGGTGATTTGCTTTTTTTCTAATGAAAAAAAAATATTTTTTTCTTTTTATTTACATTTTTTAATTTCCTAAAATCTGTAGATTGTCCGTATACAATGATTTCGCCGATTTCGGAATCATTTCGTACTTATTTAGTGCTTTAGAGGAACGCGTCCATAGGCTTACACTGTTTAGGAACAGTATAAGCGCATTTTAACAAAATTACTTTTTTCAAGCTTGTCGCGATAAGAACGCAGATAGTATTAAACCGACCTTGCTACTTTTTTCTAAAATTAAAAGTGACATAATTTATTGAAGCTTGGGCCATTCTATTCTGCCATTTTGATTAAAAAATAATAATAAAAAAAATAAAAATACATATATTTAGCAGAACGCCAAAATGCGGAAAAAGGTGTCAGCAAAAGACCCATTTCTCAAATCGCTGCCAGTTTGTTTTTAAACCTTCTGATCGTAAAGTGCTTGAGGCTACAATATTATCTATTTTCATAATTGTTAAAGGAAATTGACTGCAAACGACTCTGGCCATCTCTCAGGCCCCGTCCAATTGGATATGCTCAGCGCGCAAGTTAGGTCCTGCCACGTAACTCGAGCCACATCATCATTTTTTAATTTATATATATATTTTTTATTTTGAAATGTTTTTCAAATGATAACAAATAACATGCAAGAAATCCCGGAGGTAAAATCTTCATTCCTATTCTAGAAAAAAAAATAGCTACAAAACATCCTTTTTTCAGACTTCCACCGGTAAAACCCCCTTGAAGCATTAACTCTAATGCTTAATAAAATAGAGAAACTAATGTTTTGTATTCTTTAAAATTTCTGTTTAAAAACCCTATTACATTTAAAACCCTGTTTTAAAACCCTACTACATTTAAAAAGTTTATATGCCACGTAGAAAAGAATGATAGATAAATACAGAAAATGACAATAAATAAAAATATTAAAATAACTAAACATTGTTTAACGTCTGGTATACAAAATTTAAAAATTAGAAATATATTACAATTCATCAGATATAGGGTAAAGTCTCCCAATTTCGTCCCGTAACTTCTCCGCTTTTGCGAAAGTGGGGCCACTTATGACGCATGGCACAGGAGACGGAAGTAAAAGGGGTCAGTGTTGAAAGTTTCGTTCGCCAAGACACATACATAAATTAAAGACGGTGAATTTTCTATTTTTAGAAAACCTGAGTTCTCATTACGTTGTTTGTAGAACGTTATTTACTGTACTGTAAGTATTTATTTCTTATTCATTGCATGTATTTTACGTTGGTAAGATGCTGACAGTAGCATGTATTGAGTTTTAGGATGCTCAGTTCATCTTACGGGAACTGAAGCTCCGCCATATTGGGAAGTAGCCTGGTCCCAATTTCGACCCCCTTGCAGTTCTTATTTTCATCCCGGGGACGAAATTAGGAATGCTTTTTCATGACATTTTTTCCCTCAGGTTTGGATGGCTAATGTTTCGTTATGTTATTCTTCTACTGATAATTAGTACATTTCTTTGAGCCTTACTTTAATGTAAATTAAATTACTTACTCATTTAGAAATAAATATTGATTTAGTTATAAGTAAAGCCTCGCAGTATTGGATTTTTTGGGGGGACGAAATTGGGACCACTTTTTTCCTTCGCATTTTTTAGATACTTTTGAAAAAAACAATTTTTCGCATTGTTAAAAATTTTTTGTACGAATTTGCCTATGTTTGTATGTGCGTGGGTAGTTAGTCCATCTAAAATCCAAATTTGGTAGATTTTCACTGAAAATTACAACTTCCAAAGGCCTAAAAGAGACTGGCGGACGATAATAGGGCACCTTACCTTATAAGTAAAAATTACATGCATACATATTCAATTAAAAACGCAAATGTTTTGTGCTAAGTTTTAGCCCCTCATCAGTGCAATTCAAATGACCAGAAAACTATATATCATGTTTAGAGTTAATAATTACTAACAGTTAAAATCAAATAAATTATAAGGAACCTTATCAAAGCAATGCTGCGTATTCAGGTGGAACTGCATAGGATTCATTAATCGGCGAAATTTGCTTACAAGTGACAAGCTCTCGTCATTCGTAGAAACCACATGCCATGTCACTCGTAAGCAAATTTTTCCGATGAATGAATCCTGTAGAGTTCCACCTAAATACACAGCATTACTTTCATATGGTTCTTTATAATTTATTTGTTTTTAACTGTTAGTAATTATTACCTGTAAATATGATATATAGTTTTCTGGTCATTTGAATGTTATTGCACTGATGAGGGGCTAGAACTTTGCCTGAAACGTTTGCGTTTTAATTGTATATGCATTTATGTAATGTTTACTTGTATATGTTTGATGAATTGTAATATATTTCTAATTTTTAAATAAAAATATTATCCTAATTATTATTTTTTTAATGCAAGAAAAGAACTTAAAATGCAAACAACTTTTGTGTATTTTCTCTAAAAGATTTTATACATTGAAAAAATATTCGTCTTAGCTACAGTTATTTTTGTTTTGAAAATTAAAAAAAAAATAATAATAATGAGCCTAATTTTTGAAATTATTGTATAATTTTTAAAAATTTTATTAATGGTAAATCTATAAAAGCTTCTTTAAAAAGAGTTTTTAATTACCAAGTTTTACGAGAATTACTATTGAATAAACGCATACATTACAATTAATAATAGATATTGGGGCAAAATAACTAAATCAATTGACCTTTTAAATTCACAAAATATAAAAAAAAGGACGTTAAAAAACTTCTAATTTAATTAAAATAGCAATTAAAGCCTTTGTGCAGGAATATTAAAAATCAGAAAAACAACGTTTAAAAATGCACAAATAATACGGGAAAGGCAGTGCAATCTAATATCTAGATGCACATCTTCCGGCTTAAGGTAATGCTATGCAATAAATATTTATGTAATTTCCCGTTCAAATGAAAATGTCTACACAAATTCTTATTCAATTTTATTAATGGTAAATCTATTAAAGCTTCGTTAAAAAGAGTTCCTAATTACAAAGTTTTACGCAACCATAGGACAGTTTTGCTTTTATTAGTCGCTATCTGTTTTTATCTATTGAATGTACCTCAAACATATATGCATTGCAATTAATAATAAATATTGGCCGCAAAATAACCAAATAAATTGACCTTTTAAATTCACAAAATATAGAAAAAAATACTTTAAAAAACGTGAAATCTAATATCCAGATGCACATATTCCGACATAAGAGGAGGGAATATATTTTTGGGAGGTTGATATTTTTTTAAGGACTCTTAAAATTGGAAAAAAAAAAGAAAAAAAAACAATTTTCAACGTTTAATATCTTAAAATATATATGATTTAAAATCGCAATTTTTATTGGGATTAAAAGATATAAGGTAAAGCGAGGAGAGTCTGCGCACATTTCAAAAGAATAGTAATAAAAAATCTAAACATTAATATTTTGCTAAACTATGCATGAATAATTTTTACTTTATTTGTTTCTTATGCATTTCCATTGTTATTTTGTTGTTACACTGTAATTTAATAGAACAGCAGTAATAAAACCAAGAAAACTATTTTTGCGCAATCTCTCCTTACAGGGTAGGAGAGAACGCGCATATGGGTAGGAGAGATTGAGCACATAGGTAGAAGAGATTGTTATTAATAGTAACTACAGTTAAATTGTTAACAATAATAATTACACTTAATCAACATAGTTGAAAGGTTTTTATGAGTAAATATTATTGTATCAGGAGTGAATATTTCAACCAAATGTTTAAATAATAAATAAAAGAAAGAATTTTAACAACAGTTAAAAATTTTAATTTAAGAAGATTAAAATATCAGAAAAAGCAAGCCCTACTAAGATTACAAAATAACATGAATCTAGTTGATAACATGTTTAACTTGTAAATTACTTCATTTCCATTTCCGCAGTTTCATTGCATTTTGTTTGCTAACCGAAGTTGTCGTCGTCCACAATCGATGCACTTATTGTTGTAAATCGTGCATCTTTCGTGCAATCACCTGCAACAAACAATACATTGAATCCAGTCAGTTGTCGAAGTTGTCTCCTGGTACAGTTACAGACATTCAGTGCACTCATCATCATTGACCTTCGGTTTTTTTCCTTGAGTTTTTTTATCTCACTTTTTGTGGAAGCACCTTATCTTCAACTGTTTTTTTTTTTTTTTTTTTTTTTTTTTTTTTTTTTGTAGCAGCATCCTTTTTAAGTCTTTTTTCATGTATATTTTGTGGTTTAGTAATATTAGTTGCACTCTGTTTCATTTTGATTTCGATGGCATTACACTACTTGGAATGGGTGAAAGCTTTTCCAAAACATTGTATTAGAAAATTTATTTTAGTTAACAAAATTAATTTATTCGCAAATTAATTGCTCATAAATTAAAAAATATACAGTCGGACCTCGTTTTCCCGACACCCGGTTTTCAGGTCACTCCGCTTATCACGTCAATATTTCAAGGTCCCGATTTTCTGTATATGATTTTAATGTAAATAAACTCCGGATTTTACGTCATTGAATAATTTTCAACTCCGGATATCCCGACGGTTTAGGAAAATGGTCCATTTTTATAATCCATCTTATAAGCATGACAATTAAGCGGCCAGAAATGTCTTAGCCAAACTTTTCACAAAAGTGTCTAAATTACCCATTGAGATAAATGAGAACTTTTATTTCAATCCTTTATCTGAATAAATAAACCCACACACTATGAATGACCCACTTAAGCTCCAGATAGACTACTCGCGGTCTTTTTGTTCTGGTCAGGTGGTGCTTTCTTGTGGCTACACAGCGTTTTTCATCCAACTAAAAACGAAGCATTGCATTGCATTGAAACTATCAGAAATTATCTAACATCCGTTTCTGAAACAACGAATATTGATTATAATTCATTGCATAATATTGAAAAAAATTTGTAGGAAGTACTAGTACATCTAGGGATAAGCAAACTTTAATTAATCAATATTCCTTGTAACAATAAAAAAAACAGTCATCATAAATTTGATTTTTAATCATTTCAATTTTGTTTTTGCGCTTATTTTGTTTAATAATAATGTTTCATTGTTTAAAACTCCAAGAAAAGTTATGAATTTAAAATTGTCTTAAATTAATTTTTTTTTTGTATAAACATATTTTGTTAAAGCATCTTTTTATAAACATATTTTTCTCCACCTCCGGTTACCGCGACACTCCGCTTATGACGACACTTTTTTCTGGACATTAGAGTGTCGGGATAAGGAGGTTCAACTGTAAATAAATATTTAATTAAATTATCAACAAATATATTATTAATTTATTAAAAAAAATAATTACATAAAATTTATTTAATAACAACTGTATTATTAATTTATTAATAAAATTTTTATCTGCAAAAGTATTTTTTTGCAAATAAATTTGTTGCCAAATTTAGTTTTGATAATTATGTGTTTTTCCGAAATTATTTCAATATTGATTCATTCATATGTTTTACACGTAATTTGCAATTCATGCAAATTTATCAATAAGCTGTGTAATCGCTCCTAGCACTTAAACTTATGGGGAAATGCGCCATCTCTCCTAAGTAGCAGATGCGCAAACTCTCCTATTTTGGTAGGAGAGATTGCGCGGCCTTTTTTTTTTTTTTAAATACGGCCACTTCTAAAATGAATTTCTGGTTTTCGCATATTTAGTCCAGGTTAGTAGTTTATAAGAAATTGTTTAAGTTCAAAATATTTTGTATTATTGACGCTCTATAAAAATTCTGACGAACAGTTATGAAAATTCAAGCACTTACTTTGGAAAAACAAAAACAAAATAGCACTGCTTTATCCAAGACGCTTGGAACAATCAATATGCACATCGTTGTAGACACTGCACTAATGCTGCTGTACAACTACCTGGAGTTTCTGGGCGCGCACTCTATTCCTTCCCGTCGAATCTCTTTGTGCGCAATCTCTCCTATCGCGCGAACTCTCCTCGCTTTACTATATGTATGTTCTTTCATTTCATGTATTCAAAAAATTAGATGTTTTAGAATAATTTAATAGGGGGCTCCAAACTGTCAGACATTTGTCAAGCAGAAAATTGACCTTAAAAACCTGAAACATACATTACGCACTGGTTTACGAAATAAATTTTGAAACTAGAATGAAATTTTTTGCGACTAATTATACTTCAGTTTGTAATAATTATCCTGAATCTAAATAAATTTGTAATCAAAGCATTTTTATATTTTTAATACAAAGTTTTTATTAAGCTAATACAAAATTTTGAAAATTTAACTTTATTATCAAATAAAAAAGGTTTTTTTTTTTTTGAAGAATTAAAAAAAAATAATTAAATAGGTCCAGTTTATACAGACCAACATGAAACATATATTTTGAAAATTTTATGAAAAAATATTCAGAAGTTTTTGAGATATCCTGCGCGTTATGGCAAAAAACGTCATTTGGAGAAAAACGACTTCAAAGTTTCGAAAACGCCGCTTCAGCGTGCATTTATAATTCTAATAGTAATAACTTCTGTTCTAATGGGAATTTCAAGGAAACAATCATATCATAATGTTCAGAAGAGATAGAAGTATGACATCTAAAATAATAATAATAATAATAATAATAAAATAAAATTTCGATAATTTTGAAACTTTGAGAGTTCTGAAGGTAAAGCAATGCATTAAATATTTATATAATTTCTCGTTCAAATAAAAATGTTTACACGAATCCCTATTCAATTTTAATATGATACTCAATAAGACGTTTTATATTAATTCGTATCAAATCATTTAAGTTGTTTTGAACAAACATGTCTCAGTGGCAATTTGTTGAAAATACATCATATCTGAAAACAAATTTAAGGATTAAAGTAAAAGCTTAACGTTTAATGCAGTTGAATTCCCTTAGCAATAATATAACGCCACTCTTCTCGATTGCTGAGTTGTTTTTCTGAAGTTATTTCGAAGTTGTGCTGCTTAGATAAATTCAATAAAGAAAAAGCATTAACCTGGGAATAAATGATTATTGACTATTTTATTTGCTAAATTAGTTTCTCAGCACAGAAAACAATTTTCAGTTACAGTTGCATTTCATGATGCAGCACGATCATGATATTATTTTTATAATAGCATTATCGTATAGTAAACGTGAATAAAATATATTTGAAACAGTATCATTAAATGTGATTAAAAATAAATATTAAAGTAAAAATAGTTTTTCAGAAAACACTCTTTTATAAACATTCAATGATCATATTGAAAAACTACAAATTACGCTCAATCTTTTTCGAAAATTCATGTTCGCCCCTTCACCCCCCCCCCCCCAAATTTTCGTTACGATACATTAATTTGGCGTGAGCACTCAACTCAATTATGAAAAATGTATCTTTTAACACTTTCCAACATAGTTGAAAATTGTTTATGAACTCGGTTTTTCTGTCCGTGCTCTAACTCGTGTAAATATAGTCTGTTTGCAATGAAATTGATATATGTTATTGGGTATTATTGCTATGGCATGTACGGTTTTGAAAATTAAGAGCGTGGCATTTACGGTTCATTTGCAAGGACACTCAAAAGAATTTTGTTATATTGTGGTCTATGGAGATAAATCGTTTGCGGTATATTTTAATAATATTACACTATTTTAAACATATTGACATTTCTATATACTCTTCAGACCCCAGGGTTTATTTTCAAATATTGTTTTTTTACTTCAGTTATGAATTTATATTCGCAAAGTAATAACTAAGAAAGATTGAAAAGCAAATAAAAAAATATTTATTTTTTGTACATAAAATTTGGTATTTCATATATGACACATGGGAGTCAGTAAGTAGTTTTTTGACAATTTGTTAGGATATTTTCTTTTGTTTTGCATAGAAAAAATAACAAAAAGTATGAAATAATTATGCATTTAATATATTTTTTTTTAATGGACTAATGGTATTTTAACGTATAAAAAATTATTTACTTTTCATTTTTGTATATTTCTCTCATTTCTGCTGCAAGTCATTATCAAATCCGATTTTATGGCATAAATAAAGCACTGTAAGAAACAAATTGATATTTTGCTTCAGTTTGGCTATCTTTTAAGATTCCATTCACACCATTTTCATATTTTAATCATTATTTATATACAGGAAATAAATTGTAAAGATGTGTATCCTATCAGATATTCTAGGGCCGACGAGGGTATATATCAATCAAGTATACTACAAGGTTTTTACTATAGAACGTTGTGAGTATAGAATTGATCGTTCATTTACAGGGACAATCAAAACAGTTTGGCTACAGAAGAAAATGAACAACAAGTGAACTATTGAAGCCTACGAACAATAATTGCTTTAAGTGTGTTTTCAGTTGTGGTATGCGTTTGTGAATTTAATTATTTTTTAAATATTACTTGGTGTGTATAAATTCTATAGATATACAGGGCTGCACAAAAGTTTTCAAGAGCATCCGTTTGTTGGCAGAAATTGCTGAATGGAAAATTTCAACAGTGCAATGCGTATAACTAAAATAACTTTTAGCATACTATGTAGTATGCATGCATATCTGTAGGCACTATACAGAACTGCACAAAAAAATCGTAAATATTCCCGACTATTCACGGTAATAGCAGAAATTGGGTTGTCAAGTGCATTATGCGTTTCCCAAATTGTTCATTTAAACATCATCCATCAACTATGCCGTAAGCACCCTTTTCTTTTTTACGTTTTGTAGAAAGCGTAAGCAAGTGAATATATTAATAAAAATATATAAATTTTGCTCTGTTTCTTTTCAACAGGAGAAAAGGAAATATTATTTAAGCTATCTTTGTGTATTTCGAAATGAATTTCTCAACGTATAATCGTACATGAATTAATAATAAACTATTATCTTTACACACAAAAACCAGTTTGAGTTAAATGAAAGAGTGTAATAAACAATTAAATTTAAAAAATCAATAAACCCGACTGCGTAAAAAGCGAACTAAATAATTATTTCTCATCAATGTGAAACTATTTCTCAATTCCTACTGTTAGCTCTCACTCTCGCTATATATATATCTTGTTCAAATTTTCAATCGTTAATAAAATACTTATTATTCATACAATCAAGCTCAAATAAATTTTTTAAAACTTGCAGTGGATGACACTTGATGTTAATCCAGTTTTTTCAAATATTAATTCATTAATTAAATTAAATTAATTAATTTTCAATAAGCGAGAGAGCCCTCTTCTTGATCAAGGTATTTTAGGACCAACAGAGCCCTCTTCTTCATCAAGGCAGTTTAAGCGCCACGCATCAGGAAAGAAGAATGGGAGAAAAAAGTTATCTTATTGACCTAAGTAGGAATTCACTTAAAATATTTTTTTATATTATTTTTTTTATATTACTTACCTATTTTTTTTATTTACTTGTATTGATGACTTTTAAGTTGTGTTTAATTGTTAGTTCCTATCTATAAACACTGTTTTGATGAGGTCTATAGATTTGTCTATGATAGTTAGAATTGCAGTAAAGCTAGAGATCCACAATACATGCACAACTTCCAGGTTGTATAATATTTTAACGAAGCTTCTGGCTGTAAAATAGTCAGTGAAACATCGTCTTCATTTTGAAAGACCTATCCAATGATATGGCACTCGATAGGGTGCGTATTTTTTTTCTTCTCTACCACCATTTTGTATTTTACGGCCACCACTTTGAATTTATAAAAACAAAACCTAGCCTATAACCATCGGTCCTTTAAGACGAATTGATAGAGACCTCATTCATTAAAATCCATCCAGCCGTTGGGATATTTCGAGGGTATAAAGAAATCCACATACACAGATATGCGTGAAACACACAACCCTTCTTTCAATCGGGTAAAAAAGAGTCCTGTACGATATCACTACAGTAAATAAAAATTCTCTTACAAATATTTAGAAAATGACGTTTTTATTAGCTACGTGGAGATTTTCCCGATACTTAAAAATAACAAATCGGAAATTGTA
This sequence comes from Maratus speciosus, assembly GCA_963932465.1. Classification (NCBI taxonomy): domain Eukaryota; kingdom Metazoa; phylum Arthropoda; class Arachnida; order Araneae; family Salticidae; genus Maratus; species Maratus speciosus. The sequence goes on along the minus strand of OZ010788.1, from coordinate 374,445,195 downwards.
CGTCAAACGTGGCAAATGAGGTACGTTCGTACTATAACTAGTTTTAAAAATATTCAGATCCTGGTGCCATATCTAATGCACTCTTGTGCAAAAATGCATGAACACAAAATTTATTACGATTATATATATTAAATTCACTAATACGGAAATAACATGACAGTATCTTAAATACACTGTAAACAAAAAGGCATAAATCTACAAAAGTATTTTTTCTAAAGCTACAGAAATGTTATGCATGCTAAAATTTTATCTCTACCAAGTAAAAAAAAAAAAAAAAAAAATGTAAATTTACAAAACTGGTTTTCGTAAAGCTATAGAAATTTGTGTGCTTACTAAAATTTTATCGGCAGTCCGGGGTAATTACATGATTTTATTCTGTTTCTGTTACATAAAAAGCTCTAGATACCCCCAGTTTCCTTACTTATCTTAGAATCTTAGTAACCTTACAGATTTTGTTTAGAGTATAAACATCAATCTCTTACATGATTTTTTTCTTTTTGGTTGTTGCAGTTACATAAAAATTTCTAGGCATCCCAGTTTCCTAGAAAATTTTTAGTAACCTCATAATTTTTTTTTCAGTGTACGACGTAATAACAATGGCAACTTAGAATCAATACCTATCATCGGGTAACAGGGAATTAATTATGTTTGATAGGATTTAATAGATGAAGAAAACTTTTATTATTATTTTTTTATCGATTTTCATAAAATTTTAAATATTTTTACAAAATTATACAACGATTATATAAATTAAATTTCAAACTATTCGGTTGGGCAATTTTTGCGTTTTTTATGCAGACAGACGGACGGATCAGGTGACGACTGTAGATGCTACGCGTTTATATAATTACGAGCCCACCAAAAAACGTAATAGAATATTCGGACATGTAGAATTCATGATGAAATACGTTTACTGGAACATGTGTGAAAAAGAGACAAAATAATGTAGAATTTGGTTTTTCCGTGAAAAAAATATTTCCCTTCCAAATATTGAACTTTTCATTTTGTAATTTAATAAGAAAATGAGTTTCATTAAAATAAAATCGCTACCTACATCAATATTTTAAGCTAACAGCATTTAGTTTACCTAAAAAAAAATGTATCTCTCTATTCTAAAAAAAAAAAAAAAAAAAAAAAAAGGAACTAACGCCTCTTTCAAAATTTTAGGTAGATGTAGGGAGGCTGAATTATTGCATAAATTCTCACTGCGTAAAAAACACTCTATTAACTTTTGGATAAAAGATGACAAATAAAACCTCGATGGATACATTATTCTACTATTTTAAAAATAAATCTGTATATGTTCTTCGTTATTACAGTCTGTCTAAAGCTGTAATTTTCTTGTTGTATTTGATGACAGCTATATATGTTCTTTGATTATAGTTTTGAGCTTTTTATTTGTCATTATTATTTAAAACTAGGATAAAGAAGAACATATAGCAGACATAAAGTACAAGAAGAAAAATACTCTGGCCAGATTAGATAACAGAGAACCTTTACAAATAGATTTTAAAAATGGTAGAATAATTTATCCATCAAGATCTGATTTTCCATCCATCATCAGAGAACCAATGGAAATCTTCTTACGCAATGAAATTATTTGCAATGATTCAACATCCATGGAGTTCCCTAAAATTTGGAAAGAAATGCTATAGAGAGTAATGAAACAACAATATAAAATAATTCACGTTCATAAATTTCCATTTTTAATATTGCAGTTAATTTTATTATGCTTGTGTTCGTGTGATTTTTGTTTTTTTTTATTAGTTTTTCAATTTGAAATTTTTGTGAAAACAAAAAACATTTTTGTCATTTTATTTTCTTAAGAATGTTGCCATCTGATGCAAATTTTAGGAAGCTCCATGGATGCTGAATCATTGCAAACATTTTCATTGCGTAAGAAAATCTCCCAATGAGATATTGCTGCAATGAATATATTGATTCTCTGATAATGGATCTCTGTTTTTGGTCAGAACTTTTTCATACTTAACAATTTTTAACCATATCCACGTAAAAAAAAAAAACTATGTTTTCTAGAAATTCAACCAGGCCGGACCAGACTCGGGCTAAGATTTAAACATTTTTCCAGGTCGGGACGAACATTTTTTTTCTGTGGGTCGGCTCGAGAACGGGTCTGGATATTTCGACCAGTGCAGACCTCTAATAAAGGCCTCCAGCATAATTTGAAAGAAGGTTTAACTTAAAATCTATACGCTGCTATTTTATGTCCAAAGGAGTGGCACTGTCTTAAATCGACTTTTTATAACGTACAATTTGTGGATGATCCCTATCTTGCATTCAAAATAAGTCAATAAATCGTCGCTCAGACGTATTGGAAAATGGTGTAAGTTGCGAGTTTTGCAGATACCGAGATGATTTTTTTTTTTTGTTCAATTCAAGAAGGGATAAGAGAAATTTTCCTAATTGGAAATTTTACCCAACGGAGGCCGCATAAAAAATTACTTTTTGTATTTTCTAAAAAAAAAAGAAACCCCTATGGAATTACAATTTATGCCATTAAATTTGGAACCTTTTTTTGTGAAACTTTGCAATTGGAAGTATGCGCCTAGGGGCAATATTTAAGGAGATAGCCTATTGTTTCGATATTTATGAATCACCATGTATGTATATTAGGGTGGAACTAAAAAACGAAGTTTTGAATTTTTTATTTTAATAGTGATTATTTTTTTCCTTTTTAACTCCATAAAAAGAAAATATCTTTCTTTTAATTTTAAAATGATATTTTCCGGTTCCTCAAAACATCTGGTTTTCCCTGAAAAGCGAGTAAAATAATTCCATTAAAAATATTTTAAGCTTAATGTTTTATATTTTATAAAATTAAAATAATAAACTGTTAAGGTCCTGTAATAAAGAGACTAATTTAGTTTTAAGGTCATGGAAACGATGGCCCCACTTTATTTGACCTTGGTAGGAGCCAGCGTAGTGGTGTTTGGCTGTCATTGTCTCTGTTTTACTTGACTACGAGTTAGTTCGAGTTAAAGAATAGCGTCGTTTGTGTGTTAGCAGTTTCGCCTATTTTTTTTTAATAAACAGTGACAAATGTGACAATATCTTCTAAAATTCCTAAAACTAGAAAATTTTTTAAGTGTTTTGTGTCTCGAGAACCAAAATAATTAACATTAGACTATCGTCTTTTGCCAACATATGAAAATGTTATGAAACATTACTTATGGCTTCAATTTAACTTAAAATCGGACATCTGGAATCTGAAACACACTATTTCTGAAATATCTAAGGCTATTGCTGATGCAATTAGAAGTGTATGGCTGATAGCTTCAATTACAAGGATTTCTGATACACGAATCATAAAAATGGTTAGGGACTATCATGAGAAATGCCAAACTTTGAAGAGAAACATTAATAGTAGAAAGAATAATCCCACATCCAATATAAAATTGCAAAATTTTAGGTAATAGTCCAAAGAAATTTTCTTTGTGTAAATACACTAAATGTTGTCACGTATCAGAACAAGAACGCAACTTTCTCAAAGACTAAAGAGAGGTAAAGATTGTGCAATGGGATCAATAGATATAAAAATTATAAAGAAAATGATGTACAGTGTAGTAAGACTGGAAAATGAAACATCAAGTAAAAAAAAAAGTTATTTGAAAACAAAAAAAATGATATTTTGATGGGCGCCTAGCTGTCTGAAGAAGATTGTTCTGAAGGTAATAGTTAAATCGGTAGTTCTGCGGACCTTGAATTTAGCAACCAACCAGATGAAAGAACCGGAGTATTAGACAAAACTGCAAGTATTATTGAAGATGGCACCTTAGAAGATGTGAGTATTTCTGATGATAATAAAGAAAAGTTAATTGACAACATTACTTTAAGAAGACAAAGAGAAAAGAAAAGGGAAAATTTGAAATCAGTTAATTTTATAAGATTTTTATTTTGATAGCAGAGAGGATAACACTATTATAACTGAAGCAAAGGGGCGGAAATGTATCAAAAAATCATTACAGATTGCGTGGTCTTAGTTTAAAAACCAGGATCAAAATATATTGGTCAAATTTCATTGATATCTTCTTCAGCTATTAATTATTAATATAGCCAATGGAATTTTGGTGCCTTTTCAAAATAATAATATGACATTTCAAGTTTGAAACTTATTGGATGTGACGAAATAGCCAACAGCCAACAAAATTTTGTGTAATTATTTTTGTGTCCTGTAAAACTCCTTCTGAAAATGTAAAGTTTGTCACTGAATATGTTATTAAAATTTATAGTCATATTTGGACTTAAAATGTAAAGTTTGTCACTGAATATGCCATAAAAAATTATAGTCATATGTGGTTCAACACCAAGTTAAAAACTTCTAGGAAGTATGGATTGTTCATTTGTGGGAAATGATTAAATGTCCCAAATACCCCGAAAAACAGTATAAAGACATCATCGATTCACTCATACAGATAAATGTATATTTTAACAATAATGGAAATATACTTTTGACAGTGTTAACCAATTCCCTTAAACATATAAGAGACCTTAGATGTAGAAGGATAATAACATCTAGATCCAAGTCAAAAAGATCCAAGATAAATATGTCAGGAGTTTCGAAGTTAACTTTGAGGCCTTAACTTTAATGGGACACTTAATTGGAATCTGTGTAAGCTAACAGAATTTCCTATCTTGTCGGGCTTATCAGGTGAAGAACTTAAAAAAATTGTACAAGCAGGGGAAACAACCTCATCTTTAGGTTTTCCCCTGTTATACGCAAACATTGGAAGGGTGTGTCGAAATTGTCACGGAAGCTGCGTCAACCGTCTCTGGATAAGAAGCAAGAGATGGCTTTATATTGGGAAAATTGAAATCCCTCAATGTAATGCCAAAGTTTGATACAAAGAAGGGTTATAAGGCAGAAAGTTGAATAGCGAATAAAAAAAGGGAGGGTAGGAGGGTGGAAGCCGGTAAATAGCCACAACCTCGTTGTGACTTCTGAGTAGTATTTGCTTAATATCAGCTTATATGAGCTAACAGCTGTGTTATTCACTTTAAGTTACTTTACACTGAAATTGTAAAACTTTACGGTCCTTGAGGAACATGAAAACAAATTTTAAAAAACCTCTTCAGCCGATATTTAAGGCATCCAAAAAGGAAAAAAGTTTTCACTATTACGCATTAAAATATAAAAGTTATTTTTTTACCCTATACTTAAGTTCCACCCTAATGTATATATATGTATATATATACATATACATACATATATACACATATACATACATATATATATATATATATATATATATATATATATATATACAAACGCTTTTCAATATTAGGTTAAAACATGTCAAAAATAGGCAGTGAAAATACAGCCGTCAAAAATCTCCAACACGAAGTATTAATAAGTTGCCGTCGTACGTTCATGGTCAGCGTGGAAGGCCAGGACGTAATCCTTGGGTGTTTTCCCGTAAATAATAAAAGAAGCCGTACTTTTCGTCAAATAGTTTATTAGATGACATGTAGAGAATCACAATTCCACCAGTGCTTCAGTTACCCATATTCGGGTCGTATCACATTTTAAAATTAGACTTAAAGATGTTAATTGTTTAGAAGCGACATTGCGACTTGCCGAAAAACAGCTATCCCGGTAACATAGATTTTGAAAACAAGATAAAAATCGTACAAATCTGCTCTGTCAAGTCAATGCAAGCATATAAGTATAAAAAAAAAACCGTGAATGTACACGGCTCTAGCCAACCCAGAGTAAGGGGATAATAGGAGAGGCCGCGCAAGCAATATGACGGAAACCCAGGAAGGAGGCGCGGAAGTTTGATGTAGAAGCAGAACTCTTTACTTAAATACGGAAACTTTAAAAAAGAAAAAAAAGAATTAGGTCGGCAAAATACTCGCAAGGTACCATGAGATATCGACAAAGAATAAAAGGTAAACTGGAATTTATAAACATGCAAAAAAATAAGAATTTAGTGTCTCAAAATATGAAAGTATAAAGTAAACTAGTGGGTTTTTTTACAAAGAATTATAGCTATTAACACATTAAGGTTTTTAGAATAAGAAATAAAAGAAAGCGCAGAATTAAAGGCATGAGATTAAAATATAAAGGATATTTAAGATATTATTAAATCACCCGTAAAAAAGTACATTATAAGATTTTGGAATAAAGTAACTGAGGTAAAAAAGCGAAATTTTTTTATTAAAAGGGACACGCAGATATATAAGCTAAATAACGGTTAAAAATAAAAATAGCATTTATGTGATAAGCGCTACAGCTGCAAATAACCACACAAATTAAGTCAGATAATGAAATGCTATGATTAATCATAGTTTAGATTTTTCGCTGCTATAAACTCCGCTCAAATATAAATTTATGTCTTAGAGAGCTTTTTTATTTTATCAGTATTTTGTACTACAAACATAACATACCACTTAAGTTCACTAATAGATATACTAGTTTTGCAGATGGACTTCATTTTTTAGTAATTGTCATATGATTGACAGTTAATGATTGGTATCAGTTAAAGCCTTTTTGAACGGTTTTACAAGAATGTCTGCTTTTGTGTGGCAACGGATACGGAATGAACTTGGATGAATTTTAGAGCATTGGTGTTGCTTGTTTTTCGTGGCTGTGTAGCTCAGGTTTCGGTACAAAATTTTTGCTGTTTTAATGTATATTATATATCTGTTCTACATCAGATGTGCCTTCAAATTGGGAGATATGCTGTTTATTGTAACGTCGGGTACGCTTGAGTAGTACTTGTGATATGCTTTCGAATGTTTTTGTGTATTTGATTTATGCACTACGACATTCTGGATGAAACACACTGAAACTACTGCAAGAATTTGTTGCGTGCAGTACTTAGCATGAAACATTGTTGTGCTTTATAAAATACCCACATACGATGGGGCTACAGCTTTTTTGTTGTTTTCTTGTTCAAGTTATATCTATTAACATTTCTTTGCTGTTTTGTTGTTTATATTCAGTTTCATTATATTAATTATGGCGCGAAGTTCTGGGCTTGCCAAACACTTTCTAAACATAATGTGATATATATATATATATATATATATAGAGAGAGAGAGGGTGACCAGAAATAATGTAACGGTTTAATTAGACTCGGTTACAGAAAACACACAAACTTTTGCACAAACAAATATTTTATTTATTAACAACAATGTATTAGAAAAATAAAAAATCCCTTTTCCTCAAGGTGTCCTCCTTTTGCTTTGATAAAGAGACGCAAACGTTTGGTAAATATTTCAGCAATTGACAACAGCTCCGCTGGAGTGATTAGCTTCCATTCCCGAAACAATGAACGCTTTAGAGATTCCAAACTGTTGTGAGGTTTTCGGCAAGCTCTTGCCTCTAAAATTGACCACAATCTGTAATCCAAGGGATTAAGGTCACACGAGTATGGAGGCCATTCTTGAGCCGAGATGAAGTCTGGAAAATTGGCCCGACACCAATCCTGTGTGGATTTCGCTCGATGAGAATGCACGAAATCTTTGAAAAGACTCTTTTGAATCTTTTGAAAAGTCCATGTCCAGTTTCCGAAGTATTTTTGAGCCCAGGGAAGTACCACATCTTCAAGAATCTCTTTTGGGTACACATCTTTATTCAGTTTGACTCCAGAATCGATGAAAATGAGAGGGGCTTTGCCTGTTGCGCAAATTCCTGCACACGTCATGATAGATTTAGGATTTTGACGATGTTTAACCATGGAAGATTTTCCTGGGGATGTTGTTGACCGAATGCGATCATTTTGATGATTGAACGATTGATCTATCGAGAATAGCTTTTCGTCAGAAAACAGGGTTCGCTCCCAATGTGGAGTTGCAGTTCGCTTCAGCAGCTTCTTGCATTTTGCAAGCCGTACTCGTTTGTTTTATTCGGTGAGAAATTGCGCTTGTTTCAGCTTATAAGGATAAAGGTTCAGCTCCTCTTTGGCCATAAGTCGTACCGATTCCCGTCCAATCCCAGTCTGCCTCGCTATTTTTCTCATCGACACCCGAGGATTTCGGGATACTTGTTTTTTTATCAATTGTCGGTTTCTGGAGGTGTTCACAGTTCGTTTCCTGCCTCTTCTTGGTCGGTTTCTTTCATGACCTAGCTCCTTGAATCTTTTGATTGCTTTCGGAAACTGTTGGATGAGGCAATTGAAGCAATCGAGCAATCTCACATACACGCTTTCCCTGGCGATGAAGTTCCAAAATAGCGTTCCGTTTGTTTGCCATCCTATTAAAAAAATTACAGTTAGAATAAAGATTAATACGTGAAAAAAAAAACCCTCTGAGAATCGAGTAAAAACAAAATCTTCAACCGTGACCTTACTTCTAGTCTTCGTTAAGTTTTTTTCTGGTCACTATGTTTATAGGTTTAAACCGATTAAACCAATTGACATCAGATAGAGACATTTTGCAAGAGGATATGCTTAAATGGTACGTCATTGCTGTGAAACAGGGTTATCCTTTGAGTCTGGATAAAAATATGACGCATAATTATGTAAGAACTTGTAGGAACAGAAGTGAACTGATACCTTTACTCGAAGCGTGTGGTTTTCCCGAAAGTAGTGGAAAAATATCGCTTTTGAAATTGATTGATTTCGGTCGGTCAGTTTCATTTTGTTTAATCATGTTTCTTTAGTTTTTTCTGTATGGTCTCAACAGGTAAATCTGGGGAATGTTGCATGCATAAAAACAGTTTTAACCCTGCATTAGCGTGTCATGAGCCACGCAGCCTGTCTCCATGTTTAGTTAGTTATTTGTCATGTTTCTTACGGTTGAATTTGTTCACGTTTAAGTTGGTTACGTTGTGTTTCTTAGAGTTATTTCAGTATGTTAAAATATAGTTTTTTTTGTATGGTTTAGTTAATATTGTACTTCAATTAAAGTTTACAGTTTGTGGTAATGTTTGAAATTACTTTTGGAATTTTTTAACTATAGGGTAATTCCGGGATTTATGCCGCTTTTTTTTGCATGTATGTATAAAGTCCCATGGTGGACATAAAAAAAAAAAAATCATGCTGTGCTATTTAATGTTAAATATACAACGCGTGTATTGCGACAAAAAATCTCAAAACAAATTATTAATATTTTTTAACATTTTTTTTCTAAAGCATTACATTGCGTCACCCGTACATTCAGGGTGAGACGCCGCACTTGTGCGGTAGTTATGCCGCGCTTGTAATAAGAACAGAATGAAATTATAAATAAAAATATTTAAAAGAAATATTCATATCTGGACTATAATTAACGATGTAATAACAAAATGAAACTAAATGTGTACAATGAAATGTACTAGTAGATTCAAATTAATAATTGTTGCCTACTTTCACTATTAAAATTATCGACTTATTTTTTTACATTAAATTTTAATTGTTATTTTAGCAACAACATAACATCAATGTATTAGAAAAGAAAAAGAAAAAAAAATGAAAATTGTGTTGACATAATTTATTTGTTAACCATTTCGGGACCGGTAGCTTTTACACAAATTTTATTCGGTAGTACTACTTTTTTAAAAGAAGTTACCTTTACTTAAATAATCATGAAAATGTTCTAATCAAACAAAGAAATAATGCTTTTCTTTTTTACTGGTGCCAGAAACAAATTTTGCAAGCTCTTTATGAAAGTGCATATACGCACCAATGGTCCCGAATGGGTTAAGAGACCTATCTTCTCGACTACAATCTACAGAAAAAGTGTCGAAAGAGTACAGTCTTTATGTAACTACGTTTAAACAGATGATGCAACGAAGCCAATTACACTTCCTCTTTTTTGGAGTAGTTTTCTAAACATTCCTTGCAAGGAACGTTTGCGTTACGCGTAATCCAATTTTTCATTATTATCATCTTGACTTGCATCTTTCTTGTCCTTCTTACTTTTTATACTGCCTGCATCTTTCTTGCCCTTTTTATTTTTTATTTTCCCCTGCATTTTTGTTGCCTTTCTTACTTTTTATTTTCTCCTTTTTCTCCATTGGTTTTAGTAAACTTGATAACATGCCGAACATGGTTAGTCTGTGGAAAAATAAAAGGAAAAGTTAATAACACTTAATTATCCCGTGCAAAAGAAACTGCGGCATGTATACCGGAATAGCAGAGCGGCATGTATCACATTTTGCATAGTGCAGACGTCGGCTATCACAGTTATCTGCCATCGGTAAGAGGATTGACGTAACTATACACACAGTACTCTATACAAGCCCTACACTTAGTTTTGACTTCGAAATCATGCATGCATTTAGTAATTAGTGTATGAAATGTATTAGTTTGTAACGAAAGTTTCCCGCCACAACTAATACGGTCTGTGCAAACAGTTCGCGTTGACGTGTTTGCTCATATTTTGTCAAACGATTTTTGGATTTTGAATGAAAGAGACTAGCTTTGTAACACTGTGTTGTAAAATTTGTAAAAAAATATCGTTATCATTACGTACAAGGTGTCTGAAATGGAACTATCACGCTACCAGATTAGAACCATCATTTACTTCCAGTTCTGTTGCAAAAAGTCAGTTACAGAATGTCACCTAATAAGGTGTACAGCTTTAGGTACTAGTGTTGTATCATATAACACTGTGAAGGTTTGGAGGGTATGTGCTTAGATATAAAATTACACTTCATTATATATGCTATAATTAGTATTGTGTAATGGTGATTTGGCGGAAAACTTTCGTTACAACCTAATATTTAAACATAACGTGTTTAAAAGTTTGGACAGTGAAATCATGCACTTGCGTCAAATTAAGGTTTGCATTTCTACAAGTAAACATCGAAATGGGATTCACGCTATACACTGGTTAAAATAATCTCATTGCGCACGTATACTGTGCGTTTGACGGCCATCTATCGATAATTACAAGAAATACAAGGAGTGCGGCATGTATTCCGCATGCGGCGACTTTCCCGAAGTTACCCTATATATATATTGTAGAAAAAAGTATTATTTGATTATAGTTCCATATTAAGTGTTTGCTTTTGTGTAAATGGTCAATGCGCTAACTAATTGAGAATCGAATTAAAATTGAATTAAAAAATAATTAGTAGGATGAAATAAATGAAAACAGTTTAACCTTTATGAATCGATAATTATTGAAAGTACACGATGTATTTGCGATTGCTGAGAAGAAAAATAAATGATAAAAGATTAGCTCATAAAAGATAAACATTGTCAAACGAAAATCCGTATTTGCTCACTAAAGTAGGTTCTCGATAACATTTTACATCTTATATTTTCTTTTCTTATTAGTATTCTCCTATTTCTTTATGGTTCAAAAACATTTCAAAAGCTAGATTTTTAGCTCCTTTCCTGATAAATTTTTAATGTATTACCTAATAAGACGTTTTCCATTAACATCCATTAAATCATTTAAGTTGTCTTAAACAAACATGTCTCAAAGGCATCTTGTTGAAAATACGTCATATCTAAGATCAAGTTTAAGGAAGAAAGTAAACGATTAAGTTTAATGTATTCGAATTCCCATCGCAGTAATACAACATCAAACACTCTTCTTGATTTCTGAGTTGTTTTTCGGGAGTATTTTTAAAGTTTTGTTGCTAAGATAAATTCAATAAAGAAAATGCATCAACCTGGGACTAAATCATTATTGAGTTCTTTGCTTTCTGAAAAGTTTATATAACACACAATATATTTTAAATCACATTTTTGTTTTCCGGAAATGCAAGATCATGAAATTATTCTTGTGATAGCAGAAAGTAATTAAATAACTAAGGTTACTACTTCTGAACGTTAACCTTGGTTTTATTTAATCGTAATTATATGGATTAATTAGTCGAAAATTACAATTAAACAATAGTGGTATTGAAAAACCACAATCTTTGACGCCAGCGTAATAACGTATTGTAAACGTTGTAAACGTGCAGTGAACTTGGGATTGAAGGATATTTGAAACTGTATTGTTATTAAAAGGAAAGTACTTCAAAAGAACTAATTTAGCTAAAAATATCTCTCAAAATATTATAAAGAAAATCCTTTGTTAGCCAGTTGGAGACCTTTGTTAGCTTAGGCAAGATACTTTATACAAAATTGTATGATTGAATTATAGGAATTTTGTGAACAAAAAATAAAATAATCAAATGAAATCTAGAATTTGCTATGAAAGGTTTATCTAAATGCTATGGCCTTTATATGAAAGATACTTTTAATCTATTTTGGTTTCAATTCTATTTCTCTAAATTTAATGTTACTCGAAACAAATTTGACAATTTCCTAAATTTTTTTCTTATGCAGTTTGATATATCTAAAACTAGATTTTGTCTGATTTAACAATGCATATATATATAGGTAAATAATGGAGAAGTTTCCATTAATTGATTAAAAAATAAAACAAAATCGATAGATAATATTAGTATAAGAATAATTTTAGAAACAAACTAATCCATTACAGGGTTCGTACGCTTCAATGACTTTCTAACACCTTTAACCAGAATTTTTGAAAAGTAATATTTGCCTGATTTAATGACAAAAAAGTCTATCTTTTAACATAGCGACCAGTACTTGCGAAATTTCTGGTTCTAAAACACTTAATTTACCCTCAGCCCCTTGATGCGTACGAACGCTGCATTAATCTGATATTTGGGTTCACCAAATAATAAAATGCAGTAGTTAGATTTTCTATGAAAAATACTCTTGTTCTTTTATCATTCTAATTCAATTCTTCACTCTGTAACATAATACAAATTTGAGATTACTAGAAACAGATTAACCAACTTCATAAAATTTTCTCTAATCGATTCGGTACATTTAAAAGTAGATTTTCTCTAGTTTAATAATGCATATGTTATGACAAAGACCGTGCTTCGTCTATTTCCACAATTGTCCTCACGTTCCATAAATTGGCGGGAAGTTCTGGGTATAGGGAGTAAACATGAAATTAACAGAGGATATGCTATTTTAGCCTCCCAATTCTCTGGTAAACCTGTATTACTTTGGGAGGTTACACGCATGTGTCCGCACTATCATTTTGATCACCTCACCATCCATCATCTCTTAACTGTCCGGGCCTCCGTCATATGCATAGAATTTATTTTAATACATCTTCACACACATTGACAAACCTCATCAGGGAGACACTTCATGGAGCCCTCTTTACTTTTTTTTAGAACATGCAGGATTTTATTTTGAAATATAAATTTTTCTGCTTCATTTGTTTAAGTGGTCTCAAGATTCTTAAAGTTTCAAAATTTAAAAAATGAAATTTTTTTCTCTGATGTTAAACTCCTATCTCTTCTGAACATTTTGATATAATTTTTTCCTTGAAATTCCCATTAAAACAGAAGTTATGACTTTTAGAATTATATCCGCTCAATAGCTGAAGCGGCGATCCGAAACTTTGAAGTCATTTATCTCCAAATGCTGTTTTGGGGCATAATGCGCAATTTATCTCAGAAACTTCTTATTATTTTTTCGTGAAATTTTCAAAACATTTGTTTCATATTAGTATGTATAAACGGAATCTAAAATTTTCTTTTTATCGACTTCATGTGCCCAAACAACGATGGAATTTTCCAGGATGACAATGCGCCATGTTACCGAACCATAACTGTTCGAGATTGGTTTGAAGAACTTTCTGGATAATTCCAGTTAATGACGTGGCCACCGCAATTGCCCAACATGAATCCCATTGAACATTTATGGGACATAATTGAGAGATCAGTTCGCGCACAAAATCCTCCAACTGCAACGATTTTCGGAATTATGGACGTCTATAGAGGCTCATGGCTCAATATTTCTCCAGAGGACTTTCAACAGCTGGAGGTGTCCATGCCACATCGTGTAGCTGAACTTCGACGGGCAAACGGAGGACCGACACGCTATTAGTAACGTATCCCATGACTTTTGTCACCTCAGTGTATACGTCAATACAGTCCCTTCTGAAGAATTTCCTTTATAAATTCTACAAAATTATGTAATGATAAGAAAAAGAAAGGTAAAAGATTCTGTAAAACGTCCTATGATGTGAATACATGACGCGTAAAAAGTATTCATTATGATACACCTTGCAAATAATAACTATGTTTTAATTTTAAGATTAAACTATAGTATTAACTACTATATACACAAAATACTTTTTAATTTATATATTTACCAATACTTATAAACAATTATTTCAGGTTAACATCTTGAAGTTTTGTTTAATTCTCTGATAGTACATACATATTAAAAAGTATAAAAAATCTATCTTTTCCCCGTTCAATTTATTCCATTCACGTTTGCAGGCAGATCTAACGTGACATGCGAGGCTATTTGTGATTAACTAAAAATTTAGAAATGTGAGATAGCGACAAATACATTTCTTATATGGAGCTTTCAGGTGTTTAATGGAGTAAATTCAGTTGAAGGCAAGTATAGCGGTTGTCGTACTCTAAAAATAAATAATGCTGTTAACTGGAAGACTTTTCGCGCAGGATCTGAATAAATAAAACTAAATATATATATATATATATTTGCATTAAAAGTATTATAATACATTTGTTTTAAATTTTGTATCGTAAGGATGTAAAAAAAAAAAAAAGGTTGAACATTATTTGGTTAAAAGTGAAGCAGAAATAAATTCACAGTTCTTTCTTTATAAAAATTTATTAGGAGCATACTCTTTTCAGTTTCTTTAGTTGGTCGAATAATAATTACTACTTTTAATGTAAAAGATTTTATATGAATATAAAACACTACTACAAATTTTTTATATGTTTTTCCTTATTCAATTAGAAGTTTTTAAAGTTGTTTTAAACATTCATGTGTCATATATGTAAGATAAAAGAATGTACGTATAGATGTATATTTCTGAAAATATATAACAGAATATTTAATAAAAATCAACTATATTAAAACACAGTTTGAAAATATAAATAATTATTTTGGTAAATAAAAGGGATTACATTACCTTCAAAAATAAAACTTGAAATTACTAATATAAATTTATTTAAAGAATTAATAATAAAAAAATAAAGTAATTACGGCAAAAGTAATATATATTTTCTTTGAATTAAATAGCATATTTTTTAGCCCCCGGTATGCTATTTCTTTCTCCGATCTTATTTTGTGTCGTTTCCAAAAAATAGCGTTGCGTTGTATAAGCCAGCCGTAAAAAAAAAAAAAAAAAAAAAAAAAAAAGCAGATCTATCATTGTACGATTAAATACTCTACAGAAATTTTTTAAACATCTAAGCATCGCACATTTTCAAATTTTATATCGTCGTATTGGTGAAAAAAAAGTACTTTTAAATGCATTTTTTTTTTAAAAACTGCATCTCAATTTATTTTTGAAATATTAATTTTTTTGTTGTTTTCAGAGCCATTTGCTAAATATTGGCCATGGAAGTACACTGTATGTCTGTAGAAAGTAAAGGGAAAATAGATCTAATATAGTAATTATATATTTTTGTTGCCATTTTCTCATAGGAACAGAAAGTAAATGTAATTAAAGTACGTGCTATTTTGAAAAAAATATATAAACGAATAATTTCTGTTAAAACATGGAGCTATATAAACTATATTTAATTTTAAGTATATAAACTATATTTAATTTTATACACTATATAAAGTATTATAAACTATATTTAATTTTATACACTATATAAAGTATTATAAACTATATTTAATTTTAAGTAATTTTAAATATATTTAATTTTAAGTAATTAATGTTACAAAAAAATGAAGGCCTATGAATTATTAGATAGCCTTTTTTTGACGAGATTCTTTAATGACGGCATCTTTTTACTGCATTTGTGTATTATTTGCGATAGTGACGTTCTATACATGCTTTACTGTAGATGTTTAAGAGTGGATCGTAAATGTGGAATTCTTAAGCGGATGCGAATGACGTCATTTTACGTAAAGTAAAAGGGTTGGGTTGGGTTGATTTTTGACGGCCAATTATCTACACGAGGGATATAGGCCCGGGGGGAGTGCCCTCCGTGGGGGTCTCGTAAAGTAAAAGCGTGTATATATATATATAGCGTATATATATATATATATATATATATATATATATATATATATATATATATATATATATATATATATATATATATATATAAGCGTATATATATATATATATATATATATATATACAGGGCTGCCACAGGCGACTATTTTTTTTTATTATACTCGCACCATTATTAAAAAAAAAAAAAAAAAATTAGTATATTTTTCTTGCTAGAACTTTTAAACTAAATATACCAGATCTTTGTTTTAAGAAAGTAGTGCGGGACAGAATTAAAAGAAATAGTTGCCTGTGACAACACTGTATTTATATATACATATATATTAAACTTTCTGTACGAAAATACCATTGAAAGGTTATATATACAGGGTTTCCGGTCTCAACGGTGTCCAATGGCTAATTCCTAAACCGTTAGTCATAGACATACAGTTCCAATTGCAAAAATGTTTTAAATGAGGTAAAGAGGTATTTTTAAAGCGATTTGGTTCAAGAAAAACATTTATTAAAAAATTACGAAATTTAAATTTTTATACGGTCCCCAGGTCCTATAAGTGATATTTAGTAAAAATATCCTACTGCACTGACAAGTGGGTCATTCCATACAAAATGAGCAAATCACCTGTGGCAGACATGTCACAGATTTTAACGAAAATCATTTTGTAAGTAGATCATATCTATTTATGAGTAAATGTAAAATAATAGATTTTAGGATTGTTTATTTAAGTATTAAAATTTATATTAAAAGTGGATGCAAAAATCGTGGTTTTAGCTACATGCTTGAAGTTTCAATTTTGGTTATTAGCCTTAAGAATGCAAAGACTATATTAAAAATTATTTATAATTAGGAATGAATGATAAGTAACAGATTGACGTAAGTTAGTAATTGTATTTTTATTCCATAATGAGAAAAAAATTATTTTTGAAAAAATTTGAGGGAAAAATGCAACGTTTCTATAGAGATGAAGGACACCTCTGACAATATCAAAATTGCTTGACTTTATAGCTAAAAGTATATATATTAAATATTTAAACTTTAATTCTTGCCTTTTTTATTCCTTAATGAGAAAAAAAAATAAATAGTAAAAAATGTTGAGAATAAAATGCAATATTTCTATCACTTGTTTCGACGTGAAAGAAATCTTTTTTAAACTTTTAATTCTTTTAATATTATAGATAACAGTGTATATTTTAAACATAAAAACTTTTATACTTGCTTTCAGTTTATTTTTTCCTCAAGAAGATTTTTAATTAAAGTAGAAAAAAAAGCTCAATTGAACAGAAAATTATATATTAATTTCTAAACCCACATACAGAAAATAGATGGCAGCACTAAATTTTTTCACCTTGAAATCGTGCAATATTTTAAGAAACGCGCGCGAATTAAAAAAAAAATAGCTCATGGAATATAGTTAATATTGCCTTTTTTAACCCAATTTTGTGACGTTAGGAATAAAAAAGGCATGCTTGAATTTTTTTAATCAGATTATGGACTTGTTGATCTTTATGTCTGTGCAATAACTGTATTGTGGGACATTTCCTTCATTGTTTTTTTTACCTGTCAATAAGAGGAAAAATTACGATTTTGTCATTTTTTTAAAAGTTTCTAAAATTTTTTAAAGGTGAAAGAAATACATGGCAACTTAAAAAACTTTAGTAATTCGATCTTAATATGTAAAACTACATCAGGCATTAATTTCTCAGATGTTTTTGGATTCCTTTAATTTTTATTACGTTTTTAATTTTCTCAAAATTTGCAAATTTTCAATTTTTAGAACCAATTAAAGAATAATCATGGTGTTACCAGATTATTATTGCTCAATAAATGAGAAGATAATTTTTCAGAGGTTACATTATTAAAAAAAAATTCATTTCAGTTAAATAGTTTTCAAGATACAGAACTTCAAACCTGCAACTTTGGACGATTGCACACGTCATTCTTTATCACAAGTTTTTTAAATGTCCAAAACTGCTAAAATAATTTATTTTTCGTGAAGATATTTTGAAGAGCTCTATTTGAATATGAATTGAACCTGTATATCAAATTTTATTAAAATCTGTTACTATGTGGCCACGACTTTTTTTAAATTTTTGCTCATTTTACGTGGAATGACCCAAGTAAGACAAAAAAAGTCCCATCCCTCTGCGATTAAAACTGACCGAGTAATAGATGTTTAAAGTTGGAGTATCTATTTTGCTACAAAATAGGGGTCAGACACAAATTTACTACAAATAAAAATAATCGTCAGATATAAAATTTAACATTAAACATTGAGACTAAATTAACATTACAATTATATTTTGAGATTTTTGTTCATTCTGGCATATTAAAACGGAATATACAACTTGTACTAAAAATACAAGTAAAAAAAAAGTAACAGAAGCTTTGTTAAATGATTATAAAATCAACAGTCACAACTCTTTAGAAAATGATACATATTTGGATTTTTTTATCCATTCAATCAATTCTAAATATTAACTTGCGTTAGTTGAACTTTTAATGTGTAAATATCGCCTCCACCCTCGAGTAAAAAAAAGATAATCTGTATCATCTACAGCAGAAGGAAGGGGGGGGGGGATATTCTCCGACCAGCTATCTTAAATTAATACTTCCATGGTATTAACAACAGCGAACGGGTGTTTTCGAGTGAGTTGGGGGAAGAGAGAGAACAATTTTTAGGGGGGTTGATGTGGTAGGTTGGTTAGTTATTTCTTGCACAATAAAATAAAATATAGGGAAACATATATAATTTTAGACAGTATTGTATTGGCCGAGCAAAAGTTAGGGGGGGGTTATAAATTTTAGGGAGGATTGAGATGATTAGTAACTTACTGTAACTATAAAGTAACGGCTAACTACAAAGACAGAGTAAAAAAAAATCCAAACATTTTAATACGGTTATTAATTTTAATAATTTTAAATTTAATATACTTTTTTTATATTTTTTAATAAAATAGTATATATATATATATATATATATATTTAATTTAATAAGTAATTTATACTTAAATAAAATTATAATTGAAATCTATAATTGCTTATATAAATTATAAATTTTAATCTTTTTCAATGATTTTAAATTTAATAATCTTTAAAATTATTACCTTTTTATGCTCTAATAATTAAGTGTTATAATTAAGACAATAGGAAATAAAATTTTTAACGGGAGTGGAGTTTTAGAAGATGCATTATTTAATTAGACAAATAGAGTAGAATAGTAAAAAAAAATATATAAAAACCTCTATAGATTTTTAACTTTGAGTGCAGGTGAAGCAAAAAGTGGGGAAGAAGAAATTAAAGGGGCCGATGAATTTAGATGAAGTCTTCAGAAAAAGCGAAAATCTGCTGATGAGCAAAGGATTATCTCGCTGTAAAACTTGGGGGGAAAAAGGTCCGTTTTCTTTATTGCTGCAATAATTAATAACTAATCCATAATCTAAATTCCACCTGAAATTGCAATTTAAACTTTTCCCTCACTGTCTTTCATACACACAAAGTTTATAATCCTAAAAACTACATTTTTTATGCAGCAATATTTGTTGTAGTAATGAAAACTAAACAGTTGTATCAATTCCCCTTGAAATCTCCGCTCCAAATTTTGTTACATCCCCACCCATCCTCCTTCCGGTCCCAAGCACAGACACATGAAAGCTCAATTTGTAAGTAATTTGTTTGTACCATCTTAATGGTTTTTTTTTTGTTGTTGTATACGTATATTTTATACATAATTTTTGAATGGCTGCTCAGAATATGTTAAGGAAATAAATATGTCCTTTTTGAAAATGATCCTCGTATCACTTTTATTTTCTTTTACAGTAAACATCAATTATTTGAATTATATGATTCTACCTGTGCGATTACTTCAATGATTTAAATAAACATAACAAAATTGTTACAATATTTTAATATATTGTTCTAATAGAGCACAGATTAATCCATAAAGATCGGACATCATATAACCGCCTACATTCTCTTTTTTAAATTAAATTTTCCTTTTTTTTTTTTTTTTTTTTTTTTTTTTTTTTTTTTTTTTTTTTTTTTTTTAAAGATTTTGTTCCATTTGTCATTTTATTCTAATGATAAAAATAATAATAATAATTATTATTATTACACTACCCCTTCTGAAAATTCCACTGTCTCTCCCCTCAGCAAATATTCATTAGAGCAGTTATTTCTTTTTGATTATTTTTTAATTAAAAATTAGGGGGAAAATGTTGTTAAATCAAAACATATATTAAATTATTAAATTTTAACATTTAACAATTTATATATATATATATATATATATATATATATATTGCCGTACTTGTCGCTAAGCAAGTTTCAAAAGTATATGAATCATTTTGCCATTAAACACTTGCCTCTGCACTTGCCAAGCACGAATACCGCCAAGAGGAGTCACTTTGACGCCGAAACCTCTGGCCAATCAGATTACAAATTGGCAAAACATGGCTATACGAACGTCGTAAGTTAAAAGCTTATAAAAAATAATACAATTTTTTAAAATAAAATCATCAAAAGAAACACACTTATTTCCTTACAAAAAAAAAAAAAATAAATAAATAAATAAATAAATAAATAAATGTCAAAATACAATTGAGGACGTCAGTTTCGAAACTCGCCCTATCCGAAGTTTAAAAAATCGTGTTTCTCTATCAATCTATTCTATTGGTATAACTATACCAATCAAACACTACAATCTCCAAATTTTCAATGAATACCAATGGGCGCAATTAAAGGTTTTACGCGATTTCCCAAAATTTGATTTTCTCGATAAGGCGAGTTTTGAAGCTCACTTCTTTAATTATTTAAACCAATCTGAAAGTTAATTACTAAAAATTAACACTACCGTAATATTTATACGGGGGCAGCACCTTCAGTTAAATCGCTTTAAAAATACTTCTTTACATTATTTAAAACCTTTTTGTAATTGGAACTATATGTCTTTGACTAACGGTTTAGGAATTAGCCATTGAATATCGTTTGGAGTGGACGCCCTTTATAATTATTTAAGCACTTCGTGTACGACCCCTGAAAGCTTGGTCCAACTCATCTGTTTTCAGTTACAGAAAAGTGGTTTAAGTCATAAAATTGAAAATGTCATAACTCGGTCAATTTTAGTGTTAGTTGAATGGGACTTTTTTGCCGTACTTTTTAGAGAAATGGGAAAAGTTTACTAAATATCACTTATAGGACCAGGGGACCGTATAAAAATTTAAATTTCGTAATTTTTACATAAATGTTTTTCTTGACCTAAATCGCTTTAAAAATACTTCTTTACCTCATTTAAAACATTTTTGTAATTGGAACTATATGTCTATGGCTAACGGTCTCGGAATTAGTCATTGGACACCGTTGAGAGTGGACACCTGTATATATATATATATACATATAAACTTAAATAGTAATTTTTTTACAATAAAACTGCAAACAAATCCTTTTAAAATGTATTCTAAAGAGAAATTCAAATATCACACGGAATATGAAAAGAAATTTCTTTTGCTTTCCTAGCGATTGTAACGATCAGGCATGCTGGATGTAATTCGGGATGTGGGCATTCTAAGGTATGGGGTATATAATTAGGCGAAGATTAAATGGTTGCAGTGATAAAATTTCAAAAATTCTCAATAGTAACATTTACTTTTCAAATTTTTTCAATATAATTGTTAGCACTTCCCAACACAGTTGAAAAGTGTTTAGGATTTCTGTTTGTGTGTCTGTTTGTTGGACTGCCTGTGTATAATCCCGTCCTCTAACTCTCATAAATATACTTGGATTGGCATGATCTTTGTATGTATGTTATTGAGGTTTAAAACAGAATATTTCTTATTTAAATTGGAAGATGCAGTTCATAAAAAAATTTCCTGGTTCATAAAAAGGGACACTCAAAAGAATTCCGATTACATTATGATCCATCTAATGCTAAAATGAATGCTTGTTTCTATTAATTAAACTGAGAGTAATTAAATTTGTGCTCTGTTGTGATGCTTTTTTAAGGATTATAGAACTTTATGGCAGATGGAGTTAATTATGCTTATTAAAATTTAAAACAGTATTTAAAAATATACGATTGTTTTATATGCAAAGAAATTTTGTATCAGGTTAATTGTATAATAAAGTTACATCAGAAGAGTTGTATTACTAGGTTGAGCAAAAAGTTCTGGGAAAATTGTGAAAATTGCGTTGTTATGCGTAAATTAACAACAAAAGCAACAAGGACTATTCTTCAAAGTAGAGGCCATCATAGTCCACGACTTTCTGCTATCGTTCTGCCAGTTTCCGGATTTGCTGGAAGTACCATGACGGCTCCTTGGAATCGAAAAACTCTTGACATGCTGCTTCAACTTCATTAAAGAATTCAACTCGACGGTCCTTGATATAGATTTGCATTGAACGAAAGAGGTCATAATAAGATAGAGCCACCTCTGGACTGTACCGATAGTACTCCTATATACGATACAAATTCTGGTAACTATTAGATTAAAAAAAATTCCCAGAACTTTTTGCTCAACTTAATATTGTTTGTAGAAAAAGTGCGCCTGATGAAGCCAGTTTTTAAATTTTATGGCACGATAAAATTTCAAATTTGTGAGATTGCTCAACCAGTCTAAGACATATTTAACACCTGCTTTCCTCTTTTTTTAAATATTACTGTCCATTTCAGTCGCGTAAAACTTCTTTACATCATATTTTGCAACGAGACCGGCAAGACAGTTACGTAGTAACTCGGACATTTTCCAGTATATGGGTTTTAACACACCTTTATTTAAAATTAAATCGGGCAA
Source organism: Maratus speciosus (assembly GCA_963932465.1). Lineage (NCBI taxonomy): Eukaryota > Metazoa > Arthropoda > Arachnida > Araneae > Salticidae > Maratus > Maratus speciosus. The sequence goes on along the minus strand of OZ010788.1, from coordinate 374,422,467 downwards.
GGGGATTATAGAGAGACTTCCAGATTTAGTCTAAACTATGCAGCGAATAAGGATGATGTATTTTTTTTTCAATAACTAAGAAATATTCAAACTTTAATGGAGCGCAAGACCTTTGACCCCTCAACGGTCGCCTAATATTTGGAAAAACCATAAAAAAGTACCTAATTTTTATTACAGAAATTGAATAATTATAAGTTTTCTATATAAAATATGCAATTAGATTTTTTTAAGGAGAAAAAAAAGATGTTATAGAACAAATTCTAATTTGCTGAAAAGCCATCATGCGAGGATTCTGTGTTTTAAAGTTTGTTTTACACCATACAATTTAATGCGAATAAGACCTTTATTTTTCACATCTTAGATCTTTATTTATCGTCATTAAAATTGTTTTACAAATAATATTTGAAATAATATAATATACATTAAATTATGATTATTAATAATTTTTTTGAGCGTGATATATTTCGAAACATGCAATACAAAGTCCTACATCACAAACAGCGCCAAAAACCAAACCCAAACGCTAATATTCAAAGACTTCACACCGAAATGCCACTTACATTTTTCTGGTGTCAGAAGTTTTTTCCAGCAAGCAATAAATCTCTAGCATGGAAATATAGCGGGCACGAGAAATAACGAACAACACCTCAGCACGTGATGTTGACGGGAGCGAGAATTAACGGGGTTAAACATTCATAAAATCAGTTTTCGGATTTTAATTTATTCTCAATTTTTTTAAATTTCTCAACAATATGGAAAAAATCCCATTCCAAAATCTGCATCATTTCTTTGAGCTATAATCATTTATAGACGTTGACTAAAATTGAAAGTCCGTTCATATTTAAACTTTAAAAGGCGTTTTCTCAGATTTGTAAATTTGGAGTTTGCACGCGCTGTTACTTTTAAGCTATATAAGCTACAGCTGTAAAAAAATTAGCCAAATATGCATTTATTTATAGTCTTCATAGTAAAGCCATAAAAATAACATATTTTGGTTATTTATTTTTTGCACTTAAAAATCTTGGAAATTTTTTTTTGAAAATTAGTATTTTTTATATTTTTAAAAATTAAATTTTAAACAAAACTTTTTATATATTTTTTGGTTTTAATTTAGAAGTAGGTGTATTATGATTCTATTTTGTTCAAAAATTATTTTCTATAAGTATAATTTAGAGCTTTATCATGCGCGCAGCACTTAATGATTTTAACTCACGCATTAGTGAGATGAACTGTTTTATTTAAAATTTAAATATTAATTTTGTATATACCACATTTTTGTTCTGGATAATATAGCTAAGAATATGTACTTTATTCAGAAATAAATATGGATATCTTCGGCTGCATATTATTTGTGTTTTGGTTCTTTGAAAAAGGCGATGTTTTTGATCGTTTCCACAAATCAAATGTCCTGTGCTCACTTAAATTGGAATATGTAGTTCATATAAAAGGGTTTCTGGTTAATAAGAAGGACGCTCAAAAGAATTCCGGTTACAGTATGATCCATTCGAAAAATCATTTGTACGCGTATTTAAATAAAATAAAATAATTTAAAAAATATACTGCAATTGATATACACGGTGGCCATAATTAAACTGACAGTACTCAGAGTGTTCTGTAGCGCAATCTAATAGAGAAAATGGCGCCAAATTTTGTAAGAGGATTAAATAAGACGGGGAACGAAGAATTTCGCGAAAAAAATTTAGTACCAAAAGTCACCGCTAGGGGAATTTGTAGCTCTGTGTGACAGAAAATAGAGTTATAAAAAATGATGATTCACTACTGAAGTAAAATTACCTTTTATTTAGCACATTTAACGATTTTAGTACTGATTCTGTATTTTTCATACTCACTTTTCTGTTATACAGCGCCACATACTCCCCTTCGGGGACTTTTGGAACAAATTTTTTTTTTCGCGGAATCCTTCGTCCCCTGTCTTGTTTAATATTCTTACAGAATTTGGCGTCATTCTCTCAGTTAGATCGCGCTACAGAACACTCAGAGTACTGTCAGTTTAATTATGGCCACTTTGTACATTGAAGTGAAATTCATTCTGCAGAATAATGAGTACAGGGTATTTATTATTCCTTTACAGGGACACACAAATGTGTTACGTGACATTATGGCAAGTGGCGAAAAATCTAATATAAAAATATTTTTAATATATTACACTATTTCAAACATAATGAAAATTATGTGGATTGTTGAGGTGCACTATAAGATGCTTACTGTAGAATATGGAGGGAATAACTTTTATCTTTTCATTTACCAGGACACAAAAGGGAATTCGGTTACATTACTGCTTATAAGCGGTAATCGCTGAAAGTATAAAGGACATTCTAATGAAACCCGGTCACTACTGCAAAGTAACGATTTTATTAACACACACAAATGTAGTTATACATAGTACACAAACTAAAAAATAGTCGATAAAACTTTTGGCACATTTATCCCATTGCCACACTAGCCGGTCGATTCGAAAGTTCAAGTGCTGATGCAATATGGTGTGAGTGGTGCCCACGCTAATACCCAGTAATCGATGGATCTCGTCCACAGTTATTCAGCGGTTGGCCAAGAATAAATCATTCACTTCCGCAATCATTTAAGGAGTGATGAGACGATGAGCCTGTCCAGGACGAGCATCGTCTTCCAGTGGGACAAGGAATCTTTTGCGCCATTCCACAACAGTGAACGACTCAGACTGAACACAGCTGTACACTGTACACAGCTTTCATCCGTCGGTACAGTTCACGGCCTCCAACTCCCTCCGCCGCTAAAGATCGAATCACTCCTAGTTGTTCCCGATTACTCGCCTGTATGTTCAGTAGTGGACGATAACTTGTGTGACTATCTTCTCTTCGGCGTGCAACCACACTGTCGCTATGCAACGTGAAACGTTGCGCAAGCGTCAGTCTCTCTACAAATAGATGGTGCAGCCATACACGCATTTACGTGGCGCCTCCTTACGTCTAATGCAAAGTTACACGCACTGACCGTGTTTCAGTTGAATGCCCCTAGTACATTTTCAGATGCACGTACGGGGTGATTTTTGTTAAAGTCGTGAAAGTAAAATCCTATAACAAAAGAACCACTGATCCAAATGACCTGAAATTTCACCAGTATGCTCCTAAAGCAATGGGAATTTTTTAGCCGTGGTTAAAAAAAACTTAAAATCGCACCGACAGATGGCGCTGTATATTCAGTAAAGTCGGAAGACGAGCTTGCGCACGACACATGCACACTGGCAATAAAAACCTGAAGCTCGCACACCTCGTGTTCATTATTCTGATCTCAATTCCTGCGACTTCTGGCTCTGGGGGTACCCAAGAATGCTGTGTATTGTGATGGTGTTACGAACTTAGCTGACCTGAAAGCACGCATTGTGCACCAGATCCACAGCATTCAGCCGGATATTCTTTGCTTTGTTGTGAAACATGCTGTTTCACGTTTCCAATTCGTTGCTGAAAACGGGGGACAGCACACTGAAAATCTCTTGTTTTAGTCGTGCAGTTCCGTATGAATGCTTTGCTCCATATTTTTATTTCGCTCTGTGTTCGCAGCATCTTTTCCTAATTACTGCATTCTGTAAGTTTTTGATATGCGTAATAAAGTTTTTTTTTTTCTTGAAGTACCGTCCATTGTTTACCTCCCACTGACGATATTCTTTGTTTCTGCTAACTTACAGTGCCATCTGTCGGTGCGATTTTAAGTTTTTTTTTAAACCACGCCAAAAAAATTCCCATTGATTTAGCAGCATACTGGTGAAATTTCAGGTCATTTGGATCAGTGGTTCTTTTGCTATAGGGTTTTACTTTCACGACTTTAAAAAAATCACCCTGTATAATGCATTTACTAAATTAATTATATTTTGGCTTATTATCCGTCGTGTATGAAAATCTGTACACTATTTCTTCGGCTGCAAAATTTTTTTAATTTAACTTAAGGAAACAGTATGGAGTCTAAAACTAAAGTCTTAAATTTCGTGTTTAAGGGGTCTCATGTCTCTTAAAATTAATAAAAGTATGAAAAAAAACCCATTTAAAACATATATTTAAAAATGCGTATGATTTAAAAACACAATTTTTATTGAGATGAAAGATGTAAGTATGTTCTTTCATTCCATGTATTTAAAAAATTGCAAGATGAAGAATTAGTATTTATGGGGCACTCCAAACTGTCAGACATTTGTCGAGCAGAAAATTGGTATAACAAATTACGCGCAGGATTTCAAAATAAAATTTCCAATTAGAATATAAACTTTCATGCCTAATTATACTTCAGGCTGTAGTAATTACTCTGAATCTAAATAAATTTGTATTTAAAGCACTTTTATATTTTTTATACAAATTTGTATTTAGCTAATAAAATTTTTTGAAAATTTCAAGAGTATTATCACCTAAATAATTTTTTTTTAAGAAAAAGAAAATATATATATAAACGAAATTTTGGATTTAGTTTCAACAGAGTAACATTAAATGCATGTTTTGAAAATTTCTTGGATAAATATTCAAAAGTTTTGAGATATCTTGCGCGTTACGCCCAGAGAAGTCATTAGGAGAAAAATGACTTCAAAGATTCGGAAACGCGGCTTCAGCTATTGAGCGGGTGTAATTCTAAAAGCCAAAACTTCTGTTCCAATGTTCAGAAAAGATAGGAGTTTAACATCTAAAAAAATTAAAATTTCGAAAATTTTGAAGCTTTAAGAATCTTGAGACCCCTTAACTATGTTATGCTTTTTTAATAGTTTTTAGATACCTTCTTTTACCATATTAAACCGTGAATTTTAGTTACAGTCTTCTGGAATGATAGAAAGTGTTTCCTAATGTAAGCGTAACGCAGGATTTTTCTTTCATGTTTCATTAGAAAATGATTTTGAGAGTTAAAAAAGGCTTTAAAAAGATACCTGTATCACAGAAAATCTAGATCTAAAACAAATGAAAAGAAAAGCATTTATTGCTGCTGCGGAAGGTAAAGGGACGTCCGTCAAAGCTCTCCACATCGTCACTGCGAACGAAAATTCAGCATAAACAGCAATTTAAAAATTAATAACTCTGCATAAAAAGCTGATACAAAAGTTATCACTGTTGTATGCTATATAGAATTATGAATAGTATTTGTATATCAATCTTTATAATGTATAAATCAATTGCTCATTAGTACATTAAAATTTTATGTTATTCTCTATGGGAGCACCATATAATCGAGAAATGATGTCATTTTCCCGGCGCCTTTATTGCATTTTCTCACACTATAGTACGAGGAATGTGAATTTTTTTATACTTCATTTAAAGCAAGAAAGGAGAGATCGAAAGACTTAAAGTTTAGTAGCTCGTACCAATAAGACTCTGAGATGCGGAAGCAGTCTACAGCATCAAGCTATAGGATTACCCCAAAATAACAAATGAGAGTTTTTGTAATCTTATAACAAAGTTTTAAATTGAGATTCAGCGCTTAAAAAAAGATTTATAGAGAAGGATTAGTAATAATATTGATTTCAGAAAGGTAGGCTGCCCCTGAATATTAGACATTGAATTCTGCAGCATCGGATATAAATCACATATTTTTTAATCTAATGACTTGCAGACTTTGGTTTGCAGCAGTGAGTAATACAAACACGGAAATATCCCAAACTGGCAGTTCTGGATTTTGTCTAGAATGATATCTTTCGAAAGTTCTTGCCACGAGGCTCAAGAAATGTATAGAAACTTACTTCAGAGTTCGATAGTTGACGAGATGTGATCCATTTTATATTTTACAAGAAGGGAAAAATAAAATGCGATTCCTTGAAAAGCTAACAAAGGCAGGAATTTTGCCTTATAATAAATCATGAAATTTTTTTCCCAGTAAAAATGTTGCAGTTACATGTAATTATAACACAAGTCACAAACGACGAAGGGCATTATTGTTTAACAGCAAAACTGCTGTCTTGGTAGACTGCTGGATGTTTCCAAATAAGTCCAGCCCACACTTTCTTTATATAGTTATTGGTAGGATCATTCATAGCCATTCGTAGGAGCAAGTGAGAACTTCCTGTTTCTAATCATGCTGTACTTGCAATAAGCATTTATTGCTCATTAATTCGTAAAAGAGACTTCAAACCTTTAATTCATTTTCTTTTTTTATGTAATTTTCCCCTGGGAATATTTCGTTAATTATGGGATTCGGGAGTATAGTTCCTACTCATTTCTTGATCCTTGTGTCAAAAGATTTCGAACGATACCACTGTCATATAAATACAGAATTGACAGTTGGGGATGTTCCTTTGTAAGTTCAGCCAGAACTGTCTGGCTATACTTTAACGCAAACAGGGAGAATTCTTTAAAAGTGTTATAGAAACTTAAGTTTTTCCGTGAGTTGCTACATCATCATGCAACAACTACTGAATAGATCATAGTGAAATTTCACTTAAAATGTCACCATTTTATAATATTATACAACCATTTTATGAAAATTATGTCATTTGTAAAATACAATTTTCATATTTTTTACTTATTTTCTGTAAATATTACTTATTGCTTATAAAAAAGAAGTGTCATAACATGTTAATGCTCTGAATTTCTCTTAAAATGTAGAATGAATTTAGTCACTTTTACCCCTGAAAAATTAAATGACGTTATGTAATACAAATGAAACATTAAAAGGAGGGGAGGATTGTAATTTGTGCCAATATATTAAAAAAAGACAACCAACGTTACAAAATGAGAATATAAGTAAACTAGCAGATCTACCCGGCTTCGCTCTTGTCAATAATGAGGGTCCTTCCGGGTAAAATACATTAAAATGAAATAATACGGCAATGACAATAACTGAGATTGGTGCATTCCCGTCCACGAATCGTTAAAAAGACCAATAAGAAATATAAGTAAAATAGTCTTAATTGCGTCTACTATTAACTATACCATAATAATATATATTTCAAACAAATGTCAAAACATATATTAAAGTACAATTATTTGCTTAAAAGGCGTCATTTCAATAAAAAACACATTAAAAATATTAAAAATTTACATGTTTAAACTCTTTCATTGAGTCATATTCAGAATATAAAAAAAAACTACAAACACAATGCTAATTGTGACATTATACTGATGATGGCAACGACCTAACCCATAAATTTTGCCTTTATTGAATTTTTCTTAACTTATGAACATCATACAATTTCGTTTTTCACACTGTCGAATAGAAAAAAAGTTCTTTCAAATGAAATTTATTTGAAAATTGTGTCTAAATTTTTTCATTTGAATGGATTTTAAAGTAATTTTAAATCATGGATATTTTTTAATTTGCATGCAGCCATGGATGAGATTTCCGCGTTTTTGTACACCAGTATTTTGTTAGAGAAAATGATATCTCATTTAATCGGAACACTCTTGCGATTTAAGAGAACAACATTTTCTGTAAGAATATACCGGTGTGCAAAAACGCGGAAATCTCATCCCTACATGCAGCCCAATTACGAAAGATAAACCTGTTTGGTCTTAATGCAGTATTATAAAGTAAAGACATTGCTGTAAGTAATTCTAGCATCATATTGTTGGTGGCAACATCCTAACCCAACCATAAATTTAACTTTTAATGTAATTTGACCTTTAAACATCGCACATTTGATTATTCCAACGTCTAATAGAATACAAAAAGTACTTTCAGTAATATTTGTTTGAAAAGCTTATCTCAATTTACAGATTGTTTATCCATTTTAAATTAATTTTCAATCACTTAGATATTTTTAAATATACCTGCAACCCAATTAACAAAGATATATCCGTTTGCTATTAATGCAATATCATGAAGAAAAGACATATCTATGAGTAACGCCTAGCATCATATTGTTGGTGGCAACAACCTAACCATACCATAAATTACGCTTTTACTGCAATTTGATCTCTAAACATCATGCATCCGATTATTTCAACGTCTAAAAAGAAAACAGAAAACATTTTTCGTAATTTGTTTGAAAAGTTTATCTCAACTTACAGATTTCTTATGTTTTTAAAGTAATTTTCAAGCTTGATTTTTTTAAAATATGCCTGCAACCCAGTTACAAAAGATTAACTTAATTGCTCAAAAACATTGTAAATAATTTAGTATTTGTTTGTTTTCGTGTGGGAATCTCATTCCTGCTGCTTATAACTTGGTTTCTAGTGAAATAATTTTAATTAAACTTGCACTATTAGTTTTTCAGTTTTGGTGCGTAACATTGTTATACGCTGATTAGTCATAGAATTATAGGGGAAATTTCATAATCATGGGGATCCCGATTATAAAAGATTAGTCTTTTTTAAAATTCTGAATGTATTTCATTGAAACTTGTATTGCTTGTTAGTTAATTTTACGCGGATGTTTTTAAAATATTGCATATAGTTTTTCGTCGCTTGGTTATAAAATTATAGAAGAAAGTTCAATAGTCAGGTGAGTCCGATTATAAAACATTAGCATTTTTTAAAAGTTCTACTCGACAGATTTTGATGAAATTTGCACTATTAAATTGCACCCAAATTTCTGGAATAATTTTAGTATATAACATTTTGTTGTACATGCTTTGTTATAGAATTAGATGAAATGTTCTATAATCAGGCGAAACCAATTTTGAATGATTAGCCTTTTAAAAAAGTTAGATAATTTTTGAGCAATAATTTTAATATATTGCATATCCGTCTACCATTCTTAGACCAAATCCTACTGAAAATGAATAACTAAAAAATTAGGTCCTTAACAGCCGCAATTGTTTCTTACACATTATAAAATATAATAGCGTAGTGATGATCGTATCGTTTTCAGCCATACGGAAGGACTTTTGATATAAAGATAGACATTGCTTTAAAATGGAAGATCAAATTCACCCATATATTTCTTTTAATTCACGATTTGTTCGGAGAAATTGTCCGCAGCGGGAGAAATGTGTTACTCAAATAAATAAGGGATCGCTAAAACGAAAATACCAAAAATACATTTCTCTGTAGTTGATGAGAAATCTAACAAATATACTAAGGGTTACAAATATATTCGTGTTTCACATTAAAAATGATTTTTATTTATTTTCTATTAACGGGCAGTATATCAGGCATCTTTAACACATGTATACAAAGATCATTGCCGATAATTTTTAAATGGAAACTCATATTCCATTCATAAAATCGAAATTCGCAGCCGTGTTCAATCGCAATGTCACTCATGAAATTTTGTTTAAAAAAGAAAAAAGCTTACCCTAAAAATAGTAGCTATGTTATAATTTCTATTTAATATAAATCGTAGAAAAATCGTATTTTATATAACCGTATTCGATAGGAAATAAATTGTAGCGGCCGGTTTTTAGAACCAGTTTGAAATCACATTGACTAATTTGATGTCATATCTTGCAAACGATTTTTTTTTTTTTTTTTTTTTTATCATTATCTTTTTCCTGAATTGATTTCTTGATATTGAAACGACTTGACTAAATTAGATTTTTTAACTTCAGAAACATTGAACTAAGGTACTACGCCGTTTTAAAACATGCTCAGTTAAAATATTTACATAAATATATGAAAAATGTGCATTTTCTTCTTTGGGTGTCAATTTTAAAAACAGCAAAAATATAGTGAGACAATCCGAATTTTTATTGGCTTATAAAGCAAAGTACTCGAGTTATCATTTTATTTTTAATTATTGAGCAGTTTTTTAGATGTGTGGCAACAGGAAAGAAACGATAGAAAATTGAAAATTTAAAATGAGATATTTCTATAATGTTAAATTATAAATGGTGGTAGAAAAAAGGGGTAAATAGTACTCTGATGATTTTTTAAAGTAGACAGTGATCTTTCCCATGTTTTGAAACGTATGTACATGAAGTTTCGTGCAATTCGGTCTAAAATTGAAGATTTGTATAAAGGACATACACACAGAGAACGGATTTTATATATATAGATTTAAACGCATATAGCTATTTCGAAGCCTCTAAGGCTTCATCATCAGCTTAAAAATTAAATCTTAAAAATTAAAGATAAAATTCAAATAAAACTGTCGAATAAAAGAGGGGGGGGGGGGAGACGGAGCCAGAGCAGGGCAATTTTGATTGGTTTCCGTGTGCGCGCGTGAGACCGACGCCGTGGTTGTTTTTTAACGGCGAGTTTCGTTTTGCCGTTGATGGTCGAAATATGAGGTACGCCTCTCTGGCTCTGTCTCCCCCCCTCTTTTATTCCACAGTTTTATTTGAATTTTATCTTTAATTTTTAAGCACTGATGATGAAGCCTTAGAGGCTTTGAAATAGCTGTATGCGTTTTAAATTTACTTATGTTTGTGTTTTGTAAAGTTGTTCAAATATCTTTGAACATATATTGAACATTATATGATCTTCTTAAAATATAGCATTCCCGGTCTCTATGCCAACAAGTGTAAATTAAAAGAAAAAGATATATATTCGAAAATACTTTTAATAAAAAATAAATGTTAACAAATATTCTTCTTCAACTTCAAAGAAAAAGCAGTCGCCACTCATTCTCAAAAAAGGAAGGCTATAACTATTCCATTTATATTTACATAAAAATTCTCCTAAATGTTTCACGAAGCATAAAATAACAGTAAACACTTTTCATAAAAATAGAAATGAGAAAAATGTATGTTATTTGCATTTTGATAAAAACATTAAATTTCTTTATCGTTAAGAATTTTTATTTTACTTTTTTTTCATTCGGTATATTGTGCATTTTAGCATATGTTTATAGAATAGCATTTGAAAGTTTCTTTTTCTATACATTTTACAGTGAATTTCACATAACAAAATGAAAAACACGTTCCAGACTACAAATATCGACGTTTCCTGAAAATCATTTCGATGAATTTTGAGTAGATAATTTAAATATTCGAATATTTATATTCATATGCAGAAAATATGTTTCCATATTTACGATGCAATGATTTATGACTAAGCATTGAATTTCCAGTGAAAATTCGAATAAAAATATGACCTCAAATGTTAAATTAAAATTTTTTGTTATGTAACACGAAAATATATCTTTCTACATGTAAAACTATTCAGATGTATGAAAAATATATATGTTGCACCCCAGAGAAAATTTTGAAAACTCATCATAATACGTTAAATACTGTTTTGTAACGGTATGTTTTTAAAAAAAAATAAAAGTTCATAATACTTCCTACATGTAGATTCAAGCGTTTCTTCTTACTGTCAAAAATAATTAATACCCGCTTGACTTTAAACAAAATATATCAAGCTGTATACTGTCCGAAGTAGCAAAGATTGCTGGCCCGTTGATGACAGTGGGTTGAAACCGTTAAGAAACTGTTGGTATATATGAGTCAATATCACAAAATACGAAAATTGCAGTCCGCACAAGAAAATTTTTATTTAATGTTACATAATGCAATTTTCTTTTTTAAATTCTAATAACAAATATTCTTAGAAGCATTTTCAAGAGATATTATATTCATAATAACACAAAAATAAAGCAATTAAAAAACTTAAAATTTCAGATTTTCATTTTCCTGGCATGTCACACTGTGATGTGTGCAAAGTAGAAGGCTTTCTGCTATCATATACAAATATCTTTTTCTAGTTTTTTTTTTAAATTTCTAATTAATAAGTATACCTTATATAAGACATATATGTTAGGGTGGTGCGAAAAAAGAGTCAAGTTGATCTTTCCGAGTCGCTATAGTGCTGAAAAGTTGCGATTGGTCAATATAAGAAAAAACCCCAAAAAGTTTTTATAATCGGACTTTATCTTCCGATCCCGCAAGCCGCCTAAAAGTTAAAAAAAAATAAAAAAATTCCGATCTTTTCAGAATTTAATTTTTTTACGTATATATATATATATATATTATCGTTATAGTGAAAAATTTTTGCAGATTGTAATGTTTAATAATAATAATAATAAACATTTGTGTTTAAAGAATATCTTCGGATCGCGCAAGCTCAATAAAAATCGTGAAAAATTCAATTTTCAGTGATTTTGATGAATAAAGAAAATAATCACCTGAGATGAGTTTGCGTTCCAATGTTAACATTTGCACATAAATTGGGCAGCTCTTTGCTTATTTAGATATTTGATAATATTTAAACAAACCAGAATTCGCCACGAGAAGGTATATGCACTTCGAGTTCAACCCACACCCTTTATTTCATCCAACAAATGAGGATGTTTGCTATTTTCATTACTTAAATACATAATTTGTTATAATAGAGTCAAAATACTGTATTAAAAAACTAGTGTCGTGACAGTATAAGATATAAAATTTGTTATTTCATCTGTTTAAGTCTGACTTTTAGACGCAACTTGGTACTGCAAATCGGTGGTAATTTCTGGTATCATGGACATTGATTTCAGTGTAGCCTTGATGAATCCATCTCTTAATTGGGGCCCACATACCTTTAACGATGCTTCCGTTACCAATTTGGTGCACCGCTTGACAGCTTGCCTGTGGCAGGGAGATTTTTTTATCATGCCTGGCTGAGATATCACCTGATTGAACGACGAAAAGTATTTCTTCATTGGTTATTCTCCAAAAAAGAGGTGGCGATGATAATTTTGCTACATTCCAATCAATTAATTCTGTATAGTCTGCCGCATCGAATTTTAAAGTAGGAGTGATAAAGATTCAGATGCCTTTCCTTTACCCTTTGAAACATTCTGCCTGGCTTTTAACACTCTTCTTAGCCATAGCTCTCTTATGTGCCTTCCCTTACCAAAGACCATTGCCATCATTAGGTTTTCTGGGTGAGCAAAGAACCAGTTTCTTTCAATTTCAGGGACTAAACTTTTTTCAGGATGTCACGCAAGTATCGAGATGTTTCTATTGCTCTTTACAGATGAATAGGGCCGTCTGTAATGTACTTACTGCATTTTATTTCAAACCAAACAGGCATATAAGATTTTAAAATAAATGTTTATATGGCTTTTAAGGCATCCGATGGGTTTTCCACATTCGCGTAAAGTCGGAGGACTCTACTTGCACAAGTGAGCAATCTGGCATGTAAAAGATTGGAATGCTAAATTCTTTTACATCCAATTATAACATAATGGTAAATAGATATTTATAAGGCTTCAGCGTATGTTTTAATATATTTATATTTTTTCTCTCCTAGCGCTGTTAGTTTCTAGTACTGCGAATCCATCACTCTCTTTAGAATAAGAAAATTAAAATTTATTTCAGTACGCTGTTACATTACTGTTACTTATTCCTTATTTTCTATTTTAATACTACAAGAAGATCAATCTTATTTTATTAAAAATATACTGCACTGTGATTTATAACATAAAGTGCTCGTTTACTAAGGCTCAACTTAAGTACTTATACATAATTAATTCCGAAAATCTTTCAGAGCATATTTATCATTTTGCATAGCAAACTTTCTTTGAAACTTGTCTAGCCCTTGTATTTTATTCCTGAATACCTACATATTATAGTTTCATTTTTAAGGAAAAATTAAGAAGCATTAGCGTGCAAATATGAAGCCTTAAAAAAATTACCAATTCTCATAATTTTATGCAACATTATTAATACTAGATAATTTCTTTTCAATTGATGTATAATTGATATTTATAAACTCTGTTTTATTTTATCTTAGTGAGTTGAAAGATTAAATATTATTTCCATCTACAAAATATTAAAATTTTAAATTTTGAGAATTAAAAACGCATTTGTTTGAATGCCGTTAATCATTTTTTTAAAGACTAAATAATACTTCAGTAAACCAAAAATTCAGTTGAGAACACAGTGCAAATAAACATGTTGATATGATCTTCTTAAACCATAAAATAAATTACCAAGTTTTTATTATGTAAAATAAACATTGTAGTGGACTAGAAACACACTTATGTTTTGACTCTATTGTTTTGAATGTGAACGTGACTTCAAACATTTAACCTGTGTGCACGACAGATACTTCTATATTTTATATTACTCTAATTTCCCGAGGTGTGAAAAGTTCTGGAATCTACGGTTTCATGTTTTCGATTTAATTTTATGCAAATTTAGGTTGCATCGTTCAATTTGCAGCATATAAAAGGTTAAGCGGAAGTTTGTGTCTTTGGATTAGGGTCGAATACTACCCGTGCGGAGATGAAGGACTATGTGGAGGATTGAAGAAGAAATTTGTGACACGTGAAAATGAAATTAGAGATTGTGGTATGGGCACATCCGAGTGGTAAGAAATTTTGAAATATACTTTGAAAACATTATATTACTGCTTAACGGTTTATTATCTGCTAATTTTACGGTTTATTACTGTTATGTTTGGATTTAAAACTGATTCCCCAGTTGCCTATATTATACTGTAAAATCAACATTTTTTTATTTTTTTTTAAGTGTAAATTTTATCAAGTTTTATAAAAACAAATGTACACCATAATTTTTATTTAAAGCTTTTAAACTTATTTATTTAATCTATTTCTGTGTGATATTATAATACTTAACTCTTTCTTAAAGAAATTTCTTGTTGAAATCGAAATATACATATTGGTAGCAGTCAAATTGACTGCTATGGCAAATCTTGTGTTAATTAGATTACACTGGCGACTTGAATAATCGTTACCTTGCAGTTCAGATCAATAGTATTGGTAAAGGGAAGGTTGCTATCGGCTTGCACTATCTGAGAGCTTTTTTAAGTTGAATATTTAATATTTCTCACTTATTAATTTAGTGAGTGAACTTGCTTATTCGTAGCGTAATCTAGGCCAAATTTGTGAAGTGAGTCTGTCACACATGTGAAGATGTCTACCTTCACGTATTAATGTTAATAGTGTTTCCCCTCCCCCCCCCCCCCCGTTTTAAATTATGTCTCTTCTAAATTCTTAACTTTAATTATCTGTCTGCATTTGGATTCATTTTAGTTAAATTAATTTTAATTAATTTCCTTTTATAAAAATTAAGCATTCATTACTCATTCTCACTAATCTTTTAACCACAGCGCTCTACATTTAAAAGAAAAGAAATAATATCCTTTTCCGCCTAGCAACGTCATTCAGATTTCATGCTAGTGCCTTATTTTTAATGCTATGCAGAAATTTGTCAGACTCTGTATTTCAACATTTTAGCGACCATTACTCCAGATGCAATTCGTTAGTCATTTCATTATTGGTACTCTGTCTTTAATTTGTTTTATTTTATTAACGCTTGCTTTTTCGACGTTTCAGTCCCATGAGATTTTGGCAACCCCCTGTAGAATGTTGTCTTGTGGTTTCGGCACCATAAATTCCCTGCGTATCATTTGGTGGAAAATAATTCACATTACTCTTGTGACGCCTCTCATTGTGTTATAATTAACGAATCTGACAAGATGCATTCACTCAATTTATATAGCATACGTAATTGGCAAAAATGTATATGTAGACCTGCCAAAACTCGGTCATTTGGATAAAATGTAATTTTCCTTTCTCCTCTCTTGACTATTGGTGACTGAATAACGTAAAACAGCATCCTCTCTCTCTAGCGGTCGGCGGCACTTCCGCTGCCGAGGGTTCACTTTGCGAGTAGTACCTGCGATCCTGGTGTCCAGTTGGTCAATAACCAATTGTTACAAACACGGCCGGTCTTTTATCTGGAATGTGGGCTAATGTTTTCTTTTTATGTTGTTCGGCATCATTCTCAACATCAACACATATCCGGGAAACTCAAAACATCAGTAGAACCCAATCAGTACCTGCCAAATTAACATACATACAGGTTTTTTTAAAGTGTAAATTTGAATATGACTGAATTTGTTTTGTGTAGGCCTTGCCGGGTCATAAAAAATATATGAACATAAAAAAATATATATATATGAAAGACATGATAAACATAAGAAATTTTGAGATTAAATTGATAATGGAAACGAAATATTAAAAAAAAATATTTTGCTTTATGAACTATCAAAACATATATTTTTATTCCACTTTTAAAACAATAACCTTTTTAATACATCTCTGGAAAAATTACTGCTATATACTAAATAGAGAAGAAACAATCACAATATTCAAAACTTATCAAAACGTTATAGGACATTTTTGCATATTTTATTCTATATAGAGGATAGTATTACAATAGCTTACTATACATTGTGCCCATATATTTAACAATTGTTCAGCGATAATTCGTTTTACTCACAAATGTATGTAAAACGTGTTCTGATTAAGTATGAAGATAAGATTGTCAATTTGCATACAGCCAACGGAATGAAAAAAATGTCAAAGGCGAGACTTGTCTGGGGCCTTTTTTAACTTTAGGTTTTACACCTAGTTAGCAATGCAAAAATGCATGCGATTAAAAAAACAAGGGAATAGAGAATAGATAAGTGAAAACCATTTTTTTTTAAATTCAAAACACTAATAGATTTTTTTACGTTTAATATATTTTTGTAAAATGCCCACTAACAATACCGAAAGTCATTATTATATGAAAAAAAAAAAACAATTACGCTTTTAAATATGATTCAAAATTTTTTTAAAGCGATAATTCTTTTTGGCTTCGTCCCAGGTGCTAAGCAAAGAAGGAGTTTAACCAATTAATGAAGATATGGCTAATGACATCAACCTTTATTTCAACCTATTTTTTAGTTTGAACATTTCAGTTGTTAAATCGCATTGTTCCATTACATGTCTATAATTTGTGTTATATTTATATTTTATTACCCGACTGAAAAGAAGGGTTATGTGTTTCACGCGTATCTGTGCATGTGGATTTCTTTATACCCTCGAAACATCCCAACGGTTGGATGGATTTTTATGAATGAGGCCTCTATCAATTTGTCTTAACGGCCTGATGGCTATAGACTAGGTTTTGTTTTTATAAATTCAGAATGGCTGCCGTAAAATACAAAATGGTGGTAGAGACGAAAAAAAAAATTACGCATCCTACTGAGTGGCATATCATTGGATAGGTCTTTCAAAATGAAGACGATGTTTCATTGACTATTTTACAGTCAGAAGCCCCATTAAAATATCATACAACCTGGAAGTTGTGCATGTATTGTGGATCTCTAGCTTTACTGCAACTCTAACTATCACTGCCATCTATAGACCTCATCAAAACAGTGTTTATAGATAGGAACTAACAATTAAACACAACTTAAAAGTCATCAATACAAGTAAATAAAAAAATAGGTAAGTAATATAAACAAGTAATATTAAAAAAAAAAAAAAATATTTTAAGTCAATTCCTACTTAGGTCAATAATAGAACTTTTTTCTTCCATTCTTCTTTCTTGTTGAGTGGCGCTTAAAATGCCTTGATCAAGAAGAGTGCTCTCTGGATTGTTGAAAATTAATTAATTTAATTTAATTAATGAATTAATATTTGAAAAAACTAGATTAATATCAAGTGTTATCCACTACAACTTAAAAAAAAATTATTTGAGCTTGATTGGATGAATAATAACTATTTTATTAACAATTGAAAATTTGAACAAGATATATATATCGAGAGTGTGAGCTAATAGTAGGAATTGAAAAAAAAAGTAATTTCACATTGAGGAGAAATAATTAATTACTTCGCTTTTTACTCAATCGGATTTTTTGATTTTTTAAATTTAATAGTTTATTATTTTATGTATTTTTTGTTGAAGTTTTAAATTTCATTTTTGAATATATGCTGGAAACAAATGCCCAGCTAATTACATTAATTTAAGTGTAAGCAGATTATATATTTCTGAATCGTCTGTACGTGAGAGAAATGCTTGAAAATTATTTTAAAAACCTTAAAAATTGAATAAATTAAAATACATTTTTGAAAAGAAATGGTAGATGCAGTTTGCAAACTATTTGCCTTTGAAAGTAGTTTCCTTTTGTCTAATCGACGCGACGTGTAAAAATTGAAAATGTGCGATGTTTTGACGTGGAAAACGATGCAGTAAAAACTAAAGCGATTTTTTTTTTAAATCGAGTTTGGTGTCACGTCAATTTATTATATTCTAACGAAAAATTTTGGGTGGTGTTGTTTATGACAGCCAATTGTCTACACGAGGGATATGGGCCCGAACAAGTGGGGATTGCCCTCCAAGGGGTGCTTATAAGGGAACATAAACGTATTTACGCAAGAAAATCCAAGGTTTGAAGAAAACCGCAGAAAACTCCGAACGATTAGGCTGACGGGCGCGATTGGATTCGAACTCATCACCTCCCGTCTACCAGCTTTGAGAACAAAACCTCTCGGCCGCTGGTAGGGCCGAAAAATTTTGGGAAAACTGCATGATGGAAGAACATGACTGATATTCATAAAATTAGGCGTAATTTTCAAGATAAACATTAAATAAATATGGGAGAATGTTTTTATAAACAATTTTTTTTTATTTTACACTTATTTTAAATTTGAACTTTCTTATATATTTCGCAATTAGAACGAATTACATCGTATTTGTGTTGACCATTATACCATAAAGCTTTGAATACATAAATAAATGACTCTCCTAGAATCATTATAACAAGAAAACTTTTCACGGTAATTTAAGAAATATAGCTGTAATTAATTAAGTATAGTAGAAATTTGTTAAATGTAGCAAGCATCGTAAAACTAACAAATATTTACGTTTTCATAGCTTGCAGTATATAGGGTTTTCTTAGCTTAGGGAAGCATAATTCCTAATATTGTCGTTTCTTGGGTACTTTAGGTTAGAATTAATGTTACACCGTTGAATCGTAAATTTTTAAGTACTTGAGGTCAAATTAATTGTTTTAAAACTATAGAAAAAATAATACCATGAAGACAAAACATACATTGAAAATGCAAATTTCCAAAACAGAAAAATACAGAAATTTAATATAGATTTAAGTACAGAAAAAATATTAAAAACACATATAAAATTAATTTGTAATTAATTTTATAGCGTTTCGCATGCACTGTAAAAAAAAAAAAAAAAAAAAAAAAAAAAACTGTAAAGTTACTGAAGTTTTTCTGTGAAACTGAGATTCCTAGAACTTTTTATGTAACGGCAACAACAAAAATTCATGTAACAGACACATTTTTGCGCCAAAAATCAAAAGGTCTGTATGTGTACTAAGAATTTTTTAGGAAACTGGGATGCATAGAACTTTTCATGCAACTGCAACCAGGGTTACAGATAAAATTTTAGTAAGATTTCTGTAATTTTAGAAGGTTCATTTGTAAACTTACAGATTTCTGCAGCTTTACAAAAACTAGTTTTGTAGATTTGCAGCTTTTTTCGTACAGTTTCAGATCAAAGTTTAGTAAGCATGTAACTTTTCATCTGTAGTATTACAGATTTTTCTTTACAGTGTGAAGTAAATTTATATAATTATTAGGAAATATGATTTATATTTTTAATTTTTAATGGCTGCTAGTTTTTATATTGCTGGTAGTTTTTAAACAATTAATTAATTGTTTAAGTTTAAATATTAAAAGGAAATATGGTTTCGTAATCCTAAATGGTAAAATAACACTTATTTTAAACTTATTTAGCTTGGAATATAAAGAAATAAGGCAGGCGGTAACTGTGAAGAAAACGAACGATTATTACAAATTTTACAGTATAATCTCGAGAACTGTCTAAAATATGTTCAATAACTTGTACATGTACATATGACAGAAATGAGAAAACTAGTTCAAAACACCGCAACGTCACTTATATTGATGATAATATAAGAAATTGTAAATACTTGAAACTATAGAAATTCCATTTGGAGAAATTATACACGATTACGTATTTTCATTGTTAAGGTATTCAGATCTGGTATTTGATTAATTACCAGAATATATACCAAATAGAAGTGCGCATCAGCTCATAAAGGTTTCATAATTTAATAAATATCTGTGTTTTTTTCTATGTGCATATGCATGTGTGCGTGACTATATATGATTGAGCAAGTGAAGGTGATGTGTCACATTATGGCTTAATCAAAAACAAATATTTTTGATGCAGTGAAAAAGTGCTTGAATGTTGATTAAGATATCTAATTAAGAAGGTTGACGAAGTAGCAGGATTCCTTCAGAAGCTTCATCGCCCCGAGCCCACCCTTCCCGCTTGTCAGTGTCTTTTATTTGTGTAATTTCCCTTTTAAATTTGTCAGGTTTCTTTTTTTGAATTTTTTTAATTCAACCTTGCTTTCGCTAGAGTGTTTATTACTAGGGACGTGGCTGGGGACCTACGAACCTTGCTTGCGCAAAAGAGTTGGAATAAGTGTAAGATTAAAGGTCCGCGGACGAAGAGGGGCCGCTCGCCGCGGCGGTTGCAGCCGCGGCGAGCGGCCTCTCTTCGTCCGCAGCCCTTTATTCTTCAACTTATTCCGACTCTTTTGCGGAAGCAAGATTCATGGGTCCCCATCCTCGTCCCGAGTAAAATTTCTAGGCACGCCCTGTCTCCGCATTACCCTCCGAAGGCTCTGAAGGTATAACATTTTCATATTAAGTAACATTTTAAAAAATTATCCCTTTCGAAAATTTCTAGAAAATTTATGAAAATGGAGTAATAGCTCGTATCTTTGTACATGACATCCAAGATTAGCAATAGTTAGTTGGTGTCCTTTGCAAGAGTTCTAGTCTGTATTTCCCAAGCGTTCTGCAGGTTCGAAAAAGACCATAGGTAACGAGTCCAAACGGTTACGAAGATGAGTTCGACTTGGGTTCGAATCCAGCACCTTCCATCTACCAGCATTGAGAGAAGAAACTCGCAGCCGCTGGTAGGTCACAATATGCACTAAAGATTGAAGGTATGCCTTTTTAAGTGAGGAAATGGGCTATTTACTTGCAGGGGAAATTATATATTTTTTAACTATATGCAAAAAGTTTAAGATATATGTATACTTTTAGGATCAGGTTACACGTTATAATTAATTTTACTCCATGTATTAAAAAATTATAATACTTTAAAAGCTTGGTTTAAATAAATTTTCTTTCGTAAAATGGTTTTTCTCGCAACTTTCTTCGTTGTATCACGAGGAACATGGTTTTGAATTTTTTCCCAAATATTATGTTTATAGCTTTAGCTTAAAAAACATGCAGAAATTCTGAAACGAATTTGAAAGTTCCATTATCTATGTATTTTCTGCATCTTGAAATAGGGGAGAGTAGCCATATTTGGACCGCCGGTTTAATTGGACCGTTGCCATTCTGCCTTTAATTACAGGAAGAGGCGCCCTATACCGCTGAAATCCTATTCACCAGAATCATGTCACTCATGAATAAAGAAGAAGCATCCGCCTACCACGTGCTGTTTTCAGACAATTTTAAAAAACATAGTTAGCTGTTTTGATCTAATTTTTTCCTACTAAACGTTAGTGAATACTTTAAAACTGAGATAAGTTATTAAGTTTCCATATACATATATGAATTCATCTGTTTATTGCGCATATTTTTCACGCGGATTTGTTTGATTTCGTCTTTGATCTCAGTCTTCAGATTATCTGTTTTAAAAAATGGCGCAGTTGCCGTAATTGGGCCGATATAGGTTACTTAAATTAGACCAGATATGCGATCATAAATTTGAAAAGTAAGTAATGAATTTCGAGCACACTATTGCTTTGTACACTATTTTTTTAAAGTTTTAATTGTTTATAATATATTACTATCTCCTTGCAATTTTTTTTTGTATATTTGGATTAATTTTTTAAACAGTTTAGGCCTATATAAACATAAAAATATTTTTACATGTTTATGTAATACATTTTGTTTGCATTTTTTTTGTCTTGTATGTATTTGTATTTATTTTCTTTCAATTCCTTATTCCTAAGGCGTATTTGGTTTACCAGGGATGAGAGCTCTCAGACCCAAATGACCGATTACTACCACTAAATTTTAATAGTATTTCTCACATTACTTAATGACAGAATTTCTGAGATTTAATAAAGCAAAGAATACTATTGAAATTTAGCGGTAGTATTCGGTCATTTGGATCGGAACGCTCTCATCCCTGGTTTACAGAGTTGAATTCAAACATTCTCCTCCTGGAGGATATTTACGATAGCAGACTTTTTACAGTTCTGGTGGGTGGAATTAAACTTTTTTGCCATTAAAACACATACATTCTCAAACCTTCCGAGGGAGGGGGCAGAAATCAACAATGTTTGAATATATAATGTTTGCGTTTGATTAACAGCAACGTATTTTTCAATAGAGGATATTTTTAAAGACTTTTGTAACATAATGTTCAAAATGTTCAAAAAGACACAGACAAACTGTGTGGAAGAAAAATACCCGTGAGAGCAAGAGCTGTTAAAGATACAGGAAATAAAAAGGAAAGATTCAGTTGTGAAGAAAGAAGGCTGCAGCTACAAATCCTCCCTAAAAGCCACAAAATCATTAGAAATGTTATCGCCCTTGATAAATTCAATTAAATCAAAGTACAGAGTGGGCCAAAAAATAGTTGTGTTAACATCTTCGCCATATCAAGTAAACCTTGAAATGAAAAAAAAAAAAAAACCGACAAAAAGGAAGCTATCACAGCACAAAAGCAATTGGAACGCCAAGTTTTAAAAACAGGCGTAATGCAATTACAAGAAAAGGATGGAAGGGAAGAACTACAAACATAATGTAAAGAAAACTTCTGTTGCAAAAAAAGTCTAATCATTCATAATATAAAAAGTAGAATCGAGACAGTGATGATTGGTTTTGCCTAAATTGTAAGAAAAATAAAATAGCAGAAATGATTCAGTGGTCAGATTGCCAAATACGTTTCCATGTCGTGTGTGCTAGAAAAAAAAATCTATAAACGAAATTCGTGTGTAAGCTTTGTATTACTCCTTACATGATATTAATTAACTGACAATTAGTTCCATAATTTCTATTCTTTATCACTGATAACTTTGAATGCATTTTGATTTCATACAATTACTCTTATTTTCAGATATTTGATTTCATTATATTTCATTGCTCTTATTTTGTTTGTTTCATTAATCGCAAACTTTGCTTTTAATAAAATTAGTTATAGTCCCTAGTCATTAAATAAACATGATATTATTTGGTCCAATTTAGGAGATTGGAGGTCCATCTTAGGCGACCAGTTGCTGAATTTGGACCACTGTTGACAAATTTTTCAAATTAAAATGAAATTTAAGATTTTGAAAAAGAAATTTATCTAAAGATTTATTTAGTTAGTAGATGAATAGATTGACCCCATGTAATGATGTTTTGCAGATATTCCAAAAATTAAGTGAGTTACACCAGAAAATAAGGGAAGTGGTCCAAATTCGGCTACTTTCCCTTATATTTTACGCATCGAAAAACAAATGTTACTACTTTCTTAGAATTTCTATTTTATCATGGATTATTATTTTATTACCACTGACTGTCGTAAGGTTAAAAAACTGTCTCACTCACAAAGAGGTATTTAATTTCCAGATTGGTTGATACATATATTTTTGTTTACTGGATGTACTTTAATACAATCTAATTTTAAATACAAATTATTCTACTCTAAATTTGTAGATTTTATACAAACAAAGAAAATAAATTACTTTGAAATACATTATTTTCCTGAAAGTAAGTATGTATAAATTAAGTTTATACAAAAAACAGTATACAATTTGAAATCTATAATATTGTAGAAAAAATACATGATTTAAACTTTTACTTATATACATTTTGTGGGGCCGGATAATATAACAGAAATGTAAAAGTATTAAAAGCAATGGTTGTAGTATTTTATGTAGGACGACACTCCCCTTAGCGAAAGTGTTTCGTACATATTAATTCTTTTTTAAAAATTTCTTTCATTTCGTGTGTCATATACAAGCATACATTTTAATTAGATCTAAATGATATCTCTGAGCATTCGGGAATTTTCCTTTTATCACACTATTAGAAAAAACTCTATTTGCTATGCTTAAGTAAATATATTTTCTTTAAAACTTATTTAATAATGAGAAAAATTGAAAATTCATTTTACATAAAAGAAACTGCACCTATGACACAAATTTTTATGTAAAGGAAAAGATAAATTTAAGCTTGAAAATTGTTACCAATATTTCAGTTTCTCCTAAAGATATGGCAACAGGAAAGAAAATATAACAAAATTTATATTAAAAAATAAATAGTAATGCTAAAAAATAAAAATAAATATTTCAATAATAATAACAAACAAAATAAAACAAGAAAATATCATTAAATTAAATTTTTAGAGTATCAGGAGATCATTTTGGATTACCGACACTTTCTTTACTTAACTGACGTTGATACTTTATGTACCATTAAAAAAATATTTCTATTTTTTGTTTAAAATAACATGTTACACATTGATGCGTATGCTATCTGATAATTCTTGTAATTTTTTATATCTGTTTCTTTATCGTCTTGTAAATATTTCAATTGTATATTAATATATTGTAAACATATTATTATTTAAGATTTTGAAGATTTAACAATTATAAAGAGAAAAAGGATAGGACAAAACCTACTGACTCTGTACGAAAGAAAATATAGAAAGTATGAGACTTTTTAATATTTACTTCATTGAATTACATTTAAAATCTACCTATATGATAAGTTTCAAAATTATTAATCCATATGTTTTAACAACAAGTATTTTCAAACTTTGCAAAACTTTTTCAGATTTATAACATTATTAGATTTATTAAATTTATCATTGAATATTTTAAATTAAACAGTAAATATAGTTGCGCACAAATATATAGTCTCTCTATTCTAAAAAAAAAAATAACTACCGCTGTCACCGCCGCTGCCGGTTTTGAATTTTTTGTGACCGGAGGCCTTTCTTCGTTAATATTAAGAAAAATAATGCATACAAAAATATGAAAATCGGTAGTATGAAATAGAAATGTTTGATAAACACGCTGATGCAGACAGTTTTCAAATCAAAGAATTATTTTAAGAGATATTTAATACCAAAGTTGGACAAAATCGTTCCACTAAAAAAGTATTATAGGAGGAAAAACTATTCATGGGAATTTAATAATTTTTAGATCATTTTATACGTTTGAAGTTCTCGGTGTGCAGACTGTTTTTCTTTTTTTAATTTGACTAATTTTTTGAGGTTTTATTTCTATTTTAAATTCAAATTTTCAGAATTTCTAGAGATATTTTTTACAGATTTTAGAAAGTGATATTAATTTAAACTGTTGCCAACTGTATAAACAGCGGAAACAATAATGTTTGCTTCAAATAATACTTATACGTGTAAATAAATTAAAAATTTATTTGCACGTGACTATTACAAACAGAAAAAAAACATTTGGAATTAGAATTAAATAATTATGTACAAAACGCAGGGACTTATTAAAAATTACGTCATAAAAACTATAATTACGCGTGAATTTTAAGAGAGAAAGGAATTTGTAAAATAATAAATTTATTAACATGCGTTAGAAGTCTTAAATAGGAGTAATTACGTCATATTTGCGTCACATTACAGTTATTACATAAAATGAACACAACATAATATTGCAAAACGGTTTAAATTTAGAAATTGCGCTAGACATTTATTTGATATTTTGAGAGGATACTTTTCAACTAATTTTGTTAGGAAAGCGCAAATAATATTTCATTTCTAACATAAGTATTTTCACGTGAATATTAAAAAGAAAAAGAATATTTTGGTCAAAATTACGTCAGATTAAAAACGATTAATTTAAAATGTCTTATTTAAAAGAACTTTCTTTTCGCTTTGTTAAAAAATACCGGGAGACAAAGATTCTGTTTACTTAATTCCTTTTATATTAACTTATTTTGAAACGTTTAAATTATTTTACTTAATCAAAGACGAAAACAGCGATTAACATATGTATTTTTGGTACTACTTAGTTATCCCGTCGACCAAAAATCTATCATTCGCCAAACTATAAGATTAAATGCCAATAATGGTTGATCGTAAATGTCACATTAACTTGACTTTAAGCAAGTTACACGTGTCTACGTCATCAAATTATTTTTATTTCGACGTTTTATTTGTATTTTTATTAATGTTACACTAATTTATTTGATCTTTCGTTATTTAAAATAAAAATGATGTCAATTTGTATACTTTGGCGAGTGCTTTGGCGATTTATATAATTTGGCGAAATTGGTCGACGGGTTAATCAAGTAGTACCGCAGCGGATTTGGCCATAATATTCCCCAGTCAAAGAGAAATAAATAGAAATCCGTTTATAGGGAGATCGACACTGTTTTTTAAATTATAATTCAATCTTCCGAAATCTTTTTAAAGCCCATCAAATTAGCGTACTTTTAGAGTCTGCGGTGTCTGAACGGGGGTTGACGAGCGTAGCTCGTAGGGGGCAGAACCCCCTAGTTTTAGACATTTTCACATTCTCAAAACATCTAAACTGAGTAAGAAAATTTGAAAACTGAAGCATAATCCCTTCATGCACATCTTCTCTTTTAAGATAATGTATTGCTCGAAAGATAAATATATTTTCAGACTCAAAACAAATATTATATCTCTCTTCGTAATCAAATTTTGAAGTTCTACCCAAAATATGCTTTCCATTAAGTTGCATTAAACCTTTTAAGCTTGAATAAACATGTCTGAGCACCGTCTGATCGATAATGCGTCATATTTGAGCTAAAGTTTAAAGAAGAAAAATCAAAATGTAACTCTCAATGCATTTGCCAATTCCCATGCCAATTCCATAATGCCAAATGCTACTCTCGGTAGTTACGTTTTTTTCGGAAGTATCTTGAAAGTTATGCTGCGTGGGTAAACTTAATAAAGAGAACGAAAGAACTTGGAAGCTAAGGTAGAACTTATTTAAAAGTCTGTAGTATTATGCAATTAAAGAGATGTCAGACTTTGAACGTATCATAAAAGTATTAAAATACATAGCGTAACAGTTTTTTCTGCCACGTGGAATTTTTGTAACATAATGAAACGTGCATGTTTAGCTCAGGGATGCCAGCTTGGCCTCTTTATTATTTAAAAAATTCGTTTTCACGCCTAAAATTACTAAAAGATAATATTTACTTTCTGTAATTGTGAAACGTCTGACAAAAATAAATTAAAAATTATTGCTCAGAATTAGTGGTGTAAACTCGGAATTTCTCAATACAAAAAGAGGCCAAACTGGCAAATTTAATTTAGCTGAAAAGTGTCATTTTATTCAATTGAAAATTTTTTAGTCATGTATTTTTTTAGTTACTAATGGTATAATATGAAGTTTTGTTTAGTGTAAGTATTACATTGTATTTAATACATCGTAATTCTTTTTTTACATTTTCAGATCAAAACAAACTCAGATTTTTGGAATAGATTAGAAAAGATTTGCATTTTAACGTTAATGTGTTTTATTATATTTAATAGAAATGTAATAGACTCTAATTAATTTAAGAAAGCATATAATTAATTACAGTAAAAGTCCAATTATCCCAACACACCAGTAATATATATAATCAAACATCCTGATTGATAAAAGGAAATGAAAAAAAAAAAATCATTTAAGAAGGTGAAAAATATCTTATTGAAAAGCAAATTTTTGCATTCGTTTTTTTTTCTTTCGTTGAATCTGTTATTTAATTATTTAAACATGTTAAAATTTATATAATAAATTGGCATTTTTAAAATCGATGTTGGATAATTCCAAGTTGGTATATATGGGCTATGACAGAAAAGTATTATATCGAAATGTATCGAAATACCGAGTTTTATTATTATTATCATTATTAGTTGTAGCGATATGGTACAGAAAAGGAAATTTATGCAAACGGTTTTTAATGTCCTCTAAAGCCTTATATAAAGCAATGCTAAGATTTCTAGTTAATTGGCATTTCATAAATTAATTGTTGGGTAATTTTAAGTTGGTATATAAGGACTATGACAGAACAGCTAACGCATCTAATTGTATTAAAATACCGTATTTAATAATAATTATTATTATTGTAGTAAATGTGGTAAGTTTTCGCTTTTTTACGTCCTCGAAACCTTATTAAAACCAGTGCAAAATTTATATGTAATTGGCGTGTAAGGAATCAATTTTTGGATTATTCTAAGATGAATATATGGGTTATGACAGAAAAACAATTGTATCTAAATTATTGAAGTACCGTACTTTATTAATTATTATTAATATTGTGTGTGCTTTGAATATTGTATTGGAAAACATATGTAAGCATTTTTTTAAATGTCTTTGAGTCCATTATTTTAAACCAATTTAAAATTTATATTTAATTGTTATTTTTTAAATCAATTTTTGGATAATTTTAAATTGGTATGTAGTAATGTATGGTGTAGTGGTTCATCTGTGTACTCGAATTTACGGCAGGAAGTGGCTTATACCTTTTTAATTAATACACTTCGTACCTATTTCTATCAATTTATATTACGCCATCTTACACAATACAACGATCGGATATTGCAGCTCAAGACCGGCGTGATCGAAATTTTATATTAACCATAATAATAATAAGCAGCGTATGTTCAATTGAATATATTTAGTGCATTAATATGCATTTAGGGGATAGTAGGTTCTTGAATATTGTACTTTAAAAAAGTGATTTTTTAAAATTTGTGTTATAATCTGGAATGCCTTAGTAAAAAGATTAAGGATTTCACAACATCTTAAACTGTTTAATTAATATACTGTTTAATTTTTACAGTTTTGCAGGAGCATATTTTATTGTGAATACCTTATCGTGAAAAAAAAATTCACAGGAAAGTTGCATACAATATGTAGAATAGCATATAGATTTTAAAGCATTTAACGGCTGATATAACCAAAAATGATATCAATAAAGTTCGAAGGCGATAGCTGTCGCACTATGTCACAAAACTATCACAGACGTATTACACAGTGTAATACCATCCTAAAATATGGTGTCCTGCGATAGAATTCTACATACAACTAAAATAATCGATTTTACTTGCGATGTATACTGTTAGACTCGTACTATTGTCTTACGAAGATTTTGACTAATCACTTCATTAAATATTAGTATATAGTTTTTCAGAGTTAATTAGTATACTCATTTATTCTATAATTTGATAGAACATGTCCGAATAGCACCATATCCTAAATGTGTTGAAAAACATGAAAGTACCAAAACTCAAATGTTCTCAGAAAATGAAAGTTCTCAGAAAGTCATAACGTAAGAAAACGGTAACATTTTGGTCATCGATGTTACTGTTGTTACGTCATACTGACACCACACCGACTGACAATACTATATATATTATTATCAAAGGCGTTTTTATATCTTTCTGTTTAGGGGTCTCAGGACTCTTAAAGCTTCAAAAATTTCTAAATTTTAATTTTTTTAGGTGTTAAACTACTATGTTTTCTGAAAATTTTGATATAAATATTTCCTTAAAATTCCTTTTAGAACAGAAGGTATCGCTTTTAGAAATGTACCCACTCAATAGCTGAAGCGGCGTTTTCGAAAGTTTGAAGTCATTTTTCTCCAAATGAAATTTTTGGGCATAACGCGCACGATATCTCAACAACTTCTAAATATTTTTCAATGAAATTTTCAAAATATAGTTTACATAGTAGTCTATATAAAAGGAACATAATTTGTTTATTGTGCAAATATTGTGCAAATATTGTGCATAATTTTATTGTGCAAATAAATTTTTATTTTTGTGATTATACTTTTGAAATTTTTGCATTAGCTAAATACAACTTTGCATTAAAAATATAAAAATTCTTTAAATACAAAGTTATTTAGGTTCAGGGTCATTACTACAATCTCAAGTATAAATAGGCACCAAACATTTCATTCTAGTTGCAAAATTTAATTTGTAATCCTGCGAGTAAGCTGTTATACGAATTTTCTGCTCGTCAAATATCTGACAGTTTGGAGCGCCTTGTAAATGCTAATTCTTTGCCTTTCAATTTTTTAAACACGTGAACTGAAAGAACATACTTATATATAACATCCTACCAAAAAATTTTGTATTAAAATCAGATACATTTTAATATATTAAATGTTAAAAAGATTTTTTTCCCTTTTTCCAATTTTAAAAGTCCTAAGGCCCCTTAACGGATATTTTCGAGAGCATTTCGGTAAGAAGTTTAATTTTCCATGCATTATATTCATATTACTCAAGACATTGAATTTAACATTTCAAGAAGCGCAATGACGCCAAATTTTTCCATAATCGTGATTTTTCAGAAATTTTGTTCTCACAAACAGCACCAAGTTTAAAAAATTTGTATAGTCATCTTCATAATTTATTTTCTAACAAGCATCTTATTATTGTAATAAAATTCTTCCTTTTTTATATCATAAGTGGTCCAAAAAATAACCAGTGCACCCAAAATGTAAAGTACGTATTCTAAATGCTTAATTATAAGAAAGAAAATGTGTTGCGGCAAGAAGGAAAATTATAACGAAAAAAGCACGTAATTACCTTTCAAAACTGTAGAATACTTTCTGATTATAAAAGAAAGACCTTGTAAAATTGATTCATAAATTTACAAATTTCAACTTAAAATTAACGTTCTAGAAGTTTCTTAAATGTATAAATGCACAATGAATTTTTTAGAATAGGTATTTTTCAATTCTGCAAAATGATACAAATTAGAGTTACAATTTAAAAAGTTTTGTTGGACGTAAAATGTTCAGACTAGTTATGAAGAGTAAAATATATAACAAAATAATGATGTAATTTCATTATTGTAAACAATTTCAGAAATATCCTTAAATACAACGTTACCTAAATACGTTAATAACTTTAGTCATGCCGTAAACGATATTGTTTTGCAATTTGTAACATAATTTTATCAATTACGACTCTTCAAAAGCATTTTTGAAATCGAAAATGGTCTTAAAAAGTACCGTTACAATTGCAGTTTCTAAAATTAGATTACGTTAAAAATCCTGGCTTAGGAATTTATTTTCTAGCCGATAAACAAATTTTGTAGTTGTTGAATAATTGATTTGTTTGAAAATGAGAACGGGTTTATTACCATTAACTAACATTTAAAAATTTGTTTGAATTTTATGAACTAAAAGATAAAAAGTTCCTTTAAATAAAGTTAATGCCTGATTTTCCGATTTACATCTAATATTATTATTATTTGCTATTATTTATGTAAGCAGTCAAACGGTGCGAGGAATTTGCACTGCAGTCTAATATTTTTTAGATGCAGATTTAATTTTCTAAAGAAAAAATACCGACTAAAATATCTACAAACAAAATTAGAAAAGCTATAAATTCATCTCATTTATTCCAACAAAGTTACATTAAAAGGGAAAGAAGGTAGCAAAAGGCACGAGCGAGAAAAAAAAAATTACAATCGTGTTTTAATTGTATTCATGAATGACGTCATCAGCTTAGGGTAAAACATGGGACAAAGAAAAATAAATTGAATACACATAAAATACAATTTAATATAATATAGCAAAGCATACATTTTAAGCTACAAGTAAAGTACCACTGCTCCGATTGATCGATGATGTCTTATTCTTCTAAACATCTCAATTTAAATTTTCATTTTTAATCATAATTATAAAAAAAAACTGTCCTTTTACATGCACACTTTATGGGTTTTTTTAAACTATTTATTTCTTGGTAATCATTGCTGAGCATGATATAATACAGTGTATCATTTTTGTGACCACACTGATTTGAGAAAACCTTTGCATAGAAGAAGGGATTTTGACAACATAAATAATATCTATGATAATTTTATTATTAGCACCGATATCCTATTTCGTTCTCTCAGCAATTAAAGTGTCATTTTAAAAAAAATAACGTTCCGTTGTATAAGACAGCCATAAAACAAAGTAGATGTATCATTGTACTGTTAAATACTCGACTGCAATTTTTTAATTTCTAAGCATCACACATTTTCAATTTTTATACAGTCGTATTGGGAAAAACATACTTTTTAATGCAATTTGTTTGAAAACAGCATTTCTATTTATTTTTGAGGTATTACTTTTTTGTAGTTTTGAGTGCCATTTGTTTAATTTTTGCAACTCAAGTATTCCATTTCTATAGAAATTAAAGAAAAACAGTTGCAAAAGAATAAATATATATCTTTTTGTTGTCATTTTCCCTCAACAACTGAAAAAAAAAAAACTTAATTAAAATACGTGGTATTTTTAAAGAGTATAATTGAATGGTTTCTGATTAAACATGGAGCTATTATTAACTATATTTAATTTAATTATCTATATTACAACAAATGAAGGCATATGAAACATTAGTTAGACGATTTTTTTTTTTTTTGTCTAGTTTCTTGAGTGACTTCTGTTTTTTTTTTTATTATTTGTGTATTACTCAGCGATAGTGACGTTATATGAATATTTTACTGTAGATGTTGTGCCGTTGAATTGGATATGACTGGATCGTAAATCAGGAATTCTTCAGAGGATGAAAATTACGTCATTTTATATGAAAAAAAGGCGAGTATTTAAGTCTTAAAACTGAAATATGTTTTATATTATCAATTTTTATATACATATTTATTTTTTTTTATCGGGGGCGACACTAATTTATGAAAAGCAGAATTCCTGTTTTATATTTGTTATATTGTTGTTAATACATTTATTTACTGACATCATTTAAGAAAATGCCGCTAAACATTTACAGAAACAGAAATAAAGTCTACAAAAATTATTATACATTTTAATAATTTCAATTTTTTGGATTTTTCTAGCAAATGTTTAATTGTATAAATAACAAAACATATGAATGCATTATCTTTTTAATAATGTTCGAAATTTTGGTATGCATTTTCAAAAAACATTTTATCAGTGTTTTGGATAAAAGAATACATCTTGATGTATTTTAAATTATGTTAAATAAGTATATGGATAGTATACATAATTCAAAATTATGTAATTTGAGGCGCAATCAGATCTTGTACGAATGGACTCTTCTAGTATTAGCAACATGTTCTAGATTTTGACAATCCACCAGTTGTAACAACTTTTGTAGGGCATCATTACATATATTTATAGACAATTTTTTTCGTAATCATTTTTCAATTACTAAACTAAAATCTTCGTAATTGTCCGTTTCATAAATAGATTGTTTTGTTTCACATTATTCTGACTTTTTATATGGAAAAGAATTCTGTACAGGAAACAATTCTACGTAAGCATTTCATATAAAATATGCCATGTGAACTTGTATCCATAAAATTAAAACTAATAAATCTTAATTTATTATTACTATAATCTTTTCCTTCAATACACGTTATTATAACGACATTATTGAACTATATGTAAAAAGCAAAATAATCCTTGGTTTAAAAAATAACTATACAATTTTTATTTTTGAAATTTGTATTCTTCTTTCCATAAACTGACGATTTGATATTCAATATTTTAATTTTTCTGCAGCAAGCGAAATTACCCGCTGAAAGTATATCATTAAAAATATTCCTTTATACTTTAAACTTTTGACTCATATTCTGTTCAAAGACTCTTCTTTCAAATGCACAGTGACAATAAATTGAAATTAATGTTGAATACTTTCATCTCCTAAAACAAAGAGCAATAAATAAACCCCTCTATGTATTTTTAAATGCTTTATCTTCACAAAGTTCATCCAATGTTCATCCAATGTTCAATGATGTTCATCCTATTATTCTTTAAATTATACATATTTCTTCCTTATATCCGCTTTTGAAAAACAGAAACAACTAATTTCCCACCCTTTTATGTTTAGGCGTCATTTTATAAAACGCAAATAAATAATTTTAAATGTTAGGAATATAGTAAGATATAACTGAAAATTGCCTATTACTTATGGTAAGTATTATGGTATTTTTGGGAACGTATAAAACTCATTGCAGAAGATTTTTTTTATAAATTTGGATTACACTTTAAAAAATTTAAGATGATTTTGCATAAAGTTTTAAAAAGAGAACTTTACATATTGTATTTAATTATTTATATAATTTTATTGTTATATTTCCTTATCTAATTATTATTTTGCGATTTGATTTTCAAATATTAGCTATTTCATCTTGGTAATAAGGTACTTTATTTGAAATTTAAGTAACTTTCCAGCTTAAATTTTTTTATGTGAAATATTAATTTTTATTTAATTTATTTTGTCACGAAATGGTTGTAAACATCGTATTTACCTACAATATAGAAGAAGTTATTCAAAGTATATGCAAAAAACATACAGAGTATAAAGGGTCTCAGGACTAAAGCTTCAGAATTTCAGAAATTTTAATTTTTTAAACTCCTATGCTTCCTATCCTATTCCTATCCTTCTGTTTTTTAAATCCTGTTAAACTCCTATCTTTTCTGAAACATTTTGATGTGATTGTTTGTTTGAAATTAATATCATAACATAAGTTATGGATTTTAGAATTATACCCGCTCAATAGCTGAAATGGCGTTTCCGAATCTTTGAAGTCATTTTCCCCCAAATGACGTTTTTGGATATAATGCGCACGATATCTCAAAAATATCTGAATACATTAAATTTTCATAACACATGTTTCATGTTAGTCTGTACAAACGGTACCTAAAATTTCTTTTTTATTGTTCAAATAAATATTTTTTTATGTGATTAAACAGTTGAAAATTTAAAAATTTTGTATTAACTAAATTCAACTTTGTATTAAAAATATAAAAAATACTTTAAATACAACTTTATTTAAGTTCAGGGCAATTATTGTAATATGAAGCACAAGTATGCACCAAAATTTTAATTTAGTTGCAATATTTATATTGTAATCCAGCGTATAAGCTGTTACACCAATTGTCTGCTCGTCAAATGTAGGACAGTTTAGAGCATTCTACAAATGTTGATTTTGCATCTTGAAATTTTTTAAATACATGAAATGAAAGAACTTGCTTATATGGTTCAACTCAATTAAAATTGTGTTTTAAAATATATACATTTTAAAATATTAAATGTTAAAAATAGTCTTTTTTTTCATTTTTTCCTATTTTTAAGAGTCTCAAGAGCCCTTAATGAATTTTACACACGAACAAAATAAATGAAAATATATATTGTACAACTTTAAATCAATAAATAAACCCAAAGAGAAATAATGTTAATGAAGAATTGTAGGTAGAAAATATTCAGATATTTCCATCGATATATTTTTTCCAGAATTTTTTTTTCTTTAAACGCGTTTTCATATTCCAACATTGCATAATAACAATTACATAAAACTGTCATTTTTCAATAAAATAAACTCACCAAACATATTTTTGGTATTACATTCAATATTTTTTCTCATATTTTCATTTTCTCATGATGTTACACAGAAGAGAAAATATGATTCTAAATGTGGTTAAATAAAAAATTCATTTAATTTAAAATTTGTGTATTAAATTTATGATTTGACTGGCAATCTGATATTAACATAACAATATTTTTCGAAAAATCATTACATCGTATCAATGCGTCATCTAAGGAATAATGTAACCACTCCAGTACTTGATACCTCTCCAGTTGTTGATCAAGATTTTTATATATTGCACCATTTCAGGTGGAAATGAGTTTTACACGTTGCACTAGACTTAATATCTTTGTTTGAATGTTGGAGCACTTGGTGTTGCAATGTTTTCAGCTGTCTTCTGTCAGAAAAGCCATTTTATGATTTTTTTTTTTTTTAAATTGGAAAATGTAAAAAATTAGTTTTTGATTAGTTGGAGACAATTACGTTAAGTTAAAGTAATCCACTTGCATCTTGCTTGTTTAAAATAATAGATTTATATTAATAATTGTTAATCACAGCACAAATATAATATTTGAAACTTTTATTTTTGAATTTTCGACTCATTTCTTCGATTGATGAGCTACTGGGAAAATGGCAGTTAAAGACACTTCTTATTTATAATTTTGTTGCTGTTTTATTTCAGCAGATTTCATTAATGCCACATTCATTATAGGACATTCATTAAGGGTTGTAACAATCATGTTAGTTTACTTCTAAAACTTCTAATGAAGGAAATATAATAAAAACCCCGTAACACTAACCTTAATTGATCAACTACTGGCTTGGTCACCCTGTTTCACACAACAATAAAAAAATGTCATTATTTTTTACCCGATTTAAATCGGATTTTTTTTTTATTTTTTTTTTTTTACAAATTGAGAATTTGATTATAGACTTTTCTTAAAAGAATCAAATTTTAAATATCATTTACGAAGTTATTTAAATAATTATTAGGCGCACTCGATTTATTTCGTTAATTCCCACTTCAGATTATGAATTTTTTGAAATAAAAATGTCTAGTTTCTTACATTGTTTTCAAGTACTTTAAATATAAGCAGCCCCAACAGCGTTTGACATTTTGTAGTCACTATATGGATAGACGTAAGGTGCTCGTATCGAACACATGTTTCGTTTGTTAGCCTATCTGTTCGGGGTTTCCCGTGGTTTTCTTTAAAATCCTGTTTAGCCTGCGCAAATAAGGGTTAGCTTCCGTTAGAAAGACTCCCGTCGAGTAATATTTCCTTCTTCTTTGGCCTATATCCTTCGCTCATATAATCATCAGCAACAAAATCGCCAATACTATGAAATATAAATCATAGAAATTATCTATGTACTCAAACATTACTTTCTAAGTGAGCGTGCTTAAATGTAACGATTGCTTGCAAATATTTTAGTCCTTTCTAGACATAATTATTTAAAGTAAAATATAATTTCACTAAATTTCAACGGTCATTACATTTTAATGGATGTTTAAAATACTAAAATCCTACAAGATAGTGAATTATGTTTGAAAGAAAAAAAAAGATGATGCTAATAAGTTGACATTAAAATAGTCACAATTCACTGCTTCACTTACCAAGCCATAAATAGGCTGAAATTATATTATGTTCCTACAATACAAATACCAAAAAAGATAATTTGTGATATGAAGATGGAGTTCATGAAATTAGTTACAACTTGTTTACTTATTAAAAAAATTGCGAAAAATCGTATTCAGAATGATTTGGTGTTATTATTATGTTATGATAAGTAATAATAATAAGTATCAATGAAAAGCGAAGCTAAAATTTCGTTCTATTAGTTAATTTAGTAATAATGTTGATGAACGATATATTTCGTGGAATGCACGCAACATTGGGTATATGTTAAACATGTTGGAGGTACGGAAAAACAATATTTGTAATGGCAGGTTTGCCAGGTTGGCCGCCAAATGTAATTCAAAATTTCAAATTCAGACCGGAATTTTCAAAAGAAGAATTATTTCTTTATGTACACCAATACGCCAATGCATTTGTTAATGAGTCCCTACAGTAGTCTTGATGCTTCCGTTTATCTCAGTGGAATTTGAAAGGTCTAATTGTTTGAGTGCTTCGATGTTAAAGCAAAATGGAATTCCTTACGAATTCTTGGGCATTGGTGTGGTAGAAGTAGCTTTTCTGTATGTGATCACAAAATGTCTCTTATTAAATAAAGATTAAAATACTGTTATTTATTTCTGGTATGAAGACTACCTTTATGAATAAAAATGGAGGCCAAACTAGCAACGCTGTGTAATGGCTGAAAATACAAAAATTTAGGAGATGAATACATAGGTCTCAAATTTTAGTCATATATAGGGACATTTTTCTGTCCTTCAGATGGAGTTGCGGTTTAAAACGATTTAGTATGTGTGGCTTCAAAACCTAGGAAAGCATAATCCTATGATATATAGCCGACCGGTAATATATGTACGAAAAAATTACATTGGAAATGGCTGAAATCTCAAAAACCGAAGAGATGGGTAGATAAGAATCGTTGCGTATTACAGTCTAAGTTATGAGTAATAAAGTGTTATATGACGAAATGGTTGGAGTTACGAAAAACTAAAACTGGTAATGGATGAAAATACAAAAAAAAAAAAAAAAAAAAAAAAAAAAAAAAAAAAAAAAAAAAAGGAGGTGGATATACAAGATTAGAATTTGCTGGGCAACATATAACAATGATATGTTCCCGCACCATGTTGGTTAAATCAAAGTAAAATTGCGTAATTTGTTATTTACGTTTGTGTGCATTTGTGTAAGCATATCACCCATATTCGTAAAGATGTTAACGTTTTTGTGAAAAATTAAAAAGTTTTTTGTTTATAGCATACAGAGTTTTCAACCAAATTCAACACAACTTTCCGAAAACCTGACAAAGAACCGTAGCAACAGTACACTTGAATTAAAACATGAATATATTGAATATTTGATGAGATATGGCCACTTGTATGAAATAATTTTTAACTGCACATGCGGGAAGATTTCAAAATTTTTATTTCATAATTTGGTGGTCAGCTATTTAGGGCAACGTATTTAAAATTTCCAGTCATATATCGAGAAAATTCACAAAGATAGGGGCGATATAGCGAGTTGCTTTCTAAAAATAGCTTTATTATAAGGGTTTTACTACAACTTTTCAATCAACTCACTATATCTTTCGGTGTTTTCACAATATTTGACTGGACGTTTTACAGAAGTCACTCAGAATAGCCAATTACCAAATTATGAAACAAAACTACCAAATTATGATGAAAAGTTTTTAAATCTTACACGCATGCGCAGTTGAAAATTATTTCATACAAGTGTCCATATCTCATCAAATATTCAATATATTCATGTTTTAATTGCAGTATACTGTTGCTACTATTCTTTGTCAGGTTTTTGGAAAGTTGTGTTAAATTTGGTTGAAAACTCTGTATGCTATAAACAAAAAACTTTTGAATTTTTCATAAAAACGTTAACATCTTCACGAATATGAGTGCTATGCTTACACAAATGCATACAAACGTTGGACAGGACTCAAATAGTCATTTACCACAGTGACAAACCATTTCCAGCTTTTCCTGTTACATAGGAGATGGCAAATATTATTTTATTATTAAATTTATTATTAGCCCCTAATTGTACCCCTCTATAAATCTTCACCGAGAAATATAAAATCAAACATGTTCTTTACATCCTTGAAGTTCAAGAACAATTCGCCAATAATGTTGGTAGATATTCGACAAACCGTGTTCAATCGATATTCTTCTGTTAAATGAAATTATGTTGTTTTTTATATATACGTGTATTATAAACATTTTAGGGGTATTTATGTGCGTAAAAGAATAATCTACAAAACAACTTTATCTCCTAAGAAATTTTTTTTTTAAATTTTAGTGCTGTTGTTTTTATATATTTATGCAATTTATAATATTTTCATACATATGTGGTAATATAGAAAAAAAAAAGTATGATAAACAGAAATATTCTGTTAAAAGGTTATGCCCAACAATAAGCGAAAATTTAAAAGGAGAAGTGTAGATTTAAATACCTCTGGAGTTAAAACCAGAGGACAGAAAAATAAAATTATTTCTCTAAATTATTCGCTACAAAAAACTAAAAAGAATACAATGACTCAACCTAGTGCTGATACGCTGTTGAATTGTATCCCCGTCTTTGATGGAAAGAAAGAGTCTAATATTAAATTTTTTGTGAACGAATTCGATAATCTAATTAAACAAACGGGATTAGAGAATGTTTCGAAACTTGCGCTCTTAAAGACAAAGTTAGTCGGTAGTGCTAGAGATAAATTAGCTAATGAAGAAAATCTTAATACAGAAAAAGACTATGGTAAATTTAAAGAAAAATTAATCAATACTTTTTCTACAAAAACAAGTTTTTCTGCGGCTCAAAGCAATTTTTTTTCTCTTAGGCAAAAACCTGCGCAGGCTATCGCTGATTTTATCAGTGAATTCAATGCGGCTGCAAAACTTTACCTAGATAAAAGTGGCCAAAATATTGACAACGGTAATGGTAGTTTATTTGAAATGATAAAATTCACAAGATTTTTAGAATCAGTTAGGGCAGATTTAAGTTTGGACATTCGAAGAATGGCGCCGAAAAATTTCAACGACGCATGTAAATTTGCGAAACAAATGGAAGATGCATACAATCAAGTTGCATCAATGGAAATTAATTCGATTACAAAAACCTCCACTGAGGAGAATTTGGACAAATTGTTAAAATTAAATATGGAAAGCGCGGAGCAAATTAAAATTTTGACTTCCGAAATAAACAATTTGAAAGTTAAAACAAAAGATACTGCATCAAGCAGATGGTGCGAATTATGTAAAAAAAATTCGCATACTTTATAAACGTGCTGGTACAAAAATGATAATAAAAATACATATAAGGATAGCAGAGATTTCGCAGGTCGGCATTTTAATAAAAGGTACTCTTATAATGGACAGTATCAACCGAGAGCGAATTTTAATCCTAGATTTGTTAACCCAAACCAGCAATTGCATTTTCAATCTTATGCACTCACAGGTGGTTACTATGGATATTCTCCATATCCCCCACCCCCACCAAATTACTTCCCTCAGCATGTGCCATATAGGAATAGTCAACCTCAGAGTCATGCCAGTTATTATCCAAATGAGGATAAAAATGAGAATTTAAAAGAGAATGCTCAAAAGTATCCAAAAAAGTATTAAAAAAAGGGTAAAACTGATGATCAAACGGACAAGTATGGGATATGAATTGGTATTAAAAATAAATCAAAATACATAATTAATCGAATTTCAAAATTTAAAAATTTTCAAAATTTAAAAATAAATTTTTCTGTTTTAGGTAAAAAAATTGAAACAAAATTAATAACTTGCCTTTTTAAAATTCAAAATAATAATAAGAAAGGATAGGAACATGGGAACGCCAATTTGTCTCAGGGTTACAATATTGAGCAAATGTGCAGGGCGCACCCGAAAACATACTTATAAAATTATGAAATGTGCTTCACAAAACTTCACTGGAGCAGTGAAATATTTCTCTCCAGGCAAAAGTTATATATTTTTTTTTCTTTTCGAATATGAATTAGAAAATATAAAATCTTAACAAAGCCAAATAACATTAAAACTTAATTAATTTAATAGTGAATAATGTTGGAGTAATTTTCAAAAAAAAAAAAAAAAGAGAATTTTTTCTGTCTTATATAAGGGTAGCCTTTGCTAATAGCCTTACAATTTAGATGACAGAATTTCAGAATTACTCTTTAAAATGAGTAGGTGTAAGCTATAGGTTCAGGGTAATTAGAACAGCTGTATAGCATACTCATATATATATATATATTTTTTTTTCTTATATAAATATATGGTTGACATGGAATAAATTATTAGTGCACTCTATATTAGGATAGCGGTCAGCTATAAGCCTAAATATAATAAAATATACAAAAAGTGCTAAGATTTATTCCGGTAGTTCAATTACAACTTATATGCTAAAGTCTAGAATTTAGACAGCAGGGATAAGTTTTATGAACAAAAGTGTTAAAAAAAAAAAGGATTTTGGTGTAGCACATTGGTTTTTAAAAAAACATATATATATATGACAATGGACAAGGCAAGTTATTTCAATATGATTGCACACAAAATTATAGTAAAAAAATTACACAAATAAATAATTGAAGTAAAATTAAAATTTTCTCACCAAAGGCTTTCTGTATAGGGTGCAATTTTGGCCTACGGCTGGGTATGCACCAACACCAACAAAATATTTGTAGAAAATTTATCAATTCATCAAGGTAAATCAAGGTCATCACTTGGACATAAACTTCAGGATTCTTGGCTGAAAAAGGAATCGAAGAAAAAATTAAGTATGGTATAATTACTAGATGTTATGCTCAGAAACAATAAAATTAGTAACATTATATTGTAAAAAGCAGCATTTTGAGTTTTATTTAGGAAAACTTTTGATTTTTAGGTTTTACACATTTATGGAGTGTCTAGCTCAGTGTATAGTTCCTAGATTTAATTAAAAATAATAATAAATAAAAATATAAGTTCGTGTTGTTTTCAAAATAAATAACAAAAGGTATAGCGATTAGCATTTACAGTTAAAAGTTATGGAATTTTCAGCAAAATGTAACATTAAACAAACATAGTTTATATTACATTTAACTTGATAAGCTAATTTACTTTTATTAACGGTATTCAATTAGAATTAAAGTAGGCTTAAATCCAAGTTAAATTAATTAATAACATTGTTATAGTGTAAAATTTTATATAAGACTATTATATTTTTATTGTATATATAAAAATATGCAAATTTATTAATTAATAAAATGTATAAGCAAAATTATTTAATATAAATATTAAATAACATCTTGCTGAAATCAGCTAGAAATTAGATTTTTTTTTTAATAAAATATTTTATAAATTTATGTTATTTTAGAATTTAAGCATTTTTTTTTTCTCTTTACTTTTCTTAGAATTAAATGCAATTCTAAATTTAACACATATAAATATACATAGTATTGATAAATTTGAGTGTGTGAGTTCATAAAATTTTTTTTTATATAATTTGGCCAATTTAACATAAGGAAACAAAATAAATAAATAAATATATTTATATATATTGGCCTTATTTTTATTAAAATATATAGTATGGTTTAATAAATTTATTTACTTAAATTTTTTATAGTACGTACAGTAATTATTTTAAAAACTTAATCTGTAACAATTGGGTGTAGATATTTATGAGTATACAAAGATTCTTTGCTGCTGGCAGAAATTCTTTGGTCCGGCCGGGTACTCATAGATGGCTGCATACGATTTTACGTAGTAATTATCATTTGCTTTTGGATTTTTAAAATTATACAAGTGTATTAATAACATTTTTTTTAGAATTAAATAATAATTATTAATGTTTGATTAATAATAATAATTTATTATCTTTTATTTTTAAACATATCATTAAAGTTTAGACAGTAGAATTCACATACGGAATCTTAATGATAAATAAATTTTTGAATAAATAAATTTTTATTTCATTCAGTAAATAAATAAATATAAAAAATTAACAATCTTTTAAGATAGAATTGTTGGCTAAATAAATAATAATTAAAGACAAAAAAATTGTTCTCTTCTTCGTCAATGGCATTTTCTGACAACACTATTTAATAGTATTAAATGAAGGTGCATTTTTAAGGTCAGCGTAATGCATATTTTGCATTTTGAGAGGCTGTAGAAGTCATATTTCCGTGTTGCTTACATTTTAATAGTAAACAATATCATGAATCACAATTTGTGTTTGTTAGAAATGTCTAAAAATATACAATGTAATCAGTTAAAGAAAATTATATGCAATTTTTCTTAAATCATGAAAGGCAATTTGGTTTAGATTTGAACCTGACAGCATAAAAAGCCACGCTCGCTTCAGTTGCAGTATGAGGCAGGATAATTCAAATGCTAGAATCGCCATTTTCCCCAACAAAATAATAAAAAAAGCAAAAGGTTTACATTAGATATGATACAAATACATACACTGTTTATGCATAGATTATGTTAAAAATTACATACAGGCATGCACAGTTAGTTAAGAAGAAAGTATATCAAGAAATTATACTAATTAATAAGGTAATTGCAAGCATGAAATGGTTTCAAATACATACTTTTGGAAGTCGTATAATTTTATCACAGCACAAATCACCTCGCAGAAAGTGATTAGTAGCTTGACCAACCCCTCGTTTCGGGAGGATCGGGGACGGTCAAAAACTGGTTTTATTCTCTTCTCCCTCTTCTTCTTTTTTTTTTTCTCTACCCTGTTTTGAAAGTTGGAGAGCATTACGTAATGATATATTAAAGGAGATGAGATAGCTTGTATATTTTGACATATCATACATGTTAGAAGTAACAAATAAATAAATAAAATAATGTAACCAGTTTGTATACAATATTTTTCTGATTATAATTTGAATACATCAGATTAATTATGTGAAAATATAACATGTCATACGACAAGCATTGTATTTACTTTTATTCAGTATAAAATTTGTTTTAAATGAAACACTGTGTCATAAGGTTATATGTGGTGAAATAATATGTCAAATGTGTATGCCATTATTTTTCTTGTAATTAGGTTTACTTCGGCATATTAGTTTCATACAAAATTATAGCTTTGAATGTATTTTGGGCACTTAAACTGTAAAGTTACAAAATTATTAAACATGTATGTGGTAAAGAAAAAAGGCTTCGAGAAAGATGTCAGATTTTAAGTACAGATGTCTTCTATAAATGTGAATGTCAAC
Source organism: Maratus speciosus (assembly GCA_963932465.1). NCBI lineage: Eukaryota > Metazoa > Arthropoda > Arachnida > Araneae > Salticidae > Maratus > Maratus speciosus. The sequence goes on along the minus strand of OZ010788.1, from coordinate 374,378,656 downwards.
AGACAACAATGCTATCATGTGTTGAACTTTCTGTTATAGAAAAATAGAAGAACTTCTTATAAAATATGCCAGAACCATTGATAATTGAACTTTACAGTCTTAGCTCAAAAACTGTGTAGATACACAGTCATATGGACACGTACATTTTTTTATGCTTTACAAAAAAAAAAAAAAAAAAAACCAGCAATCAGTTTCTATTTTTTTTTTCTGACGACCGGGAGAGATGCTGGGCAATATATAACAATAATATGTTCACGCACCATGTTGGTTAAATCAAAGTAAAATTGCGTAATTTGTTATTTCTGTTTGTATAAATATTTTTTTATAAAATATAATTATGAGTGTAAAATTATAATGTTTATATATTTAAGTAAAATAAGAGTGTAAGTTCATACAAAAATTATTAAGTTGATTTTAAATATTAAATATATATTTTTAAAAATTGTTGTATTGTAAAATGAATGTATAATGTTGAATAGAGTTCGGATCTCAGATAACAACAATAGCCAGACGCCATGGTGTCGTTTTATGACAAGCCAATGGAAAGTGGTGTATAATTAGAAATCGTAAAATAATAAAATGTTGGAATAAATTTATGGCCTTAATAAAAGTGTTGGGATAAATTTATGGCTTATCAGACCACCCAAACTTTAAGGCAGATAATAATATTAAAGTATATGTAAGGGGCCATTTGCAGACTGTGAGCTAATAGGCCTATCGAGGGATAATGCAAAATCTTCTCACATCCAATAAGAGTGGACTAGACAAATAGTTCCACCCACTGCAGAAGTTGGTGTGCCAAAAGAATAAGGTTTGAAAAAGGGAGTCTAAAAAAAGATGTCGAGGACGCAGGAGCTCTCCTGAAAGCCCGTGTAATGAATCCAGAAAGCCCTAGTAATGCCCAGGCGAGATGGACATATCGGAGTGAGCCTAAGCAAGCCTAATTGAGGGTGTCTTCCTGATGTACATATCGGAGTGAGCCTAAGCAAGCCTAATTGAGGATGTCTTCCTGATGTTAAAATAAAGTGGATCGTTCTACAGAGGTCCGTAGCTATGCATCCTGCCATCCCGATATCGCCGCTCTGATAAGAAGTGGATTCCTGATGACATAAGGATATGATCCTTAGCAACGCGACAACTCTGAATTTGATGAATAAAGGCCACCATCCCGTATATGAAAAAAAAGGTACTACCTTAAACTTTTTCTTTTACCACTTAAAATCATATGAAAAATTATAAATATCCTTTTCTGATATTTTATGGTAGAGAGCAATCTGAGATCCGACAAAACCAATAATTAAATAAAATTAAGGTAATTTAAAAATGAAAGAGAATTATTCTTTTAGCAAAAAGAAAAATATATAATAATAAGAGTAAATGAAAATATTGTTTTTTTTTAAAGATTAAATATACATAAAATAATGAGAAGCAAACAAAAGTGTTGCTTTCTTTTTTTTTAATTAATATTATGTATTTCTGTATATAGTTGTGTTCAATGTAAATAAAATATTTAATCAAGTTTTAAAAAGTTTCTGTAATTATTTAATTGATAATGTTTAAGGTGTGTCAATTTATTTTTACAGCTTAAATTTTAGTTTAATTCATAAGTGGAAGAGTTCGTCTAAATAATTCACAACGCAAACTCTTAATTTTATTCGTAATTAATTAAATTTAATAATTACATTTTGACGCGGATTATAATTTAATTTCATTAATGCTTCGCGTTGCTCTTCTACTAGAGTTATATATTTACGATCACTTATGTTATTTGAATTTATCTAAGGTATATAAAATTATATACCAATTTACTATGAGGTTGCTTGGATGATTTGGACCAATTAATAATTTTGGACGTAAATTAAATAGGAAATAAACAGGTGTAATTATCTGTCCAGCAGAATTTTAGCCATATATAGGGTCATTTTTTAAAAGATGGTTTGATGGTTTAATATCATTAAGCATTTAGGGTTTCCTAATATAGGATCAGCATAATGATGGGTATATGACGGACCGATTGGAGGTATGGAAAAATAATATAGGTAATGGCTTAAAGCGAAAAAATTCAATGATGTAATAAGATAAGATTCAACGCGTATCCTAGCTAAAGGTACGCGTAACCCTGAGACCGAAATACAAACAACAACATAGCAGGGTAGATAAAAATGAAATTTTTTTCATAGATACGATTCGATTTGTTTTTAAATGTATTTTGCATGCTTTAAATGATGTATACTGTCATTCTGATTACTGCATCATAGATCAGAAACAAAGATTTATTTAGCAATTTTTTATATGTGTAACCTATTTCACTTAAATCAATGATTTTCTTTTTCTTTTATATATGATATTACTATTATATATGATATACTATATATGATATTTCGATTGTAAGAACTATCATAATATATATATATGTATATATGTGATTCTTCTGTATATCAACTTAAAGTATGATGACGAATACACGCCGTATCTTTTCCAAACTGTCAGTTATTCCACAGAATACCCTTTGTGCAGTTGTAGGTGGGGACAGTGGAAGGTAGGACTTAAAAACATTCAGAAGAATTTGCCTTTCGATCTAATAATAGAGGCAGCATAATCTTTAAAGAGTTTATTGTCAAACAATCTCATTACAACTCCAATAGTAATCCCACTGGTTTTTGTATTTAGCTGCACCACATCATATCAAAGCTCGAAAATGTTAAAAGGCATTTAGAAACTCACATTTTAAAATCAATTCCTTCCAGTGACAGGTGTTGATTAACAAAAGAAAAACGTACAAATATTGTCTCTCAAGTCAGTGCAATCTGTATATGTATAAAAAAATGCGGAAAGTTACACCAACGTGGTCTAAGTCAGGGCCAACCAAACGCAAGTTAGGGGGGTATCTAGGAGAAGGTGCGGTTAAGCGATAAGACGAACACCATTAAGTAGGCAAGGATGGACATGACGTAAAGACAGAATTTTTTACTTAAAGCGTTAACTTTAAAAGGGGAAAAGGAAGAGCTCACCAAATACTCGCAATGAATCATGGGATATCGAATTATATTTTAATAAAATATAAAAATTGTATTAATAAACATTCGAATGAAATAATAACTTAATGTCTCAAAATATGAAAGAATAAAAATAAGTTAGTGGAGTTTTTTACAAAGAAGTGTAGCTATTAACAGATTAAAATTTTTAGAATAAGAAATAAAAGAATCCTCTGAATTAAAGGCATGGGATTAAAATACACTGGCCTCCAAATTTAAGGTACAGGGGCTGGATATTTTCGATTGCACACGGTTTTTTACCTACCAACATTATTGACGAATTATTCTTGAACATCTGGGATGTAAAGACATATATTTGATTTCGTATTTCTCGATGAAGATTTAGTCGGGCCGACAATAGGGGGCTAATAATAAATTTAATAATAAAGTAATATTTGCGATCAGCTATGCAACAGAAAATTCTGGAAATGGTTTGCCACTGCGTTAAATGACTATTTGGGTCCTGTTCAACGTTTGTGTGCATTTGTGTAAGCATATCACCCATATTCGTAAAGATGTTAACGTTTTTGTGAAAAATTAAAAAGTTTTTTGTTTATAGCATACAGAGTTTTCAACCAAATTCAACACAACTTTCCTAAAACCTGACAAAGAACCGTAGCAACAGTACACTTGAATTAAAACATGAATATATTGAATATTTGATGAGATATGGCCACTTGTATGAAATAATTTTTAACTGCGCATGCGGGAAGATTTCAAAATTTTTATTTCATAATTTGGTAGTCAGCTATTTAGGGCAACGTATTTAAAATTTCCAGTCATATATCGAGAAAATTCACAAAGATAGGGGCGATATAGTGAGTTGCTTTCTAAAAATAGCTTTATTATAAGGGTTTTACTACAACTTTTCAATCAACTCACTATATCTTTCGGTGTTTTCAGAATATTTGACTGGACGTTTTACAGAAGTCACTCAGAATAGCCAATTACCAAATTATGAAACAAAACTACCAAATTATGATGAAAAGTTTTTAAATCTTACACGCATGCGCAGTTGAAAATTATTTCATACAAGTGTCCATATCTCATCAAATATTCAATATATTCATGTTTTAATTGCAGTATACTGTTGCTACTGTTCTTTGTCAGGTTTTTGGAAAGTTGTGTTAAATTTGGTTGAAAACTCTGTATGCTATAAACAAAAAACTTTTGAATTTTTCATAAAAACGTTAACATCTTCACGAATATGAGTGCTATGCTTACACAAATGCATACAAACGTTGGACAGGACTCAAATAGTCATTTACCACAGTGACAAACCATTTCCAGCTTTTCCTGTTACATAGGAGATCGCAAATATTATTTTATTATTAAATTTATTATTAGCCCCTAATTGTACCCCTCTATAAATCTTCACCGAGAAATATAAAATCAAACATGTTCTTTACATCCTTGAAGTTCAAGAACAATTCGCCAATAATGTTGGTAGATATTCGACAAACCGTGTTCAATCGAAAGTATCCAGTCCCTGTACCTTAACGTTTGGAGGCCGGTGTATAAAGGATATTTAAGATATTAAAAGACATGTAAAAAGTTAGATATTATAAGATTTTGGAATAAATTAACTAAGGTAAACAGGAGAAAAGTTTTATTATATATATATATATATATATATATATATTAAATATTGAAAAATTTTCGCCAAGTTTAAAGTATTTTATACAGGGTGTCCGGTCTCAACGGTGTCCAATGGCTAATTCTTAAACCATTAGTCATAGACATATAGTTCCAATTATAAAAATGTTTTAAATGAGGTAGAGAATTATTTTTAAAGCGATTTAAGTCAAGAAAAACATTTATTTAAAAATTACGAAATTTAAATTTTTATACGGTCCCCCGGTTCTATAAGTGATATTTAGTAAACCTTTCCTATTTCTCTAACAAGTACGACAAAAAAAGTCCCATTCATCTAGCACTAAAATTGATAGAGTTATGACATTTTCAATTTTATGACTTAAACCACTTTTCTGTAACTGAAAACAGATGAGTTGGACCAAGCTTTCAGGGGTCGTACACGAAGTGCTTAAAGTACTATAAAGGGCGTCCACTCCAAACGATGTTCAATGGCTAATTCCTAAACCGTTAGTCAAAGACATATAGTTCTAATTACAAAAAGGTTTTAAATAATGTGAAGAAGTATTTTTAAAGCGATTTAATTGAAGGTGCTACCCCCGTATAAATATTATGATAGTGTTCATTTTTAGTAATTAACTTTCAGATTGGTTAAAATAATTGAAGAATTGAGTTTCAAAACTCGCCTTATCGAGAAAATCAAATTTTGGGAAATCGCGTAAAACCTTTAAATGCGTCCATTGGTATTCATTGAAAATTTGAGATTGTAGTGCTTGATTGGTACATTTATACCAATAGAATAGATTGATAGAGAAACACGATTTTTTAAATTTCGGATAAGGCGAGTTTCGAAACTGACGTCTTCAATTGTATTTTGAATTTTTTTTTTTTTTTTTTTTTTTTTTTTTGTAAGGAAATGCGTGGGCTTCTTTTGATGATTTTATTTTAAAAAGTTGTATTATTTGTATAAGCTTTTAACTTCGACGTTCGTATGTATGTCTTCCTAATTCAAAATTTGTATTCCAATTTAACTCACTTCCAAATATCCTATCAAGATTAAATTTTGCATGATTATGTAAATCCTATGACAATGTAATATTAATATGATTTTAGGTACGTACCATTTATATTTATTTTACAGGACCACTCCAAAAACTTCGTATACATTATTACCTACAAACAGAAATTTTAAAATTAAAAGCATTAACATTTATGTAAGGCACTAAGATTCACAATGTAATTTTTCCAAATGAAAGTGCGTTGCGTTTATATTTTTTATACAGTGCCGCACAAAAGATATCAGATACATTGCGATGTGTAAGCACGGATTGCTTATTATACATTTTGATGATATTATGCTTTTTTCAAATTCAACTTTTTAGTTCTTTATAAAAACTTGTTTTAAAAAATATTTTAGAGACCAAAATCAAAATGCAATTTATACTTGCTAAACAAAAAATAAATATTAAATGGAGTGAAAATTTTTCCTATTCGAAAAAGAAAATGAGGTAAACAACTTTATTTGTACAATAGATGTGCCAAAACACTTGCGGCCTCAAATCATGCACATACAAATACTTTCTAAGGTTTAAAATGCATATTTTTTCCCAACCATGTTTTACCAATTTGTAATCTGATTGGCCAGAGGTTTCGGAGTCAAAGTGACTCATCTTGGCGGTATTCGTGCTTGGCAAGTGCAGAGGCAAGTGTTTGATGGCAAAAGTGATTTATATGCTTTTGAAACTTGCTTAGCGAGAAGTACGGCAAAAAAAAAATATAAATTGTTAAATGTTAAAATTTAATAATTTTACATATGTTTTGATTTAAAAGTATTTTCCCCCTAATTTTTAATTAAAAAAATAAAAAAAATAACTGCTCTAATGAATATTTGCTGAGGGGAGAGACAGTGGAATTTTCAGAAGGGATAATGTAAAAATAATAATAATTATTATTTTTTTATCATTACAATAAAATGACAAGTGGAAGAAGATCTTAAAAAACGAAAAGTTAATTAAAAAGAGAGAATGTGCGCGGTTATATGATGTCCGACCTTTAATGGATAAATCTGTGCTCTATTAGAACAAAATATTAAAATATTGTAACAATTTTGTTATGTTTATTTAAATCATCGAAGTAATCGCACAGGTAGAATCATATAAATCAAATAATTGATGTTTAATGTAAAAGAAAATAAAAGTGATATGAGGATCATTTTCAAAAAGGGACATTTTAATTTCCTTAACATATTCAGAGCAGCCATTCAAAAGTTATGTATAAAAATATACGCATAAAAAAACAACAAAAAAAGTTTTAGATTAGGTAATCTAACTATGTATCATTTTCTAAAGAGTTGTGACTGTTGCTTTTATAATCATTTAACAAAATTTCTGTTTTTTTTTTTTTTTTTACTTATATTTTTAGTACAAGTTGTATATTTTGTTTTAATATGTCAGAATGAACAAAAATCTCAAAATATAATTGTAATGCTAATTTACTCTCAATGTTTAATGTTAAATTTTATATCTGACGATTATTTTTATTTCTAGTAAATTTGTGACTGACCCCTATTTTGCAGCAAAAAAGAAACTTCAACTTTAAACATCTATTACTCGGCCAGTTTTAATCGCAGAGGAATGGGACTTTTTTGTATTACTTGTCAGTACAATAAGATATTTTTCCTAAATATCACTTATAGGACCTGGGGACCGTATAAAAATTTAAATTTGGTAATTTTTTAATAATTGTTTTTCTTGACGCAAATCGCTTTAAAACTACTTCTTTATCTCATTTAAAACATTTTTGCAATTGGAACTATATGTCTATGACTAACGGTTTAGGAATTAGTCATTGGACACCGTTGAGACCGGACACCCTGTATAAATTTTCCTTTTTCAGTAATATTCCGTACATTATACCGGCTTATGAAATTAAAACCCTAGTCTATTAATCTCTATAAGATCTTAATCCATATAATAATAATTATTCCAAATTGCGCAAATCTAAAAATGGCTCTAACAATTTATATTTCTTTAATAAAACTTTCATTATTTAAATTCCTATTAAATTCCGCTATTAAATCCCGGTATCATATTCCCCTAAAGTCTTTATATAACTGCTAAAATATTATTATTATCCCGTCTTAAAGAGAAAACCGTCTTATTTCAATTCATTCTTTTATTTAAAATATCCAGGTGCTAGCTCGAATATTTCAAAGATTAAAACTTCGCAGACATAAATTCATTTTCATTTATCGTCTGTCACGGGGAAAGAAGGTTATTTTTAGCACAATCACGACAATAGGGATTAAACTTTGTTTACCTTTACTACATCTGGGGCTAAAATGTAGAATATTCTCGAACAATCTTTTGGCGGAAGTATAAATACTGAGTGCTGCAAACAGTCGGGGGCGCAGTCAGAGAAATATGGCGTAGAAATAGTAGAGAGAGATCGAGATTACAGAGGTAGATGGAATTTACATTCTGCATTAGCATTGACACTTAAAAAGCAACCTACATTGGTCTATGGTAATGATCACTTGGAATGATTTGCTGCGTTTTTATTGAGATGTTGTTGGAGTTGTTAAGAGCTGTGTGAGAGATCTAGTGAATTTACGAAGGTAATAAATGGCTGGTAATAGAATGAAGCGAAAAGGATTTCTTAGCGAGAGATGGAATAGCTTTTAAGCTAACTGGAGGATGGATCGTGTTTGGTTCTTTTTTATCATCGGTAAAGTGGAGCATTTTCCACCTAGACTCAAATTATGAGAATGTTAATAAAGTGGAATTGTTTTCCGATCGACTGCATTTTTTTATGAACTCCGAGTCTAATATTCTCAACAACTATGTCGGCTTGAACGCCTGTGTGTTTTATAACTGGAAACCCCCATCATCTTTCGACAATGCCTGCTGCTTGCCGTCAAATCATCACATATATATATATATATATATATATATATATATATATATATATATATATAACTATTTATATATACAGTCGTATATTAACATATAAAAAACTACGGGTGTTAAATTTCCGCATATAAATCCATGTTTCAGATCTTGCATAACCCATGTAATCAATGTTTTAAAAAAATCATCTCCAGAAGAAATAAATATCGTCATAAATGGGCCAAAAATCAGTGCTTATATATCTATTTCCGTTATACAAATTTGCCTTACAATGAGTGACTTATGCGTGCGTCCTATAGGCTACTCGCAAGATGGGGGCAGGGAAATGCATTGACCTGATCATTGAGTTCATTCGGAACCTAGATGGACAGAATATTTCGAACTTTTTCATTTTTCAGAACCTGTCCAACTACATATACGGAACTCGTTTTAAAAATTCCGATAATTATTAAAAATGGAATAATTTTTAAAAGTTAATTTAAATTTAATTTGTTAATTAAAATTAACGGTTTTTATTTCGAAACCTTTAGAAAATTATCTTAAATTTAAATTAGGAACCGTTAATTTTCTAATTTAATTTTAACCGTTGAAATAAAGAAGTCTAATTCTTAATTCTAAATATTGTTAGAATTCCGTCTGTATTCTATGCTTAAAACGCTTGATTTTCTTATTAAACGTCTATATAACCAACGGTTAAGAAGAACATTATTAACTGTTGGTCTAATATAAAAGAAAAGTTCCGAAAATTATAAAAAAAACAGTTCTAAACTTTAAACTTCAAATTAATTATTTTTCAAAACAACAAATTGGAAATGGAACTTCGCAAAAAACCAATTCGAAGCAAATATATATATATATATTCGTTATCAATATAATTGTAGTGTAATAATCAATAAGATGTTTTCGATTAAATCATTTAATGTATCATGAACAAATACATTTCTGCGACGACTTGACGAAAATTTATTTCTGAGCGCAAGTTTAAGGAAAGGAATCTAAACATAGTCCTTAATACTGCCTAATTCTTATCAAAATAATATTTCGCTAAGAATTCTTTTGGATTGCTAAGCTGTTTTTCGGAAGTAACTAGGAAGTTATGCTTCATAGACAAATTCAATAAAGGAAATGAATTAACCTGGGGGAAAAATAAGTACGGCTTAGCTTATTTGCTCAATAAATTAACGTAGAAAGGATAACTATTTTTAATTTGTAGTTTGTGTTTCATGAGATCTTTGCCTGATGAAATTATCTAATTAAATGACTCAGTGAAATAGTATACTACTTTGTGACGAAGATTCAAAGCTTTATTTTGATATGCAATTTAATAGTTTGCATTGCCAAACGTATAACGTGTCGCTAAAGATTGCTTATTTTACTGAAGAAAGCTTTTATGAACTACCCCGAGACATTACTATTAATTAGATTAAAGCAGCATAAAACATTCTTTATATATCTATTTGAAGAAAAATGGTGTTTTAAGCGAAATACGATTAGTCCAATCCTTTTCCACATCAAATGAATTAGTCTGGAATTTCGATCTGTGAGAAAAACTGATTCCTTCTAGTGTCGTCCTAATTCCATTTTCCTTTTGTCAGTTAATAAGAAAATCATATAACTTGGAACATATTTTGCAGACTCATCAGTTTTGTTTTAATGGATATAGCGTATCTAAAAATACGTTTCCTTCATCTAAAAAACAAATGTCTAATGTAAAGATACTTTTTTTCTTTCCAATATTTTTTTCTTTTTTTCTTTTTTTTTGCATGTGAATCTTAACGAAGTATCAAAATGTCACTTAAATGTGAATTAAAATTTAGAGGTAAATGTTAGTTTTATGCGTTATGATGTTCACATTTAAATTATTCACATACAAATGAGTTTTAATACGTACATACTATGATTGCATATTAGAATTGTATTGGTAATTTTGTTACTAATATAAATGACCTGTTTTATTTTACGTATATGTTTCTTATACATATACTTGGTATATTTATTTTCTCCCGGGCACACTTACATTTATCTATTGTAGCAAATTTCTTAATTTATCTACGAAAGTGTGGAATGATCTAAATTATTTGTACAATACGTCTAGTTTTCGATTTTTGGACAATGCAATAAGTCGACAACGTGAAAATAACAAAATTTTAAATATGCGTGTACAGTAGTCTGCAAATAGCTCTTCTGGAGCTTCCAAAGATTCATACACACATATTTACAATTTCTTCTAATTTCACGTTGTCCATTTATTCCTTAATATATCCGCCCAAATTTCAATTCTCCCATTTTAAATATTTTATTCTGTCTTACAATAAATTGGTTAATTATTGCATTAATTATGAGCACTCAGTGAGACCGAACATATGAAACGCATGCACTGTAAAAAAAATCTGTAGCTCTTCAGATGTAAAGTTACATGCTTACTAAACATTCATCTGTAATTGTACAAATGAAGCTGTAAATCTGCAAAACTATTTTTTGTAAAGCTACAGAAATCTGCAGATTTACAAACGAGTTTGCTAAAATTACAGTAATCTTACTAACATTTTATCTGAAACACTGGTTGCAGTTACATGAATAGTTCAAGGCATCCCAGTTTCCTAAAAACTTCTTAGTAAACTTACAGATTTTTTCATTTTTGGTGCGAAAGCGTATCTGTTATATGAATTTTTGTTGTTGCCGTTACATAAGAAGTTCTAGGAATCCCAGTTTCCTAGAAATACTTTAGTAACTTTACAGATTTTTTACATTGTACTTGAAGCTTTGGAACATGTTAGACGGATTAAACTGAAGATTGATTAATTTCAGTTTAATTTGAGAGTTATTTCATTAATTACCATTTATTTTAAATATTACCTTATGGATAAAAGTATATTTTAACAACTTCATGAAACATCGAGAATGATCTACATTTTTGAAATAGACTTGGTTCTGCTATTTTTCAAATGATTTAAAAGACTATAAACTACTTTCAAATTTTCTCACTAAGCGTGCTAAAGTCACTCACAAGTATATTTTAAGAATTTTTTAAGTACAGCCGGAATTTAAATAGCAATCTGTACCACATATTCTATTGAGAGTTAGTTTTTCGACACGGTTTTTCAATGACGATTGATGAATTTAATGCAAGATAGAAATTAAACTTAAAAAAAGAAAAATAAATATTTTTTTTTCTGAAACCTGTGTATATAATTACTACACAAAGCAACGGTCATTAAAAAAGTATGTTACAATCTGATTGGTTTCAATTTTATGATTCTTTCATTTTTTTATATATATTTTAAATGAGTACTTAAAAACATACTGTGTTTAAGCACATATAATCTGTAAAGGAGTATAAGAAAACGTATAATTAATGAAAACGTATTGTTCAATTTCAATATGTAATCCAAAATTAAAAATAGGTTAACTTCTTTTATTATCGATAGTTTTTGAAAGCTATTTATGAACTAGGACTTCTCTCAGAGGGATTAGTCTAAGCGATGTTAGTGAGAACTTAGATTTAATAATCACACTCGTCACAATAATAGAAAATGAGATGCTGTGTTTAATTGACAGTACGTGGCCTGTCTAAAATATCTTCCACCTTTGTCCGAAAAAAATACATAAGTTACCTGACAGGTTTGCTACCCTTATTCCTTTCGAAGTAGGGCCCTTGCGCCTCCGCACAGACAAATCGGCATTGACTGCAGCTCTAAGTTATGACACGAGATATGGAATATCTCGTCTGCATAACCTATGAGCTGTGAAAATGTCTTTTCGAGTGATTTGCAAATCCGTACATATTTTTCTAATAAATCATGCAAGCTAAAATACATCAATATTAACCCGATAAAAAAAAAAATTACCCGAATAAGTTACAACATAAAAAATTACCTAATGACAATTTGGAAAGTGACCTTATGATTAAATCTCTAGATTAGGGAAGCTGAAAAAAAAATTGCATATCAAATTTAAACAGACACTTTTTTACACTTTTGCTCAGAGAAGTAACATTTTTACAAATACTTTCGTGCAACTTATTTGTTGTTTCATACGGACATTTATTCAATGTTAACACAACTTATTAAATGCTATATAAGTAGCTAGCCGTTTTGTTGCTTTTAAGTTGGATGTTTATTTTTTAGGGGGGGGGGATATAGTTTTATTAAAGATTTAAAGTTTCTATGCCTAACAATGCAAATTATTGGTAAATTAGAATGTTTTCCGATCATTTCATCTTTTTAAATTTTGTATTTTTTAGAAGCCATTCTAAGAGAGCATTTATATCTTAAAAGTATCCCGTCCAAAAATTTCAACTAGATAAAAAGTTTTTAGGTCAGCAGTAGCACAGAAAAAACCCCCGAAAGTTTTCCCTTTCTGCATCATTTTACATAGCGAAATTTTTAGAAATTGTTCTATTGCAATTATTTACATCTTAAAAGCAACATTCATGCAAATTTTCATCTTTATATCTCTAATAATTCCATGTGCGTCGTTATTTAGACTATCTTTAGAACTTTGTCAGCTTTATTTAGTGTTAATTTAGATTTAAAAAAAAATCATTCTATTGCGTGAATTGCAGTTTGAATTCTTCCTATAACGAGCATTTATATCTTATAAGATACTACCATGCCAAATTTTAAGTTTCTAGACCCAACAGTATCACAGAAATTGTAGATTAGATGTTTCTTATGGTGCACCCTTTTATTTATTTATTTTCTTTAACTGACCGGCATTAACGACTTAGACGTAATAGCAATGTGAAATTTCAAAATTTCTTTCTCTAATAATTCCAAATAAATCGTGATTTAGGAACTTTCTAGAACGTTTTACGTTTATTTCTAAATTTAAAATTTCGAACTGACAGTTGGGGATGTTCCTTTGTAAGTTAAGCCAGAACTGTCTGGCTATACTTTTACCCGATTAGGCACAATTCTTTAAAACTATAATAGAAACTTAAATCAGGATTCTGAAAGATTCACTCTTATCTTTTCTGAACATTTTGATATAAAAGTTTTCTTGGATTCTCATTTGAACACAAGCTTTTAGAATTATACCCGCTCAATAGCTGAAGTGGCGTTTCCAAAACTTTGAAGTCATTTTTCTCCAAATGACGTTTTTGGGAATAATGCGCACGATATCGAAAAACTTCTGAATAGTTTTTCATAAAATTTTCAAAACAACGTTTCATGTTAATATGTACAAACCAAACATAAAATTTCCTTTTTATTGTTAAAAAAAATATATTTCTTTAAGTGATTATGTTGTTGAAGTTTTCAAAATTTTGTTTTAGCTAAATGCAACTTTGTATTAAAAATATAAAAATGCTTTACATACAAATTTATTTAGGTTCAGTGTAATTATTATAATCTGAGGTATAAGCAGGCTCCAAAATTTTCATTCTATTTGCAAAATTTATTTTGTAAAGTAAGGTAATTGCTAAGGTAATTATGTTCAAGGTAATTGCTACTATCTGAAGTATAAGTAGGCAGCAAAATTTTCAGTCTAGTTGCAATAGTTATTATCAAATCGTGCGCGTAAGCTTTTATACCAATTTTCTGCTCGTCAAATATATGACAGTTTGGAGATCCCTGTAAATGCTTTTTCTGCCTCTTGATATTTTTTAAATACACAAAAAGAAAGAACACACTTATATCTTCCATATTAATAAAAATTGTGTTGTAAAATTGTATACATTTTAAGATATTAAATGTTGAAAATGGTCTCTTTTTTTCATTTTTTCCAATTTTAAGAATCCTTAGACCCCTTAAGTCTTTCTGTGAGTTCTGCGTTACATCATCATGCAACAACTAATGATTAGATCTTAATGAAATTTTCCTTAGATTGTCGCCAATTTATAATATTCTACAACCATTTTATGAAAATTATGTAATTTGTAAAATGCAATGTTCATTTTTTAAAATTTATTTTCTGTAAATATTACTTATTGCTTCTAAGAAAGAAGTTCCATGACGTGTTTATGCGGTGAATTTCTTTTAAAATGTAGAATGAAATTATTTACTTTTTTCCCTGAAAATTTGAATGACGTTATGTAATACAAATGTAACATTTCAGGTCGCTACGCCAGCAAGTAAAAATTAAAAGAAAAATATACATGTTCCAAAATACTTTTAATAAAAAATAAATGTTGACAAATATTCTGTTTCAACTTCAAAGAGAAAACTGTCGCCACTCATTCTGAAAAAATGAAAGCTATAACTATTCCATTTATATTTACATAAAAATTTCTCTAAATGTTTCACGAAGCATAAAATAACAGCAAACTCTTTTCATAAAAATAAAAATGTGAAATATGTATGTTATTTGCATTTTGATAAAAACATTAAATTTCTTTATCATAAGCATTTTTATTTTACTTTTTTTCATTCGGTATATTGTGCATTTTAACATATGTTTATAGAATAGCGTTTCAAAAGTTCTTTTTCTGAACATTTTACAGTGAATTTCACATAACAAAATGAAAAACACGTTTCAGGCAACAAATATCGACGTTTCCTGAAAATCATTTCGATGAATTTTGAGTAGATAATTTAAATATTCGAATATTTATATTCATATGCACAAAATATGTTTCCATATTTACGATGCAATGATTTATGACTAAGCATTGAATTTTCAGTGAAAATTCGAATAAAAGTATGACCTCAAAAGTTAAATAAAAAATTTTCGTTATGTCAGACGAAAATATTTCTATCGACATGTAAAATGATTCAGATGTATAAAAAATATATCTGTTGCAATCACAGAGAAAATTTTGAAAACTCATCATATTCCATTAAATACGCCATGTGTTTTGTAACGCCATGTGTTTTTAAAAAATAAAAGTTCATAATACTTCCAGCATGTAGATTGAAGTGTTTCTTCTTGCTGTCAAAAATAATTAATACCCATTTAACTTTAAACAAAATATATCGAGCTGTATACTATCCGAAGTAGCAAAGATTGCTGGTCCATTGTTGACAGTGGGTTGAAACCGTTAGGAAACTGTAGGTATACGTGGGTCAATATCACAAAATACGAAAATTGCACTACGAAAATCGTACTATAAAATTTCTATTTAATGTTATATAAAGTAATTTTCTGTTTTACATTCTAATAAAAAATATTCTTAGAAATATTTTCAAGAGGCATTATATTCATAATAACATAAAAATAAAGCAATTAAAAGACTTAAAATTTCAGATTGTCATTTTCCTGGCATGTCACACTGTGATGTGTGCAAAGTAAAAGGCTTTCTGCTATCATGTTCAAATATCTTTTTCTAGTTTTTTAATTTCTAATGAATAATTATACCTTATATAATACATATATGTGGAAGGTAAGAAGTTACATATTTTAGAAATAATTTCCCATAATTAAAGTATGATTGTCACTGAAAATGAATGTCATTGTCCTGGCCTGCTCATTTTAGTTAGGAGGTATAAAAATGGCGCTGCAGAATAATTCTTTTCGTTCTTGACATAGTTGAAGTCAGAAGTAGTAAAATTATTGCTACCAGCAAGGTATTTTAGATATTTCTTTGAAAATAATATGTTTAAAGACTAAAAATTGAGTAGATATTTATTATGTCATTTTCATGGCTTCTATAAATTACAAATAAAACTTAAAATTACACTGAATTTGAGGTACTATCGAGGAAACATGTTCCTTTAAACAAAATTAAAATGTTAGATTTAAAATTAAAAAAAACGAGAAAGCGAAAAATGTTTTAGAATGAAATTGTCATTACCCTGGCATACATATGCCAAGAAAATGACATATAATTATAATTACATAAAAAGGAACTTACGCTGTTCAAACTTTAACAATTTTACATATAAATTCACTTATTCAGCTGTTCACCTAACATTTCTTAAACAATCAGAAGCTTTGAAACGATTTAAATTTTCAAAATTTTTGTTTTTCAAACCTCTATTTTGGAGCGTATATAACCAGCTAATGGTTGGACCCTTTTTGTGTTTTTGTTGAAAAATTTCTCGTGGGAATATTACGGTAAGGCGATATTTTTTATTATAGGGCAACGAGAGACAACATTTAGCCAAAAAAGAAATGAAAATTTTCAAGGAAACAAGGATCTTGACATACGGCAGCACACATGCTCATTATTTACTCACCTATAACTTGAACACTGGAAAAACAATAAATAGAGTTTTAAAAAGAAATTATGATTTTGAAATATGAGAGCGCAAATACATATTTCTTTTCTGTATTTTTGCACTTCTGGAGTGTTTACTTATATGATTGTGTAATTAAGTGTTATGAAATTTATTCTCATCGTAACAAAATAGAAGGTGTGATGACACTGCGCAGCAAAAAAGGACAGATGATTTCGTTATGCAAAATATGCATAAAAAGCTTTTTTAATGCAGTGAAATTTTGCGCGTTTTGTTCCTGGAGTTTCGATGTTTCATCATGTAGCATTTATGTACAATTCTTGAGTATTTTAAATAAAATAAGTTTGTCGCATTTATGGGTCGTCAGGTTTCGCCACAATGACCTTACCTAATGATTGTAATGGGGATTTTGAATTTCTAGTTTTAACAGCTATGGCCGAAAATATTTTGTTTATTTGACTCAATGCCAAATGCCTTTTATTTTTGAATAGCTCAAATAACATATCCCAACACTGTTCTAAATTTTTCTCTTTTAAGAAAAACACGAGAATTAATTTTAGCGCATTTCCACAGCTGATGAATGCAAATACTGCAGCCTCTGAATATAGGATTTTTTTCCTTCAAGTCGTAGATTAAAACAATTATTCGCTCACATAACATATCCCGGCACTGTTCTAAATTTTCTATTTTAATGCAAACACGATAATTAATTTTCCCGCACTTCCACAACTTACGAATGCAAATACCGCTGCTTCTAAATATATAATATTTTTTTCTTAATCATATTTAACATTTACAAAATAAAGAAAATATGAACAATTCATAACAATTCGTAAATCAGAATATAGTATGCTAAAATATATCATATTAGGTGCAAAATACAAAATGTAAAAAAATAATCTCAATAAACAATTAATTTTAAAAAATAAAAAAACCCGACTGCGTAAAAAGCGAACTAATTATTTCTTATCAATGTGAAACTATTTTGTTTTTGCAATTCCTACTATTAGCTCACACTCTCACTATATATATCGTGTTCAAATTTTCAATTGTTAATAAAATACTTATTATTCATCCTATGAAGCTCAAATAATTTTTTTTAAACTTGTAGTGGATGACACTTGATGCTAATCCAGTTTTTGTCAAATATTAATTCATTAATTTAATTAAATTAATTAATTTTCAATAATCGAAAGAGCCCTCTTCTTGATCAAGGCATTTTAAGCGCCACTCCAGAGGAAAGAAAATTCTCTTTTTGACCTAAGTAGGAATTGACTTAAAATATTTTTTTTTATATTACTTGTTTATATTACTTAGCTATTTTTTTATAACTTGTATTGATGACTTTTAAGTTGTGTTTAAATGTTAGTTCCTATCTATAAACACTGTTTTGATGAGGTCTATAGATGTCTATGATGGTTAGATTTGCAGTAAAGCTAGAGATCCTACCTACATAACATCCAGGATGTATAATATTTTAACGGAGCTTCTGACTGTAAAATAGTCAATGAAACTTCATTTTCATTTTGAAAGACCTATCTAATGATATGCAACTAAGTAGAGTGCGTAAAAATGTTTTTCGTCGCTTTCGCCCTTTTGTAT
This sequence comes from Maratus speciosus, assembly GCA_963932465.1. NCBI lineage: Eukaryota > Metazoa > Arthropoda > Arachnida > Araneae > Salticidae > Maratus > Maratus speciosus. Next base: position 374,360,401 of record OZ010788.1, on the reverse strand, counting down.
TTTACGGCCGCCATTTTGAATTTATAAAAACAAAACCTAGCCTACAACCATCGGGCCGTTAAGACAAATTGATAGAGACATCATTCATTAAAAACCATCCAGCCGTTGGGATGTTTCGAGGGTATAAAGAAATCCACATACACAGATACGCATGAAACACATAACCCTTCTTTTCAGTCGGTTAAAAATAGATTAATAACTACAACGTTTTTAGATTTTTTATATTAATGTATATTTTTCACGTATAAACAACCACTATGGTTTAAGTACCCGATTTCGCCAGATCAAAAGATATGGATAGGAAAATATAGAGAATTTTGTAAATAATTAAGAATAAACTGAAATAATTTTGAATACACCATAAATAAGGAATTTGAAAATCTGTCTAAACTACAACTAATTTAAGTTGCAAAACATATTCAGATTTCATAGTTGGTTTCCTACCCCAGTTACCTGAAAATAAAACACGCACAAGGAATATGCACTTAAACAGATGAACACTTAATACATTTAACATAATACACATGGGAAAAAACTTCATAACACATAGACAATGGTGACTTTAAGTTACAGATTTATTATTTGATTGCAGACTAAATTTCGAATAAATGCATAAGGCATGGAAAGAAATGTGATTTTGAGAATTAAAGATTTGCAAAAAATCTATTTAAATTGCTTATATAGGGTGGTCCATCTATTGGTTCTTTTTTATTATGAAAGAAAACGCATTTTTTATGAGAGACAATTGAAATTCTCTATTGAACATAGAAGTTGGGTCACTGCCATTTATGTATGGAATACAATATCACACATGTGGCACCGCGGCTCCGCTTACATACCATCATCCGAACATCAAAATTTTCGCTGAATTTTTCGAGAATGGGCGGGTGCATGGACAAAATTTCATCCCAGATGTTACGTGTAAGTTCTTGGATTATGCGGGGGCATTGGCGTACAATTTAAGTTTACGAAAACCCCGAAGAAAATAAGTCATTGGTGTTAAATTGCACGATCTTGGCGGAATATTCACATCATAATTTCTTGAAATTACACGATCTGGAAATTTCTCGTTCAATAAGTTGATAGTTTTGCGAGCAGTGCGTGCCGTTGCACCATCTTGTCATACAAATAGCGTACATAATTACAAATGGCATACATAATTACAAATGGCATACATAATTACAAATTAGCATACACATTTGACAGTTCATAGATGCATGACACATGACAGCTGACACAAATAACCTGTGAAATATTCATAGTTAAGTTCAGAACAGAATCAAGAGACGGACCACCCTATATAAGACTAAAAATTTTGAATAAAACAATCAACACATAATCATCGTACTTGACTTGTATACTTTTTAAACTTTGGAATGTAAAAGAATGCAGCAGAAAATGAATTAAAAGAAAAATAGTTTTCTAGATCTTTTACAAAACCAAAATTAGAATAATTACTTCTCCCCATTTCCTATCTAGCTAAGGCAATATAAGGGGATCTGATGCATATCCAGCTTGTAGCCCAAAATAGGCGCCATGTCGTAAACTTTTAAAAATTTCTGTAAAAACACAGTAAAAAATCCAAACTATCTGTAAATTTAGTTCTCTGTTAAATTTATTCGATTGAGTTTCTCGGCCATTATTTTACAGACATTTATCTTTTCTTATATAAAATTCCCTCTAAGGATTTCCATGTATTTATTTAACAAGTTGAGTGCAACGGTAACTGACACTAAAGCGCTGAAAAATTTACTATGCTTTAAGTAATTTTTAAGAAAGTATAATACTGTAATAAATAAAAGGTAGATAAATTTTAAATAAATTTTCTGTAATTATTTAAAGCAATATATATATATATTTAGTTTTATATCATATTTTAGGCGTCAGTCATCGGTGAATGACGCTTTTTAAACGGTAAATTCAGTGTTAGTCACTGGCGACTTACGTGGCGCTTAACGTGTTAAAGATATTTTTATATTTTATATAATCTGTAATTCAAAATGCACGCTTTATAATGTTTTAAAAGTTTTATTATAAATATTAAAGAAGAAATTTTATTTAAAAATTATTGTAGTAAAATTTAGAATAGTGGATTTAGCGGGGATTTTTTTTATCGAAAATCACTTTGCCGTTGTTTCGATCACCATGTGCATGAAGCTTCATAATTTTTAAATTAAATGAAAAGTAAAAGCATTTCTCGGCTGAATGATACAATACATCCTTTGCGTACAGTAACAACAGCTCCCATAGAACATTGAGCAAGTTTTGCTCATCTCCAACCTAGGTGAATCCGGAACAAATCCCGGCAGGCTAGAAATAAATATTGTAATAATTAAATGGTACAGAAGTACAAACTAACTCAAAAAATTTTAATTCCTCGAAGTACAAAAATTCCTTGATTTCGCTAAATAAATTAAATTGTTAACATTAAAAATAAATAAACTAGATAAATTTATCGAATAATTTCTCTGTTATTTAAGGGAATCTCTGTTTTTCTAATCTCTTAAATTTTACATAAGAATTAAGATAATGGATTACCAGTAGATTCTCTGTAATTTCAGAGAAATGTTTTTAATAGTGTAGCCTGGCAACATCGTTAGTCTATAACCAAAGTTGGGTTTGCCGTGTTTAAAAGACCCCAGTCACTGTCACTCGCTGTCCGCCATTACTCCCTCTAACCGGGTTGAGCTCGAATTGGTTAATTTGGGTATAGATAACGGGGATGATTCAGTTTGTATTATGTGAGCTTTAGATCTACAGGTGACTACTCTGTCTGGATCGTCAGGACGAGGAGCTAAATAAACAGAGTTAAACTTTTTTCCAAATATATATAGAACATCTAAGTAATTTTTTAAAACTTATTCTATTCAAATTTCGTTTAAATATGAGGCTGCATGCAGAAAATACCTTACTTAAACTGTAAAAAAGTATGTAAAAAATGTTTCTTAATTTACAAAAATGTACTTGCAATCAAAAACGAAAATATACAATAACATCTTCAGAGTCAGATTCCGAAAAGAGTTTCTTTATTTTTAAAAACCTCAGAAAACAATTTATTTTCCGAAAATTAAAAAAAAAAAAAAAAAAAAATTTTATTAGCTACTCGACATTTTCGGAAACATTTCTGAGTAGCTTTTACAGTACATTTATCAGTTTCCTCAAATCAGAATATCACTTATTTGGATGCTAACTATTTTTAGATAAATATTTTGATATTCAGAAAACATGTTTAACAGACAAACATACAAAATTAATAGCATTAATATTAATATGAAAATTAACGTTATTTTATTACAATTGCACGCACAAATTCAGTTACGCAGCCGAAAATGTTTACTTGAGAATTGATAGGATCCGAAAAACCTATTTTCCTGGTACAGAAAACTGATTATCGAATTGTTAAAGCTACTAGGAAGCGGTTTCTAAAATTGTGGGCAGCTAATAGTACTTTAGTTTTATAAATTCTTCTTTAAATTTTGAAAATAATTAATTTCCGGTGATTTCTAAATATAAAGGAATAGTTTTAAGAATACCGGGTGACTCGGAAGAGGTTATTATATATTTGCGTTCGTGATTATTACATTTTGTAGATTAAGAAACATTCGTCTTTTACAGAATAGAAACCCATCACTTATATCGCCACCTCATTCAGTATCTCATTTCTATATATTAAATATTCTCCTCTATTCAATAAATGCAAAATATTAACTAATTTCGAGTATGTTTTGTTAATTAGTAGAAATTTCTTAATTGAGAAAATTAATAAAAGCTTTATACTTTATTAATTGCAAGCTAAAATCAATTTCAGTATTTTTTATCCTGTTTATTCATGACAGTTCATTAATAAATGATAATGAAGAAATAAAAATAGGTATTTTACTAAATGAAACATAGAAGGAAAAATAATGATAGAAGAAAATGAAATAATTTTAATGAAAGTATAAGAAAACGTATTACGCATTTTACATTTTTAATAAACAAGTTTTTCCCAAGCTATTTAGAAAATACACCGATTCCTTTAAATTAAATGCTTCCATTAGATATTTGTATCGTTTGTAATTAAGAATTAATAAATTATGTGTTTCTTGACAAGCCTTTTAAATATAGCTAATCACTTTTTTAAATACCAGACAAATTTAAAGAATATATATTTTGACATCTACCATATGATGTACATTTTTTAAATATTTGGACTCATTTTATAAATTTTAAATGATAAAATTTCGTTTATAAATATTTTCCTGTTTAAACAAATGAATATTTTATAAGTAATTTTAATTGCCTAATGTGGCCTTGTAAAACATCAAAAGATTATTTCACAGCCATTTAAAAGGGTGTAATGAATTATACTTTTTGTAGTACTTTTGTATTACATAAATTCTCAAATTTTAAACAGATAAACTGTTAAGAAAAATATTTGTAAATAAATAAAAAAAAAATTAAGCATCAAAAATAACGAAATGCAGTTAATATTTCATTTTCCCTTTGTGTGTGATTGAAATAAATTTTTCACTTTTCTGAATTATATTTTGAATTTTAAACAGAATTTGTGAAAGTAAGAAATAATTAATTTTCAGATTGAAAATTGCTTCTGTTTAGCAAATACAACATTATTAATAAACATTTTTAGACTTTAATACTTTCAACGTTTTTTCGAAAAAAATATATATAAGGTGTACAAAATTGGGAGGGTTTTTGAAGGTAGATGATTCAATTTCTCGTGGTTCATCTTAGCATTTGAGATGAAACCTTTTTTCGTAAGGTGCACCTGCTTTTATATATCGCAATCAAAAGTTGAGTAATTTTCTACTACGATAGTGCGATATTTGAATAATATATATAAATTTCAATATGTTTGATATTGATAAACATTATTATAAATCATCGCGAAAGATTTTGTTCCATAGGTCGTAATGTAACAGAATTCTTTTGAAACTCACTGCAAAGGAAATATAACTGATGCACACTTCATTTCCATTATCGAACATGTCATATTGAATATCAATAAATATATAAATTTCATGCGATCCGACTATATTTATATGAGTTAGAACACGGCCAGACATACAAACGGTCACAAAAACCGAATTCATAAATACTTTTCAACAATACTGGAAAGTTCTGCAAATGACATTTTTAACATAAAAGTATAAAAATTTACATCAAACACATTTTTATACAATTAAAAGTAAGAAAATTGCAAGAATTTCAGAACAAGACATTATTTTAATTTACAGTCGGCATCGTGAATTCATTTTGTACACGATGGCTGCCCTTCTTATATGCATCGTATTAATATAAAGTAGATACTTACCAATTGGTATATTCTTATCACGATTTGCAGTGTTCACCTCATTTTGGGCGTGTAGCCCTCTGGCTAGAAGTGTATTTTGGGACATGATTTAAATATAGTTACACAAATCGAAACTATTATAAGTTATTTTTAATTTATCAGTAAATTTACGATATTTATATTGCTTGAAAACTGCTTGTACAAATTTTTAATAGACGTTTAAGACAATAACTAAAATTACCATGTTTAGGACATTTAATAACACATACAATTTATTAGAATGTCCTCTAATTCTATTTTCGAGCGATAAAAATAGAAGGGGAAAATTATTTTAAATTTCCATATTTTGTAAAATGTGGTTTTGTTCAAAAATATATACATTCAAACAGAAAAATTAATTAATAAACAATGTACATGTAAAAGACAATTAACCTTGAGGGATGATTTTTCACTTAAAAGGTTTTAAACATAATATATATATATATATATATATATACAACCCTTGGCACAAAGTTTCCGATCATTGCGCCAACACTACCATTTTTTGTAAGAAAGGATTATTTATTCTCACTGTATAAAAATTTAACGATTATTAGCGATAATACATTTGTGTTATATATAATGCACAATAATATGCAATAAAGAAAAATCACTATACATCAGTTTATAAACAGAAAAATGGTGATTGAATTTTAAACACATAAGAAAAAAATATCCAATCACGCTTTGATTTGGAAACAAATAACCGATCACTGTAATCAATATTTAGTAAATCCATCTTTAGCTCAGATGACAGCCAAAATTCTTTGTGGAATGGACTCAATAAGCTGTTTACACTTATTGGGAGCAATTTTGCAAGGACATTCCCTTATAGCTTTACGCTGTTGTATAACATTCGTGATCCTTCGAAAATCGATTTTTCTTTTTAATATATTCCACAGATTTTCGATGGGATTAAGATCCGAACTATTGGGCGGCCAAGTCATGGTTTTAATTGGATTATTACCTGCATTTTGTAGAAATTTCTTCACTGATTTGGTGCGATGTGGAGCGGCGTTGTCATCTTGAAATAAGAAGTCATTTTGATCCCCGAACTATTGATCGATGCTGGGAAGCAAACAATTCTCTAAAATGTCAATGTAAACTTCAGAGTTTACTGTACGTAACACAATACACAACTTACCGACGCCTCATGATGTCATATAACTCCAAACTGTAAATGCAGGTGAAAATTTAGTCCTCGTATTGACACACTTATCACTGAACTTTTCACCAACTCTCCTCCAAACAAATATTCCACAGTCATCACCTGTTTCAAGATATATGCAAGATTCATCGCTAAAAATAACTTTACTCCATTTATCAAGTGACCAGTGTACATGTTTTTAACACCATTGCAAGCGCTCTGTTCTATGCTTCTTTGTCAAGTAAGGTTTTGTTTTAGCTTTACAGAATTTAAATTCTGCTGCATTTAGACGATTACGTACAGCGCGGTCACATACCTTTACGTTATACTTAGACCATTCGGAATTGAGTTGTTTTGAGGTTGCTCTCCGCTTCCTGTTTGCTATTTCCACACGTTTTCTGTCCTCCATAGGCGTCCTCCTTCGTGGACGTCCACTTCGAGGTAAATTTTCAAAGCTGTTAGTCAACTGATATTTTTACAAAATATCGCATATCGTACTTTGAGTACAATTTAATAAAGTAGCCACTTTCCTTTGTGAATTTCCATCTTGCAACAATTTAATCATGATGATTTTTAAATCGCTAGACAGGTTTTTCACACGACCCATTGTCCAGCACTTCCAAGCTGCATTTGATCTCGTAGCTGGAAGATTTCTTCATTTAAATAGGATTCAGATATTGTACGCATGCGCAGGCGCTCTTATCTGTCTTTAATATGCAAATGTCAAACCTGTTTACTCAGTGATCGATTACTTTTTTCCAACTTTCGTCTTGATCGGATATTTTTTTCTGACGAGGAGACTTTTTCGCCTGCAGTATAATTGTAAATTATATGATTGTTATATTGAATTCACTTTTCATTTACATTTTAATACGTGTTCTTTTATTTGGCATATTGTAAAACACCCCTATGCTCATAAATCGCGAAATATATGCTTCGAAATGCAAAAATCATAAACTTGATAAAACTGATCGGAAACTTTTTGCCAAGGGTTGTATATATATATATATATATATATATATATACATTAATATATTTTTTAAAGTTATATTCTTTTTCCTTGTTCTGTGAGGAGGCGAGCTAGTTCAGCCTAAATATATTCTTTTGCTAGTTTATATATATATTACCCCCTCAACAACGTGGTTTTTAAAAATATTCCCATAAACGTAATACACCTCGGTTTATAACGGGCTGCTCCGTCAATTGTGTCCAGAAATTCGCTTACAATTACCAACTGTGAGAGCTATTTCTGAACTATACTTTGCCTTTATCGAAAAAGTGAAAATGATATTTAATTGAATAGTTACGTAATGAAAATCAGGCAATTTTAGTCGTTTACGAATAAAATGAATTCATGAATGTGTTCAAAATTTCGCCATTTTGTATTTTAAATCAGACTTAAGTTGACGGAAATAAAAATACATTTAAGCGTTTATAGTGTTAGAAGGAAAAAAAAATCTTAAAAATAAAATGTGTTTTCTGTTCAACCAACTTAAAACTAACATAATGGTAAATAGACATTTATGAGACTTCAGCATAAGTTTTAGTATATTTACACTTTTTCTCTCCTCGCGCTGTTAGTTTCTAGTACTGCCAATCCATCACTCTCTTTAGAATCAAAAATAAAAAATTGTTTCAATACTACCAAAAGATCAATCTTATTGTATTAAAAATATACTACGCTGTGATTTATGATCTGAAATTCTTATTTACTAAGGCCCACCTTAAGTACTTATACATAATTAATTTCGAAAATCTTTCAGAGCATATTTATCATTTTGCAATGCAAACTTTCTTTGAAACTTGTCTAACTCTTGTATTTTATTCCTGCATGCCCATATATTATACTTTAATTTTTAAGGAAACATTAAGAAGCTTTAGCGCGCAAATATGAAACATTAAAAAATTACCAACTCTCATAATTTTATTGCAATATAATTAATACTAGATATTTTTTTATTTTCATATTTATAAACTTTTATTGAGTTGAAAGATTAATTATTATTTCAATCGATAAGATATTAAAATTTTGGATTTTGAGAATTAAAAACGCATTTGTTTGTAAGTCGTCAATCATTATCTTTAAAGACTAAATAATACTCCAGTAAACCAAAAATTGAGTTGAGAACACAGGGCAAATAAACATGTTTGTATGATATTCTTAAACCATGCAATAAATTGTCAAGGTTTTTATTATTTAAAATAAACATTGTAGTGGACTAGAAACTCACTTATATTTTGACTCAATTGTTTTGAATATGAACTTGACTTCAAACATTTAACCTGTGTGCACGACATATCTGTATACTTTATTTTACTCTAATTTCCCGAGGTGTGTAAAGTTCTGGAATTTAAGATTTGGTGTTTTCGATTTAGTTTTAAGCAAATTTAGGTTGCATCGTTCAATTTGCAGCACATAAAAGCTTAAGCGAATGTTTCTGTCTTTGGAATTTGCTGGAATCCTACCCGTGAGAACTAGAAGGCCTGTGTGGAGGATTGGAGAAGAATTTGTGACAGGTGTAAATGAAATTAGAGATTGTGGCATGCGCACATCCAATTGGTAAGAAATTTAGAAATATAGTTTGAATAAATAAAAGCTTGTTTTGAAAACCATGGGTTGATAACACTTGCAACATTTTTCTACGTTTAACACTACACTGAAAAAAAGTTCCATTTTACGGTATAACAATGACAGCTGGGACGCGAGTTTCTAACCGTAAAATAAGCAGTAATGTACCGTCGTATAAATCCGTTAAACATAATATTACTGCTTAACGGTGCATTATATGCTAATTTTACGGTTTGTTAATGCTATTTTTTATGGTTTTAAACTGGCACCCCAGCTGCCTATATTATACTTTAATATCAACAAATTTTTTTGCAGTGTAGAAGCACCTAGAAATTTTTCTCAAAATTTATAAAAACAAATGTACACCAGAATATTTATTTAAAACTTTTAAAAGTACTTATTCTTTTTATTTGTGTGTGATATTATAATATTTAACTCTTTCTTAAAATAATTTCTTTTTTTTTTAAATCGCAATATACATCTTTGTAGCAGTCAAATTGACTGCTGTGGCGATTCCTGCGTTAATGAGATTACATTGGCGATTAAAATAATCGTTACCTTGTATCTCAGATCAACATATTGGTAAAGCGAAAGTTGCTATCGACTTTCACTGTCGGAGAGCTTTCTTAAGTAAAATATTTAATATTTCATAGTTATTAATTTAGTGAGTGCACTTGTTTATTCGTAGCGAAATCTAGGCCAAATTTGTGAAGTGAGTCTGTCATACATGTGAAGGTGTCGACCCTCACATATTAATGGTAATAGTTTACCCTCCCCCCCTTTATAATTATGTTTTTTCTAAATTCTTTAGTTATCTGTCTGCATTTGGATTCATTTTAGTCTGTAACGCTCATTTCCTTTCATAAAAATTAAGCAACAATACTCAAAAGAACAACAATACGCACAATATTCAAAATTTATAAAAACGTTGTAGGATATTTTTGTTCAATTTATTCTACATAGAGGACAACATTACAATAGCTTTCTATACATTGTGCACAAACACTGGTGGAAATTGATTGGTTTTTATAACAAGAACTTCTATAATATTCATTAAAAATGAATGAAATTCCATACGTTATATATGCTATATACAACAAATAATTTAGAAAAATAAAATTTCATACATATTAATAAACTAAAACTTAAGATCAAAAATTAGATTTTAGTAACATAAAAACATGGAAATTGATTTATGAATATCACATTTAATTGAAATTAATAGTTAGTAAAGCCGCTTTTATTCATCAGATTTTCTTTTATTCTAGATGGCAATTATAAAACAAGATTTTGAATGTATTTCTGATCAATTAATTTCTAGTTTGACAGATTAAAGCTTTCAATTCTAAAAGTGATGTGTACTGAATCCAATTTGCTTAAATCATTCGAACAAGCTGTCCCCAAATGTTTTCGATGGTGTTCAGATCAGGACTAATAGGTGGATGATCTAAAAGAACAATATTCTATTCATCAAACCAATCTTTCATTGCATTTTAAATGTGAATACTTCCATTGTCTTGCATAAAGATGTAATCTAAACAGTAATACTGCCATGCAAATGGAAGAAGTGAATCTTCAAAAACAAAACTGTAATCAAAAGAAGTCTGGCGACCGTTTAAAAATACAATTTCGTATTTGCCATCATAAACGATCGCTGACCAAATCATCAAAAGTTCTGCTGAATGTAGATTTTGATTCTTTTCGGAGATCCCACCAATAATACGTCAAACAAGCCGGGACATCCAAATTAAATCTTTTACCGTCGTTGAAAATGACTTTCTTCCAATTCTCAGCTATTGTAATGCATTTTTCTCAATACTGAAAACGCATCTGCTAGTGGTGCAGAAGTAATTTTGGACCAGACTTCATTTTAGACCATCTCAAGCTTCGTGAAGAACGTAAGATTTGTCTAACTCTTCTAGAAGTAACAGGAAGGGGTAGATCTGCACAAATCTTTTTTGAAGTGTGTTCAACTTTGATGCAAGCTGAAGAATCCCCCTTTTCTCTCTCTTACTTAAACGTGGATTATATCTTTGTTAATTTTTTTGCAATACTTTGCTGGATCTTTTCTATAGTTATATATTACACCAACTGATCTATTAATTAATTTTACTAATTTCGGGAACAGACTTTCCATATCCTATACATGCATTGATTTTAGCTCTTTTTTCCTCAGACAAAATCTTTCGCTTACACATCGGGAAGAGTATAACTGAAACGTATTGTTTTCAAAATATAACGCTTTTTATGTATACTGTACATATCACGCTACCTAGTTTTATGCAAATTTTTGTCATATTACTTCGGAATAGCCATTGAAATGTGATATTTCATAAATCAATTTCCATGTTTCCATATTATGAAAATCTAATTTTTGCCTTTTTTTTTTGTTTGTTTAATATTCTGTGTGAAACTTTATTTTTGTAACTCTTGTGTTATACATAGTATGTATATCCCATGAAATTTCATTCATTTTTCAAGAATATTACAGAAGCTCTTGTTAGAAAACCGTAGTTTCATAAATCAATTTCCCCCAGTGTATATTTAGCAATTATTCAGCAATAATCCGTTTTACTCACACCTGTATGTAAAACGTGTTCTGATTAAGTTTGAAGATAAGATTGTCAATTTGCATACAACCAACGGAATGAAAAAATGTCAAAGGCGGGATTTGGCTCGGGCCTTTTTTAACTTATTTGGCTTTACACATAGTTAGAAATGCGAAAATGCATGCGATTAAAAAACAAGGGAATAGAGAATACATAAGTGAAAACCACTTTTTTTAATTGAAAAAACTAACAGATTTTTTACGTTTAATATATTTTTGTAAAATGCCCTTTAACAATACCAAAAGTCATTATTATATGATAAAATAGCAATTACACTTTAAAATGAGATTTAAAATTTATTAAAAGCGATGATTCTTTTTGGCTTCGTGCAGGTGTTAACCAAAGAAGGAGTTTAACCAATTAATGAAGATTTGGCTAATGACATCAACCTTTACTTCAGCCTGTTTTTTAGTTTGATCATTTCAGTGGTTTAATCGCAATGTTCGATTACATGTTTTTAAATTGTGTTATATTTATATTTTATTATTTTATGTATTTATTGATGACGTTTTAAACTTCGTTTTGGAATATAAGATGGAAACAAATGCCGAGCTGTTAATATTAATTTCAGTGCATGCAGGTTATATATTTCGCAATCGTCTGTACGTGATACAAATGCTAAAAATTATTTTAAAAACTTTAAAAAATGAATAAATTAGGATACATTTTAAAAATAAATCGTAGATGGAGTTTGCAAACAATTTGCCTTGGAAAGTCGTTTTCTTTTCTTTAATTGACGAGACGGGTAAAAATTGAAAATGTGTGATGTTTTGACGTTTAAAACGATGCAGTAAAAGCTAACTTTATTCGTTTGAAGTTGCCATCGTCAAAATGACGTCAGCATTAAGTAATAACACATTTATCCTTTACAATATAGAGTAAAACAGTAATTAATTTTTCAATAAATTCAATTCTCATACTTTCTACGAAACGTAAAAAACAGTGATTTTTTTTATAATCGAGTTTGGTGTCACGTCAATTTATTATATTCCTAGGAAAAATTTTGGGTGCTGTTGTTAATGACAGCATATTATCTACGTGAGGTATATGGGCCCGAAAAGGTGGATATTGCCCTCCAAGGTGGCCTTTATAAGGGATCCTAAACTTATGTACGCAAGAAAATCCAAGGTTCGAAGAAAACAACAGAAAACTCCGAACGATTAGGAAGACGGGCGCGATTGGGTTCAAACCCAGCACCTCCCGTCTACCAGCTTTGAGAGCAAAAACTCTCGGCCGCTGGTAGGGCCGAAAATTTTTGGGAAAACTGCAAGATGGAAGAACATGACTGACATTTATGAAATTAGGCATAATTTTCAAGATAAACATTGAATACCTATAGGAGAATGTTTTTATAAACAATTTATTTTTTCTTTTACACTTATTTTAAATTTGAACTTTTTTATAAATTTCATAATTAGGGCTAATTACATCGTGTAAATATTTGTGTTGACCAATATACCAAAAAGCATTGAATAGATAAATAAATGACACTTTTAGAATTGATATAACAAGGAATCTTTTCATGGTAACTTAAGAAATATAGCTGTAATTAATTAAGTATAGTAGAAATTTGTTAAATGTAGCAGGTATCGTAAAACTAACAAATATTTACGTTTTCATAGCTTAGAGCATGTAGAGTTTTCATAGCTTAGGGAAGCATAAATCCTAATAACGTCGTTTCTTGGGTACTTTAGGTTAGTATTAATGTTACACCGTTGAATCGTAAAATTTCAAGTACTAGAGTTCAGATTAATTGTTTTAAAACTACAGAAAAAATATTATTATGGTGACAAAACAAACATTAAAAATGGAAATTTTCAAAACAGAAAAAAAAAAAAAATTAATAAAGATTTAAGTGCAGAAAAAGTATTAAAAACACATATAAAATTTATATGATTATTAGGGAATAAAATTTATATTTTTAATTTTTAATGGCTAATAGTTTTTATATTGCTGGAATTTTTTAAAAATTTAATTAATCGTTTAAATTTAAATATTAAAAGAAATATGCTTTCATAATTCTAAATGGTATATTAGCACATATTTTAAAAGTTAAAATTTAATTTATTGTTCAAAGTAAAAACTAAGTTAGCTTGGTCTATAAAAAAATAAGGCAGGCGGTAATTCTGAAGAAAAAGAACGATTATTACAAAATTGTACTGTATAATGGCGAGAATTGTCTAAAAATGTGTTCAATAATTGGTACATATGACAGAAATGAGAAAACTAGTTCAAAACACTGACACGCCGCTTATATTGATGATAATATAAGAAATTTTAAATACTTGAAACTACAGAAATTCCATTTGGAGAAATTAGACACGATTGCGGATTTTCATTTTGAAGATATTCAGTTCCGGTATTTGATTAAATACCAGAAGATATACCAAATAGAAGTGTGTATCAACTCATAAAGGTTTCATAATTCATTAAATATTTTTTTTCTGAGAGTATATGCATGTGTGCGTGATTATATATGAGTGAGCGAGTGAAGGTGGTATGTCGCATTATGGCTCAATCAACAAACAAATATTTTTGATGCAGTGAAAATGTGCTTGAAGGTTGAGACACGGGTTCCTAGACACACCTCTGTCTCCGTATTACCCTCCGAAGGCTCTGAAGAGACTACCTTTTCATATTAAGTAACATTTATTTAAATTATCCCTTTCAAAAATGTCTAGAAAATTTAAGAAAATGGAGTAAGAGGTCGTATCTTTATACATGACATTCAAGATTTGCAATAGTTAGTTTTTGATCTTCGCAAGGGTTCTAGTCCGTATTTCCCAAGCGCTCTGCAGGTTCAAAAAACCCCCATAAGTAACGACTCCAAACGGTTACGGAAATGAGTTCAACTTGGGTTCGAATCCATCACCTTTCATCTACCAGCATTGAGAGCAGAAATTTTCAGCCACTGGAAAGGACGGAATATACACTAAAGATTGAAGGTATGCCTTTTCATGTGAGGAAATGGGCTATTTACTTGCAGGGGAAATTACATTTTTTTTTAACTATATGCGAAAAGTTTAGGACATATGTATACTTTTACGAGTCAGGTTACACGTTATAATTAATTTTACTCCATGTATTAAAAAAAAGTATGATACTTTAAAATCTATTTCGTTTAAATAATTTTTTTTTTTCGTAAAATGGAATGGAGTTAAAGCTGTATCATGAGAAAAGTGGTTTAGAATTTTTTCCTAATATTATGTTTATACATTTAGTTAAAATACATGCAGACAATTGCAGTTTAAAATACATGCAGAAAGAAGGTGACTTCGAAAGTTCCATTGCATAGGCATTTTCTCTGTCTAGAAATATATTTTGCTGATCGAAAAACAAATGTTACGACTTTCTAAGAATTACTATTTGATCATAGATTATTATTTTATTAGCACTGACTGTCGTAAAGTTAAAAATTGTCTCACTCACAAAAAGGCATTTAATTTCAAGATTGGTTGATATATATATATTTATTTACTGGATGTATTTTAATACAATCTTGTTTTAAATACAAATTATTCTAATTCAGATTTTTAGATTTTATACAAAGAAAATAAATTACTTTGAAATCTATTATTTTCGTAGATAGAAATTGTTTCGTAGATAGAAGTGTATTGTAGATAGAAAGTAAGTCTGTATAAATTAAGTATATATATATATATATATATATATATATATATGTGTGTGTATAAAGTATAGAATTTGAAATCTATAATATTGTATGAAAAATACCTGATTTAAACTTTTACGTATATAAATTTTGTAGGGCTGGATGCAAGATATAACAGAAATGTAAAAGTTTTAAAAGTAATCGTTCTAGTATTTTATGTAGGACGACGCTCTCCTAAGCGAAAGTGTTTCGTACATATTAATTCTTTTTAAAAAATTTCTTTCATTTCGTGTGTCATATAGAAGCATACATTTTGATTGATCTCTGAGTATTCGGGAATTTTCCTTTTATCACACTATTAGAAAAATTCCGTTTCCTATGCTTAAATAAATATATTTTCTTTAAAACTTATTTAATTATTAGAAAATTTGCAAATTCGTATTACATAAAAGAAATTGCAATGACACAATTTTGTACGTAAAGGAAAAGATAAATTTAAGCTTGAAAATTGTTGCTAAAATTTCAGTTACTCCTAAAGATTTGGCAACAGGAAAGAAATTAAACAAAATTTATGTTAGAAAAAAATAAATAGTAATGCCAAAAAATAAAAATTAAAATTTCAATAATAATAACAAAACAAAATAAAACAAGAAAATATTATTAAAATAAATTTTTAGGGTACCCGGAGATGATTTTGGATAACCGACATTTTCTGTACTTAACTGACTTTGTTCCTTTATATACCATTAAAAAATATTTCTATTTTTTGTTTAAAATAACATGTTACACATTGATGCGTATGCTATCTGTTAATTCTTGTAATTTTTTATATATGTTTCTTTATCGTCTTGTAAATATTTCAATTGTATATTAATATATTGTAAACATATTATTATTTAAGATTTTGAAGATTTAGCAATTATAAAGAGAAAAAGTATAGGACAAAACCTAATGACTCTGTACGAAAGAAAATATAGAAAGTATGAGACTTTTTAATATTTACTTCATTGAATTACATAAAAAATATACCTATATGCAAAGTTGCAAAATTATTAATCCCTTTATTTTAACAACAAGTATTTTCAAACTTTGGAAAACTTTTTCAGATATATAACATTATTAGATTTATTAAATTTATCATTGAATATTTTAAATTAAACAGTAAATACAGTTGCGCACAAATATATAGTTTTAGACATTTTTCACATTCTTAAAACATCTAAACTGAGTAAAAAAAAAATTGAAAACAAGCATAATTCCCTCATGCACATGTTCTCTTTTAAGATAATGTATTGCTCGAAAGATAAATATATTTTCAGACTCAAAACAAATATTATATCTCTCTTCGTAATCAAATTTTGAAGTTCTACCCGATATATGCTTTCCATTAAGTTGCATTAAACCTTTTAAGCTTGAATAAACATGTCTGAGCACCGTCTGATCGATAATGCATCATATTTGAGCTAAAGTTTAAAGAAGAAAAATCAAAATGTAACTCTTAATGCATTTGCCAATTCCCATGCCAAATGCTACTCTCGGTAGCTACGTTGTTTTTCTGAAGTATCTTGAAAGTTATGCTGCGTCGGTAAACTTAATAAAGAGAACGAATGAACTTGGAAGTTAATTTGTATCCGATATTTTATTTTCTGAAATGCAAACAAAACGATGCATGAAAGTGCTTTTATGTCTTTTAGAGTTGTAGACTGATTAAAATGCTTTTATAACATACGCAGTGTAATAATTAGTCCATGTGTAAAACTTATTTGAAAGACTATAGTATTATGCAATTAAATAGATGTCAGGCTTTGAACGCAACTTAAAAGTATTAAAATGCATAGTGTAATAGTTTTGTCTGCCACGTGGAAGTTTTGTAACGTAATTAAATGTTTAGCTCAGGGTTGCCAGCTTGGCCTCTCTTTTATTTCAAAAATTCGTTATCACACCTAAAATTACTAAAGGAGAATATTTACTTTATGTAATTGTGAAACATCTGACAAAAAAGTAAGTAAAAATTATTGTTAAAAATTAGTGGTGTAAATTCGGAATTTTTCAATAAAAAAGAGGCCGAACTAGCAAACTTAATTTAGCTGAAAAGTATCATTTTATTCAATTGAAATTTTATTAGTCAAGTATATGTTAGTTACTAATGGTATAATATGAAGTTTTGTTTAGTGTAAATATTACATTATATTTAATACATCTTAATTCAATTTTTACTTTTTCAGATCAAAACAAACTCAGATTTTTGGAATAGATTAGAAAACATTTTCATTTTAACGTTAATGTGATTTATTATATTTAAAAGGAATTTAATAGACTCTAATTAATTTAAGAAACCTTATAATAAATTACAATAAAAGTCCAATTATCCCAACACACCAGTAATATCAAGCATCCTGATTGATAAAAGAAATGAAAAAAAATCATTTAAGAAGGGGAAAAACACCTTATTGAAGCAAATTTTTGCTTGCGTTTTTTTTTTTTATTTCGTTGAATCTGTTATTTAATTGTTTAAACCAATATTAATTTTTTTATAATAAATTGACATTTTTAAAATCGATTGTTGGATAATTCCAAGTTAGTATGTATGGGCCATGACAGAAAAGTATTATATCTAAATGTATCCAAATACCGAGTTTTATTATTATTATCATTATTAGTTGTAGTGATAAGGTACAGAAAAAGAAATTTATGCAAACCGTTTTAATGTCCTCGAAAGCCAAAAAGCATAAAGCAATAAAAGCCATAAAGCAATGCTAAAAATTTCTATTTAATTGGCATTTTAGAAATCAATTGTTGTATAATTCTAAGTTGGTATATAATGACTATGACAGAACAGCTAATGCATCTAATTGTATTAAAGTACCGTATTCAATAATTATTATTATTATTTGTAGTGAATATGATAATTTTTCAGGTTTTTTCTAAAGTGCTTGAAACCCTTATAAAAATAAGTGTAAAATTTATATTTAATTGGCATTTAAGGAATCAATTTTTGGATTATTCTAAGAAGAATATATGGTTAGTTGGTTGGTTGTGTTTATGAGGGCCAATTATCAACACGAGGGATATAGGCCTTAATGGGGAGAGTGCCCTCCGTGGTGGTCTTTCTGACGGAACCTAACCCATATTTACGCATGGAAATACACGGTTCGAAGAAAACTACGAAAAATCCGAACGATTAGGCCGACGGGCGCGATTGGGTTCGAACCCAGCACCTCACGCCTACCAGCTTCGAGAGCAGAATCTCTCGGCCACTGGTGGGGCGAAGAATATATGGGTAATGACACAAAAACTAATGTATCTAAATATATTGAAATACCGTACTTTATTAATTATTTTCAATACTGTGTGTGCTTTGAATATTGTATTGGAAAACAAATGTAAGCATTTTTTAAATGTCCTTGAATCCCCTGTTCCCTTATTTTAAACCAATTTAAAATTTATATTTAATTGTTATTTTTGAAATCAATTTTTGATAATTTTAAGTTGGTATGTAGTAATATATAGTGTAGTGGTTCATCTGTGTACTCGAATTTACGGCAGGAAGTGGCTTATACCTTTTTAATTAATATACTTCGTACCTATTTCTATCAATTTATATTACGCCATCTTACACAATACAACGATCGGATATTGCAGCTCAAGACCGGCGTGATCGAAATTTTATATTAACTATAATTATTATAAGCAGCGTATGTTCAATTGAATATACGTGCATAAACGTGCATTTAGGGGTTAGTAGGTGCTTGAATATTGTACTTAAAAAAAGTGATTTTTTAAAATTTGTGTTATAATCTGGAATGCCTTTGTAAAAATATTAAGAACTTCACAACATCCTAAACTGTTTAATTAATATACTGTTTAATTTTTACAGCTTTGCAGGAGCATATTTTATTGTAAATACCTTTATCGCAAAAAAAAAATAATCACAGACAAGTTACATACAATATGTAGAATAGCATATAGATTTTTAAAGCATTTAACGGCTGATATATAACCAAAAAAGGGATCAATAAAGTTCGAAGGCAATAGCTATAGCACTATGTCACAAAACCATCACAAAGGCATTGAACAGTGTAATACCATCCTAAAATATGGTGTCCTGCGAAAGAATTCTACAAGCAAATAAAAAAGTCGATTTTACTTGGAAGGTACAATGTTAGCACAGTACTATTGTCCTACCAAGATTCTGATTAATCTCTTCATATAGATTTTAGTATATAGTTTTGCACAGTTAATTAGTATACTCTTTTATAGAATAATTTGATAGATAAAGTCCGAATTGCACCGTAACATAAATGTGTAGAAAAACATAAAAGACACCTCACCGACTGATAATACTATATAGATTATTATCAAAGGTATTTTGATGCCTTTCTGTTAAGGGGTCTCATGACTCTTAAACCTTCAAAATTTTTGAAATTTTATTTTTTTTTTTAGATCTTAAACCGCTATGTTTTTTGAACATTTTGATATAAATGTTTCCTTAAAATTCCTTTTTGAACAGGAAGTATCGCTTTTAGAATTGGCCTCACCAGTGGCTGAGAGGATGTGCTCTCGAAGCTAGTAGACGAGAGGTGCTGGGTTCGAACCCAGTCGCGCCTGTCGGCCTAACCTTTTCGGAGTTTTCTTGGTTTTCTTTGAAACCTTGGATTTTCATCCGTAAATATGGGTTAGGTTCCCTTAGAAAGACCCCCCACGGAGGGCACTCCCCCTAGAACCTATATCCCTCGAGTTGATAATCGGCCGTCAAAAATCAACCCAACCCAACGCTTTTAGAATTGTACCCGCTCAATAGTTGAAGCGGTGTTTTCGAAAATTTGAAGTCATTTTTCTCCAAATGACGTTTTTGGGCATAACGCGCACGATATCTAAAAAATTCTAAATATTTTTTTGATGAAATTTTCAAAATATATTTTACATAGTAGTCTATGTAAACGGAACCTAAAATTTCCTTTTTATTGTTCAAAAATATATTTCTTTTGGTGATTATACTGTTGCAAATTTCAAACTTTTGTATTAGCTAAATACAACTTTGTATTAAAAATATAAAAGTTCTTTAAATTCAAATTTATTTATTTTTAGGGTCATTATTAGAATCTGAGGTATAAATAGACACCAGACATTTCATTCTATTTGCAAAATTTATTTTCTAATCCTGCGCGTAAGTTGTTATACGAATTTTCTGCTCGTCAAATATCTGACAGTTTGGAGCGCCCTATAAATGCTAATTCTGCATCTTTCAATTTTTTAAATACATGAAGTGAAAGGAAATACTTATATCTTCCATCCCTCCAAAAAATGTGTTTTAAAATCATATACATTTTAAGATATTAAATGTTAAAAATGTTTTTTTTAAATTTTTTTCAAATTTTCAGAGTCACGAATCCCCTTAACGGATATTTTAGAGAGAACTCCGGTAAAAACTTTAATTTTCCGTGCATTGTATTGATATTACTTAAGAAATTGGATTTAACCTTTTACGAATCTCATGTCGCAAATTTTAGGATAATCGTGATTTTTCCAAAATTTTGTACTCACAAATAATACCAAGTTTAAATAATTTGTAAACTGATCTGCATAATTTATTTTCTAACATGCATCTTATTATTATAATAATAAATTTTCGTTTTTTATAGCATAAAAGGTCCAAAAATAAGCAATGCACACAAAATACAAAGTGCGCATTCTAAATGTTTAATTATACGAAAGAAATTGTATAGTTTCAAGAAGGCAAATTATAACGAATTTCTTTTTATAAAAGAAATTCTTTGTAAAATTGATTCATAAATTTCAAAACTTCAACTTAAAATTAACGTTCTAGAAGTGTCTTAAATGTACAAATAGACAATGAATATTTTAGAATAAATATATTTCTATTCTGCCAAATGATATAAATTAGAGTTGCAATTTCAAAAGGTTTGTGAGACGTAAAATGTTCAGACTAATTATGAAGAATAAAATACAAATTAAAAAATAATAATGTAATTTCATTACAATAAACAATTTCAGAAATATCCTTAAATACAATGTTACGTAAATACGTTAATAATTTTAGGCTTGCTGTAAACGATATTGATTTGTAATTTGTAACATATTCTTTATCAATTACGACTCTTCAAAAGCATTTTTGGAATCGAAAATTGCTATAAAAAATAACGTTACAATTGTAATTACCCGACTGAAAAGAAGGGTTATGTGTTTCACGCGTATCTCTGTATGTGGACTGTGTATGTGGTGGCTGTGGATGTGTATTTACATCTAATATTATTATTATTTGCTATTAGGTATGTAACCAGTCAAACGGTGCGAGGAATTTACACTGCAGTCTAATATTTATTAGATGCAGATTTAAATTTCTAAAGTAAAATTACCGATTAAAATATCTACAAACAAAATTAGTCAAGCTATAATTTCATCTCATTTATTCCATCAAAGTTGCAGGAAAAACGGAAAGAAGGTAGGAAAAGGCACGTGAGAGAAAGAAACACAATCGTTCTTTAATTGTATTAGTGGATGACGTCATCAGGATAGCGTAAAACATGAGACAAAGAAACATAAATTTAATACATATAAAATGCAATTTAATCTAATATAATAAAGCATACATTTTAATCTACACATGAAATACCACAACTGCATTGATCTATGATGCCTTATTCTTCTAAAAATTTCAATTTTAATTTTGCTTTTTAATCGTAAATATATATATATATAAACACATCCGTTGAACATCCACACTTTCTGTCTTTTTAGCCCCCGGTATCCTATGTCTTTCTCCCAGCTTATTTTGTGTCTGTAGCAATATTTTAAACTTCTGAGCATCGCACATTTTCAATTTTTGAACCATCTATTGGGGGGGGGGGGATGTACTTTTAAATGCAATTTGTATGAAAACTGTATCTCGATATTTTTGAAATATTAACTTTTTTTAATTTTTAGAGCCATTTTCTTAATATTTGCAAAACGTAAGTACTCCATTTCTGTAGAAAGTAAAGGAAAAATAGTTCTAAAATAGTAATTATATATTTTTGTTGCCATTAACTCATAACAACCGAAATAAAATGTTATTAAAATACGTGCTATTTTGAAAAAAATATAAAGGAATGGTTTCTATTAAAACATGGAGGTATTATAAATTATATTTAATTTTAATATCTATATTAATGTTACAAATAAATGAAGGCCTATGAATCATTAGATTGCCTTTTTTTGTCGAGTTTTTTAATGACGGCATCTTTTGCTGCATTTGTGTATTGTAATATTTCTTTCTTTCTAATCATTGCCGAGCAAGATAAAATGCAGTATTTAATTTTTGTGGCAATACCGAATTGGAAAAACTCTTCATTTCATTTATGAAAAAAATCCTGATTTAATTTTTAATTAGCTGAAATTTTTAATCAAAGAACATGTTTTGACGAAATGAGACTGTACAATGTCATAACCCTGTTTAAAATTTTTTTTCGAATGATACCTCATTCTATGTTGGGAGTTTTCTAAATGCACAGAAAAAGAAATTTTGACAACATAAAAAATATATTTGATAATTTTATTATTCTTATATTGTTATTAATACAATTATTTATTGACATCTTTTAAGTAAATACCGCTAAACATTTAAAGAAACATAAATCAAGTCTATAAAAAATATAATACGTTTTAAGAAATTTAATTTTTAGGATTTTTATAAAAAAAGTTTAATTGTATGTATATCAAAACATTACAGAATAATTTTTTTTTAAATGATGTCCGAAATTTTAGCATTCATTAAAAAAACAAAAAAACATTTAGTCAGTATTTTGGTTAAAGCAATACATCTAGATGTACTTCAAACTATGATAAGTAATTATATGCGTAGTATACATAATTCAAAATCTGCCATTTGAGGATTAATCAAATCTTGTACGGATGAACTCTTGTAATATTAGCACAATGTTCAAGGTTTTGAGAATCCGTCAGTTGTAAAAAATTTTGTAGTGCATCATTACATATATTTATAGACAATTTCTTTTCGTAATCAGTTTTCAATAACTAAACTAAATTTTTCGTAATTGTTTGTTCCATAAATAGACTGTCTTGGTTCACTTTATTCTGACTTTTTATACGGAAAAGAATTCTGTACAGGAAACCATTCTATGTAAGCATTTCATATAAAATATGCCATGTGAACTTGTATGTGTAAAATTAAAATTAATAGATCTTAATTTAATATTACTATTATCTTTTTCTTCAATACACATTATTATAACGATATTATTGAGATAAATGTAGAGCACAAAATAATCCTTGGTTTAAAAAAATAACTATATATTTTACTTTTTGAAATTTGTATTCTTCTTTCCATAAACTGACGATTTGACATTAAAAATTTTAATTTTTCTGCAGCAATCGAAATAAACCGCTGTAAGTATATCATTAAAAATACTACATATACTTTAAACATTTGACTTATATTCTGTTCAAAGACTCTTCTTTCAAATGCATGGTGACAACAAACACTAAAAATGAAATACAGGGTGCCCATAATTAAACGACCCTACTTTACGAAACTATTGACAACGTCTACATACGAAACTATTGGTCAGACAGTTGTGAAATCTTGTGACGGACGTAATAAAGGTATTGAAATTTGTTTGAACGAAAAAAAGAAATTAGTTCAAAAGTTCAAAAAGAGGGCGTTTTTAAAATAAATTATACATTTAGCCACCGCCCGCTGAATACAAGGTCTGAGCTATGACACAAAAAATGGTGGCTGTCGTAGGCGGATTTTTTTTTATGTGCTTGTACTCTAAAAAAACTCTTTGGTGTTCAATTCGCACACCAATAATTTTTAAAAAATTTTATGCTTTATTTTCTTCAGGAAGAGGTCAGTATATTTGTCTTATTTAATCTGAGAAAAATAAAGCGCAAAAACATTTTAAAATGTGTAATTCATTAAAAAGCGCCCTCTGTTGGCGAAATTCTGAACTATTTTTTTGCTTAAACAAATTCCTATTCCTTTATTATTTCCGTTACAAAATTTCACAACTTTCTGACCAATAGTTTCGTCTGTAGACAACTTTAAAGTAGCGTCGTTTGATCATATATATATATATATATATATATATATACATATATGTGTGTGTGTGTGTGTGTATGTGTGTGTGTGTGTATACGGACACCCTGTATATAAAATACTTTAAAAAAAATAACACTAATATTTGAGTATTCGCCTTAAACAGATTTTTTTGTCCGAATAAAATAGCTTTTCAGTTTTGTTAAAGAAATGCAAAAATATAAATTGAAATTAATGTTGAATATTTTCACATCCTAAAAAAAAGAGGAATAAATAAACTCCTCTATGTATTTTTAAATGTTCTATTTTCACAATCTTTTAAAAGTCTGATGCCTATTATTTTTAAAATTATATATATTTCTTCCTTATATCCACTTTTGATAAAAGGAAACTACTTATTTCCAGTCTTTTTATGTTTAGGCGTCATTTTATAAAACGCAAATAAATAATTTTAAATGTTTGGAATATAGTAAAACATAACTGAAAATTGCCTATTACTTATGTTAAGTATTATGGTATTTTTGGGAATGTATAAAACTCACTGCATAAGAATTCTTTTTAAATTTGCATTTCCATTTCAAAAATTTAAGATGATTTTGCTGAAAATTTTAAAAAGAGAATTGTACATACTGTATTGCATTATTTATATAATTTTATTGTTTTATTTCCGTATCGTATTATTATTTTGCGATTTGATTTTTATATATTAGCTATTTCATCTTGTTAATAAGGTACTTTTATTTGAAATTTGAGCAACTTTCCAGCTTAAAAGTTTTCATGTGAAATATTAAAAGTTTGTTTAATATCTCTTTTCACGAAATGGTTGTAAACATCGTATTTACTTACAATATAGAATGGAAGTTATTCAAAGTATATGCATAAAATATATAGTGTTTAAAGGATCTCAAGACTGTTAAAGCTTCAAAATTTTCGAAATTTTATTTTTTAGTTGTTAAACTCCTATCTTTTTTAAACATTATGATATAATTGATTCCTTGGAATTCCCATTAGAACAGAAGTTATGGCATTTAGCATACCCACCTCAATAGCTGAAGTGGCGTTTCCGTATCTTTGAACTCATTTTTCCCCAAATAACGGTTTTGGGCATAATGCTCACGGTATCCCATAAACTTCTGAATATTTTTTCATTAAATTTTCAAAACATATGTTTCATAGTAGTCTGTACATGCTGAATCAAAAATTTCTTTTTTATTGTTCAAATAAATATATTTTTTAGGTGATCATACAGTTGAAAATTTGAAAATTTTGTATTAACTGAATTCAACTTGGTATTACAAATATAAAAATGCTTTAAATACAACATTATTTAGATTCAGGGTAATTATTATAATATGAAGTACAAGTAGGCATCACAATTTTCATTTTAGTTGCAATATTTATATTGTAATCCTGCGTGTAAGCTGTTATGCCAAATTTCTGCTCGTCAAATGTAGGACAGTTTGGAGCACTCTATAAATGCTTATATTGCAACTTGTATTAGGTAGATTTCGTATGAAATACTACCTATTGGGATCGTTCCTATGTTGGAATTTCTGAAAATTTTTTGCAGATCTACACCGATCATGACCCCTAGAACCCAAAACCACCCTCAGTAAAAAACTTTATATATCTATCTATCTATCTATCTTATATATATATATATATATATCACTTTTTCTGGACACGATAACTTTCGTAATTCTGCACCAATCTCTTCCAAACTGATACATAAAATCAATGGGCATAAAATCTCGGTCAAGTTCGTTAATGGGCAAAATCGGACCAAGGGGATGGAAATAGGGAGGGGTTTTGTGAAAACCGAAAACCCCCCATAACTTGTTCATTTTTGTACATATCAAATCAGTTTTAAGTTTTTATTACTTCTAAAAACAGGGCAAAATTTTTATGTATCACAGATTTTTGATAAAGTTAAAAATGGGCTCAAGGGGCGTCAAAAATAGGGTTTTTGGGAGAAAAAAATTCATAACTTCGTCAATTCTCAAGATATCAATTCCAATTAATTTTATGATAAATCTCCTTAATATTATCTACAACTTTTACATTCACAAGTTTTTGATAGGACCAATTCGTACCGTAAAAAAAATTAAAAACGAAAACAAAAAGGGGTTTGAAGAAGTAAAAAATCCATAACTCCGTCAATTCAAAAGATATAAAATCCCCATGAATTTATCATATATCTTCTTAATATTGTCTACAATATCTATATAGACAAGATTTGAATAGGACCAATTCTTACGACAAAAAAAAAAAAAAAAATTAAAAATGCATAGCGGTTGAAGAAAAAAATCATCTTATTAAGGGCGCATTCAAATCCAAACTGCTTATTTTCTTACTCATTTTTAAATTCATTTTTGCTCTCAAACGCATCCAATTGCTAGATTCTCTTATTCAGAAACTATATAATGTACAGTAATGATCGATTTGTGTATAGAGGCAGAATATATTTCAAAACATGATCTCAAAGTGGGCATTTTGAACCGAATTTCCCGAAGCAGATTGTGTTGGAAAAATCATTGCATTAAGGATGCACTCAAATCCAAACTGCTTATTTTCTGACTCATTTATAAATTCATTTTTGCTCTCAAAGGCATTTAATTGGTAGATTCGCTTATTCAGAAACTATATAATGTATGGCAATGATCTATTTTTTGATAAAGGCAGAATACATTTCAAAAAATGATGCCAAAGTGGGCATTTTGAACGGAATTTCCCGAAGCAATTGTGTTACCACTTTCTTCTGGACACGATAACTTCCGCAATTCTGCACAAATCTCTTGCAAACTGATACATAAAATCAAGGGACATAAAATCTCGGTCAAGTCCGTTAATGGGCAAAAGCGGACAAAGGGGACGGAAATAGGGAGGGGTTTTGTGAAAACCGAAAAAAACCCATAACTTCTTAATTTTTGTACATATCAAATCAGTTTAAAGTTTTTATTACTTCTAAAAATAGCGCCAAAAATTCTTGCATCACAGATTTTTGATAAAATTAAAAATAGGCTCAAGGGGCGCAAAAAAAAGGGTTTTTGGGAGAAAAAAATTCCTTATTTCGTCAATTCTCAAGATATCAAATCCAATTAATTTTATTATACATCTCCTTAATATTATCTACAACATTTATATTCACAAGTTTTTGATAGGACCAATTTGTACAGCAAAAAAAAAAAATAATAATAATAACGAACAAAAAAGGGGGTTGAAGAAGAAAAAGTTTCATAACTCCGTCAATTCACAAGATATAAAATCTCCATGAATTTATCATATATCTTCTTAATATTGTCTTCAACATTTATACAGACAAGTTTTTGATAGGGCCAATTCTTACAGGAAAAACAAATTAAAATACATAGCGGTTAAAGAAAAAAAATATCTTATTAAGGGTGCATTCAAATCCAAACTGCTTATTTTCTTACTCATTTTTAAATTCATTTTTGATCTCAAACGCATCCAATTGCTAGATTCTCTTATTCAGAAACTATATAATGTACAGTAATGATCGATTTTTTTATAGAGGCAGAATATATTTCAAAAAATGATGTCAAAGTGGGCATTTTGAACCGAATTTCCTGAAGCGGATTGTGTTCGAAAAATCATTGCATTAAGGGTGCATTCAAATCCAAACTGCTTATTTTCTTACTCATTTTTAAATTCATTTTTGCTCTAAAACGCATCCAATTGCTAGATTCTCTTATTCAGAAACTATATAATGTACAGTAATGATCGATTTTTTGATAGAGGGAGAATATGTTTAAAAAATGATGTCAAAGTGGGCATTTTGAACAGAATTTCCCGAAGCGATTGTGTTAGAAACGAAAAATATTGCCCTACTTGAAAAAATAATTGTTTATTTATCAAGTTTTAATTAATTGAAAGAAAAATAAAAACACAGGTCGCTTATAAATATTTTCAAAAATCATGTCAGCATGTTTCATATTTTTTTTTATTAAAAATTAATCTGAAAATGTGCCAGAAATTTTCAAGTTGTTGAGCATGGAAAAATATATTTTTTTAATATCCCCTTAACATGATTCTGATAAAACCAGCTATTTTATAAAAAGGAAATAAAAACTCGTCAAAAGCAGACAGATAAAACTGTTAAAGTGGATTTATATCTAATAATGATTTAGTTTTTGTTGGTGAAATTAGTATACTTAATTTCGAAATCTACCTCTGCCAGTAGGCCGGGCCGACAGGGATTTTTTTTTTTTTTTAATACATGCAATGGAAGAACTTACTTATATCGTTCAACTCAAATAAATTGTGTTTTAAAATCATATAGGGGAGGTAGGGGAGGTTTGATACATAGGGAGAGTTGATACATTGACAATTTTTTCTCAACAAATGGCATTAACAGCTATTGTAACAGATGTAAAGTCTTCTTTTATTAGCAGAGGCCATCCTTAGCTGGTTTTAGCAGTGAAGAACTGACAACGTTTTTTTGTTTTTTTTTTCTTTCTTTTAAGTTTGAAGACTTTTGGAATGTCAATATAATTTTTTTTAAATGCTGATTTTCTTTCATAACTCTTATTATTGTTAAGATAAGATCTTGTAACGTTTTTATTTGTAAAGCACATTGTTAGGCTGAGTTTTACCAGAAAGCAGATTGGCATTTTGCAACTGCATTTATACAAAGTGATTGAAAATCCAATAAGGCATAATAGGGAGAAATGATACATTTGTGCTGGGGAGAAATGATACACTTCTATATTTGAAATTTAATAGTTTTTTTAGGTTGTAAACTAATATAGGACTGTAATATTCATTATTGTTTTACAGTAAGAGCTACTGAAATTGGTAAGGAAGGGCAAAGAGACTATTCAGAGACATTGTATAGGTTACATAGAAAAGCAGTGCGGTGATAGATGGTTAGTTCGCTTTGTTTGTCATATAGAAGGAAAAAAGTTTAAATGGCCTGATAGGGAAGTTGTTTCTATAATTGACGAAGGGAAAATTAAAAAACATTAAATCCACCCGGTTTTACTTACCAAAGTGATAGAGTTATTAGTTTTTCTTCTAACCATTTCAGAGGTGGTGGTATGTTTATGAAACCACTTAATTTTAATTCCCAAACGCCACATTGGCACCAGCATTTTGGTAAAATATTTTTCATTTAATATGAAAGTGAAATATAGCCATTTTCTTATTTCCAATTAAATTTGTTGGCAAATTCCGGTGCCATTTATTTATTCAACATTTTAGCATTGAAAATGCTTTGCCCTGAAAAGGTTATAGAAATCTTAAATGTGCTGAATTTATGTTAAATTGTTTGCAGATCAGCAATTTTCACTTCATTTTTCCTTGCAGCAAGATCTCTAGGGTTTTTTTTTTCATTATTTATTTTCTAAAAATTGTGTTAATAGAATTGTTTAAATAATAGCAATTGTTTAAATATTTTTGTAAAAAACATTTCTGAAACAAAAATATGTCAATGTCATTTCTTTTTAAATTTGACTTAAATATTTCAAGATTTATGATAAAAAACTGTATGACACATAATTTGAATTGTCTGCATTTTTTTTTCAATTTACATAACAATGTATCAAATCTCCCTTGCTAGTGTATCAATCCTCCCCATCAATGGGGAGATTTGATACAGTAGTAACCATTCATAATAATTGGGATATATATTTTGAATGATTATTTTTTTAATTCATAATATTTTTAATAAATGAATAAAAGGTCACTTTATAAGAAAACATGAAAAATTTATTTAAAAATAGGTCTCTAAGGGTTGTAAAAAATTAGTAAAAAATGGTGTATCACACCTCCCCTAACTCCCCTACATTTTAAGAAAATTAAATGATATTTTTCTTCATTTTTTCCGATTTTTAAGAGTCCTGAGACCCCTTAATGAATTATTACACAAAAACAAATTAAATGAAAACTTTATTGTACAACTTTAAATCAATATATAAACCCAAAGCGAAATAATGTTAATGAAGAATTGTAGACACTTCTATAGGAGTTGCTCGGTAGAAAAATGCAGATATTTCCATCGATATATTTTTTAACCGATTTTTTTTTTTTTTTTATTATAAACGCGTGTTTCATATCCAAACATTACATAATAACACTTAAGTAGAACTGTCATTTTGTAAGAAAATAAGGTCTCAAAACAAATTTTTGTTGGTACATTAAATTTTTTTCTCATATTTTCATTTTCTCATGATGTTGCACAGAAAAGAAAACATTATTCCAAATATGGTTGTATAAAACATTCATTTAATTTAAAATTTGTGTATTAACTGTCTGATTTGACTGGCAATCTGACATTAACATAACAATATTTTTCGAAAAATCATTACATCTTATCAATACGTCATCAAAGGGATAGGGTAACCACGCCAGTAGTTGATACCCCTCCAGTTGTTGATAAAATTTTTTAAATATTGCACTATTTGAGGTGGAAATGAGTTTTACACGTTGTACTAGACATAACATCTTTGTTTGGATGTTGGAGCACCTGTTGTCCCAATGTATTCAGCTGTCTACTCGCAGAGAAACCATTTTATGTTTGTTTTGTTTTGTTTTGTTAGAAAATGTAAAAAATTAGTTTATAATTAATTGGAGACAATTATAGTAAGTTAAAATAGTCCACTTCCATCTTGCTTATTTCAAATAATAGTTTTGTATGAATTATTGTTAATCACAGCTCAAGCATGATATTTTAAAGTTTTTTTATAATTTTCGACTGAGTTTTCGATTGATCAACTACTGGGAAAATAGCAATTAAAGTAACTTATTATTTATAATTTGGTTGCTGTTTCATTTCAGCAGATTTCATTTATGCCAGCTATATGACATTCATTAAGGGTTGTAGCAATCATACCATGTTACTCGTAAAACTTAAAAGGAAGGAACTACACTGGCGGGAAAAAAATCCCAACACCAAGAAAAAAATATTGTCGAGTAATGAAATTTGAACAATGCATTTGTCTAGTTAACATGTTTAATTGGTTAGATTTTCAAGATCACACGTTAATTTAAGCTCAAAGAAATGCATTTGAAATGTGAACTTCTGTTGCATCAAAAGCCGGTGTAACCTCCAGAATTCTGAATGCAAGCCTGCAAATGTGCATGCATTGGTCATACATGTGCCGAATGCCACTTTGTGGTATGGAGTTCCATGCTTGTTGTACTTGTTGTGTCAATACTGGGACGGTCATTGCTGGCTGTAGATGACGCTGGAGATGTCGTCCAATGATATTCCATACGTGCTCAATGGGAGACAGATCTGGTGACCTCGCAGGCCAAGCTAACATGTCGACACTCTGTAGAACACGTTGCTTTAAAACTGCGGTATCAGGGCGAGCGCTATCCTGTTGGAAAACTTCCCCTTGAATACTGCTCATGAATGGTAGTACTACAGTTTGAATTACCAGATTGACGTACAAATTTGCAGTCAGTGTGTTTGCAGTCAGTGGATAAGCACGAGAGTGCTCCTGCTGTCATAGCAAATTACTCCTCAGACCATGACTCCAGGTGTAGGTTCAGTATGTCTAGGCCACAGACAGTTTTGTTTCAGGCGTTCCCCTGGCCTCCTTCTGACCAACACACGGCCATCACTGGCACCAAGGCAGAATTTGCTTTCATCAGAAAACACAATAGATCTCCACTCCGTCCTCGATTGAGCTCTGGTTTGACACCACTGGCATCGCAAACGGCAATGGCTTGGAGTCAGTGGAATGCACAATACAGGGTGCCTGGCTCGGAGCTGTCCTTGAAGTAACCGATTTCTAACAGTTCGTTGTGTCACTGTAATACCAACTGCAGCTCGAATTTCTTACGCTGTACATTGTACCACAGCCTTACGCCTAATACGGCAGTCTTCCCTCTCAGTACCACTGACCTTACCACTGACCTTAATTGATCAACTACTAGGCTTGGTCACCCTATATCACAAAACAATAAAAAATGTCATTATTTTTTACGTGATTCAAATCGGATTTTTTTTTTCTTTTTTTTTTTACAAATAGAGAATTTGAATATAGGGCCTTTTCTTGCAAGAATCAAATTTTAAATCTTGTTTAAGAAATTATATGAATAATTCTTAGGTGCACTCGATTTATTTTGCTAATTCCTAATTTAGATTATGCATGCTTTGAAATATATATGTCTATTTTGTTACATTTTTTTTCAAGTACTTTAAATATGAGCAGTACCAGCAGCGTCTAACATGTTGTAGTCACTATGCGGATAGACGTAAGTTGTGAGTGTATTATGCGCATCCGTTCGGGGTTTTCTGTGGTTTTCTTTAAAACCTTGCTTAGCCTGCATAATCATCAGCAACAAAATCACCAATACCAATAATATAAATCATAAAAGTTATCTATGTACACAAACATTACTTTTTGAGTGAACGCGCTCAAAGATAACGATTGCTTACAACTATTATAGTGATTTCTAGACATAATTAAAGTGAAGTATAGTTTCACTAAATTTAAGCGGTCATTACATTTTAAAGAATATTTAATCGTACTAAACTCCTACAAGAGAGTGAATTATCTTTGAAAGAAAAAAAGATGATGCTAAGAAGTTACATTGCAATACAAATAGTCACAAATCACTGTTTCGCTCAAAAATCCATAAATAGGCTAAAATTGTATTACTTTCCTAAAATATAAATACTTAATAAAATATTTTGTGATATGCAGATGAAGTTTATGAAATTAGTTATATCTTGTTTACTGATTAGAAAATCTGCGAAAAATCGTATTCAGAATGATTTGATGCTATTAATATGTTATAATAAGTAAATGAAGCATCAATGAAAAGCCAAGCTAAAATTTCGTTCTACTAGTAATTTAGTAATAATTTTTATTAACGATATAGTTATGCATATATATATATATATATATATAGCTCTATCTAAAGTATGTGAATTATGAAATTTATTAAAAAGAGGGTGCAAAACACAACAATAAAACCAATGAACATTTATAACAAGAAACAATAAACAATTCCTTGCTCGTCTGAAAGTGCGAAGAGTCAAGAAACAGGTACCAAATAAAAATAGAAATTGTATCCTCACAGGTTCCGCAAGATATAAATATATATATATATATGCAAAGTATCTACATAATTTACCTCTTTAAAACATTTAAACGAAAGCAATTGGTTTCAATCTCCATTTTCAAACTTAGATATAGATCTAGAAAATTAGGTAATTACATTCTTTAAAAGTCATTATTGCTTCAAATTTAAAGCAAAAATATCTTTTAAATTTTAATGCTGGAATGAAATTTATAATACCTAATAAGGATTTTCCATTAACTTACTTTAAGTATTTTAAGTTGTTTTAAATATGTGTATATCTATGGTGATTTAATGGAAATGTTTTGTTTCTCAGATAAAGTGATAACCCAAACCTAGTAATTAACATAGAGAAATAAGTAATAAAAACCTCTGTTATATTAAGCCATGCATTCGTCTGGATTGCTATTTTCGAAAGTACATTGGAAATTATAGTTTTTAGATAAATCTCATACATTGAATGGATCAAACTAGATATTGAGTAAATTGCCTTATTTTCTTTATGGTCTACACATGCATTTGTTTATGGTAAAATTATGACACTATTATGTTATTAATTATCTAGTACAGGGTTCCTAAACGAGGATTCCTGTAACTGCGGGGTATATGACAAACGGTGGAAGTTACAGAAGAATAATATTGGTAATGGCTGAAAAGACATAAACAAAGGAAGTGGGTATAGATCTGTGTTTCCCAACCTTTTATTGCCCACGCCCCACCGAAGCATCTGAAAAATCAAGATGCCCCCCCCCCCCCCTCACACACATATTCTGTAACCTATATCTCTTATTATTCGAAAATCGAATTGTATTCACCTGAAGGAAGTCTAACAGTGCTTTAACGATAACTTTTTATTTCACATTTCTTAACATATCATAGAGCTGAATTTTCTTACACAAATGTGTTTTTAGTACAATTTTATGAATGGAATTAAGGCTATAAATCTTCACTTTTATGCCAAAATAGATTTGTTGTGCCTTCCCAACTTACCTGAATATTTAACAAAAGTGTCATATGCCTATATTTTTATTGTCCCAAAACGACAAAAGAGACTCTCATATTTAGTATTAAAATTGAAAACGATGACACATTTTAGATTGAATTTTAATAACTTATTAAAAGTTGTTGGAAAATCTTTGGACGCCAAATTTCCTTTCTATGGATAACAAAGTACACAAGAAGCATTTCATGGTTCTCACCTTTATCAAGTTTAAGTAGACATTATTCCCCATCAAAACATATTTATCTTTTTCCCTCCCCAATTATCGTTAATTAACTGCCATGTATTATGGCATTTTCAAATTTAAATTGTACATGTTATACATTCATTTACCGTGTAGGAGGCCTGCACTACAACCATAGTTATTTACAATTTATCCATTTTCTTATTAAATGCTATTAAAAATTTAAAAAAATTATAAAGTTGTTCGTACCACATTTAGTTATTTCAAATATTTTTTATGTTAAATATGTTAAAGACAATAAGATTTAAGTATAGTCTTAAGTAATTTCAAGTGTAGAAGTTTCTTTATGTTACATACAGAAGAATGAATAGATAAAAATAGATCATTCGATAAATAATTTTGAAAAATTGTAAATACATTAGTAACCAGAAAAGTTATAGAAATATTTAAAAATGCCCATATACTTATTCTGGTATTGATTCCATTTTAAAATTTTGATTTTAAGCTTTTTTTAACGTTCAACAAAAATACCTATTTATTTTTTAATTTTGCATGTTTTATTTTTATTTTTAGTCTAAAACCTAACTATATATATATAAAAAAAAAAAAAAAAAAAAAAAAAAAAAAAAAAAAAAAAAAAAGGTGAGCGAAGGCTGAGTTACAAGTTTGAAAATGCCCCCCTAAAGAATCAAATTCCCACCATCACTGGTATAGATGAACCAACGCGTATCCTAGCGTGGAATGCACCCAAGCTTGGGTATATGTTAGACATGTTGGAGGTACGGAAAAATAATATTTGTAATTGCACGTTTGCTAGTTTGGCCGCCAAATTTAATTATAAATTTCAAATTCAGACAGGAATTTTCAAAAGAAGAATTTTTTCTTTATGTGATCACAAAATGTCTCTTATTAAATAAAACTTAAAATACTGTTCTTTATTTCTGGTATGACACTAAATTTATGAACAAAAATGGAGGCCAAACTGGCAACCCTGTGTAATGATTGAAAATACAAAAATCAATGAGGTAAAAACATAGGTCTCGAATTTTAGTCATATATAGTGACCTTGTTTTCGAAGATGGTGTTATGGTTTAAAATGATTTAGGATGTGTGGATTCCAAACCTAGGAAAAGCATAATTCTATGATATATGGCGATCGCTTATATATGTACGGAAAAATAATATTGGTAATGGATGAAAACACAAAAACCTAAAAGTTTTGTAGATATGAATCAACGTGTATTTCAGCCTAAGTTATGCGTAATACAGAGTTATATGACGAAATGTTTGGAGGTACGGAAAAATAAAATTGTTAATGGGTGAAAATGCGAAAACCAAGGAGGTGAATGCAAAAGATTCAAATTTTAGCCATATATAGAGTCATTTTTAATAGATGGTCTAATGGTTTAATATAAGTTAGCATTTAGGGTTACCTAATCTAGGATCAGCATAATGATGGGGTATATGACGGACCGGCTAGAGGTATGGAAAAATAATATTGTTAATGACATAAAGCGATAAAATTCAATGACGTCAATAGTTAAGTTTCAACGCTATTCCTAGCCAAAGATACACTTAACCCTGGGGCCGAAATACAAAAATCATGTTAGCAGGGTAGATAAAAATCAAATTTTATTCATAGATAGGATCAGATTTCTTTTTAAATATATTTTGCAAGCTTTAATATAATCAATGATGTATACTGTCTCTCGAACCGATTACTGTTTGAATATTATTTCAATATATCATATAAGACTCGAAACAGAGATTTAATTAGGAAATTCCTTTGTATGTAAGCTATTTCACTTAAATCAATGCTTTTCTTTTCGACATAATATTTTGGCTGTAAGGACCATCGTAATATATATATACAGTGGCGGTCAAATGTTTCCGGCCAGCATAAAATTTTTAGATAATTTGTAAATATACCAATATGAAGAGGAATCTCAAAGTGATACTTATACATTTTATCGACATAATTGCTAGGAACTTATTTATGGAAAACCAAATAAAAATCAATAAATTTAATTGACAAAGTTAACTACAAAGGGTAACGCATGTTCTCAAAAGTTTCGGGCCATCTTGGCAAGTTTGGAAAAAAATGGTGATATAATAGAAAATAACTGTGATCAACAACATGTACAGTTAGTATTTTGTCGTTATAACTTTAGCAATAAGTACTGTATCGCTGCGACGTGGTATCGATTCAATGAACGGTTGAAGATCGTTTATGGTAAGTTTTTTCCACTCTTCTTGAAATTTTTTGGAAAATACTGGTGAATTGGAATATTTATAATTCCGCACACTTTTGTCAAGTTCATTCCAAAGATTTTCTATCGGATTAAGATCGGGTGATTGGGCTAGTCATTTAAAAGGTGGATTTTTTTTTGTGCTAAAGCCACAGCTTGATGAGCTTGCATGCATGATTATCTCGTTATCATGCTGAAACAAATAGTTGCGGCCTAAATTTTTCTTCCAATCAGGCAGCAAATGATCTTGCAAGATATCATTATACATTGCGCCATTCATCTTGCCGCGGATTTCAACTTACGGACAGATGCCTTTTCCAGAAAATGCTCCCCACAGCATAACGTATCCTCCGCCATGCGCCATTGTAGGAATAACATATCTCGAATCATATCTTTTGTTTTTAGGTCATCGAACGTAATGTCTGCCATCACTACCAAAAAGACTGAACTTCGTTTCATCGGAAAATAGTACTTTTTTCCAGTTTTCACTTGATCAGTCTTTTTGTTCTTTGGAAAGTGCTAGTCTAGACCGTTACTATTTTTTTTACTTATGCAAGATTTTTTAACACTGACTCTTACATAAAGTATTACGTCACGTAAGCATCTTGACACGGTAGATCGACTAATTTCAGCAATATTTTAACTCCGTAAATAGCGGGATATTGCAAAGACATTTTTATGCGGGTCATCAACTGCTTTTCTCCCGATAATTCTGCCCACAAGAATAGCCATTTTGCGGGGTCTCCCGGACCGTGGCAAGCAGTTGGAAGCCATGACCATCTTTATATTATTAAAAAATATCGTTCATAGTAGATTTTTCGATCGATAACTTTGTCGCAATCTCACGAGAGGATTGACCTTTTAGCGACAAACAAATCACTCGTTTATGAACAATAATTGCTGAACTTTTCTTTTTTGAATTTCTACTACGTTATTCACGTTGATTAGTTAACAAACACTTCCATAAAACACTTTACCGATAACAAAAACAAACGAATGACGAATGACTGGAAAATTTTTGCGCACGCGAATCTTTCCCCTTTACATCTAGAGTCTTCAGTATCTAATCAACGTAGCCATATGTGATTTGCATATTCCTAACTTTTGGGGCAATTGAGCTTCTTCTTCACTGGCAACCATATCAAAGAAACTAAGTGGCCGGAAACTTTTGACCGTCACTGTATATATGTTACCGTGAAAAACCAAAATCTGGAGAATGTCGACTTTCCCCGAAGAATGTCTACATTCACATAGTCACTTGGTACATGTCCAAAGTACTTGCTAATTATCCTTATCTCTAGCTTACACCGGCAAATGTCGGCATACTTTATGCACTAATGGTGAATGTTGAATATGTCGGAGAGTTGCATTTCATTTTCGTATTTCAGGCGCGATAAAACGTTACAAGAGTGACGTAACTTTTCCGCCTTTCTTGCTGAGAGGAGTGACGAATCACGGTGAAAAGACGGTTTAGTCACTCTGTAGATTAGTTTTCTCATGGGGTACAGTATCGATGTTGGGCTAACCGCGGAGAATTTAAATGCTGTGTTAGATATTAAAGGAAGACCGGGATTTTTTTTTTTTTTTTTTTGACATGCAACTTTATATTCTAGAATGAGAAGAAGGGATGATCGATATTACTTACCTTCTTAATAGTGATAGAAGTTGTACTTGGATAAACGTTAAGCATTAAGCATTAAGATTTTAGTTTTACGTTTAACCGATAAAGAACTTGGCAATTAT
This sequence comes from Maratus speciosus, assembly GCA_963932465.1. Classification (NCBI taxonomy): domain Eukaryota; kingdom Metazoa; phylum Arthropoda; class Arachnida; order Araneae; family Salticidae; genus Maratus; species Maratus speciosus. The sequence goes on along the minus strand of OZ010788.1, from coordinate 374,321,846 downwards.
ACCATAGTGGATTTTTCTTCGATAAATCATACTTTATTATTAAAACACATTACGATATATTTCAAAATAGGAGAAAGCTTATGTAACAGCACATGTAAATAAACTGTTGAACTTAAAACAAACAGTACTTTCTAAATGAGAAAATTAAATAATACCAATTGAAACTTATCTAATTAAATGATTGAAATCTAATTTATTGCAACAACATAACTTAACAACTTAACAAACTGCAATAAAGACACTTTGAGTTACACAAGAGCCCCATGTTTTTGCAACTGCATTTCTTTGTGGAACATTTCCTTTGGGATTGTTCTGTTTAAGTAACATGTACTCTTTTCAAGATTGTTTTGATTTGAAGAATAGTTAAGCCTTATTAATGAAAAAATTAAAAAAATGTAATTGTGTGATTTTAATTAATGATTTTTAAATAATCAAACGATTATAAAATCATGATTTAATCGTGATTAAAATCAAACCTATTTAAATCAGCATACACTGGTGCAATTTAAAAATTTAATTTGATTACTTGAGTTTTCAGTTAAAAATCAAAATATTTTATGAACTTTACTAAATATATATTTCTATCAATGTCTACTTGGGGGACGGGCTGTCAGTTGCTGGAAATTGACTAATTGCGCATTCCAGTAATTGACATGAGTCTTTAAATCTAAAAAAAAATTTGAAATTTTGTAAATAACCATCAGTATATAAAACTAAAAGTTACTATTACCAAAACAAAAACATGCAAATTTTGCCAGAAAATAAAGAATATATAAATTTAATAAATGAAGTCAGCTCTTAGCGTGTTCATTAAGATTTTCACTAAAAAACAGTGAAATTCCGAAACATTATTTTCTGCTTCTTGACTGGTTTCATTAAGAGTGTCGACAATAACCCATATTGTAAAATATGCAACGGGGAATTATGAAGAAAAATAATAAGAGCTAAATCTTTCATGGGTTTTTTTTATAAACCAAAAGCATTGAAGTGTGTCCATTACTAGCCCATCTACCATACATTCCAGTTTCTATAACAGTAAATTTTATTATATATGGATTCCACATTAATAATAACAAAATATAATGTAAGGATAATTCATGAGTATCACATTAATCACAACTGCAAGAAACATATAAACTTGACAAAATTTAAATCCTTCAAGATATAAATTCAGAAAGAAAAATATTAAATTTGCAAACTAAAAAAGAGATAAAATTAATAAAAATTACTAAAATGTACTGCATTTTACTACAGCGTCTGCACGGTCCTTTAAAAGCCTTAAATTTTTCAAAAGTAACTTTTTGTTCTTAAAAGTACTTATTTTTAGCCAGAATCTGCAAAAAGTCCTTAATTTTATTTTTGAATTATTAGGGATATAACTCTTCTTCGTTTCTTTTAATTTCTGATTTAAAAAAAGTCATGTAAATCAATTCTTCCCTCTTCTTCTTCCGAATTTTTGTTACACCCCTTGCCCCTCCCCGTCATACACACAAACACATAGTACAAAAGTTAATTACTTATTTTTTCTCTAATTTTTTTTAATTTTTAGTAACAATAAATTACCAATCATAAATTTCATAAACAATTCACATTCATTTTATTATAATTTCATCTAAATTTCCCCTCTTCCAAAATTTTACGTCCCCCTTTTGCCCTTCTTTCCTTTTCAATACCCAAAGTTTAAAACTTTAAAACTCTTTTTTTCTTAAATTCTGCTTTATTTGTCAATTTATTGCAATCGATCATAAAAAACTTTCCTCTGACACCCGAAATTCACGTTTTCTCTCTCCTCCTCCCCCCTCTTAGTAAGCCAATAAAATTTTACAGTTTTTAAAACTTCTGAGTTTATTATTTTTGTTTTACCTATTTCGTGCTGTTGCGAACTTCGAGCAGACGAAAAGCAAGAGCTCCTTAGCGCATGCGCAAATTTTGTGATTCTCAGTTGCTGCAACGACAGTCTGTTCCCTCTCTGTTGACCTCCGCTTCTCTTTCCGACCTCCACCTATGTGTGCTTGTCGACATCCACCGGTGATGCACCGAATGTACAAGAACATAATAAAGTATTTGGTCTTTCACCCATGTGTTTGGTATGTGTTGACCTCCATCGGTTAAAGCAGACATTCTCAAATTTCGGTCTTTCACGGTAACATGTGCATTTATACACTATACGGCAAATGATGACCGGCCACTTGCAATTTTAGACATTTTGTTAAATATCTAGAAAAATATTTGAGGAATCATCCTGAAACTCCAGGTGTGTAAACAATATAATATAGGTTATATATTTCCGCGAAGATTTTTTCCCGAAACCACATAGTGGACAGTCAATAAATTGAAAAATAATGAATATATTTTATATTACACTCTACACTGTTAATAATTTGCAGCATTCTGTCCAGTCATTTGACCGCTTTCTTCCGAAAACGGTTACTAAACTGTAATTTAACACTATTCTCACCATATTATTGGCTATTTTATGGTCAGAATACAGTTAAATTACGGTTATGAAACTGTTTTTTCAAAAAACGGTCGAATGACTACTGGACAGAATACTGCGCATTTTTAACAGTGTAAAAATAATGTAGCACAAGCCTTCAAACTGTAGTGCATGATTAAGAGGCTTCTAGTGATAAACTGCGTTAATTTTTAAGAGGCTAGCATGTATATTCATAGAGAAATTGAGATTTTTATAAAAACAGTCCCAAATTTCTCCAAGTTTTTTTGCTTATAATTTACAAAAGTTTTATTATAAAAAAAAATCTTTTTAAAAACTTTGACAAACAATATTGCACACAATACCCTCCAATCAGAATTAAAAAGATACTAAAAATTGGATGAAAATTTAGCAAGTTTACTAAATAATGCTTCACTGATCATGCGGGAAAGCAATCAAAATATTATATGAACAATGTATTAGCCAAATGTATAAAGCAACTTTTGTAAGAGTCTCAAAAACATAGTTTGAAAATTCTGAAAAGTATCGTCGATAGAATAAGCTTCAAATCCGTTGTTCCCAAAACGTACAAAAAGATGAGGGACTGTATCCAAATATAGCAGTGCAATATTCTGTACTGGCAATAGTGTAACATACACTACATTTGTATACAGCCCCTCATCTTTTTTGCCTGCTTTTGTAAACAACGGATCTCAAGCTTATTCTATCGACGATCACTTTCAGAATTTTCATGGTATATTTTTGAAACTTTTACAAAATTTGCTCTATACATTTACCTAATACATTATGGACATTATATTTTGATTGCATTAGAGCATGCGCAGTGAAACATTATTTTGTAAACTTGCCCATTTTTCCTCCAACTTTTTGTATTTTTAAACTTTGATTGTAGGTATTGTGTTTAATTTTTTTGTCACAGTTTTTGAAAAGAACATTTTTTTATATTAAGTACACTGTAAATTATTAGCAAAAACCTTGTCAAAATTTGGGGCTGTTTTTATAAAAACCTTAATTTCTCTACGAGTATGCAAGCTATCTTCCTAAAAATGAACACAGTTTATTACAATAAAATTCTTAATCATGTTCTATAGTTTGGACGCTTTTGCTACATTTGTTTTTGCAGAGTTAACCAAAAGATATTAGTTCATTTTTAAATTGCTGACGGTCTCCTATGAGGTTTCGGGAAAACATCTTCACAGAAATGTATGATTTATACTATTCTGTTTACATACCTGGAGTTTCAGGATAATTCCTCATGTATTTAAAAAAATATTTAACAAAACGTCTAGAATCGCAAGTGACCGATCATCATTGGCCATACAGTGTATATATTTATATATATCACTATTTATATATCTAGTCGCATATTAACGTATAAAAAAATACGGGTGTTAAATTTCCGTAAATAAATCCCTGTTTCAGATCTTGCATAACCCAAGTAATCAATATTTAAAGAAAAATCGTACCCAGAAGCAATAAATAACCTCATAAATGCGCCAAATATCAGTTTTTATATATCTACTTCCTTTATACAGCTTTGTCTTTCAAAGAATGACATATACGTGCGTCTAATAGGCTATTCGCAAAATGGTGGAAATAAATTGACTTGGTGATTGATTGAGTCACGCTTATACACGTATAAGTTAAGACGAAATATAATTATAAACTATACAATTAAGTGATTAAAGTTATTGCAGCGTTATTAAAATTTATTTTAAGTCAGTATTGTCTTTTCGAATTAAAAAAAAAAACAAATTCTAAAATCAGAAATAAATCCTGTAATTTTCCTTAATTTAGCTCGTTTGTTTATTTACTTAACCCCATTTTTAATTTAAAAATACAAAAAATGTTTGGAAAATGTGAGTGGGGTACATTTCTGATAGCAATCATAAATCAAAAGCTTAAGAAAAGGATTCGAAAAAAAAAAGAACAGTTTCGGAACCGTTTCCGAATGAAATGGTTTCCGTTTTCGTTCGGAACCTAAACGGACACAACGTTTCGTTTAAAGAACCAGTCCGAATACTTTTTCGGAACTCATTCTAAGGATTCCGGTAATTATTAAAAACGGAATAATTTTTAAAAGTTAATTTTAATTTAATTCTTTATTAAAATTAGCGGTTTTTATTTAAAAACCGTAAGAAAATTATTTTAAATTTAAATTAGGAACTGTTAATTTTCTAATTTAATTTTAACCGTTAGAATAAAAAGTCTAATTATTAATTGTAAATAATGTTAGATTTCCGTCTGTATTCTATGCTTATAGCATTAAGACGTTTAATTTTCTGATTAACTGTCTATATAACGAACGGTTAATAAGAACATTATTAACAGTTCGTCTAGTATAAAAGAAAAGTTCCGTAAATTATAAAAATATTTCTTGAATCAAACGTCAAATTGATTATTCTTCAAAGCAGCAAATTGGAAATGGAATTTCGCAGAAAAATTCAGTTCGAAGGAAAAAAAATATATATTCGTTGTCAAAAAAATTGTAGTGTAATACTCTATAAGATGTTTTCGATTAAATCATTTAATGTGCCATGAACAAATACATTTCTGCGACGACAAGACGAAAATTTATTTCTGAGCGCAAGTTTAAGGAAGGGAATCTAAACATAGTTCTTAATACTGCCTAATTCTTATCACAATAATATTACGCTAAGAATTCGTTTGGATTGCTAAGCTGTTTTTCGTAAGTAACTAGGAAGTTATGCTGCATAGACAAATTCAATAAAGGACATGAATTAACCTGGGGGTAAATAAGTACGGGTTAGCTTATTTGCTCAATAAATTAACGTAGCCAGGAAAACTATTTTTAAACTTGTAGTTTGTGTTTCATGAGATCTTTGTCTGATGAAATTATTTAATTATTGACTTAGTGTAATAGTGCACTATTTCGTGATGGAGATTCAAAGCTTTATTTTGATATGCAATTTAATAGCTTGCATTTCCAATCTTATAACGTGTCGCTAAATATAACTTATTTTATTAAAGAAAGCTTTTATGAACCACCCCGAGACATTCCTATTAATTAAATTAAAGCATAAAAGACTCTTTGTATACCTATTTGAAGAAAAATGGTGTTTTAAGTGAAATTCGATTAGTCCAGTTCTTTTCAACATCAAATGAATTAGTCTGGAATTTCGATTTGTGAGAAAAACTGATTCCTTCTAGAGTCGTCCTAATTCCATTTTCATGTTGTCAGTTAATAAGAAAATCAAAATATTTGGAACACATTTTGCGGACTCATCAGTTTTGTTTTAATGGATATAGAATATTTAAAAATAAGTTTCCTTCATCTAACGCAAACAAATGTTTAATGTAAGGATATTTTTTCTTTCCATTATAGTTTTTTTTTCATTTTTGTGCGTATGCCTGTTAGTTTAGTATCAAAATGTCACTTACATGGGAATTAAAATTTACAGATAAATAATGTTACTTTTATACATTAGTAAGTTCATATTTACTTTCGTCACATAGACATGAGTTTAAATATATGTACTCAAATTGCATATTAGAATTTATTTGGTAATTTTGTTACTAACAATAATAACTTGTTTTATTTTACGCATATGCTTATTATACATATAATTGGTATATTTTTTTCCCGGGCACACATTCATTTATCTATCGTTGAAATTTCTTAATGTATACACGAAAGTGTGGAATAATCTAAATTAATTGTAGAATATTTATAGATATTTTTATAATTGCAATAAATAGACTACGTGAAATTATCAAAATTTTATATATGCATGTACAATTGGTTGTAGACAGCTATTTCGGAGCTTCGCAAACTCTCCGTACACACATATTTACAATTGCTGCTATTTTCGCGTTGTCCATTTATTCCTTAATATATCCGCAGTAATTTCAATCCTCCCATTTTAAAAAGTATTATACTGTCTCACAATAAATTTGTGAAGCATTAATTGTGAGTTACATTACACATCAGTGGGGCCGAATGTGTGAAAGGCATATTTAAAGCTTTAGAACGTGTTAGACGAATTAAACTGAAGATTTATTAACTTGAGTTTAATTCCGTAGTTATTATATTCATTACCAGTTATTTTAAATATTAACTTATGGATAAAAATATATTTTAACAACTTCATGAAACGCCGAGAACGAACTATATTTTTGAAGTAGACCTGATTCTGCTATTTCTCAAATGATTTAAAAGAGTGTAAACTACTTTCAAATTTTCCTACTAGGCGTGCTGCTGTTACTCACAAATCTATTGGAAGAGTTGTTTGTGCATAGCCGGAATTTAAATAGTAATCTGTACGCTATATTGTATTGAGAGTTAGTTTTTCGATACGGTTTTTCAATGACGATTCAGAAATTTAATGTCAAGATAGCAATTAAACTTAAAATAGAAAAAGAAATATTTTTTATTAAAGCTGTTTACATGATTACAACACAAAGAAACAGGTATTAAAAGATGTGTTACAATCTGACTGGTTTCAATTTTATAAATTTTCAAATTTTTTTGTATATTTCAAATTAATACTTAAAAACATACTGTGTTTAATCGCTTATAATCTGTATTGGTGAATAAGAAAACGTATAATTAACGAAAACATATTGCTTAATTTCAATATGTAATCCAAAAGAAAAAAAAAATGTTAACTGCTTTTATCTATATAATAAAAGCATAAGTCACGGCATCTAAGTCATGGCATAAAGCATCTGTCATGAACAGTTCTGGACTCCCCGCTTCACTTTTTATATGCCAGGCGGCCAATTTGGTTCTTTAATGTTAGCCAGTCCATGGTGATAAGTCGCCAAATATTATATACGTTATTATTATAAAGCGGAAAGCATTTGGCTGTCATCAACAGTTTGAAACAGGATAAAACTGCATAAAAGTTACCCTTTTAGAAGGATCGCATTCAAAAAATTATAATTTTAGAGAGATTAGCTACATTCAAATATCTATTTATTCTGAGATAACTTCAGTTGAAATGACATTGACAGTCCAATATCTGTTTCCACGAAAGTAAACAGAAAATATTCTTTCTTTATTGAGCGAAAAAAATATTAATTTATGGAGGTAATCACTCACACAGCAAGCTCTCGAACAATGAATTTTGTAAAAAAAATAATTCACGTCTGTAAGCCAAACAAAGTTCAGCATCTCATTCAGTTAGGTAAATTACTGTACAATTCAACTTTTTTCACGATGTTTTCTGGAAAAACATACCCAACTCATGTAATAATATTTAATGAGTCAAATTTCAAATTGCATCGTCAGATAATTTGGTATTTATGTATTACCTGCGCCAGGAGGATAGATATCCGAAGATGATTGTTAATCGCCAATCATATTTACAATTGTCAATATCTCATTCAAAACAGTGATTTAATGCACTTTTATTAAATAAGATCATTAAAAATGATAAATAATATTGAAGCAATCTAAAATAACACAAAACAATAATTTAGTATACAGTTATTATATACATAACAAAAATGAATGATCGTGACGTCCCATTCGGTTGACGTCAGATTCTTTCCCGTGTTCATTACGTCATGAAGTGATTTTTAATTCGACATTTATCTGTATTTTTAATGATGTTTCACAGATTTATTGCTTTTTCTCTAATTAAAATAGCAATTACGTCATTAAAAGGTGGCGTCATGATATTAAAAGAGAACAAGCATTCACAAAATGTGATGATGCATCAGTGCAATTGATCAGTTTCAACAACCGCTTTAAGTGAAGCTGTCCCTTTTTTATTGGACGTTTGCGAATGGTTTGGCAATATATTTTTTTTTTCATAGGAAGTGATCGACGGGAACAATCTAGAAAAACTCTAAAAGGATATTATTAACAATATTATCTTAATGTAAGTGTGGATATTATTAAAGGCCTTTCACAAAAAAATCATTGACTAAGTCCTATTAGCTAAAATACGGCAATTAGCTCGGGACCCAATTACGGATGCTTACTTAATATGTTTAAAAATCTCCTCATTAGTGAACGTATTGCAACTGATAAGCAAACGAACAAGAAGCGTAAATGTCTAAGTGATCTAAGAGTTTTTTTTTCCGGAAAGAAAGTACAGCTTAACTAAATATATCGAAATGCTGCGATGATTGCGAAGTGTTCTTCATTCCTCTATCAGAATCTCAAGATTAGGCGAAGAATTGTGTATATGTGTATATAAGATCAATTATTAATAAAAATAAAATGTTGCAATGTTTAGCATACATTTAAGGGAGACTAAACTGGTCGACAGAGGCGGCTAGTCATCAATAGTTTTTGAATGTTACTTTCTAAATACTACTAATAATAGTTCGATCTAAAGAAAAGTAGTCATTACTAGTTAGCAGTAGTGATATTCTAATTTGCGAGTTATTCAGGATCATGATTTTTCAATTTTTAAGCCTCTTTTATGATAAATTCTGATAATGTTATGATAACGTCACTTGAATCTGGAAAGTTAACATTCACTTAAGAGTTAATTCGATAGAGAATGCTTATCCATTAAAAATACTATGGGATCGTACCCGGTCTTCCCGGGTTACAAAGTATAGGTGAAAACCACTTTTTAAAATTGAAAACTCATATTTTTTTTTTACATGCAATATATTTTTTAGATTGCCCACTAACAATGAAAACGCATTTCTCATATGAAAAATATGAATTATACAATCAAATAAACTTTTGAAATTCATCAAAAGCGATTTTTTCATATTAGCCGCATTCTAAGAGTTACCGAAGATTTTGCTGATGACGGCATCTATTTATATTCGGGTAATTTCTTAGCTTTAATCGCGTAGTTCAATTACCCGTCTGTTAAATATGTGTTTTATTTATGATATTTTATTTATTTATTCATAGAGGAAGTTCAATTTTTTTAAATGGAATATTAGCCGTACGAAAATGAAGTCTTTATGTTGTTTTATAGGCAAGCGGATTAATCTTTCTTAATCGAGCTCCATGCGATAGAGATAAATTAAAAAAAATATTTCATGCTTGGAAATTATTTTTTAAACCATAGACAATCAGTAAACTGCGGGGAACATTGCAAACAAATTCCATTTGAAGGTTTTTTTCCCCATTTGGCTGTCTAGAAATTTAAATTTTTCGATTACAAATATGTTATATTTGTGGGTTTTTTAATATTAATCTTTTATTTATTTATAAAGAAACTATTAATTTCGTTACGGAAAATTAGTCAAAAATAAATACTGAAAAAGTTTTGTTGCCTTAGGTGCAAAATGTCTCTTGTTATTATACATTGAAGCCGGTGATAAAATAAATTACAAAAATCATGCTTGAAAATTATTTAAAAAAAAAAACACAATAAATCAGTCCATTAAGATACAGTTTAAAAAAAATTGCATTTGGAAGTATATTTTTCTGTATACGAAGTTTTAAAAATTGAAACTGTAGGATGGTCAGAAGATTAAAGAATTGCAGTACCGATAATTTCAAAACCAAAATTTGATTATGAAGTGTTGCCGTTCGCAAAATGACGTCAGCGTTTGCACAAATACGTGTGCCCTTTATAATATAGATAGATACGTAATCAGTAAAATATAATAAAGGTCAGTTATTATGATGAAGTTATCAATAGAGGCTATTATGTTTGGTATTCCGGAATGAAAAAAAGCAAAATTTATTTCACTTTGACACGATCATAGAATTTTTCTCTATGAAATCTAAACCCGACACAATTTTTTTCTCAATGTTTATATACGCACCTCTCATATCTGTATTCAACCTTTTTTTAAAATTGGTATTTTAAATTGTGCCTTTTAAAATCATTTTAACTCAAAACTTGAAATCACAATTGTCAGCAACATCTTTGTATGTGAACAGTCACACTCTTAATTGGAGATGCTAATCTCAGTATTGGAGAGTAAAAATTGCCGTAATTTATTTTTTTAGACGCATTTGTGTTAAAATGTTTAGTTTTATTTAAGAAAATAATCTTTTCATTTAAATATTACATCATTTTCACTTACTTAAACATTTCGTCTAGTGTCTGAAATTTAGTACTCATGCAGAAGGGAAAAATATGGAAACTTTATGAGGAAAATTCGTCTTACCCCGCGGAGCGTCTTGAGGGATTTCTGCATTTTCATAAAAATGCACCTAACATTAATCTTAATTTAAATTTTCTTTTTTTGTTTGTTTCTAAAATGCACTTCATGCCCCTGTTATATGTAATGCATTTTAAAATACAATTCTGTTTAAAATATTTTATTCTACAACATATTTAAGTTGTTTTGAGGAAACGGAAAAACACGGGCAAACGGCTCAGAGGGTTAAAAAACAGTACGTAATTTTCCGTTCAAAATATTATGTCCTTACTAGAATTTTGCACCACCAAACCCAATGCAACAATTTTTATCAATGATTTTGAATTTGTATAAGAAAATGGCATGAATATCGATAAATAAATCTCATATTTCTCTCTTCTCTGCAATAATGAAAGCTATCTAATTACCACGATTTTGAAGAAATTTTACAGAATACTTTTAAAATAAAAATAAAAATGGGTATATTAAAAAACAGCTAATGTTAGTACATCTACAAAGGATTTCAGTTAAAAAAAAATATTAGTAAAATTGGTTCAGCAGAAATTAAAGGGAAGATAACTAAAAAACATTCCTGAGTTTTAAATATATAGATTATATAAAATTATGAAAAATTAAATTAAGCAATTTATGTTATTTTGATAAAATTACAGAAGAATGTCTTAAAGAATAGCAATAAAATTTTATTAGTCGAGAGAATTATTCAGAAAAACTTGGGGAACCTGATATTATTTTAATCCACGTATTTTTCCTAAGATCTTCTTAGTTTTTTGCCTAAAATAAAACCAAAATTGACCGGGCTTTATAACAGACGACATTCTTAGCACGCATTTTATTTATTTTTTTTATTCAGTTTTTATGAGAAAATGGGAATAAAAAGTTACAGCAATCTACTATACCTTTATTTTCAACAGAAATGGAGTACTTCAGTTGCCACGATTACAAAAAATGTATTCAAAAAACAAAAAAAAAAAAAATAATATCATATAATTAAATTGAGATTTAGCTCTGAAACAAATTGCATTTGAAAGTATATTTTTCACCCTATACGAAGGTGTAAAAATTGGAAATTAGCGATGTTTAGAAGTTTAAAAATTTGCAATAGCGAAAATTGCAAAACCGAAGTTTCATTTCAAATTTCAAAATGTTTCCATTCGCAAAATGACCACAGCGTTTCACACATATACATTTGTAATTTCTAATATAGATATACATTTCTTTGCAATAGATTTAATTTAGACGGTAAGAATTACACATCACGGATTTTTAAATTGCATATTTTCAGTAACAATAATATCTGTGGTCAATTTTGTTTTCCCGTTTTTAATTATTTTAAAATTTAAGACCCCCATCTAGTATAAAAATAAAATAATAAATAAATGCATGATTTCATAGAAATTACACTTTTTAAATACATGGAAACACACTTCTGTTAAAAAAGGAAAATTATTTTGATTTCTATAAGGCTAACTAAACTGTTAAAAATTTGAACGAAACTGTCCAGTCAACCGTCTGTTTTTATAGAAAAAAATTAATTGGGTGAGTATAAAAAAATACGGAAATTACTGTCCGCAAAATAAAATCCTATTAAATGTTATATAACGCAATTTTTTTTTATACATTTGATATTAAAAATTATCCTTAGAAGTATTTTCAAGACATAATAATATAAGTAAAGGAATTAAAAGACTTAGAATTTTAAATTGTCATTTTCCTTGCATGTCGCACTGTGATGTGTTCAAAGTAAAGGGCCTTGTTTTATACTGTATAAATATATTTTTCTGATTTTTTTTTTCAATTTTCTAATTAATATTTATGCCTTATAAAACAAATATATGAGGAAAGTAACAAATTCTATATTTTATAAATAATTTTCCGTAATTAAATATCATTGTCACTGAAATCAATGTCATTTTCCTAGCATGCTCATTTTAGCTCTTTATCAGGTACAAATATGGCGTTGCGGAGTAATTCTTCTTATTTTTGAGATTGTTCATGTTAGAAGTAGTAAAATTACAGCTACCACCAAGATCTTTTAGATATTTCTTTGAAAATAATGCGATTAATGCCTTTGTAAATATTCCGTACACTTTTAATATGTCATTTTCCTGGTTTCCATAAATTAACAAATAAAACTGAACATTACATGAAATTTGAGCTACCAAATTTAAAATAAGTTCCTTTAAACAAAATTAAAATATTAGACTTAAACAAGAATGTAAAAAAAAATGTTTTAGAATGAAAATTTTATTATCCTGGCTGTCATTATCCTGGTATATACATGCCAATAAATGACATGTAATTACATAAAAATTAAATTATTATTTAACTTATTCAAAATTTAGCCATTTTACATGGAAAATCATTTACTCTTTAATAGAAAATAAATTTACCTCTTGAAATTTTGAATTGTTTTTAACGGATGCTTTCAATACCTCAGATGATCAAAATCCGACATTTTCTGATATTCACCCATATAACCGCAATTTAACTGTAATCTGACAGTATTATCGTCCATATTGTTCTTCGAGTACAGTTAAATTACTGTTATATGACTATTTTCTAAAAAAACCATCAACTGACTGCACAGTTAAAATTCAGCAGCAAACTGGAAAGTCATTCAATCGTTCTTTTTAAACCTTTATCTCGCCGTAATTCAACTCTATTCGGACCATAATATGGTTAATAATATGGTCAGATACGTTTTACAATATGATCATGTAACCGTTATCTTTAAATACAGTCAAATTACGGGACAGTTTGTTTCACACTTTTTAACAGTGTATACATAGAGCCCATAGCTATTGTAGGCTGAGAATCTCACAACCCGCAATCATGCAGTTATTTTAAAAACGTTCGATCAGAAGAAGCTTTTTCCTCATGATGCTTATTTAAAAGAAATGATATTATGTGATACATCGATCTCTTTCACAGTACCATGAAAACCTACACTTAACTCTAATGAAAATGCATACATACACGAATAAAAAAATTAATAAGAGACTTGTTTAAAAATATATTTTAAATAAACTGATGCATGCATCGGAAACACGTAGAAGACATTAAGAAGAATAATGTCGCCAATTTTCAACAGAAGCAGTGTTGCCAAATTGGGGACTTTTTGGTCCCCAGATTGTTGATTGTCACCGCTTTTTTGAAATAAATAATTTCGACCTATTTAAAAATAAATTAAAAATTATGAAAAATAAGGCAAATTGTACTATTTTTTAAAAAGTGGTGACAATCAAATAATATGAATTAAAAAAGTCCCCAATCTGGCAACACTAAAGTGAAGTGATACACCTAAAAAAATACTAAATTTCATAAAAGAGGCAGGAGAACATATGATATTCTTCACTGTAACACAGACAATAGCTCTTTGATATGTACAGTGGCGGTCAAAAGTTTCCGGCCAGTTAGTTTCTTTGATTTTTTTTACAGAACGTTTCAGCGAAGAAGAATCACGATTGTTCCAAAAGTTATGAATAAGCAAAGTACCTCTGACTATGTGATCATTTTGATTGGATACTGAAGATACTTGATGCAAAGGGGGGGGGGGGGGGGGGAATTCGAAATTCGCGTGGGCAAAAGTTTCCGGTCGTTGGTCATCCGTTAGTTTTTGATATCCGTAAAGTGTTTTTTTGACCGTGTTTGTTAATTAATCAATGTGAATAACGTATTTGAAATTCAAAAATGAAAAGTTGAACAATTTATTGTTCCTAAACGAGTGACTTGTTTGTCACTAAAGGGACAATCCACTCGTGAGATTGCGGCGAAATTGTCGATCGGAAAATTTGCTGTGAACGATATTTTAAAAAAGTATAAAAATGGTCATGGCCTTCGGAACTTGCCACGGTCCAGGGGACCCCGGAAAACGACTATTGTTGCGGACAGAATTAGCAGGAGAAAAGCAGTTGATGACCAGCATAAAATGACGTTGCAATTCCCCGCGATTTATGGTGTTAAAATATTACTGAAATAAGTCGGTCTACCGTGTCAAGACGCTTACGTGACGTATGACTTTATAGAACAGTCTGTGTCAAAAAATCTTTCATAAGTAACAAAAAAATCAGAGGGCCCGACTGGCTTTTGCCAAGGATTACAAAAACTGGTCAACTGAAAACTGGAAAAAAGTACTATTTTCCGATGAATCGACATTCAATCTTTTTGGGGGTGATAACAGACACAACAACCGACGACCTAAAAACAAAAGATAGAATTCGAGATATGTTATTTCTACAATGAAGCATGGCGGAGGACACGTTATGCTGTGGGGAGCATTTTCTGGAAAATGTATCTGTCCGTTATTTGAAATCCGCGGCAAGATAAATAGTGCAATGGATAAGGGTATCTTGCAAGATCATTTGCTGCCTTATTGACGGAAAAATTGCGGTCGCAACTATTTGTTTCATCCTCATAACGACCAAAAGCATACATGCAAGCTCGTCAAGCACAAAAAATTCCGCTTTTGAAACGGACAGCCCAATCACCCGATCTGAATCCTATAGAAAATCTTTGAAACAAACTTGAGAATTTGTGTGGAATTATAAATATTCCAATTCAGCAGCATTTTCACAAAAATCGCAAGAACCATGGAAAAAACTTAACATTGACGATCTACAACCGTTCATTGAATCGTTGCCACGTTGCTACGCCGCTGTACTTATTGCTAAATGTATGAATACAAAATACTAATTGTAAATGTTGTTGATCACTGTTATTTTCTGTTATAACATAATTTTTTTCCAAACTTGAGAAGGTGGCCGGAAACTTTTGAGAACATGCGTTTTCTTTTGCAATTAATTTTGTTAATTATATTTATTAATATTTATTTTTTATTCCATAAATAAGTTCTTTACTCTTATGTCAATAAGGTGTATAAGTATCACTTTGAGATTCCTCTTCATATGGGTTACAAATTAACCAAAAATTTTACGCTGGCCGGAAACTTTTGACCGCCACTGTATATAGCTGTAGAATTACACATACAATCGTAAAACCTTAAAAATTAAGACGTAGAAGGGATATGGAGGATCAGGTAAAAAAATATCCCCTCGCAAAATTGGTCCCTCTTTTGTGGTGGATAAAAGGCATATAAATTAATCCAACCTTTTTCTGGATACGGTCACAATTACTGTCATACTTATATAATTTTTTCCTATAGAAATGTGCACCGGACCTATTGTTGCCATATTACACAAAATGAATTTTTATTAATCGTGTCACTTTATATTGCTGGTGAACCATGTCTAAAATGCATATATAAGGAAATGCTTAATGCTTTCTTGAAAGAGTAAAAATAACATTGGATGTATATTATCTGTTGATATAATTATTCCACTGTTGCTCTATGTCACAGAGCATGAATTAGTGTAAAATTTATAAAACCCTTTAAATAAAAGATGTCTGCGAAAAGTAAAAGGATTTAAGAGTAGTAAATATAATTTAATGGTGAAAATACTAAATAAAAATGCTTAAAAATCATCAGATATGCCGTTTAAAAATTTTAAAAAATGCTGCTTTAATCTTCTAGAATGAAATCCATTAAAGCTATATCAATCATATTATACAATTATATACATATCATTTTGAAATTCTAATTTTAATAGGAAATAAGAATTTCTCTAAAAGGAAAATGGCAACATGTTTACGGAAATGGGAAAAAAAGAAAATTTGCAATATTTACATTTTAATGAAAAAATATGTTTGTTTACCATTAAACCTTTTAATTTTTCTTTCACCCTCTTATCGGTTTTAGTGTATGCTTAACAGTGGTATTTTAATATTTTTTTTGTTTTATGTGAAATAAATGAAATTTCACATCGGAAAATGATTAAAGCACGCTTTAGACTCTCAAAATCGACATTTTAAAGGAAATATTTGGATGTATTTTGAGAGCGTAATTTAAATATTTTTATAGTCGTATGTCGACAATGGCTTTCCATTTTGTGTAGAAAAGTTTTATTATGAAATTGACCATTTCAATGATGAAATGTACCTTTTTGCATGGAAAAGGAATTAAATTCAGGATTTCGAAAGATAAACCTCATATTTAAGCATAAAAGAATTAATTATACTTTAAATTTTTGCTGCACACAGAAGAAAATATCACCTCTTCTTGTCAAAATTGCTAAACAGCGTTCTTGAAAAAAGAAAAAAAAAATCATTGCATCAATATAAATAATATTTTGTTGTATGTAGGCAGGAATATGGGTGACTCATATACCGAGCAACAACGGTAGAATAAAATGTGACATTCGAAAAAGGCTTAGAAAGGTCAAGTTATCTTCATTATGTCTTCATAAATGTCTCATGTATAAGGAAAAACTAACTGCTTTAACAACTTATTTAAAAGCAGTATTAAAATGATATAAATAACTTTTTAATGCTATTTTCATACATATATTCATTCTTATAAATCACAGAATCCGTGTCTTCAAAAGCATTCGGAAGAGATAGATTTTATGAAAAAGCATATCCGATATATACTATCCTTCTTTTAGGTTCGACTGTTTCACACACCAATCCATATAATGAATGTTTTAATCACATGAAAATCTCTGACAAATATTTATTTATTCTTTTTCTTGGAAACAATTCTAACATACAGTTTTCTGACGCATTGAATGTAGAAGAATCGGGACTTTCTCTCTATATGATCATTATGGAGTGATGAAAGAATTTAAGTTGTGTACGAGTATCTGTATCGTGTAGGTTCATACTTGGGAATCCATTATACAAAGTTAGTAAAGCTTTCTCTTCATATGAATTTTGCAAATAAGGAGTCAGAGTCAAAGATCAGTGTACTTATATTTATTGTATCTAAGCAATACCTGTAATTATTTAATATTTTATGTATATGTTTTACATTTCACATATAAACATACAAACATATAAGGCAACAAAAGAATGTGCACATTATGTATGTATGTGGTATTGGCCCCGTAAGAGTAAAGTTCAGTCTCAGGAAGAATTCAAACATCATTTCAAACATCCATAGAGAATAATGACATATCGCTCACCCGCAGGAAAAGTGACACTTTTCGACAAATGTAAATTTTACAGAAGAGGCAAATGGAGTTTCGCATTTTTTTAATGTAACATAAAACGGCAGTTCTTATCTCTGCATGCTGCTGTAAAAGTGTTTAAAAAATGCGTAAAAGCTTTTAAGAATCAAGACATAAAAGAGATACATTAGAAACTTGTAAAATTATACCCCCCCCCCTAATAAATGAGTCTCCTGTTGAGTCTTGTCACTTTTCTTGTTGCAAAATTTGTCAAATTCCAGTCGCCTTCCAAAATAGTACGTGCAAAAGCGTGGATTTTTAACAATTTTCAACAAAGTTGAAAAGTGTTTATGAATTCGATTTTTCTGTTTAGGCTTAAGCCTTCTGGTAGGCCTCCCCGCCTGGTTGACCCTGTCTGTCTGACCGTCTGTCTGTCTGTCCGTCTGTCCGTTTGTGTTCTAACTCGCGTAGATATAGTCCGATTGCCATTGGAATTCTTAGAAGTTACTGGATATCACTATGCATGTTTGGTATTGTAAATTAAATCTATAGCAATTGTGGTCCATTTACAGAGACACTCAAAATAATTCCGTTCCATTACTGTCTATGGGGAAAAATCGTTTGCGGTGTATTTTAATGATATGACACTATTTTAATCATAATGAAATTTATATATATCACTGAGGTGTACTACGTCATTTACGGTAGAATATGGTATGCATAATATATATCATTCATTTGTAGGGACACACAAAAGAATTTGGCTGAAGAAGAATTTTAACTATTGAAGTCTATGAACAGTAATTGCTGTAAGTGCACTTGCAGATGTGGTACGCGTTTTTAAATTGAACTGTTTTTTTTATATTATTTGGTGTGGATAAACTCTATAGATCACATACAGGGCTGCATAAAAGTTATCAAGTATATTTCCATTTATTCTCGGAAATCGGTGAATCGAAACTTTCAAATTTGCTATGCGTTTCACTGAACTAACTTTTAGCATACTGTGTAGTATACATACAAATCTATAGATCATATATGGGACTGCACAAAGAAAACTGATATTTTTACGACATGATTGTAATAGCAGAAATTGGGGTTGAAAATGCTTTTTACATTGTTTATTCAGAATATTAATAAACTGTGAAGTTTGTTTCATTATACTGATTGTATTGAAAAGTGTTGCATAATATATGCTGGACGCATGATTTTTATTTTTTTATTTTAAATCACAATGTTTTAACTTTAATATATTATCATTCATTATCAAAAATATTAGTTTGCATCCATATGAGACTCAATAATAGATTCATATCAAGGTTTCTAGGAAATTAAATAAAAAGAAAAAAGCATATTTCAAAACTTTTTTATAATTATTATACAACTATAATCTTTCAATTGCATTTAAGTGAAACAAAATTATTGATTCTGTAAAATAAATATACAACATAAGTATACAAGACCTGATTATTAAATTAATAACTCACATATACGTACTTACATCGTCACAATATTTTCTATAACAATTGAAAAATAAAAGAAGTAGGTAAATTATTTTTCCTACTTCAATAGTAATAATTACTTATTAAATCAAAACATTTCTAAATTTTTATAAACTACATTATTATAAAATGGAACCTTAATTAGGTCAACAAAAAATACAATAATTATTGGTTGTTGTTCAGTAATAATTCAAAAACAATTTTTTTTTAGTTTTCAGAGTTATTTTCTCCGAAAGCTTGAACAGAATGCTACGTTTCTTTTGTAGCTTATTCAAACTTTTCAAAAAGAAAAATAATTATTCCAATCAAAAATATAACAGATAATTATCACATATTTTTAAAAAATACTTCATTTAAAATTAAAACTAAATAAGTGGTTTTATCTTTTCTTTTTTAAAGTTGTTATTCTTATAAAAATAATTATTGTAGCATTTTATAGAGCTTTCTCAAACTGGAACTTTATTTTAAAAAGTTCTGTGTGCATGCTACGCAGGCCTTTATCTTCGTTGTGAATGTTATAACGTAGAAAAAAAAAATTGCATAACTTTGATGTATATGCTTGGAAGCAATTTAAGACAAGCAATCTTGTTTCTTCCGTTTACTCAAAGAAAGGATTTTGAATATGCTTTATGTAACAGTGAAGGGTATCTTTTACCTCTCGCTTTAATTTCAAACTCAGAAAAATCGGCTTGATCATAAGAATATTTTACGTTGAATGTAAAGGGTACTGATATATCAAATCTTAAAATTTTCAAACTGGAAAGCTAAAGAATGTTACCTTCAATATCTCTCAAATAATTTCTAAGAATACCCCATTTCACTACTCAA
This sequence comes from Maratus speciosus, assembly GCA_963932465.1. Classification (NCBI taxonomy): domain Eukaryota; kingdom Metazoa; phylum Arthropoda; class Arachnida; order Araneae; family Salticidae; genus Maratus; species Maratus speciosus. The sequence continues at coordinate 374,302,002 of OZ010788.1, read as the reverse complement.
CATTTTTAAACCTAAAAAATCAGAATGAACTAACTCATTCACGGAAAAATGACACCCTGTCTTTTTGGCTTTCTTATCAATGTTACTTACTGTGGAGGGATGTAAATTTGGCCGTATTTTTGTTGTTATTGTTTTACTATTACTGAAGGGACAGCATCGACTTCATTTTACGTTTGTCCACAGATCAAGAATTTTATTATTATTTTATAGATTTTTATGTGTCTTAACAGCAGGCATGAATAAGGAAACAATATATTTATTTTATTTTGTCCATCGCAGTTATCACAGTAAAAAGTTAATTCCTTATTTTCACCATCAACACGTAAAGCAATAGATTAATTTTCACACAATTATTCTAATTGGTAAACAAATCATAATAGACGTAAATTTCCAACTGGGCGAAAAATGTCCGGACCAGGATACGAACCCGGACCTCCTGGCTGAAGCCGCCAGTGCTCTGCCATCTGAGCTATCCCGGACGATTCTGGTCGAACTTTTTCCTGAGTTTCCTGAGTTCCATTACCTGAGATTTATTCTGTTGAGCTGAACCAGGTTTCAGACCAGATGCTGTAATCTTCAAGGTTAGCTGGGTGAAAAAGTTCGACCAGAATCGTCTGGGATAGCTCAGATGGCAGAGCACTGGCGGCTTCAGCCAGGAGGTCCCGGGTTCGTATCCTGGTCCGGACATTTTTCGCCCAGTTGGAAATTTACGTCTATTATGATTTGTTTACCAATTAGAATAATTGTGTGAAAATTAATCTAGTGTAATTTCGTATCCAGCGATTTTCTGGAGTTGCATTACCTGAGATTTATTCTGTTGAGCTGAACCAGGTTTCAGACCAGATGCTGTAATCTTCAAGGTTAGCTGGGTGAAAAAGTTCGACCAGAATCGTCCGGGATAGCTCAGATGGCAGAGCACTGGCGGCTTCAGCCAGGAGGTCCCGGGTTCGTATCCTGGTCCGGACATTTTTCGCCCAGTTGGAAATTTACGTCTATTACGTAAAGCAATGTCTTGTAAATACATCCACAAATAAGTACCTATTTTATTCGCTCCACGTTGACCCTCATATTCATTCCAAAAATGACATTCGACGAGATCACTACCTACCTGACAAATTGTAAAGTTATAACTATTAATCTATGACCTAAGTATTAATTGACCCCCATATGCATTCCAAAAATGACATTTGACAAGATCAGTACCTACCTGACAAATTATAAAGTTGTAACTATTAATCTTTGGCCTAACTATTAATCAGTTGACCATATATTAAACACCAACAGAAAGATATTTCGCCAAATATGGAAATTTTTATATGTATTACTAAGACAATAAAGAGTTTTATAAATTTCTCGAGTATGAGCAAAAGAAAAACTTTTTTTGAGATATGTCGTTTTTCTTGTTACATCACTGCGCATTTCGTATAATGGAAAAGTGACACATAGTGTAATATAGAGGTTTTCCGTATAACGACACGAATAATAATTTGCTTCTAGCAAGACGAATGTATGACACACCTATTTATGGAATAAAACACAAAATGAATTTTTTGCGAGATGTGTCACTTTTCTTGAGGGTGGGCGATATGATCTCAATTAGGTTGATCATTTTTGATTGTTTTAATACATGTATTTATTTTATTAATACATGTATTTATTTTATCCAATAGATCATATGATTTTAATATACATGGGAACTAGCATGATAAACTTTGGTCTGGTGTTTTCTATACATGAAATTTACAGTTTAGAGGATAACATATTAAATAATGCCGATAAATTTATATATACCCATCTCCACAAAGTAACGATATAGTTTTATTAAAGTAGAATAAGTATTTTGGAAAAGCCCCTCGGTGGTTGCTAACAAAAATAAATGTCTGTGGTGACAAAGGCGGTCTTTAGAAACTTTTGTTAATAAATTATAAATATTGCTCATAGTAACACATATATTCCGTTCATATTGCCATTTCTTTAGCCTTTCTCTTTTCAACTTTTCTTTAAAAATGAAATTATAAGTAAAAAACATTTTTGTAGGGATATATCTTTTATTTCCGTTGATTGTTTTCCGCAAAGATCTGCTATTTCATTTCCAGAAACACCATTATGCCCTTTAACCCAAGTAAACGAGAATCTTTACTGTGCGTTCTGTAGTAGAATTAAGTATTTGTATTAAAGAACAGTTGAAGTTTTGATGGGGATTCTTGAGAATTTATTGAATTACGTGACTTTGGTCGGAGTTTTGATATTACTCACGCCATTACTTAATAATCCCGAACTGGCGAGAAAACTTTTTCTTTTAGATGGAATAATTTTATCTCGAAAAATGAGCTATGATTTATATGCTCCCCTATAATTTATTGTAATAGTCTTATTTAATTCTTAAATATTTTTAATTCTGTTTACGTTTGCTGTTAATAAAATGAAGAAAAGACCTCAAGACTTTATATCTAATATTTTAAACATGGCACTCTAATCTAAAAATATTCTTCTATTATTTTCTAATTCATGAAAGTTATCTGTTAATATTTTTATTATTTAGTGCCGAAACCCGAGATCCATCCATTGACCTTTACTTGAGCAATAAACATTTAAACACTGAAAAGAATTGATTAATTGATTATCTGGCATCTGTCCAAGTAACGTTGTCCCAAAAGTTGATCTTTGAAAATATAATTGCTTGTTTATTTTCGTAAGCGATCCAGGTAAGTTTTGATAAATGTAATTTGCGCCTAGCACAATTGGAATTGGATAATATATTTCAAATGTGTAAGTCCATTTGTATTCTTTAGCGATAATTTCTTTCATCTGGGGATTTATATTTTGATATAAATGACTTACGCATATTTCATCAGGGATCAGAGAAATCCTTTCGAGAATCTGTTTTTTCAGTAAATTGTGTCTGAATAAAAAATGGCTGCATCGGATTCGAAGCGCAGAAGTAATTGAAGCCGTCATTTAGCTATTTCCTAGACTTTCCTTTCATAAGTCATGCGTTTGTCAAAGAACGAATAGGATAACTCATACGATAGTAATCAATACTACTCACATTATTAAAAAGTGCGGAAGTAGGTAGCAATATAATAGCTAGATATTACATGGAATAAATAGGCATAGTACAAGATATTAACTAAAATTCGAAATTCTATAATATAAAGAGTTATTTAGTAGATTATAAAAAAATATATAATTATTCAATATTTTTGTTTTTTATTTTGTTTTTAAAATTTAAAAACATAAGCGGATAAGGTTACCTGTTTAATACAAGCAAAAATTCAACATGATAAGAAACTTGATTGAAACCGTAGTTTTTAATTACAAAATTATTATAAATAAATAACGATCCTTCTATATATATAAAAAAAGTAGCGCTTTGGAAATGAGCCAATGAAAATCTAGATAGATGTAGATACCGTGAAACGCATGTGATTGGTCAGAGCTTTCTGACGCTATAAGGGAAGGGGGGTTCCCGACTTTGTCGCCAAACGTCGCCAAGTTTGAGGCAAACTTGGCGATATATCGCCAAACTTGGCCACCAAAAGTAGTTTCCAAAAGTGACGCCAACTTGGCGCTATTTCCAGTATTTCGTCAAAAATTACACATAGTGACAACAAAACGAACCATTAATCAAATTTTCTAGAACATGTGACCTAGTTCATAGGTCACCGCTTACCCCAAACCGGTAGTATACGAAATTTAGTCAAAATTGTTAGAGCCCTTTTTTAGATAAAATTAGCATACATACACACACATTGGATTTGCTCGTATTGTAATATAAAATATAATTTTAAACAAATAAATTGCGAATTATAAACTTAAAAAACCTTATATAGAATATATTATAAAATACTCTTACAAACAGAAAACCAAAAAATGTATAACACTAAGTCCCCTTTTTCTTTTTGATAATCCAAACGCATTTATACAAAGCTGCATTTGGGGAATATGAAAAGTAATACTTTTACAAAGAAGAATTGTGTATAGATAATGAAATGCATTATAAGATACAGCATTTTCAAATTCAGTGCAAACAGTTTGGTGCATCTACGATCTCAGCAAAATTTTAATGCAAAACCTTCTAAGTCGTTTTCCATTAACTTGTATAAAATCTTTTAAAATGTCTTATACAAATATGTCTCTTTAGTGGCAGCGTTAAATACATAATTTCTCAGACAAATGTATAGAAGAAATCCTAAGCTCAATTATTAATGTAATTCAATTCTCACAGAAGCAATGTTACGTTAAACACTTATTTCGATAGCTGAGTTGTTCTTCTAAATTATAACGGATAGATACATTGAATCTAGTAAATGCATTAACTTGGAATAAATCAGTACGAAACACTTTATTTACTTAATAAATTTACGCGGTTGAGAAATACATTCGTAAATTTACAGCTGTGTCTTTTGAAATCTTAAGACAATAAGATATTTCTTTCATATTAAAGATTTATTGTACAGTAAACTCTTGGGAAAATAAAATTTTAAACTCTATTTTTGTTTGTAAATACTTTAATACGGCGAAGATGATTTTTTAAAAGCAAAAAGTGTAATGTAATTTTTTTATAAGAATAGCGCCAACTACAGATCACAATGTACTCCATTCTTTTTATATGCACAAGGGCATGCAAAACTGTTCGTGTGTACTATGTTATTTAGATCACTAAAAGCACCATAATACCCGGAATAAGTTGAATAATAAAATAGAAATCTAATTCCCATAGAAACAATTTTACGCCTAACAAGCGTTTCGATTGGTGCGTTCTATTGGTTAACTTTTTCAGTTCTTTTAAGTGGGAGTTATATTGTGTAAATAAATTGAATGACGTAAATGCAAATCCGTAGAAAATATTTTATTTAGATCAAAATATATTTTTAAAGTTGCATGTTTGTATCTCATTATGTTGCAAAATAGTGAGATTAACTTTTTAAATTAAAAATTCAGCGAAATGTAAGCACTCGTGGAAAGGGAATTTGAAACAATGGTTTGCTCGTTTCTGTTATTTAATGCAAAATAGATGATTTTTCAGTACAATTTATAAGATAATGCTTTTATGAGCTACAAGAAGCAATTTTTAACCTCTTTTCTGCAATTGAAATAAAGAGCAATTTTGATTTCTGTGGAAAGCATGTTCCACACGATATTTCTCTGATTCATTTTCTGTTTGACAATCTTTCAAGAACTTCAAACCCATACTTCAATCAGTTCTGTGCACTGTGATCTGTTTGATATACATGTTGCTTTTGCCTCATTTAAGAATTGTAGGTTTAATTTAATTCGTTTGGTATAATTTTGTAATAAGTAAATATTTTAATGATGAAAAAAGAAATTAAAACTAGATTTTTTTACATTTATCATTACTTAAGTATCTGAAAGAAAATTTTAACAGTATGTTAGAATAGGGATAAGTTTATTAAGTGCAATGGCACAGAGTCCATTTAGGAACATGCTGCGCCAAAAAATAAAGAAAAACAAAGAATTTTATTTAAAATTTCATCTCAAAAGCATTTAAAAAAGATGAAATAAACACAGTTTAATGAAAAAAGTGATGTGATGATACATGTAATTAAACTCATTTTATGAAGTCATAATATTATATCTAAAATATACTAAGGAAACAGTTAAAATCTGTACAACCGGTTAAAAAAATCGCTAAGTAACGGTATAGATAAATAAACGGTCAAGTGCGAGTATTAAACACATTATTGTACAGAGGGTTCCGTACAATAACATATGAGTGAGTAAGTGTATTATTAAAAAAATACCGTTGCTAAAAGAATAATAAGACTTTGTAAAAACTATACAACAAAGGGTTGGGTATAGCTGTATAGTATACAGGGTGCAAAGGAAAAGGAAGGTCCCTTTAACCTGAAAATACTTGCGAACGGAGAGAGCTACAGCTATACAAGTGAGGTAACTGCACCGTAAAGCGACTACGCCCGAACTAATGCAAACGACAACATAACCCCTAGTGGCGAAATTTGGAAGATAGCCATTGTAAATAGAAAACGAAAAGAGTTAGAGCAAATTTTCCAATTAGAAAGTTTTAGAGAATCAATTAATTAGTAAAAAACGACATTTGGTTCACACGGATAAGATAAATCGTTGCCTGCATACCCAAAAATGTTCAAAATCGATGAGCTACGATTCTACTTTGCGTATTCACATTCCGGAAATGTAGCAGTGCACAATTGCAAATTGTGACGTTGTACTGTGCTGTAATGTCTGTAAAGATTTATTTCAAATGCATTTAAAAGTTTAGAATAACCCTTTCAGGGCCAGAAGAATTCTGTTCGTAAACTGATGACATAATTGACTGACACCAGAATATTCAAACGATTTTCTCAAAAAACAAAATCCCGCTAATTTGCACTTTCATTACAAAAGCAAAATTTTATTAAAATATTCTTGGTGCCAATTGTCAGTTTTGGAATTAAAATTAGGTGGCTAGACCGTCTAGCTACCGCCCTTGAAAGGGTTCAATATATGTCGTCGTGTTGAAGAGGCTTGCAATAGACGTTCCTTGCTGAGAAATGTGCATGCAGAATTAATCTCACGAATACAAACGTGTATCGTGAGCAATGGCAAACTTTTCGAACATACTGTATACTAACTTTTTATCACTGTTATGCAGTTTGTCTTTTTTTTTGTGTGTGTGATGTTATCAAAATGTATTGAGATAAGTACACATTTATAGCATAAATTGTGCGTATTTCTTCATACTTTTGACTATTCCATTCAAACGTTTACAGAAAATCGAGTGCATCGATTTCGGATATTTTGGGGTAAACAGGCGAAGATTTATCTTATACATGTATACCAAATGTCGTATTATATTAATTAATTGGTGCTCTAAAACTTTCTAATTGGAAATTTTGCTCTATCTCTTTTAGTTTTCGATTTACAGTGGCTATCTTCAAAATTTCACCACTAGGCGGCGCTTCTGTCATTTTCATTAAATCGGGCGTAGTCGCTTTACTATACCGTTCCCTCACTTTCATATCTGTAGCTCTCTTCGTTCACAAGTATTTTCAGATTAAAGGGACCTTATTCAGCTATATTCAGATTAAAGGGTCCTTAAGGGAATTAATTCCTTTGCACCCTGTGTACTAGAAAAGTATAAATGGATATACCATGAAAGTTCAAAGATATATGGAACCTAAATAATAGCAAATATAGCTATTCTGTATATTTGTTATTCCACATAGGTTTTTAGTTAACCTTTAAAGACATAGTAGGTGTATTGAGAGAGCCACTTAATGGAAACTAGTCGCGAATCCCATAACATTAATGTGATTAATTCTCATTAAATTAGTCTGTTTTTAACAATTTGACGTTTATTGCTTTTATACTGCTACTGGGCATTGCATTACATAAATATATCCTTAAAATTTGCTATGTAGGCTTTAAAAGCCCATGGAGCATACAGTACGCCGTCCCTGTCACTATGTATGTCCAAACCGTCCATGTCTTCAAGGGTTAATATCTCGGCTAATTACCGACATTTTTTTCCCAAAATTCATGATCAACAATGCTTTTATACTTCTGCTACGATAGGTATCTCAAGCTCTGCTCAACACTTTTGCTGAAACCCGTAAATTGAAATTTGATTGTAACGGAAAAATGCGATTTTCTCAAAAACTATGTGACCTAGGGTAATCGCTATAATTTTCTGCAAGGTTTAAATTAATGTCTACTACCTCTAATTTTTTCAGAATTTTACTTTCAATAGATTCGGAATTAGATGACGGGGGGGGGGGGCATATTTTTGCACTACATTTTCCACCATAACTTTGAAAATATAACACCTAAAATTAAATGAAATATATTTTTGATTTCAGCGTTACGAAATCTTTCAAACGATATGCTATACGATGTAGAAAGAAAAGATTTTTTTTCAAATAACTTAAATAGCCCCTCTACATTTTCCCTAAATATATTTATGAATATTTATTAATCTGTAAATATGTGGGTCAATAGTCTTTATTACTTCCCCCAATTAGAAGTTTCCACGTTGCGTAGTTTGCGAGTAAAAAGGCTTTGACAGACAGACACAGGAGTGATCTTATAATGGTTCCGTTTTTACTTTTTAAGTACGGAACCCTAAAAAGAGACAAACTATAAAAAATCCAAATAATGCAGCATAAAAACAGGTTTGTTTAAACCAGAAATTATAAAAAAATTATTAATGTGAATTCACGTATGCTTAAATTCTCCAAAACACTTGCATGAAGTATAACTGAAAGAGTCGGATTACATAGGCTCTTTCGGATAGTGCATAAGCTGTTTGGAATCCTTCATAGTAATAAGCTATGCGACAAGACATGACTTCTTGTTTTTTTCTACATGTATTTCCGCGATGAAGAGGCTTGAATTGTCATTCTCCCTTTCTCTTTCTGTGCACAAGAGTTTTGTTTTCCTTTCTGTGTTGGAGAAATATAAATTTTCTGCATTTTGCATTTGTACCGGGTGTTCCAAAAATGTGTGATGGATTTTAAAATTCAATAACTTGCAAACGGTAACAGATATTAAAAAAATTCTTGCAATAGGTTTATGTATGATGTTAGAAGTTTTTTTACTGTGTTTCTTGATTTTAGTTCGAATTTCAAGCAATAGATGGCGCTGAGAGCAATAGGTGCTCTGTCCAGACCCGACTTTTGGCACATCTGGATCCATTCAATACAATTTAATCTCCTTTATTCGCATGGACGAAGAGAGAGGCCGAAAAATCTCGTTCGTATTTAGCGGTTACTTCTTGCAACGTCATCTATCAATTCTATTTGTAACTAAAACTGAGAATCGCAACATAAAAACTCCTGACATCTTACATAACACTCCTGCACGAATTCTTTTAATATCTGTCACCGTTTCCAAGTTATTGAATTTTAAAATCCATCAGTCCTTTTTGGGATACCCGGTAAATGAAACATAAGCATGTCCAGGTTAATATTAGGTTGGCTTTTTAGATTGATATGAATCTTTTTGTGACACACTAACAAAGCGGTAATAATCTATTGCAGGATCAAAGTATTATATTTTAACAGGTTCCGATAGTGGTTTCAGAAGTTCTAATGAGGGCAGAAATTTTGCATAAGCGGTAGAGTACATACTAAGATTTTTTATAGTGATTTTCTTTATGACTTTTTTATAGGGATAGTATCGACAAAAGTGAAGTAATTGGCGGAAATGAGGATTGCGTTTTGGGTGTTTATGTGCCATACTGATTTTCAAGGTTGTTTAAGTAAACTAAATTATGAAACCCTTTACAGATGGGATCTGGATTTTAAAAAATTGAGAGCTTCAGGGTTATAAAGTTTTTTAATTATTTTAAGAAGAAGAATTTCTCTTTCAGGAATCCGTTTTTGACAAGAGGGAGAGTATGCTGCATGTTTAGCTTAACAGTTTGTACAGCGTTTAGCTTAATCGCAACACGTTTGATTTATTCTCGTGACCGACTACAGATAATCGTGCGCATGTAACGAAACCCAGAAAAGTATTTTTATTATAACTGTAATGTTGATACTGAAAGCATTCCAAAGGCTTGGAGATATAATCCAAACCGTACAACTAAGGTATGCTGCTTTGATTCTTGTAGGTAGTGTTGTGTAATTAATAAAAAAAATAATGCTCTTTGCATGAAGTATCTGTTCATTATGACGTATAGTTATAGTATAGTATCTGACGACACACATCGATAACATTTTAAGCTTTAAGCTTTTACAGTAGTTCTCCTTTAACAGAATGTAAGATATGTTCAGAAATTACATCACGGATATAATCCATATTTGAGTGGAAGTGGACAGATAGAGAGAAAGAACGCATTTCTTTACAATTTGAGAGAAGCAGTGATCGATTCGTTTATCGAGTCAGATTTATACGTTTTGGATTGCCATGAACTGGACTTGAGTGTTTTTAGATAATCTCTGTCCGTGAGCCTGTCTTTCCATCTATTTGTCTGTGTGTCTGTCTGTAAGTGACAAAAATTTTCTTGTTACGCTGTGAAATTTAATAAATTTTGGATTCATTTAGACCTTGAAATAAATTGGTCCTGATTACTTTTTGCTGGAACTCGCCAAACAGTTATAGCTGCTAACCTGCATTTTTCCAATTTCCACAATAGCTCTATCTCAAAAACTAATGCACGCATTATCAGCAAACTGCAGATTCAGTTGGACGTTGAAATAAGTTATTGCTGATTTGGTTTTGATGCAAATCGCCCAATAGGTGGCGCTAGGTCTGCTGCATTTTTCACAATTTCTGCAATAGCTCTATCTTAAAACTAATGCACGAATGTACGTCAAACTTTAAACTATCTTAGAAATTGACGTAAATTGTTGCCGATTACGTTCTGGAGAAACTCAAGAAACAGCTGGCGCTGCTATGCATCATTTTACTCAATCTCCGCAATAGCTCTATCTGAAGAACTAATGCACGTATTTTGAAATATATGCACATTTAACATCTGAATTTGAAAATACTGATTGAACCTTGCGGTTGCTTGGCGGAAAGTTTATAAATGTATTTTTAATGTTTTTAGTAAAACTCTGTTCAAGTCTGTATTATTTTATTTATTTTATTTTGTCTTTTAATACACGTATTTTCATCAAACTTCAGATACAGATGGACGTCAACATAGGTTATTGTTGATTAGGTTTTGTTGTAAATAGTCAAATAGTTGGCTCTGCTATGCTGCATTATTGAGTATTTAAACTATTTTAGCTATACTCATATACGTATATCATGAACTAATGCACACAGTTTCATCAAACTTTATGTTCTGTTATACATTGATATAATAGATTCTGATTAGGTTTTTGTGCAAATCATATACCAGGTGGCACAGATATGCTGCATTTTTTCTCGATTATCTCGATAGTAATTTTTTAAAGGTTAATGTGCACGGAATTTAATCAAAATTTATATTCTTTTAGATAAATATTGATCCTTATTATGCTTGGAATTTAATCCTTATTATCTGAAATTAAAAACCAGATTTGATGAAACAAAATGCTTTTGAGAAGACATCATTCAAAACTTTTTTTAAAATTTAAGTTATGAAATATTTTAACCTAAATTTAAACATAATTTCTTATTGGAAATTTTGTATTTATTAAAAATAATATTATAAATTTTTCTAAATGTACAATAAGATTAATTTTTTTTCTCTCGAAAACAATTGTATGGCCTCATGCAATTTAAATGGAACTCTTTAGTCTAATACGTTGTTAGTTTTATTTTAAAGTAATAAAGACACAATATGCAATGTGTTATAAATAACAACCAAATTATTTAAATGATTGCATATTTAAATAAATGATTTTTTTTAATATTCACAGGAATATTTTATAATAATGAGGTAATATAATATAATATTCAGGTTTAATGTTTATATATAATAATATAATTTGAAAACAATAATTTATTTTTTACATGTCAACACCTCCTTTAAAGACCTAAAAATTCTTTTTTTATAGTAATGATTTTTGTAGTGCACATTTAACCAATATACTCAAAATTTTATGTAGAACTTCATAAAAAATATTTCTGTAATATAAATACCAGATAAAATGGGATTTTTTTTCTAAAATCTTAATCTATGATTTTGGTAATTCATGCCATACCCCATAGTTGACACATCTCTTGATCGGAATATGTGTCATATTCATTAAAAGTATATAAAGCATGAATAATTAACATTATATTTATAAATAAAAAATCCTCTTATAATCATCTTACTTCGATAAAATTTAGGAACTTTGTTTTGAAAAAAAAAATTGTAATAAAAATCTTGAAAAGACATATTTTATTTTTTACTTACACTCTTCCACTTTTCCTATTTTACAACGGATAATATGCATTGAGCAGGTCTCATGTTGCCATTCCAATCAACCAACACACTGACTTTACCAATAAGCTGGAATACAAAATATGAAGTCAAAAGTATAATTCTAAAGAAGGCTAATATGTTTTAACACTTAACTGTGTGACAGAAACTGTCACATAATTACAGTGAGCTGTCTGTAAGAACTGCACTATCGAAAGATCTCAATTAACTCATATGATACTGTTTTCGCACTAAGCGCTTTGTGCAAGACTATTACAATTAAATTTCACCTTTTCAAAAGACTCTAACGATAGTACTAGGGATCCAAACTAAATAAAAACTTACTAGTATCCATAATTAAACCCGGAAATTACAAGTTAAGCTGTGGAAATGGAAAAAAGCAGCGGTCAGTGAGACGGCTAATAGAAATTAGGGGTTAATCTAAACTAAGAAGGCTATCCCACCACACTTTTTATATTCGATGTACAAACTCTAAAAACTAATTCGGAAAGCGAATTTAAAATTATCAAATTAAATGCGTTAGATTTTTATGTTACATAATGAATGAGTTCGAAATATTTTTTTTTATTCTATGGAAAATTAAACCTATGTAATTTAAATTAAGGTGAGGAGGACCACACAACTTGTCCGCAATACAAGAAATATTATTTAAATAAATGAATAATCATAAAGAGGGAATATATGGGGCATTCTCATAATCTTTTGACTTTTATGTCCTTGAATAATAATTTTTATTTAATACATTTTATTTTGTTTTATTTACTTAATATTCTGGGGAACATCCTTTTGCATATATGCATAACAATATTAACAGGATAAATAAATTTTAGACGATGTTGGGGTTCCAAATACCAGGAAAACTTCTATACCGTCAGTGTCCCTGATGCTGATTTTTAAGTTTGGAGCTGTCTGTATAAAATTGTTACAATAAAAGTAATTCGATGCATTTTTTTCCGAAACTAGGACAATTGGTTTATATAAATATGTAGCAAAAAATTAACCCGCACCCATTTTTACAGTTGATATTATTTTTTGAACTCTGTCCCTGGGTTTTTTTATCATTACCGTCCTTCTTGCTAAACTTTTGCAGAAAATCACTTCAGATCCATCCACAGAATGTTTTTTCAAGTTTTTTTCTCATGCAGAAGTATGCTAAGGAAATAATGTCTAAAATTCATTGACAGGAAATTTACTGCAGAATTTAAATCAGCATTTAAATATCAATTTCAAGATCGCGACTTTATTGGTCGTCTTACCGTCGCCAAGGTTTATTCCTGCATTTTTCGAGATAAATTAAAATATTTTTTATTTAATCCAATGTAAGTAACTGTTTCTAAAAATCAATGAACATTGTGGCTACCACTTAATTTTAACCTGATTTGCTTAAAATAGGTGCTAATTTTCCTTACCGTTCCATCCTTTCCGTCCCTTTTTTTCCCATTTCGTCCCTTTTTTCCTATACCGTCCCCCCTTTTTTACCTTACCGTCCCTTCTTTAACACCCCTTTAAGACAATGTTATACCAAAATTTTGCACTAAAATTATTACTTTGTCATTATTTCTTATTTGAATGCCCCATGGGTACTATACAAAATTTAGAAGGAAATAAAAATTTTAGTGGTATAATGGTAAGGAAAATTAAACTCGAATGTTTAACATAAGCCTCAGTTAAATAAAAAAATTTTCGCTTCTGACCATTTTTTCTTTATTTTGAATCAAAAAGGAATTCGTCTATCAGATTAAAATGTTATTTTAGCAAGTTTAATTTCACCAGATTTTTATTTCCGAATGTCAAATGATTGTGAGAAAGAACCCTATCTATAATATGATGTCATGGTATTAATGCTTCCAAATTTTACTGTGAGAATGATATACTTATGGAATTTTTGCTTTGTATTTTGTATTTAGATTTCCGTTCAGTACTTCGGAATATATTCTGATAGAAAGAGGGATGTTTTGTGATATGCAAATAAATTTTATTGAGCACAGCTATAAATGCAAAACACTTAAAAATATAAGGGAATTAGGACCTTTTGAATCAACTTTCTGAGATGTTACAAATGAATTGCTTAAATAGAGATTTCATCACTAGTAACAACACCCCTGACTTGTTATGGAATTATTCCCCGAAAGTGCGATGATCAACCAAAAGAAAAAGAAACAGTTTTTTTTAATCCACAGTCTGAAAGGTTTAAAAGGATATTCTCACGTATCAAACTTGTCTGATTTAGACGTCTTATCCTGAATCACAAATAAGGCATTTATCGTCGGTACTATGTCAAAGTATCCAACATGAAAACAGTGTTTCCAGTATGCTGCTTTTTAAAATTTAGATTTCTTGATTGGCACCACTTTTTTGAAATAATAAAATTTGCCTTATTTAATAACATATTAATTAAGGCGTAAACTCGGTGAATTTTACCATTTCGGAAAAGTTGTGCCAATCAAGAAGTGTGAATTTAAATAAAGTAGCCCACTGCCAACATTTTTATATTGAATAGTTTGACATGTTCCCGACGATATCAAGGATGGAAAGTGGGACATGTATCCTTGCAATCCGGGATAGATAACCCAGCCACTAACTTTGGAAGTAGGAACAAATATAGCTGCAAGCTATACTAACATATTAATTTATATCTAATTTAAAAATATTCACTACATATTAGATGAAAAATCTTTAGTAAGTAAGTTATATTTCGACATCTACTTGTCTCTATTTCATAAGAACATGCAACAACAGCCAAGCGTATCTTTCTTTGATGAATATAACTTTTATTTGAAGAAATAAATCCCTGTAGCTTCGTCTAGTACTCTTTTATATAATAACTGGGAGAAGTAGAACGTTACCACTTCCGCTACATGTCCAACAGCTGAAATGCAGTGAATACAGCAACTTACCTGTTGGGGCATCAAACCCTTATTTAATCAAATATAAGATTTTATATCACAACATTTTCCAAGTTTTTTTTGTGCCTGGTTAACTGCATAATTTTTCATCGCGATCAACAGGAGTTTTCACACCATGCATAATTTTTATCGAGAATAATATATTTAGGTAAAATAGTTTAGATGGTAAAATACAACGATTTAAAATTGCCTTATACAATCCTCGAATATTTAATTAACTTTACTGAAAACATAAAAGAATTATAGCAACAAATTAATATGAAATGTTATGCTGTATCACCCTCAAAAATATTTGTAAAATTGCCAGAAATAGTTATTTCCGAATTCCGGCAAGATTTCATGTCAGGTTCGATCTTTATAATTAACAGCGCAAAAATGAAAGTTTACTCTTTCGAGATTGTTTTTATGTGCGCGCTATTTAAGAAACACTGCAATATTATATTGTTTATCTGATATATCTTTTTTAATATTCATTTATAAATAAAAAAATATACTATAAGCTCAATTATAAGCTAAAATATCTCTGTTGAAATACAGAGTGTCTTCACCAAAAATGTGTCCATTGTTTAAAGGTTTGTAACTTTGAATTTTCTTTCTTTTCAATGGTTAAATAATTAAAAGTAATGAGTTGACAAAGATTAACTTTTAAAGAATTTTTTTAATGCTAGTAGAAGGGCGAGAATTTAGCAAAAGTACATAGACAATTTAACAGGGAGATTCAGGAAGATCCACCTACGTGACTTTCACCTACGTGATAATTAATCTTACCAAACATATGTTTGAAACAAATGGATGTGTTCAGGATGTTTACAGATAACATCCCATAGACGTCTGAAAATATACGACACTGGATAAAGCCGCAATCGAGCAAGAAATCTTCACAACACCAAATGAAATGTTTGTTGAAGTTTGCGAATCAATAGCCCACTGTTATCATCAGTTTATTGTGCAGAGCCGTGATAATTTTGAACATCTGCGACAAAAGGAAAAGTTATTCATTTTATGTCATTTTTTTTTCAAATTAAATATTAGTTGTATATGAATCAAATCGTAAGTTATAATTAATCGAACTGTGTATACATTCTTTGAAACACTCTGTATATTCATAAATGTTTTAAACATGGAAATAAACATACTTTTATAACGCTGACCTAAAAAGTATTGAGAAAAGGTAACCAATTGTAGTCTAAATAATGTAATTTTAGTTATAGTATTTCTCTTCTTAAGGTTTTTTCCTAAAGGTAATTTTTTTAAGATTCAGCAAGCATCCACTAATATTGACTTCACTTGTGTTTCCTTCATTGTACAAGAAAATATAATTTTCTTTTGTAAGAGGAAGAAAGAAGATGTTTATTGAGGCTACGTTGTATGCGTTCTTTTTCTCAAAGTAATGTTATAGCCTCGAACTGAATCTTTATTTATTGCTTCCTTTTCATGAACAATCTAGAAAGATCCTGGAGAGGAAGAATTCAATAATCAATTTTCGACTGCTATACTTGTTGTATTTTATTTAATAAATATGACTTTGAAAGTTCTACATTAATGCGAATACCCAAAATATTTCTAGCACATGTGTCTTTTTAAATTATTAAACTTTTGAACGTAGAATATTAAGAGCGAGTTTTAACTTTTTCAAAGAAAGTGCCATTGCACTTTTTTTCTTAGTTTTACGTTGATTGTAATAATATATATATATATATATATAACTACTGATGAAATAATTATGGACAAACAAAAATAACTGAAAAGAACCGTTGTTCCTATTTCGTGATTTAGACCATCTGCTTCTTAGATTGTATAAATGCCAAAAACTTCCCCATATAGACTACTGGAAAGATGATGGTAATGAAAGTTAACGGGTCACATAAGTCAATTTCGCACTTCTTCAAAAACATCACAAGGTTTGTAAAATGCAACGGATAAATTAAAAACAATATAATGTTTAATCAAAATAATGAGGTTAAACCCTAAACTTTAACACCATGCGATCAGTTAAAAAAATATTTCTATGACTGATTAAGAATCCAAATTGTAATTAAAAACATAATATAATGTATATATATATATATTACAATATTAAGGCAACTCAGTACTTTGTGAATAAAGAAATCTTATCGATTTCTTTCAATTTGTACATTGATACATTATATTATTGTCGCATTAATTTTTGGTATGTATTATTACTACTTTATATTCATTATGTTCTTAGCATACTATTTCTACA
The DNA here is from genome assembly GCA_963932465.1 of Maratus speciosus. Classification (NCBI taxonomy): domain Eukaryota; kingdom Metazoa; phylum Arthropoda; class Arachnida; order Araneae; family Salticidae; genus Maratus; species Maratus speciosus. The sequence goes on along the minus strand of OZ010788.1, from coordinate 374,285,027 downwards.
TTAGGTATTTTTCCAATATTACGTCGACCACCTTCCTTAAAAAATACTCCCAAACTGTAACGCCCAATAACTAAATGGAAGAATCTTGCCATTGGAAAATGTCACAAAAAAAAAGAATTTCGGAACATCCTCACCCACTAAAGTATCAATTATCAATTATCAGTAACATAAAACAATAAAATTTATAATATTTTAATAAAGACAGAAAAAAACTAGTTGGATGTGCCAATCCCAGAACTTTTTTCTATCTAATGTCAATATTTCATTTTAATTAGTTTTATTAGTATTTTTATTAGAACTATGCATAACTTCATACACTTATCGATGGCACAATATTGAAAATTTCACAAAAATCGCTATTACAGCGCCCCGTTTAGGCGGAAATTTTCCAAATTCAGGGAGGACCTTCTTGCCATGGAAAATACATACGCAAAAAATTTGGTTCATTTCTATGCATAACTTCATACTTTTCTATGGTACAATATTAAAATGAACAAAAATCGCACAAAAATCGTTATTACAGCGGCCCTTACCGGCGGATTTTTTCCAAATTCAGGAAGGACCTTCTTGCTATGTCCAAAAACATACATAAAAATTTGTTTTAATTGTATGCATAACTTTTCACACTTTTCTATGGTACAATATTCGAAATACTCAAAAATCGCACAAAAATCGCTATTGCAGCGCCTTTTACTGGCGAATATTTTCCAAATTAATGGAGCACCTGCTTGCTATAGCCAAGAACGTTTAAAAAAATTTTTCGATTCTACGCATAACTTCATACAATTTTTGATGGTACAATGGCGACACATAGACATACGGACACACGGACAGACAGACATTTTGTATAAATATGTTTTTTGTGATCTCTGACGCCTAAAACGTGTAAATCCATCAAAAAGCGGAAGTCGGAATAAATTTCGATTACAATAATATCTTCTATTGAAGATAGAAGAAAGTAATAATTGCGAATATTTATTTATTTAAATTTATATTCTTAATTATAAATCTTTTTTTATGACTAAATCTTTATAACATCAGTTAAAATCTTATAGTACTGTACGTAAGTATGTATCGCAAAATTTTTGCAATGCTTCTTCTCTTTTAGAATCATGACATCGCTGTTTAAGGGCGTAAGTGTCATTTTAATTAACGTAATAAATAATAAATCAGTAAAAAATCAGTGAAATACATATAAATGTTTAAATAGAAATCTCTTGATCGCATAACAAATACGTGTGGCGCATCTGACGTCAAGTGAATGTAATGTCACAATGCATTTTTTAGTATTAAATCCTATAGTTTGGCGATCATTTTTATGGAAAGTGTCTGACGTATTCATGAAGAAATACCCTAAATTAATTTTAAGAAAAGAAGCAACAATTTTGATTTCTTCTATATATGTTAATTATTTTCCCTAATTAATATTTCTAAATTTGCTTTCATGAAAAGATGCATAATTTATAAGAAACCGAAGATCTAAAACAGGAGCCATTGGAGAGCATAAATTTTCAATTTTCCCCATTTTTAAGACAAAACGCCCGCCCCAGTTGGAAGTGATAATCGAAGTCGAACTTGCATGAATATTTTATGTGTAGAAATAAATTCAATAAAGAAAGACCATTAAGCTAGAGTAAATCAATATGCCATTATATTGTTTTACTGTGAAAGTTTGTGTTGGTATGGAAAATATTTAAGGCTAGACATGGACAGTTTGAAATGATTTATATTTCGAACGCTTATTTGCCCAGAACTCAATAATAATAATAATAAAATATATAAAATGTTTTTTTTTTTTTTTTTTTTTTTTTTTTTTTTTTTTTTTTTTACTCCTATAAATATTAGGCGAAAGTTTTCTATAAATTTATAAGTAGAATATCAAATCATTTTTTAGAATGTTTACTAACAGATAAAGCTGTTTTTTGAGATGCTCATATTGTAAATATATGTTAATTGATATAACATGTTATCAGGTATTATTATTACTGTGGAGAGGAACCTGAGTACAGACCCTTAGTTTTTATATTATTTTTGGGTATTAAAAGGACACACTGTTTTTCTTTAAAATTTCATGTATATTGTCTGTAATAATTTACATTAAAAACAATCATTAAAAATATATTTAGTTACTTTTTTAAAAATACATATAGTCTGATATATTACATACCCATGCTATACCACTTTTTTCAACGAGAGAATCAGGCGTTATAGATACATCAATTGGGGAGACTAGGGAGGCTTGACCATAGGGAAGGCTTGACCCACCTATCAATTTTCACATTTTAAAGAATTTCAGAGTTTTATTAATAGGTGTCAACCAAAGGTACTGAAATCCTCAAACAACAGTTTTTGTTTCAAACAGATAACCGAATTTGGTTGAGGTTGAGGTTGATTTTTGACGGCCAATTATCTACACGAGGGATATAGGCCCGGGGGGAGTGCCCTCCGTGGGGGTCTTTCTAAGGGAACCTAATCCGTATTGACGCATGGAAGATCCACGGCTCGAAGAAAACCACGAAAACTCCGAACAATTAGGCCGACGGGCGCGATTGGGATCGAACCCAGCACCTCCCGTCTACCAGCTTCGAGAGCAGAACCTCTCGGCCACTGGTGGGGCTAATCGAATTTGGTGTGGGAAAAAAATCAACTGTAAGGCGTTTTCAACCTAAATGTTGCGTTTTTAGAAATATGTTGCGAGTTTTTTTCAGATAAAATATATAATAGAAATTCAAGTAAGTAGATTTTAAGTAATGCGGATAATATCGGGCTTTCATTCCACGCATAAAGATTGTACAGTAAGCTAGTGTAACAGATAAATGTGCTACTCTTTAGAAAAGGGCTATTTGGGGAGGCTTGACCCAGTCAATGTGAGGATGGGTTGACCAGATGTTCAAGGTCTCTTAATTAAGTGGTTTTGGAAATCTTTTTATTAAAACTGTGCTTAATGAAAGGTTATATATAAGAAAAATGTGAATTTATTCTGTAATGCTAGAGTAAAAATGGGGTGATGGAAAAGAAAATATTTAAAACCAATTAAAGAAAGATGTGAAAAATTGATATAGTATCCACTGCAAGAAAAAAGTAATGAAATATAAATGGGAAAGTTGATAAGAACTTTATTCCATTTAAATATTAGTTACAATAGGTAAATAGAAACAGTGGAAAAGACTTCGAATGAGTAGTAAGTATGAAAGCAGTAATCTTAAACCTTTCAGGGGTAGTGGTATGTTCATGAAACCACTTAGTTTTAATTCTCAAACGATACAATTGCACCAGAATATTTTAAAAATCTTTTCCACTTAATGTGTATGTGAAATATAGCCTTTTTGTTATTTCCAAATAATATTGTTCGTAAATTCCGGTGTCAGTCATTTATTTCAACTTTTTATTATTGAAAGTACCTTGCTCCAATAAAGTTTAAAAATGTTAATGAAAAGTTAAGTGCTCATGCGGCTGCAGAAGAATATAGCATTAATCGAAAAACTTTAGGAAGGTATGTAGACAAATTTCACCAGGATCAATACAGTGAGATGAAGCTAAACTATGTGACAACTAGAAGTTTTAGGTCGAGTGTCACAAAAAGTAGGACACGGAGACAAAAAAAAGCGGTACACTGGGCTCCTAAATCCGGAAATAAGGATACATGAAACCCTACGAAAACGGAACCTGTCTCTAACGGAATAGTGTCTTAAATGTTAAAATTTTATTTTCCTTGCTGTAAAATTATACCTGCTCATACAAAATCTTGTTTAAAACAATACTTTTCTCCTCTGACTTGTGATTGCGTCTAAACAGGTTTGTTTAAGCATCATATTTTCAAATAATTAAAGCATGTAGCATAAAGTTATTTTGCTTCTTATAAGCTGATTTTATTTCTCTTCACGATTACTTCAATTTAAAACAAAGCGGTCCAAGCCTGATATAGTGGGTCAACCCTTCCATATGATGACAGCTTCGAATTACTCATGATTAAAATCAATCCTTTTTCAAATTTCTTATATTTAGCTCATATTCAAAATATTAGAATAATTGAGAAAAAGTAATAAAAAATATAATTTTTCATTTATTTATGTTTGATACTAAGTAAATGCAATTAAATTTCTTATAAATTAAATCTGGAATGTTTAGATAAGATTTTAACATTTACAAAATATAAAATACGGTACAATAAATTAGGTATACAGCTTTAGGTATACAGCTTTCTGAAACAGATAAAAACATTAAAATAAAATTTAGATTGGTTCAAAATATTAGAATATTTTATTTTACGCAACAATATCACCTTATGAATATGAAGTAAATGGTAGTTAATATTTTGCCGTATCCCCTTTAGCTTTCATAACAGCGTACAATTGATCTTGCATACTATATACAAGGTGTTTACAAACATTTCTATCAATATTAGACCAAATAGACTTTATACGTGCCACTAACTCAGTTTTACTTTTAAAAGGATTTTTTTGGCGTTTTTTCTTCATTATACACCATAAGTTTTCGATGGGATTAACGTCTGGTGAGTTTGGTGGCCAAAGAAGTACCTTGATGTTGTGTTGGCGGAACCAAATCTTAATTGACACCAAGGCATGACGTGGCGCTAAATCTTGTTGAAAGATGAAATCATCTTCAAATAAATCTTCTGATGATGGAATCATGTAATATTCCAAAATTTCTTGATATATCTGAGAGTTATCCTTTTCGTAGACGATGCATAAATTTCCAGGTCTTTCTGCACTCATGCAAACTCAAATCATGACATTAGCAGCATATTTTACGGAACGTTTAAGGCATTGATTATCAAATGCTTCTTGCGTCATTCTCCAAACTCGAATACCTTGATTACCATATGAAACACAAAATAAACTTTCATCACTAAATAATGTATTTTTTCAATCTTCTTCGCTCCATAAACGTCTTGATTTACACCAATTCAATCTTACACGCTTTTGTTTTGCAGTCATGAGAGGTTTTGTTTTCGATACACGAGATTCAAACTTAAATTTATGATGCCGTCTTAATGTTGTTGATATAGAAACTTCAATAACTTCTTCTTTCCCATTTCGGTGCAAGAATCGCACACTTTTAAAACGGCTTTTCTTAACTATACGCTACAGTTTGGTGTCATCTCTAGCAGATACTTTTTGGTTTTCGGCCGCCATTTCGGCAATTATTTTGAAATTTTCCATTGTTTTAAATATTGTGTTAGTATTTTACTAACGCGTGATTGCGAACAATGTAAATAATTCGCTATATAATAGTGATTTTCACCGCGTCGATACAAATCAACCAACGAAGTTAATAGATTCAGGAATATCACTCACACGATCCATTTTAAGACGAAAAAGAAAACAATCAGCCAAAAGAACACTGATTTTAAATAAAATCGTCTGAATTTAATCAATGATGCCACCAATTATAAATTGGTGATAATTAAAGGAGAATCAATGTAAAATATTCTAATATTTTGAACGACTTCATTAAATATTCTAATATTTTGACTTTTCAAAATATTTTTTTTTCAATTAATATTTTCAAAAATGATATTAATTTTAAGGTAATAAATAAGTTTAATCAACAACAAGTTCTTAATAAAAATATCGTTTGCATATTTGCATTAAAATACATTAAATTTTCAAACGATATTTTCAATAAAAAAAAAAGTAAATATTCAAATATTTTGAATATGAGCTGTATTACACTGATGTAGCAATTTTATTTTGATAATTGATTATATAAAGATTAAAATGATATAGAAAAATTCTATTTTCAATATTTAAAAAAAAAAAAAAAATCATTTTGTAAAAAGTGAGTCAAATCCTCCCTAGTTTCCCCTATACATTGAATGGAAGATATAATGGTTTTGAAGAAGATAAAGGCTGAGATTCATATGAAATGCAGGTTGTCAAGATAAAAACCGTCAAAGAAGTTGTATAGTATTGATATAAACTAAGCTAAAACATCCTATAAGAGTGATAAAATACCCTTATTTAGATTACCATACGTTTCGTTGCACAAACATCTACAGAATCATTTTGATAGAACTAGTTTCGCAAATTTAAAAAAAAAAAAGAACTTGTACACTAATGGCAGGAGACTTCATGGAAAATGAAAATCAGTGGAAACATAAAATAAAATGTAATTGGAAATTTGTGAGCGTTAATTAATTTCTACTATTGCTACTAAACCTACATATTATCCCTTTCCAAATTTTAGGAAACTCAAGGAACATTGATGACATCATTGATTGACATCAATCATTGCTAATATTCTCGCTGCGTAAAAAAATTTCTATAGATTCACGGATAATGGATGATAAATAAAGTCTTGATGGATAAATATTAGTCTGCTAATTAAAATATCAATCTGTAAAGTTTCTTAGAGGTTGGTTAACGGTTGGTTACAGATCGATTTTAAAAATAGCAGAAAAATGTATCCATCAAGATTTTATTTACCATCCATTATCAGGGAATCAATAGAGATATTTTTACGCAGCGAGAGTATTTGCAATTATTAAATGTCCCTTGAGATACATAAAATTTGGAGAGAGATGCTATACAGGTCTAGTAACAATAATAGAATTTAATCCACGCTCACAAATATCCAATTTCATTTTATTTTATGTTTGCATTCATATTCATTATACATGAAGTCTAGTGACATTATTTAACAAGTTCTTCTTTTTAAAAATTTTTGCGAAAATATTGTTATCAAGAATGATTTTGAAAATGTCGCCCTTTGTGTGATGAAAATTATAAGTGATTATCATACATATTTTATAGTATTGATATGCTTTATACATTTTCAGTGTCAGACTAAATGTCTTTTTTTAAAAAGTAACTAAATATATTTTTAATGATTGTTTATAATGTAAATTCTTGCAAACATTATAAAAGTATTTTTTTTTTTTTTAACAAAAATAGTGTGTCTTCCAACAATAACATAAAACGAAGTTCATTGTGACATTCCTCTACACAATAGTAATAATGACTTATAAGGTGGAATATCAATTAACATATAATATCATTTTATTTTTTCTTAAAGTAAATAACAGTAATATTCATCCCCAATACAATAATTTGGTGAAAATCTGATTAAAAATGTTCGCATGCGAAAAAACATTAATTCTATAAAGTTCGGATAGATTGATAATGTCACAAACGATAATATTACGCATTTTACAAGTTATATCAGCACATTGTAACTGTTTTTAATATTCCGTTCAAACGTGAAGAAATATTATTTCTCATACTATACCCTTTTGCAACAGAGAAATCAAATTAAGGGACAATATATCTTTAATGCGTCTAAAATTATGAAAGGGTTAAAGTATTTTATGATTTAAATTATTTAACAGAAAAGTGCAAAATGGTAAAGGAATACTTAAACGACCTTACTCATTTGAGCTTTGGTTTTTAAAATACGAATATGTTTGAATTCTATAAATTTTAAATCATAAGTAGATGAGTATTTTTTAAAAATATTTCTACAATAACAGAAATAAAAATTAACTGTTGCGTAATCTTCTATTGTTTTTATCTCAGCTCGAGAGAGGAGAAATCACGTGACATGGTTTTCACATTATTTTTTTGTATCTGTTTGCATAAAAAACTGATTGTTTTGTTCATAACGTTTTATCGATTATTATGATTTCTTTTTATAAAATGGCAAAAATTTTATCATTGGACTTTTGTTTTTTAAGAAATGTAAGAATATTCTAGTTGCTGAAATGTTTGGAAATGTATAGCATGCACGCTTAAGGCTCCTATCCGTGCCTCCGAAGGCACTCACGAGGTAATGCTAATCCTATGGGGAGTGATTTTTCTAATATCTCGTTTGTATTTCGAAATTTGTAAATAATTTTTTTTGCATTGGATAGCCGAGATCCGTCTCTACATCGCACCTTTTTTACTTTTTCAATTTTGGTCGCAGATATTTTTTAGAATGAAACTTTCATTTTCAGAACCGGTTTTGAAACTGAAAGTAACTTCATAAAAAATATCTGCGACCAAAATCGAAAAAGTAAAAAAGGTGCGATGTAGAGATGGATCTCGGCTATCCAATGCAGCGCTCTCACGAGCTAATGCGAAGACGCGTCTTCGCAGCAGGGACAGGAGCCTTAAGATGTAGAAAGTTTAAGAAGTATTACTTTTTGTTGTTATAATAAATGTTTTGTTTGTGCTGTCAATTGGAGATCTTTTCCTGAATTAGTCAAACAAATTATAGCATCGGGTAGATGCTTCGTATTTAGTTGGTTGTGTTTATGGCAGCCAATTAACAGCACGAGGGATGTAGGTCCGAAGGGGGGGGGGTTGCCCTTCGTGGGGGTCTTTCTAAGGGAACCTAACCCGTATTTACGCTTGGGAAACCAAAGTTCGAAGAAAACCACGAAAACTCCGAACGTTTAGGCCGACGGCCGCGATTTGGATCGAACCCAGTCTGTAAAAGCTTTACGAGTTAAAAAGAAAAATGAAAAAGGTAGCTATTGCGGAAATTGTTGAGTAATTAAAAACGGAAATTGAAAGTGAGGGCTTTCATTTTATTGATTCTCAGATTATGCTAAATCAGTTGAATAACAAGTTTAATAGAGTAAATCTCACCGAAGAAAAAATTTTGAAGTAACTAATGACAAAGAATATGCAACGGAATTCACCTCAGTTGAAGTTGATAGAGATTTATATTTGAGATTAAAAGTGAAGATGGAACATAAAATTCAAACTCTCTCCTCAGTTAGTTAACAGCTTTCGTTTGAGGGCTGCGAATTACCCAAAAGCAGTTGAGCATCTAAAGGAGCGTTTCGTTCGGGATGATTTATTAGTCCAAATCTATGTTCGAGATTTTTTTCTTGTGATAAAGAATGCTACTACTGGACGTACCGTTACGAAAATTAACCAAAGGAAAACATTTTAATTCATTTTGTTTACATTTTTCTTACTCAACAACATGTTAAACGTGCATGTAAATATATTTAGTCATTTTCATAAAAATGCACACAATCTTCAAAATAGGCTTTGAAACTTTAAAAATTACAATCCTTTATTTATTAAGATCGATTTGTTTCATCGCTCAGACGGCGACATTCTTAAGATCGATAATGATACAAATCGCAAAAAAATTAAATTGAAAACTACTAAGCAAAAATCACGCATTTATCCATCAAGATTTTATTTACCATCCCTTATCCGAGTATTTCAAGTGGAAATCAAATTTCAAATTAATTGCTTCATAGGTGCATTAGATTCTATCGATGCTGGATTTAATTGAGTTTCGTGTTTGCCCCAAGTCGGTGGATCAAGGAAAAATATTCCATCTAATGCTGCGTTTGTAGCCTGTTCAATCTGTAATAGTGAAAATTCCAGGCTGAGTATCGTTCCATGTGGTTTAGTCGGTAGAACGTCAGTATGCTATACTGATGGTTCGGGTTCGAGTCCCGGCATGGAAACTTTTTCGCTAGGTTGGCCTTTGCGCCTATTAAGCAATTAATTTGAAATTTGATTTTCACTTGGAATATTGTATGCAAGGCGAATGTTTCTCTCTGGAAAATTTTCCATGTATTAATACCCTTATCCGAGAACCAATAAAGATCTGACGCATTGAGAATATATGCAATGATTCAGTCTCCATGGAGCTACCTAAAATTTGGAAAGAGATGTTATACAGAATAATGAAACAATAGTATAAAATAATTCACGTTCCGAAATATGCATTTACTAACGCAGTTGATTTCATTATACATGAGATCGCGTGATTTTTGTTTCCCAGTTTACAATTTAAAAATTTTCGGAAATATTTGTATCATTATTGAACTTGAGAATGTCGACGTCTGAGCAATGGAACATGTCGATCTTAATAAATAATGGTATTTAATTGCCTTGTAAATATATTTTCAACACCTTTAGAAAATATTTACTTAGTTGGATCAAGTGATTTTCATATATAATTTTAATAAGAATGGATTTAACATAAAATTTTCGGTGTGATTTGATTAAACATTTAAAATTAACTGAATTTTAATATCAGTGAACAAAAGAGTTTTATATATATATTTCGTTATTTAAAGGGCGTTTGACAATAGAACCGCGGAAAATTTTACTGATATTTTATGAAAATATTTCACATCAGAATTTTTATTTAAATTTAATTAACTTACTCATTTTAATTATTTTTGAGCAGATTATGTTTAACTGATTTATAAAGAGTTTTCTGGTTCGAATCGTCATCTATTCATTTGGCACGGATAAAATTGACTGAGGTTCTAGTGTTAAGACTAGGAGAGTCCCAGGTGTATAGCTGAATATGTAAATTATCAATTTTCTAATTTTTTGCTTAAATTGATTTGGAAATCCATAGAATCCAACCAACATTGTTTTTTATTGCATCAGTTTTCTTTTAAATGCATCATCGGATAAGCAAATTTTAAATTCATTTTTCTCACTTAATATTTTTTCAAAATGTAAGTGTAATTAAAATGCTGAAACTTTAACGTATACGATTCAGTTAACCATTTTTTGTTAGACAAAACTTCTGGTACATTAAAAAAAAGATCCGATTTTCAGAAATACTTTATTTAAAAAAAAACTAAAATTCTACACAAATAGAGAATTTTACTTTATTTTTATACTCAGCATTACATTTTGTTTGATAAAACGAATTAATTTTTTCGAAGTATGGTAATTAGCATTACTGAACACATTTCTATGAAACCCTTGCAAAGAAAATTCAGAATTGTCTGAGTAAAAAGATTTTTCAATATACACTCATGTTCAATATTAAGAGAATATTCATAATTTGTCGATTACCTCCAAAACTACTGTACAGATTTTAATGAAATTAGATATGTACACAGGATGATATAATGTAACAGAAATAACCACTCAACAGTTATAATACAAACGCATGATCTGGCGTGAGACGCATCAGCGTCAGAAGGTATAAAACAGAGCAATATCGAACAAAAAGGGGGTTTAAAGGTGTATGGTTCCCTCTTACAGTTATACAGCTCTTATAACGTGAATTCATATTGGAAATCCTGTAGTTTATTATTCCCTGCTGTAGTCAGTCTAGCAATGCTGTTTTCAAGCACAGGGGGGGGGGGGGGCTGTAAGGTGGAAAGCAAATTCCAATTATCTTCCTCAAAGTGTCCCAGGCATGGTCTGTAAAGTTTAAGTCTGGAGATCTGGCTACACCATCCATCAAGCGAATACCCCCACTTTTCAAATATTTGTGGACCTGATGAACTCTATCTGAGTACGCGTTGTAGTCCATTAGAATCAAATCAAGGAGAACCGCATCCCTGAAAATGCGAACATAGTGTAGCAAAATATTATTCCTGTATTTCGCACCAATCACAAAACCTTTGCCAAACACAGGGAGATGTATGCGCCAATCCAACCTGTTGCCTGCTCACAACAAACCTCCTTTGTCATGGTGGTCTCTTCCTCGGACTTCGGAATGCAAGTAGAGGATCTCTGGTGTTCTCCAGATGAAAGCGCGACTAGAATTATTTTAAGGGCTGAACAGCGACTCATCAGTGAAAATAACGGTCCCCCATTGATCAGTAAGTCTTAAGTCAATAATCTTTGCATCATTCTAAACGGGTCCGCCCGTGTTCATAAGAGAGCGGAACGCAAGCAGCAAGTCTTATTGAAAACTGCCCTCTGTCATGTAGCCTTCTGCAAACACTAGCCCATGAAACTTGACTTCCTATGGCCGCATAAAGGTCACGAGAGATCTGAGAAGCTGTTGCAGTCATACTATACCTCGCTGTAATGGACAAATAGGGATATTCATTGACCATCGTGACTTTTGGACGACATGTATCCAGTATCCTTAAAGTGTTTCCATACGTAGGACATGGCGCTGGGCATTACGTTGAAGTCTGTACTTGAGACTGCCCTGTTTCCAGTCTTCCAGCGATTAGGCACCTCATTACATTATCTAAACGTTGGTGCTTCCTCAATTTTACTGTTTGCTTCTGAGTTTCACCGAACGCTTAAAAAAAATACCAAGATATTCGGCGAGGTGTGCGAGCGAACAAAACGGGAAATTTGCCATGCTCGCTCACAAATCCTGCTCCTCTATTCGTTCCGTTTACACACATGCGAACGATTACGTATCCGACACTAAAGAGTTGTATTTTTGCTTCGAAGCATTAGTTTTACCTGTCGTGAAAACTTCCGTTACACTTTTCATGAAATTCGACAAAATATTCAAATTACTTTAATTTTGAACATGGGTGTACTTTAAGTTTGAAATGGAGTTTTTTTTTTCAGATTTCACCGTAATAATTGTATTTTGCCTTTGTTAAATAAATTTTCGTCGTAAAATAGTTTAATAATATGTCAGCAGAGGATTATAGAAAGCTTAAATTAAATAAAAAGAAATATTCATAGGGTACCAAGTCAATTTAAAAAATTAAAGTTCGGCAAAGAAAATGAAAGAAAAATTTTTTTGTAGGTGTATGGGGAGGAATTCCTATAAATTTTAATTAATATTTTGTATGAGGAAAATATTTAGTGTGCAAGAAAATACTTTTATTAAACTTTTACTCACGAAAGATTCGTTTATAATTGTCGAAATACATCGAATAAAATATTTTAGGATACAAATGAAAACTAATATATAAAAGCTACTCAGTAAATGTCATTATATTAAACAAGATAAAAAAATGGATTATGAAAATCTTTCCGAGACACCAGCAAACTAGTCAGATGCGGCAATCCTAAAACTTTCTTCAATATCATACATGTTAATGCTTCCTGAAAAATGCAACATAGCAGCACCACCAGTTAGGGGATTTACACGAAAATATAATTAGCAACAACATGTGTCAACTTCTAATTGAATTTGAAGTTTGATGAAAATCTGTTCATTAGTTTTTGAGATAGAGCCATTGCGGAAACCGAGAAATGTTCTACACAGCAGTATCATCTGTTGGGCAATTTACACCAAAAACTTATAAGGATCAATTTATATCAGAGACAAGCTGAATCTAAAGTTTTATATAAATTCATGCATTGGTTCTTGAGATACAGATATTGTGGAAATCGTGAAAAATGCAGCATAGTAGCGCGACTTGTTGGGCGATTTACACCGAAAACTATAGAACACAAATTGTATCAGGCACTAACTGAACTGAAGTTTGATTAAAATTTGTGCATTAGTTCTTGAGATAGAGCTATTGCGATAATCATGAATAATGCAGCATAGCAGCCCCACCTATTGTGTGATTTACACGAAAACGTTATCAGCACCAAATTATATCAAGGACTAACTGAATCTGAAGTTTTCTGAAGATACGTGCTTTAGATCTTTAGATATAGCAATTGTGGCAATAATGAATAATGCAGCGTAGCAGCACCACCTGCTGGGAGATTTACACCAAAAAGCAATCAGCACCAAGTTATATCAGGGACTTATTGAGTATAAAGTTTTTTTTTTTTTTTTTTTCATTCAGTAGTTCTTGAGATAGAGTGCCCACAAATCATCATTGTATCACACACCGACATACAGACTCACAGACACTCACAGACACTCACAGACATACCCACAGACATACATTTTCTAAAAACATGTTGTTCCGCATCTCTGACCTATAGAACGTGTAAATCCGTCGAAAACTGGAAATCGAAAATTTTTACGAATTCAATACTTGTAAAGATAGAATAAAGTAAAAATTATTAAGAAATTTCCTTTATTCATGCATTGAAATGGGATAGCTAAATAAGGGATTTTTTTTTTTTTTTTTTTTTTTTTTTTTAAGGACGCAACTCACTAAAATTCCATTTTTAAGAATTCTTTTCTCTATCCGGTGATGTGTACGAATTCCTTTTCCATGAATACGAATTAATTGCATTCAATTTTACTAAAAAAAAAAAAAATGACTCATTACTTCCAACAACAAAAATTTTTTTAATGTGAAAAGGAAGTAAATATTCTTTATAAATATGTATGTTCAACAGTTTAATTACGTGCAACGGATTCCTCCATTCTAAAATAATTTTAGTTTTTTCTCTCCTTTAATATTCTAAATTCTACTTGGACTATTTTTATTTACTATGTTATGAATTCTTTGTGTATGAAATATTTTTTTTACAATTTCTTATTTATGTATGAAACATCGAATTTCATATAAGCGAAAAGGGAAAGCAGGTTTTAGACATTTTAAATTGATCTTTTTCTGAAACATTTTCAATCATTTTTGAGCACATAATTTAAATATTTCAGTATTTATATTCATATGCAGAAAATAACCATCCATTTTAAGGGTACGAAGATTTATGATTAAGCTTTATATTCCTGAGTGAAACCGAATCAAAAATAGGAAATCGAAATTTAAACATATATTTACATATATGAAAAAGAAATACATGAATTCTTAATAAAGATCCTCCAATGTATAAAAAGATGTCTAATTAAATTTCAGTATAAATCTTTTACACCCATTTTATTAAATTTAATAATATTATTTGCAGCACCAGGTACCTTTTGTTTTGGAAAAATATAAGATCATAGGGATTCTCATATGCAAAAGTAATTTTTTCTTTAAAAAAATTAATTCTGTGCTTTATTTTCCACAATGAAAAATAGATTTATTCTATGCATAGAAGATCGGTCGCTGGATTTTAGACGTTTATGGACAGCTAAAACGATTTTTTTGAAATCATAAATTTGAGACATGTACTGAAATTAATAAAAAAGTTGACATAAGATATTTTATTAATTGTGCGATTCTCAAAAGTGAGAACTGGACACAAGTCATAACTTTAAGCCTTTCAAACATATCTTTAATTATCATTGACTTTAATTTTTTTTTTTTTTTTACACTGAGTTTTTAATTCTATTCAGAGACAGAAAATGACATAATTTATTGTAAAAGCTTTTTATAAATATCTTAAAATTTTATTATTTTATGCTAAAGAGGCCAATTTCGGACATTCATAATTTTAACTGCTCCAATGTACCACCAAGAAAAAGAGTTTTAACTTTTTTCTTGGTAGTTATAATGGTATACAACGAATGCATAAAGGAAACGGATGATTTTTTGATAATTTCGTTAAGAGATGGCAGGCTGATTTATTGCTTTTTTGAAGATAGAAGGACTTTTCTATAAAGAATTTTTCTGTATTTTGTTATGTCCGAAAGTAACGTACGTAACAAAGCATTTCATTTTATTAATATTATTACTGGATAACAAAAATATAATTATGCATATATGTATGTATACAGACACATTTATTACATTCTTAGTCTTAAGAATTTTTTAAATACTAAGAGCAACGTCCAAAATCTGTGACGTACGTGTGAAAAAATGTCCAAAATTTGTAACGTACGTAACTGCTAATTAAATGCTTTAATCATTAATTTTCCAGAATAGTTGCTGTTTTTTAATGTTTGTGTATAATTTTATAGGCATACTATTATAAAATATTTATATACAACATACTATACTATTAAAAAATTGGCCTTAAATTTGAAAATTTGAAAAGTTACATATAGTTAACGTTTAATGATCTCACCTTTTGAGAATCTCCCAATTCAAACCTTCCGCCTATATTGTAAATGCATGGAGAACAACACTTTTTCAATACAGATGTACTGCTGAATACAATATTAGTTCTTACTATTGAACTCGAATAGCTTAGAAATTATTCAGGTGTGCATTGTTGTACTCACTTCGTATCAGCCATTTTCACGAATTCAGTGTGATCAAGTCATTGTCTCGAAAGACTCTTCCTGTATAGTTAAACCTTATTTATTATTCTAGGTAACTAATGTGTACAACAATGCACACTTGAGACTTATCAAACAGTATTTCAGAATTTTGTTCGCGCAAATGCATTGCTTGTGATGGAGACTATGTTAGGCACTAATGCATTTGTATTGAAAGGGAGATGATCTGCGAACATGTAACGTAAATAAGACGCATAAAAATTAATTTAAAAGTTATGCCAACTTCTGCATTAAAGTCTGTACAACCATCATACATTTATACAGTCCTGGAAGACAAAAAGGTATCACCAGCTGTTCGGTCATCATTGAGAGACATGTGTTTTAACATCTGCATGCCCTTCGGAAGAGATGCAGTCGTAATATGGAGGAATTAGGAGAGGCAGGCAAGCGGGGTCTCCATGAGATCGATATAAAATTAAATACAATAGTATACTACAATGCGTCTGTTTAGAAAAAAAAAATGTTTTTTAATTTTAAGTCAACATATTTGGTTCGACGCCATCTTCATAAATACTGCAACTAAATTTATGGCTTATACTTTTTTATTAAAAAAATAAATAAAACATAAAATCACTTGATTAATTTTATGAAATACTTCGGACAAAATTTAAATAGAATCAATACTGATAGGGCACAATGTCAACAGAGGTCGATGTTTTAATTTTAAAAGAAATTTTATTCTTAACTATCCTCCTACCCATAATAAAATGTTGAAGAGTGCAAAGAAAAAAGATACGAACCTTATAACCTGATATATAAATAAAAATATTAATGACCAAATGTCAGTTCCTGATTAAAACAATAATATTGAAAGAAGTGAATAATTTATAAATAAATCAGTCTCTATAATACAGATAGCAAGCACTATAACTGAATTAGAATGCGCAGGAACAAAGGGAAATTAAGACGGAAAAATAAGACTCAAAGAGTAAAAAATGAATTTGAACTTGTAAAAAATAGATCCAAAGCTAAACCAGATAGGGTAATTCCGGGATTTATGCCGCACATGTTTTTGACTTTGTGTATAAAGTCCCATGGTGGACATAAAATTTAAAAAATCATGCTGTGCTATTTAATGTTAAATATACAACGCGTGTACTGTGACAAAAAAAAAATTCAAAATAAATTATTAATATTTAAAAAAAAAAAAAATTCTAAAACATTACACTGCGGCGCGTCACCCGTACATTCAGCCTGAGACGCCGCATTTGTGCGGTAGTTATGCCGCGCTTGTAATAAGAACAGAATGGAATTATAAATAAAAATATTAAAAAATGTATTCATATCTGGAATATTATTAACGATGTAATAACAAAAGGAAACTAAATGAGTACAATGAAACGTAATAGTAGATTCAAATTAATAATTGTTGTCTATTTCCACTATTAAAATTATCGGCTTATTTTTTTACATTAAATTTTAATTGTTATTTCAGCAACAACGTAACATCAATGTATTAGAAAGGGACAAAAAAAAGTAAAATTGTGTTTACATAATTTATTTTTTAACCCTTTCGGGAACGGCGATTTTTAGAGAAATTTTATTCGGTTGGTACCACTTTTTTTAAAAAGAAGTTACCTTTACTTAAATAATCATCAAAATGCTCTAATTACACAAAGCAAGTACAAGTTTTCTTTTTTACTCGTGCCAATTTTTTTTTTTAAAGTTGTTTATGAAGGTGCGTATATGCACTTATGGTCCCGAATTGGTTAAGGGACCTGTTTTTTCGACTACAATCTACAGAAAAAGTGTCGAACAAGTACAATCTTTATGTAACTAAGTTTAAACACATGATGCAACGAAGCCAATTACACTTCCTCTTTTTTGGAGTAGTTTGCAAAGCACATCTACGTTACGTTTAACCATTAATGCCGACTTCAAAATACTCGATCAATTTTGAAATTTTTGTTCATATGTGTTGATCCTGTGTCTATTAAGTACATCGAACATAAATTTTATTTTTTTTCGTTGTAAGTTTTTTTTAATGGCTGATTTTTGTACCAAGCGGCGTTTGTGTAGTATGAAATCACTTTTTTATGCAAATTTTGAATTTATTGTTTGATTGGAATAATAATAATTATTATAACTATAATAATAGTTTCTACATTTATATAATAGTAAAATATTACTTATACTTGTATAATAAGGGTATTTTTTAATTAAAATTATATTTAAAAAATAATTGCAATTCAATTTATAAAAGAAAATTTTGCAAAATACATAATTTACAAATTCTAAAACTTATAAAAAAAGATTTAAAAATTATCATTACCTTTAAAAAAAAAGTAACATAGTTTTAATAAACTGAATATTTATGTATTAGAATCAACATGATAACTTTTTTGTTATATCCCGATATTAACAAAATATATAGAACACAAGAATATTTTTTTTTTTGTGAGAATTTTGTGAGTCCAAACCGACATTTATATAGCACTAAAGAATTGCGCATCTCATTTCGTGACACGTATTTATTCATAGACGACTTTCTTTATGCACCCTCGTAATATAAAAATTCGTTATAACGAGAGAATGGAAGTGGTACAAATGAAACATTCTACGACAAAAACCAGCACAAACGAATGCCGTAATACAATATAGATTTCGTTGATTGGGTGGGTCCACCGAAATGACCGCCCTGTGTTGGAAAAGTGGAAAATTCGTTTTATCGAGAAAACCAGAATGGCACAAACGAAACTTTTTATGACACAAACCGACATTTACATAGCACTAAAGATTTACGTATTTACTTTCGTGCCACGTATTTCTTTACGATTTTCATAAGTGATTTTCTGTAAGTGACCTTGAATTATAAAAAATTGTTATAACGACATAGTATGAAGTGGCACAAACGGAAATTTTTACAGCACAAACCAGCACAAACGTAGAATAAATGAATGCAGTAACAATATTTTGATTTCGTTGATGGGGCGGGGGTTTCGTTTCACTGGCCCCACCCATTTTGTTCGTTATAACGAGAGAATAGAAGAAGCACAAATGAGAATGTTTGCGGCAGAAACCAGCACAAACGAATGGTATTGATTAATTTTCAAAATCAGTGTGGTGCGGGGCCAGTGAAATGGACGTCTATTTTTTATTTTCTGATCGCCCTAAGTGAGATTGCGACCACATACAGGGTGCAATATGTTATCTATCGCCGACCTTTAATTTCTCACCTTTTGGTCGTAGACATATAGTTCCAATTACAAAAACGTTTCAAACGAAGTAAATATTCATGCTGTGGCATTATTTAAAGTAAAAAATCAATTTTATAAAAATTACGAAATTACGAATAACTTTTTATACGGTTCCCCAGTCCCCATAGTTATATTTAGTAAAAGCTTACACATATCGTAACACATATAACACAAAAAATTTGACATCTATACTACAAAAATTGACAGAGTTATTAAATTTCAAATTTTGAGATTTTTGCACATGATTTTGTCTTTCATTGAGGGATCAGTTAAAAGATGAATTAAAGTAATTCGAGATCAAAATCCGGGTGCTATGTCCTTTTTACGGCGAAACCCTCTTTAGCTAGTATCGCCAAATCTGGGTATCACCGAAGAGGGTTATTTCATCTAAAAATTTGAGTTGACTTTTAGGGGTCGTATACAAAGCGAAGAATGAAACATTGAAATTATACAGAAAATAAATATCAATTTATTATTATATCGAAAACGGTCTACTATAAAAAAATGAATACATAAAACGCCAGAAACTATTGAGATACTACTGAAAGTGTTCTCCATTGGTGCCAATGCACAATGAATTGCGTGACAGTACTGAGTCCTGGACACGTTAGAGCATAGCAGGTGTGCAAACTGTGCGACAATCAAGAATGATGCGATGCTTCAGATAAACCATAGAAGTAGTCTCAATCACATAAACTTATGCCTTGATGTAATCCCACGGGTAGAAGTTCATGCATGTCAAGTCCGGTGAACGCTGTGGCCACTCTACCGGACCACCATATCCAAGGATCTGTTTACCGAATTCGGTGGCCAGATACGCCCGGACGGTTCATGTTTTATGCTGAGAGAGCTGAAACCACACCCGGCATGCATGTCGGAGAGCAACTCTTCAGTCACTTACCGTGTTTTGTAGCAGATGCAGGTAACGATCGCCCATTAAAGTCCCACCCATCTTAGAAGATGGGTCCAACAATCTAGGTTCCCCATATAACACAGGACACGTATCGTACTGTCCGGGCGATGTGGAGGTTTCCAGGTCGCATCATCCTTTTGATTATCGCACAGGTTTGCACACTTTCTATGCTCTAATGTGTCCAGGACGCAGTACTATCACGCATTCCATTGTGCATTGCCACCAATGGAGAACACATTGAGGAGTATCTCCGGTGTTTTATGTATTCATTTTTTATATTAGACGTTTTCGATATTATAATAAATTGATACTTATTTTTATGTTTAATTTTAATATTTCATTCTTCGCTTTGCATACGATACCTAAAAGTCAGCTCATATTTTTAGATGAAATAACCCTCTTCGGTGATACCCCGATTTGGCGATACCGGCTAAAAGTGGTTTCGCAGTTAAAAGGATATAGCACCCGTATTTTGATCTCGAATTACTTTTATTCATCTTATAACTGACCCCTTAACGAAAGACAAAATCATGTGCAAAAATATCAAAATTTTAAATTTAATGACTCTGTCAATTTTTGTAGTACAGATGTCAAACTTTTTGTGTTATATGTGTTATGATATGTATAAACTTTTACTGAATATAACTATAGGAACTGGGGGACCGTATAAAAAGTTAGATTTCGTATTTTTTATAAAATTGATTTTTTACTTTAAATAATGCCCCAACATGAATATTTACCTCATTTGAATCATTTTTGTAATTGGAACTATATGTCTACGACCAACGGTTGAGAAATTAAAGGTCGGCGATAGATAACATATTGCACCCTGTATATGCCGGTTGGTACAATTTTCTACCATCAAAAGTGAAAATGAATATACGAAACGAAACAAAAGTAAAACTAACTTTAAATAGCGCAATCTTTTAACCCTAGAACTACCGGAAATTTTACTCAAGTTTTATAAAAACATTCTACACCAGAATTTTTACTTAAAACTATTTAATTTGTTTATTTAACTTATTATTGTCTGATTTATACATTTAGTTTCTTTTGAAGAAATTTCTGGTTTGAATAAATATTTTGAATGTACATGTCGGGTCCATTGGACCCTTCTGGTAGACAGAGGGTTAAAGTACACTATTGCAATTGTGACTCCATTTAAAAACATAATTAAAATTTAAAAAAAAATATGCGTAATTTACCGTTTTTTTTTTTTTTTTTTTTTTTTTTTTTTTTTTTTTTTTTTTTTTTTAAGGTAGAGACATATTGATTGATTTCGTATTCACTCAGGTTTTACACCTACTACTACGCTCATTTTCCACAAAAATGCGGGAAATATATTTTTATACTTATTTGTGATTATTTAAGATGTCAAATGCATCATTGTTTGACAGATTGTGTCAGCTAGTGATAATTAATAAAAATAATTCGGTTTGGTAGATTTTTGTACCAACCGGCATTAATGGGTTAATCCAATTTTTCATTATTATCATCTTGACTTGCATCTTTCTTGCACTTCTTAATTTTTATTTTTCCCTTTTTCTCCTTTGGTTTTAGTAAACTTAATAACATGCCTTTAGGCATGGCCTAATAACATGCCAAGGTTAGTCAGTGCAAAAAGAAAAGGAAAGCTTAATAACACTTAATCATCCCGTACAAAAGAATCTGCGGCATGTATCCCATTTTGCATGGTGCATCGGCCATCACAGATACCTGCCATCGCTAAGGGGAATTGGCGTAACCATACACACAGTACTCTATAGAAACGCTACGCGGACTTTTGACTTCGAAATAATGCATGCATTTAGTAATTAGTGTATAAAAAGTATTTGAACATAACGTGTTTAAAAGTTTGGACAGTGAAGTCATGCACTTACGTCAAATTAAGGATTGTACTTCTACAAGTAAACATCGAAATGGGATTCACGCTATACACTGGTTAAAATAATTTCATTGCGCACCTATACTGTGCGTTTGACGACCATCCATCGATAATTACAAGAAATACAAGGGGTGCGGCATCTATCCCGAATGCGGCGACTCTCCCGGAGTTACCTTATTAGTGAAAGATAAATATAATCGGAAGTTGAATAAATGATACTAGAAAGCCCAAGAATGTATTAGAACTGGTAAAAATTAAATTCAAAACTAAAAATGATGGTAAAAGAGAAATATAATCGGAATAGAATTATCAATTAATAAAATGCATTGAAACTTTAAATGTAAATCGCTGTATACGTCTTGATGGTAGATGTTTTTTCTTCTCTTAGAACGAGACTTTAATACTAATAACGTTTTAGAAAAATATAAAGCAGAAATTAAGTTATATCTATTAATGGATAAAGCCAATAATATATTCACTTCCTCCTATGACAACAGTATTGGGAAGCGTATAAAAAATAGTCTTAAGAAAATTTCGACAACGCCGAGCCATTTAGGACAGCTTTCAAACAACTAGATGAAACTAATGTACAGTGTGCACCATGTCTTGCGAAAAACTGGGTTTATTAGTTAAAAGTAAGAACGATATCCGGAATCGAAAATCTGAAATAATTTATAGTATCGGGAAATTATGTCAAACAATACGTAACGATACGGCTTTCTACACCATTGTGAGAAAAAGAGAAAATAAATGAATAATATTCAATAAATGAATTAAGAATAGATCTTGATTTATATTTCATGTCATTCAGAAAAGCTTACTGCGAATTTTAGTGCTGATAGTAAATATACTAATCAAGGAATACCGCTAAAGTATTTTTGTAGGATATTAAGACAACAAATTGTATTTTGTACCTTCTCAGTCTTAAAATTTTGTCCGTTTTCAAAATTATCTATAATACAAAATGGAATAGAATTTGTAAAATGTTTTCATGATTTTGTAAAAGTGACTTCATGAAAGTCTTAATTTTCCGAAAGAAAATAATAACAAATACGCGAAAAAATCTTTTTCATGAAATAAACAAGGGATAATCAACGTCTCAGAATGTTTAGATTATAGGGCATGAGGATCGCTCACAGACCCTGAAAGTTAATGCGTAGGCATCCGTTTAAAAAACATTTATTAATAAATAATTAGAATAAAAAGAGCAAAGCTTTACTTTTACTGTAATACATTTAGTAATTAAAAAAAGAAAACAGGCCACAAACATTGGTAAACTGTTTGCGGAATGTAGGTAGCAAGTCAAATATTTTCCTTACAGTCTCTTAAAAAAAGAACATTTTTGTTTCAGAATAAACGTTCATAATAAACCATAAAGGTAATGCATCAACATACAATAAAGTTGTGTGTAGTAGAGATGAGTTCGGGCTCCTTTTTCTTAGCTTTGAACCTCCAGGCCCCGACTATTTTAAATCCGAGCTCGCCAAACACAAAAGGGTTTGTGCTCTCAGTGCCCTAGCCCGCCCGAGTACAAACCTTTTTGTGCTCTCAGAGCCCAAGCCCTCCCGAGCCCAATATGCAATAGAAAAATGATCATATTATTTACAATTTTTTCAAAAGTAATGTCTCATTTTTAAACATCTACTTACACAGAAAAAACTCTTAATCTCTAACGCACAATTTATTTTTCGAAAATGTATAGTAAATTTTATCAAAAGTGAAACTTGGCGTCAAATGAAAAAAAAAAAAATCAAACTTAAAGGATTCTCATATATTTTCTCATTCAGTAGGTAAATATGATGACACGTTAACGAAGTACGTTTTATGAACAAATGCATGAAATTACAGAAATTACTATTTATATACCGAAGAATCGAATAACGTTTTTTAAATTGATTACTAAAAGCGCTACATCTTAAACTATAATAAATTTCTTCCTCATAACAATCTTTCGTGATTATCGTATTCTTGAAAATCAACATAAATTAAAAATTTGATTACTTTGAAAATTTGAAAAACTGCTCGATTGCTTCATATCAGATTAACAAAACATGCCAATTATATCTACTATTCATTCTCGCAATTTCGTAAATGCTACACACACCAGTTGTCAATGAGCAAAACCTCGGATTAACAGAAAAAAATAGATATAAGAATCGGTACAGTTATTTTAATATGAATAGCTATTATGAATTTTTCACAACAGAAGGCTAAAAATTCGAAATTCGTTAACATCAAACTAATGCTGGTTCGCTAAAAGCAGAAGGAAATATTCTTTTAGTATTAGATCTGTACATAAAAAATAAGTAAATAAACGATCCAATTAAAAAACCTTCTACTGTCGCTTGCGTAATTCGAACTAAACTAAATTTCATTGTCTTTTATACTCCGATTGGTGCCATAGCAATAGGTCGTTGCCGCAATGGGTCGATGCAGATTTATGCCGCCAGGCATAAATCTACAAATATCCCAAATTGTCTTTTAAAATAGAATTCTAAAACTAGAATAGAAAAACATGATTTCAGTTTTCCCTCCATTGTGATTAAAATAGCATTAAAATGACTTCAAATAGCATAAATAGTTAAAGGGGAAAATGCTCTTTCATTTTTTCGATCTGTAAATTAAATAAAATTTTGAGTTAAAAAAAATGAGCCAGAGCCCGAAGACTGATATAAAAATCGACTCATCGGGCTGAGGTCGTCCCATCTCTTGTCTGCGGTGGTCAACATTTTGATTTCTTGGAAGTTTAATAAAAAATTGCTGATTTCATTTCCTTGAGGTCAGTGGAATATTCATTGCCGCATTTTCGTAATTTTGAGCTGTTGAAACTGAGACAAATTTGTGTCTGTAATTTCGATCGTTGTATAAAAAACACAGTTTTCCATTTTGTTGTATCAGCCAGTCTTACACCAGTGGCTGTAAAAAGATTCAGTTTTTGCTCACAAAGAAAGAAAACAACATAAACAAAACCCTTAGAAATTTTTGGGAGAATTTTGAGGTTGAAAATCAATATACAGAGTTTAACTTGGTAGGAGATTTTCGTGGAAAATTACACATGAAAGAATACTGGAAGGTATGACTCTAAAATGCGCTTATTGCAGGATTAAAATCTGTTGTATGATAAAAAAAATACTACATATTTGATAGTAGTTTTTTTTTTCATCAACAATATTTACATTTTGTTAAAGAAACTTTACTTTTTCAATTAACAGAGAAATTCTGATGGTAGGATTTTATATAGTAAAAATTTCAGAATTGCATTTTTTGTTTAAAAGTCAAAACGTACTTCATGTGAACAGATCATGGAAAACATGTCAAAGGGTAGATTAAGTGAAACGTTCGCTATAATTGTTCAGGTGTAGTTTTTACTAGTTCATATCTCAAAAAATATGACTACTACTGCAATGAAATTTATCATAAAGTTTATGTCGCCATATATATTTGCTGTACTACAGTTGCAATAAATTTAGATAAAGTTACTGATTGAATTTCGAAAGCTACAGAAACTTCAAATAGGGAATATCCATGGAAAGGAAAATCTTTCGATTTTTTCTGATAATGAGAAGAAATTTATAGGAAGTAATAAGTGAGACAATAAGTTACATAATCTAGTTAATTCCTGATAATGATTTGTCTTGATATTTGAGTATTAAAGTGATAACTAGAAATTTAACTCACATAGGAGACCTCATTTTGGAAGCCCCTGGGAAGTAGGACTTAGTCTGTGCAATGCAGAGGGAGGGGGGAAGGAGGTCAGCTAGTTTTATTATATCAATTTTCTAAATAGGTAAGTACGCCACGGCCACCGCCCTTGGCTATCGTAACACTTCCCATTTCCGTCTGGATCCGCCCCCGTTGGAACCTAGGCTATTAATGATCATTTCTTTGTAAACCGCTTTTCAGAAAACAGTATAACATTTTTGGTACACTGTAGCATTATATGATTTGGAAAAAATGTTAACGAACAAGTAAAATTAAGGGGTTAGAATGAAAAATATGCCAAATGACATTTTAAAAAGAAATTCAGATTTTCCGGGAAAATTATTTAAATGCACCGTAGCATCCTTTTAAAAAGGTTTATTTACTACCCATACATATAATAACATACAAAAGTTAGGTAACTGAACCAGTTTTTGTTATTAGAAGTCAACCAGTCTAATAAAATTAAATGCAGCACAGTTTTAGCTAAAGCTTCAATTCTAAAAAATCAATTATTTTAGATAAAGCAATGAAAATGGTTGTGTCTAAAAATGGTGTTGCCTTTGTAGAAAAATTACAAAATCATATATGTGTACCAATCAATATGTTAATAATAATAATCTATCTACGTATATCCATCTTATTAAACTTCCATTCCCAGCTGCATATTTAATTGAGCTGTCTCCATGGCATACGGGGAACTTCAAAAAATTTGCCTCAGTGAAATATATCTATCTTTTGTCCAGTAGCTCAATTGTTGGACCGCTGGGAATTTATATCAATGGTCATGGGTTCTTTCGAACTTAGCAATTTTTTACTAAGAAAGAAAAAATTTAGAAACCTTAACACGTACGTTCACATGCCTAATTTGTAACGTTAGTACACGCGTTGGGTAAATCTCATCCTATTTTGTTTACCATTATATTTTTGGCTAAATACGTTTTAAAAAAGAATCTACTGTTCTGTATTGCATAATGCATCGGTGCTACTTCTTTTTAGGGAAAAAAGCATGTTCATATTTATTTTTAGATTTTGCAGTACTTTCAGTAAAAATTATGCTTTTCATTAGAAAATATGTGTACGATTTGTTTTACCCCTTAAAACATGAATTATTTCACAAAATGTATCTTAATTACTTTTCTTGAATATACAGGGAGCAATATGTTATCTATCGGTGACCTTTAATTTCTCAACCATTAGTCGTAGACATATAGTTCCAATTATAAAAACTTTTCAAATGAGGTAAATATTCATGCTTAAAAATAAAATTTATAAAAATTACGAAATCTAACTTTATACGATCCCCCCAGTCCCTATAGTTATATTTAGTAAAGGTTTACAGATATAACACAAAAAGTTTGACATCTGTACTATAAAAAATGACACAGTTATTAAATTCCAAAGTTTGAAATTTTTGCACATGATTTTATCTTTCATTGAGGGATCAGTTAAAAGATGAATTAAAGTAATTCGAAATCAAAATCAGGGTGCAATGTTCTTTTTATGGCGAATCCACCTTCAGCCGGTATCCCGAAATCGGGGAATCAGCAAATATAGTTATTTCAACTAAAAACTTGAGCTAGATTTTATAGGTCGAATAACAATCAAACGTCAAAGTAGGTAGAATCGATAACCGGAAAATAAAACATACTCACTAAGGTCTAGATAAATGACAATGGAATGCAAACGACCAGCTGAGCTATAACGAGCATGAAAATTCGGAGTATACAAATTACAATAGTACAGCGCCGCCATACGTTGGGATAAAGCACGAGCCATCTACCAGTGGACATGCTAGTGAGCTCTAGGATCGTGATGGCAAGCTACGCATACATGCAATATGCCAAAATGATACTTATTTATGGTTAATATCAAAGGAATGCCAGAGAGGCTGCGAGCGTTTATTCAGAACATTTTCCTAAGGATCCACACAATCCGACACTGGTGCAAGAATTGATGCTGGGTGACCACGTACGACGATTTGATTATTGTAATTTCATGCTAAACACCTTTTAAGAAATTCAGCCGTTCCTTTGTGACATTCTGTGGACAGACGAGTAAATGCCTACAAGGGGTTGTATTGTGAACGTGCACAATGTGCATTACTGTTCACCTTAAAACCTCCACATCGCCCGCACAGTACGACACGTATAGTGCGGTGTGTGGGGAACCCAGATTGTTGGACCCATCTTCTACGATGTGACTGTAACAGGGGATCATTACCTGCAGCTGCTACAAAACACGGTGCATGGCTGGTATGCAGAGCTGCCTCTCCGACATGCATGCCGTGTGTGGTTTCAACATTATGGGGCCCTCTTTACATAAAACATCAGACGTCCGGGCATATCTGGCCACCGAATTTTGTCAACAGATCCTTGGGTATGGTGCTCCGGTAGACTGGCCATCGCGTTCGCCGGACTTGACTCCGATGGACTTCTAACCCTGGGGTTATATCAAGGCATAATTCTATGTGACTGAGTATACCGACTAAAGGTGGTTTCGCCGTAAAATGGACATTGCACCCTGATTTTGATCTCGAATTACTTTAATTCGTCTTTTAACTGATCCCTCAATGAAAGACAAAATTATGTGCAAAAATATCAAACTTTCAAATTTAATAACTGTGTCAATTTTTTTAGTACAGATATCAAACTTTTGGTGTTATATCTGTTATGATATGTGTAAACATTTACCAAATATAATTATAGGGACCGGGGGACAGTATAAAAAGTTAGATTTCGTAATTTTTATACAATTGATTATTTACTTTAAATAATGACAAAACATGGATATTTACTTCATTTGAAACGTTTTTGTAATATGAACTGTATGTCTACCACCAACGGTTGAGAAATTGAAGGTCGGCGATAGATAATATATTGTTCCTGGTATACAAGTATCTTCTATCTTACTGTTAGATTAAAATTATTTTATTGCGTTTTATACCGTAAGAAATGAACGTGTCGAAATGAAACGTTCATACATACGCGGGATTATTTTATCCCAATACCCTTATTTATATACACCTAGTGAACAAAGAAAATACATTCTTTCACCCATCCCTTCTCGACCTTGACCTTGAAAGATACAAGGCAGGTCAGAAGCGTCCTCAAAAAAATTATCTTTTTTTTTTTTTTTTTGAAGAAAAATGTGATTGGGGTGAGATTTAACCCAGTGAAGAATAAATAAATCCTGAATATCGGAAAACTTGTGCTTTGTTTCTTATATTATTTTACACCCGAGCCCTCAAGTGATTATATATTTGAAACAAAGGCAGCCTGTAACCCACAAATAATTTCTTCTATGCTTTGATATTAGATTTAATGATTAAATGATGCAGGTTTCGTTCTTCATCACCAGTTTTTGTTATGAAAAGTTAATAAATATAAAAAAAAAACGAAATGTAGCACAAGTTGGCTAAAGGTTCAATTTTAGAAAATCAGTTATTTTAGAGAAAGCATTCATAATGATTGTGTCTAAAAATAGTTTTGTCTTTGTAGAAAAATTCCAGTATGATCAGTGAACGTATGGCTCAGTGAAATGTATCTACCGGTTGTCCAGGTAGCTCAATAGATAGACCGTTGAAAGTTTATGTCAAAGGTCTTGGGCTCAACATCGAAACTGGACCCTTTTTAACTCATATAGAAAAATGTTAGTAAGAGTTTTGGTCAAAGATTTTTTTTTTATAATAAATAAATCCTGAATATATCAAAACTCGACTATTGTTAGTTATCATATTTTACAGCCGAGCCCATCACTGATTATAAATTTAATCCTTCACTGCACCACGTGCTATATCTGGTACATACCAAACTAATTATAATTTTCATTATGTGCCATAAATTTGACTAATAATATCACTGAAACTGATCAAGAGCAATCCAAAGAATGAAATAACACTTATTTTGTCCATGTCAGATGGCTGCATTAGACATAAAATTAGAATTTGTTCTACGGAAACAAAAAAAATAATCGACCAAGCTATTTAGCTAATATTTACTTTCATTAGTTTTACCGAATACTTAAAAATATTAACATAAAAAAAAGTTGCAAAGTGTTAAGCAGGTAAAATTGCTGCATTGCTCATTTAGCAAAATATAGCAATACAATATTTTAAAATCTTAAATGTGTACAAATAGCACATAATATAATATATAATATAATATAACATAATATAATACAGCACCATAAAATATCAAATTTTAGCTGAAAATTTGAAAATTATTTTTTTTTTTACTATTTTTTCCATTATTAGAGCGATACATATATTTCAAAAATAATTTTTCATAAAAATGGAAAATTCGTGCAGTGAAGGGTTAAGATAAAGACAGTCAGTAACCCATAAATAGTTTCTTTTATGCTTTCATATTAAACTTAAGGATTAAATAATGCAGATTTATTTCTTGGTTACCAGTTTTTGTTATGAAAAATCAATCTGTCAAAAAAACAAAATTAGACACGTGTTGGCTAAAGGTTCAATTCTGAAAAAAAAATGACTATTTTAGAGGAAGAATTGATAATGGTTGTGTCTAAAAATAGGTTTGTCTTTGTTGAAAAATTCCAGAATGATATGTTTTTACCATTCAGAAAGATTGAGTTAATAATAATAAAGTGTTTCTGCGTATATAGGGCGTATAAAAGTTCATTTACCTGCGGTATATTCTGTTGAGCTGTCTCAGTGTTTTACGAGATACTATTTCAATAAAGTTTGCTTAAGTGAAATATATCTGCCGGTTGTTCAATAGGTACACTGAAAAAAATAATAACCACCTTCGTCTAGAACGAATAATTGTCAATTTCTAAATCCCTAAACTAGGAATATATATTTCCGAAATAAGATAAATAAATAATCTGAATAGACGAAATGATCGAGAATTTCTAGTTTATAGTCTTTCCTGGGTGATGAAACAATGCATTATATTAAGAATCGTTTGAATTGAAAAAAAAAATCACTTGATTTATAGAATTAATTCATAAACTAGAATTATAGTTACTAAATTCATTTCTTGTGTTCGCATTCATTTACAGAGATTTTTAAATAAATCTGACCACGATGATATAGAAAAAAGTGCTTGAATTTTAAAAGGAATAACTAGAACTCGCTAGCAAAGGGAACTAGGATTTATAAGGATAAACTTGGATCTATTTTTTTTCTAGAGGCACAAGTTATTTTCTAGATGTCAGTGGCAGATTTTTTTTTCAGTGCAGACAGACGGAAATTTATATAAAAAGTTTTGGTTTCAACGTCCAACATGATTTTTTTTTTATTATTCATATTAGGAAAAAAAAAAGTCAGACTCATAAAGGGTTTTTAGTCAAAGATTTATTTAGAAAATTTAAATCTTGAATATCTCAAAACTTGCGTTTTGTTGTTATTTTATTTTGCCCCCGGATCCCATACTAACTTAAAGCAAAGGTTAAATAACCCATATATATATATATATATATATATATATATATATATATATATATATATTAATCAACAACTCAACGATTAAATGATGCAGAATTATTTCTTGTTTTGGCCTAGTTCTTCTCGAATCAATCTTCTGTAAAATCCTTTTCAAAAATAAGTAGGAGTATAACGTTTGTGGTTATGTTTAGATTTATATAATATTTCAGACAACGCCAAATCCAATTTTGTGTAGAGAGCATGTTGAACTGTTAATCATTTTCGTATTATTGTATGTTCATCACTGCATATGATTGTGTGTATTGTTGTGTTATTTATACTTGTGTTAATGAAGGACTTTTCTTAATTAAGTAACAGATATTTTATATGGGATATTAACGTTATTTACAAAAAATATTTATACATTTTATTCTTGTTTATCATTTTTTATTTATGAAAGACAGGTGTTAATTACGATAACTTTCATATTAAAATAAAAGCTGAAATATATCGAAATTAATAATTATTATTTATGATTTAGTTGAAACAACCAATAAACGCACTAGCATAAAATATATTTTATCACTTTAGAATATAGCTATAGGCATCATTATATTTTTATATTCAGCTGTTTATTTTCAAAACTAAAATCAATTTTTAATGATAGAATATCAAACGAAAAATATAAAATGAAGATATGTTCAACAATAATAATTATTTAAACATTTATATAATAGAGCAATTTTTAAAAGCTTTTAGCCTAACAATGAACCTTAAAATGATATATTTCGTTAACTATTGATTCAAGTTAAAGTACGATAAAGATTTATCATATTTAAAGATGTAAAAATATTAATGAAGCTATTTATGCATGTGAAACACGAATGCGTTTTTCAGTATATCATAATTATTTTAAAAATCTTACATTGGATTTAATTATTAATTATTGCTACTAAATTCGCAACTTTAAATTATTCTCTATAAACATTCATTTGAATACATCATTGGGGTCTTATGATTAATATTATAAAACGCAGTTTCTAAAAAAGAATAAGTTAAATAACATATATTTCATTTTAAAGCACTGTGCTTTGAAGAATTTTATAAATGAACCATTTGCACGTGAATTATTTATTGAAAGTTAAAATAAGAAAATATTATATACACAAAACAAGCAATTTTAAATAGTTTCTTGTGTTTTAATGTCATTAAATATAATATTAAAACCTGTACTAATAAAGTTAATAAAAATGAAATTATTAAATTATTAATAAAGCAGTAAATGGAGTAAAGGAATATTTATTTATTAAACCATGTTGAAATATGTTTGAAAACATACTTTTATCTAACAATCCATAAAATATGCAGGGAACATCATTAAAAAATATCTGTACATATTCCACTTATATTTGAAAAACAGAATACATTAAAACAAAATCCATGAGCGTATTTATTTGGCGATAGTTTGAATAATTTAAAATTTTCAGCTTATTTATTATTAACACATTGCGCTCGGCGTCTCTTACACACATTTTATTCGATTGGCACCACTTTTTAAAAAGAAGTTTCGTTCAATTACATAATTTCAAAAATGGTCTAATTAAATAAGGTACATTTAATTTTCCTTTATTACTGGTGCCCAAAACAAATTTTGCAAAGAATGATTATGTCTCCGCAGCGGAGCCCTCGAGTGCAAAGTGTTAATATTTTAGTGATCGATTAAAAAAAAGAAATATTTTTGCCTGTAAGGTTATCCTACAGCTTTTAACTATAAATAAAACATAAAAAACCTATGTGAAATACATTTAATATAAAATATAATGAATTGGATGTCATTGATTGTATGTAAAATCTGAACAAAATCTATTCGTTAAATATTTGTTGACGATCAAAAACGTAAAAGAGTTTTCCCTCGTAGACACTGCTCCTGACAAAGTATGACCTTGAAAATACTTTAAGTGATGTAATCGACAATAATCAATTCTGCAAAAATTGAACAATATCCATAACATAGATTTTTGATTTCAATCAAAAAAATAAAAGAATTTTTTGCTCATGCATATTGACCCTAATGAGTGAAGAATCTTTGAATCCCTGAAGAATCTTTAATACTGTATGGTCATCTACAACAAGGCTGTCCAGCGCTGCGCCCGCAGACGGCATGGCGTTCTTTCAAGGTTTTCGTCGACCCCTTTCGTATGTCACAAAATTGTAAATATAAAATTCCGTTTAAAAAATCTCTTTTTAAAGTAAATAATATCTGCACATATT
The DNA here is from genome assembly GCA_963932465.1 of Maratus speciosus. Taxonomy (NCBI): domain Eukaryota; kingdom Metazoa; phylum Arthropoda; class Arachnida; order Araneae; family Salticidae; genus Maratus; species Maratus speciosus. The sequence continues at coordinate 374,251,944 of OZ010788.1, read as the reverse complement.
TTTAAATTGTTATAAAAGCAAATATATAACAATTTAATACATTGTAATAATATATTATTTCTAATTGCTAAAAAGATGCAAGATTAATATTTAAAACAGTGAAATAGTTTTATTTGACTGTTGACATGTTTCAACTCATCCAGAGTCATTTTCATTCAAATGCACAGTTTTTCATATAATGCACGTTATTTATTTATTTTTTACTTGGATGTTTATTTTTATTTTCTAAACCCTAGAGAACCTCGAGCCACAGTTTTGGTAAGTTAAATGATGCTGTATCGTTACATATGTTATTTTTACATGCTAAAATCTCTATTGTTTCTCTCATAATGGATGGATAATATTGGTTGGAGGGAAAAATTATCTTATTTTTCGTTGAAATGTATATGAATAGTTTCTTCTTGATATAATCTTGCCAAGGCTGCAGTTTTTCAGTTATATTTAATATCAGCTACATACTCCTTTTTTCGATATTTAAATTTTCTGCTAGTTATTCCAATATAGTAATTCTTTAAAACGTCTGCTATAATTAATGGTATTTCTTATACTCCTGAAAGATTCTCAAAATTAATTGGATCAATTTTATTGCAAATAATATTCTTCAATTTCGGAGGTATACATATATAATGATACAGCATCATTCAACTCACCGAAACTTTTAAATTGTTATAAAAGCAAATGTATAACAATTTAATACCTTGTAATAATATATTATTTCTAATTGCTAAAAGGTGTAAGATTAATATTTAAAACAGTGAAATAGTTTTATTTGACTGTTGACATGTTTCAACTCATCCAGAGTCATTTTCATTCAAATGCACAGTTTTTCATATAATGCACGTTATTTATTTATTTTTTACTTGGATGTTTATTTTTATTTTCTAAACCCTAGAGAACCTCGAGCCACAGTTTTGGTAAGTTAAATGATGCTGTATCGTTACATATGTTATTTTTACATGCTAAAATCTCTATTGTTTCTCTCATAATGGATGGATAATATTGGTTGGAGGGAAAAATTATCTTACTTTTCGTTGAAATGTATATGAATAATTTCTTCTTGGTATAATCTTGCCAAGGCTGCAGTTTTTCAGTGATATTTAATATCAGCTACATGCTCCTTTTTTCTATATTTAAATTTTCTGCTAGTTATTTCAATATAGTAATTCTTTAAAACGTCTGCTCTAATTAATGGTATTTCTTATACTCCTGAAAGATTCTCAAAATTAATTGGATCAATTTTATTGCAAATAATATTCTTCAATTTCGGAAGTATACATATATAATGATACAGCATCATTCAACTCACCGAAACTTTTAAATTGTTATAAAAGCAAATGTATAACAATTTAATACCTTGTAATAATATATAATTTCTAATTGCTAAAAAGATGTAAGATTAAAATTTAAAACAGTAAAATAGTTTTATTTGACTGTTGACGTGTTTCAACTCATCCAGAGTTATCTTCATTCAGTTACACAGTTTTTCATATAATGCACGTTATTTATTATTATTATTTTTTTTTTTTACTTGGATGTTTATTTTTATTATCTACTATTTGATACTCAAGAGTTTAGAAAATAGAAATTAACATCCAAGTTAAGAAAAACAAACAAACAAACAAGTAACGTGCTTTACATAAAAAACTGAATGATGGCGTTTCAGTTCATTGCCTCATAGACTGTGCAATTTCAGAATATAATTACTTGTTTTGAAAAGGACTCTGCATGAGTTGAAACATTTCAACAGTCAAATAGAACTATTTTACTGTTTCTAATGATTTAATCTTACACCTTTTTAGCAATAAGATATAATATGTTATTAAAGCAATTAAATTTTCTGGCTCTTTTCCCTACAAAATCATTTACAAAGACACCTGCCCACTTCTATGCTTTAAAAAATGTCATTATAAATTTACTACAATTCATGTTATCACTATAAACTATTTTTACATAGGATTCTCGAATGGTAAGGACCTTATGGCTACCATTATATTAGACTTATTTGCATTGTATAAGACATGTAAAACTACTGCAGTGGCAAATGTCCACTATTTACATACAGTAAAATTCCGCCTTATTTATGACAGAAATTTTGCATTTAAATAAGTCGATGATTATTATACCAAAAAAGTGATGGAATATAGCCCCTACAGTAATCAGAATCTCCCATTACAACAGTGACATACTTTAGGTGCATGATTTAAGTTATGTGAATAATGGCGCGTATTGTTTTTAACCAAGTGAGGAGCGCCCTCGGTTATTGAAAAGTTGGGCAGGTCTCATGTACAATGGCATCGTGTGCAAAATTTAACTAAATCAGGTTTTTAGATATGTGATTCTAAACAGAAATGCAAAATAATTTGTTTGGCATGGAGTTTCTCCTGATGAGGTTCACCCTTGATGATATATAAATATTAAATTGTCACCAATAATTAACTTGTGCTTAACATTGTGTTTGAATCTTTCCCAGTTCAAGTGAGTTTTGAATATGCACAAATATTGCGTAGTTATCGAAAGTGAACATGTGTGAAAGTTTAAGAAAAAAACGATTAATTTCATGTGTGACTTCAATCTAAAACGAAAAATAATATTTTTGACAATGGTCCCTGCACTGTTGAGTTATGGATCCGACAATAGCTACGTATTGTTTTGTCATAGACCGGGAACTAAGTCGCAACATTTTGAAAAAATTGATTCTTTAGCTACGTGATTTTAATCGAAAATGTAACACTGCTTACCGCATTTTAGCGATAAAGTAAAATCTGGCAGTAAAACCAAAGTTAACATAAAATTACATTAAAGTTGTTAAAAGATATGTTGCTTTAGAACATACCCCGAATCGTATTTTATCAGCTTTTTTTTTATAGCAAGTATATTACAAATGTTCACACATTCTAGTATTCACCTTTTAACACATTGACTGCTATGATGCACAAATTTGCACAATGTATTGCTAAATGTAGCGTATTAAAGTGAAAATGATATCCTCTTAGTTTTAATAAGAAATGTTTTATAGAATATATTCTGTTAAAAGCATGATTTTTTTTGGGGGGGATGTTTTATAAAGTTATTTTCATTTCTTTTTTTAAACAAGAGATAATGTCTAACAAAAAATAAATTATAAATAGTTTTTCAAAACTATCTTAATATAAATACGCTAAAATAAGAATTGTGTTTTCTTTTAGACAATATAATAGCAAGTGTAATTATAGGTAGTAAAACCTCAGCTCTCTGCTATTTGGTTACAGTAAATAATTTAAAAAACAAATCTAGACAAGATTAATTTTTTGGACTTTTACCAGGAAATATTTTCTACTGCAATACGTTACTATGTTCTTTTTAAGTTAACTTCTCTCTAAAGTAGGTTTGAGATTTAGAAATACAATAAAAAAATGTGTTTCTAAAATTGGATGTATAGACTAAAGTAAATAGGAGGCATTTTTTTTAATAAATAAAATGAATTTGTGTACTTAGGGAAAATAAATGATTCATTTATTAAAGTAGTACATATAGATTAGTTTAAAATTACTCCATTTATATCCGAAAATCTCATATCTTAAAAACTTGTATTTACTTTCAAATTATAAGTTGTAACTTGAATGCACATAATGTATTATAAGTGCACAATTAGCGAATATCAAGTTGAAATTAATCAGTTTAGTTAAAATTTCTGCGAAATTTGTACGATGAAAAGTGTGATGGAAATAAAAATAGTTCAAACGGATAATAAAACTCTATATTTAAATAAAATATGGTAATTTATATCGGGTTACTACTTTAAGTATATTTGCCTCAAATATTAGGTGAACAGAGTTTGCTATACGTGTGGTATCTAAGTATAATAAAGCGGGTGCACGCTATATAATGAAGTTACTGGCAGCGTCCACTAACGTAAATTCAGGAACTAGATATGTATAAGTTTTGAAGACTTAAGAGATCTTTTTGAAATCAGTAGTTTATACGAGAACCAGTTTGTTGACAAAGTTGTAGAGCATTCCAGGATTAAAAAGGAAGCGCATGGTGTGTACACAGGCACTAGAAATAGCTGCCTGTATAGAGAAAAATATGAGAAAAAGATGCTATTTTTTTTATATAAAACGCCCAATTTAATAAAAAAAAGATATATGAATAACACGTATGGAGATGAAGTTTATTTGAATATGAAGTAAATGTTGTATCATATTACAAACTATGAAGTGATGACCACTCTCCTATGCAGGCTGCACAAAGAGACGACTCGAGTAATCTGATGCTTGTCTTAGGAGAAAAACAGGTTTCAAACAAATTTCTTCTTTGTTTTCGCATGTTTCTACTATTAAGAAGCTCTTAATATTGCTTGAGTCGCTTCAGTATACATACTGACTTACTTTTATCTTGCAATATAATTTCAATATTTAGCATTTAGACTTTTTAGCACTTTCGAACATATAGTTGAAATGGATATTTGATTCCGTTTCATATCCTTTCGGCCCTCTGTCTGCGAGTCTGTGCTCTAACTCCTATAAATATAGTCGGATTGCCATGTAATTGATACATCTTACTAAAGTTTACTCTTGAAAATGAAGTATTAGTATTTCCAGTTCGTTTACAGGGACACACAAAAGAGTCCCCTTACGTAATTGTCGATAGAAATAAATCATTTGTATTATAATTAAAAACATAATCAGTATACATGTGTCTGTACAGCTGTCACCGTTTATTTATTTTTTACCCTTTTTTTTGTTATAATGGTCTTACCCTAATCATATATTTATTCACAAACGACGAAATGTCATTTTAGTTAAGGCTTTCATTATAACGTTTATTTAAAAAAATAGTATTTTATAAACCGCTTTTTTATAATTATTCAATGTTTATAATAAACATGTCGTCTAATTTGATTATTGTATTTCATGTAGTTACTAGAAAGAATCTGCTACAGTTCGTTAATTTGGCTTGGCACCCAATTATTAAACATCCACTTTTTTGAATTGCGCCTGATAGAAAACGCGATCTTGTGAAATCGTTAAATAAATAACTTTTGCTCTCTTTCATTTGTACCATATGGCAAGAGGGACACATAAGCATAATTTAACTGTAGATTCATGGCATCTACATTGTTGACTGAACGTAAAATCATAATTTATTTAATATTAAATTATTAAATGATAATTTTTTTTTAAATTTATACACTCTTTATTTTTAAATTTATATTTTATGCATTTTTGTTTTAAAAACATTTTTGTTGTTGCAGTTTTTGCTATACGTGCAATGTACTTCGACTTCCACTTTCACTCTCAAAACACCTTTTCGTTTTGAAACAAAACGCAACGAAATGTTGCTTTAGAATGGAAATATTATGTTATGCTCGAAAGATGTGTCGTTTATCGTCAGTAATGAAAACTGAAAGTGAACATTGCGCCTACAAATATTATGATTTTAAACATTGTAATAGCATGTAATAGCATGTAATAACCTTTTAATAGCATGTAAGATAGCTGTAAATATATAACTTTTTAATGATTTTTTAAACCCTTTAAGCTTCCGGCAGAATTTTTCATATATGTTTACTGATTCATAAAATAATAGCTATAAAAAGTATTTGCACGTGAGTATGTTTATGATTTCCTTACATAGTTTTTTATCTTATGCACTGCAAAAAAATAGCATTAATTTGAATTTGTGTTAAGTAAACCCTTGAATTGAAAGATTAAGTGACAGAAAAACACGGTTAGAAACCTTAAAGGGTTAATTAATATTCGAAGTCAAGATTTATTGACTTTATGGAGTGCAAATGTATGGAAAATACATGAAATATCTTGGATAAAAAATAAGTAAAAAACAGCAAAGAGAAAGTAACAGTATTAAAAAGGATATTTTTTGGGTATATTTTTTATGGAACTAAAAATTTTTTAATTAAATAATAAAAGTTGTCTATATATATATTTTTTTTTTTATTTTTTATTTTATTTTATTTATTTTTTTTTTTTAGAAAATTGTTATTTTGTTGCATAGTAAAAATTGATTCAAAATTAAAATCAATTTTATATTTTGTTTAGGTGTATGAAAAGTATCTTGACTCAATACCCCCTGGTGTTGCGTTCACGCAACGGCAAAATAAATGAACATATTCAAATTATTTACATACCCACCACTATTTTTGAATTGAAAAATTGGCCTTACTTGACGACATAAAATTTTAAGATCATATAAAGCGAAAATTATCTTTCCGAGTTTGTAGTGGCAAACAACGTTCAGCTAAAAATTTTAAATTTTCAACCTTACAGTTTTGGCGTTAATGGGCTAAATATTCGTTAGATTTACATGTAAATATGTTTTGTTATTAAACATTAGACTGTAATGTATTTACTCATATCGAAAATGTATGAAAAATAATAGTAGCAAATGGAGAAAGTAACAGTATTAAGAAGGATATTTATTAAGTATTTTTTTTTATATAGTACTAAGATTAATTTTTTACAAAATATAAAAATATTGTGTAACATTGTTTTTTTATTGTAGAAAATTGTTTTTTTAATCCTTATATAATTATTTAAGTAATTTATAAAAGTAAGTATTAAGTATTTTTGAATTTAGATAAACTTTCAACTATACGGTTTGTTAGAACTATGATATCAAACGATGATAATAGTTGGCTACACAAAAATAATATAAAAATATGCAAATTTTTGCCAAAAAAAAAAGATTAAATTTCCTTATTGAAAAGCGATTTATTTCCCTTTTATTTTCATACAAAATATTCCATTTTAGTGTATTTCAATAAAAATATTTTGATATTTTTCCCACAATTGCAGTACGATGAATTTAATGAAAAAAATAATCAAATCACATTCAAGAGTTTTAAAGCAGAAGTTCTCTGGAAAACTTTTCAATGAATATTGAGTATGTAATTTAAGTAATTGATTTTTTATATTCATATTTATATGTAAAATATAGTTTTTCGTGTGTGCTTACTGAGGTGTTATGGTTAATCTTTGCATTAGCATAAGAAAGGCGGATAGAAAAATATTTAAAAAAAAATCGTTAAGTAAAACACTTGCAAATATAGAAAGAAAATTTTATTAAAAATGTAAATAAAATTATTTTAAAACTAGGAAATACTTTATTAATGAAAAATAATAATTTATAAATTTACATTTATTAATTTACAATTATTAATTTTCGAAAACTATATACTAACGAAAACGTTACTGTATAGAATGAAAAGACACTTCTTACAGTAGAATAAGTTAATTCAAATAACGGGTGATGCAACATTTACAAAAGAAATAAATATTCAATATTTCGATATTTCAGAGAAAATTTTGTTGCTACAATACCCGATTTATTATCGCAGTTATATTACATTATAGTAGCTCTAAAATTGTAGCCTTTCTCTATCGAGACAGTGTATCGATATTATTCTAGTGATATAAATTACAATAAAATTATTGTATGTGCTCTGTGGTGTAACTTACTATATTTGATATCTTAGAAACCCTTCCGAAAAATACGGACAGCAATTTTTTTTTTCAGAAATGTTTCATTAGATTTTGGATATCAATTGGTTTCAAAGTCTTCAAAACATAAAGAAACAAATCGGAATTACCTGTAACATGAAAAGTTTATGTTATATATTCACTAATTTTTATTTGTTTACTGTGCACAAAACTATGAGAAGCATATTGGTCTTCGATTCGTTGTTAGCCTGTAACTCGTCAAAGCAGGGCTGCCACAGGCTCCTATTTTTTTTTTTTAATTCTATTTCGAACCACTTTTTCAAAACAAAAATATTTTATTTACGCTTTGACAACATTTCCAAGGGGAATAAACATCAAAATGTAGTTTTTCTAAAATAGTGGAGCGGACAGAATATAAAAATAGTTGCTTGTGCAGCCCTGTTAAGAGTAAAATCAAATTCGAAAGTAGTTGATCTCTCATTGCTCTTAGATAATCGTGAGACAGACGTTTATATATAGTACGTCAAAGTTGTGTATAACTATTACACTGTATTTAAAAAAAAAAAAAAAAAAAAACTGAAATATTTTTTGATATATTACGAAGATTAATGAAAGTGTAATAATACTTTCCATCTATCCACGATTTCGAAAAGTGTCCACTTACCATTAGAAATAACAGAATACCCAGATTTAAATGTTTAGTAAATTGAAGGGTTTCTAAAACAAATGTTTCTTCAATCTGTGATTTCAGGAAACATTTTCCGGTAGGTTTCTAATGTATTAATCAGTGATCTGAACCTCATATCAAAATGAAATATATGCTTTTCAGATAATACCAATTCGCAAATAAACATTTTCAGCTACGTAACAAAGATTATAATCTTGTAAGAATAAGAAATAATTGTTTATTTTACTATGTTAATTTAGCATGTTTATTGAACATGACAATGTTCACTTGAGAATTGATAACAAACGGAAAACCGACATTTTTGTTAATACAGACAGAGAAAACTGATTATTAGACTGTAAATACCACTCGGAAATATTTTAGAAAAACATTTTCAAAAATGCTTTTTTTTTTAATTCTCGAAAATGTAGTAATTTCTGAGATTTTTGAAGATGAAGAAAGAACGTTTTTCGTAATCGTGTAAAACTCGGACGAGGTTATATTATATTATTGTAAATCATCTTGTTTTATGAAAAAAATCCCTTTTTTACAGTGATACAAAGCAATCAGTAAATACGTACATACAAAATCGCATTGGATGTGTTATTATAGTAACCGAGTAACTACTGGATATGGATCAACGAAAAGTGCGGTCATGAGAGATAATATCGAATAAGAATTCCAAATAAAAGCTGACTTTATATCAATCTATATCTTTAAAAACCTTATGCATATTTAGAAATATATATCCATTCCTTCCTATTATTTCATTTCAATTTGATGATTTGTCCAAAGTATTCAAAAACTCAGGTTATAAGAACTGTAAAAATTAGTTTATTTACATTGAAAATAAATACATATGAAAATTTAGCGATGGATATTTTATATATTCCAATGTATTTAAAGAAAGAAAGTGTGTGTAAGAAGATCTTTTGCCTAAACGCATTTCTTTTCTGTTTTTTTTTTCTTTTCAAATGCATTGCTCAAACGCATTTCAAAATGAAAAGTCTAAAAACACATAAAAATATATCCATACGATTTGAAAATTTAAGTATATGGGCACTCTCACAATCACTTGACTTTCATGTCCCTGAATAATAATTTTTATTTTAATGCACTTTTATGTGTTTTTTTATTTCATATACTGGGTAACATCACATTGCATGATTGTACAACAATATTAACGAGATAAATAACTTTTGGACGATGTTGGGGGTCCAAGCACCTGGAAAACTCCTATACAGTCCCGTGTCCGTGATGCTGATTTTTAAGTTTGGAGCTGTCTGGATAAAATTGTTTAAAAAACTAATTCGATGTAATTTATTTCTGAAACTGGAACTATTGTTTTATATAAATATGTAGCTAAAAAGTAACCTTCACACATTTTTAGGGTTGTTATTATTTTTAAAACACTGTCCCTGGGTTTTAGATTCCTTACCATCCGTCTTCTAAAATTATACAGAATATCATTTCAGATGCAGCCACATAATTTTTTTCAAGTTTTTTTTCTCATGCAGAAGTATGCTAGAGAAATAATGTCTAAAATTCTTTGGCAGGAAATTTACTGTAGAATTTAAATCAGCATTTAAATATCAATTTCAAGCATAGTGGCTTTATTTGTAGTCTCACCTTCCCCAAGGTTTATTCCTGCTCTTTTAAAGATAAATTTAAAAATAATTTAATTTATTCCAATGTTAACAACTGTTTCTAAAAATAAATGAGCAGTGTGGCTATCACTTAGTCTGAACCCCTTGAGGGGCAAGCAGTTACGTTTGTGAAATGTTGAATTCCACCCGGAATCTTTGAAAAATTTTATTTCAAAATAAGTAAAAGCAATTTTACGGCTTTTTCCCACCAAAGTTAGAAAAGTAAAATTTAATAAAATTTTGTGTAAAACTTCGTTAATCGTAGGTGGTATATAATATATACCGGTGCCTCTCAAGGGGTTAATATGATTTTCGTAAAAATAGGTGGTAATTTTCCTTACAGTTCCATCCTTACCGTCCTTTTTTTTACCATTTTGTCCTTTTTTCCAATACCATCCCCTTTTTACTTTCTTCTATCTTTACAAGTATTGGATTCGTGAAAATTTTCGACTTGCGGTTTTCGACGGATTTATACTTTTTAGAATGCCCAGAACACGATTTGATGGTTTTTAGAAAATGTCTGTCTGTGAGTCTGTCTGTCACTCTGTCACTCCGTCACACTGTCACTCTGTGAGTCTGTATGTGACAAAAATTTTGTGGGCACTCTATCTCAAGAACTAATGCACGGAATTTCACAAAACTTCATATTTAGTTAGACCTTGATATAAACTGGATCTGATTAGCTCTTGGTGAAAATTGCACAAAAGGTGGCGCTGCTATGTGGCATTTTTCACGATTACTGCAATAGCTATATCTCAAGAACTACTGCACGGATTTTCATAAAACTCCAGATTCAGTTAGTCCAAGATATAGTTTGGTGCTGATTACTTTTTTGTGAAAATCGCCTTACAGGTGTCGCTGGTATGTTGCATCGTTCATGATTATTGCAATAGCTCTAACTCAAGAAAAAATGCACGAATTTTCATTAAACTTCAGATTCAGTTAGTCCCTGATATAAATTAGCGCTGTTTAAGTTTTGGTGTAAATCCCCCAACACGTGGCGCTGCTGTGCTGCTTTTTTCCCGATTTCCACAAGAGCTGTATCTCAAGAACTATTGCACGAATTTTCATCAAACTTCATATTTAGTTAGTCCTTGACATGAATTGACGTATAAATTAGTGCTGTTTAATTTTTGGTGTAAATCGCTGAACAGGTGGCGCTGCTATGCTGTCTTTTTGCGATTTCCGCAATAGCTTTATCTCAAGAACTAATGCTTGGATTTTCAACAAACTTCAGATTCAGGTATATCGTTTAGTGCTGTTTACTTTTGGTGTAAATCGCTCAACTGGTGGCGCTGCTATGCTACATTTTTACAGAATTTCCGATATAGCTCTAACTCAAGAACTAATGCACGAATTTTCATCCAACTTCAAATTCAGATATACTTTGATATGAATTGGTGCTAAATTGTTCTTATTTCTTGTACTATTTAAATGATTTATTTGACGTGATTTATATAGAAGAAAGTTTTGTGATGGCCACAACATACTAGTTTACCTTACCGTCCCTTCTTTAACACTCATTTAAGACAATGTTATACAAAAATTCTGTATTAAAAATGCTACATTTTTATTATTTCTTGTTTGAATGTCCTGTGGGTAGGGTAATTCCGCGATTTATGCCGCACATTTTTTTGAATTTGTGTATAAAGTTCCTTGGTGGACATAACAAAAAAAAAAAAAAAAAATCATGCTGTGCTATTTAATGTTAAATATACAACGCGTGTACTGCGACAAAAAAATTCAAAACAAATTATTAATATTTTTTAACAATTTTTTTCTAAAACATTACATTGCAGCGCGTCACCCGTACATTCAGGCTGAGACGCCGCACTTGTGCGGTAGTTATGCCGCGCTTGTAATAAGAACAGAATGAAATTATAAATAAGAAATTTAAAAAATATATTCATATCTGGACTATAATTAACGATGTAATAAAAAAATGAAACTAAATGAGTACAATGAAACGTAATAGCAAATTCAAATTAATAATCGTTGCCTGCTTTCATTATTAAAATTATCGACTTATTTATTTTACATTAAATTTTAATTGTAATTTCAGCAACAATTTAACAACAATGTATTAGAAAGGGAAAAGAAAAAAAGTAAAATTGTGTTTACATAATTTATTTGTTAACCCTTTCGGGACCGGTGGCTTTTACACAAATTTTATTCGGTTGGTACCGCTTTAAAAAAAAAAAAAATAGTTATCTTTACTTAAATAATCATGAAAATGCTCTAATTATGCAAAGAAAATATTACTTTTCTTTTTTACTGGTGCCAGAAACAAATTTTGTAAGCTCTTATGAAGGTGCTTATATGCACGCACGGTCCCGAATTGGGTTAAGATACCTGTTTTTTCGACTACAATCTACAGAAAAAGTGTCGAAAAAGTAGTCTCTATGTAACTAAATTCAAACATATGATGCAACGAAGCCAATCATACTTCCTCTTTTTTGGAGTAGTTTTTTAAACATTCCTTGCTAAGAACGTCTGCGTTACGCGTAATCCAAATTTTCATTATTATAATCTTGACTTGCATCTTTCTTGCCCTGCCTACTTCTTATTTTAGTTTTATTAAACTTGATAATATGCCTAACATGGTTAGTCTGTACAAAAGAAACTGCGGCATGTATACCGGAATAGAAGTGCAGCATGTGTCCCATTTTGCATGGTGCGGTCGTCCGCCATCACAGTTACCTGTCATCGCTAAGGGAAATGGCGTAACCATACACACAATAGTCTATTTAAACGCTACACTTAGTTTTGACTTCGAAATCATGCATGCATTTAGTAATTACTCTATCACAAGTATTTAAACATAACGTGTTAAAAAGTTTGGACAGTGAAATCATGCACTTACGTCAAATTAAGGATTGTACTTCTACAAGTAAACATCGAAATGGGACTCACGCTATACGCTGGTTAAAATAATCTCATTGCGAACCTATACTGTAAGTTTGACGATCTTCTATCCATAATTACAAGAAATACAAGGAGTGCGGCATCTATCCCGTTTGCGGCGACACTCCCGGAGTTACCCTACTATGCAAATTCATTATAAGTAAAAATTTTAAAGAAAATAAAAAGTTATAGAGGTAAAATGGTAAGGAAAATTAAACTCGCAAGTTTAACTTAAACCCCAGTTAAATAGAAAGATTTATCTGCTGACCATTTTTTCTTTATTTTAAATCATTAAGGCATTCGTCTATCAGATTAAAATGTTATTTTAGCAAGTTTAATTTTGTCAGATTTTTTCCCCCCAAAAGTCAACAGATTGTGAGAGTATCTATTTTTTGTTGAATATTCCTGCATCTGAAATATTGTAACGTAATATATTTTAGGGTTATAATATCTCTTTGAAAGTCTTTGATGATGAAACATATGTGTTTTTTCCGTTATTTTACGCTAGTTTGATGATTTGATTCAAAGTATTTAAGAATAAAAGTTATAATAACCGTAAAATATGTTTCTTTACATTTTTTAAAACTGTATATAATAATTTAGCAATAAACATTTTATGTATTCGGATGCATTCATAACAAAAAAGCGGGCATATGGAACTCTTGGAACTAAAAAGGTCCATTTTATTTTTTTTTTCCTAAATTAATTGCCAAAATGCATTTAAAAATGAAAAGTTCTAAAATAAATTAAAAGTATCTCCATAAGATTTCAATAGGCAATTAGAAAATTCCAGTGTATCTGTTTATATCCAGATAACAGCTTTGGTGTTTTAAAATACACAATGGTAATTTAGGGCTACATATTTTTTTTCAAAGCGAATTCATAAATAGAAATTTAAAATATGTTAAATATTCCCGCATCTGAATATGAGTACCATAATGATAACCTTTTTAGGCTTATAATGTCTCCGAAAATCTTTGATATTTATCCCCTGAATTTTGAATTTTTGAGTAATTCTTTCAGGTGATCCTTTTGATAAATATAATATTATTAATAAATATAAATATTATTACATATTACTGCAATAAAGTAAAATTTTGCAAAGAAAATTTAAATATTGCAGGAAAAATATATGTTATTTTAAAAAAGATTGTTTTTAAAATGAAATGATAATTCCGAAACTCTATAAGTCATATGGATGGTAAATAATAAAGAGAACATGAATGTTGAATAATAAAATTAATACAGCTGGTGAAAAAATTCTTACCATACTGTAGGACAATTGCAGTTGAAAATTACTATTTACAACTGTTCTGGATCCAACAGAGAACCGTAAAGGTAAAATTACATATAATTTATCATAAATGTTTAAACATTGAATGTAATAGCTGTTAGAGAATATGTAATAGATTATTAAATTAATTATCAATATTTTATTATTTTTTTAAATACTCTCAAAAGCCATTCATATTAGATTTATAATCATTAAAAGATTATTATTAATATTTTCGATTAAATATTTTTTATGTTAATTTAATCTTTGGATGTATTAACACAATGTTGAAAGTAAAAAGTAAATTACCAATAGTTACCTTAGTTTGATGGAATGGCAGAATTTTGGAGAAAACCTTTTCAGCTGAACCGTAACAAAACTGTCAATGGTGAAATTTACAAATGAATAAACGAAAATAAAATGGTTCTGCAATCGATTGGTGCATTTCACAATCATTATTGAATTCTCTTTGAGATTTGTATTCCATAAAGGATTAAAATAAAATATTTATTGTTCTCTAGGAGGTATTGTACCATGCAAAGCTTTCAGATAGCCATGCATGACACGGTTAATAATCCTTTCGACATGTATGCTATTTTTTTACAGTTATCTCACACTTGTTCCACTATTTAATTCAAACTCTCTAAAAATTGCAATTCATAAGAATATAGAAAACGTGTTTACTTACATTTTTAATATATGAAATATTTTAATTGGACTATATAACCTTATACTTACAGATGTATTCAAAAGTGTAAGATAGTATTTTTGCGTAAGAAGCTCTTTATTTTTTTTTTCTTTTCAAATGTATTAACAAAACTAATTTTAAATCTAATACACTTTAAAAGCATTTCAATGAGTATTCAATTTGAATATTTTACTATATCTAGTAATATGCAGATAACGTTTTCGGTATTTTAAAATATATTTTTTTGTGTTCGAGCTTCGTAATTTTCATTTTTAAGCAATTCAATAAATAGGAATTTAAATTTAAACTAAATATTATTCATTTATTTGAAAAAAGAATAATATAAAACTTTTTTTTAAACACATATATAAATATTTTAGGGTTAAAACCTCTCTCTAAACCTTTGATATTTATTTTTTTTTTTATTTAGAAATATAGAGTTATTCTTTTTGATGGATTATTTTTGGGGGAACATAACGTTATACTTATTATAATGCATTATGATAATTATTACAAAGCGTTAATACCTGTTATTATAAAAGGCTCTTAAAAATGCTTGTTCCTAAATATCTCTATTTAAAAAAAAGTAATTTTTACCTTACTTAATCGAAGAATTTCGCAATTACATAAAGTAAAAAAATATTTTCGGAAGTAGTAGTTTACAAAAGTAAGTATTTTTACAAATACTCTTATTGATTGTTATGATGAGTCATCTTAGTTAAAAAAACTTATACGAAGAAGAAAATAGTATGAAAAACATACACTTTAACATACAAATTTATGTATTGATTGTTATGATGAGTCATTTTAGTTTAAAAAAATTATAATAAGAAGAAAATAGTATGGAAAACATACACTTTAACATCAAATTTTGATACACAAGGCAATTAAGTTTATTAGACTCATTTTATTCACAGGGTATAACTTTCATTTCAAAGTTATAAATTAAGATTTTGGTTGATAAATTAAAAAATAAAAGATCAAATTTTTTAATATTTTAAAGAAAAAATGTTTTGTATTTTAAAATATTATCAACAAAAATACAAATTTTAAACCATTAATTTCATTATTTTTTTATGTATTTGCTTATTTAACTATTTATTTCTTACCATGGAATGAAAATAATCGTAAATAAGGGTTGATACTTAAAAATACCATTTTTTGATTATTAATACTAATTACTAATACTAATAATTTAAACTAATTAATATTATATTTAAAATTTTTTCAATTGTTTTTGCGAACACATGCTAGTTTGCTGATTAGAATCAAACCATTAAAATTTTGAACTTACATGAACTGGAAATACTGTCTATTTACATTTCTTATAAATGGCTTTAAAAATTTACAAATAAAAATTTTATGTATTTTGGAGCATTGAAATGCATAACAAGGTATTATTGCTGAAGTAACTTCTCGGGCTAATATAATCTTTTTAGAGCTTCTTTCAAAGGCACTGGCAAAATGCATTTAAAAGAAAAAATGGAAAACACTTTAAAAATATTTCTTTATATCTCGAGTAAGCAATTTAAATATTTGAGTACTTCTATATCCAGATAGCGTTTCTCGAATTTTACAATACCAGATTTTATCTTCGAATTTCATCTTTTTTCTTGGTAAGTAAACGCATAAAAAGGAATTTATAGGATGGGTTGAATGTTCACGCATTTGAAAGATAGTCATATAAAACTTTTCAATTACTCATACATATATATTTCAAGGCTAAAATCAAGGTTACAAAACATTTCCTTTTTAGTCTTTGAATTTAAAATCGTGAGGTTCTTGTTTCTGATGATCGAATTTGAGGTATATAAATCATAATTATTTTATTTATTAAAACTTAAAATTTTGTATAAAAAATAAATATATATATATTTATTTATAGAGAGTTGCATAAAACTAATTATGATATTCCGATACAATAAATACTTCAAAGTTATAATTTCACATTTGGTTTGTAAAGATTAAAAAAGACCACATGTTGAAAAATTAACCATAGAAAAGTATTTTTTTTCACAATAATATATCGGATGAACATTTAAAATCACAAATTTCATCAAAATCTTTTAGAATTGATTTATTTAATTAAAATACTGCATTTACTAAAAGCATTTGGTTTGAAAACATCGATTGATATGATGTTTTGTTTTATTGCTTTAATTTACAATTAAAATAACATTTTATTGCAATATTTGATAAGTAAAATAAAAGTTTGGCAGGAAATGTTTTAGACGTGCTCTACATACATTTCAAATATACTTGAAATTATTCAAAATCGTACAAAAAATAATTTTATAATTAAGTATCAGTGATTGTTTAAATATAAGAATGGAATACAAATATCTCAAAGCGTAAAAAGCACTTTAGTAATTTTAATATTTTATTTTTAAAATAAAGTACTTTATTAAAATTTTAGATAAACAAATAAGTTGAATGGATGTATAAAATGTAAACTAAACAAATATATATTTACACAGTTTAGCAACAAAAAAGTAACATTTATTGATAAGTGATAAGTTTAGACTAGCAGGGATGACCGAGCTAAGCTCGGTCAAAATTAGCTTTGTGTTCGCTTCGATATTTTATTCTCACTGTTTCATTCTTGCTGTTTACATACAATTGGCATGATCCTGAGACATAGTGACCCGAAATGACCCACTAACCGAATTTTTTCGAACATGCGACCAAACCAATACTCTTCTCAAACCCAAAAACGATAGAATACAAAATTTAGTCAAAGTCTTTTTATAGCTAGAATTAACTTTTCTGAAGCTAGCTCCTGATACATCTCTACGTTGATCTTGACGTCTTTTCGGACTAAGACAAGTTTTGCCTTTTCCAACTCAGAAATCGCCGCCCACACCATCAGGGACTTTGGGAAAAGAACCTTTTTCTTTCACCTTCAAGATGCTCGGAGATCATTTGACTAGCAACTGTTGTTGGATCTGTGAGTTCCAGGAAAGTTGGACTTGAAAAATCTTTTCATCGGTGAAGAGAATACGGTTCAGGACATCGTCGTTGCAGAGGGACTTCATCTTCTTGTACTTTTCGAGCGTTGACGACTTCATTTGTTCCACCAGATGGCGTTCTTTCACCAGTTACGGGACGAGTTGAAGAACTTTGACGAGTCTTCGCATCGATTGGCTTTAGACGTTGTGCCCCATGGAAAAAATTCGGATGCTTCTTCGTGGATTTCAGTGGTTCGTCTTCTTGACCATGTTTCTGGGCATTGGGACCTTCTTGTACACTGTAAAAAAAAATCTGTAGTTCTACAGATGTAAAGTTACATGCTTACTAAACTTTCACCTGTAACTGTACGAAAAAAGCTGCAAATCTACAAAACTAGTTTTTGTAAAGCTACAAAAATCTGTAACTTTACAAGTGAATCTGCTAAAATTTCAGTAATCTTACTAAACTTTTATTTGTAACCCTGGCTGCAGTTACATGAAAAGTTCTCGGAATCCCAGTTTCCAAAAAAATTCTTAGTAACCTTACAGATTTTTTGATTTTCGGCGCAAAAGTGTGTCTGTTACATGAAATTTTGTTGTTGCCGTTACATGAAAAGTTCTAGGAATCCAAGTTTCCTAGAAAAACTTTAGTAACTTCACAGATTTTTTTTTACAGTGTACGAAGTCTTCCACTTCGTTGATGGTCTTCGATGATCACGGTCCCTTTAAAAAGTTGGGTAATTGTAAAAGATTTATATAGTTGATGAAACTACAGGAGATGACAAAAAACCGGAAATAAATTCTTTTTATAGTGTGACCAAAGAGGGTGTCGATACTTTCATCAGCTATGTAGAAAAAATGATGTATCAAGGAATACACGAAATTGGCCTAAGGTTCGTTTTTATAGTGTTTTGAATGGCAACACAATTAGTGCAGTAGTGATTTTTAAAAGCAAACACATAAATAAGAAAATTTCTAGAATATACTTTTTAAGAACAGTATGTTGGGAGCTAAATTAAACCCCAAATAGAACATAGATCATCTGACGCTTATCTTCATCCTGAGATGTAGACAACGGGCAGACATTCTTCTTCAAAACTTACCTCAAATAGCGGAACGATCAAACCTTGACGTTAATCGGGATCAGTGTTACGAATGAGGATGTAAAGTGACAAAACTACTCGAAAATGGTGCACAAATTGTTTTAATTGGATATGTGCAGAACATTTGAAATAAGTGTGTGTAAACCATTTTTAAATTTAGGTATGTTATATATTTTCTTTGATGTGCATATTTGTATTGTTCTTAAAAAAGTTGTAACATTTAAATTTAAATTTTGAATGTGTATTTTGTTGATTTAGAATATTTCTTTATTACTACTTTTCTTTAAAAACACAAAAATAGCTTATGAGAATTGGGTGACATATGTACCCTTCGCGACTAAATGCGTAACAAATATTTGTGAGCCTAAAGCATGGTTAAGCTAATAAATTTTACACTGTGACATGCGAATTACGGTCTTGAAATTGGTTCGTTTTACTCAAAATTATTTGTACACGAGAGAGAATAGAATTTGCAAAATGGTTTCATGTTTTTGTAAAAGCGACATCTCTAAAGTCTTAATTTTTCTATAGAAAATAACAGCACATACGCGAAAGAATCTTTTTAATGAAATAAACAAAGAAGGGTCAACGTCGCAGAATGTTTAAATTGCAGGCCAATAGGTTCGGCCAAATGCCCTGAGCACTAATGCGTTGGAATCCCGTTACGTGGAATACAGTTTTTAATAACTAAATCTAATGAAAAAACTCAGTTTTACTTTTTACTGTAATATTTTTGCTAATTGGTAAAAATGGACCTATACTTTGTTAAACTGTTTGCGGAATGTAGGCACCAAGTCAAATATTTGTCTTAAAACTAAACAGAAAAAATCTTGATTTCAGGACTAATTGATGCTACTTTCATAATAAACCAAAAGTTAATACATCATCGTACAACAAAGATGTGGATGGTGGGAAAAATTTTGATTTCTTGGTAGTTCCAAAAATAACCGCAGTTTTGATTCCCTTGAGGTCAGTTGAAATTTCAATGCAGCGTTTTCCTAATTTAAATTCGAATATGATATACTCAATATCTCAGAACAGGTAGATATGTTAGCAGGAGCGGGTTTTTTAAGCGCTTGAAACGGAGACAAATTCATGTCTTTAATTTCATTATTTGCTAATAAAGAATGAAAACAACCTAGACAAAACCCTTAGGAAACTGTGGGTGAATCGTGTGGTTAAAAAACTCAATATAGAGTGTTTAATATGGGAGAAGCTTTTCCTACAAAATTCCACATAAGATAATACTAGTAGGAATGTCATGAAAATGACCTTAATGCAGAATCCAACTGTGTTATATGTTGAAAAAAACATTACATTTGATAGCAGTTTGTTTTCAACAACAGTATTTACATTCAGCACCACAAACTTAACATTTTCAAATGATACAGAAATTTTGACGATATCGTAAAACTTAAAATTTTTGCATTTTTAGTTTTAAAGCTAAAACCTTACTTTATTTCACCAGATCCAGTATCCAGACCAGTAAACCTGAAAGGGAAGATTAACTGAAAAAGTTTCTTATAATTTTTTAGGTGTGGATCTCACTGGTCCGTATCTCAAAAAATATATGTACTAAAGCAAAGAAATGTACCATAAAGTTTATCTAGCGATATGTATTTTCAGTACTAAATATGCAATTCATTTAGATAATGTTACTGATTTAATTTTGACAGTTTTTATAGAGACTGTAAATAGGTTTTCTGTGTAGAGAAGAAAAAAATAACACGTTCCTTTTTCTGATAATGCGAATTAATTTTTAGGAAGTAATAAGGACACAATAAATAGCATAACCTACTTATAATTCCTGACAATGAATTGTCTGGATGTTTGATTGGTGAAGGTGGTAACTAGAAATTTATCTCACATAAGTACCACATTTAGGATGCTTTTTGGAAGCAGGAGTAAAATATTTCAAATAACATCTGAAGAAAGATAAGAGAAATTGCTATTTAAGAGATAGCATGTAACATTCTAAACTGATACAGATGATCTAAATGCTTTGAATCCTTGTCAGATTAGAAAGACGACTAAATTAAAATTTCAGGAAGGAACAGCTAAAAAAATCACTATTTTGGGAAAAATCGCCTAAAAGGTATTTGAGTTCCTTACAACTAAGAGAAAACTGATTTTTGAGAAAGATATCGCTTAAATATATAACTTAAGGAGTACTAAAAAGCTCAATACTGCCATTTGCAAATGACAGGTAGATAAAATTGCAGAATTGGTTTTAGGTAATGACGGATGAATTTAGAGTAGAAAGACTTTAAACACAGCGCGGAGATTTTAAGAGAACAATGAGAAAAATTTGTCTACAACTGTTACGTACTCTAACGTATGTAAGTTGATCACTTATTCTAAGCATTATCATACACATATTGATAAGATGTATTAATTTTAGGTTTAATTTAGATAAAGAAAATAAACTATGCCTTTTTCCAGACTGTGTTGATTCTTGGAAATCAAATATGGTATCAAAAGCAAAATTTACTATCGAAAACTGTAATTTTTTACCCTTTTTTAATGTGTACACAACTTTCATAATATAATTAATGAAAAGCAATATGTACTGGGTATTATTCTTAGTCAATCGGTAACTGTAACTTTATTAAACTTATGCTTTTAGCAGAATTAATGGAGAATTAAATTTTTTTCCAAGGTTTGTTCAAAAATGATCATAGAACCTGTGTTTTGTTATGTGAAAGAAATATATTTAATTTAAACAAAATATAAATGATTATTTCAGTAAAAATAAAAGCTTTTTAATCTACAAAAACCGACTTGTTTTTAAAATTTTTAAATACCTTAGTATTTCCCCTTGACAACCGTCAATAATAGGTGAATGTGCGGTTACCATTTTCGCCGCAAAGTGCCTAAAACATCAGGATTTGAGAGCTTTTCATAGACTTTCATTTATAATTTTTCATTCCGGTAATAGTTCTTTTAATATGGAAGACAGTGTTTTCGATACACATTGTTCACGATTCATAATGTAATGGCTAGGCAAAATGTCTGAATGACGCACATTTCTCATGTTTGAAGAATTCATGAAAGATGCCCGCCCTCGTAAACAGTACCGTCCGTACATATGAGGAAGAGAGGTTCAAAACTTGGCTTAACTATAAAATCAAATTTTGGGAAATTGTGAAAAGCCTCCAATTGCGTCTGTTGTTTTTCATTGCAAATAAAGATTTTACAAAGGCAGAAATACACAATTTTTTTTTTTTTATTGCAGGTTGTTGTGTTTCTTCGGTGCAGTTTTACCATTAGAATAGATCGATAGAAAAAGTACGATTCTTTAAATTTTGGATAAAGAAATTTTGACGACTTTTGACACTCACGTCCTCATATGCATTGTATCCCAATATTTTTTTTTTCTTTTAGTTCCATGTTATCACTAAAACCGTTAAGAACTTCAAAAATGTCAGATCTAGTTGTTCTATTTGGCGACGAATAATTTTTATTTCCCATTCAATCTATCAGTGTCATAGAAAAGGAAAGGGCTTAAAGGTTTCAATTCTCCCCATTAAATTTAAGACAATTTTTAAAATATAGCATGAACTCTTCTAAAAATTCTTTCTTATGAATAAAGTGTGATAATTCTTAAAAAACCAGCATGAATGTATAAATAGAATAAATACATGCCACGTTTATAGCTAGTAAATATGAGATCATATATTTCAACGGATGTTCTGCAAATAGATCTTTTTTTAAATCAATTTTATTGAATATTTGGAACTTCCAACCCTCAGTCGAAATCACAATTTTAGTATTATTCCAGGTAAGAATTAAAATAATTTTGGTAGATTTAGTTTTTAAGAATCGTAACGGGCAAATTGATTACATGCACTAACGCCCTACGACTCTTTAATTTCCGCTATGTTTTTTGTTATATAAATGGTCTCCAATTCCTCTTAACTACTTCTTGTCTCATTGATATATAATCGCAACTCTCTAAAATATAGTATATAAAATCTTCTACAATTGGAATGATAATGTGTTAGTAATAAAATTACCAATCACACTGAACGAAAAATTACTTTAAAAAATAGTTTCTTAATTATTGATAATACTAACTGAAAATTTATTTTAAAATGACTACTTGAATAATTTTCGACTTGCTGCGTCGCACTGCAAAAGAAATTGTTGGTTTTACTGTATAATACTGGCGTTCCAGTTTCCATAATTATACCGTAGTATTGACAATAATAAATCGTAAATAAGCAGTGTTATATATTATATTATCACTATACTAGCAGTAATGTACCGTATGTTGCTGCTTAACTCTTTATGTCCCAAAACAGAAATTTTTAACCTCCTTAGAATCCCGGCCAAACACCCAAGATTTCATTCCCCCAAGAAATAGGTAGCGGCATGTTTTAGCTATTCAGATGAATATGCTATGTTTCAACCCCTTTGCTGTAGTATCTTTCCAAAGAAGAATCTATTGTATTACTTTTTGTTATCCAATTCCCCCTTATCCCCAATAACCACATATTTCAAAGTTTTGCTTTCCCGTTACCTTCTGTTAAGCGAAGCGATGAATTATTTTTAGACTTAAGAGTATGTTTATGTCATCTCAGCGGAATAATCATATGATAAAAGATTTCTTTTGTTCTTTGTTTTATAAACGTAACTTTCACTTGTAAATCAATCATATATATTTGTAATAATATTTAAAAGCTTTTTGTTTTATTAGAAGAAAAAACATAACTTACATTTAAAATTTTAAATTTTATGCTTCCTACATTTATCGAAAAAATCAAAATAGTTACTGCATTTTTAAAACATTTATACATTATATTCTTACAGAATATCTATATTTTTTTCAAATAAAGTTATATGCTAAAAATATTTAATAATGAAACATTTGTACATTAATTTAAATTATGCGGTAAATTATTACATAAATATTCATATGTTTTAATTTTTTTTTAACTTTTTTTGTACAATTATTGTAGGTAACTTTTCCTTAATGTATCAACGTATACAATAAATTTAATAAATAATTCGGTCAATTAAATAAGTATATTTAAAAAAAGGCAATGTAAAAAAATAATTATTATTTTAAAATATTCGTCCACTTATAGTTTTTATTTATGAAGGTAATTGATTTTTTTTTCCTGTTGGAAGCCGTTCAGGTATTATGTAAGCAGTATGGAAGATGGGGGGGGGGGAGGGGGCAGGATCTACTTTTTTCCGACAAGGGGGGGGGGGGGAGAGCTACGGCAGTTAATAATGTAATTTATAGGTAATTGTTTTCTTCTTGGAAAAAGTGTTGATGTACAAAATATTATAAAATCTTATATAAGCAAAAAAAAAAAAAAAAAAGTGGGAGTGGGGTCAATTATTTGTTAATTTTATTTTTACAAGAGGGGGTAGGGGATGCAAAATGGCTAAAAATGAAGATGATTACAAATGCTTATGTAATACTTGAATAGCCCCTTGACTAATTACTGAATTTAAGAATTTAGATAATTTTTAATTCAAAATATAATAAGAATTAATCATCAAAATATAAAACACTTAAAAAAGATGATTACAGCTGGTAGTATTTAAAAAAATTAAAAAAATTTCATGTGTCCATATCAAAACTTATAATTTAATCGCTGCGTGTAATGAATTACTGTGAAAAAAAGGGGGATGCAAAAATTTAATTAATTAACTGTTAGAATTAAACTGTTGAATATTTATTTCACTCCTGAGATTCGATGTTATAAATTGGCATGATAATAAGATTTCTTTAATAATTTTATATCTTATTACTTGAAGATTAAAAGAAAATGTGAAAAATTATACAAGAAGCGAAAATATTTATTAAAACTTTTTATTATTTAATTTGATTTTTCTACTGTAGACAAGCTATTATCTTTTGTTTAATTCTCTCTATATTTAGTGGACGCTTTTCCGATCTCCATATGCTTGTACATTTTTATCTGTCACTAGTGAACACCTCCGAATGCCTATTGTTGAACGGCCCATATTCCCATTGTGTTCCTATATACTGTTCGTTAAGCAGATTAGGCAGTCACGCCCAATCCATGTTCGATCCCTTGCACTTCCCAAAAGAAGGGGAAGAAATGAACAAGGCCGTCGGCCGGGCGTTATGGGATCCTAAGACCTCTGGTGGTTTCGGATCTAAAGGGTTAAATGTATAGTACTGCTTTTTATGGTTTATAATTATCGACTTAAGGTATAATACTGGCAGCTGGGGTGTTACAATTTTTACAACCAACATTTTTTTTTCAGTGCACTACTGACTATTTTCAAAGGTCTTCACCGGCTTGTAACAATCAAAGCCTAATTAATTCACATTCAATAGTACACGGCATTGGTTGTTTCTAAAAGTAGTTTTGTTTTTGGAGAAAAATGTCAAAATCTTTACCAGTCAGTATCAATTAGTTAAAAATAATAAAGTGTACCTAGGCATATCCATCGTTTAATAAAGTTATATTAGCTGTTGCATATTTGGCTGAGCTTTATCCATTGTAGAACATATATTATTCCGAAAAGGCCATCTCAGTAAAATGTGTCTGCCGGTTGTTGGTCAACGTACCTCAATAGATAGACTGTTGTAAATTGAAGTCAGAGGTCTTGTGTTCAATTTCCAACTTGAATACTTTTTTAATCAGATGAATAACTAACAAAAATATTTAATGGTTTTGGTTAAAGGTTTTTTTAGGTAATTTAAATTTTTAATGTCTCAAAACTTGCGTTTTGTTAATTACCGTATTTTACAACCGAGCCCCTAGTTATTATAAACTTAAACCCACGGTTGTTGGTTTAAGTTTTACCTAGTTTTTAAGTTTTCCCTAGTAACCCACAAATAATTTCTTTTATGCTTCGATATCAAACTTAACAATTAAATGATGCAGAATTCTTTCTTGTTTTGCCCAGTTCCTCTCGAATAGTTCTTCTGTAAAATCTTTTTTAGAAATAAGTATTACGTTTGGGGTAATGTTTAAATTTATTTATTATTTCAGACAACTCGAAATCAAATCCAGTTTTTTGTAGGGAGCTTGTTGAACTGTTAACTATTTTCATATTGTTCTATGTTCATCACTGCATATTACTGTGTGTATTGTTGTGATGTTTATACTTGTATCATTGAATGTTAAGTAACTGTTTTTTTTTTTCAGATGGGATATTAATGAAATTTTACAGAAAATATTTATAAATTTTATTCTTGTTTATAATATTTTTTATATATATTATGTATATAAGACAGGTGCTAATTACGATAATTTTCATATTAACATTAAAGCTGAAACATTTTGAATCTTCCTAAAATTATAACTATTACTTATGGATTAGTTGAAATAAATAAGGCACGCGCTGACTTAAAACGTATTTTATTGTGGTGGAATATACCTGTAAGTATTAATATAATTTTATTTTCAGCTGTTTCTATTCAAATCTAAAATCAATTTTTAATGATAGAATATCAAAAGCAAAATATAAAATAAAAATATGTTAAAAAATAATAAATATTTAAACATTTATATGATAAAGAAATTTTGAAATGTTTTGAGAATAACAATGAACTTTAAAATGACAGATTTCATTAATTATTGATTAAAGATTAAATACGATAAATATTTATCCTATTTAAACATGTAAAAATATTAATGAAGCTATTTATGCAAGTGAACTATGAATGTGTTTTCAGTACATTTTAAATATTCAAAAAAATTTCTTACACTGAATTCAATCATTAATTATTTCTACTAAATTTATAAGTTTAAAATATTCTATATAAATATTCTTTTAAATACTTCGGATTTTCTCTCTTATGAATTTATTTTTATATCGTAAGAAGCAGTTTTTTTTTTTAAATAATTTAAACAATATATCTTTTACGTTTAAATATTATGCTTTGATAAATTTCATAAATGAGCCATTTCTACATGAATTATTTATTGAATATTAAAGTAGAAAAATACTGTATAGATAAAATAAACAATTTTAAAAAGTTTCTTATATTTTCATGTAATTAAATTAAATACAAAACCTGTATTTATAAAAAAAATAAAAATGAAATCATTATTTTATTTATAAAGTAGTTAATAGAGTAAAGGAATATTAGTTTATTAAACGATATTAAAATATGGATGAAAACATATTTTTATCTGATAATCAGTAAAATGTTTAGAAAACTACATTCAAAAAATATCTGTACACATTCCAATTTTATTTGGAAAACAGCATACATTAAAATGAAATCGATGAGCGTATTTAACTGACAAATGTTTTAATAATTTAAAGTGTTAGACTATTTTAAGTCAGCAAATTTATTACTAATCTTTTAGAGATCGATAGAAGAAAGAAATAATTTCACTTATAGGGTTATCCTAAATAATTTATAACTAGAAATAAAAACTAAAACTTAAGTAACGCACATTTAATAGAAATATGCGCTGGATGCAATTTATTGTATGTAAAATCTGAACAAAATCGATTCTTTAAATATCTGATGGCTGTTAAAAGCGTAAATGAGATTTCTCTCGTATACAATGTTTTTGATAAAGCACGACCTTGAAAATACTTAAATATGCCTTGTAATCAAATCGACAATGATCATTTTGGTAAATCATATTGGTATGCGCAATATCTATTAAATAGATATTTATTTCTATTAAAAATCTTTGATTAAACTTTTATTTCAACCAAAGAATGTTTTTGCCCACGGAATGTGACCCTAATGAGGCACGACCCTGACAAAGATTTAAAACTGTATAGTTTGCCAACGCGGCTTTAGTGAACGCCGTGGAAATCTTTCAAGATTTTCTAGGCGCAGTTTCGTATGTCACTAATTTTTTGTAAAAATAATAATCCACTTAAGGAAAAATAAATAAGAAATATTTCATTTATTTTTTCAATTGTTATTAGAGGGATGACATTTTCTGGCTCCTTCCCTTACAAAACCTTTTACATAGACACCTGCCTCCCTTCCTTGCATTAAAAAATGCCATTCTAAATTTAGTGCAATTTATGTTACCCCTTCAAATCATTTTTACATATAATTTCCGAATGGTAGGGAACTTCCGGTATATGACACATAGGTGCATTGTATAAGACATGTGGGACTACTCAGGATTTGATTTCAGTAGGAGCAAACTTCCACCAGTATTTGCAAATAGGAAATTTCCGCCTTATTTAAGACAGAAATTCTGCATTTAAATAAGGCGGCGATTACTATACAAAAAAAAAAAAAAAAAAAAAAAAAAAAAAAAAAAAAACGGATGGAATTTAGCCCCAGTGGTAATCAGATTCTTCCGCTGCAACAGTGAGATAAGATTTTTGCCTGTTTTAAGTTATGTGAATAATGGCACCCTTGATTGTTTGTAACCAGGGGAAGGGGATTCCAATGTTAAGGGAAAAAAATGGACAGATCTTGTCTATTGTGATCTTATGTACAAAATTTAGGTGAAAGCGGGTTGTAAGTTATACGATTGCAATCAGAAATACAAAATAATCTTTTTGGCATGGAGTTTCCCCTAGTAAACTTCGGCCATGATAATATATAAATATTGGATTGTAACCGATAATAAACTCATGTGTAAAATTTATGAAGATCCAGTTACTAAGATATGTGATTTGGATCAAAAAAGTGAAAGAATGATATTCCTCTTGAATCTTGCCCAGATCATGCGAGGCTTTGAAAATGTACAAATATTGCGTTGTCATTGACAGTCAAGATGTGTGAAAGTTTAAGCAAAAAAACGATTCATTTCCATGTGACTATAATCTGAAACGAAATATAATGTTTCTGATCCTGGACTATGCAGTTACGAGCTATGACTTTGGCTCTAGTTACATATTGCGTTGTCACAGACGGTGAACTTGACGCAACATTTAAAAAAAATTGGTTCGTTAGCTACGTGATATTAAACGAAAATGTAACAGCCCTTGAAACCGCATTTTAGCAATAAAGTAAAATATGTCAGCAAGAATAGATTTGCATTTTATGTACAACAAAATGTAAACATAAAGTTACGTTAAAGTGGTTAAAAGATACGTTGCATTAGCACGTACTCCGAATTGTATTTTGTCAGTTTTTTAATAGTAAGTTTATTACAAATGTTCAACACATTGCAAACACATTATGGCAGATTACAAAACAACACATTGATTGCTATGACGCACAAATACGCGCCATGACACATGAATAAAAGGGCCAGGAATATTTTCAATCGCAAATTTGCCCATTTAATCGTAGCATGATAAAATAAAAATTAAATCCTCTTAATTTCAATAATAAATGTTTTACAGGGTATATTCTGTTACAAATATGATTTTTCTTTTAGAATATTTTATAAAGTGATTTTCATTTCTTTCTTTTTTTTTAAGATATAATTTTTAAATAAAAATAAAATATAAATAGTTTTTAAAAATTATCTCAATAAATACTTTAAAATAATATTTATATTTTCTTTTAGACAATAGGCTAGGTTATAGGGTTATAGACTAGGTTTTTTTTTTTTTTTTTTTTTTTTTTTTTTTTTTTTTTTTTTTTATAAATTCAAAATGCCGGTAGAGACGAAAATTCTTTTTTCTATGTACCCTATTGAGTGACATATTATTAGATAGTTTTTTTAAATGAAGACAATGTTTCATTGACTATTTTACAGTCAGAAGCTCCATTTAAATATTACATAAACTGTAAGTTGTGTAGGTAGGATCTCTAGCTTTACTGCAAATCTAACCTTCATAGACATATATGTCTCATCAATCAGTGTTTATAGGTAGGAACTAACAATTAAACACAACTTAAAAGTCATCAATACAAGTAAATAAAAAAATAGGTAAGAAACATAAAAAAATAGTTTCACTTTGATGAGAAATAATTAATTAGTTCGCTTTTTACGCAGTCTTTTTTTTTATTATTTAATTTTTACTTGTTCTGTTAATTTTGTCAAAAGCAGGTTTGAAATCGAGAAAGACAATATTAAAATGTTAAAGCTGCAGTTTATAAAACTGGATCAGTAGACTAAAGTAAATAGGAGGCTGTTTTTTAATTAAATAAAATAAATTTGTGTACTTAGAGAAAATAAAGTAATAATTTAGTAAAGTACATATAGAATAGTTTAAAATTAGACCATTTATATTCCAAAATCTCATATCTTAAAAATTGCTATTTACTGTCAAATTGAAAATCAAATGAAATTTTGTCAAATTCACTGCAAAATTAAATTTTTTGGACTTTTACCAGGAAATAGTTTCAACTGGAGCTACTATGTTCTACAACGCTACTATGTTCTTTTTAAGTTAAGTTTTGTCAAAAGCAGGTTTGAAATCGAGAATGACAATATTATTACGTTAAAGCTGTAGTTTATAAAATTGGATCTGAAGACTAAAGTAAATAGAAAGCGGTTTTTTAATAAATATAATAAATTTGTGCACTTAGTGAAAGGAATAATTTAATAAAGTACATATAAAATAGTTTAAAATTAAACAATTTATATACCAAAATCTCATATCTTAAAAACTTGTATTCACTGTCATATTAAATGTCATAACTTGAAAGCACATAACATATTGTAACAGCACAAATAGCGAATATAAAGTTAAATTAATCAGCTTTGTTAAAATTTCCCAGAGATCTGAATGATGTAAAGTATGATGGAAATAAAGAAAATTTATTTGAGGTATAATAAAACTATACATTTAAATAAAGTATTATAATTAATAGCAGGCTATTCCTTTAAGTATATTTTGCCTCATATATTATGTGAAACTAGTTTGCCCGAAACTTGATATCTAGGTATAATAAAACGGGTGCACGCTACAGCAGGATGTTAATGGCAGCGCCCACTAACGTAAATTCAGGGACTAGATATCTATAAGTTTTAAAGACTTCAGAGATCTTTTTGAAAGCTGTAGGTTGTAGGAGGAACAGTATAATGACAAAGTTGTAGAGCATTCATGTACTAAAAAGAAAGCACATGGTGTGAATGCAGACACTATAAATATATGC
Source organism: Maratus speciosus (assembly GCA_963932465.1). Lineage (NCBI taxonomy): Eukaryota > Metazoa > Arthropoda > Arachnida > Araneae > Salticidae > Maratus > Maratus speciosus. Next base: position 374,221,299 of record OZ010788.1, on the reverse strand, counting down.
CTGTATACAGAAAAATATGGGAAAAATGCGAAATATATTTTTGATTATCCCCAATTTTCGCAAAAATAATAATATAAGTAACATATATAGAAATGAAATTTGGTTGACTATGAAGTAGATGCTGTATTGCATAATAAACAATAAAATAAGGAACACTCTTCTAGGTGGGCTGCACAAAGAGACGACATAAGTAACCTGAAGCGTGCCTTAGGTTAAAAACAGGTTTCAAGCATATTTCGTCTTTGTTTCAATCTGTTTCTTCTACTAAGGAGTGATTAATATTGCTTGAGTCGCTTTGATATGCATATTGACTTGCTTTTATCTTAATGTCACCTTTATAGCACTTTCGAACATAGTTCCAATGGGTTAATGATTCCAGTTAATCTGCTTGTCTGCCGTCTGTCTTCATGTCCGTACTTTAACTCCCATAAATATACTCGGATTGCCGTGAAACTGATATACCTTACTGACGTTTACTTTAGAAAACGAGCTAGAAGGGTGTAGTACTTCTAGCTCGTTTACAGGGACATATAAAAGAGATTCCTAACGTAATTGTCGATAGGGAGAAATCGTTTGTGACATAATGATAAACTATAAAAAGTATATTATTCCATAACTGGCAACATTTAAACTTTTACCCCCCGTTTGTTATAACAGTTTTCTCCTCATCATATATTTATTCAGAAACGAGAAAATACTATTATTTCAGTTAAAGCTTTTCAGTATAAAGTTTATTTCAAATAAAAACACAAATAAAAGTAGTACTTTAAAAAAGACTCTTTTATAAGTAACCAATGTTTATAATAAATGTTGAAAATAATCACAGCATTACATTAAATTCTTATTAATTTCTTTTTGTACAACTATGTTTATTGTGATTGGTTGTTTAATGTAGCTTTCTTTCACGGCCGCCAATTCTCTGCCATGGGCCTTGCAAAATCTATAAATACCTGTAAATTTTCTGTTTTCTTTCAGTATGTTTGTGTAATTGTTCTTGTTAATAATCAAATATACTCACTTCGATCCACGTCTTTATGTCTGCCTTTTTATTTATTTTAACAGCAGAGCGTTGGTTAGCAAGTTTTGAAATGAGCTGCGAGACATACTGACGCCGTTATCTTTCTGTTTTTCATTTCTGCTGGGATTTTGAGTGAAAAAGATTTTATCTTTCTTTTTATATATTTTATCGAGCAGAATGGATTCTTCAAAGGATGTTTACGGCATCTCTCTTTTTGAAGGTGATGGAAAAGTTTTTTCGGTATGGAAACGAAGAGTAACGGCAATTTTTGCTGCTAAAGAATTGGAAAAATTCCTGGAAAATGAAGCAGCTCTAGACAATGCCGCCGATGTCGTGAAAGCAAAAAAGGCTTACGCTTTATTATTATCATTATTAAGTGATAATGTTCTTGCATCACTTCAAGATGAAAATACAGCTCATAAAATATGGAATAAATTAGAACGCACTTATGATACAAAGCGTGCAGTGAATCAAATTTTAATTCGGAAGAGATTGGCAACGATTAAGAAAGATCGTACAGTTTCTATGAGAAATCACATTGATGAAATAAATAAATTAATTTCGGATATTAAGCTGTCTGGGGCAGAAGTTAATGAAACGGATACTATTGTTTATATTTTGATGTCATTGCCTCAGGAATTTGAAAATGTTAAGATTGCTTTAGAAAACCAACCGAATTCTGTTTTGACATTAGATTTCGTGACACAAAGATTATTAGATGCTGAAGCACTTCTTTTGGATTCAAAGAAAGAAAAAGTATATACTAAGGCTGCTCATGATAATACTGCATTTGTGTCGACTCGCAAAGAATTCTTTTGCAAAATTTGCAACTCTAAAGGGTATACAGCGAAATATTGTAGAAAGAAAATTACTTGCCATTCTTGTGGAAAATTCGGACACATAAAACGTAACTGTAAAGCTGTTAAAAATTCAAATGAAGAAAAATTTGCCTCTTCAGCTGTTTCTTTCGTTGCTGGAAATGCTTCCAGGAAAAGGAATGAATTTATAGTAGATTCCGGAGCAACTTCCCGTATGTGTTCTAATGAGAATTATTTCGCATCCTTAGTACCTTCTTCAGGAACTATTAAATGCGCATCTAAAACAACGAATCTAGAAATCAAAGGTATTGGAAATATTAATGGAAAACTGTCAAATGGAATGGAAATTACTTTAAAGGATGTTCTTTATGTTCCAGACTTAAACGGGCAACTCATTTCCGTTAGCAAAATTGAAAGTGCAAATTATACAGTTATTTTCAAGAACCAAAAAGTATTTATCGAAAAAGGAAGAAACCGTTTTTACTTCGGTGAACGGGATTTGAATGGACAATACGTAAGAGACTTTGTCCCTGTTTACGAAACCGTTCTTACTTCAAAGAAAAATCATTGTGATATCTGGCATCGCAGACTTGGTCATCCGAGTGACAAAGTATTGAAAGATATGAAGCTTCCGGTACCTGACTCTTTTTGTGATATTTGTGCTCGGGCAAAACAGAGTGCAACACCAATGGAAAGAGGACCAAGAAAAAGAGAAACCAAGCCAATGACTTTGATTCATAGTGACATTTGTGGACCTATTTTTCCGACAACCTTTTCTGGCGAGTGCTATTTTATGACTCTTATTGATGATTTTTCTCGTTTTACTGAAGTACGTTTACTGAAACATAAAAGTGAAGTCTCAGAAGAATTAAAAATGTTCTTAAAATCCAACCCTACAGTGAAGAAAATTAGATGTGATAACGGGAAGGAATATTTTTCTAATGATGTAGTGAATTTTACTAGAGATCTTGGTATAGTGATAGATCCCGCTCCTCCATACACGCAATCTTTGAATGGAGTAGCTGAACGCTGCAATAGGTCGCTTCTGAATATAGGACGTGCTTTGATTGCTGAATCAAATTTACCAAAGACTTTTTGGGGTCAAGCTATCCTTTCAGCAGCTTACTTGAAAAACCGAATGCCAAGCAGCACTATTGAGAACAAAACTCCGTACTTCCTGAAATATGGAGAAGAAGCCGATTTCAAGCACATACGTGTTTTTGGATGCAGTGCTTACATGTTAATTCCTTCCGTTCATCGAAAGAAGCTTGACGATAGGTCTAAACAAATGATCTTCATTGGTTATTCTTCAATGGGATATAGATTACTAGATCCTGAAACGAAACGCATAACTGTATCAAGAAATGTGAAATTCGACGAAGAGAAAAAGGAAAATGTTCAGTCGAAACAATACATTCTAGGAAATTCAGAACCAGTCGATAATGAAATTGATCCAGATGTTCTAGAAAATACGAGTGATGAATTAGATGATCCTGAAGAGAAAGAAGACAAAACAAGAAAATCTGAAAGATTTAAAAAGCAACCTGTACGGTATCCAGATCCTGAAGTTTACGAAGCATTACTTTGCCAACAAGAAACATTAACGTTTGATGATATCAGATCCCTCCCTAGTGATGAACAACGCTTGTGGAAAGAAGCTATGGACGCGGAGATTGAAAGTATGAAAATCAACGATGTCTGGGATCTTGAAAAATTACCACCTGACAAACGACCTATTTCCTGCAAATGGGTATTTACCATAAAAAAAGATGGTCGACATAAGGCGAGACTCGTAGCTCGTGGATTTATGCAAAAAGAAGGGCTAGACTATAGTGAAACCTTTTCCCCTGTAATAAGTATGCCAGCTTTACGTTTGGTTCTTATTTTGATTTTAAATGAAGACTTATATGCATCTGTGTTAGATGTTAAAACAGCGTTCCTGAATGGTAAGTTAAATGAACTTGTTTTTATGGATCAGCCGCAAGGCTATGATGATAAAAGTGGGCGAAAGTGTAAACTTAAAAGAAGTTTATATGGTTTAAAACAAGCCCCACGACAATGGTTTGAAAGGTTTCATGAATTTATTTCAAAGTTAAATTTTAAATCTTGTGATAATGAACCTTGTATTTTTATTCGGTATAATAATGATCATAAAATAATTATTGCTTTGTATGTAGATGATATGTTAATTGCAGGTTCAGATGTAAATGAAACTAATGTAGTTATTTCCCTATTACATAACGAGTTTCACATGTCAAAATCGCAAAGTGTTTCAGAATTTCTAGGTATTCAAATGAAATTCAATTCTGATAGTTTAATAATGGATCAAGAGTCTTACATAATTAAATTGTTAAGTAAGTTTAATATGCTAGATTGTAAACCCAGTGACATTCCTATTTCTCCTAAGTCCACCCCATCTGATTTCAAAAATGGTAAACCTTTTAATGGTCCATATCGTGAACTTGTAGGTTGTTTATTATATTTAGCTTATATTTCTCGACCTGATATTTTGTATGCTATTAACTGTTTAAGTCAATTGCAAGAAAATCCTACTGAAATTGCATGGAAAGCACTTAAGAAAATCTTAAGATATTTAAAAGAAACATTGTCTTTAAAACTTGTGTATAAAAAGCAAAATTCTGATCCTAAATTATCCATGTATGTTGATGCTGATTGGGGGGCTAACACAAATGACCGCAAATCAGTAACAGGTTATATTTTAATGTTTTGTAACATGCCTGTTCTGTGGTGTTGTAATAAACAAAAATCAGTTGCTTTATCGTCAACTGAAGCTGAAGTCATTGCCTTAACTAAAAGTTTGCAAGACTTGTTATGGTTTAAAATATTGCTAGTGAAATTGTAAATATTAAGGATTTAGTAATTTTTGAGGATAATCAATCATGTATAAAATGTATCAGTAATGAGAGTAATTATGGTAGAATGAAACACATTGATATTAAATTGAAATTTGTTCGCAATATTATAAAAGAAAATAACATCAAAATTGAATATGTTCCTACGAATATGCAAATTGCTGATTTATTTACAAAGGCATTACCTAAAGTTAAATTTTATGAACTATTATTTCTTTGTTGTTTGTACAAGTAATGTTTAAATTGTGTCATATTATTATTAATGATTGATTTCAAGAAATTTCTTTGTTTTTCTGATGTAATGCTAGATTATGGGCGGGTGTTGAAAATAATCACAGCATTACATTAAATTCTTATTAATTTCTTTTTGTACAACTATGTTTATTGTGATTGGTTGTTTAATGTAGCTTTCTTTCACGGCCGCCAATTCTCTGCCATGGGCCTTGCAAAATCTATAAATACCTGTAAATTTTCTGTTTTCTTTCAGTATGTTTGTGTAATTGTTCTTGTTAATAATCAAATATACTCACTCGATCCACGTCTTTATGTCTGCCTTTTTATTTATTTTAACAATAAAAATCTCGCCTAATTTGATTATTGTGTTTCATGGAATTACTAGACAAATTCTATTACAAAATGTTAATTTAGCTTGGCACCCAATTGCTAAAAATTTACCTTTTTGAATTGTGCTTGATAGAAAACGAGATCCTGATAATAATGTAAAAGAATAACCTTTGCTCTTTTAACATTTGTACCATATGTCAACATGGAAAAATAAGCAAAATTTAACTGCATACTCATGATTTCTAAATTGTTGGCTTAATGTACCGGGTGTCCTAAAAAAGGATTGATTGATTTTAAAATTCAATAACTCGCAAACGGTGACAGATATTTAAAAAATTCTTGTAGGAGGGTTATGCATAAGGTCAAAAAAAATGTTTAGAGTGATTTTCGATTTTAGTTCGAATTACAAACAATAGATGGCGCTGTAAGCAATAGGGGCTAAATACAGGCTCTATTTTTTGGCCTTTCTCTTCTTCCAGGCGGAAAAATGAAGTTAAAATGTATTGAGTGTGTTCCGAAGTACAGAAATCGAGCCTGAATTTAGCGTCTATTGATCGCAGCGCCAGCTATTGTTTGTAATTCGAACTAAAATCGAAAATCACTGTAAAAAACTTTTTACCTTTTGCATAATCCTCCTGCAAGATTTTTTTAAATATCTGTCACCGTTTGCTAGTTATTGAATTTTAAAATCAGTCAGTCCTTTTTAGGACACCCGGTATAATTTATTTAATATTAAATGATAAAAGAGTATATTATAATTTATACACTCTTTTTTTAATTTATATTTTGTACTATTTATTTTCAAAAATACTTTCGTTGTTGCAGTTTAGCAGCAATTTGACATATTTTCGCGAAAAGAGTTTGGTGCATAATTAACTCCATTGTTTTGTAAAAAAAAAAAAAAAAAAAAAAAAAAAAACAGTTCCAAACAAAAAGATTATTTTCGATTTACCACATGCAGTAGGACAATATAAAAATGCCTTACAATGAATTTATTACTCAATAATTAAGTTCTAAAAATATCAAAATGTTGAATTTTCATAGGAAACACTAATGCATACGTAATATATATAACACTATCACATCCAGAAGGGAATGAAAAATCGTTTATAAAAGTGCATCTTTACATACAAAAGGTAATGAAAATTATGCCAAAATATTTCCGTTAAGGATTAAATATATAAATACGTAGCATCTGTAGTCGTCATCTGGTCCGTCCGCCTGTCTGTATGTCTGTCTGTCCGCAAAAAGCAGCGCAAGAACTATCCAACCGAATGGTTTGAAATTTTAAATATGTAATTTTTACGGAATTTTGTCGAGTAATTAGATTTTCTTTTTAAAATCGGTTGTATAGTTCAATTACAGGAACAGTCAAATGTATTCCGTTACATTATGCCAATGGGAAAAATTTGTTTCAAGTGCATTTTAAAGATGATACACAATTTCGGACATAATGAAATTTATATGCAGTTATGATGTGAACTGAAATATACATTCTGTAGAATATGCGGTCCAAAAAATATTTATTATTCATTTACAGGTCCACGTAAAAGAATTCTGCTAGAAAATGGTATAGCGAAATACATTGTTCGCCGTATATTTTAATTATGTTAAACTGTTTCACATATAATGAAATTGATATACATTGCTAAGGTTTACTACAAGTTATTAAAAGTGTAATAGAAAAGCATACTATTTACATGAACACAGAAAAGATTTTGGACACTATACTGTACCCGAAATACTGGATATTAATGATGATTGCTAGAAGTGCATTTTAGTTTTAATATGAGTTTTTAAGTTTAACAAAATTTTTGCATTTTACGTTGTGTGTATAAATACCTTATATCATATACACGGCTACACAAAAGAATTCGTAAGGGTTACTGAATATGAACGAAAATAGCTTAAAATTGGTTTTTAAATGAGTTATGCATTTTTACGCTGAACTACATTAATATATTAAGATATGTTTGTAGAATATAGATAAAATGATATACAGGGGCACGCAAAGAATTAGACACATGGCCACCTATGGATGATAATATAAGGATGTATGATTTCACTAGTTTTAAGCGTGCCTTAGTCTCAATTAAATTTTTGCTAAATAGCGGCATGTATATAATAGATAATAGGTTAAATACAGGACTGTACAAAAGTATTCAAGTATGCTTCTGTCTGTTGGTGTAAATTTTTGAAAGTGAAATTTCAACCTATTATGAGTTTTTAGCAGTTTAGCAGAAAGTTTTTAGCAGAAAAGAGTTTATGGATTCTGTCCGTCTGTCTATCTGTACGTCCGAACTCTAACTTGACTTACTATAGTTGTATTGCTCTGTATTTGATACATATGTTATTGAGATATACTATGGCATGTTCGGTATTGAAAATGAAGTATGTAGCGATAGTAATGTATTTACAGAGACACTCAAAAGTATTCCATTTCATTATGGTCTATGGACAAATGTCTTAATTATATAAAACGTAGCAAATATCGACGTCATCTGATCCGCCCGTCCGTCTATCTGTTCATTTGTCCGCAAATAACAGCGCAAAATCTAACCAAACAAATGGCCTGGAATGCAATATAGATAACCCAGGTAAAAAAATCAGAGAAAAACCTTTAAAAATTTTGAGATTTTGCTGCTATTTTGAAGGTTTCAACGGGTATCTTTAAGGCAAATGAAAACTAAAGGTTATCTTAAGAGAAGTATACCTCTATTTAAAAGATTTCATACAGGTTTATTTCTGTAAGTTATCATCTCCAAATTACCTTCAATGACTTAGGAGCTTTTCGTGATATCACATGAGGTATGTTGAAGGAAAATAAAAATTGTTTCTTTACCAGGTAACATGAAAGTTTTACTTAAAGGTTTTATTATTGCACATTATGGTATCTAAGATTTTGATATGCCCGCATTTCCTCATTAATATTTTAAATTTATTTCGAAATTAATATATTAGATAATTCCGGGAAATTTAACGTCTTCCACCGGTTCAGTCAAAAATTCTTAACTCCCCCTCGTTAAAATTTTTAATTAATATTTAAAATTACCATTTTAAATAGCGATATAAAAATCCCATTCTAGAAATAAAAATCTGAAAATTATCTTAAAGTCCCCTCGTTGAGATTTTTAATTACCATTTAAAATACTATTTTTTAATTCCCTACAAAAAGAAAGAAAAATCTCGAAATTATTTTGAAGAGTCTACTAGTTAAAATTTTTAATTACCCCATTTATGAAGTTATTACGACCAACAATTTCACCTCTAACACGCTCAAAAATTTCAATCCCCGAAAATTCCCCCTAAAAAGAAAAACAAATCACGAAATTTTTTCGAAGCCCTTTTTGACCTTAAATTTGTCACAATTTTTTCTAATATTATAACCAGTAACAATGTCACCCCCAACTCTAACAAGCTCAAAAATTTCAATCTCAAAATATTCCCCCTAAAACGAAAAAAAATAATCACGAAAGTATTTCAAAGTCCCCTTTTTATCCTAAAATTTGTCATAAATTTCTCTTAAATTACCACCAGTAAAAATAACCCTTCGAAGTCTAACACGTACAAAAATTGCACCCTAAAAAAAAAAAAAAAATCTCCAAATTATTTCAAAGTCCCTTTCATTAATATTTAAAATCGTATTCAAACACGCACAAAAAATATTTTAGTTAAATTTCAAAATCTAACGAGGGCCCCCAATTTCCCTTCTCCCTTTTCTAAAAATGTCTTATTTAGTTTTCCATTTTAAGTTTTTCGAAAAGAATATATTTTACTGTGCTCTTCTAAATCTGACAAAAAAAAAAAAAAAAAAAAAAAAAAAAAAAAAAATTAGTTAATTAAATTTCAAAATGCAGGAAGGGATACAATGCACTCCGCTCCCCCCCCCCCCTCTTCCACCATGCCACTCCTGTCGTCCTAGCTCAAAATTCTTAGTTCCTCTTCAAAACCACTCCACCAGTGGCCGAGAGGTTCTGCTCTCAAAGCTGGTAGACGGGAGATGCTGGGTTCGAACCCAATCGCGCCCGTCGGCCTAGTCGTTCAGAGTTTTTTCGTGGTTTTCTTCGAACCTTGGATTTTTTTGCTTAAATACGGATTAGCTTCCCTTTGAAAGACCCCAGGCACCCCCCCCCCCTTCGGCCCAATATCCTAAGTGTAGACAATTGGCCATCATAAAACAACACAAACAGCACCTCTTTAAAAAAAGAGGAACTAAGAATTTTGCACATACTAACATTAAAGAAAAGAGGCTCTTTTAATTTAGTTACTCGAAAATAATACATTTTATATTGTTTTTGAAAACATAACAAAAAGAAATATCTAGTTACTTAAATTTTAAAATCTAGGGAGGGGCAGGGTCCCTCCCCCCCCTTTCCTCATTTTGGTAGCGTCCACGATTAATATGTTTTTGAGTAGTAAATATTTAAAAAGTCATATTATTCATTGTCAGTTCAGCTTTTGATTTCCTTGGGGGTTCGCTGGGACTGTTCTGTACCACCAGAAATTCAATTGGACCACTAATTTGAAAAATTTTATAATCTGCAGGACCAGTAACTCCCCCCCCCCTCCCCCCTATCTGACAGGTAAACGTAAACTTTCTTCTCCCTGCAAAAACTGCAACTAAGCACATATCGCATAACTTTATTTTATTTAAAAAAACAAAGAAAATTCGATTAAATCTTAGATGAAGTAATTAATTGTCACTCAAAGGATTAAAGGGATGAAATAGAATTTTATGTAGCAGACCGGTGATGACTGCGGACAAATAAATTCTCATGGTTACTGTTCCTTGGGACCAGTGGCTTTTTTATGTCAATTCTACTACTGGTCAGTTGGTGTTTTTTAGATCTTTTTGTCAACTTGATTTAATCGTGTAAAAAGTATGCATGTATGCATTTTTATTATGTGCCTCCTTCCTTTTTTTAACATTAATATTACATTACATATGCAGTGTTGACTCTAGAAAAAAGGACTGCCGGGCGGGGAATTTTTCAAAAAGGAAACACCATTCTAAAAAAGGGCACACTTGTACATTATTCACAAAAATATTTTGAACTGGTTTGTTTAGAGTCCCTAGAATTTGCGATATTTTCCCACGATCAGTTGAATTGCCACAGGGAGCATAGGAAGTGTTAAAAAGAGCAGAAGGGTTTAATGGGGCTTTGCCATGCACAAAAAAGAAAAAGGGCTGCCGGCGCTGCGCCCTGCTAAAGCAGCTTAGACAATGCTAATATATATGGATTCATATCATAAAAGAGTGAAAAACAAGATTTCTTTCTTTCTTTTTTTTTTCCTATTTAAGAGGAAGATAATAAAAATGCACACCTGCATTCTTTTTATATTGAAATCACCTTTAAAAGAAATATCCACAAGCAAATGTAAATAATAATAAAAAAAAAAAAAATACAAATTCACAATAACACTGTCTTGACAAATTAATTATTCAGAAACATATTAAGCAGTATGAATAACAATAGAGTAGTAATCACTTATTTCATTTTATTCTATAATTATATTAAAAATGCCTTCAACAGTGTGGACTCTAGAAAAAAATTACTGCCAGCTGGACACTTAAAAAAAACACTCAAGAACCTTGTTCACTGAAAATATTTTGCATTTAGTCCTTTTTTATTTTGACCTTTTTAATTTTGTGATATTTTCCTGCAACTGATGAAATTTCTTGATTTTCCTCCCTGTTGACTGACGAATTATGTTTTTCTCCTGTAACTGATTGACGAATTTCACATTTTTTTCTGCAGCCAACGGTAAAATTTCACAATTGTTTCTCATGATTGCCTGCTGAATTTCATGTTGTTTTCCTGTGACCAATTGACGAATTTCACAATATTTTAAAGCAATCGACTGAAGGGTTTCTAGATTTTTTTACCCCCATTAATCGACGGTTGAATTTCTCAGTTTTTTTTTTCAGGTGACTGAATGAGAATTTTTGCAATTTTTTCCCCGCAACCAACTGATAAATTTTGTAATATTTTATTTCAGAACAAATGTTTTATAATCCCACATCCGCCATCTTGGATTTTTTTCTGGGTGTGAATTAAAAATTTTTTTAATTAATAGTTAATAATTAATAATAATTATTATATTCCAGTTTTTTCAATGTTATATTAATCTATCAACAATATTTAACCATTGGCGACATTTACTACTTGGCGAAAAAGGAGTTTTCATCCAAGAAAAAAATCAAAAATGGCAAATGCGGGATTATAATACATCTAAACCATACCGATTGGCGTATATTGCATTTTTCCTTGCGGCTGATTGGCAAAACTCGTGTGATTTTTTTCACATATCCGGTTTATGAATTTTGCCGATTTTCTTCCCAGCTAATCAACAAACTTCATTTTTTCCTATAAACAGTTGAATTTTTTTTTCATATGGTCGCTGAATGAATTTCACAGATTTTCTCTGCGGCTAATCAAAGAATTTCATTTCCAAAGCTGAATACTTTGCAATGTTCTGCAATGTACTTCAGCTAATCAAATGTTCTGTGTGAATTTTAAAAAAAAAAAAGTCACAGGAAAATTTTCGTCATATATGAAGAAGTGCAATTGCATCTTTTATAGAAATGCAAAAGACATTTCATAAAACCCTGACATACTCACACGAATGAAATTATTGGTGAATTTTGTGAGTTCCCCCCCCCCTCCCTCCTAATCGAATGATAATTTAGTGGGGTTTTTTTCCAACAATCGATTGATGATTTTCGAATTATTTCAGATTTTTCCCTCTGTCAACTGGCGAATTTGGCCTTTTTTCTCTGACCAAATCGTTGAATTTCACAATTTTTCTCCTGCGATTGGGTGAAGAATTTTGATATATTTTCCCCAATTCATTGACGAATTTCGCATTTTTTAACCACGACTGGTGGATGAATTTTGTGATATTTTTCATTGACCTTTTGGAGAAAATCGTAGTTTTTTTTCACACGACTGATCCATGAATTTCATGCTTTTTTACCGAAGACTGATTGGCAAATGTTCCAATTTTTTCTTGCGACAGATTGGAAACAATCGTTGGTTTTTTCCACGACTGATCGAAGAATTTCGTGAATTTTCTGACAACTTCAGAGTTTTTTTTACATGCGACTGATAAGCGAATTTCATTATATTTTCTTTTTACTGATTGGCAAATTTTTTCTCTTTTTCGTGTAAACGTTTGGTAAAAAACCCTTTTTTTTTCTGCAACCGATCGACGAATTTCGCATTCTACTGCGACAGATCGGTGAATATCGTGATTATTTTCTCACGGTCGACTGGTGAACTTTGTCGCTTTTCTGCGACTGATTGGCCAAATCTTCATGTTTTGTTTTTTTTTTTTTTTTGCACGACTGATCGACAAATTCTATTTTTTTCGATAATCCACCGACGAATTTCGCTTTTTTTTTTCCCTGTGACCGATTTTAAAATTTTGCGATATTTCTCTTGAACCAGTAAGCAAGTCTTGACACAGATTGGAGAAAGTCGTGAGTTTTTTTCCGCTACTGATCTACGAATTTCGCAGATTCTTCTGACAATCTTCACGATTTTTTTTAACCGCAACCGATTTGCAATTTTCACGAATTTTTCCTTGTAACATAGGCAAATTTTGAGGCTTTTTCTTGCGAACGATTAGAGAAGATTGTGGTTTTTTTTTCGCTGTTTCTTCTAGAGGTGCACTGACAAATTTTGCGTTTTTTTACCTGCAACCGATTGGCGAAAATCATGGATTTTTTTCTCGCAACTGTTCGTCGAATTTCGTATGTTTTCCCACAGCAAGCTAAAGAATTTCATGAATTGTTCTCCATGACTGACGAATTGCACAAGTTTTCTTGCGACTGATTGATGATTTTCGCAATCTTTTTAAATGAATGATTAAAGAGTTTGCCGATTTTTTTTTTTTTTTTCTTGCCATTGAGTGACAAATTTCGCGATTTTTCCTACAATTGAATGGTGGATTTTCTTGAAAATGAAAATTTGAAATGTTCTGCTGTGAAGTGCTGTGATGTATGGCGCATTTATAATCATATTCTGCTTTGGGGAATTTTATTATGTCTTACTTTTCAGATTTTTTTTTTATTGCAGTATTTTCATCATTTTAGATTGAATTTTTTTACAGAGCCTTCCGATAAATATTATTTGTAATATATAAAAATTTCAAAGGGGGGGGGGGGGGGCACAATACTAGTCCCAAAGAGGGGCACTTTTCTAACACCTGTCATATAACATACTGTTCGAAAGACGTGTGATCTCTTATTCATGCTATGCGCATCTGATGCCCCTCCGCCTACTTTGCTCCCCCTGAGGGGGCGGTTTTCTAAATTTTGCTGAAACCCCTCATGTGACATATTGTCGGAACAGCCTGTGACTGCTTATTCATGTTATACACATCCGACCTCCCTGCCCTAACTTTGTTCCCCCTGAGGGGGCACTTTTCTAAATTTAGCTAACACCCCTCATGTGACATATTGTAGGAAAGGTCTGTGACCACTTATTCATGTTATGCACATTGATGCCCCCCACCCACTTTGCTCCCCCCTCAGGGGGCAGTTTTCTAAATTTTACCGAAACCCCTCATGTGACATACTGTTCGAAAGACGTGTGACCTCTTATTCATGCTATGCGCATCTGATGCCCCTCCGCCTACTTTGCTCCCCCTGAGGGGGCGGTTTTCTAAATTTTGCTGAAACCCCTCATGTGACATATTGTCGGAACAGCCTGTGGCTACTTATTCATAGTTATACACATCCGATGTCCCTGTCCCCACTTTGCTCCCCCTGGGGGGGGCACTTTTCTCAATTTTGCTGACACCTCTCATGTGACATATCGTTCAAAAGGCCTGTGACCACTTATTCCTGTTATGCACCTCTAATGTCACTCCTCCCCACTTTGCCCCATGGGGGGGGCGCTTTTCTAAATTTTGCTGACATCCCTCATGTGACATATCGTTCAAAAGGCCTGTGACCATGTATTCATGTTATGCACCTCTAATGTACTCCCCCCACTTTGCCCCACGGGGGGGAGCACTTTTCTAAATTTTGCTGACACCCCTCATGTGACATATCGTTGGAAAGGTCTGTGACCACTTATTCATGCTATGCAACTCTAATGCCCCTCCCCCCACTTTGCCCCCCAGGGGGCACTTTTCTAAATTTTGCCGGCACCTCTCATGTGACATATCGTTCAAAAGGTCTGTGACCACTTATTCATGTTATGCCCCTCCCCCCCACTTTGCCCCACTGGGGGGGGCACTTTTCTAAATTTTGCTGACATCCCTGACGTGACATATCGTTCAAAAGGCCTATGACCACTTATTCATGTTATGCACCTCTAATGACCGTGCACCCACTTTGCCCCCCCGGGGGGCACTTTTCTAAATTTTGCTGACACCCCTCATGTCACATATTGTTGGAAAGGCCTGTGACCACTTATTCATGTTATGCACCTCTAATGCCCCTCCCCCACTTTGCCCCCCCCTCGGGGCATTTTTCTAAATTTTGCCGACACCCCTCATGTGACATATCGTTCAAAAGGTCTGTGACCCCTTATTCATGTTATGCACCTGTAATGCTCCTACCCCGCACTTTGCCCCCCGGGGGGGCATTTTTCTAAATTTTGTTAACATCCCTGATGTGACATATCGTTCAAAAGGCCTATGACCACTTATTCATGTTATGCACCTCTAATGACCGTGCACCCACTTTGCCCCCCCGGGGGGCACTTTTCTAAATTTTGCTGACACCCCTCATGTCACATATTGTTGGAAAGGCCTATGACCACTTATTCATGTTATGCACCTCTAATGACCGTGCACCCACTTTGCCCCCCCGGGGGGCACTTTTCTAAATTTTGCTGACACCCCTCATGTCACATATTGTTGGAAAGGTCTGTGACCCCTTATTCATGTTATGCACCTGTAATGCTCCTACCCCGCACTTTGCCCCCCGGGGGGGCATTTTTCTAAATTTTGTTAACATCCCTGATGTGACATATCGTTCAAAAGGCCTTTGACCACTTATTCATGTTATGCACCTCTAATGCCCCTGCCCCCACTTTGCCCCCCCCCCCCCGGGGGGGGCACTTTTCTAAATTTTGCTGACACCCCTCATGTGACATATCGTTCGAAAGTCCTGTGACCACTTATTCATGTTACGCACCTCCGGTGCTTTCCCCCCCGGGGGGGACACTTTTCTAAATTTTACTGACACCCCTCATGTGACATATCTTTCAAAAGGCATGTGACCACTTATTCATGTTATGCACCTTCAATGCCCCTTCCCCCACTTTGCCGCACGGGGGGGCACTTTTCTAAATTTTGCCAACACTGTTCGTGCAATTTATTATAAGCATAGTTGATTTCCAGAAACGAGCCTATACAAAGCCATGACATGATACCCCCAAAAGCTAATGTTAAATCAACCAACTTCACAAATTTTTAATTTCATTTGAGTATTTGAAGTTTATTTTATGCATAATATGTATCAAATCATTGTCGAACTGGATATGTAATCATTATTATGTATTGATCTGATGCGAATTTGCATAGAAGGCTGTCTGTATGCAGGTGCAATGATATAATGCAAAGAGAAGATACAGGTTTTTTGTCTGGCGGCGACCTTCGGGACGCGTCGCGGGGCTTGCTTCACGGGCGGTTCCTTGCATCGACAAATGGGCCTGAAAAGGGCCCGGGACCGGAAGATGAACCCCTCATACCTAAAGGAAAACTGCAGATATTTCTGCCAAAATCGGTGAAGGGAAATAACAGGTTTTTTACCTAAAGGAAAACAGCAGGTATTTGGAACCAAGAAGGTTAAGGGAAAATACATGTTTTTTACCTAAAGGTAAGCTGAAGGTAATTTTAGTTCCAAATACCTTCAGTTTCCCTGAAGTTTTTTTTTTAAGGTTTCTTGCTGATTTTTTTACCTGGGTTATTAATTTTTTAACAACGATTTTCTTTAATAATACAGTTAATAATTCATATATTTATTTAACTGAACTTTCTGAGCGCGCGTAATACTCGCACTTGACCGTTTATTATGTAATCAACTACTACCCTTGTTTGCTAAAAAAAAAAAAAAGAAAAAAAATCTCTTCCAAAAATCTGTACAGTTTTCTAAATTCTACCTAATTCTAAATTCTAAATTCTAAAATCTAAATTCTACCTAAATTCTATCTATATTTTATCTAAATTGAAAAATGAAAAATAACAATTTTCTAAAATAAAAAAAAAATGTTACACAATAATTTACATTTAGTAAAAAATATTCTTAATACTATGAAAAAATATCCGATAAATATCCTTGTTAACACTGTTACTTTCTCCATTTGCTGCTTTTTTATACTTTAACAAAAATGTTTCATAAATTCTCAATTTAGGTAAATATATTAGAATCTAATTTTTAATAAAAAAAAATTACATGTAAATCTAATTATTTTTAAGATTATTTTTATAGATTTAAACAAAATATAAAATTGATTATAATTTAAATCAATCTTTAATGATATTGCTATGCAAAGAAGCAACAATTTTATAAAATAAAAAAAAGAATGTTAAACAATATTTAGCTTTTAATAAAAAAATAATCCCTAGATCTATAAAAAAAATTACCCAATAAATATCCGTGTTAATATACTGTTCCTTTCTCTGTTTTCAGTTATGTATTTATTTTTTATTCAAAATATTTGATACATTTTTTATGCATTTTCACTTCATGAATACTTACATTAGAATCTAAAGTTTAATCAAAAGTTTTACATGAATATTTAAGATATGTTTTATAGATTTAAATAAAATATAAAAATTGATATTAATTTCTTGTCAATTTTTCATGATATTGCTTGTGCGTTTTATTACAGAATAAATTATTTTGGTGTGATATTTTATATAAAACATTCAATGATACTTTAATACTAAAAGGAAGTTATAAATAAATAAGTATTATGCAGTGTTCATAAGAAGTAATAAAATCAATCTCTCTGGTTAATATATACACATAAATTTCAAAATATGAACTCAGTTTTTTTTTTTTTTTATAACAGTTTTAGTGTATAGTTGTTGGTGTAAACAATAGAAAGTTGAAAGTATAATAAAAATCACATGTCCAGTATTCGAATCGACAACCAAAAACATCTTAATATAATATCTGGGGATGAATAAATAATAAATATCACTATATTAAATCGCTAAACAATAAATCATGGCATTGAATATTACTTTTAAAAACATTTAATTCAGGTAAAATATTTACAGCTATCTTACGTACTATTTACAAGGTTTAAAATCAGAATGTTTGGAGACGCAATGTCCACTTTCATTTTTCATTATTCATGATAACCAACACATCTTTTGATCATAACAGAATCATTCTATTCTAAAGCAACATTTCGTTGCGTTTTGTTTTAATACAAACAAGATAAAAATTGAAAAGTTTGTTGAAATTCGTGAATTAAAAAATATCAAGTCAGAAATCGCATGTTAAACGTGGTAAATGCGGTGCGTTCTTAATATTACTACTTTTATCAATATTCAGATCTTGGTGCAATAGATGTTTCAGTCTTATAAAAAAAATGCATGGATATAAAATTTATTACGATTATGTATATTAAATTCAATAATATGGAAATAACAGGATTTCATCTTAAATAGGACATAATCATCGTGATAACCTAAAATCATTAGCTATCATGGGGTATCATTGAATTAATTATGTATGATATGATTTGATATAGATTTGAATAGAATGCAGAAAACTTTTATTAATACCTTTAAGAACTTTGATTCGATTTTCATAAAATTTAAAATGACTCGACAAAATCCTGCAACGATTCCCAGGTAAAAAAATCAGCAAGAAACCTTAAAAAAAAAACTTCAGGGAAACTGAAGGTATTTGGAACTAAAATTACCTTCAGCTTACCTTTAGGTAAAAAACATGTATTTTCCCTTAACCTTCTTGGTTCCAAATACCTGCTGTTTTCCTTTAGGTAAAAAACCTGTTATTTCCCTTCACCGATTTTGGCAGAAATATCTGCAGTTTTCCTTTAGGTATGAGGGGTTCATCTTCCGGTCCCGGGCCCTTTTCAGGCCCATTTGTCGATGCAAGGAACCGCCCGTGAAGCAAGCCCCGCGACGCGTCCCGAAGGTCGCCGCCAGACAAAAAACCTGTATCTTCTCTTTGCATTATATCATTGCACCTGCATACAGACAGCCTTCTATGCAAATTCGCATCAGATCAATACATAATAATGATTACATATCCAGTTCGACAATGATTTGATACATATTATGCATAAAATAAACTTCAAATACTCAAATGAAATTAAAAATTTGTGAAGTTGGTTGATTTAACATTAGCTTTTGGGGGTATCATGTCATGGCTTTGTATAGGCTCGTTTCTGGAAATCAACTATGCTTATAATAAATTGCACGAACAGTGTTGGCAAAATTTAGAAAAGTGCCCCCCCGTGCGGCAAAGTGGGGGAAGGGGCATTGAAGGTGCATAACATGAATAAGTGGTCACATGCCTTTTGAAAGATATGTCACATGAGGGGTGTCAGTAAAATTTAGAAAAGTGTCCCCCCCGGGGGGGAAAGCACCGGAGGTGCGTAACATGAATAAGTGGTCACAGGACTTTCGAACGATATGTCACATGAGGGGTGTCAGCAAAATTTAGAAAAGTGCCCCCCCCCGGGGGGGGCAAAGTGGGGGCAGGGGCATTAGAGGTGCATAACATGAATAAGTGGTCAAAGGCCTTTTGAACGATATGTCACATCAGGGATGTTAACAAAATTTAGAAAAATGCCCCCCGGGGGGCAAAGTGCGGGGTAGGAGCATTACAGGTGCATAACATGAATAAGGGGTCACAGACCTTTTGAACGATATGTCACATGAGGGGTGTCGGCAAAATTTAGAAAAATGCCCCGAGGGGGGGGCAAAGTGGGGGAGGGGCATTAGAGGTGCATAACATGAATAAGTGGTCACAGGCCTTTCCAACAATATGTGACATGAGGGGTGTCAGCAAAATTTAGAAAAGTGCCCCCCGGGGGGTGCAAAGTGGGTGCACGGTCATTAGAGGTGCATAACATGAATAAGTGGTCATAGGCCTTTTGAACGATATGTCACGTCAGGGATGTCAGCAAAATTTAGAAAAGTGCCCCCCCAGTGGGGCAAAGTGGGGGGGAGGGGCATAACATGAATAAGTGGTCACAGACCTTTTGAACGATATGTCACATGAGAGGTGCCGGCAAAATTTAGAAAAGTGCCCCCTGGGGGGCAAAGTGGGGGGAGGGGCATTAGAGTTGCATAGCATGAATAAGTGGTCACAGACCTTTCCAACGATATGTCACATGAGGGGTGTCAGCAAAATTTAGAAAAGTGCTCCCCCCCGTGGGGCAAAGTGGGGGGAGTACATTAGAGGTGCATAACATGAATACATGGTCACAGGCCTTTTGAACGATATGTCACATGAGGGATGTCAGCAAAATTTAGAAAAGCGCCCCCCCCCCCATGGGGCAAAGTGGGGGGGAGTGACATTAGAGGTGCATAACAGGAATAAGTGGTCACAGGCCTTTTGAACGATATGTCACATGAGAGGTGTCAGCAAAATTGAGAAAAGTGCCCCCCCAGGGGGAGCAAAGTGGGGACAGGGACATCGGATGTGTATAACTATGAATAAGTAGCCACAGGCTGTTCCGACAATATGTCACATGAGGGGTTTCAGCAAAATTTAGAAAACCGCCCCCTCAGGGGGAGCAAAGTAGGCGGAGGGGCATCAGATGCGCATAGCATGAATAAGAGGTCACACGTCTTTCGAACAGTATGTCACATGAGGGGTTTCGGTAAAATTTAGAAAACTGCCCCCTGAGGGGGGAGCAAAGTGGGTGGGGGGCATCAATGTGCATAACATGAATAAGTGGTCAGACCTTTCCTACAATATGTCACATGAGGGGTGTTAGCTAAATTTAGAAAAGTGCCCCCTCAGGGGGAACAAAGTTAGGGCAGGGAGGTCGGATGTGTATAACATGAATAAGCAGTCACAGGCTGTTCCGACAATATGTCACATGAGGGGTTTCAGCAAAATTTAGAAAACCGCCCCCTCAGGGGGATCAAAGTAGGCGGAGGGGCATCAGATGCGCATAGCATGAATAAGAGATCACACGTCTTTCGAACAGTATGTTATATGACAGGTGTTAGAAAAGTGCCCCTCTTTGGGACTAGTATTGTGCCCCCCCCCCCTTTGAAATTTTTATATATTACAAATAATATTTATCGGAAGGCTCTGTAAAAAAATTCAATCTAAAATGATGAAAATACTGCAATAAAAAAAAAATCTGAAAAGTAAGACATAATAAAATTCCCCAAAGCAGAATATGATTATAAATGCGCCATACATTGACTTCACAGCAGAACATTTCAAATTTTCATTTTCAAGAAAATTCACCATTCAATTGTAGGAAAAATCGCGAAATTTGTCACTCAATGGCAAGAAAAAAAAAAAAAAAATCGGCAAACTCTTTAATCATTCATTTAAAAAGATTGCGAAAATCATCAATCAGTCGCAAGAAAACTTGTGCAATTCGTCAGTCATGGAGAACAATTCATGAAATTCTTTAGCTTGCTGTGGGAAAACATACGAAATTCGACGAACAGTTGCGAGAAAAAAATCCATGATTTTCGCCAATCGGTTGCAGGTAAAAAAACGCAAAATTTGTCAGTGCACCTCTAGAAGAAACAGCGAAAAAAAAACCACAATCTTCTCTAATCGTTCGCAAGAAAAAGCCTCAAAATTTGCCTATGTTACAAGGAAAAATTCGTGAAAATTGCAAATCGGTTGCGGTTAAAAAAAATCGTGAAGATTGTCAGAAGAATCTGCGAAATTCGTAGATCAGTAGCGGAAAAAAACTCACGACTTTCTCCAATCTGTGTCAAGACTTGCTTACTGGTTCAAGAGAAATATCGCAAAATTTTAAAATCGGTCACAGGGAAAAAAAAAAGCGAAATTCGTCGGTGGATTATCGAAAAAAATAGAATTTGTCGATCAGTCGTGCAAAAAAAAAAAAAAACAAAACATGAAGATTTGGCCAATCAGTCGCAGAAAAGCGACAAAGTTCACCAGTCGACCGTGAGAAAATAATCACGATATTCACCGATCTGTCGCAGTAGAATGCGAAATTCGTCGATCGGTTGCAGAAAAATAAAGGGTTTTTTACCAAACGTTTACACGAAAAAGAGAAAAAATTTGCCAATCAGTAAAAAGAAAATATAATGAAATTCGCTTATCAGTCGCATGTAAAAAAAACTCTGAAGTTGTCAGAAAATTCACGAAATTCTTCGATCAGTCGTGGAAAAAACCAACGATTGTTTCCAATCTGTCGCAAGAAAAAATTGGAACATTTGCCAATCAGTCTTCGGTAAAAAAGCATGAAATTCATGGATCAGTCGTGTGAAAAAAAACTACGATTTTCTCCAAAAGGTCAATGAAAAATATCACAAAATTCATCCACCAGTCGTGGTTAAAAAATGCGAAATTCGTCAATGAATTGGGGAAAATATATCAAAATTCTTCACCCAATCGCAGGAGAAAAATTGTGAAATTCAACGATTTGGTCAGAGAAAAAAGGCCAAATTCGCCAGTTGACAGAGGGAAAAATCTGAAATAATTCGAAAATCATCAATCGATTGTTGGAAAAAAACCCCACTAAATTATCATTCGATTAGGAGGGAGGGGGGGGGGAACTCACAAAATTCACCAATAATTTCATTCGTGTGAGTATGTCAGGGTTTTATGAAATGTCTTTTGCATTTCTATAAAAGATGCAATTGCACTTCTTCATATATGACGAAAATTTTCCTGTGACTTTTTTTTTTTTAAATTCACACAGAACATTTGATTAGCTGAAGTACATTGCAGAACATTGCAAAGTATTCAGCTTTGGAAATGAAATTCTTTGATTAGCCGCAGAGAAAATCTGTGAAATTCATTCAGCGACCATATGAAAAAAAAATTCAACTGTTTATAGGAAAAAATGAAGTTTGTTGATTAGCTGGGAAGAAAATCGGCAAAATTCATAAACCGGATATGTGAAAAAAATCACACGAGTTTTGCCAATCAGCCGCAAGGAAAAATGCAATATACGCCAATCGGTATGGTTTAGATGTATTATAATCCCGCATTTGCCATTTTTGATTTTTTTCTTGGATGAAAACTCCTTTTTCGCCAAGTAGTAAATGTCGCCAATGGTTAAATATTGTTGATAGATTAATATAACATTGAAAAAACTGGAATATAATAATTATTATTAATTATTAACTATTAATTAAAAAAATTTTTAATTCACACCCAGAAAAAAATCCAAGATGGCGGATGTGGGATTATAAAACATTTGTTCTGAAATAAAATATTACAAAATTTATCAGTTGGTTGCGGGGAAAAAATTGCAAAAATTCTCATTCAGTCACCTGAAAAAAAAAACTGAGAAATTCAACCGTCGATTAATGGGGGTAAAAAAATCTAGAAACCCTTCAGTCGATTGCTTTAAAATATTGTGAAATTCGTCAATTGGTCACAGGAAAACAACATGAAATTCAGCAGGCAATCATGAGAAACAATTGTGAAATTTTACCGTTGGCTGCAGAAAAAAATGTGAAATTCGTCAATCAGTTACAGGAGAAAAACATAATTCGTCAGTCAACAGGGAGGAAAATCAAGAAATTTCATCAGTTGCAGGAAAATATCACAAAATTAAAAAGGTCAAAATAAAAAAGGACTAAATGCAAAATATTTTCAGTGAACAAGGTTCTTGAGTGTTTTTTTTAAGTGTCCAGCTGGCAGTAATTTTTTTCTAGAGTCCACACTGTTGAAGGCATTTTTAATATAATTATAGAATAAAATGAAATAAGTGATTACTACTCTATTGTTATTCATACTGCTTAATATGTTTCTGAATAATTAATTTGTCAAGACAGTGTTATTGTGAATTTGTATTTTTTTTTTTTTTACTATTATTTACATTTGCTTGTGGATATTTCTTTTAAAGGTGATTTCAATATAAAAAGAATGCAGGTGTGCATTTTTATTATCTTCCTCTTAAATAGGAAAAAAAAAAGAAAGAAAGAAATCTTGTTTTTCACTCTTTTATGATATGAATCCATATATATTAGCATTGTCTAAGCCGCTTTAGCAGGGCGCAGCGCCGGCAGCCCTTTTTCTTTTTTGTGCATGGCAAAGCCCCATTAAACCCTTCTGCTCTTTTTAACACTTCCTATGCTCCCTGTGGCAATTCAACTGATCGTGGGAAAATATCGCAAATTCTAGGGACTCTAAACAAACCAGTTCAAAATATTTTTGTGAATAATGTACAAGTGTGCCCTTTTTTAGAATGGTGTTTCCTTTTTGAAAAATTCCCCGCCCGGCAGTCCTTTTTTCTAGAGTCAACACTGCATATGTAATGTAATATTAATGTTAAAAAAAGGAAGGAGGCACATAATAAAAATGCATACATGCATACTTTTTACACGATTAAATCAAGTTGACAAAAAGATCTAAAAAACACCAACTGACCAGTAGTAGAATTGACATAAAAAAGCCACTGGTCCCAAGGAACAGTAACCATGAGAATTTATTTGTCCGCAGTCATCACCGGTCTGCTACATAAAATTCTATTTCATCCCTTTAATCCTTTGAGTGACAATTAATTACTTCATCTAAGATTTAATCGAATTTTCTTTGTTTTTTTAAATAAAATAAAGTTATGCGATATGTGCTTAGTTGCAGTTTTTGCAGGGAGAAGAAAGTTTACGTTTACCTGTCAGATAGGGGGGAGGGGGGGGGAGTTACTGGTCCTGCAGATTATAAAATTTTTCAAATTAGTGGTCCAATTGAATTTCTGGTGGTACAGAACAGTCCCAGCGAACCCCCAAGGAAATCAAAAGCTGAACTGACAATGAATAATATGACTTTTTAAATATTTACTACTCAAAAACATATTAAGCAATATGAACTGAACAAGCACAGAATGAAATCAGTTATTTCTTTTAAGCCTGTAAATGATAAAAGTAACAATGCAAAAAAGAGAAAATTACACAAATAAAATTTACATACACAATAAAACATGCGAATCTGCTCAAAACATAGAAGATTCTCACCCATTACAGAACAGTCCTTTTTAATAATTGTTTTGTACACACAGGAGGTAAACACAGGGGTCGATTCAGGCAAAATTTGAGGGTTTTTTTAGGGCCCTTTCACAAAAGTCTATTTAATAAAATAGGCCCCATCACAAAAATAAATATTATAAAATGAGCCCCTTCACAAAAATAAATTTAATAAAATGGGCCCCTTCACAAAAATAAATTTAATAAAATGGGCCGCTTCACAAAAATAAATTTAATAAAATGGGCCCATTCACAAAATTCCTTTTAATAAAATAGGTCCACTTCATAACATTCTTTTGCATAAAAACTATTTTAAATATGTAATTAGTAAATAAAACCAGGTCATGCGAAACAAAAACTTTAACTGAAATTTAAAGAAGTTTTTGTTAATAAGTTCTTGATCCGAATTTGAGTAACTGGATTTTAACTATAGTTACAAAATATTACTTTCCACAAAAATAACTTTTAATTTTCACAAAATGGAACCCAAGAATAAAAACTTGCATCGACCCCTGTTTGTTAAAGGCCCCAAGAATCTATATATATAATTTTTAATGATGTTACGCACTGTAGAACAATATTATTGCTCTAAATTTGTCTTTAAATGTTTTTTCGTGAAAAAATTACTTTATTTAAAATAATTATACACATGTAAAGAATTTTAAAATTATTTTTCCCATATTTCAAATTCTGTATTATAAATTATTCTACAATATATAATTTTTTTTTAAATTAATTTTTATGAGTCGAATATTGCAGCTAGAGACATTAAACCCCGCTAAATGATTTGCCAGAGATATTACACCTCCACTGAGTATTAATCAAGCATCTATGTTCCTAAAAAGATTATAGCTGCCTGATTTTTAAAGAAACCAAATTACTTACTCATAAAATGATATTCCAATACAGTGATCTGCTTAGAAAGAACTTAGGTCCTTTAAAGGACCCTTCACAAACTTTTTCCCCTCAAAACAAGGGCCCTTCACAAAACGTTTCCACCTCCAAACTGAGCTTTTTGCAAGTTTAATTATCAAGAAGTAATTTAATCCTTCTATCACTTTTATGCATAATGGAAATATATGCATATATCTCCTTAAAAGTATAAACAAGAAACTGAACATAACGATTCTTTGAAATTCAGAAAATTATGACTAGATTTTTCACAAAAATAAAAAGATCAAAAAATAAAATAGTTCTCTCTAGGATGTATTTGAAAAGTGAAGTGTCACGCCGTTTTTAAAACGGAGAGATTTTTATCGCTAATATTTTAAAAAATAGTAAAAATTCATCTTTAGTCATACACGAAGATTTCGTGTAAAACATTATCCCCATACCACAGTATTTCTATACGTGGCGATCTGGTTTACCGAATGTTCAGCATGAATGGCTGAATACAAAGTGCCAATATCAAGCTAAAATATTAAAAATAAGTATAATACAAGGCTCACTTATACCCCTCTTACGGCTATATGTATATCCATTTAAAAATTAATTAAAATGTGACTAATATACAGATAAAAAGAGCCCTGCAAAAAGGAAAAATAGAATAGCAAAACGACAGCGTAACGACTACTCCCGCATTTTTTCCGAGTGGCGGAAAAGTAAACATGCTTTCTGTGTGTTGAGTTGATAACTTCCTTCTCATTCTCCCATGACATGGAGTCAGAAATACATCTACATGAGGGCTGCTGTTACGCGAGGGCCCGGGTTCGAGTCCCTGGGTAAGACATGGATGTAATTGTGTATGTACCATTGTAGTTTTATAATATATATAATGGAAAATAAAAATTGTTGTGACTTGTTGTTGTTACTATGTATAATAAGGATCATTCGAGGCGACAGCCATTGTTGCTATAGGCCCCAAAGCATTCTCCACCTCGGATGTCAAATGACAGCTACATGATCAAAAATCAAATGTTGCAACGAAAACTTTGTTTTTGAAGAAGTAACTTTTATAAAAACTGGAATTCACGCCTGATAGAGGATAAGGGCAAATTATGCATGTAATAACCCCACCTATATTTTTCAGCTTTAATCGTGGACGCTACCAAAATGAGGAAAGGGGGGGGAGGGACCCTGCCCCTCCCTAGATTTTAAAATTTAAGTAACTAGATATTTCTTTTTGTTATGTTTTCAAAAACAATATAAAATGTATTATTTTCGAGTAACTAAATTAAAAGAGCCTCTTTTCTTTAATGTTAGTATGTGCAAAATTCTTAGTTCCTCTTTTTTTAAAGAGGTGCTGTTTGTGTTGTTTTATGATGGCCAATTGTCTACACTTAGGATATTGGGCCGAAGGGGGGGGGGGGGGTGCCTGGGGTCTTTCAAAGGGAAGCTAATCCGTATTTAAGCAAAAAAATCCAAGGTTCGAAGAAAACCACGAAAAAACTCTGAACGACTAGGCCGACGGGCGCGATTGGGTTCGAACCCAGCATCTCCCGTCTACCAGCTTTGAGAGCAGAACCTCTCGGCCACTGGTGGAGTGGTTTTGAAGAGGAACTAAGAATTTTGAGCTAGGACGACAGGAGTGGCATGGTGGAAGAGGGGGGGGGAGCGGAGTGCATTGTATCCCTTCCTGCATTTTGAAATTTAATTAACTAATTTTTTTTTTTTTTTTTTTTTTTTTTTTTTTTTTTTTTGTCAGATTTAGAAGAGCACAGTAAAATATATTCTTTTCGAAAAACTTAAAATGGAAAACTAAATAAGACATTTTTAGAAAAGGGAGAAGGGAAATTGGGGGCCCTCGTTAGATTTTGAAATTTAACTAAAATATTTTTTGTGCGTGTTTGAATACGATTTTAAATATTAATGAAAGGGACTTTGAAATAATTTGGAGATTTTTTTTTTTTTTAGGGTGCAATTTTTGTACGTGTTAGACTTCGAAGGGTTATTTTTACTGGTGGTAATTTAAGAGAAATTTATGACAAATTTTAGGATAAAAAGGGGACTTTGAAATACTTTCGTGATTATTTTTTTTCGTTTTAGGGGGAATATTTTGAGATTGAAATTTTTGAGCTTGTTAGAGTTGGGGGTGACATTGTTACTGGTTATAATATTAGAAAAAATTGTGACAAATTTAAGGTCAAAAAGGGCTTCGAAAAAATTTCGTGATTTGTTTTTCTTTTTAGGGGGAATTTTCGGGGATTGAAATTTTTGAGCGTGTTAGAGGTGAAATTGTTGGTCGTAATAACTTCATAAATGGGGTAATTAAAAATTTTAACTAGTAGACTCTTCAAAATAATTTCGAGATTTTTCTTTCTTTTTGTAGGGAATTAAAAAATAGTATTTTAAATGGTAATTAAAAATCTCAACGAGGGGGCTTTAAGATAATTTTCAGATTTTTATTTCTAGAATGGGATTTTTATATCGCTATTTAAAATGGTAATTTTAAATATTAATTAAAAATTTTAACGAGGGGGAGTTAAGAATTTTTGACTGAACCGGTGGAAGACGTTAAATTTCCCGGAATTATCTAATATATTAATTTCGAAATAAATTTAAAATATTAATGAGGAAATGCGGGCATATCAAAATCTTAGATACCATAATGTGCAATAATAAAACCTTTAAGTAAAACTTTCATGTTACCTGGTAAAGAAACAATTTTTATTTTCCTTCAACATACCTCATGTGATATCACGAAAAGCTCCTAAGTCATTGAAGGTAATTTGGAGATGATAACTTACAGAAATAAACCTGTATGAAATCTTTTAAATAGAGGTATACTTCTCTTAAGATAACCTTTAGTTTTCATTTGCCTTAAAGATACCCGTTGAAACCTTCAAAATAGCAGCAAAATCTCAAAATTTTTAAAGGTTTTTCTCTGATTTTTTTACCTGGGAAGACTCTGTAAAAAGCTATGCAACGTAGGGTCAGTTATAGCTGCATATACTAGAAAAGTATATATGGATACACCATAAAAGTTCGAAGACATATGAAGTACAAAATTTGGTACATACATACATACATACATATATAAACTTTTTAGGTGGGGGTGGTTTGGGGTTCCTGGGGTCCTATAATGAAAAGTTATGAAGGAATTTTTCAAAAATCGCACCATGGTAACGACTGCAATAGGTAGTATTTCTTACGAGATCTACCTAAAAACACAAAAAAATGTATTAAACTAAAAATTATTATTCAGGGACATGAAAGTCAAATGATTGTGACAGTGCCCAATATACTTGTCTATACTTGTCTATGACAGACAGACACAGGAGTTATTTTATAATGGTTCCGTTTTAACTTTTTATGAACGGAACCCTAAAAATGAATAAAAAGAAACATTATTATTTAAAATTTTGTAAATAAATAGATTAAATTTCCTTTTTCAAAAGCAGTTTCATTCCCTTTTACTTTCATACCATATGTTCTATTTTAATATATTTCAATAAAAAAAATTTTGTTACTTTTTCCCACATTTATAGTACGGTTAATTTAATGCAAAAATAAACAAATCGCATTCTAGAATTTTAAAGCAGAAGGTCTCTGGAAGACTTTTCTATGTATTTTAAGTATGCAATTTAAATAAGGGATTTTTTATATTCATATTTATAAACAAAATCTAGTTTTTAGTATGGGCTTAGTAAGGTTTTACTGTTAATCTTTGCATTAGCATAAGAAAAGCTAATGAAAAGAATAATAATAAAAAAAAACACGTTAAATAAAACACTTGCGTATATAAAAGCTAAATCTTAGTAAAGGTATTAAAAATATTTTAATGCCTGGAAATAGTTCAGTAATGAAATATAATAATATATGAATTCACTCTACTATCGCATTTAAAAATTGTAAAGTTAGGAATTAATTTTTGAAAACCAAATACTAATATGCGAATGTACATTTGTATAACAAAAAATACTTTTGCCCTGTGCGGGAGGAAGATGTAGCTTTCATTTTCTTTATTTTTAAAAAGCCAGCTTATTTTATTCAAACACATGAAGCTCAATTTAGTGGAACCTGATTATAAAAGTTACAATTCTAGTTTTTGTCAATATTGAATATGACTGAGAATTTCGCGAAATTAATTCGCTTTTCATTAAATGGTTTAATTTAAAGCGATTTATATTTGGTCGACAAATTCGGCGATACCCTGAAGTGCCCGCAATTTTAAAGCACTATGATGGGTGAAGCTGATCAGCGAACTTGGTTGAGACCTTAGTAAGTCACCTTAGCACATGTTCTCTCACATCAAAATCGTTTTGTATATACGAGTGCTGTAGCATGACAAACATCGGTTTTTTTCAAAATTTCGATCACATTAGAATGTCAAACTGCCAAATCTCAGCTATTTTTTAATATAAAGATGAAACCAGAAATTCTCCGTAATCCTTGTATCCAGGTCAAACATTTCAGAAAAAAAAAACTTTTTTTCAATTTCTAGTTATTTTGTAGCTCTTTTTAAATTTAAAAAAATTAAATTTTTTTAAATGGATGCCATTTTGAAACAAGATGGCGGAATTATTGACGAAAGCATTGTAAGAATAGCACGTATATTCATTGTGATTCTGTGCTATTATTTCTGAAACTTGCCTTAAATTTGGTTTAATACCCTGCATGATATAATCTAAAAACATGCAAGATTTTTTTGAACATTAAAAATAATCTCTATATCTCCATGAATATACGTGCTACAGTAAACATGTTGTACAGCATGTATTCTGCAGCGATAGATAATTTCATGCATCTTAATGTACAAGGTGATTCGAAAATTTATTATTTTTCTTCGATTTTTTGTTGGCACCTCAAAAACTGTCCTCCTTATTAAATTGACGTTGATGAATTTGAGGACAAACATATTCTTTGTAACGCTGAAGTTCCTGAAGAATCCGACTACTATATTTTTAAATATTTTTAAAATTGTCTAAAATTGAAAGTCTCCTGTGCGTAATGGCTATATATATATATATATATGTATACGGATGGGTGACAAAATAATAGAACACCCATCAAAAAGGCATGGTCCCTTTCAAAGAAGCACACGCGTATGTCACTTTGCACTCAATTCTGCCTCCCAGTGGTTATGAAAAGTAAGGTATCAGTTGCTCAACATCAGTCATAGGTGTAGCATGCGCTTACCATACGCTCTGGAAAACTCAATAATTACTGACTTGTCTGAGTTCGAAAAAGGAATGATAGTCGGAATGCGGTGCGCTGGTTGCTCCGGGACGGAAACAGTCAATTATTTGGGGCGTGCAAGGTGTACTGTTTCAGCCGTTATGACAGCGTACACGGAATGCAGAAGATTATCGTCTGCGAATAAAACAATGGACGGAAAAGAAAGCTTTCTGAGAGGGATAAAAGAGAGTTGACCCGCATAGAGATCCGAAAGCGCAGGCAATCGTTATCCCAAATAACGTCAGAGATAAATAGTTATCTCCAGAATCCCATTTCTGCAAGAACTGTCCAAAGGGAACTTCATGCTTCGAACATTTATAGAAGAATTGCAATTCTTAAATCATTGGTGACATCACGTCATGCTTTTCAACGACGCCAGTGGTGTAAAACACACGAAAACGGGACTCCTTAACAGTGGCAAGACATTTGGTCTGATTAATCAATTTTAACCATATTTCAGACAACTGGAAGCGTTTATATATGGAGAAAGCCCGCAGAAGCATTTTCTCCTGACTGCCTCTTGTCGACTGTAAAGCATGGAAGGTGGTTCCCTTATGGTATGGAGTGCGATATCTTGGTGTGGCCTTGGGCGCTTGTTACTCTGCATGGGTAGATTACAGCTACTCACTATGCCGATATTCTGGGGGATCAGGAGCATCCTTTTGTCCAGACTTTTGTTTCCAGGGGAATGCCCACTTTATCAAGATGACACTGCTGTGATCCCCATTGCTAAAATCGTCCAAAAATGGTTTGAACAGCATGAGAATAAAGTAGGACATCTTGCTTTGCCCTCTCAGTCTTCTTACTTGAACGTTATTGAACATTTGTGGGGATATTTGGAATCAAAACTCCGAGCTCGATAACCTCCACCATCTACGCTTTTGGAATTAGAGACTGCTCTCCAGGAAGAATGGCTTCATAATCCTTTAACTGTTGTTCATGACCTCTACGAATTCATTCCACGTCGCATACAATCTGTAATTAAGTCAAGGCCCCAACCCCAAATTAATAAAGCTTTTCTCTTATTTTATAGGTGTTCGTATTATTTTGCCACTCATCTATATATGGTGGTGAAGCGTTATCCTGCACAAAACTACGAGACGCTGTTAAAGCTTACTGTTTGCACCGCTGTCTCATTGGATAGAATGTTCGGAGCTGAAGATGTTCGTTTTCCGAGCGGAAGAAGTACGTACTGTAATGAAGTGAGAATAACGGCTCATTCAAAGAAGAGGTTTTTTTTCGACCAAGGAGAAACTTGATAGCTGAGTGGAATTAACTGTTTTTTTTTATGACGGTGGTAAAAAACGATTGTGTATGACGATGAATAAGACGTAGTGTATATTGCTCTATTATCGTCCCCCAGTCATTTTTAGGCACCTGGAAGTTGTAATGTTCAGTTAAAATCTACTAAATTTTGATTTTAGATGGACTAACTACCCTCGCACTTAAAAGCACGGGCAAAAATTCAACAATGCGAAAAAATGTTTTTCAAAAGTATTTAAAAAATGGAAAGGAAAAAAAAAATGGTCCCAGTTTCGTTCCGCCCAAAAATACAACACGCAGAGGCTTAACTTATAACTAAATCAAAATTTATTTTTAAATAAGTAAGTAATTTAATTTACATTGAAGTAAGGCACAAAGGGATGTACTAATTATCAGTGGAAGAATAACATAACGAAACATTAGCCATCGAAACATGAGGGAAAAATGAAAAAAAAATAAATATCGCCTAATATCGCCCTCGGGGCGAAAATAAGAACTACAAAGGGGACGGAATTGGGACCAGGGTGCTTCCCAATATAACGGAACTTCAGTTCCTGTAAGATGAACTGAGCGTCCTAAAACTCAGTGTACGCTACTGTCAGCATCGTATCGATGTAAAATACAAGCTAAGAATAAGAAATAAATACTTACAGTAAAGTAAATAACGTTTTACAAAAGACGTAATAAGAACTCAGGTCTTCTAAAAATAGGAAATTCGCTGTCTTTAATTTATGTATGTGACTTGGCGAGAGAAATTTTCAATCCTGATCCCTTTTACCTTCCGTCCCCTGTGCCTTGCGTCATGAGTAGTGCCACTTTCGCAGAAGCGGGGAAGTTAAGGGGGACGAAATAAGGAGAGGGGACGAAGTATGGGCACTTTACCCTATATATAAGACGACTCTATCTTAAATAATTCCTGTAACTAATTCTTCATTTTTAAATTGATCTTCATTATAAATACTTCTCCATACAAAACATTCATTAATTTTTCAATAAATGCTTTAATATACTTTTAAGTAGAACGAATAATCGCTGAAGCTCTAGTATATGAAAATTAGATGACTGTGTTCTCCCAACAGAATTAAGTTATAATAATTTTTATGTATGCTGTATTGAAGTCGGATAACTGTTAAAAAATGAATTTTGTTTTGTTTTTATTCTAAAATGGCAATGAAAATTAAAAAAATAATGGAATTGGAATTTGCACTAAAATCGGTGAAATATGGGATAGAAATAATAGGCAAAGTATTCGCGAATTTACCGGAATTCCATTCGAAATTGATAGCGCAGAAAATAGGGAACAAATTGAGAAAATTAAGAAAGATTTTTCCTTAAATGAGTTAATTACCATTAGTAAAGTTTTATCCATCGATATTACAGCCCCACCAGTGGCCGAGAGGTTCTGCTCTCGAAGCTGGTAGACGGGAGGTGCTGGGTTCGATCCCAATCGCGCCCGTCGGCCTAATCGTTCGGAGTTTTCGTGGTATTCTTCGAACCTTGGTTCTCCAAGCGTTAATACGGGTTAGGTTCCCTTAGAAAGACCTCCACGGAAGGCACTCCCCCCCTTAGGGCCTATATCCCACGTGCAGATAACTGGCCGACATAAATACAACCAACCAACCAACCAACCATCGATATTACAGGTGCACTAGACGACTTGACTACCAGAATAATTTATTCTTTACGTATTTTAAATGAATTAAAATCAAACATTTTTTCCTGAAGATGAAATTAGCGATATAGAATATGATTCTAATGACGAGAGTATTAAAACTTACAATGATATTAATTCTAGCAATACTTTGAGTAATAAAACTGTGCCCGAAAGAAATGATTCTTGTAGTGATCAGAACGAAATGAGGCAATTTCTGATTCTTGAGTCTATTTTGAAACCTTCTGTTTCTTTACATGACACAGAGAACGTGATTGTTTCATTTGGTGGTAGTAAATATCAAAATATTGAAAAATGGGATTTTGAGAATGTCATTTCGTTATTTAATTTGAATGATTTACATAAATTAATATTAGCCAAGCGTTCAATGGCTGGTAAAGCGAAATTATTAATTGAATATGATACTAAAATAGATTTTTGGTCTAAATTTAAAGAGTTACTTATTTCCGAATTTGACTAAACATGCTACCAAACATGCTGATTTACATGAATTATTACCTAAAAGAAAAATGATACGAATTGGAACACATAATGAGTATTTTTAAAATATGAAGCAATTGTGTATCTCGAGGTAATATTGAGCTTTAATACAATATGAAGCAATTGTGTATCTCGAGGTAATATTGAGCTTTAATACAATATGTAATAAATGGTATCAATGAC
The DNA here is from genome assembly GCA_963932465.1 of Maratus speciosus. Classification (NCBI taxonomy): domain Eukaryota; kingdom Metazoa; phylum Arthropoda; class Arachnida; order Araneae; family Salticidae; genus Maratus; species Maratus speciosus. Next base: position 374,187,165 of record OZ010788.1, on the reverse strand, counting down.
CCAATGTTTAAAAATCATTTGTGTATGGTTGCTCTCATATTGTTGAATTTAAACAAAAAAAAAATATTTATGAAAAATTAAGAATAGAGTATGACAGTGCAAAGTCTCATAAACACGAAGGTACTGAGCCTACATTTTAAACAGAAACTGAAGTTTACAACAGGATTAAGCCTGTAAATTCAAATATTCGTTGTCACAATTATGACGGGAATAATCATAAGAGTATTTATTGTGTTAATAAAGATAAAGGCCCCTTTTTTCCGTTGTAACATTTATGACTACAATTCATTAGAGTGTAATAAATTAAAAGATACGAATGTTCGAAACGCTCAACCACAAGTTAACACAATTACATCCCATTTAGTAACAAACATTAGAATAGAAATCCTTTTAAGTGATTTGAAGTTAAAATTACCACGTTTAAAATCTTGGTAACGTTTTGAAATTGGCGGACAGCTAAAAGAACATTTTGTCACAAGAATGTTTTTTTAAATTTTAGATAGGCATTTTAAAAAAGACTTCAAAGGATAAAGAAACGGTTTTCGGAATTGCGTGTAATACGAAAAAGGGTATGCTATATTTTTGAAAACTTTAAGTAAGATAAGAGCTATATTAAGAGGCTAATTCCATGCGAACTTGTCATGTCTGTCACATATTAGGACTTTTGGCTACCAGTATTTTAGAACGGAAAAATGTGGCTTATTTTATCTGAAATATCTCATCAATTGAATAAGGAGAAGCAAGATTTTTGAAAATAACGGTGGTCACCAAGCATAACGATTTTCAGCTATGTGACAGACATGAAAGTTCGCATGGAATTAATCAAGATACGTTTGATTTTTTTTGCCGTGCGCAAAGTGCTAACATAACTGAATCATCACTTGTTGGTGGCATATATAAATATTCTGGCAATAACATTTTCGCTATTTAAAAGAGGTGTTTACATTTGGTACATTTCAGTTAAAATCGCATCACACTACTGACCGTATATTTTCAGTTACTGAATTTTAATTTATTTTGTGAGTTTAAGGTAACTTTCTAAAAATATCGGCACATTTTCAGTATGTTGGGCCTTTGAGAAATAGAGAGTATATGTATTCGGTAAGAGAAGGAAATCAGTTTAGTCAGTTTAGTCAATTAATTAGGTTTCTCAATCCGTATCCTTAAGAAATCCGTATCCTTAAGTTTTTCAGATGCTATCAGTACTCATGTTGATATTTTCAGCTACGTAATAGAGATTATACACGTAAGAGTGATAAAAATATTGTTTATTTCACTTTGTTATTTTAGCCTGTTTGTTGAAAATAAAATATTAACTACAGAATTGATAGCGTACAAAAAATCAGTTTTTTGTTGATGTTGGATAGTGAAAACTGATTATCACACTTTTAATACTACTCGGTAACATTATAAAAAAACTGCGGGAAGCAAAGAAGTTTTTGTTTACAGAAATGCTTTTTCTATTCTCGAAAAATGAATGGTTTCTGAGGCTGAAGAAAGGGCGCTTTTTGGAATTGTGTGTAGCTCGGAAGAGATCGTATTATATCTTCATAAATCTTCGAGTTATATAAAAAAAAAAATCCTTTTTTACAGTGATAAGAGGCAATCAGTAAAACACGCCCATATAATATCTCATTGTATGCGTTACTATAACTGATTAACTACTGGAGATGGATCAATGGTAAGTGCGGCCATGAGAAATAATATTGAATAAGAATTCCATCTAAAAGCTTTCTTTATATCAATCTATATCTTTAAACCTTTGCACATTTTAAAATATATATGCATTTGTTCTCATTATTTTGCAGTAGTGTGATGATTTGATCCAGAGTAGTCAAGAAGTTAAGTTATAAGAACTGTTGAAATTTGTTTATCTACATTGAAAAAATAAACTGCATACGATAATTTATCAATATTTTTTTTATATATTCCGAAGGATTCAAAATACGAAAGAAACCCTTGTGTCTAAAAAAGTCCTCTTTATTTATATTTTTTCATTTCAAATGCATCGCCAAAACGAATTTCAAATTGGAAAATTCTAAAATGCGTAAAAAATATATCCATAAGATTTGAAAAAGCAATTTGAAAATTTAAGTATATCTATTTATTTTTGAACATTTCCACATTTGAAGATGAGTAACAAAGGGCTCGCAGCGTTCCTAAATTTTTCTGCACTGCCTACCACTATTTAAAATAAAATGACTTTGTGGTAGATTCCTTTAATATCTGCAATAGAAGTTTTTAATAAAATTTATCGTATTAAAATAGTGGTAGTAAAGACAGAAAATTTTAGGAACGGTGCGAACCCTGAGTAACATCATACTTTTTAGGGTTAGAATCTCTCTCAAAATCTTTGATTAAACATATTCATTTTTTCCATCATTTCATGCTAGTTTGCTAATTTGATTCAAAGTATTCAAAATGTGAAGTTATAAGAACAAGAAAATACCGTTTATTTAATTTTTTTAATAAATGCATATGATAATTTTAAATATATATTTTATATATCCTGATACATTCAAAGTAAGAAAGTGTGCGTAAGTAATTCATTTGACTGAAAAAGTCCTCTTTGATTTTTTTTTAATGCATAGTTAAATTTCCTTTCAAAATGAAAGGTCTAAAACATCTTTAAAAAGATTTCCATAACATTTCAAAAGGTAACTTGAATATTTGAGTATATCTATTTATATACAGATAACTTTTTTCTTTAAAGCAAATACAACAAGAATTTAAGAAATATGTTGAATATTCTTGCATCTGAAAACGAATAGCACAATTCTGTGACATAATGATAAACTTTTTAGCATTATAATGTCTCTGGGTCCATTTCAAGTGGTCCAGAAAAACATTTATTGGTTACTCGACCCTTTTTAAAAAATCTAAAATTTTTTGTACAACAACCCTAATTAATGGAAGTGCAAAATGACTATTATTTTAATTTTATTAATTTTTGTTTGTGCATGGCGGCCATATCTGTTTCATCCTGTGCAGCGATTTTCTCACATGAAGAGTTTACGGAATTGTAAATATCTCATTTTTTTCTCCAATTAAAGTGCGGTTCAAAGATATTTGTACATAATAAAATGGGCTAAATATATGGTAATACAGTAGTTTCCGAAAATAAATTGTTATTGGCAAAATTTCAGCATAAAATTTAAGTATTTTTCAAAATTTGTCCATTTACAAGAGGAAAATTTTCGTACTTGTAAGCACGCGCCAAGTTCCAGATCTAGTACTTTCTTTCTCTTTGCTAAAAAAATCCCAAATTTTTCAAAAATTTCAGTAACCGCACTTTTGAGGCTTTGATATCTCTCGTCGGGCACTAGATAAAAATCTGAAATTATGGCTTCTGGTAGTATTTTATGGTACTATTATTGTAAAAAAAAATTAAAGATGGAGATTTGAATTCAAGCTAAGATGTAGTGAGGAAAAGATATCATTAAAGGCTATTAAAAGTTCCTTAGGATGAATTAGCTATATCTCTTTTATTACAATATTTACACACGAAATACGGTTTGTTGAAAACAGTGTAATAACAAATATTTATTTTACAGAGACAGTGTATATGTTCAACAAAAATCTGAGAAATATCTTCACAGAATTTAGGAGAGATGTTATGAGTTCGACCAGTTACTGTTGTCAATACCATAGGAGTGATCTTTTTCAAAATTTTATTTGTAGGAACCAAATCTTTTCATCCCTTTATAACTTGATTCAAGTTCTTAGCCGTACAGGCTCTAAGAAATGAACTTTGAAACCACTATGTTCAAGACTCACTTCATTAATAATTCCCTTCTTACTTCTTATCGTACACACATGCAACAATGTCATTTTTCTGAATTGTAAATTTTGAAAGGCCTTTGGATATCTTTACTTTTTGAAAATTACTTGAGGTTGATGCATGGTAACATCGTATAAATGTTTCAGTTACACGGACATACTTATGGTAGGAACAAGTTTCAGGGAATGGCAAGCAGTATTGAAATTGTGGTTTTTGAATCAGCAAGCAGAAATGTGTTTCTACACGTTTGATCATGCCTCAACAAATATGTCAATATTAACAGCTTTTCTCTTTCCGTATTGTGTTTTTGTGTCATGTCTTGTATAAAAAGATTCTTTACTTTATGAAAAATTATTGAGGTTTCTTTTAGCTACTAAAATTACTTTAAAAGAATTACTGAAACCATACAAAATGTAGGCCTTGGACATAATTATTTTTAAAATTAATTTCTAAACTTTGCAAAAGGCTTTATTTTCATTTACTATGATTTAAAGGTAATAAAAAATTAATTTAAATGACACTCTGAGATAAATATTTTCCTGTGACTACAAAAAACCAATAGTTCGGCAGTATTGTTTTGACATATTGCCCTTGCCATATCTCAGCTTGTAGTCAAATCTCCATCCTGATTTTTTTGTGCATAACACTACTATAGAATACTATCAGAAACCAGAACTTCAGATTTTTATCTTGTGCCCCACCAGAGATATCAAAGCCTCAAACGTACGATTTTTGAAATTTTTAAAAAGTTTGGGAATTTTTTTAAGAAAGAGATATCAAGTCCCAGATCTGGAACTTGACATGTAAGTACAAGTACTTTCGGCCTATTTGTAAAACAAATTATGTCATGTTGACAGTTTTCCTTGCTATAAAAATCTCCTCTTCTAAACGGACAAATTTTGGAAAGCAATTTAAAATTTATGCTGAAATTTCATCAATAAGGATTTATTTTCGGAAACTACTCTATTACAAAATTTTTAGCCCATTTTATTCTGCACAAATTGCTTTAAACCGCACTTGAATTGGAGAAATAAACGATGAGATATTTGCAATTCCGTAAACCCTTCAAGTGAGAAAATTGATGCAGACGCGGAAACAAAGATGGCCACCATGCACAATAAATAAATAAATAAATAAATTAAATAAAATAAAATAATAGCCATTTTGAACTTCCATGATTTTAGGGTTGTTGCACAAAAAAATTTCAGATTTTTAAAAATGGTCAAGCAACCAGTGCTGGACGACTTGAAATGGATTGTACCCCTCTCAAAATCGTAGATATTTACCCTATGAATTGTGAGTTTTGGAGTTATTCTTTCCGATGATCGTTTTGAAATATACAAAATTTTTAATCAAAATAAATATTAATATATATTTCTGTAATAAAGTAAGCTTTTGTAAAGAACATTAAAATATTTAATATAAAAAACCCTGTTATTTTAATAAGAATGATTTTAAAATAAAATCTGTAACTCGACGACAAACATTAATGTTCAATAATACATACAACAAGAGATTATTAAATCAATCATTAATTATCAATATTTCATTATTATTTTTTATAATACTTACAAAAATCACTCATATTCAATTTACACCAATAAAGATTATGATTATTATTTTCTAGTAAATAGTATTTGATGATAATTTAACCTTTCAATACATTAACACAAAGAAGAAAATCAGATGAAAATTACAAATAGTTATCTTAGATTGATGGAAGAGCAGAATTTCAGAGAAAACCTTTTAAGCAGAACCGGAACAAATCTATCAAATGTGAAATTTACAAATAAATATACGAAAAGAAAATATTTCTGTCATCGAATTCTGCATTAACCATTCATTATTTTATTCCCTATGATACTTTTATGTAATAAAGGACTAAAACAAAATATATATTGTTCTCTTAGGGTATGTTACCTTAAAAACTTTTGAGGTTATCATGCATGACACGGTTATTATTTCTTTGGTTTCAAAATTGGTTTACTTCCATTTTTAATTAAAAACTTTTGAGGTTATCATGCATGACACGGTTATTATTTCTTTGGTTTCAAAATTGGTTTACTTCCATTTTTAATTATGGAATATATTGATTGAACAATAGATCTTTACGTATCCAGATGTATTCAAAAGCGTATGATAGCATTTTTGCCTAATAAATTCTTCAGATTTGTTTTTCTTTTCAAGTACATCAACAAAACAAATTTTAATTCCAAAACACTTTTGAATCCACTTTAAAATCCTTTCCATAAGTTTTGAGTATTCAATTTCGAATATTCTAATATATGTAATGATATCTAAATAACGTTTTTGGAGTTTTAGAATTCCTGGTTTTATGTTCGAGGCTCATATTTCTCTTTCGTATGGCCAATTCAATAAATAGGAGTTTAAAATTAAATTGAATATTCACACATCTGAAAAAGAATAATATAAACTTTTCTAAAAAGCATATATATATATTTCAGTGTTAAAACCTCTCTCAAAATTTGGATACGTATTCTTTGACATTTGAAATACAGAGTTATTCTTTCTGATTGATTATTTTTTTTGAGAATATAACATTATACTTATTATAAGGTATTACATTTTTTAGAATGCATTGTTACATGTTATTATAAAAGGTTCTTTTTGATGCTTACTTCTAAATATCCTTATTTTTAAAAAGAAAGCTTTACTTATTTTGATCACAGAATCTCGCAATTAAATAAAGTGGAAAATTCTTTTCAGAAGTAGTAGTTTACAAAAGTAAATATAGGTACAAACACTGTTATAATGAGTAGCTTATTTAAAAATAACAATAATAATTAGGAAATAGTGTGGAAAACATACAGTTTTATATGTAATCTTTGGTACATGAAAAAAATTAATTTATTAGACTCATTTTGTTCGCCCCACCAGTGGCTGAGATGTTCTGCTCTCGAAGCTGGTAGACGGGAGGTGCTGGGTTCGAACCCAACCGCGCCCGTCGGCCTAATCGTTCGGAGTTTTCGTGGTTTTCTTCGAACCTTGGATTTCCAAGCGTTAATACGGGTTAGGTTCCCTTAGAAAGACCCCCACGAAGGGCACTCCCCCCTGGGTTTATATCCCTCGTGCAGGTAATTGGCCGTCATAAATACAACCAACCAACCAACCAACCTCATTTTGATCACAGGATATAATTTTCATCGTCAATGTTATAAATAGAATCTTTTATTTCAAAAACTACTTAAGTCAAGTTTTTTCCAACTATACATTTTCTTTTTCTCAAATGCTTCCTTAAAGGTATTGGCTGATCTGGATAATCACCACATAAGTCAGTGTATTCCTTCCTCTTCAAATAATAACTTCTAATTTTCGTTCATTACTTAAACGACATAAGTAAGCGACTTAAGAAATTTTTTCATGGAACACCTTCTTTGCACTTCAAAAAATGGTGGTCGACTTTATACAAAAATACACGTTTGTCAAATCGTATGGGAAAAGTGTTCTGAAAAAAAGCTATTTAACAAATTACAACGACCTTTTAGAAAATGATTTTTTCAAAGACTAAAATTAAGACATAAAAAATACCACGGAGTTGATCATACATTACGTGCGCCATGAATTAAACATTAATAGTGTTATTACACGTAAAAATTGCAAGCGACAAAAATCGCCTGCGACTCGTCAGATTTCACGAAACTTACGTATTATCCAAGTATTTCATTGGCTGTTCGTGAAAAGGCTTTTCCATCCTCAGATTTCCAAGGAATCTGACGACCAGTTTTAAATGAAATTTCGTTCTTAAACTTCTAAACATCCCACAATATTACTTTTTACACCATCGGATAGAGGAAAAAATGTACTTTTAAATGCAATTTGTTTGAAAATATGTATCTCAATTTGTTTCTGAGTTATTAATTTTTTTTGTAGTTTTTATTATTTATCTTGTAGTTTTTATTATTTATTATGTAGTTTTTATTATTTGTCATAGTGGCAACACAAGTATCCATCTCTGTTGAAAGTAAAGGGAAATACAGATTACTGTATAGACCAATCAGAAAAAGAATAAAATGCGGATTCAACCAATAAAACGCCTCAGATTTGTTTTTGATTTCCTACCCTGACAGAGAACAATAACCATTTTTCCAAATGGTTAAAAAAATGCTCTTTCAATATACAAGTTTTTTCCCTATGATTCTGAAAGAAAAGGCACTATCGCAGTCGAGGAATTTATTGATGGATCCATTAAAGATTCATTTATCTTGATGAAAAAACTTTCAACCCCCGTGTAACGATGCGTATTAAACAAATTAATAAACTCACATACTTAAAGACTGTATATCCATTTTATTGTTGACAAAGCGAAGCGATGCGTTGCACTCATGGCAAGACAGAAACATAAACTAGAAAGACGAAACGAATTACGTTTCTATGGTTACCTACATTCGCAGAACAAGTGAGTTGCCAACATTTGGCACATAATAACAGATAATTCGAACATACCCCCCGAAATTGAAGGGTCAACTTCAATCAATTATACAATAGAAAATAAAATATTAACATTACAAATGTTTGAGTAAATATGATACAACATAACAGTTTTCTTTTAACAATGAATAATACAATTAAGAAAATAATACAGCAATAAAAATTAAGAGAAATTCACAACGAAGCTCCCTCCTTATTTTATTTATTTATTTATTTTAAATAGCTCGTAACTATTTCTCTGAAACTTGTTGTGGCAATAAAGCAATTTTGGATATACTTCTTTTAAGTATTCCCTTTGAGGTTTTGATTTCTACTACCCTAATCTTACCATCTGTATTTGGGAAAACATTTGTAATACGTCCTAGTAAGTATTTATTTGTAAGAAGATCGTCTTCCTTTATCAACACTAGGGTACCTATGATTACGTTATTTTTTGAAAATTGCCATTTCGAACGCTGTTGAAGCGTATTCAAATACTCTCTATTCAAACGATTCCATATCAATTGAACGCATTTTGTAATTCTATGCCATCTAGACAGTCTATTTTCGCTTATATTAATTAATTCTGGTTCAAATATGGCTGTCATAGGTCTCCCGATTAAGAAGTGGCCTGGCGTTAAGGCCTCCAAGTCATTCACGTCTGAAGACAATGGAGTAATTGGACGTGAATTTAATATAGACTCTATTTGAGCAATTACTGTTAATAATTCTTCGAATGTTAGCCTTGCATTACCTACTGTTCGCTTTAGATGATATTTTACCGTTTTTATTCCTGCCTCCCACAACCCACCAAAATTGGATGCTCGAGGAGGAATAAATTTCCAAGTAATATTCTCCTGTGACAAATAATTTACCAACCTCTCTTCTGGATGTCTGAGCAAATTATGGAGTCTTTGTAACTCTGCGTTCGCGCCAACAAAATTTTTTGCATTATCTTAAAAGATTACTGCGCACTTACCGCACCTAGCAATGAATCTTTTTAACGTTGCAATGAATGCATCTGTGGTCAATTCTGACTCTACTTCGAGATGCACTGCTTTAGTTACAAAGCAAACAAAGATTGCCAAATACACCTTAATAAGAATTCCCTTTCTTTGTACCTTATATTTTATAAAGAAGGGGCCACCAAAATCTGTTCCCACATAGTTAAAAGGTGCGCTAGGACGTACGCTTTCTGTGGGTAGCGAACCCATGATTTGTTGCACAGTTATAGGATTGTTTTTACTTCAAGATATACACTCATGCGTTATTTTCTTAACTAAATTTCTTCCCTGTAATGGCCAGAATTTTTGCCTTAAGTAGCATAACAATGCTTGTGCACCTATATGAAGATATTTTTATGGTAGTAAATTGCAATTAGGCTACACAATTTACCCTTAGCTGCCAGAATGTAGTGATGTTTTTGAGCAAATTTTGGGTCGGAATGATTCAAACGACCTCCTATTCTTAGTGCGTCATCTGCATCCAAAAAGGGGTTTAACAATCGCAATTTACTTTTCTTAGAAATTTGCTTACCTTCTAACAATGCAGTATATTCTGACTTAAATTCGCTTTTTTGAACTTCCCGTATCAAAAATGCTTCTGCTTTTGATAATTCATCTATACTTACGTGTCCCTTTCTTTTTTCAGTTGATCTTTTCGTATTATCTAACAACCTGAAAATATAACTCAAAACACGTAATATTTTAGTATAATTATTGCTAATACTTAAAATCTCATTAACAAATTCACCATAATTAAAACAAGTTAATTTAGTATTGTTTTTCAGTTTTAATTCTGAAGAAAACTCAGTAGTGTCTTTCACATGTTCCAAGTCAATGTTTTTATTGGATGTGATGTACCTTCTCTTAGGAAGGAAGGGCCGTGCCACCAAATTTCACAATCAATTAACTTGTCAAAGGTTAGTTCTCGAGAAACCAGGTCTGCTGGATTGTCATCCGAACGTATATGTTTCCATTGATAAGTCTGGGTCAATTCTTGAATTTTGTAAACTCTGTTGGCCACAAAGCTTTTGAGTACATGAGGAGAAGTCTGTAACTAAGCTAAGACGATGGTTGAGTCACACCACAAAATTACCTTATTGATATGCAACTTTAATATATTCACTACCTTACATACGAGTTGAGACAATAAGGCAGCTGCGGAGAACTCAAGTCTTGGAATTGTCAAAGGTTTCAATGGTGCAACCCTAGACTTGCTGCACAGTAAATTTAAAGATGTATTAAATTTTGTGGGACAGCGTAGATAAATAGCTGCTCCATATACGAGCTCGGATGCATCTCAGAATCCGTGCAGTTCAATTTCCAAATGGCCGTTTAAAACAAAACGATTGATTTTTAAATTGTTTATATGTTGAAGCGTTCTGATAAAGCGTTGCCATTCATTTTTAACATCATCTGGAAGTGGATCGTTCCAACCTAACTTTAATAACCAAAGTCTCTGTATGAAAATTTTAGCTTTAGCTATTCCAGGACCGAGTAATCCTAATGGATCTTAAATTCGAGCTATATCTGATAGAACTGTTCTTAGACAACTGGCTCCTTAACTGATGAATTAAACAAAAAGGAGTCATGAATTGGATTCCATAAGTGTCCTAGAGTTTTAGTGCTCTGGTGCTCATCACGATCAATGAATGAATATTCCTTGTTACTTGTGATTTTTAACAGTTCGGGGTGGTTAACACACCATCTGTGCAATGTCATGCCGCCACGTTAAAGCAATGCGATTAATTGTGCTTGTAGTTGTTGGGCTTCTGCTAAACTGCTATCTTCTGTTAGCCCATCATCGACGTAGAAATTTTGGAGTACTGCACGTGATGCTAGCGGAAAATCATCTTTTTCATCAATTGCGAGTTGATTTAGAGTCCGCGTGGCAAGATATGGAGCGTTCAATGTTCCATAAGTAATTGTCTTTAACTTAAATGTTTTGACAGGTTCTTCTTCACCACATATCCACAGAATGCGCAATAAATCTCTCTGCCTTTCCGCAATTAGTATCTGGCGATACATCTTTATGATGTCGGCTGTAGAGGCGTACTTGTGTGTTCGAAATCGACAAATGATATCGAAAAGCTCATCTTGAACTGAACCTCCGTTTAATAAAACATCATTTAAAGAAACACCATTAGTAGTAGCTGCACTACCGTCGAAGACAACTGTTAATTTCGTGCTGGGTTTATCGGGTCTGTATACCCCATGATGCGGCAAATAATATGAAAATCTGAGATTAGTTTCCAAAGAGATTTCTTCTAAGTGTCCGAAATTACTATATTCGTTAATGGAATCTTCATACAAGAATCTCATGGTTGGATTGTACGTAAATCACCTAAGTAAATGATTTAATCGCTTATTTGCATTTTCTTTTGATTTTCCTAAGCATTCAAGCCCACCAGTTTTAATTGGCATTTCTACAACATATCTGCAGTCTTCCCTTCTAGTATGTGTACGCAGGAAATGTTCCTCACAATATGGCTCTTCTTTACTTTTTATTGAATTTGTATCATTAACCGCTTCAGTTTCCCAACATTTCTGCATAATATTGGATAAATCGTCAACAGATAGAACAAGACCATAATAATTACTGAAATTGTCTTCTTGTTGCATAAACTTAGAATCACTGGCGGCATAGCCAAAAACTGTTTCTTGAAAAACCAAATTTTGCATATTTATTTTATTGGCTCCCATTAAGTTAAAAAATACCTCGTTTGACAATAAACCATGTATTGGACCTGGTTTATCAAATTGTGGATCAGCTAACTGAAATGTCTGTAATTGCGTAATGGGCATGATGTTTAGATATGTAGCTGGCGTTATGCGCGTAATTTTAGGAACAATAAAAAATTGCAATGTTACACTAAAACTTCTATTTTCAATGGCGATGGTTGTTATAACACTTTCCTTTATATTCATGACTGAACCATTTAGCCCTGAAACTGATGCGTTTATTTTCTTTCTCTTCAAGAACAATAACTCGGTACATTCCTTCGTTATAAAGTTATTTTGAGATCCTGAATCTAGCAATGCCCTAAGAGGAACAAATTCTCTTCTAGCATTTTGTACATATATTATCGCGGTTGAAAGCAGTACTTGTTTACTAAAAGAAGATGTCATATTCATTACAGTATTGTTTATGGTTGAATTCGTGTTGTCAAATGAATGTGCATTTTCACCCAAAGTGGTGACAGACATCTGACTATTTGTGTAACTATGGGGAGAAAATGCGGTTGCGGTGGGCGACAAGTTACTATTAAGATATTAATTCTATTTTGAGTTGGTATCGCCTGATTAGTATCAATACTTTCTTCACCGCGTTCCATGTGAATTAAGCTGTGATGGCGCTTGCTACATCTTCTGCACGTACTTAATCTTTTACATTGACTAATGATGTGAGCAGATAATAAACAATTATAGCATAGTCTTTTCGTTTTAACAATATTCAACCTTTTTTAGCGGGCAAATTCAAAAATTGCGTACATTTCATTAAAATGTGGTCACCCTTACACATTAAACAATTGTGTGGACCTTCTGCTAACAAGGTTAATGACTTAGAACTGCATGAACGCTTCTGATCCTTAATGAAGGGTTTTATGGAAGTGCATTTATGGATATTTTCCAAAATTTGAGAACGTTTCTCCAAAAATAAAATTAATTCATCTAATTTTGGTACTTCGTTTGCACTTATACTCATTTCATAATTTTTTCGAGTATCTTTGTCTAACTTTTGAAGAATGATGTTTAATATTAAAACATCAGAAAGATTGTTTCTATTATAGTTTAAAACGCTTAATGAGCGAATGCTTTTTTTTTACATAGTCAACTAAATTTCGTAGGTCTTTAGCGGAAGGCTGCGTGAGCTTATCTGCGTCTAAAAGTGAATTAATGTGTATTTCTGTTACTACTCTATCATTTTCGTATCTGTCTTTTAACGCTTGGAACAAAGATGAAAATGTATCTTCTCCAGTAATCATAACCCTTGCATCATTTATTAATGCAGCCGATAAATAATGCAATTTCTGAGCTTCCGAAAGCTGTCCATTTGAGGTTATTATGTTGTTAAATTGTAGCTTAAACGTATTCCACTCTTTAGACTTCCCCGGAGAATTTCGGAAGTGGAATTTCAGGTAATTTAATGTTTATTGCGTTGTTTATTAGAGTAGGTTTTAATTAAAATACACTGGGAACTTTACTTTCTTCTAAACATTTTTTTTTAATTTAGTCTTCATAATGTTATCATGATATTCCTCACTAGTGTTAATATCTATTTCATAATCTTTCTCTATAGTAATGGCAGATTCTATTTCATTATTTAAGTTTTTCAGCGATTGTTCTTTATCATTCAATTGTTCTAATATTTCTGAGTACTTATCAATTTCTATATTTTTGTCATGTATTAACGCTTCGAATTTACTAATCAATTTTGTTACAGACGTTCTTAATGTGGAACGTTTCTTTTTCAACTTTTCAATAGATCCCATTTCAAAAGCTTATAATACAGCAAAGAAAATAATAACTATTTCGTACCTTATTTTCTGAGCAGACGATTTCTTGATCTCATTAATAGAAACATACACGCTTGCGAAATCAACATTCCATAAAGCCTTGATGAAGAATTGGAGAAAATAGTTTATTTACAGTCACATAATTTTTTTTTTAATTGAGAAAAAGTAACTTATCTTTCTCCGGCTGGACGATGACCATTTTGTAGCGATGCGTATTAAACAAATTAATAAACTCACATACTTAAAGACTGTATTTCCATTTTATTGTTGACAAAGCGAAGCGATGTGTTGCACTCATGGCAAGACAAAACATAAACTAGAAAGACGAAACGAATTACGTGTCTATGGTTACCTACATTCGCAGAACAAGTGAGTAGCCAACATTTGGCACATAATAACAGATAATTCGAACACCACGTGTCACTTCCATGAGCCAAAACGTATTCCTCGAAAGTGTCAGTAAATAATTAAATATAAAATATTAATGTGAATAATAAAAATATAGACAATTTATAAAGAGTTCTAGTCAGCATTCTGGAAGATCATATGCCATTTTATCAAAACATATTTAGATGGTCAACTGAAAATGTTGAAGATAGTCCAATTGAGAATGATGAATAATATGATTACGCCCCAAAATGATATTAAAACATAAAAATGTTCCTTTGTATGTGTTATCTTCATTAAGTTTGATAAAAAATGTTTACTATGACTGTTTTGTTCACGTCCTGACTGTTCTATGATTATTTTGTTTTCAACGCGTTATATGGTCAATTAAATACCAATTAATCTTGTTTCTTGCCAAAAGAATATAAGTCAGGAACAGTTTTCCTGTTATTCTACTTTTAATTATTCATAAATTATAAATATTATTTGATATTTACAAATTTTGAAATCCAATCTCCATAATCAGCCCCCCCCCCCCCCCCAAAAAAAAAAAAATCAATAAAAAATCCTTTACTTGTGAATAATACAGGGTTTTTTTTTTTTTCTGAAACGTTCTGATTCTGTGATTTAGTGGTTTTTGAAATGAAAGTTTCAATTAAGATTTTAATTTATAAATTAAAAAAAAATCACATGTAAAATTTTAAACGAAAAATATTTTGTGTTTTAAAATATTATCAACAAAAATACACATTTTAGACCATTAATTTCATTAGAACCTTTTTGAAAGTACTTATTTATTTAACTATTTATTTATTACTATGGAATAGAAATAATCCTGAATTACGGTTGAATCTAAAAAAGGCTTTTTTTTGAGATTATAAACTAATTAACATTACACTTTAAATTTACTCAATTGTTTCTGTGAACGCATGCTAGTTTGATAATTAGAATCAAACCATTAAAAATGTGAACTTATATGAACTTTAAGGGGTCTTGTACCTTTTAAACACGACGAAATTTAATGAAAAAATTCAAAGTTTGATTTAGTCTATCTTCAAAACCTTTTTATGTATAAACATGAAATTTTCGATATTGATTTTTGTAATATGCTGCTATTAGAAATTTATTAGCCTTTTACAGAATTTGTGTATTGTTGAAATCAAAATTGCTCTTTTTTTATTCCAGAAATCATTGCGTGCATGATATCTTGAGAAAGTATATATTGATTGTCATGAAATTTGGTAAAGATACTAAACATATATATGTGTTTAAAATGAACTACTCTTAGGAAAAAATTATTTCATTAACTATATAAAAATAATTTGTTAAAAAAATAAAATTTTTATATTTTTGATGAATAAAAATAGTCATAACTAAAAATATTACCATTGTGAATATTTAAAAGTAGTTCATTTCAAACACACTAATCTGTTTACTATCTTTTCCAAATTTCATGACAATCCATAAATACTTTCTTAAGATATCACGCGCGCAGACTTCTGGATTATAAAAAAGAGCTGTTTTGGTTTCATCAATATTTAAATTCTGTAAAAGGCTAATAAATTTCTAATGCTAGCATATTACAAAGCACAATCTGTTTAATAAATATCCAAAATTTCATGTTTATACATAAAAAAAGTTTTGAGGATAGACTAATTCAAACTTTGAAGTTTTTCGTTAACTTTCGACTCGTTTAAATGGTACAAGACCCCTTAAAAATATGTATTTGTATTTCATATAAAGGGCATATAAAAATTTGTCAATAACATTTTTATATATTCTGAAGTATTGAACTGCGTAAGAAGGTATTTTTGCTTAAGAAATCCTTCATGCTAATCAATTTTTATTTATTTATTTTTTTTTCTTTTCTCTTTCAACTGCACTTGCCAAATGCATTTCAAAAAGAGAAATCTAAAACACTTCAAAAATATTTTCATATATATCGAATAAGCAATTTAAGCATTGGAGGATATCTATTTATATCCAGATAACGTCTTTGAAATTTTGCAATACTAGATTTTATGTTCGAGCTTCATCGTTATTCCTTAGAAAGCAAATGCATAAAAGGGAATTTACAGGATAAACTGAATATTCACGCATCTGAAAAATAGTAATATAAAATGTTTTATTACGCATATACAGATATTTCAGTGTTAAGATCCCCCACAAAACTTTTGATGTTTATTCTTTGAATTTAAAATTGAGGCGTTCTTGTTTCTGAAGATCGAAGGTAAGGTATATATTTCATAATTACATTTATTAATATAACTTAAAATTTTGTAACAAAAATATATGAAAAATTATATATTTATTTATTGAAAGTTTTATAAGTGCATAAAACTAATTACGATTTTCCGAGATACTAAATAGTTACTTTCAATATTATAATTTTACATTTGGTCTGTAAAGATTGAAAAATGTCACATGTTAAAAATATAACCAAAGCAAAGTTTGTATTTCACATACAATATTACCAATTACACATTCAAAATCTCAACTTTCATTGAAATCTTATAAAATGCATTTATTCCATTAAATATCTGCAGATAATAAAAGCATTTGCTTTGATAACATCGATTTATATTTTTTAATCGATTATCGATATATTAATCGATCGATTTTTTTAATTGATTTATTTTCTAATAGAAATAGTGTCTTCATTACTGTATTTGGAATGCAAAACAAGAATTAGGTAGCAAATATTTTTGATGTGCCTTTTTGAAAGCCTTACATACGTTTCAAATATACTTAAATTTAGGTAATATCTTTTAAAAACATAAATTTCTCGTCAGATGCATTTGGGACATTTTGACCCATCCACGTATTTATTTTTTCTTTTCAAAATGTATTATTTTAATTATTAAATTATTTGTAGCTGTATAAAAACAAAAAATGTTAAGTTTAAAGATAGTTCAAGACTGAAAATCTAGCTTAAGCCAAGATTAATTTAGATCAATTATCTTTATTAAAACTTATTAATTATAATGGAAATATTACGTATATAAGAGTATTTTTGTATAACAATAACGTTTGTGTAAAATTGTTATTAATAAATAAGCATTTTCTTGTAAAGCTCTCAAAGTAATGATACGTAGATGTAAATTATTTCTCATAATTTTATGTTTTATTTATTCGTCTTTCAAAATAGGAATGGTGTCAGCTACTGGAGTTATTAAACATATTTACAAGCTAATATCTTTTAGTTATATAGAGCATAATTTTCCAAAATTTTGTGAATTGAAATTCTTTTCATGTCTCTCTACTATACTTCCAAAAATTAAGATAAGAATAAAACAGATTTTAAACTTTGAAATAGTGATTTGAAAAAGAAAAAAAACCTTAAGCTTAAAGAAAAAAAAAAAAAAAAGAAAGAAAGAAAAAACCTCATAAATCAAAAGGCAATATTTTATACGAAACGCAATATTTCTTTAACAGAATTTATGGTAGTAGGGAATTTATTTTACAATTTTCTTTACTTTGAAAATGTACGCCATCCGCATTGAATCAGAAAGATCTTTGTTGTCTAATAATCTCCGAGGAAAACAATTAAGGGGTTAAACGAATGACACAAATAGTGTAAACCTCATTCGGAAAGTTTCAAAGTTATATCCATTTTTCGTATTAATTATTAAACTCAAAAGAGCATTTATATTTTACAGCTGTGAAGAGTGAAGAATATTAGTTTATCTTAAAGTTATGTATGCTAATACATCTTAAACATTATTTTATGAGCAAAATTATAATTTTGTAAAACATTCATGTAAAAGCATATAATTAGCTTGATTCTATAGACTATCTATTTTTTTCAAAAACGTTCGAATAATAGAGTATTTTTATGTTAGCCCAACTCATATTTTTTTTTAATACATAAAAAGGAAAAGGAAAAAAATACTCCTGATATAAATTTATTTTATTTTTTCACTTTACTGATCAACTCGTAAATTCTTACTAAAATATTAATATTAGCTTGCATTAGTACTAAGTTATTGCTAAATATACGTAAAATTGATATTTGAATTTTTTTCATGAAAATACATTTCCATTAATTAAAAATATTTATTTAAAAGTTTTTATGGTGATTTGATGCATGCGGCCCATTTATTTAAAAAGTACACAGAAAAATAAATTTGATGGACATTAAAGTACATAAAATATTTTATTATATTTAATAGCGTTGGCTAAAAATTTTCATTTTTTAAAATACACGCATTAAAAATATCTGTAGCATGTAATTAAATAAGCTTTTCCTTGGAGATAATTTAGCGCGTTTCTACAAGTTATTAATTAAAAACTATGTGATGGAATATTTTAAAGGCAATTATTATGGTATTTAGTAAGAAACATACACGTTTTCAAATTTTAACGTGTTCAAAATTTAAACCTTTATAACGACATACATTTGCATGCAGTTAAGGTTGTATATTTGTAAACATCCTCTAATGGATTTGAAATTCGTAAAAATAAAAATTAATGCGATTTTTTAAAATCTGAATTTTATCATAATTTTTGCATCGTGCGTTGTTAATGTGAAAAATATTAAAAAATGCTTGCTTGAATTATAATATGTAAATGTTATTACATTATATATTTTTTATGTCAACATAATATATTTCCTTTAATAATTAAAAATAAATAAGCAGAAAATATTCTTTTAATATATTCTAAACATTCTAAAAACTCTTTTAAATAAAACACAATGAAATACAGTAAAAGGATGCAGTTAGTTCAGAAAGATGCAGTTAGCGGATTGACAAATTGTTGAAAATCTTGTATAATAAAGCTACTTTTAGAAACCAACTCACTATATCGCCAGTATTTTTCTGGATTTTTGCGGTATTTGACTGGATTTTTTATATACGTTGCTTTAAATGCCTTACCAAATTATTAAATAAAAATTTTGGAATCTTCCACGAATACGCAGTTAAACGATACATGATACTAATTGCCATATCTCACCAAATATTCAATAAATTCATAATTATAGTATACTGTTTATATTTTCTTTTCATGTTTTCGAAATGTGGTGTTGAATTTGGTTGAAAACTCTGTATTCCATAAGCAAGAAACTCTTGCATTTTTTATAGTAACATTAACGCGTTCACGAATATGCGTGCTATGCTCAGACAAATGCACACATTCGTAAAGTAGAACACGCATAATCATTTGCTACGTTACTGTACGTACTGTCAGACCATTTTGAGCATTTTCTGTTACATTGGTGATCGCAAACATTATTTAATTATTACATTTATTGTTGGCCACCTGATTTTTACCACGACTAAATCGTCACTGAAAAATATATATGAAGTCAGACATATTCTTACCATCTTTGAAGTTCAAGGAAAATTCGTCAAGAATTTTAGCAGATATTTGACAAACCATGTATGTACTATCGAAAGCACCCGGTGACTGTTCCTTATTTTTTTACATCTGTGGAGCAAGAGCATATAGTAAGTCATGTAATGAAAAGTTGGTGCATATACAAATGGTATTAGATTGATGTCGTTTGCCATCAGGAAACATACAGGGTGCAAAGAAAAGTCCCTTTAACCTGAAAATACTTGCGAAAGGAGACAACTACAGATATGCAATCTAGGTAACCGTAGAGTAAAGCGACGAAGCCCGACTTAATTCAAACGACAGCAGCGCCCCTAGTGGCGAAAATTTTGAAGTTAGCCATTGTGTTCAAAATCGATGCGTGACAATTCTACTTTGCATATTCATATTCCGGAAATGTAGCGGTGCACGATTGCAGATGGTGACGTTGTACTGTGCTGTAATATCTGTAAAAATTTAATTTCTAATGCATTTAAAATTTTAGATTAACCCTTTCATGGACAGAAGAATTCTTTTCGTAAACTGATGAAATAATTGACTGGCACCAGAAGATTCAAACGAATTTCTTATAAAATAAAAACCCGCTATTTTGCACTGTCATTACAAAAGCAAAATGTTATTAAAATATTCTTGGTGTCATTTGGCAGTTTTGGAATTAAAATTAAGTGGCTAGATCGTCTAACCACCGTTCTTGAAAGGGTTAAATCTATGTCGTCGTATTGAAGAGGCTTGAAATAGATGTTCCATGCTGAGAAATGTGCATGCTGAATTATTCTCACGAATACAAACGTGTATCGTGAGCAATGGCGAAGTTTTCGAACATACTGAGTATTAACTTTTTATCACTGTGGTACAGTTTGTCTTTTTTTTTTTTTATAATGTTATCAAAATATATTAAGATAAGAACGTATTTATACCATAAATTGTGCGTATTCCTTTATATTTCTGGCTATTCCGTTCTAACGTTTACACAAAAGGGAGTGCATCGATTTCGGGCATTTTTGGGTATACAGGCGAAGATTTATCTTATCCATGTAAACCAAATGTCGTTTCGTACTCATTGATTGATGTTCTAAAACTTTATAATTGGAAATTTTGTTCTTTTTCGTTTTCGATTTGCAATGACTATCTTCCAAATTTCGCCACTAGGAGCGCTGCTGTCGTTTGCATTAAATCGGGCTTAGTCGCTTTACTATACCGTTACCTAAGTAGCACAGCTGTAGCTCTCTCCGTTCGCAAGTATTTTCAGGTTAAAGGGACTTTACTTTGCAACCTGAATAATAGCAGTACAAAATTGTCAAACGTAGAGGGAAGCATCATGCAATTTATAACGCTTTGAAAAAAAATGGCCAAAATTTTGTGGAAAAATTTATGAGATTGCTCTTAATCTTTCCTCGACCGGAGAAAAGATAATACAATATTGAATAAAATCATGAGATATTCGGAACATTTAATTTTAATCTTCTAAAATTTGTCTTTAGTGACCTCTTTTACCAATATATTTGGCAAAGAAGTTTACTATCACTTTAAATTACCTATGATTTTGTAAAGTACAATTATCACGCATTAGTTTGCCTTGTTTTTAGTAATGATCTTAAAAATTAATAAAAAATATTTATATTTATTTTCGTCAACATAAAAGGTCATCGAAAAAAGGTGTCCTTAATTTACAAAATAAGTTGTACGAAAAATATACAATCAATCGGTACAAAACCAACATGGAATTCTAGAACATAGAAAGGAGATTTCATAGTAGTGATTGCGTTGACCTCGACATGACTGCGCACATGCACCGACTCCACTTTGTGACGCGATACCATTTCTCTCACCAGACAGTTCAGAATTGTATGTTTTGTCTAAATGTATATAAATTAAGCTTTTAAATTGTATATTATATACTACAATTAGTATCTTATGTATTATTAATAAATATATATTTATTTCTTTACAGAGACTAATAACAATATAAATATTATTAATAATAAATTAATAATAAACGTATTTGAAGCTAAAAAAAAATTAATTTAAAAATCATCTTGAAAGGGGCTTTACATAAATAACTGCTCCCTAAATGTCTAATAGAAATATGTACCCATTTTCGCCTTGCGCTCTATATTTTGTACGTTACAAACATGTATAAAAATAGGCTTGAACATATAATTTCGCAATTTGAGAAAATTTGTATTTCAAAGAAGTCTACAAAGCTAAGATTATGACTTATTTATTTAAATACTTGATACAAAACTACAAATAAACTTACTTTTTACACTTCGCTATCTTGAAAAATTAAAAATCTATTCACACTGAAACAAGGCCTTCATTTAAGCTAATAAATATCAATCTTATGCTGTCATCTCTCGGTAATAGATATTGACATTTACAGACAATTACTTCATACGATTTACATGTTGTAAAGAAGAAGAAAAAAAATGTATTAAAATTCGAAACGTCCTAAAAATGGGACGCTAGGCATAAATGGGTTGACCAGTTTACTGCGCACGAGGAAGAAAATCGACTACCGCTTAGTAGTTTGGCGAGCAATAGGGAGGATTCATATTGGACTTTTCTAAGTACGTTAAAAAAATAAGAAAAAAATCACACATTTTTCATTTTCAAGAGATTGTAAAAATAAATGATTTTCTTAAGGTATTAGTTATTTTAATTCGCAATCAAAGACACCTTTTTTAATGACCATGTATTTTATATTTTTTTACAAAATAAAAGTCAAAACCGTACATGGAATTAACACGTAAACATAACTTTGATTTTAATTTGCAAATAAATAATATAATTAAAATGCTTTTTACGTTAAAATAACAAAATAGTTTTCAATAGTTTAGTCAATAGTTAGTCAATAGTTTTTCTTTATTAAATGTATGTTTTGTCTTACAATTATATCTTAAATTGAATGATGCTCGATATTTCTTTCCTTGTGTTTCAACGTGGAGCTAATAACATTTAATTCACGTCTGATTTATAAAAAAAATACGGGAAAAAATGCTGCAGTGCATGCGATATAATATCCGCTAATTAAGTACTGGAGTTGACTGAAAGATTAGTACACTTACACTATCATGAATGAGAAAGAATCTCGAATATTTATTTCATGCAAAAAATTTAAATTAACTGAATCTATTTCGCATAAATAAATTAATTCTTTCAAATTTGTGTAAATAACCCCATTATTTCATATAGTTTCACTACTTAATTCAAACAATTAAAAAATATAAGTTGCAATAAGAACAAAATATTATTATTTACATTTTGGAAAAAAAAGGCATATAATATTTTGGAAAAAAAATATTTTATATATTACGATCTCTTCTAAAACAAATACAAGTATTTTTGTTTAAAGAACTCTGTAATGTTTTTTTTTCTTCTTCGTGAGACCAGCGAAAATGTATTTAAAACGAAAAATCTGAAATAACTTAAAAATATTTTTATATGTTTTGAGCTTACAATTTGAAATTTTAGGATGTATATTTATATCCCAATAACGCCTTAGAAATTTTACAATACCAGATTTTATATTCAAGCATCGTATTCTTCCTTGGTATAAGCAAATACATAAATAATAATTGAAAAGTTTAGTTGGACATTCATGAACCTGAAAAAGCGTAATATAGAACTATTCTAAAACATATGTATAAATATTTCAGTGTTATGTGGGAAAACCTATGATATTTAATTCTTGAATTTTGATTTATGAAGTTATCGTTAAAGATGGTTGATTAAAAAAAAAGCAAAACCAGCTTCTTTGTACACGTATTACAAACTAGCCGCCTTTGTCGGCAAGTTCGATCTCCCTTAAAATTTACGTTTGGAAAGCATGCTAATCTTTGTATCATGTTACATTTATTCATAATTTAATTTACTTGGACTCACTTAAATATAATTAATATAATCTCTTAAGCTAATATTAGTTTTTGTTGCATTAAAATATCTCAGTTTGTTGATTTTCTGTAAGCAAGTAAACCCTATTTATTTACAACAGAAGGCTATGGGTATTTGGCGAAATGTTAGAGATATCGCCAAGTTGGCGTTACTTTTGGCGACTAATTTTGCTCACCAAATTTGTCGATATATCGCCAAGTTCGCAATAAACTTGGCGGATTTTGGCGACATAGCAGGGTCCCCTATGGAACACCTCCCTTATAGGTTTGAGGATGCACTAAATGCTGTTCAATGACCAATGAGATGATTCATTCGAGCGTTGCCATTGCAAATTAACAAATAATTGCGATTTCTGTGCCACGTTCGATAGCGTAGTATATAGATAGATAATTTATCAGATACATATGTATTTTAAATGAAATTAGTGATAGGTCTATATTCTAAATAAAATGATGGTTATGGAACCCTATTTGGCGATTTAATCATCTGCGCCTAGCTGACATAAAAGTAGCAAAATGACCGCCTGGCATATAAAAAGGGAAGCGGTCTGTCCGGAACTGTTGATGACAGTCACATGACTTAGGCTTTTATTATACAGATTACAATTGGTATTTATTTGTTTATTTACAGTAGTAGACATTATACTGCTTCGAACATGTTAAATATTATTAATTACGTCACTTTTTGCGGAAACCTGCGTTCTTGTACTACTTTCAAAAAACATATAGGGGAAGGACGGGTAAATTGGCTATTTGAGTTTTTTCCGGTATATAGTGCTCCCACCACGCATAAAGTGGAGGCCTGACGCGTCTAGTATTATCTGCGACTTTAAAAGAAAGCCTACATTTTTTATTTCTGAAATTATTTTATTGCTTTTTCGCATTTTTGATTTTAAGCAAGTGTTACTATTTCGTTATTATAGTTAAATAATATGTAGTAATATAATTATTTGCTTCTATGCTATTCGTTCAGTGTGAAAAAATCTTTTAAATGATATGGTTTGAAAACGCTAAGTCATGTAGATTACATGATAAGTCACAGTTTGTGTAATAGCGTCATTCCGGCAAAGTGACCAGTAAGAGATCGTGCAAAATGATCAGATGGTTACTTTGCCTGGGAATGAATTTTTATCCATTGTTCATGATAAAATACTACTCAAAAGAATTTTCTTTGAAATGAACAAGACAGGTCGGGCTGATAATTTCTCCATCGAAAGGCTTGCTCTCGACACACAGCGGGGCACGAAGCTACAAAAGTTGGGAATTAAAAAATTTACTTTTAACAAAAAAAGCACATCATGCATTTTTTTATGTAAATAGGGGGCTCGGCCCCCTACGAGCTACGCTCGCCAACCCCCGTCCAGACACCGCAGACTCTAAATGCACGCTAATTTGATCGGCTTTAAAAAGATTTCGAAAGATTGAATTATAATTTAAAAAACAGTGGCGATCTCCCCATAAACGAATTTCTATTCATTTCTTTTTGATTGGGCAATTTTAACGCCAAATCCGCTGCGGTACTACTTGATTATCCTGTCGACCAATTTCGCCAAATTATATAAATCGCCAAACCACTCGCCAAATTATACAAATTGATATAAATTTTATTTTAAATAACGAAAGAACAAATAAATTCGTACAACATTAATAAAAACACAAATAAAACGTCGAAATAAAAATAACTTGATGACGTATACACGTGTAACAACATTTCAAAATAAGCTAATATAAAAAGAATTAAGTAAAGAGTGTCTTTGTCTCCTGGTATTTTTTAACAAAGCGAAAAGGAAGTTCTTTTAAATGAGACATTTTAAATTAATTCACAAAATATCAAATAAATGTCTAGCGCAATTTCTAAATTTAAACTTTTTTCAATATTATTTTGTGTTCATTTTATGTAATAACTATAATGTGACGTAAATATGACGTAATTTCTCCTAAGACTTCTAACGCATGTTAATGAATTTATTATTTTACAATATCCTTTCTCTTTTAAAATTCAGGTGTATACTTTTTATGACGTAATTTTTAATAAGTTCCTGCTTTATTTTTATTTATCCTGCTTATTATTTAATTCTAATTTGAAAGTTTTTTTCCTGTTTATAATAGTCACGTGTAAATAAATTTTTAATTTGAAGCAAACATTATTGCTTGCGCTTTTTATACAGTTGGCAACAGTTTAAATTAGTACAATTTTCTGAAATCTGTAAAAAATATCTATAGAAATGCTGAAAATTTGGATTTAAAATAGAAATAAAACCTGAAAAAATGAGTCAAAATAAAAAAAATAATGCAATCTACACTCCGGCAAATTCTAACGCATAAAATGATCTAAAAATTATTACACTGCCATGTACAGTTTTTGCTGCTATAAAACTTTTTTAGTGGAACGATTTTGTCCAACTTTAGCATTAAATAACTCTTAAAATAATTCTTCGATTTGAAAACTGTCTGCATCAGCGTATTTATCAATCATTTCTGTATAACGCCACCGATTTTCATATTTTTGTATGCATTATTTTTGTTAATATTAACGAAGAAAGGCCTCCGGTCACAAAAAAGCAAAACCGGCGGCGGCGGCGGCGTTGACAGCGGTAGTTACTTTTTTTTAGAATAGAGAGAAACTTAAAACTTTTGTATAAGCTATAGAGTAATTTATTAATTAATTTAGAAAGATTTTTCAAATATTTTCTGCACAAAAATAAGTTAAAAACAATAAATTAAGATAGTTTTATACAAATGAAATATTTATAAATTATCCATAATATCGCATTAAAAATGAAAAAAAAACAAAAAAAAAAACCTGGTGTTACAAACACAATTAACAATTCTAAGGATTTTGAAACACACCTTAACGCTTTATCTACTGAATTATGATCTACTGTATTTTTTTTTTCACGTAATATGTTTTTTTTTCAGTTAATACAATGAAAGTTAAAGGATAAACATAAAAGAAATACTCACTCGAGAAAAATTTAATTCCTTGGAGGTAATTAATTAAAGTGGAACTTTAAAGTACCGTCGGTACGCTATAACTGAAATATCGCAACAGAAAACCCACAAGGTATTTCAAATGGCACCAGAATTGCGGTAAAATATCTTCGATTTAAAACGTAGTACATGAAATATAGCGTTTTTCTTAATTACAAATAAATGGTTTGGCAAATTCCGGTGCCAGTCATTTATTTCAGAACTTAAGCATTGAAAGTGCTTTGATCCTAAAAGGGTTAAAAAACTGTTTCTTTTAGGGTTCGATCTTGATAGCAGTCCTTTAGTTTTGCGATGTCTATATTCCAGGGACAACATGTTCTCTTGCATCTCCACACATGCAATATATGAATTTACATACGCCATTTCTAGCATAGCAAAAAAGAGCCGGTGCCACAACTTTTTCGATTTCCTATAAAAAATAATAATGAAAGAGAAAAGAAATAATAGGGAAATTATTACTACACTACATTTTAGTAATTACATTATAAAACATATGAAAACGATGGATAACTACGCCTTCGAAAAGTAAACAACAAGTTTTTTCCTACACCCAGTGTACTGACGGTACTTATAAGTACCACTGAGTAATTTAACCGTTAAATCAAATACATACACCGTTCACCTAAAATAGCTAGTCAAATTGTGTTCTAAGATCATAATGAACACTAAAATTATACATATAGACTTTTTCTTAGTTACAAATAAATGGTTAGGTAAATTCCGGTGCCAATCATTTATTTCTACACTTTAGCATTGAAAATGCTTTGATCCTGAAAGGGTTACAGAAACTACTTTTTTTAGGTTTCGATCTTGATAGCAGCCCTTTAGTTATACGACGTCTATATTCAGGGACAGCATGTTCTCTCGCATCTCCACATATGCAATATATGAATATACATATGCCATTTCTAGCATAGCAAAAAAAGAGCCGGTGCGACAAGTTTTTCGATTTCTTATAAAAAATAAGAATGAAACAGAAAAAAAAATATTAGGAAAATTATTACTACACTTCATTTTAGTAATTACATTATAAAGCAGATGAAAACAATGGATCACAGTCACAAACACAGTCGAAAAGTAAACAAGAAGCTTTTTTCAACACCCAGTGTGCTGACGGTATTTATAAGTACCACTGAGTAATTCAACTGTTAAATCAAATTCATACACCGTTCACTTAAAATAACTAATCAAATTGTGTTCTAAGATCATAATGAACCCATAAAAAAATCCAACACTTATCTTATATCCTTTGCTATGTTTGCAGCAATAAAAAGACAAGCGTGACAATCTATACAAAATGTCGGCACAAAACACATCGACAGTTTCAAAGATAGCCTCCTTCCTCGCTAAAATAACAAAGATCGAACTACTGCTGCCATGTATCCGGATAAAGTGGAGTTAAAAGGGTGTTTTTGCAAAGTACCATTAGAATATTAATAATATTCACTATGGTGCAAAAGTTTAAAGTCAGTGATACTTATAAGTACTGCCAGTAGATAAAGTGTTAAAGTGAATGTCAGCGAATCGTTTTGAAGGAGTGAATCCCCTTTTCTCAGGCAAAATGTATGTACTACTATCAACAGAGCAGCAGCAGAACTGTTTCTGCTGTCTTAGTAGAAGCACACACTTTTTGTCTGTGAAAGATGCGCTTATTCCTACGAAGCACGTCGTTAGTATTAGTTTTATAGAGTGTTTTAAAATTTTTAGAATATTTAATCCAAACTATCATTTGAATCATCCTTATTGTCACCATCCGGATCACCAGATACATTGAGAGATGGAGTTTTTAGCAAATGTAGGGCTTCTCGTGGTAGATGTTCTAACTTTTTATTTATATTCATTTGTTAACTAGTGATCACTGGATTCGAACTTTAAAGTAAAAAAAAATTAAAACATCTCTGTAATTTTTTTCTCGGCTGCACTTAGTCTAGTAGTACTTTCTGTATCTTTTAAAGTCTTTATTCGTAGCTTCTTGTGCTTCCTCAGACATCTGTCCTATGGACAACAGAGCCGAGCATATAATTTCTGGTCCGTTAATCACATACTTGTATTACGTCGGGGGCATGTGGACACATGAATACTTCAAGACAAAATATCTGGCTATATCATGAGCAAATACAAGATAGTTTTCTACATCTATCTCATATGTACTGGATATTACTATCAAGATACTATGTAGTTTT
The DNA here is from genome assembly GCA_963932465.1 of Maratus speciosus. Lineage (NCBI taxonomy): Eukaryota > Metazoa > Arthropoda > Arachnida > Araneae > Salticidae > Maratus > Maratus speciosus. The sequence continues at coordinate 374,158,647 of OZ010788.1, read as the reverse complement.
TTTTAATCAAATCTACATCAATTCCTGTGATGTGAGCAGAAAGCTCTTGATTTTGAAAAAATCGCCTGGCGGTGCTGCCATCGTTTGAGTGACCGAGCTCTGGCTTAGGGTTGTCCAAATTAAGTCCGTGGGCTTCCAAATTCTTTTAGAATTCGAATTTTATTTTGAGGTACGATTTCTTTTTCTCTTTTTGCACAAACTTGCCTTATTTTAACGGGTAGCTTATAAAACATCCAAAAGACATTCGAATATACGTATCCATCCAGGTAGCACTGATAGGTCGAATTCTAAATTCTCAGTTTTTGTATCTCTGGATGTTATTTTATCAATTTTGTTAAATTGTTTTGACTTTGCGCCACATATGAAATATGTCATATTTCAAATTGTTTCTGTCAGAGCGTTACAAACTTTACCGTCTACCAAGGAACAAAGTAACTTGTGATTTATTTTTAATTATTTGATTTAATTGCTACATCACTGTCTTTGTGAATATTTTTTATCTGTTCATCCATTTTATTTTTTTCTCAACACACAATATGTTAGATTCCTTCACGAATTTTATTTTAATAGGCCTGCAATATCTAGTTGACGCATATCGCGGTTATTCCCATAGAACTCTTTTTTCAGATATAATTCGAAATGGAACTAGAGACGTAACGAATACGGCTGAATAACAGGCTTCTGAGTCACAGAAAGCTTGTTTGTAAGAGCTATGTCCCTCTGAAGTATGATCTAGAAGAGCCTGCAATGTAAGTGAATTACTAATTTCTGTTACTGTGATGTTTTTAGAATAACATTCTTTTTTTGACTCTTGCACAGTTTTGTAAGAGGGAAAATTTTCTGGGGTACTTCTTCTTATGTCATTATACTGTTCGCGAGATAATTTCGCGTCTATTAATACAGCCAGAACATCTTCTCCTGACAAAAGATGCTGTTGTGATTTTACAGATTTTTATAAGCATTTTGATATTTGATAGCTCACTTTGGACTTTTGAAACCTTTTGAGTCATAGGAAACATTTAAGGCCCGAATTTGTCCTTCAGACCTTAAACTCATACATGTCGTGTACACTAACGAATATGTACATCTAGAATCGTGCACTCGTTTTGCTCTTAATCTTTTTAATCGTTCCGAACACGTTTCAAAGGGAATCTGAGGCCTGCCACTTTTGCTTTTCAGTGGCGCTTCTGCTTGCTTTTTAAATCGGGGAAATGAAAGCGATTTGTCAAGTCACTCCTTTCTAATTCTAAAAAAACTTCTCCTTGTCTCGACAGGCTTTTGCCCATCGGAATTTATATTGAAACTAGAAAGGTAGCCCGTCAAAAATGACGGAAATTTAGATATAAAGATATATACAACTCATGTGCAAGAATATGAGTTTTTCTAGCTTGTTCCTCAGTGATAGATGAAAATAACACATTTTAAGAACGAAACACATTTGTGAAAAACTGTGTACAGTAGACCACTAATATGCACAGTTTGGTTCCAAGTAGTGTGCGGATTTGAAGCTTTTTGCGGTCATGACTATTCAATCTTTGTTTACATTTTTTTAAATTCATATATTGGACAATTTAGATTGGAAATTCTTAAAAACAAATAAATTACATACTTGAAGTAAGGTAAAAATTATTAAACTATCGTATATGATTTAATAAAATGGTATTATGTGGTATTATACGCGTGTGCTTCACGATCTTGGTGAAATTGGCTGCAACTTGTCATACTCATAATTGTGTGGACCACTATAGCAAAGAAGTAACCAGTTTTTAATAAAATTTCTGATATATAGTAGTTTACAAAAACTTGCGTAAAATTGCCGGCCGTTCTGATGTTATGTCAGTCCTATGAATAACATTTGTAACACTGAAGAGTGTCCATGTATATGTGGAATTTAGAAAAGCCTCTCCAAAGGAAAGGTCCTGAATTGGCATTGTATTTCCTCTAACTTCAAAGTTTAATCGAGCCCTGATGTTGTTTTCTGATATCTAATAAATACAGTTATTTTGAATATTACAACAGAATTAAACAGTTAAACTTACTTAACATAAGCCCGCTGTTACTTCAATGCTATTGTTTAGTATTAAGAAAGAAAATTATTTAAATTTTTGAAATCATGCATTTATAATTTTTTTCATTATTTAAGAACTATATAATGAAAAAATATGCTTTTGTTTTGAGTTCATAAATATGACAATAAAGTAATGCAACTAAGAGATATTTTAAAATAGAATCTTTGAGAATTGAAACCATAAACAAACGATACCGCCATTATTTTACCTACTATGACGTCATAAGAATATTCCATTGATTGGTGGAGAATCTACTTTGTGAATGATTACCTCAATGGTTTAATATTTTTTACGGTTCACGATGAATGAATCACTTGTGTTTGTTTAGGTTTATGGAATGAGGTATTAAACTGTCAACCTAATTTCAACTGAAGTTATCCTAGGATATATGTACTTTTTAATTGAAATTAAAAACAATGCTTTGATCTTGAAATAAAATGTTTTAGTTTATATAATTGGTTATTTCTATTAATTATTTATTTAGGTCCTTTTCCATTATAGCGCATTTTTTTAAAAGCTTGGCGCAATTCGGGCTCCAGAAAGTGAGATATGCTGCCAAAATATATAAACAGGTACGAAAACAAACCTGATGAATTTTTATTTTTGTTTATACATGTATTTATTAATTATTTATTTAGGTACTTTTCCACTATAGGGCACTTTGCATTTTTAGAAAAAGCTTGGCGAAATTCGGGCGTCAGAAAGTGAGATATGTTGCCAAAATATAGGTAAGAGTTCCATATTCTATGCTGTTTTTTTTTTTTTTTTTTTTTTTTTTTTCGCGAGCGTTTATTTTTGGCATTAATTGAATCGATGTGGTTGCAATTTTCAGCCTTTGGAGTTGCTTTTTTTCTGGAATGTACTTTTGTGTAATTTGTTTGCATTTATAGCATTTTTTTTTTCGGAAAAAATTATAACTTTTGTTTAAATTTGACATCTTCTATAATAATAAAGAAAGAAATTTGTGTGTGAGTGAGTGAGTATGTCGACGGTGTTCTCAAGAGACCACTGCACGTAGAGCTACAAAATTTGGGGAAACGGTACGTCTATATATGAAGTTTTGTACCTCGAAGCCCGATTTTCGATTTTTTGATTAGATTTTTTTTAATTTAATTTTTTATGCAATTTTTAGCGTTTTTTATGTTTCGAGGCGATTTTTCCATATAAGTGAGAAGAATATGGTTTCTTTCTTTTAACCCAATGTAGTAAATTTTGTTCTCTTTTCAAAAAAGTTTATTCGGAATTCGTGCAGCGATTTTTGAATTTTTAGCGAATTTTTTATGCAATTATTGAACAGCATTTAATAAGGAGGTTACCGTAGAGGGACACAGTTCTGTCGCCAAACGCCGCCAAGTTTATCGCCAACTTGGCGGTATATTGCCAAATTTGGCGACCAGAATGAGTCGCCAAAAGTGACGCCAACTTGGCGATATCTCTAATATTTCGAAAAATTCCCATAGACTTCCATTGTAAACCAATATGGATTACTTGCTTACAGAAAATGAACAAATTGAAATATTTTAATGCAACAAAAACTAATATTAACTTAAGGGATTACATTAATTATATTTAAGGGAATCCAAGTAAATTAAATTGTGAATAAAAGTAACATGATACAATGCTTAGATTATTGTATTTTATTGATATTTTCGACAAAAGGGTTGCCAGTGGTCATTTTGGTGAAAATTATAGTTGATAAATGAATTGAAATGGCTATATCCGTTAGAAAATAATGTAAACAACTCGCAAATTAAAAGAAAATAACTGTTATTTGTTTAATTAAAAAAAAGAATCAAAAACCTTTTTAATGCGAGATAAAATTTATAAAATGAAAATATTTAATTTAAATATGAAAGGAATGATTATAAAACTTAAAAAATAAATTAGTATGAAATAAGCAATTGATACATAATTTGGCGATTTTTCGCTTCGCCAGGTTAATAAAAATGTGCCTAAAAAAAACTTGAAGAAATAAAATTAAAGTAACAGTCTTTTAGTCCTTCTTTATTTTTTTATTCAATTTAATTATCATTTTTATGTAATTTTCCATCGTATGTCTTACAGGAGAAAGGCTTTATTTGTGAGTTACATGCTAATTAATTATTACCTTGGTCGCCAAACAATGCAATTTCAGGCCACAAAGGCAGAAGCGTGAAATAAGCCAGACGAAGGTCGCAATAATTTTTTTAAAGTATAGGAGAACATTTCGGAGTAAATCTTTATATTCAAATGTAAATTATATAAAAAGGAGTTAAAATTATAACTATGTAGTCAAGTATTTAAATTTTAATGTAAAAATGTGCCATATACACACATATTTTATAATCTTCGATAATCAAGCCACCACCAAATGACATATTTACTATATTATTGAAAGTTTTGTTCGCACAGGTGTCATATACGGTCCATGGTACAAAATGGGCTCCGAAATGGCGTTATTTTGCCTGACATGGTAACTCGGCTATTGTTGTTTATTTATTAATAAGTTGTTTATTTAATTTTATTTTCTTTTCTACAGTTATATAAACTGTTTTGTTCTATAGACGTTAATTAAACTTTTTATTATTTATTGCTATTTCCTTTTAAAATAATAGAAAATAATTTAAATATATATGTGTAACTGGTATTCAAAAACGATGTTTTCACCAAATTGGCGTGAAAAAAAAATCGCGCCAAACCCGGTTCGTATCTATGCCTAATAGTCATTTACATTATTGTGATTACTTAGTATCATGCAACAGATTGAAGAGTATTTAGTATATTTTTGATATATGGGCTTTGGTGAGTTAGAGAAAATGTCCTTGGCGAGTGAAGTGAATTTTACGTATATTTACTGGCAAACTATTTATTTTCATATACCTATAAGCATTTTTTTTCAATATTTATTTTATTTATTTATATAAAGAAGAGCTATTTATCTACCTTTAAATACGAACAGAAATAATTTGTGGTTCTACCTGATTATCCCGTAGACCAAAAAAAAAAAAAAATATCGCCAAACTATAAGATTAAATGCCTATAATGGGTGATCGTAAATGTCAAAATTACTTGACATTAAACACTTTACACATGTTTGTTACGTCATCAGGTGATTTTTAATTCGATATTTACGTTTCTTCGCGATCTGCTGCAATTTTTTGACATTCCATTTTTGACCTATAATACTAAAGTAATTTCTATCTTCATTTCAATAAAGTTTATTCGGATTTCGTATAACAATTTTCGAATTTTTCGGATATTTTGTATGTGATTTTTAGTGTATTTTAGCGATTTTCTACCAATTTTCCACATTAGTGAAAGACGTTGATAGAAGTTGAATCAACTTTCAATCTTCGAGCACAATATATAATTTTTCTTTCTCTTTTTGAAATTTGTGCAGCGATTTAAAGTTTTTTTCGCAATATGTTATTGTGATTTTCAGAGGTTTTTCGCGATTCGTGCAATTTTTTATGTACCCGGGCAACGCCGGGCAAGTTAGCTAGTATATAATAAATATATAAAATTATACATAAGCGCATAATATTTATTTATAGGTATATATATTATGTATGTATAAAGTATATCTCTATATGTAATATATATACATAAAAATAAAAGTATCTGTATAAACATCGTATTTTTTTTAACATGCGACATATATAACATTTATTAAATACTATATGTATGTTTATAAATATTTAAAGACCATGTTTTTCAGCCACCTTGAAAATTTGTTATAAGATGCTAAAATGGCTTTTTGGCGCTATTTTGATTCCTTCGCCAATTGCGTCAATCAGTACAGGATATGGAACTCTTCCCGAAATATATAAAGAGCTATGAAAAGAAATCTAATGAAGTTTTATTTTTCTTTATATATGTATTTATGGCACAGATGTCGGAACAGATGTCATATTCGCCCCATATTGGTGCGATTTTTTTCAGACGCCAATGTCATATACGCAACAGGCACTTAACTGGCGCCAAAGGGTCAATATTTTGCTTGATATGGTAACCCGGATGTTGTTGTTTATGCTGTTGATGTTTTCGCCAAATTGGCGTCAGAAAAAAATCGCGCCAATATGTTGCGTATATGACACCTGTGCCGTATTTATATACATAAAAAAATCATTTCTAACTATATATAAAAAAAATTTTATACAAATTACGGCACAGATGTGATATAGCACTGGCTTACTAGCTGACGCCAAAATGGTGTTATTTTGCCTCATATGGTAACCTGGCTATTGTTTTCTATTTATTAATTAATAACTTGTTTATTTACTTTTATTTTCTTTTTTTAATTCTATAAACTGTTTTGTTCTATAGATATTAATTAAACTTTTATTTATTTATCGTTATTTCTTTTTCAAAATGATAGCAAATAATTTAAATATATATATGTAACTGGTATTCGAAAGCGAGTTTTTGCCAAATTGGTGTCAGAGACAAAAACGCGCCAAACACGATGCGTATATGACATCTGTGCAGAAATTACTTCTGTTTATTTATAAAACTGGGTAAATAGCTTTTTTTACATTAAATAAATTGCATACATATGAAACAAATTTGTTGTGAGTATGAAACAGTAAATAGTTTGTCAGAAAATACGTTGGCAAACTTCTTTCTCGCCAAGAAACGTTTCTCTGAAGTACTGTACATAAGCGATGATTGTAGGAAATGCATTTTTAATTATGATGTGCGCTTTTATGTTTCTCTATATTTATGCATACTATACTGTGTGTATAAATGCCGTTGATATACAGGACTACACAAAGGAATTCGTAAGGTTTACTGAGTATGAGAGTAAATTGCTTAAAGGTGGTTTTTAAAGGAGTTATGCATTTTTACGATGAACTGCATTTAGTTTACTAAGAAATGTTTATTGAATATAGATAAAATGATATACAGGGTCATGCAAAGAATTGGATACATAACCGTCTACGGATGGTAATATTTGGAAATGTGATTTCAGTAGTTTTAAGAGTGTTTTAGTTTGAAATAAATTTTAGCTAAATAGTGGCGTGTAATAACGACACTATTGTCTATGGACGGTAACTGCTAAAAGCAATTTTTAAAATTTTTTATGCATTTTCAAAAATGTTTACTTAGTTATCTTATTTACATTATTTCCCTAAATAACGAAGTTTTGTTAAAGTATTCAGGAAGTGTTGGAAAGTGTTTCATATTCTATGCTTAACGCATGCTTTTTCTTTCTTGTTTAGAATTATTTTGCATTTATTTTATTCTTATTTTTTTAGTCTTAAACTGCTTTATAGAAACTTTAATATTTAATGTTTAAACTTTCGCTCCCCCCCCAACCTTAAATTTAGTAAAAACTATAGCGCAGATAGCGCAAAATAATAGACAATTTAGTACTTTTCCATTATAGAGGCTTTGGCGTTTTTTTAAAAAGCCTGGTGTAATTCGGGCATCAGAAAGTGAGATTTGTTGTCAAATCATATAAACAGTTTTGAAAACAAACTTGATGAGCTTTTTTGTTTTTTTATATATGTATTGATATTTTTTATGTACAAATTAATTCTGCTTTTGTATAAAATTAGGTAACTGGCTTTTTTATGTTAAATAAATCGCATAAATATCGAAAAAATGCGTGTGTACATAAAATGAAACAGTGGATAGGTTCCCGGAAAATATGTTGCCAAATTTCCTTTTTCGCCAAGGCACCTATACTGTAAAAGTACCTAAAGAACATTAAAATCGCCCAGTTAGGAGCTCAGACAGTACAGCGTCGTCTATTGGCGGTTATTTTATTAGTAACATCGGGAGGAAGATGTAAGGATGTACATTTTTATATATTACATTTTAAAATCTCACCCATAGATTTTGAAACAAATGGGTAAATGTGATCACAGATCACACAGAGGGTTTCGATTAATATTCGTTTGAAAATACTTTATACTTTTGAATAATCTGTTAGTTCCACATTTCGCAACCAGGGGCGCGCTCTATTTTAAGAAAAACCTCTGTCCGAACAAAACTCCGTTTTATATACTATCCGTAGATATATTAGTCGAGGGGATTGGCCCGATAGCACCCGAAATAAGTACGCTCCCCTGGAGGAAAGTGGAACAAAAATATGTAAGGCTATAGTGCATAATATGAAAGAATCGCCAAAGCGGTGTCGGGTAAAGTTGGAAAAGTGCTCCACGGGTGAAAAGGGAGGAGGTTAGAAAAATTGCTTAAAATACACAAGTTAGAGCCAGGAGGAGTAAATAATATAAGACTTTTTGGAAATTTTATGATTTGCCGTATGGTCAGAGGTATTCAGCTGTACGTATGCAAAAATCCATGTCTCAAACTTAATTAGGGGCTCTCTTAGAAAGAATTGCTTAAAATATATATGTGGTAGCTAAAAGGGTTAAACGTAACATTTTTTCAAGATTTTATGATTTGTCGCCTGAATTCAGGTGTTCTGCTATAAGTATACAAAATTTGAAATCTCCAATTTAATAAGGGGCTCAGTTAGAAAGAATTGCTTAAAATACGCATGTGGGAGACCAAAGGGTTAAATGTACGATTTTTTGCAAAATTTTATGATTTGTCGTATGATGTGTGGTGTTCAGCTATAATTATGCAAAAAATTCACGCCTCCAACCTAAATAAGGCCTCTCTTAGAAAGAATTGTTTAAAATGCACATGTGGGAGCCCAAAGGGTTAAATGTACGGCTTTTTCAAAATTGGTTTGTCATTTGATGTGAGATGTTCAGCTATAAGTATGCAAAATTTCACGCCTCCAACCTAATTAGGGGCGCACTTAGAAAGAATAGTTTCAAATACACATGTGGGAACCCAAAGGGTTAAATGTACGGCTTTCTCAAATTGTTTTGTCATTTGATGTGAGATGTTCAGCTATAAGTATGCAAAATTTCACGCCTCCAACCTAATTAGGGGCGCACTTAGAAAGAATAGTTTCAAATACACATGTGGGAGCCCCAAGGGTTAAATGTACGACTAAAAAGAAATTTTATGATTTGTCATTTGATGTGAGATGTTCAGCTATAAGTATGCAAAATTTCACGCCTCCAACCTAATTAGGGGCGCACTTAGAAAGAATAGTTTCAAATACACATGTGGGAGCCCCAAGGGTTAAATGTACGACTAAAAAGAAATTTTATGATTTGTCATTTGATGTGAATGTTCAGCTATAAGTATGCGAAATTTCACGCCTCCAAACTAATTAGGGGATCACTTAGAAAGAATTGTTTAAAATACACATGTGGAAGCCCAAAGGGTTAAATGTACGACTAAAAAGAAATTTTATGGTTTCTCATTTGATGTAAGGTGTTCAGCTATAAGTATGCGAAATTTCACGCCTCCAACCTCGTTAGGGTCTCACTTAGAAAGAATTGTTTAAATACACATGTGGGAGACCAAAGGGTTAAATATACGACTTTATCAAAATTTTAGGGTTTGTCATTTGATGTGAGGTGTTCAGCTATAAGTATGCAAAATTTCACGCCTCCAACCTAATTAGGGATTCACTTAGAAAGAATTGTTTAAAATACACATGTTGGAGCCCAAAGGGTTAAATGTACGGCTTTTTCAAAATTTTATGTTTTGCCATTTGGCATGAGAAGTTCAGCTATAAGTATGCAAAATTTCACTCCTCCTACCAAAAATAGGGGCTCACTTAGAAAAATTGTTTCAAATACACATGTGGGAGCCCCAAGGGTTAAATGTACGACTAAAAAGAAATTTTATGGTTTATCATTTAAAGTGAGGTGTTCAACTATAAGTATGCGAAATTTCACGCCTCCAACCTAATTAGGGGCGCACTTAGAAAAAATTGTTTAAAATACACACGTGGGAGCTTGAAGTACGACTGAATGTACGACTTTTTCAAAATTTTATGATTTGTCATTTGGTGTAAGGTGTTCAGCTATAAGTATGCAAAATTTCACGCCTCCAACCTAATTAGGTGCTCACTTAGAAAGAGTTGTTTAAAATACACATGTGGGAGCACAAAGGGTTAAATGTAAGGCTTTTTCAAAATTGGTCTGTCCCTTGATGTGAGATTTTCAGCTATAAGTATGCAAAATTTCACGCCTCCAACCTAATTAGGGGCTCACTTAGAAAGAATTGTTTCAAATAAACATGTGGGGGCCCAAAGGGTTAAATGTACGGCTTTTTCAAAATTGGTTTGTCATTTGATGTGAGATGTTCAGCTATAAATATGCAAAATTTCACGCCTCCAACCTAATTAGGGGCTCACTTAGAAAGAATAGTTTCAAATACGCATGTGGGAGCCCCAAGGGTTAAATGTACGACTAAAAAGAATTTTTATGGTTTGTCATTTGATGTGAGTTGTTCAGCTATAAGTATGCGAAATTTCACGCCTCCAACCTAATTAGGGGATCACTTAGGAAGAATTGTTTAAAATACACATGTGGGAGCACAAAGGGTTAAATGTACGACTTTTACAAAATTTTATGGTTTGTTATTTGATGTGAGGTGTTCAGCTATAAGTATGCGAAATTTCACGCCTCCAACCTAATTAGGGGTTCACTTAGAAAAAATTGTTTAAAATACACACGTGGGAGCTTGAAGGGTTAAATGTACGACTTTTTCAAAATTTTATGGTTTGTCGTTTGATGTAAGGTGTAAGTATGCGAAATTTCACGCCTCCAACCTAATTAGGGGATCACTTAGAAAGAATTGTTTAAAATACACATGTGGGAGCACAAAGGGTTAAATGTACGACTTTTACAAAATTTTATGGTTTGTTATTTGATGTGAGGTGTTCAGCTATAAGTATACAAACTTTCACGCCTCCAACCTAATTAGGGCTCACTTTGAAAGAAATACACATTTCGCCAAGTTGGCCGACATTTGGCGCTACTGTGGTAACACTGCATTTGTATTTTTCAACAATTACTCATTTCAATGAGGCGGTCCTACCGGAATCGTGAGGGACACACAGAGACTTGGATTTTATATAAATAGACTTAAAACATTTTAGATTTTTTTAAATCTATAGATCTACTATGTTCGCAGTTTGTCTTATTCTGGAGATCTTTTACCAAAAAATCCTATTTTTTTCAAAAGTTTTTTCTTTCGCACGTTTTATGATATTCAGAAGTTCTCTTCTGGTAATATATAATGCATTTAAATTCATCCACCCCCCCCAAAAAAAAAAACAATACGTAATCATGATTATGTACTTACACTAACAAAAAATTGAGGATGATTAACTATAAAAATGACCATACAATTAAGAAAGGAGCAAAAAGGAGCAAAAGTTTCTGAAATATTTACCATTTTAAAACTCAAACCTAGTAAATAAAATTATAGTTGATTCTTAACCTGCTTTAACTCATAACTAAAATTTTGTAGACAAATGTTTGTAGACACTGCTATTTTTTTTTTTTTTTTTATAAATGCCACTACTATATATTCCAAATGTCAATTTATCTATAAATATCATATTAAAAAATATATATAAGTTAATGTATTTTTGTAACATACCTGAAGTTGAAGGTTCCATAGTCCAAAAACATTATTTTTAAATTACTACAGCGTAATTAACAAACGAATGTTGAAACATAATTATTGATTTTTTTAGGTGCGTTCGTAATTATATAAATACGTAGCACCTATAGTCGTCGTTCAGTCCGTCCGTCCGTCCGTCTGTCCGTCCGTCTGTCCGTCCGTCTGTCTGTCCGCATGTAACAGAGCAAAAACTACCCAACCGAATGGTCTGAAATTTCAAATATATGATTGTTGCAAAATTTTGTCGAGCCATTTCAAATTTTATGAAAATCGGATGTATAGTTTAATTACAGGGACAGTCAAAAGTTTTTCTTTACATTACGGCCATTGGGAAAAATTATTGCAAGTGGATTTTAATGATATTAGAGCCTTCCGAATGATCTGAAATTTTAAAGATATAATTGTTGCAAAATTTTGTCGAGCCATTTCAAATTTTAGGAAAATCGGATGTATAGTTTAATTACAGGGACAGTCAAAAGTTTTCTTTACATTACGGCCAATGGGAAAAATTATTGCAAGTGCATTTTAATGATATTACAGCCTTCCGAATGGTCTGAAATTTTAAAGATATAATTGTTGCAAAATGTTGTTGAGCTATTTCAAATTTTAGGAAAATCGGATGTATAGTTTAATTACAGGGACTGTCAAAAGTGTTCCGAAAAAATTATTGGAAGTGCATTTTAATGATGTATCAGACTATGCACTTTATGAAGTGCAAAAAAATACACATTCAGTACAATATGGGGTGCAAAAAATAATTATAAAACTAGTTATAGTACGAACGCACCTCATTTGCCACGTTTGACGAGCAATTTCCAACTTGTTTTTCATTTATTATCATCGTGCGATATGAAATTTAATTTCTTACTTTAATGACGACCAAGATAACTTTGTACACGTTTAAATACTAGGCAGATGTTTACTGACATCTGCTCTATTAAAGTGACCCATGTCGGTAGTTCAAAAAAGAATTTCATTTTTTCGATTTTTTGCCAGATTTGAAGGCTTCTTGCGCCATTGTGCGACATTGCAGTCTGCATGTCTACTGTTCGTACTTGTATTTGTTGATCTGTTACATTCCTTTATTTATATTATAACTGTTTACTTTATCTTGTAACGATTTAATACTTAAACTATTACAAAACATAATACTTATTCTATGTGCGTAATTTTAGCTGGTGTTGATCACATATACATTCTGAACCAATGTGATTTGTTCATTTACCTTATGCGGTCATTTTACCCAGCCTAGGGGTCAGAGTGGATATGTTGTAGTTTATCACTTAAAATAATGTGTACATTTTAAAATAAATTAAAAATATAAAACAGCAATTGAAAATAAAGTTACTATAGTTACTATTGGTATTTGTTTCTAAAACTTTATTATTAAAAAGGTATCATAAAAATTCATGAAACTTTAGAGTGGCCACTTTACCCTTACTTCCCCTACAGAGCAGCCTGCTTGGGAACTCTGGTTAGCAGCTATTGCATAGTGAGATAATTTTTAAGTATTTTATGAGTCTAATCCCGACAAACAAAAAATTGTTTATTTTTTACAGTATTAATGTAACTTGAGTCACAATAGAAAAATAAAATACCGCTAAGTAATAAGCTGAAAGACAGATGATTATTTCAGAAATGTAATAGAAATGTAAAAATATCAACGTTAAAAGCACCAATAATTTTAAATTTTTAACAGATCGGTTTCGGTAGCATATAGAATTGCGTCATCAGTGGTAAGGATGGTGGCTCACATACATAGGAGGATGTGTACGATTCAAGTTAAAAATTTATTGACCAATAGGAAAACAGAGTATTGCAGGTTGCAGGTAACGGTAACAGCCAACAGAAAAATAGATGGGAGATGGAACCGAAGTTGTGAGAAATTGCCTAAAAAAAAGATAAATATGATGTTTTTATGTAATATTTCCAACCATCTGATCATGGGGTGGGGGGGAGCGAATTCATCATTAGCAATAATTTCAAAATTTTTATAAAAATCAAATGCTTCAAGTAAGTTAATTTCAAGGTTTTTTTTCTTTTTAAGCAATTTCTCACTATTTCGTTTCCATTTCCCGTATTTTTTCATATTGGTTGTTACCTGCAATCCTCTGTTTCCCTATTGGTCAATAAACCTTTAACTGGAATCCCCATCTCTCCTATATATGTGTGTAAGTTTTCGCCATCCTTAGCACTGAGGATGATATGCTGTATTCTACTGAAACCTTAAAATTTAAAATTATTGGTGCTTTTAACGTTGATATTCTTACATTTCTATCATATTGCCCGAAGCTCCATCTTAATAATTGTAGATGATTAGTTTATTTAACGTTGAATTTGTTCGGCGAGAGTCTAAATGTGAAGATCTCCCTTCCCTAGTTGACAATAATTATTATAATTGTAAATAAGTTTAACAGTTAATAGTACTTTCGTTTTCTCTTGTTGTTTAGAAATGCTGTATACAGTTGACTTCAAAATGATGTGAACACCCAGTTTTTCAACCATAAAAAAAGGAAAAAAATGCTACAAAAGGAACTTAAGACTTAGGGATGTCAGAAACAGCATAAATACTTATGTTTTATAACAGATTATAATTAAAACAATCACTTTTATAAGATGTAAACTAAAAATACTCCATTTTAGGACGTTGCATGATGGCATGAACAATGACTAAATGTACAATTTTGTAGCCAGTGTATGCATCAGATTTTTCAATTAATTCAAAAACACGGCAAGCCATGAAGCGGACCAATTCTGTTGTTGCATTTTAATATCTTTCTTTCAACTTAGAGTTTATGGCATCGTTTAATTCTTAAATTGTGTCATATTGTTTCCCATTTGAATAAAAGGCTCTATCCAGTAGATTCCACACGTTTTCCATGGGGTATTAAAAAAGAGAAACACATGTCCATGATATCATATGTACACCGTTATTCAGAATTCATTTCCAAATATTTTTTGTTTCGTGGATGGATGCATTGTCCTGCTGGAAAACCATTAAAAGTACAACAATTGCCTAAACGAAAGGCAAGAAGTTATCTTCAAGTAGCTTAATGCATTTATTCAGAGATAAACACAGCACTGAATTTAATACCACATCAAAATTCAGCCCAATACATGGGTGAGCTTTCACCCAGATCGTGTCAGTATTCCTTGTTGCATTACATTATGTGTGTATATTACATTTCTCTTAAGACCAACCGTCAGGACCATCCAAATTGAATTTCTTTTCTTCACAAAATATTAATATTTGATATTTAAGCCTCCAGGACATGCGATCTTTTTCAAACTCGAGGGCAGTTTGCTGGTGCTTTATTGTCATACGTGGTTCATGTCTTACTAGGGAAGGTCCCCTACTGCCAGATCTGGATTTTGTCGAGAATTTTTCAATTCAATTAACTCTTTTAAATTCTGAAATTCTATAAATAATTTTGCAAAAGCAGGTGCGTCTTAAGTATAATGATCATGTCTATCAAGTTTGTAGCACAAATAATATCAATGAAATTGTTAGAATGTTTTTGTTTGTGTATCCTTTAAAATTTCATAATTTTTAATTGTTCCATGCGACATTAACATAAAAATCATTAACATAGTCTTAAAAACAACAAATATGTTCAATTAAGTGTTGCTATCGTTAAGAGTTCAATTTAATACGCATTTTATAACGTCTTTAGAACATTCTTCTCTTCCATCCAATTAAATATCAAAATGAAGTTTTTACTTGTAACTGTATTATTAAAATTTCAATTTTAGAATGTTTGTTGCGTCTGCACCCGGTTTTATATTGATTTTTTAAAACTGTTCTGTGCGAGATTTTGCACCTGAGAAGTAACAGTAATCTCAAATTGCAAGTTTTTGTAGCTAACAATTCTAATCAAACAGCAATTTAGAACGTTTTAAAAATATTGTGAGCTCGTTTCATCTTTAAAAATTTCGACCTTTTTAAAAAACCGATAAAGCGAACATTACATCTAGAAAATATCAACCTTTACAAGTTTTAAGCATCTAGCTTAAAGAAAATCATATATATTGAAATTTTAGAGTATGTTGTAGACCTTCACTCCCCGGGAGTAGTGATATGGACGTAAAATATAGCCTATGTTTGAGCAGATACTGTCACGGTTATTTTGCAACAATATTTTTGAAATCACTTCGGTAGTTCAAGAGATTACCCCTACAAACAAACAAACATGTTACTTCTTTGTAATATGATTAAACACTGTTTTACTTATATTTAACATAATATTATAATAAATTAAATATTTCTTCTAAAAGTAAGTAAAATGTATGTGAAATTATATATTACTTTAATAAGGTAAATTTTATTAAAAAAATATTAATAATTGCGTATTTTTATTACAAATATGCCGAATTTGAAGAAAACATGCAGTAAAACATTTCTTTCCAGTATTACAGAACAAATTCAATTAAATATGGCCATGTAAAATAAATATCGTTCAAACAAGAGCCATACAAATAAAATTACATATCATATCTCTTCTCTCTATTCTAAAGAAAAGTGACTACCGCTGTCACCGCCACCGCCGGTTTTGAATTTTTTGTGACCGGAGGTCTTTCTTCGTTAATATTAAGAAAAATAATGCATACAAAAATATGAAAATCGGTAGTATTATACAGAAATGTTTGATAAACACGCTGATGCAGACAGTTTTCAAATCGAAGAATTATTTTAAGAGATATTTAATGCTGAAGTTGGACAAAATCGTTCAACTAAAAAAGTTTTATAGGAGCTAAAACTATTCATGGGAATTTAATCATTTTTAGATCATTTTATACGTTTGAAGTTCCCGGTGTGCAGACTGTATTTCTTTTTTTTTTAGTTTGACTCTTTTTTGAGGTTTTATTTCTATTTTAAATTCAAATTTTCGGCATTTCGAGAGATGTTTTTTACTTATTTTAGAAAATGCTATTATTTTAAACTGTTGCCAACTGTATAAACAGCGCAAACAATAATGTTTGCTTAAAAAATATTTATACGTGTAAATAAATTAAAAATTTATTTACACGTGACTCTTACAAACAGAAAAAAACATTTGGAATTAGAATTAAATAATTATGTTCAAAAAGCAGGAACTTATTAAAAATTACGTCATAAAAACAATATTTACACGTTAATTTTAAGAGAGAAGGGAAATTGTAAAATAATAAATTCATTAACGTGCGTTAGAAGCCTTAAATAGGAAAAATTACGTCATATTTACGTCACATTACAGTTATTACATAAAATGAACACAAAATAATATTGCAAAACAGTTTAAATTTAGAAATTGCGCTATACATTTATTTGATATTTTGAGAGGATACTTTTCAACTATTTTTGTTAGAAAAGCGCAAATAATATTTCATTTCTAACAAAAGTATTTTCACCTGAATATTAAAAAGAGAAATAATAGTTTGGTCAAAATTACGGCAGATTAAAAACGATTAATTTAAAATGTCTTATTTAAAGGAACTTTCTTTTCACTTTGTTAAAAAATACCGAGAGACAAAGACTCTGTTTACTTAATTCCTTTTATATTAGCTTATTTTGAAATGTTTAACTTATTTTACTTATTCAAAGACGAAAACAGCGACTGTATCTTTGGTATTATTTAGCGATCCCGTGGACCAAAAATCTATCATTCGCCAAACTATAAGATTAAATGCCAATAATGGTTAATCGTAAATGTCACATTAACATGACTTTAAGCAAGTTACACGTGTCTATTTGTATTTGTATTTTTATTTTTATTAATTTTGCATTAATTTATTTGTTCTTTCGTTATTTATAATAAAAATTATGTCAATTTGTATAAGTTGGCGAGTTGTTTGGCGATTTATATAATTTGGCGACGGGATAATCAAGTAGTACCGCAGCGGATTTGGCCTTAAAATTTCCCAATCAAAGAGAAATGAATAGAAATCCGTTTATAGCGAGATCACCACTGTTTTTTAAATTATAATTTAATCTTCCGAAATCTTTTTAAAGCCGATCAAATTACCATACATTTAGAGCCTGCGGTGTCTGAACGGGGGTTGACGAGCGTAGCTCGTAGGGGGCAGAGGCCCCTAGTATCAAAAATAAATTTAAATATGAATTCCACGTTAAGTATAAGCTCAAACTCAATAGACATTTTGAAAATAACTTATTTTTTTTAGATATCGCACACTGATTAGTTTTTTTTTTCATTCTAAACATTCTAGAAGGGAAGTTATAAGAAAAATATATTTATTTACATTTCTTTAGTAAAAGACACATGATAATTTAAAAATAAATATTTCATGCATCCATACTTTCATATATGCATTTAAAGTCAGTGATTTCGACTAAGAAACATTTTACGATAAAAGAATCTCTTTAGATTTTTTTCCCTTTTAAGTTCATTGCCATAAATGCATTTGAAAATAAAAAATCTAAATTGCCTTAAAAATATTTCCATAAGATTTTGAGTATGGAATTTGAAAATTTGAGAATATATATTTATATCCAGATAATGTCTTTGTTGTTTTAAAATACCTTTAAGTTCGAGCTCTATATTTTCCTCTAAAAAAATAATAAATAGTTATTTAGAAGTTAAGTTGAATATTCTCGCATCTGAAAATATTTTACATAAAATTTTTGAATGTATAAACGTGAATATTCCAGAATTGTCATCTATCCAAAATATTCGGTAACTTTTTAAAAAATTATAATCCTTCTGTATATAAAAAAAAGTTTTGATTTGGAAATGGACCAATGAACATCTGCGTAGATATTCCGGGTTGATCCGCATCCAATTTGAATGCTTAAGCATGGCCTTTCATCGTTAATATTAAGAAAACTGTTGCATACAAAGTAACACAGTAAAACATTTCTTCCCAGTATTACAGAACAAATTCAATTAAATATGGCCATGTAAAATAAATATCGTTCAAACAAGAGCCATACAAATAAAATTACATATCATATCTCTTCTCTCTAGTCTAAAGAAAAGTGACTACCGCTGTCACCGCCGCCGCCGGTTTTGAATTTTTTGTGACCGGAGGTCTTTCTTCGTTAATATTAAGAAAAATAATGCATACAAAAATATGAAAATCGGTGGTATTATAGAAAAATGTTTGATAAACACGCCGATGCAGACAGTTTTCAAATCGAAGAATTATTTTAAGAGATATTTAATGCTAAAGTTGGACAAAGTCGTTCCATTAAAAAAGTTTTATTTGAGCAAAAACTATGCATGAGAATTTAATCATTTTTAGATCATTTTATACGTTATAAGTTCCCAATGCGCAGATTGCATTTAGTTTTCTTATTTGACGCATTTTTTGAGGTTTTATTTCTATTTTTAATTAAAATTTTCAGCATTTCGAGGGATATTTTTTACAAATTTTAGAAAATGTCATTAATTTAAACTGTTGCCAATTGTATAAACAGCGAAACAAATTATCATATCAAATATTTCTTCAAATTAAAAATTTATTTACACGTGACTATTACAAACAGAAAAAAAAAACTTTAAAATTATAATTAAAGGATTACATGTTAAAAGCAGGAAAATTACGTCATAAGAACCATATTTACACTTGAATTTTACGTCATATTTAAAATGCCCAAAAATATGGTAAAACAATTTAAATTGAAAAATATATTTGCGCAAGATATTTTGAGATAATCTTTTCAACTATTATCGTGAATTCGAAGACAGCGCAAATAATATTTCCTTTTAACAACAAAAGTATTTTTACGTGAATATTAATAAGAGAAATAAAAGTTTGGTGTAAATTACGTCAGATTTGAAACGAAACATTTAAAATGAATTATTTAAAAGAACTATCTTATAGCGCTGCTAAAAAATACCGGGAGACAATGACACTGTTTATTTAATTCATTTTACATTAGCTTATTTTCCAATAACTAATGTGTTTAATTAAATACAAAAACAGCCATTGTATCTCTTAACAGCAACAGATTTGGTCTTAAAAATCCCCAATCCAAGAAAAACGAATGGAAACCCGTTTACAGAGAGATCGCTACTGTTTTTTTTTTTTTTTTGTTTTTTTTTAAATTTTAATTCAGTATTTTTAAAGCCGGTCAAATTCGTGCAATTAGCGCGCTTTTTGGATTTTGGTGTGCCTGAACGGGGGTTGGCGAGCGTAGCTCGTAGGGGGCAGAGCCCCCTAGTAAATAAAATAAATAAGTCTGCTTATGTGTTATGCATTTATTTAATAAATCGTTTGACAATGAAATAACACAAAACAATACTTGCACAATTCAATGTAAAAAGCATAAAATATCCCCAGTCTTTTAGGGGGAGAAACCTTTACACTATGGATGCAGGGAACGCAACGATATCGTTTATAATGATTCACACTATAATTAAAATATGGATAACGAGGCTGCAGAGAACTGAAATGAAATAAATTCATTTGCGATTAACAGAATAATAAATTTTAAACTCATACGATACTTGAGTTATTTTATCGAGTACTTCTTCTACACACACACTTATATGTTCAAAATGATATGATGTTTTATGAGGTGATGAGCGGCGAAAACGGATGATGTGTGTACTAACGAATGAAAATGTTTAACGTGCTCATGTTTATGAAGTATTGTTAAGTTGTGTAATACATTTTTTGTACATGTATTCTTTGTATATAGTTTTATCTTTTAATATAATATTTTAAAAGTGGAATGGTGTCAGGTTCAGTTCTCTAAAAGTGGTGCATGAAACGGAATTCGAGTTATAACGCGCACAAAAGTGAGAAGCTACACGTGTAAGAGATCTGCTATGTTAAACTCTAAAGAATATGCTGTTATTGTTCCTTATTACGAGTAATGATAAATGGTGAAGAAGAATCTATTTTTATTTACGTTCTTGATCAAGTTTATGCATTTCTTGAATGTGAGCTTTTATTTTCTTTTTGTTCTTAAAAATGCTTAAAATTGCTAAAATTAAGAATTGAAAGCAGCTTTAAAAACAAAAAAGTCTTCAAAGATTAAAAATCATCATTGATTAATTTTTGATGATATAGCAGATAGCAAAAATTAATACAGACTCGGAAAATTTACTGAACTAGGGGTCTCTGCCCCTTCCAAGCTACGCTCGCCAACCCCCGTTCAGACATCGCAGAATCTAAAAGCGCGCTAATTTGATCGATTTTTAAAAGATTAGAGAAGATTGAATTATAATGAAAAAACCTATAGCGATCTCCCTGTAAACGGGTTTCCATTCAATTCCCTTTGATTGCGAAAATTTAATGCCGAATCAGTTGCTGTTAAGACATCCAGTGGTTGTTATTGTGTTTGGTTAAAGAAGATCAGTTAAACATTTCAAAATAACCTAAAATAAAATGAATTAAGTAAACAGAGTCTTTGCCGACCGATATTTTTTAACAGCGTTATAAAACGATTGATATAATACAATTTACTACAATTACTACAATTTACTGCTTTAACACCTTCAAGGGCGATGGTTCAATTTTGTAACATTTAATTTTAATCCTTAAATGCCATATTGGCACCAGAATATTGGAATGAAAATTTTCCTTTTATTAAGTAACTGAACAAAAGCATTTTCGTATTTCGAAATTTGTTTGTAAATTCGGGTGACATTCACGGATTTCAACATTTTACGAATAGTAGTACCTTGCCCCTGAAAGGGTTAATCGATATTAATGTATTTATTATTTTAAAGTTTCCTTTCTCTTTTAATATTCACGTGTGAATACAATTTTCAAGACATAATTTTCAATATTTTCCTGCTTTTAACACGTACTCATTTAATAGTAATTTTAAGGGGTTTTTTTCTGTTTTTAATAGTCATGTGTAAATAAATTTTTAATCGTTAGGAAATATTATTCTTTGCGCTGTTTTTAGAATTGAAAACAATCTCTATAATAATAGCCTAAGTCATGTGACTATCATCAACAGTTCCTTCGTTTTTCATAAGAAAGGTTTCCATTTTGATTAAAGATTCAAAGTTACTTTTTCGAGTAAAACCACATAAAACTTGCCATGATCGCAAAGAATTCTTGGTACTTTTATGTTAGCTGGGTTAAAATCCGGCCAATAGCTTTTTTTTTTAACTCGCCAGTTAGCATTTTTTTTTATTTTTCGAGTGGTAAATTATAACGGTACTACTTGGTTATCCCATCGACCAAAAATCTATCGCCAGACTAAGATTAAATGCCAATGATATTTGATCGTAAATGTCACATTCACTTGACTGTAAGGAAGTTACATGTGTACGCCATCAAGTGATTTTTATTTCGACGTTTTATTTGTATTTGTATTTTTATACTAATGTATTTATTCTTTCGTTATTAAAAAAAAAAAATACGTCAACTTGTATAATTTGGTGAGTGGTTTGGCGATTGACTTATAAGCGGGCTCTCATCTCAAGCACACAAGTCATATGTTTGTTGTTCAATAAATAAATTTATCAAATAAATGTCTGGCGCAATTTCTAAATTTAAACTGTTTTGCAACATTATGTTTTGTTCATTTTATGTAAAAACTGTAATGTGACGTAATTTCTCATATTTAAGACTTCTAACGCATGTTAATGAATTTATTAAGAAAGTTCTTTTAAATAAGACATTTTAAATCTGACGTAATTTTTACCAAACTTTCCTTTCTCTTTTTAATATTTACGTGAAAATACTTTTATTAGAAATGAAATGTTATTTGCCCTGAAATAGTTGAAAAGATCATCTCAAAATATCAAGTAAATGTCTCGCGAAATTCTTAAATTTAAACTGTTTTGCAATATTATTTTGTGTTCATTTTACGTAATAAGTGCAATGTGACGTAAATGTGATGTAATTTTTCCTACTTAAGACTTCTAACGCATCTTAATGAATTTATTATTTTACAATATCCTTTCTGTTTTAAAATTCACGTGTCAATATAGTTTTTATGACGTAATTTTTAATTATTCCTGCTTTTTATACGTAATTATTTAATTCTATTTCGAATTTTTTTTCTCTGTTTATAATAGTCACGTGTAAATAAATTTTTAGTTTGAAGCAAACATTATTGTTTGCGCTCTTTATACAGTTGGCAACAGTTTAAATTAAAACCATTATCTAAAATCTGTAAAAATATCTCTCGAAATGCTGAAAATTTCAATTTAAAATAGAAATAAAACCTCAAAAAGTCAGTCAAATAAAAAAATATATACAATCTCCACACCGGGAACTTCACACGTATAAAATGATCTGAAAATGATTAAATTCCCATGAATAGTTTTTGCTCTTATAAAACTTTTTAAATGCAATGATTTTGTCCAACTTTAGCATTAAATATCTCTTAAAATAATTCTTCGTTTTAAAAACTGTCTGCATCGGCGTGTTTATCATACATTTCTCTATAATACCACCGATTTTCATATTTTTGTATGCAATATTTTTCTTAATATTAACGAAGAAAGACCTCCGGTCACAAAAAATTCCAAACCGGCGGCTGCGGCGGCGGTGACAGCGGTAGTCACTTTTTTTTTAGAATAGAGAGATTCACTTTCGAAATCAAAAGTTCAGAATACGAAGATAAAATTCATAAAGTTAATAGACAGAGAGCTGGCAGCACAGACAATGACCTCACCGAGTTCACTGATGAAATTCTAGGATTAGTTAAATCTTGATTTGCATATTAAAACGCAATTAGTCTGCCAAGTCATATCTTGGTGGAAAACACCGAAAAACCCGATTTTAGCGGCTGACTCGTAGGTTTACCATTGTGTTTTTCTGCTTCCAGTCCTCCATGTTTTCATATCTTTTGGTGCAGAAAAACAAAATGGTAAACCTGTAAGGTATCGTTACTCCGTTATAGAGGCACTTTATTTGAATGAGAACGTGCCGCCAATGTTTTAACATTTGTAGCGTGAAGAGCGACATCTGTACTTTATTTTTCCGTTATATGATTGTTGTCTACAGTTAGCTGCGTCCGCGAGTCTTTATGCAAATTTTTAGGGCATTTGACTCAGTCTGCAAGAGTATAAAAGGCGAAGTCCTGATGAGTGAAGTCAGTTCCTTGGAGACGGTTTAAAACTAGAGAGACGAATCCACCTAGCGAGTTTTGAAGTCAAAGAGGGAGAGTGCCGTTGGGTAAGAACTATTTTTAAGTCATGCTTAGTGAGTTTGCCCTGTTGATGTGAATAAAATATGTCGGCTGCCACGGGCGGCATTTCAGGCTAGCTGGTGTGCATGACTGTTTAGAAAAAAATTGAATCTGCTTCATCAGGCCACTCACCCTATTTTAGTTTCAATAAAATGATTTTATCCTATAAGGCTTGTGTAATGACTATGACGACACGTGGCGGTACTGCCGGGTCCGTCACAAACCTACGGGTCAGCCGCTAAAATCGGGGTTTCAGGTGTTTTCCACCAAGATATGACTTGGCAGACAGATTGCGTTTTAACACTTTAATGCATAGGGTAGAATGCGTTCCCGAAATTTCATAATTCAGATAATCGGAATTCATACCAGAAAATATAAATGGTAAATTTCGGTTTATTTAATAACGAAATGGCTGTTATTAAATGGAGTGAAATTTTCTTTTTTATTTTTATGGTGGAAATACGGAATATGTGAATAAAAAATCCAATAAATAGGGAACAATTATGGTATCATAAACGATACCATATGCATTTAAGGGTTAATATGCGGTTCAAAATTTAACTAATCCCAGAATTTCATCCGTGAATCCGATGAGGTGATTCTCTGCACCCGGACTCCGGTCTATAAGGTTGTTTTTTCAGTTAACAATATAATAACGATTTGAAGTGCTTTGGACATTGATATTTCCAGCTCATCAGATGCCTTGACTGCCACAATAAGTTCTATCCTTTGTGATTTAGATAAGTTAAAAGCAAATATTTTACATAAAGGTAATGAAGACTCTATACTTGATAGGATATGAAATTATAATAATGTGAGTAGTATTTCCAATAGTAAAGACATATCTAAAAAATGTTTCTTGTAGTCAAAATGTTGAAAAGTGGATTAGTTATTTAAAAGACATCATTTAAATGTTTAATTTAAATTATTTTCAAAAATTAATATTAGCGAATAGATGCATTTCAGGAAAAGCTAAATTACTAATTGAGAACAAAACTAGCTTAAACAACAAGAATAGATTAAACTTATTATTTTTATACTAATTGGGTTTAGTGTGTAATTTTTTTCTGATCTGTATGAATTATTATCGAAAAGAAAAATGAAAGATAACGAAACACGTCAACAATATATGATTTTTAAATATGAAGTGGTTGTGTTCTCGTGGACATTTTCTAGACTCATTATTAATTTCTTATGTTATTAATGGAGTAAGTTATTCTGTGTTTAAAAAAATATGTTTTATATGGCTCTTCTGCTATTTTTTAACTTAATCAAAATTAAAGATTTATAAATTAAGGTTGGATCATGATAATATAAAGTTGGATGTTGACGTTAGGCCTAAATTGATACCGAAGTTTAAAAACAAATCTAGCTGTTAACCTTGATATTCGATGTTATAACTTTGGAGGTAAAAATCATAATAGTATTAACTCTAGAAGTATAGAAAAGGTCCCCTTTGTTTTAATTTTTTTTGTAATTGTATGCCCATAAATCCTTTGTGTGTAGTAAAGCAAAATATGTAAAATTTTCTAATGATCAGTCTTAAGTAACTCCTTGGAACTAGTTCTCAAAATTTGATTCTTAAATATATAAAGCTCCATTCCTTAAATTTAATTTCATTAATTTATACGGGAAGTCAAAGAACAATTTTAAAGGAAAGTAATTTTGATAAAACTAAAAATTTTGTAAAATTTCAAGCAACAGATATGCTTTTGACTGGATAAGGTAAAAAACATTTACACCAATTTATTACTTGCAAGCAGAAATCAAAATTAATTATTCTTAATGTTAAACTTCTATTTTTGTGATGCATGATAATTCCATTGATTTTAGTATGATTATTGTCACTGACGTAATTCAAGAAGTTATTTTAACTATTCGGAATAACTCTGAAAGTGCTTTTGTGAATGTTATTAATGCAAGTGAATTAACTGTAAATTCTTAATTTAACCCTTAATTTATACATTTCATACTAGTAACGCATGAGTTTTAAGTGAAAACAAATATTTTCCAGTTAATCATTTTAATTATTCTAGCATAGAAATTAATGAATGAAGTCTAGAAAATAAAATTTTATTTGCTTAAGTTAATGAAGCTGAAAGAAAATATAAATTGTCAGAAATGGAATTAAACGAATTAACAAACAAGCATTATTTTCGGAAGAAAACAAAATCAAGAAACGTGATAACATCCATAGAATATGAATTTTCTGATATGGAAGTTAAGTTACAACTGGAAGTAGCAGAACGACAGAACATCGCTAAATTTCACAGAAAATTAGAAAGGTTTTCGCTGTATATAAAATCTCAATAAGCTGAAGAATGTAAAAGCTCATGGCAATGTAAAATACGTCTATAGAGGACCAATAACTAGTCTAGAGATTGGAAAAAATAGAAGAATCTGAAGATGAGTGTTCTAGATTAAAAATGTCTAAAAGAAGGATTCAAAGAAATTTAGATAAGTTCTTGTAGATTTCGAAAATTTGCAGAAATAATTGATTAAACTTAAGAAGCAAATTAAGCGAAGTAACAGCTCTAAAATTCTTAAACCTGCAGCACTCGCGTCGAGTCATAGTGATCCAAATCTTTATCAACTATAAACATTCTTTTCTTTATCGCTCACCCACACCACTTGCTATTATTCAAAGGGATTTAGATACACTTTTGAGTGTGATTTACAACGATAAACGCGAAATAAATTTTCTTACAGATTATGAGCGTTTTGCGCGTGTCTGCGAAATGACGAGAATGATGGAGGGTTAAGAATGATTCAGATTCAACTGATTTTGAAACTAAAGAGAAAATGACGCGGTTTCCCGAAAATGAAAACATCCAGAATTTAAAATTAAGAAACGAAAAAAAAATATAAAGTTAATCTTAAGAAAATGTAAAGTAATAAGAAGTTGATGAGTGATATTTATGATGATTTGACTGTTTTTGACGAGTATGGTATCGTACCTCATAAATCCCTTCATTCTGAAGGTGATTTTGAATTCCGAGAATGAAGAAGACATTATATGATACCGATTATGAAATTTGATGAAAGAAGTCGGAAAAAAAGAAGACGCATAAGAAGAAAATAAGCAAAAAAAAAATAAATAAATAAAAAAAATAAACATGAAATATTTTGTAATGATGCTACATGACGTTAGAAGTATTTATGAGAGGATGTGTAATTTTGTTTAAAAAGTACTGTTAATGTTTCACTTTTGACTGTTCTTTGGACACAGAACTTTTTGCGTTTTAGAAGCTGAATATCTAACTCTTCACGACCCAGCAGTTTAAACGTATAATAATGGTATTTTTAGAAGAACTTTGGATTTTGCTATTTTCTTTTTTATCTTTTCAGGTATACCAATGCCCCTTCCGGCAGACAATGTGTCAGCAAGGCCGAAGTTGCAGGTCACACCTCAGAGCTGTTAACAACGTCGTAGCCAGACTGCACGACTAAATGTCAGGGGTATGCGTAAGATGGGAGCCCCCGATACACGTTACTACCGACGAAACAGCCGCCAAACTACCGCCGAGTTCAAAGTAAACTGAAGGAAGTGGTAAAGTGAGGAACGGAGAAAGGAGACTATCAGTGTGCTAATGAATGGAATGTTTAATCTGTATTAAATATTCTTAAAATGTGGAATACTATTTTTGAACGTGTATTCCTTGCATACAGTTTTATCTCTCAATATAATATTTTATAAGTGCAATGGTGTCAGTTTCAGTTCTTTAATTTTATATATTCACATTAGGAATGATAAATTTTAAAAAGATAACAGTTTGTAAATTTTTAAATAAAACATATTAGTGTTTTACATTAACATTAGCAAATGCGCATTTTAAACTATAAAATTCATTACAACCTTCATTACAAGAAATTATTTATATATTTAAATATTTACTTCTTTGAAGTGGATTAGAGAGTTATCCCGAAAATGTATTGAATGTAAAAGAAGCTATTATTTTTAAATAAAATAAATGATAATTAGAAAATTAAAGTTTGTTAAAATCACCAAAAAATACAAAATAACACAATAATAAAATATCTAATAAGTATATAAAATTAAGTATATAACCATAAATATTTTGTGTATTTTATTGTGATTTTAACAAAGTATTATTTTTTCAATTGTGATTTATCGCCAATATTTCGGTGCTGTTTTATCTAAAGAATGTAATATTTTAAAAACTTATTATTATTTCATTTGAAAGTTACTTAATTGTTCAAGTTTACTCACGTTTTTTTTTTTTTTTTTTTTTTTTTTTTTTTTTTTTTTATGAATTAAAGCAGTACATTGTTGAATTTATTAGAACTGAAAAAAAGTCTATTTTTATTTCTTTGAAAGTGCAAATATAAATTTGGTATATATATATTTAGAATATATATATATATATATATATATATATATATATATATATATATATATATATTCTAAAGCATTGAAATGCCTTAGAAGTTATTTTTGCGTAACCTGCTCTTCAGGCTAATATGCACGTTTTAGAGTTTTCATTTTCAAGTGCTCTGCCAAAACCCATTTTAAAACGAAATACATAAAACGGTCTAAGTATATTTCTATAAATTTTGACTATGCAATTTCAATATTTGATTTATCTATTTATATCCAGATAACGTCTTTGGAGTTTTACAATACCAGATTTTATGTTCGAACTTCATACTCTTCCTTGCTAAGCAAATGCATAAATATGAATTTAAAAGTTGAGGTGAATATTCACGTATCTGTAAAAGAGTAATACAAAACTTTTCGATTATGCACATGCCGATATTTCCGGGTTAAAATCTGTTTCAAAACCTTTGATGTTGATTCTTTGAATTTAGAATCATGGAGTACTACTTTCTGGTGATTGAATGTGAGGAATATAATTCATTATTGCATTTATTATAATATATTATTAACATATAATTATAATAAACTAGCAAACCCCGCGGCTTTGCTCGCGTAATATTTGAAATATGCCAAGTGATATTTATATGTCTAATTTTTATCAAAAGATACTAACTAAGTTTTTATTTTATTAAAAGGTAATATTTTATTTTATTAAAAGGTTTTTTTTTATTAGAAGGTACTTATTACTTTTAGGAATAATTCAAAAATTACTATTTAAAACACAGTTTGACTAAACATCATTATTACACTGTATTAGGCAGAAATGAGATTTAAATTAATAAAATGAAATAAAACTAAATAAATGATAGTTTAGAAAATATTTTGAAACTTTTATGCTCAATTAATACGCTCATTTCAGTATTCATTTGAAGTTTTGAATGTTTTAGAAACCATCTTCTTACATCTTAAAATTAACCACCATGTCAAATTCCAAGTCCTACCACCTCTCTCAACATAAAGGGCTATTTTGAAACAGGAACTGTCACCATTAATTTGCCAACATTCATTTTGAAATCAGTTTGTTATTTCCTAATATTCCACAGAAGCGTAATTTAAAAAGCTTTTAAAGCCCTTTTTAGAACGTTTGTTGTTCCTGTGAACCCCAGGTGGTAGAATCACCGGCATAACATACAGCCTGTGTAGGATCAGAGACTTTTACCATTGATTCGCAACTATTACTTTTATAATCGGTTTATATTCCCTGAAATTGCATAGAATCGTAATTTAGAACTTTTTTAGAATGCTTTTCGCACCTCCACTTTGCTTTACCCCTTTTTAATTCGAATTTATTTTCGACGTTCCTTCGAGGGCATTTATATTTTATAAGTAACTACCATGTCATATTTAAAGTTTCTAGCCTTTTCAGTATCACAGAAATCGCAATTTAGAAAGTTTTTAGCTCCTGCAACCCTCTGGTGGTAGTGGAACAGACATAAAATATAGCTTATGTTTGAGCAGGTTCTATCACCAAAATTTGTCATCATTATTTTTTTAATCGGTTTGGTAATTTATATGTTTGCTTAAAAAATGTAATTTATAACGCTTTTCACTCACTTCATTTTTTTTTAAATTTGGAATTTTCTTTCGACTGCTCTTAGAAAGCAGTTGCATCTTGTAAGTAAATACCATGCCATACTTCAAAGTGTTAGACCCCTCAGTTGTGCAAAAAATGCAAATTAGAACATGTTTTGCTTTTGAAACCCTCAGATGGTAGTGACAGCAACATAAAATATAACCTATGTTATAGCAGGGACTGTCACCATTGATTTGCAACCATTACTTTTGAAATAGCTTTGGTATTTCCTTAGAGTGAGTAGAAATCGCAATTTAGAAAGTTTTTAGGACGCTTTTTGCGCATTTTCACTCCTTTTTAAACTTCCAATTTTTTGCGAAACTGTTATGTAATACATATGTACCTTGTCTAATTTTAAGTTGCTATCCCCTACCGATCACAAAAATCGAAATTTAGAACGCTTTTTTGCTCCTGCAACGTCTTGGTGATAGTGATACTGACATAAAATAGCGTCTATGTTAAAGCAGATGCGGCCAGCATCAATTTCCTTCCATTACGTTTGAAATCAGATTCATTCTTTCTGAGATATTGCCGACAAATCGGCATTTAGAACGTTTTTAGAACGCTTTTCGCGCATTTTGCTCCTGCATCTCCTCTGGGGTAGTGGAAACAGATATAAAATATATCTTATCTTGGAGCAAGATCTGTCACCATCATTTTTACACCATTATACTTCAAATCGGTTCAGTACTTCCTGAGATTGCATAGAAATCGCAATTTAGAAAGTTTTTTACAATGCTTTATGCGCATTTTGACCCCCTTTTAAATTTCGATTTTTTTAGGAAATGTCCTTAGAGATCATTGATATCTTATAACTAACTACCATTCCAAATTTCACGATTCTAGGCCCTTCCGTAACGCAAAAGATGCAATTTAGAACGTTTTTTGCTCCTGCACCCCCTTTGGGGAAGTGGCACCGACAAAAAAACATCGCCTATGTTAGAGCAAGGGTTTTCACCATCATTTTGACGCCATTATTTTTTAGATCGGTTTGGTATTTCCTGAGATAGTGTAGAAACCACCAGTAGAACGTTTTTCAGAACGCTTTTCGCACATTTTGACCCCTTTTAAATTTCGAATTGTTTAAGAACTGTTCTTAGAAATCCTTTATATCTAATAAGAAGCTAATATTTAAAATTTCATATTTCTAGGCCCTTCGGTAACGCAAAAATCGCATTTTTAGAACGTTTTTTGCTCCAGCACCCCCTTTCGGGTAGTGGCACCGACATAAAACATAGCCTATGTTGGAGTAAGGGTTGTCACCGTCATTTTGACACCCTTATTTTGACACCATTATTTTTTAAATCGGTTTGGTATTTCCAGAGATTGTGTAGAAACCACCATTTAGAACGTTTTTTAGAACGATTTTCGCGCATTTTCACCTCTTTCAAATTTCGAATTGTTTAAGAACTGTTCTTAGAAATCCTTTATATCTAATAAGTAGCTAATATTTCAAATTTCATATTTCTAGGCCTTTCAGTAACGCAAAAATCGCATTTTTAGAACGTTTTTTGCTCCTGCACCACCTTTGGGGTAGTGGCACCGACATAAAACATAGCGTATCTTGGAGCAAGCGTTGTCACCATCATTTTGACACCAATATTTTTTTAAATCGGTTTGGCATTTCCTGAGATTGTGTAGAAACCACCATTAGAACGTTTTTCAGAACGCTTTTTGCGCATTTTCACCCCTTTTAAATTTCGAATTGTTTAAGAACTGTTCTTAGAAATCCTTTATATCTAATAAGTAGCTAATATTTCAAATTTCATATTTCTAAGCCCTTCGGTAACGCAAAAATCGCATTTTTAGAACGTTTTTTGCTCCAGCACCCCCTTTGGTGTAGTGGCGCCGACATAAAACATAGCCTATCTTGGAGCAAGCGTTGTCATCATCATTTTGACACCAATATTTTTTAAATCGGTTTGGTATTTCCTGAGATTGTGTAGAAACTACCATTTAGATCGTTTTTTAGAACGCTTTTTGTGCATTTTCACCCCTTTTAAATTTCGAATTATTTAAGAACTGTTCTTAGACTTCATTTATATCTTACAAGTAAGTAATATTCAAAATTTCATATTTCTAGGCCTTTCAGTAACACATAAATCGCATTTTTAGAACGTTTTTTGCTCCTGCACCCCCTGTGGGGTAGTGGCACCGACATAAAACATAGCCTATCTTGGAGCAAGCGTTGTCACCATCATTTTGACACCAATATTTTTTAAATCGGTTTGGTATTTCCTGAGATTGTGTAGAAACTACCATTTAGAACGTTTTTTAGAACGCTTTTTGTGCATTTTCACCCCTTTTAAATTTCGAATTGTTTAAAAACTGTTCTTAGACATCATTTATATCTTATAAGTAACTAATATTCAAAATTTCATATTTCTAGGCCTTTCAGTAACGCTAAAATCGCATTTTTAGAACGTTTATTGCTCCTACACCCCCTTTGGGGTAGTGGCACCGACATAAGATATAGCCTATGTTCTAAGTTGGACTAACACCATCATTTTGATACCATTACTTTTGGAATCTTTTCGGTAGTTCCAGAGCTTACCTCCGACAAATAAACATTTTTTTTCCTCTTTATAATAGGAGTATAGATTAAATCTTTGCAAAAAAAAAATGATGAAAGCCACAAAGTCACATATTGATTCTAATATATTGTTTGTTAAGTATCTTAAACTAATTTGGATCTTAAGATACAATATCATAATTGTAAACCTCAACAATTTTATCTTAACGAGGTATAATCCGTCGAACTTCGACGAAGGAAAATATTTAAGAAAAAACTGTTTCATTGGTTTATAATAAACCTACAAAATTATTTACAATAGAAAATGCATCTTAAATTGGTTAGTCTAACTCTATAAAACTCAGCTGTCCAGGGATTGCATTCTACAGGGAAACTTTTATTGTTCTTACCCCTATTTTGAAAATAATATCTTCATAATACCTTTCTATAGCATATTTTAAATTAAAACATATATGAAAATTATTGATTAATAGTTCTGGTAGGAACAATAAAATTTCCACTATGGAATGCGACCCCTGGTTGTGTGAACTATTAAAATTAAACTTTAATAGCATATATAATCAGTAAAATATAATAAAAAAACAGTTATTATGATAAATCTGTCAATTAAGTCTCTTATGCTTCGTTTTCCCAAATCAAAAGATAAAATTTATTCTAGTTTGAGACAATCAGAGTTTTTCCCCCAGTAAAATCTAAAACCGACATCATTTTCACCTTCTCATAATTTACATATGTACGCCTCACATCCGTATTCATCATGTTTAAAAAAAATGGTATTTTAATGTGATCATTTTAAATTCATTTTAACTCAAAACCCGAAGTCACGATTTTCAACAACATATTTTCATGTGAACAGTCGCAATGTTAACTTCAGACACTAATTTCAATACCAAAGAGTAAAATTTCCTTAATTTATGTTTTTTAGACGCATTTGTGTTAAAATATTTAGTATTATCTAAGAGAGTGGTCGTTTTCTTTTAAAAATGACGTCATTTTTACTTATTTAATCCTTTTGCCTAGTGTCTCAAAATTAGTATGAGCACTCATGCAGAAGAAAAAAATATGGAAAATTTATAAGGAAAAATGCGTGTTTTCAAAAGCAGTACGTCATTTTCCATTCAAAGCATTTTCGTGCAATATGTTCCTAATGGAATTTTACGCCACTTAATCCAATACAAAGAAATTTAAATCATAGAAAAAATAAAAATATATGTATTTTTTTAATTTTTATCAAAAAATGGCATGAATAAAGGTAAATAAACCTCATTATTCTCTCAATTCTGCAATAATGAAAGCTGTCTAATTACGATCATTTTAGAGGAAATTTCACAAAATATTTTATAAATTAAAATATTAAAGTGGGGATATTAATAAAACGGCTAGTACGGGCACATATACAAATGAACAGATTCAAAAAAAAAAAAAAAAAAAAAGTAAAATTGGTTCATTCGAAAGCTCAGGGCAGATGATTAAAAAACAGCCTTGTGTTTTAAATATATAGATTATATAAAATTATAAAAAAAAATAAATTAAGCAAATTTTATTATTTTAATTAAATTATAGTAGAATGTCCAGTAAAATTTTATTAGTCAAGAGAATTTTGGACAAAACATGTGGAACCTGATATTATTTTAAACCTCAAATTATTGCAAAGATCCTCATTGTTTGCCTGTATAACTCGACGAAGCGAATTCATCCAAATTGAGCATGGGCTGGACATTCTATGTAATTGTACTTCTGTAAAGACACTGTAATTTTTTTGTAAAACATTGCGATTTATCAGCCTGTGATTTCGATTACGTCATTTTTTCACTTGTGAAGAATTTCAAAGCAGCTGGGGTAAAATTGGATACTTCTGCGAAACATATTTCAGTTTTAAGAATTAAAGAAAATTCGCTTTTTTATAAAATGACGTCATTTGTATCCGCTAAAGCATTGTACTTTTACGATCTAGTTTTGAATAACATCTATATAGAGCTTCCAGAATTCTTAAAATTTTCAGTCAGTCCTACATCTACTGAAAAGTATTTAAATGATGTCATTATCGCAGAATGAATCACAAACAAAACAAAATGCAATATTTTCATTCAAAAAGCTCGGCAAAAAATAAATAAATAATTAATTAAAAAATTTGGATATTTAATGTTACATATGCCTTTACTTGTTTTTGTTTATAATAGCTCCACATTTTATCAGAATTCATTTTTTCAAAATTCGGAAAATATTATTACACACGGATAAATAAAATTGCATTCTTTCTGATACGAAAAAAACAATTGTGAAGGAAAGTCACACAATTATTTAAAATATGTTTTCGTAAAAAGAAAGTGTTATATCGTTTGTAAAATTTTTTTGCTATAAACTAAGAGATATTTAATTGATGAAAAACCAAAATTCACCGGATTTTATAACAGACGGTATTTTTGACATAGCATGTATTTTAATTTCAATTTTTATGAGGAAATGGCAACAAAAAAATACAGTAATCTACTATTTCCTTTTACTTTTAATAGAAATGGAGTACTTCTGTTGCCACAGTTACAAAATTGGTGCTAAAAACTATAAAAAATTAATATCTCAAAAATAAATTGAGAGAGAGCTTTCAAACAAAATGCATTTAAAGTACATTTTTCCTTATACGACGGTATAAAAACTAAAAATACGCGATTTGTAGAAGTTTAAAAGTTTTCAGTAGCGAAAATTTCAAAAATTCATTTCAAATTTGAAAGTGTTGCCATTCGCAAAATGACGTATGCGTTACGCACAGATATGTTTGTCCTTTATAATATAGATTCTAAAATTTAAATGTAAAATTCTGCCTCACGTACTTCACGAAATTGTCTGTTTTATAAATAAAAAAATTCTCTTAAGTGTTAATGATAGCAAAAAAAAAAAAAAAAAAAAAAAAAAAACATAAACGTTTGTATTTATGAAATCGTATGTTTAAAATTAAAACTTCACCTTTGATTTCGAAATGGTTTATAAGACCATACTTTTCGAAAAAATTTAACCAAACAAAATTTGGTATTTCACAATAATATAATCAATTGCACATTTAGATTTAAACATTTCAGTACAATCTCGTTCAATGTTTTCATTTTATATAATTGAATTAAATGAATAACATTTACTTGTACGATCATTTAAAATTAATTTCATTATGATTTAAATCAAAACATTTTATCTTGATATATTTGACATTTAAATTAGAATCTAAAAATAAAATTAATATTTAAAATAAAATTTAATATTTAAAATAAAATGTATTTTTAGACGTCTCTTAGATACATTTCTAACGTGCTTAAATCGCATGGTTCTAGTGTCAAATCTTTTTTATATTATAAAAAGTCGACACTTTGTTGTACCGTCCATATCGTTACTTCTTTACTTAGAAATTTGATTAACATAAAATGGGAAATTTTAAATGTGGTTATATCTGCTATAATCTGCCCATATGGATTATTTAAATGTTTAAATCTTTTAACGTTATCTGTCATCTATGTTATCTGTTAAACTGACGGTGATCATCTCTAGTGAAAATGAGACCATTTTTGAATTACTGGCTCATTTTTGCAGCTTTCTATAGATTATGTTGACTTTCGATATAAGTATATATTTCATCACACATGTTGCAATTTCTTATAATATGGAACTGCTGCCGCATCATTTGGAGAATAAAAACAGACTAATGGTGCATCTGGTGAACAAATATGATGCTACTTACAGGCCGTAGTTTTGCTAATGGTGTCACAAAGATTTAATAAAATGTCTTTTAAAAGAATAAATTTCAAGTTATCTGCAAATGACATTTTGAACGACGCACGAAACATTTTTCACTTTTCTATATTTCTTTATTTTAGCATGTTGAAAATTTTTAATTATTAATCTATACTAATCTAATTAACTTTTACGATATCTCATATAGCTAAAAACATGAAATGTAGGTTTAATTATTACTTGAAAATATTAATTATAATGGCAATATCAAGCACATTATAATATTATTACTTAAAGATACCATTTATGAAAAATGTGATATTATTTTAAATGTTACTCTAACTGTAGGCTAAACCATGTGAACACCCTGTTGCAATTTCTAATGCACTGGTTAATAATGGTCATAATGGTTATAACGGTAAAAAATATTCTGAAGTCATGCTGTCTAAGAATTTAATCCCTTTAATAATTTTTACCCCTACGAATAAACTTACCCTCTCCAAACTCAAATATCCCATTGAGCTACACAAATCATGGGGTATCTATAGTATTAATTGCAAGTGCGGTCCTTTATATATTAGAGAGACCAAGCGGGGTTTAAAATTTCGTATTAAGGGACACCAACAGTATATTAAAGAACAGGAAACTAATAAATTTTCATCTGCTAAACATTTCTGGGAGATGAACCACTCTTTTGATTTTAATTCAGCCAATATCATCTCTAAGCCCACTTCTGTACATGGACTGAACTTTCTTGAAGCATTTAATATCTACAAAAATTATGACAATATCGTCAATAGTGAATTCGCTATTCCCCCTTTATCAGATTGCTGGAAATATTTCATAAAATCCTCTTTTGTGTAATTACCCAACTGAAAACAATAGTTATGTGTTTCACGCGTATCTCGGTATGTGGATTTCTTTATACCCTCGACACATCCCAACGGCTGGATGGATTTTAATGAATGAGGTCTCTACCAATTCTCCTTAATCGTCCAATGGTTATACACTAGGTTTTTTTTTTGTAAATTCAAAATCGCGGCCGTAAAATACAAAATGGCGGCAGAGACAAAACACACACACACACACCATATTGAGTGGCATATCATTGGATAGGTCTTTCAAAATGAAGGCGATGTTTCATTGACTATTTTACAGTCAGAAGCTCCGTTCAAATATTACGCAACTTGGAAGTTGTGTAGGTAGGATCTCTAGCATTACTTTAACTCTAACCATCATAGAGATCTATAGGCCTCATCAAAACAGCGTTTATATGTAGGATCTTAACTCTAACCATCATAGTGATCTATAGGCCTCATCAAAACAGCGTTTATATGTAGGATCTAACAATTAAATGCAACATTAAAGTAATCAATACAAGTAAATAAAAAAATAGGTATGCAATATAAAAAAAAAAAAAAAGTTTCACACTGATGAGAAATAATTAATTAGTTCGCTTTTTACGCAGTCGGGTTTTTTGATTTTTTTATATTTAATTTTTATTAATATTTTTTTCACATTTTTGGTGGCGTTACCTATACTATTATCCTATTGGCTGGTACCTATATTTCCCTGTTTCCCCATTAGTTAATGAGCTTGAATCCGCTTCTCCTCTATATAAATGAGCAAGTTTCCGTTATTCTTTGCACTGAGGACGATACGCTAATCGCTACGGAAACTAATCTGCTGAAAGCTAGCATTTTCTGGCGTTTTTAACATTGCTTTTAAATGTATATCATCCTGCGCCAAGTAGCATTTTGATAATTAAATCTGTCATACTTAGAACTCTGAACATTTGAAGGAGAAGGACAGGTCCTGATGCACCTGAAAGTGAGATTTTAAAAATTTTAATAATTAACCGAGATATCAATTAAAAAGTCAGAAAAAGTGATCTATTTTTTCAAAAATCTTCAGATGAGTGTGCGCATGCTCAGCCCCTGCTTTACAGATGGTGTAGAAGGAACGAACCCCATTCTGATTTTTTTGTCCGTTTGTTTTACGTTTATCGGGCGAACGTTTCGGGCATATGGAAAAAGGAAGACATCTTAAATGTAAAAATTTTTAAGTCTTCAGCGCATAAGTTATTAAATATATATATATTGTTGTTAACACCCAAAAAAAGTTTTCCAGAAAGGGCTGTTTTCAGGTATGACTTTTCTCCCTTTCTGTAACATACCCGTAGTACTCGATTTTAGAGGTAGCTATTTACAACAAATACTTGTTTAATGCGGAAAACACCAGCTCTTCGACAGTGCAATCTGATTTGAAAACAGGACTTTTATCTCTTTCAAAAAAAAAAAAAAAAAATGCTACTGCAGGTTACTTCGCGGTTATCAGAATCGATCTTTTTCTTCGCTAAAAGTAACGTAATATTTAGACACAGTCTTTTTAGAGTCTTTAGTTTTTTCATATCGACAGACAGTATTTATAACACCTAATAAACTTTTGCATTTTAATGAGTAGAAATATAAAAAAAAAATCTAAGAAAACATATTTTTATTAAAACTAGATATCAATATTTTTTCCGAAACTTTTACACCAGTTGTAAAACCGTTATATTTATAATCGATAAAAGTAACATTTTTTAAAACTATAAACAACCCTACGTGAAAAAAAACAAAAAAATGCCATCGTACGAGCACATTTACCAGTAAATATCTATATTTATCAGCGACCTTTTCATTTAAAAATACAACTTCTTACAAAATCGTGTTTAACATATAAAATCACACAAATTTGAGGTTCATTTAACGATCTTCTCACGTCCCCGGCAACACCGGACGGTTAAGCTAGTAAAATATAATTAGTATGGGTCTGCAATCTAAGTAAATTTTCCAAAAAAAAAAAAAGAAACATATAGTAAATATACAGCAGTTTTAAGTCATCAAGACTAATTAAAATGTATAACGAAAAAATACCCAGATATAAATTTATTTTATATTCTTGCTTTAGTAATCAATTCATACCTTTACCTACTAAAAGATTAATTTACACAAGAAAAAAAAACTTACATGCTAAGTATCTGTGGAATTTGATATTTAAAACTTCTCGTGAACGTACATTTTCATTAATTAATACTTCACAAAAAGTTACAAGGTTTTTATGGTGATTTGATTGCTGCAACAATTTTTTTAAAGTGAAATGCCGAGAAAAAATAAATTTAATGGAGATTAAAGTACATAAATTATTTGATTTGATTTAACAGCAGTTAGAAAAAAATTGCATGGTAAAATGTGAATATATTAAAAAATATTTATAGCTTGTAATTAAGTTTTAGCTTTTACTTGACGTTAATTTAACATATCAATACACGTTATTAATTAGAAACTACCTGCTAAGGATTATTATGAAAGCAAATATTATGGTGTTTAGTAAGAAACATTTGATTTTTAAACATTTCAACGCGTTTTAAATTTTTGTAATGACATAAATTTGCATGCAG
The DNA here is from genome assembly GCA_963932465.1 of Maratus speciosus. Lineage (NCBI taxonomy): Eukaryota > Metazoa > Arthropoda > Arachnida > Araneae > Salticidae > Maratus > Maratus speciosus. The sequence goes on along the minus strand of OZ010788.1, from coordinate 374,119,325 downwards.
TTATAGTTGTTGTTTTGTTAACGTCTGTAATGAATTTGAACATAGGAAACGGAAGTTTAATATGATTTTATAATTTTATTTAAATATCAGTTTTATTAAAAGTTTTACATGGTGCGTTGTCAAAGTAGAAAATATATTAAAAGTATTTCTTTCTATTTAATACATAAATGTTATTGCTTTATAAACTTTTTAAGTAAACAGAAAATAATTTATTTAATAATTAAAAAACTATTTGAGTAAAAATATTCTTAATAAAATATATTGATTCGATCTTAAAAAAAGTTGCTTATTAATTGCAATTAAAATCTGTTTATTGATTTTTTTTTAATAAAAAAATATATTTTTCAAAATATTTGTTTTTGAAATATACAAAAAAATAGTAACAGTAAATGTTTTGATAAACAAAATTTTCTAAATATAAATTATAGCATAATGGAAAATGATGTAATAAAAACCATACATTTGTAGTTTAGATAATGTAATAAATCATAATTAATAGGTAAAAAGAAAAACTTTTATATTCTTTATTCTTGATTGAACTTTGAAAAGTCCACGAGGGCATTATCAGGTAAAAATCTGTTCAATAAATAATCTTCACTACATTACATAGTATTTTTTTGTAATAAAAAATATTTTCTTATCAAATATATATTATTATTCTGCATTCGATTTTAGGTAAACATAGTTGTTTTTTAAGACTACTATTATTAAATTATTAGTAATACTATATTATTAAATTTAGCTTAAATTGTAGTCTAAGTGCACGTTAATAGTTTTGTAGCATTTCAATTTAAAATCGTTATGGCAACAACAACAAAAATAAAAGCTTAGCAATAACAATAAAAAACAAATTTTTGCTTGATTAAAAAAAATGTCTTATTTTTTTAATAACTAATTAATTAAGCCACTTTATAGTTTATGTTTTTCCACTAAGGTTTGCTAAAGACGACCCACAAATGAAGGGTTCACATTAGGGTGGAGCGCTCGCCTATGGGGAAAAAAAAAATTCTTCAAATCAAAATTGGCCGGTGTGGGAAAGTTGCTCTATCAGATCCTCATTCTGAATATAAAATATCTTTGAAAAATATTAATATTAAATACTGCCCCAAGGTCATTGAATATTGAGAAAAAACGTAAAAGCGCTCGGCTATGGAAAATATTTTTTTTTTCAAATCAAAATGAGGCAGTGTGGGAAAGTTGCTCTATTATATCCTAATTCTGAATAAAAAATATCTTTGAAAAATATTAATATTAAATACTGCCCCAAGGTCATTGAATATTGAGAAAAAACGTAAAAGTTGAGCATTTTCCTACTTTTTTCCTCAAATATACAAACTATTTTATTAATTTAATTTAAAAGGATGATCATCGAATTATCATTGTTGTTATTATAAATTTTTAGTAAAATTATGTAATATTTATATCAAATTCGCTTTTATTATGCTTACTCAACGACTACACTTTTGTTAATATATGAAATTTGGGTAATTGTAATTGTTTTATATTTTTTACTTAACCTGTGTAAAAAATATTATTTGAAATTATTCTTAATGAACTATAGTAAAAAGATAAAAATAATTTACTATTGCAATTTACAAGCAACGAAGTTACCATTTTATAGTAGTCCATACTGCTTTTTGATTTTAAAAACTGCGTTTTTTTCCGAGACTCCAGACAAGTTTTAACGAACTCAACGCGTCTCAAAGTACCACAAACAGCAGAAGAAGCCTCCGTAACAAGTTTCACACATCTTTCAGTGGCTTGATTGTGACAAGGGAATAGTTTAATCTTAGGTAAGATGTTTTCATCTATTGCCTTTGGATTTAAGATACAATTTGTAAGAATATTATGGTCTAAGAACTTAGTTAATGGTGGTTGTATCACGGTCACTTCAGCCCAATTTATAGAATCTATATAGACTTTGGCTTCCAAATTTATCAGTATGTAAAGAATTTCTTGACTTTCGAGATTTTATTGTTCTGCGTAGTGCCAAAGCTCTTACATAGTATGTAAATGTGTTGGCACTACGCATAATAATAAAATCTTGAAAGTGAAGACAATCTTTAGGTACGTTCAAGTTACCTGAGATCACGTATGTAAAGAATTTTTTGACTTTCGAGATTTTATTATTCTGCGCAGTACCACACTTATATAGTACGAATGAGAATAATAATGCTATGCAGAATAATAAAAGTTTCACGAAAACAAACGATCAAGTTACCTGAGAGACCAAAGACTATATTGATTTCATAAATTAGGCTGAAGTGACCGTGACATAACCACCATTAACTAAGTTCTTAGATCATAACATTCTTACAAAGTGTATCCCAAATCCAAAGGCAATAGATGAAGACATCTTACCTAAGATTAAACTATTCCCTTGACACAATCAAGCCACTGAAAGATGTGTGAGACTTGTTACGGAGGCTTCTTCTGCTGTTTGTGGTCCTTTGAGACGCCATGGATTCATTGAAACGTCTGGAGTCTCGGAAAAAAATGCCAGTTTTTGAAACCAAAAAACAGTATGGACTACTATAAAATTGTAACTTCACTGCTTATAAATAAAACAGTAAATTATTTTTCCCTTATTACTATAGTTCTTTAAGAATAATTTCAAATTATATTTTCTTACACAGGTTAAGTAAAATATGTAAAACATTTACAATTACCCAAATTTCATATATTTAAAAAATATATAGTCGTTGAGTTAGTATAATAATAGCGAATTTGATATAAATATTACATAATTTTACTATAAATATATAATAATTATAATAATAATTCGATGATCATCCTTTTAAATTAAGTTTATAAAATAGTTTGAATATTTGAGGGAAAAAAAAAATGGGAAAATGCACAATTTTTACGTTTTTCTCAATATTCAATGACCTTGGGGCAGTATTTAATATTAATATTTTTAAAAGATATTTTTTATTCAGAATGAAGATATCATAGAGCAACTTTCCCACACCGCCCCATTTTGATTAGGAAAAGAATTTTTTTTTCTACAGGCGAGCGCTTTTACGTTTTTTCTCAATATTCAATGACCTTGGGACAGTATTTAATATTAATATTTTTCAAAAATATTTTATATTCAGAATGAGGATCTGATAGAGCACTTTTCCCACCCCGGCCAATTTTGATTTGAAGAAAAAAAAAATTTCGCTCCACCCTAGTACACATCCATAGTACACCTACCCTATTTAAAGAAAAAAAAATCAGAAGGTCCATAAAATCTGTGTTACCTATTCCCACAGTGGACAAAGTCTGTTTTCACATACTTTCATGTTATATTCTCTTACATTATGTCACCTGTATACACACTTGGTTTTCTGTGGGATTGCATAAAACAGATTTTATGTACCTTTTAAATGGGATATCTCAAATGGACTTGGTCTACTATGGCTGCGAGCCCCTCAAGTTATAGTTAAGCATACCTTAACTATCTTATATTAACACGTTCACGCCGGCGCGGTGGGTCACACTCGACATGCTCAGAGCTGACAAGTCTCCGGCTTTTTAGATACCAGTATTTTAATACAGAAAATGTTGTTTTATTTAATTAGAACAATTGGGCGATTTAAAGGAACAACACTTTCTCTAAAATAATAGTGGTGTGCACAAAGCCGGTGACTTGACAACTCTGAGACAGTGGAGTGTGACCCACCGCGCCGGCGTGAACGTGTTAATGTCATAGTTACATTTTGTATAATGGCTCATCTACATACAGAAGGTGTAACACATGTAAATAATGTAGAAACTATCTTATAATTGTGATTTCACATTTAGAATTTAAAAAAAAATTACATTTAGATACTTAACTGGCACTCTTTCGGAAAGGTAATTTAAGAAATGTGGAAGTTTAAAGCGCTACATCACTCACATAAAAACACCTGCTTGCTAATGTTAATCTTATAGGTCAACTGTTTTTAATATCTCGTTTGCATTTTTTACATTTTAAGAGGATTTTTCTTTCCATTGGACAGCAGAGGTCGATATCAAAAAGACTTTTCTACTTTTTTGATCTTCCTTGCTGGTTTATTTTTATGAGAACACACTTATTTCCAAAACCGGTTCCAAAAGTTAATGCATCCTCATAAGAAGAAACTTGCAATGAAAACCAAAAGGTAGAGAAAGGTCTTTGTAGACATCGAACTCAGCTATCCAATTGAAAAATTCATGCAAAATATTGATATATAAAGGATATATTTTTAAAATGTAGCATAGGATTAACTTTAGCAAGAAAGTGTTTTTCCGTGAGTGAAATAACCCATTAAAGTTTGGAACTCCTTATGTAAAAAGATATTGTAAGCTTTCATTAGCTTGCAACAGATTGATTCGTTTTTTAAGCTTAATTTAAAAACCATTTGGGGGAAGCAGCTATAACTTTGGATTCACATATTTGAAAATCCTACAAATCGATTTATTTTTAATCGATTTATTTTGATTCACAGGTTACGATTTGGAAAAGTAGGTATCATAAGCTATGTTTTAGGTAGATTTTGTAAGAAATACTACCTATTGCAGTCGTTACCATGGTGCGACTTTTGAAAAAACTTTTCTTCGTACTTCAATTCAAAACTCTTCCTTCATAACTTTTCATTATATGAACCCAGGAACCCAAAATCGCCCCCACCTAAAAAGTTTATATATATATATACAGGGTGATTCAGCTCGTCGGTGACAAACTTTAAGGATCGATAGAGCACACCTAGACGAACATTTTTGAATAGGGAATGTAGGGTCCCTGACGCGATGGTAAGGCGCTAGGCGCTTTCGAAAATTTGGGTGCCGAAATTCGAAACGTCATAAAAACTAGGGAAATGGTTAGATTTTCTTGCTTGTTGCGTCGAAATGATTCTGTTTGTTTAGACTTTCTTCAGTACCAATTTGATAAGCGTATCTCTTAAAACATGGATAGGGGGCGCTGCAGACTTTGGAGAGCTAGACAACAACTTTAAGCCCGTTATTTTGATAATTTAACACATGCTCGCCAAAGTTTATACTCTAACTTAAAGTTTGAACCCAAAAGTAGAGCCCTGCAAAAAGCGTAAGAGCCGGAATAAAATGTCAAAGTACAGGGTGGTCGAAACTCGAAGGCTCCTAAGAGATAAACAAACAGATTTCTTGACTTATGGCATGCATTTTCATGATTCTGTTTGCTGGGGCTCTCTGAAACTCAGTTGAACGGTACAAAAAGAAACATCGATAGGGGGCGCTTTGGGCAAAAAACATAATTCGTTGACATTTCGGACGCTAACTGGAAACGGGGCGCTACGATCAGTTAGTAATAATGAAAACACATTTTCTACCTCTGCTCAACACTTCTGAATAAATTTAGACCAAAAACATCAATGATACTGGAAATTTACTTACAAAAAATAACACTACAGAAGATGCTCGAAATTTCGACCTTGGGCCATGATGCAGGCTTCGCACCTCCGTCGCATTGAGGAGTGTGTGTTTCCAACAATGCCAGGAGTATCTCTGATCTGCCCTGCAGCTGCCACAATGCGCGCCACAAGTTCTTCAGCACTGCTGACAGGTGTATGGTATACCTCGGCCTTCAGGTAACCCCAAAGGAAGAAATCCAAGCAGGTGAGGTCTGGTGATCGGGCAGGCCAGTGAACTGGACCCCCACGCCCGATCCACCGCTGGCCATACCTTGCGTTTAGATGGAGACGCACGTCGTTCGTGTAATGGGCCGGAGCTCCATCGTGCTGGAACCACATCTGGCGACGCGAACCTTCGGGTACGTGCGCCTCATCCAGAAGCTGCGGCAGCACTTGATCCAGGAAAATCAGGTAATTTCCACCTGTCAGCCGTTCAGGTAACAAATAAGGGCCAATGAGGCAATCCCCCAGAATGCCGGCCCACACATTTACTGAGAAACGCTCCTGGGCTGCTCGGCTTCTGGTTTCATGTGGATTTTCATCACACCACACATGACTGTTGTGGGCGTTCCACATTCCCTCCCGGCTGAAGGTGGACTCGTCCGTAAACAAAATGCTGTTTACAAAACGGGGATCCCTGGATATCATCGCCAAGTACCATCTTGAGAATTCCACTCGAGGGCCAAAATCCTGCTCTCTGAGCAACTGCACCCGCTGGATGTGGTAGGGGTGCAGATTCCGGGAACGTAAGATGCGCCACGCAGTTGCTTGCGAAATGCCAACATGTCTGGCGATATCTCTCGTGCTAAGACCTGGGTTGTCCTCAACCAGGTTAAGCACAGCCTCTTCGTTGTCGGGGGTGCTCACTGATCGCTCCCGTTCAGGCCTGCCTCCGTCGAAAGATCCCGTTGTGGACAACCTCTGGTGTACTCGAGCGAAGAAGGCATGGCAGGGGATTTGCCTGTTGGGGTAACGCTCGGCGTACAACCGCTGAGCGGCTCGTCCATTACAACCAGCAGCGCCATACGCCAAATGCATGTCAGCCAATTCAGAGTTTGTGTACCGTTCCATCCTACTACCGATCTGCAGACAAGTAACCCGAAGCTTAAGTAGGTACCGCACGTTCAAAAGACGTGTCTGCGCATACAACTACGTCATCTCGCGTTGTCGTCTACGCATTACGTATCTTTTGCATATCGATATGGTACGATATCTTTTGCATAAATCAGCAAAAAGCACCTTATGTAAATTTTATTGCGCGCATTGTGCATGATTGAAACCAGCTATGTTTGTTAAAAAAAACAAACAAACTGCAGTTTTAATAGCTTCTTATGATAAGTAAATTACTCTCTTGATTTGTTTCTAACTGATCGTAGCGCCCCGTTTCCAGTTAGCGTCCGAAATGTCAACGAATTATGTTTTTTGCCCAAAGCGCCCCCTATCGATGTTTCTTTTTGTACCGTTCAACTGAGTTTCAGAGAGCCCCAGCAAACAGAATCATGAAAATGCATGCCATAAGTCAAGAAATCTGTTTGTTTATCTCCTAGGAGCCTTCGAGTTTCGACCACCCTGTACTTTGACATTTTATTCCGGCTCTTACGCTTTTTGCAGGGCTCTACTTTTGGGTTCAAACTTTAAGTTAGAGTATAAACTTTGGCGAGCATGTGTTAAATTATCAAAATAACGGGCTTAAAGTTGTTGTCTAGCTCTCCAAAGTCTGCAGCGCCCCCTATCCATGTTTTAAGAGATACGCTTATCAAATTGGTACTGAAGAAAGTCTAAACAAACAGAATCATTTCGACGCAACAAGCAAGAAAATCTAACCATTTCCCTAGTTTTTATGACGTTTCGAATTTCGGCACCCAAATTTTCGAAAGCGCCTAGCGCCTTACCATCGCGTCAGGGACCCTACATTCACTATTCAAAAATGTTCGTCTAGGTGTGCTCTATCGATCCTTAAAGTTTGTCACCGACGAGCTGAATCACCCTGTATATATATATATATATATATGTATGTATGTATGTATGTATGTATGTATGTATGTACTAAATTTTGTCCGCACGATAAAAGTAGCAATTATACACGGATCGTCTTCAAACTCGCCAACAACAAAAAATATCGGCGGGGATTGAAAATAGGCAAAATCGGCCCAACGGAATGGAAATGGGGAGGGTTAAAAATTTTGAATACCGTCTTAACAAGATTTTGATAAAAACATCTCTTACACAACAATGACAGGAAAAAATAAATATTTTTCGTTATAGCAGTTGCCAACAATTAAAAAAACAATAAAATTCTCACCACAACAATTGCTTTTCTATTGCAAGATTTTTACGTAAAAAAATAAATTAAATAAATAGTTTGACGAATTGAAAACAAATTGAATATTACGTCATAAGTTTTCTAGAGCAAGATTTCAGCATGAAAACTCAAAATGAAATAAATAGTTTGACGAATTAAAAAAAATATATATATTGCGTCATATTGGAAATATCGAGGCTAACGAGAAAGACAGGCTACCGCGGTGTGTTCGATTCTTCTTTTTATACAGACCGCTGGAGCCACGTGATGCTCTATTCGCACACCTTCATTGGTGCATTCGAGCATCACGTGACTCCAGCGGTCTGTAACAAAAGAAGAATTAGAACCTCCGCGGTAGCCTGTCCTTCTCGTTAGCCTCGGGAAATATAACGGACCTCAGCAGGTGAATATGTAACGTCATGTGAGTTTGAATAAACATATTAAAACATGACAAAACCCGACTATGGAAATATTAAGAGGTTCTCTGAAGATGCTTCGAGGTTCTCTGAATTTGTTTTAGCCATTTTTAAACCTATTTCATACACATGCGTGTGTGTATTCGTGTATATTAGAATTTTCACAAAATGTTTAGCTCCCTAGAGCTCATTCTTAGTGAAGGAACTGGGTTTATCTTTAATCTTGATTTAAGTTTTGTTGGTGAATTTAGTACTTAACTTCGAAATCCGTCTGCAGGCCAGCCGGCTACCTCCGCCTGTAGGCCCGAGCCGGCAGGGATTTTTTTTTACCAATTTTTTTTCTAGGAGTTTTAAATGTACGAATCCAAAATTATCATCAGAGAAGACGTTTTGATTTACATTTGAAAATAAACTACCCACATTGGAATTCTTGTTACAATTTTTACGAGTTATTTTAATAGTAGTACACACATTACCTAAATAGTAGTTACGTTACCAAACTTTACACCTGGGTAATTTTTAAAGTGTCAGAACGAATAACTTTCTTCTTGGTAGGCGAAAATAAAATGTACTGATGGGTCTAAATATGATGTCTAAATTAGGAGGTACTATCGAATTTTTCAAGTTTATTACAATTTCTATGTGTAGACGACCCTCTAAGTAGAATGTAAATATATTTTAAATAGTGGACGTGGTTACTAATAGATTGGTACCAATTAAAATTTATATGAATATGATGATGTAGAAATATTATGATGATTTGTTACTCAGTTAGTACTGAATGATAACTTCCTTTCATGGCTTTACCTTTAGGATTACTAAATGAGAAAGTTTTTGCATATAATCTTATTGGCATTACAGTTTAATTAATATAGTAACAGCATCATTTAATGAAAAGCTGTTGTATTTCTAAGTAATATTAGACCAAACCGTTTACAACGAAGAAATATCTAATAACATTATAATAATTGTTAAATTTCTATTAAAAGAAAATGTAATGAAAATGTTATGCAATCAAATTTATCAGATTGCTTTGAATCCTTTTTCGACTGTAATACAGTTATTAAATGAAATAACCAGATAATCTAAAAATTTGATTTTATGTTTGAAAATTTGTGTTTTATATTTTACCAACATGTTTTGCAATGAAGTTTACTAACACTTTCGATTTTCAATGATTTGGTGAAATTAAATTATCACTGATTTAGTTTTATCAGTTTTATCAATATAATTGAAAATTAACAAAAAAAAAATATATATATATATCTAAGCGTATTTTATATTTTTACATTAAGTAGAATAGAAATTGTACATGAAATGTACACGTAAACACGATTTTTAATTATAAAGAAATAAAATAATCGAATGTTTCTTATGTTAAAATACAAAAGGCTGCAGCAGACTTAATTTAGATCGTCATTTTTTTAAAAGAAAGTTTTTCTTACAATTCTTTCTCTAACTGAATGATACTCGATATTTCTTTCCTTCTGTTTCAACATGGAACTAATAACATTTAATTCACTACTATTCCCTCGAGTGAAAGAAAAAGTAAGGAAGAAAGCAGTAGCTTTATTATGACTACATTTTATATGTTCTTTTTGTTCGAGTTTTTCACTAAATTAAATCCCTAATTTAATTTTTATTTTTTATGTTTGTAATGTTCCTTTTACAGGAGCTTTATTTCCTATGATTTTCAAAGATTGACGCTTTTAAGTTATGTGTTGCGTAACAATTATGATAAAAAATAAACATTTTGAAGTGTGACCGGTATTTTCTATGTTGCTCAAGAAAACAGTAGCTTTATTGTGAGTGCATTTAACGTGTTCTGTTTATTCCACTGCATTAAATCATTAATTTTGTTTATTTTTTCATGTTTGTAATGGATTCTGGAATGCGCAACAGAAATTTCAATAACGAATTTAATGCTCTTTCATAATAAAATATTTTTTAACTAATTGTAAATTTATGTAAGTTTGACGAAAAAAAGTACTCATCTATTTACTCTGTAGATTTGCAAATCATAAATAATGTATGGTTAGATATTTAAAAATATTATTTTTTATATTTTACATAAATAGTATATATTTTTCATACGGTTAGGTCAATGCATGATGAAATTTTAATCGCCGTTTGAAATTTCAGAATTTAGACACTACGTTTCTGTGCTTATTAATTTGTTAATATGATGCAATCCTCAAAAACGAAAGTAGAAATATTGATGAAGATAATATATATGAAAAACATACTTTAATGCATCTACATTTATATTAATAAAGAAGAACTCGATTAATACGAATAGAAAAGAAACTACAAAAGTCCCCGAATTACCCATTACTGTCAAAATCTTAAAAATCTAAAGAACACACGCATAATTAAACAAATAGCTACTGTTAATTGCTCTTATTAATCAATCTTAATATCTTAATATCATGAAGTTAAAATAAACAATTCAGTGTTATCTTTATGCATATCGTTCTTCAAACATATCGTTTGATTAGACAAAAGCACAATACTGAAATTGAAGCACCGAAAAACTAGTAATTCCGGAGGATGTGAACGTCGTCGTACAGAAAAACTTTCCTTCCCATAACTTAGTGTTAATCTTGCAAAGAGTTATAACTAAGAAAGAAACGGATTTATCGCTGCTTTATTTATTTAATTATTTTCAGATTACAGAGACATTTCTTCACATTTTTGGGTGAGGTTTGAAGGTTACTGTTTGAAGTTCAGTCTGGGAAAATTTTGATTAGACCAAATCTGAAATTGAGGCTGGCAAAAACTACCAATTCCGAAGGACGTGAACGTCGTCGTACAGAAAAGAAACCGACCACTTTTACTTTTTCGGTAAAAAATCCGATAACAATGCAATATTTACAGCAATTTACGATCTAATATTTTCGTAATTCCTTTCCCTTTTAACATTGCAAAACGGGACATGAAAAGTATGGTTAGTATAGCCGTGAATCAGTAATAAATGATAGAAGCGAATAAGCAGTCCGTGAGTCGGTGACATCAAAAGCTCCGTGATCGCGGAATTAAAAAAAATTATGTAAAGCGATAGTAAAAAGTCATACGAACGAAAAGATCTAGGTATGACTAGGTTTGCAAAGTCAAAAATATGTGTAATGGAATTAATTATTATTAAAATACTTTAAGTAGCATCTAGATGCAAAATAAAGCCGCCACCAGTAAAAATTGAAAGCAAAATAGATCAGAAATTTTATCACCGGTAGTATCCAAAGATAGGTGGTCCAGGCTTTTTCCGGTGGAGTAAAGTTTGTCATACCGCCAACCGATACCGTCATACCATACCGACTTTGGACCACTTTTTCCTGGTTCCACTTACATTTCCATTATTAAAAAATATTATATATGATTTTTCAACGTCGAAATGGAGTTGCAAACAATTACCATGAAAAATGAAGCTAACTGCATGGTTTTAAAGATACAAATTTTAATTTTTTAATTTTTTAACTATTTTTAAAGTTTTGAAGCAAAATAGCCCCTGCCGGGGGCTTATTTGGTCCATTCACTTAGTTTCATATAAAATGAATACATTTATATGTAAACGGATAAATTTTAATTGAAACCCCTTTGCAAAGCGTTTGCTAATAAATTAACACTGCAAATTCGATAAACAAATGTTTTTTTTTTTTTTTTTTTTTTTTTTTTTTTTACATTTAAACCCAATAAACAATTTTTTCATATTAAAGAAACTAGAAACAGTTTTCGTCATGTTATCCTCAGCAACTGGAACAAAAACAATTAATGTAACATTTTGCTGCAGTAAAATTTGAAAAAAAAATTCTTAAAACATGTTTTAAGAGTTTTGATTGTATAAAAGGCATTTCTAAGTAATTGGGACTATTTTCGGACCAAAGAAGTTCTGGTACAAAGTAGAGCGGAAGTACTAGTTTCCATGTTAACTTTATGAAAACGTAAACAATTCCTGTCAAAATAAAAAGTTAAAGGAAAAACTATGATCACACATGGGTTACAGGTTACTAAAGGTAATATTTTGACACTTACTTAATTTGGAGACCTTATCCTGATTGTTTCACTATAGAAAGTTTAGAAATTTAAAATTTACACGCCAAAACAGTTGTTTTCAAACACATCCAGTGTTGCCACTAAAAAAAATTTAAATTATCCCAAAACTATTCAAGTATCATATAGTAGGGTATAAAATATTTTTCAATGCAAAAACTCCAAATTATCTTGTATTGTTTGTTCGATACAAAGAATAGGGGAGATCGGAGCTAGTTGGCTACAGGGGTAAGTAAGCGCAGTCCCCATAAATCGCCTGTTTGTGGATAGATTGTGCAACCAGTCATAGAGCACATTTCTTCTTGCATTTTACAATCCTCATTGTAGTTTTGCGGCGTTACCTACGTGCAGTGGACATTTATTACGATTTTTCTATTTTCTGCGCTCATAAGTAATTTTTTGTTGCTTCATTCTTTTTCTAATTTCTAATACTTATCTTAATAATTGCGATTTAACTTGTGCAATTTTTCTTAGTGTACGATTAACTGTACCTACCCCATATGTAATTTACTTGGATTATTTATGCTTAGATGGTTACGTGTCCCTTTTCTGAAGAAATTTATTATGGGGCTAGTAGGCGCATTGAACACGGAGCAAGTTGGCTCGGTGTCTGGCGTATGCTGGTAGCTTGAAAAACAGCAAACACCGAAAAAAGTGGTTGCAATGCAAGATTTTGGGCACACGGAGCTTGCCCAAACGGTGACACTCGATTTTTTATTTGTGACAACTGTAACTCTGGTGATGTTATCGAGTAGGATAGAAGAACTCAGTGTTAATGTTTTATTCATTATTTTTATGTCTGTATGATTTAGAATTTGCATTGTACGGCGATAACGCCTTTGATTAAACCTACTGGTAATAAGGAAATTGATTTCTTTTAACTGCGTGTCTTATTTAAATTTTTATAAAGCGTGTGCCAACTTACCCCATAGGTATAGGCAACTTGCCCCGTGACGGGGTAAGTTGGCGCACAATTTTCCTTTTATTTTAGGCTTCCACTAAACATAAACTACAAAAGCTACAAACTCATAACTCCGGGTATTTATATCCCAATGTCTGTTCTTTAAAAGTACAGTTATAGTTTCATAAAAAACTTAAGCAAAAAATTAATAAAAATCAATAACTAAAAACTGCGCCTACTAGCCCCGGTCTCTCCTAATAATTTTTTGTGGGAAGAACCAAAGTTACCCCGCAAGGACCAAATTAGCCCCGGTTGACGGTACATAAGATTTCTTCAATTCCGCATCAGAGGGCTTTCGATGTCATCCGACTAAAAGGTTTTCGTCTGGATCCATCCTTTCTATAACTTAGTGTTAATTTTGCAAAGAGTTATAACTGAGAGAGAAATGTATTTATCTCTGGCTTATTAATTTCATTCTTTTGAGACTTCAGAACTTCATTTTTTGCGATGGGATTTGAAGTTTGAAGTTTAACCCTTTATGTACGGAATTATGAATTCATGAAACACTTTTCTTCTAAAGCATTTTTCGTGAATTGTTTAAAATACATTACAAGATTTACATAATCATTTAATAAATTTTAGAAAGATTGAAGGATTTAGAAGTATTAATTAAATTTGAATTTTTAGGGATTTTGTGCAATATTTATAAACCCACTTAAATCTTTTATTATAAATATTTTTCTTAGTATTTTGCAGAATTGGGAAATGTAAAAATGTATTGCTCTTACAATAGAAATATATAAATATGTCCGAATTGAAAATTCTCTCCTTCCCCCAAACGCCAAGAAAACTGAAAGGATGGAAATGCAAACAACAAAACAAAACAAAACAAAACAAAAAGCATCCCTTTAATAATATTTTTGTTCTGTGTAATCAATAATGTTTTTGGAACAAGATAAAGTAATGTAGCTATAACTCATATTATAAACTGTATTACAATTAATCGATGTATTAAATGAATTTTATAACAAGTTATTTTAATGGTATTTATAAGTACCATCAATAGATAAAGTGTTAAAGTTCTGTCTGGAAACACCGATAATTTACTACATTTTGACAGAGAGTTGTAATGTAGTAATATTATCTCTGATAAAGAACAGCGCACATAGGAAATTCCTCTGTTTTCTAATTTAACCTAATTTGCCGAAAATGATATTTAAACTAACAGATGCTTTCCTTGTATTATCCGCTATCATGCTTTTTTAAGCTCGTAAAAGACATGGGAATTTTAATATAGCTTAACAGATGAACCAATATCAAACTGCAAGTGGCTCGTTTTAAGAGTTCTCGCATTAGGCTTCAATTTACAGGGGCTGAAATTCATATGATTTTTAAAGAATGAAGTTTTTAAATAGTTGGTTCCATAAAAATATAATAAAAATAGTAAACTACATGAAGTGTGACAAACATTTAGTTTCTTCACAACAATTAAACCATATAATAGAAAATAAGTCAAGCACATTAATACTTCAATGAGGGTATACACATACACATACGCAAAAATTATTACCCTCCTTCCTGAATTATGGCTTAATTTCGTGACCAAAAACAAGCCGTTATCACATTCAATTTTCAAAAGGTAGACACTTTATCAAAAATTGCATTAAATTCCTATATTATAGAATCTTTTTTTATTCATTCATATTGATATAGGGGAGAGTAGCCGAATTTGGACCACTTCACTTATTTTCAGGTGTAACTCACTTAAGTTTTGGAATATCTGCAAAACATCATTACATAAGGTCAATCTATTCATCTACTAACTATATAAATCTTTAGATCAATTCCTTTATGAAATTGTTAAATTTTAATTTAATTTGAGAAAATTGTCTACAGTAGCCCAAATTCAGCAATTGGTCGCCTAAGTTGGACCTCCGGTCTCCTAAATTGGACCAGATAAAATCAGAATACTGAATATAACTAATTTTATTAAAAGCAAAGTTTTCGATTAAGAAACTATCAAACAAAATAACGACAATGAATTACAAAGAAATCAATTATCTGAAAATAAGAGTAGTTGTTTTAAATCAAAATGTATTCAAAATATAAATCAAAGTTACGAGTAATTAAGAATAGAAATTATGGAACTAATTGTCAGTTACTTGAATATCGTGTAAAGAGTGTTGCAAAGCTTACACATGAATTTCGTTTATCGATTTTTTTTTTTTTTCAGCGCTCACACCATGGAACCGTATTCGGCGATCTGAACACGTAATCACTTCTGCTATTTTATATTTCTTACAAATTAGGCAAAGAAAATCATCACTGTTTACATTTTTCTTTTTAGATTCTGAATTATTAGACTCTTTTTTCCAACAAAATTTTCTTTACATTATGTTTGCACTTTATCCCTTACATCATTTTCTTGTTAATTGCATTACGTCTATTTCTTAAAACTTGATGTTCCTATAGCTTTTGTGTTGTGATAGCTTCCTTTTTGTTGATTTTTTTTCATTTCAAGGTTTTTTTATATGGCGAAGATGTTAACACAACTGTTTTTTGGCCCCATCTGTACTTTGATTTAACTAAATTTAGATAGAGAGATAGCGTTTCTAATGCTTTTTTTTGGCTTTTGGGGAAGATTTGTAGCTGTAGCCTTCTTGCAGGTCAATTTCTTCACAACTAACTCTCTCCTTTTTGTTTCCTATATCTTTATCAGAATTTGCTGTCACGGGTATTTTTCTTCCAGACAGTTTGTCTGTGCCTTTTTTAACATTTTCAACATTATATTAAAAAGGTGTTTAAAAAATATGCTCTATTGAAAAATACGATACGATTAATGAAACGCAAAGATTATGTATTCAAACAGTGTTGAATTCAACACATCCCCCCCCCCCCCCACACACACACATACATTCGGAGCCTTGAAGTAACCACTCCCCCCGGAAGGTTTGAAATTTTATGCTTTGTAAGGGCAAAAAAGTGTAATTACACCCTCCAGAACTGTAAAATGTCTGTCCCCCTCTCAGAATCGTAAATATCCTCCAGGGGGAAAATGTTTGAATTCAACTCTGTAAACCAAATACGCCGTAGGAATAAGGAATTCAAATGAAAATACATACAAGATAAAAGAAATTGCAAACAAAATTTATTGCATAAACATGTAAAAATATTTTTATGCTTATATAGGCCTAAACTGTATAAAAAATTAATCCAGGTATACAAAGAAAAACAAACAAACAAACTTAAAAAACCTTGCATGGAGATAGTAATCCATTATAAAATATTAATAAAATAAAAACAACATAGTGTACAAAGCGTACCGTCCTCGAAATTCATTACTTACTTTTGAAATTTATGATCGCATATTTGGTCCAATATAAGCAATGTATATTCGGCCAATTACGACAATTGCGCCGTTTTTTAAAACAAATAATCTCAAGGCTAAGTACAAAAACAAAATAAAAGAAATCCTCGTGAAAAATATGCGCAATAAACCGATGAATTTATATATGTAGCGGAGACTAGGGAGGGTTTACCCACTTTTCAAAAAATGATTTTTAATTTTTTTAAATATTGAATGTAGAATAAAGATTTATATATCATTTAAATCGTTATACAATTAGCTATCAAAATAAAATTGCTACATAAGCGTAATATATAAGAAATTACAAAAATGATCGATTTTAATATGAGAAAATAATGGGTCAAGGCTCCCCACATATGGGAGGCTTGACCCAATACATGGGAAGCTTGACCCACTTTGTTTTATATTGAAATATTTGTGAAGAGAAATAAAATATATTTAAAAAAGTCCATAAAACTTTATGCTACATGATTTAATTATTATAAAAAAAGATTTTTGAAAATATAATGCTTAAATAAACTTGTTTATACGCAATCGCAAATCAGAGGAGAAAATTTTTAATTTAAACAGAATTTCGTCTGAGCAGGTATAATTGTACAGCAGGGAAAATGATATTTTAACATTTAAGATGGTATTCCGTTAGAGACAGGTTCCGTTTGCATAAGGTTTCATGTTTTATTATGTCTGGAATTTATAGCCACTGTCCCGCTTTTTTTTGTCTCCTTTTCCTAGTTTTTGTGACACTCTACCTGACAACTTTAATTGGAACATAGTTTGGATTCATATCACTGTATTCATGCTGTTGAAATTTGTCTACATACCTACGAAATTTTTTTCGATCAATGCTGTGTTCTTTTGCAACCGCATGTGGACTTAACTGATCATTATCTTCTTCATCCCTTTCAGTGGCAAAGTACTTGCAGCATTAAAATGTTGAAATAAATGACTGGCACCGGAATTTACGAAAAACTTTATTTGGAAATAAGAAAAAGTGTATATTTCATATACATATTAAATGAAAAAAACTTTAGAGAAATTCTGGCGTGATTGTTGCGTTTGAGAATTAAAATTAAATGGTTTCATAAGCATACCGCTCCCCCTGAAATTGTTAAGACTGCTCATACTTTCTAATCCTAGCTTATACTTTCTAGTCCTTTCTAGCATTTTACATTCTTTCTATGTACCTATTGTAGTAATATTTAAATGGAAAAAGTTCCTAAACATTCCCATTTATATTTCATTAATTTTTTTTCTTGCAGTGGATACTACAGCAATTTTTCCTTCCTTTGATCTAAACATTTTCTTTTCAATCACCATATTTTACCATGGCTTTACAGAATAAATTTACATACTTTTTTATATATAACTATTAACCTTTCATTATGCATAGTGTATAATAAAAAGATTTCCTCTGGTAAACCCTCCCTCACATTGACTGGGTCAAGCGTTCCCACATAGCCCTTTTCTAAAGAATAGCATATTATTATGTTAAGCCTAACTTACTGTACATGTACAATCTTTATGCCTGGAATGAAAGCTCGATATCTCTGCATTACTTAAAACCTACATAGTTAAATTTCTATGATATATTTCATCTTAAAAAAGCTTACAAAATATTTCTAAAAAACACAACTTTTAGGTTGAAAACGCTTCACAATTGATTTTTTCCGCATTTACCTCGATTATCTGTATGAAACAAAGACTGTTGTTTGAGCTTTCCAGTAGCTTTGGTTGACACCTAATGATAAAATTCTGAAATTCTTTTAAATATGAAGATTGATGGCTGGGTGACCTCCCGGAGGGTCAACCCTCAATAGTCTCCCCTATATGAAAACATAACAACTTACGTTACTTTGAAAGTATTCACTTACCTTTAGTAGGAAAAAATTAGATCAAAACAGCTAACTTTAGGTTTTTTTAAATTGTCTGAAAACAGCGAGTGGTGAGCGGTTGCTTCTTCTAATCATGAGTGACGTCATTTTGATGAGTATGATTTTAACGGTAGATGGCCTCTCTACCTGTAATTAGAGGCAGAATGGCGACGGTCCAATTAAAGCAACGGTCCAAATATGGCTACTCTCCCCTATATCCAACAATTGTTTTCTACAAAATTGCAGATTTAATCATGAAAGATATTGGTACGCACAAATATGTAATTTCACACGCATAATGTTATGCATTTATCATTGTAAATATTTACGCGCTCATACATAACAACGAAGTATGAAAAGTTTAACATTTTTGCTATAACTTTTATTTTCTTTAAATTTTAATAATCTTTCTGTAATTATCCATATATTGAATAAATTAATTATTCTTTTATTTAACTTTAAATCTCTTAAACCGAAACGCATTTTAAAGAAAAATAAAATAAAATAATAAGTTTGTATGTTCAGGTATTTTCTTAAAATAGAACTTCTAAAGGGATTACTTATTTTACTTAATTACACAAAACACTTTTGGTAATTTTCGATACCACACATAAATCATTAAACGAAATGTAACTACAAAAACATTTTGCCACATATTATTAAAAACTCCGTATTTTTTCAGGTACGAAAATTCAGATACCATAAACTTACAACTACGCAAGCGTCAAAATGGCACATTGTAGATGGTACACTGTTGGCAGATTGTTGTATTTAAGCTGCGTTACAGTTGTAAACATTCGTTTTTTATTGGAATTAATTATTTCCCTTTGTTGTTAACAGCATTATTTGGAACTGTTCTTCATGACTGAGCGGATGTTACTCCTGGAACCTTGGCATTCTCTCGCGTTACGAAAATTACGCCTGGAATATACGTGTATCCTAAAATAAAATATATGATTTGTAAAGAATTTGCGTAGTATTTCCGAAGTATTTGCAATGCAATATCTTCATATAAACATGGCGTTCAAAAGTGGTGAAATGCGCTTTATTGATTTATTCATTGATTTAACTATGCAATGTAAATTGTAAGTAAGTTCAAACATGTTTGAAAATAAGAATGCATATACGAAATAGTCCAAATTTGCAAATATATACTATTTTTACATTTCTTTACAGACCCTCTGTATACAAATAATTGGTCCATACATACTTAGTTAAATAAAAACAAAACCATTTACACTTATTAATCGACTTTGTACCGGCATCGGTTCAAACTCACAGGTCGTACGTCGAACTCAGATATTTTGAGAAAAAAAAATCTCTTTTTGTACAGCTTTTTAAATTATTTTCCAAGACTTTTTTTGCGGATTTAAATGTATTAAGTTGACGGTCAAGCGTACACGATTTTTAAAAAATGCAAGTAGAACAGATGTTGAAATTACTGTTGAGAACAAATATTTTCTTATTTTTGCGGCGATGCAAGTCCTTCGACTTGCTTACAGAAATACGTGCACAATATGTATTGATAAATTCAATAGTGTCAATAAAGCAAGGCCATTAAGGTAGAATGGATCAATAGAGCTTTCAATTCTTTTTCTGCCATATTAGTTTCCGTAAAGCAGAATATAAATGACGGAAACATAATAGTTATAGAAAATTGATGTTCCATTTAGAATTAATAGCAGCTAAAGTTAGTTTTTCTTATACCTTTTTTCTTAAATTTAGAAAGCAATATCTTCTTTTGGTATTCTCAGTTTCATTCTTATTAAAAAGGGAATATGAAATGTGTCTTCAATATTTTTATAGCATAAATTCGAGTATTTTTAAATTAGAAAGGGGAAAATTTGTTAGAAAGTATTATAATTTTTTGTGCATTTAGCACGTTGACTGCGAAAGACAGTGATGAAGTGGTGTTCGACTGAACATTTACAAAACAGTTTTCAGTGTTTATTGGGTCAGTTTACAATTTGCAAGCTGTTAAATGTTTGTTTATTTTTTACAATGCGGTTATTTTATGATTTTTTAATTCAAAAGTATCAAATATCAGTTAATTTTGCATGTTGAACGCCAGACTGAAATCACTAAATATGCCTAGGAGGACTCAGTTTTTTTTTTCTTAAACATGGTAAATTATTATCAGTAGATTCATTTCATAGAAATAATCTGTCCTGAATTAAAATATTGATGGTACACATAATCGTGTGGCGTGGAGTCCAATTAAATATTGCTGGCACTCATGTTCGTGATGTCATTCAATGTATTAAATTCAAATGTTAAAGAAAATGTCTTTTATATTACATAATGAAACACTGCTTTTTAAGGCGATTATTAAAAATAAGGTTATAATTTAAATTTAATTTCGAAAGAAGACGTTTTTTTTTCTTACTGTTTTCAATTTCTGGCTTTTTTCAGCTTTCATAGTATAAAACATAGATAATAAGCGCATAATAACAGAGCTTGTATCACTTACGCTTACCTTTTTAAAGTACCAGTATTTCTATAAAGAAATTTTCAGCGTTTGTAGTCGCAGATTACATACATCATAATCGGATTCAAAATAAAGAAAAGCAAGTGAAAGAAAAACACTGTGCTAACACCGAATAATAACTTTAAAGGTTCGATCGATATTTGTTAGTGAATTTGCATAGATTTCTTTTATCTTTAATTTTGGTAAAGTATTGAAAAAAATGATACCTTGGGTTTGAATTCAACAACTAAATGATTTTTTTGAAACAAGACAAAATATGCAACGGATCAAATAACGACTGAGTTTTGGAAAAAAATAAAAATCAGAATTTCACAGATAGGTATATTATATTTCGATGAAACTAATTTCAATTAAACGAAAAACTAAAGTTAAAACAATAATAATGGACTACAATTTTAAGTTGAAATAAATAAGCTACTAAAAATAAGTAACCTTGAAATACATAGTAGAGGGAAAATAAGATAATAAAATGCCTTCAAATTATTAAAACATATAAATTTTATACTGAATTATATTGGTATATGACAAAACCACGAAACTTCCAGTGTAAAAAGTGTTCTCAAATAATTAATAACTTCTGAAATATTTCAAGAATGAAAATTGTTTTAATTGTATAGGTAAATTCTTATAACTATAACTTTTCCTTACATTTAACTATATCGTTGCATATTTTCGAATTTTAGTAACGTAAATACACGCATAGTTTTTCTTTTTTTTTAGGTCACATGCTATCAAAGCGTGAGAGCTAATGTGCACGCAGGTTCTGTATGTACGTACGTATGTACGCAACGTGATAACTCTTGATAGAAATATCGGACGTCCTTCAAATTCTGTAAATAGGTTCATTCTAATAAGGCGGTTTCCAGATTAGTTTTTTTTTTTTTTTTGGGGGGGGGGTTCATTTGTTAAGTAAAAAGGGGAGCATCTGACTAATCCACTCCTTAATTTAGATAAATGGGTTTTTCATGGGTCCTTCCCTGATTAAATTTTAGGTTCATTAGTTAAGTATAAATGGGGGAGGGGAAGAGAGCAAGCCCCTTAATTTAGATAAATGTGTTTTTTATGCACAATTTTCGGATTTGTTTCAAATATGGCATACCGGTTTATTCTGATAAGGCGCTTCCCTGATTAGATTTGAAGGTACATTGGTTAAGTATAAAATGGGAAAATGGGAGAGATAATCCCTTCCCCCCACTTTAATTTAGTTAAACAGGTTTTATGTCGATTTCTTTATTTTTCGAGGTGCATTATTCTTTAAAATAAGTGTATAATATCTAATTAGTGTGAATAGCATGTGATATCAATGCCACCAGTTTAATTAGTCACTTAAAAAAAAAAAATCTATCTATTTTTTAGATACATTTAACAGTAATAAAAATTGTCTCGTGTCAATCTATTTCATATGATGTTTGCCATGGTTTACTTATAATTTAAGTTTCAGAGATATTTATGGTAGTCAAGAATCATTTCCATGTGCGTAGAAATACTATTTGAAAAATCTATGCCAATCTATACCTATTCTATTACATAGAAGTAAAATTTTTTTGTTTTTTTATTTGTAGGGTAATCTCTGGATCTACCGAACCCATTTCAAAAACAATGGTGTAAAAATGGTGGTGTTAGTCCCTGTTACAACATACGCTATATCTTATGTCGATGCCACTAACCCAAAGGGGTTGCAGGGCACAAAAAGTTATTTTGTGTTGCGTGTTATATTTTGTTGTTTATTTTTATGCGATTTTTGTGTTACTGAATCAGTTTGTAAAAAATTCGAATTTTAAAAAGAGTGAAAATGCACGAAAAGCGTTCTAAAAACATTCTAAGTTGTAATCGCTACGGAATCTCAGGAAATATCAAACCAATTTCAAAAGCATTGGTCGGAAATTGATGTTGATAGCCCTTGCCCCAACATAGGTTCTATTCCATGTCAGTGCACTGTAAAAAAAAAATCTGTAGTTCTACAGATGTAAAGTTACATGCTTACCAAACTTTCACCTGTAACTGTACGAAAAAAGCTGCAAATCTACAAAACTAGTTTTTGTAAAGCTACAAAAATCTGTAACTTTACAAATGAATCTGCTAAAATTTCAGTAATCTTACTAAACTTTTATTTGTAACCCTGGCTGCAGTTACATGAAAAGTTCTCGGAATCCCAGTTTCCAAAAAAATTCTTAGTAACCTTACAGATTTTTTGATTTTCGGCGCAAAAGTGTGTCTGTTACATGAAATTTTGTTGTTGCCGTTACATGAAAAGTTCTAGGAATCCCAGTTTCCTAGAAAAACTTTAGTAACTTCACAGATTTTTTTTTACAGTGTGGCACCTGGAGGTTGTAGGAGCAAAAAACGTTCTAAATTGTGATTTTTCTTATAATGCGGGAACTAGCGACTTTAAATTTGGCATGGTGATTACTTTTAATATGTAAATGCTATCTAAGAAAAGTGACTAATAAATTCGAAATGATAAAGAGGTGGAAATGTGTGAAAGCGTTCTAAAAACGTTCTAAACTGCGATTACTACTCAATTTCAGGAAATCCCAAACCGATTTCAAAAATAATGGTTGTTAATTGATGGTGACAGCCCTTGCTCTAACATAGGTTCTGTTGCATGCTTGTGGCACTCCCACCTGGAGTTTGCTGGATTAAAAAATGTTTAAAATTGCGTATTTTGGTGATACTAAGAGGTCTAACATTTTGTAATTTGGCGTGGTAATTTCTTAAATCATGCAAATGCTCTCTAGAAACCTCGAAATAAATCCCAAAATTTAAAAAGATGAAGTGAGCAAAAAGCGTTCTAAAAACGCTCTAAATTACAATTTTTCTACAACCTTATGTAATATAAATCCGATTTCGTACATAATGGTTGAGAATTTGTGGTGACAGAAACTACTCAAACTGCTATAAATGTTAGTGCTACTTCCAGCAGATGTTTGCAGGATCAAAAACGTTCTAAATTGCGCTTTCTGTGATACTGAAGAGAGTAGAAACTTTAAATATGGCATGGAAATTATTTGTAAAATGTAAGTGCCCTCTAAGAAAAGTCGAAAATAAATTCGAAATTTAAAAGGGGTGATGCGAAGGAAAATAATGAAAAGCGTTCTAAAAAAGTCCTAAATTACAATTTCTATGCAATCTCAGAAAATAATAAACCGATTACAAATTTAACGGTTGCAAATCAGTGGTGACTGTCTATGATCCTACACTAGTTATATTTTATGGCGGTGCCACTACCACCTAGGTTTTCTAGGATTGGCAGGGAAAACAAACGTTCTAAAAACGCCTTTAAATTATTTCTAAATTAATTTTTCTATGGAATATTAGGAAAGATCAGACCTATTTCAAAAGTTTTTTGGCAAATTAATGATGATAGACTCTGTTTCGACGTAGACATTCAGTACCACTTTCCCCAGAGAGGTGGTAGCTCATTAGACAAGAAGCTTGCAATTTGACATGATGGTTAATTACAAGATGTAAATGCGTACTAGGAACGGTTTCTAAAAAAATTAAAACTTCAAATGAATACTGAAATGAGTGTATGAAATGAGCATGAAATTTCATTTATTTAAAATTAGTTTTATTTCTTTTTGTTAATTTATGTTTGATTTCTGCCTAATGCAGTGTAATAATGAAGTTTGGTCAAAAAACTATGGCTTAATTAGTATTTTTTTGTAATTATTCCTAAATATATATATTTTTTTTCTAATAAAGATTAGACATACAAACATCACTTGGATTATTCCAACTATTACGCGAGCAAAGCTGCAGTTTTTGCTAGTTGTTTATGATTGCAGAAAATATAATTGCAAAATACATAACACAACAGGGTTTTCTAGGATGGAATAACAAATTCTCATTTATATATACGTTTAAATATCCAAGTCTGCATTACATGGAATAC
Source organism: Maratus speciosus (assembly GCA_963932465.1). Lineage (NCBI taxonomy): Eukaryota > Metazoa > Arthropoda > Arachnida > Araneae > Salticidae > Maratus > Maratus speciosus. Next base: position 374,094,645 of record OZ010788.1, on the reverse strand, counting down.
ATGTTATTTATGGAAACATAAATCTAATACTGTTAATTCAGATATACTTTAGCGTACAATGAACGTCGCATTTGAGAATAATAAATTTGTAAGAACTTTCAAGCAAACTGGATATTCTTAAATGATGTAGAAATATCCATAAAATGTAAAAATGTTTTAAGAGTTTTACAAAGAGGAAAAAAAAAATATAAAAAAAGAAGAGAAGAGATTAGGATTAAAATCTTTTGATATTTCAAAGCAAAGCCCTAAAAATAAATGTTAAATATAATCTACCCTATATATATAAAATCCTAATGAAACAAATTTATGAAACGAATATATGAAACGCCTGAAATGTATTGATTCTTTAAATCGACTGATTAAACAACTGATTTTGTTTCACGGCGATTTCTCCTAAAATATGGAATACTTTGCAATGAAATTAACACCAAAAATCCATGTTGATCCACAGATCTCAAAACTGGTATTATAATTTTAAAATTTGAATTAGTTTTCGAAACATTAATTTTTTTCTAATTTTAAATACATTTTTTCTAATGATGGCAACTCAAATTTTAATCATAACAGAATATTTTTTTTTTATAATTCAGAAAAGGTTACTATTTTAAATTAATTTGGCGACAGTTGGGCCTCCTTTAAATCTATGCTAAGAACAATGCTTTTTTTTGTATTTCGGTATCATTTTATTAAATATAAAACTTTCATTTAAAAATGAAACATTTAAATTGATGGCTTTCACTGCTTTTTTTTAAAAAAAAACAAAAACAAACGAAAAGAAAAATATTAGACACAGATGTCATATACGCACCGGGGTACCTAATTGGCGCACAAATGTCATTATTTTGATAGACATGGTAACCCGGCTATTGTTGTTTATTTAATAATAAATGTATATTTACTTTTATTTCTTTTTTAAATTTATATAAATTATTTTGTTCTATAGTAATTAATTATTTCTTTGCTATTTCTTTTGAAAATAATAGAAGATAATAAAAAAATACGGTACAATGTAGTAGTTATTCCGTCACCCAATTTCGCAAATTATATAAATCGCCAAACCACTCGCCAAATTGTACAGATTGACAAAATTTTTATTTTAAATAACGAAAGAACAAATAAATTAGTATAACATTAATAAATATAAAAATAAAACGTCGAAATAAAAATCAGTTGATGACGTAAACACGTGTAACTTGCTAACAGTCAAGTGAATGTGACATTTACGATCAAGCATTATTGACATATAATCTTATAGTTCGCGATAGATTTTTTGTCGACGGAATAACTAAGTAGTACCAAAAATACATATGTAACTGGTATTGGAAAACGAGGTTTTCGCCAAATTTTCGTAAAAAAAAAAAAAAAAAAAAAAAAAAAAAATCATGCCAAACATGCGGTATATGACATCTGGCGAAATATTAAATTATGTAACAAACCATGACATTTAATTTCAACTTCAAATCAATGTTTTAATTTACCACTCGAACAATAAAAAAAAAATGCTAACTGGTGAGTTGAAAAAAAGATATTGGCGAGATTTGCACCCGGCTTTTTTTTCTTTCGGCACAGATGTCATATACTGCCCCATATTGGCGCGATTTTCTTCTGACGCCAATGTCATACACGCAAAGGGTACATAACTGGCGCCAAAGTATCGTTATTTTGCTTGATATGGTAAGCCGGATGTTGTTGTTTATGCTATTGATGCGTTCCCCAAACTGGCGTTGGAAAAAAATCGCGCCAATATGGACATTTGGTATATGACATTTGGTCCAAACTTTCATATGAAAGGCGAAGGGATCAGATCGTATTTGTTTATGGCATTTGATGACTTGAACTATTATAATATAGATGAAATGATGGGGATAGAATAATATTTGGCGACTTATCAACTGTGGCTGGATAACATTAAAGTAACAAAATGGCACCTAGAGTATAAAAAGCAAAGTGTTCCGCCCGGAACTGTTGATGATAGTCACATGATTTAGGCTATTGTTATAGAGATTGTTTTAAAATGTCGATTGAAAAAGACTCTGAATGCTTAATTCGTTTTATTTTAGCTTCTTTTCAAATGTTTAACTGATCCTCTTTAATCAAAAACGAAAACAACCGTTGGATGTCTGAACAGCAACTGATTCTCCGTTAAATTTTTGCAATTAAAGGGAATTGAATGGAAACCCGTTTACAGGGAGATCTGCACAGCTTTTTCAGCATAATTTAATCTTCTCTAATATTTTTAAAACCCATTAGTTTTTTAGGTTTTCAGATTCTGCGGTGTCTAAACGGGGGTTGGCGAGCGTAGCTTGCAGGGGGCAGAGCCCCCTAGTACCAATATAATAAGATGTGTTAAATATTGTTTAATTTTATAATTTTATAATTTTTCTTATTTAGCATAATTTAAAACAAATAATGCTATATATCGTATATACAGGGTGTCCGGTCTCAACGGTGTCCAATGGACAATTCCTAAACCGTTAGTCAAAGACATATAGTTCCAATTGCAAAAATGTTTTAAATGTGGTAAAGAAGTATTTTTAAAGCGATTTGGGTCAAGAAAAACATTTATTAAAAAATTACGAAATTTAAATTTTTATACGGTCCCCAGGTCCTATAAGTGATATTTAGGAAAAATATCCTATTGTACTGACAAGTAATACAAAAAAAGTCCCATTCCTCTGCGATTAAAACTGACCGAGTAATAGATGTTTAAAGTTGGAGTATATTTTTTGCTGCAAAATAGGGGTCAGTCACAAATTTACTAGAAATAAAAATAATCTTCAGATATAAAATTTAACATTAAACATTGAGAGTAAATTAACATTACAATTAAATTTTGAGATTTTTGTTCATTCTGACATATTAAAACAAAATATACAACTTGTACTAAAAATATAAGTAAAAAAAAAAAAAAAAAAAAAAAAAAACAGAAATTTTGTTAAATGATTATAAAAGCAACATCACAACTCTTTAGAAAATGATACATAGTTACATTACCTAATCTAAAACTTTTTTTTATGCGTATATTTTTATACATAACTTTTGAATGGCTGCTCTGAATATGTTAAGGAAATTAAAATGTCCTTTTTGAAAATGATCCTCATATCACTTTTATTTTCTTTTACATTAAACATCAATTATTTGAATTATATGATTCTACCTGTGCGATTACTTCGATGATTTAAATAAACATAGCAAAATTGTCACAATATTTTAATATTTTGTTCTAATAGAGCACAGATTTATCCATTAAAGGTCGGATATCATATAACCGCCCACATTCTTTCTTTTTAATTAACTTTTCTTTTTTTAAGATCTTGTTCCATTTGTCATTTTATTGTAATGATAATAAAATTAATAATAATTATTTTTACATTACCCCTTCTGAAAATTCCACTGTCTCTCCCCTCAGCAAATATTCATTAGAGCAGTTATTTTTTTATTATTATTTTTTAATTAAAAATTAGGGGGGAAATACTGTTAAATCAAAACATATGTTAAATTACTAAATTTTAACATTTAACAATTTATAATTTTATTTTACCGTACTTCTCGCTAAGCAAGTTTCAAAAGCATATAAATCACTTTTGCCATCAAACACTTGCCTCTTCACTTGCCAAGCACGGATACCGCCAAGATGAGTCACTTTGACGCCGAAACCTCTGGCCAATCAGATTACAAATTTGTAAAACATGGTTGGGAATAAAATATGCATTTTAAACCTTAAAAAGTATTTGTATGTGCATGATTTGAGACCGCAAATGTTTTGGCACATCTATTGTACAAATAAAGTTGTTTACCTCATTTTCCTTGTCCAACAGGAAAAGTTTTTACTCCATTTAATATTTATTTTTTGTTTAGTAAGTATAAATTGCATTTTGATTTTGGTCTGTAAAATATTTTTTTTCAAACAAGTTTTTATAAAGAACTAAAAAGTTGAATTTGATAAAAGCATAATATCATCAAAATGTATAATAAGCAATCCCTGCTCATACATCGTAATGCATCTGACATCTTTTGTGCGGCACTGTATAAAAAATATAAACGCAACGCACTTTCATTTGGAAAAATTACATTGTGAATCTTAGTGCCTTACATAAATTCTACTGATTTTAATTTTAAAATTTCTGTTTGTAGGTAATAATGTATACGTAATTTTTGGAGTGGTCCTGTAAAATAAATATAAATGGTACGTACCTAAAATCATATTAATATTACATTGTCATTGGATTTACAAAATTGTGCAAAATTTAATCTTGATCGGATATTTGGAAGTGAGTTAAAATTGGAATGCAAATTTTGAATCAGGAAGACATACATACGAACGTCGAAGTTAAAAGCTTATAAAAATAATACAACTTTTTAAAATAAAATCATCAAAAGAAGCACACTCATTTCCTTACAAAAAATAAATAAATAAATAAATAAGTACAATTGAAGACGTCAGTTTCGAACCTCGCCTTATCCGAAATTTAAAAAAATCGTTTTTCTCTATCAATCTATTCTATTGGTATAAATGTACTAATTAAGCACTACAATCTCCAAATTTACAATGAATACCAATGGACGCATTTAAAGGTTTTACCCGATTTCCCAAAATTTGATTTTCGCGATAAGGCGAGTTTTGAAACTCCCTTCTTCAATTATTTTAACCAATCTGAAAGTTAATTACTAAAAATTAACACTACCGTAATATTTATACGGGGGCAGCACCTTCAGTTAAATTGCTTTAAAAATACTTCTTTACATTATTTAAAACATTTTTGTAATTGGAACTATATGTCTTTGACTAACGGTTTAGGAATTAGCCATTGAACATCGTCTGGAGTGGACACCCTTTATAATACTTTAAGCACTTCGTGTACGACCCCTGAAAACTTGGTCCAACTCATCTGTTTTCAGTTACAGAAAAATGGTTTAAGTCATAAAATTGAAAACGTCATAACTCGGTCAATTTTAGTCCTAGATGAATGGGATTTTTTTTTGCCGTACTTGTTAGAGAAATAGGAAAAGTTTACTAAATATCACTTATAGGACCGGGGGACCGTATAAAAATTTAAATTTCGTAATTTTTAAATAAATGTTTTTCTTGACCTAAATCGCTTTAAAAATAATTCTTTACCTCATTTAAAACATTTTTGTAATTGGAACTATATGTCTATGACTAATGGTTTAGGAATTAGCCATTGGACACCGTTGAGACCGGACACCCTGTATAACAGTAAGTACAAGAACTTTAGTTAGACATACTTTGCGGTGTACAATAAATAAATATGGTGAGGTGAAAATAATTTTAAATTTTTTTATTTAATGAACAATCGTAAAAAAAAAAAAAAAAAAAAAAAAAAAAAAAAAAAAAAAAAAAAAAAAAAAAAAAAGTTTTAATATAAAACAGATTGGAGTGAAAGAACTTTTTAAACATAACTGAAAACGTATTGAGCAAAATGAACCGTAACTTAGGATTCGGAAATTTAAAGCTTCAAAAAATTGATTTCTGTTAAAAAATCGTATGTTAAGATTCACATTTTGTAAAAATATTAAATACATATTAAATGTATTTTGAAAAAAAAAAATATCGAAAAATATATGAATTGCAAGCTATATATTTTTTTGAAAGAAATGGATTTCTGGAATATTTAAATATGCAAATCAAAAGTAACCGTCACTAGTGCAAAGGAAAATACAAAAATGTGCAAAGGAAAGACAAAAAATTTTGGTGTTTAAACTTTCATGTACAGAATTATAAATTCATGAAAATTTTATTTTCTAAAGAATTTTTCGTGAGTTTTTTAAACTGCATTAGAAGATTTACATTATAGTTTAATAAATTGTAGAAGAATTTTAGAAGGATTGAAGGATTTAGAAGGATTAATTAAATTTGAATTTACAGGGATTTTGTGCAAGATTTATAGCCCCACTGAAATCTTTTTCTTTAAATATCTTCCTTAGTATTTTGTATAATTAAAAAAATTACAAATATAATGTTCTTATAATAGAAATATAGAAATATTTCCAAATTCAACAGATTAAAAGTGCAGTCAAATGCCAGTTTATTATTATACTAGCAAAACCCGTGGCTTTGGTCGCGTAACAGTTGAAATAAGCCAAGTGATATTTATACATCTAATTTTTATTAAAATAAATTATACTTTAAGGAATAATTCAAAAATAACTACTTAAAACACACTTCGACTAAACCTCATTATTACACTGCATTAGGCAGAAATTATACTTAAATTAATAAAAAGAACTGAAACTAAGTAAATGATAATTTAGAAAATATTTTGAAGTTTTTATGTTCATTTCATACGCACATTTCAGTATTCATTCGAAGTTTTGAATAAACAGTTCTTAGAAAGCATTTACATCTAAAAATTTACCATCATCTGAAATTCTAAGCTTCTTGTCTATCGGTGGCACTAACATAAAATGCCTATGTTGAAACAGAAACTGTCACCATTAATTCGCAACATCAATTTTGAAATCGGTTTCGTATTTCCTAATATTCCATAGAAATGGTAATTCAGAATATTTTTAAAGGCTTTTTTTAGAACACTTGTTGTTCCTCCTGCCAACCTGATGTGGTAGTGGCACTGGTACAAAATATAGCCTCTGTGGAATCAGAGACTGTCACCACTGATTCGCAACCATTGCTTTTGTAATCGGTTTACTATTTCCTGAGATTGTCTAGAAATCGTAATTTATGTCTTGTTTTAGTACGCTTTTCCCCTCTTCTCTTCCCTTCACCTGTTTTAAATTTCGAATTTATTTTCGACAGTTCTTAGAGGACATTTATATTTTATAATTAACAGCCATGTCATATCTAAAGTTTCTACCCTGTTCAGTATCACAGAATCGCAATTTAGAACATTTTTTGTTCCTGCAATTTCCAGGTGGCAGTGACACCAACATGAAATAGAGCCTATGTTGAAGTAAAGGCTGTCACCATCATTTTTCCAACTGCTATTTTTGAAATCGGTTTGATACTTTCTGAGTTTGCGTAAAAATCGCCATATAGAACGTTTTTAGAACGCTTTTTGAGCATTATCACCCTTCGTAGATTTCGACTTTTCAAGAAATGTTCTTAACACCCTGACCGCCGAGCAGAAGGGTAAAATTATAATATTGTTTTATCTGCAATTTTGTTTTTAATGATAAAAAGTATGTTTTTTTCCAACATGATATAAACTTTTTTTATTAAGTATAGGTAGATAAACCTTGACAGCATTAATCATAACTTTATTTTTTTAAACTGGATTATATCTGTATAATTATATTAATTTAAATAATGCTTCAATTGCAGTGAAACTTGCAGTTTAGTGAACGGATATATCAGTTCGCAGTGGTGAGAAGGTAGATCATTTATGTCTTATATCTACCATTCCAAATTTCGTGTTTCTAGGCCCTTCAGTAGCACTAAAACTGCATTACGTTTTATGCTCCTGCACCCTCTTTGGGGAATTGGCACCCACATAAAATGTAGCCTATGTTGGAGCAAGGGCTGTCACCATCATGTTGACACCATTTTATTAATCGGTTCGTTAATTCCTTAGATTGCGTAGAACTTGCAATTTAGAATGTTGTTTTAGAACGCTTTTTGCCATTTTCACCCCTTTTAAATTTCGAATGTTTTATGAAATGTTCTTAGAGATCATTTACATCTTATAAGTAACTACCATTCCAAATTTCATGTTTCTAGGCCCTTCAGTAACACAAAAATCGCATTTTAAGAAAAAAATTTCCTGCACCCCCTTTGGGGTAGTGGCGCGACATAAATTGTAGCCTATGTCAGAGCAAGGGCTGGCACCATCATTTTGACACCATTATTTTTTAAATCGGTTCGTTACTTCTGGAGATTGCGTACAAATCGCCAGTTAGAACGTTTTTTAGAACGCTTTTTGCTCAGTTTAACCCCTTTAAATTTCGAATATTTTAAGAAATGTTCTTAAAGATCTTTTATGTCTTATAACGTCCATTCCAAATTTCATATTTCTAGGCCAGTTAGTAGCACAAAAATAGCATTTTTAGAACGTTTTTTGTTCCTGCGCCTTCTTTGAGTTAGTGGCAACGACAAAAATATAGCCTATGTTTGAGCAAGTGCTGTTACCATTATTTTGACACCATTATGTTTTAAATCGGTTAGTTACTTCCTGAGATTGCGTAGAAATCGTCAGTTAGAACGCTTTTTAGAACCCTTTTTGCGCATTTTCACCCCTTTTAAATTTCGAATGTTCTAATAAAGGTTCTTGGAGTTCATTCATATCTTATAAGTAACTACCATTCTAAATTTCATGTTTCTAGGCTCTTCAGTAACACAAAAATCGTACTTTTAGAACGTTTTTTGCCCCTGCACCCTCTTTGGGGTAGTGGCACCGACATAAAATAAAGCCGATATTGGAGCAAGGGCTGTCACCATCATTTTGACACCATTATTTTTTATCGGTTCGTTTATTTCTGAGATTGCACAGAAATCGCAAGTTAGAATGTTTTTAGAATGCGTTTTGCGCATTTTCACCCCCTTTAAATTTTGAATGTTTTAAGAAAAATTCTTAGAGATAACTTATATTTTATAAGTAATTACTATTCCAAATTTCATGTTTCTATACCCTTCAGTAACACAAGAATCACATTTTTAGAATGTTTACTGCTCCCGAATCCCCTTTGGGTTAGTGGGATGGAAATAAGACATAGCCTATGTTCGAAGATGGACTAATACCATCATTTTGATACCATTACTTTTGAAATCGGTTCAGAAGTTCCAGAGATAACCTCCTATAAAGAAACAAACAACCAAACTTTACTTATTTATTATATTAGTATAGATTAAACCATGATTATATCTCAACTAAAAAATTGTTTTTTAAGCCCAGAATTAAGTTGCATGTAATACAATATTCGTCATATGGAGTACCAAATCATAGAAAAAATGTTTTAAAAAATTTTGTTTGAATCTTTTAAAAAGAGAATATTAGTTCCACTAAACATTAAATGTTTAAAAATGCACACAACACCAAAAAATTTAAAATTTATATAATCTGTCGAAGTCGTATATTTTATGAGTCGAATTTTTTATGAGTAAGAATATTTTTAGAATGTCTGTAAAAACTTCATATGATGTCATATATCTAATACTGCGGTTAAGTGCAAAATGAGCGTCGTTATAAATTTTATTATAAACATTTTATAATATTTAGGCTAATGTCTGACGATCGACTATTTGCACGCTTTTTGTTTCAACATGAAAAAGAAACACCTTCGCAAGCAGGTGTTTCTTTTTCATGTTGAAACATAAAGCGTGTAAATAAACGTTAGTCTGACGTTAACGTAAGGGGAACTCAATAATCTAAGAAATATTTCTTTTACTAGCGTCATAAATGTGTATGTTATTATTCCAACCCTTATATTTTTTATAATGCATTGTAAATATTGTAGAAAAGCATTATGATATTTTTCTTTTTCCCAAATTAATTATTGTAAAATGGATGTATTAAAATATTTTTTATGGATTACATGAACTGAAGAATTTCTCACAACGCAACTAAAAAGGATGGGGATTTCTCATTAATGAGTCTGAAAATTTATATTTATCATTAAATTAATAAAACGCTAGCTTACCTATATTCAGTCCTTAAATTGCGCCTGAGATAACCGAATTCCAGCACGGGTAATTCTTTGTTTTTAGCAAATATCGAAAAACTGGTCGAAATTCACCGAGCTCATAAATATTAGGCTCCGGGGTTACGTGGAACAGTACTTCCAAAAAACCGAAGTCTAAATTTTCACAATTTGTAAAAATATTAACTTCAAATTATATGTATTTTTGAAAAAAAAAAAAAAATCGAAAAACTGTGAAGCAAGCTATACATTTTTTTTAACACTAATCGATTTCTAGAATCTTAAAATATTAATAATCGAATCAAAAGTAACAGTGACTAGTGCATAGAATGAGGATGTAAGACTAGATTCTACTGAAAATAGTCTGCAATTAGAAAAAAATCCCTGCCGGCCCGGCCTACACGCAGAGGTAGATTTCGAAGTCAAATATACTAATTTCCAAACAAAAACTGAATCATGATTAGAGATAAATCCACTTTAACAATTTTATCTCGCCGCTTTTGACGAGTTTTCATTTCATTTTTATATAATTGCTGGTTTTATCAGAATCATGTTAGGGTGGTATTCAAAAAAATACTATTCCATGCTCAACAACTCGAAATTTTCTGGCATAATTCCAGATTCATTTTTAATAATAATAATAAAAAAAAAATATGAAAATTGCTGACGTGATTTTTGAAGAGATTTATAAGTGTCCTGTGTTTTTATTTTTTGTTCAATTAATTAAAACTTCATATATAAACAATTATTTTCTCAGAAGGACAATATTTTTCGTTTCTAACACAATCGCTTCGGGAAATTCCGTTCAAACTGCCCACTTTAACATCATTTTTTGAAATATATTCTGACTCTATCAAAAAATCGATCATTACGGTACATTATATAGTTTCTGAATAAGCGAATATACCAATTAAATGCGTTTGAGAACAAAAATAATTTTAAAAATGTGTCAGAAAATAAGCAGTTTGGATTTGAGTGCATCCTTAATACAATGGTTTTTCCAACACAATCCGCTTCGGAAAATTCGTTTCAAAATGCCCTTTTTAACAGCATTTAAAAAAATATATTCTGCCTCTATCAAAAGATCGACCATTACGGTACATTATATAGTTTCTCAATAAGAAAACGTACCAATTGGAATCCTTTGAGAGCAAAAATGAATTGTAAAATGAGTCAGAAAATAAGCAGTTTGGATTCGAATACACCCTTACTAAGATGTTTTTTCTTCAACCACTATGTATTTTTAATTTGTTTTTGCTGTAAGAATTGGTCCTATCCAAAACTTGTCTATATAGATGTTGTAGACAATATTAAGAAGATATATGATAAATTCATGGGGATTTTATATCTTTTGAATTGACGGAGTGATGGATTTTTTTCTTCTTCAAACCCCTTTTTTGATTTCGTTTTTAATTTTTTTTGCCGTACGAGTTTTTTTTGCAGTCCTATCAAAAACTTGTGAATATAAAAGTTGTAGATAACGTTAAGGAGATTTATAATAAAATCAATTGGATTTGATATCTTGAGAATTGACGAAGATATGAATTTTTTTCTCCCAAAAACCCTATTTTTGCGCCCCTTGAACCCATTTTTAACTTTATCAAAAATCTGTGATACATACATTTTTCGCCCTATTTTTAGAAGTAATAAAAACTTTAAACTGATTTGATATGTGCAAAAATTAAGAGGTTATGGGCGGTTTTCTGTTTTCACCATCCCTATTTCCCTCCATAAACCCCTCCCTATTTCCATCCCCTTGGTCCGATTTTGCCCATTAACGAACTTGACCGAGATTTTATGCCCATTGATTTTATGTATCAGTTTGGAAGAGATTGGTGCAGAATTACGAAAGTTATTGTGTCCAGAAGAAAGTGATATATATATATATATATATATATATATATATATAACATCATTTCGAAATGCAAAAACACCATAACTCCAAAAGGAAGGTGTATATCTGCAGAATTTTTTTAACTATAAAATACTTAAAAGAACTTAAAAGAACAAGAAAGACAGGTAAAAAACAAAAACAGTCTGTTCTTCATCAGTGGGAGGACAGACAAAAAACTAACTCCACACCCACTTTTAAAATTTGCAGGTTTCTGAACACACGCTCACCCCGAATTCAATATTGAAAAACTATTGTCATTTTATTAACCAAATTCCATAAAAAACTAAAATAACTCAAATTAAAACTAACAAACATATACAAAACAAATAACAATACAACAATTATCATACAAAAACAAAAAAGCTTTAACAAAAGGTCTTTTAGAGAAATACTTAAAAAATTGCCATTAAAATAAAAACAAAAGAAATTAACTTAACATGCATGAATACAGAATAAACGTGCGCCCCCCCCCCCAAACCCGCAAAATAAAATAGCAGGAATCATCGATGCTGAAAGTGCTTCCAGACTTGACACTGTCGCAATGACTATATGCAAATATAGCTTTCTCGGTTGCCAACCATGAACGTAACTGGATACATCGCTGTTTGTGAACTGTATACTTAAAAATAATCAATTAATTTGCACTATTGATAAATCTAACTATTCGTTTTATAAATTTTACTGCTTGGATTAATTTTACTTTAATAGGTAGTAGGATTTGACTTTCAGGGCTTGCAATTATCTAAATCTTCAATGTACACTTTTGTACACACCCAGGGCAACTAAAATTAGTTTAATCAGGTGTCTCCTCCACTGATACTCAAGCTGACTGGCAGCTATTTTAGCAGTGCCATTTTATATATCAATATACCAAAATCATCGACGCTAAAACTGGTTGTTAAAAGGATGCTGTCAAAAACAAAGTTCTTTATATATTTTATGTAAAAAAACATTTATTAATGGTTACTTTTAAACTATTACTAAACATTTACAAATCAGAAAAAAATATATAATCATTGAAACATATAACAATAATAAATAAAAAAATATTTAAGTAAAAATTATGTAAAATGAATTGTAATTAAACAACATAGAAATCTGTGCAATCAGCGAAATTCCTATAAAATCTTTTCATAATTTTATGTAAGTATTTTTTTTAATTCAGAGTTAACCTTTATTTATTATAAATTGCCTTTTCTGACGTATATTTTCCAAAGCCTATAAAATGATATTTATTGAAGTTCCTTTAAAATATATTTTCTAAACTTTATAAAAAATGTTAAACTTGTTTGTAAATTTCCATCAAAGTTGACTTTTTTCTGTTATTTATTTTTCGTGAAATTTCTTTTCTATGCAGTAAAAGATTAATCATATTTTATTAAGAAAAAGAGTATTGCAGTATGATTTATGATTTCAAGCTATTTACTTACAATCCCTGACTTTCTTCTAAAAAGTTTCTGCAAATATTTAATTTGAAAAATCTATGTGAGCTTAACTAAATTTTTTTATGGCTGATATTCTTTCTTTTACTCGGAAACTCGTCTACTGTTTATTTACAGTTTTTCTGTCTAGTGTTTACAAAAAAGTAAAATAAATATACTAAGCAAACACAAAAAGAATTTAATAACTTTAACTAAAACATATTTCATTTCATTTGAAGTAATAATAATAAAAAAAAAATATAGAAAAAGTCACAAACAGTATTTAACATAAATATAACCTATCTATTTAGAATGTCACATGGCTTTTTAAAGAAAATTTTAATGAAATAAGAAAAACAATTTAGCTTTTAAAATCCCTTTCAAATCTAACACTGCATGAAATACATTCAACAGTAAAATGGAATGAGACATTTTAAATTATAACAAGTAAATTTGCATTTCACATCTCATATTTAATGTACGAAATACCATGCAAAAAATAGATGATTAATCTATATACCCAATGGTCGGAGTATATAGGACAATGTTTATTGATCGTACCAGAATCTGTTATCAGTAATCTTCAAGAGACATTTTTATAAAATATGCAATAGAAATATATCATGAGGATTTTTGATAAAATATACTGGTAAGAACGATCGAATTTGTCCTATATGCTACGACCCCTGATATACCAGACGTATATTAATAGGAAAAACAGTGTGTCATAATATTTTTTTTAATTATAAACTGTTTTCTATAGAAATCATATATACAGTGTGTCCACGTATAACCTGATCGACCTTTATTTTCGCAACCGTTGGTTCTAGATGCATACTTCCAATTACAAAAATGCTCAAAATTAGATGCAGGGTTAAGATAAAGAAAAGTTTGAAGCGAAAAAACAATTTAGTGAAGAATTACAGAATCTAAATTTTTATACGGTCCCCCGGTCCTATAAGTTATATTTAGTAAAATTTCCCTGTTACACTGGCAAGTAAGACAAAAAAAAGTCCCGCTATTCTACGATTGCAATTGACCGAGTAATAGCTGTTTAAAGTTGGAGTACATTTTTTTCTGCATATTAGTGGTCATTCACAAATTTAGTAGAAATATAATTTCCTCAGATACATTAAAGGACTGGTTGAGAGTAAAATTAGCATTGCAATACAAATTTACAAATTTGAAATCTTTAATCATTCTGACATATTACTGCAAAATGTACAATTTGTACTGAACATTATAAGAGGATAAAAATAACAGATTTTTTGTTAAATAAAAGGATGAAAAACAACAGCCTCAATTCTTTGCAAAATGATACATATTTTAAAATGCTGTTAGATTACACTGTATAACAAATCTGGGTTGTGGCATGTTTTTTAGCTTTTGAAAATTGATTCTTATGTATTTCTTAGCACTGAATCCGAAAATGACCTTCATTTTAAACCATCACGTCAGGAAATTTCTCAAATCGCAAATTTCAAAGTTAAAAAGCTAAAAGTTAAAATTGATCCCCCCTCACATCCCAACCTCATCGGACCCCCGAGCTGTTTAGCTGTAAGAAACCCAGTATAAGCCAAAAAATCTAATAAATTATTGAATTAAATAAAAAAAAACTGAATAAAAAAGTCTTACATCGATTTTATAGTATCAGATTTTTTGCTGTTTTTTTACCTTTGAAATTTACGATTTGCGAAAAATCTTGACATGATGGTTAAAAGTGAAGGTAATTTTTTGATTCAGCGTCAAAAATACACAAAATGTAATTATAAAAGTTAAAAAACACAACCATTGCAGGTTTATGTTATCTAATCTAAAACTCTTTCTTAAACTTCTTGACGGTAATCTATCCGATTTTTTTTGTGTTATCCTCTAATATAAATATGTATAAGATAGAAAGAATTGAAAATCATAATAATTGTCATCGGATTTAAGTCAGTATGTAAAACTTAACTTCGATCAGACCTTTGAAATTAAGTTAAAGTTCGAGTACAAATTTTAAACTGGAAAGACGATCATTGCAAGTTAAATAAAACCTTATGAAAATAACATAATCTTAGTTAAAAGAAATCATAGCCTCAAATCCTTACAAAATAAAACATATATTAAAATACAATTATTTTAACTAATCTGTAACTTAACTGATATAAAAGTTAATCGCAATATTTGTACGATTTCTTTCAAAGTGAAGATACCTTGAAATAGGTTTAAGTACTTTATTCACGACCCCTGAAAGCATGGTCAAAATCATCTCTTTGATATGCAAAAAACTGGTATAAGTCATGCATTTCAAAGTTTCAAAACTCGGTCAATTTTAATGTTAGTAGAATGGGACTTTTTTGTCTTACTTGTTAGTGTCACAGTAAATTTTTAGTAAATATCACTTATAGGACCGGGGGGCCGTATAAAAATTTAAATTTCTTAATTTTTTAATAAATGTTTTTCTTGAACCAAATCGCTTTAAAAATGATTCTTTACTTTATTTAAAGCATTTTTGTAATTGGAAGTATGCATCTAGGACCAACGGTTGCGAAAATAAAGGTCGGTCAGGTTATACGTGGACACAGTGTATAGAAATCATATGATGCGTATAAAAAAAAAAAAAATATATATATATATATATATATATATTTCTGAATTCTATGTTTTCCTAATCTTATTAATTTAAGCTGTAAAATTTTATTGCACATATTAGCTTTTGATTAAAGAAAGGAAATGGTAAATGTGCACACGACATGCAACGCATGTGTATAAGGTTTCAACAGTTATGAAGAAATTTTTGTTGTAATTCATTCACAGTCATTAATTACACTAGTCAACAGATTTGGACTTTTGCTATTGTCCTAAAACAGAAACTAATTGTTTTTTATGCGGTTTTTTGTGCTGATACCGAATCTAATTTTTGATGTACTCCAGCAAGTCAAGTTTGAGAGATATTTGCATACTTCAATTTATGCAAATTTAGTAAATTTTATACAATTATATGCAAATTTAAGGTATAAAGCAATATCAGACAGGATTTTTTGTTTCATGTAATGATTACTACCTAATTTACTTAAAAAAACGTTGCTTCTGAGATCATAGTGACATGAGACTGTGAAATATTGTACCTAAATTGCATATTTTTCATTTTTTTTTAATAATGTTTCTTGACGTTCAAATATGTCTGCCGCACGAATACGCTAATATGTTTCTAAACCAGTTTTTTAAGCTTATTTCAAATCTTGTATCTGTTTTCTACTGTCATGTCTAGTTTTTGAAAAAAGTGAAATTTTAGTTTTTGGTCAAAAAGCCAGAAATAGCTTTTTATGATACTTTGTATGATAAACTTCAACCAGTTATGATAGATTCTACTACTTATTTTTTCCGATTATATAATTTTTTGTTTATGTCTCTGATATGAATCTGACCTTGTTCACCTTCTTGTCAAGGAATTACACACCGCTAAAAAGCATATTATATCAAATCTGTGTTAATGCCATGCAAAAATAGAAATTCATCTTACTCAAAAACTAGACATGGCATAAGAAAACAGACTTGAAATCAGCATAAAAATCTAGTCTAGAAAAACATTTCGTCAATTCTGTGGCAACTATTTTAAAGTTGATAGTGATGTAAACATTACACCATTGAAAAATATCCAAATTAGGCTTAATAACTGATAAATAAATGTTAAGAATATGCAAGTCGTGACATTTATCTGAAGCAAATAGTCAAGTAGTCATTATCTAGAAAACGTAATTAAATGTGACATATATTGTATCTAAAATTTGCATAAAATAGCACAAAAAGCTTAAATTTGCATAAATTTAAATATGCAAATTTCTCAAAACCTGGAGCACCTAGAGATAAACGGAAAGCATATTCGGAATCAGCGCCATAAACTGATCTAGAATCAACTAATTTTAGTTCTAGGAGAAAACCACTGTTGTCCAGTGTTATTTTATTCATGCAAATAATTAAGGGAGCGACACTATTGGTGAACACTGAACCAGTAATTGGAACATTTAAATTTGAATATAAAATTACGCAGACATTTGAGCCCCACGAGAGATTACTCGTGAAGCCCATTTTGTGTGGACGCATCTAACTAAAGAGTGTTTAATCCATCAATTTCGTAACAAGGTTACTTCAACTTAAACAATCAGTCGTCTTATCGTTATTTATTAGTTTTGAATAAGGCATAACAACTTGTTTTTGTTTATGCCTTCATTATGAAATTTATTTGTACCTTTGGCCTTTGTACGACTTAAATGGCTCCACATAATTCAGTCTGTATGCATATTTTTAAATTTCCTATGAAGTTGATGCATTTCATCCAGATGATCTCTAATCGTAATGAAGTATGTCACCATAATCAACACTGACCAACCGTGTTAAAAGCTGCAATTTTTCTGTCAATGATTGACTTTGAATTTTTTTCTCATTTAAGACTATCAAGATCAGTAAAAATGCAGAAACACTTTTGAAATGAATCGAGGATTTCTCAGCTAACAGTGAGAAAGGGGTCTTCATTTTCTACTTCAGTAATGAAGCAGAAAAAAAACTAATAGTACACAGCGTGTACTGTAGTGTGATCTAATTGCGATAATAGGACAAAATTTTGTAGAAAGATTCAAGAAGATAGGGGAACAAGGGAAAAACGGCTCCACATGTACCCTATTGTTGACATTTGAAACTGGTTTTTTCGCGAACAACTTGGTCCCCTGCCTTCTTTAGACATCATAGAAAATGTGGTGCCATTCTCGCAATTAAATCGCGCTAAAGTATTGCCAATTTAATTATGGTCATCTTGTATGTTTCAATTTTACAGATTGCTCTTGTTAATTTTGTAGTAGCAACATTTAACTGCGTGATATTCGTTATTTTTTAGTAACTTTTTTTTTATTCTATTCAAATGTGCATTAATTTCTTAGCTGTATGGGAATGAGGAAGAAAACTCTATATCATTTCTTGCTCAACGAAACAACGTTGACGCTTGTTTTATAATAATTTTTATATTTTTAGGTAACTTTCATTGCAAAAATTAAAAAGCTACCTATTGCAGCCGTCCGGTCGAAAGCACTTCAGGAAAATTTTGGTATATTTTCATTGATCATGACACCCAGACCCCAAAACCATCCTCCGTTCAAATGTGACTTATATATATGTATATATATATATATATCTGATTTTTGTCATTTGTGCCGTCATCAGCCGTCATTTGTGAATCTTTGGAAATTCGTTTAAGGAACCAAGAAATTTGTAACGATAATTTTTCGTTTCGCATTCCTGAAATCTGGCTTTCTATTTTGAAAGAAATATGAAATTTCCAGTGTTGTTTTAGCCCTTCATTTTTCTTTTTACTTTGAATAACATATTACGCCACTGAGTTGTTTTTGGAATTTTGAAGGTTTTCGTTGAACTTTCCTTAGTTTGAATTTAATTTTTAAGGTGTAGCATATAAGATTGTATTCTACCAATTTGTATTTTAGAAAATTTTACTCTTGATGATGGTTTTAAAGATTAAACCGAAACGTTGAGATTTATTTTATTCATGTGTTTATTTTTATCACATTTTAATTAGTGAATAAAATGTACCTTGGATAGCAGTACCTATTTTATTTAGTATTATATAGCACAACGTAAAGTCCTTAGTATTAATACTAATATTAATAATATTATAAAAATGTATGCTAAAAATTCATTCATATTCAGAAGGATTATTAATAAATTAACAGGTTACATAGTTCAAATATAGTGTTCAGATATTTAAAATAAAATTTAAAAGTTTTAGTAAACATGTATTGGATTTAAATTTTTTGGAAATCTGTTATAGGTTTTATACGCGTGTAGAGCAAAATATGTCATTCAAATTTTACCGATCAATAAGGCAATTGTTACAAAAATTTCCACAAACAAAACATGGCAATATGAACGATATATTCAAATGTAAAAATAATTAATAAATATAACAATAATTCTCTCTGGAAAGATTCAGTGATTTTACATTACATGTATTATTTTTTTATCTCACTCAGAATTGCGAATGTATACACATGGCTATAAAAGCACTATTTGGATTTTTATATTTCATTTTTTTTTTCAATATAGTGAGAGCTAATTCATACTTAAAGTATATTTTACAATTGAAAAATCTACAATCTCTACTATAAATTTAAATGCATACTCATTTCAGAATTCGAATTTTAGTGCAGTTGTATTTATATACAGAAAATTACTTTGCGCTTTTATTGCTTTAGATTTTGCTATCGAAAATCACATTTAGCCTCATAAGCAAGTGTAAAATAAAAAAACTAAATTAGGTGAAATATACACGCGCATGAATTATTACATAAAATTAAAAATACATTTTTATAGAAAATTTTCTATTAAAGTATTCTATTTATATGTAATTTAAACTGAACAATATTTATGGATTATTTATTTTTATGAAACATAAATGTCTAGGTTACAACATTTTCTTACAGATATGTTTAAATTTCACTGCATCATTTTTTATTAATTCATATTAAACTTTCTCATGAAAGTGTGATTATTACGGTAACATACACGCATGATCCATACAAACTGCTATATAGGCAAATAAAATGCGCTCTCAAGCATGGACATTCACTCTCCCACACACGTAAAAAATTGCTGATATAAACACATTTGATTAAGAGAAAACATTGTTAACCCCTTAAGAGGGCTGGTCACTCAGCTTCGGAATTCTCCCCCGTAATGTTAAGTCTATGGACTTTTGATGCATTCGTACATTTAAAATATCTTCTCGGGAAATTCATATTTTTAACATCTTTTTTCTGTGTACCCTCCTTAAAGGATGTCTCTTTTTTTCTTAGTTTTCAAAATATTTCTAAAATCTATGCTGAATTTAATATAATATGTGTTAAAAGCGGGCAAACTGTGAGTAAGATTTTAACACTTCCCATAAAATTAAGTCTATACTTTAGAAATATTTTGAGAACTAAGAAAAAAAAGAGACATCTTAGGAAGTGTACACAAAAAATGGAAGTTAAAAATTATAATTTCCCGAGAAGATATTTAAACACTAGAACGCCCGGAAGGAGTCGGTCCGACTCCGATCATTTGATTTAAATGTCAACTGGAACCAGAAATTCTTTCATAAAATAAGCTAAATTTAAACCACGCAGATTTACGTTAAATAAATCAGTCAAATAATTTTAAATAACAATTCTGGTTTCAAACATTTTTATGAAACTTGAGTAAAATTTCCGGGTGTTCTAGTGTTAAATATATGAATGCATCAAATGCCCATAGACTTAACATTACGGAGGAGAATTCCGAATCTGAGTGACCAGCCCTCTTAAGTGCCACAGACGTATATTTCCGTCGCGCATAGTCGATGTGTTAAGTGCGAGGCTAACGAAAAAGACAGGCTACCGCGGTGGGTCCGATTCTTCTTTTTTTTACAGACCGTTGGAGTGACGTGATTCTCGAATGCACCAATGAAGGTGTGCGAAAAGAGCATCACGTGACTCCAGCGGTCTGTAAAAAACGAAGAATCGGACCCACCGCGGTAGCCTGTCTTTCTCGTTAGCCTCGTTTAAGTGCCACTGACGTATATATACGTCAGTCCAAAATATTGTCCTTTATACTGCGCTGTACCAGTAAAACCACGCCCACGGCTTTGGAATAAAAAAAAAGAAAAAAGAAAACAGATTTTGAAGGTGTTTTTGAAAGACTGGCCTATTTGAGAGGAGAAGGGGTAGAAGGAACTACCTTCATAAAGTCTAACGCACTGAGCTAGTGACGTGAAAATACAAGCGAATTTTTTCCATATTTGACAAGGTTCCGCCCTTTTTGTACACCACTATTATTTTAGATAAAACATTGTTTTGGTTTTCCGTTCACTTTTCTTTTGTTCGAGATATATACAATAGTTTCCTATCGGTAGCTTAAGGGCACATCATTCTGTTATTAGTGAATCCACAAAAATTAAAAATTGAATGGAACATCTTCTATCTCTCAATGATTATTTACGGAGTTCGCACGCTCTTAAGCCACGCCCCATTTTGTACGGCCACTAAGTTCTAACTGTGGCACTGGGGAGTGAATCTCGTAAGATTTTCTCGGCAGGTAAGGGGTTAAATATATTAACCTGCTAGAACGCGCACATACCCAGGGTATGAATGGTTTTTACTTTGTCACCAATAAATACAAATAATAATCAGCGGCTTATTCAGTCGGACACAATTGCAAACAATTCTGCGGTAAAATAAGTTGAAGATTACTTTAAAAAAATAGTGGTGGCAACTGTAAAAAAAAACATACGCACTCTTGGTCTATCAGGCTCGGAGCGAGATATCCCGGGTTAAATATTTTACTATTTTAACAGTTTTCCAAATGAAAAGTTTCAAATATTTACCAGTCTCGAAAGTCTATGTTATTAATTACGATTTATTCAATTATTAAAAACGTAATTTCCGCTTTTTCTTTTCTGCAGAGCATTGATAATAAGACAAAAATGTATAATTTTCATATAGCAAAATTTATCTTATTTGATTTCAAATTCAAACTTGTGCAAGTTAATTTTATGTAAATGAAGTATAAAGGGATTTTATATCCTCTTTATTGCATATTAAATCTACTTTTCATAATGATGAATAAGTTGAATTTTATCAAACTTTTAATTTTAAATTAAAGTTTGCTTAGTCTGGTGTTAAAGAGGATTTAATATCAAACATAACTCTAAAACATTAAAAAACATTTATTTTATTTGGAATGAAACAACATTGACAACACAATTGAAACAACACAATTTTGATTTAACATCAAAATTGTCTTCATGGTTAATTAAATTATTTGATGTGAAAAAAATACTCTACTATACCATTAACTTTTTCTTTTTCTTTTAGTCAAAAGTTTATCTCAGAGAATATTATGATATAAAAAATAACTCGTTCAAGATATTATAACTACCTTCTAAAAGATAAATATGTTATATGAAAATATTTGTATGCTTAAATATATACGTATAAGTAATACCAGATATTCGAATTTAGAAAAATATTAGATAAGAAAATCGTAAAATATATTTGCATCGTCAGTGTGTACTTTGACTGTGTTTATTTAGTCGGATTTAGATGTTTTGATGCATATCAAATATGTCATTCAGCAGTCTGCTTGTTTCAAATTTACTTAAATAACTATGCACAGTTTAAAATGAATGTTTCCATTGACTTTAAAGTACTATGCTTTAAACATTTATCATTGGTAGCTATTCTATTTCCCTTTCAATATGCTTACTGAATTCAAAAGATTTAAATAGCAGTTTTCTTCACTGAATAGAAATACTTTAAATGAAATGTGTTTAGTATGGCAAATTGCACTTGATTTTCGTATCCACTTCTCAGAAAATACCTTCAATCGTGCCGATGTATTTGTTTTTTGCCCATGTATCCATTCGAACATAGGAAATTGCTTGGCGGATTAGGAGAACTTTATATAAAATACGATTTTCCGTATACTTTATTTCGAAAGACTTTGATGTTTTCATGCAGATTAAATATGTCATTCTACTTGCTATCTGCTTATTTAAAATTAACTTAAATAATTATGCACAGTTTTAAATGAATTTTTCCTTTGATTTTAACACGTTCACTCCGGCGTTCATTTCTGGTTGGACACGCTCGACTGTCCCATCGGGTTGCGTGCATCACCAGTGGGTCACGCTAGACTGTCCCATAAGGAGGCGTGAATCACCAGTGGGTTACACTTCACTGTTCCACAGAAGGCGTGTACTACAGGTGGGTCACACTCGACTATTCTATAGACGGCGTGCATAACAGATGTGTCACGTCGCACTTGAATATTCGAAAATTCAGTAGTAAAAATAATTCATTATTATAAACTTAATACATTGACTATGGGAAACGATAATTCTTGTTTTCATTCAAAAAATATCATTGAGGGCGTGGCTTCTACCTTATAGAAATGCGTTTATGTCATGTTGTCCATATTTCTTTAGATTGTAAGCCATTATATTAAATTCGTAGATATGCAGTCGATTAAATTATGTCTCTAAGTAATTTGCTTACTTCTTACGAAATTTCAGACATTCACAATCAGCTCTGCTTATTATAATCGAGTTCAATTCAATAAATATGAGAGGGGATCACATTGTCCGAATAAGGGACAGTACGCGCCGTCAGAGGAAGTGAAATATGAATTCGAGCGCCGTCACACAGCAAAAACATGAATATCGGCGGCGGCTTGAACGTGTTAAAGAACTATGTTTTAAACATTTTATCATTTTTAGTTGTTCTATTTCCTTTTCAACATGCTTACTGAATTCAGAAGCTGTAAATCGCAGTTTTCTTCACTGATTAGAAAGACGTTCAATGGAATGTTTTTAGTATAACGAGTTGTACTTTATTTTCTATCGAATTCTCAGAAAATACCTTTAATCATGCCGATGTATTTGTTTGTAGCTCATCTATCCGTTCTCTATAAGGAATTGTTTGGCGGAATGGGGGAACTTTATATAAGATACGATTTTTTTTTTACATAAATTCATCATTTTTAGAAATCGCATTAACCCTTACCGGCGCGGAGTAATTCTGTTTATAAACTGATAAAATAAGGAACTGACATCGCAATTCATAAACGAAATTATTGGAAAATACGAACTTGCTTATTTTCATGTGCATTATAATAGGAAAATTTTAGTTAAATATTCTTGGTGCCGTTTGTCAGTTTTGGAATTAAAATTAGGTGTCCTTTTTTCAGGACACCGCGCCGGAAAGGGTTAAAATATATTACTCTGCATATAAGAAAGGTAAAATGACCGTGTCTGTGAGTAAAATATAATAGTCCGAGACCTATAATGTTTTATCATCATCGCGGATATTAATCAGTCTTAAACATTTCAGAATATTTTGTGCTCTTTCAAAGCAAAATTGTATGGAAAGTTTAATCTACGGGAAAAGTCTATCATACCTATTTTAAGGAGGCAGCCGGTGATAAAATTTCATATTTATTTTTCTTTGAATTTTAACAGTTGTGTACTTTATTTCGCGTCTGAACGCTGAACATGTGCTGGTTTTCCGCGAAAACGATAAATCATTACAGCTTTTTAATAATAATTAATTTTATTTAACTTATTTTCGGCTTTTCAAGTTCAGTCATACATTTGTTCGTCATACATATGACTTTTTATTATCGATTTATATCTATTTATATAAATCCAAGTCTATGTATGTCCCTCACAATTCCGGTTGGACCGCCTCATTGATCGCGCCCACGTCAGGGTTAGGCATCCTATGGAGAAATCGGTACCAGCTTCAACATTGAATATTTGTTGAAAAGTACTAATTGCAGGCTTGCCACAAAATAGCACTAAAGTTTGACTAACTTTTCAAAATTTGGCTAAATACCGCCAAATTTGGCGACAAATATAAGTTGCTATATATGAAGCCAACTTGGCGATAGTTGTCTAATTTGGTGAAATTACCATTGAAAATCCATTAATTTTTCACAATCGAGTTCACCGCTATTTAATTTAAATCCGCGCTTTGAAAGTTTTTTTTCAAAATTTAAAGTGTAATGTACGTAAATGTACGCATTTACATCTTCATCCCGATGCTATCAATAAAATAACCGTCACTAGACGGCGCTCTGCTATATGAGCTCCTAACTGCCCAATTTTAATGCTCCTTATATAGCCGGAAACAGAAATTAAATTCTCGGTATTTTTCCAGTATAGGGGCCTTGGCGAAATAGAGAAAACTGCCTTGGCGAAGAAGAAAATTTGGCAACATATTTCCACATTTTAAATTGTGTTATTTTCATCTATCACTGCGGAACAAGCGAGAAACAATACTCATATTCTTGCATATGTGTTACATATATCTTATATCGCATTTTCCGTCATTTTTGACGTACTATCTTTCTAGTATATATATATTTAATTCCAGGATGACGGGACATTCGATGTCGGCGGCTCCCAGACTAAAAAGTAGAGAATTTAAAGTGAAAAGCCATGTGTTACAACACTAAAAATTGGCCTATGACACCCCCCCCCCCTCCGTTTATTTTTGTCGAATAGAAATTTTTGTAGAGTATCTGTTAAAAAGTAAAAACTTAAATAATTGCTGACAATGTTTGTTTGAAAAATCATTGCTATGCATTGCAAACCATGACAGAGAAGAAAACTTCTCAAAACATAATATGAACCAAAGTGGTATCGCCATATAAAGAAATAAAAATAAAAAAAGCACTCCCTTCTTGTCTCAGTTCTATTACGCACAAAAGTGGCAAAGCTGAAAAACCTAACAGCTCTAGATTAAAAAAAAAAAAAAAAAAAAAAAAAAAAAAAAATGTTTTCTACTTTAGAGCGTAAACATTAATACTCTACATTACTATTTAATTTAACGCGTACATTTTATTTTTTTCTTTGCAAATTTGGATTTTTTTCATATCTGAAACTCTTTAGAAAAGCGAAATATTCGATAGGGTCGTACTCAAATTCTGAAAATGTTTTGCAGTAATATATATATATATATATATATATATAAACCATGAGTTCATTTTGTCTGTCTATCGACTAATTTTCTGTCTATGGTTTTGTTTATCTTTCTTAAATATCGTTGTATTGTTCCGATAATGTAAAATAACTGTTTCTGTCATGTAAAGTGACATGAGTAATTACCAAAAAATTAATAGCATTGCCACAATTGGCAATTGATTGACCACGCTTTTCTAGAGTTCCTTTATTATCTTTCTCAATTAACATAAAACAATTATTTTCCTTCGTATTATGGTGGTAATAATTTTTTTTAATTTGTGTAGTAGATAGACAGACTATAAGCAAAATTAAGACACGGGTGTTTTTTAAATAGTTATTAATAAATATCAAACGTTATTTGATTTCATGTCTGATATCTTTCCAAAACAAAATGCTTTTTGGAAAGGTAATGTATTATAAATGTCAATTACAAACTATTTTCTAAGTCCTGTACATCGGGCACTGAGTTTTGTAAAACGGATGCTCCGGGATGGAACGCTTGATTGGATTAATAAGATATATAATGCAACATAAAATACTCACAATTCGAATACTTTTTATAAATATAAGATGTACATAAACATAAATTTTTGTTTAAAAATTCTTTAAAGAAGTTACGTGCGTTAACTTTCTTCATATTAACTGAAGACAAATGAATTTCATCTGGTATACATGTTTAAAAAAAAAAAAAAAATACAGTAAACTCCCGACTATCCGCCCTATTAAAAATAATGAGGAATGTTGCCAGATGCCAAGGCAGGAAGGACTCGTCCAGGTGGGTACCAAAAGCATGGGGAGAAATTCCAAACATAGTAATTGGTAGGTCTTGGAACATCTTTTTGTACCAAACATGTTAAACATAAACCCTTGTGGGAAACTGCAATGGGAGATGAGAACGACAAGCTTCTTCCGTTGCTGAAAAATATACGGGACTCTGACGATGTCAATGTAGAAGACATTTAAAGAATGGATGGCAAACGACGAAATTAATGAATTAATTGAAAGCGATATTGTAGAAGTGTTGACAGAGGTAGAAATATCAGAAGAAAAAGCTGAAAAGGATTGCAGGAAAAATCTCATCCCTCATTCGCAAGGGTTCGAGACCATTGAGACAGAACTGCATTACAGTAATCTGCAGGAATCGACACCACTTGATATCATGTACTTGCGTAAATGGAGGGACATTGCGTCGCGGAAGATGGCTAACAGGGAGAAGCAGTCCTCTATTTAGGAATTTTTCAAAAACTAAAAACTGTACGTTTTGACTCTTACCTTATGCATAACTTTTCATATTTGTGCAACCATTTATTAAAAAAAAAAAAAAAAAAAAAATAAGATTTACACATTTTTCCACGAATTAGGATTACATTTTATGTTAATATTTTGCTTCTTTTGAAATTGTATGTAATGTATATATAAAATTTACCGTAACATGTGTACTTTATATCATGATGGGGGAACGGCACGAATTTAGTAAATATTTGTAGAACTCCTGCCTATCCGGCTTTTTCATTATCCGACTTACCCTTCCGTCATATTAAGCCGGATAGTCGGAAGTTTACTGTATGTGAAATATGTAAAAAATTATATACAGTACAGCCCCGATTATCCGCGGAATTGGGTAGCAAGGGAACCGCGGATAACCCGAAAAAGACTGAAAATGGGTTGAAAGCACGAAAAAAAAAATAAATAAAATTCAACATAAAAAACTATGATTTAGTGTACAAGGAACAAAATAAAACGTTTAAAATACATACATATGCACAGTACAGCAAAAATATTTACTTTACGTCTAAATTACTAAAATAAGGAACAGTAAACAAGAAACAATGCCATACATACTGTACAAAAAGTGTTAAATTACACCTTTAAAAAAAATCAGTCACTTGTTTTTGTTTCTTGTTTTGGAAACACCTTTTCTATCTTAAAAATGAAGCTGTTCTTTATATGCTGGAATTTATCATAATAGTGATATTTAAATGTTAAATATTTTAATTGCTGTGTTTACGTTTTGTTAATAAAATCAAGAAGAGACATCAAGACTTTATATCTGATATTTTAAACATGGTAACCGAATCTAGAAACATTCTTCTATTACATTCGAATACATGAATTTCTCTGTTTAAATTTACTAGTAGGGCTTATTGTATTTTCCTTGCTGTTGGCTTAAATTAAAATTTAAAAAAAAATCGCTTCGCGGATAAACCGCACCGCGGATAATCGGGGCTGTACTGTATCTAGATATTTTTTCCGAATGATAGCTATAATATGTTTTCAAATATGACGCTAGGAGTTAAACTATATTAAATTAAAATGAATTGTTTTTGCTTAATATCTTTCCAATATTTATTTATTATATATACATATGTATTATTTTACTTTTTTTTTATAACTTCTAACTTTTTTTTATAACTTTTTATAACACTAGGTTTTTTATAACTACACCATGTTAAATTTAAAGTCGAACCTATAATATTTATCAAAAGTATAAACTTCATTGAAATGATGGCAGAAATTACTTCAGTATCATAGGTCAAAAATGGAATGCAGCAGATCGCGAAGAAACGTAGAAATCGAATTAAAAATCACAAAAAGTTCAAAAATCACGAAAGTCAAAATTCACTATAATTGGATAAAAGTTTCAAATCTAATTCCTTTGACCTGTGGACTCTCTTAAAATTTATGTTTGGGAAATCATGCTAAGCATTGTACCATGTTACTTTTATTCATAATTTAATTTACTTGGATTTTCTTAAATATAATTAATATAACACCTTAACTTAATAGTTTTTGTTGCATTAAAATACATCAATTTGTTGATTTTCTGTAAACAAGTAATCCCTATTCTACAGTGGAACCCTACAGTGGATTCTACCCTACAGTGGAAATCTATGGGAATTTGGCAAAATATTAGAAATATCGCCAAGTTGGCGTCACTTTTGGCAACTAATTTTTTCGCCAAATTCGGAGATAAACTTGGCAGCATTTGGCGACAGAACTGTGTCCCCCCTACGGTAATCTCATTATAGGTATGGATATGCATTATATGCTGCTCAATAAAAGCATAACAAATTCGCAAAAAATTCAAACCTTGCTCTACGAATTCGGAATAAACTTTTTTTGAAAAGAGAAAAAAAATTTACTATATTGGGTTAAAGAAAGAAACCGTATTCTTTTCACTAATGTGGAAAAATCATCTCGAAATTAAAAAAGAGCTAAAAATCGCATAAAAAATTTTATTAAAAAAAATCTAATAAAAAAATAGAAAATCGGGATTCAAGGTACAAAACTTCATATATAGACGTACTTTTCCCCAAATTTTGTTGTTCTACGTGCAGCGGTCTCTTCAGAGTACCGTCGACACACTCACACACTCACACACAAATTTCTTTCCTTATTATTATAGATAATTTTAAAGACACATATATTCATTTTTTTTTTTTAATAAGAATCTTCTATCCTGAAAAATACAAAAAATGTGATTCAGTAATTTTGTCTAAAGATATAGTAATTTTTTTAAACTTAACATTCTGAAAAATGACCGGACAATTTATTAAATTAATATTATCTCCTACCTTAATATGAAAATTAGTTCAATTTCCATTCCCTAATAATGTACAACACACAATAGATTAGAGATCGCTTCAGCCGTTTTGGTACTGCTTGAAAATCTATGTATATATATATATATATGAATATCTATCAATCCATCCATATATATACAGGTTGTCCATTCTCAACGGTTTCCAATGGCTGATTCTTAAACCGTTAGTCATAGACATATATTTCGATTACAAGAAATAGGGTAGACTAGGGAGGGTTGACCATACGGAAGGCTTGACCCACCCATCAATTTTCATATTTAAAAGAATTTCAGAGTTTTATCAATAGGTGTCAACCAAAGCTACTGGAATGCTCAAACAACAGTCTTCGTTTCATAGAAATAATCGAAATAAGTGCGGAAAAAATCAATTTTGAGGCGTTTTCAACCTAAAAGTTGTGTTTTTTAGAAATATTTTGTAATCTTTTTTCAAATAAATTATATCATAGAAATTTAAGTAAGTAGGTTTAAAGTAATGCAGAAATATTGAGCTTTCATTCCAGGCATAAAGATTGTACATTAAGTTAGGCTTAACATGACAATGTGGTATCCTTTAGAAAAAGGTCTATGTAGGGAGACTTGATCCCGTCAATGTGAGGGAGGGTTGACCAGATGCTCAAAGCTCCCTTAATTAAGTGGTTTTGGAAATCTTTTTACTATACACTGAACATAATGAAAAGTTAATTGTATATACGTAAAATAATGTAAATTTATTTAGTAAAGCTTCAGTAAAATGGTGTGATGGAAAAGAAAATGTTTAAAACTGACTATAGAACAATATGAAAAATTGCTAGAAAATGGGAAAGTCTATAGGAACTTTTTTCCATTTAAATATTGTTTACAATAGTAAATAGAAACAGTGAGAAAGACTAGAAAGGACTAGAAAGGATGAAACAAGGAGTCTTAACCCTTTGAGGGGCAGTGGTATGTTTATAAAACCACTTAATTTTAATTCCAAAACATCACAATGACACCAGAATTTTGCTAAAATCTTTTCATTTAATATGTGTGTGAAATATAGCCTTTTTCTTATTTCTAAATAAATTTATTCATAAATTCCGGTGCCAGTCATTTATTTCAATATTTTAGTACTGAAAGTACTTTGCCCCTTAAAGCTTTAAATCATGTTAATGATAAGTTATATGCTTATGCGGTTGCAAAAGAACATGGCATCGATCGAAAAACTTTAGGAAAGTATGTAGAAAATTTCACCATGTTGAATTCAGTGAGATGAAGCCAAACTATGTGACAACTAGAGTTGTCAGATCGAGTGTCACAAAAAGTAGAGCAAGGAGATAAATAAAGCAGGTCAGTGGCTCCTAAATCCGGACATAATAACGTGGATCACTATAACCTGAAACGAAACCTGTCACTAACAGAATACTGCTTTAAATGTTAAAATTTCATTTCCCCTGCCGTATAATTATACCTGCTCGGACAAAATCCTGTTTAAAACAAAATTGTTCTCCTCTGACTTGCGATTGCGTCATAACAGATTTGTTTCAGCCTCATATTTCAAAAAATATTTTTTATAATAATTAAAGCATGTAGAATAAAGTTATTTTGCTTTTTTAAAACTAATTTTATTTCTCTTCACAAAGATTGCAATATAAAACAAAGTGGGTCAACCCTCCCATATTTGGGAGTCTTGACCCATTATTTTTTCATGAATAAAATCAATCATTTTACAAATTTATTGTAAGTTACACTGATGTAGCAATTTTATTTTGAAAACTGATTGTACAACGAATAAAATTATATATAAAACTTTATTCAGCGTTCAATATTAAAAAAAATAAAAAATCCTTTTATAAAATTGGGTCAAACCTTCCAAGTCTCCCCTATATTAAAATAAATTTGGGTTAATAAGACATTTCTTAAAAAAACACGAAATTTAAATCTTTACACAGTACCCCGGTCCTATAAGTGATATTTAGTAAAATTTTCCTGTTACACTGATAAGTAAGTCAAAGAAAGTCGTGTTATTCTACGATTAAAATTGACTGAGTAATAGCTGTTTAAAGTTGGAGCATATTTTTTCTGCAAATTAGGGGTCATTCACAAATTTAGTAGAAATATAACTTCGTCAGATATAATAAAAAATGGTTGAGAGTAAAATTAATACTGTAATGTAAATTTCAAATCTTTAATACTAATTTGATATTCGATTCTCCTTTTTAAAGTGATCAATTATAAGTTAAGCATAGTTCATTTGATTTTAAGGACACATATATTCAGTTTTTTTTTTTTTAATAAGAATCTTCTACCATGAAAAAGGCAAAATACCTGAATCACTAATTTTGTCTAAAGATACCAGTAATTTTTTTAAACTTTACTTTCTGAAAAATGACGGGCAATTTATTAAATTAATCTTATCTCTTACCTTAATATGGAAATTAGTTTAATTTCCATTGCCTAATAATCTTGAATAGGCTATAGATTAAAGAAAGCTGCAACATGACTACTGGAAGGGGCACAAAATTCGCAATGTTGGACGAAAATTGAAATCCCTCCGTGGAATGTATTAATGTTGTGCTTTAATTTATTGTAATATCTCACAAATCTATATTTCTAATTTCTAATTTGATATTCGTCCCTCCTTTTTAAAGTGATCAATTATAAATTAAGCATAGTTCATTTAATATTAAAGACAGTGGCATTCTGTTTTTTTTTTTTTTTTTTTTTTTTTTTTTTTTTTTTTTTTTTGTGAGAATCTTCTATCAAGAAAAGGAAAAAAAACCTGATTCACTAATTTTGTCTAAATATATATTACCAGGGGGTTCTGCCCTTTGCAAGCTACGTTCGCCAAACCCCGTTCAGACACCACAGAATCTAAAAACACGCTAATCTGATGGGTTTTAAAAATATTAGAGAATATTTAATTTATTATTGTTATACTGATTTATTTGTTATTTCGTTATTTAAAATAAAAATTATGTCAATTTGTATAATTTGGCGAGTGTTTTGGTGATTTATATAATTTGGCGAAATAGGTCGAAGGAGTAACTAAGTAGTTCCATATCAATGAAAATCCCCAATATATAAATATTTTTTTTTATAAATCTTTGGTTTATATATATAAATAAAACTGTGCATCAAATTTTACACATTTGAATATAAAGGTTAAAAAAAATTGAAAAAAAAAATTGAAATTTTTTTGAAAAAAATTTGAAAATTTTTGAATTTTTTTTATTTTTATAATAAAATATATAAAATTCAATGCACAGTTTTATTTATATATATATAAACCAAACTTTCATAAAAAATATTGGGGATTTTCATTGATATGGAGCGTTAAAAAAAGTTGAAATTTTTTGAAATTTTTTCGAAAAATTTTCAAAAAATTTAAATTTTTTTTTATATTATTATATTCAAATATATAAAATTCGATGTACAGTTTTATTTATATATAAAAACCGAACTTTTATAAAAAAATATTGAGGATTTTCATTGATATGGAACGCGTAGGGGCATTTCCAAGATTTCTAAGACAACGCGTAAAATTCCATTTTTTTTTTCGATAAATGCATGCCATAATGCATATAATGTACCCTTGACTAATATTTAAAGTGGAATTTACAAAAAATAAAAAAAATGATTTTTAAGGTCCCTCGTCCCCTTAACTTCCTGGAAAATGACGCGACAATTTAATTAATTAATCTTATCTACTTGCTTCATATGAAAATTAGTCCAATTTCCATTGCCTAATAATCTAGAACAGACAATAGATGAAAAATTGGAAGAATGACAGCTGTGACACGACTACTAGCAGGGGCAGAAACGTCGCAATGGTGGCTGAAATTTTAAATTCCTGTACGAAATGTACTAATGTCGTGCTTCTTTTTTTTTTTTTTTTTTTTTTTTGCAATATCACAAAAATATATATTTATATTTCCTAATTTGATATTCGCTCCTCCTTTTTAAAGTGATCAATTATAAATTGAGCATATTTCATTTAATTTTAAGGACACAGATATCCAGTTTTTTATAAGACTCTTCTATCAAGAAAGGGACAAAAAAGCTTATTCACTAATTTTGTCTAAAGAGATAGTAATTTTTTTAAACTTAACTTTCTGAAAAATGGCCGGACAACTTATTAGTCTCATCTCCTACCTTAATGTGAAAATTAGTTCAATTTCCATTGCTTAATAATCCATAACAGGTTTTAGATTAAACATCACTTTAGCCGTTTTGGAATAGAATGAGTATCTATCTATATCTATATGCGTATCCATCTATCCATTCATATCTATACAGGGCGTCTGCTCTCAACGGGGTCCAATGGATAATTCTTAAACCGTTAGTCCTTGACATATAGTTCCAATTACAAAAAAAAAAAAAAGTCCTAACGGCCCGGCATACAGGCGGAGGTAGATTTCGAAGTTAAGTATATTAATTGCTCCAACAAAAACTAAATCATCATTAGATACAAATCCAGTTTAACAGTTTTATCTGGCCGCTTTTGACGAGTTTTTATTTCATTTTCATATAATAGCTGGTTTTATCAGAATCATGTTAAGGCGGTATTAAAAAAAAAAAAAATACTTTTCCATGCTCAACAACTCGAAATTTTCTGGCACATTTTCAGATTCATTTTTAATAGAAAAAATACGTAACTTGATGACGTGATTTTTGAAAAGATTTATAAGCGGCATGTGTTCTTGGTTTTCTTTCAATTAATTGAAACTTGATTAATAAACAATTATTTTCTCAGTAGGGCAACATTTTTCTTTCTAACACAATCGCTTCGGGAATTTCTGTTCAAAATGCCCACTTTGACATCATTTTTTGAAATATATTCTGCCTCTATAACAAAAATCGATCATTACGGTAGATTATATAGTTTCTGAAGAAGAGAATCTATCAACTGGTTACGCTTGAGAGCAAAAATAAATTTAAAAATGAGTCAGAAAATAAGCAGTTTGGATTTGAATACATCCTTAATAAGATGAATTTTTTCTTCAACCGCTATGTATTTTTAATTTGTTTTTGCTGTAAGAATTGGTCCTATCAAAAACCTATCTATATAAATGTTGGAGACAATATTAAGAAGATATATCTTAAATTCATGGGGATTTTATATCTTGTGAATTGACGGAGTTATGGAAATTTTTCTTCTTCCCCCCCCCCTTTTTTTGTTTTGGTTTTTAATTTTTTTTTGCGATACGAATTGGTCCTATCAAAAACTTGTGAATATAAAAGTTGTAGACAATATTCAGGATATGTATAATAAAATTAATTGAATTTGATATCTTGAGAATTGACGAAGTTATGAATTTTTTTCTCCCAAATACCCTATTTTTTTGCGCCCCTTGAGCCCATTTTTAATTTTATCAAAAATCTGTGATGCATAAATTTTTGGCCCTATTTTGAGGAGTAATAAAAACTTTAAACTGATTTGATATGTACAAAATTTAAGAAGTCATGGGTTTTTTTCTATTTTCACAAAACCCCTCCCTATTTCCAGCCCCTTTGCCCGATTTTGCCCAATAACAAAATTGAACAAGATTTTATGTCCCTTGATTTTATGTATCAGTTTGGAAGAGATTTGCGTAGAATTGTGGAAGTTATCGTGTCCAGAAGAAAGTGATTCTAGGGGTCGTGATCGGTGTAGATCTGCAAAACTTTTTCAGAAATTCCAACATAGGAACGACGCCAATAGGTAGTATTACATATGAAATCTACCTAAAAATGTTTAAATGAGGTAAAGAAGTATATTAAAAGCGATTTGTGTCAATAAAGATATTTCTTTAAAAAGTTCGAAATTTAAAGGTTTATACAGTCCTCTGGTACTATAAGTTCTATTTAGTAAAAATGTCCTGTTACACTGACAAGTAAGTCATAAAATTTCCCGTTATTCTAGGATTAAAATTGACCGAGTATAGTTGTTTAAAGTTGGGGCATGGGGCATATTTGTTGCTTCAAAGTAGGGGTCATTCCCAAATTTTGTAGAAATATAATTTCGTCAGATATAATAAAAAAATGGTTGAGAGTAAAATTTCATTCCAATATAAATTTGAAATCTTTAATCATAATTTGATATTCTCACCTCCTTTTTAAAGCAATCAATTATAAATTAAGCGTAGTTCATTGAATTTTAAAGACACAGATATTCAGATATTTATAAAAAACTTCTATCAAGAAAAGGACAAAAAACCTGATTCACTGATTTTCTCTAAAGAAATAGTAATGTTTTTAAACTTAAGTCTGGAGATCACCTTAAAACTTTTTAAAGGGTCAGGATTTTTTTTGTTGTCTATTACGAAAGAATCATATGTTACCGAATTTAAAGAAACAAATATGATAATTCAAAAATTCAATCCGGTTTTATGATAAAATATGTCCAATATACCTATCTAAATTAAGGTAAATTTGAACTTTAATGTCATTTTTCTCAAATTAGATATCTTTGACATTGCACGCATCATATTTCTAAAAGTAACATAGAAACATAAAAGTTTGGATTTTATTGTATGTTATCTATCTTTAAAACTTCTATATATTGTTTTGTAAATACCTGTAATATATTTATTTTTTTCTACTTTTTATTGAAATGTTATCATAGATTTTGCGGTTTAATTGCCTGAAAAAATAATATTTTCATCTGTAAACTTGATTATTATTTTAAGTTGAAGTTAAAGTACGATATTGTACGGATAAATATATGTAATATTAAGTGGATATATCGAATATATTTTTTTTATAATCCTACGCGCAACATATGTATGTCATTAAAAATAAAGTCCTTAGTTATTCCGTCTTTATTAATTTCAATTCTAATAATGTATCAATAATATTATTTAAAGGAATGCGTAAACAAATATATGTACAATCTATTCTAAAAAAATTTTTAATTTGTGGATATATTTACAGTTCAAAAGAGTTTTTAATATGTGTTAAAATCACGCATTATCAAGCTGCTGATGGTGACCTCCCTCCCTTAACTTTCCAAAAAATGACCTGAAAGTTTATAAATTTAACCTAATCTACTGCCTTAATATGAAAATTAGTTCAATTTTCATTGCCTAGTAATCTAGAACAGACAAAAGATTAAAGATCGCTTATGCCGTTTTGGGACACCCTGAATATCTGTCCATACCTATATATGCATCTATCCATCCATCCATATATATATATGCGTATGTGTGTGTGTGTGTGGAAAGTACAGATTTTTTTTTCCCGAAAATATTTTACTTAAAAAAGAAATTAGTGAT
The DNA here is from genome assembly GCA_963932465.1 of Maratus speciosus. NCBI lineage: Eukaryota > Metazoa > Arthropoda > Arachnida > Araneae > Salticidae > Maratus > Maratus speciosus. Next base: position 374,058,374 of record OZ010788.1, on the reverse strand, counting down.
TCATATTTATATTAAATAAAAATAATATTTCTTTTCATAAGAAATCAGGGAATCGTCTGTACTCATTAAATCTTTAAAACCTTTGTCCTTCAAACAGATATTTTCATTCAATGAAAGAAGTATTGCAATTTCCTTTCTGTAAAGAATTTCAAGAACGGAAATTGAAGCTTTGTCGAAGCATCAATTTTTAATATTTTCGTAATCCAAAAGCAGTAATGTCTCATCCACTTGGATTTTAGAAGTCGAGTTAAATTCATATGATTTTTTTCTTTACAGAAGAGAAAAATTCACTAAGAAAAATCCAATTATGCTGAAATGGATCGATAGAATTTTGAAATGCTTATTTGATATTTTTACTTATGTATAAGAATCATAAAAACTCAATAATATTTTCCTTTCAAAAGTTTTTCTGAAAATCTGCAAATTATAACATAAGTATCTTTTTCATTTTGACTTACAAATACATTTGATTTTACACCGTGGAAGAAATATATGCTTCTAATCTGAAAATAAAAGTGTCTAATGATGATTTTAAATCTTTTGGTTCTGTAAAATAAAAATGTATTTTTTTTCGCTATTTTTTATTTCAATGTATATTCAGAATGGAAATAACTTTTGCTACTTTTATTATTACAATAAAAATTATGTTTTGTATTAAAAAGAAAAGCTGGGTATTATTATAATTAATTGTTTACTCCAGTACATGTGTTCGGAATTTATGATTGGTATATCAAAATAATAGGAACGTAATGCGAAATTTGTGTACACACTATTAAGCACTCATTCGACCGTTTAGTTTAGAAAACTGTTACATAACCATAATTTAACTGTAATACAACCATATTATTGCCCATATTATAGCAGAAATACAATTAAATTATGGCTATTTAACCCTTTTCTATAAAAATGGTTGAATGAGTTGTCATTTTGCTGCAATTTATTAATAGTGCAGTATGACATGTATTCATTCCGTTTTTTAGATATATTTTTTTGTACATATGGCATTTTCTAAAACATATACATAAATGATGAGTAAAATGAGTTATATTGTGAAATTGGCTGTACATTAACACAATGATATATCTCAAAGAATAAATACTATAAGAAACATGCAAAGAACAACATAAGAATTTATTGTTTTATCACAAATATATTTTCCTAATGTGTAAATGCAAGATATCTAGAGTATATGGCCAAAGGTGACCGGCCACTTGCGATTTTAGACGTTTTCTTGAATATATAGAAAAACACATGAGTAATTTTCTTAATCTCCAGGTGTGTAAACGAATAGTACAGGTCATGTATTTCCGTGAAGATTTATTTTCCCGAGACCCCATACGGGACAGTCAGCAAAAAAAAAAAAAAAACAAAAAAAAACAGTAATATCTTTTGGATAACCCTGTAAAAACTAATGTAGCTAAAGCGATCAATCTCGAGATTATTAATAAATGGCTCATTTTAGTATACTGTGTTCATTTTTATGAGGAATTCGTGAATACTTGAAGAGAAATTAAGGTTTGTATAGAAAAAGTCCCAAATTTTGCTAAATTGTTTACCTATAATTTGTAGAATTCTTAATATAAAAAAAAGTTCTTTTCAGAAAACATGACGAAGTACATTGTACATAACACTCTGCAATGAGAATGAAAAAATAATACAAATTGTATCAAAAATGAGTAGGTTTACTATATAATGATTTACTGCGCATGCTCGAATGTAATCAAAATATAATTTGCATAATGTGTTAGCTAAATGTATAGAGCAACTTTTGTGAAAGTCTCAAAAACATGATTTGAAAAGTCTGAAAATTATCGTTGATAGAATAAGCTCAAAATCCGTTATTCCCAAAAGGAAGCAAAAAAGGGGGCTATATTGAAATACAGTAGTACCTGCAATATTGTGTATGCTATATTTGCTCTAATCAATGGATATATGGATACGACCCCTCATCTTTTTGCTTCATCACGACCTCTCATCTTTTTGGAAACAACGGATTTTGACCTTATTCTACCAACGATAATTTTCAGAATTTTCAATCTATGTTTTTGAGACTTTACAAAAGTTACTCTATACGTTTAGCGAACACATTATGCATATTATATTTTGATTGCATTCGGTCATGCGGAGTGAAACATTATTTAGTAAACCTGCTCATTTTTTCATACAATCTTTACTATATTTTAATTTCGATTGCAGGGTATTGTGTACAATGTTGTTTGTCATATTTTCTTAATACAACTTTTTTTAATGTTAAGAACTCTGCAAATTATATGCAAAAATCTTGGCAAAATTTGAGACAATTTTTGTGAAAACCTGAATTTCTCTTTGAGTATACATGCTATCCTCATAAAATTGAACACAAATTATTACAATAAGCCACTTAATCATAATCTACATTTTGCACGCTTTTGCTGCATTAGTTTTGACAGGTTTATCCAAAAAATATTCGTTGTTTTTATATTTGTTGGTGGTCCCCTATGGGGTTTCCGGAAAAAATCTTCACGCAAATATATGACCTATACTATACTGTTTACACACCTGAAGTTTCAGGTTAATTCCTCATGTATTTTTCTAGATATTTAACAAAATCTCTAAAATCGCAAGTGGCCGGTCACCTTTGGCCGTATAGTGTAGATTTCGAATTAATATTGCACAATATGAATGTAATAAAGGCATATTGGACAAGCTGCTTTACAACTATCAGAAAATTAATTTACTCAAGTCGTAAAATTAATTTGTCGTTAGAAATTTTAAATAGCTTTAAACGTATTTATATTTCTTATATAAAAGTAGGGGAGAGCAGCCGAATTTGGACCACTTCACTTATTTTCAGTTGTAATTCCCTTAATTTTTGGAATATCTGCAAAAGATCATCACACAAAGTCAATCTATTCATCTACTAACTAGATAAATATTTAGATCAATTTATTTTTGAAAATCTTAAATTTTATTTTAATTTGAAAAATTTGTCAAAAGTGGTCCAAATTCAGCAACTGGTCGCCTAAGTTGGACCCCCAGTCTTCTAAATTGGACCAAATAATATCAGGTTGTTTTAATGACTAGGGAATATAACTAATTTTATTAAAAGCAAAGTTTGCGATTAATGAAACAATCAAACAAAATAACAGCAATGAAATATAATGAAATCAAATATCTGAAAATAACAGTAATTATTTTAAATCAAAATGTATTCAAAATATAAATCAAAGTTATCAGTAATTAAGAATAGAAATTATGGAACTAATTATCAGTTATTTGAATATCATGTAAGGGGTGATGCAAAGCTTATACATGAATTTTGTTTTCCAGCGCACACAACATGGAACCGTATATGGCAAATTGAACACTGAATCATTTCTTCTATTTCATTTTTCTTACAAATTAGGCAAAACCAATCATCACTGTCTAGATTTTTCTTTTTAGATTCTGAATTATTAGACCTTTTTTGCAACAGAAATTTTCTTTACATTATGTTTGTAGGTCTTCTCTTCCATCATTTTCTTGCTGATTGCATTACGCCTATTTTTTAAAACTCTATTTTCCAATTGCTTTTGGGCTGTGAAAGCTTCCTTTTTGTTTTTGTTTTTTTGTTTTTTTCATTTCAAGGTTTAGTTTATATGGCGATGAAGTTAACACAACTGTTTTTTGGCTCACTCTGTACTTTGATTTAACTGAATTTAGCAAGGAAAATAACATTTCTAATGATTTTTTTTTTTGCTTTTGGGGAGGATTTGTAGCTGCAGCCTTGTTGCAGGTCAATTTCTTCACAACTTACTGTCTGAATTTTCTTTCCTATATATTTAACAGCTTTTGCTGTCACGGGTGTTTTTCTTCCAGACAGTTTGTCTATGTCTTTCTCAACATTTTCATCAAGGTTTGTGATTTTATGTGTTTTAATGGCAAAAAAGTGTAGTTCCACCCTTCAGAACTGTAAAAAGTCTTCCATCACAAATATCCTGCAAAAGGAAAATGTTTGAATTCATCTCTGTAAATCAAATATGCCGTAGGAATAAAGAATTCAAAAAAAAAAAAAAATACAATTACATGCCAGATAAACGACATTGCAAACAAATTTATTGCATAGACATGTAAAAATATTTTTATGTAGCTATATATTATAGGACTAAACCGTATAAAAAAATTAATCCAGATATACAAAAAAAAACTTGCATGGATATAGTAATCCATTATAAAATTTAAAAAAAAAAAATAGTGTACAAAGCATACCGTCCTCGAAATTCATTAGTTACTTTTTAAATTTATGATCGCATATCTGGTCCAATTTAAGCAACTAAAATTGGCCCAATTATGGCAACTGCGCCATTTTTTAAAACAGTTAATTTCAAGACTGAACAAAAACGAAATCAAACAAATCCGCATGAAAAATATGCGCAATAAACAGATGAATTCATACCTTAGTTTTAAGATACGCACTTAAGTTTAGTAGGAAAAAATTACATCAAAACTGCTAACTTTAGGTTTTTTAAATTGTCTGAAAACAACACGTGGTAAACGGCTGCTTCTTCTAATCATCAGTGACGTCATTCTGATGAGTAGGATTTGAGCGATAGATGGAGTATCTTCCTGTAATTAACGGCAGAATGGCAACGGTCCAATTAAAGCGGCAAATATGGCTAATCTCACCTATATAATTGATATTATTGATATTATTAATTTTATTGTTATATAAGTAATCCTCTTTTGATAGATAGCATGTTGTTGAAAGTATTTAGATTCATTTGTACATATTATCGTTTAAAAAATAAACAATATACTTCGAGATCAAATGCACTGATAATAATTCATTTATATTCATATTTTAAAGAATAAACTTTAATATTTTTAATGGTTCAAACGTACACAAAAACATATAATGCCAAGCAAAATAACCGTTTTAAAAATTTATTAAAAACTTGATTTGTTGAAGGTGGATTATCTATACTAATAAAAGAACAAATCACTCTGTTTGTCTGTCTGTCTGTGTGCGGTGACTAGCAAAATCTACGGCACGTACGAGGTTCAATTTAAAAAAAAAGAGTCCAATGCATCTTCTAATGCACCATATCCTCAGAATTTTAATATTCTAATTATTAGCTGAGTAATTAATTAATATTCAGACATGACTCTCATCAAAAGTGCGCATTTTTTCCCTCAGATTTCTTTCGGTTGGTTGGTTCATAAAGCATAGCTCATCAAAAATATGCTTCTTTGTTTCCACTTGCTTTCGGTTGGTTGGTTGTATAAAGCTTTTGCAGAAATATTTAAGTAAACCGGGATGCAATTAAATAAACCAATTTGTGTTTTTAATGTTTCAAGAGTGACTGTTTTCTCAACTAAATATAAAATTTTAGGATGAAGGTGAAACACATGCTTTGAAAACATATTTAAAAATAATGAGTGTTTAAGAGAAGGGATTAGTTTCAAATGACGTCACAACCTAGCAACGAACTTGACAACCTGGCAGGCTTTTTGTTTGCCACATGGTTTTCTGGGTTTTTTTCTAGTTTGATTGGTTGAGCGATAATATCTGTTAAAAAATCGGCGATTCTGGTTGGTTTACGGAAAATTGGAGGTGCCTGTTTGATGCTGATTTATTTAGATAGCAAGAAATGTGTTTTTTAAACGTTAAATTATTTTACTCCTTTAGAAAGTTTATTTTATTTTTTATTATTTATTAAGTTTATTAGCTCCTTACTCGCTCTTTTACTATTAGAAATTAGAAATTGACAACAATAAGTCCTTGCATTCTGATGCTTTCTGCTGCTGTAGCGGGTAGCAACAGTTTTAATAGAATTTAAATTCTCATTTTTGATACTGATAATGATTTTTTTTTTTTTTTTTCAGAAGTGTTTTTTAAGACATTTTTAAACGTATTTTTTAATTGCTCTCTTTTATGTTTTAAATACAGAAAAATGTTCCGAATTTATCGCCCGTTACTATATAGTGTCGCAGGCAGTGGGAACTCATGTCGGATGTTTGTACAGAACTTTTTGCACCCTTAATTTATGAGTGGGTGGCGCTAATTCCACTAATTGGTTTATTTCTTTTATATGCTTATTTTAAACGGTAGTCACATTATGTTTTATTGTAGTATTCTTCAGAACGGCGTGCGATTTGTAAAAATACAGCATAAATGTTACTTATTCGAGATGAAAATTTCAGAAGTCTTGATACCACTATTTTCGAAAAGTAATTTCAGCAAATATCTGAAATTCTTGGTTAAGACCGCCCCCCCCCATCCATGTATCTACGGTTAGGTTGCGTGTAGAGGTTTCGTTCATATACGCTTTTGCTAAGAATAGAGTGCACTCCCTGATGGTGGAATGTAGAACTAACAGACCGCGATTTCATTTAAAGTAGAGAATCTAACAAGGCGATCTGTTTGAAACTTCAGGATAGTTTATAATACATTAGAAAAAGTTTATATAAGAATGGCACGTGAAATTTCGGGAAGGTGTGGAGAGGAGGAGGGGCGATAGATTTCTTTTTTTTTAACTTTTGCGTTTCTTGCCATTTCCGGTGCGTTTTTTTGACGGAGTCCTGAGATAAACGAGTCTTATTAAATATAAAAATGTCAAAAGTTTGTAACCACTATTTCCGAATAGTAATTTCAAAAATATCTTAATTTCTTGCTCAAGACCTCCACCCCTCGAGTAACGTATCTACTGATAGGTTGTGTAAAGGAGCTTTTGTTAAGAATAGAGTGCGCTCCCTGGTGGTGGAATGTGGAACTAACATATTGCGATTTTGTTAAAATTAGGAAATCTAGCAAGGCGATCAGTTTGAAACTTTAAGAACGTTTATAACACAAAAGATAAAGTGTAAAAAAGAATGGTGCGTGAATTTCCAGGGTGGGAGGGAGGGACTCTAGATTTCTTTTTTAAAAATTAGCGTTTCTGACTTTTTATATGCCGTTTTTTGAGGGAGTCATGAGATATATGCTACTTATTAAAAGTTACAGACATTATCTCTGCTTTGAAAAACACCTACTTTTATTTTGGAGAGTAGATAACAAACATAGGGTGGTTATGGGATATATATGGTTATATAGGTTATGGTATTTTAATGGGAGTTCAAATTTAAACCAAAATTTTAAAAATACAGCATTTACAGATTTTAAACTTTAGCTTCTCGGCCTATATTTGTATACTAATTAAGAATATATAAATTGAAAAAAAAAATGATTCAGAACTTTTTGTTCGAAATGGAAAAAAATCGACTTTTAAAAAGAAAAAGAAACGCTTCTTTAAATAGAGAATGAACGCGAATTCCTTAAAATTTGGAATACGAACTAACTGATTGACTTGAAATTTTCACGTAACTTATAACAGCGCTTTGACCTTTGTTTCGTAGAGTAATATTTGTATAGAACATATTGCGCTCCCTGTCGGTGGAAGGTTGCACTACCCACTATTTTCGAATAGTAAATTAAGCAAATTTCTTAATTTACTATTTTAGTCAACGTCCTTATTTTAACACAATGTTTATCGAAGCATCTAAATAGACCAGATTTACATCTCCTATAAAATTTTTGAAACGTTCGGAGGGGTAGAAATATTTTTTACAAAACAAAATGTCTGAAAATGTCCACGAAACCAGTAAAAACCTGAGTGTTTTGTGGCAGTTCCGCTCACTTTCGGTACGCATAGACTCCTAAAATCAACTTACGCAAAATAGTACACATTTTCAATTTAATATTTTTCTTGCGATTTTTTATATTTAAAAATATAAATTAGACAAAAGGGAATTAAAGATACAAAATCATACAAATTTGAGGTTCATTCATCACGGGCTCGGGCAACGCCGGGTGGGTCTGCTAGTAGATAATAAATTAGATATATTGGACGGAAAAACCAAAATTTTGTCCATCATGTATTCAGTAAGCATTAGAAATAGGGAAGACCCTAAGGGCTCTCACCCTGAGCATATACATACAGGTAATTTTGTGAATTGTATTACTTTATTTTGTCTAAAGAAGAAAGTATTGTAATCAAAATTGTTTTAGACTTCCAGTATTGAACGGATTTACATTTTTTATTTGTCAGAGATCCCGGAAAACATGTTTATACAAAATGTCAGTCTGTCCGTAAGTTCCTGTGTCAGTAAGTCCGCTTTTATCATGAAAAAGTGTATGAAGTTATGCATATTAATGGACCAAATTTCTTGCATATGTTTTTGGCTATGGCAAGCAGATCCTCCTTGAATTTGGAAATATTCCGCCAGAAGGGGGCACTGTAACAGCGATTTTTGTGCAATTTCCGATATTGTACCATCGAAAAGTGTGTGAAGGTACTTATAGACTTGAAAAAAATTCATATATATGTTTTTGGCTATCAAAAGCAGATCCCAAGTATATTGGGAATATTCTGCCGAAAGGGTGAACTGTAGTAGCAATTTTTGTGTAATTTTCACAATTTGTCTTAGTTTTTTAGTACATCGACAGTTCGCGCAGAGACGAAAACTTCACATTCTGTACAGCCACGATTCGCAAACTGCTGAAATGCCAAAGAATAACGAAAAATACTGATTTGATTAAATATTATGATCGAAACGCTTTTTTACTCAGTTTATTAAAATGAAGCAGAAACTTAAGATCAAAATCAAAGTTCGTGTATAATAGTATTGAAGTAAAAACCGTGAAAGAATAGCATGATATTTTGTTTATGCAATTCTCAACTATACCAGTCTAGCGGTTGCTACTTATGTTATCAATGTTGCACATTTTGTTTTGGAGCTTTTCAAACGGAAGTACTTATATACAGAATATTTAAGGAGATAAGCTATTGGGTTCAGCTTTATGAATCACACAGTATACACCTGGTGGTAAACCTTTAAGCTTTTTCGGACAGATTTTACAGACTTTTTCTCTAATATCTGAAAGAAACGCATATAAAATTGACTTTGCATGGGCTGTGACAACTATTTCTACACGCAACTCTGCATCATTATTAAAAGTATATTCACAATGTATGCTTTTCAATTATTATGTTTTTAAAAAGTGTTTCTATGTGAAAAATAAAACTATCAATTGATTGTATGCATAGTTCTAAAAAAAAAAAAAAAAAAAAAAAACTCTTCTAATTCTGTGACATATATTTATATACTATATATATATATATCATTTGACTGAGAATCATTCCCACTAATTTTAATGCATAAATAATTTTCGGATATACAAGCTCGTGCAAACTTTAAAAATTGTTTTTAGTTCCTTGTGTACAATCAGCCCAAAAGTATACATTTTATGAATGTTTCCTTCAATGCTAGAAAGTTTCGAGTTTTTTCAATTTATCTGCATTTAAATAGTACTTTATATGACTTTAATAAATTCAGAGGTTAATATGGATGTTTTAATTAAGGAATTATTCTGTTTTCTTTTTTAGAGATTAATTTAATTACCCTAATCATGGGAGAACCACTGTCAGCTTACACAGGGTATCCATACCCACCCTGATTTCGTATCATACGAAACTCAAATTAACACATTATTTTTAAGCCGTTACTATTTACAAATGAAACTATATTTTGGCACCCTAATATCGCTATCAACCTACACTTGGGCGGGACAAACCAACTGAATTTGTTTGATTCAAGCTGAACCCCATATTTGTATGCTTTTACGCTTTTCAATCAAACTTTATTCTAAACAAACTTGGGGTTGGGAGCCCCAAACCTTTTTTAGCGTAACGGGCTGTTTGAGCCCGCTGTTTGTGTAGTTGAGTAGAGATTTAAAGACATGCATACACATCTACTACATTTTAATTTGTCATCAATAGTTCCTGAGTAAAATGTTTAATTTTGAAAAAAAAAAAACACTTTATGAGTTCCGTTTCATCCTTTTCTTCTCTTTAAGTAATAAAAGTGCTTAAAAAAAGCATTTAAATCTATCCCTAGTTTTTTTAGATGTATATTTCCTTTGAAACGCGCGGTTGGCAAATCATTATTTAAACCTATGCGTTAAAATAAAAGCATTTTTTTTAAGACTAAAGTATTCAAATTCGTGCCTCGTGATCATCATTTAATGTTTTTCTGCATCGAAAAAGAAAATTAAAAAAGCACCCATATTAATCTCACCCAAGAGACATAATACATTGAACCTCGTCTCTGGCTATGAATGAGATTTAAAATTATAAACTTCAGGAATACACTTTGAAATAGTAATTATTAATATTTTCATTTTTTTCCTCTTCCGTTAAAATCACAAAGGTCACATACCGTAGATGTCTTATGTAGATGTCCGCTGGCAGCCGCGTGAAGAATGAATGGAATATTTTCATTCCTTCTGCTTAAACACCTGTTAACTGTTCCTCGTAAAAAAGCACACTTGCGATGACACCCCAAGCCTGTTATTTAGCGTCCGAGGATGTTTTTAATTAATATCTGTGGCACCAGGGCATTCAGAAAATAAGTTTCCTATAGCCCATAAAGTGAATAAAACTTTTCTGGAAAGATTTATTGCAAAAGATACAACAATGTTTATTTTACTTCGCAACATAAAAAACAACGCGATAGCAACAGTTGTCATAAACGGGATAAGTGGGATATCCTGTAACGAACCTCTTAGGGTACTTGGTGTGCTCATCATAATACCGCTGCAGAGAAATGAAGAACAGACCATCGTTGAAAGAAATCATCAAGAAATACGTGTTGTTCTGGAATATAAGCGCCAGGTGGGTGCCGAAGAACTTCACACTCGAACACAAAACCAAACGCGTGGAAGCAGCATTGACGTTTCTGCAACCACGATGAGGAAAACAAAACACCTCAACATGATCTTTATCAGTGATAAGACGTGTGTTGACAACTGTGAAAAGCTGGCCCCATTCCAAGACGGAAGACGTCTTTGACATTGTACTACAAACATTTACCCCACACTGCGACAAGTGTTTCAATTCCGGTGGTTCATGTATTAAGAAGTAGTTAAAACATTGTTTCTTTTTACGGGTTTTATGAACTTAATTTTTGGATGACCATAGTATTTAACGGCTGATTCTTTAATGAATGGGTGCAATATATTTTTCAGAAAACAACGGCATTTTTTCAAACGGAATCATAATAAATTTTTAAAGTTGTCTAAAATTTTTATTAGGAATTACTAAATATCAATTTCATCAATAGTTATCTTGGTAATCTATACTCATAAAAAAAAGTTTCGCTCTGTTTGTCTGAGTTTCCGCGATGGATAGCGAAATCTAACGTGCGTACAAGGTTAAAAATTTGTGTAGCGGTAGTCCAAGGCATTTTCTAATGCATCTGGGACTCAGAATTTTAATATTTTGTTAATTAAAGAGATATTAATTAAAGACGTCTGTGAACTCTGACCAAAAATAACTTTTTTATTGTGATCTCAGAAAAGATTTTGTACGTGCGTAGAAACCCATTTAAGAAACGGGGGCAGGTGAACTTCGTAGCGAAGACCCGATCGTTCGATTTTGTTTGTGCTTTTAATAGTTTTGCTTTAAATTTTAGGTTCTAATCACGCGATACACTCAAGATTGGAAGAAATATTCCGAAAGATCGGAATGAAGTAATGCAAAATAAAATAAAATCAAATGTCGCTTAATATGTTTTTTTTTTTTTGCAAGTGTACTACCATAAAAAAGTATTTTAGATCCAATTTTAATTGCTTTATGAATTGCATGAATTAAGCTTTATAAATAATGCATGGAAAACCAATGTATTTTTAATGGCGCACTTCATATAAGTTTTTAGTCTAATTCTAGTTTCAATAATACTCTTCAACATACTTAATTCTAAAAATTTAAATGTTCATTAGGAAACAAGATTTTTTTGCAGCGGAATATCTTTTGTAGCAACAGGTGAAATTTACCGGCCGATGATTGTATTTTACACGCGAATGACATCCTCTGGTGAATATTTTATGCTGTTTTCTACTTTTAATTAGATTTCGTAAGAAATAGTACCTATTAGATTCTTCGCTATGTTGGAATTTATGGGATATTTTTGCAGATCAACACCGATTATGATCTCTAAAACCCAAAACCACTCCCATTTTAAATTTATCTAAGTATCTATATATATCACTTTTTTATGGACACGACAACTTCCATAATTATGCACAAACCTCTTCCAAACTGATACATAAAATCAAGGGTACTCCGTCAAGTTCGTTAATGGCATAATCGGATCAAGGGGGTAGGAATAGGGAGTTTTTTGTTTAAAACAGAAAATCTCCATAACTTCTTAATCCATATAAAATCAGTTTAAAGTTAGGATTACTTCTAGAAAAAGGGCCAACAATTTATGTACATACAAACAGATTTTTATACCATTAAAAATGTTCTCAAGGAGCTACAAAAATTGGGTTTTAGGGAGGAAAAAATTCATCATAACTTTGTCAATTCACAAGGTATCAAATTCACTTATTTTTTGAATAAATCTTCTTAATCCTATCTACACTTTTTATATTGACATGTTTTTGATACGACCAACTCTTACAGAAAAAAAAAAAAAATAAAAAAAAAATAAAAAAATAAAAAATAAAAAAATAAAAACAACGAAAAAAAAGTGGGAGGAGTAAAAAAGAAAAAAATCACTTCTTCGTCAATTCATAAGAGATCAAATCCGCATAGATTTATTAGATATCTGCTTAATATTATCTACAAATTTTATATTGACAAGATTTTGTAACGGCCAACTCTTACAGAAAAAATAAATAAATATGGGTTCAAGAAAAAGAAAATTAGTATTAAAGCTGTTCACAATTCCAACATGGCAACTTTATTTCATACGTTTTAATTCATTTTTGTTCGGAAAGGCAATAATCTTGGAGGTGTTGTCATACAGCAGTTATGTAAACAAAAAATGGCTTCCGTTTTTTTTTTTTTTTTTTTTTTTTTTTTTTTTTTTTTTTTTTGTTAACACAATAGATGTTTCAGAAAATACTGCCAAGGTTGACGTTATGAACCGAATTTTCCGCCGAAAGAAGAAAAACCAGTGAACGAAATGAAAATAACTTCTGTGATAGGTCTGCTCTTTTTATACCTTTACGTTTAAAAATGTGTACCTCATTGAGTCAAAAAGTATCAGTCTTGTTGAGCAGTGCACTTGAGAACAGCCTCAACATGATTATGATAAAACCAGCTCATATAGAAAAATGAAATTAAAAGCTTGTCAAAAGCGACCAGATAAAACTGTTAAACTGGGTTTATATCTAATTCTGATTAATTTGTTATTTGTGAAATTAGTATCTCACTTCGAAATCTACCTGTGTCTGTATATTTAGTAGGCAGGGATTTAAAAAAAATTAAAATAATCTTTTGCGTCTTATTAAAAATGGGATTGTAGCTACACATGGATATTATTACATCTTTTTGTACATTCAGTTTGTTAATTCATTGGGGAGAGCAATTATTAAGGTTATTTGTATACATGTTGTAATCATATGCATACAAATCTAAAAAATCTAATAAAATACTACATATAATTATTATGAGGTAATAAATATTATAATGCGCAATGCACTTCAATGAAAAACGTATGTTCGCGCTCGCTCCTGCACAGTTATGGGCTGATTCTTAGTTAGAGGAGATAACATTAGTTTTTTAGCATGGCAACATGATTCCGCATATCTGTCAGTGAGAGTAGGACATAAGAGACAATTTAATATAATTGCAAAGTAAATAAATAAGTTTAGTATTTTTGTAAAATTTTATCGAGTATAAATAATTAGTTAAAGAAAAATAATAATATTACATTTTCAGATAATTCAGAAATGTAGTAAAAAATTAGATTTATGGCTTTAAAAATTGAGATAACAAAACTAAAAATATCACAAATCTTAAACTGCTACCGATAAACGATATTGAATTTGAATTTTATGAAATTTCTTTATAAAACTATAATATTTTATGATAGAATATTTTATGTTCCGAAGTTTTTTGTGTCATAGTACTACAAATATTTATATTTTAACATGATAACATTTGTTTATTTTATGTAGTAAATATAATAAGATTCTTAATAATATGTTTATTAATGCATTTCAAAATTAAATACCTTTAAATTGAACTAATTTTCATTTAAATGTTCTAAAACATATTAAACATTTTTAAATTGACCAATCCTTCTAACAGAGAAAAAAGATTAAAAAATATATTAATGTAATGTAAGATTAAACATATTAATACACGTCAATTAAACATTAATTACTTATTGATGAATCAGATATATAATATCAAGTATTATTGATTAAAATTAACTTCAAAGAAACTTTCTGGCAAATATGTCATTAATTTTAAAATCCAATAGTTCAATTTTAGTTACACATGTTTTAAAACTTCTTAATGGTAATTAATAGTGTGAAAGAAAATTAATTATTTTTAGGTATCGTTTAATGATACGAAATTCCTTAAATGTTAGAGAACTATAAAGTATTCTTATTTCTATTTAAACACTTTAATGAATATATGTCGCTGATGGTTGCATTCTATATTTAAATTTAAATACTGCTTATTTGCTCTGTATAGTAAGAAATCATCTTTATTCTTTGCAATAATATATGGCAATCAGCACAAAAAATCATATTGTATATTCATATTAAAAGATGCAATTATTATTTCTTTATAATTTCCCTGAAGTTTGGGAATTGTACCTCTTGGCACATTACATTCTGCATTTGCTTTGAGGATTGTCGTACATAGGAATACAAAAAATTAATTACAGGACATTATAGACAATATACTTAGGTATAATATTGTACAATGTTTCTCAAACATGAAATTAAAAGTTTTTTTTAAACTAGACAAATGCAAAGAACTATAATTACTTTTGGAAAATTTTTCGCAATACACTTTATTATCTAAAACAGAATCGACTTTCGCAATCAGAAAAAATAACATAAGTTAAGAAAATGTTTCATTTCAACTAGTTAGTGGATTTTATTTCTGTGTTTTCAAATTATTTTTATATGATTTATGATTATATTATTATGTTTATATGATTTGACAACAAATCTCGATATTTTTCCGGTATACGGACACCATGCCAAAATGTATGCTAATGCGCCAATTATTTCAAAATGCTAAAAGATATTTGCAATTTTATGCCAGCAGTTTAATATGAGTTTTATTTTATTGTTTTATTTTATAGCAGTTATTTGTTCACTTACTTTAAGTATATATTTGTGATTTGATGAAATAGTTCGTAAAAGTCTGGAATTTTCAAATGTTATATTTTTTAAATGCTCACTTTAGTATCGACAATGGTTTTTCTTTTATTTTTCAAGAGCTTCAATTCACGATTTTACGCGAACTATTACGCTTGGCGACAATGGTGTCCGCATAACGGAAAAGTACCCAAATCTCACTTTTTGATGCCCAAATTACACCACGCTTTTTAAAAAAAATTGCCAAAGCCCCTACAGTGGAAAAGTACGATACTGTCTATTATTTTGCGCTATCCGTGTTATAGTTTGTACTATATGCAAGGGGAGTGGAGCGAAGAGTTTAAACATTAAATATTAAAGTTTCGGCACAGATATCATATTCGCCCCATATTGGTGCAATTTTTTTCTGACGCCAATGTCATATACACAACGGGTACTTAACTGGCGCCAAAGTGTCGTAATTTTGCTTGATATGGTAATCCGGATGTTGTTGTTTATGCTGTTGATGTTTTCGCCAAATTGGCGTCGGAAAAAAATCGCGCCAGTATATGATAACGTATATGACAACTGTGCCAAAGTATCTATAAAGCAGTATAAGACTAAAAAATTAAGAATAAAACAAATGCAAAATAAGACTAAAGAAGAAAGAAAAATCAAGCGTTAATCATAGAATATGAAACACTTTCCAACACATCCTGAATGCTTTAACAAAACTTCGTTATTTAGGGAAATAAGGTAAATAAGATAACGTTACTTCTTAGATATCCCGTCGACCAATTTCGCCAAATTATATAAATCGCCAAATCAATAGTAAAACATTAACAAATATACAAATAAAACGTCGAATTAATGGTTTTATTGGCCATTATTCGCATTTAATCTTACAATTAATTAATTAATGGCAACCATTATTGGGAATTAATCTTACAATTTGGCGACAGTAATTTGGTCGACGGGATAACTAAAAAGTACCAAGATAACTGAGCAAACATTTTAGAAAACGCATAAAAAAATTTAAAAATTGATTTCAACATTAACCGTCCATAGCCAATAGTACCGTTATTACATGCCACTATTTAGCTAAAATTTAATTTAAATTACACTGAAAACTACTGAAATCACATTTCCAGATATTATCATCCATAGACGGTTATGTATCCAATTGTTTGCGTGAACATGTATATCATTTTATCTATATTCTACAAACATTTCTTAGGAAACTAAATGCAGTTCAGCGTAAAAATGCATAACTCTTTTAAAAACCACCTTTAAGCAATTTACTCTCATACTCAGTAACCCTTACGAATTCTTTTGTGTAGCCCTGCATATGAATTGTAGCATTTATACACACTGTATAGTATGCATAAATGTAGTGAAACATAAAAGCGCATATCATAATTAAAAATGCATTTCTAGCAATCATTGCTTATGTACAATACTTCGGAGAAAAGTTTCTTGGCGAGAAAGAAGTTTGCCAACGTATTTTCTGGCAACCTATTTACTGCTTCATACTCACAAGCAATTTTTTCCATATGTATACAATTTGGCACAGATGTCATATACGCCCCATATTGGCGCGATTTTTTTCCGACGCCAATTTGTCGAAAACATCAACAGCATAAACAATATTCGGGTTACCATTACAAGCAAAATAACGATACTTTGGCGCCAGTTAAGTACACGGTGCGTATATGACATCGGCGTCAAAAACAAGTCGCTCCAATATGGGCGTATATGACATCTGTGCCGACAATTTAAGGTACAGATGTCATATTCGCCCCATATTGGCGCGATGTTTTTCGGTAACAACATTTGGGTTACCATTGCATGCAAAATAACGATACTTTGGCGCCAGTTAAGTACCCGGTGCGTATATGACATCGGCTTCAAAAACAAGTCGCTCCAATATGGGCGTATATGACATCTGTGCCGAGAAGTTAAGGTACAGATGTCATATTCGCCCCATATTGGCGCGATTTTTTTCGGTTGCCAATTTGGCGAAAACATAAACAGCATAAACAACATAATCCGGGTTACCAAATCAAGCAAAATAACGGCACTTTGGCGCAAGTTAAGTACCTGTTTGCCTAGATGATATTGGCGACAGAAAAAAATCGTGCCAATAGGGGCCGAATATGACATCTGTACCCTATTTAATATAAAAAAGCTATTTACCCATCTTTATAAAGAAACATGAGTAATTTTTGCACAGATGTCATATACGCATAGGGGTTGGCGTGATTTTTTTATGACGCCAATTTGGCAGAAATCTCGCTTTTGAATACCAGTTACTTATATATTTTTCAATTATTTGCTATCATTTTGAAAAGGAAATAACTATAAATAAATAAAAGTTTGAATAATAACTATAGAACAAAGCAGTTTATATAAATAAATAAAAAACAATAGCCGGGTTACCATAGCAGGCAAAATAACACAATTTTGGCCCCAGTTAGGTATCCAGGTTCATATCTGAAATCTGTGCCGTAATTTGTATATAAAAAAAAAAATATATATTTAGAAACCATCTTTTTATGTATATAAGTGCATATATAAAAAAAGATAAAAGTTCATTAGATTTGTTTTCATAGCTGTTTATATATTTTCGCAACATATCTCACTTTATCTCACATATCTCATCTTTAAAATGCGCTATAATGGAAAAGTACTTAAATAAATAATTAACAGAAATAACCAATTATACAAACTAAAACTTTTTATTTCGAGATCAAAGCATTGTTTTTAATTTAAATTAAAAATTCATATATCCTTGGATAACTTCAATTGAAATTAGATTCACAGCTTAATATCTCATTCCATAAACCTAAACAAACACAAGTGATTCATTCATCGTGAAACGTCAAAAATATTAAATCATTGAGGTAATCATTCACAAAGTAAGTTCTCCAACAATTAATGGGCAATATTCTAATGACGTCATAGTAGGTAAAATGGTGGCGGTATCGTTTGTTTATGGTTTGTAATCACAAAGATTTAATTTTGCAATGTCTCTTAGTTACATTATTTTATTGTCATATTTATGAGCTCAGAACAAAAGCCTATTTTTTCATTATTTAGTTATTAAAGACGGAAAAAAACCATAAATGCATGATTTGAAAATTTTAAATAATTTTCTTTCTTACTACTAAAAATTAACATCGGGAAGTAACAGCGGGTTCAAGTTAAATAAGTTTAACTGTTTAATTCTGTTGTAATATTCAAAATAACTGTATTTATTAGATTTCAGTACTCAACATCAGGGCCCGATAAAACTTTGAAGTTAGAGGAATTACAATGCCATTTCAGGACCTTTCTTTTGGAGAAGCTTTTCTAAATTCCATATATACATGGAAAATCTTCAGTGTTAGAAATATTATTCCTAGGACTGACATAAAACGAGAACGGCCTGCAATTTTACACAAGTTTTTGAAAGCTGCTTTATATCAGAAATTTTACTAAAAACTGGTTACTTTTTTGTTATAGCGGCCCACACTATTAGGATTATGACAAGTTGCAGCCAATTTCGCCAACGTCGTAACCAAGATCGTGAAGCACACACATATAATACCATATAATACCATTTCATGAAATCGTATACGATAATTTAATAGTTTTTAACCTTACTTCAAGTGTGTTATTTATTTATTTTTAAGGCTCAACAATCTAAATTGTCCATTATATGAATTATAAAAAAAATGTAAACAAAGATTGAATAGACATGACCGCAAAAAGCCTCAAATCTGCATAACACTTGGAACCAAACTGTGCAGATTAGTGGTCTTCTACTGTACACAGTTTTTCATAAATGTGTTTCGTTCTTAAAATGTGTTATTTTCATCTATCACTGCGGAACAAGCGAGAAAACTAATATTCTTGCACATGAGTTTTATATATCTTTATATCTAAATTTCCGTCATTTTTGACGGGCTACCTTTCTAGTGTATTATAAATGTCAATTACAAACTATTTTCTAAGTCCTGTACATCGGGCACTGAGTTTTGTAAAACGGATGCTCCGGGATGGAACGCTTGATTGGATTAATAAGATATATAATGCAACATAAAATACTCACAATTCGAATACTTTTTATAATATAAGATGTACATAAACATAAAGTTTTGTTTAAAAATTCTTTAAAGAAGTTACGTGCGTTAACTTTCTTCATGTTAACTGAAGACAAATGAATTTCATCTGGTATACACGTTTAAAAAAAAATACAGTAAACTCCCGACTATCCGGCCTATTAAAAATAATGAGGAATGTTGCCAGATGCCAAGGCAGGAAGGACTCGTCCAGGTGGGTACCAAAAGCATGGAGAGAAATTCCAAACATAGTAATTGATAGGTCTTGGAACATCTTTTTGGACCAAAAAGTTAAACATAAATCCTTGTGGGAAACTGCAATGGGAGATGAGAACGACAAGCTTCTTCCGTTGCTGAAAAATATACGGGACTCTGACGATATCAATGCAGAAGACATTTAAAGAATGGATAGCAAACGACGAAATTAATGAATTAATTGAAAGCGATATTGTAGAAGTGTTGACAGAGGTAGAAATATCAGAAGAAAAAGCTGAAAAGGATTGCAGGAAAAATCTCATCCCACATTCGCAAGGGTTCGAGACCATTGAGACAGAACTGCATTACAGTAATCTGCAGGAATCGAAACCACTTGATATCATGTACTTGCGTAAATGGAGGGACATTGCGTCGCGGAAGATGGCTAACAGGGAGAAGCAGTCCTCTATTAAGGAATTTTTCAAAAACTAAAAACTGTAAGTTTTGACTGTTACCTTATGCATAACTTTTCATATTTGTGCAATCATTTATTAAAAAACAAAAAAACAAAAATAAGATTTACACATTTTTCCACGAATTAGGATTACATTTTATGTTAATATTTTGCTTCGTTTGAAATTGTATGTACTGTATATATAAAATTTACCGTTACATGTGTACTTTATATCATGATGGGGGAAGGGCACGAATTTAGTAAATATTTGTAGAACTCCGGCCTATCCGGCTTTTTCATTATCCGACATACCCTTCCGACATATTAAGCCGGATAGTCGGAAGTTTACTGTATGTGAAATATGTAAAAAATTATATACAGTAAATCCCCAATTATCCGCGGAATTGGGTAGCAAGGGCACCACGGATAACCAGAAAAAGACTGAAAATGGGTTGAAAGCACGAAAAAAAAAATTAAAATTTAACATAAAAAACTATGATTTAGTGTACAAAGAACATAATAAAACGTTTAAAATACATACATATGCACAGTACAGCAAAAATATTTACTTTACGTCTAAATTACTAAAATAAAGAACAGTAAGCAAGAAAAAATGCCATACATACTGTACAAAAAGTGATAAATTACACCTTTAAAAAAATCAGTCACTTGTTTTTGTTTCTTGTTTTGGAAACACCTTTTCTATCTTAAAAATGAAGCTGTTCTTTATATGCTGGAATTTATCATAATAGTGATATTTAGATGTTAAATATTTTAATTGTTGCGTTTACGTTTTGTTAATAAAATCAAGAAAAGACATCAAGACTTTATATCTGATATTTTAAACATGGCAACCGAATCTAGAAACATTCTTCTATTACGTTTGAATACATGAATTTTTCTGTTTAAATTTATTAGTAGGGCTTATTGTATTTTCCTTGCTGTTGGCTTAAATTAAAAAAAAAATTGCACCGCGGATAATCGGGGCTGTACTGTATCTAGAAATTTTTTCCGAATGATAGCTATAATATGTTTTCAAATATGACGCTAGGAGTTAAACTATATTAATTTAAAATGAATTGTTTTTGCTTAAAATATCTTTCCAAAATTTATTTATTATATATACATATGTATTATTTTACTTTTTTTTATAACTTCCAACTTTTTTTTTATAACTTTTTATAACACTAGGTTTTTTATAACTACACCATGTTAAATTTAAAGTCGAACCTATAATATTTATCAAAAGTATAAACTTCATTGAAATGATGGCAGAAATTACTTTAGTATCATAGGTCAAAAATGGAATGCAGCAGATCGCGAAGAAACGTAGAAATCGAATTAAAAATCACAAAAAGTTCAAAAATCACGAAAGTCAAAATTCCCTATAATTGGATAAAAGTTTCAAATCTAATTCCTTTGACCTGTGGGCTCTCTTAAAATTTATGTTTGGGAAATCATTCTAAGCATTGTACCATGTTACTTTTATTCATAATTTAATTTACTTGGATTTTCTTAAATATAATTAATATAACACCTTAACTTAATATTAGTTTTTGTTGCATTAAAATACATCAGTTTGTTGATTTTCTGTAAAAAAGTAATCCCTATTCGTTTACAGTGGAAATCTATGGGAATTTGGCAAAATATTAGAGATATCGCCAAGTTGGGTCACTTTTGGCAACTATTTTTTTCGCCAAATTCGGAGATAAACTTGGCAGCATTTGGCGACAGAACTGTGTCCCCCCTACGGTAACCTCATTATAGGTATGGATATGCATTATATGCTGTTCAATAAAAGCATAAAAAATTCGCAAAAAATTCAAACATTGCTCTACGAATTCGGAATAAACTTTTTTTGAAATGAGAAAAAAAAATTACTATATTGGGTTAAAGAAAGAAACCGTATTCTTTTCACTAATGTGGAAAAATCATCTCGAAATTAAAAAAGAGCTAAAAATCGCATAAAAAATTTTATAAAAAAAAAAGAAAATCGAGATTCAAGGTACAAAACTTCATATGTAGACGTACTTTTCACCAAATTTTGTTGTCCTACGTTCAGCGATCTCTTCAGAGTACCGTCGACACACTCACACACTCACACACAAATTTCTTTCCTTATTATTATAGATAATTTTAAAGACACATATATTCATTTTTTTTTAAAGAATCTTCTATCCTGAAAAATACAAAAAATGTGATTCAGTAATTTTGTCTAAAGATATAGTAATTTTTTTAAACTTAACATTCTGAAAAATGACCGGACAATTTATTAAATTAATATTATCTCCTACCTTAATATGAAAATTAGTTCAATTTCCATTGCCTAATAATGTAGAACACACAATAGATTAGAGATCGCTTCAGCCTTTTTGGAACTGCTTGAAAATCTATGTATATATATATATGCATATCTATCAATCTATCCATATATATACAGGTTGTCCATTCTCAACGGTTTCCAATGGCTGATTCTCAAACCGTTAGTCATAGACATATATTTCGATTACAAGAAATAGGGTAGACTAGGGACGGTTGACCATACGGAAGGCTTGACCCACCCATCAATTTTCATATTTAAAAGAATTTCAGAGTTTTATCAATAGGTGTCAACCAAAGCTACTGGAATGCTCAAACAACAGTCTTCGTTTCATAGAAATAATCGAAATAAGTGCGGAAAAAATCAATTTTGAGGTGTTTTGAACTTAAAAGTTGTGTTTTTTAGAAATATTTTGTAATCTTTTTTCAAATAAATTATATCATAGAAATTTAAGTAAGTAGGTTTAAAGTAATGCAGAAATATTGAGCTTTCATTCCAGGCATAAAGATTGTACATTAAGTTAGGCTTAACATGACAATGTGGTATCCTTTAGAAAAGGTCTATGTAGGGAGACTTGATCCAGTCAATGTGAGGGAGGGTTGACCAGATGCTCAAAGCTCCCTTAATTAAGTGGTTTTGGAAATCTTTTTACTATACACTGAACATAATGAAAAGTTAATTGTATATACGTAAAATAATGTAAATTTATTTAGTAAAGCTTCAGTAAAATGGTGTGATGGAAAAGAAAATGTTTAAAACTGACTATAGAACAATATGAACAATTGTTAGAACATGGGAAAGTCTATAGGAACTTTTTCCATTTAAATATTGCTTACAATAGTAAATAGAAACAGTGGGAAAGACTAGAAAGGACTAGAAAGGATGAAAAAGGAGTCTTAACCCTTTGACGGGCAGTGGAATGTTTATAAAACCACTTAATTTTAATTTCAAAACATCACAATGACACCAGAATTTTGCTAAAATCTTTTCATTTAATATGCTTGTGAAATATAGCCTTTTTCTTATTTCCAAATAAATTTATTCATAAATTCCGGTGCCAGTCATTTATTTCAATATTTTAGTACTGAAAGTACTTTGCCCCTTAAAGCTTTAAATCATGTTAATGATAAGTTATATGCTTATGCGGTTGCAAAAGAACATGGCATCGATCGAAAAACTTTAGGAAAGTATGTAGAAAAATTTCACCAGGTTGAATACAGTGAGATGAAGCCAAACTATGTGACAACTAGAGTTGTCAGATCGAGTGTCACAAAAAGTAGAACAAGGAGATAAATAAAGCAGGTCAGTGGCTCCTAAATCCGGACATAATAACATGGATCACTATAACCTGAAACGGAGCCTGTCACTAACAGAATACTGCTTTAAATGTTAAAATTTCATTTCCCCTGCCGTATAATTATACCTGGTCGGACAAAATCCTGTTTAAAAAAAAATTGTTCTCCTCTGACTTGCGATTGCGTCTTAACAGATTTGTTTCAGCCTCATATTTCAAAAAATATTTTTTATAATAATTAAAGCATGTAGAATAAAGTTATTTTGCTTTTTTTAAACTGATTTTATTTCTCTTCACAAAGATTGCAATATAAAACAAAGTGGGTCAAGCCTCCCATATAACAGGGGTCAAGCCTCCCATATTTGGGGAGCCTTGACCCATTATTTTTTCATGAATAAAATCAATCATTTTACAAATTTCTTATAAGTTACACTGATGTAGCAATTTTATTTTGAAAACTGATTGTATAACGAATAAAATTATATATAAAACTTTATTCAGCGTTCAATATTAAAAAAAATAAAAAATCATTTTATAAAATTGGGTCAACCCTCCCAAGTCTCCCCTATATTAAAAGACATTTGGGTTAATAAAAACATTTCTTAAAAAAACACGAAATTTAAATCTTTACACAGTACCCCGGTCCTATAAGTGATATTTAGTAAAATTTTCCTGTTACACTGACAAGTAAGTCAAAGAAAGTCGTGTTATTCTACGACTAAAATTGACCGAGTAATAGCTGTTTAAAGTTGGAGCATATTTTTTTCTACAAATTAGGGGTCATTCACAAATTTAGTAGAAATATAACTTCGTGAGATATAATAAAAAATGGTTGAGAGTAAAATTAATATTGCAATGTAAATTTCAAATCTTTAATACTAATTTGATATTCGATTCTCCTTTTTAAAGTGATCAATTATAAGTTAAGCATAGTTCGTTTGATTTTAAGGACACATATATTCAGTTTTTTTTTAATAAGAATCTTCTACCATGAAAAAGGCAAAATACCTGAATCACTAATTTTGTCTAAAGATACCAGTAATTTTTTTAAACTTAACTATCTGAAAAATGACGGGCAATTTATTAAATTAATCTTATATCTTACCTTAATATTGAAATTAGTTTAATTTCCATTGCCTAATAATCTTGAATAGGCTATAGATTAAAGAAAGCTGCAACATGACTACTGGAAGGGGCACAAAAGTCGCAATGTTGGACGAAAATTGAAATCCCTCCGTGAAATGTATTAATGTTGTGCTTTAATTTATTGTAATATCTCACAAATCTATATTTCTAATTTCTAATTTGATATTCGCCCCTCCTTTTTAAGTGATCAATTATAAATTAAGCATAGCTCATTTAATATTAAAGACAGTGACATTCTGTTTTTTTTTTGTGTGTGTGTGTGAGAATCTTCTATCAAGAAAAGGAAAAAAAAACCTGATTCACTAATTTTGTCTAAATATATATTACCAGGGGGTTCTGCCCCCTGCAAGCTACGTTCGCCAAACCCCGTTCAGACACCACAGAATCTAAAAACACGCTAATCTGATGGGTTTTAAAAATATTAGAGAATATTTAATTTATTAATGTTATACTGATTTATTTGTTCTTTCGTTATTTAAAATAAAAATTATGTCAATTTGTATAATTTGGCGAGTGTTTTGGTGATTTATATAATTTGGCGAAATAGGTCGACGGAGTAACTAAGTAGTTCCATATCAATGAAAATCCCCAATATATAAATATTTTTTTTATAAATCTTTGGCTTATATATATAAATAAAACTGTGCATCAAATTTTACATATTTGGATATAAAAGTTAAAAAAAAAATTGAAAAAAAATTTGAAAATTTTTGAATTTTTTTTTTATTTTTATAATAAAATATATAAAATTCGATGCACAGTTTTATTTATATATATATAAACCAAACTTTTATAAAAAATATTGGGGATTTTCATTGATATGGAACGTTAAAAAATTTGAAATTTTTTCGAAAAATTTTCAAAAAATTTACATTTTTTTTATATTATTATATTCAAATATATAAAATTCGATGCACAGTTTTATTTATATGTAAAAACCGAACTTTTATAAAAAATATTGAGGATTTTCATTCATATGGAACGCGTAGGGGCATTTCCAAGATTTCTAAGACAACGCGTAAAATTCCATTTTTTTTTCGATAAATGCATGCCATAATGGATATAATGTACCCTTGACTAATATTTAAAGTGGAATTTACAAAAAATAAAAAAATGATTTTTAAGGTCCCTCGTCCCTTTAACTTCCTGGAAAATGACGCGACAATTTAATTAATTAATCTTATCTACTTGCTTAATATGAAAATTAGTCCAATTTCCATTGCCTAATAATCTAGAACAGACAATAGATGAAAAATTGGAAGAATGACAGCTGTGACACGACTACAAGCAGGGGCAGAAACGTCGCAATGGTGGCTGAAATTTTAAATTCCTGTACGAAATGTACTAATGTCGTGCTTCTATTTTTTTTTTTTTTTTTTTTTTTTGCAATATCGCAAAAATATATATTTATATTTCCTAATTTGATACTCGCTCCTCCTTTTTAAAGTGATCAATTATAAATTGAGCATATTTCATTTAATTTTAAGGACACAGATATTCAGTTTTTTATAAGACTCTTCTATCAAGAAAGGGACAAAAAATCTTATTCACTAATTTTGTCTAAAGAGATTGTAATTTTTTTTAACTCAACTTTCTGAAAAATGGCCGGACAACTTATTAGTCTCATCTCCTACCTTAATGTGAAAATTCGTTCAATTTCCATTGCCTTATAATCCATAACAGGTTTTAGATTAAACATCACTTTAGCCGTTTTGGAATAGCATGAGTATCTATCTATATCTATATGCGTATCCATCTATCCATTCATATCTATACAAGGCGTCTGCTCTCAACGGGGTCCAATGGGTAATTCTTAAACCGTTAGTCCTTGACATATAGTTCCAATTACAAAAAAAAAAAAAAAAAAAAAAATCCCTAACGGCCCGGCCTACAGGCGGAGGTACATTTCGAAGTTAAGTATATTAATTGCTCCAACAAAAACTAAATCATCATTAGATATAAATCCACTTTAACAGTTTTATCTGGCCGCTTTTGACGAGTTTTTATTTCATTTTCATATAATAGCTGGTTTTATCAGAATCATGTTAAGGCGGTATTAAAGAAAAAAATACTTTTCCATGCTCAACAACTCGAAATTTTCTGGCACATTTTCAGATTCATTTTTAATAGAAAAAATACGTAACTTGCTGACGTGATTTTTGAAAAGATTTATAAGCGGCATGTGTTCTTGTTTTTCTTTCAATTAATTGAAACTTGATTAATAAACAATTATTTTCTCAGTAGGGCAATATTTTTTTTTCTAACACAATCGCTTCGGGAATTTCTGTTCAAAATGCCCACTTTGACATCATTTTTTGAAATATATCCTGCCTCTATAAAAAAAATCGATCATTACGGTACATTATATAGTTTCTGAAGAAGAGAATATATCAATTGGGTACGCTTGAGAGCAAAAATAAATTTAAAAATGAGTCAGAAAATAAGCAGTTTGGATTTGAATACACCCTTAATAAGATGAATTTTTTCTTCCACCGCTATGTATTTTTAATTTTTTTTGCTGTAAGAATTGGTCCTATCAAAAACCTATCTATATAAATGTTGGAGACAATATTAAGAAGATATATGTTAAATTCATGGGGATTTTATATCTTGTGAATTGACGGAGTTATGGAAATTTTTCTTCTTCACCCCCGTTTATTTGTTTTCGTTTTTAATTTTTTTTTGTGATACGAATTGGTCCTATCAAAAACTTGTGAATTTAAAAGTTGTAGATAATATTCAGGATATGTATAATAAAATTAATTGAATTTGATATCTTGAGAATAGACGAAGTTATGAATTTTTTTCTCCCAAATACCCTATTTTTTTGCGCCCCTTGAGCCCATTTTTAATTTTATCAAAAATCTGTGATGCATAAATTTTTGGCCCTATTTTGAGGAGTAATAAAAACTTTAAACTGATTTGATATATACAAAATTTAAGAAGTCATGGGTTTTTTTCTATTTTCACAAAACCCCTCCCTATTTCCAGCCCCTTTGCCCGATTTTGCCCATTAACGAACTTGATCGAGATTTTATGTCCCTTGATTTTATGTATCAGTTTGGAAGAGATTTGCGTAGAATTGTGGAAGTTATCGTGTCCAGAAGAAAGTGATATATATAGATAGATAGATAGATATATTTCAATTATTGGAAATCGATGACGATTTGATATATATATATATATATATATATATATATATATATATATATATATAAATTCTTTTACTGAGGGTGGTTTTGGGTTCTAGGGGTCATGATCGGTGTAGATTTGCAAAACTTTTTCAGAAATTCCAACATAGGAACGACGCCAATAGGTAGTATTTCATATGAAATCTACCTAAAAATGTTTAAATGAGGTAAAGAAGTATATTAAAAGCGATTTGTGTCAATAAAGATATTTCTTTAAAAAGTTCGAAATTTAAAGGTTTATACAGTCCTCCGGTACTATAAGTTCTATTTAGTAAAAATGTCCTGTTACACTGACAAGTAAGTCATAAAATTTCCCGTTATTCTGGGATTAAAATTGACCGAGTATAGTTGTTTAAAGTTGGGGCATGGGGCATACTTGTTGCTTCAAAGTAGGGGTCATTCCCAAATTTTGTAGAAATATAATTTCGTAAGATATAATAAAAAAATGGTTGAGAGTAAAATTTCATTCCAATATAAATTTGAAATCTTTAATCATAATTTGATATTCTCGCCTCCTTTTTAAAGCAATCAATTATAAATTAAGCGTAGTTCATTGAATTTTAAAGACACAGATATTCAGACATTTATAAGAAACTTCTATCAAGAAAAGGACAAAAAACCTGATTCACTAATTTTCTCTAAAGAGATAGTAATGTTTTTAAACTTAAGTCTGGAGATCACCTTAAAACTTTTTAAAGGGTCAGGATTTTTTTGTTGTCTATTACGAAAGAGTCATATGTTACCGAACTTAAAGAAACAAATATGATAATTCAAGAATTCAATCCGGTTTTATGATAAAATATGTCCAATATACCTATCTAAATTAAGGTAAATTTGAACTTTAATGTCATTTTTCTCAAATTAGATATTTTTGACATTGCACGCATCATATTTCTAAAAGTAACATAGAAACATAAAAGTTTGGATTTTATTGTATGTTATCTATCTTTAAAACTTCTATATATTGTTTTGTAAATACCTGTAATATATTTATTTTTTTCTACTTTTTATTGAAATGTTATCATAGATTTTGCGTTTTACGGTTTAATTGCCTGAAAAAATAATATTTTCATCTGTAAACTTGATTATTATTTTAGGTTGAAGTTAAAGTACGATATTGTACGGATAAATATATGTAATATTAAGTGGATATATCGAATATATTTTTTTATAATCCTACGCGCAACATATGTATGTCATTAAAAATAAAGTCCTTAATTATTCCGTCTTTATTAATTTCAATTCTAATAATGCATCAATAATATTATTTAAAGGAATGCGTAAACAAAGATATGTACAATCTATTCTAAAAAAATGTTTAATTTGTGCATATATTTACAGTTCAAAAGAGTTTTTAATATGTGTTAAAATCACGCATTATCAAGCTGCTGATGGACACCTCCCCCCCTTAACTTTCTAAAAAATGACCTGAAAGTTTATAAATTTAACCTTATCTACTGCCTAAATATGAAAATTAGTTCAATTTTCATTGCCTAGTAATCTAGAACAGACAAAAGATTAAAGATCGCTTATGCCGTTTTGGGACAGTCTGAATATCTGTCCATACCTATATATGAATCTATCCATCCATCCATATATATATATATATGTGTGTGTGTGGAAAGTACAGATTTATTTATTTATTTTTTCCGAAAATCTTTTACTTAAAAAAGAAATTAGTGATTCATATTTATATTAAATAAAAATAATATTTCTTTTCATAAGAAACCAGGGAATCGTCTGTACTCATTAAATCTTTAAAACCTTTGTCCTTCAAACAGATATTTTCATTCAATGAAAGAAGTATTGCAATTTCCTTTCTGTAAAGAATTTCAAGAACGGAAATTGAAGCTTTGTCGAAGCATCAATTTTTAATATTTTCGTAATCCAAAATCAGTAATGTCTCATGCACTTGGATTTTGGAAGTCGAGTTAAATTCATATGATTTTTTTCTTTACAGAAGAGAGAAATTCACTAAGAAAAATCCAATTAGGCTGAAATGGATCGATAGAACTTTGAATTGCTTATTTGATATTTTTACTTATGTATAAGAATCATAAAAACTCAATAATATTTTCCTTTCAAAAGTTTTTCTGAAAATCTGCAAATTATAACATAAGTATCTTTTTCATTTTGACTTACAAATACATTTGATTTTACACCGTGGAAGAAATATATGCTTCTAATCTGAAAATAAAAGTGTCTGATGATGATTTTAAATATTTTGGTTCTGTAAAATAAAAATGTATTTTTTATTTCAATGTATATTCAGAATGGAAATAACTTTTGCTACTTTTATTATTACAATAAAAATTATGTTTTGTATTAAAAAGAAAAGCTGGGTATTATTATAATTAATTGTTTACTCCAGTACATGTTTTCGGAATTTATGATTGGTATATCAAAATAATAGGAACGTAATGCGAAATTTGTGTACACACTATTAAGCACTCATTCGACCGTTTAGTTTAGAAAACTGTTACATAACCATAATTTAACTGTAATCCAACCATATTATTGCCCATATTAAGGCAGAAATAGAATTAAATTATGGCTATTTAACCTTTTTCTATAAAAATGGTTGAATGAGTTGTCATTTTGCTGCAATTTTTTAATAGTGCAGTATGAAATGTATTCATTCCTTTTTTTAGATATATTTTTTTGTACATATGGCATTTTCTAAAACATATACATAAATGATGAGTAAAATGAGTTATATTGTGAAATTGGCTGTACATTAACGCAATGATATATCTCAAAG
The DNA here is from genome assembly GCA_963932465.1 of Maratus speciosus. Taxonomy (NCBI): domain Eukaryota; kingdom Metazoa; phylum Arthropoda; class Arachnida; order Araneae; family Salticidae; genus Maratus; species Maratus speciosus. The sequence continues at coordinate 374,027,804 of OZ010788.1, read as the reverse complement.
AATAAATACTATAAGAAACATGCAAAGAACAACATAAGAATTTATTGTTTTATCACAAATATATTTTCCTAATGTGTAAATGCAAGATATCTACAGTATATGGCCAAAGGTGACCGGCCACTTGCGATTTTAGACGTTTTCTTGAATATATAGAAAAACACATGAGTAATTTTCTTAATCTCCAGGTGTGTAAACGAATAGTACAGGTCATGTATTTTCGTGAAGATTTATTTACCCGAGACCCCATACGGGACAGTCAGAAAAAAAAAAAAAAAAAAAAAAATAAAAAAAAAAAAAAAAACAGTAATATCTTTTGGATAACCCTGTAAAAACTAATGTAGCAAAAGCGATCAATCTCGAGATTATTAATAAATGGCTCATTAAAGTATACTGTGTTCATTTTTATGAGGAATTCGTGAATACTTGAAGAGAAATTAAAAATTAAGGTTTGTATAGAAAAAGTCCCAAATTTTGCTAAATTTTTTACCTATAATTTGTAGAATTCTTAATATAAAAAAAAGGTGCTTTTTAAAAAACATGACGAAGTACATTGTACACAACACCCTGCAATGAGAATGAAAAAATAATACAAATTGTATCAAAAATGAGTAGGTTTACTATATAATGATTTACTGCGCATGCTCGAATGTAATCAAAATATAATTTTCATAATGTGTTAGCTAAATGTATAGAGCAACTTTTGTGAAAGTCTCAAAAACATGATTTGAAAAGTCTGAAAATTATTGTTGATAGAATAAGCTCAAAATCCGTTATTCCCAAAAGGAAGCAAAAAAAGGGGCTGTATTGAAATACAGTAGTACCTGCAATATTGTGTATGCTATATTTGCTCTAATCAATGGATATATGGATACGACCCCTCATCTTTTTGGAAACAACGGATTTTGACCTTATTCTACCAACGATAATTTTCAGAATATTCAATCTATGTTTTTGAGATTTTACAAAAGTTACTCTATACGTTTAGCGAATACATTATGCATATTATATTTTGATTGCATTCGGTCATGCGGAGTGAAACATTATTTATTAAACCTGCTCATTTTTTCATACAATTTTTACTATATTTTAATTTCGATTGCAGGGTATTGTGTACAATGTTGTTTGTCATATTTTCTTAATACAACTTTTTTAATATTAAGAACTCTGCAAATTATATGCAAAAACCTTGGCAAAATTTGAGACAATTTTTATGAAAACCTGAATTTCTCTCTGAGTATACATGCTATCCTCATAAAATTGAACACAAATTATTACAATAAGCCACTTAATCATAATCTACATTTTGCTCGCTTTTGCTGCATTAGTTTTGACAGGTTTATCCAAAAGATATTCGTTGTTTTTATATTTGTTGGTGGTCCCCTATGGGGTTTCGGGAAAAAATCTTCACGCAAATATATGACCTATACTATACTGTTTACACACCTGGAGTTTCAGGTTAATTCTTCATGTATTTTTCTAGATATTTAACAAAATCTCTAAAATCGCAAGTGGCCGGTCACCTTTGGCCATATAGTGTAGATTTCGAATTAATACTGCACAATATGAAGGTAATAAAGGCATATTGGACAAGCTGCTTTACAACTATCAGAAAATTAATTTACTTAAGTCGTAAAATTAATTTGTCGTTAGAAATTTTAAATAGCTTTGAACGTATTTATATTTCTTATATAAAAGTAGGGGGGAGCAGCCGAATTTGGACCACTTCACTTATTTTCAGTTGTAATTCCCTTAATTTTTGGAATATCTGCAAAAGACCATCACACAAAGTCAATCTATTCATCTACTAACTCGATAAATATTTAGATCAATTTCTTTTTGAAAATCTTAAATTTTATTTTAATTTGAAAAATTTGTCAAAAGTGGTCCAAATTCAGCAACTGGTCGCCCCCAGTTGGACCCCCAGTCTTCTAAATTGGACCAAATAATATCAGGTTGTTTTAATGACTAGGGAATATAACTAATTTTATTAAAAGCGAAGTTTGCGATTAATGAAACAATCAAACAAAATAACAGCAATGAAATATAATGAAATCAAATATCTGAAAATAAGAGTAATTATTTTAAATCAAAATGTATTCAAAATATAAATCAAAGTTATCAGTAATTAAGAATAGAAATTATGGAACTAATTATCAGTTATTTGAATATCATGTAAGGAGTGATGCAAAGCTTATACATGAATTTTGTTTTCCAGCGCACACAACATGGAACCGTATATGGCAAATTGAACACTGAATCATTTCTTCTATTTCATTTTTCTTACAAATTAGGCAAAACCAATCATCACTGTCTAGATTTTTCTTTTTAGATTCTGAATTATTATACCTTTTTTGCAACAGAAGTTTTCTTTACATTATGTTTGTAGGTCTTCTCTTCCATCATTTTCTTGCTGATTGCATTACGCCTATTTTTTAAAACTCTATGCTCCAATTGCTTTTGGGCTGTGAAAGCTTCCTTTTTGTTTTGTTTTTTTTCATTTCAAGGTTTAGTTTATATGGCGATGAAGTTAACACAACTGTTTTTTGGCTCACTCTGTACTTTGATTTAACTGAATTTAGCAAGGAAAATAACATTTCTAATATTTTTTTTTTGCTTTTCTGGAGGATTTGTATCTGCAGCCTTGTTGCAGGTCGATTTCTTCACAACTTACTGTCTGAATTTTCTTTCCTATATCTTTAACAGCTTTTGCTGTCACGGGTGTTTTTCTTCCAGACATTTTGTCTATGTCTTTCTCAACATTTTCATCAAGGTTTGTGATTTTATGTGTTTTAATGGCAAAAAAGTGTAGTTCCACCCTTCAGAACTGTAAAAAGTCTTCCATCACAAATATCCTGCAGGAGGAAAATGTTTGAATTCATCTCTGTAAATCAAATATGCCGTAGGAATAAATAATTCAAAGAAAATAAATACAATTACATACAAGATAAACGACATTGCAAACAAATTTATTGCATAGACATGTAAAAATATTTTTATGTAGCTATATATTATAGGCCTAAACCGTATAAAAAAATTAATCGAGATATACAAAAAAAAAAAAAAAAAAAAAAAACTTGCATAGATATAGTAATCCATTATATATCTCTCTATTCTAAAAAAAAGTAACTACCGCTGTCACCGCCGCCGCCGGTTTTGAATTTTTTGTGACCGGAGGTCTTTCTTCGTTAATATTAAGAAAAATAATGCATACAAAAATATGAAAATCGGTAGTATTATACAGAAATGTTTGATAAACACGCTGATGCAGACAGTTTTCAAATCGAAGAATTATTTTAAGAGATATTTAATGCTAAAGTTGGACAAAATCGTTCCACTAAAAAAGTTTTATAAGAGCAAAAACTATACATCAGAATTTAATAATTTTTAGATCATTTTATACGTTATAATTTCCCGGTGTGCAGAATTCATTTCATTTTTTAATTTGACTGATTTTTCGAGGTTTCTTTTCTATTTTAAATTCAAATTTCAGCATTTCGAGAGATATTTTTTACTTATTTTAGAAAATTGTACTAATTTAACCTGTTGCCAAATGTATAAACAACGGAAACAATAATGTTTGCTTCAAATTAAAAAAATTATTTACACGTGACAATTATAAACAGAAAAAATCATTTGGAATTAGAATTAAATAATTATGTACAAAAAGCAGGAACTTATTAAAAATTACGTCATAAAAAGTATACACGTGAATTTTAAAAGAGAAAGGATATTTTAAAATAATGAATTCATTAACATGCGTTAGAAGTCTTAAATAGGAGAAATTACGTCATATTTACGTAGGGGGCATTAAGGTTATTACATAAAAGGAACACAAAATAATATTACAAAACAGCTTAAATTAAGAAATTGCGCTAGGCATTTATCTGATATTTTGAGAGGATCTTTTCAACTAATTTTGTTAGGAAAGCGCAAATAATATTTCATTTCTAACAAAAGTATTTTCACGTGAATATTTAAAAGAGAAATAATAGCTTGGTCAAAATTACGTCAGATTAAAAACGATTAATTTAAAATGTCTCATTTAAAAGAACTTTCTTTTCGCTTTGTTAAAAAATACCAGGAGACAAAGACTCTGTTTACTTAATTCCTTTTATATTAGGTAATTTTGAAATGTTGTTACACGTGTCTACGTCATCAAGTTCTTTTTATTTCGACGTTTTAATTGTATTTTCATTAATATTGCACTAATTTATTTGTTCTTTCGTTATTTAAAATAAAAATTATGTCAATTTGTATAATTTGGCGATTTATATAATTTGGCGAAATTGGTCGACTGGATAATCAAGTAGTACCACAGCGGATTTGGCATTAAAATTCCCCAATCAAAGAGAAATGAATAGAAATCCGTTTATAGGGAGATCGCCACGGTTTTTTAAATTATAATTGAATCTTTCGAAATCTTTTTAAAGCCGATTAAATTAGCGTGCATTTAGAGTCTGCGGTGTCTGTACGGGGGTTGGCGAGCGTAGCTCGTAGGGGGCCGAGCCCCCTAGTATATATAAAAAAAATAGTGTACAAAGCATACCGTCCTCGAAATTCATTAGTTACTTTTTAAATTTATGATCGCATATCTGGCCAATTTAAGCAACTAAAATTGGCCCAATTATGGCAACTACGCCATTTTTTTAAACAGTTAATTTCAAGACTGAACAAAAACGAAATCAAACAAATCCGCATGAAAAATATGCGCAATAAACAGATGAATTCATACCTTAGTTTTAAGATACGCACTTAAGTTTAGTAGGAAAAAATTAGATAAAAACAACTAACTTTAGGTTTTTAAAAATTGTCTGAAAACAGCACGTGGTAGACGGCTGCTTCTTCTAATCATGAGTGACGTCATTCTGATGAGTAGGATTTCAGCGGTAGATGGAGTATCTTCCTGTAATTAACGGCAGAATGGCAACGGTCCAATTAAAGCGGCGGTCCAAATATGGCTAATCTCACCTATATAATTGATATTATTGATATTATTAATTTTATTGTAATACTAGCAAACCCCGCGGCTTTGCTCGCGTAATATTTGAAATATGCCAAGTGATATTTATATGTCTAATTTTTATTAAAAGGAACAAACTAAATTTTTATTTTATTGAAAGGTACTTATTACTTTTAAGAATAATTAAAAAAATTTGCTATTTAAAACACAGTTTGATTAAACATCATTGTTACACTGCATAAGGCAGAAATGAGACTTAAATTAATAAAACGAAATAAAACTAAATAAATAATAATTTAGAAAATATTTTGAAACTTTTATGCTCAATTAATACGCTCATTTCAGTATTCATTTGAAGATTTGAATTTTTTAGAAACCATCTTCTTACATCTTAAAATTAACCATCATGTCAAATATCAAGTCCTACCACCTCTCTCAACATAAAGGGCTATGTTGAAATAGGAAATGTCACCAATAATTTGCCAACATTAATTTTGAAATTGGTTTTTTATTTCCTAATATTCCACAGAAACGTAATTTAGAAAGCTTTTAAAGGCCTTTTTTAGAGCGTTTGTTGTTCCGGTGAACCCTAGGTGGTAGAATCATCGGCATAAAATATAGCCTATGTAGGATCAGAGACTGTTACAATTGATTCGCAACTATTACTTTTATATTTGGTTTATATTCCCTGAAATTGCGTAGAAATCGTAATTTAGGACTTTTTTAGAATGCTTTTCGCACCTTCTTTTCACTTCACCCCTTTTTAATTCGAATTTATTTTCGACAGTCCTTCGAGGGCATTTATATTTTATAAGTAATTACCATGCCATATTTAAAGATTTTAGCCTTTTCAGTATCACGGAAATCGCAATTTAGAAAGTTTTTAGCTACTGCAACCCTTTGTTGGTAGTGGCACAGACATAAAATATAGCTTATGTTTGAGCAGGTTCTATTACCAACAATTTGTCATCATTATTTTTTTAATCGGTTTGGTATTTGATAAGATTACATAAAAATTGTAATTTATAACGCTTTTCGCTCACTTCACCTTTTTAAATTTGAAATTTTCTTCCGACAGTTCTTAGAAAGCAGTTGCATCTTGTAAGTAAATACCATGTCATACTTCAAAGTGCTAGACCCTTCAGTTATGCAAAAAAAGCAAATTAGAACATGTTTTGCTTTTGCAACCCTCAGATGGTAGTGACAGCAACATAAAATATAACCTATGTTATAGTAGGGACTGTCACCATTGATTTGCAACCATTACTTTTGAAATAGCTTTGGAATTTCCTGAGATTGAGTAGAAATCGCAATTTAGAACGTTTTTAGAACGCTTTTGGCGCATTTTCACCCCTTTTTAAATTTCCAAACATTTCGAAACTGTTCTTAAAGATCATTTATATGTAATAAATATGTACCTTGCCTAATTTTAAGTTGCTAGCCCCTACCGATCATAAAAATCGAAATTTGGAACGCTTTTTTGCTCCTGCAACGTCTAGGTGATAGTGATACCGACTTAAAATAGCGTCTATGTTAGAGCAGAGGCTGTCAGCATCAATTTCTTACCATTACTTTTGAAATCAGTTTGATTTTTCCTGAGATATTGGTGACAAATCGGCATTTAGAACGTTTATAGAACGCTTTTCGCTCATTTTGCTCCTGCGTCTCCTGTGGGGTAGTGGAAATAGATATAAAATATAGCCTATCTTGGAGCACGATCTGTCCCCATCATTTTTACACCATTATATTTGAAATCAGTTCAGTATTTCCTGAGATTGCTAGAAATCGCAATTTAGAACGTTTTTTACAAAGCTTTTTGCGCATTTTGACCCCCCCTTTTAAATTTCGAATTTTAGGAAATGTCCTTAGAAATCATTGATATATTATAACTAACTACCATTCTAAATTTCACGATTCAAGGCCCTTCCGTCACGCAAAAACAGCAATTTAGAACGTTTTTCTCCTGCACCCCCTTAGGGGTAGTGGCACCGACATAAAACATAGCCTATGTTGGAGCAAGGGTTTTCACCATCATTTTGACGGCATTACTTTTTTAATCGGTTTGGAATTTCCTGAGATTGTGCAGAAATCACCATTTAGAAAGTTTTTTAGAACGCTTTTCGCGCATTTTCACACCTTTTAAATTTCGAATTGTTTAAGAACTGTTCTTAGAAATCCCTTTTATCTAATAAGTAGCTGATACTTCAAGTTTCATATTTCTAGGCCCTTCAGTAACACATAAATCGCATTTTTAGAACGTTTTTTGCTCCTACACCCCCTTTGGGGTAGTGGCACTGACATAAAACATAGCCTATCTTGGAGCAAACGTTGTCACTATCATTTTGACACCAATATTTTTTAAATCGGTTTGGTATTTCCTGAGATTATGTAGAAACTACTATTTAGAACATTTTTTAGAACGTTTTTCGCGCATTTTCACCCCTTTTAAATTTCGAATTCTTTAAGAACTGTTCTTAGAAATCCTTTATATCTAATAAGTAGCTGATACTTCCAATTTCATATTTCTGGGCCCTTCAGTAACGCAAAAATCGCATTTTTAGAACGTTTTTTGCTTCTGCACCCCCTTTGGGGTAGTGGCACTGACATAAAATATAGCCTATGTTCTAAGTTGGACTAACACCATCATTTTGATACCATTACTTTTTAAATCGGTTTGGTATTTCCTGAGATTATGTAGAAACTACCATTTAGAACGTTTTTTAGAACGCTTTTTGTGCATTTTCACCCCTTTTAAATTTCGAATTGTTTAAGAACTGTTCTTAGACATCATTTATATCTTATAAGTAACTAATATTCCAAATTTCATATTTCTAGGCCTTTCAGTAACGCAAAAATCGCATTTTTAGAACGTTTTTTGCTCCTGCATCCGCTTTTGGGTAGTGGACCGACATAAGTTATAGCCTATGTTCTAAGTTGGACTAACACCATCATTTTGATGCAATTACTTTTGGAATCGGTTCGGTAGTTCCTGAGTTTACCTCCTACAAATAAACAATTTTTTCCTCTTTATAATAGGAGTATAGATAAGTAATCCTCTTTTGATAGATAGCATGTTGTTGAAAGTATTTAGATTCATTTGTACATATTATCGTCTAAAAAATAAACAATATACTTCGAGATCAAATGCACTGATAATAATTCATTTATATTCATATTTTTAAGAATAAACTTTAATATTTTTAATGGTTCAAACGTACACAAAAACATGTAATGCCAAGCAAAATAACCGTTTTAAAAATTTATTAAAAACTTGATTTGTTGAAGTAGGATTATCTATACTAATAAAAGAACAAATCACTCTGTCTGTCTGTCTGTCTGTGTGCGATGACTAGCAAAATCTACGGCACGTACGAGGTTCAAAAATTTTTTTTAAAAGAGTCCAATGCATCTTCTAATGCACCATATCCTCAGAATTTTAATATTCTAATTATTAGCTGAGTAATTAATTAATATTCAGACATGACTCTCATCAAAAGTGCGCATTTTTTCCCTTAGATTTCTTTCGGTTGGTTGGTTCATAAAGCATCGTTCATCAAAAATATGCTTCTTTGTTTCCGCTTGCTTTCGGTTGGTTGGTTGTATAAAGCTCTTGCAGAAATAATTAAGTAAACCGGGATACAATTAAATAAACCAATTTGTGTTCTTAATGTTTCAAGAGTGACTGTTTTTTCAACTAAACATTAAATTTTAGGATGAAGGTGAAACACATGCTTTGAAAACATATTTAAAAATAATGAGTGTTTAAGAGAAGGGATTAGTTTCAAATGACGTCACAACCTAGAAACGAACTTGACAACCTGGCAGGCTTTTTGTTTGCCACACTGTTTTCTGTTTTTTTTTTTCTAGTTTGATTGGTTGAGCGATAATATCTGTTAAAAAATCGGCGATTTTGCTTGGTTTACGGAAAATTGGAGGTGCCTGTTTGATGCTGATTTATTTAGATAGCAAGAAATGTGTTTTTTAAACGTTAAATTATTTTACTCCTTTAGAAAGTTTATTTATTTTTTATTATTTATTAAGTTTATTAGGATACTCCTTACTGGCTCTTTTACTACTAGAAATTAGAAATTGACAACAATAAGTCCTTGCATTCCGATGTTTTCTGCTGCTGTAGCGGGTAGCAACAGTTTTAATAGAATTTAAATTCTCATTTTTGATACTGATAAGGATGTTTTTTTTCAGAAGTGTTTTTTTAAGACATTTTTAAACGTATTTTTTAATTGATCTCTTTTATGTTTTAAATACAGAAAAATGTTCCGAATTTATCGCCCGTTACTATATAGTGCCGCAGGCAGTGGGAACTCATGTCGGATGCTCGTACAGAACTTTTTGAACCCTTAATTTATGAGTGGGTGGCGCTAATTTCACTAATTGGTTTATTTCTTTTATATGCTTATTTTAAACGGTAGTCACGTTATGTTTTATTGTAGTATTCTTCAGAACGGCGTGCGATTTGTAAAAATACAGCATAAATGTTACTTATTCGAGATAAAAATTTCAGACGTCTTGATACCACTATTTTCGAAAAGTAATTTCAGCAAATATCTGAAATTCTTGGTTAAGACCGCCCCCCCCCTATCCATGTATCTACGGTTAGGTTGCGTGAAGAGGTTTCGTTCATATACGCTTTTGCTAAGAATAGAGTGCACTCCCTGGTGGTGGAATGTAGAACTAACAGACCGCGAGTAGAGAATCTAACAAGGCGATCTGTTTGAAACTTCAGGATAGTTTATAATACATTAGAAAAAGTTTATATAAGAATGGCGCGTGAAATTTCGGAAAGGTGGGGAGAGGAGGAGGGGCGATAGATTTCTTTTTTTTTTAACTTTTGCGTTTCTTACCATTTCCGGTGCGTTTTTTTGACGGAGTCCTGAGATAAATGAGTCTTATTAAATATAAAAATGTCAAAAGTTTGTTACCACTATTTCCGAATAGTAATTTCAAAAATATCTTAATTTCTTGCTTAAGATCTCCACCCCTCGAGTAACATATCTACTGATAAGTTGTGTAAAGGAGCTTTTGTTAAGAATATAGTGCGCTCGCTGGTGGTGGAATGTGGAACTAACATATTGCGATTTTGTTAAAATTAGGAAATCTAGCAAGGCGATCAGTTTGAAACTTTAAGAACGTTTATAACACAAAAGATAAAGTGTAAAAAAGAATGGTGCGTGAATTTCCAGGGTGGGAGGGAGGGGCTCTAGATTTCTTTTTTAAAAATTAGCGTTTCTGACTTTTTATATGCCGTTTTTTGAGGGAGTCATGAGATATATGCTACTTATTAAAAGTTACAGACATTATCTCTGCTTTGAAAAACACCTACTTTTATTTTGGAGAGTAGATAACAAACATAGGGTAATATTTTAATGGGAGTTCAAATTTAAACCAAAATTTTAAAAATACAGCATTTACAGACTTTAAACTTTAGCTTCTCGGCCTATATTTGTATACTAATTAAGAGTATATAAATTGAAAAAAAATGATTCAGAACTTTTTGTTCGAAATGGAAAAAAATCGACTTTTAAAAAGAAAAAGAAACGCTTCTTTAAATAGAAAATGAACTCGAATTCCTTAAAATTTGGAAAACGAACTAACTGATTGACTTGAAATTTTCACGTAAGTTATAACAGCACTTTGACCTTTGTTTCGTAGAGTAATATTTGTATAGAACATATTGCACTCCCTGTCGGTGGAAGGTTGCACTACCCACTATTTTCGAATAGTAAATTAAGCAAATTTCTTAATTTATTATTTTAGTCAACGTCCTTATTTTAACACAATGTTCATCGAAGCATCTAAATACACCAGATTTACATCTTCTATAAAAATTTTGAAACGTTCGGAGGGGTAGAAATATTTTTTACAAAACAAAATGTCTGAAAATGTCCACAAAACCAGTAAAAACCTGAGTGTTTTGTCGCAGTTCCGCTCGCTTTCGGTACGCATAGACTCCTAAAATCAACTTACGCAAAATAGTACGCATTTTCAATTTAATATTTTTCTTGCGATTTTTTATATTTAAAAATATAAATTAGACAAAAGGGAATTAAAGGGAATTAATACAAAATCATACAAATTTGAGGTTCATTCATCACGGGCCCGGGCAACGCCGGTTGGGTCTGCTAGTAGATAATAAATTAGATATCTTGGACGGAAAAACCAAAATTTTGTCTATCATGTATTCAGTAAGCATTAGAAATAGGGAAGACCCTAAGGGCTCTCACCCTGAGCATATATATACAGGTAATTTTGTGAATTGTATTACTTTCTTTTGTCTAAAGAAGAAAGTATTGTAATCAAAATTGTTTTAGACTTCCAGTATTGAACGGATTTACATGTTTTATTTGTCAGAGATCCCGGAAAACATGTTTATACAAAATGTCAGTCTGTCCGTAAGTTCCTGTGTCAGTAAGTCCGCTTTTATCATCAAAAAGTGTATGAAGTTATGCATATTAATGAACCAAATTTCTTGCATATGTTTTTAGCTATGGCAAGCAGATCTTCCTTGAATTTGGAAATATTCCGCCAGAAGGGAGCACTGTAACAGCGATTTTTGTGCAATTTCCGATATTGTACCATCGAAAAGTGTGTGAAGGTACTTATAGAATTGAAAAAAAATTCATATTTATGTTTTTGGCTATCAAAAGCAGATCCTAAGTATATTGGGAATATTCTGCCGAAAGGGTGAACTGTAGTAGCAATTTTTGTGTAATTTTCACAATTTGTTTTAGTTTTTTAGTACATCGACAGTTCGCGCAGAGACGAAAACTTCACATTCTGTACAGCCACGATTCGCAAGCTGCTGAAATGCCAAAGAATAACGAAAAATACTTATTTGATTAAATGTTATGATCGAAACGCTTTTTTACTCAGTTTATTAAAATGAAACAGAAACTTAAGATCAAAATCAAAGTTCGTGTATAATAGTATTGAAGTAAAAACCGTGAAGGAATAACATGATATTTTGTTTATGCAATTCTCAACTATACCAGTCTAGCGGTTGCTACTTATGTTATCAATTTTGCACATTTTTTTTTTGGAGCTTTTCAAACGGAAGTACTTATATACAGAATATTTAAGGAGGTAAGCTATTGGGTGCAGCTTTATGAATCACACAGTATACACATGGTGGTAAAACTTTAAGCTTTTTCAGACAGATTTTACAGATTTTTTCCTCTAATATCTGAAAGAAACGCATATAAAATTGACTTTGCATGGGCTGTGACAACTACTTCTACACGCAACTCTGCATCATTATTAAAAGTATATTCACAATGTATGCTTTTCAATTATTATGTTTTCAAAAAGTGTTTCTATGTGAAAAATAAAACTATCTATTGATTGTATGCATAGTTCTAAAAAAAAAAAACTCTTCTAATTCTGTGACATATATTCATATACTATATATATATATATATATATATATATCATTTGACTGAGAATGATTCCCACTAATTTTAATGCATAGATAATTTTCGGATATACAAGCTCGTGCAAACTTTAAAAATTGTTTTTAGTTCCTTGTGTGCAATCAGCCCAAAAGTATACATTTTATGAATGTTTCCTTCAATGCTAGAAAGTTTCGAGTTTTTTCAATTTATCTGCATTTAAATAGTACTTTATATGACTTTAATAAATTCAGAGGTTAATATAGATGTTTTAATTAAGGAATTATTCTGTTTTTTTTTTAGAGATTAATTTAATTACCCTAATCATGGGAGAACCACTGTCAGCTTACACAGGGTATCCTTACCCACCCTGAATTCGAATCATACGAAACTCAAATTAACACATTATTTTTAAGCCGTTACTATTTACAAATGAAACTATATTTTGGCACCCTAATATCGCTATCAACCTACACTTGGGTGAGACAAACCAACTGAATTTGTTTGATTCAAGCTGAACCACATATTTGTATGCTTTTACGCTTTTCAATCAAACTTTATTCTAAACAAACTTGGGGTTGGGAGCCCCACACCTTTTTTAGCGTAGCGGGCTGTTTGAGCCCGCTGTTTGTGTAGTTGAGTAGAGATTTAAAGACATACATACACATCTACTACATTTTAATTTGTCATCAATAGTTCCTGAGTAAAATGTTTAATTAAAAAAAAACAAAACACTTTATGAGTTCCGTTTCATCCTTTACCTCTCTTTAAGTAATAAAATTATTTAAAAAAAGCATTTAAATCTATCACTAGTTTTTTTAGATGTATAATTCCTTTGAAACGCGCGGAAGGCAAATCATTATTTAAACCTATGCGTTAAAATAAAAGCATTTTTTTTTAAGACTAAAGTATTCAAATTCGTGCTTCGTGCTTATCATTTAGTGTTTTTCTGCATCGAAAAAGAAAATTAAAAAAGCATCCATATTAATCTCACCCAAGAGACATAATACATTGAACCTCGTCTCTGGCTATGGATGAGATTTAAAATTAGAAACTTCAGGAATACACTTTGAAATAGTAATTATTAATATTTTCATTTTTTTCCTCTTCCGTTAAAATCACAAAGGTCACATATCGTAGATGTCTTATGTAGATGTCCGCTGGCAGCCGCGTGAAGAATGAACGGAATATTTTCATTCCTTCTGCTTAAACCCCTGTTAACTGTTCCTCGTAAAAAAGCAAACTTGCGATGACACCCCAAGTCTGTTATTTAGCGTCCGAGGATGTTTTTAATTAATATCTGTGGTACCAGGGTCATTCAGAAAATAAGTTTCCTATAGCCCATAAAGTGAATAAAACTTTTCTGGAAAGATTTATTGCAAAAGATACAACAATGTTTATTTTACTTCGCAACATAAAAAACAACGCGATAGCAACAGTTGTCATAAACGGGATAAGTGGGATATCCTGTAACGAACCTCTTGAGGTACTTGGTGTGCTCATCATAATATCGCTGCATAGAAATGAAGAACAGACCATCGTTGAAAGAAATCATCAAGAAATACATGTTGTTCTGGAATATAAGCGCAAGGTGGGTGCCGAAGAACTTCACACTCGAACACAAAACCAAACGCGTGGATGCAGCAGTGACGTTTCTGCAACCACGATGCGGAAAACAAAACACCTCAACATGATCTTTATCAGTGATAAGACGTGTGTTGACAACTGTGAAAAACTGGCCCCATTCCAAGACGGAAGACGTCTTTGACATTGGACTACAAACATTTACCCCACACTGTGACAAGTGTTTCAATTCCGGTGGTTCATGTATTAAGAAGTAGTTAAAACATTGTTTCTTTTTACGGGTTTTATGAACTTAATTTTGGATGACCATAGTATTTAACGGCTGATTCTTTAATGAATGGGTGCAATATATTTTTCAGAAAACAACGGCAGTTTTTCAAACGGAATCGTAATAAATTTTTAAAGTTGTCTAAAATTTTTATTAGGAATTACTAAATATCAATTTCAGCAATAGTTATCTTGGTAATCTATACTCATAAAAAAAAGTTTCGCTCTGTTTGTCTGAGTTTCCCCGATGGCTAGCGAAATCTAACGTGCGTATAAGGTTGGAAATTTGTGTAGCGGTAGTCCAAGGCATCTTCTAATGCATCTGGGATTCAGAATTTTAATATTTTGTTAATTAAAGAGATATTAATTAAAGACGGCTGTGAACTCTGACCAAAAATAACTTTTTTTATTGTGATCTCAGAAAAGAGTTTGTACGTGCGTAGAAACCCATTTAAGAAACGGGGGAAGTGAACTTCGTAGCGAAGAACCGATCGTTCGATTTTATTTGTGCTTTTAATAGTTTTGCTTTAATTTTTAGGTTCTAATCAAGCGATACACTCAAGATTGGAAGAAATATTCCGAAAGATCGGAATGAAGTAATGCAAAATAAAATCAAATCAAATGTCGCTTAATATGTTTTTTTTTGCAAGTGTACTACCATAAAAAAGTATTTTAGATCCAATTTTAATTGCTTTATGAATTGCATGAATTAAGCTTTATAAATAATGCATGGAAAACCAATGTATTTTTAATGGCACACTTCATATAAGTTTTTAGTCTAATCCTAGTTTCAATAATACTCTTCAACATACTTAATTCCAAAAATTTAAATGTTCATTAGGAAACAAGATTTTTTTGCAGCGGAATATCTTTTGTAGCAACAGCGGAAATTTACCGGCCGATGATTGTATTTTACACGCGAATGACATCCTCTGGTGAATATTTTATGCTGTTTTCTACTTTTAATTAGATTTCGTAAGAAATAGTACCTATTAGATTCTACGCTATGTTGGAATTTATGGGATATCTTTGCAGATCAACGCCGATTATGATCTCTAAAACCCAAAACCACTCCCATTTTAAATTTATCTAAGTATCTATATATATCACTTTTTTATGGACACGACAACTTCCATAATTATGCACAAATCTCTTCCAAACTGATACATAAAATCAAGGTTTACCCCGTCAAGTTCGTTAATGGCATAATCGGATCAAGGGGGTAGGAATAGGGAGTTTTTTTGTTTAAAACAGAAAATCTCCATAACTTCTTAATCCATATAAAATAAGTTTAAATTTAGGATTACTTCTAGAAAAAGGGCCAACAATTTATGTACATACAAACAGATTTTTATACCATTAAAAATGTTCTCAAGGAGCTACAAAAATTGGGTTTTAGGGAGGAAAAAATTCATCATAACTTTGTCAATTCACAAGGTATCAAATTCACTTATTTTTTGAATAAATCTTCTTAATCCTATCTACACTTTTTATATTGACATGTTTTTGATACGACCAACTCTTACAGAAAAAAAAAAATAAAAAAAAAATAAAAAAATAAAAAATAAAAAAATAAAAACAACGAAAAAAAAGTGGGAGGAGTAAAAAAGAAAAAAATCACTTCTTCGTCAATTCATAAGAGATCAAATCCGCATAGATTTATTAGATATCTGCTTAATATTATCTACAAATTTTATATTGACAAGATTTTGTAACGGCCAACTCTTACAGAAAAAATAAATAAATATGGGTTCAAGAAAAAGAAAATTAGTATTAAAGCTGTTCACAATTCCAACATGGCAACTTTATTTCATACGTTTTAATTCATTTTTGTTCGGAAAGGCAATAATCTTGGAGGTGTTGTCATACAGCAGTTATGTAAACAAAAAATGGCTTCCGTTTTTTTTTTTTTTTTTTTTTTTTTTTTTTTTTTGTTAACACAATAGATGTTTCAGAAAATACTGCCAAGGTTGATGTTATGAACCGAATTTTCCGCCGAAAGAAGAAAAACCAGTGAACGAAATGAAAATAACTTCTGTGATAGGTCTGCTCTTTTTATACCTTTACGTTTAAAAATGTGTACCTCATTGAGTCAAAAAGTATCAGGCTTGTTGAGCAGTGCACTTGAGAACAGCCTCAACATGATTATGATAAAACCAGCTCATATAGAAAAATGAAATTAAAAGCTTGTCAAAAGCGACCAGATAAAACTGTTAAACTGGGTTTATATCTAATTCTGATTAATTTGTTATTTGTGAAATTAGTATCTCACTTCGAAATCTACCTGTGTCTGTATATTTAGTAGGCAGGGATTTAAAAAAAATTAAAATAATCTTTTGCGTCTTATTAAAAATGGGATTGTAGCTACACATGGATATTATTACATCTTTTTGTACATTCAGTTTGTTAATTCATTGGGGAGAGCAATTATTAAGGTTATTTGTATACATGTTGTAATCATATGCATACAAATCTAAAAAATCTAATAAAATACTACACTGTAAAAAATTTTGGTCAAAAAATACGGTACATATACTGGCAACTTTGTGACCAGTATATGTACCGTAATTTAACTGGACAGTATATGTACCGTAAAATATTTAAAGTATATGTACTGTAAAAAAAATATTCGTACAGTATACATACCGTATGTTAAATATACAGTATATATACCGTAAAAAACATTTATACAGCACATATACCGCAGGTTAAATATACAGTATATGTACCGTAAAAAACAATTATACAGCATATATACCGTGGGTTAAATATACAGTATATGTACTGTAAAAAATATTCATACAGCATATATACCGTAAATTAAATGTGTGGTACATATACCGTAAAAGTATCGTAATCAGTATATGTACCGTAAATGAAATATATGGTATATATACCATAAAAGTACAGGATGACCCCAAAAAAGCTCCCACATTTGACAGGATAAAAAACAAAAAGGACTGTAGAGAGAAACTTGTTTGTTCAAAAATATACAATAGGTATGACAAGAGTTTAAAATGACTATCTTTCAGAAATGATGTCTGGTAAGCGTTGTCCATTGCGAGAAATATACAATTCAAGACGATGTCTGAAAACTATCAACACCGATGCCTTGTCTTGTGAAATAGCTGCTACTTTCACCTGAATGGGGAACCTCTTGGGGTCAGAATAAGCGTAGGTCTTATGTCTCAAGAGTAATTCAGGCGGAGGTAGCACCTTCCAGAATACACGATGTGTCAGGGGATGATAGATTTCAGATTTGTCTTAAAATGTATATTGCTTGCAATGGACAACGCTAACGAAACATCATTTCTAAAACAGTCATTTTAAACTCTTGTTATACCCATTGTATATTTTAAAACAAACAAGTTTCTCTCTGCAATCCTTTTTGTTTTATATTATTACTTTATATTTAGAAAAAGTAGTTTGTAAGAAAAACTGTCAAAAATGTATTGGATAATATTTAATCTATAGGAAAATGAAAGGTATAATGAGTATATCATAAATAATTTGGATTTCTGTACGGATACTTCAACTTTAAATAATCATTTAAAGAATTAATAGTTTTAGAAATGTATTTAATTCTTGTTTCTGCATTTTTGGTGAGAATGAAACATTGATATTCTTTAATGGAAGTGCCCATAACTTCTGCAATATAAATTTATGCACTGCTATTTCGAGTCAGACTCGACATGATCTTTCTTTGCAAAATTTGTTTTTAACATGAGAAATAAGGGAAAATAAAATTTTCCTTTAAGTTTAGTAAAATAAGTAAATGAATATTTATAGTACTGGTTGATATAGAAACAATACACCATATCTACACATTTTTTAAAACAAAACTACTACCATAATTGGATAAAAAATACTTCTGAACATCTACATGTTAAAAAAAAAAAATATGTTCATCATACCTTCTTTACTCATTTCTTTTCTTAACAAACTTAATCATAATAAATAGCTTGATAAAACAAACTTTTACAAACCAAACAATTTGAAAATTTACAAGAATTTTTTATAACCCAGATAAAACACTGATAGACAGCACATGAAGTAACAAAAAACCTTTAAAAATGCATTTTTATTTTATCAGAAATTAAAGGAAAATCCTTATTAAAATTTTTCAGGCTATAAAAATAGGTTTCACTTAGCAATTATTCAATTTAAATTGAGATTAAAGTTGAAAGGTAATTTTAATTATTGATTTAAATATTTAAATGTATTTCCAGACTATATGACCAGATACTGTCAAGGAAACTGTTTAGATTTTAAACAATGTAAAATTTATTAACTACTGAAAAAAGTAATAATTTTTTTTCTCCCCAAAATCTACTTGCATTAATGAAAATATCAAGTAAGCAGTTTTAACACCACTGGATCAGTTAAACAATTAGAAGCAAATTTTACTACTTGAAAACTGCATTCTAATCTGAAAGGAAAATATGAACTTGTGAAGAGTACTTGTAAAGATTCTTAAAAATGAAAAGCAAAATAAGGAAATATAAGCACTTTGTTACAATTGGAACCCAGTTGCAGGTAAAAAAAAAAATAATAATATTTAAAAATCAAAATTTTTCCATGATCTATCACAAAGAAAGTAATCTTTGGCAGTTTTGTTTTCATTCCTCAGTGCTGTGTCACTTAATTAAAAAATAAGAGTATGCAATTTAAAAAAAAATCAGAGTTGGTAAATACGTATGTGCATTATTTTTTTATTTATTTATTTTTTTAAGTTAGCAAAAACAACCCGATCTCAAATACTGACTGAAGACGTTAATAATAGAATAGAAAAACTCGAAAAGAGTTTAGAGCGGAATGCCACATTCATCCTGCATTAATATAACTAAAATAATCATCAATTTTCTAAAAAAAGGTGCTTAAAATTTATTTACTATTCCATTACAAATGAACTGGTCTTAAAAACTCAAAATCATTGATATTAAAAACATATGTAAAGAAAAGAAAGATGACATGTTCATTAACCCTGAGATCTAACGATCACAAATATGATAATTTTCATGTGATTTTTTTTTTGTGACAGCTATCCTTTCAAAAGATCTCTGAGTTAATGTAAGACCTCTCTTTTCTTTACATATGTTTTTAATATCAATGGTTTTAAGCTTTAAAAATCAGTTTATGATGTTAATAATATTCACCATCATATTTGAAATTCAAAAATTTAAGCATAACTAATGTGACAATAAATATAAATAATAAATACTTAGTTGTGTATTTTTGTTCCGTTTAAAAATAATGAAAAAAAAACTAACAATTATACAGTAAAAGAACATTTATTTAAAACAAAACTACAAGTCAAATTGTTTTAACAAGCACATACATGTTGCTAGCAACAACGAAACTAGCTTTGTAACGCATTTCTCTGAAAACAACTGCTACCTCATTAATATACAAGGACAGCATCATATCCTTTTTCACATTCCAATTGCGACAAGGAGGGTTGCTTTTAACTGGAATGACGTTGCCCACAGCAGTATTATCCTGTAATAATAATATTAACAAATTTTACTGAACTAATTGCTAGTCATTATGTACATTTAATTGGACAAAAACAGAACAGAAGCAAATAATGATTAATACCTCAGTGATTAAAAAAAAATTATACAAATTGAAAAAAATTTCAAGTTTACAGGGTTTTAAAACTACATATTTTAACATTTAAGGAAACTTTTGAAAACTCTTATTTTCCAAATCTGTCCATAAATAAATTATATTAATAATTTGTTATTTACATGTTCACAAAGACATAATGAGATCTCTACATAATATGAATAAAAATGCTTTTGAATGACCTACACTTAATTATTTAAA
Source organism: Maratus speciosus (assembly GCA_963932465.1). Classification (NCBI taxonomy): domain Eukaryota; kingdom Metazoa; phylum Arthropoda; class Arachnida; order Araneae; family Salticidae; genus Maratus; species Maratus speciosus. Next base: position 374,007,758 of record OZ010788.1, on the reverse strand, counting down.
AGTTTCCCATATCCTTGCAGAAAATCTCCATTTTTTTGCATTAAGAAAAATCAGTACTTTTCAGTTAGACGGCTGCCAGTGTTATATATATACAATATATGATATACATATATGTGTGTATATAAATATATACAATATATGTATATATACATATGTGTATACATACATCTATATATAACACTGGTGCCCGGCTAACTGAAAAGTACCTAAAAATCAAATAAGATTTAAATATTTTCTAATTTGTAAATATATGCATTAATCACTTGATATGTTTCACAATGTATTCAGTGTGTACAATGTAACAATGTGATGTGTAAGCTGACATTCTTTATTTTTAATTTAGAATTTTTAATCTTTAAATGTGATATTTGATTAAGGTGTAAAAGAAATAATTTTTTTTTTAAAAATTGATCTTTTTTATTTAAATCATATTTTTTTAAATTAAAATCATATTTTTATGATTTTTTTCCCATCGTTCAAATACAGAATAGCTACCAACAGATTTAGGTTTCCAAAACAAACCTCTAATTGCAAATGCAGAGATTCCCCTAGACAGTTTCAGGAGTGTGCTGCACCCTACCTGCCCTTACGTTTACAAAATAGTACCCCTGTTGCCCCTGATGAAAAACATTAGCACCGTTGTTGCCCCCAGCTGAAAAAAAATGCCTTTACTCCTTTGTTTATTAAAAAATTTGCTTGCATAGTAAAAATTGACTCATTGCTGTCTTTTAAATAGCGTCCTGTCTATTAAATATTAAAAGTAGTTTTAAAAATCAAAAGAATACCTTTAAAATTTTTTTAAAAAGTGCCTTTCAGAATCCAAAAGTGCCCTTTTCCTACAAGAAGCACCCTGCCCTTTTTTAAACCTGGGGGAAACTCTGGCAAATGTAACCTGTGTTTTTACACTTTAATAAAATTATAATTATTAGTAATTAACATAAATTATAAACTAAAAATTAGTAGTTTTATTAGTTAGTAGCATACAATAATGTTATATACATTGATATTTTGTAATAATTATGTAAAACTAAATTAAATACTGGTGATTTACATTTATTAAAATTATTAATAACTGCATTTAATCTTAAATTGTTTAACACTATTTAAAATTAATAATTATTAAACAATTAACTCTGTAATTAGGGACATAACATACATCTTTATGAATTAATTCATAATATGATAATTAATAATTTACAATTCATGGTAGAAAGTAAAAAGGACAGGATGCTAGTTGCAAGAAAGGGTACTATTTCATGAGGAAATATATAATTACTAAACACATTAGTAGTAATACAAGGAAAAAAAATATATATAACTTCTTAGTATAATAAATAAAATGTCATTTATTTTATGAATTACAAATTGAAAAATACAATTAAATAACATGTTTTATTTTTTTTTTTTTTCTAAAGAAATAAAGTTCTATCATTTTTGCAAGGTCTTATGCACATATATTTAGAAATACTACTGTGGAATTCGGAAATTTTTACATGAAATCTCAGTCTACAGCTACAAATGAATTTCATTATTTTTCAAAAATTAAGGGTGCTTTTTGTTAATTTCAAATGGGGCAGGTTGTGGTGCCCTTAAAAAATGACCTAGAGGAAACAGTAATTATAGAATTTATAAAAACTGCAAAAAAGTTATTTCATTAGTTAATAGCACAAACAACAAAGCTATCAAACATTATTTGCAACTCAGTTTGCATTTGTACTGTTAATCACCTAAATCTAAACTTACACACATGTATGCATATGCTACCCCCCCCCCCCCGGGCAAAAATAATATATATATATATGTATATGAAAATGTTTTAACCTATTCATACACACATACAGAATAAATATAAGGAATAGCCAGTTATATCTGTAATCCTCAAAACATTAAACAGCAGTATTATTAACACTCAGTGCGAAATCTCAGCATTTTGTGTTTCAAACAGTTTTGCCGAGTTTTTAATCCCTAACAATTTTTATTTAGTGTATACAAGTATTTAAAAAAAAAAAAAAAATCAACATTTACTTAAGATCTTTCTCTGCTTAAGATTTTATACCAATTGGTTCCTTTTCTCTTATACATTCTTTTACAATAGCGGCTTAGCCGATGTCATTCTTTCATTCATCTTTAGCTCCAGTATTTGATATAAATTTATTATTGCAAAAGTAGAATGAGAAAATAAAATTCTTGCTATTTTATTCTTTTACTTGCAGAAATTTATTATATTTGCTGCGTTTATTTTGTATAAAAAAATGAATATTTTGATTACTAAAAGGAAATTTATAAAAACTAAGCTTTTTACAAGCTTGCTGTACTTGAACTTTTTACAATAGTCAGGAATTAAGCTTAAAAACAATTATTTAAAGTTTTTTTGTGTATTCATGAATCATGAGTCAAAATACCTGTAGAAACTTTCCAAATTATGTTCACCTCAGATTTTAAACATTTAGAAAAATTATGATTTTAATCAATGATTTTTTTTAATCAATTGATAAAAATCACGATTTAATCGCTGATTAAACTAATTAAAACCATTAACACCTTATATTTGATTCAAGTTAAAAAAAAAAAAAAAAAAAAAAAAAAAGCATCGTTTTTCAGTTCTCAGCCTCTCCCACTTTTAAGTATGACTTTATGATATTTTAAGTATACCATGCAATTTTTAAAATGTGTCAGATTTTCTCCAGAATGCTGCTCAACTTTTTAAAATATACCAAGTAACATCTCAACTCTACTACGTTCATGATCATCAATGTTCAAACTTGCCTTAGGGGATGTGCATATATAACGTTATCAGTTTAGGGGGGAAGGAGGGGCCTGGCACATGATCTCGTAAGATATCGCTAGGGGGAGGGGGGCTGTCTTTTGATATCGTTATCAGTTTTGATCCAACCAAAATTTTCTCCTTTTATTTGTAACTTGTTTTTTTACATCAAAATAGCCTTATCTGTTTTTTATGGAAATACAAACTTATGATTAAAATCTTAAATGATAAAAATATTTAATTCCGAAATATGGAATACCCCACCGTTTAGCATTCCTATTCTTCTGTCATATGTTATGCATACATAATTGGTTACATCTGTGGTTCGAGAAACCAATTGATGATACCTGTTATGTTTATTAGTAGTAAATGAATGAGAAAGAATGTTGTCCATCTGTTTTGTTGATAAGAAGTTCTGTCTCTCTCCCCCTCCCAACCCCGTGCTGAGGCAAGTGCAAGAAATCATTATTACTGTTGAATGCAATATAACAAAAAGCTATTATTAAATACTTTTAAATGGCAAATATTTCTTTTAAGTATTATTTGATATAAAGTTATTTTCATATACAAAGTGATATTTTATTGATTTCTATTCATTTGAAGGGGAGGGGGGGGTGTTTGAGGTATGATAATGTATGATATCATAAACGGGCGAGGGAATCCAAAAATACCAGAAAATTGATAATGTTATATAAGTACAGCCCCTTACTAAGTAGTTTTTTGCAAAGAAGGAGGGGGCACTTTTGCAATACCTTCTGGATGAATTTTTGTAACACAGTTTTTTTTTTTTTTAACATTTTGTATCCTGTTTTTTCTTTAAAGCATGAATTATTTTTGCAGTTGCGTACATTCTGCCATAACGATTTTCAAATGTACATTCTTTCTTGCTGGCTGATAAGATTTTCTGAAAACTTCCCACCCCCTAAAAATAACCATCACAACACCCCCCCCCCTCCTTCAAAGCAGAATATGCCGTATGTCGCAAAAAAAACAGATTTCTCTGCAGAAGATTCAAATTCTCATTTTCAGTGAAATTTGCAATTCAGTCATTGGAAAAATCTTGAAATTAGTCAGTCAATCATCGGGAGAAAAAAAAATTGTTCACTTAAAAAGATTTCAAAATTCATCAATTGGTCGGAGGAAATCTCATGCAATTCGTAAGTTGATTGTGAAAAAAAAAAAAAAAAAATTCTTCAGCTGGTTGTGGAAAATAAGAAATTCGTTGAACAAGTCGAGGGAAAAATGCACGATTTTTACCAATCGGTCGCAAGAAAACAGCAGCAAAATTTGTCATTTGGTATACGGAAAATATCATGAAAATCATCAATTGGTCGCAGGTATTTAAAAAAAATGAAATTTGTAAGTGGATCATCAGAAAAATCACGAAAAATACCTGTGAATTTTGCCAATGCAAGGGATAGAGGCAAAATTTGCTGATCAGTTTCAGTAGAAAGAAAATATTGCAAAATGTGCCAATTGGTCGCGAGTAAAATATCTGAAATTTGTCACTGGATCGTCGGGAAAAAAATATCACAAAATTCGTTGATCAGTCTCTCCCCCCTCCCCCCCCCCAAAAAAAAAAAAAAAAAAAAAAAATCCAACCCTAATTTCCCTCCCAATCGGTCTCAAAAAACAGTCAAAATTTGGCAATTCATAGAAGGAAGATAAATTTTAATTTATCACAGATTTTAAAATCGCAAAATTCGTCAATGGAAGTCGGAAAAAAAATCTCAAAATTCAGCAACAGGTCATAAAAAAGGGGAAATTTGTCAGTGGATTATAGAAAAAACACGAAAATTACCTATCAGTTGTGGAAAATAATCTACGATTTTCTCTAATCGGTCAATAGAAAAAGCTACAAAATTTCCCAATCAGTAGAAGGAAAATATCGCGAATAAAAGAATGAGAAATTAGTCTGTGGATTTTCTGAAAGAAATGCAAAATTCGTCGATTTGTCGCAAGGAAAAAAACTCGCACTTTTTGCAAAGCAATAGAAAGAAAATATCGCAAAATTCGCCAGTTGATCGCTGTAAAAAAAAAAAAAAGTGAAAGTCACTGAATCGTCGGAAAAAATATTGAAATTCGTCGATCAGACATGGAGAGAAAAAAAAAATCATCGCCCATTAGTCACAAGGAAAAGCCGAAAAATTTACTAATCAGTAGAAAGAAAATGTCACAAAATTCGAACAGTCGTGGATAAAAAAAATGTCAAATTCGTCGGTGGATCATCTGAAAAAAGAAAGAAAAAAAAATGGACGAAATTCTTCAGTCAGTCATGGTACGAGTTCGTCGATCAGTTGCACGAAATTCATCAGTAGATCGAGGTAAATATCTAAAAAAATACTGCTAAATAGTCAATTATGGGAAAAATTGAGAAATTCATTATTCGATCGGGGTAAAATTGCGAAAATCATCGATCAGGAGAAAATCACAAAATTCTTTAATCAGTTGCAGGATAAAAATGCAAAATTCCTTGATTGACCCGGAAAAAAAAATCAGGAAAGTTGTTAGTCAACCAAGGGAAAAATCACAAAAATATTGCAAAATTCATCATTCGGTTCTAAAAAATTATGAAATCTAGCCAGACGTGGGGGGAGGGGGGGGGAAGCAACATTTTTCAATTGGTCACAGGAAAATATAATGAAATTTTACTGATAAATGAGGACTGTAAACAAACCAGTTCAAATTACAGTCAACTCTGTGGAATTTGCTGATGTATAATCCACAATACACGTTGGAATGTAAACAACGGAAATTGTCATTAACAGTTACACTCATAAAGCTAATTTTTTTTTTTTTTCAGTTATCAATGCTCCAATGGATAAATATTTAAATATAAATTGGATATAAACATTTAAATTTCCTTGAGTAACATAATTTTATCTTGGAGCAAGAAGTAATGAATGTTCATAGACAACAGAAAAAAAAAAATATTGACACCATACCAAAACTGCTATTGTGTTGTGTCAATGTTTAAAATAATGAATAATCAGTAAAATTTGTATTGTAATATAATTTAATTTTTCTTTAATCTTAGTTATTAAATGTATTAAACCATTATATGTTTTTCTTTTCAATTTTAATTGTAATTTTTGTGCAGTTGTTCCTAATTTATAGTCAGACTTTAAAAAATAAAATGTAAACAAAAAGGATGATCTATAATCTGCAAAAATGTATAATCTACAAAATTCTCAGTTCCTCAGTGTGCAGATTTCACAGAGTTCACTGTATATAGTTTATAGAATCTCTTAGAATACATTTTTAACACCATTTTTTCCAAACAATAATCTTCTTAGTAGATTTATATTGCAAATGTTACAAAAATATGCCATGAAGTTTTAGACTAATGTCAGACAAACGTCTTTTTGCGCGCTTTTTTACCTACGTATCATCCCTACACAATGCTAGTAGCATTAGCATTGTGTAGGGAGGATACGTAGGGAAAAAAGCAATGTCAGACGAACGTCTTTTTGCATGCTTTTTTCCCCTAAGTATCATCCCTACACAATACTAGCAGCATTGTGTAGGGTGTGTAGAGATGGTATGTAGGGAAAAAGCGTGTAAAAAGATGTTCGTCTGACATTAGCCTTATTGTTTGGAATACTAGTGTAATTTACACTATGCAACTTAAATGTGTAAAGAATATAATTACCTAACTTTTGATGCTTTGTGGGCGGGCAAAAACAATAGCTGCTTTTAGCTCCATTACTTTCTTCATACTCATATGATGAAGGTCTCCATATTTTGCTAAGTAGTTACATCGTTTAATCACCTCTTAGATTACCATTCGTTTTCTGAAAGAATCACAAGTAGAAATCACATATTCAATTTTGGCAGTATTGTTTACTTTCTGAAATCACATTCCATTAAAAAAATATACTGTAAAAACATTTATTTTCGCGAGCCCGTCGTAATCGCAAAAATTTAAGCCTCGCGAAATATATATTTTTTTTCACCTCAAATAATAATAAAAAATCAGAAAATTTTCACTTATCCAAAATTTAATGATTACTTAAATGTTAAGCCAAGATCAAAGTTGATAAGTACTGCGTGTGTTTTTAGAGCGATGGGGAGAGGCAGGGCAGAGGGGGCATGTGCCCCATGTGCCAGAACGAAGGGCCACCAAATGCAGGATTATACTTTTGGAATGGATCATTTTCTTCTGATGGACTTATGGCTTCCATTATTAGGAAGTAGCCATTATAAATGAAGTGTTAGGTGAAGATGAAAGAGCAGTCGTAATAAGTTAGAACTCTGATTTTCTGGTCAGAATTTAAAAAAAAATGCCTTTTTTTTTTTTTTTTTTTTTTTTTTTAATTATGGCCGTTTTTGACCAGAAAATCAAAGTTCTAACTTTTTACGGCTGCTCTTTCATCTTCACCGGACACTTCATTTATAACGGTTGTTTCATAATAAAGGAAACCAAAGTCCATCAGAAGAAAATAACTTGGCTAAAGCTGAAACTCGGTTAAGCAGGACTCGGATAATCCGAACTCTACTGTATATGTCATTTTAAAAATAATCTTTAGAATATTTTTGTTGGTGTTCAGAGGTGGGGGGGGGGGTCATGAACCCTGTGACCACCCTCTTGGATCCACCATTGCAGATTATGTATTTCAGTTATTACATATTTTTAATTTTAAAATAAGTCGGCTATTAAAAAATTAGTAACATTCTCTTTGTAAATATACTTTGTGGAAGAGGAGGGGGGGGGGGGGGGAGGCCAAAATCCATGTTTGCCCCGAGTGCAAAAAAAGGCTAGTTTCAGCCCTGGAGAGAAGGGCGGGGGGACAAACTTTTGGGACAAAAGGAAGTTTCTTAAAATGTCTTAAGCAAAAGGAATTCTATTTAGGTAATTTCGGGATTTTTCGACTTTCGGTTATGTTCATATAAAATTCACGAAAATTTTAGCTTGCAAAATTACCAATATCTTCATTTTCTCGAAAAATTCGGCTCGCAAAAATAAGTGTTTTTACAGTATACATATTGTGCAGGATACGATATGGCGAATTTTTGCTTTACATGCACTAATTTACATTAAAATCATAAGTAATGAAATTTTATTTAGTAATTAATCAGCAATAATCGCCAAAACAACACAATTAACAAAAAATTCAGTAAAGGAAAAAAAAAAAAAATGCTATCGTCACTGATTTCAGTGCTATTTTGAATTTTGTTTTTTCAACTTAACTGTAAATTTTGCTGTTTGCAACTGCAATGATATGTGGTTTTGAGGAAGTTTTCAGTACAATCAAATTTGGCTAAAATAAGATTCTGGAACCTAACAGATCCTGAGATGTAAAAATACCCGCTGCCCTTAGGGTTGTGGAGTCGGTGGGGAAAATGACCAACTCAGACTGCTGAAATTTTAAAGAAACCAACTGATTCTGGGGTGGCTAATGTACTAGAATTAGTAGGGTTCCTATTATTCAGATTGCTTCATCGGTACCATGTGTTTTGAAATAGTCTATTTATTAAGTTTGTAATTAAATAAATCAAATATTACAATTTAAAATATGTGGTAACAATCAAGCAATCTGAATTTTAAAAAATATGCAACTGGCAACACTGCAACCTACTGACACATTCCTGTTTGACCTTGAAACAAGTAATTAGTGTGCATATCCACTGTTTTTTTTTTTTTTTTCGTTTCATTTTTTGGTTGACAAATGGGTGCAAGCTGTGATAGGTTGTCAAGGCCAGGACCCAGTAACCTCAGAGCATTATTTAGTATAAAACATTTCACCTTTTTTAAATGCATAATTTTTGTTTTAAAAGGGTAAAAGTACTTTTAAAATACCGGTCGGACTTCGCCCCTTCATTAATCGGCTCTGGTCAAGACTTAAAATATTTTCCATATACTCACATGAAAAACCTTTCTTAAATATTTTTACATATGCCTCAGAATTTTTTCAGAACATAATTTCAAATACATAAAAAAAAATACAGTAGCCTCCCGCTTAACCGGCCTAAACGGGACTGAGGGTTGGTCGGTTAAGAGGAAAACCGGTTAAAGCAGAGAAGTAAAAAAAAAAAAAAAATGAAATAAGTATCTGTGCAATTTAATTAATTAAGCCCATACGATGCATTTAGTTTTTCAATTTGTAAATTTTTAAAAAAGTACATATTTTCTATATTTTGTTAAATGAATACTAGTTATAGTGTTGACTCTAAGCCGCTTTAGCAGGGCGCAGCGCCCGGCGGCCCTTTTATTTCCTTTTTTGTGCCCGGCGGCCTTTTTTATTTCTTTTTTGCGCCCCGCTACCCTTTTAACGCTTCTATGATCCCTGTGGCAATTTAGTTGATCCCGGGTAAATATCGAAAACTCTAGGGACTCTAAACAAACCAGTTCAAAATATTTTTTGTGAACAAGGTACAAGTGTACCCTTTTTGAAAAAATGCACCCTTTTTTAGAATAGTGCTTGTCCCCTTTTTGAAAAATATACCCTTTTTTTAGAATAGTGTTCCCTTTTTGAAAAATTCCCGCCCGGCGGCCCTTTTGTTCTAGAGTCAACACTATAGTTATAATTAATTGAATTGCAAGGAAAATTATCACTTATAACAAATAATGAAAAATATTTAACACAAATTAAATTGTTGAAAATTGTGCCACACACCTTTATAAGAAGCTGAAATTGTTCTACATAATGTATATTTAAGTTAATCAACAATAAAGAAATGAGTGACCTTCTAATGTTGAAGGCAAAATGGCAGATATTTTGCAGCTTAATCTCTCCATTTCTTTAACATCATAAGGTCAACCGAGGAAGCTGTTAGCTGCTGCTCAACTAGCATAACACCAACTCCAATGCTTTTACCCCTTCAGTATGTGGAATTTTAGCAGTATCAACTTCATCTGGATCATCATCAGATTCGTCTTCGTATTGAACAACATCAGTCACAGTCCTAATTATATTCTCATCAAACAATGTTTCATGCTTGATATCTTTATCAGACTTAAACGAATTTTATACATCTTTTACGGTGATCTGTTCGCATCCCTCAAGCTTTTTAAATGTTTGTACTAAACAGTTTGAAGATAGATCAGACATTACAGAGCTCCGTGCGGAGGGGGGATTGCACTTTTGCCTATTAAAAACGCAAAATCTCAAATCTTCCGGGGAGGACATCTCATTTCTCCTTGTTCCTGGGGGAATGCCTGCACCCCAGGGCCACATCGGTGAAGGCCCAACACATATCCACTTAGAAATGACGTTCTTCTTTCTGAATTTTGCATCCTTCCTCTCAAGATTGCACTTCAACTGGAAAGCGTAAGCTGAGTTCCCGAGGTCGTCATCCCTGAATTTTGCCTGATGTTAGGAAAAAAAGTCGGCCGGTTAAAGCAGAGTTCCGGTTAAAAGGGAGGCTACTGTATATATTTATGTTCATAAAGTGGACCATGCCCCAGAAGCGGGATACTAAGTATTATTTGAAATACAAATATCAATTTATTTTTTATTAATCTAATTCCTCTTTATTTTTCCTTTACCTACCCCCAAAATAACATAGATAATAATGCAAATTTGCAAGTGACATTTTCAAACAAAACGGAAAAGTTATAAAAAAAAAAAAAAAAAAAAAAAAAAAAAAAAAAAAAAAAATTAGACATTTTTAATAAGATTACGATACAGGAAAAATTCCAAATAAAGTGAAGTTATTAAATAAAATAAAGGCTTTGCACATTAAAATCCTAAATACATATGAGCCTGAAATTTTCTGAAATACTTTTGGGTCTGAGCGAGCTGAGGGCGATTTTATGATAACACTGATATAAACAGATAAATAACCATAAAGTTTTGATTCCAAATTTGTTTTATGTTACATCTAAAATGAGTAATATTTCAGAATCTACCAGAAATATTTTCATTAATAATACAGGTTAACTTCAATAGGATACTGGGCCTTTCCATTGTGACGGGTGTGACATCCAGACACAATTTTAAGATGTTATATCTATATTTTGGGCAATAAATTAGCTAATAAATCCCTGAAAAGTGTTTAAAAAATGTTTTTCCATGCATTTGCTTGAATAATTGTGCAAACACGAAACTTCAATAGCTTTCAATTTAAAAAAATAAAATCTTGTGACGGGTGTGACTTTCTCCGGACATGAGTTTTCACTAGCATACACATTCGTTGAAATTCCTGTGAATATTTTAATGTTTCATTATTAAAACAATTTTTTTCTAATAAGAGATTCAGATTAAACTTAATGCATAATTTTCATAATAAATTTTAATTATTTTAATGTATAAGAAATTTTTTTCTATTGTGACGGGTGTGACATTATGCAAAGTATACAATTTTAAAGTTATTTACCAAAAAAAAAAAAAAACAGCGATCGGTATTGACAGAAAACTTGACAATAGCTAATATACAAACAAAATTTAATAAAACTAACATCTTTATGCAGTTAGTTTAAAATTTGTAGTGCCCCCTACTTGTTATAAGTGATGGGGTAGCTACTTTTTTTACAATGGCAAAAAAGTTTTCAATGGAGATGTCACCTTTCTCTGGCCAAATCCAGTGTGGTCCACTGCCTTGCATGTATTTCAAGCTTTATTTCTTACTTATGGAAGTTGATATTCAAGCCATTACCGTAGTACAAAATACAAGCTATTGCGCCTTTTGTTACAGGCCAGGGAAACCACAACATAGTCTCCGACATTTAAATCTGATGCTTTCAAAATCTTGCTAGGGGGAAGATTCACAAATAGCAGTGACTTACCTCTTTTAGTATTGATTCCATAGTTTTTCCAATCAAAAAGTTGGTACTATCAGCCCTTACCTTAAAGTGGTGATATGACTTGATGCCTTCCCATCCTTCTGTCAACATTTGTTTAGTTTCCAGTATTTTCTCTGCTGACACATACAATGTCTTTATTGCACCAGTCTCCTGTGCACATTTTAAAAAATCCAAAGCAGATTTAACTATTGCTTTTCTGGATTTAAGCAAACCCCACACTCTTGACTTTTCATTTCCAAATCCTGTCAACCGCTCCTTTACCATAAGAAGTGGCCAAAAAGTTCCATTCACATGTTAGCTTAAAATCTTTGATAAAGAAGCACAAGTGTTTGAAATTTTGTATTTGTTTTTAAACATGGCTGCACAGCCATCAGAATTTTTTTTCACCTTTTTGAAATTGGGGGGGGGGGGGGTCAGACTAGCATATAATGGCATTTAAAAATGCCCATACAGCATTACTTATTTAACATGCTGCAATTCGTTATTGATTATTACAAAAGAGCAAATCACATTACCTTTCAACGATGCAAAGCATGTAAAAATGGTTATTTGAGGATGAGTCCAGTGAGCACTCTGGATCTCATTTTGAGAGGCAGCACTATAGTTCTCGGCAAAGCCCACTTGTATTATTGCTTAGTGTCTCCCACATTATTTTTGGCTTCTTCAAAATAACTGGATTGAGTTACAGTTATGTATAAAGAATATTAATAATAAATTTTCATTTTCTTGATAATCTATCAAAAGTTAAAGTAAATTGCCACCAACTCACAATTTACTAAAATAATTCAAATACAGTAGAACCTTGATTATCCGAAGTAATTGGAACCGACCCTCTTTTGGAAAACTGAAATTTTCGGACAATTGAGAATGCTTCAGTTTTTAGATTAAGGACATATATATGCGCTGTTTCTTATAATGGTAACAAGTGCTTAATAAAAATAAAGCAATAGAAAAAGAGAAACAAGAATAAATTAGGGGCTGTGCAAATATAACGTTATCAACTTTTTGGTAATTTCGGACCCCCTCCCCCCCTTACAATATAATATCATACATTATCATTCCTCGAACCTCCCCCCCCCCCCCCCGGTAATAATATCGTTATCAGTGTCTAAAAATTTGATTTTTTTCTTCTTTTGTTTGGAGTGATATATAAATATGGTTCCATTATTATTCGCATACTTTATTGATTCAAGAGAAGTCAATAAAATATATCAAATTACATGTGAAATAACTTTATACCAAATAATACTTAGAAATGATTACTATTTAAAAGAATTTAATAATAGCTTTTTTTTACATAATGCGTTCAACAGTAATAATGTCTTCTTGCACTTGATCACACAGGGGGAGTGGGGGGGGGGAGGGGCAAACAGAACTTCTTATGAACAAAACAGATGGACAAAATTCTTTCTCCTTTATTTAACAGTAAACACAAAGTATCATTTGAAACATACTTCGCATATGGTTTCTCGAACAGTGGATTATATATGCATACGCATATGACAGAAGAATAGGAATGGCAAACGTTACATATTTTGTAATTAAATAATTTTATAATCATTCAAAGATTTTAATAATAACTTTGTATTCTCATAAAAATAGATAACAGGCTAAAAAAAAAGATAACATACAATTTTGATGTAAAGACCAAGTTACAAATAAAAAAAGAAAATGTTGGTTGTGTGAAAAATGATAACGATATGAAAAGACAAATCCCCCCATCCCCTAGCGATATCTTACGATATCATATGCCAGACCCCTCCCCTCCCCCCTAAAATGATAACGTTATATATGCGCAGCCCCTTACCTAAATTTTAATTTTAAAATTAAGTACCTTTTACATGTTTCACAAGGGTTTGAAACAAAGTTTTGTTTGCCGCAGTTTCTATTGCCTTTGTTTTGTAGCTCTATCACAAAGTTTTTTTACTACTATGAGTTTACCAGTATTACAGTCTTTCTGCTGCTCAGCCATGTCAAACCTTTTGCAACGAATTCAAAAGCTTCAGATCTGCTAATTTGTTCGTTTTCTTCACCCTCATCATTGTCCTCTTCTTCGCTTTGACCAGCAAATGTTCCTCAGATATTGCCAATGATTTCTTCATCGCTCAATATATGAAATCCGTGATAATTTGAGTCACATTTTAGCCAATCGTTTATTCCTGAAATATTACAGCCATCACAACCAGGCATTTTATTAAATTCTAATTCCTAATCGATTTTTTTTTTTAATCTTTAAAAATGGATTTCGGTTAACCCAGAGTTTTGGTTAAAAGAGTTTCAGATAAAAGAGGTTCTACTGTATATCTATTTTATGATTTATCTTTTTTTAAGGCACATTTGTCTTAATATGTTTAAAAACAATAAGGATTCAACCTTATACTTCATTTAAGAAACATTTAAATATATTTCTAAATAATTTAAAATGTCACACCCGTCACACTAAAATTCCACACAAAATAAAAATTTAATGAATTTTTAATATTTCATATTTATTCAGAATTGCAATAATTAGACTTTCAGAAAGTTTCATGTATTTTTGTGAAAAAATGAATTTGGTATAATAAGTTAATCATCTTTTTTTGTGACGGATGTGAAAGAGATACAATATAAATATATTTGTATTAAAAATCGGGTCTTTTAAATTATTTTGAAAAATTAAGTGCTTCTTAAGGTAAACAAAGGTCACAAATAGTAATGTATGCACATACAGCGAAAAATGCTGCTGTTTTAAATATTGCATCTGGCAGAATAAAAATACCTTATTTTACATACTAGTAAGTTTTTGAAATTTTTCTAACTTTGAGCCTAGATAAATTATAAAAGAATAATTTTTGCAGCTTAGTTCTCTGTAATTTCATATGTATCATATTTTTACCTTTAATTTGATACATTACTAGTAATAATAAAAGTTTGAAATATCAACCCTCATGTCTACTTTTTCATGGAAATGCCCATATGTTACAAGAAAGATCAGTAAAATAATTTTTTGCATAACCGATTCCACACACATAGCTAAATGCAAAAATTCTGCACTACTATTCTGAGTATGCAATTATTTTTAAAATGTACTCGGTACCTCTCCTTTATCCCGTCAACTGCTTTCCATAAAATTATAATGCCAATAAACAAATGGAAAAATGTTCCCATTAGAATTTCAGGAAAAAAAAAAAAAAGAAAAAAAGAGATGCCTGTCTGAATAAAACGGCAGCTATCAGTAACTTAAATAATAAAATTTACAATATAGGGTAGATGTGCTAGTAATGGACACCCTTAAGTAATTTCTTATAAAAGTATTTTTGGTACTTTTCGGTTAGCCGGGCGCCAGTGTTATATATACATATTTATATACATAAATGTATGTATATATATGTGTATATATACAATATGTGTATATGTATATATATATGTATATTTACGTTTATGCATGTATATAAATGTGTATATATAACACTGGCACCCGGCCAACCGAAATGTACCGTATTTTTTTAATTAATAGTTATAATTATTATATTCCAGTTTTTTCAATATTATATTAACCTAACCATTCTTATAGTCTCATTTCCCAATATGAATCGAAATTTAATTTTAAATAACAGAAATATATCAAAACACCCAGTAATGGACACACTTTGGCCCAGTAATGGACACCCCATAAAAAGTAATAAATATAATTGTTTTCATGACTGTATTTAGAACCAGAATTTAATGAATACATACTAATCAAAACAAAATGGTTATTTTCAAATACATTTAACAATCAGGATACCAGTAATTAATAAAATATTTGTGATAATCATTTACTGTTTGCATCAATTATTGTAATTATCAGAAAATCGATGTTTTAATTATTTTAGATGGATAGTTTAAAATACTAAATATCAGGCAATTACAGCTATCAAATTATTGAAACAGTGGGGGGGATTTAAAAGGTAATTAAAAAAAAGTTTTGGAATATTAGTGTTTAGTTTTGTCTCACTATTTTTAACAAATAATCTTCCAGAGACTACTTGATATATCATTTATAATAATTAATATTACAAATATGAAAGAAATGATATCGTGAGTTGAACATTTTAAATACTAAATAAAATACTTTCAAAATAAAATAAAACTGTTGAACTGATGTTTGAGGCCACTGATCTGCAGATTTACTAGTTTCATGAATATTACCAATAACTTTCATTATTATTATTTTGTCAGAGGTGAATAAGGAAACATTTAAGACAGAAAATAGATTCTTAATAGCTTCTGTAACTTAATTGTTTTTATTTAAACGGAGAGGGATTAAGCCCTATGAGCCAGGGTTGCAAAAAAGCCGGCTAAAATTTTTAAAAAAGCCACGCTGGTGACTTTTATTAGTTTTAACCGGCCTTTTTTGGCCATAATTGGCTTTTATACAATGAAGCATTGTAATTATAAACTACACATTTTAAAGTGGTTTTAATTAGTTTTAATGACATTTAACTGATTTAGAGTTTAATAAGTAACCCAATTTCTCAATAATGGAGACATTAATACTGGAATAAAACTTAGATGGTTTTGCTAGTGATTTGCAAATATGTCAGCTAAACTTTAAATGGGCCATACCAACTGCTTTATCTGGTTTACACTGACCTTTTAACCCCCCCCCCCTTTTTTTTCTATTTTTACTGCTTTATAAAATTAAAGAAGGACAATGGTTACTTAGTTACATGTTTTATTACTTAATTAATTTTCAGAGCTATTAATATACAAGTCATTATTTTATTTGTAGTAAACATTTAAAATTTTACGTAGTCATATAATAAAAACACCATTTCTCACTATTAAACATTATGAATAACATATGCATGAATATGCTTAGCAACAAGCTTTTCAAAATTTTATTTAGAGAATTTGTAATTCGTTTCTTTTGTTTAAATGACCTTTTTTTATATACACTTATTGTACCAAACTCTCCTCAAATATTATATCCTTTCTAATTTCTCTTTTAACATTTATATCTTAATCTCTCCATATGGACACATAAGAATGTTTCCATTTTGATGTGCTACATTTTGTCATTGTTTAATTAAATATAATCTTTAAAATGTGTAGTATATGTGGAGCTATGTAATATGTAATTTCAAAACACCAATTTGGAGTATAACTTATATTCTTTTCAATGTTTATAATTTTTTTTCCAAACATAATTGCCTTCACAGTTGTCTTCTAGAAGTTATAAAAAGTTATTTATTTGACAAAATTTAATTGAAATTTATAATTTTTTTAGTAGAAAATATTTATAAGTGTATTAAAAATTTAATTGATCCAAGTTTAAAACGAATTAGCTGTAAAACAACTTTTAAAAATAAAAACCGGCTTTTTTAAAGTGGTTAAAACCAAAAAAAGCTTTTTTTGGCCTGGCTAAAAGCCGGCAACCCTGCTATGAGCCTCTCTTTGACTGTGCCCTTAAACAATATTTTCTGATTCCTGGCTGGTTTGATAGCCAGATTATAAAATATGCAAGATATAGGGTAGATGTGCCAGTAATGGACACCCTTAAGGAATTTCTTTAAAAATTATTTTTTTATTAATAGTTATAATTATTATATTCCAGTTTTTTCAATATTATATTAATCTATCAACAATGTTTAACCATTCTTATAGCCTCATTTCCCCATATGATTAGAAATTTAATTTTAAATAACAGAAATATATCAAAACACCCAAAAGCCCAGTAATGGACACCCCATAAAAAGTAGTAAATATAATTGTTTTTCTGACTGTATTTAGAACCAGAATTTAATGAATGCATATTAATGAAACAAAATAGTTATTTTTAAATAAATTTAACAATTAGTATACCAGTAATTAATAAAATATTTGTGATAATCATTTACTGTTTGCATCAATTATTGTAATTATCAGAAGATCGGTGTTTTAATTATTTTAGATGGATAGTTTAAAATACTAAATATCAGACAATTACAGCTATCAAATTATTGAAACAGTGGTAGATTTAAAAGATAATAATAATAAAAAAAAGTTTTGGAATATTAATGTTTAGTTTTGTGTCACTATTTTTAACAATCTTCCAGAGATTACTTGATATATCATTTATAATAATTAATATTACAAATATGAAAGAAATGATATTGTGAGTTGAATATTTTAAATACTAAATAAAATAATTTCAAAATAAAACTGTAGAACTGATGTTTGAGGCCACTGATCTGCAGATTTAATAGTTTCATGAATATTATCTAAAACTTTCATTAACAGTATTACATTTTTTTTAAATAAGGAAACATTTTTTAAGATAGAAAATGGATTTTTAATAGCTTCTGTAACTTAATTGTCTTTATTTAAATGGAGAGGGATTAAGCCCTATGAGCCCCTCTTTTACTGTGCTCTTAAACAGTATTTTCTGCTTCCTGGCTGGTTTGCTTGCCAGATTATAAAATATGTGAGATATATGTATGTACTACATAAAAAAAAAAAAATAAATAAATAAAACAAAATATCGAAATTTTATTAATCACATAAAATAACTTAAAAGCAGCTATTTATAAAAGTTTTGGTGTTTTTACATTTTGGCAAATATAATTTAAAAATTAAATTTGATTATTTAGGTTTGCAGTTAAGCCAAAGTATTTTATGCACTATAAACATTACTAAAATTGCATTTTTAGCAATGTCTACATGGGGTGTCCATTACTGGAAAATGACTAATTAACCATCCCAGTAATGGACACCCCCTCTTAAAACCTTAAAAAGAAATGAAATTTTGTAAATAGCCACTAGTTATATAAAATTCAAAGTTTTCTATTGCTACTCAAACAAAAACATTCAAATTTTGCAAGAAAATAAATAATATATAAATTAATTAAACGAAGCTAGCTCTTAACCTCATCATTAAGATTTTCACAAAAAAACAGAAAAACTTTGAAACATTATTTTCTGCTTCCTGATTGGTTTGATTAAAAGTGTCAACAATAAGATAGTTTTATAAAACATACAAGGGGGAATTATAAAAAAAATAATTAAAGCTAAATATTTGTTAGTTATTGTTTTATGAACCAAAAACATCAAGGGATGTCCATTATTGGAAGGGTGTCCATTACTGGCACATCTACCCTACATAAAAAAGATAAATAAATAAAATACTGAAATTTTATTAATTATATAACTTAAGAGCAGCCATTTATAAAGGTTTTGATGTTATTACATTTTGGTAAACATAATTTAAAAATTAAATTTGATTATTTACGTTTGCAGTTAATTCAAAATATTATATGCACTATAAACATTACTGAAATTGCATTTTTAGCAATGTCTACGTGGGGTGTCCATCACTGGAAAATGACTAATTAACCATCCCAGTAATGGACATCCCCTCTTAAAACCTTAAAAATAAATGAAATTTTGTAAATGACTGTTAGTATATAAAATTCTAAGCTTTCTATTGCTACTCAAACAAAAACATTAAAATTTTGCAAGAAAATAAATGATATATAAATTAAGTAAACAAAGCCAGCTCTTAGCCTGTTCGTTAAGATTTTCAGAGAAAAACAGCGAAACTTTGAAACATTTTCTGCTTCCTGATCGATTTGAATAAAAGTGTCAACAATAACCCAGTTTTATATAACATGCAAGAGGGAATTATTAAAAAAATAATTAAAGCTAAATATTTATTAGTTATTTTTTTATGAACCAAAAACATCAAGGGTGTCCATTACTGGCACATCTACCCTACATCATAATCGTAAATTTTACGTGTAAAACTTATAAATCAATAAAATATTAGAGCTAGTTATGTGCATTTTGAATGAAGATCGCAATAAACCATTTCAACAAAAATATTTAATAAAGCAAAAATGTATTTACTTTGAATATATAAATTAATTTTTAGGAACATAACACATTACATTCTTACTCGTGCGATGACTATGCCTATTATATTATGTAAAAGTTTTCCGACATGATACAAATATATTGGTGGAATAGTTATAAAAGAAAGCATTACCAATAAAAATGAAAGAAAATTTTTACCTTATAATATCCGTATTCACTTTTTTCGTATTGGAATTCGGCACGAGATCACCACAACAAACAACCGTTGCAAGGCCGTTGGAAATCAAAATAAGCGGATTTCTCGTCAGTCGGTTGGTCGGTTGCTGCACATTCGAGTACAGGAAGAAGAACCATTGAGTCAAACTGCGCATGTACGTCCGTCAAGGAATATCTTACCGTCGTTTTGGGCACAATACAGCCGGAGGGTCAGATTTTCAGTATTCTGGGGACATTCAGAAGATAGTTTTATAGGATATGACAACTACAGGATCTTTAGGATCATTGTAGAGCGTCCGAAAGATGATTGTGGTTCCCACACAACACAGATTCGTCCAATTTTCGCCTAAAGTACGTAATTTGGATGAATGGACGTGTCCATTTGAAGTCTAAAAGTCCTCCGGACTTCACCTAAATTTCGTCAAATTACGTCCAAATGTCACCCCCCTTTACGTCAGAAGTACGTCTTTTGGGCCATGAAATGAGCATAAAATGAACATAAAATGAACGAAATTTGGATCGGCCAAAATTTGTGCATATTACGTTCAAAAAATACCTCCATCCGGACGAAATACACACGAATTTTGGCTGTAATATAGACGTCCAAAATTTGTCCATATTACATCCGAAAACACCAACCACATTTGGACGAAATATAGACCCCTTTTAGCCTTAATATGAATGTGTTTATTGATCCAAAATACGTAGTTTGGACCAAAATGAGACGAATCTGTTATCTCCCCCAGGCAAGGATGACGTTATATTAAAAAACTGAAATAACAAAAACTTTTAATATAAATAATTTTGATAGAAATTTACTTAGAACTTTTTTTCCCAAAATCATATTAAATACTTAAATATTTTAAATTCCTTGCCAGGACTCATTCATATAAATCAGTAAAAGCATATATATTTTATACATATTGCTAATAAACTTTTTTTTTATGATACTTTTAATTTTCTAAGATCTTTAAAGAAAATACATTAATTCCTAAAGTATATGTTATAGCTTGATTTGAAAAACAGAGGCTATACGAGACTTTAATCCGCTACATTCGGCCCAAACACAACTACGTTCTTTCAAGAAAAAAGAAGAAAATTTTTAGTAATACAGTTTTTAATTCATAATACAATTAAATGCTACATCAGAATGCTTTAACATAAGCCGTAAATTTTTTTAACTTAAATGAAAATTTTGCACTACTGGAAAGAAATGAATATAATGGATAATGAATACAAGGACATTTAATCATTTGTTTTGACGTTAAGTACAGCCAAACATTTTCAAGCTTCCACATTTATAATATTAGGATTAGTATACTATGATTACTACATGGAGGTAATAACAAAACTAATCATTAAGATAACACTCTATGAATTCAACAACACTCAATGAAAAGAATAGCGTCCTATTAAAAGAATTATGTTTTGTGCATTACTAGATTCTAGAAATCTATGCATTTCTGCTATTCTTCACATTTTTATTTTATATACTTTTTCTCGTGGAAAAAAAAATATATATATTTCTTGGTTTTCTTTTATATTATCATTGGGGATGATAATGCTTCTAAAAAGGTCTTATATTTGCATAGCTGCCAACTGCTACAATTTTTAGCTAGCACTAATTTTTAATGGAAATTTTCGCTTTACTTAATAACATATATCTATAATTAAATGAGATGAAGATTTTTAAAAGAAATTAGTGATGGCTATAACTCATAGAATTTTGCTGTTGTATTTTGAAATTTTATTATATTATTCATTAGCATACAATATCGCCAACTGCAAAGTTTTACATTTTGTGAATAATGGATTTTTTCTCTTAAATTCTTTGTAAAATCAGTGTTATTCAACTACTCCACTTTTTTTTTTTCACTTGAATTAAAATAGCTCTAACAGGGAATATGATTTTCCTTTTAAGGATCCACTTAAGAATGGAATGCATCAAAGAAATTGAAAATTTTGAGTTTTTCAAATGCTGCTAATTCATGGAAGAAAATGTGATATTCCCTAACAACTTTTATGTATTGTGAATAAAATTTTACACACTGAAATTTGCATTTGTTGCCAGGTGTGCAAAAAAAATATTTTACATTTTTAATAATAATAACAAACATTATTTTGAAATATCATTAAAGAAATTTAAAATGTAGTACGAGCGTGAACTTTGTTTTTCATAAGCAGATCTACTCCCTACTGCTCCATCATAATATGTAAAAAAAAAAATATCCCTAGACTGCAAGATTAACTTTCCATTACTCATGCATGGATTATTAAAAATAGTTCCATTTTATTTATTTTAGTAATTGACTTTTCACTGATTAATGTAAAAATACATACTGTATATTCTGGTATGTAACAATAATTTTTGATAGAAGAAAAATTATCAAAATTTATAGGTGCATATTATGAATCAATTTTAAAAATAAATTATAAAAAATATGATCATAAGAACTAAGATTTTTGATTTAATAAACATGCAATTTATGTTTAAAAAATGTTGCTATTACAGTTTATGAAAAATAATAGTATTGTACTTTAAAATAATTTAAATCTTATTTTTCACTATGTATCTCATGAAAGTTTTTGCGAACAATCTGCACAACATATGGCAATTATAATAAAAAATACAAAAATTAAATCTAAAAGTATATGTATGTGTTACATGCCAGAATACAATATGAGTAAGAGTACAAAATTTAGTATATGATCAAAACTTATTCATTAAAATACTGATTTTTATTTAGGTTATCACCAAACTAAGTCTTAAAAAATTAATCTATGCTCTTAATTAAATATCATTCAATTAAATATTGAATAATTATTTATAAATGAATTTACATTTTGTACAATTAAATATGTAAATTATCAAATATATTTCAGATTAACCTGATTATTTGTAGTACATTATAAAATAACAAAAACAATACATTCAGTGTATTTAAGTAATGTTTTGAAATCAAAGTTTATTTAAAACATTGCTTAAGCATAAAAAATGAAATTTATCAAATATTTTCATGCATAAAATATGGTTAAAAATTATGTACAAACTTTTAGTTTAAAATTATTCAAAATCTTTAGTGAACAGTGTACATATATTATCATTGTTATAAAGGAATATACAATAAAGATGCAAGAAATATTTTCAAAAATGAAGTTTTATTTATTTATTTTCCAATTTGGCTCTTGTTGACAACAATATTTTCTTTTTACAATTCATATATAAAATATATTTTTCACAGAAAGGCAAAAAGGGTGCTATATTTCATTACTATAAAGTAGGCAGGATGATCCTGCGGAAACTGTTTGGGGAAACTCTGTTCTACGTTAATGCTTCTCAGACTTATTTTCAGTATATTTAACAGACAGCAGCTTCAAAGCCTATAAATAAAAAGAATAATAATTCATTAAATAGCACATATCAATAATTCATAACGTTAGATGCAAATTAAAAATAATTTAATTTTAGTTTTAATTTTTGCTTACAGATAGATAGCATCATCAGACATCTTGTATTATTTCATAATAAATGAAGTTTTTTCATCCAGCTTTGAATGATATAAAAAAAACCTTTATATATTTTTTAAAATTACTAGCCGGTGTTTAATTTAATCTATTTATCAAATTTTTATTATTGTTTTTTAAACAAACAACTACTGATGCAATGTTTACAAAATATATAAAAAAGTACTTTATAATGTTCAATTGTGTCCTTTATTTTGAGCATTTAAAGATCTATATTTATATAAAGTAAGGATAAGAAAAGAAAAATCAAAATTTGGTGCTTTCTCATTATAGCAGCCTCCTCATTTACAATTATGTCAAGGTAGCAGTTTCAAATTTGCAAAAGATCAACACCAAGCTTATACAGTACAACCTCGATATCTCGAATCTGTGGGGAACTGAAAATAATTCGAGATATAGAGGTTTCGGGTTATCAAGGTTTTGACAAAATTTAATCTCACAAACTGCTTTTTGCTGTAAAAAACAGGATTCATCAAAAACGACACATAATCTATTAATAATTAACAAATTACACTTCTCAAAGCCTTAATAATTTCAAAATTGTGTTACACACAAACTTGTTTCGATTAAATAATATCCAATTTGTCATTAAGAAACGCAAGCAGTTGTTTCGGAAGAAAAAGTTCTTAATTGAAGTCTGCCGTCTCGCAGAATCTTTTTGCAATCGCACAGTCTCCTCTCACATAGCAATGGTACCAAATGCTGATGTTCTGATATTTTCATTTCATTCAAGAAATCTCCGCAGCAATTAAACTTCCGTCTCAGCTTCTTTCACTGTAATTTTTTCATGCTGTTGTTGATCATGTAAGTCTTTTAATTTCTTCATCAGAAATTTCTGCATTAATACTCGAAACAATCTCCTCATCCGTCATAGTGTCGCATGTTTCAAGCTCATTGTCTACATTCAAGAATTCTTTGAATGAAATCTCAGTGTGACACTCTTTTTTTATCGATTCCCACTGTTCTGGATTCAGTTCTCTTTCTTCAGTTGCTTGCTTAATGGAATCAACTTCCTCAGTTTCACTGAAAGTTACATATTCTAAAAATTCTGCTATTATGAAACAATTTCTTATTGTTGTTTCTGTAACATTTTTCCATGCATAGTGAGCCATTCGCATTGACTGTAAGATGGTGATAGGTGCGCTAGAAGGTTTACCTTCACCGATATTATTCAGAAGTTTCTCACAATTTGAGCTCGATAATCAACTTTGAAGCTAAGGATTATCTCCTGGTTGAACGGTTGTCCTGGTTGAAGCTTCGAAATCTTGTTTGGCAGCAAAAATTTAAGTGATATTTTTTAGCGTTGGAAGATTAGAGTGGTCTTTACAATTGTCTATGAATAGGAGAATGCGTATTTTACTTTTAGCCATTGTTTTACGGATTCCTGTCAGCCAATCAGCATTAATTGCGTTTGCCATACAAGACGTTATATTTGATCTGTACAGCATTAGAAATTACTTAATTTTAGCAAAGCACCTTGGATTTTAGATCGTCCTATCATAAGAGAAGGAAGCTTTCCTTTACCACTTTGATTTGCTGCCAAAAGCACAGCTACACGAAGTTTACTGTTTTCCATGTCAGATTTCTTCACCTTTAAATGCAGCCGTTTTTGTTGGGAAAACATTGGTACAATAATACACTTTCATCTGCATTAAAAACACATCATCTGCTTTATAGTCCTTTAAAAGAGAAGGAAGTTCTGAAAGCCACTCTTCACAGGTAGCTAAAAAACCTGATGCACTTTCACAGCAAAGTTTCCAAAAAACGATGTTGTCCAGGCCTCTCACTGGTCCATTTTTTGAAAACTAATAATTTTTTAGAAAGAAATTCGTGGAGGGTTTCTGCAACAATTACAAGAAAAACGCACTTCCCGGTAGGTTGCTGCGAAATTTATAAATAATATTTTTCTTTAAATAAAAGTGGTGTTCAAAAAACGGACTGAGTGGGAGCCCTGTGTTGTCCCTTTTTCAGTTTCAAACGCCTTCCATTCTTACACTTTAAGTTCTTTGTATCAACAAAGCGATAAAAGAATGTGAAACCAGCATCCAGATCAAATTCTACAGCTGACAATAGCCAAAAGTAAAAAGTTGAACTAATTACTGTGGAAAAAATTTCGACATATCAAGGGTTTTGAAAAATATTTTTCGAGATAAATACGGAAAATACATAAGAATTTTGATGAAAATGCAGGGGAAATTTCTTTTTTCGAGATAAGGAGGTTTGAGATATCGAGGTCCGACTGTATATACATCATACAAACATCATGCACAATATGTATAGGCCAAATGCTCATATATGAGCCATATAAGTAATATTTATATCATATATCAGTCATATAGATCATTAAACAAAAACATAATTTACAGAACAAAAAAAAAATTATTTTACACATTGTTTATGCTCGAGAAGGGATAGATACAGCAGATTCGCTCAAATCCGCACAGCTTGGGACCAAAGGTTGTGTAGATTTTAGAATTTTGTGGATTTCTGGTTTGTTTACATTTTTTAGACAATAATTTGAATGTAATAATGCAATCAAATGTATAATGAATGTTTGCAATACAGCAAAATATTAAAATAATTAAGTAATAAACTAAAATAATAAAAAGTCAGATAATTTAAAAAATGATTAAATTATTAAAAGTAAAGGTCAAATAAATAGTAATTAATAATGTATAATTAAAATTGCATAATAAAAATGAGATACATTTTCCTTGAATCATTCAATGACACTTCCCTCATAAAGGTACCCTATTAATTAACATCAAAATCAAAAAGTAAGGAAGATTTATTTCAGGTTTGCCAGTGTTAATAACTATAGAAAAAAAATTGATTAATACATATATATATTTGGTAAAAAGGCTGATTAGCAGTGATATCAACAATATCCTTTTTTTTTCAGTGATAAATTTATATTTCCTTCATGAAAAACAACGAGTTTAGTCTCATCATATTATCGAGAATTACATATTAAAATACATACGAAATGATATAAAACTAAAAAATCCTGTTACTTTGCCTCTACAGCTTAACTGAAATTTTCATTGTTTACATCTGCGATGATGTGCAGATTTTAGGAGGTTGCAGATTTGAGGGAGTCCTGTATTATAATTTTTCTTCAGCTGCTTCTACAGTTAATGTTAAAGTCTTGCAAAAAACATGTTTAAACCAAATGAATTTTTAAAAATAAAATTCGAACAATAGGATACTTAAACTACCCTAAAAACTTAAATTACAAAGATACATGGAAAATGCAAACCTTTATAAAAGTTTCAGCTTTATTTCCATTTCATTCGAATGGAATGTAAATTTTTAGATTAGTTTAAGTATCATATTGTTCGAATTTTATTTTTATTTCTTTAAGATCAATTGGTTTAAACGTATTTGTTGCAAAACTTTAACATTTACTGTAGAAGCAGCTGAAGAAAAATTCTAATATCTATCACTTCTTGGGACTATACAATGCATGAAATGAGGGGGTTTTTTGTTGTTGTTGTTGTTGTTTTGCAAATTATGTTTTTTTTAATATGTCAAGTTTTATAACTAGTGCAATTCAGAGGAACTCATTACAAAATTAATAGAGGATGTTATAATTAGGGTTGATTATTTAGGGTATTGCATCACAATTTGTGATGTAACTAAAATCCATAATAAAAACAAAAAATTCAAATTTACTTAAATTTAGTTATCTAATTTTCCACTGGTAGTGGTCTCTATGAATGCAAAAGTAAATTGTGTTGCATGTTTGCTGGTTATTTATGCTACTATGAATGGCAATTCTGCGGCATTGAAACATTTCACCTCTGAACTGGGAAGGCCGGTGAGTGAATTAATTTCTTTTCACCAGTCTCTGACAGAGGAGTTAATTAATGGTAATATTAAAGAAAGTTGAAATCTTTTTGAACTGCTTAAAATATATATATATATATAAATAAATAAATAAATAAATAAAATAAAATAAATAAATTTATCTTGTAATCAACACCATTACATTTTAAGTTGTCCTATCAGAGCCTAACACCATTTGTCAGTTTACTGGTTCATAAATGTCAGTTATTGAATACTTGCATTATTAATAATTTAAAACATGAAAAGAGAGACACATCTATAGTATTGTATCATATATAAATAAGGTTTAAGTAATTTGTTTTTATAATAAATATTTAAAGTATTTTTAAAGCATATTTTTTTTTTTTTTTCGTCGCAAGTAAAGTGTGAAACACTGGTTCATTTTGTGTCAGTTATTGGTTTTTCAAAATGGGGTTGTGTCAGTTACTGAAGTTATTCACCATATTTATGAAAAACATTTATTTTTAATAATACAATATATAATTTTTCAAAATTTTGTCAACAGTAATTTTTAAATGTATCTCTACCACCCATTCAAAAAAAAAAAAAAAAAAAAAAAAAGTGTAGAATGGATTTAAAATTTTGTAATAGTGATTTGAACACTAATTTTTAATGTGTCAGTTACTGGGGGTTTCACCCTAAATCAAGTAATAAAGAAATTTAAACAGATTATTAAATAGAACATAAATTTGTTTTTAATACTTTTTCCATTTTAAAATTTTAAACTATGTATGCATATATAACCGAAAGTTATTTTCTTTATTGGAAAAAAAACTTGGTATTCGACTGCCGAATATTTGGTATTTGGTTATTTGGCCAAATCACTATTTGTCCCATCCCTAATTACAAGTTCTTTGATTCATTACTGTTTATTGATTATTTTTAGATAAGGCAGGGAGGGAGGGGGGGGTGGCACGTTACAGTTACATAAAATATATTTTTGGAAACCTTTGGCATGCAAATGTGAAAAGGTTTGCCATCCCTGAATTTATAATTGCATTACATTTAACTATTCACTCTCACAATTTTAAACAATTAATTTTAATATCAACATTTTTATTAGTTTGTGGGCTAAACCTTAAAATTCAGGCACGCTACACCTGCTGAAATCCCAACCCCCAGGCATGTAAAATTGTTTTATGTTTTTAAATTTACGTATCCAAGGACTACATAAAATATTGGCATTAAAATATTATTTAAAAATGGAAATGCTTGCATTTTTTTTTTTTTTTAATATATATATATACTACCTTCCAATATATTTCAATTTAACCTTAAAAAAATATACTGTTTATTCTCCAAACAGAAATTTTTATGAGTTATAAATTATATATGTTTTCCGAAATTGAGATTATACACTGTGCTGTAAGCGGGTGATGCTGCCCGCCACAAAATTGAATAATTTGAATTTAAATAGCCCTTTCTTTAAGTATCTCAATCAAAAAATTTAAACATAATATCACATTAGAATTGATAGTAGATAGATAGACACATTCACACACATATGGTGTTATATAGTAACAGAATATAAGAAAAGAGATTAGAGATAGAAAAAAATAGTTGTAAATAGAGTTGTAAATAATAAATAAAATAAAACAAAAGATTTTTTTTTCACTCATCATTACAGTTGAAGTAAAAAGATTTAATAAGAAACAATAACACAAACCAAAACATTTTATTTCAATTTCTAATCGTTGCTTCTAATATTTACTATGTGGAAAAAAAAGTTGCTACTGGCAAAGAAAAAAAAAATTCTGTTAACATAATTTGCACCTGACTAACATAAAAGTACCACATTATTCATTTTTTATGCAAGCTGACAATTGTAAAATCAAATACCCACAGACATATAAATTGAAAATTTTATTTAATAACAGCATTTATGGACTTTAACTGAAAATTTACCTTACTCAAAGTTAAATCATGCTTGAAAAGAGTTGAGTCCTGCTGAGTCCAACTTTTATTCAATCAATAATGATATCTATCTACAAAACAGTTGTTTTTCCAAAGACAAGAAGCTTGTATCTACTGGGAGAAAAAGGCGGAAAAAAAATGAGTGGATCCAGTATAATCTTATTTTAAAGCAATTTTAAAATGCATGAATTTTGCAAATATTGTGATTACTTTAACTCATGCACACACACATAAAAAAATAACAACATTAGATTAATTTGTCTAATTCACCATTTTTTCTTCTCTGATCGAGAATCAAGTATTGATCGATTCTCGATTGTCTTGTTCACAAAAGAAATTAGCAACGGATAAATGTGCTTTCCACAACCAATGTTTTATGTGCATTGTACTATAAAAGAACATAAAGCTACTCAGTAATGTAATGATTGTGTTGACTCTAGGCCAATTTGGCAGGGGTCGGCAGCACTTTATGCACCTAGTGGCCCATTTTAATTATTTTATATCTATTGATTATAAGAAATATTAATTTAATTATTTGGTTGCAGGAAAGTAACGTGAAATATATCAGATGCATGAAACAAAAATCAAGATACTCATCCATAGATCTATCACATAAAAAAAAAAAAAAACCTTGATAGTTTTGCCAGTACTAAGTCAAAGGGAAAAATTCAGAAATTCACCAACTGTTCATGTAAAAGAAAATCATGAAATTTGCGGATTAGTCGCAAGAAAGATCTGCAAAATTCTGCAAAAATGAAAAAAAAACTGCGAATTTCACCAATCGGTCATGAGGAAATTAACGCAAAATTTGACAACTGGTAGAGATAAAATATTGTGAAATTCATCAATTGGTTGCAAAAAAAAAAAAGCGAAAATTGTCATTTACTGGTCAGAAAAAATCACGGATTTGCCAGTCGATCCTCAGAAAAAAATAATAGTTGGTTGCTTTAAAATATTGCAAAATTTGCCAATCTGTCACAGGAAAAAAATCATGAAATTCATCAGTCTATCGTTAGAAATATTGAAAAATCAGGGGTCGATCCAGACAAAATTTGGGGGCCTATTTAGGGCCCCTTCACAAAAATAAATTTAATAAAATGGGCCCCTTCACAAAAATAAACTTAATAAAACAGGCCCCTTCACAAAATTCCTTTTAATAAAATAGACCCTCTATGTAACATTCTTTTTCATAAAAACTGTTTTAAAATGTGTAATTTGTAAATAAAACCACGTCACGAAAAACAAAAACTTTAGCAAAGGGATTTAAAGTATGTTTTTGTTCATAAATTCTGGGTTCGAATTTTAGAACTGGATTTCAACTTTCGTTACAAAATGTTATTTTTCACAAAAATAACTTCTACTTTACACAAAATGGGCCCCAAGAATAAAAGTCTGCATCGACCCCTGAAAATTCATCAGTTATTTGTAGAAAAAAAATGAGAGATTGCTCGATAGGTCGTGGGGAAAATCACAAAATTCGTCAGTTGATCAGGGGGTAAGGG
The DNA here is from genome assembly GCA_963932465.1 of Maratus speciosus. NCBI lineage: Eukaryota > Metazoa > Arthropoda > Arachnida > Araneae > Salticidae > Maratus > Maratus speciosus. Next base: position 373,977,427 of record OZ010788.1, on the reverse strand, counting down.
GAGGGATCACAAAATTCAATCGGTCACTGAAAAATATCACAAAATTCTACTGATAAAAGGTAACTTTAAACCAGTTCAATTTTTTTTTTCTTTTTGACGAGCTATAAGAGTGCCTTTTTGAAAACAGTATGGCCTTTTTTAAAAATTACCACCTGATGACATTTTTTTACTAGAATCAACACCAACAGATGCCACCACTTACTCTTGTTATATAATAACAATCATATGTAACTTGATTCATGAATTTAATACTCTTTAGAAAGGGGTTATGAAAATATTGAAATAAATTATCTGCAAAATGCATGAGTGACATAACTTTACTTAATTACTTGATTGCTTATTTAATTACTAATAATGATACCTAATAATGATAATGTTGTTTAAAAATATATATATATTAAAATTTTCTTTTAATTGCATTAAAGGCTTATAATGCTTCATAACATAATGTTACATTATTACACAAAAATAGAAAATAACAAAATTATGTTATTCAAAAGTAAACATCTATTTTTCTTGATTTAATTTTTTTATACTTTTGGGTTAAACATAATGTCCCCCGAGAATGAATCACCAACCCTGTGGCAGAATGTGTGCGACACCGCGACGAGCGTCGCAGATGTTTTAGGGCTTCTGCAGACTAAAAACATATAATACACAGCGGGAAAGAAAAAAAAAGAGGGGAAAGCGATATTTTTATGAAAAGCCAAACAGAATTCGCTAAGTGAGAACGGGTCTATGGCAGGGACAGTTCGTCTCTGAATTTTCTGAAAATTAAAAAAAAATCGGTTATCGGCCCGAACATTCAGAAATAAAAAAGAAATCCCTGAAAAATATAGTGAATTATGACAACTGATTGCAAAATAAAGCCTTTCTCGTCAATCATTCGCAGAAAAAATCGCCAATTTCACCAAAGGATTGCTGGGAAAAAAGCAAATTTCGGATTGCGGAAAAAACGCAGATTTCGGCATATGACCGCGGAAAAACACAGAGTGCTGCAAACCACAGCGGGAAAACGTAGATTTTGGCAAAGGATCGCAGTAAAACATGAATTTCAACAAAGAATCACAGAAAAATAACAAATTTTGTCAAATGATTGCAAAAAAAAAAAAAATGCAAATTTCTTCAAAAAATTGCGTAAAAAGGGGCAATTTCATGAAATGCAAATTTCGTTAAATTATCTCAGAAAAATGCAGATTTCATCAAATAATTGCAAAAAAACCACGGATTTTGTCAAATAATCTCGATTAATCGCTGAATTCGTCAAAGGATCACGTAAAAAATGCGGATTTCGTCAAAGGATCGCAGAAAAACACGAATTTTGAAAAGGATCTAGGAAAAGCACGAATTTCATCAAAGGATTGCGGTAAAACGCAAATTTCGTCAAAAGGTTGCAATGAAAACGCAAATTTCGTCATAAAATCGCAGTAAAAACACAAATTACTTCAAATGATCACAGAAAAAATGCACAGTTCGTCAAAGGATCATGGAAAATGTGCAAATTTCCTAAAAGACTAATAAAAAATGCCAATTTCATCAAAGAATAGCGTAAAAAATGCAATTTTCATGGAATGATCGCGGAAAGAACGTGAATTTCGTCTAAGGGTCATTAATGCAAATTTAGCTGAAGGATCGTGGGAAAAATGCAAATTTTGCAAAATGATCGCAGAAAAAATGCGAATTTCGTCACAGGATCGCAGAAATCACGCGAATATTGTAAAAAGATTGTGGTAAAAACACGAATTTCGTCAAATGATTGAAGAAAAAATGCGGTTTCGTCAAAATATCACAGAAAAAACATGAAGTTCGCAAAAGTCTCGCATAAAAAATGCCGTCAAAGAATTGCATATAAAACACATTTTGAGAAATGATCACAGAAAGAACGCAAATTTCGTCTAACGGCCGTTGAAGAAAAGAAAGTTTAGTGGAAGGATCGCAAAAAAAAATGCAAATTTTGTAAAATGATCGTGGGAAAAAGCGAATTTTGTCTAAGGAACATTGAAATAATTTGAATTTCATCACAGGACCACGTAAATAAGGTGAATTTCGGCAAAGGATCGCAAAAAAAACAAAAAAACACGAATTTCTTCAAAGGATCACGAGAAAACGCAAATTTCTTTAAAAGATCGTGAAAAAAAAGTGAATTTCATAAAAGGATCACAGAAGAAACACAGCGGCCTCTTTAGAAAACAGCTTATACACAAACATCTAGTTTTATTATTATACATATATTTAATCTGAAATAATACATACTGAACTAACTTTTGAAAAATCAAGTTACCCGAACCCAACCAAACACAGAATTAACCCGACCTGCAACAAAAGTAATTAGTGCTGGGGGAGAATTCCCCCCCCCTTCCCTTCTGCTGAAACATTTCTGGAAATATATTATAGGTGAAAACTGGGAAATTGAGTTAGTAGCCAGTGGCCGGTAGACTCAGTTTCATTAGTAGCCACTTTTTAAAGTTAGTGGCCACTATAATGTTTCAAACTTTCTTGACACCTACATAAACTATAATTGTTGTATATATACATATTTTTCTATAAGTCAGAGTTTTATACACACCAATTATTCATGATAAGAATAGGGAAGCAGTCAAAATTCAAGAAAATTACTTTAAAACCACAGAATCTGTTATATTATTTTTTTTTTTTAGTTTCTTTGTATTTCATATATATATATATACCATCAAAGCAGAATATGCTTATAAATGTGATGTACATCGCAAAATATTTCAAATCCTCATTTTCAAGAAAATTCACCATTCAGTCTTAGAAAAAATTGTGAAATTTGCACTCAATGGCTGGAAAAAAAAAAAAAAAAAGCAAAATTCTTTAATTGTTTATTTAAAAAGATTGTGAAATGACAACTGGTCACATGCAAAACTCGTGCAATTCGTCAGTTCATCATGGAGAACAAATCATGAAATTCTTCAGCCTGTTGTGGGAAAACAAAAAATTCAACAAACAGTTGCAGGAAAAAAATCCACGATTTTCGCCAATCAGTTGCAGATAAAAAACCGTGAAATTTGTCAGTGCACCAAGGAAGAAAACTGTAAAAAAAAAAACATGATTTTCTCTAATCGATCTCAAGAAAAAGCCTCAAAATTTGCCTATGATACAAGGAAAAAAAATCGTGAAATTTGCAAATCGGTCGCGGTTTAAAAAATCGCGAAATTCGTCAATAGATCGTTGGAAGAAACTGCGAAATTCATAGATCAGTAGCAGAAAAAACTCATGATTTTCTCTAAGTGGTCTCAAGAAAAAGCCACAAAAATTTGCCTATTGGTTCAAGAAAAACATTGCGAAATTTAAAAATTGGTCACAGGTTAAAAAAAAAAAAAAAAAAAATTCATCAGCAGATTGTCAGGAAAAATCAGAAAGTCATTGATCAGTCGTGCACCCCCCCCCCCCCCACTCGAGATTTGGCCGATGAATCGCAAAAAAGCAACGAAGTTTTCCAATCGACTGAAAGAAAATGCTGCGGAATTCACTGATCTGTCGTGGGTAGAATGCAAAATTAGTCGATCAGTTGCACTCACAAAAAAAAAATAAAACGTGATTTTTACCAATCGTTCGCAAGAAAAAGCAGAAAAAATTGCTAATCAGTAGAAAGAAACTAGTGTGAAATTCATCAGTGTCTCGTCATAAAAGCTGCAAAATTCGTTGATCAGTAGCAGAGAAAATGTACGATTTTCTAAAATTGGTCGCAAGAAGCTGCTGCAAAATTTGCTTATCGGTACAAGGAAAATTTTTCAAAATTCCCCAATCTGTGATGAAAACGGCCTGTGAAAATCGTCAAAAATTCGAAATTCATCGACCAATCATGGAAAAATCCACAATTTTTGCCAATCGGTCGCAAAAAAACCGACAAAGTTTGCCAATAAGTAGAAAGTAAATATCGCAAAATTTGCCAATCAGTCGCGGCTAAAAAATTGCAAAATCCTTTTGTTGATCTTTTAAACAAATCAGAAAATCGTTGATTCAATCAGTCGCAAGAAAAAGAGAAAAAAATTGCCAATCGATAAAAAGAAAATATAATGAAATTTGAATCAGTCACGTGTAAAAAAAAATTGTCAGAAAAATCACAAAATTCTTTGATCAGTCACGAAAAAAACAATGATTGTTTCCAATCTGTAGCAGGAAAAAGTTGAAACATTTGCCAATCAGTTGTTGGTAAAAAACATGAAATTCATGGATCAGTTATGTGAAAAAAAATACGATTTTCACCAAACGGTCAAAGAAAAATATCGCAAAATTCACCTACCAGTTGCAGTTAAAAAACGCGAAATTTGTCAGTGAATTGTAGAAAATATCTCGAAATTGTTCAACCAGTTGTGGGGAAAAAAGTCCCACAATTCGATGATTGGGTCCGAGAAAAAAAATGTCAAATCCGCCAGTTGACAGAGGGAAAATTCTGAAATATTGCGAAAATCAATTGATTGTCGGAAAAAACAGTGAAATTCATCATTTGACCACAGTAAAATCACAAAATTTGCCAATAGTTTCTTTCGGTTGAGTATGTCAGCATTTTACAAAATGTATTTTGCATTCCTATAAAAGATGCCATTGCACTTCTTCATGTATTAAGAAAATCTCCCTGCAACTTTCTTTTTTTAAATTCCCACAGAACATCTCTGTTCAGATGAAGTTCGTTGCAGAACATTGCAAAGTATTCTGCTTTGGGGATATATACATTTTTGTATGAAACGACAAACAAAATCTTCACTTTGTGCCCCCCTTCGCCTTTCATTCTGGCACCCGGAGCATATACCCCCCTCTGCTTCTCTGTACCCCCCTAGTTTCAGCCCTATATAATAAAAATATGATATAAGATGTATAAATGGCATCCAGGAAGTAAATAATATGCATATAATGATACATATGAGACACATATATATGAGCATTAGTAGTACTGTTTCTTTTAGGCCATCATTTAAGGGCGTAGCACCCTGCTTATTCTAAAATTGACAAAATGCATCCTGTCCTTTTTAAAAATTTTGAAATGAACCTCCAGTTGTATCTAGAACATACTAGTAAAAATTTTCCTCATACATTTTTCATGCACACAATAATAAAACAATTCATGTTGTTCAGCAAAATAGTTCAGACTTTTTTTTAAAATTATTAGTATTAAGTAAATAAGTTCACATTACAATATGATAATGAATGAATAACATTTGAGTAATGATCTTTCCTTAGAGCACTAGAAAATTTAAAATATAAAAAGTCTGGTGTCTTAGTAAGAACTGGATATTACATAAATTTAAATGTCAAAAAAAGAAGTTGTTATCAAATGGGAAGTTTTTAGAAATTACGTACTTGCAACACATAATATATTAATTGTCAAAGAATTGTTTTTTTTAATATGCCCCTAAATCAATGTAAAATTCGTTTCAACCCAATAAATTTTTATTTACTTTTTATAAAACTGCATTATGACCGAGAAAAATCATGTAAACAAAGCATTCTTATTTACGTAATCAAACGCTGATTTCTCCTATCAAAAAGTCCAGACTAAAGTCAAAACTATTGATAAATTAAATAAATAACAAAACACAGAATCGTGACAGAAATGTTTTATGTAAAGTATGCACACAAACACAATAAATCTAGAAAACAAAGTCAATTTGCTTACCAGCATTCACACTCATTTTCACTATTTCGGCATGGCTTTCATTTCCGCGATGAGATAAACAAATCTTCCACACGTTGATTGATTGATGTGGAGCGTAACTCCACAATGTGATATTCTGATAAAAATAAATGCATTAAATTCCTTACTTGTTGAAAACTGTATAAAAAATTAATAAAACAAACAAAAATAAATAATACAAGTTTCGGTCAATTAGGCCTAAGTCTGTATATGCCGCCATTTTAAGATGGCGGTTAATAGGTTAAGTTTTTGTCCAGATTATGTCCGTACATGGCGAGGTCAGGTTTTTGTCCCGGAATTAACAAAAATTAGATTAGTACTGTTTTCATCCAGTTTAAGTTATTAAAACAGAAAATTGGACAAACAGGTGAAGGTTTAGTTTGGGAGTTGACGAAAATTGGATTAGTTGCGTTTTCATCCAATTTATGTTCTTAAACTGATGTCCATATTTTGTAGTTATTTCGTAGTTACGTCTATGTCAAACATTCAACAAATTCTGATCGTATTTTAGCTCGCTGTATACGTCCAAATTACATATATAGACGTATTTCGGAAATGGTGGATGAAAACTGAATATAATCTGGACGTATGTGTTGTGTGGGGTTGTCTGTGACATAGATTAACATACAAGATGGGACATTTACAGCAAAATCTGTAGCGGCAACAGTACTAGCGTCACTACCGACAAGGGGGAAGAATTAACGAGCCTCCGAAATTTACCTATGTTGAAGAAATATGTTTACACTCTATGTTTTGAACATCTATTCTTTCCTAAAACGAAGCAGCAGAGACAACGAGAGAGGCAGACGATATATTTATGTGTTATTTATTTAGCTGCTTTTTTTTTTTTTTTTTTTTTTTTTTTTTTTTTTTTTGTTATCGTACCTGTATCATTCATCTTTAACTTACAAAATGATAATTAGAGTAATAATATAAAACAAAACGCTAGAAATTCTGTTAAAAATGCAAATATGTCAGTTCATAAAATTAAATTGTAAAAAATCAAATTCAGGTATGTCAATTTATCCACATCGAATAAAATTTTATTGAGTGTAATGTCAGTACCTCTAATTATTTTTAACTTTTAGATTTATACAATTCTAAAAATTTGTCTAAAAGAATTTTCCCCTATCTGTAATAATTATTATTATTCCTTATATGTTAATATTATAAATTTTATTGAATTGATTGTACGTTATTTACATTAAAAACAATATTTTTATTTTATCTCTAAGGAAGTGAAAATTCGTTAATTTTAAAAGATTATCGTAACGATTGTTTAATACGTTAAACTTCATAGATTAATAAAATATAGGATATAAAAATTTTCCTATCAAAGGGGAAAAATTCTGAAATTTTCTGGGACTTGTAGAGGCAATATTTCGTATATTTTTATATTACACCATTGCTTTTGATATATAGCATTCAAGACGAAATTTTAACCTTGTTTTTCGTTGCACTTAAACCGTTCACTCATCATTTATAAAAAAAAAAAAGAATATATCCGTGCATGAACATAGAATAGATATTAGATATATAAAATAGAATATCTATTCTATGTTCATGTATCGGCGTAAGATTCTATTGAAAACGTAAACATGCAACATTAAAAAAAGAAAGATTACAATAAGGTAGATACTCAAAAATAAGCATACTACAAGGATGGGGAGTTTCTCCCCCATTGTCACTAAAGGCGCTACGATCGCGATCGCATTACCATTACGCTCTATGGAAGTGTCCGATCTTGGATGTTAATCTATGGTCTGGGATAGCACCCGAGATAGGTAGGCACCCTCTGGCGGCAAAAGTGGAACTAAAATATGTACGGCTATGGTGCATAATATGAAAAAGTGGTCAAAGGGGTGTCGGCAAAAGTTAGAAAAGTGCCTCCGGGTGAAAAGGGGTGAGGTTAGAAAAATTGCTTAAAATACACAAGTTAGAGCTCAGAGGGGTAAATAAAAGACTTTTTGAAAATTTTATGAATTATCGTGTGATCGCAAGTGTTCAGCTATAAGTATGCAAAATTTCAAGCCTCCAACTTAAGTAGGGGCTCAGTTTAAAAAAAAAAAAATGCTTAAAATACACAAGTTAGAGCCCAGAGGGGTAAATATAAGACTTTTTCAAAATTTTATTATTTGTCATTTGATGTGTGGTGTTCAGCTATAAGTATGCAAAATTTCAAGTCTCCAACGTATGTAGTTTCTGAGAACGGGCTTTGTGACAGACAGACAAACAGAGGAGTGAGACGAATGGGTTTCGTCAGATGAACGAAACCCTAAAAAGAAACGGTAGAACGCATCGTGTGTGCCCAGCCTGGAGTTTTTGAAAAATAAAAAGTACCATATTTTGGTGCTTCTCTTTATTTTACTCCATGGATTAATTCAACTTTGAACGGAAATTTTTAACATTGTATTATTAACTTTTTTTTTTTTTGAATGAATTTTTAAATTCAAGTAATTTTTAGCTGGATAAAAAAAATTTTCTTATTTGTCAAACGTAAAAAAAAAAAAAAAAAAAAAAAAATGCTTTTTAAACCTAAAATAAATTAACAAGGCAAATATGTAACATTAAAGAAAAACTTTATTAAGAACTAATGCAAGTTAAAAATGTATGAAAAATAGATGCATAATAATTGTTTTCACTTAAAAATAATTAAAATGTTACGTACCTCTCTGTCCCGCACTTCCGGTATGAATATCCAACTGAATAAAACACAAAAAGCACACAAAGGCGAGCAAATCCTTTCAACACAGGTTTATATTTAATGGTACACAATATTACAATGCCGATTACATTACTTTGTATAACTGATTAATTAAACTAATTTAAAGTCTTAGAGTTTCAATATTCTACGAATGTCATAATTTTTTAATAAAGATTAAAGATCGCTTTGACATAATTCAACATGTTAGACTGGAAGTTCCGTCTAGAAAGACAGCATGTATTCAAGGATGACGAGAGTCGTGACGGGCCCAGGGTCAACTACACATCCCCCCCCCCCACACACACACACGCACACTCTCTCGTGAATCATAAAAAGCATGTGAATCTTTAATAATACCTAGCCGACTTCGGCGACCACTTGGTTTGTCTCTCTTGATTATATTTATTTTCTAGTACTTAAGGCTAATAATTATACATTTATACTGTTTTACAAGAGTAAAATAAATTACAGACATTTTTTTTCTTTCTTTTAAATTATGGTATACATAGAAAATAAATATAGAAAAAGTAAAAAAATAAAAGTGCCCAGTTAAACTGATAGCTTTGAGCTCTCAGGCTATTCATACTGTTTGTATATTATACTTTTATTTATGTCTATTATTCATAAAATAGAACTCACTCTTTTTGAGCAAAACGCTAAATAATCAGGGAAGCGCCTTATCAGAATAAACCGCTGGGAATTAGCCCGTTCCTCCCCTTTATACTTTACCAATGAACCTCCAAATCTAATCAGGGAAGCGTCTTATCAGAATATACCGGTATACCAAATTTGAAGCAAATCGGATAATTCTGCATGAAAAACCCATTTATCTAAATTAAGGGGGATTAGCCCCCTCTTCCTCCCCTTTTATGCTTAACCAATGAACCTCCAAATCTAATCTGGGAAGCGCCTTATCAGACTAAATTGGTATACCAAATTTTAAAGAAAATCGGATAATTCTGCCTGAAAAACCCATTTATCTAAATTAAGAGGGGGGAGGGAGGATGGCAACCCGTTCCTCCCCTTTTAGACTTAATCAATGAACCTCCAAATTTAATCAGGGAAGCGTCATATAAGAATAAATCAGTATACCAAATTTGAATAAAGTCGGCTATTTCTGCATGAAAAATCCATTTATCTAAATTAAGGGGGAATTAACTCCCGTTCCTCTCCTTTATACTTAACCAATGAACCTCCAAATCTAATCAGGGAAGCGTCTTATCAGAATATACCGGCATACCAAATTTGAAGCAAATCGGATAATTCTGCATGAAAAACCCATTTATCTAAATTAAGGGGGGTTAGCCCCCTGTTCCTCCCCTTTTATGCTTAACCAATGAACCTCCAAATCTAATCTGGGAAGCGCCTTATCAGACTAAATTGGTATACCAAATTTGAAAGAAAATCGGATAATTCTGCCTGAAAAACCCATTTATCTAAATTAAGAGGGGGGGGGGGGGTTGGCAACCCGTTCCTCCCCTTTTAGACTTAATCAATGAACCTCCAAATCTAATCAGGGAAGCACCATATAAGAATCGGTATACCAAATTTGAATAAAGTCGGATAATTCTGCATGAAAAATACATTTATCTAAATTAAGGGGGAATTAACTCCCGTTCCTCTCCTTTATACTTAACCAATGAACCTCCAAATCTAATCAGGGAAGAGCCTTATCAAAATAAACGGGTATGCAAATTTGAACAAAATCGGATAATTCTGTATTAAAAACCCATTTATCTAAATTAAGGAGGGGGTGGGGAGGGTTAGCATCCGGTTCCTCCCCTTTTATACTTAATCAATGAACCTCCAAATCTAATCAGGGAAGCGCCTTATTAGACTAAACTGGTATACCAAATTTGAAAGAAAGTCGGATAATTCTGCCTGAAAAACCCATTTATCTAAATTAAGGGTGGGGGGGCGGTCAGCACCCCGTTCATCCCCTTTTGGACTTAATCAATGAACCTTCAAATCTAATCAGGGAAGCGCCTTATATCAGACTAAACTGGTATACCAAATTTGAAAGTAAATCAGATAATTCTGACTGAAAAACCCATTTAACCCCTTGAAGGGCGCCGGTATATTATATATACCACTTAATTTTAATTCCCAAATGCCATATTGGCACCAGAATTCTAAAACTAAATTCTTCTTTTACATAGGCCCTTACACATAGTCAAAGAAACGCTTTTAATTAACTTAATTTCATATAAATTTTCTTTATATCCTGGTGTCATTCAATCATTTTAAGATTTTAGCAGCTGAAGTATCTTGCCCCTGAAAGGGTTAAGAGGGGGGGGGGAATTAGCCCCCCGTTCCTCCCCTTCATACTTAAACAATGAACCTCCATTTTTAATCAGGGAAGTAGAATCCTGCATCGGGTCGTGTTACCCGCTTTTACCCGAACCCGACCAGACCCGCGGTTCGGGTCGGGTAGGATTGGCGCTATATTTTCCAGTTGCGGGTCGGGTCGGGTCGGGTTGATTAATTTTTTTTGTGTGCGTATCGGGTTCGGTCGCGTTGGCTGTTATTATTTCGGGTTCGGGTTGGCTTTTAAACTCTTGCGAGTCGGGTTCGGATTGACGCGTTTTTTTAAAAGAATGTGGAAAATATTTTTTCCCGTTAAAAGCCTATATAAACCGCAGATCAAAGTTTCACAAACGCAAAATGTGCGCCTGTCTGTTTTGTCTTTAGTCATCCTTTCACGAGTCTTCGAAATAAGAAACTGCATTATATTTTTATCGTATTTTAAAAATACAATACGCAGCAAAACGGTAAATGGTACTTCCTGTCTAATGTATCAAGCGAATAATTTAATTGTGGTCATACGCGATGCACTATGTTATAGATGGGAAATTTTTCAAAATAATAACTGCTGGTAAACTAAAGGCAGATGGCCACTTGTGTAAAACAAGGTGTATCGTTATAAGTGGGACTTTTGAAACTGCAACTAATTTGAAAGCATATTTAAAGATTAGATTTTTAGTTTTGTACCGTTTAGAGTCTTGCATCGGGTCAGGTCAGAGGTTTTACTATGGTTCAATATTAAAGAATATAGATTTGTTCATTCTTCTATGTAAAACAAAAAAATGGTATTAGAGAATTAGAGGTCTGCACGGGCTGGAATTTCCAGGCCCGAGAACGGCCCGACCCGCCACGTCTCGTCCCGTGTAAAACTTAAAAGTTCGACCCTAGCCCGGCACGGCCCGTTTATGATTTTATCGGCTTCGTCTAAATATTTATATCGCGCCGGTAGACCGGCTTAATTGTAGTTATCGGCCGGGCGTGGCAGGGCCGTTCAATTTTTTTGCCGCCCGGCCCGTTAAAAAAACTGTCCTAATAAAGCGGCCTGTCCAGTTTGAAATTTGACACCCCGCCGCGGCCCGCGGGATGGACCGGGTGCAGACCTCTATTAGAGATATAATTGTAGATTATTTTTCATAATGGTATTAAAACATTATTTGCCTTCCTTCCTTACATTCCGGGTTCGGGTCGGGTGCTGGTTGATATACGTCGAGTTCGGGTCGGGTTGCGGGTTGACGAAAATTATTTTTGCGGGCTCTGGTCGGGTTGCGGTTTGACTTAAAATGGAGTTTGCGGGTTCGGGTCGGGTTGTTGCCTGAAACTATTTCTGCGGGTGCGGGTCGGGTTGCGGGTTGCCGAAAATTATTTTTGCGGGCTCGGGTCGGGTTGCGGTTTGACTTAAAATGGAGTTTGCTGGTTAGGGTCGGGTTGTACCCGACCCGCGAAGGACTCTATAGGAAGTGCCTTATCAGAGTAAACCGGTATAGCAAATTGGAAGCAAATCGGATAATTCTGCACGAAAAACCCATTTAGAGGGTGGGATTAGCCCTCCGTTCCTCCCCTTTTATGCTTAACCAATGAACCTCCAAATCTAATCAGAAAAGCGCCTTATCAGAATAAACCGGTATACCAAATTTGAATTCAAAAGGATAGTTCTGCATGAAAAATCCACTTTTCTAAATTAAGGGAGAGGGGGAGCACACCGTTACTCCCCTTTTATACTTAATCAATGAATCTCCCAAATCTAATCATGGAAGCTCCTTATGAGAACAAACTGATATACCAAATTTGAAAGAAAATCGGATAATTCTGCATGAAAAACGCAAGTATCAAATTAAGGGGGGGGGATTACCCCCGTTCTTCCCCTTTTATACTTAACCAATGAACCTCCAAATCTAATCAGGGAAGCGTCTTATCGGATTAAACCGATATGCAAATTTGAAGCAAATCGGATAATTCTGCATGAAAAACCCATTTAAGAGGGTGGGATTAGCCCTCCGTTCCTCCCCTTTTATGCTTAAACAATGGATCTCCGAATCTAATCAGGGAAGCGCCTTATCAGAATAAACCGGCAAAGAAAATTTGAATTCAAACGGATAATTCTGCATGAAAAACCCATTTATCTAAATTATGGAGGGGGGATTACACCGGCCGTTGCTCCCCTTCAAACTTAAGCAATGAACCTCCAAATCTAATCAGGGAAGTGCCTTATCAGAGTAAACCGGTATACCAAATTTGAAGCAAATCTGATTATTCTGCATGTAAAACCCATTTAAGAGGGGTTATTACCCCCTTCCTCCCCTTTTATACTCAACCGATGAACCTCCAAATCTAATCAGGGAAGCGCCTTATCAGATTAAACCAGTATGCAAATTTGAAGCAAATCGGATAATTCTGCATGAAAAACCAATTTATCTATATTAAGGGGGAGGGGGATTAGCCCCCGGTCCTGCCCTTTTATATTTAACCAATGAACCTCCAAATCTAATCAGCGAAGCGCCTTATCAAAATAAACCGGTATACCAAATTTGAATCAAATCGTGTAATTCTGCATGGAAACCCCATTTATCTGAATTAAGGGGGGATAAGCCCCCGTTCCCTCATTTATACTTAACTAATGAATCCTCCAGAACCCAGAGAAGCGCCTTATCAGAATGAACCTAGAAAAAAAAATTGAAGCAAATCTGATATTTCTATCGAGTTGTCTCGTTACGTACATACATACATAGATAACTTGCGGGCACATTAGCTCTCAGGCTTTGATAGCCTAAAAGCTAAAAAAATATAATATATAATTGTAAGAGCTGCGCCCCTTTGAGCTCCTTGGACCTCGAAACAATGTACCGGCTTCACCCCCCTCTCCTCAGGTCTACACGCATTAAGGAACAAGAGCAAGAGCATCACTTCAGGGGTTGCCGTACACCGAGGACGGGCTACAAGCTTTTTCCTTACTGCAAAATAATTATTTTACGGTATAAATACCGAGTTTTTATTGAAAAACAACCCTTTTACGGTATAAATACCGTCTATAATCGAAATGGCACATATACTGTTTTTTTACGCCTAATATACCTTAGAAATACGGTACTCATACCGTAAAGAGTGAAGACAGTACAAGTACCGTAAAATTTACGGTACATCTACTGAAATTTTACGAAATTTTTTTACAGTGTACATATAATTATTATGAGGTAATAAATATTATAATGCGCAATGCACTTCAATGAAAAACGTATGTTCGCGCTCGCTCCTGCACAGTTATGGGCTGATTCTTAGTTAGAGGAGATAACATTAGTTTTTTAGCATGGCAACATGATTCCGCATATCTGTCAGTGAGAGTAGGACATAAGAGACAATTTAATATAATTGCAAAGTAAATAAATAAGTTTAGTATTTTTGTAAAATTTTATAGAGTGTAAATAATTAGTTAAAGAAAAATAATAATATTACATTTTCAGATAATTCAGAAATGTAGTAAAAAATTAGATTTATGGCTTTAAAAATTGAGATAACAAAACTAAAAATATCACAAATCTTAAACTGCTACCGATAAACGATATTGAATTTGAATTTTATGAAATTTCTTTATAAAACTATAATATTTCATGATAGAATATTTTATGTTCCGAAGTTTTTTGTGTCATAGTACTACAAATATTTATATTTTAACATGATAACATTTGTTTATTTTATGTAGTAAATATAATAAGATTCTTAATAATATGTTTATTAATGCATTTCAAAATTAAATACCTTTAAATTGAACTAATTTTCATTTAAATGTTCTAAAACATATTAAACATTTTTAAATTGCCCAATTCTTCTAACAGAGAAAAAAGATTAAAAAATATATTAATGTAATGTACGATTAAACATATTAATACACGTCAATTAAACATTAATTACTTATTGATGAATCAGATATATAATATCAAGTATTATTGATTAAAATTAACTTCAAAGAAACTTTCTGGCAAATATGTCATTAATTTTAAAATCCAATAGTTCAATTTTAGTTACACATGTTTTAAAACTTCTTAATGGTAATTAATAGCGTGAAAGAAAATTAATTATTTTTAGGTACCGTTTATTGATACGAAATTCCATAAATGTTAGAGAACTATAAAGTATTCTTATTTCTATTTAAACACTTTAATGAATATATGTCGCTGATGGTTGCATTCTATATTTAAATTTAAATACTGCTTATTTGCTCTGTATAGTAAGAAATCATCTTTATTCTTTGCAATAATATATGGCAATCAACACAAAAAATCATATTATTGTACATTCATATTAAAAGATGCAATCATTATTTCTTTATAATTTCCCTGAAGTTTTGGAATTGTACCTCTTGGCACATTGCATTCTGCATTTGCTTTGAGGATTGTCGTACGTAGGAATACAAAAAATTAATTACAAGACATTATAGACAATATAGTTAGGTATAATATTGTACAATGTTTCTCAAACATGAAATTAAAAGTTTTTTTTTTTTTTAAACTAGACAAATTCAAACAAAATATAATTACTTTTGGAAAATTTTTCGCAATACAATTTATTATCTAAAACAGAATCGACTTTCGCAATCACAAAAAATAACATAAGTTAAGAAAATGTTTCATTTCAACTAGTTAGTGGATTTTATTTCTGTGTTTTCAAATTATTTAGGAAGCACCTTTAACTAACAAACAATATTTATTAGGCATATGATACATATTTATATTGATGACGAATACATGAGACAACTACATACGCGAAGGACATAAACACGACAGACAATCAAATGTTCGAAGTTCTTAGCGGCATCTATTGTCTTTTTCTCATTTCGTAACGTAACATCTGTCTATGTAAACAATCAGCTTTAGTTTAATGAAACCTCTGTAGGACCTAAGTACTAAATTCTAACAAACAAATACAGAAACATAAATATACCTTTTAAATCTGGATATTTCACCCTTTTTTTAATAAATTCATTATTCACTGCCTCGACCTTGAAAGAGTCGGATGCAGTAACTTTTTTTTTTTTTTTTTTTTTTTTTTAATATATTCAGAATGAATCAAAGCGTATTTCTCTTTGCAATGCTTCAATCAAAATTTGCGAAATCGTGATAAGTATTTTAAATAGTTGTATACAATAACTTTATGGTTATGTCTATTAAGTATTTGATATTTACATGCTTAATTAAGAATGTGTCTTAAATCATTTTTGATTGGAACATTTTTTTGCAATATCTTCTATTGTATAATAAGTGTCGATTTTTAACTTATAATTTTAAATTTCAACGAACATAATTTCATAATACATTTAGTATCTAATAAATGTAAATAAGAGAAATTTGGCTTATTTGATAAAACAATCCTCTGAAAATATTTATATTACATGAAAAATGTTTAAATTGAGAATGTGAAATGAATAAATACAATGCAACTTTTCCCTTCACATATATATTTTCTAGCTTAAAATCTTTTATGCATTTTTATTTGCTTAAAGAATTAAAATTAAAATAAATTTATAAATTAGACCAAAGTACAGAAAATTACTCTCCAGTTTATAGAAAAATCGCCTTTTTTAAAAACTGCTAATTTTCGATAAAAGGACTAAACTAACTTTTACAATTAAATTAATCTATTTATTTAAAACTTTCACGCATATAAATGAAAAATTAAATAATGAATTAGCATATTATTTTACGTAATATTTCAGCAGATGGTTATTTTCTCTTTCATTTTTAATCTTTTGCAAATTCTTCATAATCTAAAATTTGATTTTTGAGATTTTGATAATTTTGTATAGAATAAAGGCAAATTTTATGAAATTTGTTTGTTGGAACTTCCATAAAAATGTAATCGAAGTTGGTAAAAAAAAATGCAGAAGGAAAATTTTGCAAATTTATTTAAATAAGTTAATTTAAATTGTGAATGTTAAGTAATCTTATTTGTCATGCCCAGTTATGAAAAAAAATTCCCTCGAAGAAATTTTGGATTTTGCTTTACTTTTAATTTTATCCGTGAAAGTATATGCTAAATACCTAATTTCAATGGTTATTATTCGTATAAATAATTAAAAATGTAATCAAGAAATGTTTGTGATTTTTCTGAGCAACAAACGTTGTTACATCTTTATTTATATAAAATTTAACCTCAATACACCATTCTTGTTTTTTTGTTATGAATACTTTTGGAAAACAATAACAAATATTGAACACTTTGCTATTTGTTTGATTTTATGCTTAATTTCCTTTATTTCACAAATTTTTTACCATGTTTGAAATCATAAAATGTTGAATTTTATATGTCAAAATGTTAGTATACAGCTGTAATATACATGTATATTGTAGAATATGTATATATATAAGGTGTTTAAAAATGTATTTTCAGTGTAAGCGATTAACAAAATTGCGTAATTTAACGGTTCAAATCCTCATCATTGATAGCGCGAACTGATCTTAGAATCTGACTTATCCAAAGAAGGAGCTTTAAAGGGCGATTGTCATACGATTTTAAATGGACTGTACTCTGCGTTCTTTCAGAATAGATCTACCAACATCTCTTTTTTGCGGGATCAGTGGCCTCCTCTAAAGTTGCTTCTTAAGGTTTAAACAGTTCAATTCCCGAAAGCTTTTTCTGACTCTATCGACTCTAGGTCGTAGAGGGGATCTGTTTTCATGCTTTCTCCTAAATTGTCTCAACCTTTCAGTTATATTTGTTACTAACGCTGCGGCGTTCTTCAGGCGCATTAAATAAAGATCACAGCAAGTAATGTTTTTTTTTGGTCCGATCGAAAATGTGTCCAAACTCTTGCATTACATTGACATTACTCGTTCATTTGAGCTATAAGGACAACACCCCAACCCACACGACTTCCGAACTGAACAAGCATATGGTCATCCCATCCAAACTGTTATTTAAAACAACACAGCAGAATAAGCTGCAAATAAAGCAAACCCAACTATGTATGAGCAATTACCCATAAAATATTTTAAACACAACCATCTGGCTGGTAAATAATTCAAACGAGTATTAATTTTTCTCTCTGAGCAAAAATGTTAGGACTTTAACTTAGAACCCTTGGCTAACTTTGGCAATTATCTTGTATATGTGCGACACCCCGGAGGATACAATATCCCACCAGAGCAACCATTTTTTCATGACATCTGGGCTGTTATAATGAGAAAATCACTACTCCTTCAGTTATTTAATAATCAGATGATTGTGTTTAAAATAATTACAGTGTAATTACTCATCGATAGTTTTGTTGGAGTTTACTTTATCTGCGGTTTATTGTGCTGTGCTGTTTCAAATAACAGTCCTGCACTGTTAAAAATTTCCGTAAAATAATGATGCGTCAACTGTATAATTGACATTCACTTGACTATTTTCATAGATAATTGTAGGAACACCATTTATTTACAAATATTTCGTTCGACCAATGATAAAAAAATCATCGTTTAGCAATGATTCCTGAATCCTGTCGAACGAGTGTTATTTTACGCAACGTTACTTTCCTTGTACCCTGCTTGTAACCAATGAGAACATTTCTCCTCAAGAATCTAGATCTGGCAACAACAGAAACTTGTTTGTGTTTTGGCGGTAGAATGTTCGAACGCTACGTCCTTTCCAGCATTTTTGCCGAACGATCTGCGTGAAAAGTAAGTTCTTTTCTATGTTATTTATATTTATTTTACACGATTTATTTCTAAAGTTATGTTTAAATATCTAATTTAGATTGTTTATCGTCTAACGCAGACATTTTACATTTCGCAACAAAATTGCTGACACCATAACAAGGAAAACATGTAGGTCAAAGATAACTGTTTTGATATTTGATTCATATTTTTAAAATCACTCGATTACAAATGTTATTTTATATTCTTTTGTGGGCTATTTTTCGCGTTGCTCTGGAAAGTTTCAATTTTATTTGCGAATTATTTATGTTTTACGTTGTATATCTTCATGAATCACAGGAAAAAAAAAAAAAAAAAAATCTTAGGTTGGTAAAATTTTAGGCTGGTATATCGTTCTACTTTTACACTTTGCAAAAACGCAAGTTGTTCCAAAAATTTAAATGCAATCCTATTGAATTAATCGACAAAAAATCTGTGAATTTTCTTAAATTTTAATTTTTATGAATAGGTGGAAATAATTTAAAGGGCAAATAAGTCACCTTTTCTTGAAAATTTCTTGAAATGAACTCTTTGTGTTAAAAAAAATTGTGTTTTTGCCATACAGGGGTGGGGAAATAAATCATTTTACTCCCCACAAGCGAGTAGATTTTCTGAAAATGTAAATCAATTTTTATTTTTTTTTTAAACTGCAGGCTGTAGAATATATACCAAAAATGTATTAATTTTTTATTAAGCTATATTTTTCAACCGCCCAAATTACTGCTGTTAAAAACATTGTACTGAATTCTATACTATCTTAAACATTTTAATTCTCCACCCCTCTTTTCTCACACTATTTCACACAAGGTTTGCAATCTAATCCCCTCCTGTCTCCATTCAAGGACATTCCTATACTGGTAACTATGACCTGTACTGACCTTCCCCTGACATTGCATGGAACAGAGTTATCTTGCATGCCATTAGGAATATTAACACAGCCGATCTTCATAACATCATCATTCGATTATGAAGATCGGCTGTGAGATATTAAAGTATGAATATTTTTAAATAATTAGGGACTGAGTCCCCCCCCCCCTTTTTTTTTGTTTTTTCAGAAAAAATAAAATTCTAACTTTTTTACTTTTTATAAAAATTATTTAATGTCTTATATTGAAATTAATATACTTATCTGAACTAATTCAATTGTCAATACATACTCATTTTAGATGTAACGTAAAACAAATTTGAAATCAAAACTTTATGGTTATTAATCTGTTGTTTATATCACTGTTATTATAAAATCGCCCTCAGACCCAAAAAGTATTTCTGGAAAATTTCAGGCTTATAAGTACTTTGGAGTTTCATTTGCAAATTTTAATGTGCGATGATTTTATTTTATTTAATAACTTCACCTTATTTGCAATCGTTCCTGTATCTTAATTTGTTATTATTTAAAATATACAATAATTTTCTTTTGATAATTTTTCTGTTTTGTCTGTATATGTTCTGTTTGAAAATGTTACTTGTAAATTTGCATTATTATATTATTTGGAGGTAGAGGGGAGATAAAGGAGGACTAAAATAATAAAAAATAAATTTATATTGTATTTCAAATAATGCTTAATAGTGGACCACTGTGCCCCAGTGGGTAGACCAGTGTACCCCGCTTCTGGGGCACACTGGTGCACTTTATGAACATATGCAAATATTTTTTTTTTCTGAAAAATGTATTTGAAACTATATTCTGAAAAGATTCTGAGGCATGTAAAAATGTTTAAGGATTGTTCAAGAATATTTTCAGGCAGATTGGACTTTCCATTAAAGAGAAAAAAATATAAACTGCAAAAGTGGTACACTGTGCCCCAGTCTCCCCTACAGTGATTTGCCCAAACACTTTTTTTTTTTTTTAAGAAAAAAAGCATACACTGATCATTATTGTTAGTTTTTTTTAATAGATAATGATCAGTGTATGATTTTTTTCTTAAAAAAAAAAAAAAAGTGTTTGGGCAAATCACTGTAGGGGAGACTGGGGCACAGTGTACCACTTTTGCAGTTTATATTTCTAGAAATAAAATTGAAGATATTAAATTTTATATTTTATTACTTATTGATTAAAATTTTTTGTAAGAGCTTCATGTATAATTGTATTACTTTAAATACTTTAATATTAGCAATAAAATAAGTTTTTATTATCAAAATTACTAGCATAATTTTATCTGTAACATGTAATTCATATACAATTTATCTGAAATAAGAATTCCTTATTTACACTGTTAAATGTACTTTGTAAATGTTATTTTATTTTCAAAAACTTATTTTAGTACCCCCCCCCCCCCCCGAAGAAAAAAATTACATTTTATACTTTTACTTACACTTAGGCATATCAAACTGATTTTCTGTTTGTGAATATGGTAAGCGATTTTCATTAATATATAAAGAATATTTTTGACTTCTACTTTTACATCCAAAGTTCACCAGCTCAACTCGCAATGCTCTATTTTCCCTATAACTAATGAAGTATCTCCAGAAATAGACATTAGTCAAGTAAATTTTATTGCAAAGCAAATTTTGTGTGTTGAAATCTACTCATGATTTAAAACTTGAAATGTGATAGTAAGTAGGGGAGACCAGGGTACAGTGGACCACCCCTTATATTTTAGTTATTTTTAAAGCTTTTCTTTTAGGCTAATTGATAAGAGCACTGGACTGATTACTTATAGCCTTCAGAACACATCGTTAGCTCAGAATGAACCCTTTTATCCTGACTGGCTGTTTTGAGCTCCTAAAAGTAAAATTTTTCATCATCATACTTTTCTTTATTGGGTAATTAAAGGTTATGGATAAATAAGATAAAACAACTTTTTTGAAAAGGTAAAACACTGCTCTTTATTAAATTTAAAAACTTATATGCTTAAAAGAAAACTTTAAATAATATTTTTATCAGTATGTATTGAACTTTAACATGGGGCACAGTGGACCGGCCACTGCTGGGGTACAGTGGTCTACAATGAATACTGCTCCTGTAATGAAGAATTTTCAAAATATTTAATAATCACTTATTCTCTATAAAGAAATATTGTTTTAAAATAGTTATTTAACTATAAAATAAAGTAAACAAAGAAAAATGACAATTTTTTTAATGCTACAATGCATAGATTAGCATTTGGCACACTTTAAATTTCATGTTAGTTAGTATGTTGTTCACATTATAATGTAGCCATCTGACACTTTAGTTTTCTCCTAAATTATGGATAACAGTTCACATGTGATTTTTAAAGTAAGTTTTCTTGTTCAATATAGCAGTTTTTGTTTTTTTTTGTTTGTTTTTTTTTTGTGGGGGGGGGGGGGGGGAGAAGGAGAGAAATGAAAATCATGCATTGTAGAGTTAACATATTAAGAAATATTTTGTTTTGTATTTACTACATTTGAAAAATATAACTGTAGCCTAATAAGTAATAGATGACCTCACTGGATTGGTTATTTATAACTTCAGAGCACATGGTCAGCTCATAATAAACTATTTTATCCTATTTTAATCTTCTAATAAATTTTTCATCATCATATTTGTCTTAAATTTTTGCTGATTTTTTTGTACTTAATTAATAATTTGTTTGCCATCACTCCTGTATCTTATATTGTTATATTCAAAATCAAAATATAATAATTTTTTTGATAATTCTTTAGTTTTATATGTTTTTTGTTTCAAAATGCTACTTGCAAATTTGTATTATTATATTATTTTGGAGGTAAAGGGGAAATAAAAAAGAATTAGATTAATTATAAATAGATTTATATTGTATTTTAGACAATAACTAATAGTGGACCACTGTGCCCCAGTGGGTGGACCAGTGTACCCCGGAAACGGGATACACTGGTCCACTTCACGAGTGTATGTAAAAAAATTTTTTTGAAAAATGTATTGGAAATTATGTTCTGTGAAAATTATGAGGCATGTAGAAAGGTTTAAAGAATATTCAAAAATATTTTCAGGTAGATTGGTCTCTCCGTTAAAAGAGAAAAAAAAATGTTAACTGCAAAAGTGGACCACTGTACCCCGGTCTCCCCTATTGTATGTTTCAGTTTATTAAATTTACAATGCTTAATTCATGGTGCTTAAACATGTAACAAAAGTACTTTTATTTTATTAACATCATTATTGACTAGTGTTGATTCTAGAATAAAACTGCTGCCGAGTAGGAATTCAATAAAAAAAGCTCGGTATTCTCAAAAAAGGTACTTTTGTGTTCCGTTCAAAAAACATAATATTTTATACTTGTTTGTCTAGAGCTCCCTGTTATCTGTAAAATTTTGTGATATCTTCCCAAATGATTGGTGGATTTTGTGATATATTCCTGAAATTAGCCGGGAAATTTAATATTTTATTGCCATTGATCAATGAATTTCACATTTTTTTTTTTTTTTTTTTTTCACAATTGCCCCAGTAGCAGAAAATTCTCCAGGTATCTGCGACAGATATTTCAAAGACAAAAAATAATCTGCAGGTAAAATACTTTTACAATTGAAACGTTAATTAATCAAACAATCACTTACCTGTAGCGTTTTTATGCATTTTATAGTTTTTTATTAATAATAATCTTAAGTTTTTGTATTAAGTAATAAAAAACTAAACATAATATAAAGCAAAATAATGGTTCAATGGAAAAAGAATCTGCAAAAGAGAAAAGAAAATCTGCGATGCCCGTCTCCCGTCTCGAACTTTCTGCTACCGGGACAATTGCCAACACAGCTAGTTTCTGGATTTGGTCCTACAACATATTTTGAAACTCGTAGGTTTTTTTTTTCATGCAATTGCCTGATGAATTTTGCAATTTTTTTTTCTCTACAATACTGGTTGACAAATTTCACCCTTTTCCTGCTACCAAATGACTAAATTTACAATTTTTCTTCCTGTAATTGCCTGATAAATTTCATGATTTTTTCCTTGCGACCGATTATTAAATTTCGCATTATTTTTCGTGACTTGCCGCTTCATCTTCTAACTGATTGACAAAATTCATGGTTTTTCCCAGCTAATAATATGATTTAAATAATTAAAATTTAATTAATGTTAAAAGATTCTTTAAAAAATAGGGTAGATGTGCCAGTAATGGACACCCTTCCAGTAATGGACACCCCTTGATGTTTTTAGTTAATAAAAAAACAACTAATAAATATTTAGCTTTAATTATTTTTTTAATAATTCCCCCTTGCATGTTTTATAAAACTGTGTTGTTGTTGACACTTTTAATCAAACCAATCAGGAAGAAGAAAATAATGTTTCAAAGTTTCGCTGTTTTTCTGTGAAAATCTTAATGAAGAGGCTAAGAGCTGGCTTCGTTTAATTAAGTTATATATTATTTACTTTTTGCAAAATTTGAATGTTTTTGTTTGATTAGCAATAGAAAACTTAGAATTTTATATACTAACGGCTATTTACAAAATTTCATTTATTTTTAAGGTTTTAAGAGGGGGTGTCCATTACTGGGACGGTTAATTAGTCATTTTCCAGTAATGGACACCCCATGTAAACATTGCTAAAAATGCAATTTCAGTAATGTTTATAGTGCATAAAATATTTTGACTTAACTGCAAACCTAAATAATCAAATTTAATTTTTAAATTATACTTACCAAAATGTAATAACACCAAAACTTTTATAAATAGCTGCTTTCAAGTTATTTTATGTGGATTAATAAAATTTTAATATTTTATTTATTTTTTTTTATATATATTACCTTGCATATTTTATAATATGGCAATCAAACCAGCCAGGAAGCAGAAAATATTGTTTAAGAGCACAGTCAAAGAGGGGCTCATAGGGCTTAATCCCTCTCCGTTTAAATAAAAACAATTAAGTTATAGAAGTTATTAAAAATCTATTTTCTGTCTTAAATGTTTCCTTATTCATCTCTGACAAAAAAAAAAAAAAAAAAAAAGAAGTAATATTAATGAAAGTTATAGGTAATATTCATGAAACTAGTGAATCTGCAGATCAGTGGCCTCAAACATCATTCTACAGTTTTATTTTTAAATTATTTTATTCCGTATTTAAAATATTCAACTCACAATATCATTTCTTTCCTATTTGTAATATTAATTATTATAAATGATATATCAAGTAGTCTCTGGAAGATTAATTGTTAAAAATAGTGAGACAAAACTAAACACTAATATTCCAAAACTTTTTTTTTTTTAATTGACTTTAAAATCCCCCACTGTTTCAATAATTTGATAGCTGTAATTGCCTGATATTTAGTATTTTAAACTATCATGATTATCACAAATATTTTATTAATTACTGGTATCCTAATTGTTAAATTTATTTTAAAATAACCATTTTGTTTCATTAGTATGTATTCATTAAATTCTGGTTCTAAATACAATCACAAAAACAATTATATTTATTGCTTTTTATGGGGTGTCCATTACTGGGCTAGAGGGTGTCCATTACTGGGCTTTTGATATATTTCTGTTATTTAAAATTAAATTTTGGATTCATATTGGGAAATGAGACTATAAGAATGATTAAATATTGTTGATATGTTAATATAATATTGAAAAAACTGGAATATATTAATTATAACTATTAATAAAAAAATAATTTTGAAAGAAATTCCTTAAGGGTGTCCATTACTGGCACATCTACCCTATATAGAAGAATCATAGATTTAGCTAAATATACTAGAAGCTTGTGTATACCATAGTAATTTAATTAAAAATGTATTGAGTTTCATTAGGGACTCATATATAACATTATCAACTGTTTAATAACTTTGGACTCCCCCCCCCCCTTCCCTCTTTTGGATATCATATATTATCAGCCTGCCAACCCCACCACCACCACCTTCCCTAATGATATCGTTATCAATGTCTAAAATTATTTTGATTTTTGCATTTTTTTCTTTTGCTCGCAGTGATGTACAGATATAGCTATACATTATTATTCTGATACTTTTTGGATTCAAATGAAAACGAGTTAATAAAATATCACAATTATATATATAAAATAACTTCATATCAAATAAATAACACCTAAAAGAAATAGGTATTATTTAAAAGTATTTAATAATAACTTTTTGTTACATAATGCATTCAACGATATGTCCTCTTGCACACATACCCCTGCAAATGGGGAGGGAAGAGGCAGGCAAAACTTCTATCAACAAAACAGGTGAATAACATTTTTTTTTTTTTCACTTTTCTTCACTACTAAACACAAGTATAATTTCAAACTTCAGAAATAGTTTCTCAAACAGCGGATTATATATGCATACACATATGACAATAGAATAGGAATGCCAAACGTTAGAGTATTCCACATTTTGGAGTTAAATAATTTTATAGTCATTTAATGATTTTAATAACTTTGTATTTTCGTAAAAACAGATAACAGACTAAAATATATATATCAGGCTATTTTCATGTAAAGAACAAATTAAAAATTAAAAGAGAAAATTTTGTTCGGATAAAAAGTGATAACAGTATGAAAAGACAAATCTCTTTTCCCCTAGAGATATATCACAATATCATGTGCCAGACCCCCCCTTCCCCCTAAAGTGATAACATTTTATATGCATATCCTGTTATCAGACTGTTCATCTATTTGCTTTTAATTGTTCACCAATTTGCTTTTGATTGTTTATTTATTTGCTTTCAGGATTTAATTGGTGAAGTTTTTTGCTACTTCTCAATTTAAAGTTTGCGTTTTCGATAAGTCTTCATAACAAAAAATGTGGTATGTATGGTTATGCTTAAAGTATTTTAAAATTGTATTCTAGAATTTAACATTTTGATTATATTAAACTTTGTAAAGTTGAAAGAATTTTAATTCCTTTTTGTCCTTTTAGCAGTAATTTAAAAAGTGGTTTATTATTATTATAAAGAAGATTATTTGTGAATTGTCATATATATATATATATATATATATATATATCATCATCCGTTTTCAATCCACTGCTGGATGTAGATCTCCCCCAGATTTTTCCAATGTTTTCTTTCTAGTACTTTAGTCCTCCAGTTTACACTGGCTACTTTTCTGATTTCATCTCTCCATCTTACTTGAGGTCGTCTTCTTGGTCATTTTACATCTCTGGGATACCACTGTAGGTGTTTGTGCTCCATCTATTGTCTTGTCTTCTATATATATATATATATATATATATTCTTAATGTCACTCTCCCTCTTCCGTCCGGACTGTCATGCTGATTTATTATCTTAATCTGCAGACCTTAATTTGGGTGTATATCTTAAAGTAACCATAGTTGGGTTTTTGACATCAAAAAGAGGTTTTTGACATGACATGTCATAACTGACAAAAAGTGTCAAAAACCTTATACACCTTTTTTTTAGCAATCATTAGTGAAACTTTATATTAAATCAAGCTAAACACTGATTAAGTAATAATTTTATATGTTATATAAATAATTTTTATTTAGTTATTCACTATAATTAAGTTGTAATAAAATTATAAATCATAATTCAAATTATTTGTCAGCTGTCACGCCAGAAAAAATTGGCAAAAAATATTGAAAATACTATTAAATTCATTTTTCAAAGTAATTCTTTATTACTATTAAGTGTACAGTTTATTATATAAAAATTTAGCTAATTTATGCTAAAAAAAATAAATAAATAAAAATAAAAATGTGTAAAGCTAAAGCGGCCACTAAGCAGTGACTGATCATAAGTTACCTAGATTTTTAATGATTCTACATGTTTGTTTTTGTAACTTAAGAGGATGAGGGACCTTAAAAATAATTTTTTTTTTTTTTTTTTTTTTTTTTTTTTTTTTGTAAATTTCACTTTAAATATTATTCAAGGGTACATTATATGCATTTATCACAGAAAAAAAAAAAAAAATAATGGTATTTTTGAGAAAAAAGTGGAATATTAGTAAAATTCCAATTTTTTCTCAAAAATAGGTACCATTTTTTATTTATTTATTTATTTATTTTTTTTGTGATAAATAATGCCATAATGCATATAATGTACCCTTGAGTAATATTTAAAGTGAAATTTACAAAAAATAAAATTTTACGCTTCGTCTTAGAAATATCCGAAATGCCCCCTGCACGTTCCATATCAATGAAAATCCCCAATATTTTTTTTATAAAAGTTTGGTTTATATATATGTAAATAAACTCTGCATCAAATTATATGCATTATGGCATGCATTTATCACAAAAAAAATTATTTTTGAGAAAAAAAAATGGAATTTTATGCATCATGTCGTCTTAGAGTGAGTTGATTTTTGACGGCCAGTTATCTACTCGAGGGATATAGGCCCTATGGGAAGTGCCCTCCGTGGGGGTGTCTCTAAGAGAACCTAACCCGTATTTACGCATGGAAAATCCAAGGTTTCGAAGAAAACCACAAAAACTCCGAAACGGTTAGGCCAGCGGGCGCGATTGGGTTCGAACCCAGCACCTCCCGTCTACCAGCTTCGAGAGCAGAACCTCTCAGCCACTGGTGAGGCCGTCGTCTTAGAAATCCTCAAAATGCCCCCTGCGCGAATTTTATATATTTGAATATAAAGGTATATATAAAAAAAATAATAATAAATTTTTTGAAATTTTTTTGAAAAAATTTCAAAATGTTTCATTTTTTTTTTTTTTTTTTTTTTACCTTTTTATTCAATTATATAAAATTCGATGCACAGTTTTATTTGTATATATAAACCAAACTTTTATAAAAAATATTGGAGATTTTCATTGATATGGAACGCGCAGCGGGCATTTCGAAGATTTCTAAGACGACGCATAGAACTCCGTTTTTGCTCAAAAATAAATTTTATTTATTTTGTGATAAATGCATGCCATAATGCATATAATGTATTCTTAAATAATATTTATAGGGAAATTTTCAAAAAAATAAAATTGATTTATAAGGAAGGTCCCTAGTCCCCTTAAAACCTTAGATATAAACCACAATTGCGACACAAATATTCTCTGAGTAAATGATTTATAATATGAAATCAATGTAATTAAACATTCTTTAAATCAATAACTTAAAAGAAGACAGTTTGTCATTTTCAATATTTACACATACATAATATGTGCATATACATATACATACATGTGTAGTTTCAGTTTAATTATTTAGAACAATTTGTTTATGTTAAATTTTATTTTTATACATTATACAATAGTCCCTACATTTTTTTTTTTTTTTTTTTTAGTTTGTAAATGATGAATAGAGGAAAGCAGCTAGGACAATGTTTTTTCCAATGTTTTCTTTCTAGTACTTTAGTCCTCCAGTTTACACTGGCTACTTTTCTGATTTCATCTCTCCATCTTACTTGAGGTCGTCTTCTTGGTCATTTTACATCTCTGGGATACCACTGTAGGTGTTTGTGCTCCATCTATTGTCTTGTCTTCTATATATATATATATATATATATATTCTTAATGTCACTCTCCCTCTTCCGTCCGGACTGTCATGCTGATTTATTATCTTAATCTGCAGACCTTAATTTGGGTGTATATCTTAAAGTAACCATAGTTGGGTTTTTGACATCAAAAAGAGGTTTTTGACATGACATGTCATAACTGACAAAAAGTGTCAAAAACCTTATACACCTTTTTTTTAGCAATCATTAGTGAAACTTTATATTAAATCAAGCTAAACACTGATTAAGTAATAATTTTATATGTTATATAAATAATTTTTATTTAGTTATTCACTATAATTAAGTTGTAATAAAATTATAAATCATAATTCAAATTATTTGTCAGCTGTCACGCCAGAAAAAATTGGCAAAAAATATTGAAAATACTATTAAATTCATTTTTCAAAGTAATTCTTTATTACTATTAAGTGTACAGTTTATTATATAAAAATTTAGCTAATTTATGCTAAAAAAAATAAATAAATAAAAATAAAAATGTGTAAAGCTAAAGCGGCCACTAAGCAGTGACTGATCATAAGTTACCTAGATTTTTAATGATTCTACATGTTTGTTTTTGTAACTTAAGAGGATGAGGGACCTTAAAAATAATTTTTTTTTTTTTTTTTTTTTTTTTTTTTTTTGTAAATTTCACTTTAAATATTATTCAAGGGTACATTATATGCATTTATCACAGAAAAAAAAAAAAATAATGGTATTTTTGAGAAAAAAGTGGAATTTTAGTAAAATTCCAATTTTTTCTCAAAAATAGGTACCATTTTTTATTTATTTATTTATTTATTTTTTTGTGATAAATAATGCCATAATGCATATAATGTACCCTTGAGTAATATTTAAAGTGAAATTTACAAAAAATAAAATTTTACGCTTCGTCTTAGAAATATCCGAAATGCCCCCTGCACGTTCCATATCAATGAAAATCCCCAATATTTTTTTTATAAAAGTTTGGTTTATATATATGTAAATAAACTCTGCATCAAATTATATGCATTATGGCATGCATTTATCACAAAAAAAATTATTTTTGAGAAAAAAAAATGGAATTTTATGCATCATGTCGTCTTAGAGTGAGTTGATTTTTGACGGCCAGTTATCTACTCGAGGGATATAGGCCCTATGGGAAGTGCCCTCCGTGGGGGTGTCTCTAAGAGAACCTAACCCGTATTTACGCATGGAAAATCCAAGGTTTCGAAGAAAACCACAAAAACTCCGAAACGGTTAGGCCAGCGGGCGCGATTGGGTTCGAACCCAGCACCTCCCGTCTACCAGCTTCGAGAGCAGAACCTCTCAGCCACTGGTGAGGCCGTCGTCTTAGAAATCCTCAAAATGCCCCCTGCGCGAATTTTATATATTTGAATATAAAGGTATATATAAAAAAAATAATAATAAATTTTTTGAAATTTTTTTGAAAAAATTTCAAAATGTTTCATTTTTTTTTTTTTTTTTTTTTTTTACCTTTTTATTCAATTATATAAAATTCGATGCACAGTTTTATTTGTATATATAAACCAAACTTTTATAAAAAATATTGGAGATTTTCATTGATATGGAACGCGCAGCGGGCATTTCGAAGATTTCTAAGACGACGCATAGAACTCCGTTTTTGCTCAAAAATAAATTTTATTTATTTTGTGATAAATGCATGCCATAATGCATATAATGTATTCTTAAATAATATTTATAGGGAAATTTTCAAAAAAATAAAATTGATTTATAAGGAAGGTCCCTAGTCCCCTTAAAACCTTAGATATAAACCACAATTGCGACACAAATATTCTCTGAGTAAATGATTTATAATATGAAATCAATGTAATTAAACATTCTTTAAATCAATAACTTAAAAGAAGACAGTTTGTCATTTTCAATATTTACACATACATAATATGTGCATATACATATACATACATGTGTAGTTTCAGTTTAATTATTTAGAACAATTTGTTTATGTTAAATTTTATTTTTATACATTATACAATAGTCCCTACATTTTTTTTTTTTTTTTTTTAGTTTGTAAATGATGAATAGAGGAAAGCAGCTAGGACATCGCTACTTGAAATAAAGGCAAATTTTCTAAGATTTGTCATTGTTTTTGAAACTGAATCCCCACCATACCCTGATAGTAAATGATTTGTTATGATGTCAAGAACCCTCATTAAAAGGGACGCAAAGCAGGAAATAAATCAAGGAAGAAGCGAGACAGAAGGTAAGTTTAAGCTATTTCTAGTGCAAACAGCTTTACTCCTAAAAGGTCTTGGAACTTTTTGGATTAGTAAAATCATTTGGAATGGTGTATTGCTTCAGAAATTCTTTATTACTTTAATAAATATAGAATAATAATTTTACAATTGCAATTTTCATAGCACTTTGCTCTTGTCTCCTTCTCCAGAGATATACCTCTGTTATTAGGAGTGGGGGGGGGGGGGGGGGAGTTCTCATATTTCAAAGCAATAATAGAAATTTTTAAATGTTATTTTATTATACGTTATTGTAGTTCAATTTCATTTGTGTTATAAAACCAAAATCTGTAAATAATTTCACAAGATAAACATACATTTTATTTTTTCTAAATCACAAAGTTGCCGTTTTTTGGGGAAAAAATTCTCATTATTAGATTTTTGAAATTTTGCCAGAAAATTTCATTGTATATTCAGTAACACGATTTTCTAATTTAAATTTTATTAGCTTGATTTTAATCAGTTACTTTTTATATTTGATTTAAATCTAACAGTTCGAAGAAGTTGTTATATTTTGAATTTAGATCAAGATATTTTGTAATAAATATTTTGTTTTGCCATAAACTTGCTGCATATTTTAGGAGTTGATGAGGGAAAGGGGGCATAAATCCATGTTTAAGCTTTTTTTAAAATCAAGTGTTGAATTATAAAATAAAAGTGCTAATAGAGAATTTAAGCTAAAATTTGACAAATGATTAATGCATCTGTTTGACTATTAATAAATATCTAAATTTGTTAGGAAATATTTTCATGTGAATTTTTCAGTTATTAGTAAAACAATGCACTTTCTACTAGGGGAAGGAAATTTTTAGGCTGAATATAATGCTTTGTAATGTATTTTTAATCAGAGTGATAGAATATAGGCAAATACAGTTTGAAATTTTTTTTTCATATCTTGCCTTATATTTTAGGAAATTGAATAAACTATTCTCTTTTTTTTTCTTTCTTTTTAGTATTTTTTGTGCAAACTTTGAAGTTGTTACTAGATAATCATTTAATCAATCATTTGTACACTAATTGATACTCATTTTGTTTCAAAGGGTATTAAGGATTTTTAATTTTCTAAAGTTTATAAAGTTAATTTATTCATAATTTGTGGTGTGCATTTGCCTTTGCACATATGATTCAAAAACAAATGTTTTTTACTGGCAACTAGAAATTTTTTCTGTCTGTTTCTACAAATGTATGTGTGCATGAGTGTATGTGAAAAAGACTTTGAATTTTTTTTTTTTAATTCTTTGTATTTAAAAAAAGTACATATATTAGGGATGCACCGAATATTCGGTATCTATTTGGTATTCGGCCTATTCGGTATGCCGAATATTCGGCTTGACCGAATAGCTAATTATTCGGCATGCCGAATATCGAAACATTCGGCCGAACTGAATACTTAAAAAAACTTTTAAAACATATATTTTAAAACCTTATACAATTTCTACGTTTAACAGCCAACTTATAAAGATATTCAGAATAATTAGAAACAAAATCATATTTAAATAAAAGAGAATGTTTTTACATTATTTATTTGATGTTTGTTAAGTATTATTTAAAAAAATTAGCCAATCATGAGGATTTTCATAGGAATTAATTATGTACAAATGCAAGTTCCTCAACATTGTCCAGTAAATAATCTGTTTCTTGCTAAGATTTTAAGAACAACGTTTACAATCTCTGAAAATGATTGCCCACTGCAGACACCGATCTAGGATGCATTTAAAAACTTCCTTGCTTAATCAAAGGGAGTAGAACAGTTATTCTTGCTAAGTTGTCACCATATAAAATTTGAATCGATTGTATTATTTATTAACTTTTACTTTAGTCTCTTCCTGACAAGCAAATATATGATCCTGTACAATTTTTCTTCCAATTTTTTCACAATCTCTCTTTGATTTTAAAATGTTTGTTTTAGAATTTAAGAAAATTTTATTCATTTGTTTTAATTCTCAGAAGAAGCTATGAAATTTAAAATTTTATTAATTAAAATTTTTTTTATAACTATCCTCTTCGTAAATAACTCAAAGCAGATTTTTTTCAACATAAAGTTTACTTGAAAAAAGCTCTTGTTTATTAGAATAAAAATTTCTGTTTTAAATATTATGCAAAATTGTTTTAAAATTTAACATTTTAATGCCTTTAAACTTTGAAATATAAAAGTATTCGACAAGCCAAATATTCGGTATTCGGCCGAATATTCAGTATTCGGCCTAGCAGTTACTATTCGGCTAGCCGAAGATTCGGTATTTGGTTCGCCTGTTGGCCGAATATTTGGTATTCGGTCAAAATCACTATTCGGTGCATCCCTAATATATATATATAAATGAGGTGAATCCAAGCAAAAATGGAGTTCTTTTGAAGGTCTCTTCAAAAAGTTCTTTACTTTAACTCATTGAGGCACAAGAAATGGGCTTTGTAATGTTGAATTCGCATCATAATTTTCTAATAAAATTTTCTGATACTAAGAAAATGCAAATTTACAGCTTTTTTCACCAAGTTTATAAAAGTGCAATTTGATTTGTACAACATGATAATGACATACAACTTAAATATGCCCATTTGTAAACATGAAATACAAAACTTTGGCTATTGCAGTTATCCATATTATTCTGGAAAAGTAGTATAAACAGTGAAGAGATAAAAATAAGGTCATTTGAGGTAAAGTAATTGCAAAAAATATTTAATCTACAAAAGAATTACATAGAACACGCAAACAGACATTGCTCCCAGCGTTTCAAAAACAATTTTAACAATAAAATTGCAAATTATTACTTATAATGGAATTTTAAAACACTTATTTCACTCCATACCAGGGGTCTTTCTAAAGAAATATGAAGTAGAGACCTCCTATTCTCTTTTGTGTACTGAACTATATATTCCTCATTAAGACCCCAAGAAATATATAATTTGTTGTCTTGTTCAAAATTCTTGTTCCAATTCATATAGTTTGTTACTATTACTAATTTAAATTCGATAAACTTTTTTTCTTCTAAATTCATAAATCATCAATAACTCTGTTGGCAAGACTTTTAATTGTAGTTTCGGGTTTACATTTCTATTTTTTCACATCACTTTAAAAATTCCTTGTATGACAATTAGTATAAAGTAAACATAATATCCTAAAGTTGTTTATTTTTCTTTTACTATATATTAATTTATCAAATTAATTTTTAATAAGTCTTATTTCTACAGCACTATATTGTTTTAATGTCAAATGTTACATAAGAAAATGTAATAAAATCAGGGTTGCAAAAAAGCCGGTTAAAATTAAAAAAAGCCAGGCCAGTGACTTTTATTGGTTTTAACCGGCTTTTTTTGGCCAAAATTGGCTTTTATACAATGAAGCATTTTAATTATAAACAACACATTTTGATGTATTTTTTAATTAGTTTTAAAGACATTTAATTGAGGTAGAAATCAATATAACCCAATTTTTCAATAATGAAGACATTAATATTAGAATAAAAGGCCATACCAATTGCTTTGTCTGGTTTATACTGCACTTAACACCTTTTTTTATTTTTACTGCTTTATATAATTAAAAAGGACAACAGTTGCTTAGTTATATATTTTATTAACTAATTTTGAGGGATATTAATAATTCAAGTCTTATTTTATTTCTCATAAATTTAAAATCACACATAAAATCACTGAATAAAAACGTCATTTCTCTCTATTAAAACAGTATTATGTAATAATATTATGTATTAGCACAGTAGTATGTTGTAACATATGCATTAATTTATGCATGAATATGCACTATTTTAAATAGCCACTTGCTTTTCAAAATTTAATTCAACAAGCTTTATTTGGAGAATTTTTTTTTTAAATTGTTCTCTTTATTTTATGCACTTACATGTACTAAAATTTCCTCAAATGTTATATCCTTCCTAATTTCTCTTTCAACATTGTCCATTCTATGATTTAATCTGTCCGTATTAGGACTGGGCGATGTAGAAATTTCTTAAATCGATTTATCGTCCATCTAACATCGCGATTTAGTGCTAAATCGCAATTTAACACTGATTTTACTTTTTAGAATCTGGAAGCCTATTTTTTAATTTTTAATAACAAAATACGGTCTTTATGTGCCCCCCCCCCCCTCCTGTATTACTTAGTATACTTAGCTTTTAATTTTTCAAATAACTTTGAAAAGAGTTATATTTTACACATAAAAAAACTTTGAATGTCCCAAAACACTAGTTTTTTTTTTTTTCAATTTTAAAAATTAGTGACCTATTTTAATACATTCTATAAACTCATTCATTAAGAAGTAATATAAAAGAAAATGATTTTTTTTTTGTCTGACTTGTTATGCCTGCTACAATCTAAATTCCTTAAGGGGGGGGGGACTTCCCCTAGTCCACCCAAATAGCACTTCATTGCTAACAACCTACACACACACTTTTTTTTTTTTTTTACTAACACAGATTTAAAAAGTTATTGAGGTAAAACAGAAGCACATTAAAAGAATTCAATGATGAATTTAACTATTCATTTATCATGATGAGAAAAGTAGTGTAAACAAAAAATAATAATAAATAAAATAAAGGGGGGGGGGGGAGGTATGAGAAATAAGGTGCAATTTTACATCTTTTTAACTTTTAGATTATAATAAGATTTGTTTAACATAAATGCTTACATTTATATAGCGGATGGAGAAGGATTGAAAGTTGGAGCACATTACTGAAATTGCTGATTTCTTTTCGCGGCCGTTGCCATCCTTTAAGATTAGTAATAAAATATAATCTTAAAATAATCTCTTTTTAAGGATAACAAAATATCGAAAAAACAGAAAATCGCAGATCTGCAGAAAAATCTAATGAATGCCTCCTCCACCCCTCCCTCATTCTGTTGTAAAAATAAAGTTACTTGACTCATTACAGAACTTTATTAAAGTATTTTTAATTAATTACAAAATAATAAATTAAAACTAAAATATTCCCATAATACTCAAACATATGAAAATTAATTTTTCATAAAAGTAATGCATAAAAATATAAACTAAAAATGGATGAATTTGGATGTAAATAGTGAATCAATTTCAGCAAGATACTCAATCCGCGTGCCTGGCGCTGAAATCGGATGTCAAACCTGATGCATGACTATTTTAAAATATTTTAATTACAGAATAATAGAAAATAAAGAATATGTATTAAAATATTACCAAACATGTGAAAAATGAATGTTTCATTAAAAGAATGCATAAACATAAAAACTGAGATTCGATGAATTTGGATTTTAAATATGAAACTTTATTCTTTTTTTCCAACCATAAATACTCAATCAATTTCAGGGAAAAAAATATTAGTAAAAGATTTAGTCTTGATGTGGATCACGGCCAAATAGTGATACACAAAACAATGCATGACTATACTTTAAAATAATTTCATTAATTACAAAGTAATAGAAAATAAAAAATAAAGGTTAAAATAGTACTAAAACGTGTGAAAAATGAATTTTTCATAATAAAAATGCATAAAAGTATAAACTGCAAGTCGATGAGTTTGGATTTTAAATATAAAACTTTATTATTATTATTTTTAATCATACAAATGCTGAATGAATTTCAGGAAAACAATCTTTTGAAACAATGAAGGATTCTACTTTAAAACATTTTAATTAATTACAGAATATTGGAAAATAAAAAAATACATATTGCAATATTACTCAAATATTTGAAAACTTAATTTTTCATCAAAAGATTGCATTAGCATATAAATTGAAATTCGATGAATTTGGATTTTAAGATTTAAACATTACTTTTTCCTTTCAACTTTCCACTATATAAGTTCTTAATTTCTGAAAAATACACATTCCAATCTCATAAACTCTGAATCTTGTTTACAAAATAAATAAATAAATATCAATTTTTACTTAAATCATCGTTTTCTTAAACCACCTTTTTCTTAAATCGGAGAGGATTGAGGCTCGATGTTTTTTTAAATTGGATCCTGCTAAATCGATTTAACACCAGCTTGCCTTTTCTTAAATCGGAAAGCATGGAGGCTTGCAATGTTTGCTTAAATCAGATCCTGCTAAATCGATTTAACACCAGCTTGCATTATTTTTCTTAAATCGGAAAGCATCGAGGCTTGCAATATTTGCTTAAATCGGATCCTCCTAAATCGATTTAACACCAGCTTGCCATGTAAGTGTAGATACATCAAAGTAGATAAATCGTTTTTCCGATGTTAGCTCTGAATCAGTATTTTGTTTTAAATCGATTTAAAGCCAATGGCTAAATCGCGATTTAAGACAAGGGCTAAATCGCGATTTAAGATAATGGCTAAATCGCGATTTAAGACATTAGCTAAATCGCGATTTCCGATTTTAGCTTAAATCGATTTAAGTCCAATGGTTAAATCAGATTTACGATGTAAGCTTTAAATCGATTTAAGAGTTAAATCGATTTAAAGCCCAGGCCTAGTCCGTATGGACATATCTGGAAGACGTTACATAACAGCTTAGTAGCAGAAAAACCTTACATATATCATTTTTATAAGTTATCAGAATATCAATTGCTTATTACATATTATCGATTGTTTATTATTGCTCAAGTATTATATAAGACAATTTCAGATATTAAATACATATAAGCTATTTAGTTTTAATCAATTTTTAAAGTAAATATCAGTATATGTAAGAATGTTTCTATTTTAATGTGTGACATCCTCTTATTCTTTCATATAATCTTTAAAATGTGTGGTATGTATAGAGCTATGATAAAGAATTCCAAACCAATACTTTAGTCAAATTTAATGTATTCTTCTGAATATTCATAATTTTTTTTTTTTTTTTTTTCAGACATAATGCCTTCACAGTTTCATTCTAGCAGTTATAAAGTCTTATTTATTTGACAAAATTTAATAGAAGTTTATATTATTTTCGTAGAAAATATTTATAAGTGTATTAAAAATAAATTAATCCAAATTTTATATGAATTATCTATAAACCACCTTTTTGAAAAATAAAAGCCGACTTTTTTTAAGTGGTTAAAACCATAAAAAGCAAGCCGGCTTTTTTTGGCCTGGCTAAAAGCCGACAACCCTGAATAAAATTATCAAAAAAGTAAAAACAAAATTGCTATTTGTTTGCTAAGCCTAACATCTTAACTATTTTATTCCAGTTATGTTTTTTTTTGCTGTAAAATATAACTATTAAGTTATTCTGTATTAAAAAATGCAGAAAGTTAATTCTAAGTGTTTTATGCAATATAATAGATAAATAAGCTGAAAATAAGTTCTTATTTACTTTAAATCTAAAGTTTTTCTCCTCATTTCAACCAAGTTTTCTTATCCACGATTTTAAAATGACTACAAAGTATAATAATATAACAGGAAATATTTTATTATTCATTATTAAATTTCTGATAATTCTAACACACTAATTATGTAAAACAATTGAAAAAAAATAGTTTGTATTTTTCATGAATTTAATTTAAAAACCTGCATATTTTACCACCACTTGATCCTATGCAGTTCTTTTTCGTGAGACTGTACTGCTCAAAGAATGCATTGAGCTAAGGGTTGTGGTTTCTGTTAGTCAGCTTTCCCCTTTTTTAGCCTTAATATGGTTTTATAAAACTTTTTCTATAAATTACTTTTGTATTTTCTTAGAAAAGTTATTTGAATGTATTATATCAAAGTATCATTGTACTATAGCCAAGTTTAATGCATTTAACTTTTTCTTTAAGGTGCCCAATGTTGATTAACCCTGTGTGTGAAACAAAGTACAGAAAATCAGTTTTCATAGTTAATTATAGTTCTGTAATATGTCCAAGCCAATGCAAATTTTTATAAAAAATAAAATGCATTCATGTGTAAAAGCAATTTGTGTGTATAAATATATAACAATGCGTTATAATATAATGTAATTTATTTATTGTAATAAATATATTTCTATGTTTTAATTGATTGTTTTGATTATTTGTGATTCACAATAATCTTTATTTATTTATTTTTTAATTTACTAAAAACAGTTATCTTGATTTTTAAGTACGTTTTTTTTTTTCTCTAAATACTCGTACAGCAATATTTTTATTGTATTTTAACTGATTTAATAAAGTCAGTATTTAATTAATATGTAGAAGTTTTATTAAATAGTAAAAATTCTAAATTTATTTTATTCATTTTAATTTATTAATCTTTTTTTGTTTTGTTGTAGAAAATGACATTAATAATTTGTTACTTATAAATGTTTTTATAGCCTGCTAAACTTCTACATATTTATTTGTGAAGACCCATTAAGTAAACATGTATTCCACTTGAGTACTAAATGTAAATTCATACACTTCAAAATGTCTGGTTGTGCTGTAACTAATTAAGTCATTCAGGAAATAAGTTGTGAATATTTAGATATTGTCTTAAGTTTTTTGTATTTGTTTGTCTAGGGTTGTTAAAAAAAAAATCTATGGTAAGTTTTCAAATGTATAGATATTAAAAAATATATTTTTTTATACCTATAAATTACATTTTAAAAAACACAAATATAGCAATTTGTATATTCTTTCTACATCAACTGGAAATCTAAATATTCATAACTTATTGTGCAACCTTACTATTCATAACTGATTTCATTAACCCTTTAGGCTCCAATGGTACTGTAATGTACCATTAAAATAATTTGTTACAAGATTCATTTAATACATTGATTAGTAGTAGTACAATTTAGAATGAGTTATAGATACTTTTCTTTATCTTGATCCAAAAGCATTATTGGTTGCAAAAAACAAAAATATTTTAAATGGATCATTTCTTTTTCATTCTTTCTCATCTTTTCAGCTTTCTTGATGTTGAAAGATTGATGAGGGAGGGGGGGGGGAGGGTTAAGTTTGGAAATATTTCTATTGTAAGAGCATTATTTTTTATTACATTTCCTAATTCTATAAAATACTAAAAAAAAAATATTAAATAAAAGATTTAAGTGGAGTTATAAATATTGCACAAAATACCTATAAATTCAAATTTAATTAATTAATTTTAATTGGCAAAATCCTTCAAAAATTTATTAAATGATTGTGTAAATCTCCTAATGTAGTTTAAAAAATTCATAAAAAATGCTAAGATGAAATTTTCATGAATTCATAATTTCAGACATAAAGGGTTAAAAACCCCAACACACTGTAATAAACTTCTCAATGATACTCTAAAAAATATATGCTAAGTTAACTATATACAGAGTTTCTAAGTCTATTATTAGTATTCTAAGTTTTAAAGTATATACTAAGTTTTGCAAGAATAACAAAACACTATTTTTCCATTAAAAAAAAAAAAAAAAAAAAAAATTACAAAAGTTTGATTTGCTGGACAGTGGCAGTTTTAAACATTTAACTGAAAATAAGAAAATTTAGATAGATTTGTATGTTGAGAAAAAAATAAAAATTCTTAATTTCCAAGTAAGTAACAAGAATCTCGGCAATAATTATAAAATTTTGGTCAATTTTATTAATTTTACATTATTCTTTGGAAATATATGAAATTTTTAAGTACATTGAAGTTCTTGTTTAATAAATATAACATTATAATATGAACAAAATCCCTTGTTATATCATGGATAATAATCTATTTTGTATGATTAAGAAATTCTAGTCTAGCGCAGCAAAGAATTTATTGTTATATGGCCAAAAGAAAAGTTGCCTCCTGATCAGGCATAGTCAACATTATGTACTATTAACTTTTTATATTTTTTAATATTTATTTATTATACAAGAACTGCTATTTTTAAAAAAAAAAAAAAAGACTGTGTATGTATACATTAGTAAAGAATAAAATCGATTTGACCAATTTGACACATTTTTACGTGTGCTTCCAAATATTCTTGTTATATGAAAATCAGAATTTTTATTTTCCATTTATTACATGCATTTTTAATTTATAGTTTTATGACTGTAAGATATATATGTATGAACTTTTGATTGTTTTGTTTTTAATATAGTCAAAAAATCACACATATATATTGTAAGGTTATATAACAAACTGAAAATATGGTTAAGTAACTGTTCTAAAAATTATAGTCAAATGACTGAACATATCCAAAGTGTTGCTGAATTTCACTGACAAATTCAAAGGGATGATAGTGGTTATTTAACTGTATTATGATTTTATTAACACATGACTGTAAAATATCTATGTACGATCATTTAATTGCATTATGGATTTATTAGTATGTACCTGTAAGGGTTTTGCCGGATTTGGCCTACACATTCAGAGGGCTGATAATAATCATCAAGAGGATGAAAAATTACCATAGAGCATGATGTGGTCACAAACCACATTAAGTGGAAGAAAACTGCAAAAATAGTTATGAAGAGTGCAACATTGAGTGGAACAAATAAATAGAGAAATACTTATTTGACATAAGCAGGATTACAATGCAGTACAGTTAAACGTCAAAGGATACGAGGCATTTTTATAGGAAATGTTTGAAGTTTCATGTTTAAAGATCATTGCACCGAAATCTTTCTGTAGATATCTGCTGTGCAATTATCTTCTTGGCTTCAACTTCGAACAATTCCTATAAAAATGCCTTGTCGTGACCTTTCTCATGTCGAACTGTTATGCATTGTAATTCTGCTTAGGTCAAATAAGTGCATTTCTACTTATTATTTTTTTCACTGACCATCACTCCCTTCATAAATATTTTTGCGATTTTCCTTCACTCAATGTGGCTTAGAACATGGAAAGGTGCATGGCAATTTTTCATCCTCTTGATGCCTACAATCACCCCTCTTTATTTGTCAGTCGAATTCGGCAACACCCTGTGTATCATTATTAATAAATCCATAATGCAATCAAGTGACCGTATTTTACAGTCATAAAATCCTAATACAGTTAAATAACCATTTTTTAAAAATACGGTCAAAAGGCTATACCATGTATATTTCAAGGTCAAATGCAAATTTATTCTTAATATGGTTATATAACCATTTTCTAAAAATATGGTCAAATGACCATATATATATATATAGTGTACGGTCAAACGATTATTTTGACCTTTTTATACATTTACGGTCAAATGAGCATTTTGACCTTTTTATACAATTAGGGTCAAATGACCATATATATATTTTTTACGGTCATATGGGAATATATATATAATATGATTAAGTAACCGTTATCTCTAAATACGGTCGAATTTCCGGACAGAATGCTGCCGTTCAAACGACCGTTTTCTGACGATGAAATTTTTAACAGTGTGGTGACAGGACGAAATTGTTGTTTTCAGCAAATATTAGCTACTAGCAGAACTACCCGGCTTCGCCCGTGTCAATTATAAGAAGCCTTCCAGGTAAAATAATTAAAACTAAATAATACAGCAATCACAATAACTGAAATTTGTGCATTTCCATCCACAAATCGTTATAAAGACAATACAAAAACATGGCATTATTGTCTTGCAATCATAGTAAAATCCCTGAGCTTTAATAACAGAATGCACGTTTCTTTGGCGGGTGTAAGAGGAAAATATGTAACTTTCCTGACAATACGAAAAAAAAAAAATCCTCCAAATCGCGCAGCACTTAGTGAAATTCTCGTTTGTATATTATCTACATTATAAAGTAAAAACACTATATCAGTGCCCATAAATTGTGCCCCACAAATTGTAACCCATAAAATGTGCCTTTACTGCAATTTTTCTAACTTTTAAACATCACACAATTTCATTTTTTACAATGTCGAATAGAAAAAAATTCTCTCAAATGAAATTTGCTTGAAAATTGTACCTCAGTTTTCTGATTTTAATGGATTTTAAAGTAATTTTAAAGCATGGATATTTTTAAAGTTGAGTGCAACTCAATTACGAAAGATGAACCTGTTTACACTTAATGCAATAGTATAAAGAAAAGACATGTGTATGAGTAACGCTGAAATCATATTTTTGGTGACAACAACCTAACACAACAAATTTCCCTTTTACTGCAGTTTAACGTCTAAACATTGTACATTCGATTGTTCCAACGTATTATAGAAAACAAAAGTACTTTCAGTAATATTTGTCTGTAATGTTTATCTCAACTTACGAATTTTTTATGTGTTTTAAAATAATTTTTAAGCATGCATATTTTTTAAATATGCTTGTAACCCAAATGCAAAAGATTAACTCAATTGTTCAAAAACATTGTAAATAATTCAGAATTTGTTTGCTTTCACGTAATATTCAATAACTAAATTGGCAAACGAAATTAAAACGCCAAAAATCAAATAAAATAAAACACGAGTTTAACAGATATCAAATCAAACTACTCAAAATAACCTGATAAGTATATAAAATTCAAATGGGAATTTCGTTCCGGGTGCATATAACTTGAATTCTTCAGAACGGATTTCCATGCGACTTGCACTATTAGTTTTTTAGGTAAGATTTGAGTGCGTAACATATTGTTTTCCGTTGCTTAGTCATAGAATTATAGGGGAAAGTTACATAATCATGTGAACCCAATTATGAAGGATTAGTCTTATTAGCTGAATGAAAAATGCAGAACTATTTTTATCTCTAAGTATATTGACGGGTTTATCTTCAGTAATGGGGCTGTGCGCTAGGGTATTCTTATTTTAATGAGTGTGCCTGACACCTATTATGGCATGCACCTTTGTTTCAAACAATATAGAATGACTTATGTTTTAAGCGACTGTCTGGCATGCAACTTGATTACAAAATACTAACCTGCAATAATGCTTAAGGTGCTTCTCCAGTTCCCTGCTCAACAACGCGAAACTTTCTGACACATTTTCTGACTCATTAAACGTAAAGTCTTAAAATTTGTAGGCCTGACTATTAAAGCCTGACTATTTGGAATTGAAATGAGTTTTTCTTTTTTTCATAAATAAATTACTTAAAGAGTTATGAGCAATTGTGGTTGCGTGACGGCCGGTTTTTATCCTTTATTGCACTGTTTCGTCCGAAATTCAGTTCAAAACACTAACTGAAAGATCTTATATCTTTACCAACATATGGAAACTATCTTTCGATTACATAGTTTCTATATAAGAACTCCTGTCAATTTCATGCGTTTTCGAACAAAAATTAATTAACAAATATGTCAGAAAATAGCTCCTTTGGATTTGAAGCCTTAATTTTATGAACAACCTTAACTTGTCTATTATGAAAAAACTCACATTTTTAGTTTTAATTTTGGAACTCGCGAAATTTAAATTCAGAAAAAGGATGTTCTTTTGACACATTGTGGTATTTTTTTTTTTACTTTTAAAATTAAAATACATATTTTCATTGGCGCGCGTAACAGAAGTATACAATATCTTCTACAATACGGGGGAAAATGCAAAATAATACATCCTAATGAGGTAGTAGTTACTAAAATTTTATTTGGAAAATTTGAAATTTTATTGAAATTAAATGTACAATGATAGATGAAATGATTTCATTTTCCATAAATTTTAATTCAAGACATCTGTCAAGATTTTTTTTTGAAAATGTAAATAACCGCTCTCTTTTTGCTATAAATCACAGAAAATGTTAGCACTGAATCTAAACCAATACAACACTTAACGAAAACTTATAGCTATATGATATGGCTGTAGTGTACAATCGAAGTAGTAAGCAAAATATAGGAGCCAAATGTTTTCAATGAGTTTGATTACGCGTTGAAAGATTTGATAGAATATGACGTCATATCTAGCCATTTTTTTTCTTTTTCTTAAATTGTTTTCATGAAATTTGACTGTTTGTATTAAAATAGATGTTTTAATTAAAAAAAAAAAAACATTCAAATTGAGGTGCTACGTTATTTTCCCGCTCTTATAGTTAAAGTTTTTATTTTATATACGAAAAAAATGTAAATTTTCTGTTTAGAATGACGTCAATATCAAACACGCAAAAATGTAGCAAGAAAATCTGAATTTTTAT
Source organism: Maratus speciosus (assembly GCA_963932465.1). NCBI lineage: Eukaryota > Metazoa > Arthropoda > Arachnida > Araneae > Salticidae > Maratus > Maratus speciosus. The sequence goes on along the minus strand of OZ010788.1, from coordinate 373,932,660 downwards.
TGGCAAATAGAAACAAAATACACGCGTTATCCTTATTTTTTTCACATTATTGTGTCATTTTTTAGGGTTTGGCGACAGGAAAGAAACGTTTGAATTAAGAAAGATTTAAAAAGAGATATTTCTATAATGTTAAATTATGGAAGTGGTAGAAAAAACGAATAAATAGTGGTCTGATAATTTTTTAAAGTAGACTTTTCCAGTAGAAGTCTTTTCCACTTTCTAAAACGTATGTACATCGAGTTTCGTGCCAATCGGTCAAAAATTAAAGATTTGTATAAAGGACATACACAGAGAGAACGGCTTTTATATATATAGATGATGTCGTCAAGATAGCTCAAATGAAACGGCATTGTCAATGTAAGTCAAGGGTTGTGAGTTCGGGTCCTACCCTGGACACATTTTCACACAGATGTAAAAAATACTACTCGTTTGAACTAATTATCAATCAAATGGTTATGCTCAAAATAACACTGGCAACAAATTTGAACTGTTGCTCTGTTCTAAAACAGAAATTAGTTGGGGTTTTTTTTTTTTTAATTTAATAAATTTTATACAATTATTTGCAAATTTAAGGTATAAAGCAATATCAGACAGAGTTTTTTGTTTTATGTTGCATTTACTACCTAATTTACTTCACAAAAACGTTGCTTCTGAGGTTATACTGGCATGTGACTGTGAAATATTGTACCTAATTTGCATATTTTTCATGTTTTTCTAATAATGTTTCTTGACGTTCAAATATTCCTGCCGCACGAGTACGCTAATATGTTTCTAAGCCAGTTTTTTGAACAGATTTCAAATCTTGTATCTGTTTTCTTCTATCACGCCTAGTTTCTGAAAAAAAAGTGAAATTTTAGTTTTTGGTCAAAAAAGCAAGAAATAGCTTTATATGATACTTTGTATGATAAACTTCAACTAGTTAGGATAGATTCTACTACTTATTTTTTTCGATTATATAAATTTTTATTTATGTCTCTGATATGAATCTGACCGTGTTAACCTTCTTGTCAATGAATTACACACCCCTAAAAAGCATCTTATATCAAACCTGTGTTAATGCCGTGCTAAAGTAGAAATTCATCTTACTCAAAAACTAGAAATGACATAAGAAAACAGACAGCAGATTTGAAATCAGCATAAAAATGTAGTCTAGAAAAATATTACGTCAATTCTGTGGCAACTATTTTAAGTTCATAGTGATGTAAACATTACATCATTGAAACATATGCAAATTAGGCTTAATAACTGATAAATAAATGTTATAATATGCAAATCGTGACATTTATCTGAAGCAAATAGTCAAGTAGTCATTATCTAGAAAACGTAATTAGATATGATATATATTGTATCTAAAAATTGCATAAAATAGCACAAAAAAGCTTAAATTTGCAAAAATTTAATGCAAATAATATGCAAATAATAATATGCAAATTTCTCAAAACATGGAGCACCTAAAGATAAACGGAAAGCATATTCGGAATCAGCGCCAAAAACTGATCTAGAATCAAATAATTTTAGTTCTAGGACAAAACCACTGCTGTCCAGTGATAATTAAAATGAAGATCCTATTCTCTACTTTATCAAAAATATTTTGCATAAACACATTTTGTTTTGCTTCCTTCCTTTTCCCTTTTTTATACTGTTTAATTTTGATTTACATCAAATTTTCAGTAAGTAACAAATGACAACGCGAGCTGTAAAATTTCAATACCGCGCACTATCATGCGATCAGAAAAATACGATTCTCAAGCGGTTTATTCGAGCTGCAAGTAGGATTACATTAAATAGTAAATGGAAAGTGTAAATGTAAGCGACATGCAGAACATTTGGCGATAACCCATTAAGCGCCATTTTTTTCATTATGGGAACATTACATTAGGATTTTGTTCTAAAATGAGTATTTTATATACTGTCAAAAAGTTTGTTATTTGTATTTTGTATATATGAGATGACTTCTGTAATTTCTTTTAATAGATTCATTTGTACTTTCCATTTTTTTAAACGTGTTTAAAAAGACGAAATTTAGCTTTTTGACCACTTTCGCAATTTTTTAAAAATATCTTACCAATAAGAGTTATATATCTTTTTGTTTAAAATATGTTTATAACTGTATATTGTCTAATACTACATAAATACGTAGTTAATTAGGATGAGCAAAGCGAAAATCATGATTAATTAAATAGTTTTATGATTTCTTTTATGAAATTTTTAAAATACCATTTTTTATGAAAATTATAGCATATTTTTAATGAATTAAAATTTGTGTAATTTCAGTTATTTACATTCAATTATAAAAGTTATTTTTCTGTGTTAAGAATTCAAATACACAATTTATTCTTATTACGTGAAATAATTTACACAGACAATACTTAAGCATTTTAAAAGAATTATACTATGATTTTTTTTTGTAAAGTTGCAACCACAGAATTGTAAACAAATAAAATTAATTGTTAAATTCGCTAAGTCATAAATAAAAAATTCCGAGGAAATTCTTAGTTATTTAGCCGAATGTACATTTCTAAAATTAAAATGCGCCAAAACATAAAATAACGTTTTTGCTTAAAAAAGGTGCAAAAAAAAAAAAGAAAAGAAAAGAAAATAAAAATATTGTTACTTTCAAATATTTATCTTATTAAAAAATGATTCGCGAATCCAAACAAGAATGTTTTTTTTTTTTTTTCTAGTAAGTATAACAGACCGATCACAATTCATGTAAGAACGAGTTGCTTCTGCAACGGGAGCAATGGTGCTTTTATTTTTCAAGGCCAGACGGAACGCCCCAAATTAGGAAGACCCAATACGATGCTTTTATTATGCGCACGAAAACTGTGTGTATAGAAGCTTTGGAAATGCTTTTTTTTTTCATTCCTAACAAACTTCTCTTGGAAGTGTTACTTTTATAAGCTATTTCTTAATTTATTAGATATCTATTTTTTGCTAAAAGATATTTTTTTACCAGGATTTTTCATATCATATATCTTGATTTTAAGGAAAATATGCCAGTGAAATTTTGAACTGTGTCTCAAGATTTGGACTATTTCGAACAATTAGGTTCAGATGATTATTCGGATGATCTGGAAATCGGTTGTTTGCCACCTAATCCTGGAATACTGAGAGGCGAAGAAGATGTAATGGAAAACAATTTATGCGATGATTTATCCCGTGATATATCTGGTGAGGCTGAGCTTTCCGTAAATTCCAAATCAAACGTCAACGAAGAAGTATGTGATTTACTGATTGAAAAAAGAAAAAGAAATAAACTCAGACATCATATTATAGATGAAAGTTCTGACGAATCGTCAAATTGGAATATAGAAAAAACTAGACAAAGTGTTATAAAAAAAATTGTTAAGCAAAATATCTAAAAAATTAAAATCTAGCTAATCGTAAGAATTATCAGAAAGAAATGTTTGACAGGACTCGGATATATTGCCTATTTCAAAGGAACCCATTTCCAAATTAGAAGAAAACTATCCAGAAATAGCACAGAAGTCTTCTTATGAAATATTTCTAACGTTTATTGATGACGAATTTATTAACTTCATTATGACAGAAACTAAAAGCTACGCTTGTCAAAAGAATAATTTAAGATTTTCTTTGACATAAAAAGAACTTTTCGGAATAATATAATTTTCTTTATTTTTCGGAATAACATTATTTTCTGGGTATTATTCATTGCATCTAGAAAACTTGTATTGGAGTAAATCAGATGATTGCAGTACTTTTTGTTAACAAAACGATGCGTCGACGAAGATTTCGTAACGTTAAAAAATATATTCAACAAAACGAAGCGTCGACGAAGATTTCGTAACATTAAAAAATATATTCATCTCCGTAACAATGCGTCAGTTGACAAAACAAACAAGCTGCCTAAAATATGTCAATTTATTGATACATTTTGTACAAAACTTCAACATTTTGGAGTATTTTGTTAAAAATTATATGGATACAAAATGTGTGTTCTTGCCTCTTCAGAAATCTGTCATTATAATCTACAAGTTTATGTTGATAAAGAACAAAATTCAACTAATAAATTACCATTGGGATACATTGTGCGACTAGATTTAACTGCATTCATCCCAAATACTCCAAAAACACGAACTTTATATTGATAACTGTTTTACGTCCTTATTATTATTATTAGAAATGAGGTATATGCATTTTCGGATCACTGGAACAATTCGAGAAAACAGGCTGCAAAATTGTCCTTTGATAGATTCCAATGCTTTGAAAAAAAAAAGACAGAGGAACATTTGACTCTATTACTACGGAATCAATTAACATTGTGAAATGGAAAGACAATCAGGTTGGTTGTCTGGCTTCAAATTTTGACCTTACAGAACCAGTAGGTTCGGCAAAAAGATGGAGCATGGTGGATAAGAAAAAAAATTATATACCGCAACCCCATGTTATAGTGTCTTATAAAAAACATGGGATGTGTCGATTTCCTTGATAGATTTTTGAGCATTTATCGGACAAAAATAAGAGTGAAGAAATACTGGTGGCTTTTTTTCATCAACGCACTGGATATGAGAGTTGTAGCAGCTTGGCGAATTCCTAATGAATGTAAAGTAAAAGTTTTTCAGATAGAATTTCTCCGTGAAATTGTTTCGTTATTGATGAAAGTAGAAAAGAAAACAGAAGAACGTCTCCGTTCGGGTCCTTCTTGATTTCTGTCAAATAATGTGCGTCTTGATGGCATGAACCATTTTCTATATATGTTTATTATAATTGTAGACGTAATTTATCTGAATTTTTGATAAGATGTCGATTTAAGAATGATATACTCTTTTTTATTTCTAAAGATTCGAAAAAGAACTGTTATGACTGCACGGATGCAAAACTATATTTTTGTAAAAAAAATTACCCCCCATTAAGCACTTGCAGGACACAAGTGTCCCGGAGTACTTGACACAGGTGTCCCCCAGATTTTAATATTTTTTTCACACTAATAAAGATTGTACAATTATTATTATTATTATTTGTTAAAACTAAAATATATGTATGAAGGTAATATTAATAATATTATTATTTTTAATTATTATTTGTATGTATTTAAATGTGTTTAAAGATGTATTCTGAGTACAAGAGTTGTTTTCAAAACAAGTCAGGAATCATGGCAGTTTGGAGAATGTTGCTCCTGTGGCAGGGGCTTCCGTAATTCACTGCCAAGAAGAGGTGGAGCAGAGGTTAGCTCGTGCATCCCGCTCGTTGGGGCTTGTCGAATGAGAGTGAGTCGAGATGAGGAGGAGAGTCGCAAGGCCAATGGCGAGATCCAGAAAATTAACATACAGTCTCAGGGCCATACACCCCCCCCCCATAATTCTTCTGGAGAAAATAATAAGACAATATAGAGAGATCACAGAAGGAAGAAATCATTATACGATCATTACATGGATTATTATCAGAGAAGTACCTTCGATCTGAAGGGGTTCGTAATGGTAACTTTAAGCGTGCAGTAATGTTCCTTAGAGTTGCAGAGAAGCAGCTGAGTTTATGGCATGATGGATATGCCCCTACAGTCAGCCCGTTTAGATTGTATACCCTGCGCTTCTTCGAAATGGCCAACTAGTTTTATAGTTTCTGACCAAGTGTATTAGCTCGTTCCAGAGCTAGAGAACAGTTATTAGCTTAAATTCGAAGTAATAAATAAGTTGAATATGATATGAAGTTGTGCGCCAATGTGAAAGCTATAAGTAGTGATGGAGAATTCTGTGCCCCATGTAACTGAAACCACCGAGTGATGCTCCTCGTCTATCAATTAGATGACTACATGTATTTTGATTGCGTTTTTTTTGTTCCATTGTATTTTAATTATGTGTATAGAAGTAGGGTATTGTATGCCCAATTGCATTTAAGATTCAAGGGTCATACTATAATTATTAAAATTGATGGTTTAAGTAGAAGGATAAGGTAGATAATCTCTACTCGCGTTTGTGCGAGAATGTCTGTTGGCATAATTTCAGTAAAATGTATATAGTTCTGTAAATAAATAATTCATTAGGATAATTACTTTTGTTTATTTTACCAATCATAAGTCTCAATTATTTGAAGTAATACTAAGAGTTTATTTCAGGCAAAGTTAATTTTAAGGAATGAGAAGAATTTTTAATGATGATTTCTATATTTTCAGTAATTAATTTAGATGGTCTTTCCCAGACCGGTAATGCACGTTGTGGTGTGCGATCTAAAATTTAGCCTCTTCTACGAAAAATTACACAGCGCATTGGGGTTTGTTTGAGGCCTGTCCTCCCGCCTTATTTGGGATAATTGTGGATATTAAATTATCTCAGAGGTTAACCAGGATCATTTATCGATCACATGTTTTTATTATGATTTTTTAGTAAATTTTATTCTTACTACTATGAGTAACACGTATTGATTGTGTAAGCATAATACAGTCGTTTGTGATTAAATATCAGGCACCGTTTAAACCACCCCCGTTTTTTAAAGTATTTAACTTAACGCCTTCAAATAGAATCCCTCATCACTATATGTCTGGGTTGGACTTCAAAGGGTTAAGTGGTTTTCGTTAATGAACCTAGATCCCCCTGCTGCGTTGTCCTTCAGACTGCAGGTTCGGTAAATTCCAATTATTTCATAGTGCTTCGAAGAATAAAAACGTCTTCATAACTTAGTTCTAATATATTGTAAATAAAATTCGTAACTTGAATAAGTAAACACACTCTACAGTTCAAATTAAACTTCTTTCTTAAAAAACAACTATGTACATTTTATTTACAAATATATAGGTATATTAATATTATTATTACTCTCATTTGAGAGTTCCATTATTACCGTCAGACCGGTTCAAAACAAACTTTTCATCTACACTGAAGAGAAAATCGGAAAACAATAAAAAGGGGGTTGCCACAATGCCGACTAACAGAAAATGGCAAGCATCGCCAAGTTGGCATTCTCAACATCCTGCCCCGGGCTGAACACTTAGTTCAGCATCTATATTAAACAATTTAATAAACATAAGAATATACTTACATACATGACAAATTTTCAGATACATACTTACATACAGCTACAGATATAAAAGCAAAAATAATAAGAATGCTGCAATCTACGAAAGAAAATAAAACACATGAATTGTATGAAAATTAAACAATAATAAGGGTAAATATGAGTAACAAAACAAATTAAATGTTCGATAATAGTTCTTATTTTTAGTGTAAGAGTTTTAGTGTCTTTTAGTCCACTAAGTCCAATTCAAGATTATATAGCAATTGCACAGGTCGTTTAAGATCGCCTTTTGCAGTCTGTAATACACATGATCTGATTTTCGAGTCACGACCAAATATGAGTTCTTTAACACGACCACACTTCCACATATGTTTTGGGAGCTTTTCATCATGAATTATCACTATATCGTTAACTTTGAACTGAGGCGATGAATTTATGTTTTTCACTTGAAAAGCAGATCTAAGTTCTAACAAATATTCGTTTCTCCACCTTTTCCAAAAGTGGTCAGTAATTTGTTGCTTATATTTATATTTTCTCGTCAACAAAATCTTATTAGATTTCTCTTGCGTACAGACTGGTAATCCATAAGAAGGTAAGGACATTAATCGTTTACCAACTAAAAAATGAGATGGCGTTAAAGGTGATGGTTCAGCATTTTCTTCGTAGAGATAACATAAAGGACGTGAATTAATCACCGCTTCAATTTCTGTAAGTATTGTTTCTAGCTCTTCATAACGGAGACAAGTTTTTCCTAGAACCTTAGGTGTTTTAACTGATCTGACCATCCTTTCCCAGAAGCCGCCCCACCAGGAAGCCCTGGGAATTATAAACTTCCATATTATTTTATTCTTTCTCAAGTAATCAAAAATGTCTTGCTTAGAAATTCTTTCCCAAGCATCTTTTAACACCAAATCAGCCTTAGAAAATGTCTTGGCATTGTCACTGTACATTATTTTGCAGAAACCTCTCCTAGAGAAAAATCTTCGTAGTGCTAAGATAAAGGTTTCAGTACTTAGATTGGTGACTAACTCTAGATGAATCGCTCTGGTTACAGCACATGTGAATACGACAATATAAGCCTTCCCAGTGCCTTCAGAAGTTTTATAATAAATCGGACCGGCAAAATCGACACCAGAGGTTTCAAAAACTGGTGTTTTGATGATTCTATCTTTCGGTAAAGGTGCTATTTCCACCTTTCCAGGAATAGCATTAAGTTTTCGACATATCATACACGATCTTAAGACGGATTTTACAAATCTTCTTCCCTTTAATATAAAATACCTTTCACGAAGGTGAGCTAAAGTGACAGCTACACCAAAATGGTACATTCTTTCATGAGCATCCTTAATTAGTAATTTTACAAAATAAGATTTATTAGGAAGTATCCACGGATGTTTTTCCTGCTCTGTAACTTCAGAAAACTGAAGTCTTCCGGATAAAACAAGTAAGTCATTTTCATCGAATTGTGGATTAAGGTTGTACAAAGAAGAATCTTTATTAAGTGGTTTTTTTTGTTTAAGTGCTTCTATTTCAACTTTAAATGAAGTTTCCTGAGTTTGTTTAATCCAGTATTTTAATGCTATTTCTATTTCTGAGGTAGTTAAAGGTCCTAAAATTTTAGGGTTTTTCGAATTGGCATTATGAATAAAACGCATTATCCAAGCAGTAATATTATACACGCGATTTAAACTACTGAACCTTGCCATATCAAATACTGGCTTAGGAATAGAGTTTGATTCGTTACACAATAATGTTAAATTTGGTTTTGCTTTCATTTCATTAAAAGCTTCGGGAACCATTTCTATAGCCCTTTTTGAAGGCCACAAATCTTCTGATAGTGATAACCAAGGTGGGCCGCACCACCATACATTATTACCCATTAACTTCGATAAGTTTTCCCCTCGCGTAAGCAGATCTGCAGGGTTTTCTTTTCCGGGACAATAATTCCAGTCCTTTGGATCTGTCAATGACTGAATTTCGGTTACACGATTGGAAATAAAGGGTTTCCAGTTTGTAGTAGAACCTCTAATCCACCAAATAGTTATCTCTGAGTCCGACCATAATTTTATATTTAAATTCGAAATATGTAATTTTTGTTTTAAATATTTCCACATTCTAGCGGCAACTACTGCACTGATCAATTCCAGCCGTGGAATAGTTAACTTCTTGAGGGGGGCTATTCTACACTTACTCCAAACAAAACTTGTTTGAATTTCGCCAGTTAATGAAATGGAACGCAAATAAGCAACTGCTCCATACCCTTTGGGACTAGCATCACAGAATATGTGAATTTGTGAATTTTCAGAAATGTTTATCATATTAGGAAAATATTTTCGGGTTATTTCAAATGTGCGTAAATGTACAACTTCTGAACACCAAGTGTTCCACTCGCATTTCAAATCTTCAGGTAATTTATTGTCCCACTCTAAACCTCTTTGCCATGTTTCTTGCAACAAGGCTTTAATACGTATTACAAATGGATTCACAAATCCTAATGGATCATAAATTTTCAGTAACATTTTAAGAACTGTTCGCTTCGTGGGATCATCGATGTAATATTCTTCAAAGGGCTGTGCATCTAACATCAAAATATCAGATTCAGTATTCCATATCAGTCCAAGCACTTTTAAGATACTACCTGTGTTTTCCTCACTTATACCTAAGTTACCAGATTCCCACATTTCCCTAAGTTTAATAGAATTTGTTTTTAATTTCCTCAAATTCATCCCAGCTTCTTTAAGAATTTCAGAAGCTGTAACTGATAAATAATAAGCTTCGTTATCTAAATCCGATCCGGAAATTAAATCATCGACATAGAGGGAATTATCTAACATATATACAACATTTGGATGTTGATCTCGATATTTCTTTATATGATGTTTAATTGTGGCAGCCAAAATAAATGGTGAGCATGTAACGCCAAATGGTACACGTCTAAATCTTAAAATTTTGAAAAAGTTGTTTGCGTCATTATCGAACCAAAGAAATTTAAGGTAATCTCGGTCTTCTTCAGCTACAGAAATTTGAAGAAAGGCCTTTTCAATATCTGCACAAAACGCAGTATTGAATTTTCTGAAATTAATAATAATTTCTAATAAATCGGGGTTCAAATTTGGGCCACCGTACAAACAATCATTTAATGATTTGCTATTTTCTTTTGAGGAAGCATCAAATACCATTCTAACTTTAGTTGTGGGTTTATCATCTCGCAAGACAGGTCGGTGGGGCATAAAATAACCGCTATCTACAGTTTTATTAGAACATGCTTCCACTATGTTATTTAATTCCTGTTCAATCACAATTTCTTTATATTTCTGCAATAATTCCTTATCTTTAAGCAATTTTCGATTTAAGTTAATAAATCGGTTTCTAGCATTGTTATAATTACTTCCTAAATCTCTTCTATCATCTTTCCATAACAATTTAGCTTCGTATCGGTGCTCAAGAAAATGCAAATTGTTTTCGAATTTTTCGATTATCTCTTTATCTAATTCAGAAATATTTTCTTCAGTGTTCATCCCTAAAGTTTCTAACTCCCACAATGTTTTCAAATCATTTTGAATAGGTTTCATAACCTGAGTGGACAAGACCCCAGCTTGCTTACTCTCACTATTTTTATTTACGTCAATTGTCCCGCAGAGGGAATGCCCAAATAAATTTTCACAGACGAACAATGATTTATTTATGGGGTATGTTTTGTCATTAATTTGATATAAATAATCAGCTCCTATTAATATATCAACATCACTATTTTCCAAATGTTCCCACCTGTCAAGACGAAATTTGGAAAGTTTTCTTTTAATTTTGATTGGAAGAGGAGGAATTTGTATCAAAGAATTAGTTATTAGCGGTGTGACTAATGCTTCAATTATTATACTACGTTTTCTATTCGTCAAGTGAATTAGCTTTAGCTTAACGACATCATAACATCGTTCTTCAGATTTTCTCGAACCGAAAGTATAGACAATTAATTTTTCCTTTCTAATGACCTCAGGTTTTAATTTTGAAACTAAATTTTCTGTAATAAAAGTTCGATGACTAGCACAGTCAAATAAACAAAAAGCAGTTTCTGAATTTTCACCCGCTTCCACTTTTACATGAATTGTTTGCAATATTACTTCTCTACTGATATTATTTATATTGCCTTTGCAATGATATACGGAGGAAATAATGCTACCTGAATTTTTTGATTCTTCTGTTTTTTTATTAGAATTACAAAGTATAGTATGATGATATGTTTTACCACACACTTTGCAATTTTCATTCGAAATTTTACAAAAATTCGCGATGTGAAATTTACGGAAGCATTTAAAGCACCTTCCTTCCCTTTTTAATTTTTCTCGCATTTCCGGAATGGTGAAAGACTTACACTTTTCAGTATCGTGATCAGTTTGATTACAAAATATGCAGTTATTTTTAATATTTGTGGTTAAGGCAGAAGCTGATGGAATGAATTTTTTATAATTTTTCTTATAATTTTCCTGCTTCTCAGGGATTTTTTCAAAATGGTTTAATTGGACAGTGGTCTCGCGAGATTCAATTTCATCTTTAATGAAATTTATCAGCTCATTAACATCCCAGTCAGTGTTTTTAATTCGTTTTCTATTAAATTCTAGTGCAATATCTGATGGAATAAGTCTCAGAAGAATCGGACGTAATAAGTGCCCATATGAACCTGATACAACACCTAAAGAATTAAGATTTCTTATTTGAATTTCGCATTCATCATACAAATCTCTAAAAGCCTTAATGTTACTAGAATTTCGTACTGGTTTCAAATTTAGCAGTTTAGTCATGTGACTATTTATTACCAGGTCATTACGACCAAAACGATTTTTCAATAATTCTATAGCATGAGCATAATTTTCCTTAGTCAGCGAAAAGCCTGCTATAGTATTTGCAGCACTTCCGCCCAAAAGTGACTTTAAGTAGGAAAATTTATCAATCGGAGTTAAATGTTCATTATTGTCAATCGCATTCGAAAACTGACTCCAAAATTCGAGCCATAAACACGAATCACCATAATATTTAGATATATTAAGTTTAGGAAGTTTAATCAAATTTTGATTCAGAATTTTCTGACTTTTTAGTAGAGAACTATTGTTGCTACTACTATCACTTTCAATGTCTGAAGAATCTTGTTTAGTTTCAGGAGTAACTGTGTTATCATTTAAAAATTTGGAAATTTTATATTTCCATTCAATAATATTCTCATTATAAGATTCCGATTTCTCGATTTCTTTTTCAAATTCAGTACTTGGAACCAGTGGTTCAATTTCAGAATTTAATGATTTTAAAGTTTTCATTTTGTCATTCAATTGCTGTTTCAAAAGATCCAGCTGTGATTTTCTATTCTCAAGCTCTAATTCTTGTGTATTATCTAACAAATCCCTTATTTTATCAAATATTTTCGTAGTTTGACTACGAATCGTAGCTCTTTTTTTTTTCAAAGTTTCGCAATCCATCATAAAATAAAGAATTCAATTTATTCGATACAGTTCAGTTAATAAATGTATTCATAATTCTATTTATTCAATATAATTTAATTTGAGGTACTTACCTCAATCGATGATGAAATCCAGACATCCTGGAGCTTTGACGCCAGAAAAATGCTGCGTTGTCCTTCAGACTGCAGGTTCGGTAAATTCAAATTATTTCATAGTGCTTCGAAGAATAAAAACGTCTTCATAACTTAGTTCTAATATATTGTAAATAAAATTCGTAACTTGAATAAGTAAACACACTCTACAGTTCAAATTAAACTTCTTTCTTAAAAAACAACTATGTACATTTTATTTACAAATATATAGGTATATTAATATTATTATTACTCTCATTTGAGAGTTCCATTATTACCGTCAGACCGGTTCAAAACAAACTTTTCATCTACACTGAAGAGAAAATCGGAAAACAATAAAAAGGGGGTTGCCACAATGCCGACTAACAGAAAATGGCAAGCATCGCCAAGTTGGCATTCTCAACACCCCCCATAATTGCCATTGCTCCCATTTCGGGAACATGCTGTTTTCATAAATAATCAAATTATTTTGATTTTTTTTCCAGACTTTAATGACATCCTGCCCATTAAGAAAAAAACAATGATTCCATAAAAAATAGGTTAATATTTAAAGCGTCTCTTATAATGGGTTAATTGCTTCTAAGCATTTTAAAAGTTGTGTAACGTCCAAGTACTCTGAACGAATATTTTAATACAACTGTAATTGTTGGAGTTAGAGCTAATATCTACCGAAGGAGATACAAATACGTTTTATTCTTCCCGAATGCACTGAAGGTCAACTATAATACGGATTATTTTGGAATATTTTCCTCCTGAAATTTCTGTTAATGAGGAAATATCTGATATTGTCTATGATAATATGATGCTGGGATCGCAGAATTGGACTGCGATAAAACAAGTACATTATACAAAATATTCCCAATTCGAATATCTCAATTTGATAGAGCAATATGCATCGAGTGTTTATATCCCATATATCTAAAGAGAAAATGTACGAAGGTACGCAGCTATATTATGTGGTGTCAATGTAATCTTGATTCCAGCTAAGGATTCTCCGATGACTGGTGAGTAAAACAGAAATTTAGTTCGAATAAGATGCAGAAAACTTCGATGTAAGTCGTGCTTTGGAATAATATCCGAATTTTGTCATATAATTACATAAGTATCACGCGTATTTTTTTTATCTTTCACTACACTTTCTAAGCCATATACGTAGCCATGTTTGACCACAGTGGGTCATTTTTTTATCAATGGAATAATTTGTTAGCATAAAGCAGAGCTGATTTCAGCATGGGAAAACTGAGATGTCTCTCTGCCCCCTGATTTTAGGGTACTCCAAATTGGGTATGAAATTTTCATAAATCTGATATTTTAAATCTGTTTTGACCTTATGATGATTGTAATCAGTATTTTGTAGTTTCAGAATAGGATAATACATGTATATAAATATTCACCTAAATATGTACTTATGTGATATCATATATGGCCTACGGCATCAAAAATGTTTATTACTTTTAGTGAGAACTTCAAATTCTAGTCCAAAGACCTAGTATTCATTCGTCCCCTTCCCCCTCTGCCTTCATATACTGTTACAAAAAGAAGAAGAAGAAGAAAAAAAAAGCCTATTTGATGCCGTCAAATACATATTTGGATAAATGTATCATTTTCTTTAACCTAATCAGGTTCTAAAAGTGCAAAATATTTATTAAAATAAGTATATCAAAGCAAATTTAAAATATCAGCTTTATGGAAATTTCATACCAAATTTAGGGACCCGTAAAGCAAAAGGCCCATAGAAACAGCCCAGTTTGCCCATGCTGCAACCAGCTCTGCTTTATGTAACAAATTATTCCCATTTATAAAAAAATATTAAAAATGATAAAAAGTCTTTGTAATGAAAAATTAACTCATTATCTCCGTCTGTTGAAAATTCTATGATCAATTCATATTCTGCTGTGTTGGGAAATAAGAACAATAAAAAAAAATCGTGTTGTAAAGCTTTTTCCGTTTTTTGTTTTCCCCAAGTCAGATTTTTTTTCCTTTTTTTTTTTTTTTTTTTTTTTTTTTGTTTTCATGGATCTCTCTCTCCCCATTAGATACATAAAAAGTGACTTGAGGAAGAAGTTAAAAACATATTTTCTTTTCTGTTAACATGCCGATAAAAATAACTTATAAAATGAAATGATACTAATGTAAATAAGTGCTAGTTATAAGCCAAAAGTATGTCCTCTAATAACCATATCACAATATTAAAACATTTATTTGCTTAAAAGACGTTATAAAAACACATTAAAAGTAAATTGAACATCTATATTTACATGTTTCAACTCTTTTACTGAATCGTCATCAAAATGTATAGCAGAAAAAATACAAAATACAATGCATATTTTGCTTAAGGCTTTTCTCAACTGCTCTGCTCAACAAGCGCAAAAAGTTTTGATACATTTACAAATTCATTTTTTAACGGAAAGATATAAAAGTTGAAAGCCTGACCACGGAAGCGATTTGGAATCGAACTGTGCTTTCTATTTTTTGATCCATTAATTACCTATTGAGTTATAAGCGATTTTGATCACGTGACGCGGCATTTCCCCCCCCTTACTGACTGGATTTTCTTCTTTCATTCGGAAGTTTGGTTCAAAATGCCAACTTTGACAGTATTTTCTCAAAGATCTATTGCGTTTACAAGAAAACGAAAAAAAAAACAGTTCGATGACATACTTTCTGAATGACAACACCTAGTTTCACGCGTTTCCGAACAAAAAAATTAATTAAAACTTGTGTCAGAGAGTTGACCCTTTGGATTTGAGAAAAGCCTTAAAAGACGTTGATTACTGCATATGCAATGCATATATGCATTGTATTTTGTAATTTTTCTGTTATACATTCTGATGACGACTCAGTAAAAGAGTTGAAACATGTAAATATAGATTTTTAATTTATTTTTAATGTGTTTTTATAACGTCTTTTAAGCAAAAAAATATTTTAATATTGTGATAAAAGAAATGATAGTATAAAAATATATACTCAGATCAAACATAATTATAAAAATATTTATATCTTCAAGCATCATCACCTTCTCAAAATATTAAATATCAGCACTTTAATAGGATTTTATGCAATTTGATTTCTTTAAGTAATTTTTAGCACAGCTTGGATAATTACAACCATTTTTATTCCTTGTTTAAAGTATATTATCAGGATAGCTCAGAGTCTTGAAAATTGAATATGTTATTGATATGGAGCACAGAAAATCAAAGCAGATTTTGTATTTTTTAAACAAGCATTTAGTAGGATTATTTAAAAAGAAATGAATATTATATCAGTAGGATTTATTTACCACCGGAAAAACTATAGTTTTAAAATAAAATATCCAGATATTCACATTAACTTCACTCTGGTGCTTTCACGATTTCATTTCATGTTCTATATCCGTCATATAAAGCTAGTGCGTTTTCAAAAGATTTACCATATATAAATTTAAATTATATAATATTAAAATTAAAACTTTTATTTCGAAAATACACCCTGCAAGAGAATTAAATGAAATTATTTTCTTATCATGATGTTGCAAAAAATAAAAATAAATATATAAAATTATATCATAAATATAAAGTAACTGGAAATTGTAAGGAAAAAACTTAATAATGAGATATCATTAGAAAGATTCTTTTTATTTATATATGAGCTTTGTTTATATAGGTTAAATGAAAATTGCAATTCGATCGAGCTATTTAGCAATCATTAAATAAATAAATATATATATATATATAACAAGCAGGGAAATTGACTTCGGGGCTATAAAATATTTATTTATTTATAAAACGGAAGTCTAAAAAATATTAAACATATTCATTACATTGAAAGTCATGATTTATTGAAAACACACAAATGAACACACGATCCTTTTAAAACAAAAAAATATTTATTGGATATAAAAAAAAAAAAAAAAAAAAAATATGCAAATTATTCTAAAAAAATAATGTAAATGATAAATAGCATTACATAAAGTTCACTATTTTACTATAAAATTTCTATTTGAAATTTCTATTTGAAAATTTCTATTGAGTTCACTTAATCATACAAATGAATTCTTTCTTACCTTTGAATGTGTAATCCATTATGATGAGCATTATATTTCACAAAATATCGGTACACCACTATTTTTGAAAAACAGTTGTATGTATTTTTTAAATATTCTTGGCACTGCATTCTTCTACCTAATGAGCTCTAATGAATAACAAATATAATAAAAAAAATATTATTAATGAGATTTCAAAAATCTGCAGTAATTTCTCGATTAATAAAGATTCTTTTTTCATATGCCTAGTTTTGAACACACACCAAACAATAACTAGACTTTCCGTAATAAGAACGTATATAAGTATGTGTTTCCAAATCCAAATAGTACTTTTGTTTAATGGGTAAATGCAATTAATCAAACAGCAATCCAAATTCGAATAGTAGTATTGTAATACAAATATTTCTGCCAGCATTTCTCGATAATTTAAACTAAAAAAATCACGAGAGCATTCCAAAAACACTTGTTGAAAATATCTTCATTTAAAATATTAACGAGGTAACAGGCTTGATGTTTCTCCACAAAAGATTTACGCTGTCTCAGCACTTTCCGCTTTCCGTTAGTGACGTAATCATTGACTTTGAGCTCGGACTTGACACGAATGGAAATACGTTACGAGAAGGGAGTTCAAATCATTAGATTTCTATCGCAGGAAATGAAATGGTGTACGAATACAAACAGATTTTGTTTTAATTACTCCTGTTTTAATATTTTGTTTAATCTGTTACAATTATCCATTATAAGATATAATTATTACAGTTATGATGCTTTCAAGCGAAGGCATTAAGACGATACTTCAGTAAAGTGAAAATACTTGTTCGCTAATGCTAATCCTATAGAAGAAATTTATAAAATATCTTTTCAATATATATATATATGTATATATATATATATATTTTTTTTTTGCATTGAATAGCTGAGATTGTAACCTGTAAGACCTGTATAACGGGCTTTTTTTCACTTTTTCGATTTTGATTGCAGATCATTTTAATGAGGACACATTCATTTTCGAAACCGGTTTCGATACTGAAAGCATCTTCATAAAAAAAAAATGTAAAATCAAAATCGTAAATGTAAAAAAACGGCCTTTGTACATATCGATCACAGCTATCCAATGTAAAAAAGAATCATTTAAAAATAGTGAAATGCAACCGAGATATCTTTATAAATTTCTTCCGTAGGATTAGCATTAGCGAACGAATCTTTTCACTTGACTGAAGTGCCTCTTAAATAAAAATTTTGACGTCACACTTTTAAGTAATTTTTACATTTAAAATTTTTATTTTACATTTTAAAAAAATCCAGGGATTACTTCTATACAGCAATTCCCTTCGTCAAGCCGTTAAAAACACTATAATAGCCCACTACGGTAAGGGTCGCACTATTTTAAATTGCTTCTGGTCGACGAAACCCACCCTAAGACATTATTAAGTAATTGTGTGTTTGTGGAGAGTGCGGGGGGGAGGGATGGTAGCTGGTAGATTATCTTAATATAATTATTTGGAAAACTTTATATATTGTGAAAAACAATTCGTTAATTATCTATTGCACTAAAAATATCTTATTTCCAAAACTTAATAAACGGACTTTTATAATTTGGACAGACGTCCTATGATCTAATCGCGTTGATTGTTTTATAAATAATACCAAAATTTAGTGCATTGAAAAGTATTTTATACATGTGTCATCCATTTGAAAACGTTTCTTGATTATGCTGGCATATATATTGCAATGCAACTGTATATATAGTCATCATACATATAATACAATTGTATTGCATTTAGACACTTAAGTGTCTGAATTTCTAAGTGTCTTAATCTAAGACGGTTCATCATTTTTCAGATACTTCTTTCAGTACATCCATACCATAATCCCAGTAAGACACTTATGTGTCTTAAATTCAGACATCTGTGATGTCTGAAATTTCATATTCTGAGGCTTAAGTGTCTAAAATACTTTTTCAGTCACATATGTGTCTGAATTTAAGACGCTTCTATTTGCAGTGTATTTATTTGCATTTTATGTATAATCGCCTAATAGACGCCGAAATGAGAGACAATGAATACAATAATGAGATTTAAAATTAATATAGATTACAGTTCTGTATTAGGTTAGGTAACCCGAAATTATCCAACCTCCCCACCAAAAAAAAAAAAAAAAAATGCTTCGGTAGGGTCAATATCGCCATATTTCTTTTCTTTTTTGGTCTTAATGACTCTAATTATTTCGGGTCGCGATTTTAACTCTGTTGGGTCGGGATTCATTTGATGAGTGGTCGGGACTCATTTTGTCGACAGTTTCCACAAAATGACATGTAAGAATAATTATCTTTTTAGCGAAGAAAAACATATTTTAATATAATTATGTATGTATTTGTTTATTTTTAAACAAAACAGATAAAATTGATATGCGAAATTTAATTACAGAATATGTTTTCATAGTTGCATTACAATGTTGATTAGTTATTTAAAATATGTAGATGAAGTGTGGTGGTTTTTCTTCAAATAGAATTGTCGGATTCGCATTAGTATAACAAGACCTGTGCAGATCTCTGGACTGAATAAAAATACAGAATTATTATAAATACACGATAGTAAGTAAGAATACCGGGAAGGTATTATTTTCTTTTGAATCATACCTCTTTAGTGTTTGTTACCCAAATATTTCACTTTTTGTAAATATCTAAAATTATATTAAGTGATTTACAAGAAAATAGGGAATAATATAAATTAGTGTTCTTTCCTTTTTATAGGTTATTCTCTTCATCATCAGGTATAGAGTGTTAAATTATATACCTACTATTTTAACCCGAATCACTGGATATCTGACACCCAGTGTCTTATTTTTCGCCGTATTTCTTTCAAACCTTTATTTTCAGAAATGGACGAGTCTGCGCGTAGCTGCTTTGAAGGAGAGATACGGTATTTCACCCCCAGCTCGAACATTTCTGTAACAGCTCTGATTACAGATGGGCACATTTAAATCTTTCTTTCGCTATGGCTTGTAACCGCAGTTATTGCTAAGAAATGCAAAATTTAAGAAATTTACTGAATACTGTCTCTTCGGATGAAGAAAGTATCAAGAAATATAATGAATTTTCTGACAACGAAGAACAAGATGATGAAAAATATTATAGCGATCAAGAATCTTCGACTGAAATTGAATCTGATTTACAAAGCCATGTTTCCAATTCAAATGAAATTGATTGTTTCATAGAAAGGGATAATACAATAGAATATAATAAAGATAAAATTCGTGCTAATGTTAGAACTTCTGTTAAAAACATAATATCGATACTCCCAGGAATTACATATGTTTCAAAAAATGTCATTTCTCCCGTGGAAGCTTTAAATCTTCTTATATCTTCGGAAAAGGAAATTGCTGCACTAGACTAACATTTTTATAGACTCGAATGAAGGGCATTTTTCACGAGAAAGTAATGCTAAGGAAACTAATGAGACTGAAATAAAAGTATTTATTGGATTTGCTTTATCAGACTGGTTTCATAAATCACCACACGTATATATGCGAGATCTTTGGGCAACAGAAGTTACTGGAATAGAAATAATTTTTTTTTAATATAGGGTAACTCCGGGAGAGTCGCCGCATACGGGATAGTTTCCGCATACGGCATAGTTGCCACACCCCATGTATCTCTTGTAATTATCGATAGATGGTCGTCAAACGCACAGTATAGGTGCGCAATGAGATTATTTTAACCAGTGTATTGCGTTAATCCAATTCTGATGTTTACTTGTAGAAGTACAATGCTTAATTTCACATAAGTACATGATTTCACAGTCCAAACTTTTAAACACGTTATGTTTAAATACTTTCCATACACTAATTACTAAATGAATACATGATTTCGAAGTCAAAACTAAGTGTAGCGTTTGTATAGAGTGCTGTGTGTATGGTTAAGCCATTCCCCTTAGCGATGGCAGGTAACTGTGATGGCCGACGTCTGCACCATGCAAAATGGGATACATGCTGCATTGCTATTCCGGTATACATGCCGCAGTTTCTTTTGAACGGGATGATTAAGTGTTATTAACTTTTTCTTTTCTTTTTACACAGACTAACCATGTTAGGCATGTTATCAAGTTTACTAAAACCATAGGGGAAAAAGGGGAAATTAAAAAGTAAGAAGTGCAAGAAAGATGCAAGTCAAGATGATAATAATGAAAAATTGGATTACGCGTAACGCAGACGTTCTATGCAAACTACTCCAAAAAAGAAGAAGTGTAATTGGCTTCGTTGCATCATGTGTTTAAATGTAGTTACATAAAGACTGTACTTTTTCAACACTTTTTCTGTAGATTGTAGTCGAAAAAAACAGGTCTCTTATTTAAGTAAAGGGGATTTCTTTTAAAAAAGTGGTACCAACCGAATAAAATTTGTGTAAAAGCCACCAGTCGCGCAAGGGTAAACAAATAAATTATGTAAACAGAATTTTACTTTTTTTCTTTTCCCTTTCTAATACATTGTTGTTACGTTGTTGCTGATAAAACAATTAAAATTTAAAGTAAAAAAAAAAAAATATATATATGTCGATAATTTTAATAGTGAATGTAGGCAACAATTATTAATTTGAATCTACTAATAGGTTTCGTTGTACTCATTTAGTTTCATTTTGTTATTACACCATTAATTACATTCCAGATATGAATATTTTTTTTAAATATTTTTATTTATAATTTCATTCTGTTCTTATTGCAAGCGCGGCATAACTACTGCACAAGTGCGGCGTCTCAGCCTGAATGTACGTGTGACGCACCGCAGTGTAATGTTTTAGAAAAAAAATTGTTAAAAAATATTAATAATTTGTTTTGAATTTTTTTGTCGCAGTACATGTGTTGTATATTTAACATTAAATAGCGCAGCATGATTTTTTTAATTTTATGTCCACCATGGGACTTTATACACAAATTAAAAAAAAAAAAAAAAAAAAAAAAGAAATCTGCGGCATAAATCAAGGAATTACCCTATGTTAAAACTGTATTATCTCTTCTCTTTTTTTGGTGTTTTCGGTTTTATGGAGATTTTATGGTAGAAAATAGGACGAAACCGCCATGGGTATGATATAGACAGCTCGAGTAATCCCGTCCGTTTTTCTCGCGCGTGTGATGTCGGGTTAAACAAAACAACATATAACTGTATAATAATATATATGTAGGATAATTGTTAAAAATTTTTAATTAGTTTAAAATAAACTTAGATTCTTCCATTGCATAATTTTATTAATTAAATCACAGATATTACGTGCTTTTATACTGTTTTCTCAATATATTCTTTTTAACATTTCGTAAAATAACAAATTTTGATACAAAATTATTCATAACATTTTAACTCGTTGAAGGCCGATGATATGTTATTTATACTACATAATTTTAATTTCCAACTGTGTAATTTGCACCAGAATTTTTAATAAAAATGTTTTTTTTAATATGCGTAAAGAAAAACACTTAAAAATTTTCAATTATCTTGTTCTTAAATTCTGGTGGCAGTCAATCATTTCGACATTTTAACAATGGGACTACTGGGGATCTGAAAGGGTTATCATAAGAAATTAGACCCTTTTAAAATCCACTTAATTGTCTTACAGAAATTACACTTTATATTTTTTTTTTCATTGTGAAACTATTCTTTAAATATTCGTTACAAGAACGTATTTTATATATAGATGAAAATATTGTAAAATATTAAAGTTCGAAAAATACAATATCGCACTCTTTTTTTTTTTTTTTTTTTTTTTTTTGTAAGAAAAGTTGGAGGTTTCTCATGAGAATTTTGGGTACGTAAAAAAGTATCTGTGAAAACGAAAAACGTAGCAGAAAGTTCCTTGAATTGGGAATTGCTGTTGCGTTACTTATGCTCATAGGTGATTTTTTTCACGGATCGAAACAAATATTTGTTTTCTTTTTTATCTTCTGAACAGTTTCGATTATACAGAGTATTATTTTTTCCGATATTTAGCAATATATTTTAAGTATTATATTTTTACAAATGATCAGTAACGTGGAGCACTACGATAGGATAAAAGTGCAAAACATTTAAAGTAATTATATATTTTTTAAATGTATATGTATGAGATGATTATGAAAATAAAAAGTGGTACAAATAATTAAAAAAATATTTGACAAAAAAAAAAAAAAAAAAAAAAAACAAAAAAAAAACACAACAAATATTTCAAAATGAATTTTTATATGTTGTAGCAATAATGAAATAAATCAGTCATATTGGAAGTAGTCTGAAAGACGATTGATGTTCGGTTATTTAAAAAGAAAGTTATATAAAACTAGTACAATGTGTCAATCCCAAAACTTTCTTCTTTATCATATGTTAATATTTTCAAAAGTTGTTACACATGTTAACCCTTCAGTGTCATTAATCCAATACTACACCAACTTTTATTTTGATCTTATTTTTCTGCTCCATTTTACTAATCGGAGTAAAAAAAGAGCTAATCTCAATCAGAATATTAAATAAAATCAATAATTTTCGTTATTCTGTTGTACATAAGGTGCTTGTGAATCGCCGGGTTAGCTGGATGCGAATTGTCTGCCGCTGCATGAACAGCCTATGTACAATAGAACTATGAAAAATCACGAAAATGGCTTTTACAGCCTACCCTTCTTTCTGATTGTTCCGAAATTCACGTGGAACATGCTGGCCATAGCCAAAAACATGCAGATATATTTTGTTTCAATTCTTTGTATAACTTCATATACTTTTTGGTGATATAGTATTGAAAATGACGCAAAAGCCGCTATTACAGCACCGCATTTAGACAGAATATTTCCAACTTCAAGTAGGACCTGCTTGTCATAGCCAAAAACATATACAGTAAACTCCCTACTATCCGGCTCGCGACTATCCGGCCCTCCGTACTATCTGGTCTATTAAAAAAATGAGGAATGTTGCAAGCGGCCAAGGCAGGCAGGTTCCCGTCCAGGTGGGTACCAAAAGCATGGGAAGACATTCCAAACATCGTAATTGCAAAGTCTTAGAACATCCTTTTAGACCAAAAAGGTAAACATAAACCCGCGTGAGAAACTGTCTTTTCATTAAGATAACTTTTCATATTTGTACAAACATTTATTAATAAATTGTAAAATAAGATTTACTCGTTTTTTTACGAATTAGGATTACGTTTTATGTTAATGTTTTGCTTCTTTTGAAACTGTATATATTGTATATATAACATTTATCTTATGTGTAACGTGTGTTTTTAATATCACGGCGGGGTGGGGGCACGAAATTAGTAAATATTTGTAGAACTCCGGCCTATCCGGCTTTTTCATTATCCGGCCTACCCTTCCGCCACATTTGGACGGATAGTCGGGAGTCTACTGTATATGGAATTTGGTTCAATTCTATGCATAACTCCATACACTTTTCGGTGATACATTATTGAAAATGGCGCAAAAATCGCTATTACAGCGCTCCTTTCCAGCGATATATTTCAAAATTCAATGAGGACCTGCTGGCCAGAGCCAAAAACATACACAAAAAATGATTCAGTTCTATACATAATTTCCTACACGTTTTGATGATTCAAAGCTGACAAACGGACACGCGGACTGACAGACAGACATTTTGTATAAACAAGTTCTTCGGGATGTCTGAGCACTAGAACGTGTAAATCCGTCGAAAACCGGAAGTACAAAAATTCCAGTTACAATAATTCTTATTTAGAAAGAAAAAAGTAAAAACTTGAATAACTACGCTTCTGAAACTAGAAAGAATCAAAGAAAATCGTCTATGAATACGCAATTTTAGCACTTAAAGTTCGTTTTTTAGCGTCTATTGTCACAAAAGTTAAACTGCTCATGTCTTTTCCATAGTTTTTTAACAGCTGCTGTTCCTTTTTTTTTTTGTTACCCTTTTTTTAGTTATCCTATCTGTGAAGTATTGTTAAAAACCCATCCTTATTATGCTATTTCAAAGGGCAATTTTAAAAGCAGGGATAAAATTATTTAGGTAGTTATTTTTGTTTCATAAATTTCTCGTCCTATTGCCTATTTTACTTCAACATTTGTGACAAAAGGTCTGTCTTTACAGGTAGCTGATACTAAAGAAACATTTAAAAATAATTTTATTAAATACACTACCTGTAATAAAAATGATATAAATTATTATAGCACAATCATTTGCCTTTACATTTAGAAATTCAACAAAAGCATTCAGATTGGCATTATATTTCCTTCAACAATACTAAAATGAGCATTATCGCTTAGCAAGTGTGGCAAAATCTGCCATTCAAAAACTTTCGGCTGATTAAGATTGAACAACACTTGGATCAAATGAATTTACACCTTTGCTGATCGCAAAAATCTTTAAGAACTTTTTTCAACGTGTTTAAGTAATATAAATGATACTGAATTTAACTTATCAGAGTCTTGCCGTCACCACAGTACCACTTACAGATGAAAGCATTCTTGTGATCCAGGTGGTCCTTATTCATACACCAATTTTCGAAAAAGTTTAGAAGTATGTAGTATTGCTGACTTAACATGTCACAATGCATGACAGGTAAAAATTCTATGAAGGATATACCACTGATCATCATTTAGTCGATCTTCAATTACGTTGACCAAAACAGGAATGATCTTTTGTCTTTTATAATTAACGTCAAACATTGATACACTATACTGGAAAACGAAAGTATGGCCGGAGTATGGCATAAAATCGTGTTTCTTATTCTTTAACACATATTTTGATGCTGCATAAATAAATCAATTTGTTTGCTCTTTAATTTATTTTTAGACACAATGTGTAACATCCTCGATGTCTAACACATAACTTCAATATTTATTAGTACATAAAAACTTTTAATTACAGTGCCCTGTTTTAGTTTACAGATATATTATTACACATTAAAGTTTGTTAAAAGGTAAAACGAAGTATCTGAATACAGTTAGATAGTCTTCACACGTATCTATATCTCCTTTACCATGATATTTTACTCAAATCTGTGCTAATACCGCTATTATTCCGAATTTATTTCCAATAACTGATGTTTTAACACTGTACAAAATTCCGCAAACGATTAAGAAAACACTCTATACAGAAATAAAATCTATGACTTAAAAGAAACTGTAGAAAAAAAAATATTTAGGCATTTGTTTTCCGATTTTCTATTTGATTATGAGAGTGGTCGAAATTTTAATGAGTTAAAACGTCATTGTTCTCATTATGATTTTTTTTTTTTTGCATGTATCGAACGTATCAATGGAGAAGTTTATTATTTAAAATTTTTGGTGTCTTTCATTTCGTTGCATTTCTTTTAAATGTGATTTCTTTTCTTTATTTTTCGACTTTAAAGAAAATATTATATTGAAATGTTGTTTAAATGTTTATTAGAATATGGTTCTTTCTTGCTCTTTCATTGATTAACAAAAAACTTAAATCTAATTAAAACTAATAATTAAGTAAAAATTTTCAATTTCGTTGCATGTTAATATAACTGTTATCTTACCTATTACTAAAAAATAAGGAAAATAAAGACTTTCACGAATTTCTTACTAGTATGGTGCCATTGGGAGCCATAATGCATTCATTTTAAGTGATGTATAAAGAACATTTGAAAAGACATATTGGTTGAATAATTAACGTACAATTTTCTGTTTATCTCAGAGAATATCACTAATAATAAATCTTAGTTACTTTCTAGATATCATGATTCTAAGCGACTTAAATTAAATTACAATTTGAATGAAGAATGTGAAGCAAGATTTATAGTATAATATTATAAAATAAATTGAGGTTCCAATACGCAGATAGCACAGACTTAAAAAAAAATAACTGAAAACTTTAAATTTTATTCTGCTTTTTTAGAAATTTTACTCGTAAGAAATTATTTATTTTACATTAATACACTTTCTCTCGTTGATATTAATACATGTATGTATTGTTTTATTTATTTTTACACTATGTACGACAGATGGTTAAATTTTGAATTCCGAATTAATATATTTTTTAATAAATTATATTTATATAAAGAAATAAAAAGTATATTTTACTCTACAGCGCATTTTTTTCTTATTATTCTTGATAGCAGGTATACATATTTTTCTTTCATAACTATCTGATATAAACCATTAATCTACATATGCTATACTTTACACAAATCTGATACTATTATTTTTCGAATTGTAGCACTATTTCCTTACATTCAGGTCCCTACATAGAATTTTAATTCTTAAGTAAAATGCTTAAATGATTTGAAAATTATTCTTTTCTTACATTGTACAAACGTTAGAAATTTGAAACACGTTTTATAAGCCATCAGTGTAAGTCAATGGCATTCATTGCAAAGTTTACAATAATGAATGTAATATATCGACGCGATATATCGATATATCGACAAATATTATATAATAAATTTTCCTACAAAACAGATAAATCAGATTTGTATAGTTTAAACAGGAATGCTTCAATCTTGAATCATAGCATGCAAGTCTTTTTTTCAATGAGTTTATAGATTTAAAAACATGTGATTTATATACACTGTATGATTTGCATGAATTTCAAATCATACTCATTAATCTTTGAAATATACTGATAAGCATGTAAAATATTTACTGTTTTTCACACGCATATATGTGTCATCACAGTTTCACACAAATGTATGACTATTTTAGCTGTGTGTTTATGTTCCACCATTTTAGTGTAATATTGCCTAATTTTGTAAATTATATAACAGAAAGAACATTCAAAATAATGAAATTAACATGAAGTTTCTTTACTTTATGTTAGCTTTCTATAACGTGATCTTTTGACTTACACTATATAGCCATTAATCACCAGACACTTTCAATTTTAGGCATTTTGTCAAATATTTAAAAATATACTTGCCGAACAATAGAGGGGCAACAAAAAATCCATGGAAAATAATAATTTTTGGGATCACCCTATAAATTAAGATGTACGAAAGCTCTATCGCTGCAGATTACACATACTTTTTATAAAAAGTTAAAAAAATTCTTGCCTATTTTTAGCTTATATCTTTTCAACCAAATTTAACGCCAGTTTCAGAAAAAAATGAGAAAAATGCAGTAGAAACAAAATGGTGCAATTAGAATCTAAATACATTAAACATTTTATGAAATATGAGCAGTTGTAAATTTCGTGAAAATTCAGAAAGATATTGGCGATAGAGGGAGCTAATTTTAGATGCTCCCTAAAAACAGCTGAATGATAAGGAATTTTCCTCCAATTGTCAATTTTTATATAATTCTTTTTCAAGTTTCATTTTTTTATTGAAGCTTTATTTCTTCTTGTATAACCTCAAGAACGAGTCTATTCCATGATAAAAAGAATAATCAAAATCGAAGCATTTGTTCCAAATCTACTCGTTGATATTAACTAAATACTAATTCTTTTTGGAAAGTCAGTTAATAAAAATTGAAAATTTCTGGAAAATCCTTTATCATTCAGCTGCTTGTAGAGATCTACTAATAATCAGCTCACTCTATCGCCTTTACCTTTCTGAATTTTCACGATATTTGAGTGGACTTTTTAATGAGTCGCTCCATATAGTTACTAATAGAGATTATTAAATTTTGCAATATATATATATATATATATATGCTATTGTTCTCGCATGCTCAGATAAAAATATTTCATAGAGCGCCTCATATTTCAGAAAATACTTAATATATTTATGTTCCAGTTGCACTATATTGTTTGTATTACATTTGGGTAATGTTTTTGAAACTGGTGTTACATTTACTTGAAAACCCTGCACGATATTAGCTAAAAACATGAAAGAATTTTTTGAACTTAAAAAAAAAATATCGCTGCATCTCCATGCATATACCTGCTACTCATACTGTTACTAATACTGTTACTCACATGCTAACAATGAGCATGAGTTTGCAGAGAGCCAATCAGGCGTCATCCTGTTTTGGCTGTGAGTATTCAACACTTTGTTTCAACTGTTATTTCCATGGAGGACATTTGAGGACAGTGAGCAGTGCATTTGTAAATGCTTTATGTGATTGATATTATAGTTGAACCAAAACAAAATCAAGAAATGACACAAAGAGTTGACTGGTCACCAGGAGAGCGATGTATAATAGAGCTATTAAGTGAACCAAATTACAGTTATGAAGCAATTAAACGGAAGTTTGGTGGAAAAGTAACCAAATATGAAAGTTCTAAATTTTTGAAGATGTTTAAGTATACTTATCACTAAAAAAGCAAATTGGTAAAGTCCGAAAACGCTGTACAATAGCAAGTGATGATAGAAGAATTAAGATTATGCACATATGTGACAGAATAATATAATCTGAATATGAGGTGAAATTGCGCAAGCCTACACTGTTAAAAATTTGCAGCATTCTGGCAGTTCATTTGACCGTTTTTTCCGAAAACGGTTACACAACCGCAATTTTAACACTATTCTGACCATATTATTGGCCATTTTATGGTCAGAATATAGTTAAATTATGGTTATGAAACCGTTTTTTCCAAAAACGGTCGAATGACCTGCCAGAATGCTGCAAAATTTTTAACAGTGTATATGATGTTGAGTGCATGAACTGTACGGCAAACACTCACTGTTAAGAATTTTCAGCATTCTGTCCAGTCATTTGACCGTTTTTATCAAAAATGGTCATACAACCGTAATTTAACACTATTTTGACCATGTTATTGTTCATTTTATGGTCAGAATATAGTTAAACTACGGTTATGAAGCCGTTTTTCAAAAAAAAAAAAAAAAACGGTCGACATTATGCTGCAGATTTTTAACAGTGGCTCATTGATTTGATTTAAATGCTAGAATCTGATGAAAATGGCATTTTTATCTCTCCTACAAAAGTTGAAAATATTCAACTGTGCGGAAACTCATATTAACTGGACAACAGAATAATGAGGCAGTGTTATTTGTTCTAAAGAAATGATGGCATAAAATACATAAGGAGAAGATTCGGAGAATATTTGCATCCTCACTGCATTATGCATACCGTAAAGCATTTAGTCCTTGTTATGATATGACGTTGCATGAAATAAAATGTTGTAGATGGTGTAAATGGTCGAATTCAGGTGATAATGAGAATATGAATTAACAAAAATAGATATAGGAAATACTGCAATCAAAGTCGAATCTATTCTCACGTGATGTTTTGCAAGATAATAAAGTATTTATATCTCAGAAAGATTCAGCTTACTTCCATGCTGTTAAAGTATACAAAAAGCAATTTCAAGATAATTATATTCCATTGTTGGATTGGATTTCTAATAAACCAGACCTTAAACCAATTGAAAATATAGAAAGCGGACTAAAGAATCTTATTATCACACCTGCAATAAATTCAAATTAATGGAAGCACTAACTCAATTTTGGTACCCCATTATAACAGCTTCTGTACGAAAATAATTTTTTCACTCTATTGGAAGCTGTAGTAAGTCCTTAATTATGAGGAAAGTTTACCTAACTAAATATTAATTGACATTGTGTTGATTTTTGTATAATGATTTATTTTGATATGTTTCACAATTCATCTTTATAACTGTTGTTCTAGTAAACATTATTTTCCAAATTTTGTTGAAATACATTCTTGATTAAATTTTGTTTCCATTGGTATATAATTTTATGATGTTATTTGAAGTTGAAAATAAACCATCAGAACTCAATTATACACCTTTTTAAATAGTTTTGCACAATTTTGACTACTACTGTTTAATTGAACGTGTGTTTAAATACTTTATAACCTTCTAATATTCCAAATAATTATATCGATAACTGAAACCGCCAACTAATACATATCGCCATATTTTGTGTTTCTAAAATTTTAATGTTTTTGCTTATAAAAATTTGTAAAGATAAAGTGATTCCTTAGTTCAATGACAATACTTTACATTTGTGCTGAATTAAAAAGAAAAATACAACCATAATAATAATAATAATAATAATTTTACTCAATTTCTTACGTTTTCTTAAACTGGATTCATTTTAATAAATAACGCCTAAATTGTTATTTATGAGCAACTAAATATTGTACTACCTCTACATTTCCATGCAGTGATATTTCGTTATTTTACAGAACCCTAGAACCGAACCTTAATTGTATTTTGTGTACATTTACAGAACTATGGTCTATAGTAAACAATAGCCCGAAGAATAATTCCGGTCATATGTGAAATAACTCTTTAGAAAAGTATTTCTATGAATTTTATTTAATTATCATAACACTTCGAAACTTTTATCAGGATCACCCTACAGCTGTAAATCGTCACTCTTAATCGTTAATCAGATCAATGTAACACTTTAGGCCAACGAAGCAAAGTACGAAAATTCCAATCTGCAATGAATTCTTACACATTGCTTGCTAAATCGTAATGTCCAAGAGTTTGCAAAATTTCCTCTAAAATATCTTTTCACATCGTTTAACCATTGTGAGACAGCAAAATCCATTTACATCATAATTTTACATTAGTAAAATTGCTTATCTCATTGAAACCCAATTTCGAAAACTGTAATTATCTATCTTCAGAAAGTTCAATTTGTGTTAGTTCTGGCTTGTAATTTTTCAATTCCTTAAACCAAATGAAATTAGGTGTAGACAAAATATTTTCAGCTGTTTGTATTTTTAAGATAAAATAATACGGATGATTTAACGGTACCGATTTACCCTTCAAAAGTTCAGTAAACACACTTTTATGACCATTGATTTTTAAACAAAATGCTGGAGGGTTCTCTGCTGCTCAGAAGGTTAATACTTTTAATTTAGAGTGTAAATGAAAAAATCTATTGCAAATTCTTTAGAAATTGTAATTCAACATTTAAAAAAAAATTCTAAGCTTCATTTTCTGTTTCTTTAACAAATTACCAATCACAGCTAATAATGACCGACTTGAATATTATAGCTGATATTCACGTAATTTCAAAGTATTTGTCTATTATGAAATTTTAAGCATTATTTTTTTCCGAAAATAGTTTATTTCGTAATGAATTAACTAAAGATTATGAGTTTCTAAAATATAAAAATGTTACTTTGGAGAAGAATTTTTTTAGAGAAAAAAAATCCAAATTTTTGATCATTTATATATATATATATATATAATGCTGGATGGCTCTCTGCTGGTCAGAAGGTTAATGCTTTTAATTTAAAGTGTAAATGAAAATATCTATTGCAAATACTTTTGAAATTGTAATTCAACATTTAAAAAAAAAAAAAAATACTAAACCTCATTTTCGTTTTCTTTAACAAATTGCCAATCAACTTTTATGACCATTTCTAAGAAAAAAAAAAAAAAAATACTGGATGGCTCTCTACTGGTCAGAAGGTTAATACTTTTAATCTAAAGTGTAAATGAAAAAATATCTTGCAAATTCTTTAGAAATTGTAATTCAACGTAAAAAAAAAAAAAAAAAAAAAAAAAAAAAAAAAAAAAAAAAAAAAGCTAAACCTTTCTTTTTCTTTAACAAATTACCAATCACAGCTAATACTGACCGGTTTTCAATATTATAGCAAATATTTACATAATTTTGAAAGTATCTGTTTATTCTAAAAGTTTAAGCAGTATCTTCTTCGTAAAAAGTTTATTTCGGAATAAATTAATTAACGATTATGAGTTTCTGAAGTATAAAAATGTTACTTTGGAGAAGAATGTTTTTCAGAGAAAAAAAAAATCCAACCTCTATATATGTTACGTACTCAAAACATATGTTGACCACATAGTTATAATTATCAAATTCCACTAAGTAAAATTAAGAAAGTAAAATTCCACTTACATGCCAGATTTCCATTATGTTGATTGATTTTTTCTATGCCAGTACTTTTTAATATTTTTTAAGCATCCTTTGATCAACGTTTTCGTTTTAATATTAAATTTTATAACTAGCTTTTTTTTCTTCTTCTTTTACCACATACCATTTTTTACAACAATTTACTTTTAAGCACTTATTCCACTTTTATTTTATTATTCTTTGGCATAGGGCCATATTACTTTTAAAAAAAATAATGATATTGTTGGAGAAGTAATTTGATAATTGTTACTATGTTGTCAACATATGTTTTGAGGATAATTCTGATTTGATGGTAAATAATCATTTTAATTCAAAGCTAATGATTTCCCTCGATTCTTTTTTTCTTTAATGCATAAGTTAAATGACATATTCATTAAGAAAAGTTTCAGATAATAATAAGTTTATTGGCAAAAGTGATAATATATATATATGTAATAATAAACATTTTAGCCCTTTTATCTTAATTCAACTATTCCAAATTATTATAATATCTACTTTTTTTTACTTAGCTTTAATAATATCTTAAATATCTTTTATCTTTTTTCAATGCTTCAAATGCGTATTCTTTTATTATTCTAAAAACCTTAATCCATCCGTCTAATCTCATAAAACCCATTAAATTACTTTTTTCATTTTATTCTGAAACTAAATTCTTTTTGTTTCGAATGTTTTTTAATAGCATTTTTTCTCTGATGTTCTATTTCCCATAATTCCTTGCAAAGCCCGCCAACATTTGTTTACGTTATTAATCTGACGCGAGATTAAAGAGTTCATCATCAACGTCACGCGTACTCCCCTTTCGGGTTGGTGCTTTCACTTGTAATGTATTCATACGCTTGAATTTTTCGCAATTATTTTACCAGTTGCAATTGTTCGGAGAGGGAAGAAATTCACTATTATTGAGTTGCTTAAATAATCCATGACACCTAGCGAGCTTTGTTTCCTGCATCTTCGTCATGCTGTTCTAATATTCAACATCTAGTGGTTTACATTTTAGGACATAGCAACGATCCGAATATAGCATGTAGTGGAGTCGGTGCATTTTATGATCATCTATTAAATATTTCGTGATTCTAAAGGCTCCAGTTAT
The DNA here is from genome assembly GCA_963932465.1 of Maratus speciosus. Classification (NCBI taxonomy): domain Eukaryota; kingdom Metazoa; phylum Arthropoda; class Arachnida; order Araneae; family Salticidae; genus Maratus; species Maratus speciosus. The sequence goes on along the minus strand of OZ010788.1, from coordinate 373,899,239 downwards.
TATTCACGGGAAACTACCATTGAACTTCGGCCCTATCTTCCTCTCTTAACCACGATTTTACCACTGCAAAACTTTGATTTCTCAGTTACGTTGGATAACGAGTGTATGTCTGCTGCTTAAGACCGATATCTTTATATCTTACTTGTGAATACGTATCATATATATATACATATTATATCTATACTAGTGTATAACCCCCTTCAAAAATGACGGAATGTGAATGATAAATTTCCAAAACAATAATTAAAAAAATATTTTTCTGACTAATAAAAAAAAAAAAAAAAGATGCCTCATGCATTCTGTTAATCAAAAAGTATTATCCTTTGATTTTTGATAATTAGAACGAAGATATTATGTAAACTACAGTTTAAAATCATATTTTAAATATTTCAGAATAGAACAGGAAAAGATCAAAGTTGCATTGCATTTGAAACATATGTATATGTATATATATACACACACACACACACATATATATATATGTAAATTATTAAAGGAAAAATTATGATTAATTCTATAAAACTTTTTATAAAATATTTTACATATTCATATTGCATGTGTAATTAATGTTTTTTTTTTGGCTCCGATTTGTGTATTTTAGTTTTAAAATATCAAAACACATATTTTTTAAAATTTTACATTTTATAACATCATAGTACTTTATCCCCCCCCCCCCCACCTCTCTAACTTTTATAATATAAAAGAAATTTACTAATGACATAATTTTTAATTAAAGAAATAATTTATCCCAAATAACATTCATCAAAGAAAAATTTATAAGCAAACAACATTGAAAAATACATAAAATAATCTCTGAATTTTAACATTTTCATATTTCAAATCTGGCTGCCATAATTGTAAATATGTATAAAAAAAATATAACATTAACAATTTTTAGTTTCTATGGTTATTATTAAATAAAAAAAATCCATCATTAAGCAAAGTAAATAAATTGTATTTTTTAATTGTATTTTCAGATTATTAAAATATCAATTTTCTTCTGTTCTATAAAAAAATTTAAATGACTGAAAAACATAAATATTCAGTAAAAAATATATAGGTAAATAAGATATTTTAAAATTACTTTGCATAAATATTTATTAATAAATACGTATAATCTGTAAAAATATGAATTTACAGATAATAGATGGAGCCACGCCTAGAACAAAATTGTTGGGATTTTCTGTATGAACATTTGCATTTTCTAAATTTTAAAACTAAAAAACATAAATCTCAGTTACAAATAACTTAATTACATTTATGCAAATAATACCTCTTTTATCAATGTATCCAAATCAAGGGATGAAAACTTCAGAAAAAAAAATATTTATTTTATAATGATTTTTTAATATAACTTCGTAACATTAGCGGCTCAGCCTTATGTAGCCATCATGTAGCATCAGGTAGTAATGCTAAAACGATCCTTAAACTTAAACTATAGAAAACAACAATAAAAATAGATTTGATTGAATAAATTCAAATCCACCGCGTTTTCAAAACAGCCTTTAGAAAGATCAACAAAAATGTTAAAACAGTAAAACACACGTTGCCAGTTGGCAATCAGTACAGTACAAATAATTTGGAGCAATGATTCTCAAACGTAAATGACTCACCTCAATTTTTTTTTTTTTTTTTTTTTTCAACAATAATAATAATGATTAGCAAAGTGAAATGAACTTTCTGAAAATTTCACATTAAATTTTAATATGCTAATTATATGAAAATATTAACTTGTATTTTTAACAAACTTCGATTGTTTATATTAATTGACGATAGATGGCTGCAAAAATAGTTTTTGAAGGTTTTAAACAAAATTAAAATATTTAAAACTTTAATAAGCTTCTACAAATATTTTAAGAACAAAATCAGATAATTAACCTGAATTTTTTTTAATGAAGCGTTCAAAGATTCATTCATTTGTTTCAGTATGCGGGAAGTGTGAATGGCAACAGTGTTCTTTTGTTTATATCTAGTAATCTGATGTTTATAATAGCTTATTTTTAATTTTGAACTTAATACATTATAATTGGATATGATATACATGTTTTAGTGAAAATATGCTGAACAGACATGATTTCAAATAGAAAAAAATTATCATTTGGCTGTCACATGTTAAGATATGTTTTTCATTAAGCCAAACATGGCGTTTAGCTACTGTCGATTCGCACACTGGAGTGGTCCGCACCGGCATAGTTACCGACAATTTTCTGAACTCAGATTTTATTATAAGTAGATGTATCTGTTTCTTGGCTTGAAATTAGGGGTCTTCCTTTTTTGGCAGAGTGCCAAACCTAGTCTGTCTGGATTGTGCATTGAGCAAGCAGTAAACCGTTAGGCAGAAAAGTACCAAAATGCGTCTAAATTTCCAAAATTCGATGCCGATTAGGCGGCAGAAGGTCTTAACTTAGAATTCAAAAACAAATTTTGGTTTTTGTTGTTCAAACATCGTACCTTTTAAGCACTACCTAAACCGATCAACGAAATCTGTGATCATTTATTGATTTTTGTATTTTAATCATTTTTAGTCAAATTTTCGGAACTTTCGTCCCAGTGAGGCCACAGAAGATATTAAACCCACTGGTTTAAGATTCCGCAATTTTTTTACTGAAGGAAGTTGACAAATTTTTAGGACTACCGCTAAAAGATTTGAGAAATTTCGATTTTTTTCAATACACCGTAATATATATATATATATATGTATCATTTTTGTCATGCGATAACACTCGTATTTATAAACCGATTTGGATGAAATTAATTGTATGCATAGTACACAAAAATCTCTCGACCGAGTTCGTTGGCCAACTTCATCCGACATCATGTTTTAAAATGGCGAACAATTAAATAATAAAATAAATTAAAATTTAACAAGTGGTGCAAATAAATTAAAAACGGAAAAATATTTTTTTCTTAAGAGTTTGACCTTAATACAAGGATTCCGAAGCATGTTTTGTTTTGTCTTTATGTTAAAAATTGACTCAGATATAGCAGTTTGAATTTCTAGGTTGGCTGTCATTTTCAAACAATCTTAATTTCGCCATGCTGTAACCCTGTTATTTATAAACCGATTTGGATAAGATTAAGTATGTGCATAGTACACATGAATGTCTCGACCGAGTTCGTTGGCCAGCTTCATTCGCAATCTTGTTTCAAAATATCGGCTATTAAAAATATTATCAAATCGCAATGCTTAAATATTATTAACATCCGCTAGCTTCAAATTCTCGCCAAGCTTGACGGCAGTTGGCGAAATATCGCCAAATTTGTCGACTAAAAATAAGTCAGCACAAATTATGCCAACTTGGCGATAGCTTACTCATTTGGCGCAATTCTCATTAAAATTCAGTATTGACGAATATTCTTATATCCGGTTTGTCGCGTTTTAACTTCTTAAAATTTGAGTAAAATTAGCTTCGATTAAAATTTGGAAAATTTTAAAACCAAGAAATATGAAAGCTACTTTTTTTTTCCCGGCACAAGCTGAAAGGACTTCTTAGGCTTGTATCTGTATTCATTTGCACCCATTAATATGACGACACGTAATCTCTCAAAAGCCAGAGCTAGTTTATTTGTCTTTCTATTTTTCACAGAACATCAGTAGTTCTCCGCTAAAATAATATTTCTTATATTTGAAACTTGACAATATTTTATATTTTACTATTTAAGTAGTAAGAGTAAACAATTATGAGAAATGTCTTGAATCATGTATACCCCTCACCCATTTTATAATGTGATACAAGGTTAATAGAGATATACAGATGCAGAATCTTGTATGATGTTTGAATCTTGACCAAATTGAAATTACTAGTTATTTCAATCCAAATTCTCAAATTTCGTGCACAATGGGAGTGCCATAATTTTTATAAAATTTCTTTTCGTAGTTAGTGTTCAAGTGCCATTTTTAATCCTTGGTCGGGTGCAACCGACCAGATATTCCAGCTTAGAAGATTTAGTAAGGAGGCTACCTCCAAAATTGCGTTATTTTTTCTTTCTTTGAGGTTAATAAATGAGATTTTAAAAACACATTCCGAATAACCTCTCCTTATAGATCGTAATGAAGATCTCCATTCACTGTAAGAGCGTTATAGTTGAGGGCTTAAGAATGATAGACTAGAGAGAGGGATGGAGAATGATAGATTCTGACGGGCTCGGGGTAAGCATAGTACGCCAACTAATATGTAAAAAATCCTCTTTTTTTCTGTCTGGTAAGTCTTAAATCCTTTATAAAGAACACAAGGAAGATTGATTTTTATTTAATTTTCAAAACTTTGTTTATAATTAGATATGTGATAATATACTTTTTTGTATAATTTTAAATCAACAAGTATACTGCAATTTTTTGTTTTGTTCTAAATTTAAATATATTTTTTTTTCTAAAATAACCCCTCCTACGTCCACATTATGCGGTTTTATAAATGCATTACACTGCAATAGCAGCTTAAAAACGTTATTTACTTTACTGAGGCTGCTTTATGAATGTAGATATATTTACCTGGGATTACGACAAATTATTGGCAAATGAAAACTTCAAAATATAAGGGAAAGTAAAATGCATCAATAGCCTTAAAAATGCTGAAATAAATTATTTAGATTTTTATAAAATCTTTTAATCAAGATTTAGTTATATTTTTCATATGGACGTTCATAGGCAGTACAATACAAAATGACTAGTACATCTTTCGTTTGGTATAATTCAAGAGATTGGCTTCTCTCGAAAACACAAATATATATATACTAGCAAACCCCGCGGCTTTGCTCGCGTAATATTTGAAATATGCCAAGTGATATTTATATGTCTAATTTTTATTAAAAGGTACTAACTAAATTTTTATTTTATTAAAAGGTAATATTTTATTTTATTAAAAGGTACTTATTACTTTTAGGAATAATTAAAAAAAATTACTATTTAAAACACAGTTTGATTAAATATCATTGTTACACTGCATAAGGCAGAATTCACACTTAAATTAATAAAACGAAATAAAACTAAATAAATAATAATTTAGAAAATATTTTGAAACTTTTATGCTCAATTAATACGCCCATTTCAGTATTCATTTGAAGTTTTGAATTTTTTAGAAACCATCTTCTTACATCTTAAAATTAATCATCATGTCAAATTCCAAGTCCTACCACCTCTGTCAACATAAAGGGCTATGTTGAAATAGGAACCGTCACCATTAATTTGCCAACATTAATTTTGAAATTGGTTTATTATTTTCTAATATTCCACAGAAACGTAATTTAGAAAGCTTTTAAAGGCCTTTTTTAGAGCGTTTGTTGTTCCTGTGAATCCCAGGTGGTAGAATCATCGGCATAAAATATAGCCTGTGTAGGATCAGAGACTGTTACCATTGATTCGCAACTATTACTTTTATATTTGGTTTATATTTCATGAAATAGCGTAGAAATCGTAATTTAGGACTTTTTTAGAATGCTTTTCGCACCTCCCCTTCACTTCACCCCTTTTTAATTCGAATTTATTTTCGACAGTCCTTCGAGGGCATTTATATTTTATAAGTAACTACCATGCCATATTTAAAGTTTCTAGCCTTTTCAGTATCACAGAAATCGCAATTTAGAAAGTTTTTAGCGACTGCAACCCTCTGGTGGTAGTGGCACAGACATAAAATATAGCTTATGTTTGAGCAGGTTCTATCACCAACAATTTGTTATCATTATTTTTGTAATCGGTTTGGTATTTGAAAAGATTACATAAAAATTGTAATTTATAACGCTTTTCGCTCACTTCATCTTTTTAAATTTGAAATTTTCTTTCGACAGCTCATAGAAAGCAGTTGCATCTTGTAAGTAAATAACATGCCATACTTCAAAGTGTTAGATCCTTCAGTTATGCAAAAAACGCGAATTAGAACATGTTTTGCTTTTTCAACTCTCAGATGGTAGTGACAGCAACATAAAATATAACCTATGTTATAGCAGGGACTGTCACCATTGATTTGCAACCATTACTTTTGAAATAGCTTTGGAATTTCCTGAGATTGAGTAGAAATCGCAATTTAGAACGTTTTTAGAACGCTTTTCGCGCATTTTCACCCCTTTTTAAATTTCCAATTTTTTTAAACTGTTCTTAAAGATCATTTATATGTAATACATATGTACCTTGCCTAATTTTAAGTTACTAGCCCCTACCGATCACAAAAATCGAAATTTGGAACGCTTTTTTGCTCCTGCAACGTCTAGGTGATAGTGATACCGACGTAAAATAGCGTCTATGTTAGAGCAGAGGCTGGCAGCATCAATTTCTTAACATTACTTTTGAAATCAGTTTGATTCTTCCTGAGATATTGGTTACAAATCGGCATTTAGAACGTTTTTAGAACGCTTTTCGCTCATTTTGCTCTTGCATCTCCTCTATGTTAGTGGAAACATATGTAAAATATAGCCTATCTTGGAGCAAGATCTGTCACCATCATTTTAACACCATTATATTTGAAATCGGTTCAGTATTTCCTGAGATTGCATAGAAATTGCAATTTAGAACGTTTTTTACAACGCTTTTTGCGCATTTTGACCCCCCTTTTAAATTTCGATTTTTTTTAGGAAATGTCCTTAGAGATTATTGATATCTTATAACTACCATTCTAAATTTTACGATTCAAGGCCCTTCCGTCACGCAAAAACCGCAATTTAGAACGTTTTTCTCCTGCAGCACCTTTGGGGTAGTGGCACCGACATAAAACATAGCCTATGTTGGAGCAAGGATTTTCACCATCATTTTTGACGCCATTATTTTTTAAATCGGTTTGGTATTTCCTGAGATTGTGTAGAAACTACCATTTAGAACGTTTTTAGAACGCTTTTCGCGCATTTTCAGCCCTTTTAAATTTCGAATTGTTTAAGAACTGTTCTTAGAAATCCTTTATATCTAATAAGTAGCTGATACTTCAAATTTCATATTTCTAGGCCCATCAGTAACACATAAATCGCATTTTTAGAACGTTTTTTGTTCCTACACCCCCTTTGGGATAGTGGCACCGACATAAAACATAGCCTATCTTGGAGCAAACGTTGTCACTATCATTTTGACACCAATATTTTTTAAATCGGTTTGGTATTTCCTGAGATTATGTAGAAACTACCATTTAGAACGTTTTTTAGAACGCTTTTTGTGCATTTTCACCCCTTTTAAATTTCGAATTGTTTAAGAACTGTTCTTAGACACCATTTATATCTTATAAGTAACTAATATTCCAAATTTCATATTTCTAGGCCCTCCAGTAACGCTAAAATCGCATTTTTAGAACGTTTTTTGGTCCTGCACCCCCTTTGGGGTAGTGGCACCGACATAAGATATAGCCTATGTTCTAAGTTGGGCGAACAGCATCATTTTGATACCATTACTTTTGGAATCGGTTCGGTAGTTCCTGAGCTTATCTCCGACAAATAAACAATTTTTACCTCTTTATAATAGGAGTATGATAGGAATTTCAACTCAAAAATCACATTCGCCTACAGTAATTTTACGCTTACAGTTACAGTCAAATATTGTGTTTTGGTAAAACTAGCTCTTGCAGCGAAGCTGCAACCCTTCGTTCAGCGACATAGGCTACTCTGGCCCCAGACTTGCGCACAACTGACCCGGAGCGAGCCCTCCCTAAAAAAGTTTCCTCGCCGTGCACCCGCCGTCAGAGTGCGCGGTAGCCCAAGGACTTCGCGCTGCCCAACGCACGCCACGAAGCCCTGTGCCCAAGAGTTGGATGTCCGGTCGCAACGACAGAAACCCCACTCGGTTCGAGGAGCGTGGTGGTTCCTTCTCTTGGTCTCTTCGCAGTTCACCCCGACGACCTGCAGGAAACGAACACCTATATAGGAGTCGAGCCCACAGCCCAATGCCGAGGATCCCAGTTGATCAGGGAGTTGTTTGCTCGGAGGGGTTGCTGTACAGAGGTCCCTCAGTAAGGCCATAGTCTAGTGAAAAATTACATTGTATTCACACTTTGTTTTATGCAAAAGTTATCAATATTATGAGCAGAAATGATAGTAATTGACTCTAATAGCATTTAAACACCAGAGAGGTAGATGCTCTATTTTTCGGATTGCGGCTTACACTAAAAAAAGCGAAACTTTTTTTGATCTAGAAAATATAGTAAACTTTGAACGGTAATTTAGAATAACCTTTTAAGATTTACCAATGATTCCGAAAAGCAAAAGTAAAATTCCAATTATAAACATCGGTATTCTAACAAGTTGTTCCTTCTTTATATTCATCACGCGTAAATTTTATTAACATATTTTCGCATCATGTGTCTAATCGTTTCAAAACTGTCATCTTAACATATTTAAGCGAATCTTTGAAGTAATCGTACCATATGGTAATCACCATGTATTATTGATAGTATCCTCACTATCTTTCTGTAATTCTCAAGATTGTTGCCACCGCACAGCAGCAGAGAACAGCAGTAAATGGGAAATAACTAGGAGTGTTCAATCTAGCTATCTCAATTTATGGGTTCTCCATGCGTTATGGAAAAGGGTTTTTTCTTGTATATAAAAGAAATTCTGAAAGACTATGAAGCACTTGTTTGTATAAACGGAAGAGTATTTTGTTTATGAAAAGATTTATCATACTTAATTTTCTTTTTTATATTTATGCTATTACATACTCAGGTTATTGATGTTGCTCAATACGAATTACACTTGATTAAAAAAGAGTATTTTTTCCCAATTTCAACTTGTGTTAGAATACTGTTACGATTGAAAAGTTCGAAGATTGGAATTCGAAACAGATATTATTCATGATGTTTTGCAGTAATCCCCTTCAATATAATCTTTTTCTGTAGCTATGAATTTGTGCCAGTGCAAACACGTTTCTGAAAACCTTTGGAAAAGATGGTTTTCATTGTCACCATTCCAGCTTAGACAACCATAGATGCTTTCTTGAAGGGTTCTTTTTAAACATCTTCACTGGACTAGTTTCTGTCTGAATGTTCTACTTCTGAAATATGAAATTGGAATTTATTTGTAAACGTATTCCCCAAAAACTCTAGCAGAATTTAATATTAACACATTGTTATTCAAATGCCATTATTGCTTACGACGAAAGCAACTCTTTATAAGATATGAATTTTTCGGAAAATCCCTGCATTGAGGAAATGCTTATTTTTCTCATAGTCTGTCATATCATATGTGTCTCTCTACTCCACGATAAAATAGTCCTCCTATCGCTAAATACTTGGTGTAGATAGAAAACAAATCTCCAAACTTTTTTTTATGCTAGTAGTAAATATATACTGATAGATATTAAAATATCTTCATAAGAAATAAATATACAAAAAATTTCTCAGCAGCAGATCTTCTATTTCTCTGAGAACAAAACACGAATGCACAAAAGAATTCCATTGTACTAAATTGGAAAATGTATCTTTTGAATGGAATTTGTAACATAATACACATAATAATGTAACATAATAAACATAATAGAGGAAAACAGAAGAGAGGGCAATTTCTGTACGTACGAATATGTTTTCCTTCTAGTCTTTTCTAATTCTTTCCCCATGTTGTCAGTTAACGAGAAATCGAAATTATATGAAACAACTTCTGCAATTGTATCGATTTATTGTTAACAAGATTTTCTTTCACTTAAAGTAGTTTTTCTCTCATTTAGAAGAAATGTATCTATAATATTTTTAACTTTTGATGTAAAAACCATCCTGATTGCATTAAGATTTTGCTTTTATCTTAAACAAGAAGATTCATTTATGTAATAAATTACGAAAGTCTTTTTACAACTAAAAGAACGTAACTTTAAATTTTGCTGTAATGTATGTAAAAAAAGGCAAAACGAAGAATACATCTCTTATTAAACTAAATACAACCATATTATACTTTATTTGGATGAAAATTCTTGAGGATTTTATTGAGTTAAAAAATACGAGTTTTTCTTAAATAAAAATTATATGAAGTATTAAAAAATGTTCAGAAAAATAAAAAGTTTTAGAAAGTTTTAAAAACTTCTACAATATTAATATGTATGCTAATGACTACATGCTTGAAGCTAAGTGACTTTATTAGTCATTTGTTGCATAAAAAAGATTGTTCAATTTTGACAGGTTGTATTATTACTGCTTGTAAGATAAACTATATAAAAACTATAGAAAAAATCGAAGTTTATATGTATTTATATTTTCTCCCCCTATTTAAGCTTTATTTCCACGCATTCTTACTTATTCCTTTGATTTGTACATAAGCATAAAAACAAAATTATATGGATTTTTTTTTTTTTTTTTGTTGCATCTAATAACAAAACAAGACAACAGAAAAAAGCATTACAAAGACTACATAGAAAGCTGAACTTAAGTATATAAAAGATATTCGTAATAAAAAAATGTATTTAGGTTAATTCAACAGATACATTACCACATTCAAGAGCACAAAAAATTCATAAATCAGTGTATTTTATCTGTGATTACTGACAGTTCGTCGATCATTGCTTCAGTCGGATGTTCGTGACGTTAGAAAATAGCGTAGCAGCCTGTAGGTAGTAGGCGTAGAATAATAGTTGGATGCTAAAAGTGTAGATTTTTCATAATTGAAACATCATTTAATTTTTTTAATCTTTCGTTACTATTTATTTGTCTGATCCATTAGTATGACTGTGACTTTATATTAAATTAATAAAGAAAATAATCAGAAAGCGTGTAAAAGCATGGGGCAGTTGAAAGACCCTAGACCTACTGTGTTAAATTAATGTACTTGTTTCTGTAACATAAACATTTAAGTGAATAACTCATCATCAAATGGCATAAATTCAACGAGTTATGTTTAGATAAGCATTATTAGTCTGGACAGCTCATGACTGCGATCTCATCAATCATTGTAATCTAGTGAGAAACCATCAACTGAATAATCACTTCAACTTAAATAACTTTAGAGTTATTTATTGCTGTGAACTATTAGTATCAAATATACATTTCTTCTAAATAATTGCTGTTATTTAGGAAAGCCATATCTCATGTTTAAATATTTACTTAAGACATTATCTTTCGTTTTCTTATTGAAATAACTTTGTTTATTAATGTCAAGAACACTTTCAAGGACACTTCCTGGTTCTGATTGCTTCCCAGAGCAACTACACTAGAAGAAGGAGATGGAGTTGAGCCTTCAAACCAAACCCAAGCAGCAAAACATGTTTTAACTGTGACATTTTAATTTCGCAACCGGGCATCCACAAAGCCTGGCTCCTGTTAAACCTAACAAAACGCATTTCTGTACATGCAGGAAGATGTCAATATATGTTTTTTTCAATATATAATTTTATTTACATCTCGTGTTAATTTACTAGTTCGATAAACACATACAGTTTTCCGTACATTAGTTTTTGGAGGCACGCGGAGTTATCTTGATACTTTTTCAAGTTTGGATTATTCCTCATCATTGCAAGTATACTCTCATACCAGGAATACATTTTTGATACGGAGAGCTATTCATCGCCTCATCTTACTGCAGTTTTAATAAAGTTTTCACCATTCTTATTTGGGATTACAACAGCCAACGGAGCACCTCGCATCACATTTATCATAGATAAGTACATTTTATCTTCTTATTATTTTCGGTTTGGCTTTTGTTTTTTACGCTATTCACCTCATTATTTGAATAATGAGTACCGATCCAGAAGATGCAAAAAAGCTGCTGAACAATTGAAAAAAGCAGCCATAAATTTACGTGGCAGAGCTAAATCTGCTCTAACAAGAATAAACAACTTTATTAACTCTGAGCAAACGTTTCAAAAGAATGATTTATACAATAAATTAGAAAAATTAGAGACAGTTTACTCAGACTTTGACAAATATGATGCTCAATTACCAGCTGAATCATCTGAAATTAATGAATTTGAGAAAAAAAATATTATGAAACCAAAGCCAAACTGCAAACGGAACTTGAAAAAGTTACTGTAAATGTGCATGCACAATCTCAATTGATAAATGAACAGATTCCAGTTGTTACTTCTACTATTTCTAACAATTTATTAGCCATAAATTTACGTGGCAGAGCTAAATCTGCTCTAACAAGAATAAACAACTTTATTAACTCTGAGCAAACGTTTCAAAAGAATGATTTATACAATAAATTAGAAAAATTAGAGACAGTTTACTCAGACTTTGACAAATATGATGCTCAATTACCAGCTGAATCATCTGAAATTAATGAATTTGAGAAAAAAAATATTATGAAACCAAAGCCAAACTGCAAACGGAACTTGAAAAAGTTACTGTAAATGTGCATGCACAATCTCAATTGATAGATGAACAGATTCCAGTTGTTACTTCTACTATTTCTAACAATTTTAAATTACCTAGGCTAAACATAGAACAATTTAATGGTGATTTTAAAAACTGGTTGTCATTTAAAGATTTATATTTATCATTAGTTCATAATATTGACAGCTTAAGTAATATACAGAAGAAATTTCTCCTTCCATAAATGCAGTTCAAACATCTTTCGCACTTTTGCCCGCTGCTAGTGTATATATAAATGATGGCATGGGTCAAATGCACACTTTAAGAATCATGTGTGACAGTGGATCGGAGTCTACGTTTGTTTCTGAATCCTGCAGGAAAATGTGAGGAATTAAAAGGAAAAATGCTAGGTTTCCCGTAAAAGGTCTGTCTAATTCAAAGATCACAGTAACTAAGGGTCACCTAATACTTGATCTCTGACACCAAGTTGTCTGTGAAGGCATTTATTTTAGATGATTTAACTGCTCCGTTACCTGCGGAAAAAATACATGAAAAACATTTTTAACATTTAAAGAATATAAACTTAGTGGATCCACATTTCGGGGCACCAAATAAAATAGACATTATTTTAGGATATGATTATTTCTTTTCTATTTTGCTTCATGATCAAGTAACAGATACGCAGAGCAATTTAATTGCTAAAAATTCAATTTTTGACTTTCTCGTATCAGGGAAAATTCCACATTCTAGTGCATCTCAAAATTCGATACATAATTTACATATTTATGAAATTAATATTGATAAAGAATTAAAGCGTTTTTGGGAAGTAGAAGTATTTAATAAGAATACTCAAATTTTGTCACCTGAAGAGCAATTTGTTGAGTCACATTTTCAGGAAAATTATTCAATTAATTCCGAGGGTTAAGTTACCTTTTATTCAATCTAAATCAGAATTAGGTAATTCTAAACCTGCCGCAATTTCCCGCTTGCTTGCTATGGAAAGGAAATTTAGAGAAAAAACAGAATTTGAAAATCAGTACATAGAGTTCATGTACGAATATGAAGAATTAGATCACATGGAATTAGTTGAACAAAATGATATTAGTAATTATGGAAATGAACACTACTTTCTTCTTCATCATGCGGTTATAAAATCTTCTAGTATTACTACTAAATTAAGAGAAGTTTTTGACGCTTCATGCAAAACTTCAAGTGGTGTTTCCTTGAATTCCATTTTGGGTGTAGGCCCTAAGTTACAGCGGGACATTTTTGAAATCTTACTTAATTTTTGATTTCCGAAAATAGTCTTTTCTGCGGACATAGAAAAAAAAATGTACCGCAGATTTTGGTTGCCGAAGAAGATCAGATTTATCAACAAGTAGTTTGGAGGTCTAATCCTAAGGAGGAAATAAAAAATTACAAATTGAAAACTGTCACATATGGTTTAGCGCCAGAATTTTTCTGGCAACTAGATATATGAAAGAAATCGCTCATGATTACACAAAAAATGCTTGCATTTCGCGCATGTTAGAGGAAGATATGTACATGGATGAATTATTAGCTGGTACAAATACTTTTAGGGAAGCAATAGAAACTTGCAAAGAAATTACAGATTGTTTAGACGCGCATGATTTCCACTTAAGGAAGTGGAATTCAAATTCACAGGAATTTCTTAATTAATTTATAGATTCTTCTAGCACTGAATAAAATTTTGAAATAAGTTGAAATAATAAAGTTCTAGGCTTAAGCTGGAACTCTTCATCAAATAGTTTTATTTTCATAACTGCACTAACACTCACTCCACCTCTTACAAAGAGACATATTGTAGCTGAGTCTGCACAAATTTTTGACCCACTAGGTCTAATTTTACCCTGTACTGTAACTTTAAAGGTATATTATCAGAAACTTTGGCTTAAAAAGGGGGACTGGGACTCTATTATACCGCAACATCTTGCAGACGAATTGGTACAATTTCAAACTTCATTTAACGGACTAAATCAACTGTCTGTTCCTAGATGTGTCACGCTTTCATCCGGTAACCCATTTGAATTACACGGATTTTCTGACGCCTCAACACTGGCATATGCTGCCACAATTTATTGCCGACAAACTTATAACGGGTAAACTAACACTTTTCTCTTAATTTCTAAAACCAAAGTTGCTCCAATCAAACAGATTTCGGTGCCAAAATTAGAGCTTTGCGATGCGCACCTATTATCTAAGTTGTTCCATTCCGTCATGGAAACACTAAAGTGTTACAAGTTCGATATTTTCGCCTGGACGGACTCAAAGGTCGTCCTTTATTGGCTATCTGCACATCGCGTAAATGGAAGCCTTTTGTCGCGAATAGAACATCTCAAATTACCGAAATTCTGCCTACAAAGCACTGTAGACATGTCCCATCCAAAAGAGAACCTCGCAGATATCGTTTTACGTGGTATTGATACTAAATGTCTTCCAGGGTGCGATTTGTGGTGGAAGTGGCCTGGTTGGCTGGTTTTGGACCCATCCAATTGGCCCAAAGACGACTCAAATGCTGAGGAATTTGATGAGCAAATCAAAGTCGAACAAAGGTCTGATCCAATTTTTTCCTTTCACACCCGCACATGAAATGACCCATTCGATAATTTATTCCAAAAGCACTCTTCGCTTGCAAACATTATTCGCATTTTGCAGATTGCCAAAGATTTATAAAAAAATGCAAGAAGTCTAACAAAACAGAAATTTCTTCACCGCATCTTACTTACAAAGAACCAAAAGCTGTCGAAGAAAATATTGTTCGTTGGATGCAGAATTCTTAGTTTCAGGAAGAATTTAAATGTATCCAAGAACAGAAGGTTTTTTCAAAGAAATGTGCGTTACAGTCCCTCCACCCGTTTATTGACGATAGGGGTCTGTTACGGGTGGGAGGACGCTTACAAAATTCACAATTATAATTTACACAATTATAATTTGACTGCGATCATCAATCATTGTAATCTAATGAGAAACCATTTACTGAATAATCGCTTCAACTTAAATCACTTTAGAGTTATTTATTGCTATGAACTATTTGTGTCAAATATACATTTCTTCTAAATAATTGCTGTTATTTAGGAAATCCATATCTCATGTTTAAATATTTACTTATTATCTTTCATTTTCTTATAGAAATAACTTTGTTTATTAATATCAAGAACACTTCCAAGGACACTTCCTGGTTCTGATTGCTTCCCAGTGCAACTAAACTAGAAGAAGGAGATGGAGTTGAACCTTCAAACAAAACGAAAACAGCAAAAACATGTTTTAGCTGTGACATTTTAATTTCGCAAACGGACATCCCACAAAGCCTGGCTCTTGTTAAACCTAACAAAACGCATTTCTGTACATGCAGGAAGATGTCAATATATATTTTTTTCAATATATAATTTTATTTACATCTCGTGTTAATTTACTAGTTCGATAAACACACACAGTTTTCCGTACAGTACCTTTCCTCAGAAGTTACCAGAGACATTAACTTGAATTTATATATCAAATAGTCCAATTCCACAGTCGAGGCATACAATTAAATCTGTCTAAAACGGCATTTTTTAATACTGAGCAATGATCAATGTTCATAACATAAATAATTACTAATAAAGAGAAGTCAAATTTAAGAATAGATATTCTTTTGTTATTTAAAAAATATCTGGAATGAAAATCACTTTTAAATAACAAAAAACTTGCATTTTTCCAAAGAAAAACTTTTTTATAAATGTGTTGTACATATGTTTGTAACAAAAGTTCACTTCCCATTGAATAGAGCTATGTACAAAATATTAAGCAACATTACGAACAATAATCTGTATTAGTTTCTATTAAAAGGTACATCGAAGTTCAAAAAACAGCATTTTCAGAAAATTTAAGTTTATTTTATGTGTTGTTTATGTGCATTTTAAACACACAAAATTACTTAAATTGTTTTAACTTCACGTTGTCGTAGAAACAAAAGTAATAGATCATTACAAAGAGAAAAATGCAGTATTCAAAACATAAAAAAAAAAAATTAAATTTTTTCATGTATTTGCCCTTAACATAGGTTTTACTCTATTGGATACCTCTACAAAGTTTCAATTGTTGTATACCGTTTTTTTTCAGTTCATGTTTAATTAAGCAGATACACATTACTTGCTTTATTTAGGGGTAAATAAATCTGAACCTCTTGAGAACTTCTCTTGGCATTTTTAATACTGATACTTTACACTGATTACTGATACTTACTTGCTTTTAATACTATACAATGATCAAGTCTAAAAATATTTTATTTAATGTTAACGACGGTATTTAGCAGACTGTGCCCCCTATTTTCTTATCTTCCTGTTCCAATTTTTGCGACAGTGAATCTGATAACACTAATCATTATCCACTTTATGTGTTACCTACTGAATGTGTTTCACTTCAAGCCGAACACTGAAAAATTATGCTCATACTAGTGGGCTCTGCTCCCTGCAAGCTAGGCTCGCCAACCGCCGTTCAGACAGCTCTGAATCTAAAAACACGCTAATTTTATCGCGTTTATAAAGATTAGAGAAGATTGAATTATAATAAAAATAGACTGCGGCGATCTCCTTATAAATGGATTTCCATTCAACTCCCATTGATTGCGAAAATTTAACACCGAATCAGTTGCTATTAAGACATTCAATAGTTGCTTTCGTGTTTGATTAAAGAAGATCAGTTAAACATTTGAAAAGAAGCTAAAATGAAATGAATTAAGTAAACAAAGTCTTTGCCTCCCGGTATTTTTTAACAGCATTATAAAGCGATTAACATAATACTTTACAGGCATTTTAAATGTATCGTTTTAAATCTGACATAAGTTTCACAAAAGTTATCTTTCTATTTTTAGCATTCACATGAATATACTTTTGATTTTAAAAAAGGAAATATTATTATTCGCGGTGTCTTAGAATAGGGAACATTAATTAAAAATATCATCTCCAAATATGAAATTAATGTCCCGCATAGATATATTTAAATTGTTTGGCAGTATTATTATTTTGTCATTTTAAATGTGACGTATTTACTACAATTTACTGCTTTAAACGCATATTAATGTATTTATTATTTTAAAGTTTCCTTTCTCTTTTAATCATCACGTATAAATGTAATTTCCATGACATAAATTTCAATATTTTCCTGCTTTTAATACCTAGTCATTTAAAAGTAATTTTAAAGTTTTTTTTTTCCGTTGTTAATAGTCACGAGTAAATAAATTTTTAACCGTAAGGAAATATTATTCTTTGCGCTGTTTTTACAATTGAAAACAATATCTATAATAATAGTCTAAGTCATGTGACTATCATCAATGGTTCCGGGGGAACCACTTCGATTTTTATATTACAAGTGTCATTTTGGTACTTTAAAGTTAGACAGGCACTGGTGATAAGTCACCAAAAATCTATCGCCACCATTTCATCTATATTATAATAGTCCAATTCATTTAACCGCCATAAACAATTACGGGTGCTTACCTTTGCTTTTCTTATGAAAAGTTTCCATTTTTATTAAAAAAAAAAAAAAATAATTAAATAAAACTACATAAAATTTGTCATCATCGCAAAGAATTCTTGGTACAGTAACTTCCCGCTTAACCGTCCTAAACGGGACCGAGGGTTAGTCGGTTAATAGAAAAACCGGTTAAAGCAGAGACGTAAAAATAAATTAAATAAGTATCTGCATAATTTAATTAATTAAACCTGTACGATGCATTTAGTTTTTTTAATTTGTGATGTTTTAAAAAAGTACGTTTTTTCTATATTTTGTGAAATGCATACTAGTTATAATTAATTGAATAAAAAAAAATACCACTGATAACAAATAATGAAAATTATTTAACACAAATAAGATTATTGAAAATCGTGTCACACACCTTTATAAGAAATTGAAATTGTTCTTCATCTCTATAATAATAGCCAAAGTCATGTGACTGTCATCAATAGTTCCGGGCTGACCGCTTCGCTTTTTATATGCCAGGTGACCATTTTTTACATTTTTTATTTTTCTCGTGGTAAATTAAAACAATGCTTTGATATTGAAATTAATCTCTATAATAATAGCCTAAGTCATGTGACTGTCATCAATAGTTCCGGGCTGACCGCTTCGCTTTTTATATGCCAGGTAACCATTTTTTACATTTTTTATTTTTCGCGTGATAAATTAAAACAATGCTTTGATATTGAAATTAAAAGTCATGGTTTTTGGTATTATTTATTATTTATTATTTTTTTTTTCTTTTTCTTAAAAAAGGGAAAGAAAAAGTGCAAGTCATGAATTTCAAATTAAAATTATGTATTTTAAATAAAATTAGTGAAATTATTATATTAATGAAATATGAAAAAATGCGATTGGAAAGACAATGTTTGATGGTTTATCACTTGCGCCTGGCTAGCATAAAAAGGTACTACTTAGTTATACCGCCGACCCATTTCGCCAAATTATATAAATCACCAAACCACTCGCCAAATTCTACAAATTGACATAATTTTTATTTTAGATAGCGAAAGAACAAATAAATTAGTATAACATTAATAAAAATACAAATAAAACGTCGAAATAAAAATAACTTGATGACGTAAACACGTGTAACTTGCTTAAAAACAAGTGAATGTGACATTTACGATCAACCATTATTGATATTTAATCTTATAGTTTGACGATATATTTTTGGTCGACCAAGTAGTACCCATAAAAATACGGAGTTCTTGATTTCTCTACTAGAAACTTCTAATTTCGCGAAGTATTGAGAAAGTAAATTAAATTTTGGATAAAAGTAACATGGTACAATGCACATCTAACGGAGACCAAACTGGTCGCCAAGGGCGGCTAGTTATGTATATTTAAGTTATAGTCCAGGCAATAGAGACCGTAAAGGGGCTCTACCTACCAAAATTCATGGTAGTTCTGGAAAAAGGCTTACTATATGTTTTTTGGGTCGCTGAATCCGAATTTGTAACTTCCCACCAAAATTTCCCCCGGCAACACCCCCAAATTTTGGTAAAAAGACCTCCCCCCCCAAAAAAAAAAGTTTTTATTAAAAAAATCATTTTTTAAAAATTCTTTTAGGGAAAAAGTATCTAGAAATTCAGAAAGTAGACAAAATTTGCAACAAAATAGATATATGACATTATGACTTAGGATAAAGGGGAAGGGGGTAACTGCCTCGGAACATGCACGCAGTGCTGCCTGAAGTAAGTTGCGCAATTACACTTAACCACTCACACGTTTACATTCGCCCTCCCATCTCCCCTCCGAACTTTATCTATAAGGTCTACTTTAAGTTTTTTGGGTCGCGGAATCCGAATTTTTAACTTCTCCCCAAAATCCCCCCCCCCCCGAAAACCGCCCAAAATAGATGTTTTTAACTTACATTTCTTATTATTTTAGGGGAAAAGTATTACGAAATTCAGAAACTTGACAAAATTTGCAACAAATAGGAAATATGATATTATGACGTAGGATGAACCGGGAGGGGAAGGGCTGCCTCTGAACATGCACTGCGGCGCTACGTGCACTAAGTTATGAAGTCCAGGCAATAGGGGATTTTACCTGGAAAAATTAATACTAGTTCTGGATTTCGACTCACTTTATGTTTTTTGGGTCGCTGAATTCGAATTTGTAACTTCCCACCAAAATTTCACCCAGCAACCCCCCGAAAAATTGATTTTTTGAAAAAATTTGGTTTTTGAGAATAGCGCGCGCGGAATGTTCCGAGGCAGCCCCCCTCTCCCCGTTTATCCTATGTCATAATGTCATATATCCTATTTGTTGCAAATTTTGTCGAGTTTCTGAATTTCGTAATGCTTTTCCCCTAAAACAATAAGAAATTTAAGTTAATAACAATTATTTTTTTTGAAGGGGTTCGGGGGGGGGGGATTGAAGTTAAAAATTCGGATTCAGCGAACCAAAAAACTTAAAGTTAACCTTATAAGGAATGTTCGGATGTGAGATGAGAGGGCGAATGTAAACTTGTGAGTGGTTAAGTGGAATTGCGCAACTTAGTCCACGCAGCACCGCGCGCATGTTCCGAGGCAGATACACCATCCCCCTTCATCCTAAGTCATGATGTCATATATCTAATTAGTTGTAAATTTTGTCTACTTTCTGAATTTCTAGATACTTTTCCCCTAAAATAATAAAAATTTGATTTTTTGAATAAAAACCTTTTGGGGGGGCTTTTTACCAAATTTTGGGGGAGGGGGGGTTGCCGGGGAAATTTTGGTGGAAATTTACAAATTCGGATTCAGCGATCCAAAAAATATAATGTAAGCCGATTTCCAGAACTACCATTAATTTTGCTAGGTAAAATTCCCTATTGCCTGGACTATTAATTATCTATAAAGAAATCAGTGACCTTCTTCTGTTGAAGGGAAGATAGCAGATATTTTGCAGCATAATCTTTCCATCTCTTTAACATCATAAGTTTAACTGAGGAAGCTGTTAGCTTCTGCTCAACATAGCGTAGCACCAACTCTAATGTTTTTAGTCCATCCGTATGTGGAACTTTAGCTGTGCCAACTTCAATTGGATCAACATGAGTTACAGTCCTAATTATATTCTCGTCAAATAATATCTCATGCTTCAGATCTTTGTCAGACTCAAACAACTCTTATACATGTTCTACGGTAATCTCTTCGCATCCCTCAAGCTCTTTAAATGTTTGTACAAAATAGTTTGCAGATAGATCAGACATTATAGAGTTCAGGGGGGGGTGGGTCCACTTTTGACCATTAAAAACACAAAATCTCTAATCTTCCGAGGGGACATGTCATTCTTTCTGGGAGTGATTGTCCCCCCCAGGGGCACAGCCTGAATGCAACGCTGGTGAAGGTCAACGCGCATTCATTTAGAAACGATGTTCGTCTATCTGAATTTTGCCTCCTTCCTCTCGGGATAGCACTTCTACTCGAAAGCGTAAGCTGAGTTCCCAAAGCCGTAATCCCTGATTTTTGTCTGATGTTAGCGAAAAGTGTCGCCCAGTAAAAGCGGAGTTACGGTTAAGAGTATGCCGGTTAAAATGGAGGCTACTGTACTTTTATGTTAGCCGGGTGCAAATCTCGCCAATAGCTTTATTTAACTTGCCAGTAAGTATTTTTTTTTTTATTTTTCGAGTGGTAAATTAAAACATTGCTTTGAAGTTGAAATTAAATGTCATGGTTTGTTGATTATTTAATATTTTGCACAGATGTCATATATGCACGGGTTTGGAGTGTTTTTTACGAGAATTTGGCGAAAACCTCGTTTTCGAATACCAGTTACATATGTACTTTTAAAATATCTTTTATTATTTTTTAAATCAAATAACAATATATATGATAATCACAAAATAAAATGATGACAAAATAAAATAATTAATAACTCTTGAACAACAAATTTATAAAATTAAATTTTAAAATTAAAAAAAAAGAAAATAAAAGTAAATAAAAGTAAATAAGCATTTATTAATAAATAAACAACAATAGCCGGGTTACCATGTGAAGCAAAATATGTAACCCGGTGCATGACATATGTGCCAAATATTTTTCTTTTCGTTTCGTTTAAAAAAAAGAAAGAAAAGAAAGACATTAATTTTAAATGTTTCAGTTTTAAATGAAAGTTTTGTATTTTAAATAAAATAAATGAAAGGATTATATTATAAATGAAATTAATGAAATACAAAAATAAATAAATAAATAAATAAATAAAAAATCAATGGGAAAAATGTTTGGCGATTTATCTCCTGCACTCCGCTAACATAAAAATACCGAGTTCTTGATTTTTCTATCATAATTTTCCGATTTGGCGAAATATTGGGCGAATATATTATATAATATTGGGCGAGATATATTACATAATATTTGACGAAGTATGTTGAATTATGAATAAAACTATCATGATACATTTCTTAGCATGCATTTAAGGGAAACCAAACTGATCGCCAAATTTGTTTATAATAATTACCTTTTATAAAATGAAAAATATATATATATGTTATGATTAAAATTTGAGTTGCCATCATTAGGGAAAAGTGTTTAAATTTAGAAAAAAAAATAATATCTCGAAAACTAATTCCAATTTTGAAATTCTAATACCAGTTTTGAAATCTGCAGATCAATACGGATTTTTGTTTTTAATTTCACCACATAATATTCCATATTTTAGGAGAAATCGCCATGAAACATACTCAGTCGTTTCATAAAATCGTTTTATTATTTCGTTTCATTAGGATTATATATATAGGGTAGATATTAAATAACAATATGTATTTTATAGTTAATACGGAATTCTGAACCGTTTAATAGACGTATTACAAGATATTTATTTAAAAGCAAAAACATATGCATATTCTTAGTAGGAAATACAACTTATTAATGTACACAGTATGTTGTATATTTACAAATTAAGAAAAATACTTACGCCTATTTTTTATAAAAATATTAATTTAATAATTATATTTAAACTATCATAAGCGCAACTGTAATATCAGTTAATCTAATAGCATTTTAAAGGAACAATTTGAAATAAATTTTATAAAGTTAAATCAAATTTATCAATTGGAGGGAGATTTTGATTTAATCTAAGCAGATAAGAGAAAAATAAAATTAACAACTAAATATATTATATAACAGAATGTTGCTTTAAGGGAAAGCTTTTCATGTGTAATAAAAATCCAATGCTACTAAGTAATGCTGTTCAAACATTTCATTTGAGTCACGTTTCTCTCTTGAGCCCCAATCAGTAACCCGTTCAGTAATTTTGTTCATCAATGTATTTTTCTTATATATTAATCATGTGATGGACATTTCAACACTCGAGGTAACCGGAACATTGATAAAGTTTAACTAGTAATACATTTCTTCCATACAAAGTTATAAATACATGCGTGAAAAATTCTTTTGAAATATTCATATCAGTATAATTGTTTAAAAGCAAAGTTTCCTTATGGATTATTTAAATTTTTATTACGATCTGTGAAACGTCAAATCATATCTACAAAAGAAATACGGACACTTAACTCAACTTTAACTCAAATATAACACTAACGATAACTCAAAACTTGTTTGACGCGATAAGCTGTAATTTAAGATTAGAATTAATATTCCAATTAATATATATATATATATATATATATATATATATATATATATATATGCATATATTCAAAATCAAAATCAATTTTTTTATTACTTTTTTTATCTTAGGAATTATTATTACAATTAACATATATATATATATATATATTTAAATAATTTCCAAATATATCTATTTTTGAAATTAATTTTCGACCTTATGAATTGTTTAAACAGTGATCAATTTTAAATGCTTCAGATATACGAATCTGAAATTACATCTCATTACATCAAGAAAGTATTTATTCACGCTTTGCTGTCTATTTTTAACACTAGAACAGCCGGCAATTTTAATCAAGTGTTAGAAAAGTATTTCACACCAGAATTTTTATTTAAAACTAGTTAACTTATTTGATTAGCTTATTTGTGTGTTTGCGCTCAAATCTGGGTTGCTACTGCAAAAAGATTCAGGAGAAAAGATCTTCAAAAGATTCAGGACGTTTGGAATAAAACCCGTCGTGGTATTACTCATTCTCCATGGTATCTTAAAAAAATTCTGCTATTCATAATGATCTCAAAATTCCTCCTATTCTTTCGGCCATTAAAAGCCAAGCCAATAAGTTCTTTGATGATATTCACAACATCTCCAATCCTGTTATTCAAAATTTAAATACCTATGATGAGAATGTCCGTTGGTGTAGACAAAGAGCAACACCCCATCTCCCAGAAAGCATTGACCCAGGATAATTTCCTAGTTCTATTTAGTTTGATAGGGCTTTTCCTTCCTGAACGCTTATATTATTTTGTAAATTTTTTATATATTCATGTATATATTCTTTTCTTTTATTTTTTATCGTATAAACTTTCTCTTTACCTTTTATTCAATCATTTTTTTATTGTAACTGTTTTTATATTTTAAAAAATGCATGGCGTCTGTAGATGCCTTTTATATTTTTTTCCGGCTTTTTCCTATCCGCATTTTCAGACTTTGGCTATGACATTAAATTGCTCCACATTTCATTGCTCTATTATAGGTATGGAGAGTCTCCAGAAACTCTGTTCCAGTTTCTAGTCCATGCGCAAGTGCTGCGTACATTTAACATATGTTATGAAAAAAATTCTGGTTCGAATCGGCTATTATCAATTTGACAGGGATCAAAATGACCTCTAATGGCGATTCTAGTGTTAATCGATTAAAATAAGATTAATATTAATAATTCCAATTTTTAAACTCTTATACTTCCTAAAGAATTTGACCAAATGAGTTTCAGTTTTTTACCCAAAGGTAACGTATAAGAAAAAGCCAAATATTCTGTCCAATTTGGATGCTTTCAATAGAAAGTATTTTAAAAACATCTACAGTTACTGTATTAAGCTTGTTTTTTAACTACATATTTTTTGCATAGTTTTGAAGTTCCTACATTACATATTTTCCTCAAACTAGCAACATAAACTCATAGTAACAGCCTTCGGAAGATCCAAAAATCTGTAAGCACTTTTGCAAAATAAGATGCCAGCATATACATATACAAGTATACTAAAAGCATTTGTTATGAAAATAAAATTAAGGAGAATCAAAGGAAGCACTGTTACAACAATTTTTCATGTTCGTACAGAATAAGAGGTACTGTTTAAAAGTCATGGTAGTTTTTTAAAGTAATTGATAATACGGAAATGTAATATTACCTATAATGAAATAATCTGATCATAATTGTGGTTTTGTAAATTTTAATATGAATCTTTAGGAACAGGACGGTTTCTCGGATAATTAAATCTTCCGCTAGCTCTTGAACAGACAATTTTTGATCAATGTAGTTATAATTTATATTTAATAACCATTTAATACATCTGAGACAATAGAATATCGATGAATGGTATATATTATGTGTGTGCGTTTTGGATTGTATACAACAAGTTGGATATTAGGTTGGAGCGAAATTTTTTTTCTTCAAATCAAAATTGGGCGAGATGGGAACGTCGATCTATCAGATTGTCATTCTGAATATAAAATATTTTTAGAAAATATTAATATTAAATATTGCCCCAATGTCATTGAATAATGAGAAAAAACGTAATAGTGCTTGCCAATGGAAAAAAAATATATGTATATATATTTCTCCAAATAAAAATGGGGTGGTGTGGGAAAGTTGCTGTATTATATCCTCATTCTGAATATAAAATATCTTTGAAAAATATTAATAATAAATACTGACCCATTGTAATTGAATATTGAGAAAAACGTAAAATTTGTGCATTTTCCCACCTTTTTTCCGCAAATATACAAACTATTAATATTAATTTAATTTAAAAGGATGATCATCAAATTATTATTATTATTATTATATATTTATAGTGAAATTGTGTAATATATAAATCAAAATCTTTTATTATACCAACACAACTACTATACTTTTTAAATATACTAGTATCCGTCAGACCGAAATGTCGGAGCATGGAGTTGTATAAACTTAACACATAACATTTTAAAATTTAAAAAAAAAAGTTTAATTTTCATGATTACTGTTTAATAGTACAAAATTAAATTTGAAATAACACCCGTTGAATCCACATTTTCTAGTGTTTAATTCAGCCCTCATTTGCCTCAGGTGAAGCTCAAATGCTAATTTGTGGCATGATAATCAACAAAATGAACCATTATAGCCTGTGGCAAATCTAGGGGTTGAAAGTTTGGGTCATAGACAGTATCGTTTACTGTACTCAGTACACCGCTTATCAATCCACACTCCATCTAGATATTGGTGTGTAACATAACTCTGCATCCAACTGCTGAAAAAAAGTCCAGCCTGAAGTCCAAACACGTGATCATCTTCACTACATCTTACTTTTAATTTTTGTGGTCTGCTAACATTCTTGTGATTGACCACTTTGATTTAAGAAGTATTTCCTGATTGTGTTCTTTCGCTTGCTTGTTTTTGGAAAAAAGATATATAGCATCTTGAAATCATTCAAGTTGAGCCGGAAGCACTATATCTTTCCACCGTTGCATAAGGGATGAGAGTAGTCTGAAACTTGACCCACGCAAAGCGAATATAGAGTCTTTTGAAACTGTCTTTGCTGATCGTCATTTTGTCTCAATGAGTTCTTTAATGTAAAGCAATTTTCAAAAGCTCTAAGCATTTTTTTGTCTGCGAAGAGCCAAAATGTCTTTTATAGAATGTCCCTTATGTAGAGGGATGTCTTTTACGCGATGTAACTACCTAATACCTCCAAGGATTTAAACAAAGTACCTTTGCGACATCTTTGTTCAAGTTCAGCCATAAGACGACAATTGAAAATTCGTCAATAAAGATAGATAATACTGTATCCATGCTGAGCTGTACATTTCTTTCTGCCTGACTTTTTAAATAAGCGATCTATTTAAAACACGGTGGTTTTTTAAGCACTGAGTGAATTAACTTTCCTTCGACATTAAGCGCAGCAGTACCTGTTAGTGCCAAAAGAATGACAGCTTCTGATCCTAACTGCTCTATGATTGTTTTACTGATTTCTTTGATTATCCTACTTTTTTCAGCTCTTGCTTTTCCAATAATAAAAGTTGACTTACGGAAAATTGTAACTTTTGTTTGCAATGACGAAAGCTGCTCTGTGCATAACTAAAGTATTTTCTGCTGCTCATCTGTAAATCTGATGTCAGAATTATCAAAATTTTCATGCAGCGTGATTTGTTGTTCTTTAAAATAATTCAGAAATGTTAAAATTAAAGAGAATTCATTGAATAAGAGAGCCTACGGTAAAGAGAAAGAATAACCCCCGGGGATGTGTTGAGCGATATTGATTTGTTTAATGTAGCTCCGATCTTTGGGACAATCAAAAATTGGAACTGGATCGAGCTAACGGCAGAAAACTTCAAAGCCCCTTTCAAGACTTGCATGTCTGGCATAGCCCAGACTATTTAATATGGTATAAGGGAAAAGTTTGTAACACGTATGTAACACGCACACATGGGTAATCTGCTATACTCCTCTATCAACTTGATACTTTTGTTCATCTGAGTTATTGTTATATCGTTATTCGCGCAATTAGTCGTAGGCAGCTGGGTTATTTTTATGTGACTTTTCCGCACAAAATTACGCTGAATAAAAAATATGTTGCCAAAAATATGTTGATATAAATGCAGCAAATTTGGCTGTAGCTGCCAAATTTGACGAAATTTCCGCTGAAATTCAGCACTAATGATTCATCTCTAATCGGGTTCTTCGTATTTTAGCCTAGTGTTTTTTCTATAAAATTAGCTAAAAGCTTAAAATCAAGAAATAAGTAAGCTATCTTTACTTTACGCTTTTAGAACTTTTTTATTTTGTTATCTACATATTTCTGTTTTCAAGTGTACATCTAGGCCAAAAAGGCTTGTCTCATTCGCTTCAGAATGTTCACTCGCATTTCAGTTGCAACAAATTCACTTACGGTGAATTGTGATTTCGAATTTTACGGTGAAAAATGAGTGACCTTCTGTAATTGGGACCACTACCAAATGGTTATATTTGCGCATAAAACAGCGCTCACTAAATTATGAAATTTTCTACCAACCCGATTACGGAAAATTCCTAAGAAAAACATACATACCTCTGAATAAAACATACATAAGAATACATACATAAAAGTAATCTCCCCTATATATATATAATCCTAATGAAACGCATTTTATGAAACGGAAGTATGTAACGGAAGTATGAAACGCAAGTATGAATCGACTGATTAAACAACTGATTATGTTCACGGCGATTTCTCCTAAAATATGGAATACTTTGCGATGAAATTAACACCAAAAATCAATATTGATCGGCAGATTTCAAAACTGGTATTAGAATTTTTAAATTCGAATTAGTTTTTGAAATATTAATTTGTTTCCAATTTTATATACATTTTTCTAATGATGGCAACACAAATTTTAATCATAACTGATATTTCTTTTCGTATTTCAGAAAGGGTTATTATTTTAAATTAATTTGGCCTCACTTGAATCTATGCTAAAAACAATGTTTTTTTTTTATTATTTCATTATCATTTTATTTAATACAAAGCTTTCATTTCAAACTGAAAATTTTAAAATCAATGGCTTTAACTTCTTTCTTTTTTTTAAAACGAAACGAAAAGAAAAATATGTCGTATACGCACCGGGTTACCTAAATAGCGCCAAAGGGCGTTGTTGTGCCTGACATGGTAACCCGGCTAATGTTATATATTTATTAATAAAGGTTTATTTACCTTTATTATCTTTTTATTTAAAACAAAAAAAAGTTATAAATTGCTTTGTTCTATAGTTATTAATTAATTATTTTTATTTATTATTAGTTCATTTTAAAAACAATAGAAAATAATTTAAATATACATATACATATGTAACTGGTATTCGAAAACGAGGTTTTTGCCAAATTGTCGTAAAAAAAAACCCACGCCAAACCCGATTAAATATTGCAAGAAATCCTGACATTTAATTTCAAATTCAAAGCAATGTTTTAAATGTACTCTTAGTTATCCAGTCGACCAATTTCGCCAAATTATATAAATCGCCAAAGCACTCACCAAG
Organism: Maratus speciosus; assembly: GCA_963932465.1. NCBI lineage: Eukaryota > Metazoa > Arthropoda > Arachnida > Araneae > Salticidae > Maratus > Maratus speciosus. Next base: position 373,870,425 of record OZ010788.1, on the reverse strand, counting down.
TTACACAAATTGACGTAATTTTTATTTTAAATAACGAAAGAACAAATAAAGGCAGAGATGTCATATACTGCGCGGTTTTTTCTAACGCCAATGTCGTATACGCAAAGGTACTTAACCCTTAACCGGAATCGTGGTTCCAATTTGACCGGACAACGACAAAAACACCGCTTAATTTCGAAACGCGCGCATCAACGCATAAAGAACTAAAAAAAAAAAAAAAAAAAAAAAAAAAATGTATAATTTCAAGATATATATGAATAACAGTTTATTTATATAGTACATGAAACTTTTTTCAATGCGCTTATAACCCATCTAAGTGGTAATTTCATATATATTAGAAAATAAATTGGATTTTAATTAAAGTGTCCTTTTGGACATAAGATTCAACTAATGTGGAACAATTTAGCGATTCCGGTTAAAGGTTAACTGACGCCAAAGTATAGTTATTTTGCTTGATATGGTAATCCGGATGTTGTTGTTTATGGTGGTGATGTTTTCACTAAAATGGCGTCGGAAAAAAACCGCGCCAATATGGGGAGTATCTGATATCTGTGCCAAAATAAATTGGTATAGAATTGGGCACAGATGTCATATACGCCCCATATTGGCGCGATGTTTTTCTGACGCCAATGTCATATATGCAACGGGTACTTACCTGGCGCCAAAGTGTCGTTATTTTGCTTCATATGGTAACCCGGACGTTGTTGTTTATGCTGTTGATGATTTCGTCAAATTGCCGTCGGAAAAAAGTCGTGCCAATATGGGGCGTACATGACATCTGTGCCTAGCGTTGATAAAAATAAAAATAAAACGTCGAAATAAAAATCCCTTGGTGGTGTAAACACGTGTAAATTCCTTACAATCAAGTGAATGTGACATTTACGATCAACCATAATAGGCATTTAATCTTATATTCTAGCGATAGATTTTTGGTCGACGGGATAACCAAGTAGTACCGTTTTAATTTACCACTCGAAAAATAAAAAAAAATGCTAACTGGCGAGTTAAAAAAAAGCTATTGGCGAGATTTTCACCCGGCTAACATAAAAGTATCACGAATTCTTTGTGATCATGGCATATTTTATGTAGTTTTATTCGAAAAAATAACTTTGATTCTTTAATCAAAATGGAAACATTTCTTAGGAAAAGCGAAGTGTTGTAATTGTTTTAGTTGTGAGAAGTGTAGTAAGAGTAGTAGTTAGTAAAAGTGTTGTAATTGTTTGTTGACTTGTGCTACTGTAATATAAGTGAAATCATGGCGATAGAATAATATTTGGCGACTTATCGCCAGTGTCTGGCTAACATTAAAGTACCAAAATGACCGCCTGGAATATAAAAAGCGAAGGAATCCTCCCAAAATTGTTGATAATAGTCACATGACTTAGGATATTATTATAGAGATTATTTTCAATTCTAAAAACAGCGCAAAGAATAATATTTCCTAACGATTAAAAATTTATTTACACGTGACTATTAAAAACAGAAAAAAACCCTTTAAAATTACTATTAAATGAGTACGTTTTACAAGCAGGAAAATATTGAAAATTATGTCTTGTATTGTATTTACACGTGAATATTAAAAGAGAAAGGAAACTTTAAAATAATAAACACATTAATATGCGTTTAACTCTTTCAGGGGCAAGGTACTTCTATTCGTAAAATGTTGAAATCAGTAAATGGCACCAGAATTTACAAACAAATTTCGAAATTTGAAAATCCTTTTGTTCACTTAATAATAAAAGGAAAATTTTCATTCCAATATTCTGGTGCATTTATGAATTAAAATTAAGTGGTCCAAAAATGAACTACCGCCCTTGAAGGGGTTAAAGCGGTAAATTGTAGTAATTGTAGTAAATTGTATTATGTCAATCGTTTTATAACGCTGTTAAAAAATACCAGGAGGCAAAGACCCTGTTTACTTAATTCATTTTATTTTAGCTTCCTTTCAAATGTTTAACTGGTCTTTTTTTATCAAACACGAAAAAAACCGTTGGATGTCTTAATAGCAAATGATTCGGCCTTAAATTTTTGCAATCAAAGGGAATTGAATGGAAACCCGTTTACAGGGAGATCGCTATAGGTTTTTTTCAAATATAATTCAATCTTCTCTAATCTTTTTAAAACCGATCAAATTAGCGTGCTTTTAGATTCCGCGGTGTCTGAATGGGGGTTGGCGAGCGTAGCTTGCAGGGGGCAGAGTCCCCTAGTACATACGTAACATTATATTTTTCTCGACTTCTTTTATTATCATTCGTTTCCGTGCGGTTAATACTGAATCTGTTATCATGCAACTAACATCCAAAATCCTATTATCCATATTCGATTTCTTTTTATTTCTCTTAATTTAAAATTCAAAGTGAATCGCATCGATTTGGTAGGTTATGGAAATGTTCACTTGCATTTGAGTTGCAGCACATTCACCTACGGTGAATTAAAAAGAAAAATTAATAACCTTCTGAAATTGGGACCGCTACCAAATAGTTAAATTTGCACATCAAACAACGCTCACTAAATTATGAAATCGTCTACAAACCCGATTACGGAAATTTCCCAATACAAACATATATACGTTTTAATACAACCATACATAAAAATACATACATATAAATGATACATGTATGCCATTATATTTTTCTCGATTTTTTTATTATCATTCGTAGCCATGCGGATAATACTGAAATCATTGCCATGCGGCTAATAAACGAAATCGTATTCTCCGAATTCGATTTCTTTTCATTTTTCTTAATTTAAAATTCAAAATGAACTGCATCGATTTGGAAAGTTACGGCGAATGTCCGTGTGAATTTCAGTTGCAGCACATTCTCTTACAGTGAATGAAAAAATAATGATGAATCTTCTGTAATTGGGACAGCCACCAAATGGTTAAATTTGCTCATCAAACAAAGCTCGCTAAATTATGAAATTGTCTACAAACCCGATTGCGGAATTTTCCCAATACAAACATGCATACGTCTGAATATAAACATACATACATAAAAATACATACATATAAGTAATGCATACATGACATTATATCAGGGTTCGTACGACTCCTGGAATTTTGAGACCAGGAAAATCTTCTGCACCGCTATTTTCTTACAAAAATCTCTCCTTATAAGAAGTCGAAATTTCACCAGTTTAGCCTAGATTTCTTTTTCTATTAAAAAAAAAAAAAAAAAAAAAAAAAACCTGGAAACTTTCTTGGAAAATAGCCTGATCCGTACAAAACCCTGTTATATTTTTCTCGATTTCTTTGATTTATCACTCGTAGTCATGCGGCTTATACGAATTCCGTTACCATGCGGCTGAGACCCAAAATCGTATTCCCCGTATTCGATTTCTTTTCATTTCTCTTAATTTAAAATTCAAAATTAATTGCATCGATTTGGTAGGTTATGGGTAATAAAAGGTTCGCACTGAAAAAAAAAAAGAAAACGTGGTCGTTACGGAAGTAGAAAGAAATTCTTCTAAAGTCAATCTATATCTCAGGTTACAAATATTGACGACGCCAATAATGATTCGGATGAGATTAAAATGTATAATTTGCAACAATGGAGCTAATGTTTTGTTTAATAGCGAGATGAAACCCGTCGTATTTTGACGAAAGAAATTGTTTAAAAAGGAACTCATACATAAGTTAATACTTACTCTCAACAAATATTATTTTTAATTTAAAATTACCAAAATACTAATCCCATAATCTTCGACTGTTCAACGTATTAAATAAAAATGTATTAGTATGCTTAACTAAGATAAGTAATTATGATGAAACTACCCATTGAGGCTCTTATGTTTGAAATTACCGATTGAAAATCATCAAAAATATTTCACCATGAGCCAATCATAGAATTATTTTTCGCGTGAAATCTAAACTTAACGTCGTTTTCACCGTCTCAAAATTTACATACGCATCTCTCAAATTTACATTCACCATTTCAAAAATGTCACAGTACGCAATAAGTTATTAATACATATATTTCTAAACTTGGAATCATGTTTGTTAACTACGACTTTGCATGTGAACATTCGCACACTTGACTTGTGATTCCAATCTCCGTATCGGCGGGTAAAATTCCAGAAATTTATATCTTTTAGAGGCGTGCGTAGTAAAATATTTCGTTTTATAAGAGAAATGATGGTTTTCATTTAAATATGACGTCACTTTACCTCATTGAAGCATTTCACATAGCGTCTCAAACTTAGTGGAGTGAAAAAGTATTGAATTTTAATAACATTTTGAGGAAAAATTTAGTGTTTTTTTTTTTAAACGTGACGTCATTTTTAGTTCCCCTTTTTTACAAAGTTAATTTTGAATTTTATTAGAAATTGGCATCAATAAAGATAAACATACTTTATTAATTTTCTTTTCTTTACAACAACGGAAGTTTTGTAATTTACTATTACAATTTTGAAGCAATGAAGTTAACATATTATTTATATTATTTTGTCAATACTGTTTTTTGGTTTCAAAAATTGACATTTTTACCGAGACTCCAGACAAATTTTAATGAACCCATCGCATCTCAAAGGGCCACAAACAGCAGAAGAAGCCTCTGTAACAAGTTTCACACATCATTCAGTGGCTTGATTGTGGCAAGGAAATAGTTTAATCTTAGGTAAGATGTCTTCATCTATTGCCTCCGTATTTAGGATACACTTTATGAGAATGTTATGATCTAAGAACTTAGTTAACGGAGGTTCTGTCACGGTCATTTCAGCCCAATTTATAAAATCGATATAGTCTTTCGCTTTGAAATTGATCTCAGGTAACTTCAACGTGTGTAAAGATCTTCTTGACTTTCGAGATTTTATTATTCTGCGTAGTGCCAACATTTTTACGTTCTATGTACGATTCAAAGCTCTTACATAGTACGTAAGAATGTTGACACTACGCAGAATAATAAAATCTCGAAAGCCAAGCAATTCCTCACGTACGTTAAAGTTACCTGTGATCAATTTTGAAGCCAAAGACTATTTCGATTTTATAAATTGGGATGAAATGACCGTGACAGACCCACCATTAACCATATTCTTAGATCATAACATTCTTATAAAGTGCATCCTAAATACAAAGGCAATAGATAAGGACATCTTACCTAAGATTATACTATTCCCCTGTCACGATCAAGACACTGAATGATGTGTGAAACTTGTTACGGAGGCTTCTTCTGCTGCTTGTTGTCCTTTGAGACGCGGTGGGTTCATTAAAACTTGTCGGGAGTCTCGGGAAAAAAATGCGAGTTTAAAAAAAAAAAAAAAAAAAAAACAGTATGGACTACTATAAAATGGTAACTTCATTGCTTGCAAATTGTAATGGTAAATTATTTTTATCTTATTTCTATTGTTTTTTAAGAATAATTTCAAATTATATTTTCTTACATAGGTTAAGTAAAAAATATAAAATATAAAACAATTACAATTACCCAAATTTCATATATTTACAAAAGTAAAGTCGTTGAGTTAGTATAATAAAAGCGAATTTGATACAAATATTACATAATTTTACTATAAATATATAATAACAATAATATTAATTCGTTGATAATCCTTTTAAATTAAATCTCTCTATTCTAAAAAAAAGTAACTACCGCTGTCACCGCCGCCGCCGGTTTTGAATTTTTTGTGACCGGAGGTCTTTTTTCGTTAATATTAAGAAAAATAATGCATACAAAAATATGAAAATTATACAGAAATTATACAGAATTGGTATTATACAGAATTAGTATTATACAGACAGTATTATACAGAAATGTTTGATAAACACGCTGATGCAGACAGTTTTCAAATAGAAGAATTATTTTAAGAGATATTTAATGCTAAATTTGGACAAAATCGTTCCACTAAAAAAGTTTTACAGGAGCAAAAACTGTTCATGGGAATTTAATCATTTTTAGATCATTTTATACGTTTGAAGTTCCCGGTGTGCAGACTGTATTTGTTTTTGTAATTTGACAAATTTTTTGAGGTTTTATTTCTATTTTAAATTAAAATTTTCAGCATTTATAGAGATATTTTTTACAGATTTTAGAAAGTGATGTTAATTTAAACTGTTGCCAACTGTATAAACAGCGGAAACAATAATGTTTGCTTAAAATATATATATATATATATATATATTTATACGTGTAAATAAATTAAAAATTTATTTACATGTGACTATTATAAACAGAAAAAAACATTTGGAATTTGAATTAAATAATTATGTACAAAAAGCAGGAACTTATTAAAAATTACGTCATAAAACTATATTTACACGTGAATTTTAAGACAGAAAGGAATTTGTAAAATAATAAATTTATTAACATGCGTTAGAAGTCTTAAATAGGAGAAATTACGTTATATTTACGTCACATTACAGTTATTGCATAAAATTAACACAAAATAATATTGCAAAACGGTTTAAATTTGAAATTGTACTAGACATTTATTTGATATTTTGAGAGGATACTTTTCAACTATTTTTGTTAAAAAAGCGCAAATAATATTTCATTTCTAACACAAGTATTTTCACGTAAATATTGAAAAGAGAAAGAATAGTTTGGTCAAAATTACGTCAGATTAAAAACGATTAATTTAAAATGTCTTGTTTAAAAGAACTTTCTTTTCGCTCTGTTAAAAAATACCGGGAAACAAAGATTCTGTTTACTTAATTCCTTTTATATTAGCTTATTTTGAAATGTTGAATTTATTTTACTTAATCAAAGACGAAACAACAGCGATTGACATATGCATTTTTGGTACTACTTAGTTATCCCGTCGACCAAAAATCTATCATTCGCCAAACTATAAGATTAAATGCCAATAATGGTTGATCGTAAATGTCACATTAACTTGACTTTAAGCAAGTTAAACTTGTCTATGTCATCAAGTTATTTTTATTTCGACGTTTTATTTGCGTTTTTATTAATGTTGCACTAATTTATTTGTTCTTTCGTTATTTAAAATAAAAAATATGTCAAATTGTATAATTTGGCGAGTGCTTTGGCGATTTATATAATTTGACGAAATTGGTCGACGAGATAATCAAGTAGTACCGCAGCGGATTTGGCCTTAAAATTCCCCAATCACAGAGAAATGAATAGAAATCCGTTTATAGGGAGATCGCCACTGTTTTTTTAAATTATAATTCAATCTTCCGAAATCTTTTTAAAGCCGATCAAATTAGCGTACTTTTAGAGTCTGCGGTGTCTGAACGGGGGTTGACGAGCGTAGCTCGTAGGGGGCTGAACCCCCTAGTCATTATAAATAGTTGAGGGAGGAAATTGGGAAATGCAACTTTTACGTTTTTTCGCAGTATTCATTGATCTTGGGGCAGTATTTAATATTAATATTTTTCAAAGATATTTTGTATTCAGAATGAGAATGTGATACAGCAACTTTCGCACACCTCCCCATTTTGATTTGGAGATTTTTTTTTTTCCATTGGCAAGCGCTTTTATATTTTTTCTTAATGTTCAGTGACTTTGGGGCAGTATTTAATATTAATATTTTTCAAAAATATTTTACAATCAGATGAGGATCTGATAGAGCAACGTTGCAAAACCGTCCAATTTTGATTTGAAGAAAAAAACAAATTTTCATAGGCGAGCGCTCCAGCCTATTGAATATTCTAACGAAATATTTCAGCAGCTTTTTATTTAATCAGTAAATTAAACATCGTGCTTATGTTGATTGTGCATAGTTGTTATATGTGTTTTTTCCTTAAATTTCATTCATATTTGAATGATTTAAAAATCAGCTTTCATTAGTAACATACATGTATTTATTTTACACACTTGAGCACGAAAATTTTCCATACATCCAATACCAGCATGCATATTATGTGTTTTAACAAATTTTAAAATTCAAATAACTTTACCAAACCATTGATTTTTAAAAAATGTCGTAGATTAGTAATCAAATTTGTATTGAATCTAGATAGATTAACTAGTATAATTATATAATTAAATAGTAGCAAATTATAGACTATCTCTATTACAAACATTTATTTTAAAACTTTTATTTTTTACCAATGAGTCGTGTTTTGTAATTTGATCTTGAGTTCATTTTCTCTCTGGAAAACCGCCAGATTGTAATCTCTTTAGAAATAAATGTCAGAAACAAAACGTGATAGAAAATAAAATAACTACATTTTGTTGCATCACTTATTTTTGTTTATTTATGTTGGGAATTAAATGCATTTTTCTGGAATGTGTTTTCGCATAGTTCATGAAATATGGATCATTAAAAATGTTTTACTGCTAAATTTAATTTTATTGCTACGATTATTATTGCTGTGGATTTATATTTAAATCTAAGTAAACATTAATAATTTAGACAATCTTCTGTTTCTATTTTTTCTTTGCAAATTATAATTTTATGTGGAGTTCTTTAAAACCGTACCATGAATCAAATGCAAAAACTAAAGTAATTTTTAATATTAAATCTTATATACTTATGACATAAAGATTGCACAGATTTCAGTAAATAATTGGGATATACTTATGAAAATAAAGATTATTCATAGTCTATGAATTTGTTTCGGTACATTATTCAGATTCAGAATATTTAAAAATATCGTATAAATATTTGTGGATTACTTTGTGTTTTTAACTGTAATTAATTAATGTAGGTAAAACTAAAAAATGCACGTAACTGAGTTAATGTATGTATGAACTGTAGAAAATAAAGAGAAAAAATACAATGTAGACATTATTATGTTTTTCGCTTGTAGTTGTATCTTACAAATTAATATTAAAGCAATTATATACATCATTATTAAAAATAGGTTTCCCAACGCAGAGGGCTCTATACTATGTTCTATTGGTCCAAATGAGACAAATTTGTAATTACAGATAATACAAATGATACACTTGATATTTATTAAATAAAATATAGTATAAAAATGAGCCGATAAGAAGCGCTGAAATACAGCTAAAAACATTTAATATGTTTTATAAATGCTAAATAATATATTTTAGTGTTGAAAAATGAAGGGGATCATATTGAGCAACTTTAAAGCTACTTTTTTATATTATGTAACATTTTAAAGCATATTAAATGATTTTATGTTACATCGCCACCTATCAGCTGATTTTTGTAACTTTTTTATTTAATAAATATCAAACACATCATTTGAATTGTCTGTAGTTCAAATTTTATCTCATTTGGACCAACAGAAGTGGGAAACTTGTTTCTTGCTAACTCTGTATAATGTTACCAGGTCGTTTTCACACAGTAAAATAAATCTAAATTTATTTAAAAAATATATATTTTTTTAATTTATATGATGCAATCGTTTCACAGTCATATTCGAGCAGAAGAAAACATGATACTATACCATTTTCATTTTATTAATAATAAGCGGTTCAGGTTAGTTGAAAGATATTTAACTAGTCAAGTCGAAGGAAATAGCAGACAAAATCTTCGAATATAATGCATGTTAACGTTCTTCAGGTATATCAGCTGGCAAATCTGTGCAATGCCAAAGAATGAATATCAATGAGAAAGTGTATTTTTGAAGTTATGGGGATGCATTAAATGGTTGTAAAATGCTAAGTATTTTCGTAGGAATAGATGTTAGGTGTGACGCACAGGCAACTCAACTCCATCTATTGACTGAAAATTGGATCAAAAGAAACTCAAATAGTTCAGAGTGTATTAGAAATGCATTATACCATCAAAACGGCTTGCAATATGAAGCCAGATATCACTCAACTCGTACGGACAAAACAAGAAAAGCACGTGGAACAAGTGCTGAATTCTTTAGACTAGGCGAGGTTTTCAAAGCGATCAGCAAATGTTTGGGCTAAATTGTGACCAGTTTCAATTGGCTTCAGGGTTGCAATTATAGATTCACCCCAACACAATCCATTTTCTCTCTATATTTCTCTAAGCTATCTTGTTTGTTTGGATCCAATTTACAGTTGGTATGAAGTGTTGAGTTCCATGTGATGTCACAACTGATGTGGTCTATAACAATTCTAGAACCAAAATAATATTATGAAATCAAATGAGTGAAAATGAAAGAATAAAATTATTGACATTTAACAAACAACAGAAATTTTGAATTGGTAAATAAAACAAAAGAATAAAAACTCCGATACGCATTAAAAAGTATAAATTTTAGAATATATTTAAGATAAGTTTAAGTTTTTTTAATATATTATATATATAGCACATTATGTATTAAATTAAGGGATTGAATGTATAAAATGAAGGCATTTAATACATATATATATATAATGTGCTATATATATATATATATATATATATATAACCATTAAATAAACATTACCGACCACCAACAAAAATTGTGAAATAATGAATAAAATGACATTAACAAATACAGTATATATATATATATATATATATTATTTGAAAAGTAAAATATATTATATATATGGTGATATGATATAGTTTGACTTATATTTACAAATTTAAAATTTGATGGAAGTTTAAAATTTGCAAAAGAGGTGGGGTGGAGTCTGTATTAACTCATATCTTTATAAAGTACCATTTCTAAAACCTTTAGAGAGCAATTCAGAGTTGAACGGTTCAAAACAGTCAACATTGTAATATACAGTGCATCTTCATTCAGTAGTTACATGTTATAATTTCATTTAATATCACCGAAACGAGTTTAATAGCACTTTGATCACTTTTATTGCAGTTTATCATACATATAATGAAAACTAGAATACTAAACACCGTAATCGTAGTATGATAATATTAATAACGCTTGCACTGCTTCTTTGTAAAATGTTTGCATTAAGATATAATAAACAGTCTACTGCAAAGATCGTATATACAGGCTGGTTCTAAAAAACTTCTCCGATATATGAACCCCTAGCGGTCTAACCGCTCAATTAATTGAAAAGAAATTTTACACATACTTATCTTAAATTATGCACTCGAGATCATTATTTAAAATAATTAAGATCTCACGGTTACGGTTACAGTTTTTAAAAAAAAGTCGAAATTTTCGAATGGTAATACTCATTTTTTTCATGCGAAAATTCTTCAGCATATTGAAAAACCATAAATGACGTTGCAATGATACACGTACGTTGAAAATTGCCGGCGTATAACAGTTGCAAAAAACTCCATTGCGAGGAATGAACGAGTGGCTACAAGACATGTTTTTCAGCAGCCGATTTTTTTTTTCACTTGGAACTGAGTAATGTTGTTAGATTTCTTTCAAAATTCGTTTTTGACTTCTGTTTATGTGTACATACTGAAAATGAAAATGTAATCATTTGCTTTAGAGTGCTGAATATTACGCTGCATAGGAACTGATTAGGGTTGATGACGCCACGATATTTCACAGATAATTTTTGTCATCGGTCTAATGCCACTTATGGTTTTTCAATGTGTTGATGAATTTACGCCGAAAGAAAGTGTTGTCATTGGAAAATTCAATTTTTTTTTCACTGTAACCGTAACCTTGAGAGCTCCATTGTTTAAAATCATCACGATCTCGAGCGCATACCTTCAAATAACTCTAAAATTTCCTTTCGATTGGTTGAACCGTTAGGTCACTGGGGGTACGTATACCGGGGTAGGTTTTCATGACCACTCTGTATTACAATTTTTTTTTATATCTTTCCGATAATGTATTAAAATTTTAATATTAAAGGTAATGGAATTCGGTAAGAATCAGTGACTTCTGATGTAGTACTAATACGTTTTATTCACGAATTTATGTAAATACGAAAATTGACAGATATCTGCAAAGAAGAATTGTGACCAGAAGTGTGTATTATACGCAGGGTTTGAAACCTTTTCATTGTAATACTTTTGTTTTAATATAGTTTCTATTTTCTTTATTTAATCAAAGTAACTTTGCGATTAAATATCACAAAAAATTAGTATTTCATGGCACCCAAACGCTGAGAAAGTGTTTCAATAAGTGTTAGTTGTGCTTTGCGTTCTATTCTATTTGAATAGTCTATCTTGAGTTATAAGAAATATATTGTAATTAACTCATTAAAATTTAAAACATTTAGCAGACGATTTATAAATAATTTATGACGTTTTGTAATGACTTCTAATGTTTTCGTAACGCCATTTTTTTTTTATTCATTGACCAGCAGTTCTGTGAAATTTATGATCTGATATTCATTCCAGTTGCTGCAGAAAATAAATGACTTTACTTTAACCACATAAAACATATTGTTCTAAAGTTTCTTCGTTTACAGAATTTAAAATGATATAATAGAATTTCGTAAACCACTGTTATTGGTAAAAAGCCAAATTGAATTTTATTTTGAAAAACCATTTTAAAGCAAAACGTACAGAAAATAAAATGCAAAATTAATACAAAATCTGTTTTTCTAATTTAGTGTCATTTTTCATGTGGCATTTGTATAACATTTAGGAATTATTTTTTTGATTTATTTTTCTACTCCAAAGTCATAGAAAACAAAATAATATCATTTTCTAATTTAAATATAGTGACATTTAGGTTTTTCTGATATATATTTTTTTTCAATTTATATGATATAATCTATATATATATAAGAAAGTCTGGATTTTGTATTAATCAACGCGCAGCCCAAACTACTGAACCTAAAATCTTGAAATTTGGGGTAAAAATACTTCTTATAACATTGAGTGCCGCTAAGAAAGGATTTTCTAAAATTCCACCCCTAAGGGGGGTAAAAAATAGAACGAACTTTTAAAAAATTCCTTAAAAATCTGATTTTATAGTTATTTTTCATCTGATAACATATTTTCGTGTATTTTTGTATGCTGAATCGAATGGTACTAACCAAATTATTTTAAGTCTAATAGTTCATGAGATATTTCATATTTTTTCTAATTTGGCGCCAAAATCTCAAATTTTCAAATGATAATTTCTAAAAACTCATTCTCTTCATCCTGTCACTATAGCAAGGGAAGAAATTCAAATTGAATAATTTTTTAATCAATTCTTTTGCTTAAATATTTAAAACAACAATGTAAAAATATAATAAAAATAAGTCTAGAAATGCTGTTCAGCGTGGAAAAATATCTTTTCGAATACAGCCTTAACATGATTCTGATAAAACCAGCTCTTACAGAAAAAGGAAATAAAAAACTTGTCAAAAGAGGTCAGATAAAATTGTTAAACTCGGTTATCTCTATTATTAAATTATTTTTTGTTGGTGAAATTAGTGCTTAACATCGAAATCTGACTGCGCCTGTAGGCCGAGCCGGCAGGAATTATTAACAATTATTCACAACGTCTTCAATAATTGATTCGGGTAAATTTATGTAACTAAGAACTTATAATTTACTTCAAAATATTTTTAAATCATTATCGTCAAAATGAGAATAAATAAATTCTTTGGCATAATTAATCAAAGTAACAACAAAATACATTCAATGAAATGGGTGTTTCTTCGTAATTGATGGCTTATAACAGTGTTGTTTCATTTAATATATTAGAATACACTGTAAAAAAACCACTGTAGATTTGCCTGAACAAACTCGATCACAGAGAATGTGCTGTATCTTTCTTTGGTTTCTTGACTATATTAACATGGGAAATACAGTAGTTGCGTAAAATTAACAGAACAATGTGCTGGCAATTTGGACCCTTTTTTTTTTTTTTTTTTTTTTTTTTTTTTTTTTTTTTTTTTTACAGCACAAACTGCTGGCGTCCAAATTGCCAGCACATTGTACTGTTAATTTTTCGCAACTACTGTATTTTCCATGTTAATATAGTCAGGAAACCAAAGAAAGATTCAGCACATTCGCCGTAATCGAGTTTGTGCGAGAGATGAACAGTACTTTGTACTGTAAAAATGTCGTTTTTTTTTACAGTGTAATATAGACGAAAAGTTTGTGATGCCAATAATTTTAGTTTAAATTATCGATATAAATTATCTTCTTTTCGCATAATTTTAGCACTTTATAATTTCATTCTGCCATATTACAAAATTGCTAAAAATAAGTTTATATTACATTATTGTACAACAGTTATAAAGCAATTAATTTTAATTCTTGTTAATATATATTTTGAATGTCTCGTGACAGGGTATTTGTTTTTTCAAGGTATTAGTAAGTAACGTTTTTTTGACAACGATTGCTTTTACAAAACGATTTTACGGACAAACATTTTTGTTAATAGCTTATGTAATTTATAAAGTCATATGCATATTTTTCAAAAATGAATGCATTTGTATCATTAAAAAAAAAAAAGAATATATACTTAATAACAAATAAATATATTCTGTGGCATTATTTTTAATTAACTAACAGTCAGCATCTTGGCGATAAGGTGTTTTTCAACCACGTTTTTAAAAATTATGCAAATTTAATATTTCAACAAAATTTAATATGTTTCAAAACCAAAGTACCAGAAATAATATATTTATTATATACAAAACTATAAAGCAATAATATCTATCTATTTATCTACTTATCTATCTATCTAGTAGTTTTCTTTGGGGGGGTGTAAAGATGGCAGCACTAAACATTATTGTTAATAATCCAGTTCCAATTTACATTTTTTCTTTACTCGTATCAGATGGCAGCAAAATTTTGAGTTTCAGTTAGATATTGAACTGTGGCCTACATGCTAAAATAATCCTAATTCTGTTTTCCATCCTGATATGCAGCAGATTTGATTCCTAGTATGTAATTTAGGTATTGTGTTTTTAATAATTTTTAATATCCTGTGTGAGGTGTATCTTTCTTTAGATCTCTTGGATTTTTATTATCTATTTTCTGTTATGTTTGCGCTATAAGGAGCTAAATTTTGTCATTTTAGGCTTAATGCCGACAAAATTGGATAAAATATAGCATCTTCTATGAATGAACCCACAATCTCTTCTGAAGAATCTGTGGGTTATTCATAGTTTCTTATTTTACATACTGGTTTCCTATATTCATTTCTAATTTATCTTTAGAACTTTACCACTTTGTTCATAAATTTGTGATTTCAAATTTCTTATATATACGGAACGTTCAAAAAGTAATGAGCCGGAGGCCTATGAACAGAAACTAGTACATGTATTTCAGAAGTATTGGCCCTGGCTGTTGAGGCACTTGTTTAACTGAGACATACGGTGGTGAATGGCTGTCTCGTAAAATTCCTAGGGCTGCGATATTAATCAGTTCCGCACGTACTGCTTGACGTCATCGTCCGAGGTGAATCGTTTGTCCCTATGAGTCTTTTTTAGGGGGCCGTAAATGCCGTAATCTCAGGGAGAGAGGTCTGGATGATGTCATCTGTAATGCGTTTTGGTGTTCCACACTGTGCATCATCGGCTAAAGAAACCCGTCCTTCCCCTGAAGCGCTTGTGCCACGCCTCGAAACTAGCAAGGGACATGCTGTGTTACCGTACACTTGTGACATTCTTCAATGAATGTACATTCCCCTTACTCCTTCCGCTGTCAGAAAAGGAACAACACCTGTTTGTTGTTCTTTTGACGCATCCATTTCACTGCTTACAACACGAATGAGCGTTGGACGACTGAAACATGCTTCTGCTAGCTTTGTAGTCGCGGGACTTGCACTCGTGACCCTCTAGCGGCGGGCATGTGAGCTTCCGCGCTCTTTTCGGAAACCCTCTCTGTTACTGACGCAATGATATTACCATTCTCTTACCGGTTTGCACATTCTAGACTACGGGTCGTTTCTCTTTGAACGTCCCTTGTATATATAACCATTATAAAGCAATACAAATTATCTTCAATAATTGTGAATATGCAAGTTATAAATCAAATTTTAATAAAAATAAAAATTAAGTATTAACCTCTATAATTTTTTTCAGCAGATCATCATAAGAAGTGAGACAAGGAGTTGAGAGATACAGTAAAAATTGGGAAAATGGATATTGTTGTGGAGCAAAGGCAAAATCCTCAGGCCCAAGTGACATTCAAAGTTCCACATATAGCATGTTCAATTTCATACTTAGTTAAGCCATAACAAGATAAAACATGCAACATTTTCTCTACCGTACACAATAACTCAACAAAAAATCTAAAATAACAATAAATTAAAACATAAAATTAAAAAAAACAAATAAAATTGACTAAAGAAATTTATATAAAACTCTATTCATGTTTCGGCTTCATCGACGCCTTTTTCCAGACAATCAGAATTTTTTGCAGTTCCACAATCTATAATATAATGATTTAAAACTTCACCAGTTCCGTTTTTCACGCTACCGCTCATGTTACGCACGCTATCTAATTTTATTTTTAATTTGATGCTTATTTCCATACAAGAGACAATGAAGTAACGCAATACATAATTTTGTTATATCAAGAAGAAGATATCCAAAAGAAATTTAATTAAAACGAAGTTTTTTTTCACATTCTATAATGTCTATCCATTAGAAAAGAAACCATTGACTGTGTATAATAAACAATTCAATATGAAATGATAAATATTTAAAATTTTAATTGCTTAAAAGGCACACAGCCAAAAGAGTGAAAAAGCGTCCAAGGCGGGACTCCGTGTCATCGGTATAGCGCACGGACATTCTGCCAACTGAAGGCGTGAGAAATTTTCTAAAAAAATTTCTAAGAATTATATAGCTTTATTTAAGGCGACATGTATACTTAACTAAGTAATATTATGGGTTGCGTTATTCATTGATTAGCAATATAGAATTAAATATTAAAGTAAATTAAAAAAACAGAAAAAAAACGTTTAATCTGGGCGAGTAGAGTAATTCAATAAACATGAATTATAGCATTTCAAATTAAGGAACGACACGAGATCATGGACATGTAGTTAATTCTATTTAGTTTTGTAAAAGATTTCTGCGAAACCGAAACGTGTAGACAGTATATATATAAAACATTTTTATTGTTTCTATGATTTTAATTTAACGCCTTTTACAAAAGGTATAGGAAATAAGAGCTGTCAATATGTATCGCTATTTGACCATATCTAAATTTATTTTAAGGGGCATCACTAAAAATTATACTGAAATAATTAAAAAATTGTTTTTTCAAAAATACTTCATTACGGTCTCTAAAGTACCATTAGGCGAACTTCAAACATTAAAAACTAAAAAATTCAATCATTCTTTATGTCATGATTTTTTTTTAAATCGGTAATGGGTTTCTGCTAATAGCATTTCTTAATTATTTCTCTCATAGATTAACAAAAAATGTTCAATGTCTGATACTGCTTCTTTCTAATCAGTGTCAAAGGGGATATAATTTTTTTTTCTGTTGCAAAAATGTAGTATTTCTTTTATTAAAGGATTTGTTTCCGAAATTTAGTTAATAAAAGTAAATATCTTTTATAGACTTTGATGCATTTTTAATGTAAAAGAAAGAATAAATTGATTTAAAAAATATTTCATATATTTTTAAATGATTTTAATTTACACTAGATTAATTTTCGCCCAGTTGGAAATTTACATCTGATGTGATTTTAATTTAATTATGTATGTTGATTTTATATTTATTTACAATTGAATTTTAATTTTAAATTAGTGATCACTTTTTGGTAAAGGCGAAACAAAATTGCTTCGATCATGATGTTCAAATGCATGATAAACCAACCGCATTTCATTCATTTACATCAATCCCTCAATCACAATCATATTAAAGATATTGTAACAATATGTAATTGATCATAACATGTCACATCAACATCATTTCTATATTGTTCACTATTATCTAAATATTAGCGTCCTTAATACTTTTCTTTCGCATAAAGATTGGTGGTATTGGGGAAGGGGGGGGAGAAATAACCATTTAAAGAATGATTTTTTTCTGCCAATTAAATTGGTCCTCAAACTTTATTTTTCCAGTTTTGTCTTAAATAAGTTGACTTATGGGCGACTATATGTGGCAAATACGTATATACAGAGTTTCCAAAAAGCTCTTTAAACATGCTTTAATTTATTACTCGTTAAGAATAAGTGTGCAAAAGTGCTCAAAATCAAATAAGATAGAAGACCATGTTAGAGCAATATATATATATATTGCTTTGCTTATATATATGTTATTATATGTATATATAATACAAATACATATTATATATATGTTGTTTATAAAATATTGCTTATATATATGTTACTTTTGTGGCTGGTTGGCTAAGTTTTAGGTTCAAAACATATTTTTTATTTACAGTAAGTTATATAACTGATTTTTATTTCGGCTGTTTCTTTATATTGTGATATATACTCTTTAATGTGGCGTCTGGTCAGAGCCCAATTAAGGTGGCATGGGGGCCCAAGGCCCAGCACCTTTTCGGGACCCCTTGCACCAAAGTAGTAGCTAGATTTAATTTTTTGAGGACCCCGTACAATTTAAAATGCGATTGCGATAGAGGAGGGGGTTATCATATTATTAGATATTATGATATGGTTGCATAGTTAACGAAAATATTTTTTGGTTTTTGAGAAAACAGCTGCAGAAAACTACAATTTTATGAACTATTTTTCTAAATAATTTTATACGATTTGGGGGCCCCATCTTTGTGCCCAGTAGTGGGCCCAAGGCCACGGCCTAGTTGGCCTGTGCGGTGATCAGGCCCTACGTCTGGTCCTATGGGGTTATGTTTGGGACATGATTTTGATGTTCTGCCGAGTTGATTTATGCGTTGAGACACTGTGGCCGAACCCCGGAGCTACTGTTGTACTAATTTTCCATATATAATTCAAAGGGTCCTAGCTAAGTTTTGTATACCATATATAATTTCCCTGTATACATTTTTTGTTATTAACATACACAGTTTGACATATTAAAGACGAATTAGTGCTTAAAATGTTACATTTTAAAATGTATGTGCAAAATTTTATACTTCGCAGTAAAACATCAAATTCAAATAATTAATAATCGATTTTAAATCTTTTTTATTAAAACTTCTTACTGATAAAAATAGTTTGCATTTTCGAATTCAAAATATAGCCTGCGACGTCTGTCTGATAACTATCGGATCTTGATTTTTCCCACGCACAGCAGTGGTTCTAAAGTCGCTGAATTGTGCACCAGTCGTTGCCAGTTGGTCGCCGAGTGAGGTTCCTTCACAAGTGTTGGTCGGATTTGGATTTCTCTCAAGACGACTCAACGAGTTGAGCAAAGATACTGCATCAGATTTTGTCAAACTTTGGTGATTATCCAAATGAAACATTTCGTAAGACTAACCATATGCCGTAAGATTCATAAGCGTTCCAGCTATTCCTCGCACCGGATTCAGAATTTCTTGACATAACATGGAATTCCAATCGTTCGCAAACCTGCCTACTCTCAAGACATAGCTCCTTGGAACTTCTGGTTTTTTCCAAAAATGATGGCGCCTTTGAAAATATCCCGTTTATAGTGTAGAGATGAAATATATGGAACGCTACGGCTGAGTTGAGCACAATTACAGAAGAAACCTACCAGAAGAGTTTTCGGTAGTGTAAGGAACAGTGGGCTAAGATTGTGGATGCGCAAGGGACCTACTTTGAGATTAGGGTCCCATTCTCGTCAGTTAATTTATAGTTTTTTTTCTTTCCAGTTATTTTTCAGGCAAGCCACGTATGTTAATTTTTAGATAAAATATTTTTTTGGATTGAAAATTTGAAACAAAGTCAGACAAATAAGGTATTAATGTCTTCATTATCCTAAAAAAATCTGTTTTTCTTTCGTTCGTTTTCATCTTTGTAAGTGCATGCGAAAACAAAATTATCACGGTTTAGGGAGTTTTAGTTAAGTTTATGTGACCCCGATAAAAAATAAGGTTAACGAGAATTTTCAAACATTCCTCAAAATGTGTTTTTTTTATTGGCTATAGTCGTTAAGCATATTTTATCTAAAAGCAACATAATTTTCAGGATATGGCTGTGACATGAAGCTTGGTCTATCGAGTGCGAGAAAAATCATAATGAAATGCTGTCCGGAAACAATAGATGCAAACGATCATTGGAAAGTCTAAAAATAAAATTTCATCAAAAATATAAAACATATACATAAGAAACATGTACTCGAGCAAATTTAATGTGAATCTTAAAGAACTACATATATAACTACCGATCGATATATTTTTAGGGCGGCATTTCGACATTTCTGCTAAAATAATATATTACGTTACTTTAACTGAACACAGTTTATGAAAGAAAATTTAATTTTGTCTTTTCTTTCTGTCTAACAAATTGCAATAAAATATATGTTTATTAACTTTAATCGTAACTACCTTATTGTGTAATTTCCAATTAGGACATTTTTACATAAAAAATAAGATTTAATAATAGTCATAAGTTCGTACTAAAAGTTTTTTTACCCGACAACTGCAAGCAAAACCCGAATTCTAAATTAAAAAAAATATAAAAAAAAAAATATTTTTTTCCGTCTTAGGAAAATTGAATAAAAAAGTGTATTTAAAAAAATAAATTTATAACACAATATATCTCCATTTTATATTAACGTTTTTAATACAAGAGGAAAATAATCTTTGTCTAAATATAACAATTTTCTTTCTCTTCTATACTTGAAAAATATACTAATATGTTCCTGAAATTGTTTTTGATATACATTAATGAAGAAATTTATGATCAATTTATAGTTATTGAAAATAATTATATAAATTTTAACGATATGATAATAATGTAAACAATACTGTTTGAATTTATTTCTATAAAGTAATTATTCCAATAAATAGAAATTTGGAATTCAACGAAAGAAAATAAGGAGAGATATTTTCTACCCACTACAGAAAATTTACATATAAATAAAGGTTTTATTTATATGTATAAAGGTATATGTATAAAGGTATAGTCACATAATTTATAAAATATTCAATAAAGTGATTTCTCGTGTATAAAACATCCTACATGGAATATTATTTTTGTTAGAATTCTAAGATGCATAGTGTCCGTTAACGAAAATTTATAAGTAATAGAACGCAAGTAAAGTTAAAGAATTATCTGCTTCTTTTCAAAAGTTGAATGAAAGAGGGGAAAGGTAATCCTGAATTATTGTAGGAAAGAAAATATTTTATGGTGCTTTAAATATCTTGGAGAAACGGGTTAGTACTATACTTTAAAAGCTAGAATTTTAGAGATTGGGCTTCAAAAAGAATTATTTTACTAAGGTGTATCTTATGGAATTTCATTTAAGATATATCAATAACTAAAGGCAGGAATATGATTTTTCATTTGTTTAAAAAGAAAATAGGTTAGTTTAAAATACAATGATGGATTTTTTCATACTGAATCTAGACGAAAACATGTCGTATGTCATATTAATAGAGAAATTAATAAATTAATAACCATAAATCTTACTCATAAGACTATTCTTTTATAATATATTTTTATGTGAAATAATATTAATTTTATTATAAAGTGTCTTATATTTTTTAAGTGTGAAATTCCAATTAAGAAGATGTTTTTATTTTGATTTCAATGCATCTCTTTAAAGAAAGCTGAAAACAATGTCTGAATTATTTTTTTCAGTTGTATATGCATATTTAAATTGGTCTTCAGTTGCATGTTTCTTGTAAGAGGCTGTTATGTGGTTATTTCTTATGTATTTTATGTATTTTACAGAAGGTGAAGCAGTTATTGTAGAGTGTGATTAATTAGTGTCAATTAATTTGACAATTAATTTGTCAATTTAATATGATTTTTTTTAATCTCTTTAAAGGAAGATTTTTTAAAAATGCCTTAATTATTATTATGTTGAATATACATATTTAAATTCTTTTTGAGTTGCATGTTTGTTGTAAATGGCTCTTATTTGATTATAGTATATGTATTTTACAGAAGTTAAAAACAGTTATCGTAGAATGAGTTTTGAAAAACAATATATTAAACTACAGTGTCATAATATAATATCATTATTAAAATTTAAGATTTATTAATACATATTTACACAATAAAAATGTATACTTTTGCGGTAAAAATAGTACATTCTATTTTACCTAAATATGTCAGTTTAATATGAAACTTAAATGATAGTATACGTAAAACAAATTACGCTTTCGTGTTTTAATGTGCCGTACTCCGTCCTACACGCGTTCTGGAAAATTGAGGATTAGTAACAGTATTATTCATATACATTTAGACCATAGTAATAGCGACTGAGATCTACGGGTGCAATTGTAATCTTCCTTACTATAAAATGCGACATACCTTATATTTAACTACCTGAGCATTGCCTAAGAACTATTGGAACTAGCAGCATTATTCAACGGTGGAGTTACAAAATTATGTCGCAAGTTTTTCTAACGCTTGTTACTTTTCTTTAAAACTTTTTCTTTCATTGATCTTTTCAATCAGTTAAGATATTTGAAATTGACGTGTATGTTTTCATGTAGAATTTTGAATCATTGATTTACTAATGAATCTTCTTTGACTGTAAAATGCATTAATGCTTCTTACGCAACGGGCGTTAAGTTAAAGCAAGAGTCATAATTGAAGAGTCATAATTGAAATTTACATAACGACTTGCTATTTTCCTGAGAAATAGTCTCTAGAAAAGATTTAAAGTAAATATCACACGGTTTAAAAACTATTTTGTTTATTCAGTTTTTTATAATTTCGATAGTATTATTTGACTATTTCAAAAATATTTGGTAAACTTAAAAAACATCACTAAACGCTTTTTATAATTATTTCTATGATTAACTTTGCTTCCTTTCATTGTTGAAAAGAACAAAATACATACGACAGAAAAATTATGCATTTTCTTGTAATTTTTCCACATCCACCCACGTGGCGAAAATTTTAATTAAACATTCCGATCGTCAGATGGAGCCCTATTTTGCTCTGAATACGCAAACTCAAGTTCTTCATATTAAACGTCAAGTATCATGTACCTAAATTTTAAGTCTTCTGAAAAAAAAAATACATTTTTTACAGAAATTATTTTTGTTACAATGATGTTACACACGCAAGACATTTGTATAGTCAATTTGTTATAAATATTGGTTGTTTTACTCATTACAGAATTTAAAATGTATTTCTTAAACTGCTGCACATGATTGTTATTAATATATTCAATAAGACTAAAAACTACTTATAAATATTTTGTACATTTGACAAAGAAATAACTATTTTAATATTATGAATGAAATGCATTTCTACTTTCATACAGAGTTCTAAATTTACACATCTTATGAATTAAAAATTAGTCATAAAAATTCTGCTTACCAAAGTAATTTTCATATTTTAAAATATTTAAGATTTTCCATTGTTATGAAAAACTTCATTCATTTCAAATATGGTTCGCATTATTCATCTTATAGAAATAATATTTGCATAAGAAAAACCTTGAAAGGGGTGTTTCTCATTACTTATAAATTTACATTTAAATCGAATTCTATATTTACAGAATTAACTTATTTTATATTCAGAATTATTGTGCTATTACTTTGTTTAAACTTTAAATAATTTTGCTTTCCTCACATTTTTCATTTTATTTTACTGAGTAGTTGATGTCAGTTCTCAAAATCCTTAAATATTTGTTTTGTAGAATTTAATAAGCTTTCATAATTTTAATCTTTAAAAGTTTAAGGTAACATTTCAAAGCTAGATTATCAAATTAATATGTGATGCATTTTAAACGACAAATTAAAAAAAAAAATATCAAACTATCCAAAAAAAGTAAAATGTTTTTTATTTCCCAGCGCTTATAAATGAGACTTTAAAAATGTTTTATTTTCTTCTTATTAAAATATTTATTTTGGTTTGGAATAATGATTTCTGTATTATCAAAAATATACTAAATGAAGATCTATATGTATGTATGGAGACAGACAATGAAGTTAAACGAAGTTAAACGAAGCATTTTTGATGATTTGTCTGGGATTCGAAGTTAAAGTTCAAAAATATAAATTTAATAAAAAAAGATAGAAATAATTCATTTAATATTGAAATATTTAAAAAAAGATTACTAATATCAGTTATATTTTAATACAAGAAACTGCTTAAGTAAATGATAAAAAACGATATCACTAATAGCAGTGAATGGCATATCAACTTTACATATATAACTTTTAAATAATGTGCGCCACGGCCAAATGTAAACAGAGGACATTTCAGCTTGATTTCAGGTAAGCTAAATCTTTGTATCTCTTGTAATTTTAGTTTTAAAAAATCTTATAATCTAAATGAGGCATTGTTAATATTTATTATTTTTATAAGAAAATGTTTTACACCCACAAATGTCCATATAATGATATTATTTAAATTTTTTGTTCCAAAATTGTTTATATCTGTACTGTTTCTCTTGATATTCATGCTAGTAATGTTCGAATGTTTGTTCGCATTCAACGGAGTTATATATGCCAACAGTTGAACAGAAAATACGTGAAACAACTTCAACTTCACTTTCAATGGCTAAATAACTTATATCATTGTCGACAGTGGTTGCGCGTGCGTAGGCGATTAGGAGAACCACAATGCCAAAGGTTTTGAAAATCTCCAGGTCTATTAAGAAGCCAAAAAATAACTATAAATGTTTTCGGTTTTGTCGATTTTAGATCTATTTTTTTATTTTAAAACAACAACTATTTAAAAAAAAATTACTTTAAATAATTAGAAACGATCTAAATGTCGTGATAGAAAATTGTAGAACAAGGGACAAAATTGTAGTTGAACTCTGTATTATTTGTGAAAGGAGGAAAATACTAAATTTTATTATGTCAAATGTATACCATACTGCCCTTTATAGGAAATATGTGTACATAATTCAGCGTAATATCAAAGAATATCGTACCGCATTTAACAGCACATTACATTATTACCACTTAGATGAGGATAGAGTTCTAACATAATTTCTACTTGCTTATGCGTATCTTTTCGGATAATAATTCTGATTAGATGCTGGAATTTTATTTTCATTTTAACCGGACAAGTGGAAGGCAGAATAGAAAGAAAACATTGATCATATAAATCACAGATAAAAATGATTTTTGTGAAATATGCACACCGTTTTACAGTTAACGTTTGAAAAAATAAATACAGAGCGATTTATCATACTATATTTCTAATTTGTTTAACTACAAAATATTTTGTGCATTAAATGATAGTAATGTGTGGTTATGAATGTATATTTTTAATTTTCTTTTTAGGATTCGGGTACGTGATGATATTACATTGGACAAGTAAAAATTGTGTTTTCAATGCAGTGATATCAGGATTTTTAGTATTCCGTGACCGGCTATCGGGAAAAAAGTTTAAATAAAGTATAAAATATTTGCTTTAAAAATATCAGATATCTTAATCTTTTAATAACAACTGTTTAGAAAATCATTCTGGTTAAATGATAAAACGATTTTGATTATAAATAAAATCGTCAAGGCCAAGGTTGAGAGTAGAAGATATATATTACATTATTTTTAGGTATCCTACGATGATTAAGAAAGTGTTTAGATATATAGTCAATTATATAATCATTTCATGCTAAAAATGGGTTGATTAAAAAATGATGCAAAATGTTGTCCTGAGGAATTAAAATTAATAAATTATATATTTCTAAACAACTTATATTGAATCTATTTATCTTTAATATAATGAAACTTATCTTTCTCGATTACTATAAAAATACACCTCAGCAGTTAATTATAATATCACTTAGAATATTATGCAGAGTTTTTTTCAAAATGCATTAGGTAACATTAATTTTCATAAACAAACAAAAAGATAAACAAATTGATGAATATTAAAACCACCAACATCATTGAGGGAAATAAAATGAAACAACTATGATGGTTCGGAAATTTAAAAAGAATGAATGTCAAAATACTTCCAAAAACTGCTATTAGATCAATAAAGTGTAAGAAAACGAAAAAATAAAATAGAGAAGGCACTGAGAAAGATGGGAGTTACATACAACTTGGGCAACAGGAAAGTGCGGAGACAAATGATCGTAGGACGACGAAAGATCTCAGAAACCTTCTAAACATTAATGAAAAAATAAATTATTGAAAAAATAATTTATGTTTTATATTAGATGTCTTTGTACTGCTTCGGATACACATAATGATAAAATTAAAGTAAAAGAATCGCAGCTGATATATTGGCTAAGATTGTTACTTAAATCAAGTAAATTATTTAATATTCCTTCGAGAAATATCTCTATTGTGCAATGAGCGTTTGACAATAACGATGCAATTCATGAAAATTCGGTAAACGTCTTCTCTTGGAAGCACATGGAGAATGCTCGTCATGTGATTTTGGCCCTATTCATAAAAATGTTTATGACATATGCAGGAGTTGTAGCACTCGAAAATTACTACTACAGACATCTTTATATTCACACGTACGGAAAATATTCTTGAGCGAAATGACTTTCGGATCTAGACATTCACTGCCCTGTAACGAGAGTACTTCCATAGATATATGAACTATAATTACGTCAGACGGTGGAACAGTTGTCTGCGACTAGTGAACGAAATGACACCATTGTAGTGGCAGGCGAGTGATCGGCAAGTCGATACAATAAGAGAAAGCTGTTTTTTCCGAGAGTAGTCTTGAGACAGACGCACAATTATCGTTTCATCTCACATTATAAATACAGTAGTGAGATTACATGTTGTTGAATTTAAATGTTTTACATCTACGATAATAAAATAACATGGCAATCTAGCTGTTTCTCAAATGTATAATAACAAGTAAAGTAGAAATTCGCAGCAAATATCACGACATAATCAGTAGTCACAGTTCATTTTCACTCTTTGGAAATTTTTCATATCTCGTGAGAAATCGCAGTAAAGTTCAACTTTATAACTTCATTAAAAAATAGTAGTTGGATAATTATTTAAAACTATATATTATTTTAGTTAATTGTCCAGTTAGAACCGACGGCAAAAACGCTGGACGCAAAAAGTTGCGTTCTAAAGGAGCTCATCACTATTCTCGGGTTAAGCTTGCGCATTTTTAAAAGTCATTTGCATTTTATTTTAATTTAGGACTGCACGGAAGGTAAAATATTGATGTATCAATGTTTTCAGCCAACAATCAGCAGTTTCTACAGGTAATAAAATTTCATGATAGAAATGAATAAGATTTCACTTTTAATAAAAACTATAATCGTTTTGGAATTAGATTGAAATAATAGCGAACGCCTAAGACCAATGTCAGACGGGCGTCTTTTTTGCTGCTTTTTTGCTTAAGTATTATCCATTCACAATTGGAATAGCATTGTGAATGGATAATACTTAAGCAAAAAAGCAGCAACAAAGACGCCCGTCTGACATTTGTCTTAGAGAATCAAAACAGGTGTTCAGATGAGATTTCAATTACCGCCAGTTGTATTTGTTTCCATCTCGAAAAATAACTTATGTACATTTACAAATACATACTTTTACTCACCTTTTCTTCTTTTTTTTTATCCCGGAAGGGGAAGATTATATTGTGGAATTCCACATTTCATCAACCTCAATCAAGTTCTTCTCTTTTTCACTCCCCCCCCCCCCCCAAAGATTAGGATTTCGATAGTTTTCTGCACTTATAGTTGTTTTCCAATGGAAACGAATAATCAATTTGGGAATCCAATGGAAATAAATAATCAACACAAAATTTAAAACGTGTGATATGTTTTTTTTTTCTCCTGTCAAAGTTGTTACGTTGTAGCAGCAGTATATAAATAATTTCTCATCTGAATTACCCCTCCCATCCAACCAAAAATGATGAAGAAAACAGTTTCAAATCTTTAAAAGTTTCAATTTTTATTATACCTTAATTGTTATTTTATACAATCATAAATTTTAATTGTCTGCAACACCTCTAACAAAAAATCTGCTAATATATGCTAATAAAATACATTAAAATATTGACGAAAGAATGTTGTGTGTTTGTCTGTGTGTTGTTTTCTGAAAAGCTGTATGAAGAGTTACACGATTGGACAGGTTGGTGCCCCTATGCCTATAGTTATGCACCTCCAAGAGAGTTTTAGTATTTTTCGATTGGAATTTTTTTTTTATTTTTTATTTTATCCGAATTTTAAAGCTTCTTCCCATTTCGTGTTGATATTTCTCGAATAGTAAAAATGGAATCTGATTTAAATAGTTTAGCACAATAATTTAAATTTTGTCATTTTTTCAAGCTGAGTGTTCCGCGTTCCGTGGCGAATTTTTGACACTGAAAAAATTAATTCAGATTCAAATATTTCGCCTAATATAGTCGATTTTGGCCTCCACAAATTTTTAATTTTAAGAGGTTTTTTCGAATTTTTTTTATTAGATTTTTAAGCGACATTTAGCGTTTTTCATAGGTGAGTGGCGATTTTTTGACATTCGTGAAATAATTCTGGTTATATTATTTTAGAGCAAAGTAGTAAATTTTATCCGTTTTTAATTTTTAGCTGGTTTTATTTTTAGTTTCGCGGCAATGGTTCCTCATTGGTAAAATGAATCCAGTTTTACTCTTTTAATCCAAAGTAGTAAATAGAGGTTCTTTCCCGATTAAAAGAAAAAAAAATAGAACTTTCTCCTATTCTGCATTAATTTTTTGACTTTTGAAAAAGGAACTTTGTTCCAAACTTTGGCGTAATAGAGTAACTTTTGCCTTCCACGATTTTTGAATTTTTATCAATTTTTAATGCAACTTTTAGCGTTTTTTTTTTAACAATGCGTGATGTTTTTTATATTCGTGGAAGAATTTCCATTACATTGTTTCAGCAAATGTAGTAAATTTTTTCTTCTGCAATATTTCGATTTTCTGCTTTTTTTTTGTTTGTAGCAATTTTTCACATAAGTAAAAATAAACCAGTTTAAACGTTTTAGCGAAGTACAGTATATTTTGCCTTTTTTCCAATAAAATTTATTTAAAATTAGTACGATATTTTAAAAAATATTTGCGAATTAATTTTGTGTCAGATTTTCAGAATTATTTCGTCTTTCGCGGCGTGTTTTCGACATTCGACAAAGGAATCCTGTTTTAATCCTCTCTCTCAACATAGTAAAATTTGTGATATGCATTTTTTTTTAACTTGCCATTTTTGCAATTTGCCAACTTTATCTTCTTTTTTCATTTCTCTGAGAATTTCCCACGTTAGGGAAATGGATCCATTTTCTGTCATATAGCCCAACATACATCGATTCCTCTTTTGAATAAAATTTATTTGGAGTTAGCGGAGAGTTTTTTGAATTTTTCGCGATATTTTATTTCGATTTTTAAAGAATTTTCGCCATTCGTGCTAATTTTGCACAGGCCCCGTGTTAGCTATTAATTAGTAAGGCAGCTAATGTAAATAAATCTTCTTTTTTTCTGTGTTGGTTTCTGTCTTTTTTCTGTGTGTCTTTAAACATATAAAAAGAACACGTTTTTATTTAATATTCAAAACTTTGTTTGTGATTAGATATGTACTATTATATATATATTTTTTCTTCCTTTTCTAAAGGAATACCTACTCCATGCATATTGTACATTCATTAGATATGCATTTATTTTAAAGTAAATGCATCCCTGTACAATGTCATCATGAAAGGATTATTTACTTTACTATAGGCGCTTAATAAATTTAATTTTTAACTGGGATAACGACTAATTATTTTGAAATGAGAACTTCAAAATATAAACAAAAGTAAAATTATTCAATAATCTAAAAAATTTTAAAAATATTTATTTAGCTTTTTAAAAAAATCTTTCAAAACGCTTTAAGTTACATTTTTTATATGAATAGTTAATGGCAGTACAATGCACAATAGAACAATAGTGAAATAGAATATCTTTCATTTCTTTATAATTCAAGAGACTGATTTATTTCCTACCTATAAACACAAAATAAAAATACATATAGAAATTTCGACTAGAAAATCACATTTCGTCTACACTGACAGAAAAACTCGTCCATATACAATAAATTGTCCGACATTTTTGATCAAATAATTTCGGTACTCCTAGAAAAAACCGTTTTATCCTGTGAAGTTTTACCAAAAGAGATAAAATTTGTTCATTCATAGCACGTATGCGTATTTTATCTATCAATACTAAAGTTAGAATTTATTTTCCAAAATGAAAAACCAAGAATTCTATAAATTAAGATTTCTAATTTAATTAAAATGACAAGCAAACATACAAAAATAAACTTTTTCGAATAAAAAAATAAATAACAGTTAATTTCCTCAGTCATTTAAAAGTACTCCTAATTTATTTTTTAAAAAAAAAGATGCATTTTAAAATGTAGTACACCCACTTTTAAAATACATTTTTATAATAAATAAAATATTAAATTAAAAATAAAAAACTAATTTTACTCAAAAAAAAATATTTTCGATAAAAATATAACGTTTATCTTTGACATCTGGAAATCTACTTAAAAACATTTATAATAAATATTTTTACCCTACATTAATGCTAAAGTAATAAAAATCCAGCCACGATGTCCTTAAAGTCGAAATCTTTCCAAAATTAACTTCAAAATTCAAAGATTTTTTAAAGAACATAAGAATGTCATACATATCTTAAGCACACATATTTAATTTACGATTATCTTTTCATTTTCTCCGTTAAAGGAGGTAAGATATACGTCAGTTGGAGAAAGTGGGTTTAATAAATGTCGCTGATTTTGGAGTCGAACAAGCTATCTTAGTGTTACCCAGCCGAGTACTTTAACAACTCGGTTACAATTGTACCTTGGTTAAACATTTTAAATTAACGAAAAATTCCTGATAGCACTGCTGCCAGGAAAATTTCCGTGAATTGGAGAATGTTTTTGTGAGAGTGTACGGTGTTTTAACACTTAAAGTGTGCAGTCAAACATTTTTTTTATACTTAAATCTTATCCCTCTTATTCAGTCAATAATTGCATGGTATTTCATACAAATCTGAACCAGTATATTCTTTCGTAACTTTAGCTATGGTGATGATATTTTATCAAAATTATCAACAGCTTTACTTTGCTTTAAGGATAATAGTAGTAATTCACTCGAACATCACCTAAATATATCAGAGGTAGACGCTCTGTTTTTCTCAATGTAGCTTACACTGTAACATAAAAGACAAATGCTTTTTTAACTAGAAAATATGATATAACATTGATCGATAATACGGAATATCCTCTCCAAATTACCAACGATTCCGAAAAGCAAAAATGGAATTTCAATCATAGAAATCGGAATTCTACAAGTTATTTTTTCTTTTTCTCCCATGTAAATTTTATTAACATGTTTTTGCATAATGCGTCTTACATTTTTAAAGCAGCCATATTCACATATTTAAGTCAATGTCTGAAAATATCGTACTATTTGGCAATCACCCTGTATTATAGTGAGTATCCACACTATCTTTCTGTAACTCTCAAGATTTTTAACACCACCCTGCAACAGAAAACAAAAATAAAGGGCAAATAACTAGGAGTGCTCAAACTAATTATAAATATTTATGGGTGGTTCATGCATTACAGAAAAGGGTTTTTCTTACATGTAAAAGAAACCCTACACTGTCAAAAGTACTTTGGAAACGATAGATAATTCTTCAAAAGAATATGAAACGCTTGTTTGTATTAACGCAAAAATATTTTGTTTATGAACACATTGACCATACATAATTCTCTTTCTTATATTTACGTTATCACATATTAAGGTTATTGATGTTGACCAAAACGAAATATAATTGATTTCTAAAAAAAGGAAAGAAAAAGTACTTTTCACTATTTCATCTTGTGTTAGATTACTGTTAGGATTCAAAAGTTCGAAGACTAGAATTCGTAACGGATATGATTTTTTGATAATATTTTTCATACAATCACTTTCAAAATAATCATTTTCTGCAGCTCTGGATTTCGGTCAGTGCAAATACGTTTCTGGAAGCTTCTGGACAAAATGGTCTTCATTGTCGGACCATCAGAGTGAGTAAGCTAGGAAAAATTCTAGCTTACTCACTCTTGAAGGTTTTTTTTTTTAAAAACACCTTTACTGGATTAATTTCTATCTAGATCCATTTCAATGTTCTACTTCTGAAACATGTAAGTGCAATTTGCTGTAAGGGTATTCCCTAAAAAAATGTAGAATTTAGTATTAGCACATTGCTATTGAATAGGAATTTTGGTTTCGTTTGGTTTTCGTAGATAGAAGCGTAATCTTAGAATTTTTTTTTTATCCTAGTAGTACATCATTCTTAATATTTTCTATTATGCATTAAAGCTTTGTAATAAGATAGAAATATACAAATAATTTTCTCAGCAGAAGTTCTTTTTCCTATAAAAACACAAAAAATACATACAAGAATTTCATTGTACTAAAGTAGAAAATTTATCTTTTGAATAGAATTTGTAAAAACATAATAATGGTAAACAGAATAGAGGGGAATTTCGTTCCATTCAAAATATATTTTCTTTCACTTCTTTTCTAATTCTTTTCCCATGCTCCCAGTTAACGAGAAATCGAGATTATATGAAACAACTTCTGCAATTGCATCGATTAACTGTTAACAAGGTTTCTTTCACTTAAGTAGTTTTTGCCTCATTTAGAAGAAAACGTATTTATAATTTTTGGACTGTTGATGTAAAAATCATCCAGAATGCATTAAGTTTTTTTTTCTTTTTAAAGAAGAAGATCAATTTATATAATAAATTATGAAAATACCCTATACAAGTAAAACAAAGTAGCTTTGAATTCTGCTGAGTTTATTAAAAAAAAAAAAAAAAAAAAAAAAAAAAAAAAAAAAAAAAAAAACACGTAGAATACATTTCTTATTAAACTAAATACCATAATGTTAAACTCTAATTGGAGGAACGTTGTAGAGTTTTCTTTTTTGTGTATGTAACAATGGGAAGTTCTTAAATAATAATGGGATGAAATATTAAAGTATTACCAGACAAATTAAAAGTTTTACAAAGTAAGATTTAAAAACTTCAGCAATATTAATATGTATGCTAATGACTACATGCTTGAAGGGAAGCGACTTTATTAGGTAGTGTGTTCTATAAGAAATGCTATTCAATTTTGACAGTTTGTATTATTACTGCTTTTGAGATAAATTCGAAAAGGAAACTATATAAAACGCATTGTAAAAATTGAAATTTATATACTTTCTCATTTTTTCCACTATTTAAGCTTTATTTCTACGCATTCATACTTTGCCTCTATGATTTATACAGAAGCTAAAAAATAAAATTATATACTTTTCTTGTGTTGGATAAAACAATAAAACAACGACAACAGAAAAATAAAATCTTCACGAAGAATACATAGAAAGTAGTGCATAGAAATTTGAACTTAAGTATACAAAAAAAAAAAAAAAAAATCGTAATAAATAACATAGTTAAGTTAATTCAATAGATTAAGTACCATATTCAACAGCACAAAAATTAGAAGCAAAAAAGCAATTTATCAAATTACAACGACCTTTTGAAAAATGATTTTTTCGAAGACTAAAATTTAAGACAAAAAATCGCACGGAGTTGTTCCTACAGTGCGGACGCCATGAATTAATCGCCTGCGACCCGTCAGATTTCTTAAAACTTATGTATTATCCAAGCATTTCATTGGCTGTTTGGGAAAAGGCTTTTCCATCATCAGATTTCCAAGAAATCTGACGACACATTTTAAATGAAATTTCATTCATAAACTTCTAAACATCCCACAATATTACCTTTTACACCGTCGTATAGAGAAAAAAATGTCCTTTTAAATACAATTAGTTTGAAAGCTGTATCTCAATTTGTTTCTGAGTTATTATTTTTTTTTTGTAGTTTTTATTACTTTTTGTCATAGTGACAACAGAAGTTTCCATCTCTGCTGAAAGGAAAGGGAAATACAATTTACTGTATAGACCAATCAGAATACGAATAAAATGCGGATTAAACCAATAAAAAGCTTCAGATATGCTTTTGATTTCCTACCCTGACGAGGACAATAACCATTTTTCCAAATGGTTAATAAATGTGTGTTGTTTTATTTTTGATAGCTAACGTGTCGTCTATCACTACATCAGCCTGATGTTCGTCACGTTAGAAAATAGTACTGCAGCCTGCTGGTAGCGGGCTATGAATGCTTTGGATGCTAAAAGTCGCGATTTTTCATAATGCAAGAATCTTTTTAATTTTTTACTCTTCCGATTCTTGTTATTTATCTGATTTTATTGTCTGAATTGGAATTAATACAGAATTAATAAGGAAAATAATCAGAAGGCATATAAAAGAATAGGGCAGTTGAAAGGCCCTATGCCAACTGTGCTAAAGTACATTTTCTGAGACACAACCTGACATATTCATTTGAAATTCTTTATATATATAATGTACGTACACTGTAAAAAAAATTCAGACACGTTTCTGAATATATGGGGCAGCTACGGTGCATGTAATTTTCAAAAACGTTTCGGAGTATTTCGGAAACCTCTTTCCGACATACTCAGAAACGTTGTTGACTATTTCAGAAAACCTTTTGATTTCTGAAATAGTCAACAACGTTTCTGAGTATGTCGGAAAGAGGTTTTCGAAATACTCAGAAACGTTTTTGAAAATTACATGCACCGTAGCTGCCCCATATATTCAGAAACGTTTCTGAATTTTTTTACAGTGTAATTCCTAATAAAGTGAAGACAAATTTAAGAATATATATTATTTTGCTACTTTTTTAAAAAAAATCTGCATCAAAAACTATATTTAAGAGGTCTTGTACCTTTTAAACTCGCCGAAAATTTCAAAGTTTGAATTAGTCTAACCTCAAAACCTTTTTATGTATAAACTTGCAATTTTGGATATTGGTTAAACAGATTGTGGTTTGTAATATGCTACCATTAGAAATTTATTAGTCTTTTACAGAATTTGTGTATTGTTGAAATCAAAAGAGCTCTTTTTTTTACCCCAGAAGTCACTGCGCGCATGATATCTTGAAAAAATACGTATGAATTGTCATGAAATTTGGTAAAGATACTAAACAAATATGAGAGTTTAAAATGATCTACTTTTAAGTATTTACAATGGTAATATTTTTAGTTATAATTATTTCGATTCCTTAAAAATATAAAATTTTTATTTTTTTTATTACAAAAATAATTTTTTTATATAGTTAATGAAATAATTTTGGCCTAAGAGTAGTTCATTTTAAACACACGTATATGTTTAGTATATTTACCTAATTTCATGACAATCCATAGATACTTTCTCAAGATATCATGCGCGCAATGACTTATGGAGTAAAAAAAAGAGTTATTTTGATTTCAACATTACCCATATTCTGTAAAAGGCTAATAAATTTCTAAGGACAGCATATTACAAAGCATAATACGTTTAATCAATATCCAAAATTTCATGTTTATACATAAAAAGGTTTTG
The DNA here is from genome assembly GCA_963932465.1 of Maratus speciosus. NCBI lineage: Eukaryota > Metazoa > Arthropoda > Arachnida > Araneae > Salticidae > Maratus > Maratus speciosus. The sequence continues at coordinate 373,835,286 of OZ010788.1, read as the reverse complement.
AGGATAGACTAATTCAAACCTTGAATTGTTTTCGTCCCTTTTCGCCCCGTTTAAAAGATACAAGTCCCCTTAAAAAAATTTGCATTTTTCCAACGAAAAACATTTTTATAAATATTTTGTACATATGTTATAACAAAAGTTTACTTCACATTGGTCAGAGCTGTGTGCAAAATATTCAGTCAATATTACGAAAACTGTACATGGATGTTCCAAAAACTGCACTTTCAGAAAATTCAGTTTCAAGTTTGTTTATGTACATTGCAAGCAAACTGAGTTATTTAAATTATTTTAACTTCGCGTTGTAGTAGAAAGAAAAGTAATACATCATTCCAAAGAGAAAAAATGTAGTATTCAAAACATTAAAAAAAAATTAATTAAAAAAACTATTTTCACGAATTTGCTCTTAAGATAAATTATACTCTAATGGATATCACCACTAAATTTGAATTGTTTCACACCGTTGTTTGTTTTTCAATTCAAGGTTAATTAAGGAGATACACATTACTTGATTTATTTATGTTTAAATTATCTGAACCTCTAGAGAATTGCTCGAAATGTTGCATATTTTCATCGGACAGTTGGATTTAATATATTTTAATGCTGTCCGTTTGTAGAGAAATTTTATTTATATTTACAGCAAACGGAAACTTTCTGAAAAGGAAATCTGCTTTAAATAGACCAATTTCACTATTCAACCTGCCTAAAATGGCATTTTTTAACACTCACCAATGATCAAGTCTAAACAGATTATATTTAATATTAACGGCAGTATTTAGAAGTCTCTGACCCTCTTTTCTTATCTCCTTGTTTCAATTTTTGCGACAGTGAATCTCATAACACTAATGATGATCAATTTTATGTGTTACCGATTGACTGTGTCTCACTTCAAGCCGAACACTGACAAATTATGCTTATATATTAAAAAACAATATGTATTTTATAATTAATGGGAAATTCTCAACGGTTTAAAAAACGTATTACAAGATAATTGTTTTAAAGAAAAAGCTTATGCATATCCTTAGAAGGAAATACAGGTTATTAATGTACACAATATGTTATATATTTCCAAAAAAAAAACTACTTGCGTCTATTTTTTTGAGAAAAAAAAAATGTTTAGTAATTATAATTAAACTACCATAAGTGCAACTATGATATCGGTTGATCTAATCGCATTTTAAAGGCATAATTTGTAATTCTTTTTATAAAGTTAAATCAAATTTTAAAATTGGAGGGAAATTCTTATTTAACCCTCTGTCTACCAGAAGGGTCCAATGGACCCGACATGTATATTCAAAATATCTATTCAAACCAGAAAATTTCTTCAAAACAAACTAAATGTATAAATCAGACAATAATAAGTTAAATAAACAAATTAAATAGTTTTAAGTAAAAATTCTGGTGTAGAATGTTTTTATAAAACTTGAGTAAAATTTCCGGTAGTTCTAGGGTTAATCTAAGCAGATAACAGAAAAAGACAGTTAGCAACTAAATATATTGCATAAAAGAATGTCGCTTTAAGGGAAAGCTTTTCATTATAATAAAAATACAATGCTACTTAGTGTTGCTATTCAAACATTTCATTTGAGTCACATTTCTCTCTTGAGTCCCAATTAGTAACTCACTCAGTATTTTTTTTCATCAATGTATTTATCTTATATACATACCATGTAATATCGGTTAATCTAATAGCATTTTAAAGGAACAGTTTGGAATTCCTTTTATAAACTTAAATCAAAATTTAAAATTGGAGGGAAATTATGAGTTAATCTAAGAAGATAACGGAACAAGAAAATTAACAGCTAAATCTATTGTGTAAAAGAACGTCGCTTTAATGAAAAGGTTTTCATGTATAATAAAAAGCAAATGCAACTAAGTAATGCTGTTCAAACATTTGATTTGAGTCGTTTCTCTCTTGAGTCCCAATCAATAACCCGTTAACTAATTTTGCTCATCAATGTATTTATCTTATATATATATCATGTGATAGACATTTCAATAATAAAGGGATTATTAATAAAGTAATTGATAACGATTAATTAGTTTTTCTTTTCTTTTTGCATTCAAAGTTATAAATACATGCGTAAAAAATGCTTTTGAAATAGTCATTTTAGAATAAGTGTTTAAAAGCAAAATTTCCTTATGGATTATGTCAATTTTTATTGTGATCTGTGATCGTCAAAATATGTTTACAAAAGAGATACTCTCTGTTTTTAAACGATTAAAAATAAAATTTGCACTAATTATTAAATTCAAACTTCTAAACTCTTATACTTTCTAAACATTTTGATCAAATGAGTTTGCGTTTTATATCCAAAGGTAACATATAAGAAAAAAGCCAAATATACTGTCGAATTTGGATGTTTGCAGTGAAAAGTATAAAAAAATATATAGAATTATACTAGCTTTGTTTAATTACAAATGTCTTACATAGTTTTCAAGACCAGAATTACATATAGCTAGCAACATAAACTCATAGTAACAACCTTCAAAAGATCCAAAAATGACTAAGCAATTTTGCATAATAAGATGCAATCATATATATATACAAGTATACTAAAAGCATTTTTTATAAAAGTAAAATTAAGGAAAATGAAAGGAAGTACTGTTACAACAGTTTTTTATCTTCCTACAGAATAAGTTGTACTCTTTAAAGGGCATGGTAGTATATTTGAAGTCATTGATAATACGGAAATGCGATATTTCCTATAATGAAATTCTCAGTGCATAATAGTGGCTTTGGAAGTTTTAATATGAATCTTTAAGAACGGGAGCATTTCTCGTATAATCAAATATTCTGCTTGCTCTTGAACATACAGTATTTGATCAATATAGGTACAATTTATGTCAGAGACGGGTTAGGTCATCAACCGAAAGCAGTGATGCATAAACACGTACAGAAAACAGCAAACAAATAACAAAATTTAAGCTCAGCAATCAATGGCGCTGAGCGGGCAGAAGTTCTTTAAAAAAGAAAAAGGGTTGTGTCAGCGTTTGGTGTCATACTAGAAAATTAGTCACGCTGCACAATTCCCTTGTTAAAATGTAGCTTGATCAGAAAGTATTTCACTTAAATACTGTCGAAAATGCTTTGTGTGGACAGACGACTTCAGATTTCTCCTGTCACTAGGATGACTACGGTCGTGCAATAGCTCGACCTCGTCTGTAAAATTCAATCCAACCTTATAAATACTGTATATTTAAGCCAATTATATTAAATAAGTAAAAACAATTCGAGTGTGGTCCTTTGATAATTATATTTAATCACTATTTAAAATGTTTGAGACTATGAAAATAAAACATTTATGAACGATTCTTTGTACATTTCTCTAGCTCACTATTTTCAATAAACCCTGCGGTAGGCTACATAAAATCCAACATGTTCCACAAGTTATTTTTAAAGTGATACGGCGGGTAAGACAAAATACAAAGGAAAAATCAACATGAGGTGACATTATCTCAGACTAAAAATTGACTTAAAGAAATCATAGGAGTAAAGTCTCTTTTCAAGAATACTACGTCTTAGTCACAGATGTACTATATTTTACTACCCTACCGTATGTAAGTAGTAATGATCAGCAGTGAACTCAAGAGTATTGTTTTCTTTCGCTGATAAATATTTATAGGTTTATCAACTCCATATTGCATCGGGATGGTTAAAATGTACTCACTAAAAAAGTCAGTAAAAAAGTATAATAATTTGAATTGACATTAAACTATTTATTTATTTATTTATAAATAGATTTATTTATTTATTTTGCAACGCTAACGTTTCTTATTACTTCGAAATAGACTTCTGATATACTTTTGTGTGTGTGTTTTTAATTGTATATGACAAGTTGTATATACTAACGGAATCTTTCAGCAGCATTATATTTAAACTGTAAACATTGTGCTTATTTGTATCATTATCGTTAGATGGGTTTCTTTCCTTAAAATTCTTTCATATCAGAATGATTTAAAAGTCATCTTTCATTAGTAACATACATGTATTTATTTTTCAAACTTGTGCACGTAAACTTTCCATACATCATATACCATAATATATTTTATGCATTTTAAGAAATTTTATAAATCGAGTAATCTTACCAAACCACTGATTTTTTGTGAATCACATAGACCAGTAATCAAATTTGTATTGAATCGACATAGATTAACTAGTATAATTATATAATTAAATAGCAGGAAATTATAGACTTTCTCTACGAGAAACATTTATTTTAAAACTTTTATTTCTTTTTTTACCAAGCAGTAATGTTTTGTAATTTGATCTTGAGTTCATTTTCTCTCTGCAAATTCGCCAGATTTTAATCTCTTTAGAAACAAATATCAGATACAAAATGTGACGGAAAATAAAATGACTACTTTTTGTTGTATCACTTATTTTTGTTTATTTATGTTGGGAATTAAATGTATTTTTCTGGAATGTGTTTTCGCATAATAAATGAAATATAGATTACAAAAAATGTTTTACTGCTAAATTTAATTTTATTTCTGCGATTACTATTGTTTTGGATTTATATTTAAAACCATGTAAACATCAATCTTTTAGAGAAACTTCTTTTCCTATTTTTTCCTTTGAAAATTATAATTTTATGTGGAGTTCTTTAAAACCGCATTATGAATTACATGAAAAAACTACAGTAATTTTAAATATTAAATCCTTATATACTGATGATATAAAGATTGCACAGATTTCAGTAAATGATTGGAATATCTTTATGATAATAAAGATTATTCATGAGCTATGAATTTGTTTCGGTATATTATGCAGACTATTTAAAATTATCACATAATTGTTTGTGGATTTCTTTGTGTTTTTAATTGCAATTAATTAATGTAGGTAAAAATTAAAAAGATGCATGGAACTGCGTTAATCTAATTTTGAACCGTAGAACATAAAGTAAAAAAAAAACACAGTGTAGAAATCATTTAGTTTTTCACTCATTGTAAACAAATTATTATTAAAGCAATTATATACAATACATCATTATTAAATATGAAAGATTATACATTTTTAATTTGCAGGTTTCGTAAGAAATAAGTTTCTCACTTCAGAGGCCTCAAGAATGCATTCCATTGGTCAAAATGAGACAAACTTTGAACTACAGTTAATTCAAATGATGCGCTTGATATTTGTTATATTAAAGTAATATAAAAATCACCCGATAGGGGAAGCTGTAATATAGATAAAAATATTTGAGGGGCTCACAACCATAGTAGACCAAGTCCAATTTTCTTTATTGAGAATAATATTGCTTTATAGTTCTTAATAAATAATTAATTCATGTCAAGTGATTTATAAGGATTATGTGTGTCAATATTGTATATAAAGCATCATTTTTATAGTTCCCTGATTTAACAAATGACAAATTAATTTTTCTATTATAAATTTATACGTTTCAAAAAATAAATGAAGACTGGGTCCAGTATGATTGTGAAAAAGTGATTTTTCTACGGCCCGCGTTCAATGAATCTTGACTGACACTTGACAAAGAGAGTAACTTGCACTCACGAGTCATTTTTCCACATTCATTTTGCGAAAAAATTGATCCTCATTGAGGGTTTCTTTGAACAGTAACATGAAGGGAGAATATCTCACAACTCGCAGCCACCTAATTTACATCCAACTAAAACAAGCTTCATCGGCATCCTTCGTTCTGTTTGTGATACTTTGTTCAGAAGCTGTAGTAAAAACAAAGTCGGAATTCTTTACTTCAATAACATCAAATTTAGGGCATTTCCTCTTTGCATTAATAATAGTTATCTTCCCGTCTCCAGGAACATAGCTGTGTTATTTCTTGCGACTTGCTTCTTCCATCAGATGAAATATTGCATCATTCGGAAGGAAAGAGTCGCCGGACACCATAAATTTGAGGTCAATTGTCTCTGCTGTTTCGTCTATACTATTAACTTGTTTCAACAGCGTAAGAGACATTTTAATGTCCCTATTTTGACAAACTCTGGCATCCGAATATCGAATAATTTTCTTATATGTAGAGGCTTTCTCTCTTAGGTGTCTTGAAACAATGCTAGAAATGTTGTGAGAATCTCTTCCTGTCTTTATTTCATCCCAGACGTACATGTATCTCACATTATTATTAAAGAAATTCACCCCAAAGTTATAAACATATCGATTGCGTTTATAATAAACTACGGATGTTGACAGCTTAGGAAAGGAAAGTGCTTTTTGCCTGTCGAATGTAGAAAGTGAAGTGCTTTTTGCATGCCGAATGTACAGCAGTAAGCTCAATGTGAGGCTTTAATTTTATCCGTTTATATTTTCTCTCTATCTTGTTTTGATTTCCGCAAATAGAGCTCTCCTTCGGTTCCAAGACTTTTTCTAGTGTTTTCATCATTTTCTGTCTAAAGCTTGATTTATATATCATTACATAATTTACTTGTATCTGTATTTGACAGCTTAAAGTGTAAATTAATTTTTGTTCTGAGGACTTTATAATAGAATTTACTTTCAACGGGCTCTTATACTTCGTTGTACATACATTCTTCTCTTGGCCGAAGATCGAACTATGCGATTAGAGTTTTTTTCCTTGTAATGATTGTTTTTAAGAAAAGCGCTGTCAGTACGTTTACCGAGAAAATGGGGTAGGTAGGACTCATCAAAAATAATATTACTTTCATTCATAGTTTATCCATCTCATGATGCACCAACGTTTATTTTTTATCAGAAGTTTTGAAATCGTTATTTATATAATCTACAAAGTTTTTTGATAACAATGAGACAAGATTTAGACATGAATGGACCACAAATGAAAGAGTAGTATGGATTTGATTCAGTATGGTTGTGAAGGTTTCTTGTATTACTTAAACAACTACCCAGCAAAAACATACCTTTCGGCACACGATCGGACCACAGCTGGCACTGTCGGTTAAGTGTCGGCATAGCCACAGTGGTTTCGGTGAAGCGTCGGCAGCATGTCGGCATAGGCACAGTGGTTTCGGTGAAGCGTCGGCAGCATGTCGGCAATTGAAACATAAGTATCTGCTTTTTCGACTGCCGATTACCGTAATCGGTTCCCTTATGGTTATATATCGGCAAGCGACATACGCCGGCAAGTGACGCAGGACCGATATGTTATTTCTGATAGTGGCCCGATCAGATTTGTCAACATCGGTCCGAATTCGGAATTTTTAGTTTTAGCCGACACTTTTTTTTTTCTTTTTCTTAGTTTGGTTTGAGTTTCAGTTTTGATAAGATATGTATATTTCATGTATTTCATATAAAATTCTAACAGTGATAAACAAAATAAACGTCAAAAATAGCCTATATTTATTTATTTAAAAAAAATTGTTGTTGAATTCATTTTAAAAAGGACTTAAAATTATTTGAATCATCAAAAGAGTTTTTTAAATCGCTCCATAAATTATTATTCATTATAAACTTAATCGTAAAAAAAAATATTCATAAATTAATTGAACTTATTTTCTAGCTATTATATTCATTTTAAAAGCAATAGCTATGTTTCTTATTTTATCTAAAAATCAAATTATTAAAAATGTGTTTAAAATTATTTTACAAGCTATAAAAATATATATATATATAAAAACTACCCAACTTTTTAGCATTTAAAATTTAAAAGAAAGATTCAAAAATCTCACACTTCTAAAAAAAAAAAAAGATAAATTAATATTTTCATTTTATTCGATGATTAAGAAATGTTGATCATTATTGCTACATAATTACTAAAAATATATCCTACATTAAATTATCAAATTACAAAAAATGAACTCCTTTTCTAATTAAAAGTAATTAATTACCAACTTATTTTTTTATTAAAATTAGTTTTTCTATGTTACAAATATATATTTTTTGAATTAACGCATTTAATTACATTATAATTCCTAAAGATAAAATTGTATCTGAAATTCACTTATTTTATTTAATATCATTCTAAAATTTATAAGAAAGTTTCAGAAATATCCCCCATTTAAAGTTGTCTTCCGAAAGGAAAAAAAAATATAAATTAATATTTTTATTTTATTTTTTAATTAAAACTATTGATAAGTAACAAATTAACATTGCAACATACTCATTAAATAAGTGTTCTACTTTAAATCATCAAAACGATATAAAATGAATTCTTATTCTAATTAAAAGTTTTTAATTACCAGCTGTTTATTTATTAAAATAAATTTTTCCATGTTAAATATATATATATTGTAAATTAACGCAACGCATGTAATTATATTATAAATCCCAAAAAAGAAATTTGATTAACTGAACAAAACCTCTAAAATTTTTTTAAATAGTTAATTATTCTTAAATATATATACATTCTTAATTATATCTATATCTTAATTATTCTTAATTATATCTATATCTTAATTATTCTTAATTATATCTATATCTTAATTATTCTTAAATTCGTATGCTTTAACAAATTAGCTAAGGTATTTTTTTCATTCACTTAAATATTGAATTAACTTTTAAATACACGCGCGTAAGACAATTACAAATAAATAAATAAAAAATAAAATAAAACACTTCAAAATTCAAATCTTCCCATCTCCCACTTACCTTCAACGACAACCAATACCTATCGATATGTCTTCCCCTTATGACCTCATATAATCCTCCCCTGATCAAGTCTCAGTGGCTGAGTGGTGAAAGTGTCTGTTTCCTGTCCCTGGGTACGATGGATCAAACTCCGCCTCTCCCAACGCTGAAACACGTTCCTTCCAAATATACGTTCTACGATGTCTCATAGATGGCGCCATCAAAACAGATTTTTTTTTTAAATTTATGCTGGTGTCGGGCTGCGGCCGGCATTCATATGGATAGCAATCGGCGTGCTGTCGGCATAGGTTTCTTCCGATACCGGACAGGCTGCGTGCCTCATGAATCGGGCCGCATTCGCGCGGCGTATCAAAAAAGATACGGAACCGGTAGTGGCAACCGGTATCGTACCAATGCTGCCGGTAGTGGTAAGCGGCTGTTGCCCGATTGCTTACCGATAGCTCTGTGTTTGCTGGGTATGGACACAAATACAATCTATGAGAAAGTATGTGAACTACAGACTTGGTTCACTATGGCAGTAGACAGAACACAGTTTACTGCACTTTCTACATGAAATATCTATTTTTTTTTAACAGTCGACTTGGTCTACTATGGATGTGAGCCCCTCATTTAATACATTTTAGACACGTTAAATAATATATGTTAATATTGAAAATGAAAGGAGGACATATTAAGCAGCTTTAATACTATTTTTTTTAATATTATGTAACATTTTACATCATATTAAATGTTTTTATTTATATTACAGCGCCACCTATCAGTTGATTTCCGTGATATATTTTTCAATAAATGTCAAGACTGAATTATCTGTAGTTCAATTTTTATCTCATTTGGACCAGTAGAACGCATTATAGAGCTCTCGTAAGTGGGAACCTTATTTCTTGCTAACCCTCTATATGTAATATTAGTAGGTTGTTTTCAGATAGTAAAATATTTCAATATAACTTTCTCAAAATTTATATAATGTGGAGTTGTTTCACAGTCATAGTTCATCAGAAGAAAACATCAACCTACGCCACTTTGATTTTCTTATTTATAAGAGGTCCGTGTTAGTTGAAAGAAATTCAACTAGTCAACGCATAAGAAAATCTTAGACACAATCTTCGAATATAATAGATGTTAACTTTATTCAGGTAAGTCAAATGGCGTGGCTTTGTTTTCAAAAGAAAACACTGACAAATAATACAATGTCCTAGTGCTGACATGCTTTTATTTTAAAAGTACAAGGTCGCAAATATATGCAATGCCAAAGAACGAATATCCAATGAGAAAAATATTTTTTTTTAAGTTAAGAGAATGCATTAAATGGCTGTAAAATGGTAAGTTGTTTTCGTAGGAATAGTTTACTAAGGAGGAACTAATTAGTGTGACGTCACAGGCAACTCAACTCTGCGTATCAACCAAAAATTTGATCCAAAGAAAGGCAGAGCGTTCAGAATATATTAAGCAAAGTATCGCTTAAATCGTTTCGTCCAAACAAGACAAGTACATGGAATGAGGGTTGAATTCATTGGACTGGGAAAGCAAATGTTTGGACCTCATTGTGACCGGTTTCAATCTGTTGCAGGGTTGAATTTTTAGCTTCACGCAAAATCAACAAGTATCCTCCCTATTTTTCTCTGAACGCTGTAGTTTTTTTGGATCCAATTTACAGTTGACACACAGATTTGAGTTGCATGTGATGTCACAATTGATGAGGTCTACAAAAATTCTTGAACCAAAAAAATATTCTGAAATCGAACTATTTAAAAAAAAAGGAAAAAATATTCTCATCCGTCAAAGACAAATTTTGAATTGGGAAATAAAACAAAAGAATTAACAGTCTGATACGCATTGCAAAATAAATCATTTTAAGAGCAGATAATTAAAATTAAATGTGATCAAAATTTTAAAATGCATGTAAGATAAGTTTAACAATTTTTAATACATTATATATATATATATATATATATATATATATACACATATATTATTTGAAAGTTAAATATTATATTGTATACTGGCGGACATAATATTGTTGGACAAAATTTGCTAAAAGATTAAAATTTGCAAAAAAGATGGGGTTGAGGGTGTACTAACCAATTTCTTTATGAATAAGCATTTCTAAAAGGTTTACAGATCAATTCAGAGTTATATGGTTCTAAACAGGTAGAAAGAATTGTAATATACAGTGCATCTTCATTCAGTAGTTATATGTTATAATTTCATTTAATATCCCCAAAACCAATTCAGCAACATTCTGATAACTTTATTGTAATCTATCATACATGTAATGAAAACTAGTATACTAAACACCGTAATAGTAACATAATATTTATAACGCTTGCGCTGCATATTTGTAAAAAGTTTGCATTCATATATAATAAACAGCCTACGGCGAAGATTGTATAAATTAAAAAATTTTGGTAACTTTCTGATAATGCGTTTTTAATTAAAGTAATGTTATTCCTTAAAATTCAATGATCTTTTATATATTACTAATATGTTTTGTTCAGCAAATTCATTTATTTCATCATGTTTCATTTCTGTAAATACGAAAATTTACAGATATTTGCAAAGAAGAATTGTGACCAAAGATGGGTATTATACACAGGGTTTTAAAAATTTAACAAATGAATATTTTTAATATAGTAATATTTTCTTTATTTAATCAAAGTAATTTTGAGATTAAATATAGGAAACAAAATAGACTTTTATGGCATCCAAATGCTGATAAAGTGTTAAATAAGTGTTATTTGTGCATACTGTTGTATTCTCTTTGAGAAATCTGTCTTGAGAGATTCAAGAAATACATTGCAATTAAGTCATTAAAATTTTAAAACATTTAGCAAATGATTTGTATATAATTTCTGATGTTTTCTAAAGAATTCTAATATTTTTGTTAAGACTATTTATTTTAATTCCTTGACTAGCATTTTTATGAAATCTGAGATATAATATTCATTCCAGTTGCTGCAGAAAATAAATGACATTACTTTAACCACATGAAACATTTTGTTCAAAAAGTTTGATTGTTTACTGCATTTCAAATGTTATAATAGGATTTTGTAAACAAATGTTATTGGAAAAAAGCCAAACTGAAATTTATTTTGAAAAACCGTTTTAAAGCAAAACGCGAAGAAAATAAAATGGAAAATTAAAACAAATTATTTTTTTCTAATTTAGTGTCATTTTTCATGTTGCATACGTTTCACATATAGGAAGTATTTGTTTGATTTATTTTTCTAATCCAAAGTCATATAGACAAATTTCGAGTATATAATATTTTCATTTACTAATTTAAATATAGTGACATTTAGGTTTTTTCTGATATATTTTTATTTCAATTTGTATGATATAATATATTATAAATATAATTTCTTGTTTCTAAGGCATATACGAAACTATACTACCACATACTAAAATCACATTAGATGTAATAAAATAAAATAAAAATATTTTTTTCTGAAAGAGCAAGAATACCAAAGATGCATTTAAAAAATAATTTTGGAAACATAAGATATTTCGAATATAAAACATTTTTTGTAATTGTGTTATAGTTCATTTTTTTATCGATATAGTAGTTTAGTTTAAATACTTGTTTACTGGTACCGCCACAAAATTTTATTTTACACTACTCAAATATATTAACTTATAATAACACTAACGATTAATGCATAATTTATAAAGAATAGTACATTTTTCGAATTTAACACAGCATTTGAATTTTTAGACCATATGAACAGAAAAACCCCTCACCCGTTGTTAAAGTTTAAAATTTAGTTAAAATATATACTTTAATCATTAAACTCAAACATAAAATGTGGTGCATATCTACCCAATAGATAGTAAAATACAGTTTTGATGGTTATCCAAAAAGCATAGAAATATGTAATCGAGCTTACCGTGAAAAATGGGCATAAACGATGAGCAACAATGTAGTTAAAATGGTATGAAAGTAACAATAATGCAGTTAATTATACTGCAGACTACACTCACTAAATTTCATCCATTGATTGTGGAGATCATTAGAATATTTCACTTAGCGTATGATAGCAGATCCCCCTGTTGAGTGATTAAATTGGGAGTTGAGTCAGAATCTATTTGTGTCAAGGTTTAACATAATATGCACTTTGATGAAATGCCGTGCATTAGTTCTTGAAGTATAGCTCTCACGATAATCGTGAAAAACACAGAATAATACTGCAACACTGGAAAAAATGAAGCACTTAAAAATGAGTAAATCGATGTACTCATATCGAATTGAGTATTTTTGGATCAAAAATGAACCTATGCTTTCTCAATTTTGAAACATCACATGTTATCAAATCCAAATAAAACGATAATTTTGTACCCTGTAATGGTTTATTTCATTTATGGCGACATAAAGGATGTTTATTAATGTAAATGTTGAATTATGCACAGCATTTTAAAATAATTTAAATGTGCTTGCAAATAATGCTCTTGTCATAAAAATATTCGATTTAGGTATCTTGTTAATAATTTTGCGATTTTTCTTAATAAATAATCAACTAAGCGTTTCTTGGTAATAACTTTCAACGGGAAATAAATGTCAGTGCATTTTTTACTTTAATTTTTAGGTTTAGGGGGCAGTACATAACGATTCATATTTGAACACAACCATGGAATCAAAAATGAGTACGCGTGTTTCTCAATTTTGAGTACATTTGGATCGGAGCTATTGTGAGTATGTGACGTATTTAAAATTGAGTACTTTTTACTCAATTTTGATTACCCATTTTTTTCAGTGAACTCATATTGTTGTATACTCCGTAACGTATTCAGTCCCTATTTATGCCAAAATCTAAACAACATAATGTCTACAATGAATAATGCTGTACAAAGACGATATCTTATGGATGCTATAAGCAAAAACTTTTTAAACGCTGTTTGATGTCAAGTTCAAAATGAATCTGCAGTTGAAGTTATGTGCACTAGCAGGAATGACCGAGCTAAGTTCGGTCAAAATTAGCTTTGTGTTTATCTCGATATATTATTTCCACTGAATCATTCTTGCTGTTTTAAATGCAATTAGTTCGACCCTGAGACATAGTGACCCAAAATGACCCACTTATCGAATTTTTTTGAACATGCGACCTAAAATAATGCTCTTCTCGAGCCTGAAAACAATGGAATATAAAATTTAGTGAAAATCGTCAGTCGTTTTCTAGATAAAATAAGCTTGACCCACGTTGATTCAAAAACCCACTAACCGAAATTTATCGAAGATGTGAGCTATTTCAATGGTCTTTTTGTACTGTGGAACAGTATAGCAAAAAAAATTGTCAAAATTGTTTGACCGTTTTTGAGATGCCGTTAGCTTGACCCCGACCCATTATCACCAAAATGACCCACTAATGGAATTTTCATGAGTATGCGACCCAGCCCAATGGTTTTATCTTTTCAGAAACGGTGTAGTACAAAGTTTTGTGAAAATCTTTTGAGTCGTTTTTTACATACAGTTAGCTTGATCCTGATCCATTAGCACCCAAAATGACCCATTGATTGAATTTTCTTGAACATGCGACCCTGCCCAATGGTCTTATCATGCCCGAAAACGGTATTATACAATTTTTTTCAAAATGTTTTGAAACGCTTTTTAAATACAATTAGCTTGAGCCTGACCCATTGTGACCCAAAATGACCCACTAATCGAATTTTCTTGAACATGTTACCTAGCCCAGTTGTCTTCTCGAGCCCGTAAACGATAGAATACAAAATCTAGTCAAAATCGCTTAAGCTGGTTTTTAGATTCAATTAGCTGGACCCTGACCCATTGTGACCCAAAATGACCTACTAATCCAATTTTCTCGAACATGTGACTTAGCCCAATTCTCTTCCCATACCCAGAAACGGTATAATATAAAATTTGGTCAAAATGTTTTCAGCATGTTTTTAGATTCAATTAGCTTGACCCTGTCCCATTGTGACCCAAAATGACCCACTCATAGAATTTTCTAGAACATGTGACTTAGCCAAATGTCATCTCATGACCAGAAGCGGCCGTATATTAAAGCATTTTGTGAAAATGTTTTGAGCCGTTTTTTATATATAATTAGCTTGACCCTGAGCCATAATGACCCACTAATCGAATTTTCTCGAACACGTGACCCATCCCAATGGTCTTTTCCTGCCCGAAAACGATAGCTTACAGAATTTCGTCAAATCTAGATAAACTTAACCCACGGTGACTCAAAAATGACCAACTAACTTAGACCAATGGTCTTCTTGTAATCCAAAACTGTAGAATATAGACTTTAGTGAAAATCATTAGAGCCGTTTTTTAGATAAAAATTACTTGACTCACAGTGACCCAAAAATGACCCACTAATCGAATTTTATCGAACACGTGACCCGTCCCAATGGTCTTTTCGTGCCCGAAAATGGTTAGATACAAAATTTAGTCAAAATCGATTGAGCCGTTCTTTAGATATAATTAGCTTGACCCTGACACATTATGACCCAAAATGACCTTCTAATCTAATTTTCTAGAACACGAGACTCATCCCAATGGTCTTTTCGTCCCCGAAAATCGCAGGGTGCAAAACTTAATAAAAAACGCTAGAGCCGTTTTCAAGATAAAATTTACGGCGCAAACACAACGACGTGCTTTTGTAAAAAAAAAAAAAAAAAAAAAAAAAAAAAAAAAAATGCATACATATATATATATATATATATATATAGTAATACAGTTTTTAATTCATAATACAATAAAATGCTACTTTAGAATTGGTCCGGGAGCCGGCAGCACAGACAATCACCTCATCGAGTTCACGGATGAAATTCTGGGATTATTTAGCACGTTCACACCGGCGCGGTGAGTCACACTCGACTGTCTCAGAGTTGTCGAGTCTTTGACTTTCTAAACACCACTGTTATTTTACAGAAAATGTCGTTCCTTTAAATCGCCCAATTGTTCTAATTAAATTAAACAACATTTTCTCTATTAAAATACTGGTAGCCACAAAGTCGGAGGCTTGGCAGCTCTGAGACAGTCGAGTGTAACCCACCGCGCTGGCGTGAACGTGTTAAATGTTGATTCGCATATTAAAACGCAATCGGTCTGTCAAGACATATCTTGGTGAAAAAACCCTGAAAATCCGATTTTAGCGGCTGACTCGTAGTTTTACCAAGGTGATTTTCGGCTCGCAGTCCTCAATGTTTTCATACCTTTTGGTGCACACGTGCCATAGGTTCGGCGTCCCTGAACTATACTATCCGTCAATTATATATACACAAATTAAAAAAAAAAACATTGAAATTGTATAATACAAAATTCAACATGTCACGTTACAGCGTTATTTAACTAACTAATATTATGGCTTCTTTATACAATTTTTATACGAAAATAAACATCAAAGTAAAATAAAATAAAATAAGCTATTAATTAGCGAGAGTAGGTGAAAACCATGAATTATAGCATTCAAATTAATGCATAATGCTAGATCGTGCAAATGTAGTATATTCGTATTAGTTTTGTAAAAGGTTTTGGTGAAGCCGAAATGTGAAGGTAGTAAACATATAAAAACATTTATTACTGTTTTAATGATTATCAATTAACGCTTTTCAGCATTTAAAAAACGAATTATCATCTCTCAACAAATATAGATATTTGACAATAACAAAATTATTTATGGCAGCATCCCTAAAAATTATACTGAAATAATTATTTTTTTTTCAAAAATACTTAATTACGGTCTCTAAAGTACCATTAGCGATACCTTCAAAAATTAAAAACTAAAAATTTCAATCATTCTTTATGTCATCTTTTCCTTTTTAGTCGGTAATGGGTTTCTGCTAATGGCATTTCTTAATTATTTCTCTCCTAGATTAACAAAAAATGTTCGATGTCTGATACTGCTTGTTTTTAATCAGTGTCCAGGAAGAAATCATTTTATTTCTGTTGCGTAAATATAGCATTTCTTTCATTAAATGTTCTGTTTCAGAAATTTAGTTAATAAAAGTAAATTTATTCACACTTGATAATTTTTGAATAAATTAATTAAATGAATAAATTAATTGAATTAAATAAAATGAATAAATTAATTAAAATTCCCAAATTCAATTATATATGATTTTATATTTGTTTAAACGGATATTAAATTTTAAAATTTAGTGAGTGAAAATATTAAAGAATATATTAGACTAAAATATAGAAAAGGTATACTTAAGATTTCATTATTAAATATATCTTTATAGCAGAATCTCATATTTGTTATCTTTTTTGACTAAAATTGTTTATATTTCATATTTATTTAAACACAAATACAGAATGCAGTCTTATTTATAAATGTAACAAAAGCTATATGTTATTACCTTGCACAAGTTTTACCAATAATAAATGCATTTTTAATGCAACAGATATTTAAGAGAGTTAAAAGTTATCATAAAGAAATATTTCGTCTTTGCTTTATTGTAAATTTTGGCCCATAACCCCTGATTCTTCTAAATCAACAATTTGAAATTTCCCAATGAACAGTCATAGGTAATCACGATAACTTGTTCTCAGAATTTTATGCTTAAAAATATTAAGCTTTATATATTACATTTAACTCCATTGGTGTATATGGATATTTGAACAAAATTTTTGAAAAAGAGTAATTAAGGATAATGACATAATTAAGGATAATTAAGGATAATGACATAATTAAGGATAATTAAGGATAATTAATAATATAATAATATAACATAATAATTAAGGATAGTTTTATTTTACCTATATTCCTTTATTTTCGAACCAAATGTTTCACATGGTTAGGAAATAAATCTTTCATATCAATTGGTTAATTTAAAACAAAAATTGGTATTGATGACTTAAAATTGAAAACATGCCATTTTGTCTTCATCGGTAACTGACTTTGGTATACGTTTGGCACTGATGTTATTCAACAACGTACATTAACTATTCCTGGTATTATAGCAATGCCTAAACATAAAAATGAATTTATAAGATTCTGCAGATTTCGATTTTGTTTTATATGACAAATGTCAGTTTAACTATTTTTCTCTGATTTTGTTTTTAATAGTTTGAAAAGGTAAATATCTAAAGAGTAAAAAAATAATGTTCAATCAATTTAGGATGACAACAAAAGAAATTAATACTTTTATCTGATTTAAATTTTTAAATTGCTTTTGTACTCCGCTATCGTGGTAATCAGCAACTAAATCGCACAAGAAATGCTAAAATTTTTTAATTGCACCTTGCATTTTGGAGCATATATTCTTACGTCAATCCTTAGCATCGATCTAGTTCCCCCAGATTAGTTAGTGCACAAACGATACAACAATATCAGGATTCAGACTTTCTATGAAAAATTCTACGCCAAACATTTGTCACTGAAGCCAGAAATCACTTTCTGACAAATGCAAAAATGAAGTATTTAGATTATGATATCGAAATACATGATCAATCCCAATTCATTACTATCATATTATTCGAAAGACATTGAAAGAGTATGTAATCGATCATCACGTACTATATCAAATTTTATTTTACATTGTACGTAATAATTATACGTAATAAATGTACGTATATCGTTGTAATATATTAATATTAGTATCCTTAAACGTTTTATTCACAAAACAATTTGAAATTTGAATCGATTTTTTTTTTGTCAATTAAGAATGAATTGACAAAATTCCTCTCTGTTTTATTCACAAAACAATTTGAAATTTGAATCGATTTTTTTTTTTTTTTTTTTTTTTTTTTTGTCAATTAAGAATGAATTGACAATTCCTCTCTGAATTGTACCTTTTACGTTTTGGATGAAATATCTCAACATATACGAGACCTTATGTAATAAATAAATGTATACAGGATTTACAAAAAGCTGTTTAAACATTCTTGAAAGTATTATTCGTTAAGCATAAGTATGCAATACAAATTGCAAAAGTATTCAAAATTAAATAACATATAATATTATGTTAAAGCGAAAAAATATCATATATATATATATATATATATATATATATATACTAGTGCGCTCTGTCCCCTGCAAGCTACGCTGGCCAACTCCCCGTTCAGACACCGCAGAATCTAAAAACACGCTAATCTGATCGGTTTTAAAAATATTAGAGAAGATTGAATTATACTGAAAAAAGCTGTACAGTTCTCCCTGTAAACGGTTTTTCATTCAATTCCCTTTGATTGCAAACATTTGAGGCCGAAACAGTTGCTGTTAAGACATCCAGTCGTTGTTTCCGTGTTTGATCAAAGAGGATCAGTTAAACATTTGAAAAGAAGCTAAAATAAAATGATTTAAGTGTACAGAGTTTTGTCTCCCGGTATTTTAAAACAATTTCTATAACAATAACCTAAGTCATATGACTGTCATCAACAGTTCTTAGCGGACCACTTCGCTTTATATATTCCAGGTGCAATTTTGGTACTTTAATGTTAGCCAGGCGCGGGTGATAGGTACGCCAAATATTATTCTACCGCCATCATTTCATCTATATTATAATAGTCCAAGTCATGTAACTATAAATAAATACGCCTTGATCCCTTCGCTTTTCGAATGAAAGTTTGGCCCAGATATCATATACGGCCCCATAATGGCGCGATTTTTTTCCTATGCTAATTTGGTGAAAACATAAACAGCATAAACAACAGCATCCGGCTTACCAAATCAAGCAAAATAACGATACTATGGCGCCAGTACCCGTTGCGTATATGACATTGGCGTCAGTAAAAAATCGCGCCAATATGACATCTGTGCCGAAAGTTTTCCATTTTAATAAAAAAATCAAATTTCTTTTTCGAATAAAACTACATAAAAGTTGCCACGGCCGCAAAGAATTATTGGTACTGTCACGCTAGCCGGACGCAAATCTGGCCAATAGCTTTTTTCAACACGACAGATAGCATTTTTAGGTAGATTGCGTATGAAATACTACCTATTGGGATCGTTCCTATGGTGGAATTTCTGAAACATTTTTGCAGATCTACACCGATCATGACCCCTAGAACCCAAAACCACCCTCAGTAAAAAACTTTATGTATCTATCTATCTATGTATCTATGTATCTATCTATCTATCTATCTATCTACGTATCTATCTATCTATCTATATATATCACTTTCTTCTGGACACGATAACTTTCGTAATTCTGCACCAATCTCTTCCAAACTGATACATAAAATCAAAGGGCATAAAATCTCGACCAAGATCGTTAATGGGCAAAATCGGACCAAGGGGAAGGAAATAGGGAGGGGTTTTGTGAAAACAGAAAACCCCGCATAACTTCTTAATTTTTGTACATATCAAATCAGTTTAAAGTTTATATTACTTCTAAAAATAGGGCCAAAAATGGATGTATCATAGATTTTTGATAAAGTTAAAAATGGGCTCAAGGGGCGCAAAAAATAGGGTTTTTGGGAGAAAAAATTCATAACTTCGTCAATTCTCAAGATATCAATTCCAATTAATTTTATTATAAATCTCGTTAATATTATCTACAACTTTTATATTCTCAAGTTTTTTATAGGACCAATTCGTATAAAAAAAAAAAAAATAATTTAAAACGAAAACAAAAAAAAATCCCTGCCGGCTCGGCCTACAGGTGGAGGTAGATTTCGAAGTTAAGTATACTAATTTCACAAACAAAAACCAAATCATGATTAGAGATAAACCCACTTTAACAATTTTATCTGGCCGCTTTTGACGAGTTTTTATTTCAGTTTTATATAATAACTGGTTTTATCAGAATCCTGTTAGGGCGGAATTCAAAAAAATACTTTTCCATGCTCAACAACTCCAAATTTTCTGGCATAACTCCAGATTCATTTTTAATAGGAAAAACATGAAACTTGTTGACGTGATTTTTGAAGAGATTTATACGCAACCTGTGTTTTTAATTTCCGTTTAATTAATTAAAACTTGATACATAAACAATTGTTTTCTCAGTAAGACAATATTTTTCGTTTCTAACACAATCGCTTCGGGAAATTCCGTTCAAAATGCCCACTTAGACATCATTTTTTGAAATGTATTCTGCCTCTGTCAAAAAAAAAAACGATCATTACGCTACATTTATATAGCTTCTGAGTAAGCGAATCTACCAATTGGATGCGTTTGAGAGCAAAAATGAATTTAAAAATGAGTCAGAAAATAAGCAGTTTGGATTTGAATACTTCCTTTTCCAACACAATCCGCTTCGGGAAATTCGGTTCAAAAGGCCCAATTTGACAGTATGTTTTAAAATATATTCTGCCTCTATCAAAAAAGTGACCATTACGGTACATTATATAGTTTCTGAGTAAGAAAAGTTACCAATTGGAAGCCTTTGAGAGTAAAAATGAATTGTAAAATGAGTCAGAAAATAAGCAGTTTGGATTTGAATATACCTTTAATAACATTTTTCTTCAACCGCTATGTATTTTTAATTTGTTTTTGCTGTAAGAATTGGTCCTTTCCAAAACTTATCTGTATAGATGTTGTAGACAATATTAAGAAGATATATGATAAATTCATGGGGATTTTATATCTTTTGAATTGACGGAGTTATGGATTTTTTTCTTCTTCAAACGCCATTTTTGTTTTCGTTTTTAATTTTTTTTTGCGGTACGAATTGGCCCTATAAAAACTTGTGAATATAAAAGTTGTAGATAATGTTAAGGAGATTCATGATAAAATTATTTGGATTTGACATCTTGA
Organism: Maratus speciosus; assembly: GCA_963932465.1. Taxonomy (NCBI): domain Eukaryota; kingdom Metazoa; phylum Arthropoda; class Arachnida; order Araneae; family Salticidae; genus Maratus; species Maratus speciosus. The sequence goes on along the minus strand of OZ010788.1, from coordinate 373,814,094 downwards.
GAATTGACGAAGTTATGATTTTTTTCTCCCAAAAACCCTATTTTTCCGCCCCTTGAGCCCATTTTTAACTTTATCAAAATTCTGTGATACATAAATTTTGGCCCTATTTTTAGAAGTAATAAAAACTTTAAACTGATTCGATATGTACAAAATTTAAGACGTTATAGGGGTTTTTCGGTTTTCACAAACCCCCTCCCTATTTCCATCCCCTTGGTCCGATTTTGCCCATTAACGATCTCGACCGAGATTTTATGCCCCTTGATTTTATGTATCAGTTTGGAAGAAATTGGTGCAGAATTGTGGAAGTTATTGTGTCCAGAAGAAAGTGATATATATAGATAGATACATACATAGATAGATAGATACATACATATATATATAAAGTTTTTTACTGAGGGTGGTTTTGGGCTCTAGGGGTCATGATCGGTGTAGATCTGCAGAAAGTTTTCAGAAATTCCAACATAGGAACGACGCCAATAGGTAGTATTTCATACGAAATCTACCTAAAAGGGTGTTTTAAGAAGTAAACAATCCATAACTCCGTCAATTCAAAAGATATAAAATCCACATGAATTTATCATATATCTTCTTAATATTGTCTACAACATCTATATAGACAAGTTTTGGATAGGACCAATTCTCACAGCAAAAACAAATTAAAAATACATAGCGGTTGAAGAAAAAATATCACCTAAGTAAGGGTGTATTCTAATCCAAACTGCGAATTTTCTGACTCATTTTACAATTTATTTTTGCTCTCAAAGGCTTCCAATTGGTGCGTTTTCCTACTCAGAAGCTATATAATGTACCGTAATGTTTTTTTTTTTTTTTGTTAGAGGCGGAATATATTTTCAAAAATGCTGTTAAAGTGGGCATTTTGAACCGAATTTCCCGAAGCGGATTGTGTTGGAAAATCATTGCATTAAGGATGCACTCAAATCCAAACTGCATATTTTATGAATGATTTTTAAATTCATTTTTGCTCTCAAACGCATTTAATTGGTAGATTCGCTTATTCAGAAACAATATAATGTACCGCAAAGATCGATTTTTTGATAGAGGCAGAATATATTTCAAAAAATGATGTCAAATTGGGCATTTTGAACGGAATTTCCCGAAGCAATTGTGTTATCACTTTCTTCTGGACACGATAACTTCCGCAATTCTGCACAAATCTCTTCCAAACTGATACATAAAATCAAGGGACATAAAATCTCGGTCAAGTTCGTTAATGGGCAAAAGTGGACAAAGGGGATGCAAATAGGGAGGGGTTTTGTAAAAACCGAAAGAACCCGTTAACTTCTTAATTTTTACACATATAAAATCAGTTTACAGTTTTTATTACTTCTAAAAATAGCGCCAAAAATTCATGCATCACAGATTTTTGATAAAAAATCCATAACTCCGCCAATTCACAAGATATAAAATCTCCATGAGTTTATTATATATCTTCTTAATATTGTCTGCAACATATATATAGACAAGTTTTTGATAGGGCCAATTCTTACAGCAAAAACAAATTAAAAATACATAGCGGTTGAAGAAAAAAATAATCTTATTAAGGGTGCATTCAAATCCAAACTGTCTTTTTCTTACTCATTTTTAAATTCATTTTTGCTCTCAAAGGCACCCAATTGCTAGATTCTCTTATTGAGAAACTATATAATGTACAGTAATGATCGATTTTTTTGATAGAGGCAGAATATATTTCAAAAAAGGATGTCAAAGTGGGCATTTTGAACAGAATTTCCCGATGCGATTGTGTTAGAAACGAAAAATATTGCCCTACTGAGAAAATAATTGTTTATTAATCAATTTTAATTAATTGAAAGTGTCAATACATTTCAAGTGGTCCAGAAAATGTCATATTCGTTGCTCGACCATTTTTAAAAAATGTGAAATTTTTTGTACAACAACACTAAAATAATGGAAGTTCAAAATGACTATTATTTAATTTTATTAATTTTTGTTTGTGCATGGCGGCCATCTTTGTTTCATCGTCTGCAGCAATTTTCTCACAAGAAGGGTTTACGGAATTGTAAATAATTCATCGGTTATTTATCCAATTCAAGTGCGGATTAAAGCAATTTGTACAGAATACATTGGGCTAAAAATCTGGTAATGGGGTAGTTCCTGAAACTAACTGTTTATTGGTAAAATTTAAGCATAAATTTTCAGTTTTTTTCCAAAATTTGTCTGTTTACAAGAGGAAATTTTTCTAGCAAGGAAAACTGTCAACATGACATTTTTTTTTTTTTTTTTACAAATAGGCCGAAAGTACTTGTACTCACACGCCGAGTTCCAGATCTGGGACTTACTTTCTCTTCGCTAAAAAAAAATCCCAAATTTTTCAAAAATGACAAAAATCGCACTTTTCGGGCTTTGATATCTCTGGTGGGGCACGAGATAAAAATCTGCATTTTTTTAAAAGAAAAATATTGTATAGTAGTGTTATGCACAAGAAATTTCAGGATGGAAACTTGACTACAAGCTGAGATATGTCAAGGGCAACATGTCAAAACAATACTGCCAAACTATTGTTTTGTTGTAGTCACAGGTAAGTATTTATCTCAGAGTATCATTTACATTTATTTTTTAGATTATCTTTAAATAATAGTAACAGAAAATAAATCTTTTGCAATTAATTTAAAAAATAATTCTGCCTAAGGCTTACATTTTGTATGGTTTCAGTAATTTTTGTTGTAATTTTAGTAACTAAAAGAAACCTCAGCACTTTTACATATATATATATATATATATATATATATATATATATATATATATATATATATATAATATATATATATATATATATATATATATATATATATATATATATATAATGCTTTCAAAAATTTTTTTTAAAAACAAATAACCCAGTGCATCAGGCGCAACGCAGCTTCTTATATGCACTAAGTGAGTATAGATCTACTAAAATTGAATGATTATGAAAATTATTATGAAAAGAGGGTGCAAAACAACAATAAAAATCCATGAAAATTTATAACGAAAAAACAACAAACAAACCACTCCCTGCTCTTCAGAAAGTGGGAGGAGTGAAAAAAGCAGGTATCAAAAACAGAAATTGGATCCTCACGGGTTTCGCAAGATATGGCCAACCCACATACTCCAAAAGTATAACAATAGATTTAAACTTTCAAAAACACAACATAACAAAGCTATTTTATAAAAAAATTTTAACGAATCAAAACTGCTTTAAAAACAAATATAACCAACCAATTCAAAATCCAAGAAAACCGATTTAGCTTATAAAACGTAAATAAAAATTAATAAAAATTTTTTAATATGACTAAATCATTAAGCAATTAGAAGTATTGAACATGTGAGAAGGCCATATCCCCACCTTTACCCATGAAGACCTGAAAAAACTTACTACCTTTAAAACAATCACTACGCTACACTTCTTTCCATCAGCAGGAGTTGCAAGCAAGGCCATAATCCAAGTTAGACCAGCGCCCTGAAGACTTGTCTTTCCATTATCCTCATAATCATTAATTTTCTTTCCAAGTCACCGCAGTTTCTACTTGAAGCACATCAACATGCAGACGTTCTTAAAGACTTTAATCCACACCCTTCATATATTCAAGCAGCTACCTTGGCATCCATTACGGTGTTTGGCCGCTTAGCTGTTGCCACTTTATAAAACTCTTCTCAAGTTGATTTACATAATGAAAAATAAACTGGTGTGGAAATAAATTATTATAAAAAAGATTAGCAGTAAATTTAAAAATCTGTGAACTCAAAAATTCTCTATTACTACAAATTCTATAAAATCTATTAATTTGTCCCACAATAATGTTATTAAAAACCCTCTTACTTAAATTTGAATACCAGTGTGGCATCGATTGAGTATTAAAATTAAAAAAATCCCGTTTATCAAAAAGCTTAATTAGCATATTGCCATCTTTAATTAAAATGTCTAAATCCAAAAAATTAACATGTAAATTATAAACAGAAGCCTTATTTAATTTTAATAACATTAATTAATTTTGATAACATTTTGATTGAAATTTTGGCACATGTTGAGAATTAGAATGAGCGTTTGAAAATAGAAAATGATTTCATTTTGAAACACAGGACATTATATCCTTATGGTCTAAATACAGTTTTAAATTCTTACAATATAAAAAGTATTGATAATGTTTATAGTTTTTTTAAATTTGTTTAGTAATTTGAAAATTAAAAGAGATACCAGGGGTCTCATATGTTATCCAGTAAATTAAATTGTTTAGTGCCAGAGGATTGGATCTGTAATGTTGAAAAAGATTTTGTAGTAAATTTCAGTATTAAAAATGTAAAAAAAGCGGTATTCACACTTAAGCTTAAAATTTTAAACAAAATTAGGAAAGCTAGTAAAATTTATAAATTTTCTAATTTGCATTTTAGGGACCTGCTTTTTGACTTTATTAATTTTAGATTAAAGAATTTTTTGGATTCCAAAACTGACAGGGTTTTCAGCAGAAGTCTTTCGACAATTTTAGAATTAGAGATTTTTTTAGATATTATGACACTTTTTTCCCTCTTAGAGATATTGATATAGCTTATGCTTATAAATATAACATTCCTCTTTGTAAAAAATTGTTCAATTATAGATCTCTTGCTTTTTCTGATGAAATTCCTGAAACATGTAAATGTGACAAAGATTTCTTGGATTTTATTGATGATTTCCATAAACATGTTATTACTGGAAATTTAGATATTATACAGAACAAAAATTTACATTTTATGATGGGATTAGGTACTAAGTTTAGATTAAATAAAACAATTAGCAAGAAAACGGCTATTCAGATTTTTGAAAGGGATTTGAAAAAATTCATTATGCAATTATGTTACAGATTTAACACCCCCTTTGAAGCTTTTTTTGAATGGGAGTGGCGTATATTCAAGGAATTTGAGTTTTTTGTTAATAATTATTTGAACAGTAAGGATTATGTTTATCATAGTCTCAATAAAGAAGATTTAAATTATATTCAATTTTTACATAACAATTTTGTAATAGTACCTGTGGACAAAGCGGCTTCAAATTATGCAATTATTTGAAAGCTTTTTTACATTGACAAAGTTAAAAATGAGTTAAATAATAGTAAATTTTATAAGGAATGTAAATTAAGTCACAAGGTTGTTGTAAACAAATTTAATGCATACACCAAGAAGGCTAGAAAAATGTATTCATACAATTTTGCTGTTAATAATCATCATACTTTTCCATTTCTGTTTATGACCCCAAAATTTCACAAGACACCTATTAAATTCAGATTTATATGTTGTAATTCAAGAGGTATAGGTAAAAGTTTAAATGTTAAGTTACAGGAGTTTTTGAAGCGCATTTATGGTTTTTTGAAGTTTAAATATAGAAATACTAGCTATTTTTGGTGTATAGACAATAGTAATGAAGTATTAAATAAAATTAAAAAAACGCCCATAACGCCCACAAATTTGTATACCTATGATTTTGAAAACCTTTTTTCTAATATACCTATAGATTTACTTTATGATACACTAAAAAATATTTTTGATATGTTCTGTATTGAGGAGGAGCTTGGAATTAAAAGAGATTTTTTCTTGAGTTTATGTAATTTCTGTTTTCTTAATAATTTTATTACTTTCAATAGCTCATTTTTCTACCAGGTATGTGGTATCGGTATGGGAACTAATTTTTCGAGTTCTGCTGCAAATCTGTTTCTTTTTTATTATGAATTTAATTATGTTTTAAACAGTAATAAGAGTTATTCAGTTTTAAGGTATATCGATGATTTAATAATATTCGATGACAAACTTTTGGTATCGATTAACGATATCTATCCTCCATGTTTAAAATTAAATAAGGCTTCTGTTGATAATTTACATGTTAATTTTTTGGATTTAGACATTTTAATTAAAGATGGCAATATACTAATTAAGCTTTTTGATAAACGGGATTTTTTTAATTTTAATACTCAATCGATGCCACACTGGTATTCAAATTTAAGTAAGAGGGTTTTTAATAACATTATTGTGGGACAAATTAATAGATTTTATAGAATTTGTAGTAATAGAGAATTTTTGAGTTCACAGATTTTTAAATTTACTGATAATCTTTTTTATATTAATTTAATTCCATACCAGTTTATTTTTCATTATGTAAATCAACTTGAGAAGATTTTTATAAAGTGGCAACAGCTAAGCGGCCAAACACCGTAATGGATGCCAAGGTAGCTGCTTGAATATATGAAGGGTGTGGATTAAAGTCTTTAAGAACGTCTGCATGTTGATGTGCTTCAAGTAGAAACTGCGGTGACTTGGAAAGAAAATTAATGATTATGAGGATAATGGAAAGACAAGTCTTCAGGACGCTGGTCTAACTTGGATTATGGCCTTGCTTGCAACTCCTGCTGATGGAAAGAAGTGGAGCGTAGTGATTGTTTTAAAGGTAGCAAGTTTTTTCAGGTCTTCATGGGTAAAGGTGGGGATATGGCCTTCTCACATGTTCAATACTTCTAATTGCTTAATGATTTAGTCATATTAAAAAATTTTTATTAATTTTTATTTACGTTTTATAAGCTAAATCGGTTTTCTTGGATTTTGAATTGGTTGGTTATATTTGTTTTTAAAGCAGTTTTGATTCGTTAAAAATCGTTTATAAAATAGCTTTGTTATGTTGTGTTTTTGAAAGTTTAAATCTATTGTTATACTTTTGGAGTATGTGGGTTGGCCATATCTTGCGAAACCCGTGAGGATCCAATTTCTGTTTTTGATACCTGCTTTTTTCACTCCTCCCACTTTCTGAAGAGCAGGGAGTGGTTTGTTTGTTGTTTTTTCGTTAAAAATTTTCATGGATTTTTATTGTTGTTTTGCACCCTCTTTTCATAATAATTTTCATAATCATTCACTTTTAGTAGAGCTATACTCACTTAGTGCATATAAGAAGCTGCGTTGCGCCTGATGCACTGGGTTATTTGTTTTAAAAAAAAATTTTTGAAAGCATTATATACTTTGGCAATTTGATAAGCTGCTTTGCGCTTCTTTTGCTGTGTATTCAACTAGTCATTTCATATGTCATATGTTGAATTGGGTATAGTTTGTTATGCAATTAGGTGTAAGTGCCTACAAAAAGCTATAATATAAAAAAAATTTTTGGAATTTTGTATAAATTCCTCATTGAAATTATGAAATATATTAAATGAAAAGATAAACGTTGTAAAACATGATTGGTGAGTCGTGCCGAGGCTGTTGATATACCATCAGGTTATTGTACATTTTGCAAGTTTAATAATGTTGTTTATAAGATTACATGTATGACTTGTTCGCAGGCTTATGTTGGTGAGACTTCTGGTTCTCTTAATATTAGAATTAACAATCACAGATCAAATGTTTACAATGATGATTTACAATATCCATCTTTTGAAATTATGCATTTTAAGATACATACTTTTGATAACATTTTGATTGAAATTTTGGCACATGTTGAGAATCAGAATGAGCGTTTGAAAATAGAAAATGATTTCATTTTGAAACACAGGACATTATATCCTTATGGTCTAAATACAGTTTTAAATTCTTACAATATAAAAAGTATTGATAATGTTTATAGTTTTTTAAATTTGTTTAGTAATTTGAAAATTAAAAGAGATACCAGGGGATCACATATGTTATCATGTAAATTAAATTGTTTAGTGCCAGAGGATTGGATCTGTAATGTTGAAAAAGATTTTGTAGTAAATTTCAGTATTAAAAATGTAAAAAAAGCGGTATTCACACTTAAGCTTAAAATTTTAAACAAAATTAGGAAAGCTAGTAAAATTTATAAATTTTCTAATTTGCATTTTAGGGACCTGCTTTTTGACTTTATTAATTTTAGATTAAAGAATTTTTTGGATTCCAAAACTGACAGGGTTTTCTTTACTTTGAATTTTCAGCAGAAGTCTTTCGACAATTTTAGAAGTAGAGATTTTTTTAGATATTATGACACTTTTTTCCCTCTTAGAGATATTGATATAGCTGTTGCTTATAAATATAACATTCCTCTTTGTAAAAAATTGTTCAATTATAGATCTCTTGCTTTTTGTGATGAAATTCCTGAAACATGTAAATGTGACAAAGATTTCTTGGATTTTATTGATGATTTCCATAAACATGTTATTACTGGAAATTTAGATATTATACAGAACAAAAATTTACATTTTATGAAGGGATTAGGTACTAAGTTTAGATTAAATAAAATAATTAGCAAGAAAACGGCTATTCAGATTTTTGAAAGGGATTTGAAAAAATTCATTATGCAATTATGTTACAGATTTAACACCCCCTTTGAAGCTTTTTTTTTGAATGGGAGTGGCATATATTAAAGGAATTTGAGTTTTTTGTTAATAATTATTTGAACAGTAAGGATTATGTTTATCATAGTCTCAATAAAGAAGATTTAAATTATATTCAATTTTTACATAACAATTTTGTAATAGTACCTGTGGACAAAGCGGCTTCAAATTATGCAATTATTTGAAAGCTTTTTTACATTGACAAAGTTAAAAATGAGTTAAATAATAGTAAATTTTATAAGGAATGTAAATTAAGTCACAAGGTTGTTGTAAACAAATTTAATGCATACACCAAGAAGGCTAGAAAAATGTATTCATACAATTTTGCTGTTAATAACCATCATACTTTTCCATTTCTGTTTATGACCCCAAAATTTCACAAGACACCTATTAAATTCAGATTTATATGTTGTAATTCAAGAGGTATAGGTAAAAGTTTAAATGTTAAGTTACAGGAGTTTTTGAAGAGCATTTATGGTTTTTTGAAGTTTAAATATAGAAATACTAGATATTTTTGGTGTATAGACAATAGTAATGAAGTATTAAATAAAATTAAAAAAACGCCCATAACGCCCACAAATTTGTATACCTATGATTTTGAAAACCTTTTTTCTAATATACCTATAGATTTACTTTATGATACACTAAAAAATATTTTTGATATGTTCTGTATTGAGGAGGAGCTTGGAATTAAAAGAGATTTTTTCTTGAGTTTATGTAATTTCTGTTTTCTTAATAATTTTATTACTTTCAATAGCTCATTTTTCTACCAGGTATGTGGTATCGGTATGGGAACTAATTTTTTGAGTTCTGCTGCAAATCTGTTTCTTTTTTATTATGAATTTAATTATGTTTTAAACAGTAATAAGAGTTATTCAGTTTTAAGGTATATCGATGATTTAATAATATTCGATGACAAACTTTTGGTATCGATTAACGATATCTATCCTCCATGTTTAAAATTAAATAAGGCTTCTGTTGATAATTTACATGTTAATTTTTTGGATTTAGACATTTTAATTAAAGATGGCAATATACTAATTAAGCTTTTTGATAAACGGGATTTTTTTAATTTTAATACTCAATCGATGCCACACTGGTATTCAAATTTAAGTAAGAGGGTTTTTAATAACATTATTGTGGGACAAATTAATAGATTTTATAGAATTTGTAGTAATAGAGAATTTTTGAGTTCACAGATTTTTAAATTTACTGATAATCTTTTTTATAATAATTTATTTCCATACCAGTTTATTTTTCATTATGTAAATCAACTTGAGAAGAGTTTTATAAAGTGGCAGCAGCTAAGCGGCCAAACACCGTAATGGATGCCAAGGTAGCTGCTTGAATATATGAAGGGTGTGGATTAAAGTCTTTAAGAACGTCTGCATGTTGATGTGCTTCAAGTAGAAACTGCGGTGACTTGGAAAGAAAATTAATGATTATGAGGATAATGGAAAGACAAGTCTTCAGGACGCTGGTCTAACTTGGATTATGGCCTTGCTTGCAACTCCTGCTGATGGAAAGAAGTGGAGCGTAGTGATTGTTTTAAAGGTAGCAAGTTTTTTCAGGTCTTCATGGGTAAAGGTGGGGATATGGCCTTCTCACATGTTCAATACTTCTAATTGCTTAATGATTTAGTCATATTAAAAAATTTTTATTAATTTTTATTTACGTTTTATAAGCTAAATCGGTTTTCTTGGATTTTGAATTGGTTGGTTATATTTGTTTTTAAAGCAGTTTTGATTCGTTAAAATTTTTTTATAAAATAGCTTTGTTATGTTGTGTTTTTGAAAGTTTAAATCTATTGTTATACTTTTGGAGTATGTGGGTTGGCCATATCTTGCGAAACCCGTGAGGATCCAATTTCTGTTTTTGATACCTGCTTTTTTCACTCCTCCCACTTTCTGAAGAGCAGGGAGTGGTTTGTTTGTTGTTTTTTCGTTATAAATTTTCATGGATTTTTATTGTTGTTTTGCACCCTCTTTTCATAATAATTTTCATAATCATTCACTTTTAGTAGAGCTATATATATATATATATATATATATACAGTGGCGGTCAAAAGTTTCCGGCCAGCATAAAATTTTTGGTTAATTTGTAAGTATACCCATATGAAGAGGAATCTCAAAGTGATACTTATACACTTTATTGACATAACAGTTAAGAACTTATATATGGAATAAAAATTAAATATTAATAAATTTAATTGACAAAATTAATTGCAAAAGAAAACGCATGTTCTCAAAAGTTTCCGGCCACCTTGGCAAGTTTGGAAAAAAATGGTGTTATAACAGAAAATAACAGTGATCAATAACATTTACAATTAGTATTTTGTATTCATATATTTAGCAATAAGTACTGGTGCGCAGCAATGTGGCATTGATTCAATGAACGGTTGTAGATAATCAATGTTAAGTTTTGTCCACAGTTCTTGCAATTTTTGTGAAAATGCTGCTGAATTGGAATATTTATAATTCCACACACGTTTTCAAGTTAGTTTCAAAGATTTTCTATTGGATTCAGATCGGATGACTGGGATGTCCATTTCAAAAGCGGAAATTTTTTGATCGAAAGCCACTGCTTGAGGAGCTTGCATGTATGCTTTTGGTCGTTAACATGATGAAACAAATAGTTGCGACCACAATTTTTCCTCCAATAAGGCAGCAAATGATCTTGCAAAATATCCTTATGCATTGCACTATTCATCTTGCCACGGATTTCAAATAACGGACAGGCACATTTTCCAGAAAATGCTCCCCACAGCATAACGTGTCCTCCGCCATGCTTCATTGTAGGAATAATATATCTCGCATCTTATCTTTTGTTTTTAGGTCGTCGGTTGTAATGTCTTTCATCACTTCCAAAAAGATTGAAGGACGATTCATCGGAAAATAGTGCTTTTTTCCAGTTTTCACTTAACCAGTCTTTGTATTACTTGCCAAACGCCAGTCGGACCCTCTGAATTTTTTTACTTACGAAAGGTTTTTTAACACCGACTGTTCCATAATGTTCTACGTCATATAAGCATCTTGACACTGTAGACAGACTTATTTCAGCAATATTTTAACACCGTAAATCGCGTGGAATTGCAGCGGCATTTTTACGCGGGTCATCAACTGCTTTTCTTCTGATAATTCTGTCTACAAGAATAGTCGTTTTCCGGGGTCCCCCGGACCGTGGCAAGTTCCGAAGGCCATGACCATCTTTATATTTTTTTACAAATATCGTTTACAGCAAATTTTCCGATCGATAACTTTGCCGCAATCTCACGAGACGATTGTCCCTTTAGCGACAAACAAATAACTCGTTTAGGATTTTAATGCTTTTTTGGATTGGAGAAAAAAATTCGCCCTAGAAGAACTTAATTTCTTCATTGTTTAGTTAATTCATTGTAGTTTCTTCATTGTTTAGTTAATTGTCATTAAATGTCTATTCTTTTCGTTTATTTTCATCTTTTATGAGCATGAAAATTAAAACGTTATTATTTATATCATGTATTATAAAAATATTAATTGATATTCGGTATGTTTAAGTATACTCACTAATTACATTATGGTACTGAACAAGCCCTATCAATTTTTGCATTTGAATTAAACTAAGATTTGCTTGAAATATATTATTTAGAATGTTTTAATTAAGTTTCTGTGCCCTCGATAATAAACTAGGTTAACGAGCATTTTTAAACAATTTTGAAAATTTGGTTCTGCTTTGACTATAATACTTAATTAGGGTAAGGTGCCCTATTACCGTCCCCCAGTCACTTTTAGGCCCTTGGAAGTTGTAATTTTCAGTGAAAATCTACCAAATTCGGATTTTACATAGACTAACTACCCACGCACATAAAAATATAGGCAAATATCACACATAAAATTTTTAACAATGCAAAAAATTATTTTTTTAAAGTATCTAAAAAATGCAAAAGAAAACAATTGTCCCAATTTCGTTGCCCCAAAATATCCAATACGCTGAGTCTTAACTTATAACTAAATCAAAATTTATTTCTAAATGAGTAAGTAATTTAATTTACATTAAAGTAAGACACAAAGTTGGTTGGTTGGTTGTATTTATGACGGCCAATTATCTGCACGAGGGATATCGGCCCAGGGGAGAGTGCCCTTCGTGGGGTCTTTCTAAGGGAACCTAACCCGTATTAACGCTTGGAAATCCAAAGTTCGAAGAAAACCACGAAAACTCCGAACGATTAGGCCGACGGGCGCGATTGGGTTCGAATCCAGCACCTCCCGTCTACCAGATTCGAGAGCAGAACCTCTCAGCTACTGGTGGGGCTAGTAAGATACAAAGCAATGTACTTATTGTAAGTGGAAAAATAACACAACGAGACATTCGCCATTCAAACACAAGAAAAAAAATGAAAAAAAAATGCCATGGAAAAGCATTCCTAATTTCGTCCCGGTAAGAAAATAAGAACTGCAAGGGGGATGCAATTGGGCCCACGCTACTTCTCAATATAACGGAGCTTCAGTTCTCGTAAGATGAACTGAGCGTCCTAAAACTCACTGTATGCTACTTTCGGCATCTTACCAACGTAAAATATATGCAATAAATAAGAAATAAATACTTACAGTACGGTAAATAACGTTCTACACACGACGTAATAAGAACTCAGGTCTTCTAAAAATAGGAAATTCGCCGTCTTTAATTTATGTATGCGTCTGGGCGAACGAAACTTTCAACACTGGCCCCTTTTACCCCCCATCCCTTGTGCCTTGCCTCATAAGTGGCGCCACTTTCGTAGAAGAGGAGAAGTTAAGGGGGACGCAATTAGGAGAGGGGGCGATATATAGGCACTTTACTCTATACTTTAACTACAGGCAACGTAATTTACAGGGCATAGTTATCAGGATTTAGCTGTTCCACTTTATAAGTTGTTCGGATGAAGCTTTGCCTCTCAAGTGCGAGACAAAGAGCGACATAATGAATTGTCGTCCTCTAAAATAATATTTGTTCCGATCGTAGAAATGTCTAGGAAGAAAATAATATTAAACATATAGAAAAATTACTTAATAAACACAGCCTCGAGCAAATTTAATATAAATGTTGAACAACTACAGATATAACTACCGTTCGGTACCGAATTTTATTCTTTTTTGTAAAATATTATATTGCTTAAATTCTTTTTAATTGGACACAGTTTTTGAAATTAAATTTAATGTTGTTTTTCTTTTCTGCCTAACAAATCGCAATAAAATGATTTCATTTACTTTAATCATAACTATCTTATTGTGTAACTTCCAACTAAAACCATTTCATATAAGAATAAAGACTCATATTTTTGTATTGAAGTTATTTTACACGACGACTGCAAATAAGGCCCCAATTCTAAATAAAGGAAATTTGAAAAAAATTGTGGCGTTCCGTCTTAGGAAAAAAATAACAAAAAACATATATTTCAAAAATAAAATTATAACACCATTATTTTTCTATTTTGTATTAACGTTTTTAATACTAGAGGAGAATTAGCTCTAAAAAAATAATGTTTTACATCTACTCCATAATACAAAATATACTAAAGTGATTCTAAATTTTTTTTGATACATCTTAATGAAGAAATTCATAATCGATTTATAGTTATTGAAAATAATTATACGATTTTTTTATCAATTGGATCTTAATGTAAACAATGCTATCTGAATTTCTATTTATATGATAAACATTCCTATAAAGAGAATTTTGGAATCCAATGAAAGAAAATAAAGAGAAGAATTTCATCAAACTGTAGAAAATTTCCATAAAAATAAAGAAATTATTCGAACTATAGTGACAATATATATAAAATATTCCATAAAATGATTTCTCGTGTATAAAAATAGCAGGATATATTAAATTGTTAATTTATTTTAATCTAAGATGTGTATTGTCCTTTAATGAAAATTTATGAGTAATAGAATGCAAATAAATTTAAAGTATTATCTGCTTCTTTTCAAAAGTTGAACGAATGAGGGAGAACATAATCCTAAATTATTGTATGGAAGAAAACATTTAAAGTACTTTAAATATCTTTGAGAAACAGGTTTATAACTACACATAAAAATATAGGATTTTAGAGAAAAAGGACTTCAAAAAGAATTATTTTACTAAGGTGTATCTTAAGGAATCTCATTTAGAAGATAAAAACAACTAAAGTCTGGAATATGAATTTTTGTTGGTTTATTACCACAATAGGTTACTTTAAATGTAATTGTGAATGTTATTAAAAGGAAACCTGATGAAAACAAATCATGTGCCAGATTAATAGAAAAAATAATTAATTAATAACCGTAAATCTATCGTATACCACCATTTCATGTTTTAAAATATAATTTTATGTAAAGTAATATTAATTTAATTATAAAATTTCTTACGTTTTGTAAAGTACTTTCAATTAAGACGCTTTTGAATTAATTTCAAAGAATCATTTTAAAAAAAAAGAAAAAAAAATCTGAATTTTTTTTTCAGTTAATATATTGAAATAGCATTCATTTGTATATTTGTTGTAAGGTGCTCCAGTGCATTCATTTTTAATGTGTTTTACAGAATTTCAAGCAGTTAGTGTAGAGTATGTTCTGAATTGAAACAAAGTATACTGCAGTTTCATCATAGAACATCATTAATAAAAGTTAAGATTTAAAAATTCATTTTTATCCAATTATTCAATGTAATTTTATGCTAGAAATAATACATAATTTTTAGCAAAAATATTTATGTTAAATATAAAAATTAAATGCTACATGTAAATAGAAGAAAAACACCACATAACGTGATGTCCCTTACACCGTATGGCACGCATTGTGGCATTCAAGAGTATCAACTGTATTATATGCTAACAGTTAGAAGTTATTAATAGCAATTAAGATGTAGGGAGGAAATTGTAACACTTTATATTCTAGATCCTACATTCATGTTGTACATCGTAAATTTAACTATCTACGTATTACACAAGAACTATCCAACTGGCAGCATGATTCAATAATAGAGTAAACAAAATGTTTTTTTTTTTTTTTTTTTTTTGTTTTTTTTTAGTAACTATATAAATTTGTTTTGTAATGTGGCTTGTTCTAAGTATGCTGTTTTGAGTAAAAAAAATGTCCTATCTCAACTTTTCCAAAAACTTTTACTTTAACTTTTTTTCTGTAATTGATCTGTCTAGACAGTGAAGATTTTTGAAACCAATATGTACGCTTTCATGTAGAATATTGAGTCATTGATCTGCTAATGAATTTTCTTTGACAGTTAAACTCATTATTTATTCTGTTTTTGTAAAGAAATTCTCAGTCAAAGTGTGGTCAGTTAAAGCAAGAGTCGTTATTAGAATACGAATTTTGTATAATATTACTCTTTTTACGCATTGTCTCGAGAAATGTATTTAAGTTAAAAAGAATTAAATATATCCGAGTTTAAAATTATGTAAATTTTCTTTATTGTAAATTTCTTTTTCCCATCCACCCAGGTGCCTAAAATTTAAATTAAATCTTCGATAGTCAGATGGAGCCATAAATCGCACTGATTACTCTATCATAAACTTGTCAATTTAAACGTCAAGTATGATGTACTTAAATGTTATGTCTATTGAGCTAAACGAAATTTTCTTATTAAAATACTTTTTTGCACAAAGATGTTATACACACAAGATATTTGTATGGTACATAATTTATAATTATTGGATGAAATGTTGTGTTATACTTTACTTAATTTAAAATGTATTTACAAAGCACACAATTTTTGCACACAATTATTATTAATATATTCCATAAGATTAAAAACTACTTATGAATATTTTGTACGTTTTTCACTAAGAAAAGAAATCGATACTATAGATGAAGTGCATTTTTACTTTGATACATTATTCCAAATTTACGCATCTTATGAATTAAAAATTTGTCATAAAAATTCCGCATCCTAAAGTAATTTTCATATTTATAAATATTTAAAATTTTCCATTGTCACGATAAACTTCATCCTTTTCATCTATGGTTTTCATTATTCATATTATAGAAATAATATTTGTATAAGAAATGCCTTTAAACGGGTCTTTCGCATTATTTAAAAATTTGCATTTATATGGAATTCTATATTTAGAGAATTATTTCACTTTATATTCAGAATTATTGCTCTATTTCTGTTTTAATCTTTAAATAGTTTTACTTCTCACATTTTTCATTATATGTTACTGAGTAAATAATACCATTTATGTATTTTTGAAGAAATTAATAAGCTTTCGTATTTATATTGTTTAAAAGTTTAAGATAACAGTTCTAAACTAAGTTTCCAATTAAGAAACGATACAGATTAAAAAAAATTACCACACAATACCAAAAAAAAGACATTTTGCACTTTTTTGCACTTATTTATTTCTTATAATTTATTTTGATTTATTAATATGGTTCAATTTATATTTATTAAAATATTTATTTCGGTTTAGAATAAATATATATGTATTAATAAATATATATGAAAATAGGATATAGATGTATATTAAGATGTATGTAAAGTCCGTGTAGTTGCTTAAGCGGAATCTTTTTGATGATTTGTATTGAATTCCTGTAACAGACGCTGATACAGGATTTCTTTTTGTTGCCGTTACATAAAAAGTTCTAGGAATCCCAGTTTCCTAGAAAAACTTTAGTAACTTTACAGATTTTTTTTTTTTTTTTTTTTTTTTTTTTTTTTTTTTTTTTTTTTTTACAGTGTTGTTCAGTAATATAACTCTAATTAGTGGTAGAATTTTAAATGAGAAACTGCTTCAGTAAATCATAAAAAAATATATATCTAATGCCAGTGAATGATTTATCAACTAAAACAAAGTTTTACAAAGTGTGCGACGCAACTGCATAGGAAAGCGCCTGAGTATTCTAATGGAGGCTCAAGAACTTTTCAGGTGTATTTCAAGTATGTTAACCTTGATATCTCTTGTGTATTTGTTTTAAAATTGTTATAATCTAAACTAAGCATTATTAATACTTTTTATTTTTACTAGAGAAGGTTTTATATCGACAATTTTACATATAATGACATTATTTTATTACAAAACTGTTTATATAAGATTTTTTTAAATTTACAATATTTTTAATAAATGAATAAAAGGTCACTTTATAAGAAAACACGAAAAATTTGTTTAAAAATAGCTTTCAAAAGGTTGTAAAAAGCAAAAAAAAAAAAAAAAAAAAAAAAAAAAAAAGAAAGTGTATCATACCTCCTCTAAACGTTTTCGGTTTTATCAATTTTAGGCCTACGTTTTATTAGGAAAGTACCAAAATTTTCATTCTATCAAAATATATTCTATACTGCCCTTTATGGGTAATATTTAAATATAATTCAGTAAAATATAAAAGAATATTATATCACATTTAAAGGTGAATTATATTATTACCACGTATATGGTGGCAAAGTTTTACTTTCCAACAGTTTGCAAAAATTGTGACTGGAATGCAAGACTAACACAAATTTAATGTTGTATGTTACGTAAAAACGTTTACAATTTTTACTATGCGTAACATAAATAATTAACTTCATTTCATTATTGGATTGAATAAAACAGGTTTTATGCACCTTCTAAATGCACTGTGTCAATTTTGTTTCAAAATTGATATGGCCTGCTATGGTTGTGAACTCCTCATATATTATCTATACAATTTTCTTTCCAACAGTTTGAAAAAATTGTGACTGGAATGCAAGACTAACACAAATTTGATGTTGTATGTTACGTAAAAACGTTTGCAATTTTTATTATACATAACATAAATAATTAACTTCATTTCATTATTGGATTGAATAAAACATGTTTTATGCACCTTCTAAATGCACTGTGTCAATTTTTTTTCAAAATTGACATGGCCTGCTATGGTTGTGAACTCCTCATACATTATCTATTCAATTTTCTTTCCAACAGTTTGCAAAAATTGTGACTGGAATGCAAGACTAATACAAATTTAATGTTGTATGTTACGTAAAAACGTTTACATTTTTTATTATGTATAACATAAATAATTAACTTCATTTCATTATTGGATTGAATAAAACAGGTTTTATGCACCTTCTAAATGCACTGTGTCAATTTTGTTTCAAAATTGACATGGCCTGCTATGGTTGTGAACTCCTCATATATTATCTATACAATTTTCTTTCCAACAGTTTGCAAAAATTTTGACTGGGATGCAAGACTAACACAAATTTGATGTTGTATGTTACGTAAAAACGTTTACAATTTTTTTTATGTATAACATAAATAATTAACTTCATTTCATTATTTGATTGAATAAAACAGGTTTTATGCACCTTCTAAATGCACTGTGTCAATTTTGTTTCAAAATTGACATGGCCTGCTATGGTTGTGAACTCCTCATATATTATCTATACAATTTTCTTTCCAACAGTTTGCAAAAATTTTGACTGGGATGCAAGACTAACACAAAATTAATGTTGTATGTTACGTAAAAACGTTTACATTTTTTATTATGTATAACATAAATAATTAACTTCATTTCATTATTGGATTGAATAAAACAGGTTTTATGCACCTTCTAAATGCACTGTGTCAATTTTGTTTCAAAATTGACATGGCCTGCTATGGTTGTGAACTCCTCATATATTATCTATACAATTTTCTTTCCAACAGTTTGCAAAAATTTTGACTGGGATGCAAGACTAACACAAAATTAATGTTGTATGTTACGTAAAAACGTTTAAAATTTTTATTATGCGTAACATAAATAATTAACTTCATTTCATTATTGGATTGAATAAAACAGGTTTTATGCACCTTCTAAATGCACTGTGTCAATTTTGTTTCAAAATTGACATGGCCTGCTATGGTTGTGAACTCCTCATATATTATCTATACAATTTTCTTCCCGACAGTTTGCAAAAATTGTGACTGGAATGCAAGACTAACACAAATTTGATGCTGTATGTTACGTAAAAACGTTTACAATTTTTATTATACATAACATAAATAATTAACTTCATTTCATTATTGGATTGAATAAAACATGTTTTATGCACCTTCTAAATGCACTGTGTCAATTTTTTTTCAAAATTGACATGGCCTGCTATGGTTGTGAACTCCTCATATATTATCTATTCAATTTTCTTTCCAACAGTTTGCAAAAATTGTGACTGGAATGCAAGACTAATACAAATTTAATGTTGTATGTTACGTAAAAACGTTTACATTTTTTATTATGTATAACATAAATAATTAACTTCATTTCATTATTGGATTGAATAAAACAGGTTTTATGCACCTTCTAAATGCACTGTGTCAATTTTTTTTCAAAATTGACATGGCCTGCTATGGTTGTGAACTCCTCATATATTATCTATTCAATTTTCTTTCCAACAGTTTGCAAAAATTGTGACTGGAATGCAAGACTAATACAAATTTAATGTTGTATGTTACGTAAAAACGTTTACAATTTTTATTATGCGTAACATAAATAATTAACTTCATTTCATTATTGGATTGAATAAAACAGGTTTTATGCACCTTCTAAATGCACTGTGTCAATTTTGTTTCAAAATTGATATGGCCTGCTATGGTTGTGAACTCCTCATATATTATCTATACAATTTTCTTTCCAACAGTTTGCAAAAATTGTGACTGGAATGCAAGACTAACACAAATTTGATGTTGTATGTTACGTAAAAACGTTTACAATTTTTATTATACATAACATAAATAATTAACTTCATTTCATTATTGGATTGAATAAAACATGTTTTATGCACCTTCTAAATGCACTGTGTCAATTTTTTTTCAAAATTGACATGGCCTACTATGGTTGTGAACTCCTCATATATTATCTATACAATTTTCTTTCCAACAGTTTGCAAAAATTTTGACTGGGATGCAAGACTAACACAAAATTAATGTTGTATGTTACGTAAAAACGTTTAAAATTTTTATTATGCGTAACATAAATAATTAACTTCATTTCATTATTGGATTGAATAAAACAGGTTTTATGCACCTTCTAAATGCACTGTGTCAATTTTGTTTCAAAATTGACATGGCCTGCTATGGTTGTGAACTCCTCATATATTATCTATACAATTTTCTTCCCGACAGTTTGCAAAAATTGTGACTGGAATGCAAGACTAACACAAATTTGATGTTGTATGTTACGTAAAAACGTTTACAATTTTTATTATACATAACATAAATAATTAACTTCATTTCATTATTGGATTGAATAAAACATGTTTTATGCACCTTCTAAATGCACTGTGTCAATTTTTTTTCAAAATTGACATGGCCTGCTATGGTTGTGAACTCCTCATATATTATCTATACAATTTTCTTTCCAACAGTTTGCAAAAATTTTGACTGGGATGCAAGACTAACACAAAATTAATGTTGTATGTTACGTAAAAACGTTTAAATTTTTTATTATGCGTAACATAAATAATTAACTTCATTTCATTATTGGATTGAATAAAACAGGTTTTATGCACCTTCTAAATGCACTGTGTCAATTTTGTTTCAAAATTGACATGGCCTGCTATGGTTGTGAACTCCTCATATATTATCTATACAATTTTCTTCCCGACAGTTTGCAAAAATTGTGACTGGAATGCAAGACTAACACAAATTTGATGTTGTATGTTACGTAAAAACGTTTACAATTTTTATTATACATAACATAAATAATTAACTTCATTTCATTATTGGATTGAATAAAACATGTTTTATGCACCTTCTAAATGCACTGTGTCAATTTTTTTTCAAAATTGACATGGCCTGCTATGGTTGTGAACTCCTCATATATTATCTATTCAATTTTCTTTCCAACAGTTTGCAAAAATTGTGACTGGAATGCAAGACTAATACAAATTTAATGTTGTATGTTACGTAAAAACGTTTACAATTTTTATTATGCGTAACATAAATAATTAACTTCATTTCATTATTGGATTGAATAAAACAGGTTTTATGCACCTTCTAAATGCACTGTGTCAATTTTGTTTCAAAATTGATATGGCCTGCTATGGTTGTGAACTCCTCATATATTATCTATACAATTTTCTTTCCAACAGTTTGCAAAAATTGTGACTAGAATGCAAGACTAATACAAATTTGATGTTGTATGTTACGTAAAAACGTTTACAATTTTTATTATACATAACATAAATAATTAACTTCATTTCATTATTGGATTGAATAAAACATGTTTTATGCACCTTCTAAATGCACTGTGTCAATTTTGTTTCAAAATTGACATGGCCTGCTATGGTTGTGAACTCCTCATATATTATCTATACAATTTTCTTTCCAACAGTTTGCAAAAATTTTGACTGGGATGCAAGACTAACACAAATTTGATGTTGTATGTTACGTAAAAACGTTTACAATTTTTTTTATGTATAACATAAATAATTAACTTCATTTCATTATTGGATTGAATAAAACAGGTTTTATGCACCTTCTAAATGCACTGTGTCAATTTTGTTTCAAAATTGACATGGCCTGCTATGGTTGTGAACTCCTCATATATTATCTATACAATTTTCTTTCCAACAGTTTGCAAAAATTTTGACTGGGATGCAAGACTAACACAAAATTAATGTTGTATGTTACGTAAAAACGTTTACATTTTTTATTATGTATAACATAAATAATTAACTTCATTTCATTATTGGATTGAATAAAACAGGTTTTATGCACCTTCTAAATGCACTGTGTCAATTTTGTTTCGAAATTGACATGGCCTGCTATGGTTGTGAACCCCTCATATATTATCTATACAATTTTCTTTCCAACAGTTTGCAAAAATTTTGACTGGGATGCAAGACTAACACAAAATTAATGTTGTATGTTACGTAAAAACGTTTAAAATTTTTATTATGCGTAACATAAATAATTAACTTCATTTCATTATTGGATTGAATAAAACAGGTTTTATGCACCTTCTAAATGCACTGTGTCAATTTTGTTTCAAAATTGACATGGCCTGCTATGGTTGTGAACTCCTCATATATTATCTATACAATTTTCTTCCCGACAGTTTGCAAAAATTGTGACTGGAATGCAAGACTAACACAAATTTGATGTTGTATGTTACGTAAAAACGTTTACAATTTTTATTATACATAACATAAATAATTAACTTCATTTCATTATTGGATTGAATAAAACATGTTTTATGCACCTTCTAAATGCACTGTGTCAATTTTTTTTCAAAATTGACATGGCCTGCTATGGTTGTGAACTCCTCATATATTATCTTTTCAATTTTCTTTCCAACAGTTTGCAAAAATTGTGACTGGAATGCAAGACTAATACAAATTTAATGTTGTATGTTACGTAAAAACGTTTACATTTTTTATTATGTATAACATAAATAATTAACTTCATTTCATTATTGGATTGAATAAAACAGGTTTTATGCACCTTCTAAATGCACTGTGTCAATTTTGTTTCAAAATTGACATGGCCTGCTATGGTTGTGAACTCCTCATATATTATCTATACAATTTTCTTTCCAACAGTTTGCAAAAATTTTGACTGGGATGCAAGACTAACACAAAATTAATGTTGTTTGTTACGTAAAAACGTTTACAATTTTTATTATGCGTAACATAAATAATTAACTTCATTTCATTATTGGATTGAATAAAACAGGTTTTATGCACCTTCTAAATGCACTGTGTCAATTTTGTTTCAAAATTGACATGGCCTGCTATGGTTGTGAACTCCTCATATATTATCTATACAATTTTCTTTCCAACAGTTTGCAAAAATTTTGACTGGGATGCAAGACTAACACAAAATTAATGTTGTATGTTACGTAAAAACGTTTACATTTTTTATTATGTATAACATAAATAATTAACTTCATTTCATTATTGGATTGAATAAAACAGGTTTTATGCACCTTCTAAATGCACTGTGTCAATTTTGTTTCAAAATTGACATGGCCTGCTATGGTTGTGAACTCCTCATATATTATCTATACAATTTTCTTTCCAACAGTTTGCAAAAATTTTGACTGGGATGCAAGACTAACACAAAATTAATGTTGTATGTTACGTAAAAACGTTTACATTTTTTATTATGTATAACATAAATAATTAACTTCATTTCATTATTGGATTGAATAAAACAGGTTTTATGCACCTTCTAAATGCACTGTGTCAATTTTGTTTCAAAATTGACATGGCCTGCTATGGTTGTGAACTCCTCATATATTATCTATACAATTTTCTTTCCAACAGTTTGCAAAAATTTTGACTGGGATGCAAGACTAACACAAAATTAATGTTGTATGTTACGTAAAAACATTTAAAATTTTTATTCTGCATAACATAAATAATTAACTTCATTTCATTATTAGATTGAATAAAACAGGTTTTATGCACCTTCTAAATGCACTGTGTCAATTTTGCTTCAAAATTGACATGGCCTGCTATGGTTGTGAACTCCTCATATATTATCTATACATTTTTTTTCAACTCTTTAACCATTGTTTTCAATAACGTGTTTACTCTATTTGGAATATCCAGCGTCACACTGAGAACATAAATGTTGGAAATCAAGCCGTAGAAATTTATTGTAAATGCTAACAATAGTATCATTCGTGGAAATATATTCTTGTTAAATATGATACACACAATAATACAAACAATTTTCTTAATATTAAATATGTTTGTGGTAAAATATTTTAAAAACTTGTGAAAATTAAACGTTGAAGTAATTTTCAAATCAAATGATACAAAATGACATCAAAAGCTACACAATTGTCAGAAAAAATTAGAAAATTCTCGTAAAATATCTAGAACCAATACCTAGTAATAGGGAAAACTTTTAAAGTTTTTTGATACTCTATAACTTTCATGTCAGTGTCAGCAAAGAAAAAAAAAAATATATATATATATATATATATTTTTAATTATGCGTAATTTACAAAGATTATTTTATGAAATTCATTCAAATAATCCTCATTACTACAAATATAATGTATGATCAACCTTTCTTAAATATATATATATATATTTGTTTTTGCAGAATGATAAAGTAGACTCGTAAAATTATTAAAGATGTGCTTGCATGTGTAACATGAAATTTATTAAAATTTTCGGTAGTGTATTTAAACTAAAACGTATTGTAAATTTATATGCATAATTATTATATAAAAATCCAAGAAAAAACAGAAGATTTCATTAAATGTTAATAAGAATGGACAAGGGTGTATTTCAATCATTTTTCCATATACGTATCATATTTTTTTGGAGAATGGTTTAACGTCGGAAAAAAAATCTTAATCATAAAAAAAAACAGTTGACATTAATTCAATTTGAATCATTAGGGGATAAATAGCATTTTCACTACCCGAATAAATTGCTCTGGAATAAAAGTACATTGTTCAAACAAGTCTTGTTCTTTAACTCGATTTTGCCGTTACTTTCTCCCTGGATGAAAGCCAAATATCATCCTACTTAAATATAAATGCCACGAAAAGAACGTGATTCAAACTAAAATGTGTTCCCAGTATTTGAACTTATAAACACACTATTATCGCTGTATATAA
This sequence comes from Maratus speciosus, assembly GCA_963932465.1. NCBI lineage: Eukaryota > Metazoa > Arthropoda > Arachnida > Araneae > Salticidae > Maratus > Maratus speciosus. The sequence goes on along the minus strand of OZ010788.1, from coordinate 373,789,253 downwards.
ATGCATTTACTAACTTTTTCAGGTATATTCAGTATAATTGTTCAAAACATTTCACATCTTATATTCATAAGAGCAATACATTTTCACACTAAGATAGTTTAAGGAAATATTAATTCAGAGATGTTGTTATACTAAACATGCTAGATATAATCGACTGAAAATGCTTTAGCTATCGGTTGTACGATACAGCTTATTCGTTGCATCTCACATAGTTTGATTTAGTACTGAACCTAGAACGATGCGAGGCTTTTTAAAACTATAAATGGTTTCAAAAACTTCTAACTGGAGCAACTGCAGTTAGTGGCTGTTTTGTGGTGATGAAATGGAAAAATTGTCCTTTATTTGGCACCTGCAAAAACAAAAATAAAAACAAATAAATAAATAAATAAAAGCGTAGAGTGTGTTCAATAAGCAAGTGTCCGCCATAATCTGGAAAGAATAAGAGCTGTGATTATATTTTATTTTAGTAAAGTATACCTTACTAGGTATAGCGCATATACCTAGTTTTTTGTGTATACACATCCATTACGGATTATAACGTGATATATTTTCTATATGCTTCCAATGACGAGGTTTTCTGTGTATGCATTGGTTAAAATTCGTCATATGTTCTTCATTTGAAAAATCAGCTTCACTCTATAGTGTGGCGTTACTTTAAGCTTATCCTTTATTTTGTTGTATAAGACCATTTGGATATGAACCTGTGGACATTTTTGGACGTTCCGTTTGAGTGACATTACTTAGTCCGTTCCATGCACTGAATAGCTAGCTGCGATATTTAGGGTCATTATCTTCTTGAATCGCTAATTTTTTTCTGCTAGAACTAAAAAAACTTTTCAGCAAATTTAAGGTATTATTTGTGGTTAATTGTTCAAATTTTTTCGACGTTCCTCCTCGACAGCTGTATCCTCCATTTTGATGTCTCCAGCTTAGAACTATCTCTGGTACGCATTTCCAACATCAAAATATAGTTTTACCCACTTTTTAATGAATGTTCAAAACCTCCGCATATATTTTGATTGCGTAATATGTCCTTTCATGTCCTTTCACGTGATTAGTTAAAAGAAAACTATATCGAGTTGCTTCAGGAATTTTGCATTAATTGTGTTAAGTATGAAATAATTGACATCCACAATACAATTTCCCGGTAAAATGAACAAAGCGAATAAGAGAACGGAAAAAAAAGTATAAGATATTTTAAGGTATACGGTTGTTCTGTAGGCTGCTTATAAATGTTCACGATTATTTTCTCGTTAAATATGGTGTATAAATCATGTTACTGATTATGGAATAAATATAATTTTATGGTATATAATTAGACACTATTTCTCTGTAATTCATATCATAATGTTCGGATTATTGAAACAAATTAGTTACATATCGTTTAACTCCCTAGTTTTGTATTGAATGATTACCGCACAATATGTATCATATTGGAAATAAATTACCTCTTATAATCAGACCAAATGTATTTGATCTGTAACAGAAATTATTGTGTAATATTGAAGTTCAAAACGTCACTTTCTTTTCGTAATTTTCAATCAAAATAACCACACTTTGAATGTGGTCTGCGAATACTTCATTCAAAGCACAACTTAATCGCCTAAAATGAAGCAGCACAATCACAAACTTTGTTTTAAAAGCACGTCTATGGCACTTTGTGCACTTTCACATTATGTACGACTGCCTGTATACTACTTGAAAAGTCTGCTCATTATCAGTTTAGAAATTTATTGAAATATTTTGTTTTTCAATTTGGTACTTCTAAATATGATTGATTGCTTTTAAATCGCTTTTATAGACAAATATTTCAATGGTTGATAAAAATTAAGTTAACATGATTTTCGTTACAATCATTCTTGGTTTTACTTTAAGTTTTGTACATGTGTTTAAGAGAAAATATCCGACCTTTAACTTCATAAATATAACAGTAAAAAAACACTTCTTCTTCAATTGTAGATGAAACGCAAATTATTGCTATATTTTAATAAGAATAGTTGTTTAAAACTATAATAAGCAGAATAATTGTTTAAAACTAAAAATTAAAGAACTGATCAGTTCATGTATTTCAAGCATATTTACTTACAAAATATAATTAACATGTCATTTAAAGCAGAAAAAAATATTTGTTTTAGATGAAAACATCTACTGTGGTAGAAACTTTAAATACAATTCAAAAACTTTCCTTTAAGTTTCATTTATGCGTTTACATTTTTAATAGGATCATTCTTAAAAATATGAAAACATTGCGTCTAAAAGTACATTCAAAATATATCTTCGGTATAAGTTTGAAGCAGATCTTCTGATTATTTTACTTTTAGAATAAGCCAAGCAGACGCTTAAATTTTATTTGGAAGGGAAAAAATGTCTATCTATATTTTTATGTATCACTATGTTACTAAACACTTACAACAGTATTTATTTTTATATTTCACTGATAATTTCATGTTTTCATGTGCAAATCACACGTATTATGATCAACGATCAATTACTTAAAAAGTTTACGTGCATATAAACTATTACAGGTTTTGAACATAGAACTTTTTGATTTTGATAGAACTATGCATCTTATTCTAATATTAAGGTAAGTTGAAATCAGAAAAATAAGTATTATTCACCTTTTTCTAAGTTAATTTTAAAATTAAAAAAAGAAATTTTAATATATTTATGCATAGAAATTATTATAATTATAAATAAGGATTTCATAAGCATTTTTCAGTGTTAAAACTTCTATGGTTTTACTCTTTATTTTATAGATATCTTATACAGACATACTGTAAATTTAGTAGTATGTTGGATAATGTGGGTATTTGTAAAATAACAATTATAACTAGTCTAAATTTTATGAAAAAATATATTTTTCCTCTGAAAAATTTTCAGTTATATTAGCTATTTACATTAACAAAGTATAACATCACTATTTTAATTAAATTTTTGAGATTTCAAAACAGCACATATGTCAACATTTTCTAAAAGAAATATGATAATTACAAAATGGATAACTGCTTACCCTTTTCACAACGAACACTTTATAATATGTCTATAATCTTCTCAATGAATATTTTGATTTATTTTTCCCAGCATATTCTTCTATTGCCAAAACACCACACAATACCTCAAACATATATTAACAGATATTAAACTAGTTTTGTCTAGTGTTCTCAATAAGTAAATATAGACGAAATCCATAATGCTCTTTTTTGAAATAGTAAAACTCTGTCTGATCCAGGAACAGCTCCATAAAATCTTCACCCTTTTATAATATTTCTAAATTTATACATGTGCGTTTTAGACGGGTTACTTTTGAAATACAAACAAACACGCCTATAATATAGACGATTAAGACAGTCACTAATTCAAGGACAATTATTTTAAATTATAGTGATATTTTTTTCACTTATTTATTAGCACCAAATTTAAAATAGAGAACTAAACATTAAATAATTTACGAAACAACTTTTTACTCCATCACATTAAAAAAAAAAAAAAAAAAAAAAAAAAAAAAAATCAGTAAACTAAAGTTTCTTACTTGTTGTTAATAAAATATATTTCAGATTCTCTTTTAAACGAATAGAGGATAAATTATAGTCACAAACAAACAAACAAAAAAAGATATTTTTTAGATGTTTTCAGCAGAACAAAACCAAGGAAGTATCCTTTAAAGAGAAAGAAAGTTGCATAAGTTGCCAGGCTTAAATAACAAATTTTTTTATGGAAACTGAATATTGCCAATAAAGTATTGAACGAATTTTATGAAATTAAAACTTGCTTTAAATATATACATATATATGTTTAACAGATAACTTTTAAAAAATTGTCCATTATACTCTACATAACTTCATAATACATGAACAGAATGAATACATTAAAATTTTAAGAGATATTCAGCTGATCAGTGATTCATTATAAGAATAGTCGAAAAATGTTTCCTTAAAACTGATATATTTCATTATATTTTTTAAATATCCATAAAATTTATGTTATTGCTACTGGAGTTCTTGTCATAGATTACAAAATAAATCTGTTAGTAAAGGTTTTTCAAGAAATTAACAAATACTGTGTCTAAAAAGTCTGTGTCTACTTTTGAATATCTTCTACATATTAATAAATATTCCTTTACTTAAATAATTAACGATGTTCTGAAGAGATTTAAATAATTAATTGAACTTTACAATTTCATCATTTCATTCATGGCCCTTATTCAAAATTCCGATAGCTTCTTTTGAAAATAAACGAGACTACGAAACAAATTTTAGTAATGAATAATTGCTTGCTCACTATGAGTCCAATTCTATATGTAGATTCATTTCCCATTGGTATTGGAGAAATGCCAAGTTTTAATTTCTTTCATAAAAATTATCTGAAATAAGTTTCAGAGGAAAAATATTGGAAATTTAATGTTTATCTTTAAATCTCGTGTCTAGTTTCCTTATTTGTATCGTATAACTTAAAGAAGTGATTTATTTAATTACATTTTTCAACTGGAAAACAAAATTAGCCTTTAAAATAATAGTATATATATATATATATATATATATACTTATTATATATGTTATAGCTGGTCAATTACACGATGTTTTTAATAATTTTAACTTTACGATTTCACCATTTCATATGTGGTAATTATTCAAAATTCCGATAGATTCTTTTGAAAATAAACGAGACTACGAAACTAATTTTAGTAATGAATAATTCTTTTCACTATGAATCCAATTCTATATTCAGATTCTTTTTCCACTGGTATTGGGGAAATGCCAAGTTTTAATTTCTTTCATAAAATTATCTGAAATAAGTTTCAGAGGAAAAATATTGGAAATTAAATTTTTATCTTTAAATCTCAAGTGTAGTTTCCTTATGTGTGCCGTATAAATTAAAGAAGTGATTTATATAATTACACTTTTCAACTGAAAACAAAATTAGCTTTTAAAATAACAGTATAGATCTACTTATTATAGCTAGTCAATTGCACGATGTTTTTAGTAATTTTAACTTTACAATTTCATTATTTCATATGTGGAAGTTGTTTAAAAAGAAGCAGAACTACCAGGCTTTGCTCGTGTCAATTATAAGTATCCTTCCTGGTAAAATAAATTAAAAAGAAATAACACGGAAATCACAATAACTGAAATGGGTGCATTCCCTTCCAAAAATCGTTAAAATGACAATCAGAAAACATGATGTTATAGTCTCGCAACGATAGTAAACTTTAATAAGAGAACTTTAATAATAGAATGCGCGTTTCTCTGGCGGATGTAAGAGAAAAATATGTGATTTTCCTGACAATACGAAAAAAAATAATTCACCAATCGCGCAGCATTTAGAGAAATTCTCGTTCGCATGACATATATCTACATTATAAACTAAAACACTATGGCAGCTTCCATAAATTCTGCCCCATAATTTGCAACCCAGAAAAAAGTTCTTTCAAATGAAATTTGTTTGAAAATTGTACCTCAATTTTCTCATTTTTAATGGATTTTAAAGTAATTTTCCAGCATGAATATTTTTAACGGTGCGTGCAATAGGATTAAGAAAAATGAACCCGTTTACTCTTAATTCAATAGTATAAAGAGAAGACATTTCTATGAATAACGCTGGTATAATATTTTCGGTGGCAACAACCTAACACATCAATAAATTTCCCTTTTACTGCAATTTAACCTCTAAACATTGCACATTCGATTGTTCAAAAAACTTTTAAAAAAAGTGCTTTCAATAATATTTGTTTGTAATGTCTCTATTAACAATTTTTTTATGGATTTTAAAGTAATTTTCAAGCATGATATTTTTTAAATATGCTTCCAACCCAATTACAAAATATTAACTCAATTGTTCAAAAGCATTGTAAATAATTCAGAATTTGTTTCTTTCGTGTAATATTCAATAGCTAAATTGGCAAACGAAATTAAATCGCCAAAAATAAAATAAAATAAAACACGAATTTAACAGATATCAAATCAATCTACTCAAAATCATCTAATAAAATAAGTATATAAAATGCAAATAAGAATATCGTTTCGGGTGCATATAACTTGTGTTCTTCAGAACGGATTTCCATGCGACTAGCACTATCAGTTTTTTTTACGGAAGATTTTAGTGCGTAACATATTGTTTTTTTCCGTTTCTAGTCATAGAATTATGGGGGAAAGTTATATAATCATGTGAACCCATTTATGAAGGATTAGTCTTATTAACCGAATGAAAAATGCAGAACTATTTGTATATCTTTAAGTGCTGAGGGGTTAATCTTCAGTAATCAGCTGTGCGCCAGTTGGCGTATTCGCATTTTAAGGAGTGTGCCTCACACGTATTATTGCATGCACTTTTGTTTAAAACAATATAGCATGACTTATGTTTTAAGCGATATCTGGCATGCAACTCGATTACAAAATACTAACCTGCAATAATGTTAAGATGATTCTCCAGTTCCCTGCTCAACAACGCGAATTTTCTGACACATTTTCTGACTCATTAAAATTAAAGGCTTAAACATTGTATGACTGACTATTGAACCAATTTGGAATTGAAATGAATTTTCCATTTTTTGACAAATAAATTACTTATCGAGTTATGAGCAATTATGGTCACATGACGACCGGTTTTACTCCTTTATCGCGGTTCTGCGTCTGAAATTCAGGTCAAAACACCGAATAAAAGATCTTATACCTTTACCAAAAAATTAACTTTACGTGTAATTACAAGCTTTAAATAAAGTATTTGGCAAGAGGTTTTCCACTCTATATAAAACATCACTCTTAAACGTAAACTAATTTTTTTATTAATAGAAATTCAACCTACAATGATTTGATGAAATGATGTCATTTTCCAAAATTTTTTAATCGTGACATCAATCAGGAATTTTTTTGGAAAAGGAAATAACTTCTCTCTTTTTACTATAAATCACAGAAAATGTTACCACTGAATCTAAACCAATACAGCAGCTAGCTATAACGTTTAGCTAGAAGATATCGCTGTAGTATGCAATCGAAGTAGTAAACAAAATATAGGAGTCATTTATTTACAGTGAGTTTGACTACACGTTGAAAAGATTTGATAGAATGTGACATCATATCCAACCTTTAATTTTTATTTTTCCTAAACTGTTTTCATGAAATTTGACTGTCTGTGTTAAAGTAGATGTTTTAATTTAAAAAAAAATCAAATTAACGTTGCTACGTCATTTTACTGCTCTTATAGTTAGTTTTTATTTTACACATTAAAAAATGTGCCTTTCCTGTTTAGAATGACGTCAATTTAATGCAAAAATATAGCATGAAAATCTGAATTTTTATTGGCAAAAAAAAAAAAAAAAAAAAAAAAAAAAAAACTAAAATACACGCGTTATCGTTATTTTTTTCACATTATTATGCCATTTTTTAGAGTGTGGCAACAGGAAAGAAATGATTGTATTACAAAATTTAAAAAGAGATAATCCCATAATGTTAAATTATGGAAGGTGGTAGAAAAAAGAAATAAGTAGTGGTCGGAGGATTTTTTAAAGTAGACAGTGATCTTTTCCACGTTCTAAAACGTGTGTACATCAAGTTTCGTGCAAATCGGTCAAACATTGAAGATTTGTATAAAGGTCATACACTCAGGGAACGTCTTTTATATACATAGATTCCTCAATGGATAGCTTCCCTGTATTTTAAATAAAATCAATATTTTTTTTTTCCCCAAGGCGTTTGTATTTTTTTTTCAAACTCCTATTAGTCCAGGCAATAGGGAATTTTACCTAGCAAAATTAATGGTAGTACTGGAAATCGGCTTTCTAAATGTTTTTTAGGTCGCTGAATCCGAATTTGTAACATCCCACCAAAATTTCCCCCGGCAACCTCCCCAAATTTTGGTAAAAAGCCCCCCAAAAAGGTTTTTATTAAAAAAATCAATTTTTTTATTGTTTTAGAGAAAAAGTATCTAAAAATTCAGAAAGTAGACAAAATTTCCAACATATTAGATATATGACAATATGACTTAGGATGAAGGGGAAGGGGGGGATCTGCCTCGGAACATGCGCGCGGTGCTGCGTAAACTAAGTTGCGCAATTCCAATTAACCACTCACACGTTTACATTCGCCCTCCCATCTCCCCTCCGAACTTTCTCTATAAGGTTTACTTTAAGATCTTTGGGTCGCTCATTCCGAATTTTTAACTTACCCCCAAAAATCCCCCCCGAAACCCCCCCTCAAATAGTTGTTTTTAACTTAAATTTCTTATTGTCTTAGGGGAAAAGCATTACGAAATTCAGAAACTAGACAAAATTTGCAACAAATAGGATATATGACATTATGAATTAGGATGAGCGGGGAGGGTGAGGGCTGCCTCGGAACATGCACTGCGGCGCTACGTGCACTAAAAGATGAAGTCCAGGCAATAGGGGATTTTATCTGGCAAAATTAATGGTAGTACTGGAAATCGGCTTTCTAGATGTTTTTTTGGGTCGCTGAATCCGAATTTGTTACTTCCCACCAAAATTTCACCCGGCAAGCCCCCCAAAAATTGATTTTTTGAAAAAATTTGGTTTTTGAGAAAAGCGCGCGGGGAATGTTCCGAGGCAAGCCCTTCTCTCCCGTTTATCCTACGTCATAATGTCATATATCCTATTTTTTGCACATTTTGTCTAGTTTCTGAATTTTGTAATGCTTTTCCCCTTAACAATAAGAAATTTAAGTTAAAAACAAGTATTTGGTGCGGGGGGGGGGGGGTCGTAGGGGAAATTTTGGGGGTAAGTTAAAAATTCGGATTCAGCGACCCAAAAAACTTAAAGTAAACTTTATAGAGAAAGTTCGGAGGGAAGATGGGAGGGCTAATGTAAACGTGTGAGTGGTTAAGTAGAATTGCGCAACTTAGTCCACGCACCACTGCGGCGCATGTTCCGAGGCAGATCCCCCCTTCCCCTTCATCCTAAGTCATAATGTCATATATCTAATTTGTTGCAAATTTTGTCTACTTTCTGAATTTCTAGCTACTTTTCCCCTAAAACAATAAAAAAATGGAATTTTTATTAAAAACCTTTTTTGGGGGGCTTTTTACCAAAATTTGGGGGGGGGTGCCGGGGGAAAGTTTGGTGGGAAATTACAAATTCGGATTCAGCGACCCAAAAAACACCTAGAAAGCTGATTTTCAGTACTACCATTAATTTTTCTAGGTAGAGTCCCTATACTGTCTCTATTGCCCGGACTATATAACCGTTTTAATTCTTTAACCAAAAGAATTAACAAAAAGTTTTAATTTGAATTTATTACGTTTCTACAGTAATGGGTGTACAATACGATTGAATATGGATGAATTATCGCTTGTAATAATAGATATAATAGAATAATAGATTGTAATAATAGGTTTTGGCGGCAAAGGCATCGCCAAATTAGAAAAATATGAAATATCTCATGAACTATTGGACTTAAAAGAATTTGGTTAGCACCATTCAATTCAACATACAGAAATAAAATAAAATATGTTATGTTAAAAAATAACTATGAAATCAGATTTTTAAGGAATTTTTTAAAAGTTCGTTCTCTATTTTACCCCCCTTAGGGGTGGAATTTTCGGAAATCCTTTCTTAGCGGTACTTTATGTCATAAGAAGTGTTTTTACCCCAATTTTCAAAATTTTAGATTCAGTAGTTTGGGCTGCGCGTTGATTAATACAATATCCACACAGTCTTTTATATATATAGACTAGCAGCCTTCGCCCGCTTAGCTGGTCTGTTTTTCTAAACAAAACATGAATCAAACGAAATATATCTGTGAATTTGATCATTCGTTTGAAAGCAATATGGACATTAACCTGGCATACCCATCCGAATTGCAACAAACGATATGGACGTCATTATACTATTGTATTTTCTATTGAGACAGACAAAATTTGAGCTGCTAAGGACCAACTTCTTTAGTTGATCCTTTACTGTAGGATTTGGTAAAGTACGATAGAACAATATGTAATACACTTATACCCTTCCTCTGAAAATTTATCAATGCAATTCTCATCAGATTCCGTCCAATAGAACCTATGAAAAAGGCCAATATTTTATAATTGGGCTCACCTCATTCTAGAACTTTCATCCAAAATCTTATAACCAAACAACCTAGAACGATATGTGTTTTATACTAAAATATTCCCTGAAAAATTAACTAACTGAGCAAGTTCAACCAAAATCCACTTAGCAGAATCTTTTAAACTGGCAAACGTACCAAAACGTTCCCTAAAAATTATCTAATTAACAGTTTGTCTTACCAAAATCCACCCAGCAGAACCTTTAAAAAGCCAATCTTTCATAATCGTGTTCTTCTGATTTTGAATTTTCCCCCATAATTATTTAACTAAGCAACGTAGAACAATATGATGTACATTTTTTTTTTGAAAAATTATCTAACAATGTAAGTCCCATAAAAAATTCATTCAGCAGAACTCATGTTGTAAGCGGCCCAAACGAAATTTCTCTTTGCATTTCATACATATTATAGATAGTTAAATTTAAATATATCTTCCATAATCGCGTTAACCAGATTACAGAACTCTCAGGGATGTAGGGGTAGGTCTACTTTATATACCTACTGTATTTTTTAAGAAACCCTGTACACCTTTATAGAATATATATTCTCTAGTATATACACATTGCATATAGCTTACATTCTTTTATAGTAATTTACTACACCACAGAGAACTTTCTGGCATAGCATCAAAATCCATTTAGTCGAACTTTACATTAAAGGTAATCTTTCATAATCGGGTTCACCTAATTTTAAAAGTCCCGTACTTATCACTAATTCAAAGTAGAACTATTTTTTTTTTTACATTAAAACACTTCTAAAACAAATTCCCTAACTAACAGTGTACGTTCTAAAAAATTATGTTCAGTAGAACCAGAGTTATAGTCAATCAGATTGAAATAAGAATTTGCGTTTTGTAAATATAGTAGATGATGATGAGTAAAATTGTAAGTATTGGTATTTGCGATTTATAAAATGTTATTGGAGAGATTTATGAACGGCTAACATAAAAGTATCCATTTTTTTATTTTTATCCATAGGAGCAAATGACAAATTGCAAAATATTTTTCTATTTAAACCTTTGAATATGAACACATTTTTAAACAGTACAAACATTGCTTTCATACTTAAACTAAATATTTCCGTTTTATAATATTTATTTCGTATTAAACTCTTTTTCTTTGTATTTTAAATAAAATCAGTAACTGTTTTGGTATTTTTCCGTTATACCAGCACCGTTGTCGCCAAGCATAATAATTAGCGCAAAATGAAATGAAACATTTGAAAAAAAATAATTTTGTTGATACAAAAATGAGCATTTAAAATATATAACATTTGAAAATTACAGACTTTCACCAACTATTTTTTTAAATCAATACAAATCAGTACTTAAAATAAAATAAAAAATAAATATTTTACTTTAAATAATAAAATAAAGTCAATTTAATCTGCAGGTCTTGAATTGTAAATGTCTTTCAGGTCATCATTGTAGCGTGGCGTACGTAATAAACACATCTGTCATTGCAGTAAACATTTTATTTTTTGAATGAAGACGTTCAGCGTTTCTTAACAAAACATTTTTATAGGTATAATTCCTAAGTTCTGAAATAATTTTATTACACCTTCCTCGTCACCAAGTAACTGCCAAATCGTAAAATCCATGTCAGTGTCAGTAATAAATGTAAGTTATAATTTAAAAATAAATATTTTCTATTCAAAAAATAATAAATTAAAAAGTTTTAACGATATTACAATGGAATAATACTCATAAAAAATATTCACGTTCAATAAATAGCAAATGTTAATGTTTGGCACGGTTTGCAATAAAAATCGTTTGCACGCTAAGGGTAGAAATAAATGGCGCGATACCATACATTTTGGTATAGTGTTGATAGAACGAAAAAGTACTACAGTTTTTATTATTATTATTATTATCATTTAGTTTTAGTTTTTGAGGCGTTTATAATTTTTTTCCTAAATGACATTTATTTTAAATATTTAAGCAAAAGAAATGATTAAAAAATTATTCAATTTGAATTTCTTCCCTTGCTATAGAAACAGAAAGAAGAGAATGAGTTTTTAGACATTATCACTTGAAAATTTGAGGATTTGGCACCAAAGATAGTGCCAAATTAAAAAAAAATATGAAATATCTCATGAACTATTAGACTTAAAATAATTTGGTTAGTACCATTCGATTCAGCATACAAAAATACACTAAAATATGTTATCAGTTGAAAAATAACTATAAAATCAGATTTTTAAGGAATTTTTTAAAAGTTCGTTCTATTTTTTACCCCCCTTAGGGGTGTAATTTTAGAAAATCCTTTCTTAGCGGCACTCAATGTTATAAGAAGTATTTTTACCCCGAATTTCAAGATTTTAGGTTCAGTAGTTTGGGCTGCGCGTTGATTAATACAAAATCCAGACTTTCTTTTATATATATAGACTAGCAGCCTTCGCCCGCTTCGCTGGTCCGTTCAACCAAACGAACCTTTAATCAAACAAAATATATCGGTGTATTTGATCTGGTGTTTTATAGCAATATATACATTTATCTCCAATGATCTTCCGCATTGCTTAAAACAATATGAACGCCATTACGGTTTTAGATCTTCTAATATCTCACACAAAATTTGGAGTGTGAAGAAGCAAATATTTTAGTTGATTATTTGCAATTGAATATGGAAATGAATGGAAGTACAATATGTAGCATATTAAAATCATCCCTGAAAATTTAAAAATGCAAATATTATCAAAATCCGTTCAGTAGAACCTTCTATTAAGACTAATTTTTCATAATCGAGTTCAACAGATTATAGAACTTTCACCTATAGTTCTATAGAAAAGCAGTATAAATCAATATGTTTTATATACTAAAACTTTCCTGAAAAATTATATGACAACCAGTGCTAATTCTACCGAACCCAACTCAGTAGAATCTTTTATAAAGGCTAATCTTTCAAAATAGGGTTCACTAATTAAAGAACTTTCCCACATAATTCTATAACTGAGCAACGTAGATTGATATGTGTTATATATGAAACACTTTCTTGAAAATTTATCTAATAATGAAAATCTTCTCAAAATCCATTGAAAAGAACTCAAGTTATAAGCGGTCGGACCGAAATTGCCCTTTTTATTTTATATTTGAAGTTGATAGTTAAATATATTTTTCATAATCAAGTTAACGTGATTGTAGAATTTTTAGGAATGTAGCATCGACTATACGCCGTAGACCTTCTGGTGTTTTTTAGAAACTCTGCACTCCACAGCTATAACATGTATACTCTCTAATATATACCCTCTGCCTGTAAATTTTATCCTACTTTTTTTTCAACTACACCACGGAGAACTTTCCTCATAGTTCCATAACTAAAAATGTAGAATGATATTTCAAATATTGTAGCAATCCCTAACATTACCTAACTGTGCAACTCCAATCAAAATACGTTCAGTAGAACTTTAAATAAAGGTAATCTTTCACATTTGGGTTCACCTAGTTTTGGAACTTTCTCTTGCAATCTAATTTTCTGCAATCCGATTTGTTGCCAAGTTTGTGCTTCAGAAAAACAATAACCCAGAAGAAAACTTCGCTACAGAGAAGTACCATCCATGCAAGAAATACCAACCATCCACAAAAAATAATCTAACAGTGTAAGCCCCATCAAAATACATCCAGCAAAACTCATATTTTAAACGGGTGGAAGGAAAAGCAAATTTGCATTTTTTATATACTTACAGTAGATGTATCTTTCATAATTGCTTTCACCTTTCTGTGTAGCTTTTCCAATAGCTCTATAACTAAAACTAAGCAACGTAGAACACTGTGTGTATACATAAAAACCGTTCCAAAAACATTACCTAACTCATAGTGGCATATCCTATCAAAATATTATAAAGAATAGGAATAACATGCAAATTTCCGTTTTAAATATATAGTAGAGGGTGATGATATGATAGAATAATAGAATAATGATATAGAATTAATAATTAATTATCTGTAATAGAATTCATCATGAAGTTTTCGCTTCATACATAAACGATGCTTTCAACATTGTAATTAATACACCGGTTTAAGAAGTATCCGAATACGGAATATTAACCAGAAATTCTATGAACAACTACCCAAAGAAAGGTGAATATATGGCTTTTGTGATACTTTTATGTTAGCCGGGCGCAAGTAATAAATCAACAAAGATTGTTTCCATATCTTATTCTTATTTTATTATTTTCATTCAAAATGAAAACATTTCACTCATTTCATTTATAATACATGCTTTACACAAATGTCATTGAAAAAGATGAAAAGTAAAACAATAGGAAATAATGCCATAACTTAAAACAAAGAATTGTTTTTTATTTACATACGCGAAATGTAACTATTGCTATTGGCAATTTTTAAAATGCTAATGGCGATATTTACATACAGATACGGCTGACATAAAAGTACCCATTTTTTCTTCTTATCCTGGAGCAAGTGATAAATATCGAGGTATTATTTCAATTCCAATTTCTTCCATTAAAAAAAGTAATACTTACGCATTATTCGGGCCATGAGATAGATCGCCAAAAATGGTTGGCAATTGCCAATCATGTTTATCGTTTGCCAATTACGTTCAAAAAAGTAATTTAACAATCTTAAATACATAACCTTGTTAAAAATGGCAAATTGTTTCAAGTAAATAAATAAATAAAATGTATAACATAAAACTACATACTATAAACTATAATAAATAAAAATTATAATAATAAAATTAATTTAAAACTATACTAAATAAACTATCAAATGGACAAAAAGTAAGGGCTGCTGTAATTAATGTAATTGCCATGCTTGGCGCAGTTCTATCTGACATGGCCCGGATGTACGTACCACAAAATTTTTAAAGTCGTACGAACATTGCTTTCATTTTTTAAATAATTTCGCTTTATAACCTTAATTTCTAAGTGGATCGCTTCCTTGTATTTTAAATAAATTCAATGTATATTTTTTTCTTTTTTTTAAGGCGTTTGTATTTATTTTTTTTTTCAAACACATATAGCCGGTTCAATTCTTTAACCAAAAGATTTAATTTGAATTTCTTCCGTTGCTACAGTAACGGATGTATAAGATGAATGAATATGTATGAATTATCACTTATAATGTTAGGTATTTCGAGGTTTTGGTGCCAAAGACATCGCCAAATTATAAATATATGAAATATCTCGCAAACTATTGGGCTTAAAAGAATTTAGTTTGTACCATTCGATTCAGCATACAAAAATACAACAAAATATGTTATCAGTTGAAAAATAGCTGTAAAATCATATTTTTAAGGAATTTTTAAAAAGTTCGTTCGATTTTTTACCCCCCTTAGGGGTGGAATTTTAGAAAATCGTTTCTTAGCGGCACTCTATGTCATAAGAAGAATTTTTACCCCAAATTTCAAGACATTAGGTTCAGTAGTTTAGGCTGCGCGTTGATTAATACAAAATTCAGACTTTCTTTTATATATATAGATTACGGTAGCTTCTTTTGAAAATAAACGAGCCTACGAAACAAATTTTAGTAATGAATAATTCTTTACTCACTATGAGTCCAATTCCATATTGAGATTCATTTTCCATTGGTATTGGAGAAATGCCAAGTTTTAATTTCTTTCATAAAATTATCTGAAATAAGTTTCAGAGGAAAAAATATTGGAAATTTAATTTTTATCTTTAAATCTCGTGTCTAGTTTCCATATTTGTTTCGTATAAGTTAAAGAGGTGATTTTTTTTAATTATATTTTACAACTAGAAAACAAAATTAGCTTTTAAAATAACTAGGGGATCGAACCCGAGCTCCTCGGGTTACAGAATATAGGTCAAAAACATTTTTTTTAAAACTCTAATTATTTTTTTACATGTAACATATATTTTAGATTGCCCACTAACATACAAAAATTGTATGAAAAATATCAATTATTCAATCAAATAAAGTTTTGAAATTTATTAAAAGCGATACTTTCACATATCACCGCATGCCAGGAGTTATTAACCCAAGATTTTGCGACTTACGCCAGTCTTTCCGGTCATTTCGGTGCATAAGCGCGGGTTGTTCAATCACATGTATGTTAAATTTGTTTCCTATTTACATTAATTTGTTTATTTTTCTATAGTGGAAGTTTTAATTTTGTTCTGGAACATTAGACAGAAACAAATGCTGAACTTTTTATATTGTTTTAAGGGCAAGCGTATTAACCTTTCGTAATTGAGCTACACGTAATAGAGACAAATTAAAAAATAATTTATGCTTGAAAATCTATATATATTATGCTATCGTACGTGGCACAGAAATCGGGATCATTTGTTAATTGTTTAATGGCAACGCCCGAATGAAACGCATCTCATTGGTTATTGTGTAATACTTTTAAAAAGCGAATAACAATAAATAAATAAAAAGTTTAATTAATAACTATAGAAAAAAACAATTTATATAGTTTTAAAAAATAAAAAAATGTAAATAAGCAAGTTATTAATAAATAAACAACAACATCCGGGTTACCATTTCAAGCAAAATAACGACACTTTGGCGCCATTAAAGTACCCCAGTGCGTATATGGCAATGGCGTCAGAAAAAAGTCGCGCCAACGTTGTGCGTATATGACACCTGTTCCGCTTTTATTAATCTAATTTAAAATACAATAAATAAATGAAGGTACTTTTCCAGTATGTGTACTTGGCGAAATAGAGAAAAGGTCCATGGCGATAAAAGAAATTTTTATCTGGCAAACGATTTAATCAAAATAATTTTTTCAAATAAAACTACATAAAAGTTGCCATGATGACAAAGAGTTCGTACTTTTATGTTAGCTGGGCGCAATTCTCGCCAATAGCATTTTTTAACTCGCCAGCAGCACTTTTTATTTTTCGAGGGGTAAATTAAAACAATGTTTAGATGTTGAAATTAAATGGTTTATGGTGTTATTTTTTCTTTTTCTTTTTTTTTCTTTTTTTTTCTTTCTTTTTCTTTTCTTTTTCTTTACTTTTTCTTTTTTTACAGATTTTTTTTTTTTTTTTTTTTTTTTTTTTTTTTTTTTTTTTTTTTTTTTTTTTTTTAAAGTGAAAGTCATGAATTTTAAAGGTTTCATTTTTAAATTAAAGTTATCCATTCTAAATAAAATGAGTGAAAGGATTATATTTTAATCTCAATTAACGAAATATGAAAAAAAAGTGCGACGTGTACAATATTTGGCGATTTATCACCTGTGCCCGACTAACATAAATGTAGGGAGTTCTCGAATTCTCTATCAAAATCTTCCAATTTGGCGAAGGATTGAGCAAGTAAATTACATTATGGATAAAAGTAACATGATACAATGCCTAGCATACATTTAAGTGAACCAAACTGGTCGCCACGAGCGGCTAGTTATTTTAAAAACCATAAGAACTCATTCAATTAAGATACAATTTTCAAACACATTGTATATGAAAGTAGATTTTTTTCTCTATTTGACGGTTTAAAAATTGAAAATGTGCGAAATTTAGAAATTAAAAAAATCGCTGACATAGCTCGTATTTTAATTTCAGTTTTTTTTCATTTTTTATGAGAAAATGGCAACAAAAAGGTACAGTAATATATTATTTTCTTTCCTCCGTGATTATTTTCCCTTTACTTTCAATCCTCCAGGACTTTCAACAGAAGTGGAGTTCTTCAGTTGCCACAATTACAAAAAATGTATTAAAAACTCCAAAAAAAGTAATATCTCAAAATTAAATTGAGATACAGCTTTCAAACAAATTGCACTTAAAAGAGCATTTTTTTCGTTATACGACGGTATAAAAATTTAAAATGTGCAATGTTTAAAAGTTTAAAAATTTGCAATAGAGAAAATGGAAAAACCAAAATTTTATTTCAAATTTCAAAGTGTTGCCATTAGCAGAATGACGTATGCGTTACGCACAGATATGTTTGTCCTTTATAATATAGACAGTATATATATATTTATTATAGCTGGTCAAATGCACGATGTTTTTAATAATAAGTTTTAAACGTAAATAATATGAAAGTTGGAATTCTTGATGGAAGTTATTGAGATTAATAATGCATATAAGTCGGCTAAATTCGAATCGCTGGAAGGCTACAAATCTGCGCAGATAATCTGTTAAAAAATACATTTCAACACAGGATATAGCACTTTGATAGGGTTTGGCTATAGAAGACTAGAAGTTTAAAAACTCCATAATGTATACTGAATTACACCACAATTTGCTCTAGGGTTACGATCTAAGAAATGTACGGAACATTTATATACATCAAAAAACATCTTTCGAAATAATTCATTGATAAATGTTTTTCATAGAAGTATGAAACTTAAATAAGAATTTTTATCGAATTTCAAATTTTATCACAATGAAATATTTTAACCAATACATTATCTGAAAAAACATTCATTTTAAATATTCCGCAAACTTCGATTAATAAGAAAAAATATTCTGGAATGAAATATAGCGGAAAAAAGTTTGGGACAGTAAAAGTAATGGTACATAATTAGAAGAGTCACAGCACTAATTGTGCATAAACAAAGCACTGTTAAATATTTTTTTTCTGCACAATATAGTGCTCAAACTTGCAGGATGAAATTATTTTGAACTTGAAAATATTCATTTTTTAAAAAAAGCAAATAATAAAATTTACAGTGAAATTGATTTTGAGTCTAATTTAATTTGTAAATTAGACAACCAAATTCAGATTTACGAATGGAACTTTAATTCCAGTACCATGAATTTACAAATATCTAATCTATATATATAAAAGCCGTTCTCTGTGTGTATGTCCTTTATACAAATCTTTAATTTTTGACCGATTTGCACGAAACTTGCTGTACATAGGCTTTAGAACGTAGAATAGATCCCTGTCACCTTTAAAAAATCAACAGACCAATATTTATCCCTTTTTTCTATCATCTTTCATAATTTAACATTACAGAAATATCTCATTTTAAATTTTCAAATTCAATAGCTTCTTTCCTGTTGCCACACATCTAAAAAACTGCTCAATAATTAAAAAAAAATGATAACTCGAGTACTTTTTTTTATTAGCCAATAAATATTCAGACTCGACTGCTATCTTTTTACATTTTTGAAATCGACGTCATTCTAATCAGAAAATGCACATTTTTCATATATTTATGTAAAAACTTTAAATAAGCATGTTTTAAAATGACCTTAGAAGTACTTTAGTTGAATGTTAAAAAATCTATTTTAATAAAGTCGTTTCAATATCAAGAATCAAATAAGGAAAATAATAATAGTAAAAAAAATCGTTTGCTAGATATGACGTCAATGTCATCAATATAATTTCAAACTGGCTCTAAAACTGGATGCAACAATTTATTCCCTATTTCTTTGTAATCTTTAAGTATATCATTTAGATAAATGTTTTAATACCTGAAATGCAGTGATAACATTCTACGATTTGTATCGAATACGGTTACATAAAATACGATTTTTGTACGATTTATATTAAATGGAAATTATAGCTACTATTTTTTAGGGTAAGCTTTTTTTCTTTTTTAAACAAAATTTCATGACTGACAGACTTTTTTGTTAGACGTTGAAATAATGGGATGCATGATGTTTAGAGATCAAATTGCAGTAAAAGCGTAATTTATGGTACGGTTAGGTTGTTGCCACCAACAATATGGTGCTAGGCGTTACTCATAGATATGTCTTTTCTTCATAATATTGCATTAATAGCAAACGGATATATCTTTCTGAATTGGGTTACAGGTATATTTAAAAATATATCCGTGATTGAAAATTAATTTAAAATGGATAAACAATCCGTAAATTGAGATAAGCTTTTCAAAAAAAATTACTGAAAGTACTTTTTGTAATCTATTAGATTTTGGAATAATCAAATGTGCGATGTTTAAAGGTTAAATTACAGTAAAAGTTAAATTTATGGTTGGGTTACATTATTGCCACCAACAATATGATGCTAGAGTTACTTATAGTTCATCAATGTCTTTACTTTATAATATTGAATTAAGAGCAAAGAGGTATATCTTACGTAATTGGGCTGCATGTAGGGATGAGATTTCCACGTTTTTGCACACCGGTATATTCTTAAATAAAATGTTGTTCTGTTAAATCAAGAGAGTGTCCCGATTAAATGAAATATCATTTACTCTAACAAAATACTGGTGTGAAAAAATGCGGAAATCTTATACCTGGCTGCATGGAAATCAAAAATATCCATGATTGAAAATTACTTTAAAATCCATTCACATTAAAAAATTGAGATACAATTTTCAAATAAATTTCATTTGACAGAAGCTTTTTCTATTCGACAGTGTGAAAAACGAAATTGTATGATGATCATAAGTTAAAAAATTTTTTAGTAAAGGCAAAATCTATGGGTTAGGTCATTGCCATCATCAGTATAATGTCACAATTGGCATTGTGTTTGTAGTTTTTTATATCTATATATATATTCTGAAGATGACTCAATGAAAGAGTCGAAATATGTAAACTTTTAATATTTTTAGTGTTTTTTATTATTTAAATGACGCTTTTTAAGCAAATAATTGTACTTTAATATATGTTATGGCATTTGTTTGGAATATACATTATTATGGTATAGTTAATAGTAGACGCAATTAAAACTATTTTACTTATATTTCTTATCGGTCTTTTAACGATTCGTGGACGGTAATGCACCAATCTCAGTTATTGTCACTGCCGTATTATTTCATTTTAATGTATTTTACCCGGGTGGACCATTATTATTGACACGAGCGAAGCCGGGTAGATCTGCTAGTTTATTAATAAAAAATATGGATGGTTAACTTGATAAACCGTATTTACATATATTATTTGGAGAAAGGTTGCTCTTTTCACTATGAAATGCTGTAACTAGTATGTAAACTAAATTACGTTAATTTTAGTTATTTGAGTTATTAGAAAATATTTTTGTTAAATAAAATATAGGAGAGAAGATGCAAAATAGAACAGTAATAGTAGTAATAAAACGCCAATTTTTATTAAACTGAACACTGTTATTTATTTTCTTTTCTGCATAACATAGATAAACTGTAGACTCATTTATATACTTACAAATTCTATCTTGCGACTAATTAAACGTGTAAACTAAAATTAACTAATTGTTACCATAATTTCAAGTACCATGTATTACAACTCACTGTATCACTAAAAAAAGCAATTTTAACATGATATACCATATTTTATATATACTACACAGAGAGAAATTAGGGTTGTGATCCATATTGCACTTCTGTTTTTTACAAAACATGAGACGTTTTGATTTCATAATTTTATATATTTATTATAATATTGAAAAAATTGTCCTCTAGAAAAATGTATGTATTAAACAACAAATATTTGCAACTGTGCTGCTGTAAATATATTATCTAATACATAATAATAAATATTGCCAAATCATGATTTTTATTTCCTTTTCAATAAAGTTCCTCCTAAAGTCCGTGTACTTTACACGCATATCCCACTCCCTCTATAATTGATTGTGGGGTGGGAAATTTTTGAAAAAGACTGGAAATTAAATTTTAAATATTTTGACATATCTTATTTTTAACTCTTTCAGTTAAAACTAAACATTAATTTACAATAATTGTATTCAGAACTTAGTAACATACGCATCCCGAACTAAAAAAAACCTGTTTTGCATGAAATTTGCCCTATTCACACCTCTTCCCCCTAAATAAATTTCGAACCATAACAGAAATGAAAAAGTAACTGTTACATAGTTATTTTTGGTCCAAGAAGGATACAGAATCTTTCTTGACATATCGAAGTATCATAAGAAAATGTCGTACTTTTTAAATATCCCGTTGACGCTTTCCGTAAAGAGAAACGATCGCCAAACTGAAGGATTTAACGCCAAATATGGATGATCGTGGGGTTCCATTCAATGAACGACAGATGCGTTTACACGTGATTATTATATCATCAAGTGATATTTAATTCTATGTTTTATCTGTGTTTTTATCTGTTTTAGTAAATCATTAGTTCTTTCGTTAATTGAAATAGCAATTATGTCATTAAACAATTGTTCTGATAATAAAATAGGAAAAAAACACTAAGAAAATAACACGATCCGTAGAATCGGTTAATTTCATCTGAAGTCACAAACATTTAATCACAAACCGAAATGATAACTAAGAATTTAATTTTCATCTCACTTTACGTAATATCAGGCATATTGAAATACAACAATTAATAATGTTATATTATTTATAAATGTATAAGAATATAAGTTTTCTTAAAGGATCAAAAAGTCTTATTTTTAAGAATGTCAAATTAGCATGATTTTATTTAACTTTCCCTTTTTCATATTCTATAAAATTCAGTCGCTAAGCAACTGTTAAATAAAAGAGTAGTATATACGTATTCTTTCATAATTGTAAAAATTAATAAAGAAATATCTTACATAAATTTTCAGCATTTTCACAAAATTCCATAAAATAATACACAGAAAATTGTGAAAGAAATTATTGAAAGAATTTCAAGCAGATTTGATTAATTTAAGACGTCGCATATCAAAAAATTTGCATTTATAATGTAATGCCAACTATTGTGTGCATTATTTTGTAAAAATCATCTGATTAAATCAAATTTTATATCTGGTATGTTACTAGTGTCATATAAATGCCCCCTATACTTCAGTGACATTTTTGTTATATCTATCTATATTATAAAGGACAAACATTTCTGTGCGTAACGCATACGTCATTCTCCGAATGGCAACACTTTGAAATTTGAAATGAAATTTCGGTTTTGCAATTTTCCCTACTGCAAATTTTTAAACTTTTAAACATCGCACATTTAAATTTTTTACACCGTTGTGTAACGAAAAAATGTTCTTTTAAATGCAATTTGTTTAAAAGCTGTATCTCAATTTAATTTTGAGATATTAATTTTTTTGTACTTTTTAATACATTTTTTGTAATTGTTGAAAATGAAGAACTCCATTTCTGTTGAAAGTCGTGGAGGGTTGAAAATAAAGGGAAACTAATCACGGAAGAAAGAAAATAATATATTACTGTACCTTTTGTTGCCATTTTCTCATAAAAACTGAAAAAATAAATTGAAATTAAAATACGTGTTATGTCAGCGATTTTTTAAATTTCTAAATTTTGCACATTTTCAATTTTTAAACCGTCAAATAGAGAAAAAAATCTACTTTCAAATGCAATTTGTTTGAAAATTGTATCTTAATTGACTGAGTTATTATGGTTTTTAAAATAACTAGCGACCCGTGGCGACCAATTTGGCCTCCCTTAAATGTATGCTAGGCATTGTATCATGTTACTTTTAATCATAATTTAATTTACTTGCTCAATCCTTCGCCAAATTTGAAGATCCTGATAGAGAAATCGAGAACTCCCTACAGTTATGTTCGTCGGGCACAGGTGATAAATCGCCAAACATTGTACCCGTCGCATTTTTTTTTCGTTAATTCAGATTAAAATATAATCCTTTTACTCATTTTATTTAGAATGGATGACTTTAATTTAAAAATAAAACCTTTAAAATTCACGGCTTTCACTTTAAAAAAAAAAAATTCTTTAAAAAAAGAAAAAGAAAAGAAAAATAATAAATAATACCATAAACCATTTAATTTAAACATCAAAGCATTGTTTTAATTTACCCCTCGAAAAATAAAAAATGCTGCTGGCGACTTTAAAATTGCTATTGGCGAGAATTGCACCCAGCTAACATAAAAGTACGAACTCTTTGCGATTATGGAATCTTTTATGTAGTTTTATTTGAGAAAAAATATTTTGATTAAATCGGTTGCCAGAAAAAAATTTCTTTTCTCGCCATGGCCATTTTCTCTATTTCGACAAGTACCTATACTGGAAAAGCCCCTTCATTTATTTTTTTATTTATTGTATTTTAAATTAGATGAATAAAAGACGGCACACGTGTCATATACGCACTACGTTGGCGCGAATTTTTTCTGACGCCAATGTCATATACGCAACGGTGTACTTAACTGGCGCCAAAGTGTCGTTATATTGCTTGATATGGTAACCCGGATGCTGTTGTTTATTTATTAATAAATTGTTTATTTACTTCTAATTTATTTTTTTAAATTATATAAATTGTTTTGTTCTATGGTTATTAATTAAACTTTTTATTTATTTATAGTTATTCACTTTTTTAAAATATCACACAATAACCAATGAGATGCGTTTCATCCGGGCGTTGCCATTAAACAATTAACCGCCAATTGTTTACAATTAACCAATTGAACAATTAACCAACAATGAATCGCGATTTCTGTGTGACGTACGATAGCGTAATATATATATATATAGATTTTCAAGCATAAATTATTTTTTAATTTATTTCTATCACGTGTAGCTCGATTACGGAAGGTTAATAAGCTTGCTCTTAAAACAATGTAAAAAGTTCAGCATATGTTTCCGTCTAAAGTTCCATAACAAAGTTAAAACTTCCTCTATAGCAAAATAAATAAATTAATGTAAATAAGAAACAAATTTATACAGAGATGTGATTGAACCACGCGCTTATGCACCGAAATTATCAGAAAGACTGACGTAAGTGGTAAAATATTGGGTTAATAACTCCTGGCATATGGTGACATGTGAAAGTGTCGCTTTTAATAAATTGCAAAACTTTATTTGATTGAATAATTGATATTTTTCATATAAAAATTCTTTTTGATGTTAGTGGGCAATCTAAAATATATATTACATGAAAAAAAATAATTAGATTATAAAAAATTGGTTTTCACCTATATTATGTAACCCGAGGAGTTCGGGTCCGATCCCCTAGTATATATAAAAGCCGTTCTCTGTGTGTATGTCCTTTATACAAATCTTTAATTTTTGACCGATTTGCACGAAACTTGCTGTACATAGGCTTTAAAACGTGGAATAGATCCCTGTCACCTTTAAAAAAACATCAGACCAATATTTATATCTTTTTTCTATCATCTTTCATAATTTAACATTATAGAAATATCTCATTTTCAATTTTCAATTTCAATATTTTCTTTCCTGTTGCCACACATCTAAAAAACTGCTCAATAATTTTAAAAAAATTGTTAACTCGAGTACTTTGTTTTATTAGCCAATAAAAATTCAGACTCGACTGCTATATTTTTACATTTTTGAAATCGACGTCATTCTAATCAGAAAATGCACATTTTTCATATATTTCTGTAAAAACTTTAACTAAGCATGTTTTAAAATGACCTTAGAAGTACTTTAGTTGAATGTTAAAAAATCTATTTTAATGAAGTCGTTTCAATATCAAGAATCAAATAAGGAAAATGATAATAGTAAAAAAAAAAAAAAAAAAATCGTTTGCTAGATAGGACGTCAATGTCATCAATATAATTTCAAACTGGCTCTAAAAACTGGATGCAACAATTTATTCCCTATTTCTTTGTAATCTTTAATTATATCATTTAGATAAATGTTTTAATACCTGAAATGCTGTGATATCATTCTACGATTTGTATCGAATATGGTTACATAAAATACGTTTTTTGTACGATTTATATTAAATAGAAATTATAGCTAATATTTTTTAGGGTAAGCTTTTTTTCTTTTTAAACAAAATTTCATGACTGACAGACTTTTTTGTTAGACGTTGAAATAATGGGATGCATGATGTTTAGAGATCAAATTGCAGTAAAAGCGTAATTTATGGTACGGTTAGGTTGTTGCCACCAACAATATGGTACTAGGCGTTACTCATAGATATGTCTTTTCTTCATAACATTGCATTAATAGCAAACGGATATATCTTTCTGAATTGGGTTACAGGTATATTTAAAAATATATCCGTGATTGAAAATTAATTTAAAATGGATAAACAATCCGTAAATTGGATAAGCTTTTTTAAAAAAAATTACTGAAAGTACTTATTGTATTCTATTAGATTTTGGAATAATCAAATGTGCGATGTTTAAAGGTTAAATTGCAGTAAAAATTAAATTGCCACCAACAATATGATGCTAGAGTTACTCATAGTTCATCAATGTCTTTACTTTATAATATTGAATTAAGAGCAAACAGGTACATCTTTCGTAATTGGGCTGCATGTAGGGATGAGATTTCCACGTTTTTCCATACCGGTATATTCTTGAAGAAAATGTTGTTCTGTTAAATCAAGAGAGTGTCCCGATTAAATGAAATATCATTTACTCTAACAAAATACTGGTGTGAAAAAATGCGGAAATCTTATTCCTGGCTGCATGCAAATCAAAAATATCCATGATTGAAAATTACTTTAAAATCCATTCACATGAAAAAATTGAGATACAATTTTCAAATAAATTTCATTTGAAAGAAGCTTTTTCTATTCGACAGTGTGAAAAACGAAATTGTATGATGATCATAAGTTAAAAAAATTTTAATAAAGGCAAAATTTATGGGTTAGGTCATTGCCATCATCAGTATAATGTCACAATTGGCATTGTGTTTGTAGTTTTTTATATATATATATATTATGAAGATGACTCAATGAAAGAGTCGAAACATGTAAATTTTTAAAATTTTTAATGTTTTTTATTATTTAAATGACGCTTTTTAAGCAAATAATTGTACTTTAATATATGTTATGACATTTGTTTGGAATATACATTATTATGGTACAGTTAATATAAGACGCAATTAAGACTATTTTACTTATATTTCTTATCGGTCTTTTAACGATTCGTGGACGGTAATGCACCAATCTCAGTTATTGTCACTGCCGCATTATTTCGTTTTAATGTATTTTACCCGGGTGGACCATTATTATTGACACGAGCGAAGCCGGGTAGATCTGCTACTAATATATAACAAATATGCATAAGACATTAAATGCAATGAAAAATAAAATAGGAATTCAAAAATTTTAAGCATATAGTGAAATAATAATAGACAAAATTTAAAGTCAAGAATAAAATGCTAAATATCATAATCAATAGTCATCCGGTGAAAAATCTGCATCACAACTTTTCAAAAGACTCAAAAACCACAGTGAAATGTTTGTAAGTACAGAAAATAGATGCCCCGTTATTCGAGTCAGTGGAACAAGCTTCATGAAGTGCTGAGCTTTTGTTAAAAACAACAGAGAATTTACTCTTGTATGAAATCGTGACTAGAGATGGACTATTTATGACAACGTGCAATGCGCAAAACATGGGGTTGAAATCGATGAAACCACAGCATCAATGCTAAACGAAATATTCATGGCGATTAAATTCTGTGTCGGAACTGATAATATATAACATTTCCAAAAGAAATGGGATAGAAGTGTTTCCGTTATAAACTGGTAATAACGATTATTACTGTTTCTTTGGCTGGCTAAAAGAACATTAGCTGTAATTGAGCGAGGAAATTGTTTTTTACGGACAAAGAAATTCTTCCGATAAAACTTGTACAGACAAAGCGAGGTGGATTGTTCAAAAGTGGTTAAGGGTACTGACTCATTGAAAGAAGGTTTTGTTATTTCTAGTCCCGATTTAGATTCATTGGACTACCATTTGTTCCAGAAAATGCAAGATTCTTCATCTGATGTGGTCTTTGGGACGATTGGCAAAATACAAAAATGTGCTGACAATTTCATTACTTGGCAAGATGAATCTTTTTTTGTTTTTCGTAGCAGAGTTTATTGAGACTGTTGTAAGAAGCGATCGGGATTATTTTGGTGGCATAATTGTTCTGTGTTAACAACATGTTATTATGCTGAAACAGTTCTAAATTTTATTGCGTGTAATATATAGATATAAGTATGCGTGAGAAGTATCAGCATTTTTGAAGTGAAAACTTCTTTAGGCGCGTTGAGCTTTTTTTGAGATGGAGAAAAACCACTGATTTGGAGACACTGTTGCGTAACCGACATGCTAGCATTTTGGACATAGACACTAGCGCGCAAAGCGCTGAATGACAGGAACTTTTCCCTCTTCAGCTCAATCCGCAAAAGAAGAACGAAGCTAAACCTCACTTTTTCTCCCGGCGTTCACACAGGACACACACAGATTTTCAGTTTTCGAAAATTTCTTTAGGCGCTTTGAGCTTTTTTTGAGATGGAGAATAACCACTGGTTTGGAGACACCGTAACCGACATGCTAGCATTTTGGCACATAAACACTAGCGCACCAAGCGTAATATAATTGTGGTATTGTATTCATTAATAAAAATTCTTTTGGATAGTATTGAATTGGAGTATGGATTTCAATATTTTGATAGTATTGAATTGTAATGGTTGCCGTTTATATTTCACCGCATAAATCTTTAAATGCAATACGAGAATTTTTGTACGAAAATTTGTTTATTTATATGTACATGTATAATTTAATAATATAATTTAATATAATAATATATATTACAAATTATTAATGTTTATTTATATGTAATTTATAGTTAAATTATATTACTATGAAAATTGTAATATAATTTTGGTAGTAATAGTTTATAATAATGAATAAAAAAACACTACATTTAAAAGTATTTCCTGCACAATAAAACACTTCCTGACGATTAAAAAAACACACACGTAATTGTTGAAGTTTTCACTTCTATTGGAACTCCCGGAGTGCCACTTTTTTTTTCTTGTAAATATATACATACACTTTATGGCCAAAGTTGACTGGTTATTTGCAATTTTAGACGTTTTGTTAAGCATCTAGAAAAATACATGAGGATTTAACCTGAAACTACAGGTTTGTAAACAGTATAGTATAAGTCATATATTTCCGCGAAGATTTTTTCCGAAATCCCATAGAGGACCGCCAACAAATTGAAAAATAACGAATAACTTTTGGATAACCCTGTAAAAACTAATGTGGCAAAAGCGTTAAAACTCGAGATTATTAATAAGTGGATTATTGTCATATACTGTGTTCATTTTTCAGAGGTTAGCATGTATACTTATAGAGAAATTGAGATTTTTATGAAAACAGTCCCAAATTTTGCCAAGTTTTTTGCTTATAATTTGCAGAGTTCTTAATATAAAAAAAAGGTTCTTTTCAGAAAATATGACATTGTGTACAACATTGTGTACAACAATCTGCAATCAGAATGAAAAAAAATAGTAAAAATTGTAGGAAAAATGAGCATGTTTACTGAATAACGATTCACTGCGCATGCTCGAACATAATCAAAATATAATTTATATAATATGTAGCTAAATGTATAGAGCAACTTTTGTGAAAGTCTCAAAAACATAGTTTGAAAAGTCTGATAATAATCGTTTACAGAATAAGCTCAAAATCCGTTATTCCCAAAAGGAAGCAAAAAGATGAGGGGCTGTATCCAAATACGTACAGTATTCTGTATGCTATATTGGCACTAATCAATGTAATGGATACAACACCTCATCTTTTTGCTTCATTTTGGGAACAACGGATTTTGTGCTTTTTCTATAAACGATTATTATCAGACTTTTCAAACTATGTTTTTGAGACTTTTACAAATGTCGCTCTATACATTTAACTAACACATTATGCACATTATATTTTAATACATGGATATTATACTTTGAAAAAAATTTGAAACTTTATATTTTGATTGCATTCGCGCATGCGCAGTGAAACTTTTTTTGTAAACATGCTCATTTTTCATCTAATTTTTATTATTTTTAACAGAACATTGATTGCAGAACATTGTGTACAATGTTGTTCGTAATATTTTTTGAAATGAACTTTTTTTTAAAATTAAGAACTCTGCAAATTATAAGGAAAAAACTCGAGGAAATTTGGGCCTTTTTTTTAAGAAAATTTAATTTCTCTACAAATATTCATGCTATCCTCATAAAAATGAACACAGTATATTACAATAAGCGTATTATTAATAATCTTGTGTTTGAACGTTTTTGCTACATTAGTTTTTACAGGGATATCCAAAAGATATTCGTTCTTTTTCAGTTTGTTGACGGTCCATATAGGGTTTTGGTAAAAAATCTTCACTGAAATATATGACCTATACTATACTGTTTACACACCTGCAGTTTCAGGTTAATTCCTCATGTATTTTTCTAGATATTTAACAAAACGTCTAAAATCGCAAGTGACCGGACACATTTGGCCATATAGTGTATATATATATATATAGGGTAGACCGGGGCTAGTTGGCCCGCTTTTTCTTCTAATATTTTTAAAAAAATTACAATTCAACATTTTAAATTTCTTTTTATGTTACCACTATCAGTGTACTTTCAGGAAGAAGTAACAATAGAAAAGTTTGAAAATATTAACTATAAGTATTAGTTTAGAAGCTCAAATTGACACCAAGTCGCTTGGCAAACCTGCCCCGATTGTGGGGTAATTTGGCCCACGTCACTTTTAATGTTCTGATAGTGTAAAAGTTTAAGAAATGATCAAAATTTTACCAAATCTTAATTTTTATTTCTTTCAAACGAAAACACAATATAGCCTCCTAAATTAAAATAAAAAAATTGTCAATTTACAAGATATCAAATTCACTTAAGTTTATCATAAATCCTCTTAATATTATCCACAATTTTTGTATTGACAAGCTTTTGATAGGAGCAATTCTTACAGCAAAAAGAAATTAAAAACAAAAAAAGTGTGTGTGTGGGGGGGGGGGGGGACAGGGAGGTTGTATAGGGAAAAAATCACATTTCCCTTAATCCGTTGCGGGCCAACATGCCCCGTGTCAAATGGGCCAACTAACCCCGTATCGCCATTTTTGTTTTTCATGGCTGTAACGAATTATTCTGAAAGTATTTCAATAAAAAAACATGCCCTACAATAACTACGAAATATTATTTTTCTGAATTATTATATATCAAAATCTAAAATATAATTTACAAACAAATAAAAAACGATTATTTATAAGAGAGGAAATTTACTCACCTTTGCAAAATTTTGAAAATTCTGAATAATTCTTTAACGGACGCTCCGACTTCATTGGTGCTTATGTTGGAGGAGGAAAGCGAAGAAACGCATACTTGGCTGGACTGACAATGTTATCTAACGCAAAGTTAAAAAAATATTGTGACTGGGCCAACATGCTCCTATGGCCAACTAGCCCCGGTCTACCCTATATATATATATGTATATATATATATATATATATATATATATATATATATATATATATATATATATATATGTATATTAATAGATTATATATTGAAAGCGAAATTAAGTACGTTTTTATTTGTCAGATGCCGGGTAACTGGGGGTGAGATTCCGTGTTGGTCAAAACACCGTGTCACGTGTTTTTTATATGCGCAAGCGCTGCAGGAGCACGCAGTTCATTTAATAGAAATAGAGTTCCCCACTGATAGTTTAATTCCACTTTGCGTTTATTTTTTTATTATTATTATTTTAAGTGGTATTTTCGTATTGCTATTTCGACGTAATATCTCTTGTAATTTTCCAAATTATTTTACATGACTCCTTTATTTATTTATATAAGCCATGTTTTAAACGTCAGAGGTATAGATCTGCTGTTTTTATAGAGAGCTGGTACATTATCTTCCAGAGGTGTCCGACGTGTTGCCCAATACTTCATCGTGCATCCAAGAAAAGTTTTTGGGGTTGTTGCCGGCTGATTTCCGTACTGCGGAATGCCTGGTTCAGGTTGTTTCACATTGTTTTAAATTACTCCTCGGTTTAGCTAAGGTGCCACCGCTTTTAATCAGATTATTTAAATAAGTGATAAAATCGTGATTTTAACTAATAGATTAAAAAAAAAATTGATTAGAATCATAAATTTTCGAAATGTTTAAAACGACGTAAAGAAGTATTAAAATCTAATTTGAATATAATTTGGAAAGTTTGAATGTATTTTTTGCCTTATAAATAAACCTCGTATATGTTATAAATGATTGTTTAATAATATTTATTTTAAACATTGTTAAGGAATCATAACTGGGGATCTCTGCCCCCCGACGAATTACGCTGGACACTCCCCGTTCTGATACCTTAGACTCTAAAAAATTAATTTGCTTTAAAAAAATACTGAGGATTAAATCGTATTTAAACGATCTGTGGGGGTGTTGTGTAATCGTGTTTTTATTACTTTCCCTTGGGCTACGGGGTTTTAAAGCCAAATCAACTGCTGTCGAGACAGTTAACGGCTCTTTTCGTGATTAAATAAATAAGATTAATGATACATTTCAAAATCAGCTTGTATAAAATGGCTAAGTAAACAATTTTATAAAGACGCCATATGAAAATAAATTTAAATAAGATATTTTCGATGCATGGTTTTACATCTGAAGTAATTTTCACAAAATTCTTTTTCTGTTTTTAATATTCAAATGAAAATAATTATTTAAAGAATATAAAAGCCCAGTTAAAACAGACAAACAACTGTGAATTTCCAGGTATGCCCTTTTTAAAAGGAATTGTTTAAGAAAAAGTCAAAGTGCTAGAAAGCGAGAATCTTTAATATAGGGTGATATGGATGATGATTAAAGTCCCTAGCAAGATTTAGAAGATGAGGATTCTTTAAAAGTCAATGATAATAGTTTTTTAGAGTGTTTAGCAGAGTGCAATAAAATCTCGGGAAAATGTGATTGGAATACAACTGTTTTGGAGTGCAAGTGGGCTTAGTGCAACTGTTGGTTGCATGAATGTTGCTGAAAGTTTCTAACAAATATGCAGTTTGTAGTAAGCTGAGATATTACTGAAAAGAAAATAACATATGAAAAACGTTAACATAAAATCTGGACTGTACAGCATTTTATCAAATGGGCTGTGCCATATTTCAACTTTTATATAATTTTTAAAATTAACATATTTAATAGCAAAAATTCTTATGAATGTTAAGTCGAACATAAACATTTTTTATTAAATTGCCAATGTTATTTATATACATATGTTTTAAATTTTCTAATTATAAATATGAAACAGCTTTAGCACATGTAAAATTATAAAGTGTCTTTTATTCGTACCATTATGTATTACATTGCTTCACAAAAAACATTGTTTGTATTAATACTGCACAATTTATCTTTCCCCTATGCATTTGATCATCTTACCCCAAGATTGAGTGAGGACGCCGAAATACAAGAGTTTGCAAAAGCTACGTTTTCGATGGTTTCGGTATTTGTAAAATGAAATATATTTCAAAATTGTACACAAATGTATAGATTTAAAAAAAGAAATTAATGAATAAAAACAAAAAAAAAAAAAAAAAAAAAAAAAGAACTACGGCATGTTCACCTAATCTAGCCTATCATTGTGAAATTTTATTTTACAGAGGATAAGTCCTTAAACCCAATAAATCTATGTATATATTAAGTAATTTTGAAATTCGTTTTCAAAAATTGTACTTATTCATTAAATTATTATTATACTATAAATTTGCTCCGTTAAAACGTTTACACCCAGATTATTTTCAGCACTTTTGTTATCTTGTTCATTACATTTTTTTTTTGGCTAGAGGGAATCCCTAACTATTTTCCTCTCAATTAAAGTGAAAACAAGAAATGTCTGCGTTGCTTAACAACACTCATTGTTAACAGAAAATATTTTTCATTTCTACGAAAGAAGGAAAAATACTTTATAGCTTATTTTATCATCCTTAATTAGTAAAACTTTAGGTTATTTGTCTTAATATAGTTATTTGTAACAATGATTTATACATACAGCTGATATTCAAAATATTAGAATAATTACTTTTTTTACAACTTGAAAATATCGTTTGGAAATTTAATGCCTTTTAATGCAAATATGCAAACGATATTTTCATTCAGAACTTATTTTTGATTAAACATATTTATTATCTTAAAATTAATATCATTTTTGAAAAAATTAATTGATATTTTTTTGAAAAGTCAAAATATTAGAATATTTATTCGCGTGGTTCAAGATATCAGAATATTTCATATTAATTCACTTTTAATTATCACCATTTTATAACTGGTGGCATCATTGATTAAATTCAGC
Organism: Maratus speciosus; assembly: GCA_963932465.1. Taxonomy (NCBI): domain Eukaryota; kingdom Metazoa; phylum Arthropoda; class Arachnida; order Araneae; family Salticidae; genus Maratus; species Maratus speciosus. Next base: position 373,755,371 of record OZ010788.1, on the reverse strand, counting down.
GATTTTATTTATAATCAGTATTCATTTTTCATCTTTTTCTTTTTAAAATGGGTCGTGTGAGTGATATTCATGAATCTATTAAACTTTGTATAGTTGCTTTGTATCGTCACGGTAAAAATCAATGTTATATAGCGAATAATTTACATTGTTCGAAATCAAACGAGAAAATACTAAAACAATATTAAAAAATGGAAATTTTCAAAATAATTGCCGAAATGGCAGCCTAAAACCAAAAGCACCTGCTAGAGATGATAGGAAACTGAAGCATATAGTTATGAAAAACCGTTTTAAAAGTGTGCGGTTCTTGCACCGAAAATAGAAAGAAGAAGGAGTTGAAGTTTCTACATCGACAGCATTAAGACGCCTCCATAAAGTTTGAATCTCGTGTACCGAAAACAAAACCTCTCGTCACTGCAAAACAAAAGCGTATAAGATTGAATTTGTGTAAATAAAGACGTTTATAGAGCGAAGAAGATTGGAAAAAAATATTATTTAGTTATGAAAGTATGTTTTGTGTTTCATATGATAATCAAGGTATTCAAGTTTGAGAATGAAACAAGAAGCAATTGATGAAGAATGTCTTAAACGTTCCGTAAAATTTGCTGCTAGTGTCATGGTTTGGGGATGCATGAGTGCAGAAGGACCTTGAAAGTTACGCATCCTCTACGAAAAGGTTAACTCTCAGATATATAAAGAAATTTTGGAATATTACATGATTCCATCATCAGAAGATTTCTTTGAAGATCATTTCATCTTTCTACATGATTTAGCATCACCGCATATTTCGGTGTCACCTAGGAATTAGTTCCGCTAACGCAACAATAAGGTACTTCCTTGGCCACCAAACTCACCAGATGTTAATCCGATCGAAAACTTATGGTGTATAATGAAGAAAAAACTTCAAGAAAATCCTCCTTCAAGTAAAAATGAGTTAGTGGCACGTATAAAGTCTTTTTGGGCTAATATTGATAGAAATGTTTGTACGCACCTTGTATATAGTATGCAAAGTATATTGTACGCTTTTATGAAACAAGAAGGGGATGCTACAAAATATTAACTACCATTTAGTTCATATTCATAAGGTAATATTTTTGCGTAAAATAAAATATTCTAATATTTTGAACCAATCTAAATTTTATTCTAATATTTTGATGTGTTTCAGAAAGCTGTATATCTAATTTATTGTACTGTATTTTATATTTTGTAAATGTTAAAATCTTATCTAAACATTCCAAATTTAATTTATAAGAAATTTAATTGCAGTTACTTAGTATCAAAAATTAATAAAAGAAAAATATTTTTTTCTTATTCCTTTTTCTCAATTATTCTAATATTTTGAATATGAGCTGTATATGAGACAGTAATTTAAAGTATTTTACATTTAATAACATTCATTATATATTACAATATATTATATAAGATTTTATTAAATTAAATTTTTAACATAATATGCATATTCAGTTCTGAATTATGAAAATAATAAAGTACTAGACCATTTCAGCCACTAGCGGGTCCTTGATTACATCGGTACTGCGAATAATAATAATAAAAAAATCATTTCAAACGATTCTCGAATCAAACGATCTTTTGGTTTAGGATCTGCTAGCCTAAGAAAGTGAATAGGTGTTTACCCACTTTCAGTACTGTACAATCACTTCAAACAGTGATTTTTTAAATATTTCTCAAATTCTGTATTCGATTTTTAGCGTTTTTTGCGATTCGTTGTGATTTTCCCACATTAGTAAATGGAATCCGGTTTCAATAAAAATCTCATAGTTCTCATTTGAATTGCACTTACTGGATTTCAAAGGGAAACTTTAAAAAAATTTCGCGATTTTAGGGTTTTCTTTTTCTTTTTGTATTTTCTTGAGGGGTTTGAGCAACGTCGAATAAAATAGCTGTTGTGTAAAATATTATCAGATAAATAATCGAAGTTATTTCTTCATTTATTCAAAACATTTAATCGGCTACATTGTTTTTTTTATTTATTTTCATTTATAATACTTAAATTTTGTTATTTTAATTTACTTGCATTTAAAAAAAGGTAAATTTTCTTCTTTAACTTAATTACTTTTATAATACTTAAATTTTGTTCTTTTGACTTACTTGCATTTATAATACTTAAATTTTGTTCTTTTAATTTAATTTAATTTATAATACTTAAATTTTGTTCGTTCAGTTTACTTGCATTTATAATACTTAAATTTTGCTCTTTTAACTTACTTGCATTTATAATACTTAAATTTTGTTCTTTTAAATACAATTACCCATTTTACATAAATAATGTTTTATGTATTAACTTGATTAATGTTTTTGAATAACAAATAATTGATATCGAGATTCAATTTTAATGTCTTTTGTTGAAAATTTACGCACATCGCAAGGGTGTGTTTCAAAGTAATTAATAACAAGTTATTTAAAATGTTGTTCATAGCGCAAAATATATAGAAATAATTTCTCTATTTATAAAATAATGATAACTTTAGAAAAATATCTTTAAAAATGAGACTTATCTGAAATGTAGACTATTGCAAAGTATTTTAGAATATTTGCTGTATTTAAAGACATACTGCTGACTTAAATAATGTGTCACATAATGTATATGTGTACATATGTATCACACATACATTTTTTATGTGTCACATATCACATGTGTATGTCACATACAAAAATGTGTCACATATGTGTCACATATGAAAAAATGTGTCACATATGTGTCACATATGAAAAAATGTGTCACATATCATATTTTTCGTTTTCATATTAAGGCTTGTCAGTTGCAAATAATTATTTCCATTTTAAATATTTTAATTTTGTTTTTTTTAATTATTATTTAATGTTGTTTCAATGTGCAACATTGCTTATTTAAACGTGATTAAAGAAATATCCACTTGTGTTTAAAAACATTGTCCGTGTAATTACAAAAATATTTTCAAATTTAAGAATGTTTACGTGTCACATAGGTGTGTAACATGCAGGTGTAACACATGGCTCCTAAAGTGTGTGGCTTCCGGTATATTACATTAGGTGTAAGCTATTAATCTTAACCTACCATCATAGGACACTTAAACTGTATACTTTAACGCTATTATTAAACTTCAGAATGCTTTAAGGGGAAATGCATAACTGATATCTACAATATTGACTATATCTTGACTTTTTAACTCGTAAAATTGAATCTAAAAAACAGAGAACTGAGTTTCCACGTCTGCTAAACATGAGGCATTGAACACTTTAATTTAAAAACAGAATGTTTTACTAATTTGAATTTTTTACTTAAAGAACTGAAGACAAACGTCATATTTGTAAGTTAGTATTAAAGTTTAATGATCATAATCTCACTGACATTTCTTCTAATTTGATATAAAACTTTCCCAAAGTAATTTACAACATCACATCTCGTACACTTGTGTCGTCGTACGATGATCGACACGATGTCATACACTTGGATTTTATATGGTGGGTATAGGAATTCGGCAGACTCTAATCATCAAGCTACATATAAAACTATTCGGATGTACTTTAAAATTACTTATCACAGTGCCAAAATTAAATTACAATCTATGTTTATCATTAAAATTCTAAAAAGATTAAATTCCGTGCATTAGTTCTTGAGATACGACTATCACTGAAATCATGTAAATCCAGCAAAATGCACGTATACACAGAACACCAGTTTACACCAGAACCTAATCATCATCAACTTATGTCAACGTCTAACGGAATATGAAGTTTGGGGAAAATTCGTGCATTAGTTCTTGAGATAGATCTATTGTGCAAATCATGACAAATGCAGCATAGCAACGTCACCTGTTGAGCGGTTCATATCAACCAGTGTTGGGCACGCTCACAAAAATAACGAAGTAATTCAAACTAAAATTCATTTTCTCAACAATGAGTCAAGTTCACGTTCAAATTCAAAAATTTTCAAACGAATCCGCTCAAACTCAAACTCATCTATGAAAATGACCAAAGTTCACTAAAAATCGTTTATTTTATTTTTTTTATTATTTATTTTTTTTTTTTGTATATTAGTATTTTATCGTCCAAATTTACAAAAGTTTGTGAACTAACTTTTTGGTTATTCAATGTAAGCATCTTCATTGGCACGACCCAATTTTCCTCCACGACTCTCGGTTTGGGCTTGGTTTCGGGATTACTTTTTCTAGATGGGCCGGGAATGAATTTTTTGTACCGTGCCGCGTTGGGACTGGACTGCATCCTTCCTAGAGGACTGAACGGGTAGAAATTTTCAATTTCTGTTCCAACCCAGATCATAAGAAAATAATTGGCCCGGCACAGCCCACAATAAAAATATCAGTAAAATTTGACCCACCCAGCAATTTTTTTTTCAAAAAAACGCACATATTTTTAAATTTCTATTATTCCTCAATTAAAATTTATTATATTTATTTTTCTTTTTTTTTTTTAATATGTGGGTAGATGCATTTCTAGGCAATAAGTACAGTGAAACCTGCGGAAAAGAATCTGCATATAACGAAATCCCGTGTTTAACAACAACAACAAAAAAATATGCTTATTATAATAGTACTTATGAAAAGGATATATAATGCAATTACAATAGGTGATGATCCTGCTAAGAGTGGAATCTACCCATAACGGATATTTTCTTCTTTCCTATGCGATGTCGTCTTGGGAGATTTTATTGTTCAATGATGTTTTTACAATTTTTCAATCTCTAAGCTATAGAATATGGTTAACGATAGTAATAAAAACTAAGACATTTACATATTACCAGGGATGCATTAAAAAATAAATATCACAGCTCAAGAGATTTTTTAAAAAAAATGAAGAATATAAACATGAAATAAAATGATAAAATAAGTATTTATTGTTAGAACTTCTCGTACAAGAATGTATTCGCGAAAAATTTATGGTCAGCCTGAGCGGGCCTGGCCGGGCCGAGCCGAGCCAAGCCGTGGCAATTAATTTTTTGTGCAGGTTGGGACGAACATTTAGCTTTTATAACGGGCTGGGTCAATATTTTTTTTTGAACTGGCCGAGCTGGACTCTGAGCAGTTCTGGCCCAACTTTGAACTTTTATATAGGCTTAAAAGAAAAATTGTCTACTGATCGCGCTCAGCATGAAAATTTCTTCCCGTGTAGACCTCTATTTATATTTGTTAATGAAATAATTGTATATAAAAAGAAAGAAAAAAGAAAGTTTAAATCTAACGAGCACAGGAGATACATTTTAACATTCAACGGTTAAAATTTATTTTTATCATTTTGTGTTTTATACTTTTTTATTTATACTAAATGATGATAGTTCAATAATTGGAATTACATCTTTAGTTTTCATTGATTATTTGATATATACAAATAAGTATAGAATACACACCGCCCCGTCTCGGTTGTTCTTGCTCCAGTCTCTCTTTGTACACCAGCGAGCGGAGTATAGTGTCCAAATACAGACCTCCCACGTACTGGCGCTATGAACAGCCCCGAGGAGAAATTCTTGTGTTGTGTTGATATTATCCTAAAGAAAGGACAATGGTCAGAGTCAAGACACTGCAACCATGATATCTTTTGCCACACGTGCAGTCAAATAAACATTCCTGGGAATGAAAAGGACAATAATAGTCTTTCAACTTTGTAGCAAGAGCGAAAAAAAGGGAGATGGCAAAACACATCGAGATGAGATAGCATCTCAAGTCTATGGGAAAACATTTGTAGTTAAATTGTTACTAAGCAGAGGGTCTTGTTAAGACGTAAAACAGAAATTACTTATGTCAACATGAAAACGTTAATTCTGATCATTTTTATTGTGATTTATCCTATTCTAGTTTACATCCTAGATAATATATAAATTATTAAACTATATCAGGGAAAAAAAGGAAAAATGAAATACACAAATATGTTTTTATTTGAAAACAAGACAAAAAATCTGGAAGGGTAAAACATAACTTTTGCCCCTGCTCTTAAAAAAAAAATAAAACAGGAGGGACGGTGGTGGTGTATATCCTCCTTGCCCTCGCCAGATTATGCCCATGTTATGGAGGTCTTACTGCATATAGATTTTTAACCTTTTTATTTTCGACATTGCTTTGAAAAATCGGTGTCTACCCGAATCCGTCCCTCAAGAGTCAAAACCCAATCCAAAACCGATCCGAATCAGAAATAGAAGTAAATATGTAAGGTCAAATGAAAAACCACTATTCAGGTCACAAAGAGTGTCGCTAAATCTGGCGGATTTTTACTCAGTAATTTAAATTTCGCTCCATAAAATTTTTAATACTAATTTTCCTTTATTTTATTCACTAAATATTTATACTTATAAATATAAAAAATCATTCAAACTTTCTGGGAAGAATTTGGAATTTCTTAATGATAGTTTTTATAAATGATGCATAAAAGTGTTAGTTGGTCTGTACAGATATTTATTTTTACGTCGATATGTTTAAAATTTTGTTTATATATATATATGTGTGTGTGTGTGTGTGTGTGTGTTGCATTCTAGCAACATTGGATTGGCTTTATCGTTGAAAATGCCGTACTGGCTGTCACGATAGTAGTTGTGGATCCCATGCAGGCACATAATGGCGTAAAAGAAGTGGTCAGAACAGATAATTCGAATCTGTTATATTAGTAGAACGAATTGTTTAAATGCAGTTGTCGAGTGAAAACAATGGAATGCATCGTTCCGTGAAGTTTCCCCAGAAGAAATTGAAAACAACTCATAATCAACTATGCACTTTATTAGAACATCTTTCAGAAAGTGCAGTTTCCACCAAGATTATTAGCCATCGCTCCGTAGTAGTAATTAGGTTTAAACAAAGTTCCAGATAATCGAATAACAGGACGGTGACCAGGGGATGGATGAAAACTGGAAATACGACTCAAATCTGCTGAAACACAGCGAACATCAACTTTTTGTTCCTCACGTGTAAGTATAGAAATATGCCGTAGATCGCGCTCTCAACCAATGAATAATTAAGAATGTCACGTCATATAAAGAGTGCGAACAGTACTAGCGGATGAATTTGGAGGAAAAAAGGATAACATCAGAAATACGCGGGAAAGTAAAAATGGGAGCTAAAAGAATAATCTCGAAAGAAAAAAGCGCGGGAATGGAACATTTAATTTTAAGAATACTAAAAGCGTAATATTTAAGCGATTAAGACAAGTGAGACATTAAATTAAAGGGAATTTAACAGAGTTAACGATAGGGATTATTTAAGGAAAAGGATTTAGTGAAAATAAATTAGTAATTTAGAATAAGATAAGGAAATCGCGGAATTAGATCTAATAATGTAACAAAATGCAGTTGTCGAGTGAAAATAATGGAATGCATCGTTCCGTGAAGTTTCCCCAGAAGAAATTGAAAACAACTCATAATCAACTAAGCACTTTATTAGAGCATCTTTCAGAAAGTGCAGTTTCCACCAAGATAATTAGACATCGCTCCGTAGTAGTAATTAAGTTTTAAAAAAGTTCCAGTTAATCGAATAACAGGACGGTGACCAGGGAATGGAAGAAAACTGGAAATATGACTCAAATCTGCTGAAACACAGCGAGTATCAACATTCTGTTCCTCACGTGTAAGGATACAGATATGACGTAGATCTCGCTCTCAACCAATGAATAATTAAGAATGTCACGTCATATAAAGAGTGCGAACAGAGCTAGCGGATGAATTTGGAGGCAAAAAGGATAACATCAGAAATACGCGGGAAAGTAAAAATGGAAGCTAAAAGAATAATCTCGAAAGAAATAGCACGGGAATGGAACATTTACTTTTAAGAATACTAAAAGCGTAATATTTAAGCGATTAAGACAAGTGAGACATTAAATTAAAGGGAATTTAACAGAGTTAACGATAGAGATTTTTTAAGGATAAGGATTTAGTGAAAATAAACTAGTAATTTAGAATAAGACAAGGAAATCACGGAATTAGTTCTAATCATGTAACACACACACACATATATATATATATATATATATATATATTATTATTATTATTATTACAGTCTCTTTTTCATGCTTATATTGTTCACTTTAAATAAAAGTGCCATAGACTGCATAGTACAGGGACCCCCGTTCAAAAATACTGTTTCTCCTACATTTCTTTCTGTGTATTCTATTGTAAACTATATTGATTTTTTAATGGATCTATATTTGTATGTAAATATCTGAATTATTATTAATACCATTTATACATTTACATGGCTTGGAGAGTTTAAAATTTGAAAAATTCTCTATCGAAAAAACCATCTAAGACGGAATCACATAGGTGAGAAAATAAATGTTATAGTTAAGTTCCCTTTTTACGTGGTCTGTCGACTCTTGCAACTGTATTATTTATTTTCAAACGGATTATTATATCCATTTTGTACCGGTCGACAAATTTTTTCGTTTAAAACAGGATTTCGTCATACACAGATTACTACTATTCTATAAAGATAATTTTAACTGTAGGATAATGGTAATTTTAAAATATATGTATTTTCCGCAAAAATTGTTGAACCAAGGAGGTTGTTTCTTAAGGCAGTTATTAACTGCTCTGCTCACACATTTACAAATTAATTTTTTTAACAGAAAGATATAAAATTGGAATGCCTGACCATGGAAGCGATTTGGAATCGAACTGTGTTTTCCTTTTTTTTATTTTAAAATTACCTATTGAGTTATAAGCGATTTTGATTACTTGACGAAAACGATTTTCACCCTTTCTTGAGTGCTTATTCTTCTTGCGCGCGAAAATTCGGTTCAAAGCGTCCACTTTGACACTATTTTCTGAAAGATCTATTGCGTGTGAAAAACAAACAAACAAACAAATAAAAAACGGAAAAAAACAGATCCATTACATAGTTTCTGAACAACAACATCTGCTAGTTTCATGCAGTTCCGAACAAAAATAAATTAAAACTTATGTCATAAAATTGCCCTTTTTGATTTGAAAACAGCCTTAAACAGGTTTTTGCACGAGTCAGATAGGGACGGTTCAATGATTTTCAAACAAGCAGGGCCATGCCAGAAAATTTCGATCGGTGCAGACTTCTAGGAAGTATAAGCACAGGCTCAGAAATAAGCCCGGTTCGGCCCGGCCCGATCCTCCAAAGAAAGTCAGACCCGGGCATGACATAGAAAACTGATGATCAGACTCGACCCATACCGAGTCCGTGTAGGCCTCTAAATGACATTTGAATGGGCAAAACGTGTTCTTAACGGCTGGAAAAAATTTAAATAAATTATAAAAAAAATTGAGTTTGAATTGTAAATTTCGTTCAAACTCACTGATTTTTTGAACTTTCGTTCAGTTCACGTTAATTTATCAAAAAGTGAATCAAGTTCAACTCAAAGTTCATAGCAAGTGTGCTAAGTTCGTGAGTTTTCGTTCAATGAACGCGCTCATACCCAACTCTGACACCAACACATAATCAGCAGCAATAATAACCAAGGTATACTTGAATATGAAGATTGATGAAAATTCATGCATTAGTTCTTGAGGAAATCGTGCAAAATGCAGCACAGCAGCGGCACCTATTGGCACGATCACCTACTCAAGCATCATTTAATATCAAGACTAACTGAATCTGAAGTTTGGTGAAAATGTGTGCATTAGTTCTTGAGATAGAGCTATTGCGGAAATCGTGTAAATCCTGTTAAATGTAGCATAGCAGCGCCACCTGTTGGGCGATTTAGACCAAAATGTAAACAGTACCAAATCATGCCAAGTACTTACTTAATCTGAAGTTTTATAGAAATCCTTGAATTAGTTCTCGAGATAGAACTGTTGCGGAAATCCCACAAAATGCAGCATAGCAGTGCCATCTGTTGGGCGATTTACGCAAAAAACTAATCAGTACCAATTCATTTCAGGGAATACCTGAATATAAATTTTTATTAAATTCCGTGCATTAGTTCTTGAGAGCGCCCACAAAATTTGTCTCACATACAGAAAGACAGACAAACGGACAGACTCACAGACAGACATTATGTAAAAAATATGTTTTTGGGATTTGTGACCCCTAAAACGTGTAACTCCGTCGAAAACCGGAAATTGATTTTTTCACGAATCCAATACTTTCTTATTGTAAAATAGAAGAAATTAAAAATGGAAAAAACGTGCATCAGCAAAAAATGTATCTTCTTCTGACTATGCAATACTTTTTGTATAAAGATTTTTCAAGAAGGTGTTGATGCTCTGACAATATTATTCGTTAATAATCTTTGTTCGTTAGACATAAATGGGATTTTTAAGTTTCTTCTTGTTTTAGGATTCTGATAAATTGAACATAGAGAACATGGAATTGAGTTTCCATGTCTCCTGACAATAAGGCAAAGGACACTCTAAATTGAAAGCCCAAAATACGAAAAGAAGACAAGTCAAATTTCTTTGTTTGTATTAGATTGTATATTATATAAATGACAGAATGTTACTGACATTTGTAATGAGAATTTGATATAAAGCATCTCCCAAACATCTCCCTCTTGCCATGTCTGGTGGGAGGATCCGGATTTAATTATAAAGGAATATCATCTATAAAAGAAAATGAAAAGACGTTCTCGTGTTTAAAAAAAAAAAAAAAAAAAAAAAAAAAAAAAGTGTTTTTCTTCAGATTGTCCAATACACTTTAATTAATAATAGAATATAAATACGTCGATATACACAGTACAAAAGATTTTATTCATAAATACTTGAACGTTTTGCATAAATTATTTGTTCGGAATTCTTCGGGTTTTCTTATACTGAAAATTATTTGACAATAAATTAAATGGATTTTATGTATTTATTCAATATATTATAATTTTGTTTGAATGCAAATAAAAATACATCTTGCTTTAAACTTTATAAATTTGCATTATATTATCATACATAATATCAGAATAATACGAAAATGAAATTTCTCACCTACGTCTAAATTTTTAGTATTAACATCTACTAATGGATTCTTTTTTTTTTCAATTTCCTTAGAGGGTGCCTATTATAGAAATTATATAAAACGTTTATCGTTTCAGTACTGATACTTTTTTTTGACATGTTAGTAGAATTAACAGGTAGATTTTACTATCGGCAACCACACATGAAGTAATTCATTCAAGTGGTTTACGAATAATGCACGTTTAAAACTTTGAACTTTTATAGTTAAATTCAAGTTTATTTCTTGCCAAAATGACTGCATCGAGGTAGTTTCGGAAGTGTAATGCAAAAACTATTAGGTGGAATTAGCTGTAAGTTCAAAGTTTTATACTTTAAGCTTGTAAAATAAATTTATTTTATATAAATTTATTGGTTAAATTTAATAATTTTTCGAAATTCTATTTCTAAATTCGAAATTCTAAATTATATATTTATTTCAAAATTGATTTTCGTAAAACATGTGTATTGTAAATTATGAAGTTTTTCACAGAAATGTATTTATAGTAGCTATAAGGAAAAAAAAAAACTTTTTTATTTCATCTTGTTTTTTTATTTATAATTACAAAATTATCTATATTGCAGTTTCATTGTGAACCATTAACAATAAATTAATAATTACGATTTCCAAAATTTAAATCTTCTTGATTTCAAAACTGTCTGTCCGAATGAATTTTGGTGAGTTATCGGGCGATAAAATCTTCTCGAAAGAGAAAAATATGCGCTCAAAATTAGGTGTTAATATTGAAAATATTAAACTTTGGAACAATTTATATATAATTTCAATCAGTAAACAAAATTTAAATATCGCATTCATAAGTAAACTTTATTACTAATCAGTTGGTATGAGTCACATTATTATAATCATATGACGAAATGCGACAGAGTAAGTAATGAATTGCAGGATTCTACATTAAGATTACTTTAGATATTAAGTAAACATCTTCATTTTTTGACTTTTCCGAAAATTCGACTCCAGTTCTGTGATGTAATTGAATGTCATTTAAAGAATAAACTTCTGTTGTATTCACTGATATATTGCAAAGAATTAAGAGTTGATACTGACAATATAACTGGTAATCGAATCCAATAAAATTTCTTTATTATCCATGTTTATCCTACCGACTTCCTTTATTGCATGAAGGTAATGATCGACATATATTTTACCCCTATTTCTTCAACACTCAGCCACTTAAGAAAGAACAAAGAATAATATTATCAATTTCTTTAGCAGATGCAAAGTTTGCACCTGGAATCTTTCATACGTTCAGAATAACACAATTATTACTTCCGAAAATTATATTTTCAAAATACAACTAGTATAAGTTTGTAGCTTTTTAATGTAATCAGAATCGTTATAGATATTATGTTAGCTAATGGTGACATAATAAACTTAAAAAAAATATGATTTATTATTTTTCTTCTTATTTATTTTCGTTATTTATCATTTCATTATTATTATTATTATTATTATTATTATTATTATTATTATTATTATTTCATTATTATTATTATTATTATCATTTCCTTATTATTATTATTATTATTATTATTATTATTATTATTATTATTATTACATTTATTATTATGGTGATTTTAACGAAGTATTATTGTATTATTTATAGGCTTAGTATGTATTATTTTAATAATGTTTTTGTATGTCATACGTAATAAATAGTGAAGTAATTTGTTATTACATTTTTTTACACATTTATACAAGCAAGAGAAAAAAATAGGGAATAACGTAACCTTAAAGATTCTTTGTTTTACTGTGCAAAAGTGTATCTGTTACCTGAATTTTTATTTTTGCCGTTACATAAATAGTTCCAGGAATCCAAGTTTCCTAGACTTCATAGATTTTTTTCTCTTTTTACGGTGTGCACAGGAGTATCACACACACTTTGTAACGCTTACCGAAATAGTTGAAAAGTGTTTATGATTTCGGTTTGTCTGTCTTCTATCTGAGCTCTAACACTCCTAAATATACTCGGATTGCCTGATTCTGATGCACATTATTGATGTTTACTATAACACAATCGTTCCTGAATATGATTTCCGTTACATTAAGGCAAAAAATTGTTTCAAGTTCAATTTTATTTTGTTAGAAAATTTCAAATATAATGAAATTTATAAGCAATTATGTTGGGCACTGAATTATGCATTGTGAAGAATATGCGTGGTACATAGTTAAAAAAAAAAAAAAAAAAAAAAAAAAAATCTGAAATTCTACGAATCTAAAGCTACATAAATCTCTATGCTTACTAAAATTTTATCTGTAAACTGTAAAAAAAAGAAAAAAAAATCTAAATCAACAAAAGTAGTTTTTGTAAAGCTACAGAAATCTGTATGCTTACTAAAATTTTATCTGTAACCCGGAGATAAGTACATATTTTTTGTTGTTGTTGTTGCCGTTACATAAAAGTTTCTAGGCATCCCAGTTTCCTAAAAAATTAATAGTAACCTTACAGTTTTTTGTTTTACAGTAAAAGCATGCATCTGTTAAATGAATTTCTTTTGTCGCAGTTACATAAATAGGTCGAGTCAACCCAGTTTCCTGAAAAAAATCTTAGTAAATTTAAAGATTTTCTTAAACAGTGAAAGCATTTACTATTCAATTACAGAGCCACACAAAATAATTCCGTTACAAAATAGTCTACGAGGAAGCGTTTGCAGCATATTTCAGTTATGTTACACTATTTCAAATATGAAGAAAATGATATACATTGCTAAAGCTTATTACAAGTTACATCTTGTATTACATGATATGCATAGCATTTATCCCTCATTTATAGGGACACGCAAAGATTCTGATAGATTATTGTAGTTGAAGTAGAATGTATATTATCGATAAATGCAGTAAATGCGATTTCATTTATGGTATGGGCATTTAACTAAATGTTTGCGTAGCAAGCGCTATCGATCATTATACAGTGTTTCACAAAAGAATTCGCCACAATTACGGATTATTGACATGAATGACTTAGTAAATAGTTCAGGAAATGTTGGAAAGTGTTTCATAAGGAAAGTGTTGCTTGATTTTTCTTTCTTGTTAGTTTATATTGTATGAGAAGTTTCTGAATTCTGTTACAAACCACTAGAAAAATGTTAAATGATAAATACATTTGTTAGACGCTATTTTCTGTAAAAAGAAATAAAATATGTTATTCAGCGTCTTTGTGAATATAATTTTTTTATTTATTAAAATTAAATTGAAATAATACTAAATTAAGAAAGTATATTTTGTTAAATACACGAATACTTACATAAAGTAATTTGAAGTATTCACGTAACATATAATATCAAGCAGTATATACCCGGTGTCCTAAAAAAAATGACCGATTTTAAAATTAAATAATTCGCAAATGGTGACAGATATTTAAAAAATTCTTGCAGGAGGGTTATGTATGATATCAGAAGATTTTTTACCGTGATTTTCGAATTTAGCTCGAATTACAAACAATAGATGGTTATGCAAGCAATAGGATATAAATTCAAGCTGGATTTTTTTTGCCTTTCTCTTCTCCCATGCCAAAAAAGGAGATTAAAATGTATTAATGGGTCCCGAAGTACCAAACATCGGGCCTGGATTCAGCACAAATTGCTCGTATCGTCATCTATTATTTGTAATTCTGTCTATAATAGGGAATCACAGTAAACAAACGCCTGAAATCATACATAACGCTCCTGCAAGAATTCTTTAAATATATTTCACCATTCGCAAGTTATTGAATTTTAAAATCAGCCAGTCCTTTTTAGGACACCCGGTAAGAAACGAAATTATTTATGCATATTTATTTTTTTTCATTGTTGTAGTACGAAAACACAATTGTCACATTTATTATTGTATGCTTTTATTCCTTACTTATACACTTTTTTACCAATATTTTTTTTCAAAATCCACCTATATACAACAGGTATTTCCTGAAACTCTCCACAAGTACACTGTTAAAAATTTGGAGCAAAATGGCCAGTCATTTGAACGTTTTCATAGAAAACGTTTACATAACCGTAATTTGACTAAATCCTAACCATATTATTGTCCGTAGTATTGTCAGAATAAAGTTAAAATACGGTTAAATAACAATTTTCTGTAAAAACGGTTAAATGACTGAATGGTTTGTTACAAAATTTCAAAAGTTTAGTACTATATTTCCTGTTTCGAATTCTATTTTAAAACAAGGATTCATAAAGAATTAAATTATTTATAATGGAAGATTTGATATCATGGCATTTCCTGACCAGCCACTCAAATCTGGAGCGCACACAATACACACACAATCATTATATATTAGAATGGAGCGAAAAAACTTTTTCTCGAAATTAACATTGCCTGAGTCATTATATGGTGCCAAACTGACTGAAAAAATTGTCACCTAATTTCGGCTCAAAATATTGACTCCTTGAGTTTCCACACTTCAAGTGAATATTTGTACAGCCTTTTAAAAATGTTTTTAATGCATTTTTAACATAAATAATAATTAATTAATTGAATAATTTATTAATTTGTAAATTAATATTAATTACTTACGTTTTAATTAATAAATGGCTTTATTAAAACGTTATTGTCAGTTGTTAGTGCGAGAAAGGGCATTTCGTACATAAATAGCAAATTAAACTTCAAAATTTAATAGATGGCAGCACGTATTCTAATCTAAAAACTGTGACTGACACGTGACTTTTATTACGTGGAATGATTCGTTTTTGCGACGATTGTCTTTGTTTGATGTTTGTCTTTGTTTCAACCACTAATATGTAGACACTAATTTGTTTTTTTATTTTTTTTGGACAAGACAATACGTAAGTTTAACTTAAACATGACTTCAACTGAAAATGAAACTTTTTGTAGTGTTTTTGGATCTCCAGCACAATTCAAAGAGACAGTCTTACCCACGTATGTTGATTTAATGAAGCATTTCCTATAGATAAAAAATGAACATGGAACGAAATCTTTTAGCAGACCTGCTGTATGAGAGAAAAAAAAAAGGATCAATTAACATTTCAGCAACTCAAAAATTTAAGCGTGTAAAGAAAGGCAATGTAGAAGAGAAAATCAGGAATCTAAAGCAGAGGAACTACTATAAAGCTTATAAAATTAAATATATATAATAATTCTTATAAAAATATTACGGATTTAGAAGAAAACGTCGTTTTATGATCTGATTCAGAATTCGAAGATAACTCTGAAGATGAGAACGATTACGTTTGTCATGAAGTCAAAGATCGGAAATCTAATATATATGATACTTCCTCAATCTGCAAGACAGGCCAAATGAGAATATCACTCCCAAATCTAGCCGTTTCTTGTGATAAAACAGGAATATCGGGTAGGTCAGCTGCTATCATTGCATCATCTATGCTTCGTGATATATAAGGATTGTATCCAAAGATACTCCATCCAAAGTTATTCAGGGTTCGTACGGGTGCTTGAATTTCATGACTAAGGAATTCTTCGGTACCAGTATTTTCTTATAATTGAGATATTCTCTCCTGAAATAAGGCGCAATTTAGTCCGTTTAAGCTCGATTTTTTTTTCTATAAAAAAATTCTGATATTCGGCCTCGAAAATAACGGTATCCGTACGAACCCTGTTATTGAATGGATTAAGCTGAAGCGAGAACATCGATTGCACTTTCGAAACAGGTTGCCGTTGGCTGCGATGGAAGGAACGTCAATGTTGGGACAAAAAATGGCGCAGTTAGACAACTTGAAATCTTTGTTGGCCACAAATTACACTGGTTTGTATGCTTACTGCATACTATATAACTACCTCTACCCCGCATTTTCCGAAGACTGACGTAATTGCATTTGGGCAACACCAGATTTCCGGAACAATAGGAAAATTTCTGGAAACGTGCGAAACCCTTGCTGCGATAAGTTTTGTTTCTATTTCAGTTGCTCTGCGTAAATTTCACAAAAAGATCTCAGTGCAGAGACAAAAAATATCTCTTCGATATTTCTAGGGCAGTATCCTCGGCCAAGTGCTTCCAGATATAGCAAACAGAAGTCCTGTAAAGATGTCTCATTCAAAATGGCTCAATACAGCCAACAAAATCCTGCGCCTGTATGTGTCGACTGTCGAACCAAAAGAAATCTTTAAGCTGCTAGTAGAATATGTCAGGAAAGTTTGCATGCCACCCTGGTTTGAAATAAGGAAAATCCCAGGAGCTACTCATGGAATACGTCACCTGCAGAAAATGATAAAAAAAGCTCATTTTGGCCAAAAGGTTTTAAGTCAATTGTCCACGAAATTATTCACAGGAACTCTTATTTTGCTCACTCTAAAAGCAGTCTGTTGGCAATACTGTTAGAAGAGCGATCACATATTCGAATACTGGGGCTACGAAAAATACTAAAAGTAAAAAAAAAAAAAAAACTGACTGGAAGTGGAAAATACGACAATTTCACCTTACAAATTTAGATTTCAAAGCAAAGGACAATTTTGAGATGATTCACTGGGACAATCCTTTGGAACCACCAGCTACCATGAACCTCAGTGTCTAAGGCATAGCAAGTATGATCAGAAACGGTTCACAATTTAAATTAGAGAAGCTCGCTTGTCATTCTCAAGCAGTAGGTAGTAATGCGCGACTAGTAACACAAGCATAATTGGTAA
This sequence comes from Maratus speciosus, assembly GCA_963932465.1. NCBI lineage: Eukaryota > Metazoa > Arthropoda > Arachnida > Araneae > Salticidae > Maratus > Maratus speciosus. The sequence continues at coordinate 373,737,876 of OZ010788.1, read as the reverse complement.
CACGTGGAGCAGAAGGCAGGGATGGGTACATTAGCAGTGCAGTCAATTAACGAAAGGAACTTACAAAGTTTGACACCAAAGTTAATTTTTTTTTACCTTCATGTGAAATCCAAAATTGAAGACTGATTAAAATAAAATGTTTTTCGGTTTCTTTTTCATTTTTAGAACTGTTTTTAAATTAGAAAATAAAGCTATTGTAAACATTAAAATTAAATTAATAGAAATTGATTTTTTTAATTTTTGAGTGAACATTCCTTTCTTTGGCCCCCTGTGTGGAACCTGAAGACGATAAGTGATTGCGCTGGAATTTGTTTACAGTGTCTTTTAAGCCAAACAGCACCATTTGTTGAGTCAGGAAATGTTAAAATTAAAAAGGAAAATTTTTTGGCCTTTTTCACTCCACCCTATTATATATTAAATTTATAGACAGATATAAAATATTACGGACTTCTAATAGCCATTTAAATTGTTGTTTCGCATTAAGTAAGCTTATGTATTTTATTTTTTTTATATTTCGTAGGCAAACAAAGACAAATATAAAAATTCCGTAATAGAGGGTATATTTGGAATTTACGAAATTTCACAGGATTTATACAATTTTCAAAATAAAATCAGATCAAATTATCTTTTTTTGTTTTTAAATTCCCTTCTCTACAAACTAAGTAGTTTCCATTAATTAAAATAATAAAATAATGAAACAAATTTACATAAAATATTTAATTTAGACATGAGAGTAATATGAACAATATAAATATCAATAAATTCAATATAAATATCTATTAAATCTTAGTGCACAGAAATCAAGGAAAACATTAATAGTATAATATAGAGAACCTATACCATTCGAGTACAATAATAATTAAAGATACATAAAAATAAATTTGCTTAAGTTATATTCATATAGCAGATAAGGAATAAAAACTAAAGGAATTTCCTGAAAAAACAGAAGGATTGAAAGCGTCATAAAATAAAACTTGAAATGGAGGACTTGAAATGGCACTTTTTGAAAAAAGGAAAACTTCACATATATTTGGAAGGGGGACATACTTTCAGTACTTTACCATAAATGATAAACATATTCTTAAAATGTTCTTCACAGTTAGAAATTTGTTAAATACCTTTCCACATCAAAAATCAATGCATTCTTCAAGGGTTATTTGAGAAAACAAATATAAATATCACTTATAAAAAAATCTCTAAAATAAAAATGAAAGAGCATTGTTAGATTTTTAATTGAATTAGACACGTAGAGACATTTTGTATTACGACTTTTTAAAGATTATTTCATATCCATAGGAAAAAAAAATTGGCACTTATGTTTGTTAGAATCTATGATCGTTACACTAGTCCGAGAAGCAGAGTCGCAATTTTGTAAACAATGATAATTTTGGTATATATCACAGATTAGATGGTTCAGATCTAGTGAAATTTTTTATCAACTGGCGCACCAGCAGGGTCAGTTGCTATAACAACAATGCACATTCATTTGCAATATTTAAATGAATGACAAACCCGATTACTGTTGTTACCGTAACTCGAAAGCATAACCAGGAGTCGGATTGCAAAAAATTTAACATAGCACAACAATGCGCGACTGTACTATAGCAACACCCCTTCGCTTGTGCGACAGCTGACTGGCAGTTACATTTTCTACACCAAATACTTTGTTACATATATCAAAATCGTGGACACTAAAATTGGTTGCCAAAATTTGACGTTGCCTACTGGGTTAAAAGAGTTGTGTGTAGTTTTCAAAGACAGGGGGTCCTTGGCGGGTTTTTTTTTTGTATTTTGGCGCAATTTGGGCTTTAGAAAGTGACATTTGTTGCCAAATATTATACACAACTATGACAAGAAACCTAATGAACTTTTATGCTTTTTATATGTATTTATTTATAGATAAACATTTTATTTATAAAATATTATTATTGGTGTGTATAAACTATTTACTTCTGTTTCTAAGTAAAAATAGATAAATGGCTTCTTGATATTGAATAAATTGTACATACATTAAAAAAAATAATTCTTGCGCATATCAAGCACTGAATAGGTTGCCAGATAATATACTGGAAAAGTATCGGATTACGTATTAATAATTTTAGTACAAATTTCAACAATAGACAGATAATTAGATAGGTGACCAAAGTTCCGGTTTAACATGCGAAATTGCAAGCCTATGCAAGCAATATTTTGTAGTTTTTCTAAAGTGCATCTTATCCATAAAATCATGCATTATACGCTACATTATAGGGTAGATTAAATTTACAATCTGCTTCTGATATTAATGTTTTCTTTTATTGAGAATTTAAAAATAAAAACCATTGTTTGCTTTTTAGTACCTACACATATTTTTTTTAATATATTTTTTATGTTATATTTATAAGGTATTTTTTATTTATAGAAAAATCAAATCCGTTGCACAGAGAAAGTACAGTACTGTAAAAGAATCTGTAACGCCATGTACACGAGCACGAATTAATATTTTCTCTACATTACTTAATGTATTTATCATCTTGCTGCACTGAACATTTGCGGAATGTTGCGACAGAAATCAAATCATTATCTGCCCAGTAAAACAATAAAGTAGATATTTTCCCCATAAGCTCTGTAATGTGTTTCATGCGTGATTCTATGAAGAAAAAAAGTTACTTTATTGATAGCTAAATTGAAGTTCATCCTTAGATTTTCTGAGTAACTATGTTTCTTTGAATAGAACACACTTCATTTACCGGAAAAGGAACAGGATTTATAGGAAAATAGATTTGAAAATGAAATATGCTTGATATAGAAGCAGAATAATTATAAAATTTTCCTGAAATTAATATAAAAATTTATGTCAGTATATGCTTACGAAAATTCCTTATTATCGACGTTTACTCTGTGCGTAAAGTTAGATGAGTGCTTTTTTATTTAAGTACCTGAGGTTAAAATTTAAGTGACAGGTTTTAACTTATAGAAATAATAAGGTAAAACTATGTTTTTATAATGTTATTGAAGAGTAAAATGAGTTTTTTAAAGAACTTTTTAATTTAAAAAGCTAACTACGCTTTCTTTTTGTATATGTGTAATTTATTAATATTTCTTTCTCGTCTCTAAAGTATGCAAGAACAAAAAATCGAATACTGATCATATATAAAGAATTTACGCATGACGATGCAGATAAAAAAATATTTCGTACAATCTCATTGATTCTCTTTTCAATTACTTGCAGTATTATTATATCGCAATGAAAATTAATTCCAATTGTATAAGACATCTATGATGATTTTTTTGATATAACATGTTAAAAGCGCATTTCCAAATTTATATTTTCTATATAATAATATATTACTTCTCGATTTCGTTAACGATGGTTATTAAGTAGAATAAAAACGAAATTCACTGAAAATTTCAGTAAACTTAGAAGAGGTGGTATCCTGGTACACGCCAGTTTAAATATATGCCAGAAAAAAAAATCTTGAAAAAGAACAAAACTGAAATAAATTAGCATTTTAAATGTGAAATTTTGAATTTTTTAAAATAAAAAATCTTGTTATACAGGGGCATTTATCTCATAAAAAAGTGTCAGAATAATTAAAAAGTTATGAGTACATATAAAATCAGTTTTAAAAACTTAAAACAATAATACTTTCGATCACAAACGGGGTTCGTCATCAGGTCTGATTCCATTCCATATTGAACAACTTTGCTGTTCTTCGTTTACATTTGGATAGTAGGGTGAGTCGAATTATTCAGTTGGGGGATATGTACTTTAATGGAACTTCTCTATTAAGCTTACATTCTTCCTGTAAAGTTTATGACCTTAAGCAGTATACCCGGTATGTTATATGACAGATTGTCATTCACTTATTTCTTTCCTTTCATTAAAATCTTTATTGATTCTTTTGATAATGGAATACAGTTATGTGAAGTAGTAATAATGATTATTACTTCATTAAAACATATATTTACATTCTGTTTTTGGTTAAATCTCGATAACGTTGTGACTATTCTATTACCATTCATATCGCGCAGCCGCACGAAAAGTGACACATATCAACAAAAGTAAATTTCACAGAGAGGCAAAATGGGGGAAATTCGCACAATTTTAATGTAACATGAAATTATATCATTTAGCTCTGTGTGTAGGAATAAAAACGTGCATAAAAGTATAAAACCATTAAGAATGATGACGTAGGATGAGGTTTGGAGAGTTGGGTAATTTTACCTCCCCACACAATCCACCCATTTTCTGTGGTCACAAATGGACGAATAGCGTAATAAAGTGATTTTACGTATAACTAGACTTATGAAACTAATTATTTACCGAGACGCACCTATGACAGACCTATTAGTAGAATAAAACGCAAAATGATTTTTTGCGAGATGAAGAAGAGAACTTTTCTTGCGAGTGAACGATTTAGTCTATGTGCTCTGTCAGCCTGTCTTTAAATATTCATCCGGTCATTTCAGTATGCAGTACTTTATTTTCTTGTGCGTCTGTTATCAAATGTATTAAGAATGCAACAGCTATTTTATTCTTTGGAATTTGGTATGGATTTAGTTTTTTAGTTTGACTGTTGTTTTAGCCATAAAGTTAATACTAGGTTGAGCAAAAAGTTCTGGGAAATTTGAGAAAGTTGCGTTGTTGTGCGCAAATTAACAACAAAAGCAGCAAGAACTATGCTTTAAAGTAGACACAACCATAGTCCACGACTTTCTGGCAGATTCCGGATTTGCTGGAAGTACCATGGCGGCTTCATGGAATCGAAAAACTCTTGACATGCTTCTTCAAATTCATTAAAGTATTCGACGGTCCTTGACGACTTTCAGAATCCTTAGACCTTTTCTCCAATAATGCCTCATCAAAAGACTCAAATCATACAGTTCTATAGGCATTTTGGAGCCGAAATCTCTGAACTCCTATTGATATACCACAAGTACTCCTATATACGATACAAATTCTGGTAAGTATTAGATTCAAAATTTCCCAGAACTTATTGCTCAACCTGATATTAATTCTCTTTAGCGTATACCATAGTCTCTCATACAAGACAGGTATATAACGAAAGTTACAAAATTTAAGATTTTTGGGATATAAATATTCTTTATGCTCTTTATGTTTCATAGGATAAAACTGTTTTTTGAGTTTTCTATGTTTTTAAACCACAAACTCGCACTACCAGAAATTGATATGAAAAAAATGTTTTGTCTTGTTTATGCTGTTGGGGATCAAAAAAGTAAAAATATGAAAAAAAATAATAATAGTGTGTTATATTTTAAAGGATTTCTGTGTGGTAGCATAGAATTTATTGTGGACAGATTAGTATGGAGTATAATGATTTCACCAAATTTCTAAAGTATTTTATTTTGTGAAAGTAATTATATTTTTACATGTGATATGATCTAAAACAGTTTCTTTCTTTATACATATATATATATATGGGATGAGACTCTATTCATAAATCACAACGCACTTCTAAGACGATCACTGACATTTATTGTGACGAATACAAAACAAAAATACAGTTAAAAACACTCTTTCCACTCTATATTTAGCTTTAAAGCAACTACTTAGGCTTCTTTTATTAGCGTCGTTGAATATATCTAGCATTTCCATACGTCGTTTAAATCTTCCATTTTGTAGCGTCGAAATTATTCTGATTCTTTTACAAAACCAGCGTCGTCGAACTTTTTCCGTTCTATTTACTTTTTCTACATTTCCACTTCACACAGCTTGCTTCGTTACGTTTTAATCTCGAAGCGGAAAATACGGAGTCGCGGACACTCAGTTTGATGCAGGTTTCTTACGAAATTCCCTACATGCGGCCTTCCTGACATCTGGAGCTGCCGCAGCGACATGTGCTAAAATAGAATCTGAAAAAGAAACAAAAACAAAAAACAGTAACTGTTCTTAGGGCAAAAGAAGAAAAAAAATTAATCTGCACGTCAGAAAGATCAGCAGTCTAGTTGAAGTGGCGTAACATCATATGAAAATTTCTTTAAAAGTATTGACTTATAAAATGTTCATAACACACAGGAAGAAAAGATTTAAAAAAATGTTTTAGTTTTCGTCAGGCCAAGGTTTCATGTATTCAGCACAGGAGCTAGTATTTATCGGTCCTTCAGTTGATGAGATTTTCGTTACGTCGTAGGTGTCGTTAGACTTCACTTTGATTACTTTATACGGACCTAAGAATTTAGATTTCAACTTTAAACCTGGTCCTTCCTGGGTTCTCTTAATTGCTACAAGGTCACCAAGCTTGAACTTCCGGAGTTTCTTACGTCGTAAATTATAGTGGTTGCGATTTTCTTGTTGAATTTCCAGAATATTCTTCTTGGCTTCTTTACGGAGCTTCTTCTTTCATGATTTGTTCTTCGACAGCGCTGTTTAAGAGGTCAATAATTTGTACATCTTCTTTCTGTTTCATTTTTGTACCAAATAATATTTCAAACGGTGTTTTCTTAATGCTTCGTTGGTAAGTTGTATTAATAACTTGTTGAACTTTAGGAACATGTTTAAACCATTTGGTCGGTTCGTCTTTGGGCATTTTAGAGATTACATTAATTATGGTGGAATTAAGTCGCTCTACTTGACCATTGGCACGGGGAAGGCCAGTTGTAACTGTCTCGTGCTTATATTTTCATCTTGACAATAATCAGCAAATTCTTTGCTTGTGAATGCAGGACCTTTATCGCTAATGATGGTGGAAGGATTGCCAGAAGTATAACTTTTTTGTCGTAGTTTTGATATAACTTCGGTAGCAGAAGTGGTTTTACAGGGATACAACCAGACGAATTTAGTAAATGCATCTATTAAAGACAAAGTATGTTTGTAATTTTTGTTAGTTGTTTCAAGAGGGCCTAAATGATCAATGTGGTAGGTTTGGACAGGAGTTTCTTCTTTAGGTAAGGGATGCAATTCACCTTCTTGTTTTCCACGTTTGCGATTATACAAAAGGCATGTTACACAATTTGCTATAATTTTACCAATTTTATTTGACATATTAGGGATGAGAAATTCTTCGTTAAGGAGTTCTTCACAGCGTTTACGGCCAAAATGTCCTTTGTCATGAACGTGTTTAATGACATTTAGCTGCATTTCATCCGGCACAACCATCAGATCGATACCTTTATGAGTTTTATAGAGAACGTTATTTTTAAGGAAATAGTTGTCATATAGCTTTGTTTTCAAAATTTCTTTGATGGCTTGTGTATGCTCGTCAGTGTTCTGTAATTGTATGATTTTGGAAGTAAACCTATCTTGAATGATCATACATATTGGATTTCTACTTAAAGCGTGGACATGGCACATGCGTGTACCTTGTCTGTGTTCGATTGTATAGTTATAGTCAGCTAACATTAAAGCCCATCGAGCAATCTTGGTGCAAAGATCTTTTTTATTCATAGTAAGGGCGAATGCGTTGCAATCTGTGACTATCTTGAAAGGAATACCTAGAACGTAAACGCGAAATTTTTTAAGGGCTTCTATGACAGCTAAAACTTCTAATTCATAACTCGAATATTTACGTTCGTCATCTGTGGTTTTTTTGCTCATATAGTAGACAGGGTGAAATTGATTGTCAATAGAAGACTTTTGAAGGAGGACTGCTCCGTAACCGTCAACAGATGCATCACAGTGAACTCCTGTTTCGTTACTAGGGTTATAAAGGCTTAAAACAGGACCTGAAGAAAGGATGTGTTTCAGCTGATTAAATGCATTTCGTTGCTGGTCACCAAAGTGAAATTTAGTGTCCTTTCTAAGGAGATCTGTTAAAGGCTTAGCTATTAAAGAGTAATCTTGAATGAATTTACGAAAATATGAAGTTAGTCCGACGAATGAATGTACATCTTTTATACTTTTAGGTTCTGGAAAATTAAGGACAGCTTTAGTTTTTATGGGAGATGGATGCAGTTGACCATTTTTAATGTGGTAACCCCAAATTCAATTTCTCGCTGTAAAAAGTGGCATTTTTTGAGATTCAACTCTAAACCATATTCAGATGTAGTTGTAAGGACGCGTTGTAATTTCTGGAGTCTTTCGACTTCGTTTTCAGCTGGTATTATGAAGACATCCATATAGACAATAAGTACATTTTCATTAATGAGGTCTCGAAAAACGTTATAAATATATCTTTGAAACACTAAGGGTGCATCGCTAAGGCCATAATTCATATATAAGAATTCAAATTGCCCAGAATGTGTTACGAAAGAAGTATATTTTCTACTATTTTCTTCTACTTCGACATGAAAATATGCATTTTTAAGGTCAAGAGTAGTAAATACTTTTGCAGAATGCAACTGATCAATAATGTCATCAATTACTGGGAGGGGAAAACGTTGTTTATGTGTTTTAGAATTTAATTTCCTATACTCTACACACAATCTATATGGACCATCTTTCTTTTTTACTAGGACAATAGGTGATGAAAAATTACTAGTGCTTTTACGAATAATTCCTTTTTCGAGCCACTCAGAAATTTGTTTTTCGACGAAGTTTTTATCTATTTGCGCCAAACGTCTGGGAGGACAAGTGACAGGTTCTTCGTTTTCCAGATGAATTGATAATTTAACATCAGTTGTCTTTATTTTTCTAGGAGAATAATTTTGAATAAGTTCTGAAATTTTTGAACGTATTGTTTCATCGGTGATATGAGATAAATCAAGATTAAGATCGTCTAACACATGAGCAACATTAATCAAAAAAAATATTGATCGTATCGTCATACTTCTCGATTTTTTGCATCGAAATATTATTTCCAGAAATTGTTAAAATACTCTGTTGAATAACATCTGTACCAATAATAAGATCAAAAGATATGGAATAATCTGGGACTACATAAACATTAGTTGTATAATTAAAATCATCTATCATAATGTACGTAGAGAAAAAACCCAGGGGTTTGATTATAGTATTTCCTAATCCAGTTAATGTGGTGGTTGAATGTTCAAGGTTCGAGACTGCAGGGAGATTGCGGTAAATACTTTCCTTTAGCAAACTTCTTTCACTACCTGTGTCTACCAATGATGTAACATTTACAGACGAAATAATGACTTGTTTGGTAATGAAAGTGTTCGACATAACTGTGGAAACATTGGAGGGTTCTGACTTAACTCTAGGCTTCCTTGGTTGATCACATTGAGCCGATTTATGGCCAAAAGTCGAGCAATTAAAACAACGAGGGCCTTTATCTTTATGTCTGCATTGGCTACTTTTATGATTTGACAAACCACAATTAAAGCAAAAAAGAACAGATTTTGGTCGAAAGAATTTGTCTTTCGCTGGCATTTCAGGTTTGACTTTACGAAATTTACAGTTCTCAAAGTCATGTCGAATTTTGTCATAAATTTTGAGCTTTTGCTTGAACTCTACAGTGGATTGGCATCCATATAACATTGATTTTCTGAAAACAGGGTCGGGTATACCGTTTATGATATATTGCATTAATGCGGAATCCCCGATGTTTACACGCGAGCATATTTGTTTCATGATAAGAAAATATTCTTCTATCGATTCATTTTCTTGCAGTTTTCGTTTATTTAATATATCATGTAACTCGGCAGAATTATAAGTGGTACTGAATTCTGAAATTAAGAGTTGTTTAAGTTTGTCATATGAATTGATATGAAATTCTGTCTGTGCTAATAACTGGGCTTTTCCTCGTAAGGATCTTTTACAAAATATGAATTTATGAAAGTCAGATAAGTTAAACATATTAGTGACATCGTCAAAATTACTAAACCATACATTTATATCACTAAAAGAGCTTCCGTCAAAAGCAGGTACGACACTTTCAATATCAGTGAAATTAATAGACGATGGCGCAAAACTTTGAACTGGAAATTGCTCCTGTTTGTCAAAATTTGATAATTCAGTGTTATTACTTGAAGTCATATTATTTGAAGGCAATTCGGGTTCCGAGTCAGTGTGACTTTCATTTTGTATAATATTAGTTTGTAGTAAGCTCAAGTCTGAAAGGTATGTAACTAATCGGGTTGCGAGATCGTTTAAAGATCCTTCATTATCAATACAAAGTAGATTGCACACTGTAATCAGATCATTTAATGAAAAATCAGTTTGAACTTTAGTTATTTTAATTTTGAACTCGGTGCTGTCGGTTTGAAAACCGAAACCAGTAAAATCACGTATTCTCTTTCTATTAGATCGATCACCGTCAGCATCAAATAGGAATTTATGTAGTAATTTAATTTTATTTGTTCGTTCGTTTTTAAATGCAAGTTCCAGTTCGAGTATCTCAACTAACTTCATAATGAAATAATAATAATGGACTCACAATTAGAATAATATCCGGCTTGAATCTGTATGATGAATAATTCGAATTAATAATATTGGTGGGTTAACTGTCACTTCTGAACACCACTTTATGGGATGAGACTCTATTCATAAATCACAACGCACTTCTAAGACGATCACTGACATTTATTGAGACGAAGACAAAACAAATATACAGTTAAAAACACTCTTTTCAATCTATATTTAGCTTTAAAGCAACTACTTAGGCTTCTTTTATTAACGTCGTTGAATATATCTAGCATTTCCATACGTCGTTTAAATCTTCCATTTTGTAGCATCGAAATTATTCTGATTCTTCTACAAAACTAGCGTCGTCGAACTTTTTCCGTGCTATTTACTTTTTCTACATTTCTACTTCACGCAGCTTGCTTCGTTACCTTTTAATCTCGAAGCGGAAAATACGGAGTCGGGGACACTCAGTCTGATGCAGGTGTTCTTACGAAATTACCTACATATATATCTTTCTCTATCTATATAAACTCATTTTTTCATATATTTTTTTTTCCACCATTTATTCTATTTTACACAATAATAATAATAATAATTATGACTTCATTTTACTTTTTCGTTCTGTGTGCAGTTATACATATAAAACACTAATGTGAAATAGAGGCATAACGTAACTGTTATTTTTTGCCGATGACAACGATTGGTTTGTTTATCTAATGCATATAAAAATAAAAGTTTGTAACTCTATCTTTCTAAAAATATACACAATTAAGGAGTAATTAATTAAAATTTTGAAATTTTACATACAGGCGTCAAAAGAAGCTATCCGGTTTCTAAATAAATTAGAGTTAATTTTTAATTAATAAAAATACAAAAAGAAAACAGCCATTTGCTATGAGATTTACTATTTTCTGTTGCAAAAATTCAAAAAGCATAATACACGCAGCAATTAATTAAAAAGATAGTAAACTATAGCGCAGTTGATCTGCATGAGATCACCTAATGTAATATGTACCATGTAGTACAAATATACTAAATATAATATACTTGAGTGATATAGTTTAATGAAAAATGTTTTAAATTTAGAATTTTATAAACTTGTAACTTATGCTCATATTTGTATTTAAAAATGTAAAGTTTAAAATATTAATTCCGGATTTACAGTCTAATTTTCTCTATTTATATATTAAAAAGGAATTTCAATACATTGTTCAAAAATGTAAAAACAAAAATAATTCCATTTTATTGTATACAAGCAGTCTTATACAAATTATTAGTATTTTTACATAATCATGATGATTAAAAAGTATTCCGAAATAATAATATGGCCGTGTCCGTTATGGAGTTTTTAATGCATATTGTTTTATCTTCAAAAATATTTTTACTTTCTTTTCAAAAATCGAGTCAACCCGCACCTTTCTCGCAAGACTGAAAAACCAATCTGAAACTCACCCAAACCCGAAATAATGTATATCAATCGGCACCAAACACAACGCGCTATGCACAGCTTAAAAGTAGAAATCCACCCGACCCGCAGCAGAAAAGTAGAAGTCAATCGGACCCAAACCTGACCCGCAGCAAAAAGTAGAAATCACACGGACCCAAACGTGACTCACAACAAAAAAGGGTAAATTAACCCGACTACTAGCAAAAAAAAGAAGTCGGCCGGACCCAAACCCGACCCACAGCAAAAAAAGAAGTAACACGACCCGCGGTCAAAAGAATTAGCCCCGACCGGCGCATCAAATTGAAGTCTCCAAATTTCTAAAATCGCCCCCCCCCCCCTAGAGGACTCTCCAGATCTGCCCTTGATAAAGTGCCCCGGGATTTTAACTGAAATATAGAAACTGGAGAATAACTAAATGGAAAAATGGTTCCAAAAATGAAGATCGGATTAAAACAGGCAATTTATTAATAATTTATGGTGCAAAAGCTTCAAGGAGCCTTGTACCGGACCCCAAGGTGGAAGGGACTTAAGTGGCATGTAGTTTGGTATAAATACACTTTTTAGTAGTTTTTAATGTAATCTGAGGACGCTAGATGTATGGTAAAGAAAATTGCAAGGAGTTCGGATCATTTTTAAAGAGGATTCACGAAGGGCCCTAAGACGATTTATATTCAAAATTGGTGGTAGTTGAAGCCTGAAATATTTTTTTTCTTTTTGTCGTTCATGTAATAGCTGGAAAACCTAAGAGGTTGTTAGAAAAAAAAGCTAGTGAATCGGACTATTTTTAAGGGCGTTATAATAGGGGCCCCAAAAGGGGCGAACTGATAGTTGAGAAAAGGCCCTAACATGAAATCATGTTATAATGTTTTAGTACTTAGCGTTTTATATCTTCGATTAGTTGAGATTAAGCATAGGGTACGAATTAATCATTAGAATATAATTTAAAAGAAATGTGCAAAAAACTGGGGAAAGCCTTAAAAAAGGGCCCTGGGGCCACAATAAAAATATGTGATTGTTGTCTAAGGAGAAGAGTTTAAGACTCAACTTTAAAATTACGCATTGCGAAGATCAGATAATTAGGATGTGAAAAACGCATGGCACACAAAAATTTAAGGGGCTCTACAGGACCCTAGACGGGCCCATGTTCTTAACAGGAATGTAGACACGGGAGTATAACTAAATGGATAAAGTATCCCAAAAATGAGGATCGGATAAAAAGAAAGCAATTTATTAACAATTGAGTGCATTAAAAGTTCAAGGGGCCCTGTACACAGTACCTTGCAAGGGTGCCAGGGCCTTAACTGAAATGTAGAAATGGGGTAGAAAGTGAAAGAAGGACTCACCCCAAAAACGAAGAAGATCGGATACAAAAAAGCCAAGTTATTAACAATTTAGTGCACTAAAACTTCAAAGGTCCTGTACCGGGCCCCTTGCAAGGGTGCCAGCGACTTAATTGAAACGTAGAAATGGGGCAGAAACTGAAAGTAGAATTAACCCCAAAAACGAAGAAGATCGGATAGAAAAGAGGCATGTTATTAACAATTTAGTGCACTAAAACTTCAAGAGGCACTGTACTGGGTCCCATGACAGGGTGCCAGGGTCTTAACTGAAATGTAGAAATGCGACAGAAGCTGAAAGTGGAATTCACCCCAAAAACGAAGAAGATCGGATATAAAAGAGGCACGTTATTAACAATTTAATGCACTAAAACTTCAAGGGGCTGTACCTGGGCCGCTTGACAGGGTGCCAGGGCCTTAACTGAAATGTAGAAATGGGGCAAAAACTGAAAGTAGAATTCACCCCAAAAACGAAGAAGATTGGATAGAAAAGAGGCATGTTATTAACAATTAAGTGCACTAAAACTTCTAAGGGGCCCTATACCGGGCCCCTTGCAAAGGTACCACGGACTTAACTGAAATATTGAAATGGGGTAGAAACTGGAAGGAGAATTCACCCCCAAAACGAAAAAGATCGGATAGAAAAGAGACATGTTATTAACAATTAAGTGCACTAAAACTTCTAAGGGGCCCTGTACCGGACCCCTTGCAAGGGTGCCAGGGACTGAACTGAAATATTGAAATGGGGTAGAAACTGAAAGGAGAATTCACCCCCGAAACGAAGAAGATCGGATAGAAAAGAGGCATGTTATTAAAAATTTAGTGCAGTAAAACTTCAAGGGGCCATGTACTGGGCCCTTTGCAAAGGTTCCACGGTGTTAACTGAAATGTAGAAATGGGGCAGAAACTGAAAGAAGAATTCACCCCAAAAACGAAGAAGATCGGATAGAAAAGAGGAATGTTATTAAAAATTTAGTGCACTAAAACTTCAAGGGGCCCTGTACTGGGCCCCTTCCAAGGGTGTCTGGGTCTTAAGTGAAATGTAGAAATGGGGCAGAAACTGAAAGGATAATTCATCCCAAAAACGAAGAAGATCGGATAGAAAAGAGGCAGGTTATTAAAAATTCTGTGCAGTAAAATTTCAAGGGGCCCTGTAGTGGGCCCCTTGTAAAGGTTCCAGCGTCTTAACTGAAATGTAGAAATGGGCAGAAATTGAAAAAAGAATTCATACCAAAAACGAAAAAAATCGGATTGAAAGATGCATGTTATTAACGATTTAGTGCACTAAAACTTCAATGGGCCCTGCACTGGGCACCTTGCTACGGTGCCAGGGTCTTAAGTGAAATTTAGAAATGGGGCAAAAACTGAAAGGATAATTCACCCCAAAAACGAAGAAGATCGGATAGAAAATTGTGTTTGTTATAATTAAAAAGATTTGTTGATAATGAAAAATGTTATTAACGTTTTAGTACATAAAAACTGAAAGGGGCCCATGGGCCCCGGCCCTTAAAAAATTAAAAATCCGAGCCTCAGGTGTATCAGTACCTGTCTTGGGCTAATCACATCTGAATTTTCAGACTTCTACGTGCGGTAGTTTTCGCTAGCCATTGCACACAGACAGACAGACAGACACACACACAGAGCGATTTATTCTTTTATTAGTATAGATGGAGATTATAAATTGCAATTAATTTATTTCGTATTTTTTTTAATAACATGATCATTTCAAATAAAACTAAAACAAATTCCTTTAAAACAAGTATGTTGAGTACAAAGCTAACACTAAGAAATACAAATTTCCTTTGAAATTGAAATGATAGCAAATGTTACCCATGGGGTCATGATCACTAACGCTCTTGTTAGCAGATATGCTACCATGAGTTTTATTACTCATTTTATCATTAAAAAATAAACTTACATTGAACTTTTTTGTGTGGAGAATATAAGTAACTCTTTTTATACCTATATATCATAATTATTTTGTTTGTTTTGAATAAAATATTTCAAAAGTTTAGCAAACACTTACCACTGAAAATGACATTTTGTCCTGTTTTTAGACATGGTGCTTCAACAATTTTTCTTATTTAGTTTACCATCTGCATTCAAAATTCATAACTAATATTACCTAAAACTGCAATCATTGATGTAATGACTTGAAATATACATTATTTGTAAAATTTCATACTAAAAATTAAATCTGAACTTATTGTAGCAGAAAAGCTCCCATGAGCATTAGAGGGTTAAATATATAATATATTTCCAAGAGAAGAGTGTATTGAAAAATAAGAATGAATAAAAAAATATCTGGAACGAAAAATATTTATCTAATAGGAATATACTCTAAATTGTACTAAAATTTTGTTATCCCACGAAAATTTTCCCCTCAATTTCAACTTAGATACACTTTGCATCTGATATGTTCACATGGCAAGATGTGTATCGAAAATTCCGTGACACATATTATAAACCGGGAGGTGGCAGCACAGAAAATCACCTCATCGAGTTCACGGCTGAAAATCCTGAATTAGTTAAAACTCGATTTGCTTGGAGATTTGCAGACCGATTGAAAACGCAATCGGTCTGCCAAGTCATATCTTGGTAGAAAACAATTGAAAATTTGGTTTTAGCGGTTGACTCGTAGGTTTACCATTGTGCTTTCAAGCATGCAGAGGTATAAAAACATGGAGGACTGGGAGCTTACTTTACTTGTTAATATGACTACTGCCATTTAATAGTGAGACTATATAGAAGATGTAACGAGACTATTGTGTGCTTATTTTTATGGGCAACTATACAGCGCTACCCAATAACATTTAGTCTTACACATTAAAGACTATTGTTACCATATGTTTACCGCATGACTGCTAACCGGTCAGTTGTTTTAATAAGTGTATGCTGATAAGAAATATAAGCGTTCTTTGATGATAAAAACTTCGTGATACAGGGTGACTGAGCCAGTAGTTGATGAAATAAGGTCGGTGCTACGGGGTTTTTATAATATTTCCTTCCTTTTAAATTTTAGAAGTAAATTAACATGATTCTTACAACTCTTAATGAATGTCCTTTACTGGGCAAAAATGAAATCTTCTGAAATTAAATAGCAACAAAAGTATAAGTAAATAGTTTCTTTAATTGCCATTTACCCAGTAGTTGATAGATCGAAGAAATCAGTCAAAAATTCAAAAATTATTATTTTTTTAAATATCATGCTTAAGCTGTGATTATTAATAATTCATATAAAACTATTATTTGAAATAAGCAAGATGGAAGTGAATTATTTTAACTTAGCATAATGGTCTCCTACTAATCAAAAACCAAATCTTTACATTTTCTAATAAAAAAAATCATAAAATGGCTTCTCTTACAGCAGGCGGCTGACAGCAATGTGACAACAGGTGCTCCAACATTCAAACAAAATTATTATGTCTAGTGCCAGTTGTAAAAATCCTTTCCGCCTGAAATGGTGCAATATTTCAAAAATTTGATCAACTACTGGAACAATCACCCTAATAAGACAATAATTGCTGTTTGAAAAAGTGTTCTTAAGTAAAATTTTTGCTTTTTAAAGAAAAGCCTTCCGTCCTTATTGCGTTAAGTTAAACAATATTGTGGCAATTCTGATCCAATGCGTGTTCAGTAATACAATACTATTAAGAAAATGTATTGATTTTCAATACCATTTTATTATAAACATTTTATTTTAATTATAATTTATTATAAATTTCCATTGGGTTTTCCAAGCTTTATAAACTCTCTAAAAAATAACTTTTGATATACATTTGTTTAATTTTGATATAATGCTATTATTTTTCAATATTTTATAACTATGACAGTAAAAAATATATTGAATTACATTCGAAAAATAAAAACAAAGGAAGTTTTAATATTTTTAAATTAAATTCTCCAAAGAAGAACTTAATTGATTTCGCAAAATAAAATAAAATAATTGTATTTCTTCATTTTTAGCTCATTATTTTCTTTTGATATCTTTTAATTAAATTCCTTTGTTACTTTCACTCCATCTGATACAAAAGCAATGAATCTCCAGTGCTCAAACTATCTAAAAAGTGAAGCATAAATAGTTCTTAAATAGTGTTAAGCTGCCTTGTCTAACGAAATACGTATGTATAATAAAAGAAATCCTGATCTATAAAACTATCAAATAAAGGAAAATATTTTTTTTTAAGTATTTTTAAAACTTATTTTATAGTACATGTGCTATCTGTTTTAGATTTCAGTAAAATAAAATAACTACTAATTAGTGACTCATTTTCAGAAAAGTTGGAAAACATGAAGTGACTTGATACACTGTTAAAACGTTTGCAGCATTCTGGCAGGTCATTCAACCGTTTTTTGAAAAAACGCTTTCATAACAATAATTTAACTATATTATGACCATAAAATGTCCAATAATATGGTCAGAATAGTGTTAAATTACGGTTGTGTAACCGTATTCGAAAAAAAAAAACGTTCAAATGACCTGCCAGAATGCTGCAAATTTTTAACAGTGTAGCATTAAACAGGCAGAAAACAGTGCTGCCAAATCTAGCGGTGTTTTTATTCAGAATTTTCCAATTACACTAGAATTGTTTTAATACTTATTGAATTAAGGAAATTTCCATCTCGATAAATGTTACATTTTTAAGTATTTCATTTACCCTGACTTCGTCTTTTGTCATTAAAATCAAATTCTTTTCTTTTTAATGCGGATTAATCATACTTATACATTTTATCTCATAGCTCCCTATACCTCACCTAGTTGTTAATCAAAATGCAGTTGTCAATCTTTCTAGTGTTCCTTTAAGTAACAATCGGCTCGATGCTCTCAAATTGAATAACAATTTTTCTATCTCTGCTATTCCTTCTTTACCTAATCTTATTGCTCCTATTGAAAGAGCCTTTAAGCATAGCTCTCTATCTCCTTCTCAAAAAGAGTCCATTTGGCATCTCATTGCCAATACTGTGGATTTCAATTCTAATGTTAATAAGCTCAGTCTTAAACATCCTGTTAAACAATGTCTAAAAAATTTACGCTCTGATCCAAACTTAATTATTACTAAGGTCGACAAAGGTGGCCAGATTGATCTTCTCGACAAATCTACGTATTTGGAAAACTCCCATAAATTAATTAATGATGGTCCGTATGTGGATATCCGCAAAGACCTTTCCACTAGTGAAATTAACTCTATTAAGTCTGTCATCAAGTCTTCTTCCATTATTCCTGCTAACATTAAGAAGTCTCAAATTTCGTCTAGTGCGCATTGTGCCAGGTTTTATGCTTTACCTAAGGTCCATAAATCTGGCATTCATTTTATACCTAATGTCTCTAGTATAGGTACAGCTTCTTATACGCTTGCCAAATATTTAGTTTCTGTTTTTTCCCCACTCGTGAGTAGTAACTGTTTCATTGTTATGAAGTATTTTGTTTTTGTTAAAAAACTTCATAATTTTAAGCCGCAGTGCCACATGATGGTATCTTTTGATGTTAAATCATTATTTACAAACGTTCCGATCTTTAGATTGCCTCAAGAAAAGGCTTTGTGAAATCCATTTCTCATATTATGATATCGAGGAGCTTATCCTTCTCACTCCCGCTTGCTTATCGCAAAATACTTTTGTTTTCAATGGTAATTTCTTCCGTATGATTGACGGTTTAGCTATGGGTAATCCTCTTATTCCAATTTCATGCGATATTTATATGCACTATTTTGAGGTCAAACTTTTTGAAATTTTAAAATTTCCGTTCTATGTTCGTCATGTTGAAGATGTTTATGTGCTGGTTGAAATGAATTCGGATATTAATCATATTCTCTCGATCATGAATTCCATTGATCCATGCATTCAATTTACCTCTGAAATTGAGACTAATAACTGTTTTTCTTTCCTGGATGTCCTTGTTATTCGTTGTGAAAATGGCTTTCAGACTATCATCTTTCCTAAACATTTTGCTGTCAGTCTTCCACCTCACATATATTCTTCTCATACTCCTAACCAGAAATTCGCTTATTTTAATACTTTTGTTTTTTTTCGCTATTAATGTGTGTTCCACTCCTCAGTTACTCGGTGCTGAACTTAATTACCTCAAAGCTATTGTTGTTGATCTTGGTTATTCCTCTAATATTATTGATTTTATTTATAAGAAATTGACGAAATCCGTCAATTCTGAAAAGCATTCTAATTCCAACTCTAGTACTTCAGTTGCGTTACCATTTTTCCTACAATCAGTCAACAAATTGCTAAAATCTTAAGAAGGCTTGATTTTAATGTTATTTTTTCTCCTGTTAAAAAAATCACTTTTTCAAATCTCAAACACCCAGATCGCCTAGATAACTGGGGTATTTACCAAATCTCTTACCAGTGTGGCCTTTCTTATATTGGCCAGACTAATCGTGCTATTAGATTTCGTTTAAAAGAGTATGAAGGTTATATTAAAAATCAGGAGCTCAAACGTTCTTCTATTGCTCAACATTCTTGGTCTTCTAAACATAGGTTCGATTTTTCTCAACCATCATTATCCAAAAATGTTCTTCTAACCTTGATCTTGATTTTTGGAAAGCTTACCACATCATTAAAAACTCTCACTCTTTAGTCAATGACTTATCTAGTACTCCTGATTTTCAAAGTATTTGAGAAGCATTAATTTAATTTCCCCTTTTTTGGTTTCTTTTTTCTCCTTCTCCGGTAGATGTCACTACATGTACACCCAGTCTTTTCCACCGCTTCTATCTCATTAGTTGTTTTTGGAGCCTTCGTTAGCCGCATAGGGTATATAAGACAGCGCGTCTCAGTCTATGATTTTGCCTAGCTTTGCTTTTTCTAGCACGCTGTTCCTTTTTTCCCTATCTTGCACTGAAGAAGAATCTCGCTAGTAAATTCGAAACAGCCGTTTGCTACTTTTCATGTATTATTTGTGCATTTTTAAACGTTGTTTTTTCTGCTTTTTAATACAGTTATTATATTTACTATTAGGATTTGTTTCTAGAACTTTGCGGTAAAAAATGCATAAAAATTCTTTAAGCCTTAAAGTGGTCAGGTTATTTCTCCCGCCCCCCAAATTAAATTGGAAACACTATACAACTTTACACTGCATCGATCTATGTATCTACCTACCTATATTATATATATATATATATATAGTTAAAAAATTCCAATAGTTATTTCAAGCATTACCACAAACTGTAATAGCATATATATATATATATATATATATATATCCAAGATTTTGATAGTAGGATGTTTCTATACATGCCATTAAAAAATCAAGTATAATACCTTAACCTTTTCGTTACGGGCTAGGACTAACGAATATTTTTATATTCATTCGTACTAGAATTTTGAAAAAAAAATTATTTTGCTTAGATTTTTCGTGAAAATATTCTAGTATCCCTGAATGGCAGCGATTGATTTTAAAAAATTGGTGCGAAAACAGTAAAGAAATAGTATTTGGGACGGCCTATATCCCAACATCGTAATAAAAGGTTTAACAATGTTCAATGCACTGTTACAAAGAAAGTAGTTATTAAAATTTAACTTAAAGTTTAATTGAAGTTTAATTGATTTTTTAAGTTTAATTGGAGAACTATACCATAAAATACGTTGAAACAATTAAGGAATATTTTTTTAACAGCACTTAATTAAGGTCGGGAAAAGACCATTAGCTACATTTTTGAAAAAAAAAAAAAAGTTAAAAAATATATCGTTCCTTATGTAATTATTTCCTTTTTTATCTGTAATGAGTTTCTACTAATGGTATTTCTTAATTATTTTTTCTCCCAGATTACCAAAAAGTGTCCAGTGTATAAAATTGCTTTTTTCTAATCAGTGTCAAAGAGCAAATAAGTTTCATTTCTGTCAAAAAAAAATAATGTTATTCTTCCATTAAAACTTCCTGATTGAGCAATGCAGTTGATAAAAATAATCTTTTAATTAGACGCGAATACTTTTAAATCAAAAATTTAGTGCAAGTTTTAATTAAATGTATTAAATAATTAGAGGGTGTTTCAGAAACGACTCCCCACCTTTGAAATAACATAACTGCGAAACAGTTAGAGACAGAAATATGAAACAGGTGGTATGTTCGGCAGACAGGCATATAATTTGTTATACACCGGTTTGCAGAAATAATTCCTAAATTGGCTAATAGCACACGTACATGAAGTTTTGAATAGTACTCAGAAGTACAGGAGGTTCATTCGTGTGTTTGTTTAATTGCTGACATCTGTAAGTGAGTTGTATAGTTTTAGTTAGTATATAAAAATTGAAGAACATGATGTCATATTACTTGGAATAAGATGTTTTTATTGTAGGGAGCACCACCGATACCATTGTTATGCATTGACCTCCATATTCCACGGATCTGAATTCATAGGACTTATTCTTGCAAAACTACTTTAAAGAGATTGTTTACTCTAAGAATCCTGAAATGTTCGGACAGCTTGAATAGATTCTGCTGTGAGGCATGTGCATCTATTTCAGTAGAGACGTTGCAAGTAGTGACTTTAAAATTTACCCTTCGCTTGAGTCATGCTATTGCTAAGAAAAATGACCGTATCAAAACCGTTATTAATGTGATCTGACCTCTTTTCACGAAGCACACTATTATACAATATTTCAAAGACACCGCTTTGAGATTGCAGAGCCCTCTGATATCCAATCTTGGAACTATTTTTACAAATGGGTGTATAACAAATTCCGGACCTGTTTGTCCAACATACCACTTGTTTCACCTTTGTGTCTTTTACTGTTTCGCAGTTATGTCATTTCAAAGTTGGGGAGTCCTTTCTGAAACATTCTGCATTTTTTTTATTACAATTTTTTAAAATTATTGTTTAAATTAAACTTTGAACTCTGTTTTCATGTTAAATATCTGAGTTTGAAAATTATGTGCAATAAATATCTATATTGACAAATAAAAAAAAAAAATACAATGGTAATGAAAACGTTATTAGAAACTTATTAGGATGTAACTGAATTAAGTTTTCCTTAAAATACAATGACATTTCTTTAATATTAATATTAAATTCTTTACAGTTTGGGGATAAGATTTTACATATGTTAAATATTTTTTCGTATTTTATTTAAAAGAATTAAAAGTGAAACATTATATCTGTTTTAATCTGAAAATGAAAATTTTCTTATCATGTTACGTTCTCTTTTAATATAATTTAAACATTCACTTTGGCTGATTTTTTCGCAGCATGGTATATCAAGGATCTTCGATGGATGCGAGGCCGAGTTTTCAGCGAAATAACGCCGGTGATGTATAGGAAAGACCACCGCTACTTTATGGAACAGACAGCTGTGTGACCGTCGGAGGTCGTATACCCTTAAAACACTTGCCTGTAACGGTTGTTAATAGCCCGAGCAAGGAAGAACCCACAGGAAAACTTTAAAGATAAATTCAATAAGTTTAATGCACCGAACAACGGGATCGAGAGAATTTTAATATGTCGGACGGTTGGCGTAACTTCGGATGCTATTGAGAAAAGAGTAATTTGTACAAACCATGAAAAAGATGGTTCCGGTGATGACTAGTATGACGGGTCGGGTTTTCATGTTAGAAGATAAATGTACATATTCGGACCCCTTTCATAAGAAATTTTGATTATATATAAATATATATATATATATATATATATTTGTTTTATACAACGGACACTGGAAGCACGTTTTATGAATTAAACATTCTTACAAAAAGAAAAGGCCGGTGTACATCGATATCTCCTCTTTTCAATTGGTTTAGCTTAAGTAAAATTTATATCTTAGCACAATAATTATTAAGTTTCCCAAAATGGTGTACATGTGCAAATTATAAAGTTTTGAAATTGCGAAGAGAATTGTATTGGATGAGGTTTGATAAATGTTATTATATGATTTCAAAACTTACATTCAGGGATAGGATAATTTATATTTGATTTGCTGGGTGCCTGAAATGGCCATTGTCAGAAAATGTGTTAAGAGTAATAAGCATTTACTGAGTTTCAGAATTTTGAGTAACATGTGAATTATTATTAATAATTAATATTGATTTGTCGTTTGTTTTGTCGATGTGTTACGGAATTTTGTGTAATCGTAAAAATGTCACCTAGAAATTTTTGTTTGTTTGATAAGCGTTTGAAATTAATTTACACTACGAAAGTTCTACTACCCATCGAGAGCTATCGTTTATTTAAATGGTTGTTAATATATAACGTAAAATTGGTTTGATATTAGTAAACAACAGGTAACATATTCTTAGTGATTAATATTGATTTGTCATTTGTTATGTCAATGTGAGAATTTTTTCGCGTAATCATAAAAAAAAGTATTTTACAAGGACATAATATTTACTTGATAAGCGTTAGAAATTAATTCAGTGTGATATTTCTACTAACCATACAACGATAACGCCCGTTGGAATGGTTGCTTTTATTTAATGTAAAATTAGTGTGAGAGTAGTATGAACTGTGTGAACTGTGAACTTTTTATCCCAAAAATAATATTTGAAACCATTAATAGATTTGTAAATATCCATTAACTAAAGCTTTAAAGCTTAATGTCATTTCTCTATAGAATTTAATGTTCTACTACAGTGTGAAATATGATGAAATTTACCTTTAAATTCCTGTATCAAATTACCCGAAATAGACAATCATGAGGTGTCTGTCTTTATAATTATGTATCTCATTGTGACAGTCTAACAAACAATATAGTTAAAATTTGTTAAAATCTGATAGCTAGCGAAAATTCTAGTCCCCACAAAAAAAAAAAAAAAAAAAAAAAAAAAAAAAAAAAAAAAAAAAACATTTACCTCGTAACGCTCCTCTTCTCGTTTTTACGAACTGAAACAAAAACAATAATAACAAGCACATTTTAGAATTATTGATTAGATAGTCTTTAAGAATACGTAATTTAGAAAAATAATGATTTCCTAAGTTTTCTAATGAAACTTACCGAAACTATGTATAATTTTGATTAGTTTCACAAAAATGAGTGGTCATCCATGAGAGAGGTAAAGCAGAAAGACAATTTTATTGCTTATTTTTCTGCAAAAACTTGTTAAATAATTTAGATTTTTATTTTATATATAAAAATCGCATTTGATGATTTTGTTTTGCCTCTTTAAAAATAAAAATTATAACTAATTTCTTTAATATAATTTCTATTTTTATGTCTTAATATTTTGTAACGTAAAACATCTATAATAATACATCTTATAAAAAATTAAATTTACCATTGTGACTAAGATGTGTAACAGATGCTGCTCCTGATAGAACATAGACATATTGATTGTGAAAAATATGTTTATTTAGATGCATATTTCGGATCGAATAATACAAATGTTCTCTTAATTATAAAATATGAGAAATTAAACTAGTTATTTAAAAAATATTTTAAGAGCTATTATGTAATATGCATGTATAATATAAACCACGACTTTTTGAGCAGCTGGGTGTGTAGATTGTAAGAGAGAAAATTTTATTTATGCCCATTACTTTGGAAAATATTTGTACACAAAAATCCCAACAGATTAAATAATAATTTGGTCGCCGCCCCCCCCCCCCCCCCAAAAAAAAGACCTTGTTCGCCTGTGTTGAATTCGTGATCGCCTATTTTAAGGTCTGATTTTTAGAAAAAATTACTTTGTCGAAAGTCTTTTGTAGTCTGTTTGTATAATTAAATGTAAGCCTTTGGCTTTGAAATATCACTTAAAATTTGAAGTAATTCGGTACTCGCGTACTTGTATGAGCTTTTTCCGTCTGACTACATCATGTTACAAACACATTTTAGATGTAGAAAATTATATGGTTTTTATGGTATTTCATTTTACAGGTTTTACACATTATTGTGATACTTGAAGAAATACAGGGTGTGCGAAAATACCTGGGCACATTTTAAAACTCAATATAAAATCAAGTAATTGTCATACAGGACTGAAGTTTGGAGTTCAATGCTTCTCAGTATGAAAAGTTTTTTCAAGCGAATGAAAATAATTAGTAACAAATTTCGATAATAGTTGCCGCCACTCGTCCGTTTGTTTGCTTTCAAACATGTGTTTTTTTTTTTCTGATTCCAGATTAATTTTCACGTTGTACAGCAGAAATGACTACTCGCACAACCAGGAATCACCATTTCTGAGTTACAGCGTCAAAATGATTCCTAAAATCAGAAAAAAACGAATATTTAAAAGAAAACACATGGGCAAGTTTCACCATCTATGATAGAAATTTGAAACTAATTATTTTCATTCGCTTGAAGAAAACTTTTCATCATGAGAAGCATTTTAGTCTGAACCGCACCCCTGTACGAAAATTTCTTGATTTTAAATTGAATTTTAAAATGTGTCCAGAATTTTTCGGACATACTATAATTTATTCTAACATTTCCTAAAATGTATTTACATAATTTGCCATATGATCTCTATATTTATAAAGTCATTTTTTTTGTCCGTTTAACAGTAATCTTTAGGCTTTGAAATATCACTTAAACTTAGAGTTAATTCGCTAGTCGCATACTTCAATGAACATTTTGGTCTGTCTGTATCAAGTTACAGACATATTTTAGCAGTGGAAAATTATGTGATTTTATGATGGTTGATTGCACAGGTTTAACTCTTGGGTGTCATACTTGAAGAAACACTTTTTTCTAACATTTCCTAAAAGGAATTAGTACCGATTACCAAATCATCTCTGTAACTATAAAGTCCTATATTATTAAATGGTGCAGTAATGTTATTATTCAGTCAACAGTCAGTGGCACGAACTAGAGAACTTGTGCCCACCTATTAGTCAAAAAGTGCCCCATGAAACAGCGAATGGAGCAGTATTCAGGTATTCTTCAGAGTCATACAAATTGTCAATATATAATTGAATAGTCGTTAAAGATTAAAATATAAATAAAATTTAATTATATAACTTGTTAGGAAAGAGATTATATAAAACACTTTATTATATTAATATTTAGTCTTAAATATAATGCCTTACGAAACTTATTTTTACTACTGCAGATTGCAATGGTTTACGAAGAGCATGGTACAAGCTTATATTGTATATGCTATCTCTCTTGTAGCTCATTTAAATGATTCTTATTATTTTCCTGCAAAGCTGGTGGAATTCTAAAAGGTAAATATTTTCTTCTCTAATTGTGTAAAAATGATAAATGATATTTTGCAATTTCCATGTGCAAAATCTTATTTACCCATTGCAACAATATCCAAGTGTAAATAATTATGAGTAATAAGCCAAAATGACATCCACTAATAACCATATCACAAAATTTAAATATTTATTTGCTTAAAAGACGTTATAAAAACACATTAAAAATGTATATTGACATGTTTCAAATCTTTCACTGAGTCGTCATCAGAATGTATAACAGAAAATTACAAATACAACGCATATGAAAAATGGAAAAAATCATCGAATATAAACAAGTAATCATATAACGCGCCCCACATTTTCGCAACCGCACTTGTTCCCTCTATGTCGCGACTCTCTAAGTTGCCCAACCTTTCAACCCATAAATTTGGGATACGAAAAGATAATGTATCGTTACAAACTCCTGCATTCAGCAGGAATAAAGCAGTATTACCTCTATTATATTTTATGTCCGCTATATGTTCTTTACATCAGATATTGAATGCTCGTTGGGTTATACTTATATAATGATTTTTGATCCCACCGCCCTATTAAATGGAATCATATAAACTGCTGAGAGGTCATCCCTATTAATAGGATAAATTTTAGTGTTTAAAAGCATCTTTAATTTCGGAGGAGGTTCGCGATCAAACATAAATCAAAATTTCTTAAATGCTTTTTAAGGTATAGTGTTTAAATCCGCGGTAGGTTTTCGGTAAACTGAACGAATTAAACGTTATACCTTCCGATGCATGCACCCCAATGTCTGATAAATTATCCACATTCAGGTTCCTAATTAATCGTGTTTTCAGGATTTCTTTCGATATAAATCTGGGGGATGAATTAGAGAAAATTAAACGTATTGCTATTGATAATGGATATCAGGTAAAATTAATTAACAAACTGATTCAGAGCTCCTTTGGTAAAATGTACACGAATACTTCTAAAAATAAAAATAAAACTTTTAATGAAGTCAATATGAAAAGGGTTGTGGAAAATTATTTCCCGGGTTTCTTTGAATATAGAAAAAAATCATTTAAACATTTTGGTTTATGTTTGATCACGAAGCAACCTCCGAAATTAAAGATGCTTTTAAACACTAAAATTGATCCTATTAATAGGGATGACCTCTCAGGAGTTTATATGATTCCATTTATTAGAAAGGGTGGAATGAAAAATCATTATAGAGGTATAACCCAACGAAAATTCAATATCAGATGTAAAGAACGTATACATAAAATATAATAGAGGTAATACTGCTTTATCCCTGTTGAATCAAATACAGAACATTAACATACTTTTTAACGAGAGTAGAATAAGCTACAGGTCTAATATTTATTTACAATTATTTATAAGACAGTCCATTGAAATTTATTTAAGCGGTTCAGGAGTTTGTAACGATACATTATCTTTTCGTATCCCGAATTTATGGGTTGAATGGTTGGACAACTTACGGAGTCGCGACATAGAGGGAACACGTGCGATTGCGAAAATGTAAGGCGCGTTATATGATTACTTGCTTATATTCGATGATTTTTTCCCTTTTTTCATATGCTTTGTATTTGTAATTTTCCGTTATACATTCTGATGACGACTCAGCAAAAGAGTTGAAACATGTCAATATAGAATTTTAATTTACTTTTAATGTGTTTTTATAACGTCTTTTAACCAAATAAATATTTTAATATTTTGATATAATATCCAAGTGTTGAAACCTATTTTGTAAATGCAGCAGAATTTTGAAAAATGCATCTAAAATCTGTTCATGTTTATTTTTAATTAAATAATTAAGAATAAAATGGGTGATGTTATTTATGCTTTTGTAATACAACCTGATAAACCTGAATAAAATTATAAAATACCTTTTTTTCAAATTTCCTGAAACTCAGTTTTATTAACCGTGCAGACTTGTACTAGGGCGCCAACAATTTTACTTGAAATGAGATGTACCGTGTTTTGTGAATGTCTGTGTATGTGTATAGTAAATTCATTGTTATTAGTGCCGTTATTTTTTTTTCTACTGTGTATGTAATTGTACTTTTATATATTACGTAAGGCAGACACACTGACAGAATAAATACAATTTTGACCTAAAAACCTTTTGTAGCAAATTAGGTTCGTTTAGAAAGAGTTTCGAGTGACTCGAGATCTGTTTAATTGGATGATCGTTTGAAAAAAAAAAGAACACTGTCTGAGAAGCCTGCTAGAATAATATATTATATATTAGGTAATGTTGGGAAAATCATTCTTTTAATATATACAATGGATAGGACAAGTATAAATTAATAAACGCATAATCTGTAGCGAATATTTCCTCTACTATATATTGTTACATACTTATTTTTTATATAATGATTTTTTTCTACATATAAAAGAACGCTACACTATTCATGTAATATTTATGTTTGTTCATGATACAGAGAAAAGATTATTTCTTTTATCATAAATATTTCATTCTGCAAGAAATTACATTATGTTTGCGGAACTGAATGGTCAGTACGCAGAACAGGGATTATTACAATAACAGAATAATATTCGTTATTGAATTGAAAATATAAGTTTAGAGCTATATAGAAATATTTGAAGAAAGGAATAAAAATGATGTGAAAAAAACGAAAAATAAAAGTGTTTGTTTCTAAAATTATTTTAGTTACTATTATTTTGAATAACATTCAAATGATAGTTTCTATTAACAATTATATTAATAAATAAATATCTATATCTAACCCAGCAAAAAAAGAAACAGTGGGCCATCAGCTGGAAAAAAGATGGCAGCCAGCAGCGCCATCAGTGGTAATGTGCATGGGTGCCATTACATAAACCTGTCGAAAAGTGTCCAAGCCGAATGCAGCTGGCCCATCAGTGATGGCCAACAGCAGGCCAGCATTGGTATGCCATCACATTACTTCAATCCGGCACTTTTCCTGCAGTGCTAGCACCTATCCCACTGCTATTTCTTTGCTGGACCAGCACTTTCCCTTAGAAAAATTACTTTTAGAATTCTATAAAAAAAATGTATTGCATAATTATGGCTCATTTTTATATAAGCTAGTTTCACCAAGAGCTATAGAAATATCTGTAGAAGTGTCTATAATAGAAATGTCTATAGAAATATTTGAACTGCGTGTGGTCACCCTCCCAAGTACTGACCGCGCTCGATGCTGTTTGGTTTTCGTGATCGAACATAAACAAGTGCTTTCAGCGTACGCTACGGTTGCTCGTAATCGTCAAGCTCTCATTACACTATTTCAAGTTTTTTTCGTTTGTGATTTACGTTCCCAATCATTAAACTGGTATAGAAATTATTCTATTGTATAGAAATCCTATGTATTTTATACGCTTTTTTTATTATTAATTCTGAACTGCGTAAATTATGAAAACCGAAATCATTTGTAACGTAGTAAAACCAGATTTAAGGAGGAAAAAAAAGTGCTTTGAAATAAAGAATTTATTTATTTATTCATTTAATTATTTATTTTGTTGGTGGCAGTGGTGCTATATTTTTTACAGTTTCAAAAAAAAAAAAAGCTTCACAGTTTAAATTGTGTTAAAATATTCGTTTCAGATTTGTGTTCAAATACTCAATGTCTTCGATATTCGCATCGCCACCTAGCGTAACGGTTCCCAGCAATAATACTGCAAAAGTTCGTGCACTTCCATGTAGTGGTGGGCCAGCGCATGAGATAAAGTGGATGCCCACCGGAATTTTATCTGATGATTTCCAACAGCAAAGTTGACTGAAGCTGTCCAGCAGTGGTCACACAATGGTAGACCATCAGCCAGCACTTCTCCATCATTGCCAGCACTTATCTTGCTGCTGGCCAGCAATTTCCTCTTTGCTGGGAATTTATATAATTAACATAAAAGAAAAAATACATAAAAATTAATACGTGATAGATGAAACTAAAAATTTTAAAACCTAAATAATTATTTTTTAAACATAGTGAGAATGATTAAAATTGTATAATTCATCTATAGCGAGAATGATTAAAATTATATAATTCATCTAAATGTATATGTACCGAGAGCTGCATACCTAAATGTCACTTATAATAATGGCATTTAGCACAGAAAACGGAAAGTAGCACCCCTAATCCATTCCGAAATTCCAAACCCATCTTTAAAATATTTATATGTTATAAAATGTATGTATCTGGGTACTGCATATAAACTCACTTAAAATAATGGTATTTAGTGCAGAAAACGCAAAGATTTTAATAATCTGATCGCGCCTCTTTCCCGCATACTTTTAAATGTAACTAAAGGGAGAGAACCACTTGTGGACAAACTTCTCAACTTATATCAAGTGACAATTACAACAGAACACACTAGTAATCATGAATTAAGTTGATAAAAAATAATTACTCTTTTAGCATTTGTCAACGTTTAGTATGGTAAATTGGGTGAAGATGCCGCAGTTTTTGACTTTATTGTTTTCAAAATCGCCTGTTGTTTTTATTTTTTGTTCATTGATTTCTTGTTGAAGTTTGCTCTCTTATCTATCATTTAAATCCTTATTTAATTTTACAGATATTAAATAAAGCATCAAAAATTTTGTTTTTGTAAACACATGCATTTTAGCCTCTCAGTCATACCTATGGGTAAGATGGCCAACTCTCTCGGGGTAAGATGCCTTGTGGAGATTCAATGTAAACAATAATTTTTGTGAAGCGGTATAAAACATAATGGGACGAATAAAAGTAAAATTAATATTTTACACATGTTAACTTACTTAATATTAGGAAATTACTAAAATATGAATGTAACAAACGTTGGAAATTTAATAAAAGAACAAACTAATATTTTTAAAAAAAGTGATGTTCTACTTAACATTTAAAAGAATTATGGCTCTTAAGTATGCCTATTTTTAAACATTATAATAAGTTTAAAAACGATAAAGCCGCCACTGTGATAAAGTGCTTCAGAGTGCAAATTTTTTGTTGGTGTTTTTCATATGCTCTTTGGTTCTTTTCAGCTATAACTCAGATCTGCCACAGACTGTACATTTGTTTAGGCAATTTGAGAAACTTTTATATAACCAACAGTTTCACTGAATGCATTTGATCGAATCACATTTTTCAGAAGTTTTATTGCACTCTGCTAGACATTCATAACGCTCCTTCTCATTCACTTAAAAAAAAAAAAAAAAAAAAAAAAAAAAAAAACTCATCTTCTGAATCGTGGTAGGAAATTTAATGCGCTATCTTTTTCAAAGCAGATCAAATTAGCGTGTTTTTAGAATGTGCGGTGTCTTGATGAAGGTTGGAAAGCGCAGCTTGTAGGGGGCAGAAGACCCTAGTAATCTAAAACTATATTATAAACTAACGATATTTACATTTATTAAAATTATTTATAACTGCATTTAACATCAAATTTTTAACAATGATTAAAATTAATAATTATTAAACAATTATTTTTAAGGCCAATAAAGTTTAATTATAAGGCTGAATACATACAAAAAACCTTTTAAATTATGTCCACTTTAGATTTTAATATTTCTTTATGTCCTTTTAAACATTTAGAAAATTTATAATTTTAAATAATGATTTTTTAAATCAGTTTATTAAAATCACGATTTAATCATTGATTTAAATTATCTAATTAAAATTGTTTACAAGTTTGTTTATATACAACAGTAATTTAAACAATGAAGAAACGACCAGGCATTTCACGCTACGGAAAATAACCGGCATCTTACCCCAAGGGGAAAAAAATAAGCATCTTAACCCCAAAAATTTTCGTCGATTCACCTCAAAGTATTGGGTAAGACACCGATTCATTAATTGACGTGAAGAAGAGGGAACCTGCCACCATTTATGATTTGCAAAAAGGCCAGTTACCAGTGTCACATTTGAAATGAGAGTCGCCGCATACGGGATAGATGCCGAACCCCTTGTAATAATTTTATTAGTGAAAGTTGGCAATAGTTATTCATTTGAATCTACTAGTAGGTTTCATTGTACTCATTTAGTTTCATTTTGTTATTACATCGTTAATTATAGTCCAGATATGAATATATATTTTTTACTATCTTTATTTATAATTCCATTCTGTTCTTATTACAAGCGCGGCATAACTACCGGACAAGTGCGGCGTCTCAGCCTGAATGTACGGGTGACGCGCCGCAGTGTAATCTTTTAGAAAAAAAAATGTTAAAAATATTAATAATTTGTTTTGAATTTTTATGTCGCAGTACACGCGTTGTATATTTAACATTAAATAGCACATCATGATTTTTTTTTTTAATTTTATGTCCACCATGAGATTTTATACACAAATTCAAAAAATGCGCGGCATAAATCCCGGAATTACCCTACAGGTTGTCAAAGTGAAACGAAAACCTTTTTATAAATATTTATTTTAACTCTCGAAACAATATTCTAGCTATCTGTATAGTCAAAATTTCCTAAATAATAACTTTAGTTTTCGACTTTTGGCTAGCTTTTTAAGATTTTGCGCCACTGTGCAACGCCTGCGCATATGAAAACTACGTGATTCGTCATCTTGTATAACAGGGCATCTCACCTCAAATTACTCTAAATTTCCCTTTGTGCCCAAAATTTTTTAAAGGGTCTACTTATCTGCAGAAATGGATCTCTTTAAACAAAGGTTTTAATAATGTTCTTCCTTGTCTGATTCATTCTTTCAAACTTTGTACTCCTTGGGTCAGTTTTTTTGCAAAACTTAGAAAGGTTACTTGCCGATTGTCCAAAGCTATGATTTTCTGATACGAAAATTTCTTCTACATGTATAAGGCGCGATTCAAATAGATACCTCAAATATATTTCGTACTATTCGAAATTTATTAAATATGATTTTAAATCAAAGCGAGTGTTTTATTTTCAGATCAAAAAGATTGAATTTTTAAAGCGAAATGAAAAAAATCGCATAAAAAACTTCGCGAATTCCACATAACCTTTATTGAAAACAGGATAATATTTACTATAGTGGGCTAAAAGATTGAAAATGAATTTTTATTATTTATGTTGAAAAATCGCCTTGAAAAAATAATTTAAAAAATGTAATAAAAAATGAAAAATCGGCCTTTAAGATCCAGAACTACATACATAGATGTGCCTTCTGACTAAATTTTGTACGTGCTCTATGTGCAACGGGCTGTTCGGAATAGCGTCGAGAGACAAACTCACACACACACTCTGGGTCAGATTTTTACAAAAAAAATAAGAAAAGTTACTTGTCGACTTTCACAAAACATTGATTTTCGTTTTCGGAAAATTCTTCTAAATGTATTGGATGAGTTTCAAATCGAATAGTTTTCTTAGTATTCGAAATTTAAGGAATATAATTGCAAATCAAAGCAAGCGTTTGATTTTCAGATGATTTTTAATACGAAATGAATAAAATCGCAAAAAATCAAATATAGCTGTACGAATTCTGCATAAACTTTATTGAAAAGAGAATAAAATTTACTATAGTGGGCTAAAAGATTGAAAACGGATCCTTTCTATTAATGCAGAAAATTCGTCTGAAAACGTAAGGAAAAAGGGGGGGGCGGTATGAAGACGTTTTTGCTAGGTAAAGAGATGGCCGTTTTGCGTTGACAAAGGTAGCGAAAATTAAACACCAGGTCCTATAAAAAAAACTCCAATTCGGGTAAACGAAGACTTATTTTATTTTCATGATGAAAGTCCAAGGGAGGGGTACAGGGGGAAAGCAATAAGGAGCCTCTTTTAAGACGTCAACACGAGGCTAGAGAGAGAGCAGGAATCTCGAATATACAGTTACAACTCTCTTGCTTGGCGGACTACAATATCGCCAATCTAAAAGTATTTTTGCGCCATGCACAAGAGGCTAAGAGAAACATTGGCTGGTATGTTCGCCAAAAACATACGGTAGGCTTCTACCATATTAATTGTGTAGAGGGGGCAGATTGTGGACTGCATACATTCCTGAGTCATGATAGACGCAGACTAATCTGTACATTGATACAGCTGCGGTTAAATGTGAAAAAATAAAAGTGTTTCTGGAAAAGCCTAGTAACAGATCGAAATCGTTAGGCGAAAAGGCATGAGAATATATTTTCTATAGCAGATGTTAGATCAAAGATGAACCGCTTTACCACAAAAATGCAGAATTGCCATACATCTGAACAAAAGGGTGTAAAGCGAAGATAATTCTAATGAATAGATTGCATGTAAAGTGATTTTAAATGATGAGTTATATTCATGCCCAAATAAGGAAATGTCCGAAGTTCAAATGCTTTAGTTTCTAACAGACAACAGTAACGTTTTTCTACAAGGTTAAATCGTATGTGTGTGAGACTCAAAAAGTGAAAATGGAGAGTGATTCACTGATTTTATTTTATTAAAGAGATGAGTACTTAGAATAATTTAATTTAAATGTGAAGGGCTGTTAATACAATCGATTTAGTTTTTAAATGTTGAATTTAATTTAGGGGCTGCACTGTTTGTCTATAGTGCACAAAATAAATGAGTTATTAAACAGAATTTTAATTGAAACTGTCTGGGGGGGGATGGAATGTAAACATATATAACGAGATAATCGTTATATATATCACCTGGGACACCGCAAAAAAAAAAAAAATTGTTGACCCGTGTGCATGGGCAAAACAGCAAGAAAAATAGTTACACATATAAATATATCTTCAAAACATAAAAGTTTTTTTTTTAAACAAGTTGCTGTCATGAACACAAAAAATCTCTTTCATCAATAGTTCAACAGTCCTAAGAGATTTTATGAATTAATATTTTCTAAATTAAGTTATGGATCTCCACCTTCAGTAAAATTTTCTTCAAAATTGCATACCATGGTATATATATTTTTTTAAATTGAGTCGACTCTGACAGCAAATATTTAAGCAGCATATAACTAAGCCATTGGCTGCACATCATCAAAATATTGATCCTGATTCGGATCATTTTATGAAAAACACAAGTACTAACAATAAAAAAATCTAATATATAAACACAAATGCAACACTAGAAGTAAAGAGTAAATAATAATAAGTGAAATGTGTAATTGTAAACTAATAAGTAATTGTAATATGATTTAAAAGAAATTAGACATGATTACAAAAATGTAATGTTTATGCATGCAGCATAGGATGCCAAAAAAAGAGGTGCCTGAAGCACTCCCATGAAAAAGGTGTCACCCTGAATCTTGTGTAGACCACAAGTATTATGGCGTCGGCTTAGGGCTTCAGCCTTATATGAGGAGGGAGTTTTGAGACTCATACAGCGCATGCTTATATGAGTCCCTGCTCCTCCGAAGACGCTAGTGGTCCTCTAAAGGAGCACACGTCGGTTTACAAGCAAAAATTGATTTTTTTGTGAATTGGAACACCAATTCCAAGGGGTTGTCTCTCAACACAATGAAGTTTTGGACCCTAAGGGCAATAATTTTGAACGGGAACAAAACATTCGAAAGGGAGAATTTAAAAAAAAAATAGATATATGTCACATATATATCAAATCAAAAAGGGGTAGACAATCCTAGAGTGAAGAGAGACATAAAAAAATGAAAAGTCATAATCAGGTTAAATAATACACAAATCGTATAATTAGAAGGTAACTAACTGGTTGCCTTACAGAAAATGTTATCAAATTACATGTGAAATTTTTTTTTTAAATAACTGCAATTATTAAATGTGTTAGTCATCACTTTTAACTGAAATGTAATCGTAAAAGAATGAGATGTAAAATAAATGTTAAACTGTAAATAATAGTTAAGTGTATGTAAATAACATAAATGTGTACAGTAAAATGAAAAGAGTGTAAAGTGATTCAAAATATTGTTCACAAGTGATCTTCGAAGAAAACAGTCATGGGCCAGCCATAATGTTGTCAAAGTTCTGTTGTAAACAACATACATACAACCTAGGCCTCTGGTTGTACACTTAGCATCACAATACATGTCATAAGAAAAAAATGTAAACAAAAGTATATTATTTTCTGTTTCTTAAATTATATGTATGTGGTTGATAAACATTAGGGAAGTTGTGATTGTTTAAGTGACTTGTAGCATCGAAAACATGTCCATATCGAGGTGGTGCAAGAAGTAACCTATCAATGTGTACACGAAATGCTGTATTATCAGCAGCATACAACCTCTTGATCGAGAATGACTCAGGTGAATGTTTGAAAGTTACAATGTATGGTCCAGTGTATTTAGGTTTGAATTTATCAACAGATTTTAAGTACACAATATCTTTGAGACAAATGGTTCTTAATTTAGCTTTTTGACCATAATGTTTATATCTTTTATCCTGTGCTGTTTTAATGTTATTGTAAGCCTTGTCATATATTTTGTGTAAATCTTCAAGTAGTTTATGTATTTCAGTATGTTTATCTAGAAAAGGTTGATTGCTATTCTGATCAAAAGTGTCAAAAATTAATGAAAGTTCACGTCCAAAGTGCAGAAGATTAGGAGTGAATAATGTCGTTGAATGTTTTGAACCATTATAGAGCGACTTGTGTATAAATATTGCATTTTCAAATGAGTGACCTTCTTGCAAAAGTATATTAACAGAGTATTTGATTGATTTATTGATTCTTTCCGAAAGAGCGTTGCTTTGTGGCCTCGAAACAGAGCTGTGAAGTACCTTAATAACTAGAGTATCATTAA
The DNA here is from genome assembly GCA_963932465.1 of Maratus speciosus. Taxonomy (NCBI): domain Eukaryota; kingdom Metazoa; phylum Arthropoda; class Arachnida; order Araneae; family Salticidae; genus Maratus; species Maratus speciosus. The sequence continues at coordinate 373,701,129 of OZ010788.1, read as the reverse complement.
AAATGTTGTATAATTGAGATGTATATTGGGGTCCTATGTCTGATAAGACAACAGAAGCTCTCCCAAAGGTGGTTATATAAGAGAATAAACATTTAACGACTTTAGCTGCAGATGTATCATTAAGTGGAAAAAGTTCAACATGCCTTGAAAAGTGATCTGTAATAGTTAAAATAAGTTTACCATTAGAAAAAGGTCCAACGAGATTTGTACTAATGGTATGGCCAGGATATCTGGGCGTGTAGGTGGGTTGTAAGGGTGCAGGAGGGGTTTGATGATGTTTACATTGAAGACATTTGACACATGAAGCTACAAAGTTTAGGGTGTCAACATACATGCCTTTCCAAAAGTATCTTGATGATAGGAACTCATAGGTTTTATTGAAACCAAAGTGAGATAAATGAGAGATTGTTAAAACTTTGCTTTTAAGAGAGTTAGGAACAACAATGTGATATGAAAAAGTGTTATTAAGATTGTTTTCCGTTTTTTAACATTAAAACTTTCGAATCAGGGTGTATGAAGTAAGTAGGATATTTTTGAGAAGGTCCTTTCTTCAGAATATCCTTGTAAACAGTGGACAAGGTGGTGTCATTTTTTTTGTTCAGTGCAGAAAGTTTCATTTGAAATTTCTAATAAAGTGTCTGGATTTGTTTGTTTACCAGATACAACATAGTTTACATATTTCTTAGTGGCACTTGAACATGAATTATTACTGTCTGGTGTATGATAGTCAACAATAGGTAATGGTTGAGGGTCATGGATAAGTTCAGGGTTAGTATCCAGAGTTTGTTGATTGTTTTCAAAAGTACAGCGAGATAAATAGTCAGCAAGGACATTTTTCATACCAGGGATATGTTTAAAAGTGTATGAGTACTCTGAAAGCTCCATGAGCCAACGAGAGATAATATCAGCTGGATTAGTAGTCTTGTTATATTTTTCTAAGGGTTTACTGTCAGAAAGTATTACGAATTGTCTGTTATATAAATAATATTTGAAAGCGGTAACAGATTTATAAATTGCCATGAGTTCTAATTTAAGTGCAGGGTATTTTTTTTCTGATGGCATAAGAGATTTAGAAAAAAATGCTACTGGTAAAAGTTGTTGATCATGCTCTTGTAATAAAACACCAGAAATAGCAACATTTGACGCATCTGTATTTAAATAAAATGTCTTGTTCCAATCAGGTAATCTAACCATGGGAGAATTAAAGAAAATTTTTTGTATTGTGTCCATGATTTCTTGATGTTTAGCTGTCCATTTAAATTTAACTTTTGGAGTAGTTAGGTTTATCAGTGGCTGTACTAACTCAGAAAATGATGGAATTAGAGACTTATAAAATGTAATTACACCAATGAGTCTTTTTAGTTGACGTTTAGTTGTAGGTGTGGGAAAAGATGTTATTTTTATGATATTTGACTGAATCGGGGAAACGGACTGATTTTCTACATGAAATCCCAAATAATCAATACTAGATTTATGAAATGTACACTTGCTAAGAGACAGGGTCAAGTTATATTTGGTTAAGATAGAGAGAATTTTTTTTTTTACTACACATTTCATCAAAAGAGTTTGCACCTACAATGAAATCATGCTGATATGTATATACACCATCTAATTGTAATTCATCAAGCAAAGAGTCCATTAAAGCTTGGAAAATAGAAGCAGTGTTTTTTAATCCGAACACTAATCTCTTGTATCTAAAAGAACCAAACATAGTATTAAATGTCAACTGATTTTGGAATTTTGCTGGCAAATCAATTTGATGATATGCCTGATGAAAGTCAAGAGAAGAAAAATATCGATACTGAGAAAGATTTGAAATGATGGTTTGAATTTTAGGTAGAGGGTAAGATGATCCTTGAACTATAGTATTGACCATTCGAAGATCTAAGGCGAGACGGAATTTTTGTTTACCAGTTCCGTCTGGTTTCTTTTTGACTAAAAGCATGGGACAAGCCCATTCTAAACAGTGGCGTTCAATAATTTTGGCATCAAGTAGACCTTTAATTTGTTCTAAAGTACCTTTTTGCAAAGATTGAGGAAGGGGGAATGGAAGAGTTTTTATAGGGTTGTCATTAATAAATTTCAAATCAGGTACAATCTTATCAGTATGTCCAAGTGTATTTAATGATTTTGAAAAGGCAGGATAATAATTAAGTAACAATTTAGTCATTGTATTTGCCACATTAGAACTTAAATGTGTAAGATCAAAATCGGTAGCTGACAAATCCTCTTTCCTCTTTTTTAATGTTTCATTAGATGCCTTGATAAAATTTAGGAAGTGTTGTTCTGAGTTATGATGCTTGTCTAAATTATCAGAGGGGTACTCAAGAATTTCCTCAACTTCAGATAACTGTCCAATTTTTGTGTGTTTAGGGTGATGAATGGTAGTGTCAGAATTATATTTAAGTGAAATAGAAAAGAAATGATTTAATTGTACAGGCTTCTTTTTGCGTTTAGATTTCCTATCCATTTGGATAATGGCATCATGACCTATTACTTCTTTTTTATCTGCCAAATATTCAAATAGATAATTTATGTCATGTTTGATATTATTGTTTGTGTAAACTGAGCACCATGTTTGCTCTTGGGGTTCTAGAATTATTTTACGGGTTAAGAAAACTTTTTGATTTGTCACCACTTCACATAAGGTGTTACATTGATTACTTTCACTGACTTTTGACTTAGTGTGTGATGTTTCAAGTGGAATAGACAAGTTGTTGTTAATGTGAATGCATTTATTGAAAGTATCAACGATAATGTTAAATTTACTAATGAAATCAAAACCAAGAATGCCTTCAAAACTGGAGGATTCAGGAATATCCACTATATAAAAGTGGTGCGAGAAGGATTTTTTTTTTAACTTAATGGATGCTCTTATACATGCAGAAAAAGAAATATCCGAATTGACAGTTTTAATATTTATGGCTGTTGATAGTTTCTTGTATTTTAATACAGGTTTAAGTTCATTAAATAAATTTTGTGAAAGTAACGAAATGCTACTTCCAGAGTCAGCCAATAGGGTGATTTTATGGTTTGCAATAGTGGCCTTTACAAGAGGGAGTGATGGAGAATGCGTATTAACACTACAATTGATGTGAACATTGTTATCGCCTTCATTTTCTGTTTGAGTTGTGATATTTCTTGCGATTTTAATGTGATGTGAAGTTTGGTGCCCGGTTGAATTGACTAACCTTTCTTTAGAGATCTTTGGTTCTGCAGGGTCAATAGGAAATGTTGCTGATGTTAAGTCACATGTTTGAGACACAAAATCATCAGCATAAAAATTGTGTCTCTGTTCTAGTTTTCCTGAGCCTGGTAATTGTTGCGTCTGTTAAAATTTTCCCTTCTCTGTGTATTAACTCTTTTCCATTTAAAACACTGATGGGCCTGGTGGCCATTGCGGAAACAGAGTTGACAAGTAACAACTTTTCTTTGTGGAAATTTGTGAGGGGAAAAACGTTTTGGGAAATTTCGTGTTTTGTAATTTTTCTTATAGCGCATCGCATTTGCGTTATACTTTGGGCTACCTTGCATATCATTTTTTTAAATTTCAGTTTTGGGTCCAGGAGGTGCAAGTGTTAACGCATAAATTTTTTTCCGAGAGTTACTTCAATTGTTCTTCAACGTTATTTTGAGATTTACTGACAGAGGGTAAGGAATGTAGAATCTTTTCGTTATGCAGAATTTCGTGCAACGTCTGTGCTCTTTCAACAGCAGCACGATATTCATTGACGCCTTCTTCTTGTAACTTTATTCGTATGTTAGCTGGCACAGCTTCCATAAATTTCATAAGTTTAATTGTGTTACGGGCATTTTCGTCTTTATTATCTGAATAGACAGTTGCGACTAACACGTTTAATCGGTGTGCCAATTTTTTAATTGACACCGCTGGTAGAAGAGATAAGCTCGAAAGTTCAACGCCAGCCACGCACTTGCTCGGAGGTGAGAAAAATACCGCAAATTCTTTTTCAAGCGTATCTAGATCATTGATTGTTTGAATTTCCGGATTCTGAGCATAAAATTTTTGCGCGGGACCAATTAACTTCCCTACAAGTACAGCAATGGTAGTCTGAGGGCTGTATTTGTTAATTTCAGCGACCGACCTAATTTGGTTAAAAAAGAATTTAAGCAACTCCGGATCTCCATCAAATTGGTTAATGTTGATTTGAACTTGTTTAGCGGACATGGTCAACGGTTTACCTAACACAAATTCTCTAATCAAAAATTGTTACTGAAATTCTGCATACATATCTAAATATAACACACATATAACAGATAAAAATGTAAATGAAATAAAATAATGAAATAAAATAGTATAATAATCACATTAAAAATAACACACAACTTAAAAAAATAAACAACAGGTCTTTTTTTTTTTTAACCTTTTATAGAAAAAATGGAGAAAAAGGAAAATTTATCCAGGGACAGAATTGAGTTTCTCAAAGAAAAATAATACCGTTGCTTATTTTAAGCAAAAGAAAGAGAAACAAAAATATTGCGCAATAGCTCCTATTTTATTTTTTTTTAAATGGATGAAAATGTACGTCTTTCAAAATAAAACTGGTAGGAGCAAGCAACTGAAATAAAAACTTATTTTATCTTTTTTAACAGAGAAAAAAATTGCTATCTGTCCTTGTTTCTCTAAAAGGACAGAAATTAAAAATTCTCTCAAGTTAAAATATTTTCAAGCCGAAAGGCAACCTAGAAAAAAAATATATGGGACAAAATATAATCTTCGTTAACTCTTTTTGAGAGAAAAAAAATTTAATATATTTTAATATGCATTAAGAGTTAAGTAGAGGTGAATGTATTTCATAATAACTCAGAATATTGGAACATTCAATGCAATGGGAAAAAAAAACTAATTATATTATAGTTATAAATATTATAATAGACAACACAAAATATCAAAAATAGCAATATCACTGTGTTTTCGTATCCTGTACAAAAACACAATAATATTAATAAAATCAATTATCAAGTACTTGTGAGTACTTATGGAGTAAAAAAGCATAAAATTGGAATGAAACAACTTTAAAAATTTTAAAAGAACCTTTCCAGAATTACCTGAAAAGAAAATTAGTCGAAAGGAAAGCAATTAAATGGGGGGAATGAAAAGATGCTTTCGTACTCTAAAAATGTGCTATTTTAAGGGACTGGTGCAGTATTTATTTTCACTTTTTTTGCACATTTATGACCTCTTTGTCAATATCATAAAAATTTGCTAGAAATTTATGTATGCGTGTGAATGAATCATTAAAACGATTCTTTGGCAGCAAATGACTTTTTGGAGAGATTTTTTTTATCACAAAATGCCTCTTGAATAAAGATGAACAACTTATAAAACCTCACAAAAGAACGTTGTTGGAGCACTTAAATTTCATAAACTCGTTGTAGTATGGAGGAAAGAAAAAAAATAAGCACACTTTTGAGAATTTTGAGGAGGCTGGCTGAATAAATAGAAATGAGAGCGAGATCCGTGATTCAATCGCTGACTCGCTCGAACGTTCTTTTCAACGAACACATGTATTTGCAGGGTTTTTTTTTTGCTCTGTAATCACTGTTTCACTGAACTGATGAATTCACACAAAATTTGTATCATTTTTCACACACGAAATATTTCTCAACGCGGAACTTGTCGAAGTTGTGACATCACCAATATTGCTATTATAAGGAAACATTTGCAGTTGATTTCTAATTTTAGTAGACTCTTTCACACGAAAACTTTCTTTAACACAAAACTTTCACAAGTATGATGCGATGATGGACCGGGGAAATGGTCCGAGAGACAGGTTGGCACGCCGGCAGATTTCTTCGGCGACGGGAGGATGTAAGGCAGGCAGATTTCTTCGGCGACGGGAGGATGTAAGGCAGGCAGATTTCTTCGGCGACGGGGAGCGTGTAGCTGATTCCAAAACTCCAGGGGTTGGCAAAGGGGGAAAGCAGACTAGGAAAGGAGAGAAAGATGTTTCTTCGGCAAGGGGCAGTTGACCGGGGCGAAAAGTTCACTCCATGATGAAATCCACGCAGCCGGTAAGCGAAGATACGCAGCACCTCTGGGAAGCGAAGAAAATCAGCGTGTCATTGTTTCCTTTTAGGTAACGGGGGCGCGATACTCGAAGCTCACAGCAACGGATCGGTGCGACGGCTGGGAGGAATCCATCGCTCCAAGAAGTCCAAGCAGAAAAAAAGATTGGAAGCAAGTACCTCTCCCTTACATTTTTTTTTTAATGGAGAAAAAAAACTGGTCAGGCGACCAATTTATATGAAGACTTTTTGCTAGGTAGAGAGATGGCCGTTTTGCGTTGACAAAGGTAGCGAAAATTAAACACCAGGTTCTATAAAAAAACTCCAATTCGGGTAAACGAAGACTTATTTTATTTTCATGATGAAAGTCCAAGGGAGAGGTACAAGGGGAAAGCAATAAGGAGCCTCTTTTAAGACGTCATCACGAGGCTAGAGAGAGAGCAGGAATCTCGAATATACAGTTACAACTCTCTTGCTTGGCGGACTACAATATCGCCAATCTAAAAGTATTTTTGCGCCATGCACAAGAGGCTAAGAGAAACATTGGCTGGTATGTTCGCCAAAAACATACGGTAGGCTTCTACCATATTAACTGTGTAGGGGGGGCAGATTGTAGGCTGCATACATTCCTGAGTCATGATAGACGCAGACTAATCTGTACATTGATACAGCTACGGTTAAATGTAAAAAAATAAAAGTGTTTCTGGAAAAGCCTAGTAACAGATCGAAATCGTTAGGCGAAAAGGCATGAGAATGTATTTTCTAGAGCAGATGTTAGATCAAAGATGAACCGCTTTACCACAAAAATGCAGAATTGCCATACATCTGAACAAAAGGGTGTGAAGCGAAAATAATTCTAATGAATAGATTGCATGTAAAATGATTTTAAATGATGAGTTATATTCATGCCCAAATAAGGAAATGCCCGAAGTTAAAATGCTTTAGTTTCTAACAGACAACAGTAACATTTTTCTACAAGGTTAAATCGTATGTGTGTGAAACTCACAAAGTGAAAATGGAGAGTGATTCACAGATTTTATTTTATTAAAGAGATGAGTACTTAGAATAATTTAATTTAAATGTGAAGGGCTGTTAATACAATCGATTTAGTTTTTAAATGTTGAATTTAATTTAGGGGCTGCACTGTTTGACTATAGTGCACAAAATAAATAAGTTATTAAACAGAATTTTAATTGAAACTGTCTGGGGGGGGGGGGGATGGAATGTAAACATATATAACGAGATAATCGTTATAGACGGTAAAATCGCATAAAAAATTAAATACAAGAAATGCAGTTAGAAATGTGCAGTCGGGCTTCGAAATCTAAAATTGCATACATGAGATGTGCCTTCGTACTAAAGTTTGTACGGGCTGTACGTGCTACGTACTCTTCAGAGTAACATAGATAGACACACTCTCTAAAACAAAGCTCTTTCCTTGTTGTTATAGATAGATTATAAATCGGCGGTTGGGTCTGGGCGGGTGGGTCAACCGTCGCGGCGATCAGCCTCTTTCCGTCCGCAGCCTTTTATTCTACTACTTATTCCGACACTTTTGCGGAATCTAGGTCCGTAGTTCCCCAGACACGTCCCGAGTGTAAGAGATTCTAGCGAAAGCGATAAGATAGCGATAAGATAGCACCTATTTCCGTCCGCAGCCCTTTATTCTACCTCTTATTCCGACTCTTTTGCGGAAGCCACATTGAACAAAAAACTCGAAAATTGAAGCCGGAGAAATTTAAAACGAAAATTGCTCAAATTAAAGACACCGAAAAGCGGGAAGCGAGGTCTTGGGGCCCCGCAGCTACCGACCAAACTCTGCTACGTCGAGCTTATTATTAGTCTTAGTCGGCGGTTGGGGGTGAGCGGGTAGTATTTTGGGCGGTCTACTTGTAATTCGTCACGATCTCTTTGTGTGCTTAATTCTGTTACTAAACGTGTTGAGCTTACGTTTATGTTATTATAATTGATGAGTTGATTCTGTTGATAATGTATTGAGAAAATTCTGTGATTTCTCTGAATAACTAGATGATTTTAAATTGGACGGCATAGGAATTTTTAAATGAAATCACTCGTCAACATTTACCGAGACCAATTTCATACTTTTTTTTTTTTTAATTTCATTATTTTTCAGTGCTTAAAACTGTTGTTCAAGTTCAATTAATTACATATTAATGTCCCGTTACATCTAGAATTGTAATACAACTTAATAGAAAAAAATTGTATTGCTGTGACAAGATTCTGTATTTAGTATATTTTTTTTTTCAGAAATTATTAAAAATGATGAGTGCTGCTACAAAGCGTTTGTTGATTTCCCTTTCTTTTTTTTTCTTTTAAATAAAAATTTTAGTCCATAAATTCTTTACAACACAACAAAAATTTCTTTTTAATAATTATAAGGACACCTAATGAGACAGTAAATATTTGGCGTTATATGTTCCATTTTAAGTATTGTAAAGTCATTTGGCGCGTCACAAATGTAAATATAAAAAATAAGGCAGACTTAAAAATCCAATTTTGAAATTATTTGCGAAGCAGTCGCGAGAGCTTTATCGGTATGCCGAGAACGCATATTGTCACATAGTTGTGACATTGTTACTTTTCTCACTTTATCGTTACAGAAAAAAAATGAATTATTTTAAAATATTAGGTTGTAGCAAAAGTTTTCCGCGAAATCCCCATTACATAATACTAATTATAATACATATAATGAGCTATAATTTTATATATAACCACCATTCCGCCAAACCTTCACAGGGTCATATGATACAACACTAGTTCCTAAAGCTGTACACTTTATTCGGTGACATTCTGTAGCTGTCTTTTTGCAATAGAGATGGAATTAAGTGATGGTTCTAATCTGGTAGCGTGATAGTTGCATTTCAGATACCCTGTACTTAATGATAACGATATCTGTTTACAAACTTCACAACACAGTGTGAAGTACACACAAGCTATTTCATATGCCAAAAATCGTTTGACAAAATATGAGCAAACATGTCAACGCGAACTGTTTATAGAGACCGTATTAGCTATGGCGGGAAACTTTCGTTAAAACCTGATATTATTTTTCAAAAATTATTTAAACTAATTCAACTTTAAGTGTAAAAAACATAACTAAGTGCATAAAATGTTATCGATTATTTTATGTCACCAGTATCTCAAAAAAGGTCTTTTCCTCCCCCTTAAAAAGCATCCTGCGACACTTGGAATTTATCCTGTTGCCTTCGATATCAGCAATAAATTATGATAAAAAATTGTTGCAGTAAATGTATCTTGTTAATATTTTTTTCTAAACAATAATACAAAGCTAAAAATCTCTCTTAATTTAATATGCAAAAAATGTTTCTGGGAACTATGGTAGGATAACCACGTTTTTGAGCCATATGTGCCATTTATGCAAATTTTCACAAATAGTTTTCGAATGATGACGTTAACTCAATATTACAAAGATCGGTCAGCAGTTTTATCAGATTCCCTGTTACTCTAAACATTCTTTTATATAATTTTGTAAATTTAGTTCTAAGTCTCATTTCATTTTCGTATATCATTTTAGGTTTAACTATGGTATTTCAAATACATTTTTTAAATTATTGTTATTGTTATTGCATTCCTTTTCTGAATCTGCAACAGGGTAAAAATTTTGATTTGCATATTAATTAAAATTCATCTATTTACGGACAATTATAAGTTGATCCTATAAGTTGATACATGAGTAAATATCAGTTAATTTGTAAGAAGGCCACAAAAAATTATCTTGTCTGTGCCCTCGCATGCATTACGAAATCCGTGTTCAAGATATTCCCCATCATATTTTTAGGTATATAAATAATAATTTAAGATCGCAATGTGACTTTACACCATGGTAGTTTAGTGGTCACATTTGTGATAGAATGTAAGGGATTTGCAGTGTAAGGACTGCAAATCACCTAAGTTTAAACATTCGGTACAACACGAAAATTAAAAAAATTGCCATATTTTTTATATAAACTGTTTTGGCCATTTCTAGATGTTTTTGAAGCATATCACATTTTAGTCACAAAGTGACGTCTCCGAATGGTCCCAGCTCAGTTACAGATGTTATGTGACGACTTTCGCTTGAGACATCATTGCCACTATGATTGTTGTATGGAATAGCTTTCCAAGTTCTTAGTATGGAATAGAAAATGTATTTCGAAAATTCTAAAAGATATATCTTACTATTAATAAACTATATCTTGTTATTTATACATCACTCCTCATACATTGAATTAAAGATTTTTATGAGAAACCGCGCTTCCTAATGTAACATAAATATTAAAAAATATATATAAATTATTTCTCATTCACCTGGTAAGCGGTATTTCTTTTTACAATATTTGTTGCCATAATTCACATTATGGAAAGAGAAATAATTATATTGGATAGCACACAAAACGGATCTTTCACAAAATGTGTTATAAATTTGCATTTAAATGAAATTCTGGATTTTTAGGAGTAACGTATTTTATATTCGAAGCTGTTGTTATGTTTCCTTGTTTAAATTTTAATTAATTTTGAATCCTTGTTTTATTCTACTGGATAATTTTTTCTTAGATGTGAAATTTCTAAATTAAAGGATGAAAATATTCTGCAAAAATTTTACTTGCTTTTCGTATTATCCAAAGCGTTTTAAGGTTTGAACTCAAAGTTGTGTTTTATAATTGTCAAAAAATTCTGAATAAAATGTATTAAATCAAAACAGCTATATTTAAAATAGGAAGGCGTGGATATTATTTTGAGTAAACTTTTGAGGCTCATAAAAAATGCTTTTATTTTTTTTTTTTTGTTTTAAAAGGGGCATTTACTGTGATACACAAGGAAGAAATTTATTAAAAGAAGCAATTGATTTATTTACCGGAAGCTATATTTGGATGTTTAACAGAAAACTAATAATATGGAACAAGTCATACATATAATAAATATCTAATTAAAACACATGATTACAGGGAAAACGTTTGGCGAACGAAACACATAATTGGATTTAAACTTACCAACTGTGTTAGACTGCTTCGCAAAACAGATAATAAACAAATTCCTACATGGCACTATTAGGGTCCACAATATAAAAGGTATTGTAATTATTAAACTTTTAATGCATGATTTTTTTAGAATTGTGTTTTTATCCTTATATTAAGTATTGACACCAAAAAATTAAAGATATATTTAATATAGGCTTTATTTAGTAGCATATTTTTTGTTTAAGATTTTTACAGGATTAATATTTCTATATAAAAATAGTGTGGTGTTCAGAACTTAATTTATTTATTAAAAGTTAAATAAAAAGTTATGCAGATATGCATCACTACTGACTGAAGGGTTAAGATTATAGATCAAATATTCTTTCTAATAAAGAGTTCACTATAAATAAGAATGTCCGATGTGTTTATAACCATAAGCAAGAAAATCCTTGCCGACCCATTTTATCATGTTTACTGGACGTGTCTTTTCTCGATTGTCAGCATTGCAGTAAATCGAAGAAATATTAACTGACACAAAATTGTATCTCAATCAATACATACTATTATTAAGGAAGTATTTCATAAAATAAATCAATTATTGATTTCCAGATTATTTTTAAAAGTTTTAATATGACTATTATAACAAAAAGAAATGGGAATTTTCCTGTTTACTTTTCTTGAGAAAAAAATCTCTTTTTTTTCATAAGTCTCACGGTTCAAACGCAATCGAATACGACAATTAGTCAAATTTTATTTTTAAACTAATATATTACAACCCCCGTCAAAAAAGACGGAATGTTGATCTGCATTTCATTTTCGTAAGACTTCATACAGGCAAGCATTATGAAGATTTTATCATTCAAAGGTTTAAATTGTAGAAAAGTACACTTTAAAAACTAAAAATGATTTCTAGATGTATAAATAAGGAGGATATTTTTTTACTCAATATTAAATTTCTGGAAATGTTCAGTGATCAATAAAAAAACTATTCTAATCTTTAGAGTTATTAAATGAAAAACCAGGGAAAATTACGTCATGTGGATAAAATCATATCAATTTTTCTACTTAGTTTTATTAATGAAATCTTTTCAAACGTATGGTATATACGTATTTTTATGCTTTATCCAAATGTATTCAAATATATATATATTTTTTAATGCAATGAAAAAAAATTCATAAAGTCGCTTATAAACATATATACGTACTTTTATGTTTAACCACAATGTATTCAAATAGAAAAAAAAAATGTTCTTTTTAATCGAGTAAATGTCGCTATAGAATAAATATACCGTTTATTTAAATTTCTAATACACACTCGATGTCTCTGCACACATTCGATGTTGTTGTTTTTTTTTTTTTCAAAAACTATTAACAAATAAATTTTAAACATAGAAAGCCTTACATTTTTAGTTATTTTCTTTTACAATTTGTTTATGAAAATACAGGTCACAACTTTGGTAGAGCAATACATTACATTTTTGACACTTCATGCGAGTTTTTTTAACATATTTTACATCTAGATCGTTTGCCCGCACTCAAAATAAAATGATTTATACCATCGAAACGCACACTACTATTCACAGGTTCATAGGATCAGCTACTGGGATTTTTTTTCAATTTCTGACATCAGTAATGCAGTTGTTATAAGTAGTAAGAAAGTTATTTGGGGCATTTCTCTTTTGAGCTCTCTATGTATTCTCCACGCTGTGACAACAGGCATGTATAAAGTGAATGTAAAAAATGACCACCATGACGTTTTACCTTTGATACGAGACCAAGAATTGCTTAAAAACGATCTAGGAGAACACCTCCAATATACTTATTATATTAAAATAATAAGACTATAAAATTCACCATAAAATCAAAACAATGCATATGACGCGTTTCGAGCATGAAAATTTACAGGCCGTCATCACCGTCATCAAGTGGACAAGGTCACAGCATTTTTGTGATCTTGTCGGCTTACGGACATGTGATTACAGTGGTTACCGTCAGTAGATAATGGGTTAAATATGCTACAAATCTTCTGAAGAGCGTACCGTCGAGTTTCCTGTAGAAAATATCTCATAATTGTATCATCAAAAAACATACTGAAAAGTTCATACGGAGATTTTGTAACTACATCTAAGAACGTCTCTCCTGTCTGTTTGAGGGAATAGGTAACAGGCTTGCCGCTTTCCAGTTAAATTTGTATTCAACTTTTCTTTTCTTTTCTTCTCATTTTATATTATTTGCCTTTTCCTTGATTTCGATCTTCGCTGTTCCCTTTTTTATCAGGCTTTAACTATGGAATCAGAATTCTGCCGGACCCTCTTGTCCGGTTTCGTAGCGACCTCGGTTCGCCGACTAACGAGCATCTTAAATCCGTCTGATCTTTGTCACTTCGAAATGAAATCCGATGTTAAGCTGTTAATTATTTTCCAAGCTCAGAGATGCGAAAATGCCCATCAGAAATTTAATTTTAACTGCTGTCGGTACTTTGTCATGGAAACTTGTTGACATTTCTTGTTGCTTGCATGATTGCGTTTTGAGAACTCAAAACCACAACTCACATTTACATATTTACATGTTTTTTCTGATTTTTTAAATCTAGTATAGTTAGAAAAATAAGCTGAATAAAATATGTTGATACAACTCAAACAACTATATTAATAAAATAAAATTAACTAGTATAGAATGCTGAACGAAAAATAAAATGAGCTAACACTTAAAATTATATAAAATGTAATACGTATCTTGTTTTATTTTCAATTTAATACGAAGTATTAAGCATAAGCATGTATAAAAATATACATACGAGATGATGGTGTTAAGTTCATGGCTTTGACTAGAAAGGAGATAGCTAAAGTTAAGAAATTAAACATTTATCCAACTTACTCTCCCTTGAGACTGATGCACTTGTTACATTGTTATTGAAGGATTTTTAGTCATCTGAAATAAAAGTCGTGTCAGTCTCTTTCACATTTTCAATGTCCTCAAAATAATTACCCTTAAGGTGTTTCTTCAAGTTTGGAAACAGGTAATAATCTGTGTGCACTAGTACTGGTAAGTAAGTAAGATGATTGACAACCTTTAGGCACAGAGTTCTCAATTTGGGCGTGTAACGAGTTACAGTGCCATGTAAGAAAGATACCTTTTTGTCAACTTCCCCCGGTGTTTATTATTTATTACCTCCTTCAATAGGTCCAGCAGACTAGCTTATTATTATCCTGTTATACTAAACCACTAAGTTAGGTAGTTATCTCACTACCATAATGCCATTTTTGTTCCAGAAAACTGACGACATGAATTTTTAGGAAGATTTCTGTGTGCGAAATTTCTACAGCCGCTTTGACTCGCTGTGGAGCCATTCTTTTGATTTGTCCTTTGTTCCCGGATCATAGATGTAAAGCCAGATTTCATCGTCCGTTACTAACCCAGCCAAAATGTCCTGTTCACTTTTAAAAATGGCCGTAACGGTTTTGGATTTCTGAACTCGTTCCTTCCCCTGATCACTGTTTAAACACGTGTATGGGGATATATCCAGTATCTGAGCTATCTTTTGCCAGATATTCGCCGGTCCTCAAGAATTAGCTGCGGGGTTCTTTCTCAACGAAGAAATGGCCAGTCTTGAAACGAGATGTCCTAATTTTCACAGTGGGGTAGGAAGAACACTTTTGTAGCAATGTTTGTGACAATTCAGTGTGAATGAACTTTGTTGATTTTGATGTAGAAGCAAAAGCTTCATGACCCCTTCTGACTCCAAAAATTGAAACGTTCTTGTTCCTATCTCAGATTTTACTTGCAACTGGAAAAAATTCTACTAATCAGAATCACCTGATATTATTATAGTTGCATACTAATATTTTTAACTTTCCAATGAGACGAAAATTATTTTCTATTTCATGTATAAGTAATGAAATCTAGGGACGTTTCACAAGCCCTGTATATATACATGTATATTTGTCTCCAGATTTTTCTGTTTTCTTTTCATTTTCTACAAATCAAAGCTAAGAACACTTAGTTATGACATTTATGCTTATTTTTCAAAGGAATAATATTAATACAGTTTAACTTGATTGATAAATGTGTAGTATAGTTTTCAAAATAATTTTTATAAATATTCATAAGATACCGAAATAGACAATGAGTTATTATTTAAAGGAGATGGATTCGTTATTTTATAACAGTATACAAGTATATAATAATATATTTCTTTCTACTTTTATGTTTTTTTCAATAGCTACAAATAGTTTATGAGAACACTTGGTTAAAAATTTAAGCTTATTTTTTGAAGATATTAATCTTATGTTACTTGATTGTTTCAATATAATTGCAATTTTTTAAGAAGATTTATAAGATACCAAATTTTTAAATGACTTATTATTTAAAAGGGACGTTCATGTTACTTCAAATCTTTATTTTATTTGTAACATCGGAAATGACAAAAAGCTCCAGTTCATGAACCGAAGTTAGAACTCTGGAAACCTCATTTCAGTCTTTGGATAAATCAATTTTACTCCATAAAAATTAACATTCATTATTTTTTTCTTTTTAATAAGATCTATCTTCTTAATGTTCTATGTAAGCAGAATATGTACAGCTTATTAAAAATGTTGAAAAATGTGATATTTTATTTGTCTTTCATGTAAGTAAACAAATAAATCTAAGGTGCAAAAAAATACAAAACGATACAAACGAATGATTTGAGGTGTAGAAGTCAAAACATAGAGGAATGTTTTGAATACATATTATTCATTGAAATTTCTTTAAAATGAAAAATCTTGCGATAGGAACTTTTTAGATAATATGTCGAATTTACATGGGATTATCCCTATATTAAGAAAACCCTTAACATAAAATGCATATTAATCCTTTAGCATCATAAAAACAGCTTGGAAGGAATAAAAAATGGAAGGATGAAATTATGTATCTAATGATTTTACATTTGTATATATATAGAATATCTGAAATCCCTTTGTTTGTGTTATGTTCGAAAAAAATATCGACAGTATGTAAATGAGACTGAATAAATGATTTCTATACAAAGAAGCAACAAACGATGTTGGAAAGATTGAAGATACAATACAAAGATTATGTTCGGGTAATAAATGGTAGAATATGTTACGGTGTTATTTCTATCGCAAAAAAGTAACAAGAAGGCGTTTATTGGAAAAATAGTATAAATAATACTTTTATGTAACTGTACACTTTAAAAAAGACATATTTTTATTTATCTACTTAAATATACAGATGGGTGACAAAATAATACGAACATCTATGTCACCAATGGATTATGAATTGCAACTCTTCCATAAATGTTTGAAGCATGAAGTTCTTTTTGGAAAATTTTTGCTAAAATAAGATTCTGGAGATGACTATGTATCTCTGAAGTTATCTGGGATAAAGATTGCCTGCGCTTTCCGACCGCTATGCGGATCAACTCTCTTTTATCCCTCTCAGAAAGCTTTCTTTTCCGTCCAATGTTGTACTTACTGCATTTTGGTTATGCTTTCATAACGGCTGACACAGTACTCCTTGCACGCCCCATATATTTGACTGTTTCCGTCAGGGAGCAACCAGCGCACCGCATTCCAACAATCGTTCCTTTTTCGAACTCTGGCAGGTCAGACATTATTGATATTTCCAGAGCGTAAAGAAAGCGCATGCAATACCTATGACTGATGTTGAGCGACTGCCACCTTACCTTTTACAACCAGTAGGTGGCAGAATTAAGTGCAAAGTGACATGCATGTTCTGCCCCTTTGAAAGGGACCATGCCTTTTTCATGGGTGTTCGTGTTATTTTGTCACCCATCTGTAATATTACCACGAACAACAAGTTGGAAATTGCACGTCAAACGTGGCAAATGAAGTGCGCTCGTACTATAACTAGTTTTATAAATATTTTTTGCAACGCATATTTTACTAAATGTATATTTTAGTGCACTTCATAAGTGCATATCAATTTCATTCTGTTCGAGAGGTTGTAACATCATTAAAATGCACTCGAATTATTTTTGTTTTTCAAATTGGCCGTAATGTAATGAAAAACTTTTGAATGTCCCTGTAATTAAACTATACATTCGATTTTCGTGAAATTTGAAATGACTCGACAAAATTTTGCAACAATTATATATTTAAAATTCCAGACCATTCGATTGGGTAGTTTTTGGTCTGTTATATGCAGACGGACAAACAGAAAGACAGACGTAAAGACAGACAGACAGAAAGACTACTATAAGTGCTAAATTATATAATTACGAACGTACCTAAAAAGATACAATTATCTCTTCCGAGATATATGCGATTCCGTAAAGCGTTCAATATTATCGAAAAACAGCGACCTCCACGGACACTTTCTCTTCGAATGAGGACTTTTGTTTTTGCCGTTTGGCAACATTAACTTTTAGTTTAGAACCATCGAAGAATCTTTTGAAATGAGATGTGGGTATTTTTCCCCCATCAATATGATAATTATTTCGTTCGCTGTTATTCTACAGTCCTGTACATATGTAAACATATTTTGTGCAAGTCCAGGTGATATAAATAATACAAAAAAAAAAAAAAAAAAGAAATTTCCTCTTCATTGATGTGGTCTGTTATCTTGTAAAATTTATTAGTTGCCGAATCTGTACTCGAATGTCAAATATTTTTCTGCTTCAAAAATAAGTCGGAAATTCCTTGAATCGGTAAGCGTTTTTTACTTAACATTATTGCTTTTTATGAAATAAGTTAGTGTATCTGATATTTCTATTTCGTTAACTCAGAAGCCGATATGTTTACGAGGTTTAAAGATGCTGTTTTAAAATTAACGTTTCTTTTTCTGCCACTGATTTTCGAAAACATTTCCGAGGATATTTTATTTGTTAATCAGTTTGCACAAACCGGAATATTGGATTTCAATATTCAATCATATATCAAGTAAGCTTTCTCAGTTGCGTAACAATTTATACATGCAAGAGAAACAAAATATGATTAATGTTAATGATAATGCTTTTACTTTATCATGTTTCTCTGCAAAACACGTTTGCTGAAAATGAAAATGTTTACTTGAGAAATATGTACACCTGAAAAACTTATATTTTAGGTTAAGAAAACTAATTGATACTATACAAACTACTCAGAAACGTTTCTGAAAATCTGTGCCAGCAAAAGAATTATTTTTTTACTAATATTTCTATAAAATCTAATTATAATTTCTATAAAATGTAATTTTGGAGGTTTTGAAATACAAAGAATGCTTTTCGTAGTCATAGGTAACTGGAAAGAGGTCATTGTATTTTGCCGTTTGTGGCTATATTATATCTTCCCCCCAAAAGGGACCGATTGTCTTTTTAACAGTGTACCTCAGACATTTCTTAAAACCTACATTCAAAACAATAAAATCATTATATAAAAATAATTCGTTATTCTACATGTTAATAATTTAAATTAACAATTCAAACGGTTCTCGTGAAAATATTTTTCTCCACTCACTAACATGAAACTTTCTGGTCAAAAATCTGGAACCATTTCATACACATGCCGTGACAACCGGAGTTATTTGGAATCAAATGGTGTATTTCATTTTTTGATAAATGAACTTCATTTTGAGTTATAAGTGAATCATATGACTTGGTGTTACGTTTTTCATATTTCTCTGGAAATTTGTTTGCAAACGCAAACGTTTACAATAATTTCTGAAAGGTGTTCTGCTTATACCAAAAAGTAGAAAAGAAAACCTTTAATATTGCATAGTTTCTGAATAGGAACATCTCCCTAACATATGATTTATAGAATGAAATTGAATTTAGAAATTTGTCAGGAAATTGCTCTTGTGGATTTGAGAACAGCCTGAAAAATAGTATCAAAACTTCAATCATAATCTGGCATAAACCAAGTTATAATGACAAATATATATATATATATATATATATTAGGGTGGGCCGAAAAAACTTTTTTTTTTATTTTCGATGATGGGTAGTGCGGAAAAGTGACCACTAGTGGCACCAAGTTCACACAAAAAATTTGAGATTTTTAGGCCTATTCCTATATTTGCCGCTTTTGGCTTGAAGTTTTGCTAAAATGCTGATTTTTGAACTTTTTTAGTAAAAATTTTAAAAATGTTAAATTAAACTTATTTTAATCGTATTTACTTGAAAGGGAATATTTAATGTTCCGAATGTATAAATAAGCTCTGATAATGTATTATTTATTTGCTATGTGTATTCTAAATTAGACGATTTTTATAGCCTTTTCGCTTTTAAGTGAACAAAAATTGCATGTATTGTTTAAATCTTTCAACGTTTTCTCCCTTTTGTCCTGTTTATGTCCCTTGGTCTTCATTATTTTTTTCGATGCTTTAAGGGTCATATATTTGGGTGACGGACAGCAGAATCCCTCAGAAACAAATCTGGAAGGAGAGAAGGGGGTGAGACAAGAACTTAAGCGAACGCAGTGACTCATCACGATGTTGGGGGAGTGAAGCAGGAAATACAAGAGGGGAGAAAGTGCGATAAGGGATGCTTATTATTTTCAGTGCTCAGTTTCCCTGAGACATGGCAGACGCTGTGTTAGACAGGAATATGCATTTAGGAGAGTTTGGCTTTAAAGGGCCTGGTTCAAATTCAGATTCAGTCGAGCTGCTTGCTTGAAAGCTCCCACTACTTGAATCTTCCAACAATATAACAGTCTTCCATCTAGATCTAACTCCACTCGTTGAAGGCTTTGTCGCAGAACCACTATTCCTCGTTGAAATTGTATCCCTTTTCATTTTCGCGATATTTTCTTTGCAAGAGTTTTGCTTGTTTTTAAATCAATATTTCCGATAAACATTTTTCGAACAGTTCTTTGATCCTTCAAGAAGTTCACCTCCCGATGTGGAACTTTACGTCTGATGTCACAGCTACAATTGTTCAAGCCTCACTTACAAGCTGCAATGTCAGAGAGGTTTCCGCATTTTGTATGAAATCTTCGCGGATAGCCTTGCCTTTAACGCGCGTATGATTACAAGATTTCTTCAATGATCTACATTCATTGTAATAGTTTTTAATCTTTCCGTTAATTGTTCGTTGGGAAACCACTGGTATGGAAGATTTTATCCAGAGCCTCACTTACAAGCTGCAATGTCAAAGAGAGAGGTTTCCGCATTTCGTATGAAATCTTCGCGGATCGCTTTGCATTTAACGCCCGTATGATTACAAGATTTCTGCAATGATCTACACTCATTGTAATAGTTTTTAATCTTTCCGTTAATTGTTCGTTGGGAAACCACTGGTATGGAAGATTTTATCCAGAGCCTCACTTACAAGCTGCAATGTCAAAGAGAGAGGTTTCCGCATTTCGTATGAAATCTTCGCGGATCGCCTTGCCTTTAACGCCCGTATGATTACAAGATTTCTCCAATGATCTACACTCATTGTAATAGTTTTTAATCTTTCCGTTAATTGTTCGTTGGAAAACCACTGGTATGAAAGATTTTATCCAGATTTCGGAAACTTTTTCACCTACCATTTTAATAATATCATCCACTGGTTGAAGATAAATATCTCGATTTTCTTCTATCCAAAAAGCAATGTATTGCACGAGAAAAAGGTTTTACTTTTGCACTGAACAAATGTCACAGGAAACCGAGCACTGAAAAATAATAAGCACCCCTTGTCGCACTTTCTCCCCTCTTGTATTTCCTGCTTCACTCCCCCAACATCGCGATGAGTCACTGCGTTCGCTTAAGTTCTTGCCTCAACCCCTTCTCTCCTTCCAGATTTGTTTCTGGGGGATTCTGCTGTCCGTCACCCATATATATGACCCTTAAAGCATCGAAAAAAATAATGAAGACCAAGGGACATAAACAGGACAAAAGAGAGAAACCGTTGAAAGATTTAAACAATACATGCAATTTTTGTTCACTTAAAAGCGAAAAGGCTATAAAAATCGTCTAATTTAGAATACACATAGCAAATAAATAATACATTATCAGAGCTTATTTATACATTTGGAACATTAAATATGCCTTTTCAAGTAAATACGATTAAAATAAGTTTAATTGAACATTTTTAAAATTTTTGCTAAAAAAGTTCAAAAATCAGCATTTTAGCAAAACTTCAAGCCAAAAGCGGCAAATATAGGAATTGTCCTAAAAATCTCAAATTTTTTGTGTGAACTTGGTGCCACTAGTGGCCACTTTTCCGCACTACCCATCATCGAAAATCAAAAAAAAGTTTTTTTCGGCCCACCCTAATATATATATATATATATATATATATATATATCGAATATGAGAATAACGCTATTGACAAACTTCTTGGACTCTTTTTTATTCTTGGACCATTTGTATTGAGAAAGCTGTAGAAATATACCATAATACATACAAGATATAAAATCTTACAAACATATAAATTTTTATTTTACTGCATAAATATTTTATATCCCGTATTCGCAAAATAGCAATCTTTATCTCAAACGCTTCGAACGTTTACCTGAAAATAATGATACAGTGACAATAATCCCAAACCTTTTGTTTTTCTCTATAATAAATCTTCTAGATCCCCTATAAATCCAAAAAAAGAGCAATTTTTCTGATACTAATCATATATAGTGCGGTAGAAAATTGATTTTATGTTTTAAAATATGATATATTAATATTTAAATTAAAAAAATGCTAATAATGTTCAATCATAACACCCGAATCCATAAACTATTTTATTATTGGTTCCTAAATTTCCAAAACGCCGTCTAACATTAATTTTGGTTTAAATCTTCAATAATTCATAATTTATTACTCTTGTTAAAAATTATGTTACATAATTTTCACTTCATGATGTATTGACAAACCGATGATAAATATATAATACATTTATGGTACTACATTTGTTTACAAATGAGCATAGGCAAAATTCCCTAGAGAAATTTTAATTTCCTTTTGAATTTCAGATGTTGTGTTTTTAGGTAGTATGTGTTGATACAAACATTCAGGTCCTATTAAAATGGGAAAATTTATTTTGGTCTATTTCATATATGCTAGTTATTAACAAACAAATTGCAACATATTCATTATTTAAAATTTATTAATTATATCATTATTTTAACCATTAAAACAGCATTTATATCCACACTTCTCAATTTTCACCATTTTTTAAAGTCGTGTTCTAATTATAATAAAAATCACACTATAATGCAAAATAAATATTATACAATTATAATTTTAAGGAAGTATAAAAAAGGTTATTTTATCGTTTTCTTTTATGATTACAAACAACTAAAAACAAGTCATACGCATATATTTTTTTTCTCCAATGAGTTATCACTTCAGTTAGATAAATGAAAGCTTACAACTTTGCTAACATTTAAAATTTCGCATAACTTAAATATTAGAAATGTCATAGATATACATAGATAGAAACACATATCATATTTTGAAAAAATCGCAAAACATAATATATTACAGTTTAAATTTAATAATTGCACATAAATTACTGAGGCTCAAACTTTCGAGTAAAATATATTATTAAATAAAGTAATTGATATACATTTTATTTAAGATATAAAATATAGGTATAATTTTACACTATGCAGTTTTAAATTAGAATAGCTAACATATAACAATTGATTATAAATTGAAAAGTATAACATTTATAAAACATTTTGCCTCTATATATTGAAAAAAAATCACTGAATAGTATTTGAAAATTGTGCGGCACATATTTATTTTGTAATTCATATGTATGCGCGCTCTCATCTATTTAAAAACTAATATGTATTAGGGAGGCTGGAATTTTCATGTAAGTTTAAGTACTGTTCTTCCAAAAGGGATCAGGAAAAAATTAATAATGAAAATTTGGTTTATAACTGAAGATATATTTAAACATTCATTATCATATTTACGATAGAAGCAGTAATGCTTACACATTTCGCCAAGAATATGAGACAAAAAACGAAATGAGATACACACAGATGCCACTGATAAGTTTGCATTTCACTACCAAGCTATAATAATTTTGATATATTTCTAAAGCTTTCTCGATACAAATAGACCACGAAGAAAATTGTTTGTCAATAGCGTTATTCATATAGAAGAGGAGTAATGGTGGCTCTGTGTATCTATATATAAGGAAAACGCTCCAAATGTCGGTCACACCTAGTAGTCGATCACATCGATATAAATTGATCCATGAATAGTTAATTTTTGATTCCGAATGAAATATTAAATTTTCTTTTTCAGCCATCTATTTTCCATAAGTCATAAGCCATAATCTAAGATTTGTGGGTATTTATATTGTATTAATAATAAGCTATTCATTTTATGAATTATTTGAAAACAACGTTTAAACACACAATAAAAACAAGCAGATTTGACCATACATATACGCTTCGTGAGTACTAGGACTCACATCCTCAGTGTAAAAACTTTAAAAACAATATCCCCCCAACTGCATGTACGGTGAAAAAACCCAAATGACAAAACATAATACCAAAAGACCATCAAGTTCTAACAGCCAATGAAATTAATGCGGAAGTGAAGTGTCGTGACACAACAAATCCATCCAGAAAGTTGAGATGTATGGTGTACTCGATAAATCATTAACCATTGATTTATCTAGTACACCATACATCTCAACTTTCTGGATGGATTTGTTGTGTCACGACACTTCACTTCCGCATTAATTTCATTGGCTGTTAGAACTTGATGGTCTTTTGGTATTATGTTTTATCATTTGGGTTTTTTCACCGTACCTGCAGTTGGGGGGGGATATTGTTTTTAAAGTTTTTACACTGAGGATGTGAGTCCTAGTACTCACGAAACGTATACGTATGGTCAAATCTGCTTGTTTTTATTGTGTGTTTAAACGTTGTTTTCAAATAATTTATATTTTCACACAAGTTCTGTACTTATTATTCATTTTATGATTGATGTCATGTAACCACCTTTCGTAGATTTTCCTTAACTGACGACACATTTTTCAAAAGGTAAGTATTAATTTATTTTTTATTATTTTTTTTAATTAAAAGGCTCCAATATTAGTAGGATTAATAAACTTATGATTTTTTTGTATAAAAGTAAATAAATGTGTTAGTTTTAAATAATATTAATGGGACCGACTATTATGCGTTATATACTGCTTTGATGTTTATTTGTCAGGCACCAGGCGCTGCCTAGTGGGTAATAGTCCATTTTGCATTTTTGAATTTATTTTTCACAATTTTGCAGATATACAGGGTGGTCATAAAAAAACTTTGCCGATATATGGAACTCTAGCGGTCGTTCCGTTTAACCGATCGAGATGAGATTTCAGATGTAGTTATTCAGAGGTATGAGCTTGAGATTCTGTGAACGGCAACAAATTGGCGCTCACGGTTACGGTTATAGGTACAGAAACTAGAAATTTTCGAATGGCAACGCCCATTTTTTTTCATTGCAAAATGCTCAGCGCAAGCGAAAACCCTAAATAGCGTAGAACGGTACGTGTATCGCAATAAACGGACGCGTTATGCACGTACAAAAAACAATGGAGTTATGAATAAAAAGGAGGAGACATATAGTGTATTGTCTACCAGTTGCGAGCGAAGTAACTGAGGAGGTTGTCACAATATGGCGGGTGCTTTTTTAAAATCGGTTCTTCAGTTTCTGACTACCGATGGGTCAAGCATCCCACCAGTAAAATTGAATAGAAGATTTCGTCTTAAAGAAGCGTCTTATTCATGGGAATTTTTTTTTCAAAAATGTCATAAAAATTTCTATTTGTTTTTACCGGTGTCAGTATGCCTTATAAAACTGTCAGTTTGTATCCATGGTTGTCACAATATGGCGGAAACTCAGAGCCTAACTACCACCAAAGAAAACTCCTACCAGTAAAAATGAAAATTTGTTTCTACCACTATTTATGACTGAAATTTTGTAAAAATAAGGCGTTTAAATAAGTTTAAAATATCTATATAAACTTCCTGGTGGGAGCTTCCACCTTCGATAAACAACCCCTTTGATAGCGGTTACAGTTGAAGCTTCACTATTTTAAGGATATGTCAGTTCCTCTTTATTAATAGTTCCATGCAAAAAACAGCTCAGCGAACGGCCAGAAACAACACGATCGAGGCGCAAGAGGGAAATGGCATATGACATAGGCAAGAATCCGTTTTCTACGCTGATTATCTGTCGAACGGCTTTCTGTGATTGTTGTCTTGCCTCTGTCATATGCAAATTTCCTCCGTGTGCCCCGATCGTGTTGTTTTTAACAGTTCGCTGAGCTGTTTTTTGTGCGTGCATAACGCATCAATTTTTTGCGATACACGTACCGTTCGAGCGCTATTTAAGGTTTTCGCATGCGCTGAGCATTTTGCGAAAAGAAATGGGCGTTGCCATTCGAAAATTTCGAGTTTCTGTACCTATAGCCGTAACCGTGAGCGCCAATTTGTTGCCGTTCATAGAATCCCGAGCTCATACCTCTGAATAACTATATCTGAAATCTCATCTCGATCGGTTAAACGGACCGGCCGCTAGAGTTCCATATATCGGCAAAGTGTTTTTATGACCACCCTGTAGTTTTCTAGGTCTTCTAACTACTCTAGTCTTCTAAATACTTCTAGGAAAATAATATAAAAAATAATTTTATCTGCTTGTTTGTTTGTAGGTTTTCTTACTGGAACTATCGAGCTAATTTCAAAAATAAATGTCGCTAAATCAGAGTGCCAGTATCTGCTTCAACATAGTCTATATTTTATGACACAACCAATTCCACTCGGGAGTGCAGGGGCAAAACATTATCTAAAATTATGCCTTTTCTGATATTCAAAGAGCTGAAAATTTGGAATTAAGCATCAGCACGGTGGATAGTTTTAAGATTCAATTGCTCGCTAAAAACGGCTTTAAAATTTTTCGAAATTTAAAAGTGTGAAATGAGTGTAAAGAGTTTTAAATTACGATCTGAAAGAATTCTTAGGGACAGAAACTTGAAATTTGACATATCCAACACTTTCAAGACGTAAAGAAATATATTAATAAATAATGACACAAGAGAAAATTTTTCGAAATTGCGATTTATATAAAATTACATTAGTACAGTAGTCGATATCTATAACATTTTATAATCTTATGCCAAAACACGATAATATATTAGTACCGTCAAAAGGACGAATTGGCAAAACGCTCTACTAATATCGTACCAAGATATAACGAGTCAGACTTATATATTTTTACAGCACTAGTTAAGAATGTTAACATATTAAATTTCTTTCCGAAACTCGGTGGTGTTTGAGTAACGTAAAAACGACGAACTGGCGCCGCCTGCAGCTCATATCATATCAAAACATGCCGAGGCGCATCAAGCGTTCTTTTATGTATTGTTAATAACCTTTACATCTGTTTTACATCTGAATTTCATTTCAAAAACATAAAAACATATGACGGAGTCATTTTAGTCGCAGTATTCCGATGTATGACAGCTAGACAGTACATTTAAAAGACCGTCTACTAGACAATTTGTTACTTTCAAATTATCATTTCCATTAAAACAGAAAAAAAAACTCTTGTTCAGACAATATTTGCTAAGACATTATAATAAATGTATGCAATAATATATGTCAATGTCAAAAATTTGTGCTGTTTTTATAACGTTCTACATGAATTATTTTCAATAACAAAACACACAAAGTGGCCAACAACGGTTTCAGTGGTGGCTGTACACTAGATTTGAATAGCCGACAACTAGATAATTGGCTACTTTAAATATAACTTTCTTTAAAAAATTGTTGTTAACATGTTTTTTTTTTTAAATGAAAGTTGAAAAATTATAAGAAATGTATACTTTAACGCATGTCACTTTTAAAAACGCTGTGTTTTTTAATTGTACTTTAGATATATATAAAAAAGAACACTCAAGTGACCAACTATTCGTGCTTTTACCCTATTGAAATAAATTAATTGAGAAGTTTTCGTTACAGTGATCTTAAACATGTTGAGAACTGAAATACTTCTCATTTATTAATGCATATGCAAGGAAACTTCTTTTTATGCATAAATGCGTTTTTAAACGTACATTTATTTTCTTTCACTTTAAAAATAATTTTAAATAATAAATATTTTAAATCTATCACTTTTGATTTTTACGTAAAATCACTTTACATGTAAAATATTCTTAAAAATAATAAAGTTAATGTGCTTTTAAGTAATAAAAGAAAACATTTAGTAACATATATTTCTAGGTAATAGAGCATGACTTTTGTTCACATTGAAAAACAAGAAAAAGGAAAATATCCGCTTACTTTCCCTGAGGTACCATTAACGTTTGTGCATAATCTATATATATTGTTGAAACTTTTCAGAAGTGTTTCCTTCTGTAATGTAAACCAGACAATATTTTATATCTGTTTGACTTGTTTATGAAGTTCTCAAAATGATATTTCATACTGTCCATTTCGTTGTTTTGGTTCCTTTGTTGACGTTCACATACATGAGAATTAAAAAATACGTGAAAATTAAGATTAATGCATGGGGAATTTATTGGGTATTTTTATAAAATTCGTATGATATTTAAACGTGTTTTCGTATACAAAATATAATATTCCAGATACCATATTCTCAAAATCAAATAAAAACATTTATATATTTTTATTTTTACAAAGTACGCAAAATAATTATGCAAAATCACAATTTGCATATATTTTTTTTTTTTACGAACCCTATGAAGCACTTTACAGTAAAAATATTATGTTATAGGGTAGTTTTGAAAAGTTTTTTTTTATTTTTGTTTGTTGCTATATATTTTTTCGATAAATTTAATGGGAACTAAAACTGCCCAGTCTTTAAGATAAATTCTTACGCTACGTAATACACTATATGGCCAAAGGTGACCGATCACTTGCGATTTTAGACGTTTTGTTAAATATCTACAAAATATATGATGAATTAACCTGAAATTGCAGGTGTGTAAACAGTATAGTATAGGTCATAAATTTCCGCGAAGATTTTTTTTTCCCGAAACCCCATAGGGGGCAGTCAACAAATTGAAAAAGAACGAATATCATTTGGATAACACTGTAAAAACTAATGTAGCAAAAGCGTTAAAACTTTAGTTTATTAATAAGTGGCTTATTGTTATATACTTTGTTCATTTTTATGAGGATAGCATGTATACTCGTAGAGAAATTAAGTTTATAAAAACAGTCCCGAATATCGCCAAGTTTTTTGCTTATAATTTGCAGAGTTTCTTAATATTAAAAAAAAGTTCTTTTCAGAAATTATGACGAACAACATTGTACATAATACTCTGCAATCAGAATTAAAAAATAATAAAAATTGGATAAAAAATTAGCAGGTTTACTAAAAAATATTTCACTGCGTATGCGCGAATGCAATCAAAATATAATTAGCTAAATGTATAGAGCAACTTTTGTAAAATTCTCATAAACATAGTTTGAAAAGTCTGATAATAATCCTTTATAGATTAAGCTCAAAATCCATTGTTCCCAAAAGGAAGCAAAAAGATGAAGGGTTGTATCCACATATCCATTGATTAGTACAAATATAGCATACACAATATGGCTCGTACTACTGTATTTGGTTGCAGGACCTCATTTTTTTGCTTCCTTTTAGGAATAACGGATTTTGAGCTTATTCTATAAACGATTATTATCAAACTTTTCAAACTATGTTTTTGAGACTTTCACAAAAGCTGCTCTATACACTTAGCTAACACATTATGCAAATGATATTTTGATTACGTTCTAGCATGCGCAGTGAATCATTATTTAATAAACCTGCTTATTTTTCATACAATTTTTAATATTTTTTCATTCTGATTGCAGGCTATTGTGTAAAATGTTGTTTGTCATGTTTTCTGAAAAAAGAACTTTTTTTTTATATTAAGAACACTGCAAATTATAAGTAAAAAACTTGGCAGAATTTGGAACTGTTTTTTTTTTAAACCTTAATTTCTCTACGAGTATACCTGCTGTCCTCATATAAATGAACACAGTATATTACAAAAAGCCACTTATTAACAATCTCGAGTTTGAACGCTTTTGCTACATTTGTTTTTACAGAGTTATCCAAAAGATATTCATTTTTTTTAATATGTTGACGGTCCCCTATGGGGTTTCGGGAAAAAATCTTCGCCGAAATATATGACTTATACTATACTGTTTACACACCTTCAGTTTCAGGTTAATTCCTTATGTATTTTTCTAGATATTTGACAAAACGTCTAAAATTGCAAGTGACCGGTCACATTTGGCCATATAGTGTATAATGAAAAATAATTATATAAAGAAAAGACATGGATCAAAGGCAAGTTTATTTTTTTGTAATTATTTTTTATAATTTATTTTGATAGAATAAACACACATCAGAAAGTGAATCTTAAATGTTTAATATATATGTTCTGTATAATTATTAATTTCTTAAAATTTAAAGCTTTTATGTTAAATTTTTTATTAGCAATTAGAATTTATTTATTTCCGATTTTTATAATTCTGTATGAAAAACAAAAATTAAATAATTGAAAGCAATTTAACTTTAAGGAGGTGGGCAATGTTTACTTGTATTTTATCACAAATATTCATAGAAGTTATTTATAAAGAAAAATTATTATACATATAATATATATATATATATATATATATAAGCTATTATTAAAAACATTCTGATTAATGTTCTAAAATGATGATAAAATATTCAAAAAATTACATATTTTATGTATTATTTTTCAAAAGTTTAAAATTAATTAATCTAAGACTTCATAGCAACTGAAAAAGTAATATAAGTACTGCATTTTTCATACGATTTCTTTTGTTTTTAATAACCAAAGTTTATGTCAGTAACATAGATGAGTATGTAAACCAATATGGACATTCGAACAAAATAATCCATTGTCGGTGAAATACTTCATGAACAAAAAAACTTTTTGTAATATTCAAATAATGATCATTACAGCAGTTGATAGCTCCGCCTTCCGTGAACAAAGTTTAATCTGGCAACAGAATATTCCGTACGAATCGTGGTTTCACAACATGTTATATTAGAAGCCATTTGGAAAGATGGGTTACATTCTTGTAGCCCATGTGTACAATACGGATGCGAATTATTTTCATGACGTGTTTTCCAACGTGTGACGTGTTTTTTTTTTTTTTTTTTTTTTTTTTTTTTTTTTTTAGAGCGTGAAATATTTATATAACTGAACTTGCTTCTCTGACACACGTATGTGGATTAGTAATATACGAGTAGAGTAATATATGAATTATTTTCAATTTCACTACACTGACGAATACGCTTTGGTGCTGCAGTAGGCTGTAACTATCCTGTAAATTTCAAACATTTAATTAACCTATTAATAAACCCCCGATTGATTTTCTGTGAACGGGGAAACTGATTTCTGAATTCTCGTGCCGTATAAGAATTGTTTCTGAGCCCTCAGAGTATATCAAAACCATTTCAAATAATTTTTCTTTGTTGCATGTAGTTATTATTTCAAACTGAAAACAACTTAAAAATTTTAAGAAAAAGAAGTATAAAACATAACTATGCATTTGTTGCAGGCGATAATCAGGTGAAATCGAATTGAGTAATCAAGGTGTTATGTGACATCTAGCTCCTGGAATAGATTAAAAATCTTTAACCACTCTCATCGAAGACGATTTTAAAAGTTATTGTGATTTTTGTAAGTAGTTTATTTCAAGCAACCTTTTTTGTTGATGTTATTATACAGTTCGATAGCAAGAAGAATCCTTAGACATTATAGCAATTTTTTTAAAAATAATAATAATAATAAGTTCATTGCGTTTTCTTTTATGTTGTTTCCTTTAAAATTAGAGATCTGTGATTATTTAAAAGAATGTGTTCGGGTACGAAAATAAATAAGACGGTAAATATGACACAGAAAGAAAAAAATTCGAAAAGACAAGTGCATTTTTTGTTTCTTACGTTATCGGTTTACAATTTTTAGCGCAAAGAAAAACTTATTTTGTGTCTGTGAAATGTTGACCGATATGCATGACTAGCCGCAGTTCAGTAAAATTAAAAAGAATAAGTTTTTTAGAGTAAAAAACCGTTTGCTGCATGGTGGATACGGTGATAAAAGTTAGGGCAAATAATAGTTTTGCAGTTGGATATTTATTTCAAATAAGGAGCTGTATAAAAACTTGAATTTCGTAGTAAAGACTCTTTTGAGAGATGGAATATCTTCACGGATTTAGAATCTCCTTATAGATATTTTTCTAATTTTCATCATATTATACAGGTTTATTATAAATGATAGAACTATTTTCATAAAATTGTATTTATCAAAGTACAAATCCAAAATGAACAAGCTCTATATCAATAAAAAAGGAAGTTTCAAAGTTTTTAAGACCTTATAAATTTTCAATGTGTCCACTGTAGTATAGTACAGTACAGTAGCCAAACTAGATGGCTACTGTGGAGCATAAGGTTTCCTGCTTTCTTGAGTTCGCAAGAAGTGAGTCCCAAATTGCAGTGCAGCGGTCATTTCGTACCAAATTTGGTATTAAACCACAAACTAGAAAAAGCATTAGCCGATGGTATGAGCGAATTTGACAGGCTGGAAGGGTGTGTAAAGGAAAAAACACAGGCCGACCGCGTGTGTCAGAGGATCATATCAGACGGATTGAGGAAAGTTCTATAAGAAACGGTGGAAACATTGAACATTTATAATGTCTTAAAAAAACTTTGAAACGTCCTCTTTTCATTGGTATAAAGATTGTTCATTTTGGATTTGTACTTTAATAAATACAATTTTTTTTAAATCAATTGAAACAAGTCTTTGTCCATCATTTCGATTAACCCTGTACTTACAGAAATACGTAAGTCATGTAGCAACCATTTTTGGACATCCTGTATGTAGATACAGGACATCAATATATTATGATAAACTAACGAAATATAAAGGGACATACAGATGAAAGAAATGGCGATTAATCACGCGAATTTTGAAAATGTCTTTATTAATTATAATAATGCATATTAACATTCTTGTAGCTATTTTAAACTTCCGTCGACTTTTTTACGCTTTAAAAAGCAGCATTGTTGTCACATAGATTTTAATTTTATAAAAGTAAATATTTAAACTTAAAATAATAGAAAGATATATGCCATACACGTAACAATATGAAAAGAAAGATTTATATTTCTGTAAAAATTTGCATTAAATATATTGAAACTCAAACTTTCTCACAAAAAATAATATTTACTTAGTAAATTAAATGAAACGAAGTTTTTTAAGGCATAAAATATTATTCTACTCTTATTACACGCAATACAAATTTGCATTTAAATCATGAAAGTTCTATCCTTAATTTTAGAATAAAATAAATTATTCATTATAAATCTTTTACCTCTGTAATGGAAAAACTTTATGATTAATTAGCATATTCTTTCAAATAATAGAGAAGAGAAAATTTATTATCTAAATTCTATTAATACTATCCAAGCTGTTTTTTCTTTAAATTTTTTGTAGGAAAGTGTGGAATATTTATGCATATCATAGTGCTGTTGTTTAATAAAAAAATTAAAGAGCTGAAAATAGTATCTTTTATTTTTATGATATAGTATATTTTATATTTATAATTTTAATAGTATACTTTATATTTATATATATTTTTTTTATATTGAAACAATTTATTTGATGATTTTTTAAATTATTTTACAAAACTTTTCAAAATGTTTCCCAATGGAGTAATATATTACGAAAAAAGGTCTGTTCAAGACTCTTCATTAACTTGCATAAATGTGCTTGTTTTTAAAGCTTTCTCAATGTATGGATTCAGTCGTTGTAATTGAAAAGAGAATTTCAAATTTATATGTTTGTTTTCCTATCATAGCTATCTATCATATCTAGCATAAATATGTTTCTTTGAGTAAGTTCATTCACTACCTTTTGCCAAAGTTTTACCACCCTGTATTGGAATGAGGGATTTTGCCCGTTTTAAATTACATCATGTTTTCAATTACTTCGCAACACTAGGGTAAATGTAAAGATAGTTTTCAGCAGTATTAACATGTATGACTTAGAAAAAGTTAGTTTGTTAAAGGACATGTTCGAATCTCTTGGATATTATATTTTCTTATTATTAGCAGTGTGTTTATAATTTACCGCACATTGGCGATTCTTCTTATCCCTAAATGAAACTTTTCATACACATTTCTTTTACTTTAAAAATGATCGCCAAGCAATTAAAA
The DNA here is from genome assembly GCA_963932465.1 of Maratus speciosus. Classification (NCBI taxonomy): domain Eukaryota; kingdom Metazoa; phylum Arthropoda; class Arachnida; order Araneae; family Salticidae; genus Maratus; species Maratus speciosus. Next base: position 373,667,983 of record OZ010788.1, on the reverse strand, counting down.
TATTTTTTTAAAATTAAAAACAAATCAGCAAAAACATTCGCGAACATTCGCAAGCAATCTTTAATCGAAATTCGTAAATATATAAAAAAGATAAACGATTTTTTTTAACATTGGAAAAAACACTTTGCTTTGCCTATGCACAATCGGAAAACAAAAATACATGTTACTTTCCTTCATTCTGCTCCAGTGGATTAGAAAGGTTGGATTTGACTTTTTTTGCTTTGATAAGTTTACATCGGTGTCAATTATAATAATGTCGGCTAGTTCAAATTCAAATCACACAGAATTTTCACATCATTTCCGGATAACAATTTCTAGGGGTAGCTTTTTAAATATTTTTTTTTATTTATAGTTAGTAAGACGGCACATAACAAAATCGCACGGCACATAACACATATATAATAACACGGATATAACTTTTTGTATGTTACCACAGCTAAAAACAGAACAGAACTCTAACGAACTCACAGCATTTCTTATTCGGAAGAGCTCACGCAAGCCAGTCATGTGATTGCCGCTAAAGTCTATTTTTGTGGCGCGCGTTACATCCTGCCCCTCTGTTTCCGTATTTACGTTTCGGACAGGAAACAGGATGCTTTCTGGGTTTTCTTCTTTTTCTCAAGGGTGCAACTGGAATAGATTCAGTTTCTTGAAAATGTGACAAGGCGGAAACGTGGTAAGACCCAATTCGCTCAGTAGGATTGTCCACGCTAGCAATGCCATATGCCACCAGTGACTTTTGAGTCAAAACTATGTATGGCCTATCTCTCTTAGGAATAAATTTTGTTGTTTTCTTTTTACTTGCCTTGCTCACAGGGTCTAGGGTATCCCACATTTTATCACCAGGTGTGAAATACACTCGTCTACGATTTTTATCATAATATTTCTTTCGCTGATCTTGTTGCATTTCAACACGCGCTTTTACAATTTTGGAAATATTTGCAAGATGTTTAAGATGTGGAGTTATTTACGGAACGAAACTGTCATTTTTCACAACAGCTCTGAAATCGTTCACCATATCATCGATTGTCCTTAGTTCACGACCAAATTGCACATAGGTAGCAGTTTGGCCTGTTGTATCAGATTTGACAGAGTTCATAGCAAATCTAATAAAAGGAAGTTTTTCAATTCAGGAACTGTGTTCATCTCCAACAAGGATTGCTATTCGAGGTTTCAAGTCTCGATTTTTGCGTTCGACCGGATTAGCCTGAGGATGGTACAAAGGTGTCAACGATTGGTCTATTCCAAGAATGTAACAATCTTGCTGTAGAACATCGCTCACAAACGGAGAGCCGTTTTCACTTATGAGTCTTCTTGGGAAACCATAACGAAGGAAGATCTCTTCAATCAGAGTAGTCGCACATTCTTGTGCAGTGGCAAATTTTAAAGGGCATAGCTCTGCCCATTTAGTGGCACAATCTTCTACAATAAAATACATCGGTGTCCATCTTTACTTGGAGGCAATGGTCCAAAGAGATCAATGCTTAGGGTCTCGAACCGCTGAGCATAAGCACGTGTTCGTAATAAACATGCTGGTTTCTGATTTGTTGCTTTATAACGGGCGCACTCTGGGCACTTCTTCACATATTCAGAAATGTATGCTCTCTTGCCTGTCCAATAATATATTTTATCAATCCTCTGATAAATTCCTGCTTCACCATAATGTCCGGCTGAGGGGTCTTCATGATGAAGTTTCAGAATATTTTGTCTTTCTTGTGCTGGATTGACCATTTGCGCTTCTTCGGCATCTGGTTCGGGAGCATACCTATAAAGTACATCTTTATTCATCAGGAATCCTCTATCAGTCCAATTGGAGAAATCTTCGCTTTTCTGTTCGTCTTCAAAACAATCTATAATCGTTTTAAGGTTTTCATCTTCCAACTGCGCTTCTCTGATATCTTTTGGACTTCTTGTTGGCATGTCTATGCTGACAAAATTGCATGTTTCACAGAAAGTAGATTGATGATTACAGACAGGGCGTGACAGCATGTCAGCCACAACATTAGACTTTCCAGGTTCATATTCTATTTTCTTATTAAGAATTTCTTTCTTAGCAGGAGACATCCGATTAGGTGGTGCAGCAACAGGAGAACTATCACGTGTATTGATACGATGCTCCAGAGACGGGGTTGTCTCTCCCCCTAGTTGAAAACATTTTAATACCTTTTCAGAACATCATGCATTTTGTCCCTTTCATCGGAATTTAGATTTTTGCCTCCATCTTCAAGTAAAGCGTACGGACAGGCTCCGACCGCACCAGCTGTCGTACAATTTTCTTCTTCGTATTCATCTACAAAATAAAACTTTTCCAGAGATTTATCACTGAAATGCCATGTTTTGTTGGCAGTATCTAACATTATGTTAGCATTATGCAAGAAATTCATATCTAAAAGTGATCTATTACCCTTGGCATTTGGTAATATAATGAAGCCCGTTTCGAAGACTCGGCCTTCAATCTCTACGGGAACAGTGGCAGACAAAGTGTCTCTAACTACCGTAATTCCGTCAGCTAACGTTACATCATGAGTATGAGGGTTCGATGCAACACCAGTTTTTAAATGTAATTCATACATACGTTCTCCCGGAATAGAACGATTCGCTCGAGTATCTGCACAGACTAACATCTTTTTATTGCAGATCGTGATAGGCACATTTGGAGCTGAAGCTGCTGATGTATTTAAACTGTACAGCTGAAGACAATGTGCTTGTACAGTTTGTTTTTTAACCGTAGGGGAACAATCTGGGCATTTCTTCTTTATAAATCACAATTTACTACAACCATAGCAAACAATATCGGATTATATGCGTCGATTAGCAAACTTAGGGGGAGATCTGTCTTCTTTTGGAGGCTTACTCTGCTTCCAATTATTTTCTCGACTAGGAAATTCTTTTTTATCTTGGGGTACAACCGGATCTCTTTAATGAAACGGAGATCTGATAATATCATACGCATATAATTTTTTGGCAAGGTCGACTGGCGAATTTAAATTTTCTCAATCATCTAACATATGTTGTTTGCATTCAACAGGTACGCGAATTTTCATTTGATCAGCTATGATAAGATCTTGAAGAGCTTCAAAAGACGTTACAGTTAATTGTTTAAGCCAGTTTTCAAAATAAGCTCGAAGTTCGAAATAATAATCTCGCCAAGTAATTTCCTTCGACTTGCGATGAGTAAAGAACAGCTCTCTAAACTTTTCGGCACTAATTTGAAACCTTTTTAGAAGTAAATATTTAACATGTGAAAAATTTGAAGCGTGTTCTTCTGATTCACGATCGATAAGCGTAGGGATAGAAGATGATACAACACTGAGTAAATACGAAACCCATAGATACTCTGGTACCTTCAAGAGCTTTAATTGACGTTCCAGGAGCACCAAAAGCAAAGTTATATCATCCGTTTCTGGCTTGAATGTAGGCAACAGCTTTTGGATATCTATCTTACTCTCCGGGTGAGACATTACTCCTGCTGCGTTATCCCCTACCGCTTCACTGGATACATTTTAGCTCTGAGCCTGTAACTTGAGCTTCTGAAGCTCAAAACTAATCTCAAGCTTTTCTAACTCTAACTCTTCCGCTCTATGCTTTTCTTCTAATTCTAGTTTACGTTGTTCTAACTCTGCTGCTTTTTTCTTTTTCCTCTAAGTCTCGCGTCCGCTGTTCTTCCTCGCGAGGCAAACTTTGGTTTCTGACTAATGAATTTACAAAATCAACTTCGTACGAGGGGGAAGATTTAATTTTTTCACGCAATGTGACAACGGTCATAGAGGGTTGCACATCTAAATTCATTTCTAACGCAACCTGATACAAACCTTCTTTACAAGCTTTATTAAGTTTAGAAATTTTAAACTTTAGCAAAACAACAAAATGATTACCCCACAAATACCAAAAATTCGTTTAAATTATTCCCCAAACGTGTGAGCTTTGCCGTTACAACTCATATAGACAAGACTTTAATAAATGAAGCAGTAAGCTTTAACCATAACAAAATCGCTTACTAAAAACAAAACAAACTTTACATCGCTGCTGGCATAAATTAACAGGATGGCCATAACACACTTATTAAAAACAATATTTTAACAAATATAAAACCTTTCACTGAATAGTTAACACTTTCAAACAATATTGTAAATAATCAAAAAATATTGAATAATTAAAATTTCAACCAATATTATTATTATATTACTAAGACTACTTAATATCAGTTTCATCCAATATAACTTTACAAGAAAAGAAACTTTCTTTTATAAACAAACAATAAATGCAAACTTCCTCATATCGTTTTGAAAATCACAATCAAGGCTTTTTCATCAGTAAATCAGGAACTAAAATATTAAATACTTGCGTTTAGCATTAAATGTCAACAAACACTTAAAATAAAAACTGCAATCAATTCTCTTACGAAACCAATAAAAAATATATAAAAATGAAATAAATAAACACGTATTTTTATAAAAATTGCGATAAAATTTTAAATACAGTTTAACAACATTCTATTTGACTGACAGTTTATTTTCCTCTTTTTTAAAAAAGAAAAGAAAAAAAAGATCAACGAAAACGTAAATGCTTTTGCTTCCTCTCTCTCTCTCTCTCTATCTCTCTCTCTGTTTTTTTTTAAATCTATATGAATCAAAAATATCTTACTTAAAGCAAAGTAAAAATAAATCATACATGGACAGAATCAAAAGTAAAATTTCAGAATAATGGGTGAGGGGAGGGGGAATGAGAAATATACAATACATAAATGAAAGGAAAATAATAGAATGAATTAAAATTAATAATGTTAAGTATATGAAGAATATTTCGAATATGAGAATATCCAGAATGTTACGAAGAATAATGTCAAGAATGCATTCTTTTTATTAAAGAACATATGGATCCATTCTATTTTTAAAAAATTGCTTACTTGTTGAAAATATATTGTTGAATAAATAAATTTTGTAGAATAAGTAACTGTAGGCATATGTGAACAAATGAATTGAAAGGTTCTTAAAAACACTCATATCGTAGCATTTTTTCTTAGTCGTAAACAAAAAAATTTGCAGAACTTTAGCTTGCGAAAATAAGAACAGATATCACACGGTGTAAAGACGATGCATGAGAATGGCAACGGTAACGAAATAAAAATTAATCTATAGAACATTGCGACCATACCTCACAAGCTTACGATGACCGGTCGTGCGATTTTTTTCATGATTTTTGAAAACGACACTGATTAAAATATCATGCTTTTTTGTAGAAGTAATAAGATGAGAATATTTTCCTTCGAATTCGTGCCAGACCCTTAGCTGCCAATTGTCCGGCTAGCTCAAATTCAAATCACACAGAATTTTCAAATTATTTCAAGATAACAATTTCTCGGGGTAGCTTTTTAAATATTTTTTTATTTATTCTTGGTAAGACAGCACATAACAAATCGAACGGAACATAACACATATATAATAACACTGATATAACTTTTTAAATGTTACCACAGCTCAACACAGCTCAAACTCTAACGAACTCAAAGAATTTCTTATTCGGCAGAGCTCATGCAAGCCCGTCACGTGATTTCCGGTAAAGTCTACTTTTGGAACGGTTGGAGTGCGTCACAACATAACAAATTTTGATTAAGCTGAACTGATAATCTTGGGTCACAGTCATTTCTAACTCATTTCCACCAACAAAATCAAACTTATAAAGATAAGCATAATTTTTTTTTCCAAATTAATTCTTTGTTGAAGCTGAATAACATTTAATTAAAATTCACAAAATGATTAAATTGCTTCCAATCAGTAAATAAATGTGAAAGTAATTTTAATAATCTAATGTGGATTTTTTAGACAAGTGCAGGAAATTTCATTTTGTATTCTTTCATTTCACATAATACATATTTGCGAAACGGAATCAAAATAACTGATATGGTGAACATTTAATTAAGGCAAAATTTTTCACTGTATTTAAAAGCAGCCAACAATATAACAAAAAAGCCAATAACAAAAAATATAATTTAAATCTAAATTTATAATATTATCTTTATTAATTTTTTCTTATTATTATCATACAATTTCAATTATATATGGTTTAACGATATACAAAGTATGCATAATTGTAGGTTAAAATATATTACTAAAAGTTGAAATTAATTATGCAATGAAATATGTGAAACAATGTTTCAAAATAACTCATAAAGTTTACTTATGCCAAAAACATGAATGCGCAAAATTTCACTTTTTGAATTTATTAGCTGGTTGCATATTCTTTTTATTTTTATTATTTATTTTTTTTTTTACTATCTACGTTTTATGAGAAACATGAATGAATGTTCTCTTCTAAAACAACATAAAATAATTTAGAGAAATGAAACAAATAAATTATGAGGCTACAGTATACTTATGAAATATTATTTTTCCAAAATTTTGTTATTAGCACATTTATGTATAATAAGCTACAAGAAACGCGATATTTTCGTTGAAAAAAAAATTTCAATATTGATTAAAATAAAAATAAAAATACTTGATTTGAGGAGTTATTTTTATAATTCTTGGATATCTAATTTTCTGCTTTTAATATTTCTAAACAAAACCGTGAGTAGTAACCAGCGGTTTACTAGAGGCGGAAGTGAGGGGGCGTGGTCGAAGATCACGTGACCGGAAGGGGCGTGGTCAACTGTCAATCAAAAGGGGGGTCGGAAATGGGTCACGTGACTGGATCGTCTAAGAGTACGGGTGTTCTAGGTTGAGTTGTTTTTTTTTGCCGGATATTTTGAGGGGGGAAAAAAAGGGGGTCTCAGGATTTTTATCGTCTAGGAGTACGAGGGTAGAAATGTTGAGTTTTTTTTTGCTGGATATTTTGAGGGGGAGGAAAAAAGGGGGTCGCAGAATTTTTATCGTCTAGGAGTACGAGGGTAGAAATGTTGAGTTTTTTTTGCTGGATATTTTGAGGGGGAGGAAAAGGGGGTCGCAGGATTTTTATCGTTTATGTGTACGAGGGTAAAGGTTGAGTTGTTTTTGCTGGATGTTTAAAGGGGGAGGAAGTGGGGGAAGTCACGTGATGATTCGTACTAGATAACAAGGGGTTCTAGGTTGAGTTGTTTTTTTTTGCTGCATGTTGAGTGTTTTTTTTTGCTTGGGTATGGAAAGACGTTGTGGCAACACGATGACGTCATCTATATTTTGGAACATGCATGGGTTTTGAATGTCATTAGCCTAAATGTGTATTCATTTTTACTGAATTTATTTTAATTAATTAACGAGTCTTAATCAATTTTTTATTTTAATTGTATTTTGAACGAGCACGTGGTAAGTAATTCAAGTTTTGTGGTGGCAACGTGACGATTCTTCTGCTTTATGACGTCACACATCAACCTTCATGTTAGGACTTGAACGCTGACCCACGAGGTTATGACGTCATACGTGCATTCTTAAACACAAGAAATAGCTTTAACTGTAACCAAATGTTAAGTTGAGTTGTTTTGTGCTTCTAATTATTTGTACGAGGACCTTTTGTAAAGCTGAGCTATTTTTTCGGATTTAGATGATGTTTAACTGTAACCAGATGTGAAGTTGGCTAGATATTGATTGACTGCAACCATTTTTAGAAAAAAAAATTCTACTGTTGGCATCACTAGTATTCGCCAGTTGCTTAGATTGTTCTGTTGATTGTAGCATCGTTTGCTATCTTTGTTAGTTTTATTGAAATATTTGTGCAGATTTTTTAACAAAGTTTTAAAATGAAAAGACTGAGCTCTAATAGCTGTAAATCGGAATCCATAATGCGAAAGAAAGCGGCTAAGGAATTAACAATTAAAAAGAAAAATAATGGTATTAGAAGGATTTTAGTCCAGAATGTTCGTGTTGTAGACTCTTTGCCTAAAGATATGATTCATCCTTATTGTATCGATTGCAATGAACTGTTTACAAGAAAGTGCGGTTTAATGCAGCATAAGAAGACTCATAAGATTCAAAAACAGCATTCATGTACAAAGTGTAGCGAAATGTTTGATCATCAATCGGATTTATTGCAGCACTGTGATGCTTTCCACAAAGTTTTACCTAAACCTGTGAAATCACCCTTTTCAAAAAGTTCATTATTTGAAAAAGTAAAACATTTTAAAAGACAAAATGCACAAAATATTTTTACTAAATCTATTATTGACTCGAATGGAGTGAATAACAAAGACTTTCGTTCATTCTTTAACAGTGTTCGGTCGGATACTATAAATGAATTAAACTATCAAGTGCAAGTGAAAAAATCGATAAAATGGTATGCAGCCGTTCAAGTGAATGTATGTCGTAAAACACAGGACAGTGACATAGAAACTGCCACCCCCTTTTTTCGTTCAAAAACTGTACTGGAATTAACAGATCAAAACATACCTGTACATGTTGAGAATGCCTTTATAAAAATGTTTAACTCGTTTGAAGATTTCTCTGAACAAGTGTTTAATTGGACATTACGAAACATTTTGAAATTAGAATTGTATACAATGCAATATAGCATGCTTATTTGATTTGTATTTTGAATGTTTAATAAACAGTTTCATTGTGAAAAAACTGTATTATCTCTAGCCCTTATAAAATATTTTTAATAGTGTATATAATATTTTTTAAAACTGAATGTTTTCTCGCATGACGTCACACTGAATAGAGCCCATCCTCTTCTGTAAATATTCTTGAAACAAACTCGATGTCAGGCCACAATTGTTAGAATAATAGACAAATAATTGTGTCTTGACAACATGTTACTGGGTTCAAACCCAAGCTTGACTTTTGGTAAAATAAAAAATACTAAAATAATTTTTAAACGATAGATGGCAGTACCAAAAAATCTTATGTATTTAGACATCGAAAATAATTCTCTCTGATAATATCTGATTAGTATATTTATATTTTTTTTGGTTTAACTTTATTATATTAATACTTTTAAATTATTTGAATTTAATTGTTATTTATATATTTATACTTTTTAAAAATTTAGGTATATATAAAAAGGTTTTATCATAATGCTTTTCATTTTAAGTAAAACATTGATGAGATAAACATCATTTCGTATTTGTAGCTGAAAAAATACAAATGAATGTTAACTTTCGTTTAGATCATAATCATTGTTGTAATGGAAGCTTTGAATCAGATGTATCGGGATCCGGCGCTACCAGCGAGTTTCGGTGGTATCAGTGCTTTACAACGTGTCTTAAAAGGTCGCGTAAAAGCCAAAGACATCAAGAATTGGCTGAAAACGAAAGATTCGTACACTTTGCACAAGCCTTTGCGACACAAATTCCCGAGAAACCGTGTTATAGTAGGAGGCATAAACGAACAGTTTCAATCTGACTTAGTAGACATGCAATCTATATCTTCTTTGAATGACGGATATAAATATTTACTGACATGCATTGATATTTTGTCGAAATATGCATGGGTCATACCTCTAAAAGATAAGAAAGCCCCAGGTATTAAACGGGCTTTCGAAAAAATATTTTCGGAACGTAAGCCGCAAACTCTACAGTGCGACGATGGGAAGGAGTACACGAATAAACTTGTGCAAGATTTCTTAAAAAAGCAGAAAGTTCATTTTTTCACGACTAATAACTCCCCAAAAGCTTCTGTAGTAGAACGCTTTAATCGTACAATTAAAACGAAAATGTGGAAATATTTTACTGAAAAAAATACAAAGAGATATATAGATGTAATCGATAAATTAGTACACAGTTATAATCACACATGGCATCGTAGTATTAAAATGGAGCCATCATCAGTAAACTTTGACAATCAAAGTCAGGTTTGGAAAACATTGTATGCAAACGACAAAATCTCCCCAATGAAATATGACTTGAATGTTGGCGATACCGTTCGTATAAGTAAAGAGAAACTACGTTTTGAGAAAGGATACGAGCAAAATTGGACAAGAGAAATTTTTACTATTCATAAAGTCATACATCGAGTGCCTATTGTCTATAAATTAAAAGATTTAGCAGGAGAAATCATAAAAGGAACATTTTACAAGCAAGAACTGCAAAAGATTTCGGATTCAGGATTTTATCCTGTGGAGAAGGTTTTGAAGAAAAGAAAACGTAATGGAAATGTTCAATATTTTGTGAAATTTCAAGGATATCCTGAAAAATTCAACGCATGGGTTAAAGATATTCGAATCATATAAATAGAGTAGACATCATACTTACCATTCATTTCATCGAAAGATGTCGTTCTACATCACACTCATCAGCGACAGCTCTACGAGCTTTTTCCCAAATAATAAAATATCGCAATTTACAACTCAACTGCCCACCCCCATAAATTTAAATGGTGAGTGGGAAATGGCTTTGGTCGATTTCATTTATCCTCATACATGGTATAACGCTAGAAATGATAATAATTTGTTTGGTTTTGACTTGGGGGATGGAAAGTTTGAAGGTAGGAGAGTTCCTCCTGGATGTTACGAAACCCTACCAGACCTCATTAAAAGTATGACGATACCATCCCATAAAAATAAGATAGAATTTCATTATCAGCCAGTTACGAAAACAGTTACAATCAAGACAGATAAAAAATCGAAAGTAGTTCTTTATGAAGGTCTAGCAGAAATTTTAGGGTTTGAACCCAGTGAATTTACAGGATTGCATCAAAGTCCTTTTGTGACTGACCCAAAGTCATCGTTTCCCGTTATGTATGTGTATTGTGATCTCGCGGAGCCTCAAATCGTCGGCGACGTTCAATCCCCTCTTCTAAAAATTGTGTCTGTCGAAGGAAGCGATGGCGAAATTATTAATGATCATTATCCGAGACCCTGGTACGTATAAATTATTCGTCAACATTTCCAAACGGTACAAATTGATATCAGACTTCATTCTGGAGATTTAGTGCCTTTTGAAAGAGGTAAAGTTTTTTTAACATTGCATTTTCGTTTACGGCAAATCATATAAAAGAGCCTTTCGTTTGAAATTAATCTCATTTTCGTTTTTGATTGCGATAAAGAAAGATCAACAAAATGCTGGTGCCTTATACATGTTGTACACAAAAGTTCGAAGATTATTATGCGGGGCAAACAGGAAGAGGTTTGCCTTATTATCGAGGGACAGTTTTGCAGAGAGGATACGGTATAGGCGGATTTTTTGCTAAATTGTTTCGCAGTGCGATGCCATTTTTGATAAGTGGCGCCAAAACAATTGGAAAAGAAGCATTACGAACAGGCACTATGGTTGCGAATGATGTATTATCAGGTGAAAATTTTAAATCTTCTCTTAAAACACGATCAAAAGAAGCCGGAAAAAAATTAGCTAGAAAAGCAGTTGAAAGAGCAGATGAAATGATTGGCCATGGAAAGCTTAAAAGGAAGCGGAAACCTGCGAAACACTTCATTTCATCGAAAGCACGGAAGGTGCAAAGACGTGACATTTTTGACTGTTAATCTGTGCATTATACTATGGCTTTTCTTTTAAAGGACTCTCCCGAATGTGCTAAATCAGAATTAGAATTGTTTACTTTACCTCCCACACAAACAGTTATTGAAAGAGGCCAATGGATTGAATTTCATCCGCTTTCCAATGTTTCTGATGGAGGTCCTGTAGAATTTAATGTTTCAGGAAGCGGAGAAGACTATCTTGATTTATCGCAAACGCAGTTATATGTCAAAGTAAAAATTTTGAAAAATGATGGCAAACCTATTCCGGATAAATGTAAAGTGGGACCCGTCAATCTCTTTCTGCATTTCATGTTTTCCCAAGTTGATATTAGTCTGAACGATAGACTCGTTTCTTCAAGTAATAATACTTATCCATACAGAGCCATGATAGAGAAATTACTGAATCACGGATATGACGTAAAAAATTCTCAACTTTCCGCAGAATTATTTTTTAAAGATACTGCTGGTCGTATGAATGTTGTAGATCCTGCAGATGCAAACCCCAATGAAGGATTTAGTAAACGTGCAGAAATGACTAAACTCAGTGCTTCAGTGAATATGATTGGTCGATTGCACTTGGATATGTTTCACCAAGAAAGACTCCTCCTAAACATGGTTGATGTGAAAATTAAACTCATTCGTAGTAAACCAGAGTTTTGTTTATTGGCGGGTGAAGGGGAGTTTAAAGTTTTCCTGGAACATGCCTCCTTATTTGTTCGGAAAGTACGTATAAGTCCTGGCGTTGTTTTAGGGCATGCTAAAAGCTTAGAAAAAACAGCAGCCAAATACCCTATTACCAGAGTGCTTTGTAAAACATATTCCATTCCTGCAGGCAATATGAGTTTTGTTCAAGATAATATTTTTACAGGTCAGATTCCCAATCGCATCGTAATCGCCTGTGTGGATAATGATTCATTTAACGGCGACTATAAAAAGTCCCCTTTTGAGTTCAAACATTACAATATTAATTTCATTGGCGTCTATGTGGATGGACAGCCCGTTCCTCACAATCCACTGCAACCTGACTTTGAAAACAATTTATTTATTCGAGCTTATGAGAATTTATTTTCGAATGCTGAAAACAAAGGCTTGTACCTTTCAAGATCAGAATTTTCACAGGGGTATTCATTATTTTGTTTTGATCTGTCACCTGATTTATGCGATGGTTCACATCTTAATCTCATTCGTCATAGCAATTTAAGATTAGAAATTAAGTTCGGAACAACTTTGGCGCAAACAGTCTCTTTGCTAGTGTATGCTGAATTTGAAAATTTAATCGAAATCAACAAATCTCGTAATATTCTGTATGATTTTGGAAACTAATGAATTCATCGCAAATTCATAGAATTTTATCTCGAGATCCTGTTTCGGCGAGATATTTTGCAGGCGTTTTCCCTTCCGACAAAATACCTGATATTCGAAACTTTCCCTGTGCATTAGTGATCAATACCGATAAACATGACGAAAAAGGATCCCATTGGCTAGCAATTTACGTTCAAGATAAGAAAACTCTGGACTTTTTTGATTCTTACGGACTTCCTCCCGAAACCTATGGTGAAGACATAACAAGATTTGTGAAGAAGTATCGCCGAATTCGTTGGAACAAAGCAATGCTTCAAAGTTTAACGTCCAATGTCTGTGGACAATATTGTATTTTCTTTCTTGTAAAACGATGTCAAGGACTTTGCATGAATTCTATTTCCAATGTATTATCCAGAAAAAAGAATGATTTTCGAATGTATCAATTTGTCAAAAAAAGATATGGTGTAAACATGATTTAAAAAAAAAAAAAAATATATATATTTCTCTTATTTTATGTGTGTTTATTTATTTATATATTTATTTTAATTCATGATGTATAGTGAATTACATAAAAAGAAAAAAAAATTCATTTGGTTTTAGAAAAAGTGCATGCATAAAATTTTTTCCTTAACAAGATCATACACGTTATTGTGATATTTACATAATAATTTCGCCGAAATAGTCAAGATACTATAAAATTTGAAACTTTCATTCATTCTTGTCATTTAAAGCATGGACTTACTCAAGTTAGTACATCCTTCTACTGTCCTTATCAGCGGGCCTACAGGCTCGGGTAAAAGCTTTTTTGTTAAAAAATTAATTGATTACAAATATTTTCATCCTATGCCCACAAGTATAATATACTGTTATGGAAGCTATCAACCCCTTTTCAATTCCATGAAAGGTGTACAATTTGAAGAAGGTTTACCCTCTAATCTTAATTCTCTAAAAAACGCCTTAATTATCATTGATGATTTGATGTCAGAATTAGCTTCTGATGTACGATTGAGCAAACTTTTCACGAAAGGCAGTCATCACCGAAAACTTTCAGTTATCTTTATAACTCAAAATTTGTTTCATCACGGCAAAGAAATGAGAAATATTAATTTAAACTCTCATTACATGGTACTATATAAGAATCCTCGCGATAAAAGCCAAATAATGCATTTATCCAGACAAATGTTTCCTGGTAAATCTAAGGCTTTTCAAGAAATTTTTAATGATGCTACTGCGTTACCTTTCAGCTACTTATTCATTGATTTAAGACCTGATTCTTTTGAAAGTTTGCGCATGCGCACTAAAATTTTTCCTGGTGATAAACATTATGTGTATGAACTTCGATAAACCATTTGTCCAGGGAACGCCATCTGGTGAACATGGCCTCTGCTGTCATTGAATTTGAAGGTTTTCAGTTAAGCACGCACGATTTTGTTATCAAAGAACTCGCTTTTTATGCGGTTGATTCTGGACACCATTGCCGGTGGAATTTTCTCTCCCCGCATTCTTGGGAGCAATTACCTCTCCTAAAAAGAAAGACATTCGCATGGTTGACTCATTACTGTCACGGTTTGCCATGGAATAGTGGTGATTTACCTTATTCAGCATTAGAACCTATACTTTCATCATTGTTTTTATCTTATAAGAATAGTTACATCAAAGGACTAGAAAAAGCAAAGTTTTTAGAACAGTTGGCTGGACGAAAAATCTTGAATCTGAATGATTTTAACTGCCCCAAGATTAATTTATTAAATATTTCAGAGGTAAACTGCCCAAGTCACAAACCCTGTTTTAAACACTGTGCTTTAACGAAAGCTTTTACTTACGGTAAGCATATAAAAGAGAGATTAAGCTCAACCACCATCATTTGAACTCACGATGTCGACCGTGGAACATCTGAAATTGTTAAGCAAGACAAAACAAAAAACGGCCTTTCTTAAAAAGTGTCCTAATAGCATTATAAAAGGTGTCTGTGAATGCGCCTTAAATCTTTTAAAGGGTAATATACCTGTCTCTAAACGTCAGAAAAATAGATTAATAGCTTATAAAAGAACATTGCGACGCCTGGGAGATAAGAAAGTACCTCTGTTTAAGAAAAGACGACTTCTTGTTCAAAAAGGAGAAGGGTTTTTGTCTATACTTATTCCTGCTACAGTATCAGTGCTCAGTACGTTGATCAATGGAGTTCGCTCGTAAATTCAGACTTGTTCCAGCTGACAGAGATCAAGAGTTTGCCGAAGAGCATTTAAGTGATCTAGATAGACAAATTCAGACTATTTTGAAAAGAAAAATAGAGGATGATGAAAAAGCGAAGCTGTATACACAGATTTTGCAAAAGTTTGTATCATTCCCAGATATGAATGCGGTCAAACCACCTGAAGAACAATTTCCCCAAAAACCCTTTGAAATTTCTGATATAAAAAATGAAATTCTAAGTTCTATTCCTGTAAAGCAAAATAAAACCGCTGTTAAAATTATGAAATTTTTTTAAACAAAATAAAATTTCCTGTACAGATAACAAAGAATTGAAAATAGATGATACTGTAATTAATGGATCAAATGTTGTTCAACTAATCGGTTTTTTGCTGAGAGATAGAAGTCAAAAACCTATTGCTTTTGATCAGTTTCAAGAACTTTTAAATAAAATCAGCTTTCCTCAAGAATTTATAAAAAACAAGTATTTGAAGACTGAACAGAAAACTATTTATGCAAGACCTGAACCCTATCAAAGAAAACGAAGATTATCTAAGCACGCAACTTTACCAAAATCACCAATACCATGGTTGAAAATGTAGAATATAATGCTTTGCAAATATAATGTATTTTATGAAACAAATAAAAATGTTTATATTTCAAAATATATTTATGTGTGTGTCTGTTTTTTTTTCGTAATATTGCAAAAAAAAAAAATAATAAGTTCAGATATGTATTACAAATTATTATTTTTTCGTATTAAAATTAATAAAAAAAAATTTTTTGTTAAAAAGTTTTTGCTGTTCTACAAAAAAAAATTTAGTGTTATGAAAAATAGTTTAGTTTGGAAAAAAAAAGTTTAGTGTTATGAAAAAAAGTTTAGTGTTTGGAAAAAAAAGTTTATTGTTTGGAAAAAAAGTTTAGTGTTTGGAAAAAAAAAAGTTTAGTGTTTGGAAAAAAAGTTGTGTTTGGAAAAAAAAGTTGTGTTTGGAAAAAAGTTTAGTGTTTTGGAAAAAAAAATAGTTTAGTGTTTGGAAAAAAGTTTAGTGTTTTGGAAAAAAAATAGTTCAGTGTTTGAGAAAAAAGTTTAGTGTTTGGAAAAAAGTTTAGTGTTTGGAAAAAAAGATTCGTGTTTGAAAAAAAGTTTCGTGTTTGAAAAAATAGTTTATTGTTTGGAAAAAAAGTTTAGTGTTTGGAAAAAAAAGTTTAGTGTTTGGAAAAAAAGTTGTGTTTGGAAAAAAAAGTTGTGTTTGGAAAAAAGTAGTTTAGTGTTTTGGAAAGAAAGTTTCGTGTTTGGAAAAAATAGTTTAGTCAAATTTTTTTTGGGTCTTATAAATTTTCTACGAGTAACAAAATATTAAATTTTGACTTTTTTTTTTCTTTTATTTTTAATCAAGTCAAGTGCAAATATACTTTTTTTAAAGGAAGAAAAAGAGATTTTTTAATGTTTAAGAAATGAAAACTATGCATATGATCAGAATAATTCTGTGATCAGTAAAATTAAAGCAAATATTTTCATAAGTTTGGGGTAGTAAATCTGAAAAAATAAATTAAAGTTTCGCTGAAATAAAAAGTAGCTGAAAAGAAAAGGTACATATCCAACAGTTAGAAAAAAAAATTCAAGACAGAAATGCAATGAAGTAAAAATAAAAATACAAAATTTTATTCGGTAGAAAATACAGTAGCAAAAACAGAAGTTATTTTCAACAGATTATAAGATTATCATCTAGCTCGTCATCAACATACAATTTCTGTATAGATGTGAACAATTCACTTACTATTAAAGAATCAAAAAAATCTTGTTCATAGAGTATTCTATTAAAATCAATGTTCAAGTTTTTTTGTAAAATGTCTCTAGCCAAACTATTCATATCGATGGAGTACAGGGCCAGTTCAAAATACTGTTTCCATTTTTGCTCACGACTGAAAACATTACAATCATGCATAAAGTCTGCAAGATGTGATTCGCGACAGCCAAAACAATTTATAAGTTCTGAAATTTTAATAGAAATAGAAACACGTAGACACTCCTTCAATGACAGTAACAATTGTAAAAATCCATCTACACTGTTGTCAAGTTTTAGCTGAAGGTTTGAATTTTTCACCTCTTTTTCGATGCAGTAGAACAATGTGTAAGTTATCAGTCCATTTTTTACACCGTCCGTGACTATAGGCATCTTCTGAATAAGTTTTTCAATCTGTGTATTATTAAGCACTACTCGTTCGGGCACAAAATCCAAACACATGTTTTTTCTCTGAAACAGTCTTTGAAATATAAAGACTTGCACTCCATCTTTAATTTGTTTTGAAATGCACAAGTCTCTGTCTATAACGAACACTTTATCACAAGATCTATGATTCACAATATTTTGTATTTCTCTACGCAAAGAGTACCACACTTTTGGTGATATGGACACTCCATCTTTAGTTGGGTTGAAACCAGAATCTTCTTCAGAAATATACCTCCTGATATGTACACGTGTGTGTCCAATAAATTCTTGGACTGTGACGAAGTTTTCACCACCAAGATTAATTAAATCCTTTGGATTATCCAAAGGCATATTATCACATTTAGGTAGATTTGCTAAGTCCAAAGCAGCTTTTTTTCTCATTAGTTGCTCTAAAGAACAAATGTTCGGAATTTCTTGGTATGAACGCTTCATTTTATACTAATGTAAAATACTAAAAAGAACTAAGAAAGATTTTCACTAAATAAAATTACAGCGCTCGACAGTAAATAAAACAGGACGCAACAACAGCAAAAAAAAAAAAAATATCCAAGCAACTGATCACGAATAGGCTTTTCAAGTGTTGCCACTTCAGTATAACTAATGCTGTAGGCCAATCAAATAATTAGAAGAAGAAAAAAACAACTCAACTTCACAAAACAAAGGTGTTTCTTGTGTTTAAGAATGCACGTATGACGTCATAACCTCGTGGGTCAGCGTTCAAGTCCTAACATGAAGGTTAATGTGTGACGTCATAAAGCAGAAGAATCGTCACGTTGCCACCACAAAACTTGAATTACTTACCACGTGCTCGTTCAAAATACAATTAAAATAAAAAATTGATTAAGACTCGTTAATTAATTAAAATAAATTCAGTAAAAATGAATACACATTTAGGCTAATGACATTCAAAACCCATGCATGTTCCAAAATATAGATGACGTCATCGTGTTGCCACAACGTCTTTCCATACCCAAGCAAAAAAAACCACTCAACATGCAGCAAAAAAAAACAACTCAACCTAGAACCCCTTGTTATCTAGTACGAATCATCACGTGACTTCCCCCATTTCCTCCCCCTTTAAACATCCAGCAAAAACAACTCAACCTTTACCCTCGTACACATAAACGATAAAAATCCTGCGACCTCCTTTTACTCCCCCTCAAAATATCCAGCAAAAAAAACTCAACATTTCTACCCTCGTACTCCTAGACGATAAAAATCCTGCGACCCCCTTTTTTCCTCCCCCTCAAAATATCCAGCAAAAAAAAACTCAACATTTCTACCCTCGTACTCCTAGACGATAAAAATCCTGCGACCCCCTTTTTTCCTTCCCCCTCAAAAATATCCAGCAAAAAACAACTCAACATTCTACCCCCTCGTACTCCTAAACGAAAAAAATCCTGCGACCCCCTTTTCCTCCCCCCTCAAAATATCCGGCAAAAAAAAACAACTCAACCTAGAACCCCCGTACTCTTAGACGATCCAGTCACGTGACCCATTTCCGACCCCCCCTTTTGATTGACAGTTGACCACGCCCCTTCCGGTCACGTGACCTTCGACCACGCCCCCTCACTTCCGCCTCTAGTAAACCGCTGGTTACTACTACCGTGTCAAATATGACGTGTGAAATGGAGTCGTTAAATTGATGTTAAATAATAATAATAATAAAACACTTTTCATTAAAATACCTGAATTTTTTTTGGAAAGTGTCATACAAATATAATGACAATACTGCAAAAAAAAAAAAAATACTGTACTTCCTTCTTATAGGTACACTGGTGTTTTTAGGAATTTTTCATTTGATATGCTACCTATTACATACTCCCCAACGATGGAATTTTTGAAAATAAATTGCAGATCTACGTCGATCATCACACCCAAACTACACCCAGCTCACAATTGCATTTCTCTATCTATCTGTATATAAAATGTTAGAGCGACAATACATAAGATTTAAATTATATTCAATTGTTGCATAAACATTTTGTAATTGTACCTGTTGTCAAAACGGCTTCGAACTATGCAATTATTTGAAAACAGTTTTAAATTGACAAAGTAAAAAAAAGAATTAAATAATGGTAAATTTTATAAAGAATGTAAATTAAGTCATACTGTTGTTGTTAATAAATTTAAGGCTTATACAAAAAAAGCCAAAAATATGCATTCACATAATTTTGCTGTTAATAATTTTCATTGCTTACCATTTTTGTTTTAAACTCCAAAATTTCATAAAACACTTATTAAATTTAGATTTATTTGTTACAGTTCAAGAGGTATTGTAAAAGTTTAAATATTAAATTACATGAGCTTTTGAAGCGTATTTATTGTTTTTTAAAGTTTAAATACAAATATACTAGTTGTTTTTGGTGTATTGACAATAGCAATGAAGTTTTACATAAAATACAAAAACAAAACAAAACAAAACAAAACAAAACAAAACAAAACAAAAACAAAACAAACAAAAAAAAAACAAAAAAAAAACGTACCCAACATCTACAAATTTGCATATTTATGATTTTGAGAATCTTTTTTTTTCTAATATACAAATTGATTTACTTTACAACACATTAAAAAATATTAGGTAGCTTTCTTTACAAAAAGCTACCTATTGCAGCCGTTCGGAGGAAAGCGATTTCAAAAAATTTTGGTATATTTTCATCGATCATGACCCCCAGACCCCGAAACCACCCTCCGTTCAAAATTGATATATATATATATATATATCTGACCTATGTCACACTGTAACTCTCGTATTTATGAACCGATTTCGATGTAATTCGGAGTGTACATAGTAAATACCAATGTCTCGACCGAGTTCGTTGACCAGCTTCATCCGCCATTTTGCTTCAAAATGGCGGCCATTTAATTTTTTTTTTTAAATTTAAAATTTGAAATGTGGTACCAAAAAATTGAAAATGGAAAAATATTTTTTTCTTATGTATTTGACCTTTATACAAAGACTCCGTAGCAGTTTTTGTTTTGTCTATATCTTAAAAAATGGCTGAGTTATAGCATTTTGAATTTCTAGCGAAGCTGACATTTTGAAACGTCCTGAATTTTGCCACGCGATAAAAGGCGTATTTGTGAACCGATTTGGATGTAACTTCGTTTATATATAGTGCAGACCAATGTCTCAAACGAGTTCGTTGGCCAGCTTCATCCGCCATCTTGTTTAAAAATGGCGGCCATTTAAAATTTTAAGAAAAATTTAAATTTGAAACGTGGTAGCAAAAATTTGAAAATTGAAAAAATATTTTTTTCTTATGTGTTTGACCTTGATAAAAAGATTCGTGAGCAGTTTTTGTTTCGTCTATATCTTAAAAAATGGTTGAGTTATAGCATTTTGAATTTCTAGCGTGGCTGACATTTTGAAACGTCCTGATTTTTGCCACGTGATAACAGAAGTATTTATGAACCGATTTGGATGTACCTTGGTGTGTGCATAGTACATACAAATAACTCAACCGAGTTCGTTGACCAGCTTCATTCGCCATCTTGTTTCAAAATGGTGGCCATTTAAAAAAATTTAAAAAAAATAAATTTAAAATGAGATACCAAAAAATTGGAAAATGATAAAAAAAAATTTTGTTTGTGTTTGACCTTAATACAAAGATTCCGGAACAGGTTTTGTTTCGTCTACATCTAAAAAAATGGCTGAGTTATAACATTTTGAATTTCTATTGTGGCTGACATTTTAAAACGATCTCATTTTTGTCAGGCGATAACAGGCGTATTTATGAACCGATTTGAATGTAACTTGGTCTGTTCATAGTACATACCAATGTCTCGACCGAGTTCGTTGGCCAGCTTCATTCGCCATCCTGTTTCAAAAGGGTTGCCATTAAAAAAATGTAATTTAAAATTTAAAATGAGGTATTAAAAAATTGGAAAATGAAAAAGATTTTTTTTATGTGTTTGGCCTTGATACAAAGATTCTGGAGCAGTTTTTGTTTCTGAAAATTTGTTCTTTTGTTTATATCTTAAAAAGTGGTTGAATTATAGCACTTTGAATTTTTATCATGGCTAACACTTTGAAACGATCTTGTATTTGTCACGTGATACCAAACTTATTCGCCTATTTCGATGGAAGAAGGCATGTGGATAGTATACATCAATATCTCGACCAAGTTCGCTGGCCAGCTTCATCAGCCATCTTGTTTCAAAATGGCGGCCATTAAATTAAAAAAAAAATATATGTTTAAAGTGAGGTGCAAAAAAATTAGAAATTGAAAAAGGTTTCTTTCTTAAGTATTTGACCTTGATATAAGGATTCAGGAGCATTTTTTGTTTGTCTTTATCTTAAAAAATGGCTCAGATATAGCAGTTTCAATTTCTAAAGTGGGTGACATTTTGAAAAATCTGATTTTTTGCCTGCGACAGCACTCGTACATATAAACCGATTCCGATATGAGTGAGCATGTGCACAGCAATTACTAAGGTCTCGACCAAGTTCACTGTTTAGCCTCATCTACCATGTTGTCTTAAAATGGCAGGCACTTTATGAAATCGCCGAATTTGGCAGCCAAATATAAGTGACTTTAAATAAAAGCAGCTTGGATAAAGCTGACTAATTTCGCGAAATTCTCATTCATAATGATTTAGTATTCATAAAATTTAGTATTGAATCTCCTACATTTGGTTTCCACTTAATTGATCTTCGTGTGTTTGAATAATATAAGTTGGCTTTTTAAAAATAAGGAATATGAAAGCTACCTCTTCCTCCCGGCACTGGCCGGAAGGACTTTTTTTAATTTATTTTATATTGAAGATGAACTTGGAATACAAAGAGATTTTTTTATGGAGTTTATGTCATTTTATAATAATTTCATTACATTTAATAGCTCATTTTTTTTTATCAGATATATGGCATTGGGATGGGTAAAATTTTTTCAAGTTCTGCTGCCAATCTTTTTCTTTTTCATTATGAATTTAACTATGTTCTAAATACAAATAAGAGTTTTACAGTTTTAAGATTCACTGAGAAGAAAAAAAAAAAAAAAAAAAAAAAAAAAGCCAGTATTCCGGTAGGAATCGGAAAAATAGTTGCCCTTATCGTACCGGAATAATTTCCAACCCAGCTCGGAATAAAATCCGTAAAATACCGTTTTACTGAATATTTCCTTATTTTTACGGATTTTATTCCGAGCTGGATCGGAAATTATTCCGGTACGATAAGGGCAACTATTTTTCCGATTCCTACCGGAAAACTGGCAGTATTTTTTTACAGTGTATATCGATGATATAATTATTTTCGATGATAAATTTAAGATATCGATTAATGATATATATCTTCCATGTTTAAAATTGAATAAAGCTTCAGATGATTGCTTGCATGTCAATTTTTTGTATATATATTTATTAATTACGGATAATAATTTGCAAATTAAGTTATTTGTAAAACGAGATTTTTTCAATACTCAATCAATGCCGCACTGGTTTTGAAATTTAAGTAAGATGGTTTTCATCAACATTATATTCGGTAAAGTTAACAGATTTTATAAAATTTGTAGCAGTAAAATATTTTAGAGTTTGCAGATTTTTAGATTTGCTCCAAATCTTTTTTATAACAATTTATATCCATATCACTTTATTTTTCATTATGTAAATCAGCTTAAGAAAAGTTTTTTAAAGTGGTAACAACTCAACGGCCAAACACTGGAAGCCAAAGCAGCAGCTTGAATATATGAAGAATGAAGATTCTGTCACAAGAATGTCTGCATTGTGATGAATTTCAAGTTGAACCTGAAATAAAACTAGAATTACAATAATGAACTTCGATTAAGGGAAACACAAGTCTTTTAGATGCTGGCCTAGCTGAAATCTTAGGCCTTGTAGCTCCTGTTGTTCAATGGCGGATCTAGAGTGTCGTGAATGTTTTAGATGTATCGGAATTTTTCAGCTCTTCACGGGTGAAGTTGGGGATATAGCCTTCTCACGTTCATAATTCATTTAATTTTGAGTTATTTAATAATTTGTTTATTTGGTTTATGTTAATAATTTATTCAATAAAATACTGTTTTAAAATATTAAATTCAGTTTTACAGATTTGGTTATGGTTAAAAATAAGTTTTTTCTTTTGTTTCTTTCTACTGTAGTTTGGTTTTGTTAAGTTATATTACAGCAATTTTAAGTATTAATTTTTTTAAGTTTTTCTATTTGATTTTGTTACACTAATGGAGTATGGGGGTTGGCTATATCTTACGAAACCTGTGAGGATTCAGTTTCTTGTTTGGTACCTACACTGTGAAAAAAAAATACGACCAGTTTTCCTGTAGGAATCGGAAAAATAGTTGCCCTTATCGTACCGTAAAAACCGACCCAGCTTGGGATAAAATCCGTAAAATCGGAATAAAATCAGTAAAATACCGTTTTATTTACTATTTCCTTTTCTTACGGATTTTATTCCGAGCTGGGTAGGAAAATTTTCCGGGTGAAATATTTTATAGCTTCTGTCGAAGATTTCTATAAAAGAACAGCAATATTTCGGGACAATAGATACAATAGATTGGATATGACTTCAAACAAATTGCAATATTTAATTTTACTTTCACATTCTTTTATAATGGGTATTAGAACAACTCTTGCATCACACCATGATGTAACCAGAAATACCCACCACATTCGGTTAGATAAACCTTTTATTACAAGAGATTGGGTGAGCCCGACAGTAGTTTATACCCTTCCAGTAGTCGATCTTTGTTTTTTAAATATTGAGCCATTTCAGGAGGAAATGAGTATTATACATGGCACTAGATATAATATTTTTGTTTGAATTTCAGTGCACCTCTTGTCACAATGTTGTCAGCTGTCTGCTGCAAGAGAAGCCATTTTATGAAGTAATTTTATTAAAAAGTGTAAACATTTAGTTTATGATTAGTTGGAGACAATTAATAATAAGTTAAATTAATCCACTTCCGTCTGGTATATTTCGACTAATATTTTTATATGAATTATTATTAAACACAGCCAAGCGATGAGGTTTTAAAGATTAATTTTTAGATTTTTGATTGACTTCTTTCGATATTCGATCAACCACTGGGAAAATGTCAATTAAAAAAACTATTTATTTATAATTTTGTTGATATTTAATTTCAATGGATTTCACTTTTTGTCCATTATAGGACATTGATTAAGGGTTGTAGCAATGATGTTAGTTTACTTCTAACATTTAAAAGGAAGGAAATATAAAAATCACGTAGCACTGACTTTATTTGAACAAGTACTGGCTGGGTCACCCTATGAATATATACTTTCCTGATATCTGTAGGGATATATATATATATCAGGATATATATATATATATATATATATATATATATATATATATATATATATATATATATATATATATATATATACTAATTATATGACTTTAAATGTTATTTCAAGTGTTTGTACCGGAATTATTTATCTACTATTATTAGCATTCTAAAGATTCCAGGAGGTTGTTTCTTTCAGTACTGTACATATTTAAAATTATTTTGAAATGTTTCGCATTTTAGAAAATTATTGACGGGAATAAATTAATATAATAAGCATTCGAGCTTTAAAATGAATGAGAACAATTTAAGTTACTCTAATATTATATTAAATTAAATATATTTTCAAATAAGGACTTATTAAAAGCAGACGTTAATATATACTAAAGGGATTTAAGTGAAAGTTCTTTTTTTCAAAAGTAAGATTGTTTCGCTATTTAAATAAAACTTTCCAAGGAAGATAATATTTAATTAGATTATTTTAAATCAGTAATATTAACTAGATAAATAACTTCTGCCAAAATTTTACGGTAAACAACGTACATGTTCCTTAGAAACAAAGTTTATAATTCTATTAAAATGTCAGACATTTTGTCCGGATATTTGTTAGCAAAATTTAAAAGAAATAAAACTTCTCCTTTTGTAACTGACCTGCGAACCGGTTGCATATTAACTATCTGTACTCGGATACAGACAACGGGACATTTTCAAGATAATTTTATTTTTATATACAAAAATTGCAATTTCAAGCATTTTTTCACATAAATTCTTTTCAAATAAATATAATGTTATTTAAAATTTTATTCTTTTTTTTTAACTATACGCATTTAACTTCATTTCATTAGAAATTTCTGCCAACATAGCAAGAAAATAAATTTTTCATGCTATGCTATTTTTCTTTCTATGCTCTATTTTAAAGAAACAAAAATTATTTTTTCCTTATTTCAGGATTTTTTTCAGAAAATAATATCCTATTTTTTTATTATATATGATCCGTGCATCAAATATATAAAAAAATAATGTGCCAGATAAGGCCATACACTTAATAAGGCATTGTCTTATATATTTTTTAGAACTTTCTCGATCCGACTTATTGCAGTAGGTACTTTATATTTTATGTGTCTCTAATATGCGGGAATATGTTGAATCACAACCGATAACAGGCTTTTTCTCCTTTTCTGACAGCTGAATTGTTCCACACTTTGTTATTATAAGCAGTAACTAACATTTCATGTGACATCAGAGTAAATTATTGATTGCTTTTTACAATATCTTCATAATATACGCTATAATTTACCAATCATTTTGGAAATTAAATTGAATTATTTTGCATTTTTAATACTGATTGTTTTTAAAATTGAAATATGTTAAAATTAAAAGTTACTTAAGAAATCTCAGGACTCTTAAAATTCTAAAAAGTAAAAGACCTGAAACGTATTAATAAGATATTTCTTCATTTCACAAAAGGATCGGGTCTTAGGTATGCGTCATTATTCAAAGTGCAGTAAGTATGCCTATAAAGAAGACGCTTTGACTTTATTTTGACCTACGTATACCTGCATGACCTTTTTTCTTTCTATGCTCTATTTTAAAGAAACAAAAATTAATTTTTCCTTCTTTCAGGATTTTTTTCGGAAAATAATATCCTACTTTTTTATTATATATGATTCGTGCATCAAATATATAAAAAAATAATGTGCTTGTGCCAGATAAGGCCATACACTTAATAAGGTATTGTCTTATATATTTTTGAGAACTTTCTCGATCCGACTTATTGCAGTAGGTACTTTATATTTTATGTGTCTCTAATATGCGGGAATATGTTGAATCACAACCGATACCAGGCTTTTTCTCCTTTTCTGACAGCTGAATTGTTCCACACTTTGTTATTATAAGCAGTAACTAACATTTCATGTGACATCAGAGTAAATTATTGATTGCTTTTTACAATATCTTCATAATATACGCTATAATATACCAATCATTTTGTAAATTAAATTGAATTATTTTGCATTTTTGATACTGTTTGTTTTTAAAATTGAAATATGTTAAAATTAAAAGTTACTTAAGAAATCTCAGGACTCTTAAAATTGGAAAAAAGTAAAAGACCTGAAACGTATTAATAAGATATTTCTTCATTTCACAAAAGGATCGGGTCTTAGATATGCGTCTTTGTTCAAAGTGCAGTAAGTATGCCTATAAAGAAGACGCTTTGACTTTATTTTGACCTACGTATACCTGCATGACCTTTTATACCTACATATTCAATTTTCAACGCTTAAAATGAATAATTTTAAAACAATTTCATTATTTTGTTTTTTATTTGCTGTAATACTTGAAAAATCTATGTTAATTAAAGCTAAACTAATGTTCTTAAAGGAATTTTGGCCTTATTTAGGGCACATGATCATAAAAAAGTCATTTTAAAATCTCTTTTGTTTTGAACTCACCATGCTACCAACGACGGATGTATGTCTAATTTCTTACTGCTAAAATATAGGGTAATACTAGGATAGATGGGCATAGTTTTTAAAGATTGAAATAAAAATTCTTAGAATGCAAATACAAGAATTATTTATGCATATTTAAAATTCTTATACATATACTCATAATATTTTATGCGAAAAAGAATTAGATATTGAAAACAAAAAGTGTTAAACAACATTGAAATTAAAATCGCAGATGGCCATCTCTCCTTAAAGCCGAGGAAAAAATGGCCATCCAATCGAGGAAAAAAAAGTGAAGTTAAATAGCAACAAATAACACATTTCATATAGTGTATAATGAAAAACATATAGAAATTTATAAAGATGCAGTTATTTGATGGAAAATGAGTGAATAAAAACTCGAATAAACAAAATCTGAAGTATAATTTCTATACTTCAATTTTCGTAAACCAGTTCATGTACCTTATGCATTGTATCCAGACATCCTTTTCGGATGTGATATTATATTGTTTTACACGTTATATGTGAATTTTAAATTTTATTATATTTTGTTCCGTTATTTCACTCCGTATAATTTTGAAATATCGATTAAAGGTGGGGATCTCTCCTCGATTTCATGTGGACATCACTCCTGAAATTGAAGGACTGATGGTCGCCCAATTTAAAACATCAATAGCCATTGTATGTCTTTGTTTTAGGCTTAGAAGTAAAGATTAGATTATATACGTGCCTTAAAATTCCATGTAGTAAAAAATATATGTAACGTACCTACTGCAAAACATTCAGATACCTATGTCAAAAAAAAAAAAAAATTCAACCACTAAATTAAATAACATTAAAATTACACTTACTTTTTATAACGAAAAAACGCAACTGCACGTCGCAATAAATAATCTCGTTGAACTATTTCATACAAACAATGTTTATGTAGCTATATATGATGAAGTATTGAAAATATTTAAAATGGCCATCTCTCCTTTATGGTCATCTATCATAGAGTTACCTATATAAATATTACATTCAGCAACTTTTAAAATGATAATGCAGATATATCACATTTTATTCATATATGAATCGATTAAGTTATTTGATACAAGTAATTTATGTGAAAAATTGTTGATAATTTCTGTTTATTTAATCGTTTATTACATTCCAAAGCTTTTAGTTTATAATTTTAATTAAAACATCATTAATTAAAAAAATCGGGATGGTAATTTTTACTTAATAATAAAGAGGAAAAAAAAATCGACGGTTTTTCGTCCTAAAATAAAATACGATTCACATTATTGAGCTGAGTTATCAGGACTCTAATTGTAACAGAGAAACATATTATTATACAAGTGGGTTCGAACAGACTCTCCCTTTACAAAACAAGAATTCCATTTCTCGCACAATAGACCACTCGGCGATCTCGACTATGTTCATTATTCTTTTGAATTGAAGCTCTAGTATCAATGAAAAAAAAGGTATATGAAATACTTTCACTTTAATATTGTCCTATATTCATTTGGAAAAATTCAATAGAAAATTATCTAAATCATTGCAAGAAAATAATATAACTTTCCAGGATATAAAAACGACGGGGGCATTCGAAAAAGAGTACGACAACTTTGTAAATATAATAACACAAACCTGTGACCATACTTTAAAGAAAAAAAACTCCACATTTAAACCAACAGTTTCTTGATGGACAGCGGAACTTAGGAAAATGAGAAGCTTTGTTAAAGCACTTTATAGGAAAACAAAACTTTTGTCTGCATCAGAGGAAGACATGATCAAATTAAAAAAGTATAGAGCACTCTATAAAAAGAAAATTCTGGGAACAAAGAAAACAACGTGGAGTTCTTTTTGCTCAAATAAAAAAGACCCCTTTGGGAAACTAAAAAAGACGGCGGCATTTAGAGATTTTTACAGACAGGAAGTCTACGCTCTTTCTGAATCCACTACAGCAACCCACTCAAGACAATCTTTTTATGCAGAAATTGCCAATTCAATATTTGGTCCTTCGGACTTGCAACCGTATCAAATTCATCCGCGCTCAACCCAGCCAGTTAATCCATTTATACTCCAAGAACTAAAAGCTGCCATCTTCTCGTTCAATCGGAATAAAGCACCAGGTCCTGATAATGTTGACCATCTGATTGTACGAAATATTTACCACTCACATTCACCTCTATTACTGAATCTTTACAATACTCTATTAAACTTAAATTACTTCCCAAAAAGTTGGAAAATTGGAGAACTAGTCTTTTTTCTAAAGGCAGGTAAGGACCCACAATCTGCTCAGTCATACAGACCAATAACTCTACTCCCAATTCTGGGGAAAATTTTTGAAAAAATATTATTAAAACGAATAAATTATCATTTTCGAAATTCGACAGTTCTACAGAGTTCTCAACACGGATTCTTAGAGGGTAAATCGGCTGAATCAGCGATACAAGAAGTTCTCTCAACAATTGACTTACTTCAACAAGAAAACAACTACATTTCATTAATATCATTAGACATCCAAAATGCTTTTGACAACTTACCTTGGGACGCAACAATCCAAGAACTGGAATTTTTGGGGTTTGAGGAGCCATATGTTAATATCCTGAAATCCTTTTTATCTCACAGAGGAGCGAAACCAAATTGGCTAGCACAAGAAATTCATTGGTTTAGGAAGGGGTGCCCACAAGGTTCATGCTTTGGGCCCTTCCTATGGAGAATCTTCCTAAACGCTCTCTTACGCCATTTAAAATCGTTAGGTTACATAATAATAGCTTATGCAGATGACATTTTAATTATATTAAATGGTAAAACAAGGCGAGAATTAGAAAAATTAGGAAAGGACATCTTAGATTATATTAGTAGGTGGATGTCAAATCACAACATGAAAATATCTTACAATAAATGTAAAGTTCTCCACCTTAGAAGACCAACATTTTTGAAAAGAGTTCCAACACTCAAAATTGACAACCATTCATTAAAAAGTGAGCCACCTTTAGAATACTTAGGTATCGTTCTGGATAGTACGTTGTCGTTTTTCCCCCATTTACGACAGAAAAGGCAGGAAATTACACAACTTTCGCAAGACCTATTGAAGTTTGCCTCAGCTTACGGAGGGGTAAACAAATTAATTCTGAAGATTTGGAACAATAGTATCTTGGAGAAGAAAATCACGTATGCTGCAGCAACTTGGTTTCACCGGATAAGCAAAGCCCATGGGCTTCGTCTGATCTCATCAATACAATACCAATGCCTGTTATTAGTTTCACGTGCCTACAGAGAAACTTCGGCGGATGCCCTTTGTGTTTTAACAGGTATTCCGCCCTTGGCACTTCAACTTGAATATATAGCAACAACAGGAACAGTCTTACGTCTTGGAATCCCGACAGGAAATCAAGGACCAATATTTTACCAACCAAAAATGAAGTCAGATCAAGTTGAACCATTTAAAGAATATTTCTTTCAAATAGATCCAGAGAATACTCCACATGTAGAAATAAACATTTATACGGATGGTTCCAAGATGGAAGATGAAACGGCATATGCCTTCTGTGTGTATCAGAGAGGGGAGTTAATCCACGAGGATCAAACTAAGTTAAGTAAAGAAAATACTGTTTTTCAGGCAGAACTCCTGGCCATAGAAGAGGCTGTGCTGTGGATTAGGAACTCCCCTCATAAAGAAGTATTAATACACTCGGACAGTCTCTCAAGTCTCTTAGCAATAGAAGATATTTTTTCAAAAAATCTCATTGCAGTACAAATTATCAAACTACTCCAAGAAACAAGAAAAAAGTTCTTCTTTAAATGGGTCCGTGGACATGTGGGTAATGTGGGGAATGAGCATGCAGATTCTTTGGCAAAAGAAGCAACCAAAGCCACATCACATGCCAAATACAAATTCTTTCCCAACCCTCCTTCTTACATGAAGAAGCTTCTAAAATCATCTCTACACGAACAATGGCAGACTCGCTGGGACTATGGTACCACAGGACGGTACACATACGCTTTAGCCCCAAAAGTCTCGGAAAAGAGAATCCTGCTGCATAGAAATCTTTTTCAGTTTGCCACTAACCACGGCCCATTTTCATCATATCTTTATAAATTTGACAGGGTTCCTTCTCCATTATGTGTATGCGGTCAGCGAGCTACATCATTGCATTATATCTTTAACTGTACCCTTACATCATATTACCATATAAGAAAATCTCCAAAAATTTCTTTGTCTCAGTGGTTCTCAGTGGTTTTGTCAAATCCATCATTTTGTCAAAAGATAATTGAATGTATGAAAGATTTAGAAAACAACCATTATTTGTTTCAAAATGTTTTGCCATTTATAGATGATGATGAGAACGTATCTTAACAAATAGACAGATACCACCAATTCAAAATAAACTCTTAGCCACAAACAACACGATTGAACTATAATTGAACTGTTGCAAGAACAATAGACTTTTGAACTTTTGTGTGTGTATATAATTATATAATATTCATCATAATTATTCACTATTTTACCTATTTTTTATATTCTACATTATTTTTAAAATTATGAATCTCTTTCTAATTTAGTATACATATACGTAGCTTTTATTGTATTTTTGCAGAACGCCCAGCTTTGCAGAGTAATTGAGCTTTTGCCGCTCCAACAAGTTTAAAAATCATATTATCTATTATCTCATGATCTTATTAATTACAAATATCTAAATTTCTCTCGTAAACGCCCAGTAAAAATTGGGCTTTCCATCGTGTATATATTGTACTTATATTGTATTTAATCTTAATATTCTCAATTGGCTTTCCTGTAGGTCCCTTCGGGCCTTTTATTTATTATTATTATTATTATTATTATTATTATTTTTATTTTTGTGTGTGTGTGTGTGTGTGTGTGTGGTGACGGCGGTAGTAGATGGAAACCGCTGGGTGGGGCTTGTGAGTGCTTAAGCCATTTGGTAGGCCTCCCCACCTAGCTGACCCCCTCGTCCTATATTCATTTTTAAAACAAGATATTTATTACTATTATTTACTCTTCTCAATTTAATATCTCAGAATCCAATATATATATATATATATTATATCATTTATCGAATGCTAGAACCATTTTAGTGTAATGTAAATTTTGGCAATGATATTTGTACAGTCGGTGAAATAAACCAAGGTGAAAGTGTTGGGAAAGACTTGGCCCCTCGATTCAAGGACGGAACATCAGCATGGACAGCTTTTTTACTTCTCTTTTTTTGGCCAAGGATGTATCGAGCTCACAATGAGTTTGAAAAGAAACAAACATAATATTACCCAAGAAATAAGACCATGTAAATCGAAGGAGCCACAGGCTTTGCCTTTCTTGATATTTTGTTGACTTAAGTATTTTTTCTTGTATGTTCCAAAAAGGAAAGATTTCATTTTAATGTCTACTACGCATTGTGATAAAACAATCACGGGACCGAAAGAGAAACTCGAAATGAGATTCAGTTTTATAACGAATTATAGAGCGGATAAAATGGATAAATTATTATGACGATATAATACACAGGCCTAGAACCACATGGCCACTTCCATTATTTTTCAATATTATGGATATAGCAGCACTTGCTGCTTACATTATACATACTGCAAATAATGAATGATATGGTTAGCTATAAAAGAAACAATTCAAAACAAACCCAAAACAAACCAGCAATTCAATTCCAGATCAATCGCCAAATATACAGTTATGAGACATAGTTCGACCAAATCGGGAATTAAAAATATACTGAAGAAATATTTACCATTATTTGAAGCTTCCACTCATTCAGAAACCAGCCGGAAGATCTTCAAGCGAGTTAAATAGGAAGGATAAAAGTACTTTGTGTCTTATGTGTGTGTTAGACCCAGCTGCACAGAAAACCGAGAAAATCATGTGCACTGTGTCAAAAGCCATTCCGTGATTCACATTTGTACACTTTGGCTATTGTAAAGCTTGTCCACAAAATTTCACGTAATTGAAATATTTTTTACCTTAAAAAAATATGTGTAGCTCTTATATTATAATTAATTCACGGTTTTATTCATCTAAAACTTAATAATCTCTCATTTTTTTTCCACAAAAAATTAGCATGGGTACCTGGGTACCCTAGTAATTGATAAAAGGCATAAAAATGTTTAATGTTCTAAAATAGTAATAAAACAAATTCCAAAATTTAAAAAGATTATACTAATGAACAGTGAATACTGCAAATAATGGAGATCTAAAATCAGTTTAGTTTCATTTGTTATTATAATCCTAAAATCGGGAGGAAAAGAGAAAATCGGTACCCGGTACCCGATTATTGACATACGGGTTAATCTGATTTATGATAAACAGTTGACTAGCATAGAAACTTTTATTTACCTTTTTCATTTTAAAAATATAGGTTACTTTAATATTTCATTTTAAGAACTACTTACAGCTCAAATACTTAAAAAATATTGGATTTTTCGAATTTAGAAGTGCTAAAATAACAATATTTCAGAATATTTCCTTTTCATAACACAGTACGTGTTTTGTTTGAGTAATAAAACTTTATTCGTAAACAAGGAAAATATCCATTTTTTCCCCATGGTGCCGTTAAAGTTTCCACGCAAACTATTTATAATGCTAAAACTTGTAAGAAGTGTCTTAATCTTTAATGTAAAGCAGGCAATATTTTATTTTTATCTACTTTATATATGGAAGTTTGAAAAATAATTCTTCTAAATATCTTCCTAGGAATTTTGATTATTTTCTACTTACTAAATATGTCGCACCGAATAAAATAACAGGATATATAGTACAAAAATAATATATTAAATGGGCAAAACTTTTCATGTAAAAGAATTCTAAAAATAGTTGTAAATATATTTAAAGATATAGTGTTTGCTTAAATAATAAATTATTTATCAATTTACATAATTAAACTAATGTAACAAATATATTTCTCTAATCATTTTGTATTCTAAATTATTCAAATTTGTCAATGAAAAATAGAATTTATCAACTTTAATATGTGTTTCAACAAATGAATATTGATCGAAAGTAATAAAAAATAAACACATAAATTAAAAAGTTTAAGTTTACAGTAGGGAAGAAAGTGATTCATTATACTACTAATATTTTCACCGTTTAGATTTAGTTTACGTATTAAAGTAAAGTACATTTAAATATTCCTTACATCATAGAATCTTAGCAGAGTTTCTCGCGAAGCAAAAACTACAAAACGATCAACCGAATAGCGAACGAGATACATTTATGACAATTGATGCCAACTGATTGTCCAGTTTTAATTAATACTCTGAATAGTTTTTATTTTGTGGACTGGACAAAAAGGGAATTTTGGCATCTTCATAACTCTCATTATATTTTTCATAGAAACACAGTTCTTGTTTCTATCGAGAAATAAATCACCAAAAAACCAAATTCAATTGGATAACGAGGATTAGACATGTAGTAAAGGGAAGTTAGAAGGGAAGTTATTCACATTTTGTTAACATTCTATCTCACATATAGAGCAAATAAATTCACAGTGCTACATAGGTATATATTTATCAGATTTGAAAGCATAGCGAAATATTGGCTTTTTATATGTGGTGCTATTTTTAAACTTTTAACCCATTAATGCCGACTTCAAAATACTCGATAAATTTTGAAATTTTTGTTCATATTTGTTCATTATGTGTCTATTAAATACATCGTACATAAATTTTATTTTTCCCGTTGTATTTACTAAGTATTTTTAATGGTAGATTTTTGTACCAACCGGCGTTTACGTAGTACGAAATCCCCTTTTTAATGCAAATTTTGAATTTAGTGTAGTTTGCAATAATAATGCTAATAATTATAATGTGTCTCTTATCAACGACTGTGAAATTAAACTGTTGTGCACGTCAGTTGAAAGAACCCAATAGAGCCTCCTGTTAGGTAATTTCTTGTATCCAGACGCTAATAAAATGCCAATGAAGGCAAGAATATTTTCCTTTGTGGGAAATTAGTGAGTCCAAACCGACATTTACATAGCGCTAAATAATTACGTATCTCATTTCGTGACACCTATTTATTCATACGCGACTTTCTTTATGTGCCCTTGAATTATAAAAATTCGTTTTAACAAGAGAATGAAAGCGGCACAAACGAAACATTTTGCGATAAAAACCAGCACAAACGAATGCCGTAATACAATTTAGATTTTGTTGATTGGGCGGGGCCATCGAAATGATCGCCCAGTGTTGAAAAAATGGAAAATTCACTATTTTGAGGGAACTAGAATGGCACAAACGAAATTTTTCACGGCACAAATTGACATTTACATAGCACTGACGAATTACGTATTTCATTTCGTGACACGTACTTATTTACGATTTTCATAAGTTATTTTTTATAAGTGACTTTGAATTATAAAAATTCGTTATAACGAGATAGAACAGAAGTGGCACAAACGAAAGTTTTTGCGCCACAAACCAGCACAAACGTAGTATAAACGAATGCAGTAATAAAATTTTGATTTCGTGGATGGGGCGTGGCTGTCGTTTCACTGTCCACGCTCCGTTTTGTTCGTTATAACGAGAAAACAGAGTGGCGCAAAAGAAAATTTTTGCTGCAGAAACCAGGACAAATGTAGGACAAACGAATGGCGTTAATAAATTTTCAAAATCAGTATGGGGCGGGGCCAGTGAAATGGACGTCTTTTTTTTCCCTCGTCGCCCTAGGTAAGATTGCGATTACATGTATGCCGGTTGGTACAATTTTCTACCATTAAAAGTAAAAGTGAATTTACGAAAAGAGACAAATGTAAAGCTAACTTTAAATAGCATAATTGTACAAAGTACACTATTACAATTGTGATTCCATTTAAAAACACTATTCAAATTAAAAAATATTTGCGTAACTTACCTTTTTCTGTTTGAAGGTAGAGGCATGCTGATTGATTTCGTATTCACTCAGTTTTTACACCTACTACACTGTAAAAAAAAAATCTGTAACGTTACTAAAGTTTTTCTAGGAAACTGGGATTCCTAGAACTTTTTGTGTAATGGCAACAACAAAAATTCATGTAACAGACACACTTTTGTGCCGAAAATCAAAAAATCTGTAAGGTTACTGGGAATTGTTTAGGAAATTGGGATGCCTAGAACTTTTCATGTAACTACAACCAGGTTTACAGATAAAATTTTAGTAAGATTACTGTAATTTTAACAGTAAAATAAAATTACAGTAATCTTACTAAAATTTTAACAGATTCATTTGTAAAGTCACAGATTTCTGTAGCTTTACAAAAACTAGTTTTGTAGATTTGCAGCTTTTTTTGTACAGTTACAGATGGAAGTTTAGTAAGCATGTAACTTCTGTAGAACATCTGTAGTAACATCTGTAGAACTACAGAATTTTTTTTACAGTGTACTACGCTCATTTAAAAAAAAATGCTGGAATTATATTTTTATACATATTTGTCATTATTTAAGATGTCAAATACATCATTGTTTGACAGATAGTGCTATCTAGGGATTAATAATAAAATTAATTCGGTTTGGTTATTTTTTGTACCAACCGGCATTAATGGGTTAACTAGATATAAATATTAATTCACGTTTAATGTTTTAAGAACTTATTAGTACATATCATATCAGGGTAGTTTTGTTTTTTTAATAGATAAAAAATATTTGAAACCGGCAACAATAATTGTTCTTAATAATACGTTTCAAAACTATTTTGAATGTAGAATAAGATGTTTATCATACATTGAAACACATTTGCATGCATGGCAAAATAAAAATTCAGCAAAAACATTTTTCTTTTAAAAACTTTACTTAATGTCAAAAACTAACTTTAACTGAGCTAATTAATAATTGAACTAACTTTGAGCTAATAAATAAAATAAAACAATACAAAATCCAATAACAAAAGCGATCACTAGAGTACAAGAGGAATAATTTTCTCTTATATAATAAAAGGTTTTTACTTTCTATTACTCAGTCTTAAAAGGCGTTTCAGATACCTAAGGATTCTCTTGATAAAAAAAAATAATAATTAACAAATGCCATTAGCGGATACATTTTCAAAAATAAAGAATTAAATAATTGTAAAAAAGAAGTTTTTTTCTTTTTTTTGTTATTGTTGTTGTTGTTGTTGATAAAGTTAATTATCCTTTGAAGACTTCAGTTATAAAACATTCATGCAGAACTTTGCATTAAGTGGTTCAGTGTGTTTCTATAAAATAACAAGTAATTTAAAATTTTGACTCTTAAATTGACTTTTTTTAATTTTTAAAATTGACTTTCAATTAGGTATGTTAATAAATTTACAATTTTGATATCAAACACATCTGTTCTATATACCTATTTAAGCAATGTATTTTGTATACACTATGGGTTAATATATAGAATAACCCCTCTGCAAATAATTTATGACACACATACCCTTTTTTCTTTATCGATAGTTGTATTATTTTTACCTTTTAATAGTCAAACAACTACCTCAAAATTAATTTAAATTTATTTTATACAGTCGTTTATTAACAACATTAAAACTTAGTTTCAAAACATTCAATTTCAAATAAGAATCTTTATTAAATTCTATGTTTTTTTAGCAGATTAGTATAAATTTAATATCTATTAGATTTTTGATTAAATATATATAGGCCAATGTGTGGACCGAAAAAGTTGCCACCGGTTGTACTAAGTTCACACAAAAAAAAAAAAAAAAAAAAAAATTCGGGCAGTTTTTTGATTTGCCGCAAAACGCTGCTAAAACGCTGCTTGCTAAAACGCTGATTTTTTAAATTTTTAACAAACTTTTTTTTAAATGTTAAATTTAATTTCTCTTTGATATATTTACTTGTAAAGACATGTTTAGTGAGCCAAATGTTTAAATAAGCTCTGATTACTTATAATTGTAATACTATGTGCTTTAAAAATGTTCAATCTTTCCCTTGTCCAACGTTCGGGACCAACGCAAAACAACCCATAACAGCCACAACACCTACGAGGAGTTAGTTGCTCGGCAAGTGTCACCAACTCTCCTATCCACGGAATTTTATATTCAGGTTTTTACCTGTTTAGATTACGAATATCCATTTCGAAATCAATTTTTGCACATTTTTTCTTGCTTAAGTTTTAGTTTTGGTTTGTATTTATGACGGCCAATTATCAACACGTGGGATGTAGGCCCTGACGAGGGGAGTGCTCTTCGTGGGGGTCTTTATAAGGGAATCTAACCCGTATTAACGCATGGGAATCCACGGTTTCGAAAAAAACCACGAAAACTCCGAAGCGGTTAGGCCGACGGGAGCGGTTGGGTTCGAATCCAGCACCTCCCGTCTACCAGCTTCGAGAGCAGAACCTCTCAGCCACTGGTGGGGCTGCTTAAGTTTTAAGCCTTGGAAAGCAGACAAACCATTCATCTAACATGGGTGATGAAAATACATTGTATTATTTTTTTTCTGATGAAAGAGGTTTTGTTATTACATAATAACCGCACTATTTTCCTCACTACCCATCATCGAAAAAAGAAAAAAAGTTTTTTTCGGACCACCTTATGTTATTGATAATTAAATTGATATTCGAAAGCGTTAGCAATTTTTAGCTCGACATATGTGAGCCTCACTTACTACCAAGTAAAACATTAATTTGGGAAAAATGTCTCGGAGCTATCGGGACATCATATTTTTATAAAACTAAGATTAGGTTGATGAAGAAAAAAGTGGCCACTCTATTGTTTGAGTGTTTTTATAATACCTTTTTTTTCTCTAATAATCTCGAAACAAATACAAATAGTAACTAAAATAAATGTAGTTTCAATTGCTATTTTACTTTTAAAAACATTTATTTTAAGATGTTCACATTAGTTTAAAAGAAAAATTACATAATATATCACATTGATTTAGGATGTATATTTAAGAAACACAATTTAAAATTAACACACATTAACCCATTTATGCCTGAATTTTTGTTTTCTACAATTTGTTGACAAAATCACTTTAAAATGTTGCAAAATGAACTGGAAAAATTCTAAAAAAAATACGCTACAATATTTTTGTCTTTGTTTGATAAAATGTAAAAGTAATAAATATGGGAATATACATAAGTGGAAAAATGCATAATTATATCTTTTGTCTAAATTTATATAAATTAAGCTGTTAAATTGTATACAAATATGCATAAAAACTATCCTCGAACATATAATTCCGCAATTAAAAAAATATGTATTTCAAAGAAGTCTCCAAGCTGAGATTATGACTTATTTATTTGAATACTTGATATAAAAAATACAACTAAACTTATTTTTTACATTTCGCTATCTTAAAAAATGAAAAATCTATAAACACCGAAAAAAGGCCTTCATTTAAGTTAATAAATATCAGTCTTATGCTGTCATCTCTTGGTAATAGATAAAGACATTTGTAGACAATTACTTCATACAATTTTCATGTTGTAAATAAGAAGAAAATTATTAAAATATATTAAAATTCGAAACGTTCCGAAAATGGGACGCTAGGTATAAACGGGTTAAGAATAAGTATTATGTTTTATAATGCTTTAAGTGTTAAATCATTACAAAACAAAGAAAATGGTGAATAGTATCAATATGCCAAATAGAGTAATACAATTTCCCACAGCAGACATACAAACTTCAAATGTCGAGAGTGATCATTTTTCTGAAGAAATTATAGACAAGGACCTGTCTCCTTTCTGAAGAAATTACTTTTAAGTAACATTTTGTTACGAAGAAAGAATTAAAAATAGTTTCCGGGCAAAGTAGGTAGATCTCTTTGTGGTT
Source organism: Maratus speciosus (assembly GCA_963932465.1). Taxonomy (NCBI): domain Eukaryota; kingdom Metazoa; phylum Arthropoda; class Arachnida; order Araneae; family Salticidae; genus Maratus; species Maratus speciosus. The sequence goes on along the minus strand of OZ010788.1, from coordinate 373,628,427 downwards.
GGTCCCTTTGCTCGGAATGGCGCCGTTACAAAAACTGTGGCCTAGAACCTAATCTAAATGACTTAGCGATTTCAAACACACATTAATTAAAAGGATATTACAGATTGATAAAATAGCCCAATAGCAATCAATTTTATTACGATATATTATTAAGTTATAATTAAGAAGTAGTACTACATGTCAAAAATTAAAAATGTAAAAAACAATTAAATCAGTTAAAAAATAGAAGAAATGTAGTCTTACGCTTCAAAACAGCAAACAATATTACCAGCACCAGTGAGGAAATTTTCGTCGAGTTCCAGCGTGGCGTGGGCAAATACAGCATATAAAACTCTAATGGGTACTTTGACCGCATTCGCCAGTTTACCCTTTCTTATCCTATATATAGTATTACTCTACATTAGGATCTCAAATGTTAAATGTAGTGTTGCATACCAACTGCCCATAATGTCATGAGCAGTAGAGAGCTTATATTAAACATTTAAGGATTGTCACAGACACAAGAAATGTATGTTAATGGAAACAGATTCTGCGAAAATTTGTTCATAGTTAAAGCGATCTATGTGACTATTTGGCGTGTTTAGACAGGTGAATGGCACTTGGCAGTCAGATTAAAATTTACTTGGGAAAAAAGTTTCCTTGAGATGTTTCAAAAATAGTTTTCAAAAAAATCTAATGGTTTTAAAATAGAAAAGAAAAGTGTCCAGTTAAACTGATGGAATTGAGCTCACAGTCTACTCGCATTAATTGTACATTATACTCTTACTTCGAAGAATAATGCCTTGAAAAATAAATTAAGAGGATATTACCCCCTCCCCCAGATCCCCCTTTTATACTTAAACAATGAATCTCCAAATCTAATCAGGGAAGCGTCTTATCATAATAAAGCAGTATACCGAATTTGAAGAAAATTGGATAAGAAAACCCACTTTTCTAAATTAAGGTGTATTACCCCCCCACCCCGATCTCCCCTTTATACTTAAACAATGAACCTCCAAATCTAATCAGGTAAGTGCCTTATCAGAATTAACCGGTATACCAAAATTGAAGCAAATCTGATAATTCTTCACGAAGAACCCATTTATCTTAGTTAAGAGGTGGGATTACCCCCCCCCCCCGTACCCCTTTATACTTAACCGATGAACACCCAACACTAATCACGGAAGCGTCTTATCATAATAAAGCGGTCTACCGAATTTGAAGAAAATCGGATAAGAAAACTCATTTTTCTAAATTAAGGGGTATTACCCCCCGATCTCCCCTTCATACTTAAACAATGAACCTCCAAATCTAATCAGGTAAGCGCCTTATCAGAATTAACCGGTATACCAAAATTGAAGCAAAAATGATAATTCTGCCTGAAGAACCCATTCATCTTAGTTAAGAGGCGGATTAGCCCCCTTCCGTACCCGCTTATGCTTAACCAATGAACACTCAAAACTAATCAGGGAAACGTCTTATCATAATAAACCTGTATACGAAATTTGAAACAAATTGGATAAGAAAACATATTTTTCTCAATTAAGACAGCATTACCACCACCCCCTCTACCGATCCCCCCATCACACTTAAACAATGATCCTCCAAATATAATCAGGGAAGCACCTTATTAGAATTAACCGGTATATGAAAACTGAAGCAAATCTGGTAATTCTGCACGAAAACAGATTTATCTATGTTTAGAGGAAGATTAGCCACCTTACCCTCCTTTATACTTAACCAATGAACCACCGAAACTAATCAAGGAACAGCCTTATGAGAATGAACCTTGTAAATCGGATATTTGTATCAATAGTTATCGTGTTACGTACGTACGTATGTACATACATACATACGTACGTAGATACAGAACCTCCAGGCACATTAGCTCTCACGCTTTTATAGCCTGTGTGCTAAAAATGTTCTTCAAATTGGTCATTGTCACACAATCTGTTTTAATCCATTTGTAAAAAAAGATGAACACAATGCGGGAGTTTCTAAATTCCAGCTGAAATCAACCTTTTTTTTTTCTTTAAAAAATAAATAAGAAAAACTAATTTCAAAATATTAATTTAAATGTCTTAGTAATATATACTTAATAAATGCTTATCAATCTCGAATCTTTTGGCAACTGATAGTATTATATAGAAATGTAAAAAAAGTTTAAATGCTACTGCTTATTAAAAAAAAAAAAAAAAAAATTCAAATATTGGACACATTTTCAAACATTTTTTAAAGTGAAATTTCATGGATAAAGTTTCTTTGATTTACTAAAATAACAAATAAAATTTATATCTGATATTTTTAAAAGAATGGTATTTAAATTTACGGTAAATAAAATTAACAAATGTTTGCTTTGCACATCAATACAAACTGTGAATAAACACTAAACATTTTTAGAAATAACGGTAATATTTTCCATTTCATATAATTCACAGAAACAAAGTAAAAGAATTTAGAAATTGTTTTGAAATTTTTAAACTGCATTCGTTGAAAATGTTTATAAGTAAATCTTCAATTTGAGGATCTTTGATAATGAATTTTAAAAGTGTTTTTTTCTCTATGTCAAGATACTTTTGGACGTCAAACATTTTAAAGCACATTTATGTTTTAAGAGTGAATCAAAGAAAAACCTTTAACATGCAAAGTGTTTTGTTCTTTAATTTCAATACATCACATTCTGGAAGACATTAATAGATAACAAAAGATCGAAGAAAAATTAAGCTCCTACCGACAAAGAATTGAGACTAACTTAAAAATTTATCATTAAAAGAAAGGCACAAACGCAGACGACTAGTTGAAACGATTTTTGCAAAGAAAGAAAAAAACCCAAAACGTGTATCTTAAGTAATTGAAATTTAGATTTTCACAGTCATTTACCTTAAAGAGAGATTTTTAATTAAATATAAAATTTCTTTGCATTTTAAAGCTTTCAATACAGCCATCCTTAAAATGAACTTCCAAAGAATATTTCATTATTCAAACATATTGAAAGTTTTTCACAAAAAGTCTCTTTTAACATCCGAGTTTAATTTTTTTCTGATACCTTTGTGTAGAATTACTGAGTACAGTATCAATAAGAAAATATGCATGGCTTATGAATATTTTATTCTTTGCCATTAAAAATATCTCTTATAATGCACGCGTTATTTGTATAATTGTTTTATTGTATATTTCGAGAAACAAACAAAAATTTCAGGTACAGCTGATAAATGTGGTTGTTAGTAATATTTTTTCTATTTACATGATATAAATTTGAAATAAAGTATGCAAAGAACTATTGCGACATAATAAAAATAATGAAAGGATAAATAGTTGCATTTATTTCTTATTCGTGTCAGAACTAATTTTTTGAAAGTAGTATTACAAGTTCTTGCATGTAGTTTTATTAGTATTCACAATACAGTGCTAGTTTTATATCATTATTTAAAGACGTATTAATATCTTTTAAGTATAAATACTTCTGACTATAGTTATGGTTGCGAATTTAACACTATGAGCGAATTTGACTTACCAAAACATATTCATTTGGCCACTTACGTTTCTTTTTATATTCTAATTATACCATTATTTAAAAATAATTTATTTTGCAGTATATTTCGCTTGCACATGTTTTTAAAATTTATATAAAAGATTTTTTTCTTTGGGAAAAGTGGTACGAGATGGAATTAAAAAATACTCTTCTGTGGCAGCCATGAAACAAATAAGTACCGAAAAGGTTAATAATTAAACGACTTGGCCGCCACATGTTTAGAAGAAAAAACTGTAAATGCGTAAAAAAATATTAAAATTTTAATTATTTAATACAATTAAACATATTTGTAATTTAATACTACGAATAGTAAATTTTCGAGCTGAGTGAAAATGTAGCCACGCTTTAACTGGATTCAAGAATCCTTGACTTAAATTCAATGGTCTTTAATTAGCTTTTAGCACATTTTAAGATTTCTAAATTTTCAATTATCAAAAAGCAAAAATATTTATTTTTTTTCAATTTTACCCGGACTATCGGAAGTGAGAACAGCGCCAGTACATGAATGGAAGTTTGCGTTCTGTAAACCTCATTCTTGAATTTGGATAAACCAATTTTATCATTTAAAAAGAACGAAAAATCATTCATACAGCATAGATTATGAACCGATTTCCAACACATTCAGAATACTATATCAAAACTATACTATTTATTATGGTGAAGATAAGGTCTAAATGAACAGTTTGGAAAATGCATAACCAGATTAAAAACCCGATTTCTGCCATTAACATGAATTATCGTTAAAATATACTATTATTTTTCAGCCCTGTACTTGATTTACAGATATGTATGTATGCTACATAGTATGCTAAAAATTAGTTTAGTTAAAAGTATAGCATAGTTGAAAATTTCCAGTCAGCGTTTCAGCCGTAAACGGGTGTTGTTCAGAACTGTTGTGCGAATTTATACACACTATGAAACATATAAAAATAGTTAAATTTACAAACTCATACCACTACTCAAAACGCACTTCCAACAATTAGTGTTCGTAGGCTTCAATACTTCAATTATTGCTCATTATCTTTTGTGTGTCTCTGTAAATAAATGATTCTATGTACACCATGTTTTACAGTAAGAACTTCGTAACACACCTCAGGGATGTTTATCAATTTGAATATATTTGAAATACTGTAATATCATTAAAATACACGGCAAACGATTTCTCCCCATACACCGTAATGTAACAGAATTATTTTTAATGGCTTTCTAAATGAACCAAAAATGCAACACACTTCATTTTCAATGCCGCACATACCATAGTTAACACCGATAAAATATATGCATTTAATGACAATCGAACTATATTTTCTTTATTTAGAGCACAGACAGAGGGATATAAGTACTGGCAGACAGGCAGACGAACAGAAAGACCGACGGACGGATGGACAAACAGACAGACCGGCTAAAAAACCGAATACATAATAAACTTTCGACTTTGTTGGAAAGTGTTAAAAAGGAACCTTCGTTATTTTTTAAAATATTTTCTGTCTTGCTTATCTTCTTTGTAAGAATAATATTTGCAGTTTTCTGGAGAATGGTAAAACATGTTTTTATTATTATTATTATTATTATTATTATTACTATTATTATTATTATTATTATTATTATTATTATTGTTGTACTTGATGTGAGTAAAGAATTAAATCAAAGGGGCAACAAATTTCAAAGAGACACAAACTAATGATTTGGAGTGCGGTAATTGAAACACAGAAATGGTGCGACATGAATTTTTCAGATAGTCTGCCGTATTTACGTGGTACTATCCCTATATTAAAAAAAGTTAGCATAAAATACATATCAATCTTTTAGCAGCATAAAAATTGCTTGGAAGGAATAAAAAATCGAATGATGAAATTGTGTCTCTAATGATTCTACAGATATATATATATTTAGAATACCTGAAATTCTTTTGTTTGGGTTATGTTTGAAAAGAAATATCCACTGTATATAAATGAGACAAAATAAATAATTTTTATACAAAGAAGCAACAAACGATGTTTAAAAGGTTAAGGGGTCAGGTAACCTTTGAACCAATAAAGTACATGGAAAAGTGACCTCTGTAAGAATTACAATCATTCTTTAGCTAATTAACTTTTAATTAAAAATTGAAAACACATGTTAGGAACGATTTATTTTATCAATCGAAGTTTTTAGAAAAGGTATACACATATATAGTTTTTTTTTAATTTATTTTTAAAGATAATACAATTTTTATGAAAGAATTATTCTTGCATGCATGATTTTTCCCATTTCAATGGCTGAAACAAGCCAAGATTTTTTTAATGTGTACAGATATAAACTGTTTTCAAAATGACCTACAATGAAAAAAATAAAACTTGTAGATCTCGAGATAAAATTTTTTTAGAGTAATTCGAAATATCGAGATTTTTTTTTATACAAAAGTGGCCGTGAATTCTAAACTTCTTACTTGAGAAACATAATAATAGGTCATTTTGTGGTTCTGTACGTTTAATTCATCCACCAAAAATTTCGTGAAATTCTAGGCAACCGTTTTTCAGAAATCGTGCGCGCAATGATCAAAATCGCTGTTTTGAGAAAATTGGCTTTAATGATTAAAAAACCCTTTGATCATATAGCAAAAGCTCAAAGTGTTTTAAACATAACTTCTCTTCTAATGCGATTTTTTGTTTGGGATTTGCTTTTAAATGTTCCCAAAGAATCATATTTAATTATAAGCTATTTAAAAAAAATTCGATTTTTGGACGCTTCAAAGGTTACTTGACCCCTTAATGACAGAATGCAAAGAATATGACAGGGTAATAAATAGAAGAATATGTTAATGTGTCGTTTCTATCGGAAAGAGTTACAAAAAGGGCTTTGTTGGAAAACTTGTATACACAATATTTTTTATGTATTTATGCACTTTTAAAAAGACACACGTTTATTAATCTACAAAAACATAAAACAGCCGCGAACAAAAATATATAGATATCTTTTTCGAGTTACATACGATTCCATTATATTTAGAAAACTCAAAAGCGGATATGTTTACGAGATTTAAAGAAGCTGTTATAAAAACAAGTAATATAAAAAAAAAATTAACTCAATTCCTACTTAGGTCATCAAAGAAAAATTTAATATAATCCCTTAAATTTAAGTTCCCTTAATATTAGTTTTTGTTGCATTAAAATATCTCAATTTGTCGATTTTCTGTAAGCAAGTAAACCTTTTGGTTTACAATGGAAGTCTATGGGAATTCGGCGAAATATTAGAGATATCGCCAAGCTGGCGTCACTTTTAGGGACTCATTTTGGTCGCCAAATTGGGCGGTAGATCGCCATGTTGACGATAAACTTGGCGGTAGGTATTTGGTGAGAGAACATGTTCCCCCACCCCTATTGTAACGCCCCTTATAGTTATGGAGAAACACTAACTTCTATTCTATAACCAATGGCTGTCATTTTTCCTTCCATATACAAATAAAATTAATTAATTTAATCTAATTAATGAATTAATATTTGAAAAAAAATGTATTAACATCGAGTACCATCCCCAACAAATTAAAAAAATTTATTTGAACTTGAGTGGATGAATAATTTTTATTAACGATTGAAAATTTGAACCAGATATACAGTGGCGGTCAAAAGTTTCCGGCCAGCATAAATTTTTTGGTTCATTTGTAAGTATACCCATATGAAGAGGAATCTCAAAGTGATACTTATACACTTTATTGACATAACAGTTAAGACCTTATTTATGGAATAAAAAATTAAATATTAATAAATTTAATTGCAACAGAAAATGCATGTTCTCAAAAGTTTCCGGCCACCTTGGCAAGTTTGGAGAAAGATGGTGTTTTAAAAGAAAATAACAATGATAAACAACATTTACATTTAGTATTTTGTATTCATACATTTAGCAATAAGTACTGCGGCGCAGAAAAGTGGCATCGATTCATGAACATTTCTAGATAATCAATGTTAAATTTTGTCCACGGTTCTTGCAATTTTTGTGAAAATGCTGCTAAATTGGAATATTTATAATTCCACACACGTTTTCAAGTTAGTTTCAAAAATTTTCTATTGTATTCAGATCGGATGATTGGGCTGTCCATTTCAAAAGCGAAGCTTTTTTGTGCGAAAGCCACTGCTTGACGAGCATGCATGTATGCTTTTGGTCGTTATCATGATGAAACAAATAGTTGCGACCACAATTTTTCCTCCAATAAGGCAGCAAATGATCTTGCAAGATATCCTTATGCATTGCACTATTCATCTTTCTGTGGATTTCAAATAACAGATAGGCGCATTTTCCAGAAAATGCTCCCCACAGCATAACGTGTCCTCCGCCGTGCTTCATTATAGAAAAAATATATCGCACCTTATCTTTTGTTTTTAGGTCGTCGATTGTAATGTTTTATATCACTCAAAAAAAGATTGAACGTCGATTAATCTGAAAATAGTACTTTTTTCCAGTTTTCACTTGTCCAGTCTTTGTATTCCTTGGCAAACGCCAGTCGGGCCCTCTGAATTTTCTTATTTATGAAAGTTTTTTTTTAACACCGACCGTTCCATAAAGTTCTGCGTTACATAAGCGGCTTGAAACTGTAGATAGACTTGTTTCAGCAATAACCATAACACCATAAATGGCGTGGAATTGCAGCGGCATTTTTAAGCGGGTCATCAACTGCTTTTCTTTCAATAATTTTGTCCACAAGAATAGTCGTTTTCCGGGGTCCCCCGGACCGTGGCAAGTTCCGAAGGCCATGACCATCTTTATATATTTTTAAAATATCGTTTACAGCGAATTTTCCGATCGACAACTTTGACACAATCTCACGAAAGGGTTGTATCTTTAGCGACCAACAAATCACACATTTCGGAACAATAAATTGTTAAACTTTTCATTTTTGAATCTCAAATACATTATTCACCTTGATTAATTAATAAACATGGCCAGAAAACCACTTTAGCGATAGAAAAAACTAATGAATGACGAATGGCCGGAAACTTTTGCACGCGCGAATTTTGAATTCCTCCCCTTTGCATCATGTATCTTAAGTAACCAATCAAAATGATCACGTGATCAGAGGTAATTTGCTTATTCCTAACTTTTGGAGCAATTAAACTTCGTCTTTGCTAAAACGTTCTGTCAAACAAATCAAAAAAACTAATTGGCCGGAAACTTTTGACCGCTACTGTATATAGGGAGTGTGTGAAGTAATAGTAGGAATTGGAAATAATGTTCCTTTTGCTGCCACTGATTTTATAAAACGTTTCCGAGTAGATTTATAGTGTGTTAATCAGTTTTCTCTAACAGGAATATTTGTTTTCAGTATTCAATATATTCTCAAGTCAACATTCTCAGTTGCGCAACGGATTTCATATATGCAAGAGAAACCGAATAAGATTAATTTTAACGTTAATGTTAATGGTTTTAGTTTCATGTTGCTCTGTAAAACACGCTTATTGAACTTAAAAATATTTACTTGAGAACTGATTTCATCTGCAAAACTTATATTTTAGGTTGATAAAACTGATTTATGTACTACAAAAAACTATTGTGAAACATTTCTAAAAATCTTTGGGAGCAAAAGAAATTTGTTTTAATAATGCTCATTTAAATGTCAAAAATACATTGCTTTCTGAGGGTTTTAATGATAAAGAAGGCTTTTCGGAATCGTTGGCAACTCGGAAGAGAACATTGTAATGTATAGGTTTATAGTCGTAATTTTTAGGTGTAATTTATAGGTTTATCTTCCCAGAAAAATGTACCACGTTTCTTTTTTACCCGACTTCCAAGAAGGTTTATGTGTTTCACGCGTATCTGGGTATGTGGATTTCTTTATAAACATTCCAAGGGCTGGATAAATTTCAATGAATGAGTTCTCTATCGATTCGTCTTAACCGACCGATCGTTATCGGCTAGGTTTTGTCTTTATAAATTCAACATGGTGGCCGTAAATTACAAAATGGCCGTAGACACGAATAAAAATACGTACCCTATTGAGTGGCATATCATTGGATAGGTCTTTCAAAATGAAGACGATGTTTCATTGACTATTTTATAGTCAGAAGCTCCGTTTAAATATTACACAACCTGGGAGTTATGTAGGTAGGATCTCTAGCTTTTCTGTAACTCTAACGTTCATAGACATCTATATCTATAGGCCTCATCAAAACAGTGTTTATAGATAGGAACTAACAATTAAACACAACTTAAAAGTCATCCATTCAAGTAAATTAAAAAAATAGGTAAGTAATATAAAAAAATATTTCCACATTGATGAGAAATAATTAATTAGTTCGCTTTTTACGCTGTCAGGTTTTTTGATTTTTTAAATTTAATTTTTACTTGTTTATATTGTACCTGAAACATTTTTTTTTTAAATATCAATGCAAAGCAATAGCATCATATATAAGCAATTGTTTTGTATCTTACTTCTTAATGGTTTAACTTCTCAATCCAAGCGATTCTCGGAAAAAATGTGTTTTTTTACTCAATAACACGAAACTTTGTGACACATTTATGGAATCATTTTTAACGCATGCCATATTTTTAATCAAATGGTCGTTTTAATTTTTTAATGTATGAATTACATATCGAATTCTTAGCGAAAGATATGACGTGGCGACAAGTTTTACCCCTGTCTCCTCGTGTCTCCTCTGGAATTTGGTTCAAAACGTACAAATTGACAATAATTTCTGAAATATTTTCTACCTCTTCAAAAAACAAATAAAAACAAAACCTTTATATTACATAGTTTCTAAATAAAAACATCTCATAATAAATGGGTTTATGAACGAAATTGAATTCAGGCGTGTGTCTAGAAATGGCTCTTTTGGATTTGAGATCATCCTTAAAATCGTAGCGTAACTTCGAGCATAATCTGCGTTTAACCGATTTGAAATTACAAAAGCAAAATTCTCGAATACGAAAAGATATCAAAATCTATTACAAACGAATACATTATTATTTTACTGCATAAATATTTCATATCCCGCATGTATTTTAACATAATCGCAAAAATACCAATTTTTGTCTGGAAAGATTCAAAAGTTTAGCAGAAGTGTATCATATATTAAGAATAATTCCAAAACTTTTTTTTCGTCTCTATAATAAATCTTCTATATGACCTATAAATCTATAAAATTAGCAACTTTTTTCAAATACTTATGATATATATCAATCTCAGATAATTGAGTTTTCGTTTTAAAAGTATGAGACCTTAATATTTTAATTAACAGATTTGATCATAATGTACTATCATAACACCCAAATCCATAAACCGTTCTATTATCGGCTCCTAAGTTTCCGAAGATTATTTTTAACCTTTAAATTCGTTTCCATTTTCAATACTTCAAATCTTATTAACTGTCATTATAAAATAATCTCACATAATTTCCAGTTCTGCTTATATTTACACACGCATCATGAAAATATAATACATTTATGACATTACATTTGTTTACAAATCAGCATAGTCAAAATCCTCTAGATAAATTTTAATTTCATTTTGAATTTCAGATGTTATAGTAAGTTAGTAAATGTTCATGTAAACATTAAGATCTGAACTTGATTGAAAAGTGAAATTGATATTGGACAGTTACATATATGTTGGTAATTGGCAAATAAATAATAACATATTCATTTTTGGCTCATTCCATGAGTTTTTGTAGTGAAAGCCACATAGACGATAACTGCTATGCCTGTTGGACACCGTTATTTTTGAAAAGTTTGCTTCGCCTTATCAAATAATGAGATATCTCCGATGAAATAAGTCACATTTTTCCAATCTAAAATACTGTTAACCAAAAACCGCAGCACGTGACTTACACTACAAGTACTCATGGAACTAGACTATTGAAAAAATATTAGTTATATCCTTCTTTTAACAAGTAAAACTGCATGTACATTTACACTTCTCAGTTTTCACTATTTTTTAATATATGTTCTTTTGTTAATAAAAATCATACAATAAAGCAAAATAAATATTATACAATTATAATTTTACGAAAGTATAAAAAATGTTAATTTGACCTTTAACTTTTATGAATAGAAACACTAAAAACGACTCATATGCCTATATATATATATATTTCTCCAATGAGTTATCACTTGCGTTAGATAAATGAAACGTTCACAATCGAGCTAATATTTAAATTTTTACATAAGTTAAATATTAGAAAATTCAAATAACAAAAAGAAATATGATATTTTGAAAAAATCCCAATACATAGTATATTATATTTGAAATTTAGTAATTGCACATAAATTACTGAGGATCAAACTTTCGAGTAAAATATATTAGTAAATAAAGTAATTGACACACATTTTATTTAAGATATAAAATATTGGAATCATTTTACACTATGCAGATTTCCATTAGAATAGCTAGAATTTAACTATTCATTATAAATTGAAATCTGTAATATTTATTCAAAACTTTTTACCTCCATAATTGAAAAAAATCCCCGATTAGCATAATCTTTGAAAATTTTCGGCACATATTTATTTTGTAATTTATATGTATGCGCGCTTCTTCTATTTAAAATGTAATTAGAATTCGGAAAGTTCGAGTTTTCATGTAAGTTAAAGCGCTACTCTTCCAAAAGGTGTCATCAAAAAAATAATAATGAAAATTTGGTTTGTAACTCAAGATATATTTTGGCATTTATTATTATATTTAAGTTAACAAGTCGGAATGGTTACACATTTTGTCAAGAATTGGATGCACAAAAGGAAATGCGATACACTGAGAGATGCCACAGATGGGTTTTTGTATATCACTACTTCCAAAGTATAATATTTATAGTAGATTTTTTCATATTTCACAATACAAATAGACGATGAAAATTTTTTTGTCAATAGTGTTATTCTTATACAAGGCCCTGTGTATCTCTATATAACGAAAACGCTCCAATATTCGGCCACCTTTAATAGTCGGTGACACCAATATAAAAATGATCCATGATTAGTTTATTTTTGATTCTGAATGAAATATTATTTTTTTTTATACATCCAGCCATTTTTCACAATTCATAAGACATTACCCAAGAGTTGTGGATATTTATATTGCATTAGTAGTCAGCTCAATATTTCAAGTTTGAGGTCAGGTAACCACTTTTTGTACATTTTTGTTAACTGACGATACATTTTTTTTTTTTTTTTTTTTTTTTTTTAAGTAAGCATTAATTTATTTTTTATTATTTCAAAAATTACAAGACTCCAATATCAGTAACATTAATAAACTTGGGATTTTTTGTATACAAAGTAAAGAAATCTGTTTAATTCATTTTAATGAGCGGGCCATTATGCATTATATATTGCTTAGATGTTTAGTTTTCAGGCACCAGGAGCTGCTTAGTGGATATTAATTAGTCCAGTTTGAATTTTTTGAATTTATTTTTCGTAATTTACAGATATAAATAAATAACAACATCTAGGTCCATATTATAAAAATTAACGCTTTTATGGTCTCGTTTTTTTTCAGGTGTTTTACTGGAACAATCGAGCTAATTTCAAAAGTAAAAGTGGCAAAATGAGTGATTCAGTCTCTGCTTCAACTATGTCTGTATTTTATGACACAAACACTTCCTCTAAGGAGTGCACGAGCAAAAAAATTTCTAAAATTGTTATTTTTTTCACTGATATTCAAAAGCTGGAAACTTGAAATTTGGCATGAAATTGGCGGTTACTTTTAAGATACAGTTCCTCGCTGAAAACAATTTTAAAAATATTTGAAATTTAAAAGTGTGAAATTAATGAAAAATGTCTTAAATTATTATTTGTATGGAATAGTTAGCCATAAAAATTTGAAATTTTACATGCCTGGTACTTTTAAGAAGTAAAGAATAAGGAAAATTTAAGAATGATACAAACGGAAAACGTTCGAAATTGTGATTTATATAAAATTACCAGTGATAGAAATTTGAAATTTACCATAGATGCCACATTTGAGACGTAATATTTAAAAAAAAACTTCTTAAACAATACGAAATTTAAAAGGATTCTATATTAAGAAAAAGTTTTAAACGAAATATGTGTATTTAATAACGGTACATCAAATGATTACTGGTCTCCTCCGTATGATATTTGCAGAAATGGCTGTCAATTCTTCTTTTTGAAGGTAGTATCACGTCATTGAATTTAGGCATAAAACATTAGCACATTAAACATTCACATTAGAACAATAACCGAAACATTATTAATGTTAAACGTTATTAGAACGTTATTAACAATAATCGATATCTATAACATGTTTTGATCTTATGCTAAAATGCGATGACACATTAGTACCACCAAAATGATGAATTGGCCAAACGCTTTACTATTATCGTCCCAATATATAACGAGGCATACTGTGATACTTGTATTGTACTAGTTGAGAAAGGCAAGATATTCAATTTTTTCCGAAGCTCCACGGTGTGATAGTAAATTCAAAAGGACTAATTGGCACCGCCTACAGCTCATATCATATCAAAACATGCCGAGGCAGATCAAGCGTTCTTTCATGTCCTGTTAATAACCTTGACGTACAAAAAAATTTCATCGCAAAAACATATAATGCGGTCATTTGTGTCGCAGCATATAGATCTATGATGGCTGAGCAATAAATTTGAAAGACGGACTACTAGACAATTTGGTTCTTTTAAATTTTTCTTTCCATTAAAACAGGAAAAAAAAAAACTCTTGCTCAGACAAGAATTGCTTAGACACTATAAGCAATGCATACAATAATATAGGTCAATGTCAAAAATCTTGCGCTGTTTTTATAAAATTCTACTTTAATTTATTTATAATGACAAAACACACAAAGTTGCCAACAACTGGATCAGTGATGGCTGTACTCTAGATTTCTACTTACTCTATTTCTTACTACAAAGATAATTTGCTACTTTAAATATAACTTTCTATAAGATTAGGTTATTAACATGTTCATTTTTAATAAAGGCTGAAAAATTATAAGGAAAGAATACTTTAACGCATGTCACTGTTAAAAGTGTCGTGTTCTTTTTTTTTCGCATTCTAAGTTATATAAAATAAACTCAAGTGACAGAATATTGGTGCTTTTATCCTTTTGGTGTAAATTAACTGAAAATTTTTCTTCGCAGAGAACGCAGGATGGTGCGAACTGAAATACTTTCCATTTATTAGTAAATATGCAATGATACATTTTTTTTTTGTGCATAGATGCGTTTTTGAACATGGATCTGTTTTCTTATAATTTTTACCCGGGAGAACTCGATAGTGAGAATGCCCAATTGCTTTTCTTTTACTTTACATTAATATAATATCCACTTTTTTGGTTGGCTTGGTACTTTTATTCACAAAAGAGGTAAAATAATTGAAAAATGTTTTGAAATTTTAATTAAAATGAAAAATGATTTAAATAATAGTCTTAAAAAAGTACAACTGTGAGAGAAAATCTCATGCAGCGAGTTCTCCCGGGTTAAATGAATCTATTATTTTGGTCTTTGACTAAAATCATTTTACATATAAAATATTATTAAAAATAATAATAATATTATGTTTTTAAGTAATAAAATAAAACATTTAGAAACACATATTTCCAGATAATGCAGCACGTTTTCTTAATATAGTAAAACATGAAAAAGGGAAATGTCCTCTATCTTTCCCTGAGGTGCCATTGAAGTTCGTGCATATTCTATATATATTGCTGAAACTTTTATAAGTGTTTCATTCTATAATGTAAACCAGACAATATTTTATGTTTAACTTGTTTATGAAGTTTTGAAAGCGGTCATTCAAATCATCCTTTTTGGTGTTTTGATTCCTTTGTTATTGTTCAAGTACATATACATACGAATAAAATAGAGAAATATTACGTGAAACTAAATATTAATGCATGGAATTAACTAAACATTAATGTATGGATATTTGTATTAAATATCTTTGATTTTTCAAAAGGATTTTGTATAGTACATTTTCGACGAATAATAAATGTTATTACAGTTACAATATACTCAAAATAAAATAAAATCATTTTATATATTTTTATTTTTACAAAGAACGCAAAATCAATTACGCAAAAACACAAATTGCATTTAATTATTTGTACTATATGCAGCACTTTACAGTAATTATTTTACACTATAGAGTTTTGAAACTTCTTTGTCGTTGTATTTTGCTATATATATTTTCCATAAATTTAATTGGAAAGCAAACTGTCCAGTTTTTAAGGTAAATTGTTACGCTACTTAATATAATGAAGAATAGTTAAAAAAAAGGATATGGTACAAATGTAATGTTTTTATTTTAAGCAATATATTTTGATACAAGTAACACATATCAGAAAGTTAAACTTAAATGCTTAATGTACGTTCTATAGAATAATTAATT
The DNA here is from genome assembly GCA_963932465.1 of Maratus speciosus. Classification (NCBI taxonomy): domain Eukaryota; kingdom Metazoa; phylum Arthropoda; class Arachnida; order Araneae; family Salticidae; genus Maratus; species Maratus speciosus. The sequence goes on along the minus strand of OZ010788.1, from coordinate 373,612,592 downwards.
TCTTAAACTTTAAAGATTTTATTTTAAAATTTTTACTAGCAATTATGATTTATTTATTTATTTCAAATTTTTATATTTTTGTATTAAAGACAAAATTTAAATAAGTCAAAACAAGTTAACATTTAGGAGGGGGTGAGAGGGAAGGAATATTTTATTTATACATTATCACCATTATTTATGATAAGTTATTAATAAAGGAAAATTATTATAAATTTAAAATAAAAAATAAAAGCTAACATTAAAACCTTTCTTAATATTTTTTTTAAATAATGGTAAAATATTACACAAATTACATATTTTTCGGATTATTTTTCAAAAGTATGAAATTAATTATTCTGTAGAGATTTTATAGTACATAAAGTTCAACATTTTTCATGCATTTAGTTTTGTTTAGAAAACAAAATATGTCAGTAACATAGGAAAATATGCAAATCAATATGGACATTCGAAAAAAATATCGATTCTGAGAAATTTTCGATTTCAGACATTTTTTTTAATACCTAGAAAATTAGCAGAAGAATTATCCTTTATTTTTTAGCCATCAAAAAATTCTTCTAAAATTCACGCTTTAACTAAAAATCAGGTCTCGACCGCATTTCAGGATCCAACAAGGAATTTAATATGGAACAAACACTGGTGTTGATGTATTTCATGAACAAAAAAATCGATTTGTATTATTCAAATAATTATGACAATAATTATTCAAATAATTACACAACCTGAAGTTATGTAGGTAGGATCTCTAGCTCTACTGCAACTCTAACCATCATAGACATCTCTAGGCCTCATCAAAACAGTGTTTATTTATAGGAACTAACAGTTAAACACAACTTAAAACTCACCAATACGAGTAAATAAAAAAAATAGGTAAGTAATACAAAACATAGTTTCACATTATAAGAAATAATTAACTCGTTCGCTTTTAACGCAGTCGGGTTTTTTCATTTTTTAAATTTGATTTTTATTTTCACGATGTGTTTTGCAAATTGTAGAGCGTGGGATTTTTGTAACTGAACTTGCTTCTCGGCAATCGCATGTGGATTAGTAATAAAATAGACTAAAAACATAATTATTTTCAGTGTCATTACACTAGAGACTACAATTTGGTCATGCAGTAGCCTGTAACGATCCCGTGCATTTCAAACTTCTAATTAATCTATGAATAAACACCCGTTTGGTTTTCTGTGAACTGGGAAACCGACTTCCAAATTCTCGTGCAGCTAGATAATTATTTCTAATACCTCAGCATATATCAAAACCATTTCAAACGAATTTCCATTGCTGCATGTAGTTATTATTTCAAAGTAAACTGACAACAACTTAAAATTTTTAATGAACAGAAGTAGAAAACATAATTATGCATTTGTTTCAGACGATAATCAGGTAAAGACGAATTCAGTAATCAAAGTGTTTTGTAGAATCTAGCTTCTGGAATAGATAAAAAACATACCTTTCATCGCAGACTATTTTAAAAGTTTTAAAGATGTTTGTGAGTAATTTATTTCAAATAACTTTTCTTCTTGGTGTTATTATACATTTTGGTAGCAAGAAGACTTTTTAAATGTTATAAGAAATTTTTAAAAAGAATACTTAATTCATTACTTTTTTTTATATGCTGTTTCTTTTAAAATTAAAGATCTGCGACTATTTAAAAAATCTATTCGTATACGAGAAAAAAAAATAAGGCGAAAAGATACAGAAAGTAAAAGAAAATGAAAGACAACTGCCTTTTTTGTTTCTTACATTATCCGTTTATTTTTTTTAAATGAGAAGAAACTGATATTGTGTCTGTGAACTGTCGACCGATGGACAAAACCAGCCTCAATTCAGTAAAAATAAGGTGTCTCAGGACTCTTATGGCTTTGAAATTTTTGAAATTTAATTTTCTTTATGTTAAACTACTATTTTTCCTGAACATTTTTATATAATCGATTCTTTGAAATTCCCATTAGAACATAAGTTATGGCTTTTAGAATTATACCCGCTCAGTAGGTGAAGCGGCATTTCCGAAACTTTGAAGTCATTTGCTCATTTGCTTGAAGTCACTTGCTTTTGGGCATAACCCGCATGATATCTCAAAAAACCCTGGATTTTTTTTCATGAAATTTTCAAAATATATGTTTTTCATGTTAGCCTGTAAAGTGAGCCTAAAATTTCTTTTTATTAAAAAAAAATATGTAATTTAGGTGATTATATTGTTGAAAATTTCTAAATTTTGCATTAGCTAATTCACAACTTTGTATTAAATATATAAAAATTTACTTAAGTTCAGGGTAATTATTATAATCTGAAGTATAAGTAGGCACCAAAAGTTTAATTCTTGTTGCAAAATTTATTTTGTAATCGTGAGCGTAACCTGTTATGACAATTTTCTGTTTGTCAATTGTCTGACATTTTGGAGCACCCTGTAAATTCTAATTTCGCATCTTGGAATTTTTAAATACGTAAAATGAAAGAACATACTTGTATATTTCATCCCAAAATAAATTTGTGTCTTAAAATCAAATGCATTTTAAAGTATTATATGTTGAAATTGTCTTTTTTTCTTTTTTTTTAATTTTATGAGTCCTGATACTCCTTAAAAAGCATAAGTTAAAAAAATACAAATGGCACTGTTTTTTTTAATTGGGAAAATACCTTTTATCTCATTATATCTATATCTCCGTTATATCGAAACGTGCTAAATCGGAGTTCTGTTGTGTTATGAAAAACTTCTTCAAATATCATGCAAATCGTTTATATATGTAATGTAAATATCGGTCGTGTCGAGTTATTGATGAATATGTTTCATTGCAAATTACAAAATGATTTCATATACGGTCCCTTAAAATAACATTTAATTTTTAAATTTTGATATCGCTTAGAATAAACACTTCCGTGCTTTTTTTTTATTTGTGTGTGTGTGTGTGTGCGTGTGTGTTATAAGTTAAGGAAAAGAATAGTTCTACGGAAATTGAATTTCGTATAAAGACTCTCCATAGAGATGAAAATTTCTTCGCATTTTGTAGATTCTTATAGACATTTTACTAATTTACTTTATTTATCTATTTATTACACGTACAGCAATAAACCCTTTATGCTCCTTTATTTGGACATTATGTAAGTAAATACATGAGCTCGATACATTATGCTAAACTAACTGAAAATAAAGATACATACAGATTTTAAAAAAAGAGACGATTTATCACGCGAAATTAGAAAAAAATCTTTTATTAATTACAATAATGCATATTAACATTCGGGTAACTAATTTAAAATCCGACGAATTTTTTGTTCTAGAAAAAGAATGTTCGTTGCCATATAGTTTTTAATTTCCGAAAAGTAAATATTTAAAATAATAGAAATAAATATGCCATTCTTTAAAACAAGTAACATGTGGAAAGTTTCAGATTTGTGTGCACAAATTTGCATTGAAAATATTAAAACTCTAACTTTCTCACAAAAATTAATATTGACTTAGAAAAATAACTTAAACGAATTTTTTAAGGCATAAAATGTTGTTCTACTCTTATTACTCTCACTAAAAATTTGCATATAAACAGGGATGAGAGAGTTCCGACTCAAATGAACGATTGCTATCACTAAACATTAATTGTATTAGGTAGCTTTCTTTACAAAAAAGCTACCTATTGCAGCCGTTCGGAGGAAAGCGATTTCAAAAAATTTTGGTATATTTTCATCGATCATGACCCCCAGACCCCGAAACCACCCTCCGTTCAAAATTTATATATATATATATATATATATCTGACCTATGTCACACTGTAACTCCCGTAATTATGAACCGATTTCGATGTAATTCGGTGTGTACATAGTACATACCAATGTCTCGACCGAGTTCGTTGGCCAGCTTCATCCGCCGTTTTGTTTCAAAATGGCGGCCATTTAAAATTTTTAAAAAAATTTAAAACTTGAAATGTGGTACCAAAAAATTAAAAATTGAAAAATATTTTTTTCTTATGTATTTGACCTTTATACAAAGATTCCGGAGCAGTTTTTGTTTCGTCTATATCTTAAAAAATGGCTGAGTTATAGCATTTTGAATTTCTAGCTTGGCTGACATTTTGAAACGTCCTGAATTTTGTCACGCGATAAAAGGCGTATTTATGAACCGATTTGGATGTAATTCGGTGTGTACATAGTACATACGAATCTCTCGACCGAGTTTGTTGGCCAGCTTCATCCGCCATTTTGTTTCAAAATGGCGGCCATTTAAAAAGTTTTTAAAAATTTAAAATTTGAAATGTGGTACCAAAAAATTGAAAATGGAAAAATATTTTTTTCTTATGTATTTGACCTTTATACAAAGATTAAGGAGCAGGTTTTGTTTCGTCTATATCTTAAAAAATGGCTGAGTTATAGCATTTTGAAATTCTAGCGTGGCTGACATTTTGAAACGTCCTGAATTTTGTCACGCGATAAAAGGCGTATTTATGAACCGATTTGGATGTAACTTCGTCTATGCATAGTACATACCAATGTCTAGACCGGGTTCGTTGGCCAGCTTCACCCGCCATCTTGTTTAAAAATGGCGGCCATTTAAATTTTTAAGAAAAAAATAAATTTGAATTGTGGTACCAAAAATTGAAAATTGAAAAAATATTCTCTTCTTATGTGTTTGACCTTGATAAAAAGATTCGGGAGCAGTTTTTGTTTCGTCTATATCTTAAGAAATGGCTGAGTTATAGCATTTTGAATTTCTAGCGTGGCTGACATTTTGAAACGTCCTGATTTTTCTCACGTAATAACAGGCGTATTTATGAACCGACTTGGATGTACCTTGGTGTGTACATAGTACATACAAATATCTCGACCGAGTTCGTTGGCCAGCTTCATCCGCCATCTTGTTTCAAAATGGCGGCCATTTAAAAAAGTTAAATAATAAAAAAATTTAAATGAGATACCAAAAAATTGGAAAATGAAAAAAGATTTTTTTTTGTATGTGTTTGACCTTAATACAAAGATTCCGGAACAGTTTTTCTTTCGTCTATATCTAAAAAAAAAATGGCTGAGTAATAGCATTTTGAATTTCTCTTGTGGCTGACATTTTAAAACGACCGGATTTTTGTCACGCGATAACAGGCGTATTTATGAACCTATTTGGATGTAACTTGGTCTGTACATAGTACATACCAATGTCTCGACCGAGTTCGTTGGCCAGCTTCATTCGCCATCTTGTTTCAAAAGGGTTGCCATTTAAAAAAAATTAAATTTAAAATTCAAAATGAGGTATTAAAAAATTGGAAAATGAAAAAGATTTTTTTTATGTGTATGGCCTTGATACAAAGATTCCGGAGCAGTTTTTGTTTCTGAAAATTTGTTCTTTTGTTGATATCTTAAAAAATGGTTGATTTATAGCACTTTGAATTTCTAGCATGGCTAACATTTTGAAACGATCTTGTATTTGTCACGCGATAACACACGTATTCGCCTATTTCGATGTAAGAAGGCATGTGGATAGTATACATCAACACCTCGACCAAGTTCGCTGGCCAGATTCATCAGCCATCTTGTTTCAAAATGGCGGCCATTAAATTAAAAAATATATATATATTTAAAGTGAGGTGCAAAAAAATTAGAAATTGAAAAAGGTTTCTTTCTTAAGTATTTGATCTTGATATAAGGATTCAGGAGCATTTTTTGTTTGTCTTTACCTTAAAAAATGGCTCAGATATAGCAGTTTCAATTTCTATTGTGGGTGACATTTTGAAAAATCTGATTTTTTGCATGCGACAGCACTCCTATATATTAACCGATTCCGATGTGAGTGAGCATGTGCACAGCAATTACTAAGGACTCGACCAAGTTCACTGCTTAGCCTCATCCACCATGTTGTCTTAAAATGACAGGCACTTTAAGAAATTGCCGAATTTGGCAGCCAAATATAAGTTACTTTAAAGAAAAGCAGCTTGGATAAAGCTGACTAATTTCGCGAAATTCTCATTCATTATATTCATAAAAATTAGTATTGAATCTCCTATATTCGATTTCCACTAAATTGAGCTTCGTGTGTTTGCATGATATAAGTTGGCTTTTTTTAAATAAGGATTGTGAAAGCTACCTCTTCCTCCCGGCACAGGCCGGAAGGACTTTTTCTACTCGTATTTAGTGACAGAATTTTTGAGATTTAATAAAGCAAAGAATGTTTTTAAAATTTAGTGGTGAAAACCAATCATTTGGGTCGGAGCGCTCTCATCCCTGATATAAATCAGCAAATTTCTAGACCTCATTTTAGAATTAAAAGAAAATATATTCATTTTAAATCTTTTACCTCTGTAATTGAAAAACTTTATGATTAATTAGCATATTCTTTCAAATAATAGGACCGAGAATATTTATTTTCAAAATTTTATTAATAGGATTCAATCTGTTTTTTCTTTAAATCTTTTGTAGAAAGCGCAGAATATTTATGCATATTATGGCGCCGCTGCTGTTTAAGAAATAATCAAAAGAGCTGGAAATGATAGGCATATTTACGAATTTCTTTCTAGGATAATTTCTTTTGTATGTTTTATACGGAAATAACTTATTTGAAAAATGCTTGTATTATATTATAGAACAATTCAAAATGTTTCCCAATGTAGTAAAATATTACGAAACGGGGGTCTCCAAGGCTCTTTATTAACTTGCTATAATATGCTTGTTTTAAATAGTTTTTTCGATGTATCAATTCTGTCGTTATAAGTGAAAACATAATTTCAATTTCCTGTATTTTTTCCTATCATCTATCGCCTGTTTATGTTTTACAACATAAATATGTTTCTTTGAGTAAGTTCATTCACTATCTATTTAGAAAATTTTACCTCCTTGTGGAGTGGATTTGCCTGTTTTTATTTACCACCTTTATATGTCCAATTACCTCGCAACAGTAGGGTGTGATTGTAAAGAATGTTTTTAGCTTCAAGTGCAAGATAAGGTATATTTATTGAAGTACGTGGTCCAAAATCTTTGCTATTATGTTTTGGTAGTGTTAGGGATGTGTTTATAATTTATCCAACAGTGGTGTTTGTTATTTGCCTGAAAGGTATCTTTTCGTAGACGTTTCTTTTACGATAAAAATGAACGTCAACCAATTCAAATAAATATTTTTAATTAAAAACAAAGGAGCAAAAATTAGGAGTAGCGTTAACCGAAATTATTATATATGCCTTAGAGCTAAACATAATTTTGTTTAAATTTGGGGGGAAAAATACTTTTGCTTACTTATATAGTATCTGAAAACAAAAATATAAGTTTTTTCCTTTCATGATCCTAAAGGGGATTATTAAAGAGGATTTTTTTTCAGGTATGATAAGATTACATCTTTGACAACCAAAATATAACAAACATTTTTTAAAACAGTATTGATGGTCTTGAGCAACAGTGATTTCCACCAACATTCTCAGTTTTATAAAGGTATGTATTTTTCGTGAACCTTACTTCGCCAATAAATTGCATTCAGTGTAAACGTTGTAGCTTCTAATTTATTAAATGATCGTTCTTAATAGGTGATTTCTTCATTAATGTAAGCCGAAGTCTCTTCCATGCTGGTTTAGAAACCCAAAAATTGAAACTTGTTTCGTTAATTAATAAAATACCTTCAACTTTTTTTTTTTAATGACATGCTTTTTATCTCTGTGCCTACGCTTATAGTAAGGTTTTTTTATGTTGCCTGAAGTTTCTACTATTTTTATATTATAACCCATACTGTTATTTATCATATTTCATCGTTCTCTGTATTGGCATATATTTTGCTCTGTTTCAACTTGTTCTGCCAATGCACGTTTATTTTCTTTCATATTATTTTTTGATTGCTGGTATGAATTTTCTTCTCACCAGATCCACACCCATTTCAAATACAGTTCACTTATTATATTTTTATTCAACGGTTTTATTAAATTTCTCCAATAGCTCTCCCAGCTTAAGAATTTCTCTGAATGTCATGTTTTATTTATAATACCCGCAACACCATCGTATAAGTCCAATCCAGATTATTTAGGGCCACTCCAATTTCTAACATAGGTTTGATGAATTTAATCTCCTTCCGACACGAAATAAGAAGAAGCAAAATCATGAACTGTTGTAGCAGCTAAAAGCTGTAAGTATCTACAAATGCATCTTCAGCAATACTAAAAGCATAATAATAAATAATTCCCAATTATCGCACGTTCGGTAGCTTCAGAGATAATTGTAAACCAAATAATATTAACAAACAACACGTTACACACTGCGCAGAAATACACTATTTAATAGTGATACTCTACAAATTAAAAATATCTAACACTATTTCTATTTTCATTTACTGTGTAGGCACAGAAGAAAAAAATAAAACAAGGCCTAACTTTACTTCAGTGATAAAACTTTTATTAAAAATCAACAAAGCTATTTTAATAACACGAGAAAAGACGAGGTCAACTGAGACTAGTTCTTTTCCTGATTCTTACACATTTACCAGCACCTTATATTGACAACTCTTTGCTACATTTTTATGTGGCATAGTCTAAACTACCAATTGTTTTCAACTACTTCGGCTGACTCTAATTTATATGGATCTGATGACAATAGGTAGATCGTGTTCTAAATTTTCAGTCGTAAAAGCGAACTAGGATAAGATAAAGTAAAACAATTTGTTCATGAAACTTAGAGGATTCTCTCTTTCAAGAATTTTCTACATTAAACGTTATTTTGAAATTTCACATCGTAAAAAAAAATAATAATCTAATCCCGGTCATTGCTTTATAGATTTACTGTTCTAACATGGCACAAAATCTCAATGCATCTCAGTTTCCTCTGCTAAATACAATATATTAGGGTTTCTAAGAAAGGAAATGCTATTCATGAAGAAATTATTTAAAATGTAAAAGATGTACATGTAATAATAAAACTTTTCGCCCTTTTATCTTAGTAAAACTATTCCAAATTCTTATTTTTTTTCCTATTTTATCTTTCTTTAATAATATCTCAGTATATTTTGTCTTTTATTTCATGCATTTAAACCTGCGTATTATTTTATTAGTCTAGAAACCTTAATCCATTCGCCTCATCTTATAAAACCCATTAAATTACTTTTTTCATTTTATTCTAAAACTAAATTCTTTTTCTTTCTAATGTTTTTTATAGCATTGTTTGATGATGTTCTTTTTCCCACAATTCTTTGCAAGCTTTGCGCCAGCATTTGTTTGCGTAATAATTCTGACGCCGAGGCTAAATAAATCGCAACGTCGTCACGCGTGCCTTTTTCCTTTCCCCCTGAAGCTAGTCCTATAGTATTCTGCTCTTATCACGTCCTTCCGGTTACTTGTACGGGATTTGTAAATTAACATGCATTGTATTTATATGCATGCAGTTTTCGCAATTATATAACCTGTTGCATGGGCTAGGAGAGAGAGATTTTTAAGATTATTGAGTTGCTTAATTAAAACACGCCACCTGGAGAGCTTTTTTCCTGAATCTTCGCCATTTGTTCTAACACATGCCCGCACATGGATCACATATACCTAGTGGAATTTGGTGCATTATATGGTCAAAAAATAAACGTTTTGATGCATCTAAAGGCTTCGATTATTATGCTTCGGAAAACGTTTCAATGGACGACAGCCTGACCTTCCACTCTTCCATCACGATTTTACGACTGCAAAAAGCATGATTTCTTCATTGAGTTACATAACGTGGGTATGTTGTTGCTTAAGATCTAGATGTTTATATGATACTAGTGAAATCGTATCATACATATATAAAATTGTGGAAAATTTTGCACGCCTATTTTTAGAAGTTTGACATGTTAATTGCTGAATTTTTATACAACTTGACTGAGAGGCGAAGAACCCAATTCAAGAAACGGCTGGATTTGAACTAGGGTCATTGGCATTACGATCTATTGGGTTTTCATTCATCTTGGGCAAGAGGCCTAATGACAGCATAATAAAAAAAGTGTTTTATCATGGATTTAAAACCAGGTTCATATACTAGGTAGTTCAGTGTAAGAGAATTGGCGCGTAATGTTAATGATTCTGGTTCGAATTAGCCCTGTTATAAAAAAGCACCGTTCATAAAAATATTCATTTAAACACTTGACGAATGCTTCTGGACAGTCAACTTATAATGAAGCCATGCACAGATCTAAAAAAACCCCAAAAAACTTTGCTTAAAACGTCAAGCAGGTTGTCTAGCAGTCGAACGGGCATATTTAACAGAAAATGATAAAGTAAGCTCAAATTCATTGAAAATAAGAGAGAGTGATAAAATGATTTATTAACTTTAAACATTTACATCCAAAGACAGTGCCTCACTTATAGTAATGGAGTAACCGAGGGAAATCACTTTAGCTCACCATAAACCATCACTTTTATCACTTAAATATTATAATACAAAAAGGAACCGGGGTTTCAGTAATTCTTTATTGAAAATATAAAATATTAACAGCATGCTGATAAAACTCACGACCATAAATTCCGTGTTTATAAATAGGCAGCTACAATAACTCAGCTTGTATATTGACAAATCGACAGTATCCTACTCCAGACTCATTTACCATTAAAGACAAGAGATTTTACAATTAAAGGTACAAGCCAAATCTATCGATTTTCAATCATACCACAATATTTGTAGCAACAGTACGATCACAGATACCTAATTATCATATCTAATTCATTGAAAGAATCAACCATGACAATCAGATTCCTGGACCATCGTCATGCAATCACATTTCTCGAAAATTAATAAAATGACAAAATAGATTGCTCATTCACGTACGTGTTAGAATTTACGATAATACGATCTACAAAAAAGATAAAAACTTACTCGATCACTGAGTACCTTAAAAAAAAAAGAAGCTAGGCGCAATGTTGTGATTTAAATTCAAAAGTTTCACCACATTAGTAAATGTTTTTAAGAGGAATTTCAACTTTAAAATGTACTTAATAACTTATTTATAACATATTTTTAAAAATACTTTTAACTTGAGATTAAACAAACATTTTTCGAACTTCCTGTCCATATAATACAAATATTTTTATCTATTTAACTAGAAAAGTTGAATTTTTTAATTTAGGAGTTTCGAATTTTGTTTCTCTTCAAAAAATTTTCCATTGAATTTTACCTTACGATGTTTCATTCAGTATTAGCTTTTTTTGATTGATTTCATTTTTCTGTTTGACTTGAAGTACTTAGTACTTATTTCATTATCCTTTTTTAATTAAAATATTCTAATTTAATTATTCGTTAATGCTATATATTATTTAATTAAAATTTACAAAAAAGATTACATTGCTTCCAATCGGTAAATATATGTGAAAATAATTTTAAGAATAAAATTTGGTTTCTTTAGCCAAGCGCAAGAAATTACATTTTGTATTGTTTTATTACGTTGTTATTTGTGAATATGAAACAAAATAACTTGGAATATGGAAAGCATTTTCCAACATAGTTCACTATATTTAGAAGCAGCGTTATAGCAAAAAAATATATAATTTAAATCCAAAATGAGAATATTCTATATTAATTTCTTTTATTATTGTCATTCACCGTGCATTCAAAATGTCCTCATACAGACCATATAACAGAGAGATTATACTTGCATTCATTATTAATCTTTTTCCATTGTCTCCTCCAAATACAATGCTTGGAACGTATGTACAGGTTCGTAAACTCCTTCTAGAACACATCCTCTTCAACATTTTTCAGTTCTAATGTCATAGCCACTACATTTCCACCTATCTACTCGTACCGTTGCCGTTCATATTCAACTTGAACTATTAAAATAAAAAAGTACTCTGGAGGGGACAGATCTGCTGAGTATGTGGGTGGTTGATGCACACAACCTTCTTTCTAGTGAAAAATTGCTGCAAAAGTATTGACTTCTGAGCCGGTGATTTGCCGTACAATGGGACAAAATTTCTATTATCCAGCAAACGCTCCGCATTCGTTTCAAAAGCCGATGCAAGACATATTTGCAGAATGCAAGAGTCACTATGTGCGGTCTGATATCACCAACGCTTGCACATGCTGAACATTTCCATCATTTCGACCCGAACATGGGCGATCTGAATTCCGATCGTCTTCGTTCAAATCTTTTTCAGCTTGAAACCTCGAAAGACATTAAATACTCACAAACTACTCATAGCATCGATATCATCAGCAAATTTAATTATTTCATAATTTTCTGTGGATGAATTTCCAAGACAAAGTTTGATTTTTTGTTGTTGTTCCATTTGTATTCGATGATGCTCACGGAAATGAACGCTCCCAAATCGGATGTATTAAGAAATAAATGCTACCACTTCATACCCATGGCTGAAGGTCGTTGATATGTCATATCGCCGGTTTATCCAAGAAAGCGTCATCTGCGTTTGTTTACGAGCAGGAGTCCAGGAACTTTTGGAATGCACTCTGTACAATTTCATTTATATTTTGCTTAACTGCATTAAAATGTATTTATAATAGCAGGATAAAATACATTTCGAAAAGTTTAAATTAAATATGCGAAACTGGGTTTCCAAAAAAATCATAACGTTTATTTATGCCAATAACAAGAATGCGCAAAATTTTACTTTTTAAATTTATTAGTTGCATGGATCTTTTTTTTTTTTTTAATATTATGTTTTATCATAAACAAAATACGTGTCCAATCTGAAACAACATAAAACATTTTAGGAAAATGAAAGAGGTAAATTATAAATTCAATACCCTTTTCTAAAATTTTGTTATTTGCGCATTTATGTCTCTGACATAAGAAAAGTGATATTTTAACTGAAATTAAAACAAAGAAATAATATTTTCATAAAATGTGTAAAATAGAAATAAGCATAGTTTTCATTTCAAATTTTCAAATTTTATTATTAACTAAACAGAATTTCGTCATATATGGCGCGTGTAAAGTAGTCATTAAATAATAAAATACATCATACTTCATTAAAAAAGCTGAATTTCCTTTAAAGAGTTCCATATAAATGTAATGAAAATATTACAAAAACAATTCTATACTTCCTTTTTTAAGCGACCTTCGCGCTTTTTTTAATGGCGTAGGCACAGTTCGTTCTTAGGGAAGCAAACCCTGTTCTCAAGTAATATAAACTGATATAATAATAAAATTGTTATGCTTGATAACGCATCCATTAAAACATTAGTGCTGATGACATCACACAAATAAAAAAAATACTTATGTTGTACATAAAAATAAATAATATGTTTATGCATGTTAATGCACATTTTAGATAATATTTTATAAATAAGGTTACGTGGGGCAACTGAGCCATGATTTTAAATTGGGACTCTAGAGATACTGGCAATTCAGCTTTCAAAAGCTACTGTTAATTTGAATTAAAGTCTGAACCTTTGTGAATGTGTTCAGTTACATTCACTCTATCAGACAGAAATTTTCAAAATTATCTTTTAATGTCTAAAATATACATATATATATATCTTTCATCGTTCTTTATCCATTGGTCAATTTGCCCTATTTTTATAGGGCAACTGGACCAGGTAGGACTGTGTTCCAGACGCGGTTTTTTTTATATGGGATATTTTGTCCTGTTTGAAGTGTGGCCTGTTTATTGTAAGTGTATATAGCTTTACAAAGTTTTAACTAGCCAGATCATGTAAATTATACTTTAAGAGCGTTGTAAGGCAAGCATTAGCAACCAAGGTGTCTAAAAGGGCAAAAAATGAGAAATTATTAGAGTTATTTGTACAAAAACACAAGAAATAAGTAGGGGAGATAAGGGCACATGTGAACAGTTCGCATAAATATAGCTTTTTCTCATAATTGGATTAATTTCTATAAACAAAAACTACTGCATATAGTAAACAGAACTTTCTTTTACACATGGTAATTTTTAAAAATCATCTGTATAGCTCTTCTTACATTTTTTAATAGTTTTATAAATTCAAAAAATTGTTCACATGTGCCCCATCAGCTGGGTAGTTGCGAACACACGTGGGGCACATGTGAACAGAAGAAAAAAATATCCTTTAACATGCTTTTTATTCTGTTATTCATTTGTCATCGTAATCATTAGTTATATTACCTTTTAAATTAACCATAAAGAAAAATATTTGTATATATTTCTCTAGTTTCTGTGTGATATGTTTAAGCAAAATATTATAAAATGAAAAGAAGTAGATTTGGGGTGGAGGGGGGTGGGGAGGCTTATATGATTCATTAAGTATAGTTGCAATTAAAAAAAATAAAAAAGCATTTTTAAAAAAAGAAATTAAAACTTTTAAATTTTGCTTAAGGGTTTTTGTTTGAAGGAAATTTTAGGGAGGGGGCATTTACATACTATTTATCGGAAATCTGCCGAAATACGAAAGATTCTCACTTTTGTATTTGCCTTATTTACTTGTAAATTATAGATAAAGAAGGGTTTTTTAATGATTAAAAATTTTTTCGACTATAACCCCCCTCCCCCCTAACTTCTTTTGCTTTTGAAAGAGGGCGGGTGAAATCGGGGTTTTACGGTAGTTATCAGTTTAAAAATTTTACTTTCTTTAAATATTACTGGTATCTATCTCCATTCAGAGCATAATATACATAACTGTTTTAGAGATGGAAGTAAGCCATCATTGCAAGTTTAGAACAAATGTAATAGAAAAATTTGCAAAATTGTTCAAGGTAATACTTTTGTATAACAATGCATAAAAAATAGTTGTAAACCGTTTAGTAAAATAATACATAACACCTATTGCATTTTAGAAAACATTAAACTTAATTAAAGTACAACTGAACATAAACGAGCTTGTTGCACTTTATGTAATTGCTGAAAGATGTGTTTGAGGAAGTTTCAATACAAAATCAACTTTGTGTGAGGAAAATATCTTCTATTTCAGGAAAATTATAGATAATGGAACTGACATTATTTCTCATTAAGTTAACTGAAAGAAACAGAATCACAGAATGATTATTTGGGCACTTATGAACTGTTTATATCTGCCCCAACTAGTCTGTTCACAACTGCCCCACATTGCTACTTCTGTTAAATTGATAAATCATTAACATTTCTCAATTTTAGAAGAAAAAGAACTGTATCAAAAATGTTTATTAGTATTCATAGTATATCTTAAAACACTCAAATTCAAATAAATGAATAAATAAATAAAGTTATTCGCTTATCAACTCGGAACGGAGATTTTACTTTTGAGATCTAAAAGCAGTGTTTTGGCTACAGAGGACAAACAAAATGTCATAGAGCTTCAAAAAATTTTTATCATATGTCTAGAGGTGCTATCATCTTTAGTAATTTTTTTCAAATAAAACAACTTATAATAACTATCGAAAAATTGCGATGTTCACATCTGCCCCGTGTTCACATGTGCCCCCATCTCCCCTACTTGTCTACTTGTCTTATAAGAATTACATGGGTATTTTAGGAAAAAACAAACTAGATAAATCTACGAACAAGCGGATATGTAAGTGTTTAAGTATCTCATTCTCTTTTTTATTTACCTCAATGAAGGTTCGGTAAGTTCAATAAATCTGTGGAAGATGTAACCCTGTTTTTTTATTGAACATAACTGTTTTTTATTGGTTTCGATAATTTTCTAATAATGTCACTTAGTCTTATGTACGCCTCTTCCTCTGTATCGTAAATTTTCGAAGTTTGGCTATTTCACTGAAATTAGGTTTGATACCCGCCAACATGCTTTTTAAAATTTTATTATGTAATTTTAATAAGGTATTCTTTAATTTTCTTTATTACAAGCAAACAAAATTAAGAAAGTAATTTCCTGTAGTGGTAGAAACTCCAAAAAAAATTATAAATAACTGATGAGGTAACTTGATCCCACATGGTCCAGTTACCCCTGATACATGTTCCAGTTATACCAATCTTCAAAAATTTATGGGGTAACTAGAACACCGGTCTTGCATTTCAAACATAAAGTAAATAAGTATCGATACCTAATAATATTAATGTATTTATATGCCTAACATTAAAAAAAAGATTTTTAATAAAATTACTTACCGCATTTTAATAAAAATTCGAGGTTGTTCATCCAAATCGACGTTATTTGTAAAAGAAAAAAAAAAGTAACCGAACTTTTCGGGTACTTATCACAGCAAAGACAGAGTTATTATTGATTTGATACACGCTGTTTTAAGAAGTAGAAATGGAAGTGCAATGTTGAGAAAAGCTCAAATTAAAAGACATACACGGTAATTTATAACATACCTATGGCCCAGTTACGTTATAGGTCCAGGTATCCCGGCTTACATCATTGTTGAAACTGCTTTTCGTGTATGAAATAGTAAACAGAATTCAAGAAATTACGCATGATACTTTTTCTTCTCTTGTCAAGAGATCTCCAATCTCGCCATATAAGTGGAAATAGAAGTATCCTAGTATATACAGTATTCATATGTTCGGTCCAAAGACATTTTTATAACAATGTCATTCATTTCGGTATTAATTTTCTGAAATCGGGAACTACGCGAACAATTTTCATCCAGCATGAAATAAATTAAATGGAATGGATTTAAGGTTAAAACATCTGTACTGTATTAGGTAAGTTCAAAAAGCCGCCTTTGAACACAGCATCAGAAAATTTCGATACAATAAGCTATTGAATGTTTGCTAGAAAAAATATCACCTTACAAGAAAAGAATAAAGTTAATTCTATTTCGAACCATTGCGAGTCTGATGTGCAATTATTATTACATAGTACTACCAGTTTTGTTTAATAACTGATTTGAAAGTGATATTCACAAGGTTAATATTTTAGAATTAATTTATTTGTTTACCTTTATTTAACTTTAGTGCTAAATTTGGAATTTTTTCACTGAACATCACCAAAGTTAACACATTATAAGCGAGCCTCTTTAACAATTATTTTAATTGCTCGACATCAGTTTTTTCCTCATTGTAATTTTGAATTATTTAATCGCTCAAAATTTGAGATTAGATAATGCGAAAATTTCCAAACTAAAATAACCGTATTCATTTTAAAAGTTTTGTTCGTCTTAAATGGAAAGTTTTCTTGCCAACCGGTTTAACCCTCTAACTGCGCAGCCCGAGATTTGCTCGGTCATGCATTTTTCCGTCAAAGTATTGCTATTTGATTATTCCCACCATTTAATTTTTTAGCGAAAACTTTGTCTGATTTAATCAAGATATTTTCCCCAATTATGATAGTGAAAATTTTCTGCTTTAAAGAATCGGGGATAAACGATTAAAAAGTCTATAAAAGACGCTCATCGCGAAGAATTACTTACGCAGTGAGAGGGTTAATGAGTTAATGAAAATGTGGCACGGCAATACCCTTATCTGTGTATATGTCTATATACAAATGCTACTGCACATAAATACTATCTTTCAGGCTGGCTAACTTGGTGTGCGCAGATTACGAATAAATTTTATTAGACATTTGCAACATTTTTAGCCTTTGAGTATCATTAACTTTTTTATTACTTTTGCCAAAGATTTCTAATATTTAATTTTACTTTTGCCATGCTTTTTAAATAGAATTTATAACAACACTTTCATAACACCATAACGTCACCAGAAATCCCCGTCGCATTCAGTTAGATAAGCGTTTTATTATAAAAATAAATATTTTTTGTTGCTTAAGAGCTCGACTTATACATTTTTTAATTTTATGACTTTAAATGTCCTTTTCAAGTGATCGTACCGGAATGGAATGATTTATCTACTAGTATTATCATTCTAAAAAATGCAGGAGGTTGTTTCCAGAACTGTACATAAGTAAAATTATTTTGAAATTTTACACATTTTAGAAGTTCACTGATCTGAATAAATAAATAAAATAAATATTTGTGCATTAAATGACTCTAACATTACATTTAATTAAATCGATATAAAATAAGGACTTATTAAAAACAAGCAGTAATGCATACTAATGGGATTTAAGTTGAAGTTCTTTTTAAAAAATAAGATTGTTACGCTATTTAAATAAAATGTTTCAAACTTTCTTAAAACGTTTCATAGAAACAAAGTTAATATTTCTATTAAAATGTCAGACATTTTGTCCTTAATATTTGTTAGCAGTACTTGAAAGAAATAAAAACCTTTACATTTGTTACTGCCTTGCTGACCAGCTGCATATTAACTATCTTTACTCTGATACAGACAACGCTATATTTTCAAGATAATTATATTTTTAGATGCTAAAAGTGCAACTTCAATTAATTAAGTTTTCATGAAAATGTTTCAATAAAAGATGATGTTTATTAAAATTTTCTTTTATTTTTTCTTTAACCATAAGCATTTAGCTACACTTCATTACAAATAGATGTCAACATAGCAAGCAAAATAAATATTTTTCCTTCTTTTTGATAAATAATTTTCTATTTTTTTAGTATATATGATTCATTGACCAAATATAATAAACAGTATGGTATTTGGGCCAAATATTGCCGTACTTTTAATAGGTCATCAACTTATATTTTTCACAGAACTGTCTCTATTCGACATATAGCAGTACCTACTTTATCGTTTATGTGTCACTAATATGTGCGAATAAGTTCAATCAAAACCGATACCGGTTTCGTTGTCCAATTTGAATTCCTTAATCGTCCCACACTTTTATACAATAATTAACATTTCATTTCACATCAAAGTTGTTATTAATTTATTTTTTCATTATTTCATAATATACGCTATAAATCTAGAATTTATACTGATACATTCTGTACTTTTAAAAATGTTTGTTTTTAAAAGTGAATCATGTTAAAATTAGAAGTTCCTTAATCAGATATTGCTTCATTTGCCAAAATGATGGTGTCTAAGGAACGCATCATTGATCAAAGTGCAGTAAGAATGAGTTTTGACTTTAGTTTGATTATTTTTATACCTACATATTTCCTTTTCAATTCTTAAAATTTACAAATTTAAGGGGACGAGAGACATTGAAAACCTGAAAAATCAATTTCTTATTTTTCGTAAATTTCACTTTAAATATTATTCAAGGGCATATTATATGCATTATGGTATGCATTTATCAGAAAAGAAGTAAAAAAAAAAAAGTTATTTTTGAGAAAAAAAAATGGAATTTTACGCGTCGTCTTAGAAATCTTCGAAATGCCTCCTGCGCGTTCCATATCAATGAAAATCCTCAATATTTTTTATAAAAGTTTGGTTTAAATATATATATAAAGCTGCGCATCGAATTTTATATATTTGAATATGAAGGTAAAAAAAAAAAATGAAACATTTTTATTTTTTTTCGAAAGAAATTCCAAAAAAAATTTCAATTTTTTTATACCTTGATATTCAAATATATAAAATTTGATGCACAGTTTTATTTATATATATAAACCAAACTTTTATAAAAAAAAATATTGAGAATTTTCATCGATATGGAACGCGCAGGGGGCATTTCGAATACTTCTAAGACGACGCGTAAAATTCCATTTCATTCTGGAAAATAAGTTATATATATATATATATATATATATATGTATATTTGGTGATAAATGCATGCCATAATACATATAATGTGCCCATGAGTAATATTTAAAGTGAAATTTACAAAAAAAAAAAAAAAAAAAAAAAAAATGGAAATTTTGATTTTTTTTTTTTTTTTTTTACCTTTATATTCAAATATATAAAATGCGATGTACAGATTTATTTATATATATAAACCAAACTTTCATAAAAAATATTCGGGATTTTCATTAACATAGAACGCGCAGGGGGTATTTCTAAGATTTCTAAGACGACAAGCATTTTTTCTCAAAATAAATTTATATATATATATATACTATATATATTTGTGATAAATGCATGCCATAATGCATATGATGTACCCTTGAGTAATATTTAAAGTGCAATTTACCAAAAATAAAAAAAATGATTTTTAAGATCCCTATATATATATATATATATATATATATATATATATATATATTGCTATAATACCTGTAAAATATATATTAATTAATGTTAAACCGTATACGTATGGGATTATGGCCGTATGTAGATCACATGCTCATAAAAAAGTCATTTTAAAGTCTCTTTTGTTTTGAATTCTCCATGTCACCGACGAAGAATGTATGTATCATTTCATACTGAAAAAATTGATATAAATATTACGTTCAACAACTTTTAAAATTCTAATTCAGATGTAGCTCATTTTATTCATATATGAATCCTTTACATAGCATTATTTGGTATACGTAATTTATACAAAACACTTTAGATAATTTCCATTTATTTAATCTTTTATTACATTCCAAAGCATTTAGTTTAAAATTTATCCTAAAAAGTCATTGATTTCAAAAATATTCGGGATGGTAAATTTGATTTTAAAATAAGGAAGAAAACAGTCAAAATCCATAGTTTTTCGTCCTTAAATAAAACACGATATACACTGTTGAACTGAGTTATCAGATATGTAAAAATATCTGAGAAACACATTTTTCCAGGGTTCAAACAGACTCTCCCTATAGTAAACCATAATTCCATTTCTGTCACCATAGACCACGGCGATCTCTATTTTGTTTGATCATTGTTCTTCTGAAATGAAGTTTTAGTAACAATGAACAAAACATAATATGGACTACATTCACTATAAAATTATCGTGTATTTAGTTCTTATCGTATGTATTATATCGTATATTTAAAACAAGCTATTTATTACTTTTAGTCACTTTTTAGAATTTAATACCTCAGGATTCAGTACCATATTTGATACCATTTATGCAATGCTTGTCAATTTTTGTGTAATTTAAATTTTAGTCATGTAGCATAGAGCTACAATGATTGTGAATATTTTAACAAATTTTGAATATACACTGGTGTTAAAAAAAATAAGGACGAAACAGAAAAAATAGCATAAATGCCGAAGATAGAATAGAACGGATTGTTTAAATATTTTATTTCCTTGTCATATATTTTTTCACATCTTGGAGCTCTTATGGTATCCTTTCGTTCGACGTGGAAACATTTTGCACGGCGATACATTCGAAAGTCCTCTTCGTCCTTAATTTTTGCCCACCAGTGTATTATTATAATTATATTGATTTTCTGAAAAATCTACAAATTTTGGAATTTCATTGTAAGAGCTGGTTTTCCTATATTAAATAAATATAAAGTGTGCTATTTTATTATTATTATTATTTGATGAATGAGAAACAGTTGCATAGCTCACAATACTTTTATTTACCTTCTTTCATATTAAAAATAAAGGTTACTTTAGCCGCCAGATGAAGCAAAACATGAATTTGAGGGCCGCCTCATAGCGAAAAACATGAATATAGGCGCCGGCGTAAACGTGTTAATATTTCATTTTAAGAACTATTTACAGGTCGAATACGCAAAACAAAAATATTTGAATTTTCAAATTTAAAAGTGCTAGAATAACAATATTTCAGAATATTTCTTTTTCATATTACAGTAGGTGTTTTGTTTGAGTAATAAAACTTTATTCGAAAACAAAGAAAATATCTTTTTCTTTTTTTTTCCGTGGTGCCAATAAAGTTTCCACGCAAACTCTATATAATGCTAAAACTCGTAAGATGTGTCTTATTCTTTAATGTAAAATAGGCAATATTTTATTTGTATCTGATTAATATATGAAGGTTTGAACAATGACTCTTTTAAATATCTTCTTAGGAATTTTGATTCTTTTCCCAATTATTAAATATGTGCCACCGAATAAAATAACAGGGTATTTAGTACAAAACCAATATGTGAAATGGGCATAATGTTTTATTTAAAAGTACTCTATAAATAGTAGTAAATATATAGAAAAATGCAGTCTTTGCGTAATAAATAAATTATTATATAATTTAAATAATTACACTAAAGAAACTAATATAATATTTTTAATCCTCCTGATTTTTCAAAATTTTCCATATTTGTTCAAGAAAAAATAGCATTCATTTCACTTTAATAGCTCTTTTAATAAAATAATATTGATTAAAAGTAACAAATTAGACATCTTAAGTAAAAGAAAAAATTGGTTCACTATAGGAAAAAATTTGATGTGTTGTATCGTTCATTATTTTTACAATTTGTATTTACTTTATATATTAAAGTATTTTTAATTTTATTCATTATTAGTCATTTAAAAATTCCTGACATGATAGAAAATTGGCAGAGATTCTCGTGAAGCAAAAACAAACAAAAAAAATGAAATGAACATCAAACGAGAGATATTTATCACCGTTAATGGGAAAAAATTGTCCAAGGTTAATTAATAATCTGTCTAGTTGACTGGACAAAATGGTGTTTTGGCTCCTCTATAAATAGCGTTCTGTTTTTCATAGAAATACAGTTATTGTTTCTATAGAAGTATAAAATTACTAAAAGATAAACTTGAATTAGAAACCGACGACGATTGGATTTTACAGTAAATTTGATTTTCAATGGCAACTTTTTCAACTTTTTTTAAATTTCTACCTCACGTTATCACATACATTTTGACAGTGCTTCCGAAATATATATTTATCGGATTTGCAAACATGACCAAACATTACAAATTTATATGAGGTATAATCTTTTTAAAATTTTAATTGATGGAAATAAATATTAATTCACGTTTGATATTTTAAGTTCTTGTAAACGTTAAATAAATGCCATTTTGTGCTTTTGCAACAGATGAAATATATTTAAAACAGCAACAATACTTGTTTCTAATAATGCATTTTAAATGTATCTTAAATGCACAGTGTGTTTTTTATACATTGAAACACATTTTGTTGCATGATAAAATAGAAATTCAGTAAAAACTTTTTCTTTTGAAAACTTTAGTTAATGGCACAAACTATTTTTATTCAAACTTTGAGATAATTAATTAAACGAAAAAGGAAGAAGCTCCAATAACAAAATTGATCAATTAACTAAAACACTTATAAAAAAGTTTTACGTTTTATCACTCATTCTTAAAAGGTATTTCAGATATCTAAGGATTCTTCTAATAAAAAAGAAAACAAAAAGGTCATTAGCGGATTCTTTTTCAAAATTAAAAAAAGTAAATAATGGTAAAAATGAATTAATTTTCTAACGATAAAGTTAATTCTCCTTTGAAGACTTGAGTTAAAAAACCATTCATGCAGAACATTGTATTAATTGGTTGAATGTGTTTCTGTAGTATTAAAAGTAATTTAAAATTTTGAAAGTTCAAAGTAATGACTTTCAATTAGATATTGTAATCATTTTATAATTATAACATCAAACACATCTGTTTTAAACACCTATTTAAGAGGGGGGGATAATACACACAATGGGTTAGTCGATAGAGTCTTTTAAATATCATAAAATGTTCTTAGAGATTTTTAGTGGGAAACTAAATTTCAGAATAATTCCTCTGCAAATAAATTATGTGACACCTACTCTTATTTGACAGAGAGTTACATTATTTTATCTTTTTATTAATCAGCCTGGCTACCACAAAAACGTATTTAAATTTTATTAATGTACTTGTTTATTAACAACATTAAAACTTAGTTTTAAAGCATTAATTTTCAAACAACAAACTTTATTAATTTTTATGACTTTAGATTCAGTACAGGTTTTCAAATTTTTTCATATAAATATCATTTCGGGACGATTTGAATCAGACACGAGTAAAGGTCCAAAATTTAAGTTTGTGGTTGTTTAATTAGTATTTTAAATGTAAGATTTGTACTAATAAATATAACTAATTAAAAAAAAAGGTGAGCACTTATGATAATTTATTATTATGAAAACTTTAAATGAGCCTTTTTTCTGTAGTAGTTATTATCCCAACCTCTCTCTTTTCTAAAGAAAGAACTTTTGAATAGTATATTGTTACGGAGAAAGAAATGAAACTCGTTTCCGGGCGCAGTAACAATCTGGCTTTTTTGCCCTATCTTTTTGTGGTCATTTTGCGTGGAATGACACAGTTACAAAAACTATGGCCTGGAATCTAATCTACATAAGTTAGCATTTTTAAACGCGCGTAATTTGAAAGGTTACATCATACTTATCAAACAGCCTAATATCAAAAAAATTTATCGCTGTATTTTATTTAGCTATAGCAAAGAAATTTTACCACTTGCCTAAAATCAAAAATGCGAAAAAACATTAAAATGTAGAAAAATGTAGCCATCTTCTTCAACATTGCAGACAATATTAGCAGCAGTTGGAAAGACATTTTCCCACAGTCCCATCGTGACTGGGGCACATAAAGCAGAAAAATATCAAAAAGCCACTTTGCCTTCACTCGCCAGTTTAACCTTCCTTCTCCTATTTATAGTATTACTGTAACGTACGGTCTGAAAAATGTAAAAATGTTGTTGCACACTGACTGTCTATGTGTAGTGAGCAGTAGAAAGCTCATATTAAAAGTGTAAATGTTGCCCCTAACATACGAAATGTACATTAATTGATACAGATGCAGAAAGTTTTGTTAATAGTTAAAGCTATCTAATGAGTATTTGGTGTGCTTAGACAAGTAAATAACACATAACATTGAGATTAAAATATGCGTGTGAAAAACGTTGTTTTGAGAAGTTAAAAAAAAATTCACTTCCTAACAGATCTTTTTCAAATTCATCATTACCAAACAAACTTTAATAAATTTGCACATTTCCGGCGTTTCTAAATTACCTCTGAATTCACACATTTTTCTTTCTTTAAAAAAATATATACGGAAATTTAATCCCTAAATATTAAATAAAGGTTGTAGTAAAATAGACTTAATGCTTATCAATCTCGAATCTTTTGGGAACTGATAGTATTATATGGAAAGGTAAGATAAGTTTAAATGCGACAGATTATAAAAAAAAAAATCTCAAATATTTGATTATGTTTCGAACATTTTCTAAGGTGAAATTTCCTGGTTAATGTTTCTTTGATTTACTAAACAGCGATTGAACATTTATATTTAATATTTTTAAAATAATTGTATTCAAATTTAGGTTAGATAAATGGTTAGATAAATTAGGTTACCAAATGTTAGCTTTGTGCATTTAATATAAACTGCGAATAAACGCAAAATTTTTTGTAGAATTTTTCGCATTTGATACAATTGATAGGAACAAAGTAAAACAATTTACAATTTGTTTTGAAAAATTTTAACTGCATTCGCCGAAAATTTTTATAAGTAAATCTCCAATAGAGGCTTTTTGATAATACATTTAAAAAGGTTTTTTTTCTCTGTTTCAAGATACTTTTGGACGTCAGACAATTTCAAGTAATTTATATTTTAAGAATGAATCAAAGAAAATCCTTTAACATACAAAGTGTTTAGTACTCTAATTTCAGTAAATCACATTCAGGAAGGCATTAATGGGTAGTAAAAGATACTCGAAAAATTAAACCCCTACAGACAAAAAAGTGAACGTTTAACTTAAAAAATTATCATTAAAAGAAAGACACAAAAGCAGGCGACTAGTTCAAACGACATGTGCAATGAAAGAAAAATGTCAAAACGTGTATCTTCAGAAATTTAAATTTAAAATTTTAAAGTTATTTATCTTAAAGAGTGATTTTTAATTCAATATAAAAATTCTTTGCATTTTAAAGCTTTCAATGCAGCTATACATAAAAGGATCTTCAAAACAGAATTCATTATTCAAATATACTGAAAGCTTTTAACAAAAAAGTCTCTTTGAACTTCTAAGTTTAAGTTTTTTGTGAAGCCTTTCTGGGAAATTTGAAAGTAGACTATCAATTAGAAAATATGTATAATATATAAATATTTTATTATTTGTTATTAACAATTTCTGTAAAACTGCACGCGTGATTTGTATATTATTTTTTCTAAATTCCAAAAAGCAAACAAAAATTCCAGGTACAGCTGATAAGTGTGGTTGTTACTAATAAAATTTCGATTTAGATGATATAAATGAGAAATAAAGTTTTCAATGAACTATTCGGACATAATGAAAATACTGAGTGGAAAAATAAATGTATTTATTTATTATTCGTGTTAGAACTAATTTTGTGTAAGACAAAATACAAGTGCTTTCATGTAGTTTTAGTAGCATTAAAAATGCAGTGCTAGTTTATTTCGGTTATTTAAAGAGCTATTTATAATTCATAGATATAAACAATTCTGGCTATA
This sequence comes from Maratus speciosus, assembly GCA_963932465.1. Taxonomy (NCBI): domain Eukaryota; kingdom Metazoa; phylum Arthropoda; class Arachnida; order Araneae; family Salticidae; genus Maratus; species Maratus speciosus. Next base: position 373,586,627 of record OZ010788.1, on the reverse strand, counting down.
TTATTGATTGCGAATTTAACTCTTTGAGCGCATTTGTTGTATCAGAACGCAGTGCAGTTCACCGCTTGCGTTTATTTTTATATTCTATTTACACCATTAAAAATAATAAAAATAATAAATTTTTTAGTATATTTCTCTTGCGCATGTTGTCACAGTGCATATGAAAGATTTTTATTTTCAGAAATGGGTGCGAGATATAATTAAAGAATAGTTGCCAGTGCTAGCGGTGAAACAAATGTGCACTCAAAGGGTTAATAATCAAACAACTTGAACATCACATGTTTTAAAAAAACCGTGTAAGCGAGAAAAAATATTAAAAAAAATATTATTTTAGCACAATTAAACTCATTTGTAAATTAATTCTACAAATAGTAATTTTTCCAGGTGCGTGAAAACATAGCCACGCCTGAAAAAAAAGTTGTTTAGAAAAAAAGGTTTAAATGCTTGAAAATATACTTATACCTTGTTTTAACACAATGAAACTCCTGTGAGATTGTTTTTTAGAGCATTTTGTGGTGATTGTTAACGGTTTCTCGCATTTCATGACACTTATTTCACATTCGTAAACTTAAAGTCGATTTCAAACATTTATCCTAATATAGTAAATTTTGTCTTTCTTTATTTCGGAAGTTTTTGGATTTTTAGCGTTTCTTTGCAATTCGTCGCAGTTTTTTGACATTCTTTAAAATAATTCGCATTTCGAACATTTATTCTCATATAGTTCAGTTTGTCATCTACGATTTTCATTGTTCTTTTTCTGGTTTCGCGCCGATTTTTCACATTAGTGAACAAGTACATGTTATAACGTTTCAGTAGTAAAATCTGTCCTCTGCGAGTTTTGAATTTTTAGCGATTTTCATGATGTGATTTTCGCGTTCTTCTAAAACTTGTCGATATTCACAAATTAATTGCTATTTTAATCTTTTTGATCAATATAATTTTTTTTTGCCCTCTGCGATTTAGTGGTTATTTTTTCGGTAATCGGTGCGACCTTTCCACATTAGAAAGAGTTATCCGGTTTAAGGGGTCTCAGGACTGTTAAAGCTTCAACATTTTCGAAATTCTACTTTTTTTAGATGTTAATCTCCTATCCTTTCTGAAGATTTTGATATAATTGTTTCCTAGAAATTCCCATTAGAACAGCAGTTGTGGATTTTAGAATTATAACCGTTCAATAGCTGAAGCGGCGTTTTCGAAATTTTAAGTATTTTTTCTTCAAATGTCGTTTTTTGGGCACAACGCGCACTTTATCTCAAAAACTTGTGAATATTTTTTCATGACTATTTCGAAACATATGTTACATGTTAGTCTGTATAAACAGAACCAGAAATTCTTTTTTATTGTTCAAAGAAACGCTTTTTTCTGGTGATTATTCTATTGAAATGTTCAAAAATTTGCTAAATACAACTTTGTAGTAAAATATTTAAAAAAAAATGCTTTAAATACAAATTTATTTAGGTTCAGTGTAATTACTACAGTCTGAAGTGTAAGCATGTAACAACATTGTGATTCTAGTTTCAAAAAAATATTTTGGAATCCTGCGCGTAATATTTTATACCAATTTTCTGCTCGTCAAATGTCTGACAATGTTAAATGTTAATTCTGCTTCTTGATAATTTTTAAATACATAAAATGAAAGAACATACTTATATATTTAATCCCGAGTAAAAATTGTGTTTTAAAATCGTATACATTTTAAGATACTAAATATTGAAAATGGTCTTTTTTTTCTTTTTCTCCAATTTTAAGAGTCCTGAGACCTATTAAATATTCCATTCCGACATATTGCCTTTTCTCACTTTTTCACGTACATTCGATAATTCTGCAGCGAAACGGAATTTTTTTGAGATTTTGTATTGTGATGTCGGTGATTTTTGCGTTTCATGTTATTTTTTTATGGTCACGGGCAAAGCCGGGCAGGTCAGCTTGTTATAAATAATAATTTTGGTAAACAAGTTGTTATTATCTATTCCTAAAATAAAATTTTAAATATTACGAAATAAAAACTATTTAAACTTCCACTTATCTCTATTACCTATAGAAAAATTTTATTGTTAAAGTTAAAGAACTTGATATGTTGATTTAAAAAAATTATATTGCAAGATATTGTAAATTTTGTTAACAACAAGCGTTACCCATACAAATTAAAATTTTAACTGGCTTTTTCTCCATGTTCATATTTTCGTCGTTTTCTTATATTAAAAATGTTAATGCTTTTTTGGTATTTGAGATAGAGATTCAAACTTTTTTGTGTATGTTCTTTATAATAAATCTCATATATCTGCGAATGGAATGAGCATTCAGGTCTTTTGTTTTTAAATAAAAATAAAAGTTTAGATTTAATCTTTTTTCACTATATATATCCGTAAAAATAATTATATTAAAAGAAATATTAGATGTATCTAAAACTCCATACGCAGTCTTGAGTAATACACATTTAAAAATCTTAAAAAAAACATTGGGCAAAAATATTAATACTTAAAAAATTAATAGGGATTTTAAAAAATAATTTTTTTTTAACTTTTTAAAAATTTTAATTAAGCATGCAGTTATTTTTTTTATTCACTTTTACTTGAACATTGAAATACAGTGAATTAACTATTTTAACTATATTTTTAAAAATAAACAAAATATTTTGAAAGGCATACTGCCTTCTTAATACAATGGGTTAACTAAATAAAGTACAACATTTAGACGAAAACTGTTGGATTATAAATTCTGATGAAATTTGTATCTTTCGTCTAGTAAATATCCTTGTACTGTAAACGAATTCACTAAGAGCAATCATGAATATAAAGGTGAGAACGTGGTTTACTTTATTTTCTTTTCTTTAGGCCGTTTTTGTAAAACACTAAACCTCAAAAAGATTCAGGGATGGAATTCTACACAATCTATAATTCAGATATCCAATGACAGCGGATGGTAACTGTTGTGATAGTTAGGAGATAAACGTCGATGAATTACCTAAATAAAATACCACCTTTAGAATAAAATGTTGGGTTATTATGAATTACAATGACATTGAGCTTACTAAATAAAATACCATCTTTAGAAGAATACCGTTGGATTATAAAGAATTTCTGATTAATTTTGTATGTTTCTTCTAGAAAATATTAGTCGACTAAAAAAAGAATTCACTAACAGATTTTCTGAATGGAAAAAATTAGAAACGTGGTTTATTGTATTTTCCTTTGTATAGGCCCCGACTTTGTAAACCCTTAAACCGCAAAAACATTCAGGGATGGAATTACACACCGGCTATAAATCATGTATATAATAGTAGAGGATTGTAACTGTACTAATATTTAGGAGATAAACGTCCATGAATTATCTAAACAAAATACTGCCTTTAGAATAATATGTTGGTTTACAATGAATTTAGGAATATATTTGTATCTGTCTTCTAGAAAATATTTCTGTACAAAAATATAATTCACTAATAGCAATTAATGGAAATTATACACACACTATAAATCAGATATCCGGCGATTGAGCTTGGTAACTGTAGAAAAAGTTACGGAATAAAATGTTAATATTTGCCTTACATGATACATTTCCCTTTATGATACACTTTCTTCCTTCCTAAAAAACTTTCTTCCATTTCTGACATATTTGTCACAATAATTGAGAATAATTTACTTACTTTTAACAAATTTTACTACAAAAAATAATGCATTTTAAAAAATGTATATTAGCTTTCTTAGAAAAAATATATCTATGAAAAAAAAAGAATGAAAGGGAAGTAAATATTTAGTTTTTTGCAATATTTTAAACACATAATATCAGTACAGAGCCTGATTCACTACAGGGAAATCATAATGTTCTTCCAAATTGGTAGAATCACAAGCATGGAAATTTTCTACATTCACAATATTATTGTAGAGATTACAGTCTTGAAAGGAAGAAAGGCATGAAATAAATAATAACTCTCTTGTATTATATTCATTTGAATATTTGATTTTCTTTTTATGATTAATTGTTGACTATCTTTTCCACAAATTTATAACCCTCCCATTTGAAAGGTACGTGCCGTTTCTTTTGTAGGTTAATTAAGGGGTCGAATCATACACAAAATGCACTGTAAATATACTATTTCAGCGATGAAAAAAATAAAGCCGATTTTTACAACTAAAAAGTAAATAGTTTTGAATTCGGACTCAACTAATTTTTAATATGGAAAAATAAGTACAAATTGCTTCGTTGTTTATTAGCGGACATTCTATAGCATGAAATATTATTAGATTATGAGGAACGTTTCTTTAAAATATAGGGGAGGTAGGGGAGGTATGATACACTTTTTTTTACTAATTTTTTACAACCCTTAGAAACCTATTTTTAAACAAATTTTTAGTGTTTTCTTATAAAGTGACCTTTTATTCATTTATTAAAAATATTGTGAATTTAAAAAATAATCTTTCAAAAAATATATCCCAATTATTATGAATGGTTACTACTGTTATCAAATCTTCCCATTGCTGGGGAGGATTGATACACTAGCAAGGGAGATTTGACACATTGTTATGTAAATTGAAAAAAAAATACAGACAATTCCGTTTATGTGTCATACAATTTTTTATGATAAATCTTGAAATATTTAAGTCAAATTAAAAAAAAAAAATGACATTGACATATTTTTGTTTCACAAATGTTTTTTTTTACAAAAAATATCAACAATTGCTATTATTTAAACAATTCTATTAACACACTTTTTAGAAAATAAATAATAATAATAATAACAAACCCGGGAGATTTTGCTGCAAGGAAAAATGAAGTGAACATTGGTAATTTGCAAACAATTTAACAGAAATTTAGCCCATTTAAGATTTCTTTAACACTTTCAGGGCAAAGCATTTTCATTGCTAAAGCGTTGAATAAATGAATGGCACCGGAATTCGCCAACAAATTTAATTGGAAATAAGAATTCGGCTATATTTCACTTTCATATTAAATGGAAAATATTTTACCAAAAAGCTGGTGCCAATGTGGCGTTTTGGTATTAAATTAAATGATTTCATAGACTTACCAGCGCCCTGAAATGGTTAAAAGAAAAACTAATAACTCTGTCATTTTGGTAAGTAAAATCGTGATGATTAAATGTTTTTTTTTTCCTTCGTCAATTATAGAAACATCTTCCCTTTCAGGCCATTTAAACTTTTTTCCTTCTACATGACGAGCAAAGCAAACTAGCCATCTATCATCGCACTGCTTTTCTATGCAGCCTACATAATGTCTATGAATAGTCTCTTTGCTCTTTCTTACAAATTTCAGTAGCTCTTGATGTAAAGCAATAATGAATATTACAGCCCTATATTAGTTTACAACTTAAAGAACTAATAAATTTCAAATATACAAGTGAATCATTTCTCTCCAGCACTAATGTATCATTTCTCCCTTTTATGCCTTATTGGATTTTCAATCACTTTGTATAAATGCAGTAAAGCAATAATGAATATTACAGCCCTATATCAGTTTACAACTTAAAAAAACTATTAAATTTCAAATATACAAGTGAATCATTTCTCTCCAGCACTAACGTATCATTTCTCCCTTTTATGCCTTATTCGATTTTCAATCGCTTTGTATAAATGCAGTTGCAAAATGCCAATCTGCTTTCTGCTAAAACGCACCCTAACAATGTGCTTTACAAATAAAAAAATTACAAGATATTATCTTCACAATAATAAGAGATATGAAAAAAAATCAGCATTTATAAAAAATTATATTGACATTTCAAAAGTCTTCAAAATTAAAAGAAAAAAAAAGTCATTTCTTCCCTGCTAAGTCCAGCTAATGATGGCCTCTGCTAATAAAAGAAGACTTTACATCTGTTACAATAGCTGTTAATGCCATTTGTTGAGAAAAATTGTCACTGTATCAACCCTCCCAATGTATCAACTTCCCTAACCTCCCCTACTCTTCAGTAAATACCATAACTTTTTAGATAACTTAATTAACTTTTTAGAATTCTCTGACAAGAATAAAAGAGAGTTAATTAAAAAATGTACATTTTTAATTAGTTTTCCGTTCCCCCACACTGCAGAAATTTTCTTTTCTTTTGCAGATATACATAAAATAACAATTTGGTGTTAAAGAAACCTTTTTTATTCTTCATACTCAATATGCAACGTTTTATTTTTATCAAGTTTATATATATATATATATATATATATATATATATATTCCAACTCAGTTTACATCTACAGAAGTTAGCATGGTTATTAAAAATAAACTAAATAGAATTTTTATAATATTTAAAAATATGGATTTTAATAAAGGACTTATTTCCTTGAATAAAAACTACCAAAACACATACTTTCACTTTGTTTATAAATTAATTATACATTCAAAACACTTTTACTTCTGTAATTGAAAAACTTCATGATTAATTAGCATACTATTTCAAACAATCACGCAGAACTTATTTATTTTCCAAATTCTTTTGATGCACTTCAGGCTCTTTGTATTTTGAATTTTGAATTTTATGCACGGAATTCGGAGATTTAAATGCATATTAAAATTTAAATGCTAGAAAGATTCTGAAAATTTTGGTTCATAAAATTTAGTATAGAATAATAAATATATTTATGAAATATTTATAATCTTCTTTTAAGAATATAATGCGTGTTTAGATGTAGATTTGTGTTCATTGACGACCTGAGTATTTCTATATAGTCGCAAATAAAAAGAAATGCAATTATATAATTTGAATTTAGAGAAATTTTATGCTATAATTTTTGGTATGTACAGTGTCGGTCAAAAGTTTCCGGCCAGTTAGTTTTTTTAATTTGTTTGACAGAATGTTTTAGCGAAGAAAAAGTTCAATTGCTCCAAAAGTTAGGAATAAGCAAATTACCTCTGACCACGTGATCATCTTGATTGGTTACTTAAGATACTTTATGCAAAGGGAAGGAATTCAAAATTCACGCGTGCAAAAGTTACCGGCCATTCGTCATTCATTAGTTTTTGCTATCGCTAAAGTGTTTTTTGTCCATGTTTGTTAATTAATCAAGGTGAATAATGTATTTGAAATTCAAAAATGGAAAGTTTAACAATTTATTGTTCCTAAATGAGGGATTTGTTTGTCGCTAAATGGACAATCCTCTCGTGAGATTGCGGCAAATTTGTCGATTGGAAAATTTGCTGTAAACGATATAAAAAAAAATATATAAAGATGGTCATGGCCTTCGGAACTTCCCACGGTCCGGAGAACCCCGGAAAACGACTATTCTTGTGGACAGAATTATAAGAAAAAAAGCAGTTGATGACCCGCGTAAAAATGCCGCTGCAATTCCACGCCATTTATGGTGTTAAAAGCGATTTATGGTGGTATGGTTATTGCTAAAACAAGTCTATCTACAGTGTCAAGACTCTTTTGTGACGTAGAACTGTATGGAACAGTCGGTGTTAAAAAACCTTTCATAAGTAAAAAAATTCAGAGGCCTGACTGACGTTTGCCAAGGAATACAAAGACTGGACAAGTGAAAACTGGAAAAAAGTACCATTTTCAGATGAATCGACATTCAATCTTTTTGTGAGTGATAAAAACCATTACAATCGACGACCTAAAAACAAAAGTTAAGGTGCGAGATATATTATTCCTACAACGAAGCACGGCGGAGGACACGTTATGCTGTGGGAAGCATTTTCTGGAAAATGCGCGGAATCCGCGGCAAGATGAATAGTGCAATGCATAAGGATATCTTGCAAGATCATTTGCTGCCTTATTGGAGGAAAAATTGTGGTCGCAACTATTTGTTTCATCATGATAACGACCAAAAGCATACATCCAAGCTCGTCAAGCAATGGCTTTCGCACAAAAAACTTCGCTTTTGAAATGTACAGCTCAATCATCTGATCTGAATATAATAGAAAATCTTTGAAACTAACTTGAAAACGTGTGTTGAATTATAAATATTCCAATTTAGCAGCATTTTCACAAAAATTGCAAGAACCGTGGACAAAACTTAACAATGATGATCTACAACTGTTCATTGAATCGATGCCACGTTGCTGCGCTGCAGTAGTTATTGCTAAATGTATGAATATAAAATACTAATTGTAAATGTTTTTGATCATTGTTATTTTCTTTTATAACACGATTTTTTTCCAAACTTGCCAAGGTGGCCGGAAACTTTCGAGAATATGCGTTTTCTTTTGCAATTAATTTTGTCAATTAAATTTATTAATATTTAATTTTTATTCCATAAATAAGTTCTTAACTGTTATGTCAATAAAGTGCATAAGTATCACTTTGAGATTCCACTCCATATGGGTATACTTACAAATTAACCAAGAAATTTAGTCTGGCCGGAAACTTTTGACCGCCACTGTATATGTAGGAAGTCAAAAAGTGTCTTAACAACTTTTATCATTAAATCGTATTTTTTAGCACAACATTTAGTACTTATTTGCGCACAAGAACATAAAACATACTGACAAACAGTTGATTATACATTTTTCAAAGCAACTTACCTATGCTGAAAATAATAACCCTTTAAAAAGCAATATGTTTTCTTTGTTAGCATTCTTTGTTGATTTTTTATCTTTCCATCTCAATCTGGCGTTTCGTGGACCAATTTTACGGTATCGCATAAATTTAAATGTATATTAGACACAGATATTCTCTGCATATAGTAATATTCATTGTAATATAATTTTAATATTATTAGTGTAATTTGTTTGGATGACATATTACTAAACTTCATTCTGTGATAAATAATAAATTGAACATTATATATATATATATATATATATATATATATATGTATGATGATGATGATAATTTGCTGCTAAATTTATTAATTTATTGAATTACTTATTGTAATTGAAAATAGATAATGATTTGTAATTATATTATGGCTATATATATATATATATATATATATATATATATATGTGTTAGGGTGTCCCAGGAGAGGCCAAAAAAAATAAAAAGTTAGAAAATGCCAAGTCTCACCTTTTAAAAATGTTTTTTCAGTCATAATTTGATATTACAAAAAAAGCATGTCATTCCATAAATATTTAAGGGTCCCCCAAGCTAATAGAAAATAGGGAATTTATGGAAAATTTGAATTTCTAATTAATATGCGGGTTTGCAGAATTCTACCACTCTTCTCTCACAGATTTTGTTATCCTAAAATTTGTTTAAGAACACTTTATCATGTTTAACAATAATTTCATCTGATGTTATATTTTTATTACATTTTTTTAATAAAAAAACTAATACAAATATATCCGAGTACCATATTTTCATTTTTCTGATCATTACTCTACTAATGCTCTTGAATTTTTATTAACCTGTTGGAATTCATTAAATTAATATCATGTACTGCAATTCTTCTAATTTCTAATATTAATAATGTATGACAGCTCCAGCAGTTGTTAACGGAAAATTTAATAGGCTATTTATTAGTCTATGGTTTTGGATATCGATAAAGCCAATAAATCTTCTAAAGAAAGCTCTAATGAAGAATTTTTAGTAAAAATACATTCAGATGATAATATAAAACCCAAAAGTAACAAATTTAAGCTATGCAGTTGCAGATCCATTATTACTCCAATAGTTGCTGCTGTTTTAGACTGAACTACACCAGCATAAGAAGGTTCGCAATGATAATAGAATCTGGAATAAACGAAGAAGGCTGCATTTCCTCTACCATGACGTCTGACCCGCTTGTAAAATCCACAGTGCTATCAAAATGTACTGTTCATCAATTTCAGTTGTTCATTGGAGTGTACTGTTAGCCGATTTGTCATCAAAAAGGACAGGCAAGATTGATCGTTTAGAGGTACTAATTTCTTCTAATAATATATACTAAGTTTCTTGGAGTTCCTAAGTTATTGTCTAGAATTAGCAAATCAGCAGCTGATTCTGTTTTCGAGCTCTAAAATCATAGAAATGTGAATCTCAGGTAATTAACATGTGTTTTGATACAACCCATATAAATAATGGAAGATTAAATGGAGCATATACACTTCTTGAGCCAAAAATAGGCAGGACCTTTTTGTGGATAGCATGTCGGCGTCACATGATTGGGGATCTACTTTCTGAGGCATTTAGTGTGTATTTTGGACAATCTACTGGTCTGAAGTCTTTTTATTTAAGAGATTCCGAGAAAACTGGTCTAAGCTGAACCACCATGAAACAGCAACAAAAAAAAAGTACCCATAATAACTAACAGGATCAGACAGTTTAAAAACTTTTACTTCTGATCAGCTAAAAATTGCTACGAAACTACCTAAGGATGACTACAAAGAAATTTTAAATCTTGCATCATTAATATTAGACATTAAACTTACAATTTGGAAACCAGGTGCTCTTCACCGAACTCGCTGAATGGCAAAACCCATTTATTCCTTGAAAATGGAGTTACTGTTTAATGTGAATGAAACCACAATTGTGTTACCTGCTCGAGAGTTTCCAATGTATACAACGATTTAATCGGTTTGTTGTGTGTTTATTTTTATAGTCTTGGTTTACTTGCCCATCTGCTGTTGATGCTCCTCCTAATGATGTTTTACTGATTCAAAGGTTGAAAGAAAATGATGATTAACAATTAATCAATATAGGATTTACAATTATGTTACGTCATTCATGGCATTTGAGTAGGGAACTTACAACACTCAGCTTGTTTTCAGATTTTGTTTCTGACAAGTAAAAATCAGAGCTAGATTTCAACATGAAAAAAGAAAGGAGAACTAGTTTACATCTATTCGAAATACTTATCCTCAAATTGGATGATTTGTGTATTTCTAATAGTTTCTTTGAAACGACTAAAATTGAAGATAGTTTCCTCAGTGTACCAGTTAAAGATTGGCCCGAAACTGAATCCTATAAAAAAGCTGCAATACTTGCTGAAAACGTATCTTGTGTAAATGATGTTGCTGAATAAGCTGTTGCATGGATGCATGACTAGTTGTTCAGCAATGAACGAAGAGCAAAAACAGTCTTTGTTATAAATCGTAGAGATAGAGATGCACAGAGAGAAATTTATAAAGTGTAATCGCCAAAATCTTTTTGAAACCAGTTGATAAAAAATGTGTGAATGTGTAAAAAATATGCGAATGTTTAAAAACATTCCTCTTCATTGCTTTTATTTACCAATTATAAGATAATTGTTTACCTAAGTTCACTTTTTGTGCATAATTATACAGAAGGTGAAAATGTCTGCAAAATCACATTTTTCTTGATTTTGCATCTTTATCTCTCTTCCTACCCAGAGCAAAAACATAATTTATACAAAATTTGTTTGAAACAATATATAAGACGCTTTCATAAATGAAAAAAAAAATAATTTGAACATTAATAGTTTTTAATGTAGCTAAAATAAATGCCACATTTCACATTATTTTAGCCATTTTTATGTAAATGCAACGACCTTGGGGGACCTCTAAATATTTTTTTTTAAATTCTGAAACAATTCATGGTGCTTTATATTCACAGGAAGAACATTTTTGGAGGGTGAGAGTTCACAATTTTAAAAGTTAAGTTTTTTGGGACACCGGTAATGTATATATATATATATATATATATATTACTATTATGCACTAAGGACTAATCAGCGAAAATATATCGTTTATCTAATGCAGATTTGTATGAAGTTAAACGGAAAATTCTCAATTACAAATATATTTAAACTACTTACTTTATATGCTATGGTATTACACATAAAGAACGCATGTAGTGTGTAATGGAATTCCTTGGGTAAATTACTTCTTATAGCGGTGAAGTAAGCAACGACATGCAAATTACAGAACCCCCCCCCCCCCCCCCCATCTATTTCCGAATCTACTGAAACTAAAATTATTAAAAATTAGATGTAGTAGACCAGAATTTGAACATTGCGGGATAACTAGAGCGATTACCGTAGATCGCATAGTTTTTGATAAAGCACGTTTTCCGGTACACACAAATTTTGATTTGCCGGCATTCAGCAAAGGTGCTAAGTACCACTTGATGTAGCTATCGTAGCAGATGTATAAATGCGTTGTTGATAATGATTTATGAAAAAAATTGTCGGTAATTAACCGGAATATTAAGCCTTAATATACAAACTGTTTGGGCATGCTTAATAAAAGGGGCGGCGTACTCTCTGTACCATCGGATTTTAAAGTCCAGATAACAACTTTTAATGATATATTTGTGTAATGGAATGCTCAGTAGCAGTGAAAAAGCAATAAACGTCACATTGTTAAAAACAGACTAATTTAACTAGAATTAATCGCATAAATACTATGGGGTTTGCGACTCGTTTGCATTGAGTGGATCTCTCAATACACATCCCTTGTCTTTAAAAGTTAATTAAAAATTACTGAATAAAACGCGGCACGGACCAAGGCGGCGTTACAACATTGGGAGCTCCTTTCAAAGTACGCTTAGAACAATGCCAATTTTAAACTTTGAACAAGGGTTGTGTTTTAGCTACGCAGTAAAAATTATTATTATACTGTTATTACTACGCTGCAGTTAGTTTTATGAAAGGCCAAATGAAATTTAAATATGGAATACTTTTATTATCAGTATCGAATTAGGTTCATCATAAACATATTCGGATAAGTTTAAAAAATATATTTATACAGAATAGCAACCTTTGATATTAATTAGGCTTCACATCTCTTTGAACTTTTATGATATACCCATTCATACTTTTCTAGTATATACAGATACACCCAACTTTACGTTATATGTTTTTTTTTACAAAGACTTATTATTCTTTTAGCAACGATTAGTTTTAATAATAGAGTTAATACTTCGTATATTTATTGTACGGAATCCTCTGAGCGCGAGTAATACTTGCACTTCACCGTTCATTAAATATATATTAGCAACATATACAGCCGCCGAAATTCATAGAAATTTATAACAGAAAAATATCATAAAAATATGAGTCATGTTACACTCTTCACTGCATTTAACTTAAAACAAACATATTCTTAAACTTATTTTCAGGGCAATACTTTTTATATAAATAGCAAATATTTTTGTAAATATAATTTAGCATCAAAACTACTCATGTCAACAAAATTCAAGAAAGATGAATAAGTAGTTATAAAATGGCCAAAAAAAGCCATCCACATCAAAAAAACCCATTAAAAAAATAGCAAGTATGTTTAAAGTAAATTATGAATAAGTTTTAATAATAAAACAAACAAGTTTCTTTTTATTATGTAATATTTTATCTTTACGACCTTTATTCTAATAGTTTGTGGTTGGCTATATTCCAACTGAACTAACTGAAGTATAACTCAAAATAGAATTGAAAACCGAATTTGTTTGCAAATAAATAAGATTTTACATTAAGTCGTTTGTAAAGACATGAACAAAAGTTTACTTTATTTTATTTTATTTTACATTTATATGTATTCTATGTATATAAAAAATGAATTCTGGCTTTCTCATGGAACATACCTATTTATAGATTAATAGATTGCTGTACATAATTTATATTATATAAATGCCTTTTCATATACATATTAAAACTGTATTTTTTAAGAGCTGCCTTTGCGAAATTTTCCGTTTAATTTAGTTTTTAATTTCGGAATGCATTAATTAATGAACTCAAGAGGCAAATTAAGGTTAGGTGTATGTTACATTAATTCTTGCCAATATAGTGACATTTAACTGCATCTATTTTACCCAATATTAGTGTAAAGTCAAGGATTAATCATTAATTTTATTTTCATTAAATCATTTTCAATAAATCCTGGTACTGGTGAATTAATTTGCTTCAAAATAACATGCAAACAAATATTAGAAATAATTCTGTGTATTGCATAAAATAAGAAATTGGAAAGTTAATTGGTTGCATGACATTTTATGATGCAAAATCTCCCCAGGGACATGCTGTGTCAAAATTGGGAATTTAGAACATTTTCCTTTTTAAAAGCAAAATATAAAAAAAAGTGTATATTAAATCCATTCCTAAAATAATAATCCTATTTTTATAGTAAATTGAATATCTAAAAAATATCTATTCAATTGAACCACGTTATTATTTGATTAATTATTAGTTTTAACATATTTTTGAAACAATACATTTTTTTTAATCAATTCTCTACAAAACACAGTGTAGCGTAACAGCACAATAATTAGAAAAGACAAACAAGTCAACTAAGATAGCAGACTTTTTATATATTTTAAATATAATATTATAAATTAACTTTTTAAATGATCAATGTTTGACAATTATTAAAAATTTCATTTCTCAAGATCAGAAGTCCAAAGCAAATCCATTAGTTCGATCATTTAAATGGTTCTGTATTCCTTAAAAAGTGCCATCAATAATGGTACATTTTAATTATATAAATTTTAATTTTAATCATATAAATTTATTAAGCGGACGGTGGACTTAAAATCCTTAAAAATATATTTTTTTTTATTTTTGTAAATTTCAACTTAAATATTATTCAAGGGTACATTATATACATTATGGCATGCATTTATCACAAAAAAATTAAAAAAAATTTTTTTTTGAGAAAAAAATGGAATTTTACGCGTTGTCTTAGAAATCTTCGAAATGCCCCATGCGTCTTCCATATCAATGAAAATCCCCAATATTTTTTATAAAAGTTTGGCTTATATATAGAAATAAAATTAAGCATCGAATTTTATATATTTGATTTTAAAAGTTAAAAAAAAAATTCAAAATTTCAAAAATTTTTCGAAAACATTTCAAAATTTTTCAAAAAAAAAAAATTAACCTTTAAATTCAAATATATAAAATTCGATGCTCTATTTTATTTCTATATATAAATCAAACTTTTATAAGAAAATATTGGGGATTTTCATTGATATGGAACGCGCAGGGGGAACTTCGAATATTTCTAAGACGACGCGTAAAATTCCATTTTTTTGTCAAAAATAATTTTTTTTAAATCTTTTTTTGTGATAAATGCGTGCCATAATGTATATAATGCACCCTTGAATAATATTTAAGATGAAATTTACACAAAATAAAAAAAAATGAAACAATTTAAAATTTTGAAAATTTTTCGAAAAAAATTAAATTTTTTTCAATTTTTTTCTTAATTTTTAAATTCAATTATGTAAAATTCGATGCTCTATTTTATTTCTATATATAAACCAATCTTTTATAAAAAATATTGGGGATTTTCATTGATATGGAAGACGCATGGGGCATTTCGAAGATTTCTAACACGACGCGTAAAATTCCATTTTTTTCTCAAAAATATTTTTTTTTTTGGGGGGGGGGGGATAAGTGCATGTTATAATGTATATAATGTACCCTTGAATAATATATAAGTTGAAATTTACAAGGAAAAAAAAAAAAAAAAAAAAAAAAAAAAAAAAAAAAACATTTTTAAGGATTTTAAACTCCACCGTCCCCTTAAAGATAATAAATCTTATATAAATGAAAATATCTTGGAAAATTGTTTTTTTATGCACAACGGATTATTTTCGGTATACTGTTGCCATTCAGCTTAAATTAAATTCCGAACGAATTGATTTTTTTTCAATTGTGTGAAAAATTGTCTATTCTTCGATTCAAACACAAAACATCTGGCTTAAATTAACGGAATTTCTCTACCTGAGGTATATTATTTTGAGCTGCTTGAATTTACAACGAAGATGCTTCTGCCAAAAGATTGTTAATAGATGTTTGTAATGAATTAACAGCTGTTAATAACTCTCTGGTATGTAGATAATTGTTATGCATATCAGAGAGTTTTCAGTCAAGTTATTTTAATGGACAGAGCGTTTGAAATTTAAGAGAGGTGTCTTAACCATGATTCCCGCCCTGTGCACTTTTCTACACAGTAAGACAAATCTCAACTCGTATAACATGTTTACGAATCACAAAATCTGAGTTAAAAATAATAAAGTGCATTTACTATTCATCGCTTAACATGATTTCATTACACGTGCTGTATTCTTTAGAGTTGTAGAGCTTTGTTAACATTACCTTGCCAAAGAAAAAAAAAAAAAAATGTTTGTAGAAATTGTGTCGGGTTGTTTTTCTCACTGTAGATCAATAGATTATTGGCAAGTTATACCAGTATTAATTGAACGTAAAAAATAACAACGTTAAATCACCAAAAATTTTATTTTATTAGTATTAGTATAAGTTATTACTATTTTATTAGTATTAGTATAAGTTATTACTATTTTATTAGTATTAGTTTTAGTATTATTTGGTTCAACTGTACGACGGTTAATATTTTCCTGTGCTAGAAAAATCCAGTTTATATTACATCTTTACAAAATAGTAGGAATGATCTAAAAATAACATAGTAAATTCCAATTGGCTTTGAAGATACAAAGGAGAATAGACACAGAAAATCCATTTATTGTTCTAACGGCCAACACTCGAGATACTAACATGGGATACAGCTAAAATGCACGTGATAGACGATTAAATCAAATTTAAAAGTGATAAATTACAAGAAAACAGATCTAAAATAATTACTCCAACGCAGTGGTTTGGAGCTGCTTAAGCATGAATTAAATATCTTGTTCTGAGGCTCTTTTTGGAGAGCACGCACTTATCACTAAAGGATCACGCTTATAGGAAAATATATTTTAAAAGGTTGGAATGACTGAAAACATTTATTTTTACTGATGATATTGCAATTAGAAATTTCAGAAAAATAACGCGTTTTATGAAGTGTTTGCTTTGAATCAAATATTTTTAATGCTTTAAAAAATGCTTTTTGTCAATGATTTAAAACTAACGGAAACACGAAACGATCACGCTTGTAGGAAAATATATATTAAAATGTTGGAATAACTGACACCATTTCGTTTTACCGATGATATTGCAATTAGAAATTTCAGAAAAATAACGCGTTTTATGAAGTGTTTGCTTTGAATCAAATATTTTTAATTGTTTAAAAAAGGCTTTTTGTCAATGATTTAAAACTAACGGAAACAAGAAAGGATCACGCTTGTAGGAAATTATATTTTAAAAGGTTGGAGTAACTGAAAACATTTAATTTTACTGATAATATTGCAATTAGAAATTTCAGAAATATAACGCGTTTTATGAAGTTTTTGCTTTGAATCAAATATTTTTAATGGTTTAAAAATGCTTTTTGTCAATGATTTAAAACTATCAGAAACGACAATGGTTTGTGAAGAGATTTTTCAATATTTTACCACTTAATTGATTTAAAAGAAGTTTAATTATTACACAGATATGGCTCTCAATAAGGTGTTATCAAAAACAGCATTTGAAGTTCTATCTATAATTGAGAAAGGAGGTAGATTTATTGCATTTTGTGAGTAAGATTCTTGATTTAAGAATTTTATTTTACATCAATACATATTAATTCATCGAGAAGTCGTTTAACGTCAAACACGAACTGGGTGCAATCATAGGGTGCAAATATACGTAGCTTTAAAAACTGTGTCCTCGGAAATTACCAGACCGATTTTGATGAAATTTTGAATCCCTGTTTAACGGATTTTGCTCAAGCTTTATGGTAGACAGTTTTTTTCTGCGACCAAAACCATTTTTTTTTATTTTAGAACAATGGCAATTTTTCAGATTTTTTTTTCTAAAACTATTATATATTTTTCAAATGTCTACCACATGTGATATTATATTTATAGTCAACCACCAAGAATTTTTTTTTATCGAAATCGCTCAAGTAATTTGGGAGTTAAAGGGACTTTTACCAGAAAAGTAGGATCTTTCAGGAGATCCAAAAACATTAGAAACATCAACTTTTGTGAATTTCTTGCCCAATTTTATCAAAGAAATGGATTAAAGTACATACAAAAAACTGGGATAAAATTTAGTTACATATACTAAATGATGCAATGTTTTAACCTTATCTCTGCTATGTAACTTCCCACGTGACTTCGGAACCAACACCTCTTATACGAGTTTTTTTTCTTATAGCACCACATTTTAAGAAAAATTTTTACTTGTACCTTGACAACATTTGTGTAGTACATTTTTTAATATAGTGGTAGCAAAACAATATAAAAATAGTATCAAGTATAAAATGTTAGCTTAAAATTAATGTGTGTAGGAGTGGCACCCAGTCGTGTTTTCTCTTAAATCAAAATTATTTCCTACTTCCATATCATCTGATCATTAGCTAAATTAATAAACTGTATACGAGCTGCTGAACCTCTGGAAAATAAGCTAGTGAAAATATATTTAGATGACTCTAAAGCAGACTATTTCTGATTGTCGGATACAAAAAATAATGTCATGCAAAACTATAACGGTAAGTAACAATAACTTACCGATCCAACGTAGGCTGCCATCTATGAATCAGAACTCCTAATTGATGATAACAGAAGTGAGAATCTAGTAAAATTCACAGGATGATATTAAAAAATGAAGATAACATTTGTTGGATTTTATACCATTTATATCATCTGTAACTTACACAAAAAGCTATATACATATGTACATAATTGCGATATTTACTATTTTGATGGAAAAACCCGCATCTCAGGTGAAAAACATTCTTCATTCGTTCTAAAACCAACAAAATTACTGTTGACAAAAGGCAAAAACAAAAGTCCTCATTCGCAAAGAAAATGTCCATCAAGGTCGGTGATTTCCGATAGTGATCAACTTACATACATATATGCGTTGGCTTAATGAAGAGCCAAAGTATATCTGTAAATATGATGTATTACACGGGTTTTTAAATATTATTTATGAAAGTAAAATGTTTATTTCATCTTGAAGTAAACTTGTTGATCATCTAAATGATTATATTCGGTTAATAAACCTAATATTTTTGCCTGATATCGGGCTCAAATTACTGGGTTTGAAATTTCAATTTCTAGGCATAGACAACAATTCAGTGTATTTCATATTTGATATCGTTTTCTTTCAAGAGTTAATTTAAAACACTGAAGGTCTTTCATATCAGTAAATTGGTTCGTTCACGTACATTGTTATACATTTCAAATTCGTCCGCATTAGTAAAAGCATTGAATTCTCCGTAACATTCTCATTGAAGTTAAGGTCATTGCTACTATAATTTTTTAGATACGACATCCAATTCCAGAAATTACTACTAGGAGGCGCTATAAATAAATTAACATCCAGAGATTCCACATTCACTGGCGTAACTATCCAAGTTCTGCAGACTTTTGGAGAGAGACCTATTTAAAGAATCTCCGTCTATATGCAGGTCGTTATTACTAAGTAATTTCTGGAGCATATTATCAACGAATTTGCATGTTATGTTCATGACACCTTCTAAGTATTGACAAATTGTGAACCGTATATATCAATAGTGAATAAAGTTTTTTTTTTTTTTTTTTTTTTTTTTTTTTTTTTTTTGACGGTTGATTTTCTAAACTAGGTATATAGGCCCGAAGGGGGGAGGTGACCTCCGTATGGGTCTTTCTAAGTAAGTAAGTAAGCACCCACCTTGGGAACCCGCTTTTGGCTTATGGTTGGGTGTAACCCCCAAGTCCAGGGCAGGGAAAAGTTTTACTACCTGCGGAACCCTTTGAAAACAATTAAGTTTTAAGATTAATTATAACTATTCTAAATATTGTTATGTACAAACGAGGGTTTATAGATTACCCACAACTTTTTAAAGTTAAGTGTTCATATAAGTTCATGTATAAGTTCATAAACCTTGTAGTTATAACTAGTCACATCAAAACCAGCAACCACCACCAAGGCCACTAGTGCCTGGACTGGAAATGTCATTCCTGTATTTAATCAGATTCATAAAGGTGGGGCATTGTATTGAGTCCGCTGTGTGTTTATAATAATTTGGTAAGTTTATACAATTTGCACAGTTTCTGAGATCGTTTTCTTTCAAGAGTTAATTTAAAACACTGAAGGTCTTTTATATCAGTAAATTGGTTCGTTCACGTACATTGTTATACATTTCAAATTCGTCCACATTAGTAAAAGCATTGAATTCTCTGTAACATTCTCATTGAAGTTAAGGTCATTGCTACTATAATTTTTTAGATACGACATCCAATTCCAGAAATTACTACTAGGAGGCGCTATAAATAAATTAACATCCAGAGATTCCACATTCACTGGCGTAACTATCCAAGTTCTGCAGTCTTTTGGAGAGAGACCTATTTAAAGAATCTCCGTCTATATGCAGGTCGTTATTACTAAATAATTTCTGGAGCATATTATCAACGAATTTGCATGTTATGGTCATGACACCTTCTATGTATTGATAAATTGTGAACCGTATATATCAATAGTGAGTAAAGTTTTTTTTTTTTTTTTTTGACGGTTGATTTTCTAAACTAGGTATATAGGCCCGAAGGGGGGGGGGGGGAGGTAACCTCCGTATGGGTCTTACTAAGGGAACCTAACCCGTATTTACACAAGTTTCTACAAAAACGGAAAACTCCGAACGAGTAGGCAGGCGGGCACAATTGGGTTCAAAGCCCGCACCTCACAGTGAAATAAATAAATAGCGGACCTATAGATATATTTTTAGACTAAGCTATATGTTTTATTTTATTAACTATAGTATTTGTCTTAATACATTCGAAATTTTTTTATTTATTTCTATTAAATAATTCGACTATCTTTTCGCAGAAGACTATTAGTTTCCTTTTTTCGATGTATGTCATAAAGAAACTGTTTTGAGATAGACAAATAGAGGGGAAATTTAATTCATACCACATAAGGTTTGCATTCAGTTTAAAACAGGTTGAAAAAATATGGTTTAGAAAGTTAAGCAGCATCTTTTCAGCAAAACAAAAGTCAAATTACTTGCTTTTAGTATATTTCTTTTGAAGTAATTACGTGCATTTATAGCGGGATGTGGTTTTTAATAAAAGAAAAAAAAAACATTTTTTCAAATCGAAAATAAGAAAAAACGAACATTTTTAATTAATTTCAGTTAGCATTCAACTATTCGAAACTGCACAGCATAAAAGGAATAAACAAAAAATAAAAAACATATCATCATTAATTTGAAATATACATTTCTTAAATCAAGATGTTTAATTTAAAATACATATATATATACACACATATATATACATATATATAATATATACATATATATATATAATATTTTTGTATGCGTTTAAAGAAATATGTTTCTCAAATGACGATATTGTCTTTGATTTTTAATTTGTGCATCTAATTTTATTTTTTAGAGGACATTCTTAGAATAATCGAAACATTTTAAATTATAATGATGTTATACGAATAAAACCGATACGACTAAACGAATAAAACCCGCTTAAATGGTTAAAAAAATCTAATTTATGCTTGGGGAAAGAAATGGGATGGAGCGGAGGACAAATGGTAATTTTATCAAGAGATAACTTTGAGTATTATTATTATTACTATTATTTTTGCTGTTGTTTCTACACATTAAAAGCTAAACAGTAACAGTAATGCAATTAAAAAGTTGAAAGTGACAACTTAAAACTGCTCGCAGTAGTTTTATGCGTTTGGCTGATTGGTGATTTATTTACAATTTATTGGTACTTGAGTAACAAATGCGGCAGATGTGCTTTTTAAAATTAAAATGATGATATAATCAGGGATGACAATTCTCCTATCCAAATGGTTGATTTTCACCAGTAAATTTTAATAGCATTCTTTGCTTTACTAAATCTCAGAAATTCTGTCATTACATACGGCAAGAAATAGTATAACAATTTATTGGTAGAAAACTGTCATTTGGGTCGGAGAATTCTCATCCATGTGTAATGTTAATTTCATTTCTGAGATAATTAGAACAGTAATTTTAATACATTGTGAGAAAGTTATGTGTGCGTTTTTATGATTTTATTTTTGTGTTGTTATTTGGCTAGGAAACACAGGATATGTTATCACCTATGATTACCCACAAAACATCCCTTCCACGTACAATTTTCAAAAGTAACACCGCTATAAAGAGTTCCACATTTTTCAATCTCATAAATTTAATAAAGTAAGTAACAAACCGAAAATTAGTAGCCGTTGCTAGCTTCGGAATGTTAAACGTCCGTTTTTATGATAATTTCGTGCATAAAGTGGAAAGATATTTAGAGGATAGACTAGAAAGAAAATCGATCCTAATTTTAGACTGTGCCCCATACTATCCGGATGACGATAAAATGCAAGTGGGGGAATAAAAACGTATGTTTTGACATCAAATGTGACATCCCTAATGCAGTTATTAGATGTTAGTGTAGGAGAGACTAGGGAGGGTTGACCCACTTTTTACAAAATGATTTTTTATTTTTTAAATATTAAACGTAGAATAAAAGTTTATATATTATTTTATTCGATATACAATCAGTTATCAAAATAAAATTGCTACTTAAGTGTAATAAATGAGAATTTGAAAAATGATTGATTTTAATCATCTGAAAATAATGGGTCGAGGCCCCCCACATACGGGAGAGTTGATCAACGATATGGGAGGCTTGACCCACTTCATTTTATATTGAAATATTTGTGAAGAGAAATAAAATCTGTTTTAAAAAAGCAAAATTACCTTATGCTACATACTTTAATTATTATAAAAAGATATTTTTGAGAATATGATGGTAAAAGAAATCTGTTTTGACGCAATCGCAAGTCAGAATAGAAAATTTTTGTTTTAAACAGGATTTTGTCAGAACAGGTATAATTGTACAGGAGGGAAAATGAAATTTTAACATTTAAGACAGTATTCCTTAGAGATACGTCCCGTTTTCATAGCGTTTCATGTAGTATTATGTCCAGATTTAGGAGCCACTGTCCCGCTTTTTTTTGTCACATTGTCCTACTTTTTGTGACACTCAACCTGACCACTCTAATTGTCACATAGTTTGGCTTTTTCTCATTGCATTCATCCTGATGGAATTTGTCTACATACCTTCCTAGCATTTTTCGTTCAATGCTATGTTCTTTTGCTATGTAGCATGAGCACATAGCTTACCATTAACATCTTAAAAACCTTTCAGGTGCAAAGTACTTTCAGTACTAAAATGGTCAAATAAATGACTGACACCGGAATTTATGAATTTTTTTTTTTGGAAATAAGAAAAAGGCTATATTTCACATACATTAGCAAATTCTTATGTTAAGCCTAATTTACTGTACAATCTTTACACTTGGAATCAAAGCTCGATATCTCTGCATTATTTAATACCTACTTACTTAAATTTCTATGATATATTTCATTTGAAAAAAGCTTACAAAATATTTCTAAGAAACACAACTTTTCGGGTTAAAACGCTTCTCAATTGATTTTTTCCGCACCTGTTTCAATTATCTGTATGAAACAAAGACTGTTGTTTGGGCATTCCAGTAGCTTTGATTGACACCTTTTGATATAACTATGAAATTCTTTTAAATATGAAAATTGATAAATGTGTCAACCCTTCCGAGTCTCCCCTACATGAAAACATAAAGAGGAAGCTATAGAAAGAAGCTGGTTAGGAAAACTGACTGAATGACTTGAAAAACAGGGAGTTTTAGAATGATTCAAACACGTTACAATGAAGGATGTTCTGTATTGGATTCTAGTTAAGCCAATGACTCTATAGAAATAGTGGCGAAAGTTTATAACAAAAGAGAAGCCAACTGTTGAAAATGAAACTGATGATGGCGAACCTTTGCCTGTTTCCCAAACTTCCGTTTAGACAATGCCCTATGCCATCATGATGAGAGACAAATGCAAGTGGAGGGATAAAATTTTATGTTTTGACTCCAAATGTCACTTCACTAATATATACATCTGACGAAGGTGCACTTTTAAACATAAAGATAAAAATATTGAAAAAAGCTGATATAAATGCTGACTGGAGGTCTTGGAAAACAAGGCATTTTATAATGTTTAAAACAGGCTACTCTGAAGGATGTTGCGTATTGAATTGTCGAAAGTTCGGGAGAATTTAAAACAATGGCTCTACTAAAATAGTGGCGGAAGATTATATCACAACAGTAACCACTTGATGAAAACGAAGGAGGTGATGACGAATCTTTGTCGAACAATTGCAAAATAATTTCCTGTTTCCTCAGTTTTTTTTTAAGTTTTTATTACTGAATGAATGAATGCAAATTTAACATAAAGTATTCGCTGGATTCTCTTTTATATTTTTCAATGTAAAATTGTAAAATGATATTGTAAACACTTAAAGAGGCAGTTAGTTTCGGGAAGGTGCTTAGGAAGTTATATAAAATTATATTTTTATATCATTTAACACGTTCATTAGCACAGACTGTAGGGAAGGGGTTTTCTTGGAGGACAATGTCAAAGCGGTTTTCCATGTTTATCGGGTACGTTCACAAACACCATTCGCGGCAATAATTGCTTATTTTATACAAATTGTTAATTGTGTGCATTTTTAACTCAAAAGAAGCAAATTTTAGTTAATGTTACACTTTGAAAGACATACTGATATCAGTAAATATTGCTTGGGGACTAAGGGTTACTTTTTAGGGTTCTGTACTTAAAAAGTAAAAACGGAACCATTATAAGATCACTCCTGTGTCTGTCTGTCACAGCAATTTTACTCGTAAACTATGGAACGTGGAAAGTTCAAATTCGGGAAGTAATAAAGACCATTGACCCACATATTTTCAGATTAATAAACATTCATAAATACATTTAGTGAAAAAGTAGAGGGGCTAATTATGCTACTTGAAAAAAAAATATTTTCTTTCTATATAATGTGGAGTATCTTGTGAAAGCTTTTGTAACGCTGAACTCAAAAATACATTCCTTTTAATTTTAGGTATTATATTTTCAAAGATATTGTTGAAAATGTAGCGCAAAAATATGTCCCCCCCCCCATCTAATTCCGAATCTACGGAAACTAAAATTATGAAAAAATTAGAGGTAGTAGACGTTAATATAAATCTTGCCAGAAAATTATAGCGATTACGCTAGGTCACATTGTTTTCGAGTTAATAGCATTTTTCCTTTATACACAAATTTCGATTTACGGGCATTCAGAAAAATTGTTGAGCATCGCTGAATATACCTATCGTTGCAGAAGAATAAAAGCACTGTTGATAATGATTTTCGAAAAAAATCATCGGCAATTAGGCGAGATATTAACCCTTAAGGCTGTTCTTAACTGTTCTGCTCAACAAGCGCAAAACGTTTTGACACATTTACAAATTCATTTTTTAACGGAAAGATATAAAATTGGAAA
Source organism: Maratus speciosus (assembly GCA_963932465.1). NCBI lineage: Eukaryota > Metazoa > Arthropoda > Arachnida > Araneae > Salticidae > Maratus > Maratus speciosus. The sequence goes on along the minus strand of OZ010788.1, from coordinate 373,561,558 downwards.
TCCTGACCATGGAAACGATTTAGAATCGAACTGTGTTTTCCATTTTTTGATCAACCGATTACCTATTGAGTTATAAGCGATTTTGATCGCATAACACGACATTTTTCTCCCCTTACTGACTGGATTTTCTTCTTTCGTTCGGAGGTTCAGTTCAAAATGCCAACTTTGTCAATATTTTCTGAAAGATCTATTGCGTTTACAAGAAAACGGAAAAACAGTCCGATGACATAGTTTCTGAATAACAACTTTTAGTTTCATGCGTTTCCGAAAAAAATTAATTAAATCTTATGTCAGAAAATTGACCCCTTGGATTTGAGAACAGCCTTCAAGGTACGATCAGTTTGGACATACACCAGGACAGGGGCGGCGTACTCTATGCCTAGTTAACAACTTTTAATGATATATATGTGTAATGTAATGTCCAGTAACAGTATAAAAGCAATAAACGTCAAATTGTTAAAAACATACTAATTTAAGGGGTCTCGGGACTCTAAAAATTGGAAAAAATGAAAAAAAGACCATTTTCAACATTTAATGTCTTAAAATGTATATGATTTTAAAACACAATTTTAATTGGGATGAAAGATATAAATATGTTCTTTCGTTTCATCTATTTAAAAAATTGCAAGATACAGAATTAGTATTTATAGGGGGCTCGACACTGTTAAACATTTGTCGAACAAAAAATTGGCATAACAGTTTACGCACAGGATTACAAAATAAATATCGCCACTAGAATGAAAATTTTGGTGCTTACTTATACTTCAGATTGTAATAATTTCCTTGAACTTAAATAAATTTGTATTTAAAGCATTTTTATATTTTTAATGCAATCTTGCATTTAGCTAATACAAAATTTTGAAAATTTCAACAGTAAAATTATCTAAAAAAATATATTTTTGAACAATAAAAAGGAAATTTTAGGTTCAGTTTAAACAGACTAACATGAAATATATGTTTTGAAAATTTCATGAAAAATTATTCAGAAGTTTTTGAGGTATCCTGCACATTATGCCAAAAAAATGCCATTTGGAAAATAATGAATTAAAGTTTCGGAAACGCCGCTTCAGCTATTGAGCGGGTATAATTCTAAAGGCCAAAACTTCTGTTCTAATAGGAATTTTAAGGAAACAATTATATCAAAATATTCAGAAAAGGTAGGAGTTTAACACCTAAAAAAATTAAAATTTCTTAAATTTCGAAGCTTTAAGAGTCCTGCGACTACTTAATCCTTTCCGGCACGGAGTAATTCTATTTATAAACTTATGAAATAATGAAGTGTCACCAGAATTTATAAACGCGATTATTAGAAAATGCGAACTTGCTTATTTTTACGTACATGATAAAAGGAAAATGTTAATTAAATATTGTTGGTGCCGCACTGCAAATAGAAGCGTCTTAAATTTAGACACATATGTGACTGAAAAAGAATTTTAGACACTTAAGTGTCTTAATCTGAAAATTAAGACACTATAGATGTCTTAATTTAAGATACATAAGCGTCTTACTATGACCATGGTGTAAACGAACTGAGAATAATGTCTAAAATATCCGCAAACGTCTTATTTTAAGACACTTCATTGCTTTAAACGTGTCTTAATTTTTGATTCTTCCGACGCAATAACCACCAGGGGGCACTAGCACTCCCAGTTGCGCATGCGTTTTAGATGTCTTCGTTCGAAGTGGTATACGTTGTAATTCAAACAAAGTTTGTTTTTATGTACGCGTGTATTTTAATTCGTTTTTTGCGAAATGTGAAGTACTGTGATTTTAATTCGTATTAACTTGGATTATGTATTTATTGAATACATACATCTGACGTGTGTGCTCGGCATCAAATGTCTCTTAGAAGCTGTCGTCGATACAAGGGCGGGATAGACACAGAACCGAAGTAGACGACGGTTGAAGATTACACCCGGAAATTCTACAAAGCGTGTGCAATGGGCTTAGTGTTAACTCGTATCAATTTATATCAATAATATTGTGTTATTCATCTTCGTCCTGTCGAAGCTGGCAAAAAAAAAAGAAACTTTTGTCTGGCGGGTCCTGTTTTTAGGATGAAACATCTCATCCTTTAAATATGGCTAGTCGGATGTATTATGGATTACCTTTTAAACTGATGAAAGTCTTTCTCCCTCACTGTGGTTGTGGTAGTTTTTAAAATTTCAAATCGAGGAATATTTCTTACCTCTTGCAGCAACTCAAGTAAGTTTCTTTATAGTAGTAAAATTAGTGTATTTTATGATTTTATTTATTGTACTAAACAAAATCCTGCATGAAATTTAATTAGTTTTGAATCTGTTCGCAAAAAACCCCACTAATTCTAGAAGTATATATTTTTAAACTTATGACGTTCTTTTTTATTACGAATTATATATTCAATGTCAGTTCTTAGTTTCAATGAATAATTTTTATCTCGCAGTAAATGACGGCCACAAGGAAGTAAAGATAAAAAAAAACTTTGAAAGATGACCTAATGCTTTCTTACTTCCTGGCATAAAACCGCAGATTAAAAAAAGATAAATAAAGTAAATGAGACTCGTCTATTATATGAAGCTGCCTGTAAAAATATACATATGTATTTGATTTGCAATCAACTCTAATACTGATTTTTTTATTATTTTTAATAAAAAAGTAATTTGAAATTTATAATGGGAAAAAGTAAAAACCTCTAACTAGATTTCGTATTTAAAATTGTGGTAACTTTATTTATATGCACTTATACGAAAAATACAAAAATGACAGATGTTACTGTATATATTTAAGACGAAAGAAGTTTGGAAATCATAAGTTATTTTTTCCTCATGTTTTTAATATAGAATATGTACTTATTTGTTTTTATTGATAGTTGAATAGCTTTTGTGAGTACCCTCTGATCTACATAAAAACTTGCCCATGTGGAAATATAAATTTTTTAAAAACATAATTTTTAAATAAGTATTTTCATTTTGGGGGGGGGGGAGGGGGGGGATTTTGCATGAATTTTTGTAAAGCTGATATCTTAAATCTTGCACTGATTATAATGAAAGTTTTGAACTTTTAGAGTAGGACAAGTTTAAAAACGCAAATATATTTAACAAAATACCAAAGTCATTTTTTCCCCAATGTTATTAAAGTAGAATATTTATTTATTTATTTTCATTATTCATAGTTAAATGGCTGTTGTGATTATCAAGTGACGTATATGTAAAATTGCCTATGTGGCAATATATTTTTTTATATTTTCATTTTTTTTTTGGGGGGGGGGGATTTTTGCAATTTTCGTACATCTGATATTTTAAATCTTTTTCCACATTCAACCGAGTATAATAAATATTTTGAACTTTTAGAGTACGACAAGATTATAATATATATATATATATATATTTATCTATGTACCTTAAAAGCCCTTAATAGCGAACACTTCGGGAACGCGGAATTTGTCCGATAATTGGAGATGTCTACTTTTTTGAGGTAAAAATATACAAATATGTATGTCTGCTGATTAAAAAAGTATTCGTTAAATAGAGGTGTTCGCTATTCGAGAATGTTCATTAACCTCCACAACGGATACTCCCGAATATCGGACATCTCAATTTAGACAACTGTAATGCAGGGTTGCGTTTTTTGCAAAAGTACTTCTTGATTAAAGGAAGGGCAAACTGGGAAGTGCCTCGTCCCCCTACGACTGTAGTGCCCCCAAATTTGATGTGCAATATTTGTAAAGCTTATATTTTAAATCTGTTTCGAAATTGTACTGATTATAATCAATATTTTGAACTTTTAAAGTAAAATAAGGTTAAAAACAAAATAAATTAAAAAAAATCTAATATTTAGATAAATATTTTTTGTTTTTTAATCTTGTTCTACTCCTGAAGTTCAAGATATTGATTATAATCAGTACAATGTCGTAAAAGATTTAAATTATCAACGTAACGAAAATTGTATACCAAAACTCAGAGCACCAAAAAAATCAGGCTGTATTGGGGGGGGGGGGGGGAGGGGCAGGACCACAGCCAAATATTTTTCCAGGATTCAACGTGGTCAAACATGGCTACGTATGATGCTTAGAAAAAAAAATGGATGCGATTCAGACGTTTGAAGTGTCTGAAATTCAGACGCAAAAAGTGTCTGAAAAAATTCAGACATTTTAAAATGTCTGAAAATTGAACACTCCATTTCAGACACTTAAGTGTCTGAATTTCAGACATTTTAATTTAGAGTGCGTTTGTCTCTTTTGGAATTAAAATTATGTGTCCTTTTTTTAGGGCATTGCCCTCGAAAGATTTAATTAGAATGAATCGCATAAATATTGTGGGATTCGCTATAGTTTGCATTGATTGCACCTCTCAATACGCCTCGAGTGACTTTAAAAGTTAATTAAACACCTATCTGGAAAAACGCGGCACTAACCAAGGCAGCGTTGCAACTTGGAGACCTCAATTCGAAGCGGGCTTAGCTCAATGCCAAATTTAAACTTTGAACATATGTTTTGTTTTAGCTACACTGTAGAAATAAAGGTTATTACTACGCTGAATTTAGTTTCATGAAATGCCAAATGAAGTTTAACTACGCACTGCTTTTATTGTCAGTACCGAATTAAGTTCATCATAAACGGATTAGGATAATATTAAAAAAAGAGTTATACGAATAGCTATGTTTGATATTATTCAGGTTCCATATCTCTCTGAACTTTCATGGTATACCCATTTACACTTTTCTAATATATACAGATATACCCAACCCTACGTTGTATAGTTTTTTACAGAGTCTTAGTATTCTTTTAGCAACTTTTTTTTTTTATATAATACAATTATAAATTCATATATTTATTCTACGGAACCCTCTGTACGCGAGTAATGCTCGCACTTGGCCGTTTATTTTTAAATACATTTTAATACAGCATTAATATTGCCATTTCGGAATATTACATTGTCTTCAATTCCTATATTGATGGCAAACATATTCCTGTGGTATTACGATCCGCGAAATAGTGTTGGCACACTTGCTCATGTACCTTGACAGTCAGCATGTTAAATGTTTTATATATCTTTGAAAACATATATTTACACTCCTTCTCTCTATTACATAGATGAAAACACACAAACATATTTTTCTCGCTCATTATTTAATATAAGCTTCTGTTACACACTGAAAGCTAAAAAAAAATGTTAAAAAGATTCTACAAGTTTTAGGTATTTATTTAATAGTCACGTAATTGTATCCAACGCACGAAAACATATCATTGGAATATGTGTTACGTAAATAAAAAGTATATAGTTCTGGCAAAATTATAAGACATATAAAAACTCAGAATGCTCATGAATATAAAATTTTCACGTCCTCTATATTTATAGTTATTATAGTTTTGGGTAAACATATATTTTAACATCGCTGTTTCTCAAGCATTGCAAATAAGAATTAATGTTGCAACATTGTGTAATAAATTTGATAACTTTTGTACAAAGCATTAATGTTTTAAGTTCTAAAAAAGTGCTTATGGAGTCACATTACTTACATATATATAAACTTATTTTAGTTATGAGAGAAAACACAAGCTGCTATTAAGTAATAAAAAAAATATCTAAAGTAATAGTAAATGCCTAGTTACATTTTTTTTTTTTTTTTTTTTTTTTTTTTTTTTTTGGTATTATAAAAATAAGTTTTAAATAATAAATTCTATATCAAATGTTTATCTTAGAGAATAAATTCGATTAGTTTCATAATAAAAATAATTTTTTAGCAAAACATAATTATTGCAGCTTCAATCAATTTGAAGCCCGGTGGTTTAGGGGTCAGAGCATCCGACTGCCGCACTGCTGGTCGAGAGTTCGACATCCGACTGGGCAAAGTTCATTCGACCTTTCATCCCTATCCGGTCGATAAAATGAGAACCAAACTTGCTGGGGAATTAAGCATCCAGGGTCTCGCGTTAGCCCGACCACCTGGCCGGGACGCATGCTGCACAGCACATCGGGGCCAAGGGTCAAGGAAAGAGAGATGGGCACTGTCGCCCAGATCCTTCATGAATTGTATAGCCACAGAGTTTAGTTTTTATTTATCCAATTTAAGATTTATTTCCACTGTATTGGATCAATTTTCTTTCAAAATCAATGCTAATATTAATCCGTTGTATATCTGTAACATATCCAAAAATCGATGTTACTTATTCACTATCCTTTAAAAGATGATTTTATTTATTGCTGGTGCTCCAAACACATCACTTAAGATAATTTGTTGATATAATTCTCAACAGTCGGCAAAACTGAGATTATTTTTCATGCCAAAGTTTTATTTATCATTTGAGCAATTTTGCATCGTTATTGCTAAATGGAACTAATAAAACTTTGCTGAATTAAAACTGCTGGAGTCATCCAAAAGTAGATTTTTTGCAAAATTAAAGTTAGTATATTTCACAAATTTGTATTAGAAAATTGATAATTTTCATGAGAAGTATATAATTCTCTGTTTTTTGCAGATGTGTAAAAAGTACATTTTCGTCAAAAAAATTTTTTTTAATTATTTCGAATATTTTGGTATAATTTAAAAAATATAAGCAAAAACATCTGCATATTCAGATCTAAATATTAAAAACAGCTGATTCCCGAAGAAATATTACTCTGATGATGATCCTTTAAGATTCAATCATTACAATGCACTTAATTTATATACCATTTTAGCAATATGAAGTTTATGCAAGTAATTTTCCAAGTGTTGGAATGTGTTTTCTTTGTTGCAAGTACGAGATAAGTTATTTAGTTTTAAAATGGAGTAGTAAAACATGCAGATAATGCATCCATTTACTGATTAGAGATGAAGGTAAAACTGAATTGTTTTCAACTGCAACATACAGAAAACAAAAATTAAGAATGTGGCAAAAGTATAAACAATGTGTCTATTTACAGAATCATCCAAATTCCACTTTTTTTCGTCACTGAAAATCACAGTACACCACTTAGGTCCTTATGACATATGTTTGTGAGCCCACATTATTCTCGTCAATTTGTTGTGAGATTTCAAGGATTGTTGTTTTATCATTTTCATGTAAACTAATTTGCATATTTTTTTAATTCCTCTACGAATCGTATCGTTGGCACAGAAAGTTCTGACGAAATTTTAATGCGAATAACAATCATCATTAGTCTAGATACCACTTTATGGATCCTTCTACCATGTTATTTTTTTGGCCCCAAGAGGCCTTCCAGATGTATGTTTTGCTTTCAAAGAATCACCTTTAGAGAGTATGTGGTAGATAGACTTTTTGGGCGATTCAAAGTAGCTGACATTTCTGAAACAGTTTTATCTTTCCATTTCAGCTTCCATGCTTCAATTACTTCATCTGACTGAAAAATTTATAGCTCGCGGTATCTTCACTAACCGATGTTATCGCGAGTTGCACTTAAATACTTTATGCATGTGACATAAGTTTGAAATTTGCGTTTTTCAGTGAACAGTTGCCAAAAATCAAGAAAGTGTCTAAACTTTTGCAATATGCAAATTTCACCTTTTTTTTAAATTTAAGTTAAATAATATCCTACATTGAAAACATTATTTCCGTCCTAAAATATTTAAAGTATATTTAAAAATAAGTACAGCCATTTGTATAATCCATGTGTTCGTATTTTTTATTTAAAGTTTATATATCACCAGTGTCTGATATTTTGCTGAGGTCTGTAGTATATTCTATTCATAGGCACATAATTATATGTCATCCATCATTATTTTTCATATTTTAAATCAGCTATGCTTTCTGCATCTTCCAATTAGCATCGAAAAAATAATTCTCCATTTAGGATCATTTAAAATTATGTTTTGATAGAATTAAAAAAATATACAAAGATCAAGAGAGTAAAATTTATTTAAGTTACTTTACGTTATTTAAAGCTTTTATTTTTTAATGTTTGATTTACTGAATATGGGATTTCATTTACATTTTTTCTATCTATATTAAAACATTGACTGCATCTATAATAAACATATTTAATGTTTCATAAGCATAATAATTTTCTCAAATATTTTATGAAATGTTGTATTCTACATTATAACGAAATCATGGCCTAAAGCACAGTAAATGTTTATTTCATGCATGAAAAGGATTTTCAATAATTTAGTTCGATACCTCGGATCCAGAGAAGACAGATTTTTCTATGCCTTGAACTCAGGTGCCTGGCTTATATCTAAATATGTTTTTCTTTTCCATTTTTTAAGGTGGGATTCTACATATTTAACTTGTTACTAATTGAAACTATTTAAAGTTGTACTTTACATATTTTACACAATTATAAAAGTTAAAATACCTTTTTTTAAAAGCATTCCTTTACAAGCATTCAATGTTCGTAGTAAAAATTACGCATAATTTTTGGTTGGAACTCCTGTTTTCCCACAAACATTTCCTTTACAATACATTAATTTGATGTGGTTACATAATTTGTTTATAAAAAATTCATTACTTTTTTATGGTTGGTAAAAAGCACGAGCAATTTAATTTAATTAAAAAATAAATTAATATTTGCTCTGCTACTTTATAAGAGGATAGAGGGGGGGGGGGGGGATGAAACATTATTCAACTACATTTTTAGGATTTCTAAATTCATTTATCAACATATAATCGTAAATTAATTAATATTAAACTAATAATTGATATACGTGCATTTTTGTTTTAAATATTACACTCTTCGTTTTTATATTCATAATTTATCTTCTACTGTTTACTCTTTAAAATGTTTCATTGTTGCGGTTTCAATACCACTTGGCATATTTTGAAAAGCTTTTTCTAGTGTATAATTAAATATTCGGTTGTTTTAACTCGTATATTATTGTAGAATTACGGAGAATATATTCTGATTTATTGCCTGTGGCAGGCTAATAGAATGAGGACTTAAAATTGATGTATAAATTTACAATTGAGTGCTAAAAATATTAAAAGACTGTATTGCAATCGGAAACACATCTGTAAAATATTTTTTTTATAAATCTACTATATCATGAAGTGTATTAAAAATTGATTATTAAATTCCCTATTTAAAATCCAGTACAAAAAAAAAAAAATGTTTGCGTTAAATAAAAGAGCATAAATTCCTTTATAACTTACACACGATTAGTATCAGAGTTTTTATACAGAGTTTTATTTTTAAAACTGATAACTAAATTTTTGCGGAATAGCTTAGTCGATCTTAGTTTCAGTTCGTATTATTAAATAATACACTTGATGATTGACACAAATAAAGTTAATGATTATTTTAAATTAAATTCAGATATATATAGCTTTCGTCAAATCGCTGTCGAACATCCTCTATTTAAAGGAAAATGTCGCCAAAGAATATGTTTTATCCCCAACAACAGAAAATTGTGACTTCACGTTTCATTTCAAGTGCAGCGGTAGCAGGCAATGTACATATTTTATTATAATTTACTTTGTAGATAAACCAGGTTAGATTTTCTAATGGATGATACACGTTCCCTGCTATTTCTCTGTTCTTCTCGCACTTTGGACATATCTGGATATTCCAGTTACAGAACGGGAAGGATAAACTATTTATAATATTTACAATTTTTGGAATTCTACTACAATTGCAAAAAAATGTGCATTATGTGGATGAAATGAGCCTTTAAGTTCAAAGTTAAAACTGATACAAAATTGCCATGGAATATTAAAAAATTGAGATATTAAAAGAGGAAACTGCTTCGAGAGCTCGTTTATTATTATTTTTTTTAAATGCGAAGGTTTTGCCTAACTTTGAGGTACATTTTATGTATTATAGCAGTTATTTATGATAGTTGATACGATATATTTGTTTACATTTCGTAACTAGGTAAAGCACAATCTGTTCTTTAACATCTTAATTAATTATAGGCGTTTATACATTGCTCCACAAAATTTAACTATAGAACAGTAGTAATATTAACAATGCAATGTTAAAAATTGAGAAAAATGCATATCTATTAAGAGAGAAATTTTTTTTTTTTTTTTTTTTTTTTTTTTTTTTTTTTTTTTTTTTTTTTTTTTTTTTAACAAAATGAGAAGGTTTTACCTAACTTTGAGGTACATTTTATATATTATAGCAGTTATTTATGACAGTTGATACGTTATATTTGTTTATATTTCTTAACTAGGTAAAGCGCAATTTGTTCTTTAAAATCTGACTTAATTATCGGCGTTTATACATTGCTCCAGAAAATTTAACTATAGAACAGTAGTATACAAAAAAAACATAAACAAGGATATTTAATGCAAACAGCTTTACCGTCCGATGGCGAGAGTCATGCCTAGTACTTTTTAATAATTTTTTAGTGGAATAACCTCCTGATAATCGTCCGTAGTGGAGATGCACAGATCAGGTATTCGGCAACGTTTTCTTTGTTCAAAAACAGTGAATATGTAAAGAATTCCACATCATGCTTATTCGTTTCTGCGCTAAATTCTGTTGTTTGCCAACAGTTTTTTTTTTTTTTTTTTTTTTTTTTTTTTTTATAGAAAATGGTCTACGGGAACATAGACAAGTACCAAATATATACATACGTTAATCCAATAGTTATTGAAATATAAAATAAATCTTAGTTTGCAGAAAAAAAAATTATATTGAGAACATCCAAAGAGAAAAACGAGAAAGAAGATTAGTAAATAAGAGAACAATTTTAAAAAATCTATTTTATGAATTTCGAAGATGGCACTGAAATACGGAATGTATCTAAGATTTGATAAAATATTCTACTTTTAATTAAACTTACAGTATACTTCGATATTTATAGGATACAACATAAAGTTAAATCTTTGAAGAATTGTAAAAGTTTGCCGAATTAAAGTCAGTAAAATCTCCTTAAATTCATTGTACTGTTAAAAGAATGCGTGAATTAGAGCTGAGGCTGGGAAGTTGCACTCTGTGACAAATCTCTGTAATTATTTCAAATCTTAATTTCTAAAGGTGCGTAATTCAGCTTTTGTTTAGCTTTAAGAATACGGCTTTGAATTTATCACATAATTATGAATCTTTTCTATAGAATTAAACTTCTTTTACTGTTTGTCTCATATTGCTCTTAATTTGTTTCTTTTGAGTTATCTAACTTTTTTATTTAAGTTGTTCTGTCTTATTGTGCTTTTTTATTTATGTTAACATGAATTCTGCATATAAAGATTGTATTTTGTAGTGAATATTTTCCTCACACTTTGATAGGCCGGAATTATAAAAATTATTTACAAAAATTTCCGAAAATAATACGCATAGGATTTTAATATCTTTAGAACTTAAATGCTATTTTTCATTTATGTTGACATATCAAAAAATAAATAAATCGGAGCAATATATATCATAATTATCATCATCAACAACAACAGTTTTCTAGCCATCGAATTAGCACTTTTCTGATTCCATCACTCCATCTTTCTTGAATTTGCCTTTTTGGTCGTTTTCCATCTCTGGGTTACCACTGTAGTGTGTGTACCGTCCATTTCCATTTTAACTGTTTAATTCTCTGAATGATGTCAAAAACGTTCGCCTGACTTCCTATCCATATTACTATATTTCTGTCTCTTCTAGTTATGCCTATCTATATTATAAGTAAGTAAGCACCCACCCTGGGAACCCGCTTTTGGTTTATGGTTTGGTTTGTACCCCGAGTCCAGGTCAGGGAAAAGTTCTATTACCTGTAAAACCCTCTAGTATTTAAGACACTTAATAGAATACAATATAATTAAAAAAATAATAATAAAAATAAGATTAAATTAAATTAAATGAGTTTTTTTTTTCTGCAGTCAGCTGCTGGCCCCTCTAGAAATATGAGGTAAAAATGACTAAAAATATTTAAAGATAAAATAATCTAAATTTAAAGATTTTTTATGTAGATACTTTATCTGTACCTCCTGTCCAACAATTGAGACTGAAATATAGGACACAAACTAGAGTCTGCTGTATGCTTCCTATAGTTTTCTTGATAATAGCAATTAGTACAGCGATGCTGTGATGGATCGGTGATATAAGGACAGTTGAGAGTTTGATGACCCATGGCACATTTGGCACATATGGAGTTCCTTCTCAGTTAGTCTTTGTATGCCCGTAAAGTTGAGAGTTCTCACATCTAAGTATGGGACGATATATTCTTATACTGCAATTATTGAGGCCAATTGAGATACTTTTCTGAGCCAGAAGTTTTTTAGCTGCATAACATATCTGTGCGTAACGCATACGTCATTCTGCGAATGGCAACACTGAAATTTGAAATGAAATTTCGGTATTTCAATTTTCGCCGCTGCAATTTTTTTAACTTCTAAACATCGCACAGTTTCAATTTTTACACTGTCGTATATAGGGAAAAAATGTCATTTTAAATGCAATTTGTTTGAAATCTCTATCCTAATTTATTTTTGATATATTAATTTTTTTATAGTTTTTAGTACCAATTTTGTAATTGTGGTAACTGAAATACTCCATTTCTATTAAAACTAAAGGGAAAATTGTCATGGTTTATTTTCATTGATTATATCCTTATTGATGCCATTTTCACATTACAAATAAAAGTAACTTTTTTACAATTTTTGAACAGAAAATGACGTCAACAATTAAAAAAAACATGCATTCTTCATAAATCAGTTACATTTCAACATTTTTACATTATGCTGATACTGATTTTGAGAAGCTAGGAAAAATGATTCACTGACTAAAAATGATGTCATATTTAAAACAAAACGATCACTTTCATTCATAAAACTAAATATTTGACTAATACTAAATGGCCAATACTATGACAACTAAAGGCAAATTTCTGAATTTTTTATTCGCGAGTACTGAGATTAGAACTTAGAGTTTGTGAGAATGTTCACATACAAAGTTGTATCGGACAAACGTGACTTTAAGTTTGGGAATACATTCATTAATAATCTAATGCGAGTTTAAATACTTTTAAATTGTGAACTTGAGTTATTCTTATGTAAAGTTTGAGAATGTGAAAATAACGTAAGTTTAAATTTTATGAGAGAGGGGGGGGGGGATTTTATGATGTGACAAAGCGAAATCCTTTTTACTGATTTTTCATCCCGTAAAAACAAACGTAAGAGACTCTATCGATAATTTCATAATTACTCATCTTGATTACGTATTCTAAATACAGTTTAATTTTTCAATAATTTAAGCAGTTGAAGTTTGTGGAAATAATATTTTGGTAATTTTATGTTTAAAATGTTGTTTGTTTTAAGAGTTAGCCAACCAATGTAAGGCGAATTTTTTATTGTAATTAATTTTACACGTTTATTATAATTTCGATCTAACAGTTTCTGTCTAAACATTTTAGTTCCTCGAATTTCGACGGGTTCCAAGTCGTATTTATAAAGGCACTATTCGATTTATTTAGCGAATTCTATGAGGTTTAATCAAAGCACGGATATTCCATAATTTGGTCCTACGACAAATTAATTTCATATAGTGGAAATATTCTGAAAAACATGAATCGCAATCATTAAATTAGTCGAAATTTCAAGATAAATATTGAAAGATAATAAAATATAGTTTTTTTTAACTATTTTTTTTCTTTATAATTATTTTATATCTACTGCCTAAAAATGTGCATTGTGTGTAATTCTTTAGGCGTATATTGATGACTACAGTTAAAATGTATAAGAAACTAATATACTAAGAAAGATAACAAATTTTACTTGTTACGTAGAAGATAAATTTAAACTGTAAAAGAACGGAATTTCTACTTAAGTGAAAATATGCAATCTTATATAAAATTAATCCGTTATTTTTCTTAAGTGGAGCAAGTTTACCAGGTCACGAGGATCTAGCTTAGAACGTTTGCACTCCACCGGAAATTAATCTAATCGCAAGTAAAAATTTCATTAGCTTTGGCTTTAGAAATAAATATGTTCAGAGTTAACAGTAATAGAATGCTGCACACCACTGAACAAACTAATAATAAATAACTTTTAATCGATAATTTTGAATTATTTCACGACAGGATTAAACAAGCCGTGTTTTATACTATAGAAAATTATTGTGTTAAGTGTATCCGTTTGAGCGGAACTTTTTCATACCTGAAAGTTTTTTTTTTTTTTCAAAATATATATTATTTCATATGAATGTATTTTTTAATGGATTAAAAGCTAAGACATTTTTTTAAAAGAAATCCGTTTTCAGATTCTTCAAATACATGAATACAAAATTGCCTAATTCCTCCAAGAGATGTGTTTGAGGTATTATTAACCCTTTGCACTCGAGGGCTCCGGAGCGGAGCCATTTAAAATTTCTCTTCAAACTCGAGGACTCCGCTACGGAGATAATGCAAATAATTTTGTGATACCTGTCTAGAAAAGCAAAGATTACATATTGGCAATTGCTTCGAGAGGTATCACACTTTGGACGATTAAATATATAATAATTTTATGAATTTTTGTTATTTTTATATATATCATAAAATTTGTATTCATAAAGAATTTAAAAAATAGTAAGATATCACTAAAATCGCTTTGAGTTGCGCGTAATACGAATGAAAAAAAAAAAACTTCGAGTGCAAAGGGTTAAAAAACTAATGTTCTCATTGTAGTTTGTTTTGCAGATATTTAAGGAAATTTAACATTATGTAATAAATATGAATGGTCTACGATAATGACAGCTCAATTTTTAAGTGGTTTAATTTGACAGTACCTCATATTCATTATTCACTAAAATATGGGGCCTTAAAAAAACAATAGTTACCCCCTTTAAAACGACTATGGTTACCATAAAAAAATTTGGGGGCTGCCACAATTTGTATACGAGTCATAAGTTTATGTGCTTATCATGTCCTGGTGTTTGCGTATTACTACAATTTACGTGACGTTGGTTTAAAAAAAAAGAAAGAAAAAAAACATAGAATTTTCTCTGTAAAATTATGTCATGTTGTTCATACACACAACAGCTCAGCGCACGGCAACATTTTGATCAGGAGTTAAAATAGTGTAAATTTGTAGAACACATACATTCAGCCTTTTATAAAACTAAGGGCGTTGATTAAAAGTAACAATGACTCCTCATGATGTCGAAGTATAAAATGCTTGAATGACCTACGACAATTAGAGCCCGATTTATAAGTGGGGTGGAGGCTCGAAATGGTAAGAGACCGGGACTACCAAGGATCGAAATTTATTCAGGAGCTAGACGTAGGGACCAAAACGACCAAATCGTTGGGATCGGAATGCGTTCCAGAGCATTATATTAATGCCGCTATGTTATGTAAATCTGATTCTTATGGAGTAGAATAAATTGAAAGTATTTTATGTTAGCTGATACTTGGAAAAACAGTTATCTCCTTTCAATTATTTACTCACACATTTTTTTTTCTCTTACTATATATTCTTAAACATGAAAAACTATTCGGATTTCAATCAAGATATTTTGAATATTCGCCGCTGTGCTGCAGTTTAGATGTTGCCAAAAGTGAGGTTACGGAAGAAACCTAAACACGCCTAACATTCAAAAATCCACACGATAGTCACAAGAGCAGCATATTTTCAAGATTTACAGAGATGAGCATGCCGTGTATGATTTTCTTAAAAGAAATATTACATATCGATAATGCTTTCCCAAATATTATCTTATTTAGCATAAGCGTTTCTTGAAATCACCTTCTGTTATTTAAGATGAATAAAATGCTTAAAAGTTAAAATTTAATTTACAATTTGTGGTACATATATATATTTTTTAATTTTCGAAATGGAAATGAGTATTTAAAAAAGTAATGCCCATTAAAGCACATAAATTAACGTCTGCATTCCATTTTTATTTATTAAAGGTAAACATATATTAAGACAGACTTTAAATACAATTAAATACAATAAACCCAACTGGAGTGAAAAATTAGCCGGGACCAGGAATCGAACCTGGGTCGACAGCATAACGTGCTGTTGCTCTACAGTTAAGCTACCCTGGCCGATGTCCTAACCTGGCAATTTCTCACTAATAAACCAAGTTGGGGTACGTCACCGTCCATCTATCAGATAGCACAGGATGACGTGACAACGATGAATAAATTTCTTTTTCCATCTATCCACAATATATATTAAAGCATATAAATTAACGTCTGCATTTCATTTTTATTTATTAAAGGTACACATATATTAAGACAGACTTTAAATACAATTAAATACAATAAACCCAACTGGAGTGAAAAATTAGCCGGGGCCAGGAATCGAACCTGGGTCGACAGCGTAGCTGTCATTCCAATAAAAAATAAAAATTAAAACTGAAATATAGAAAACATCTATTGTCATATATTCAACAGATTATACCAATAACATTTGAGACGAACCTAAGAAAACCAAAGCAAAAGATATAAACAAGTATAGATATATTCAGCTATAAGAATGTGTTCCGAAGATAAAACAAAGCGTATTCATTATTTTTTGTATCACGTTCTTCTTGTGACACTTATTCGGACACAGATAGCTATTTGGCAATTCTCCAGAGAGAAAATAAGCCGGAGCTCGCATTATAGAACATGATTTGTTGTAGAAATACCTTTTTTTTTTTTTTTTTTTTTTTTTTTAGAAATTTGCTTACACTGACAAAATATGCATTTTTGTATTTTTATAAAATGACAAAAATTAAATTTGTCGCTGATATAGTTTTATATCTGTTATGAATTCCTTTTTACTACCATAATACTACTTTTAATACTACTTTTAATACCATGATATTTTCAAATGAAATACAATTGTGATTTATACATTATATTTAGTAAAATAACAATTTTGTTTATCTTCATTTACTTACTCTTTTTGTTTATTTGAAATTAAAATTCTTTTATTTTCTGTTTGAAAATTAAACAAATGCAAGATACTAGCAGTAGGCGATTTTTTTAATTCATAAAAAAACACGCACAAATATCGTTTCTTAAAGAACATCATACATCTTCTGTGCAAAGAACTTACCTGCATACATCTTCTATACTTATATATATCTTACTCCATACATATTTTCATAATACAAATAATGTGCATATGATGTGCATATAAAAATTTTAATTACTATAAAACAAACAAACAAAAAAAATGTAACTGCCCTCTACTTTATGAGTAATATTAAAGAAATAATATCAGTACCAGCAGATCTTAGTTCTTCATACATGATATATCACATATTATCTGGAAAGCAAGTAAAAGGCTGATTTCTAGACATAACAAA
Source organism: Maratus speciosus (assembly GCA_963932465.1). Lineage (NCBI taxonomy): Eukaryota > Metazoa > Arthropoda > Arachnida > Araneae > Salticidae > Maratus > Maratus speciosus. The sequence goes on along the minus strand of OZ010788.1, from coordinate 373,544,429 downwards.
GAATAATTGGCCTAATCGCTTTTTTGACCATTCTATAATGTACTTTGAGTTCAAATGAACAAATTATACTATGTTTTCGGAAATTATTCCTGTTAAAAAATAATTTTTAATGGAATGTATGAAATGATTTTATTCTTTATACTTCATTGTTTATTCTTATTAGTTTCAAAATTAATATTTCATGACACGTTTTTACATGACATTCTAAACTATTCAGAAAACTATTAGAAATCAATAAGATTTATAAAAATATTTTATATTATACATTATGTTTCAGATATTTATATATTTATATTATACGAAATGTTTCAGATGCTATAAAAAATTCCAGTGGAAACAGCAGTGTAGAAGATCTAAGATTCGTTGCACAATTTGCTTTTCGAAATCTTATCAAAATTCTCTTTGTAACAAAAACAAACAGAACGATCATCGGATGAAAATAAAATTGACCTAATTTCGACTAAACGTGAACCGGGGGGAACAGGATAATAAGCAGTATGAAAGAATAATTGTTTTGTCACTTTGTTGCAACCCAGATGGATATATTTATTTCCAAACGTTGAAAGGAATAATGATTGTGAAAATCCAAAATATCTAAGTTCGAACATTATTACATAGTGCCTCGCAGCGAACATTTGTCGAAAAGAATTTGTCTAACCGTTTAAATTTAGAGGTAACAGGGCAGAAAACATTTAAAATTCAAACTTTTGCTGGGACAAAACCTATTGTTGATAATCATAATAGAGTAAAGATTTTTAAAAGACAATAATTCTGACAATATAATATGTCTGGAAGCGTTAGAAACGGAGAAAATCTGTTCCATTATAATACGTGAACCAAGTTCTGAGTTATATAAAAAAAATTTAAATATGGTTATAGAGTTATCAGACGTTTCGAATGAATTTGATGATGGTGAGAATGAAACGGATTTATTGATTGGTAGCGATTACTATTGGTCAATTATGACATCCAAATATAAACACATTTCACAAACTCTGGTCCTGAATGAAACTAAATTAGGTTGGACACTTTACGGCAAATTCTCAAAAGAAGTCAAGGGGAATGATTTAGTGAGCGCTATGTACATATATATTTGGGATAACAAGAAAGATGATAAAATGTCAGTTCAACTTGAAACTGTAGAAGGGTTGGGGATTCAAGAAGATAATACGAACAAAGATTTGCGTGATAAACAAATATTAAAACAATTGGAAAAAACCTCAAATTCAAGAACAACAGATATCAAGTTAAAGTACCTATGAAATAGGATAATCTTAATCTTCTTTATAATTATAATATTGCCAAAAAGATTTGTAAATAATCCTACATAACTTAAAGAATATAACGATATCATTAATGAATATAAGGCTTTGGCAATAGTAGAAGTTGTTGAACCACAGGAAATAAATTCGACCAATGGCAATTTGATATACTACTTATCTCCCCATCCTGTGATTTGAACGGACAAACAAAATTTAACAAATCCGATGAACTGGCGACATTGTCCCGGTATCTCAATCCTGCTGACCGACTTACAAGTGGACTCTCATTTCTCGACCACGTGTTCGATAACCTATGGTAGTCAGGGCCTCCATGGTTACTTAAAGATTCAAATTTATGGCCCAAGGAAGACAGAGGGGTAGCTAAAGATATGAAACAAGTAAAAGCTAAAACAAAAGTAATTTTCCAAATCCTTTGTTCATCAGAACACCAGAAACCACTTATAGAGATTGAGCGTTTTAGTTCTTTCTTGAATTCAATTAGAACAGTGGCAAGAATTAAAAGATTTGTCTTAAATCTAAGAAGTCCAATTAAACGTGAATGTGCATTATATGCTGAAGAATTGAAAGAATCTGAAGAATTACTGATCAAAGAAGTACAACTTAAAAATTATAAGGAAGAAATTGAGTCATTAGAAAGAGTAAATCCTGTTAAGAAAACCTCGCGAATTTATTCCTATGTCCATATTTCGATGAAAATACATTTTTACGAGTAAGAAGAAGACTTAATAAAGGCTTTAAGGCTGCTGATGAAGAACTACAACAACTTGAAAAAAAACATTAAATATCCAGAAATTCAGGATTTTATATCAAATAAACGTGTGACATGGAAATTTATCGTCTAGCGTGCCTCATAGTTGGTAGAGTTTTACGAAAGGCTCGTAAAAGGTGTAAAAGAACACCTAAGGAAAATTTTGGGAAGAACTCTCATCATCTTTGAAGAATTGGCAACAATATTGACACAAATAGAAGGCATAATAAATAAGAGACCACTAACGTATACGACAAGTGATTTCGGCGAGCCAGAGCCACTTACACCGGCTCATTTCCTTCAACTAGGAAGAGAAAACATTAGTTTTCCTCTACATTTTGCCGAATTAGAAAATAAAATTTCTACTAAAGAAACTTTGTTAAGGAGAAAATGAAATCAAGGTATGTTGTTGATCAGCTCTGGATTACGTGGAAGGAACAATACTTATTGAATTTAAGTTCAATTCATCAATTTAAAACTCCTGAAAGACAAAAAAACTTAAAAATTTGAGATGGTGTCATAGCATATGTACTGCTAAATCTAAACTATTGTGGGACTTAGAAATAGTTAAGGAAGTCCTTCTTGGCAGAAATAAACTTTAGCGTGCTTGCATAATAAAAACTGCCAAATTACTGCTGAGAAAAGCAGTAGGGGAGACCAGGGAGGGTTGACCCACTTTTTACAAAATGATTTTTTATTTTTTTAATATTGAACGTAGAATAAAGTTTTATATATCATTTTATTCGTTATATAATCAGTTATCAAAATAAAATTGCTATATAAGTGTAATATATAAGTAATTTGAAAAATGAATGATTTTATTCATGACAAAATAATGGGTCAAGGCTCCCCACATACGGGAGTGTTGACCCACTATATGGGGGACTTGACCCACTTTGTATTATATTGAAATATTTGAGAAGAGAATAAAATCAGTTTAAAAAAAAGCAGAATAACTTTATGCTACATGCTTTAATTATTAAAAAAATATTTTTTAAAACATGACGCTTAAAAAAACCTGTTTTGAGGCAATCGCAAGTCAATGGAGAAAACATTTGTTTTAAACATGACTTTGTCTGAGCATATATAATTATACAGCAGGGAAATGAAATTTTAACATTTAAGACAATATTCCGGTAGAGACAGGTTCCGTTTTCATAAGGTTTCATGTATGAATATGTCTGGATTTAGGAAACACTGTCCCTCCTTTTTTTGTCTCCTTGTCCTACTTTTTGTGACACTCGACCTAACACCATAGTTGTCACATAGTTTGGCCTCATCTAACTTTATTCATCCTGGTGAAATTTGTCTACATGCCCTCCTGAAGTTTTTTGATCAATGTTATTTTCTTTTGCAGCCGCATTGGGCACTTAACTTATTATTAACATCGTTTAGGCCTTTCGGGAGCAAAGTACTTTCAGTACTAAAATGTTGAAATAAATGACTGGTACCGGAATTTACGAACAAATTTATTTGGAAATAAGAAAAAGGCTATATTTCACATACATATTAAATGGAAAACATTTTAGTAAAATTCTGGTGTCATTCTGTCGTTTGGGAATTAAAATTAAGTGGTTTCATAAACATGCCACTGTCCCTGAAATGGTTAGAGACTGCTGTTTTCATACTTTCTATTCTTTTCCACTGTGTCTATTTACCTATTTTAAGTAATATTTAGATGGAGAAAAGTTCCTATCAACTTTCCCATTTATATTTCATTAAGTATTTTCTTGCAGTGGATACTACAACAAATTTTTACATCTTTCTTTAAGCAGTTTCAAACACTTTCTTTTCCATCACCCTATTTTACAGTAGCTTTACAGGATAAATATATATATTGTAATTTTATATATAACCTTTTTCATTATGCACAGTGTATAATAAACAGATTGCCAAAACCACTTAATTGAGGGAGCCTTGTGCATCTGGTCAACCCGCCCTCATATTGACTGGGTCAAACCTCCCCACATACCACTTTTCTAAATAATAGCATATTGTTATGTTAAGCCAAACTTACGGTACAATCTTTATGCCTGGAATGAAAGCTCGTTATTTCTGCATTACTTTAAACCTACTTAATTAAATTTGTATGATATATTTTATCTGAAAAAAGCTTACAAATTATTTCTAAAAAAAACGCACTTTTTAGGTTGAAAACGCTCTCCATTTCATTTTTCCACACCTATTTCGATTAGCTGTATGAAACAAAGACTGTTGTTTGAGCATTCCAATAGCTTTGGTTGACATCTATTGGTAAAACTCTGAAATTATTTTAAATATGAAAACTGATGGGTGGGTCAAGCCTCCCGTATGGTCAACCCTCCCTAGTCTCCCCTACAAATTTTGTATCATTTTGAACTAGATTGTTGAATGATAAATGAGTTTAATAGTAGATGGTACTGCTAAATATAAACTGTTGTGGGACTTAGAAATAGTTAAGTCAGAAATAAACTTTGTTGTGCTTGCATAATAAAAATTGCCAAAGGACTACTGGGGAAATCAGTACAAATTTTGTATCATTTTGACCTAGATTGTTGAATGATAAATGATTTAAGTATTTGATTTGATTTTTTTTCTCTACTAGTGCTGTTTGAATATCAAATTGTGTTTGTTTTATAAATTCATGGTTCGAAATATCTTTTGTGTGTTTTTTTTGCACTTTGTTATTTATCCATTTAGAAAAGTGTTTATTTTATGCATAATTGTAACTCATTTCAAAGTGAAGAGGTTATTCAATTAATGATGGTATTTAATTTGTTTATATTATGTATCTATATATATATATATACATTCAGTTAATCTTATTCACGTAAAATATCTGGCCAGATATGTTCATGCAGCTACCTGTTATAAGAGTGTCTTTTTTTTATTTATATTGATTCTGACTTTATTATTTTATGTTTAGTTCTTTATGCTTCAAAATCTATAGACTAAATTTTTTTATTTTATCATTTGAGTTGTGAATTAAGGTTATGTTTATTATAAAAATGTGTTTGTGTAGATTTATCATTATGTACTCTCATGAGTCCAGGTGGGGAGTGTGTGGAGAATTATGCGTTTCGACGCCAATTGAGGGATAAAGGGATGACAGTGGCTCTATTGTTTATGTGAGGTTGCTCGCATCCTGGGCTCATCTCTCTCTGTAAGAGTAGATGTTTGTCGATAGAATGTTCTGAAGAAAATGTTTTCGCTTTTTACTGTAAATAGATGTAGTATTGTGTATTGTAGCTGTAAATATGTGACTTGCAATATAAAGGGAAGAGAAAAAATGATATCCCGTCGAATTAATTGAGTATGTTCCAATTGATTTAAATTAATTTGTCGATAGTAATTAAGAAATCCACTGAATCATAGAACCAGTCGCAACAATCCTCCCGCAGAAAAGTGGTAACACTGCGTCTTTTGAACTATGTTATCATCTTTTCATATTAAATTGACAATTTTATTCGTGACAAAAAGGATTTATTTCAAATACAAAAAAGGCTTTATTTTTCTGTTAAAGATAGGTTCTCGGTAGTGTTAAATGATGATACCAATGAAGCGTTTGAAGAGATATAATTCTGACGCGTATTGTACAGTCGTGGAAAAAAAAGTAAACACCCCCTACTAACTCCTTAACAAATTAACGTAGAAGAAAGTTACTGGCACCGAACGATTGGAAATGAAGTCTACTTTTAAATGATGTATACAAAATTTGCTTAGGGGTCATCTACATATTAAAACGAATCCAAACTTCTTATTTTTCAAAAGCAATACCCAATTTTAACGACATATTTCAAAACTTCGGTTCAAAGTACGCCTAGACACGAAATTTCAAGTCATTTGAATCAAAAGTTTTTGAATTATAAACATTCAAAATTTAGTGCTTCTAATATTAAATTACATTTTCATATTTTTATTTATATCTCCTGAAATTATGCTCCTAATGTGCTAAATTTTTGTGTAGCAATAATTCTAATATACCCAAACATAAATACGCTGAATTTGCAATTTTTTTAATTTTATGATGTGAATTATGAATTATGAAATTAATATTCGAAAAAATTATGAATTGCAACCTACAATTTTTTTGATGGTTTTAGATTTATTAAGTCCTGCGTTATAGAAATCCAAAATTTCACATTTTTCTACCTAGTAGTTTTCAAATTATGCTTAAAAAACGGCAAAAGGATGTTTTAAGCGGCCGTCTGTGATAGAAACGACTAGATATTTTGAAATTTCTTCTGCTGTCTGGTAATCTAACCGGCTTCATTCACTGCTTGTGTCATGTTTAAGGTGGCTCGATCAAGATGGGGGCTCTCTCGGTTAACAATCGAGTACAGAACTTCAATTTGGATACAGCCCTTAAAATACGCACGTTTTAAAATAATTAATTTCTCGGAAACTTATGGTACGAATTGCATAAAAATTTGTTTTCAGGGTAATTGAAGGGTGTAGAGTTCATTTATGCTGTCAGAATTGTGTACTGCTATTGAAAAGATCAAAGTTATGGTTCGTTTTAATATGTAGATGGCCTCCAAAGGAAATTTTATATACATAATTTAAAAGTAGACTTTATTTCCAATCGTTCGGTACCAGTAACTTTCTTCTACGATAATCTGTTGAGGAGTTAGTAGGGGGTGTTTACTTTTATTTCCAAGACTGTACATATGTATTAACGTAGTAATCACTAGATGATGATGGTATAGTTTTGGAGGCGGTCGATTGGAATTTTGATGTCAGTTACATGTTTGTCGTTGTCAGCAGAGGTTTCTCTGAGTATTTATGTAAGTTACTGTTGCGTTTTGGTGGAACAAGCTTGCATTTAGCAATTGGAATTGAATCGCAGGCATCGGTACAAAATGTATCTAAAATTTGTGAAGTTATAAAGACAACAAAAAATATAAATTCATCTAGAGTCGATGGGTTTATTTTGACAAATGATCGGAATCAAAATGATCGTTAGTATTGGAAATTAGAAGATCGGAAATGTTTTGGAAGAGCAATCACTACATTGGTTAATGGACAACATTGGCTTAGTCAACACGAAATTTCAAACCATAAGGATGAAACAAAAGCAACCAGAACTTCTCTTTATACAACCTGTACTAAGTTGATTGAAAATACGAAAACAACAAACGATCATCCAGTTAAAATAATACAGAATATTATCACAGGAACTTTTTTCTGAAATTCTTCCCTGTATACTAGGGTGGTGCGAAAAAAGTCAAGTTGATATTTCCGAGTCGCTATAGTGCGGAAAAGTTGCGATTGGTAAATACAAGAAAAACAAAAAAAAATTCTTCAAATCGGACTTTATCTTCCGATCCCGCAAACCGCCTACAAATTCAAAAAAATTTAAAATTTACGATTTTTTCAGAATAATTTTTTTTTAAGTTTATATATTTTTTATTGCTATAGTGAAAAATATTTGCAGATTGTACTGTTTAATAAGAATAAGAATAATAATTGTATTTAGAGAATATCTTCCGATCGCGCAAGCCCAATAAAAATCGGCAAAATTTCAATTTTGAGGGATTTTCATGCATTAAGATTATAATCAACTGAAGTAAGTTTGCGGTCTCAGGTTAAGATTTAAATGTTAATTGATACTATAGAGCATATTAGGTTATTTTTAAACGACCTAGAACTTACCACAAAGAGTTCGTTCCAGGTCTGAAAAGTTTAGTAGTTCATCCAACTACCGCTAGCCACGTTGCAAAACAGCGCTGAAGTCGGCGTACGCGCTCCCACATAGTCTCACCTAACTACATAAAATTTACAGCAAAGTCAGCTGGATTCATATGAACTACATGGCATATACTTTGACGGAAGAAAATACCCTAGTTAAAGAAAGAATTGGATCTAAACAGGTTCGTCGAACTGTTAAAGAGGAACACTGTTCTATCATAAAAGAACGTGGCTCAGTTTATTTAGGCCATGTGTCTCCACACTCCAGGTTTGCTAAGGTCACTGTAGCTTTCATAGTATCATGTGCTACTGAACAAGGGGTTTCACTAGAATACTTAGATTTGGTAGACTGTGATGGTACAAATACCAATACTGAACAGAAAGGTGGTGCTATCAGATAGATTGAAGTGCATCTCGGAAGACCACTGCAGTGGATTTTTTGTTTATTCCATTTTATTGAATTACATTTCCGCCATCTTTTTCAATATTTGTATGGTGAAACAACTGGCCCAAGATCATTTAGCAGACCAATTGGGCGGAATCTCATTATTGTGTAAAGCTCTCGGTAATAAATTTTCAATTGACTGATTGTGAAATTCCAGAAGTGGACAGACAACTGTTGAGCAAGGACCAAAGATATCTTCTTGACGCAAGTTAAGCAATTAAAAGTAGCAACTTTCCAAATGACTTATCAAAGTATGACCCCTGCCCAATTTCACATGCCAGATGGCTCACTTGTGCAAATAGAGTCCTTCGACTATACGCGATCGTGGAAAACCCATATTGACATTTATTTTAAAATCTTAGACGCCAGTTTGGTTTGAAATAAAATGCAGTAAGTAAATTACAGATGGTCCTATTCATCTGTACATAGCAATAGAAACATCTCGATACTTGCGTGACAACCTGGAGAAAGCTTAGTCCCTGAAATTGAACGAAACTGGTTCTTTGCTCGCCCATAAAACCTACTGATGGCAGTGGTCTTTGCAGAGGAGGCACATAAGATAGCTGGGGCTAAGAAGAGTGTTAAAAGCCAGGCAGAATGTTTCAAAGGGTAAAGACATCTGAATCTTTATCACTTCTACTTTAAACTTCGATGCGGCAGACTGTACAGAATTAATTGATTGGAATGTAGCAAAATTATCATCTCCACCTCTTTTTCGGAGAATAAACAATGAAGAATTACATTTCTTCGTTCAATCAGGTGATATCCCATGTTGGGAAGATAAAAAATTTCCCTGCCATACGCAAGCTGTCAAGCGGTGCATCAAATTGGTAACGGAAGCATCGTTAAAGGTATGTGGGCCCCAATCAAGAGATGGATTCATCAGGGCCCCACTCAAATCAATGTCCATGATACCAGGCATAACCAGCAATTTGCAGCACAAAGTTGTGTCTAAAAGTCAGACTTAAACAGATGAAATAACAAATTGTATATCTTATACTGACACGACACTAGTTTTTTAATTCAGTGTTTTGACTCTATTGTAACAAATTATGTATCTAAGTAATGTAAATAGCAAACACCCTCATTGGTTGGATGAAAGGAAGGATGTGGGTTGAACTCGAAGTGCAGCTACCTTCCCGTGTTGAAATCTGGTTTGTTTAAATATTATCAAATATCTAAACACGCAAACAGCTGTACAATTTATTATGCAAATGTTAACATTGGAACGCAAAATGATCTCAGATGATTATTTTCTTTATTCATCAAAATCACCGAAAATTGAAAATTTCCCGATTTTTATTGAGCTTCCACGATCGGAAGATATTCTTTAAACGCAACTGTTTATTATTATTATTATTAAACTTTACAATCTGCAAATATTTTTCACTATAGCGATAAAAAATATATATACGTTAAAAAAAATTAAATTCTGAAAAAATCGGAAATTTTCAATTTTTTTGAATTTTTAGGCGGTTTGCGGGATCGGAAGATAAAGTCCAATTTAAAGATTTTTTTTTTCTTGTATTGATCAATCGCAACTTTTCCGCACTATAGCGATTCGGAAATATCAACTTGACTTTTTTCGCACCACCCTAATACTCGCCACACCTACCCTTCAAGAATGGTATGTGTAAAAAAATTAAAAGAGCTCATAGAGAACAATGTCCTAATGAGCCAAAAAAATTGGAGAAATTTTCATTACCTAGTGAATTATTAATTACAGAAACTAGAATTACTTCATCTCGAGACGTAGTAGCTACACGCTGGAGAATTTTGATGTTTGCAAGTGATAATTTGAAATATTTATCCGATGCAAAATTCAGGATTATATACGGAACATTCAAAACTGTTCCTATCATATACAAGCAACTTTTTGTTATCCATGCCCCAGTTGGTACTTCCCCAAATAGTAAGATATGACATTTAGTTTGTTCATTAATGATTAGTAATTAAGAAGAACTTCATGTGCGATTATTTCAATAATTGATTTAATGGGGTGAGGAATGCAATTCTGAGTTTAAGTAATATTTTATTTTAGAAGATTTTAAGAAAGCTGCAATGAATGCATTAGCTTCAGAAATTCCTGGCGTTCATAGCAATGTCTGTTACTTTTGTCTCGTCAATAAGTTTATAGGCAGGTTTTGCCATGTGCATTACCATAAAAATATAGATCTGAAGACACTTTTAATATTTTAATACGGCAAATGCCGCCTTTGGCATTTTTAAGTCCATTACATATCCCTAAAGCAATTGATGAACTGAAAACAATTATGCAAGATGACGCAGAACTTATTATTAAGTTGTTCGAAGAAAATTATGTACATAGACGTGTGCGTAGGATTTTCAGGAATGGTGAAATACGAAAAAAATCACCCACTTTTCCCACCAGAAATATGATTTGTTTATGAAATAAATGTGATTGGATTTCCTCGAACACAAAACAAAGTGGAGGTTTGGCATAGGCGGTAGAATACTTTGGCAGAAAGTGCACATGTTGGGATTTTTCTGTTATTTCGGAAATTTGCAAAAAACAGAGTGAAACTTATCAGAAATAGAAAATGTTATACGGGGATTACCGACATAGGAAAAGCGAAATGCAGAAAAAAAAATCAAACAACAGAGAATTCAAAATGTCTTGGAAATTAAGACAAATCTGTCTAATTTAGATTTTATACGAGGAATTGCATATAATGTTTCTTTATAATTTTTTTGTTAATGCAATTTTAATATATGTTAATTTATATTTTTTTCGCAATGTAATTTATGTATGGTATTTTTTTAATATATTTTAAAGATCCATGTGTTTATAAATCAAATTATAGACGATATGTAAATTTCATACAATGTATAGACGAAATGCTAAATTTAATACATTCTATCAAATGATAGATTAGTAATAAATATTTACTTTTCTTATATTGCATATTTTAATTTAAGCACTTTGTATAATAGAAGCGTCTTTTGTCTTCATTTTAATAATATATTTTTTAAACTAACTGAAAAATTAGCTATTCTGTCAATAAATAATGTGTAAAATTTATACAATGTAACTATTAGATAAACATTTATATATTTCTTGTAGATCTTACATTTCCAATTATATAATTAAAGAGAAAATGACTTCAATATTTCACTAACCTTCTTTAATAATTGTTATCGCATATAAAAATGATGTTTTTTCACACTGAAAACAGCACGTTCTATTTGAAGTTGTACTATAATCCGTAATTCTATATTTATCTGAGGGTAATTTGTATAAAATCAGCATTCCCTGGCTAAAAGAAAGGCAAAGGGCATTTGATTACTTCAAGGAACACAGCATAAGATGTGATCAGAATTGTTAACTAATTTTTTATATTGTACTGGCTATTTAGACTATATAAGTGAGTTTGATTCCAACATTTTTATTCGCTAAAAGGTTCATGTAGTTTTATCTATGTAATTTACTCAATAGATCTACAGAGTATTTCCATTTAAATTGCTTTCTTACCATTTTATTAAAAATAGAAAAACGATCAGAAAAAAAAATAAAATTGTCTTTTGTAAGATATCTACACATTTAAGTTAAGAGAGTTCAAATAAAAATATCTAACGATGTAATTAGATTTCTAATTTTCAAAGCAGCATTTGTTGAAATATTTTGCCTATCATTTAAGGAATATTTTTGTAGATTAAATGCATGTTTTAAAATGTTTCCTTCTATAAATAATACAATAAAATTATTTATCTATTATCATAAATAGCATACATTAAATATGTTTATTTTAAATGTCGTTAAATTGTGAAGATTATAAGACAAACAAGTTTGTGCGAGCGATTTTTTTTCCTAAAATCTGTAATGTTAAATAATTAAAATTCAGTCATCTAAAAGACTGAATACTTCCTGTGACTTGCACTGGACGTCACCGTATATAAATGGTACTGCTATGGTCTTTTAAAAATATTATCTCAATTTATATAATATAGATTATGATTTAATAATGTTCATATTAAATTTCGAACACGATTCAAATGCACCGTAAACTTTATTTGGTATTAACAAAAAGTAATAAAACGAGGTATAAATTAGTCCAAATATTAAATAGGAATTTGTAAATTTAAAGTATAAAAATAAAAACATTTAGCGATTAGATATCTTATATATATATATATATATATATATAGAGAGAGAGAGAGAGAGAGAGATAGATAGATAGATAGATAGATAGATAGATAGATAGATAGATATAAGATATCTAATCGTTAAATGTAACAACCCAACTAAGATGTTACAAGTTTCGAGGGGAGGTAGGGTACACATCACATAGGCGACTTGGAAACATATAGGTAGGCCGGGTTGCAATCGTCTTCTTGACTCAGTATCAGTAAGAACATTGACAGTGTTGCCAGTAAGCTACTTTTTTAAAATTCAGATTTCTTGATTTGCAACACTTTTCTCAAATGGTAAAATCCCCCTTCTTTTCGCCTTAATTAATATATCATTGAATAAGGCGAATTTTACTATTTCAAAAAACTGGTGCCAATCAAGTAATCAGAATATAAAAAAAGTAGCCCGCTGGCAACACTGGGTATTTAAAAGGCTGGATCACATAAAGCTGATCTTTGACCCTGGTAGAGTTGCCAGCGGGCAATCTTTTTTAATTGAGATTTCTTGATTGCCACCACTTTTTTAAAATGATAAAATTCCCCTAGTTTAAAGACAAATTAATTAAGTTGAAAACAAAAAGAATTTTACCATTTAAAAAAAAGTAGTGCCGATCAAGAAATCGGAAAAAAGCATCGCATTGGCAACACTTACTTAATGCCCTCTACCGCGTCAGGAAGGCGTTTAAAGACCTGACGTTTCTATATGATTCCGAGTCGCCTAGATGTAACGTACCTCCTCTCGAAGTTTGTAACATTTTAGCTGGGACACCCTGTATATGTGTGCGTGTGTGTGTAGGTGCGTGTGAGTTCTATTCACTAAAATATCTATTATTAAACTATTGTATAACATAATTTCGAAAACCTTAATAGTATATAATTTTTTTAATATGAGTTTAATATTTTCTACCCACAATACATTTGAATTTACTGCACAAATATATCAAATGATAAATTTTGAAAAAAAATATCCTTTATGCATGACCACTATAAGGCAGTAAAATGGAAGATGACTTATTTTTGCTGTATGGGTCTAATTGTGCTATAAAGGACGGTAGTTAAATCCTCAGGTGCATGTGATTCTGTTTTGCTTTTCAGACGCATGATTTTTATTTAAAATTTATCACAAGCATTTTCAGCTTCTGATCCGTTTCAAACCAATTTGTTCATATCGCGTTTTATTCATTTATTTTTTGACGTATGCTATATTTTCAAATGGTAATTACACTTTTTACATATAGCATGATTTTTTAAGCTGAAATTGATGTTTTTGGGGTGAAATGTGACGCATAAAATTGGTAGTTTTAAAAACAACGTCCTTAAAATTACGGGAAATCTTACAAAACCGAATCGTTGTGGAATGGAGAACAAAAAATTGTATTACACACTTTCCAATATTAGCAAGTATATATATGTGTGTTTCATTCCTTCCGCAAGTCCATGAAACTTCTCTATTTAAAATATAATTACGCGAAAAACTGGTTTCGTTAATGTTGGTTTTATTGTATCGGTACAATGGACATGGGCAGTAAAATTCGTGGTTGCTTAGCGATATTAATTCTTCATAATTCGATTATTTCTTACTGATTAGATCAGTAGGCACACTTTCCCCAAAAAATTAATGGTTGTTCCTTATGTCATAATATTCATATTTAATGAAAGTATGAACTTTTCAAACACCAAAACCTATAAAAATTAAACGAGTTGTGAAAGTTTCTTAATGAAACATTTGTAGACAGAATCATGTAAACAGTCATATGCGCATTGATCAAGATATATATCACTATTTATGCTCATCATGAACGCCATTTTCTAGAAAACAGGTAATTTTATATTAGGGTAATTCTAGGATAGATGGTTATAGAAGAGAGATGACGTCTAAATATTTCAAAAACTATTCAATAGATTGCAGCAAACCTTTCTTCGTAAGAAATAGTTCAACGTGTTCATTCATTGCAACGTGCAGCTGTGTTTTGCAATTATAAAAAGAAAGTGTAATTTTACTGCCTATTTAATTTAGTGGTTGGATATTTTTGTTGAGTTAGGTATCTGAAAGTTTTACAGTACCCATGTTATATTTCTTTTTGCTATAAGGACTTTTAAGGCATGTATATAATCCAATCTTTGCTTCTAAGTCTAAAACAAATACGTACAATGGCGGACTGATGATAAATATTGGCTAGCAATCTGGCAATCGACTTTAGGAGAGATGGCCACATAAAATCAAGCAGAGATGGCCACCTATAATCAATATTTAAAAAATTTACGGAGCGAGGATTTTAGCTAAATACAATTATTTTTAAAATAATTATATAATTTTTAAATTTATAATTATAATAATTGATATAATTATTTAAATTTTAATTAATATATATATTTCGATAGCAATAATATAATAGGGGCCTAACGATGTATTTTTGTTTAAGAAAATATTGAAAAACTTCGGAAACGTTCATTCCAGAAAGAGTTCAAATTATTAGTTTCTACAGATTACGTGGGAATAGAATTCGATGAGGATCACTGTGTTGATTGTGGAGAAGAATATAATACCTCAACCACAAAAAATTACTGCATACAATGCATAAGGTGCCAGAAGTGGCTACATAAAACGTGTACAAACCATCAAGATATTTCCCGAAAATGTGATAAAATTTTATGAAAAGATAAGGATTGAAATTATACTTCAAATTTTGTTTATTTAAATTTTATTCACTGAATTTCCGTGATAAAATTGCATCTTTACAAATTTATAAGTGTTTTTCATGATTAACTACATGAAATGTGTTATTTTTGATATTTTAACTTCATTTTTTTCTTTCTCATATTGGATGGCCATCTCTCCTCGGCTTGAAGGAGAGATGGCCATCAGCCATTTTAATTTCAATTTTGTTTCCCACTTTTTAGTCTCGATATTATTTTTTTTTTTTTTTTTTTTTTTTTTTTTTTTTTTTTTGTCCAAAATATGATGAGTATATGTATAAGAGTTTGAAATATCTATAAATATTTCTTGTATTTCCATTCTAAGAATTTTTATTTCAATCTTTAAAAGCTATGACCATCTATCCTAGAGTTACCCTCTTATTGTTTTTAGGTGCGTTCGTAATTATATAAATACGTAGCACCTATAGTCGTCGTTCAGTACGTCCGTCAGTCCGTCCGTCTGTCTGTCTGTCCGCATATAACAGAGCAAAAACTACCCAACCGAATGGTCTGAAATTTTTAATGTATGATTGTTGCAAAATTTTGTCGAGCCATTTCAAATTGTATGAAAATCGGATGCATAGTTTAATTACAGGGACAGTCAAAAGTGTTTCTTTACATTACGGCCAATGGGAAAAATTATTGCAAATGCATTTTAATGAAGTTACAGCCTTCCGAATGGTCTGAAATTTTAAATATATAATTGTTTCAAAATTTTGTCGAGCCATTTGAAATTTTAGGAAAATCGGATGTATAGTTTAATGACAGGGATATTCAAAAGTTTTCCGTTACATTACGGCCAATGGGAAAAAAATATTGCAAGTGCCTTTTAATGATGTTACAGCCTTCCGAATGGTCTGAAAATTTAAATATATAATTGTTGCAAAATTTTGTCGAGCCATTTCAAATTTTATGAAAATCGGATGTATAGTTTAATTACAGGGACTGTCAAAAGTTTTCCGTTACATTACGGGGAATGGAAAAAAAAAATATTGCAAGTGCATTTTAATGATGTTATAGATTATGCACTTATGAAATTAAAAAATATATACATTGAGTACAATATGGGGTACAAAAAATAATTATAAAACTAGTTATAGTACGAACGCAACTCATTTGCCACGTTTGACGAGCAATTTCTGACTTGTTTTTCATATGTTTTTCGAATAATCATATGCGCATTGGGACAAGATTAACTGCATTAGGCAAACATAATAAGCTTCCAACTTTATAAATAATTTTTACTTAAGATTTGCAAAACAATAATTCAATAAGCAAGCGCTTCACTGTAAAAAGACAAATGTTTTATTTTTTATGATTATTACTTACAAAAAAATAATATAACCACGAACGAAAATATACAATTATACCCTCAGGTTTACAAAAGATTCTGAAATATGCATTTCATCTTTAGAAACTTTAGAAGTCATTATATTTACGTGAATTAATGAAGCTTTTATTAAAACAACAGTTCTTTTGCTGCCACTGATTTTCGTAAACATTCCCTAGCAGATTTGTAATGTATGTTTGTGTTTATTGTATTTATCATGTTTGTGTTTTTCCTAATTGTTAATTTATCGTATTTGCTTGTAAAAGCTACTTGTTGTACATGAAAATGTTTACTTCAAAATTGATAGCATCCGAAAAACCTGTAACCGTATTTGAGAAATCTGATTAATACACTGTAAAATCTATGCAAAAATGTTTCAAAAAATCTCTGGCTGCCAAAGAATCTGGTTTTTACAAAGGTTTATTAAAATTTTGAAAATATATTGGTTCCTGGAGTTTCTAAAGAAAAAAGAATAATTTTTCGGATTTATGGATAATTCGGAAGTTGTAATTGTAAAATTTCATTCTTGATTATAGTTACTATATTTCTCTAGATTAAGAAATATTTGTCATTTTTAGTTTGTACAAAAAATAATAATGCGTGCGAGATCATTACTAAAATTCAATTAGGAGATGCTAAGAACATATGTTTCAAATATATAATAATTATTGCAATTTATATTTTATAGCTGTTTAATTTAAAATTATAATATTTTGTATTAAATTTCAGCAGAAATAATTCTAGAATTGAATCTATCACCTGAACCCTATATATATATATATAAAGATTATTAATCCATTGTTTTCTTTAATGAAAAACATTCAATGTTAATGTAACTTTATAATTATATTTTATATGTATATAACTTTTCTCACTATGTTATCTGAACGCTTTATATATTTCTGGTCACATATCATTTATGGAAAGTATATGATGAAAGACTTTTTATATTTTATCGAAGCTGGTGAGATTTTTTTATTTCTTACTTTAGTGTGAGAAGCGTGCATTTGAATATAGCTTTTCCATTCCTAACTTTAATTTTCAATGGTATTCAACGTAATGAAGCTTTATAAAATATTCATGTAGCGGTAATTAATGCAAATACTTTTGGAAAAGTATGCATCGGAATATTTTGAGAGATCTTTTTGGGATTCATTTGATCTTAAATTAAAACTGCTTTACTGAATAAATCTATAGAAATATTTCTAAATTTTACAACTTGTAAGAATTTCCGCAGCCAGGAGTTTAAAAATTATGTTTGCATCAATAAAGTTTTATAGGAAAATACTATCTCAGTCAATTAGAACGATCTTATTCTTTGAAAAACTTTTATATTTGGGTGGGCGTGAACAAGAAAAAAAATAAATCTTCAAAATTAAGTATTAAACAAATATTTATTTATTATAATTTTTAATTTTTATAATATAATTTAGTATAATATATAGTCTAAAATATAGTAAAGAATGAAAAATTAAAAATGAGTTCTTTGAAGCGACATATAGAATTTATACATAATCTTCCTTATGTTTTAAAAGTTTCCTGTGCAGAGTAATTCTGTTCGAAAAATAGTGAAATGATTGAATCGCTCCAGAATTGAAAAACGAATTTCTTAGAAAATAAATGCTTTTCTTCACGTTCTTTATGAAAG
Organism: Maratus speciosus; assembly: GCA_963932465.1. NCBI lineage: Eukaryota > Metazoa > Arthropoda > Arachnida > Araneae > Salticidae > Maratus > Maratus speciosus. Next base: position 373,526,459 of record OZ010788.1, on the reverse strand, counting down.
CAAAACTTTATCAAAATATTTTTGGAGCATGTTTACAGTTTTGAATAAAAATTAAGTGTTCTCTTTTGTGACAACAGACCTTGTAAATGTTAAAGCCATTAAAAATCTGAGTTATTTTCAAATGGAAATTAAATCAAGTGTTTTTTACTAACGTTTTTCTTCAAGTTAGCTAAATTAAAAAAAATAATTACAGATACTAAAGAGTACGCATAAATTATTTTTGCTGTAATATTCAGTGAGAAACAGAAAATTCAGTTTTGAAACGATCTGCATGACGAAAAGCAACATAATTAAGGGTTTTTTTCTATTTTTTGTGGTGATTACTGAAATAGAATCCGAAAATACCTATTATTTGCAAGAAAATAACTTCGAATACATCTTTTGAGTAACTAGAACTTTTTTAAAATTGTTGATTACTGCGTCCTACTCTTCAAACATACAGATCTCACAGAGCCGATGGAGCTGATATTGATTCAGTAAATCGTAAATTTTCTCGACTGGATATTCCAGTAAAATATTAGGATTGATTGTAATCATAGATAATTCTCAAATAAACACATATTTTTAGGTAATTACATCATACCAAATCTCGCATTTGATATTCCTAATATTTCTTGCGGTTGGATGGATAATATTTGAGTTGCAAATGAAACGCACCATGCAAAAATTTAAACTTCTCAAAACTCAAAATATACAGGATGCTGAAAAAAAATCTCTGGTTAGTGTTCTTTGTAGTTTGCAGTACAATATTTAATGGCTTAATTATGAGAACATAGGTAGTCTATTTAGGTCGTTTCACAGCAATTTTAGTGTCAAATAGCAACACTGTAACGTAATTTCAAATACATATACTGGGTTTTGTATGTGAAAATTCTGTATTTAAATGGACCTTTTCTGTTTTCAGTAAAAATCGTACATTTTGTCGAAATAACCTGAAAATATAAATTCAACTTTATACATTAAGTGTTAAAAATTGAAACATACCTTACATTAAATTTTATAATCACATAAAATCAAAATATGACAAAATTGTCCAGAATCACAATAACAAGTTTGCACTTTGATTATGCTCAGAGTTTCTTTTAGGCAATTATCTGGCGGAGACAGTGCTACTCCGGAACAGTTTTTTGTCACTCCCTGTTGTGGTTACTTACAACCACTGCCATATTTTTATGTAATTTGATTTAAATTATTTTTATTAATCTATTATTCATTTAATTTTAATATTCGCATTCCAAATTTATTATAATTCTTTCCTTTTCTATTCAAGCTTCCCCTGTAAGATTTTCTTTCTGGCGTAATATTCCATTTCATTTTAAAATCATAAACGTCGTTTTGAAATCTGGACTTCCGGTAAAAGAATTATCTGGAAAATTCCATAACTTTCTATTTCTGAAGTCATTTCCTTTTGTAGCTCCGCCCCTTAGCCAATATATTTAAATCAGTTTAATACGTAATTTCAAAATTCGTAAGTCTTTACTACTGTTTGGCATCTTATCTTAGTGAAATCTATAAAATTTCCTCTAATTTAAAGCAGATTTTATATGCTTTAGCATTGCAATTTATGCCAGCGCACGGCGCTTATATGTTTGTTCCGCCAAATTGGCGTCTTTCATTATTATTGTAACCTTTTCTCCCTTTTACATCGCAGTACGTTTTGCGCAGTTAGTTGATTTGGGATTTCAATGCAGAATGGCTCCCCTTTTGCCGTTCTGTGAAGATTCATGTCCGCGCCAGCTATTAGAGTTCTGACAGCAAGCGCTGAAATGGGTTGCGGTCCCTAGCTGCATCATTTTTCTTTTCATTCATATGTTGCTGCCATTATGAGTCGTAGAAGTTTATCGCTTAAAAAAAATCATATAAAAGACTTGTGTTGTTATAGATATGCCTCTCTACACTATCCTGGAGGAAATCTGATATATTTATCTCGAAATATATGCTCATAAAAGAGCGATTTGTTTATATTCATCATAAAAAGAAGAGCATCTAATTATTACGAGATGTACTATATAAAAGGTGTCTTTGCTTCAAGAGATCTTCATTATGAATAAAGATTTTTCGAGGATGCTTATCATCTGTGTACTTCATTTCACTAATGAGTCCATCATTTCTTTTTCTTCAGGTCAATACAGGTAATGCTTTTATTTTTTGTTCTTAATTATCAAATATATTAGAAGTAAATATTGGGTTATTTAAATTAGTGACTGTCATGCAACAGTCTTTCCTAGTACCGTGAACCTTTACAAACCTATGACATAGCAGTTATTAAATTATATTTTGATATAAAAATTTGTTTAGTGTATTATTATTGAAATATTTGATATTTTGAAAAACTGGCTTCCTTAAATTTTTACATAATCTTTCTAAAAAAAAGAGAAAGAATTTATGGAATATTTACAGTTTATTATTAAGGAAAAATGATTCTCTATGATGTTATTTACAAAAAAGAGGCGTTAAGAAAAATATTTTATTTCTTATAAGTAAATGATTGATTTATTGATGCCATTTTGTTTTGATAATATTTCGAGAACACTTATTACATTATTCTGTTGAATTGATATTATTTTTAAAATGTGACTTCATGTGAGATTATTTTTTTTTACTTCACTTCAGTTAACTCCTAAACCACATTATTTTGAAATTTATTCGGAATTGTTTTGAAATTTGTTCAAAATTGATTTGAAATTTATCACCATGCCTCCAAAAGCAAATTTAAACCTTTGTATTCAACCTTTTGATCGAAATCTTCAGACGGTCGAATTTTTCTTCGACCTGTTAATTGCAGAAATTATATAATTACTCTGACAAAGAACTTTTTGCTCTTTTCAAGTCAAAATTACAGGGTACTGCATTACATTTCTTTCTTGAAACACAATTCCAATTCAAAAATTCTAACCTTCAAACCATTCGAAAAGAATTTATTAACTATTTTCTGCCAAGTAAAAAATCTGACACTCTGAAGTCTCTTCAAACTTAAAATTTGACTCTAATGAGTTAGTAAAAATTTTTTCATATCGTCTGGCTAAGCAGCTTCGACTTGCTTATCCTAAGTTAGATCCAGCTGCTCTAGATTCTTTGAAATTTACTCATTTTATTCAAGCTTTACCTAAGGAAATTAAAAGGAAAATTTTAGAAGAAAACATTTCCACATTTGAGTTAGCTCTTGAACGAGCACAATTTTTACAAGATATCTCTGATTCACCACCTAGTCAAAAATCTAATCAACATCATGACAGTGACAGATTTTTGTCACATATTTCTCTTTTTATTCAAAATTAATTTAAAGCATAACCTTATTACTTTGAAATCATGTTATCCCCCCTTTTTTTTCATACTGATAAATATATTTAAATTCATCTCTTAAAACCACACTGATTTTTATTAAACTATTTTATTCTTTTCTTAAACATTTTTGATTCATTTCGCTTAAATATTCTGTTACATTTTTCCTTTCTCACTGAACTATTCGTTACTGCGTCCAGTGCAAAAATAAATTATAAAGCGCAGCTGCTGGTATCAATATATCTTCATTTAATTGTAACGGCTTTTTGCCCATCGCATAGATAAGCAATTCTTAATATGCCCTTGATCCTCGGCATTTTTCTCAGGCAGAAGTCTGCAATTTTAAGTAGCAGTTATTCAGGCGAATGCCGGTCTGTAATATAAACACCTCCAGATGTTTTTCTCTCGCCTGACTCATCTAAATTAGATGCGGTCTTTTAAATCACTTTTCATGTATGTTAAATATATTTGTCAGTTATTTTACCAGATGCCTTTCTTGGCATTTCGCGATTATATGTTGCAAGCATTTAACGTAATCATTTGGTTTTGTTAATCATTCCCAGGATTTGTGGGCTCGCTGAGAAATTCACATGTAGAATAGTTACTTCTGGCAACCATTTTTGTTCCGCGAATAAAATCCTTTGTCTGCTATTCGGTCACGTTGCTAATGTTTGAATTTTGGCGATGTATAGCGCCAAGTGTTATTTGCTTCTTATGAAATCACCCACTGGACTTTTTGATCTCGAGCTGCAAACATGTAAGACCTAGTGGTCTGGGGTCACGCTCAGTCGTACCTCTTATATGCGGATTTCCTCTCTCTGCCATTTAATAATTTTAATTTATTTTGCCTTTTAGTACTATACTTAAAAATGTTAAATAAAATTTTTAATTCCTGTAATATGGTTGGAGTTTTGTATTTAAGTGAACCATCCCACTGAACACCGTCACAATGACTAAGTTTATTCTCTGAATAATGAAAATAACGGTGAAAGTTCAAAATTTTCTTATAGTTTTGTTGAACAAGCTCCTATCAGATATAAAAAGGACAGAGTCTATAGAAATTCGCAAATAGCATTGTCTCCATCTGAATCTCATAATAAACATTCTCCTATACATAGAGATGTTAAAAAAACGTGTAACTTACTCTCCTTCACCTATTGGGCAAAACGTTGCATCTAGAAACAAAAGAAACTTTATTCAGCATAAGCCAGATCAGAAACGATCTTTCTTTCGGCCAAAGTTTGACAAGTTTTCTCACAAGAAAAACTTTTCAGAGTATCTTCGCAAACAAAATGTTATCCGATGTGCTTTTTGTGGTCGTGTTAACCATCTTATGGAGTCATGTTACAAGTTTAAAAATCTACTTGACTCTTCTAGGCAAAATGCCAATCACACTCAAGAAACCCATTTTTCTTCGAATTCTTCTCAAAGAAAGAAAAACTTTACTTATTTTTCTAAAAATAAAAATGATGATAAAAATTATCATTTAAACAAGTAAGGGAGATTGGTCCAGCTGACCGCCTTCTCTCCCAATCTTACTTGTTAGGTTCAGTACACTCCTGTGAAAATTCAAACGAATGTCAGATTGACAAAAATTCTTCTTCAACTACTTCCTTTTCAAGCGCTGTGACACAGACATCAACAATGGTGCAAAAAATGAACAGACCTTGCTGTTCTGAAAATTCTTTGTCATCAAAGTATTCTTCTCAAATTGAGGATTGTGTACAACAACGACACGTAATTTGCAGCTCTTTTGACAACACTTATTCACTTCCATGTATAATTATGAATGTTTAACACAATGTGATATCAACTCTCATTGATTCAGGCTCAACATTAAGTTTGTTGGATCATGAATGCTTTAACAGCATTAAATCCAAAATCCATTATAAATGTTTATCTAAGAATGTTTCAGTATCTACTATAAACTCTAAAGTTTTTTTTTAAAGGATGTATCGAGATTGCATTCAAAATAGATAAATTCTTTTTTCATCATGTCTTTTACCTTACTGATATAAAGAATGTTAATTTTGAAGCCATACTTGGTTTTGAGTTTATAAACAAGCATTCTATAACCATCTCTCCAACTTTTAAATCTATACTAATTAAAGATAAACATGTACCACTTAACATTCAAAAAGAGTCTCCTAGCAGTTTTTACTTGAATTCTCAGTATAAGAATACTGACAATATATCAGTGCCATACTCTTTTGACACCAATAATGTGCCTATTTAGGAAAATTCTATGTCAGTTAAGACAAATAATGGTACTTATTTTGATAATATGAATGGAAATTTTGGTGATAATTATTTGCATTTTGTAAATAATTATGAAAACTATCTTTACAATTACAGTTTTCCAAATAATGGTTTGTTTATAAATAGTGTTGGTAATAATGCTATGAATTATGATAATTCTTTTATGAATGCTAATCTCAATATCAGAAATTTAGAAGGTTATGCTCAAGTTTTTACTCAGTTTCCTAATTATTTTCCCGCTCATACAAACTTTGATTATCCTAATGTTATAAATAATATTTCTAATACCAATACCAAAATTACCTCTGATGACAAAAATGTCACATCCGAAGATGACAATGACATTAGTTATGTTGGTAAAAATTACACCAATTTGAAAAATGATAATGCAAAATTATTGAGTTCTAACATGGTACAAACTATAAATAGAGAGTTGATTCCCCCCAATTCTTCTGTTTATTTACAGGTCAAATACTTGAATTCCCCATCTGAATATTTTATTTTTAAGCCTGCTTTGAAAAGTAAAGCTCTTATTTTGCATGAATCATTGCATTCTAAATCTTCAATGCAAAAAGATTTCTTCTTAGTTGTATGTCAGAATATATCTAAAGTGGATGTTCATTTAAACAAACATACAATTCTTGGTGAGTGCATTAATGTAGATAAGAACGATATAGAAAAATATTCCTTTGATTCAGATTTAGAAAATTAATATTGTAATTTAACTTTACCATCTGAGGAAATTAAAAGAAAACGAATACAAGAACTGTCACCAAATGATTTTGACTTAAAGCACTTGTCCCCACATGAAAGTGAATCTTTACTAAAATTATTGAGCAATAAAGCTCAAGCATTTTCTAAATCCTTAGACACTTTGGGTCATACAGACCTAGTTAACCCTCAGTTTTCAATGATGAATTCTCATCCGGTGAAAACCCTACCTTTTCCTGTGCCACAGTCACTAGAGCAAGAAGCTCTAGACCAGATTAATCAAATGCTAAATGCTGGTATTATAGAAAGATCAAATTCATCTTTGGCTTGCCCCATGCTGTTATTTAAAAAGAAAAGAACTGACATGTCAAAACCTCAGAAATATCGTTTAGCTTTAGATCTACGATTATTAAATTCTATTATTATTCCTTCTTCATATCCTCTACCTCGCATTTAAAACCTATTAGTACAATTGTCAAAATTTAAATACTACAGTACACTGGACTTACCCTCTGCGTACTGGCATATTGCGGTACCTAAAGAGATGCAAGATAAGCTCAGTTTTACCACTCCATGTGGAATGTTTACCTCCCTTCGTCTTGTTTTCGGCTTGAAGACAGCTGCAAGTACTTTTCAACAATTAATAGATTCAGTTATTCAATTATCAGAAATTGACTCTTGTTACGCATACCAGGACGACATACTTGCTGGCGCTAATTCTTTTGAAGAAATGGTTGCAAAGCTCATAAAACACTTGGATACTCTTATTGCCAACAAATTACCCTTTCACCTGAAAAATGTTCGTTTATGCAAACTAACATTAACTTTTTAGGCTTCCACCTCACTGATCATAAAATTCTTCCAATTACAAGCAATATTTTGAAAATTACTTCTTTTCCAATGTCAAAAACTAAGAGGCAGACAAAGAGTTTTATTGGCTTATGTTAATTTTACAGTTCAATTACACCTCATTTTGCTAGATTGATTACCCCCCTTACTGAAATCACCAAGCCTAAAAATAAATTTTATTGGAAATCTGAACAAGAATATGCATTTAATAAATTGCATGAAATTTTCTTCCATAAACCCATGCTCAATCTTCCAAATTGGAATGAGACAATCTATGTTAATACAGATGATTCAAAGACAGCAATCTCAGCTATTCTTATGTAAAAAATTCAAGGTGAACTTCGCCCCATTTCTTATTACTCTAAAACTTTATCTCAGTCTGAAAAACAGTACCCAGCCATTAAACCGGAACTTTATGCCATTTATAAAGGTATAACGGCTTTTAAATATTACATTTTTGGCAGACCCTTCATTCTTTTGTCTGATGCTAAACCTCCCAATAATTACAAAAAATCAACATCTCCTGCTGACATCACTACACGTTGGATGTTAGAACTATCTGAATACTCTTACACATTCCAGCATGTTCCAGGCAAAGAGAATGTGCTAGTAGATTTCCTAAGTGGGACACCTCATATTCCTACTGAAGATCTCCATACTAACCCTGATCTCATTTTTGAACAAGAAGTACTGCCTACTGTCGATGATCAAAATGACCTACATAATCAATTTGCTCAGTATCAATGTGAATTAATTGGTAAAAAAAAATCATAACTGCCATCTTCAAAGTGACCCTCCATCTACAAATAATGCTAGTAATGAAGACCCATTGTTAGAAATTTTTGATCAAACCATCCTTTCTGAACAACAAAGAGATTCTCAAATTAAGAAAATTTATGAAGATATTAAAACTAATAAGAAATCTAAAAGTTTAAATGAATATTACATTAATCCAAGTAATGAGTTGCTTTGTTATAATGGACACTTCTCTTCAGAAGACATTGAATTACATAGAGCATACTACCACCTTCACTTAGAGCTAAATTTTTAAGAATCGCTCATATTACTGATACTGGTATTCATAAAACCATTGTTAATTTAAAGAAAAGATTCACTTGGAAAACTCTAGTTTCTGATACAATCAATTATGTCAACTCTTGTGAAATTTGTTTAGTAAATAAAAATCATAAGAAAAACACTGCTCCATATCTGCCAGCAACTATTCCTACAGCTCCCAATCAAAAAGTTTCGATGGATTTACTTGGTCCTTTGAGAAATCACCAGTTTGTTATGACTGTAATCGACCATTTTTCTCGTCATCTTGAATTATATGCCTTGAATAGCATTCATGCTGAGTCGGTTACTAACGCTCTGTTGAATTGCATTTCTACTCATGGAAAACCCGAGTTAATTCTTACAGATCATGGTTCCCAGTTCACTAGTGATTTGTTTTCTTATTTCAACAAAAAACTTGGCATAAAGCTAGAGCACAGTACAGTAGCGCATCTACAGGCTAATGTATTGAGTGAGAGATGTAACACTCAAATAAAGTCATCTGTGAATACAATGGCTTCCCAAGGATTTGATGTTCCAACTGCTTTAAAAATTCACCAGCCCATATACAACGCTACACCTCATCCAGCCACAAAATTTACTCCAAATCTTCTTCATTTTGAAAGGGAGGTGAATGATATTTATGCCAATTATAAAAGTCATTTTTCCTGGAAAATTCTTAACACTGCATATGAAATCCACAAATTAATGGATGTAATTGAAAAATTATACTACCAAGCTTACAAAAATAACGAGTCTTCTAGACAAAATGTGTATCAAAAATCAAGGGTAAATTTAAAATTTGCTAATATCAATGTAGATGATATTGTTTATGTAAAATTTCCCAGTGTATTTAACAAAAAAGTACAAGGACCTTATATGGTAAAGAAAATAATTTCACCTGTACTTATTCAAATTTAAGATAGCAATAATAATCCAGCATCACCTGTGTTAATTCATACTAAAGAATATTGAAACTCCAGAAAAGAAATGAAGCATTGCTTCATCCTTCTGATTTATCTAGAAGTGCAACACATGATCAAACACCTGTGGGTAGTGCATCTTCTTCTCCTGTGAAACGACATATTCCTGCTAATATTACTAATTGTGATTCTCCTCAAATTCACACCTCTTCGAAGTGCCAACAAACATCTTCGCATTCACATAGTTCAGTGCATTCTCAAGCATCTGGTAGTAAAACTTCCACTACAGTTCTAAATAAACCTACTCAAAGAAAAACCCATTATGATCTTCACCCTCGCAGTCATAAACACTATAAAATATAAATTAATGTTCAATTTTATTTAGGATGCCTTTACCATTGTAAAAAATCTCATCTATGCTAACTAGATTTGACTGCCAAATACGAAGACTGACTGTTTATTTTATTTTTTACTTCTACCAAAGCTGCAGGCAGCATTTGTGTAATTTTTCATGTTTATTTTTTTAAGTCGTCTTCGCCTTGACACTGTGGAATTGTCATCCTGTACAAGTATGTAAATCTTATTTTTTTGAAGTGAAAAATTCTTTAGGCGCGTTGAGCTTTTTTTGAGATGGGGAAAAACCACTGATTTCGAGACACTGTAACGTAACGACATGCTAGCATTTTGACACATAGACACTAGCGCACCAAGCGGTGAATGACAGGAATTTTTCCCTCTTCAGCTCAATCCGCAAAAGAAGAAGGAAGTTAAAACTCACTTTTTCTCCCGGAGTATTGCTAAAACAAATTATTATTTTGTTTTTCGTCAGTTAAAATGAATTATACCGTATTCGTGACCTACCTATTTCGTGTAACTAAAAACCGATAACGCTGTATTTTATCGTGTTGATGGTCTGGTCAATAACCAATAGTATTGGCGGGAATTTCGATTACGGAAGATGAAATACGGGGCACAGATGTCAGATACGCACTTGGGTACCTAATTGACAGCAAAATGGCGTTACTTTATTTTACAAGGTAACCCGGCTACTGTTGCTTATTTATTAATAAATTATTCATTTACATTTATTTTATTTTTTTAAATTGTACAATTGTTTTGTTCTATAGTTATTAATGAAATTACCGTTTATTTATTGTTGTTTACTTTTTAAAACAATAGAAAATAATTTAAAAATATATATTGTAACTGGTATTGGAAAACGGGTTTTCGCCAAATTGACGTTAAAAAATCGCGTAAAACCTGGTTCGTATATCACATCTCTGCCAAATTCTCGGTTTTTTGATTTTTCGACTTTTTATCCAAAATTCCGGATTTTTTAAATTTGCCCTTTCATTGTATCCCAAACACGACCTTCATACCAAATTTCAAGATTCTAGGGATACAGGACGTACAGTCGTGGAAAAAAAAGTGAACACCCCCTACTAACTCCTCAACAAATTATCGTAGAAGAAAGTTACTGGTACCGAACGATTGGAAATAAAGTCTACTTTTAAATGATATAGATAAAATTTGCTTAGGGGGGCATCTACATATAAAAACGAACCGTAACTTTGTTTTTTTCAATAACAGTACACAATTCTGACAGCATAAATGAACTCTACAGCCTTCAATTAGCCTAAAAAGAAATTTTTTTGCAATTCGTACCATACGTTTCTGAGAAATTAATTATTTTAAAACGAGCGTATTTTAAGGGCTGTATACAAATTGAAGTTTGGAACTCGATTGTTAACCCAGAGAGCCCTCATCTTGATCAAGGCACCTTAAGAAGTCAATGAATCCTGCTAGATTACACGACAGCAAAAGAAATGTCAAAATATCTAGTCACTCCTATTATAGACGGCCCCTTAAACCATCATTTTGCCGTTTTTTAAGCATAATTTGAAAACTACTTGGAAGAAAAATGTGAAATTTTGGATTTTCATAAAGCAGGACTTAATAAATCTAATTCCATCAAAAAAATTGTAGGTTGCAATTCATAACTTTTTCGAGTATTAACTTCATAAATCATAATTCATATCATAAAGTTATAAAAATTGCAATTTCAGCGTATTTATGTTTGGGTATATTAGTATTATTGCTACACAAAAAATTAGCATATTAGGAGCATAATTTCTGGAGTTATAAATAAAAATATGAAAATGTAATTTAACATTAGAAGCACTAAATTTTGAATGTTTATAATTCAAAAACATATCATTCAAATGACTTAAAATTTGGTGTCTAGGCATAGTTTGAACCAAAGATTTGAAATATCACGTTAAAATTGGGTATTGTCATTGAAAAAAATGAAGTTTGGATTCGTTTTAATATGTATATGGACCCCCTAAGCAAATTTTATATACATCATTTAAAAGTAGACTCTATTTCCAATCGTTCGGTACCAGTAACTTTCTTCTATGATAATTTGTTGAGGAGTTAGTAGGGGGTGTTTACTTTTTTTTTCCACGACTGTACCTCTGAGTTTTGATGATCGGTGAATCAGTGTCGAAAAGGCGAAAGTTTAAGTTCATATATCTTCTGAAATAAAAAAGATAGAAACGTGAAATTTCAGTATTTAGTTCCATTTCCACATTACTTTAGATTTACGAAGTTTCAAGTTTCTGGGAATCACCAACACAAAGATATTGGGGGTCAAAAGTACCCTGAGTTAATTCCAGAAAAAGATGCTTACAGCTGTGCTTTCAAGACTTGGCAGGCGCACTGCCGTGTACCCAGATGCTTTCATTAGTGCTGCTACACAATTCAACGCATAAAACATTTCCTGACGATTAAAAAAACACACACGTAATTGTTGAAGTTTTCACTTCTATTGGCACTCCCGGAGTGCCACTGTTTTTTTTTTTTTTTTTTTTTTTTTTTTTTTTTTTTTGTTTACTATGTTGCTCACTGAAATATTTTCTTCAAAATCAAATTCAATTTTTTTAGAATTTATGTTTAATGTAAAATGTAACTCAGAATTTTTAATTTCATTATTTGATTTACATAATAAGAAAGTAAAAGAAAAAAAAATCAAATCAAATTTTTATAATTCAGTATTTTATTTGTAAATGAAGTGTCATTGATTGCTTTATTTTGATATGGTATTTATCTTTAAAAGTAAATTGTTATTGATATAAAATATGAGTACATGTATCATCACTTTCCCTATTGTGACTTTTAGAGTAATTCAAAATGTTACTTTGTTCTTAATTATAATTCATGCATGTTCTAACATCTAACCTCTTTCTAACATCTAAAAATAATAATAATGATAAAAGTTATGCATGCTAATACTTCTACTATTATTATTGGTGTATTATGTAAAGTGGTTGAAAATACATTAAGCTTAAGGTGTTTGAAAATGCACAAATTGAAAAAAATGTTTGTGTACATGAAAATTATTTACTTTGGATCCAAAGATTATTTTATGTCTTTACAAAAAAAGAATACTTATGCATTTTACATAAAAAAAATAATTACATTTTTATTCTTACAGATGTTTGAATTAAACATAATTCAATAAGCATTTCAGAATATTTCGTATAAATATTTTGTGTGATAATTTTTTTGTAAGACCAGTGTTATTAAAGTTATGTGGTACTACATTTATGAGAGCTTAAAAACCCTCTCTTTGCATTTATTTTCTTTGAAAGTATTATTATTGTGGTTGTAGAATAATACGATATTAGTTATTCATCTAAGAAAAGTTGATTTCATAAAAAGTGCTATATTTACATATAAATATTTTTAATGACAGTGTAAATATTCTCTCTTGACTATTTACTTACATTTTGAATTTTTGTTATGGAAAATTCTCGGATGAGTAATTTATTGAAGAATTGATAAAAAAATTGAAATGTAGTTCATCGACTATGACTTGAAATAGAGTTGTGATTTAAAGGTACTACTTTGAATTATTGCTACTTTTTTTCCTTCAAAAATAGAAAGGTCTTATTACTAATATTGCACTATGTTGAAGGATGCAAAGTCATTATTAATATGATCGTCAATTTGTATCATATAATATTATTTGTTTATGTGTAAGTTATTACAATTTTCCCCCCACTCTTTTAATATACACTGATCTTACTTTACAGTGTTGTATTTGCTATTTCACATATCAGTGAATGAACTTTTAGCAACTTTATTTTGAAAGACTTTGTGTACCTTTTGTCAGAAGAATGTACCCCATTATTATTTTTATTTTGTTTCTCATTATTTGAAGTTATATGCATGTTGTATATGTATATAGTTTAGAAAATATTGGCTCAATGTCAAAATTATTAAATTTCTCCATCTTACCAATATTTTCTTTTGGGGAGACCGGAGTAATATGTTGTGGTTACTTACAACCACTGCCATATTTTTATTTAATTTGATTTAGAAAATATTTTTATTAATCTATTATTCATTTAATTTTAATTTTCGCATTCCAAATTTATTTTAATTATTTCTTTTTTTCAAGCTATCCCTGTAAGCTTTTCTTTCTGGCGTAATATTCCATTTCATTTTAAAATCATAAACGTCGTTTTGAAATCTGTACTTCCGGTAAAAGAATTATCTGGAAAATTCCATAACTTTCTATTTCTGAAGTCATTTCCTTTTGTAACTGCGCCCCTTATGTCAATAATATTTGAATCTGTTTAATACGTAATTTCAAAATTCGTAATCCTTTACTACTGTTTGACATCTTATCTTAATGAAATCTATAAAATTTCCTCTAATTTAAAGCAGTTTTTATATGCTTTAGCATTGCAATTTATGCCAACTCAGGGCGCTTATATGTTTGTTCCGCCAAATTGGCGTCTTTCATTATTATGGTAACCTTTCTTCCCTTTTACATCGCAGTACATTTTGCGCAGTCAGTTGAGTTGGGATTTCAATGCAGAATGGCTCCCCTTTTGCCGTTCTGTGAAGATTCATGTCCGCGCCAGCTATTAGAGTTCTGACAGCAAGCACTGAAATGGATTGCGACCCCTGGCTGCTTCATTATTCTTTTCATTCATATGTTGCTGCCGTTATGATTCGTAGAAGTCTATCGCTAAAAAAAATCATATAAAAGACTTGTGTTGTTATAGACATGCCTCTCTACACTCCTCTGGAGAAAATCTGATATATTTATCTCGAAATATATGCTCATAAAAGAATGATTTGTTTATATTCATCATAGAAAGAAGAGCATCTAATTATTACGAGATGTACTATATAAAAGGTGTCTTTGCCTCAAGAGATCTTCATTATGAATAAAGACTTTTCGAGGATGCTTATCATCTGTGTACTTCATTTCACTAATGAGTCCATCATTTCTTTTTTTTTCAGGTCAATACAGGTACTGCTTTTGCTTTTATTGCTCTTGATTATCAAATATATGAAAAATAAGTACAGAATTATTTTAATTAATGACTGTTATGTCAAGAGTGGTCTTTTGTGGCCACAGCAAAATGTTATAACGCTATACGATTGATCCTAAAAAATGAATTCTGGATTATTAATTGGAATTTCAATATTTAAAATTAACGTAAGATATTATTCTGCTACCTGTCTTCCTACTACAACCCCCTCCCCTGATGTAAATCCCATTACAGCAAATAATCTACATATTTTACAACTATTTTCTGACACTCTTGGAGCAAATGGTCTCAAAAGATCAATTATTATGTTTCCTTTCTCAATATTTTTTGATCTCATCTATCGGTTATTAAGATAAATATTACATATTACACTTCATTTTTATTAACCCATTTTGTAAGTGATAGATCTTAAAATTTGCTAAAATAAGTTGCAATTATAATAATGCAGTCAGAAGTTGGAACATATTTATGGGAACCAGAAAAAAAGAATTCGAACGATCAAAAGTTATTTTATTTTAAATTTAAAATTCTATTAATACCATAACTTTGATATGAAGTTTTCATGTCATAATAATAACATTGTAGTTAGAGTATTTCGTTTTTTTTTTTTTTTAATTTTCAAATTAATTTTCGCTCATATTTCAATTTTCTTTTTAATCGAACATTACTTTTTTCAGTCTCATTTTTATAAATATCAAAGACATTAAAGAAAATTCCAAAACATTCATTAAAATGGAAATGAATTAAAGGTGTAGTTTAAATTCCAATTTACTTAAATTATTTCTATTAGCGTTCGATGTTTTACAATTTTTAATTTGACATCCAATTTTTAATTTAAAAAATCTACATTTGGTTACATTAGTAATTTCGCCTTATTTAAAATATATATATATATTTTTTTTCATTTCATATTAATGTTCTCTCTTATTTTTATACTTAAATCTTCTTTTAAATCGAGCATTACTTTTTTTCAATCTCATTCTTACAAATATCTAACACATTAAAAATGAAAATTCCTAAATATTCATTAAAATGGAAATGTATTAAAGGTTTAGTTTAAATTCCAATTTACTTAAAGTATTTCTATTAGCACTTCATGCTTTTATTATTTTTCCTTAGATATTAATTTTTTTTTTATTTTAAAAAATCTACATTTAATTACATTAATAAATCTGCGTTATTTAATATATATACCGGCTGTCCAAAAAATGACTGATGAATTTTAAAATTCAATAACTTGCAAACGGTGAGAGATATTAAAAATATTCTTGCAGGAGTGTTATGTAAGATGTCAGGAGTTTTTATGCAATGATTCTCAGTTTTAGTTACAAATATAATTGATAGATGGCTCTGCAAGCAATAGGCGCTAAATCCAGGCTGGATTTTTCAGCCACTCTCTTCTTCCATGCGAAAAAAGAAGATTAAATTGTATTGAATGGATCCCGCAGTACTAAACATCGTGTCTGGACTGAGCACCTATTTCTCTTAGCGCCATCTATTGCTTGAAATTTTAACTAAAATCAAGAATCTCAGTAAATAATCCTTTAACATCATACCTAATCGTCCTGCAAGAATTTTTTGAATATCTGTCACCGTTTGCAAGTTGTTGAATTTTAAAATCCATCAGTCATTTTTGGGACACCCGGTATATATATATATATATATTTGTTATTTTACTGTAGCAAAGAAATCAAAGTATTATTGGCTGTACTTATATTAATTTCTAGGCATTCACATTGACTCGATTTAAAAAAAAAAAAAAAAAAAACGCAGAATAAATAAATATATAACAAATTAAGACCTTGAAATACTATACTTCGTTTAATTGCTAAAAGCTGTAAAATGAAAATCTTAATAAAGTCCAAATAGTTATTTAAGACTGTTTGCATGTTTCAGCTCTATCTGAGACATTTACAAAGTATAATTAAGAATATTCTAAAACTACTCTATGTATTATGAAATGATTTGAAATGCCATCATTCAATTTTTCAAAAACTCTTTAATATTACGCACGTTACTTTAATTCTGACTTGAATGTATATTTCCATATTTCTAAATACTGAGTATCTCTAGTCATAATTTTGGTAAATTATATTGAATTTTTACGTGTTAGAATCTGTATGGTTTCCCTTATAATGAATTAATAGTGCAGACTCATAGCTGCCAACCCTTCCGCTTTTTCAGACCACAAAAATTTAATAGAAATTTTTGCCTTATTAAATCGGCAGATTACGGCGATTTAAAAGGTAAAATTCTCCGTACAATTTTTGTGGTCTGAAAAAGCGTAAGATGTTGGCAGCTATGTAGACTGAAGGGGAAAATATAAAATGATAATTTAGTTAAAGTTCGTTTAATAAAACTATTTTTAATGTTTTAAAGCTTTCATCTTACACCTTTTAATAATTAAAAGAAACGTAATTGATAAGTTGCTTATAATTATATGTTATGAGAGAAATTAAGCGAAAACCCAATAACCACAGCCTTGATCGTGATTTGGTAGCATAATGAGCTTCCCGTTTACTGTTTGTAAAAGCATTAGAATCTCGATGAAGTTATGTTGTTAGAACGTTCTTTGTGTGATAGATTGCGTGACGAATACCTGTTTTTTTACATTTTGAATAACGGAAAATTTCAATTTAGAAAACTGATAAAAAAAAAGGTAAACGCACGAATAGTGGGCCACCTGAGGACATTTATCTAATTGTTATGAAAGTGTTAATGCAATCCAAAATATATATGTATTCTTAGTCCAGTCCTAAAGTTCGTGTATCAGCATAAAATTACACAGTGTCAAAATATATTCTTCGGAAAAAAAAGTTACCTTCTTCTATGGCCTAGTATTAGGCCTAATAAATTTATGATGCAATGTACGTTTAAGTTTTCAGCTTATCCAAGAAATTATTTTTAATGTAATAGAGTATATCAACAGTAGTTTAATTAAAAAAAATATATATATATAATATTAATGAAACAGTGTTTTAAATAAAAACTTATCTCTTTATGAAATATCTATAAATTAGCAAAATAAAACTATTTATGAAGGCACTCTGGAAAATAAACACAACTATCAGCAGAAAAAAAAAAACAATCATTCTAAACAGTTTATGAACACTTCCCGTTAAGGATGTTAGTCAATCAGATTTCGTTCATTCACTTTCCAAAAAGGCCGTTTGGGCTTATTTTTAAAGTTTAAAAATTAGTGGCCACTATAAGAGAATTTACCTTACCGAAATGTAATTTTTTGTGCAAAAACGGTGGAAAGACGGCAATATTGCTGAGTGCATATTTTTCTTTATCTGGCGGACTTTTGTTTTATAGTGCTACGTTATGCAGTACTAGTCTTTCTAGTTTTGACGCAAAAGTTCTATTGGACATTTATCTTATTCAGTTGTCTTTAATGTAATCGTCTAAATGTAATTGTCTTTAATTTATTTTCTTGAGAATTATAAGTATTTGTAAAATTAGTGATGTCATTTTTGATTTTTTTTAAATTGAAGCATTTCCCCGTTGTATGTATATACCGGGTGTCCTAAAAAGGACTGACTGATTTTAAAATTCAATAACTTGTAAACGGTGACAGATATTTAAAAAATTCTTACAGGAGGGTTATGCATAAGGTCAAAAGTATTTTTTACAGTGATTTTCGATTTTAGTTTTATTACAAACAATAGATGGCGCTGCGATCAATAGGCGCTAAATTCAGGCTCGATTTATGGCTCTTCGTGGTCCGCTTAATACATTTCCACCTCCTTTTTCCGCATGGAACATGAGAAAGGACCAAAAATCGAGCCTGTATTTAGTGACTATTGCTTACAGCGCCATCTATTGTTTGTAATTCGAGCTAAAATCTAAAATCACTGTAAAAAAAAATTTTGACCTCATGCATAACCCTCCTGCAAGAATTTTTTAAATATCTGTCACCGTTTGCAAGTTATTGAATTTTAAAATCAGTCAGTCCTTTTTAGCACACCCAGTACATTTATGCACGAATTTAAATGTACAGTAGTTATTTTAAGTATATAAAAATCAATCATATGATAATAATAATAAAAAAATCTCTATCACATAAATATACATTTCCCACGAATTAAATATCAAGTATTTCTTTGAAGTTTTTTTTTTCCTAAGGTTAAGTTTTAAGAAGCTTTTGTGGATTCTCAATAAATCACGTATTTTATAGACAGAACAAATGCGAGTAATTTCATTTTGTATCACGTTCTGTTTACAGCATTTATTCTTAAAGAGTTTGTTATTTGGCTTCATTCCAGAGACAAAATAAGTTAAACAATATACGCCTTTGCGGTAGAAAACATGTCGGACATGGAAAACATTATTATAGCAAAGTAACTCAAATCAAAATAATTTGAAACAAAATATTTATATGATTAAGCAGAATCTATTTTGCACTCATAGCTTTCAAACAGTATTTGTTACTCTAAATCAGAGATTGTTAACTGCTGAATAAATCGCTGGATTTTTATATAATAATCCGTGTTTATTTATTTTAACAGCATTTAGATTTCACACATTAAGTTATAACTGGAAATTGACTTAAAGTACGCTCTCAAGAATGCTAATGAGGTATGATTTATATATTTTTTAGAAAATAATTGTATAATTTGAAATAGATTACCAGCTGTCGTCTTTTTAATTATATGTAATCATTAGACATTTCGTTCTTAAAATGAGTAAATTGGAACTATTCTCCGATTTAATAGAAATAAAATCGAAATCTACTTCAAATTCTACAAGTTTTAAAGGAAGCTGCAGTTTATAAACTGGTATAATTTGTAGGAATATTTAATTTAGTGCAAACAGCTGAAAACAATATCTTAAATATATATATATATATATGTGTATATTCTACTTTTCTTACCTAATTTTCATTCTACCAAACACCTTTCCCGCGCTTGACTTTTCACCCTAAAAATCCTCCGACCTTATAACTGGAATTCTTTTTATTTAAGCCCCGGTCTCTCTCTCGATATGTTCTAGATAATCGTCTGAGAGTGGCGACCTTTTTCATTCGTTCGTTTTGCGTGCTACGTAAACAATGTATATTTACGCCGATTTAACAAAACCGAGCTGCACGCCTTCGGAATGAAGATTGGAGATTTAAACATAATTTGTTCTGTCTTAAAATGGTAGAATTTGTATCTGTTGTTTTCTGACATCGTAAAGTATGAGGATTGCTGAGCCAACATATTTTGAAAGTCAGCGTGCTGCATCGCGCGCTGTATGGCATTTTTTCCGTCTATAATGCATGGAAATTGTGAGACGTGCTGTTATCAATAATGAATTATTCACGTTTAAGGATGACTTCGCATTAATTTGGAGAAATATTCAGTGAGATCCTTCTCTACCACTTTCCTAATTTCGTCTGCTTTACTGATCGTTGCCTGTCACTAAAACATTGTGCATGGTGTTACTTTCAACAGATGACGGAATCCAGACGGCAGATTATTTATGCGATCATGCGCCAATCAACACAAAACCTTCCGAATCACCACACTTATACTAAAAATGTCATTTTAAAATTGTTTTTGCAATCTACGAAATTGAGCTTCCCAAAAAATATCTTTTTTTTTTTTAATGAGAAATACGTCAGAAAGCTTCTCATATTTTACAGATTTTTGTGGATTAGTCGACCCGTTTAACGATTGGATAAATGTAACTGTTGTCTGATTGAAATGAAAATTTATATTGTTATAGTTATTTTTTAGAAATAAACATTGCTAATTTCTTTTTCGAATATAAATTTATCATGAGACTTTTACAGATATTAGCCTACAATATTTAAAAATTAGTTATCATCTCTTATAAAGTTACAATAAGAGTTGTTTTAAATGATGTGTATTTATAATGCGAAGAATGGTATATTAAATAATATTTAAATATTCGCACTAGGTGCGGATTTTCTACGTATATCTATCAATGAGAATATCCTCACAAAAATAGACTTCAGTATTTAATATTAATAAAATTGGTATGGCTAAAGGATTCAAATGCTTTTGGATCCATTCTTGGGTTATGACGATATTTATCTTCTTCAAAAAGCAATGTTTGATTATGACACGGAATTCTTTCCGATCCATACTCTACAGAAAATCAAAAGTAGAGTTACATACACGACCACGACTCGTATAATAATGGCCAACGTATCATGAAACTTTGTCACCAGTCTTTCGAAGGCTCGTACTAACAAAACATAATATGGATACTCGATTGATGTGGCCAACTAATGACGAGTCCCAGGACTTTTCACCCCACGAAGTACAATGAAAATTAAAGGATAAATATAAAAAAATACTCACCCATGAGAAATTTTATTCCTTAGAGGTAATTAATTAAAGTGGTACTTTAAAGTACCGTCAGCACACTATAACTAAAATATCGTAACTGAAAACCCGCAAGGTACTTCAAATGGTAACAGAATTGTGGTAAAATATTTTCGATTTAATTGTCTGAGCGAAGCGAAACATTACTGCCCGGATACATTACAGCTACGATGGATATTAACGCCATGTCCTACTAAAAAAAAAGCCTAATAAAAACCTTTCGTCAAGCATAACTCAAAAATATTTGTCGGATTTCGTTTCTGATTGCACCAGAAGGTACCTATGAGAGCCACCTACTGAATGCACCTAGTATGAAAAATAAGTTCCAATTCGTTTAAAAATTATATTTAAAAAACTGATAAAAAAGCACAATTTATCTGCATACGTCAGAGAAATTTGGTGCGCGTCACTTTCACCGATGGATGTTTTCGTAGACAACTGGTTTGAACACATGGAGCAAATAAAAAAAATACGCACGCAGTAATATTGAATAGATCAGTTTCAATCACGTGATCACAAGCCTTGCAACAACCCGTGGCAACCAGTTTTGGTGGGCAAACAAATAATAATACAGTACTCCGTACCACGGTGACCGTTTTTAGCCTGTTGTATAAAATATGGCCTGTTGTATGACATACAATAGGCTAAATCTGGCTAAAAGATAGTTGTCTGTCTATCGACTGGAAATTAACAGATTTTTTTAATACTCGTATAACGAAATTTAGAAACGATAGTGAATGATTAAAACAAAAGACATGAGTGTTTATTGCTCCGGGAGGTTATCTTTCTCTGGATGTCTGTCTGTCCATCATACAGCATGCAATTTTCTTGAAAAGGATAATATTATTATGCAGTAAAACCTCCATAACGGACACACCCGATGAGTGGACACCTCTATTTAGCGGGCAATTTTTCGATAACCAACCCTTAAATAACTGTACATTTTTTTACTCTCAGTAGCGGACACCTCCAAATAGAGGACAAATTCTCCCCCCCCCCCGGAGGTGTTCGCTATTCAGAGGTTTTACTGGTAAAACCTCCATAACGGACACACCCGATTAGCGGATACCTCTATTTAGCGGACATTTTTTCGATTACCAACACTTAAATAACTGTACATGTCTTACTCTCAGTAGCGGACACCTACAAATAGAGGACCAATTCTGCATTCTCAAGGTGTCCGCTATTCAGACGTTTTACTGTATATATTATTGATAGTTATTTTACAGGGCCGCACAAAAGAATAAGAATATATGAAACGAATATAAACTAAATTCGGGATTGTTAGATCGCTGATGGTAATGTAATTTTAGGATGTTGTTACAGTCATCCGCAGCATGTTTTTAGAGTTTCTTACATCTAACGAAACCCTACTGTCTCACTCCTTTGTCTGTCTGTCTGTCCGTCTGTCCCAGAGCCCGTTCTCAGAAATAATATATCTCGGAGACTTGAAAATTTGCATACTTATAGCTGAATACCACACATCTAACGACAAATAATAAAATTTTGAAAAAGTCTAATATTTAACCCTCTGGGGTCTAACTTATGTATTTTTAAAATTTTTTCTAACTCAGCCCCTAATTAAGTTGGAGACATGAAATTTTGCATACTTATAGCTGAACACCTCACATCAAACGACAAATAATAAAAGTTTGAAAAAGTCTAATATTTAACCTCTAATATTTTGTCTCGCGCGATTTTTAAATTTAAACTGTTTTGCAATATTATTTTTTGTTCATTTTGCATTATAAGTGTAATGTGACGTAATTTCTTCTATTTAAGACTTCTAATGTATGTTAATGAATTTATTTTACAATATCCTTTCTCTTTTAAAATTCACATGAAAATATGTTTTTTACGGCGAAATTTCCAATAAGTGCCTGCTTTTTATACCTAATTATTCAATTCTAATTTGAAGTTTTTTTTCTGTTTATAATAGTAACGTGTAAATATTTTTTTTTTATTTGAAGCAAACAATATTGTTTGCGCTGTTTATACAGTTGGCAACAGATTAATTAATACCATTTTGTAAAATATGTAAAAAATATCTGTCGAAATGCTGAATATTTGAATTTAAAATAGAAATAAAACCTCAATAAATGAGTCAAATTAAAAAAAAAAAATCAATGGAATCTGCACACTGGGCTCTTCTATTGAATAAAATGATCTAAAAATGATTTAATTCCCATGTATAGTTTTTGATCCTATAAAACTTTTTTAATGGAACGGTTTTGTCCAAATTTAGCATTAAATATCTCTTAAAATAATTCTTCGATTTGAAAACTGTATGCATCAGCGTATTGATGAAACATTTCTCTATAATACCACCAATTTTCATATTTTTGTATGCAATAGTTTTCTTAATATTAACGAAGAAAGACCTCCGGTCACAAAAAAAAATCAAAACCGGCGGCGGCGGTGACAGCGTTAGTTACTTTTTTTAGAATGGAGAGATATATAAAAATGAAAACTTGTCTATCTGTCTGTTTGTAATTCTATAAAAATCCACAATTTGGAAGCCAAAATTGTGAAAAGATACGTACATGTGTATTAAAACATGGCCAAGGCAACTAAAGTAATCCGGAATAAAAATAATTTATAGTTCATTTTTAAATGATAAAAAACCACCAATTTAACAGCAATTTCTTATCAAATTTAAACATTTTTCGTTATAGCAGTTGCCAACAATTAAAATACACAATAAAATTATTACTACAAGAATTAATATTCTACTGCAAGATTTCCATGTGAAAAATTAAAATGAAATAAATTGCCAAATTAAAAAAAAAGGTGAATATTACATCATAACTTTTCTATTGCAAGATATTCACGTGAAAAATGAAAATGAAATAAATAGTTTGATGAATTTAAATGAAAGTGAATATAACTTCATAACTTTTCTATTTCCAGGTTTCCACGTGAAAGAGGAAAATATTACGTCATATTGGAAATATAAAGGACGTGATGGATATAGTATAAAGTCATATGAGTGTGAAAAATGTATTGAAGCATGATAAAAACCCGATTAGGGAAATATTGGCGTATTTTAACATTATTGCTCCAATTATAAATTGAAATAAGTTCATTTATAGCTGTATTCTTTTGCGTCTGTTATATACATTTATACATTTTTATATAGCGTTTTCATATGATTCATTCATACAACATTTCGACTGCTTTTTTAATGTTTGTTTTATTTTGTATGTTAAATTTTGAAATTGACTTTTAAGAACAAACATCCTTCACATTCTGGGCAACGCCGGGCACTTTAGTTTGTAACAGATAAATGGCTTTTATATCTGTACATCTAATGCTAATATTATAAAGCGTTATAATATTATAAAGTGTATAATAATATTAATGCTTGTACGTTTGTGAGGTGTTAACTCTGAAACTGCATAGCCAACTTAAAAAAATGTTGGTGGCCATCTCTGCTCCAAAACAAAGACTGTGTTTTATGTCAGTGTAAGAATCTACATCGCTGCAGGGTTAAAAAAGTTCTAAAATTGCGATTTCTGCGATATTGATTGGGTTAGAAATCTTAAATTTGGTGCGGTAGTTACTTTTAAGATTTAAATACTCGTAATAAGCGCTCTCTAAAAGGTTCAATTTGACGGATAAACGTAAAAATTTCTAGAAAGGTTCTAAACTGTGATTTATTTGGAATACTGAAATTTTTGGGATACTGTTGGAGTTAGAAACTAGAACTTTGGCATGGTAGTAATTTATAAGATGTAAATGCTCGTTGTAGAACGAATTCTAAAAAATCGAAAGACTAAACAAAGCGGAAAAAGATATAAAGATGATCTAAGTAACAAAGTACATGGAATTGTTAGGAATATAAACATGAAAATTGACATGGCTGTATTTATCATGACGTAAATTCTCGCAATAGAACAATTTCTAAAAATGTCGCTTTATAAAACAGTGCACAAACAAAAAACTTTCGAAAATTTTCTATTTCTGTGTTACTGCTGAGCCCAAAATCTTGAAATTTTTCTTCGGGTAAGTTTTAAAATATACAATTGTCTCTATGAATGGTTTCTAAAAATTTTTAAATTTAAAAAGATGAAATTAACGGAAAGCGAACTCAATTACCATTAATTTGGAATTATTAGATACAGCAACTTTAAATATTTCATAATGCTGCATTTCTTCCGCAAAACATGCAATTTAAATGCAACAAAACTGATAGATACCCACCTAGCAGTAAATAAATTGTGTAAATATTGAATAAAGACCTGTATGAAACAGTGAGTAGGTTGTTCGAAAGTACTTGTTAAAGTGTTCCTTCTCTAGGCTTTTCCCTCTCTCGCCAAGGCCACTAACAGAGGGAAGTGCCGTTTTAAATGTGATATGAATTTTTTTCTGTGATTCATTTTTCTAGACATTTTATCATAAGGTCATATTCTCAATTATCATTTGTAGATTTTTTTATATATTAACTTATTCTGGTGTAATTTCATAATCGGGTTCATATTGGCGTATGTTAGCTTGCATGATTTGCTGAATAAATATGTATGAATTTGTAAATTACTTCAAATGACACTTTGACAGCTCAAAGGTTATGCATACGATATATTCAGATCTTGTGTCATACTTTATGCTGCAATCATTGCCGGTTTCTTTTATTTAATACATGCTAAATACAGCTCAACTTGTGCAGAATATGTTTGAAAACAAAACAATACAGCGTATATAGTGGCCAGCATATACTCATCATTTAAATCCGATCGAGCATATCTAATACACAATCTAACGAAGCATCGCATGCCACTGTTGATGTATACGGTACTTTGATCCGTGGATACAATATTAACTATTCCGATACAATATTAACGATACAATATTAACTATTCCGGGGAGCACACACCATATAAAGTACAGTCAATTGTTTTTAAACATCATATATTTGTCATTTAAAGTTACTCAAATTCGTGCGGAGCGTCTGATTTTGCTCTTGACATCATTTTATACAGTTAAAATTCCGATATAAGATAATTTAGTGTTTCATTTTCTATTTTACTTTTAATATCTTGCGTACTTTCAATTATATATCCATGCATGGCTTTCTTGCATGGTTTGAATTCCCATTTTTTTAAACAGTGCATACGAATTTATATATAAGATTTTATAATTCTGCTATTTGTTTATTTTCATCATTTCAGTTTATCGCAGTATTTGGACAATTAAAGATAACATCTCTCTTTCTTTGCTTCCACATATTATTATTAAAACTATGTTCTTAGCAATATCGCTCAGACTAATCCCTCTGAAGGAAGTCCTAGTAAGTATGTGATACATAGGCTTTTTCGTATTTACAAATATGTTTTTTTTGGCAAATTCCGATGCTAATCATTTATATCAAAAATTTAGCTTTAAAAATGCTTTGCTTCTGATAGGGATAAATAAAAAACTATTTTAGTTTTAGGTTTCGATCTTGTTAGCAGTCCTTTAGTTATGCGACGTCTATATTCCAAGGACAACATGTTCTCTTCCATCTCCACATATGCAATATATGAATTTACATATGCCATTTCTAGCATAGCAAAAAAGGGCCGGTGATACAACTTTTTCGATATCCCATAAAATAATAATGAAACAGAAAAGAAATACTACGAAATTATTACTACACGCCATTTTAGTAATTACATTTTAAAGAAGATGAAAAAGATGGATAGACACAGACGAAAAGTAAACAAGTAGTTTTTCTCCAACTCTCAGTATGAAGAAGGTGCTTATAAGTACCACCGAGTAATTCAACTGTAAAATCAAATACATACACTTTTAACATAAAATAGCTAATCAAATTGTATTCTAAGATCAGAATGAACATATAAAATAAATCCAACATTTATCTTATGTCCTTTACGGTGTTTGCAGCAATAAAAAGTCGAGCGTGACAATCTGTACAAAATGTCGGATCAAAACACATCACCTGTTTGAAAGATCGCCTCTTTACTCGCTAAAATGTCAAACCTAGAACTACTGCTGCCATGTATCCGAATAAAATGGATTTAAAAGAGTGTTTTTGAAAACTATAATTAGAGTATTAGTAATATTCCCTATGGGATGAAAGTTTAAAGTGAGTGGTGCTTATAAGTACTGTCAGTAGATAAAGGATTAAAACCAACGAAGAGCATACATCTGCCGCATTCAACAGAACCCTGTACTGCCTCCAGACTGCATTTCTGCACCCACATTCCTATACAATATCTGCTTATTTAAGAATCTTCAACCTGCCTTTTCATTTTTCACATATAGTTCAGAACCACCCTTTATGTGTGAAACTGGACTCGGAGAAGCACTATATAGATTATAAACAAATTCAAACTCAAAATACGAATATGAAGTTTGGAGCTACTATGTGAACAAATATTTCCTGAAACATAAATCGAATATGACAAATTTTAAAGTATATAGCTTATAAATTCTCATGGTTTATTCACTTTATGCAATTTGTGTCAGGTTCTGTAGATTTCTCATAGCTGAAAGAGGTGAAACATATTTACCATACATAACTAACGTCAAATTTTAATAAAATGATCAAAATTTATTTAAAGTCCAACCCATGAACACATGAATTTTCAGGAAAATACATATTCATTAGTACCTGTGCCAGAGCGTCAATATCAGTAGATCATACCGTATTCGTTGCATTGTGAAATATAGAATATATAAAGTACTGTTTTGGAATAAATGGTGGCCCTTCAAATTCTCGAGATGTTAACTTTCACACAAAGAAATGTATGGCCATTTAAAAGTTTAACGAGATATCGTTCTTTCTTTTTCCATTTGTTGACAAAAACCCAATTTCGGATCGCAGTAGGAAGCCCTGTATTTATGACTAAATAGAAACACGATCTTGGGTGTTGGGGTGTGCTTTACCACGCCATATATTTTGTACGATGAATTCGCAGACATCAAATAAAAAGCTAAAAAATATACGAATTACTCTATAAAACAACAATGAAAAACCTTTATATTTGTTTGGTTAATAAAACTGAAAGAATGACTAATTTTCGATTAGATCTGCTATCTAAAGTGTAAAAGTTAAGAATAATTCCTTACACATTATAGAAACACATTGAAATGTTGCAAAAAAAATAACTTCCACACCTTTTGCATTTAATTAGAATCATCTATATAATAAAAGCGCAAAGCATTTGACTGTCAACAATAGTTACGGGATGACCGCTTCACTTCTTATATGCCAAACGGCCATTTCGGTACTTTTATGTTTAAAAGTTTAACTCATGTGACTCTTATGGCACAAATGTCATATCGCGATTTTTTCCCAACGCCAACTTGGTGAAAACATCAACGGCATAAACAACAACATCCGGGTTACCATATCAAACAAAATAACGACACTTTGGCGCCAGTTAAGAGCCCGTTGCTTATATGGCATTGGCGTCAGAAAAAAATCGCGCCAATATCTGTATATGACATCTGTGCCACTATTATCTCCAAATACGGGCTGACAGAGTCACTTTCCATATGATAATCAGCCATTTTTAATCAAAATTATTTTTTCCTATGAAACTGCACAAAAGTTAAATTTTTCGAAAGATCGTATAAATTACTACACTTGGTACTACTTGGTTATCCCGTCGACCAAAAATATATCGCCAAACTATAATATTAAATGCCAACAATGGTTGATCATAAATGTCACATTGACTTCACTTTAATAAATTTACAAGTATTTACGTCATCAACTGATTTTTATTTCGACGTTTTAGTTGTATTTTTATTAATATTATACTAATTTATCTGTTCTTTCATTTAAAAATAAAAAATATGCCAATTTTGTATAATTTGGTGGCGAGTGGTTTGGCGATTTATATAATACTAGAAAGGTAGCCCGTCAAAAATGACGGGAATTTAGATATAAAGATATATACAACTCATGTGCAAGAATATGAGTTTTCTTGCTTGTTCCGCAGTGATAGATGAAAATAACACGGTACAGACGTCATATTCGCCCCATATTGGCGCGATTTTTTTCCGACGCCGATTTGGCGAAAACATCAACAGCGTAAACAACAACATTCGGGTTACCATATCAAGCAAAATAGCGACACTTTGGCGCCGGTTAAGTATACATTGCGTATATGAAATTGGTATCAGAAAAAAATCGCGCCAATATGGGGCGAATATGACATCTGTGCCAATAACACATTTTAAGAACGAAACACATTTATGAAAAACTGTGTACAGTAGAAGATCACTAATCTGCACAGTTTGGTTCCAAGTGTTATGCAGATTTGAGGCTTTTTGCGGTCATGGCTATTCAATCTTTGTTTACATTTTTTTTAATTCATATATTGGACAATTTAGATTGTTAAGCCTTAAAAATAAATAAATTTCACACTTGAAGTAAGGTAAAATCTATTAAATTATCGTATACGATTTCATGAAATGGTATTATATGGTATTATATGTGTGTGCTTCACGATCTTGGTTACGACGTTGGCGAAATTGTCATGGCTATTCAATCTTTGTTTAAATTTTTTTAATTCATATATTGGACAATTTAGATTGTTAAGCCTTAAAAATAAATAAATTTCACACTTGAAGTAAGGTAAAAACTATTAAATTATCGTATACGATTTCATGAAATGGTATTATATGGTATTATATGTGTGTGCTTCACGATCTTGGTTACGACGTTGGCGAAATTGGCTGCAACTTGTCATAATCCTAATAGTGTGGGCCGCTATAACAAAAAAGTAACCAGTTTTTAGTAAAATTTCTGGTATAAAGTAGTTTTCAAAAACTTGTGTAAAATTGCAGGCCGTTCTCATGTTATGTCAGTCCTAAGAATAATATTTCTAACACTGAAGAGTTTCCATGTACATGTGGAATTTAGAAAAGCTTTTCGAAAAGAAAGGTCCTGAAATAACATTGTAATTCCTCTAACTTCAAAGTTTAATCGGGTCCTGATGTTGTTCACTGAAATCTAATAAGTACAGTTATTTTGAATATTACAACAGAATTAAAGAGTTAAACTTATTTAACTTAAACCCGCTGTTACTTCCCGATGTTATTTTTTACTATTAAGAAAGAAAATTATTTAAAATTTTCAAATCATGCATTTATAATTTTTTTCCGTCTTTAGTAACTAAATAATGAAAAAATATGCGTTTGTTCTGAGCTCATAAATATGACAATAAAATAATGTAACTAAGAGACGTTGCAAAATTAAATCTTTGTAATTTCAAACGATACCACCACCATTTTACCTACTATGATGTCATTAGAATATTGTCCATTGATTGTTGGAGAACTTACTTTGTGAATGATTACCTCAATGATTTAAATTTTTTTTAAGTTTCACGATGAATGAATCACTTGTGTTTGCTTAGGTTTATGGAATGAGAATGAGATATTAAGCTGTGAACCTAATTTCAACTAAAGTTATCCAAGGATATAAGTATTTTTAATTGAAATTAAAAATAATGCTTTGATCTCGAAATAAAAAGTTTTAGTTTGTATAATTGGTTATTTCTATTAATTATTTATTTAGGTACTTTTCCATTATAGCGCATTTTTATAAAAAGCTTGGCGCAATTCGGGCATCAGAAAGTGAGATATGTTGCCAAAATATATAAACAACTATGAAAACAAATCTAATGAACTTTTATTTTTTTTTATATATGCACTTATATACATAAAAAATCGTTGGTGTTATTTTGCCTGCTATGGTAACCCGGCTATTGTTTTTTATTTATTAATAAATTGTTTATTTACTTTTATTTTCTGTTTTTAATTATGTTTTTCCCCTCGTGGACATTTAGCTCCTATACCGCAAGGTTGGCTGTCCACGAGTGGGTGATTTCTGCGATTTCTGTTTTTAATTATGTAAACTGTTTTTTTCTATAGTTATTATTCAAACTTTTATTTATTTATAGTTATTTCCTTTTCAAAATGATAGCAAATAGTTTTAAAATATATAAGTAACTGGTATTCGAAAGCGAGATTTCTGCCAAATTGGCGTCAGAGAAAAATCACGCCAACCCCGATGCGTATATGACATCTGTGCAAAAGTTACTTCTGTTTATTATAAACAAGTTGGAAATTGCTCGTCAAACGTGGCAAATGAGGTGCGTTCGTACTATAACTAGTTTTAAAATTATTTTTTGCACCCCATATTGTACTGAATGTATAATTTTTTGCACTTCATAACGTGCATAGTCTGATACATCATTAAAATGCACTTCCAATAATTTTTTTGGAACACATTGAATGTCCCTGTAATTAAACTATACATCCGATTTTCCTAAAATTTGAAATAGCTCAACAAAATTTTGCAACAATTATATCTTTAAAATTTTAGACCATTCGGAAGGCTGTAATATCATTAAAATGCACTTGCAATAATTTTTCCCATCGGCCGTAATGTAAAGAAAAACTTTTGGTTGTCGCTGTAATTAAACTATACATCCGATTTTCCTAAAATTTGAAATGGCTCGACAAAATTTTGCAACAATTATATCTTTAAAATTTCAGATCATTCGGAAGGCTCTAATAGCATTAAAATCCACTTGCAATAATTTCTCCCATTGGCCGTAATGTAAAGAAAAACTTTTGACTGTCCCTGTAATTAAACTATACGTCCGATTTTCCTAAAATTTGAAATGGCTCGACAAAATTTTGCAACAATTATATCTTTAAAATTTCAGATCATTCGGGAGGCTCTAATATCATTAAAATCCACTTGCAATAATTTTTCTCATTGGCCGTAATGTAAAGAAAAACTTTTGACTGTCCCTGTAATTAAACTATACATCCGATTTTCCTAAAATTTGAAATGGCTCGACAAAATTTTGCAACAATTATATCTTTAAAATTTCAGATCATCGGAAGGCTCTAATGTCATTAAAATCCACTTGCAATAATTTTTCCCATTGGCCGTAATGTAAAGAAAAACTTTTGACTGTCCCTGTAATTAAACTATACATCCGATTTTCATAAAATTTGAAATGGCTCGACAAAATTTTGCAACAATCACATATTTGAAGTTTCAGACTATTCGGTTGGGTAGTTTTTGCTCTGTTACATGCGGACAGACGGACGGACAGACGGACGGACTGAACGACGACTATAGGTGCTACGTATTTATATAATTACGAACGCACCTAAAAATGGGTAAATAGCTTTTGGTACAGATGTCATATTCGCCCCATATTGGCGTGATTTTTTTCTGTCGCCAATATCATATAGGCAACGGGTACTTAACTTGCGCCAAAGGGCTTGATGTGGTAACCCGGATTATGTTGTTTATGCTGTTGATGTTTTCGCCAAATTGGCAACCGGAAAAAATCGCGCCAATATGGGGCGAATATGACATCTGTTCCTAGCTTTTTTTATATTAAATAAATTGCATACATATGGAAAAAATTGCTTGTGAGTATGAAGCAGTAAATAGGTTGTCAGAAAATACGTTGGCAAACTTCTTTCTCGCCAAGCAACTTTTCTCCGAAGTATTGTACGTAAGCAATGATTGCTAGAAATGCATTTTTAATTATGATATGCGCTTTTATTTTTCACTACATTTATGCATACTATACTGTGTGTATAAATGCTACAGTTCATATGCCGGGCTACACAAATGAATTCGTAAGGGTTACTGAGTATGAGAGTAAATTGCTTAAAGGTGGTTTTTAAAGGAGTTATGCATTTTTACGCTGAACTGCATTTAGTTTACTAAGAAATGTTTGTAGAATATAGATAAAATGATATACAGGGTCACGCAAAGAACTGGATGCATAACCGTCTATGGATGATAATATCTGGAAATGTGATTTCAGTAGTTTTAAGAGTAGTTTAAATTAAAATTTGGCTAAATAGTGGCATGTAATAACGATATTATTGGCTATGGACGGTAACTGCTGAAATCAATTTTTAAAATTTTTTATGCGTCTTCTAACATGTTTACTTAGTTATCTTATTTCCCCAAATAACGAAGTTTTGTTGAAGCATTCAGGATGTGTTGGAAAGTGTTTCATATTCTATGCTTAGCGCATGATTTTTCTTTCTTAAGTCTTATTTTGCATTTATTTTATTCTTAATTTTTTAGTCTTATACTGCTTTATAGAAACTTTGGCACAGTTGTCATACACGCCAATTTTGCAAAAACATCAACAGCATAAACAACAACATCCGGGTTACCATATCAAGCAAAATAACGACACTTTGCCGCAAGTTAAGTACCCGTTGTGTATATGACATTGGCGCCAGAAAAAAAAACGCGCCAATATATGACATCTGTGCCGAAACTTTAATATTTAATTTTTAAACTCTTCACTCCACACCCCTTGCATATAGTACAAACTATAACACAGGTAGCGCAAAATAATAGACAGTTTGGTACTTTTCCACTGTATGGGGCTTTGGCGTTTTTTTAAAAAAGCTTAGTGTAATTTGGACATCAGAAAGTGAGATTTGGGTACTTTTCCGTTATATGGATACCATTGTCGCCAAGCGTAATAGTTGACGCAAAATGAAAATCACGTGAATTGAAGCATTTGAAAAATAAAAGAAAAAACATTGTCGATACTAAAGTGAGCATTTAAAAAATATAACATTTGAAAATTCCAGACTTTTACGAACTATTTCATTAAATCACAAATATATACTTAAAATAAGTGAACAAATAACTGTTATAAAATAAAGCAATAAAATAAAACTCATATTAAACTGCTGGCACAAAATTACAAATATCTTTTAGCATTTTGAAATAATTGGCGCATTACCATACATTTTGGCATGGTGTCCGTATAACGGAAAAATATCGAGATTTGTTGTCGAATCATATAAACAGCTATGAAAACAAAGTTGATGAGCGTTTTTGTTTGTTGAATGAGGCGGTCCTACCGGAATCATGAGGGACACACAGAGACTTGGATTTTATATAAATAGATAGCGAAATTGGTCGACGGGATAACTAAGTAGTACCAAAAAGAATTGATGTTTAACCGAAAATTTATGTTCAAATATGGATATATTCTGAGACAACATGAATTGAAATTAGGCTGACAACTCAATATTTCATTCCAAAAATGTAAACAAACAATAGCGATTCGCCCATTTTGGCGATTAAAAATATTATGCCATGAAGGTAATCATTCGTAAAGCGAGTTTCTCGAGAGAGGAATTTTAAATAATTAACAAGATTGTGATTTTTATAGCTGTCAAATCAGGAGGCAGAATGCAGCTTTGTTCGTGACGTCATTCGCCTATGAACCAACAAAATAAATTTTAGACTTAAAATTGAGCTCACTATTAATTGAACGTGAATCATTTATTACTAGGACTTCCCTCAGGGCGATTAGTCTGAGTGACATTGCTGAGAACATAGATTTAATAATAACATGTGGAAGCAAAGAAAATGAGATGTTATCTTTAATTGTCCCTATACTGCGATAAATTGAAATGATGAACATAAACGAATCGTAGAATTGCAAAATCTTATGTATAAATTCGTATACAATGTTTAAAAAAATGGGAAAGCAAACCATGCAAGACAGCCATGCATGGATATAAGATTGAAAGTACGCAATATATTAAAAGTAAAATAGAAAATGAAACACTAAATTATCTTATATCGGAATTTTAACTGTATAAAATTATGTCATGAGCATAATCAGACGCTCGCACCAATTTGAATAACTTTAAATGTTAAATATATGATGTTTAAAAAGAATGGACTATACTTTATATGGTGTGTGCTGCCCAGAATAGTTAATATTGTACAATATATGTTTTCCACGGATGCAATGAGGTTGTCGATAGCAGTTAAGGAATTCTCTCTTCAAAATCTGTTATAGTATCAAAGTCCCGAACACATCAGCAGTGGCATGCAATGATTCGTTAGAGTGTGTTTTAAATATGCTCGATCGGATTTAAATGACGAGTGTATGCTGGCCACTACATACGCTGTATTGTTTTGTTTGCAAAGATATTCTGCACAAGTTGAGCTGTATTTAGCATGTATTAAATAAAAGAAATCGGCAATGATTGCAACATAAAATATAACACAAGATCTGAATATATCGTCTGCATAACCTTTGAGCTGTCAAAGTGTCATTTGAAGTAATTTACAAATCCATGCATATTTTTTCAGCAAATCATGCAAGCTAAAATACGCCAATATGAACCCGATTATGAAATTTCACCAGAATAAGTTACTATATAAAAAATCTACAAATGATAATTGAGAATATGACCTTATGATAAAATGTCTAGGAAAATGAATCACAGAAAAAAAATCATATCACATTTAAAACGGCACTTCCCTCTGTTAGTGGCCTTGGCGAGAGTGGGAAAAGCCTAGAGAAGGATCACTTTAACAAGTACTTTCGGGCAACCTACTCACTGTTTCATACAGGTCTTTATTCAATATTTACACAATTCATTTAATGCTAGGTGGGTATCTATAAGTTTTGTTGCATTTAAATTGCATGTTTTGTGGAGGAAATGCAGCATTATGATGTATTTAAAGTTGCTATACCTAATAATTCCAAATTAATGGTAATTGAGATCGCTTTCTGCTCATTTCCTCTTTTTAAATTTTAAATTTTTTAGAAACCATTCAGAGAGACAATTTTATATTTTAAAACTAACCCGAAGCAAAATTTCACAATTTTGGGCTCAGTAGTAACACAGAAATAGAAAATTTTCCAAAGTTTTTTGTTTCTGCAGTGTTTTATATAGCGACATTTTTAGAAATTATTCTATTGCGAGAATTTACGTCATGATAAATACAGCCATGTCAATTTTTATGTTTATATTCCTAACAATTCCATGTACTTCGTTACTTAGATCATCTTTAGAACTTTTTCCGCGGATGCGGATGACGTTATTCTGTACAAAATAAAAGCGTGTGTATTAAGTCTTAAAACTTAAATATGTTTTGCACTATCCATATTTATATATTTTATTTTCATCGAAGGTGACACTGAATACTGAAAAAAGAACAGACTCCCCGTTTTCTATTTTTTTCAATCTTTGTGCAGTTTCGCCTTAAAAGTGAGATTTGTTGCAAAAAAATATAAATAGCTATGAAAACAAACCTGATGAACGTTTATGCTTATTTGTACAAATAAATATGGCACAGATGTCATATACGAACCCAGGTACCTAATTGGCGCCAAAGTGGCGCTACTTTGCCTGACATGATAACCACTGGCCGCTCGTGACTGTCATGTTTTTGGGCACTAAATGCATGGCGGACATTATTATTCTTTTCTAACCATTATTTTTTGAAAGAAAAATATTACCTTATTTAATGGTTGAATATTCTGCCAACAAATATGGCAAAGATTTCTTTTAAAGCAACAGCGGTAAGAGAACAATAATCTGGCCGCTATGGATTTAGTGGCCCCCCAAAATGGCAATCACGAGCCAACACTGATGTAACCATATATAACGCTATTATAATTTTTTTGTTCTATAATGATATCATTTATTGATTGTTATTTCATTTTAAAAATAATAGAAAATGTTTTGTTTATCACTTTATTTTTTTTTCATATTGAAATAAAAAATAACGGCTATTATAGCATACTATATGTAACTGGTATTCGAAAACAACATTTTCGCCAAATTGGCATAAAAAATCACGCCAAAACCCGGTGCGTTTATGGCATCTGTGCCATAAATATAATCATTTTATTTAATATCATTGCTTTTTATATACAATTTACTTTTGTTTGTATATAAAAATAGGTAAGAGACCTGTTAACACAAAATAAATTGTATAAATCTTTTAAAAAATGCTTGAGTATATGAAAAATTGAATAAGATGCACGAAAATACGCATAAAAAGCTTACTTGTCTCGCCAATCCTATTTTCTCTACCTCGCCAAGGCCCTCAAACAGGAAAAGTACCAATTTCATTTTTAAAGACTAAAAAGAATTAATATAAATGGAAATTGCTTTTTTAAAAACCATGCTTTAATTAAAATTCACAAAAAATTAGAAAATATTTATGTTTTTTAAATGAACTAAATAGTAGAAAGGTCTTGCAAAAAACCTTAAATGCACGGAGTTTAAATTTAATTCGGTGAGTTCAAGTATGGAAGATAAATGGATTTAAATGGGAATTTTGCCAAGTTAGCGAGCTATCTCCAAGTTGGCTTCATATATAGAAACTTTTTTGTCGCCAAATTTCGCCACGTTGGCCAAAGTTTGAAGATGTCGTGGTAACCGTAACCCTGTCATTAGTACTTTTCTACAAATGCTCATTTTTGAAGCTAATTCTGATTTCTCTGTAGAAATTCAAACGTAACCATTAAGTAATTCCCCCCCCCCCCCTTAGGGATCGAATTAAAAAAAAATCAATGTCCAATTCATATATTGCCCTCAGGAATACATATATATGCCAAATTTCAAAACTCTATTTCAACAGGAAGTGGGTGAAAAAATGAATCACAAGATTTGAGTGACACAGACAAATATAAATGTAAGTTAAAAGAAAGCATGTAAAAAAAAAAAAAAAGAAAGAAAAAAAAGAAAGAAAATAAGAAGAAATGATGCTATAAAGCAAAATATTTTATTAAACATCATATAATTGTTTCTAATTTTCACACGCGAAATATAAGGTATGCTGTTGGCGATTAAAAAATACTATTGAGAGATTATCGCAAAATCTCAAATCAAAGTTTTTATGCCTTTTTTCTTTTAAATGGGAAAACAAACAGATTTCTTTTCCTGTTTTATTAGGTGCGTTCGTAATTATATAAATACGTAGCGACTATAGTCGTGGTTCAGTCCATCCGTCTGTCTGTCCGCATATAACAGAGCATAAAATACCCAACCGAATGGTCAGAAATTTAAAATATAAGATTGTTGCAAAATTTTGTCGAGCCATTTCAAATTTTATGACATCGGTTGTATAGTTTAATTACAGGGACAGTCAAAAGTTTTTCTTTACATTACGACCAATGGGAAAAATTATTGCAAGTGCATTTTAATGATGTTACAGCCTTCCGAATGGTCTGAAATTTTAAAGTTATAATTGTTGTAAAATTTTGTCGAGTCATTTCAAATTTTAGGAAAATCGGATGTATAGTTTAATTACAGGGACAGTCAAATTTTTTCTTCACATTACGGCCAATGGGAAAAATTATTGCAAGTGCATTTTAATGATGTTACAGCTTTCAAAATGGTCTGAAATTTTAAAGATATAATTGTTGCAAAATTTTGTCGAACCATTTCAAATTTTAGGAAAATCGGATGTATAGTTTAATTACAGGGACAGTCAAAAGTGTTCGGGTAATGGGGAAAAAATTATTGGGAGTGCATTTTAATGATGTTAAAGACTATGTACTTTATGAAGTGCAAAAAATTATACATTCAGTACAATATGGGGTGCAAAAAATAATTATTAAACTTGTTATAGTACGAACGCATCTCATTTGCCACGTTTGATGAGCAATTTCCAACTTGTTTATTATATAATTTTTAAACGGTTTGGAACTTATTTTTCATAGTAGGTGCATTCATTAGGCCACCCTCATAGCTACATTCTGGTGCAATCAGAAACGAAATCCGACAAATATTTTTTGAGTTATGCTTGACGAAAGTTTTTTATTGGGCTTTTTTTTTTAGTAGGACATGGCGTTAATATCCATCGTAGCTGTAATGTGTCCTGACAGTAATATTTCGCTGAGTATTAGCCTTCGCTTTGCTCAGACAATTATTATTATTATTATTTAATCGTATTAAAACAATTTATTTACTATATTTCGAAAATATACTATTTGTTTGCACTATAACTTACATTTCCCATTGATTCTGAGGTGGATATTTCAATTTAGTGCTTATTTGATGATGAAAGACCTGCATCAAAATTCTAACAGGGAATTATACATAAATATTTTCTTTGAGATGCAAGCTACGAACATTTCTCAGTAAATTTTTGCAATCTAAATGATAAATTCACATTAGTTTTGTTGACCCTGACGCTGGATCCCTTTGGTGTCGTATTAGTCCAAATGCGTCAATAGGCAGAGGACCCAATTACGGAAGATTACTTAATATGTTAAAATATCCGCATTAGTGAACGTATTACAATTAATATGCAGAGGGACATGAAATAAAATGCCTAAATGAGTTAAGCGGTTTTTGACAAGAAAGATGGAATCCTAACATCAAAAAATTAAGAAATGATGCCATGATCTTAAAGAATTTTTCATTTCTCGGTCAGAATCTTCCGTTTTGGCGAAAGATTAAGTAAATAAATTAAATTATAAATAAAAGTAACAAGTGGCAATTCTTAGCAGACATTTAAGGGCGACCAAACTGGTCTCCAGAGGCGGTTAGTAATAGTATAGTTCAGGGGCGCCATTTCAGAACTTTCTTGGAGGGGGGGGGGGGGCAACCATTTTTTGAGGGATTCTGTATAGCTAAGTTTAGGATCCAAGTGTTCTACCTCCCACCCCGTATGAGAAACCTTTACAGATTTATGCTTACAATAACAGTAAAAACTTCGAATACCGAAACTCAGAACCAATGAAATATTTCGTTTTAAACAGGTTTCCGTCTTAGAAGGTAAATTTTAATATATTGGACATAATTTTTTTTCTTTTTAGACACGATTCTATTATAGACAGGTTTCATTTCTACAAGTATCCTCATCGACTGTTAAACAATCCGCTCCATAGTATAGCTCTGAAAAGAGATGTATTAGAGTAAAACTTGTGAAAACGAAACCTGCCTATAACAGATTTCTTTCTAGAAGGGGAAAAAATCAAATTTCGTTGAAAAAACATCATACAATTATACTTGCTGAGACGGAGACCTGTTTAAATGGAGCTTTTTTCTGGTCTCTTTCGAAATTTTACTTACAGGGACACCATTTCATGAGTTTTCTGACGAAGAAGAAGGAAAATTTTTCTTAGAGGAACAGGGAACGTGGAAAATTGCAGAACTGCACAAATTACGCAGAAAGAAAATCCCGCACAATAAAAAATGCTCTACGTGATTTTGTCTTTATAGCTTCTTTCACAAGCATGTGATTATTACACATTTTTTTTTAATTTTCGTGAAAGTCCGTGATTTTTCTTTCTTTCAAAATCAGTAAAATCAATTCGTCAATGGGTCGCAGAAAAAAAATCGCGAGTCTTGGAAATTTTGAAAACAAAAATGTCTCCAAAAGGGTCGCTTAAAAATCGTTAATTTCTTCAAACGATCGAGGAAAAAATTGCTAATTTCATCAGAGGACGCGAAAAGAAATACAGATTTCGTCAAATGATTGCACCAACAGAAATCTTGAATTTCGTAAAACTATTGTGAAGAAAATCCTGAATTTCGTCAAAAGATTGCGCAAAAGAATCGCGAAAATTCAGTCGAAAAATCGCGCAATAAAATAGAAGAAAAATTTGTCAAACGATCTCTTAATAAGATCCAAAATTTTGTCTAACTCTTGCACAAAAAAATCAAACATTATTAGTCGGTGGCAGAAACAAAATCGCGAATTTCAATAAATGATAGGGATAAAGAATCGTGAATTTTGTCAAACAAATATCGAATTTCGCCAGTTGGTCGCGGAAAAATATTGTGAATTTCGGCAAGTGCTCGCGCGAAAAAAATGTATTTCGTATAACGCTTGCAGAAAAAAATCGTAAATTCCGTGAATCGATCGCGGAAAAAATCGCAAATTTCGTCAGATGATCGCGAAAAAAATCATGAAATTCAATCAGTCATAAGATAATCAGCCAACGAACGTCTTGAATAGATCACGAAATTTGCAAATTTTGTGATCTATAAGTATAAGAAAATTTTCGTTAGTGATTTTCTGCAAGTAAAGGTAAAGCGTTAATTGTTTCGGATAGTGTTTTCACTATTATGAGATAGTTTCAATTTAATCCGATTTTTCAAAGAAAAATCAAAGGAAAAGAAGTTTTTCTAAATATTTTTCAGATAAAAAAAACTACATATTTGAACATTAATGAATACTATGTTCTATATATATCTTCATTTTTCTACATAAAAGGTAAAATGTATAATTGATATTCATATAAAAAGCACAAATAAATCCACAAGAATTACCTTCATGTGCATGCATATAATTTAAAATTATTTAAAATACATTAGAAAAACCCAGAACATTTTCAGTTATCGAAAGACCGTCATCAGTGGGATTTAAATATTATTATTTTCTTTGCGCTTATTCGAGAATTGGCTAGAAGAAAATCATTGTGATTGTTGTGTCAATGATTTTGACGAGGTTTTCCATGATCAATTTGCACACAGCTGAGAAGCAACTAATAAAAAAAATTCTCACATGTATTTTTGAATTAATTAAAGTGCTCATTAAAGATATATGTCTCACCTTGAAGTAGTTCGAATAGTAAGGCTTTAGGATTTTTTTTTTCATAATTATTAATTTCTATGCATAAGCACTTATTTTAGGCATATGTTTTCATTGCAATCAAATCTGATAAGTTATTTTAGAGTTTGAGAAATATTCTAATGTTTGTTTCAGTCTGACATTTGATTAGGGATTCACCGAATATTCGGTATTCGGCCATACTACGGAATATTCGGTTAGGCCAAATATAAAACTATGCGGTTTGTCGAATATTCTGCTTGGCCGAATATCAAACTATTCGGTCTACCGATTATTCGATTTGGCCGAATATCAAACTATTTGCCCAAACCGAGTACTTAAAAAACCTCTTAAAAATATTTTTTAAAACGTTACAGAACTTCTACTTTTAACTGTCAATTAATAAAGATATTCAGAATAATTAGAATCTTTAAATAAAAGAAAGTGATTTTACATTATTTATTTGTTGTTTTAAAAATGTCAATTAAAAAAATTAACCCTTAATGACATATCATTTGTTCATGGGAATTATTAAATGTAGAAATGCAAGTTACTGAGCATTGTCTGGTAAATAATCCGTTTCTTGCTTTTTCGCAAACAGGGTGTTTCTAAACAATATGAAAAAAAAGATTCTGGTGTAATAGTAGGCATCAAAACAGGCAATTTTTTGTTCAGTAAATCAGGATCGCAATTCTATTATTCAGTCAAAAATACAGTGTATCCCCAACTCAAACTTTAATTTTCTTTTGTTACTTTAACAGTAATGAAGGTATTGTAACTATATTGTCAACAGAGCTACTTTAATTTCTGTGAAATATGATAACATGACGAGAAGTGCTGGAAATAGCAACCATTCATATCTAAACAGCACTGAGCTAGACATTATTGTATTAAGGATGCATCTAACAATACTTATACTGTACCACTGGCCAAAATCCGGTCACTTCCTAGGATATCATCACATTCTATACAAGCAAATTAATGTGATGCAAATTTCGCTAAAATATCTTCATTTTTATACAGTTATAAATGAAAATTCTACTACGGCTTGTACACCTTTCATTTTTGATGAAAGAAGTGGAATGATATGTAGCTTCTTGTACAATATAAGAGAATTATTTTCATTTGTTTGAATTAATTGAAGAAGGCATGGAATTTAAATTTTGTTATCTAAAAATTTTTTAAACCATCCTCTCCTTAAATAATAACTCAAAATATTCATTTTTTAGTACAAAATTTATTTATAAACATAATCTTGTTTGTCAAAATGGAAGTATCTGTGCTAAATATTATATAAAATTGTTTAAAATTTCACTTTTTAACGTTAAACACGGATATATAAAAGAATTTGGTGAGTAATATTCGGTATTCGGCCTAACAGTTACTATTCGGTTGGCCGAATATTCAGTATTCGGTTTACCTGCAGGCCAAATATTCAGCATTCAGCCAAAATCACTATTCGGTGCATCACTGCATTTGATGGCTGATAAATTTTCTGAAATATCAAATTCCTTGGGGGGGGGCTATAGCCCCCCTCAAATGGCGCCCCTGGTATAGTACACTTTTAAATATATGGGTAAAACGCACACAGTTATTACATTTTGCTGAGGACACACCTTTCCATAAAATTAAAATATAGTAAAATCAACTACAAAAAGTAAACCCTTGAATTTGGTCGTTAATAATTTTCTTCTCTTTTTTACAAGAATCAAGTGACAACAGGATTTATACAACTAAAAAAAAAACGTGATTACTTTTGTGTTCAATATTTTTATGTTTTTTTTTTTATTACTGTTTACATTAATACACATAAACTTTTTATTTCATTAATACTAAAAAGATGTTAAATAAAAAGCACAACAAGGTTTTAAAAAGCTGCCCACATGTTTCCACTTAACAAAAACTTTTATCAAGACAAATCATAATTCTTTACAGTTGTACAATCTATAATGCCATAATTTTAAATTCTAACATTCAATTTTTTCATGTCCTTTTTCGAAATTACCCAGGTTATTCTATTTTCTCTTAAATTGATGTTTATTTCATGCATGTAACAATAGATAATAAAAATTATTTATATTGAATATATATTTATTAACCATGTTGAAACCATTAATAACTATGTTGAATGTATAGTTATTAATAAAAATCGCCTATGAATGTGGAGGCACTTGCATTAAAAAAAAAAACTTATTTTTACCGAATGATCAAATCTGTATTTTTGAGAATAATGTCCGAGTACTGTACAAAAGATATTTTTGATCTTTCAGCCCAGCCATAAAATGGAATAAATCATTAGATAATCGTCCTTTGAATGTTAAGCTGTATAAATATAATTTTTAGATTTATAGCCGATGTACAAGAAACCTAAAACCTGAGAATGTTGGAACATTAAAATTGTCACGTCTTCAACATTTATATTTATTATAGTTTAGGGAAAACATACATTAATGTAGTTTCTTCCAAAACATTTGAAATAAGATTTAATTTTACACCAATGAGTAATAAAGTTTTTGTACTGAACTTTTAATGTCTTACATTTCCAAAAAGTATTTTTGAGATCTCATTAGCTAAATAAACTAAATTAAGTTACGAACTTACGTAATATTGTATAAAGTTTTACAGTTTAAAAATTTAAAATAAAAAAAAACAAATGCTTAGTTACTCTTCAATTTTTATTATCAATATGATTTGTTTCTCATTTAAAGATTCAAGTTATGATACTTATGTTATATAATTTAATACATTAACTCATTTTTTACGATCGATTTTCAATTTAGCTATAGTCTCGGTCGGAAATTTTTTTGGCCATGAGACAGAAAAAACCGCATTGGAATCCTATTTCGTAGATTTTATGTTGCTTACTTAAAAAAAAAGGATATTGAAATCAGGTTTTTCAGATTTTTATATTGCTTACATTAAAAAAAAAAAAAAAAAAAAAAAAAAAAAAAAATCTTCGAGGTTTTTAGCATACCTAAAGTCAAAATTATGGAAAATAGAAAAAAAAAGTAAACGTTAAATTAAAAATAATAGGACTATACGTCGATATCTTATCTATATTCACAGAAATATAAAATATACAGATAACAACCGCGGAATTTAACACAACGTGTAAATAGAGACGCATTCTTTTTAAAAGATGGCATGCAACGCCTATCGCAAGCGCACAAAAAAAAGCAAAACTAAGACATGCGAAGCCCGCCAAGAAGTGGTTAAATTGAAAAGATTTTTAATCAAAAACAAATAAAAAATTTCTCAAGTTAATATTACATATTATGATATTGTTGGTTCATATTTTTTAGTAAAATAAACGCGATTTAAAATGATTAGCAAAAAGAGCACGTAATAGTTAAATAACATCGCAAAATTACACAAGTGTGCAAAATTTGGGTTGTGTCAAGTTTTTTGGCTTTTGATAATTGATTCTTATGTATTTTGTAGTGCTGAGTCCGAAAATTACTTTCATTTTTCACTACCACATAAGGGGTTTTCTCATATAGTAAATTTCAAACTTAACCCCCATTCTAAATTCAAAGTGAACCACTCACAGCACACATCGGACCTGTGAATCCACAGTATAAGCCAAAATGTTGAATAAATTATTGAAATAAATTAAATTAAATTAAATTAAAAAAGGTTTACAACAAATTTATAGTAT
The DNA here is from genome assembly GCA_963932465.1 of Maratus speciosus. NCBI lineage: Eukaryota > Metazoa > Arthropoda > Arachnida > Araneae > Salticidae > Maratus > Maratus speciosus. Next base: position 373,481,694 of record OZ010788.1, on the reverse strand, counting down.
CAGATTTTTTTTTTTTTTTTTTTTTTTTTTTTTTTTTTTTTTTTTTTTTTTTTTTTACTTTGAAATTGGGGACTTGTGAAAAATCTGACATTATGATTAAAATGAATGTTAATCTCGGATTCAGCGTTGAAAAATACCTATAAAGCAATTATTAAAAGTTAAAAAATTCAGCCACCTACTTTATTTTTTAGTATCACATTTACGCTATTATTTTTTTACTGTTTATCTTTGAAATTTATAATTTTCGAAAAGTGCTGGCGTGATGGTTATAAATTAAAGTCATTATTGAATTCAGTGTTAAGAAATACACAAAAATCAATTATTAAAAGTTAAAAAAATCATCGCAGGCCTCTGATATTAAACTATCACTTCAGAAAATCAACAGAAGTAAAGTTTTCTAGATTTTAAATACTTTTTAATTTACGAATCAATTTATGTCTAAATAATCTACGTTAAATTAGAAAATTTATAGATTCCCTTTTCAATAATTTATGTCTCACTTGCCAATTATTAAAAATTAATGCTTTTTTTTTTACTTCTGCAATTTGTGTTTTTCTGAAATAAAATGTGTAATCAAATTATTGTGTTGACATTCAACTTTTTTTTAGATAGATCTGTTTTATTATATAGACAAGCCCTACAAAATAAATTACATACATTTATAGACATTTTTACAAATTATGTAGACCTCAATATATAATTTTCTTTAGATTTCTTTGCGCATGTTAAGCAATGTGAAAAAAAATCACAAAAGATTTTTGATGATTATCACGTAACAATTAACAGGAAAATTGATTACACAAACTTACTCTAACATCGTATGTATTAAATACAAATTAAACACAAATAGAATACATTTTAGCGATTCTGGTCGCAAAATATCTAGGCCTCGTCCTTACGTTGCGACTGATAGGCAGTATGACCAATAAATAACGGCAGATTTAAACGAAACAAACTAAATATTCCTATAATCATAACGCAAAACTATATTAATTGTATATAGTGAGATTCAGATGGACTTAATTTTTTTTTCGTCGTATTCAACCCAGGGATCTAACATGGACTAACTGTGTTACAGAACAGATGTGAAAATCATTTTTTTTAAAACTTTTTTCCGTAATATATATTTCATATTTAATATATACATATTAATTTCCCATTAATTACAAAAAGAGTATTTATATATTAAAAATATCAATAATGTATTAAAATAAAACTTTGGAATTTTTTAAAAGCGATACTTTCGTATTAATTATTTCAGTCGAATAAGTGCATAGTTCGATTACGTGTCTCTTAAATTTGTGTTTTATTTATATTATAATATTTTAAAGATTAATTTATTGATGGGGTTTTAATTTCGTTCTCGATTAATAGCAGAGAACAAATACTTAATTATTTATTTTTTTACTATTATATCATTTAATATTAATTATATCATTAAAAATGTTTTAAGTTAAAACTGTTTTATCTTTCCTAATCGGTCTAAACAGGGTAGTAGATAGATTTAAAAGTTTACCTTTCTGAATATTAATCCAAAAGGCATACATATTTATTAAACTGTGATACATTTTTTATAAAAAATATATTTTAAATTAACTTTTTTTCTATTCGTCGGTGCAAACGTTAACATGGATCGATAACATATATGATAAATTTATATTTTATTTTATTTTGTTTTATTGGTTCTATTTTATTGGTATTTTAGCCGAGCGTAAATCTCGCAAATAGCAACTTTAATATTTCGCGTTTATAAATTAAAAACAATACATTGACATTAGAATGAAATGCATTAATTTATGATATTATTTGTTTTTTTTTCTGTTTAGAATGAAAGTAGTGACATGAATGTTATTTCAATGAAATGAGTAAATGTTTTTTTATTTAAAAAAAAAATGTAGTGTGAATATGATATGGGAACAGTATTTGGCGATTTATCACTTGTGCATAAAAGTACTGTTACATTATACTTTAATGTATTTATATATTTATTCATGAAATTTTTATTTAATTGTAGAAAATTATCCGATACAAAGGCTAAACTGTTTATATTGTTTTAAATGAAAATTGGTTATTATTCTTCCAAATGTAACCTGCACGCGACGGAGATAAAAAATATGTACCTTGAAATTATTTTAAATGCCGCAATAGATTAGTAAATTGAGATACAGTTTTCCAATAAACTGTATTCGAAAGTACGTTTCATACCATATACGAAAGTGTAAAAATTGTAAACCTGTGATGTTTAGAAGTTTAACAAATTGCAGTACAGAAAATTACAAAAACTCATCTTCAAGTGTAGCCATCCACAAAATGATGCCAATTGTTACGGACATACACATTTGTTCTTTGTTATATAGATAATGAATTTGAAAGGAGAAAATCTAAACTTAATAAAAAATAATAAAAGTAATGTTAAATAAATGTTATAATAAAAAGATCTACCTGCTTTTAAACTACAAAATGAGTTTTCTGCTGTTATATCTGGTTTTTTATTAAATTTTCAAAAATTTTATAATGTCAGAAGCAAAATTTAACCGTTTATACTACGCAATAAAGCATTTTTTTAAAATTCATACCGTTAACATTTTAGGCAATATTCTTCTAAAAATTCAGATATGAATTTTGATCACAATAATAAATGAGCACTTACTTACTAGACTCTCATGAAGATTCCTAAAATTGAAATCTTTAAAACGCATTCACCGTATATCCCATTTTAGCAAAATAAAATTCGTAGTGATGATTTTCAAAGCACATTCCTTCATTTTCTTCGATACGGTTACTTGATAATTGATTTAGTTTTGAGGATCAATGGAGGGCAAAAGGTAAAAATGCGTCCAATTAGAGATTTAATAGCAAGGTAAAACTTATAATATTTCCAGCACTACTTCTTGATTTTCTATTTGCCTATCATCAATTATTTTATTATAAATATACCTGCTTTCTATGTCAATCAGTATTGAGAAAAGTTTTCTATAAGGAAAACTTTTTAAAAATAAAATACATTTTCGCAGAATTTAAAGATAAGGATATAGAAAAATTATATTATCAGAGGTATTTTCCATTTATAGAAACACTAGACTATAACGTAAACAACTGAACTCAAATAAAAAGTAATCAATTTAAATTAAAGGAAATAACTATTAAAGTAAAAGAAATACTGTTAATGAAAATTATGCAAATTTAAGGGCATATTTTAAAAATATATTAATGTGAATCATTTAAAATCGTATTATAAGTCCATTAGACATTTACTGTTTATTGGTGTCACTTTAAGTAATTAAATTAACCATGATATAGTATATAGTAGCATAAATTAAAGTCTCCGGGGCTATAGATATTTGCCTTTATAAACCTGTTGAAAATCCTTACTCTGTGCCAATGTATGTCCATTTAATGAAAAAAAGCCATTCTAGATCACACAATCATTTATTTAAAACTTGCAGTTGAGAAGAAAGTATGGAAATATTATTATATGTTAAGAATTGTTAAGAATTAATTTCTATTATTTTAGAAAAATAAATAAATTATGTTCGTCTGTGTTTTGATCTTTGGAAAAATAATATATTAATTTCACCAAAATAAAATTTATAGTTTTATGCACGTTTTTTATTTTATTTTAAACGTTATAAATTTAAAAACTAAGTAAATAGTTAAAGAAAGTACATATATTTATTTGAAAAAGAAATGTACTTTGTTAATTTATATTTAATCAAATTCTTCGAATCAGAAATGAGGAAATAATTTTAGCACCCTTTTTAGTAAATCACGTATATGCTCTTTTGGCTTAACAGAAATTGCGAAGTTTATTATTAAATGTACAATTCTGTTAAAGCTTGATGAAGTATGCTAGTTTTAATTAAAATTACAGTATTTAGAAATATATAGGATACAACCTAAAGTTAAGCCTTTGAAAAATTGTAAGGGCCTCCCGAATTAAACTCCGTAAAATCTCCTTAAATTCATTGTACTGCTGTAAGAATGGGTGAAGTCAAGCTGCGGTAGCGAAGTTGAATTCTGTGACAAATTTCTGTAATTATTTGAGAACTTAATTCCGAAAGGTATTTAATTCAGGAGAATATTTCTTAGAATTTGTCACTTAATTTAAATATTTTGTTGCTCTAATTAATATATATATAGTATATGTATATATATATATTATTTTTGTGACATTTCAAAATAAATGTATCTTATATATATATATATATATATATATATATAAAAGATATATATATATATATTATATTTGGTATATATATAAAATATATATATTTTTTTGGTCTTGACAGGTTGTTTGGGGAGCGTTGTGCACATAAAAACTGGTTTTGGCCCCGCAGTTGCATGTCGCAAGTGCATGCCGCCTGTCTCCATGGATTCAATTTCTTCTGGCTTTAGTTTGAATGTTTTTAAAGTTTGCCGTTTTTATAGTATGTTGTTTTTGAAGTTAGTTGTTTTTAGTTATTTTGTTGTTGTCATTTGGTTTAGTTTATTTATTGTTGGATCAGTTCCGTAGTTTCGAATTTTTGGTTTGGTTTTTGGATATATATAATCTTTGGTCATATTTTAATTCTAACTTGTAACAGAGTATTTTGGTCGTGAATATTCAAACTTAAAATAAAATTACATCAGAAAATGATGAATGCGACGAAATAAAGAACTGCGCTGCATGGAAAAAATTATATTTATATAAATCATGTTCTTGAGAAAAATCAGTATTGTGGATAATAACATTTAGTATATGCTATATAACACAACGGAAAAAATGACAATTATAGGATATTTCAAAAATAAAGAGTAGATTTCAATAAGGTTTTTCATCAAACTGCATAAAAAGAAACCCATTTTTCACACCAGAGAATACCGGAAATAAATTATGGTGTATTGCTTTATAGTAAGAGCAGTTTGAAATCAAATTTGTGAAAAAAATCTTTTTTTTTTTTTTGATATTTTGTAATCTTTATTTTTCCCTTTCTAAATTGTACATTACTGTTGCTTCTACGAAAACATGAAAAAAAAATTAAGAAATTCAGTTTATTTGTAACTTACATAGCTGTTACATATATAAACTTTAATTTCAAATTTCTGAATATCTTGTTTTTATACTTTTCTTTTACCTTTTTACAGAATCTAGTACATATTATTAACTGTAATTTTGGCCTAAATATTTTACACGTATCCCTGATCAGTCAGTCTGAAGTGAATTTTTGTTACTAAGATATGTACAAACTCAAAATACACAATGTGAAAGTTAAAACATGAATACATTAAAATGATTCTCAGTTTTTATTACTAAAATATGTGCTAAAAATATAATTTACAGGTTTTAAAACGTTAAAACCAATAATCAGATGGTAAAATCTTCCCGATCGCTTTCGACCAAACCCTGGTCATCATCAATGGGGTGAAAAATGAGAAGAAGACCTTCAGAATGCATACCGCTATAAATAACGCAGGGCGATTCCAAAAACTGTAAAAAAGAGGGGGGAAGGGGGAAGGGGGAAGACGGATGAGTCCATACAGCTACATTGATCATTCCAATTCAAATATTCCATTGACTCGAAGTAGACTAAACCAAATGCTCGGTATATGACAGGACAATGTATCATTAAAAGTGTTTCTACCTCTCGTTAAAATTGCAATAGACTCTCTCAAAATGCATGTGTTAAATTGATTTGTATGTGTGATGATCTGTGCTTTACTAAAAAGGATGCCAATATCAGCTTCTAAATTTAACCGAGCTAAAGCTGTAGATGGTTTCCCCTTTCCTATATCAGCCATATGTTCTTTCAAACTTTCCTGTAGCCTTCTGGTTGTCATTCCAATGTATGTAAAAGTTCTATTATTATTTTTATATCTGAATGGGATCATATAAATTCCTGCTTTGTCATATGAATTTACCGGATCAACTTTTCTGTGAACTAGATTTTGCAGTTTAGCTGGAGGTTTAGCTATTATTGCTACATCATATTTTTTTAATGCATACCTAATTATCGCATAAAGTTGAGGAACGTAATCAATACTGCAAAATTTTGAAAACTGCGTACTCTTATTTATACAATTCCTGCTTTTAAACTCATGAATTACTTTATTGATAAATTTTCTCGGGTTTTCTCGGGTAGAGTTTTTTACCATCTGATTATTGGTTTTAATGTTTTAAAACCTGTAAATTATATTTTTTAGCACCTATTTTAGTAATAAAAACTGAGAATCATTTTAATGTATTCATGTTTTAACTTAAAGTATTAAGGTGAATGTGTCGTTTCTCTTACATATAGTTTTCTATATATATTTAACGCAATGTGAACTTAAAAAAACATTTTTAACAGTTTTATTAAAGTTTTATAAAAAGGCGACGAAAATAATAAAATAGATGTTAATACTTTAAAATATACATATTATTTTAAATTTCTTATCACTTTAGACTTGTAATTCCCACGGCCATCGTCGGAGAGTATTTTTCTAGTTAATTGTTATTCCATTAATACAAATACATCACTTTGGTTTAACCCTTAAATGCCGGGTGTTGCTTTTTGGCAACATACCCAATTTAGGCTCTAAAATACTATTAGAATAATATTGAAGCTTTAATGTCTAATGTTGCCAATAAAATACATTCTGAAAATATTATTAAATTGATTTTCAACATGTAGAAGGCAACACTTGTGCTATTTAAGAATAAAGATAGATTTATTTTTTTCAATCGTTGCTACTTGTTCTTTTTGTTTTGTTTGGAAGCTTGCGAAATACACTATTTTGTTCTGCAGTGAGCAAGTAAAATTTATTTCTTATTATAGCTCCTAAAATGCTTGTGTGTTTAATATTATAGAATTTTATCAAGGAAAATTATTTTTTTATTTAAAGACCAGTATTGCCGATTAGTAACAAACAGTGTTTTAGCCGTAAACCAAACTTAAAACAAAATATGATTTTTTAAGTATTTTCCCCATGAGAATTTTGATTACATTTCCATGAGTTTTCCCATTAAGTATTTTACCATCCGAAAAACATTATTACAATGATTTTTGAAAAATCAGACATTTAAGTTTTAAATGGGAGATTCAATAATTATTAGGGTAGTTTGAAGTAGAAGTAGCAGTACCTTGGATTAACGTATGTCGAGAAAAGTATTTAACTGCAGTTTCTTTTATTTTGTTACAATTCTTTTATCACATATGTCACTTTCATTCTTAAATGAGTAGCTGGACAGTAGAAGTAGCAGTGTTTCGAATTAAATTTCCATAGAGGAACATTTTTAACTACAGTAACATTAATTTTAATAGGCCACTTTGCTCAAGTTTTCAGGATTTCTTTTCAGGATATCTAATCATATTGTGGATATTGTATGATAGGGCGTCATTACATACTTGATTACTTTTACATAGTATTCCTGTTGATTCTCTGATTGTGGATGCGTACTAATTAGATGTTGGGTACATAATATTTGCTTAATCAAAATCGTTTGTGACATTCGGATTAAATCTTAAGCGTGACAGAGTTGTGGATTTGGCGATAACATTTTCTATCTGCTTTGTGCCTTTTGATTCTTTCTTCGAGAGATTTTTGCCATCCCTATGTATTCCATTGTTGTATTGCTACCAGATCTAAAAGAAATAGCATATAAACCAGCCAATACATACATCTCTCGGTGTCGGGTCTATTTTCATACAATATAATTTTTTTTAAACTCTCTTGGTATACGGGCTATTAAATTTATATTGTGTTTCATTAATACATACTATAACTTCTAATACAGACCTGGAGAATTTGTGACCATTATATGTTTTATTTCTTTATGGCTTACTTTCTTGAAATTTTCATGAAATCCGAATTCATAGATGCGTTTATTAATCAGGTAAAAGAAACGAAATATGTAAATATCAATCAAATAATTATCAATCAATATCCACAATATATTGTTAAATATCCTGAAAATCAATCCTGAAAACTTGAGCAAAGTGAAGGATTAAAATGAATGGTACGCCAGTTAAATATTTTCTTCTGCGTAAATTTAATCTGAAACACTGATACTTCTTCTGTCCAGCTATATTCTGTCCAGCAATAAAAAATGAAAGTGACGAATTTGAACAAAGAGACGTAAAAAAAAAATGGAATTGCTGTTAAATATTTTTCTTTCTATATGTTCAATCGAAGGCTACTTCTACTTTCAAGTACCCTAAAAATACTGACTCTCCCTTTCAAACGAAATGTCGCATTTTTATAAATGTAATAATAATTATTTATAACAGTATTCTGCGATGATGATCGCGGGAATTGCAGGCCGAAATTACTAAGAAATTTTAAATAAAATGTATATTTTTAACTATTAACATTTATTTTGTCATTTTCAATTACTTTTAAGTAAAACGGTGAGCTTTTTAAAGGTCACATTGTGTATTTTGTGATTGATTCAAGGTGGAATATGGCATTTCATCTTCTGCTGTTATTTGTGTACAAAGTTTTTATTAAATAGTTTTTACGTTATTTAAGTGTGGTTTTTATTCCAAGTTTCTTAAATATATATATAACTAAATGTCATCTATTTGTAAATATGACTTCACTTTATCAAGATTTGATTATATTATGTATATAAAAAAATCAAATGAATATCTTAGGTATTTTATGAGTAATGATACATAAACTTAACATGGCAGGTATAGGGCCTTCAACTCACCATATCAATTAAAGCTCTTGTGATGCGACTAAAATCGTAACGGCATGTTTTCGCTTCCCACATGCAAGTTAGTGGATCCGCAGTTACTAATTCCACGGCTACTTCAAAGTTTCTGAATTGAAACAATACAGAAGGTTTATTTTAACTGCAATATAGTATTATAGATGGATTCCCCTATTATCACAATTATCTGCCGAATAGCACTTTGTTGCACCGATCTGGTGTTATATAAAATTAATAAAATTTCTAATGGCTTGAAATAAATGTATAATTTTGAATGAATAATGTACGAGGGTAAGTCAGTAATTAGATTCCAAAAGCCAATAAAAAAGGGGAAACCAAGATACATACTTAAAGACCTGTTTATTTCTCTGTATAATCGTCATTTACATTGATACATTTGTCCCATCTCTGTATCAGTTTTCCAATACCTGCTGCATAAAAGTCCTTGGACTGAACTCTCAGCTATCTGTTTACCTCACATCGAACATCTGCATCAGTGGTTGTAGGCTAAACCCTTTTGCAGTTGCTAATACTGTCTATTGTTGTTCACCTGTCAGCTCTAACCTTTTCCTCAACCTTCTGCATTGTTTCTTCTGTCGCAATCTGAACAGGACCTCCATTTCGTTCTTCGTCAACAATTTTGAACGCCCCTGCTCATTTGAAAAACTATTGTCTCATGAATTCGAAATTGACATCTTACAGTTGGATAGTGCGCCCACCTATTGGCCTATCTGGAAACAATTTACTTCAAACTTCCGACCTCTGATATCGGTTTGTGCCCTGCTTACTGACTTTCCTTCGTATTTTTCAAATTACAAAATAGGAAGAATAACTTTAAATGCAAGACACCCTAAGCAATCAATAAATTAAACGAAAACAGAAAGCACTAACATAGAAAAGACATTTAATGTCGTATAATCAACAGATTATTCGAAAGAATTCCAGACGAGCAAAATAAACTCAAAACAAAGGATATAAACAGGTATATATATTCAGATTTAAGAATGTGTTCTGGAGATAAAACAAAGCGTATTCATTATTTTTTCTATCACGTTCTCTTTGTGACACTTATTCTGACAGAGATTGTTATTTGGCAATTCTCCAGAGAGAAAATAAGCCCACGATCGAATTATAGAACATGACTTGATGAAAATATACGGGTTTTTGAAGAAATTTTCTTAGTCAGACAAATGTGTTTTTTTTCTTTTTCATAAAGGACTCAAATTAAATTTGTCACGGATATGTTTTTATCTACATCAAGAATTAATTTTTAGTATCAATATCAGTAAATTTGAAAGAGAGACTCGATATTTTAAAAGTGAAGCGCAAATGTGAATTTTACTTTACAGTCAGAAAAATAAGAATGCAATCTAACTCGCTTGATGAAAAATCGGTTAATGGAATATCCCGTTTATTGTAAAAATTTCCTAATGTACCATATTGTTCAATTCCGTATAAAATTCTCCATTGAATGGAATAGTATACGGTGTTACATAGCAAAGAATAATTCATAAATAATACAAGAATTAGTCATAATAACCCCGACTCCGTCCTACTTTATTCAGGTCTTTTTCTTTGGAAAATTTCCCTTTTAACCCTTAAATACCTGATTTTTCAAAAATCATTTTATTAATGTTTTTCGGCTTTAATTTTTTAAATAAATCATGGGAAAAATATTTAAAAAAATCATATTTTGTTTTAAATATGGTTTACGGCTAAAAACGTGTTTGTTACTAATCGGCAATACTGGTCTTTAATTGAAAAAATAATTTTCCTCCATAAAATTCCATAATATTAAATACAGAAGAATTTTGGAGCTATGATAAGAAATAAATTTTACTTGTTCACTGCAGACCAAAATAGGGTATTTCGCAAGCTTCCAAACAAAACAAAAATAACATGTAACAACGATTGAAAAAATAAATCTATCTTTATTCTTAAACAGCACAAGTGCTGCCATCTACACGTTGAAAATTGATTTAATAATATTTTCAGAATGTATTTTATTGGCAAGATTAGACATTATAGCTTCAAAATTATTCTAATAGTATTTTAGAAGCCTAAATTGGGTATGTTGCCGAAAAGCAACACCCGGCATTTAAGGGTTAAATTTAAAAATAATTGCACGTTCTAAATAACACGTATAAATAATGAAACCTTCTAATATTTTTAAAATTATGAAGATAAATGAATAATAAATGCTTTCTGTATTCAAAAATGAAAACAGTATGCAAAAAGCTTGGTTCTTTCAAATTTTTATTATTATTATTATTTTTTTTTTACTTTCTTCTATCTTTACCAAGAAGAAAGTATTGGATTTGTGAAAATTTTCGACTACGGTTTTTCGACAGATTTACACATTTTAGGGGACAGAGATCCCCAAAAATATGTTTTTACGAAATATCTGTCTATGAGTCTGTAACTTTGTCTGTCTGTATGTATGTGGCTCAAATTTTGCGGTCACTCTATCTCAAGAATTAATGCACGGAATTTAATAAAAATTTATATTCAGTTAGTCAGTGATATAAATTTGGGCCGATTAGTTTTTGGTATAAATCGCTCAAGAGATGGCTCTGCTATGCAGCAATTTTTACGATTTCAACAATCCTCAATTTCCAGAACTAATGCACGGATTTTTTATCAAACTTCAAATTAAGTTAGCCGTTGACATGATTTGACGTTTTGTATATTTTTGTATAAATCACTCAAAAGGTGACGCTGCTATGCTGCATTTTGCAGAATTTACACGATTTCCGCAATAGCTGTATCTTAAGAACTAATGCACGGATTTTAATCAATCTTCAGATTCAGTCAGTACTTGATATGACTTGGTGCTGATTACATCTTGGTGTAAATCGCTAAACAGGTGGGGCTGGCGTGCTGCATTTTTCACGGTAATATTGTCCAGCAATAGCTCTATTTCAAGAACTAATGCATAACTTCATATTTAGTTAAAAGTTGACAAAAATTGTTGCTGATTAGGTTTTGGTGTTAATCGTACAATAGGTGGCGCTGCAATGCTGGAATTTTCTAGATTTTTGCAATAGGTCTACCTTAAAATATAATCCACGGATTTTCGTCGAATTTCATATTTAGTTAGACGTTCACATAAGTTGTTGCTTGGTGGTTTTGGTGTAAAACAACCAATATGTGTCACTGCATTTTGCTTGTTTTACATGATTTCAGCGGTAGTCATGTCCTAAGAACTAATGCACGGAATTTCATATCCTCAGAATCCTCATGATGCGCATAAGTTGTCATTTAATTTTGGCAGTGTTGTAGCGAATTTTGAAGTATTAACATTTATGGATAGAAGAAAGTTTTGGGATTGGTACATCCGATTAATTTATTCATGGCTAAAATGATTATTTCTTAATGTTTAGTATAATTTTATATTTTTCAGGTTGCATTTGAGGGGGAGAATTTTTTTTTTTTTTTTTTTTTTTTAAGAACTAATGTTTTAAACTCATCTTAGTGTACTAATAATAATATAAGGATAAAAATTAAAATTATATAATTAAATAAATACTTTAATACTTTAATACTTTTGAAACGGTTTATAGAAATTTGCAATAAATAAATAAATAAATAAATAAAAACCTCGATAACTCTCTTAACACTTAATTGCATAGTGATGTAAATTTCCATCACCTTTTTATTTAATTTTTAATACATAAATTAAGTTCTTACAACCGCTATATTTATATAGAAATATTAATCCTCTAAAAATTACAAAAATATGCTACTAAATAAAGTTAAAAATCTATCTTAAGATTTCTGGTGTCTAATCCTTATTATAAAAATAAAAAAACACAATTCTAAAAGAATAATTCATGCAATTAAGGGTTAAATTGATTGAAGATTTTTAAAACAAACATAGACTAACATAACATAGGATATCCTACATATTTGAGTACAATACATATCGGATACTTTAATGCATTGAAAACAGTAAATATTTGAAAGCTGTTCCGTTCCTAACCCTTCTCCCTCCATCCCACCCATATATTTTTTATCGACGTTATTGTATATTTCATTTCTAATAAAAATACAGAATTTCGAAGCTCAAATTCATTTTTTTAAAATAATTAGGAATTAACAATAAAGTACCTCACCCATTAAATTTAGGATAACCAAATATCAAACTCTTAACAAAAATATCTGCAACGTATAACATCTTATCTGTGATACAAACAAAAGAAAGTAATCGTCGAGAAAGAAGTATTAGAAGAACAAGTTTCTGAAAATAGAATGCGTTATTTCAAAGACTTTTCAATTCTATATGATACTCCGTATATGTCTTTTATTTTCTTCTAGTGCCACGTAAATATGTTTTTTCTCAAACACGTACTATTTAAACTGTTTCTCCGACTTTGTGTATTTATTCAAGATCTATTTCGACTTTATAAATAAATAAAGGAGACCGTTTAAAGCACAAAACCCTTTATTTCTGGATGCAAACGAGTTTCGCTAGACATAGTGTACCGTCATCAGTGCAAAATATGATTACTCAGAGAAGAAAACTGCAGAAATATATGTAGAAGAATCGGATTCAATGGTAAAGTTTATTCGCCAATAAAATTACAGGAAATTTTAAGAAACAGACAATGTAAGAGAAGCTGACTCAAAGAAAATGTTTATTAGCCAATAGAATTATGATAGGAGATTTTAGGAAATGGGCCATGTAATAAGATTCAAAGAACAAATTTATTGGCTAATAGAACTTGAAATTTTAGAGAACAGCCAATAAGATATAATAAATGTAATGTAAAAAAAAAAATCAAGTAGAATTTATAAACATTCTGTTTTTATAAAAATTTTCCAACAATCTGACATTCGAGGAATAGCAAAATCAAAATTAATAGGATTTTTATGAATTTTGTAAATGTGGAATGCTTCAAGAAAATCAAGTTCACGGATGGAAGTGGGTTTTGCGATAATTTTTGCGGTGCTAAAGTCAAAAATTTGATTCAGTTTTCAGTAATGTTTAGAAATTACAGATTTGTTAATTTCTTCTTTCTGAACGTATTACTTCTTCCCTTTAATTAGAAATTTTAAACTGCGCTTGGTTTGTCTAATATAAGAAATACCACATTGACAACGTATAATATAGAAACTCCAGGAATTGAATATCTGGATTATATTATTGTAATTCTTATTGTAATATTCCGACTTTGCTTGCACCTCAAAGGCGACACATGAAAAGAGTACTGTTTTGTTAGATGTTTTTAAAAGGTCTTCGAGACGAAAATATTTTTTTATGTAAAAGTGATAATGAAATTTATGTAAATAAATGTACAGGATGTAAATAAGAGTACTGGGGGATAGGGGGGTAGAACTTAGTAAAATATTCAAATATCCTAGGCTCAAGTTTTAAAAATAATGAAAAATAAGAAAAACTCTCGAGTAATCCAAAATATAGTAAAAAACTCAAAATTTCCGTAAAACAAAAAAAAAAACGTCAAGGTACAATATCTCCAGTTAAAGATTTTTTTGCATCGAATCTCTGAAAAGCGAGACTGCAACATTAAGTTCAGTTGACTTATGTTGAGTCAAAAAGCATAAGATTCAGTACAGAAACAGGGGTGCATATGGAAAAAAGGAAATCAAATTAAAACCCAAATAAATCATGGAAAATCCGTAATACTGACAGTCTCGTTAAATATTTAACGAATAAAGTATTGCCATTTATATAACACCACTACAGCTTATAATATATTCATAAATCTGACAAAACAGTACTTTATGATTCCTAAATGTCTAATAGCCCTTTTTATTTAAACGTAGATAATGATTTTGGGGGAGTAGTTCAAATAGACCAATTGGCTATTTTATGATGGTGTAATACTGATCTTAGTCAACAAATGTTACTTAAAGTAACAAAAAAAAGTCCAGGAGACATTAAAATATTAAAATATATTCTAGTTTAGATCGAAGTAAATTAAAAAGCGTGGATCTATGGTACTCCTAAATTGTCTATGCTTTTTGAAAATGAGAGAAAGAATATGAAAAGAAAATCCAATCTTGTTGTTGATATAGATGTTGTTGATATAGTTGTAGTATGTTGATATAGGTATGTTGTCTCTTATAGATTGAATGTAAGATTAGGGGATGTAGCAGATCATGTTTACCTCCAAAAACTAGAGCTTTTATACAACCTATTAACAACAAAATTATATATCTTCTTATGAGCAATTACAAAACGAAAGCATTATGAAGGATTGCAGTTTACATACATTATATCACGGAATTTTTCTGTAATAATTTCACTCAATTTATAAAGCAAATTTCGATTATTTTAGCAGCTCATATGATGAAAAAAATGTGGAACATAATTTTTTTCTGAACGAATGAAAAATTTATTTAAATGCAAATTTACCAAAGACGTAAGAAATGATGATTTCACTGTGGAGCTAATGCCAAAACTAAATGATTTTTAATTAATTAAATTTTACAAAAGTCGTAAAAAATCATCTCTATAATAATAGCCCAAGTCATGTGACTGTCATCAATAGTTCCGGGTTGGCCGCTTCACTTTTTATATGCCAAACAGCCAATTTGGTAATTTATTGTTAGCCGGGCGCAGGTGATAAATCGCCAAATACTGTTCCATCGCCATCATATCATCAGTATTATAATAGTCCATCGCATGCGACTGCCGTAAATAGTTTTTCAAGAGGTAAATTAAAACAAAGCTTTGATTTTGAAATTAAATGTCATAGTTTATAGTATTATTTATTACTTTTTTTTTCTTTTCTTTTGATTCTTTAAGAAATAAGAGAAAATTGAGAGTCATAAACTTTAATAATTTCAGTTTTAAATTAAAGTTATGTATTTTAAATAAAATGAGTGAAAGTAATGAAATTAATGAAATAAGAAAAAAATACGATGGGTGCAATGTTTGGCGATATCTCACCTGCACTCGGCTAACATAAAATTACCGAGTTCATGATTTCTGTATCAGAAACTTCCGATTTGGCGAAAGATTGAGCAAGTAAATTAAAATATGAATAAAAGTAACATGATACAATGCTTAGCATACGTTTAAAGGAGACCGAACTGGTCGCCAAGGGCGGCTAGTGATTCAAATATCGAGTTAATGTCTAAATCATGGGCGTACCCAAGGGGGGGGGGGGGTGATGGGGCTACAGCCCCCCCCCTTAAATTTTCGAATGTGATATGAAAAAGTGCTGCTTTTTCGTCTTTCTTTTTTGGAAAAAAAATTAATTTTTTTCAATCATACAGCGGATTAGCCATTTTCATTAGTCCCATATTAGTCCACATTGACAACAACGAAGAGAAAGGGGGCAGACGGGGTTACAGCCCCCCCTCCTCCCGAAATAGTCGAAAAATGAAATGAAAAAATAAAAATTTTTACTTTTTTAAGGTAAATCTGTAATTTTTTCTTCTGTCATACAGCAAAATAGACATTCTCGTTAACACCATATCAGTCCACATTGACATCACAGCATAACCAAAGATGGGGAGGGGGCTGATGGAATTTCATGCCCCCCCTCTCGAAATGGTCGATAATGAAATGATAAAATATTGCCGAATTTTTTCTGCCTGTTTAAGATAAATTTGCATTTTTTCCACTATCGTTCAACAGACTATGCGCTTCCTTCGCGTAGTTCCATAGTAGTACATATTGACACCAAAGAAGAGAAAGGGGGCTGACAGGGTTACAGCCCTCCCCCCCCCCCCGAAACCAGAAATAGTCGAAAAATTAACTGAAAAAGTGCTTTTTCCTTACTTTTTTACGATAAATCTGTAATTTTTTGTTCTGTCGTACAGCAAAATAGCCGTTCTCGTTAACTCCATATTAGTCCACATTGGCATCACAGTACACCCAAAGATGGGGAGGGGGGTGTTGGAATTACAGCCCTCCTCCTCTCTAAATAGTAGAAAATGAAATGAAAAAATAGTGCTGAATTTTTTTTTCTGTCTGTTTGAGATAAATTTACTGTTTCTCCCCTATCATTCAACAGACGAGCCGCTCCCTTCGCTGTAGTTCCATATTAGTGTACAGTGACACCACGTTATACCCAAAAAGGTAAAAGGGAGCTAATGGGGTTACAGCCCTCTCTCCAAAAAGTCGAACATGAAATGAAAAAGTGCTGATATTTTTCTTTTTGTTTGAGATAAATTTGTATTTTCCCCCTATCATTCAACAGACTGGCCGCTGTCTTCTCTTTAGTTCCATACTTGTGCACAGTGGGCCCACATTATACCCAAAGAGGTGAAAAGGGCTAATGGGGTGCCCCCTTCCTTATTAGTCGAAAATGAAATGAAAAAAAGGCCGATTTTTTTTCTTCTTGTTTGAGATAAATTTGTAATTTTTCTTCTGCCGTATAGCGAAATAGCCATTCTCGTTAAATCCATATTATTCCACATTGACATCACAGCATACTGAAAGAAGGGGAAGCGGCTGATGAGCTTACAGCCCCCTCCTCCCGAAATAGTCGAAAAAAAAAATATTGCTTTTTTTTTCTTTCTGTTTGAGATAAATTTACATTTTTTTCTCCTATTATTCAACAGACTAGCCACATAGCCACAACAGACTAGCCAGTAGAAAAGGGGTAATGGGCTTACAAATCTCTCCAAAAATCGTTGAAAATGAAATGAAAAAAGTGGTGTTTTTTTTTCTTTTTGTTTGAGATAAATTTGTAATGAGATTGTTTTCTGCAATACAACGAACTAGACTTTCTGACTAGTGTCATATCAGCGCACAGTTACACCACTGTATACCCAATGAGGGGAAGGAGGCTGATGGGTTTATAGGGCCCCCTTTCGAAGTAATCAAAAATGAAAAAAAAAACTTTTTTTTCTTTCATTTGAGATAAATTTAAATATTTTTTGTGCGGCGCAGCTATTCTGGTTAGTCCCAGGTATACTAGTGCACAGTGATGCCCCAGCATACACCCAAAAAAGTCGACGGCGACGGAAGTTATGAGGTTACAGCTCCATTCCACTTCCGAAGAGATCGTAGTGAAATGAAAAAAGGGCTGATATTCCTTCTTTTTCAGATAAATTTGTTTCATTCTCTGGCATGCACGAAATTGTTTTTCGTGTTAATCCAAAATCCTCCTCAGTCCTGCGACCAAATTTACTTGGAACCACGAAATCAATTTTCAAATGACTGAAAAATCGCTCCATACCTGTTTTACGGGATAAATGAAAACGTATATGATCAGTTCAAGAGACCTACAAGTAAATTCGACAAATCTAAAAGTAGTTTAATTTAAGGAGATTTTTAATTTTTCTCATAGTCGGCGGGCACCAAGATTGTCAATGCGGAAGTATGTTAATGCACAGTAACACTACAGCTAATCACAAGTCGATTTCGGGTAAATCGGAAAACCGGAGGTGCGGAAGAGTGACTGTAAAAGCAGCTTATTAACTTTCATTTTTCTGTCGCATCTCCATGCCAAAAATTTGTGTTTTTTCCACGGTTTTATGATATAATTTTCGTTTCCTCAGCAGTCCTTTCGTTTCCTTTGAAAAAATTCGCTTTTTCTGCGGCTTTTTGCCGAAATTCGCGGGTTTTTTTAACACTCCTTCGTGAAAATTTGCGTTTTTTCCATGGTTCTGTGACGAAATTTGCGTTTTTTTTTCGTGATCATGTCGAAATTTGTATTTTTTCCGCGTTTTTCGTCGGGTTTTTGATAAAATTCAAGTTTTTTTCGATGATTTTTGCCGAAATTCGCGTTTTTTTTTGTTTTTTTATTCGAAATCCTTCGTCGAAATTTGCTTTTTTTCCGTGGCTTTTTTGACGAAATTCGCGTTATTTTCTCGTCATTTTGATGATGAAATTCGCTTTTTTCTGCAGTTCTTTGACGAAATTCACGTTTTTTGCGGCTGTTTAACGAAATTCGCTTTTTTCCGCCGTCTTGTAACGAAATTCATGTTTTTCTGTGGCCCTTCTTTGTGACCCTGCTTTTTCTTTTTTGCGATCCTTAGACGAAATTCGCATTTTTTCCGTTTCCCTTTGACGGAATGCGTGTTTTTTTAGCGATGCTTTGTCGAAATTTGCGCCTTTTCTGTGGTCATTTGACGAAATTCGCGTTTTTTCCGAGGTCATCTGCCGAAATACGAGGTTTTTTTTATGCAATCCTTCGTCGAAATTTGCGTTTTTTCCTCGTCTTTTTGATGAAATTCACGTTTTTTTGCGATCCTTTACTAAATTAGCATTTTTTCACAGCCCTTTGACGGAATGCGTGCTTTAAGCGATCTTTTTTTTTCGAAATTCTCGTTTTTTCCGCGACCTTTTGATGAAATTCGCTTTTTTTCGGCGGCCCTTTGACACCATTTGCGTTACCCTGCTTTTTCTTCTTTTTGGAATCCTTTAACGAATTTCGGGTTTTTTCTGCTTCCCTTTGACAGAATGCGTGTTTTTTTTTTAGCGATCATTTGTCGAAATTTTCGTTTTTTCTGGGGCCATTTAACGAAATTCGCGTTTTTTTCTGTGGTCATTTGCTGAAATTAGCGGTTTTTTATGCAATCCTTCGTCGAAATTTGCGTTTTGTACGCGGCTTTTTGACAAAATTCACGCTTTTTCAGCTTTTTTTGAAGGAATGCGTGTTATTTTAGCGATTCTTTGACAAAATTTGCCTTTTTTTCCGCGGTTCTCTGACGAAATTCACGTTTTTTTCGGAGGTCATTTGCCGAAATTCGCGTTTTTTTTACGCAATTCTTAGTCGAAATTTGCGGATTTTTGACGAAACTTTCGTTTTTAACCGTCTTTTTGATGAAATTCGCGTTTTTTTCGATCCTTTACGAAATTAGCTTTTTTTCGCAGCCCTTTGACGGAATGAGTGTTTTAAGAGATCTTTTTTTTTCAAAATTCGCATTTTTTCTGTGGCCCTTTGACGAAATTCGCGTTTTTTCTGTGGTCATTTGCCGAAATTCGCGTTTTTTTTAGGCAATCCTTCGTTGAAATTTACGTTTTTTTAGGCAATCCTTCGTCGAAATTTACTTTTTTTCCGCGGCTTTTTGACGAAATTTGCCTTTTTTCTCGTCTTTTTAATGAAATTTGCGTTTTTCTGCGGCCTTTTGACGAAATTCATGTTTTTTCTGTGTCCTTTTGACGAAATTTGCGTTTTTTCCATTTCACTTTGACGGAATGTGTATTTTTTAGCGATCCTTTGTCGAAATTTGCATTTTTTCTGCGGCCCTTTGACAAAATTAGCGTTTTTTTCTGTGGTAATTTGACGAAATTCGCGCTTTTTCAGTGGACATTTGACGAAATTCGCGCTTTTTACAGCGGCTGTTTCAGAAAATTAGCGTTTTTTTCTCGTCTTTTTGATGAAATTAGCGCTTTTCTGAGCCCTTTTGACGAAATTTACGTGTTTCCTTGACGAAATAAGCTTTTTTTGCAATCCTTTACGAAATTAGCTTTTTTTTTCGCAGCATCGCAGCCCTTTGATGGAATGCGTGTATTTAGCGATCTTTTTTCGAAATTCGCATTTTTCCCGGAAACTTTTGATGAAATTCGCGTTTTTTCTGCGGCCTTATGACGAAATTCGGGTTTTTTCTGTGCTCATTTGACGAAATTAGCGTTTCCTCCGCGAGCATTTGACGTAATTCGCGATTTCTCCCTGATCATTTGACAAAATTTGACCTTTTTTTCGCAATCCTTTGACAAACTTCGCCTTTTATCCGTGGCCCTACGACAAAATTTCGGTTTTTTTCCTTTTCGGATCCTTTAGAAAAATTGGAGATTTTTTTTCGCGAACGATTGATGAAATCGTTTTTTTTCGGCGACCATGTCAAAAATAGCGATATTTTTTAAGTCCGAATTTTCGGAAAATTGGGAACAAAGTCACCCCTGTCCCTTCCCCTCCCCCCTACCGCCCCCTGGCTGCGGCCTTATTGGCAAAAATGATTTCTGTTTATAACGCAATTCAACGTGTTTCGTAAGATTTAGAACATTACGGAAATTTAAGCCCCCCCCCCCCCCCGGAATAAAATCCTGGGTACGCTACTTGTCTAAATAGATTGATTTACATTTAGCAGTTAGTATCGAACAAATGTTTTCAGAAATTTGGATTGTGTCAACTTAAGGAAAGAAAAGACTGTTTGCAATTCTTTGGGAAATATCCGAGCTTTAAGATCCATTTTCATGGAAATTTCCCTACCGATTTTGATGAAATATTGAATCCATATTCATTGGATTATAGTCAAGAATTACGGCAGTCCGTTTTTTCTGTCACTAAATCTTGTAATGGCAATTTTTCAGAAATGTTTTTGTTCTGAAACTAATTATTATTTTTTAAACTGTCTGCTACATAGGATCTGATATTTATAGTCTACAATCATTTTTTTTTATCGTAATTGCTCGAGTACTTCAGGAGTTCATGAAGTTTGTAACAAAAAAAAAAAAAAAAAAAAAAAAAAAAAAAAAAAAAAAAAACTTAGACACTTCTAACTTGTGTGAAGTTCTTGTACAGTTTTATCAAACGCACAAATTAAAGTATATATAAATACTTGGTTAAAATTAAGTTACATATATTAAATGAGTATAAAATGTTAGATTAAAATTAATGTGGGTGGGTGTGGCGTCCCAGTCCTGTCTTTCTTTAAGGATGTTTGATAAGATATCAAGGAGAAACGGAAGTTCGGTTGGTGGTTTTCTTATGATACTAACGTAGAAGAGGAAGTCGTAGAAGAGGAATTGGAAAAAGGATTAGTGAAAAGGCTATATATTACCTTGTTGTGGTAATGCCCGTCGTGTATAGGACGTTTCTTTGAAATGAATTCAAAAGTAGGCTCTTGTTTATTTTGTGAACTAGGAAATCTAAAAACAAATTCATGACATGTAGATACCTCTAAATTGTGGACAATATACAATTTCTTTAGTAAGAAAGTAAGCAACTACATTATATTTTAAAAATTATGACAAGCAGTTATGGCATCTATACAAATTTAATAAAGAAATAATTTCTGACTGACTGATTGACTAATTAACGTAGAGCTGAAACCAATAATATCCGGATCACTAAATTTAGATAGTTTATTGCTGTTATGAACTAGGGAAGCAATGAGATTGTTTTTTTTTTTAAATTCAAAAATCAGAGGAGGATAAAATAATTAAATACGAAAATGTCAGGTCATTTTACCATTTCTCAGCAGCAGTTTTAGGAGGCAAAGTAAAATTCCGTTTAAAAAAACTTCTAAGAAAATAGTTATACTCGCATTTTAAAAAATAAACCATTAAGAGTGTTACAGTGTGATCGAAAGTTTTAGTGAAATTCACAATATCTACGTAGCAGTTGGGTGAAATTCAACTTAACAAAACTGCTAAAAAATTGAAACACGTATTTGAGCGATTTCATAAATTAAACTACAGGAGGCTTACAACGGAAGGGTTGGGAGGGGTCAAAAGTTTTAATTTATTTCCCCAAATCTTAGCTGCACTTTTAGGTAGAAAAGAAAAATTAAGCATAACAAGTATACAAGATAAATAGTTAAATGCATAATTCAGCGATTTTAGAAATTCAACCACCAAGGAGGGTAAATGGGAGGTCGTAAGTTTTATCTCGTTTCGCGAAATCTAAGCTGCATTTTTATGTAGGACATAAAATACAACTATTCAAAAAATCGGTTATCGTTTTAACTTTTCTTCTGTTTTTGTTCGACACTGTATATTATATTTTTTACGATTGGTTCAAGCGATAATCGCTTGGAAACAAAACGAACTTTTCAAATTCAAGACGGCTTGCCTTTGTTCATTAACCTTTAAAAGCAACTTGACAACTCTTTCCTTACGATGGTTATAGATGGTGACTGAAACATTGATTGTTATAATTTTATTTTAATATTCGTTTAGTTTTTGATTTTACAAATTTTTTTATACACCATTTATTAAATTTCTAGATTGTTTTAATTTTTAAGTTAATATTGAACATTTCATGGTGTAAATGTCCAGTTGTTTTATTATTAAAAAAAAAGAAAAAATAGTTAAACACGTATTTCAGCGATTTCGTTGCCAACATCGCCTATGAATCCGATAATGGAAGATTAGACGATTAAGAAAAATATTTTTGGTTTATGATTGCAAATTTTGTGTAAAACATTTTCCCATGGAATTTCAGCATCTGGATACACTATTTTATTAATGTATACAATATTTATTTATTTTTACTATTATCGCTGCATTAAATATAAGCAGATCGCATTTTTCTATTATCTATCATATAACAATAAAAACAACTAGCATCTAAATATGCCGAAATTAAATATTTTGATTTTTATTCACATTTTGCTGTATACCTGAAACTGACATATGAAACACTTTTACAATCAGTTATAATAGATTTGAAATTTTCTATTATTGTATTTCGGTGTCTTTCATTAATTATCTTTATGGTGATAAAAGATAACATATTTAATAATAATAATGACATAAAGATATCATTACATATGTGTTATAAAATTGCTTACATGCAAGTGTTAGTAAATAAATAATATGCGTATCTATAAAAGAAATGTTCAGTGTCTTTAGTTTCTTAAATATGTTTCACTATCAAAAGGAAAGATTTATAGAAAATACACTGGGGAGAAGGATACAAATATAAATCTACAAGAAAATGTCTCAAAAAAATTTAACTGCTATATTTTAACAGCTGCTATCAGATTCACTAACTTAACGAGCAACCAACTTTTCAGTCGATTTTAACCCCAATACTTTCCCTTTCAAAGGGAGAAACATTTTACAAATGCCCTTGATAAAGTTCGAGGAAAACAACTACCTAGTACCAGCTGTTAATATTTATCGCCTATTCGTATGAATCGCTTATCTCTGATTGGCTGAAATGCTGAAAGTTCGGAGGGGGAGTCGCGGCTGGCGCAGACTTTTTTAGAGCTGTGAATAAAATGTTGGTGATATTTCTGTTTGCTATCACACTGGTTGTTGAGACAAGTTGGAGTAAATCAAGAGTTTGCACAAAAATTGCTCGAAAAGTTGGTGAATCTGATAAGAGCTTTAGAGTGCTGTAAAATTAATCTCAAAACAGGCTCTAAAATTGCAAAATTTACTGTAAAATCTAAAAAATGAAAATTCCAGAAAATAAATTGCCAAAAATTGTTGTAAGTTTACAACAGAATGGCTTTAACTCATATTACCGGCATTTTGTATTATAAAGGAACAGCATGCTTCTTTGTAGTGTAACAGCTGATAATTTCATTAGACTGTTGCCAAAATCCATATATAAATAATGTATGAATAATATAAATATTAATGTGAAATTTATATTCATTCGCATATCCATTTATCAATTAAAGGAGGAAATGTCCCGATCTTTTTTGCGCATCTTCTTCAGTAACTTATGAGATAAAATATTGCATTTGTCCAATTAAATGTAAACTGTCTAATAGAAGCTACCTATATTTAAACACAATATATTTTCCCGTGAGTAATTTGTATGAAATCAGCATCTGCGGCTAAGAGAAAGTTAAAGGGCACCTGATTAGCGTAAAGAAAGTAACTGTAATCTGATAAGAATTGTTAACTGTTTTTATTAGATGGTACTTTCTGTTAAAGCTTTGTAAGTGGACTGTTTTCTTTCGTTTAAAGTAACATGCTATTTTATGTGTAGAATTTCTGATATAGTATATAGTATATAGGTAAAAAAAATACACCAATTGGCGAATAATTCATCTTACTGCATTTGTAAATTTTAATCTATTATTATCATAACGATATTATAAACACAAAGACAGAACTCGTTTTAGATTGAAAATCCAAATTGTGTGAATATTTTGCAGGTCAATTTAGTAAAACTGTTTTCAGCCTGTACACTAGGGTGGGCCGAAAAATCTTTTTTTTTTTCTTTGATTCGCTATACCGCGGAAAAAGTGGCAGGGTAGCTTAGTAAAATGCAAAAATAAATTAAATAATGTTTTTCGTTTGCCGGTAGCGCATAGCACTTGAATATTAGAAATTTATTGAAAATCAGTAGTTTTCTTTCAATTTTTTAAACCTATAAACGAAAAAGATAAAAATCTCGTATGATGAAAAGTCTTTAAAAGAAAGATAAAAAAAAAACACATTATAATAAAAAAAGAAACAAAATTACCTCATTTAGGGTAGCGCAAACCAATTAAAATATCCTTAAATTGACGCATTCAAACTGTATTATGAGTCCTTCTACTCTGGCAGCAGTCCAGGGCGACGAGCCCTGCTGCGAATTGGAGCCCGTCAATACTACTTGTACTGACGCTTCTCAATGCACTGTGCGATACGCATGCGTGTGTTTTATGACACAACGGTTTCTGTGAGTTGTTCACTAGAATTTTGCCAGCAATGATTAGCAGTGTGTTCTTGAGCGTTTTCAATCACGTTTCTTAAAGACTGATTTAATTAATGACAGCTTAATAAGTGATTCGATTTATTGATTATATTAATCGTTGTGTTATGGTTGTTTCCAAGGTAATTAATCGCAGTGACTTTAACTGCCCGTTATTTGGCCACCAAAAGAGTTACAGGTGAATAAACTTCCAACTTATGAAGACGTTCTCAAGTGTTGCTTCGATGAAAATTACAATTTAGCCTTGAAATCAAACAGGTCAGTTCATTTTTCTCACGTTTCGATTATTGTGACGCCAAAATTTAAATCTGTGTTTGATAAAGCTCCAATACTGACAGTAAAGCCTTACAGAATTGTTCAGTTAATAAATGCATACCATGGCAGTTATAGTAATCTTATGGAGTCCTTTAAGCGTGATAAGGGGAAGTAAAAGTTGAAAAAGAGAGTTGAAGATTAAAAAAAAAAAAATCTTTGTTACTGTTTGATGTAGCTGCGTGTAAGTTAAAATAACATTAGACTGCAACTGTAAAATGGTCCCTTAGGTTTGTCAGTGTCCGGTCTCTATTATTTGTAACTGTGAAAAAGCCAAAATATACCCATCATTGAACTAAAATTCTTGTACTTTCAAAGAATGCATGGTATTGAAATTTGGAAGTTTGGACGTAAAGGAAACAAAAAAATGTGATTGGATGTGATTGCACTGTTACTAATACGGGGTGGAAAACCGGTGTTATTCACATTGAATAAGAAGTTACAAGACCACTACGGTGGGGAAAGGTGGGGGTTTATGCCTCTTACATTTCAATGAGTTGCCATTCCGGCATTTGTTTGAAACTTTAGATGGTGAAACGACTGGGCCAAAATCATTAGTCCGATTGGCACGCAGATCAGGAAATGTGGGAAGAGAAACTCCCAGTGGTAAATTTTGACAGTGTTAAGTGTGAATTTCCAGAACTGACCGGCAAATTTAAGCGAAGATCAGCAGTACCTACTGGACATTAGTTGCACTATAAAATCAGGCAGCTGTCCTGCAGATTTATCTGTTTTGAGCATGGCGGACTTTCCACTCAAGGTAGGTAACGACGGAGAACAGAATTCTTTAGTTGTATTTAAGTATTGACAATCCAACAGACGAACTCAAGATTATAGTTTCTTTTCTCCTAAAGTATTATGTATCTGTATGGTTAAGTATAAAGAAAAGTAAATACTTCACAATTGGGCCGGAACATGTATTGAAAGTTATAAAATCGTCAAAATTCCTCTTTGAAAACTTGCTGAAGGTCATTGACCCAATAAGTGAGAGAATCGCATTTTTTGCCAATCCAGAAAATTTGCTTTTGAGTATGATAGTAGGTAAAAAAGATCATATACGAGAGTTATGTTTCAGAAGAATTATAAATACTACAAACTTAGCTTCTAAAAGAAAGTCAATGAGCTGTTATCAAACATCGAAAATAAATTTTCTAGCTACAGACTACATCGAAATGATTCACTGGAACTCTACTACACTTTCACCACCACCTTTTCTGAAGAGAGTCACTAACGAAGAGATTTGGTCTAAGGTCGAATCAGGTGAAACAGCGTTCCAGTGGAAATCTGACCAATTGCCATGTCACATCCAAACAGCAGAACGATGCGTGAAGCTGGTAATCAAGGTGTCACAAAAAGTCTTCGGGTCCAGATATGGTTTTGTAAGGACGACACTTTTCTCGAGAGTATCAATTCCTAGTTTTTCAGGCAAATCTTATTTCAAACTTCCAAAAGACAGTAAAGACAAGTAAAGGACTATAATTTATTACAAAGGGGAATTACACTCAGGTGCAATCAGATAAAGGTAATCAGATCAGGTAATAGTATACAATGAGAAAAGTAGTTTTTATTTCAATGAAAATTTGTCATAAAAAAAGCCTTTTTTTAAACATAATTCGCTTCTAATGTGTTGCGAAATGTATTTAATTTTTCATTTATTTATCATTCGTATATTCTTTTCTACTAAAATAGGTATATAGCTGCTTGTTATATAAGTTATTTGATATATTTACATTTATTAGAAAAATTATGAAAATCGTGTGTTTTTTCTCAAATTTTCGGCCCGATGCGCTACCGCCAAACGTAAAAATTTATTTATTTATTTATTTATTTATTTTTCATTTTACTAAGCTACCCTAGACACAAGTTTTCTGCGGTATAACGAATCAAGAAGAAGAAAAAAATTTCCGACCATCCTACTGTACACATGTTTTAAAATTTCTCCTGTTTCCCAGAAAATATAATTGTGTATCTTTTTTGAAAATATTGCTGCTTTTTTATTTAAATTTAATATCGCTATAAAAATTATAAAAAAATGATTTTTTTATGAAAAATATTTAGTTAACTATTATTTTATTTTTAGAGGCAATTTTTATTTCACTATAAAATTAAAGTTTAAAAATATTTATTATAAAGTTAAATGTGAGCGTTAATTTTCTTTTTTATCCGTAAAGCTATAAAGTTAAATTAATGAGGTACTGAAAAAATTAATGTACAAAATTAATCTATTTTATTTTGTATCAAGAGATCCTCACGAAAATAAATTGCTATTTAAGGTCTATTATTATTATGTTATTTTAAATGGTGTACATTAGATTTGATTCGTGCTCTATATTCATATTAAAATTTTGGACGAAATTTAAATATTTCAATAGAAACATTAGACTTTTTAAAAAAGTACATTCAAATTTAAATTATTATCCAAATATTAAATTTCATATCCTTTAAATAAATTTTTTCAAATGAAATATACTTGAAACAAAAGCTTCTTTTATATATATATAATAAAGCCAGGAGAGTTCGCGGGGTAGAAGAGATTGCGCACAAAGAGATTCGACGGGAAGGAATAGAGTGCGCGCCCAGCGACTCCAGGTAGTTATACAGCAGCATTAGTGCAGTGTATAAATAAATGTGCATATTGATTGTTCCAAGCGTCTTGGATAAAGCAGTGCTATTTTGTTTTTTTCTCCCAAATTAAGTGCTTGAATTTTCATAACTGTTCGTCAGAATTTTTATAGAGCGTCAATAATGCAAAATATTTTGAACTTAAGCAATTTCTTATAAACTACTAGCCTGGACTAAGTATGCGAACAACAAAAATTCATTTTAGAAGTGGCCATATTTAAATAACAGGCCGCGCGATCTCTCCTACCAAAATAGGAGAGTTTGCGCATCTGCTACTTAGGAGAGATGGCGCATTTCCCCATAAGTTTAAGTGCTAGTTTAAGCTTATTGATATATTTGCATGAATTGCAAATTACGTGTAAAACATATGAATGAATCAATTTTGAAATAATTTCGGAAAAACACATAATTATCAAAATTAATTTGGCAACAAATTAATTTGCAAAAAAAAAAAAAAAAAAAAAAAAAAAAAAAAACTTTTGCAGATAAAAATTTTATTAATAAATTAATAATACAGTTGTTATTAAATAAATTTTATGTAATTATTTTTGTTAATAAATTAATAATATTAACAAATAATAATATAACAAATAATTAATAATATATTTGTTAATAATTTAATTAAATATTTATATATTTTTTTTAATTTATGAGCAATTAATTTGCTAATAAATTAATTTTGTTAACTAAAATAAATTTTCTAATACAATGTTTTGGAAAATCTTTCACCTATTCCAAGTAGTGTAATGCCATCGAAATCAAAAGGAAAAAGAGTGCAACTAATGTTACTGATAAAGAAAATATACATGAAAAAAGACTTAAGAAGGATGCCGCTACAAAAAAAAAACTGCTGAAGATAAGGTGCTTCCACAAAAAGTAGGATAAAAAAACTCAAGGAAAAGAACCGAAGGTCAATGAGGATGAGTGCACTGAATGTCTGTAACTGTACCAGGAGACAACTTCGACAACTGACTGGATTCCATGTATTGCTTGTTGCAAGTGGTTGCACGAAAGATGCATTACTTACAACAATAAGTGCATCGATTGTGGACGACGACAACTTCGGTTCGCAAACAAACTTCGCGATGAAACTGTGGAAATGAAAATGAAGTAATTTTCAAGTTAAACATGTTCAACTAGATTAATGTTATTTTGTAATCTTAGTAGGTCTTGCTTTTTCTGATATTTTAATCTTAAATTAAAAATTTTAACTGTTGTTAAAATAATTCTTTCTTTTATTTATTATTTAAACATTTGGTTGAAATATTCACTCCTAATACAATAATATTTACTCACAGAAACTTTTCAACAATGTCGATTAAGTGAAATTATTATTGTTAACAATTTAATTTTAATTATTATTAATAACAATCTCTTTTACCTATGTGCGCAATCTCTCCTACCCATGTGCGCGTTCTCTCCTACCCTGTAAGGAGAGATTGCGCACAATAGTTTTCTTGGTTTTATTACTGCTGTTCTATTAAATTACAGTATAACAACAAAATAACAATGGAAATGCATAAAAAACAAATGAAGTCAAAATTATTCATGCATAGTTTAGCAAAATATTAATATTTAGATTTTCTATTATTATTCTTTTGAAATGTGCGCAGACTCTCCTTGCTTTACTATATATATATATATATATATGTATATAATTTTAAAAAGTTTCATTGAAATTAACTAGAATGTTTAGTTTAATTTTTTCCCCGTTTGACAAGTATTTTATTGATTACAATTCTTTCTGGAACTGTATTATAATTTGCATGCAACTGTATTATAATATATGGAACTGTATTATAATTTGCATGCAACTGTATTATAAAATATGGAACTGTATTATAATTTGCATTTTTAAAAATATTTGATTATAAAGCGCAATAATTTAAGCTAAAATTGGGGGATTATATTATGAATCTCTAGGTATCGGAGAAATACCGTATTAAGCTGTGGACCCACGTATCATGGGAAATAGAAAGATAGTTTCTCATAAACAAATTTTACAAATGACAAACGGACGAAAGAGGACAGTGTTATAAATTACGCCTCGTAGCCTCAATGAATAACTTGTTGTTGCTTGTATCTCATACGACATGTATCAGTTATAACTACACATAGGGTAAAGTGGGGACAATTGCCACAGTTTTACTTTTCTTCTTTTAAAACGTACATTAAATCAAAAACAGCAAACTGAGTACAAGGAATCATTAATCAAAGACTTTAATCTAATTTCTATGATAAACAAGTTGAAAACCTTTTAATAAAGTAATCATAATTATTTAACCAAATTTCCTTTCTTAACATCCTTTTTTATGTGCTGAGTCAGAAACCGCATGGGGGTGTGGGACAGACGCCACATGGAGAAAAACGCTTGGATGTTTCTTTTTTTTTTTTTTTAAGGAGTCACATTTTTATTTTATCGAACTACTTAAAATGAAAATAAATAACAGTAAATTTACAAAAATTGTATGTATTTATCACTAAATTGTGAAAAGTTTAAAGAAAATGCAGAAGTGTAAGTTCAAAAAATAAAATTTAAGGCAAAAAGTGAAAATGAAAAGACAAACATTTTAATTTACATGAATGGATAGCATAATTACTGTAAATAGTTCTATTCTATTTAGGTAAAAGTCTTTTTATTTTTGACCTTTCTTCTCATTCTTTGATTTTGTATTTCCATTCGCTCACAATCACACCATACTTCCAGTTACTAAATTAAAGTGATCATCTTTCATGCAGCCACCGATTGAATTTGATGCACTGAATCCTGTGCGCTTTTTCTTTCTTGATAAGACTCCAGACACTCAGCACATCCAGAGTCATCAAATTCCAATCCAATACTACCATCAGAATCCATAACAGGAACAAGCTCGTCATTTTCGGAAGATTACTCATATTTCAGTTTCTTATTCAACTAAGGTGTTTTGAAGTTGAACTTTCCCTTTCTTTCTTTACACATTTTACTTCGGTCAAGTTGTAGTTCTTTGACGCTTTCTAGTTTCTTTTGCTTTTTATTTCCTTCTTCTTCTTTCTTCTTCTTTCTTCTTTATAAACTCTGTGCTTGTAGTATTTCCATCCGTTTACTTTCTCTTACTTGGCTGTATAGGTCTTCTGACTTTTGGAATAGGAGATATTTTGTTTAATAGTTTAGATAGCGAGAATTGTAAATGGACTATGTTTTCCTTATTTACACATTGTGAACCAACATTGTTGCTCAGAGTATTTTGATAAGAAGTAGGCGCTAATATACGTTCATTTAAATGTAAGTTCTACTTAAATCGCAATGATGAATTCATTGGACCACAAAACAATAAAATATTTTGCGGCATCTGTCCCGTAGTGAAGGGTAAGATGCCGAATCGCCATTTTCTGTTATGTGAGTGGCGCGGGAGAAAGCAAGCCCATATCTGTATTCTACGAGGATCAAGTCTATAGTTGCTATCGGTTTTGGGATGAAATCTCTGATTATTTGGCTTAAAATAAATATTGAAATAAATCTTTACTAGAATAATTTTAACAACTTACCACGTAGGTTCAATGGATAAAAACGGGCATAAATATGTAAGCATTAACAATTAAGTGTTGGAAACACATACAGCACAGCACATAGCACAAAGAAACACTACGAACTTCTTAAATTAGTCTAGGGAGCGCTAGTGTTACTCACACAATCTATGCGGCATCTGTCCCACCGCGGCATCTGACCCCCCTTTACCCTATCAGAGCGGTCTATAAATAGTTGTTCTCATTTCTCGGAGTTCATATTAATTTTTAAAACTCTTATCTGCGATTATTGAACACATCTTCTGTTTTTTTTTTTTTTTTTTTTCAGTTGTGGATTCCGTTAAGTTATCAAATCAATCATACTTCCAGTGTGAAAAGGTCGCTGGACAAACAGCGAGAGGCAATCGCATATGATTCACAACATGCAATTAAATTAAAAAAATTTCGGCATAAGCTGAATAAGGTTTGTACGCACTTTCATTCGTCGGAAACATAAGTATTTTTTTCTTAACCCAGTATTTTATTACAGGTAGTTCATAAAATGCATTCGTTAATGTTTCGTAAAATAAAAGACCGTTTGTCTTTCGGTGTCAACTGTTAGTTGCCAAGCGAAAGCAAAAGTTTTGAATGATACATTATCATTTGTTTTATTGTATCTGCACACTGCTAGAGAGAATATATTTTTTATTATTATTATCAGATCTTGCGATTATCCAATCTAAACTTTCGTCTTAGCAAACATAAAATTTATGCGATCTAAAGGTAATAATTGTGGCTGGATCGTATGGCGTGAGCTGTGTAAACTAAAAAACAAATTTGTTTTTCATTTACT
Organism: Maratus speciosus; assembly: GCA_963932465.1. Classification (NCBI taxonomy): domain Eukaryota; kingdom Metazoa; phylum Arthropoda; class Arachnida; order Araneae; family Salticidae; genus Maratus; species Maratus speciosus. The sequence goes on along the minus strand of OZ010788.1, from coordinate 373,449,443 downwards.
TTCTGCAGTTTTTATCCAAATCCGTGTTGCATGCAATATTATTTTAAAACGTGAAGATTTTATACGAAACATACCTTTAAATCGACAATATACTTTTTGACTAATAATTTAATTAATTTTGAAATACTGGATTACCTTTAAAAATTCCTAGATTTATTGGGGAATAATATAAGAGGAGGAATCATTAAGGATCCTGCAAATACAACCTTATCTCGGACTCAAATATTAAAATTATGAAATTCAAAATTAATCATTTTATCGTTCCGTTTTAAGGACATTATTTTATGTATTTAAGCATTTTGTACAGGATTTTGAAAAGAAAACAAATGTAATACAATTTACAACGTGTGAACCTCAATTAAAGCATCCAACTAGAAAAAGTTAGACAAGAGTGCATATGGAACATAAAACAGGATAATAACACTGCAATTTATCCATCCTCTTTTTAGATACGGCGGATAGCATGAAAATGCCAAACCTCTGCCTGGAGTCTGACTGTTCTTAAATATATGAGGTTTATAAAACCCTACACACAAAAGTAACACAAATTTTGAAAAAGCAGATATATTTTGAGATGTCACTAAAAATATCAGGAGGCCAGGATTGAATGGCAAGATAATGGCAAGATTGAATGGCAATGGAAAAGCTGAAACATTGGTGAAGTACAAAAACGAATTTAGGTCAAAATGATATCCGGCAATATCGCAATCAAAATTCTACTAGATACAATACATGAAATTTAACAAAACAGTTTCCATTATACCATATTTCAAATAAGCTTCCAATGAAGGATATTCGCGTTCTCTATCAGAAGAAATTTAACATTTTGTTTGCAGCACATCACTGAAATCACTCGGGATGGCTTGTTAAATCTATACTATTGACATCATTACGGTCAAAAGAATTTACCTGTAAGACAAAACTCATCATTCCAGTTCCTCTTAGCGGAAATCTTGCAATAGAAAAGCTATTGTTGTGGTGAGAATTTTATTGCGGATTTTTAATTGTTGGCAACAGCTATGACCAAAAATGTTTGAATTTGTTTGGAAATTGCTGTTAAATTTGTGGTTTTTTATTAATTAAAAATTAACTACCAGTTATTTTGATTCCGGATTACTTTAGTTGCCTCGGCCGTATTCTAATATACATGTACGGTCGTGGGAAAAAAAAAGCACACCTTACTAACTCTGCAAACAATTATCGTAGAAGAAAGTTACGAGTACCACAGTATTGGCAATAAATTCTACTTTTAAATGATATACATAAAATTAGCTTAGAGGACACTCTACATAATAAAACAAACCATAACTTTGTTTTTTTCAATAGCAATACATAAATTTGATAGCATAAATGAACTCTACACCCTTCAATTAGCCCAAAAACAAATTTTTATGCAATTCGTAAGATAAGTTTCCGAGAAATTAATTATTTTAAAACCAGCGTATTTTAGGGGTTGTATCGAAATTGAAGTTCGTTACTCGATTGTTGACCGAGAGAGCCCCCTTCTTGATCAAGGAATCTTAAGCAGTCATAAAAGTTTGCTAGATTACAGGATAGCATAAGAAATTTCAAAATATCTAGTCACTTCTATCACAGACGGGTCCTTAAACCATCATTTTGCCGTTTTTTAAGAATAATTTGAAAACTACTTGGAAGAAAAATGTAAAATTTTCGATTTCCATAAAATAGGACTAATAAATCTAAATCCATCAAAACATTGGCCCCACCAGCGGCCGAGAGGTTCTGCTCTCGAAGCTGGTAGACGGGAGGTGCTGGGTTCGATCCCAATCGCGCCCGTCGGCCTAATCGTTCGGAGTTTTCGTGGTTTTCTTCGAACCTTGGTTCTCCAAGCGTTAATACGGATTAGGTTCCCTTAGAAAGACCTCCACGGAAGGCACTCCTCCCCTTAGGGCCTATGTCCCACGTGCTGATAATTGGCCGACATAAATACAACCAACCAACCAACCAACCAACCATCAAAACATTGTAAGTTGCAATTCATATTTTTTTTAATATTAATTTCATAATTCATGATTTACATCATAAAATTATAAAAATTGCAAATTTAACGTATTTATGTTTGGGTATTTTAGTATTATTGCTACACAAAAAAATAGCACATTAGGAGTATCATTTCAGGAGATATTAATAAAAATATGAAAATGTAATTTAACATTAGAAGCACTAAATTTTGAATGTTTATAATTCAAACACTTATCATTCAAATGACTTGAAATTTGGCGTTAGGCATAGTTCGAACCGATGATTTGAAATATCTTGTTAAAATTGGGTATTGCCATTGAAAAATTGAAGTTTGCCATTGAAGTTTGGGATCGTTTAAATATGTAGATGCCCACACCTAAGCAAATTTTATATACATCATTTAAGAGTAGACTTCATTTTTAATCATTCGGTACCAGTAAATTTCTTCTAGTATAATTTGTTGAAAAGTTAGCATTGGCAAGGGTGTTTACTTTTTTTTCCACGATTGTACGTAACATTTCACATTTCCAGATTCCAAACTGTAGATATGTATAGCATTACCGACGGAGAGATTTTCATTTTTATATATGAGATTATAATCATGTTTCTAAATAAATGTTTTAAAGTATTTTAAAATATCACTATATGTGGATATGCGGAATAATGTAGAAAAAATGCTATAATTTGTACAAGAAATTTAAAAGAAGATATTTTTTTTAATTTTTTAGCCGTTTAACAACGGATTCAAATCTGAAATTATCAGGGGAAATTTTAGAATTGTTTCAAAACCTTCAGTTAAGGTCTGTAGAAAACATGCTATGCTTTTCGCCATCCACTAACTGATAAGTTAACATCAGCCATTTTTTTTGACAGATTTTTTAAGGCTAAGTTTTAACAACTAATACTATTACTTGTATATACTTTACTTTATATCATCATAATCAACAACAACAATAACTGTTTTCAATCCACTGCTGCATGTAGGTCTTCCCCAGATTTTTCCAATATTTCCTATATAGTGCTTGGTCATCCAATTCACACCGGCTACTTTTCTGATTTCATCACTCCATCGTACTTGAGGTCGTCTGCTTGGCCGTTTTGCATCTCTCGGGTGCCAATGTAAGGTGTTTGTGCTCCATCTATTGTCTTGTGTTCTTGCAATGTGCCCAGTCCATTTCCATTTTAGCCGTTTAATTCTTTCAATGATCTCAAAAACTTTCGTCTGACTTCTTATTCAGGTTATTTATTTTCTGTCTCTTCTAGTTATACCTAGCATACATCTTTCCATACTTCTCTGTGTTGTTTGTAATCTTCTTACCATCCGTTTTGTTAGCGTCCATGTTTCTACTCCATAAGTTAGCACAGGCAAAACTCATTGGTTAAATACCTTTCTTTTCAAACAAACAGTCATGTTACTCTTCAGAATAATATTGTTCTTCCCAAAAAAACTCCACCCATTTCTTATTCTTCTGTTAATTTCATTCATGATACGATTATCCGATGATATTTCCTGCCCAAGGTACACATAACTTTGCAATTCTTTAATTCCAGTGTTGTTGTAGACGATTTTCTTCTTTGATGCAAATGAATTGAACTTTATATAACTTTTACTTTATATACTATACTGTATATAACTTTTACTTTATATAGTATACTGTATATAACTTTTATTTTATGCAACTTTTACTTTATATACTACACTTTATATAACATTTACTTCATGTACTGTACTTTATATATCTTCTCAATAAATTATTTTTAGATAGATAGAATAAATGCGAGTAATTTCCATTCGCATCAGGCTCTGTTTACAGCATTTAATCTTAAACAGTTTGTAATTTGGCTTCATTCCCAAGACAAAATAAGTTAAACAATGTACGCCTTTGTAATAGAAAACATATCGGACATAGAAAACTATATTATACAAAATTTACCGTAACAAAATATTATTAAACAAACAAAATTATATCCTACAGGAAAATAGATTTTCACACTCAAGGGTAATAAAATTGGTGTGATCGCCAAATTTCGAGACAGCATATTTATGACTGAAACAGAAAATAATTATATTTAAATTAAAATAAAATTAATTAAAACACATAAAGATTTTGCACATTAACTTACAAGCGGATATAAATTTTGCCGCTTACACAAAATAAGTATGATTTATATTTATTTTATTTTTTGTTCACATACAAGTTTAAGATAAATTTGATCTGCCATCATAGTCATATTTTTCACCGTAGTCTGTAAATATTAGATATTTCTTTCTTTACACCTTCACGGGCAAAAAATAAAATAAAATAAAAAATAAATAAAAAATAAATAAATAAAAATAAAAAAATTATGTTCCTAAAACGTTGAAATGATTGACTGATACCGGAATTTACAAAGAATTATATTTTAAGTTAATAGATACTTTTCACCCTATAACTAATTCTTTAATTAAGTGTGAAAAATATTAATTAAATCCGTTTGTCTATTTTTGTTTATGTCCGCTAGTTTCTGCTCTAACCCACGTAAATGTTCTCTGATTGGCATGTATTCTTTATATCTTAATGATGTTCGTTATAGCATATTGGAAAATGAAATGCAGTATAACGTTAATAGTTAATTAACAGAGGGACACAAATGGACACAAATAAAACAAATACATTCCGTTACATTATGGTCTTTTGGGAAAAATCATCTGAGGTGCATTTTAACCATTTAAGAAATTTCTTATTCAGTTATATCCTTTAAATGTATCTCAAAATGACATTTTCCGAAAAAAAAAATATGCTAATATAAGAAAATGTGTCATAATCTATGACTGATGCAGAGTTTTTCGTTCTTGTTATATTTATTGATTTTTTTCTACTTCGCATAACAATATTTATTTTCTTGAGACATATAGGAATAATGATGAAATGAAAGTATGGTGTTTATAATAAATGATATAGGTTTATTGCCATTATAACTATTACATGTTAAAAGGATTTTTAACCATTTCAAACTATCTTTATATACGATTTCCATTGTTTATTGTTTGGTAAGTTTAAAAAAGAAGGTATTCTCTAAATGTTATAGAGCACAAGAATATCTGATTAAAACAGAAACGTGCTTGAAAAATAAATTATATCGACATTAGTATCTTTTAGATTATATACATATTTCCTATTCTAACATACTCTTTTCCAATTGAGAATGGATTTCGGTTAAACTCTTTTTTTTATATAATCTTTATAATGCATTCTTCCTATGAACTACCTTTATGGCTTTAACGCTGAAAAATGGAAATGAATACCTAATTCGCTTTACAAAAAATAGCATTAAATAACGTAAATGTGATTTACAAAATACAAAACAAATCGAATATGTTTGACCTCCAAAATTTACGACATATTTAGGCGGTATAGTGTATTGTAGTGTATTAACTGTTGACTTATTGAAGTATAACGCTAAAAAATCATCATTATGATAAGGAATATTGAAAATTCACTACATGTACATTTCCCTTTAAAAATTGGTTAAATAAAAGATATACACATATTATATAAATTTATGTTCAAAAACAATTTAAATGAAAAAAACCCCCTACAATTTATAGAAGGAAAAAGTTTGAGATTGAAGGATAATTTTATATCGTGTTATTAATATACATTTTAATTAAATGTACAATTTATTTTAATACACAAAATTTAAAAACGATGGATTAGCTAATATATACAAGAAAAAAAAATGTTTTTGCTCAGCGAAAAATTAGATTATGTTGACATGATCATTTATCTCTTCTGACCTCATTGTATAGAAAGAAATTTAAATCGAAAAGTCACCAAAAGTATTTTATCCGGATATACTGGTATAGATATCTTCAGTCTTTTTTTCTAGACACGATGAGAACGTGATTATTGTCAAGAAATAGAGTGTAATGAAGATCAATCGATTTTGATGGAGTTAATTTATTGTAAACCTCACCTCTAAGTACTAGATAAGAGAGTTAATGAGGAGTTTTTACGTAAACGGTTTTAAAGACTGTGATGGCATAATGACCATATTTCAATAGGTCCAGAACAATAGGTCCAAAATACCAGATTTGGTTAATTGAATTTCCAGTATTTCTTTTTCTATTCATTCATAGTATGCTGATTAAATCAGTTGGCCTATTCAGAAAGATATAGCAAATTTGTATTTTTGAAACCTAGTATATACATGAAATGAAACATGGCAATTCCTGTAGTAGATAAAAACGATAGTTCTCATTTCAAGCACGAGGAGGAAATTTTGAGATACAAGTAGAACAACAATGCACATAAATATAAAAGTAAACCAAATAATTTATTTACAGTATAAGTGTTAATTTAACCAATTATTTACGCGCCTTTACGCAGTTTCTATATAATAGCTGAAACAAGTGAAAGGCAAGGGACTGTGCCAGGGAAAATGGCGCAGACCTTGGATTTTCAGAGAACGTAAAAAATTTAACGAAATCCCGTCAATTTTACTTGTTTCTGTTGTATCTGGCTTGGCAAGCTTCAACTCATTCGCATATCACCGAGTATAAAAATGGCTTGTGAGAAATACTTTTATTTTACTCACTTTTTCGGAATGAACAATGTGTCAAACATTGACTATCATCAATGCATATTAGTGTAACAACATTCAATACTTTTAAATCGTACTTATTTCTTTGTCGGAAACTCTGTTTTCAAAGAACGAAATATTAAACTTTGATCCGGCCCCTGTTATTATTAATACTCAATAGCCGATAGGCGCGGTAGCTATTATTTACCTCGATGAGACGAATCGAATGAGCTATAAAAATCGAAATTCGCCGCCACAGACTATAGTACCTTTACTTGTGAGTTTAGACATCCCATGCATTTTTAAAATTCTATCAAATCTTCATAGTGTTACACAATTTTCTGAAACAAATCCTGCAATATCTAACAGATGCAGTACATTGTATATTTGATATGAAGGCTATGTCTTTCTTATTTTATTCTTTTGTCAACAGATACCTTAAATGTGTGAGGAAAAAAAAAGTGAGTTGTACCAAATTTCATGCAAATGACCGTATAAAAAGCCATAGGTACCAATTGATTGATACCAACATCTACTAATTAATTCTATTCATAATTTTATTTTGTTGATATTGTGATTGTGTACTCAACAAGAAATGCACCAACGTTGATTTTCCAAATGGTAACATGCACTTTAAAAATCCTATTTCAGTTCTTTGCCAGTCAGGAAAGAGTTTGTTTATATAATTTTCTTAAACCTTAATACAGTTATAAAACAAAAAGTGCTAGAGGTTTATCCATAAATTTCGGAAAATAAAATTTAAATCTTACATGAAAAGTATGGAAAATTCTCAATTAGTCACCAATAAAATTATATAGGAATTTTAAATTCACATTTTGCATTAATGAAAATCTTACAAAGTGCTTCTGGTACATTTCTACGATTTTATTTTCTGTGACTCTTGATAAAATAAGACGGTCTCTTTATATTATGGTAAGGAAAAAAATCTGTATCTCGAAAACTAATCATTCAAATGAGCTGTAAACTTACACATCGTTGTTTTTAACGATTGTGGTTTGTTGTATGCAAAAATTGATGTAAGGCCATAACATATAATTTTTTAATATTAATTTATTAAGTTTTCATAATTAAAAAATGTTTTTGAATAGAGAAAAAAGTATGTATATATTCTCGGGTCTATTCAGTGTATCTCTTTAATAAATTAATAAAAAATCAATCAAATAGGACTTTTATGAAGATTTAATGTTTCTCAAATGGTATTTAACATCTTCAAATTTAAACTGTATTCAAACTGTACCCAAATTTAAAATAATGTGTATAAACAACGCCTTTTTCCTGGATATCTGGATCCAAGAAACTGAAATAAGAAATGGTATGGTGTGGTGGCCTTCAAATGTCAAAGCTGGTATACTTTTCTAAATGAAGGCGACATTGAAAACATAATTTATACATAACACAACAATTAGTATTATGTAATGTCATTATTACTTATGGCATGTTATTATTGTATGTATGTTATTATTATGTATGGTATTATTAGTATGGTATGATATGGTGGTATTCAAATGGTATAATGTTTTAATTATATATAGGACTTTTGAAACATAATTTATACATAATAATAATTAGTAGACATTATTTCCAGTCGATTGGTTCCTATATATTTTTTATGATTATTTTTAGCGGAGTTAGTAAGGTGTAACCAATTTTATTCCACTTATCACCACTGATGCACTGAAATTTTCTAAAAAAATTATAAGGTTTTTTGCACCAGGTGCCAAATAGAGTTGCTGTGGTGCTGCAAAAGGGTTCAACATTTTTTTTTCGTGTACTTCTTTAACATAATATGAAATACTTATTACTGAGTTAAAACCAAGATAAATTCAATTTATGTTAAAATCAGACAGCAATTTCTTTTGCGAGTCAGGTATTTTGAGAAAAGAGGCATTTTTCATCCTTAAAAAATGACTCCATGTATTCATAAAATGCTTAATTGATATTTGGCTATTAAAAGGTTTCTACAGAAAAAGTATACCAAAATAGTCGCTTTGTTCGTCTTTGTGCTCTAAAATCATTAAAATCACAAAAGCACAAAATTATCTAAAACAATTGAGTAAATTTACTCTTCTCAGCACACTCTTCTCATGATTTGCAAAATTCTTAACATAATTAGAGATCAAGGGAAATATTTATGTTTACATAATTGAGAAAATGGCTCCATGGACTGTATTCATGCAAGTTGCAGGATCCCGTGGCAAGCGCGTTTTTTAATTAAAAAAACCTATCATAATTTCTGAATAGTAATCATGAGATTTATTTAATGATAGGTTTTTTCGTGTTTAAATGAAACATTTTCCCCTTAAAAATACATACTAGAATTCCATAACAGTTATTTAACAACGGAAAGTCTGTCATTAAATAAAGCGATGATTTCTAACCGAAAATTATGGAGTAGATTTTCTGAATGAAAAAACGCTGACCGCGGGATTCCACGGCTTGCAGGATCATAACCCAGAAGTGTCATCAAGTTAGTATTCCTGGAAAAAAAAGATCATATTTTCCAATCAACAACAAATCCCCACAAAAAGTTTTTTTTCATTTTGATATTTATCTGTTTCTTTTCTGAAGTTGTTTTCAAAAATAGAGGTTTCAATTATAGTTGCCTTGATCGCCAGCTTTAAAAAATGGGGGGAAAGGAAGGTACTAAAAGCTAAAGGACTGCAAATATGCAAAATATTCGGTTAAAATCTAAAAGATTTCTTTCAAAGAAGCAATGAAAAGACATCTAGCCCAGGGTGCCGCGGCTACTAGACGTTTTCCTGCAGTGCATGTTTTCTTTCTCAATCGCAAGCAAAGATTCCCAGCCCACTTTGATTTTCCGTCCTGAATTTTTTTCGAGGAATCTTTAATTATTTGTAATAATAAAAAAAAAATCACCTCTTCTATCTTCTTGATTCATGATTATTCCCTAAACGAATTCTCGAAATTCAATACAATAGTCAAAATGTATGTGTACAACGAGGAGGGAAATATTGGAGCGGCTTGGGCGCTTAGGGGCGAGAAGATTTCTCTGGATGAAGGCGCACGCGCCCTCGGGCCGATCCGAGCCTGGTGAAAGGTAGATTGCGAAGTAATACGCGCCCATAATAAATATACCTAACGTCGCCGAAAGTAGCAATGTAAATTTTAAACCTGCAAAATTTGAGGGATTTTAAGCATGTACGAATCGTATGCTTAGGTCCATTGCGTTCACATATAAAGTATCAAGATAATATCTTGATCAGAAATTGTCCTAATTCACTAATGTCATTTTGCGAATCACGTGTGTACAGTCCGTTAGATTCCAAAATACAGAGTGTCAAATTTAGCGGTATTTGTACGGTAGTAACTTTTGCCTCCCATCTTATCGTTACACATTTCACAAAGAAATATTAATTTATTCCTAAGTTCATTAAAAATCTTGATTATAATTATTATTATATTTCAAATAAAAATCCTGTTTCAGTCTGGAGTGGTATACACTTCATATTTGAATAAAAGAATAATTATAAAACAGGGTATCTACCATGCAAATGTCGGGATATTTCCGATAAGCAGGAAGAAATAGTTTTATTATTCGAAATATACACATCGTATTACACTATATCGGATCCACGTGTTTTTCGTTAAATATTCCAATGTTCATTTTAGGCGCTAACAGAAAACTATCGGCAACAGCTCGAATTTTCTATATTAACTTGAATTGGTTATAGAAATAAAAAACCAAACTGACCAATCACAGGCACATTAGTGATTGGAGTTCTCACACATATTCTCACTTTTCGGCCTCTTTGAAACGATTAAAAAAGCAATGAGTATTTCTTTTAGGGATTAATTATAATGACATCGTCACTCGCTTAGTTAAATTGTTTCATAATATATATATATATATATATATATTAATGAGAGTGAATTTTTCAGTTCGTTCGCAGGGAAAAACTCAAATTGATGAGACCGGTATTCATTCTTAGAATAGGAAAGAAAAGTGTATTTTCTATTTTCAAATGCTAAAAAGGATAAAAACCGCTTTTTTTTTTTTTAGAAAATATAAAACAAATTACAATTTCCATCCTCTATTTATAACAATTACCACTCATGGATTACATGGTATCTTTTATCACTCTACAAAAGAAAGAATAAATGCTACCCATCTAATGACTGTTAACGGTCACAACAACGTATAGATCACGGCCAAACTCAATTCACACTATGCCGGAGTATAAAGGGTTAAAACCCCTTTCGTTTAATCATGCTCCCCCTTCGGAGAAATGTAGGTAGTGCTTTACCCGCTGTTTCTAAGGGGGAATTTCCTTTTCTTTGCATTACGCTCTTTTGTTTCGTTTTTTGGGTTTTAACTTAAATGGAATCACGATTACTTTTTCTTTCGTCGAAAATGGTTCATTGGAGTGTTCCATACTAAATTCCGATTCATTAAGAAAAAGAAATGCTTTAATTTCCTTCGGGAGTAAACGTTGAAAGTTATATACAGGGTTAATTTCAAGATTTTATTATCCCAAACAACAATTCGTTAATCTTATTTTGAAATTTCGGACGTTATAGAGGAGATTATATCAATTCTGAATTCAAACGGAATCTTTAAAACTATCAGTTGATGTATCTGAAATTAATAAATCCTTGACGTAAACGAGCAAAATATAAATATATGCTCATTAATATGTGCAAGATTCTTATCCATAATTTAATGCATACACATTTGTTAATTTTTTTTCTAAATATACAGAAATCGATAATTTCTAAATAATTAAAAATCGTGTAAAAATGATACATCTTTAGAAATATTATTTCAATATGATTGCAGGATTTCGATTACTTACATGATATTGGTGAAATTGTTCATTCTGTAAATATTTTGAGACAAATAAATATTTTTTATTTATAATATATATTTTATACCGTAACTGGCCATGAAGTGTTATATCATAAGAGCGCAGAATTCGAAAATTTCTTTTTATAATTTGCCCTGTTTTCTATGTTTTAAAAACCTAATGAAATCTGTAACATTGACATTTTTTCTATTTCCTTGTATATTTGAGCAAGAAACTACAATAGTTAAACTTATTGAAAATTGTATACAGTATACATATAGGTTTATTTTTAAAATTATTAAGAATTTTGAAAAAAAAATAAACAGTTTTCTGAGAAAATTATTTCTATATGAAATGATTGTCCAATATTGCATAAAAATGCTTGCTTATTCTTTTAAAATTACGAAACATGTAAATATCTTAATAATAATGTTAAAATAAAAAAATCACAAATTTACTAAATGATGTATACAAAATGCTGTTATATCATTTTGCATGCACAATTTAGTAAATTTGTGATTTTTTATTTTCACGTTAATATTGATCTTTAAATGGTGTAAATGTCAAGGTTATTTATTATTATTTTCATTATGTAAATATCTTTCTTTTTATATAAAAATAACGCCCCAAAATGACTCAATTTAATAGAATACACAATAAAATCACATTAAAAAGACTATACAGGTTTTAGACAAATGGTTTTTAATTGTATTGTACATTTAATTATGTTGATTTTCAGGTGTTGTTTCATATAATTTATTTGATTAGGTGTATTATGGACATATATCATAAATATTTTAATTATCATTATATATTTTTATAGTATGACATTGTAAGTAATTCAAATATTTCAATTGTTGAACATTATTTGAATTATTTTAAAGATATATTTCCGTATATTTGAATAATTTTAAATATATAATTGCAAATAATTGCCAAAAAATCATATATAAAAGTTTAAAGCGCTGAAGTCTTACATTTTATATCAAATTCAATTTATCATGTACCATGAAAATGTGCGTAAAGCTAATTAACCAATATTTTAAATTTATAGACTGTAGTTAAACATTGCGTTTATCTAATAAAGATAAAGAAACCTATATTTTTTATTGTCTTATTTTTTTTTCTTTAAATATTACTGAAGTGTAAAATGTAGAGTAAATATTGTTGAAAGAATTTAATTAATATCTATGTTATACTAAGCAATTTAAAAATAAACACAAATTAATAATTTTTTTTATTGCCATAGTAAAACTCAACTTTTGCCCTAAATTATATTTTTTTCTAAATATTTGTTAATTATATGTATATAGAAAAATGTAGATTCCCCAATCTATGTTATATACTTCGTATGAAATTTAATAGGAAGAAAGATGTATTAATTCTTTCATTTATGTTATGTACAATATGTTAGTTAAGAATAGTAAATTGAGGATAACCTATATTTCATGTAATGTTACTATGCTGTCATTAAATAATATAATATCCCTGGGGATTATGATTATTATGTAAGGCAAAAAAGAAATCATTTTTCTTCGCAAACCATTTTTCTCAACGCGCAACATAGTAATTTTGTTACATTGATCAAATGAGAAATACGATATGCCTTCCAAGGAACAACATACGAAATAGGTAAAATTATTCTTCTGTACCTCGTAATTGACTAGATATTCAATGAATATACAAGCATATATTCTGATTAGTACTACACTCATAAAATAAAATAGTATACCATTAAGTAGAATTGGAGATATCAAGGTAATAAATGCATTTCAGTGTATTTGATTAATCATGTGTGTTATTATTCATTGTTACCAACCGATACATTCAATGAATATATATATATATATACATAATATTTTAACCCTCCTTAACAATGATAAACATTGTACTAAAACTTTAGTTTACAAGGTAAAATATTTCTTAACGCCGTTTTTAAATATAAGTGTATTTTCTTAAAATATCATTCATTTAAAATTAGAAAACAAAATTATACTATGAAATAAATGCTCACACGTAAAATTGGCCACGGAAAATTATTAATAGGAATGTTCTCTTTGGCAAAAAAGTGCATCATTATAAAATCATCGTTTAGAAAAAAAAAATCACGTATAACATATATAAATAGAGTAGATTTCTGTAGTATTAGATATAATGCAGTATTACATGAAATACTTGAGATTTGTTTTCTGTATCAAGTTAAAAAAATAGAAAATTTGTATTTAAAAAAATGGAAATATGTCTTCAGATAATCCACGCTATATCTAAAGTTATTAGTTACGAATTTAGAAAAAAATAATGAAAAAGTTAAAGCAATTTCTTCCGAATTATTATTTTTTGATTAAAAAAATAGAAGATAAAATTTAAATTTGGAATAGTTTCTGTTTTTCTTTTTAAGCAGGACACATCGAAAAATCCCCCTAAACATTTGGCCTATGTAAAGGATGCAGAAAAGCTCGATTTTCATTATTATTGGTGATTTATTTTTTTTTACTCAGAATATTTTTTCACTGGTCTATGTGATTGTAGAATAAAAATTTTTAGTATTATCTGAAATTACCAAAAAATATTATATGTATTTTAAAATAGTAATTTTCGAACAATTGGCAAATTGTGAACATATCGTGTAACTTCTCTCTCTCTTGTTCGGGATGAGACAGAAATACATTGAAAGTTAAGAAAAAATATTTAAATTTTACATTTTATCGAATTTTATGCATTTACAGATCATAGCTTAATCAAAAGCATGGCTTCTGTGTGTTATACAGTGCGTTCTACTAAATTTGCATCAGAAAGTTCTACGCGAAAAAATTCTTTTTTCATACTAAACTTAAGAAGTGAGTTTTATTTAAAAATCAGTTTTGATATTTATTACATTTGTAGCGGTTTCTGAAAAAAATAACAAGTCTGAAACTATACGTCAAACGTGGAAAATTAGGTATGTTCGTATAGTTTTATAAATATTCAGATCTTGGGGCAATAACTGTTACACTCTTATGCAAAAATGCATGAATACAATGTTTATTTCTATTATATATATTAAATTCAGTAATATGGAAATAACATGACTCCATCTTAAATATGACGTAATCAATATAGCAACCTAGAATCACTACCTATCATGGGATATCACTGAATTAATTACCTATGGTAGGATAGAATGAATAAAACATTTATTAATGTCTTTTAAGTTTCGATTAGATTTTCATAAAATGTGAAATGACTTGACATAATTGTGCAGCGATTATATATATTAAATTTCAAACTATTTGTTCGGGTAGTTTTCGGGCTGTTATACGTGGACAGACGGACAGACAGATGGACGGACCAGACAGCGACTATAGCTGCTACTTATTTATATAATTATGAACGCCCCTTAAAATACAACATTTCCCATTATCTTATTCAGGTAGTATATATTGTGTATGACTTACGACGTTATGAATACTGCAAATTAATTTAACATGATTAGTAACTTGTGAATGTTGGGTATATGGAAATATTGTAGCAATTTATTAATTTTACTTTGGAACTTTAAAAAGTGCCAAAATAAATTACAAAGTGGAATTCAATGTTATGTACAGTACAAAGTCTAATGTTCGGACACCCAAAATTAGGAATTGTCCTAAGTTTGGACTTTTCAGCGACAGTAGGTATTCAAGAAAGGAGTGAAAAAACAAAATTGTTGAAACGAACAAAAAAGAGAAGGTCTGCAAAGAAGCTTTATTACTCAATCTTAACTCATGTGTACGTACAGAATAAAAAAAAAAAGTTCTTAATGAGAAACCTAAGTTAATAAAGCAGCGCCCATTAACTAAAATGTTCAGTAATTAAGTAAATTACAATTTGTTCTTAAATTGTATGTATCATTAAATAAATAATTTATTTTACTTTTTATTTTGTTATGATTTATTTGATGAAAATGATTATTTAACTTAGTATTAATAGCTGTTATATGCAATTTTTAATATATGAACGTCATATTTTGCTTTTTTAAGTTGTGAAATTTATTTTTCTTCTTATTGGCAATATTTTTGATTACCCAAAGTTCGGAAAAATCCGAAGTTTGGACTTAGTAAAGTCCCAACGATTGCGAACTTTAGACTTTGTACTGTATTGACTTGTAAAATAGTGGTTTTTCTACTAAAAATATTCAAAATAATGTAATTGTGAAATTTGTACAATATATAAAAAGTTCCAGGTGTTCCATATTGGGAAAAAAAGAAAAATAAATAGAAGTCTCCAGAACCTTCGGAATTCCACTCCCGCCTCCAAATCTTTAAGAGTGTTGAAAAATAAATAAAGAAACGAAAAGACTAGGGTGGATCGAATTGAGTATATTGTGTTACATATTTACAGGAACTACAACAACTGAAATAAAACAGAGAAATAACATGTGTTTATAGATTTTGAAAGGCCCATGACAGAAGGTTAGCGGATTTGAAAGAGAGCTATATAGTTAGCTTAAACAAACAATCAGAGTTAAACAATTGTATTAAAATGAAAACTGGAATTAATAATAGAATACCTGAATGGGGATGCTATGATTACAACATTCTGACACCCGCCCATAATCTAGCATCACATCAGAAAAATAAAAGGAAAGGAAAATGTTTGTAAACAAACATTAAAAATAGTATGAGACAATTTTTAAACATCACTTGTACAAACACCAAACATAACTGTTCATAAAATTAAACTTTAGGTAAAGCCTTCGTAAACAAATCAACAATTTGAATATATATAGGAATATATTCAATTTTGATATTATTTTCTTTTACAAAATTACGAACAAATTTTACTTTTATATAAATGTGTTTCATTCTACCATAATTGCTCTCATTAGTAATACATTTTATACATGATTGGTTGTCTTAAAAAATAACTAATTTCTTAATACTTACAATTTCACAAGCAATGTTTTTAAACCATAACAAGTCTTGTAACCTTTTGGTCAAAGCAATGACTTCAGCTTCAGTTGACGATAATGCAACTGATTTTTGTTTATTACAATACCGCAGAACAGGCATGTTACAAAACATCAAAATATAACCTGAAACTAATTTACGGTCATCTGTGTTTACCGCCGAATCGGTGTCAACATGCATGGATTATTTAGGATCAGAATTGTGCTTTTTATACACAAGATTTAAGAACAGAGTTCCTTTAAAATATCTTTAAAATTTCTCTAGTACAATCCATGCAACATCAGTAGGATTTTCCTGCATTTGATTCAAACAGTTAACTGCATACAAAATGTCGGGAAAAACATGTTAAATACAATAAACAACCAACAAGTTCACGATATGGGCCATTAAATAATTTTCCATTTTTGAAATCAGGTGGAGTGGATTTAGGGGAAATTGGAATATCACAAGGTTTACATTCTAGCATATTAAATTTACTTAACAATTTAATTATATAAGATCCTTGATCCATAATTAACTATCGATTGTGAATTCCATTTGAATTTCTAGAAATTCCGAAACACTTTCTGACTTTGACATGTGAAACCCTTTAGATTTAGACAATAAGGAAATAACTACATTAGTTTCATTTACATATGAACCTGCTACTAACATATCATCTATATACAGAGCAACAATTATTTTATGATAATTACTATACCGAATAAAAATAAAAGGTTCATTATTAAGTGATTTAAAATTTAATTTAGAAACAAATTCAAGAAATATTTCAAACCATTGATGTTAGGCTTTTTTTTAGACATATAATTTTTTTCTTCAATTTATACTTTCGCCCACTATTATCATCATTGCCTTGTGGCTGATCCATAAAAACAAGTTCATTTAACTTACGATTCAGGAAAGCAGTTTTTACATCTTTTAAATATGCATGTAGATCTTCATTTAAAATCAAAGTAAGCACTAAAATTAAACCAGGCAAGCCCATAACATGTGAATATGTCTCAGTGTAGTCCACTCCTTCTTTCTGCATGAACCCGCTAGCTACAAGCGTTGCCTTGTATTTACTGTCTCTCTTTTACCTCAGCACAAACTTGCAGGAAATGGCATTTTTATCTTTTGGCAGCTCTTCTAAATTCCATCCTTCATTTTCTCTCATGGAATCTATTTCTTCGTCCATAGCTTCTTTCCACTTTTGTTGTTCATTTTGAGGCAGAGTAGAAATGCCATCAAAATTTAATGTTGCTTCGTGAGTAAACATTGCTTCGTATATTTCGAGTGCATGAAACCTAACTGGGTTTTTCTTTTCTCTGGATGATTTTTTCACACTTTCTTCTGTCGAATAATTTGTTTTTTCACTAGATGGCAGGGAACTATCGATTACACTTTCTTGAAATTGACTTATATCAGGTTCATCTTCTTCGATGTTCTGGAAAACATTTATAAAGTCACTGGAAGTTTTCTTCTCTTCATTAAATTTACAATTTTTTGATATAATGATACGCTTTGTTATAGGATCTGGTAAGCGATGTCCCATTGATGAATAGCCTACAAAAATCATTTTTTTCGCATTTTTCATATAATTTCTTCCTTATATTATTAGGTATCAGTGTATAGGCATCACAGCCAAATACTCTAAGATTCTTCAAATCGGGATGATTTTTGTGCTTTAAGTAGTACGGAGTTGAATTTTCAATTGATGCATGAGGTAATCTATTATTTATGTAGGCGGCAGTAAGAGCTGAAAATCCCCAAAAGTTCTTAGGTAAATTAGCTTCAAATAACATCGTCCGACATTTATCTAAGAGACTTCTTTTAGCACGTTCTGATACACCGTTGAAACATAGAGTATACGGTTGCGAGGGATCAATAATTATACCAGCTTCAGTTGCAAAGCTTGAAAATTCACACATATTCTTTTGCGTTATTACATCGAATTTTCCTTACTGTGGGATTCGATTTACAGAAAGTTTTAAGCTCTCTTACTGCAACACTTTTTTGTTTAAGTAGACAAACTTCTGTAAAACGTGAATAGTCATCTATTAAAGTCATAAAATATTGTTCACCTGCAAATGTCTTGGGTACCATCGGCCCACATATATCTGAGTGAATCATCACCATAGGTTCAGATTCTCTTTTTCTAGGACCTTTTCCAACAGATGTTGCACTTAACTTTGACTTTGTCTATATTTCACAGAAATTTGAGGAAGTTGGTAGTCCTAATTGCTTCAGGGGTTGGCTGCACGAATGCCCTAATCTGTGATCCCAGATATCACAATCACTTTCGTTTGAAGCAAGTACAGTTTAATAAACAGAGTTAAAGTCATTTGCATATTGTCAATTCAAATATCGTTTACCAAAATAAAACCGGTTTTTTCGTTTTCAATAAATGCGTTTTCATTCTTGAAAATGACCGCATAATTTGCACTTTCAATTTTCCTAACGGAAATCAACGGACCATTTAAGAAAAGCATATTATTTAAAATAATTTCCATTCCATTTGATAGTTTTCCCGTAATATTTCCAACACCTTTAATTTCAACATTCGTTGTTTTCGATGTACACTTTACAGTTCCAGAAGAAGGTGCTAAAGACATGAAATAAGTCTCATTAGAACACATGTGAGAAGTTTCACCAGAATCTATAATAAATTCGTTCTATCTAGCTTTCCCAGCAACAAATGAAGAGGCGATATTTTCTTCGTTTGAACTTTTAATAACTTTACAATATCGTTTTATATGGCCACTTCTTCCGCATGAATAACAAGTAAGATTCTTTCTACAATATTTTGAGTATGCCCCTTTGAATTACAACTTTTACAAAAGCATTCTTTGCGAGTTGAGGCCAGAATTCCAGTATTATCATGAGCAGTCATAGTATACACTTTTACTTTTTTTTAGTCCAGTAGAAGTGCTTCAGCGTCTAATAATCTTTGTGTGACGAAATCTAACATCAAAACAGCATTCGCTTGATTTTCTAAAGCAGTATTAACATTTTCAAATTTCTGATATAACGACATCAAACTATAAACAATTGTATCGGTTTCACTTACTTCTGCGCCAGATAATTTTAGATCCGAAATTAATTTATTTATTTCTCCTATGTGATTTCTCATAGATACAGCACGATCCTTCTTAATAGTTGCCATAGTTGCCAACCTCTTACGAATCAAAATTTTATTCACTGCACGCTTCGTATCATATGTGCGTTCTAATTTATTCCAAATTTTATGACCCGTATTTTCATCTTGAAGCGATGCAAACAACCCATCACTTAAGAGTTATACTAATAATGCATATGCCTTTTTTGCTTTCACAATCTGAAGCATTTCCTTCAGCCGGTTCATTATCCAAAAAGGTTCTAATTCCTTGGCAGCAAAAATCGTGATAACTCTTCTTTTCCATACGGAAATTTTTGTACCGTCACTTTCAAAAAGAGAAATGCCAAAAAATTCTTTCTTAGATTCCATTCCGCACGATGAAAATACACGAACTAAAGATAAACTGTTTCACGGATAATGCAGAAGAAATGATATGGCTGAAAAAAATAGCGCGAGACAGTCTAGCAGGTGCCCATTAAGTTATGATGAAACCGCGCTCTGCTGTTGAAAAATGAATAAAGAAACAAAAAGACGAGGCTGGATCGTGTTACATATTGTGATTGCTGATAGTGATTGCTGGATATTGTGTTACATATTTACAAGAACTACAACAACTGAAATAAAACAGAGAAATAACACGTATTTATAGATGTTGAAAGGTCCATGACAGACAGATTAGCGGCCTTCAAAGAGAGCTATATAGTTAGCTTAAACTACCAATCAGATTTTAAACATAAACAATTGTATTAAAATGAAAACTGGAATTAATAATAGAATAATGGAATGCTATGATTACAACATTCTAACAAAGAGGTAAGCCGTCGTTTCCTAGATGGGATCTGTAATTTATGATTAGACTAAAGCGTACTGAAATTTATATATCTGTCACCATGTCATGCAGAGAATAAGCAGAACAATCACATGATCTTCATTGGATTCTGAAAATGCTAATTGATTTTTTCTTATTTCAGTAATTATTTCCATTTTTTTTCCTTTTGGTGATTTTTTTTTAATTGAATGCCCTCCTTAATTTATTTTCTTCATTTTAATTTCTATCTGTCTTTCACATTATATTGTGCTATAAGGAGGAGAAATATTATATGTTTTGTTTTACTTCCATACTGGATGTTATATCTTGATTAATTTTACTAAAAATATAAAATTATTCTTTGTATCTATAGTTAATATGAATTTTTATGATAACATTATCTAATTAAAAACTTATCTAATAAAGTACCAAAACCATAAATATGAATTGCATTTATAAAGGTTCTTAAAATCCAAAGTATGATTAATATAAATTGTTGTGCTTTTCATTTATGTACGAGGTGTGGCTATTAAATATCAGGACTAATGCTGTAAAATATATTATTTTAAATGTAAGGATATTTAATTATCATCCCCTTCAATATTTACCACTCCTTTATCCCTACAACGCTCCATACGAATGCAACATTGTTTGAAACATTGCTGGAAGTCTTCTTTTGTGAGCTCTTTCATGACTGTGCCGCTTTCCTTTTCACAGATTCAACTCTGCTTTCTGGTTCGTTCTAATGCAGATTTGCCCTTCAGGTACTTATTAAAGTCACATGATGCCAAATTAGGCGAATAAGGCGGTTGGCCCAAAACTTATATGTTACACATGGCTACACTTTTACATATTTATTGTATATTTCGACCTTAAAATTAAAAAGATCAAACTGACGGTAAAAAACTATTAGACAAGCACCACTTAAATCGGTTATGTTAAAAAAAAAATTATTGTTAAAATTCGTTCTTAATCTCTATTTTACGACTGGTATCTTGACAACTTTTTTGAGAAAAAAAAATAGTAAAATTAATAATAGTAAATTAGAAACCCTACATGGTGTTAAGCAATTAAAAAAACTCAATTCAGCATTTAAGCAAAAAAAAAAAAAAAAAAAAAAAAAAAAATTGAAACACAAAATATTCTTACAACAAAAGTCATACGTATTAACGCTACAAGTAGTTTTGTATATTATATATTTATTTTTTATACAAATTAATAGCACTATAAATGTGATAACTAACAAACTGTATGTCATATTTTCTGTTCATCTGGATAATAGT
Organism: Maratus speciosus; assembly: GCA_963932465.1. Lineage (NCBI taxonomy): Eukaryota > Metazoa > Arthropoda > Arachnida > Araneae > Salticidae > Maratus > Maratus speciosus. Next base: position 373,427,955 of record OZ010788.1, on the reverse strand, counting down.
AACAATAATATAAATCTAAAATAAAACTTCGTAACAAAATATAAAACAATATCTACAAAATTAAAACATAATTACAAGTGAAATCCAGGTCAAAATCTAGCAAAATATATCATTGCAGAATAACAACAACAAAAAAGAAAAAAAAAGAAAAGAAAAAAAGAGCTTAAAACTACATCCAATACGAAACGCAAAACCTTTTCTAAAATTGAAATTTAACAAAAACGAGTGTAATTGACAGTTTTCATGTTTTAACATATAAATAAAGATTAATAAATTACAATAACATATAAAACGCTATTTTTGAAACACAGCTTGAAAAACAGCAATACGAGTATTTAAACAATTTGTATAATATCATTTAAAAAAAGTATTTTATCCAATATTGTTTATTCATCATAATAACATGCGCAAAGTTCCAAAAAAAAAATATGTGTGAAGTAATGAATTATAAGATAAATCATAAATACGATAACAGATATTATCCGGAAAGCAAATGTTGAACTCAGTGTATCACAATGGTTGCTGATAATTTAGGCCTAAGTGTTTAACAACTATTACTCTTATCATGTATAAAACTTCGAGACATTTTCTCAATCATACGAGTTCTGATTCCGTACATTAAGTTCTGATTCCGTAAGTCTTAGAGTTTCAAAATTAATAACATTTACCGCAGTTTGAACTATTTTTATTTTTTTTTTTTTTGTTGGAAAATTAACTAAAACTATTAAACGTATTAAAATAATATTCATGGAGAAATAAGCACCACAGCAACATTTCTCATGCGAGATTGTTTTCTCAACTGTATAAGCTAACCTAAATTAGCATCTAACATTACAGAGGGCAGTTTTTCTATTAGCGTTTTCCGAAATTATCGTTTTTGTCAGTTACTAGTATATGGATTAATTAAATTTCAACGACCACATTTCTGTGGACAACCAGCATATTTTTGTTTAATATGAAGCTTTAGATAACTTTCAAAGCGAAAATAATTTAAATATTTCTACATTTTCAGTTTATATAATAATGTAATTTTTATAGTTTTTCAATTTATTGTACTTTAGGGCAATTTTAAAAAGAAAGATAGCTTCTAAATAGGTTTAAAATGCAATGTTTATCTAAATAGTATAAATAATACTGGTAACGAAAAGTATTGAAATCATTACTTTTAAAATACACTAAAAAACAACTGAACAAATTATAATGTACAATTCTCAAAGTAAACGTATTCTGGAATTATTATATATTTAATATATTTAAAGCAAAACAGCGTTCTTAAAGTTCTTTCTTTACTACACCGTTAAAAATTTGCAGCAAACTGCCCACTCTTTTGGACGTATTTATAGGAGATTGATACAGAACCGTAATTAAATGCTATTCTGACCACATTATTGTCGGGGTAGAGTTAAATTACCTTTATGTATAAATTTTATATCAAATGGGCCGATTCACTGGAGAGTTTGCTGAAAATTTTTATAATTGTAATTTTTGTTCCGTATATGCCAAACTAATTAGCCTACATTTTTCTGATATGTATCAACATTTTTAGTTATCATATAGTATTATGAATCCTTATCGCAAAATTTCTAATTTTTAGGAATATCATGAAAGTTTATAAAAAAAAGGTAAGATTTAAAGTATATAAATTTCTCTTAAAATGTTCAATAAATAATTCAGTAAGTATAAGTGATAACACACATTGTCAAGAACTGCAGCTTTTCTTTACATTTTCCCCTACACTCCATATGACCATATTAAATTCATAATTATTTATTAAGAAACATATTGAAAATTTAAGGCAAATAAATAAATAAATCGGTAAAGTGAACAGCATGAAAGAATAAAACAGAACAAATAATATAAACAAAGTTTAGATTAATCTATAAAACTGTAAAATAACTAACTTGATTTTGAAAGTATTTCTTTTTGGAAACAAATCCAACTAAATAAATTAGTTATTTATGTAAAGCAAAGCATATAAAGAAAACGCTTAAAAGTTTTAAAATGTATTTATTCCCATTTATATGCACTTCTCAATTTCATTTTGGGATATTTTTTCGAAGAAATTGAACCTTGGCGTTTTTCCAGTAGCAGTGGTGTTTAGATAGCTAAAACTCAGAATTACATTTGGCACACAATGAATAAACAAATACTCATTACAAAAACCTATTTGGCTTGAACTTACCATTTTATTTTCTACCCAATCTCAAGTAGGAATAATCAATTACATTTTCTATTAAATGCCACAGATTGTGACAATATACACTATATTGCCATTAATGACCGGCAACTTTCAATTTTAGACATTTTGTCGAATATTTAGAAATATACTTGACAGATTCTTATGGAATTTTAGGACTGGAAAGAATACGTATTAGCTCATATTTAGCAATGTCGATTTTATAAGGGGGACAATTAGGGTGCCAACAAAAAATCAAAGAAAAAAATAATCCTTGGGATCACCCTGTAAAATAAAATGAAGGAAATGATCTATTGCTACCAAATATAAATAAACAAACATTGTGCAATATGTGTATTCTTTTGTGTATGAATAGCATGTATATTAATAGAGATATAGCGATTTATTTTTAAAAATTAAAAAATTCTTGCATGTTTTTTGCTTATAACATGCAGGGTGTTCAACCAAATTTAACTCCGGTTTCAGAAAAATTGACAAAATATAGTAGAGGCAATATAGTGCAATTGGAATATAAATATATTAAATATTTTAGGAAATATGAGCAGTTGTATGAAATAATTTTTATCTGCGCATGCGCGAACGATAACAAGGATCATTTTACATAATTTAATAGTCAACTCTATGGAGCAACGTATTAAAAAAATATATAGTCAAATATCGTAAAAATTCAGAAAGATATCGGCGTTAGAATGAGCAAATTTTTAGTAGTTCTCTAAAAGCAGCTGAATGATAAGGGATTTTACACAAATTGTCTTTTTATTTTTTTTTTAATTTTCATTTTTTATTGATGCTTTAGTTCTTCTTGGATAACCCACCAGAACGAGCCTATACCATGATCAAAATAAGTATCAAAATCGAAGCATTTTTTCCTAATCTACTCGTTCATACTCACTAAATACTAACTTTTTTCTGACAGTAAGTTAATAAAAAATGACAATTTTTGTAAAATCCTTTATCATTCAGCTGTTTTTAGAGAACAACTAAAAATTTGCTCACTTTAACGCCGATGTCTTTCTGAATTTTTGCGATATTTGACTAGATTCTTTTTTAAAAAGTTGCTCCATAGAGTTGACTATTAAATTATGTAAAATGGTCCTTGTTATCGTTCGCGCATGCGCAGATAAAAATTATTTCATACAACTGCTCATATTTCCTAAAATATTTAATATATTGATATTCCAATTGCACTATATTGTTTCTACTGTATTTTGTCAATTACGTTTTCAAGATATGCATGTACATTTGCATTTGATATCAATACTTCTATAGAAAAGGAGTGTCTAAGAAATATTCCCTAAAAAGTTTCATATTTATAACTTTACAAGTGCAATTACGACTTTCCATATTGTAGTTTAAGGGATATGTTATAACATTTAAATCATTATGACTTCCGACTGTTAATGAATTAATAGTAAATTATTAATTTTGTTAAGAAATAAATAAATAAAATGACTTTTAATGTTAATTTAATACCTATATTTAATGATACGTGTCATCTTAATTGAAAGCAATTATGTTTTCAGATATTTTCTGCATTTAATATAATTCATCTCTGATTTATAAAATTTCCTCCGTGTTTTCCTATAAAATGCACTTTATGCAGAAACTAAAAAAAAATAATAATAGTAATAGTTTTTTCTTTATATCAGTATTAATTTTATTCCCGCTTGCTATCTTTGTGATATGTTCTGCAAGTTAATAAGTTCTTAACGTCATAATTCTATAGCAAAGCCATTAATGTAACATTTAAGGCGGGCAATTAATCCTGTATTGAGGCGGAGTATAATCTCTCTAAAGCGTTGGTGGTTCAATTACCTGCTAACAGGTAAGCCTTAGTATATATTCTGCTAAGTTACATTGTTAATACATTTAATAAGATGTAATAATTAAGTAATTAAATGCAGGTGAAGCCATATGCATACTATATTTGAGACTTTCAACATTGTAATTTGTTAAATGTAGACTTCATGAGAAATTTTTCATAGGTTACTTGAGAAAACAAAAATAGATTTCAGAATTTTTTTCAATTCATTTTATTTCCTTTTTTTTATGAGGACGTGAGTTTCAAACTCGCCTTATCCAGAAATGGAGGATGAAAATAGTTTTTTTGCAGATTGTAGTGTTTTTGTTTTATGCAGGATTATGAATAGAATACATTAATAGAGAATCTAGATTTTTTTAAAATTTCGGTAACATGAGTTTTGAAACATACGTCCTAATATATATTTTTAATGCATAATTGCTTTAAAAGTGACTTTGTCAAACCGATTTTTTTCTGTTAATTTACAAATAATGCAATTTTTCGATCAATATTATCCTCCTAATAAGGTCATGAGCTTTATATAGGGTACCCCTAAACTCATGGTACATACGTTAGTGGGTGATAGAACACAACTAGACAAGAACAGATCATGATACAATACACGGTCGGAACTAAAGTCGTAAAAATGTAGAGCGTGAAACATACTGTAGCATAAATAAGGAGAAAAAAAAAACAATTTAACAAATTACAACGACCATTTAGAAAATGATTTTTTCAAAGACTAAAATTTAAGACCTAAAAAAATCGCAAGGTGTTGATCATACATTACGTACGCCATGAATTAAACATTAATAGTGTTATTACAAGTAAAAATTCCAAGCGACAGGAATCGCCCGCAACTCGTATTTGGTGTGAAATATTTATATGTATTCATTCCTGTCCTATTTATCTTTTGTTATTTTTAATTGGCTTAGTCTATTTTTCTTTTGCACGTGAAAATCTTACAAATTAAAATTAACTCTTTGGCAGAAACTGTTATTCATTTGCTTTCATTTTCATTAGTTATTATCCACCTGAAACTTGCGTATTATCCAAGCATTTCATTGGCTGTTCGGGAAAAGGCTTTTCCGTCGTCAGATTTTCAAGAAATCTGATGACACATTTTAAATGAAATTTCATTTTTAAACTTCTAAACATCCCACAATATTACTTTTTACATCGTCGTGTAGAGAAGAAAATGTACTTTTAAATGCAATTTGTTTGAAAGCTGTATCTCAATTTGTTTCTGAGTTATTAATATTTTTTTGTAGTTTTTATTACTTTTTTGTCATTGTGGCAACACTCTGTTGTCCATCTCTGTTGAAACTAAAGGGAAATACAGATTACTGTATAGACCAATCACAAAACGAATAAAATGCGGATTAAACCAATAAAAACCTTCAGATATGCTTTTCATTTCCATCCCTGAGGAGAACAATAACCATTTTTCCAAATGGTTAATAAAATAAAGAGCGATGGAATAAAATGAAACCGATAATATGGAGAAAAACATTTTATTCAACAAAATGAAAGTAAAAAACACGTGCGTCCCCCATCACTGCAACTGCTCAAAATTGCAGCCGCCAAAAATAACGCAAGTTTCGCACCATCGATGGAGTGACCGCTGTACATTGGCGAAAACACCAGGCATTTCTCGTATTGTGTCAGCAACTACGGATATCCGGGAAACAATGTCTTCAAGATGATGGTCCCATAGATTCCCCCCACACTTCTTGTGAGCCCAAAAGAAAAAGCCCAGACATGACAAATCGGGAGATCGGGCCGGTCAGTTGATTGGTACAATCTTTGGGGTTCCGTTGCTTTGCCGTCTTGCGCTCTGTACATGTCATGCATATCGGCCTTTTTCTGATTTGAGTACGTATCCATCTCATCAATAATCCACAGTATGAATGAAGACAGCTGCGGTGAACAGCCTTTCAATTGCGATCGCTGGGTGGCGGCCTCTATCCGACCATGGATTGTATGGTGATTTGTGCTTGTCTAGTTTCTTTTAAAGTTTTGTAAACAGCTTTATGTAAACGTTAGCGATTTTAATTTTATGATAGGAAATACTGTGTTTATAAAAAACACATTCAAACTCAGTTATTTATAGCTCTACTATTGTTCTAAACTTGACAGCAAATTAAAATTTAATCGAATGATTCCGGTCATGTTCACATCTTTTTAATAGCTTACAAAAGTCATTTTAAGAAATATGGTTTTTTATAAAAGAGTAAAATATTCCCAAAAATTTTCTACGTAAAATGTTGTAGTTTTATGGGTACGATCTAAGATTTTTTATTTTCAGAAACGTATGTTTTAAAACATTTGTATTTTATTGTAATTAATTTAAATTAATATTAATTTGAATATATTTTTTTTAATTTATGGCTATGAATATTTACCATCCGAGCGTCTTGAGGGTTTTCCTGCATTTTCATAAAAATGCCTATAAAAATAATCTTTATTTAAATTTTCTTTCCCTGTTTGTTTCTGAAATACACTCCATGTCCCAATATCTGACATAAATTTTAAAATAATATTCGGTTTAAAATATATTTTCTACAACAGCTTTAAGTTGTTTTGGGGGAACGGTAAAATACGGGCAAACCACTCAGAATGGACACATGGCATGAAATTTTATTTTATTTGTCTATAAAGTTTAAAATAATCACATGCCTTAAACCATTGCAAGTGTTATTTTTTTTAATTTTTTAACTGTTACACTAACAGATAAACATGTTAAAGAATAATCTTAAAAATAATTTATAGAAGTCCAAAGTCTGTCTCTCCTTATTTCAAGGGTAAATGTCTCAAAGAATATAAAACTGTAGCTTTCATTTGAAATAGAATTGTGTTTGATAAATCACTGTAATTACGACAAAAGTACAGTCCTAAAGGTATGTGATTTGGTCTTTGTTTCGCCCTAACAATCTCTTTCAAATTTATTACCAGCTCCTTTTCTTTCAGCACTATAAAGGTATTTTATTGTTTTTGCTTTGTTTTATTTCTTTTTTGTTGCTGGTGCTATTGTCTTTATCTGAGAACTATAATAAGCTTTTTTTATTTAATTTCGTACTGATTTCACACAGCTTTTAAGATAGGTAAATTTTCTAAAAGGAAAATTGTGTGTAATAAAAACTTAAAATGTTATTGCCTGTTTAACATTATTATAACTCATAAATTTATACTCTGTATTAAGATATTTTTATGTCAATCTCAATACGAAAGTCATATCAGTTTTGTGTTTATCAGTTTGAGAAATGAAAAATTTCGATGTGTAAATTCGTAAAAGGGGGCAATGCATATCCATATTTATGAAAGCTAAGAATAAGTTATGAATACATTTAGAAATATTTATATATGTTTTATTATATATAAGACACTGAAAAATATTCTGAGAAATAAATAAGTACTATTTGAAATGAGAATGTTTGAGATTGATACAAAACTTGTGCCCAAATGTATTTTTATCTTAGCCGGCACGTACGAAGTAAGAAAGTATAATCTTAATGTAGATTGTTTGATACAATAATAATGCTTTTTATTATAACCGAGTTTTTGTGTTATTGTAATATATTTGTTATTATATAATTTTTAAATGTGTAACACGGTTTTAATGAAGTGTTAAAAAACAATTATTTGTTTATAGTTCAACGACATGTCATTTAGTATTCTTCAACAATTGTTAAGACACTTTGATTATCTGCTCTTATTTTAAAATTATGCCCGTTAAAAATCACTTTGAATGTTCATTCTTAACATTATTTTTCAATGTTTTGAAATAGAGTTTGACAACATATTTACCGAGAAATTGAAAATAGTACAAAAATTAAAAAATAATACAAAATTAATGTTTTCATATTGAAAGAAATTTTTGCATGTTTGTTCTGAAATTAAAACCGTCTTAATTACTGGGTAAATATAAAATATAGAATTAATATAGTTAAAATATAGAAAAAAATATAGATTCAGTTAACAGGAACAATTGTTTCCCTTGGAAAAAAACATCTAGTTTTATTAGATAAATAAATAGACATTGCCCTTTTAATTATTTTGAAGATTGCATGAAATTAAATGACATAAGCTATATTAAAAAATAAATTGAAATAAACAATTTTATGTGACACACAATTTTATGTTAAAAAGATAAATTTATTTACTAAAAATGTCGCTAGCATGCAAGAATTTTGAATACCATAATTCTAATTTAAATATATGTCTTATTATATTTTCATAACTTCTGCATCGAATTGTTCCATCCAACATTCCATTCGAAAATTGTGTTAATTAAAAGCGGTACCTCCTCTTTACTTTTTGAAAGAACACCAATCTTCAGTGATTTCAAAATGATTATATATATTTCTAAAATGATTTTATATTCTTAAATTTAAAAGTTAACGAAGAGTCAGCAAAGTGAACTGTTCTCTCCACATCTGTCAAAACTCGCGTGGAGTAGTATGATATAATATCAATTGAATATACAAACATATATCTTACGATTTGCAATTCTGATTCCGTGATAGAAATCGAGTTATTCGCGCTCAATATCATCACGTCACAATCTAAACAAATATTTCATAGTGAAGAAAAGAGACAAGATAGGAAATTATATAAAAATGAGATTTCCGATAACCTTCTACTTTTTCCAACGTTTTCATCCTTTACATGATAGCTATATCCTATTCCCATGGAATGGTAATCAGCTCGATATTGGCATTAGGAGTACTAATCTAGTTTGAACTCATCTTGATCAACAGGTTCCCTTTTGTGATGTGTTTTAAAAATTTATGTCTTAAATATATGTCGTGTTTCAATCTATTTGGTGAAATCTTGCATCTATGTGATGATGTTTCGTAAAACATTTGAATGGTCTTTAAATTTTTCAACCGCTTAGAAATTATATTAATACAAATTAGCCCAATTTCGGTGAAAGCAAAAAATGCGTGTATTATTGGTAATTTTTTACATTAATATCGGGATAAATGTCAGGAAAATATTGAGGATGAGATTCCTATGATCTATAACGCAAATGATGCTACAGTTTTGCGGCATATAGTAAATGGTACTGTGTGGTTACTTTTAAATGTAAAATTATTTATTTTTAATCCGATGTCTATAGATCTGATACGAAACACTTTAAAAATACTTTGCATTATTCTTAAATTGTGATTTGTAGGAACATAATGGATTCAAAATAATGTGATGGAAATTTAAATGTTTGAATTCTTTAAATTTATAAATTTTGAATAATTAGTATTATTGATTCCTCTTTTACAATATACTCCAGTTTGCCGTCCCTTGTGCACTGTAAAAAAAAAAATCAGACCAGTTTTCCTGTAGGAATCGGAAAAATAGTTGCCCTTATCGTACCGGAAAAATTTCCGACCCAGCTCGGAATAAAATCTATAAAATCGGAATAAAATCCGTAAAATACCGTTACATTGACTATTTCCCTTTTTTACGGATTTTATTCCGAGCTGGGTCGGAAAATTTTCCAGTACGATAAGGGCAACTATTTTTCCGATTCCTACAGAAAAACTAGTCTGATTTTTTTTTACAGTGTACGTCACGAGATGTACATTCCATGTTGTCTCTGTTCATCTTAATCCGTTAAGTTGACGGGTCGTTTCATACTAATGGATTCCAAAATAGGTATTACATAAGGTGTGCCTTATATAATTTATGTTATGGGTTTTTTTTATGAAATAATGTTATAACTAACGTTTCGAAGTAATTTAAAAAAAAAAAGAATACTTTTTTCGTTTCGAAATGAAAGATGAACATTGTTTTTTGCGAATGTGTATTACTATATAACATTTTATTTAACAGAAACTAAAATTGAAGAGCTGAATGGAAGAACATGTTAAGTAACAAAAGTTACATTTGAAGAAATTTTAAGTGAAAGTTTTTGCGGTAAATGTTAATGATTTATTTTCTGTTTGATACCATATGTTTAGAATATTGAAAGGTATGGTACTAAACTCTCTCAGAAAAACGTATTCATATTTAGTTTTCAAATATTAAAAAATTATTAATATTATTGACATTATTAAATATTAAAATATTAAATATAAATGAATAATGTCTTAAATCTTCAAGACTAAATCGAATCTTAGTATTTTAGCTTCACCATGTGATAGGATACCTCATAACTCTTTTATCCAAAAGATAAAATAAAATTTTAGAAAATGTAGCATAACATGTTCATCCACTCAGCTCTTCAAATATACATAATACTTTTAACCAGAAACGATAGACATTTTAAAAGGCATAATTGGTACAGAATGTTTTTTCGTTTGTTAAATAAAAAGTGATATGATTTAAGAACGTAATTAACAGAAGTAAACTGAAAATTAAAGGTAAATAAAAAAAATGCGATACTTCTTTTAAGAAAGTCAATTATGTTCTTGTTACATATATGTTATTAAAATATATTAAACTATTTTTTAATAATTTTAATCTAATTTGGAACTCTCCATTTTTAATTATTCATACAATAATTAAATTTACAAGAATTAAACGCAATATTTCAATCATATAAAGAATTGTTAGAAAACATTTGTGAAACATTTGTGTGGGAAAAAAACCTGAATAACATAGCTGCCTTAACAAATGCTGCCTTATTAACTAGATTTACAATAATTGCACCTATATATATATCTTTTTTACGCCCGTTTATTCTGCACGTGCTCACATTCGACGCAGAAAACGTTCCACCCAAGTCTCCTCTTATTTCAGTAGAGAAAATCTCTTCACAGAATACGCAGGTCGCATGGATCTCATCAGGAGAATCTAATTGTGAAGATCCCACGTCTCTGTCACTACAACAGGAATCGGTTCACAGTGTTCTTTCTCGGAGTCGGAAAGCTGAATCGTAGTAGCCAACGCTGCCACACGCATATTTTCCCCATATCTAAATCTCGTGTTTTTATTTTTTATTTTTGTTTTTTTTTTTCCTTCCACATCATTCACATACTCTAGAATTAGCTTCTTGTCGGTTTTGTTTCGTGTTAATTTGCAAAAGGAAGGAGGTTACTTTTCCCGATAGTTTTGTAACCTGTCACAAGACATACCTTTGATGAATTCGGATACTCCTTTTATTTGAAACAATTCTTAAGATTGTCCAGTACTGATCTCATCTGAAAAGATGGCCCAGTATTGATCTCATTTGTGAAAATGTGAAAAAAAAATTTTCAAGGCTATTCCACTGGAGACTAGCCCGTTCCTAGGCCAAAACTTCTAGCCCATTTAGACTAGTAGTATTTTTTTTAATATTTACAGAAAGGCAGTCATTATCTGCTGAAGAAATCATTTTATTATAAACTTCAAAACGCAGCTTATTTTATAGTGGTGCAGTAATAACAGAATATGCAATAATTATCGATTAAAATGCACAGAAATTTAAATTATCTTACCTGATAAAGTTTCGAGGTTGAAAATAAGTATTTTCTTTTTAAATGTTGCGACTGCTTGCGTCAGAGATAATTTAACCGCTACCTTCTGTCTTCTTTCTTACCAATGCTACCTTTACTTCATGCCCTCAGCTTTAAACGGACGTACCTTCTAGGTATCCTTTTAACAGTAGGTCCATACATAGATACTAACCTGTATTTGAAACTTTACATCTAACTAAAAAAATATTAAGAACATAATATCAATGTATTTTACATAATAGGGGAAGGTGGCCTAAAATGATCCCCTTAAGGGAAAAACTTATGTAAAATAACATAGCTGTTTAAATAAACCTTTGGCCCTATACTAATATGTTTTACACTGTATTTTGCATTATAAACATATTTTAATAATATTTTAAACCCAAATTCAGTAGTGAAAAAAATAGATTTTTGAAAAAGTGTCCAAAGGATCATTTTACCCTCACCAAATGGCAAAATTATCCATTTAAAAATAATCTTAAATTGTTTTTTATCGGCAAAATAAAGAATATAAAAGTAATTATGAGAATACATAATGAAATAAAATAAGTTTTACAATCAAATAGCATACATAACTTATTTTATGCAAATTCTTAAATAAAAAGTATCAAAAATAATTTTGAAAAAACAATAAAATGGAATATTTGAAAATTATAATCCAAAAATAATGGAAAAGCACGTTGACTCAGAAGAGAAAGATTTGGGTAAATCGCACATTTGGCTCCCATGATGGCTAGGACCCAGTACCGGATTTTCTTCAGCCTATGAAATGGTAGTAAAGCGATTCACATAATGGATCATTTTACCCGGCAACATGCCCGTCCATTTTAGTCATATAACTGGATGACGCCGAGAAAGATAACAAACCTAGTAAGAGTAATTCCTGTCTAAAACATGCTTTATTAAGCAAACCAAGTCATATTTCTGTACATAAAAGACTGTATATCTAAATAAAGTATGAAAGTTAGTGCTTATCTTATAACAGATTTCATAAAAACCAATTTTTGAAAGAATTCTATTCAGACGCGTAATACTGCGATCGTTTGAATACCTCCATTGCTACTTCTTCACTTGACACAAATACTTTATGTGTTACCCTGTAGATAGCATGGCCTGTCTGGAAAAAACATGTGTGGACAGTTTTGTCTACTAGGATCAATTTAGGCCACATTTCCCTAGTTCTGTCTAATGATGCTAATCTACATTGTAGCATTAATTAAAGGAACAACGCTATATTATTAAAAGCAAAATATAATATTTTTTAGAAAAAAAAAAACTCAACTTTAATTTTAATGTAAATTTAATTTATAATGCATAATAGTCTGCAGTAGTGGTTATTATTTTTAAATTTAATTACATTAGCTTTAAAAAATGGCGTTTTTTTTAACTTCAAATTTCTACGCAACTACAAATTGACTTTTAAAAAATAAGATGAGCATTTAAGTGAAAACAGTAATATCTCTCTATATATACATGTGTAATGCGAATGGGTATTTCGATCCGGCTGGATATATGTTAAATTTTGTTGAATGAAATCTTATGGGAGTAATTCTGTTAGTTAGAGAACGTTTTAGGAAATATTTTAGTGCATAACATATTCTTCTAAGTTGTAGAGTTAGATATAATTGAAGGCTATAGGCTTTTTATAAAGTTATAGTGGGCGGATTCTGAAGAGACTTACATTCTTGCATTGTCGGTTACATAAATGCCAGAGATGGTTTAGGCATCTTTCATACTGTTTAAGGTTTCTTAGTTAAAGGATTATGACGGAAAATTCCAATAAAGTGAATTCCATGATGAAAGATTTATCTTATTGAAAATTCTGTTGGACGGATTTTGTCAGTTAGTTTGTATATATTGTTAGTTAAATATTTTAATGGAGGGTTCCAGTATATCGCATATCGTTCTACTGCTTTTGAGAAATCATACTCTAAAAGATCAACCAAAATATTTGATTCTTAACACATAAGATTCTGTATGCACATTATAAAATATAACAGCACAATGGTGTTCGTATTGTTTTTAGTGAAGTGGAAAGGCATCCCTAGTAAATATTCTAATTGCTTTAAGGGGTTTCAAGACTCTTGAAATTGGAAAAAAATTAAAGACATACCATTTTCAATTGGTAATACCTTAAAATGTATTTGATTTTAGGAATTATTTTTTATTGGAATTGAAAGATATAAGTATTTACTTGCATTTCATGGATTTAAAAAATTTAAAACATACCATTTTCAATATATAATACCTTAAAATGTATTTGATTTTAGGATACAATTTTCATTGGAATTGAAAGATATAAGTATTTTCTTGCATTTCATGAATTTAAAAAATTGCAATTAGCTGCAGAATTACCATTTACATGGGGATCCAAACTGTCAGAGAATTGTCGAGCGGAAAAATGTCATAACGGATTACGCACAGGATTACAAAATAAATTTTGCAACTACAATGAAAATTTTTGTGCCCATGTATACGTCAGATTATAATAATTACCCTGATCCTAAATAGATTTATATTTAAAACATTTTTCTATTGTTAATGCAAAGTTGTATTTAGATAATGCAAAATTTACAAAAAAAACAACAGTATAATCTCCTAAAAAATATATTGTTTTGAACAATAAATAGGAAATTTTAGGTTCAGATTATACAGACTTATATATGAAACATACGTTTTTAAAATTTCATAAACAAATATTCAGAAGTTTTTGAGATATCGTGCATGTTATGGCAAATTTGGTCATTCAGAGAAAAATGACTTCCAAGTTTCGGAAACCGCTTCAGCTGTTGAGCGAATATAATTCCAAATGCCTTAACTTCTGCTCCAATGGGAATTTCAAGAAAACAAGTATCAAAAATGTTCAGAAAATATAGGATTCATATAAGGAACATATAAAAAATTAAAATTTTGAAAAGTTTATAGATTGAGAGACCCTTGAACACAAAGTCGAAATGACATATATTTCGTTGGATTTAAAGTTCTCTTGGAGAAACGGAAATGCGTAACGGGCGAAGCCTCCTAGTTTTCCATACATGTTAATCGATGTCTGTAAAACAAAATGTAGTTTGCAGTATCTAGATATATATTTTTTTAAATGAAACTGTTATAATAATTATTCTTTTTTAAAAAAAATAAAGATTTTGTAAGCCATGCAATTTATTTTGTTCTGTAAATATATATGTTTTAAATAATAATTTTAAAAAAATCTTGAGATTATAATTCTATGCCATCTTATGAAAATTCAATTTAAAATTTAATATTATTTTTTAAACATGCAAAAAATCCAAAACTTAAAAATGAATTTATGCTTCTAAAATGAAATAAATGCGTTTCTATGGAAATTGAAATTTTTGTTATATAATACGTCGTCTTTTTACGTACCTTTTTAATACACAATGTGTTGCATACAAGAGAATTAACTTGATATACGAAGTAATTTTTTTAATACATTGAGACACATTATTTCAGTTTATCGCCTTCAAAATTTACTTCAAAAAGATGAAAATTTAAATGTTAATAATATATTTTCACTCTCTTTTTCTGCGAGTATGAAACATGTCGCTACATAATTTCCGTGAAATCTGAAATTTTAATCCTTACAGTTTCTACGGCGACTAAACAAAGAGAAGGAGAAAGGAGAGACTAGAGAAGGAGAAAAAGAGAGTAAGTAAAAGACAAAAGAAATCATACCTGACTCCCAACTGTAATTATTAAAACAAATGTAGAACAAAGAATTAAAAATTTAAGAGTTCTGCTTCTTAATTTTGTAAAAGCCTACGCTTGGGATAGTTTAAAAAAAAAATCCAGCAGTGCCCTCATAATGTACAAACGTAAGTCCTTTTTTTGTTTGCAGTAATGTGAAAAGTTAAACTGATTAGATAGTTTATTAAGACTAATTTAAGTAGATGAAAACAGTGTGACATATCTTAATACGTTGAGAAAATATTTTTATTACATCATCTTAATAAGATTTTATGGTTTTATTTTTTTTGTAATTTGATATTTAATTTCAAAATTTGTGTTTTGTATGGAAAGTGCATAAATAATAATCAGTGATCAAGGTATGTTCACTAAGAAACAACTATGTTATAAGAAACAACATAAGTTCTTTATGAAGTAAACAGATTTGTAAACAATGCACGTGATTTACGACCCTAGTAGTGCAATACAATTGCGTGACATTACAAAAATCTCTTTGACACAGATCTTTCATATAGTTATTTTGCTATTGTGCAAAATGCTTTCATTATTGGTGTGCAGGTATATTAAATAAACGATTCTCCGAGTCCAAACGATTTATCGGGTCATTTCGTAATTACAAGTGTTTCATAGAAGACTAGATCCATTTGTTTATTTTTCAGTTGGGACAGTGAGTATGAGCAATAACTTCCACGTCTTTCGGAATCCAACTTATCACCTGATATTGGCAACCTCTGTTTACATTCCTGAGATGTAACACCAGTTTGAATTCGAAAAAACGAAAAATAGTTACATTAGAATAAATATATGAACCTAGCCAGCTAATTAATGTACTTTTAATTTAGAATGCTTTAACAATAACTTTTAGACAATACATAAAATAAGCTTTAGTTAGGAAGATTCTTTGAAGAATTAACAAAAGTATTCTTTTTAAAAACGTGATTCTGATTTAAATCGTCTCACATTATAGTGTGACATTATATGATTTTATTTAGTGTGGGTAAAATATTATAAATTACTTGTACTTCTATAAATAGACTATCAATTTATATTTCGATTAATAATACAATATCAATAATAAATGTTAATAATAAGAATAATGATAATAATAAATATATCAATAATGTCTGACGATATGTAATAATCTTCTAAATTTATCATTAAAAGGGTGTTTGTATTTCTTAGTGTCATTTTGTGAAAATAAATCCTTGATTATTTCAAACATTTTTCATTGTTTAATATTCAAAATAAGTGACATCGTAATTTGAATAAGCAGAGATTTTTTGTTATTATGCAATTCATGTATTAGTAATCTAGTCGTTTAGTAATTCACGATAATTGGATGTGCCATACCCAAAACTTTCTTCTATTGCATACATGTTAACACTTTAAAATTCGTTATCACAAAACCAAAATTAATTGACAATGTATGCCTATCACGAGGAATCTAAAGATATGAAATTCCGTGCCTTAGTAATTGAGATTTGAATATCGCTAAAATCGTGCAAATCGTGAAACATGTTGGGTTATTTACACCAAAACCTATTCAGAAACAACTTATGTCAATGTCTAACTGACTGTGAAGTTTGAAAAAATGCGTGTATTAGATTTTGAGATACAGCTATTGTGGAAATCGTGAAGATATTCCGCAGAACAACACCACCTGTTATGCGATTTACTCCAAGTACTAATCAGCACCAATTTTTATCAGGGACAAACTGAATCTGAAAATTCCTGCAATTAGTTCTTCAGATAGAGTTATTGCGTAAATGCAGCATAACAGCGCCATCTTTTGGGCGATTTACACAAAAATAATCGGCAACAATGTATATGAAGGTATAACAGAATCTGAAGTTTGATGAAAATCTGAGATTTATTTCTTGAGATATAGCTAATACGGAAAACACTAATAATGCAGCATAGCAGTGCCACCTGTTGGGGGATTAATATCTGCACCAATTTATACCAAGGAATAACTGAATCTAAAGTGTTATTAAATTATATGCATAGGTTCTTGAGATGGAGCTCCCACAATATTTGTGTAACTTACAGACAGACAGACTCACAGACAGACATTTTCTCAAAAAAGTCATATAATATCGAGCTCAGTACCTTCTAAAACATGAAAATCTATCGAAAATCGGAAGTAGATATTTTTTAACAAATCTAATACTTTCTTCTTGTAACGTAGGAAGAATAATAAAAATAAAAACATCGTTGCGCTTTTCATCATTATTTCCAAATAAAGTAGGTACACTTCATTTAAAGAAAACTGATAGTTACACGAGAAACCTGAAATAAAACTTCAATTTGGCCATTAATAAAGTGGATTCCTTCTTGATGGAGTCACGTTTACAGCTGATTTTCAGACTTGAGGTAAAAATAGTCACATTATTGTTTTACTTTCTGGATAAACGAGATTATAGATTTTTTCTTGAATTATTCCGCAAATAATCGGCGAAACACGTTAACATATACGATACATATAGAAAGTAAAAAAAAAAATGAATTCTAGAATTATGTTTTTGAACTTTGTGTATACCTATGGCATTCGGAGTTCACTTGAAAACCAAAAATTATTATAAAATATATAAACAATATAAAATTAAGATAATAATAGTAACAAAATGTATATTTTATAAGAATTATAGTAATCAAGCGTACAATGTAGAATAATTTGTATATGTGGGGCATTCTAACAGAATTGTCAAAATAACTCTTGAGTGTACACACAATTAAGCAAGTGAAAACAGAACTAAGAACACGTGTACTTTTTATGAACTTATTTTTTACAAAGTTTTAAATGTTTGAAATACAGTTTTTTTTAAAGCTGAAAGAAGATTCAATGTAGGGTAGACCGACCGGTAAGTGAACAGCCCCCAGTGAATGAACGATTTGTATATACTTTAATACAATAAGGTTTGAAAACCTCCCCACTAGACTGGAGTTAGAACATTGCTTTATATCTATTCAATAGGAAGCTATCGCATTCCTGATTGGTTATTAAAGTCACATTACTTTACTTTGAGAACATGTTTTATTTTTTTATGTCTGAGAAACACATTCTTTCTATGCTGATATAATAAGGTAACTGCTATGTCATTTCATATGTTTGATACGCATTTTGTGTTTTATTTGCATAATGCACTAATTTTATTGTACATACATTAAATATATATATTATAGCCATATTTGTCATTGTTTTAACCATTGTAAAATATCTACAATTTGAGAATAGGGATGTTTGTTTAACAACTGGTTAGGCAAATGTTAAAAATTTAATAAATGAACAGCTGTTCGTTCACTGGAAAGAATAAATTAGACTACTTTATCTAGTGAATGAACTGTTTTGGGCTTTATGTTTTTGTGGCTTCTTTTGTATCTATATCTTGAATTGGTGATTTTTCAACAATGGTAACAAATGAAAAGTTAACAGATATAAAAACGTAACAAAAGAACATATACACACACATTTTTAAAGGTAATAATTATTGATGACTTTCAAATCTTACTTTTTCAATGTTTTTAGATGTTTGATTGAAATAATCTCACTGATAACCATAAAGATTCATGAAAAAAGAAATATAGGGGGTTAAATACTCTACAGAGGAGATTGAAAATGCTTTACAAGCTATGAGGCTCAGGCCAGCTCATTTTGAAGAAGGCACATCTTCATTTTAATATTCCAAAAGCCACGTTCTCTATGAAACTGCGAGAGGAAACAATTGAAAGTAAGCGTTTGGTACATTGTCTGTGTTGTTCTTTGAAGAAGAAAAACCCCTTGAACATTGGATAGTTGGAAAGTGGAAATTGGATTTACAATGCATAAGGAGGAAGTAAAATGTGATGTTTACAATGTCGTGAAACAAACAGGAAGGGAAAATCCTTTTATAGACAAACATCCAGGAGAGAAATGGATGGCTCTTTTTTTAAAAAAGCATCGAAGGTTGGAAATATGAAGTAAGCACCATGGCAATATGTAGACCACAGGTAAACATATGGTGGAATTGGAAGTGGCCTGCAGTAAGGTATAAGATCTGATATTTTAAAGATCATATGAAATACATAATAAAAGCACCCGAACATATTTCTGCAACATGCTACCGTTCATCTGGAGTTATTACTGAAATAGAGAAATACAGGACCATTGATTTCAGGAAATATAATTATATATTTTTTTTGTTTTTAAAACTGTAATTTATTATTATTTTCAAAACTTAAAAGTGGCAATTTTTCAAGCTAATTAAGTATCGTTCTGGGTTTAAAAAACCAGTAAAAACATGTTATAAGTTATTTCTACAAAATTTAAAATAGATTAAGAACTGAGAAATTTAAGTATTTTTAAATTGCTGTATGTTCAGTCACTGGAACATTTTGCTTTCATTCACCGGTAACAACTGTTCATTTGCTTGGTTTTTGTATCGATTTCTATTAAGACACCCATAGCATCCCAAACAGTAAAATATAAAGTTCCTTTTGTTATTTTTTAATCATTTGTAAACCAACAAATGTATTTGCACTGTCGAGCGCCAATAGATACTGTCTATTAAAATATAATGAATCATTTTCTTTTTAAATGTACTTAAGTGTTCATTTACTGGTCGGACTACCCTAATAGGTACAGTAATAAATGATAAAGTTTCCTCAAGAACTTAGAAGACTGTCTACGCACTTTCACTTTTAATTTAAAAGAACTGGTGTCATTATTGATTTTCATCAAAAGAAAAAAAAAATTGCAAAAAAGCCTACTGATTTTTCTTATTTATTTTCTTTTATAACTATTTTCTAATGTATAATTTTTTTTTCTTTTTTCTCCATCTAAAGAAAATCTACAGAATATCTTTAGTGATTATGTTATTTGCAATCTAAATATCAAAAGTCCCAAATTACTTCTTGGTGGGGAATAGGTACCTTTCCTACAAACAATTTTCATATTTCTTTCTCAGTTTAAAAAATTAAATAATTATCATTTAATATTTTATTAACATAATTTATAATACTGAAAAAAATTACAATACGTTTTTGTAAATTTTTGAAACAGTTCCCGATAGATCAGTCTTTAGAAGTGATTTATGTAAATATTTTGCGATATGTTTTATCAGTATATAACACTTGTCTCGAAATTGATCATTCAATCGCGTGCAATTGATTCCACTGTCAATTGTACAGAGCATCATATGATAAAAATGGAAAAAAATACATACATCATCGCTCGAGTTATATCAGAATAACTGATTTTTATTTTCACATTAATTTGTTCATTCTTTCTAAATTATGTATCATTAAGAAATCGCGAATAATTGTATTTTTATTTTCATTCGGAATTAAAAGATACATTAAAATTATTGTGTTGCTGTTAGACTTAAACATTCAGTTAAAATATAATACCTAGATGACTCTATAAGACAATATGCACATTAGGGTGGTCACAAGCAACATGGAGAAATTTTTTTTTTAACGTTTTCTTCGGGGAGACCCTCCTAAAAGTTGCCAATTAGTTAGAAAATGAGATTGGCAAAGTTTCAGCTCAAATAAATAATATTAACCCGTGCCTCATCGAGGTTGAATTCTTGAAAATTTGCAATTTTTGGCAAAAAATTGTCGTTTTTCTTTCCTTACGTAAAAAAATATTTGTCTTAGAAACCGGATTCTTGTTTTATTTCATAGAAACTGTTGTTGCCTTGAACTTTTACTCTCATGAAAACTTATATTTAATGAACATTTAGTATTTTTCAGGACATCTAGTGAACCATACCCTCAAACTCTGCATTTTTGAAACATAGGTAAAAAATGACAAATTAAAAATTTTATTATTTTTGATAATTTTTTTGTATTATTTTTATTAATAGGCAAAAATAAGTGAACAATTTTTGCAACTTTAAAAATATTTCACGAATTATAATTGATTATTAGTCATCTAGTTCTGTGTCTAGTAAGAAAGAGCTTCTCGATCTGTGTTGCAGTTGAACCTCTGAATTTCTCTTTTTATTACAAGGCTGTTTTTGTTATCTGTTATGGTTATCTACTTTTAGAATTGACGAAACATTCCGTAAAACCCCTTACCCCTCTTGATATGATGGCAGAAAAATAAGATTTTTTAAATTGGCCACATGTCTCATCAAATCATCGACAGTAAGCAGCTAAGTAATTGTCAAGTTTTATGTATTTTATTTTATAATATTCTCAAAATGAACTGAACGCCAGAGAAGCTGCTAGACTTAGAATACATCCACTAGCTAACCACAGACATCGACTCTGCAAATAACTGTTTCGTAAGCAAAAAACTGAGCTTATCAAAAACAGATTTTAAAATTCCCATTTAGAGAGAACTGTTGTTCACTGGGGTGGAAAACTGCTTCACCATTTTTTGAATAAAGAAAATGTAGAGTGGATAAAAGTTTTAATTAGTTGTGGGGATGAAGAACAGTTACTACGAGTTCCTCAACTTGAAAATAGTATCGGAACAATTCAGGCGAAAGCTGTATTTTCAGCAATTGAAGAGTGGGAGGAAGTTGGTAATATCCAGGCAATATTTATCGATACAACTGCAGTAAACACAGGTTAACCTGCATTTTTCTATAGCAATTGTTAAAGGAAAAGTCTTCTGTATTTACCATGCCGCCAGCATAATTTAGAAAGCTGTTCTTGATTGTAAAATGGGCATAATCACTGCCCCTCAGCCAGATATTTAAAAAAAAAACCAATTCTGATTGGGTGATCCAAATTAAACCAGAGTGAGTATACAAATGTTACTGAAGATGAAATACTAGGTATAAATAGTTAATTCAGAAGAAATTTCAAATTTTCTTACAGGAACTCTTAAAAATTAACAGCTCAGGGATGATTATAAAGAGTTTATCCAACTTTGTTTAATTTTTATAGAACTCCTTCCTGCAAAAGACTTTTTTTCAAAGCACCTGGTACTTTTAATCATGTCAAATGGATGGAGGCACAGGCCATTCATTCTCTTAAAATATATTGTTTCAGGGATCATCTTTCAATAACAAATTTAGAAAAAGAAGGTATCAGAGATCTTTTCTCATTTTTAATCAATATTTATGCAAAAGCGTGCTTCAATACTTCCACTGCCAATTTAGCCCCCAATTCAAGACCTGCAAATAATAAAATCACTTGTTCACTACAGAAAATTTGATAAATGGGTTACAGACAAAGCACTTGCTAAAATGACAAACCGCCTTTAGTATCTTAACTCGGATCAAGTTGCATTTTCATTTTTAGATAATACTTTGGTAAAAAAAAGTCAACATAAGCCACCTTATCTAAACCATTACCACTTCGATCCTTTCCGGCGCAGTGTCCCACGCCGGGACCACCTAACTTTAATTCCAAACTTACAAACCGCACGAAGAATATTTTAATAAAATTTTGCTTTGACAATGAAAGGTTAAAGTAATGTGATTTTAATTTCTAAAAATGTCGTTTGTAAATTCCGGGGTAGACCATCATTTCACCCTTTTCCGAACAGAATTTTTCTGTGCCGGAAAGGGTTAATGTGACAGTTGTAAGGGAAAATAATTTATTTTCTTTATTATGCCTCCTTTCTTGTAACAAAACTTTAATAATAAAATGCAATTGAGCATTATTTGCTCTCATTTCTATACTTCCTTTGCCCTCCCTTTTTAAAAAAAATTCTTTCAGTTTAAAATTCGATTTTTTCCTTTTCTTTGTTTTTTTTTTAATCAAACACTTTATTGGACTTCACAAAACGAAAAAAAGAAAAACAAAAGGTGGAAAGCAGATGAAATGCAATGTTACAATTTTTTTTTCGCATTTTCATAAAAAGTCAATTTTTAGGATTCTGGTGAAGTCTGGTCCTGAAATATCGCATATTTTTAAATCTATACATTTTTAGAAAAAAATGGTGTGTGGTTCTTCAAAGCAAAACTTTTTTTTTTATAAAATGAGACCTGCATTATGTTCCTAGGTTTAATTGTATTCATTTCATGAAGGAAAAACAGTATTTTTTTGCTAAAAATCACGTTTTTTTCAAACTTAAACCTCAATGAGGCACGGGTTAATATTATCCAAATGAGCTGAAACTTAGCCAATCTCATTTTCTAGTCAATTGGCAACTTTTTGGGGGGTCCCCCCGAAAAAATTCGAAAACAGATTTCTTGTGACCACCTTAATGCACATACACATATAAAATACTTAATATTTTTTACGTATTTCAACTCCATACTTTATCTGTAAATTATAAATGTTGAGAACTAAAACCATTTCGGCCAATCCCGGCTCGTTTTACAACATTTGGTATTTAATAATAATTATCACTTTATAGATTATTATTATAATAAGTCTAAGAAAATTTACATTTCAAACTACATTTTTGTCCATTTTTCAAACAGAATTTTCCAGATCATCCAGAATATCCCAGGATCATTAAATACTAAATATCCTCTAATATGTCTACAGTAAATTTTACTGAGTATCATATCAAACAAAATGGAAAGTGCTTGACATAATAAAAAATCAATTTTCCTCATCTCTGCGTTTTCCTCTGATGTTTAGTTTAACAAAACATTAAATATCTTTTAACAAATTAAAAAACAATATACATATTTATAAATTTACTCATATATATTTTTTAAAAAAAATAGACGAAAATATCTATGATTGAATTTTTTTTAAGAAGTTTATATTTTTGTATACGACATTATATAAATATTTATTTCATTCTCCCTTTTTTATCAGAATAGAATATAAAGCATTATACTACTTTGTCTGTTACGCAATTTCGATTTGTTTTATATACATAAAAATTTTATATGCATGTCCGTTATATATAAAAAAATCTCATTTTATTAGTCAGAAATCAATATCGATAGTTATTAGGCAAGTTTTGAAAATATAGAAAAAGAACTAGCCCCAGCGAATATACTGATCAGAATTTTTTTTAAGTATTTTTAAAAGTCGGTTGTCACTCTACTTCCTCCAATTTTGAGTAAAGTGGTAGTACTGTCTTCGAAATTAATTGTAATATAATTTTCTTGACAATTATGTAGGATTTTCTTTCTGAATAATTATGTGTCGTTTTTTTCCTTAAAAAGGAATTTTTAATTGAAAATTTACATATTACTTTGAAATCATATAATTTCACTAACAATGCACATTTTTTAAAAACGACTACTTACTTCACTTCGTTTTTGAAGGAAATCATTTCGTTTTTGTGTCAATATTCTAGATCATTATCTTCAGTCATAAAGTTTTAGGGTGTCAAATGGGTATTACCAACCCCAGCCCCATCCTTTTAGAAATTTAGAAAACTGGTTTAAATATAAAACTATTTTTTTGTACTAAAAGGTTTGTCATATTACATTGTTTTGTATGAAATATAAATATCGAAATTTTTGTTCGTGTGTTTTCACATTTGACCAAAGTATTTGTATTTTTTATTGCTAGAAAGTGGGCGAAAAAAATATTTTTCTTTAGATTGCCACGTAAACCTAATGATTGATTTTTTTAAGGACAGGTCTGCTCTATTACAATCTGTAAAATTCAAAGAATATATATATTTTTCATATATACTCAAATATATTCAACTAAATATTGATTTCGCAATTTTGAATCATACATTTGAAAGGCTGCAATATGTTTATAAATAAGTTAAAATTCTCCTAAAGTTTTGATTCGTTTAACAAAAACACACTTGATAGGTATTAAAAAATATATTAATTTTTGAACAATAATTTCATTAAATTTATGTTTATTTGATTATATTATTTTTAAAATCGTAAAATTATTTTTAATTTCCTTTATGTACTTTTATATAATGTAATTATATATAACTATATCATAAGGCATTTTGAACAACAGAGAATTTGATATATCTAAATTTTACTTTAAATAATTTATGAAAAGCGTTAATTTATCTTGTTTGTATTATTTTCTACGAAGATAGTGTTCAATATAATACAGATTGAAAATATCATTTTTGAGTCATACATAATGCTACTCGAGCATAATAAATAATAAATATTTCATTTGTGTTTTTTATGTAGTTATTAGTTAACGTAGTATCTACAATTATTCTTATTACAAGATAAACTAAAATGTAATGTTAGTCATATTTTGCAAATGTCATTCTCGCAAGAAATAATTGTGTTACAATGAGCATGTGAACAATGCGAAACACACACGTGAGTTCTGCAAGAGCCAACAATAAAATTATTCTTTGTTGCACCGTAATCGACTTAGTGTTGAAGTAATGGAAACAAAATATCAGTCGATTAATGCTACATTCATTAAATAAATGAATTCTCTTTGTAGCTGAATACGATACATTCATGAAATGAATGAGTTGCATTGCATTTGATATGGAGTTATGTTTCTTTTATGTATAGTTAATTCGATGTAGTTTTCAATGAAAAAAAATTACATAAATTTAATTTCAGTGATACTGCAATTTAAAAAATGGAAGACTTTTTAAGCCTAAAAATATGGTTAAAGTTCAAACTATTAAAAATTAATAAATTGTATCATTCTCTCAAAATGTACGAGGGCAAGTCAGTAAGTAGATCACAAAAGCGAATAACAAAATGGGAAGACAGGATACATACTTAAAAGGCATGAAGTCTTTGAACTGCACTCTCAGCCACCTCTGTACCTCACATCCAACGCCAGCATCAGTCGGCTTTAGGCTAATCCATGTGAACAACCCTGTTTCAGTTGCTATGCTGTCTGTTGTTGTCCGCCTGTTAGCTCTATCCATTTCTTGAAACTTCCGCATTGTGTCTTCTGTCGCAATCTCAACAGGACGACCATTTCGTTTTTCGTCAGTAGTTTTTTAACTCCCCTGCTCATTTTTTACAGCTTTGTCTCATAAATTCGAAATTGACATCTTACAGTTAGACACTGCTGCCACATATTGGCATATTTTGAAACAATTTACTAATAAAGTCCGACCTCTCATATCGGTTTGTGACTTACTTACTGACTTTCCCTTGTATTATGTTTGTTACACTAGGAAGTCTTTTAAGAATTAATCTTTTATTAATGTGACATTAAATATACCAACATTTCTTTTTGAAAGAAGTGGTAGAAATTAAGTAATTTTCCTTATAAAAAGCATCGTAATCGACTTAGTGTTGAAAGAAAGAAAGAAAGCAAAATACCGGTCGATTAATTCTACATTCATAAAATAGATAATAGTCTTTTGAACTGATAAGATATATTCAAGAAATTAATGAAGTTGAATCTTTTGATATATAGTTATGATTATTTTATGTGCAGTTAATTCGATGTAGCATTCAAGGAAAATGAAGAAAAAATAGTTTTTACTTTTAAACCATATTGCGGTGAAAATAGAACAAAAAAAAAAAAGAAAGACATTTTATACTTAAAAATAGAGATATCTTAAATGAGCTATCAATAAATACCTATGAAATATAGCTATCAATAATGAGCTATTAAAAATTTTAAAAAATAATTTTTCTACCAAGAGTTTCTTACATTAGGCAACCTTTTAAGAATTAACCTGATATGTCATTAAATAAGGCAAAGACTTTTATTTAAAATAAATCGTAGCAATTAAGTAATCTGATAATGAAAAGTATCCCGACTCTAATGTAAATGAATTTCCGATTCTATTGTAAATTTTTCATTTTTAAAAACTTTAAGGAAGAGGACCAGGGGGGATACTGTGCTCTACAGAGTAAGTTCAAGTCTGAGAAAATCTCTCATTATATGAAATCAAATAAAACCTATATAATTATAAATCATAAATTTATTTAACATGTTTCCAGCGATTGTTGTTTGCTAATGTTTATTTAATTAAAATAATGTCTAATAAAATTTTTTTATGAATATAGCATGCTTTTCTAAGTATGGTTAATTTCTTGTTTTAACGGGTATATGTGAAATACTCTTGTATTATGTGTCAGTTGTCCTGAATGTTTGTAGATGAAATTTCATAGTTTGTCTGATGGCTGCACTTTTGCTCAGTATGAACGGCATCTACAGGGTGGACTTAAAATGATTATTTCTTTAATTACTAGAAATTTAAAATTGGTTATAATAATCGGTGAAATCCCTACACAACATGGTTGCTGCATCCAGTAGCTTTTTTTATTCATTAGCACAAAGCGCACATACATGCGTCTAAGTGTCAGTGACATTGACAAATTTTATGTGCTTTTCAGATTCTTATACAACGATATTGGTGCATATAGTAATGTTTAATTTGATCCTCATGGTCGCAAAATTAAGATGCATTCGTTTATGTTTTGACAGCAGCATTATTGAATTCAATGTTATTTCAAGTTTCTTGTACAAAACATTTGTGCATTCAATGATTTATTTTTTTACATTCGCGAAGAATACATATATTTGTTATATACTACATATATACATAGATATACATATATAGTGATAGCGGTACGAACTTCACGTTGAGTTCCATATACGACAATGTTTATGCATTCAGTGAAGGATTTAAATTTTATTTCCATGGAGTCGAAATGCTCAGACACGCATTGTATTGATCGCTACATAAATTTTATTTAGCTTGTTTGTGTAGTAATGTTTTCTGGGACAGAAATTTTACACAATCGCAATTCATTGAAACACTCACATTTATCTTTTATCTTCGAACATCGAACTCAATTTTTTCTGCAGTAATATATGTGATTGTAGTTACACAGGTTCAATCCTATTTGAAACTGGTGTATTCTGTAAAGATACACGCAGTATTAAATCACTATTTTATTCTTGAAACTTCATGGTGATACTGTGCAGTAATCACTGTTCATACTGTAAACCAATTTATCGAGAATTGAGCAAAATGCAAAAAAAACATTTTTTTTTGTTTATTTCTATTTGAAGATAGCAGAAAATAAAGTTATCCAACGAAATCCTCACTTATTAAACTTTGCAAAAATTTGGTGGTTAAATAAAAAGTTAGTACATGGTGCGTGGATCACAAATAAGGAAATAGCTAGTTCACTACGCCGATTTTTTTTCTTTCGCGATAAACTCTTTACGTATAAATCCATCTGGGCAAATAAACATAAAAAACTTCTTTACGTAAAATATGATTTAATTTCAGTCACAGTCTATCTGTGAGAAATTATTGCTGGTTGAGAAATCCGCCCATTTAAACATTATTCTTACTCGTTAATCAAACTCTTTTTTTTTAAGTTCTTGGCAGAAAGTTTGCAATAACAACGGGAAAATTAGATTTGTACAGATAAGGGAATTATCACTGATGCGCATTTAGCATCTATAAATGTCTGTGAATAGATAAAGTTTCAAGTCTGTGAATAGATAAAGTTTTATTAAAATGCAAAGCTTGCTAATAGAGTGTATTCACATGGTTTACTTTCTAGTTCTGTACTTACAAAACTACTGTTCGTAGAGTTGTAAAATTTTGTGAAAGACATAATATAAGGGTGCGAATTTCTTTAACAAAACCCAAAATGTTCAAAATTTCGCCACCTGAGTGTGAGTTTTAATAAATTGCACATTAAGCATTACGGTAGTTTGGAAATTTTATTTATAGGATGCCCATAATTAAACGACCCTATATTAAAGTTGTCTACAGGAGAAACCATTGTTTTGAATGTTGTGAAATTTTGTGGTGGACACAATAAATGTATGGAAATTTGTTTGAACGAAAAAAAATATGAGGCAGTTTTTAACGAATTACACATACACAAAGAGGCGGAAGCACAGACAATCACCTCATCGAGTTCACGGCTGAAATTCTAGAATTACTTAAAACTCGATTCGCGTATTAAAGCGTAACTGGTCTTCCAAGTCATATTTTGGTGAGATTATTTAACATAGCAAAAAGTTACTAAAAATTGATAATTGCTTTTAAATACGTACTTTTAGCGTAATTTGGTTATGAATTACCTCATTATATTGAAAATCATTTCACTGTAAAAATATTCCTTTGCATACATTTACATATTTAAAATACTGACCTTTCATGATTATAACACATGTATATTAGGGCGGAGCGTAAAAAACTTTTTTTCGAAATTCTTTTTCGGCTAGCGCGGAAAAGTTGTGGAATGGTCTCAAAAATATACTCATAAAATTTAAAAATAATTAATTAATAGTTTCCGGTTCCAGTTTAGGGTCTAAATATGCAATTTTAGCCGAAAATGTTGTAAATTTTCACATTTCAGAATTATTTTTAATTTCCGATTTTTCCTGCGCGCTAGCTCGGAAAAATTGAAAGAGTATATAAGGAACATATGTCCAAAATTTTAGAGTAATTAATAAATATCTTCTGGTTCCACATTGGAGTCTAAATATGGAAAATTATCCGAAATTGATATAATTTTTCCCATTTTAGTGATTTCTGTAATTTTCGATTTTCTATTCCCGCTAGCAAGGAAAAGTTGAAAGTATTTAAAAAAACATAAGTGCAAACTGTTAGAATAATCAATAAATATCTTCCGGTTTCTCTTTGGGATCTAAAAATCTCACAGTAGCCAACACTTGTGTAAAATTTAACATTTCAGTGACTTTTTTTTTAAATTAACGATTTTCTCTTCCCGCTGGCGCGGAAAAGTCGGGAGGTCATATGAGAAACATAAGTGCAAAAAATTAAAGTGATTGCGATGCAACTAGCCCTAAAATGTATTGCGGTCCAATTGGAAACATGCTTCAGAATTGTGAACATTTGCCTTTTGTGGACATTAAGAAAATTAACAGCGATGTTCCTTTTGCAGACAAAACTGATCTCAGCACAGACAAGAAATACCTGCATGATATCTGCACTGTACGGATAAATTATTTTTGTCCTTAGAATTTGTGCCACAAAGATCCTGGAAAAATTTCCCATGCCCGCTGGTTGACAACAGCTAATCGAATATTTGGAAAACAATTCAAGCTTCACTTTACTTTACAGATGATCTGAAGCTAGTTGTGGATCGTGTCATCCGGAGAAATGGTTATTTTAGTCATGATGAAGCAATAATCCCTGCAATGCTTGTGGATCCAAACCTGATTGTGCGAGAACTTGCGCTACGCAGGATATTGAAAGCAAGGGAAAAACGAGAGCAGGAGGTCTTAAGTTCCAAATTCCTGAACTTAACGTTTAAGCTAAATCTTACGTGAATCTCATAGACTGGCAGGATTGCCAACTAATGGAAGCCCCGATTACCACTCACCTGTCGAACGAACACATAATACAATTGATAAAGTCTGGCGAATGTCCGGTATCGGCATTGGGAAACATAAACTTCCGTTCCACACTGAAAACTGAACACAGAAGTTTTCCTTACAGTCATCGGAGAGAATAAGCGTGCTGGCTACATCAGATCAAGAATGGAGTCAAGACGTGGCGTGCCATCGTTTGAAAACAAAAAAATCCTTGCCGGCCCGGTGTACAGCCGGAGGTAGATTTCGAAGTCAAGTATACTAATTTCACAAAGAAAAACTAAATCATGATTAGAGGTAAGCCCACTTTAACAATTTTATCTGGCCGCTTTTGACGAGCTTTTATTTCATTTTTATATAATAGCTGGTTTTATCAGAATCATGTTAGGGCGGTATTCAAAAAAATACTTTTCCGTGCTCAACAACTCGAAATTTTCTGGCATAACTCTAGTTTCATTTAAAAAAATATATATATATATATGATACTTGCTGACGTGATTTTTGAAGAGATTTATAAGCGACCTGTGTTTTTATTTTTCGTTCAATTAATTAAAACTCGATATACAAATAATTATTTTCTCCGAAGGACAATATTTTTCGTTTCTAACACAATCACTTCGTCGAAATTCCGTTCAAAATGCCCACTTTGACATCACTTTTGGAAATATATTCTGCCTCTATCAAAACATCGATCATTACGGTACATCATGTAGTTTCTAAATAAGCGAATCTACAAATTAAATGCGTTTGAGAGCAAAAATGAATTTAAAAATGAGTCAGAAAATAAGCAGTTTGGATTTGAGTGCATCCTTAATACAATGATTTTTCCAACACAATTCGCTTCGGGAAATTTAGTTCAAAATGCCCACTTCAACAGCATTTTTAAAAATATATTCTGCCTCTATCAAAACATCGACCAATACGGTACATTATATAGTTTCTGAGTAACAAAACGTACCAATTGGAAGCCTTTGAGAGCAAAAATGAATTGTAAAATGAGTCAGAGAATAAGCAGTTTCGATTTGAATACACCCTTACTAAGATGATTTTTTTCTCCAAGCGCTATCTATTTTTAATTTGTTTTTGCTGTAAGAATTGGTCCTATACAAATCTTGTCTATATAGATGCTGTCGACAATTTTAAGAAGATATATGATAAAATCATGGGGATTTTATATCTTTTGAATTGACGGAGTTATGGATAGCATATGAATAGCCTAATAGGTATTATTTCATACGAAATCGCCCTAAAACCAGTATAGAAGGGAAAATACGGAAACAAGTGAACGAAATGCATTTAATGCACATTTGCAACTTTTCTTCTGGAACACCAAATGCACTTAGTTATAAAAAGACTGTGTATTGCGTGAATAATAAAATTTGTTGTTTAATGTAATAATTATTATATACGAATATCTAATTTTATAAAAAGAAATGTTTAAAGCTTCCATAAAAAGGTATGCAAAAATTTTCCTTTTTTTTTCTATATTTCGACCCTTAAATTTTCTACACTTTTACATAATTTATCATATTTAGAACCCAAAGAGGAACAGGAAGATATTTATTGATTATTCTAAAATTTCACACTCATCTTTCTTGTATATTTTTTCAACTTTTCCGTGCTAGTGGGAATAGAAAATCGGAAATTAAAAAAAAATCACTAAAATGGGAAAAATTACCCATTTTCGGCTAATTTTCCATAATTAGACCCCAAAGTGGAACCGAAAGATATTTATTAATTGCTCTAAAATTTTGGACTTATGTTCCTTATATATTCTTCCATCTTTTCCGCGCTAGCGCAAAGAAAAAGTCTGAAGTTAAAAATATTACTAAAATGTGAAAATTTTCAACATTTTCGGTGAAAAT
Source organism: Maratus speciosus (assembly GCA_963932465.1). NCBI lineage: Eukaryota > Metazoa > Arthropoda > Arachnida > Araneae > Salticidae > Maratus > Maratus speciosus. The sequence goes on along the minus strand of OZ010788.1, from coordinate 373,395,822 downwards.
TGCATATTTAGACCCTAAACTGGAACCGAAATCTAATTACTGATTATTTTGAAATTTTGTGAGGATATTTCTGAGACCATTACACAACTTTTCCGCGCTAGCGGAAAAAAAAAAAGTTCGAAACTAGAGAACAGGAATTCTGCTTTTTCAGAATTTAGTCTCGCCCCCGGCATTTCCATTACTTCATTTTCTTCTGAAGGACTGGTGGTTTCTGTTGTTATGAAACAGCCATTATAAATGAAGTGTTAGGTGAAGATAAAAGAGCAGTCGTAAAAAGTTAGAACTCTGATTTTCTTGTCAGAATGGGGTGAAAAATGGCCATATTTTTTTTTTCGAAAAAAAAAAAAAAATCAGAAAATCAGAGGTCTAACTTTTTACGACTGCTCATTCATCTTCACCTAACACTTCATTTATAATGGCTGTTTCATAATAATAGAAGCCATCAGTCCATCAAAAGAAAATAACTCGGTGAAAGCAGACACTCGGTTAAGGGGAACTCGGATTATCGGGACTCTAATGTAGCTCAGTTTTAAGACTTAAAACACGCGATTTTATTTTATATAAAACGACGTCATCCGAATCCGCTGAAGAATTCATCATTTACGATCCAATCATAAACATAATGACAATAAAGTATGGGTAGGACGTCACTATCTCAGAATAATACACAAATGCAGCAAAAAGAAAGCAATTAATAATTTTTTTTTTCAAAATAGCACGTATTTTAATTACTTTTTTTTTCAGTTTTTAAGAGAAAGTGGCAACAAAAAGATATAATTGTTATTTTTAAACTATTTTTTTCTTTACTTTCTACAGAAATGGAGTACTTGAGTTGCCAAAATGAAACAAATGTCGCTAAAAACTACAAAAAAATTAATATCTCAAAAATAAATGGAAATACAGTTTTCAAAGAAATTGCATTTAAAAGAACTTTTTTTTTTTCCCAATACGACTGTATAAAAGTTGAATATGTGCGATGCTTAGAAGTTTAAAAATTGCTAAAGAGTATTTAATCTTATGCTTTGTTTTACGGCTAGCGTCTGTATGGTAACGTTATTTTTTGGAGACAAAATAAGCTGGGAGAAAGAAATAGCATACCGTACCGGGGGCTAAAAAGTTTTTTAAGCTCCGTCCTAATGTATACGAATACGAATTAATTTATAATGAAAATAATTAAATGAAGTTGAAAATATTCTAACTCAATCAAAAAAAAATAATTCATTTTATTTTCTAAATAAGAAAAATATGGAAACTAGCTTTTTTCCAGCTTAAATACATATATATGCAAATTTTCTTTGTAATCAATTAGTTTCTAAATATCCTTCCATGAATGTGATATATGAGTTTCAGCGAGAAATTCAATCTAATTCTTTTAAAATATAATAGTCCAAATGTAAAAATAGAAATGTGTTTACTAGTTCAAACAATTCAATCTCATTTTATTTTGGATCATATTCAAGTAGCGGTATCTATTTTTAAGGAAAATTATTCTTTGGCTTTTTCCCAGTGAGAACAAAATGTCAACGTCGAGTTACAAGAAAATAATCCTATACTCAATTCACGTTTTCTATAAATAAATTGCACGCATCAAAAGTTTATAATTACATGATTATTACGAACACATTGTTATATGCAGAGCCATTAAATTTCTGTAAAAAGTTTCTTATTATTTACGTATGAGCAAGAACAGAATTTAAATGCATTTCTAATTGGATTATATTTAAAATTACAGTTTATTAATAAATTTAAATAAGTATTATCTTCTGTATCTTTATATTTTTTTGGAAAAGAAAGAAATCTATGTTTCATGCACATTTAGAACATATTTATTATATTAATTTTATCAAATTAATGTAAGAACTAAATATTACACAGAGGAACAAAAAATGTTTCTCTGCGGCACTGCGGTGTTTGAAAAATTTCCAAAGACTAACAGCGAATACGAGAGTTAATTTGAATATGTAACGCAATCATTTAGCCAGATTTCCTATAAACTTGAGTGATTATAGAAAAGAGCAGTGTTAACGGTTCAACCAAGCGCAAATGTACCAAAGACGTTGGGATCGCCACATGATGGTTGAGTACTTTAGGACTTTACAATGAGATTATCCTGAAGAGAAACCTGAATTCATACAGAATTCATACAACAAGCTGTTTTAATACTAATGTTAAATCTATGCTTCTGTTTTTCAAAACATATGTTAACGAAAATACAAAGTTACAAAATATGTAAAAGAAAATAGTCTTTAACTTATTTTAATTTACTTTTTTTGCACTTGTGTCATTATTGAATTGTTGGCTATAGTTCGAAAAAAGAGAACCAATCCTGAAAATTTATATTATTTTCATATTCAGAAGAAGAAAATTATTCGGAATTCGTCGTCCAACCCAGTAACTCAAAATTTCTGTTTCTCCTGGTTTTATCTATGTAATAATATTTAAAATGCTTATTAAATTTGTTCTGCATAAAGGTGCTAGTTTTCATTGGCTTCATTTATCAAACAAATATCTTAATTTTAAGATTTTGCAATTGACTACTAATATTAAAGCTGATGGAATAAAGAGGAAATCATTTTGTAGATATAAAGCAAAATTATGTCATCTTGACGAACGTATGCAAAATCCTTTGGATTTATGAAATAGAATGTGGTCTTAAATAATGTCGTTTTGTTCGCCTAATTATTCTACTGATTTTTGCTCTTTTCTGACAAATTTGAACTACATTGTTTAGCAATAATTATTTTTAAAAGTTAAATTTTGTTTTAATTCATTTCGCCTAAATATAGACAAGAATTGTCCAGTTAAATTTAAGAATTCTAAATATGTTTATGGTTAACACCGTTGGTTAAGTTTGAAATAAAAACAATAAAGAAAAAATCATTCGTCAAGCATAGATTATGAAACAATTTCTAACATAATATTAATAATGTAACAAAACTCACCTTTTAATAAGTTTAAATATGATGTCTAATTGAGTCCTTTGTAAACGCATAAAACATTTCAAAATCCAATTTTGGAAATTCGAATCTACAATCGGAAAATTTTTCGAATTATTTGAGCAGCCCTGTATATAATATGTAGATTTCTACCTATAAAGTACATGCATGCACATTATTTTTCTTTATAAAGCACATTTTCTTTATAAAGCACATTATTTTTCTTTAGATGAGAAAATAACATGAATAAAAGTATAACAATGTCATGTAGTCACTTTTTCTCTTTTAATCACCACAAGCGGGGAGGACTATGCTAGGTCAAAATTAGCTTTATTCTCAACTGGATAGAATATTTCCATTGTATCATTGTCTCTGTATTATTGCTATAAAACATGTTATAGTATAACAGTATTACTTACAAAAACAGTCAATATGAAAAGTACGTGGTACATGCTTCTAAATTTTATACTATTTACACGCTTACAACAAAAGGATATCAATCCAAATTACATTTTTAGCTCAACTCTGATTGGTATAACCATATACCTCGAGTCCTCTTAAGAATTTCTAAAAAGTACTTTCTCATTCTGAATGCTTATTTTTTCGACAAAAATAGCCACATTAAGCAACATTCTTGCATTTGGCGCCGAGTATGTGTTCTGGCATTCGTAAACTTCAAAATCGTTTTTTCGGGCGAATGCTACCAGTATTTCGCCAACTTCGTGGTTTCATGACGCAGACCCATAGTGAACAAAAATGACGCACTAATCAAATCTCCTCGAACATAGGACATAGCACAATGGTAGCGTAATCAAAAACGGTACGATACAAAATTTCGAAGTCAAAATCATTTAAGCCGTTTAATAGAAATTAGCTTGACCTGCAGTGATTCCAAAATGACCCACTAATCTAACTTTCTTTAACATGCGACACAGCTGCGTGGTGTTCTCGAGTCCGAAAACGATACAATACACACTTTAATCAAAATTGTTATACCCGTTTTCTCGCTCAAATTAGCTTGGCCGTAGCCTGGCCACTAATCGAAATTTCTCAAACATGTGACGTAGCTCAGTGGTCTTGTACCCGAAAATGGCGTACTACAAATTTTCGTCAAAATTGTTTGAGACGTTTTTTAGATACAATTAGATTGACTCTGACGCATTATGAGACAAAATCAACCTCTAATGGACTAAATTCTTGAACATGAGACCAAACCTAATGCAGGAATTCTTGAGCCGGAAAATGATAGAATACAAAATTTAGTCAAAATCGCTAGAACCGTTTTTAGATAAAATTAACTTGAACCCAAAATGACCCACTAATCTAATTTTCTTGAACATGTGACCAAGCCCAGTGGTCTTCTCAAGACCGAAAGTGATCTAATACAAAATTCAGTCAAAATTGTTAGAACCTTTTTTAGATGAAATTAGCTTGAACCATAGTGAACCAAATATGACCCACTAATCGAAATATTTCGAACGCGCGACCTAGTGCAATATTCTTCTTGTGCCCAAAGGCGGTTGGATATAAAATTTAGTTAAAATCATTTGAGATTTTTTTAGATATAAGTAACTTGACCCTGACCCATTATTATGACTCAAAAAGTCACACTAATAAAATTTTCTCGATTATGCGACATACCCCAATAGTCTTCTCGATCCCGAAAACGACAGAACACAAAATTTAAACTAAATCTTTACAGCCGTTTCTAGACAAAATTAGCCTGACCCGTAGTGACCCAAAAATGACCCACTAATCGAAATTTCTGGAACATATGACCTAGCCAAAGATCTTCTCGTTCTCTGTAACGGTAGAATACAAAATTTTGTTAAAATCATTTGTGCCGTATTTTAGATACAATTAGCTTGACCCTGACCTACTGTGATCAAAATTGACCCTATAATCAAATGTTCCTGAACTTGCGACCTAGCCCAATCGTATTCTTGTGCACGAATATGGTAAAATTCAAAAGTTCGTGAAAATCGTTAAAACCGTTTTCTATATAAAATTAGCTTGACTCGCAGTGATTCTAAAATGACATACTAATCTAACTTTCTCGAACATGCGACTTAGCCATGTGGTCTTCTCGTAATATAAAACGATAGAATGCGAAATTTAGTCAAAATCGTTTGAGCCATTTTTGAGATAAAATGGGCTTGACCTATAGTGACCCGAATATGGCCCACTAATCGAAATATTTCGAACACCTAGCCCAACAGTTTTCTAGCGCCCAAAGCCGGTTGGATATAAAATTTAGTTAAAATCGTTTGAGCCTTTTTTAGATATAATTAGCTGGACACTGACCAATTATGTCCAAAAATGACCCACTAAACTAATTTTCTGAAACATGTGACCAAGTTCCATAGATTTTTCGTACCCGAAAATGGTAAAATACAAAATTTAGACTAAATCGTTAGAGCTGTTTTTATATAAAATTAGTTTGACCCACAGTGACCCAAATATTACCCACTAGTGGAAATTTCTCGAACATGTGACCTAGCCTAATAGGGTCCTCTGGTCCAAAAACGGTTGGATATAAAATTTAATTAAAATCGTTTGAGCCATTTTTTAGATATAATTAGCTTGACCCTGACCCATTATGACCCAAAAATGACCCACTAATCGAATTTACTCATGTGACTTAGTCCAATGGTCTTCTCGTAATCTAAAACGATAGAATATGAAATTTAGTCAAAATCACTAGTGCCATTTTTTAGATAAAATGGGTTTAACCCATAGTGACCCTAATATGACCCACTAATCGAAGTATTTCGAACATGTGAACTATCCCAATAGTCTTCTTGTGCCCAAAGAGGGTAGGATATAAAATATATTTAAAATCGTTTGAACAGTGTTTAGATATAATTAATTTGACCCTTACCCATTATGACCCAAAATGAACCACTAATGAAATTTTCTCGATTATGCGACATACGCAACTGGTCTTCTCGATCCCGAAAACGACAGATCACAAAATTTATATTAAATCTTTAGAGCCGTTTCTAGACAAAATTAGCCTGACCCGTAGTGACCAAAAATGACACACTAATCGAAATTTCCGGAACATGTGACCTAGCCCATTGGTCTTCTCGTTTGGGGATTTACACCAAAATCTAATCAGCAACAACTTGTGTCAACTTCTAATTGAATTTGAATTTTGATGAAAATCCCTGCATTAATTTTTGAGATAGAGCTATTGCGGAAACCGTGAAAATTTCTGCGTAGTAGTAGAACCTATTGGGCAATTTACACCAAAAATTATAAAAATCAATATATATCAGGGACTACCTGAATCTAAAGTTTGATGAAAATTCATGCTTTAGTTCTTGCGATACAATTATTGCATAAATCGAAAAAAATGCAGTATAGTAGCGCCACCTTTTGGGAGATTTTTACCAAAAACTAAACAGTACTAATTTATATCAGGGTCTAACTGAACCTGAAGTTTGATCAAAATTCGTACATTAGATCTTGAGATAGAGCTATTTCGAGAATCATGAATAATGCCGCATAGCAGAGCCACCTGCTTTGCGATTTACACCAAAAAGTAATTATCACCATCACCAATTAATATCACGAAGTAACTGAATCTTAATTTTTATTAAATTCCGTTTATTAATTCTTGAGATACACATAATTTGTGTCACACACAGATAAACAGACAGACCGATTTACAGACAGATATTTTCTAAAAACATGTTTTTCGGGATCTCTGACCACTAAAACTTGTAAATTCGTCGACAACAGGAATTTGAAAATTTTCCCGAATAATATACATTCTTCTTGTAAAGATAGAAGAAAGTAAAAAGATGTGGCATATTTACAACCGTGGCCGAGAAGAGTCAACCCAAGTAACCCATTCGTATCTCCCCATGATATCAAATTCAACATTGTCTTTGGCCATCCAGGACTGACGTGTGTTCCAAATGTTTGAAACTGAAGGAGAGGATAAAAACTGCTAAGATAGAAACATAGAAGCAGTCGTTTGTCACTGAATACACGCTCCACAAAATGCGAGTTTCATTTTTTCCCTTCTTAAGGAAAAAAACGGAGGGATCAATTACTTTGAGCTTTGAATGCCAGAAGAACTTCGCATTTCCAAAAATTCGCGACTAGACCGATTATTACAGTAGGCAACTGTATCTATACAATTACATTATTGTGCAGGACTCATTCAAAGATTTATTGGCGAAATATTAGGTGTTCATTTACACTTGGGGAGAGCATGACTGCGCAAAGTTTTCAAATAAAATTGCATCAACATTATTTCACATGAGACATAATACCGATTTTACTGGTATTGCTCCCCTCAGATGTGTGGCGGAAGCTGTAGAGGGCAAAACAAAAATACTATATTGATGTATTTGCTTCAATATTGGTAGACTCGCCATGCCCCTAAGCACATGCAAAAAGTAGAGGTTATATTCTCCATTCCAAGATATTCTTTTATCAATCCAGACAAATTGAATGGATATTGAAGAAAATCGTGTCCTTCGTTCAGCCTGCAAAGTATGAATAAATTGCGAACATAGATCAGTTTTTAATCCGGGAAGAGAATACACCGAACAAGATTGGAAGAAGACTAATAATGCCATCCTCAAACTACCTGCACAGTGGAATTTCAAATTTGGTCCGACGAAAAGATTTTTCATAGCAAAAGATAAAGTAAGGTGTTTCTGCAAGGCGGTATCTTCTTCAAATCTAAGATAGGAGTCAGAAAGTTTGCTGTAAACAGTAAAAGAAGTATTATGAACAACAAGTTTGAGGACGTGGTTCCGGGTACCATGGTGAAGCCTCTAAAACGTCGACACGTCCAAAACTTACTGACAAAACATTTCGGACCAAATTGGGATGCTGACGAGCGGTTATTTTTTTTACAAAAATATCTTAGCATCAGCTGTTCAAGAAGGAGAAAGCAGAGAAGATGATGAAGAAAAAAATTGTTGAAAAAGACAAATGGATTCTTCATAGCGAAATTCGTGAGACTGTCTGAAACGATGAGGCCTCTAAAGTTTGAAATTTTATATACATAGTATAATTTTTGTTTAAGTTTTGAAAATTTAATTTAAATTTAATAATCTTATCATTCAAATCAATTGTTTAGTGACATTTAAGAGAGTTTTAACAGATCGTCAGTTAGTTTTAGCTGTTAGACAGTTACTTTTATCAGTCAGAAAATGCGTAAAAATCATTTTAAATTAGTAATTTTCCTAAAGTTCTTTTTGTTAAATAAAATTTTGTTGAAAATTTTTTTTGTGTATTTGCTACCCCTAAAAACCCAATATCCCATTAAATTTAACGAAAATCATTTTTTGGTTTGTTGCAAAACAGGCCAACTCCAAACATTAATAGCAAAGGTGGCCAAATCCAAAACAGATACTTAAATAACCCCATTCCTCCATGTGCCCTTGCCTCCTTATTGAGTGTTTTCAAATATACCATTGAACTTGTTCTTGTACCGATTATAACAAACTCTTAATGGATGCCTATTTTTAATTAAAAGCATGAGATTATGCTCTATCATTAATTAATTTCGGTTGAATGACATTTTATAATATTGAAGACCATTTAAATACGTACATTTGAAAGGATCTCTAGAAATACGCAATGTGACGTTTAATTTGCCACTAAAAATGTGGAAGTAAATGTAGAAATGAGATTATAAAACATTAATAATGTAAGAACTACACCCTTGCATGAAGCTCTTTTAGATAAAACTAGCAGGCTATGCCCGCTGCGCTGGTCAATATTTCCAAGTGAACCTTGGATTAAACTAAATGGTGAATTTGAACTTGTATTTTAAACAATATGGATCTTCAGCTTGACCTTGCACATTACTGAAAACGGTGCGAACGCCATTGCGATATAATGTTATCTTAAGCGTTGGACAAAATTTAGCAATTAAGAAGTAATTGTTTTAGTTGATTATAAACAGCGCATTTATGGTCGGGTAATGAGACCGTTATGACAACAGGAATTAATACCTCTGTAACTAATCAACATATAATGAAATCGTATATACTAACACCATTCCTAAAAGTCATGCAACAGGGCCACTTGTAACAAAATATGTTCTGTAGATTTAAAAAAAAAGGCTAAACTTTCATAATCAGGTTCACTTAATTTTTGAAATTTTACTGTTGCTCTATAACTAAGTACCCTTGAACAATATGTATACACTAAAACCTTTCCAAAATTATTACCTAACTAATTGTGGTATATCCTACGATAGTATTATAAACAATCGGAATGAAATACAAATTTCCGTTGTAAATATATAGTAGATGATGATGATGCGATTTTGTGTAATAGTAAAGTTTTCGCTTCAAACATAAACGATGCTTTCAACATTAAAGCTAATACACCAATATGTTAAGTATCCGAATACGGAAGGTTAACTTAAATTCTCATGAGCAACTACTCAAAGAAAAATGAATATGTGGCTTTTGTGATATTTTTATGTCAGCCGGGCGCAGATAATAAATCAATAAAGATTGTTTTCATAGCATATTCTTATTTTATTATTTTCATTTAAAACACAAACCTTTCACTCATTTCATTTAAAATGCATGCCTTATACTAATTTCATTTAAAAAACTGAAAAGATAAACAATAGCAGGAAATAATGCCATAATTAAAAACAAAAAAATATTTTTAATTTACATACGCAAAATGTAACTACTGCTACTGGGAATTTTAAAAATGCTATCAGCGAAATGTGCGCACGGTTGTTATAAATGTAACCATTTTTTCTTCTTATCGAGGAGCAATTTATAAATCGCACAATATTATTCCAATTCCAATTTCTTTCATTGAGGAACCTATGACCGGAAAAAATGGAAAAAGACTTTTGTAGATTCTTCGGATGACGGCATCTGACGCCATAAACCGAGTTTATATATATGAAAATAATTTTTAAGTCGTTACAAACATTGCTTTCATACTTAAATATTTTCATTGGTACTACTTATTATCCCGTCGACCAATTTCGCCAAATTATATAAATCGCCAAACCATTCGCCAAATTATATAAATTGACATAATCTTTATTTTAAATAACGAAATAACAAATAAATTAGTATAACATTAATAAAAATACAAATAAAACGTCGAAATTAAAATCACCTGATGACGTAAACACGTGTAGCTTGTTTAAATTCAAGTGAATTTGATATTTACGATCAACCATTATTGGCATTTAATCTTATAGTTTGACGATAAATTTTTGGTCGACGGAATATCTAAGTAGTACATTTTCCATTTTTGTTTTATAACGCTAAATTCTCAGTAATTTTTTTCCTTTTATTTTACATAAAATCACTATTTTTTTTTAAAAATTAAGATGCTTGCATTTTTATTTCAAACTCATAGAGCCGTTTTTATTTTTTAGCCAAAAGGGTTGATTTGAATTTTTTCCGTTGCTAGAGTAACGGATGTAATGATAGATATTTTGAGGTTTAGATGCCAAAGACACCGCCAAATTAGAAAAATATGAAATGTGCCATGAACTGTTGGCTTATAAAAATTTATTTGGTAGCATTCGATTCAGCATACAAAACTACATTAAAATATGCTATCATTTGACGCATAATTTTTATATTCGATTTTTTCCCCCTCCACGTGCAAAAACCATTAGGGGTGACACTTTAGAAAGTCCTTTCTTAGCAGAAGTCTATGTCATAAGAAGTATTTTTACCACGATTTTCAAGATTTTAGGTTCAGTAGTTTGCGATGTGCGTTAATTAGTCACCTAATCCAGACTTTATTTTATATACTATATTAGATATTCCATTTTGCGGTGAATCGATGATCGAAAATTAGTCCAATATCATTTGAAATATTACATAACAGAGGAGAAAGTACGAAGAAAGACGAAGAAGAAATGACGAATTACAAAAGACTTGTATTTTTTTTTTTTTTCAAAATGTTGAATTTTTCGATAGTAATAACGTATTAAAACATAAATTTCCTTAAAAATTATCTTTATTTCCTAGATTTCGAATCTGTGAATTTTCCTATAAATGAAATTGGCGATATGACTTGAGAAAAAATGAAATAAACAATAAATAATATTTGCTTATATAAAATGGGTAATATTCGTTGATCTGAGTTCGAGTTTATAAATATCACATGCTTTCGGAATTACGGCGAAAAACATTTTAAAAAGTATGAAATTATTTTACAATATGTATGTGTGGCAGAGATTCACACTGAAATTTAAGCATTCGATTCCATTTTTTAAATAAGAACTGATATCTATATAAGTTACAATTGAATATGGAAACGTACCCAAAAAATGATCTCTTTCACCTAAAAAAACACCATTTGTGAGAACATCCTCAAGCTAATGTCACGCTTATGCATTTTTGGCTTAAAATCACATCGTTTGGCGACAAAAGAAAAATAAAAAATTGTAAAGAAACAAATAGTAATTACACATGTGACTCACAATTACATCTGCTTGTTTCTTCTTTAAGTCACGTGATGGGACAATTAGATATAAAAGAAAAAAGAAAAGAGCAGAACAGAAAGAAAATGTCGTTAAAATTTCATCTAATCAAATTTTCTGATTCGTTTCCATATCTAACGCAAGCGATAAAGAGCCAAATATTGCGTATCAAGTGTAATATTTCTTATTAAATTAATTTTTAAGCATTACAAATATTTCTTTCAGGTTTTGATTAAATGTTTCCGTTTTTTAATATTATCACTCGTTGAAACGGATTTTCTTTTTCTTTTTTTTTCCTTTTTTTTCATTTAAATAAAATTACTAACAGTTTTTCTTTTATTTTTCGAGGTTTAATAGCCCTTTCAATTTTTTTTTATCAACGATGAATTTCGCCAAGAAATAAAATGGTAACCTTATCGCCCAAAATAACAGAATTTTCCGTCATAATTCTAAAACTAATATAGGTAGAATAATGTGTTATAGCTTAAAACTTTCCCTGAAACAATACCTATCTAACGGTATAAGTTCCGTAAAAATCCATGCAGTAGAACTCGAAATCTAGGCGTTCGGAACGAAATTTCCGTTTGGATTTTATATATATAATAGATAATAGAATAGATAATAGATTTTATATATATATAATAGAATAGATAATAGATTATGTGTTATGAACTATCTCAAAGTTTAAAACAGATCGCATTGTTAGATTTCCTAATTTTAACAATATCGCGTTATGTTAGTTCCACATTCCACCACCAGGGAGCGCACTCTATTCTTAACGAAAGCGTATCCGAACGAAACTCCTTCATGCAACCTTTCCGTAGATACATGAATCGGGAGGGTAGCGGTCTTAACCAATAATTTAAGATAATTGCTGAAATTACTACGAAAAATATTTTAAAGGGGCTTCTACGCGGGCATCTAATAGAGTTAGAGGAAATCGGAAGACGTCAAAATAATCGCGGGGAAAAGTTTGCTTGGGTGCTTCGGAGCTACTTTTGGCGCGAGATCTAAGCTCTACGACCAATAGGAGCCCAAATATTTAAGGAAATATGAAGTAACAAAGTCCAAAATAATAGAATTTTCCGTAATAATTCTATAACTAATCTAGGTAGAATGATGTGTTATAGCTTAAAACCTTCCCTGGAACGATACCTATCTAACGGTATAAGTTCCGTAAAAATCCATGCGGTAGAACTCGAAATCTCGGCGTTCGGAACGAAATTTCCGTTTGGATTTTATATATATAATAGATAACCCCCAAAATAAATTTCCATGCAATAGGGAATTCTATGTACAGAATATCGTGTTTATCAATAAATAAGCTGTGTAAAATGAGCATTCCTTGAGTTCAAAAAGAAGAACGAATTTAAGGTTACCGGATTAATGCCCTAGAGAAAAAACGTGCATGACATTAGAAGTTTGTTAATGACGTTGCATTCGATTGGTTATTCGAGCTGTACAAGACTGCTTTATTTTACCTTAGTCTCTTTTCTTTGTGAAACATCTTCTTGTTTATATGCATTTATTTTATTATTTAACTTGTGTGGTACTGAATGTAAAATATCTTAATGCATTAAAATTTTTCAACTGCTAATACGAATTACGTGTAACATGAATTATATTATTATATGAGAATAGAAATAAAATTGAACAAATATATTAAATAAAAATGTGTACAATTTAGGTAAAGCATTCGCATATTGCTCATGCTTTTATAAATATGCAAAAATATGTGAATTGAGTACCTATACATACAGGCATGAGCTATAAAAATAACAGTAAATAAATGTTTATTAATCATATAATAATAAAAATTCTAATATATAATAGAAAATTTTACTAAATATAAAACAATTACCGAAAAAAAAAGAAATTTAAATATAACCAATCATTCTTTTTTTTAATTGTCATTGTAAACAAAATATTATTATTTTATTTTTAATGAAAAAAAAATATTAATAACGCATTAATTTTGTTGAATAAAGTAAATTTTTGATTATCTCTTTCCGATAGTATAGAAAATCGAGAATTTAGTAAGTAACAAAAAATACCAATGTGAACAATAAACTACAATTTTTCTTTTAATTTTGATTTATCTAAAATTCCTTTCTTTTTTTGATTTGTAATCCTTAAAATGTATTGTTTTTCTATGCAAAATTACATGATATAACAAAAATTACCAATAGCAGATTTTTTTTTTCTTTTTTTTTTTTTTTTTACAAAATCATAGCACATTTTTTACGAGCTCATTTTTTTGTCCCAAGTAGGCTGAATGTGGTCTATAGAATTATATCGCAAAGTCTCTAAATAGTAAATCTAAAACAGAAAAAGTGTTATAACTGCTTAAAAAAATAAGTCAACAGATGTAATGTTACAGAAATCTGTACACTTACTAAAATTGTATCTACAGTGTGTCCACGTATAAGCTGACCGACCTTTATTTTCGCAACCGTTGGTTCTAGATGCATACTCCCAATTACAAAAATGGTCAAAATTAGGTGCAGAGTTAAGATAGAAAAAGTTTGAAGCGAAAAAACAATTTAGCGAAGAATTACAAAATCTAAATTTTTATACGGTCCCCTGGTCCTAAAAGTTATATTTAGTAAAAAAATTCTGTTACACTGACAAGTAAGGCAAAAAAAGTCCCGTTATTCTACGATTAAAATTGACCGAGTAATAGCTGTTTGAAGTTGGAGCATATTTTTTGCTGCAGATTAGGGGTCATTCACAAATTTAGTAGAAATATAATTTCGTCAGATATTAAAGAAATGGTTGAGAGTAAAATTAGCATTGCAATATAAATTTGAAATCTTTAATCATTCTGACATATTAATGCAAATTATACAGTTTGTACTGAACATATAAGAGGATAAGAGTAACAGAATTTTTGTTAAATAAATTTGTGAATAACAACAGCCTCAATTCTTTACAAAAATGATACATATTTTAAAATGCTGTTAGATGACACCGTCTTTCAAATTTTGGGTTGTGTCATGTTTTTTAGCTTTTGAAAATTGATTCACATGTATTTTTTAGCGATGAATCCGAAAATGACATTCATTTTAAATCATCATGTCAGGATTTTTCTCAAATCGCAAATTTCAAAGTTAAAATTGATCCATCCTCTCCTCCCAACCTCATCAGACCCCTGAGCTGTTTAGCTGTAAGAAACCCAGTATAAGCCACAAAATTGAATAAATTATTGAATTAAATAAAATTAAACTGAATAAAAAAGTCTTACATCTATTTTATAGTATCAGATTTTTTGCTATTTTTTAACCTTGAAATTTACGATTTGCGAAAAATCCTGACATGATGATTAAAAGTGAAGGTATTTTTTTTTATTTATTTAGGGTTAAAAAATACAAAAAAGTAATTATAAAAGCTAAAAAACACAACCATCGCAGGTTTATGTTATCTGATCTAAAACCATTTCTTAAACTTGTTGACTGTAATCTATCCTAATTTTTTTGTGTTATTCTCTAATATAAGTATGTATAAGTTGGTTAGTGTCGAAAATCATAATAAAATTACATTGTAATCGGATTTAAGTCAGTATGTAAAATTTTAACTTCGATCGGACATTTGAAAGTCAGTTAAAGTTCGAGTACAAATTTTAAACTGGAAAGACGATCGTTGCAAGTTAAATAAACCTTATGAAAATAACATAATTTTTGTTAAAAGAAATCATAGCCTCAAATCCTTACAAAATAAAACATATGTTAAAATACAATTATTTTAACTAATCTGAAACTTAACTAATAAAGTTAATTCAATCGTAATAGTTGTACGATATCTTTCAAACCTAAGATATCTTGAAATAAGTTTGAGTACTTTATATACTACCCCTGAAAGCATGTTCGAAATCATCTGTTTTGATACGCAAAAAAGTGGTATAAGTCATGCATTTCAAAGTTTTATAACTCGGTCAATCTCAATGTTAGATGAATGGGACTTTTTCTGTCTTACTTGTTAGTGTCACAGTAATTTTTTACTAAATATCACTTATAGGACCGGGGGACCGTATAAAAATTTAAATTTCGCAATTTTTTAATAAATGTTTTTCTTGACCCAAATCGGTTAAAAATAATTCTTTACCTTATTTAAACCATTTTTGTAATTAGAAGTATGCATCTAGGACCAACGGTTGCGAAAATAAAGGTCGGTCAGGTTATACATGGACACACTGTATACACTGGACAATAGAAGTTGTAAATCTACAAAAGTAGTTTTTGTAAAGCTGCAGAAATCTGTAGTTTTACAAAATAATCTACTAAAATTACAGTAATCTTACTAAAATTTAATCTGTAACCCGGGTTCCAGTTACAAAAAAAGTACTAGGCATTCCAGTTTCTTACAAAATTCTTATTAACATTACAGATTTTTTTTTTCAGTGCAAAAGCGTATCTGTTACATAATTAGGTAGCTTTCTTTACAAAAAAGCTACCTATTGCAGCCGTTCGGAGGAAAGCGATTTCAAAAAATTTTGGTATATTTTCATCGATCATGACCCCCAGACCCCGAAACCACCCTCCGTTCAAAATTGATATATATATATATATATATATATATATATATCTGACCTATGTCACACTGTAACTCCCGTAATTATGAACCGATTTCGATGTAATTCGGTGTGTACATAGTACATACCAATGTCTCGACCGAGTTCGTTGGCCAGCTTCATCCGCCGTTTTGTTTCGAAATGGCGGCCATTTAAAATTTAAAAAAAATTTAAAACTAGAAATGTGGTACCAAAAAATTAAAAATGGAAAAATATTTTTTTCTTATGTATTTGACCTTTATACAAAGATTCCGGATCAGTTTTTGTTTCGTCTATATCTTAAAAAATGGCTGAGTTATAGCATTTTGAATTTCTAGCGTGGCTGACATTTTGAAACGTCCTGAAATTTGTCACGCGATAAAAGGCGTATTTATGAACCGATTTGGATGTAATTCGGTGTGTACATAGTACATACCAATCTCTCGACCGAGTTCGTTGGCCAGCTTCATCCGGCATTTTGTATCAAAATGGCGGCCATTTAAAAATTTTTTTTTTAAATTTAAAATTTGAAATGTGGTACCAAAATTTGAAAATGAAAAAATATTTTTTTCTTATGTATTTGACCTTTATACAAAGATTTCGGAGCAGTTTTTGTTTCGTCTATATCTTAAAAAATGGCTGAGTTATAGCATTTTGAATTTCTAGCGTGGCTGACATTTTGAAACGTCCTGAATTTTGTCACGCGATAAAAGGCGTATTTATGAACCGATTTGGATGTAACTTCGTTTATATATAGTACATACAAATATCTCGACCGGGTTCATTGGCCAGCTTCACCCGCCATCTTGTTTAAAAATGGCGGCCATTTAAATGTTTAAGAAAAATTTAAATTTGAAATGTGGTACCAAAAATTGAAAATTGAAAAAATATTTTCTTCTTATGTGTTTGACCTTGATAAAAAGATTCGGGGGCAGTTTTTGTTTCGTCTATATCTTAAGAAATGGCTGAGTTATAGCATTTTGAATTTCTAGCGTGGCTGACATTTTGAAACGTCCTGATTTTTCTCATGTAATAACAGGCGTATTTATGAACCGACTTGGATGTACCTTGGTGTGTACATAGTACATACAAATATCTCGACCGAGTTCGTTGGCCAGCTTCATCCGCCATCTTGTTTCAAAATGGCGGCCATTTAAAAAAATTAGAAAATAAAAAAATTTAAATGAGATACCAAAAAATTGTAAAATGAAAAAGATTTTTTTGTATGTGTTTGACCTTAATACAAAGATTCCGGAACAGTTTTTTCTTCGTCTATATCTAAAAAAAAAATGGCTGAGTAATAGCATTTTGAATTTCTCTTGTGGCTGACATTTTAAAACGACCTGATTTTTGTCACGCGATAACAGGCGTATTTATGAACCTATTTGGATGTAACTTGGTCTGTACATAGTACACACCAATGTCTCGACCGAGTTCGTTGGCCAGCTTCATTCGCCATCTTGTTTCAAAAAGGTTGCCATTTAAAAAAAAATTAAATTGAAAATTGAAAATGAGGTATTAAAAAATTGGAAAATGAAAAAGATTTTTTTTATGTGTTTGGCCTTGATACAAAGATTTCGGAGCAGTTTTTGTTTCTGAAAATTTGTTCTTTTGTTGATATCTTAAAAAATGGTTGATTTATAGCACTTTGAATTTCTAGCATGGCTAACATTTTGAAACGATCTTGTATTTGTCACGCGTTAACACACGTATTCGCCTATTTCGATGTAAGAAGGCATGTGGATAGTATACATCAACACCTCGACCAAGTTCGCTGGCCAGATTCATCAGCCATCTTGTTTTAAAATGGCGGCCATTAAATTAAAAAAATATATATATATTTAAAGTGAGGTGCAAAAAAAATTAGAAATTGAAAAAGGTTTCTTTCTTAAGTATTTGATCTTGATATAAGGATTCAGGAGCATTTTTTGTTTGTCTTTACCTTAAAAAATGGCTCAGATATAGCAGTTTCAATTTCTATTGTGGGTGACATTTTGAAAAATCTGATTTTTTGCATGCGACAGCACTCCTATATATTAACCGATTCCGATGTGAGTGAGCATGTGCACAGCAATTACTTAGGTCTCGACCAAGTTCACTGCTTATCCTCATCCACCATGTTGTCTTTTAATGACAGGCACTTTAAGAAATTGCCGAATTTGGCAGCCAAATATAAGTTACTTTAAAGAAAAGCAGCTTGGATAAAGCTGACTAATTTCGCGAAATTCTCATTCATTATATTGATAAAAATTAGTATTGAATCTCCTATATTCGGTATCCACTAAATTGAGCTTCGTGTGTTTGCATGATATAAGTTGGCTTTTTTTTAAATAAGGATTATGAAAGCTACCTCTTCCTCCCGGCACTGGCCGGAAGGACTTTTTTTTGTTGTTGCCGTTACATGAACTGTTCTAGGCATCCCAGTGTCCTAGAAAGTTCTCAGTAACCTTACAGATTTTTTTCTTACAGTGTACTAGGAAAATCAACATGATGGAGCCTGAATTAATGTCGTTTTTGCTTTATACATACATACATACATATACATACATATATATATATATATATATATATATACATAATTGGAGAACTTGTAAGACGGAAAATTAGAAATAATCTTCTTTTGGAATGCACAGTGTTATAAAACTTGCTTCATATAGATTATGTAACGCGTTTAATTAATAAAAATTGATGAAACATTTAAAAATATTTAAATTTTGTGAATTCATATTCCAGACTGGCTACACATGCCAAGAGTATAGTTCATAATTATGATAAAGGGTAACACATTTATTTTAAAATTGTTTGAGGGAAAATATACTTTGCGATATTGATGATTATTTAATTGCACTTTTTAACAGAATAATATTAAAAATGAAAATTATTCTCTGCAACAAGTTCAATTACAATGTGACGTAAAATGACAGCACAATAGAAGATTAATTACAAATCTAACTTGTGTATCAACATTGTTTTATTGCATGACATGTATGCTAAATAAAAATAAAATAATGATAAATACAGGATGTCCATTATTAAACGACCCTACTTTAAAGTTGTCTACTGCCGAAACTATTGTTCACAAAGTTGGGAAAATTGTGAAAAACATAATAAAGAGGTGGGAATATGTTTAAACGATAAAAGAAATAGTTTAAATTTTCACCACCAGAAGGCGATCTTTAAAGAATTACACTTTTAGCATACAATTACGATACTTTAGAAATTGTATGACAACCAAACATGTTCCCCATGACAGTCATGATTTTCAGATACCATCTGGAAATAGTATGTTTCACAGTTGATCTCAGTGTGTTCTGAAAAATGCTAAGAACATATTGCGAAATGCTGTCTTTTAGATGAGATAGAGTTAATAAAAACATTCTAAACTTCATAAATGTATGCTAAATGTACAATTCATTAAAAAAGCTGTCTGGTGGCGAAATTTTGAACTAATATATTTTTTTCGCTTAAACTAATTCCCATCCCTTAATTATGTCTTTCACAAAATTTCGAAACTTTATGAATAACAGTTTCGTCTGTAGTCAACTTTAAACTAGGGTCCTTTAATTAGTGATCATTTCGTTAGTGATAGTACGCATTAAACGGATGAAGAATTGCAATGGAACATGGGATCACAAACTAGTTTTTCAGTCACAAATACACGTTGTTTCATCCTAACCGAAATTGGGTTAACGGTAACAAATTTTAGAACAATAAAAACATTGCAATGAGCATGCAACTATATCTACATTGTTTTGCGTGAAATGATATAACATGACATGACAGAAAATTCTGGAAAAAACAGGGTGCTCAAGCAATCGATGATGCAGTATGAACTGGTAATCGCAATTCAAAATGTGGATCTCCAATTGCATACAGCTGGCTCATGTAATGGAAACGTCCACCAATTTCAGGTAGATTTCGTATGAAATACTACCCATTACATTATCCCCTATATTCGAATTTCTGAAAATGTATTGCAGATCTACACCGATCATGACCCCTAGAACCCAAAACCACCCTCAGTATAAAACTTTATCTGTCTATCTATCTATCTATCTATCTATCTATCTATCTATCTATCTATCTATCTATATATATATATATATATATATATATATATATCACTTTCTTCTGTATACGATAACTTACACAATTCTGCAAGAGTCTCTTCCAAACTGATACATAAAATCAAGGGGCAAAAAATCTCCGTCAAACTCGTTAATGGGCAAAATGGGACCAAGCGGATGGAAACAAGGAGGGGTTTTGTTAAAACGAAAAAACCCCCTAACTTCTTAATTTCTGTACATATCAAATCAGTTTAAAGTTTTTATTACTTCAAAAAATAAGGCCAAAAATTTATGCGTTACAGATTTTAGATAAAATTAAAAATGGGCTCAAGGGGCGCTAAAATAGTGCTTTTGGGAGAAAAAAATTCATAACTTCGTCATTCTCAAGATACCAAATCCAATTAATTTTATTATAAATCTCCATAATATTATCTACAACTTTTATATTCACAAGTTTTTGATAGAACCAATTCGTACTGCGAAAAAAAAATGAAAATCGAAAACAAAAATGGGGCGTTGAAGAAAAAAAATCCATAATACCGTCAATTCACAAGATTTAAAATCCCCATGAGTTTATCATATATCTTCTTAATATTATCTACAACATTTATATAGACACGTTTTTGATAGGACCAATTCTTACAGCAAAAACAAATTAAAAACACATAGCGGTTGAAGAAAAAAATCATCTTAGTAAGCGTGTATTCAAATCCAAACTGCTTATTTTCTGACTGATTTTACAATTCATTTTTACTCACACAATTCTGCAAGAGTCTTTTCCAAACTGATACATAAAATCAAGGGGCAAAAAATCTCCGTGAAATTCGTTAATGGGCAAAATGGGACCAAGCGGATGGAAACAAGGAGGGGTTTTGTTAAAACGAAAAAAACCCCTAACTTCTTAATTTTTGTACATATCAAATCAGTTTAAAGTTTTTATTACTTCAAAAAATAGGGCCAAAAATTTATGCCTTACAGATTTTAGATAAAATTAAAAATGGGCTCAAGGGGCGCAAAAATATTGTTTTTGGGAGAAAAAAATTCATAACTACGTCATTCTCAAGATACCAAATCCAATTAATTTTATTATAAATCTCCATAATATTATCTACAACTTTTATATTCACAAGTTTTTGATAGAACCAATTCGTACTGCGAAAAAAAAAATTAAAATCGAAAACAAAAATGGGGCGTTGAAGAAAAAAAAAATCCATAATACCGTCAATTCACAAGATTTAAAATCCCCATGAATTTATCATATATCTTCTTAATATTATCTACAACATTTATATAGACACGTTTTTGATAGGACCAATTCTTACAGCAAAAACAAATTAAAAATACATAGCGGTTGATGAAAAAAAAATCATCTTATTAAGGGTGTATTCAAATTCAAACTGCTTATTTTCTTACTCATTTTTAAATTCATTTTTGCTTTCAAAACCATCCAATTGGTAGAGTCTCTTACTCAGAAACTATATAATTTACCGTAATGATCGATTTTTTTATAAAGGCAAAATATATTAAAAAAATTAATGTCAAAGTGGGCATTTTGAACAGAATTTCCAGAAGCGATTGTGTTAGAAACGCAAAACATTGTCCTGCTGAGAAAATAATTGTTTATAAATCAAGTTTTAATTAATCGAACGAAAAATAAAAACACAGGTTGCTCATAAATCTCTTCAAAGATCACGTCAGCAAGTTTGATATTTTTTCTAGTGAAAAGGTATCTGAAAATGTGCCAAAAAATTTCTAGTTTTTGAGCATCGAAAAGTACTTTTTTTAATACCGCCTTAACATGATGGTGATAAAATCAGCTCTTATATAAAAATTAAATAAAATCTCGTCAAAAGCGACCAGATTAAATTGTTAAACTAAGTTTATCTCATAAATTAGTTTTTGTTGGTGAAATTAGTATACTTAAATTTGAAATCTACCCTCGCCTGTAGGCCGGGCCGGCAGGGATTTTCTTTTTATATTATCATATTTACAACAAAGGTGAGAATGTCTATTAAAAGTTTTATTATAATATACTTCAGATTTCTGAAATTTATTACCATGGATCAAATTTGAGTTGGGGTAAAACACACTGTATTTTTAATTAAATATGTGGTTTATGACCCCATGTTTTATAGTATTTTTTCATCGTCTTATGCCTACTATAACGCATCTGAATTTGTAGTTAACTTTCTGCAATACTCTGTCTATTATGTTTTCATTATTCCCTTCATTCAGAAAGTTTACTATAATTAAGCAACGGCTGATTTGAAAGAATACAGGCATTTTCACAGCAAGATTTACGTCGTTAAAAATAAAATTCTTGAATTTGACAGCACCTAATACTTTTAAAATACTTCTCGTAACATTCAGGAACAAAATAGTCAGGCAAGTATTGTAACATTTTTTAAACCAATTTTAAAATGGCAAATTTATAAGTCTATATTATTAAGAACTTATAATGCAAAGGACAAATGCGTCCGTGTCTAATTTTGAGGTCATTTATTGGTTCGCAACGCCTGCCGATAAAATTTCGGTTTTGCACTTTTTTTTTCAATTCTAAAGATGCTGTATTTTCTATGTTTACACCATGATATAGGGAAATAATGCACACTGAAATTGAATTTGTTTTAAAAGTTTATCGTAATTTCTTTATTTTGGTGGTTTTTTAGGTGCGTTCGTAGTTATTGCCGAAACGTCAGTGAAGGCTTACTGTGGAGACACGAAAAGTTTTGATTTCCGTTTGTCTGTCTGTCTGTCTGTCTGTCTGTCCGTCTGTTCCGCGATAACTGCCGCAAAAAGCATCCGATCGGCTTGAAATTAATGTGGCATGTTGATGAGGTACTCGGACTTAGCTGTATGGTTTTTGGTTAAATTTGGTTCATTCGTTCGGGAAATATAGAATATTTCATTTTGCTCTGTAATGCTTTTCAATGGCAAGTCAGACGATTTTCAAATTTTCATTTGTTGAAAGAAATGGCTCATATAAAAAATGGATTTAAATGGTAAATTTTTGATGCTGAAATTTTTAAATAAGAGTAGTAAATTATTCCTATTAGTTTGCAATTTTTTCAAAACATTTGTCAGAGCTTTTAAATTAGGTGTATAACTTATGATGGAATTTTATACATGTGTTCGAATAATATAAAACATTTTATTTTATGAATTTACTTATATTTCATTTTTTTCTTTTAACCGTTGCGTAGCAACTATATCTCATCTAAAAATATCATAAATGTGAAAGTATGTATGGTTTTTAAAGTCAAATCAAAGTTAAAAAGAATGAATTAATGAATGCCTTTGTATAGATATTTGCATATAAATTGATTTAAACGCAGAAATGAAAATAGTATTTATATACTATATAGAATAATATCTTTATTTATGTATTCAACTATTTTGATTATAAAGGGAAAAGTTCGTTATTTTCATACAGAATAAACTGACATTATTCTATTAAACTTTATAAACTTTATTGTTGCCAAAAAAAAAAAAGGGAATAACAATTTCTCCCAAAGAGTTCATTTTAATTTGTAAGATTTCCACGTGCAAAGGGAAAATGCAGCAAATTACAAATAATAAAAAAGATAAATAGGACAGGAATGAATACATATAAACATTTCACACCAAATACCACCTAAATTAATTTTTGTAGTGGTATTTTCCCACACTACGAAGAAAGATTCCTCGATCTACACGATTTTACTTGGCCTTCCTTTTCTCATTGGTTGCGATTTCATTTTCGCAATTGCGTATATTAATTGGCACAAAATTTTACATTTTTATGACTGAGGTATGTGTAAGGCCATACAAATAAGAAATTCCGTATTGTTTCCTATAAAATGTGATAAAGTGTTGGTTAACTATATATGTTTCTATTAAGAGGAGCAGAGCTGCCAAGCCTCCGGCGTTCTGGATAGTGATGGGCGATTTCGATTTTTTTAATCGATTTAATCGATACTATGGCCAACTCGATTTTATCGATACTATAATTTTTTTAATCGATGTCTCTAAAGGTCATATCATTTTCCTTTTCCTTCAAAAATTTAAGGTCAAGTAGTTGGATGTCCAATCCCAAAACTTTCTTCTGTCTCATAAATGTTAAAACTTCAAAATTCGCTATCACAGTGTCAAATTTAAATAACCTATACCCATCATGAGGATCCAAAAGTATAGGTTCGTTGAAATATGTGTATTTAAAAAATATATATAAGAATCCCATTTTCCTAACAAATCATTGAATTTCGGCCCACACCCTCTTAGATGTCCGCAACGGAAAATCCCAGTTCAAAGGGCATAAAAGCGACACATGTTGGGTAGTATACACCCAAGCCTAATAAGGATCTATTTATACGACAGTGTAACAGAATATGAAGTTTGATTAAATTCCGTGCATTAGTTTTGAGATATGGCTATCATGAATATCATTAAAAAAGCGGTATAGCAACGCAGCCTATTACATGATTAACACGAAAGACTCAGAAACAACTTACGTCAATGACTAACAGAATATTAAGTTTGATGAAATTCCGTTCATTACTTCTTGAGATGTTATCGCAAACATTGTGTAAACCCTGAAAAACAGTGTTGAATTCAGGGGCTGGTACGGGTGCCCCCCCCCCTCCCCGGAACATTGAAATGTCCCCTAGGGAGATTTGAGATTTTATGCTTAATGGACGAAAGTCCAATCCCCCCCCCCCGTCGTAACTCTAGAATGTTCCTCGCCAGAACCATAGAAATCCCCCCCCCCGGAGAAAAATGTCTGAATTCAACACTGTTGATAAAAGCAGCATGGCAGCACAATTTGTCATATCATTTACACAAAAACCTAATCATGGATAACTTATGGCATTGTCTAACAGAATATTAAGTTTGATGAAATTTCGTTCATTAGTTCTTGAGATATTATCCCTAAAATTGTTTAAATCCTGAAAAACGTGTTGAATTCAGGGGGTGGCCCGGGGGGGTGACATTCCTCCTCCCGCAACAAAGCATAAAATCTCAAACTTTCCGGGGGTCTTTGAGTGTTTCGGGGGGAGGAGAATGTCACCCCCCCGGGCCACACCCTGAATTCAATACGTTTTTGTGCATTAAAAATTGATGAAATTTCGTTCATTAGTTCTTCAGATATTATCCCTAAAATTATTTAAATCCTGAAAAACGTGTTGAATTTAGGGGATGGCCCGGGAGGGTAACATTCCTTCCCCCCCCCCCATCGCAACATTCAAATGCCCCCCAGAAAGTTTGAGATTTTATGCTTTTTGTACATTAAAATGTACAAAAGTCCAATCCCCTCCCCCTCTGAACTGTCCCTCTCGGAGAAAAATGTCTGAATTCAACTCTGCTGATAAAATCAGCATAGCAACGCCCCCTGTTGGGCGATTTACACCGAAACCTAATAAGCAGCAATTTATGCCAACGTCTAACTGAATGTGGTTTTATGAAAATCCGTGTATTAGTTCTTGAGATAGAGCTATTGCGAAAATCGGGAAAAATGCAGCATAGCAGCGCCACCTGCCGGTAGATTTACATCAAAACCTAATCCTCAACAACTTATGTCAACGTCAAACTGAATCGGAAGTTAGGTGAATATTCGTGCATTTGTTCTTAAGATAGCAATCTTGCGGAAATCATGAAAAATACAGCATAGCAGCGCCACCTGTTGAGCGATTTTCACCAAAAAGTAATCAGCACCAATTTATATGAAGGTCTAACTGAATCTAAAGTTTCAACAGATTCCATGCATTAGTTCTTGAAATAGACCGCTCACAATTTTTTTGTCAGAGACAAACAAATAGACAGACTGACAGACAAAAAAATTATAAAAATAGTCAAATCGTATTCCAGACAAGAAGTTCTAAAACTATAAATCCTTAGAAACCGGAAGTCGAAAATTTTCACGAAAACAACACTTTATTTTTCTAAAGACAAAAGAAAGCAAGAAAAGATGAACGCATCGATTCTGCCCTTGGATCAGAAACGGTGAATCGATTCAGTTCAGATTCGATGCCGATGTCGATCTTCAGATGCGATCTTCATATGCGATCTGCAGAATCGTTATTTTTTTGATTTACTTCAATTCTTTAGATGCAATGTCGAATCGTTATGTTTTGATTTACTTCAATTCAAATCGCATCGCGGTCGATCCACGATTCGGGTTGAATCAATTCTTCCAATTTTGCTGTTTTAGTGCCAGAATTGCTGTAAAATTTTGTATAAGAGCCTTTTTTTACTTTCTAGGTTAAATCAGTGTTGAATGCAGGTATTTTTCTCAGGGAGGGATTTATGCGACTCCGGTCGGGATTGGTGGGGATGGGGGGGGGGGGGTATTTCAGAGTTCCGTAATGGGGGGGGGTGCACATTTGTCCATTAAAAAGCATAAAATCTCAAAACTTACGGGAGGGACATTTTAATGTCCCGGGAGGGATGTCTTCTCGGGCTACCCCCTGAATTCAACACTAGGTTAAATCGTTATACTTTTGTTTAGAAGCCTAGTTATTCAGGTTACTAATTTATTATATTGTATTTTTCAAGTTCGTCCCTTCTAATCTCTCCACCCCCCTCTCCCCTTTTCCTCGCTAATCTTAATTTACAGGGCCGTTCAAAATTTGCATGCAATTTTTAAAATGTCCAATTCTTGTTCTATTTTATTATAAAGCCACATTTTGAAACCTTGACCAAAGATACTTTTGAGGTCGCCCCTCCGACCGTTTGGGGCTTACCTGCTCCGTCGGGGTGGGGGGGGGGGGGATATTTTTTGTTTCTTCCAAACCATATCGTATAACATATCGTTGGAAAGCTTTTAATGTGATCTTTTATTTTCTGTCTCTAGCCTTCCTTCTTTTTGGTAAGGGTCAATCTTGCTCCAACTTTTGTATTGATATTTTTGACAGTAATTTCAAAGGAATATATATTTATTCTTTCGGATTTACTGTTTTAAAGGCAGAACTGCTGTCAAATTTCGCATAAGAGCCTTTTTCTTTCTAGATTAAATTGTTATATTTTTAGTTTAGGAGCCAAGTTATTTGGGTTACTAGTTTATTAAGCTGTACTTTTCCAGTTCGTCACCAATACATCCCCCCCCCCATCCCAATTTTCTTAATTATGGTCCAATTTCAATGGGACCTTTTTTGACATTCCTCCCGAGTCATTTGTTTACCAACTAAACACTGATATTATATCTGCAGCTCTTGGTGAGCACTATTTATGAATGGTAATAATAAATTTCGTCTCTTTTCCATTTTAAACTTATCATTCTTGGTTTAAGGCCACGTGACTCAAGGTTCTCGTTAGTTAAGCGGTATTTCACAAGTTTGTCAAAGTGTTTGTGTAAGTTGTATTATAAAAATTCCAGTCGTTTACAACCAAACTTACTGATTTATGATACTTTGAATTTTATGAAATTTCGGAGCTTTCCGAAACTAAAGGATCTCTTGTATGTTATTAATTTTTTTCAAGGGTGTGGATATGAAAATACGTGCTAAAATGCTTTAAAACCTTTTTTTTTTCAAATAATATATTTAACAATTTAAACAAAGTGATTCCCGAGAATTATGTACTGTTTTAAAAGGGGACCACATCTTAGAATGTAAGGGGCGTAAAAATTCGAAACTTGGACAGGGCGATGCAAAAAAAAAAAAAAAAAAAAAAAAAAAAAATTCTCCTTTCAGAAATTCGAAAAAATATTATCTTAATTACAAGCTGAGATATTAATTATTATTTCACTAATTGGTTTATTTCTATTAAATGCTTTTTTTTAAAACGCAGTCACGTGATTTTTCATAGCGGCATTAACGTTTTCTACTGTTTAGCGTGCGGTTCTTTAACGGCGGGCTGAGATAATTACTACCTTTTCAATATAAAAAATTTTATAAGTGTTCATACCACTATTTTCGAATAGTAATTTCACAAATATCTTCAATTCTTGCTTAAGACTACCACCCCCTAGACTGATGTATCTTCGGATAGGTTGTATAAAGGAGTTTCGTTTAGATACACTTTTGTTTTGAATAGACTGCGCTCCCTGTTGGTGGAATATAGAACTAACAGACCGCGATTTCATTTAAAGTAGAAAATCTAACAAGGTGATCTGTTCGAAACTTTAAGATCGTTTATAACACGTAAGAAAAAGTTTAAAAAAGAATGGTGCGAAAATTTCGGAAGGAGGGGGGGGGGGAAGGCCGCTAGAATTTTTTTTAAACCTTAGCGTTCCTTACCGTTTTAGGTGGTGTTTTTAGACGGAGTCCTGAGATAAATGCTACTTATTAAATATAAAAAAGTCAAAAGTTTAGTTACCACTATTTCCGAATAGTAATTTCGGCAAATAGCTTAAATTTTTGATCAAGATTGCCACACTCTTGAGTAATATATCTACTGATAGGTTGTTTAACGGAGTTTCGTTCACAGTTTTGTTAGGAATAGCGTGCGCACCCTGGTGGTGGAATCTGGAACTAACATAACGCGATTTTGTTAAAATTAGGAAATCTAACAATGCGATCTGTTTTAAACTTTAAGATTGTTTATAACACATGATAAAAAATTATAAAAAAGAATGGCGCGTCACATTTCGGGGGGGGGGGATAGAGGGGAGGGGCAGAACAAAATTAGAAAATAAAACAGGGCGATTTGTTTGAAATTTTAAGATAGTTTATAACACATAATAAAAAAATTTTAAATGATGAATGTCAAAAATTGGGGGGGGGGGGGTACACCTATACGGTGCTGTAGGCAGCGGGAACAAAGTTCGCGGCTCGTTCGCTTCGAGATTTCATATTAAGGGGAACCCGCTAGTTACTAGCTATAATGTTAAAGAGTTCCAAGCAATATACATGTGCGTCCACTATCCTTCTAAGACAGTAAAATTAATTGATTTTTATTTCTTCTGAGAAAACTAAATTTTCACGTCTTGCAGCGATGATTTTTTTTTTTTTTTTTTTTTTTTTTTTTTTTTTTTTTTTTTTTTTTTTTAATAAAAGAACTTTAATAAACTTTGCTAGTTACATTATTAAACTCAAATTGTAAGAATACTAAATCGATTCTTATGGCAACGTGAAATATGTCCCTGAAAATTTAAATTTTAATTCTGGCTGGAAGAAAATCACAATGATTTAATTACAGGGACAGTCAAAAGTTTTCCGTTACATTACGGCCAATGGAAAAAAATTATTTCAAGTGCATTTTAAGGATGTTACAGACTTTCGAACAGAATGAAATTGATATGCACTTATGAAGTGCACTGTTATAGTACGAGCGCACCACATTTGCCACGTTTGACGCGCAATTTCCAACTTGTATTTAACCGAGATCTTTCTTAAAAAATAAATTAAAATAAAATCTAAATTACAATATTAGTAAAATTACATCTTAAAACTAATATTTTAAAAGTTAAAAACTTTATTATTTGACTCAAAGGTCTGTAATAGCTTACGACTGGGCCCCTGACTCCTGACTTTGTCTACCCTCTAAATGTGAGGTATGGGAGGTGGTCGCTACGGCTCTGCTGATTCGCTAAGTTTTGAAATTAATATTTTTGAGCTTATCTGTGCGAATCTGTGACTATCGAAATATCGATTCAAGTATCGATTCTAGAATTTGGGAACCGATTCTTATTGTGATCGATTCAGTTTTATACGATGTCGATTTTAATCGATTCCTGAATTTTCCAGAATCGCCCATCACTAGTTCTGGATACCAGTATTTTAATACAAAATATGTTACTTTATTTAATTGAAACATTTGCGCGATTTAAAAGAACAACATTTTCTGTAAGGTAATAGTGTTGTACAAAAAGCCTGAGACTTGCCATGTCTGGTGGTGAGTGAAATGTTTTATTTAATGCATTTATCTATATTTTAATTCTACGTGAACAACGTCCCGTGTAACAGCTTGTAGAGTGTAAAATAAATTATTAAAATAATCCCTATTACGAAAAATGAAACAAAATGCCCGGCTAAGGGAAATAAAAGGTTAGTTAACCTTTCGTAATTTGACCTGAACACAGGTGTGCATCAAATTTCAACGGTGTTTGTAACATCACGATTTTAAATTAAATGTGGATACTATTAAAAGGCTATCACAAAAAATACTTAACGGCGCCATATCACGTTTATCTATTTAGTCAATTGGAAGTGGACACGTTGATGAATTATTAACCGTTAGGTTTAGAACTCCCCCTACTTTAGGGTGATTTTAGTAAGTTAATGCTATCGAGTACATTTTTAGATATTTAGATTAGATCTTAGATATAAATATTGCAGAATGGTAATCAAAATTATTATTAGATTTCTAAATTAGATGTCTCAGTTTACATTTCCAAAAGTTCTTTATCCATTAGATACAGATGTTTGTGGTTAGCAGGCAAGTAAATACTGCTGTATGGATATTAGGATAACGTAAAATGCTTGACCAAATTGTTGCTTATCCTTATAAATCGCAGTGTAAAAATGAATCTAAGATATAGGATAATCATTAACTCAATCAATAGAAAATTACAAATGCAAAATAAATTACACAACGGGGGGTTCAGGGGGGGGGGGCATTCCCCTGAAGAAATTTGCTTTATTATATAAAAATTACTAGAATAAGTAGCTCGTGAGAATTTCAGAATATCATTACATAACAACGTGTTTAATTTAACGCTTCTAATGTCTGAAACCATCGAAATATTTTTTTCTCCTTCTATAAATGTTTGTGTAATTTAAAAGTTTAAATTTTGTTTTTGTAGAAAGATTAATATTAAGCAAAATTTGCTAAAAACAATAAGTTGCAGAGATGACGTTGAGGCTCTTGATCTGCAGATTTACTAGTATAAATACGTAGCACCTATAGTCGTCGTTCAGTCTGTCCGTCCGTCCGTCCGTCTGTCTGTCTGTCTGTCTGTCTGTCCGCATATAACAGAGCAAAAACTACCCAACCGAATGGTCTGATATTTTAAATATATGATTGTTGTAAAATTTTGTCGAGCCATTTCAAATTTTATGAAAATCGGATGTATAGTTTAATTACAGGGACAGTCAGAATTTTTCTTTACATTACGGCCAATGGAAAAATTATTGCAAGTGCATTTTAAAGATGTTACAGCCTTCCGAATGGTCTGAAATTTTAAATATATAATTGTTGCAAAATTTTGTCGAGCCATTTTACAATTTTAGGAAAATTGAATGTATAGTTTAATTACAGGGACAGTCAAAAGTGTTCCGTTACATTACGGGGAATGGGAAAAAAGTTATTGCAAGTGCATTTTAATGATGCTACAGACTATGCACTTTATGAAGCGCAAAAAATTATACATTCAGTACAATATGGGGTATAAAAAATAATTATAAAACTAGTTATAGTACGAACGCACCTCATTTGCCACGTTTGACGAGCAATTTCCAACTTGTTAAAACAGTTTTCATCAATAATTTTTTTAAACTATCTCGTCGCGTGCAAGTTCCATTACGGAAGAATAATAGCCATCAATACAAACAGTTCAGCATTTTTCTACGGCTAATTTTACATAATAAAACTAAAACTTCACCAATAAATAAATAAAATAAAGAAAATGAAATGGACACAAATTTAACGTATGTGTAACCTTACAATTTCGATTTTTACACAATGAAATCGGCAAAAAATATAGTCCGAAATATAAATTTGTTTGAAAACTGTACACTTGTTTACTAATTGTTTATGATTTTAAAAATACCGTATATACTCGCGTATAACTCGAGGGATTTTTGACAATTTTCGGTAAGCAAATTTGGGGGGTCGACTTATACGCGAGTCAGTTAAAAAAGAAAAAAAAACTTCGAATAATGCAAAATTATGGCCTTTTTATGTGTATGAATAAAAAAAATACGATATAAAATATACAAATAATAATATTTTATTATTTAAATAAATTCAATGATTTGTTTTTGTCCATTGATTGATTTGTGTTTGTGATCATTGTCCTACATTGGACAAACTAAACGAAAACTCCGTTACAGAATCAATGAACACAGAAACTATGTAAAGAAAAAAGAATTACATAAATCCACTATTGCCTCTAATTGCTGGAGGGAGGGACATAATATTAATTTTGACCCAGCTATCATTATCAAGAAATGTATTACTCCTCTGGATTTAGACTTTTATGAGGCTATTCATATCCATAAATTTAAAGACTCCTTGGTTAATGATTTATCTAGTACACCATACATCTCAACTTTCTGGATGGATTTGTTGTGTCACGACACTTCACTTCCGCATTAATTTCATTGGCTGTTAGAACTTGATGGTCTTTTGGTATTATGTTTTGACATTTGGGTTTCTTTCACCGTACATGCAGTTGGGGGGATATTGTTTTTAAAGTTTTTAAAGTTTTTACACTGAGGATGTGAGTCCTAGTACTCACGAAATGTATGGTCAAATATGTTGTTTTATTGTGTGTTTAAACGTTGTTTTAAATAATT
Organism: Maratus speciosus; assembly: GCA_963932465.1. Taxonomy (NCBI): domain Eukaryota; kingdom Metazoa; phylum Arthropoda; class Arachnida; order Araneae; family Salticidae; genus Maratus; species Maratus speciosus. The sequence continues at coordinate 373,363,390 of OZ010788.1, read as the reverse complement.
TATATTTTCACACAAGTTCTGTACTTATAATATACTTTTAACTTATAAGTTGGATATGTGATGTTTCTGTGGCAACCTGCTCCTCTTGGTGTCTAGTTAAATGCTAGTTTTGTTATATGTATAGCCTAGCATATCATATTTTTAAAAATTGTGGGCTCTAAAGTTGGTTAAAAAAATGTGACGTTTCTCACAGTCAAAAATCGCCATCTAATATTATGTACGCATGCATACGGTGGTGGATAAAGTTGCGGACACTTTTAGCAATATGTGCTTTTCAACTTTGAATGCTTATATAAACCGTTATACATCACTCAGGGCAAAGTGTCATATATTAAATGAAAGGAAATTTAACGTTGGTTTGATAGCAATAAACAAATGGAGGTTGCGCTACTTTTAGTCAGACAAAGCAGCACAGATGCGTGAGATTTAAGAAGTATATTGTAATACAAGTTATTATCAGTGAATCGGGGTGATCGTTTTGAGGTCAATAATCAGCTGTCTTTTATGAGGAGGAGCAAGGTCATTTTAAATAGTTCGTACAGTTATTTTCGCTATTTCATTTTACAGAATAAAGTTGGTTACAATAATGCAATTACGGTTAGATATGTGTGTGCTTTAGTTTAGCACTGTTGACGGTGTAAAAAAATAAATAAAACAATGACGTCTAATCAATGCTGTGACTGTTCACCCTGGAATGGATCCATATTGTTGCGCTGTTACGAGAAAAGGTTTTTTTTCGTACGTGGAAATTGCGAGATACATTTACTCGAATGTGACAGCATCATGTGTACGAAAGTTTTCTAGATTTTCAGGAAATGCAATCTATACAAATCAAAGAAAGAAAACTCTGAAAAAAATCACACAGCTGTTGATGATCGGAGACATTGGATCGGAGATAGATGGATTTCTTTTGCGCCAATATTAGTGAACTCCACAACTGGTGTTTCTGCGGTTTAAGAAGGGCACGTAGAAAAGAAACGGAGGTTGGCGTAAATGTTAGGTGTCCCTGACAAAATCCATCTAAGAATAAAAAGCCGTAGCTTAAATAAGCACAAGGTATAAAAATACATATTTCATGAATAAAAAGTCGGGAAAAAAAAGTTATATTAAGTGACGAAACTGAGATATCCATATTTGGTAGTGATTGGAGAAAATATATGAGAAGACGCATCGTGGTAGAATTATATACAGATTGCATTAAATTCAACAAAAAGGAATCGTATATGTGTTGTGATCTGGGAATGTACATATAATAGCAAATACTGTAAGTCACCTTTATGTCATAGATGACTCACTGAACGGAAGAAAGTATTTTGTCATCATCATGTAACTAAACATTGTACATTCTGTCAGGGATATTTTTCAGCTAAAGCCTCCTTTTTTTTAATCTGAAAGATTCGGATAACTGCCACACTGCACATATATGCAATGACATAGAGGTTTTGTGATCTGGGCATGTACATATATTAGCAAATACTGTAAGCCACCTTTATGTCATAAATGCCTCACTGAACAGAAGAAAGTATTTTGACATCATCATGTAACTAAACATTGTACGCTCTATCAAGGATATTTTTTCAGCTATAGTCTCATTTTTTTATCTGCAAGATTCATATAACTGCCACACTACAGATATTGGCAATGACATAGAGGTGTTGGGATAGTCAAGAGAAAACGCAGCGCTGAAGCCGTAGAATATTTCTTGTTCTGTTTGAAAAACGTATACGTCTGATGGATCCATCCAATAAAACAGAATTAATTTAGGATATAATTATTTTATGACACCAGATAAAATTCAAAGTGAAAGCTCCAAACAATGGTTACCTCAATGCCACGACGTTTTACTGCTGTTTTTGAAAACTAAAGGATACCCAACGAAATAAATAAAAGGGCAGCGATATTCTAAATGCAGTGGAATTATGAACCTAAATGTAGTTTTTGTTGCATAAATCATATTGTAACTCAAATACTTGATTTTTGTGTATTGTATTATAATTGGTAAAAAAATTTCTTTTATTTCAGATATCAATCATTCGACTGCATTAAAAGTAAAATATTTGATTTAGAGACATTCAAAGGTCAAAAACATTCAAAATTAAACAAAAAAATATACTCAACATTGTATTTACAGTTTTCTGAATAGCTTTCAGTGAATCACATACTATTGACATTAGCTATAGGAAATTGGCAGTTTTCCCCTACCTGCAATAACTGATGCAATATATATATATATATATTTATCAGCAGCTTATTTAAGCATCTATTGTAATATTTAAATGATGGGTTCGATTTCATCATTATACACCGACAGGTTTCTTTTAAGTTTTTTTTTTAGATTTATCATTTTCCATAATCTAATTCTCCTTTTAATAAAAATTTTCTTTAGCTATAAAATAGTTCAGAAGATAACAAATTTATGCTATGCTTTAAAATGCATATTATTAAAAATAAACAAAAGTAATACTCAAAAATGTCCTGGGACATTTTTTAAATTTATTTTTGCTGATATTATTTTATATTTCTTTTCTAAAATTATGCATGCAACTAAAAAAGTTAAATCCCAATCTTTTAAACTTTACGAAAAGTATCATTATGAAAATGTATGAATTTCTTACGTATTATTTTATAATTAAGTAATTTTATAGCTGTGAAAAAATTAACCGGGAAAATAAAACAAAGACTCAAAATTAATTAACCTTTAAACAAATAAATAAAACTATACTTTTGAATATAAAATAAGTTTGAAAATACAGAATTCTATTTAAATGCAAATATGTAGCACATTTTGCGACAGACACGTTTTCAGAGATTAAAAATTGAATTTTTCTTTACAGAGTATTAATTTTAAGTGTATAAATAGCGGTTGAAAACGCAAAATTTCTGTTTATTTATTAATTTATTATCGAGAAAACTTTCGAGCCTGTGTTTTAAAATAAATTTTCTTAATTGTTTAAAATAGATTTTATAGCACAATAGGCATTTTTATTTTAATCTGATAAATAATTTTAAAATCTTCATATAAATTTTTACATTTTATTTAAAATTTAATAAATTTTGATACACATACTAATTCAGCAGTCTCAATAGAAGTCTGAAACATTTTTTGAAATTGTTGTATCGTTGGATGAGAAATAATTTCCGTAAACAAGATATTTTTACTGCCATTTATATATTTATAAAACACCTCGAACTATCATGATTAAAAATACAGCACTTGAAACACATTATAAGCTCACCTATTTACAGTAACGCTACAAAAAGATTTTGTAGATTTTAATTATGCATGTGATATAAAAATATATTCCACAATAATATACCAATAGATGATTTTTATCAATAAGCTCGGGGTGTAAACGGAAATTATGAGTAATTAGTTCATGGGCAAAATATTCAAATTGTAAGTCTTACTTTAGCGTTAACAAATGGCTTTCATTCTATGCATAATAAAACATAATATTATTTATTTATAAAATTTTATTAATGCTTTATATTTGACACTGCAACTTAATTATGTATTATATATGAAGAGAATAAATATATATAATATATTTATATATATATATATATATATATATATATATATATATATATATATATATATATATATATATATATATATATATATATATATATATATATATATATATATATAATAATATATATATATGTAATATATACATATTATATATGTATATATTACATATATATATATATATATATATTATATATGTATATATATATTATATATGTATATATTATATATGTATATAATGTATGTATTATATGTATATAATTATATATGTATATATATATTATATATGTATATATAAAATATGTATATATTTTATATATACATATACATAATATATATATATAAAATATATATATATATATATATATACATATATATATTACAAAATTTAAATTTTTTGACAAGGTTAAAAATATTCTACATAAATTTCCTTTTTTAGTAATATTTCGTATATTATACCGTCTTATAAAGTTAAAACCCTAGTCTATTCATTTCTATATGATCCTAATTCATCTAATAATATTTCTTCCAAATTACGTAAATCTAATAATAGCTCTAACTATTTATATTTCTGTAATAAAACCTTTTATTATTTAAATTCCTATTAAATCCGCTATTAAATCTCGGTATATCATATTCTCCTAAATTATTTATTTAATTGCTAAAATATTAAAACTCATAAATTATCCACTCTAAAAAAACCTATTTCTTTTAAATTCATTCTTTTATTTATAAATATCCAGATGCTAACTAGAATATTTCGATGCTTTAAAACTTACGCAGAAATAATTCTGTTTCCTTTTTGTTAAGAAAATCGTCTATCGGGGAGACAAAAAGCTATTTTTAGAAACCATCTCGACAGCAGAGATTAAAGTTTGTTTACATACCTGCGCGTCTGGTTGCAGGGCCATGGAATATTCTGGAAAAATCTTTGGCGCCTGGAAATAAATAAACCATCCAGAAAGTAAATTTGTTTGGAGGAGAAGTATCCTCTGACTTAATTTGTAACTTTGCGCCGGTAAAGTATAAACTGATTGGTGCAGCCAGATAAGTAGTAGAATGCCAGAAGTTAGCCTGTTAGAGGGCAGGTGAGTTGAATGCAGTACAGTTCGGAGCAGTTCCATGCAGTGGAATTCAATTCAGAAGTTTAGAAGCGCATATAGTATGCAGATGGTGTACCAACCGTGTACAGAAATGTGTACCGAGCAGCGTTCTAAGTGTACGCGGAAACCAGCCAGATATGGCTATCGACGTTTGTAAAACTATGAATTGTAGACTACAGAGAGAATAATGTGAGAAGCCAGCGTTCATATGGAAGATGTTGTAATACATCGAAAGAGTACGTGAAATTCGTTTTTTCGCCACAAATTACAATTAATATCTGAAGTGAATCATGTATATAGCATTGAGTGAAATGAGCATATCTCTACCAAAATTGTTCTTTAATTTGCTGACCAACATTGGAATTTAGCTCAGTTGACTGTTGTCCATTATTTCATCTATTTTCGTCATCATTAACCCCTTCGCGACGGGAGCCTTTTACGAAATGTTTATTACTTTGCTACCTGTTTTAAAAAACAGAAGTTTGTGCCTATTCAAATCGGGAAAATGCTCGGATTAAATAAGGCAAATTTTACAGTAAAATTTTACTGGTGAGGATAAACGAGGAACCTTAGGCCTATTTCCGGCACGTATACGTGTCGCTCGTCCCCAAGGGGTTAAGCAATCGGCCAACACGCTTGTACAAAGTAAATGAAACTCCAGGAAAATGTTAGTGTTGCCAAATTCTACTGCCGTTACATCCTATATATATTGCACATTAACTGAATTTCAGTATTTATAAATGATATGTACATATATAAGATCTTCTGAAACCCCATATACAAACTTAAGAAAAATGAGAAGCACACTACAGCAAACAGTTTTCTTATAAGAAATTATAAATACGATACAATTATTATTTATATAGATAATGAGTTTTAGATCATTCAAAACCCGGATTTTCTATTTTCATTTCTTTTATTTCTTACGTTTTTACAAGTATTTATTTTACTAGTTATATTTACAAGTCATTCCAGTTAAAATTTTGTGAACTTTATTGATACTAGTTCAAAATAATTATGTTAAATACCACCTGCAATATGAATTGAATGTGTAAATAACCCTGTGTGGAATACAAACCTTGCTTTTCTAGAGAATCAAGCAAGCTTCACATTTTAAAGTTCTGTTCTAATGGGGCATAACTTTTCGCAGAAAGGAATCATTTGATTTTCAATATACTTTCTGCATGAAATTTATTTAACAATTTACTATTAATCAAGATGACATTTACGATTTCTTGTTATTGTGCAACACAACAGAGAGCGTACCAATTATCAGGATTTGAACCTCCTATTAGTCGCATCTTTTCCAAACACATTTTTTTTTCCATAACATACTTATAAATTAGAACATCATGAAAATCTTTTTTGGATATTTTTTTACGTAAAAGTTTTCCTAATTACTTATAAGTGATTATTCTGGTAATTCGTAAAAATAAATGAATAAAGCTTTACTTGTTGCAGTTATAAATGCTGATTTTTCCCTCTAGTTTTTGTTGAAATTTTTCAAGCACCGATGCTGTGAAAGCGAATTAGAACAAAAAACGAAGTAAGAATTGAATTATTTTTTTCACGTGTATCACACAGCCAATAGGAACGCGACTTTCCTTACACTTTAGAAAATTTACAACACTTTTAAAGCTATCAATTAATTATGCAGCAACTATGTTGGCAGCCGGAATTTAATACATTTTGTTGTAAAATATAGAGATTTTTCTGCACTTTATGCTATAAATTTTCAAGCACCGATGATGTAAGACATAATTGCAACACAGATCTGTGAAAGCGAATTCAATCAAGATATGAAGTAAAAATTATTTCTTTTACGGGCACCACGCAACCAATAGCAACGCAACTTTCCCCAGACTTAAAATTTTTTAAAGGATTATTAAAGACAGCAGGTTGTTGATTCCGCATCAATTGTGTTGGAAACCGGGGTACCAGCACATTTTGTTATAAAATACAGACTTTTCTAAAGTAAACTTTTAGAGTTCGCACTTAAGAAAAAATTATAACGAAATTTGTAACGCTCCATGTAAATTCGAGAAATGTTCCTCCTTTTTAAAAGTTTCCAGAACAATTTAGCAGTTTCCTGGGAAATTGTGTTCTATCTGAAACGTTTCATAATTAAAATTGACAAGAGAATACCGAAGTGTCCTGCCAAAAATATTTGTTGTTCTGTGCCGTGAGCGAGTCGAAAACGAATTCCTTAAATGAATGGCGAAAAACTACTGCGAAATGCGAATAAATGAAAGGTGGACAAACATTTCAATCTCTATTGTCGAGACTTTTCAAGTGAAAATTCAACCGCTCAGATTATATTCTGTGGAATGCAGTGGCACGTGTAAAAGAAACGCAAAGTATCTGAACCTCGTGATAATTCTTAGAATTTAGTCTAACTGGGTATTCTATGGTAGCTGTTTAATTTAATGCAATATATGTTAGTCAGTTATCTAGAAATCTTTGTTAGACATACAAAAATATTTACTCCATCTAAGTGTATACTATGCAAAAAGGGTAAGTGACGCAAAAGGATAATGTTTTTATATGCTATATTATTTCTAAAACAAAGTTGGTTTCAACAAACATTAATGTTATCTATGTTTTAATGAGTTTCCATTCACAAAGTATATATTTATGTCTAAGATTTTAAATTAATATTAATCCATATTTAACGCTATTATTTTCTGGTATTTTTCGTACTATAAAAGACAGTACAATATTCCTTAACTCGGTGTTTTTTCGCAGTTCATTTACGTATATGTAAAAAAAAAAAAAAAAAAAAAAAAAAAAAAAAAAAAAAAAAAAAAAAAAAACCTTTAATAATATTTATTTATTTATTTATTTTTATGCAGTAAAATAATGGTCTCATTTTTAATTATTTTTATTATTGCAACAGTCGTAAACATTTATTTTACCTTTCAAACACACTGAATTCAGCTTTTTTTATATTAATATTTTGTCAAAGGAAGTTGAATAACGGCTATTCTTTTTCAAAATCTTTGTGTATAAAATGTATAAAGTTCGTGCAAAAGTTAAAATTACCCTATTTCTTATGTGATTTATTGCTAATCATTTACAATTAATTTATAACCAAAACAAAGTTTTAAGAAAATTCTGTAAATATGCAAAGAGCAAATTTGCAGTTATATAAGAAAACATAACTAAGATCATAACTAATATTATACTATAGACATTTTTTTTTTCCAGTGGAAACTTTAATTTTGACAACATAAATTAATAAATGTGCTTATATGTTATATGGAAACAAAAAGACATGCAATATTTTCAGATTTTTCTAATTATCAGAGGAAAATAATTATATATGAACAGTGAAATTTAATAATAATTTTAAATAATGATTAAAATTATTTAAAATATTTAATCCTGTTTAACAAACACATTATTAAATGTTGTATCATAAAATGATGTCTTAAGTGATTTTAATATTTTAAAGCAGGATAATTTTGAATAATAAACTCATTTTAAGATGATTATTTAATTTCCTCTTACAAAAAATTCAAAATTACAAAAAATAAATAAATAAATAAAAACCAGTGTTATCAGAAATTTTAAATATGCTTAGGATGTTTGTTTATGAAAATGTGCATGGATTTGTGTTTCTGCACACTTTACTTGAATTGTAAAGAAATATAATTGTTTTTATAATTTACCTTATGAATCATAGAAAAAAATCATATAGTGTGTGCGTGAGGGGGGGGGGGGGTTATCGATTTGAATATAACATTATATTTATCTTGTCTAACAATGTTGAAGAGGTGAGGAATTCCGATTTTAATAACACTGACTCTATGGAAAAATAACATAAATGATAATACTAGGTATGGTTTGTATATACATATAAACAATTAGTCTAATAATTTAAACTGACAAAATTATTAATAAAAATTTTCAACTATGTTCCAAAGAAAAAAGTAATATTTTTTTTAATTATTGAAAATTAATATATCTTGGCATCGTATCTGACGAATGTAAATATATATATATATATAATACATAAATAAATTTATTAAAATAATTGTAATTTAATAGATTACAACGACCATTTGGATTTTTTTTATATAAAACGATTGTAAAACACTGTGGCTAGTGGATTGGAGCCCCTCGAGACATGACCTTTTACTATCAATCGATTAAAAATTAGATTGTTTCCTTTTTCGCGTTCGTCTTCTCTTCTGTAATTGATATTCATGGGCTACATAATCAGTCGAAGAACTCGATTTTCTTAACCTACATAATCAGTTGAAGACCTCGATTTTTGCTTTGCAAGACGGTTTTCATTTCGGCTTCGCCCTTTGACTTCGGATTTTTCCATATCTGATAATTCCCGCCTCCCCATTTTGTAACTTTTCCAATTTATAGCGATTTTATGTCTTACTAGTACCTATTCAAATAAAAATTCTTCTAAAAGTAAAGAACGTCGTTGAATTTCGTTAAAAAGATAAATAAAATAAAATGCGTGCATCATTTGATCCCATTCTCGACCGAAAACAACAACTATTTCCAAATGGTTAATGAAAAATGAATAAATATATAAAATACATTAATAAATAAATAAAATTAATAAATAAATAAAATACATAAATAAATAAATAAATAAAAATAAAAATATAAAATACATAAAATACATAAATAAATAATAAAATAAAATCTAGTGAAATCTAATATATGAAACTTTTCAGTTTTGTGAAAAGAAATATTAGAATGTTCCTGGGATATAATGAGCAGCTGAGTTGCACATTATTTATACGAAACTTTCCTAGAAAATAACAGAAACCTAACTGAATACTCCTTAAACGTTCCATAGAAAATAAGTACGTTTCCTGTGAAGCATCATTAATATCTTTGTTGTCAACAGAAACTTTCCTGGTATTTCACAGCTTTTCTGGAAAACGTTTTAAATTTATAGAGTATAGTTCCAGACATTTTCAGAAAATGTTTCTTGGAAATAATGGGCACATCAGCTGCCCATTTTTTTCCCAGGAATGTTTCTAGATTTTTTTGCAGTGCGTAATCTATAAAGGAGTCTATAAGTTTCCGCTTCTACTAGTTTACCACACTTTTACTGAAAACCTATGAAAACATAAATGTTTCATTCAGTGAAATGTTGTTTCTTATTGAACTATCTAACCATCATGCAGATCTTTAAATGGATTACTATCTAGAAATATGTTACAGGGACAATTGCAAAATTTATATCTTGCATTTGTAAATTATATATCGCATTACGTACACATGGCCGCTTTACCTGTTTTCTTTGCTTTACTTTTTTTTTTCATTTTTCTTTTTCCGTACAAACAATCTTTCAATATTATATTTAACTGTTTTAGGTGTTCTCTGTTTTATGCACATAAACATCGTCATTACTTCTATTGCAGATTGTTTATTTCTTTACTTATTTCACAAAACTTCATTCTTAGAAATTTAGAAATTAATAAAATGGATTTTGAAATGTATTTAAATTTTATCTCATATAAACAATATTTCTCTGGAAATGTATGTTAATAAAATGTATGTTTTTTGTAATACTACGTTAAATTATCTAAAGTCACAAAATACAAAAGTTGTATCTTATATTTTACTTCGATATACGTATTTTTAAACTTGATACAAAACGTAAGAAGGTAAAAACGAATTCTATATACATAACGTATGCAAAACGCAAGTTGCCACATATTAGAGAGCATTCTTACATTTCAAGGTTGACCCACAAACGAAATAAGCCCGTGCTTATTTCTGCGTCTGCAATTATTTCCCTTTTATATTCCCTATTTCTTCTTATGACAACTGGCGACTATTGTGTTCTTATACGTAGATATTGTATCCTTTTTAATTGCAATAGCAGATTGCAGAATAAATAATTCCGATGTTAACTTCGTCTTCATACTGAACAATATTTCTGAATTATACATTGGGGTTTTGATAATTTCTTTAATTGTTCATTTTTGTTTCCACGTTAGATAGATTCATCTTTAATTAAAACTAGTTTGATGTGCCAATCCTAAAACTTTCTTCTATCTCATATATTTTAATATTTCAAAATGTTGTTGCAAATGTCAATATTTCATTTATTAGTTCAATTCTATATAAACTTTGTTTTTCATCTTAAATTTCTGCATCAGTCAATAATTCGGAGTAAAAACGAGTTAATCTCCATCATAATATTTATTAAAATCAATAGTTTTCGGTTATATTGTTGTATATCAGCTGTTCACGAACTGTCGGCTTATCTGGATGGGTAGTTCCCCTCACTTCACAAGCTGCCTGTGTAACGTCACCTTTTAATGCAATTATGAAGACTTTTTTTTGCTAGTGAAAGAGATGGCCGTTTCGCGTTTACAAGATTGCGAGAATTAAACACCAGGTCCTATAAAAAAAACTCCAATTCGTAGAACGAACTTTTCCTTTATTTTTTGATGAAGGTCGAATGGAGAGATACAGGGGGAAAGCCATAAGGAGCCTCTTTTAAGACGTCATCACGAGGCTAGAGAGAAAGCAGGAATGTCGAATATACAGTTACAACTTTCTTGCTTGACGGACTACAATATCGCCAATCTAAAACTATTTTTGCGCCATGCACAGGGGCCAAGAGAAACATTGGCTGGTATGTTCACCAAAAATGTACGGTAGGCTTCTACCATATTAATTGTGTAGGGGGGGGAGAGATTGTGGGCTGCATACATTCCTGAGTCATGATAGACGGAGACTCATCTGTACATCGATACAGCTGCGGTTAAAAGAAAAATAAATAAATAAATGTTATCTGGAAAGGGCATAGTAACAGACCGAATTCGTTAGGCTAAAAAGCATGAGAATGTATTTTTCTAGACCAGATGTTAGATCAAAGATGAACCGCTTTACCACAAAAATGCAGAATTGCCATACATCTGAACAAAAGGGTGTGAAGCGAAAATAATTCTAATAAATAGATTGCATGTAAAGTGATTTTAAATTATGAGTTATAATCATGCCCAAATAAGGAAATGACCGAAGTTAAAATGCTTTTGAAACTAAGAGACAGCCGTAACGAATTTCGTACAAGGTTAAATCGTATGTGTGAAAGAATCAGAAAGTGAAAATGAAGAGTGATTCACTGATTTTATTTTATTAAAGAGATAAGTAACTAGAATAATTTAATTTAAATGTGCAGGGCCATTAATATAATCGCTTTAGTTTTTAAATGTTGAATTTAATTTAGGGGCTGCACTGTTTGACTATAGTGCACAAAATAAATAAGTTATTAAACAGAATTTTAATTGAAACTGTCTGGGGGGGTGGGGGAATGGAATGTAAACATATATAACGAGATAATCGTTATATATATCACCTGGGACACCGCAAAAAAAAAAAAACAAAAAAAAAAAACAAAAAAAAAAAAAAAAAACGTGCTGCACTGTTTGACTATAGTGCACAAAATAAATAAGTTATTAAACATAATTTTAATTGAAACTGGCTGGGGGGGGGGGAATGGAATGTAAACATATATAACGAGATAATCGTTATAGCAATGTACGCGTTTTTTTGGGCTCCGCCATTTTGCTTTTAGCTACGGAAATACTAGGCCCATGTCAACGGTTTCTGTACCCACGGATGGTAATTAACCAGAGGAACACGAAGCTACCTTTCAATCAACGATATTATGCACAGTTAATTAGCTACTCAGTAATTAGCAGGGACCATGCGCAAGCCAGCCGCCAAGAGCGAAGCAAGCATCCAGCAGTAGGACGCTACAAGTTAGGACCGGTCGAAAGAAGGAAATCTCCGGCGAAAAAAGAACCCCCTCCCTGTAAGGCGCTTGCCTTGATCAAGATCGTAGCTCTCCCAAACGCCATTTTCTCCAACACTGGCTACTTAGAGGTAAAAGAAGGACGCCATCTTTTAGTAAACAACATCTTCTAGACGATACAGGAGTCCTGGCAGGGAAAAACAACACGTAATTAATTTACAAATTAAAATTCTTCAGGTTAAATTCTTTATTACTACAGCTCCCTTTCTTTTGTTATTTTTGTTCCGTTTAACATAGTTTTATTTATTATATTCATTATACAACTGCCCCATAATTTTAATAACTCTCTGTATTAATTATTCAGCCCCTTCACCTTTTATTCTCCAAAACTTTCATTTTCCCTAATAACCTAGCCATTTTATTCAACTTAATTTAATATAATATTCAGTCATTTAACTCCTACAGTTCACAATCTTATCACAGCATATAGATTCCAACCCTGTCCATACACCACATAGCTAATAGATAAGTAACAATAGAAGTTAGGGTGCGTCAATCATTGCCCAGTACAATAGATCTTCTCCCCTACGCAGCTGACTAATCCTTCGAGCACCTATAATCCTTTCGTCTTCAGCATACCAGTTCATTCTCTCCCAAGTCCCCACTCTTTGAAAAATCCCTAAGATCTAATAACTATTATAACAACCCCCTTCCACAGTTGTTAGATAACCTCCCACAGCAAGCATTAGTGAGTCATTGTATTTTAAATACTATATATTCAATTTTCTGCTCCTCCACCCCTCCCTAGTTAATAGTATTTAGAGCTTACTAAGAGAACAACTAACTCGCAAAATTAATCAATTAAATATTCTAATTAAAACTTTTGATTAATCAACCAAGTTAACAAGGACTAATAAATCGATAGTGTATTTCTAAGACTTTTAACAGATTCTATACCTTTATTCTACCCACTTCCAACCTATTTAAGGTTTTGCTTAGTCCCCCCCCCTTCCCCCTAGTTTCTTTTTCTCACTGCATTTTAGGGCTTAATAAATGATTAAATCTTATACCTTAGCATTCTTAGTACCCAACAGAGCATACGTTCTAGCATTTCCCCCCCTTCACAATTGTTTAACTGCTTGTATACCAATTACCATTAGTATTTATTGTGTGAAATCAATTTATGTTTATGTATCCGCGGCCCTTCAGGTACTTGCAGGCCTGATTCCAATACACCTACAAGTAAAATACGAAGCAACATACGGTACAATATCAAGACTGAGAGAAAATGTAAACCTCCATGGAACAACAATAAATCATACGGACTATACAAAGAATAAATAAATAAATAAAATAAACGCATGGAACACACATCCCGCAGAAACAATCGAACCAAGAATAGGACACAACGTCAAAGACATAAATATCTACACAGATGGCTCAAAATTGGAATCAGGAGCTAAGGGTTTGGCATTCGTAGACTTCAAAAATGAACAAAAAGTTAAAAAGTGGTCAGCACCTTTAAGGAAGTTTAATAGTGTCTTTCAATCCGAACTACTGGCCATACTACAAGCACCATATTGGGGCAACAGCATAGGGATGGAATACAGCATCCGGTCGGACTGCAAATCAGCCATTCAAACATTAAGCAAACCATTTAACACCACACAACTAGTAAATGATATCCAAGAAGCGATTAAACTCTCAAATAATAGGTTCAAAATTAGCTGGGTTAAAGCACATGTGGACATCCAAGGAAACGAGGATGCCGACGAATTAGCCAAACAATCAGCAGAAAATAAAATAAAAGAAATTCTATATAACTTAGAAAGACCAATAACAAACCTTAAAAAACAATTAAAGAACTAATTACTAAACAGTGGCTGTTTGTGTGGGATTACGGGGACAAGGGCAGGACAACATATCAATACTTTCCAAAAGTAAGTACAAACAGACTAAGGAGTAGTAAATTACTCAGCCAGATTTACACGGGTCATGGGGCCTTCCCAGAATACTTACACAGATTCAAGCGCAAAGATGAGCCAAACTGTGCATGTGGGTTATTGGGAACCCCAAAACACTTTCTAACAGCCTGCCCACTAACACAACCACACCATCTGATTCAAATCACAGCAAACAACGAGCAACTTTGGCATAATCAGCTAGCAAACAATAAACATGTACAAAACAAGGGCAAAACAGTTATCAGATGGTTAATAGAAAACATAGACTCAATCTCTCAATAAAACATAAAAGAACAAAGCTAAACACATACCATCCCAGAACACATACCATCACCAAACACATACCATCGGACATTGCCACCCCAAACTAACTAACTAACTGCCTTATTTTCAGGTATAATATATATATATTAAAAAAAATCGATTTATCGCACTTCTGAGACGTGGAAGTCATTTATGATGAACTGATAGCTACGGCTCACTCACACAAACCCAACGAATCATCGGAAGATAGCTAAGTGGATAAGAAAAAGATGTGTTTTAAATGAAACAGAGAAGCCAACTACATACTAAATCAAGCCAACTACAACATAGTAGAAATTATAACGATACATATTGTGAAAACAGTCACCATAAAAAATTGACGGACTAACGGCCATGGAACAAGCCCCACTCCAGTAGTGCACAAGCCTTTTCAAATAGGTCGCAACAATGTTGCATAAATCGTGATAACAGTCATTAGGTTCCAATGGACTGATCGCCATGTGCGCATTCACGTATCAAGGTGATATACAAAGGAAAATGAACATGTTAAGTGATCAAATCCAACTCAAAGGGTCACAAATTAAATACCACAAGTCATCAACCCATGAGCGGCAAGTTCGCAAAATGACAAAACCTCAAATTTAGACATCCCCCATTAATAGAGTCATAAAGAAAAACAACCTACGATAGAGACAAGCATCTCACGGTATGTGAGAAGCATATATCTAATAAAGGAAAAAGAAAATACCCACAAGAATATGTCAAAATATTAAAAAGACAACAACCACGACAGTGACCAAATACCAAGACAAGGAAACCTCCTCAGAAGAACAAGTCCACTGGGTGAGATAAGTATATTATACTAGACAAATATAATGAATTATTAAATTAAATGTTAATTTAGGTCAAACCCAACCCCCATATCTTATGTCTAAGTTACAACCTAAGTTAAGATAGCTCAATTAGAAATTAGTATATTAATCTCACTAGGTCAGCTCGTTAATCTCCTATCAATTCCCTCCTAGCTAAGTAATATTATGCCAATTCATAGTTAACTCGCCACAAGATAATATAATAATAATAATAATAATAATTAATATATAAAATCCTGATTCAAATATTAGAAATGATTAAAATATAAATTCATTTTAATAGCCAGGCATTATTTAAGTAATCTAAAGTAAATTACTCTAGTTAGTTTAATGTCACCTAGTGCTATAGGATAATATTAAAACAATATATATAATAAATAATAGTTAAGTAAATAGCTATAAGTATGTTTTAAGTGTAATAACATGTACAAACTAAGCCCTTTCCCTTTCAGGGTTTTTTTTTTACTACCTTTCTTTATTATTCGTAGTTTTACATAGGCTATAGCCTGCACAAGCTACCGGACCCTCTCCAGTGGGAAGTCTACGGAGTCAGTTTCTACGCGGTGGGGTACGGTAGATAGGCGGAGTCTCATCCCCCTGCATCGTTATGTTTGCCTAGCATTTCGGCCCAAAATTAACTTTCGGTGCAACTTGTCTATCTGCGGCGCTCCATTTTTTTTTTTTTTTGCTTCCCCACCCCCCTCCAAAATCCATTTTCTTACGACAAGTCTGCACCAACAATTCGGCTTCTAAACCCCAGGTCATTCAGTAGTAGTTCGGGCAGCGGTGGCCCAGTTGGCAGAGCATCGAATCCGCAGCTAAGGCCGTGGGATCGAGGCCTACTGCTGGCTATAATCCGCCATGTACGCTAATGGCGCCTTTGCATGTAAAATCCGTCGTGGGTGCAAAGTCCTCCAAGTTACCTGTGAATTATACCTCTGGAGGTGTCTTGCCAGGTGAAGGTCTCGTCATCTGATCAAGGTTCTAAATTACGAGACCAACATCAGTAGCAATGTGCAGGTGCCAAACAACAGGATATAAAGTTAAGTAACCGGCAAAACAAAGTATACACAAACGAGCAGTAGGCACTGCAGATACGATGACGATCGAGGCAATAATGTCAGGTTTATTGCCGCTTCGCGGCGATTAGTTGGTCTTTCGCCCCGATGTCAGGTACTAAACCCGTTAAGCTGGGGAAACCCGGCAGGTAGGGGCCTGGTCATCGGTTAGAAAGAAAGAAAGCTGCCTGTGTAATAGAACTACGAAAAATCAAAAAAATTACACAAAATAGACATTGTAGTGCCCCCTTTCAAAGGAATATTTCCTAATTCAGGGAGGACATAAAAATTTGGTTCAATTCTATGAATAACTTCATACACTTTTCGGTGGTACAACATTGAAAATGCCACCAAAATAGCTATTTAGCTATATAGCTAATATTTTTCTATCGAAAAGTGTATGAAGCTATGCATAGAATTGAACCAAATTTTTTGTGTATGTTTTTGGCATTGAGAGCATTTTTTTCCAATCCAGAAAACTTTCTTTTGAGTACGATAGTAGATAAAAGCACACATATGCGAGAATAATGTTTCAGAAGAATTATAAAGGCTAACTTAACTTCTAAAAGAAAGCCAAACAGGTGTTTTCAAACATCCAAAATCAATTTTCTAGCTACAGACTACATCAAAATGATTCTCTGGAACTCTACTACTTCACTACAACCTTTTCCGAGAAGAGTCACCAACGAAGACATTTTGTCTAAGGTCGAATCAGGCGAAACAGCGACCCAGTGGAACATTGACCAATTCCCATGTCACACCAAAACAGGAGAACGGTTCGTGAAGCTGGAAACCGAGGCGTCACAAAATGTCATCGGGTCCGATTCCAGAGATGGTTTTATAAGAACGACACTTTTCTCAAGATATTCATTGCCCAGTTTTTCAAGCAAATCTTATTTCAAACTGCCAAAAGCAGTAAAGGCAAGTAAAGGACTATATTTTATTACAAAGTGAAATTACACTCAGGTACAATCAGATAAAGGTAATCGGATCAGGTACAATCAGAAAAGTAGTTTTTATTTCAATAAAAATTTGTCATTTTTAAAAAAATGCTTTAAAAAAAAAACATGATACACTGCCAATGCATTGCGAAATGTATTTTTTATTCATTTATTTATCATTGTAATGCTCTTTTCGACTAAAACATGTATATATATGCTTGTTATAGAAGTTATTTGATTTATTTCCATGTATTAGAAAAATTTTCAAAATCGTGTTTTTTCTCAAATTTTAGGCCCAATACGCTACCGCCAAACGTAAAATTATATTTATTTTGTTATTCAATTTTACTAAGCTAACCTAGACACAAGTTTTCCGCGGTATAGCGAATAAAAAAGAAAAAAAAAATTCTGCCCACCCTAGTACCCATACTCATCAAATAAAGTTACAAATATAAATTCATTTTTTCAAGCTGAACAACTTGCCATACTAGATGCAATATTGTGGACATACTCATCAGGGGACGGGAACTTCGTCCTTTACACAGATAACCAGTCAAGTCTTGCATTATTGGAGGACGTTTTTAGTACAGATTTTATCACATCAAAAATTATAACAGCTTTACAGAAAACATCAAAATCAATTAAATTTCAATGGATAAGGGGACACACAGGTGTTAAAGAATATTAACATGCTGATCAATTAGTCAAAGATGATATAACAAATATTAAGGTACGAGAAATATTTCATCCATACCCAGCTTCACACCTTGAAAAAGAATTGAAAAAAGAAGCCATAGGCAAATAACAGCTGCAGTGGGATTATGGTACCACTCGCAGATTTACTTATAAATTATGTCCAAATGTAGCAACATACTTCATGTTAGTACATAGAAACCTGTATATCTTCTCAAGTAATATGCATCCTTCTCGTCTTACCTATTCAAAAAAATTCATGGTGAAATTGGTAACTCCCTTCACTATGTGCTCATCTGTTCATTAATATCAACCCTACATAACCGTAAATCTGCCAGAATGGAACTTTACCATTGGTTCAAATTTGTGCAGAAATCACCAGCGATATATACCAAAATAATAGAATGTGTGCGGATACTAGAAAACAATCAACTAATTTTCCAAAACCCAGAAATGCTAATAGATTGACAAGATTAACACTGGCTAGTTACATCAAAAAATCTATATCATACGTTTCAGTAAAAACCTAACAGAACCTTCAACAAATGTGTAAATAGAAATAATGTGGAGACATTTTAAGTGCCTGAATTATGTGAATAATGTGTTTCAAATGTGTTAAAATCGTTAGAAAAAAATTGTAACCAGCTTTACTAATATAATCATCAACTATATATTAATTAATTATTATTTCTTTTCATTCACTTTAGTTAATTTAAGGCTATGGAGACACCGGAAATCCAAAGTGCATACATTTGATCTGCATCTGATTATATTTGTCTGTATTACTGTATTTGTCGACTTTATTCGGGGGAGTAAATTTTGTTTTATTATAAGTGCTAAGAAACGAACATGGGCATGAAAGTGTGTAGTGCCGAAAAAAAAATGTGAACTTTATGAAAGAAGGGGAGAGAAAATTCGAGATTTTTCCGCACCCGATCCGCAAAATTCACTATTTTTTCACACCCGATCGACGAAATTTTCAATCCCCCCCCCCCCCGCCTGATTGTACAAATTCGCGATTTTGTTGTGCCGATTATTTCAAAATCCGATCCGATAAATATCCAATTTCTCGGAGCCTGATCGACAAAACTCACAAATTTTCAGATCCCTATCGTCAAAACTTGCGATTTTTCCTAAAACTAACTAATGAATATTCCATAACTAAGGAATGCTGATCACACTCAGACACTAAATTATTTTCAAACAACACTACAGACCAGAATTACTATATACGTCTATTGCGCACCACATTGTCAATCATCTAATTTGCATAATTACTGCGCTAACGTATACGTGAAAGTTAAATTTTAGTTGAATAGTATTTTATTAACACAAAAAATTACAGCATCGGGGACTGGTTGCAACATTAACTTAGTGAGTATATTTGATCTCATTATCTTTTAATTTTGATGACCAGTGTATAAGTTATTGTGCACGGAAGTAAAAAAATATCCATTTTGGGAAAAATCAATTTGAACATATATGAACACGCTTGAAGCATACAAAGTCTAATTTACATTTTTTACTACAACGAACGCAATTTTACGGATATTTTAATGCAGTTTGTAGAACAGTTTTCAGAAAAAACAGCTCTCAGATGTATTAAAAAACAAAAAAATAGATTTTTTTGAACGATATGTGTCACGTTAACTCACGTTCTTTACAGATCAATACAAAAAACGAAAATAATACAAATCACACTAATAAGACGTACTAAACAGGTACTTGAAAAATTATACATTCTGATATTATTGAATATTTTACTTTATCTGAAGTACATTTTTAAATTATTAAAAAGAACACATGCATAAAAATTTCTTTTATTATTTTCGTAATTCCTTTCCAGAATTGTAAATAATTTGATCGTTTTATTTATTTATTTTGTTTTTGTTTTTGTTTTTCAGCTAAAGCACGATAACAAGAAAAACATTACTACGCACAAAACCAGCAAACAGCTGTTTCGAATCTACAAACGGCATTCTTCTTCGGTGCAAGATATCGATCAGAGCGTGCTAGAAAGAGAAAGGCTGGGCCCTTCCTAGCATGCCGTGCTCTATCTTGCACTGACGAAGAATCTCGTTTGTAGATTCGAAACAGCTGTTTTACGTTTTTGTGTTGTATTTGTGCATATTTAAATGCTGATTTGCTGCCTTTTAATATTCTTACAGAAAGGCTTTATTAGCTATTTTTAAGAAAAACATTGTTATTTTATAATATTTATTGTTAATATTTTTTTTTTGTTTTTTCAGTCAGTGATTTTGTTTAATTATATTTTGAAAATCATTAAACATGACTCGTCAATTAATTTTTAATGTTTTTAATCCTTCTTAAAAAACGACGTGATATTTTGAATGTAGTTTGAAATAATGTACTTTAAATTATCTACTTTATTTTACTATTTTTAATGCGTAAATATTTATAATTTTTATTTAAGACTTATGTGCTGATCTTCTCTTTTGTTTTCCTTAATAAAATAGGTAATTATTAGAAGAACCTTACGAATGAATATTACGGATATTACGAATAAAATGAATTTTCATTAATGGCCAAAGTAGATTTTAGCGTTTAAAAAATATTTTTATATATCATACATACATAGCATTTTATTACATTTTATAAATTATGTCATTATACATCAAAAATTAGTTTCCATTTATATGTAAATTTCCAACACAGTGTTATCTCTCTGGATTTTCTGTTCGTAAATTTAAATTTATTTTACTGAATAAAATCATTTCAAAAAGAGTTTAATTTCTCTTGATTTTATGGTAAAATAACTAAACAATATAGTTTTATAAAGGGAAACTGGGGAATAAAGCGACAAGTTTTGTATTTCATATTGTAGAAAGTTTAATTTATACAATTACCATAAAAATACTTTAAACAGTCTTGCAAAATACTAATTAAACAGCAGATAAAATATGCTAATAATAGCTAAATTTGTGAACAATGAAATACGTTATTTTTTAACAGAAATTTTGTAGCATAAGACGTCCATAGATTTCATGGATCACATTAATTAAAGATAAATTAAATGTTTGTTTATAAAAAATGGAATTAAAAAGTTAAAATTCAAGAAACAAACTCGCAATTTTTAAATTAAAATTTCTTTGTTATTTTGAAAAACTTACTAAAAGAGAATTGATTGAAAGTTGTTTGGTTGGTTGTATGGGATTTTATGGCGCAAAATCCCTTAAGGGACATACTGCGCAAGAATTGGTGAGGACATTATTACGTCCCATACATTTAATCCCAGCTAATTTGGCAAAATGTATTGATTTTAATTAATATAAATAATAAAAAAATATTTTATAAGGTACTTCCACTAAATATGGTCATGCTATTAATAAGGGCATCAGCCTATATCTTGAAAGAAACGGTCTCATGTTGACAAATGGGATTTAATATCTAACAGTTTCTGTGTCGTTGACATGCGTGGATAGTTGCAACAGCAAAAAATAGCGGTCTCATTATCATTTTCGGTTTTTATGAATTTTTTCGGTTTTTATGAATTTTTAAAGTTTATACGGACTTTTTGTTCACCCTGTATATTAGAAAAAAGATTTTCAAAATCAAAGGTATACAAATTAGTGGTTGTTATAGGAGTTTTTTTTTTATTTTATTTAAAACCTCATTACTATTGGCAATACACCAAAAATAACGAGTATTTCTATACTTAAAGTTCAGAAAACCATAAATGCGCTTCAAAAACTCCTTTAACTTAACATTTAAACTTTTACCGATGCCTCTTGAATTACAACATATGAATCTAAATTTGTGTTTTGTGAAATTTAGGAGTCAAAAACAAAAATGGAAAAGTATGATAATTATTAATAGCAAAATCATATGAATACACCTTTCTAGCCTTTTTGGTGTATGCATTAAATTTGTTGACAATAACAGTGTGACTTAATTTACATTCTTTATGAAATTTACTATTATTTAACTCATTTTTAATTTTGTCAATATAAAAAAGCTTTCATATAATTGCATAATTTGAAGCCGCTTTGTCCACAGGTACTATTACAAAATTCTCATGTAAAAATTGAATATAATTTATATCTTCTTTGCTGAGACTATGATAAACAAAATGCTTAGACCAATGTCAGGCGGGCGGCTTTTTTGCTTATGTATTATACATTCACAATGCTAGCATTGTGAATGGACAATACTTAAGCAAAAAAGTAGCAAAAAAGACGCCCGTCTCACATTGGTCTTACTGTCCAAATCACTATTAACAAAAAAATCCAATTCCTTCAATATATGCCACTCCCATTCAGAAAATTCTTCAAAGGGGGTTCTTCAGAAAACCTTTTTAACCATTTAGAAAAATGGTTATTGACCTCTGTCAGGGTAGGAAATCAAAAACATAATAACTGAGAAACAAATTGAGATACAGCTTTCAAACAAATTGCATTTAATAGTACATATTTTTCTCTATACGACGGTATAAAAAGTAATGT
The DNA here is from genome assembly GCA_963932465.1 of Maratus speciosus. Taxonomy (NCBI): domain Eukaryota; kingdom Metazoa; phylum Arthropoda; class Arachnida; order Araneae; family Salticidae; genus Maratus; species Maratus speciosus. The sequence goes on along the minus strand of OZ010788.1, from coordinate 373,340,756 downwards.
TGTGGGATGTTTAAAAGTTTAAGAATGAAATTTCATTTAAAATTGGTCCAGGAATATTAATGTTTAATTCATGGCGTACGTAGTGAATGATCAATTCCGTGCCATTATTTAAGCCTTAAATTTTAGTCTTTGAAAAAATCATTTTCCAAATAGTCGTTGTAATTTGTTAAATTGTGGTTTTTTTTATTTTTTTTTTTCCTTTATAAAAATATATATGCAACTGATATTTGAAAACGAGATTTTCACCATATTGGCGTTAGAAAAAAATAACGCCAACGTGGTGCAATGCCATAATCAAAATGTTTTATTTAATCATCAAAGAATTGGTTTTTTATTTACGCACGGGAAATATAAATGACGCTATTGTTGATTAAAAAATTATATTACAGGGATTATCGCAAAATATCAAATACAAAGTTATTTTAGGTTTTTTTCTTTTAAACAGAAAAAAATCCAGATTTATTTTCCTATTTAAATAGCTTTTATTATACTTTAATATTATTTCGTGCAAATTTTCTTTGTCCCATGTGCTGTAATTCGGTTTTCTACGAAAACATACAGCCAGTGAAAATGACGTACATAACATTTCCTTGCTTTGTTTTTTAAGAAATAAATATAATAATTAGATTAAATAATTGTAAAATAAATCAAAGAATGTATAATAACGAAATAAGAATGTTTGTAAACTATTCAACAAACTATAACAGTTAAAAATCATATAGACGAATGTTGCCATTCTAAATTTGAAACTTGAAACAAATTGTAAAATTAATAAATTTAGAGATAAGAAAATCTCTGAGACTGAATAAGATGGTGATTTTATGTGAGAAGAAAGACATACCGGATATAAAATATGATTCGTTTAGACTATTTTATGCAAAATAGTGCTTTGTTTTTTTAAGAAATAGATATAATAATTAGATTAAATAATTATAAAAATAAAACAAAGAAACGTGTAATTTTTTTAACATACTACATTTATGAATAAAATATAAATATTTTACATATAAAAAGCTAATATTATCTGTAAGAAACAAAGTTTTAATGCACATCCTAACACATAATACAAAAAAAATAAATAAATAAATAAATAAATAAATAACGATCATAGATATTTAAATCAAGACGTCAGTCATTGCGTTTTGCCAGACAACTGACTAGACACAAACAGTTTCGCTGTTACATTTTCAATTTTGATTATAAATTATAGCTATATATTATATCTATCAGCTAAATCTTATATCTATATCTCACAGCTAAGTGTTTTAATACTTTATATGCAGTGGTAACTTTTTCTACAATCCATATTTAATACAAAATGAAACATAGCACCCAATGTTTTAAATTGAATTTTCAACCAATGTTTCACACGACTCTGAAAGCGTCTATTTCGAAGTTGAAAACAAGAAATTACCTAAAACTCATAAAATCGCGATCACAATATTGCCTGTATAAGAGCTTCATACACATAAAAACAAAAATAACAACAAAAAAAGATCACTGGACGCAGAAACCTCGCTTTATTGGAATACACGAAATTCGTTAACTTCACGATCACTATATTATGTGAATGACCCATTCGCGATCGTGAAATAAAAACTAAAACATTGCTTCATGCAGTGATCTCGCTATATTGGAATCATGAAAAGTACTTCAAATTCTTAATATCACGATCACTATACCACTTGTATGAGCTCTTGGTACACATGGAAACTGGAAGACATCTCTCGATGCAGTGGCCTCGCTCTATTTCAATCCAAAAAATTTTTGAAAAATTTGAAAAAGCCCTGAGAACGAAATTGGCCTATTATTAATAGCTTTCAACAATAAAATTTACAGAAAAGAACTTGGATATTTATTTATTTACATTATTTTTCTTAATTATCAATGGTGGATAAACGTTTGTGTACAGTCAATCAGTGTAACTTTGATCCGCTTTTTATCTATTTTTATATGCCACACTCTTATTCAGGGCTCGAAATGGAAAAATCCACGAACCGGAACGCAATTTCAAATTATTGTCCACTATTTTTTTTTTTTTTGAAAGTACAGTTAAGTCCCTTATCCGAGTCCCGCTTAAACGAGTTATTTTCTTCTGATGGACTGATGGCTTCCGTTATTATGAAACAGCCATTATAAATGAAATTTTAGGTGAAGGTGAAAGAGCAACCGTAAAAAGTTAGAACTCTGATTTTCTGGTTAGAATGGGCAAAAAATATATATATATGGCCCATTTTTTTTTCCATTCTGACCAGAAAATCAAAGTTCTAACATTTTACGGCTGTTCTTTCATCTTCACCTAACATTTCATTTATAATGGCTATTTTATAATAATGGAAGCTATCAGTCCATCAGAAGAAAATGATTCAATTCCAAAGATATAAGTTCGATTAATAAAAAACTATTTAATACTTTGAGCAGAAAAAAGAGGCTACACCTGCAATTTTCATGACACTAATACAATCATATAACTGTCAATGTGTACGGTTTTGTTATCTCTAAAATTGAATACAAATTTTTGCCCTATTAAATCGTTGACAATTGTTAGAAATCGGCGATTGAATGAGGCATAATTTACTGGTAAGTTTTAGAGGTAAGACAAAAATCTTAGAAATTGACAGCTATGCAGTCGCGTAATACTGCAGCAAAATTTAAATTCACCAAACAGAAAACTATCAAGAGCCTTTTCAAATAAACAATTTCATTCCCCGTATTTCTTGAAAGTAACGGAAATGTACATCAAAGAAATGTTACTTGTACCCTAAAAATGAATGAATCAAGTTAACATTTATATTTCATATCCTTAGTGGGTGACGATTTTTGTCAATCTGGTTTATGCGAGTTTTTTGCTTATCCGAGGTGAGCTTGGTCCCTTATTAAGTCAGATAATCGGGACTTTACTGTATCTCAATTTATACTTAACCTTAAAAAAAATGCATTCAAGATTCTAAATAATTAGAAAAAAAAAAAAGTTACCTTAGAGCATAGTAAAGCTACATGTATGAAACTGTAATAATGTTTTTTAATTATTCCACGAACCGGAACAAGATTTTCCATACTTTCACGACCCGGAACAATATTTGGGCACAATTTCACGAACCGGAACATCGTTCCGGTTTGCTCCGGTACATTTAGAGCCCTGCTCTTATTTGAAGAATATTGTCGCAACTAGGGGCATAAAAGAGAAGAAATGATCCTAAATTATTGTTTGACTATCAAAAATTAAGGAGTAATAAGGATAAAAGCTATAAAAAAGGGATTTTTAGCCTGGTTCAAAGTTACCCAGCCATTTAGGGTAACATTGCACTATATGATAAATTTTTATATAAAATAATTAATTATAAAAGAAAGTATTGTAGTCAGGACAACTTTAAACACCAAAAAATGTTTTCAGATATGTAAAGACTCCGAATTTACATTTCCCAACATCACAAGATTTGTATAATTTATGATATTACAACAAATATAAGGCATAAGAAAAGTGGAAGAAGAGAACCATGAACATTTAGAAAAAAAAACCCTGTTTATTGTTCATTTAAAACATAAAAATGCAGTGAAAAACAATTTTCAATGTTTTAACTCAATAATAAATCCATAGTTACAGTAATACATACAAGTACTAGTATTATTCAAACAAGAATAAAAAACGTCGAACGTATGAAATGTCAAATTTGAGTAGCTCCGCTCCTAATCACGCCTCTAAATGAATTTTATGTATTTTACACATGTTTATGAAAATATTTACATGTTATATATAATGCACAGTTTCGGCATTTATATAAAATATACTTGCAAAAATTGGGAAATTTTCGACAGTAGCACCAATAATTAGTAAATTATAAGCACCAGTGTAACTTTGAGCCGGCTTAAAGTTACCCTGATTATGCGGTAAATGCTAGTGTCTTCTTATTTTACATTTTATTAACTATTAATAAATAAATAATCACAAAATATTAACACATTTGCAACATTTAGATAATAATATGTCTGATAAATGAGTATATTGTTACTTACTATAAAAATTTAATTGGATTACAACAACTTCAAAACAGCATTCAAAATTAACTTGAAAACAGTACTTCACAAAAATAGTTAGATGATGCTATTAATTGCGCATAATGTTGGTAATTTATTTTCTAAAATAAAGAGTAGAAATCCCAGTTTAGAACCTTGCCAACAGAGCACAGTTCTGGAGTTTATTTAGTCTTTTAGAGTCAAAAATATGGACTAATAGGAGGTGGTGCAAAGTTACACCCCGTGGTTCAAAGTTATCCTGATTGACTGTACTAAATTGAAACTGATAAACTCTATGTAAGTATACATCTCAACATTTTTTACAATTCTTTTTCATCTTTATTATCATGGAGTCACCATTTAATGTTACAATTGTTAGTTTAATTAATGAAAGAACTAATAAGTCAATAAAATATCATTAAAATTACAGAGGAGCGTCGATTTCAAAATCCCTTGATGACGTAACTAGCACGTGTAATGAATCTGGCATGGAGTGAATATGGCATCTAGATCTTGCCTTTGTTTTTCTTTTAAATCCTTTAGTATTTTTTTACGTGGTCTACGACATAATAGAGATATGCCTAATATTATGTTTTACTCTTACATGTACAAATCCAATTACTTAGCTGAAAATATTTAATTAGAACGGATATCTTTCTAAAAATCAATATTCCGGGTTAAGCAGACTGATTAGTACAATATAAAAATACTCGGATTTTTTTTTTCATAATTTCGAGACAACAAATGAAGCAGAAATGAAGCAAAACTGATAAAAGTATTCTTGTCTTAAGCTACAATATTTTTAACTAGTTATTTTCGCCTCAAAATTTTATGAAAGTAATTACATATTTTATCAAGACAGATAAAAATATTCTAGCCTTGAGCACTGATTGTAAACATCCAGTTAGAAAAATTGAAGATTTTTTGGTAATCTTAAACAAAAATAAACGTGAAATGCCATTAGCCGAAACTCATTACAGATTAAAAGTAAAATTATTATTTTTTTTCCAGTATACTCTAATGGTAAACTACAAAAATTAATTAAACGCAGTTGATAACGAACATTTCCCTTGATTACTTTAGTGCAATTTTTAGAGACAATTTATAGAGTTCTTAAATTAAATGATCCTCATATATATTTCTTTAAATATTGCATTTACTTGAAGTAAAGAATATATATTTTCTTTAAAAAATTATATGTCGAGAAAAACACTACTAGAATGGTTTTCCATATTGGCTAGAATAATTATAATACATGTAGAAAAGCATATCGGAATATTTTTTTTTATCTCATATTTAATCCATTTTAATTTATATTACGCTAAATGTTCAAAAAGCGGAATTTTTTAACATGAACATAATTTCCATAGGATATTTTAAAATAATATGAAAATTATTATATTAATTCGCTCTACAAAATTAGTTGAATTTTACTAATTAAATATCTTAAACCGTTATTTATAACGTACATTTTACCGTAAAAAAAGTTTCTATAAAGACTTTGATTTGTCCCGAAATTTTATCCCGAAATACTAGATTCCTGCTATACCAATTAAAATATTTCCTTGAATATTTATCAGAAAGAAGGAATTTTAAACACATTAAAAAGATCGGTAATCTTTGGTAGAAATAATTAAGAAATGTCAATAGCACAAATCGATTACATATTAAAATTAATAAAAAAAGTAAAAAAGAAAAGAATATATATGAATATGTGCTATGAATATGTGTTTTATGAAAGCTGATGGTTATGTATAGAATATATTAACACAATACAAGTCGCAAACAGTGTTGCCCGATCTGGCGGATTTTTGACTAAAATATTTCGAGTTCACAATAGAAACTTTTTAATACTAATTGTCCTTTATTTTATTTACGAAATATCTATCACTACAATAAAAAAAGAAAAACCTGTTGCTCGGCCTACAGACGGAGGTAGATTTCGAACTTAAGTACTAATTTCACACACACACACAAAAAAAAAAAAAAAAAAAAAAAAAAAAAAAATCAAGATTAGAGATAAACCCAGTTTAACAATTTTACCTGGCCGTTTTTGACGAATTTTTAATTTGGGTTTTCTGTAACAGATCGTTTTATCGGAATCGTATAAAAGCGCTATTCAAAAAATATTTTTCCATGCTCAACAAGTCAAAATTTTCTGACACATTTCCAGACTCATTTAAAAAAAAAAAAAAACATGTAACTGGCTCACGTGATTTTTTGAAGATATTTATAAGCGAGCTGTGTAATTATATTCCCTTCAATTAATTTAGAACATGGTTTACAATTATTTTCTCAGTAAGACGATTTTTTTCGTTTTCAGTACTATCGCTTCGGGAAATTTGGTTCAAAATGCCCTCTTTGAAAGCATTCTTTGAAATATATTCTGCCTTTATCAAAAAATAGAACAATACAGCACATTATATAGTTTCTGAATAAGAGAACCTGCCAATTGGATGCGTTTTAGATCGAAAATGAATTTAAAAATCAGTCACAAAAGAAGCCGTATGGATTTGAGTACACGCTTCATATGATAATTTTTTCGTCAACCCCTATTTTTGTTTAATTTGTTTTTCCTGTAAGAGTTGATGCTATCAAAGACTTGTCAGTATGATAGTTGTAGATAATATTAAGCAGATGTGTAACAAATTTAAGCGGATTGGATATCTTGTAATTTTTTTTCTTCTTCAAAATCCGACTTTTTTCGTTTTTATTATTATTATTATTTTTTTTTTGATTAAGAGGTTATCTTATCAAAAACTTGTCAATATAAAAGTTGTAGACAATATTAGGAATATTTATAATAATGTTAAGTGAATTTGATATCTTAAAAATTGACTATGTTATGAACTTTTTTCTTCACAAACCATACTTTTGCGCTCCTTCAACCCATTTTTAATTTTATCAAAAATCTGTGATCCACAAATATTTAGCTCTTTTCCTAGAAATAATTAAAATTTTAAACTGATATACATAAAAATTAAGAAGTTATGGGTTTTTTTCGGTTTTCACCCCGCCCTTATTTTCACCCCCTGGGCCCGATTTTGCCCATTAATGAACTTGACTGAGATTTTCTACCCCTTGATTGCATGTATCAGTTTTGAAGAGATTTGTGCAGAATTACGATAGTTATCGTGTCTATACAAAAGTTAAACACACACACACACACATATATATGTGTGTGTGTGTGTGTGTTTATGTGTGTGTGTGTGTGTATGTATATGTCGATAGATAGATAAAGTTTTTTACTGAGGGTGATTTTGGGTTCTAGGGGCCATGATCGGTGTAGATCTACAAAAATTGTTCATAAATTCCAAAATACGGGACATCGCAATAAGTAGTATTTCACACGAAATTTATCTAAAATAACTGCTCTAATTTTCTAGGAAGAAATTATAATTTCTTAAGGATACTTTTATTAATGACGCATAAACGCGTCATGGGCGTGTATAGTGTGAAGACTCCTTTTAATCTATAAAGGCCCTGTCTTTTGCTATAACTTAAAGCATGCGTTGCACAATATATGAGGTATCGATTAAGCGTATATAAAATTTTTTTATGATAGCGATGTTTAATATAATAATGAGTAGTAGTATAAAAATGATACATATGAAATTGTTAAAGAAACTAATTTAGATAGAATTAGTATAACATGGTGGGTTTCTAGTAACATAAAAGCAGGGGTGGAGTATTCCATGCGCCAATGACTTTTAAATCGTAGATATATACTTTTATGCTATAGAAGAACGATGTTTATTGCCTAGAAATAGTATAAAAAATATACATCACAATTATAAAAAAAGTTTAATTTTGAAAGAAAATGGGTTATATTACTCAAATACACGATCGGAACATTCCCTACCGCATTGAGGGATTTTCCAATAAAAATAATGTAATAAAGCATATATATTAGCGAGATTTAAGTTTAAACAAGTGTTGCACTCAGTACGCTAACAGTGTCTTTAAAGATTAATAAAAAACCCTTCCTTGAGTGCACTTCAGTACTTGTACTGCCCTTGTACTTCGGTGCATTATTTTGAGGTATTCTTTAACTGTTTGTTATCTTCCAAAAACATTTTTATAATATTGTAATTCGTTGAATTATTTAATGCCGTTATTTTTAAATAGTAGGGTAATATCTCGTTGATATTGCTTGATTAATGTTGCGCCAAAAAAAAAGGGAGAACAACATTCACTATATAAAAGTAAGGAGGATTAGTGTAGGAAATGAAACTTATTTTATCGGTACGCGTTGTGAAATGCCGAATAAAATTAAGATGAGCTGCTTCTAATATTATTACCTATAGAACACGACACAAAGAGTCCACAAAATTAAATAAGTCTAAACACTACATTTATTGACGCACTTGGCTAGAAAATAAAATAAAAAGATATCTTAATTAAAAAAAAAAAGAAAAAAAAAACATTTTTTATAATAATAATAAAGGACTTTACGTTGTAATATCAATATAAAACAAATAGGTGTTGCTATCCAACGTACAATTTATTCACAAGTTTAACATAAAACTCTACGTTTCGGTTTAATCTTTAAAACCTTCGTCAGGAGAAAAATTTTCTAAAATATAAATCGACAACAAACTCTTTACATGCTACATTTTGAAATGAAATCAAAATACAAATCAGTCTAAGGAAAACCTCTTAATCCTAAATAAAGTGTTCAGTGGCGCCATCTTTTAACCAAAGAAACTAACGGTGAAATTATTGCTGAAAAAAGTGGAATTTCCATTGACATTTCAAAATAGAAAGCCATATTTCAGGAATGTGAAAGGAAACATTATCATTACACACTTCATGTTTTCTTAGACTTTATTTTTTTTACTTAATAAATGTTTATTTATTTTCTCCAAGGTGAATAATCATATACATGTGTAGATAATTATTCAGATTTTTTATTGATTATTTTAATTTACACACCTCATCATTATTATTACCAATCATTCCAATTTTACTTAAAACCTTTGAAGATATATTTTAATGGTCTTAATATCACAGCATACAACGTATATAGTACGATGGCAAATATGCCGCACTCGACTTTGTGGCAAAATATAATATTAAAATTTTCTATTATGTTCAACAATTTTGAAATTTGTATTAACCGTACAAATCTATGTTAAATACTTCTTGACTATCCAGGGAAATTTAAAATGAAAAGATGAAGCTCAACTATCGCGGAAGCTCATCTACCGAGGCTTTGTCCCAATGCTGAATTTACGGGTCATTTTCTGCTTGGGAGAGTACAATTTCCATTATTTACTATTCGTGTCCCAGCGCATCTCAGTCAGTTTTCTCAGCGATTTGCTCAGTGCTTATTCCAGGGCAAGTTGCTTCATTAGGATTTAAGATCAAGGCATAGAAATTTTCTCGACTTTCTTTCTACCTATTCTACGTGTCGTTATGATTTTTTTTCTACGGATTGCTTTTTTATTATTCTAGAAGAGCCATCAAAATAGGCAAAAAGAGAATGGCTACTTTTGAGCTTCTCTACCGCCAAAAGAATTATGCTTGAGCTCATTTCTTCGATAGTCAGCCACAGTTCCACATGGCGTGTCCGTTTACGTTAATGCTTTTTTTTCCAATCATCATGAGACGCACGACCTGTATGCAAATTTCATTCTTCCTGCAGTTTCATTGGGTGAGCTGTCGTGTGCTGAAGGGTTACTTCATAACATCACACATATACTGTAGGCCATGATCTGTAGCGAAAACGTTTTATTACTATATTGCTGTTTTTCTTAAATTATCAATCGTTGGTAATCCAGGCTCGTAGATCCTTGGATATTAGACATAAAAAAAAACGAAAAAAAGATCAATGAAACTTTAGGACAGGATGGCTTTATTAGCTGTAGACATGAATAATGCGTATGTCAGAGAAGGACCCTTTTAGTTAGCTGTTAAGAGTACGATGGACAGAGAAGAAATGAATAATTTGTCAGATATCGTTGCCAATGTGTCGAGCCAAGATCTTGGTACCCTGGACCATTATAACCCCAAAGATATATCACTTAATGGAACTTTGAATTAAAAAGTAGCCAAAAAGACCGTTGATTGGTGTTTTAACATTTCAACGTACAAATACGAACGCCAAAGCTAAATGATGGGAAATATGCATTTAGAATTCGTAATGCAGATGCCGGGCGCCGATTTTAATATATACAGAGTATATATTTGCGGCCGAAAAGACATTTCCATTGACTATAAAATTGAAAATTAACACTGAGTGTATAAATAAATAAATAATTGCTACAACTGGAGCATATGGTCAAAGAATATCTTTTTTATCTATTCGTTAACCGAAGGAAAATATGCTCGAACAATTAATGATCTCAGGATTGGAAAAAGATTTGTTTTTGATTTATTTTATTAACGGCTTTCGCTGAACTTGGGATAACTGAAAAATAAAGCGCAAAATAGAATAAGAAATGCATATATTCTTTTTAGAAAGGAGAGGAAGTTTTCATTCAGTTTATAATTATGAAAGGAAAAATAAAATTTTAAAATGGGTAATTTAATTTTACAAAGGAGATAAATAATGATATGATATTTTCAACATCACATATCTCTCCCCCTTTCCCACGAAAACTAATATAACCCACTTGACTTTTGGCTGGACACACCTACATGAAGTATATTAATATTACACTGGCACATACATAGTAAAAAAATAAAGTTGCAACTAAAATATGTATAATATAGATAAATGAGCTCATAAAAACATTTTAAGCATATGCAATGATGAATAAAAATATTGCGACTCAAATTCTCAAATGTAAAATACATGGTATACCATTATCAACATATTCGTTCAAGAAAACATAATATAAAATCTCTTTCTTACATTAGAGATCACAATCTGGTATTTCCGCTGTGCACATTGTAAAAAACTAATAGTTCCAGAGCTTTCACCCTGCTCCATTTTTAAGTCCTCAAGCTACAAACTGGGCATGCCATAAAAGGTTGGATATGTTCCAACCAAAATATTATGTTGAAATATAAATCTTAACACATAAATTTATATGTTATGCTACAATTGAATTCGTAAATAAACAATATGTATACACATGGCTTAACTATGATAGTATAAACATGAAAACACATAAAATATCTAGTGTGGTCAAAAACAGGAATTATTTAAAAATATAAAACTAAATACAATAAATTTGCATAAAATTTTCAGTTTCACAGATTTTTTTGATTTTTTTTTTATATATTTTTTTTTAATCTTTAGGGAAAAAAATCAGAAAAAAATGATCAAAATCTGTTACAGGTTAAAACTGTTGATATGAAACTCTGACGAAATCGTTATAAAGAAATTCAGTAGTATTGATAATGATAAAATTTATCTTCAATGTGCAGAAATGTTTAGAGAAACGTGTAAGTGAAAAGAGGTGCATTTGGAGAGCAAGTTTGTTCAGTTAGAATGCAACCATTAATTAGACTTCAACTGAAGATAAAGCTGGTATAAACACAAACGGGGTTGCAATTTCTTTACGACTATGGATAAAATACTCTCAAAACCAAAAGATTAAAGATAAACTGTGAATTAATTAAATAAATAAAATGTGTCTTGAATAAAAGGAGTAATTTTAAATTGAATGTATGCCCTAAATGAAGTGACAATTGCGGTTAAGTGTGGAATAGGCACACAAGAGTGTAAATGAAGTGTGTGATCAGTTCTTGAAAAAAACTAATATCAGCAATTAAAATTTAATTTAGAATTTTAAAAATGAGCAAGATTAGCGTTATATTGAAATATCTGCAAGTGGGAGACGTGAAGAGGGACCAGTGACATGGAAAATGTTTTCTTTTTTATGAAATCGAAAATATGAAAATGATACAATGTAGTGTTTAAATTAGGAATGGTAGAAAAATGTTTACGATATTTGTGTATATCTACAGAATGAAATATATATGCCTTAATCCTTATAATTTCAAAAAGCAAATGTACATTATCAGGAGTCTAATAGAGTCCTATTAAATCGTAATATTATAAATATAATATACTCACCATAGCGGCATGATTTATTAATGCACATTTTTTTTTTATTTCAACTGTATACAATTAAATTTAGAGAACCATAAGAAAAATATGATACAAAATAATAATTGATATGAAAAATGTAATTAAAATATATCTGTGATATTTAAATAAAGAACATTATGTTTATGTGATAAGGAATATCATTTTAATGCCAAAAGGAACACATTGGATGGTACAAAAACATTGATTGAAATTGTGTATAATGTGTGTAGTGTGTGATATGCAAAACTCGAATATAATCTCGACAGAAATTACTCAAAATGGCATGCTCACCATATAAAAGTTTGAAAATATCACGAAAGGAAAGAAAAGATCAGAAAAACGTGTGTAGTTTTTGACAATTGCTTTGAATGGTAATGGTATCCTTGAATGGCAGCTCTGAATGGTAACTCTGAATGGTAGCCCTGAATGGCAGCTCTGAATGGTGCAAAAACATTGATTGAAAGTGTGTGTAATGTGTGTAGTTTTTGACAATTACAATGAATTAAAATCAGGAGCAACATAAAGTTATAATTCCTATATAAATATACAATAGTGCGCGTGTAAAATAACAATTGCTGGAAAACATTGAATGGTAAGGTGAAAAAATATAAAAAGGGCACATTTGTATATCACCAACATGGTTATAGGATATGGTAAAGCAGTATTAAAATCATAAAGATTATTGTGCATTTCACTTACGAATAAGTACTGTAATCTACTTTACCAAAATAATAACTTCAGAGATTGAAATGATAATGATGATAAATTCTCTAATAAAAATGAAAGAAAAAATGGTGTACCATACATTAAATTATTTAAAAGAATATTGAAAAGAATGAGATAAACAAATATCATTTGAACTTGGCCAGAGTTTTGCGACCAGCACCACACGGTAACAACCAATCACAAAAGATAAACACTTTCACAAAACTATTGCTGGTACCTTGAAACAGTCAAATGAAAGTGTTCATAACACTCTAGATATATTAAATGTTAATTTATAATCTAAAATATTAAAATTAATTTAAAATGAAAAACAGTGAATCTGAAATATTAAAATGAAGTATGTGTAATAACGATAGCACATGAAATTTGAATTGTGTGAACAATAGTAAATAATTGTGCTGAAATGAAAGGACAAAAGCAAATGAATGATGGAATGTGTATTAAGTCAACTGGTTCTGTACTGATAAACTATTTAACAACCCTGAAATGTATTTTAATAGTCTTTTTTTATTATTAGTATTGTAAGGTTAACCTGTATACTGAGAAGAAACTGGAAAACATATTAGATGTTTAATACCATTTATAATAAGCTGAAATTAAACATAAGAGCTCTTAAATGATAAATATAATATGGCTGATAGTGCTCAGTGTATGTATATAAGATAATGAGAAAACTGAAAAAGAAGAATATAAACATTATCGAACTACGCATTTCTAAACGTTTATACCTAGCAAAATATTGAATTAAATTTCTCTAACGCACACTATATATATAGAACTTAAAAACTGTGTACAAAAGGATTTAAAATTTCAGACCCATCCGTACAATGAATTGAAAAGAAGTACGGAAGTGCATTACATCAAATTAATGGCAAATTAAATTTAACTTAGAGAAATACGCATCTTACAAAATATGATAAAATAAAGTTTAATTTTGTAAAGAATTATATGTCTTGTGAGTGCAGATGTACGAAAAATAAACGTAAAATAGCAACAAGGGTGGTCGTGAATTCAGAGACGAGAGATGTGTTAATGGAAATTACCTTAACATTAAAGTATTCAGTGTAAATAAATGAAAAATAAATATGTCAGCAAATTATTGACTGCCTGAAAAAATAACAAAAGTGAAAATGAATGTGAATGACATGAAATCCACAAAAGTAAAAGTCCATGGAGAGAAAAGAGAAAAAAGAAAACACCTACAATATACTGGACAGCCAGAAGGTCACAAAATGTACATGAGTATAAGTGTTATACCATGAGTTTACCTAAGTGGTTTATAACTAAGTATGTGTACCATAAAATATTTTTTTTTTTGGCAAAATGATATTGTGAGTGAGATAAAAGAAAAAGATTGTTTCATAATAAGGCTCCAAAATATATCTAGTAAGTGTGTACTTATTATGAATAGAAAATGTAGAATAAATATTTAAAAATTATAGAGAAAATATTTTACATCATGTGTGAACAAATATAAAAATGTTAAAGCTTGAATGTTACAGCGACACCGGTATAAAATTCTTAAACCTCAATAATAATGTCTGCCAACTGTAAATATATGTGTATAAAAATAAGTAGGGCATCGCTGAATACAACTGACAAATTATAATTAAAGAAATGAAAAAGGTGTGTGTTTATTTTGTAAAAATATAATCACAGGCAAAAAAAAATTAGCAATGCGCAAAGCACGTTAATTTCCTTTAAGGAGAAAATGTTTTGAACAATGAACGCGAAAAAAAAATCATTAACAGCCTATACTTAAAAGTGAAACAATCAACCATTGTGTATTTAAAAAAAATTCAACTGGATAATTTAAAATATATATATATATCTGTTTTTTTTTTTTTTTTGCAAACATACCTGTCAAATTATGTCAGCACCTTAAATTCAATAAAATATTAGGTCTTTTGTATAACAAAACGTAAAAAAATAAATCATCATTGTTATTAGACTAAACATTAACTTCAAATTAAAATAGGAGCTTGAAATAAAACGCACTTTGAATATACAAGGCAATGTTATTTTAACTTGAAGCCCTCGCAAACGCTCCAAATATTTACTTACAACAAATTATACAAATAAAATATATATTCCCTTGAGTATGAAATTCTATCAAGGAATACACAAAAATCTTTGTGTACAATTATAAAAAGTAAAATTTAATATATGAATAGATAAAAATACATATAGTTAAAGTTTCATCCTAAAAAAGTCGAACCACATGAAAATATTTTTAAATATTAAAATAAAACCATAAATGCTCCATTTCTAAGTTGTGCTAATATCCGTATATAAATTATGCAACAGAGGCACAACAATTAATTTTCTGAGCATTATTTGGCATATACTTCAAAATTATCAGTACAAAATTTTTAATATGGGTGGGATCACTTTTTAAGTACATTAAAATACTGAAAACACTATTTTTATTATCATAATTACATGTATATTAGAAATAAGATATTTTATATGCCTTTAAAAATGCAATAAAAATATGAATTTACTTTATAACAACTTTAAAATATGTTACTTTCCTTAGCTGTTAGAAAATAAAGAAAACTGAAAGCGCTTAAATGTGATGCCATTTATATTAAATAACGCTATATTTTGAACATATATGCTATTCTGCAGCATCTGCACTTTGAAAAAAAAAATAAAAATAAAAGTTATCTGTAGTAAGAATTTGTAACCAATATAGCTGGGATTTTACATTTTCCTGTTTACACTTTGAAAATGAAAGTACAGTAATTTTGGTAACGAGTAAATTCTTAATAATTAACACTGAACGTCAATAACGACGGTGTATGTTCTTTAATAAACTGTTCGGATAGTTCTAAGACGAAAACGAGAAAAAAATGTATCTTTAGTATCGGAGATTCAATGAAGAGAGCTCGGCAAAGTTTCTAGCTCTTTGAAATAGTTAGCTTACCTTTTATGTATATATTTTTTAATGAATCACTATGCAATTAGATGTAATCACCTAAATCTAAAGAGCACTAAAAAGAGTAAAACGCTTATGTGTAGTAAGAAAACGCTTTGTTGGATGGAATGTTACTACGTGATTTCTTCCTTATTTTTCTTTACGAAAACCACAGAGAGCATAATGACTCATATAGGTTGGGCGCTGAGGAGAGACGAAGAATAACCATGTCTACTATGGCAGAGTTCTACGGCAGCCGGAGATACATCGGACATTGGAGCTAAACAGTAAATGCGGTGGCAGTTGCTCTATAGGGGAATTGGAACTACTTTGTAAAAAAACAATCATTGATATATGGTGTAATTCAAAATTCAGGGATTGTAGGCATGATGAATAGCACATAATTCTTTTATTTTATCATCTATAGTCTTAGAATATCCAGTGGAAGTCGCGGAAACTGCAGAATAATCATATGTATACGACAAATGAATAGTTCTGGAATAGGAGTATTAAATATATAAAGGTCCAAATTACATTTAGAGTCGATAAACAGGATGTGAAAGGTGACTTAGTTTGCAAAATTTACTTGCTGCAACCATCGATGTTTTAGTTGATTAAGTTCGACAAAAGTTTTTATTATTAATAATGAAGCACCACAGGATTGTGATAAAACAATAATATCCACTATTTGAAGAAAGTGAAACTTATCTGGTTTCGTTTCGAAAATATTTCTTTTCAGTTTGGAGAATGCAGAATGAGCAAAACCTAGTCTGAGTCAGCGGGAAGGATCAAAGATGAGTCAAATATCGGAATGGTCGAGGCAGTCAAAGCTTCCGAGATAAGCTTTCTACTGACAGAGGTGATCGGTAAAGTTTTCCGCTTTCCGTAGGCGAAAATTCTGAGATCGAATAATTTTTTTTCAAAAAAAAAAATGATAGTCCATAGCAATTATCCATATCATCGTCGATAGTTTTAAAATATGCATAAACACATTTTACGTAAGTCTCTGCAGCACAATATATTCAGTTCTCACTTTTGTTGAGTACCAGATGCAAAAATAATGCTCGTTTCAGGAGAGTGGCGATTAGGCTTCAATCACTTTAAAGTTTTTGATTTTTTTAATTTTATGCAGACCGTTGTTAAACACAGGGGTTTCTCTGTGATAAGATAAAAATTTTGAAGAATTCAAGGCATGGGATAGGCACCCCATTTATATACTGTAGACCATGAACTGTAGCGAGAACGTTTTATTACAATATTGCTGTTTTTCTTAAATTATCAATCGTTGGTAATCCAGGCTTGTAGATCCTTGAATACTAGACATAAAAAAACGAAAAGAGAAACACTGCAACTTTAGGACAGGATGGCTTTATTAGCTGTAGTCATGAATAATGTTATGCCAGAGAGGGACACTTTTAGTTAGCTGTTAAGAGTACGATGGACAGAGAAGGAATGAATAATTTGTCATACATCGTTTCCAATGTGTCGAGCCAAAATCTTGGCACCTGGACCATTATAACCCCAAAGATATATCACTTAATGGAATTTTGAATTAAAAAATAGCCAAAAGGACCATTGATTGGTGTTTTAACATTTCAACGTACAAATACGAACAAATACCAAAGCTAAATGATGGGAAATATGCATTTAGAATCCGTAATGCAGATGCCGGGCGCCAATTTTAATACAAACAGAGTATATATTTGTGGCCGAAAAGACATTTATATAGACTATAAAATTGAAAATTAACACTGAGTGTATAAATAATAGCTACAACAGGAACATATGGTCAAAGAATATATTTTTTTATATATTCGTTAACCGAAGGAAAATATGCTCGAACAGTTAATGATTTCAGGATGAGAAAAATATTTGTTTTTCATTTATTTTATTAACGGCTTTGGCTGAGCTTGGGATAACTGAAAACAAAAGTGCAAAAGAGAAAAAGAAATAGACATATTCTTTTTAGAAAGGAAATGAAGTTTTGATTCAGTTTATAATTATGAAAGGAGAAATAAAATTTTAAAACGTGGAATTTAATTTTACAAATGAGATAAATATTGATATGTGATGATATGTTATTTTCAACATCACAACACAGAAAGGGGTATTTTTTTACAGGATAACCCATCTCCTTTTTTACGTCCTGTTTATTCCTTCGTTTTTTTTCATGCGGTTCGCTTTCGCCTGCCTGTCAAATGTGATACCTGCTTGCACTTATGATATCCATTAATTGACTTTTTCCTAGTTAATGTTTTTATCTTGATTACATAGTCTTTTATATATCATAAAATATAAAATACAAAGTATACACTTCATATACACAACATGATAAATTCATATTATGGTGACAAATAAAGAAAATGTAATTATAATGTAAAATTGACGACTAAAAATGGAAAACGCTGAAAGTGCAAATTTTCAAAGAGAGCGAAAAAAAAAAGAAGGCGAACGCACCTCATTTGCACCGTTTGACGTAGAATGTCCGATTTGTTTGAGCTATTTCTACTAAGGTTAGTACTTCAACCATTCTCCTGTTTGTTAAATTCCCTACTTAGGACATTTTTTTTAATAAACCATGATTTTCAAATTTTTTCAGAAAACTCTAGGTGCTTTCAGCGTTTTCCCTTTTTAGTCTTCAAATAATGATATTTAAAAATTTATGCATAAAACTTTTTTTTTATTATTGTTGATAAGTAATGTCTCAGATTTTTTTCTAGCTGATGTAGCAACGATTATCAATTAACATTAGCTAACAGAGAGGATGTACTAGCTACGCTGTGTTAATATTAATTTTGTATTCAACTATATATAACAAAAAATTCTTGCTTTATTATTGCTATATTTTTTCACCAAAATATTTTCGAGAATATTATATGGAGTATAATTGGTTAAATCATGTATATCTGCTCACTAAATATCGGCAAAGTTGGCAGCATTCTTTGATTTGGCAACAATTCGTGTGTTGAGATAAGTCTACGTGTCCTTCTTGGTTGAATTCTTTTTTCGCGAGAGTTCTATGGGGTTTTATTGCTGAATCACGTACCTAGGCTCCTGTTATGAATTCCTAGAAAATTATTTTAAATTCTGAAAGCAAACTATTCTGCCAAATTTTGCGACATTCTTTAATTTGGTGCCAAGCATGTGTTTTGTCCTTATAGGCGATATTGAAAATCAATTTTCTCTTCAAATCTAGCCAATGTCACAAATATTTTTTCAAATATCCCCAAATTTTGCAAACTTTTCGAATTCATTTACTGCCAATAGTGCAACAACTTACTAACTACTTCAATATTTATTCCCATTGATATGCATAGAGCAGTGTGACGCCAAACTGACCAATTAATCAAATTTTCTAGAATACGTGACCTAGCCCAATTTTCTTGTCATACCTTATATCTATAGGATAAATAATTTAGTCAAAATCGTTAGAGCTGTTTTTTAGATAAAATTTGCATATATACACATACACATACACACAAGATTTGCTCTTATTATAATATACAGGTATGATTGCAGAGTGTGTTCAACAGAAGGCATGATTTTGTCTGTCTCATTATTTGCCGTCTTATTTTTTTAGTACCATAAAAATTTTATAACTCCATATATTTAACAGAAATATCCTTTTCAGAGAATAATTAAAATAATATAAATTATTTTAAAATAAATCACCTAACTAGGTAAACTAAATTAAACTATTTTATTATCTTTAACAAATATTTATACGATACTTCACATTAGAAATATTTATATGCTGTTAAAATAATATTCTTCTATAATCTAGTTACATTCATCCCGAAATTCTGATGAAAGTCTCTCTTTATGATCTAGACATAAATGTTATTTACTCTTTGACACTGATTAGAAACAAGTATTTATAACACTGTACCATATTTCTTTAATTTTCCCAAAGAATAATTAAGAAATAGCATTAGCAAAAAGCAGTCACAGACTAAAAATAAAGTAATTACATAAGGAATTATTATTTTTTTAGTTGGTTGGTTTAAACTTTTAATCTTTAGCTTACGATTCTTTGTATACTCTAATTAAGTATGTGCATTTAAAAAAAATACATTAGTGTAGTTACCTTGTAATTTTTTGTGAATATTTTAAAAATTAAAAGATGGAAAATTCTTAAATCTCTTAAGTTAATAAATTAAATTTAATCCTTATAATATAATAAAAGATAAAGTATTTGTGACTGTTTGGGTCCAGCCAACGTCCAAATGGATAAATTAATACTTTTGTATATTTGCATAGAGATGGATTATAAAGAAGAAATGAACATAGATTATGTTTTAGTTATTTTATTTAAATATGTTGTTTAACAATTCAGAATTTTATTATTTGTAATGTACTAGGTTGAGCAAAATGTTCTGGGAAATTTGTGAAAGTTGCGTCTTTATGCGCAAATTAACAACAAAAGCAACAAGGACAATTCTTTAAAGTAGAGACCATCATAGTCCACGACTTTCTGCCACCATTCTGCCAGATTCCGGATTTGCTGGGTAAGTTTATCACCGTTACCAACAGCTTCATCCTCATTAATCTCATTGACGGCTTTAAGAATCGTTAGGCATTTTCTCTAATAATGACGGGTCAACACACCCAAATCATATTGTTCAATAGGCATTTTGAAGCCAAAGTTCCTGAACTTCTATAAATATACCACTAGTATTCCTATATATTAGGGTGGAGTGAAAATGACCAAAAAAATGTTTTTTGGAATTTTTTCTTCAGATAGGTCGAAAAAGTTGCCTTTTGGCACAAAAAATATATGGTTAAATTTTCATTTCGTATGGAATTCATCTTTAGGGCTCTACCAGCTCTTAAAAATTATGCCCTTTATACGTGAAAAGTCAAGATTTCACTTTGTAGTATAAGTTACTAAAAACAAACTTTTTTTAGTAAATTTTTGATTTCATTAAAATAACGCATTAAAATGACTGATTAAAGTATTACTTGTGAACAATCAAAGTGTTGTCGTGTCTTAATACCTTAAAATATGAATTGCATTGACGCAAATAAGATAAAGAAAAAGCACAATAATTAGACATACAATTTACTTTTATTTTTCAAACTTACATAAAAGATAGTTCTCTAAATAAATAGGAAAGACATTTTTCTGAAGATATAGTAATGTAATGAAAAGAATGTATGCGATATACTGTAAAATGATCTTTCGTTTCACTCTAATTTATACTGGCCTTTGGTATCAAAACTAGGTCTTATTTTTCGTGATTTTATTTTTGTTCGCATATATCCGCCCCTCGCTTCTACTCCTACAGCCGCTAATGATGCTTCAGTAACTAATTTCACGCATCACTCAACTGTTTCAATATGAAACTGAAACTTGAGGAATTGAAAAGTCGGACTTCCGATCTTTTTATGAGATCTTTCAGCTCCTCTCTTGATACTCTATTAATAATGCGGGGTGATGTGATTTCACATTCTTACCAGTCAGTAATCTTAATATAGTCTATATCATTGATGTTCCATATTGGAATAGGAAACTACTGTCTTATTGATGAACGCTCCATATCCCTTGCCTTCAATATGAACGTGGTTTCTTTCATGAGTTATCATACCAATTATTTTTTTTTCTCAATGATACATGCAAGCGTTTCGTTCAATAAGGAGATCGACAATCTTCTTTAAATGTACCCCTGAAATAGCGAGACAACTTAATTAAAAAAACAAAAACATTTTGAACTCCATTTTTGCAGGAAGAATCTTTCTTAATATAAAACAACATAGGTGAATATGCTTTCATTATAAATTTAGTCATAATCTTCAGATTTGGGGAAGGATTCTGGCTTCCAATGTACAATCTAAGTAGTCGATGGGCAACTTTCAACTATCTACAGTGAAACATTTTACATGGATTGCGATTTACAAGATTTAAAGCACATTGACCAGATGAAAATGTTTGAAACATGTCATAAAAATAATTTTGGTCAGTACTTAACTCTCCACAGTTCATTTCTGGGAGACAAGAGCAGATTTTTTAAAATTCCACAACTGCCTATTGTTAACATTGATCCATCGATTTTCCAACAGGATCAAAAAAGGCTCATGGGGCTGTAGTTTGCCTATCAAGTTCAGAAAATTAATGACGCAATGGCAATTTGTTTGCATGAAGCTGGCATATTAACCTCAGCAAAGGACGACTAATGTTTGTTTCAAAAAATCTAATAGTGCCATTCTTTCTCATAGTGCTTACAGTTGTTCTGTCACAACCTATAGCCATAAGTTTATATGTAAATACTGGCAATTAAGTAGTGGAAACGCATACAATACATCACACAGCACACAGGAAGACTATGAACTTCTTAAATTTGTCTAAGGAACGCTAGTGTAACCCACACAATCTCTGCGGCATCTGTACCACCGCGGCGTCTGTCCCCACTTTACCCTTTAAATCGTTTTGAAGATTTGTTAGAAAAAAATACTATATTTTTGTGAATGTGTAGATAAACAAGGAATTTTAGATACTGAACACTTTTAGGTAATCTGTGACAAAAATAATTTAAAAAAGCAATTAGCTGAATATCCTCACAGATAAAAATTAAAGATAATAGATCAGGAATGGATTTTTTATGTTGAATTTTTCAGAATGAAGGTAAGGCTTCTTTGGTGACTGAAATCTGTATCATCTATTTCAGTGTATTCTTTAGTGAATAAAAGATATATAGAATTATTCCATCTGGAAGGGAAAGGATTAAATGCATTTTGAAAAAAAATCGTCCTTAATTACTTCATTTTTGGAATTGCATGCTAAAATAAATTTACATTTACTCAAACAACGATTTTCTTTTAAATGTTATATTTTGTTGAAGAAAAATATTTTAAAAATAAATACCTCATTACAAAAACCCATGCTCAATTAACGGATTTTAGAATATAAAAAACATGATGTTGCTAGATTTCTGTGAAATATTAAATGCTGTTATTTTGTAGATGAATTAGTAGAAAAATATTGTAGCAGTGGAAAAATACTTTATCTGTTGTATGACGTTACGTTAGTTTACATCACGAATAGTGAAAACACGAATGTTAACATTAAAAATTATTTTCAGAGAGTTTTGTAATTAATATAAAAATAGTTATTCCTAAAACACTTAATTAATTTTAATTTTCTTAACATTTAAAATTTTACATATCATATGCTTATGATATTTATATATTTCTTTCACGTATAATTAAAAAAAAATTCATTTAAAAGTATGCTCCGACCCAAATATTAAATGAAGGAATGAAATAAATGAAGAAATGAATGAAATAAATACAATGCTTAAGCGTTAGGGTTAAAAATTGCTCTATGTCACTGATTTCAGTTTGAAACAAGCAGTTTTAGATACTGAGCACTTTGCGTTAATCTGGGTGAGAAATAATTAAGAAATGCCGTTAGAAGAATCCCATTAAGAATTAAAAAAGTAATTAAAATGGCATAAAGAATGACTAATGCTTTTTCTTTCTCTAATTTCAAAACTTTAGCTAATGCTCTTTGGAGACCTTAATTAAATATATTCTATAAAAAATCGCTGCTTAATTATTTTAGAGTAACTTTTAGAGATAGTCCTAAAAAATAAATTCACTTATATAGTATTTTGCCACAATTTGTTATAATAATATATTTTGCTGTATTAATTGTTTTAAAGAAGTTGTTGAGAAATACCTTTTTATAAACATGCTTGCTATATTGACACATATTACAGAATACTGTGGCATTATAAGAGTATTATATTTCTGTATATAATACAGTATACAGTAAGCTCTGTCTAAGGCGGAATCGATCGAGACTGAGAAAATTTTCCGTGGTGGACAATATTCCGGCTTATGCAAAAAAGCCCCCCCCCCCACCCCACCCACCCCCAAAAAAAGGAATTTGAGGATTATTTTATTGATTTTCCTGACTTGAAAATCGGTTGAAAACTGAAATTCGGAAAGATATTTTGTCTTTATATATAAATGAGAAGCGCTATTCAATTTCTTAGTACATGCGAATTAGAAGTTTACACACACACACACTCACAAAAAAACCTAACAGGCCCCTTCACCCCCCCCCCCCCCTAATAAACTTCGAGAATGAGACAGAACTCTATAACTTTGAATTTGAGTACATCCTTAAAGTTAAATATATTGCACTTTCGAAAATATATATTTTGATAAATGTTCATTCTACTAGAAATATTAACTTTTTAATATAATTTTACATATGAAAAAATGGCACAAGCATAAATTCCTTAAAATTTAAACAGTTTTTGTCCTTTTGAATTAACTTTTTCAAAGTGTTACGGAATTTAACTAACATGCTCGACATTGAGTATTTGAATTATCAGTTTTAAAGTTTAATAAACAAAATACCTTTCATTTTTAAATTATCCTTTTTTCCGCCTTATGTAAAATTTTGGTTTCGGTGGGACCTTAAAATGCTTTCCGTTTCCGCGTTAGACAGATTCCGCCTTATGCAGTATGAATTAATGTAATTTTCTATGGGTTCGCCGGGACTTGAAAAAATTTCCGCGGTAGACAGATTTCCGGCTTATACAGAGTCTGCCTTAGACAGAATTTACTGTATAATACAGTATATAATACACATAATAAAAAGACAAAATATAAAAGAATGGGCTACTTAGAAAAATGTATTTTAAAATACATTTGTATATATGTTACATAATATGTACTATGATGTGTTAAAGTACTATTATATAGATACGCCTTAACATTTTTCAAACCATTTTCTAGTATATAAGAAATGATTATGATTGCCTAATGGATTTTCGCAATCGCCAACTATAATGGGGACTTTTCTTTTGTCATCAATATTTTTTATGATAAGTTCCAAACAGGAAAAATATGTTAGAGTATTGCCGGGAAATGTCTTTTCCTATTTATACTAGGTAAAACGTGGACAATTTAATTTTAGCCAGGAATTTTAAAACTTTATCCCCCTCACTGACAAGCCCGTGCTAATACGTTCACTAAGCTCCAGGTTTCACTGCAATACAAGCAATATTTAAAGTAATATAATTCTATTGGTTCAATGTATTTTTAATACATTGAACAATGATTAACACTTCCAAGGATTGCATTCATATTCGTTATTAAGTTTTTTTTTATAAAATGTTCAAAGAATCATTTTTTTAGCATATAAAACAAATGCAGATAAAACAACATTACAATTTTGCCCTTTTCCAAGATAGTCGGAGGGTTAAATAATTTTTTTTTTCATATTTTGAAAATTTACTGTTACGGTGATTTAAGTAAATAATACATTATTAAAACTACAGAGAAACATTTCCAAAAATCTCTGACAGCATAAGAAATATTCTGTTTATGAATGTTTCATTAAGATTCGAAAGTGTATTTGTTTTTCACGTATCTAAAGATAAAGAAAACTTTTCCGGAGACGTGAGTAACACAAAAATGTTTATTGTATACTTTTGGGCATGATTATTTTATGTTTTCGAAGATTAAGAAATATTTGTACGTACTGTGCAGCTACATTACGTAAAATAAGTCTATTGCGGATGCACAGAATGCAAGTTCTATTTCCGAAGTTCACTTCATTTTCCCATTTTTTTTTAGTATTTTTTTAAACCGGCAGTAGCCATGTTGTCTTTTTGCCGCCCATATAAATGATCTTCACCTAACTCGTATCCCCTCAGAAATACAATGGTGAACTACTATGTAGCTGACTTTGAATGTTTCTCTGCCATCATTTTGAAGTAACAAGACATCTGTATTTCACTTTCAGGTACATTTTTGCAAGCAAAGTTGAAATTCGTGGAAAAGTCTGCGCAACGATCACTATTATCAGTTCATTTTTACTTTTTCCGCACTATTCCAAACGTCATGAACAAAATGCTTAATTTATGTAAACTGCAAATTTATAACTTCATTGAAATGTAACATTCGAATATTAAGCAAAAAAATATTTCTTATTTTACATTTTATGCATGTGGGATTGCTGGCGGCAAAAAAATCGAGCGCGACTACGTTCTAAAAAAACCGCGACTACTCTCGGATTAATATCCCATTTTCAGCCTAAAGGAATGAATTGCTTCTGGTTTTAGGAGTTTTCATCAACTGGATCTGCCTTTTTAAACACATTGACTAACCGCAGGGTTATAAAGAGAAAGTTTTATCTCAAAAGACCAAAGAATCATTTCGAAGCTTCTTGTTTTTATATTTCATATAGAATTATTTTTTCTCTGGTAACTTTGATTTCACGGTAACATTTAAGATGTCTTACAGCGAAACCACCATTAAGTTTTTCATTTACTAAAAGTTAAGAAAATGTGGCGAAACAATTTTATATTTTTATGTATTAATTAGAATACAAGAAAAAACATCAATTAAAATCATTGCGAAACTAAACAAGGACATAAATGACAAGAAATTAATATTTACGCTGATATTCCGAATTTGAATTGCCCAGTAGACAAAATCAATACCAAAATATAAATACATAAAGGGAACAAAAATTGCTGAAAATGAGACACGTTATAATACAGATGTTTGTTAATTTCGTATTATTACAGCAAAATTTAATTAAGTTTATACGTTAAAAAATAAATGTACTATAGTGTTTGGTCATTACGTCTGAAACTTCCGATTACAAAAGGGCAGGATTAACAACGTAAATTTTAATAGAGATTTTCATCTTATATAAACCCAAAGATTTTTATTTTTTCAGCAGTTGAAAGATGATTTTTTCAACTGTTTTCCCCATTGTTTATTTGGCCCTTTTGTCATAGGACGTTTCATATTTAATAAACTAATAGACGATTAAATAAATCAAGATGTCATTGACGTTTTGCTAAAATCTAATTATTTCCTTCAAACTTTTTTTTAAATGAATTCAACGGTAATTGTATGATACCATCTATTTTTTTATCTACCAACTAATGTTTTATTACATTTCAAGCATTTCACAGCATTATTTAAGATTTGCTTTTTTATATAATGTAAAAAATATATATAATGTTAACCTATATAATTTTAATGACTCATATGGAGTTATTATGCTTAATTTTTGTTACTTAATTATTTGATATAAAACCAGATGGTTTTCAACTATGTTGTGTAACTTTTGCAATTTAATTAACTTAACTGCAATTAAATTATTATATTTATATTTATTAACAGAAAAAAAATTATGCTAAGTATTATCAATAATTGCTGTAACTTATTATTCTTGAAGATTGTAAAAATTTTAAAGCAGTTCTCACATAACCACGATTCTTTAATTATTCTATAGAAAAAAAGACTATAAAAACAAATGGCTATAAAGAATTTAGAGCTTTGAAAATTTTAAATGACATCCAGGTGACGGTATTGAAATTCAAGTAGCGGCTTTTCTTCAAATGAACTTGTAAGTAAATTGTATGTACTAGTTCATTCCTCTTTTGAGGGGAGAGATTTATTACAATATTAGATCTATCTCCGCGATTTCCCTATACTATTCTAAATTACTACTCTATATTCACTAAATCCGTATTCTTAAATAATATCTATCATTATTTCCCTTAAATTATCTTTAATTTAATGTCTCACTTGTCTAATTCCCTTAATTATTACGCCTTTAGTGGTCTTAAATTGAATCTTCCATTTCCGATCTTTCGCGTTTTAGAATGTTCTTTGGTAGCCATCTTATTCCAGCCAAGATTTCCTTTCCCGCGATTAATTCTGGGGTTTCCTTTTTGCTTTTTTTGTCATCCGCCGCTCTGTCCGCTCTCTTTCCATGGCGTGATATATTTATCTCTTAATATGTTTAAAGCACGAACTACGACAATTTTTTATTCCTACGCTTGGGAAGTAAAAAGCGGCTACACACGATTCTACATCAGAGTTTGCTGAATTTTCGAAGTGTAAACTGCCCCCTGGCTGTGTGTCTGTCATTATGTCGTTCGTTCTAAAGATTTACTTTTTATGTAATCAAGATGATTACTAACGATTATAGATGTTGAATACAGCGAAATTATGGATGGTACTGCAACGTAATTTTTGTGAGAACTGTCGCTCGATGTTATTAAATAAAAACTTGTGACATTTTTTATGCGGAAATAGATCACATTTAATGAATAATGTGCAATTTTGAAGCCCTGAAAAAATTTTCCCTTTACTGTAAAAAATATCAAATTTCAAGGTTGTGACCGGCATTTTTCATGAAAAGTGAAATACGAGTATGTTTGCAGTGGTAAAAGCTTGGGAAAGCAACGATATCCCAAAATTATTTTGTGGTGATATGTTAGTATAACACTACCTGCTTAGTAAACAGTATTCATTTCCATGGGGTATTGTTATTTTACATAGTTATGTTGCCTCAAAATGCAATGAAAAGGACGTTTTTGTCCGTTTTCCGCACGTATTTTCTTATTTAAGCAATAGTACCACAAACTTTTTTTCTTATAGAATATCAAAGTGTACTACTAGGACAAGCTAAATAATGTAAAACTTTACCGGAATATATCTGCTGTTAGCAGGGATATTCTGTTAAATATTCAAAAATTTCAAAATAGCCAGCATTTCAATTAGTCTTTTCTCAAAACAGCGTCACGGTTCAATAAACAAAATATATCACGTTTTAGTTGGAAGTATGTACAAACACATGTAAAAGAAAAAAAGTGGGACCTCGTCATATTTTTAGAAAAGAAAAATGTAAAAAATCACAAATAAGACTGTCATTTATCATACATTTTGCTTATCAGAAAACGAAACATCCCGTTTCTCTTTCCGCTAGCTATGTCTTTTTCCTATGAGAAAATGAAATATTCCTTTTTCTTTCCCCTTCCTTGTTCTAATGGAAAAAAGGGAAATTTAAGCGGGATATTTTGACTGTGCATTTTTGTAAATTTTGTTAATTTTTTTTTAAATATGACGAGGCCCCACTATTTTATATTTTCCATATGTTTGTACATATTTTCAACTCCTACGTGATACATTTTGTTTTATTGAACCGTGGCGCTTTTTTGAGAAAAGACTAATTGAAGTGTTGCCGATTTTGAAATTTTTGAATATTTAACAGACGATTTCTGCTAACAGCAGCAATATCCCGGTAAATTATTATATTATTTAGATTGTCCTAGTAATACACTTCGATATTCTATAAGAAAAAGTTTGTGGTACTATTCCTTAAATAATAAAATACGAGGGGAGAATGGACAAAAACATCATTTTCATTGCATTTTGAGGCAACATAACAATGTAAAATAACAATA
The DNA here is from genome assembly GCA_963932465.1 of Maratus speciosus. Lineage (NCBI taxonomy): Eukaryota > Metazoa > Arthropoda > Arachnida > Araneae > Salticidae > Maratus > Maratus speciosus. The sequence continues at coordinate 373,311,826 of OZ010788.1, read as the reverse complement.
CCCAATGGAAAAGAATACAGTTTACTAAGCAGGTAGTCTTATACTAATATTTTATAACAAAAAAATTTTGGGATGTCGTTGCTTTCCCAAGCTTTAGCACGGCAAACATACTCGCATTTCACTTTTCATGAAAAATGACGGACACAACCTTGAACTTTGTCATTTTGTACAGGGAAGGGAAAATTTTTTCAGGGCTTCAAAATTGCACATTATTCATTAAATGTGATCTAATTCAACATAAAAAAATATCAAGCAAATAAAAAAATACAACTATCAAAATATCATTTTTTTATCTGAATTTCAAAATAATGCCTCTTAAGCTGTTCAATTTAATAGGTGAAGTTGTTGATCTATTTTCTCTTACTACATTTTCTTACATCGATGCTCCAACACCATGTTGTACCATATAATGTAAGAAATACTACATGTAGCACGGCTAAATATAAAATGTAACAGAAATCGTTACATATAAGCCCGGCAGGATTATGTTACATTCATCTTCTTCATCTACATCTCTACTAGATCGACGGGATTATTTACTAGTAACCCCATTTTTTGCATATATATATATATATATATATTTAAATAAAAGGAAATACATATACGTATAACTTATTTTTATGTGCAGTTTACAAAAAGGGTCCGTCTTCTCAATATTACTTATTTAATTTTAAATCTCAAATCGTGTTCTGAGTTATATTTAACTAATTTATGTGTTAAACTTTAATAATATTACTTTAGAGACAAAGTTTTTTTTCATTCCGTGCGGAACTTTCTGTCGTCGAAAAGGGGTTTGAAATGCCAAAAAGGGATAATAATATGAAACCGTTTACGCACGAGTGTAAAAGTTTATGATATTAAAAGTTACAATTCTAAATGACGGACAAATTTAGAAAAATGATCAAATAAAAAAAAATGTATGCATTATATGTTTTTAAAGGCGAGGAAATCTTATAGATTTAGTTTGCCTAAACAAATTTGCCGACTCTTCATTTTATCTGTTGGTATTTTTGGACAAAAACAATTGAAAAAAAAAACGCTATGTTATAAATAATAATTATAAAAAAAATATCTTGTATTTAAAATCAGCCTGTAACATATTAGTTATAATTCGCTATATTTGAAAAAAAAAATCATGATCGCCTTTAAAAAAATTTTCGCTACGACGAATTGACGCTGCGACGAATTGATACCACGACGAATTGACGCCGCGATTAATTGTGTGCGACGAATTGACGTGGAAGCATATAAAATAATAAAAAATAAAATGGCACAGTCAATATCACATATAAAATAGGGAAAATAAATAAGAAAGTATATAAATATAATTTGAAATTTTGATTCCAGAAGCGAATTTATTTTTCAATTTAATTTAAATTTCACTTGCATTACCACCGTGTAAAATATGATTCTTTTCACAAGTAAATACGTTTAGTCTATTATTAGTCCTTCAAACTTAATTCGTATGTTTTTAAAAACCTATCGACTGGAATGAAACCATGTGCAATGTAACATATATGTGTTACTGAAATTATTCATTAAATAATGGGCATTTTCGGAAATTGCTGGATAGCATAATACCAAAAGATACTATATCATTTATTAAATTAATATAATTTAGAATAGATTTATTTATGTTCTGTTCAAGGGTGGAGTAGCACAGTTGACGTTTATTCCAACAGAGCGAAAAATGTCCAGACCAGGAATCGAACCTGAATACTTGGAGTGACGTGCCAATGCCTTACCTATAACGTTATCCGGACGATACCTGACTGACATAATTCACTCTTATTTGTTGGACTTGACTGCGAACTGCAACGCTAGTTCCATTCATCCGAGCTATAACTATAGCATTTATATGATGAAAGTGTGTAGATTTATTTATTTTAATTTTTTATTAATATTATATTCGTGCAATTCCTGTAATTACAAGTTCAACTAAAAATGTAATACAATTAAGCAAACTTATTCTAATTAATTGACAACTGCATTGTAGAAATATGTTTTTATGTCTTTTAATTCAAAACAAATTTTGCTAGAAATATTTTTAATGTGTGTACTGCTATATGAGAAAATGTAATTTATGACAATTTCTAGACAAATGAGCATCAAAAGACGCGTGAATAGACAGTTGTGTTTGCTGATGTATTATAGAAAATTGCCAACATGTTATGCAAAATGCAGTTCCAGTACGGAATCCTCGGCGATCCAGAAGTGTTTGCATTACCAAAACATCTAATTCTAATTTTTGGTTAAATGTTGGTTCATGTATTTATTAGCAATGGAATTTGAAATTTTTTAATTAATCTAATTTGCATTTTTATCAATAGAACTTATTTTAGAGAAATAACATAGAGTGCAATTTAAAAATACACTTTGCGTTTTCCGCTGTCCACTTATATATTGAACTTAATTCATGCATCAAATTCATGATGAAATCCTGGCACGCGTCTAACGAAAATCTGTTCTCTTTAGTTAGTGGCTTATAGTTCCCTAAACGTTCCTACCTCTATGCATACATATAACAGTCCCTAAATTGAAATAAATAGAAATATTATTTTTTTCTGGTATCCAGAATTTTTATATTTTTGGAAACAATGTACGTCGTCAGAAATGTTTAGTATACTTTTGGACGTTGACAAAAAAGCCGAAATATTCTGTGGTTCGGTATGCTGTACACTAACATTTTGCCATATATAAGTTTTAAAAATCATACCTGCGCTATATCACATTTCTTCAAATACGCTACTTGGTTATGAATCTGACTATGTATGATCAATCATAAAATACCTGTAGGCTAAATTATGCCACTAAAATACATATTTCCATTTTATGTTAAATATAAAATAAAAAACATGTGAAGTTCTATTGGTTAGCCCTTTATCTACTGCCGGTATTTATAAGGACAATTAAAATAACTTGTTATAAAATTCATATAATACATCGATTATTTGCAATATAGTTTAGAATGAGTTATAGATACATTACTAAGTGGAGTTATAAATATTGTTCAAAATCTCTGTAAATTCAAATGTAATTAATCCTTCTAAATCCTCCAATCCTTCAAAAATCCTTCTAAAATTTATTAAATGGTTATGTAAATCTTCAAATGTAGTTTAAAAAATTCACGAAAAATGCTTTAGAAGATAAAATTTTCATGAATTTATAATTCAATATATAAAGGGTTAAAAGATACGCTGTTTCAAATTCTAATGTCATGTGCTACATTCCACCATCTTGTGAGTTCTTATTTCCTCATATGTCAATTGTTGGGATAATGAGACCTTTACTCTATTATAGAAAGATTTTTATTATAGATAAGCGTTTTTCTGATAAACGCTAAATGATGGTTTTTATTTGTTACATTTCGAAGACACCCAATGTAGTTGGCTGAGAATTACTCTAGGAATAAACAATAAAATCTGCCATTGCTATTTGAGCTAAAGTAAGGTCTCCCAAGAAATGTCTGTTTCTTAAATTATTGATTTTGTTTATAAATTTCGTTCGTTAAAAAAAAAAAAAAATCATAAGTCACAATTTTTATGCTATAAGTTTTGGGAATTATGTGCAATAAAATTGTGGTTATTATGTTGTTATAAAAAGCGGACAAGTCAAAAAAGTTACTTTTTCGACATTACATTTCGGGTAATAAAACTACTTTAACCTTTAACTGATGTTACCAGTCTCACAGGCCGGTGTTTTTTTTCAATTTTCAAGTTTAACTTGCAAATTTCAGTTTATCTACAAACACTACTAAAATTTTGTTTCGTTTGGAACTTTAGTACTAACACCTTGCATTTTAAATTGGTGAATTTTAATTATAACACTCCTGTACAAAAAGTTTAGTACAAAAGCAACATCGCATGAGTTAATCGCGGCTTTTATTCATCTTCCGATGGAGCGATCTCATAGACCGCTTCACACTAGTTATGTGACAATTTTTGTGACATCAGTTAAAGGTTAATAGTAATACCGAAATCATCCTATAACGAATAATAATTGTATTCTTTTAAGTAAATAATAACTCTTAAATTATTAATAAACTTAAATTTTATATCCCATAATTACCAGTTTGTACAATAAATGTATAAAATTATTAACGAACAAGACCCTGACTGACAGTTTTTTTTATTAAACTTACATATTGTTTATGATCCATTGGGCTCGATGAAAAAAGTTTTAGATACCTGAAAATCCTTCTAATGTTTTACATATTATCTATCCACAATTCTCAATCAAAGTCCACATTCCTCCATCAATACTCTTTGCTTTTATAAATAGTAAAATAACTTTAAATTCATAGAAACTTTGCTCAGTAAATAAAATAATATTTAGATATTTCCCCTGGTGACAAATTCCAAAAATCTTCCTATTATGAAACCCTCAAAATCTTAATGGAACTTAGAATTATTACAAAAATGGGTGGTGTATTAAATAATGTACATAGACTATGTTAAATATAAGATTATTTAAACATAGCAAATTGCATTTTACAACTGTATTCAGTCGTAAACGTTTCTTGTGATACGCTTTCGATGCGATATTAATTTCCGCAGTTAAAAAATGTATGGTGCACACAACGCTTTAATTTTCTTTTCTAACAAGGTTCTATAATATGGGATGAATTCTGAATAACTACACTGATACAAGATACACAAGATACATATGTATTTTCGAATGATATTTTTCTACAAGAATAGTCTGTTCAAGTTTAAATTCAAGTTAAAATTTTGACTCAAGTAAAATCGTCAATAAAGTTAGCACGGCCTGTATCGTTTCAAGAACATAAGGTGCAATGTGGATACTGAGAATAATATAAATGCTAATCCATGCAACATTTTCATCATCAATAATGATGCGTTTCCTAAACATTCACAGACCCTGTGTAGTCCGAAATGCTTTCTGTACATTTTTAAAGCTTTAAAGAATGCTTAATCAAAGCTATTGTACATAAATTGTTAAGGTACAAGTCTATGCAAAATGAAACAAAATGGTCACTTTTATTAAATATTATTTTAACTAAATGAATTGCAACTGGAAAAAGTTTATGTGTCTAGTGGTTTAAAAGTATTTTAAATATGGTATATTTTCAGAAAAAAAAAGATTTTTTTTCTAGGGAATTAATAACATGTTATAGCAACAATATTCTTTCAATAAGATGCTAATTTTCTTTTTAAGTAAATTATTTAATTCATATTTTTGAATTATTTAGTTGTTAATTAATGTTTTTATAATATATTATTTATTTAATATTATTTGGTTAACTGACATTTTCATATAATGTCATACAAAATAGTTGAAATTAAAATAATAAGTACTTTTTAACTGCGAAATACGTCTTAGTATTGTTATATTTGATACAATAAATTAGAAACATACCGAACCATTTACATTTTTTTAAACTGGTACTTATTACAATACTTATTACTTCACAGTAAGTACACTTTGTAGAATTGTTAATATACTCTTGCAAAAATCTTTGATATAAAACGTTATAAGAATAAACATTTATTCATTCGTGTACGCATTTAAGAAAAAGATTTAGTCTTCCTTATAAAAAATGTATACATCAGGAACAATTATCTGAAATATTAACTGGCGTAGCACACATTATTATAAAAAAATATATGTATATTTATTAGGCTATATATCTCACATTCTCACAAACTTTTGACTTTTGTAAAAAAAAATAAATAAATAAATAAATAAAAAAAAAAATAAAAAAAAAACAATCTGGCGAAATTAAACCTGGTAAAATAAAATTTTAATGTGTTAGACGATGCCTTGATGATTCAAAATAGAGACAAAATGGACAACAGCGAATTTTTTTTTTTTTTTTTTTTTTTTTTTAGTTAACTGATGTTTAAGTTAAACTTGAGAGTTTAATTTTCTTTACCATTTTACCACTAAGACTTTTTATTTTCTTCAAAATTTTTACTTATAATGAATTTGAATAGTACCCACATGACATTCAAATAAGAAATAATGACAATGTAGTATTTTTAGAACAAAATTTTGGTATAACATTGTCTTAAAGGGGTGTAAAGAAAAGGGACGGTAATGTAAAAAAAGGGGGACAGTATAGGAAAAAAGGGACGAAATGGGAACCAAAGGGACGGTAAGGATGGACCAGCAATGAAAATTACCACCTATTTTAGGCAGATCATGTTAAAGCTAAGGGGTAGCCAAAATTTTCATTGATTTTTAGAAACAGTTATTTACATTGGATTAAATAAAAAAAAAATTAGTTTACCTCGAAAAGTGCAGAAATAAACGTTGGGGACGGTGAGACTACCAATAAAGCCACGATACTTGAAATTGATATTTAAATGCTGATTTAAATTTCACAGTAAATTTCCTGCTAAAGAATTTTAGACATTATTTCTCTAGCATACCTGCATGAGAAAAAAATTTGAAAAAAAAATCTGTGGCTGCATCTGAAGTGATTTTCTGTATAATTTTAGAAGAGGGGTGGTAAAAAATCTGAAACAAAGAGGCAGAGTTTAAAAAATAATAAAAACCCTAAAAACGTGTGCAGGCTAATTTTTAGCTACTTATTTATGTAAAACAATAGTTCCTGTTTCATAAAAAAATTACATCGAATTATGTTTATTGAAACAATTTTATCCAGACAGCTCCAAACTTAAAAATCATCATCAGGGACACGGAACGGTATAGGAGTTTTCCAGCTGTTTGGACCCCCAACATCGTCCAAATCTTATTTATCTCGTTAATATTGTTTATGCAATCATGCAATAGGATTTTCCCAAGTATATGAAATTTAAAAAAAAAATACACAAAAAAATGTATTAAAATAAAATTATCATTCAGGGGCATAAAAGTCAAAAGTTTGTGAGAATGCCCCAGTTTAATAAAAATGAGAATCAAACAAAAAAATTATATAAGTTAAACTAAATAAACTAAAATTACTTTAAACATACATATATTTATCATTAATTTTCATTTTCATTTCTCGCACGCTTTGATTTAAAACTGTTTTCTAAAATTAATTTCATATTGGCTTTTTTCCAAAACCGCTGGTTTATTGAATCATACTGTAGAATTTCAGATGTTTCAAACAAACAATTTTTGTAACAATAACTTTTTTATGATTAAAGTAAGAACACCCATCTTATTGATATGAATATAACATTTTAGAATTCGTAGAATTGTTGATTTTGTTTTTTTAAATGCATTTAAGATATTGTGGCATGCGGTGTTTAGAGATAGAAGACTTAAGAATAAAAGATTAAATATGATACAAAAATTAAAGAATTAAATGCATATATTAAGTTGACAATGCAAAATAAAAAAATAAATAAACAGGATACATTAGTACCACTAAACAAAGTGTAGTCTTTCTGATTTTTAAATCTGACAATTTAAATAAATTGAACTTTTCTTTTTTTATAACGCATTACATCAATAATAATCATAATAATCATAAAACAGAAAAATAAATTGTTAAAATAAATTATCAATTTTTAAGATTCAATTAAATTGGACATGCGCATATGATGTGAGAATGTATGCGATACCAAATATGAATTCGGTAAATCGTGGAAAATAAAGCTAATTTAGCCATATTCTTTATTAGTCTCTTGAATCATTATTTTTAGGTACGTTCGCAATTATATAAATACGTAGCACCTATAGTCGTCGTTCAGCCCGTCTGTCTGTCCGTCTGTCCGTCCGACTATCCGTCTGCATGTAACAGAGCAAAATCTACCCAACCAATGGTCTGAAATTTTAAATATATGATTGTTGCAAAATTTTGTCGAGCCTTTTCAAATTTTATGAATATCGGATGTATAGTTTAATAACAGGGACAGTCAAAATTTTTCTTTTCATTACGGCCAATGGGAAAAATTATTGCAAGTGTATTTTAATGATGTTAAAGCTTTCCGGATGGTCTGAAATTTTAAATATATAATTGTTGCAAAATTTTGTCGAGCCATTTCAAATTTTATGAAAATTGGATGTATAGTTTGATTACAGGGACAGTCAAAAATTTTCTGTTACATTACGGGGAATGGGAAAAAAATTATTGCAAGTGCATTTTAATGATGTTACAGACTATGAACTTATGAAGAGCAAAAAAAATATATACATTCAGTACAATATGGGTTGCAAAAAATAATTAAAAAACTAGTTATAGTACGAACGCACCTCATTTGCCACATTTGACGAGCAATTTCCAACTTGTTTAAGATTACACCCATTCTATTCCCCAATTACCAAGAAACGCAAATGCCAATTAAATAGTACGTTCATGATGGAAATTCACAATTACCTCGAATACTACTCCCTTACATATTCTGGTATACATCAACTAGTATAACATAGCGTACTTAAATTGAAGAAGAGGGAAAAACCATGCATTTCGCGGAAATTATTACAAAAATATTTCCAACACTAAACACGGCATGTTCAAATAAACAATTTATAAAGCACATAAAACAATAAAATTTCCTTTCCTGCAATGATTGTGTGAACGCAAATGTGTTCAAACTCTAGTATCGCTCCATGCCTAGTCTATGTTATTTATACACATATGTGTTAAAAGCTACTTACGTTTAAAAATAGGTATAATGATTGCGAAGTATTTTCGATCACAGTATGCCATGTAATAAATAGTGTCTCTGTAAGTGAACGAGAAATGTTATGCAGTTTGTAATCTGAGGAAAACGCTTCGTAGTACGTCTCAGTGGTACATATCAATTTAATTTCGTTTTAACACATTGAGGGGTAAGCAAAAATGTCTCTAAATATTGTATTCTCACCGGAAGAATCGAAAAAAAATATTTTAAATAAAGCAAAGCAATTGTTCAATGATTATCCTCCAAATATAAAAATATAAATTTTAGTTAAAATTTGCTGGTGAGAATCTTGTTTAAATTAGTTGGACTATATTTATATTTTATCCTACCGCTCCTCAAGGGGTTAAGAAAGTAACAATATTGAAATACACCTAGAAGGCATTTTTCGTTTGGAACATTCAGTAATTCTCCTCAGCGTTCCTCCAAGGGAACTGCTGTTGCTACGTTTTCTAATCTCTATAGAAAGCATGATGTAGTCTACTTACATAATGCACTTCTGTTTGAATTATCTTAACATTATTAAAATGCATCGTATGTGAATTACCTGATAGACCGTAATGTTACTGGGTCAGTATTTTGCCTGCTCCAAAATGAAATTAATAAATGCTTCAGACATCATATTACAAATAAATATAATAATTCTCCGAAGGATAAAAATATTATATGGCAATCGGAATGTATTTATGATTCCCAGTTGGCCAACGATTTCAATCCATAAATTCTCTTGAACTAGACAGAAAATTTTAAAATGGTGAAAATTTTTCTTAATTAAAAATACATTTGTGTTACAATCCTGGCATTTAATCTTTTAGTATTATTCAGTGTAAGCATTCCAAAAATGGCATTAAACAGATGTGATGTTTATCGAAAATTCCTATTTTTTTTAGTCAACTATTTCCTAAACCAGTATTTATTATAAAGTTTAAAACGATTAATGAAAATCCATTTCAAAAAAATACATTATACAGATGTAACCTTTACTTAAAACTCCTATTTGTAAGTAAACTATTTCCTAAACCAGTATTTTTTATAAAGATTAATATGATTATTGAAAATTGCAAATAAAGCACAATAAATTTTTATATCTATAGATCTCACATCTATAGATCTTAAATATTTCGTAGTTTTCATATTCCTGCATCATTCTTATTCTACAAAAAAAAGCTTATATGGATATTTTTGTTTTATAGCTTTGCTGTTACCAATATAAGGTAATAAATGCATAATTTAAATAAAGTATTTTTTTTAAATAATAACTTTATGTAATATAATTTACCAAATATAGTTATGCTTAATAAGGTTTATTTATTGTTAATTTATATCATGAACAACAATAATCACAGCGATAAAAGTAAAATTAACGTCAAAGAAAGTTTTTGATGATGTACTTTCAATTGTGTATGCGAGAAGTATTTCAGGAAAAAGCATTTAATTCTTAAGAAAAAACACAGAAAAATAAGTGTTATTACAAACTGTAGTCATTTTATTTTGTATCACGTCTTGTTTCTGACATTTATTCGTAAAGAGATTACAGTTTGGCTATCTTCCAGATAGAAAATAAGCCTACGATCGAATTGGAAAACATGACTCTTTGGTAAAAAAATACTTTTCCTGAAATAAAATTATTTTGACAGAGGAAAGTCCATTTAATCTGAAATATCTAATTATTTAATCTGTAATGTTAAATTTAATTTGCTTTTATTAATTTTCAACAAATAAAGAAGTCGTTGCATTGGTTTGACATCTTTAAAAACATTTTACATAACTGTTAAAATCTAAAACTCCAAGCAGTCGCCCGACATAAGAAAAATGTAATAGTCTGGTAATTGAAAAGAAATAAATACTGATTTTTTATACACGTTCATACATGAATAAAAATGTGATGAATGGATACATTTTGACTCAAAATTATAAACTTGCTCGGGACGCCTAATTAATAAATGGAAATAAATAGATGCAGATGCTTTTGACAGCAAATTAAGCACATGTCTGCAACACAAAATGCAACAAAGCAGAATATTTGGAAATGAATTTCATTAAGGCGCTAATTTGAGATAACTTGAGGGCATATTTAATCAAAATGTTTTACAAATTACTATTTGACTTGAAACTGATATGTGGTTGTTCCTGTAAAATAGTGTTAACACAATTTATAATTAAAGCTCAACGAACAAAATATTTTAGTGCATAACATTGCATGGCTGGTTGTTCTGGTTGGTTCCATATAAATAGGGTCTAAATATTGTCTGTTATATGGCTGCCATTTTGATTTAAAAAAAAAAAAAGAAAAACATAATTGCTTAGATTTTGTTTGTGATGTGACAGTGTCCATGTCTGCACACAAGTACACTGTGTGCTATGGATTTTTAAATATTATGGATTTATTTTACCCTAATATTCTCTGCTTTATCAGGATCATCTATGAGTGACGTTGGCATGTGTGAAACTGGGGAGTTAACCTTTAGTTTCTAAAACCGCAGCTCAATAAAATATTAAAATAAATGGCAATATAAAAAAAAATCTACAAATGATTACTTGAATTTAAACTGAGATACAGGATGGGATTATACTGGATTGAATTTACACAAATATTTTCATTGGTAAATAAAACATTTGGCTGCTTCAGCCGAGAGATCCCTGGTTGAAATTCTGGTCGGAACATTTTTCGCCCATTTGGTAATTTGCATCTCACAGGAAGTAATTGTTACTACAATGGTTTTAATACAATGTATATATTACAACAATTAGAATATTTAAATGTATTTACTTACATGTTAGTCAGTGTCGATCAAGACAAATAGTGCCTAAATCTCATGTCTCATACGGTTGCCGTAGTCTTTGGGAATGGCTATACACTCTTATATTCTGCCCAAGAAGTTCCGTTTTTGTGTCTGTTCGACAAATGTGTGCAATATAAATACAGTCGAACCCCGTTACTACGCGAATTAATGTACCGATTAAAATTCGTGTATTAAGAGAAGGTCGCGAATTTTCGTTTAGTGGTCCATCTAAAAACAATCTATAGGGATAAAACTCATGTTGTAGAAATATTTTAACGTTTCTAAGACCAGAAAATGGCATAGTATTTGTTTTAAGCATTATGAGCTTATTAAGCAGGAGCGTTTGAAAGCTGGATTTCAAATAAGTGTAGGTGATTCAAATAAGTCCTAGGTAAATGTCCAAGAAGGCTTTTCAAATTTAGATTTATTACGTGTGACACATAAAATGGAACAAAACGAACACAAAAATTTCTGCTAACCATGTTAACTAAAATTAATGTTAACAAAATTCAAATCCTTGTTTGCAAGAAGTAATTTTTCTGATTCCATAAAATTCGTTTATTTTACGATAATTTTACACACAGTTAAAATTCTTCAAAATAATCTCCTCTTGCATTAATACATCTTTGCCAATCACTTTGCCAGCCATTTATGTCCGCCTAGAAGTATTCAACTGGGATACTGTTAAGAATATGCGTTACATTTTTTTCTGAAAATTCTCAAGATTGTTAAAACGATGACCTTTTAAGCTGAAGGTTTACCGAGGGAATAGAAAAAAGGTTCGGCGGGGACGAATCGGGGCTGTAGGGTGGTTGGGGCAGCGTTGCAACACTGTGTTTTACCAGCAATTGAGACACTTTGAAGGAGCCACCTTGGCACAAATTTTCTGCATTTTATGTTCTTCCGTGACGATTTGATGCACAATCGATTTTGTAAGTCCCATCGTCTCGGCAATCATTCGGACTCTCATCCGGCGATCAGAGTTCATTAGCGCTTTAAATTTAGTCACATTGCCTGAAGTTTGATAACTTGATGGACGGCCAGTCTTTTGTTCGTCATCGACATCTTCTCTCCCACCTTTGTAGGATTTATGCCGTCTAAACACTTGAGCCTCGGAGAAAGAATCATTCCCAAAGGCTTCTTGTAACATGGCAAATGTCTAAGTAGCCGATTTGTTTAGCTTTACACAAAACATTATGCCGTACCGTTGCTCGACACTGCGATGGATTCTGAAAACCTAACGCCACTTTGAAGCACGTGACTCTGTGTGCTAGAAAAGCTCAAGGATAACTGACGTCTTCTAGACTCTTTAGCTTGCATTCCTCTTCGTACATACTGCCCGCAAACTCTGCCCCTTTGGCCTTGTGTTTGGTGCGAAAAGTCCTGTCTCATTACTTCCTGGACAGACCCTGTACCAATTTTGGCCTGTTTGAAATGTGGTCGCATTGCTTTCAACCCTATTCAGGGGATGTAAAGCTTGCTCGTCGAGGACCCTGTGTCCAGTGACGATGCATACTGTCTGAGAAAACTGAGACTTTGGGAAATGGAAAGGCAGGACGCGTAGGTTCATCATCTTCTTTCTCCTCATACGGTTTGTCAGTCGAAATTACATCGGTGATGATGTCGTCCAGACTTCTGAGCTCGGAGGTGACTAGATCTTTGTAGATATTAGTAAACGTGTCTAAATCGACAAAATGTCCCCCTACAGTTTCTTATGTGCCCAGCCAGTCTTCTTCAACATTAAGATGCAAAGTTGGCTCGTTATAAATTATGTCCTCGCTACTTCCGAAACCCTTTTTGCAAAAACAGTTTCAATCGCCGTTGGTGTGACACTCTCCCATGCTGCTGTAAGCATGTGCATAGTGTCGAGGACTGTAATAGGATGACGCTCATAGTAAGAAATTTGCTGCCGTGTATTCATTTGGTGAAGGTATCTTCGTGCTAAGCGAGTCTTGTAATTTACTTTGGCAACGTTAATTATGCCTTGGCCCTTTGGCTGAGTGACACTGGTCGGATTTGAAGGTAGAAATTCTACTTGAACATTCTTCAGGCCTTCGTTATATTTTGGATGCGCAAAATAGTTGTCCACAAGCAATAAGACATGGTGCGGTTCTTATCCCAAACACCGGAAAAAATTACGAAGCCTTGTTGAAAAAGGTTGCCTGTTATCCACGCTCTGCGCTGACCTCCGTATAGGCAGGGAAGATTCTTGAAATTTTAAAGCATTTCAGGTTGCATGATTTCCCTATAACCAGTATATTTAACTTGTCTGATTCGTTGTTTTCTTGAGTGCCATTTTGTAAAAAAAATGCCCAAAATCGTTACGTTGTAAATATCGCGGCTTCAGTAGTTTTTTAAAATGTGTGGAAGCAGATTTGTTTTACAACAGTTGAAGTCTTCATTATTGATAGCAGTTGACTCCCCACACTCTTTCTTGAATTTTATTCTGTTGCGAGCTTTAAATCGATCCTTCCAACCATCCATATTAAGCATTGAAATCCAGCAATCCCCATTTTGAAGCGACTTCTGAACCGTTATCTTGAATTAGCAAGCCGCTTATAGGGATATTCGTAGAGCGGGATTGGACAAACCACTCTTGGATGTTCTTCTCCATGTCCCCAAATTTAGTGGTTTTTATTTTATTCATATTTGTTCCTCCAACAACAGATTTGTAAACGATGGCATCCCTCTCCTTTAAGAAAACTCTTAAAGTTGACTCCGATGTCTTTTTCTTTGCGGACGCAGACTTATTCGAGACATCCTGCCATCGTACTGATTTATAATTTGTAATTCCTCAGTGATGGGGAGAGTCTTTGTTTAAATATGTTTTGCTACTTCCGCCATGGTATAGACAAGATTATAATTTTAAAAGCACAGGTGGATACCGTAGTCTAGATTCTATCGATAGTGTTAAGCGACCCTCTTCAGTTTTAAGATATTACAGCACTGAACAGGCAGCAAATGTGAAGACTCGCATGTTTAATTTCCGATTGCAGCGCAGTCTATTGGCTCGCCACTGCTCTAAGTTAGGAGGGGGCGTCACATAGTTTAACATTCGTGGTGGTAAATGTTTGCCATTTTCTTCTTATAGGAGGAGACCTCATCAGGCTCTTTCTTGTCAGGAGAAAAACAGCATTTTTGCTTATTTTACAATGCTCTCGTTCGCTGTAAAATTCTCTCTTCCTGGCCTGTTTCACTATACCAAGCAATGGAGGCCGGGAAAGAATTCTCCTTTAACCGGGAGAGGTTGGAATTTATAGTTTTAGTAAAAAACTATTCATGGTTACATTACATTTTGACAGAAAAAAGCACTCATGGTTCAGAGAATTGTCTTATAAAATGCTTTGGAAAATATTCCCTCTAGCACCTCGTCTGTTTCCAACCAAACTCATTCGCGTATTAAACAAGGTTTTTTTTTTTTTTTTTTTTTTTTTTTTTTTTTTTTTACTAGAGACTGGTAAAATTTTGCGCATTAAGCGTTTTTTTTTATATACATAAGATAGTCGTATCTCAAGAGACCGAATCAAATTCGTATATTAAGCGGTTTTCCGTATTAAGCTGGGCGCCTATTAACGGAGTTCGACTGTATGTGTGCTCATCTAAAGTAAATTTAATGTTTCAAAAGGGATCAATAACTCTTATAATTACGTAGGGTAAAAAGTTAGGAGACATGCATATTAACTGTAGCTCATTTTATTTCGGAAATGCGACGTATTGTCGAAAAATGAATGTTACACTAATGTTTAGTTTTATTGTGTCTGGTGTTTCTGATATTAAAAGATACTTTATGTAACGTTTAAAAAAGTGCAGCTACGGCACTTAAGTGAACGGATTCATGAATATACGTTATCTAGATCGAACAAAAAACACTATGGAGTTATCTATACAAGATTTTATTTACATGCATCTTATAATTAAACAAGTTGGAAATTGTACGTCAAAAGTGGCAAATGAGGTGCGTTCGTACTATAACTAGTTTTATAAATATTTTCTGCACCGCATAATGTACTGAATGTATATTTTAGTGCCCTTCATAAGTGCATATCAATTGCATTGTGTTCTAAAGGGTGTAACATTATTAAAAGGAACTTGAAATAATTTTTCCAAATGGCCATGTAATGTAAAGAAAAAATGTTGAATGTCCCTGTAATTAAACTATACATTCGATTTTCCTAAAATTTGAAATAACTCGACAAAATTTTGCAATAATTATATATTTAAAATTTCAGACCATTCGGTTGGGTAGTTTTTGATGTGTTATAAGCGGACAGACAGACAGACGGACCGAACGACCACTATAGGTGCTACGTATTTATATAATTTCGAACGCATCTAAAAATGAAAAACCATATTGTGTAGTGTTACTTTAAATTTTATACAGGGTGTCCCTAAACTCATGGTACATACGCTAGGGGGTGATAGAACACATCAAGACGAGTAATAGTAAATAGGAAACCAAGGGTCCCAAACGTATTCCGAAGGAGATAGGCGCCTTTAAAGGTTAGGGTCCAAAATTTCAAATAATTATAAAAAAAGGAAAAATTGGTCGATTCTTTTGTGGTTTTCACTAAAACTATTCTTTTTTCAGTATTTTCTTGAAAATAAATTTTAAAGATACAGTTCAAAAAATGCCGATAGAGGGCGCTTTAGACTTTGGAGTAACCAACAACTATTTTTTTTACCGTTATTTTTTGCATCTCATTACATGCTTTCAAAAGCTTAGACTTAAACTTAAATTTTGAGCTCAAAATCTGAATCGTTGGGAGTGGTTAAGTAGTGTAAACTGAACTGTGTTCAGGAGTTAGAATTTCAAAAGATTATAAAAAACGGAAAAATTGGTCGATTCGTTTGAGGTTTTCACTAAAACTATTCTTTATGTCAGTATTGTCTTGAAAATAAATTTTAAAGATAAAGTTAAAAAATACCGATAGAGGGCGCTTTAGACTTTGGAGTAACGAACAACTATTTTAACCGTTATTTTTTGTATCTCATTACATGCTTTCAAAAGTTTAGACTTAAATTTTGAGCTCAAAATATGAATCGTTAGGAGTGGTTAAGTAGCGCAAACTGAATTGTGTCCATGTGTTGAAATTTGAACACCCCTCGTGAACACAGTTCAGTATACATTACTTAACCACTCCCAACGATTCAGATTTTGAGCTCAAAATTTAAGTCTAAACTTTTGAAAACGTGTAATGAGATACAAAAAAAAAAAAAATAATAACGGTAAAAAATAGTTGTTCGTTACTCCAAAGTCTAAAGCGCCCTCTATCGGTACTTTTTTAACTTTATCTTTAAAATTTATTTTCAAGAAAATACTAACATAAAGAATAGTTTTACTGAAAATTGCAAACGAATCGACCAATTTTTCCGTTTTTTATAATCATTTGAAATTTTAACTCCTAAACACAGTGCAGTTTGCGCTACTTAACCACTCCCAACGATTCAAATTTTGAGCTCAAAATTTAAGTTTAAGTCTAAGCTTTTGAAAGCATGTAATGAAATCTTTGTTGTGAAAACTATTTAAATATGAAATTTATTTACTTAAATTGTGTTGTAGAAAATAATTTTAATTCTCTATGTGTACAAAGTGATGTATTCTATCGGTAAAAGTGAATGTCATAGCATCTCATTTGTTTGGAACTCTATTACCGTCTTTTGCCCATTACCGTAATTAAACGCGAATTACCTTACGTGTGTTTAAAATTTATTATGCAGATTCCAGTTACACTGCGTTTTCATTTACTAAGGGTGTTTGTCCATTAAAAAAGTCATGTACATAGATTTCAATCTATAAGTAGTGATTGTCTGCGCTTTTAGTTATACTGTCATTTTATATATGAATCGAATTTAATCATATTGTATGGTGTGTATGTCGTATACGGAATGCGAAATACGGCTCTTTGCAAACAATCTAGTGAATTTCCAAAGATGAAGAAAATTTAATAAAACATTTGCTTTTTTCAATGAAACTGATAATTTGCAAACTTATTGCGAAGTATTTGCGTAGCTTTAAACTATTCAAAAAATTGTCATTTTTTTTGTTTCAATCGTCTGGAAAATTTTCAGTCTTATTGAAATAAAACTGTGCACTTTATTGCTAATATGAAAATCCACAATTTTTTGCTAATGAGCATGATATTCTTGGTGCTCATTGAAATGAGAATGCATAGAAATCTATAAATTATATACAGGCAGGAAAACAAAATATTTTAACTTTACGGCTATAACATTCTTTTAATTGCGAATATCTGCTTTTCAAATGTTTTATAAATATATATTTTTAATTACTCATTTAGGTATCTTCGTATGATTATTGATAATGTAAATTTTGTAATACATTCTAGAAGAGTTGGAAGGTATTCCATAATCTATGCTTGACGTATGATTTTCCTTTCTTGTTTTAAATCCGTTACTTTGTAAGGTGAAATTAGTACTTAAACTAATTTATTTCATGTTACGTAAAATCTTGCTCTTTTTTATACCGTGTCACTGCAATTACTTCTAGAGTAATTTATCATCAATTGGTAAAAACGAAATTTGGGTCATTTGAAAAATTCATTAATTCAATCTTAGAAAAAGTTTAAAGCGCAAAAACGTGACATATTTAAAAGAAACAAACTAATGTATTATAAATATATCAAAACTAATTGGCCCTTCGGAGACATTTAAAAGAAGATTCACTGCTTTAAAATATCTATTAAGAATATTTATAGTTTGCAGTTAAGCATGAATATTTAACCCTTGCTATTTACAGCAAGCTATTAATTTTAATTAAGAGTAACCTGGTAATGAATATTGCATGCACATTTATCATCTTTTCAAAAACCTGACACTCCACATTGTAGAACTCTTTAGGATGTTAAAAATATAGATAATGACTTTATGCTTTACCTTTAATAGATTTCTTACATTTTTACATATTTAATTAAAAGTGAAAAATATTTTTTCATTGCCATCTAAATATTAGTTTTATTTAAAATGTTATATATACATCTATTATCTATCTATTATCTATCTATATTATAAAGGACAAACATATCTGTGCGTAACGCATACGTCATTTTGCGAATGGCAACACTTTGAGATTTGAAATAAAATTTTGGTTTTGAAATTTTCCCTACTGCAAATTTTTAAACTTCTAAACATCGCAAAATTTAAATTTTTACACCGTCGTATAAGGACAAAATTGCTCTTTTAAATGCAATTTGTTTGAAAGCTGTATCTCAATTTATTTTTGAGATATTAATTTTTTTGTAGTTTTTAATACCATTTTTCTTATCTTGGCAACAAAAGTACCCCATTTCTATTGAAAGTCATTGAAAGTAAACGGAAAATAGGTGATATTGTATCTTTTTGTTGCCATTTTCTCACAAAACTTGAAAAAAAAAAAACTTGAAAATAATATATGGGGCTATGTCAAGAATATTATCCGTTATTCCGTGATAATGACGTCATATGCATACTTTTCTACAGACGAAGTTTAAGAGTGGATTGTAAAAGTGGATTGCTTTAACGGATACAAATGATGTCATTTTATAAAAAAGCGTGAATTTTAATTCTTAAACCTGAATTATGTTTTGTACAAGTGCGTCATTTTGACAGCCCAGCTGCTTTAAAATTTCTTCACAGGTGAAAATGCTTCAGTTTTGAAAATAATGTAATCTAAATCACACACTGATAAAACGCAATGTTTTAGAAAAAATTAGAGTGTCTTTATACAAGAGAGGGGACATGCAAATAATAGCGTTTTATATTACAGAAATTGATGATTCTCGCCAGGATGGATTTTCTTCGCCGAGTTAGACAAGCAAACAAATAATTCGTGGTTCAAAATAATGTCCAAATTTTGTCCAAAATTCTCTCGAATAATAAAATTTTAATGCTATTCTTTAGGACATTCTTCTATAATTTTATCAAAGTAACAAAATTTGCTTAATTTAATTTTTCCTAAATTTATATAATCTATATATTTAAAACACAAGTGTGTTTTTTAATCATCTGCCCTGATCTTTCTGCTGAACCAATTTTGCTAATATTTTTTTGCAGATAAGAGAAAATTAATGAGGTATTTTTATCTTTATTCATGCTATTTTCTGATAAAAATTCAAAATTGTTGAAAAAAAAATGTTGTATAGGGTTTAGTGTCGCAAAATCCCATTAGGAGCAGAATATTATATTAGGGGCATAATAACGTAAAATGACATACTACTTTTGAAAACACGCATTTTACCTCATAATTTTTTTAAATTGTTTATCCTTCTGCATGTGTACGGATACCAGGTTTCAGACACTAGGCGAAATGCTTAGTTAAGTGAAAATGAAGTCATATTTAAAAGAAAACGACCATTTTCTTTGATAAAACTAAACATTTTAACACAAATGCGTCTAAATAACATAAATTACGAAACATTTTACTCTCCGGAATTGAGATTAGAATCTCAAGTAAAGGGTGCTTTTGTTCACATAAAAGATGTTGCTGACAATCGTGACTTCAAGTTTTGAGCTAAAATGATCAATCAAAATACAAATTAAAAACAAATGAATATGGATATGAGAAGTGCGTATGCAAATTTTGAGAAGGTGAAAATTGCTGTTTTTCATTCCGGAATACCGAGCATAAGAGCCTCAATTGATAACCACATCCTAATAACTGAACTTTATTATATTTTTGCTGATTAAGATCTATATTATAAAGAACAAACGTATATGTGCGTAAAGCTGACGTCATTTTGCGTATGGCAACAATTCAGGACCAAACTTCGGTCTTGAAATTTTCGCTACTGCAATTTTTTAATCTTCTGATCATCATACATTTTCAATTTTCTTCGCATAGGAAAAAAATTTACTTACAAATGCAATTTGTTTAAAAACTGTATCTTAATTGACTGATGTATCATATTTTCTAAAATAACTTTTAAGGATGATTTTTTAAAAAGTTTATCATATCACGTGCCGGTTTCAATACATAATAATAATAAACAATTTGCACATAAAGCAACAAACATTTTTCAGCCTTTGTTTCTGACTATTTTTGCATAACGAAATTAATTCTTCCTTTATAAACAAATAAAAGAATAATATAAAAAAAAAAACACCAATCTAACATATTTGTGAAAGACAAACTAACGAAATTAATACTTCTTTTATAAAGAAATAAAAGAAAAATATTGTAAAAACACAAATCTAACATATTTGTAATCGTACAATTTAAATTTTTAGATCACCAATTAGGATTTTTTTTTCAAATGGAATTCGTTTGCAAAGTTCATCTCAGTTTACTGATTGTCTATGGTTTTAACCCTCCGAGCGTCTTGCAAAAGGGTAAAATTGTAATGTTGTTTTCTTTGCATTTTGTTTTAAATGCTAAGAAAATATGATTCTTTCAACATTATAAAAAAAAAAAAACTCAATTTCAAATATGAATGTAATCCTTGAGAATATTAATCATTCTTCAATGTATTTAAAATTCATTAAATCTATAGAATTATACTATCTTAAATATTGCTTGTATTGCTGTGAAACCAGGAGCTTAGTGAACGGAATAATACGCCCCAAACACTTAGAGGGTTAAAAACAATTTTAAAGCGTGAAATATTTTTAATTTATCTATATCGCACGGAGCTCGATTACGAAAGATTAATCCGTTTGCCCTTAAAACTAAATAAAGATTCATTTTCTTACGGCAATATCCATTAAAAATAAACTTCCCTATGAATAAATAAATAAAGTAATATAAATAAAACACAAATTTAACAGACATGTATAAGCTCTGAAATTATCATAACATAAAAGGATACCATAAGTAGCAAAATCTTGGTCAAATAACTCTTAGCATGCGGCTAATAAGGAAATATCGCTTTTGATAAATTTCAAAAATTTATTTGATTGTATAATTCGTATTTTCCATATGAAAAATGCATTTTTAATGTAAGTGAGCAATCTAAAAATTTATTGCATATAAAAAAATATTAGTTTTCAATTTTTAAAAAAATGTTTTCATCTATATTCTTTAAACGGGGAAGCCCGGGTACGATCCCCTAGTCTATTCTATCTATTATATATATATAATCCAAACGGAAATTTCGTTCCGAACGCCGAGATTTTGAGTTCTACCGCATGGATTTTTACGGAACTTATACCGTTAGATATGTATCGTTCCAGGGAAGGTTTTAAGCTATAACACATAATTCTACCTAGATTAGTTATAGAATTATTACGGAAAATTCTATTATTTTGGACTTTGTTACTTCATATTTTCTTAAATATCAGGGCTCCTATTGGTCGTAGAGCTTAGATCTCGCGCCAAAAGTAGCTCCGGTGCACCCAAGCAAACTTTTCCCCGCGATTATTTTGCCGTCTTCCGATTTCCTCTAACTCTATTAGTGGCCCGCGTAGAGCACCTTTAAATTATTTTTCGTAGTAATTTCAGCAATTATCTTAAATTATTGGTTAAGACCGCCACCCTCCCGATTCATGTATCTACGGAAAGGTTGCATGAAGGAGTTTCGTTCAGATACGCTTTCGTTAAGAATAGAGTGCGCTCCCTGGTGGTGGAATGTGGAACTAGCATAACGCGATATTGTTAAAATTAGGAAATCTAACAATGCGATCTGTTTTAAACTTTGAGATAGTTCATAACACATAATCTATTATCTATTCTATTATGTATATATAAAATCTATTATCTATTCTATTATCTATTATATATATAAAATCCAAACGGAAATTTCGTTCCGAACGCCTAGATTTCGAGTTCTACTGGATGGATTTTTACGCAACATATACCGTTAGATAGGTATTGTTTCAGGGAAGGTTTTAAGCTATAACACATTATTCTACCTATATTAGTTTTAGAATTATGATGGAAAATTCTGTTATTTTGGGCGATAAGGTTACCATTTTATTTCCTGGCGAAATTCATCGTTGATAAAAAAAAAATTGAAACGGCTATTAAACCTCGAAAAATAAAAGAAAAACTGTTACTAATTTTATTTAAATGAAAAAAAAAAGAAAAAAAGAAGAAGAAAATCCGTTTTAATGAGTGATAATATTAAAAAACGGAAACATTTAATCAAAACATGAAAGAAATATTTGTAATGCTTAAAAATTAATTTAATAAGAAATTTTACACTTGATACGCAATATTTGGCTCTTTATCGCTTGCGTTAGATATGGAAACGAATCTGAAAATTTGATTAGATGAAATTTTAACGACATTTTCTTTCTGTTCTGTTCTTTTCTTTTTTTGTATATCTAATTGTCCCATCACGTGGCTTTTAGAAAAAACAAGCAGATGTAATTGTGAGTCACATGTGTAATTACTATTTGTTTCTTTACAAATTTTTATTTTTCTTTTGTCGCCAAACAATGTGATTTTAAGCGAAAAATGCATAAGCGTGACTTTAGCTTGAGGATGTTCTCACAAATGGTGTTTTTTTAGGTGAAAGAGATCATTTTTTGAGTACATTTTCATATTCAATTGTAACTTATATAGATATCAGTTAATATTTTAAAAATGGAATCGAATACTTAAATTTCAGTGTGAATTTCTGCCACACATACATATTGTAAAATAATTTCATACTTTTTAAAATGTTTTTCGCCGTAATTCCGAAAGCATGTGATATTTATAAACTCGAACTCAGATCAACGAATATTACCCATTTTATTTAAGCAAAAATTATCTATTTTCTCAAGTCATTTCGCCAATTTCATTTATAGGAAAATTCACAGATTCGAAATCTAGGAAATAAAGATAATTTTTAAGGACATTTATGTTTTAATACGTTATTACTATGGAAAAATTCAACATTTTGAAAAAAAAATTACAAGTCTTTTGTAATTCGTCATTTCTTCTTCGTCTTTCTTCGTACTTTCTCCTCTGTTATGTAATATTTCAAATGATATTGGACTAATTTTCGATCATCGATTCATCGCAAAATCGCATATCTAATATAGTATATAAAATAAAGACTGGATTAGTGGACTAATTAACGCACTCCGCAAACTACTGAACCTAAAATCTTGAAAATCGTGGTAAAAATACTTCTTATGACATAAACTACTGCTAAGAAAGTATTTTCTAAAGTGTCACCCCTAATGGTTTTTGCACGGGGAGGGGAAAAAATCGAATATCAAAATTATGCGTCAAATGATAGCATATTTTAATGTAGTTTTGTATGCTGAATCGAATGCTACCAAATAAATTTTTATAAGTCCAACAGTTCATGACAGATTTCATATTTTTCTAATTTGGCAGTGTCTTTGGCATCTAAATCTCAAAATATCTATCATTACATCCGTTACTCTAGCAACGGAAAAAATTCAAATCAACGCTTTTGGCTAAAAAATAAAAACGGCTCTATGAGTTTGAAATAAAAATGCAAGCATCTTAATTTTTTAAAAAAAATAGTGATTTTATGTAAAATAAAAGGGAAAAAATTACTGAGAATTTAGCGTTATAAAACAAAAATGGAAAAGGTACTACTTAGATATTCCGTCGACCAAAAATCTATCGTCAAACTATAAGATTAAATGCCAATAATGGTTGATCGTAAATATCAAATTCACTTGAATTTAAACAAACTACACGTGTTTACGTCATCAAGTGATTTTAATTTCGACGTTTTATTTGTATTTTTATTAATGTTATACTAATTTATTTGTTATTTCGTTATTTAAAATAAAGATTATGTCAATTTATATAATTTGGCGAATGGTTTGGTGATTTATATAATTTGGCGAAATTGGTCGACGGGATAACAAGTAGTACCAATGAAAATATTTAAGTATGAAAGCAATGTTTTTAACGACTTAAAAATTATTTTCATATATATAAACTCGGTTTATGGCGTCAGATGCCGTCATCCGAAGAATCTACAAGAGTCTTTTTCCATTTTTTCCGGTCATAGGTTCCTCAATGAAAGAAATTGGAATTGGAATAATATTGTGCGATTTATAAATTGCACCTCGATAAGAAGAAAAAATGGGTACATTTATAACAGCCGTGCGCACATCTCGCTGATAGCATTTTTAAAATTCCCAGTAGCAGTAGTTACATTTTGCGTATGTAAATTAAAAATATTTTTTTGCTTTTAATTATGGCATTATTTCCTGTTATTGTTTATCTTTTCAGTTTTTTAAATGAAATTAGTATAAGGCATGCATTTTAAATTAAATGAGTGAAAGGTTTGTGTTTTAAATGAAAATAATAAAATAAGAATATGCTATGAAAACAATCTTTATTGATTTATTACCTTCGCCCGGCTGACATAAAAGTATCACAAAAGCCACATATTCACTTCTGTTTGAGTAGTTGCTCATGAGAATTCAAGTTAACCTTCCGTAATCGGATACTTCATTGGTGTATTAGCTTTAATGTTGAAAGCATCGTTTTTGTTTGAAGCGAAAACTTTACTATGAATTCTACACTCTTAAAAATTTGCAGCATTCTGGCAGGTCATTTGACCGTTTTTTTTTCCGAAAACGGTTACACAATCGTAATTTACCACTATTCTGATCATATTATTGTCCATTTTATGGCCATTTTATGGTCAGAATATATTTAAATTATGGTTATGAAGCCGTTTTTTCAAAAAACGGTCGAATGACCTGCCAGAATGCTGCAAAATGTTTAACAGTGTATTACACAAAATCGCATCATCATCATCTACTATATATTTACAACGTTTTGTAATTCATTTTTTGTCATCATTTTTGTCATTTGTACATTTTGTATTTCATTCCGATTCTTTATAATACTTTCGTAGGATATACCACAATTAGTTAGCTAATAATTTTGGAAAGATTTTAGTGTATACATATTGTTCAAGGGTACTTAGTTATAGAGCAACAGTAAAAGTTCAAAAATTAAGTGAACCTGATTATGAAATTTTAGCCTTTTTAAAAAAATCTACAGAACATATTTTGTTACAAGTGGCCCTGTTGCATGACTTTTAGGAATGGTGTTAGTATATACGATTTCATTATATGTTGATTAGTTACAGAGGTATTAATTCCTGTTGTCATAACGGTCTCATTACCCGACCATAAGTGCGCTGTTTATAATCAACTAAAACAATTACTTCTTTAATTGCTAAATTTTGTCCAACGGTTAAGATAACATTATATCGCAATGGCGTTCGCATCGTTTTCAGTAATATGCAAGGTCAAGCTGAAGATCCATATTGTTTGAAATACAAGTTCAAATTCACCATTTAGTTTAATCCAAGGTTCATTTGGAAATATTGACCAGCGCAGCGGGCATAGCCTGCTAGTCTATTATATATATATAATACAAACGGAAATTTCGTTCCGAACGCCGAGATTTCGAGTTCTACCGCATGGATTTTGACGGAACTTATACCGTTAGATAGGTATCGTTTCAGGGAAGGTTTTAAGCTATAACACATCATTCTACCTAGATTAGTTATAGAATTATTACGGAAAATTCTTTTATATTGAACTTTGTAACTTCATATTTCCTTAAATATCTGGGCTCCTATTGGTCGTAGAGCTTAGATCTCGCGCCAAAAGTAGCTCCAAAGCACCCAAGCAAACTTTTCCCCGCGATTATTTTGCCGTCTTCCGATTTCCTCTAACTCTATTAGGGGCCCGCGTAGGGCCCCTTTAACATATTTTTCGTAGTAATTTCAGCAATTATCTTACATTATTCGTTAAGACCGCCACCCTCCCGATTCATGTATCTACGGAAAGGTTGCACGAAGGAGTTTCGTTCGGATACGCTTTCGTTAAGAATAGATTGCGCTCCCTGGTGGTGGAATGTGGAACTAACATAACGCGATATTGTTAAAATTGGGAAATCTAACAATGCGATCTGTTTTAAACTTTGAGATAGTTCATAACACATAATCTATTATCTATTCTATTATATATATATATAAAATCTATTATCTATTCTATTATCTATTATATATATAAAATCCAAACGGAAATTTCGTTCCGAACGCCTAGATTTCGAGTTCTACTGCATGGATTTTTACGGAACTTATACCGTTAGATAGGTATTGTTTCAGGGAAGGTTTTAAGCTATAACACATTATTCTACCTATATTAGTTTTAGAATTATGATGGAAAATTCTGTTATTTTGGGCGATAAGGTTACCATTTTATTTCTTGGCGAAATTCATCGTTGATAAAAAAAAATTGAAACGGCTATTAAACCTCGAAAAATAAAAGAAAAACTGTTACTAATTTTATTTAAATGAAAAAAAAAAGAAAAAAAGAAAAAGAAAATCCGTTTCAATGAGTGATAATATTAAAAAACGGAAACATTTAATCAAAACCTGAAAGAAATACAATGGAATCGAATGCTTAAATTTCAGTGTGAATCTCTGCCACACATACATATTGTAAAATAATTTCATACTTTTTAAAATGTTTTTCGCCGTAATTCCGAAAGCATGTGATATTTATAAACTCGAACTCAGATCAACGAATATTACCCATTTTATATAAGCAAATATTATCTATTGTTTATTTCATTTTTTCTCAAGTCATATCGCCAATTTCATTTATAGGAAAATTCACAGATTCGAAATCTAGGAAATAAAGATAATTTTTAAGGAAATTTATGTTTTAATACGTTATTACTATCGAAAAATTCAACATTTTGAAAAAAAAAATACAAGTCTTTTGTAATTCGTCATTTCTTCTTCGTCTTTCTTCGTACTTTCTCCTCTGTTATGTAATATTTCAAATGATATTGGACTAATTTTCGATCATCGATTCACCGCAAAATGGAATATCTAATATAGTATATAAAATAAAGTCTGGATTAGGTGACTAATTAACGCACAGCGCAAACTACTGAACCTAAAATCTTGAAAATCGTGGTAAAAATACTTCTTATGACATAGACTTCTGCTAAGAAAGGACTTTCTAAAGTGTCACCCCTAATGGTTTTTGCACGTGGAGGGGAAAAAAATCGAATATAAAAATTATGCGTCAAATGATAGCATATTATAATGTAGTTTTGTATGCTGAATCGAATGCTACCAAATAAATTTTTATAAGCCAACAGTTCATGGCACATTTCATATTTTTCTAATTTGGCGGTGTCTTTGGCATCTAAACCTCAAAATATCTATCATTACATCCGTTACTCTAGCAACGGAAAAAATTCAAATCAACCCTTTTGGCTAAAAAATAAAAACGGCTCTATGAGTTTGAAATAAAAATGCAAGCATCTTAATTTTTTTTTTTTTAAATAGTGATTTTATGTAAAATAAAAGGAAAAAAATTACTGAGAATTTAGCGTTATAAAACAAAAATGGAAAATGCACTACTTAGATATTCCGTCGACCAAAAATTTATCGTCAAACTATAAGATTAAATGCCAATAATGGTTGATCGTAAATATCAAATTCACTTGAATTTAAACAAGCTACACGTGTTTACGTCATCAAGTGATTTTAATTTCGACGTTTTATTTGTATTTTTATTAATGTTATACTAATTTATTTGTTATTTCGTTATTTAAAATAAAGATTATGTCAATTTATATAATTTGGCGAATGGTTTGGCGATTTATATAATTTGGCGAATGGTTTGGCGATTTATATAATTTGGCGAAATTGGTCGACGGGATAACAAGTAGTACCAATGAAAATATTTAAGTATGAAAGCAATGTTTGTAACGACTTAAAAATTATTTTCATATATATAAACTCGGTTTATGGCGTCAGATGCCGTCATCCGAAGAATCTACAAAAGTCTTTTTCCATTTTTTCCGGTCATAGGTTCCTCAATGAAAGAAATTGGAATTGGAATAATATTGTGCGATTTATAAATTGCTCCTCGATAAGAAGAAAAAAAGGTTACATTTATAACAACCGTGCGCACATTTCGCTGATAGCATTTTTAAAATTCCCAGTAGCAGTAGTTACATTTTGCGTATGTAAATTAAAAATATTTTTTTGTTTTTAATTATGGCATTATTTCCTGTTATTGTTTATCTTTTCAGTTTTTTAAATGAAATTAGTATAAGGCATGCATTTTAAATGAAATGAGTGAAAGGTTTGTGTTTTAAATGAAAATAATAAAATAAGAATATGCTATGAAAACAATCTTTATTGATTTATTATCTGCGCCCGGCTGACATAAAAATATCACAAAAGCCACATATTCACTTTTCTTCGAGTAGTTGCTCATGAGAATTTAAGTTAACCTTCCGTATTCGGATACTTAACATATTGGTGTATTAGCTTTAATGTTGAAAGCATCGTTTATGTTTGAAGCGAAAACTTTACTATTACACAAAATCGCATCATCATCATCTACTATATATTTACAACGGAAATTTGTATTTCATTCCGATTGTTTATAATACTATCGTAGGATATACCACAATTAGTTAGGTAATAATTTTGGAAAGGTTTTAGTGTATACATATTGTTCAAGGGTACTTAGTTATAGAGCAACAGTAAAAGTTCAAAAATTAAGTGAACCTGATTATGAAAGTTTAGCCTTTTTAAAAAAATCTACAGACCATATTTTGTTACAAGTGGCCCTGTTGCATGACTTTTAGGAATGGTGTTAGTATATACGATTTCATTATATGTTGATTAGTTACAGAGGTATTAATTCCTGTTGTCATAACGGTCTCATTACCCGACCATAAGTGCGCTGTTTATAATCAACTAAAACAATTACTTCTTAATTGCTAAATTTTGTCCAACGCTTAAGATAACATTATATCGCAATGGCGTTCGCATCGTTTTCAGTGATGAGCAAGGTCAAGCTGAAGATCCATATTGTTTAAAATACAAGTTCAAATTCACCATTTAGTTTAATCCAAAGTCCATTTGGAAATATTGACCAGCGCAGCGGGCATAGCCTGCTAGTCTATTATATATATAAAATCCAAACGGAAATTTCGTTCCGAACGCCGAGATTTCGCGTTCTACCGCATGGATTTTGACGGAACTTATACCGTTAGATAGGTATCGTTTCAGGGAAGGTTTTAAGCTATAACACATCATTCTACCTAGATTAGTTATAGAATTATTACGGAAAATTCTGTTATTTTGGACTTTGTTACTTCATATTTCCTTAAATATCTGGTCTCCTATTGGTCGTAGAGCTTAGATCTCGCGCCAAAAGTAGCTCCGAAGCACCCAAGCAAACTTTTCCCCGCGATTATTTTGCCGTCTTCCTATTTCCTCTAACTCTATTAGGGGCCCGCGTAGGGCCCCTTTAAAATATTTTTCGTAGTAATTTCAGCAATTATCTTAAATTATTGGTTAAGACCGCCACCCTTCCGATTCATGTATCTACGGAAAGGTTGCATGAAGGAGTTTCGTTCAGATACGCTTTCGTTAAGAATAGAGTGCGCTCCCTGGTGGTGGAATGTGGAACTAACATAACGCGATATTGCTAAAATTAGGAAATCTAACAATGCGATCTGTTTTAAACTTTGAGATAGTTCATAACACATAATCTATTATCTATTCTATCTATTCTATCTATTATATATATAAAATCCAAACGAAAATTTCGTTCCGAATGCCTAGATTTCGAATTCTACTGCATGGATTTTAACGGACCTTATACTGTTAGATAGGTATTGTTTCAGGGAAGGTTTTAAGCTATAACACATCGTTCTACGTAGGTTAGTTATAGACCTATGACGGAAACTTCTGTTATTTTGTGCGAAAGGGTTACCATTATTTTATTGGCGATGAATTTTTTGATAAATGAATTGAAATGACTGAACATCGCGGAAAAAAAAACTGTTACTAATTTTATTTAAAAGGAAAAAAAAGAAAAGAAGAGAGAAAATGAAAAAAAAAATGACGAGTGGTAATATTGGAAAATATTGAATTTAAACATGAAAGAGAATGTTCGTAATGCTTAAAAATTTATTCAATATGAAAGATTGCAGTTTTAAACTATATTTGGCAATTTATCTCTTGCGTCCGGTTAAATAAAATGCATCAGAAAATTTTATAAAATAATATCTGAGTGACAATTTTGTTTTTGTTTTTGATTTCTTTTAAATTTACTTTTTATTTTTATTTAACTCGACCATCATGTGACATACAGAAGAAACTAGCAGATGTAATCATAAAAATGACGATACTTGTGAGTTACATATTGTATGTTTTTTGCGATTTCATTTTATCGCCAAACGATTTAATTTTAAGCCAAAAATGCATGAGCGTGCCATCGGTTTGAGCAACGTTCACAATATTGGTTATTTCTCAATAAACGACAGCATTTTCTCGAAATACCCAATTCTACTTATATATATATATATATATATATATATATATATAATTCAAATGGAAATTTCATTCCCGCTGCTTATAACTCGAGTTCTGCTGAACGTACTCTGTTAGGTAATTTTTCGGGGAATTTTTTAGTACATAACACGTCGTTCTACGTTTCTTGGTATTGAATTATGGTTTAAAGATCTTTAATGAGATGAACCTGATAATGGAAAATTAGCTTCTTTAAATGATTCTGCCCAATGTATTTCGATGGAACTTGGACTGTTAATTAGATAATTTTCCTGGGGCGTTTTCTCTATACAACATGCCCTTCTATATTGTTCAGCCATACCGTTTTTGGGAAAATTCTGTAGTCTGGTGTACGCAATTATCACAATAGCCTTTTTAAAAATTAAAATAAACGGTTTTTGTTAGAATTTGCATTATTAGTTTGACAATTTTTCAGAGATAGTTTTAGTATATAATATATTGTTCGACACTGTTTAGTCATAGAGCAATGGGTTAAATTCTGTAATTTTCCAATATAGCTGCGAGTTGGAAAAAATGGGCTTGGCGAGACAAGGAAAGTTTTCATCCATATTTTCTGTTCAGTAATTAGATAATTTATTTACTATAAAGAATACATTTATCTCTTTTTTACATAAAAACAGAAGTAAATTGTATATAAATAACAAAAATATTAATATTCATAAATAAAAATTTATATAGGAATATATATATGAATACATATTTTAAAAAGCTTAATGTTCATTTTATTTGTTTTTATAGCTGTTCATATCATTTGGCCACAAATCTCACTTTCTTAAGCCCGAATTGCGCCAAGCTTTTTAACATCTAACAGTACCCATTGATCTTAAAATCAGGAAAATTGGAAAGTAGATGTCGTTTGTAGAGTATGCCTAAATTACGGAGATAAATTACGTTATCGAATCCATAGACAATTGGCATATTTGGTACCGATAAGTTACATAATTGAGTCTACTGACAATTGGCGTATTTTACCTGGCGTGGTTTGGCGCATAATTAACTTAGGAAAAGGTTTAAACTGATTCTGTGTTTTTAAAGCGGAGCTATTCTATAACCGAATTAACACAGAATTAGCGTGATTTGAAAGAAAACTTTTTGGCGACCTTTTCCTATTTTTACGTTATATCAACACCATACCATATTGTACGCTATCACGCCATTTATTTCAATCCTAAATGTGCAAAATTTTTTGGTAATTTACAGTATAGGGATCTTGGCGAAACAGAGAAAATAGCCTTGACGGAGAGAAAATTTGGAAACATATTTTCTGGTAACCTATTCACTGTTTCATTTCATATAAACAAGCATTTTTTTCTGTTTATACAATTTATTTAACACAAAGATGCAATTAATCTAATTTTAATTAGAAACAAAAGTAATTTGTATATAAAAAACATTTATAATATACATATATAAACAAACAAAAATTTTCATCAAGTTTGTTTTCTTAACTGTTTATATCAATTGGCAATAAATCTCACTCTCTGATGCACGAATAGCGCCAAGCTTTAAAAAAAACGCCAAGGCGCCTGTAGTGGAAAGGAAAAGTACCAAATTTTATTGCAAACGATGCCAAACTTTGGGGTTTGATTTTTATTGAACGCGAATTTCTTTTGGCTTTAATTATTATTTATTCGTAACACTGAAAAAAATTCTAATTTACTATTTTTTGAAGGTGGAAGTATTTTTTATTATCAAGTAAAATTAAGTTATAACTTCATTTGTCGCAGAATAAAACATGGAAATGTTTACTGCAGTGCCAAGAGACACTTAAAATGTCATGCGCGTAGTTGGCGATTTTGAAAAAAAAATTATAATATCGGAACCCACAGCAAATTGGCTCATTTTAACGACAATGTTTTGGTACAAAATGAAATACATTTGTTGTAGACATAATAGTAAATCTCAATACTCGCCGATTGAAAAGTCTTTAAAATTATTCAGCAGAGACAACGAGAAATAACTTGCAGTTTCATAAATTTTAATAATCAATATTCTTATCTATCTATCTATCTACTTCTGCTTCTACTATATATACTAAAGTAAAATGGAAATGGGAAATTCGTCCCGGTTGCATATAACTTGAGCTCACCTGAATGGATTTTGATCATAATGATAGTTAGATAATTTTCCAGGGAAGATTTTAGTATATAAAATATCGTTCTACGTTGCTTATACATACAATTATGTTTTAAAGTTATATAATCAGACGAACCCGATCATGAAAGATTAACCTTTTTAAAAGATTAAGCCGAATTGATTACGATTGAATTTTCACTGTTAGTTAAATAATTTTTCAGGCAGAGTTTTAGTATATACTATACCCTTCTGCATTGCTTAATAATAGAGGTGTGGTGGAAAGTTCTATAATCAGTTGAACTCGATTATGAAAGTTTAACATTTTTTAAAGTTCTACAGAACGGATTTTGATAGGAATTTCATTTTAGTTAGATATCTATTCAGACATGGTTTTAGTATTTTGCATATTGTTCTACGTTCCTTAGTCATAAAGTAATGGCGGAAAGTTCCATAATCATATGAAACCGATTATGAAAGATTAGACATTTCAAAACGTTCTAGATGGCGGATATTGATAATACTTTCTTTGTTGATAAGACAATGTTTGCGGAGGTTTTAGTTTATTACGCATCATTCTACGTTGCTTAGTTACAGAATTATGGGGGAAAGTTCTATAATCAGATGGATCCCTTATGAAAGATCAACCTTTAAAAAAAGTTTTACTGGGTGGATTTTGTCCGTTTGTTTGTTTCCATTATTACAAGTAGTTATATAATTTTTCAGGGTTTGTTTTATTGTATTGCGTATTGTACTATCTTTCTTCACCAATCCTACTGTTATTGATCAACTAAAAGGTTTAAGACCTTAATAGCTGAAAATTTGTCTACACATTAGAAAATATAATAGCACATTGGCGTTTTTATCGTTTTCAGCAGTGCGAAAGGACATTCCAGGTAAGGTTCCATATTGCTTTAAATCACAATGTCAAATTCAATGATACATTTTGTTTAATTCAAGGTTCATTTGGATAAGCAGACCAGCGTAGCGGGCATAGCCTGCTAGTATATATATAAAATCCAAACGGAAATTTCGTTCCGAACGCCTAGATTTCGAGTTCTACTGCATGGATTTTTAAGGGGGTCATTGTTCCAGGGAAGGTTTTAAGCTATAACACATCATTCTACCTATATTATTTATAGAAGTATGACGGAAAGTTCTGTTATTTTGGGCGATAAGGTTTACCATTTTATTTCTTGGCGATAAAAAAAAAATTTGAAACAACTATTACACCTCAAAACATAAAAGAAAAAACTGTTACTAATTTTAATAAAAAAAAAAGGAAGGAAGAAAAAATTCGTTTTAATGAGTGATAATACTAAAAAAAGAAAATATTTAATTTAAACATGAAAGGGAATGTTCGTAATGCTTAAAAACTTACTCAGTTAAAATATTGCAATTGAAATAAGATTTGGCTCTTTATCTTTTGCGTCAGGTTAAGAAAAATGCATCTGAAAAATTGATAGGATGATACAAGGAAGTTTCAATAAGTGCATGCTCAGAAATATTTGAAAAAATTATATAGTATTCTTCTCATAAGGAATATATAGAATATTCTTCTCGTGACATATAATATGTTTATAAAAAAAAATCCGCAGAACCTC
This sequence comes from Maratus speciosus, assembly GCA_963932465.1. Lineage (NCBI taxonomy): Eukaryota > Metazoa > Arthropoda > Arachnida > Araneae > Salticidae > Maratus > Maratus speciosus. Next base: position 373,277,483 of record OZ010788.1, on the reverse strand, counting down.
GATTTAACGTTTGTAAAAAATAATGAAAATTTAATTTTTTTGACGATTTAATGCTGGTTGGCGGCACAATAAAATTCTGAATGATACATTTTTTTATGATAAATAATTTTTTAGTAAAACTTTTTCTACTCTTCATACGAGGGTAGTTAGATTAAGTTTAATACATTTTTATTACTACAGTTTTGTCATATACCTTTATATATGTATATATTAAAATTTTATTATCGTAATTATACGGTTTAAAACAAAATTTCAGTTTATTAATTTTTTTTTCCATATTCAAAATTAATGCCCGATTCGGAACATTGGCAATTTGACATCGATAGTGTTAGTGTCAGAAACAAGAAATGAAGGTTATTGTTGCCATAGAAGCAAGTATTTAATGTAAAAGGTTTAATCGTAGCATTTTTAATTAGCCAGCTACTTTTAAAACAAATTTAAAACGGTACTACTCGATTATGACGTCGAAAAAATAACTATCACCAAACTATAAGATAAATGCCAATAATAACTGATCGTAAATTTTACATTCACTTGACATTAAACACGGTACACGTGTTTGTTGCGTCATCAAGTGATTTTTAATTTCACTCCTATTTGTAATTTTACTAATGTTTACAAATATATTTATTCTTCCGTTGTTTAAAATAAAAATGTTGTCAATTTGTATAATTTGGCGAGCAGTTTGGCAATTTGTATAATTTGGCGAAGCGTTTGGCAATTTATATAATTTGGCGAAATCGGTTGAGTGAATAATCAAATAGTACCCTTAAAATGTTTCCAGCCGGTGAAGCCATGTAAAATTAAATAACTACTGCAACATGCAATTTGTATATATATTATATACGCTTAAAGATAAAAAAATAATACGCTAATCCTTCGTTTAAGTTTAAATTCATTGAGTTTTAGGCATTTAAACACTTTTTTAACAAGCAATTTTCAAATGCATTTAAATATCTTGCATTTGGAAGGGAAATGTGTTGGCTAGCCAAATAGCGTAGAAGGTTCGTCTTTTTAGCGCCAAATACTCGAATATATATAGATTTTTTTCAGATTTTTACTGGGATTCCGCGCCAAATTTGACTGATGTTTTACTACACACATGAGTAGTTTTAAAAGCATTTTTCTTTTCAAAATAATTTGAGTATGCTCTTTAAGGAGACCTTCCTTGTGGTAACAATTTTGTTTTTGATTTGTTCTTTTTTATTTCTAACTCTTCCATCATGTGACTTACAGGCGAAACTAGCAGATGTAATTGTAAAAATGACGGTACTTATGATTTACAAGTTATATGTTTATTTGTGATTTTTGAGTTCACTTTTGTCGCCAAACAATTTGATTTTAAGCCAGAAAGATGTAAGCGTGAATTGGGTTCAAGCAATGTTTACAATAAAGGTGATTTTGTAAGTGTACGAAAGCATTTTTTGAGTATTTTCTAAAATTCAAATGTACAATATATAAATAGCAATTAATATTTTAAAAATTGATATTTTAATCTTAGTATAAATGTCTCCCACACACGGACATACATACTGTAAAATATTTTAGTTTTAGACATTTAAAAAATTTCTCATCATACTTTACTCTGAAAGCATGTCGGTTTGTTTTTCCCAAATGTGTGACTTTTATAACATCGAAGCCAGATTAGCTAATATTGTCCATTCTTTTTAAAATTAAAAAAAACATATCCCCAATTTCCCTTATACAAACGTTCAATGCTTGCAATATTAGGTAGTAAAGATTATTCTTAAGAAAATGTGAGCAATTATGCGTTATCTCTATCACGAAAAAAGACATTTTGCAATAAAAATTGCTTTCTGAAATAACTTTTTGATATTTCATTCCATTCGTCATTTTTAGTGTTTCGTTCATCTGACGAAACCCTATTCGTCTCGCTCCTCTGTCTGTCTGTCCGTCTGTCTGTCCGTCACAGAGCCCGTTCGCAGAAACTATACATGTTGGAGACTTGAAATTTTGCATACTTATAGATGAACACCACACATCATACGACAAATCATAAAATTTTGAAAAAGTCTTACATTTAACCCTTTGGGCTACCACATGTGTATTTTAAACAATTCTTTCTAAGTGAGTCCCTAATTAGGTTGCATGCGTGAAATTTTGCGTACTTATAGATGGACACCTCAGATCAAACGACAAATGATAAAATTTTGAAAAAGTCGTACATTTAATCCTTTGGGCTCACACATGTATATTTTAAACAATTCTTTCTATGTCAGCCTCTAATTAGGTTGGAGGCGTGAAATTTCGCATACTTATAGCTGTACACCTCACATCAAATGACAAACCATAAAATTTTGAAAAAGTCGTAGATTTAACCCTTTGGGCTCTCACATGTGTACTTTAAACAATTCTTTCTAAGTGAGCACCTATTTAGGTTGGACGCGTGAAATTTTACACACTTATGGCTGAGCACCTCGCTTCAAACGAAAAATCATAAAATTTTCAAAAAGTCGTAAATTTAACATTTGGGCTTCCACATGTGTATTTTAAACAATTCTTTCTAAGTCAGCCCCTAATTAGATTGGAGGCGTGAAATTTCGCATACTTATAGACACCTCACATCAAATGACAAACCATAAAATTTTGAAAAAGTCGTAGATTTAACCCTTTGGGCTCTCACATGTGTATTTTAAACAATTCTTTCTAAGTGAGCCCCTAATTAGGTTGGAGGCGGGAAACTTTGCATACTTATAGCTGAGCACCTCGCATCAAACGCCAAATCATAAAAATTTCAAAAAATCGTACATTTAACCTTTTGGGCTCCCACATGTGTATTTGAACAATTATTTCTAAGTGAGACCCTAATTAGGTTGGAGGCGGGAAATTTTGCATACTTATAGCTGAGCACCTCGCATCAAACGACAAATCATAAATTTTTCAAAAAATCGTACATTTAACCCTTTGGGCTCCCACATGTGTATTTTAAACAATTCTTTCTAAGTGGGCCCCTAATTAGGTTGGAGGCGTGAAATTTTGCATACTTATAGCTGAGCCCTTCACATCAAACGGAAAACCATAAAATTTTGAAAAAGTCGTACATTTAACCTTTTGGGATCCTAAATGCGTATTTTAAACAATTCTTTCTAATTGACCCCCTATTTAGGTTGGAGGCGTGAAATTTTGCATACTTATAGCTGAACACCATCATGCGACAAATCATAAAAATTTGAAAAGTCGTACATTTAACCCTTTGGGTTCCCACATGCGTATTTTAAGCATTTCTTTCTAACTGAGCCCCTTTTAAATTGGAGATTTGAAATTTTGCATACTTATAGCAGAACACCTGAAGCCTGGCGACAAATCATAAAATCTTGATAAAGTGTTACGTTTAAACGTTTGAGCTACCACATACGTATTTTAAGCAATTCTTTCTATTCAGATCACATGACAAATCATAAAATTTTCAAAAAGTATTATATTATTTACTCCACCGGCCTCTAACTTGTGTATTTTAAGCAATTTTTCTAACCTCCGCTCTTTTCACCTGGGGAGAACTTTTCCAACTTTTGCCGACACCCCTTTGACCATTCTTTCATATTATGCACCATAGCCTTACATATTTTAGTTCCACTTTTTACCGCCAGGGGCGCCTACTTATCTCGGGTGCTATGGGCCCAATCTCTTCGACTAATATATATACGGATAGTATGTAAAACGGAGTTTCGTTCGGATACAGGTTTGTTTAGAATAGAGTGCGCCCCTGGTTGCGAAATGTGGAACTAACAGATTTTTTAAAAGGATAAAGTGTTTTGAAAGGAATATTAAACGAAACCCTCTGTGCGATCTGTGATCACACTTACCCACTTGTTTTATTTTTCATATCTTCCCTTCTTTTAAAAATGTTATAAAAAGACATTGGATGAATCTTCCGTAATCAGCCACCTTAAAATTGGCGAATTTACTGTATAATGTTGGAAGATTCGTCTATATTTGAAAGGAACCGTGGACGTATAAATCCGATTTCAGAAGATTACGCGAAATTTGTACTTTTAGTAATTAGCGATTAGTAAATTTATGTTTTTTTAGTATGGAGCAAACGGACAAAAGAAGATTTACTAATTGATATGTTTCATGTGCAGTTATTTTACTATCATTAAAAAAGAATTAATTTGAATGTACAAAAAAAGTTTTTCAAATGCCAAAGGCGGCCAATGAAACAATATTTTTTCATTTAGCTTAGGTTTTTTAAAAAAAAAGTACCTCAAATTCAATTAAAATTACAATCATTATAAAATTTTGGCTGATGCACAGCCCGAGCAGCTGATCATAGTGACAAATTTTAGGTTTGTTTTACTATCTATCTATTTATATAAAATCCAAGTCTCTGTGTGTCCCTCACTATTCCGGTAGGACCGCCTCATTGAAATGAGTAATTGTTGAAAAATATTAATGCAGGGTTACCACAGTAACGCAAAATGTTAGCCAACTTGGCGATAGCTGGCTAATTTGGCGAAATTCCCATTTAAAACCATTAATCTTTCATAATGGAGGTCACCGAAATTTAATTTAAACTCCACTCTTTTAAGATATTTTTTCGAAATCTATGGGTGATAATTTAAAGTACATCTTTACATCTTCCTCCTGATGCTACTAATAAAATAACCGCCAATAGACAACGGTGTACTGTGTAAGCTCCTAAATGCGCGATTTTATCGTGCTTTAGGTACTTTTCCAGTATAGGTGCCTTGGCGAAAAAGGAAATTTGGTAACATATTTTCCGGTAACCTATTCACTGTTTCATTTTATATACACACGCATTTTTTTCGATAATTATACGATTTATTTAATATAAAAAAGCCGTTTCCCTAATTTTATACAGAAACAGATGTAATTTGTAGATAAAAACATCAATAATATACATATAAAGCAAACAAAAACGCTCATGAATTTTGTTTTCATAGCTGTTTATATGATTTGACAACAAATCTCGATATTTTTCCGTTATACGGACACCATGCCAAAATGTATGCTAATGCGCCAATTATTTCAAAATGCTAAAAGATATTTGTAATTTTATGCCAGCTGTTTAATATGATTTTATTTTATTGCTTTATTTTATAGCAGTTATTTGTTCACTTATTTTAAGTATATATTTGTGATTTGATGAAATAGTTCGTAAAAGTCTGGAATTTTCAAATGTTATATTTTTTAAATGCTCACTTTAGTATCGACAATGGTTTTTCTTTTATTTTTCAAATGCTTCAATTCACGATTTTGCGCCAACTATTACGCTTGGAGACAATGGTGCCCGCATAACGGAAAAGTACCCAAATCTCACTTTCTGATGCCCAAATTACACTAAGCTTTTTTTAAAAAATGCCAAAGCCCCTACAGTGGAAATGTACCAAACTGTCTATTATTTTGCGCTATCCGTGTTATAGTTTGTACTATATGCAAGGGGAGTGGAGCGAAGATTTTAGACATTAAATATTAAAGTTTCGGCACAGATGTCATATACGCCCCATATTGGCGCGATTTTTTTCTGACGCCAATGTCATATACACAACGTGTACTTAACTGGCACCAAAGTGTCGTAATTTTGCTTGATATGGTAATCCGGATGTTGTTGTTTATGCTGTTGATGTTTTCGCCAAATTGGCGTCGGAAAAAAATCCCGCCAATATATGATAACGTATATGACAATTGTGCCAAAGTTTCTACAAAGCAGTATAAGACTAAAAAATTAAGAATTAAATAAATGCAAAATAAGACTAAAGAAGAAAGAAAAATCATGCGTTAAGCATAGAATATGAAACACTTTCCAACACATCCTAAATGCTTTAACAAAACTTCGTTATTTAGGGAAATAAGGTAAATAAGATAACGTTACTTCTTAGATATCCCGTCGACCAATTTCGCCAAATCATATAAATCGCCAAATCAATAGTAAAACATTAATAAAAATACAAATAAAACGTCGAATTAATGGTTTTATTGGCCATTATTGGCAATTAATTAATTAATTAATGGCAATCATTTTTGGCAATTAATCTTACAGTTTGGCGACAGTAATTTGGTCGACGAGATAACTAAGAAGTGCCAAGATAACTAAGTAAACATTTTGGAAAACGCATAAAAAAAATTAAAAATTGATTTCAGCAGTTACCGTCCATAGCCAATAGTACCGTTATTACATGCCACTATTTAGCTAAAATTTAATTTAAACTACTCTTAAAACTACTGAAATCACATTTCCAGATATTATAATCCATAGACGGTTATGTATCCAATTCTTTGCGTGACCCTGTATATCATTTTATCTATATTCTACAAACATTTCGTAGGAAATTAAATGCAGTTCAGCGTAAAAATGCATAACTCCTTTAAAAACCACCTTTAAGCAATTTACTCTCATACTCAGTAACCCTTACGAATTCTTTTGTGTAGCCCTGAATATGAACTGTAGCATTTATACACACAGTATAGTATGCATAAATGTAGTGAAACATAAAAGCGCATATCATAATTAAAAATGCATTTATAGCAATCATTGCTTATGTACAATACTTCGGAGAAAAGATTCTTGGCGAGAAAGAAGTTTGCCAACGTATTTTCTGGCAAACTATTTACTGCTTCATACTCAAAAGCAATTTTTTCCATATGTATACAATTTGGCTCAGATGTCATGGCGCGATTTTTTCCGACGCCAATTTGGCGAAAACATCAACAGCATAAACAACATTCGGGTTACCATTACAAGCAAAATAACGACACTTTGGCGCCAGTTAAGTACCCGGTGCGTATATGACATCGGCGTCAAAAAAAAAAATATATATCGCGCCAATATGGACGTATATGACATTTGTGCCGACAATTTAATATAAAAATTTACCCATTACATTTACTATTTACCCATTTTTATAAAGAAACAGAAGTAATTTTTGCACAGATGTCATATACGCATGGGGGTTGGCGTGATTTTTCTATGACGAATACCAGTTACTTATATATTTTTCAATTATTTGCTATCATTTTGAAAAGGAAATAACTATAAATAAATAACAGTTTGAATAATAAATATAGAACAAAGCAGTTTATATAATTAAAAAACAGAAAATAAAAGTAAATAAACAATTTATTAATAAATAAAAAACAATAGCCGGGTTACCATAGCAGGCAAAATAACACAATTTTGGCGCCAGTTAGGTATCCAGGTTCATATCTGAAATCTGTGCCGTAATTTGTATATAAAAAAAATTATATATATTTAGAAACAATTTTTTATGCATATAAGTGCATATATAAACAATGATAAAAGGGTACAGATGTCATATTCGCCCCATATTGGCACGATTTTTTTCTGTCGCCAATATCATATAGGCAACAGGTACTTAACTTGCGCCAAAGTGTCGTTATTTTGCTTGATGTGGTAACCCGGATTATGTTGTTTATGCTGTTGATGTTTTCGCCAAATTAGCAACCGAAAAAAATCGCGCCAATATGGGGCGAATATGACATCTGTGCCGATAAAAGTTCATTAGATTTGTTTTCATAGCTGTTTATATATTTTCGCAACATATCTCACTTTCTGATGCCCGAATCGCGCTGAGCTTTTTTTAAAAATGCGCTATAATGGAAAAGTACTTAAATAAGTAATTAACAGAAAAAACAAATTTTTCAAACTAAAACTTTTTATTTCGAGATCAAAGCATTGTTTTTAATTTCGATTAAAAATACATATATCCTTGGATAACTTCAATTGAAATTAGTTTCCCAGCTTAATATCTCATTTCATAAACCTCAACAAACACAAGTGATTCATTCATCGTGAAACGTCAAAAATATTAAATCATTGAGGTAATCATTCACAAAATAAGTTCTCCAACAATCAATGGGCAATATTCTAATGACGTCATAGTAGGTAAAATGGTGGCGGTATAGTTTGTTTATGGTTTGTAATCACAAAGATTTAATTTTGCAATGTCTCTTAGTTACATTATTTTATTGTCATATTTATGAGCTCAGAACAAAAGCCTATTTTTTCATTATTTAGTTATTAAAGACGGAAAAAAATCATAAATGCATGATTTGAAAATTTTAAATAATTTTTTTTTCTTAATACTAAAAAATAACATCGGGAAGTAACAGCGAGTTTAAGTTAAATAAGTTTAACTGTTTAATTCTGTTGTAATATTCAAAATAACTGTATTTATTAGATTTCAGTACTCAACATCAGGGCCCGATTAAACTTCAAATGTCATTTCAGGTCATTTCATGTCATTTCAGAATCTTTCTTTTGGAGAAGCTTTTCTAAATTCCATATATACATGGAAAATTTTCAGTGTTAGAAATATTATTCCTAGGACTGACATAACACGAGAACGGCCTGCAATTTTACACAAGTTTTTGAAAGCTACTTTATATCAGAAATTTTACTAAAAACTGGTTACTTTTTTGTTATAGCGGCCCACACTATTAGGATTATGACAAGTTGCAGCCAATTTCGCCAACGTCGTATCCAAGATCGTGAAGCACACACATATAATACCATATAATACCATTTCATGAAATCGTATACGATAATTTAATAGTTTTTAACCTTACTTCAAGTGTGTTATTTATTTATTTTTAAGGATCAACAATCTAAATTGTCCAATATATGAATTTAAAAAAAATGTAAACAAAGATTGAATAGACATGACCGCAAAAAGCCTCAAATCTGCATAACACTTGGAACCAAACTGTGCAGATTAGTGGTCTTCTACTGTAGACACTTTTTCATAAATGTGTTTCGTTCTTAAAATGTGTCATTTTCATCTATCACTGCGGAACAAGCAAGAAAACCCATATTCTTGCACATGAGTTGTATATATCTTTATATCTAAATTTCTGTCATTTTTGACGGGCTACCTTTCTAGTTATATATATATAATCCAAACGGAAATTTCGTTCCGAACGCCGAGATTTCGAGTTCTACCGCATGGATTTTGACGGAACTTATACCGTTAGATAGGTATCGTTTCAGGGAAGGTTTTAAGCTATAACACATCATTATACCTAGATTAGTTATAGAATTATTACGGAAAATTCTTTTATATTGGACTTTGTAACTTCATATTTCCTTAAATATCTGGGCTCCTATTGGTCGTAGAGCTTAGATCTCGCGCCAAAAGTAGCTCCGAAGCACCCAAGCAAACTTTTCCCCGCGATTATTTTGCCGTCTTCCGATTTCCTCTAACTCTATTAGGGGCCCGCGTAGGGCCCCTTTAACATATTTTTCGTAGTAATTTCAGCAATTATCTTACATTATTCGTTAAGACCGCCACCCTCCCGATTCATGTATCTACGGAAAGGTTGCACGAAGGAGTTTCGTTCGGATACGCTTTCGTTAAGAATAGAGTGCGCTCCCTGGTGGTGGAATGTGGAACTAACATAACGCGATATTGTTAAAATTGGGAAATCTAACAATGCGATCTGTTTTAAACTTTGAGATAGTTCATAACACATAATCTATTATCTATTCTATTATATATATATATAAAATCTATTATCTATTCTATTATCTATTATATATATAAAATCCAAACGGAAATTTCGTTCCGAACGCCTAGATTTCGAGTTCTACTGCATGGATTTTTAAGGAACTTATACCGTTAGATAGGTATTGTTTCAGGGAAGGTTTTAAGCTATAACACATTATTCTACCTGTATTAGTTTTAGAATTATGACGGAAAATTCTGTTATTTTGGGCGATAAGGTTACCATTTTATTTCTTGGCGAAATTCATCGTTGATAAAAAAAAAATTGAAACGGCTATTAAACCTCGAAAAATAAAAGAAAAACTGTTACTAATTTTATTTAAATGAAAAAAAAAGAAAAAGAAAATCCGTTTCAATGAGTGATAATATTAAAAAACGGAAACATTTAATCAAAACCTGAAAGAAATATTTGTAATGCTTAAAAATTAATTTAATAAGAAATATTACACTTGATACGCAATATTTGGCTCTTTATCGCTTGCGTTAGATATGGAAACGAATCAGAAAATTTGATTAGATGAAATTTTAACGACATTTTCTTTCTGTTCTGCTCTTTTATTTTTTTCTTTATATCTAATTGTCCCATCACGTGACTTAAAGAAGAAACAAGCAGATGTAATTGTGAGTCACATGTGTAATTACTATTTGTTTCTTTACAATTTTTGATTTTTCTTTTGTCGCCAAACGATGTGATTTTAAGCCAAAAATGCATAAGCGTGACATTAGCTTGAGGATGTTCTCACAAATGGTGTTTTTTTAGGTGAAAGAGATCATTTTTTGAGTACATTTTCATATTCAATTGTAACTTATATAGATATCAGTTAATATTTTAAAAATGGAATCGAATGCTTAAATTTCAGTGTGAATCTCTGCCACACATACATATTGTAAAATAATTTCATACTTTTTAAAATGTTTTTCGCCGTAATTCCGAAAGCATGTGATATTTTAAAACTCGAACTCAGATCAACGAATATTACCCATTTTATTTAAGCAAATTTTATCTATTTTCTCAAGTCATATCGCCAATTCCATTTATAGGAAAATTCACAGATTCAAAATCTAGGAAATAAAGATAATTTTTAAGGAAATTTATGTTTTAATACGTTATTACTATGGAAAAATTCAACATTTTGAAAAAAAAATTACAAGTCTTTTGTAATTCGTCATTTCTTCTTCGTCTTTCTTCGTACTTTCTCCTCTGTTGTGTAATATTTCAAATGATATTGGACTAATTTTCGATCATCGATTCACCGCAAAATCGCATATCTAATATAGTATATAAAATAAAGCCTGGATTAGGGGACTAATTAACGCACAGCGCAAACTACTGAACCTAAAATCTTGAAAATCGTGGTAAAAATACTTCTTATGACACAAACTTCTGCTAAGAAAGGATTTTCTAAAGTGTCGCCGCTAATGGTTTTTGCACGAGGAGGGGAAAAAAATCGAATATCAAAATTATGCGTCAAATGATAGCATATTTTAATGTAGTTTTGTATGCTGAATCGAATGCTACCAAATAAATTTTTATAAGTCCAACAGTTCATGACACATTTCATATTTTTCTAATTTGGCGGTGTCTTTGGCATCTACACCTCAAAATATTTATCATTACATCCGTTATTCTAGCAACGGAAAAAATTCAAATCAACCCTTTTGGCTAAAAAATAAAAACGGCTCTATGAGTTTGAAATAAAAATGCAAGCATCTTAATTTTTTTAAAAAATAGTGATTTTATGTAAAATAAAAGGGAAAAAATTACTGAGAATTTAGCGTTATAAAACAAAAATGGAAAAGGTACTACTTAGATATTCCGTCGACCAAAAATCTATCGTCAAACTATAAGATTAAATGCCAATAATGGTTGATCGTAAATATCAAATTCACTTGAATTTAAACAAACTACACGTGTCTACGTCATCAAGTGATTTTAATTTCGACGTTTTATTTGTATTATTATTAATTTTATACTAATTTATTTGTTATTTCGTTATTTAAAATAAAGATTATGTCAATTTATATAATTTGGCGAATGGTTTGGCGATTTATATAATTTGGCGAAATGGGTCGACGGGATAACAAATAGTACCAATGAAAATATTTAAGTATGAAAGCAATGTTTGTAACGACTTAAAAATTATTTTGATATATATTAACTCGGTTTATGGCGTCAGATGCCGTCATCCGAAGAATCTACAAGAGTCTTTTTCCATTTTTTCCGGTCATAGGTTCCTCAATGAAAGAAATTGGATTTGGAATAATATTGTGCGATTTATAAATTGCTCCTCGATCAGAAGAAAAAATGGGTACATTTATAACAACCGTGCGCACATCTCGCTGATAGCATTTTTAAAATTCCCAGTAGCAGTAGTTACATTTAGCGTATGTAAATTAAAAATATTTTTTTGCTTTTAATTATGGCATTATTTTTTGTTATTGATTATCTTTTCAGTTTTTTAAATGAAATTAGTATAAGGCATGCATTTTAAATTAAATGAGTGAAAGGTTTGTGTTTTAAATGAAAAGAATAAAATAAGAATATGCTATGAAAGCAATCTTTATTGATTTATTACCTGCGCCCGGCTGACATAAAAGTATCACAAAAGCCATATATTCACTTTTCTTTGAGTAGTTACTCATGAGAATTCAAGTTAACCTTCCGTAATCGGATACTTCACATATTGGTGTATTAGCTTTAATATTGAAAGCATCGTTTATGTTTGAAGCTAAAACTTTACTATGAATTCTATTACACAAAATCGCATCATCATCATCTACTATATATTTACAACGGAAATTTGTATTTCATTCCGATTGTTTATAATACTTTCGTAGAATATACCACAATTAGTTAGGTAATAATTTTGGAAAGGTTTTAGTGTATACATATTGTTCAAGGGTACTTAGTTATAGAGCAACAGTAAAAGTTCAAAAATTAAGTGAACCTGATTATAAAAGTTTAGCCCTTTAAAAAAAAATCTACAGAACATATTTTGTTACAAGTGGCCCTGTTGCATGAATTTTAGGAATGGCTTTAGTATATACGATTTCATTATACGTTGATTAGTTACAGAGGTATTAATTCCTGTTGTCATAACGGTCTCATTACCCGACAATAAGTTTCGCTGTTTATAATCAACTAAAACAACTACTTCTTAATTGCTAAATTTTGTCCAACGCTTAAGATAACATTATGTCGCAATGACGTTCGCATCGTTTTCAGTAATGTGCAAGGTCAAAGCTGAAGATCCATATTGTTTAAAATACAAGTTCAAATTCATCATTTAGTTTAATCCAAGGTTCATTTGGAAATATTGACCAGCGCAGCGGGCATAGCCTGCTAGTCTATTATATATACCAAACGGAAATTTCGTTCCGAACGCCGAGATTTCGAGTTCTACCGCATGGATTTTTACGGAACTTATACCGTTAGATAGGTATCGTTCCAGGGAAGGTTTTAAGCTATAACACATCATTCTACCTAGATTAGTTATAGAATTATTACGGAAAATTCTATTATTTTGGACTTTGTTACTTCATATTTCCTTAAATATCTGGGCTCCTATTGGTCGTAGAGCTTAGATCTCGCGCCAAAAGTAGCTCCGAAGCACCCAAGCAAACTTTTCCCCGCGATTATTTTGGCGTCTTCCGATTTCCTCTAACTCTATTAGGGGCCCGCGTACGGCCCCTTTAAAATATTATTCGTAGTAATTTCAGCAATTATCTTAAATTATTTGTTAAGACCGCCACCCTCCCGATTCATGTATCTACGGAAAGGTTGCATGAAGGAGTTTCGTTCAGATACGCTTTCGTTAAGAATAGAGTGCGCTCCCTGGTGGTGGAATGTGGAACTAACATAACGCGATATTGTTAAAATTAGGAAATCTAACAATGCGATCTGTTTTAAACTTTGAGATAGTTCATAACGCATAATCTATTATCTATTCTATCTATTCTATCTATTATATATATAAAATCCAAACGAAAATTTCGTTCCGAACGCCTAGATTTAGAATTCTACTGCATGGATTTTGATGGAACTTATACTGTTAGATAGGTATTGTTTCAAGGTTGAAGGTTTTAAGCTATAACACATCGTTCTACGCAGATTAGTTATAGAATTATGACGGAAAGTTCTGTTATTTTGGGCGAAAGGGTTACCATTATTTTATTGGCGATGAATTTTTTGATAAATGAATTGAAATGACTGTACATCGCGGAAAAAAAAAACTGTTACTAATTTTATTTAAAAGGAAAAAAAAAGAAAAGAAGAGAGAAAATGAAAAAAAAAATTACGAGTGGTAATATTGGAAAACGAAAATATCGAATTTAAACATGAAAGAGAATGTTCGTAATGCTTAAAAATTTATTCAATATGAAAGATTGCATTTTTAAACTATATTTGGCAATTTATCTCTTGCGTCCGGTTAAATAAAATGCATCAGAAAATTTTATAAAATAATATCTGAGTGACAATTTTGTTTTTGTTTTTGATTTCTTTTAAATGCTTTTGAGCGACGTTCACAATATTGGTTATTTCTCAATAAACGACAGCATTTTCTGGAAATACCCAATTCTACTTATATATATATATATATATATATATATATATATATATAATTCAAATGGAAATTTCATTCCCGCTGCTTATAACTCGAGTTCTGCTGAACGTACACTGTTAGATAGGTAATTTTTCGGGGAATTTTTTAGTACATAACACGTCGTTCTACGTTTCTTGGTATTAAATTATGGTTTAAAGATCTTTAATGAGATGAACCTGATAATGGAAAATTAGCCTCTTTAAATGATTCTGCCCAATGTATTTCGATGGAACTTGGACTGTTAATTAGATAATTTTCCAGAGGCGTTTTCAGTATACAACATGCCCTTCTATATTGTTCAGCCATACCGTTTTTGGGAAAATTCTGTAGTCTGGTGTACGCAATTATCACAATAGCCTTTTTAAAAATTAAAATAAACGGTTTTTCATAGAATTTGCATTATTAGTTTGACAATTTTTCAGAGATAGTTTTAGTATATAATATATTGTTCGACACTGTTTAGTCATAGAGCAATGGGTTAAATTCTGTAATTTTCCAATATAGCTGCGAGTTGGAAAAAATGGGCTTGGCGAGACAAGGAAAGTTTTCATCCATATTTTCTGTTCAGTAATTAGATAATTTATTTACTATAAAGAATACATTTATCTCTTTTTTATATAAAAACAGAAGTAAATTGAATATAAATAACAAAAATATTAATATTCATAAATAAAAATTTATATAGGAATATATATATGAATACATATTTAAAAAAACTTAAAGTTCATTTTATTTGTTTTTATAGTTGTTCATATCATTTGGCCACAAATCTCACTTTCTTAAGCCCGAATTGCGCCAAGCTTTTTAACATCTAACAGTAACCATTGATCTTAAAATCAGGAAAATTGGAAAGTAGATGAAGTTTGTAAAGTATGCATAAATTAAGGAGATAAATTACGTTATCGAATCCATAGACAATTGGCATATTTGATACCGATAAGTTACATAATTGAGTCTACTGACAGTTGGCGTATGTTACCTGGCGTGGTTTGGCGCATAATTAACTTAGGAAAAGGTTTAAACTGATTCTGTGTTTTTAAAGCGGAGCTATTCTATAACCGAATTAACACAGAAGATTTGAAAGAAAACTTTTTGTTGCCCTTTTCCTATTTTTACGTTATACCAACACCATACCAAATTGTATGCTATTGCGCGCCATTTACTTCAATCCTAAATGTGCAAATTTTTTTGGTAATTTACAGTATAGGGATCTTGGCGAAACAGAGAAAATAGCCTTGGCGGAGAGAAAATTTGGAAACATATTTTCTGGCAACCTATTCACTGTTTCATTTCATATAAACAAGCATTTTTTCCTGTTTATACAATTTATTTAACATAAAGATGCAATTTATCTAATTTTAATTAGAAACAGACGCAATTTGTATATAAAAAAACATTTATAATATACATATATAAACAAACAAAAAAATTCATCAAGTTTGTTTTCTTAACTGTTTATATCAATTGGCAATAAATCTCACTTTCTGATGCCCGAATAGCGCCAAGCTTTAAAAAAAAACGCCAAGGATCCTGTAGTGGAAAAGAAAAGTACCAAATTTTATTGCATGATATTTATTGAACGCGAATTTCTTTTGGCTTTAATTATTATTTATTCGTAACAGTGCAAAAAATTTTAATTTACTACTTTTTGAAGGTGGAAGTATTTTTTATTATCAAGTAAAATTAAGTTATAACTTCATTTTTCGCTGAATAAAACATGGAAATGTTTACTGCAGTGCCAAGAGACACTTAAAATGTCATGCGCGTAGTTGACGATTTTGAAAAATAAAATATTTTATAATATCGGAACCCACAGCAAATTGGCTCATTTTAACGACAATGTTTTGGTACAAAATGAAATACATTTGTTGTAGACATAGTAGTAAATCTCAATACTCGCCGATTGAAAAGTCTTTAAAATTATTCAGCAGAGAAAACGAGAAATAACTTGCAGTTTCATAAATTTTAATAATCAATATTCTTATCTATCTATCTATCTACTTCTGCTTCTACTATATATACTAGAGTAAAATGGAAATGGGAAATTCGTCCGGGTTGCATATAACTTGAGCTCACCTGAATGGATTTTGATCATAATGATAGTTAGATAATTTTCCAGGGAAGATTTTAGTACATAAAATATCGTTCTACGTTGCTTATACATACAATTATGTTTTAAAGTTATATAATCAGACGATCCCGATCATGAAAGATTATCCTTTTTAAAAGATTCAGCCGAATTGATTACGACTGAATTTTCACTGTTAGTTAAATAATTTTTCAGGCAGAGTTTTAGTATATACTATACCCTTCCACATTGTTTAATAATAGAGGTGTGGTGGAAAGTTCTATAATCAGTTGAACCCGATTATGAAAGTTTAACATTTTTTAAAGTTCTACAGAACGGATTTTGATAGGAATTTCATTTTAGTTAGATATCTATTCAGACATGGTTTTAGTATTTTGCATATTGTTCTACGTTGCTTAGTCATAAAGTAATGGCGGAAAGTTCCATAATCATATGAAACCGATTATGAAAGATTAGACTTATCAAAAAGTTCTAGATGGCGGATATTGATAATACTTTCTTTGTTGATAAGACAATGTTTGCGGAGGTTTTAGTTTATTCCGTATCATTCTACCTTGCTTAGTTACAGAATTATGGGGGAAAGTTCTATAATCAGATGGACCCCTTATGAAAGATTAACCTTTAAAAAAAGTTTTACTGGATGGATTTTGTCCGTTTGTTTGTTTGCATTATTACAAGTAGTTATGTAATTTTTCAGGGTTTGTTTTATTGTATTGCGTATTGTACTATCTTTCTTTACCAATCCTACTGTTATTGATCAACTAAAAGGGTTAAAACCTTAATAGCTGAAAATTTGTCTACACATTAGAAAATATAATAGCACATTGTCGTTCTTATCGTTTTCAGCAGTGCTAAAGGACATTCCAGGTAAGGTTCCATATTGCTTTAAATCACAATGTCAAATTCAATAATACATTTTGTTTAATTCAAGGTTCATTTGGATAAGCAGACCAGCGTAGCGGGCATAGCCTGCTAGTCACTAATAAAGCATTACTTTGAATGCACTAATAAAGCATCACTTTAAATGTACAAAAGAAAAAAAAAAAACTTTCAAATGCCAAAGGTGGCCAATGGAACAATATTTGTTCATTTACTCTAGGTTTTTAAAAAAAGTACCTCAGATTCAAATAAAATTTCAATTATTATAAAGAAGTTCTGGCTGATGCACAGCCCGAGCAGCTGATCATAGTCACAAATTAACGTTTTTAGTTTTATTTAGGCAACAAACTGATGAATAATGACGTCTTGAAAATAAAAGCATGCATATTTCTCCGTCTTATTACGCTCATTAGAAAAATGCGGAAAAAATCTTCGGTTTGACAAAAAGATCACTACTAAAAATTTTGCATAACTAACTTTACTTATCATTTGCAAACAGTTTTGATAGTGAAAGATCTAAAAATCAATCAACAGCAATTTGACATTATTTAATGGAATGTAGTTTGGAGCGTAATTAACCCTGTTTTGTAGCTAACTCTGGTACATTTTTAGCCATCCGTTACGAACATTTCTAACGATTCACATCAAACTTGGTTGTGGATCCGATTACAGATGATTGGGGAGGTTTTATTTAATGAAAACTAGAGGTTTAGTTTTCTATTTGAATTCGTTATCGAGGTTATTTTCCTAGGTTAATAGTTGCATGATTAAAACTGGTATGTAAAAAGAAACGGCAGTTAAAATGACATTATTTTAATTTTATTCACACAATTCCGCTTTAAATATCCACTTTTACATGATTCACATATTTTAAAATATAAAAGTTAAATACTGTTTTGATTGTATTTACTCTACTGGAAATCGAAGATAAGAAACTGTAGAGAAAACCTGCCGAAAGAAGCCGTATGTTACCGAATATAATGCAACGTAGAGCGCGATTGTATTTATGTTATCAGATCAGCGCAAAGTACCAAACTGAGAAGCCCGGAGTAAAAGAACTAACAAAAGAAAGTGAATGACCCGAACATTCTTTAAGTTAAATGGTCAATCTCTGCAGTCATTGTAATTCTCTCTTTTTTAGTAGCGTGGTGATATGATCGTAATGGCCGCATTTCCCTCAAAAAGTCTACATGATGTACTAAAGAGTTGCTTCTGAATTGCACGTATTTCGTCTAACGCATCAGATAATATAATAGCGCAATTGCGTCCGATCCGTATTCAGAAAATGCGGAAGGATCTTCCAGGTGAAGGTCCATATTAATTTAAAATACAGGGTCGGATTTTCCATTTCGTTTGATTGAAGGTTTATTTGAAAAATGGTCCAGCGCAGCGGGCTCAGCCTGGTAGTATGTTTATAAAAAAATCCTCAGAACCTCGATTTAGCGTTTGTATAAAAAAATGAAAATTTAATTTTTTTGGCGATTTAATGCTGCTTGGCGGCACAATAAAATTTTGAATGATACTTTTTTTATCTTAAATAATTTTTAAGTAAAGCCTTTTCTACTCTGCATACGAAGATAGTTAGATTAAGTTTAACTTAAATAAATATATTTTTATTACTACAGTTTTGTCATACACCTTTATATGTGTATAAATTAAAATTTTATTATCGTAATTATACGGTTTAAAACAAAATTTCAGTTCATTAAATTTTTTCCAAATTCAAAATTAATGTCCGATTCGGAACATTGGCAATTTGACTTCCATATTGTTAGTATCAGAAACAAGAAATGAAGGTTATTGTTGCCATGGAAACAAGTATTTAATATAAGATGTTTAATGGTAGCATTTTTAATTAGCCAGCTACTTTTAAAACAAACTTAAAACGGTACAACTTGATTATCCCTTTGACAAAATAACTATCGCCAAACTATAAGATTAAATGCCAATAATATCTGATCGTAAATTTTACATTCACTTGACATTAAACACGGTACACGTGTTTGTTGCGTCATCATGTGATATTTAATTTCACTTCTATTTGTAATTTGATTAATCTTTAAAAATTTATTTGTTCTTTCGTTGTTTAAAATAAAAATTTTGTCAAATTTTGTTGTTTTGCAATGGAACAATATTTGTTCATTTACTCTAGGTTTTTTAAAAAAGTACCTCAGATTCAAATAAAATTTCAATCATTATAAAGAAGTTTTGTCTGATGCACAGCCCGAGCAGCTGATCATAGTAACAAATTAACGTTTTTTAGTTTTATTTAGGCAACAAACTGATGAATAATGACATCTTGAAAATAAAAGCATGCATATTTCTCCGTCTTATTACGCTCATTAGAGAAATGCGGAAAAAATCTTCGGTTTGACAAAAATATCACTACTAAAAATTTTGCATAACTAACTTTACTTATCATTTGCAAAGAGTTTTGATAGAGAAAGATCTAAAAATCAATCAACAGCAATTTGACATTATTTAATGGAATGTAGTTTTTAACATAATTAACTCTGTTTTGTAGCTAACTCTGGTACATTTTTAGCCATACCGTTGCGAACATTTCTAACGTTGCACATCAAACTTGGTTGTGGATCCGATTACGGATGATTGGGAAGACTTTATTGAAGGAAAACTAGAGGTTTAATTTTCTATTTGAATTAGTTATTGAGGTTATTTTCCTAGGTTAATAGTTCATGATTGAAACTGGTATGTAAAAATAAATTATTTTAATTTTATTCATACAATTACGCTTTAAATATCCACTTTTACATGATTCCCATATTTTAAAATATAAAAGTTTAATACTGTTTTGATTGTATTTACTCTACTGGAAATCGAAGATAAGAAACTGCAGAGAAAACCTGGAAAAAAAAGACGTATATTACCAAATAAATTGTAACGTAGAGAGAGTTTGTATTTGTGTTATCAGAAGCGCACAAAGTACCAAACTGAGAAGCTCGGAGTAAAAGAACTGACAAACAAAAGTGAATAATACAAACATTCTTTAAGTTAAATCGTCACTCTCTGCAGTCATTGTAATTCTCTCTTTTTTAGTAGTGTGGTGATATGATCGTAATGGCCGCATTTCCCTCCCAAACTCTACACGTGTACTAAAGAGTTGTTTCTGAATTGCCCTATTTCGTCTAACGCATCAGATAATATAATAACGCAATGGCGTCCGATGCGTATTCAGAAAATGCGGAAGGACCTTCCAGGTGAAGGTCCATATTAATTTAAAATACAGGGTCGGATTTTCCATTTCGTTTGATTGAAGGTTTATTTGAAAAATGGTCCAGCGCAGCGGGCTCAGCCTGATAGTGTATATATATATATATATATATGTGTGTGTGTGTGTGTGTGTGTGTGCGTGTGTGTGTGTGTGAATATGAGAACTTATAAAGACGTTTAAATAATCGTATTCTTGAGTAGTTCGAAAGAGGTTTTAGTGAATATCAGATATATATGAAAGTGAATATATTTTTTAAATACAATTTTTTTTTATGTACAACACTCCATTTCAGAACTTATGTTTATTAAATTTAATACCTGTCTAAAGTGACTGGAAGGTGAAAAAATTAAAATCCGAATAATATTTTCCCACTATTAATAAAATACACTAAAATTCATATAATATATTACACTTTAAATCTAAAATCCAAATAAAAAATAAATAAAAATTGAGCTATTTATTTTTCTGGTTTTGATGTCTTGTTTGTTCTAAAATATGCGTTACATTATGGAGCTGAATATAAGAAAAAAAAATGTTTAGAAACCAGATTTAAATTTATTCAAATGATTATAATAGACTAGTTGCCAGCAGCACAGACAATCACCTCATCGAGTTAACGGCTGAACTTGTCGTCAAGTTTCGACTAATTATCTCTTGCACAGGAAGCTTTCGTCTCTGAACTTTGAGAACTCTGAACTCTGAACCATCATGTTTTCCGGAAGACGGCTGCAGAAACAGCTCGAAACGTAGAAATTAACTTTTACCTTATTTAAAATCGTGTTTTGTGTACCAATAAGCAAGATTTTGTCTTTATTTATAATTAATTTTAGTTTTATTTGGGAGACAAAATGGCGGCCAGTGGTTATTGAACAGCATTTAATGCATCTTCATATGTATAGGGGGGTTACCATAGTAGGACCCTGTTATGTTGCCACGCGAAGTTTGTCACCAAGTTGGCGCCAAGTTGGCGACCAAAATGAGTCACCAAAAGTGAAGCCAACTTGCCGATATTTCTAATATTTCGCCAAATTTCCATAGATTTCCATTGTTAACCTACTTGCATATAGAAAATCGAAAAATGGACATATTTTAATGCAACGAAAACTAATATTAGCTTAAGGGATTATATTAAATTGTTCTTTGATGGCCTAGGTAGGAATTGACTTTAAAAACAAAATTTTTATATTACTTGTTTTCATTTTTTATGTTATGTATATCCAGGATGGGTAAGTATTACGGGGGCCCCCAACGACTAGTCTTTCTTTTTTTTTAGTATTATAAATGTAAATAGATGGAACCCTCCAAATCTTGACCGTAAACAACTTCATAGTGACACATTTAAAAAACGGTACTACTTGGTTATCTGGTCGGCTAAAAATCTATCGCCAAACTATAACATTAAACGCCAATAATGGTTGTTCATAAGTGTCTCATTCACCTGACTTTAAGCAAGTTACACATGTTTACGTCCTCAAGTGAATTTTATTTCGACGTTTTATTTGTATTTTTATTAATGTTATACTAATTTATTTGTTTTTTCGTTATTTATAATGAATAATTTTGTCAATTTGTATAATTTGGTGAGTGGTTTGGCGATTTGTATAATTTTGCGAAATTGGTCGACGAGATAACTAAGTAGTACCAAAAAAAAGTTCATGGCAATTTTAAAATGTCAGAAATTTTTAGAGAATAATTCTTAGGGAAAATTCAAATAAGTAGGGATTGTTCTAAATAGGATCATAAAAATCAGAATTTGCTAAAATCATGATCAGTTCGGTAGTTGGAAAGGCACACATGCTCTGAAGTCATATAGCGACAATCATGCATAACCTCTTTTTTTAGCATAGTGTTGGTAAATGAAATCTAAATATATATTACGTTATTGTACGTGGCACAGAAATAGCGATATTTTGTTAATTGTTTAATAGAAACGCCCGAATACCTTGATGGAACGCACCTCATTGATTATTGAAGAGAATTTAATGCCTCTCGATATCTATAGGGGGGGGGGGGGGGTACCATAGGAAGTCTCTGTTCTGTCGCCAAGTTGGGGATATATCGCCAAAAGTGACGCTAGCTTGGCAAAATCTCTAATATTTAGCCGAATTCGCATAGACATCCATTGTAAACCAATAGGGTTTACTTGATTGCAGAAAATCAACAATTTGGGATATTTTAATGCAACAAATCTAGTTAGTTTAAGGGATTATATTAATTATACTTAAGGGAGTCCAAACAAATTAAATTATGCATAAAAGTAACATGATACAATGTTTAGCATGCTTTCCTAAACATAAATTTTAAGGGAGACCAAACTGGTCACCAAGGGCGCTTAGTTGTGATTTAAATTTCTTTGAATTGAAGAAAATGCAGCTATGCATCAAATAAACAAAATAAATCAAATAATTGTCAAATGATATAAACTGCAATGAAAATAAAATTAAAGAAATATTAAACTTGTTTGTATATGTATTTTAATAAATACATCTGCTTACACGTATTAAACAAACTATTAATGTTTTTATATAATAAAAGTTAAACGGCTCCTTTATCTATGTGTATGCTAATATTATAAAGAAGTAACTTTTGTATGTTTGTGGAATGTAATATCTGAAACTACCCAGCTGATTTAATATATAATGATTTGAAAATGCTGGTGAACATCTCTGCTTCAACAAAGACTGTAATTTTTGTCGGTACAAAAACCTCCATGGGTGCAGGAGCATAAAGTGAGAATTCTGACATACTGTCTGGGCAAAAAAAATTAAATTTTGTGCGGTGGTTACTTTTAAGATGTAAATACTCGTTACGAACGCATTCTACGAGGTCAAAAATTTTACAGTTAGAAATAAACGTAAAACCTTCTAGAAAGTTTCTAAATCACGGTTTATTTGGAATTGTTAGAGAACGAAATTTTGAAATTTTACATTGCTATTACATTTAAGTCGTAAATGCCGGCCAGTTAAAAAAAAAAATAAAAGGGTGCACCATAAAAAAAAATATCTAATCTGCAATTTCTGTGATACTGTTGGGTCTAGAAACTTTAAAATTGGCATGGTAGTAACTTAAAAGTTCTAAATTCTCGTTTTAGAAAGAATTCAAATTGCAATGCACGCATTAGAACGAATTCTTAAAAAAAAATCTAAATTAAGAAGAGTAAATAAAGCGGACAAAGTTCAAAAAGTGATCTAAATAATGAAGTACGTGGAATTATTAGGAATATAAAGATTAAAATTTGCATGAGCGTTGCTTTAAGACGTAAATACTCGAAATAGAACAATTTCTAAAAATTTCGCGATGTAAAATGATGCAGGAACTAAAAATTTTCGATTTTTGTCTTGACTGCTGACCTAAGAGCTTTATATCGGGTTGAAATCTTTGAACGGGATACTTTTAAGACGTAAATGATAAAATGGCTAAGAATGGCTTTTAAAAAATACAAAATTTCAAAAGATGAAATGAATGAAAACTGTTCAAAATTACAATTCATTTGCATTGTTAGGTAAAGAAACCTTAAATATTTAATAAAACTACATCTCACCCCCCAAACATGCAACTTAAATCCAACAAAGCGGGTAGCTATTTATCTAGCATTGAATGAGTTGTGTAAACATCGAATAAATGTCGGTATGAAACAGCGAATAGTTTGCACGAAAGTACTTGTCAATATGTTACTTCTCTGGGTTTTCCTCTCTCTCGCCAAAACCTCTAATATAGGAAAGTGTCTGTTTAAATTTGATATGCATTTTTTTTCCAGTTTCACTAATCTAGAGATTTAATCATAAGGTCATTTTCTTAATTGCCATTATAGGATCTTTTTTATAGTAGCTTTTTCGGGTAATTTTTTAATCAGGTTAATATTGACGTATTTTAGCTTGCATGATTTGTTGGAAAAATATGTACGGATTTGTAAATTACTTGAAATGCCATTTCCACAGATCAAAGGTTATGCAGACGAAATATTCCAGATGTGTCATAAATTACGCTGCAGTCAATGCCGATTTGTTTTATTTAATGATGTTAGCACTTAACGCAGCTCATCTTGTCGAGAATATGTTTAAAAACAAAAACAAAACAATACAGCGTATGTAGTTGCCAGCATGCACTCATCATTTAAATCCGATCGAGTATATCTGTAACACACTCGAACGATGCATTTCATGCCTCTGTTGATGTGTTCGGGACTATCGTTATATCACTTTTTTAAGAGACAAATCCCTAAAATCTTATCGACAACCTCATCGAATACATGAAAACAGATATTCAAGATTATTAACTATCCAAGTGGGCCACATACGATATAAAAGTCCTTCATTCTCTTCAAACATTACTTTGTTTTTGTCATTTAGAGATAATCCTATTGGGGCGGAACGTCTGATTATGTTTTTGACATCATTTCAAGAAATAAAAATTCCGATATAAGATGTTTTAGTGTTTTATCTTCTCTATTATTTTTAATCTATTGCGCATTTCCAATTTTATACTAATGCATGGCTGTCTTGTAGGTTTGATTAAGCATTTTTTAAAACAGTGTAAATTATATATATAGTGTATATAGTGTATGTTATATTATTACAGTATTTTGTAATTCTACTATTCAATTTGCTCATTTTCATCAATGCGTATGCCTCAGTTTTTTTCACGAATCCAAATGAGCCGGTCGTGGCTGATTCAATCGAATGAGGTGCTTTTATACGTATGTGTCGGATTTTGATTTCTCTCAAGATGACTGAACTGGTTGACAAAAGCTACTGCATCAAATTTTGTCAAAGATTGGTGATCCTGAAAGCGAAACAATTCGTAAGATTAATCAATTCTCCAGCTCATTCATCACACCTGATTCGGGCTTTCTTGGTAAAATGAGGAATACCAGTGTTCGCCAAATTCCATACTCTTCAGACATGACTCCTTGCTGCTTCAGGTTGCTTCCGAAATTGAAGGTGCCACCAAAATGATCCCGTTTTGAGAGTAGAGATAAGATATGTAGAATTGCACGGCGGAGTTGAACACCATTCCAAAAAAGCCTGCCAGAAATATTTTCTGCAGTGGAAAGAGCGGTGGGCTAAATGTGTGGAGGCGCAAGGGTCCTACCTCGAATTGAATAAGGGTACCAATCCTGTCAGGTAACTTATGCATCTTTTGCGTTCAAAAGTTGAATATTTTTCAGGCAGGCCACATATTGTCATATAAAGATAGCATCTCATTTTTTTTCTTGTCACGAGTTATTATTAAATCTATGTTCTCACTAACATCGCTCAGACTAATCCCTCTGAGGTAAGTCCTAGTTTAAAACACCTACTTTGATGACGATTTTAATCTCTTTAATATTGTTTTCTCTTAGTTTTTTGCTGTACTAAAGATAATAAACATATTTTCTCCTCTTATCCCTGCCCTGTTTTTCTTGTGTTTTGTGTCGTAACTACCTCGCCAGGAAAATGTTTTCGACCATGTATTGCTATCTGATTTCCCATTTCCAGGTATACTTTATCTGTCCCGGAAGTTTATAACCGCTGTACTGATATACCCTGTATCAGCTAAATTTAAATCGATATTTTCTGTATTCTGCTACTTTAAAAAAATAATCTTATCGTGATAAAAATAAAATTACGCGTATACTGTTTAGTTTTGAACGATTAAAGAATATATATATCTCAATAGAACTGACTTGTGAAATGAAACACATTGTAAGAAAATATATATATATATAAATCCGCAAATTCCGCTACAGCTTTAATACAAACTGTATATGAAAGCATTTTATTTTGCTTTATTTATAGCAATGATTTATAAAATTATGTGATATTTTGAAACAAAGTTACAGATGGGTAAAAAACTACTACGTACAAAAATTCAGTCTAAGGCAAATATTTAAAAACTGTATTTTTGGTGATCTCGAGTACACCCTGATGTGTCTCTATATCAAATATCGCAGCTCTTGCCTTATTCATTACATCGCAAGAATGTACACAAACAGAAGAAATTACGGATAAAGTCATTGTTTCATTATTACATATAAAAAAATCCTTTTTACGAAAATAAAGCAAATATACCATGTCATTATTCTTACTTAGTAGTCCTTATGCAACTAAAATGTTACTTATATAAAATCAAATCAATATAGATTCTCTTAAAGTTTATTTATATAGGCTTTTTCCTTATTAAAAATAAATTGGTAACTGCAATATTCATAAATCAGGACAGAGTTCGAACCAGGTTGTTTTGTTCTGCGCACCAACGGTTTGCCAACTGAATCCCCTGGAGATCTCACCTAACTCTCACCTAGCCTAGCACCCGTCAATCTTATATATTGGTAAACTGCAACCGTAGCTGGAAATGGAATAACTTCATGAGCTTCAATCCCACGGTAAACAGGAGTCGAAATTAAAACAGCATCGAGTAACACATATATGTATAATAATAATTGAAACGCTGAAATACTCCCGAGAAATAATTAATATGAATTTAATTACTCTAATTTCATTCACAGTGCTAACAGGGCGTAAAACCATGCCAGACTAGATGAGTCGTCCATTTTTCAAAGTTGACTGAGCTTTGGTTCCGAATCGATGACACATGTTCAAACCCTGAGCTGGATAATTTTTCACTCTGTTGGTTTTACGCAATGTTATTAATGTGAATAAAAATCCACTTAACCAAACTCAGATTTACTATTTCTCGGGCGTATTTCATCGTTTCATTTATTATATATATGTTAATCGATGTTGGATTAATTTCGACACATGTTTGAAGCAGGTTCATGGAGTTTTCCCATATTGTGCTTTGGTTTCAGTTATACTAATATGTTGTGCCTTAAATTCATTTAGTTTGTTGAGTTGGCAACAGCTCAAAAGTTTCAGTTTTTGTTTTGTAAAAATAAAAGATGTTCGACGAATAAATAAGTTTGAGTTGTGAATTATTTTAATTATATTTAATCGTAATATTTATAATAGCTGAAAATTAGAATAAACTTTAAACTGCGATACAAAAAGCAGCGCCCCAATAAACTGGTGACCCGGACGTGATTCATATTGACTTGATAGAACCTTTACTACCATCAAACGGTAATGTCTATTGCCTGACCTGCATAGATCGGTATACTAACTGGATGGAAGTGATTCCGCTGAACAACATTTCAACCGACACAGTTGCTAAAGCCTTTTACGGTGATTGGATTTCTAGATTCGGAACTCCATGTCGACTCGTCACGGATCGTGGTCCACAGTTTGGATCAGAGCTTTTAAACATTCTTACAAAAATGTGAGGGATAAAATTGCAGCACACGACTGCGTATCTCCCCCAAGCCAATGGAAAGATTGAACGATTGCACAGAACTCTAAAGACCGCACTAATGACACACAATAACCTGGCCTGGAGTGAAACACTGCCAACTGTTCTTCTTGGTCTACGCACTGCCATGAAGGAAGATTCTGCATATACTATAGCCCAGATGGTCTATGGACAAAACATACGTTTACCTGGATAATTTTTCTTTGAAAGTACAACTCCTACACCATCTGATAATTTTGCAAAACAACTTCAAAAAGTGATGGAAGAAGTCGGACCAAGAACTGTGTCAAAAAAGTATGTACAGAAAATAATTATTCCTAAAGAGTTAAAAACCACGTCACATGTGTTTGTTCACAAAAACAGAGTTAAAAAGCAACTGGAACCCCCTTATGAAGGTCCATTTCCAGTCGTTGATAGAAACTAAAAATATTTCACGCTCAAAATCAAAGACAAAAGTGTAACTGTCTCCATTGATAGGTTAAAGCCTGCATACTTCCTGCAAATACCAGACATTGCTAAACAACCAACACAGACAATACAACCGGTAAAAGCACCACAGGAATCATGTATTCAAGACCAAAAACTTCCTGAAAAACAGTCACATTCAGGACGAATGATTAAACTTCCTGTGCAATTCCGAGATTAGCACATATATATTTATTTTTAAGTAATTGTTAAATTTTAGTGCATTACCGTTTTTGTAGTTAACATTTATATATATATATATATATATATATTAACGTAACTTCGTTACTGGGAGGAGAGTAGTGTTGTGGCTTAAATTTATTTAGTTTGTTGAGTTGGCAACAGCTCAAAAGTTTCAGTTTTTGTTTTGTAAAAGTAAAACATGTTCGACGGATAAATAAGTTTGAGTTGTGAATCATTTTAAATATATTTAATCGTAATAGTTATAATATCTGAAAATTAGAATATAGTTAAAACTGCGATATAAAAAGCAGCGCCCCAATAAACATATAAGAGTGAAGGGTGCCAGATCAGGTAAATGGTCCAGGTGGTTTTGTTTGTAGAGTATTTGTTCGCTGAAACAAAGACCCCGGGTTCAACCCTGGTTTGTATAGTTTATTACTCTTTTGTATTTATGCTATTTAGCAATGGCAATAAAAATTTACACAATTAAATTCAGATTTACTATGTGTTTGGCGTATTTCCTCGTTTGAATTATTATCTGCAATAATTAATAAAATATTTACACATGGATGATAAAAAATGCCATTTTTCTTCTATGCTATATTTGAATATGCTTTCTTACTTTTTATATGTCCAATATGCATTCACACATACAGGGTGATTCAGCTCGTCGGTGACAATCTTTAAGGATCGATAGAGCACACCTAGACGAACATTTTTGAATAGGGAATGTAGGGTCCCTGACGCGATGGTAAGGCGCTAGGCGCTTTCGAAAATTTGGGTGCCGAAATTCGAAATGTCATAAAAACTAGGGAAATGGTTAGATTTTCTTGCTTGTTGCGTCGAAATGATTCTGTTTGTTTAGACTTTCTTCAGTACCAATTTGATAAGCGTATCTCTTAAAACATGGATAGGGGGCGCTGCAGACTTTGGAGAGCTAGACAACAACTTTAAGCCCGTTATTTTGATAATTTAACACATGCTCGCCAAAGTTTATACTCTAACTTAAAGTTTGAACCCAAAAGTAGAGCCCTGCAAAAAGCGTAAGAGCCGGAATAAAATGTCAAAGTACAGGGTGGTCGAAACTCGAAGGCTCCTAGGAGATAAACAAACAGATTTCTTGACTTATGGCATGCATTTTCATGATTCTGTTTGCTGGGGCTCTCTGAAACTCAGTTGAACGGTACAAAAAGAAACATCGATAGGGGGCGCTTTGGGCAAAAAACATAATTCGTTGACATTTCGGACGCTAACTGGAAACGGGGCGCTACGATCAGTTAGAAACAAAACAAGAGAGTAATTTACTTATCATAAGAAGCTATTAAAACTGCAGTTTGTTTGTTTTTTTTAACAAACATAGCTGGTTTCAATCATGCACAATGCGCGCAATAAAATTTACATAAGGTGCTTTTTGCTGATTTATGCAAAAGATATCGTACCATATCGATATGCAAAAGATACGTAATGCGTAGACGACAACGCGAGATGACGTAGTTGTATGCGCAGACACGTCTTTTGAACGTGCGGTTCCTACTTAAGCTTCGGGTTACTTGTCTGCAGATCGGTAGTAGGATGGAACGGTACACAAACTCTGAATTGGCTGACATGCATTTGGCGTATGGCGCTGCTGGTTGTAATGGACGAGCCGCTCAGCGGTTGTACGCCGAGCGTTACCCCAACAGGCAAATCCCCTGCCATGCCTTCTTCGCTCGAGTACACCAGAGGTTGTCCACAACGGGATCTTTCGACGGAGGCAGGCCTGAACGGGAGCGATCAGTGAGCACCACCGACAACGAAGAGGCTGTGCTTAACCTGGTTGAGGACAACCCAGGTCTTAGCACGAGAGATATCGCCAGACATGTTGGCATTTCGCAAGCAACTGCGTGGCGCATCTTACGTTCCCGGAATCTGCACCCCTACCACATCCAGCGGGTGCAGTTGCTCAGAGAGCAGGATTTTGGCCCTCGAGTGGAATTCTCAAGATGGTACTTGGCGATGAGATCCAGGGATCCCCGTTTTGTAAACAGCATTTTGTTTACGGACGAGTCCACCTTCAGCCGGGAGGGAATGTGGAACGCCCACAACAGTCATGTGTGGTGTGATGAAAATCCACATGAAACCAGAAGCCGAGCAGCCCAGGAGCGTTTCTCAGTAAATGTGTGGGCCGGCATTCTGGGGGATTGCCTCATTGGCCCTTATTTGTTACCTGAACGGCTGACAGGTGGAAATTACCTGATTTTCCTGGATCAAGTGCTGCCGCAGCTTCTGGATGAGGCGCACGTACCCGAAGGTTCGCGTCGCCAGATGTGGTTCCAGCACGATGGAGCTCCGGCCCATTACACGAACGACGTGCGTCTCCATCTAAACGCAAGGTATGGCCAGCGGTGGATCGGGCGTGGGGGTCCAGTTCACTGGCCTGCCCGATCACCAGACCTCACCTGCTTGGATTTCTTCCTTTGGGGTTACCTGAAGGCCGAGGTATACCATACACCTGTCAGCAGTGCTGAAGAACTTGTGGCGCGCATTGTGGCAGCTGCAGGGCAGATCAGAGATACTCCTGGCATTGTTGGAAACACACACTCCTCAATGCGACGGAGGTGCGAAGCCTGCATCATGGCCCAAGGTCGAAATTTCGAGCATCTTCTGTAGTGTTATTTTTTGTAAATAAATTTCCAGTATCATTGATGTTTTTGGTCTAAATTTATTCAGAAGTGTTGAGCAGAGGTAGAAAATGTGTTTTCATTATTACTAACTGATCGTAGCGCCCCGTTTCCAGTTAGCGTCCGAAATGTCAACGAATTATGTTTTTTGCCCAAAGCGCCCCCTATCGATGTTTCTTTTTGTACCGTTCAACTGAGTTTCAGAGAGCCCCAGCAAACAGAATCATGAAAATGCATGCCATAAGTCAAGAAATCTGTTTGTTTATCTCTTAGGAGCCTTCGAGTTTCGACCACCCTGTACTTTGACATTTTATTCCGGCTCTTACGCTTTTTGCAGGGCTCTACTTTTGGGTTCAAACTTTAAGTTAGAGTATAAACTTTGGCGAGCATGTGTTAAATTATCAAAATAACGGGCTTAAAGTTGTTGTCTAGCTCTCCAAAGTCTGCAGCACCCCCTATCCATGTTTTAAGAGATACGCTTATCAAATTGGTACTGAAGAAAGTCTAAACAAACAGAATCATTTCGACGCAACAAGCAAGAAAATCTAACCATTTCCCTAGTTTTTATGACGTTTCGAATTTCGGCACCCAAATTTTCGAAAGCGCCTAGCGCCTTACCATCGCGTCAGGGACCCTACATTCCCTATTCAAAAATGTTCGTCTAGGTGTGCTCTATCGGTCCTTAAAGTTTGTCACCGACGAGCTGAATCACCCTGTATATATGTATATTGTCTGACGGTAAATTTTGTGTATAAGAAATATGCAATAAAAAGTGTAGTCTGCAGATGTTCCTTTTATTATCAACGCCAAATAAAGTAATAAACATTTTATTGTTTCAAAAAGAAAATATATCTTTGAAATTTAATTTAGTTTTTGTAAACATCTAAATACCAAGCAGAAGAAAGTGGAATTTCGTCACATTCGAAATAGATTTTCCTCCTATTCTTTTAATTCCTATTCCAAGCTGTTCGTTACTGTGAAAATCCGGATTATATGAAAGAACTTCTGCAATTCCATCGATTTATTGTTAACAACATTTCTTTCATGTTAAAGCAGGAATTGCTTCTTTTCAATAGAAATATATCTATGTATTTCTCTATGTTGCCGCGAAAGCCCTTGTACTTATATTAATACTGTTTTTCTATAAGGAAACAAAATATAGAATTTTGCAATTTTCTGGGAAATTATTGTATACATAAAGGATATTTATCATTTTAAGTTTTGTATCATATGTGTTTTGGTGCAGAATATATACATGGATTAACTTAGATGGAGATAGCTTAGGACACTAAACCAAAATTAATAGTCTCACAAATACGTAACAAGCTGCTTTCACTGAGATGTATTTTAACTGAGATGTATTTTATAATTTTAACAAAAAGGCATAAAAAATTATTTTATTATATATTTCATAAACTATGGATTTTTTAATAACTATTTATAGAAAAATTGGTTCATTTTATAATATACATATGTATACATATTATTACACAGTCTTAAAGATGCAAATGTGACCCGTACATCATGTACTTGTAAGTTTGTGCAGTATATATACAGGGTGGTTCTGAATTATATGTCCAAAAATGTAAAGTCAGGTAGAGGTGACCTAAATAAGCTGATTTCGTATATGAATGTGAGTACAGAAATGCAGCGTTCAGCAGTAGTGGGCAATGTTGTTCGATGGATAAAAGCGCTTTGCAAGCTTGAATCGTAATTCACCCACTGATTTCGAGCAACGTGTACCGTTCTACCAATGTGGAGCTTGCCGACATGCATTTTAGGTATGGAGCTTAAGCAAGGAAATGATTCACACCCAACACACGTCCAACAGCTTTTAAGCTTGTCGAAGGACTATCCACTGCTGAGTGTAATAGTGCTTTTTCCACTCCAGGAATTCTGCCAGAATGTACAATGCCCTAATCACGCCTGCAAACATAAAACGATCCACTGGCGCACAACGCCTAATGAAGACGCTCAAATGTTTGAAAATCAAACAGAATCATACCCTGTGCGGTAGATGACTATAAAACCCAACGAAGAGCATTCATCCGCCTAATTCAATAGCGCCATATACTAAAAATATATTAGCAGCTGTAGATGAGTAGCTAGTACCCATACGAATTCCATTGATTTGTAAGTATATTTTAGATGCTGTATAAACATGATTATTGTAAATACAAAACCGACATAATTTAAAAAAACAAGTTCGGGTTAAAATCCGTAACATCTAAAACCGTCATCTAAAACAAGAAAACTAAAACATTTTTTGAATGCTAGACTGCTTTTGAAATATAGCCCACTGCTCAAGAGGCCGCAGCTTGTTTTTTCCGTATTTTTTTGTTGAAATTTTAACTTTTTAAAGACAGTTATATTTTTCTTTTCTTATTCTGAGAAGTGTTACGCTAGTTCAGAATAAATTAATCGTTTGGCTAGTTTATATTGAATTTATGTGTTTTACTGCAGCATTTTGGCCCATTTCCCATGAATGTGTTTTGTTTTTTGTTCTGTGTATATATATATATATATATATATATACACAGTGAAACCTCCCTGAGCGACCACCTCCCAAAACGATAATTATTTCATGGAACGAAATTTATTCCCATAGGCCCAATACTAATTTTACCTCCTTTCATAAAACATCACAGTTGAACTCCCTGTATGAGCGAACAATGTCTTTGAAGAAAATGAAAGAAATTCTGTTTTTTCCTGGTAGCTTGAAGAAGGTTTTATTAGAAACA
The DNA here is from genome assembly GCA_963932465.1 of Maratus speciosus. NCBI lineage: Eukaryota > Metazoa > Arthropoda > Arachnida > Araneae > Salticidae > Maratus > Maratus speciosus. Next base: position 373,243,840 of record OZ010788.1, on the reverse strand, counting down.
AAATTCCGGAGAGTGCATTACGCATCAAATTTCTAATCTAAGTTTAGATTGTTTTTATTATTCCGTTAACTTTGAAGTGTTTAAATCCTTTTGTACCTTTTTAGGCAATGAATGTGAGACTGATGACATATTAAGAATGATATTCAATAAACTTCCCTGCCCTAATCTGTCAGGAAACTCACAAAGAAATAGATAAATTAATGTAATTGTCATTATAAAAAAAATTGCATTTATTTACTGGACTTCAAAGGACTTTGAAATAAAGTTATAAAAGATAAAACCGTAAAATCAAATCAAACGTCAATGTATTCATTTTTTAAACTCTGCAGTAATTAACTTACGTAAGTAACTTTTGTTTTGATACTTAAATTTTTATATTTTTTCGAATGTGAAAAATAAATTTTAGAAACATTGTTAAATTTTTTAACAATTAAAATCCATTTAAACATGACCTCCATTAAGAGACCACCTCTCGGAGCGACCATTTTTTATTGGAAAGGAACGTGGTCGTTTTAGGGAGGCTTTATTGTATATATATATATAGAGAGAGAGACGGATAGATAGATAGATAATTAATATATCTATATAATTATGTATATATATATATATATATATATATATATATATACGCCGTGACTTAAAGGAAAGGAAAATTATTCTACTAAGTCCAGATCCAGCGATGGTGCCATATTGATTTACTGGCCGCATAACTTGGCTCTAAAATTACTTCCAGACTAGATCATAGAACGAGCTGTTGTAAAACCATGCCACTGAAGTATATTACCAGCAATTTACTAGGATTTGGTTGCAATGTCCTTAAATAATCAGCAGCCTAGATTTATAATTATAGCCTACTAATTAGGCAGTCTTATGTTATAGGCAGCAATTATAAAACAACAACAAAAAAAGATTGCTTTACGGAAATCAAGAGTCAAAAATCCGCAATGTTCAATCCGCAACGCGTCACAGGCTGTATTATGTTATCTGAAAGTTAATAAAGTTAATAGCTGACCATTGCCAAAAACAATAGTCGGTTTCAATTATAGTCTGAATTTTCACCGCCGGTGACTGCCTAGCTATTTTGATTTGTGAATGGTTTAGTTCGTTATTCTAAACGTGAAATTGTGTTATTTCACATTTTAAACCATTTGTTTTTTTAAATGACCCTTATGTCGTGGACACACCACAGTGTTCGGCAGAGTAGACCTCTGCATTTTTGTGTGTTTTTAATTATTTAAACTAAAACTGCTCAAATTAATCTAGGGTTGGCGGCGTCATTGTATTCAGCAGCATACACTGGGAGTGCAACGCAATCACAGGTCTTTATTTTATTTTTTTTTAACTTCAAACATGTCTGACTTTATATATTTTTTAAAAGAGCAATTGTGCGCCGTTTATTATGTTGAAAAGTAATGTTTTTGATATTTAAATAAACTGCATTTGCAATTACGACCAAAAGATACTTCATAAAAGTTACAGAATGTAATGCATCTAGTTTTTTCTATCTTGAAATAAAATAAAATAAGAATAAATCACAAAAATTAGTCAATAAGCTCTTGGATTACTAAATTCTTACTTTTGATATGGCTAACAAGATAAGATTTACCCGATGCTTAAATTACATCGTCCTCTATTCACGTATTGAACAAAAATTATCAGTCTTTCTCTTCCGAAGAAGACCAAAATTCGGATTCTTCTAAAACGTGAAATAATACCTTCCAAGGTACTGAGAAGAAAACTCTCTTTAAAAGTTTTCCCAAAAATTTACTGAAAGAAATTGAAGAATCCATGACTGTATCTCTCTATTCTAAAAAAAAGTAACTACCGCTGTCACCGCCGCCGCCGCCGCCGGTTTTGAATTTTTTGTGACCGGAGGTCTTTCTTCGCTAATATTGAGAAACATAATGCATACAAAAATATGAAAATCAGTGGTTTTATACAGAAATGTTTGATAAACACGCTGATGCAGACAGTTTTCAAATCGAAGAATTATTTTAAGAGATATTTAATGCTAAAGATGGACAAAATCGTTCCACTAAAAAAGTTTTATAGCAGCAAAAACTATGCATGGCAGTGTAATCATTTTTAGATCATTTTATGCGTTAGAATTTGCCGGAGTGCAGATTGCATTAATTTTTTTTATTTTGACTCATTTTTTCAGGTTTAATTTCTATTTTAAATTCAAATTTTCAGCATTTCTAGAGATATTTTTTACAGATTTCAGAAAATTGTACTAATTTAAACTGTTGCCAACTGTATAAAAAGCGCAAGCAATAATGTTTGCTTCAAATTAAAAATTTATTTACACGTGACTATTACAAACAGGAAAAAAACTTTCAAATTAGAATTAAATAATTATGTATAAAAAGCAGGAAATTGTTAAAAATTACGTCATAAAAAGTATACACGTGAATTTTAAAAGAGAAAGGATATTGTAAAATAATAAATTCCTTAACATGCGTTAGAAGTCTTAGGAGAAATTACGTCATATTTACGTCACATTATAGTTATTACATAAAATGAACACAAAATAATATTGCAAAAAAGTTTAAATTTAGAAATTGCGCTAGACATTTATTTAATATTTTGAGAGGATATTTTCAACTATTTTTGTTAGGAAGGCGCAAATAATATTTCATTGCTAACAAACGTACTTTCACGCGATTATTTAAAAGAGAAAGAATAGCTTGGTAAAAATTACGTCAGATTAAAAATTAATTTACAATGTCTCATTTAAAAGAACTTTCTTTTCGCTTTGTTAAAAAATACCAGGAGACAAAGACTCTGTTTACTTAATTCCTTTTATATTAGCTTATTTTGAAATGTTGTTACACGTGTCTACGTCATCAAGTTATTTTTATTTCGACGTTTTATTTGTATTTTTATTAATGTTGTACGAATTTATTTGTTCTTTCATTATTTAAAATAAAAATTATGTCAATTTGTATAATTTGGCGAAATTGGTCGACGGGATAATCAAGTAGTACCGCAGCGGATTTGGCGTTAAAATTCCCCAATCAAAGAGAAATGAATAGAAATTCGTTTATAGGGAGATCGCCACTGTTTTTTAAATTATAATTCAATTTTTCGAAATCTTTTTAAAGCCGATCAAATTAGCGTGCATTTAGAGCCTGCGGTGTCTGGACGGGGGTTGGCGAGCGTAGCTCGTAGGGGGCCGAGCCCCCTAGTACTATAAAAGATTAATACATTTTAACTACAGTATATCGATTGATTTCACAGAATATTATGATATTGGAAACTTTGTATTTTATCACCAAAGGTAATACTTCGCTGGATTTATAATGAATTAATAATGAATTATAATGGAGAAAAGAATTATTATAAGATGCTAACGTAATGATTTCGATTTTGACACTACTTTTTACACGAGTAAAATCCAAAAATTTTTTACACATTTATAAATTTTTATATTATAACTAAACTAAAAGTGTTTGTAATAAATGATCTGGGTTATAGGCATTGTCTTATTTTTCAAAATTTTAAATGCAATATTTAAAAAACATGGTTAAATAAATTATGTTTCTCCAGTATGATAATTTTATTACGGTTATGTCCTCTCTCTTCTCACAAAGAATTTATTAATATCAATAAAACAGGATACAGTTTTCATTAGGAAAATCATTATATCGTATCAATATATCGCAGACAGAGTGATTTTTTATCAAATAATAAAATTTGCATAATCTTTTAACTAAAGAAAATGAGTTTTCTGGTCAATTATTTTTTTTTATCTTATACTATAATGCAAGCAAAAATTGTGTGTGTATGTATGTGTGTGTGGGTGTGTATGTAAATTTTATCTTAAAAACGGCATTAACGATTTTGACTAAATTTTGCATTTTACCATTTTCGGGCTCGAGTAAACCGTTGAGTTCTGTCACATGTTTGAGAAAATTCATTTAGTGAGGTCATTTTGGGTCATAATGGGTCAGGGTCAAGTTAATTATATCTAAAAAAACGGCTCAAACGATTTTAATTAAATTTTATATCCAACCATTTCAGGGCACGAGAAGACTAGTCGGCTAAGTCAATTGTTCGAGAAATTTCAATTAGTGGGTCATATTTGGGTCACTATGGGTCAAGCCCATTTTATTTAAAAAACGGCTTAACGATTTTTACAAAATTTCCAATTAAATCGTTTTGGATTGCGAAAAGACCATTGGGGTAAATCACACGTTCGAGAATATTCGATTAGTGGGTCAGTCATGGTCAAGCCCATTTTATTTAAAAAAGGGCTTAACGATTTTTCAAAAAAAATGCAATTAAATCGTTTTGGATTACGAAAAGACCATTGGGGTAAGTCACATGTTCGAGAATATTTGATTAGTGGGTCAGTCAGGGTCAAACTAATTATATCTAAAAAATGATTGAAAAGATTTTAATTAAATTTTATATCCAACCGGTTTGGGGCACGAGAAGACTATTGGGGTAGGTCACATGTTCGAGAAATTTTGATTAGTGGCTCATTTTGGGTCACTGTGTGTCAAGCTAATTTTATCTTAAAAAAGGCATTAACGATATTGACTAAATTTTGTATTTTACCATTTTCGGGCACGAGAAAACCTTTACGCTGGGACACATGCATGAGATAATTCGTTTAATGTATCATTTTGGGTCATAATGGGTCAGGGTTAAGCTAATTATATGTAAAAAACGGTTCAGACGATTTTAATTAAATTTTATATCCAACCGTTTTGGGGCACGAGAAGACTATTGGGCTAGGTGACATGTTCGAGAAATTTAGATTAGTGTGTCATATTTGGGTCACTATGGATCAATCCCATTTCAAGTAAAAAAGGGCTCTAACGATTTTGACTAAATTTCGTATTCAATCGTTTCGCATTGCGAGACGACATTGGGGTTAGTCACATGTTCGAGAAAATTTGATTAGCGGGTCATATTTAGTTCACTATGGGTCAAGCCCATTAATATAAAAAACGGCTCTAACGATTTTGACCACATTTCGTATTTTATCGTTTTGGCTTACGAGAACAGCATTGGGCTAAGTCACATGTTTGAGGAAATTCGATTAGGGGTCATTTTTGGATCAATGTGGGTCAAGCTAATTTTATCTAGAAAACGTCTCCAAGGATTTTAATGAAATTTTGAAATTTACTATTTTCGGGCACAATAATAGCATTGGGCTAGGTGGTATATTCAAGAACATTCGATCAGTGGGTCATTTTGGGTCACAATATGTCAGGATCAAGTTAAATGTATCTAAAAAAAGCAGCAACGATTTTAACAAAATTTTTATTCTACCGTTACAGAGAACGAGAAGGTATGCTGTAGGTCGCATGTACGAGAAAATTTGATTAGTTGGTCATTGCGGGTTATAATGGGTCAGAGCTAAGATAATTATATTTGAAAAACGACTCAAACGATTTTATCTAAAGTTTATATCGAACCGTCTTGGGGCACGAGAAGACAATTTGGCTAGGTCACATGTTCGAGATATTTCAATTAGTGGGTCATATTTGAGTCACTATGGGTCAAGCTAATTTTATCTAAAAAAGGCACCAACAATTTTGACTGAATTTGGTATTAGATCTCTTTCGGTCTTGAGAAGACCACTAGGCTGGGTCACATGGTCAAGAAAATTAGGTTAGTGGGTCATTTTGGGGTCAAGTTAATTTTATCTAAAAAACGGTTCATACGATTTTGACTAAATTTTGTATTTTATCGTTTTCGGGCTCAAGAAGAGTATTGTGCTAGGTCGCAAGTTCAAGAACTTAATACATTAGTGGGTTATTTTGGCTCACAAATGGGTCAGGTTCAAGCTAATTGTATCTAAACAATTTCTCAAACAATTTTCACAAAATTTTGTATTATGCTGTTTCCAGGTACAAGACCATTGAGCTAGGTCACATGTTTGAGAAATGTCTATTAGTGGGTCCTTTTTGGGTCACTACGTGTCAACTTAATTTTGTTAATTTTGTCAAGTTAATTACGGGTCAAGTTAATTCAAGTTAATTGGTCAAGTCCAGAAAACGGCTCTGATTAACGTTTGTATTCTATCGTTTTCGGGCTCGAGAAGACTATGCGGCTGTGTCACATGTAGTTCCAACGATTTTAATAAAATATTATATCTAACCGTTTTGGGGCACAAGAAGACTATTAGGCAAGGTCACATATTCTAGAAATTTCGATTAGTGGGTCATATTTTGGTCACATTTGGTCAAGCCCATTTTATCTAAAAAAAGGCTCAAACAATTTTGACTAAATTTCGTATTAAATCGTTTGTAAGATTATGACTTGAAGACAATCGGGCTAAATCACGTGTTCGAGAAAATTCGATTAGTAGGGCATTTTGGGGTAACTGCGGGTCAAGCTAATTTTATCTTAAAATCGGCTCTAACGATTTTGACTAAATTTTGTATTTTACCATTTTCGGGCACGAGAAAACCATTGGGCTAGGTCACATGTTTGAGGAAATTCATTTAGTGGGCATTTTGGGTCATAATAGGTCAAGGGTCAAGCTAATTATATCTAAAAAAAGGTTCAGACGATTTTAATTAAAATGTATATCCAACCGTTTTTGGGCACGAGAAGATTTTTGGGCTAGGCCTCATGTTCGAGAAAAGTTGATTAGTGGGTCATATTTGGGTCAGTATGGGTCACGACCGTTTTATCTAAAAAACGACTCTAACGATTTTGACCACTATTCGTATTCTATCGTTTTGGATTACGAGAAGACCATTGAGCTAAGTCACATGTTCGAGAAAATTTGATTAGTGGGTTATTTTGGGGTCACTGTCTGTCAAGCTAATTTTATCTAGAAAACGGCTATAAGGATTTTAACGAAATTTTGAATTCTACAATTTTCGTGCACAAGAATACCATTGGGATAGTTCGTTTGTTCAAAAACATTCGATTAGTGGCTCATTTTGGGTCACAATAGATCAGGATCAAGTTAATTGCATCTAAAAGCAGCACAAACGATTTTAACAAAATCTAGTATTCAACTGTTACAGAGAGCGAGAAGATATGGGGTAGGTCATATGTTCGAGAAAATTTGATTAGTTGGACATTTTGGGTCATAATGGGTCAGGGTCAAGTTAATTATATCTAAAAAATGGATCAAACGATTTTAACTAAATTTTATATCCAACCGTCTGTGGCACGAGAAGGCTATTGGGCTAGGTCATATGTTCGAGATATTTCTATTAGTGGGTCATATTTGAGTCACTATGTGTCAAGCTAATTTTATCTAAAAAAGGCTCTTACAATTTTAACTGAATTTTGTATTAGATCGCTCTCGGTCTTGAGCAGATCACTTGGCTGGGTCACATGTTCAAGAAAATTAGGTTAGTGGGTTATTTGGGGGTCAAGCTAATATGTAAAAAACGGCTCTAACGATTTTGACTAAATTTTGTATTCTATCATTTTCGGGCTCAAGAAGATCATTAGGCTAGGTCGCACGTTCAAGAAGTTAATCCATTAGTGGGTGATTTTGACTCACAATGGCTCAGAGTCAAGCTAATTGTATCTAAAAAAAATCTCAAACAATTTTCACAAAACTTTGTATTGTGTCGTTTCCATGTACAGTACAAGGCCATTGAGCTAGGTCACATGTGTGGGAAATTTCTATTAGTGGCTCCGTTTGGGGTCAGTACGGGTCAAGCTAATTTTATCTAGAAAACGGCTCTAACTATTTTGATTATAGTTTGTATTCTATCGTTTTAGGGCTCGAGAAGACCCTGCGGCTGTGTCACACGTTCGAGAAAGGTTAGTGGGTCATCTTGGAATCACTGCGGGTGAAGGGGTCTTTAATTATTTTGACTAAATTTTGTATCGTACCGTTTTTGAATACCAGACCATTGAGCTAAGTCACATGTTCGAGAAGATTTGATTAGTGCGTCATTTCTACACACTACGGGTCAGGGTCAGGAAACCTCGAAGATGCCGAAAAATTTTCAACATTAGACGAAAAATCGACTTTCAAGATTACGAATAACAAAACACATACTAGGTGCCAAATGCAAGTATGTCGCGAAATGTGGCTATTTTTGTCGAAAAAATAAGCATTGAAAGTGTGAAATATATTTTAGAAATTCTTAATAGGATTCGTGGTACATGGTTAAACCAATCAGAGTTGAGCTAAAAATGAAATTTGGATTAATGTCCTTTCGTTGTAAATGTGTAAATAGTGTAAAGTTTAGAAGTATGTACTACATAATTTTCATATTGATTGTTTTTGTAAGTAATACTGTAAAGCAATGTAGTCAATGATTTTATGAAAAATAGTATAAAGCATTCAGTTTTAAAATAGATTGGAATAGAATTGAAATAGGTTATAAAAATATAATAATGTTTTATAAATCATGAATTCTTTCACTTTTCTTTTTCTTTAAGATATTTAAACATAACATTACACCAGATGCTCAAAACGATTTTTCATTTCATTTAATCATTTTTTTAACTTTCATTTAAGTATTTCCATAACTTAGAATTTTAACTATAAATTATGTACAGAAAAGAAATATATAAAGCTATATATATTATACATATAAGAGAAACGTTTAATACATAATAATAATAAATATCAACACGATATAAATGTTGTTTGACCTTTTATACCTTCTACATTGCACCCAATCGTATTATCAGTCTTGTTTCAGATCACATCTATTATAATTTGCCTCAAGCATTAAAGTACATTATGCATTATTTATCTCGGTGCGGAAAATCGTTATTTATTATAATGAAAGTTGTAACGATGCTACTGCAACAGAATGTTCTGAAGAGATTATATTATACAGTTCATTTATTTAGCAGATCTTGTGCTTCTATTGTATATGTTGATTATTTTGCATTAAATATACGACCTCCATCTATGATATCTACAGAAGAATATTTTGAAATTATTGTACTTTAAAAATAATATAAAATTTCACTTGTAATTTTTTGCATGAGAAAATAAATTACTACGCACTTTGTATATCGGGAATATATTTTCATGCATACAACTTTCACATAATCACATTCAAAAGGCATATTAAAACATTCCCTTTTTTTTCATTATTTAAATAAAATTGAATATTTATTGTCTAGTATTAGAAAATTACTTCGTATGAAAATGCCAATAACTACAGAAATAGACATACATACCTTTCATTTTTTTACTTTAGTTTTTTACACTACAATAATGATTTGCACTACTTATAAAACTGTACATCCAGCTAATATGAGAGTTAATAAATATTGGAAACAATGACTTTATTTTTTTTTATGAGGGAGTACTTTAATCATATTGGGAAGCAGGTTTGTGACCTATTATAACGATGCATAGTGTTTTGATTTATATTACAATATGATTCATTTGTAATAATTATTGTTATATTTGAATAGGAACATTGTTTTGGTCAGAATATTGGAATTTGGTTGTTTAAGGGGACTCGGTACCCTTTGAAGAACATTGAAGAGTTTAGATAAATATTTTACCTTATTTTTGTGTTCGTTAAAAGAACAGTCTTGTGATGGAAAATAAAATTTAAAATAAGTTTGGTACTATATTTTTGATTGAAGAATTTTTACAGTTATCCACCATCTCTCGATTTCTTTCTTCTTTGATTCGATACGTTAAAATTTTTTACATGATATTATATAATGAACAATATTAGGATGATGGTGATGATATCTAAAAGTAACACAAATTCTTTATGCTTCTTATTATTAAGAGATCCAATGCTTAAATTTCACAGAAAATAATTCTATAAAACATATTTCAAAAATTTAGTTTTTTGGATTTTTTTTTAGTTTGTGTAGAACGCTGTTTTTTTTTTTATTCCATACCCTACAATAAAACCACAATATAATTATGATGAAAGAGTATCAATATAAAAATAAATAGAATGACTGCAGAATTTTTTTTCTGTAGTCAAGTCATGTATTTTGCTCGAATATTTACTTTCATTCATATAAATATTGTCTTTACTATAAAAGTTAAAATAAGATTTATAATTTGTATTTAGTTATTCTTGCGTATATTTTAAAACTTTTAATTAAAAACTTTCAAATTAGTACCTTGATTTAGTTCGTTAACTTCAGAATTTTTTCATAAAGATCGCTTTTTAAATATGCAAGTACATTTACAATGCGATTTCATAACTAGGTTAGATACATTATTTAAGAAATATAACGCTTAAAACTATGTAAAATTTGAAAAACAGCCTGCAAGTTCATTTTTATTTGCTTCTTGTAACAATAATAATAAATATTTCTAGGTACTTAATTATAAATTAAATTTTGAAATACATTTTAACAACGCATATCTCAAACTGTATGTTAATGGTAAGCAAAATGGACAACATTTACAATGCGATTTCATAACTAGGTTAGATACATTATTTAAGAAATATAACGCTTAAAACTATGTAAAATTTGAAAAACAGCCTGCAAGTTCATTTTTATTTGCTTCTTGTAACAATAATAATAAATATTTCTAGGTACTTAATTATAAATTAAATTTTGAAATACATTTTAACAACGCATATCTCAAACTGTATGTTAATGGTAAGCAAAATGGACAACATTTACAATGCGATTTCATAACTAGGTTAGATACATTATTTAAGAAATATAACGCTTAAAACTATGTAAAATTTGAAAGACAGCCTGCAAGTTCATTTTTATTTGCTTCTTGTAACAATAATAAGAAATATTTCTAGGGACTTAATTATAAATTAGATTTTGAAATACATTTTAACAACGCATATCTCAAACTGTATGTTAATGGTAAGCAAAATGGAAAATATTTTATATACTGAATGCGTGACCGGGTATCAATCAATGAAACATTTTGCCATGGCTCATGCCTGGGCCTTAGTATTAGCGAATCTTTTATTTTCTTGAAATATTACTTTAGAATTCATTATTAATTTTTTAGGCCGTATATTTATCCTTCAACAATTTCTCAATTGTAACTGATCGCTCTTCCTTCCAGTATAATCCAGCAACAAACATAAAATAATCTTTGGATGTCTTCATCAATCAAACAATATAACTGTTAATCAATAAAAAATGCAGTACAGAATCGTTAAACAATTTTTGATCATTGACAAGCTCGGGAAGCCGTTTTGGTTCTGCTGAGAAGATATCTTGTAAAAATATTTTCTTTTATGTTCGCCATAATGTCGTTCTATTTCGTACGGGCGATTTTTACAAATATTTTAAGAACCTGTCTGAGCTGTATATTATAATTTATGGTCGTTAATCACATTTGTAAAATTATCTCTGGTAATAGAACTGTATTTCTTCAGAAAAGTTTTTTTCCCTAATCGGTGATAAACATGTGAGGTTGATTATTATTTCTCTGTTACGGATGCTCTACTTTAGATTGTAAAATGCATCAAGGAAAAGTGTGGTATTGTTTTTTAGTTTAATCGTATATTGTGGGTATTTGTTTAGATAATTTTATATATATTTATCTGATACATATTTTTTGATCATGATACAAGGTGCGGGTGTCTCAATCAATATCACTGCTCAAGTCTATTATGCAGGAATTAAAAAATCTTTTGTTTCATTTTGAACACTCCGTAAAACAAAGCCTGTTTGTATAACCTCCTTAAATACTTAAAGGAATAATTTCTAGTACCGTGGGGCGACACTATAACACATAATTGGATTGAGACATAAAAATGTGATATTACGAACTCGTCAACTGTTGCCTATCATGCTCTTCATTGAGTTTTGATGTTTTTAAAGTCCATTTTTCAGTGTTAAATGCACTATATGAAAATAAATTAGAATTCCTTGCCTGTTTTCACGTAAGCTTCTCCTCTAGCGAATCTACAACACCAGAGACAGAAAGCTAAGCTCCTGGCTGTTTATTCATCTATTTAGTCACACTTTCTGTAAAGTCTGGACGGCAGGCAGTTCGTATTTTACACTGATGGTACAGAATTAAACTTTGCTTTTACAAAGAAATCGGATACTTCACAACAGCTCAAGATCTTATACTTTATACTTTATTTCTCAAGTTAATACGAATACTTGGTATATTGCCTGATCCCAAAATATTGTGGCTGACACATTATCCCGGATAACCTATAGTTACTTAGTTAAACTGAAGTTTTAGCAATGCTAAAGGTCAGGAAGAAAAGAAAACAATTTTCTGCCCTACAGGCAAAAGTTGGCATATGGAAATCGCTCCTTAAAAGACACATTAGGTCATTTAACAAGGCCGTGTGTTCAACAAGGTCATGTATTCGAGGAAAGATTCATTACATGATGTTTAAAAGTATTACATGTAGAAGGCGTATCACATCCTGGTGCCAAAACACCCCGTAAATTTATCCGGAAAATTTCTGTTCAGCTCAGGATATCACACGACACTGCCAATTGGGCGATTGTAAGAAACCTGTCAAAGACGCAAAATTCAGAAGCACTCACAGAATTTTACAAATGTTTTCCGGTTCAACACAAAATTTCAAACCGTTTATTGCAAAATAGTCTGTCAATTGTCTCCATGTGAAATATATACCATACATGGTTAGTAATCGTCGTAGTTCGCTTCTCTCGCTGACCAGAAATGTTACTTGTACGAGATGTCACTGCTGAAGTCGTTTTTCAGCATTTGTGACACATTGGTTGGTGATTTCAGTGTTCCAACAATCCTGACTTATTACCAGGGGTCTGTACTAATTTCAATCTCACATATTTATTTCGCTAACCAGAATTATATCCATAGCCCGTGTAAAAATGTCTCCATATGCCCATCGTCCATCTAGTAATGACCTCTAGAAGTGGTTTCACATAGTAGGTCTTCATGTGAGAAAACCACACACGATGGATAGAATTCTTGGAAATTCTAATTTTTAGCCACAGCTTAACCTTCGAAGAGAATTGTAAGGATCCACATTGAACCTATCCACAGGTTTTTTAATCTTTTCAGCTTCAAATACATATATCTTACGAATCCGCATTTTTCCTACAGCAGCTGCGTGACATTATGCGACAGTTAGGTTAGATTCGAACGTCCGTGCACGACAAAATTCTTTATTGCGTTCAACTTTTCCTGTAAACTTACGCATGATCTTATTTACAAATGAGGTAGTCAAATAGTAATTCACGCAGCTGTATAATGGTAATTTTTCCATCACCAGACGGACTGGTAAGTATTTAGAAGTTGTCAAAGATTCTGTGATTCAAAATGATCGTTTCAAACCAAAATCTTCATTAATCAAGAAAAGATACCATCACCAACTCAAATAAAGCCTGTTAAAACTCGCAAACTCTTGCATCAAGTCTAAAAAAATTGTAACTACTGTATGCAGAATTTTATTGAAACAAAAATACACTTACATGTACAGTACTAAGATTCAGTTATCGTAATTGTGATGTGTAGCATCGAAAGCATGCTTCTTGTAATTTCTAGTATTATAATTTTATAATTTCATATTAATTTTGACCGCCTTAAGTAATCCTTTATAAGAATTCTATATACTAGATTCTCCTTTTAATTAAAATATAGTAATCAAAAGTAAAAATAAAATAATTTAATATATTTAAATTCTTATCTTAAAGTTTTGTTATATGTATGGACAACATTTCTTTAAATTAAATGTGATAAAAGCTTGTGTTAGTTTCACTGAAAAATTCGATATTCTCTTAGATAGAAAAATGAACATAAGTAAAAAATTGAAAAATACTGATAGAGGATGTGTATCTAAAAACGGTAAATTGTTAAGAATTCCTATGAGAGTGTTCGACGAAACTATATTTCATATTATAGAATATTTTTATAAATTCAATTTATTGTATTTTCAAATGCGTAAATATTTGACTAAACTTTCAATTCCCCACTTTTGAGCTTCTTCTCCAGGGAATTTATTATTTGAAAAGAAATCTGGTACCGTTAAACTAAATACCCTTTTTGAGCTTGAAAATAAAATTTCACAAATATATAAATAGCGTATTAAAGATACATCAAAATATCTTATAAACAATTTAAGACATTTTATATGAATGATTTAAAATTATAACTTTGATGTGCGTGTTTAAAGTTTTTGAAGTGTGTTGTATATTTATATAAAATTCTATCTGTTAAATTGAAGTAGCGTTTTTTTTATTTTCGTAAATGAATTTATTGAAAAGTACTATTTTCAATATTGATAACTAATGACGGACAAGATATATAGTATCAACTACTGTAAAAGTTTAAATTAAAAAACTGGGATGTATAATAAGAATAAAAAATTCAGAGCCACTTCATATACGTTGTGTCTAATGTAAATTCTAAATATCATAAAGATAAGGACACAGAGAGACAGTATTACTAACGTGTTTTTGACTGGAAGGAATTTCCTTCTGTTCTCACAATCGTGGTTGAAATCTTCGCTTATTTGTATTGTAAAACTTGAGAAAGTATCTTTGCCCGAATTTCAGAAAATGGACCGCTGATTATGTACATTATTTATTTTATATCTGTATTATAAAGTACAAATTTCTTCGGGAGTAATACTCACGCCCCATCGACAACAGCAAAAATATAAATAACTAGATGGAACCTGTGAAAACTCGACGGTTCCATAAAAAAAATCATGCCTGCTTTAAGATGTTAAAAAATTTTAGAGTAAAAAAAATTAAAATAAATAGGAACATAAAAATTTGAATTTTTCTGCTTGCCAAAATCATCATCTATACAGTGTGTACACGTATAACCTGACCAACCTTTTTTTTTTTTTGGCAACCGTTAGTCCTAGATGCATACTTCCAATTACAAAAATGGTCAAAATTAGGTGCAGGGTTAAGATAAAAAAAGTTTGAAGCGAAAAAACAATTTAGTGAAGAATTACAGAATCTAAATTTTTATACGACCCCCTGGTCCTATAAGTTATATTTAGTAAAATTTCCCTGTTGCACTAGCAAGTAAGGCAAAAAAAAAATCCCGTTATTCTACGATTAAAATTGACCGAGTAATAGCTGTTTAAAGTTGGAGTATATTTTTTGCTGCATATTACGGGTCATTCACAAATTTAGTAGAAATATAATTAGGTCAGATATATTAAAGATATGGTTGAGAGTAAAATTAATATTGCAATATAAATTTGAAATCTTTAACCATTCAGACATATTACTGCAAAATCTAAAATTTGTACTGAACATTATAAAAGGATAAAAATAACAGATTTTTTGTTAAATAAAAGGATGAAAAACAATATCCTCAATTCTTTACAAAATGATTCATATTTTAAAATGCTGTTAGATTACACTATATTTCAAATTTTGGATTAAGGCATGTTTTTTAGCTTTTGAAAATTGATTCTTATGTATTTTTTTTGCACTGAATCCGAAAATGACCTTCATTTCAAACAATCACGCCAGGAATTTTCTGAAATCGCAAATTTCAAACTTAAAAAGCTAAAAGTTAAAATTGATCCCCCATCCCCTCCCAACCTCATCGGACCCCCGAGCTGTTTAGCTGTAAGAAACCCAATATAAGCCAAAAAAATCTAATAAATTATTGAATTAAATAAAATTAAACTGAATAAAAAAGTCTTACATCTATTTTCTAATATAAGATTTTTCGCTATTTTTAAACCTTGAAATTTCCGATTTGCGAAACATATTGAAATTATGGTTAAAAGTGAAGGTAATTGACTCAGCGTTAAAAAATACATAAAATGTAATTATAAAAGTTAAAAAACACAACTATTGCAGGTTTATGTTATCTAATCTAAAACTCTTTCTTAAACTTCTTGACGGTAATCTATCCAAATTTTTTTGTGTTATCCTCTAATATCAGTATGTATAAGATGGTAAGAGTCAAAAATCATAATAATATTGCATTATCATCGGATTTAAGTCAGTGTGTAAAATTTAACTTCGATCGGACATTTGAAAAGTAAAGTTCGAGTACAAATTTTAAACTGGAAAGACGATCACTACAAGCTAAATAAAACCTTATGAAAATAACATAATTTTAGATAAAAGAAATCATAGCCTCAAAGCCGTACAAAATAAAACGTATGTTAAAATATAATTATTTTCACTAATCTGAAACTTAACTAATAGGTCGAAATCATCTGTTTTGATATGCAAAAAAGTGGTATATGTCATGCATTTCAAAGTTTCATAACTCGGTCAATTTTAATGTTAGTTGAATGGGACTTTTTTTGTCTTACTTGTTAGGGTCACAGTAAATTTTTCCTAAATATCACTTATAGGACCGGGGGACCGTATAAAAATTTAAATTTCGTAATTTTTAATAAATGTTTTTCTTGACCCAAATCGCTTGAAAAATAATTACTTGCATTATTTAAACCATTTTTGTAATTGGAAGTATGCATCTAGGACCAACGGTTGTGAAAATAAAGGTCGGTCAGGTTATACGTGGACACACTGTATAATAGATGGAAAAGAACATAGTGTATTATGAATGCAATTTGTATGCACCGAAGTCACCAACAACAATAGTGTGCGAATTTTCAGCATAGTGTTGGTAAGTTTATGTAATGTGACAGTAAATTTGTATGGATACTATATATTATATATACTATATATTTTATGAATGCATTTTTTCTGCTGTATATATGTTGTACTTCCTTAAAAGCACCTTTCCATTAACTGACATAACAATCTGATATATTGTACATATCTGTTGCTATCTGACATTAGTGCATGCAAAATGAATTCATATGTACTACTTGCTTTTCAACCTATAAATTTTTAGGTTGATTTTGATATAGCATATATAAGTATACTTTGCATTAAAAACAATGCCATATATCATGTACAACTCATTCATATTATGTCGGTTAATGGAAAAGCACTCTAAAGATTCTTCTTGGTATTCAAATCATACTTATTAAAAATTTGGTATAGAACAGTAGTCAAGAAAACACTGACTTATGCAGCCCCAATTTGGGGACACAACCTTAACACAAGAAGCAAGGAAGAACTAACAACTTGCCAAAGACACTTCCTGCTGGCCATAGTCAAGGCATATAATACAGCTCCAACCGCGGCCCTTCAGGTTCTAGCAAGCCTGGTTCCAATTCAACTACAAGTCAAATACGAAGCAGCATAAGGCACAGTCTCATGGTTAAGGGAAACAGTATACTTATACGGAACAATACTGAATTATACGTACTATGTTAAAAAAATAAACATATGGCACAAAAACCCGGCGGAAACGATAGAACCTACCATAGGACACAACTTTAAAGATATCACAATTTACTCAGATGGGTCAAAATTGGAATCGGGAGCTACAGGTTCGGCATTCGTAGAATACCAAAATTAAAAGAAAATAAACACATGGTCAACACCAAGTTTAATAGCGTTTTCCAAGCCGAACTACTGACTATAGTCAAGTAGCAGAATTGGGGAACACAACAGGAGAAGAATACAGTGTTCGCTCGGACTGCATGTCAGCCATTCAAGCACTTAGTAAACCTTTCAATGTTACACAACTAATAGATTCAATCCACGAAACAATAAAAAAAATCAGATAAAAAGTTCAAAATAAGCTGGGTAAAGGCGCACCGAGGCATACAAGGCAAAGAAGATGCAGACAAATTAGCAAAACAAGCAGCACAAAATCAGTCGAATAATATACCATATAACTTAGAAAGACCAATATCTAACTTAAAAAGAACAATCAAAGAACTTATGATAAAACAATGGCAGTTCGAGTGGAATTGCGGGGACAAGGGCAGAGCAGCATATGAATACTTCCCAACAGTTAACACAAACAGATTAATGGACTGCAAACTATTAAGTCAAATTTACACGGGCCATGGAGCATTCCCTGACTACCTACACAGATTTAAACGCAGAAACACACCAAACTGCACATGTGGAGAAATTGGAATCCCTAGACATTATCTTACATCCTGCCCGCTAACAAAACAACATTATATGTTCCAAATAACAACAAATAACGAGCAAATTTGGCACAGCAAACTAGCAGACAAAAAACATGTACAGGATAAGGGTAAATAAGTGGCCAGATGGCTAATTGAAAACATAGACATAATATTACACACACACACACACACACACACACAAAAAAAAAAAAAAAAAAAAAAAAAAAAAAAAAAAAAAACACCTATTTTTAACGGGACACCAAACCCCATATTAACAATCTGTCTGTTTCAGGTTATAAATATTTTTAAAAATATTCCCACGTTGAATTATCATTATGATACGTATTTCGGGGCAGCATATGAAGGAACCTCTTCATATGCACACAAAAAAAAATAAAAAAAATAAATAAAATAAAATAAATTGCTAATAAATACTGTGTCTTTTTATTGTTATTTATCATTTTCTTATTTTATGTATACCTTTTTTTTTTGACAACGCCTCTCTTTATATATGCGCTTTCTACACGAGCTACCGGATCCGCTCGAATGTCAACGACCAGGGAGCCAGTTTTTACACGGTGGGGTACGGTAGAAAGACGGAGTCTCATCCCCCCTACCAACGTTAATTTTGACTAACAATTCGCCCCAAAAATTAACACATGGTGCAATTTGTACATCTGTGGAGCCCATTCTTTGTTTTCTCTACCCCCCCCCCCCCCCATAAAAAAATTATCATTTTCATTTGACAAGTATGCATCAAATATTAGGCTTCAAAAATTCCAACTATCTAAATTAGATCGGACAGTGGTGGCCAAGCTGGTAGAGCATTATACTCGTAGCCTTTGGTCGCAGGACCTAGGCTAACTGTCGGCTAAAATTCCATCATGTACGCTAATGGCGCCTTGTGCATGTAAACTCCGTCGTGGGTGCAAAGTTCTCAAAGTTACCTGTCAATTATACTTCTAGAGGTGCCTTGTTAGGTGAAGGCCTCATCATCTGATCAAGGTTATAAATTACGAGACCAACTTAAGTAGCAATGTGCAGGTGCCAAACAACAGGATATAACGTTAAGCAAGCGGCGAAACAAAGTATACACAAACGAGCAGTCAACCGCCCGCCCCGATGTCAGGTATAAGTTGTCAGTTAAGCTGGGGCAACCCGGCAGGTAGGGGCCTGATCATCGGCTAGAAAGAAAGAAAGTATACTGTAGCTGCTGCTTTGAGGAAATTAAGATATTTCCTTAATCTATTTATTGCAATTTGTTGAGGTATTCATTTTGATCTATCATTATTTCGTCCATTAAATTCATTTAGAGAGTCCTAAGCTTATTCAAGTACAAAACATCCTTACTTGCACATTTGTTTTACACTTAATTTATTTCTGAATACAGTTGTATCGAATAATGGTCTAATATTGTCGAGTACTCCTTGACAGTGTTGGATTCAGATACTTTTCTCTGCGAGGGATTTCTGTCACTCCCCGGGGGGTGTTTGCATTTTTTCACCATTGAAAACACAATATCTCAAATCTTTCATGGGGGACTCCCGACCACCTCCTGAATTCAACAGTGCTTCTCAGTATTCAGGAAAAATCTGACGGCGTAGTTGTGAGAATTTAATTTTTTTAAGAAATTTGAAGATAAAGATATTTATTCACACTCAATACATAAAGGTATACGAACAAAATATAGAAAAACCCCATGTAAAATTAACAATGTTAACTGTAGAAAAAGAGGGACCATCGGAGGGGAACTTTTAAAAAGGGCACTTATTTTTTAAAAAGCATCTTTCTAAAAAAGGACACTGTTGCAACTTATTCAAAAAACATATTTTGTAATGGCTTGTTTAGAGTATCCAGTTATACGTGACAAATTGATGCATTTTGCTATATTTTCCCATAACGAATTGTCAAATGTTGCAATATTTTCCTGCTAGCACTCAACAAATTTCTCAATCTTTTCCCACAACTGATCGCCGCAATCGACGCATTTTGAGATTGTTTCCCCTCCAAACCAGTTAAAGAATTTTCTAATACTTTCCCTCTAATGATCAGTGAATTTTATTACATTTTTTTTCTCAAAAAGAAAAAAAAAACATGATTTTCTTTCTGAAACCGAATAGTACATTTTGTGATTTTTTTTTCTACCAATCTGCGAATTTGTCAATTTTTCTCCTTAATTGACAAAAATCACGGATTTTTTTTCCTTCAACGATAAGTGAATGTCACTTTTTTTGCCGGAGTTGACAGGCGAATTTTGAGATTTTATTTTTCATGACTGATTGACAAATTTCACGGCTTTTTCCAGAAACTGGCTAACAAATTAATATTTTTTTTTTTTTTTTTTTTTTTTTTTTTACACGTGACTGATTGAAACTTGAAAGGTTGCGTCAAAAAGAGCAGTACGGAACCCTGATTATATGAAATATTTAAAAAGAGCCGCTAGGAGCATAGATTATTTAAAATGGCCATCGGGCACTATGGCCAACCAAATTGGCCTAGAGTCAACACCAATTAAAATTAATTTATTTTTATATTTATATAAATAAAAATTATGATTTTAGATAAAGATCAGTTTGTAGAAAAATAAAAATACAAAATTTATTTTTTATATAAATAAATTTGTTATATTTCAAACTATAGTGTAAAAACATCAATCGTTCTACATTTTCAGGATATAGGGCCATTACTTTTATTATTGTAAATTTGGCTGCCTCAGAAAAAAAGCCCTCACTGCAATCACTGCTTTGCTGTACATATAACAAAATTGAAAAGAAACGGTAAAGCGAATACAATTTTATAATCAAAAGAAAATAAGCTACTGTTAGAAAATATGAAATGTTTTGCATTAATCAATAAATTGTTATAGGAAACAATAATAATTTTTAATTTTCTTAAATGTCTTTTTAATTAAATTAAAAAGACAGATTCATGCGTCAGAAAAGAGAATGATGATTTAATAAATCAGTTTTACTAACATATGGGTTAACTGTACTTTTTTGACTAAATTCGTTTTTTTCCCTCATAATTTTTAAATATCATTTCTAAACCTTTGAGATTACAAAAATAATCTTCAAAAGATGACAATAAATTAAATTTCAAACTGAAGTTAGTTTAAAAAATATATATTATTTAACAAATATTTATTTGTGATTATTATTTAATAATATGAATCAAGATGCAAGTTTATGTGCAACAAACTCACAGGGCTGTGTTCTCTAAGCTGGCTTTATATACGAATCAGCTATTCTTTTTTGCACACAATTACTCCGTACTTTGCCAAAATACTACTTGGTACACCACTACTGCTTAACCGATTGGAGGTCTGTGTGATATATTTTATCCAGCTTAATTTTAATGAAGATTCGTACCATAATTTTTTAATGAAATTCTATTTTTATAACTTTGATGAAAAAAAGTTGCAAATTTTCATTTTCCTAATTCTAAATAAAATTTTTAAAAAATTCTGGTGAATTTAACAGACAAACAAAGTTACTCGCCCCTGAAGGGTTAATAAATTTGGTATATTTTAAGCTCACCAGTAATAATTATGACTGTGTCTTCTAGAATTAGGGTTAAGAATTTAGTGCTAAATTTAAATTTCAGTAAACTTTACCCCTCACATTAAATGTTACTAAACATTAATTTATGTTGTACATTTGATATAACTGCTTTAAAATTTCTTAAACCTAAAGTAATTCCCTTCTGCGCAACATAGAGATGAAAATGGTCGTTTCTTTTTCCTTTTTTTTTTTTTTTCTTTGGTGTGGTGGGTGAGGGGGTTCACTGAGGTTGTTTAATTTATCTTCGAAATGGAAAAGTTGAAATTTCATTTTTTAAATATTGTACTTTTTCTTAACATCCCACTATTTTTATGAATTTATTTTATTTTTATTATTATTTGTATTTTTTCCAACTTTCTATTTTTCATGTAACTAACCCAAACAGCATGTAAGTAGCAATAAGAATTACAGGGGAAACTAGTGGCTCTAAATTTTTCCTTTTGGGAGAGACTCCCCTTGTCCACACACACACACACGCAAAAATACTATGTTTTATGCCAATGAGGTTTGTTTAATAGCAGCCACGTCAAAAAAGAAAGAAAAAAAAGCCTGAACTTTTACAGCCTGACGTGGGAAAATAATTGTTTTTTTCCAAAATACTATGACGAAATTAACTTTTTTCTGCAATACTTTGACGAAATTTGTGTTTTTTCCATGATCCTTTGATTGAAATTAGTGATTATTTCGCAATTCATTGACAAAATTACGTTTTCCGAGATCCCTTGACGAAAATCACATTTTTCCGCGATACTTCCCGAGTTTCTTTGACAAAAATTGCGTATTTCTGCAATACTTTGACGAAAATTATGTATTTCCACGATACTTTGACGAAAAGCATACTTTTCCACAACCCTCTGATGAAATTCGCGTTTTCTGCGCAGTTATTCAGGCAACGCAGATGATAGTTGCGTGCGCCTGGCTATGTTTTCATGGTGGTCGTTTCTATATGTGGATAAAATGGTCGCCCAGTGGCGTGGTCGGTAGTGACAGTTACTGCCACGGCGGGGGCCCGGGTTCGAATCCTCGGATAAGACATGGATGAAATTGTGAATGTCCCATTGTTGTAATATATGTAATGGAAAATAAAATTGTTGTGAATTGTTGTTGTTTCTGTATAATAAGGATCATTCGAGGCGACAGCCATAGTAGCTATAGGCCCCAAAGCATCCCACTTCGGTGGGCTTCAAATGTCCAATGGATAAAATGCATGGTAGGTCACAGGTAAGAAAAGGTCGAATGAAAAAGGGAGAGAAATATACTCAATTTGGTATATGTTTGTAATTGCGTTTTAGTTGCATTTTGTCTGATTCTACTACACCCCCTCCCCAACCTCCAAAATTTTCAACAAATTTTAATGCAGATTTGCATTGATCCCAAGGATGATAAAATTCTGTGCCGGTAAAGCTGAATTCCACATTTTCGTAGAAAAGTAGCATGTATGTACTAGAAAAGTACAGTAATCTCCCCCCACCCCCCATCAAAACATACCTGATCACAGAGTGGAATGCTGGGGTGTTTTGATTCTTTTTAACACTTTGCAACAAAGTTGAAAAGTTTTTATGACTTCGGTTTGTCTGGCCGTCTGTCCACGCTCTAACTCTCCTAAATATGCTCGGATCGTTCTGAAATTTTTGGATGTTAGTGACCTCTACCATAGCACGTTCCCTATTTCAAATGAAGTTTGTAGCATATTTATTTCATTTACACGGACAGTCAAAATTTTTCCGTTAAATTACGGCCAATGGTAAAAAATCGTCTCAAATGATTTTTAATGGTGTTACACTCTTTCAAGCATAGAAAAATTGATATTCATTTATGAAGCCCACTAAAATATGCATTCTGTTGAATATACGGTGCAAAGAATAGTTATTGTTCATTTACAGGGCCGCACAAAAGAATTCCGTTCATAATGGTATAGGGGAAATTGTTTGCGGTGTATTTGAAAAGATTTCAGATACTATATTGTATCCGAGTTACTGTATATTAGTAATGATTCCTTGAAATGCATTTTTAATTATGATATACGCTTTTTTAGGGTTTCGTTCATCTGACGAAACCCTATTCGTCTCGCTCCTCTGTCTGTCTGTCTGTCTGCCCGTCTGTCACAGAGCCCTTTCTCAGAAACTATACATGTTGGAGACTTGAAATTTCGCATACTTATAGCTAAACACCACAAATCATAATACAAACATTAAAGTTTAAAAAAAGTTGTACATTTAACCCTTTGTGCTCCCACATGTGTATTTTAAACAATTCTAAGTGAGTCCCTAATTAGGTTGGAGACATGAAATTTGGCATACTGATAGCTGAACACCTGACATCAAACGACAAATCGAAAAAATCGCAAATTTAACTCTTTGGGCTCCCACATGTGTATTTTAAACAATTCTTTCTAAGTGAGCCCCTATTTAGGTTGGAGCCGTGGAATTTAGAATATTTATAGCTGAACACCTCACATCAAACGATAAAATCATAAAATTTTGAAAAAGCCGTACATTTAACCCTTTGAGCTCCGACATGTGTATTTTAAACAATTCTTTCTAAGTGAGCCCCTATTTAGGTTGGAGGCATGAAAGTTCGCATACTTATAGCTGAACACCACATATCATACGACAGATAAAAAAAATTAGAAAAAATCGTACATTTAACTTTGGGCTCCCACATGTGTATTTTAAGCAATTCTTTCTAACTGAGCCCCTATTTAGGTTGGAGCCGTGGAATTTTGCATATTTATAGCTGAACACCTCACATCAAACGACAAAATCATAAAATTTTGAAAAAGCCGTACATTTAACCCTTTGAGCTCCGACATGTGTATTTTAAACAATTCTTTCTAAGTGAACCTCTATTTAGGTTGGAGGCGTGAAATTTCGCATACTTATAGCTGAACACCACATATCACACGGGAAATCATAAAATTTAAAAAAAGACGTACATTTAACCCTTTGGGCTCCCACATGCGTATTTTAAGCAATTCTTTCTAACTGAGCCCCTTATTAAATTGGAGATTTGAAATTTTGCATACTTATAGTAGAACACCTGAGGCCAGGCGACAGATAATAAAATCTTGAAAAAGTTTTAAGTTTAACCCTTTGAGCTACCACATACGTGTTATATGCAATTTTTTCTATTCAGATCACACGACAAATCATAAAATTTTCAAAAAGTCTTATATTATTTACTCCAACGGGCTCTAACTTGTGTATTTTAAGCAATTTTTCTAACCTCCGCTCTTTTCACCCGGGGAGCACTTTTCCAACTTTTGCCGACACCACTTTGACCATTCTTTCATATTATGCACCATAGCCTTACATATTTTAGTTCCACTATTACCGCCAGGGGCCCCTGCTTATCTCGGGTGCAATCGACCAAATCACCTCGACTAATATATCTACGGATAGTATATAAAACGGAGTTTCGTTCGGATAGAGGTTTGTTTAGAATAGAGTCTGCCACTGGTTGCGAAATATGGAACTAACAGATTTTTCCAAAGGATAACGTTTTTTGAAAGGAATATTAAACGAAACCCTTTGTGCGATCTGTGATCACACTTACCTACTTGTTCACTATATTTATGCATACTATAAAGTGCGTATAAATGATATCGTTCATATAAGAGCTACAGAAATGAATTTGTAAAGGTCACTAAGTATGAGCATAAATTGCTTAAAGGTGGGTTTTAAAGGAGTTGTGCATTTTTACGCTGAACTGAATTTAGCGTACTAAGAAATATTTGTAGAATATAGATAAAATGATATACAGGACCACGCAAAGAGTTGGATACATGGCCGTTTATGGGTGATAATTTCTGGAAATGTAATTTCTGTAGTTTTAAGAGTGTTTAAGTTTGAATTAAATTTTAGCTAAATAGTGGCATGTAATAAAGGTACTAAGTAAACTACAGGGTTGTACAAAAGTATTCAAGTAGTTTTCCATCTATTAGTATAAATTGCTGAAAGATGAATTTCAACCTGTTATGCATTTTCTTGCTAAACTAAATTTTCCCATTATATAGCATATATATCAACATACAGATCGAATACAGGGCTGTTCAAAATATTGGAATACATATTTGGCTATGGGCGGTAACCACTGAAATCAGATTTTAAATGTTTACTTAGTTATCTTATTTACCTTATTTCCTTAAGTAACGAAGTTTCGTAAAGCTTTCAGGGACTTTCGTAAAGCTTTCATAATCTATGCTGTACGCATGATTTTTCTTACTTGTTTTTTTTTTCAGAAAGGGTTTATTTCCTTTTGGAAAAAAATAAAATTTTGTTTCTTAAATAGTTTATTTAATTTTTCTAATAGCTAATTTATGATTTTTTTTTTTCATTAGGTTTTTGTGAATATGAATTACGGTCATGCCGAGCTCTCGGTATTGGAGGACATTTTTACATTGTACTTAGTCAATGTCAAATAATTCTAAAAATGTACTTTCTTTTTGCTTAAAGCATCATTATATGTATATATACATTGTACATATATTAATGTAGAATTAATATGTAACACAATTTTAAATATAATTAGACAGCATAGCACTATTACTCATTACTTACTACATTATCTCATAAAGTTTGTGTGACATTGCGGCATCTTTATTTTTAAAATATTAAAATGTTTGCTGCAATGTTTAGAGACAATTATAATCTCACACAGTTTAAATAGAGTTTTATTTTATGGCCTAATATTTACTTATTCATTTTATTTTAAACCTATTTCTATATTGATTTAAAAAAGTGTTTGTGAAAGCCTAGAATTTTCAAATGATCACTTTTGCAACAACATCAATTTTTTTTTAAATGTTCCGTTTGGTGCAAACTATTAGTATTGCGTTTGGCAAAAATGGTGTCGGTAAAGCAGAAAAGTACTGCAATGATCTACGGTACCATAAATTTGTTAGCCGTTCAAATTTTGAAGTTTTTATCAAATATATTAATGTTATGAATATTTAATAAACCACCCACATTGTTTTAAAGAACTTTTATGGGTCGATTCTTGACATAAATTGACTCTATAATTAAAAAATTGAAAATATTATAAGCCATCCACAGCTTTTGCAAAGATGGAAGAAATAAAATGACTGATAAAACTAACGAAACAAATTTAAATTCATAAAAACACAAAAATGTAGTTATTATTTAAAAAAAAATAAAACATTTAGAAATAAACTTTTCCAAGTTGAAATAAAGGACCTGTACAGAAAACCCTCTGAAATTAATTTGAGCATCCCCATCTCTGGAAGGGACCATTACGGTATTTTTAAGCTATACCAACACCATTGTCACGAAACGTTATATATTACACCAAATGGAACAATTGAAAATAATTACTGCTGTTGCAAATGTGAACATTTGAAAATTACAGACTTTCACAAATTATTATTAAATCAAAATATGCTTAAAGTAGATAATCATACACTAAAATTCAATTTAAACTGTATGAATACAATTGTAAGTTTTTTATGTTTTGTAGTGTTTCTGCATCATCATAGAATCTTTATGAGATAGGGTAAAAAGTAAATAATGACTAATAATGCCATGCTCCCTGTTTATTATTTAAAACTTTATTATATATAAATTTACTCTTTTTCTGGTGTTTTTATAAATTAATTATTTTTTTATGATACATTAAGCAAAAAAAAAAAAAAAGTAAATTTTTAGACATACTCACCGAGTACGAAGACAAAATTTGGCCGAATATGGAATACCACTTCCAATTCATATTGCTATTTACACACTACTTGGGTAAATTACTTTGCAAAACAGGATTATATAAATTAGCAATGATGAATTCGAACAGTAAAAAGAAATGAATTGCATCAGAATATCATCATTATAAGATGCATAAAGTTTAAACCTAAATGACTAACAGAATTTCTAAATAAGGCTTGGACTCCCAATATAATTAAAATAATGAGCGATGATTGAAATGGAATCCAGTACAATTTACAATAAATAAATAAAATAAATACCTCGTTTTTCCAAAGCATAATATATGCTTACTTGATGCAGTATCCTAACGTATGCAGTACCAATATGAATGAATCACGAATCGTAAGATTCATTACTTTGCATCAATAGCGCGTTGCTCCAAGGTACAGACTCGTACTTATGTAGTACGCATGCGCACAAGTAAAATTTTAATTGAAAATTACGGCTAATTAATAAAATGTTTGAATAAACGAATGTACGATAACAAATCTGTGGCCAGATATCATTCATTTAAAAGAAGAATGGTGTAATTTGATGCAGTAGTTTCTTCTAACGGGCTGTCTAAAGAAAACACTTAGCGTTTTAAATATATAGATATATTTTTATTTTGTTAAATTATATTTTTTGAAATTCGCACTGATTTTACTTTGGCATATGTACTTTCATGTACTTTAAAATGCAATTTGTTTGAAAAGTATGTGTCAGTTTATTGATTGTTATTGTATTAAAAAAATTTCACTGATATATTTCTTTAAATTTATAACTATAGCATTTGCTATTAAAATAATATAAATAGTTCAGTATTAATTTCCAATTACTATTCCATAATTAAAATAACACTTCAAATATAAATAAAACACAAATAGAACTGTTATGTTGTTGAACTACGTGTTTAAACAGGGAACTAATCAGAAAAAAAGGCTCCTCTAAATAGAAAAATATTTGGCGATTTATTCTGGTTTTATTCTGACAGGCGGCCATTGCGAAAAAAATTCCATTTTTTCCGACTCTTAATTAAATTTTTTGTTATAAAATTATCTTTCTCTATTGTTATGGGCAATCTATGTATATATACTATGTATATATATATATTAGGAGGCTCTTCTCCCTGTGAGCTGCGCCCGCCAACCAATGGTTATGCTTCACAGACATAAAAAATATGGTAACGTGCCCTGTTATAAAAAATATTACAAGGTTAAGGAACACTGAATGATAATATCATTATAGCGGCGGCTATCTTCTGTAATCGCGTTGCAATTATTTTACGTTTGAATAACGTATTTTTGGTTAAAATGGCCTTATCCATCGCTGTGGTAACAACTAATGGCGGTTTTAGGGATTGATACGTAAGATAAATTAGACATTTGAAAATAAGTTTGTATAAAATGTTAAGTTAAAAATGTCATTATCTTTCTGACTTTTATAACGACGCTATGAACAATATCCTTCTTTTAGTTTCAAGGTTAAAAAAATCCAACTACCTTTAAATAGCATTCAGAAAAGTGGTATTGAAAAACATTTTGTTTTTAAACTTTTAGGCTTATATTATATGTTTTGATCGGATTAAAAAATTTTTTAGGAACAGGTATAGCTTATTCGTGAATTCTTTTCTTTATTTTAAAACACCATTGTACATATTTCACAATGTACTTTCTTTAGGAAGTACTTGATTATCCCGTCGCCGAAAAAACTGCCAGCAAAATGTAATTTGTGATCGTAAATGCCACATTGGCTTGACATTAAACGTGTTACACGTGTTTATTACGTCATCACGTGTTTTTAATTCGACGTTTTATTTGTATTTTTATTAGTTTTTTACTAATTTATTTGTTTTTTCGTTACTGAAAACGACTGTAAATTTTGAGTTATTATTTTTCTTTTTCTTCAAGCTTATATCTAAAATTTACATACATTTTTTTAGTTATATTTGCCTACGTTTTTTGTTTAAATAAAGAGCATTATATCTCTGCTAATTTTCCGTTATCACTCATATTTATTGTTTCCCTTAATGAATTCGATTATTACGTTTAAAATACTTACATTTTATTCACAAATGCAATATCGTAAAAATATCTGTTTATTTATGATTTAATTTATTAATTCTGCATTTAAATGCATAAACTATTAAAATACTTTTGTTCGAAATCATCTAAATAAATCAAATTTTATATTTGGTATGTGGCTACGTCATAAATGAACGTCGGCATTAAACTAACCTTTATTATTTAGTGATTTTTCTTTTATTTAAATACATTAATTTGCCCATCTTAAAATCTAGTACCTCTGTTTATATTATTTAATAACAATATCCGTATTTTCTAAAATGTATTTATCGAATAGTACTTCATACAAAATAAAACGAATGCATTTTGCGTATACATTTACCTGTATTTACGCTGCATAAAATGACGCATTGTATAAAAAAATTGCTAGTCACATTACTTTTTTACCATGTGCCGTCACATTAAAATTCTCCGGAATGAAAATGTATCCTTTTAATATATGATGCAATTTTCACTAGTAAATGCATCCCTTATGTAATAATGTATTTCGTTTAAACGTAATATTCACCATTAAATTTTTACGCGTAATAATTAAATTATTTTAGGAACTTTTAATATGATGATATTAAATATTTCGATATTTAACATATGACGTAATTATCACAATTAAGTGCGTTTCCCGTTTAATAATTTTATTATTTCAAAGTTTTCGTACATTTTTAATATTTACGTGTAACTATTTTGAGGTAATTTTCCTTAATTTCTTTTTTTAACACTCGATAATTTCATTTTTATTTTCAAATTTCTTTCCAATTTTAATAATTTCACTTTTCAATTTCAATTTGAAAATAATGACAAAGAACAAATCTAATTTTTAACTTTTCAAATTTTCCTGAAAAAACATAATTTAATTACAATAGTCTTTCATTATCGATTGAAGTAAAAGATGATTTCAATTATCAATTTGAAAAATGACTAACAAGAAGAAATCTAATAATCGGTATGTTTTTTTTCCCTGTTCTCCCTTTTTTCCAAAAAAATGGAGGAAATTTGTTGTCATTACAGATTGTCACTACAGAAATCTAATTAAAATTAGAAAAACAATATTAGTATTTCGGAAATGTATTCAAATTTTAAAATTCTATTACCAGTTTTGACATATGTGGATCAATACGGATAATTGGTGTTAGTTTCCCCGTGAAAACTTTCATAATTTCTGATAAAAAGCATTGAAACTTAATCAGTCGTTTCATAAAATCGTTTGATAAATTCATTCTTTCATTAGTATTTTATATGTATAGGGTATATATATATGTATGTGTGTGTGTGTGTGTGTATACATACATGTATTTAATGTAATACAATATCACTTCAATTAAAAAAAAATAGTTTTCAGCAATGATCTATTTATCCGGCTTCTTGTTCTCTAGCCTGGAAAGTCAGGTTGGAACATCTGGTTTTAATAAACTAGTAAATTTATTTCCCGTTTCACGTAAAGCGGATCTATTATGTAAAACCACAATGAAATACTTAATCATAATTAAAAAAAACAAGTGGGTAAGTGTGATCATAGATCGCACAAAGTATTTCGTTTAATATTCCTTATAAATCATCCAGTAAATTTATCGCCATGGAACATCTACTAAATTTTGGCAAACCCTTCCTAAACTATAGTAAGAAGCTTCAAACAGATTTGCCTTGTTATATTTCCTAATTTTGTTCGTGCCATCCCCCCCCCCGAAATGCTATGTTATATCACATGACGGGTATCTGCCAAATTTTAAAAAGTGCCCCCTTTGGGGGGGGTGAAGCGAGGTGATGGTCAGCATGATGTTTGACGCGGTCTAATGTTTAAAATTTTTGTTATGTTTTATAAGCGATATTAAAGATTCAAACAGATCGTCCAGCTATATTTCCTAATTTTGCTAGCGCCCCTCCCTCACCCCCCCCCCCCACGAAATGTGACACGCCTTTCTTCTTTGTACTTCATTATCATTTGTTATAAAGCATCTTAAAGTTTAAAACATATCGCATTGTTAGATTTCCTACTTTAAATTAAATCGAGGTCTTTTAGTTCCACATTCCACCACAAGGGAGTGCACTGCATTCTTTACAAAAGCGTATCTGAACGAAACTCCTTTACACAACCTATTAGTAGATATGTTACTCGAGAGGGTGGCGGTCTTCGGCAAGAATTTAAGATAATTGTTGAAATTACTATTCGGAAATAGTGGTAATTTAACTTTTGACATATTTATATTTAATAAGTAGCATGTACCTGAAGACTCCGTCAAAAAAAAAAAAAAAAAAAAAAAAAAAAAAAAAAAAAAAAAAAAAAAAAGCACCTCAAACGGTATGAAACAAAAAAGAAATATTTTGCCCCTCCCCGTCTCCCCACCTGCCCGAAATTTCACGCGCCATTTTTTATAAACTTTTTCTTATGTGTTATAAACTATGTTAAAGTTTCAAACAGATCGCCTTGTTAGATTTCCTACTTTAAATGAAATCGCGTTCTGTTAGTTCCACATTCCACCACGAGGGAGCGCACTCTATTCTTAACAAAACTGTATCTGAACGTAACTCCGTTAAACAACTTATCAGGAGATATGCTAGTCGAGGGGGTGGTGATCTTAACCAAGACTTTATTATATTTGCTGAAATTACTATTCGAAAAAAGTGGTATCAATGCTTCTGACATTTTTATCTGGCATAAGTAACATTTATGATGTAGTTTTAAAAATCGGACACCGTTCAGAAGTATACTGCAATGAAACATCAGATGACTGCATTGTAAAATAAGTATATAATAGAAATAAATCAATTAGTGAAATTAGCGACCCCACCCCTGACCGAAATTTCACACGCCATTTTTATAAACTTTCTCTTATGTGTTATAAACTATCTTAAAGTTTCAAACAGATCGCCTGGTTATATTTCCTAATTTTAACAAAATCGCGTTATGTTAGTTCCACATTGCACCACCAGGGAGCGCACACTATTCTTAACAAAACTGTATCGGAAGGAAACTCCGTTAAACAACCTATAAGTAGATATGTTACTCGAGGTGGTGGCGGTCTTAATAAGAAATTAAGATATTTGCTGAAACTACTATTCGGAAATAGTGGTAACTAAACTTTAGACAATTTTATATTAAATAAGTAGCATATATCTCAAGACTCCCTCAAAAAAGGCACCTAAAGCGGTCAGAAACGCTATTTTTTTAAATAGAAATCTAGCGCCCCCCCCCCCCTCACCGGAATTTTACGGGTAAACAGCAAACTAGTAAATTTACAGCATTTTTTACAATTAATTTTACAGTAATTTTGTTTTTTATATTTTACAAAAAGTTGTATTTTTTCAGCATATTTTGCTGTTAATTTTACAGCTCTTTTAACAAGATAACAGTAATTTTTTAGCCTTTATTATTATTTATTTTATTTTATTTATTATTTATTACTTTATTTATTATTATTTGTAAATATGCATTTGAATCCCCCCCCCCCCCCCCGCCCTGCAATTTTTATTTACTTTGATTTTTTTTTTTTTTTTTTTTTTTTTTGTGTACTATGAGATACCTTTTAAAAACTAAGGGCACTATAAGTGTTATCTTTATGTCTACTTATATCATTGTTTTAATAACATTGTTATATAATAAATTCTGTTATACATATGTAAGATACAAATTTAGCACCATAAAGGAAAATAAATAAAATAAGAAAATACACCGACAAAAGCAATAAATCGGAAATTTTGAACGATGGTAACTCATTTTAAAGAATTTTCCTTGTGTGAATTTCAAATAAGCTGCGTACAACATGCATTGAGGATATTCAAAATATTTAATTTCAGCATCTAGTGCTAATTACTTTTTACTGCTAGATAATCATCAAAAAGAAAATGCGATCTGCTGCTTTTTAGTGCTGCGATAATAGTAAGCAATCTTTTGGAATATTTTATGGATTAATAAAGTAGTGTATACAGCTTACACAAAATAAATTATTTTAAAAATACATAGAAAAAGTGAAAAGAAATGCTCGTAAGAAATTAGCATCTATAAAATTTGAATAACTCCTACGGAAAGTCAGACTATCGATCGTAAGATTGTTTTCGAAAATTTAATAAACTAATATAATACATTAAATAAATAAAAATATTTAAATTATTACAAAAAGCGAACTTAAAGCTTTTGGATAATAAAAAAATATGTATATATATAAGTTAGATTAGTAAGGTATATTAAAATATAAAGAATAAAATGAAATTGTGAAAAATATATAATAGCAAAACAATGTATAATCTAAAGAATAAAGAAGATTTTTTTTTCTGATACTTCGCACATAAATAAATAATAGCTAAGTCTTATGATGAAAAGAAAAAAAAAATAATTTTTTCAAATCTAAATTCTAAAAATTCTCTTTTGTTATAATTTAAGACAAAATATTTAATCCTTATACAAATGATTCAAAAGCTTTTATCAGTCAACGTTTATATACATGTGGTGTAAATACAAAATTTGTATCTTACATTATATAGGAGAGCTGGCTTATTTAATAGTTATTAAATCAATGATACGAATAAACATAAAAATAAAACTTACCCCGAATTTTTAAATTATATAATCCAGTATTGTATTTAAGTATCCAAAATTGCCATTTTAAATTCAATAATAAGAACATATTCAGAATGACGCTAACACTCCTACGACAGTAACGCTAATAATAACCTGCTTTGGCTTGAAGCTGCTCTGCAGGTGGATATCTCATCTGGAATGTTGTCCGAGCGGTTTAAAATAACAGCAGTTTACTGTAAATGAATACTGAAGTTTAAAAAATGCTGTATTTTAGCTATTCACAGGAAAATCAGCTGTAATTTTTCCCGGTTTTTTTTACAGTGTATGTGTTATACAATTTCTTAAAGTTTCAAACAGATCGACTTGTTAGATTTCCTAATTTTAACAAAATCGCGTTATGTTAGGTCCACATCCCACCACCAGGGAATGCACTCTATTCTTAACAAATGCATATCTGAACGAAACTCCTTTACGCAATCTTTCCGTAGATACATGGGTCGGGGTGGTTGCGGGCTTAAACAAGAATTTAAAACAATTGCTGCGGTAACAAACGCTAAGATTTTAAAAATAATTCTAGCTCCAACCCTCCTCCTCGAAATATCACACTCCATTCTTTTTTACACTTTTTCTTATGTATTATAAACTATCTTAAAATTTCAAACAGATCTCGTGGCGGTCTTAACCAATAATTTAAGATATTTCCTGAAATTAATATTCGAAAATAGTAGTATGAATATTTGTAAACTTTCTGATGACGAATGAGTTATACTTATCTCATAGTGCTATTCAAAAACCCCACGCAAATTATTAGATTTCCTAATTTAAGTTAATTCGTGGTTAAAAAAGCACGTGTCTCCATTTTAATCGACGCGTTTGATAGCAATAAACCGATTAATTAAATAATAATTAATATTCCAGCTTGTAATTAAGATAGGATTTAGATATGGGTATCAATGAAATGAACGAGAAATTTGACATCGGGATGCCAAAATATTTAGTATTTAAAAAGTTAAAATTTCGTATTAAAATGTGCTATTATGGAAAACCGCAGCGTCGTCATGTCTACCTGCTGCCGAATTGAAACATTTTTTCCTTGTCTTTCCAATTAAAGAAATTAAATTTTTATCGATCGATTTTTAGTGGATATTTTTACTTATACACATCGCAGAAATGTGAACTTTATACAAAATGAAAGTAGATTTTTTTCAATTTACAAATTTCTCGGACCAATATTTTCTGATATGCGATTTCGCTTCAAAATGTCCACTTCATTTTTCAGCTTAATTTCCTCCGTGGTAACCGCGCATCGGCTGATTTTACTCGCAACCCTTAATAGAAACACGGATGATTTGGAGAAGGTCCGTTTGAACCTGCGTTAAAAAGGTGGATTGGTTAGTTTTAGTAGTTAATTAGCCCGTAATTCGGTTAATTACCAACTTTTTCAAAATTTTATGATTAATTGTTTGATGTGCGGTGTTCAGCTATAAGTACCCAAAATTTCAAGTCTCTAACATGTATGTGAGAACGGGATCTGTGACGGACAGACAGACAGACAAAGGAGTGAGAGGAATAGGGTTTTTCAGATGAACGAAACCCTAAAAACCGTCATTTAATTTTCTTTATAAAGTTTTGTGCTTTCACAATAGTACTAACATGCGCTTTGAAACTTTATTTAAGCCCAACACACTAACATTGTTTCAAGAAGAATTTTATACAAAAATTTAGTAGTAGACATTGTTAATAGTATAAAGGCTTGTTACTCCAAAATACTTTCTATTATGTATTAAGAAAATTTCCATTGAAATAAATCAGCTATAACAGTAATGCATTTCCTATTTAATTAAATTATCATTTGCACCGGAAAATAGTTATAATACAATATCAGAGTTTTGGTAAAAAGGGAAATTAAATTTAATTAATTACGGAAGGCGTTTTTTTTTTTTTTTTTTTTTTTTTTTTTCTTATGTTGAATAATTTCAATTATCTTCGTAAAACTCTTTGAAATTTTTAGTGACACTATGTTATATGATGTGATAAATTCATTTGTGAATTTCCGAAAAGAAAAGGGTTAATTGCTTTACAAATTGAGCGTTTTTAACCCGAGGTTGTCGCTTCTTTTTCAGAACGTTTTTAGTCGCGCTCTGGCTTTTTGCTGCCTGTTCCCCGTATACAGAAAACGTAAAATAAGAAATATTTTTCACATAATATTCGAATATTACATTTCAATGAAGTCATAAATGTGCACTTTACTTAAATTATACATTTTATTCGTGAGATTTGGAGTAATGGGAAAAAAGTAAAATGAACTGAAATTAGTGATCATTGCGCAGACTTTGCCACCAATTTCAACTTTGCTTGTATTTTTTTTTTCAAATATAATCTATGTATGCTTTATTTTGTGTTTTTGTTTTGAAACAGGTTTGAAGTATCATGCGTTTAATTATTATTTACACATTCTCAAATTCAATTAGAGATTTTGAATTTTGTAACGATTTTAAAAATAATAAAAACATAATTTCTAATTATTATATATTATTGTTTATTTATATTTAACTGTTTCGTTTAGTCTGTATAAAACTGCCTTTGTTTAATATGATACTTCTGTTACTATAATTATATATTAGTGGACTTTTCACACATTACTTTTGTTTTATCCATGTTCGAAATGTACTCCCACACGTTTAATTGTTTGATAGAATCAATAGCACTATCTTTATTTAGTATAACAAGACCTATGAAGAGATATTGAAAATTAAAGAATAAAGAAACCAAATATTGTATACGAAATAAAGAAGATTTTCCTAAGTTTGAATGACCAAGGAGTTAATATAAAACTACCATGTGGTTTACAGATTGGTAATTAAAAACAGAGTTATTTATGAATTGTATATTTTTGTGTTAACATCGAATGATTTCAAGTAGGTTAAGGAAACAAAAACATGTGCATATTTACCATTTAAAATGTTATATCTATATTACTACTTATTTGATACACTTGAGGTAATTTCCATTAACGTCGAACGCGCAAATGACGAATTTTGATTTAGTTTTTTTTTTTTTTTTTCAGTGTTGGATTTAAAATCTTCTTTACGGGGACGAGGGACATTTAAAATATTTTTTTTTTTTTGTAAATTTCATTTTAAATATCAATCAAGGGTACATTATATGCATTATGGCATACACGTATCCTCCGAAAAAAAAATTGAGAAAAAAAAAGAATTTTCCTTAATATTTTAAAAATTTACAAAATGCCCCGTGCTAACTTCATATCAATTAAAATTCTCATTATGTTTTTATATAAGTTTGGTTTATATATGTAAACAAAACTGTGTATCGAATTCTAAATATTCGAATGTAAAGATAAGAAAAGAAAACATTTTCTAATCATTTTTTTACCTTACCTTTATATTCTAAAATATAAAATGTGATGCACAGTTTTATTTATATATATAAACCAAACTTATGCAAAAAATATTTGGGATTTTCATTGACACGGAGTTTGTGTGGGTTATTTTGAAAATTTCTAAAATATTACGGAATATTCCCTTTTTCTCTCATTTTTTTGTGATAAGTGTATGCCAAAATGCATGTAATGTATCCTTGAATAATATTTAAAGTGAAATTTACAAAAAATAAAAAATAAAATGTTTTTAAAGGTCCCTCGTCCCTAATGGCATTATTGAAAATATGATTAAAATTTTTCAATATTTTTAACAAAATAAATGCCACATAAGTAATAAAATACAGTTGGATTTTTGACGGCATATTTAGACGTGTTGACACTTTAACTAATATAGAACATAATCCTGGAACATGATCTCCTTTAATTGACGCTATGTAAACATTTGAAAGAGGATCCAAGCCATTAAAGTAATAATTATGCCAGTGTGACGACGAACCTCGCAAATTATATTAATTAAATTCTTAATATTAAAAAAAAAGATCTTTTTTCTAAAATAAAATATTAAAAGTTTTTAAAGTCATCCAAATCATTCTTAACTATATTTAAATGAAATAAAAACAAGCTGATAAAAATTTCCCGAACAAACATTCATTCTCGGTGGGTGCATTTATAATATTTTAAATGAAAAAGAAAAC
This sequence comes from Maratus speciosus, assembly GCA_963932465.1. NCBI lineage: Eukaryota > Metazoa > Arthropoda > Arachnida > Araneae > Salticidae > Maratus > Maratus speciosus. Next base: position 373,206,058 of record OZ010788.1, on the reverse strand, counting down.
AAAATCATCAATAATCATCACCTGTTGTGTAAATTATTATATTTGTTTGCCAAACATATCACTTAGACATTTATGAGAATTCTTTCAAGCATTAAATTAAAAGCGTTTTTAAATCATCAGTATCTTTTAAACTAAAACATGTTAAGCTTATTGTGTTGCTTACCTTCATACAATTTAAACATTACCATTTAGATATGGCCCCACCAGTGGCCGAGAGTTTCTGCGCTCGAAGCTGGTAGACGGGAGGTGCTGGGTTCGATCCCAATCGCGCCCGTCGGCCTAATCGTTCGGAGTTTTCGTGGTTTTCTTCGAACCTTGGTTCTCCAAGCGTTAATACGGGTTAGGTTCCCTTAGAAAGACCTCCACGGAAGGCACTCCACCCCCCTTCTTTGGGCCTATATCCCACGTGCTGATAATCGGACGACATAAATACAACCAACCAACCATTTAGATATGAAATAAGACATTAATTGGACATGTGCGCAAAGTCTGGTCCAAGATAATTTTTAGTTTCAAAGAAATATGTTAAAGTAAATTTAATTTTTTTGCAGTTAGTTGTATGCTTAAAATGCTTTAGGAATATACACCAATATAAAAATTGGCAATAATTCTACCATCCCTCAATTGTAACTACTGATAACAACGACATTATCTTAAATGTCATCACTTGGACGTGTTTTTCTTTGCCTAATAACGGCATTTTATATTAGGTACTGATTATATATCACTTAATCAATCTCCATTTGTTCAGGTTACTACATGCATATTCATAAATAATTATAATTTGGATATTCTGCATACATCCAGCTCAGTGCTCAAAATAATATTTCTGCACATTCAACCTATAATACATTGATTACTTAAATTGAAGTGATTTATCTTGTATCAAGAACGGAATTTTAAACATTTTCGAGCAAAATTATGAAACAGAGACTCCATAAAAATTCTATCTTATTAAAAAACGCACTTTTGGTCTATTTTATTTTACAATTTAAGCATTCAAAAAAAAAAAAAAAAAAAAAAAAAAGCTGGTTATTTCTATAGATGAAAATAAATGTCTTTTTTTTTTCGTTTTAAGTGTGAGAGGTGGCACGTAGCTTGAAAGGGTGTGGGGGGGGGGTTGGTTTGGAGCTTATGGGGACAGACCTGAAGCAGTTGTGTGATAGATTTGTGACAGTGGATAAGTAGCTAACATCACTATGATTCCGAGTCCGAACGACAGTAGCCACGTGTCATTCAGTGTCACCCCAACACGCCCTTAACCCGTAACTGGAGACATGAATTTCCTTACGTTGTCAGAGACATAGAGTGGAAATGACTCCAATGTTATTTTTCTTTTTTATCTTTTGTAAACAGCATTGAAATTTCTTTTCGAAACGCAATATAGTCTGGAAATCATGTAATTACCAAAATATTAAAAATAATTATATTAAAACTGTTAAATGTTATAATATTAATTGTTGGAAAGATAGTATAAGAAAAACCTAAACAACCTTTTAATGAGTACTTACTTCGTTTGTATATCATGGGATGACACTAGTATTAATAACTGTTAGAATTAAATAAACAAAAATGAAGAATACAATATTTTAAAATATTACCTTAAGGATATTTCTTTAATCTTTTTTGCTTTCTACATCATTCAAATGCAAATGGGGCATACGACTACGGGACTTATTGTCCACATACTGGGTGTTTACAAGAATGGCATTGATTAGATGCTTTCCTTTTCAACTTTTTGGGGCAAATGGTACAGTATTTTCTAGTAGGTAATTTTAAACTGATATCTGCATCTACTTTTTCCTCTTCATAACCAAGTATATTCGCAATTGAAAATCTCACTTCCTGTCGAAGATGGGTATTTGTTAACCTCTAACTCTTCTCCAAAGAGCTGCTTTGCGAGGTTTTTATAAAATCTAGTCTTGACTTTTTTCTATAGTCTCGTGTGGCCTTGTAAATAATAAATGCGTGAACTGCACTTATATACATAAGGCGAAAAAATTTAGCTATTGGCCACCTTCTGGATCTCCGACCAGTACAATACATGACATATTTTTCATCCAAGGTATCAACAACAGATTTGTTATTATTACAAAAAGGGATAAGTTCCGGCTTATTGATGTCTGTATCTTGGGATATTGGTGAGTGCATAGACGACACTATAGCAATACAGCTTTGCCTTTTTTAAGAAAATATGATACCAAGGTTAAATCCTTCAAAAAGCCATAAATTGAACTCCCGACTATTCTGCTTCTGTTTGGAAGGAATTCTTTAGGTATTTATGTTTTATTTTTTTATTTTTATTTTTATTTTTATTTTTTTTATTTGTCAACATAGATTAAGTTTTTTTCCTCAAACCTTTTACAAGATCGACTGGTGAAAACCAATTGTCTGCTATTATATTCCTGTTTGTGTCTGCAATACAAGCAGACAAGCCTGCGTTGGTTTTTGCAACATTTTATCCTTTTCTGAAAGTGTTATAAAATAATAAATAATAATACCTCTAATATGAGAGTCATCTTCCGCAACTTCGCATTCTTCAAACCATTGCATTAGTTTTTTTTCAAAATCTGGATCACATGGCCGATTTTTTTCCCTCGAAGGTACTGGTTGAGTATTATCCACTTTCTTTTAAACAACTAGCGGGCTCTGCCCCCTACGAGCTACGCTCGCCAACCCCCGTTCAGACACAACAAAATCCAAATAGCACGCTAATTTGATCGGCTTTTAAAATATTGAATTAAAAAAGAAAGTAGTAGCGATCTCTCTGTAAATGGGTTTCCATTCGTTTTTCTTGTATTGGGGATTTTTAAGGCCAAATCTGCTGCTGTTAAGACATACAATGGCTGTTTTTGTATTTAATTTAAAAAATTAGTTAAACATTTGAAAATAAGCTAATGTAAAATGAATTAAGCAAACAGTGTCATTGTTTCCCGGTATTTTTTAACAGCTCTATAAGATAGTTCTTTTAAATAATTCATTTTAAATGTACCGTTTCAAATCTGACGTAATTTACACCAAACTTTTATTTCTCTTATTAATATTGACGTGAAAATACTTTTGTTGTTAGAAAGATATATTATTTGCGCTGTCTTCGAATTCACGATAATAGTTGAAAAGATTATCTCAAAATATCTCGCGCAAATATATTTTTCAATTTAAATTGTTTTGCTATATTTTTTGCCATTTTAAATATGACGTAATTTCCTCAAATTACAAATTTTAACGCATAATAATGATTTTTTTTTTTTTTTTAAGATTTTGTTTCTCTTATTTTAAGATTTAGAGTAAATATGGTTCGGCACAGATATCATCGACGCATTTTTTTTTCTGACGCCAATTTTATATACGCAACGGGTACTTAACTGGTTCTAAAGTGTCGTTATTTTGCTTGATATGGTATTCCGGATGTTGTTGCTTATGCTATTGATGTTTTCGCCAAATTGGCGTCGGAAAAAAATTGCGCCAATATGTATATGACGTATTTGACATCTGTGCCTATGGTTCTTATGACGTAATTTTCCTGCTTTTAACATGTAATCATTTAATTCTGATTTTAAAGCTTTTTTTCTGTTTGTAATAGTCACGGGTAAATAAATTTTTAATTTGAAGTAAACATTATTGTTTGCGCTGTTTATACAACTGGCAACAGTTTAAATTAATAACATTTTCTAAAATTTGTAAAAAATATCTCTCGAAATGCTGAAAATTTGAATTTAAAATTGAAATAAAACCTCAAAAAAATGAGTCAAATAAGAAAAATAAATACAATCTGCACACCGGGAACTTATATCGTATAAAATGATCTAAAAATGATTAAATTCTCATGTATAGTTTTTGCTCCAATAAAACTTTTTTAGTGGAACGATTTTGTCCAACTTTAGCATTAAATATCTCATAAAATAATTCTTTGATTTAAAAACTGTCTGCATCAGCGTGTTTATCAAACATTTCTCTATAACACCACCGATTTTCATGTTTTTGTGTGCTTTACTTTTTTTAATATTAACGATGAAAGGCCATGCTTAAGCATTCAAATTGGATGCCGATCCACCCGGAATATCTACGCAGATTTTCATTGGTCCATTTCCAAATCAAAACTTTTTTCTATATATAGAAGGACAATATATTATTCTAGAGAAAGGAAGCGGATTGCAATGCTAAATACGTAGAAATTAACTGCTGCGTTATATATTTTTTCAGTCACAGTTTCAGAGACGTGGAGTCAATCTGACTCCATAAATAGTAACGAAAACTTTGAAAAAGAATAACTCGGATATAGGCGCGTGTTCAAACTTGGAATTCTGCCAACATACTGATAAAAGATCAACTTGAAGTAAGTAAGTAAGTAAGCACCCACCCTGGGAACCCGCTTTTGGCTTATGGTTATGATTGCATTCAAGGACAAACAACCACGTGGTAATTAGAGCCAATGAACAACGCGGAGTCTCCTTGACTCCCTTCGCCTGTTACAGGTTAAAGCTAGGTGCAACCTCTCGCACCAAAGACGGAAAAAAATATTTTAATATAGCAGCTACATTTCTGAAATTGAACATATAGGCATCTAAGACAGTATGCTTCAATATTCCACATCAATCATCGCAGTACAAATATTTTATACATACTCGTGACAATAATTATTGAACCACCCTCATATAACAATCTTAGTGTCATCCTTATATTATAACACATTTTTTTTATTTTTTAACATCATGCATTTTTCCGCTCTTAGGTTTATATTATTAAATAAATAAAACACAAAATTAAAAATATATTTAAAAATGTATGACTCATTAATATTTAAATAAACTAAAAGAACATAACATATATATTTTTAATATATATATTAAATACTATGTATCTGGTTAAATAATGACTGTCTTAATATATTTAGATTTAAAAGCTCATGTGATTTGTTCATAATGATTTTTTCATTTTTACTAAGAATACGAATTCGTTGAAAATAAAATTCTCAAATTATCTAGATTGTAAATATTAGATGATTTCTCAGTAAAACATAGCCTCCTGGAATTTTCACGAAGCTTAAATTCCCAGAAAGAATTTTGCAACGAAAAATCCGAACATTGTCTCAACATCAAATAAAATTTTGATTAAGTAAATCTTATTTATACTTCGAGAATGAAGCTTAGAATTTCATACAATGTTTTTATTGTTACAACATTATGTTTGAACAGCAGATTAGAATTTCTTTAAATTAGATTATGTTTCATTATCTTTAGTTTAAAATATTAACAGTAAAAAGAAAACAAGAAAATATGCAACTGAAAATGTACTTTATGCATATAGAAAACATCATTAACTGCACTTTGGCTGTATTTATATCAACAAAAAAATGTTCAAAACGCATTAAAACATATGGACAAAAGTTGAAATGTCGTGACTCAAATAACAAGAAACTATTTTTACGGGAGAAAATAAGGCCCAGATGGTTTTATTAAGTCGAAAATGCAAGGTGTCTAACGCTAATCTCATCCCAAATTTTTGTTCACATCTTCACATTAATGAGGATATTTCAGGAACATTTTAAGATATATATATTGCTTCAAGTTACTGTAACATTATTAAGACAAATAGTAGAAATGACTACAATCCAGTCCATAAAGAGCTGAAATATTCACACCTAATTCAGGTATTCATTTGACAGTATACATGATCTAAGTGACACAATTGCTGTACAATCTCAGCTTTGTTTCTGCTACCCCAATTTTACACATAGCTATTTCAATCTGTTGAAATTTTGTTAAAATATATTTAATATTGATAAACGTATGTAGAAAAATGAGATATGGGGCATTCTCACAATCTTTTGACTTTCGGGAATAAAAATCTGGGGAAATTAAACATGCTAAAATAACATTTTAATCTGATAGAAGAATGCCTTAATGATTCAAAATAAAGAAAAAATTGTCAGCAGCGATATTTTTTTTTATTAACTGAGGTTTAAGTTAAACTTGCGAGTTTAATTTACCTTACCATTTTACCACTATAACTTTCTATTTTCTTCTACATTTTTACTTATAAGGAATTTGCGTAGTACCCAAAGAACATTTAAATAAGAAATAATAATATTGTAGTATTTTTAGTACAAAATTTCGTTAGAACATTGTCTTAAAGGGGTTTTAAAGTTGGGACAGAAGGAAAAAAATGGTATAGGAAACAAGTAAAAATTGAATTTAAAAAATCAAAAAATCCGACTCTTCAAAAGCAAACTAATTAATTATTTCTCATCAATGTGAAACAATTTTTTATGCTACATACCCATTTTTTTATTTATTTGTATTGATGACTTTTAAGTTGTGTTTAATCGTTAGTTCCTATCTATAAACACTCTTTTGATGAGGCCTATAGATATCTATGAAGATTAGAGTTGCAGTAAAGCTAGAGATCGTACCTATACAACTTCCAGGTTGTGTAATATTTAAACGGAGCATTTAACGGTAAAATAGTCAAAGAAACATCGTCTTCATTTTAAAAGACTTATCCAATGATATGCCACTCAATAGGGTGCGTAAATTATTTTTTCGCCTGTACCGCCATTTGTTATTTAACGGCAGCCATTTTGAATTTAAAAAAAAAAACTAAATCTAGCCTATAACTATCGAAATGGTAAGACGAATAGATAACCTCGTTCATTAAAATCCATCCAGCCATTGGGATGTTTCGAGGGTATAAATATATACACATACCCAGATACGCGTGAAACACACTTCTTGGCAGTCGGGTTAAAACCGACGAAAATGGAAAAAAAAGTGATGGTAAGGATGGGGCGGTAAGGAAAATTACTACTATTTTTAGGCAAATCATGTTACGACTGAGTGATAGCAATATTGCTCATTGATTTTTAGAAAAAGTTATTTACATTGGATTAAATTAAAAAAAATAATTTACCTTGAACAGTTCAGGAATAATCCTTGGGGGCGGTAAGACTACCAATAAAGCCACGATGCTTGAAATTGATATTTAGATGCTAATTTAAATTCTGCAGTATATTTCCTCTCAATGAATTTTAGACATTCTTTCTATAGCATACTTATGCATGAGAAAAATCTTCAAAAAACTTTTTGTGGCTGCATCTGAAGTGAATGTCTGTATAAGTTTAGGAAGAGGGATGGTAAAGAATCTAAAACCCAGGGACAGAGTTAAAAAATAATATCGACCATAAACATGTGTGAAGGTGAATTTTTGCTACATATTTTAATTTATATAAAGTAATTGCCTCAGTTTCGAAAAACAATTACACCGAATTACGTTTATTGAACCAATTTTATACAGACAGCTCTAAACTTAAAAATCAGCATCAGGGACACGGGACGGTATAGGGGTTTTCCCGGACCCCCAACATCGTCCAAAATATTTTTATCTCGTTAATACTTTTCTATCCTGCAATGGGATTTCCCCCAGTATATGAAATTAAAAAAAAACATCCACAAAAATATGTACTAAAACAAAAATTATTATTCAGGGACTTAAAAGTCAAAAGATTGTGAGAATATCCTATTTTATTTAGATACCTTGAATTTTTAAATGAATAAAAGTTCTTTGACCATGTATATTTACGAATGTTTTATGTACGATAATCCGTCATTTGTTCAAGTCTTTCACAATTGCTTTCGAATACGCTGCGAATAGAATGCAAAGGACAATTTAAAAACAATTATTAAAGATCAAAGACTATTATTAAAAAATTCTACTCAATCCATAAGACGGGCAGTCCATTAAGCAAAAGTATTGTATATTGATAATTGGAGAAACATGGTATCATTTTTAACCTTTTAACTGGCACCCCCGGATTTTTCCTATCCTAGAAATCATGTTAAAATGGCTGTAGACCAAAATATTTTAAACATAATTCTATTTTGAACTTTATTTAGAAAATAGTGATATTAAAGATATTATAGCATCAAATTATGATTAAAAAAATATATATCCTGGAATTTACAAGTATTCTTATAAAAATACTGGAAAATCCTCGGACGGTGAAAGGGTAATAAATTAATACCTTAAAATTTTAAAGGAATCACTGATGCCTTATATATTATACATTATACACAAATTTATGACATATATTTCTCTGTTAAATTGTTTTCTAGAAACCTAATAGAATTAACTTTCTTATTTAAAACCCATTTTTGGTAAAATATTCTTTAGTTACCGTTGCCTTATTTTAAAAGGAAACGTTGTTATATACATTGGATTAAAATTTGTTGTATTATATTCTGTACTTGTTTCATGGAATGCATCTAACAATGAACGGTAAAGTGTGAGTAGTATTCGCGCACAAAGGTTCCGTACAATAAATATATTAATTAGTAGCTGTGTTACATAAAAGAATCCTTACTAAACGAGTAATAAGACTGCAAAAATATACAAAACGTAGGGTTGGGTATAGTAACTTGCTTTTTAATCTTATCCTAATCTATTTACGATTAACTTAATTTGGCGCTAAAAATAAAAATAGTGTTAAAAATAGTGTATATTTAAGCTTCATTTGGCATTTCATAAACCCAAATTCAACGTAGTAATAATCTTTCCATCTTACAGAGTATGTAAAAGAAAATCCTTGTTCAATATTTAAACCTGTAATTGTGTTATGTGCTTTCCAAAAGGTGGTCGCAAAGTTGCAATGCTACCTTGGTTCGTGCAGCGATTTTCCTGATAGGTTTTTAATTAAACTTTAAAGACACGGAAGATATATTTGAAACTAGTCGCCAATACCGTAGTAATTATTTTATTAATTATAATTGAATTAGTCTGTTTTTAACAGTTTTACGTTAATTTCTTTTATAGTACTAATGGGTATTGCATTACGTAAATATATCATTAAAATTGTTATATGGGCTTTAAAAGCTGATGGTACGTAGAGTACGCCGTCAGTGTATTTATGTGTGTCCAAAATCGTCCGTGTCTTTAAGCGTTAATATATGGGTTAATTATTGACAATGATGTTTGAAAATCATTATCAACAATCCTCTTATACTTATGCGACGATAAGTACCTACAGCGCTCCTCAACGCCTTTGCTGAACGCCCCCAAACCGAAATTTGTGTGTAACGGAAAAAGGCGATTTTTTTAAATAACTATGTGACTTATGGTAATCGTTATAGATTTCCCTAAAGGTATAAATTAACTTCTACTACCCTTAATTTTTTCATAATTTTAGTAACAGTAGATTTGGAAATAGAGAGGGGTACATAGTTTTGCAATACATTTTCGACGATATCTCTGAAAATATAATACTCAAAAGAAACTTATTTTTGAGTTTGGCGTTACGAAAGCTTTCACACGGTACCGCACACGATATACAAAGAAAACATTTGTTTTTTCACGTAACTTAATTATCTCCCTACATTATTCGCAAATATATTTGTGAATGTTTAATAATCTATAAATATGTGCGTCAATAGCCTTTATTACACCGGCCAATTTTTCTTTCGAAGTTCCTTAGTTGAGTAAAATGGCTGTGATACCGGAATGATCTTATAATGGTGTCCTTTTAAACTTTTTGGGTACGGAACCTTAAAAGAGTTGAATAAAATATGAGCTATCTATGCATAAGGATAAAGAAATGAAAGCTGCGCAGTAAAATGTGTAAATATGTTCTAAAATACGTGTTGTAAATACTTTGTCATCCACTGGTGAAAGCATACAAGCATACGACAGTTTAAGCATATTAGCATACAGGCAAAAATTTTCAAATTTGATAAATTTCCTCGGTGTCCCAAGATACTTTATTTCATGAAAGTCGACTCTTATGCAAATTTTGAACGATAAAACATAAGAGTTAAAGAATAATTCATATAGCGTAAAAAGTACTCTCTATAAAAGTTGAAAAATTGTTTATCATTTATTATTAAATGTATAAAATTACTTTTTATACTATATACCACACAAAAGTGTATGTGATGAAGTGCACAAATTTCTACACAAAAACCATAAAGGAGGAACAATTATACTCTTGTAAAGAAACATTATTCTAAATATATTGGACACGTTTCAGTTGCAACAGGAGAAGCTAAACTCATAAATGAAGCAATAGTACGTTTTTATCAAATAGCATACAATTATATGGTCTAACAGTAATTGGATGTGACGGAACAAATGTAAATATTTGGCACAGGGGATGGTGTTATTTACCTGATGGAGCAATATATACTTTGTCTCAATAGACTCTTAAAGTTATTTGTTTGATTCATGCAAATGAATTGCCTTTACGAGATTTGCTAAATTGTTTACATGGTGCAACAACTGGTTCATGTAGTTCTGACCTGGCATTAAAAAAATCTGGTCCAGTTGTTCACTCAATATAGCTGACAACTGCAGGTAGATTTTTAAGGTTGTATGTGGCCACATAAAATCCATTTCAGAATCTCATTATTCTTACAACATGCATTATGGAGGTATATGCCCCTGGAAGTTTCCATATCAAAACAAAGCCCATTATAACAAAAAATGAGCGGCGTATTTGGAAACGTATCACGTTTTCTAGATATTTTGAACCGTATCTAAGAAAGATAGTAGACGCTGTTGTTCAACGATATAGCTTCATTTGTCATCCTGAAAATTTGTTATTGTCAATGCTCTCAGGTAACCGACAGCATATTAGGTCTTCAGCAATACGAAAGATAATTTGTATAGAAATGAAAATAGGGGAACACCAGAAATAAGGATATTTCACGAAAAATATACTTCACACCAAAGAAGTATTATGAAGTTATTAACTGGCAACCAGTTGGACGTATTGAACCACCTCTTTTGATGAATGTGCCTTGCGAATAAATCGAGACCATGGTAAAATTAGGAAAAACGGAGGAATGGTCAAAATATCTTTGCCATATCCAAGCTGTTCAAAGATGCATTCGCCTAGTGTCTGAGGCATCAGAAAGCATATCTGGACATGAAAACAGGTAAGATTTCGTATTGAATAGAATAACATCAAGGAATCATATCAAACATTTTAACAAAAAAAAATTATTACAATCTTCAGAAATACGTAAATCTTCAAAATAAAAGAAGTAAAAAAAATCTACGTAAGTTCAATTTTTAAAATTTGTATGATTTAGTGCTTTTATTTTTAAACTTATTCTTCATATATTATTATAAAGTTATTATTATTTATAAGTTTATTCTTCATTAACTAAATGATTTGCCATATATGTAAATTTTCGTAAATTAAAGTTGTTTAATTACATTTTCGTAAGAAATACAAGCTTTAACTATACTTGTGACACAGGAAGATATGAATAGATTTAGATAAAGAATTATGTAAATTACATAATTATGTAGTACACCCAATACACAACTTTCTCACCAGGCACAAAAGGAATTTAAAATATAAAAAAATAAAATCAAGAATATTAAAAATTTTCATAAAATTTTCATTTTTTAACTATTTTGGGGGCGCTAGGGGCACCAGAAGATATAAATGGATTTCAATTAAAAAAACAAACAAACATGTAAACTAATAATACACATAAAAGTAAACTTTCGCACCCCACGCCAAAACTAATTAAAAAAATAAATATATATATAAATTTTCATAAAAATTTTAATTTTTAACTATTTTGTGTTGCTTGGGGCACCGGAAGATATGAATGGATTTCAATAAAAATATAGGTGTAAACTAGAATACATAAAAGGCAACTTTTGCATCCCGCGGCAAAAGTAATTTCTAAAAAAAATGTTTGTATACTTTTCGATCTACCCTAGCGTGGTCAAAATATCCCTGTCATACCTACGCTGTTAAAAGATGCATTCGTCTAGTGTCTGAGGCATCAGAAAGCATATCTGGCAAGAAAAGAGATAATAATTCATATTAAATAGAATAACATCAAGGGATCATATCAAACATTTTTAACACCAATAATTATGACAAACTTCAGAAGTATGTAAATCTTCAAAATAAATGAAGTAAAAATTTTTTACTTAAGTTCAATTTTTAGAATTTGATGATTAGTGTTTTATTTTTAAATTTATGCTTCATGTATTACTATTTATGCATTATTATATGTTGGTATTATTATGTATTATTATTATTTATAAGTTTAGTCTTTATTAACTAAACACATTGTCAGGTTTGTAAACAATTTTCGTAAATTAAAAATTTTTAATACATTTCCTAAAAAATTGCTATATTTAACTATACTTTGGACACCGGAATATATGAATGGATTTAGATAAAGAATTGTGTAAATTACACAATCATGTAGTGCACCCGATCCGAAAATAAGCGAGTGAATAATCTGGATCGATCAGTGCAAAATATAGCGCTTTGGTAGTGAGGGGCGAAATATGTGAGACGTAGCATAGGGGAAGAGCTGCATCATGATTGCATGGAAGCAACTACGAAGAACCCAACAAATGTGATGATTTGAGCCTGTATGTCCACAAATGGTGAGGGTCGCATTCAAGTGATTCATAGAATTCTGAATGCAAAAAAATACATCGAAACTGTCCTGGAACTAAAATTGATACCTTCCAACAGGGGTTTCTTCCCCAATGAAACACTATTTATCTTTCATCAGGATTCAGCTCCATGCCATATAGCAAAAGTATGCAAGGAATTGTTTAAAAATAGAGCATTCAATTATTACCCTGACCAGGAAACAACCCTGATCTCAATCCTACAGAAAGTTTGTGGCGAAGTTTGAAAATCCTTGTACGAATAAAAAAGCGTCCATCTAAGAAAACGCAAATTATTGAAGCTATAATTCATTCTTGGCATCATGTGATTAAAAAGGATGAACTCCAAGCACTAGTTCTCTCAATGAAAAGACACTGTGAATCTGTAATAAAAAACAAGGGTTATCCTACTAAATATTGAATGTGTAAGTGTAACTTTAAAATACAAATAAATCTAAGCTAGATCTTAGTTTTTGTAAGCGTAACTTTTTTTGTTATGCAGATATTTTAAGTATGTTTTTTTTATTAAATTCGGCATTTAATTTTCTTTAATGTGATATATAAACATATTTAAGTGAAATTTATTATATTCGTTAAGCACACAAAGTTATAAAAAATGAGAATTTCAAAACCTTTTATATATGTGTGTGTGTGTATACACTTTACACATACGTATGAAGTAACGGACCATTAAAATCTATATTTTTCAGTACATTCTTACAATTTTTACTGTCATTCTTATATAAGATTTATTCATAAAGAGACCGTGTGCAAAGATAATTTAAATAAATTGTTCATAAGAGGTTTCATTAATTTTGTTTATTGTGTTAGAAGAAAGGATTCTATTGCTCCAAATCCTGCTATATATAAAAAAAAAGTTTTGATTTGGAAATGGACCAATGAAAATCTGCGTAGATATTCCGGGTAGATCGGCATCTATTTTCAATGCTTAAGCATGGCCTTTCATCGTTAATATTAAAAAAAAAATTGTTGCATACAAAAGTATGAAAATCGGTGGTATTATAAAGAAATGTTTGATAAACACGCTGATGTAGACAGTTTTAAAATCGAAGAATTATTTTAAGAGATATTTAATGCTAAAGTTGGACAAAATCGTTCCATTAAAAAAGTGTTATTGGAGCAAAATCTATACATGAGAATTTAATCATTTTTAGATCATTTCATACGTTATAAGTTCCCGGTGTGCAAATTGCATTTTATTTTCTTATTTGACTCATTGTTTGAGGTTTTATTTCTATTTTAAATTCAAATTTTCAGCATTTCGAGAGATATTTTTTACAAATGTTAGAAATGCTATTAATTTAAGCTGTAGCCAATTGTATAAACAGCGCAAACAATAACGTTTTCTTCAAATTAAAAATTTATTTACACGTGACTATTACAAACAGAAAAATCTTTAAAATTAGAATTAAATGATTACATGTTAAAAGCAGGAAAATTACGTCATAAGAACCATACTTACACTTGAATTTTAAAAGCGAAACCAAGTCTTAAAAAAAAAAAAAAAAAAAAAAAAAAAAACATTATTATGCGTTAAAACCTATTACGTCATATTTAAAATGGCCAAAAACTATGGCAAAACAATTTAAATTGAAAAATATATTTGCGCGAGATATTTTGAGATTATCTTTTCAACTATTATCGTGAATTCGAAGACAACGCAAATAATATTTCCTTCTAACAACAAAAGTATTTTCACATGAATATTAATAAGAGAAATAAAACTTTAGTGTAAATTACGTCAGATTTGAAACGATACATTTAAAATGAATTATTTAAAAGAACTATCTTATAGCGCTGTTAAAAAATACCGGGAGACAATGACACTGTTTACTTAATTCATTTTACATTAGCTTATTTTCAAATTTTTTAATTAAATACGAAAACAGCCATTGTATCTCTTAACAGCAGCAGATTTGGTCTTAAAAATCGCCAAGCCAAGGAAAACGAATGGAAACCCGTTTACAGAGAGATCGCTACTGTTTATTTTTATTTTTATTTTTATTTTTTTATTTTTTATTTCAATTCAATATTTTTAAAGCTGATAAAATTAGCGAGCTTTTTGGATTTTGGTGTGCTTGAAAGGGGGTTGGCGAGCGTAGCTCGTAGGGGGCAGAGCCCCCTAGTTATGTAAAAAAAAAAAGAATGAATTATTTTTTACTTTTCCGCCTAGATGTAGTTTCTGCACTCACGATGTTGATTTCTAAAATATAAATGTAAAAACGAATACATTCTCACCCTCATTTTTATATAGATACCAACCCATCAGTCTGCTGCCCGTTGATGTTTTATGAGAGGAATCGTAGTATAACTCACACAAAATATGTTTACACTATAAGGGGTCAGGTAACCTTTGAACCAATAAAGTACATGGAAAAGTGACCTCGGTAAGAATTGCAGTCATTCTTTAACTAATTAACTTTTAATTATAAAATTGAAAACAAATGTTAGGAACGATTTATTTTATCAATCAAAGTTGTTAGAAAAGGTATACACATATATAGTTTTTGAAATTTTTTTTTTTAAGATAATGCAATTTTTACGAACGAATTATTCTTGCATGCATTGCGCGCATGACTTTTCCCATTTCAATGGCTGAAACAAGCCAAGTTTTTTTAATGAGTATAGATATAAAGTGTTATCAAAATGACCTACAACGGAAAAGATAAAACTTGTAGATCTCGAGAAATAAATTTTTTTTAGAATATCTCGAAATATCGAGATTTTTTTTATTCAAAAGTACCCGTGAATTCTAAACTTCTTACTTGAGAAACATAATAATAGGTCATTTTGTGCTTCTGTACGTTTAATACATCCACCAAAAATTTCGTGAAATTCTAGGCAACCGTTTTTCAGAAATCGTGCGCGCAATGATCAAAATCGATGTTTTGAGAAAATTGGCTTTAAAGATTGAAAAACCCGTTGATCATATAACAAAAGCTCAAAATGTTTTAGACATAACTTCTCTTCTAATGCGAATTTTTGTATGGGGTTTGATTTTAAATGTTCCCAAAGAATCATATTTAATTATAAGCTATTTAAAAAAAATTCGATTTTTGGACGCTTCAAAGATTACCTGACCCCATAATGTATCAAATTACCTTTGAAACAACAGTAAAAATATATATTTTTTTTTTAATTTTAAATATAAATGAGAACAAAATCATTTTTTAATGTTACATTTGCGTAACAACGGCATATTTTTCATGAATAATATTAAAACATATATGATATGAGCAATCATTTTATTGAAAATGGGTGTTTATTGCAAAAATTATCTCGTTCCATAAAATAATATTTATAGTGTTCATTGAGTAAGAAAACTGTTGATACATGAATATTAAATTTTCTTATTTCTTAACTTTTCACCGTAAGGCGGTAAACGACTAGTAAAGCAAATCATTCTTCAACTTATAATAATCGATATGTTTTCACTGAATTTATATCAGGAATAAGATTGAATGAAAAAGTCGTATTTTAAATTTAAGTGCCAGTAACTTTACTGTTTTCGGATTAAGAAAACATTAAAAATTGACGCTTCAGCAAATCTTCAATTTCCGCTCTTGGAATTGTTGAAAGAAACGTAATGGCTACAGCTCTTTTACTAAATAAGAATATCAGAAAAGTTTCAAAACAAAGATTTTTAATGTTTTTAGAGTAAAGCTGCTTTTATGTTTTAAAGAAATTTCTTCTAATATCATAGGTAAAATAATGATTAAGTTTCTTTTATAAAATATTTTGTGAAGAGTGATATGAGCTAAAAAAATTATACAAAATAAATACTTTGCTGTTTTTAATACTAAAATTGCAAACGTATTTATTATTGTTTTTATTTTCAACAGGTTAATATTTTTTATACAAAAGGATTATGTTACATTATTTTTTTGTGTGATGGCTATTTTTAAGTCTGACTATGGACTAACTCATTCTCATATATTTTTCACAATTTTTTCAATAAATCATCTAAATGAAAACCTAATAAATATGTAGTAATAAATATGTATTATAAAAGTGCGACATAACTGCTACGAAAAGTACATAATATATTTTAATTTCAGATGTTAAAAGGAACTTTAATAAAATATATTTAAATAAGAGCGAAAAGTCATGTGTTCAACATCGATACAGCAGCATCTTCTTCTTTTGCAAAGTTAGTGATAATATTCATTTCTCTTTAGTTTTTGATTTAATTGAAATAAAACTGATTGATTTATTTGTGTGAAATTTTTACTTATTGTATTCGACATATTGAAATGATCTTTTTTAAACATACACAAAGAGAAATTAATAAATATGTATTATAAAAGTGCGAAAGAAAGCTCTTAAACCCCACGGAATTACTTAAAAAGAAAATTACATAAAAAATAGTGTTAGCTTAATAAGGTTCAAATTACATTGATATTCAATAAAAAAAAGTATTTTCAACGGATATTCATGAATTTTGCATAACTGACACTTACTTTTAGAAAAGCTCTCTAAGAAGATTTTATTCTTTTTTTCTTTAATTTTTATGTATTTTCGAAAAATCCACATCTGTGTTTAATCATATTTTTGTTAATGCATGCTTTTATTCTATGTTTATAAATTTATAATTTATAATATATTACATGTTCATAGATTTATAAATTTCTACATTAATTTTATGGAAAAAAATACTGTATTTGGCATATTAGACAACAATTGTTACCAGACACGATACAGTAAGATAAACTTACAATAAATAATACACGATAAGGTATTGTTTGGCCGCACTTAATATTAGAAGAGCATACTGAAGGATAAATAATAAATTTCGTATCTTTAGTACGTTACCATGGACTATTTCGTTTATAGATGGTTCTGATGAAGTTATAAAGCAAAAAAGTTATTTTTCAGGAGTATCATTTAGGCAATTAATATTTGTGTTACAATGAGCATACGAAATATTTTATGTATACACCTGGGATCTACGATATGAATGGGTGAAAATGGAAAAAAAGTAACATTTATAGCTTCTTAGCAACGGATTATTGAACGATTTCAGGAACGATATCTATCAGTTAATGTTACGAACATGAAATAAATAAATATGTTATCTAAATGGATAATACATATCCAAGTAATAAAGGGAGCTGCATTAAATGTGATAGCAGTTATTTATTCATTACGGATAGATAAGTTAATGCAATAAATGTTGGGTATTTTGTATTTAACATCAGTATCAGAATTATGTAATCCCTTACATATTAGATATTTTAATTAAAATTAAACAAATAACTAAAGTAACTAAAATCTGAAATTAATAATAAGTCTTGAGTAAAAAAGAAGCTCACTACAACAAAAGATACTTCACACACACACAAAAAATCTGAAGTGACAAAAATATGCCTCACGAAAAAAAAAATATATATATTTTTTTAATTTTCCAATACTAGACTGTAAATTCTATGACGGCTTTTGTTACACAAAGTCGTGATATCTTCAAAATACAGAGTTGACAAGTCTCCGGCTTTTTGAACGCCACTATTATTTTAGAGAAAATCTAGTTCTCTTAAATCGTCAAAATGTCCGAATTCAATAAAACAAAATTTTCTGTATTAAAATAGCGGTATCCAAAAAGCCGGAGACTTGGCAGCTCTGAAAATATGCATTTTACGAACATATATATGTGTGTGTATATTAATTCATTAATTATTTTTTCGTATTTTACGTAATTCAATGTCAAAGAAAGTAAATCAAATATTCATCAAATCTATGTTCTGTAGTTCTTATAAAATACATATAGAAATATATTTTCAAACAAATGAAAATAAACAAATATTTACTATGTACAATCCCATCACTAACGGTGGGTTTCTAATTAATATATATATATATATATATATATATATATATATATAAAATATTGCGCAATCAGAAGAAGGGAAAATGTTCTTTCCACGGCACCTGAAGCATCTTTTTAAAAAATCATCCGAATTCTACTTACATTGGTATTTTTTTTTTCTGAACATCCCAAACTTCCCTGGATGGCGTTCCAATATTATCGCAATATCTTACTAGGGAATATCTCCAAGTATCAGTTCTAGAATTAGACGAGAGTGGTATAGTTCAAAATGTCTTGTCACGAGAATCAAGAAAAGTATGGAAACTATACTTCCGAAATCAAAAGTTCGCGCGATCGGGTCCCTTTTCCAAAGAAGAGAAATATACAAGGGTAAAACAGCATGGTATCCTAGTGGTTTTCATGAAGGTGTATCATGATACTGTGGTAATGATAATGCTATCCCAGAATTCGACAGATGAAGTGGCCAAACGGATGAAAATTTAAGCATAGAAAAACTAGGTTCTAGTATATAGCCAATGTTTATTCCATATGAATAGACAAAATACGTTCAGTCACTGTATTTTTACTTTTTCAAGGCGACAAGTACTTGAGAAACAAAATAAGTGAATATTCAAAAACCCATCGAATTATAGAAAACATACTAAAAAAACATTATTTGAGATAAATTCATCTACTTTCGTGAATATATATTTTAGAAATGGCTTTAATGCGAAACTTGGATCCAGTCTTCTCATCAGTAAAACCTGTATGCTTTTCTCTTACTAAACACACCTGCGGTGACTGTCAAACAAAAATGCCCTTCATCGTTTCTGCCTGGTGTTGGAAAAACTTGTCATTGTTCATTGTAAGGTAAAATTCCTACTTTCGATAGCTTTAGATGGTATTTCATTTGTATAGTATATTTTAAGATATGCTATTTTGACCTCGTTTGTCGCTCCTCTTCCGAAAAAAAGGTCCATAACTCGCAAATTATTGTATTCGGGTGTATAGCTCGTATACATTTCTTGATCCACGTTGCAAAAGATTTCGAACGCTACCAAGTTCTTCAGATAGATCTTCAGCCTGTTCTTTTTCAAACGTTTTAACCTTTTCCTACCAATTACCGGAAAAAAAGCGTCTTTGCAATTGCAGTTCGTAAGGTCCATAGAAGAGAAATAAACAAGGGTTCATCAACTTCTTTAAAAAGGAATATCCTATTCGGCATCAAAATTCAAAATTACTTTGCTAAATCTTTGATAGAATTGAACTTTATTTCTGTATTTCCTGTTTTGAATTTAAATTCTAAGAAAACAATTAAATTGATCATATTACTAAAAACGTCTTTCTAGCAACTTCTAATGTTTATTAACACTAGAACACCCGGAAATTTTACTCAAGTTTCATAAAAATATTTCACTCCAGAATTTTTATTTAAATTTATTTAACTGATTTATTTAACGTAATTCTGCTTCGCTTAAATTTTTCTTATTGTATGAAATAAATTCTGGTTCCAATGAACGTTTAATCATGTGGTCGGAGTCGAATCGACTCCTTCCGGGCGTTCTAGTGTTAAAATGGTGTTAATTTAACTAATATTTCGAAATGGATCCCACGTATGGCGTAAATGTTATAATAAACATTTCTCAATAACGATTATCTATGTGATATCACCCATTTTTTTTTCATTCACTATATGTCATAAGAATTTTCAGAAGTAAATTCTTATTAAGTGGTTTAGGAAGTAGGAAGTGTTCATAATTTCCCAAAAGAGTAATGACTGTTGATTATTTTCTTCTGTCTTTTTGAAGGTAGTAGTTCTATTAGAAATTTAACCATTGAAAAATATGTGACATATTTTCTATTCAAAGACACTGTGCTCTTGTATTTGAAAAAAAAATACGTTTTAAAATTATTTAAAATTCTCAAAATATTAACCAAATGAAATAAAAATAAATCAATCTAACGTTTCTTTAAAAAGCTGTTTTTGTATACGAAAGTTGCATTTTATTAAATGCTTTATTAAAAGTTTGTTTAACAGTTATTTAATTCTGCGAAAAAGTTTTTGTATTGCTTAATAAAAACATGCTTATTAGGTATGTAAATATGGTAATTATTTTTTAATTGAAATGCATTTTAGCATCGGAAACTAAAATACGTATTTGTTTAAATTTTATTATTTTCTCATAAAAAAACTTTTTTAATGAATGAATATAAAACTTATGTTATATTAGATATGATAGATATGATATATTCAGACCTCCCATCAAACGTGTTTTATGAAATTGTAGGTCTGTATGGAAACAATATTTATTGCGAAAAACAGTAATGTATTTTTTTATTATCATTAGGACTTCGGTGCACCATAGAAACTTTTATTGTTTAAAAAATCTTAAAAACATCTGATGTAATGAGTAGATACATTACTCCTTTTACTACGCTATTTTATTATCAGTATAAAGCTGGGGGAAAAAGTATATGAATAAATTAGTAATTTAAGTAAAACAAAGGAGATAAATGAAACGTGTATAACTTTCAAAGATAAAAACTCACATTAACTACATTTCTCTATAAAATAGAGGTTAACGTTATTTTGCGAAAGAAATTTAAATTTGGCGTATTTCCAATAGCCTTTAAGCTAAATGTAATTAGAGAATTTCTCACATAGTATAGAAACAAATGTTTTTTATTTTATTTATTTATTTTGTTTTATTCAAAAAGAACATTTGTCTGTCGTAGACTATATCACAATTCAAAAACACTTTGAAATAAAGTAGTATAATAATTGAATAGAAAATTTTTTTATATTATTGTATTCTGTTATTAAGCTTTTCTAAACATCTAGAATTTCGAAATAATTACATTCCTTAACACGTAGAAAATACTTCTTCAATTATGTCCTTGCCACTGTATTTGTCGTTCAGAAAAATCTTTCAAACATTTTTGGCATATCCGAAACTATGCTTTGCTTTGTGCATGAGAACAAGAATTACTGATACAAAATTAAATTAGGCCAGTGAAATTTACTGTCGAATTTTCCCCTTTCTGAGAAAATGCAGTTTGATTCCATTAAATTAAGTTGTTACCAGTTGAAAATATATCTTGTAGATCTTCGATCATATTTCAATCTTTCTTCTAATTTATTTATGATTACAGATGTGCTATTATAATATAACATACTACACTTTTCTTCTAGATATTTGTATCCGATGGCAATTTCCTGTAATACGAAACGTGATGATAAAAGTATGCGAGTATGGATTCTGCAGTAATATTTGAAATTTTAATTTGCTCACTGATTTCTTTAATTTATGGTAATTGCCGTTTATGTTCCTCAATATGTTCATTTTTGTTTCAACGTTGTTTAATAAAAATACATGGTTGAAATATTTCAATGCTATTTTCGGAACATTTTAATAGCTCCAGGTTCAGTAGCGTATTTTATAAGGCGTATTTAATTCATGCAATTTTCGGATAGTTATTAATCTACCACTATAACAAATGCTTTCAACTAATTTTGACTGTAAAATACAAAATGAATAATGCCAGTTATTCTGAGAAACCAATATAAAAAACATAGTAAACAGTATTTGGATTTCATTTTATCTGTGTTGCTGCAAAGAATGACGCTCCCGCTTTGCCATGTTTTAAATATTTGCTAAATGTAGCAAATACCCTGAAGCAATATGTTGAGACTGTACGCAGTAACTTGGAATGTAAAAGCTATAATACCTGTTCAACAATGCAAATGATTTAATATGGCAGGAAAAGCATTTTACAGAAATGTGCCTGAGAAAGGGCTGTGGTGCTAGCTTTGTTCATAACAGCAACATCTTTTGTCAAGTATTCAGAAATCCTATAATATATCTTCATGTATGAACTTAAAAAAATAAGATTATAACAAGAAAAACTTGGACTTACTCTGTCAAAATTTAATAAATATAAATCTTACGATACTCATCAGCGTACATGTAAATAAAAACTATATTAAAAATACATTACAAATTATTCCCAACGCTTCGTGCTCTTTCTAACGAGCCATCTTCAGGGGAGAGAGTCCTTGACCTCCTCGGAGCGAAAGTTTCCAACAACACATTCACTTTCACCACATCACCCCTGAAGATGGCTCGTTAGAAAGAGCACGAAACGTTGGGAATAATTTGTAATGTATTTTTAATATAGTTTATATTTACATATACGCTGATGAGTATCGTAAGATTTTTAATTATTAAGTTTATAACGTTTTGGTCAAGATTGTTGAAGTTTATATAAAACATCAGTATACCTTCACCCTCAGAAATACTTTCTTCAATTCACTGAACTTCTCCTGGCGTCAGTGTTACCCGGATTTTTCCATTAATTGACGAATATTCGTTTCTTCTTTCTTCGTTTCTGGTTATCAAATATACGTCAATTGAAGAATGTCAGGGAAAAATAAAAGTTGCTGAATTTAGATTCCAACCAGCTGGCTCAGTGTTACGAGTCGAGTACGCTAACCACTGGGCTACAATTTTACAGTAAATTACAGTAAATATGTTTTTTTTTCAGGTAGGTATGGCTTTATTAATTGCTTTCAAACGCTTTTAATTTTGAAGTTAATTTCTGCACGATTTCGTCTTTAATGAGATTGTAGCTGGGGTTTAAATATTTTAGTATTTGTGTATGATAAAAATATGGATTCTAAATATTTTTTAGTAGAATGCAATAGGCAAAATATGAATAGTATATTTTTATTCAATAAGATTTTTTTTGTGTTAAATTGAGGTTTTTCATTTAATATTTAAATTAAAATATCTTTTAAAGTGTTCATTTAAAATATCTTTTAAATTCGAATATTTTTATGAAAAACTTTACAAATTCAACATTGTTTAACTTTATTTATCTTCTTCAACTTAAAAAATAAATTGTGATTATTTTGAATGTATGAGACAAGTAAGTGTTATTTTCTTTTAATTCGAAACCTTTTTCTCTCTTTCTTTATTAAATTAGAAATTATATTTTAGTTTTTAGTTTTTCATTTAAAAAACAGACTCGGATTTTATTATTATTTGGGCTCATGAGGGCAAGGGATGAACGGAATTTCCCCCGCTTTTTTCAGACATTAGCGAAGGATTTACGGACAAAACGTGTTTTCTAGAGGTAAGGAAATTATTTGTTAAAAAACGAAAAATAATGTAGTGTACATTCACATTTTTTTGCTGATAGTACTTATGATAACACTCTTTGCCGTAGATAACAATGAATAAATTATCCAGAGACATAGTAAAAATATATTACAGAAAACTATAAAGCAAAAGATTTGCGTTAGGGATTCGCACTTGATATGGTACGCAGAAATATTGGCAGGAAGCATTACACATATTTATGGACTATTTGTTTATTAAAGTGTCATTATTACTGCTACAGGAAAAAAAAAATATTTTTATTTGTCAACGCCTATGGAAGAAAATCATGCCCGCTCTGGTATATGTGCTGGAATAAGCACAGGTGGTGTTAGCTCTCTCTGAATGTTTTCCCGAAGTCTGAGGGATCACTTACTTATAAAGAAACTCTTCAAGCATTCGGTACTTACTGCACGACTACCAAAAATCGTGATACATTTTATATTTGAAATCAGATGTCCAGTCTGTTTCAAATGTCGTTAAAATATTTTCATTAATATTAAAGTTAAAACAAGGTCAAATTCGGACGCAGTTGCTGTAATTTTTCTTAGTATAAATTTAACTGAATGAATGAATTATGATGTTAGCTTTCTACGCAAATATTGTTGTAGCGCAAGTTCTCACCTTTTAACCTTTTATTTGAGGTCCAGGACTAACAAGTGTTCAATACAATGTTCACCATGTTCAATAATATCGCAAATTACATAAAAAAGTCTGTATGCTAGATATCACTTTAAAATATACTGTTATATCTGAATGACAGAGATTTTTTAAAATGGTACTATAAGAAAAGAAGTAGTCGCTGAGACATACGACGTTTAAAGCCCGTAGTCAAAATTTAATGCTTGTCAAAAGTTTTTTGAATTAAACTGTATAAAATGTGAAATTTACTAATAGCCCTAATACAAAATAACCATGAATAAAAAATAACAACCGATATATACTGTCATAATAGTTGTATAGAGGAAGGAACAGTGTGACATCGTTATATTTTGAATCACGTTCAATTTCTGGCATTTATTGTTAAGGAGATTGATCTTTGGGACTTTTGCAGCATAAAAATAACTTCAATGTGTAGTTAGGAAAGAGAACTTGTTTGTTCAATAACAGTAATTTTCTCAGATATAGAAAGTACTATTTATATAACAATAACTGAAAATCAATTGATGTTGGTAATCTAATAATATTTTGTTAGTAATGGAAGTTTTTTCTATAAAATACCATGCTTACTTTTTTAAATGGATTAATATTTTTAGATTATCAACGCAAATAATGTATTTAAATTTTCGTTATATTTATATGATTTTATTTAAAGTTACATTTCTTATGAATCTGTCCGTCCATCCGCATATAACAGAGCAAAAACTACCCAACCAAATGATGTGAAATTTTAAATATATAATTGTTGCAAAATTTTGTTTCGTCATTTTAAATTTGATGAAACTCGGGTAAATAGTTTAATTACAGGGATGGTGAAAATGTTTGCGTTACATTGGGGCCAATTGGAAAAAAAATATTCCAAGTACATTTTGATGATGTTACAAACTTTCGAACAGAATGAAATTGATATGCACTTATGACGTGCACTAAAATATACATTCTGTACAATATGCGGTGCAACGTTTTTATAAAACTAGTAATAGCACAAACGCACCTCATTTGCCAAGTTTGACGTTCAATTTCAAACTTATATATATATATATATATATATATATATATATATATATATATCATGAGATAGATGAAAGCATCTTTAATATGTGTTTAAGTTGAGACACTAAAAGCAAATGTATACTTTACTTACAAAACAAATTTGTGCATAGTTAAAAATTAGAATTTTATCATAAATAATATGCTTCACTTTGAACAGTATTTTTGTAGGATTTTATCAGAAAATTACTAAAAGGTTCACTTAGCTTATAACTATAAATAAATGCATATATTAGTTCATCAATTTAATACGGCATTTATTATTCACTCGAACAAATATTATGCTTGGAAGATAACAACAGTTCATCCACATCAATAATATAATACATTTGTTTACATAAATACTGGAATTGACCTAGAATTCTTACACAAATCTTTTCTTTTTTATCCGACAAATCTCCATCCTTCATGTTGAGATAAAACACTATCGAACTTCTAAAAAATAAACATCTCTTGAATTTACTTATTTTTCATCAAAACCGTTGCCACACATTTTTAGCTTTTTTCAACGCTCCTCGTGTTGTACTTTTTATTTCATATATGATTGCGTATCGATTCAATAAACCCTCGAGTTAGACGAGTTGCATTGTTGAGAATATTTACATTCCCGCATTCGGTCATCCTGACAATCCGGTGACCCAACGGAACATGTTTTCAAATCATATCTTCTTTTAAATTTAGCTTCATATCCACCATAAACAGAATTATCAGTATGGTTTAATGACTGTTCATATTGCCTACGATTACTATTGCTCCAGAAGTATACATCTCTTTTACACAGTTCAATCTCTTCCCTTTCAAAATTTTCCCGTATTCTTTCTTTCTGATCTCCGTATAAATATCTTCTATCGTCAAGAAATGTATGTTGTTTACAATATCTGGGACGTCTATTTACGAAATTGTCTCTCGGATAATATTTTCTATCTTCATTTTTGTCATTGCGATCACGCTTGAAATTTTCGCTAAATCTCTTTTTATTTACATTTACTCCTTCAGTATTATTTTCTTCTCTCGTGTTCTTTCGTTTATAATATTTTTCAAGATTCTTCATTTCATTTTTATTTTCATTGGTGCGTGCATATAAATTGCGTTTTTCTTTTAGCTCGCTCATTCGTACTATTCGTGATACATCATTTCTTTCATTCAAATTTTTGTTAATTGAAGTTAATTTTTTCTCACGTGATCTTTCCGTTTTTCTCATTATAGCTTTTCTATTTATTTCATTGGCCACATATTTTAGATTAATCTACATCCTAATATATCTACAATACATAATGGTCTTGCCTTTGGCGTTTTCTTCCTTGGCGAGATTTTTTATTTTGACTCATTCTTCTGTGACTGTTAAAATGCATCCTGATATTGCACTTACACCTAACAATATGTCATATTCTAGACCTGATATTACATGAAAATTATCTGTCAGTTTCACGCCGTCTACTTGTATTTCAAGCTCAAAGTATCCCATTGGCTGTGTTTCTTCTCCGCCAAATCCAGTCAATATATGCAAATTTTCTTGGCATAATTCAGGTGCGCCTATTTCGGTGCAATATTCTTCATTTATTAAACTCACATCGCTTGCTGTGTCGATGATAATTTTCGTCGGTTTCTCATTTATTGGAACTACACGCATCTTTTTTGTCGATTTGGCGTTATTTTCCGCTTTTGATAAGCTCATTATGTTTCTTTTTTGTGCGCCATTATCGTTTGCTTTCCTAATCGGGTTACCATAATATTCTTGTGTGCTCATTTGATCCCTATTTGTACATTTGGCGGCGATATGACCAGGCAAGCCACAAAGATGGCAGATAATTATCGAATTAATAGCTCTTTCGCCTCGTCCTATATTATTTTGATGAGAATTTTGATTCCACTGGCTATCTATTTCCTCCCTGTTCACGCTATTTTGCGCCTTATACAATTTGGCGGTTTAAAATCCTCTACACGCCGTATCAAAATCATCTAGTTTTTCCACAAATACATCTACTTCTTTTATCTTTGAAATTCTTCAATAAAACGTTCTCTGGTTTCTGGCGGTATTTTTCGCTTAATTTGATCAGTTACTAATAACTCCGTTAATCCATCAAAAGTTGTTACGTTCATTCCACGTACCCATTCAATAAAGTACGTTTTTAACTGAAAACCAAAATCGCGCCAATTATCTGTTGGGTCCTTTTTATGAGTCATGAACCTCTGTCAAAATTCTTCCGGCAACATTTTGAATCTTTTCAACAATATTTTTTTTTATATATTCGTAGTTATTTACATCAGGTTCCTTTTCTCTTGTAATTATGCTAGCTATTTCTAACGGTAATAAACTTAACAGATACGATACCCATTCATCCTTGTCTATTTTCATTTGAGATACTTGTCTCTCGTATAATGTTAAAAACATACAGATATCACCATTTGCACTATCAAAACGATTAAGTAACTTCAACAAATCAAAATTTTTACCTGTTCCCCTTCTTGGAGCTAGTATTTCTGCATCCTTCTGAGAGTCTATCTCGGCTTGCATTGTCAATTTCTGTAGCTCAAATTCTCTCATTTTTTCTCTGTCCTCTATTTCTAACATCAATTTCTTCTCCTCAATCTCTATCTGTCGTCTTCTCTCTTCTGCTTCAAGTTCTAATTTTCTTTCTTCCAACGCTGTTCTCTTCTCCTCTTTCTCCTTCTATGCTTCTATTTTTCTCTGCTCTGTCTC
The DNA here is from genome assembly GCA_963932465.1 of Maratus speciosus. Classification (NCBI taxonomy): domain Eukaryota; kingdom Metazoa; phylum Arthropoda; class Arachnida; order Araneae; family Salticidae; genus Maratus; species Maratus speciosus. Next base: position 373,178,244 of record OZ010788.1, on the reverse strand, counting down.
CTTCTCTGCTTCTATTTTTCTTTCCTCTTTCTCCTTCTCTGCTTCTATTTTTCTTTGCTCTTTCTCCTTCTCTGCTTCTATTTTTCTTTGCTCTTTCTCCTTCTCTGCTGCGCTTCAAGTTATGACTTTCTTTTCTCTTTGCTAGCCGATGATATTACTCCAAGACGGTCTTTTATGAAGTCTTCATCAAAACTTTCCCAAGTTTTTATTGCTTCAATTAATGACAGAACGGTTACTTTCTCTGGCGTGTTTATTCCGCATTTCTCGCATAGTTCAATCAAATCGCTTCGTCGCGCTTTATTCAACATCGACATAATGATGTGTTTTTTCCGTAATCGTTTCAATTTTTTATTCAAATCCCGGTCGATCCCCCAAATTTTGTAGGATTTTATTTGAAAATTACTAAAAGGTTCACTTAGCTTATAACTATAAATAAATGCATCTATTAGTTCATCAATTTAATACGGCATTTATTATTCACTCGAACAAATATTATACTTGGAAGATCACAACAGTTCGTCCACATCAATAATATAATACATTTGTTTACATAAATACTGGAATTCACCTAGAATTCTTACACAAATCTTTTCTTTTTTATTCAACTAATCTTCAACCTTCATGTTGAGATAAAACACTATCGAACTTCTAAAAATAAACATCTCTTGAATTTACTTATTTTTCATCAAAACCGTTGCCACACATTTTTAGCTTTTTTCAACGCTCCTCGTGTTGTACTTTTTATTTCATATATGTTTGCGTATCGATTCAATAAACCCTTGAGTTAGACGAGTTGCATTGTTGAGAATATTTACATTCTCACATATATATATTTATTCATTATATAAATCAGAAATATATATATATATTCATATGATATACTCAGTGTCTGGTGCTAATATAAGAATGTCGTGATCTTATTGGCGAAGAATGTATAATTTAATGTAAATTTTAATGTAAAGTCAATGTATAATTTAACGTTATCTTTTATTAATCACACAGGTATTCTGACATTAGATAAGAAAATATTACTGTTCGTAAACAGATTTATCTCTACAAAAACCATGAAAGTTAAAAAAAAAATAAATTATGTATATTTATTAAACTCTATATCTTAGCACACATTTTTTTCTACATTTTTTCACAACACGTCCGGATATATAGAGCCAAAAAATATTTCTATTCCGTAGGTCAGCGATTCCCATCCTGGGAACGCGTATCTCTGAAAATACATGGTGGGCCTGCCGGGAGTACGTGAAAATATTGTCGATGATGGCGGAAATCACAAAAATGGTTAGAAAAGGAACAAAAACATTACAAATGTCAATATAATTTGCATCGATTTATTAAATGGTTGTGATAAAAAGATAACTAATGAAAAAATCAAGCCTGCGTTAAAAAGTTGAAAAGAGAGCGATGGGGGGTAGGAAGGGCGTGTTTATGAAAATAAGGGGTACTCCGAGTTGAAAATCCTAAGAAAGTGAAAGGTACGAGAAAGAAAAAAGGTTGGGAAGCACTGCCGTAGATAATTCTGCATACAGAAATCTATACCTATATCTTCATAATTACTGTAACATAAACATTACAGAACAAAAAAAGACGACAGTGTAACTGATTAAAGCTTTTGAAAGCTATGTGCTACTCATAGGAAATAATTTTTAAATTATTATATTTTATTTTCAGTTTAAGTTATACAACTTTCCTTTATTCCAAAATAACCTATATCCTAAACACATTTACATTATATTATAATCCTTTACTTTTGTAGTCGTTTGGAGTAATTAACTACATGCGGAAAACTTTACTTTAGAGTTTTGTACAATATAAGCAATTTACGCGTAAGGAGAATTGTTCTCATATATCAGAGTAATTTAAATAGTAAGATGTACATTAAAATTTAATTTACCAGGCTGATTAGTTTAAAATATTTTAAAACTATTGGAGAATAGGGAGATTTGTATCACAAAATTTTAATTAAAAAAATCTTAGAATTACTCACAAATATTTTTATTTGGAAAGCATTAAGTTTCCGTAATATTTCTGACACCAACAAACATCGAATTTTATATATTACATTAATTTTCAAATTAACACAGTGTGAACTAAATATATTACGAGATTTAAACTATATATATGTAATAATAAAAATTTTCACCCTTTATTCTTAGTAAAATTATTCCAAATTCTTAATAGCTACCCTTTTTTACTTGCTTTAATACTATCTTAAATATCTTTTATTTTTTCCCATGCTTTAAGTGCGTATTCTTTTATTATTCTAAAAACCTTAAATCTATTCGTCAAAATTCATTAAAATACTTTTTCAGTTTATTTCTGATACTAAATTCTTTTTCTTCGAATGTTTTAAAATATCGTTTGCACTATTATTCTATTTGTTCCATCAGTTTCCCGCCAGCAGTTTGTTTACGCAGTTTTTCTGACGCCGGTTCGAAAGAGATCATTCGACGTCACGCGTTCGTCACCCCTTTCCATCGAATCGTGGCTTGTCTCCTGTCCCATTCCTCCCCACCTCTCTCTGGAGTGGTTCTCCACTGTTAATGTATTCATTCGCGTCCTGTTTTTCTGGGTATTTATAGCGTTGCAAAGACTAGGAGCTCATAATTTGTACTCTTTTTCGTTTGTCTAAATAATCCTCGTCACTTGGTGGTTAGACTTGTAATGTGGAGAAACTACTATTTTAAAATCTTAAATTTATTATGAAGTGGATCAACGATGTCGTCGAGAGCTGATGAATATGTTACTGGAATTGTTTACGATATATTCCTATAAAATAAACCACGTTCAACTCATGATGCCTCTATTATTCTTGAAGGGGAAATTTCTCCAATGTTTTCTTGAACCTGTCTTCAATTAGGCCACCACGACTGCACTCCGGCTGTCATATGATAACGGAGGGTTGGCAAAGCTACTGGTATTAATTACTAAACTGCATTATCTTCGATATATCGAGAGTGGTCGGAATGTCACAAAAAGTGACAGTAAATTATATCATAGAAAGCCGGCAGGATAAATGTGACTTGTAATGAATTATTAATAGAGGACACTACGGTATGTGAGCTATTTCATCGATTATCACATAGAATGATTATGTGGAAGGATGCTTTTCATCATTGAAGTATATTGTCAGTAAAATTCTGACTATGAATGTCACTTAGCTTTTCATAGAATCTCAAAAAGAATGAGTAAAATATGTCTACGAATTCCCTAAACCTCCAAGTGGCAATATTAGTTCTCGCATTATTTTTAATGCACGATTTTCCTTTTTTAATAAAATTCTAGCTCTCCGTCCAGAAGTCATCTTTGAAAACTACCTATCTGTGGGTGAGAATTGTTATATTATTTATTAATGTTTACAATATTTTAGTAGATTTTTATTTTATTTACAATATTGTTATTATTATTATTGTTGTTAGGAATGAATACATTAACAGTGGAGAACCACTCCAGAGAGAGGTGGGGGGGAATAGGACAGGAGACACGGCACTATTCGATGGAAAGTGGTGACGAACGCGTGACGTCGAATGATCTCTTTCGAACCGGCGTCAGAAAAACTGCGTAAACAAACTGCTGGCGGGAAACTGATGGAACAAATAGAATAATAGTACAAACGATATTTTAAAACATTCGAAGAAAAAGAATTTAGTATCAGAAATGAACTGAAAAAGTATTTTCATGGATTTTGACGAAAAGATTTAAGGTTTTTAGAATAATAAAAGAATACGCATTTAAAGCATGGGAAAAAATAAGAGATATTTAAGATAGTATTAAAGCAAGTAAAAAAGGTAGCTATTAAGAATTTGGAATAATTTTATTAAGAATAAAGGGTGAACATTTTTATTATCACAAGTTGCCGTAATATTTCTGACACCAACTAACATCGACTTTTATATATTACATTAATTTTCAAATTAACACAGTGTGAACTAAATATACTACGAGATTTAAACTATATATATATATACATTTTGCTCAGATTATAGTTATACTGCGATTAACGAACGTAAATCGTTTAAAAATGTCAGTTATTTAAACGAAAACTAATTATCTTCCAAATAATATAAATCGCCCATACGTTATGTTTGTGCACAAGAAAATGGTTTGTTATAGCAGTTCAGATTCTCTAGTCGAGTCAGAAAATGATACAAAACAACGATCGGCCACCGAAACATTCATTAGTCCAGGTAGACGTTTGTAAAATATCACTATATCTAAATAGGTATTTACCAAAATTAACTATTTGAAAATTATTGCCATTTATTATTGATAGCTGTATCAAAACAAAAATATACCTATTATTTAACCATTTATACGAAGAAGTATGGTTAAAAATAATAATAATAATAATTTAACATTTGTTAGCTTAAGGGGGTCCGGGACACAAACATTTTCAATTTTTCAATTTTTTTTTTTTTAATTGGATTAAAAAATTTTCTGTCGTTTTCTGCTTAAAATGATGTTTAAATCATGTTTCTATCTTAATTAGAACAGGAAATATTAATTTTTTCGTTTTGGTTTGTTTTCAAAATCTGCCTTTCAAGCTATGGTTGTCAAGGAAACAAGTTCTTGTGAAATTGCGTTTTTCTTCATGATAGTTTTTTTCACCATTTCTCATATTAAAATTCTTATAACTCGAGAACCGTTAAAGATACAGGGTGAAACTCGGAACATATCTTTTTTAATTATTTTACTTTACTTTTGAGCCATCATATTTGAAAAAAATATTTACTTTTGAAAATATAATATTTTTTATTAAAAAAGTTGTACCACTTTTTTTGTAATTTTTTCGTTAAATATTTTAATTTTTTTTTTAATTAATATTTTTTTAAATGCTGGCTCTAAATTAAAATTTATATATTTCTGTTTGTTTAAATGAAAATAAAATGAAATTCTATAAATAATATTTCGAGTTATAACGATTTTAATCTACCCCACATTTTTAACAAAATTTAAAATTTAAATTTAAAAAAAAAATGTGAGAAGTTTTATCATGCGATTTTGTTTACAAATGATATGGTTAACCATCACAAAAAAATTCAAAATTTTAACTCAATAAATATATTTTTTTTTTTTTGAAAATGTGTCCCGGACCCCCTTAACCTTTTTACAATTGAAATACCAAAATATACGAGGGTGTATCAATAAGTTTTTGCCCTCACATAGAAATAATTGAGTGAAATTTATGAAATTACTACATTGTATTAGAACATTTCTATGTAGTCACCTGCAGAGTAACACATTTTTGCAAACGATATTTCAAAGAGAGAGGCGATGATGTATTCCAAGAGGCGCGATAGTAAGCCCAAAGAGGGGAATTTTTCTAACTTTTGCCGGCCCTCACATGTGACATATTGTTGGAAAGGCCTGTAACCACTTATTCATGTTATGCACTCCCAAGCTCCTCCCCCAAAATTTGATCCCGGGGGGGGGCACTAAGGATGTCCAAAAAATTTATAAAAGTCCCCCCCCCGGAGGGCAAATTTGGAGGGGAGAGGCTCGGCAGTGGCATAGCATGAATAAGTGTTCACAGGCATTTCCAACAATCTGTCACATGTGTGGTCGACAAAAATTAGAAAAAAGTTCTCCTTTGTGTCTACTATCACAAAACCTGGAATACAACCACCCCTCTCTCATTGAAATCCCGTTTGCAGAAATGTGTTACTGTGCACGGAGGCTATATAGAAAAAGGATTAATACAAAGTAGCAATTTCATAAATTCCACTCATTTATTTCTATGTGAGGGCAAAACCTTATTGCAACACTCTCTTACATGGCGGTATCGTTCCGTTACACACGTTAGTACTTTAAGATTTAATTTAAAATTTATATATTTACCATTTATTAAGTATTTTATCCATTAAAATATAGAATTCATAAAAAAGAAACCCTTATACCCTTATCTTAATCCATCATTAAAACAAACAACAAACTAGTTGGATGTGCCAATCCCAAAACTTTCTTCTATCTTATACATCTTAATATTTCAAAACCTAGTTACACATGTTAATACTTCAATATTATTAGTTCAATACTATACCAACTTTGATTTTCATCTTAAATTTCTGCTCAAGTCAATTAAACGGACTAAAAACGAGTTAATCTATATCATGATATTTGTTAAAATTATTAATTTTTCCTTATTCTGTCGTTATCAGCTGTTTGCGAATAGCCTGCATAGCAGGAAGCGAGTTCCCGCCGCTGCATGAGCCGCCGATGCACAATAGAACTACGAAAAATCAAGAAAAGTATACAAAAATCGCTAGCACGGAGCACCTTTACCGCGCAATATTTCCAAATTCAAGGAGAACCTGTTGGCCAAACCCGAAAACAAGCACAAACATTTTGGTTTAATTGTATGCATAATTTTATACACTTTTCGATGGTACAATAATGAAAATGGCACAGAGATCGGAATTATAGCGCCCCCTTCTTTCGGATTTTTTTCAAGTTCAGGGAGGACTTGTTTGCCACAGCCAGAAACATGCACAAAAAATTTGGTTCAATTATATGGTTAACTTCATACACTTTTCGATGGTACAATAATGAAAATGGCACAGACATCGCAATTATAGTGCCCCCTTCCGACAGAATTTTTCCAAATTCAGGGAGGACCTTCGTAACATGGCCAAAAATAAACACATAAAATTTGGTTCAATTCTATGCATAACTTCATACACTTTTTGGCGGTACAATATTCAAAATGGCACAAAAATTGTACAAAAATCGCTATTACAGCGCCCTCTACGAGCGATTTTTTTACAAATTAAGGGAGGACAACCTTGCCATAGCCAAGAACTTAATTTTTACTTTCTTCTATCTTCAATAGAAGAAAGTATTGTAATCGAAATTTTTTTCGACTTCCGGTTTTCGACGGATTTGCATGTTTTAGGGGTCAGAGATTCCAAGAAACATGTTTATAGAAAATGTCTGTCTGTCTGTGTGTCCGTCTGTCCGTCTGTCCGTCCGTCCGTCTGTCCGTCTGTCAGTCTGTCCGTCTGTCCGTCTGTCCGTCTGTCTGTCGCCATTGTACCATCAAAAAGTGTATGAAGTTATGTATAGAATTAAACCAAAATTTTATTATAAGTTTTTGGCTATGGCAAGCAGGTCCTCGCGGAATTTGGAAAAAAATTCGCCGGTAGGGGGCGCTGATATAACAATTTTTGTGCGATTTTGAATATTGTACCATCCAAAAGTGTATGGAGTTATGCATAGAATTGAACCAATTTTTTAGTTTAAGTTTTTGGTTATGACAAGCAGGTCCTCCCTGAATTTAGAAAAAATTCGCCGGTAGGGGGCGCTGTAAATGCGTTTTTTGTGCGATTTTGAATATTGTACCATCGAAAAGTGTATGAAGTTATGCATAGAATTGAACCAAATTTTTATTTTAAGTTTTTGGCTATGGCAAGCAGGTCCTCCCTGAATTTGGAAAAAATTCGCCGGTAGGGGGCGCTGTAATAGCGATTTTTTGTGCGATTTTGAATATTGTACCATCCAAAAGTGTATGGAGTTATGCATAGAATTGAACCAAATTTTTATTTTAAGTTTTTGGATATGGCAAGCAGGTCCTCCCTAATTTGGAAAAAAATTCGCTGGTAGGGGGCGCTGTAATAGCGATTTTTGTGCGATTTTGAATATTGCACCATCGAAAAGCGTATGAAGTTATGCATAGAATTGAACCAAAAAAAATTTTAAGTTCCTGGCTATGGCAAGGAGGTCCTCCCTTAATTTGTAAAAAAATCGCTCGTAGAGGGCGCTGTAATAGAGATTTTTGTACAATTTTTGTGCCATTTCGAATATTGTACCGCCGATAAGTGTATGAAGTTATGCATAGAATTGAACCAAATTTTATGTGTTTATTTTTGGTCATGTCACGAAGGTCCTCCCTGAATTTGGAAAAATTCTGCCGGAAGGGGGCATTATAATTGCGATGCCTGTACCATTTTCATTATTGTACCATCGAAAAGTGTATGAAGTTATCCATATAATTGAATCAAATTTTTTGTGCATGTTTCTGGCTATGGCAAATAAGTCCTCCCTGAACTTGAAAAAATTCCGAAAGAAGGGGGCGCTATAATTCCGATCTCTGTGCCATTTTCATTATTGTACCATCGAACAGCGTATAAAATTATGCATACAATTGAACCAAAATGTTTGTGCTTGTTTTTGGCTTTGGCCAACAGGTTCTCCTTGAATTTGGAAATATTGCGCGGTAAAGGGGCTCCGTGCTAGCGATTTTTGTATACTTTTCTTGATTTTTCGTAGTTCTATTGTGCATCGGCGGCTCATGCAGCGGCGGGAACTCGCTACCTGCTATGCCGGCTATTCGCTTACAGCTGATAACGACAGAATAAGGAAAAATTAATAATTTTAAAAAATATCATGATATAGATTAACTCGTTTTTAGTCCGTTTAATTGACTTGAGCAGAAATTTAAGATGAAAATCAAAGTTGGTATAGTATTGAACTAATAATATTGAAGTATTAACATGTGTAACTAGGTTTTGAAATATTAAGATGTATAAGATAGAAGAAAGTTTTGGGATTGGCACATCCAACTAGTTTTTTTTTGTTGTTGTTGTTCAATTCTATGCATAACTTCATACACTTTTCGATGGTGCAATATTCAAAATCGCACAAAAATCGCTATTACAGCGCCCCCTACCGGCGAATTTTTTTCAAATTCAGGGAGGGCCTGCCTGCCATAGCCAAAAACTTAAAATAAAAATTTGGTTTAATTCTATGCATAACTTCATACACTTTTGGACGGTACAATATTCAAAATCGCACCAAAATCGCTATTACAGCGCCACCTACGGGCGAATTTTTTCCAAATTCAGGGAGGACCTGCTTGCCATAGCCAAAAACTTAAAATAAAAATTTGGTTCAATTCTATGCAAAACTTCATACACTTTTCGATGGTACAATATTCAAAATCGCACAAAAAACGCATTTACAGCGCCCCCTACCGGCGAATTTTTTCCAAATTCAGGGAGAATCTGCTTGTCATATTCAAAAACTTAAACTAAAAATTTGGTTCAATTCTATGCATAACTCCATACATTTTTGGATGGTACAATATTCAAAATCGCACAAAAATTGTTATATCAGCGCCCCCTACCGGCGAATTTTTTCCAAATTCCGGGAGGACCTGCTTGCCATAGCCAAAAACTTATAATAAAATTTTGGTTTAATTCTATACATAACTTCATACACTTTTTGATGGTACAATGGCGACAGACAGACGGACAGACGGACAGACGGACGGACGGACAGACGGACACACAGACAACAGACATTTTCTATAAACATGTTTTTTGGAATCTCTGACACCTAAAACATGCAAATCCGTCGAAAACCGGAAGTCGAAAAAAATTTCGATTACAATACTTTCTTCTATTGAAGATAGAAGAAAGTAAAAAAAAAAAAGTCCTTCCGGCCAGTGCCGGGAGGAAGAGGTAGCTTTCATATTCCTTATTTTTAAAAAGCCAACTTATATTATTCAAACACACGAAGCTCAATTAAGTGGAAACCGAATGTAGGAGATTCAATACTAATTTTTATCAATACTAAATCATTATGAATGAGAATTTCGCGAAATTAGTCAGCTTTATCCAAGCTGCTTTTATTTAAAGTAACTTATATTTGGCTGCCAAATTCGGCGATTTCTTAAAGTGCCTGCCATTTTAAGACAACATGGTGGATGAGGCTAACCAGTGAACTTGGTCGAGACCATAGTAATTGCTGTGCAAATGCTCACTCACATCGGAATCGGTTGATATATACGAGTGCTGTCGCATGCAAAAAATCAGATTTTTCAAAATGTCATCCACAATAGAAATTGAAACTTCTATATCTGAGCCATTTTTTAAGGTAAAGACAAACAAAAAATGCTCCTGAATCCTTATATCAAGGTCAAATACTTAAGAAAGAAACCTTTTTCTATTTCTAATTTTTTTGCACCTCACTTTAAATATATATATATATATATATTTTAATTTAATGGCCACTATTTTGAAACAAGATGGCTGATGAAGCTGGCCAGCGAACTTGGTCGAGATATTGATGTATACTATCCACATGCCTTCTTCCATCGAAATAGGCGAATACGTGTGGTATCGCGAGACAAATACAAGATCGTTTCAAAGTGTTAGCCATGATAGAAATTCAAAGTTCTATAATTCAACCACTTTTTAAGATATAAACAAAAGAACAAATTTTCAGAAACAAAAACTGCTCCAGAATCTATGTATCAAGGCCAAACACATGAAAAAAATCTTTTTCATTTTCCAATTTTTTAATACCTCATTTTAAATTTTAAATTACATTTTTTTTTTAAATGGCAACCCTTTTGAAACAAGATGGCGAATGAAGCTGGCCAACGAACTCGGTCGAGACATTGGTATGTACTATGTACAGACCAAGTTACATTCAAATCGGTTCATAAATACGCTTGTTATCGCGTGACAAAAATCAGGTCGTTTTAAAATGTCAGCCACAATAGAAATTCAAAATGTTATAACTCAGCCATTTTTTTAGATATAGACGAAATAAAACATGTTCCGGAATCTTTGTATTAAGGTCAAACACATACAAAAAACTCTTTTTCATTTTCCAATTTTTTGGTATCTCATTTTAAATTTAATTTTTTTTAAATTTTTTTAAATGGCCGCCATTTTGAAACAAGATGGCGGATGAAGCTGGACAACAAACTCGGTTGAGTTATTTGTATGTACTATGTACACACCAAGGTACACCCAAATCGGTTCATAAATATGTCTGTTATCACGTGGCAAAAATCAGGGCGTTTCAAAATGTCAGGCACACTAGAAATTCAAAATGCTATAACTCAGCCATTTTTTAAGATATAGACGAAACAAAAACTGCTCCCGAATCTTTTTATCGAGATCAAATACATAAGTAAAAAATATTTTTTCAATTTTCAATTTTTTGGTACCACATTTCAAATTTAAATTTTTCTTAAAATTTTAAATGGCCGCCATTTTTAAACAAATTGGCGGATGAAGCTGGCCAACGAACTCGGTCGAGACATTGGTCTGTACTATGCATAAACGAAGTTACATCCAAATCGGTTCATAAATACGCCTTTTATCGCGTGACAAAATTCAGGACGTTTCAAAATGTCAGCTTCGCTAGAAAATCAAAATGCTATAACTCAGCCATTTTTTAAGATATAGACGAAACAAAAACTGCTACGGAGTCTTTGTATAAAGGTCAAATACATAAAAAAAAAAATATTTTTCCATTTTCAATTTTTTGGTACCATATTTCAAATTTTAAATTTTTTAAAAATTTTTAAATGGCCGCCATTTTGAAACAAAATGGCGGATGAAGCTGGCCAACGAACTCGGTCGAGACATTGGTATGTACTATGGACACTCCGAATTACATCCAAATCGGTTCATAAATACGAGAGTTACAGTGTGACATAGGTCAGATATATATATATATATATATATATATATATATATATATATATATTGATATATATATATATATATATATATATATCAATTTTGGACGGAGGGTGGTTTCGAGGTCTGGGGGTCATGATCGATGAAAATATACCAAAATTTTTTGAAATCGCTTTCCTCCGAACGGCTGCAATAGGTAGCTTTTTGTAAAGAAGGCTACCTAAAAGCATAAAAAACTACAATAATGCTAGCAAGAGTTTTATATGATAATGATATTATATTATATGACAAATTATTTTTTATATGACATACTTTCAAAATGTTTCTAGATTTTTAAGAATTTAGATAGTTTACAAACCAGTTTCTTACTTTTATCACATTCAGCAAAATTTTACTGTATTTCAACTAATTCTGTTTTTCCTGTCGGGTCCATTTGACCTGTGTGTTAGGCGGAGCGTTAAATACTTACGCGAAACCGTCATTTAGTTGTTTATAAAAATTACTTTATAGAAATTTATACAAATGTCTTATAAAGTGAAAAATGTCTATAGTTCTCTCCTTCTCTCTCTCTCTCTCTCTATATATATATATATATATATATACATACATATATATATATATATATATATATATATATATAGAGAGAGAGAGAGAGAGAGAGAGAGAATATATATATATATATATAGAGAGAGAGAGAGAGAGAAGATATATTTAAGAATACTAAAAGCGTAATATTTAAGTAATTTAGACAAGTGAGACATTAAATTAAAAGGAATTTAACAGGATAACAATAATCTAATAATAAGCTAGAAGAAGCAAGGAGTCGTCGGGTAGCTTCATCGCCCCGAGCCCACCCTTCCCGGTTTTCGGTGTCTTTAATTTGTGTAATTTCCCTTTTAAATGTGTCCGATTTCAATTTTTGAATTTTTTTTTCAATCTCGTTTTCGCTAGAGAGTCTTTTACTCGGGACGTGGGTGGGGACCTAAGGATCTAGCTTCCGCAAAAGAGTCGCACTAAGTGGAAGAATAAAGTGCTGCGGACGAAGTTGGGTAATAATATAAGATAGCTAATAATAAGCTAGAAGAAGCAAGGGGTCGTCGGGTGGCTTCATCGCCCCGTGCCCACCCTTCCCGGTTTTCGGTGTCTTTAATTTGTGTAATTTCCCTTTTAAATGTGTCCGATTTCAATTTTTGAATTTTTTTTTTTCAATCTCGCTTTAGCTAGAGAGTCTTTTACTCGGGACGTGGCTGGGGACCTAAGAATCTAGCTTCCGCAAAAGAGTCGGACTAAGTGGAAGAATAAAGGGCTGCGGACGAAGATGGGCCGCTCGCCGCGGCGGTACGAAAGAGAGCTTTTGTATTTGGTCTTTTTTTAACACTTCAACAAAGTTGAAATGTTTTTATGCATTTCGTTTGTCTGTCCGTCTGTCTGTTTGTCCACGCTCTAACTCTTGTAAATATACGCGGAGTTTCATGCAATTGATAAAGTTCATTTATGGTCACGAAAGCATGTTAGGTATTGTATGTGATGTATGTAGGATTAATAGTTCAGTTACAAATGCACTCAAAATTATTCCATGACATTAAGGTATGTGGGGAAAAATCATTTTCAGAGTATTTTAATGACAGTAAGCTATTCCAAATGCATTTAAACTGATATAAATCACTGAATTGTACTACGATCAAGTTAGAACAGGGCATATTTTATTCATTTGCAGGCACGCACAAAAATCATCAGTTATAGTATCGTTTTTGAGAAATAATTGCTGGAGTGTACGGTTTAAAATACGGTATGTGCTTTTAAATTTAATTAATTTTTGACATGTTACTCGTTATATATAAATCCAATACCTCATATACTGGACTGCACAAAAGTAGGGGAGAGTAGCCTAATTTGGACCACTTCGCTTAATTTCAGGTGTAACTCACTTAATTTTTGGAATATCTGAAAAATAGCACTAGACGGGGTCAATCAATTCATCCACTAACTAAATAAAAATTTAGATAATTTTCGTTTTGAAAATCTTAAATTTTAATTTAATTTGAAAAATTTGTCAAAAGTGGTCCAAATTCAGTAACTGGTCGCCTAAGTTGAACCACCAGTCTCCTAAATTGGACGAAATAAAATCAGGTTGCTTTAATGACTAGGGAATATAACTAATTTTATTAAAAGCAAAGTTAACGGTTACTGAAACAATCAAACAAAATAACAGCAATGAAATATAATGAAATCAAATATCTGAAAATAAGTCTAATTGTTTTAAATCAAAATGTATTCAAAATATAAATCAAAGTTATCAGTAATTAAGAATAGAGATTATGAAACTAATTGCCAGATACTTGAATATCATTTAAGGAGTGATGCAAAGCTTGCACATGAATTTCGTTTATTGATTTTTTTTTCAGTGCACACAACTTGGAACCGTATTTGGTAATATGAACACTGAATCATTTCTGCTGTTTTATTTTCTTACGAATCAGGCAAACTCAATCATCACTATTTACATTTTTCTTTTAAAATTCCGAATTATTAGACTTTTTTTTGCAACAGAAGTTTTCTTCACATTATGATTGTAGTTCTCCCATTTCATCATTTCCTTGATAATTGCATTACGCCTATTTTTTAAAACTTGATGTTCCATTTGCTTTTATGCTGTGATAGCTTCCTTTTAGTCGATTTTTTGTATTTTTTCATTTCAAGGTTTACTTTATAATGCGAAGATGTTAACACAACTGTTTTTTGGCTCCCTCTGTACTTTTTTAAAACTAAATTTAGCAAAGGATATAATATGTTTAATGATTTTTTGGCTTTTGGGGAGGATTTGTAGCTACAGCGTTACTGCAGGTCAATTTCTTCACAACTTACTCTCTCCTTTTTATTTCCTATATCTTTAACAGCTTTTGCTGTCACGTTTTTTTTCCAGACAGCTTGTCCGTGTCGTTTTTCAACATTTTTAACATTATATTATAAAAGTGTTTAAAAAAATATGCTCTATTGTAAAATACGCTACGATTAATTATACGCAAACATTATATATAAATTCAGGCCCCTCCTCCCGGAAGGTTTGAGGTTTTATGAGTTTTAATGGCAAAAAAGTGTAATTGCACCCTCCAGAACTGTAAAAAGTCTGCCCTTCCTCAGGGAATCGCAAATATCCTCCAGAAAGAAAATGTTTGAATTCAACTCTGTAAACCAAATACGCCGTAGGAATAATGTATTCAAAGAAAATAAATACAAATACATACAAGATAATAGAAATTGCAAGCAAAATTGATTGTATAAACATGTAAAAATGTTTTTTCGTTTATATAAGCCTAAACTGTATAAAAAAATTAATCCAGATATAACACCTCCCCCCCCACCCCCCCCCAAAAAAAAAAACTTGCATGGAGATATTAATCCATTATAAAATATAAAAAAAAAATGAAAAATTAGTGTACAAAGTGTACCGTTCTCGAAATTCATTACTTAATTTTCAAAATTTACGATCGCATATCTGGTCCAATTTAAGCAACCTAAAATGGTCCAATTATGGCAACTGCGCCATTTTTTAAAACAGATAATTTCAAGACTAAGAACAAAAACGAAATCAAACAAAGCCGCGTGAGAAATATGCGCAATTAACAGATGAATATATATATGTATATAAAAACATAACAACTTACCTTAGTTTTAAAGTATTCACTTACGTTTAGTAGGAAAAAAGTAGATCAAAACAGCTAACTTTAGATTTTTTGAAATTGTCTGAAAACAACACGTGGTAGGCGGTTGCATCTTCTAATCGTGAGTGACGTCATTCTGATGAATAAGATTTCAGCAGTAGATGGCGTCTCTTCCTGTAATTAACGACAGAATGGCAACGGTCCAATTAAAGCGGCGGTCCAAATTAGGCTACTCTCCCCTATTCAAGTAACATTATCCTTATTAGATGAAATTCCTGAAGGGGAATTTTCAACTGTAGTACATGTATTTCTTAAGAGCTAAATTTTTGCATGCATGTATTTAATATATACATATCTATATATCATATACAGGGCTGCTGAAAAAATTCGGATAATTTTACGATTGTGCATGGTAACAGTTGAAAATCGGTTTTGGAATGCGTTATGCGTTTGCATATAGTTGAATTGGACGTAATATTTTATTTTTTTAAATAGTGCAGTTTTGTTACATAATTCTGAATGTGTTGGAAAGAGTGTCATAATCTACGCTTGACGCATGATTTTTTCTTTCTTGTTACTCTCTGATACAACTCTCGAGATTGGATCGCCCGCCGTTTAAAAATATCGCGATTTGGGGAGCTGCAGTTTTATGCTGTGTTAGTGCTTAGTCGTTTATCCATTTATAGAAAGTGTTTATTCTACAGTTCCAGCTTTATTCGTTCAAGAGTGATATTAGAATAAAGGAAGCTGCCTATTTACCTTGCATAACAGTATTATATTTTAAACTCGGAAAGGGTTTTTACAACTATATATGTGGTCTTTAATTACCGATCTCTGTAAAATTCTAAAATAAACATATTCAAAGTGATAACAAACCGTTTTTAAGACTTATCCTTTATAAAATCCCTATAAAACACACGGGTAAAAACACTATAATCAAACTGTAATTATTGAAATACAGTAACCGCCGCTTAATAAGTCATATTCGTTCTGAGCCAAATTGATTTTAAAAAGCGGCTGATTTTTATTTCCCGAACATTCCCGAACCCATAAGCGAAGGTGGTACCCCACAAACTCGAAAAGAAATTGCAAAATGTGACATCTAATGACATTAACAAACAGTATTATTTTTTTGTTTACAATTAGTTAATTATTCAATCAAAATTAAGAACTACTATACACATAAAATTAATAAATACTTAATATATATAAATTAATTTAATTATCCATTATTACTTACATTATTGGGCTTCATGAAAAATTGAACAATGGTACTTTGTTTGGTCGGGAAAATCAAACGTTGAATGTTTTTAGCAAGACAGTAATACTGGTTGTACATTTCCTGTTCTGCACCCCTATTCTCTAGTATCCTTCTGAATTTATGAAGAGCTTTTCGCGCATAAGAAACAGTAGTTGGAGGATCTGGGTCTTCATCAAAGTCGGAATCTTCATCTTCACTAGTTGGTCTGCCTGAAGATTGCGAAGACAAGAACTGATCCACTATTTCCGTGTCAGATGTTTAACTGGAGTTTGGGAGATTTTCATTAATTCAATATGTTGAATATTGAAGGAAATCCTTGTCGAATTCTTCCTTACCTTCAGAGGTGACGGCAATTTCTTGTGACTCTTCGAATTTAAATCCGCCAGCCAAGAAGCAGTTTTTTTTTTATCGTATCTTTTGTCACACTATCCCAAAACATTTTAATGTAATGCATTGCATCCAACAGACTGACAGATTTGCTATGGAGCTCACAGAAGAAAACGCAGATGAATCAAATACTTCGATTTCTGTTACTACTTTTTCTGGCCAATTTCTTCCTAAGACAACATTTAAAAGCTGTGATCATTCCCTGATCAAGTGGCTGTATAACACTTGTGGTATTAGGGGGAAGAAACATAATTTTTATGTGCTTCAATGTTAAATTTGGAGGTTGTGCAGCGCAATTGTCTATAACAAGGACAATATTTTCCGTAAAAATTTTCTGTCGCACAAGAAAATCAGTGAAAATTGGAGATGTCATCCACTATTTCTTCTTGTTGCTGTAATCTACAGGAAAACTCTTCATCCTTTTAAAACAGCGCGGTTTCTTATTTCCTCTATCACTAAAGGTGTTTTCTTGATGGTACACGTCATGCTGCACGTCAGAAGAAATGTTACACTTTATTTAATTCTCTTGTATCCTTCACTGGAACATATGAGTGTGCTCTGGTAAAGCCCGATAAAACAGTCCTGCTATATCAATGTTAAAGATTGAGAAGGATCATAGTATTTCAACAAATCCGGCAAAATGTTTGTTTTCTAGTAATCTGCATCGTCCAAATCCGCGTCCAGAATTTCGCCGTACAGGATGCGTTAAACGATATTGTTTCGTTCTTTCCACTTTGACCACCAGCCTGAAGTTTTCAACACTCCTCATTTGCGCGAACTGTTCAACTTTCTTGCACAAAATTTTGAGAGCAATGGGAACTTTTCTTAAGCTGGCATTTTTAAACCATTCTAAAAGTGCTGCCTCGACGTCTTCTGCTTTTCCTTCTCGCTACCCTTTTTTTGCTCAGATTTCCGTTTGCTACAATTTCAGGCTTAATATGGTCTCTGTTTTAAGTAAATTGTATACAGTAGATTGGGAAATCACAAGCTTTGACGATGCTTCCCTTTGGCTACATTTCGGTAAATTATCACAATTTTCTAAAATTTCACTCTTTTCTTTCAAGTTTAAGTCCTTTCACTTAAATAGCTTAAACCTTAGGGTTTCATATGAAACAAAACTTAATCAAACTGTACTAAGTTCTATTTTAAAAATTACAGAAAGAAAAAAAAAGGTCACGTGGTCACTGTAAAAACAATTTTTGAAACTTACCATTACACTAATAATCTTTCAAAGAATGTATTTATGTTTATCTTCTCCCCGCACATCTACACCTTAAACCATTCCTCTTTAATAACCCTTTTCTTTCTATACTAATATTCTACGAAATCCGAGGGAAAAAATAATTTGTTAGGAGTTGAAAAAGAAAGGAAAATAAAATTTTTAAATTATTTTTTTTTTTTTGCTTGCACATATGTATTATGTTTTGCTGCTGAAGAAATTTTTTGAGTTTATTAAACGGCGATGCTGATTTTATTAAGCGGCAGTTTTAAGAGAAGTTTGTACTGATTTGATTCCGGTCCTCACATTTTGATCAGATTAAGCGGCTGATTTTATTAACCAGTGATTTTATTAAGCGGCGAATACTATATCCGGTTAGTGTAAATTCGAAGGTTTCCCAATCTCCCTGGGTATTCAAAGATGATAGAAATTATAAAATTTCAACGGAATATAAGTGAAAATGTTCAGAGTATCTTGAAGGACACTATATATATTTCGGGATAACAATTATTTCAAACGTTTTTGGCGTCTCCTCATACCTGCAAAATTATGTCTCAGAAAATATGTACAGCCATATAATGGTGTAGCTTTATTTCTATAGGCTTGTTGCAACATAACAAGTGATGTTGAATTGTTATAGTTTCGTCTGATATATGTTATACGTTGTGATATTGTGAATGGTGATGGAGATATCCCAAACATAAAAATGGGTTTAAACTGAAATAGCTATGATATTTTTAAATATACGGTAGAATCTCTTTTAACCGAAACTCTTACAATAGAAATCCATTTTTAAAGTTAAACATTTCTCGGTTGCAAACGGTCCTTTCCAAACCACGAGTACAGATAAATATTTTGGATTCAGAATCTGGTGAGAGTATGACGAAATAAACTAAAGAATACGGCATTGGTTTTGCAATGGTTACTAATTTGAAGAGAGATGCTAAGAATATGAGAAAGTTTTATGCAGAAAGCAGTAGAATGACTGTGATACTGGGAAACCATTAGTATTAAAAAAAACTTCATTATAGAGCTGCAAAGCAAAGGCAATCGATACATCAACAAACAAAACTTTGTTTCAAACTCTTGTGAAATATCTAAAAGGTACTTAATTTCTAAATTAAAATTCAGGTTGTTTATTATTATTTCTGTTTTGCTATTGATTTATTTTTATTAAGCACTTGTAACGATAATAAGAAATAGAGAACACATTTGCCCTTAATCATAAAATTGAAGCATTCTCAATTATCCTAAAATTTCGATTTTCCGAAAAGTGGTCGTTCGGATAATCGAAGTTATACTGTATATATATATATATTTTTTTTCAAATACAAACTTTTCCAAAACTGTTTATATATCAAAATAAGATACGTACTGTTTGATAAGAGCAGAGCATTTTTTAGTAAAAATATTAACGTTTATAATATATCATTATTTTAATTATTATTTATATCTAATACATATTACTCTTTTTGGAAGAATTTTTACAGAAAAATATTTTACTTCCGCATTTATTACAATTTTTTCTTAATTTCATAAATCATGTCCATAAAAAAAAGAGGTTTTAGATTTTTTCCAAGGAAGAAAAAGTATTTCTAATGAATTGTAATTTATCTTTACAGATGTCGACGTGAAATACTGTTTACAATTTCTCTATAGAACAAACGTGTTTTTATAAAAGAGTGAACTATTTCCTTCATGCAAAACCAGCTTTCAAATGTTTAAAATAAAGCCCAAGCTATAGTTTAATTAGCAATAATACAGCAACACGGTAACTTAAAAAATATTTGACGAAAAAACGTCCTTGGTGTAAAGAATAATATTAAAGATGATATATTCGACCGTATCCTTAGGCCATGCATGCTTTATCCTGTAAATTATTATTTCGCAAAAAAACTTGTTTTATGTATTTCTTTGCTTAGGTATTCTGGTCGTGTATTTTAGTGTGTAGAAGTTTTAGTTGCTTTAAATAATTCATTTATATGTATATATATAATATGTATTGTAAGATATAAGGTATTTGAAGAATTATCCTATCGAATGCTCCATACTTGTTATACAAATGTTAAAAGAATAAATGGGGTATTACGTACTTTATAAACAGATTTGAAGTTGTTTAATGGGAATTTTTGAATAATCCTATGAATCAGCTATAAATGTGTATTAAAATTTTATTCATTTCTGCCGCTTTTTTCAATTGTTGTTAAAAATAAACGGTCAAGTGGTAGTATTACTCGCGCACAGAGTGTTCCGTACAATAATATATGAATTAGTAAGTGCATTATTAGAAAAATACGTTGCTAAAAGAATACTAAGACTTCGTAAAAACTATCCAACGTAGGGTTGGGTATAGCAGCATAGTATACAGGGTTCAAAGGAAAGTCCCTTTCAATTGAAAATACTTGCGAACGGAGAGAGCTATAGCTACACAAGTGGGGTAACGGTACAGTAAAGCGACTACGCCCGATCTATAGAAAACGACAGCAGTATACCTAATTGCGAAATTTGGAAGATAGCCATTGCAAATTGAAAACGAAAAGTGGTAGGGCAAATTTTCCAATTGGAAAGATTTAGAGCATTAATTAATTAGTACGAAACGACATTTGGTTCACACGGATACGATAAATCGTCGCCTGCATACCCAAAAATGTCCGAAATCGATGACCGATGATTCTACTTTGCCTATTCACATTCCGGAAGTGTAGCAGTGCACAATTGCAGATTGTGACATTGTAATGTGCTGTAATGTCTGTAAAGATTTAATTTCCAATGCATTTAAAATTTTAGAATAACCCTTTCAGAGCCAGAAGAATTCTGTTCGTAAACTAGTGAAATAATTGACTGACACCAGAATATTCAAACGAATTTCTCAGAAAACAAAAACACAGAAAACAACATTTGCACTTTAATTACAGAAGCAAATTTTTATTAAAATATTCTTGGTGCCATTTGTCAGTTTTGGAATTAAAATTAGGTGGCTAGGCCGTCTAGCCAACACCCTTCAAAGGGTTAAATCTATGTCGCCGTATTGAAAAGGCTTGTAATAGACGTATCATGCTGAGAAATGTGCATGCAGAATTACTCTCACGAATATAAATGTGTATCGTGAGCAATGGTGAACTTTTTGAACATACTGAATATTAATTTGTTATCACTGTGAGACAGTTTGTCTTTTTTTGTGCGTGATGTTATCATACGTATTTATAGCATAAATTGTGCGTATTTCTTCATACTTATTACTATTTCATTCAAACGTCGTATTCTACTAATTAATTGACGCTCTAAAACTTTCTAACTGGAAATTTTGCTCTATCTCTTTCCGTTTTTGAATTGCAGTGGCTATCTTCCAAATTTTGTCACTTGGAGGCGCTGCTGTCATTTTCATTAAATCGGGCGTAGTCGCTTTACTATACCGTTATCTCACTTGCATACCTGTAGCTCTCTCCGTTCACACGTATTTTCAGGTTAAAGGGAGTTTCCTTTGCACCCTGTATACTAGAAAAGTATAAATGGATATACCATGAAACTTCAAAGATATATGGAGCCTAAATATTAACAAATATAGTTATTCTTTATATTTGTTAATCCATATAGGTTTTCATTTTACATTTAAAGACATAGTAGGTGTATTGGAAAGCCACTCAATGGAAGCTAGTCGCGAATCTCATAGTATTTATGTGATTATTCCCCATTAAATTAGTCTGTTTTTAACAATTTGACGTTTATTGCTTTTATACCGCTATTGGGCGATTGAACTGGTGACTAAATTTTTATTTTATATAAATATATCATTAAAATTTGCTATCTATGCTTTAAAAGCCGATGGAGCATAGAGTACGCCGTCCCTGTCATTAGGTATTTCCAAGCCGTCCGTGTCGTTCAGGGTTAATATCTCGGCTAATTACCGACGATTTCTTCCGAAATTCATGATCGACAATGCTTTTATACTTCTGATACGATAGGTACCTTGAGCTCTGCTCAACACTTTTGCTGAAGCCCTTAAATCGAAATTTAAGTGTAACGGAAGATGGCGATTTCCTCAAAAACTATGTGACCTATGGTAATCACTATAATTTTCCTGCAATGTGTAAATTAATGTCTACTATCTCTAATTTTTTCATAATTTTAGTTTCAATATAGTCGGAATTAGATGGGGGGGGGCATATTGTTGCACTGTATTTTCCACCATAACTTTGAAAATATAATATATAAAATTAAATGAAATATATTTTTGATTTCAGCGTTACGAAAGCTTTCACACGATATATAAAGAAAAGATTTTTTTAAGTAACTTAATTAGCCCCTGTACATTTTTCCTAAATACATTTATGAATATTTATTAATATGTAAATATGTGGGTCAATAATCTTTATTACTTCCCCCAATTGCAATTTTCCACGTTACGAGTAAAAGGGCTGTGACGGACATACATACACACAGACATATGAGTGATCGCATAATGGTTCCTTTTTTACTTTTTAAGTACGGAACCCTAAAAGAACGACGAACAGTTAAATAGAGGAGCAATTTTGGTATATTAGGAGTTTTCTAGTTTACGTGAACATTACGCTCTGTCTAGAAGCAGCTATATCACCAAAACTTAAAGAGCCATAAATGTAGAAGAAGTATAAATGCTCTCTACAGTACGTAAGAGTGAATATAATTACAATTAAAAATATAATAGCAATTAGGATAGAATTCAAAATGAAATGTATAATAATATTTAAAATTCATCCATAGTAATTAATATTAAAAAAAACTATAAAACAAGTGAGATCATAACATTTTCAATCGTGCAAAACTGTCGCGATGAAGAAAGAAAGGCCAATTGGAAACTTTTCAATCATGACTTACATTTTGCATGTTATCTTTATTAACAGTGTGGATCCATAAAAAAAAGTAAAGTATAAGAAAGGCATATATATATATATATGTGTGTGTGTCTGTGTGTGTGTGCGTGTGTATGTATGTTTAAGAAATATATGCATGAAGAAAAGATATGAAAAACAGCAGGAAAAAAATCACGTATTATATTTAATCAATTTTAAATAAAATGATCTTGTCATATTGCAATAATCTGAAAAACCGTAGTCCGGCAGTTCAGCTATAATCTTACTGGATATATTATTGATATATTTTTAATGTTTTCGGAAGTTTTTTGACTCGCTGAATAAAGAAGTAAAGATTCAAATCGTATCGGATGCTGATAGAAAAAATACGCCCATCATACATATTCATATTATAAAATATTTTAAAATTCAGGTTATGTAATATTTAATAATATATATATATATATATTTTAAAAATTATCAGACATTAATTATAAGTATGTTTGATTAGTTGCCTTTTCATTATATTAAAAACAAACAATAGCTATCTAAGAGTGATATTTCTTTCTAGACATTTTCTTATTTACTTTAGATAATACACACAAAGTGATTGACAATAGGTCATTTTACTCTAAACAGAAGTGATATTTCAACACACAAAGTTAATTTTAATGTAAAAATTTCAGATAAAAATTCAGAAAATAGTTTTATAATTCTCCTAAGCAAAAAAAAAAAAAAAAAAAAAAAAAGTGCATCATGCATTTTGAAATGCATATCATGAAAGAAATAGAAGTATAAAAAAGTTTTTTTTATACATTTCCGATATCGTTCTATTAAAAAAAAAATGACCCGTAGACCGTTTATAATGGCTCTCACACAGCCGGTAAATAGTAGAAATATTAATGAATTCTTTCTTTTCTCCGAATGTTATTCCAGAATCTAATTATTTTCCTATATTGATTAGAATAAATGGTACACACAGGGGAACCACAGAAGAGAAAATACATTCTTAGTTCCTATGTAAGCAAGATAATTACAGAATTCAAGCTACAACTCTGAAGATTATAGCTCTAGTTATGAGATAAAATGATTTGTAACAGAATGAAGGAGAAAAAAATGCTAAGAAAATATTTATGTATTTTCTTATATAATAATTCCGTATATTACTCTTTTAATGAATAAATAAATGCAGCTACAAAGATTGTTGAATAAACTATTGTAATACACATATAAAGGCAACATAACAACTTTAAAAACTATAGAATTCAGAAATGTGCTTATTCATGGTTTTTCGAATAAAATTAATAATAATAATAAATAATAATAAAAATGTTTATATTTTTGATCTGAAGATGTTTCTTCAAAATCATAGGGGAATCAGATTTAAATTAACGATAGAAGAAGTTTAAAATACACATACACAGCTAAATTTTCGGGAATATACAATAAGATGTTCTAACAGAGTTAAACGTAACTTTAACATTTTGAAAATTAAAACGATGGTGTGAATAATAAGAAGGATATGCATGAGACGGTTTAGAAATGTCTTCGTTAGCAAATCACAAAATGACAAAAAGGGAGTTCTTTTTAGGCATTTTTCCAGATTTCTTTGAGTTTCAGAAAGATAACATAAATATCAAACATTAAGCGGACAGTTAGAGATTTCGCAAAAGCGAAGATGAAGAAGAGGAGACTTAGTGGAATGTAACTTAACACGTTAAGCGCCATGTCAGAGACAGGTGACTGGCACGTTCATGTCACCGGTGTCCGTTTAGAACGCGTCATTCACCGACGACTGAAAGGTCTAAAATATGATATAAAACTAAAGATATGTATATTGTTTTAAGTAATTACTGAAAATTTACTTAAAATTTACGTGCCTTTTTTTACAGCATTATACTTCCTTAAAAATTACTTAAAACATTGTAAATTTTTCAGCTTCAGTGTCAGTCACCGTGGCACTCAACGTGTTAAGCTTATAAAAACATGTATAATAATCACTTATAAACAAATTAAGTTAAATAATGCTATAAAAAGTGATAGAATATCTTTATTAAGACTTACGATCGTTTCATCGCACAATCGGCGACATTTTCAAAATCAATCATAATAGAAATATTTTCACATAACTTAAAAACAATAATATAGTAAACAATGTCACGAGACATAAAGCATAATGAAAATATTGCAACCATAAAATAAAATAAAAATTAAATTAGCTATTTGCGAGCGTGGATTAATTTTCACATAATTTAAAAACAACATGGTAAACAATGTCACGAGACATCAAGCATACTGAAAAACATTGCAAAACATAAAATAAAATAAAATTAACTTGGCTATTTGCGAGTGTGGATTAATTTTTACTATAAGAGTATAAGAATATAATAAAATAATTTAAGCTTATTCACAATTTTAAAAGTAACATTAAAATTAAAACTTTTCTTTTATCTTTAGCTAATTTCAAATATACAAAAGGATCGAATTGCAAATTATATATATTATAATTTTTTTATATTTTATTTTCCTTTACTTACAAATTTCATCTTATTTTTCAGTCTAGTCTGATCGGCCAATGCTCTCATTGTGATTGGCTGATGTTGCCTGCTTTCCAATTGGCTGTTTTATTTAACCTGTCCTTTCTCTAAAATTCCCTTCAAGTCATGCTTCAAAGTGGCAACGTGTCTTCACTGTGCCTTATGAAGATAAAGTATTTTCGAAAGGACTTGCCTATTTCTTAAGTTTATGATGATCCTTTACCCTGGGGTTCGGAAAGCATCTCTTTGAGAATACACGCTAAAGTCGGACAACTTTAAAGCGTCTTTTTGGTTATCGCAGAACTCATTGCTTAGAACTCATTTGTATTAATATTCAAATATATATTATTCATTGAATATGGTCCCTCAAACGATGACACGAGTTCGATATGTAAAAATATCCATTTAATTGACAACCTATCTACACCGGAAAATAATAAGATTAAAATGAACAAGCTGATGTCATTTATCTCATGTTTAAATGAAAATATTAAGGAATTTATGTTGGGTACTGAAGTGCAATCTACCGAGGAAAGCATGGTGCTTTTGAAAGGCAGTCAGGGTTGCGAGTGGTCAGGGAAAAATACAGTCAAACATAGTGGTATCTACCAGTATTTTCTTCTAGAAAATACTTCCAGTAATATAAAGGGATTAAAGAAGGCGAATTTCTCTTTAACAAAATACTGCGCATATAGCACCTTTTTGACTGTGTTTTTCTCTGACTCCTCGCCAACATGGCAGTTCAACACTTAAGCAGTACAACCCCAAGAAAATCTATAAAACGTGGATTCAAACTGTGGTGTAGAGCACACATGTCCGGCTACATTTATACTTTCGATGTGTATCAAGGAAAACAAAATGATAGCTCAAAGAGAGAGTTTACGCTGGGCGGTAGCTTTGTGGATGAAATTACATATAGTTTAGGAGGTAAAAATCAACTCATAATCACGGACATATTTTCTCTTCTAAACCGATATTTGGATATTTAAAAAAACAAAAGAACATATATGTTTAAGGCACAATTTGCCCAAATAGAGTTGGATTGCCCAGGCTAATAGAGGATAAAAAATTGAAAAGAAAGTACTTTGATCATCAAATATCCGATCTAGGAATATCATTCTTCAAGTGGAAAGATAACCAGTCGGTATATTTTCTTTACAATTATCATGGAAAGGATACAAGAACAGTATTTGATTATATTCGCACAGCGAACGAATTAATAATTAATAAGCTTATTGTTTCAAATTTCCGAATTTATTACCATTTTAAGTGTTACTGTAGAAAAAATATAGTTATTAATAGGAATTTTATTTTTATAATCGTATTTAATTTTATATTGTAATCGATATGAAATTTGCTTTAATTAATTACAAGTATAGAATGATATAATTATATGTACGATCCCAATCCTTAATACATACTTCAGACATTTGATACAAATAAATGTAATACAAAATAATAAATAAAATTAAAATTAATATTTCTAACTGTTAAAGAAAAGAAATTACGCTAATAAAGGATTATCTTTTGTTTAGATGAAAAAGAAACAATTTTCTTTTAACAAGAGTTATTAATCAATGCAAACACTTAAACCTATTTTGCTGATAGAAGAGGAAATAATTAATACTACCCTATAGCAGTATAAAACAAATAGTTATTAAATAACAAATGTAGTTTTTTATTTATTTTTTGTATATTTTAATTTGTACCAAAATTGTTGTTTCTCTTGAGCACGTGGTGAAATTCATTTATCAGATGATATTATATCAGTTATTTGTTGAACTTTATAAGATAGCTTTTGAAAATGATTTTAAATTTGAAAAAAATATATAATTCTTTACTTACATTAGTTGTTTTGAAAGTAGCAAGAAATAAATATACATAGGCATTCAATTAGTAATTCAGAAGTTTTGTAACTGCTGGTTTACATTCAGTTTTCAAAATGCGATCTTACACAACCTTGTAAATATTTTTAAGGTAAAACGGACCAAACGTATAAATAAGTAAATACTGTTTCGTTAAAAGTTTATCTGATACAACAATGAATAGATGCAGAGATTTAATAAAGAAAATAAGAATAAACAATAGAACATTCATTTAAAAAAGAACATTGATTTTGTATAACATCTGAACAGCTTTTATGAAGATTTACTTCCTAAATATTCTTTTCAAAATTCAATTCTTAATTTAAAATAGTCATTCGCATAATGCATCATATTTGTAGGATATCTCGATTTTTTTTATTTTTTGGATAAAACACCACATTTGCAAAATTTGGGCATGGAAAATGACACACAGAAATGCAGTGCTAACTTCGATATTTTGGAAATACTTCTTCTTGGGCAAGCGAGAAATTCTTTAACTTTAGTTTTTAGAAATTTCATCGTAATACGTTTGGTTAACACTTGAACTTTCATATGCGGAAACAAAAGTCTTTGACATTTAGAGCCACACCAGTGACCGAGATGTTTTGCTCCAGCTGATAGACGGGAGGTGCTGGTTTCGAACCCAATCGCGCACGTCCGCCTAATCGTTCCGAGTTTTCGTGGTTTTCTTCGAACCTTGGATTTACATGCGTAAATACGGATTAGGTTCCCTTAGAAAGACCCTTACGTAGGGCACTCCTCCTAGGGTCTATATCCCTCGAGTAGGTAATTGGCCGTCAAAAATAAACCCTTTGACATTCAGAAATACCGTACATATTTATAATGTGACGGATATTTTTTTGTTGTTTGTTCCGGTACCATTTCCGGAACTAACCTAAAACGACCTGAGGCAGAAAATCTGCAGTCAAAT
This sequence comes from Maratus speciosus, assembly GCA_963932465.1. NCBI lineage: Eukaryota > Metazoa > Arthropoda > Arachnida > Araneae > Salticidae > Maratus > Maratus speciosus. The sequence goes on along the minus strand of OZ010788.1, from coordinate 373,150,106 downwards.
TTGAAAAAATTAAAATGAACACGGTAAAACATTGTACTCAGATATTCTGAAAAAAAAATTCATTTAAAAATATTCAAATGCAAATGATAAATTTCAAAAGAACACTCTCATTCATTAAACATAAGCTTGCGAGTACCTTCATGTTGCTGGCGTAGGCTATCAAAGTTCAAAAGAATATTGAAGTAGTTATGAATAAGATATTACTGTCTATTTTTCACGAAATTACATGAAAATATAAGTTTATTAGGTAGCTTTCTTTACAAAAAAGCTACCTATTGCAGCCGTTCGGAGGAAAGCGATTTCAAAAAAATTTGGTATATTTTCATCGATCATGACCCCCAGACCCCGAAACCACCCTCCGTTCAAAATTGATATATATATATATATATATATATATATATATATATATATATATATATATATATATATATATATATATATATATATCTGACCTATGTCACACTGTAACTCCCTTAATTTTGAACCGATTTCGATGTAATTCGGTGTGTACATAGTACATACCAATGTTTCGACCGAGTTCGTTGGCCAGCTTCATCCGCCGTTTTGTTTCAAAATGGCGGCCATTTAAAATTTTAAAAAAAAATTAAAACTTGAAATGTGGTACCAAAAAATTAAAAATGGAAAAATATTTTTTTCTTATGTATTTGACCTTTATACAAAGATTCCGGAGCAGTTTTTGTTTCGTCTATATCTTAAAAAATGGCTGAGTTATAGCATTTTGAATTTCTAGCGTGGCTGATATTTTGAAACGTCCTGAATTTTGTCACGCGATAAAAGGCGTATTTATGAACCGATTTGGATGTAATTCGGTGTGTATATAGTACATACCAATCTCTCGACCGAGTTCGTTGGCCAGCTTCATCCGCCATTTTGTTTCAAAATGGCGGCCATTTAAAATTTTTTTAAAAATTTAAAATTTGAAATGTGGTACCAAAAAAGTGAAAATGGAAAAATATTTTTTTCTTATGTATTTGACCTTTATACAAAGATTTCGGAGCAGTTTTGGTTTCGTCTATATCTTAAAAAATGGCTGAGTTATAGCATTTTGAATTTCTAGCGTGGCAGACATTTTGAAACGTCCTGAATTTTGTCACACGATAAAAGGCGTATTTATGAACCGATTTGAATGTAACTTCGTTTATACATAGTACATACCAATGTCTCGACCGGGTTCGTTGGCCAGCTTCACCCGCCATCTTGTTTAAAAATGGCGGCCATTTAAATTTTTAAGAAAAATTTAAATTTGAAATGTGGTACCAAAAATTGAAAATTGAAAAAATATTTTCTTCTTATGTGTTTGACCTTGATAAAAAGATTCGGGAGCAGTTTTTGTTTCGTCTATATCTTAAGAAATGGCTGAGTTATAGCATTTTGAATTTCTAGCGTGGCTGACATTTTGAAACGTCCTGATTTTAGGTAGCTTTCTTTACAAAAAAGCTACCTATTGCAGCCGTTCGGAGGAAAGCGATTTCAAAAAATTTTGGTATATTTTCATCGATCATGACCCCCAGACCCCGAAACCACCCTCCGTTCAAAATTGATATATATATATATATATATATATATATATATATATATATATATCTGACCTATGTCACACTGTAACTCTCTTAATTATGAACCGATTTCGATGTAATTCGGTGTGTACATAGTACATACCAATCTCTCAACCGAGTTCGTTGGCCAGCTTCATCCGCCATTTTGTTTCAAAATGGCGGACATTTAAATTTTTTTTTTAATTTAAAATTTGAAATGTGGTACCAAAAAATTTAAAATGGGAAAATATTTTTTTCTTATGTATTTGACCTTTATACAAAGATTTCGGAGCAGTTTTTGTTTCGTCTATATCTTAAAAAATGGCTGAGTTATAGCATTTTGAATTTCTAGCGTGGCTGACATTTTGAAACGTCCTGAAATTTGTCACGCTATAAAAGGCGTATTTATGAACCGATTTGGATGTAACTTCGTTTATACATAGTACATACCAATGTCTCGACCGGGTTCGTTGGCCAGCTTCACCCGCCATCTTGTTTAAAAATGGCGGCCATTTAAATTTTTAAGAAAAATTTAAATTTGAAATGTGGTACCAAAAATTGAAAATTGAAAAAATATTTTCTTCTTATGTGTTTGACCTTGATAAAAAGATTCGGGAGCAGTTTTTGTTTCGTCTATATCTTAAGAAATGGCTGAGTTATAGCATTTTGATTTTCTAGCGTGGCTGACATTTTGAAACGTCCTGATTTTTCTCACGTAATAACAGGCGTATTTATGAACCGACTTGGATGTACCTTGGTGTGTACATAGTACATACAAATATCTCGACCGAGTTCGTTGGCCAACTTCATCCGCCATCTTGTTTCAAAATGGCGGCCATTTAAAAAAATTAAAAAATTAAAAAATTTAAATGAGATACCAAAAAATTGGAAAATGAAAACGATTTTTTTTTGTATGTGTTTGACCTTAATACAAAGATTCCGGAACAGTTTTTCTTTCGTCTTTATCTAAAAAAAAATGGCCGAGTAATAGCATTTTGAATTTCTCTTGTGGCTGACATTTTAAAACGACCTGATTTTTGTCACGCGATAACAGGCGTATTTATGAACCTATTTGGATGTAACTTGGTCTGTACATAGTACATACCAATGTCTCGACCGAGTTCGTTGGCCAGCTTCATTCGCCATCTTGTTTCAAAAGGGTTGCCATTTAAAAAAAATTAAATTTAAAATTCAAAATGAGGTATTAAAAAATTGGAAAATGAAAAAGATTTTTTTTATGTGTTTGGCCTTGATACAAAGATTCCGTAGCAGTTTTTGTTTCTGAAAATTTGTTCTTTTGTTGATATCTTAAAAAATGGTTAATTTATAGCACTTTGAATTTCTAGCATGGCTAACATTTTGAAACGATCTTGTATTTGTCACGCGATAACACACGTATTCGCCTATTTCGATGTAAGAAGGCATGTGGATAGTATACATTAACACCTCGACTAAGTTCGCTGGCCAGATTCATCAGCCATCTTGTTTCAAAATGGCGGCCATTAAATTAAAAAATATATATATATTTAAAGTGAGGTGCAAAAAAATTAGAAATTGAAAAAGGTTTCTTTCTTAAGTATTTGATCTTCATATAAGGATTCAGGAGCATTTTTTGTTTGTCTTTACCTTAAAAAATGGCTCAGATATAGCAGTTTCAATTTCTATTGTGGGTGACATTTTGAAAAATCTGATTTTTTGCATGCGACAGCACTCCTATATATTAACCGATTCCGATGTGAGTGAGCATGTGCACAGCAATTACTAAGGTCTCGACCAAGTTCACTGCTTAGCCTCATCCACCATGTTGTCCTAAAATGACAGGCACTTTAAGAAATTGCCGAATTTGGCAGTCAAATATAACTTACTTTAAAGAAAAGCAGCTTGGATAAAGCTGACTAATTTCGCGAAATTCTCATTCATTATATTGATAAAAATTAGTATTGAATCTCCTATATTCGGTTTCCACTAAATTGAGCTTCGTGTGTTTGCATGATATAAGTTGGCTTTTTTAAAATAAGGATTATGAAAGCTACCTCTTCCTCCCGGCACTGGCCGGAAGGACTTTTTTTTATTCCATTAAATAGAAAATAGAAATTTAATGTTTAACTCTTCTTCTAAGACATGCAAGAAAAATTAATGTAAGATAATGTAAGTGTAAGATATAATCTTTTTGTTAAATATGATACGGAAATTCCTTGCTAGATAATCTGCTTAGTTAAGAATTTAAGGAAATAATGAAATAAATAGATATATTATTGTACATGATTCCTATCAAGAGAGCATGTCCAATTACATAATCAGAGATTAAGCAGTTATGCTGTTCATCATAACCCCTCCAAACAATAAAACAGAAAATTTGAAAAACATATACAGCAGCAATATAGCCAAATATTACTGTTGTTATGCTTGAAAATAACAAACTAGATAGGGCAGTGTGAAAAAGAAAACTTTAAAATTTTAAAAGATAGGACAGCAAGAATAAAAAATTGGTTCCAAACACTTCAAATCCAAGTGTATCAAAAATAAAAGAATTTTGAAAAAAGAAAGTGATGTTGTCAAACATCTTTAAAATACTGATGATGTTAATTACTACACTTTGATCTTAGCCAGAAGGCCGAGAAGCAATTTCTATCAAATTGCCGATTTTTTTGGAACAAAAAGCAATTATACATGCAACAAATGGAATTAGCAGCATTGTTTACCTTAAGAGTAACTGGAAATTATATGTAAAAGAAATAGCACAAAGAAAACAACATTTACAGTAATTAATAATATAAACAATTTACTCTACTGTTGATCAAGAAAACATATGTTGTTCTCAATTATGAAAGAAAATTGTATTTTAAAAACGATTTACCGCAAAAATAATACTATTTACTCGGTTTAAAATAAATAATACAATCTTTTTACATGAAAATTTTAATGATAAGGAAATAAATACAATAGCCGTTGACCATACAGTGCATCGCATAAGATTGTAAAAATCACTATATTTTAAAACATTGAAATTTTTAATGTATTTCATTATACTTTTTTATATAAAATTATAACTGATGTCAATTTATAATATCTAACACATAAGTTCAGTTACTTATGCATAAAAATGTACAATTAAAATAAAACAATTTTCTACTTCAAACACAAAAATTGATATGCCGGGTTTGAGTGATGTAACAGGATATTACGAGAGGGGATGAAATGAAAACCGAAAAAGTGTCACAAAAATTATGTTTTTTATTCTAGGTGGCTGAAAGTGGCAGAGACGTTCCCTGAAGTCTTCCCGTGCTGGTAGTACGATGCAGTGCCGGTAGGTAGGGTTACAGTTGCAGATGATCTGAGTATAGATGGCAGCACGAAAGAAGAATGGCGTTCATTTATAAGATTTTCATGGCGTGAGTGAGTGAAACCGGTTGATATCCATAAGAGAATGCAGATGATATCAACCGGATTCACGCCTTTACTACCAAAAAATCGAATAACAGCACGCTATTTCTCTTGGGTGCAACTACGTAGTGATGTCACCATATAGGTGAGAGTAGCCTAATTTGAACCACTTCGCTTATTTTCAGGTGTAACTCACTTAATTTTTGGAATATCTGAAAAATAGCACTACACGGGGTCAATCAATTCATCCACTAACTAAATAAAACTTTAGATCATTTACTTTTTGAAAATCTTAAATTTAATTTTAATTTGAAAAATTTGTCAAAAGTGGTCCAAATTCAGCAACTGGTCGCCTAAGTTGGACCACCAGTTTCCTAAATTGGACCAAATAAAACCAAATTGTTTTAATGACTAGGGAATATAACTAATTTTATTAAAAGCAAAGTTTTGCGGTTACTGAAACAATCAAACAAAATAACAGCAATGAAATATAATGAAATCAAATATCTGAAAATAAGTGTAATTGTTTTAAATCAAAATATTCAAAATATAAATCAAAGTTATCAGTAATTAAGAATAAAAATTATGAAACTAATTGCCAGTTACTTGAATATCATTTAAGCAGTGATGCAAAGCTTACACATGAATTTCGTTTATTGATTTTTTTTTCCAGCGCACACAACTTGGAACCGTATTTGGTAATATGAAAACTGAATCATTTCTGCTGTTTTATTTTCTTACAAATCAGACAATCCCAATCATCACTATTTAGGTTTTTCTTTTTAGATTCTAAATTATTAGATTTTTTTTGCAACAGAAGTTTTCTTTACATTATGATTGTAGTTCTCCCCTTTCATCATTTCCTTGATAATTGCATTGCGCCTATTTTTTAAAACTTGATGTTCCATTTGCTTTTATGCTGTGATAGCTTCCTTTTAGTCGATTTTTTGTGTTTTTTCATTTTAAGGTTTACTTTATATGGCGAAGATGTTAACACAACTGTTTTTTTTTTGCTCCTTCTGTACTTTTTTAAAACTAAATTTAGCAAAGGACATAATATTTCTAATTATTTTTTTGGCTTTTGGGGAGGATTTGTAGCTACAGCCTTATTGCAGGTCAATTTCTTCACAACTTACTCTCTCCTTTTTATTTCCTAAATCTTTAACAGCTTTTGCTGTCACCTGTTTTTATTTTTTTCCAGCTTATCCGTGACTTTTTCAAAATTTTTAACATTATATTATAAAAGTGTTTAAAAAAATATGCTCTATTGAAAAATACGCTACGATTAATTATACACGACCATTATATATTCAACAGTATTGAATTCACCCCCCTCCTCCCGGAAGGTTTGAGGTTTTATGAGTTTTAATGGCAAAAAAGTGTAATTCCACCCTCCAGAACTGTAAAAAGTCTGCCCTTCCTCAGGGAATCGCAAATATCCTCCAGGAAGAAAATGTTTGAATTCAACTCTGTAAACCAAATACGCCATAAGAATAATGTATTCAAAGAGAATAAATACAAATACATACAAGATAAAAGAAATTGCAAACAAAATTTATTGCATAAACATATATTTTTTCTGTTTGTTTATATAGGCCTAAACTGTATAAAAAAATTAATCCGGATATAACGCCCCCCCCCCCCCCCAAAAAAAAAAAAAAAAAAAAAAAAAAAAAAAAAAAAAAAACTTGCATGGAGATAGTAATCCATTATAAAATATTAAAAAAAAAATAAAAAAAATAGTGTACAAAGTGTACCGTCCTCGAAATTCATTACTTAATTTTCAAAATTTATGATCGCATATCTGGTCCAATTTAAGCAACTTAAAACGGTCCAATTATGGCAACTGCGGCATTTTTTAAAACAGATAATTTCAAGACTAAGAACAAAAACGAAATCAAACAAAGCCGCGTGAGAAATATGCGCAATTAACAGATGAATTTATATATGTATATAAAAACATAACAACTTACCTTAATTTTAAAGTATTCACTTACGTTTAGTACGAAAAAAGTAGATCAAAACAGCTAACTTTAGGTTTTTTAAAATTGTCTGAAAATAACACGTGGTAGGCGGTTGCATCTTCTAATCGTGAGTGAAGTCATTCTGATGAGTAGGATTTCAGCGGTAGATGGCGTCTCTTCCTGTAATTAACGACAGAATGGCAACGGTCCAATTAATGCGTCGGTCCAAATTAGGCTACTCTCCCCTATAATCATCTGCTCCGCACCTCGAAAAATATCTACAGGTACTGCCTCGTACTACCAGATCGTGAAGAATTCACGGACCGTATCTGGCAATTGCCAACCACCTATAACGAAAAACACAATTTTATTGGAACATTTGCGGTTTTAATTTCATCTCCTCTCGTAATATCTGTTAAAACCCCCCTTTCTTTCTGTTTGACTTGGCGAAAATTAATCACCGCCAAGAATTATGGTAACCCTATTTTTTACTTTACTATTTTTCAGTTTGTTTATTAAGGTAGATGTAATTTAAATTCTGAAGCGAGCGATCTCCGCTATATGAGATCTGAACCAGGACTGCCTGGTGATAATAAATATATTAATATTCAGTTTTTCGAGGTTTTAATTATTTGAGTGCAGATTTACTTCCAATGAGTAAAAACCGTTCTGTTGTTTTATCATGAATAGATAAAATTGTTCCGCATATCATTTATTTGAATTGACGTGAAATATTTCTGATAACGAAGTTCTTTTTATTGAACTGTGATCTTTGAAATCCCTCATGTTGGCTAACCGCGTCAGGATGTCTGGACTGACGATGGAATATTTTTTCTTCTGATTCTGAAAGCTTGAGGTAAGCTATTTTTATATTGTTGATTAATTGAAAGTAAATATGTCAACTACTGTTAATATTGATACTTTAAAAAAGAAAAGAACTGGATTACTTACACAAACTACAAAATTGTGTACAAAAATAAGTACAACTCTTGAAGACGATTCACTGACATTAGAAAATAAGCTGGATTTATTAAACATTTGTAAGGACCAGTTAAATGACAAATATGAATTATTAAAAAAATTAAACTCTGATATCCAGGATATTATCGCCGATGACGATTTTGAGAAAGAAATCGAAAATTCCGAAACCTATAGTGAGAAAATAATCGAATCTCGTTATAAAATAACGAAGTTCTTAAATGAACATAACTCCCAAAATCAGAATAATACTTTTCAAAATTTTATGAAAAATGAATCCGGTTCTCAAAACGGAAATTTAGAGCGATCTATGAAATTGCCGAAGCTCACTATAAATAAATTTTTTGGTGACAGCAGTTCCTGGTTAGAATTTTGGGGGCAATATTCTAACGCAATTGAAAACAATTCCAATTTAACTCCTATTGACAAATTTGTCTATTTGAAATATCTTCTTGGAGGTAGTGCATATAATGCTGTTGCAGGATTTTCGCTTTCTGAGGAAAACTTTAAATCTGCTGTTGATTTGTTAAAGACTCGCTACGGTCGTGACGACCTAGTCATCAACGCACATATGAATAAATTATTAAATTTAAGACAGGTAAAAAATGCTTCTAATGTTAGAGAACTTCGGGAACTGTATGACAGTTGTGAAATACAAATTAGAAATTTAAATTCTCTCGGAGTTACAGCAGGAAGTTATGGTCATCTCCTATGCCCTATTTTATTAAAGTTGATACTTGCTGAAATGGCGTTAGTTTTTAATCGTAAAAGAACCGATGGTAAAAAAATGGAAGTCGAAGAGCTTCTTTCTTTCATTAAAAACGAAGTACAATCCCGATAATCTACTATGGCACTCCAGAGCTCTGAAAATAGTTTTAGTGCTAAAAAAGAAAAGAATAGATACAATAACAGTTATAAACATTTTAGCAACTATAAACGCGACATTCCTTCAGCCTCTGCATTGGCTACTAACGTAAAAAATGTTTGTTTATTTTGTGACAATGAACATGATTCAAAATTGTGTAAAGTTTGTACTATTCCTCAAAAACGGGATAAATTACGTATGCAAGGACGTTGTTTCACTTGTTTCAAGAAATTCCACGTCTCGGCTAAATGTAAATCGAATTTGGAGCCATGTAAATTTTGTAATGGAAATTTTCATCATCATTCGATTTGTTTAAAAAAATCTCAACCGACAATTTCAAAAGAAATCGAATCAGCTGACACAATTATTAGTTCGATATCTTATTGTAAAAATGAAAATGAAAATTCTTTTAAAGAGGTTATATTACAAACATCTTGCGTAAATGTGGAATCTGATAAAGGCTCTGAGCTTGCATTATGCTTGTATGATTTGGGGAGTCAAAGGTCATTCGTCACAGAGCAATTAGTATCAAAATTAAATCCCCGAATTATTCGTCAAGAAAAACTTCAAATTTATTCTTTTGCAGCTGTTAAACCACAAATAAAAACATTTGATGTTGTGCAATTAAAATTATGCCATGTTGAAAACAAATCGCGTTTCATATTTATCGAGGCTTTAGTCACAGATGTAATTTCAAACGTTAGGATTCCCCCCCCCCCCTTCTCTCCAGACAGATAAAAAATAAACTGGCACCTTTTAAATTAACAAATGCTGTTGCATCATTCCATTCTAATGTAAATGTTCTTATTGGAGCAGATTATTTTTATCAAATCTGTTACGATAGAGAAATAAAAAAAAAATAACTAAATCTCTCTTTTTATGTGATTGTTTATTTGGATATTCACTTTGTGGTTTTTATGACGATGAAAAAAGAAAAAAATGGAAAGTGCTTCTGTTTTAAATCTGTGTGTTTCAACTCCAGTTGGGGAAGATTTGAATTTTTTATGGGAAATCGAATCTTTGGGTATTACGCAATCAAATGATAATATTTCTGATGCAGGTAAGGAAATTGTGAATAAGTTTGAGAATAACTTAAAATTCGTAAATAATAGATATGAAACGGGTTTATTGTGGAAATATGACAAAAATAAAGTCGGGAATAATTTTAGAATAGCTAGAAGTCGCTTTGAGGAATTAAATCGTAAACTCGAGAAGGATAATGACTTATGTAAAAATTATAAAGATATTATATTAGAAAAATTAACTGCTGGGATTGTAGAAGAATGTCCTGATAAAATAACAGAAAGTGGTTATTTTATGCCGCACAGGCCGGTTTTAAGAAATGATAAATTAACTACTAAGGTAAGAATGGTTTTCGATGCTTCTTCTAAAGAAAAGCATTTAAATTCTCTAAATGATTGTTTATATCCAGGACCTAACCTTAACCCGAACATTCTTAATGTAATATTTAATTTCAGAAAATTTAATGTTGCATTTAGCGCTGACTTAGAGAAAGCGTTTTTGCAAATTGGGATAACAGAGGAAGATCGGGATTATTTAAATTTTTTGTGGTTTGGTGACGAAAAGGATGATTTAAAATTTTTGAGATTTACACGAGCTGCTTTTGGGGTAACTTGCAATCCCTTTCTTTTGGCCGCAACGATTAAATCCCATATACCTAAATATGTTGATCATCCTGAAGTTGTTAAGATTTTGGACTCTTCTTTTTATGTAGATGATTTGATTACGGGGTCAAAATCTGATGAAGACGCTTATTATCTATCTTCAACAGCTTTGCATATTTTTAAAGAAGCTAGCATGAATTTGCGAAAATTCAATACTAATTCTGTCAAACTTAGAAAATTATGGAAGGAAAATAAATTATGTGACTCAGAAGAAAATTTGAATAATTCTTTAAAAATTTTGGGATTATTATGGGATACTAATTGGGATATTTTACGTTTTGATGTTCAATCCTTTCCTGATGATTGGAAATTTAATCCATCGAAACGCGTTGTTCTTAAAGCCATGTTAAAATTCTTTGATCCTATTGGATTCATTGCACCATTTTCTGTTCGTATGAAAAGTTTGCTACAGGAAACATGGAAAAGGGGTTTGGAATGGGATGAAAAATTCCCTGATGATTTAAAAATTGAATGGGAAAATTGGTATGCAGAAATCGAACATTTACATAAATTTGAGGTACCCCGCAAATATTTTCCACAGGGTTTAGACTTTTCGGACCCAATCGAAATTCATATATTTTCAGATGCTAGTCCTAAGGCTTATGGGGCCGTAGCTTATTTTCGATGTACCACAAGTGATAATAAAATTATGACTAGTCTTATTTGGGCAAAATGCCGAGTCGCCCCGATTAAATGTTTGACAATTCCTCGGCTTGAATTAATGGGTGCATTAATAGCTGCAAGGATGTCTAAATATCTGAAAAGTGCATTTAATTTTCAAAATTTGGAAATTCATATCTGGTCAGATTCCACAATTACGTTACATTGGATCAAGGGATCAGCCATGGATTGGAAGCCCTTTGTGGCTAATAGGGTTGTAGAAATACAATCTTTGACTGATCCTAGAATATGGAAATATATCCCGGGTAAGGATAATCCTAGTGATCTTCTTACTCGAGGCGAAAATTTACATAACCTCATAGAAAATAAATTATGGTATTACGGTCCTGAATGGTTGTCATTACCAAAGGACAGTTGGCCGAAACCTGAAAAGATAACTTTTAATGAAAATATTTCGAACGAAAGAAAATCAACAAACTTGAGTTCTACTCAATTATCTTGTACAGTAGGTGTTGTACCTCCAGAGTCTTTGTTAAAATTAGAAAATTTTAGTTCTCTTTCCAAATTACTTAATATCACAGCCTGGATCTTGAGATTTATAAATAATATCAATAAATTGAAACCTAAAATTTCAGGTGAGCTCACAGCTCATGAAATTGAAAAAGTAGAATTTTATTGGTTAAAACAAACCCAGTTATCTGTCTTCAATCGTGAAATTGAGTTACTAAAAACGGGAAAGCCCATCGATAAAGATTCAACCTTGTATAGTCTGAATCCAAAATTGGATGAGAATGATTTGTTGATTTTATCTGGAAGATTACAATTTTCAGAATTATCTCAAAGGGAAAAGCACCCTTTTATACTTCCATATGGGAGTGTTTACACCAAATTGTTAATTTGAAATGCCCATGAAAAGGTTTTCCATTATGGAATTGCAACAACTTTAGCTCACTTACGAGAAAATTATTCTATAATTAGAGGACGAAAAATGATAAAATCTGTACTGAAAAACTGTCTTATTTGCACAAAATTTAAAGCTTCTTCTGGGAAGCAAGAAATTGCACCATTACCTAGAGATCGTATTACTGAATCACCACCCTTCTATACCTGTGCTGTAGATTTTGCAGGACCTATTTATGTCAAAGCAAAAACTGGCCAAGAAAAGGCCTATATAGTTCTTTTCACGTGCGCAGTCACTAGAGCTGTGCACCTCGAATTATGTACCAATTTAACGACGGAAACTTTCCTTTTATCATTTAAAAGATTTATCTCTCGTAGAGGAATTTGTCGAACAATCTACAGTGATAAGGCGAAAACATTTATCAAAGCTGATAATCTTCTTAGAGAAGTTTGGAGCCGAATATCAAAAGAGGAAGTTTTACGATATTTTAATAAAAATAGAATCATATGGAAATTCATTATTCCAAGAGCCAGTTGGTGGGGCGGTTTTTGGGAACGCATGGTACGTTCGGTGAAAACTCCTTTGAAGAAAGTTCTCGGAAGATCTTGTCTCTCATATGAAGAAATACAAACCACTTTAACTGAAATCGAAGCAATGATTAATGGTCGCCCTTTAACTTATGTTTATGAAGAAAACAGTGAACCGCTTCCACTTACTCCTTCACATTTCCTGATCGGCAAACGAATAAATTCTCTACCAGATTTTCATTGTGTTACTGAACCTAAATCGAATAGAATAACATTAACAAAAATATTGAAATATCGAGAGCAAGTTTTAAACCATTTCTGGAAACGTTGGAGGCAGGAATATTTGCTAGAACTGCGTTCTGCCAATTTTTCAGTTCCTGTCAAAGCTCCGACTAAATTCAAAATTGGTGACGTTGTGTTAATTAATGGAGATAAAACTCCAAAGCACATGTGGAAATGCGGCAGAATTACAGAGCTCTTTTTAGGAAGAGATTCGAAAGTTAGGTCTTGTGCTATACAAACTGAATCTGGTGTAATAAAGAGACCAGTTCAACTGCTACATAAACTTGAACTTGACATTATGGACTAACACTGAACATTTCACTTTTACGAACAATTTGTTTACATTTTCATTTTTTAACTTTTTCTAATCTAGTATTTTGTATATTTTAGTTTCAGTAGTTGTTCCTGTGAAAATAGAATTAATTGTATGTCTCATTATTGTAAGTATGTTCTAACTTTTAATTGTCTTATTGATATAATTTGAAATCTTTGATAAAAATTTAGTTTGAATGATGAACAATAGTAATTGTTCATCCGGGGGCAGTGTGTTAAAACCCCCCTTTCTTTCAGTTTGACTTGGCGAAAATTAATCACGGCCAAGAATTATGGTAACCCTATTTTTTACTTTACTATTTTTCAGTTTGTTTATTAAGGTAGATGTAATTTAAATTCTGAAGCGAGCGATCTCCGCTATATGAGATCTGAACCAGGACTGCTTGGTGATAATAAATATATTAATATTCAGTTTTTCGAGGTTTTAATTATTTGAGTGCTGATTTACTTCCAATGAGTAAAAATCGTTCTGTTGTTTTATCATGAATAGATAAAATTGTTCCGCATATCATTTATTTGAATTGACGTGAAATATTTCTGATTCGAAGTTCTTTTTATTGGACTGTGATCTTTGAAATCCCTCAATATCTAACAAACATTTAAATGATTATAAAGAAGGAGCTTGGTGCAATATAATAGAAGCGTAAAAAATACAAAGTTAAATGCACAAAAATTTAAAATTTTAAGCATACCAGTTTCGGTAACATATAGCATACCTTCCTCAGTGCTAAGGATGGCGGAAATTTGCTCACATATATAGGAGAGATGGGAATTCAAGTTAAAGCTTTATTGACCAATAGGAAAACAGAGGATTGCAGGTAACACCCAATAGGAAAATAGATGGGAAATGGAACCAAAGTAGTGAGGGAAAAAATTAATAGACAGAAGTTTTTATAAACTTTATAATATACTTATAAATACTTAAAAGGTGACAAAAACATATAAAAACATATAAAAATATTATTTAATGTAACCCGAGATCTTTCGAACACACACGCGTTCATTTACAAAGGGATAAAAGATGATTGACGGAATAGAAATACATTTTAAAAACAAAAACAAAAATAGTGCGCATGCGCAAGCGGAGTTCAGTCCATTTCTCTGCAGAAGGGTAAAAAGATTAGTTCATATTATCAGGAGATCGTGAAATATTTAGGATATTTATTTGTTAGGATATTTAATAGCTAAACCTCCAACAAAATTGAAAGAATTGATTCACAGCAAAATTGATCCTATTCCCGATTCTGAAAAAGCTGGAGTGTACATCATCCCATTCAGCACTGAACAGCATAAGAATTTATTTTATATTGGTATGGCATGTCGAAAATTTAATGAATGATTAAAAGAGCACATTTCTGATATCAAGTTTAACAAACCAAATACTGCTTTATCCAGATTGCATCAAATAGAAAATATTAAGATAAACTTCGAAAAAGCTAAAATTATCATTTCAACGTCTAACCACTACTCATCAAGAATCCGTGAATTCATTGAAATTTTACTTAGAAGTGATAATGTTCGTAACGACGTCCTTTCCTATAATATTCCCGCAATTTGGTACAATATCCTAAATATTTCACGATCTCCTGATAATATGAACTAATCTTTTTACCCTTCTGCAGCGAAATGGACTGAACTCCGCTTGCACATGCGCACTATTTTTGTTTTTGTTTTTAAAATGTATTTCTATTCAGTCAATCATCTTTTATCCCTTTAAAAATGAACGCGTGTGTGTTCGAAATATCTCGGGTTACATTAAATAATATTTTTATAAGTTTTTATATGTTTTTGTCACCTTTTAAGTAGTTATAAGTATATTATATAGTTTATTAATAACAAGGTGAAAATTTCCTTCACGATACTAGTGTTTAAAACAGTGTTTTGACTCTATAGAAGATTTTATGTAATATTTCCAACAATCTGATAATGGGGGAATAGCGAATTCACAATGAACAATATTTTTAAATTTTTATAAATATGAAATGCTTCAAGGAAGTTACGTTCGTGTAAAGAAGTAGGTTTAGAGATTATTTTAACCGAATTGAATTCAAAAGTATGATTCATCTCCCAGCAATGTTTTGCAATAGAAGATTTATTGATTTCTTGTTTTTTAATAACGCTGCTTAAAATTTTGCATCAAAGAACATCAACAATATATTAAAAAACAAATAATCAATAAATCCTCTATTGCAAAACATTTCTGGGAGATGAATCATACTTTTGACTTCAATTCGGCAAAAATAATCTCTAAACCTACTTCTATACACGAACTTACCTTGAAGCATTTCATATTTATAGAAATAATAAAAAAAAATCTTGTTAATTGTGAATTCGTTATTTCCCCATTATCAGATTGTTGGAAATATTACATAAAAACTTTTGTCTCTTAATTTTTTTCCTCACTACTTTGGTTCCATTTCCCATCAATTTTCCTATTGGCTGTTACCTGCAATCATCTGTTTTCCTATTGGTTAATAAACCTTTAACTTGAATTCCCTTTTCTCCTATATATGTGAGCAAATTTACGCCATTTTTAGCACTGAGGAAGGTATGCTATATGTTACCGAAACCGGTATGCTTAAAATTTGAAATTTTTTATGCTTTTAACGTTGTATTTTTTACGCTTTTAAAACATTTAAATGATATATTAATTGGAAATGGAATAACATATAATTTTTGCAAAATATTTTAAATGTGCTCAACTATTTTAATTTAATAGTTAATTTTTTACAGGGTAATAATTTATTCAAGTTTTCCGAAAATATTTAACAATAAAAATTACCCATTTCCAATACTCAAAAAAAAAAAAAAAAAAAAAAAAAAAAAAAAAAAAAAAAGGCTAAAAGTCGATGTTAAAAGTAACACTACATTCTAGCACTATATATATAGTGCCAAAGAAAGCTGTTTGCCACGTTAAACACAGTATATGACTAAAAAATTCTAAATTTTGTATTTTACTCTTGTCATTATTTAAGGATAATGGCAAAAATAAAACTTAACTGACTTTTAATGAAAAATTAATTAAAAAATAAACAAAATCATTAGTTAACATAAATTGCAATGTTTGGCAGTTCATTATTCTCAAAATATTGAAATTCAAACCAAATTTATGGTATTTCCATAAATTTTGTTTTAATGATTTATAAGAAAAATTATTTTAAAAATTAAGTCACCTCTTGTGGATTTTCTTTTTTTTTTATTGTGGTAAATGTTCATCTGGGATAGACATGTATACTCACATCTTAATTTCATAGACTTTACCAAGATGTTGATCAAGCCTTACGGAATTGCACACCACTTTTAAATGTGCACTTTCCAGCTCCTGGAGAGTGCCAGGAGGAATGTGGGGCACTGAAAGTCAGCCACCTAAGGCTTTGCACACAAACCCAACCGAGTTCAAGTCGGGTAAGTAAGGTGAGTAATCAATTGAAGTAATCTTATATTTGTAAGTATTCAGACACCACATATGCTGGATGTCTCCTCGCATTTCAAAAAGTCTGCGCCAACAGCACCCCTAAACAGTCTTATTTGGGGTTCCAATATCTTCTCTAAATATCTACAAGTGGATCCAGAACCTCCTTGACATATATGCAGCTCGGTGCGGGCATTTACCATGATTCCACGCAAAACCATTAATCCTTCCAGGGGCAATGTACTTCTATTCGATAAATGCATAAATTATTAAACGACACCAGAATGTAGAAAGAAATTTATTTCAAAATAGGAAAAAGCTTTTGTTCAGGTACTTAATAAAAGGAAAATTTTCCTTCCAGTATTCAGGTGAGAATGTGGTATTTAGGAATAAAAATTAGGTGGTCCAAAAATGAAACAACGCCCTTGAAGGTGTTAAACCGTGGTCGCAGAAACGAGATATTTCACGGAGAAGAGAAGGCAATATGCGTGTTCCTTTACCTCTCTAGATAAAAACACGTCTAGAATCAGTGTTCAAACTATATCTAGGCTCGTCAGTAAACAATACTCTGTCCCGGTCTTCTTGAAACCATTGAACTTAACGACGTCACCGGTTTAACCAGTTGAAGGACAATACATCTATTGCTAAAATGTTGTATTAAATGAATGACCCCTGGAATTACGAACAAATTTATTTGTAAATAAGAAAAAGCCCTGTTTCATATGCATAATAAATTAGAGAAATTTTATAATAAAATTCTGGTGTCACTTTTCGTAATTAAAATTTCGTGGATGCATAGAAAAAAACACTGTCCTTGAAAAGATTAAACACCCCATTTGGAAGCTTGCTTGAGTGAGAGACAAACTGTTGGTTTTCTCGCACACATTCCATTTTTGTTGAGCTTTCGTGCAGCAGGAGAACGGCTAAATCGAGTTCTTGGGGCAGCCTGGGCTAAGAAACCAAATATCTTGTAGTCGCTTCGCGATATCGTCGAGCCAAAAATTACATAAAACGGTCTTCGGCTGCAGTTGTTGTTCTTGGTAGCCCATGACCTGGATGTCTATAAATGGATGAAATGCTTTAAAAGTGTCTCCAAGCTCTTGATATGACACTTTGAGGGATATTCAAATCTTGAGCGACCTCCATTTGTGCTTGGCCTATCTCGATTCTATCAATTATTCGGTACACTTGATCTTCTTTTAAATCATGTATTTGAACTATAACTAAGGAATACTGATCACTCTCATACACCACACTCACTTTAAACAATACTGCAGATCAGAATTTCAACATGCGTCCATTGCGCATCACATTGTCAATCACTGAATTTGCGTATTTCCGCCGTAACATACGCGTAGATGTGCAATTTTCTATTCAATTGTATTTAGTTAACATAAATAATTGCTGCATTGGGCTTTGCTTGCAACATTAACTTAGAGAGCATTTTTTTCCTCTTTATCCTTTAATTTTGATGACCAGTGTGAATTAAATATTGTAAAATGTGAATGATTTTTGATGTATTAAAAAAGGTCACATTTCTGCGAAATGGTAATTTTTTAATATGTGCAAATTTAATATTTATAACCATGGATCATTTCCTGAAATCACCTGAGCGCCATCACAATCCATGTGACTACATCGCACAAGCTTTCCAAATTCCTTGGTCATATTTATTTTTTATTTTTATCATTTATTTAATTTATTTAATTCTATAGGATATCTCTGGACGAAGTCTAACAGGGTATCTTTGGTTTTTTTTTTTTTTTTTTTTTTGGTAATTTTTTATATTGACACATTCAATTTCCCCAAAAAGAAAAAAAAATGAAAACAGCTTCAAAAAAGTATAAAGACAATGAACTAGAGATAGACCTCTAATATCATATGCAATGAAAAATATTTAGGAATATTAAAATAAGCGAAATATTTGCGAAGAATTCTGCAGTCTTTTAAATTAGATCGTGTTTGCCGTCGTCCTGTAACTAACGTAGACTTTTAAGAAAGCGGAACTACACTAATGTTGGAGAAAATCCTGCAGAACCGATGCAGCTATTTTAATTTTAAAATGCTTAAAATATTACATAGTTTATTTTATTTGTGGCGATGCAGGAAAAATGCAGTTTTTTTATCAAAAAACTGTACAGTTTCCTTGAGTATTTTAATACCTTGTCAACTTTAAAGAAAAATAGTTTAGGATAAATAAAACATTTAACATTTATCGTGAGAAATGTTTTTAAAAGATTTCTTTAATATTATATGAGAAACGGAAGTAATGTGTAAAATGTATTAACTCACATTTAAAAAAAAAAAAAATATTATTATCCATTTTTGAAGAGGAATTTACCTGTATAAACACTGGTCATCAAAATTAAAGCATAATGAGAAGCATTATTGTCACTAAATTATTGTTGCAATCAATGTTGTAATTATTTATGCTAATTAAATACAATTAAACGCACAATTGAACATCCGAGCATACGATAGCGCGGGAAATATGCAAATTCAGTGATTGGCAATGTGGTGCGTAATAGACGTATATTAGAATTGTGGAGTATAGTCTTCTCTAAATCTAATGTGGTTTCTGATAGCGATCAGTATTCATTAGATATGGCTCAAAGCAATCGTTTATGTGAAGATCAAAAGTGGCGAATAGTTGGTAGAATTGAAGAAGATCAAACACAAATGGAGGTCGCCCAAGAATTGAATATTTCTCAAAATGTCATAGAAATAGCTTGGAACCACTTTTTCGGCACTGGATCCATTGAGGGGCAACATGGTCAAGGGCGGCCAAGAGCAATAACTGCAGAAATAGAGCATTTTCTGTCATTGTCTGCTAGAAGAAATCACGAAGAGTCTACAAAATATTATATTTCAGACCTTCAGACTACCACAGGAAGAAATCACGAAGAGTCTACAAAATATTATATTTCAGACCTCCAGACTACCACAGGAACTCGCATTAGTCGTTATACTGCTGCACGAAGGATTATGGTGCATAACTTTAAGCGAGAAAATATTAATTTGTGTCCCACTCATTCCAGATGCCAAAGGGGCTCGTTTAAACTGGTGCCGTCGTCATGTTCAATGGAGCCAATGAGACTGGGCTCGAGTATTGTTTATTGACGAGTCCAAAGATAGCATGAACTCTACTTGTAGATGTGTTTGATCTGAAAAGAGGTAGGGTGACACAAATTGTCTTCTCTTGTCCGTGAAATATCCCGTTTCCGCGATCGCAATTTAATAGTTTGGAAGGGAACTATGGTTCTGTAAACGCTCGTGGATATGTGAGGAAAGTATTGGAACCCAAAGTTATAATTATTTGGGGTTTTCGTAGGCTCAGAGCTTTGTTAATGGATGACAATGCTAGACCATTTCTAAAATATGTGGTGTCAGAATACTTGCAAACATAAGGTGTCAGTCAAATGGATAAAACACCTTACTCAACCGACCTAATTTGTGCATACGTGATTGAGTTTGTGTGGGATTCCTTGCGGTACCCACTATCAGCTCTCTTAATTCCTCCCCTAAAAGTACACTTTTAGAAAAATGGCGTGCAATTCCACAGGACTTGTTTAACATATGGTAAAATCCATGAAACCAAGATGTGAGGTATGCATATCTGATTGAGGTGATAATACACCAAATTAAAGAAAAAATATGTTCCAAAAAAGGTGACATAATTTTTCCATCATTTTCCTATTTCCGTAAATTGTTTTAATTTCAATATTTTGACAATAATAAACTGTCAAACATTGTAATTTATGTTAACTGTATGCACTTTAGTACACATATATATTAATGATTTTTCATTAATTATCTATTGCATTTTATTTTTGTCATTATCCTTTATATTTGATAACCAGTGTATAATAAAATCTAATCTCAATCACATTCATATCTACTTTCTACAATTTTGCAAAAAGAAAGTTGCTTAAATGAAAAATATGAATATCAAATTCATAATATATCTTTACTTAATAGGTGCTAAAAATACAAATGTTAAAACCATTTTAAAAACAATGCAGATGTTGAGAACATTGAGTCACATGATGTTTAAAATCCGAGCGCTTTCGACTGAACCATCAGTCTTCATCAGGGAAAAGAGCACTGCCGAATGAAAGACAAACAGCTGGTTAAATATCAAAGGGCGAAACCAAACGAACCACATTATAGGAGGGTGGGAAGGATGGAAAAACAGAGAGGAGCAGCCAATCAGAAAAAGAGAGACAGGGGGGGGACAGGGAGGAGGGAAAATGGTTAATCAAAATCAAATTCCCCTGTAACCCCTAGAATTTTAAACCAGATTCTTGGTATGTTATAGGATAGAATATCATTACAGGTACTCTTGCTTTTTGCTAAAATTTCCAACGACTCTCTAATTATACAAATATTATAAAATGAAGCGTGTGCAATGATTTTAACTTCTTTGAATAAGATATCAATGTCTTTAACTTGACTTAGGCGGGATAGAGCTGTGGATGGTCTACCCTTTTTTAAATCTGTCATATGCTCCTTAATCCGTTCCAATAATTTCCGAGTGGTCATCCCTATATAAGTATACTTTTTTGAACTTCCTCCAATCCTAAAAGGGACAATATAAACTCCGGATTTATCAAAATTGTCTATAGGATCGACCTTTCTGTATACCAGTTGCTCTAATTTTGTCGGTGGTTTAGCGATAAGTGTAACATTATATTTCTTTAATGCATACTTAATCCTTTCAAAAAGATGTGGAATATATTTCATACTGCAAAATTTAGGTTTTTCTTTATTTTTGCTAACGCTTGTAGATATTTTGTTACTATTATATTTATAAATTAATTTGTTGATAAATTTATTCGAAAATCCATTTTCACAAGCTATCTCTTTAATTTTATTTAATTCATCATTTAGGTAAACTTCCGAACAAACTTGAAAAGCCCTTTTAACATAAAAACGATATGCAGCAGTTTTGTAGTTGAATGGAACATTACTGTCATAGGATATTGTATTGTTTGACCTGCAAGGTTTTCTATAGACTTTCATATCGATGCTTTTTGTTGAAATGTTTTTAACCAGTTCTACATCTAAAAAAGGTAACGAACCATTTTCTTCTATTTCACAAGTGAACTTTATATTGTTATCTATACTGTTAGCATGATTCAAAAACTCAGTTAATGTAGAGTTTCCGTGATTCCAAATTATCAGAATGTCATCGACATACCTAATCCATAATGCGGGTTTAAGGGTGGAAGAAGAAATTATATGATTTTCCAGAGGTCGTAATTTAAGTTCGGCCAATAATCCAGAGATTGGTGAGCCCATTGGGCCCCCTTCTGTTTGCTTGTAATACTTTCCATTAAAAAGGAAAACATTATTGTTTGTAATTAAATTTAAGCTTGAAATAAGTGTATTTTTAATATCGTCGTTATATAATGGGTTACTTGAAATGAAATCTTCAAAAACAATTTTAACTTCTTGAACATTAATGGAGGGATATGAAGATTTTATATCAAAACTTACTAGTATGCTGTTATCTTCTAATTTATAATCTTTTAGTATCTTAACTAGATCTGCAGTAGAGTTGATAACGTGTTCAGATGGGGGCAATATATCTTTAAGTAGAGGCACAAACACTTTTTCAATAGTGTACGTAGGTCCTAAACACTTTGAAACAATTGGACGGAGGGGGAAATTTACTTTATGGTCTTTCAACCTCCCGTGTAACCGGGGGGTGACTGCAGTTTTATTGATGGAGAGCTTTACTTTCATGTCACCTGGCCAAACACCACATTTAATTAGATCTTGAGTTTTCCGGTTAATAGTAGTATTAGGATCTTTATTTAACTCAGTACAATTCATATCCCTAATGCAACATTCCAATTTATCTGTATAATCTGTAGTAGACATAATTGCTAATTTATTCGATTTATCTGTTTTTATGATAATAATATCTGACCACTCTTTAAGTTGCTTTAATGCATTCGTAGGATTATCACGTTTTTGGATGGAATTGTTTATATGTTTTTGGACATTATTAAATAACATACTTCCTATTTCCTGCACCTATTAAGTAAAGATATATTGTGAATTTGATATTCATATTTTTCATTTATATTATTAAGGTGAATCTGTCGTTCTTTGAAAATATAGTTTTTCTATATTTATTTAGAAAGTTGCTTAATCGTGTAGAACTTCTACTTCCGATGTTCAACTAATTTATAACTTTTACAAGGTCCTGAACACGATTTGGCACTTTTTTTGAGAATATGCTCCTGAGCCGTTCTGTCTGCGTGCCTGCCTGTATGTGAAACAAATTTCGTGGATGCTCTATATCAAGAACTAGTAACCGAGTTTAATCAAACTTCAAGATCAGTTAGAGCGTGACATAAATTGGCGCTTATTAGTATTTGATGTAATCGCCCAGCTGTGGCCCCTACTATAGTCGATTTTCAAGAATTTCGCGATAGCTGTATCTAAAATCCACGGAGTAGAAAAAAAAATCATATATTCTTAGACTTTGAAATAAATAGATCCTTATTAGGTTTGAGTGGATATCCCTAACAGGTATGACATATATGCTCTGTTTCGCGCGATTTCCTTTACAGATATATATCAAGAACAAATATCATTTAATTTTTATTGCAGACGATTTGACATATAAAGGAAAAAGTTTCGTGATGACCAAAGCATACTAGTTTTCTTTTGAAGTCTTTTTATTTTATGGATTTCAGGTGGAAGAACTATATAATATAAAATACCATACGTTCATACAAATATAAAGAATACAAGTTCAAGCCAATTGCTACATTAATTTTATTTCAGATCTCGAATTTGGAGAAATATCTGAATAAATTTTAAATTTAAATAAAAAAATAGTTTAGATAAATACCTAAAAAAGTCTTAAAAAACAACTTACATTTAGTTCCATTTACATTCGCCTTGTATAAGGTTATTTTATCCAAAGCAAAATAAAATTGGCCTTTATCCAATATGTTTGGTAACTGAATCTACTGATTTTTTTTTTTTTTTTTTTGTGCCAAACAGAGAACAAATAACTATTAAAATAAGCTTAGTTAGAATAATTTACTGTAGGAACAGGAAAGAAAATTAGGAATAACTATTTTATTTAAATGTCGCATACTGTCCTTTATTTTGTAATATCAAACCTTTATTTTGGAAAAACAGAACTGAGTATATTATTTGTTATATTAATGATACATTTAAAATATAATCAACTTAACAAATTAAAATAAATTAATATGCATATTAGGGTCGTTCTTTAAAATGGGATTTTTTTTTACAATTTATACTGCAGCACCCTGCCATTTTGCTCTACTCATTAAAAAAATATATTAGAAATTTTTACATTATTTTTAGCATAGTCTTACGGGCTGCTATCACCCTTGAAAGTTAGCAGTTCAAATACATTGAAAGGAAAAAAATAATTTGTCTTAAAACAAACAAACATATTTCTTATTGAATAATTCAGTAAATTCTACAGGAACTACATTGTAATATACATTTAAAGAAGAAAAAACTACCATTGATATAAAATCCTTAGGTTTAACTGTATTTTATGACATTAATGTAATTTTTTTAGAGTCTGGATATTTGCTTTGAAGCTGCTTGACTAACAACAATAAGTACCATTTTTAAAGACTAAATAAAACAAATAAAACAAGACAGACTTAAATGCAGTTTTACTAAATACATTAAAAATATATCCAGTACACGTTTCGCGAAGCAACCGCAAGGCCTCATCAGTACAATGTAGTCATTGTAAAAATACACAACAGAACAAATCAAGTAGAGTTAAAGTTAAAGTTATTTTTTAAAACAAACAATGTTCACCCGGAATGGAACATGCTTCATTCAATGTTGGCAAACGTAATTGAGTAAACTAGCCTTCTAGAAAGAATCTAACTGCTACAACCTGATTTCAAAGTACAAGCGTTCGCAAATAGTGAGATGTTATCCGCTTCAAGAGTATTCTGGACTATTTTTGAATTTAGATTTCCTCTTTGAAAACACTAATATGTTCCTTCAGGCGAATTTCTATTGATCTAACAGTTTTTCCAATGTAATTGCTATGGCAATCATTATAAGGTATAGCGTAAACAACACCGGCTAATTTTAACTTAAAATATTTAAATTTATGCTTATTACAATGATTATGACACGCGGTTGCTTGGCGAAAAGTCCTCTATGGGTTTGGACAACAAACTGTCTAAATGTGTTGAAACATGAAACAAATGACAGTCTTTACAGCTTAATATCATTCTATTACTCACTTTGGCGATGACTGTGGATTTGAATTAATAATTTATAATTAGATTACAAAGTATTTCAGATTTGCCAATTTTTAATTTTTTTAACATTCAAACCTTGGTAGAGACCATTAAAACTTGTTTTAAAATTTTGAAATGTTTGTGGAAGACTTTATTATACACAGATCGAAATAGTGCTCTACAGGTTAAACGAGGGAGCCACATGCACTGTATAAATGTAAATTTTTAAGGACCACCCTAATGCATATGAAATGTTAGACGTTTTATTCAAATAAGCTTCTTGAAAGCCTTAAAATTAAAATTATGCCTATAAATTATACTATATATTATAGAAAAATATAATAATAATAAAAAAAAATTAACTATAAATAAATTTTATGTCATGATATGTGTGTACAAAAATATACACCTGTAATTATTCTCGAGTTGCGCAGTCATAAAATATTACAACTATGTTACTAGAAATAATAATACAAAAAAAAATTAGAGGATCAGATATGGTTGTTCACTAAGCTGAGTAGCGAGCATGCCGTCCGAAAACTGAAAATAATGGGCCGATATTCGCGAAATGTAAACATCCGCAGTTAATGCGGGGTGGATGTTTGTACAAGGGTTTCAATACCTTCTTTGTAGGAGCAAAAATTAATTAATGTCACTCTCCCTTCAAGTATCCTTCATGACGGCTTTCCACTAGAAACAATATGTCATAATCTGGCTCAAAATATCCTATTATATTCCGATCGAATGTGAGGAATTGTGAGAAATTTTAGTTTTTAAATAGTAATACTTATTGAAAGATTTTTTCTTTTTATTTTGAGAATTCAAAAAAATATTTTAACCCAAATTTTTGGTTGTTTGTCGAAGTCTATATCGTTGTTTGTAGCAAGGAATGTTTTTGATTTTTCTTGAATATTTTTAATATAAAGAAAGAATTTGATACACAAAATATGGTACATAAAGGTTTTTTTATTGCATTTCACAAAGACTGCTGGCACACAAATGTATAAAAAGTTTTGAAAACAAACAGACACTGAAATTAAATTACAGCATACATCAGATGCAGATCAAGGTTGGCCGTTGTGTCAAATATAAGAAGGTCTTTTGGAATCAGCAGTGAAAAGTTCATAATCTGTTACTTGTTTTAAAGGTATTGTACCTCTGTGCAGATACTTCCTCGTATGCAGATAGTTTGTTAACGACTCTAAACTAGCAAAAATACTACACAAACACATGTCTGTTGTATCACTATTATGTGCATTTCTTCGTCTCCATTAAAGTAATTCTAATCTATATATATCAAACTTCTTCTTGATGAGACTGTCAATAAAACCTTCAATTGTCTTCCAACGAAATTTTTCTCTTGGATATTTCGATGATATGGTATAAGGAAATAAAATGCAAAATATTTAGCATTTCACGTCCCTCGTGTACGCGACAATTAATCCTGCTATACATGCCTCAGCATAATAAAATTATATTTTTAAAGATTCGAAGTTTAGTGATTTAACACCAGCTTCAGAATTTGACAAGGAATTTTAAACAAGCAGTTCTAACAGCCCTTCTGTTGACATACAAAGGACAAATGTTTTTTTTAATATTTTCCTTAAACAGAAATAGTCTACCAATAAAACCAGTTTTATTGTTAATGGGATCATTAACAGAGGAGCAGTTCACATGCTCTTTTTAAGAATATCATAAGACATCATGATTTTCCCAAGATATTTCACTTTCTGGAAATATATACAATTTTCAATCATAGGCTTTATCAAGGGGTTGATAATATAACATATATGAAGGGAAAAATAAAATGACGTCATTTCTTTCGCAAAGTTCAGATAAGTAATTCTGAGGTGAAAGAAATAATTGCCTTACAGATACGACCAAAGTTTTTGTTGAGTTCAGCCATCATCATTTGCAAAATGTATCAAATACTCTACAAAAGCTATCTCCAGCATCCCATCTAATAGTTTATAATATGCTTTGGATCCTGCGGACATATTGTCAATAATGAAGTACCTAAAGTTAGCCCTTCAGAAACCGTCAATGTCGTAGATGATTTCCCAATTCCGTTACTGCTTCCGCCTATGTCAAATATCCGCTCCTTCAGAAAATATACAGTCAAATTCTTTAAAAACTTTTAGAGATATGATCTGAGTCATATAGTAAATTGGGCTGTAGCAAATTTAGTTCCGTTTACAAACATACGTCTTGAGAATGAAACTAAAATATGTTCTTAACATTGTCAAATGTTTCGAAATATTAAGACAATTTAGATGAGATGCTTTTTCTAAGCTTTGTACCCACTGTGGTTCTAATTGATACTTTTCGATGACATTTCAACTAGTTAAGTGAATATGAATCTGCATTCTGGTTAGGTATAGTTTTCATTAATTTTTAAGATATGTTTATTCTTCATCAAATCCCAATATTCTAACGCTTCTATAATTTAGGCTAAAATGCAATGATTTTAAAAATACTTTATAAACATTTTTTCAATCCTTGCTGAAAATACTCAACAAAATACGCAGCAAACAATACGTAAACTTTGACAATACTATTTATGTAGCTTTAATTTTAAGATTTCTGCTTCTCTAATCTTTTTTGTAAACATATGATTACCGTACAAAAGTCCATATTAAAGACACGGGTTACTCGGTAAATGCATATCTGCAAATTTCTTATTCTGCAGACGTTTTCACTTGTCTTATAATCTTACAACTGATATGAAGTCTTGAAAATAAATTTACGACTTTTTTTTTACATGATGCGACTTGCCTCATTCATGCTGCGTCAAAACCCATTTTGAAAGCATGCCACTTTTTTATAATTAGAGCCTTTTACAAAAGCCTTTTTTATTATAATCGCACATAAAATAGTAAGGAAATAGTTTAATGGCTATTGGGATGGCTTTAAATAATATGAACTCAAAATTTAGAATAATTTAAATATACTATTTTCACTGTGCACAAAAATGTTCAGAAAGAAAAAAAAACTTGTCACACATCAAAGTACTAAAGTGACAGAAAAAATAATCTAAATCAGCAAAGTGATAGAGAAATGAAAAAGACAATAGTTTTTTCCTCATAGCTTTAATAGAATTTTCCATGATATACTAATGGAGCCCGAATGAGCTTGATTTTATGATCCATTACTTGTGATATTCAAAAGAATTAAAAGATAATATTTTCAAAGAATATCATATTTATATAAGTTAGATATTATTAAAAATATAGTTTAATGTTTCAGAGAGAAGGGACGAGTATTTATTTATCTTTAAGTGTAAAAAGTAATGCCATATTGTAATATTTCTATGAAAGCCGACATAAAATTTCCGTAGCGATTGTCACCTGTAAAAAATATTTTATCAAGCATGTATAACACACAGAAATAAACGAAAACAACAACAATACATAGCTATTGCTATAGATATATGCAAGATACAAGGAAATAAAGTAACTACAACATATTTTGTTTCACATAACTTTTGTTTTCTAACACTTATTTTCTGAGGATTGTGATTTGACTTTTTTCGAGATAAAAACATAATCTCAAACTTTAGTGAAAAAGCATGTCGTGTCAGTAAATGGTATCACTTTTCACAAGACATTTCTGAGAAGAAGCAAATACAATTTATTTTATAATGACTCAGATTGTGTTTGTATAAAACGTAAACAATTTATACAATGAAAAAGGTTCTTCATGAAAAAGTGCATTAAGATATAAAAAAGAAATACATAATATTTACAAATATTCTGAAATGATGGAGAGATTATGAATATTAAGATCATTGTGACTAAATATGGCAACCCCTAAATGCGACAATGTTTTTGTACTTAAAATCCAAAAGCAAGAATTATATATAAATTCTATAAAATCAGATATCTGAACTTCCCGATAAAAACGCGTAACATATTTCTCTGCATTTAAAACGTTTTGAATATATCAATATGGACCACAAAGGCTAGAACGTCTGTTTCATTAACTTGAAACGTATGTTTTAGCAAAAGGCGAAAAGTTTTCAAATTAGAGAACTAAAATGTGCTAAACATTTGGTGACTATTTTTCTTCACAGACGTATTAGTGAAGAATTGAACGCCCTAGATGTGGATAGATATTTAAGAGATGAACTGAGGTAAGTTTATATGGTATTTTCATATAATGTATTTTCATATAATGTATTTAAATATTATTAATGCGTTATAGTGTTTAATTAAGCTCTGTTGAGCTAAATTAAGAATTGACACAATTTATTGTCCAATAATGTTTTTTTTTTAACCGGTTACTTAAATATGTGTTTCATTTTATCAAAATAGAAAAATACATGTCATTAAATTTTGTGATAAAAAATCTGGCATTTTGCTATTCAATCGGTGTACTGTTGCGGAAACATCTTTTGATCCCAATGTAATTCAGTGCTATAAAATTTTTGAAAATTAGAAATATGAATTTAATTAATAAAATATTTCGATATG
Source organism: Maratus speciosus (assembly GCA_963932465.1). Taxonomy (NCBI): domain Eukaryota; kingdom Metazoa; phylum Arthropoda; class Arachnida; order Araneae; family Salticidae; genus Maratus; species Maratus speciosus. Next base: position 373,120,859 of record OZ010788.1, on the reverse strand, counting down.
AGTCAGACCCACAAATGACTGGACTCTTAAAATCTAGCTGTTATCAGTGATATGTGCACTGATCTGCTTCCTGCCAATAAATCGATTTTTACTCAAGAATCAATGACAATATTTCGACTAAAGAAGAAAATATATTTCCTGATTTTGAAGTTAGAGGTGATTTTATAAAGATGGTTAATGATGATATAATAACTAATGCTGCCTGTTCTCCTGGATAAAGTTTTCAAATCGAGCACCATGAAGATACAGAATTCAGAATAACAGATAACAGAATATAAGTTCTCCAATAACGTTAATTCTGACTGATTAAGTACATTTAACATTGCATAGAACCGTATTTACCCGCGTATACGTCGACTTCCCACTTTCTCGATCAAGAAATTTGATTTTTTTAAATTCCCGCGTATATGTCGACCACCAGTTTTCCGAAGAAATTTGATTTTTTTTTTAAATTCACTATTCAAAATCACCTGAAAAAAAGAATGTAGGCTAAGGTGCCCTATGACCGTCCCCCAGTCTCTTTTAAGCTCTTGGAAGTTGTAATTTTCAGTGAAAATCTACCAAATTTGTATTTTACATAGACGAACTACTCATTCACATAGAAATATCGCCAAATACCTTACAAAAAATTAACAATGATAAAAATTATTTTTTAAAAAGTATCTAAAAAATGCAAAAGAAAAAAAAGCTTCCCAATTTCGTCCCCCCCAAAAATCCAATACGCCGAGGCTTAACTCATAACTAAATCAATATTTATTTCTAAATGAGTAAGTAATTTAATTTACATTAAAGTAAGGCACAAAGAAATGTACTAATTGTCAGTGGAATGACATAATGAATCATTAGCCATCCAAACACGAGAAAAAAATTTAAAAAAATCTCATGAAAAAGGATTCCTAATTTCGTCCACAGGACGAAAATAACAATAGCAACGGGGACGAAATTGGGACCACGCTACTTCCCAATATGACGGAGCTTCAGTTCCCGTAAGATGAACTGGGCGTCCTAAAGCTCACTGTATGCTACTGTCAGCAACGTAAAATACATGAAATGAATAGGAAATAAATACTTACAGTACAGTAAAAAACATTCTACAAACGACGTAATAAGAACTCAGGTCTTCCAAAAATAGGAAATTCGCCGTCTTTAATATATATATGCGTCATGGGGAACGAAACATTCAACATTGACCCCTTTTATATCCCGTCCCCTGTGGCTTGTGTCATAAGTGGCTCCACTTTCACAGTAGCGGACAAGTTAAGGGGGACTAAATTAGGAGAGTGGACGAAATATGGGCAACTTACCCTACTAAACATACAATAATAAAGAACCTTTTATTTATTTTCAGTTATTCGAAATCATATGAAAAAAGAAGTAATTATACAATAATGAAGATAATAATATACTAAAATAATATACAAAGTCAAATTGATTCAAGGCCCTATTCAGTATCGGACTCGCCAAACGATTCACAGAAATCCTCCGTCGTTATCGGCGCATCATGATGCACGTTTTCAATCCCTGTATCGCTACATTCTTCCTCATCGTTATCACTTTAGAAAATGGCATTATCTTCTGTGTCATCTAGTGTGTTGCTTATGCAGCATTTATTGAACGATTTTATAATCATTTCGGAAGGAATATGATTCAATGCATCTTTAACCCACTGGGCAATTAATGCAATGTAGGGCTTTCTAATATTACCGCCCTTTGTAAATGTTGGACAACAAGATAAAATCCACTCTGTCCAATATTTTCTAACAATTGCTTTGAAGAGCTTATTGATGCAAATGTCTAGGGGTTGAAAGACGAATGTCAACCCTCCCGAGATTACAACTACAGTCGTTTTCAGTTCTTTCGTCCCTTTATTCAAGTTTTCAGAAAAGTGGCCACGAAAAGAGTTGTAAACTAAAATGGAAGGTTTTTTTGAAAACAGCTCTTGGTCTTTTACTCCACACATTTTTAAGCAAGTCGACTTTTCGTAATGAAGCACTATAAGAAAAGACTGTTTAAAATATGTTTGCAGAATTTCGTCGTGGCCGTACGTCCGTCGGTGATGAATCTCATTTAGGACGTTCAAAATCGGCAGTGACTCTAAACAACATCGATGCGGTGCGCAGGATGATTGATGAATATCGGCTTATCACGTATCGTGAGATAGAAGCATCCTTTGGCATATCATAGACTGTAATACATTCGATTTTACACGAAAATTCAATTGTTAAAAATATTTGTTCCAGATGGATTCCGCACAATTTGACAGAAGCTCAAAAAGATCATCGTGCAAATTAGTGTAAGCAAATGCTAAAAAAAAATTCAAATTTGGAACTGCAAAATCCGCATACAACCTCTTTACTGGTGACGAAATTCGAATACATTCGTATGAGCCGGAAACGAAACAGCAATTCAATGTTTGGGTGTTTCCTGATGAGCTGAATCCTGCCAAAGTTGTTCCTTCACGGAGAACTTCCAAGAAAATGATTGCTTGTTTCTTCGGCCTTACAGGATATATCGCAACCATTCCTTTAGACGATCAAAAAGCTGTTAACGCTAAATGATATACAGAAATATATTTGCCAAAAGACACCAACAAAATCAGGAAAAACAACAAATAACGCCGCATCATTCCTCATAACAACAGCAACACCAGCTCTCCCATAGCATGAGAAAAAATTGATTATATGAAGGTTAAAAATATCTAATTAATGTTCGTTGGCCATATTCTCCATATTTGTCACCTAATGACTTAATCTTATTCCATTATGTCAGTCAAAAAATTCATGGGTAGCGATTTCCATCACCCAATGAAGCTGTTGATGCCTTCCAAAACTATGTTTCTGAGATATTAACTTCAGAGTGAAAAAACCGTTTCAAGAATTGGTTTGAACAGATGGAAAAGTATAAATCTTAAAGACGAATATTTTGAAAAGCAATAAAACAGTTTCTTCCCCAAAAATTCTTTTTATTCCTACTTTTTGTAGAAAAAGAATTTTTAAGTAGAAACTTAAAAGGCAACCCTCGTATTGCTGATAAATGATAAAATGTTTTAACTGTTTTGTGCTGGAAAAATAGCATATGTTACATGCACTATTTTTAGAGGATACATGTCATCTGCACCTAAAAAAAGTATACAAGTTTCATTATGTTAGGAGCGTCGTAACATTGTCATTATATACATCCTAAAAATATTATTATTGCTTTCATAAAGTACTGTAATCTAATTTTTGTGCGTAAAAGAACGACTAATGCTGGGAATACTATTTTACATAAGAGAATTATTTTAGTTGAATCACAAAAGTACGTGTACTTTAGGTAATATTCAAAATACTTCTCTCTCAGCAAATCTCAGTAACATAAAACCTTTTCGAGAGCATCCGTGTATATTTACTAAAGTTAGATCAAGGGCACATATAAGGAAAGACAGACAGTATCACAAAACAATCGAAGCCATGAACAATATTTATGTTATGTGTAAAAATTTCAGTAAAAATGGGTAGAGGTATTTAATACAAATTTTAACGATACAATTTACGACAGAATAATTTTCGTCCATTGCATTTTTCTTAAGGATTATATTTCAAAACAAATTTAAACTTGGACATCCGCCAACACCATTGGTTACTGAATTTAATTATAAGATTTGGGACACAGAAAATGAATCTGGCTTTTAGAAACTCATTTATCTTCTATATATACAGAATTGAAAATCATCAGTAATGTTTTTTTTTTTTTTTTTTTTTTTTTTATTTTATTTTTTTTTAGAATAATACTTAGTAAGAAAATATTTTTGTAGAAATTTTATAGGAAAACATTGATTATGTTACTGATTTTTTTACAATTAAAATGTAATTCTATAAGAATTAGAGTTTTTGACAGCGGTTAGTGATACAGAGATTTTATTATATATATATATATATATATATATATGTACTTTTTATAGTTTAACATATCGATAGTTTAATCTATATATCTGCTATTTAAAAAATATAGAGTTGCTAACAAATGTAGCATTTTAATAGCTAACAATTCAGAATAATAAGTTTTTTTTTTTTTTTTTTTTTTTTTTTTTTTTTTTTTTTTTTTTTTCACAAACTAAAATAGTAACTTGCGTATTTTTTATATGTCAACTCAAATTTAAAACGCATAATTAACACTTCTGACATTTTTAGTATAATTCCGAAAAGTGTATGTGAATATGAATAGATATTACTTTTAATTTCAAAACATATGAATACACAAAAGTTTTCGAATCATGGTTAACATATTTCATTCCCACAAGTGTAGAAATATATTCAATATATAATTATTTTAGAATTTAATATAAATGTATGAGAAAAGATCTAAATAATAAACATCTAAAATGAAGCGTACAGAAAATTGGTCGTCAGACAATGCATTTGTTTTATATTGAAGGTAGAATTCCTTCATTAAACCGTATATGTTGTACTAAGTTTATTCAAAACAAAATTAAACAAATAAAACTGTTAAACTTCCATTTATCTTCAATAAAAATATGGCCCTATATCAAATGTTGCATCATAATAATGTTAATCGAAGGGTATATATAACACCTTGCTACAAAAATTTAACTAAATAATGCACTGAAACACTTCTATCGACACATATATATTTGTGTGTGTGAGAATTACTTTTGTATTGAATAGAGGACAATATTTAATTAAAATAGAATAAAACCACAATGTAATACTTAATGACTGATAGAATTATGCTATGCATAAAGGTTATCCAAGTACATTTAATTGTAAAATCTATTTTTAGGTTGGCTTTGACTACGGAATGCTCTATAATAAGCGAAGACATCAGAATATGTAATATTAAGTATAAACATAGTGAGACGACTTATTTTGGACCTCCTGTAGTGTTTTTACTATCCTAGGCTGTGCACTTAAAATATTACTAAAAGATCAGTGAAGCCTCACAGCCTTCAAAATCTGGGTTAAATTAAATAAAAATAAAAATGGGGTACAAATAGTGGTCTACATATTCCAGACGTAGTTTTAGAAAAATACTTTGAACATAGCAACATCAGATATCATTAGATTATCAATAGCTTAATATATTTTATAGGAATAATTGAATTATCTTTATTGTATAGATATTAAAAGTCGAAATAAAATTAAAATTTTGAATTCTAAGTTGAATGGGGCAATTATATTAAACAATAAAATTTCTACAATTTTGTTACAATTTTATTAAAAAAGAAGAAATTTTAATAATAGAATACGTGTCAAATTATTCTATCGGAAATCTAAACTTCTAGTTATTTTACGAGCAAACTTTAAATTTAACTGTGTATCCGCAATACAGTTTTTCCAAAAAAAATGTGTAAAAAATGTATTTAATACTAAAAAGAATAATTTTACACTTGTTTTTATATTTAAATTATAATTCAGAAGGATTTCATATCTATACATACATGTTTACAAATGAAAAAATAAATTCTCAAGATATTATAGCATAACTAACTAAAAACGGGAGCCCCACACTTGGTTAATATTATTTAACATTTCAAAAGCCACGTACATTTTTTAAATGAAATGCTGTACATTTATTTATTTTTTTAAACGAAGACTTTGTGTGAAAGTATTAGCGTATGTGTGAAAATAAAACAAACAAATAAAAAAGAAAACAAATGGGTTTTGATTATTCACTATCTTTAAAATTTTGGTTCACTTATTAAGTAAATTTATACGAATGCCCGAGAACGCTATAAGTCTTTTTTCACTTTTAAAAATTATTAAAGTAAATAAAATAATATTTCCTAAAATTAAATGTAAATAAATAGTAACAAAGTGCATGTATTATTCAAATCTAACTATGAAAAAAAAAGTACTTACCAATGGAAAAAATACAGACTTTGTTTGCAATTAAAAGTTTTACAAAGTTTAAATAACATATTCACAAACATTAATTTCATTTAAAAAAGAAAAGTAACTAACAAAAGTAAAGAAATCTGATAAGGGTTTCATAATACATATATATATATATATATATATATATATATATATTTAAAATTTTAACTTAATTTAAAGATATTCTAAATTCTTTATTGCAATTATATACATTTATTTCCTTTTAATTTATTATTTTCGGTTTGTACTGCGTATCATACTTTTATTGTTTTTTACAATTCGCTATTCAAAATTTGTCTTGGACCAACGCCAATATTTTTTCCGGCATGAAATTATTCGATTTCAAAATATACTTTCTCTTCATGATAAGCTTATTTCGAATGACACTTCGATGTATTCGTGCGCTTTCTGTGGGGTGTTTGATTCTGTTCTCCATCCGCAAATCGATGGCAAGTTATAAGAACTCCGCATTGTTTTTTTTATGTTCCTTATGCTCTAGCAAATAAATGCACTGGTCAGAATGAAACTTTTCTCTTTTCTCAGTATCAATGGAATGTCAATGGTGGAGTGTAGCTGCTTAATATATAATTCTGATTTTTCGCTAGTTGTGTGCTCGGTTAAATTTATGTAATCTGCTGTGCGATCATATAGAATGTGTTCGGTTCAGTAAGACTGACTGCGCTCAAGATAAAGTCTCTCATCTAATTATTAGTGAAATTTATTTTATAAATAAAGAATTGTTACTACAACTGACTATTTTCTTATGAGACACTCTACTGTTTCTTTTAGCCAATGCCTTGCAGAACCTTCTCGCACATGTCTATGCCTGTATTTTCATACGTCATGTTTAGAGCTGTATAATTTGCTTATCTTACACCGATTTTCTTAACACCACCGATTTTTCGTGATCCCTAGCAGCGGCCTCTCTGTTTGACCAACATGGATGCCATTTATAGACATATAAAGATATGGTCCCAAGATTTGGAGAATAAAAACAATAGAGCCTGCACGTTTATTTTTACAGTGAAAAAAAAAATTAATTATGAAGTAATAATACCCGTTTTTTCATATCTCCAAATTAACAGCGCAATGAAAAACCATAAATCTCGTAGGAACTGACATGCTGCACGGAAAAAAATTTTGATATGACACATTCAAATAACAACATTATAATCAGCTAATAACAATTGAGAAACGAAGCGCGTAATCACCAATTAGAGGACGATATGCTCAAATCATCTTTTATTTAAAACGTTTAATAAGCAGTGTGACAAAAATATAATAATATGAAAACATTTTCCTTTTCTCTCGACTCTTTTGTCACTGGTTGTATCTCACATTTCATTTTGGTTTGTTAATCGGAGCAGCCGGTAGGAATTTATATATGGACGAATATTCTTTACGACTGTCTTTTATATAATGAAAATGAGATTATGTAAAAAGACAGCAATAAAATCAGCAAAATAAAACTCTGTAGAAGAATATTGTATTGATGGAAATGAAGAAATCAAAAGTAAAAATTAAAATGCAAATTTGTGACTATTTTGATGAAACGTAACTTTAAACATTTTAACTTTATATCAATTTTATGTTCAAAATAAGAGGAAACATTTGTGTGGATTGATTTTATTTTAGCGCCAAACTACAGATATATTACGGTTTATCTGATGTATATCTATTTAATCCAGTTGTTGTTATTCTGCCACTAAATAATTTGCACTATTGTAGGAAACTCATATTTCTTGTTGAAATAGTTTAATAAATGCATCAAAATTATTTGAACCATCATAAAATATTGCTAAATTAATGTATAATTTTGAAACAAATTTTATTCATGCTTACGGTTTATCTTGATATTATATGACTTAAAAATTTTAATTATATTATATTTATAAGTGGTACATGAGTGATAAAAGTAACAACCGGTTTTTGGAAGGCATCCAAAAGAGGACTACACAATTTTGACAACTACAGCAGCATGCCTAGGGGGAGAAAATATGATTTATCTTTAATACTAAGTAAGCAAATGTGTATACATTTATGTATATATAATAGCATAATTAAAATTTGCTTCAAAAAAGTAATTATTATATAATTTTTTTATTGTATCACTTTTTATTCTTCGCATATATTTTCCTTTCACCAAAACTTTACACAAGACTGAAATGACATTACTTCATATCATTAAATACACATTTTATTCGTAAAAGTATCGGACACATGTAATAATCGGACCATGAAATAAAATTTAATAATGACAGTAAATTAAAAAAGTCCTTCCGGCCAGTGCCGGGAGGAAGAGGTAGCTTTCATATTCCTTATTTTAAAAAAGCCAACTTATATTATTCAAACACACGAAGCTCAATTTAGTGGAAACCGAATGTAGGAGATTCAATACTAATTTTTATCAATACTAAATCATTATGAATGAGAATTTCACGAAATTAGTCAGCTTTATCCAAGCTGCATTTAATTAAAGTAACTTATATTTGGCTGCCAAATTCGGCGATTTCTTAAAGTGCCTGTCATTTTAAGACAACATGGTGGATGAGGCTAACCAGTGAACTTGGTCGAGACCTTAGTAGTTGCTGTGCACATGCTCACTCACATCGGAATCGGTTGATATATACGAGTGCTGTTGCAGGCAAAATATCAGGTTTTTCAAAATGTCACCCACGTTAGGAATTGAAACTACTATATCTGAGCCATTTTTTAAGATAAAGGCAAACAAAAAATGCTCCTGAATCCTTATACCAAGGTCAAATACTTAAGAAAGAAATAATTTTCAATTTCTAATTTTTTTGCACCTCACTTTAAATATAATTTTTTTAATTTAATGGCCGCCATTTTGAAACAAGATGGCTGATGAAGCTGGCCACCGAACTTGGTCGAGATATTGATGTATACTATCCACATGCCTTCTTCCATCGAAATAGGCGAATACGTGTGGTATCGCGTGACAAATACGAGATCGTTTCAAAGTATTAGCCATGATAGAAATTCAAAGTGCTGTAATTCAACCACTTTTTAAGATATAAACAAAAGAACAAATTTTCAGAAACAAAAACTGCTCCGAATCTTTTATCAAGGCCAAACACATAAAAAAAATATTTTTCATTTTCCAATTTTTTAATACCTCATTCTAAATTTTAAAATACATAAAAAAAAATCGCAACCCTTTTGAAACAAGATGGCGAATGAAGCTGGCCAACGAACTCGGTCGAGACATTGATATGCACTATGCACAGACCAAGTAATATCCAAATCGGTTCATAAATACGCCTGTTATCGAAAGACAAAAATCAGGTCGTTTTAAAATGTCAGCCACAACAGAAATTCAAAATGTTACAACTCAGCCATTTTAGGTAGCTTTCTTTACAAAAAAGCTACCTATTGCGGCCGTTCGGAGGAAAGCGATTTCAAAAAATTTTGGTATATTTTCATCGATCATGACCCCCAGACCCCGAAACCACCCTCCGTTCAAAATTGATATATATATATATATCTATATATATGACATATTTCACACTGTAACTCCCGTAATTATGAACCGATTTCGATGTAATTCGGTGTGTACATAGTACATACCAATGTCTCGAACGAGTTCGTTGGCCAGCTTCATCCGCCGTTTTGTTTCAAAATGGCGGCCATTTAAATTAAAAAAAAATTAAAACTTGAAATGTGGTACCAAAAAATTAAAAATGGGAAAATATTTTTTTCTTATGTATTTGACCTTTATACAAAGATTCCGGAGCAGTTTTTGTTTCGTCTATACCTTAAAAAATGGCTGAGTTATAGCATTTTGAATTTCTAGCGTGGCTGACATTTTGAAACGTCCTGAAATTTGTCACGCGATAAAAGGCATATTTATGAACCGATTTGGATGTAATTCGGTGTGTACATAGTACATACCAATCTCTCAACCGAGTTCGTTGGCCAGCTTCATCCGCCATTTTGTTTCAAAATGGCGGCCATTTAATTTTTTTTTTAATTTAAAATTTGAAATGTGGTACCAAAAAATTGAAAATGGATAAATATTTTTTCTTATGTATTTGACCTTTATACAAAGATTTCGGAGCAGTTTTCGTTTCGTCTATATCTTAAAAAATGGCTGAGTTATAGCATTTTGAATTTCTAGCGTGGCTGACATTTTGAAACGTCCTGAAATTTGTCACGCGATAAAAGGCGTATTTATGAACCGATTTGGATGTAACTTCGTTTATACATAGTACATACCAATGTCTCGACCGGGTTCGTTGGCCAGCTTCAACCGCCATCTTGTTTAAAAATGGCGGCCATTTAAAATTTTAAGAAAAATTTAAATTTGAAATGTGGTACCAAAAATTGAAAATTGAAAAAATATTTTCTTCTTATGTGTTTGACCTTGATAAAAAGATTCGGGAGTAGTGTTTGTTTCGTCTATATCTTAAGAAATGGCTGAGTTATAGCATTTTGAATTTCTAGCGAGGCTGACATTTTGAAACATCCTGATTTTTCTCACGTAATAACAGGCGTATTTATGAACCGACTTGGATGTACCTTGGTGTGTACATAGTACATACAAATATCTCGACCGAGTTCGTTGGCCAGCTTCATCCGCCATCTTGTTTCAAAATGGCGGCCATCAAAAAAAATTAAAAAATAAAAAAAATTAAATGAGATACCAAAAAATAGGAAAATGAAAAAGATTTTTTTTTGTATGTGTTTGACCTTAATACAAAGATTCCGGAACAGTTTTTCTTTCGTCTATATCTAAAAAAAAATGGCTGAGTAATAGCATTTTGAATTTCTCTTGTGGCTGACATTTTAAAACGACCTGATTTTTGTCACGCGATAACAGGCGTATTTATGAACCTATTTGGATGTAACTTGGTCTGTACATAGTACATACCAATGTCTCGACCGAGTTCGTTGGCCAGCTTCATTCGCCATCTTGTTTCAAAAGGGTTGCCATTTAAAAAAAATTAAATTTAAAATTCAAAATGAAGTATTAAAAAAGTGGAAAATGAAAAAGATTTTTTTTATGTGTTTGGCCTTGATACAAAGATTCCGGAGCAGTTTTTGTTTCTGAAAATTTGTTCTTTTGTTGACATCATAAAAAATGGTTTATTTATAGCACTTTGAATTTCTAGCATGGCTAACATTTTGAAACGATCTTGTATTTGTCACGCGATAACACACGTATTCGCCTATTTCGATGTAAGAAGGCATGTGGATAGTATACATCAACACCTCGACCAAGTTCGCTGGCCAGATTCATCAGCCATCTTGTTTCAAAATGGCGGCCATTAAATTAAAATATATATATATATTTAAAGTGAGGTGCAAAAAAATTAGAAATTGAAAAAGGTTTCTTTCTTAAGTATTTGATCTTGATATAAGGATTCAGGAGCATTTTTTGTTTGTCTTTACCTTAAAAAATGGCTCAGATATAGCAGTTTCAATTTCTATTGTGGGTGACATTTTGAAAAATCTGATTTTTTGCATGCAACAGCACTGCTATATATTAACCGATTCCGATGTGACTGAGCATGTGCACAGCAATTACTAAGGTCTCGACCAAGTTCACTGCTTAGCCTCATCCACCATGTTGTCTTAAAATGACAGGCACTTTAAGAAATTGCCGAATTTGGCAGCCAAATATAAGTTACTTTAAAGAAAAGCAGCTTGGATAAAGCTGACTAATTTCGCGAAATTCTCATTCATTATATTTATAAAAATTAGTATTGAATCTCCTATATTCGGTTTCCACTAAATTGAGCTTCGTGTGTTTGCATGATATAAGTTGGCTTTTTTTAAATAAGGATTATGAAAGCTACCTCTTCCTCCCGGCACTGGCCGGAAGGATTTTTTTAGATATAGAGGAAACAAAACCTGTTCCGGAATCTTTGTATTAAGGTCAAACACATATGGAAAAATCTTTTTCATTTTCCAATTTTTTGGCATCTCATTTTAAATTTAATTTTTTAAAAAAAATTTTAAATGGCCGCCATTTTAAAACAAGATGGCGGAAGAAGCTGACCAACGAACTCGGTTGAGTTATTTGTATGTACTATGTACACACCAAGGTACATCCAAATCGGTTCATAAATACGTCTGTTATCACGTGGCAAAAATCAGGGCGTTTCAAAATGTCAGCCACGCTAGAAATTCAAAATGCTATAACTCAGCCATTTTTTAAGATATAAGCGAAACAAAAACTGCTCCCGAATCTTTTTATCAAGGTCAAACACATAAGAAAAAAATATTTTTTCAATTTTCAATTTTTTGGTACCACATTTCCAATTTAAATTTTTCTTAAAATTTTAAATGGCCGCCATTTTTAAACAAAATGGCGGATGAAGCTGGCCAACGAACTCGGTCGAGACATTGGTTTGTACTATGTATAAACGAAGTTACATCCAAATCGGTTCATAAATACGCCTTTTATCGCGTGACAAAATTCAGGACGTTTCAAAATGTCAGCTTCGCTAGAAATTCAAAATGCTATAACTCAGCCATTTTAGGTAGCTTTCATTACAAAAAGCTACCTATTGCAGCCGTTCGGAGGAAAGCGATTTCAAAAAATTTTGGTATATTTTCATCGATCATGACCCCCAGACCCCGAAACCACCCTCCGTTCAAAAGTTGATATATATATATATATATATATATATATATCTGACCTTTGTCATACTGTAACTCTCGAATTTATGAACCGATTTGGATGTAATTCGGTATGTACATAGTACATACCAATGTCTCGATCGAGTTCGTTGGCCAGCTTCATCCGCCATTTTGTTTCAAAATGGCGGCCATTTGAAATTTTCTTTAAAATTTTAAATTTGAAATTTGGTACCAAAGAATTGAAAAGGGAAAAATATTTTTTTCTTATGTATTTGAACTTTATACAAAGATTCCGGAGCAGTTTTTGTTTCGTCTATATCTTAAAAAATGGCTGAGTTATAGCATTTTGAATTTTTAGCGTGGCTGATATTTTGAAACGTCCTTAATTTTGTCACGCGATAAAAGGCGTATTTATGAACCGATTTGGATGTAACTTCGTTTGTACATAGTGCATACCAATGTCTCGACCGAGTTCGTTGGCCAGCTTCATCCGCCATCTTGTTTAAAAATGGCAGCCATTTAAATTTTTAAGAAAAATTTAAATTTGAAATGTGGTACCAAAAAAATGAAAATTGAAAAAATATTATTTTCTTATGTATTTGACCTTGATACAAAGATTCGGGAGCAGTTTTTGTTTCGTCTATATCTTAAAAAATGGCTGAGTTATAGCATTTTGAATTTCTAGCGTGGCTGACATTTTGAAACGTCCTGATATTTGTCACGTGATAACAGGCGTATTTATGAACCGATTTGGATGTACCGCGGTGTGTGCGTAGTACATACCAATGTCTCGACCGAGTTCGTTGGCCAGCTTCATCCGCCATCTTGTTTCAAAATGGCGGCCATTTAAAAAAATTTTAAAAATTTTAAATTTAAAATGAGATACCAAAAAATTGGAAAATGAAAAAGATTTTTTTCGTATGTGTTTGACCTTAATACAAAGATTCCGGAACAGTTTTTGTTTCGTCTATATCTAAAAAAATGGCTGAGTTATAGCATTTTGAATTTCTATTGTGGCTGACATTTTAAAACGACCTGATATTTGTCACGCGATAACAAGCGTATTTATGAACCGATTTGGATGTTACTTGGTCTGTACATAGTACATACCAATGTCTCGACCGAGTTCGTTGGCCAGCTTCATTCGCTATCTTGTTTCAAAAGGGTTGCCATTTAAAAAAAATTAAATTTAAAATTTAAAATGAGGTATTAAAAAATTGGAAAATGAAAAAGATTTTTTTATGTGTTTGTCCTTGATACAAAGATTCCGGAGCAGATTTTGTTTCTGAAAATTTGTTATTTTGTTTATATCTTAAAAAATGTTTGAATTATAGCACTTTGAATTTCTGATATGGCTAACATTTTGAAACGATCTTGTATTTGTCACGCGATAACACACGTATTCGCCTATTTCCATGTAAGAAGGCATGTAGATAGTATACATCAACATCTGCGCCAAATATAAGTTACTTTAAATAAAAGCAGCTTCGATAAAGCTGACTACTTTCGCGAAATTCTCATTCATAATGATTTACTATTGATAAAAATTAGTATTGAATTTCCTATATTCGGTTTCCAATAATTGAGCTTCGTGTGTTTGAATAATATAAGTTGGCTTTTTTAAAATAAGGAATTTGAAAGCTACCTCTTCCTCCCGGCACTGGCCGGAAGGACTTTTTTAAGATATAGACGAAACAAAAAACGAAACAAAAAATGCTACGGTGTCTTTGTATAAAGGTCAAATACATAAGAAAAAAATATTTTTCCATTTTTAATTTTTTGGTACCACATTTCAAATTTAATTTTTTTTTTAAATTTTAAATGGCCGCCATTTTGAAACAAAATGGCGGATGAAGCTGGCCAACGAACTAGGTCGAGACATTGGTATGTACTATGTACACACCGAATTACATCCAAATCGGTTCATAAATACGAGAGTTACAGTATGACATAGGTCAGATATATATATATATATATATATATATTGATATATATATATATATATATATATATATATATCAACTTTGAACGGAGGGTGGTTTCGGGGTCTGGGGGTCATGATCGATGAAAATATACCAAAATTTTTTTAAATCGCTTTCCTCCGAACGGCTGCAATAGGTAGCTTTTTGTAAAGAAAGCTACCTAAAATTCTGCGACATATAACATAATTTATTTAATCAAGAATAAATTTTATTTCGTTAGTGGAGCATTGAAATTACATTTAAAATGCAACATATTATTATGTTACATAGATTATTCAAAAATAACTGGTTACAAAATTTGAAAATACTCTCTAAAAGCAAATATTGTAACAAGTAATATTTATAGAGTAAATAATATATTTATCTTCTATTTAGTGGTAATTATACATTTTCTGAATATTTTCGTGAAAAATATTGCAGAAAAGGGTTTTTCTATCTAATTAATGCTACTGGTTATTCTTACTGTGCTTCTCTTACATTCAAATAAATTTTATTACATATTACGTTTAAGTTTTTTGTTTTTAAACTGAAGGGTATTCGGTTTTTAAACAGCATAGTAGAAACTGTGTTTGAAATTTAAATATATCTGCGAGAAAGTTATTTAGCTTACAAAATTACAAATAAAACGCAGTAAAAGTACATTAAAATTTCAGAACAAAATGAGAGACTCATTAAACAACTTCTATTTAAAAAGAAATATATATATATAAAGGGTCTAGCCGGATAAGCATAGCGAATTGGCCCCCATGGCCGATGTTTGAAATAACATGCGTGGTAATAAGGCCCACCATGAGAATACAATACAGAGTGTTTTTAGCTTCTGACCTTGAATTGTCCTTGAGATAAGCAGGGAAGTATGCGCCGACGCTACTATTTTTCAAATACGTTTTTCTCGAAAACTAAAAAAAATAAAAAAATTAAACCAACGCCAATTATTGAAGAATATATTAGTTCACATTATATATTTTTTTTCATATTTTTACACAAATTTAACATAGAAAAATAAACAAAAATATTAAAAAAATATATTAATGTATTAATTTTATATTTACACCAACCAAAAAATTACACATAATGCTTAAAGTATGTACTTTTAAGAAAAAAAATCGTTAAAATCGAAGATGCGATTTTTGAGTTATAAAAAAATAATGCTGGCAACTTGCTAAAAATTTACGCAACTTTCCCTGTTTGCATTTGCAGAAATACGCTACTGTCTGCATTGGTCGTTTTCGTGACATTTCCACTCGGGCAGGATGCGCAGTGTGCCAAATTATGAGAATGTTTCTATACGTGCCACTTCCCTATAGGTTTGTTTCGTGTTTGTAAACATTCTGTTATTTTGTCAAACTGAGCATCCTTCTCGCGTAATAAAAATATCAAGTCGACGGTCTAGTCCATTGGTTTCCAACCTAGGGTACGCGTACTCCTGGAAGTACGTGACGGTCCCTGGGTGTACGTGAAAATAATATCGGGAATGAGAGAAATCACAAAAATGGTTTATAAATTCACAAAAACGTTAGAAATGACAATGGAATTTGAATCGATTTATTAATTAGTTGTGATTGATCGAAATTTATTTATCGTCTGCCAACGCTCAGTGCGAGCATTTTTGTGTAAGTTTAATTTCTAAAAAATGGCAACTTTCTTTTTTGTTGACATGTAATTTATTGTATTCTAAGAGTGTGAAACCAAGAGGGTTTATAATTAAACGTGTGATTCAGTTCACTTTGTTATTTATTAAGTGTTGTGAGTTATTGACGAGTTTGTGTTTATTTAATTTCAACCAGCGCACTACATAAGTTTTGGTCTGTCGAGACGGATATTGGATATCTTTGTTCTTTTTATAATCGAGTAATAGAACGAACTTAAGATGAGTTTCGTTTTCAAGAGTAATCATGTTATCGTTCAGAATTTGTGATGTGAAAATAAATAAAGAAGCTGCTTCATTCAAACATCGATACTTGTTACGGCTTCTCTTAACCTTGGCTGTCGCGCGCGCCTCCATGGCGCATTCTTCTGTAATTTAGGTTTGGCCGTTTGGCAACCTTTAAGAATAGTTCAGTTGTTTGGTTTTCGACGATCTCTGCGGACCTATGGTGCGTTCGTTGGATCAATAGTCTTCAAATAATGTATATAATTCTTCGAATAATGTATAAACTGTAAATAATATTCTTGTATATAAAGTAAATTAAATTAATAAGTGTAGTTAATGAACCAGCGACTATGAGTATTTCGCTACTCGCACCATTCGACATTCGACATTGGTCCGCTCACCGGAAATGGTTTTGGTTTTAATTTTTCGTTTACATTAATATTGTAGTTTAGTTGTTGTGAAATTACCTATTTAAATGACCACATTAGTGTCGTTAAACAGATCGAGGGGCTCGTTAAAAGCTCAACACACTAGACTAGAAAATCTACTAAATGATGAGACCGTTACGTGGTCAAAAATCAAAATCGATACAAAACTCAGGTTTCCAATAACATCGATTCGTTACGTACCGACTATTATATAACAGTTCCTGACGATCATGATATGATAGAAATCGACTCGTCATTAATGGAGTTGGAAGAACGAGTAGAACAGCTAGAGGTAAGTTTCAATCTATTATTAAATTCTGATCAAAATGAAACTAAAAGTCCTGAATTAAAATTTAGTAATTGTAAGATCAAATTGCCAGAAATACCACTTCCTCAATTTAGTGGAAAGTATGAGGATTGGAATATGTTCAAAGTCAAATTTAACAATATTGTTACGAATAATGAACAGCTATCTGAAATTCAGAAATTATATTATTTACATTCCGCATTAAAAAATGAAGCTAAACAATTAGAAACTCCAGAAGACACATTTGATTCATTGTTTAAAGCATTAGAAAATAGATTTGAGAATAAACGAATTATGGTGAATATACATTTAAAGGCTGTATTAGATTTCGAAAGAATTGCACACGAGTCATCTAAAGAACTAAGGCGATTAGTAGATGTTATATACAAAAATATCAGGGCTCTAACCAACTTAGAATTTGAGAGAAATAAACTCTCGGACATTTTGTTTACAACCATAATTTTAGACAAATTGGATAAGGAGTCGCGGAAACAATACGAATTATCAATAAACACATCTGAAGTCCCAAGCTTTGACAGTTTAAGGCAGTTTTTAGAAAAAAGAAGTCAATCGCTCGAAAGTATAAATAGAAACGTAACTAGATCAAAAATCAGTAGTGAAATAAAATCGAAATCTTTGTTAGTAAATTCGAGTTCTGAGAGGCAGTGTGTTATTTGTGATCAATTTCATCCTCTATATAAATGTAAGAAATTTCTTAATATGCAGTTTGGTGAACGATATGCTATGGTTAAAAAGCATAAGCTTTGCCTGAAATGTTTTTCGGAATCTCATTTAGTTTCTAATTGTGTGTCAAAACATATATGTAAACATTGTAAATCGCCTTCATCTCATAACACTCTATTACATAGAGATAAATCAATTGTTTCTAATAATGAATCTCGAAATCAAAAGGCAGAAAAGGAGCAGACAGTGGACCGGGGGGAAAGAAATGCGGCGCCTGACGTAGCAGTTTCGCAAAGTCTTTCAAATTGTTTTCCTTCTTCGAATAAAAGCGTCATTTTATCAACTGCAATAATTGAAAATAAAACGAGTAAAGGGAATTTTATTCAGGGAAGAAGTTTATTAGATTCTTGCAGTCAAATTAATTGTGTATCATTTGAGTTTGCAAAAAAATTGGGTTTAAAGAAAACAAAGGTTTTTGCTCCTATATCTGGGCTGAATGGCACAGCTACGACACTGAGTTATAAAATTGAAACTGTGATTTCAAATAAAAATAGGGATTTCACAAGGGAACTGGAATTTCTTTTAGTGCCAAAAATTACAAAAATAACCCCACTTTCGCCCATTCGTGTAGACATTTCTGATATACCCACAAATATCTCGTTAGCAGATGCTAAATTTAATATAAAAGGAAAAATAGATTTATTATTGGGTTCTCAATGCTTTTTTGATTTATTGAAATCCGGTCAAATTCGCTGCTCGTCACAAAACTTGTTATTTCAAGACACCGTGTTTGGATATGTAGCTAGCGGTGTTGTGAGTAATTCCGCAAACGATTCTCAATATTATGGTCTACTCACTCAAAATGAAAAAAATAGAACAATCCTTGCGACAATTTTGGGAAATCGAAAATATAAATGATTCCAGTTCGTTGCTTAGTGAAGAAGAGAAATTTTGCGAAAATCATTTTAAAACTACGCATTATCGAACTGCCACTGGTCAGTACGTTGTGAGCATGCCTATGGAGGATGCTACATTTTTAGGAGAATCAAAAAAAAAAAGACTCGATCAAGTTTGGCACCGATTAGATAGGGATTCGAACTTGCAACCTATGTATTCGGAATTTATGGACGAGTATAAAAATTTAAATCATATGGAGTTAGTGGAGGAATCGGAACCCGTTAAGGACTGTTATTATATACCTCATCATGGAGTTTACAGACCAGAAAAAAGTACTACACGCTTGCGTGTTGTGTTTAACGCGTCAACGCCAACGACGTCTGTTGTCATTGAATGACCTCCTTTTAAAGGGTAAAATTCCACAACAAGTGTTATTCTTAATTATGATTCGTTTTCGAAAACATAGATATGCATTCACTGCGGATGTAGAGAAGATGTATCGAATGGTATTAATTAATCCTTCGCAAAGAGACTTTCTTCGAATTTTGTGGAAGAACAATATTGACGCGCCAGTACAAACTTATAAGCTCAATACAGTGACTTATGGGACATCTAACGCTCCTTATTTAGCTACTCGTGCTCTTAAGCAATTAGCTCTAGATGACCAAAATACTTACCTCTAGCATCGTCAGTCGTATTGAAGGATTTTTATGTAGATGATCTTCTTTCCGGGGAATCAACTCTCGAAAAAGCTAAAATCCTTAAATTACAATTAATTCAACTTTTGAATCGTGGAAACATGAAATTGCACAAATGGTGTGCAAATCATCGAGAATTAGTTGAATCTCATACTAGGGTTGCCACCGAATATAGTTTTGATGAGCAACCAGATTGCACTTCAGTAAAAACATTGGATGTTCTATGGGAACCACAGAGTGACTGTTTTCTGTATAAATTGAAAATTCTTAACAAGGAATTTTATAGTAAACGAGATGTTCTATCTCTAATTTCAAAAATATTTGACCCGTTAGGATTATTTGGGCCTGTAGTAACAAGGGCTAAGATATTTATGCAGAAGCTCTGGTTAGCCAAAATCGATTGGAATGAGCCATTACCGGATTTTCTGGAGAGAGAATGGAATGACTTTCTATCCACCCTCTCAGAGTTAGAGAACTTAAAGATTTCTAGATTTGTTTTTCATGAAGATTGCATAATCATACATGGGTTTGCTGATGCCTCTTCGTTAGCCTATGGAGCTGCAATTTATGTTCAGTCTTTACCAGTTGAGGGATCTCCTGCTGCGCAACTATTGTGCAGCAAATCCAGAGTCTCTCCTATAAAAACAGTGTCGATTCCTCGCTTAGAATTATGTTCTTGCCTCCTATTAGCGAAACTAATCCATAAAGTTCTACCGTCACTGGACATTCGAATAGAAAATATCGTTCTCTGGAGTGACTCCACGATCGCTTGGATTAGAAAACCACCCCATTTGTTAAAAACGTTCGTGAGTAACCGAGTTGCCGCTATACAAGAACTTACAGACTATTACCAATGGCAGCATGTGACATCGGATAATAATCCAGCTGATGTAATATCTAGAGGACTGGACGCTAAGGAACTTTTAAATTGCAACCTTTGGTTTTGTGGTCCGAACTTTCTTCGTGACAAAATTCAGCATGCAGAAAATAATCCAGTAGATCTAGAAACAAATAATGACTATGCGTTAGAATTCAAATCAGTTCAGGACATTAACATCGCAGTTAAGACTGAAAATTTACTGTATAATTGTTTGTTTACTTTGACTAATGATTTTTTGAAATTGATTCGTATTATTAGTTATAATTTTAGATTTATAGAAAATTGTAAAAATGTTAAAGAAAAAAAAAGTGGTCCTTTATCAATTGATGAGTTGAAAAAGGCGGAAGTTGTTTTGATTAAACAGGTACAGTATTCTACATTTTCTGAAGAGATAAAACAACTGAAGAACGAGAAGAGCCTGTCAGGTAAAAGTCAATTAAAATTTTTGAATGCATATTAAGATTCTGCAGGAATTATCAGAGTTGGAGGTCGCCTAGACAACTCCAGTCTGACTTTTGAAAACAAACATCCTGTTGTTTTACCCCATAATAATAAATTAAGTGAAATTATATTTGAATAATTTCATAACAAGTTTTTCCATCTAGGGCCACAATCCTTATTACATCATGTCAGGCAAAAATATTGGGTAATAAATGGGCGATCTTAGCGCGTAAAACAGTTCATAAATGCATAACCTGTTTCAGAAACAAGCCAATAAGTGCGAATCAAGTAATGGGAAATTTGCCTTCAGAACGAGTAAACCCTAGCCCACCATTTAAAAAATGTGTGATTGATTTCTGTGGACCCTTTATGATTAAGTAAAAAAATCAGAGAAAGGGCAATTATAATAAAATTTATATTGCAATTTTTGTTTGTCTCGCCACAAAGGCAATTCATTTGGATATAGTAACAGATTTAAAATCTGAATCCTTTATTGCCACCCTGAAACGATTTTTCGCTAGAAGAGGTAAAAGCACAACTATAATGTCAGATAATTGAACTACATTTGTAGGTGCAAATAAAGAGTTGAAGAAATTACATGCCCTGGTATGTAAACCCGATGATGCTTTGTCTAATTATTTGGCCTCTGAGGCTGTTAACTGGAAATTCATCCCTCCTCGTTCACCCAATTTTGGTGGATTATGGGAGGCTGGTGTGAAATCCTTTAAATATCATCTCAAAAGAGTCTTAGGCAATTCTCGAGTCACACTCGAAGAGTTTTGGACATTAACCACAGAAATTGAAGCAATTTTAAATTCTCGACCTTTAGTCCCTTTGTCGTCAGATCCAAATGAAATTGAAGTCTTGACCCCTGCCCATTTTTTAATAGGCCGACCAATTACATCAATTCCTGAACCGGATTTGACCAAAATTAATGATAATAGGTTGTCTAACTGGCAAAAATTAACGCAAATGACCCAACTTTTATGGAAAAAATGGAACACGGAATATTAGGCTAATTTACAGCAGCGCACAAAATGGTACATTGAAAAAGAAAATCTAAAAGAAGGATGTATGGTCATCCTAAAGGAGGATAATTTACCTACTGGCAAATGGGCATTAGGTCGTGTCCTTGAAGTAATACATGGCTCTGATAAAAAAGTCAGAGTTTTACACATCAAAACAGCAACAGATATAGTTACGAGGTCCGTCTCAAAAGTGTGTCATATTCCATTAGATGATTGCTGATTTCTATTATCTTAAAACATTTAACTCATTGCATTATTATCATTATTATTGTATATTTTTATTTTGAACAGTTTATTATGTATATCAAGTTAAAATTGGGATAACAGAACGCAATTCTTTGCTTCAGTTTTCACATAGAATCTAAATCTAACTGTTACCGTATCTATATATTTTCTTTTATTAAATATTATAAACTTTGTTAAATTTATTAGTTTGCTATGTGTATTGAGTGCTAATTTTGATAATAGTCTTTTATGATATTCAAGTGTAACCACTGTTTGCATTATAATTTATCTAATTCTCAACTTTGAAAAACTTAAGTGTATATTATTGGAAGTAGCATATTTGTAATTTTTTTTGGAAACTAGTGTATATTGTTGTTAGAAATTTAATTCCTATTGTTTATTGTTATATTAAGTATTATTATGTTGAATGTTGACGCATGTCAACGGGGGCCGATATGTTACGGCTTCTCTTAACCTTGACTGTCGCGCGCGCCTCCATGGCGCATTCTTCTGTAATTTAGGTTTGGCCGTTTGGCAACCTTTAAGAATAGTTCAGTTGTTTGGTTTTCGACGATCTCTGCGGACCTATGGTGCGTTCGCTGGATCAATAGTCTTCAAATAATGTATATAATTCTTCGAATAATGTATAAACTGTAAATAATATTCTTGTATATAAAGTAAATTAAATTAATAAGTGTAGTTAATGAACCAGCGACTATGAGTATTTCGCTACTCGCACCATTCGACATTCGAAATCTTGGTGAGTGCTTTTTGTTAATATTATCTCATTATGACTGAATTTAAAGACATTTTAGTTAGAAAACGAGTTTTAAAAGCTACTGTAACTAAACTCGAAAATAATATTATTAGTTCGATAGATGATGCTGATTCTAGTCAGCTTGCTTTATTCGAAAATGAAATCGAAAAATTAAATGAGGAATTACATGAAATTTTTAATGCAATTTTTTCACAATGCAAAGAAGAAGATGTAGATAATTTTGTTGATGAGCAACAATCCGTACAGGATAAACTTGACAATCTTTGGTTAAGTGTTAACCGGAAAAACTCAAAATTTACTTTAAATGAATCGAATCAAAATAATAGCATTTCTAAATCTCAAATACCAGAAGTAAAGCTTCCAAAATTGACGCTTCCTACGTTTAGTGGTAATTTAGAAGAATGGATATCATTTTATGATTTATTTAAAGCTAGTGTGGATAATAATGAGAGTTTATCAGACTGTCAAAAATTGCAGTATTTGAAATCGGCATGTAAAAACAGCGCACTTAAAATTATTCAGAGTCTTCCAATATCTGATTCAAACTATAAGACAGCTTTAGGATTATTAAAGGAGCGATATTCAAATAAACGTGAGTTAATTAATGCATTAATTAATCAATTTATTGGAATGCCTTGTATATTGGATAATGCACAGTCTATTTTAGAGAGTGTAGATGTTATAAACGAATGTGTGCGTTCTTTAAGTGTACTTGAACAAGACGGTAGTGGATTTTCGGAAGTAATGATTGTTTATGTAATTACTAATAAATTAGATAAAAATACGAGATATTGATGGGAAAGAACATTAAAAAAGGTGGAGGTGGGAACTCTTGATAATTTATTATCTTTCTTGAAGGATCACGCTAGAACCCTTCAAAACAGCAAATCCTCAGTAAGGGAAATAAAGAAAGGTAAAGTAACGACATTGTTTTCTGCTAGTAATAGTTGTTGTGTATGCAAGGAATCACATCCGTTGAATAAATGTCCTAAGTTCTTGCAGTTAAGTGTACATAAAAGAATAGAATTGATTAGAAGAAACAACTTGTGTTACAATTGTCTTTTAGATAAACACCATGCAAAAATCTGTAAGAGTTTAAGTAAATGTAAAGTGTGTCACAAGCCTCACCATACAATTTTACATCTTCCGAGAGACCCGAAATCTTATTCAGATAGTGTAAATTAAACGCCGACTGGCCCTCTTTCTCCGAACGCACCAGAATTTCAGCCGAGACCAACTGAGTCATTAAATCAAACTTCTTGTACTAGCATCTTTGAATTTTCAAACAACTCTGTGTCGGGATTACATTCATTGCAAAATAAGCAAACTCTACTTTGTACAGCAATGATTAAGGTTCGTGACTCACTGTGTAATCTTGTAAACTGTCGCGCTTTGATGGATAGTGGCAGTTAAGCCTCTTTCATAAGTGAAAATTGTATGCGTAAATTACGTTTGCCAAGGCAATCTACTAAAGTACAGATTACATGTTTAGGTTCTTATAATGCTGAATCTAATGAAGAGGTAAATTTAAATTTTACTCCCCATTTTAATTCTGAAGTGAGATTTGCCACTAGAGCATTTGTGATAAAACGAATCACATCATGTGCCGTATAGTTCTATTCCTTCAAATATTGTGAATAATTTAAATGATTCAGTTCTAGCAGACCCAATATTCTTTGAATCAAGACCAGTAAATATCTTATTAGGTGTGAAAGTTTTCTTTACATTTCTTAAAGGGAAAGTTATAAAAAGAGAAGAAACTCTACCCTTCGCCGTATGTTATAAACTTTGTTGGATAATTACGGGAACTACCTCTTTTGATACAAGTCAACGTACATTTTCTGTTAATAATATTCAATTACAACTAGATGATTTAGTTCAAAAGTTTTGGTCTTTAGATTCCATTCCTGAGCTAGTTCGAATTTCAAAGGAAGAACAAGAATGTGAAGACCATTTTAAGAGCAATTATTTTCGAAATAGTTCTGGAAGATTTGTTGTGAAACTTCCATTTAAAGATTCTCCATCGCAATTAGGTGATACTAAGGAATTAGCCATACAGCGATTTCGTTCTTTGGAACGTAAACTTTCAAAACAACAGTCTATTTATAAAAACTATCGTGAGTTTATGAAGGAATATTCGGATTTGGGTCATATAGAACGGATATGCAAATTGGAAAGGGTCCCTGCATTATTTGTTTTTTATTTACCTCGTCATGCGGTAATTCGTGAATCAAGTTCGACGACAAAATTAAGAGTTGTTTTTGATGCCTCTGCTAAATCTACCTTTTGTGTGTCCTTGAATGATATTCTAATGGTCGGAACCCGTATACAACAGGAACTTTTTCCAATTCTTTTAAGATTTAGAGTTTTGCCTATTGTTGTACGAGCAGATATAGAGAAGATGTTTAGACAAATCTTGATTAATCCAGAAGATAGAGATTTTTTATGAATTTTTTGGAGAGTATCCGTTAGTGGAATATTGTTTAACAACAGTCACTTATGGTACGGAATCTGCCCCGTTTCTGTCTACAAGAGCTCCTCATCAGCTTGCCTTAGATGAGAAAACCTTCAAATTCAAGCCTTTTGTGACGCGTCTGAAAAAGCATATTGTGCAGCAATATATATACGTTCAGTTTCTCAGAATGAGACAATCACCGTAAATCTTTTGACATCTAAAACTAAGGTCGCACCCATTAAGACTCAGTCAATCCCAAGGTTGGAGCTTTGTTCAGCTCTTCTTTTGACAAATTTGCTAAAAGTTGTTTTGGATCACTTAAGTCTCAAGGAGAGTGAAGTATTTGCGTGGACTGAATGTAAGGTTGCGTTGGCATGGCTTTCTTCAGAGCCTCATAGATGGCAAATCTTTGTAGCAAACCGTGTTGCTAAAATCCAAGAAACACTGCCTAATATTTCGTGGAATCATGTTCGCGGGCTTGAAAATCCAGCTGGCTGCGGAACAAGAGGTATGCTACCATCGGAATTAGGGAATTGTGAGCTATGGTTTCATAGTCCTAAATGGTTAAGAGAGCCATGGGATAAACCGTCTAACGAATCATTTGAAGGCAAGGATGTACAAGAAAGTATCCTAAAGGAAGAAAAAAGGAATTGTTTTGTAAATATTTCTAAACTTAATGATGATCATCTGATTTTCAGATATTCTTAATGGAATGGAATCGTCGCGTGGTGCTTATGATTTGTAGGCAATGCAAGAAAGTCGTTATCAAATCGAGTAAATGATTTTGTCTCAGTCTTAGAGCTTTCAAATTCCACAACGAAAATTCTGAAAATAGTCCAAAACGAGTGTTTCCGTGATGAAATACCTGATTTAAGTCATCACAAATCTTTAAAATTTTCAAGTAAACTGTTATCTTTAAACCCATTCCTGGATCAAAATTGTATTTTGCGTGTTGGTGGAAGATTGAGCCATGCTAATGTCTCAGAAGATTGGAAACACCCAATATTATTGCCTAAGACACATCATATAGCTGCATTAATTATCAAACATTATCATATAACTTATTTACATGCTGGTCCACAGCTTCTTTTAGCTGTTCTTCGAACCAATTTCTGGATTTTAAGTGGTCGAGATGCAGTAAGAAAAATAGTGAGGAGTTGCTTAAAATGTTTTCATGCTTCACCATCTGTTGGCACTCAAATGATGGGGGATCTTCCAGCCATACGTGTTAGGCCAAGTCGTCCATTCTCAAAGACTGGAATTGATTATGCCGGCCCATTTATGTGCAAGGAGAGAAATCGTAGAAATATCAAGTCGTTTAAGAGTTATATTGCTATTTTTATTTGTTTTTCAACTCGTGCTATTCATATTGAATTGGTTTCGGATTTGACAGCTTCCACATTTTTGGCTGCTCTAAAAAGATTTGTTGCCCGTAGAGGTAAACCAGCTGAGTTGGTTAGTGATTGCGCAGGAAATTTCAAGGGTGCAATAGGGAACTGCGTGAGTTATACAATTCCGTATCCTCCATTAGTAAGGATCAAACATTACAGAATTATGTGGCTAATGAAGGTATCACCTGGAACTTTAATCCCCCTTCTGCTCCACATTTTGGTGGGCTGTGGGAAGCTAACATAAAATCTGTGAAATATCATCTACGTAGAACAATGGGAAATTCAATATTTACAATTGAAGAATTCTCTACAATATTGTCACAAATTGAAGCCTGTTTGAACTCCAGACCTTTATGTCCTCTGTCGAACGATCCAAGTGATCTACAAGTCCTGAAACCAGGTCATTTTTTGACTGGTGCTGCCTTGACGGCTATTCCAGAACTTGACGTTTCTGAAATTCCCCCTAATACACTTCGTCGTTGGCAATTGACCCAGAGAGTATTTCAGCACTTCTGGAAGCGATGGAGTGGTGAGTATTTGTCTCAACTCCAGCAACGTCCCAAGTGGTTGCGTGCGATAGCAAATTTAAATGTTGGTGACTTAGTGCTAATTAAAAATGAACTTCTTACCCCTCTTCAGTGGAAGTTAGGATGAATTATTCAGACATTTCCGGGCCATGACGGTCGTGTGAGAGTCGGCATAGTAAGAACTGCTGCTGGAAATTTTAAACGAGCGGTTCATAAACTCTGTCCTTTGCCCTTTCATAAACATATATTGCTACTTTTATTTGTACCCCTTGAAGATTTCAAGGCCGGGGGTGTATGTTCGAAATTTATTTATCGTCTGCCAACGCTCAATGCGAGCATTTTTGTGTAAGTTTAAATTCTAAAAAATGGCAACGTTCTTTTTTGTTGACATGTAATTTATTCTATTCTAAGAGTGTGAAACCAAGAGGGTTTATAATTAAACGTGTGATACAGTTCACTTTGTTATTTATTGAGCGTTGTGTGTTATTGACGAGTTTGTGTTTATTTAATTTCAACCAGCGCGCTACAGTGATAAGAATATTACTAATGAAAAAAGCATGTTTTCGTTATCTAACTGAGTGTAGGGTGATGAATAGGGGGCGTGTTTATAAGAAATGGGGGTACTCCGAAATGAAAAGCCTAAGACAGGGGAACGTAAAAGAAAAAAGTTTGGGAAGCGTTGATCTAGACGATTGTGCAGGTGAAGCTGAATAGGGGTTGTAAATATATATGGTTATCAACTTTTTGGCAATTTTGGACACCGTCCCAACCTTCCGATATCATACGTTATCATTCCTTGAATCCCCTACCCCTAGTAACATTGTTATAAGTGTCTAAAAATTCTTTTTATTTTTACAATTTTTTTCCTTATTTTTCTTTTTATAAGTTTGCAATTATATACAAATGTGGTTGTACATTTTTTATTCGCATATTTTACTGATTTAAATGAACAGAAGTATTTTCATAAAATGTCACTGTTATATAAGAAATAACTTTATATCAAATAACATTTTAAAGAAATACTTATTATTTAAAAGTTTTTAATAATAGCTCTTTGTTACATAATGCATTGAACATAATGCATTGAATGCACTTCGCCCTTGCACGGGGCTAAATAGAACGTCTTGTAAATCAGGTGGGCAACATTCTTCCCCATCTTTTACTAGCAAAAATAAAAAGTATCATTTCGAATCTGGTTTCTCAAACAACGAATTATATACGCATATGGCAGGAGAATATTATTTCATATGGGTTATTCCATATTTTGGAATGAAATGTTTTATAATCATTCAATGGTTTTAATAATAAATTTGTATTTTCGTAAAAAGAAGAAGATATACTTAAAAAAATTAAGATAACAGATGTAAAGAAAAATATACTAAAAACGTAAATTTGGGTTTGATCAAAAATGATAACGATATCGACTGACAAAGTCGCCTGCCCCTACAGATATCTTCCAAAGTCAAGTGCCAGAACCACCCCCCCACACACACACACTCCCCTCTAAAGTGATACCTTATTTATGTACACTGTACAGTCCCATAGCTTTCTCCTTTGTGGAAGTCATCGTAGGCAAATGTTATCATTTTGTTTGTCAGTTCTTGATATTATTACGTGAGAAAGATGCGCAGTACGGCAGGATAACAGAATATTTACAAACACAAAACAAACCTATAAGGAAATGGTATGTATAGAAAAATTCTCTTATTTTGGCGCACTGCGCAACCTGCCCGAGTAGAAATGTCATGATCCGACTAATGCATTGATAGTAGCGTATTTTCTGCAAATGCAAACAGGGAAAGTTATGAATATTTTAGCAAGTAGCTAGAATTATTTTTTTATAACTCAAAAAGCGCATCTTCCCTTTTAACGAAGTTTTTTTTTTCTTAAAAGTACATACTTTAAGCATTATGTGTAATTTTTTGGTTGGTGTAAATATAAAATTAATACATTAATATTTTTTTAATATTTTTGTTTAATTTTCTATGTTAAAATTTGTGTAAAAATGTGAAAAAAAAATTAATGTGAACTAGTATATTTTTCAATAATTGGCGTTAGTTTCATTTTTTTAACTTTCGTAGTTTTTGAGAAAAACGTATTTGAAAAATAGTAGCGCCGGCGCATACTTCCTCGCTTATCTCAAGGACAATTGGAGATTAGAGGCTAAAAAAACTCTATATTGTATTCTCATGGTGAGCCTTATTACCACACATGTTATTTCAAACATTGGCCGTGGGGACCATTTTGCTATGCTTATCCGGCTAGACCCTTTAGAAGTCGAAATGTTTGTAGTGATATAATTATTTTTTTTTACAGATTACAATATTCTACACTTACAAGGAGAGGGTCCGAGGTTGGTCTTACCAAATGCGATGAACATTTGTGTTTCGATAGAGTATAGTATTATATAAATATATGACCGCCATAACGAGCAACACCCAGGGGGGGGGGGTCTTGAGAAAATAAGTCTCAAAGTTTAAGCTACAGTTTATAATCGGATAAATGCTCATGTTTGGCAAGCGCTTTGTAGCGTGGTCGGCAGCATGCTGGATTTGAGTTTTTTCTACCCGGGATCAAATCCGGGTCGGACTCGTTTTACAGAACGAAAGTTTTTATCAATAATTTTGAACCGCAATTAAAAAAAAAATATGTATAATAATTGAAATTTACCAAAAATATGAATTAAATGTATATTCTGTTGCATATAAGTGCTTTTTTTATCTACTAAATTTTGCACGTTTTATATATATAATAGTAAAAAACCCCGCATATTTATATGTCTATAGAACAGAAATTTTTGTTGTTATTTAAAATTAGTTACAGTTATTTCAATGAATATCTACAATTTTTAATAGAGAAATAAATTAAATTAAGAACAAATATATTATTTTCATTTCGTTTCCTCATTTAAATACTTCAAATATTTTATGGTTTAAAAAATCTGCTTTTATATTTTTCATATGATTTTTTAATGTCTGGGATTCTTGATTTTTAATTAGAATAACTGTCTACATAGTAATTTCTTTCTCATTTTTTTTTTCTTGTTTAATATTTTTATATAATGCGGTCTAATTATATAAATGCAATTTTAAGTGCGAATCTTTGCATGGTTATAATATATTTAATGAAAAGTAAAGAAAAAAAATATAAATAATAATAATAACAACCTAAAAAAGAAGTTCATAGGAACTTTTATAAACCATAACATTAAGCTAATTTAAAATTTATTTACTGTTATGTACATAAATAAGCTACTACTTTTCACAGTGAAATAAATGTATCGTTTTTACCAACTAGCTTTTTAACTTTTGAATTTTTTAAATCTTGGATTCTTATAATTATAGTTATAATAACTGTCTTTGTGCTTGAAAATAAGTTCTTAAAAGATACTGAACTGCTGAAAATAGTTATTACGTAGTTAATAATTACAAAACCAAAAATCTGAAAAAAAAGTCATATTAAGAATTTAAAAAAGTATTAAAAAAAAAGTCATGAAATATTCGTAATACTTTCATATAGAAACAAACTTAAAGAAATATAATTATTCACACATTTATATCACGTGTTTTAATTTATTTCTCTGTGAAAAATTGTAGATTATTCATTGAAATAAGTTTAAATAATTTTAAATAACAACAAACAATTTCTGGTCTATCGACATATAAATAGGCGGGTTTTCTTTTCATTATATATTTAAACATGAAAAATTTCGTAGTTAAAAAATCACTTATACGCTACAAAACATACATTTAGTTCATATTTTTGGTAATTTTTAATTATTATAGAATATTTTTTCAATTGCGGTTCCAAAATTATTGTTAAAAATTTTCGGTCCGAAAAACAAAGCCGAGCCGGGTTTCATCCCGCGTAGAAAAAACTCAAATCCAGCATGCTGCCGACCACGCCACGGAGCGCTTGCCAAACATGAAATTTATTCGATTATAAACTGTAGATTCAACTTTGAGACTTATTTTCTCAAGACCCCCTGGAGGTTGAGCTTTATGTCTGTCATATATTTATATACTAACTATACTATATCGAAACACAAATCGTCATCGCATTCGGTGAGACCAACCTCGGACCATTTCCTTGTTGGTGCTGTTTCATATGAATCTGAAAAGAAAAAAATCTATTTATGACTGATTTGTTTTTAACTGAATACCATATTTAAATGTAATAGATAGTTTAAAACCATTACCAGCATTGCAATCCGTAAAATTAGTGTAAAAAACAATTGCATTAAAGAAAATTATTTATTTCATTTACAAAAACTGTGCCAATTTTGGAACACTAAGAAATTAAGGAATACAAGAATACACCCAGCTTGAATAAAATCAATTTTTAAACGTGGAATAGTAACAAAAATGAATATATATTAGAATATTTTAAAGATCAGAAGTTAAAAAAATATTTTTATTACAGAAGAATAGGAATTTTTGAAACAACACAAAATTGTTGCTTTGTTCGAACGTCTTTAAAACATTCCTTGTAGAATCTAATCTTTCAACTGCTACACATTCTAGTTAAACATTGCCGTGCAGTTTTTGCGTAGTAATCGTATTTTATTAAACATTTATTTAAACCGCTATATCCAATTGAATCTTGTACTTCGTACATGCGTATTATAGTCGAGGTGTGTTTAAGTCTAACTAGACCAAGCTGGTTTGTCGATGATTAGAATCAATATATGTGCCAGGTATTTTAGATTGCACTGTCCAGTGTCCAACCCCAATACAAATAAAGACAACCATAATTTCTCAGAAATCATGGAACAATGGTATCCATTTTGATTTTGATCCATGTAATTTGTTCCTACCATTGACACTTTAAACTGAGATATTATATTTGGTTAATGACTTTTAATTACTTTCAATTACTTTTTATCATTAATTAGACAATTATATTGCTTTTACTCAAGAAATAACTCTCTGCATGCTTGTACCAGAGGTAACTACATTATTACCTTTCCATCTTATGATTATCAAATTTTGAAACTTATCCAAATAATAGTCATGAAATCCATTGTTCTGTTTTTATCAAGTAATTTTACATTTTCTGGAAGACAATCTTCCGCACGATTCATAATGTTAATCTTGCTTTACTATTTCATTTGGATACTTCATCATAATTTCATTCTGATAGAGCCAATACCTAAAAATAACAAAAACTATTTTTACAAAAATTTATAAATAAATTATAATGCGAAAACAAAGCTATATATATATATATATATATATATATAATTACAGATCATCATCTATTTCCAAATACTAAAATTAAATTAACAAATTTAGTTACAATTCATAACACTGACATTATACAAAATATCGATGGAACCTTTAACTAGTAATACAGAATCAAGCACATGCGGACGATTAATCCATATAAAACATATGAAAATCATCTAAATTTTGATAAAATATCCTGTTAAAGACAAAAGATACAAATAACCAGCTAAATAATGTTGGAACATTAAATGACATATCGTAAGCAAACAATAGATCAAATGGATGGATGAAACCGGAAGCTTATATAGCATTTCACTTTTTCAAGTGTACCTAAATTACATATATAAGCAAAAACATAGTCGATTTCTGTAATAAAATCCAGCAATAAGCTAAAAATTGAATTCCATTATGTACCCAATCGACTATACACCAAAAAGTATAAATCCACCATGCCAAATAAATTGAATTAAAAAAAAATTATTAATCAATGCAATCCGCTACAATGAACAACATGAAAAAAAGTTAACAATTTAAGTCAAAGACATACCCAGCAAGGGCATATTACAAACCAAACATTTAACCAATATTAGCACAGCAAAAATCCCGCCCAAATAACTGGAACAGTCAAAAGCGAATCTCCACAGTTGCCACTGAAAATATTCAGATTCTTAAAATATAAGAATTATAATTGACATATAGTCCATATAATAAAATATATTACATGTTATTCTAATGATCCTGGAATAAATTATTACAATAAGTAGATAAAGAAGTATATGTTTAAAATTAAACAACTAATAATTAAGAGACATAATCTAATATAATAGAGGATGGCAACATTATTATATTAGAATTGAATAAATAATTATTTAATGCTGCCATCTTGCGGAACTTCATAAAGTTAAAAAAATAGTAATGTCTATATATGAATACATTTATATCTAATATAAGTAGTTATAATTTATAGCGGTGACATCTAATGTAGATTACCAAATATAACTGTAGAAAAAATGCTTATTTAAAATATTGCTAATATTTGAACCTATTAAATCAATTTAAGACGGCACAACAATATTATTCTAAAACAGCTCAACAGAATATCGATAATAATCATTTAACATCTTTAATATACTGCGTTATATATATATATACCCTATATATATAAAATCCTAATGAAACGAATTTATGAAACGAATATATGAAAAGCCTGAAATGTATCGATTCTTTGAAACGACCGATTAAACAACAGATTTTGTTTCACGGCGATTTCTCCTAAAATATGGAATACTTTGCGATGAAATTAACACCAAAAATCGGTGTTGATTCACAGATCTCAAAACTGGTATTAGAATTTTTAAATTCGAATTAGTTTTTGAAATATTAATTTTTTTCTAATTTTAAATACATTTTTTCTAATGATGGCAACTCAAATTTTAATCATAACAGATTTTTTTTTTCATAATTCAGAAAAGGTTAGTATTATACCACAGTTGGGCCTCCTTTAAATCTATGCTAAGAACAATGCTTTTTTTGTATTTCGTTATCATTTTATTAAATACAAAACTTTCATTTAAAAATGAGACATTTAAATTGATGGCTTTCACTTCTTAAAAAAAACAAAACGAAAAGATAAATATTAGACACATATGTCATATACGCACCGAGGTACCTATTTGGCGCACAAATGGCATTATTTTGATAGACATGGTAACCCGGCTATTGTTGTTTATTTAATAATAAATGTATATTTACTTTTATTTCTTTTTTAAATTTATATAAATTATTTTGTTCTATAGTAATTAATTATTTTTTTGCTATTTCCTTTTGAAAATAATATAAAATAATTAAAAAATACGGTACAATGTAGTAGTTATTCCGTCACCCAATTTCGCAAATTATATAAATCGCCAAACCACTCGCCAAATTGTACAGATTGACAAAATTTTTATTTTAAATAACGAAAGAACAAATAAATTAGTATAACATTAATAAATATAAAAATAAAACGTCAAAATAAAAATCACTTGATGACGTAAACACGTGTAACTTGCTAAAAGTCAAGTGAATGTGACATTTACGATCAAGCATTATTGACATTTAATCTTATAGTTCGCGATAGATTTGTTTGCCGACGGGATAAGTAAGTAGTACATAAATACATATGTAACTGGTATTCGAAAACGAGCTTTCGCCAAATTTTCGTAAAAAAAAAAATAAAAATAAATAAAAAATCATGCCAAACATGCGGTGCGTATATGAGATCTGGCGAAATATTAAATTATGTAACAAACCATGACATTTAATTTCAACTTCAAACCAATGTTTTAATTTACCACTCGAACAATAAAAAAAAAAAATGCTAACTGGCGAGTTGTAAAAAAAGATATTGGCGAGATTTGCACCCGGCTTTTTTTTCTTTCGGCACAGATGCGCGATTTTTTTCTGACGCCAATGTCATATACGCAACGGGTACTTAACTGGCGCCAAAGTATCGTTATTTTGCTTGATATGGTAAGCCGGCTGTTGTTGTTTTTGCTGTTGATGCGTTTCCCAAATTGGCGTTGGGAAAAAATCGCGCAAATAGGGGCACATATGGCATATATGACATTTGTTACAAACTTTCTTATGAAATGCGAAGGAATCAGGTCTTATTTCTTTATGGCATTTGATGACTTGAACTATTATAATATAGATGAAATGATGGGGATAGAATAATATTTGGCGATTTATCACCTGTGCCTGTGTAACATTAAAGTATCAAAATGGCACCTAGAGTATAAAAAGCAATGTGTTCCGCTCGGAACTGTTGATGATAGTCATATGATTTAGGCTATTGTTATATAGATTGTTTTAAAATATCGGTTGGCAAAGACTCTGAATGCTTAATTCATTATATATATATATATATATATATATATATATATATTTGTTGCATGTTGCTGTCGACTTTTGTGACATTCAAGAGATACTCGTTTATATCTAAGTAAATGTAGTTTAATAATCAATGCCAACCGTCCGTTATCATGAGAGAACCGAGGTGCTGTCGTGGTGGCGAATTAGACGACAGGCTCCATAATCATTGAAAGAATTTCCCATGGAATAATTAATAGAGAGGCATCGTAATTTAAACGGTGTTTATTTGGCAGACACATATCGTAACATTTCCAGTAGCTTAGCTTATTCATCAACTCTCGAATAATCACTGATCCAATTCATAATAAACTTAAGATATTAAAAGTATTAGAATCTACACATTAAAAGTCATTCACCACAAGTGACGTGGATTTAAACAACCGAAAAACGTAATAAACTTTCTCTCCTCTTCGAGGCAACAATATAAATACTCAAAGAAACACAGCGCATACGGATACATTACCACTGAAAGAACAAATCTCATAAAAGTAGCCTGAAGGACGCGATGAGATGCAGAATACGATATGACTTAGCTCCGGAAAGGGGGGAAAGCACGCGTGACGACGATGCGAACTCTTTAGCCTCGGCGTCAGAATCATTACGCAAACAAACGTTGGTGGGAGGCTGTCCATGGAAGTATGGGAAATAAAATATCAGAGAACAAATGATATTAAAAATATTCGAAACAAAAAGAATTTAGTTTTAGAATAAAATGAAAAATGTTATTTAATGGGTTTTATAAGATTAGACGAATGGATTAAGGTTTTTAGAATAATAAAAGAATACACATTTAAAGCATGGAAAAAAGATAAAATGTATTTAACATATTATTAAAGCAAAGTACGAAAGGTGTAAATATTAAGAATTTGGAATAGTTTTACTTTTGGAATTACATTTGGAATAGTAGATAAAAGGGCGAAAATTTTTATTATTACATATATCTAATTGGAAAATATGTACAGAGTATTTATAAGTTAATCTGCTTTAATTATTAATTAAAATATGTAACAAAGAACAGTCAAAGCTTTTTTTTTTTATATTTTTCATAAACATATTTTAACTAGTATTAACCCGAGAGTAGTCGCGACATTTTTTAGAACGTTAGTAGTCGCGTTCGGTCCATTTGCCGCCGTTACCAGCAGGCCGAAAACGAAGGGGAAACTTGCCGGTGTTATCAGATGATCGAAAACGGATAATGTAGGGTGAAAATATTGACTGAACTTTAAAAGATTACAGCAATTATTCATTTTACAACATTTTACAGCAATTATTTATTTCGCTTAAGTATATATTCAGTTGGCTACTAGATAAATGTTTTTAAAACTCTTTCTTCGTTTTGCGTAAATACTTAAAAGTAAATAGTAAATGATTTGATTGAATTTCTGATGTTACTATGAATCAATAATTGGTAGGAAAACATTTACTAATATGAATCTAAATTCATGATAGGGGTATTTTTATTTATTTATTTATTTTATCTTTTTTTTTTTGGAAGGACAGAATCAGTAAGGTAGATTTTTTTTATACTCCGGCACTCTATATCCATTTAATGAAATAAAATTAATAAATTAAGCAACAATATTACACTGACATTAAATTGAACAATTAAACTGAAAATAAAAATGAAACCTATGCCATCCAACAGAAAATCAAATGCATCACCACTAATTCACCAGCATATTGCGGACGATTAATTCATTTAAAACATATGAAAAACCATCAAATTTGATGCCATAAACAATTAAAGACAATATATATATATATAAACTTTCTGTACAATAATACCATTGAAAAATAAGGAAATGACCAATAATTATGAAATCACAAATACCACATAAACCAAATATTATTAAAAATGTATAATTATATATATATATATATATATATATATATATATATATATAATAACGAAAAAGGTAAAAAATACTTAACTTCGAAATTGTAAATGTAAATGTTGTAACTACGTTTTATTTATTTATTTATTTTGTGGGGTGTCTGTGTGTGTATGATGGGGCAGAGGAGGGGGGGGGGCTCTCGAGATTTTGTGATTAACTCCATTTTTCAAATGAAAATGCACGATTTGTAGTTTTTCTACTTATTTCACGGTGGGAGCAGCATCCTTGAATAAAAACTCTCGATACGAATTTCGCTCATATAAAGTAAATAATAAATAAGTTATTGAAAATATATATTTAATTTAAATATATTTGCAATTGTAAATTTAAATCCTAAGATGGATAAATTAGTTTAATTAACAGAATCACTGAAAGGTTCATCTTAATAGGGATGAATTTTACAGAAACTATTTAATTAAAATGAATATTCAATTGTACATTTCATAATAAGGTATTAATGTTATAATTTATTGTTTTATAATAACGTTCATTAAATTAATAAAAACAATAAGAAAATTTTCTCCGAAACTATAAATATGCAGAAATAATTTAATTTAAATGAACTTTCTCTCATATTCTGGAAAACATTATTCTGAAAAATAGTTTGAACAATTGATGTAGGATAACAAATTTAAATTTGCTAGATACTGTCCCCAAGCCTCTATTGGATTTCAATAATAATTTCTGCGGCATTGTTAAACAAAATGTGTTTTTACTTACAGTATGAAATTTAAAAATAGATAAATTTTATAAAAATACTTAAAATATTTTTTTTTTAAATCATAGTATAAACATTCACTGAATTATCCAAAAGAGATTTTTATTTGCGTAATTTCTAACCTACATTATAAAATTCTCATTATTTTTCTTATTGTACAAATAAATTATATGTATGTTCTTCGCAAATATACACACTACATTTCTGAGAAGATTGTTTTATCTTTCGA
Source organism: Maratus speciosus (assembly GCA_963932465.1). NCBI lineage: Eukaryota > Metazoa > Arthropoda > Arachnida > Araneae > Salticidae > Maratus > Maratus speciosus. The sequence continues at coordinate 373,082,803 of OZ010788.1, read as the reverse complement.
ATTTGTTTTATTGTACAAAAACGATACTTTTCAGATTTTGGATATACGGCAGTTTTTTTACTGATTCCCTCCAAAATTATCCTCTCTCTTTTTTTTTTTTTAATGGTTTTGCAGTATTATTGTCTGTTTTCTTTCATTTATATGTTCCGGTAATAAATGGAAAGCAAGTTCTTTCAAATAATGATGATGAATTTCTCTTTTTTTCCCATATTTAAATAATTATCGATTTGAGAATTTATTCCCGCAATATTTGACAATGAAAAAAAAAAAGTGACCATTCATCATTTTTTTGTGCGAACTGACTACACAACTAATATAATAAAACAATTTTAAGTCACATTCTAAAAGTAAAAAAAGTACTCTTTGAACGAATAAAATAGCAGAAGGAAAGGAAGACAAAATAACAACAGACAGAGAGTCCGTACTTCGAAGAAACCTTCCCCACAGATTTCGCGGAAATGGGAAAAGATGAACACGAGGGGGAAAAATTCAACTAACGTAAGTGGTCGCAACGCGGTCATTTAGACCGATTGAAACTTAAGAATGCGATAAAATGCAAAGAAATAGCAGGAATGACTTGCAATTTTACTACACAAGAGTGTGAACACTCAAGGTCAGCTACACGGAATTTGGGTATCGTAACTTTAACGGGAAATGAGTTACAGGAAGATAACGAATTTCGGGCGGGGAAAAGACCAACGCGCGGCTATTAACGGGTTAAAATAATTATAAAAATTATTATATGTAACCATAATCTAATCTTAAGATGTGAATGTCCATATTCATCAACTTATTATGAGTTGAATTAAAAAGTAGTTTCTTCAAAAAATCAATCCCTTATAAAACACAAAGAAAATTAAGAAGCATGAACCTAAAAAATAAACATTTTTACAAAGTAAAGATAAACCAAGCTTAATCTGTGTAATAATGTTTTACTATATTAACGGCATTTTTAACTGTTGAGATTTCTTATGCACTAGATCGTTGTTTCATATCTTTCTTGTCATTTATATACATCCATACACATTTTTTTTTATTCAACATGAGCCATTCCTTTATTAAGCATCCCATTTAGCTTCTAAGATATCGTTTTTATTTAGGTAAAAAAATATAACAGCAATAATTTTATCACCAGACATCACAGATATTTACCATATCGTTTACAGAAATTATTAAGTTACAGAAATTATATACAAAATTGTATGCTTTTTACATCATTTTATTCAATTCATTGCTTTAGATAATATGTCATCTTAATATTAAATAAAATTTTCAAGACAATTAAAAGTACTTTTTCATAACACATCACCATACTTCGTGGGCACACATGAGTATCCAAATAGCAAAAATTCAAATCTCTTGCGATTGAATTCTGTAAACCTAATATATTTTTTTAATGCATTGCGTTCTCTTTTAATTATCATTTAAATATAATATGTAAATACACAGATTTTAATAAATAGATGTAGATAGATAGAAACAAATCGCTATATGGGCAATTATTGTAGATGATTAAAAATAGATGTATTTTTATTATTTGGCTTCGTGTATTTGCTTTATTTTTGCATAAGAGTAATAATGATTTTATATCGTTTTTACATGTTTATATTCTTTTTAATTATTTCTTTGAAAAAGAAAAATGTATTCCGGTATAGTAATTATTATTTATTTTGCTATTTGTATAATTCATTAATGAAATTTCTTTACAAATTCTTTCATTAATCATAATTCGAGCATAACATATATAATTTACAAACGAAGAATTACAGATACAGACAATACAGACAGATATGCAAGTGGTATTTTTCATTGGGAAATAAAGAAACCAGCAAAAGCAATTATGGAACGTGATATATTAACGTAAGTGTAATTCTAGCGTGTGCCTGCATCATTTAGAGATTTTGCTTAATGTTTTATTGTAGCAAACTGCTGAAAGGAATATTGGGCTTTGTTGATGAGAAAAGTTTCAATGTATTGTAATTAAGCACGTTCTCCTGGGTATGGAAATATATATATATTTTTTTTTTACTTTTATCCGACAAATGTGATGTATGGATCTTTGTAAAGATTTTGAAGAAACATACAAATTACCGTTATAAACACAAAATAAGCGAATGTGCTTTGACTATTTTAATAGAAATGGCGCATTTCCATAATAATACTTGACATGTGTAATTTCTTCTAATTTAAAATATGACCTTTCATAAACAATTTTTATGAATACTGCGTTACGTGAGGTTTTTTTTATTTTAGGATTTTGAATTACTAATTACATTTTCAAAATATAAGATATACTAAAAAGAAGTTCGAACTGATTTAAAACCTTAAAAGATATCAGTCTATAGATCATGCTACATTGTGGATGATCAGAAAAAAAATCTAGAAAAAAGCTTCAATTGCAGGAACTGAATCTTTTATATTAATACATCAGTCACGAAGTCTATTATTTTTTTGATCAAATTTTTATGGCTCTTAAAACCTGAAAGCGTATCTTTAAGATTTTTTTTCTTTCTTTCTTATTTTAGCCATATCATATATTTAGTTAATTTCAATCACATTAAAAATGTTATGTATATTTAGAAATTTTAGAGGTTCGCTGATAAAATGAATTGGAAATTATGTCCGCTTTTTTATATAGATGTTGCCTACAAAATGGGATTTTTATATTCTGTGCGACATACAAACGATATTTTCGGTATATTATGACTTAGAATTATAATATGGTTATAATTGTTAACCATAAATACAGTTTTACAATTGTATTCTTTCATATGTCATATATTAACCATAAGATTCATTTGCTCCAGCAATTTATAACAAACACTTCAACACACAAAGATATCGTAATTAACGTACACCAAAAAATAATGTAAATAACAAAACGTTTAACAATACACATGCTCTAAAACATGATTGTAAAATGATTTTAAAATATTTTCACCTCTTCGTACCGAGGCATCATCCGTTACTGATGTTTTTCGTATGTCTCTCGCTAGTCATTGCTTTCTAGATATTCCCTGTCAATTTTTCCTATTTTTACAATGTATCGCCATATATCTAGAAAGCATTGATTAATGTAAAATCTAGAACGCAATATGAGATAGACATACGGAAATCATCAGTACTGTAGATGCCTCGGTAAGAAGAGGCGAAACTTTTTTTAAATTATTTTACATTTATATTTTAGAGTATATGTATATTTAAATTTTTGACATCTACACTATTTTTTGGTGCAAGATAAATTACGATGTCTTAGCTTATTTTAACGTCTGTTATAAATTGGTAGAACAAATTAATCTTATGAACCATAAATAATTTTATACATTTTTTTTTATATTTAAGTTTATCAGTGTATGCACCATAGTATAATGATACTATCTTTAAAATTTATATCAACACAAATTTTATATAGTATGTTTAATTTGAATATATTACATAAATAAAATAATAATTAATAATAATTAATAATGATAATTAATAAAACAACGTATGAAAATACATAAAAATAATAAACTTGACCAAAATTGAATAAATGAAAAAATAACTGTTTTAGATTAAATGTAACAAAACTTTTGGTATGCTACAATTGTTGACTAAAAAATATACAATGTGAAATATCTTTTCGTTAATCGAGAATTTGTTGAATATGATCAAATGAAATCGAGACTACATTTATGATGTATCAAATTAAAAATGACCAAATTTTTGTGAATCATATGATAACACAGGCCTACAATAAAAAAAAAAATTTGGTGCCTATGATTTTTCAGCTGATTTTAGATATTTTTGGGACTCTGAATCTAAATATGAAATCAGTTTTTCTCTAGCAGCTCCACTTTTTTAGATATGCGAAGAGAACTAAAGATTTTTTAGAACTGAAGTCAGTGTTGAATTCAGGGGGGATATTCTCCCCTCGGAGTAATGAGATATCCCCCCCGGCAGATTTGAGATTTTTTGTTTTCAATGGTCAAAAAGTGAAATTCCCCCCGTAACTCTATAATGCCCCCCTCCTCCCCGGAGCCACAGAAATCCCTCCCGGAGAAAAGTGTCTGAATTCAGCACTGACTGAAGTGACCTTCAACGCTTAAACTGGCTTTTTACACATGGGCCTGTCAAAACGCTCAAAGCGATCTGAGAGGCACTGAAATTTCAGATGACCTTGAAAAAAAGATGTGCAAGTAAAACTGAGGTTCTGCGCATGCTTATGATTTCGCGCCGCTCATCCATAAAGCCAAATGGAAAAGCCACAAAGAGATAAGGTTAGTTTGTGAGTTTTCTCTGTGGAAGGTAGACGTTGTTGATCTTTTGCGATATTTGTATTTAGTATAGGATTCTTATAAAGTTTTTAAAACGTACTGTATTGTAGATTGTTATATTTGTGTTGCTGAATATAATTTAAATGAGTTCAAGTAGAAGAAGTTGTGTAAATCATCCTGATGTGTTTTGCTACATATGCGGAGAATACATGTTAAAAGAGAACAAAAAAAAAATGTTAAAGACTTTGTAAAGAGAGCTTATCTTGGATACTTTGGTGTTAAACTTGGTGATCAGGATAAAACATGGGCACCGCATCAGGTCTGTAAAACTTGTACAGAACACTTACGATAGTGGACTAACGGGAAAAGAAAAAGTCTCAAATGTGGTTTACCGATGGTTTGAAGAGAACCACAAAACCACTTCGATGACTGTTATTTCTGCATAGTAAATATTAATGGAATTAATCGAAAGAACCATAGTAAGTGGTCTTATCCTGATTTAGTCTCTGCAAGACGCCCGGTTCCTCACTCAGAGGAAGTGCCGATCCCAACGTTTTACCAGCTACCAGAGCTCTGTGAGGATGAATACTGTCCCTCTGATCATCCTTCGGATACTTATGAAGGTGACAGTGATTATGAGGTTATGTCATCTATGCCTCAACGTTTCAACCAGAATGAGTTAAATGATCTCACCAGAGATCTCAACCTGTCAAAAGAAGCTTCTGAATTACTGGCTTCAAGATTGAAGGACAAAAATTTACTGGAACAAGGAGCCAAAATTACCTTTTACCGCACAAGAGAAAAGGGTCTACTACCCTTCTTCTCCCAAGAAGACAATCTTGTATTTTGTCACAAAATTAGAGCACTCTTGAAAAAAATGGGTCTTCCTGAATATTTTCCAGATCATTGGCGCTTATTTGTAGACGGCTCAAAGCGGTGTTTAAAATGTGTCCTTCTACACAATGGGAACAAATATGGTTCAATACCAATTGCTCACTCAACGAAAATGAAAGAAGAATATAACACAATAACTTTGGTCTTTGATAAGATAAAGTATCATGAACATCAATGGGTGATTTGTGTGGATTTAAAAATGGTAAACTTCCTCCTTGGACAGCAAAGCGGTTACACCAAATATCCTTGCTTCTTGTGTCTTTGGGATAGCAGGGATAAAGCACACCACTGGGTTAGAAACGAGTGGCCTAAGAGAGAAAACATGGATGTTGGGGAAAGGAATATTATTAATAACCCCTTAGTTGGGCGAGACAAAATCATACTTCCTCCACTGCATATCAAGCTCGGCCTTATGAAGCAATTTGTAAAGGCTCTTGATAAGAACGGGTCATGCTTTGCATATATAGGAGAGAAAATGTCCCAATTGAGTTATTAATATTCCTACCTTAATTTTTAGGCAGGAATATTTGACGGGCCACAAATAAGACAACTGATTAAGGATCCTGTCTTCGTAAACTCGATGAATGAGACTGAGCGAAAAGTCTGGACTTCTTTTGTTGCAGTTGTCGAAAACTTTCTGGGCAAACACAAAGCAGAAAACTATGGAGAACTGGTAAGCGAAATGCTTAATAGTTTTAAATCTCTTGGGTGTAATATGAGCATTAAGGTGCACTATTTACACAGCCACTTAGAGCATTTTCCTGAAAATTTAGGAGACACCAGTGAGGAACAGGGTGAAAGATTTCACCAGGATATTAAGACTATGGAGGACCGCTAGCAAGGAAGATGGGATACGCACATAATGGCAGATTACTGTTGGAGTCTAAAAAGGGACTGTTCAAAAATACATTCAAGAATGTCACGGAAAAGAAGCTTCCGAAATGTTCAGTAAGAATTGGTGTCATCGATGACTTTTTCCTCTATCTTTGTGAGTAAATATATTTGTATAATATAATTTTTAAAAATATTATTTGAATCTATGCATATTATAATAATGAAAATTAACATTTGTATATTATATAAAAAAAAAATCTGTGTTTATTTATTTTACTTTTATTTTTGTTTAATTCATGGATTTAACTTAAATAGTGTAACATATATTTCACAAAAAGTTCTATATCTTAAATATTTGAGCTCCTAGGCAAAATTTAATGTCATATTTGAATTCAGGACATCGAATTCATATAAAATCAGCTCTAAAAACCTAGGCACCAAAAGAGCTGTTGGCTTGTGTAATAAATGTGCGAATTATGATCATATTTTTAATGTTAATATAATGGTAATATTTATGTTGTGGAAATATTTTTACGAGGCCGAAACAAAATTCTATATTTATATTGGAAGTTGATCAATTTATTTAATTTTTCTCCTACTTATATTAGAATATAAATTAAGTTAATTTAAATTATTCCCGTCATCATGAAATACCTGTAGTATTTTACATTTTTCTGAATATAGGCATTTTTTGGAGATTTGTCGTAAGGGCGGGGGGGGGGGGATCTGCATGCAACTTCCGAGTCCCGGAGTAAACAACTGTCAACAGAAAGTGATTCAGCTTGTTACACCTAGTCACATTAAAAATTGCAAAGTCTATGTTTACATATGTCTTATTCGGATGTTCGTGCGAGATAGCTGTAAATTATTAGGCTGAGCGAAGCGAATCCTCTACTAGGCTTCTCAAATTACATTTTGTCGTACCCTTTACAAAAAAAAAAAAAAAAAAAAAAAAAACAAAAAAAAAACTATTCAGTATTTTAACTTGAAATTAAACATAAAAATACATTATGACCTGTAGATTTGCACTTTTTTTTTTTTTTTTTTTTTTTTTTTTTTTTTTTTTTTTTTTTTACAGAATAACATTAAAAAAATTGTTGTTTTAATTAATTTATTTTACATGTTTTTCCATTACGGACGCATTTTTTTAAATAAAAAATGAAACACGTAAATTTTCAGGCAAAAAAATAAATCATGGAGTCAGTAATTGCCGAAACTTCAGTGAAGGCTTACTCTGGAGACAGAAATGTTTTGGTTTCTGTATGTTAGTCTGTTGTTTGTCTGTCCCATAATAACTTCCGTTAAAAACATCCAATTAGCTTGAAATTAATTGGGAATATTTTTGAGGCATCCTGACTTAGCTGTATAGTTTTTGATTAAATTTGTTTCTTTCGTTCGGAAAATATGGAACATTTAATTTTACTTCATAATGCTTTTCTGTTGCAAGTTAGACGATTTTAAAATTTCCAATAGTTAAAACAAAATGGCACATTTAATTAATTGATTTAAATGTTAATTTATAGATAATAATATTCCTAAATAAGGATTTTAAATTATTTCTTTTATTTTGAATGTTTGTCAATATATATATTTTTTTAAATTACGTGTATAATTTTTAACGAAACTTTATACATAATTTCCAATAATATAAAATATTTTGTTCCATCAATTTGTATGTTTGACATGATACACATTTCATTTTTTTTCTTTTGTCCGTTGTCAGGCGACTGCATTTCGTAGGCTATAAAGAAAATTAAATTATTCAAATAATCCGAAGTACGAAATATAAAGAGAGAAAATCTGGCTGAGGTAAATGAAAGATTAGTTAATATTTAGTACTAATACGTAATACGTATGGTCTTAAATCTAGCTTTGCTTCAAATATGAACTAATTTAATAAATTACGGTTTTAATTTGAATGTAGATTCTACTAAAAAGCTATCACAAAAATATTTTACAGCGCCAAATGGATGCGATTTATGCAATTAATAGTATCTATTTATATAAAATCCAAGTCTCTGTGTGTCCCTCACGATTCCGGTAGGACCACCTCATTGAGATGAGTAATTGTTGAAAATACTAATGCAGGGTTACCACAGTAGCGCCAAATGTTGGCCAACTTGGCGATAGCTAGCTGCTTTGGCGAAATTCCCATTTAAAACCATTAATCTTTCATAAAGGATATTTTTTCAAAATCTATGGGTGAGAATTTAAAGTACATCTTTACATCTTCCTCCCGATGCTATTAATAAAATAACGTACGACGCTGTACTGTATGAGCTCCTAACTGCGCGATTTTAATGTGCTTTAGGTACTTTTCCAGTATAGGTGCCTTGGCGAAAAAGGAAATTTGGCAACATATTTTCCGATAACCTATCCACTGTTTCATTTTATATACACACGCATTTTTTTTTTCGATATTTATACGATTTATTTAACATAAAAAAGCCGTTTCTCTAATTTTATACAGAAACAGATGTAATTTGTACATAAAAACATGAATAATATACATATAAAATAAACATATAAAAAAAAAAAAAACGCTCATCAAGTTTGTTTTCATAGCTGTTTATATGATTTGACAACAAATCTCAATATTTTCCCGTTATACGGACACCATGCCAAAATGTACGCTAATGCGCCAATTATTTCAAAATGCTAAAAGATATTTGTAATTTTATGCCAGCAGTTTAATATGAATTTTATTTTATTGCTTTATTTTATAACAGTTATTTGTTCCATTATTTTAAGTATATATTTGTGATTTAATGAAATAGTTCGTAAAAGTCTGGAATTTTCAAATGTTAGATTTTTTAAATGCTCACTTTGGTATCGACAATATTTTTTCTTTTATTTTTCAAATGCCTCAATTCACGTGATTTTCATTTTGCGCGAACTATTACGTTTGGCGACAATGGTATCCGTATAACGGAAAAGTACCCAAATCTCATTTTCTTATGCCTAAATTACACCAAGCTTTTTTTAAAAAACGCCAAAGCTCCTACAGTGGAAAAGTATCGAACTGTCTATTATTTTGCGCTATCTGTGTTATAGTTTATACTATATGCAAGGTGAGTGGAGCGAAGAGTTTAAACATTAAATATTAAAGTTTCGGCACAGATGTCATATACGTCCCATGTTGGCCCGATTTTTTTCTGACGCCAATGTCATATACACAACGGGTACTTAACTGTCGCCAAAGTGTCGTAATTTTGCTTGATATAGTAACCCGGATGTTGTTTATGCTGTTGATGTTTTCGCCAAATTGACGTCGGAAAAAAATCGCTCCAATATGGGGTATATATGACAACTGTGCCAAAGTTTCTATAAAGCAGTATAAGACTAAAAAAATTAAGAATAAAATAAAGGCAAAATAAGACTAAAGAAGAAAGAAAAATCATGCGTTAAGCATAGAATATGAAACATTTTCCAACACATCCTGAATGCTTTAACAAAACTTCGTTATTTAGGGAAATAAGGTAAATAAGATAACTAAGTAAACATTTTAGAAAACGCATAAAAAATTTTAAAAATTGATTTCAGCAGTTACCGTCCATAGCCAATAGTACCGTTATTACATGCCACTATTTAGCTAAAATTTAATTTAAACTACTCTTAAAGCTACTGAAATCACATCTCCAGATATTATCATCAATAGACGGTTATGTATCCAATTCTTTGCGTGACCCTGTATATCATTTTATCTATATTCTACAAACATTTCTTAGTAAACTAAATGCAGTTCAGCGTAAAACTGCATAACTCCTTTAAAAACCAACTTTAAGCAATTTATTCTCATACTCAGTAACCCTTACGAATTCTTTTGTGTAGCCCTGCATATGAACTGTAGCATTTATACACACGGTATAGTATGCATAAATGTAGTGAAACATAAAAGCGGATATCATAATTAAAAATGCAATCTAGCAATCATTCCTTATGTACAATACTTCGGAGAAAATTTCTTGGCGAGAAAGAAGTTTACCAACGTATTTTCTGACAACCTATTTACTGCTTCATACTCACAAGCAATTTTTCGCATATGTATACAATTTATTTAATGTAAAAAAAGCTATTTACCCATTTTTATAAAGAAACAGAAGTAATTTTTGCATAGATGCCATATACGCATCGGGGTTGGCGTGATTTTTCTCTGACGCCAATTCGGCAGAAATCTCGCTTTCGAATACCAGTTACTTATATATTTTTAAATTATTTGCTATCATTTTGAAAAGGAAATAACTATAAATAAATAAAAGTTTGAATAATAACTATAAAACAAAACAGTTTATATAATTTAAAAACAGAAAATAAAAGTAAATAAACAATTTATTAATAAATAAAAAACAATAGCCGGGTTACCATAGCAGGCAAAATAACACCATTTTAGCGCCATTTTAGTATCCCGGTTCATATCTGAAATCTGTGCCGTAATTTGTATATAAAAAAATGTTATATATATTTAGAAACGATTTTTTATGTATATAAGTGCATATATAAACAAAAATAAAAGTTCATTAGATTTGTTTTCATAGCTGTTTATATATTTTGGCAACATATCTCACTTTTTGATGCCCGAATTACACCAAGTTTTTTTTTAAAAATGCGCTATAATGGAAAAGTACCTAAATAAATAATTAACAGAAATAACCAATTATACAAACTAAAATTTTTATTTCCAGATCAAAGAATTGTTTTTAATTTTGGATTAAAAATACATATATCCTTGGATAACTTTAGTTGAAATTAGGTTCATGGCTTAATATCTCATTCCATAAACCTAAACAAACACAAGTGATTCATTCATCGTGAACCGGAAAAAAATATTAAATCATTGAGGTAATCATTCACAAAGTAAGTTCTCCAACAATCAGTGGGCAATATTCTAATGACGTCATAGTAGGTAAAATGGTGGCGGTATCATTTGTTTATGGTTTGAAATCACAAAGATTTAATTTTGCAATGTCTCTTAGTTACATTATTTTGTTGTCATATTTATGAGCTCAGAACAAAAGCATATTTTTTCATTATTTAGTTATTAAAGACGGAAAAAAATTATAAATGTGCATGATTTGAAAAATTTAAATAATTTTCTTTCTTAATACTAAAAAATAACATCGGGAAGTAACAGCGAGTTTAAGTTAAATACGTTTAGCTGTTTAATTCTGTTGTAATATTCAAAATAACTGTATTTAGATTTCAGTAAACAACATCAGGGCCCGATTAGACTTTGAAGTTAGAGGAATTACAATGCCATTTCAGGACCTTTCTTTTGGAGAAGGTTTTCTGAATTCCACATATACATCGAAACTCTTCAGTGTAAGAAATATTATTCCTAGGACTGGCATAACATGAGAACGGCCTGCAATTTTACACAAGTTTTTGAAAACTACTTTATATCAGAAAATTTACTAAAAACTGGTTACCTTTTTTGTTATAGAGGCCCACACTATTAGAATTATGACAAGTTGCAGCCAATTTCGCCAAAGTCGTAACCAAGATCGTGAAGCACACACATATAATAGAATTTCATGAAATCGTATACGATAATTTAACAGTTTTTACCTTACTTCAAGTGCGTAATTTATTTATTTTTAAGGCTTAACAATCTAAATTGTCCAATATATGAATTTAAGAAAATGTAAACAAAGATTGAATAGACATGACCGCAAAGAGCCTCAATTCTGCATAACACTTGGAACCAAACGATGCAGTGGTCTTCTACTGTGCACAGTTTTTCATAAATGTGTTTCGTTCATAAAATGTGTTATTTCCATCTATCACTGCGGAACAAACGAGAAAACTCATATTCTTGCACATGAGTTGTATATATCTTTATATCTAAATTTCCGTCATTTTTGACGGGCTACCTTTCTAGTCTATATTATAAAGAACAAACATATCTGTGCGTAACGCATACGTCATTTTGCGAATGGCAACACTTTGAAATTTGAAATGAAATTTCGGTTTTGCAATTTTCGCTACTGCAAATTTTTAAATTTTTAAACTTCTAAACATCGCACATTTTCAATTTATACACCTTCGTACGGGGGAGAAAAATGTGCTTTTAAATGCAATTTGTTGAAAAGCTGTATCTCAATTTATTTTTGAGATATTAATTTTTTTGTAGTTTTTAATACAAATTTTGTAATCGTGGCAACTGAAGTACTCCATTTACAATCTATATTATAAAGGGCAAACATATCTGTGCGTAACGCATACGTCATTCTGCGAATGGCAACACTTTGAAATTTGAAATGAAATTTCGCTTTTGCAATTCTCGCTACTGCAAATTTTTAAACTTCTAAACATCACACGTTTTAAAGGTTTACGCCGTCGTGTGTAGAAAAAAATGCCCTTTTAAATGCAATTTGTTTGAAAGCTGTATCTCAATTTATTTTTGAGATATTAATTTTTTTATAGTTTTTAATACCAATTTTCTAATCGTGGCAACTGAAGTACTTCATTTCTATTAAAAGTGGATTAGTTATCTTTATTGATTATATTCTTACTGATGCCATTTTCTCATTACAATTAAAAATATATTTATAAAAATTTGAACAGAAAATGACGTTACGCTTTAAAAAAGACACAATTTCCCTGATGATGCTGTTATATTTCACTATTTTTTCATTTCGCTGATATTGAGTTTGAATCAATAGGCAAAATATTTCAGCGACTGAAAATGATGTCATATTCAAAAGTAAACGATAATTTTATTTGATAAAACGTGATATTTCCCCTTGAATACGTTGAAAAGTTATAAATTTCTGGAATTTTTACGCGTAGGCACAGAGATTATACTAAGACCTCAAATCACGATAGGGAATTTTAACATGAAAAGTTGTAATAGTTGACAAACGTGACTTCAAGCTTGAAAATATATTTATTAATAACCTATTGCGCATTAAAAAGTTTTTAAATGGTTATTATGGATGTGAAACGTGAAAATGACTTGATTTGGTTTAGATGTAATGGTAGAAAAATTCTATGATTATGTCAAGTTGTCAAGGTGAAATCATTTTTGCGGATTTTTCATTCCGTAATACCAAGCATCAATTAATAACTTAATCAAAATTACTTATCTTGATTATATTTTACTGATGACGTGTATGAAGTAAGTTTAATTTTTCAATAATTTTAACAGTTGAAGTTTATGAAAAAAGTATTTTGTTAATCTTAGGTTAAAATATGTCTTTGGAGAGTTAAATTGACAAGTGTAAGATGGATTTTTTATTCTAATTATTGTTGTTGATGTATTATAAATTTGATGCAACAGTTCCTTTGTAAACATTTTCTTTCGTCGAAATTCGGCGGGTTCCACCTCGTATACGATAAGGAATGATTGTCCAGCACATTTAAAGGTCTCCAAATGTGCTTATTTTGGTAATTTTAGTATGTTGTTGCTAGCGAGTATATTAGGATGTAATAAATTAATGTTTCAATATGCTAAGAGTAATAAAAAGATCATTTAATGGCATATGCTTTTTAACACTTTTCAACATAAATGAATAGTGTTTATGACTTCGGATTGCCTGTCTGCTACCTGCAGTCGTCTGTCTGTGCTCAAACTTGCGTAAATATAATCTGAATTACGTGTAATTAATATACGCTACTGTTGTTTGCATATTAAGACGGGTATTGAAAATAAAGTTTGTAGCATACATAGCTCGATTACAGGGACACTCTAAAGTATTCCGTTACGTTATGGTCTATGGGAAAAATCATTTGTGGTGTATTTCAATATTATTACACAATTTTAAACGTAATGAAACTTATATACATTATTAAGGTGCAATAAAACATGGTTATCATAAAATATCTTATGTATATCATTTACGGCACGCGTACAGGTAACACAAAAATATTCGTTATATTACGGCTATGAAGAATATTATTTTGCGGCGTATTTTAATGATGGTACTTTTTTCCAAACATAATAAAATTGATATGGACTTGTGAGATGCACTAAAACAGCCGTTCTGAAGTATACGGGTGCAAAACATGCATAATTTTTAACACGGTCAAACAAAGAAGTCGGTTATATAATGCAAGTCTACGGGGAAAATTTTTTCACAATGCATTTTAATTGTATTGCACCATTACAAACATTTTGAAATCGATATACATTACTGAGATTTACGCCAAGAAGCTTGCAATTGAATATGATTTGCATTGCATTTATAATTCATTTACAGTGTCACATAAAACAATTTGGGTACAATACTGTATCCGAAGTATTGTCTATTAGGGATGACTGTTGAAAGTGTTTTGATTATGGTATGTGTTTCAAGATTAATTAATTTTTACTTACTATTTGGTGTAAATAAAATATACAGACTGCACAAAAGAATTCGTAAGCATAACTGAGAATGACTTCAGAATATATATATATATTTAAAATTTAAGTTATGGATTTTCAAGCTCAGCTACATTTAGTACTTAATAACAGATGTTTGTAAAATTTAAATAGAATCATTAAGTTAATATGTGGCGCGTATAAAAATTTTCACGTAATATACAGGGCTGTAGAAAAGAATTCATGTACTTTTCTGTCTATAGGTAGAAAATACTGAAGTTTAATTTTAATCTCCGATATGCTTTTTCTAACTAAACTAAATTTTAGTATACTATGTAGAATATATACAAACATATATATCATATACAGGGATGCACAAAAGTGTGTTACGGTGAAATTTTCTTTGAGTATTCAAGAAGTGTTGATAAGTGTTTCACAATCTATGCCTGACGCATGATTTTCTTTCTTGTTAATAAACTGATCTGATAATATCGAAAAATATGCCTTTCAAAATTAAAAGAATGGGATAAAATAAGTAAGGTTCACAGATGTCTCTTCTTATTAGAATCTCATTTCACTAAATCTGTGATCTAATAATTTTTGTTTTTTTTTCTATTATTTTTTTTTAATGCTGAAAAAATATTTTTTATCAATATTGATCTTGATAAAGTTCGTGATTTTGCGTAAATAACATGTATATCAGTTTATTAACTCTTTAATCGTTCTGCCCGATACTTTCATGGTCAAAGTTCACTTGAATGTATCGGACGTGACTATTCAGCCTAATGTCAGACGAACGTCTATTTGCAAGTTTTTTGTTTGAACATGAAAAAGAAACCCCTGCTAGCTAAGGTATTTCTTTTTCATGTTGAAACAAAATACGTGCTACTAGACGTTCGTCTGACATTAGCCTAATGGATAAAAGGTGTTTATATACCTTTAAATATACTTTTTTCACTTTTATCATGCTATAATTTTAGATTAATGATAATAAGTTTTTTTTCTTATGTAATTTTACATAATCTATTTAGATAAGATCTTACATCTATGACCATGAAAAACTTTTCCTGAATCAAAAATTTTTAAATTATTAGATTTTTAAATTCGATATAATAGATTCAGTTTAAGTAAATATTTTTATTTGGATATTAAGATAACATAAAATCCTTGTCCAAACTCTTGCTTATCCTGAAATAATCA
Organism: Maratus speciosus; assembly: GCA_963932465.1. Lineage (NCBI taxonomy): Eukaryota > Metazoa > Arthropoda > Arachnida > Araneae > Salticidae > Maratus > Maratus speciosus. The sequence goes on along the minus strand of OZ010788.1, from coordinate 373,067,320 downwards.
AAGTTTAAAACGAAATCTGATCTATACTATAACCATTCGCACAATTATTAGAAAATTATTAATTTAAATTAAATGAGAAAATGAAGGTAAACGTACTTTGTCATTTAAAAAAATACCAGACTAAGCCGTGCGTCAGCATTTCAGAATAGCACTATCATGCGGTGTATAATTTATCGCTTCTAATATCCGAAATCATCCAAGAATTTTATATTCTTATAAATATTTATGTAATTAAAAGAATAATAATAAAATGCGGATTGAAGGATGTTGAAATTTATGCAAAGCGAGATTGAAACACAATGACTTGCAGAGCTGACGTTGGGGCTCCTGAACTACAAATTTACTATTTATAGATAGAATCATGATACATTACATTAAAAAATATACTTTCATTATTCCGCCAAAATATCTCAAAAACTGTCTTTTAAATTTAATTAAGGAAATAAATATGTTTTTGACTTGCTAGAAATAAAATATGATCTGTATATTCTGACAATATTATTTTTTTATCGAATGATTTACCAAAAAACGTTTTTTTATTATTTTGTTGAATATATTTTTCCATTATACGGATTTATTTTTGTAAACTATAATGAAGCTGCGTATTCCTCGCAGTAAATAAAAATCATCGAGTCTGTAAAGATAAAGTCATAAATGATTAAGTACGTGAAATATTATCGTTGCATCAAAATTTCTCATTTCTTTTATTATTTAAATAAGGAAATGAACCTATATATCTGCATTTTGCGAAGACGAAATATTTTAAATATTGAAAATAACTCCAGAATTTATACTTCAAATTATAAAACAACATTAAACTTTCTCATATTAAAAGTGTATGTTATTTAACAGGATAATATACATTTTAATACAATACTTTATTAAGATTGGTTGAAAATGGTGCATATTTTGGTGTTCGTTCCTTTTAAACATATAATATTTTCACGATTTCTTTTATGAAATTTTTAAAATACCCTTTTTTATGAAAATTATAGCACATTATTAATGAATTAAAAATCCGAAAATTCAATTATAAAAGTATTTTTCAGGTTAAGGATTCAAATACACAATTTATTTTTATTATGTGAAATCATTTACGCAGACGATAATTACGCATTTTAAAATAATTATATTATGATTTTTTTTTTTTTTTTTGGTAAAATGGCGACAAAAGACTTGAAAGCAAATAAAATTAGTTGTTAAATTCGTCATATAAAGTGTTATTCGAATTCGAAGGTTGAATAATAACAATAATATAATAAGCAAATAATTGTTAGTATCAACGAGAGCAGATTTCAAATGTTTTTCCAGAAAATAGGATTTTGAAGAAGTAACTTTCTTCAAACTCTCTTCGAATATATTATTCTAAGATTGCTATAAAAGATTATTTGATGTGAATTACAATGATTGGAAACATACCTAAATCAAACCATTTGAGAAAACACCAGACGCTATTATAAGATGTAAAAACATCTTTAAAGGAAATTTTAGTTGAAAATTTAAAAATATTTTGTAAAATTTTGCTTCGAAAATATTTTTCATTTATACCAGTCTTATATCGTAAATAAAAAATTCCGAGGAAGATATTAGTTATTTGGCTGAATTTACATATCTAAAATTAAAAAGGCGCCAAAGCATAAAATAAAGTTTTTGCTTAATAAAGATACAAAAAGAATATAAAAAAATTGTTACTTTCAAATATTTATCTTATCAAATAATGCTTCGCGAATCCAAACAAAGCATGGCTTTTCCTAGTATATTTATATCGATAAAAGCAGTAAATACACACGTACACACACATGTATGTATGTGTATATATATGTGGGAAAGCATTAGCTATTCCTTGCACAAAGCTATGATAAGCTGCTAAAGCTTGTTGTTCGCAGCCCCTTCTGGAGGGATCTAAGCATGCAGTGCTTGAGTAAGAGGTAGAATATTCAGAACTGGTGATATTTCTTTGCAAGCGGGACAAGTGTGAACTGAAAGGAAGTTAGGAACGATGGCGCGAGGAAGATACAGATTTTCGCTACAGAGAAAAAAGTTTATAGCTGATTGAGAGGAACTGTTTTGCATGGCGGTGGCTACAGTGATGTACACAGATGAATAAGACGTGTATACTTCGACACTGTTTTCTTAGACAACCTCTTTCTATCCTGTAAATAGGCCTTGAATGTAAATATCTATCAAGCAGATGTACAGATGCTTCAATACATATTTAGCTCAATCTGAAAGTGTCAGTTGTTTTTTTTATGACGAGTCACGACTCCTTTTCCTATATGTATACACCAGGGGATAGAAAATAGACATCTTTGCAATTATATCTTAAACATCTTATGACAGAAATACATTCAGTTACAAAATGGATGGAATCAAGTAGCAATTTTTAGATGAGTCATTTGTTTTTTAAAATGCTTTATATACATTAAACTACAAAATTTAATTTTTATACAGTCGCTGGATCTTTGAAAAGATAATTTCAAAGTACTTTCTATAGTATGAGAAGCAAAAAGTTAAAACTATCATTTGTTACTATCATTACTAACCAATTCGAGATATATTATTTAATACATTTTAACAGTTTACCGACACAATTGTTTTAAACGCTGAAAGTTCTTATACTGTCTAAGAATATATGTTTAAAAATCTCATTATTTCACAATTATCTTTGCATTAGTTAAAGGGTTTTATGAAAACTGAAACTTAATTGGTAAAATATAAAAACTGTTCAATCTAATATCAAATATGCTCTAATAAAAGTTTTTTCATACATAAATGACAAAAGAACCATTAAAATTTTTAAGAGAAATTAACTTTTTTTATATTTCTTTAAAATGATTTATGCTCAAACATAATATTTTATATTATAAATGAATAAGAGTTTGTTGGATAAAGAAAGTACTTTAAATCCAGAATTTTAACATTTTTCAGCGTTAACGTGGTACATAAACATTACGAGGAAATTTCGATTTTTATTTTGTATTTCAGTTTTTGCAGAAAATTTGCATATAAATGGAATTTTATATCAAACAGGTTTAAATGGTTTCGAAGAATAAAAATTTAATAATTTTTAAGAGCCCCCATTTACGTATTTCTATTATATTTTGTTGAAAAATATATGGAAGTTTGAAATTTTGATCATGCGATTTATAATTAATAATTGTATTTGAAAATATATGAATATTTTTCTTTTGATTTTTTGAAGTACGATTATATTCATTTGTTTAAAGTTTTTAGTGTAACTAATTTGCTTTCCATTTCACATTTATATATCGTTGAAATTTCGGGATACAAAATTTGTTTAAATAATTTAGAAATAAGTAACTGTTGAAAACTAAATTTTCAATGTTAAATTTTATAATTTTTCATAGCGTTTTTTCCATAACTGTATGCTTCTAATATATAGTTTTTATCAAAGTATTATTAGAAATGAGGAAACTTTGAGATGATAAAAATAGAAAAAGAGATGGACAAATTTAATTAAAATTTCAACTTAAATAAAATATAAATATTTTTTTTTTTAAATTTCATAAGCGGTATTATTATGGATCTTCATGTATGGAATAAAGACATGAACGTTATTTCTGAAGTTTTTAATTACTGGGTTTTCTATGTAGGTTAGTTTATATAATACTTAGTTTTCATTTATATTTTACCATAAAACCCTTAATGTTTCTGTTAGATACAAATTTGTTAATTTGCTAACTTTTTCCTTGTTCAATTAATTGCAAAACAGTACGGTCGTTTGATATTAAATATACTTTTTATTCAATCACGTTCTTATGCATGCCATAGTTAAAACACTATGATTATTTTTTTTCTAACTTTAGACTATTTCTGATTTATATTAAATTATAAATTATCTATAGTATAGTAAATATAGTTAATTATATTAAATTACTAATTAACTGTAAACTAATTTATATTAAATGAGAAACAAAGAGCAGCAAATTTCATATTTTAGACAATCCTTCAATTTAGCTCAATTTTCAATATGTATATATTTGCGGCATTTTTGTTTATCTTTTTATATATTTGTAAATTCAAGTATTTAAATCTGCATGTACATTTGGTGTTCTAGATTAGTATTCTTATGTGAATCATTTCTTTATATGAACATTTAAAGGTTCATTCGTTTAAGATTACCATCTAAAAATGTTTTTTATTATGTATCAAACAAATACTTAATTCTTAGTCGAATGGTTATTTTCGTTTTTCTTTCTGGTGGTATAACGATTTGGGCACTGAAAATTTGTGTGATAATCTCCTTGTTTGGCACATTTTTCAATATAAACCTATTATATAGCTAGAGATTTCATATCTAAATAAGTCCTTCCGGCTCAGATTCGGGCTCAGGTAAATTTCGAAGTTAAGTATCAAATTCACCAACCAAAACTAAATCAAGATTAGAGATAAACACAGTTTGATAATTTTATTTGGGCGCATTTGGCAAGTTTATAATTTTATTTTTCTGTAAGTGCTGGTTTTATCAGGATCATGTTAATAGGATATTTTTTTTTTCAAACCCTATTTTGGTTTAATTTGTTTTTGCTGTAAGATGTGGTTCTATTAGAACCTTGTCAATATAAAAGTTGTAGATAATATTACAAAAATTTATAATAAATTTTAGCAGATTTGATATATTGTAAATTGATGAAGCTATGAAATTTCTACTTCATCAACCCCCACCCCCTTTTTTGGTCGTTTTTACTTTTTTGTGGTAACAGTTGGTCATATTAAAAACTTGTCAATATAATAGTTATAGATAGTATTAAGAAGATTTATAATAATTTTAAGTGAATTTGATATCTTGCGTATTGACGAAATTATGAGTATTTTCTCCCTAAAGATTTATTTTTTCACCTCTTGAGCCCATTTTTAATTTTATCAAATATCTCTGATACATAAATTTTTGGCCCTTTTTCTAGATGTAATAATAACTTAAAATTGATTTGATATATATTATAATTAAGAAGTTATGGAGTTTTTTCTGTTTCACAAAAACCCTCCCTTTTTTCACCCTTTTCGTCCGATGTTGTCAATTAATTAATTTGACCTTGATTTTCTGTATTAGTATGAAAGAGATATGTGTAGAATTACGTTATCGTGTAGTTATCGTAGAAGTTATCGTGTCCATAAGAAAGTGATATAAATAGATAGGTAGATAGATAGGTAGATAGATGAATAGATAGATGGATAAAGTTTTGAACTGATGGTGGCTTTGGGTTCTAGGCTTCATGATCGTTGTAGATCTGTAAAAATAATTCAGAAAATCCAACATAGGGAAGAATGTCATAGGTAGTATTTCTTACGAAATCTAACAAATAATGAAAAATATCTAACACTAATGAAAAATTTGCAGAATAATGAATTTGTCTTTAAAAAAGAATGAGCAAATTTTCACAATATTTGCAAAAAAATTGTTTTAGGCTGTGCTCGAGACTTCACGAAACAAAGAAGTAAATTGTAACATACCAACATTTCACCAAAAGTTATATACTGAAAGACCAAAATATTAAGAAAACTATCATTCAAATTTTGACTCGTTTGTGCAGCACTTACGTTGAATTCGTGAACGGTATTTGTTCATAAAGCTTTTACCTTATTAGAAGAGACAGTAAATTTGGCAGTTTGCTTGAAGATGAAGAAGACAATCGATTTCAGTTGTTTCGAGTGGGGCCCGATTTAACCGATGCTCAGTAACTAAGAAATTGCTAATCATCTTGGCTTTTCTCGTACAAAGTGTCTAGAGTTACGCAATACATAGTAACTAAACCAAGACATTTTTAGGAAAAACGTGACAGGTGGCAAAAATTGTTTTTGAATAAAATAGAGGCTAAGGACTGACGCATATTACATGCAGCAACGGAAGAGCAGCGGCGCAAAAAATTATTTTGCAATTCAGGATTACAGAACGTATATTCATAAGGTCGACAAGATGGATATTTAAACGAATTCGTTTTTATATCTGATGTTAAAAAATCGTTCCTTTTATTTTGCTGTAAAATAAAAAGATGGAGATGGAGATTCAAAAAATGTTTGACTGTTCTGAAGATCTCCAATATTTTCTACAGAATACTGAATCTAGAGTCTGTATGTGACGCAATCTATTCAACCATAAAATTGGTATAACATATGACAGTTGTTTAAAAGGGCGGTGATAGAATCAAGTTCTCAAGAGCATTTTGTTTCATATACAAGTTGTTTTTTAATTCCATTGGAAAGGCCCATAATTGAAAGAACCTACGTACACAAAGTTGCGGATCACTTGTGATCCCCGATGTAAAATTTATTCAGTCGAATTTTAGACGGCTTATCTCAACAAAATTCAGCATTTCTGTTTCACGATTCTATAAATAATGCTTAACAGACGAATTATGATGTCACGACGTTCAACACAAGTGTTTGAGTGATAACATCCAACGATTCTATAATTTCGGAATTTTTAGCTATTAATGTAGTATTTTAGGAATAACCAAATTTGGTTATTTTTAGTACTCGATCAACACCAGTGTTGAAAAGATTACACACAACGATTCTATATTTTATGATATTGTAGCTATTAATGTAGTATTATAGGAATAACCTTATTTTTTATTTTAAGAATTTAGTATACTAAAAATTGCGATGGAAGGTGTAAATAAATTGTAAACTGTGAAATTAATTTATCTCTTATTGACCAAACTCTGAAATATATTCCTAGAAATGTTGTTTAATTTTAGGTGGATTTCATATTTGGGATAATATTTTATGCATTTGATGACAAAAAAAAATGTCACGGAAAGAAATGTGCAATCTTGTGCATTTGAAGAATAAATATTATTTTTTTTATATATGGCATTTGGTATTTATCTTACAAACGTCATACTGAAATTTAACTGTTATCGCTGTGACAAAAAGATCCATCTTAAATAATAAAAAAAAAATAACATTTACATCTGAATATCATAAAGAAATAAAAAAGTATTTGCCCCTACACAGTTTTTTTTATTTCTATTAACGACACATACTTATCATATTCAGTCATTTTTTGTTATACTACTTTTGGTTTTCGATCATAAGAAGAAAAAAAATAAAAATTCTAAAGCCAAGAATAGAAACAAACCTGAGTATATATATATATATATATATATATATATATTAGGCATTCTCACAATCTTTGGATTTTCAAGTCCCTGAGTAATATATTTTTTTATTTAATGCACTTTTTGTGTGTTTTTAATTTTATATACTGGGGAACATCCCACTGCATGATTTCATAACAATATTAACGAGATAAATAAGTTTTGGACGATGTTGGGAGTCCAAATACCAGGAAAACTTATCTATCGTCCTGTGTCTCTGATGCTGATTTTTAAGTTTGGAGCTGTTTGGATAAAATTGTTTCAATAAAAATAATTCGACGTAATTTTTTTCTAAAACTGGAACTATTTTTTTTATATAAATATGTAGCTAAAAATAAACCTGCACACATTTTTAGGGTTGTTATTATTTTTTAAACTTTGTCCCTGGGTTTTATATTCCTTACCATCCCTCTTCTAAAAGTATACAGAAAATCATTTTTAATCAGTTTTAAGACTTAAAACACACGCTTTTTATTTTATATAAAATGGCGTTATTCGCATCCGGAGAAAGAAATCCTTATTTACGATCTAGTCTTAAGGATGTTCTCAACTGCTCTGCTCAACAAGCACAAAACGTTTTGACACATTTACATGTTAATTTTTTAACGAAAAGTTATAAAATTGAAAAGACTGACTATGGAAGCAATTTGGAATCAAACTGTGTTTTCCATATTTGATAAATAAATTACCTATTGAGTGATAAGCGATTTTTATCACGTAACAAAGACGTTTTTCACTTTTTCTTGAGTGTTCATTCTTCTTTTGCGCGGAAATTCCGTTCAAAACGCGTACTTTGACACTATTTTTTGAAAAATCTATTCCGTTTGCAAATATATATATATATATATATTATATATATATATATATATATATATATATATATATATATATATATATATATATATATATATATATATATATATATATATATATATATATATAAGCAATTTAACAAATTACAACGACCATTTGGAAAATGATTTTTTTTAAAGACTAAAATTTAAGACTTAAAAAATCGCACGGAGTTGATCATACATTACGTACGCCATGAATTAAACATTAATAGTGTTATTACACGTAAAAATTGCAAGCGACAAGAATCGCCTGCGACTCGTCAGATTTCCTGAAACTTACGTATTATCCAAGCATTTCATTGGCTGTTAGGGAAAGGCTTTTCCATCGTAGAAATCTGACGACCAATTTTAAATGAAATTTCATTCTTAAACTTCTAAACATCCCACAATATTACTTTTTACTCCGTCGAATAGAGAAAAAAATTGTACTTTTAAATGCAAAATGTCTGAAAGCTGTATCTGAATTTGTTTCTGAGTTATTAATTTTTTGGCAGTTTTTATTAATTTTTTGTCACAGTGTCAACATAAGTATCCATCTCTGTTGAAAGTAAAGGTTAGTGCATAGACCAATCAGAAAACAAATAAAATGCGGATTAAACCAATAAAAAGCTTCAGATATGTTTTTGATTTTCTTCCCTGACGAGGACAATAACCATTTTTCCAAATGGTTGAAAAAAAAAGTTTGATTACATAGTTTCTGAACAATAACACCTGCTAGTTTTATGCATTTCCAAATAAAAATTAATTAAAACTTTTGTCATAAAGTTGACTTTTTGGATTTGAGAACAGCCTTAAACAACATCTACAGTAAAATATACATATGACGTCACTATCGGTTAATAATACACAATAAAAAAGAGATGTCGGCATTCGAGTAACTCTAAAAATAAAATTGGCTATCTGATGATTCATATGGCTTCATTTGTTTGTAATATTAATATAGATACTTAAAATTATGTATAATTTATAATAGATCCATGTTTTATCAGAAATTATTCATTTATATATATATTTTTTCAATATAGCACGTAATTTAATAACATTTTTTTTTCAGTTGTTATGCAAAAATGACAACAAAAAGACATAATTTACTATTTTCCAACTAATTTTTCTTTACTTTCTACAGAAATGGAGTACTGGAGTTTTCAAAATTAAACAAAAGTGTTTAAAACTACAAAAAAATAATATCTCAGAAATAAATAGAGATGCAGTTTTCAAACAAGTTGCATTTAAAAGTACTTTTTTCCCCAATACGACGGTATAAAAATTGAAATTGTGCGATGCTTAGAAGTTAAAAAAATTGTATTAGTGTATTTAACAGTACAATGATACATCTGCTTTATTTTATGGCTGGCTTATACAACGGAACGTTACTTTTTGTAGACGAAACTTTAATCGCTGGTCGAATAAAATAGCATATCGCAGGCAATAAAATCAAAATTTGTGAAAGATATATGTGTTTTAGAGACAGTTGGAGTAAAAAGGACTACATTGGGCGTTCTAGTGTTAAACCTATTTTATAAATACGCCATAATCATTGGTACAATTTTTGATTTACAACATCTTGAAACAAATTTAAATAAACTATCTGTGATTTTTTTAACCCTGTCTGTGCATGCTATGTTCTTACTTCATCAGTTAAAAATGTAGCACCAAGTTAAATCAATACTTAAATTCTAAAATCTATCCGCTAACCTCCATTTCTAGAGTAGTTATGATAATCGTTCAATGAATTATAATAGGGGGGTCTGGGGGTAATAGGCGCAGTTTATGGTTATTGATTTTTATTATTTTGTTTTTGTTGTTGTTGTTTAAGTTTATTTACAAACTTTAACTGCACTTTTAAAGAACAGCCATTTGTCTATAAATATCCGGAGTTTTGTGCTTGTAGCTTTTGTAGTTTATGTTTAGCAGCAGCCTAAAGTAAAAGGAAAATTGTGCGCCAACCTACACCGCCACGGAGAAAATTACCTATACCTATGGGGTAAGTTGGCACACGCTTTATAAAAATTTAATTGAAACTCAAATAAGACACTCAGTTAAGAGAAATCTCTTTCAATATTACCAGCAAGTTTAAACAAAGGCGTCATCGCCGTACAATGCAAATTCTAAATTATACAGACATAAAAATGATGAATAAAACATTAGCATTGAGTAACTTCTATTGTGCTCCATTTCATCATCAGAGTTACAGTTGCCACAAATAAAACATCGAGTGTCTCCGTTTGGGCAAGCCTCATGTGCCCAAACTCTTGCATTGAAAACACTTTTCTCTTTATTTGCTGTATTTCAAGCTACCAGCATGCACCAGACACCGAGCCAACTTGCCCCGTGTTCAATGCACCTACTAGCTCCATAATAAATTTCTTCTCAAAAAGGAGACGTAATAGTTTAAAGATAAATATTCCTAGTAAATCACATCTGGTGTAGGTACAGTTAATCATATGCTAAGAAAAACTGCACAAGCTAAATTGCAATTATTAAGATAAGTATTAGAAATTAGAAAAAGAATGAAACAACAAAACAATACTTACGAGTGTAAAAAACAAAAAAATCGCAATAAATATCCACTGCACGTAGGTAACGAAGCAAAACCACAATGAAAATTGTAAAAAGCAAGAAGAAAGATACTCTGTGACTGGTTGCGCAATCTATCCACAAACAGGTGATTTATGAGTACTGCGCCTATTTACCCTTGTAGTCAACTATCCCCGGTTTCCACTATGTCTAAAGCTTATCCAATAAATGTTACTACATAACGAAAATTATGCATTATTTAGTTGATTTAATAATATATAATTTATATTTTTTTTACTTGTTACTTTTAAAATTTTAGATTATAATATGGTACTACATTATTCTTGATAAAACGATTTTCTCCGTTACATATTTGCACACATATATAAATAGTTCTATTACATGAGAAAGTGAAAAACGAAATACAAAAGAATTGAGAGTCAAAATGAAAATTTAAATAAGATTTAATAATTCTAGATCAAAGTTATAAAATACCTTAATAATGTAAATATGAAAATCCATTTATATGCAAATATAAAATATCTACTTCTAGAAATTCCTTCTAAATTATTCAATATAAATTATGTAAGATTTTATTTTTTGCCAATGCACAAGATTTTTTATTCTTTCGTTGTTTAAAATTTTTATATCATTTCTGTTTAATATACAGTATCATCATTAAACTTAAAATTGCATCATTTGTTTTAGTAACATAATTTTAAATTGAGAAAAGACCTATTTTTTTTTTCTTGTATTCTTGTTTGCATTAGAAATATGGTTTAAATAAGTTATTTTCAATATATTTTTTCAAAAATTGGAACTTGGAAAAAATAACTTTCACTAATCTATATTTAAAACTTATAACTACCTTGCAGTTATGCGTCAAGTAGATAAAAAAATCAAAGAAACAATGAAATATACATTCGGTAATTTTTATTGAGAAGGAAAAAATAGAAACAACGATTACTATAAGTCATTTACTGAAAAAAATAACAATTCTCCTGTATTGTTGTACATCACGAAAGGACATCTCAGACGATTTGTGATAGGGAATTTATATTGTAATTAAGCAAATTCTATATTCTAAAAATCACTATATTTTTTCGTATAATTTGTTCTGACAATATTTCATTCTTTTAAATAAACTCATAAACTATTGAAATAAAGAGAATAGTATTTTTGCGTGATGAACATTTTGATGTACTTTATTATTTTTTCATTTTTAAGATTTCTTTTGTTGACTTAGTAATTGTAACTTGTATAACTTGAAACATTTGGGTAATTATTTAGATTTATTAGATGTTTATTATAGAAACATTTGTGTAGTGCTGAATACTCGGTTGGTTTGCATATTCGACTTCAGATTTTGTAATAGGTAAAATATGTAAAAATGATCTCATAACTTAAAATGTATTTATTTATTTATTTATTTATTTACATAAGCGTTATTACAGGGTGTTGTCAAATTAATATGTTAGACTAATAGTGCTGCTCTTCGGTGCGTTTACACTGCGAAGACTAAAATTTTAGTAATATTATCTTCACGCAAGTTAAATACGTCATCTCAGTTGCTGGTACCTTGTTATGCTGTTGCAAAGAGGCTTTTTAATATTACTGCATTGGAGCATTGGATGTTTTTTGGTACTAGGGAATTGTAGTTTAATTTTAAGTAAATCTTACAACAATTTTCTCCCGTTCTTTTTCTAAAATTTGCCAGTTCAATAGCTTTTTTGTAATTTAATTTCTTACTTTTTTTTCGAAACTCAAGAACCTAAGTCATAGCCTCCCACACCCTCTTTTTTTTATTTTTCACTGCTGCCCAAGAAAACGCACCTTATCATCTACCTCATATAACTAAACTTTCTGGAACAGAAGGTTCCCTTTTTGATGAAATCCGACACACATCAGATGGCTGCACATTAGATGTGACTTATTTGAATAAAATGACAGGAAGCCAGTGAATCATGAGGGATCACTGTTAGAATATTTGGAGAATTTTATTATGCACCGGGATCATTTTTAATACAGTAGAGTTTATTTGGGCAACGCCTATGCTGGAAAGGAGAGCACAGTTTTACATTTTTTATGCTACCAGAATCACAGTCAAAAAGGAAGTGATCTGAATTACATTTTCTCCAAATGATCGTGTGTTGGCAGAACAGCAAATACATTTTCGCCAATTACGTATGCTATATGCCGAGAAGAAAGTGAGAGAAAACATGTGGCCACAGTTCGTTAATTGTAACTCAATGGGGGGCGTCAAAATAGTAATATGAATTACTTACAGCCAAAATGATATGCGTAGGAATTATAGAGCAGAAACCGCAAAAGAACATTCTCAGGGTTTTGCTAAAAATCTCACGGGATTGAAGCCCCAAGATGAACGCTAATAAAATAAAATAAAATAAAGACAGAGTACCAATAATGAAATAATTAATATATTGCATCTGGACTAACGGTCTCTTAGATGTAGAAGTAAAATCTCTGACTAATTTCTGCATATGATCAAAAATAAGGCACAAAGACGAGGTCTGAAAGAGGTTGACAGGCAGAAAAGGATGTTGTTTATTTTCTTGTAAATACCGTGCTGTGCGGTTAAAAGATTAATGGGAATGATAATTGACTGCATTATTTCATGAAAGAAAAATAGCGATACAAAAGAAATTGAATCCAAATGCAGATAGATAATAAAAGTTAAGAATTTAAAAAGTCATAACTTTAAAGGGGAAAATGGGAAACTATTAACATTAATATGTGAAGATAGACGCCTTCACATCTCACATGCTCAGTATCTGGAGATGTGGGACATAGGTCCGGGACTCTTCGGCAAAAGGTCTTCCAATCGTCATCGTCATCATCAGCATCACGTACATTATAAAAAAAGTTAAGAATTTAAAAAGGCATAATTTTAATGGGGAAAAATGGGAAACTATTAACATTAATATATGAAGATAGACGCATTCATACCTCACATGCTCAGTATCCGGGGATGTGGGACATAGGTCCGGGACTCTTCGGCAAAAGGTCTTCCAATCGTCATAGTCATCATCATCATCACGTACACTATAAAAAAGTTAAGAATTTAAAAAGGCATAATTTTAAAGGGGAAAAATGGGAAACTATTAACATTAATATGTGAAGATAGACGCCTTCACACCTCACATGCTCAGTATCCGGGGGTGTGGGACATAGGTCCGGGACTCTTCGGCAAAAGGTCTTCCAATCGTCATAGTCATCATCATCATCACGTAAATTATAATAAAAGTTAAGAATTTAAAAAGGCATAATTTTAAAGGGGAAAAATGGGAAACTATTAACATTAATATGTGAAGATAGACGCCTTCACAACTCACATGCTCAGTATCCGGCGATGTGGGACATAGGTCCGGGACTCGTCGGCAAAAGGTCTTCCAATCGTCATCGTCATCATCATCACGTACATTATAAAAAGAAAAAATAATAATAAATATTTTTGGTGCCGGTAAACTTAAAATTAGGTGGTCCCTTTTGTGCCACAACACGCAAAAATGTTAATTATCTAATTAAAATTATTCCAGCCGCGCAGTGTTGACATTTATGACGTTATGCAGTTATGACGTACGCAGTTATTGCGTTTTAACGGAGTTACCATGTAAAAAAATAAGTGGATTCAAAGTATCATTACGTTCTAATATAAATATCTTTAGACTTTACAAATAGGCTTTTTATTAAAACAATTTCAATTATGTATTCCTTAATTGTATTAATTAATGTAATAATTAAGTAATCCCCTATAATTTTATAACTGTGGATACTTTCTTTTCTGAGAATTTTTAAGATATGTTTACAAATCTGTGTATTACTTTTTTCTATTTTTATAGAAGAAAGTATTGTAATCGAAATTTTTTCGACTTCCGGTTTTCGATGGATATTAAACGCTTTAGGTGTGAAATATCCAAAAAACATGTTTATACAAAATATCTGTCTGCCCGTGTACCCGTGTCGCCGTTTTGTCATCAAAAAGTTCATGAAGTTATGTATAAAATTGAACCAAATTTTCTACGTATATTTTTGACTGTGGCAAGCAGGTCCTCCTTTAATTTCGAAATATTCCGTGGAAGGGGTCGCTGTAATAGCGATTTTTTTGCAATTTTAAATATTGTACCATCAAAAAATGTATGAAGTTGTGTATAGAATTGAACCAATTTTTGTGTATATTTTTGACAATGGAAAGCTGGTGCTCCCTGAATTTGAATAAAATCCCCCGGAAAGGAAGACTGTAATAGCGATGTCTGTGCTATTTTCATTATTGTACTATTGTACTAAAAAAAATCTGTTGGAACGGGTCACTGTAATAACATTTTGTGCCATTATCTTTATTGTATCATCGAAAAGTGTATGAAGTTATGAATAATATTGAACCATTTTTAACACTTTCCGGCAAAGTTGAAAAGTGTTTATGCATAAGGTTTGTCTGTTCGCCTGTCCGTCAGTCTGTCTGGCTGTCAGTCGGTCTGTCCATGCTCTAATGTCCTTAAATATATTCGGATTTTCATGAAATTGATAACGATTATTTACAGTTACGAAAGCATGTTTGGTATTGTATATGAAGTATGTAGGTTTAATAGTTCAATCACTCAAAAGTATTCCATTACATTATGGTATATGAGGAAAATCGTTTACAGAGTATTTTAATGATATTACGCGATTTTAAATGTATTGAGGCTGTTATAAATCACTGAATTCAACTACAATCACTTTAGAACAGGGCATTCTTGGCATTTTGTATTCATTCACACGGACACAGAAAGCTGCATTCACACACAATAGATATTGGTTACAGTAATGTCTTTGAGTAATAATTACTGGAGTTTAAAATTCCATTAAAAATTCGGTAACCGCATTTAAGTTTTATTAATTTTTTATATGTTACTTGTCATATATAAATCCTATATCTCATATACAGGGCTGCTCAATGTAACGTACCATTCTCCTTATTAGAGGAAATTGCTGAAGGGAAATTTTCAACTGAAGTATATGTGTCTCTTACGTGAACTAAATGTTGGCATGCATGTAGTCAATAGATACAAATCTATATATCCTATACAGGGCTGCTAAAAAAATTGGTTATTTTTTTATTGTAGATGGAAACAGCTGATATTGAGTTTTCAAATGTGTTATGCGTTTCCATATGATTGAATTAGACTTAATATTTTAATTTTTTAAATGGTGCAGATTTGTTCCATTATTCTGAATGTATTGGAGCGTGTTTCATAATGCATGCTTGACGCAGGATTTTTTCTTTCTTGTTGTGTACGTTTTTGGCTATGATCAGCGGGTCCTCCCTGAATTTGAATAAAATCCGATGGAAAGAAAGACTGTAATAGCCGATGTCTGTGCATTTTCATTATTGTACTATCGAAAAGTGTATGAAGTTATGCATAGGCTTGAACCAAATTAGTCTGATTTCTTTTTGGCTATGGCCAGCAGGTCCACTTGAACTTGGAAATATTCCGCGAGAAAGGGGCGCTGTGATAGCGATTTTTGTATAATTTTCTCAATTTTTCGTTGTTCCATTTTCCATCAGCGGCTCCCGTCCGGCTATTTTCAAACAGCTGATTACAACAGAATAAGGAAAAACTATTGATTTTAATAAATATCATGATCTAGATTAAATCATTTTTACTACAATTACATGATTGAAGCAGAAATTTAAAATGAACATCAAACTTGGTGTAGCATTGAACTAATAATATTGAAGTATTAATATGTGTAACTACTTTTCGAAAAATTAAGATGTCTGAGATAGAAGAATATTTTGGGATTGGCACATCAATCTAGTTATACTACATTTAATTTTTAAAAATTTGAGTCTTTGATTTTTTTTTAAATTATTATTATTATTTTAATTAATTACAAAATATTTTATTCGTTAGATACTATAAGCTATGACTATAGATTTGGTTTAATTCGGTTAAATATTGTCTATGTGAATAAAGTAATCGTATTAAAGACACTCTAATATCATGAGGTATAAAGAAAAAGAAAACATGATATTCCATGTTTAAACACCTTACATTTAAATAATTTAAATCAAGACCTCAAATTCAGTTAATAAAAATAGTTAAAATATAAAAATAATTTACAAATGTTTTCGAAAAAAAAGAAAGAAATTTGAGTATGTAACGTAATAAAAAAAAACTTCAAATATCCACTAATTTAAATTGTCTGTGGAAGTGGGTTGGATGGAACTATTTCTTTTTAAATGATACCCGCCGCTCAAATAACAGTAATAATAAATAAAAATTACCAGTGGAATCACTTTCAAATTTATATGTCAAATTAAATGCCATGGGTGTTAAAAATGAACGTTTTAAGAGTGCATCAAGATATTAAACATTACTAAGGAAATCATGCACTAATTAATTTCGATATACTTCATATAAAGCTAAATCATTTAAGGCATCCAAATAGAATCGATCAACAAGTGTAAATAAACAAATTATACGACGAGCTGCTCCCAAACTGCTTCAACTAATTTCCTTTCCAAATCATTTTTCAGTTGATCAACACTTCCATTCCCAATGAAAAAGTTCTTATTTTCAATGAAAAAAGTTCATGATAAATAAATTTACAAACAATAAATGACTAACTTTTAAAATTCTCCGAGTGTACTCATACGAAATAAGTTTCAAGATTCAAGAATGGGCAACTTTGTACAGTAATGCACATTTCGTTAAGCTGTAAAAAGTATGCAACTCTACTTTTAAAGAGCTAAAAGTTCTAATAATATTTGAACACATTTATAAAAAAAAATAATACATTAAAACTTTCGATGCTACAATATATGAAGAATCATGGTCTACACTACAGTTCATAGGCATGTTTTCTTAACCATAGTCAATGGAATACACCACATCCCTCTATCTGTTTTTCAGCGTAACTCGCTACCCTCTGGGTTTAGTTCCCAAGTCAGCTTTCTACTCACTTTATCAACCTTAATAACCTGTCCAGACCATAGTCCGGAATGGCACTTTGGATCATATCCTGGTAGCACGACGCGCTTACAACAAAGCTACTGGGGTACCAAAAATAATATATTAATTCTACGACGGCCGCGTTTTCAATATACCTAGAACGGCCGTGAACTGTCATTCTGACCACTCTTTCGAAAAAACTAAAATAATGTAATTTCAACTAAAATAATATTAAAAACTCCTTTCCAGGAAACAAGTTTAATGACAAATTACGAAAAAGACTTACATTTTAAAAATATTTTTCAAGAAAATAAAACATTTTACATTATTTTACTCTTCCTAGGCAATTTTAATGATATAGAATCCTGAAATTAGATAATGTAAGTGTCTTTTTTTTATAATTATAAACATGATATATGTTTTCAAATTTTTTTTCAAAGTCAGCAATTTTGTTAATAGATTAGAAAAAATATTATACTGAAAAATGTAACATACCTCAGTTTATTTCACAAGCAAAGCAGACGGATACTATCCTTTCCTCTAACATGCAG
Source organism: Maratus speciosus (assembly GCA_963932465.1). Classification (NCBI taxonomy): domain Eukaryota; kingdom Metazoa; phylum Arthropoda; class Arachnida; order Araneae; family Salticidae; genus Maratus; species Maratus speciosus. The sequence goes on along the minus strand of OZ010788.1, from coordinate 373,049,321 downwards.
GGCCCGCAAACGTGTTTCTGGTATCTTGAACACTGTTGGTAAGTTTTATTCCTTTACAGTACTTGAGTATTTGACACTGCTTTCGCTTTCTGTTTTGAAATTCCGGGAAATTAGAAAAAGGCGCCAAGCACTGCTTGCATTATCAAAGCTAATTTTTCTTTTAGCGTAAGATGAGGGGCCATAGTTTTCACGCAAAACATTGTGCATTGGCTGTATTACAATTATATTGTGCATATACATATATGTGTGAACATATTTTGCGATATGTTCTTCCATATGGTTCCATCTGCGGCTATTACTTCTGTAGAATTATTTTCATTACTATAAATTAGTTGATTTTTTTATTCTTCCACAGCTATTTTTCCGTCCACGACTACGTCTTTGAATAACTTCTTCATCTGTTTCATTATCAGAACTAGAAGATGAAATATTATGCGGATTTTCAATTTGATGTATTTTGAAATCAAAACTCGAATCAGACTCGATATCATCGCACTCGATGTCACTTTCGATATCGTTTTCATCCTCATTTTCAAAAGCAGAACTTTCGGATGATAAATCTTGCATTGACTGCACAATTTCTTCCGCAGTCAGAAATTTCTTCCCGACAGTTTTACGAGACATTATTAGAATAATAATTATTATTATTATTTAACTGAAAATACCTGTCAAGTATATAATTTTCAAACGGAAGTAACAAATCAAGTATTGTTTCACTAATAAAGTGAACACTTATTGAAAACTTTTTCTGGGTATCTCCGCCGTCGGAGCATGCGCGGAAGCAACAGAGACGGGTTTCTTTCGAAGAAACCGTAATAAACCAGATGTTTAGCACCCATCTCCCCCACATCACTACGTTCTTTATATTAAAACCTCTTTTCCAAGATGAAAATAATGATTTTATGTGACAACAGGTATGTAGTGGAGGATATACGCAGGTATACACCGTATACGAATTTTTTAAGGAGATCAGTATACCCTCTGTTTCTCAAATAAAATTATAACCCATACCCTAATCATGAATGTTTAGGTCCCTAGCGTATACCCTCTGCCTATAGCGTATACTCTCTGCATTTTTTTACGACTACAACACTGTCTGACAAGTGTTGAATGCGGGGTATAAAAATAAAGATTGCACCGGGGGGGGGGGGGATTTCTCCACGGAGATGTGACATGTTCCCATGGCAGATTTGAGATTTTGTGCTTTCAATGATCAAAAGTGCCATTTACCCTCCCGGAACTCTATAATGTCCCCCTTGGAGCCACAGAAATCCCTCCCGGAAAGAAATGTTTGAATTCAACACTGTATCAGTCGCCGGTCATTTTGACCATTTTTGGCCGTTCTAGGTATATAAGATTTTTTTCAAAAATTAATAACAATATTTGAATGATTTTTTTTTGTATATTTAGAATGAATAAAAAAAAAAAAAAAATGTTTGAATTCAACACTGTATCAGGCGCTGGACATTTTGACCGTTTGTGGCCGTTCTAGGTATATGAGTTTTTTTTCAAAAACTAACAACAATATTTGAAAGAAAATTTTTTTTTGTATATTTTCAATGAATATTTAGGAAAAGTCAAAAATTTTCGCAGCAATAGATGAAAGCAAAACAGAGATATGTGAGATTAAAATGCGTTTACGGACAAAATTACCGCCTTGGCCGTTCTTGCAATTTCACACTGACTGTCTCACTTGCTCCAGTGTTATTGTATTTAAAAAGACTCTAATTTTGTGAATTACTTTGACCGGAAGATTTATTCCACCCAGTAACATCTACATAGGTACGTTTCAAAATTTTAGGTTTAATTTTGCAAAAACACAAACTTTCATTTCTTACTATCATTTGAATTGAATGTATGCGCATGTTCATGGATAGTTACAAAATGTTTCGTATAAATATGCATTCACGGTAAAAGGATCTCTCGTCAAAACAAAAATATTATGAATTTTTATGAATTCTAAATTTATGTATGGAAGAACATGCACATGAAATAGCGGATATGTCACAATAAACATTACACTTATAGCATTTAAAGTACAAGTAAACTACACTCATGTCCAAAATTAAAGGCACAAACATAAAATCTCTGAAAACTGATGAACTGTCCACTGTGTTGACATGGAATTTTGTACAGAGATACATTACAATAGGAGAACAATATAGAAACATAACAATATGGAGAACATTTTAATCGTGAATTAAGATACAGGGTATATCAAAAAGTGTTAAATCATGAATCAGAGATAAAGCCTTTATCTCGGGAAAAGTCTGTCTAATATAGAGTGTGACAACCGTGCACTGCTATACAAGTCTCAGAACGAACTTTCTTACTGTTTATGAGGGTTTCAATAAGTGTTTGTTGCAACAAAGTTCATTTTTACAAATGCGCGGCTTTTAATTCCTGGCGGGCTCTTGGAGAGGGGTTACGCTGTGCAATGGCTCTTTCTAAACTATCCCAATCACGTTCAGTAAGACTGAGGTCGGGAGACACCTAGGGTCAAGTCATATAGTGAATATCCTCTTCTTCATGAAAGTCATCAACAATGTGAGCTCTGTGTTGCTTCGCATTACCGTCCATAAACATAAAGTCCGGGCCTACAGCACCCCGAAACAACCTCACATAGGTTCCACGGATCTTATCCGTATAGAGATGTGTGTTGAAAGTACCCGTGTTGAAAACATGCAGTGGTGTACAACTGGCCAACATTATGCCGTCCCAGACAATGATTCCTTTACCACCAAATCTGTCGATTTCTTTTATGTAAGATGGATGATAGCGAGCTCCACGTTATCCCCAGATGAAGATTCGACAAGAAGCACTCTGCGTGGTGAATCTCGACTCATCACTGAAAAGTACACGCCCCATTCTTGTGCTCAAGACTGATGTCTCTGGCTCCACATCAACCGGGCTCTCCTGTTGGATGCAGTGAAACGGACACAGACGATTTGACGCCGGACGTTAGGGATGAGATCTTTGAAGCCTATGTGAGGTTATTTCGGGGTGCTGTAAGCCCGGACTTCATGTTTATGGACTATAATGCGAAGTCATATAGGGCTCATATTATTAGTGATTTTCTTGAAGAAGAGAATACTTGCTGGATGAATTTCCAATTGAACATGTTTAGTATGGTCTAGAAAGAGGCATTGCACAGCGTAACTCCCCTCCCAGGAACCGCCAGGAGTTAAAAGCCCCGCTTTTGGAAGAATGGACTTTGTTGCCACAAACATTTATTGATACCCTCATAAACAATATGAGAGATCGCTGTGAGACTTGTATAGCAGTGCGCGGTGGTCACGCTCCATATTAGCCAATATGGTAAACGCCAATATAATAAACGCTTTATCGCTGATTCATGATTTAACACTTTTTAATATACCCTGTATCTTAATTCACAATTAAAATATGTTCCATATTGTTGTGCTGATATATTCTTACTACTATTGTGATATACCTCTGTACTATATTTCGTGGCAACACAGTGAATAGTTCGTCCGTTTTCACAGATTTTATGTTTGTGACCTTAATTTTGGACATGCGTGTAATTTAAACTTTACTGTCATATTGCACAATAAAGAAATACATCGAAAACTGTTCTTGAAAACTTCTATTTTTTGTATGTACTTATTAATTAGAACGAAATAAACATTATACTTTAGCAGAAAAAAAAAATCAACTAACATTAAAGTAAATTTATATAATTTTTCTGACATTTAATTAAGAAATTTAGAAGTGTTGTATATCAATCTAGTTTTCCTATATACACACACACACACACACACGCACGCACACACACATTAATATATCCTTCTATATATTAAAAAAAATGTTTGATTTGGAAATGGACCAATGAAAATCTGCGTAGATCATCCGGGTATACTCTTATTAGATCGGCATCCATATTTCTTATGACCGGGGGTCTTTCTTCGTTAATATTAAAAAAACTGTTTCATACAAAAATATGAAAATCGGTGGTATTATAGAGACATGTTTGATAAACACGCTGATGCACACAGTTTTTTAAAATCGAATAATAATTTTAAGATATATTTAATGTTACAGATGGTCAAAATCGTTCCATTAAAAAAGTTTTATAGGAGAAAAACTATACATAGGAATTTAAACATTTTTAGATCATTTTATACATTGGAAGTTCCCGATGAGCAGATTGCAATTATATTTTTAATTTGACTCAGTTTTTGAAGATTTATTTCCATTTTAAATTCAAATTTTCAGCATTTCGAGAGATATTTTTTACACATTTTAGAAAAGGGAAGATATTTTAAACTGTTGCCATTTTTAAAAACAGCGCAAAGAATAATATTTCCTTCAAATAAAAAAAAATATTTACACGTGGCTATTATAAACAGAAAAAAACTTTCAAATTAGAATTAAGTGATTACGTGTTAAAAATCTGGAAAATATTGAAAATTACATCATAAAAACTACAGTTACACGTGAATTTTGAAAGGGTAAGAAAGTTTTTAAATACTAAATTCATTATTATGCGCTAAAAGCCACAAATGAAGAAAATTACGTCATATTTAAAAAGGCAAATAAATAAAAGTTGGCAAAACACTTCAAATTAAAAAATATATTTGCACGAGACATTTATTACATATTTTGCGATAATCTTTTCAACTATTATCGTGAATTCTAAGACAGCGCAAATAATATTTCCTTTCTAACAACAAAAGTATTTTCATTTGAATATTAAAAAGAGAAAGGAAACTTTGGTGAAAATTACATCAGATTTAAAACGATACATTTAAAAGAACTTTCTCATAGCGTTGTTGAAAAGTACCGAGAGACAAAGACTCTGTGTACTTCATTTTATATTAGCTTACTTTCAAATTTTTAACTAATTTTTAACACATTCCAACAAAGTTGAAAAGTGTCATTGATTTCGGTTTGTCTGTTCGCGCTCTAACTCTCGTAAATATACTCGGATAGCACTGAAATTTTTGGTTAGTGACGTTTAGCCTAGCACGAACCCTATTTCAAATTAAGTTTGTAGCATGTTTAGTTCATTTACAGGGACAGTCAAAAGTATTCCGTTACATTACGGCCAATAGGAAAAAATCATTTCAAATGAATTTTAAAGGTGTTACACCCTTTCAAACATAATAAAAAATATATGTATTTACGAAGTGCACTAAAATATGCAGAATATTCTGTAGCATATGTGGTGCAACGAATAGTTACTATTCATTTACAGGGCTACACAAAAGAATTCCATTACAAATGGTATTGGGGGAAATTGTTATATAATAAAATTGATATAATTCGGTGGGGCTTACTTAAGTTATTTCATGTATAATACGAAGTGCATAGCATTTACAGGAACATACAAAACATTTCAGACAAGTATTTTTTATCCGAAGCAATATATTAGTGGCGATGGCAGGGAATGCATTTTTGATTATGATATGCGCTTTTAAGTTTCAGTATATGCATACTATATGGTGTGTGTAAATGTTATAGTTAATATACAAGGCTACGCAAAAGAATTCTTAAAGGTTACTGAGTATGACCGTAAATTGAAAGGTGGGTTTAAAATGTGTTATGCTGAACTGCATGTAGTTTACTATGAAATGTTTGTAGAATATAGATAAAACGATATACAGGGCCACGCAAAGAATTGGTTACATGGTCGCCTATAGATGATAAATTCTGGAAATGCGATTTCAGTAGTTTTAAGGATGATTTAGTTTGTATTAAAGTTTAGCTAAATAGTGGGGTGTAATAAAGGTACTAGGTAAAACACGGGGCTGAACAAAAGTATTCAAGTATGTTTCCATCTATTACTATAAATTGCTGAAAGAGAAATTTCAACCTGTTATGCGTTTTCTTGCTAAACTAAATTTTCTATTACATAGCATATATATCAGCCTACAGATCAAATACAGGGATGTTCGGAAGAATTGGAATAAATATTTGACTATGGATGGTAACTGCTGAAATAAGTTTTTTAAATGTTTAGTTAGTTATCTTATTTACCTTATTTCTCTAAATAACGAAGTTTTGTTAAAGCTATCAGGGAGTGTTAGAAAGTGTTTCATAATCTATGTCGTACGCATGATTTTTCTTTCTTGTTTTTTATCAAAGACGAAAACAGCCATTGTATCTCTTATCAGCGGCTGATTTCGTCTTAAAAATCTCCAATCAAAGAAAAATGAATGAAAACCCGTTTACTGGGAGACCGTCACAGTTTTTTAAAATTATAATTCAATCTTTTTAAGGCCGATTAAATTAGCATGCTTTTAGAATCTGGGGTGTATGAACGGGGGTTAGCGAGCGTAGCTCGTAGGGGGCAGATATATATATATATATATATATATATATATATATATGTATGTGCGAGTGTGTATGTGTGCGTGTGATAAAAAGACACATTGGATGCAAAAAAGGCAGTTGGCGAAATCTGTTTCAATTTGGGTTTCCATATATTGACGTAAAGGTATAGAACGGATGGTTAGGAAAATACCACTAGGAAAATATGTGAATGCCATAAGTAGGCAGTCAAATTCTGTGTTTCTAAGCTTTATTAGGTAATATAAACAAATAAGCAAAAGAAATGGTCAAGGAACTCATTATAGAAATGATTATTTAATCATGTTTATGTGGCAATCTGAGTTTCAAATCTTCATTTACCAAAGAAAAGAAAAAATGTTATTCAGGTACCACACATCTTATTACGTACTGTATAAATATCACTGGTTTGGAACATGACAGTCGTAATGGGTACCGGACATTTCAGAAAAAGCTTCGAATCTAACTTTTTAGATCTCGAAAAAGGCCTCTTTCTCTCCTTCGTTCGTCGTCGCTCTGATCTGGCTGCTTCGTGCTTATATTAAGTTAATCTAGCGTAAAGTGACAAATCAAGTCACCTGACCTTCCTTTCTCGAATCATAACCGCTTTATGAGGGACATATTAACAGTTCCGGTGGAATAATCGTGAAGTAATTCAACTTTAGTAGCATAAAAACTTCTTTCTAGAACACTCCAAAGCCTCGAAACCAGGTGCACAATGTGTAAAAAAAAAATAAGCTCTGATCTCAAAAATGCTGGCTAAAAAAAGATTTTAAATTGCAAAATTATAATTTAACCAGAAACGAAGAAATGCACTTATTGACGCAGAATAAAACTAGAATATTAAAGCATTAAAATTGCATAATAGACACTTTGATGTTTTAATAAAAGAATGATTTTAAATAAATAGTTTTTTTTAAAACGGTATAATTTCGGATTTGTGACATTTTAACAATTAAATAAAGAATTTCGAGGGGTTTGATATACACAAGAAATAATAGGGAATTTTAATAGGGAATTAAGTAATAAAAGGGTTTTATTTAAGGAATTTAAGTAGTTAGCGCCATTTTTATGTTTAAACAATTTGGAATAAATATTATTAGGTGGATTACGATCTTATACCTTTACATATGGAGATTGATAGATTAATTTAGGAATAGGGTTTTAATTTAATAAGCCGGTATAATATATGGAATATTATTAAAACGAAAATTTATATAGAATAATATTAACCTATACAAAAAGATTTTAAATTTTGTAATATATATATATATATATATATATATATATATATATATATATATACATATATACACTAAGCGGCTCTGCCCCCTACGAGCTACGCTCGTCAATCCCCATTCAGACACCACAGACTCTAAAAGTACACTAATTTGATGATCAGCTTTAAAAAGTTTCCGGAAGATTGAATTGTAATTTAAAAAACAGTGGCAATCTCCCTATAAACGGATTTATATTCATTTTCTTTGATTGGGGAATTTTAAGGCCAAATCCGCTGCGGTACTACTTGATTATCCCGTCGACCAATTTCGCCAAATTATATAAATCGCCAAACCACTCGCCAAATTATAAAAATTGACATCATTTTTATTTTAAATAACGAAAGAACAAATAAATAAGTGCAATATTAATAAAAATACAAATAAAACGTCGAAATAAAAATAATTTGATGACGTATACACGTGTAACTTGCTTAAAGACAAGTTAAGGTGACATTTACGATCAACCATTATTGGCATTTCATCTTATAGTTTGGCAAATGATAGATCTAGGTCGACGGGATAACTAAGTAGTACCAAAGATACAATCGCTGTTTTAGTCTTTGATTAAGTAAAATCAGTTAAACATTTCAAAATAAGCCAATATTAAAGAAATTAAGTAAACAGAGTATTTGTCTTCCTGTATTTTTTTTTAAAAAGCGAAAAGAAAGTTATTTTAAATAAGACATTTTAAATTAATCGTTTTTAATCTGACGTAATTTTGACCAAACTATTCTTTCTCTTTTTAATATTCACCTGAAAATACTTTTGTAAGAAGTTAAATATTATTTGCGCTTTTCTAACAAAAATAGTTGAAAAGTATTTTATTAACGATTGAAAATTTGAACAAGATAAATATATAAATATATATAAATATATAAATATAGGGAGAGTGTGAGCTAATAGTAGGAATTGAAATAGTTGAAAAGTATCCTCTCAAAATATCAAATAAATGTCTAGCGCAATTTGTAAATTTAAACCGTTTTGCAATATTCTTTTGTGTTCATTTTATGTAATAAATGTAAAGTGACGTAAATATGACGTAATTTCTACTATTTGAGGCTTCTAAAGCATGTTAATGAATTTATTATTTTACAATTTCATTTCTCTCTTAAAATTCACATGTAAATGCAGTTTTTATGACGTAATTTTTAATAAGTTCCTGCTTTTTGTACATAATTATACAATTCTAATTCCATTTTTTTTCTGTTTATACTAGTCACGTGTAAATAATTATTTAATTTATTTACACGTATAAATATTTTTTTTTTATTCCAAGCAAATATTATTATTTTTGCTGTTTATACAGTTGGCAACAGATTAAATTAGTACAATTTTCTAAAATAAGTAAAAATTATCTGTCGAAATGTTGACAATTTGAATTTAAAATAGAAATAAAACCTCAAAAAATGAGTTAAATAAAAAAAAGAAATACAGTCTGCAACCGGGGACTTCAAACGTATAAAATGATTTAAAAATTATTAAATTCCCATGAATATTTTTTGCCCCTATAAAACTTTTTTAGTGGAACGATTTTGTCCAACTTTAGCATTAAATATCTCTTTAAATAATTCTTCGATTTGAAAACTGTCTACATCATCGTGTTTATCAAACATTTCTTTATAACACTACCGATTTTCATATTTCTGTATGCATTATTTTTCTTAATATTAACGAAGAAAGACCTCCGGTCACAAAAAAATTCAAAACCGGCGGTGGCGGTGACAGCGGTAGTTACTTTTTTTAGAATAGAGATATATATATGGCATCTAAAATTTATTTTCTTAACTGAAAATGAAGAAATTAAAATTTTATTTTAGCATTATTGACTTTGACTCTTTGAAATATATAAAAACTATACCGTGTGCGAATTCTCATAAACACTGAAAGCACTTTCATTTTAGTGCTAGATAGGATTTCATTTCCTATACCATATGTAGGAATATTTATTTTTATGGAAATAATATTGAAAAGGCATAGCGATATAAAAAATGAAACTTAAATTTTGAATAGTTATGAGAAATGATGTTTCAAATCCTATGCACTGCAGAAGAATTTCTCTTAAAATATGGAAGTTGAATTGCATGAAAGAATTCTATTTTAAATCGGTCTCTTCTATATGTAACGTTTTGGGAATATTTTTTTATCAATTGTGCATTTGAAAATTTAAAATATTTAGAAGTATATATATCTAATTTTAATTAATTTTTCAATAAATTTTCAGGAGTGAAATTACGCTTGAAATTATTGTATAGGGGAAACTAGGGATACTTGACCCAATTGTTAGTTTTGGATTTTTAATTATTGATGTTAAAATAATAAACAAAACACTTTTACATAAGAAGAAAATTAATATTAAGGTTATTTTATTTTTTTTTTTTTGTCAAATAAAATTAATACTATTAATTTTTAGTACATAGGCCTAACATTAATATACGCAAAATTAATTTTTATTGCAGAATGTTCAAAATATTAGCAGTCTGAAAGTTCATTCTGTGTTTAAACTAGTTACAGAATAAGAAAATAACAATTTATTCAACTTCAAATGTAAAGTCATATTTAAGAACAAAACTCGTAGTTCTATCATTTGTGTCGAAACCTCAGGTGGATGAAGTATAGCTTCTATTTCGTCAGGATCAACTTATGATATATCATTCATTTCAAGCCATTTAAATCGCGTACCATCCATTCTTCTTGCAACCTGAATAGTTAGTCTGTCAGAATTGATTTCAAGAATCTTTCTAACAAATCTTCTTGTATTCCGTTCCTTACAATATTTGACAAGAACTCAGTCATTTACTTATAACATTTACATTATTTACTTATAATACTTATATTTATATGTTTATAATATTTCTAATTCATAAATAAAACATGTTAAATGCATTTGAATAGTACTAATCCCAATCTTGGGTCAAGAATCCCTCGGTGACATGGGTCAAGAATCCCTAATTGCACATTTACTACATAACCCTAAAATGTAGCCATTTGCTAAAGAAAAGATTAATATTATTATGCATGTTACTGTAGCTAAAAACATGTAAAAAACAAATGACCAATTAAAAAAGTATTACCTTTAAACAGAAAAAAAATTATGACATCAGAGTTTACAGAATAAAAAAATTACTTTTGGACCATAAAAATGTATTTTGTCTGATAGTTTAAAAAGTTGAGGAATGATTATTTATTATTTTCAACATGTGGTCAGCTAACTGAAAGAAAGAAATTGTTGCCACTTCCAACTTACAAAACATTCCCAATTCTGAGAAAAAGGCCTTGGGTCAAGTATCCCTATGGGTCAAGTATCCAAAGTTCCCCCTATTTAATGCGTGATACATCACACTGCTGACTAAGCGTAAAATAGAGTGAAAAATGTCCGGGAATCGAACCTGGAACAAATCTCCAAGTGTTCTACCATTTACGTTACGAGGACTATACCCAGCTTAGCATTTATCACTCATATACGTTGATAGGGCTGCAACTGTATCACAAGATGGAACTGTCTTTATGAACACACAATACTTCGGCGAAACACGAGCAATGTGATAAATCACGTATTAAATATTTAGAAGTATAATTCATACTTATTTAGTTTTAATATTTCTGTATCATAGCAACGCGACGCGCTGTCAACTACGTGGCTTGGCTACCAAAAATAATATAATAATTTAGCGAATTTCACACCTTTCACAGTAGTATTACGTTGAAAAGGACTATAATTTATTTGTGAATTTGTATAGGCAGAAGCATTTATTTTGCAAATCTCCTCTTTCATACATATGTTTCAAAATTGTAGATTTAATTTTGCAAGAAGTCAATCTTTCATGTCATTACAATGAGATGAAATGAATACATGTATATGACGTACATGTACGGTGGGTACCGTTTTTTGTAGCTGATGCAGTTAACGATCTCCCGTTAAGGTCCCATCTTAGAAGATGGTTTCAGCAATCCAGGTTCCCCATATACCGCTCCACACGTGTCGTAATGTCCGGGCGATGTGGAGGTTTCAAGGTCGCATCATCTTTTTGATTATCGCACTGTTTGCACACCTTCTATTTATATTACACCACCTACTAACGCAGCGTTTTATGTATTCATTTTTTATACTAGACCGTTTTCTGATATTATAATAAATTGATATTTATTTTTCTGTTTAATTTCAATATTTCATTCTTAGCTTTGTATTCGACCCCTAAAAATCAGCTAAACTTTTTAGATGAAATAGCACTCTTTGTGAAACCCCGATTTAGCGATACCGGCTAAAGGTGGTTTCGGCGTAAAAAGGACCCTGATTTTGATCTCGAATTACTTTAATTCATCTTTTAACTGATCTCTCAATGAAAGACAAAATCATGTGCAAAAATATCAAAATTTGAAATTTAATGACTCTGTCAATTTTTGTAGTACAGATGTCAAACGTTTTGTGTTATATGTGTTATGATGTGAGTAAAAGTTTACTAAATATAACTACAGGGACTGGGGGACCATATAAAAAGTTAGATTTCGTAATTTTTATAAAATTGATTTTTTACTTTCTTCTATCTTCAATAGAAGAAAGTATTGTAATCGAAATTTTTTTCGACTTCCGGTTTTCGACGGATTTACATGTTTTAGGGGTCAGAGATTCCAAAAAACATGTTTATAGAAAATGTCTGTCTGTCTGTGTGTCCGTCTGTCCGTCTGTCCGTCCGTCCGTCTGTCCGTCTGTCTGTCGCCATTGTACCATCAAAAAGTGTATGAAGTTATGCATGGAATTAAACCAAAATTTTATTTTAAGTTTTTGGCTATGGCAAGCAGGTCCTCCCTGAATTTGGAAAAAATTCACCGGTAGGGGGCGCTGTAATAGCGATTTTTGTGCGATTTTGAATGTTGTACCGTCCAAAAGTGTATGAAGTTATGCATAGAATTAAACCAAATTTTTATTTTAAGTTTTTGGCTATGGCAAGCAGGTCCTCCTGGAATTTGGAAAAAATTCGCCGGTAGGGGGCGCTGATATAGCAAGTTTTGTGTGATTTTGAATATTGTACCATCCAAAAGTGTACAGATTTATGCATGGAATTGAACCAAATTTTTATTTAAAGTTTTTGGATATGGCAAGCAGGTCCTCCCTGAATTTGGAAAAAATTCGCCGGTAGGGGGCGCCGTAAATGCGATTTTTGTGCGATTTTGAATATTGTACCATCCAAAACTGTATGAAGTTATGCATAGAATTGAACCAAATTTTTATTTTAAGTTTTTGGCTATGGCAAGCTGGTCCTCCCTGAATTTGGAAAAAATTCACCGGTAGGGGGCGCTGTAATAGCGATTTTTGTGCGATTTTGAATGTTGTACCGTCCAAAAGTGTATGAAGTTATGCATAGAATTAAACCAAATTTTTATTTTAAGTTTTTGGATATGGCAAGCAGGTCCTCCCTGAATTTGCAAAAAATGCACCGTTAGGGGGCGCTGTAATAGCGATTTTCGTGCGATTTTGAATATAATACTCTCGAAAAGTGTATGAAGTTATGCATGGAATTGAACCAAATTTTTATTTTAAGTTCTTGGCTATGGAAAGGAGGTCCTCCCTTAATTTGTAAAAAAATCGCCCGTAGAGGGCGCTGTAATAGCGATTTTTGTGCCATTTTTGCGCCATTTTGAATATTGTACCGTCGAAAAGTGTATGAAGTTATGCATAGAATTGAACCAAATTTTATGTGTTTGTTTTTGGTTATGTCACGAAGGTCCTCCCTGAATTTGGAAAAATTCTGCCGGTAGGGGGCACTATAATTGCGATGTCTGTACCATTTTCATTATTGTACCATCGAAATGTGTATGAAGTTATCCATATAATTGAACCAAATTTTTTGTGCATGTTTCTGGCTATGGCAAACAAGTCCTCCCTGAACTTGAAAAAATTCCGCCAGAAGGGGGCGCTATAATTCCGATCTCTGTGCCATTTTCATTATTGTACCATCGAACAACGTATAAAATTATGCATACAATTGAACCAAAATTTTTGAGCTTGTTTTTGGCTTTGGCCAACAGATCCTTGCGCGGTAAAGGGGCTCTGTGCTAGCGATTTTTGTATACTTTTCTTGATTTTTCGTAGTTCTATTGTGCATCGGCGGCTCATGCAGCGGCGGGAACTCGCTACCTGCTAAGCCGGCTATTCGCAAACAGCTGATAACAACAAAATAAGGAAAAATTAATAATTTTAACAAATATCATGATATAGATTAACTCGTTTTTAGTCCGTTTAATTGACTTGAGCAGAAATTTAAGATGAAAATCAAAGTTGGTATAGTATTGAACTAATAATATTGAAGTATTAACATGTATAACAAGGTTTTGAAATATTAAGATGTATAAGATAGAAGAAAGTTTTGGGATTGGCACATCCAACTAGTTACTTTAAATAATGCCAAAGCATGAATATTTATCTCATTTGAAACGTTTTTGTAATTGAAACTATACGTCTACGACCAACGATTGAGAAATTAAAGGTCGGCGATAGATAACATATTGCACCCTGTATATATATATATATATATAATTAACGATTAACTTGTATTGCATTTTGTTTTGTACTCAGGACAATATCATATTAATTTCTAATAGTATACCAACTTAATAAAGAATAATAAGAATAATTAGCTTATTTGATATAACTATTGCTATGACAGTATGTATTAAAATTTGGTTATTTGTTTTATATTATTCCTTTATCCTTTTTAATCTTGTTTCATTTTGAACTTAATTAATGTTCAATGATTAATTCTTTATATTCTGTGTAGGGTAGTCCCAAATTCATATCCTTTAGCTTTTTATGGGTAATATGAAAATAAACCACGAACTTTATATGTGAACTTTAGGCATTTGGCTACTGAAGATTCTGACAAAGTTCTACAAATATCCAGTTTTCCTTTCCTGTTGGTTTTATTAATTAAATTATTATTTTTTTATGTTTGATGGTAATTATTAGTGTTTTTTAAGTGTCATATTTATATATATTTATTACATATAATTTATTATATATAATTTATTTTATAAGATTTAGCATATTGCTATATAATATTATCAATGTTATAATATTATTTAAATTCTCCGTATAGATTAATTGGGTTTGGAAGCAGAATATATTGTAAGCATTATATGGTATTTTCATTCTAGTAACTTGATATTACATCTGTTATAATTAAATTTCATTATAAACATTTTTATTTATGTCTTTATGATACATAGTATCTTAAGAATAATAATTGTGGTTAATCTAAAAACATTTATATTTATTTAATATTTTTGTGAATATTGATATATAATATGGTATTACTTATTTATTAGGATCTGTGGAGTTAAGCAGATGATAAAGTTTGAAAGCACTAGGTTCAATACTGTTACCATGCTACCTTTATTTAAATACATGGAAATATTAATTACTAGGGTTATAATATTCATTTTCATTACAACTAAATATAATTATATAAATGGACAGTTAAATAATTAATAATTATATAATTGGCTATAGATTGTTAAAAATAGTATGGCGCGAAACGGATTGAAATGGAGGTGGGACTGGAAGAAGGCAATGATTTATTTATTCAATTATTAATAAAAAAAATTGAAAGTCTTTTATCTTTGTTTATTCATTTTAAACTATCCGATATTGTAAAAGAAATACATAACTTTTGTAATAAGATCAAACTACTTTTATTTTAGCATACTAGATGGCAGCACCAAAAATTTAATTTGTATTATGTCTGTGGCTTTATTTAGTGAAATATTCTTTAATTTTCTTTCAAAACCAAGTGGCACTAATGCTAGTTAAAGACGATAATGTAATTTAATATTCTTGGAATCTTTTACCTTAGTTAAATAAATTTAAAAGTGTTTATAGGTATTTTAAATACTAATAATATAATGATTTTCTATTTATATTAATTAATTGCATTTATCAAGGTATTTTACTACGGATTAACTGCAACCATTAGGTATTTTTATCTGAGTTAAATTAACTGCAAAAATAACCTTAGGGTTATAGCGGTAATGGATAACATGCGCAGTTGTGTATCTGGATTAAATAAAAATTGGGTTGTATTATTAAACTGTGTGTTTTTACTACAGTGCTCAAAAAAATTAGGAGAGCAAGCAAAAAAAGTGAAGAGAACAGTGCAAGACAGCCCTGTTCGGACATAAAAGGGATAGTACACGTGTATCAATGCGCAATACGGAAAAAAAGACACAAAAAAATGTAAGGGATAATTTTATTCTTTGAAAGCGATGTATAGAGCATGAAAAGATGGTTTATGGCAAAAATAGAGTTTCATATAAATGATAAAAAAGTATTGTTTAAAAATGATGCAAGCTTTTTAATATAGCGTGTGGTTTCCTCGAACAGCTAAGACTGCTGCACACCTTTTTTCCGTGGATGCGATGAGGTTATCGATAAAACTTTGTGGAATACTGTTCCACTGTTCAAGAATTGCAATCTCCAAGTCCTGGTAAGTAAAAGGAGGCCTTGGTCTCGCAGCAATGCATCATCTGAGCATGTACCAAACATGCTCGATCGGATTTGGTTCAGGAGAGTATGCTGGTCATTCCATACGCTGTATTGTTTTAGTTTCAAGCGTGTTTTCCACAAGACGAACTGTATGAAGTTTGGTATTATCATGCATGGAATAAAAGAAGTCACTAACTGCTGCAACATAAAATACGACATGATTCTCAGTATCTCGTCTGTATAACTTCGGACAGTCAAAGTGCCATTCCGAATGATATGCAGGCCCGTACGTCCACCTATGCTGATTCAAGCCCATAGCATCAACCCACCTCGTCTGTAATGTGATCTTTCATGAACGAATGTGAGATTATTTTGAGTGCTTCTTTCTCTTCATGCCAAAACACTTCAGATGTCACATTCAGACTGAATCGAACTCGTCTGTAAAAATAAACTGACTCCAACAACTTTGACTCCAAACTCGATGTTCAGTTGCCCATCTTCTTTGGGCCGGACCGTTGCTTGAGATCAACGGAATACAGACCATTGGCTTACGTGCATAGAGACCACTCTGATGAAGCCTATTTCGGATTGTTTGGCTGGACACCCTTCGTCCTATCGCCAAGAACAACTGTGTTTACAGCAGAGGAGCACATCCCATTCCGTGTCGACGAGCTGTTAGCAAGATATATCGGTCGACAGTTTCTGTGGCAGCACATGGCCGACCTTTCCCTTGTCGATGTCTACTATTCATATGTCTTGGAATCGGTTCCACAGCCTTGCATTGACACTTCTTGTGATTCCAACAGCGTACGCTACACTTCGCTGCGTTTAACCAGATTCAACTGTCCCGATAACACGCCAAGCCACGGATTCCGTTAAAAAATATTGTTGTGACATTTCCAAGTCACCTTTTTTCAAAATACAAGCTGAGCAATTGAATTTTACAAGTGAGACAGTGAAACAGATGTTTCTGCAAGATCCCGATTTCTACACTTATCTCCTTTTTCGAGTTTTTGACGTTTTGACGTAATTTGTATGTCAAGTTTTTTTATCTGTTTTCTACTACGCTTTAAATTATTGATGTTTTATTTTACGTTACTTATCGGTATAAAAATTTGCATAATTTGTTAAAACCGTGTGCTCCCTAATGCTCCCTAATTGTTTTGAGCAGTGTATATTTCATTGATATAAATTAATTATTTAATAAGGTTGTATTTTTTTTTTTTTTTTTTTTTTTTTACATTTCATGGAATTTAATATTATTGTTTTAATTTTGCATCTATTCTTTTGGTCATGTAGTCATTTGAGTACTGGGGAAAAAATTCTGCTTTGAGATTTTTTTCTCACAGAAAACAACTATTTTTCTTATATAGGGGAAGTTGGCCTAAAATGATCCCCTTAAGGGAAAAACTTGTGTAAAATAACATAACTGTTTAAAAAAAAAACTTTTGATCTTTGTTAGTATGTTTTACACTATATTTTGAATTAGAAACATACTTTAATAATATTTTAAACCCAAATTGAGTATTGAAAAAAATAGATTTTAGAAAAAGTATCCAAAGGATCATTTTACACGCACCCAAGGGAAAAATGATCCTTCATTTAAAAATAATTGTAAATCGTTTTTTATAGGCAAAATAAAGGATGTAAAATTAATTATGACAATACATAAATAAATAAAATAAGTTTTATAATCAAATAGCATACATAATTTATTTTATGCAAATTTTAAAATAAAAAAGTGTCAAATAATTTTGAAAAAAGAATAAAATGGAATATTTCAAAATTATGATCCAAAAATAATTGTCAACAATATACGCAGAAATAAGTTAAATAATACCTATTTCCTTCCCATCCGAAAACTCCGTACATTTCAACATATATCGCAAAGATACACATCATCGTCATTTTCATCTACCCTGCGCATGCATCATGCGCCCTTTTACGGCACTTGTGACACTGGATCCAACCTTCACCTGCTGCAGAGGAGGAAAATAGTTCATCGCAATAAATACACTTGTATTCATCTTCTGAATATGTTTCACTATATTCCATATATTGGATTTTAGGCACCCTTTTCTTCTTTATGGAAATGCGTCTTTGCTTTGACTTCATGCTTTTTTCTTTGCTTGTTCTGGCTATTTTGTTTTCAGCTTTAGCATTTTTTAATTGAATTTTCTTAGCTGCATCCTGCTTTGTAATCTCTTTCTGTTCTCTGTTTTTCGTTTCCAAGCTCAGTTTATTCTTATAAGGACTGCTTGTTAAGATGGCACTTCCCATCGATTTTCTTTTTCTCGAAGTGTTTGATTCCGTTTTCCTTGGAAAGAGTATGATATCACGTGGAATTAAAGAGAAAGATTTGGGGAAAACACATTTTGAGAGCGGTTGAAGGGCTCCTATTATGGCTAGGGTCCGGTACCGTATTTTCTTCAGACGATGTAGTAGCAGCTAGCTGCAGTTCTTGAGAAATGCCTCCCTTTTCAACATTTCTGTATTGTTCTTGACAGTAACCTGGTGTGACTGGATGTGGCTTATTTGTAACTTCTGCAGCAACAAAATCAATTTCAGAGAATACATCAGGGTTAAAAGGTACAATTCTGGTTTCCTTAAAACCATCGATGGCGTTTAATGGTACACAAGCATGCAAGTAAGCTTCACCAAAACTTTTTGCGATTTCATTTATTCCAACACCACCTTTTTTGCTACTGTTGTTCAGCCATTTTTGTCAGCCAAAAATGTGCACCTACTTAAACGGATTTAAAAACAAACGATACGTTTTTTTCAATTTCGGCTATTTGGGCCGCTTAAAGGGATAATTAAGAAATGTGATGTAAATAATACTGTTTTAATTAGATGATTATATATTTAATTTTTTGTTTGGCCATAATTTGAATAAAATGTGCATGTTTCATGTGATTATCAGAACTTCTTAAACCCTCTTAACAATGTGCATAAAATTAGAACAGATGGTTTCGATTGTATACATGATGGTAATAGGCACGATATTTAATATGTCTAGGTTAATAACCAAAATTAACCTATTAAATACAAAATATTTGCAATTTGGAAAACACTACTTATTAAAGGATTTGTGAAATCATTTAAACATTTAATAAGGGCAAAATGATCCTCTGCTTGTAAAACGATCCACATAATGGATCATTTTGCCCGGAAACATGGCCGCCCATTTTAGGTCATATTACTGGATGACGCCGAGAAACATAACAAATTTATAAAGTGTGATTCACAGCTAACAACATACTCCATTAAGTAAACCAAGTCATATTTCTCTACATGAAAGATTATACATATAAATAAATATAAAAGTTAGTGCTTACCTTATAACAGATGTTAGGAAAACCACTTTTTCAAAGATTTTTCTTCAGGAGCGTGATAATGCGATCTCTTGAATATCGCCATTGCTTCTCCTTGAGATAGCAGATCTAGTTTATGTGTTATTCGGTAGATAGCGCGACCACATTTTTTATTTGATAAAAATCTGATATAACATTTTTTGCCCGAATGAAAACTCATAACACAAAATAATAATTTATGAGATTTTTCTTATAAATAAACTTTTTTTGAAATGTATTTTTTTTTTCTCACAACATATTATACGCAATAATAAATTCAATTTCCTTTCACGATTTTTTAAATACGTGAAGTAAATCTTTATTTATATTTGACGATTAAACGTTCAAGTTTATCGCCACAGAAAACATAATCTTCTTAGACAGAAAACTGGAATACTCCTTGGACTGTCCGTTAATTAATTCGCAGTTAACAGAATAGTACACTGATATAATAGCATCTTGTCACAACATATTGTTTTAAACACCATTTTGACACGAAGCGAAATCTCAAAGTACATTAATATTATTCTGAAATGTAAATGTAAAATAGATACAGTTATAGGTTAAAATATTAATGAAATTAAAATGAAATATTATGAGAATCTGCCTTTTTTCTATATTGCGATTACATATAAAAATGAATAATTTGTGAAAGAATGCTGATATTAGGAAAGTAGAATATATTTTATTCATCACATATGGATTATTATATATACAGCTCATATTCAAAACATTAAAATAATTACTTTTTTTCACAAATTGAAAATATCGTTTGGTAATTTAATGTCTTTTAATGCAAATATGCAAACGATATTTTTATTAAGAACTTATTCTTGATTAAACTTATTTATTATTTTAAAATTAATATAATTTTAGAAAAGATTAATTGAAAAAAATATTTTGAAAAGTCAAAATATTAGAATATGTATTCAGTTGGTTCAAATTATTTGATTATTTCACATTAATTCTCTTTTATTATCACCAATTCATAACTGGTGGCATCATCGATTAAATTCAGACGATTTTATTTAAAATCAGTATTCTTTTTGCAGTTTGTTTGCTTTTTCGTCTTAAAATGGGTCATGTGAGTAATATTCCTGAAACTATTAAACTTCGTATGTTTGATTTGTATCGGCACGGTAAATACCAATGTTACATAGCGAATTATTTACATTGTTCGCAATCAAGTGTTAGTAAAATACTAACACAATTAAAAAAAATAGAAATTTTCAAAATAATCGCCGAAATGGTGACCGAAAACCAAAAAAATCTGCTTGAGATTACAGGAAACTGAAGCGTATAGTTAAGAATTTTTTTTTTTTTTTTTAAGTGTGCGATACTTGCTCCGAAAATGGAAAGAAGTAAGAGTTGACATTTCTACATCGACAACATTAACCTTCTAACACCCGCAAACTGATATATCCGTTCACTAAGCTGCATGTTTCACTGCAATAGAAGCATTAATACGCAATCATTAGAACGCAACATTAAGATACTTCCTTGGCCACCAAACTGACCAGACCTTAATACCATCGAAAACTTATGATGTATAATGCAGAAAAAAATCCCAAGAAAATCCTCCTGCAAGTAAAACAGATTTAGTGGCACGTATAAAGTCAATTTGGGATAATATTGATAGAAATGTTTGTAAACACCTTATATTTAGTATGCAAGATCGATTGTACGTTGTTATGGAAGCTAAAGGAGATGCTAAAAAATGTTAAATACCATTTACTTCATATTCATAAGGTAATATTGTTGAGTAAAATAAAATATCCTAATATTTTGAACCAATAAAAATTTTATTCTGATATTTTGATGTGTTTCAGAAAGCTGTATACCTAATTTATTGTGCTGTATTTTATATTTTGTAAATATTTAAATCTTATCTAAACATTCCAGATTTAATTTACAAGAAATTTAATTGCATTTACTTAGTATCAAAAATAAATATATAAATAATATTTTCTTATTACTTTTTCTCAATTATTCTAATATTTTGAATATGAGCTGTATTTCTTGTCTTTATGCCAACTATAGTCCACCTCCAATATTTAGAATGATTTTTTTCTCCTAAAATTATATTGCTTCTACACTGTAATATATATATATATATATATATATATAGTAGTTGTGGATCACATCCAGCGATAATGACGTAAAAGAGGTGGTCAGAACAGATAATTCGAATCTGTTATGTTAGTACAACAAATTGTTGAAATGCAGCTGTCGAGTGAAAACAATTGAATACATCGTTCCGTGAAGTTTCCCCAGAAGAAATTGAAACAACTCATAATATCAGCTAAGCACTTTATTAGAACATCTTGCAAAAGGTGCAGTTTCCACCAAGATAATTAGCCATCGCTCCGTAGTAGTAATTAGGTTTAAACAAAGTTCCAGATAATCGAATAACAGGACGGTGACCAGTGGATGGATGAAAACTGGAAATACGACTCAAATCTGCCAAAATCTGCTGAAACACAGCGAGTATCAACTTTTTATACCTCACATGTAAGAATACAAATATGACGTTGAACGCGCTCTCAACCAATGAATAATTAAGAATGTCACGTCATCTAAAGAGCACATGAATGAATTTGAAGGGGAAAAGGATAACCACAGAAATGCGCGGGAAAGTAAAAATGGAAGCTAAAAGAATATTCTAGAAAGAATAAAGCGCTTGAATGGAACATTTAATTTATGAATACTAAAAGCGTAATATTTAACGATTAAGACAAGTGAGACATTAAATTAAAGGGAATTAAACATAGTTAACGATAGACATTATTTAAGGATAAGGATTAAGCGAAAATAAAGTAGTAATTTAGAATAAGATAAGGAAATCGCGGAATTAGACCTAATAATGTAACACATATATATATATATATATATCTGTGAAGTTACTAAAATGTTTCTAGGAAACAGGGATTCCTAGAACTATTTATGTAACGGCACCAACAAAAATTCATGTAACAGATACGGTTACATGAATTTTTTTGATGCCTTTACATAAATAAGGTTCCAGGAGTCCCAGGTTTCTAGAAAAATTTTAGTAACTTCACAGATTTTTTTTTTTTTTTTTTACGGTGTAAAGTACAGTGCAATTTAAAACTGTTTCAAAGCCCTGTTTAGATCTTCTCCCTAATCTTTTCTTTGTCTTCCACTTGTCGTTTTCTGTCATAGACTGGAATCACAAAGAAAAAAAAATTGAAATTCATTTATTAACCATTATTTTCTAATGTCGAATTTGTATTATCTGCAATTTTGAAGTCCTACACGATCTTAAATCATCGAATTCTACTGTAGACAAAATTGTTGTAATTGTTGCAATGACGATCAAAGAAATTGATTTTAACGATGGAATAATAGATATTTAACCTGCGTATTTTGACGATATTCTCATTTCGCCGAATTCGATTTAACGGATCAATAGCCCTATTTCATAATGATACAAATATTATTACATTCCTCATTGTTATCCACAACGATATAATGAGTTGTGTCACAGATTCAGATTACTTTATTATTTTCCATCAGTTGATCTGACTTAATTTTACGATCACTTAAGTATGTAATTTTACTTAGACTCATATATAATCCCCATGTATTAAATGAATAATTAATAATCTATACTAATAAAAGAATAAATCGCTCTGTGTGTGTGCGATGGTTAGCGAAAACTACCGCACGAAGGAGTCTGAAAATTCAGATGTGATTATTCCAAGACAGGTCCTGATGCTACTGAGGCTCAGATTTTCAATTTTGTTAGGACCGGGCCCCCTAGGCCCCTTTCAGTTTTGATGCACTAAAACGTTAATAACATGCCTGTTTTCTATCCGATCTTCTTCGTTTGTGTGGTGAATTCTACTTTTAGTTTCTGCCCCATTTCCACATTTCAGTTAAGATCCTGGCACCCTTGTAAGGGGCCCAGTACAGGGACCCTTGAAGTTTTATTGCACTAAAACGTTAATAACATGCCTGTTTTCTATCCGATCTTCTTCGTTTGTGTGGTGAATTCTACTTTCAGTTTCTACCCCGTTTCTATATTTCACTTAAGACCCTGTCACCTTTGCAAGAGGCCCTGTACGGGGCCCCTTGAAGTTTTAGTGCACTAAATTGCTAATAATATGCATCTTTTCTATCCGATCTATGTTGTTTTTGGGCTGAATTCTCCTTTGAGTTTGTTCCCAATTTCTACATTTCAGTTAAGACTCTGGCAGGGTTGCAAGGGGCCCAGTACAGGGCCCCTTGAAATTTTAGTGTATTAAATTTTTAATAAATTGCTTCCTTTTTATCCGATCTTCATTTTGGGGATATTTTCTCCCTTTAGTTATACTCCTGTATCTACTTTCCACTTAAGACCATGATCTAGGGTCCTGTAGGGACTCCGCTCCTGGGTCCCTTAATTTTTTTGTGTGCCATGCATTTTTCACACCCTAATTTTCTCACCTTCGAAATGTGTAGTTTTAAAGTTGAGTCTTGAACTCTTCTCCTTAGACCAGCACTCACATATACTTATCGGGCCTCCAGGGCCCTTTTTAAGCATTTCCCCAATTCTTTGCACATTTATTTTAAATTACATTCTAATGATTAATTCTGACCCTATGCTTAATCTCAACTAATGGAAGATCTAAAACGCTACGCACTAAAACTTTGTAACATGTTTTCATGTTAGGGCCTTTTCTCAACTATCAGTTGGCCCCTTTTGGGCCCCCCTATTATAACTCTCTTAAAAATAGCCCGATTCACTAGTTTTTTTTCTAACAACATCTTAGGTTCTCCAGCTATTACATGAAAGATAAAAAAATATTTCAGACTTCAACTACCAACAATTCTGAATATAAATCGTCTTCTTAGGCCCCTTGGTGCATCTTCTTTAAAAATGATCCGAATTCCTTGCAATTTTCTTTACCATAGTTCTACCGTACTCAGATTACATTATAAACTACTATAAAGTGCATTTATACCAAACTACATGCCACCTAAGTCCTTTCTCGTTTGGGGCCCAGTACAAGGCCCCTTGAAGCTTTTGCACCATAAATTATTATTAAATTGCCTCTCTTAATCCGATCTTCATTTTTGGAACCATTTTTTTTTCATTTAGTTACTCTCCAGTTTCTATATTCCAGTTAAAATCCTGGGGCACCTTCGAGTCCTGTAGGGCCCGATCCGGGGGCCCTTGAACTTTTTGTGTGCTATGCATTTTTTACACCCTAATTTTCTCACCTTCTCATTGCATGATTTTAAGATTGAGTCTTGGACTCTTCCCCCCTTGACCAACACTCCCATATATTTATTGGTGCTGTACGGCCCTTTTTTAAGCATTTACCCCATTTTTTCGCATTTCTTTAAAATATTATTCCAATGATTATTTCATACCCTATGATTAATTTTGACTAATTGAAGATCTAAAACGCTAAGTACTAAAACATTTAAACATGGTTTCATGTTAGGGCCCTGCTCTCAACAAACAGTTGGGACCTTTTCGGCCCACAGTTACAGCTCCATTAAAAATGGTCCGAATCACGAACTTTATTTTACTAACAACTTCTTAGGTTCTACAGCTACTACATGAACGACAAAAAATAATTGCAGACTTCAGCTACCACCAATTTTGTGTATAATCGTCTTCATGGGGTCTTTCGCTCCCGTTGCGGGAACAACAATTTGTTATTTTTCCACTCGACATATTTTTGAATTATTTAAAAAATACATTTTGTGCCGAAAAGTTAATAGTATGGCGTGTAGTATACATATTTTTTCAGAATGATATATGTATATTTACTATTTTTTGCAGATTTTTTAAAAAAGAGAATTTTTGGTTTTTAGACTTCCTCAGGTAAAATTAGTAAAAAGAAAAAAGTAAATTCTTTAATTTTTACAAGTGCAGTGAATATTTAAAGCCAACAAATCATCTAATAATAAATTCCTAATACGAAGTAAATATATTAATTTAAAGCAATATTAGAAAGGTTTCTTTCGTATGTTCCCACAACGGGAGCGTTGGCGGCTGGTGGTTACATTCCAATCCCTTTGTCTGCAAGCGCGCTTCCATAAAGAGAGGGACATTTTATATTGATTTTTCATGAAAAGCAGTGCCCCATCAGTGGCTGAGAGGTTCTGCTCTCGAAACTGGTAGACGGGAAGTGCTGTGTTCGATCCCAATCGCGCCAGTCGGCCTAATCGTTCGGAGTTTTCGTGGTTTTCTTCGAGCCATGGATTTCCATGCGTTAATACGGGTTAGGTTCCCTTAGAAAGACCCCCACAAAGGGCACTCCACCTCGGGCCTATATCCCTAGTGTAGATAATCGGCCGTCACAAATCAACCAACCAACCAACCATGAAAAGCAGTGTATGTCAGTTCGCTTGAATGTGGATTCGTAATATTATACGGAAAAACAGAACCATTGTAAACAAAACACCCCTTAAAATTTACCTTTATGATGTTCATCCGCAGAAAAAAACAATCTTTAAATTACAATTAAAATGCAAGATGCAAAAATAAAAGATTGAGTTTTGCATGGAAGTAAGTTATTACTGAAACATTAAAAATGAATTTTGGTAATTTCTTGTAACAGTAAATTTGACCATAAATTAAGATATAATACAGTAGTAGTTGGCAGCGACTTTTGAAACTTAAATCCATAGGTAGTTTCATATATAATATAAAAAAAGAAAAAGAAGGATTACGAAAATTTTAAATTGTTTCATGTTATATTAATTGTACTAACGGTGATACTGTTGTAGATCGATTTTTAAATATATGCAGGCGTCTTATTAAAGAGATAATATATATATATATATATATATTTAAATAATTTGAAAATCGATGTTTGGTAATAGTAACGTGAAAAGCATTTATTATATTGAAATAAGAGATGCCTCAATTTTCATTTGTAAAACAACCACTTTATTTGAAACAGGTAATAAAGAAAATTCAAAACATCATTTAGGAATATATAGAGTTATATATATCAGTTACGAGTCGATGAAAACAACTATATTCTAATATAAGTATATGCCAGAAATCTAGGTATAAAAAAAATTTATACATATGTGCATGTAGTGTTTATTACAACATAATGTTATATCTGAGTTATTCCTTGCAAGTTGCATAGACAATGTGTAGGGAAATAATAAAAAAGAAAGAGTGACGTTATACTTCAAATACTTTGAATATTCGTTAAAAAAATTGAATGAAAGTGATTTACGAATATTAATATTAAATTTTTAATTCATATATTTTTAGTAATTGTTTATATATTTGTTTATTTGTTTGCATCATGCCTAAAAATGAAGTTTTATTAAATTTTCTAATCGCAATTGCATTATGGCAGGAGAAAATAACGCGCGTTTCTTTGCAGTTCAGAGGAAGGTTCAACACCCATTACACGCCAACGCTCCCGCTACGGGAACATGTTATACATTCTAAACGGTTACAGTTATTAAAAAAAATTCAACTGCTTTATCATAGGGGCATCTTATATATATAAAATATATAGATAAACTTTATTTATTTAACGTGCTTAATATAGCGGCGCTTAATGGGTTAACTTATGTCTACTCACTACAGTCGTAAATTAAAAATCGCGTTACATTAAAGGTACTTTAGATAAGGGGTTTCATCCGTTTATTAAATGTTGTGTTAATGCTAACAGCGATTCATGAAATTTACTTTGTGAGGAGGCATCATTCACCGGTTGGTGGAGCATAATTTCCTCGAGTTTAAGGCATCAATTTCAACGGGATTTGCTTCCTTCAACTTAGATTACAATTCATCTACTTTCTGTATTATGAAGTTTTATCTTAGACTTTAGTTACCAACATATTCTTACATTAATGGCGCATTCCTTTTTTTTTTGTTTGTTTGTTTCTTTGGGCTTGATTCCTACGAGGTTTGGCTCACACAACTTGGTCTTCGATTATCTCCGGCACGTGCGGCCACTTCTGGTAAATGCTGCCATATGTAGTGGGTATCCAGAGTACAGGTTCGTTCGGAAAGAAATTTGATGGGAACACATTAGACATTGCGGAAGGCAATGGAGCCTCCGAAATTAGGTTCATTTAAAAGAATTTTCAATGATATAAAATCACACAAACTTAAGTTTTGTTTAAGGTTATTATTTACATACCCCGGGCAACGCGGGGCGGGTCTGATAGTGTTAAAATAAATTAATATCCATTAATTTTATTTAAAGACTTTTATCTTTCTTTACGGCTCTGTATTCGAAATTAAAATTAACACTTTTAATTGTTGTTTCTTTTTTTTAATTTTCTATTCCAAAGTATTAATTTACGAGTATAAGAGTTTCGTTATAAATGCACACCTTACAAAAACAAATTATGTTCTTGCATTGAATGATAAATGGTCAGTCTCTTTTAAGAAATTATTGCGTACTTCAATTAATTCATTTGCCGATCTCAATTCCACATTTATTTATTTTCTTTGAAATCTTAATCTAATTTTCCGAAGATTAACTTTAATGCACATTTGCTGGCAATATGAAATATAAATCACTTTCAACTTCTTTTCAAGAAATTTCGATTATGAAATTTATTTCACTATCTGTTTATTATTTTACATGTAACTGAACAATGTATCCAAAGAATAAAACTTTATATATTGCATTGTTTAAAACCACAATTAGAAACGAAGACAAATATACAAGCACATATTATTCTAAAATTTAAATAGTAGAATCAACAGATCTGCTTTCTTTTTACCATCACTTATATATGAAATGTTACGAAAACTCTTATTCAGTTCCCAGGTTTCAGATTAATAATAAATATTTTTAAATAAATTATTATCCGTTATTTTGCTTTAGATATTTTAATTTATATTTTTTTCTCTCCCTCTGTGTGTATGAAATAAAAGAAAAATCTGTATTAAACCTTTTTAACTAATGCTTTTTTTATATTCTATTACAAACTATTTATTAACGATTAGAAGCACTTCGTTATGAAGGAACTCCTTACGAAATCAATTTATTTTCTACTTTTGCTGTATGTTCTGTATGTACTGAATTCTGGACATTCCCTCTCCTTTCAAAAATTGTTATCTATTACAATCAGTTCCTTTACGGGTCTCAATTGAACATTTAAATGTTCTTTTTCCTCGCCTTGGAAATATTACTCTCGTTTTTAGAAGATTGTGCTGTCCACGCAAACATTTTTGAGATATGAAAATGAAATAATTCTTTTGCTTTATCTTTGTTATTTCACTGTTAACTGAACAATTCAATTCATTGATTGAATAACACCTTATCATATTGCACTGCGTTAAACTCATTTAGAAATGAAGCGAGATTTTAAAGTGCATATTATTCCAGAATGTAAACAGAACATCTTTAAATGTTTATAAACCAGCCTTAAAACAAAATTTGTGGTGTCATTTCGATACTGTTAAAGATTTTTATTATTTAACAATTTAGTAACTGAATTATCAAGTACTTCCAATTTTTTCAAAACCATGTTACATTTTTTTTCTTTGCTTTAACTCTTTCTCTTCCTCCCCTTCCTCTGGAACTATTCCCAATACTCTCTGAATGACCTCGGACAGAAATTTTCATTGTTTTTCTAGGTTAATTGATCTAATTGAAAACTTCACAGTTTTCATCCTTGATCGCGGGATGCATTCTTTTCCTACTACAAGTTTTCATGTATTTAATTTTTGTATTTCTAGCCATTGCACGGATAATGGAACTTGCAAATCTCCAAAATAGCTATTTTCCCATCATTTCCACATCCATAATTTCATTTGTGCCATTTTTACCATCGGACGGATAATGGAACTTAAAAATCTCCAAAATGGCTATTTGACCATCATATTCACATCCATGATTTCATTTGTGCTTTTGTTAGGTTTTCTATTTATTTCTTATTATATCTTTAATATATCTGCACTAAAACCAACACTCGTATTTTAACAATAAGATTAAACATCTGCGTAAATCTGAACGAAATATATGGGAGACTAGGGAGTTTTGACCCACTTTTTACAAAATGATTTTTTTTTAATTTCTTAAATATTTAACGTAGAATAAAGTTTTATATAACATTTTATTCGTTATACAATCAGTTATCAATATAAAATTGCTATATAATTGCAACATATAAGAAATTTGAAAAATGATTGATTTTAATCAAAAATAATGGGTCAAGCCCCCCCCCCCCCCCAAAAAAAAAAAATTATAGGAAAGTTGACCCACTATATGGGAGGCTTGACCCACTTTGTTTTATATTGCCCTATTTGTGAAGAGAAATAAAATCAATTTAAATAAAGAAAAATAACTTTATTCTACATGTTTAATTATTATAAATATATTTTTTTTTAATATGAGGCTTAAACAAACCTGTTAAGACGCAATCACGTCAGAGGAGAAAAATTTTGTTTTAAACAGGCATTTGTCACAGCGGGTATAATTGTACAGCAGGGAAAATGAAATTTTAACGTTTAATGCAGTATTCTGTTAGAGACAGGTTCCGTTTTCATAGTGTTTCATGTTATTATGTCCGGATTTAGTAGCTGCTGTCCCGATTTTTTATCTCCTTGTTCCATTTTTTGTGACAGTCGATCTGACAACTCTAGTTGTCTCATAGTTTGGCTTTATCTTACTGTATTCACCCTGGTGAAAATTTTCTACATACCTTCCTAATGTTGTTCTGTACTAAAATGTTGAAATAAATGACTAGCACCGGAATTTCCGAAGACATTTATTTGGAAATTTTAAAAAAGGCTATATTTCAGATACATATTAAATGGAAAAGATTTTAGCAAAATTCTGGTGCCATTGTGATGTTTCGGAATTAAAATTAAATGGTTTTATAAACATAACACTGCCCCTCAAATGGTTAAGATTGCTGCTTTTACCCTTTCTAGTCATTTCTAGTCTTTCCCACTGTTCCTATTTACCTATAGTAAGCAATATTTAAATGGATAAGGTTCCTATCAACTTTCCCATTTCTAGCAATTTTTCGCATTTTTCTTTAGCCAGTTTTAAAGATTTTCTTTTCCATCACACCATTTTACTTAAGCTTTACAGAATAAATTTACACCCTTTTATGTATATTCTATTAACTTTTCATTATGCACAGTGTATAATAAAAAAATTTCGAAAACCACTTAATTAAGAGAGCCTTGAGCATCTGGTCAACCCACCGTCACATTGAATGGGTCAAGCCTCCCTACCTAGACCTTTTCTAAAGAATACCACATTGTTATGTTAAGTCTAACTTACTGTACAATCATTGTACCTGGAATGAAAGCTCGATATTTCTGCATTACTTTAAACTTACTTACTTAAATTTCTATGATATAATTTATTTGAAATAAGCTTACAAAATATTTCTACAAAACACAGTTTTTAGGTTGAAAACGCCTCACAATTGGTTTTTTTCCACACCTATTTCGATTATCTCTTTGAAACGAAGATTGTTGTTTGAGCGTTCCAGTAGCTTTGATTGACACCTATTGTTAAAACTCTGATTTTTTTTTTTTTTAAATATGAAAATTCATGGGTGGGTGAAGCCTCCCGTATGGTCAACCGTCCCTAGTCTCCCCTACATATATTAGAATGTGGAAATGCCTTACGAATTACGCAATTTGTAGAATAGATTTATAACAAAATTGTTATTATTTATTTAAATATCATATTCATTTAAATATCTGAATAAATTTGCTTGTCTAGCTATCCGTATGAGAATTTAAATAAAAACCTATTTTAATCCTTTGAATTGGAACGCTGATGAAGATTTCTTTACAAATTATTAATTCGTAAGTATATCCTTATAAATTAAGACAAATGTAAATGCAATTATTTCCTCTTATTGAATCCCCTGCAAGTTATAAAATCATTTTCCTTTCACAATTTGTTACTCGTTTCAACGGAAACTTATTTATAGCTTTTAGTAAGACATTTCATGTTTCCTTTATTCGTGTTGGAAAGCATAATCTTCTCGGACGTGACGTTTAAATACTCCTTGAACTGTTTGTTAATCGATTCACAGGTAAGAATAGAACTTATCGACAAAATAACGTGTTGACATAAGATATTCTTTTAAATCCCTTTGTCACACAAAGCGAATGGATCCGAGTATGTAAAATTTATTCTTAACTCTAAATAGAATAGAGTTAAGAATGGTATTTAAATAATAACGTTATTAAAACAAAATTTAAGACGTTGATTTTGAGATTTTTAAATTTTTGATTATTAGAAAAGTTAAATGACTTGACGATTTTTGCAAAAGTGGACTTATTTTTAAAATTTAGAAAGGGTTAATTTATGGCGTATATAATATGAATAATAGTAAGTTGATTAATTATTTTTGAATTAAACATTCAAATGGGTAAGTCATTTTTTATGAGGAGGCTTGAAACGTATTTACAGAAGTTACGTTTTTAAAAATTCCCGACAATTATAACAGTAATAAGAGTAATGATAACAGAACAATGGTTCTTATCAGTAGAGTAAAATTCCATTTTAATTTCAGTGCCATTTATGATTAAAATTTTTCAGATAAATTATTTTCTGGAGCACTAACTCTCATGTAACGTATAACATTTTTTAAATTAAATCGATTTCTAGAAATAATAAATATACGATTTAATAGTTTTAAACTGTATAACGGCGTAATTACTAAATTACTTCAACAGATTACTTCCACTTAGAATCCAAATACAGTATTTACAGATGAATCTAAATACGATGTAGGGTAGGGGAGTACACAGTGAGACAGTAGCCACTTTGACGTATAGTTTTTACTTTTTCTTCAAGCTGGCGTACACACATAACAACCTCATCTTATGCAACACGTGGATGAATTTTCGGCACTTCAGTTACTCATCCGACAAAATAGTAAATAATTCCTTTTTTTACAGTGGTTAAAGTTACACAAACGTCTATTTTAGAGTTTATTTCTTTCAATATGACATATATTTACTAAACCAAACATAGCTATATCTAATAATAGACTATTTCGACAAAACGACATAAACTTTTTAAAGGGATGAAGTTGATGTAACAGATGCGACATCCATTTTTTTACTACGAAACGAAGGTGCACAATGAGATACACAATTGTGGTACACAGTGAGACGTACCTTATTGTGTACCTACTATGTGGTTCTGATGTTTAAAAAAAAGTTATTTTTTAATAAAAAAATGGTTTTTCTCTCAATCTCTGATTCTCTATGTGTGGGGTGTGCGATGGCTAGGGAAATTAACTAACCGTATGAGGCTGAAAATTTGCATGAAGGTAGCCCAAGTTCTGCCATTGTCCACCCGAGGCTCCTATTTTTGATATTTTGAAAATCTAGAAATATTAATTAGAAATCATAAACTGCAGAAAATTATTGAGGAGTGTAAAAATGTATGATTTATGAAAATATATACATTGCTTCACTGTGTACTACTTGTGGTACACAGTGAGACAATTTTCGATACTCCGTTATGCTGCTTCTGTGCTTTTATAAATAACTGTTTTAAAACCATTTATACATTGGTGTATAAGCCCCCACGTAGTCCATTTGTGTAGCGTAAGGATGTAGCAAAAAAAAATCAAAAGAATAAAAATCGTCGCCATTTGTTAAGTCATAATAATTTTCGTCTCACAAGTGTACTACCCTCCCTTAAATAGTTTGTTTTCTGTAAATTTAAATAAGTTATTTTTCCAATACAATGGCTATTTTCATTTCTATCTGTGTCAGATTTTTTCAATATATATATGG
This sequence comes from Maratus speciosus, assembly GCA_963932465.1. Classification (NCBI taxonomy): domain Eukaryota; kingdom Metazoa; phylum Arthropoda; class Arachnida; order Araneae; family Salticidae; genus Maratus; species Maratus speciosus. The sequence continues at coordinate 373,016,171 of OZ010788.1, read as the reverse complement.
AGGTTAACTTTTTTACTACAGTGTAATTGTTGTTAGAATGTCAATATAGAAAAACAAATAAAGTAAATTTTAATAATATTACACTACTGCAAAAATTACGAAAATGACTTGCATCATTTGTACGCCTTGCATCAAGGGTGCTGCATAAATGGTGCGCATGTAGCATTTAAAAAAGTCTACAGGAATTACCAAAAGTATTATGATATAGTGTGTTTTTTTAGAGATAAACGTTTGAAGTATATTTTGATAATGCTACACTTATTTAAACATTACAAAATTATTATGTATTATTGATATACAAGGTCGTCTCCGGTCTCAACGGTGTCCAATGACTATTTCCTAAACCGTTAGTCATAGACATATAGTTCCAATTACAAAAATGTTTTAAATCAGGTAAAGAAATATTTTAAAAGCGATTTGGGTCAATAAAAACATTTCTTAAAAAAATTTCGAAATTTAAATTTTTATACGGTCCCCCGGTCCTATAAGTTATATTTAGTGAAATTTCCCTTTTACACTGACAAGTGATACAAAAAAGTCCCTTTATTCTACGATTAAAATTGGCGGAGTAACAGCTGTTTAAAGTTGGAGCATATTTTTTGCTGCAAATTGGGGGTCATTTACAAATTTTGTCGAAATATAATTTCGTCAGATATAAAAAATATTTGGGAGTAAAATTAACATTGCAATATAAATTTTATATCCTTAATCATTCTGGCATATTAATAGAAAATATACAATTTGTAATAAACATTTAAGGAGAAAGAAAAAAAAAACAGAATTTTTGTTAAATAAAATGATTCTAAATTAACAGCCTCAATTCTTTACAAAATTATGCGTATTTTAAAATATTATTAGGTTGCACAATCCTGCAAAAGTTGGGTTATGTCACGTTTTTTATCTTTTGATAATTGATTCTTATATATTCTGTACCGCTGAATCCGAAATTGACCTTCATTTTTAACTATCATATCAGGATTTTTCGCAAATTACAAATTTGAAAGTTAAGAAGTTTAATGTTAAAATTGAATTTCCTCCCCCATCTCATCGGACCACTCAGCTGTTAAGCTGTAAGAATCCCAGAATAAGAAAAAATATCGAATAAATTTTTTAATCAAATAAAATAAAATAAAATAAAAAATGTTTTACATATGTTTTATAGTATGAGATTTTCGCTATATTTTAACTTACATATTTGCGATTTGCAAAAAAATTCTAACGTGATGGTTAAAAATAAAGGTCGTTTTCAGATTCAGTGCTAAAAAGTGCGTAAAAATCAATTATCAAAAGTTAAAAAACACAACCATCTCCTCTACTTTATAGTATTCGATTTTTGTTATTCTTTAAATTGGAAAATTTATGATTTGCGAAATATCCTGACATGATGGTTAAAAATTAAGGTAATTTTCGGATTCAGTGCTAAAAAATACATAAAAGTTAAAAAACACAACAATCGCAGTCTTGTGTTATCTAATCTAAAACTTTTTCTTAAACTCCTTGGCAGAAATATATCCGAAATTGTTTGTGTTATCCTGTAAAATAAGTATAAATGGTAACCACCGAAAATCTTAATAATATTAGATTGTTATCGGATTTGCGCCAGTATGTAAAATGCAATCACGATCGGATATTTAAAAGTGGGTTAAAATTCGAGTACAAATTTTGAACTGGAAAAACATACATACGTTTGTTGAAGTAACATAAAAACTTATAAAAAAACATAATTTTTGTTAAAAGAAATCATAAGAGAAACAGTCTCAAATCCTGACAAAATAAAACATATGTTATTTTAGCCAATTTGAGACTTGCGTAGATACACATGAAGTAAAATCTTCGAATACTTTAAACACTTGGTATATGATCCTTCAAAGCCAAGCCGAACTCATTTGTTTTCAGAATAGAAAAGTGGAATAAGTCATGGATTTTTAAAGTTTAATAACTGGCTTAATTTTAGCGTTATATGAATGGGACTTTTTTTGTCTTACTTGCCAATGTAATAGGAAAAAATTACTAAATATAACTTATAGGACCGGGGAACCGTATACAAATTTAAATTTCGTAATTTTTTAAGAAATGTTTTTATTGACCCAAATCGCTTTTAAAATGTTTCTTTACCTGATTTAAAACATTTTTGTAATTGGAACTATATGTCTATGACTAACAGTTTAGAAATTAGCCATTGGACACCGTTGAGACCGGACACCCACTATATCTAAAATACGCTTTTTCCCCCAAAACATGATATGCGTAAAATGTATTGCTTATTTACTAGTAGGCATATATCAAATATTTTATTGTCTGAAAATCGATTTTTTTTTATGATTTTTGAAATCTACATACGTTATTGAAATGTACGAGAAATGTACAGTATTGCAAATAGGGTCTTTTACTGTTTAATATTTTTTAACAGGAGCTCACAGAAGATTTCCGATATATTTTTTTTTGCCTATGAGCGAGAATTTCTATTTGCGTTTTCAATTGGACTATGTATTTTAAATTTTTCCAAAATTTAGTACAAATATGCTTTGTGTATACGTCAGAGATATCGTATAAACACACACTAAAACATTAATGCGTAAATTAGACACTTTTACATAGGTATATATGTAAATTTGTAAAGTTATACATTTGTCATAAAATTCACACTCTTGAACTAAACATTTACCTATATTCATGTGCGTTTATAGGCTTAATGGAAGTGTGCAATTTATTATCCCTTCAAAAACTCAAACAAATATGTAAATGGTAGAAACTTCTAAGTATTTACCTGAATTGGTGTGTGATTGTAAATTTAAAATATTGCATATTACAGAAACATATGTGAATTTTACATATTGCACCAATATATGTGTAAGAATAATAGGCATATGCGTGCCTAAGAACAGAATGTTACACAAGAATATGCTTTTACGAATTTTACACAGCAGTATGTGCAAGAACAGAATATTACACATGATTATGTGCAAGCATATTGCGCAGAAATACGCGTAAGAGCTGAATATTACAGAAAAATATCTGTACATATCTGAACATGATAAATATGGACACTTGAATGCTTGGCGCTTGTGTCATAGTAGCTGAATTGTTAATTTCCAGTTCTTCAGTTCGTATGCGGTTTCGGCAAGCATCGCTTGTTTACTGTAGATTAAATTAAATGCAGAATTTATTCTCTTGATGTAGACGTAGTTTTGAGATCTTATGACTGAAAATGATTGAAAAAATAATCCGACAAAATGCGGAAATAGTGCTGGCCTCACAATTTATATATTTTAATGAAATGCTATTTTATAGTGTATTAATTTAGAGTATAAAGGCTCTGTGCATACGTTTTTATGATTTCAAAACAAATATAATAGGAGATAGTATGCAGTAATTATAATTTAACAAGAACCTAATTATTGTAAATTAAGGTTCCACTATTTTGTGGTCTTAAAATAAATCTTCTTGAAAGAGAACAGGCACACCAAACACATGAGTTTTTTCCACATGCAAATTTGTTTTGCGACCATAAAATATTTATTTCAAAATTTACATCCCAGGGTTTAATGAAGAATATTCGTATAATAAACGAGCTTCAAGCCATAGTTAATTAAATCAAAGTCCATGAAAATGAGTGAGAGAGAAATTTTCATGATTTCACGATTCTATATAATTTCATATTAAAAGCAGCTAATTTAACGGCCGTAAGATTTACACAGATGTTGATCAATTTGAATAAGCAAGACAGGATTAAAAAAATTGCTAATTGTATTTTTTACACATGTACATATATACAGTACAATAGTGGAAAAAACTTAAGGACCACCGTTATTTTAAACGATTACAATTAGAAATAGATCCGCAGCAGCACGTGCAAATGTACATGAGTGCTGGATGTACTCAGTTTTGTGAAACTTATGCAAATTTTGTAATGCCGCTTTTGTCGTTCATGTGACAGCAGAGATAAGAGATTTTAAGAAATCGGCGCCTTCTGAGAGTTGTCATTAAATGTAAAAATTGAAGGAGATGGAGTGAAGCTTGAACATTGAAATTTTGAACATGTCATCCAGGCATCATTTTGATGATATTAGTCGTGGTAAAATAATTGGAAAATTAGAAGAAGGAAGCAAAATGAGAGATGTTGCCCGTGACCAGTAGACGGTACATTGAAGACGTCCTGATTACATATATTCGACTTTTTCGAGGTGCTGTGGACGAAAAGTTCCGTTTTATGGACGATAATGTACCTTGAAATCACCCACAATCTGTACAAGATTATCTTGACGCCGAAGATATACATCACATAGACTGGCCAGCACGTTCCCCTGACCTGAATTCCATTAAAAATGTATGGGATATCTAGGTGAGACGTGATGCTGCTCCCCAATTTCCTTCCACAGACAAGGAAACCCTCATCCCTGCAGTGAAGGAGGAATGGAGAAACTTGCCTCAACAGGTATTGAATCATCGCGCACAGTAGTATTTCTAGGCTATGGGCGGTATTCAAAAACAGTAGAATATTTGCTAAGCGCACATTAGGAGGTCGTCCTAGCAGTACGACGTCACAAGAAGATCGCTTTATTGTTATTTAGGCAAAAAGGAACCAAAACACCAGAGCTGGTCTTTTAGAAAATCAACTTTGTGCTGGTACAGGAACTAAAATATCGCGGGAAAACTCTTACAAGACCTTTGAAAAATGGAGGAATATACGCCCGAAAACCTATTGTGTTTATCCTATTCTTGAGACGCCAACGTAGCGTCTGTTTACATTGCGCCGTATGCATCGCAATTGGACTGATTACAGCTGGTCTGTCGTGTTCTTCTCAGATGAGAGTAGATTCAGTTTATCGTTTGATTGTAGACGTAACCTGATATGACGCGAGGTTGGTAGTGCTTAAGCCGCGAAAATATTCTAGAAAGACATCGATGTGCGATTCCAAGTATCATGGTGTGTGCAGGTATCATGTTCAGTGGCCGTAGGATCTCTACGTGATTGACCACGGGACAGTAGACCAGTAGACGGTACATTGAAGACGTCCCGATTACATATATAATTGACTTTTGCGAGGTGCTGTTGACGAAAATTTTCGATTTATGGACGATAATGTACCTTGCCATCGCACACAGTCTGTACAAGATTGTCTTGACGCCGAAGATATCCATCGCATAGACTGGCCAGCATGTTCCCATGCCTGAATTCCATTAAAATGTATTGGATATCTTGCGGAGATGTGATGCTGCTCCCCAATTTCCTCCCACAGACAAGGAAACCCTCTTCCGTGCAGTGAAGGAGGAATGCGGAAACTTGCCTCAACAGGTATTGAATCATATTGTTCTGAGTATACCACGCCGTGTTGAAAGTTGTCTCTTATTACACGGTCACCACATCCCTTACTGATATGGCACTGAAGATTGTTAATTGTGAGTATTTTGCTTTCTTTGTACAGTCAAGTTTTCGGACAATATTCACGTTTCACAAAAAGAACCTCTGGTAATATCCGGTATTCATCCTTACAATAAAATTTTTATATTAAATCCTCTGTAACATTCCGTTAATACTATTGTTTGCTTCTTGACCCAGAATGTTTAAGTAGATTCTCATTTACGTGTACATTTCAACTTCGTCCCTAAGTTTTGTCTACCAGTGTGTTTACCGCAAAACATTTGCAACTAATACTTTTATAAACATTTATTCATTTCTGGGAATCCAAGCTAATATTTTGTATAAAACATGCGCATTTATTTTCTCCCATTTTTGAAGATTAAGAAAAAAAAAAACTGCAGCGTACATGCTGCGATCGAATGTACATCATTCTAAAAAACTAAAGAACAAAAATGTTTTAATAACAATTCTCTATTAAATCACGTGGCAATTGACGTCTTTAGTCTAGCTGATAAGAGGCCGAGAAATTGATGTGCGAAAATATTCCACAATGTTATACAGGGCTGCAGAAATGAGCAAAGATATGTTTCATTTTATTGGTAGAACATACTCAGCATTGTATCTTTTATTTAACAATGATTTTTTATTATTTGTTTAGGTACTTAGTACTCAATATGATTCGTTTAGCAATAATATTTTAGTTTTTGAAATATAGTCATATTCTGTGTCTAAAGTGTGTTCAAATAAACAAAGATCGAAATTTATAACCGGTTTTTTATTAACTTCACGATATGCTAAAATGTAAAACTTCATGTACCAAGGTCATATTCTGATAGCAATATAATATTTTAATAAATTTAGGTCATAATGCAAACTAATAAACAAATTTAAGGCAAATTCTCATTAGCAAACTGATGTGATAGACCACCAAATACGATTTGTTGTTACAAACATATACGAGTTGCAACAGAAGTCACGTTAATTATGCGCAAAAAACGCTGTCTAATATATACCAGCTGACTGTGAAACCGCAGCAATGAAATATTTTAAACAGCAAAAAGTAGAAAATTGAGCATACTATTTTCTTTTAAATGCAGTAAACATTTTATAACGATGCGATTTTATGTGTTTTCTTTTCTAATAATTGAATTTTCTTCTTTTGATTCCTTACATTAAATACCAATTTTACCTTCAAATATAACTTTCGATCTTTGATTTTTTTTTTCGAAATCACAGAATATTACACTATGTAGCAGCAAAATAAATAATGAAATAAAAAAATTAACGTAATTAAAATTAAGGGAATTTTGTGTTTACGTAAATATAATTTTTGAAGGTCTAAGAAATGACACCAATTTACTAAAGGTAAATAAATACTATTTTTCAACGATATTTCTATTCTTTAATGTAGCTTCTCTTAACTATTCGACTTTATTCAGTTGTTTGACTATTGATTTAACATTTACTTCTGCAACAAAAATAAAGAGTAAGAAACTTTCAGTAACTTTGTTATTCTAAAATCGCGAAAGATTGTTCTTATTTGCAAAATTATATTTAGATCACACCCAGGAGTATCATCTACACTTGTGCATTTTAACTTTGAAATAATATTTAATTATTCTAATGTAAAATATAAAAACAAATAGCAATATTTTCATGTAAATATTCTGTTTTAGTTAAATGTTTATAAAATTCCTTTTTTATTTTCTTTTTCATAATAGACACGGTACCCTTCATTCGACGAAAAATGACGAAAAAATTGTTTTTCTAATTTTTTTTTAATTAAATTATACTTTATTATCCCTAGTATATCCTAACGGAGTTTCGTAAAGACCCGATATTATAAATACAATAAAATGCGATTTTATTACATCGCTGTCCCTTTAAATGCTACAGCCACTTCACTTAAAATTGATTTTTCTCATTTTTTGCTTTTTAGACGAAATAGCATGTTCAAGGTGATAAAACCTTTCTGTATATTTTTTAATTGACTTGATTTTTTTTTTTTTTTGTTCCTTATGATCTGTTTGATAAAAGTAAGTATAGGACTTACAATAAAGTACAAAGTTGTTTTTTTTATAATATAAAAATGCAAAATAAATTAAGTTTTTACTGTATTTTTACACGTATTTGAACATTTTATTTTTTTCCTCCAAACTAATTAACCTATGGTAAATCCGATTCTTAAAGTTATACAGCACCTTTTTAAGAATAGCGTTAAAAAATTATCTCAAAATGTTCACATTTGTGCGAGAAGATATATTTTAAAATTTATTATTGTTTATTTTAATTTTTTTTTTAATTTTTCGTAGGGAATCGAACAAATTCTTGATAGAGTATTATCTCTTAATTGAGTACCTTAATGCTTAAATTAACAAAAAATGTTCAAAGGGTACCGAGTATCTTTAAAACGTAATTAAAAAAAATTTAAACTGACCTTTTATTTGATTTTTCTATGCGCGAGAGAAGCTAGGATTAATATATGCATTTTAATACTTATTTTCAAAGATAAATCTGTTGCGTACACTTTTCGTCGAAAAAATCTGAAGATGAGACATTTTAATATTTTAATTTAGGAAATAATAAAAACAGCCGATTGAAAAGAGTTTCACACCCGGTCGGAAACTTATATAGATGCTGTAACAATGGATAGACCTAAAAGCCACTGTATCAAAATTAGACAAAATGAATCATTTATATCAAGCTTCTTTTAATATATTGGGTAAAAAAAAAATTAATTCTTTTGAATAAAAGTTGTTATTAATACACCTTATAATATTTTAAAGACAAATAAATTCATAGGCTTCGTTGTAAACAGTGTAAGTGTAGATCTTCATCTGAAACCATAAGGTAAGCCGTGCATTCTTTCTTAATCACAGAAAGTCGTAAACAGAATAATTAAAAATGAACGTGATAAATGGAAATTTGATTCGATAATATTTTTAATGGAAAAGAATTATTATCAATAATCTTGACTTTACAACAAATTTACGGATCAAATATGAGGAAAGGAAAGAATATCAGAATTAAGCTGTATTTTATTCAAGAATATCTCTTTAAAGACACTTAGAATGCTACTCTAAACAGAGCGACTAATGAAGCCGAAGTAGAACTCAAACTAATACAAATATCCAAACCTGTACACAGACCTAAATGTTCTTAATTATTACACAAGACAAGTAGAAGGGCATCGAATTTTATTGATAAAATATTCATAGGTAAATGAATTTAATGTGTGTTTATCATCATATCATATATATTATAAAGCAGTAAGCTCTAAAAGTTCCGCTCGAGTGTTTTCAAAAACTACCCGGTGGATTTTTTTCCCAAATTGTATCATTCGATAAGAAATATTCCCAGTGTGGTTTATGAGAAAATATACAGGGGTAGCTTTGATGTTTGAAAATAAATTTCGTATTTTACTGGTATTTTGAACGAAAAGGCTGCCAGTGATTATCTTTTGGCGAAAGGTTTGTTGATTAAAGAATTAAGATGGCTATATCTGTTAGAAAATAATACAAACACCTCGCGAATAAATGAAAAAAAAAAAAAAAACTTGTATTTAATTTTAAAAACAACAACAAAAAAAGTTTTAATAAGACATAATATTATAAAACGAAAATATTCAACTTAAACATGGAATAAATATTTGTAACGCTTAAAGTATAAATTATTGTGAAATTTTACAATTGGTACAATATTTGGCGAATTATCGCTTGCGATAGGTTAAAGAAATGAATTTGATTTGACAATTTTGAATGGCAATTTTTTTTTAAACTCTTTTATCGCTTACGCCAGGTTAATAAAAACGTGTCTGAAAACTTGATGAAATAAAATTAGGTTACAATCTTTAGTCTTTTCCCCCTTTTTTTTGTCAATTTAATTATTATTTTTATATAATTTTCCCATCATATGATTTACAGGAAAAACAAGAAGTATTTGTAAAAATGGCTATATTAGTGAGTTGCATGCTATTTATTTATTACCTTCGTCGCCAAACAATGCAATTTTAAGTCAAATAAGACAAAATTGTGAAATAAGTCGAGAGAAGAGCATTTCGGAGTACATTTTTATATTCAAGCGTAAATTATATAAAAAGCAGTTAAAATTATAATTATGTAGTCAATCATTTAAATTTTAGTGTAAATGTCTTCCATATACACACATATTCTAAAATAATTTACTTTCAAAGATTTAAAATATTTTTTACCTTGCTATGGAATAACAATACTATGGAAACATGCGTTTTGTTTTCCTGAAGCATGTGATTTTTATATCCTCGAACTCAGATCATTGCTTATTAATTGAATATCGTGTATTATGTTATTTTTTTAACATGCCGAACATATTGTCGATGTCACTTATAGGAATATTCACTGCTTTAAAAGTTAGGATATAAGAATATCGTTAAGAAGATTTCTGCAATTATACGTTATTACTATAAAAAAATAAAGAAAAAAAAATGCAATAAATATTGCTTGCTAATTTGTTATTTCTTTTTAGCTTTATCTGCATAACTTTCTTTTGCTTAACCATTGTTTAGAAAATGTTTTATTGAACATTTTGGACTAATCTTACGGAATCGTGTCACCCACCAATTAGAATATTGGATGGCGTATCAAAATTCAAAAGATTAGACAGATTTTGAAATTAACGATTACTAAATGGTGGCAAATGCAATAATGCCCGTGGACTTATCATTTCAGCCTAGATAGGGTTAAATTACCTGGAATTTCAATCAGTATAAAGCGAATTGTCCTGACACACACTCTAGCAGCTAAAACACAGCAACAAATTGAGAATTATTTTCATAATCTGGGTTATTTACACAACAGATGTCAGATTATTTAACTTTTAAATATAAAGAAAATAGCCTTTTTTTTCGTGTTATTATGCTCTTTAGAAAAATAATCATTGTCAGATCGTAACCCTGGTATACGTGCAACAATATTGCTGCATCAGTTTTAATGTTTGACGTGAAACCTCACAATGACGTCGATTACGGATGATTATAAAGATTTTATTGGATGCATGAGGTTTATTTTTCTATAAGATTAAGTCATCGAGTTTTTTCCCGGTTTAACGGTTACATGATTTCAGCTGGTCTACAAAATGAAAAGACAGTGAAAATGACATCATTTTAGATTTATTCAGGCAATTCATCTTTAAAAAGACACATTTTTATGTTTCATTTTTCTTTTAAATATGAAAGTTAAACAATCTTCTTTGTCTGCAAATAATTTATTACTTTTTTGACAGTATTTACTCTACTAGAATCCAAAGAGGGAAAACAGTAGTAGCACAAGAGGATGTTTATTAAGAAATATATCTAACATACAGTGAGATTGTATTTAAGCTACCAGAATCAGATATTGCGCGAGCTGAGAGGCCAGGAAAACAAGGACGAACAAACGAAAATAAACCAACCGAGCATTATTCAAGTTTAATGGTAAATCTCTGCAATCATTGTAATGCATCTTTAATTTAATATTGTCAGATAAGCGAACATTTTAATTCCCATTGCCATAACTGCTCATTTCCCTACCAAAAGTGCACAGTGAATAATCAACTAAAAGAACTGCTTCTTAATGGCTAAATTTTGTCCAACGCATAAGGTAATATAATATCGCAATGGCGTTCGCATCTTTTCATCGCAACGAGGAAGGACATTCAAGCTAAAGGCCCATTAAAAAAATAGAAGTTCGAATTCACCATTTCGCTTAATTCAAGGTTTATTTGGAAATACTGAACAGCGCATTGGGCATAGCCGCTAGTATATTATAAAGCAGTAAGCTCTTAAATTTCCGCTCGAGTGTTTTCAAAAACTACCCGGTGGATTTTTTTTCCAGATTGTATCATTCGAGATAGAATATTCCCACAGTGGTTTATGCGTCAAATATACAGGGTTAACTATGATTTTTGGTAATAAATTTTGTATTTTATTGATATTTTCGGCGACAGGGTTGCCAGTGATTATAATTTGGCGATATTTTCGTTGATGAAAGAATTTAAAAGGTTAGAAAATAATGTAAACATCTCACAAAATAAATAAAAAAAATGTTATTCATTTAATTAAAAAAAAAGAAACAAATCCGTTTAATGAGAGATAAATTTAAATAACGAAAATAATTAATTTAAACATGAAAGAAATATTCGTACTGCTTAAAAATGAATTCAATATGAAATATTTCAATTGATAGAACATTTGGCGTTTTATCGCTTGCGCCTGGTTAAGAAAAAATTGTACTACTTAATTATCCAATCGATCAAATCGTACAAATCGCCAAACTATTCTCAAAATTATACACATAGAAAAATGTTGCCACACTAATATTTTAAGAAAGGAAAATTAATAAATTTAAATAAAAGAAATCACTAAAGAGTAGAGTTACATTTTGATTTCACTTTAGCGACATATCAAATATAAAATTTGATTTTTTTAGGTAATTTCGGACAAGAGAATACGGTACTACTTATTTATCCCGTTGCCCAATTTCGCCAAATTGCATAAATCGCCAAACCACTCGCAAAATTATACAATTTGACATGAATTTATATTAAGTAACGAAAGAACAAATAAATTAGTATAACATTAATAAAAATACAAATGAAACATCGAAATATCACTTGATGACGTAAATACGAATATAACTTGCTTAAAGTCCAGTGAATGTGACATTTACGATCAACCATTAATGGCATTTAATCTTATAGTTTGCGATAGATTTTTGTTCGACGGGATAGCTACGTAGTACCCAGGGGCTTCGTTAAGGGAGGGTGGGGGAGTCTCCGCCCCTAAATACATTTACGAATGCTATTACACTTGGCAAATATATGAATTTAATTGGTAAATTTGTTTTAAATTTTAATAAAAACTATAATATATTTTCTATATCTGATAGACTTGGTAAAAATTACAAAACTATTTAGCAATATTATTAAACTTAAAAAAAAGAACTATATTACATTTTCTAACTGTGGTAAGTTGGAAAAATTTTAAAATGAGTTGGCAAATACTAAAATATGACTTGTCAATTTAAGGTTCTCTCCCCCACCAATAACAATTCTTAGCGATGGCACTGGTAGTACCAAGAATACTAATAGTTTACGTATTTAAATGCCGAATTATTAAATTAAACAATAAACAAAGATATTTTTAGGATATTGCATTTCTGAATAAAAAGTAAGTATTTTAAATGTAATAAATTAATTTAGTAAGGGACACAATAAATATCAATGATGACGGAAAATTGTAAGGAACCTGGTGCTCTATATTTAGTCAAAAACGTAGACGAATATAACTATAAAATGTATGTAAACATTAGATGTAGGCTTGAAGAAAAACAAATTCACAAGTTTTCAGTAATTTTAAATAACGAAACAACAAGAAAATTAGTAAAACAGTTATTAATATACAACTAAAATGTCGAATTAAAGAGTCTTGATGACGCAACAAACACATGTAACATATTTAATGTCAAGTGAATGTGACATTAACGATCATCCATTATTGGCATTTAATCTTACAGTTTGGCGACAGTTTTTTTGTTGACTGGATAATCAAGGACACAAATGTCATATACGCACCACGTTGGTGCATTCTTTGGTACTTCTGAGTTACCCCGTCGATCAATTTCACCAAATTATACAAATTGACATAATTTTTATTTTAAATAACGAAAGAACAAATAGATTAGTATGACATCAATAAATATAAAAATAGAACGTCGAAATAAAAAATGCTTGATGACGTAAACACGGGTAACTTGCTTAAAGTCAAGTGAATGTGACATTTACGGTCAACCATTATTGGCATTTAATATAGTTTGGTGATAGATTTTTGGTCGACGGGATAACTAAGTAGTACAGTTCTTCTTTTATTTTTCAAATGTTTCAATCCACATGATTTAATTTTGCGCCAACTATTACGCTTGGTGACAATGGAGTCCGTATAACGGAAAAGTACCAAAAATTGCATGCTGAAATAAATGTTCGATATTTTTTTCCATTCGTCATTTTTTTTCTGCATATCTTCTATTCTTTTAGGAAGATATTTAAAAGATATTGAACTAATTTTCCGTAATCTGGTCACTCGCCAACTGGAGTATTTTTCCATTTTCTTGGGAGATTCATTTATGATTCAAGACTGTGGATGGTGAACCCGATTACAAAAGATTAGACGGATTTTGTAATTAGCTATTGTTATATTTATAATTCTTATTACGTAGCAAACGAACAAAATTCAATATTATATATTTTTCCTCTTCTGTTATTGTAATATCACGAAAAAAGTAATGATTGAAAGGTACTGAAAATTTTATATTACAAATGCATGAAAAAGTATTTGTTAATTTATCAGTTAGTATCAGAAAAAAACTAATTAAATAAAATTTAGATCATTATAAAGCAATTTCGTTTGAGAGACTAAAAATTTTGTATAACTAACGCTATTTATCATTGAGAGTTGTATTTAATGTACGGAATTTTGTTGGTTAAAGATCTATAATTGTGTCAATAGTAGTTTGACATAATGTAATGAAAAGTAGTTTGGCGCGTAATTTACTCTGTTTGGCAACTAACTCTGTTACATTTGTAACTATGTCGTTGTAAACACTACTAATGATTGACGTTAACCCTGGATTAATACGAGTACAGAAGATTAGGAAGATTTTATTGGATGAAAACTAAATGTTTATTTTTCTACCAGTATCAGTCGTCCAGGTTTTTCCAGGTTAACAGTTGCCTGATTGCAAACTGGTCTATAAAATGAAAAGGGAATGAAAATGACGTCCTTTTAATTTTATTCAAACAATTCAGATTTAAAAATCCACGTATTTTATGCTTCATTTTTCTTTTGAATATGATGTTTAAACACTGTGCTATGTGAGCAAATAATTTGTTACACTTTTGGTTATATTTTGTCTTCTGGAATCTGAAGATGGAAAACTGTAATAGACCTGCCTGGAGAAGGCGCATATTGCGACATATAACATAATGTAGAGTGAAGTTGTATTCAAGCTATTAGAACAACACACATAGTCAAGCTGAGAGATCCGAAGTCCAAGAACTACCAAACGAATATGAATCACCCAAAAAATATTTAAGTTCAATGATAAATCTCTGCAATGATTGCAATGTTCAAAAATTCAGTAGTATGGTGAATAAAGATATTTTAACTCATGTTGTCATAACTGCCTCATTCTCCTATCAAACTCCACTATAACTGATAAACTAATTGTGTTTTTCTGAATAGCCCAAATTTTGTTTAACGCAAGTTTGTAGAACAGGACATTCCAGGTAAATGTCCATGCTGCTTTGAAATACTAGGTAAAATTAGGTCAAATTCTTTATTTCGTGATTTAAGGTTCGTTTGCAAAATAAAGACCATCGCAGCGGCATAGCCTGCTAGTATGTAAATAAATTCAAATAGCCCAAAAGAAGTTTAAAAAATATATGAAAATCTATATATGATCAAAACACTGTATTAAAAAATCTAGTGCCGAGAAGAAATTTTCACCTTTTTATAATAACTTGAAACATACTTATAATTACTTAAAAGGTGACACAAAGATATGTATGTATAATTTATCATAATCCTGAGATCTATCAAACGCACATGCGTTCATTTTCAAAGTGAAAAGATGACTGACTATAATAGAAAACAATTTTAAAAACAAAACAAAATACTACGCAAGCGCAAGCGAAGTTTAGTCCATTGCTCTACAGAGGGGTGAAAAGATCAGTTCATATTTTCAGGACTTCTTGAAACATTTAGTATATTATACCAAACTGCGGGAATATTATAAGAAAGACAATCGTTACAAACAGTATCACGCCTAAGTAAAATCTCGATGGTTTCACAGATTATTGAAGAGTGATAGGTAGATGTTGAAATGATCATTTTAGCTTTTCGAAGTTAATCTTAATATTTTCTTTTTAAAGGAAGGCTAAAAGAGCACCTATCCTATATCAAATTTAACAAATCGAGTACAGATTTATCCAGATTGCATAAAAATAAACTGATCTTTTGACCCCCTCTGTAGAGCAATGGACTGAACTTCACCTGTGCATGCGAAGTACTTTGTTTTGTTTTGTTTCTAAATTTGTTTTCTATTATAGTCAGTCATCTTTGTGTGCGTTTGAAAAATCTCAGGTTCACAATTAATAATATATTTATTATTTGCGTCAACTTTTAAGTCATTACAAGTATGTTTTAAAATTGACATCTATGTATGATGTTAAAAATTCCTTTTTTTTCTATAGTTATTTGTTATGTTTTCTTAATATCTTTCAGGAATTTCCTATTGCTGTCGCAAATATGTAGGCTACTTTTGGATGTAATAACAGAAAAAAAGGTTGCTACTTTTGATACTCTGTAAAATCACTTACGGTATCGCAAATTTCAAACTTTACATTATTGAATACGTCAGAAAATATACTTTTGAATGAGATTTATTTAAAATCTTCAGTTCGCATTAGTACTACTTAATGAATTTTTAAATATTTTTCAATGATCGATTATATCGATTATATCTATTATTAATGATCTATTATATCTACTTGTTCAACTTTTATTTATTTGGTGTCAAACAAAATTCTGTCCTCTTAAACTCAGATTACTATTCTACTAGAATAAATTTAATATCGAGTTAAGTTTTACTGGAAAAGTAATACTTTTCATTTTTTTTTAATTTCTACATATATATATATATATATATATATCGATCTATCCATCTACCTCTCTCTCTCTCTCTCTGTCTCTCTCTCTCTCTCTCTCTCTCTATATATATATATATATATATATATATATATATATATAAATTAATTTTTAATCGTAGAAATATCGTTTTCCAAGGTTTATATTATTTTACTTTATGCAATATAGAAGAATACATTATTTAACAAGAAAAAGCGTTTAGATTTTTAATTCAGCAAAGGAGTGCGGGAAAAGAAATATATAATAGAAATAAACCGACTTAAATGTTTATGCCAGCAATAAATTCCATT
The DNA here is from genome assembly GCA_963932465.1 of Maratus speciosus. Lineage (NCBI taxonomy): Eukaryota > Metazoa > Arthropoda > Arachnida > Araneae > Salticidae > Maratus > Maratus speciosus. The sequence goes on along the minus strand of OZ010788.1, from coordinate 372,999,802 downwards.
TAAGTAAGCTCTACTTTTAGTAGACAAATTTGGATAAGAATGCAAGAAAACACTTTCATACATTCTTTAAATAAGAGTTATATGCACTGAAAAATTTCTTTAACTTGTTTTTGCAATTTTATTTGCAACAAAGTGTTAGTAAGTTACACATTATCTAAAAAAATTGTTGTGTCTGCATGCCCGTCTTTATAGTTTATTCGTTGAAGTTACAAAATATAATAAATATTACCTTATTTTATGTTATGATTTTCTACGTTTTTGGAAATAACAAAGAAACATATGTACAGGCGCACAAGATGTGAAATTATTATTGAAAATTTCTATTACATCTGAATCAATGTGTAGAAAATTATGTTAATTTCTACTGAATGTGCAACATAAAAAAAAAAAAAAACATATATAAAAATATATATATACTAGAGAACAGGAATTCTGCTTTTTCAGAATTTAGTGTTACCCCCGGCATTTTCATTACTTCATTTTCTTCTGGTGGACTGGTGGCTTCTATTATTATGAAACAGCCATTATAAATGAAGCGTTAGGTATATATGAAAGAGCAGTCGTAAAAAGTTAGAACTCTGATTTTCTGGTCAGAATGAAAAAAAAATGGCCATAATAATAATAATAATAATAATAATAATAGAGGCAATTTTTTTTATTCTGACCAGAAAATCAGAGTTCTAACTTTTTACGGCTGCTCTTTTATCTTCACCTAACGCTTCATTTATAATGGCTGTTTTATAATAATAGAAGCCACCAGTCCAACAGAAGAAAATAACTCGGTTAAGCGGGACTCGGATAATCGGGACTCTACTGCAAAACATATTTCAATTTTAAGATTTAAAGCAACGCTTTTATTTTATGTAAAATGACGTCATTTGCATTAATATAGATTCTTAAAATTATATATAGTTTATAATAGCTCCATGTTTTAGTATAAATCTTTCATTTATATTTTTCTCAAAATAGAACGTATTTTAATTAATTTTTTTTTTCAATTTTTATGAGAAAATGGCAACAAAAAGATATAAATGCTATTTTTCAACTTTTTTTTTTTTTTTTTACTTTCTACAGAAATAGAGTATTTGAGTTGCCAAAATGAAACCAATGTCGCTAAAAACTACAAAAAAATTAATATTTCATAAACAAATGGATATGCAATTTTCAAACAAATTGCATTAAAATGTACTTTTTTTCCCCAATACGACGATATAAACATTGAAAATGTGCGATGCTTATAAGATTTTACAAATGTTGTAGAGTATTTAATCGCACAATGAAACATCGACTTTTGTTTTAAGGCTAGCGTACACAAGGTAACGTTATTTATTGGAGACAAAATAAGCTGGGAGAAAGAAATAGCATTCCGGGGGCTAAAAAACACCTAGCAAAATAAATACAAATAATAACACTATTATTCTGTGCGCCAAAAAAGCCCCTTTACCATACATATTATCTTCAGACCGGCGACAGCTTTTGCCTTGAATGTGATGTCTACATAGAGTAAAATATGCGACACGATGCCTTATAGTGCCACTTTTCTCCAAACGGCTCAGTTAAATCTTCTATCTCGAAAAAGGTAAAAGATTTATGAAAATCTCAATTAGAAAATTGTTGAACGACCCCTAGTTAGTATGATACGATCGCATACACGTAAAACTTACTTTATTAAAATCGCTATTATCGCCAGCTTAAATACGCTGTATAACGGAATGCATAAATACACATCTAAAAAAAATGTAAGCAAAATACCGTTTATTACAAATATTTAACAACTAAAAGCGCAAAGTAATTTTTAATTTAATAAGAAAATAAGAAGTTTATTTTTGTAAAAAAATAAAGTTAAGTATGATCAGTGGGCTCACCATTGTCAAAGACTCAACACACAATGCTTATATTGTGATTAGACTGAAGCGTTTGTCCAAACTGTGAAAAAATCAGACTGCTTCTATTTTTATACAGTACTGGACGATTTCGATTATAAGAATGAGACAAGTTAACAAACGTTATTTTGGAGACAATCTTAAGTTTGTCAAGATTCCTTCGAGATTCGGTTATGTCCAAAATCATCTCAATCAATGGAATCTTATAACCAGTTTTTCGCATCTTTTATATATTTGCTCGATATTGGGCAACGTTCCGTGACGCATTCTTCATGTTAAACGACATTAAGCATACCTAACATGATTTCTTATTCAAATAATATGCACCTTTCATATAATGCATTACTTCGGAAAGCAATTAATAGCAGATGATGGGATATCTATAAAATTTAGTTTTGCATTTTTTACTAATGTTTTTCTACATGTAAGGCGTCGTATCATACACAATCGGGGGATTTTTACAACCTTTTATTCGAATTTTGTTCCTATCTTTTCTCGTCTTCGAGATTGAAATGCTAACTCCAAAGTTTAACAGTAGATGAACCTGTACGCACTGTCACATATAGCCACTTTACTAAACTTCGATGGCCAATTCATGATTGTAGTTGCTCACAAATGAAGTCAACGGGGTTCAACAAAACTTTAGTGCATTAAATATCCTCACATATAGTACTTTCTTTTCTATCTATAAATGATAATATATTTAAATTTGAGTCGACAAAAACAAATAATATATCTATGAAATTATTGTTGTAGAATTTCGTCGTATACAAATAAATATGTAAAGCATAAAGTCACTTTGTTTTGAATGCACAGATATAAACATTGAACAAAAACATAATTTGAAGAACAAATTAAAAAAAAAACAAAATTTATTTCCCACATTGTTTAAGCCAGAGAAGGTATAGATATTAAGATATTTCATTCAATTAGTTCTACACTTAATGTTAAATTTTTGTAACAAATAAGTTAAACCACTTGAAGATTATAAAATAAAAATAAAATTCACACTATATGATACTTAAAACACACTAAAAATTAGATTCGGTTCAAATAAAAATGAAATAAAGCTTAGGCTTCTTCCATTTTTAATTGAAATTATTTGTATTGCAGATTTTGCATTATGTTTATGACGACTGTACATAAAATGATAATATGCACGCAAAATACAAAACTTTAAAAAAGGTCTAAAATTTATTTCGATTTCATTTGAATGGAATCTAATTTTTTAGGGTGTTTTAAGTATCACATTGTATGCATTTTATTTTTATTTTATAATCTTCAAGTGGCTTAACGTATTTGTTACAAAAAATTAACATTAAATGTAGAACTAATTGAATGAAATATCTTAATATCTGTACCTTCTCGGGCTTAAAAAATGTAGTAAATAAATTTTGTTTTTTTAATTTGTTCTTCAAATTATGTTTTTGTTTAATATGTCAAGTTTTTTAATAACTACTGCATTTAGACGTACCCATTTCAAAATTAGTGGGGGGTATCATCATCACGCTTTCATGTATGCGTATGGTATGATGTCTGATATTGTGTCACAATGTGTGATGCAGTTTACCAATGCATAATTCAAAATATTTCACCACTGCAGTAACGCAGGTTGCTGTAGTTTAGACTAAAACATAGAATCTGAAGGTAAAAAATCTATAATCAAAACATAAAAAATAAATTTCACTTAAATTTAGATACCCCATTTCCTACTCAGGAACGCTATGAATGCAAAAATAAATTGTGTTGAACCCTTACTCTATTATTTAAGAATAGTATAGCTGTGGAACAGGTAAAAAAATAAAGTTTTATTTAAATTTTGTTACCTTATTCCCTTCGAAGGGGTGATGTAAACAATATAGAAAATTATTACCTAAAATTAACTTGGGATATAAATAGTTTCCATCCCATCTCAGTCAAATAAAACACGTAGTTAAAAGTTATGTAAATCCTCACTAAGTTCGCTACCTGCGCAAAAATAGGTATCCATTTGAAACTTTTTACTAAAACACAAACTTGACCAAAGCAAAATTTATTCTGAAAATGTCCTTCTTATTTCCTCTATGACTCATCTCATTAATTCTTTAAAAAAAGGGAAAAAAAAACTATGTTAGTTTACTTTTTCACGTGCAAATCTTTCAACTAAAAAGAAATAAATTATTATTACGGCTTTTGCATTGTCTGCAACAATGAAGAAAATATGTTACATTTTCTATGAAAAATGTCCGTTGATTCTCAATGAAAAAAGCGAAACTTCGAATTATTAAGAAAAATATTTGAATAATGTAAAACAAACTTGGCCCATGTTTTTCTCTCGGTTTTAATTCACCCGTATGCAAAAGCATTTTACCATATGTCAGTTTCAACCACGTGATCACAAACCTGACAACACTCGTGACAACCAGTTTTAGTGGGCAAACAAATAATAATACAGTACTCCGTACTCCTACTTCTATTCTACTTCGGCCGCAATACGAACCACTTTGCTTTTGTTTAGTGAATTTTTCTTTTTCTATCTTTTGCATCTAATATAGTGCAAGTTTTTAAACTCAACGAAATAAAATGTCTTCAAAATATTATGAAGAATTGAGCACAGATGTCATATACGCACCATATTGGCGCGATTTTTTCTGACCTTCTATGTCATATACGCAACGGGTGCTCAACTGATGACAAAGTGTCGATATTGTAACCCGGATATTGTTGTTTATGCTGTTGATGTTTTTCGCCAAATGGGCATCAGAAAAAAAATCTCGCCAATATGGTGCGTATATGACATCCGTTCCAAGAAATGAATGATACTAAAGCTAAGGAACGGTTTGCTTCCAAAATTAGTGTTATTTCCGGTGTAGATCCATAAAGTTTGGAAAAAAAAATATTTGAAGAAATATGTAGCAGATTTACATGACGCTAGTTATTTTGACATCGTAAACTATTTAGTTTATGGGCAAAGTTTTTATATTGAGAAAGACTTCAGGTGTTATAAAAGCCTTGAATCTTATAAACATTTGCCTGCAACTGGGTAAGTGATGTGCATTCTTTGAAAATCGGAGATTTTCATCTTGTTATTGGAAAAGTAAGCATACATTTCTGTGCATGAATTAATAACAAATTCCATGTGATTGTGATTTAATTCATAATAAAAATCGTAAAATTAAAGCACACAATATTGCGATGACAACCATCTCTGTCACCTTTCTTCACAAAACGTTTTTCTCATAATGTTATCTGTCTTGGGAATGCCTGGTAATCTATAACAGGATTTATTATGTTCCCTGTTCGAACGATTACCGCACATTTTTACACAACAAGTTGCTGGCATAGTGATGCGAATAAATCTGATAATTTACGATAACAGCTGCAATAAGATATCACAATAATGTAAATAATCGCTCACAAAAACTTTGAAATGTAGGCTCATATTTATAAAGTGAAATGTTTCACTACAAAAGCAACAGTAATGTGATTCACAGCGACCGATAAGAAAGTACGAGCAAAAAAAAAAAAAAAAAAAAAAAAAAAAAAGACTACCAATGTTATTTGTTTGCCCACCAAGTTTTTCGCTAGATGTCACGTACTTAGAGACGTGACGTTAGTTGAAACTGATCTATTCGTTTTGACCCTGACGTCAGGCAAACGTTTTTACACTTTAAATTTATATTATCATTAGAATTAGTAAAGAATAAAAAATAAGTGGCATCAGGGAGAAAAGGGTGACAAGAAAAAATGAAAAAGTTATGATGTCCATAGGCTTTTCTATTTTAAATTAACATTGAGAAGTAACACTGGAAATAAATAAGTATTGCGCTGCTGTGCAATACTTAAATTAAACAATGCAGGTATTTGTAAAATTCGTGGCCTGTCTAAGAATTATCCGACCTTTGGCCTAAAAAAAAATATATATATAATTTACCTGACTGGATTGGGACACTAAATCCCTTCAAAGTAGGCTTATTGTGCCTCCACACACTTCGCCTACCGTTCCACCCACTGCCAAAAGACTTCTTTTGGAATGGTGTTCAACTCCATCGTTGCTTTCTGCATATCTCATCTCTACTCTCAAAACTGATCATTTCAATGATGCCTCCAATTTCTGAAACAATATGAAATAAAGGAACTATGTCCGGTGAGTAGGGAGGTTGGCGAGCGAAGGTAATTCAATGTTTCACCAAGAAATTTTGAATGAGATGCGACATTGAAGAATCTTACGACATCTGATAAATTTTAGGAATTGTTTCGCTTTGTGAATCACCCAGCTTTGACAAAATTTAATGAGGTACCTTTACTTAACTCGTTTAGACATCTTGAGATCAATTCGAATCCGACAAACACGTATTACAAGACCTCACTCGGCGGCCACCAAGCAATGACTGGCTCACTGTAGTTCTGGGGAAAAATTCAAGCATATGCATTAAGCTATCAACTTGTGTACTAATGTGTACAGTGGCACCGCCTTAGAATCACTATTGCGCTCTGGAAAAATGAAGTTCGTATAGTATTTAGACACACCACGTTAACTTAAAAAAATTATTATGCGAGCATCATAGATTTATCATTTATGGTTTATTTTCTTACTGTATCAATGAATGGTTACATATATATTTATCGAGTTGAAATAAATAATTGATACGAAATATATGAAATTATTTATAAATATTTCTGGCACAAGCAAAGGTTTGTGTAAATTAATATATTAATTTTCAGTCATTGTAGAATGTAAATCAGTGTGTATAACAAAAATACATATATTTGCGAAAAATAATCTTTAAATACATTTAATAGAAATATATTGACGGTTTTCATATATAGTGATTTTTACTTAGGGAGTAAAAAAAACGATTGCAAATAACTTCATTCACTCGAAGTAAATAAATAATACAAATATAAATGCACAATATGTGAAAATATTATTGCAGATATCAACATTTTTACTTTCCTAAGGTCATTATCGAAAGAATGGCTCGATATTGGCTACAGAAATTGCGATTTGTTCCCAAATGAAAAAAAAAAAACAGCTATCAAAATAAACCTGATGAACTTGTTTATAATATATATATATATATATATATATATATATATATGTGTGTGTTATATAAAAAATTACTTTTACTATTCATTTAAATTATTCTAAATTGCCGGCCTATTCATTATTTCCTTTTTTTTAAATACGCTCTATTAGTTATTTCTAGTTAAATTCCTATAATTTTAAAACGCGTATCTTAATAATAGATTTATTCCAAAACGTAATCTGAACTTTTAATCCCTTCATTGATTTTTATCGTCTACCAAACTGTAAAGTTCTGAACGCAGTTACTTATTTTCCGAATGTTTATCAAAGCCATTTTTACATTTTTATTCTATTTTATCTCATTTTACCGCCCGCTAGGCGACAGCCTTTTCACATCGAAATCCTTCCATTAGCGGCGCCGGGATTCTTTTCTGTGACGTTTCTCGGTCGCTCTCCATTGACTGAGTAACGGCTCGCAGTTTCACTTCGAGTCTCTTTCGTGATTTGGTTTGGCTAGCCTGAAGTTTTCATTTCAATCGGAATTCCTCCGCGCATTCTAATAAATAGCTAGAGCATGAGCTCAGTAGTAGATTTTTTGTGCTGTTGGATTGTTTACTTAATTTGTTTCCCGGTGTCCTAAGCCATAAAGAATATTCATTTCGTGAATTAACATCTATTTCGCATGAGTAACTAGTTCATGCTCGAGTGGAATGCTCTGATTTCTCATCTTGTGGGAACTGTTTAATGTAGGTATGTTCTGATGGAATAAACAGTTTTCTATGACTACGTTTCCATGTTTTTAATTGGGAAAACACCAGATTTCTTCATACGCCTTTTTTCACCACTCACGCAGCCTAATCTGCCTTGTCTTCATCATGAGTAAATAAGAGTTTGATTGGACTCTACCAATATTATCATCACTCTACAGCTGCTAAATTTTCACAGAGTTGACACATCTACTAGCGATGCTTGTGCTAAGTGGTATGATTGCTATACAACATCACCAGCGGCTGATTAATATGTGGTACTAATCAAGTAATATGAAATAAAAAACACTACGTGATTGTTCGACATAACCCATTAAATTGTTTCGTAATATATATATATATATATATTAACACTATGTGGCCGTTAATGACCGGCAACTTTCAATTTTAGACAATTTGTCGAATATTTAGAAATATACTTTGACAGATTCTTCTGGAATTTAGGGGGCCAACAAAAAATCAAAGAAAAAAATAATACTTGGGATCACCAGTAAGCTAAAATACACGAAATAATCTACCGCTACCGAATATAAATAAACAGACATTGTGTAATATGTGTATTATTTTGTGTAAGAAAGCACGTATATTGATTGAGATATAGCCAGTTATTTTAAAAAAATTAAAAAATTCTTGCATGTTTTTTTGCTTATAACATGCAGGGTTTTCAACCAAATTTAACACCGGTTTCAGAAAAATTGACAAAATATAGTAGAAACAATATAGTTTAATTGGAATATAAATATATTAAATATTTTAGGAAATATGAGCAGTTGTATGAAATAATTTTTATCTGCGCATGCGTGAACGATAAGAAGGATCATTTTACCTAATTTAATAGTCAACTCTATGGATCAACTTATTAAAAAAAATTAGTCAAACATCGTAAAAATTCAGAAAGATATCGGCGTTAAAGTGAGCAAATTTTTAGTTGTTCTCTAAAAGCAGCTGAATGATAAGGGATTTTACACAAATTGTCATATTTTATTAACAAACTTTCAGAAAAAAGATAGTATTTAGTGAGTATCAACTAGTAGATTTGGAAAAAATGGTTCGATTTTGATACTAATTTTTATCATGGTATAGGTTCGTTCTGGTGGTTATACAAGAAGAACTAAAGCATCAATAAAAAATTAAATTTAAAAATAATTAAAAATTAAAAATGATAATTTGTGGAAAATCCCTTATCATTAATCTGCTTTTAGGGAACAACTAAAAATTTGCTCACTCTAACGTCGATATCTTTCTGAATTTTTACGACATTTGATTAGATTTTTTAATAAGTTGCTGCATAGAGCTGACTATTAAATTATGTAAAATGACCCTTGTTATCGTTCGCAATGTACAGATAAAACTTATTTCATACAACTACTCATATTTCTAAAATATTTGATATATTTATATTCCAATTGCACTCTATTGTTTCTACTATATTTTGACAATTTTCCTGAAACCGGCGTTAAATTTGGTTAAAAACCCTGCATGTTATAAGCCAAAAAAAAAGCAAGATTTTTTTTAATTTTTTTAAATAAATCTCTATATTTCTCTTAATATACATGCTATTCTTACACAAAAATACACATATTGCACAATGTCTGTTTATTTATATTCGGTAGCAGTAGATTATTTTGTGCATTTTATTTTACAGGGTGATCCCAAGTATTATTTTTTTTCTTTGATTTTTTTCTGGCCCCCTAATTGCCCCCTTAACAAATCGACATTGCTAAATATAAGGTCATACCTGTTCTTTTCAATCCTGCATTCCAGAAGAATCTGTCAAGTATATTTCTAAATATTCGACAAAATGTCTAAAATTGAAAGTTGCCGGTCATTAATGGCAATATAGTGTATATATACACATATGTATGTATAATTTTATTTTATATAAAAAGTATTTCTTTTTGTATATAAAATTACATAAATGGCTGCTTCATATTAAATAGTGTAAATATAGAAAGATTGCTAATGTATATAAAATAGCGATTAGATTGTCAGAATTTCCTTCTCATTCTAAAGATTATTTCGCCAACATGAGAAAGTCCCTGTATTCCAGACTTTTGCCAAAGAAAATATCGTGAAAATATCTTGTCAATTTGTATCAAGTGTGTAAGATTAAATTAGGCATATAATAAAAAAGACAGGTAATTAAAAAAATCGCAAATAAGATTATTATACATATATTAAAGATTTTCCAATGTACTGATTTTTATTTATTGCAGTAAAAAATACACAATCGAAGTTTTAAAGAATAAAAGGGCATGAAATCCACGGGTCGGAAGTGGTACGCTCCAAGTAGAGAACCTTCAGTAGTCGTTACTTTTTCGAGTAATTGTAGTGAAATGTACACATTTGAAAACCAATGTAGTTTAGATAATATCGCGAGAAAATAATCAGCAGTTTGTATGTTCAAGTTGCTTTTAATGCTATTTTACGAGACGAATAAAAATATCATTCTTCTAATCACAAGATCATAACTCGCTTCTATTTTACAAAATCTGTTTTGCGCAACAATTTGCGAATGTCAGCGACAAATCTCTATTGAAGTGTTATAGATTTTTTCAATTATTGCTACTGACAAGAAATATAAAAGTGCTAACTCATTAAAAAAAAAAATTTTTTTAGCAACATATTGTCTACTAACGCATTTTTAGACCATATCTTCTAATGCCGGGTCTATTCTTTAGAATTGAAATTATAACGAGAAAGATGCCTGACCGGCGTATATCGTAGAGCGAGTTAGTGGTAATCACACTGTAATTTGTAAAATTTGCATGTTTAAGAACAAGTTGTCAGCTTCATAATCATTTGCTTTGTGCATGATGGTACACATAACATTTTTTAATACTAATAATTAGTGCATCCTTTCTCGCATGGAATACCTAAAATTTGTATAAACAAATTTCTATATATATATCTAAATTTTGTATATACTTATTTGAAGTTTCTGGAAATTGACTTCTCGAAAATATTTATAGATTAATCGAATTAAAAAATATTTATCAGTTCCAATACTGTGCATTCACGTTGTACGAAATTTGGTATATATATAGGCACAAATTTCAAATGTAGATTAAACACATTTTTTGAAAACAAGGCGATGTCATTAAACAAGATATTTTAAAAGGAAATCGTGAATATTTCTTTTTATAAAACAAACTACATGTTTGATATGAATGAGTTGATTATTGCTTCTTTTATACAAAATATGCGAAACTGATATTAAAGGTGTAATCCTAGACTTATTTTCCATAATTGTATTTAAATATAAACATGGATTGATTTTCTTTCATTTCGGTTTTGGGTCATGTTCAGGTTTAGCTTTTTTGGGTTTCCAGACGGTTTTGCTGTTTACTATTTTTTTGTCAGTTTTGGTTCGACGAATTGTTTTGTCAGGTTTGAGTCTTGTTTTCAGCTTGACTTTCAGCAGAAATTTTCTATTTGGGTAATGTGGAACCCAACCAGTGCAGAACTTAAATTACTTGCCCGCAATTTCGAATGTAGATTGAATCTTTTGAGGAAATATAAAAGAACTTTAGAAAAAAAGTTTGTAAACTATACTATTCAAAGCAAGTTGCTGTTATTTATTACGTTTTTGATAAAGTAGTTGAAGCTGTAGTTAACTATATTTTTATTAAAGTAGTTATAACTATAGTTCGTTCGTCTTAGGTAGATTTCTTATGAAATACTACCTAATGGGATCGCTCCTATGTTGGAATTTCTGAAACATTTTTGCAGATCTACACCGATCATGACCCCTAGAACCCAAAACCATCCTCAGTAAAAAACTTTATCTATCTATCTATCTATCTATCTATCTATCTATCTATATATATATCACTTTGTTCTGGACACGATAACTTTCGTAATTCTGCACCAATCTCTTCCAAACAGATACATAAAATCAAAGGGCATAAAATCTCGGTGAAGTTCGTTAATGGGCAAAATCGGACCAAGGTTGTAGCAAAAATGAATTTAAAAATGAGTCAGAAAATAAGCAGTTTGGATGTGAATGCATCCTTAATACAATGATTTTTCCAACACAATCCGCTTCGGTAAATTCGGTTCAATATGCCCTTTTTAACAGCATTTTTAAAAATATATTCTGCCTCTATCAAAACATCGACCATTACGGTACATTATATAGTTTCTGAGTAAGAAAACATACCAATTGGAAGCCTTTGAGAGCAAAAATGAACTGTAAAATGAGTCCGAAAACAGGCAGTTTGGATTTGAATACACCCTTACTAAGACGATTTTTTTCTTACACCGCTATGTATTTTTAATTTGTTTTTGCTGTAAGAATTGGTCCTATCCAAAACTTGTCTATATAGATGTTGTAGACAATATTAAGAAGATATATGATAAATTCATGGGGATTCATCTATGGGGATTCATTCATGGGGAAAGTATCTTTTGAATTGACGGAGTTATAGATTTTTTTCTTCTTCAAACCCCCTTTTTGTTTTCGTTTTTAATTTGTTTTCGCGGTACGAATTGGTCCTATCAAAAACTTGTGAATATAAAAGTTATAGATAATGTTAAGGAGATTTATAATAAAATTAATTGGATTTGATATCTTGAGAACTGACGAAGTTATGAATTTTTTTCACCCAAAAACCCTATTTTTTGCGCCCCTTGAGCCCATTTTTAACTTTATCAAAAATATGTGATACATAAATTTTTTGGCCCTATTTTTAAAAGTAATAAAAACTTTAAACTGATTTGATATGTACAAAAGTAAAGAAGTTATAGGGCTTTTTCTGTTTTCACAACCCCCCCCCCCCGCTATTTCCATCCTCTTGGTCCGATTTTGCACATTAACGAACTTGACCGAGAATTTATACCCATTGATTTAATGTATCAATTTTGAACAGATTGATGCGGAATTACGAAAGTTCTCGTGTCCAGAAGAAAGTGATATATATATATATATATATAGATAGATAGATAGATAAAGTTTTTTACTGAGGGTGGTTTTAGGTTCTAGGGGTTATGATCGGTGTAGATCTGCAAAAATGTTTCAGAAATTCCAACATAGGAACGATCCCAATAGGTAGTATTTCATACAAAATCTACCTAAAATCATCTAAGTAAGGGTGTATTCAAATCCAAACTGCGTATTTTCTGACTCATTTTAGAATTCATTTTTGCTCTCGAAGGTTTCCAGTTGGTACGTTTTCTTACTCAGAAACTATATAATGTACCGTAATGGTCTATTTTTTGATAGAGGCAGAATGTATTTTAAAAAATGCTGTTAAAATGGGCATTTTGAACCGAATTTTCCGAAGCGGATTGTGTTGGAAAAATCATTGCATTAAGGATGCACTCACATCCAAACTGCTTATTTTCTGACTCATTTTTAAATTCATTTTTGCTCTCCAACGCATTTAATTGGTAGATTCGCTTATTAGAAAAATATATAATGTACCGCAAAGATCGATTTTTTTGATAGAGACAGAATATATTTCAAAAAATGATGTCAAAGTGGGCATTTTGACCGGAATTTCCCGAAGCAATTGTGTTATCACTTTCTTCTGGACACGATAACTTCCGCAATTCTGCACAAATCTCTTCCAAACTGATACATAAAATCAAGGGACATAAAATCTCGGTCAAGTTCGTTAATGGGCAAAAGCGGACAAAGGGGATGGAAATAGGGAGGGTTTTTGTGAAAACCGAAAAAACACCATAACTTCTTAATTTTTGTACATATCAAATCAGTTTAAAGTCTTTATTACTTAAAAAAATAGCGCCAAAAATTCATGCATCACAGATTTTTGATAAAATTTTAAATAGGCTCAAGGGCCGCAATAATAGGGTTTTTGGGAGGAAAAAATTCCTTACTTAGTCAATTCTCAAGATATCAAATCCAATAATTTTATTATACATCTCCTTAATATTATCTACAACTTTTATATTCACAAGTTTTTGATAGGACCAATCGGTACTGAAAAAAAAAAAAAAACGAAAACAGAAAAGGAGGGTTGAAGAAGAAAAATTTTCACAACTCCGTCAATTCACAAGATGTAATATCTCCATGAATTTATCATATATCTTCTTAATATTATCTTCAACATTTATACAGACAATTTTTTGATGGGGCCGATTCTTACAGCAAAAACAAATTAAAAATACATAGCGGTTGAAGAAAAAAATCATCTTATTAAGGGTGCATTCAAATCCAAACTGTTTTCTTACTCATTTTTAAATTCATTTTTGCTCCCAAACGCATCCAATTGCTAGATTCTCTTATTCAGAAACTATACAATGTACAGTAATAATCAATTTTTCCATAAAGGCAGAATATATTTCAAAAAATGATGTCAAAGTGGGCATTTTGAACAGAATTTCCCGAAGCGATTGTGTTAGAAACGAAAAATATTGTCCTACTGAGAAAATAATTGTTTATTAATCAAGTTTTAATTAATTGAAAGAAAAATAAAAACACAGGTCGCTTATAAATCTTTTCAAAAATCACGTCAGCATGTTTCATATATATATATATATATATATATATATATATATTTTTTTTTTTTTTTTTTTATTATTATTATTAAAAATGAATCTGAAAATTTGCCAGAAAATTTCGAGTTGTTGAGTATGGAAAAATATTTTTCTTTTAATATCGTCTTAACATGATTCTTATAAAACCAGCTATATTATAAAAAGGAAATAAAAACTCGTCAAAAGCAGACAGATAAAACTGTTAAAGTGGACTTATCTCTAATCCTGATTTAGTTTTTGTTTGTGAAATTAGTACACTTAACTTCGAAATGTACCTCTGCCTGTGGGCCGGGCCGGCAGGGATTTTTTTATTTGCAGTTAACTACTTTTTGATAAAGTATTTGTAGTTGTTGTACAGTTTTGATAAATTAGTTGTAGGTAACTGCTTTTTTGATAAAGTATTTGTAGTTATCATTCGCTCCTAAAAAAGTAATCTAATATATAATGAATAATATTTCTCAAAAATATGTGCTTATATACGAGCTCGTATGTATACGCAATAATTTTGATTCTAGTAAACTAAATTTATATATATATTATAATTTATAATACAACGCATTTAGTTTAATATCTTGAAATTAGAAAATATGTACTAGGAAAAAGGATTTTTGAAATTTTAAACATTACTATAATATTATTTTGTATTATTATTTTGTGTATGAAGTTGATTCTAACGATTTAATAATATTTTCAGAGTATCTATCGTCTATTTTTTTTAACAGATAAAATTTGCAAGTATTACAGAATATTTTCTACATAATTTTTTTGTCACTGTAGAAGTAGAAAATTAACTCACATTTATAAGTGCAATATCCGGTTGCAATACTAAAATAAAATTATAATGATCAGTTTGCATATTTGTAATATTAATGTACTATGGTACACAAAACAAAATCATTATGGAAAAATAAGACTTTGAGTATTCAAAAATTAGCTTTCGCAGGAGGAAAAACTCAGTGAAGTCCTGTCAAAGGCATACCTGTCAACCTATACACTTCGTTGTTAACGTACAATTTTATGTAAAGTTTCGTTATCTAACCGTCATTTTCGGTGATTAAATAAAGCAAACTGCACTAATAATATATTATGGTAACAGAAATCATAATATTACTAGCAATGAGAAGGATGTTCTAAATTGACGTTTCTCAACCAGGTATAGTCTTCAGTTGCACAGAAATGCATATAACGCATTTCAGAATGAAAGTTAACGATTTTTCCTTTTTGTAATCATAAGCTTTTGTAATAAATTATATAAATAGGCTACAAAAACGATATTTTACAGATTTTTTTTTTAATTGAAAGTCTGTTATACTCTTAAGCTCTTTCATCACATCTTTACAATGAATTTCCTATAGTTATTTTTTTTATTAATAAACTATAGGAATGTTACATCTTAAAATTTATTTTTAATCTTGAACTATTAGACGTACACTATGAAGTTTACTTGAAGAAGTAGATAAAACGCTTAAGATAGAACTTTTAAAACATGTACAAACTATAACAGTTAAAAAAGTTAAAAATCTCAAATCCAAAATGCTTCAGCTACACTGCAGCCATCTTCAGGTTTACTCTTACCAGTGTCGATAAACTAAAAAAAGAAAAAAAAAAAATAGGGGCTTAAAATATCATAAGTTGATTTATATTACGTTGATTTTGCTGATATTATTACGCCATCTATAATGCTATAAGTGAACCACCTATTCCAGATACAAGATGTGGTAAAGAAAAAAATTTAGTATTATTAATTATAAGAAATTTCATTAACCTTCAGTTAAACAAAATTGTTACGAGGTTAGAAAAAAAATGAACCAAATCATAGGATGTTATACGATGGTCCCTCGTTGCAGACATCATTTAATGTAATTTCAATATCTAGTGATTCCCCAATCAGACTTTTCTGTGGATAATTGGCGAAAAATGTTTTGCATTATCTTCGTTGATTTTTTAAATATCATTTTAAAAACAAAACTTTGTCGATTATTTGTAAATTTTAATATCTGTTTTATGTTCATTTTTCATTTTGTGAAACCTTTATAACTTTTTTCTTACCGTTATCTAGGATTATCGGGATTTCATATATATCTGCCGAACTCGAAGGGTGGTACTTTACTACTAATAATACTCTTACTATTTATAATTATATATGCTTGTATCTGAAGAAAATATATTTTTACAGATTTGCCTAAAGCAACAATTTGTTTCTCCAACAAATAATACTTGCTATAGATATAATCGATTCTTTTAGGATAACACATATGCACTTAATTTGATATTGGAAGAAAAGGCGTATAATTAATGCTGCATAACTAAGCATTTAAATTTCTATAATAAGATATAACAATCTTAAAAGCATCTGTAATTGTTATACTAAAGCTGTCATTAAAGTATTTCGCCTCTTTGTGCAAGCCACTTTATTGTGAAGATCACTTCATCCATAAAATTTTACTAATCCTTTGACATTATGTTTAATAATATAAGGTTTGAGACATTTTCATATAATTATATTATGATGTAATGTATTATTGAATGCTTCATTTTGAAATCGAAGGAATATTGGAATATTTTATAATTACTTATCTAGTGAAATGTACTCAAATATTAATGTTTAAATTAAATGAATGGAAATGAATGGGACCTCTTTAAAACTTATTCTATATTAAATGCCATTGACAAATGACTAATATAAAACGTACAGTTGAATTGCATACAAAAAAGTGTAAACAATTTAGCTACAGGCATCTGTCGCAAATGTATAAATTTATAATACATTTCAATACATTTTATTGTATTAGCAATATTGTGCAAGGCAGAATAGCATTATTTTTATAACATAAATCCACAAAGGGGGAAAATTTTAATGAAATATTGATTAAACATAAATAGATAGTAAAAACATTTATGTAAGAAAATTTATTGCTGTTGATTAGTACCTCTTTAAGATGAATCTTCTATTCATAATTATGTATTATGAATTCAAAAAGTTATTTTATACAGTTTTGATTAAAAGTATATTTTGCTTTTTAGGTAGTTTTTCTGTGTATAATTCTTGATTTGGACTTTAAATAAAATTTTCTTTTTAAAGCAGGATAAGATGAATATAAATCCATAAAAAAATGTAGATTGCAATTCATGATTTTCAGTATATTAATTTCACAATTCATTAAAAATATAAAAATGTTATTTAACATTAGAAGGTCTAAATTTTCAATGTTTATAATTCAAAATCTTATCATCCAAATAACTTTAAATTTAGTATCTAATAATAGATTGAACCGAAGATTTAAATCTTCGTTTAAGATTAATCAACATTGAGGCTGCTATCGAAAAAAAAAATTGGCGGCTTTTGATATGTCGATGGCACCCTAAGAAATTTTACATGTATCATTTAAATGTAGACTTTATTTCCTATCGTTTGATACCAGAAACTTTCTTCTACGATAACTTGTTGCATATTTTGTTTGTTTACTTTGATGATTCGACAACTGAATATATAGGAAGTGAGGGATGAAATTGAAATTTTCAACATCAAATTAAAAAGAAAATTAAATAATATTGACGGTTTATTCAAACTGAAGATCATATATTTTTATTGTAAATAATTTATTTAAAATTTTCAGCTAGATAATGTTTAGTTTATTGTCTTTTTGTATTTCTTTTTTAATTTAATATATTTCAAACTTCATTAACTCAGCTGGTACAGCATCTGAAACCAATAATTTTTCAACTCTAAACAGCCCTACCATTTCCCAATATTATATGAAAAAAGCATAATGATTTACATGAAATTTAGAAAGCTAATTTTTCACGAAAAATTATTTGCTTTATATTTCTACCTTACGTACATACTCCTACCTTACGTTTATATTTATATTTATTTTCTTCTTTATTATTATATATTTTTTAAGATTTTACTCTAAATTTGACATTAAAAAATTAATCATATTATATGTATACGATTATATAACTAAATGAAAGATTTCCTTAAATTAATATACTATAAAAACCATTTTTTAACAGTAACTCGAAAATCTTTAGCTACCTTATTTTTTATCCAACACTACTTTTTTGCCCTAATATCAAATATGACAAAACTTCCAAAATAATTAAGACTTAAGAAAATATATTGTATATATATAACTTAAATCAAAACATTATCGTAAAAGCATCTACTAACTTTTTAAAGATCTTTAAATCTCCAAATTTCGGATTAAAAAATGTCATTAAATATAGTTGATCTATGCAGATTTTTTAATGAAATCGGATTTTATTTTTATAGAACTTATTATTTGAAAGTTTGGATACAGTTTTGAAATAGCTCGCTTCGTTATAACTAACATAATAACGAATAATGAAATGAATGTGTAGTCGATAAATGTATTTAAAGATCTTATAACCTTTAAAACTACTCTATATCGTTATATCCATATCTCATCTCTGTATTTTTCAAGCTTTATTTCTGTGTTAAGAATTTTTCTGAATCTTCTTAATTTAAGTTATCCCAAAATTTTTTCTTTATAATAAATAGGAATGGACGTTCATTCGAAATGCAGAGAAGTATATTCCTTACAAATTCAAAATACAAAATTCTGAACATTTTTTTTTAAATATAACTTCCACATTTTACTTTTATGAGTCTTACTATAGTAATGTCTCGATTTAGTGATATACTAAATAACGAATACTTTGGGGAAATTTTGAATTCTTTGGTACTTTCATTAAATAAATCTTAATTTAATATATTTTTACATTTAGTGGATTTCCAAGCTTTTAATCCATTTGTTATATTTTTCAATTGGAATTCTAGGAAATCTCTTATCTTTTTCAACGCACTAATTGCACACAGTCAGGTGAGGGAAATTATTTCAATTAGTTATATCGGCATTAGACAATGAATTCCCCATTTCCGCCCCTAACCCGTTTTGTTTAGCTGAAGAACCTGCATGTATGTGCAAGACGGATTACTTGCAACATCCCTGCAGTTGGAGTTCATTGAAAGAAGGTAATTCGTCATAACGGCGCCCTTCAACAGGAAAGACTATTTTAGTTTTCATCATATTCAATAATAACTAATAGAAAATGTAGCAGATGCAATAGAAATTATAAATCTTAAAAAAATAAAATAAAAAATGTTGTTTTTGCAGATATTGCTTGTTTGGAATGCACTACTTGAAATTAAAAATAATATATAAATGTTTTTAATCAAATTAGTAGAATAATATTTTTATGTGTTTTAAATATTTTGAAATATATGTTTTTATAACAAAAATTAAATTATCTCTCAATAAATGCTCTAAAACGTTTCCTATAATCAATTTTATGAAGATTGTTATGCAATGAACTTGCTGCGGTTTCTATGTATTATCAGATTATGGTTTTCAGAATATCAGAATGATCGTTAAAAGGAAAGTACATTGTTAGCTGCTTTTATTTTTAATGAGAGGATACCAAATTCCCTTTGTTACTGATATGGATTTTAACAGTTTTATTTCTAGCACTTTCCAGCACAGCTTAAAAGCGTTTAACACTTCGTCTTAACACACTTTCTATTTCTGTGTGTTTGACGATAGTCTGCCTGTCCTTGCTATAAATCGATTAAAGGTACTCGAATGGCCACGTAATTGGTATATGTTATGGATGTTAATTGGCAAATACACTATATCATAAACAAAGTGTTCAGTATATGTAAATCGTTTACAGGGACACAACGAACAGAAAATGAGACAGGGTGAGTATTTTTTAAATGAAAATTAATTGAAATACATTTAAACAGTATTTTAGTCATCTATAAATTAATATATAATAAATAATAATAACACGTAGCTTCATTTGTTTTGTTTTTTTATTTCTGTGTGTATATGCGTGACTGTCCCAAGTTACTTTGCGAACTTTATACTAAGTTTTTCTCTCAATATATTTCTTCTCAGAACCTGTCAAGTAGGTACCGCAATGAACTCTTAGGATGGACCCCGGGATAAAAAAATATATATATATATATACAACACACAGAATCGTTGCTGTTGATGTTTGAAAATATGTTGTTTCAAATTATTTTTCTGTGTCAAATTTTAAAGCGATGCTTCTCAAATGTATTTGAATGTATCACATCGTTTCGAAGTAGAAACCTGAATCTTAAAATATAATAATTCCGTACATGTTTGTGCAAACTGAGAGACATATTTAAGTCTTTATATCTTTTATACACTTTGTAGATGTTTGAAATGTAGCTAAAAATTCACTAGTATTAATACGCGAACTGTATATGACTTTCTTGATGTTATTTATCATATAATTTCTATTTTTTCAGCAACTGTATAGACATTTTAAATGTTTTCATTGTGAGACTTCTAGTGAAGTATTATGGACGAGAATTCTGATAAAAGCTTATAATTTGCTACATTAAAGCATATAAACTACCAATGTTTCAATGGAAAACTTTTCTAAAATAGATCTTTCAATTTATATAAATGATTTTATATTAGATTAGAAATTTCTCATGCTCAGAAATAGTATGGTTTTTGTAATAAGAAATCATCAATAGAAATAATATGAAATGTTAACATTTTTCTCAAAAAATATTGAATCGATTTTAAAATATTTTTTATTTTTCTATTTATATATTGTTCATTTTCATTTCCCAGAAATTCCTTCTCACATAATAAAGTTATTTTTAAAAAAATGCGTTTTTTTTTTTCTTTGTGAAATTTTGTAACTAATATATACATATATATTTTACTTTTATATATTGCAATACGATTGATTTATAATTTAGTTATCGCCAAAACTATTTCAAAACTATTGAAATTTCTTAGGCAATTCTCGAGAAAAGGTAGTTGGGAATCAGCGTTTGTTTCATAAAATTCTGCAGTAAAGTTCCCACTTTTACTTCATTTTAATATACTTACATTTTTTTTAATACTTATTTTATTCTATTAAGGTTATCGTTTCCTATTTTTTTTTCAGTTACGAAAGTTACAAATTTTAATATAAATAATAGAACTTCATTAAATAAAGGGACATAAAAAATGACAAAGTTAACATGATTTTAAAATTTTAAACATAACCTCAATGACAGTGACACGTTTTAAGGTTAAAGGAACTAAAACTACTGCCTCATGGTAATATTTTGGAATCCAGCCATGTTTCATTTATATCTTTCAATTTAGGATATATCATTTGATAATATGCCAACAGAAAGTATTTCATCGCATAAAATAGAAAACGTTTAAATATATCCTCGTGACTCTAGTCTATATTAAATGCATCTTTGTCAGTCTATATCTAATTTATCATTTCTAGTAAATTGAAACAGTCCCTTTATTGCGTGGGTTTAAAATAACATAATATAGAAATTTAATTACATGAAATACTTTTATAAGAATATTACGAAAACTGCTTCAATGCAAGAAAAGATAATATTCTTAAAATTTTCAATTGTGTTTTACAGACACTCATTTTATACATTATATATGAAACCAATACATTGGTACATATTTTTCATTTTTTGCGAAATATTTTTCGGTCTTTTTCACGATTTACTGAATTTGAATTTGATGTAATAAAATATGCGATTATAGGTAATGGTAGCATGAACGAGATGCAGCGTAAAGATTCCAAAAAACTCTAATGCCACTCTAGGACCTAGGGCTCAGCAAACAAAACAACACTGTTAAAAATCTGTAGCTTTTGCTGCATAGTCAATTCACCGCTTTTATAGAACACCTCTATGTGAATGCTTCATAATTTAGTCAAGTAATCGTTTTCTATAAAAGCGTTAGACTGACTCGTCAGAAAAAGCTACAGATTTTTAACAGTTTATATCAAATGAGTTATACTGCACGACTATATTCGGCCCTACGCATACGCATCCAAATCATATGTTTGTAAATATCTATATTATGCAATATCATGCACTTCAGAACCGCAGGATAAGAGACTTCCTAACTGTTGAATAATCATACTTTTAAACCTATTGTAGTACAATGGTCAATATATAAATTAAAGAAAATTAATTCTGAACTCAGCCAAATAAACTGAGGCCAACAATGTACTTTAAAATGGAAGATATTCAATGAAAGCAACACATAGAGTGAAAATATTTTAAGACAGATGTACAGCCATGTTGAAATAATTTAATGAATGTTTGGAGTTCAGAAAATCAAGCCAAGGGACCTTAAAACTATCGAATATGTAATTACGGTATTGTTTTATCTAAACTACACAGTGGTGGCAAAAATTGCTATCACTTTTTGAGGAATTAGCTGATAGAAATCTGATAGAAAGTAGAATATTTTTATGTGTAATATTCAATGCAATTTCTGCTGTTCTATATGCTACCTATGATATGGATGTGTCCTAACGTACCTTCCGATATATAGCCCATATCTATTACTTGTAGAAATCTGTGTTGTCTTTTGGATGCAGTCTAGATGTACCTCTTTACCGCTGCGACGGCTAACGTATTTTCTTCCATCGCTACTAAATATCAGAATATTATTCACTCAATACCTTATTACGCTTCACATCACATGCTTTGTCTGACGATCTATGTTACCCACTGTATTCATTTTTCTAGCAAATTTTTAAAAAACAACTGACATATATATTTTTCCGGTTTTTTTTTTTTTCGTACAGCAACGTGTTTCTGATATCATAAACGGACTTTCGTGCTCCTGATGCCGTCACATTCCCACCTACGTCTCTAATGATTGTTACTAGTGTTGGGATAAAGTGCATTAATATTAAGAATTATAGATTCCGTTTCATAATCGGTAATGAAGATTACAGAATTAGATGAATAGTGCGAAAATAATTTTTTTTAAGTGGTTACATATTAATAATCTATAATCGTAATCATGATTAATTTATTGTATTATAAATAATTACTGTAAATTTGGAAAATAGCTGCACTTACTGTCTTTGACAACCTGAGACATGAAAAAAATAATTCAGTGGCTGCAAACAAAATTTAAATTCTGGAAAATGTTGAGATAGAAAACAAACCAGTGCGAACATCCTCTTAAATATTTCTATTAACAATAATTATATATTATTTGTTATCAGTAAAGGTATATCGAAAATATTTAAGATAAAATCTACAATCATTGAAGCTGTTAAAAATTCAAAGGTTTCTACTTTCGCCTAATTCATTTTTGTTCGTAAACGCATGCAAATGGCAGGTGTCGTATTTCAGAAACTATGTAATCTAACGATATTTTCCATTTTTTGGTAAACTTAAAATATATATCAGAAAATACTTTCAAAGTTAGCTTTTTGACGATTTTCCGGAGACAACACCACAAGACAGGTAAAAAAACAGCCAAGGACAGGCAAGAGCTAAGACAAGCACCGATAACCGATATTTGCGGATATGTGTACGAGGGAATCGAACAGCAACCCCCTCTCATGTTACAGCCTCCTTTGCTGCAGCTACTGGAAGGTTAGTATGAACGTCTACAGTGCGTAGAAGGCTTCATGAAGGTGGTCTATACTCAAGGCGGCCAACCATTTGTGTGCCGCTAACTTCACGTTATCGGTGGGAACTTTTAGGGTGGACACGTCAACATGTCCACTGAACGGCTGTTCAGTGGAGGCGTGTTCTTTTCACGGATGAGTTCCGTTTTAGCCTCCAAAGCGATAGTAGCCGTTGTTTGATTTGAAAAGAACAGAGAACACGCTATCATCCATCAAACATTCGTGAAGGAGATTCATACGGAGTAACAGAGGAGGCAGTCTCTGTGTTTGTGATGACATCTCTTTGGGTGGGTTCACAAACCTCCATGTCTTTCCACTTGGAACTGTGAATGCTTACGTCTATAGAGATGACATTCTTGATGCTTATGTGCGCCCTTATGCCGGCGCAATAGGTAATGATTTCCTGCTACAGGGCGACAACACTAGACCTCACAGGGATCGCATCGTGGAAGATTATCTTCAGCACCAAACAATTCAGCGCATGGAATGGCCACCTCGATTATCGGACTTGAATACCATCGAGCATGTTTGGGATGTTTTAGGAATATGTGTTGCTTCTCTCAAGCCCCGTTTTTACACCCTTAACACGCTTAGAATTGTTTTACAAGAGCTACCGCCTCGCACTTCCCAGAGAACTTATCGATCGCATAATTGACTGTATCACACATAGCTGTATGTGCTGTATTGCTTCTAGGGATGATCATACTCCATCATAAATGTAATTTTCCCATTCAAAACTAACACATTTGTTTTATTTATTTTATAATTGTGTTAATTTTTGAAACACCACAATCGTCTGGTAATTTATTTTAATGTTATTTTATACCTTACTGTGTGTTGTATATTGTGTCTCCGTTTTATTAAAATCTATATGCATAGCTGCCAACTTTTACGCTTTTTTGCTACCACTAAAATTTAATAGAGATTTTCGTCTAGTTTAATCGAGAGATTTCGACGGTTAAATACGATAAAATTTACTATACAGTTTTAGTGGTAAGAAAAAAGCGTAAATGTTGGCAGTTATGTATATGTAACATTTTGTGTAATCGCTATTTTTGTTGTTTTTCCTTAATTTTTAGAAACCAGTGTATATATTTGCTCTAAAAATGTAGATGGGAGAAATTGTAAAGTAAAAAATAGTTACGATTACTAAATTATTCATTGATATTGTTTAGTTGGATCGATAAGATATTTATTTAAAATGTAATTAAATTTTTTAGTTATAAGACGCAGCCTAATTTTTTTTTTCAGAAAACATAAAGTAAATCAAGTCGAAAATTATTTATTATTTTTCAATTAATTTTATAAAATCATCTAATATCTACATTTTCAACAATCTTAAATTTCGTTTCGTCTACGTTATCGTATATCTCATGTCAAAGTAGGATATAT
Organism: Maratus speciosus; assembly: GCA_963932465.1. NCBI lineage: Eukaryota > Metazoa > Arthropoda > Arachnida > Araneae > Salticidae > Maratus > Maratus speciosus. The sequence continues at coordinate 372,974,780 of OZ010788.1, read as the reverse complement.
CACACATTAAAATAAAATTTAGTAAAATGATTCGTATAAATGAATTGTAAAATTAAATTTTAAAAAATAAAACTATATATATTTCTCATAAAATATTACATATAATATACATTGAGAAAATCAGAATATATGATGTTTTAAATGCTTACATAGAAAATAAATCCAGATTTAATCTTTCTAACCACAATGAAGACAAACTACTTTAACAAGACATACATATTCATTCCTTATTAGTAAATGCAGTATGACATAATTCTGGTTTCTTTAAGGATACTTGATGGCTTGAATGTGGTTGAGAAATTTGTGATGATAATTAGCGTAAATGCTCTCGAATTTATTTGAATAACTGATAATAAATATCTCTCTAATGTGTAATTCATTCTGAGGGCTTTTGTAATATAAATACAAAAGCTACTTTCTTTCATAAATAGACTTTTTATTGGAATCTTTTTTTTTATAGTATTTTTTCAAAAGTGTCTTAACAAACTTTTCAGCACCAACTCAAATATATATATATATACATATATTGAAAAGTTGGAAACAATATTAAATGTCTATTAAGATTGAATTTTTTCAATAACAAAGAATACACAACTATTACCATACAGCTCTCTCCTAAAGATAATCATCGATTGATAAATAAAGGTTTTTACAAACACACATCGCACATAATTCACATTTTTTAAGAACTCATTCATAATCTCTTGTGAATGAGATGGCAGCATGCAAGAAAATACAAACTGTTTCTTAGTATCAAATATGTAATTTTATACCATTGTACCTACGAACGTATGCTTTCACATGAGGGTGTACTGGCTTATTGCATCTGTGAAACACCGAAGATTGGTAAAATCTAGGTTTTATCGGTAAATTCTACCATTTATCAAAGTTCTTTTGGAAAATATCGAAATATGCTTTTAAATTCTTCCAATTCGCAATTTTACCAATTTAGTAAAAATTGAAGTATGTGATTTACTGACTTTATTTGATAAAAGTCCGAAATGAATTATAAGTACAGTGCAGGATTTCGAAAATGCGCGGTAAATATATTGCACTTCTTTACGCTGATATAATGTATATACAACAGGAAATTGAATTTTTTATGTATTCAACTCTCCGTTACCCCCTTGAAATGCCATTCTCTTCTTTTTGTATCTTAATATCACATATTTTGTTATAAAGAAACTGTTAAATATATTATCACAAAAAAAAACAATTCTAGATTGTAGCAGGTCCCTCTCTCTAAACTTTCTCGAAGTTAGATTGGAAATGACAGTAACGCATAAGAGTTTCGATAAACATGCAAGCGCTCATAAATCAAGCGTTGATCCCTCATTTTGATTATTACCAAAAATGATTTGTAAATCCTAGAATTTACTGACATGGTTTCGTAAAAACGCGGAATGAAAGCATTTAAAACTTTATTTATGTTCCTTACCAAACCTCCTTCTAAATACTAGGATTTCCCTGTAAAACCTTCGATTTACCAGACTTTGGGTTTTTACAGAAATATATCCGTAAATATATCGGCATTTCATTTGGATTTCCAAATGTAAACAGCAACATGAGTAAAATCATGAATCTGAAAATGAAAAAAAAAATTATTAACATGACTATCTATATACAATAAATATTAAAGAGAAAAGAAAGTACAGTGTGTACTTAAAAGATATTATTTTACTTTGATAATCGAAAAGGACAGAAATCTGTTCTACTGACTTTTCTTATGCAATCAACGGGTTGTGCCAAAATGGCAGATTGCTACTCCTCACTCTACACATTATTATCCCACATCATATTTTCGAACAATTTCTCGAATTAAAAAATTGTATGTTGGTATATATACGTAACTCTACATGCGGCATCCGAGCAAACGAATAATAATGAACAAAACTGTGAAAAAAATCTTAGAAATAAACACGCAAAATGGAAAGAACATATCTTGTACATCATACACTATAATTTCTGAATATATTCAAATAACTTTTGAACGCATAAAACTAGAGATGTGAAACAAATGTATGTTTATAGTGAAACAACTGTGCACTATCACATGAGACTGACTGATTTTCAATGACGAAATTTCAATGTATTCAACCCTCTTTTGAAAACTTTTGAAAATGTAGACTAATGAGATTTAGAGTACAGATCACGTTTAGTTGGTATAACTGGATTTCTGACATGAAAAAATATATGTGAGATAAATGTAAATATTTCATTATATTGTTACCATCTAAAATTTGCCAATAATCGGGTGCATCAGGTGGCATTGTAAGAAGAATTCGTATTTAGTAATAAAAATATCACATATAAGTTAGGTAATATGAATTTATTTAATAAAAAAATTAAGTCAAGTATGCTTTTAGACTTGTGAAGCACCAGCAATATAAAACTTCATCGATTTGAACATCTTGTTGAAGGATATCAATCTTTTGAAACGTTACGCTATTGCATGCTGGATAGTAAATTTTTTCAGAATTTGTAATAAAGTTAATTTTATTTATAATACATCATTTGAAAAAACTGGTGAAAGCTGGAAACTTTTGTATTTGAAGTTTCTTGTTTTCCATCACTCATGTTTTCTTGTATAGGTTTGAAACCAACCTAATTTATCAAAATATACGTTTTAGTCAAACTTATGAGATTACGATAGTTGTTCAAGTTTGTGTACACATTTTCTCTTCAACTCTACTTTTATTCGTCTAAACGTTATTTGAATGTATTAAGATTTTCCTTTGCAACCTGTATACAAAGTAAAATGAGTAATACAATACGAATAACACTGTGTAGAAAAGCAAATAAAGGAAAGACAAACAAACAAAAAAACCCCCCTGAAATATTTAATTAAATGCACGAAAAATTTCAGCAATTTAAAGAAATTATTACATACGTTTATATATATTTTGATTATAATAATAAAACTGCATTTTTGTAATAAGCTATACAAAGGCAATTAAACATCTTTATTACGATAAACAAAGAAAGATAATTTCTGTTTAGAAAATTTTGATTTTTGTGTGAGTAATACGAGATTATTTATAAACCCAAATTTTAAACAGTCCATAAGTGAACTTCTTAAAACTGAATTTCTAAAAATAATTTAGTGTTTAAAAATGTACTTTTTATATTAAATAATAATTCTACTTCTAACTCATTTCAATAAATATGAAACAAATTCGGGATACTAGATAAAGTTATTAAATGAATATCACTTTCTGTGCAATCTTAAGTTAATCCGAAGAGAAACTAAACTTTATTATTGACGATGTTTTTATGACAGAATGCGCAAAATTCCATGGCCAGTATCATTTGTCAGCTGCGTTTTCTCATAATTATTCTATGCTCTTGTGGAAATTAAGTGAAACTTGGAATGGAATTTAACATCTATTTACCTTAAAACAACTCATTTGTATAAGATTAAAATATTTACATTTAATCAACATGGAAATGTCGAGATTTTGTCGGAGATTGTATAATGTAAAATGAATTAATAATGCAAATATTGCATCTGAGAAACAAGTTATTGAATTTAAAATCACATTCTATCTCTTATAAAATTAGTTACGTTTAGAAAATAAGAACAAATTAGCTTTGATAGAATGACAATTTAATATTTAATTACAAATTATATAACATTTAATCATTACATCATTTTAAAATTTTCTTGTCTTTATTTTCATGTTATTGTACCGCAGAGTGCATTATGCATTAACGACTAGATAATTCCCTAAAATAATCATATACATGATTTCCCGGAGATATTATATTAACGAAAAATCAGGTATAAATATGTTGTTAAACAACATGGTACATCTATTATACGATAACGCATTAATTACTATCATCCCAAAATTTGTATTACATGCTATTCTGTATCTACACTGCCCAAGTATTCAAATATATAATTTTTAACCAATCCTTTTTTTCTAATAAACGGTGTTCAATGTAACCGACAGATACATATTTCGGATTATAAAGATGTTCAAATATTTTTTTTTCGGAGGGAATCTGGTCTTAAATCTTCTTTAAGTCTTTTATTAATTGCAACAAATATCTTCTATAAAACTTCAATTCCCTGTCTGTCCCTTTACTATGACAATTTCTTATTACTTGTGTTCTTTTTAATTTCTATTGCTACTTTCACACTACCTGATAAGAGAACAAAAAATGCAAATTAAAGAATTTTTTTAATTATTTTATAGGATATTATTTTAGTTGAAAAAAAAATAAAGGAATACTAAAGGAGAGATAGTTTACGTCATATGAAATATGTGTTCTCTAAAAAAAACAGAGATATTATTCAACTCAGTTTAAGTATTTATAAGACTTATCTGTTTATATAAATTTTAATTAAAAATATGCTTTTAACCCCCTCACTGACAAGCCCATGTTAATACGTTCACTAAGCTCCAGGTTTCACTGCAATACAAGCAATACTTAAAGTTATATATCTCTATTGATTTAATGTTTTTTTAATACATTGAACAATGATTAATACTTCCAAGGATTGCATTCATATTCGTTATTAAGTTTTTTTTATAAAATGTTCGAAGAATCATTTATTTTTAGCATTTAAAAGAAAATGCAGAGAAAAGAACATTACTATTTTGTCCTTTTCCAAGACAGTCGGAGGGTTAAGTATGAAATTCTCAGTTGAAATGCAGTATGACTTCAAATTTATTTTCATAAGAGAAGTATGTACCTTCTACTATATGAACAGTAAAACATTTCGGAAATATAGTACTTTAGAACGTTAAATAAATTATATGTAGGCCAATAGCACAATTACACTCTTAAAAAGCTGCAGCAAACTTCCGTGTTATTCAACAGTCTTTATTGGTTACGGTTACTTGACCATGTTATGAATTGTTCTCTTTGACCAGAATAGAGAAATTACGTTATGGAACAATTTTCTGTAAAAACGGTTGAATGACTGCAGAGTTTGTAGCAGATTTTTAACAGAATCGTGAAAAGAATAGCACAAGATGATACAAGATATAGCAGAAACTTAGAAAATCAATAGAAAGTGATCAATTATTTTCATGTATATGGGAAAGGGTAGTTGTGGATGATTAAAAATTAACACTATATGTTATATTTAAAGTTTAAACTATTGACAAGACATTCCAGATAAACTGCGCACTTTGCGCAGTTGAAATAAACGCGTTTAAATAAGACTATTTAAATTCATAAATCTAACTACTATTTGTATAAATTACGAGATTACGTTATTTAATTATTGGCAGACACAACCAGAATTCCATTCTCGATGCGATGGTCAGTTTTTTCAAACGAGACTCGTTCATATTTATCTATACGGTCACTGGAAGGCTGCGACTGTTACATTCTAAATTTTTATTTTAAAAAAGCAATTCAAAAAGGAACACTGAACGGACCAAATAAAACATATCCTTCGAAAAAGATTTAAAACTCTTGAAAATGTGCTACACTCAAATCGTCACTGTTGCATTTACAATTACTCAGAGAAGTCTTTATTCTCTTTTTATTGATCCTCTTGGCCAGAACTTTCCAACCCTAGTATTATTCACGAAAAATAAATCCAAATGTTTAGTATATTTTCTCTACTTAGTATGAGATGCACTAGGGGCAAATTTTCTTATACGCTGAACCAAATTTACAGAACTGTATCATCCCTGTATGTATCATGTATCAACTGTATCATTTACCTGAACATCGCCAAAAAGCAAACAAGCACACGTCCACACATATACATTCAGGCAATGTACATTTTATTAACACAGGTTTAACCCTTTCGCTGCGCAACCCGAGCTATTCTCGGGCATGCTTTTTCCCGTCTAATTAATACTATTTGGTTATTCCCAACAGTTATTTTTTTAGCGAAAACTTTGTCTGATTTAATCAGGATATTTTCCTCGATTACGGTAGTCAAAAATCTCTGCTTTAAAAAACCGGTGATAAACGATAAAAAATTCTGTAAAAGCCGCTCATCGCGAAGAATTACTTACGCAACGAGAGGGTAAAGAAAAATTATGCGTTTAGTTATATATTTGTTCTTAACTTCACGGTGCTCAAATTTTAAATTTCTCAAATTATGTTCAGTAGTGTACTACCTAAAATTTAGTGGAAGCGAGACAAAATAGAATAGTCCTATTTCTAGAGTAGAATTGTCTTTTGTATAAAACTTAAATATAAATTATATATACTCTCACTATATATAAAATGATAATGAAACGATTTTATGAAAAAAAATATTTCCTAGCGATTTTGTACAACAAATGTATAAAACTCTGAAATCGACAGTTTGTAGCTTAATTTTGATAGATAGATAGACAGACCGATTGGCAGGCCTGCAGATATATATAGATACAGATAGACAGACATAGAGGCAGATAGATAGACAAACAAATACACATACAAATAGACAGATATAGAGTAGACAACATTAAGATAGACAGTCAAACAGATAGATACCTTTACAGACGTATATAGAGATACATGGACAGGGAGATAAATATACACACAGAACACATAAAGTATAAACAGAATAGTAGATTTATACATAGTCACACATATAAATAATTAGAGACAGGCGATAGATGGAAAGACAGACTGACAGAATGAAAGACAGACAGATAGATTGATAGAGAGACAGGCAGACACATAAATAAATATATATACAGACAAAAAATTGATAGCTTCACAGACATATAGAAGGCATATGGAGTGAGGGAGAAATAAACAGACAGAGACACTTAGACACACTGACATACATACAGAGAGATAGACAGATCTATACAGAACAGACAGATATATACTTAAACAGTCAGACACGCACATATATAGATAGTGCTAGACAAAAAGACAGATAGATATAGTCAGTAAGACAGAAAGATAGCTAGACAGACATATATAGAGATAGATGGAGAGAGAGTTAAATATACACACAGATCGAGAAACGTACAGATAGATAGAAAGATGATAGAAATACAGACAAATAGATATAGATGGATGGATATACATACAGATAGTTAAAAAACAATTGGTTACAGAGATTGATATTGAGATAGCCAGATAGAAATATATATAGATAGATACAGATAGATGAAGTAACAGACATACAAATAGACAGACAGTTATTTAGACCTACATATAGATTTAGAGATTCACATAGACAGACAGACACATAGATCGATATCTATATATAGATCAATAGAGACAAATATATATATATATATATAGTCCGCCATACAATCAGATAAATGCATAGATAAATATTTGGACAACAGATACATAAATAGACAAATAGTCAAATAAAGTGATAGATATATAGATAGACAAAAAGACAGATATTAAGATAAATAATCAAATATAGGGATATATAGACTGCCAGTTAGAATGATACGCAGAAAAATATATAGAAATACATATAAACAGATAGAAAGAGTATGAGGAAGTCTCATAAGTAGCTAAATATATAGACAGACAGATAGTTAAGACATATAGTTAAGACAGTTGAGAGATAGACAGGCAGACATACATGTAAGTAGATGGAAATACATATAGAGAGATGGACAGATATATATAACGATGGAGAATTAGAGAGACAGAAAGAGAGATATATAGATAAAAACAGACAGGCAGATATATAGAAACAGACAGTCAGACAAATAAAGAAATATAGAGACAGACTGATCTATATCTATATCTATATATATATATACAGAAAGAGAGAGACACAGAAAGGCTGATACACATAAAAGAGATATATATGCGAGTGAATAGACAGAGAGATAGCTAGAAAGAAAAATACAGAGAAAGAATTGACTTAGTATTTTTATAACTTGTTTTTCCTGAAATTAAAAAAAAAACAATTTCCTAATTAACTACACTTTTTAAATATTTTTATAAACTTTTTAATAACTACATTTTTACTACACATTGTATCAGCTAAAATTTTAGATTTATAGTATTTAGAAAAACGAATTGACGTCATTTCATGTGTTTGAATGGTTTAGGGTATTTTCTTTAGCGTATTTCCGTATAATGGGATAAAGCAAAATGTTAGTTTATACAATTGCCTAATTTGGTCATATATTATGAAATCTGAGAAAATTATCTACAGTGTATAAAAAAATACAAGCCGTTAGAAACAATTTTGTACAACGTACTACCCTATATAGACTTACGCCCTCTTTCTAGTTGGAATCACAACTAATTGGTATGGGATTTCATACTATGCATTGAAATTTGAAAGCATGTTCCACTGTCGCCCCAAAACAGTGAAAACCCCATATATTTTATCATCAAGTTGTTGCTGATAAAAATAGAACTGGCTGTTTGACAAAAAATTATAACTTCTGTTTTAATTACTGTACAAAGAAATAGGTTTCTAACTCCTAAAATTGACCTTGTTTTTTTTCAGGTTTCAAAGCATTGTGCCCTTTTTAAAAATCTTCTTTAATTTCTTTGTTAATTTACGTGAAGATAACTACAGTGCATGATGAATATTTCCGTCCAAACTGCATTCATGTACACCAGTTACCATATTTTTCATTGAACATTAAAATCCATCAAGGAAATTTCGTCCACACCTACACGTTTATTAAAAATTTACTGTGGATATTTTTAGTAAATATTACCTTAACCACATATCTTTCCCCTTCTTAACCATGTTGGATTTCTGAGTAAAATAACAAAAATGCAATATAATAAATGTATGATGATCAGAATAAAAGGCTTTTGTATATCTGCACCCCAAAATCTTTAAAAAGAGAATCAAAATTTAAAGAGAGGGATGGTAGGGCTGCGTCAACTACCCTCCTCAAAATATTTCCAATTGGTATTATATTCTTGTACGCCTTGCTTTTGTACTGTGACTTAAACCTTATAACTCCTGTCCCCTTTTAACAAAACGTCTTAGCTACAGGAAAACGATGCAAAGTACCGGTTGTAACACAATGCATTTATTGGGTCTATCGGAAAGTCGTGTCTTGTGGTGAAAATCAATTCGCACCGGAAAATTCTGCCCGGTAATTATTATATATTATATATCGGAATCAATGTCTAATATTTAAATGACAGAATTTTCCAATACGAATTGACTTACCCAACACGAAACGACTTTCCGATCGACCCAATAATATTATATATCGAAAATAAAGAAGAAAAGGAATACCGTTTATCAAATTGAGAGGCGGAAATTCATTGCGAAGACAATACAGTTCTCATCGTAACGTAACATTTGCTACTCTTTATACATCAACACATACATCGCATATAGAAAAAAATGTGCCGTCGATTTTTAAGTTTTCTTACATTTTTTATATTCACGTGTTTATACGTTTTTGTATTTTTTAATAAAAAGTCCAACTTAAAAAAAAAAAAAAAATAGTGCACTCTGCGCTCAAAAAGCTCGTCAAGTATCTGCCTGCGAAACATGTTAAACTTGCTATGAATATTTTGGATCCTATAAAACCTTTTTACGAAACTATTTTGAATGAATTTAATACAGAGTAGAGCTTACTATAACTCTTGATTTAAAAACTGTCTTCTTGTTCATGTTTATCAAGGTATTTCGCAAAAACACTGCCAATTCATATTTATATATGAAATAGATTCTTAATATTAGGGATAAATACCCCCAGTCATAAAAAAAAAATCATTTACGGCAGCTACAGCGGTAGTTACTTTTTTTCTATTGTCAACATTCGCTTCGGTATACCCGTACAAAACGCGCAGCAATGAACAGGGCATAAGAAAGATTTTTAAATATAGCTTTAGAACTAGTAGATTCACATCTTTTTAAAACACGTTATTAGATTTATAATCGCAGTTAGTTAAAAATTAATGAAAAAGCGTTTTAGCAAATAAGCTCAAAGATTTCACTACTTAATCTCGTACGAGTTCACTGGAATAAATTATTACTGATATTATTATTTCTCTTTCTATGCACTTACAAAACTGACAACATGGATAAAATAAATGTTTTTTGACATAACCCACTCAAATTTCTTGAAGGTACATTCTTTCAATAAAAATATCAATTAATTAAAAATTAATAGAAAAACATCAGCAAATAACATCAAAGGATTTTAGTTCGAAAGTCTGGCACGGTTCTACTGATTAAAACATAACCTATGTATTTTTGTACAAATCGGTGTGTGTGTTTATCTTCTACAAAACGATCTACGATTTTTGACCAATTTGTACGAAACTTTATTAAAAACGTTTTAGAACACTTGTAAAATTACTTCCTACCTTTTAAAATTCCAAAACAGTTCTGAGTCTCCTTTTCAACCACTTACCATAGTTTATATTTCTACAGATATTGTTTAACTTTCAACATTTAACCCTTTGAGCTCCGGGTTATAAAAATTTTAAAAATATGCTAGAAAAACACTTAAAATGTGATTAGGGGACTGTCTGAAATTGAACCATGTGATTAAAATTTTTTTTAAATACCCCCTTTAGGCTGGGGGGCGTGGGAAGTTTTTCCACCATCAGAGCTCTAGAGCATTCATTTTAACACACAAATACAAGAAATGACACCGCAAAGTTATTCTAAAATTACTATAATTTCTGAAATTTCAACACATTTTAAGCAGTTACATGGTTTAAACAAATTCTAAGACTATTAAAATATTTTAAAAATTTATTAAATGAGAAAATTCAAAATTTAAATTTTTTTAAATCATAATATAAAAATAGAAACTAATCCAATTTATAGATGAAACAGATTTTAAAAATATTTAATTTTTGTTTAGAAATATTTAAAACATAATAAACTCGTCAACCTGCTGAATTAAACACAAATTTAAATTTCTTGAAATTAAATTGTAAGCATCTAAATTTTGGTTCTGAAACACTGTCTGGTATGTAATTTTAGTGCTGCCATCTAGTGACAAAGCACATTTTTGTAGTCCTTAGAGCTCTGGTGGTAGAAAATTCTACCATTACTTATTTCTATCCCCTGTAATTATTTAAATTTTCAGTTTAGTGATTTGCATGTAATTATTATTAAATATTTGATGTGTCCAAGAGAAAAAAATGTTATCTCCTTAGAAAAATATTTCTTTATAATGCTTGAAAAATACAAAATTTCTAAACCTTCAAAATTGGAGTGTTTTTAAGGTCGCATTAAAAACCTACTAGATATTTGCAGAAAATAGTGCTGCCATCTAGATTTTAAGAAGACAAGTAAAATCTACAAAACCCCGTTTTTGCAATTAAAATGGAGACTTTTTGAAGGAAATTAAAAGATTTTGGTTTTATGTGGGTGAAAATTCACCCGGCAGAGCTCAAAGGGTTAAAAAACAAATATTTCTATTGCAATATTTTTATTTTATGTTGCCACACTTAAAAAATGTACATAAGAATGAAAAATACTGTTTCATAACTTCTTGATGCAGTGATAATATTTTCTACGTTTTATATTAAATTGGAAATGAAATATAGCAACCGTTTTCTGGAATAAGTTCTTTCTTCAGCTCATATTCAAAATATTAGAACAATTGAGAAAAAGTAATAAGAAAAAAATATTTTTCATTTATTTATTTTTTATACTAAGTAAATGTAAGTTTCTTATAACCTAAATCTGGAATGTTTAGATAAGATTTTAACATTTACAAAATATAAAATACAGTACTATAAATTAAGTATACAGCTTTCTGAAACTCACCAAAATATTAGAATAAAATTTAGATTGGTTCAAAATATTAGAATATTTTATTTTACGTAACAATATTACCTTAGGAATATGACGTTAATGGTAGTTAATATCTTGTAGTATCCCCTTTAGCTTTCATAACAGCATACAATCGATCTTGCATACTGTATACAAGGTGTTTACAAACATTCATATCAATATTAGCCCAAATAGACTTTATACGTGCCACGAACTCAGTTTTACTTGAAGGAGGAGACCGCAAGTTTTCGATGCGATTAAGTTCTGGTGTGTTTGGTGGCAAAGGAAGTACTTTTTTACGTTGCCGGAATCAATTCTTTGTTGGGACAGAGATACGCGGTGACGCTAAAACTTGTTGAAAGATGAAATCATCTTCAAATAAATCTTCTGATAATCGAATCATGTAATATTCCAAAATTTCTGGATATATCTGAGAGTTAAACTTTTCGTAAACAATGCATAACTTTCCAGGTCCTTCTGCACTCATGCAACTCCAAACCATCACACTAGTAGCAAATCATTCTCCAAACTAAAATACTTTGATTGCAATATGAAACACAAAACATACTTTTATCACTAAATAATATTTTTTCAATCTCCTTCACTCCATAAACATCTTGATTTACACCAATTTAACATTATACGCTTTTGTTTTGTAGTCATGCGAAGATTTGTTTGCGGTACACGAAATTTAAACTTAAATTTATGAAGATATCTTGATGTTGTCGATGTAGAAACTTCCACTCCTTCTTCTTTCCATTTTCGGTGCAAGAATCGTACACCTTCAAAGAAGTTTTTCTTAACTATACTCTTCTGTTTCCTGTCATCTCTAGCAGATGTGTTTGGTTTTCGGCAGCCGTTTCGGCGATTATTTTGAAATTTTCCATTTTTTGAATATTGTGGGTATTATGCTAACGCTTGATTGCGAACAATGTAATTAATTCTCTATATAACATTGATTTTTACGTGCCTATACAAATAAACCATACGAAGGTTAATAGTTTCAGGAATATCACTCACGCGACCCATTTTAAGACGAAAAGAAAAAACAAGTTGCAAAAAGAATACTGATTTTAAATAAAATCATCTGAATTTAATCAGTGATGCCACCTGTTATCAATTGGTGAAAATTAAAGCCAAATTAATGTGAAATATTCTAATATTTTGATCCACTTGAATAAATATTCTAATGTATTGACTTTTCAAAATATTTTTTATTTTCAATTAATCTTTTCAAAAATTATATTAATTTTAAGATAATAAATAAATTTAATCAACAATAAGTTCTTTATAAAAACATCACTTGCTTATTTGCATTTAAAGATATTAAATTGCCAAACGATATTCTCAATTTGTAAAAAAAGTAATTATTCTAATGTTTGAATATGAGCTGTATTTTAAACAAAACTTAATTACTGACATGTGAAATAAAATGATGCAGAAAAAAAAGCAATATAGATTTAGTTTTTAAAAATAAAAATGTAACTTTACATAATTTTAAAATGGAATTATTTGCAATTTTCCTGTTATGTGAGAGAAAATGTACTTTTTCTGTTACACGCGATTGAGAAAAACCCTTATTCTCATTTCTTAATTTTAGTGACTTCACTATGATTCAATCAAAGTAACATCATTTTTTTTTCTGGAAGACTTTTTAATAATGTATGGAGGCAATTGCACAGATGTCAGTTTTTTTTTACCACAGTATTACTGCATTTTTATTTATTTCCCCCAAAGATCACCATGGTCAACATAGGGTGTTTTTGAAGTTATAATCGGTGATATTGCATCTTCTGATACTTTTCCGATTTTTTCTATTTTAATATATTTCTATAGTTTTTTTTTTCAATTTTTCTTTATTTACTAGTTGACTACATTTTGAAACATGATGGGGGATGAATCTTGCGTACAAACTCAGCAGAAATACTCAATGATGGAGTAGCACAGTAGAAGTTTATTCAACAGAGCGGAAAATGTCCAGACCAGGAATCGAACGTCGATACTTCCCGTGTCGTGTCAATGCTTTTACCTGTTAAGCTATCCGGACGATACCTGTCAGACATAATTCACTCTTATTTGTTGGACACTTATTTAATCCAGTTGGAAAAAATATTCGTTCTCTCAGTCAAACACAAATCGATTTACAAATACGAGTGCTATTCCATGACAAAAAATAGATATTTATGTTAATGTGTGTGTGTGTGTGTGAGCGTTTATAAATCAACATTTCAGCGGAGATTAATTCGGGGGTCTAAGAAACATGATTTAAGGAATTTCATTCTTCCCGACAGCTGCAATAAGTAACTTCTAATTGTCTGAATTAGGAACTAACTAAAAGTTTAATAATATACATTTGTCACTCTTCCCCCGTTTGTATTAAGTATTAAATTAGACAATAACCAATAGACAAAATTTGAGAATGTATATGTTTGAAAATTATTAAATATGAAACTCATTCACGCACACAAGAATATATATGTATGAATATGAATGTGTGTGTGTATGTGTGTTTAAATTAACATACATCTATAAATATTAGTTATATATGAGATTAAATATACATCTAAAATAAGTGTTGATTTCCAAGTCCCATTATGTTTTTTTTGGATTACAGGAAAAAAATAAGTTTTAAAAATAAACAATATATATTTTGTTATACATCACTTTAAAAAATAGAAATATATACTGAAGAAAAAAATCTACTATGATTTTATAGGTTGCAGAACATTATGTCTTATACAAGTTTTCTTTTATTAGTTAACTTTGAATAGAGTTCAAAGGAAAGTCTTATAACATTCTTTAATCAAGAATATGTCAACTGGAAAATTTCCTTAGCTTATTTTCACACATTTACTTGGAACTTCTTGGTGGTAAATAAAACGTTTCTAAACATATGTTTCGTTTCTTTCATCCACATCCTTCATATTAATTAATAGAAAAAACATGCTCCGTATAATAAATATAACGTCTTTATTTTTACTATATATGCTATAAACTCGGAAATTAAACGTTCGTGCTTGCTTCGGAAAAGAAGTTGTTTCACTATTAAATGCCATATTTATACAAACACAGGGTGATTATAATTAAAGTTTATTTTTTAAAAAACTGTAAAAAAAGAATCCTTGGTCAGAATGACATGATATTTCATGTGAGCATATATGAAACAATGGTAATTTGTTTTGTAAAAGAAAAAAATAAAGAAGTTGACCGACAGATGGCGCTAATCTCGTCACAGATGCTAATTAAACGTGACATGCTGATTTGATACTCTTTGTTCAATGAATATCCACTACAAAAAGGTGGTGCTACATCATATAGAAAAAAAAGCGATTTTTTTTAAATCATGGAAATAGCAAAAACGAAAAACTACACGTCAAATGAATCAGTCTCTTCGAATTTATCCTTCAACCTCTTCAGACCAAATGCAGTCATTGGACCAGGGCCCCTTCTTAAACCCTTTAATTTTCGGAATTTTTACAATTCAACTGATGAACAATAACCGTTCTTGAAAAAAAAGCTTCACAAGCAGAACCCAATCCTTCAATATTAGAATTATGGTTACCTTCTCAGATTCAGAATAGGAGAAACTGAATGTTCTCCACCTTTTTATCACAAGTGTAATGTCCAGTGCTCATGCCGAATCGTATTAGTATCTTTTGACAAGTACAGCGCCAGCTGTCGGTCAACTTTTGTACTATTTTTTTTTTCTTTCGCAAAATATTTCACCATTGCTTCACGAATAATCACATGAAATATCAGGTCATTCTGACAAGTGTTTCTTTTTTTACAGCCTTAGTCAGCCTCTAAAGTCAAACTTCAATTATAATCATTCTGTATATTAAAATTTTAATCACGACTCCAAAAATATTGAAATTAACAAACAATTTATGGTTGTACGAAACATTCTTAAAATTCTGAGAAAATCAGTTTTTTGGAAATTCACACTTTTCGACAGCAAAAGATAGGATATAATTGACAGCTCATTCACGTATAAATGTCAGAAACCAGACAATAAACAAATAAACTCTAAAAAACTCAAGAATCCATTTAATCTTACAGTAAATTCATAAAGACCGTAGCTAGGCACTAGTGTACAAACTTACATAGGGATGGCGAAGAAGATGGAATGAAAAAAATGATTTAAGAAGTGCTGACATTTTGAAGTTAGAATTACTGCATTGTTACAAGTCTTTTTTTTTGACAAAACTAAACGTTTACGTTATTAAAGACACAGAAAAGTGAAGTAACAAATTTATAAAATGTAGAGAAAGTAAACAGTAGAAAATGTATGAGTTAATTAGCAAGAAGTGCTTAACCCTATGAAACATTTTATGAATTCATGAAACATTTATCTTCTAAAGATTTTTTTCGGGAAATTTTGAAATTGCTATAGAAGATTTACATAATCAATAATATATTTTAGAAGGATTTAAAGTATTTAGAAGGATTACTTAAATTTGGATTTATAGGGATTTTGTGGAATATTTATAAGCCCACTCAAATCTTTTATTTAAAATATTTTTCTTAGTATATTGTAGAATTGGGAAAAGTACAAATACAACGATAGAAGTATAGAAATATTTCACAGTTGAAAATTCCCCCCACCCCCCTCTAACTCCAAGAAAGCTGAAAAGATGCAAAGACAAAAAAAATCATTCTTTTAAAAATATTTTTGTTTTGTGTAACCAATAATGCTTTTGGAACAAGATAAATTAATGCATGTAAAACACATTATAAACTGTACTACTACTAATAGATCTATTACATGAATTTCACAACATGTTATTTTAAGGACACTTATAAGTACCGTCATTAGATAAAGGGTTAAATAGCATTAATTTTTTTCGAAACCCATGAGATGTTTGTCTTCCACAATAAAAAAAAGTATTTGACATTTGAAATATAATTGCCAAATTTTGTTGTGTTATATATTTTTTATGATTTTCGGAAAACTGGAGAGGTTTAAATTGGAGTGATAAATAATTTTAATTTTTCATGAATATATATATCACTAAAGTCTAAGATCACTAATGTCCCTTGCTCCCATCATCAATGCCCCCATCATCTCTTAACGTTGGAAGTGATGCTGCTATATTCATAAAAGTGCTGTCTAAGTATAGTACAGTAGACATGCACTACAGAAGGAAACCTTATACGGCGCCACATAGAAGGAAACTGCGGAGCTGGCATTCCTATCTCAAAAAAAGAAAGAGATTGAGATAATAGTGATTTACAAAGTTGTACATCATCAATTTAGTACAAAAACACCTTTTGGACATTAATGCGAACAATAGAACGGTTAAATAGCGCAATTGTTTTTTCGTGATTCCATTCAGTGTGTCGTGATAAAACGATCTTAGAAAGAAAAAAAAACTAGTTTTAACAATATAACTCTGCTTGAGATGTTCAAACTTCTCACCGTCAACTGCAATGCACATTTGGATGCACATTTGTCCGAAAGATAATCATTTCCCCTATCGTTCAAATTTCGTGACGTCACAGTGAAGGAAATCCACCGCCCCCTGAATAATAGGCCTGAGCGCTGACACAAAAATGGCGGCTGCCGAAGGTGGATATTTTTCAGCGCTATGTACGGTCCATTAAATATTCGTACAAATAATATTTTAAAGTTTTTTTTCCGTTTTATTTTTCTGAGATTAAACGAGTCAAAGATTTTTTTTTATAAAATACTGGTGTCAACATTTAAGGGGCCGTACTTACATAAAAAAAAACGTCTTCGGCAGCCACCATTTTTGTGTCAGCGCTCAGGTCTAGTATTCAGGGGGCGGTGAGGAAATCACAAAAAAGGCAAATGCTCGATTGAACAATTCTATTCTTCACATTAATGTCCACAAGGTACCTTTTCGTTCTAAATCGATGGTGCTCTACAACATTTTAATCTCTTTTTCACCCTAACTCTGCAGCTCACCACCAGTTGGCGCCGTAAGCGGTTTCATTCAGTTGCGCATATCTACTTTACAAAACCTAGACACCAATTTTATGAATATAGCAGCAGTTGTTCCGAGGTTAAGCGCTTGGTGAATAACATTAGTGAGCATACTTTACATACAGAGTGTATACAAATTAGTTGGGCAATTTCGTATGTTAAGAAATATTAAATCAAATTAACTAGTTGAAAAACATTCATCAGTAATAATATTGTCATATCATCGTAGTAGTCAATATGCATCATAGTAGTAATATTGCTGAACTTTATTCATAGATGGCGTTAGGTGTCATAGCTGACGTTATCGTTTAGTGAGTGGTAATCGTTCTTGTTCTGCAGTACGATAATTGAGACTTTTACAACGGTGCGGAAAAAGCAAAATTGTGTCTTTGGTTTAATGAAACTCATTCTGCTGTGGAAGTGACATCGAGCATTTGTGATAATGGTGAACTTGAACTATTTTTCTATCTTAAAACAATGCATACTTTTTTTTATCAATTCCATTCCATAAATTATTCTTTATGCCAAACTGATTTGTAGACGCCATGTATTTGTGTGTGTGTTGGGGGATTGTTTGTAAAATAGTTGTGTAAGAATAGAATCAAGAATTGTTAATATTTTGTTTTTAAATACTCAATTATTTGCATAAAGAAGAAGGGATTTTTTTAAGGAATCATTTTTTATATTAGGAAATTATTAATGTTTATATATTTCACCAGTCTAACTTATAATATATATTACTTAACTTAATAATAAACTTGTAATACGTTCTAAATAGTTACAGTAAAATAAAAAAATTGAGGATGTCATTTATTTTAAACATCTAATCTTCGTTAATTTAACTTTTTTCCTGATTATACTTTTAAAAAAATATAGAAAATTTTCTTTTCGCAATAGGCATGTACTTCATGATTACATACATTGAACACCACTAAAGAAATGTTTTTGAAAATTTATTTCAGTGTTGCAAGAAGTAGTTTCATATATAATTTTGCATTATCTAATACATTGATTTGTATTGTTTTGATGCCCTTTTTAACAAAATAAAGAAAATCACATTTCGTAAAATATACACGTGTGGTTCCGAAAAAGTTGGATTTTTTTCTGAATGCAAAATGCAGGAAGCAAAATATAAGCCAGATGAAATTTAAAGCAATGTTACATAATAATTCCAAGCTATTGCATTCGCTTTCAGGGACACAAACTTTGGATAAAAATATGAATACAGATGCGAGAAAAACATACTTTTGATCAAGTTTCGAATATTTTAAATCATGGTTTCTGGAGATATTGTAAAAGGAATGTTTTAAATTAGATTTAGTTTCTCGAAGAATCTTTGTTGACAAATATATATTCATCTTTTCCATTCTAGCGTCCGAATAAATGTGTAGGAATGTGAACAGATGAGACGGTTTTATATCGAATATAGCGAAGCAAAATGTACTGGGGACAGAATTTGAAATATATTCAGTTGTAAAATATTTTTGTAAGAAGATATTGTTTTAAAAATATTTCCTGCAGGAGAATGTATAGAAATAAATGTAAAAATCAAAATATTAACACACTCGCTGTCTTTAATTATCTATATCCGAATCTGTAAATATATGAGTGTAGAATACATCATTAATATTTTTTGTTTTAAAACCAACATTTTAAATATCCTTCTTTTACGGTATAAATTACATGATTTTCTACAAAAAGACTATTTTGTAATATTTATCTATTCCTATTATTCTTTACTTTTTATAATTTATAGCATTTTATTTCACATATTGAAATTATCAATCTGTCTCAATCAGACTCTTTTTTAAATTCTTTGAATTATATCACAATTGAATTAACTTTTCAGGGTAAACCTCTTTTCGTTAATATCAAATAATCTTTGCACTCCTCCACAAAAATCGTTCTCCCTCTTTTGCTCACATCAGTTATAATTTCAGACTCCATATATAAATACAGCATTAAACAGTAAAGTCATGTTAATATTCGTTTTTTTTACTAGGAGGCTAGGCTCTGCACACTACGAGCTACGCTCACCAACGCCCATGGACACACCGCAAACTCTGAAAACCCTCCAATTTGATCGGCTTTAAAAAGATTGCAGAACATCGAACCATAATTTAAAAAACACTGTAAACATGTTTCCAATCATTTCCCTTTTATTGGTGAATTTTAAGGCCGGATCAGCTGCTGTTAAACATATACTGTTTCTTTTTATGTTTGATTAAATAAGATCAGTTGAACATTCGAAAAAAAATCCCTAAAATGAACTATGTAAACAGAGTCTTTGCCTCCTGTTCTTTTTTTTTTAACAACGTTATGAAAAAAATTGTTTCAAATTGAGACATTTTTACTGTACCGTTTTAATTCTGATGTAATTATTGCAAAAGTTTTCTTTTTCTTTTTAATATGTATGTGAAAATACTGTTCTTGTTAGAAAGGAAATGTTAGTTGCGCGGTCTATGAAATAGCAACAATAGTTGAAATGATTATCTCACAATATGAAATAAATGTCTCGTGTTATTTTGAAATTTAAACTGTTCTTGCAATATTAATATTTGTTCATTTTAAATGTGTCGTAATTTCTCCTATTTCCTGCTTTCAACGCGTATTAATGAGTTTAATATATTTATATGAGTTTAGTATTCTTTCTCTTTTACGTAGCTTTCATTACAAAAACTACCTATTGCAGCCATTCGGAGGAAAGCGATTTCAAAAAATTTTGGTATATTTTCATCGATCATGACCCCCAGACCCAGAAACCACCCTCCGTTCAAAAGTTGATATATATATATATATATATATATATATATTTGTCACACAGTAACTCTCGTATTTATGAACCGATTTGGATGAAATTTCGTGTATACATAGTGCATACCAATGTCTCGACCGAGTTCGTTGGCCAGCTTCATCCGCTATCTTGTTTCAAATTCCGGCCATTTAAATTTTTTTTTTAATTTAAAATTTGAAATGTGGTACCAAAAAATTTAATATTGAAAAATATTTTTTTTCTTATGTGTTTGACCATGATACAAAGATTCCGGAGCGTTTTTTTGTTTTGTCTATATCTTAAAAAATGGCAGAGTTATAGCACTATGAATTTCTAGCTTGGCTGATATTTTGAAACGACCTGATTTTAGTCAAGCGATAACAGGCGTATTTATGAACCGATTTGGATGTACCTTGGTGTATACATAATACGTACAAATGTCCCAACGGAGTTCGTTGGCCAGCTTCAGTCGCCATCTTGTTTCAAAATGGCGGCCATTTAATTTTTTTTTAATTTGAAATTTGAAATGTGGTACCAAAAAATTGAAAATTGAAAAAAAAAAATTCTTATGTGTTTGACCCTGATACAAAGATTCCGGAGCATTTTTTGTTTTGTCTATATCTTAAAAAATGGCTGAGTTATAGCACTTTGAATTTCTAGCATGGCTGACATTTTAAAACGATCTGATATTTGTCACGTGATAACACGCGTATTTATTGACCTATTTCGATGTAAGAAGGCATGTGGATAGTATATCGTAATGTCTCGACCAAGTTCGCTGGCCTTCATCAGCCATCTTGTTTCAAAATGGAGGCCATTAAATTAAAATATATATATATATATTTAAAGTGAGGTGCAAAAAAATTAGAAATTGAAAAAGATTTCTTTCTTAAGTATCTGACCATGGTATAAGGATTCAGGAACATTTTTTGTTTTGTCTTTATCTTAATAAATGGCTTAGATATAGCAGTTTGAATTTCTAATGTGGCTGATATTTTGAAAAATCTGATTTTTTGCCTGCGATAGCACTTGTATATATCAACCGATTCCGATGTGAGTGAGCATGTGCACAGGAATTACTGAGGCCTCGACCAAGTTCACTCGTTAGCCTCATCCACCATGTTGTCGTTGTCTTAAAATGGCAGGAACTTCACGATAGGGCCGAATTTGGCTACCAAATATAAGTTACTTTAAATAAAAGCAGCTTGGATAAATCTGACTAATTTCGCGAAATTCTCATTCATAATGATTTAGTATTGATAACAAGTAGTATTGAATCTCCTATAATCGGTTTCCACTAAATTGAGCTTCGTGTGTTTGAATAATATAAGCTTGCTTTTTAAAAATAAGGAATATGAAAGCTACCTCTTTCTCCCGGCACTGGCAAGGACTTTTTACTATTCACGTGAAAATACTTTTGTTGGTAGAAAATAAATATTTTTATTTGCGCTGCCTTAGAATTGGAAACAATAGTTTAAAAGATCATCTAGAAATGTGAAATATAATGTCTCTTATAAATATATTTTAATTGTTTGGCAATTTTATTATTTCGCCATTTTAAATAGGACGTAATTTTCTACATTTACGGCTAATAGCGCATATTTATGCATTCATTATTTTAAACTTTTCGTCCTCTTTTAATATTCATGTGTAAATATAGTTTAAATGACGTAATTTCTAATATTCTCTGCTTTTAATACGTAATAATATAATTCTAATTTCAAAGGTTTTTGTGTTTATAAAAGTCACATGTGAATACGTTCTTAGTTTGAAGGGAACATTATTATTGCACTGTTTGCCCCATTGGCAAAAATTTAAAATAATAATAAAAAATTAATATAAAAAATAACTCTCGAAATGCTGAAAACGTGAATTAAAAATGGAAATAAACATTAAAAAATAGTCAATTTAAAAAAATAAATACAGTCTGCACACCGGGATCCTCTAATGTGTACCCTTAAAAAATGATTAAATTCCTATGTATAGTATTTGATCCCTTGAATTTTTTCAAGGGACGATTGTGACCAAATTTAACATTAAATATCTCTTAAAATAATTATTTGATTTAAAAACTGTTTCATCGTATTTGTAAAACATTTCTTTATAATAGTACCGAATTTATATTTTTGTGGGCAGTAGTTTTATTAGCGAAGAAACACACTAGGTCACAAAAAAATCATTTACTGCGGCGGTGACAGCGTTAGTTACATTTTTTCGGAATACAGAGATTTGTTTTAACAATTTAATCCAGCTCAAAGGCAAAAATATTGTATCATTATTATAAGTAGAAATAGTTTTCATAAGTAACATTTCGTAAATTCATTTTAAAGATTTTTTTGTCTGTAATATTCTTGCATTGTGAAATTTTGGTTTACAATGAAAACGAATGAACGCAATCAGAGATTTTCCGCGATTTCCCAAAATTTGTATATATATATATATATATATATATATATATGACGGCGTGAGTTTCAAAAGTTGCCTTACCCAGAAAATGAAATTTTGGGAAATCGCGGAAAACCTCTGATTGCGTCCATTTGTTTTTTATTATAAACCAAGATTTTACAAAGCAAAAAAAAAAAAAAAAAAAAAAATCTAAAAATCTAATTTTTAATACTCAACAAAATGTAGCCAATAACAATTGAAAGCGAAGCTGTGAATGAGCGGTAATAGTCTTTGTAGGGAGACATGTAATCACAGAACCATATAAGGTGTAGTATTATTTTAACAGAATCAAACTGATTGGTAAAGTTATCATACGAATTGCATATTTCCAGCTCAGCGAAAAAATGCTCAGGCCGAGAATCGAACACAGTTCCTTGGCTTAGAGGGTCAATGCTGTACCTATACTGCTGAGCTCTCTTCATGACAGACCAGATGTTATTACCAATAAGGTTATCTGAGCGAAATGTGCTCGTCAGTTATTAGCCTAGTTAGCTTAAAAAGTACAGTTACTGGCCCTGTAAGCCAAGGATCTGGGTTCGATTCACGACCTGGGCATTTTTTCGTTCAGGTTGAAATATTCACTTCTTACCATATAGGGTTTATTATTATGAATAAAAACATGGATAGGATATAAATTTGAATGAAAAAGAATCATAAAGAAATACATAAGAAATGTTATGTGTGGAGCACCAAATTGGTCAGATCGCGAATGGGCCATTCTCTTTTTAAATTGACTGATTTATTCCAAATCTGAACTGTTATATGAGCAATTATTCTAATCGAAAGAAAAAAGTCATAAGCTCATGTTTTAGTGCTGTACGGTTAAACATTGTGGTTTTTGTTTTTACCGCTGCCGTATGATTGCACATGCACACACACAAAAACGAAATCTCTTTTTACGCGGTGGTTATCCCTGATTTTCTGGTTTCTGCTTAACCAGTTTTTGAATGTTTTAAAAATAAAATCTGTTTGTTTATGTATTAGCTCAGACAGATATGACTTTTAGGTAATTTTCATTTAATTTAATTGTAAATATACATTTTTAACGCAATTTCTTAAAAATAATGGCATTTGGGAAATTTTCATTCTCACAAAGTTTAGGAAGTTATCTGAGTTATTGGAATTACTACTGAAGTTGGCTGAAATCAAAAACTAAACTAGTTGGATGTGCCAATCCCAAAACTTTCTTCTATCTTATACATCTTAATATTTCAAAACCTAGTTACACATGTTAATACTTCAATATTATTAGTTCAATACTACACCAACTTTGATTTTCATCTTAAATTTCTGCTCAAGTCAATTAAACGGACTAAAAACGAGTTAATCTATATCAGGATATTTGTTAAAATTATTAATTTTTCCTTATTCTGTCGTTATCAGCTGCTTGCGAATAGCCGGCATAGCAGGAAGCGAGTTCCCGCCGCTGCATGACCCGCCGATGCACAATAGAACTACGAAAAATCAAGAAAAGTATACAAAAATCGCTAGCAAGGAGCCCCTTTACCGCGCAATATTTCCAAATTCAAGGAGAACCTGTTGGCCAAAGCCAAAAACAAGCACAAACATTTTGGTTCAATTGTATGCATAATTTTATACGCTGTTCGATGGTACAATAATGAAAATGGCACAGAGATCGGAATTATAGCGCCCCCTTCTTTCGGATTTTTTTCAAGTTCAGGGAGGACTTGTTTGCCATAGCCTGAAACATGCACAAAAAATTTGGTTAAATTATATGGATAACTTCATACACTTTTCGATGATAAAATAATGAAAATGGTACAGACATCGCAATTATAGTGCCCCCTTCCGGCAGAATTTTTCCAAATTCAGGGAGGACCTTCGTGACATGGCCAAAAATAAACACATAAAATTTGGTTCAATTCTATGCATAACTTCATACACTTTTCGGCGGTACAATATTCAAAATGGCACAAAAATTGTACAAAAATCGCTATTACAGCGCCCTCTACGAGCGATTTTTTTACAAATTAAGGGTGGACCTCCTTGCCATAGCCAAGAACTTAATTTTTTTTTTTTTTTTTGGTTCAATTCTATGCATAACTTCATACACTTTTCGATGGTGCAATATTCAAAATCGCACAAAAATCGCTATTACAGCGCCCTCTAACTGCGAATTTTTTGCAAATTCATTGAGGACCTCTTGCCATATCCAAAAACTTAAAATAAAAATTTGGTTCAATTCTATTCATAACTTCATACACTTTTCGATGGTACAATATTCAAAATCGCACAAAAAACGCATTTACAGCGCCCCCTACCGGCGAATTTTTTCCAAATTCAGGGAGGACCTGCTTGTCATATCCAAAAACTTAAACTAAAAATTTGGTTCAATTCTATGCATAACTCCATACACTTTTGGATGGTACAATATTAAAAATCGCACAAAAATTGTTATATCAGCGCCCCCTACCGGCGAATTTTTTCCAAATTCCGGGAGAACCTGCTTGCCATAGCCGAAAACTTCTAATAAAATTTTGGTTTAATTCTATACATAACTTCATACACTTTTTGATGGTACAATGGCGACAGGCAGACGGACAGACGGACACACAGACAGACAGACATTTTCTATAAACATGTTTTTTGGAATCTCTGACCCCTAAAACATGCAAATCCGTCGAAAACCGGAAGTCGAAAAAAAATTCGATTACAATACTTTCTTCTATTGAAGATAGAAGAAAGTAAAAAGTCTGTATTTCTGTATTTATATGTGTCCGATTTTGAGTATCTGTATAGTTATACTCTGTGATTTATATTTAAGCAATTTTAACGTTGATTTTTTTAGAATTAAATATACTTGTTTTGTGTCAAAATTTAAAAATGTATATATAATAGATTCTTTACATCATTTTGTGTATAATATACCTCGTTGATATGGAATTTCATTTTATCCTGTTATTAAATATTAATATAACAAACCTAAATACTTTAAAGATATACGCTTTATTAAGATATAAATTATGAAAATATAAAATATTTCTTTTAATTTATAGAATCCACTAATCCCAGTAGGTTAAGAAACAACAAATTTCATCGAATCTGGAACATCGTGGGTTTCTAAGGCATCAAATTATTTTTATAAATAATTTTTATAGTTCCAAAAACTCAAAAATGCAAAATTTCATATATTGCCAAATAATAAATCAGATTTTCATATTTACTTTAGTATACGTAAATCCAAATTTAAACTTTCTAAGCACACTGAAGAAAAGTTACTTGAAGAATATATGCATATTCATTTATTATTATTAAACAGGAAATGACATAAATCAAGCTTTTCTAAGTAAATTTGATTTACTTAAAGTCCTTGCGTATTTTCTGCGGATAATTAATATAATTTCTCTCGACTTTATGTGAGTAAGAGACATTTAACATAGTTCATCAGTATAAATTGACTCTAAATTTACGATTATCTTTAATGTACTAATACAGACATTGATAATATTTTTTAAATAATGCATTTGTACTTAATTTTAATTTTATTTTTATTAATGATATTATTATGCGTATAAATGTATTGATTGGAAGAAAATTAACTTCGAAATTTTAAAAACATTCCTAGTAATTATTCAAATAATGACAAAAAGAATACTTTATTATGATAACTACGGTAAACATTCACTAATATTTGACAAAAATATCCAAATTGTCAAACACCTTTAGTATAGTACTAATTAAAACATTAATCAATGCTGCTCTTTATTTATAATAATTTATTTAATAAATAAAATATAACTTCGATTACAGCCAAAATAAGGCTAGGAAGAAATAAAATATCCATTCTTATTTTCTTCTAAAAAAAAATGTTATCAAACATATCATGAATACATATACTTTGTGATATATATATTACTATTTCTAGTCAAAGATCCATTACAGCAAAACAGATTAAGTGATTCAGATCGAGGCTTTTACAATGACGAAAATGAATTGTATAAATACATGAAATACAAGTTTGTATTTTGTTTCTAATAAAAAAAAATAACTTTAATTCCTTATCATGCTTAATATCACGCTAGATATAAATATTAAATCTGTGATAAATTCAATGAAGTGTCTAAATTTAAAATTGTCTAATTTTAAATTCTAATAGACTATTATTGACTTTAAAATATTGAAATAAGGGGCAAATAAAACATTTATGAGTATTCATATCCCACATTCAAAAATTCGTAGTCATGCATAAAATCGAATTTATTAATTAAGACATTGTTAGCAGAATATATAAATGAAATTAAATTAAAATTTCTATAACTATAATATTACAAGGTTAGAAAAACGCACTGAATTCCATGTCCCTAATAGTGTGCATTTAGGTACTGAAATAAATTAATGAAAATAACAGCACAATTATCTTACTTAAACAATTGAAAAAAAAAATGTTTAATACTTATAAATTACATAAATTACGTCACACTGCGTTATCTTAATTAAAACATATTACCGAGTTTTGAACTGATAATTAGATTTCATGACGATAAATATCAAACAAATGTGGAAACATTGTAACCTTTAGATACACGATTAACAATGGCCTATATCTATTCCCTGCATTCTTAAGTACCTCCGAAGAGACACTATCCATTGTCCTGACGGATGTTTTTACGACAGGAATGTCCAAAATTCTATAGCTACTATCATTTGTCAGCGGCTATTTCTCAGCATTATTCTACACTCTTGATGCAACTAAGTAAAACCTGGAGTGGAATTCAATGTTTATTTAACTTAAAATAGCTTATTTGTAAAAGGCGAACTCATTTATATTTAATCAACTTGCAAATATCCTGATTTTTTTTAGAATTTTAGAATTTAACATATATTAATAATGTAAATAACTGATTGAAATTATAATTCCATGTACTAATTCGTTCAGATTAGTTATTTCTTAAAATTAAATAAAGTAATACTGATAAAGATGACGTATCTCTGTTATGGAAAATTTTAAATATTTAATTCACATATCTAGCATTTAATATATTATTTAAGAATGTAAATAGCAAAATTTATCTAAAGAAACAGAGAGTACTAAATAAGTGGCTGTAGAGCGAAGCGAATTTATAAATATATATTCTTTAAATAAATATTTATATTTTGGAATTCATATATCTAATTCATTGGCCTAAATCTTACGAATCAATCTAATTTTAAAATTGCGAAACAGTTATATAAAGTAAAATGTAGTTGCATGTCCATTTTCAATGAAAACTACATATTTAGAAAATTAAATTTCTCTTCTTTTCAGATTTAACATGCAAGCGAAACAGAAAAATCACTGAGTTACAATAAATATAGCCTTACGCAACACTATGTTACAAACCAGTATAAATTCATTTAACGGAACTGAATGTACCCCCCCCCCCCCTTGAAATCTCATCAAGCCAGTAAGCAAAAT
The DNA here is from genome assembly GCA_963932465.1 of Maratus speciosus. Lineage (NCBI taxonomy): Eukaryota > Metazoa > Arthropoda > Arachnida > Araneae > Salticidae > Maratus > Maratus speciosus. Next base: position 372,946,534 of record OZ010788.1, on the reverse strand, counting down.
TCACATTTTTAAAAGATGAAACAGTACCGTTCATCGTTTATTTACGCTTATTAAACACTAGATTTGATGTATAATCGAAAAGTAAAAATCACAATAGAATATAAAGATAAATACTGTACATTCCAATTTAACAAATTTCTTGATGTAGCGAAATTTTTGTGGTCTCGACGAAAACGTATCAAAAATACTTCGATTTAACGAATTTGTAATCCCCATATAATGATGTTGGTTGGTTAGTTGAGTGGGGTTTAATAGCGCAAGGTCCCATTAGGGACATGCTGTGACAAGAAAATGGTTAACATAAAAACATAGAAAGGAAATTTAAAAGCAAGCCATAAAAACAAGATGAGTGTAAGAAGCAAAAGTTAATGTAAAAGTATAACGTAAAAGTATAATGATAAAATTTATAAATAAAATCAGTTAATTCAAAATACTGTATTTAAAACAATCTAAAATAAGTATAATGATAAAATTTATAAATAAAATCAGTTAATTCAAAATACTGTATTTAAAAATATCTAAAATAAGTATAATGATAAAATTTATAAATAAAAAATCAGTTAATTCAAAATACTGTATTTAAAACAATCTAAAATATTAAATAGAAGGCAAGGTTAAAAACTTAATAATACAAGTTTATAACTAAAAATTACAGTGCATTGTGATTTTTTCATAAAGCTCAGACTATTTAAAAACAACAGTAACATTAATTAGCTCGTATTCTTCAAACACTGCATTCTCCTTTCCTTTAGGAGTTCGAAGAGAATCGCGATTTTGTAATATTTTATAAGATAAAATAACCTTAGTGTCAGCCTGATGTTCAGATGAACTTTTAAATAAAGCTATAGATTTTTGTGACTGGTTAATTTTGTATTCAATTTTAACAGGTTCTGAGGTTGTTGGACAAAGTTCTAATTTTGGTGAAGCATATCCTTTTGTCGTACAACACACATCACGAGTTTTTACCTTTGACGCGTTGGATGATTGTGTCATAGCTGAATTATAAGGTGGAAAGTAGGCTTCGGTGTGGGTGCTTATGTGCCTTACAGATATTAATTGTTGTTTGAGAAGAATACAGTAAGACAACCGGACAGACGGGATCGTGGATTCGACGAGATTAAGAGCATCAGGGTAGAAAAGATTTTAAGTTACCTTAAAAGCAAGGACTTCTTTTCATGTATCCAGTTTGTAAAAGAACTGGAGTATGCTGTATGACACCCCCTGCAGTTTAGGCGCGTTCAGAGATTTTATATGATTTACCATCGTGGCCAACTTCTGCACAACGTGCACAGGTAATAGGACCACGACAGGTAGTTGTAGTGTAGTCATTTAACACTAGAAAGTCCGACATTTTCGACATGCTATAGCAGCCGCTGGTGCCAGTTCGACACCACTAATTAAATTATTCAAAATGGATGCTACAAATTCTATTTTAACATTGTATTGGATCACTGCACTTTAATTATGAATATATTGTTAAATTTGCAAAATTTATTTTATAGAAAATGAATTAAATGATATTAAATTTCACACTTATAGAAAACAAAACAAAAATATATAAAAAAAAAGAGAAATAAGTCTGTTAATTTCCTTCACTATAAAATATTTAAGCATAAGTTAACATTATGTAAAATATTTTATATCAGATACATAGCTTATAACAAATTTTCCAGTAATAGGTTATTATTTTGGGGCATTTTAAACAAGCCATGCACAAAAAGAATATTTTGACTGTAGCATTACCTTTATGTATTTCAATTGTACATTTTTTTACATTAAGAGAAATTGTTTTGTTTAATTCTGGTACATAATTTTGTTTGGTGGCACATTATTTATCCTTTAGACAATTTGAAAAGCAATTCATTTGCTAACTATTCAGTATAACATATCCTTGAAATGTAATGGCTTGACATCCTGACATAAATTTGTAAATAAGCCAAGCATTTATTACTGCAATGTCTACAATGTTGTAAAGTAAAATGTATCTACAGGCCAACTTCTTGAAGCGTATTTTACAGATATTTTCTAGCCATCTGATCTAAAATGTCCACACCATATTTGCTTTTATTGTAGAATGTTACAGTTTCTGGTGTTTTATCTTAATTTGTTGCAGTTGTTACTTTTGAATGAAATGTGCTCAGTATAATGATTTTCTTTATTTTTTTCCTTGATATATAGTAAGTATGGTACCGGTAATTTCGTGTATTTATACATTCGTGGAATAAAGACTAACTTTTTATGTTTCAGGCAATCCGGAATTTCTCTTCGAGCAAGATTCAGTTTCTACCACACATGTTTTATATTTTATCAGATCTTTTGCTAGTTCCAGTGAAGTAAAAAAAAAATATCAACTTCCACATTATGACCTTTATTTTTATATGGTTCCATTATATTTATAACTAAGAATTCCGATGTCTTTTACCATCCGGTCGAGATTCATTTTTTCCCAAATAAGTAAATAAGTCACAAATTCCGAAGTAATAAAATAAGTCCGAAAGGTCACAAATATACGATTCATTTTAGGATAATTGTCTTAATAGATTTTCTAATTTCTTAGGGAATGAGACATTATGAGACATGTTTTGCGGTCAATAATTTCTGAAAGCAAAAAATATCTCTCAGGAATAAAATACTTTCAACGACAAAGAAAGTAAATGGATACATTTAGTCGCCTGAAATGGAATAAACCTTTTCCGCCCTTTATTAAGTGTTCAAAATATGATAGACATTCCGTAACTGATAGAGAATGAAATCAAGGTTACATGAACTGGAAAAAAAGACACAAGTAAACTATTTTAGTTAATTTACTGCTTGGTATCGAAATAACACAAGCGGACATTCTAGGTGAATTTACCCATAACTTAGAAAAAAATAGAATCATACAATAAAAATTTCGACCGTTAGTTTCCCACGTAAAATGATTAAAAGTCACTAAATTTGATGAATATGCGTAACAAAATGCGATAGATAGATAACGCTAAATTCGGTTTGGTGTCCAAATGACACCAATCGACGTTCTAGTGTTAAAGCAATGGAGTATATTAGGAATGTAAGGACGTACAGGACAATTAAGGTAAGCAGCTTTCATTGTTGTTGGTAAAATAGGGCTATTCAAGGTCAGAATGTTGTGCTTCGTAAGAAGTAATAGCCCATTCCGACGGAGAGTAATACGTCGTGCATTTATGATATTTGGGTGTTTTAAATTTTGTAAAAGCTCCTCCTTGCTAGAGAATAAATGATCTGGTTCGCGTATTACACCACGGCTTGTATTTAGGGTTTGATGAGCTTTAACAGTCACAGAAAATGTACCTATTGTATTAGAATTTGTTAGAAGTTCTGACTGTCTAGCTGAAGAAACCTCAAACATCAAATCCCCAGATACATTTTTTTGACTGAATGACCATAAAGAAACACAGACCGAAATTTCTTTACAATAAGGAAAGGTTAAGTTTTCTTAAAGGAACTATCAGACAGGCTAACATAGCGTTTGATTACGAAGAAGCGAGCGAAAAGATTCCTCTGTATAGTTTTTTGCTCTCCACATGGGAGAGAAATTGAAGGAAGTGAAAATTCCTCATCCATATTAGAAGTAAGAAGCAATTCAGACCTCGGCCGCACCACCCACTACTGAGCCTAACAATGGGATGAACATTCGTGCAGAAGTGCCAACCAGGGGCGATAAGGTCACAATATACTCCTATGCCAGTCTCCACCCTTAATGAGATGGCTAGTGAGTGTTTGCTTATTTGATCCCCAGCCACTGACACAGGTGAGCTGACCATACGAATGATGCATACGGAACCAATATACACTCTGTCTACCTGAAGAAGAAGCCATAGCAGTGTGTTGATTTCCCCCAAGTGCCGGGAACCCCCTTTCCACGGGTTTTCACGCATGGCAAACACATGGGAGATTTTCAATTTTCCATAAGTCGATAAAGACAGGATGTTGTCGGCTTATGGATAATTGTCCTCAACTCCGAAGAGAAAACCACAACGCGAGTTAAACAAAGAGTAAAGAACAGACAAAAGAAGGGTGAAGAAAAAGGAAAAGAGAAAGATCAGGTGCCCAGGGTTGCGAAGCCAGTGAATACCTAAAGAAGGTACTCCCCTGGGTGACCCGATATAATTAATAACTTTCGATATAAAGATGAAATTTGAAAATATCAGCTAATATTGATAAAATTTATATATATATTTTTTTGCGTTTTCACTAGTCTTCTTTCCCATTATCTTTTTTATAAAAATGCTCTTTTCCCGCCTCGTGCTCCGTCCGCTTCCTCCCTCAGCCCGTGTAGGATTGCTCTCTCGTATTAGGAATGTAGAGCTGTTCAATCACCCTGACTAACTTCGAACCCTTATTTAATGAATCCGTAGGGAGTGGAATAGCTCGCTAAAATGTCCATTAACATTTTTATGTGTTCTGATTGAGGCGTTTTCAAATCTGTGTTAGAATAATGGCTGAATAGGATAAAAACATAAAAAGTTTTCAATAAAGGAAAAAAAAACAATTCGAAATGAAGTGAACATAAACACTGAAACTTATAATCTTGGAATTACTAATTCACTATTATCTACAGTTTTAAAAATTAGAAAATAAATCGGATAATGCTATGTAAACTGTGTTCGGTATAAAAACAGCCAGTTATGTTTATGTGATAGAAAGAATTGTCTTGATGAAGTCATGAAGTGAACGAATTCACAGCTTCAGACGACTGTCTTGATAGATTAAAAGGACACTGAAAATTCCGCTCATAAAAATATGTGTGGCGAAAAAAGAATTTTTGTCTGGAATCTGTATCAAAATGGCAAGAAAAATCATTATCTGAACTGATTAAGTAGTATTCTCATTCCAATATATTTAATGCTAATGATACCAGTCTGGTATATAATCTAATGTCACTAAGGGAAAATAAATAAACTTCCTATTACTGTCTTCTTGGCATGAAATTATGATGGATCGGAAAATTTGCCATCGATGGATAATCGATGGATTCAATCTCATCGGTAAATCGTTTAATTCAAGATGTTTGGGAAAGGTCAAAACACTTCCAACGAAATACGACTTAAATAAAAATATCTTGTACGGCTGCTGTGTTATTTACAAATTGGCTTTTAATAGGAGGATGAGATCTTTAAAGAGAAAAGCTGTTCATTCCATCAATTAGTGCCCTGCTCATCCTACAGACTATGATTTTCCTAATCTTTAAGTGTTTCTTTACCTCGAGAATTAACTGATCAATTTACGTTCAATATCGAAAATTACTTGTCAGAAAAAATCTTGATAACATAGAAGAAAACTTGGAATAATGTGAAAATAGTTTTAACATTCTTTTAGTAATGAGTTTATGCGACAGTCGTAGGACGTAGTTGCTTAATTCTCTCTGAGTAATATATTTTCTAGAAGATTATTCCTTATGATTTTACCCGTTCTCTGTCACTTAATCATGGTTCAACAGTTTACCAGCTTTACGTTTAACCTACAAGATTATTGTTGAAAAAATTATATTGTTTATGTGTACGTGGGACGGGGTTACGTTACTCTGGAAAATAAATTTAAAGCAAATGGACAAATTTTCAATGATCGATGATCACGACAATACTAGGAGAAAAAGAAGAAAAGGATTTAAATTGAATATCCTTATATAATAAAACTTTCAAGAACATAATCATAAACGTATTTCAAAATAACTGCACACAAAATCAACATGCAAAAATCAGTATCTTTTTCGATTTTTTATGAGTAGTTTAGATAAATGTTTTTTGGCGAATTTTGGACATTATCAGATTTTCTATGGTTTTTACTTTCTTCTATCTTCAATAGAAGAAAGTATTGTAATCGAAATTTTTTTCGACTTCCGGTTTTCGACGGATTTGCATGTTTTAGGGGTCAGAGATTCCAAAAAACATGTTTATAGAAAATGTCTGTCTGTCTGTGTGTCCGTCTGTCCGTCCGTCCGTCTGCCCGTCTGTCCGTCTGTCCGTCGCCATTGTAACATCAAAAGGTGTATGAAGTTATGTATAGAATTGAACCAAAATTTTATTATGAGTTTTTGGCTATGGCAAGCAGGTCCTTCCGGAATTTGGAAAAAATTCGCCGGTAGGGGGCGCTGATATAACAATTTTTGTGCGATTTTGAATATTGTACCATCCAAAAGTGGATGGAGTTATGCATAGAATTAAACCAAATTTTTATTTTAAGTTTTTGACTATGGCAAGCAGGTTCTCCCTGAATTTGGAAAAAAATCGCCTGTAGGGGGCGCTGTAATAGCGATTTTTGTGCGATTTTGAATATTGTACCGTCCAAAAGTGTATGAAGTTATGCATAGAATTAAACCAAATTTTTATTTTAAGTTTTTGGATATGGCAAGCAGGTCCTCCATGAATTTGCAAAAAATTCGCCGTTAGGGGGCGCTGTAATAGCGATTTTTGTGCGATTTTGAATATTGCACCATCGAAAAGTGTATGAAGTTATGCATAGAATTGAACCAAAAAAAAATTTTAAGTTCTTGGCTATGGCAAGGAGGTCCTCCCTTAATTTGTAAAAAAATCGCTCGTAGAGGGCGCTGTAATAGCGATTTTTGTACAATTTTTGTGCCATTTTGAATATTGTACCGCCGAAAAGTGTATAAAGTTATGCATAGAATTGAACCAAATTTTATGTGCTTATTTTTGGTCATGTCACGAAGGTCCTCTCTGAATTTGGAAAAATTCTGCCGGAAGGGGGCACTATAATTGCGATGTCTGTACCATTTTCATTATTGTATCATCGAAAAGTGTATGAAGTTATCCATATAATTGAACCAAATTTTTTGTGCATGTTTCTGGCTGTGGCAAACAAGTCCTCCCTGAACTTGAAAAAATTCCGAAAGAAGGGGGCGCTATATTTCCGATCTCTGTGCCATTTTCATTATTGTACCATCGAACAGCGTATAAAATTATGCATACAATTGAACCAAAATGTTTGTGCTTGTTTTTGGCTTTGGCCAACAGGTTCTCCTTGAATTTGGAAATATTGCGCGGTAAAGGGGCTCCGTGCTAGCGCTTTTTGTATACTTTTCTTGATTTTTCGTAGTTCTATTGTGCATCGGCGGCTCATGCAGCGGCGGGAACTCGCTTCCTGCTATGCCGGCTATTCGCAAACAGCTGATAACGACAGAATAAGGAAAATTTGATAATTTTAACAAATATCATGATATAGATTAACTCGTTTTTAGTCCGTTTAATTGACTTGAGCAGAAATTTAAGATGAAAATCAAAGTTGGTATAGCATTAAACTAATAATATTGCTGTATTAACATGTGTAACTAGGTTTTGAAATATTAAGATGTATAAGATAGAAGAAAGTTTTGGGATTGGCACATCCAACTAGTTATTGATGCTGTCGTTCGTGGTGGTTGCTAGTTTTGTGTTTATGCGGTTTATAGGATTTAGTTTGCATCTTCTGGAGTTGGTTCTACAAAATAGATGTCAAGTGATTTCATTACTAAATCATATTCAATCAACCAACGAAGTACGATAATGTAGCTACGGATTTATAAGGTATGGATTTGTTAAATTTATTTTTATGTGTAGATTACATAAATATTTTTTTCAAATTTTGGATTGTGTCAGATTTTCTGTTGTATCATACATCGATTGTCTCTGAATTTACGAAGTAACCTTATCACATATTGTTAATGAACTATAAGGCGTATAAGGGCCCCGTTGCTTTCCATATTCATTGGTTTTTTCATTGTCATTGTTTGTGATAGTTTATACTTTTGTGTTTAAATGGTTTGTTAGTATAAGTTAGCATTTGTAACACTGGTTCAGTAAAAGGGATGTCATTACACTTTATTATTATATTAGCAGTTGGAGAACGATGGCATAGTTAATTATTTATAAGGTACGGATTATTTAATTTGACATTTCTGAGTATTTTAGATGCAGTCTTTTGGTGAATTTTGGGCTGTGTTAGATTTACTATTTCATCATATAACGATGGTGTCTGGGATTTACGTAAAAACATTCAAAACTACGTAATTACTTGCTAATAAGTTGCTAATTACAAATTGCTAATATGTTGTAAATTCATGGATATTTTCCTTCTTCGTTTGCCTTTTCATTATTCCTGTAGTCCGTGGTGTTTTCTAGTTTTGTGGTTGTGTGCTTTATTGGTTTTAGTTGCTTCTGCAAAAGAGCTGTGAAGTGATTTTTTTATTTATAAACATATACAGGGTGTGTCTGAAATGCTTCAGCAAACTTAGGGGGATGATGGTACTCATCAAGACGAACAAAAAATGCAAGGGAACATGGGATCGCAAATTACGTTTAAGGGGTGAAAATCGCAAAACTAATAAAAATATCAAAATCTCGCATGCTGCTTTTCTGCAAAACTAGCTAGTAGCACGGAGCTGGTTTTCCTTTCACTTTGTGCATATCCGGTCAGAAAGAGCTAACAAAAATTTGGAAGAAGGCCAAATAAATCTGTGAGCAGGAATCCACCTTATAATTTGAACCTGCCTGCCAGTCGTTCCTCCGTAAATATACTCTGTGTAATAATGTCCACGGTCGACACTTTGAACAATTCTTATAAAATATTTGTTTTCTCTGGATAACACGAGCTGTGTTGTACCTATTATGTGCAGTAAATAATTTTCTGGAGTATTTCTTTCTTGTCTGAGTTTGTCCATTTCCAGACGCATTTTCTCGATTTTCATCCTTTAAACGTCATTTGCGACCCCATGTCCCATTGCATTTTTTGTTTGTCTTCATGAGTACTATCATTCCTCTAAGTTTGTTAAAGCATTTAAGATACAACCTGTATATACTTGTACATACGTATATATAGTTAGTATGTTTAATTTTATTTATCGCATTAAAAGGCGATACAAATATAAAATTATAAATTTTATGAGAACACATTATTAAATAATAAAATATTAATGTGGTACTTTTGCATTAATTAAAATTTTGTACAATTTGTGGTACTGCAACCTATATAAATGTGTGATATTTATACTTTTCCCCCTTGGCTCTGTGAAAGAAATCGCAGTAATTTATCGATCGAACATAAAGGAATAAGAAATTTCAACAATGTTTCAGTCATTACGGAATCTTTTCTGAACTATTCCTTTTATTTCATTTCATTTGACTGTTGATTCACCAATAACATCTGTGATAAAGAAAAATACAACAAGGAAATTTCGTTATATATATATATTATGTTTAATTTATGTGAACGATTCATATTGTTCCGATTTGTGCTTAAATTTCATTATGTAAAGCAATTATAGATAAATGAATTTGCTTTTGTTTGATACATTAACGGCAACGTTTGCACCTTTTAATAATGGGTTTAGACACCACACATCACGACAAATAAGATGAACGTGGTTGATAACAATCTACTTGATTTACTAAATTTTATTTTTAGAATAAAATAATTATGTTAATATTTATTTTGTGATTTTTTTTTCTGTCTGTAAACCTCAGTAAATCAACCAAATAAAAAAAAAGATTAGCCAGTGTAAAATTAAACAGCTTTTTTTTAAATATTTTTTTCTAACATTCCCTTCACAGTACATTCTACTATTGAACAATAATGCAATACTATTGACACTATTTTTTTTCTTCTCAAAGTTGACTTCAATGCATGAGTGATATGAATGATGCATATTGCATGTTCTCGAATCTGAGACATCGAAGCCTATCATTCTAATGTCAAAATTGCAATTAAAGTATCATTTTTAAAACGGAAAATATAGGAGGTACACATTTGTGAAGAGATTATTGTTTTTTTTAATCCTCGAAATTCGTTCATTATAAAAGCTTGTATTATCAAAATCGCACATTAAAAATAGTCTAATAAAGTTAATCATTATGTAATACAGCCTTTAGAACTTATGTGTTAAGTTTTAGAAATTATTGATGCTTTAAAGCGAGCAATTTAATTAAGATGCTTATAGCTGGTAGCATTTTAATTTGATTTGAATTTTTTTTTTTTTAAGTAAAGAAAATTCTTTCAGCGAAACAGCACCGAAAACTGGCGATATGAAGCAATTAAAATAATAAAACTTTGTAAAAAAATCACCATAAAATTAAAACAAAACACAGACACTGTGTTTTGTTTTAATTTTATGGTGATTTTTTTACAAAGTTTTATTATTTTAAAATTCTTTCAGGTTTAAGTCGTAAAATTTATTTACTGTTACAACAAGGAGGCTTCGAAATTAGAAAAATGCCTTATAATTTAAATGCCATTTTTTACATAATTTGCAATTTTTGTCTCTATACAAAATGAAATTTAAATTTACATAAAACATATTATTAATAAATAATTCATCATTAAATAAATAAATATTTATTTATTTCATAAAAACTAAAAGTTATTAAAACTAAAGAAAAAAAAATATTTTTTTTTGTCGTACACATTATTAGGTTGAGCAAAAAGCTCTGGGAAAATTTTAATCTAATAGTTACCAGACTTTGTATCTTATATGATGGTCGTGTCTACGATAAATTGGTGCAGAAGTATTCAAGATTAGTCCACCGAGAGCAGATTTGTTTCAGCAGGACAATGCCAAACCGCACGTGGACCAGAGGACCAATCACAAGTTTGCACAGTTGGAACAGCGTCGAAATTGGCTCAATTTTAATCTAATAGTTACCAGACTTTGTATCTTATATGATGGTCGTGTCTACGATAAATTGGTGCAGAAGTATTCAAGATTAGTCCACCGAGAGCAGATTTGTTTCAGCAGGACAATGCCAAACCGCACGTGGACCAGAGGACCAATCACAAGTTTGCACAGTTGGAACAGCGTCGAAATTGGCTCCATCCGACTATGACCTCTTTCAGTCAATGCAAAACTTTTTCAAGGGCCGTCGATTTGAATCTTTTAATGAAGTTGAAGAAGCATATCAAGAATTTTTTTTTATTCTAAGGAGCCGCCTTAGTACTTCCAAGATATTCGGAATCTAGTAGAAAGTCGTGTATTATGATGGACCCTACTTTGAAGAATAGTCCTTGTTGCTTTTGTTGTTAATTTGCGCATAACAACGCAACTTTCACAAATTTCCCAGAACTTTTTGCTCAACCTAGTATTACGTTCCATGCTATGTTATGAAAAACTATGTATTGTATTATGTTTGTCTTAGAGGAATTCTGTATTTTAAAAGTATTCATGAAAATTCATGTTTAAATATAACAATATTTGTCCTTAATATTCTAAGCACATGAGGCAAATATATGAAATTTCGTATAAATTTTCTCAAACGTCAGATGTGAATAAAGATGCATGGAAAAAATATTTTTTGAAAGAAATTTCGAATATTTCAAATCATGGTTTTTGGAGTTGTGGCAAAAAGAAAGTTCTAAATTAGATTTACTTCGGTGAAAAATATATATTCATTTTCTACCAAGCGTGCGCCCCAGATTTTTTGTTTAAAAAAATGAAAAGATGAGAGTGTTTTATTTGTGAAATTGTAGAAAAGTAAATCCTTCGGATACAATGAAAGGAAATTCTGTGAAATATATTTTGGCAAGAAGATATCATTCAAAAATATTTTTTTCCATGAATATGTTAAGAAAAAGAAGTAAATTTCAATCTATTATCAATATATATATACGTGTGATTAATGTGTGTGAGAGAGAGCCAAAGAATATTTGTTTTGTATGTGTTAATAGATAAAAACAAATTAAACACAACACAAATAGATAATAGAAATATAAACATGTGAAATATAGCAATATGCATTTTACGTTGCTGTTATATTTTTAAGAAAACAAATGTTTCAAAATTGCTCTTTTTCACCTGCAATGTCAGAGCAGTTGACATTATTTGGCCAAAATAACTCGCAAAGCAGATGTTGACTATGTAATTATTTAAAAGAAAAATACACAAAGTTAATAAAAGTAAAAAAAAAGTGACTTGAAATTAACGATGTAATTATGAGTGATTATAAAAACATAATCAATACATCACGGAGAGATAGAAAAAAATCTAGACAAGCTCAAAACAATACACAATCCATTGCTGTAATCCTTGGAGTGAAGCGCTACAGGGCGCTTAATCATTGTGGCGAGAATCCTGCTTACTGCACAATTTGTAGTAAATTATTGATGATTATACTTATTAAGAATACTGTTAATAACTATAATGATTATTTTAATAAAAATTATAAGGGCAAATCATAAAATTGCAAACTAAGTAACTGTCTCGACATACAAGTGAGCCGAAAATTAGCAGTATTACAAATCGGACCAAATTTCCTTCAAAAATATTGCGGGTGAATCAGAAATCATGTGGAACATTTTAAAGAATAATAGAACACACCTTAAAAAGTAATTACTATCAAAGAGTGCATGGATGTATCGCAAGAAGTAAATAGCTAAATGGTGCTGTTATCAAGCACACCATTTTAACATACACTCACTAAGCGTCGACGTGTATAACATTCCATAAAACCCAAATCTTCATGAAATTACGATAAGTACACAATCTTTCCAATTTTTACTCCTTACCAATTTTTGCTACAATTTTTATCATATGCTCAATAAAATAGTCATATACCTTAATAATATGGTGAAGCAATTGTGATTTGCAATAAAGGTCGAATACTGGACAGTTTGCTGTAGATATTTAATAGTGTAGAAGGCATCGTAAAATTAACATATTTCGTAGAATTTATTCTATCTGCGAAGTAAAAAATATACATATGGTAATTTTTCCCGATATTTCTCGAGTGAGTAACAGTCAGAGAAAGCAGAATTCCCACTAGAAATTCAGTTCGGCATACGTTGGTGCTAGCCAGTGAGGTAGGACAGACGTTCCGGTGACTGGCGGCCTTAAGGAGTTTCTAAAAAATATATTTTTAAATAATATTTATAATTTTTATATTACAGTTTTTTTTCAATATTATATTAATTTACCAAAAATAACCATTCTCATATAGTCATTTTCCAATTTCAATCAAAATTTAATTGTATATAACAGAAATGAATCGAAACACCCAAAATTACTGCAATGCACACCGCCTGTTTAATTTATGGGCAATATATGTTCCATTAATTGACGCTTTACGAAAGCAATAGATAATAGTTTTTATCATTGTATTTAGAAGCATAATTTAATGAAGGATACTAATGAAATTAATTAATTTGAAATAAATTTTTGCAATTGGGATATCAGTAATTAATAAAATATTTATGAGAATTATTCATTGTTTTAATTAATTAGTGTCATTCTCACCAAATCCATATTTTAGTTATTTTAGATAGACGATTTAAAATAATAAATGTCAACCAATTACATATAAAATTATAGCCAAAATGGAAGATTAGTAAAGGATTTAGTAAATATATATATATATATATATATATATATATATATATATATATATATAAATTTTAAAAACCTAAAAAAAAAATCATGAAGTAGAGGAGATGGTCCAAATACCGGCTAGGATCTAAATACCGGCTACTCGGCATACTGAGAACTGAGTGCAGTGGAGCCTAGCTGCGATAGCTAGAGTTTGTAACTTTAATTGAGAGAAGAAAGTTACGAAAAGTACGTCGCTGAAGTCTGTCTCATTTACAAACAGTAAATGCAAAAAGTGCCGAAATGAAGCAATCTGGTACATCAAAAGTTTTTCAGATACGTATTTCTCATTTTTTTTTAAATATACTGATTGTATATTGACTTGAATTAATGATTAAGTTATTTTCTAGACATATATAGCTCTCAATTGCCGCGTACACATTATTGGTATTTTATTATGTGAAATGAGTAATACCGGTTTTCACTTAAACATAGTAATGGCCCGAACGCCGGCTACCTAGAGTGGTCTAAATACCAGTTAGCCGGTGTTTGGCTTTCGGTTGCTCTACTAAATATGCTAATTATGCTCGCCAGCTATGTTGAGCTACCAGCTCTCGGTTGCTCTGCTTGAAAAGCAGGAAAATAAATAAATTAAAAAATATAATTGATGAAAAAAAAAGCGCGGTTGGGCATTCCAAAATTGCGTGCAATAAATGCGAAGAGAAAAAAGACGGAGGAAAACAGGCGAAAGGAGCAGAAATTGGATTTTTTAGGTAGCTTTCATTACAAAAAGCTACCTATAGCAGCCGTTCGGAGGAAAGCGATTTCAAAAAATTTTGGTATATTTTCATCGATCATGTCCCCCAGACCCCGAAACCACCCGTCGTTCAAAAGTTGATATATATATATATATATATATATATATCTGAACTTTGCCACACTGTAACTCTCGTATTTATGAACCGATTTGGATGTAACTTTGTTTATACATAGTGCATACCAATGTCTCGACCGAGTTCGTTGGCTAGCTTCATCCGCCATCTTGTTTCAAATGGCGGCCATTTAAAATTTTTAAAAATTTTTCAAATGGCGGCCATTTAAAATTTAAAAAAAAATTAAATTTTGAAATGTGGTACCAAAAAATTAAAAATTGAAAAATATTTTTTTCTTGTGTGTTTGACCTTAATACAAAGATTCCGGAGCATTTTTTGTTTTGTCTGTATCTTAAAAAATAGCTGAGTTATAGCACTTTGAATTTCTAGCTTGGCTGACATTTTGAAACGACCTGATTTTTGTGACGCGATAACAGGCGTATTTATGAACCGATTTGGATGTACCTCGGTGTATACATAATACGTACCAATGTGTCGACCGAGTTCGTTGACCAGCTTCATCCGCCATCTTGTTTCAAAATGGCGGCCACTTAAATTTTTTAAAAAAAATTAAAATTTGAAATGTGGTACCGAAAAATTAAAATTTGATAAATATTTTTTTCTTATGTGCTTGACCGTGATACAAAGATTCCGGAGCAGTTTTTGTTTCATCTATATCTTAAAAAATGGCTGAGTTATAGCACTTTGAATTTCTAGCTTGGCTGGCATTTTGAAACAACCTGATTTTTGTCACACGATAACAGGCGTATTTATGAACCGATTTGGATGTACCTTGGTGTATACATAATACGTACTAATGTCTCTACCGAGTTCGTTAGCCAGCTTCATCCGCCATTTTGTTTCAAAATGGCGGCCATTTAAAAAAATTTAAAAATTTAAAATTTAAAATGATGTACCAAAAGATTGGAAAATGAAAAAGATTTTTTTTTGTATGTGTTTAAACTTAATACGAAGATTCTGGAACAGTTTTTGTTTCATCTATATCTATAAAAATGGCTGAGTTATAGCATTTTCAATTTCTATTGTAGGTGACATTTTGAAACGACCTGATTTTTGTCACGCGATAACAGGCGTATTTATGAACCGATTTCGATGTAACTTGGTGTGTACATAGTACATACCAATGTCTCGATCGAGTTTGTTGGCCAGCTTCATTCGCCATCTTGTTTCAAAAGGGCTGCCATTTAAAAAAAAAATTAAATTTTAAATTTAAAATAAGTTATCAAAAAATTGAAAAATGATAAAGAATGTTTCATGTGTTTGACCTTGATACAAAGATTCCGGAGCAGTTTTTGTTTCGTATATATCTTAAAAAATGGTTGAATTATAGCACTTTGAATTTCTAGTATGGCTGACATTTTGAAACGATCTTATATTTGTCACGTGATAAGACGCATATTTATTAACCTATTTTGATGTAAGAAGGCATGTGGATAGTATATCGTACTGTCTCGACCAAGTTCGCTGGCCAGCTTCATCAGCCACCTTGTTTCAAAATGGAGGCCATTAAATTAAATAAAAAATTATATTTAAAGTGAGGTGCAAAAAAATTAGAAATTGAAAAAGGTTTCTTTCATTAATATTTGACCATGATATAAGGATTCCGGAACATTTTTCGTTTTGTCTTTATCTTTAAAAATGACTCAGATATAGCAGTTTCAATTTCTAATGTGGGTGACATTTTGAAAAATCTGATTTTTTGCCTGCGAACGCACTTGTATATATCAACCGATTCCGATGTGAGAGAGCATGTGCACAGGAATTACTAAGGTTTCGACTAAGTTCGCTCGTTAGCCTCATCCACCATGTTGTCTTAAAATGGCAGAAACTTTAAGATATCGCCGAATTTGGCAACCAAATATAAGTTACTTTAAATAAAAGCAGCTTGGATAAAGCTGACTAATTTCGCGAAATTCTCATTCATAATGATTTAGTATTGATAAAAATTAGTATTGAATCTCCTATAATCGGTTTATACAAAATTGAGCTTCTTGTGTTTGAATAATATAAGCTTGCTTTTAAAAAATAATAATATGAAAGCTACCTCTTCCTCCCGGCATTGACCGGAAGGTCTTTTTTAAAATGAAAAAGAAAAATAGCCAACAGAGGTAGTTGACGCAATTTGTGTCTTCTGCATAGGTATTTTATTTGCGGACAAGAATGGGGGGGGGGGGGTATTCTTGGTTTAATGTTAAGAATGCGATGTATGGTCCTAATGCAACGCGGAGAGGGATAATATGTTTGTGATTTTTTCAGATAAAAATTATTCACATTTCAATCAGCAATATTTTTGTTTGTTTTACACGTTAAGCACAAAACTAGAAACATAATGAAAAGAAGACTGAGGCATAGTCGTTATTATTTTATAAATTTGTCAAAAATGCCTGTTTATTAAAAATTTCACTGTAAAGAAAAAACGACATTTTTACAGTACTAAGTACTGTTCATCTCGCGCACAAACTCGTTCACACTGAATGTGCAGCACAAACAGCTGGCGTCCGAATCGCCAGTACATTGTGCTGTTAATTTTATCCAACTACTGTATTTTACATGTTTATATAGTCAGGAAACCAAAAAAAGATACAGCACATTCACTGTGATCGAGTTTGTTCTGGCAAATTTACAGTGGTTTTTTTAAAGTGTAACACGCTTTTTTTCTGTGCAAAAGAAATGTTATTAATCAATAAAATTTATTAAAATAATATTCTTATTCCTTAATAATTGTCACTAACTCTGTCTGCGTGATCTTTTGAAGAAAAAAAAAAAAGAAAAAAAAAAACTTAAGTAGCCGGTATATAAACTCCATTTTCAAAACTCAAAATTTGAAGGCTTTCGGAATTTTGCTTTTTATAAACAGAAAACGCCTTTCAAACTTACTTTTTTCTCTAAACAGGTGTGAAACATGTCAAGGTACCCTGCTGTCAGTTTTTCTTTTTCTAATTTTGAAAATTGTATGATCTAGATTGAACACAAAAGTGGTAGCCCGTATTTAGAACTTCAGATCTATTAGTGTGTAGAATCGTATATTCCCCACTATTTTTAACATTTAAATTCACCTAAACAACATGATATATGTTTTTTTTAGGAATTTGCATGCAAATAATGCTGAAATGAAGTGAGGAATGTTTAAAATATGAAATGGAATGATTTCAAAATAAAACTGCTGAACTGATGTTTCATGCCACCGATCTGGAGATTTACTAGTTTCATTACTATTATAAATTTAATTTATATTACAGTATTTTTTATGTAGTTTTGTGAGTAATGAATAATCAAATATTTAAGACACAAAATTAAATATTTCTAAAAACTTGTGTCATTTAAATCATTCTCTTTATTTCAATGGCTAGGGGCTTGACCCTCGCGAGACCCTTCTTTCACAATTTTCCTAAACACCATACTCTGTTTCCGGATTGGTTTGATTTATTGACAGATTATAACATATGAAAGCCACATTTATAAATCATATCCTAATATAATATTAATAATTTTATTAACCACATAAATTAATTAAAAGCAACTATTTAATTAAAATAGATTTTATTATTTTTGATAAGTGCAATTTAAAAATTAAATTTGATCGCTTAGCTTTTCCGTTAAATAAAAAGTTTTTATGTTT
This sequence comes from Maratus speciosus, assembly GCA_963932465.1. Classification (NCBI taxonomy): domain Eukaryota; kingdom Metazoa; phylum Arthropoda; class Arachnida; order Araneae; family Salticidae; genus Maratus; species Maratus speciosus. Next base: position 372,928,719 of record OZ010788.1, on the reverse strand, counting down.
ATCAACAGTGCTGAATTTTCACTTTACTAATGTCCACATGTGGTGTCCATTAATGAAAAATGGCTACTTAAGCATTGCAGTAATGGCCACTTGTCCTAAAACCTTAAAAATGACCGTTAGCAAATAAAATTCAAAGTTTTATGTTACTACCCCAAACAATATCCAACATTTTCATGAAAAAAAAATATACATACAAATTAATCATGTTAAGTCAGATCCTCCGTGTTCATTAACCTTTTTACTGAAAAATCAATTTAACTCTGAAATATTATTTTTTGCTCCCTGATAAGTTTGCTTAAGCGTGTCAATAAAAACCCGAGGTTATAAAACATACATGGGCGGGGGGAGTTTTGAAAAAAAAAAAACACTACTATTTTATTGTTAATTTTCAAAAACCAAAAACATTGATTGGTTTCTATTACATGAAGGATGTACATTACTAGGAGATTTAGCCTATTTTTATTCTTTAAAAATTCTGTTAATTCTTATTCTTTGTAAATTCGGTCTAAAAAACGCATGCGAAGGTATATAAGAAAAATCCTACACTCTTTTACTGCTGCTATCTCAAATTACATGAAATTTTTTCATATACAGTTAAATTTGACATTAGAAATAGAACATCATATTAGTATTTCGTTTAACAACTACAATTTTAATTACCTTATATTACGGCATATAACAGGCTCCGACGGATAACGCGCTGACAAATAGCATGCTTCGGCAAACAACGCGAGATACAATTTCAGAGTGAATTTATATATTTTTAGGTACATTCGCCATATTTATTTTCTTTAACATAGAAATACAAGAAAGAGCACTAGAAATAGTTAAAACTAGTATAAACATCAGAGATGAGAGCGTTCCGACCCAAATGATTAATTTTCACAACTAAATTTTAATAGTATTCTTTGATTCATCAAATCTTAGAAATTCTCTCATCAAATAAGGCGAGAAATACCATTAAAATTTAGTGGTAGCAATCAGTCATTTGGGTCGCAGCGCGCTCGTCGCTGAAATATGCAGGGAAAAAATAAATTAAAACAAGTATTTTCACTACTGCCAAGTCTACTTTCCAGAAAATACAAGAAGTCGGAAATTGTACTTAAAACGTGGCAATTAAGCTGCGTTCGTACTACGAATAAAACTAGTTTTATATTTTCTTAAAACTAGGTGCAAAATTCCATGAATACAAAATTTATTAAGATTATATGCATTAAATTCAGAAATACGGAAATGACACGACTCCCTCTTAAATAGAACATAATCAACATTGCAACCTAGAATCATTATCTATCATGGGATAACAGTGAATTAATTACGTATGATAGGATTTAATAGAATGACGAAATCTCTTATTATTATCATTTTAAGTTTTGATTAGATTTTCATAAAATTTCAAATTACTCGACAAAAACTGAAACGATTATTTTTATTAAATTTCGAAGGGTTGAGTAGTTTTTTCTCTGTTTTATGCGGACAGACGGAAGGACGTGACGACGACTATATGTGATACGTATTTATATAATTACGAGCTATCATAAAAATCGTTGGGAATCACACTCTAGTTCATTCAAATGATCACGTCATCTTCTCTTCATCATTAATATAGAAATATGAAATTTTAAACTTAATTTTTAGACTCGTATGTAACACGCACTTTCAAAATTTGACAATTATTTCTGTGTAAAAAATGCGCTGTATACGCCGATTTATAGTGTAACACTATTTCACTACTAAGTTGTCAAGTTTACTTTTGTCATCAAAAATTACAGACGATGTGGTTCAAAGTAAAATTATATGTACTGTGTGGATGATGTAGAAAACTTGAGACATATTAAATTCAGCAAAATTCAAATTTTTAATAGTAATTTCAATAATAGTTGTATAAAGGTTAGTCTTCTTATGTGAAAATATATATATAATTTTAACCTGTACACACACGCACATATTGTTGTAACGTTAGCATACGCGTCGGATAAATCTCTCCCCATTTTGTCTCCCACTACATTTTTTGCTAAATACTTTTTAGAAACAAATGCATCAGTACTACGCTTATTTTATAGGACAAAAATATGCTTTTTATACTTATTTTCAGACTTTGAAGCAGTTTCTGCAAGTATCTCATTTTCTTTTAGAAAATATGGAAACGTTTGTTTTACACCTTAAAACATCAATTATTTTCAAAAATTGGTATCAAATGTATTTAATATCCTTTCACCAATATATACAAATAGCTTTTATGTTGTTCTTTCACTAAAATTATTTTAGTGAGTGTAATCTCATAACAATTGAACGTATCGAATTGAAACATTTGTAAACGCGCGGAATTATTTAATTCCAAGAGGTATATTTCTCACATCCTTGCGAACAAATTAAAGACATTCCTTCACCAATCCCTACCTGACCTTGACCTCCAAAGGCACAAGACAGTTCAGAAGTGTTTAACCCTTACCAGCGCGGAGTAATTCTGTTTATAAACTGATGAAATATTGGACTGACACCGCAATTTATAAACGAATGTATTAAAAAATACGAACTTTTTTCATGTACATTATAATAGGAAAATTTTAGTTAAATATTCTTGGTGCCATTTATCAGTTTTGGAATTAAAATTAGGTGTCCATTTTTCAGGACACTGCGCCGGAAAGGGTTAAACAAATGTATCAATTTGTTAGATGAAAAAAAAATGTGATTGGGGTGAAATTTATCCCAACTCGTGTGCTTACAGGTTAAATAAACAAGAATCTCAGTGAATTAAAAAATAAATAAATTATGTAATTTTTCAATTTTAAAACAAAATATCTTTTATTTTGTTTTGCGGGTGAAGGAACTAAAACCAGTCTCTCATGATAATAGCCTGGAAAGTTTCCATGTTTTATTTGTGTTTATGAGTCTAAGGAAATATCTTTTGATAATATGCCAGCGAAATGTTTTCAAATGCAAAAAATATAAAGTTCTTAAATGTATCTTTGTCAATCACTTCCTTTAGTAGGGTTAAAATAACTATAAACCAGTTTATTTTATGCGACCCTTTTTATTATAATAGATACTGCAAAAAATAAAATATTATGTTTTGCTTTCCTATCTTAACTTGACAATAGATGTAGGTTCAATTTATGAAACATCTAAATTTGCATGTTATTACTTTACATTGACAGCAAGTTGTCTTATGTTAGTTTTATTTCGAGAAAAAAAATGTCCTTTTTTTTAGTTTTTGTCTGACAACAGAATAAGGGGTGGGTAACGATAGACAAGCAGCTGAATGAAAAAAAAATCTGTACCTGTATCTAAATTTACATGTAATATGCATTATTAAATATATCTACGACTAATACCGATTCTGTACTTTATCACCAATATTAATTTTGAATAATTGTGAGAAAACAGGCGAGTATAATTGAGAAACAATGTTTGATAAATTTAAAATGTAAAAGAAAAATTTCAAAAAACTGAAAATGCTCTAAATATTTTTATCCACGAATACAATAAAACTTTAGAAATATATTTTAGAAATAAAATGTTAATAATAAAATTCCAAAATACATTATTAGAAACGTAATTAAAAATTAAACTATGTTTAAAGCAAATGAAAAATACTGCTAATGATTCAGATGTTTCGTTATATAACACCTTCAGAATTAAATCTTGTTAATTTATATTTTGAAAAACTCATCCCACATTGAACAATAGACACATTGAACAACATTTTAAGGATATAATTTTAGAAATAATGTGTAATTAAATGAAACGTTATTTATTATCTGAGCATCATTTTAAATTATAGTGTTCCAATACTGTATGATAAAATAATAAGGTATCATGTGGTAATAACGCCAGGGTGGGTAATAATGCCAAATGCTAATATTACGCGTAATTTTGAAGGAACCTGGGAAATGGCACCTACGGGTTCTTCGCAAAAGGGCTCTAAGTCATCCGAATCGCACAGAACCGCTGAAAGTTAATTTGTTACATTCGTAGTCCTTATCGCTGGAAGAAGCAAGTAAGAATCAACACCCGATTTAAAATTTGAGAAGTAAGTTCTGTGATCGGAAGACTATATATTTATTAGGAAATACTCTGTTTACTACTTAAATTTGTAGAGTATTTCATGTACTTTCAAAATTTTGTGAAAGATTTTGGATGTGTTCGCGAGGTAGTTTGTAGTTTAAAATATACTGCGAAATAAGTATATCGCCAACCATTGGCGTTATTACTCCGATTGAATCTTTACATTTCTGGAACTGCATCCGAAGAGGGTTTATTTTTTATTTTATGCACGAAAGAGCATTATTGTCATTGTTGAAAACCAAAAAGGATACAGAGAAATGTGTATGTCCTGAGTTCTGCTAATTTTTTCATGTCAGAAGAATAAAATATCAAATGATTATTACTGCATCCTGATATGGCAATTAATAGTAAGTAAGAGAAATTTGTCAATTTCTAGGGCTGCAGAGTTTGTATCGTTAGAATTGGACAATTTACATGCCATTATTCCATCTTATTTTATAGTTCTGTTTGCATGGCGTTACTATTGACATAAGTGGCTAATAATGCCAAATAGTCAAATAGTCAAAAAATCAACCGATTATATTTTATGAATACGCATCTGCTAAAATAGTCTTTCTTGTATACACAATCATGAAGTTGCTGTATCAAATCTTATGTTTGTTTGAAAAAAAAAAAAAAAGTCTAAAACTATGCCGTGAAAATTAGTAAAACCTTAACGTGGCGTTATTACCCAAGGACACCTTATCATAAAAATTCCTTAAATTAGATTTTTATAGGTACGTATTTTTTCGGGTTTTGATCAATAATTTATGAGCTGTACGTATATTATAAGTAATCGATTTTTAATTTTTTTTTAAATTTTTTATTTATTATGAGTTTTTTACACTAAATTATTTTTAATATATGTAGCTAAAGAGTTGTAATTTCGTTTATGGTAATTGCATGTTCTAAATGTAACATCCTACAAAAGTTATTAACACAGAAAAGATGTAGCGGACAATTTCGGCTATAAAAGGAGTGCTAGACAGTGCACTATTAAATGACAGCATCAAAAATGTTCCTAACTTTTTTAAGTAGTAGAGTTAAATTTTTAATAAAAATTAATGCTGCAGTATTCTTCAATTTTCCAATCATTTTATGCGCATTGTTTTCTGATACTACAAGACATCCACGTGATAATATTCTTTATGGATAATATATAAATCGAGATTATTTAATCACATTTTATTGGTAAGTATACTTAGTGCAAACTAGCAATACTGTAAAGTGGGATAACTGATACGGTATGGTGATACTTCGATCTATTTTTTTTTTTTTTTTTTTTTTTCTTCTTGGATCTAGTAAGTATCTTGTGAAATTTAACAATATTCTACAGTTAACAGAAGTTCGTAAAATAGTACAATAGTACAAAATAATAGCTTTAAAAAGTAAAAAAAAAAAAAAAATATATATATATACATTTTCATAAAAAAATCAAATTTTAACTATTTTTGGGGCGCTTCGTGCACCGCAAGGTATAAATGAATTTCATTAAAAAAAATTATATAAACTAACACAAATAAAAGGCAACTTTTGCACCACGCGCTAAAAGTAAATAAAAAAAAACATTCCAATACATTTATCTCCACCCCTTACATATATATATATATATATACATAAAACTATTGGATGTAATACATATAATAATATCGCCAATATACTTCTATTAAAAATTTTCAATCAAATTTATGTACTGACAATTACCACTGATAATACACATTTAATAAAAAGCAGCTATCAACTGGTCAATATTATGAAAAATATTAAATGTGTAAACAATATAACGACGTATGATTTCAAAGATCTTTTTAATAATATAGATTTTTTAGATCTGCATAATATTATAAATGCATTATTTAAAAAGTATCATCAAAAACTGGATTTACCATTTAATATAGATATAGCTTATTTTAAATCTTTAACAAATTTCATTATCTATAATAATTATATTTTGCAAGAAAACACATTATATTTACAGAACGTCGGTATAACACTAGGTGGATGTATTGTACATCCAGTTCATTATCAGACTTATATCACTCAGAACGTACTTTTACTAATAGAAATGTACATTTATATCGTTATATTGATGACATTTTAATTGCCACTGATCAAACTAATATTTCTCAATTTCTTGTAGATTATCCTTCTAATTTAGAATTAACGGAAAACCTCCTATCTAACAATACAATTAACTTTTTAGATCTTAAAATTACAATAAAAGAAAGCAAAACAATAACTAAACTATATGATAAACGTAATAAAATTAAATTCAAAGTTAATAGATTTACTAATTTTAAATCTTGTCTTCATGATTCTGTATACCGTAATATAATCATCAATCATTTATATTGAATAAAGTGTTTATGATCTTCTCATCTAATTAACAATAATATTAAAAAAATTAATTTATAATGCATTAAATAATGGTTTTCCAAAAAAATTCGTATATTATTTAATATATAATTAGTACATAAAAGATCTTAAAAAACAAATTAGCACATTGGTAAATAAAATTGCAAAAAAATATATAAAATAAGAAATAATTATAAAAATTAAAAATTGTAAAATAGTAATAAAAAATTATTAGAAGACTGTTGGGTGGGTAGATGTTACAGTTCGGAGAAGGGTGCCGTTGTTTGGATAATATGCAATGGTTAATTAAAAAAGGGGCATTTAATTTATAACTACGTTGCTAATACACATTTTATAATGGATGTTGATTCGATACTTTTATATGTATAATGATGTAGTTATATTTATCTATTTATCAATTCATATTAAATTTATTCATATTCATTAATATTTAATAAAGTTAACGATTAACTTGTATTTAATTTTTAGTCTACTCAGGACACTATCATATTAATTTCTCATAGTATACAATCTTAAATGAGAATAAAATGCATAATGTGTGTATTCGTTATACCTAATGCTATGACAGTAGAGTTTTTAATTTGGTAATATTTTTTCCTCTATCCTTTTTAATCTTATTTCATTTTTAACTTAATTGGTGTTCAATGGTTTATTTCCCGGTTTTATGTGTGTGGTAGTCCCAATTTCGTATTCTCTGGCTTTTTTATGACTAATATGAAGAAGAAACCACACATTTTATTTGTGGAACTTTAGGCATTTGGGACCTGAAGATTTTGTATAAGTTCTACAAATATCCATTTTTCTTTTCCTGCTTATTTTTTTTTTTTATGTCTGATGGTAATTTGTATTCACTTTTAATAGTCATACATACATATATATAATGTCATTTTATTCATAATTTCAGTTTTTATTGGTGGTCGGTAATGTTTATTTAAGGTTTATATATATATATTAAGAATCAAATAGTACTAGAATTACTTCAATAGCACAATTTGACAGTAATAGTAAATGCTTTTATTTAAACCACAATGAAATTATTAATATAAATCCCTTGTCACCATACTAAGTTTGAAATGAAAATGTAATTGACTGTAAATTTAACTTTTTATTAGTTGTAAATTAACAATAGATGTATGAGGCCGATGTATAATTGGGTTAATGCATTGATTATTGTGTGGCAAACTGACATTGGAAAAGAAATATGGTTTATATAACTTTTTAACCACCCTACATATATATCCATTTTTCAAATAGTTTAATTCCGTTTGTCACGTCCAATTTCTTGTATACCTCTTTCTTGCAACAACAAATGTTTTAGAAAAGGTCAAGAATTTATTGATATTAAATTAAAAGTTCTATCCAAAGTAGGTCAGAATGCTCATTTGCTTGGTAGAAGATGGAAATAAAGCTATCAGTCTAAATCATCCTGTATCAATCATTATTTAAAGAATGTTTCAGCTGAAACAGGATATCATGTTATGCATCATGTAACTTATTTAAAAGGATTTCAGTGTTACTGCAAAGTATACTTCGTTCAATAAAATACACTTATGACATTTAATGCCCATTGTTTAATAGAACTATTTGAAATAATATAAAGTGTTCCAAATATGTAACTTTAAGCATCCAAAAATTAAACTTGAAGGCAGAAGAAAGTAAAAATCATAATTTTTCAATAGCTCCTTTTTTACAAATATTTTTTATCTTTATTATTTCTATGATAGGTTAAATGCACGTATAAGATTTATTTTTATACTTAAAATATATATATTTTTTAAAATTGATATATATAGATGACGTTTAAGCAAAGGAATACGATTAAATCCGGGATTTAGAACTTAGCATTCTGTATTTTGGGTTTTTTTTTTTTTTTGTATTTTGTATTTTCTGAGACTGCAGATTTCATGACGTCAAATTTTCTTGAAAACATAAAGACGTGAAATACATTTTTTTAACAGTACTGACATGATGACAGGATGCATTCTTGTATAGGATGATTTTCTGAAAAATTCTAAAGTATGTTCAAAGTATGCTCGCTGTAATGTACTTTTAAATGTATGGTCAAATATAATATAATTCGTCCTCTAAAGTCATCGAAAATACAGCGAAAATCTTCAGTTTCTTTTAAGTATGTTATGGAATGAAATAATGTTTGTTTAGATTGAATATGGACTTGAATAAAGTTCAAATATAAATTTAAATTTCTTGTCCATGATATATTTTCGTAGCCTTGCCTTTTGAATTCTGTTATATTTATTTAAATATGAATACTTATAAAAAGCTGAATTTCATAAGAAAGTTTTATTTAATATCACAAATCGAAGTGTTAAATAAATTAATATATAATTTTAAAATATTTCATTTCAAAGCGTTTTCTGTTTTATGAAAATTGTATTTATTTTTTTTTTTAAATCTCACGATGGATATTAAATTAAAGTATAAGTTATTTGTCCTAAGAGTAAACTTTCTGACACCGGTATTTTCCTTAATTAAATAAAACTAACATTCTTCTAATTGGCATAAATATTTAAAACTAATAGACTAAATAAAAAACAATATATGAAAAATAAATTTATCTTAGATATAGTTAATAATGTCCTTTCAAATTTTATGAAGTACTACCTTCTGCTTTTATTTTAAGAATTATGAAGAAATTTTAAATTTATGTATTGTCCATGTGAATTAAAGTGACAACTATTTCAACATTTAGCAAATCATATATCGAAAGTAATTTTATTATATCTTAAACATCATGCCGTTTTAATTCTTTCTGAAGTGGCATGCATAAAAACAAAATAAAAATTGTGAACCTTTCAAAAGCATCTAAGAGTGAGTGCCTTAAAATTTCTACCACGAGAAAGTTATTGTCTCTAATATTAGAGATTTTGGAATATTTCAAGATTATTACTAGTTTCTTATCAAATACTGAAAAAATATATATTTTTTGTTTTTTATTGAATATCAATTGTTGCATTTCTAGGCAGAGAATTCGGATTTTATTTTTCTAGGTTAATTTGTACTGCCACTAAATATTGACATGATAGGGAAATTTACTTTTCATGCATTTAAGCCTGAATAGCATTAACATTACAAGAAAAACGGAAATATTTTGGAAATATGTGTAGCCCTTGTAACCTTAAGCACATTGTCTCGAGTATACTGCATAAAAATTGTAATATCAAAAATTATGAATAAACAACATGAATACTTAATTCACAATATATTTCTTTTACTAAATAGGTGCAATTACTAGGAAGTTTAAAAACATTTAAAACCATTCAAGATATTAAAACATTGGTGTCAGGAGATGTTAAAATCCCTAGCGCTTTCAACTGTACATTAACCGTCATCAGGGGAGCTGCTGTAGCATCAAAGACATAAACTAGATAAATATCAGAGGGTGAAATCAAAAACAACAAATAGGAGGGTGGGAAGGAAAAAAAATAAAGGAGTTGCTTTATAAGCAGGAAAAAAGAGTGAGGGGAGAAGGATTACCCAAAACCAAATTCACCAGTTACTCCAAGCATATTAAACCATATCCGTGATATATTACAAGATAGAACATTATTAAACGTTTCCTTGTCTATTGCCAAAATTTCCTGAGACTCTCTACTTATACAAATATTATATTGTGATGCATATGCAATGATTTATCCAATTTGGATATCAATATCGGAATCTTGATATAACTGGGATATTGCTGTGGATAATTTACCCTTTTGTATGTCGATCATATGTTCTATAATCATTTCCAATAATTTTCGAGTGGTCATGGCTACATAAGTATACGTTTTTGAACTGCTATTAACTTTAAAAGGGATAATATAAACTCCACATTTATCATATTTATCTATGGGATCAATCGTTCTGCGTACCAGATACCATTTTTCCGGTTTCTATAGCAACTCCCATACTCCCATAAAACAATTCAGCGATTTTAACTCCAGCGATTTTAACTGAGTGTATTTTCACCCCTTCCCAGTATTAAAAATGCACTTACCCTAATCCATTTTTCTGAGGGGTTATTTTCATTCCTTTTTGATAAGCTATTTTCACTATTGTTGCGACTAAATCAATAAGAAAAACGGAATGACTGTACTCCTTATTGACAAGTTATTTTTCAACCCTTTTTTGTCAAATTTAATAAGCAAAATAACTTATTTTCATAATTTTTTTATGTATATTTTTTAACATATATAACTGCCCAGTTTGCAAAAGGAATTATTTTTAAAACTCCACTTTGTATTGTTTTTTAATCCAGATGCAGACGAACCGAAACATTTTATTTAATTTCCAAAAGATAAATTAAGTAATAATAATAATAATAATAATAAAAAGATTGTTCGCGCCATACCAATACAAGATTTTTTTTCTCTTGTTAATATCCTGAAGGGCGTTGTTTTTACTTTTTCTTTCTTATTATGATTTTTTTTTCCTTTTTAGTATTGTCACATTATATATATAATTTCAACGTTATTAGTTTTAATCCGGAAAAGTGGGTTTCTTTATATATTTCTGATATTGTTATATATTCTTAATATATTTTGCTTATGATGCAGATAAACACATGACGCATGACATGATCCTTTTTTTTTTAGTTAAACTTTTGAATATGAATAGAGCGAAGTATAACACAAAAATAAAATTTCACAAAATCATAATTTAAAAATAAAGATCAAGCTAGTTATGTCATAAAATAAATTAATAATATTTTTTACTTATCTATTATTTTCTGATAATTATTTTAACTATCTTTTACATTTCCTATTATTTACATGATGCTGTGTCAATTAAAAATTAATAAACAAAGTGTAGCAGTGTACAATTTACTGAAACATTAAAAAAATAGAACATCACTGTTAAAAATTTTCCTGTGAAATTACAGAGAATCTACGGGTAATCCATTATTTTAAGTCTTATGTAGAATTACAGAGATTAGAAAAACAGAGATTCTGTTAAATAACAGAGAAGTTATTTGGTAAATTTACACAAGACTCTGTAAATTAACATCGTTAAAATACACAAGACTCTGTAAATTAACATCGTTAAAAATACGCAAGACTCTGTAAATTAATTTATTTTTTAATTAAAATAATTTAATTTAGCTTTTGAAATCACCGAATTTTAGAACTTCGAAGTATCTGAGATATTCAAGCAAATTTGAACTACTGTGCCATTACTATTTTTTTTACACAACTTGCTTCTGGCCGGCTTGAACCCGAGACCTCTGGGCAGGAGAAAAACATCTTACTGACTGCGCCATAGGAGCTGTTACTGCGGTGTATAAAGGATGTCCTTTATAATAAAGCGTGTAAAAATCTATTGTACTGGTGCTTTTCAAAAATTTCGCTTCAAATATATTCGTTAGCAAATTTCTTAAACGGTTTATTTTAATTTAGCTTGGACCAAAACATAATACCTATTATTTTTTTTAATCAAATTAAATTTTTTAATCCTTTATTTAAGGATTCATTTATCAAGAAATTGCTTCTTCTCAATAATTATCTTCTTTAATATCTGAAGATATATACTGGAATTTTTAAATAATAATAATGTGAAATTTAGATGTATTTTTTCATTAAAACTTGTTAAATATATTGGTAATTATAACATTTTTTGTAAAATATTTACAAAAATAATCAGAATAATTAACTAAAATTACTTTCAAGGTTATATCACAATTCTTATAAAAGCAATGTATTTAAATGTATTATGATTCTAACTAACTAAATGAATGAAAAAATAAATAAAATGAAAACAAGTGGGTAAGTGTGATCACAGATCGCACAGAGGGTTTCGTTTAATATTTCATTCAAAACACTTTATCCCTTTGAAAAATCTGTTAGTTTCACATTTCGCAACCAGGGGCGCACTCTATTCTAAACAAACCTCTATCCGAACGAAACTCCGTTTTATCTAGTACTATCTAGTTACTATCCGTAGATATATAAGTCGAGGCGATTGGGCCCATAGCACCCGAAATAAGTAGGCGCCTCTGGTGGTAAAAAGTGGAACTCAAATATGTAAGGCTATGGTGCATAATATGAAAGAATGGTCAAAGGGGTGTCGGCAAAAGTTGGAAAAGTGCTCCCCGGGTGAAAAGGACGGAGGTTAGAAAAATTGCTTAAAATACTCAAGTTAGAGCTCGGAGGAGTAAATAATATAAGACTTTTGGAACATTTTATTATTTGTCATGTAGTCTGAGGTATTCAGTCCAGAAGTCTGAGGTCGTATGCAAAAATTCATGTCTCCAACTTAATTAAAGGCTCTCTTAGAAAGAATTCCTTAAAATGCATAAGTGGTAGCTCAAAGGGTGAAACGTAAGACTTTTTCAAGATTTTATGATTTGCCGCGTGTCCTCGGGTGTTCTGCTATAAGTATGCAAAATTTCAAATCTCCAATTTAATAAGGGCTCAGTTAGACAGAATTGCTTAAAATACGCATGCGGAAGACCAAAGGGTTAAATGTACGACTTATTCAAAATTTTATGATTTGTCGCATGATGGTGTTCAGCTATAAATATGCAAAATTTCACGCCTCCAACCTAATTAGGGGCTCACTTAGAAAGAATTGTTTAAAATACATATGTGGGAGCCCAAAGGGTTAAATGTACGACTGTTTCAAAATTTTATGGTTTGTCATTTGATGTGAGGTGTTTATCTATAAGTATGCAAAATTTCACTCCTCCACCTAATTAAGGCTCACTTACAATGAATTGTTTAAAATACACATGTGGGAGACCAAAAGGTTAAATATGAAACTTTTTCAAAATTTTATAGTTTGTCGTTTGATGTGAGGTGTTCAGCTATAAGTGTGTAAAATTTCACGCCTCCAATCTAATTAGGGGCTCACTTAGAAAGGACTGTTTAAAATACACATGTGGGAGTCCAAAGGGTTAATTGTACGACTTTTTCAAAATTTTATGATTTATCGTTTGATGTGAGGTGCTCAGCTAAAGTATGAAAATTTTCACGCCTCCAACCTAATTAGAGGCTCACTTAGAAAGAATTGTTTAAAATACACATGTGGGAGCCCAAAGGGATAAATGTACGACTTTTTCAAAATTTTATGATTTATCGTTTGACATGAGGAGCTCGGCTATAAGTATGCAAAATTTCACACCTCCAACCTAATTAGGGGCCCACTTTGAAAGAATTGTTTAAAATACACATGGGGGAGCCCAAAGTTTTAAATGTACGACTTTTTCAAAATTTTATGATTTATTATTTGATATGAGGAGCTCGGCTATAAGTATGCAAAATTTCACGCCTCCAACCTAATTAGGGTCTTACTTTGAAAGAATTGTTTAAAATACACATGGGGGAGCCCAAAGGTTTAAATGTACGACTTTTTCAAAATTTTATGATTTGTCGTTTGATGTGAGGTGCTCAGCTATAAGTATGCAAAATTTCACGCCTCCACCTAATTAAGGCTCACTTACAATGAATTGTTTAAAATACACATGTGGGAGACCAAAAGGTTAAATGTACGACTTTTTCAAAATTTTATAGTTTGTCGTTTGATGTGAGGTGTTCAGCTATAAGTGTGTAAAATTTCACGCCTCCAATCTAATTAGGGGCTCACTTAGAAAGGACTGTTTAAAATACACATGTGGGAGTCCAAAGGGTTAAATGTACGACTTTTTCAAAATTTTATGTTTTATCGTTTGATGTGAGGTGCTCAGCTATAAGTATGAAAAATTTCACGCCTCCAACCTAATTAGAGGCTCACTTAGAAAGAATTGTTTAAAATACACATGTGGGAGCCCAAAGGGATAAATGTACGACTTTTTCAAAATTTTATCATTTATCGTTTGATGTGAGGAGCTCGGCTATAAGTATGCAAAATTTCACGCCTCCAACCTAATTAGGGGATCACTTTGAAAGAATTGTTTAAAAACACATGGGGGAGCCCAAAGGTTTAAATGTACGACTTTTTCAAAATTTTATGATTTATCCTTTGATATGAGGAGCTCGGCTATAAGTATGCAAAATTTCACGCCTCACACCTACTTAGGGGCTCACTTTGAAAGAATTGTTTAAAATACACATGTGGGAGCCCAATGGGATAAATGTACGACTTTTTCAAAATTTTATGATTTATCGTTTTATATGAGGAGCTCGACTATAAGTATGCAAAATTTCACGCCTCCAACCTAATTAGGGGCTCACTTTGAAAGAATTGTTTAAAATACACATGGAGGAGCCCAAAGGTTTAAATGTACGACTTTTTCAAAATTTTATGATTTGTCGTTTGATGTGAGGTGTTCAGCTATAAGTATGCAAAATTTCACTCCTCCAACCTAGTTAGGGGCTCACTTAGAAAGGATTGTTTAAAATACACATGTGAGACCCCAAAGGGTTAAATTTACAACTTTTTCAAAATTTTATGATTTATCGTTTGGTCTGAGGTGTTCAGCTATAAGTACGCAAAGTTTCACGCCTTCAACCTAATTAGGAGCTCACTTAGAAAAAATTGTTTAAAGTACACATTTGGGAGCCCAAAGGGTTAAATGTACAACTTTTTCAAAGTTTTATGATTTGTCGTAAGTCGTGTGGTGTTCAGCTGTAAGTATGCAGAATTTCAAGACTCCAACATGTATAGTTTCTGAGAACGGGCTCTGTGACGGACAGACAGACGGACAGACAGACAGACAGAGGAGCGGGACGAATAGGGTTTCGTCAGATGAACGAAACCCTAAAAATTGAAACTAAATTTTTTTCTTTAATAATTCTAATAAAATTGCAAAAGAATTTTAAACGTGTGTATTTGAATTACAAGTTTTAACAAAGCTGAAAATATTTTTAAATAAAAACATGGAAATCCCTACAGGGAATTAGATACAAGTTAAGAGAAATGTCTGTAAATCGATGACCGAGAAACTCAATCAAACGCATTTAACCGAGAACTAGTGTAAATTTTCAGAGAGTCTTGACCGAGAAACTTAATCGAATGCATTTAACCGAGAACTAGTGTAAATTTACAGAGAGTCTTGACCGAGAAACTCGATCTAATGCATTTAACCAAGAACTAGTGTAAATTTACAGAGAGTCTCGATTTTTTTTCTGTGATATTAGAGAAATTTTTAACAGTGCATATATAACAATTTAAGAATTTTTATTATCAGGGGTTGTATTCCGCAAATACTTCTGAGTGACATGAGCAAAGTATATTAATAATGAATAATATAAGGACAAAATGATATTTATTTAATAATTTAAATATCAATTAGCGTAATTTTACACAGTTTGAATACGAGAAAGCTACATGTCCAAACGCATTTTATTGATTGTAAAACAAATTTTAATAGTCATTACTGTTAATATGTAATAATATTTTAATCGTGTTTCGTGTAACGCTGAGCTTTGGCGCCTGAAACAAACAAAACAAAAAAAACCCCAAAAAAAAAACAATCAACTCCCTTTCAAACCTGTTCCTACCCTGCCAAACTAAATATCCTGTTTCACTAAATATCTTGCTTTACAACCAATAGGGAAGCTTCTTAAATCATTCTTTTAAAAATATTTTCGATTACTATCTGAAAAAGGGTGGTTTTTTTCATTCTACTCCGAAAAGGGTAATTTGGTAAACCAATTTTTTATGTAAAATGTCTTTTATTGATAAAACCGATACTCAGAAAGAATGAAAACACGCATAAACAAATTCGTTCTTTTATTGAGGTAATAATTCATTCTTTTGAATTAAGAGTGGATTTTCTTTGCTTTTCAAAATCCTATTTGTTGTTTTTGGTTTCACCCTCTGATATTTATCTAGAGTACGTATTTGATTCTACAGCAGATCCCTGATGACGGCTAATGTTTAGTTGAAAGCGCTAGGAATTTTAATATACTCTTGCACCAATGTTTTTAACATCTTGAATGGTTTAAATGTTTTTAAAATTTCTATGTACTTGCACCTATTTAGTAAAAGAAATGCATTGTGAATTAAGTATTCATGTTGTTTATTTATTTTATTAAGATGAATATGTCGTTTCAACTTGAGATATAGAGTTTGTATATATATATTATGAAAAAATTGCGACTGAGCTAATAAAAACTAGTTAATGTATAACACATCCACTAAAAATTATTTGTAAGAAGAGGCTGATTTTACATATAGTGCGCAAAAAATTAATTTAACCATAGAAATGATTGCAAAAATAATGATTTTGTTCAAAATGATTTTTTTTTTTTTATATCGGAGAACACAGAACTATGATTCCTTTTCGCACGGAATTTAGTACATTACAAAATTATAAATGAAAATTCACGGTTTACTATTTTTAATATAAGTCATATTATTATAATATAAACTGACACTTACCTTCTAAAAATCTCTATTATCTTCTTTGATATTTCACAAAGAAAATAAAACTTATCATCGCAAGAAGAAAAAATTCTAATACTGTTAATACTTTATATATTATATACAATAATGTATAGCAACTCATTGTACTTCTCCATGAAATGCCATAAATTAATAAGATGTCTTTACATGTCAATTATTTGGAAGGAAATAATATATTTAATGACCGTAGATATATAAATATAAAAAAAAAGTCTTACTTGACTGTAAGTCAACTAATGTTCACAAATGCCAAATAAAATAATTGTATTTTTTGCTTACATTTATTATAAAATAGGAATATTATCCACTTCATCTCTTAATAACAAAAGAGCAAATTTCTCATATGTCAAAGTAAATAGTGTTAATTTCCTGTGGTGTTTTGAGCAATTTTAATCTATAGAAGTTGGTACAACAGAATGAAAGAATGATTTAGTCATTTAATGAATGAATGTATTTTGTTATAACAAAAAAGATTTTTCGACATTCGATAGAATTATATTGTCGTTTAAACTAGCCTCCTTTATTAATATGTATGACAACATATATATTATTTACACTTTATTTTAATATTCAATATTGAATTTTAAATTTTATTTGAAAACCGATATATAAATCTTATTTTCGTGCATGTCTCTTTTCTTTATAAAATTATACAAATTGCGTATAATTATTTTGCTTTTAAAAACACAACTTCTGTGTGAATAACGTACGGTCTGTGTCTAGAAATGAAACGTTATAAACAATGCAACGTGCCCGCTGAAAAGAAAAAAAAAAAGCCCCAAAAATGCACATCTCTCGATTAAAAAAAAAGAAAAGAAAAGAAAAAACCTCTCATATAATGCGTTGTAACTACAGCTATAATTGAATTTATTGTGACGAGGATTTTTCTTGGATTATAATAAAAATTATTCCATATAAAAATGTGAAAATGTCAGTTTTATAGGTTAAAAACACTGAAGAAAACAGTTTTCAAATCGAATAATTTTTTGCAGCGTTATTTAATGCTGAAAACGATTACATTAGTCCAGTCACATAAGTTTTATAGTATTTAAAAATAAGTCAATTTAATCCTTTTTCCAGGCTAATTCAAGATGCGCAGTTTTCAATCTTTTTTTTAATTATTCTAATTATTTATTTTGTGTTTTCAATTTTTATTCTAAATTCCGTTATTTGAATAGAGATTTAATTCATACTTAAAATTAGCTAATTTTTTACTTACTAAATTTTATAGCAAAATTATTTTGCTGTTAAAAAAGAAAAAAATAATAATTAATAAAAATAATAAATGAATATTTAAAATAACTTTTTTAATAGCGAAATTTATATTCATTTTTCAACAGAAAATCTCGTTTAAACGTGAATATTAAAAAAGGGACAACTTTAAAAGAATTAAAATATTACGTCCGAATATTATTTAGTGGTAAAAACTACGCCATGTTTAAAACGATACATTTCAATATCTTTTAAAACAATTTTTAATAGCTTCATTATAAAACTCCGGGAGGAAATGGTCTTTTTAAAAGTTAATCCTATTATACAAGTGGCATTTCAAATATGTAATTATAATATATGCAATCAAAAATATAACTTAATCTTCCGTAAGCGAGTAAGGTTTAAAAAAAATCAAATTAGCCTATTTTTAAAAGCTTGTGATAACTAGACGGGGATTGGTGATGGTATTTTGTAAACGGTAATTTCCACTAATGTTTCAAAAGATCTTAAACAAAGCTGTGCCAAATGCCAATCCTTAAAATATTACTATATTAATTTATTAATGACTAGCAAACCCCGCGGCTTTGTTCACGTAAGATTTGAAATATGCCAAATGATATCTGCATGACTATTTTTTATTAGAAGAACACTTTTTAAATAATTTTAAAATTACAAATTAAGCCACAGTTTGACTAAACATCATTATAAAAGTACAATACACAGAAATGAGATTTTAATTAATTAGCAGAACCAAAACCAATTCCAATTAAATGATTTAGAAAGTATTTTGAGATTTTTATGCCCATTTCATACGCTCATTTCAGTATTCATTTGAAGTTTTGAATTTTTTAAAAACCATCTTAAGGAGGTAGGATACCTTTAAATCATCAAAATTTCAAATTTTTTAATACATATTTTGATTCCGTAATCATTTCTGTACAATATACTAAAAACCGCATAGTTTACTAATTATGGCTGTTTAAATTATTACTACATATTAAGACTACATAGGATAATAAAAATGAAATTTAGAAAATCAAAAAACCCGACTGCGTAAAAAGCGAACGAATTATTTCTCTTCAATGTGAAACAATTTTTTTTTTATTACATACCTATTTTTTTATTTTCTTGTATTGATGACATTTACGTTACGTTTAATTGTTAGTTCCTTTTTATAAACACTGTTTTGATAAGGCCTATAGATGTCTATGATGGTTAGAGTTGCAGTAAAGCTAGATATCCTACCTACACAACTTCCAGGTTGTGTAATATTTAAAAGGAGCTTCTGACTGTAAAACAGTCAATGAAACATCCTCTTTATTTTGAATGACCTATCCAATGATATGCCACTCAATAGGGTGCGTATTTTTTTTTCGTCTCTACCGCCATTTTGTACTTTACGGCCACCATTTTGAATGTATAAAAACAAAACCTATACTGTAACCATCGGACGATTAAGACGAATCGAGAGAGACTTCATTCATTAAAATCCATCCAGCCTTTGGGATGTTCGAGGGTATAAAAAATCCACATACCCAGATACTCGTGAAACACATAGCCCTTTTCTCAGTCGGGTAATTAAACTTTGCATCGCGTTTATTAAAAATCATGAATTTTGATACTACGCGCAGTGTTACTAAAAAACTATGCGTCGCAATCAAAAGAAATTTTTACCACGTATTCATTTCTGTATTATCTACATCTTAAGAACAGAAAAATGTAAAATTTTATTTTTTTCTCTTTTTGTACTTTGAAAATATTTTTCAAAAAGTGAATTTTTTTTTTTAATTTTTTGTTAATTTTTTAATGTAGTCAATATTATTTACAAATATTCTGGTTTTAGTATAAAGGTAACTCTTTTATGTATTTATTTTCACTAAAAATTTCTCTTTATATGTACATTTTCAGATTTTATCATGCGCGCAAGATTTTTTTCTCTTATTATCAAATATTTTTACACATATCATTTCAATATTTATTTATGGATTTACAAGTATGTATACTTTTAAATATAAATTTAGATATGTGCTTTATATTTAAATGAAGTTTGATTTTTATTTTTGACTTATTAGACAAGTTTTGAAGCTTGGAACATAGTGATATTTTTTACTTTTTCGACGTGTTCAAAGGTATCCTACCCCCCTTAGCAGATTTACATCTTAAAATTAACCATCATGGCAAATTCCAAGATTATTGTCTAACAGTCTCTATCTCTATGGTGTTAGTGGAACCGACATAAAATGCCGAAATAGAGTTGAAATAGAATGTCCAGAAAAATGTTGAAACGCAGACTGTCACCATTAATTTTCCAACATTAACTTTGAAATTTATTGGTGTTTCCTAATATTCTATAGAAAACGGAATTTATATGTTTTTAAAGGCTTTCTCGTTGTTCCTGCCAACCAGGTGGTAGTGACACCGGCATAAAATATATCCCGTATAGGATCAGATACTATCACTCTTGATTCGCAAGCAATAACTTCTATAATCGGTTTATTATTTCCTGATATTCCATAGAAATCGTAATTTAGGACACTTTTCGAATGCTTTTCGCCCCTTCCCTTCGCATCACCCCTTTTTAATTTCTAATTTATTTTTGACTGTTCTTAGAGGACATTTACTACCGTGCTATATTTAAAGTTTCTACCCTCTTCCGTACCGCAGAAATCGCAATTTAGAAAGTTTTTTGCTACTGCAGCCCTCGACATAAAATATATCTTACGTTTGAGCAAGTTCTACACCATCAATTTGAAACGATGATGTTTGAAATCGGTTCGTATTTCTTATGATTGCATAAAAATCATAATTTAGAACGCTTTTCGCTCACTTCATCCTTTTAAATTTGGTCATTTAAAATGTTAGACACTCTCAGTAACACAAAAAAAAACGCAGTTCAGAACATTTTTTGCTCTTATAACCCCCAGGTGGTAGTGGCAACAACGTAAAATATAGGCTATGTTGGAGCGGGAACTTTCACCATCAATTTTAAACAATTAGTGCTAAAATCGTTTTATATTTCCTGAGATTGCGTAGAAATCGTTATTTAGAACGTTTTTAGAACGCTTTTCGTTCATTTTCACCCCTTTTAAACTTCAAAATTTATAGGAACTCTTCTCAGAGTGTACACTGTAAAAAAAATCTGTAGTTCTACAGATGTAAAGTTACATGCTTACTAAACTTTCAGCTGCAACTGTACGAAAAAAGCTGCAAATCTACAAAACTAATTTTTGTAAAGCTACAAAAATCTGTAACTTTACAAATGAATCTGCTAAAATTTCAGTAATCTTACTAAACTTTTATTTGTAACCCTGGCTGCAGTTACATGAAAAGTTCTCGGAATCCCAGTTTCCAAAAAAATTCTTAGTAACCTTACAGATTTTTTGATTTTCGGAGCAAAAGTGTGTCTGTTACATGAAATTTTGTTGTTGCCGTTACATGAAAAGTTCTAGGAATCCAAGTTTCCTAGAAAAACTTTAGTAACTTCACAGATTTTTTTTTACAGTGTATGTATATCTCATAGGTAATTACCATGCCAAATTTTAAGTTGCTAGCCCCTTCAGTATAAAAAGAAAATCACAATTTAGACCGTATTTTAAAAATGCAACCACAAGGTGGAAGGTGGTTCGTCCATTTGCACCCCTTTTAACTTTCGAAATATTTTGGAAGTGTTCTTATAGATCGTTTATATCTTATAAGTAACAACCAAGTCCAGATTCAAGTTCCTAGCCCTTGATTAGAAAAAACGCAATTTAGATCGCTTTTGCTCCTTCCCCTCCATTGGGATAGTTTTGGTATCGTTTTAACACCATTATTTTTTAAATCGGTTCGGTACTCCCTGAGATTGCGTAGAAATCCCAATTTAGAAAGTTTTTAGAACGCTTTTTGCTCATTTTCATCCCTTTTAAATTTCGATTTTTTAGGAAATGTTCTTAGAGATCATTTGTATCTTATAAATAAATGCCCTGCCTAATTTTGAAGATTCTAGGTCCTTCAGTAACACAAAAATTCGCAATTTAGAACGTTTTTTGCTTCTGCAACCCCTAGGTGGTAGTGACACCGACATGAAATAGAGCCTACACTGTAAAAAAAAATCTGTAAAGTTACTAAACTTTTTCTAGGAAACTGGGATTCCAAGAAATTTTCCTGTAACAGCAACAAGAAAAAATCCTGTAACAGCGTCTGTTACAGGAATTTTTCTTGTTGCCGTTACATGAAAATTTCTTGGAATCCCAGTTTCCTAGAAAAGCTTTAGTAACTTTACAGATTTTTTTTTACAGTGTATGTTGGAGCAAAAGCTGTCATCATAAATTTCCAACCATTTTTTAAAAAAATAGGTTGGGTAGTTTTTGAGATTGCATAGAAATCGTCATATAGAACGTGTTTTAGAAATCTTTTCGCGCATTTTCACCCCCTTTAAGTTTCGATTTTTTTAAAGAAATGTTCTTAGAGATCCTTTATAATTTATAAGTAACTACCATTCCAAATTCCATGTATCTCGGCCTTTCAATAAGACAAAAATCGCAATTCCGAATGTTTTTTTTTTTTTTTATTTAATTGTCAAATAATTGTGTATTTCTATTAATTAAATCTTAAATTAATCTTATTTTGAGAGACTATAATTTTCTTTGTCCAATCAATATCTACTGAAAGCAGACCAAGACCATGGCACCAAAGAACAGGGATACATACTGAAAACGTTATTATTTATATGTAATGTCATCCATGCATTGTGACAAATAATGTTAATGGCGGAGCTACATTGATTATTTGTTGAATATATTGTGTATTAATTTACCTACGAGCTATGACTATATTTAATGAATCACATATATGAGAGCGTGAGTTTAAAAAAAAAAAAAAATCAATCAATCTTGTCTATTGGTGAACCTCCATCGAAAAAAAAAAAAAAAAAAAAAAAAAAACACATTATAATCTGCTAAGAAATCTAGTAAAATCTTGTATTTCTGGCAATGTAAAATTTTGGACTACAATGAAAAACAATGTTCGCAGTTTGTGGTTTTTCGCGATTTCCAAAAATTATTTTCTGGATACAGTGAGTTTTGAAACTCACGTCTTTATATGTATACTAATATATATATTAAACGAGAAAATTAAACTTTTTTTAATTCATACATACATCAAGCATCTAAGAACCAAGATTACAAACTTAAAGAGGTAGTACTGTGCAGCATGTCAAACAATTCGTCTATTGCAAACCATAGTCCATTTATTTCGACAAAAATACAGGATGCCTCATTCGATTAAAAAGTCAGGTTTTTGTTCATAAAATAAACACCAACGAATATATTCTATGTAAATTTTCAAAAACTTTGTATAAAATTAAATAAAGTGCTGGAAATGAACTGTGAGATGCTCTTTATCAATAAATGTAATGTCAATAAAACTGCGAACTATGACGCATATTTCAAATGACAAATTAAATTTTTTCATGAGGATATGTGACCAATTCCACGTCACCACATGAAAACTATGCATCAAAAAAATACCAGGAAGTTGAATAATGAGATACACTCACACATATCCGGCCATACACAAACATCAGCGTGTACTGCACTCCTGTGTTTAATATATCTCAAATAATGTATTTTGTATAGACATTTCTTCTACATATTAATTACAGAAAATATTTTTTAAATACTAAAAAACATTTCTGTGCACTAAAATTTATTATTCAGATTCTTCGAATTTTGTCTTTTGACTTGATTGGTTTACCGTCTATATATGCCATTAAAAATAATAATAATACTTCTAACATTACTCACTTTAACATTTCAAAGAAATAATTTTATAAATAAAACATAAAATCAATTAAACTGAAATACACCGTAAATTATTATTACAAAAAGTGTTATTAAATGTAGTATATTTATTTTTTTAAAGTTTGAGTTCGATCAACAAAATAGTAAATCAATTCTACCTTTTAAAAGATGGTTAACAAATGTTATATTTCAATATATTAAAGACATTTCTATGACATGTCTATAAATATTAGCCTTACAACATTTAAAAAGATGTATATTTTACTCTATAAAGGAACACTCTCAATTTTTCAAAATAATATTTTTATGTATCAGTTAACGAAATTAATCCTTTTATAGATTAATCAAGGGTATTTTTATTTTATTTTTTCAAAGCGTCGTATGTTTGAATCACTTAATAATCAAGTGAAATATATACATCATCTCAAAGAAGAAAAATTCTCAGAACTGAAAACAAGTAAAAATCAATTACTTTAATGCATTCATAGAAAATACTATTCAAAATTTCTAAACAAAAATTAAAAACAAAATCAATTAAGATAACTAACCAATAATGGTTTATCTAAAATAATTATCTTCTTCACACTTTAATGGGTCTTTTATATGAGATCGATTTTGTTTTTTTGCTCGTTCGGGAAAATGATAAATGAAATTTCTAAAGGAAAATACTGCGGAAGATATTAATATAACTCCTGTACTTTCTAATGAAGTATTATACTCCAAAAATAATGAATTAAATTTAAGGAAATATTTTTAAAGATACTTAAAATATATTCTTTCTAAAAATTATTATTGAAATGGTTTTCAAAAATCTATTAAAAGAAAATTTAATGGAATCTATTTTTCATTTTCAAAAGATGTTTAACATTATATATTTTTAACAGTTATATGAATTCTATATTTAAAATTATTATAGGTAAGCTTAAATTAAATTAATGAAAATGCAATACAAATTATTATCAACAACATTTATTTTGCATTTCATCCTTTTATTTATAAAGTTCAAAAGAACTGTACTTTATTTAATTTATAATTTTCGGTTAGGAACTTTCAGGAAAAAAAAACCCTTAAAAAACGAAATCGTGCAATTGTGACATCACAGTATTAAAAATATATATATATATGCCTTTTTATAAGAGTTTAATATATTTTGAAATACTTAAAAAATATATTTTTTTAACATAAGCCTAAGATTTTGACCTAACTTTTCAGACTTTTCACATGAATGATATAACTTTACTATGGGGCTAGAAAATTTGTATGCCCCCTATCATTATTTCTACTGACTTACTGAATATTCCACACGCGTATTTGTGTAATTCATTCCAAATTCTTTCTTAATTAATTTTTTATATCTAAAGTTCATGATTAGTACGTTCATACTATTTCTAGATATTAAGATGTCTCAGGACTCTTCAAATTGGAAAAAAGAAAAAAAAGAATAATTTTCAACATTTAATATCTTAAAATAAGTGTGATTTTAAAACACAATTTTTATTGGGATGAAAGACATAAGTGGTTTTTTTTTTATTTATTTCATGTATTTAAAAATTTTCAAGATGCAGAATTAGTATTTACAGGGGTTCCCAAATTGTCAGACATTTGTGGAGCAGAAACTTGGTGTAACAGATTACGCGCAGGAATAATAATACAAAAAAGAACTAGAATGAAATAATTTTGCACCTAAATATACTTCAGTTTGTATTTCTTGTCCTAAAACTAAGTAAATTTGTATTTAAGTCATTTTTATATTTTTAATAAGAATCTGTATTTAATACAAAATTTTGTAACTTTCAACGGTATAATATCCTAAAAGAGATTTTTTTAAGCAATAAATATGAAATTTTAGGTTCAGTTTATATAAACTAACATGGGACAGATGTTTTGAAAATTTAATGAAAGAATATTCAGACGTTTCTAACATATCCTGCGCGTTATGCCCAAAAACGTCATTTGGAGGAAAATGACTTCGAAGATTCGGAAACGCAGCTTCAGCTATTTAGGGAGTATAATTCTAAAAGCCATAATTTCTGTTCTAATTCGAATTTCAAGGAAACAATTATATAGAAATGTTCAGAAAGGATAGCAATTTAACATGAAAAAAAATTAAATTTCGAAAAATTCTATACTTTAAGAGTCTTGAGACCCCTTAAATTAGTATGAACCTCATCAAACTTGCTGTATTTTTAGGAATCTTGAGTATGTTAAAATTTAACATTCTATCGGATAAAATTGATGTCTATATTTTCGTTATTATTTTACTGCTGTTATTATCAGAGACGATCAATTGAGCACACTTGGTGTGTCTTAAAAGTTGTTTTTTAACATCCCTATAGTAGGAGTTATGTCCTAGAATCTGAAAATATTCAGAGATAGTAAAGTACAAATATATTACAATAGTCTATTATTCAATAAAGCAACATATTCAGACATTTTATAATCAAAATAGTAACACAAGTTACTTTGATTTTATAGTTAACTAGAGTGCATATAATTGACAAACTAACCTTTTAATTATCAGATAATTATGTGGTCATTATGTACTTTTTTCAAAGCAAAGTACAGTGGTTTTTGGCATGGGAGAAAAAAAAAAAAACATTACTAACATATTTCTTTGTTTGAATTTGTAACTGATGTTTATGTGTTAATTTTCGGCAAGCAAGTCTGGAAATAGTATTTTTTTTTAAACTTACCTTTAGAGAAAAAATGTATTGGAATTGAAAAGTTCGCGTATTATTAAATTAAACTTTAGTGATGAAATTATGAAATTATGAAATTATTATTTATTAGATTCACTTACAAAATATAAAACATTTCAATAGATGTCAACTACAATTCTGAAATTACGGAACGATTTAAGTGAAATTTTATCAGTAAAGTATAACCGTGTTTGAATTCAAAGTATTTGTTACCTTAGAATAGTAAATTTCCTTTTATTAGTATTCTTCAGAAAAATATACACAGTCTTTCTAAATAAATATTTTGCAAAATTGCAATTATTGCGTTTTGGTGATTAAAACATATTTTCACAAACAATTTGTATTTTTATTTTAACAAACACAGAAAAAGCCTTCTGAGATATTTTTTTTCACTATCAAACGATATCACAAATACCTTGTCTTCAAACAAGACAGATAATTAGCGAACTCTTTGTGCTCCATTCTTTAAGTCATTAATTTAGAATCTTTGTCACAAGCTATTAAAGTAGTTAGTCACAATTTTCATTTAAAGTATAATTGATTGTAATCGATTCCACAACTATAAAGGCTTTTATAATTTTCTATGGAGTTAAGAAGTTTCAAAGGATTTGAAATGAAACTTTTTTTATTATATTGCTAAAGTTTGTAATTTATATGATTAGTTATAATGTTTGTAAGATTTTTTTTAAATTGACAAATGTCAAATTTTAATCACTTTTATTTGTTATGTTTTTTTATTATTCTACACTATTATTTGATTATTTTATTTGCACATTTACATTAGGGTAACTTGAGGTGAGATGACCTGTTGTACAAGATGCCGTATTACGTAGTCTTCAAATGCACTGGCGATGAAAGGAAACGCTGTTCAGTTGTAAGGAAGAGGGTTCCCAGTGATACTTTAACTTCCAGTTGCATTCTTTTTTTAAAATTTTAAGTGGTACTTTGTATTGCTATTAAGTCTTAACACTTCTGGCACGTGCACAAAATCTTTTACGTGACTTCTTTATTTGCCTGTATAAGTCTTAGTTTAAACGCCAGAGAAATAAATCTGGTGTTTTTAGAGAGTACTGGTACCTGGTCTTTCTGAAAAGTATAAATAGTCACCGGTCTCCACTTCTTCACATCAGTAGGGACACCGGCGTCTTACCCAATACTTTGGGGCGAGTCGACGAAAATGTTTGGGGGTAAGATGCCGGTTGCTTTCCCTTGGGGTAAGATGCCGGTTATTTTCCATTGCCGTCAAACTCCTGGTTGTATATTCTTTATTTAAGTTACTCTTGGCTATTAACTAAGTTGTCAACAATTTTAATCTGATGATTTAAATCAATGATTAAATCGTGATTTTAATCAACTGATTAAAAAGCCCATTGATTAAAATTATAAAAATTATAAATGTTTAAAAAGACATAAAATAACATTAAAATCTAAGGTGAACATAATTTGAAAGATTAGGATTTGTATTCTGCCTTTTAAATAATTATTTAATAATTATTAATTTTAATCATTTTTAAAATTTTTATGTTAAATGCAGTTACAAGTAATTTTAATACATGTAAATATCGGTAGTATATAATATAGTTTTAGATAACTAGGTGTTTCTGATCCCCTACGAACAGTGCTCGCCAACTTCCATCCTGACACCACAGACTCTAAAAACAGGCTAATTTGAACTGTTTTAAAAAGATTACGGAAGATAAAATCGTAATTAAACGACTAGTGGCGATCTCCTGTAATTAAGTTTCCATTCATTTCACTTTGGTCGAGTGATTTTAAGACATAATCAATTGCTGTCGAATGAGCTAACTGCTACTTTCGTGATTGATTAAATAAGATCAACACAACAAATTAAAGTTAGCTTGTATAAAATCGCTAACTAAACAATTTTATAAAGACGCTATACGAAATTTATTTTAAAGTAGACATTTTAAATGTATCGCTTTAAATATGACGTATTTTTTTTCTCATTTTAATATTAAAAAATATATATAATTTTAAAGGCCTATAAAAGCAAAGTTAAATTGGTGTGACAATAGCAACTGCGAATTTCCAGGTGTCTCAAGCCTTTCCAAAAATGAATTAGATATGAAGTCAAAGAGTAGAAATGCAGAATATTCAACTGACGATGATATAGATGATGAATATTTTCCCCTTCCAGTATTCTAAACACGTTTTTTTTTTTTTTTTTTTTTTTTTTTTAAGGAATAATAATGATTGTTCAAAGTGTCTAGCAAAGTGCAATAAAACCTCGGGAAATTATGATGGGATCAAGTGCATTCAGTGAAACTGTTGGTTATATAAAAGTTGCTCAAAGTTCCTAAACAAATGTGCAGTTTGTGGAAGACCTGATATATTCCTAAAAAGAACAAAGGGACTTATGAAAAACATTAAAAAAAAGTTTGATTCTAAAGATCTTTATCAGAGTGGCTTTACCGTAGTTAAACTTGTTATAATGTTTAAAAATAGACATACTTAAGAGCCATAATTCTTTTAAATGTTAACATATATAATGTATATAATGCATAGTATAATGTATAGAACATATTATATTAAATAAATGTTACACAACCAAATAAAATAACGCAACATAAATAATTATATAACAAATGAATATTAGTTTGTTCTTTTATTATATTGGCAATGTTTGTTACATTCATATTTTTGTAAGTTCCTAACAGAATATAGTAAGTTTCAAATGTAAGTTAACAACTTTAGTATGTCTAAAATATTAAAGTTACTTTTTATATTATTTAATATTAAAGTTACTTTTTACATCCTTGTCTTTCTTATTCGCATCTCCATTTGTATACGTCCCCAAACTATGCTGATAAATTTGAAGGCATACTTCTCAGTTAATATTGGTCGTACAGATACGGAACTTTTTGTTTTTGCAGTACTTTTGAATAGACAAAACATCCCTAAATATAAGTATATGGACCTATAGGCTGTATAAAAATTTAGATTCTGTAATTCTTCACTAAATTGTTTTTTTTCGGTTCAAACTTATTTATCTTAACTCTGCCCCTAACTTTGGCCACTTTTGTAACTGGAATCATGCATCTACGACCAAATGTTGCGAAAATAAAGGTCGGTTTGGTAATACGCGGACACCCCGTATATATATGTGTGTGGTCAGTGTTATGAATTGAAGCTAAATTTATTAATTTATTAATTTAATTTTAGTATTGGAAATAGATGATGATTTGTAATTATATAATGGATATATATTTACACATACACATATATATATATATATATATATATATATCACGGTTGGAGCACGCGGTTGGTCCCCTGTGGAAAACATACCCAGATCGACCCTAATCCAGGGGTCGCATTTTATAGGGAAAATTTTATTGTACCTACCTGAATCCTTAATCAGTATTCTTCATGATTAGTTTATTTAAAATATGGTGTAGAAAGGTATGATGAAGATATTATTTTCAAAATAGTGGTAGAAAAAATAACATTTTCCCTATAGAATGCGACTCTTGATAATCCAGTAATCGCGTTCCTCTGACTGATAGAGCATTGAGACGTATAACGTGGGTAGTAAATAAACAGGTTTATGTACAAATAATGCATAATTTCTCTGAGCTTTTAATTTTAGTTTCCTAATAGCCTTAATGCGTTATTTTTTTATAGCTGCAAGATATCCTCGGAAGACAATTTTTGGTAATATGTTTTCCTGTATCAAAACCGCATCTTTCACATGAGATTTTGCTACATTTCGCCCAGTAGATTCTCTGTTAGTAATTTCAAACAGTTGGTCTATTACACAGAATTTGGCCAAACATGTGTTCACTCAGCATTTTGGATTTCCATATATTTTGCATTTTTATACCTATAGAAATATATGTAAAATGTATTTTCAGCATTGCAAGCAGTAAAATACTTATTTTTGTTAAAAATATCGCTTTCAAAACTAAATGTACTTAATTAATTCAAGAGAATAGATGCGGTAATACGAATTTTAAAACATTAAATTAAAATTTTGAAATAAATTAAAATGAATAATAAATTTAAATTAAATAAATTTAAAATTTAGCAAATTAAATAAAACGTTAAACAAGTTAATATTACAGAAAAAATAGAAAACGTCTCAAATTCAACATTCACATGAAGTTTCACTTGTTTTGACACATTTTATTCCGAAAAATTATGTGTTTCTACAAAGTGATCTTAACTTTTAGTATTCTTATACATATACCTTAAATTGAAACGAAAAACCTTAATATGCTGCAGTTATAACTGACATAGCGAATTCTTTCTACCCCATCGCATATATGGTTGATTTTCATACATTATTTGCAGAAAATAAATAAATATTTTTCCGCTAAAGAAAAATTTAAGTATTTGTATACGTATAAAATTACCTAATGAAACTCAAAACTTGCCAATGAGGTAAAATATACTACATTCGAATCTCGTTAACATGAACAAACTTAACGAGAATAACCTTTAACATGAATTCTTCTCACAATCTATGTCAAAGTGAAGACAAAGATTTAGTTACAGAAACACGGACAGCAATCCAATCCCCTTGAGGTTTACGTAAACGATGTTCGTTATATATATATATATATAAATTACCGCTTTAATGAAAAATATTTCGCATTAATAATGCAGCACGACAAAGTCTGTCGAGGGATAATGAGTTTTTATATATAAATATTTAATTACAAAATGATATATTTTTAAAATTCCTCCCCATCTCTATCACGAGGAGCAAATTTTAACTGTGTTTTCTTTTTTGTGAGTATATGTTGAAAATTAATCTTAAACAGGGGTTCACGGAAGTATAGATTCAGGGGTTGTCGGGGGTAGGGTACCCATGTATTTGGGTATCCTCCTTCGAATTTTTAACATAACATTTTTTATTTTCGATTTTGTAAGGCAAAGTGTAACTTATTCTTTAGCACTAACCGGGAATATTTAAACAATAAGAGAAAGAGGAACTAACAATTTTGAGTTAGGAACAGTTTTACTAGAAATAAAGTTAATTTTTAGTTTTGTGTTTCTTTTACATGTTAAAATGTTATTTTAAACGGGGGAGTAGGGGAATGGTTATTTTCAAGGAAAGGGTCTTTGGGGAATCCCAACCACCTGTCAGGATTTTGTTCTTTTCCTGATATTCATAAAACATAGTATAATATACTATATTTGATTTACATAAAAAAAAAAAAAAAAAAAAAAAAAAAAAAACTAAGCACTGAGAGAAAATGTCACTAACATTTTGTGAGGTGGTGGTTTTTCGCAGTCACCATTCATCCCTCTTGAAATTTAATTGTCAGTTCTGTTTTTTAATTTATGTGTTTAAAATTTCTTTTAAACTAGTCGTTCAACACAATGTTGAATTCGGGATTGGGACGGCAAAGACACCGATCCCCCTTCCCATTTGAATGATATCCAAGTATTATTATTTTTAATGCTCAAACACTACAAATACCATAATCTCTACACACAGAGATAGAGCTTCGTAAGACTCTTCCTCTGAAAAATATCTAGAATCAACATTGATAATGTGGCAGAATGCCATCATGACAACACAAATTATTGCTTAAAATTTCCTTTTTGAAAAGCGCCGATAGAGCTGGATTTCTAATCACGCGATCTTGTTACACTCAAGCCGTCAAACGCCGATAGAAAATTGTTTTTCTAAAATACCGAACACGAGTTTCTTTGAAAAAATGCTTAATTTAACATATTTTGCGTTTATGTTCTACCAATAATAATAATAAATAAACGCGGCCAAGGATTCATTCCACAAGCATATATTTAATAATCTTGTACTCCCTTGAATTTCGTTTTGTGATATACAGATCTCTTTAATGCTTTTTTAAAAGAAATATTAAAATTTATATCCAAGGGAATTAGGAAGCAAAAGCAAATTGCCCACATGTTTTTTTTTTTTTTCCTTCTCCTTCTTTCTATACAGCCATGTCTGGGGGAAAAATTGAATCTGAATTAGATACGATAATATTCTATAAGAAAACTATATGAAATCTTCAACTAAAACATTCGTACTACCTGCGTTAGAAGAAGATTTCATTTTTCTTCAAAATAAGTGAAGTGATCTTATTAAACTCTGTTGTCATGGAAGGTAACTTTACGCAATACACTTATTGAAATAAATGTGATGAAACACTTAAAAAAACTTACACCTGCTTTATTTGTTCAAGAAAATATGCAGTTTCCTTTTCTTTCAAAATACCTGTATGTTCTTGAAAATACCTGAAAGATATACGAAAAGGTGTTTTGCATATTTTTGGGGGTTTATTTTTTGAGGGGGGGGGGATTAAATAAATAAGTTACTGATATCACGACTCCAAAATAGATGCATTATGTAAGACAGAAAACTGTGTAGTTATTCTGTGTAATTCAACTTATATTTAAAGGCTCAAAATTCATGTAATTTTTAATAAATATTGAATTTGTACTAATGTCTAATATTTCAATTATATATATATATATATATATATATATATATATATATATGCGTTTGAAATTTTGAGAACCTATTATTGTATGACTACTTTGGATGAATTCTTAGCATTATGCATTTAAAAACAATAAATAATGTTTGGTAAAATGTTTAATCTTACACCCATTTTCTATATCTCTTATTAAAATATATTTAACAATCTCAATGAATAGTAGAACACACCATTTTACTTCAGCTTTAGAATTTGATTCACGTAGAAAACTGTTTTGCATTATATTAAAACACATTTAATATACTGGGTAATGATTAAAGTATTAATGACAATCGATTTAATTCTATCTAAGAACATATAATTTGCCTAGTCCAATGTTTCATTCAAAAAATTTGCGCTTTGTATTTCCGTAAATTTTCTTAAGTTATGTATACCGTAAAGAGTACGGGATTCTATTTAAAATGAATTTAAATTCAGAACTTGAAATTGACGGAATTCACTTTGAATTTTACAAATGTTTAGTTACTTTTTTAATTACTTATTTAACTTAAGTTATTTCAACTTTCGTAGTAGATACTATTTCAAACTCTTGTTAGATACAATACAAAATTTTATATGGATTTTAAAACACTTTTCAATTAATCCATTTATGTCTAGCTTCCCATTTTTTGAACACTTCAAATTTAATATTTTTTTTATAATTAGGGGGCACGGCAGTGCCCCTGCCAAGTCGAGAAAGCACAGCCGTAAGCATCCTTTTCTGGAAGGAACTCAGGGTACTTTTGACAGCCCTATATCCCTTCGCTAGAATTTCCCAGGAACTTGAAACATTGTTTTTCTAAAAGTACTCTTCAAACCGAAGCAAATGGTAAAATTTCAGCGTTTCCATCTTTTCTAGTTCAGAAAATATATGAACTCAAAGTTTCGCTTTTTCGACACTGACTGACTCACCGATCATCAAAAATCAGAGGTACATCCTGTAGCCCTAGAAACTTGAAATTTTTGTAAGAAGGTAGTATTTGGGATACAAAGAAAGGAAAAATTAAAAAATTTGGAAAATTCGAAAAAAAAATCGAAAATCTTTCATTTTCCGTAATCGGAACTGTTGCCAATACTGTTGCTCACTGATTATCAACATGATAAAACGCAGTTTGTCAACTAAACCATCGGTTTTTCAACTATACTAAATCGAGCACGAAATAGCTGGGTCCTGAATACAGTAAAATTCGTTTTAATTGACTAGAACAAATAAAGGTACTACTTGATTATCCCGTCAACCGAAAAACTATCGCCAAACTATAAGATTAAACGCTAATAATGGATGATCGTAAATGTCGCATTCACTTGACATTAAACACCATACAAGTTGTTTGTTACGTCATCAAATGATTTTTAATTCGACTTTTTACTTGTAGTTTCATTAAGGTTTTATTAATTTATTTGTTTTTTCGTCATTTAAAATAAAAATACGGCAATTTGTATAATTTGGCGAATTGTTTGGCGAAATTGATCGACGGGATAATCAAATAGGGCACAGATGTCATATTCGCCCCATATTGGTGCGATTTTTTTCTGACGCCAATGTCATATACGCAATGTATACTGAACCGGCGCCAAAGTGTCGTTATTTTGCTTGATATGGTAACCCGGATGTTGTTTATGCTGTTGATGTTTTCGCCGAATCAGCGTCGGAAAAAAAACGCGCCAATATGGGGCGAATATGACATCTGTGCCTCAAATAGTACGCAAATAAAATTAATTTATTTTACCAAACGTTAATTTAGTGCATTTAAATATTTTATAAACATTCTGCAAATATGCTAACATTTCTTGATAGATAGCAGCTCTTATACTTTTGCTATATTTAGCATCACTACCATATTATTTTAAACATCGCTATAGTTTGATGCAATGTCAATAGACCATGGCGCAAAATTAGCAGCAGTTTTAAAAGCAAGAGAATTTTGCTGTCAAACTTACCTCATATTTACAAAATAGCTCACATTTGTTGCCAAACTATTGACGTAGACGTAGACAACAATTGTTGAAGAATAATAAATTCAATGTTTATAAAACATGGAGAGTGGCACTCAGGATATGACTAACATAATCACATACGTAAAAAAAAGTTTATTTTTTTTAATGGCAATACAAACTCCCCTGTGATGTATAATTTTTTAAATATGTTTTTGGGGTACTCAAATTATCGATTTGGAATTCAAAATCAAAATTCTACATTCCCCTCTCTCCAGAAAAAATGACATATTGAAAAGAAGTCAATTATTTTTATATTTAAAACTTAAACATTATCACTTTTGCACCACTATGATGTCATTTTCTCTGACTTTTCACTTTCAACCGTGCTAAGACTACGAGTGGTAGATATGAATATTCAGTTAACAACCGTTAGTGGACTTCCAAGGGAGGCCATTTTTAATCTGTAATTGAAATCCGCAATAAACGATGCCTTTGACATTAATTAAATATGATGGGGAAATTAAGCTGTTCGCATTAACCGGAGATACGTCTTAAGAGGAGACGCATTAATAAAAATTCCGCTAAATTCTCCGCAACTTATTGATGTTTTGCGGATAGTATCTATCACATTTCTACATTTACTAAAACAAAATAAATATTTAAAAAAAAAAAAAAAAAAAAACTATCGAGCTATGCTTGGTCTACTGTGTACTAAAATCATTTAAATAATAAAATTATTACGATTAACTTTAAATTCGAAAGTATGAAGGATTGAAACTTTTGTGTAAAATTCTTTCACCTACTTGTTTCTAAAAATAACTTGATTGTAAGTGTTACATATCGAAAAGAGGAATAACTGAATTTCAAATTTTGGCGACACAGTTTTTTATTGTGTAAAATTTAAATTCTAGATGTCAGTGTGCATCTGCAAAATTGCTGAAAAGACGCGGTAACGAAGGGAAACGCGAAATTGTATGATATTCCAACGAAAGACATTGTTGATCGAAGAAAGTTTGAAAGGAAAAAACTGAAAGTTATATTTTGATCACAGCGAAGAAAGTCCTCATCGAGTAGTTCCTACATCTGGAGATCGTTCGTATCTGTTTCATCTATATTTTCTTTTCTGTGCTAGGTAACATAGCCTAGTCGTATGATATCAGATGTGCTCTAGTTGAGTATGTGGTTGCGCACTGGGATTAGCTTCTTAGGAGGTCACTTTGACGTTCTACTTCCTCTTCTTAACAGCTAGCAATAATCTATTATTTTTCCAAATGAATACCTATCACAGAGAGAAATCAACTAGAGAAAAAAATTAGAAGACCTATTGAGGCCTAAAGGGGAAGGCCTAATCGTTCCGAGAAATCACGTTCTCAACAGCTCCAAGAAGCTAGAGCTCTCTATCGTCAAAACCATTTTCGAAAACAAAAACACACATTAAAACGTTACAACGATTCACACTCTGAAATGGGAAGACGTAGCTCGCTAAGAAGTCGCGCGCTCTTCTGTTGCCCACCCTGGTATGAATATTGGAGCTTACTGACGAAAATGGTCTAGAGGTAAGCTACAGTTTAAAATAAACACTTTAGAAAACATTACGAGAACTATAACTAAAATAATGGGAAATAGACTGGAAGCAGACAAAGTTATAAAATGGACTCTGCACAGTAGAATTAACTTTGGAGGACTTTGATTGAACAGCTGATAAATTGAAACAAAAACTAATATAGTTATTAGAAAATTTGAATGAATGAATTTCAAACAGTAGCACACATGCCAATTCGCTTTTCTAGGAAAAGCGGAACATCAAAGCAATCAGGAGCCATAAAGTCTATGAAGTTAAAGATAGTGTAATTAAAATCGACGCTACTGGAAAAGCTTTCTTTGGCTTTCTCCTTACAAAAAGAAGTGAAATCCCATCAAAAACATCTCATGTAAAAAAAAAGCCAAGTCTCCTGACTCTTTGAACGTAAAAAGTTCTGAGATCATGTGTAGAGCCAAGCTTAGCTCTCTTATTAACTCTGATATTTTAATTCACAAATTACTTCTAGTCTCTACGCCTTTAGTAAATGATTATTTTGTGACTTGGCAATTACGCAGCACAGGACAGTTATTACGTAAACACTTTACTTATGTTTTGAATTGGGATTAGATTATTTGATTTAGGCTGAATATGAACACGAGGGATAGAAGAAGCCTGAAGGAGGGATGCACCGATTGGGGGTGTTTGTAAAAGAGGGGTCTGGCTCGTATTCACGTTACATAGGAAGAAAATCACCCAAAACTCCGGACATCAAGTTTGACCAGTAGAGAGTTTTCGCATCCGGGCTTACAATGTAATGTAAAATTATTTCCATGCTACAAATACATATATGTTCAGTGCTCTTATAGAAAATATTTTATGCAAAACTTTATAAATAAACGTTAATATTAAAATGTAAACAACAGCCTTACATTCTCGTGCTGCGTCATTGCCAAGTCACAAAATAATCATTTACTAAAGGTGTAGAGACTAGAAGTAATTTGTGAATTAAAATATCAGAGTTAATAAGAGAACTAAACTTGGCTATACACATGATCTCAGAACTTTTTACGATCAAAGAGTCAGGAGACTTGGCTTTTTTTACATGAGATGTTTTTGATGGGATTTTCTTCTTCTTCACAACATGCAAATTGTATGAAATAATTGTCGATAAAGGTCTTTATCTATTACCGAGAGATCATTGCATAAGATTGATATTTATTTGCTTAAATGAAGGAATTTTTTCGGTGTTTATACATTTTTTTTTTATTTTTCAAGTTAACGAAATATGAAAGGTCAGTTGATCTGTATTTTTTG
Organism: Maratus speciosus; assembly: GCA_963932465.1. Lineage (NCBI taxonomy): Eukaryota > Metazoa > Arthropoda > Arachnida > Araneae > Salticidae > Maratus > Maratus speciosus. Next base: position 372,891,008 of record OZ010788.1, on the reverse strand, counting down.
TATCAAAGATCCAAATAGATAAGTCATAATCTTATCTTGTAGACTTCTTTGAAATACGTATTTTTAAAAATTGAGGAATTATATGTTCAAGCCTATTTTTTATGCATGTTTGTAACGTACAAAATATAGAGCGCTAGACGCAAATGGGTACATATTTCTATTAGCCATTTAGGATACAGTTATTCATGTAAACTCCTTTTTAAGATGATTTTGAAATAAATTGTTTTTTAGCCTCAAATACGATTGTTATTAATTTATTATTAATTATACTTATAATGTTATTAGACTCTCTAAAAAAAATAAATATATTTTAATGGTTCATAAAAATACTAATTATAGTATGTAATATACAATTTAAAGGCTTATTTTATATAAATGTAGAGAACACATGTAATTATGCATTTTTCCACATATGGATATTCCCATATTTAGCAAGTTTACATTTTCTTAAATACATACAAAAATATTTTAGCGTATTTCTTTTTAGTATTTTTACAGTTCATTTTGCAACGTTTTACTGTGCTTTTACCAACAAATTTGAGAAAACAATAATTGACGCATAAATGGGTTAATATTGAATATTAACATTCGCAATTTTAAATAGCTTCAGTTGGAAAAAGGTTGCATAATATAAAAAACATATTTGTCTAGATAATGGGAAAAAATCAATTTTAGTTTGAAGTATAATTAATTAGAACCTTTATTCATGAGGTTTTAAGTGCACGAATTATTTATTTTGGCAAGAGCGAAACATTATCAATTGTATCCACATGAGCAAACAATTATTTGATCGTCGAATATTTGATAAGCGGACAAAAATCATGGTACTTATTACATTGAATTCAAGTACTAATATATTAATTATTCATAAATGAAAAATGTGGAAATAAAGACACCGGCTTTTCAGCAATAATAATATTATTAGTATACTTCTGACTGAATTCATTATTAAAAAAAAAAAAAAAAAAAAAAAAAAAAAAAATACTTTTTAAAGATTCAAAATAATTTACAGTGTGTGCGCGGCAGATAGCTCTCGTGTTAAGATTATTAAAGGCATGATTACGTTGTCTCAAGTGAAATACTATGACAAAGGGACAAAATTGCATTTTTTAAAAGTAATGATCATTCTGAAAGATGCTGCTTACTCCATCAATAATGTGAGAATTTTCTGCATTGTTAATAGCAAATTTCATATTAAAATCTACTTCGGTTCTACCTTCATAGAGGATACCAAATTGGGAGCGGAACATTGTATACTGAACAACACGAAACAGCGATAATTAATGGAAAATAATTCTATTACAAATGTAATTTTGTAACAATCATCGAATACATAAACCCACATGGCGAGAAATGCCATCTTATTCGGAGTGTTGTCTATTTCAAAAATGACGCACACTGTAAGAAAAAACGACTTTTTTACAGTACAAAGTACTGCTCATCTCGCGCACAAACTCGATCACAGTGAATGTGATGTATCTTTCTTTGGTTTCCTGACTATATTAACTTGGAAAATACAGTAGTTGCGTAAAATTAACAGCACAATGTGCTGGCAATTTGGACGCCAACAGTTTGTGCTGTAAAAAAAAAAAAAAAAAAAAAAAAAAAAAAAAAATGCGTCCAAATTGCCAGCACATTGTGCTGTTAATTTTACGCAACTACTGTAATTTGTAATTTGCATGTTAATATAGTCAGGAAACCAAAGAAAGATACAGCACATTCACTGTGATCGAGTTTGTTTTGGCAAATCTACAGATTTTTTTTTTTTTCCCAGTGCAGTATATCAGTATTGTTGCATAAGGACTAACCGGTATTGTAAGAACTGTTAGACATTTGAAAATCATAAAAAAAAAGAATGGAGTAGGATGGAATAGCGACTGCTGCTGAATAATGATTACAGAGATAGCGCATTAAGGAGATGTTGATATCGCCAATTCGCGTACTTTAATTAAAAGTATTGCAAAGTATAATAATAAAAAGTAACACAGAATCTAAAGTTCTCAATAATTTTAAACAAGAATCTCAGTCTGTTACTCAACAGCGACTGCAGTTCTTTAAGACAGACATCAATATAAATGACGTAATGTTGTTTTTTTATCTTCAAGTCCTCGAAAAAAACACGGTCATTATTACTTTTTAATATAGTGAGCATTAAAAAGGACGCTATGTCTTTTTTTATATTATTTCACTTGAAAAGTAAAAATTTAATAAAAATCATTAGTATCATACATCATCTCGCTTATTTTTGCTAAATGGAATTTTTAAGTGTTCTCGATTATACGAATACAATATATTAAAATAGAAATCAACAATTTGATAATATTTGCATTAGAATGGCAGATATTGTCATTTGTTTTTTTTTTTTTTTTAATTACAAAGGACCAAACATTCCAAACATTCGTTCTAAAGTTCAATTTAATTAAAAAATACAATTTATTAGATTTAATTAAAAATATTTATAAACGTACTAGTAAGACGTCTTAATAGCATTATAAACAATTGAGCTCGTTTTATGATACATTTTCCTTTAATTTTGTCAAGGATATTGACTTTCGTTATCGTTTCATAAAACTAATCAAACGGATTTCATGAATCAGATTCCCTTTTTCTTCATAATTATTTTTGCTATAATAGTTTTGGGATGTTTTCGTTTCAGTTATTCCGAGAATATTGATCTAACAACAAAAACAAAAATAGTCGGTTAATGAGATTTTTTTTCCAGTTGAATATATATTTTAATTAAATTTATATGCGTAGAGTGTTTCTTTACAAGATCATGTGGAAATGTTTCTTTCACAGAAATAAATTAAAAATGCTTAGAGTGCTGTAATTTTTAGACATAAATTATTTTATGTAAACATTTGTAAAACATCATTATATAATAGGTAAGATTTATGTTGTATTTTTAAAAATCGGACACCGTTCAGAAGAATACTGCAACGAAAAATCACGTGACCGACTTTTAAAATAAATACATAATAGAAATAAAACTGTTAGTGAAATTAGCGCCCCTACCCCCTTTTCTCAGATATTTCACGCACCAATCTTTATTTAAACTTTTATTATGAGTTATGAACTAACTATCTTCAAGTTTCAAACATATTCCCTTGTTAGATTTCCTAATTTAAATGAAATCGCTGTTCTTGAAATCACATGCCTTCATTAGGGTTTTTTTTTTTAATACAATACACATTTGATAGAAATAAAACCAATTAATTAAATAAAAAATAATATGTCAGTTTGTAATTAAGACAGGAGTTAGAAATGGGCATCAATGAAATTTCACGCCGGGATGTCTGAAAATTTAATCTAAAAATTTAATATTTCAAAAGCTTAAATTTCGTATTAAAATATTCTGCTACGGAAAACCGCAAGCACCATCATGTCTGACACCTGTTTCCCACGAAACTGAAATCTGTTTTCCTTGTCTTTTCAATTAAATAAATTAAATTTTTATCGATCGATTTTTAGTGGATTTTTCTTGTTATACATAACGCAGAGAAACGATCAGTGTACCAAATTAAAATAGATTTTTTTCTGCGTATGTCTATGTAAGTTAAAAATGTCTCGCCCAAAAACTCTCTGATATACAAGTCGATTTAAGAATGTCCAGTATACTTTTTTGCTTAAAGCGCGCTCTAGCAAACCTGCAATTTCGAAGCGCAAATGTGTGGCAACCCGGAGGAGAAATGTAAATATTTCAAGAGTCCGTTCGTACCTACATTCATTTTATACAGTTTCTTCGTTAATGAGACGTAAAATATGGATTTCTTAATTAATAACGTCCTTTAATTACGACTTTTTCAAAATTTTATGATTTGCCGTTTGATCTCAGATGTCCAGTTATAAGTATGCAAAATTTCAAGTCTCCAACATATATAGTTTCTGAGAAAGGGCTCTCTGACGGACATACAGACAGACAAAGGAGAGAGACGAATAGGGTTTCGTCAGATGAACGAAACCCTAAAAGTAAAAAGAAATTGCTGTCTGAGAGACTGCGCCGTAGTTGTAGTGTACGAAATTCTCATCGCACCCGTTACAGGTTAAAATATATACCCATGCGCAATTCCATGCTTTAAATTTTGAAGTAAAATTTAGGATAGGGATGCGCTTCTACCACATAGCAATGGCGATACAACTGAGATCTTCAGCTGATGGTAGGGAATTTTTAATCCTAAACCGTAAAAAAACAAAAACAAAAATTAACTCAAAAATACTTGCAATTATTTACCAGCATATCAGAGAAAGTTTTTAAATGTAGTGAAGAATAAGAAGTGTTGTTTGTGCTTTTTATAGCCATTAAAAATATCAAAAGAATGTGTAAACAAATACTTTAAAATAGTATTACTGTTATTTCGTTACGGTAATTTCGTTACGTATTTTTTTTAATTATTAAAATAGGGAAAAAACATAAATAAGTACTTTTATTTATTAATGAAAAATGTATTCTACATAAAACTATTAATAGTTTTCATATATAATTTTGAAATTGGTTTTAATTTATTAAAAAACAGAACTTAAAATCATACATGCCTATTATCGTCTGCAATTTCTATGTGTTTGACTTTCAAATTATGTTTTTAAACAACAAAATAAGTCAAGGAGTTTTTTCTGGTCTTTAAAAAAGTCTAGGATTACTATTGGGTACAATATATTTAAGCATATACGTATGTATATCACAACTAGATCGTGAAAGTGTTGTGAGTAGAAGTTACGCTAAATACGGATGAATTTTGATTCAATTAATCTAGATCTTAATTTATGCAAAATACAGGGGTTTTTGCGATAGTAAAAAGATAAACAGTTCGCAGAAATCCGTTAATTCACGGGAGAGAAAAATGAACAAATGTTTCAAAATAAACAAAGAAACCATCACTGAAAAAACACCACTTTCATGTTTGGGTGAAATTATTTATCCAAGTTTTTATAGATTTAATTTGAAACAAAATATTTCTACAAATACTTGTTCAATAGTCCGCCTTAATAATATTATAAGTTTTGATTAGTATCTTGTCTTTAGCAATTTCAGAAAATAATATATGCATAATAAATTTACAAATAATCAGCAAATAATAAAAGTAACATTGTATCCTTGAAGACTATGTTAAGAATTACACAGTATTAGATTTGCATATTTTCAGTTCAGAAAAGTCCATCTATTTTATCTTATAGAAATATAATTTTCAAAATATTGTTGGTTGAAGATAATATGATCTTTATTTCATTTGCTTTTTCTAATCAGCCGATAAGAGAAACATTAGATGCTGCTTTATTTATGTCTTGCATAATCTAGAGATTCAAGTGGTTTGTAAATAATAAAACTTTGAATTCTTAAATTTATGGGGGTTTTTTTTGGTTTATATTTATTGTTTTTTTTGTTTTACCGTATCATAAAATATTATTAAAATAAAAAACATCATCTATATATAAGACAATCCACAGATCTCACAAAACAATCCCAACCTAGAAAACATGCAGTTACATCCATATTTGTACGTGTACATAAGTTTATATGTATTCATATAATTCAAATGTAAGTCATTAAGTTGGGAAATAAAGCTGATTTCATAGCGTAGAAAGTTATATAATAATTTTATGTAACTGCGTTTATTTCCGCTATTGCGTGCCATTTTATATGATCTATTAAATACTTATAAAAATATGACGCGTGATTAAAAAAAATCAATTTAACAGTTAGAAAAGAAGTAAATGAACAGCTTAGTTTGTGAGCATGTTAAGCTACATTTTTTAATAACAATACTTTCGAGAAGAAAAAAAAAATATGATCTAATTTTAATATACAAATACGCAACTACCATTTATTGCTATTATTCTTGAAACAAAAGAATTTCCTGTGGATTACAATTTTCAGTACCGGTTTTGTGTTGCTTTATCAGTGGTAGAACATGTACTGTGAACAAAAAATCTCCCATCATTAGAAACCAATGGTTTATAAATCGTACCGAAAACACTCAGAATATGGCTTAATCATTTAATACATGATTTTTGCTTTGTTTGGGAAACATTGTATTTGAGTCTATTTATGTTAGTTATCCAATAGAAAACCAGTGAAAAAATTTATTTATGTTTCTGTTGCACATAATGTCATAATTTTAAATTATATACTTACTTAAATATGTTTACACTGTACAATAACAACTATTCAACGACATAAGAGTTTTTATACTGATTTTAACAGTTTGCTGAATTAATAATAACTATCTTATAATATATAAAACGCCAGTCGAGCACATTGAAAGCAGTATCAACAGCTTATATTGTAACATCCCGTGACTTCACGAAAAGCATGTTATCAGACGTAAGTAACACATAATAGTTCACCAAATGACCAACAGAAAGGCAAAAAAAGATCGTGTGACTCTTGAGTTATATTTAGCATTTGAATTTTTACCTTATTTAGATAGCTACGCCTATCGTATAGGACCATAACATGCTCTTCCAATAATAGGAAACAATGTTTTCCCTACATTCAGTTGAAGAACATGTTTAAGTCGTTAAAAATTGCTAAATTCTCTTCACATCAGAAACCAATCAGCCATGATGATAAATCCCTATTATTTTAAATACCATTCCACCGCAAGAGTACCTCAAAAATAGTGACTGAAGAATATAACAAAAAGAGTACTCAATAAGTCTTATAGCTTATTTTCTCAAATTCAAAAATATTCTTAAATAACATGTTTATACACGACGCTTTTCAAATCTAATTATCTAGTGATTTCAAAAACTGTGTTGATTTTATGTAACCAAAATGTAATTACATTACTTTGTTCTGTTAGTTTAATGTAAAAGAATTATAGTAATCATATTCAAGTATATAAAATCTGACTTTTGTGCTTAAGAAGACATTGACATACAACATACTTTCAGAAGTGCGTTTTTAAGATATAGGGGAGACCGCGGCTAGTAGACGCAGTTTTTAGTTATTGATTTTTATTAATTTTTTGTTTAAGATTTTTATGAAACTATAACTGTACTTTTAAAGAACAGGCATTGGGCTATAAATACCCCGAGTTTTGAGTTTGTAGCTTTTGTAGCCTATGTTTAGCGGAAGCCTAAAATAAAAGGAAAATTGTGCGTCTACTTACCCGTCACGGGGCGAGTTGCCTATACCTATGGGGTAAGTTGGCACACGCTTTATAAAAAATTAAATAAAACACACTGTTAAGAGAAATCAATTTCCTTATTACCAGTAGGTTTAACCAAAGGCGTTACCGTCGTACAATGAAAATTTTTAATCATACAGAACATAAAAATAATGAATAAAACATTGACATTCAATAACTTATATCCTACTCGATAACATCAGAGTTACAGTTGTCACAAATAAAAAATCGAGTGTCTCCGTTTGGGCAAGCCCCGTGTGCCCAAAATCTTTCATTGTAACCACTTTTTTCGATGTTTGCTGCTTTTCAAGCTACCAGCATACACCAGACACCGAGCCAACTTGCTCCGTGTTCAATGCGCCTACTAGCCCCATAATAAATATCTTCACAAAAGGGACACGTAACCATATAAGCACAAATAATCCAAGTAAATCACATATTGGGTAGGTACAGTTAGTCATGCACTAAGAAAAATTGCACAAGTTAAATCGCAATTATTAAGATACGTATTATAAATTAGAAAAATAATGCAGCAACAAAAAATTACTTTTGAGCTCAAAAAAGAGAAAAATCGTAATAAATGTCCACTGCACGTAGGTAACGCTGCAAATCTACAATGAGGATTGCAAGAAGAAATGTACTCTGTGACTGGTTGCACAATCTATCCACAAACAGGCGATTTATGGGGACTGCGCCTACTTATCCCTGTAGCCAACTAGCTGTAAAATAAAGTAAGCGCTTATTGATGTAAAATGAATTTAGTTGTTACGGAACAAGAGCTCTGGATTTTATGAAGTCGGGGTGGGGGCGATTAAGCTAACTTCCAGAGACTTAATAAACACTAACACAATTAACACTTTACTTCACAGAGACTTAAACAAAATATGCCGAAAACAAAACTTATACAGGGTGTTTCTAAACTCATGGTACATACGCTAGGGGGTGATAGAACAGATCAAGACGATAATAGTGAATAGGAAACCAAGGGTCCCAAACGTCTTCCGAAGGAGATAGGCGCCTTTAAAGTTTAGGCATCAAAATTTCAAATGATTATAAAAAACGGAAAAAAATGGTCGATTCGTTTGCTGTTTTCACTAAAACTATTCTTTATGTCAATATTTTCTTGAAAATAAATTTTAAAGATACAGTTTAAAAAATGCCGATAGAGGGCGCTTTAGACTTTGGAGTAACCAACAACTATTTTTTACAGTTATTTTTTGTATCTCATTACATGCTTTCAAAAGCTTAGACTTAAACTTAAATTTTGAGCTCAAAATCTGAATCGTTGGGAGTGGTTAAGTAGCGCAAACTGAAATGTTTTCAGTAGTTAAAATTTCAAATGATTATAAAAATACGGAAAAACTGGTCGATTCGTTTGCGGTTTTCACTAAAACTATTCTTTATGTCAGTATTTTCTTAAAAATCAAATTTAAAGATACAGTTCAAAAAATGCCGATAGAGGGAGCTTTAGACTTTGGAGTAACCAATAACTATTTTTTACCGTTATTTTTTGTATCGCATTACATGCTTTCAAAAGCTTAGACTTAAACTTAAATTTTGAGCTCAAAATCGGAATCGTTGGGAGTGGTTAAATAGCGCAAACTGAAATGTTTTCAGTAGTTAAATTTTCAAATGATTATAAAAAAAACGGAAAAACTGGTCGATTCGTTTACGGTTTTCACTAAAACTATTCTTTATGTCAGTATTTTCTTGAAAATCAATTTTAAAGATACAGTTCAAAAAATACCGATAGAGGGCGCTTTAGACTTTGGAGTAACCAACAACTATTTTTTACCGTTATTTTTTGTATCCTATTACATGCTTTCAAAAGCTTAGACTTAAACTTAAATTTTGGGCTCAAAATTTGAATCGTTGGGAGTTGTTAAGTAGCACAAACTGAACTTCGTTCAGTTGTTATAATTTCCAATGATTATAAAAAAAAAACGGAAAATCTGGTCGATTCGTTTGCGGTTTTCACTAAAACTATTCTTTATATCAGTATTTTCTTGAAAATAAATTTTAAAGATAAAGTTTAAAAAATACCGATAGAGGGCGCTTTAGACTTTGGTGTAACGAACAACTATTTTTTACTGTTATTTTTTGTAACTCATTACATGCTTTCAAAAGCTTAGACTTAAATTTTGAGCTCAAACTCTGAATCTGTGGGAGTGGTTAAGTAGCGCAAACTGAACTGTGCTCATGAGTTGAAATTTGAACCCCCCTCCTGAACACAGTTCTGTTTGCGCTACTTAACCACTCCCAGCGATTCAGATTTTGAGCTCAAAATTTAAGTTTAATTCTAAGCTTTTGAAATTATGTAATGAGATACAAAAAATTAACGGTAAAAAATTGTTTTTCGTTACTCCAAATCTAAAGCGCCCTCTATCGGTATTTTTTAACTTTATCTTTAAAATTTATTTTCAAAACAATACTGACATAAAGAATAGTTTTAGTGAAAACCGCAAACGAATCGATCAATTTTTCCGTTTTTTATAATCGTTTGAAATTTTAACTCCTGAACACAGTTCAGTTTGCGCTACTTAACCACTCCCAACGATTCAGATTTTGAGCTCAAAATTTAAGTTTAAGTCTAAGCTTTTGAAAGCATGTAATGAGATACAAAAAAAAATAACGGTAAAAAATAGTTGTTGGTTACTTCAAAGTCTAAAGTGCCCTCTATCGGCATTTTTTGAACTGTATCTTTAAAATTTATTTTCAAGAAAATACTGACATAAAGAATAGATTTAGTGAAAACCGCAAACGAATCGACCAATTTTTCCGTTTTTTATAATCATTTGAAATTTTGGTGCCTAAACTTTAAAGGCGCCTATCTCCTTCGGAAGACGTTTGGGACCCTTGGTTTCCTATTCACTATTACTCGGCTTGATGTGTTCTATCACCCCCTAGCGTATGTATTATGAGTTTAGAAACACCCTGTATATGTATTTATATAGATATAGATATATATTAATGAAAATTTAAGAAATGGATCAAAGTGATTATCCATCTGGTTGAAAAACTCAAAATAATCAAGAAATCGTATTTTATGGATTTCCTTTTTTCTTTCATTTTATCCTTCACTGACCCAGAAAAGTAAACGGAGCGTTTCTATTCAGAGCAAATAAAAAGAGAAGCATTAGTACGAAACAGTGATTATTAATGATAATTTACATTCCGATATAATTTTTTCATTGAGAATTTAGTTTTTAACTTAAAAAGTGAAGCTTATTATATTCATGAACCTTCGAAATATCTAAATAGTTATTTTTACATGTATCTGAATAAGATTTCTTTATTCTGTTGTATGATATTATTTAACATTCATTTAATTAATCCTTCTGCTGAAAAATAGTAAAAATGTAGAAATTCATTGAATTTCTAGAAATAAATAAAACATTTTGAAATATTTAATGAAATATTTCTAAAACGTGCATATTTTTCATTTAATGTAAAGATTTTGGTTTTTTGTCAGGCATAATGTGTATTAGAGATTACCGAACATATTTTATTCGCCTTGGTATGTTTTCCTGTAAAAAATAAATAAATAAAAAGAGAGACATGCTGACTGGTATTTTGTTTATTTTTTTAATATTATCTTTCTTTCAGGACAATTACAGAAATAGGAGTAATAGATAATGAATGCAGTTACACATACAGGTGTATGTATTTATGGATAGTTATAAATATATAAATGAAACAGGTGTCCCCAATTCTCTTGCTTTTCATACATTTTCAAGTATCCAACAACTAATTTTGAAGAGCAATATCTGTCTTATTTAAAAAGAGAAATTTGCAGCTAAATAATGAAAAGATTGTTATTTTGAAGTAGTAACATTCAAAAATTTAAACTTTTTGAATACTGCTATTTTTCACATTTGTAATATAGGTAGAATGTAAAAAAGAAAAAAAAAAAAAAGAAAAAAAAAATCAGGATTTAATATTAAATGACAAAGGAAAGCCTTATATGTTTAAAATTCAAAGAATCTCAAATATAACATTTTGGAACTTTTGGTTTAATATTTCAATATTCCATTATGTCCTGAAAAATCCCTAAGCATATGTTAAATGAGAATTTCTATATGTTTCAGTTTGTTAATAATTCATATTTCTTTCGTTCAGTATTATATGTTATTGATTACTGTTCTTTATTACTAAACTACAAAAATAAAAATCCTTTAATTTCTTCACATACGTTTCATTTGTCTCTTGCACCTTAAGATCAGAAACTGCTTCAATATTTAAAATAATTTATTACTTCAACAATAAAGTAATAACCAAGCTGTCTATATATGAGAGAAGCTTCGTACGAAACAATAAATTTTATTTGTTAAAATGATTTTTGAACTTCTTTAATACATTATCATCGTTCAGAATGGTTGAGCACAAAATGTTGTTATATTGAAAACATTATAATTCGAATGAACGTTCTTCTTCCGATCTCGCAGTAACATTTTAGCATTCAAAAAATTTCTTCTGAACCACGATAGAAAAGATTTATAGTTAGTGTGAATGAGTACACAAATATGAATCATGACACTGCAACTAACCAATGACAAAAACGGAAAGAGCAGATTGAAATTATCAAAATATTCGAAGGAAAAATTCGAAAGGGGAGTAGAGTAGACTTCCTATTAACCGCCAATCGTCGCCCTCGGTTAACCGTCACTCTCTTTTGCAATTTCTTAAATCAGAAACTAAAAACAGAAACTCACATGTAGAATGAGGTTGCGCTATTCCAAGAAAAATTCTTGTCTAACGTCAGCTGAACTGTAGCTGGAAACGGAGAATTACCGCAAAACAGTTGTGCAGAGTGAGTGAGGGGAGGGAATAAAGGAATATGGTTTTCCTCTTTTGTCCGCTTCTACGTCCCTAATTGGCCAGCTACGTTTGATAGTGTGTGATTGCTTAGCCATTTTTTTCGAAAGCGCCATTAGTGAGGTTGCAGGTGTAGGTTTGATTTTAGTTGTTTTTCAGGCTGAGTACGTTAAAAAAAAAAAAAAAAAAAAAGAATTGTCTTTTATTTGAGTAACTGACCATTAACAAACGTTTAAAAAATGATGAAACTGCTATTTATTTGTCTAAAACATATGGTATAACGCAATCTACAGTAAATGATATACAGAAAAATTCAGAAAAAAGGAAAAATATGCCAGCATTTTGGAAATCGCAGACGGTGGACTGCAAAAAACCATTAATTCTGCAAACGATGAACAATAGGACTGCGCTGTTTACCAATAGTTCATTCAAAAACGCACTCAAGGAATTCCAATATCCGGACATATGATTTGTGAAAAAGACATAGAAATGAGTAGAAAACTTGATGGTGAAACGTGATTTAAAGCAAGTGACGGGTGGTTTAAGGTTTACGGGTGGTTTAAGGACGGACTAGTTTTAAAACAAGGTAGAAGTTTGACAACTGACCATTACTGGTGAGAAACTCAGTGCTATTAGTACTGAATGCAGTGAGTAATTTCGAAAGAAATTTTAGAGACAGACAAAAACTTGAACTTAACATGAAATCAATCTTGATTCATCCACTCTTCCCTAAATTTCTTTAGTTTTGATGAAATTATGGGTGTATATCGCAACGCAATTGAGAAACACAAAGAAAATTTTATGCACAACGTGCAGCAACACTTACGTTGGTTAGTGCGGAATCAAACCTGGGAGTAGAAAACACATTTTCTATTTAAATATTTTGTTCAATATTTATTTTATAAAGAAATAAAAAAAAATTACACGTCCTTGACATATCCACTCTTCCCTATATTTCTTTAGTTTTGAAGATCTTATCAAGGCATATCTCAACGTAATTGAGAAAAACAAAGAAACAAATATGCAAAACGTGCGGCACCAGTTATCTCGGTTAACGCAAATGGAACCAGAGAGCATAAAACATATTTATCGCCTGACATTTCCCATTTCAATATTATTTTCAATGTATATTTTATAAAAAACCACAAAAAATACACATGCTTGTTACATCGACTCGTCCCTATATTCGTTTAGTTTTGATGCTCTTATCACGGCATATATTAATTCAGAAACACAAAGAACAAATTATGCAGAACTTGCAGCAACAATTACCTCGGTTAATACAGAGACAGACCTGAGAGTATAAAACCTAATTACTGTCGGAAATTTTTCTTTTCAATATATTTTTCAATATTCATTTTATAAAAAATAATTCAAATATATTTTAATATTACAACCATAAATTTTTCTATTAAAAATTAAATTAACTATTAGCTTTGTTTATAAATATTTGTGTTCCCCGCCATGTCATTTTCGTAACAGTTTTGTGAAAACTATGCTCATAAATTATATGAATCTTTTTTTAAAAATAACTTCAGATAGTTTCAATGAAGAAAAAATGTATACCTCAAAGTGAAATATCTTTTAAAACATGAATGCAAATATTATAAAAATCTTGAGTAGTTTTCAAAAAGTTTTATTATTTTTCTTATGTTGAGGTTTTTAAATCTACCTCAAGTAATAAATCTCAAAGATATTTTTAAAAGTTGTAGCCCTTATTAAACACAATGGAAAAATGGAAAATATCGTATAGGGCAGTGCAGTATTACAATTCTGGATAAAAATTAAGAAAACTATACTTGAATTACAAAGTGTTACACTTTAACAAAGAACATATCAAAGCGCCTTTAGCTAAAAAAAATCTTGAAATATGGGAAAAAAGGTTAAGTAAAGTAATATTTTATCAACGAAAGAACAAATTGTATATAAAAAGGACTTTAAAAACTTTTAGAGTTCTTAAGGAATTCTGTAAAGTACTATGTTGAATGATCTTCAAAATATTTTGAAATTTGAGACCACACACTTAAAACATATCAGTTTTGTAAAGATAGGAAAAGAAAACGTAACTTGCTTCTTATATAGAAAATATACTTAAATTCAAAACGAAAGTTACAGGACTAACTGAAATATTCTTTATTTGCATGTGTTATTAATTTTTCTAAGCCGTTTTCTTCTAGCAAAATTTTAATAATTGAAGTATATATTGAACAATTATCAACGTTTCTACGTTGATAACGTAGAAACGTTATTTATGATTTAAACTGAATACACTAAGTAATTAGTATTTTTATTATTTTCTTTCTTATTTTATTATTTTTTGTATTTTTACATTATATACACGGTGTCCCAAAAATGACAGGAGTATTTGACACATGAATTAAAGAAAAACCTTATTGCTGCATTTTACTAAAAAAACCAATAAAGTTTCAGTCATACATAATTTCAAATTTAGTTACAAAGTTTGACAACTGATGATGCTGTTAAGTTTTAAATAAAACAAAAACTGATACATACACACACACACACACACACATATATATATATATATATATATATATATATACCGTTACATACGGAGCCTGTTTTTTGTTGGAAAGTCTTTTACATTAATGACTTTAAACAAAATTATTCAATACATTTTCTGGATGAATTAACTTTCAATTTTATGAAGAAAAAATGATACCGAAATAAAACATTAAAATTACTCGATACAAGTGATATATCGATAGATGACACCTGATGGAAATAGATCTGTGGTGTGGATATTCATGGTTTCCATTTGATGGTTTCTGGTTTGTTTGTGGTTTTCAGTTTTTCATTTGTTTGGTGAGGTGAGTGGAATTGTTGTGTATGTTAAACATGTTTAATTCTGCAGTGCAAGTCATTAGCCTTGCCACTTGTCTTCAAATTTCGTTTTTCTTAGTTATTCATGGTTTTGTTGTTTACTAATTAGTTCCAGTTTGCTAGAAAATTTTTCCGTGTTTAAAATTATGAGAAATCTGATTTATCAATATGTCAGTGCCACTATCCCAAAAGGGGTGCAGGAGCAAAATACTTTTTAAATTACATTTTTGTGATACTGCAGGGGCAAGTAATTTGAAATTAGACACAGTAGTTACTTATATGATATAAATGATCTCTAAGAGCGTTACTTTGAAAATTCGAAATTTTAAAAAACGGGTTAAAAAGCGTTCTACGCAATCTCAGAAATTACCCAACCAATTTCCAAAATTAGTCTTTGGAAATTGATGATGACAGCCCTTGCGTCAACAATGGCTCTATATAATGTCGGTGTCACTACCACATTGGAGTTGCAGAAGCAAAAAACTTTCTAAATTGCGATTTTTGTGTTACTGAAGGACCTAGAAACTTTAAATATAGCACGGTAGTTACTTATTAAATATAAATGTCCTCTAAGAACAGCCGAAAATAAATTGGAAATTAAAAAAGGGTATAGCGAAGTAAAGGAGCGAAAAGCTTTTTTAATAAGAAGAGCCCTAAATTATGTTTCATAAGAGTCCTAAAATACGATTTCTATGGAATCTCAGGAAATAATAAACCGATTACAAAAGTTATTGGTTGCGAATCAAGGGTGATAATCCCTGATCTTATATGGGCTATATTTTTTGCCGGTGTCACTACTACCATGTTGGAAGGAACAAAAAAGAAGCCTTTAAAACATCTAAATTCCGTTTTCTATAGAATATTAAAAAATACCAACCGATTTGAAGGTTAATTTTGGCAAATTAATGGTGACAGTCTCTGTTTCAACATTTTTCAAGACATTCTATTTCAAATCTGTTTCGGCATTTTATGTTGGTGCCACTAACACAAGAGCTGTGGTAGGGGTAGACTGTTGGATAAGAAGCTTGGAATTTTGTTTGATGGTTAATTCTAAGATGTAAATGTGTTAAGACGGTTTCTAAAAAATTCAAAACTTCAAATGAATTCTGAAATGAGCGTATGAAATGAGCATAAAAGTCTCAAAATACATTATAAATTATCATTTATTTAGAATTAGTTTTAGTTCTTCTTATTAATTAAAATCTTATTTCTGCCTATTGTAGTTTTCTGATAAACTTTAGTCAAACTTTGGCTTAATTTGTAATTTTTCAATTATTTTAAAAAGTGATCTTCTAATACAAAATAGTCATAAAAATATCACTAAGCATATTTCAACTATTGAACGAGCAAATCCGCGGGGTTTGCTAGTATTTGATAATAATTAAATTTAAAAAGACCAAACATACTTAATATTAAGTATAAATAATTGAATATAAGAAATCCTTCAGAAATTAAAATAAAATATATTTTTAGAACGTTAGAGAAAATTATAGCAATTTTTATAGACAAAAGTTATTGATTAATCAGCAAAATTTATTTATTTCATCGTATTAACCGCATTTGATAACGATAATATCAACATAATTAAATTTACTATATCATTACTTGTTGTAGAAAAGGCAGGAGTTTTCAAACGTGACTATCAAATGCTTAAGCAAATAATGTGTATTCCTATGTGTTAGAAACTTCAGAGAACAGTATTAATTTAAAATGCTTGCCATCTATGAGAAGATGAACAAGGTTACAAGGATATTACGTTAGGCAAAATATAACAAAGGAGAAGGCATGGAGAAGTTATTAAAGGTATTTTCATAGAAATCCTTTTTTTATTTACAAATATTATAGTCTTTAGCGTTTCTGTGCGAACAATCGAACTTTCGTCACGAGACACGTTTCGTTAGCATTCTCCGTTTAAAACTGTTTCTGCTTATTTAGGAACGTAGGCATTTCATGTACGAGATTTCTTCAAGAAGTTCCAAACAACCCCGGAATACTCTAACAATAGTCAAACACCTATTGGCTCCAGCCACTCTCTGATATCGGGTGTGTTTTATAATATATGTGTGCACGTCATTGTTCTTTGAATCCGCGAAGTAAGGTCAAAAGATATCCAAATGTAAGCTGAAGTGGTAACCAACGTCACAAGCTTAATAAAAGAGCTTCCTTTGTATAACGAGAAAGGTCGTCTCTGAAAGGAATAGTTCGTACTCTTCAGGATATAAATGTACATGCCATCAGCAACAAGTACCGGTTGTCATCGGGAATAAATAATCTTCTTGCTAAAGAACTAGTATATTTTTCAATGACCTGTGTTCTGATGGCGTGTCACATTCCATGGTGTAGTGGAACAAAGTTCTCAAACAATGCCTGGCGTGCACATTGTACAGAATATATTATTTTTCTGGTATTGGATAATGCGGACAGAACACCACTAGAGAGAACAGTTCTAAGCTTTACAAGTAACACTGTCAAGCACGTACGAGACTTCTTTTTCAAGGAAAGCATTTTGGACTTGTTCAAAAATATATTTAAAATCAGACATGCATATACCCACGAGAGAGTTTAATAATCGGACTCGTAAAGCAATGCCGGTGTGTCGAAATCGAGACCTCTATTCTTTAATACCTTTCTGATACTGTTTAAATGAGTTTCAATATCTATTTCATACATTGATGTATTCTCATGTACAGTGAGTAAATCCTGCAGAGCCAACTCACTGAATGCCGATCGTATAATATGAGTTTTACAACATCGTTTCCCCGAACGAAGTATAAATTCCGGTTTCTATAAAGACTTCCGTTTGGACTGCTTTTTGTACACCGGAGCGGAAAACAAAAAAAGTTTGCAAATAAATCGTAATAGCAGAAAAGTTGCTACTCGTCAACATAAACAGAGCTTGTTTTTTTTTTTTTTTTTTTTTTTTTTTTTTTTTTTTTTTTTTTTTTTTTTTTTTTTTTTTTTTAAATCGGACAATATCTTCAGTTCGCGCATCGCATTAAATGTTTTCGAATTTGAATAAAAATTGAACAGGTATAATAAAAATCGTAAAAGTAGTAAATTTTGTCCAATCGCACTAATCTTTTGTAAATGGCATGGCCGTGAGGTAAAGAATGGAGAAAAAATATCACATATCCCTCCTCTATCCTCTTCCAATACCCTGAAGGGGGTCAAAATGGCCAATTTTCATAGAATTAACCCAAATTACAAGAGATGTAATTATTGAACAATCGACCTGATTTTTTTGTACATAAGGCAAGCTTGAGGATAAAAGCCCACAAAAATGTCCCCGTTCTTTTCCCCGGAGGTGTACGTGAATTCGAAATTATGCAGCTCTTGGCCCGTTCTTCAAAGGACAATTCAGGAATCACCACGGGAAGGTGGCGACATCGCGAGTAACACCCACGATCTACCGAGCCAATAAACAAAAATATGGGCTAATAGCCCAGCTAGAAAATGTTTGCACTTTTTTTGCAAAATAGTATAGATTGTACACAATTTGTGCATAAAAAGTGACTATTTTTGAACACTTCGAAAAGTATGCACCTTTTGTGCAAACTGTCTGTATTTTTTATACATACAAAAAAGTGTATATCCTATGTTTTCAAAAACTGTGCACCTTTTTTGCATAAAATAAATTAATATTTCGTGTTCGCGAAAAGTGTGCATTTTTTATGCAAAAAAAAAAAAAAAAAAAAAAAAAAAAAAAAACTGTAGATTCCAATTTTCCAAAAATTATATATTTTTTATGGATGTAAAAATTAGTACTTTTATTTTAAATAGTATATTTACCCCCCCCCCCCCCCGAAAAAAAACGAAAATTCTCAATTCCATTTTAATTTTAAGGTAAACGAAATAAATACATTTTACTATGTTTTTCAAAATAAGAAAAAAACAAATTTTAATTATTTAAATTTCAAAATCCAGGAAGAGGCAATGGGGCTCCTCCCCCCCCCTCTTTTTTAACGGAAATTTCCTGAGCTCCCCCTTTATTTTAAGTCGCTTGAAAAAAATAAATTTTACTATGTTTTTCAAAATAATAAGCAAAAAAGAAATTTAATTAATTAAATTTTAAAATCTGCGGTACGGATAATGGTTCACCTAAACCCTCTAACTTTACAGAAAAATATTTAATTCCTCTTTTATGTTAAGTTACTCGAAAAGAGAAAATTTTACTGTGTTTTTCAAAATCATTGAAAATAAAATTTAGAAATAATTTAGATTAAATCAAATTCGTGGGAGGGGCAATGGCTCTCATATGACCCCTTCTACCCAAGTAAAAGTTCTTAGTTCCTTTTTAATGTACTCGAAATAAATAATTTTGCTGTGCATTTCAAAATTGGTGAAAAAGACATTTTAATTAAATAAGTTTCAAAATCCAGGGAGGGGCAAAATGGACCTCTCCCCCCCCCCCCCCTCCTTAACAGAAAATCCACAGTTCCACTTTTATTTTAAGTTACTTGAAAGAATAAATTTTACTTTTTTTTCAAAATCGGAGAAAAATAAAATTTAGTTAGTTAAATTTTTAAATCGAGGGAGGGGAAATGGCCCTCCTAAGCCCCCTTCCCCCAAAGGAAAATTCTTAGTTTATCTTTATTTTAAGTTACACGTAAATAATAAATTTGATTCTGTATTTCAAAATAGGAAAAAAATAAATTTTAATTAATCAAATTTTAAAATGCAGGGAGGGCAATGGCCCTCCCATGCCCTACCAGAAAATTCCTTACTTCCTCTTTTATTTTAAATTCTTCGAAAAGAATACATTTTATGAAGTTTTCAAAATTATCAAAAAAAAAAAATTAGCTAGTTAAATTTTAAAATCGAGGGAAGGGCAGTGGACTCCCCCCCCCCCCCCAAAACACACACACACTCACGCAAACTCTCTTCTTTTTGATGATTACTAAATGCATCTCTTATCATCGATCAAGCATAAATTCCAGTTATTATGAAAATTACTTCTGCTTTCAAAAATCAAATGAAAAACGTTTATTTCTTATTAATTTCTTTCAAATTTCTATTTAAACATTCGGGCAGAGATCCAGATACATTTTTCGATATTAGCCAAACGAGATTGACCAATCAGAAGCCTGCATATTTGCAAACAATGAAAAGGTCGCAAAAATACAGGCTTCTGATTAGTGGATCTCGTTTCGCTAACAGCGAAAATCTATCTCGATCACGGCCTTGATTTTTATTTTCGCATGTGTAGCTGCAATTCAACTCAACACTCCTTTCCTGGTGTTTACATGCATCGAGCTGTGTGGCCGGCGTGGCGGGCGTTATTAGTAGCGATAGCGAAATTTGTAAGAAATAAGAGTAAAAATTTTACTAGAATATATAAAAAATATCTGTTGCTCAGAATATGAGCTCAACTGGATCGAAACTTCGGACTTCAAAAAGGATAAAGCCTAATACTAGGAAGAAGGGATTGATATCTTCTAAAAATGAAAGTGAAGAAAATGCAATGGATTCAAATGCCCTCACTAAGAATAATGGAGAAATGAACGACAGCAAGATGGAGGATGACACCGTAGCAAACGGCGTATCTTCAGTTCAGGAAAACAACGTTTATTATTTAGATATCTCACCAAAGGAAATATTACAAGCAAGGCCCGCTTAACACTTGGAAGTAGGGGAAGCCCGACGTCACACAGGGCCCCCTATTACTCTACAAATTGCTTTTTTATTTACTAAATCCCTTTTTCGTATGCTTAAATAATTTGAAATTTTACCATCAATGTTTAGAGTAAATAACACTTAATATTAAACTAAAACTAACTACCTATATATATATACTATGAAAAAGTATTTTATTATATTTTTAATTGTAAATAACCAATTTATTTTGTAAATGACAAATATGGAACTACAGTTGAGGATATTTGAATTTCAAAATATCTTTTGTGATTTACAAATTGCCACATAGTAAGAACAAAAAAATTTCAAAAGAAAAAAAATGCATTTTTTACCCTGATAGAGTTTCTTTTTTCTAATAATTAGTTTTGAAAAGTAAAATTGGGGGCCCTTTCGTATCTCAGTGGGTAAGCACCGGCTTCATGGGCGTATTCCGTAAACAGGGCCTGAATACAAGTGCTGCAGAGTGATATGTACGAGGAAATTAAAATCGGTACTTTTCGGTTAGCCGGGTGCTAGTATTATGTATACATGTATATATACATATGTATAGATATACATATATGTGGATATATGTGTATATATGCAATATATGTATATACATACATGTGTATATATATATATGTATACTTACATGTGTATATACATATATTTATGTGTACATAACACTGGCGCCTGGCTAACTGAAAAGTACCCTATAATCTTTTTGGAAGCAAATGAGGCTCACCTACTTGCCTAAAGAAATTAACCCTTTGTATCACCGTGTTGCAGATCTGCAGCATACCTAAAAAGTCAATGATATTTTGACAGTAAACATCAAAACACGATTTTGTTGAATGTTATTCTACTACACTGCTAGTAGTATAATTATGTCATTAAATCCGCAACAGATAGCGAATATTTTTTTTTTACGCCAAAGTTTCATTTATCGCTTGATCAGCTAAATGTGATTTTTGCTAAATTAAGCTTTGAAATAGTGGAGTTAAAAAAGTCTGCAGACAAGTATATTGTTTACAAAGGTAAGTTTAAATTCTTTATATAAAGACCGTTTTCGAGCTAAGAAATTTATAATATGTATAAAATAAGCATAAACTTTTGTTTGTTGCAGATCTGCAACAACATGCCATGTCTTCTCTTGTAATGGTTGTTGATAATGTGCGGAAAAATCTCAAATTTCTTTGATTCATGGAAAAATAGTGAACTTTGTCAGTCAGGAACAGGAAAAAAAGGGGAATTTTGTTGAACGGATGTGGGGAAAAAAGTGAATTTTGTTGAACGGGTGTAGAAAATCGTGAATTTTGTCGATTAGGAGTGGTAAAATCTCAAATTTCGTTGATTCATGGAAAAATAGCAAACTTCGTTGATCAGGTGCAGAAAACAAGGAAATTTTGTTGATCAGGTGTCGAAAAATAGCGAATTCTGTCAATTGGGTGTGAAAAAATAGCGAATTTCGCTGGTCGGGTATGAAAAGATTGTGAAACTTGTCAATCCGGCGTAGAAAAATTGCGAATTTGTTTGATCGGGCATAGAAAAAGTGTGAATTTTGTCGATAATGTGTGGAAAAATCTCAAATTTCGTTGATTCATG
Organism: Maratus speciosus; assembly: GCA_963932465.1. Taxonomy (NCBI): domain Eukaryota; kingdom Metazoa; phylum Arthropoda; class Arachnida; order Araneae; family Salticidae; genus Maratus; species Maratus speciosus. The sequence continues at coordinate 372,869,004 of OZ010788.1, read as the reverse complement.
GAAAAATAGCGAACTTCGTCGATCAGGCGCAACAGAAAAGGGGAATATTGTTGAACGGGTGTGGAAAAAAAGGGAATTTTCTTGAAAGGGTGTAGAAAATCGTGAATTTTGTCGATTCGGAATGGAAAAAATCTCAAAATTTCATTGAATCACGAAAAAATAGCAAACTTCGTCGATCAGGTGCGGGGAAAATGGAGAGTTTTGTTGATCAGGTGTGAAAAAAAGGGAATTTTGTTGATTGGGTGTCGAAAAATAGTGAATTTTGTCAATAAGGTGTGAAAAAATAGCGAATTTCACTGGTCGGGTATGAAAAGATAGCAAAATTTGTCAATCTGGCGTAGAAAAATCGCGAATTTGTTTGATCGGGCATAGAAAAAGTGCGAGTTTTGTCGGTAATGTGCGGAAAAAACTCAAATTTCGTTGTTTCACTGAAAAATAGTGAACTACGTTCATCAGACGCAGGAAAAAGGGGAATTTTGTTGAATGGATATGGAAAAAAAGGAAATTTTGTTGAACAGGTGTAGAAAATTATGAATTTTGTCGATTAGGAGTGGAAAAATCTCAAATTTCGTTGATTCACGGAAAAATAGCGAACTTCATCGATCAGGCACGGAAAAAAGGGAATTTTGTGTTTTATCAGGTGTAGAAAAATAGTAAATTTTGTCCGTCGGGTGTGAAAAAATGGCGAATTTTGTCAATTGGGTGCGGAAAAACTGGAATTTTATCGATTGGCTTTGAAAAAATTGTGAATTTGGTCGATCAGGTGTCTAAATATCGCAAAGTTTTTTTTTATAGGGCATGGAAATTTACAAAAATTGTCTTCAAAAGGTATACAGTAAATTAAACTTTGAATTGAAGTTAATTAAAAAAAAAAATTATATGTTCATGACATTGGGTGTCGAAAAATAGCGAATTCTGTCAATTGGGTGTGAAAAAATAGCGAATTTCGCTGGTCGGGTATGAAAAGATTGCTAAACTTGCCAATCCGGCATAGAAAAATCGCGAATTTGTTTGATCGGGCATAGAAAAAGTGTGAATTTTGTCGATAATGTACGGAAAAATCTCAAATTTCGTTGATTCACGAAAAAATAGCAAACTTCTTCAATCAGGTGCGGGAAAAAAGGGGAATTTTGTTGATCATATGTGTAAAAAAGGGAATTTTGTGGATTGGGTGTTGAAAAATAGTGAATTTTGTCAATTGGGTGTGAAAAAATAGCGAATTTCGCTGGTCGGGTATGAAAAGATTGCGAAATTGTTTGATCGGGCATAGAAAAAGCGTGAATTTTGTCGATAATGTGCGGAAAAATCTCAAATTTCGTTGATACACGGAAAAATAGCGAACTTCGTCGATCAGGTGCGGCAGAAAAGGGTAATTTTGTTGAACGGGTGTGGAAAAAAAGGGAATTTTGTTGAAAGGGTGTAGAAAATCCTGAATTTTGTCGATTCGGAATGTAAAAAATCTCAAAATTTCATTGAATCACGAAAAAATAGCAAACTTCGTCGATCAGGTGTGGGGAAAAAGGAGAGTTTTGTTGATCAGGTGTAAAAAAAAGGGAATTTTGTTGATTGGGTGTCGAAAAATAGTGAATTTTGTCAATAAGGTGTGAAAAAAGTCCTTCCGGCCAGTGCCGGGAGGAAGAGGTAGCTTTCATATTCCTTATTTTTAAAAAGCCAACTTATATTATTCAAACACACGAAGCTCAATTAAGTGGAAACCGAATGTAGGAGATTCAATACTAATTTTTATCAATACTAAATCATTATGAATGAGAATTTCGCGAAATTAGTCAGCTTTATCCAAGCTGCTTTTATTTAAAGTAACTTCGATTTGGCTGCCAAATTCAAGCTGCTTTTACTTAAAGTAACTTCTATTTGGCTGCCAAATTCGGCGATTTCTTAAAGTGCCTGCCATTTTAAGACAACATGGTAGATGAAGCTAACCAGTGAACTTGGTCAAGACCTTAGTAATTGCTGTGCACATGCTCACTCATATCGGAATCGGTTGATATATACGAGTGCTGTCGCAGGCAAAAAATCAAATTTTTCAAAATGTCACCACTTTAGAAATTGAAACTGCTACATCTGAGCCATTTTTTAAGATAAAGACAAACAAAAAATGCTCCCGAATCCTTATATCAAGGTCAAATACTTAAGAAAGAAACCTTTTTCAATTTCAAATTTTTTTGCACCTCACTTTAAATATAATTTTTTTTAATTTAATGGCCGCCATTTTGAAACAAGATGGCTCATGAAGCTGGCCAGCGAACTTGGTCGAGATATTGATGTATACTATCCACATGCCTTCTTCCATCGAAATAGGCGAATACGTGTGGTATCGAGTGACAAATACAAGATCGTTTCAAAGTGTTAGCCATGATAGAAATTCAAAGTGCTATAATTCAACCACTTTTTAAGATATAAACAAAAGAACAAATTTTCAGAAACAAACACTGCTCCAGAATCTTTGTATCAAGGCCAAACACATAAAAAAAATCTTTTTCATTTTCCAATTTTTTAATACCTCATTTTAAATTTTAAATTACATTTAAAAAAATGGAAACCCTTTTGAAACAAGATGGCGAATGAAGCTGGCCAACGAACTCGGTCGAGACATTGGTATGTACTATGTACAGACCAAGTTACATTCAAATCGGTTCATAAATACGCCTGTTATCGCGTGACAAAAATCAGGTCGTTTTAAAATGTCAGCCACAATAGAAATTCAAAATGTTATAACTCAGCCATTTTTTTAGATGTAGACGAAACAAAACCTGTTCCGGAATCTTTGTATTAAGGTCAAACACATACAAAAAAAATCTTTTTCAGTTTTCCAATTTTTTGGTATCTCATTTTAAATTTAATTTTTTTTAAATTTTTTTAAATGGCCACCATTTTGAAACAAGATGGCGAATGAAGCTGGTCAGCGAACTCGGTTGAGTTATTTGTATGAACTATGTACACACCAAGGTACATCCAAATCGGTTCATAAATACGTCTGTTATCGCGTGGCAAAAATCAGGACGTTTCAAAATGTCAGCCACGCTAGAAATTCAAAATGCTATAACTCAGCCATTTTTTAAGATATAGACGAAACAAAAACTGCTCCCGAATCCTTTTATCAAGGTCAAACACATAAGAAAAAAATATTTTTTCAATTTTCAATTTTTTGCTACCACATTTCAAATTTAAATTTTTCTTAAAATTTTAAAGGGCCGCCATTTTTAAACAAGATGGCGGATGAAGCTGGCCAACGAACTCGTTCGAGACATTGGTCTGTACTATGTATAAACGAAGTTACATCCAAATCGGTTCATAAATACGCCTTTTATCGCGTGACAAAATTCAGGACGTTTCAAAATGTCAGCTTCGCTAGAAATTCAAAATGCTATAACTCAGCCATTTTTTAAGATATAGACGAAACAAAAACTGCTACGGAGTCTTTGTATAAAGGTCAAATACATAAGAAAAAAATATTTTTCCATTTTCAATTTTTTGGTACCACTTTTCAAATTTTAAATTTTTTAAAAATTTTTAAATGGCCGCCATTTTGAAACAAAATGGCGGATGAAGCTGGCCAACGAACTCGGTCGAGACATTGGTATGTACTATGTACACACCGAATTACATCCAAATCGGTTCATAAATACTAGAGTTACAGTGTGACATAGGTCAGATATATATATATATATATATATATATATATATATATATATATATTGATATATATATATATATATATATATCAATTTTGAACGGAGGGTGGTTTCGGGGTCTGGGGGTCATGATCGATGAAAATATACCAAAATTTTTTGAAATCGCTTTCCTCCGAACGGCTGCAATAGGTAGCTTTTTGTAAAGAAAGCTACCTAAAATAGCGAATTTCACTGGTCGAGTATGAAAAGATAGCGAAATTTGTCAATCTGGCATAGAAAAATCGCGAACTTGTTTGGTCGGGCATAGAAAAAGTGCGAATTTTGTCGATAATGTGCGGAAAAATCTCAAATTTCGTTGATACACGGAAAAATAGCGAACTTCGTCGATCAGGCGTGGCAGAAAAGGGTAATTTTGTTGAACGGGTGTGGAAAAAAAGGGAATTTTGTTGAAAGGGTGTAGAAAATTGTGAATTTTGTCGATTCGGAATGGAAAAAATCTCAAAATTTCATTGAATCACGAAAAAATAGCAAACTTTGTCGATCAGGTGTGGGGAAAAAGGAGAGTTTTGTTGATCAGGTGTTAAAAAAAGGGAATTTTGTTGATTGGGTGTCGAAAAATAGTGAATTTTGTCAATAAGGTGTGAAACAATAGCGAATTTCACTGGTTGGGTATGAAAAGATAGCGAAATTTGTCAATCTGGCGTAGAAAAATCGCAAATTTGTTTGATCGGGCATAGAAAAAGTGTGAATTTTGTCGGTAATGTGTGGAAAAATCTCAAATTTCGTTGATTCACGGAAAAATAGTGAACTACGTTGATCAGGCGCTGGAAAAAAAAGGAAATTTTGTTGAACAGGTGTAGAAAATTATGAATTTTGTCGATTAGGAGTGGAATAATCACAAATTTCATTGATTCACGGAAAAATAGCGAACTTCGTCGATCAGGCACGGAAAAAAGGGAATTTTGTGTTTTATCGGGTGCAGAAAAATAGTAACTTCTGTCAGTCGGGTGTGAAAAAATAGCGAATTTTGTCAATTGGGTGCGGAAAAATTTGAATTTTATCGATTGGCTTTGGAAAAATTGTCAATTTGGTCGATCAGGTGTCTAAATACCCCAAAGTTTTTGTTATAGGGCATGGAAATTTACAAAAATTATCTTCAAAAGGTATACAGTAAATTAAACTTTGAATTGAAGTTAATTAAAAAAAATATATGTTCATGACAGAGTTGCCCTCTTTTAGCCAGGCCAAAAAAAGCCGGCTGGCTTTTTTTGGTTTTAACCACTTAAAAAAAGCCGGCTTTTATTGAAAAAAGCCGGTTTTTATTTTTAAAATTTTGTTTACAGCTAATTTGTTTTAAATTTGGATCAATTAATTTATAATACACTTATAAATATTTTCTGTTAAGAAAATTATAAATTTCTATTAAATTTTGTCAAATAACTAAGTCTTTAACTGCTAGAAGGCAACTGTGAAGGCATTATGTCTGAAAAAAAAATACATGTATATATATATAAATATTGAAAAGAATATTAAGTTAGACTCCAAACTGGTGTTTTGAAATTTTATATTACATTATATAGCTCCACATATACTACACATTTTAAAGATCATATTTAATTAAACAATGACAAAATGTAGTACATCAAAATGGAAACATTCTTATGTGTCCATATGGAGAGTTAACTTATAAATGTTAAAAGAAAAATTAGAAAGGATATAATATTTGAGGAGAGTTAGGTACATAAGTGTATAAAAAATAGAGCATTTAAACAAGAAAATAAATAAATAAAATTTCTCTAAATAAATTTTCGACAAGCTTGTTGTTAAGCATATTCATGCATATGCTATTCATAATGTTTTTTTAATAGTGAGAAATGATGTTTTTATTATATGACTATGTATAATTTTAAATGTTTATTAGAAATAAAATAAGACTTGTATGTTAATAGCTCTTAAAATTAATTAAGTAATAAAACATGTAACTAAGTAACTATTGCCCTCTTAATTAAAAACACTTTAAAATATGTAGTTTATAATTACAATGCTTCATTGTAAACCCGATTATGGCCAAAAAAGGCCTATTTTGGTCAAAAAAAGCCCTTTAAAACCAATAAAAGCTGCTGGCGTGGCTTTTTTTTTAATTTTAGCCGGCTTTTTTGCAACCCTGATTCAGGATGAATGTTTATGTGTATTTATAAACACATGCACACATAGGAGTATTACCCCTAAGCTCACATCATGTGCACATAAGTGCTTTTTTCTTGCACACAATTACTTGGTACTCACAGGAGTACTTGGTGCACTACTCGTAAAAATATTAGGTAGTTTTAATTTAGCCGGGCGCCAGTGTTATATATACATTAGGGATTGACCGAATCAGCAATTTTGCCGAATACCGAATACCGAAGCTTCGGTTGAAGTGTATACCGAAGCTTCGGTATTCGGCAACCGAATACTTGAAATTTTTTAATACGCATTTTTGCATATATTATCTTTTTTAATAAGCTTTAATTGAAATTAAATTCTCAATAATTTAATTCAGTTACATTTTTATTCTAAAATCTAATTACACAAAAAAATTTAATGACTTCTTTCCACTCACAAATTCATTAACCCATCACTTATTTTTTATTATTTTATCACTAGTCAATAACCAAAAATAACCTATGAAAGTATTAAACTATACAGGGTATTATTAAGGATAAGGATTGTCAGAAAAACAAAAGTTCATTCAAATAATAAAAAACAATGTTATCATTAATCTGATTTACTGATTGTCTAACTCTAATTACATATTGAATAGGGATGTTCTCAAAATACAAAAAGTATTATATAAATTTGTACATTTAACTATTTTCTGTCAAATTATTGATAGAATATTTTGATTAATATTTTAACATTGTGGTGGTGAAGATAAGAAATTTGAGCGATTTTGATATAATGGTTATAAAAGCGGATAGGCATAGGGGTATACTTATTTGGTGTGTGTATTTTCTTTAATATACGCCTTAGATATACCGATGTGAACTCTGATATACTTATTTGATGTGCATATTAAGGAAAATACACATTAAATAAATTTAAATTAAAAAAAAAACTAATATAGAAGTAAGTAAAATTAAATGATAAGGGAAAGATGCGCATGTTCCTTACTTTTTTTTTCTCTGTTGTAGACAGAGTTCTTTTGATTTCACACCTATGTAGACTATTTTAGGAAGGAAAAAGTTTTTTTTTAACAAAAAATGGCCTTTGACACTTGTTTTTTGTAGTGCAGCTGAACTCTGAACTCATCCACATAATATTGAAACTCATTGTTTAGCCTATTCTACTGCTAAGTAAAAGAGAATTCTTCTACTTCTAAGAAAGTACTTATCTGCAATTATTCGGCCGAATATTCGGTTTACATGCCGAACCACCGAATACCGAATCAACTATTCGGTATTCGGTCAATCCCTAATATACATACATATATATGTATACACACACACATATGTATATACATATATTGTCTATATCACCTATATACATATATATGTAGTATATATATTTATATAAACATGTATATAGTCTTATATATGTATCTATAACATTGGCGCCCGGCTAACCGAAATAAAGTACCAAATATTACAAGCATTTAACCTTCCTTCAGCTGTAATTAGAAATTAAAAAATTGTGAAGAATTCATCATAATGTTTTAAAATTTAAAATATAGCTTCATCGTATGTTATAAGGTTCAATTTTAGGTTATATTTATAGAAACATCTTTTTTTTTTTTTTTTCATACTATTATAAGAATATTGCTCAGCTCTCTGTTGTGCCACTGTTCCATTACAGGTACACCAATAAATTTATGCTTGTTTTTTGGTCTTATTATTGATTTTGCAGTGTGAATTATGTATGTGATAGCAATATGTTTAACCCTTAACCGGAAATGTGAAAATCCCGTGCACAAACAGACCACTTAATAATTTATCAAATAGTGAACTCAAACATTTAATCTTTAATAGTAATGCATTAATAGGAGCAATTTTTTAATATAACAGCATAAAAATAAGTTTTGAATGCCGGAGTGCGAAAATATTAAGGGCATATATATCGACGAAACCATCTCACAGATGGTACGTTTCTGGTTAAGGGAACTGAACTGGGCTTAGATGCCTTATGTTCCCTCAGCCGTTGTTTTGAATTGTTTGGCGATTTTTTGTTGGTGTGTTTTGGCGGTGTTTAAAATATGGCAACCTCGATATGTGGAACCCCGTGTGACATATGTGTTCTGGCAACCACTGAGAAGTGGTGGATTTTGTGGATGGATTTTGATATTGTGTTGTATCGCTCTGTCTTTTTATTTTTATGTTAAATTTATTGGATGTATTTGACTGACTATATGGTTTCTGTAATCTGTTTAAAAGCTTTTGCTGAAGTAATTAAGAAATATGAGGAAATTTTGAGAAGAAATGTAGGTTTGTTTATTGTGTCTCAATGCATATTCATAAGCCTATTTTGGAAAATGATGGTGGTGTTATGAGAAAGATTTCGTACTGGAGCTTTCAAGAAAGCAGATATCTGTTAAGGTATGTTGATAATTTTATGTATATTCTGCTGCCTTAAGAGTTTTTATATTTTGAGATTGCTAGAAAGCGAGAACTGCTGAATTTTGAGAATTCTACACCGGAAGAACTGCTGAATGCAGTGATGGTTTTTTTTCAGTTAATGTGCACGAAGTGCTCATACAAGATTACTGATTGCCACTTTAGCGAATTTTGTTTATTATTTACATTTTATTTTCGTTAAGCGAAACATGCGTATAAACCGGTGCTTGGCGATATTTACTACTTGGCGGAAAAGGGGTTTTCACGCCAAGAAAATTCCAAGATGGCAGCCGTGGGAACTTATGACATCTGTTCCGGGAACTGCAATAATTAAGCCTTTTTGTGGTAAAATTTAGATAGGCAAAAAAAGTGTAAAAAGAAAAGTGCACAAAATCTGAGCGTATTTGGCACCTGCGATTGTGCATAAAAAGTATAAAATTTAGATAGACAAAAAAAAGTATTAAAAAAAGTGCACAAAATCTGAGCGTATTTGGCACCACTGATTGTGTATAAAAGGCGCACAACTCAGGTATGCAAAAAATGTGTAAACAAAAAAGTGCACAAAATCCGAGCGTATTTGGCACCACTGATTGTATATAAAAAGTGCACAATTTAGGTATGCAAAAAAAAGTGTAAACAAAAAAGTGCACACAATCCGAGCGTATTCGGAACCTCTGATTGTGTATAAAAAGTGAACAATTTAGGTATACACTTTTTGTGCACAATTCAGTGTCCACTCATTATGCATAAGCAGAGGTGCCAAATACGCTCGCTTTTTGTTCACTTTTTTTTTACACTTTTTTTGCAAACTTTTTCTAGCTGGGAGGCTTATCCAAATCCACATGCAGATTCAGAAACTGCGAATACTGGTTTAGTGTCAAGGTGGAACATGGTGGCACGAGAAGCGAGGGTGACTATTATGAAACCATCACGTCGTTCATACCCATAAACTTTTGAGGAGGCCTTTCATACCAACTTGACACTGTGCTTTATGGCTTGCGTATGACATTTCATGTCCGCCAGATCCAAGTGAAGAAACGTTACCATAAGTGGTGGACAGGTAATCTTGGTTTCAGACCAACTTATGGTGTCATAATAATCACTGGCGTCAAAATTTATGGCCGGATCTAGAAAATTTCTGACGGATTTAACTTTGTGGGAGTGCCTTTGGATTTTAGTACCCACCGAAGTCCCAACTCTCGAACGTGCTGCCTATCATCTACTACCATTGAAAGGAGAAGGTTTTCTGAATGAGCAAATTAAAAAAAAAACAATTACCTTCTTCACCACTTCTTGGATTTCTGCAAACGGCTGCCTGGTTGCGAGTCTTTGCTTGTAGTTGCTTTCAAGACAATTGAATGCCAGATTCCACACATTGACTCATAAATACTGAGTAAAGATCAGAGATACCTGTACGACATTGTCATTTCCATTGCTGCTGCGTGTTATTCCTCAGACCTAGCGTATCAGGCTCAGAGAGCAACAACACATTCTCGGTGGACAGCAAACAGGTTACTGAGAGTGTAATGTATAATGAAATATACAGTGTATATTTCATCAGGAACCCCACGATAAAATTTCATCAACATTGTCATGTATATTATGACAGTGGAACATTATATCTATTGTTCGAAATTAAGCCAAGATCTTCAATAGTTTAGGGACCTAAACATATTTTGAATACATCAAGAAATGCAGAAACTTACCTGCAAAAGTCCGAGAAGTTGTGAAGCAGGTCTATCAAATAAATTCTTTATGTTCACATGCAGAATACCTTCTTCTTTCAATAGTAGTGGATGATGGGCAGCACGTTTAAGAGCTGGGACGTTGACGGGTACTAACATCTAAAGACACTCCCACAAAGGGCAAATCCGTCAGAAATTTTCTAGTTTCGACCATAAATTTTGACGCCAATGATTATTATGACATCATAAATTGGTCTGAAATCAGGATTACCTGTCCACCTCTTTTAGAAAACATTTCTTCAGCTGAAATTGCAGAATTGATTTCCAGTTTTGAAAAGCGAACTCTTCGATTTTATCTGGTAGACATACCATGTCATACGCAAGCCGTAGAGAGCGCAGTGTCAAGCTGGTAACACAGGCCTCCTCAAAAGTTTAAGGGGATGAGCGGCGTGATGGTCTCAAAAGAGCCACCCATGCTTCTCGTGCTACCATGCTAAAATTTGGCACTAAATCAAAATTCGCAGTACCTGAACAGCATGCGGATCTTGATAATTTTCCAAGCCCACATTTTGGTTGGTTGGTTGGTTGGGTAGAGTGAGGGTGGGATTGGCGATGCAGCCTCCTTCCCGGGGTGAGTCCTGAGTCGTCCTTACAAGGACGGGCCAAGAGCTGCACCATTTCGACCTCCCGTACCCATCCGGAGAAAAGTACGAGGATTCCTTTTCAACTTTTACCTCAATGTCCAAAAAAATCAGGTCGATTGGTGAATATTTACACCTCCTGTAATTTTTGTTAAAACTGCGAATATTAGCCATTTCCACCCCTGGAGAGGGTTGGAAGAGGATAGAGGAGGGGTAATTAAAACTTTTTCTCCATACTACATCTCGAGGGCATGCTATTTACAAAAAATGAGTTCGATCGGCCAAAATTTACATTTTTTTCCGATTATCATTCACCTGTTCAATTTTTGTTCAAATTCGAAAACTTTGAACATGATGCGCAAACGGAAGATATATTCCGATTTCTAAAAAAATTCCCCCCTATGTTTAAATTGACGAGTAACAGCTTTTCCGTTCTATTACGATTTGATTCGCAATCCTTTTTGTTTTCCTCTCCGGTCTATTTTACAGCCACGAGACAGTTTTTAACATTACATATTATACAATAAGTGTTAGAGTTGTGACAATGAGGTATTGATAAATGTGTATTAGGTTTCTTATTTGCTGCTCCGTCGGCAGTACTCGTTGACGCACGCTCTCATATTGTTACCACAGAAGAAGAAATAGGAGTATTTCGATCCCGAAGCACACGGGATACATGTGGGTAAATATCTGAATATTGGACGATTTGAGTCCATTGCAAATAATATTTCATTAATTATACTAAAACCAAAAACTGAAAAATGCAATATATTGTAACAATTGCTATAACAATTTTCAATGACAAATGGACATATAATGATGCATAAATAGTTAATTTTAAGCTTTAAGCAAATGAAATAATCATTTCAGTTCTTTTCCACAGGTACAAAAATAAAGAGTTAAATGTATGCTGTAAAAACGTCTATAAATATTTTTAACTTTTGCTATTATATATTTATATATATACATATACAGTATTCGAAAATGTAATTATCCTTTATTAGTATAGAGTGTATAGTAAAATATTGTCGTTTATATATTTGTCCCCGAGGTTGACCATCATCTCAGTCACTCTAAACACATATTTAGGTTAACAGATACTAGGCGGCGTTGGCAGAATTATTTACATGGCAACAGCAACTAAAGTTCAACTAGACACCATGGATGAAGGTAACTTGTTCTTCACTTTGTTTCATATTTAAAAATATTTAGTTTTTGTTCTGAACAGGGATGAATATTTTTTTAAAATCTCAGCCATGTCCCCATATCTAGCATTTTATTAAAACAAACTTATTTCAACTTTATTTATGTAACATACAATTGACACAATGCATATTTAATAATTTACATGTGTGTAAAATGATTCAACAAAATGGCTGCGCAGCTGTTAAGCAAAAATTTCATCTCAGTTGCCATCATCTCAGTCCCAATTATTAGACACTGATTGTAATGTTGGCAGACACGTTCGTCCATAAAATGTATTCTACGCCTAAAATATACATCCTTCATCTCAAAACCCTACAGCATTTAAATGATAAAACATGTATCATAGTACATAATTGTATGTGGCAGTTGGTACATTAATTTAAAAATAATAATAATTTTTTGGAATGAAATTGTCCGTTTTTCAGATATTAATCCATATGATATGCAGTTAGAGCACAACTTAGAAAAACTCTGTAGATCGCAGTTTTAGAACTTCTAAGTATCGATATAACTTTTCTGTTAGAACAATATAAAAATCATTATTTGTTTTTCGCCAGGTTTTAAACAATCACACTGACTTCTATGCATTATTTATTATTAAGTTCTTCAATAAATATATACAACAACAGTTTTATAACAAAACATTGACATCTGAACAACGTAAATACTTTTTGAGTATCTTTTATCATAGTGAAACTGATACTCACCATACTCGCCATACTTGCATGGGATATTTTTTCTCTCGGTAGACACGCAGAATAGGTATAGAAATAGCTACAGTCGCACAGTGAATCAAAATAAATTAATGCTCATATAAAAGCGTACAACTAGCAGTATCATTACAAGTAAAAATTAATTTGGTTCATATAAAAATACTTCAAAAAAAAAAAAAAAAAAAAACACGACCAAAATGTAGGAAAAATCCGAAATATTCTATTTTCCGGCCATAACTTTTCAAATTTTCAATTTTATTTATCACGTACATCATAAAATTAACAAAGATATGCGTCTTTAAGAATGCAAAGCTACTGAAAAATTGTCGGAATCCGAAACTTTTTTTCCGCGTGTATGATGGTCGAAAAATTGCCCTTGTGAACCCCCCCCCCCCTCTTTTTTGCTACAAATAATAAAAATGTGATGTGCAGTATTTTTAGTGTTATTTATTTCAAGATAAACCATAAAACATAATTAAAATGCAAAATAATCGACTTATAAATATTCACATTGTAATGCAAAAACATGTCTTGGATAATTCCGACGTCCACATTTCAGACAGAAAATTTCAGTTTCACTGCAGTTTTCGTAACTTCTAAACGCAATTACAATTTTACAAAATGAAATTGAAAATTTAGAGATTTTCAAATTCACTGTTTTTTATTTTTATAAATGTCAGTTTTATTTCAACTAAAATTGTATGCCAATTAATTGATTTTTAGGATTTCGTTCATCTGGCGAAACCCTATTCGTCTCATTCCTTTGTCTGTCTGTCCGTCACAGAGCCCGTTCTCAGAAACTATATATGTTAGAGACTTGAAATTTTGGGTACTTATAGCTGAACACTTCACATCAAACAACAAATCATAAAATTTTGAAAAAGTTGGTAATTAACTGAATTACGGGCTAATTAACTTCTAAAATTAAACAATCCTCCTTTTTAACGCAGGTTCAAACGGACCTTCTCGAAATCATCCGTATTTCTCCTAAGGGTTGCCAGTAAAATCAGTCGATGCATAGTTACCATGGAGGATATAAAGCCGAAAAATGAAGTGGACATTTTAAAGCGAAATCGCATATAAGAAAATGATGGTCCGAGAAATTTGTAAATGGAATAGAGAGACACGGAAAAAAATCTACTTTCATTTGGTATAAAGTTCACATTTCTGCGATGTGTATAAGTTAAAATATCCACTAAAAATCGATCAATAAAAATTTAATTTCTTTAATTGGAAAGACAAGGAAAAAAGATTTCAGTTCGGCAGGAAAGCAGGTAGACATGACGACGCTGCGGTTTTTCATTATAGCTTATTTTAATAAGAAATTTTAACTTTTTAAATATTAAATTTTTTGATTAAATTTTTTGGCGTCCTGATGTCAAATTTCTCGCTGATTTCATTGATGCCGATTTCTAAGTCCTATCTTAATTACAAGCTGAAATATTAATTATTAATTAATCGGTTTTACTCGCATGTGTATTTAAAAAAATTCTTTCTAAGTGAGCCCCTAACTATGGTTGGAGACATGAAATTTTGGGTACTTATAGCTGAACACCTCAAATCATACGACAAATCATAAAATTTTGAAAAAGTCGTATATTTAATACTTTGGGCTCCCACATGTGTATTTTAAACAATTCTTTCTAAGTGAGCCTCTAATTTTGTTGGAGGCGTGAAATTTTGCATACTTATAGCTAAACACCTCAAATCATTCGACAAATCATAAAATTTTGAAAAAGACGTACATTTAACCCTTTGGGGTCCCGCATGTGTATTTTAAACAATTCTTTCTAAGTGAGCTCCTAATTAGTTTGGAGGCGTGAAATTCTGCATACTTATAGCTGAACACCTCACATCAAACAACAAATCATAAAATTTTGAAAAAGTTGGTAATTAACTGAATTACGGGCTAATTAACTTCTAAAATTAACCAATCCTCCTTTTTAACGCAAGTTCAAACGGACCTTCTCGAAATCATCCATGTTTCTCCTAGAGTTGCCAGTAAAATCAGCCGATGCATAGTTACCATGGAGGATAATAAGCCGAAAAATGAAGTGGACATTTTAAAGCGAAATCGCATATCAGAAAATGATGGTCCGAGAAATTTGTAAATGGAATAGAGAGACACGGAAAAAAATCTACTTTCATTTGGTATAAAGTTCACATTTCTGCGATGTGTATAAGTTAAAATATCCACTAAAAATCGATCGATAAAAATTTAATTTCTTTAATTGGAAAGACAAGGAAAAAAGATTTCAGTTCGGCAGGAAAGCAGGTAGACATGACGACGCTGCTGTTTTTCATAATAGCATATTTTAATACGAAATTTTAACTTTTTAAATATTAAATTTTTTGATTAAATTTTTTGGCGTCCTGATGTCAAATTTCTCGCTGATTTCATTGATACCTATTTCTAAGTCCTATCTTAATTACAAGCTGAAATATTAATTATTAATTAATCGGTTTAACTCGCATGTGTATTTTAAACAATTCTTTCAAAGTGAGCCCCTAACTATGGTTGGAGACATGAAATTTTGGGTACTTATAGCTGAACACCTCAAATCATACGACAAATCATAAAATTTTGAAAAAGTCGTATATTTAATCCTTTGGGCTCCCACATGTGTATTTTAAACAATTCTTTCTAAGTGAGCCTCTAATTTTGTTGGAGGCGTGAAATTTTGCATACTTATAGCTGGACACCTCAAATCATTCGACAAATCATAAAATTTTGAAAAAGGAGTACATTTAACCCTTTGGGGTCCCGCAAGTGTATTTTAAACAATTCTTTCTAAGTGAGCTCCTAATTAGTTTGGTGGCGTGAAATTCTGCATACTTATAGCTGAACACCACACATCATACGAAAAATGATAAATTTTTGAAAAAGTCGTACATTTAACTCTTTGGGCTCCCACATGTGTATTTTAAACAATTATTTCTAAGTGAGTCCCTAATTAGGTTGGAGACATGAAATTTGGCATACTGATAGCTGGACACCCCACATCAAACAACAAGTGATACAATTTTGAAAATGTCGTACATTTAACCCTTTGGGGTCCCGCATGTGTATTTTAAACAATTCCTTCTAAGTGAGCTCCTAATTAGTTTGGAGGTATGAAATTCTGCATACTTATAGCTGAACACCACACATCATACGACAAATGATTAAATTTTGAAAAAGTCGTACATTTAACCCTTTGGGCTCCCACATGTGTATTTTAAACAATTCTTTCTAAGTGAGTCCCTAATTAGGTTGAAGACATGAAATTTGGCATACTGATAGCTGGACACCCCACATCAAACAACAAGTGATAAAATTTTGAAAAAGTCGTACATTTAACCCTTTGGGCTCCCACATGTGTATTTTAAACAATTCTTTCTAAGTGAGCCCCTAATTATGTTGGAGGCGTGAAATTTTGCATACTTATAGCTGGACACCCCACATCAAACAACAAGTGATAAAATTTTGAAAATGTCGTACATTTAATCCTTTGGGGTCCCGCATGTGTATTTTAAACAATTCCTTCTAAGTGAGCTCCTAATTAGTTTGGAGGCGTGGAATTCAGCATACTTATAGCTGAATACAACATATCATACGACAAATGATAAAATTTTGAAAAAGTCGTACATTTAACCCTTTGGGTTCCTGCATGTGTATTTTAAACAATTATTTCTAAGTGAGCTTCTATTTAAGTTGGAAGCGTGAAATTTTGCATTCTTATAGCTGAACACCTCACATCAAACGACAAATCATAAAATTTTGAAAATGTCGTACGTTTACCCTTTGGGCTCTCACATGTGTAGTTTAAACATTTCTTTCTGAGTGAGCTCCTAATTATTTTGGAGGCGTGAAATTTCGCATGCTTATAGCTGAACACCTCACATCAAATGACAAATCATAAAAATTTGAAAAAGTCGTACATTTAACCCTTTGGAGTTCCACATGTGCATTTTAAACAATTCTTTCTAAGTGAGAACCTTATTAGGTTGGAGGCGTGAAATTTTGCATACTTATAGCTCAACATCCCAGATTACAAGTCAAATAATAATTTTTGAGAAAGTTTTATGTTTAACCCTTTCAACTCCAGCTTGTATATTTTAAGCAACTCTTTCTAACTGGGCCCATAATTAAATTGGTGATTTGAAATTTTGCATACTTATAATAGAACACCTGAGGCCAAGCGACAAATCACAAAATCTTGAAAAAGGTCTTACGTTTAACCCTTTGACCTGCCTTATATGTATTTGAAGCAATTCTTTCTAAGAGAGCCCCTAATTAAGTTGTAGACATGAAATTTTTCACACGTATAGCTGAATACCTCAGACCACACGACAAATCATAAAATTTTCAAAAAGTCTTATATTATTTAGCCCTCCGGGCTCTAACTTGTGTATTTTAAGTAATTTTTATAGCCTCCGCCCTTTTAACCCGAGGAGAAATTTTCCAACTTTTGCCGACACCCCTCTGACCCTTCTTTGTGCACCATAGCCTTACATATTTTAGTTCCATTTTTTACCGCCAGGTACACCTACAGATTTCGGGTGCTATGGGCCCAATCCCCTCGCCTAATATATCTGCGGATAGTATGTAAAATTGGTTTTCGTTCGGTTAGATGTTTGTTTAGAATCGAGTGCGTCCCCTGGTTGCGAAATGTGGAACTAACAGATTTTTCAAAATGATAGAGTGTTTTGAGAGGAATATTAAACGAAACACTCTGTGCGATCTGTGATCACAGCCCCAATTGTTTTTATGATTTTACAAATAATTTTCTAGAAGGAATATTTTTAAACGAATTTTGGGAATACCAAATAACTGTTTTGCACTTAAAAAATTAAATAATTAGGCATTTGTTATTTTCTGAGTATTCGTACCTAAATGCAGTAGCTAGTAAAATGTATTATTCATTTATTGATCAAGAAAGCAAACGTCTAACGCTGTTTCTTAATAAAATATATTTCGAGATAAAACAGTTTAATACTTGTATTTTTCTTCAATAACAAATATATATATATATATATATATATATATATATATATATATTTGTTATTGAAGAAAAATACAAGTATTAAACTGTTTTATCTAGGGTTAGCAAATTTTAAATTTTTTGTGTGTTTGATCCGTTGTAATAAATAAGCAAATATGAATGAAATAAATGAAAAAAGAAATGTGCAGTATTTTAAAAACTATTATAGATTTTTTTTATATATATTTTATACATTTTAATAATCTGAAATAAAGAAAGTATTTTTTTTAATAAAAATCAAGGAAAGATGAAATGGCTAGTCTACCGGTAATTGCATTGATTGTTTAATCTTTACACATGTGATCGGACAGCATCTGTCCGGGTCTGCATGTATTCTCGGACAGATGCTGTCCGAACACTCTTGTAAAAGTTAATAGATTGGTAGAACTAATCATATGCTTGAGCTAAACAATGCTGCATTTGATAGAAACACATCTGTTGTTAAAATTGTATTTAAGGCTTACACGTCGTAAATTAATTTTGTATTATTAGGACTGATAAAACTTGTCGAATCACTATGGGTCAGTTAAGAATGAATCACTGTATTCACTCTGATATTTGGAATAACAACATGAAAAAAAAAAAGAACTTCATTTTAAGTAATGACTTCTTTTGTAATTTTCTGTAGTTAATTCCTCTATTTTGTTTTACTGAGCGATACTTTTATCTCCCTGTATTTTAAATATTTAAATATTTTAAATTTTAAATTATACCTCAAATACTATATTGATGGAAATTTTTATTACGTTAAATAGTCAAAAATGATTCTTTCTTTAGTTAAGAAACATTCTGTAACAATTTACAAAATGCGCACACTCTTAATTTTCGATGCATATATCATCCAAAACACTGTTTAAAATTATTGCATGGGCTCATTATAAGTGAATGTAGTAAACTACCCGTAGAAAATTATTCATTGAGAATACAAATATTTTGTAAAATGAGGAAACATATATTTTGTACAATAATGAAAGAAAATAAACATATTAATAACCTGTTGTGTAATAGAAAAATTCCTCAATAAATTAACTGAAATTTATTTCAATTAAAAATGTTTTTAAAGAAGTATTTCAAAATGTGCCATTTAAAAAGTTAGATGCGAAAATTTTGATGATGAATATATAAAACCAAAAAATACATAACAAAACAATTTCTGAAAACTTCGAGTTATGCAGATATATTAGTAAGTATTAAGTGAAAAGATAATGAAAATATTTTCAAAATATCATTTCATACTTCACATCCTTTTAATGTTTTGATTTATTTGACAAAATAAAAATGTATGATGCTTTTACACTTGGTAATAAACAAAAATTTAGAGATTTTTTGCGTTATATATATTTTTTAATTTTTGAGGCTTCATTTTCTTTGAAATTCTTTGAATCAGAAGACTATAACTGCTGCGATAAAAGAAAATGTGTTTTAAGAAAAGAAAATATGAAGACCTACAAACAACATATATTACATTTCTTTAAGTATAAAAGACGTATTTCATCGACTATGCTTAATATTAAACTTTGACTGTATAGTTTTTAAATATAATGTTGTCATGTTCAATACATTCAATTGCTATCGTAAAACTTCAGAAAAAAATATAATTTGTAATATAATTTAATTTTTAATTTATACTCACATGTGACTGAAGTAAAAATGGACTACTGTTTGTAATATGTATCGTTGCTTAAAGGGTGTATTGGAAACAGAAAGGAGTGACCTTTCTGGTAGAAATAATTTGAAATTCATGCATCTTGACGCATATGTCTTAAAGAACCGTAACTTTATAACAAATGAAACAGTAGGTCGTTGCTATCGTTGGCAAAGAGATAATGCATATACCGTTAGTTCCATGTTATAGATAATATTGTAATTTTCATTTTCAAATATCATATCTTTATCAGATTCAAATACATTTATGTTAAAATATTTTGTGTTTAACAATTAGAATATTAAGTATTTTATCCAGACGCTAGTGACTCTTAATTATATTAACAAAGTCTTTATGCGTTAACAAATTAACGATCAAAAATTAAGAATTTCGATTTTGATGGTTTATCATGTAATAGACAGCAACATTTGAAACGTTTTTTAATTTTGTCAGCAGACGACACACGATAAGAAAGAGGAGACTTTGGACTTATTTTTCAGAGTGCAATTCCTTTCGGGTTGAACGATTTGAAATCTGAAAGACGGATCCTGATATAGAATGTAAGCTGTTTAAATTCTTAATAGCAGTTCAAAATTGTTTAAAGATTCCTTTTATCACTTAAAAATGTCGTATTGTACAGAAATATGTATTCAAAATAAATACTCTCACATGCAAACGGTTCGTCATTTTCAAATCTGATTAAAATAATCAATTTTCTTTGTACACCAAAGCGCCAGCAGAAATTTGCAATAAAATCAAAATTCTTATTTTTTTTTAAATGTCATTCTATAACTATTTGAAAAAGAAAGGAGTTCTGTATCCAGTTATTCTTTGCAAGGGCGTAAAACAGAAAGCCAGGATAGACTAAGGGTATCCTAGGGCTTCTCCATATTATTAACACTGAAAATGTTAAGGTTTCATTATTAGATTCATCCTTATATTCCATTCAGAGTTGCCGGTTTGGCCTCCACTTTTATTCAGAAAATTTGGATTCACATGTGAAAATACGATATATTCAGGTTTATTTACTGACAGACTTTTCTTGGTTGCTTAAAATTAAAATTTACCTTCAGCAATTTCCTGTCTGAAGTGTGAATTTTGGAAGAAAAATTGAGGCCAAATTGACAACACTGATTCCATTAATAATAATTCAATTCACTTTCAAACTATTTTTTAAGAGGTTGTACAACTTTTTAAGGAACTTAAAATGCATTCTTGTTTGCAAAGCAGCAAATCATTTTTTTTTTTTTTTCAATTTGTTGATGTTTAAGATTTTAGGCCGAGCCGGAAGACTAGTGTAAAAATCTTTGTTCAGTCGATTACGGCTACAAAAGAAGGGCTCGCGCTGAGGACCTCGAACTTGGTCTGAGACCATCTTTTCCCTACTATATAGTACATGTATAATTAATTCTAACCACAATCTAGTCTAAGCGATATAATTTTAACGAAATGATTTTTAAGTTCTTATAATATCCATAGTTATAACTTTGTTCTAAAAAGTTTAAAAAAATGTGTATACCAGTAAATCATACAATTCCATTTGGAGTGTTTTAAATGATTTTGTTATGTGTGGTAAGAATTACGATTCTCCATCGAAAATAAGGCAAACTTTTTTTTTTTTTTTTTACCATTTTTAGCACTGAAACAAAACTTCACATGTTAAACACTTCTAGTTCTAATATATCGTTGATCTTTTGTACGTCAGCAACTTGTGAATCACCGTGTTATCTGGATGCGTAGTACTCTTTACTCAAACAATGCTTGAAGATAGGGATCACCCCTACTAACTCTACCTTAAATTATCGCATAAAAATATAATGCACGAGTTGATTAGTAATAAATTCTAATAAATACTGTTAAGCTTAAACTTTAATTAAGGGGCCATTACATAAGGAATTGTTAATTCATAAATGTCCAATACTAACTAGTACTTTAGACATCAATTTGTGAAGCTTCAGTAAATTTTGTTTTAATATACCAAATTGCAAAAATGTCAGTGAATTGATTTATGAAATATAAAATTTTATATAATGGAGCTCATTATGTTAAATTGATGTTTAACAGCTGCTAAACAGATTGGAATGCGTATATTTTTTAACTCGAAAACTTCTTGGTGGAATGAGATGTAATTTGTTTTTACATGTTTGAAAATTCTACAAGTCGATTTATGTTTAAAAACATAAATTATAATTCATATTAAACTTTTATTTCAAATAACTATTCATAGTTTAAAACTTAAATTTAAAAATTTTAATTGTTCCTACCAATGATTTAAAAGAAAAGAATTTCTAGTACTTTTAAATATGGAAATTCCAAATTAAGAATATTACGCCATCTAATTTTTGAGTTAAGTTTAAAGAACTACTCTAAATTCAATCAGTTTTACAACAGTTAATAATGATTACTAATTGACGATTGTGAGTTCCGGCAGTTAAACATCTATTATTTCATGTGTTTCCCAAATGAACTTCCGCAAGGTATCCGAATGTAGAGGTTAAAGAAAATTTCAAATATGGTGTCAGATAAGGTAATGTATTGAAATTTTTCAAATTTGGTACAATCCCTGTATATAAACGACAATTTAAGCAGACTTTACGACTACTATTTATTATTAGTAAGTAATTGCAAATCGTTTGGAACCAGTTATACGTTTATGTGATGATTTACTGTAGAGTTAGTACAGGAAGTTTACTTTTTTTCGAATACTGTACCAATAGACTACATAACACTGGTATTCGTTTCTTGAAATCTTATACTATAATATGAGCAAAAATTGTCTGTGTATGTATGTGTGTGTGTATGTAAATGTTATCTTAAAAATGGCTCTAACGATTTTGACGAAATTTTGTATTTTACCATTTTCGGGCATGATAACACCATTGGGCTAGGTCACGTGTTCGAGAAAATTCGATTAGTGGGTCATTTGGGGTCGTAATGGGTCAAGGTCAAGCTAATTATATCTAAAAAACGGCTCAATCGATTTTGACCAAATTTCACATCCAACCGTTTTTCGACACAAAGAAACTTTTGGGCTAGGTTACATATTCGAGAAACTTCGATTAGTAGGTCATTGTTGGGTCACTATGGGTCAAGACAGTTTTATTTAAAAAACGGCTCTAATGATTTTCACTAAACTTTATATTCTACAGTTTTGGATTACGAGAAAGCTATTGGGCTAAGTCATATGTTCGAAAATATTCGATTAGTGGGTCATTTTTGGGTCACAGTGGGTCAAGCTAAGTTTATCTATATAACTTCTTTAACGATTTTGAAGACATTTTGCACCCTACTGTTTTCAGGCACGAAAAGACCATTGGGATGGGCCTCGTGTTCGAGAAAATTCCAATAGTGGGTCATTTTGGGTCATAATGGGTTAGGATCAAGCTAATTATATCTAGAGAACGGCTCAATCGATTTTGACTAAATTATGTATCTAACCATTTTCGGGCACGAAAAGATAATTGGGATGGGTCTCATGTTCGAGAAAAATCGATTATGGGGTCATTTTGAGTCATAATGGGTCAGGGTCAAACTAATTATATCTAGAGAACGGCTCAATCGATTTTGACGAAATTTTGTATTTTACCATTTTCGGGCATGATAAGACCATTTGGCTAGGTCACGTGTTCGATAAAATTCAGTTAGTGGGTCATTTTGGGTCGTAATGGGTCAAGGTCAAGCTAATTATATCTAAAAAACGGCTCAAGCGATTTTGACCAAATTTCGCATCCAGCCATTTTTCGACACGAAGAAACTATTGGGTTAGGTCACATGTGCGAGAGACTTCGATTAGTGGGTCATTTTGGGGTCACTATGGGTCAAGCCAATTTTATCTAAAAAACGGCTCTAACGATTTTCCCTAAACTCTATATTCTACAGTTTTGGATTACGAGAAAAACAATTAGGCTAAGTCACATGTTCGGAAAAATTCGATTAGTGGGCCATTTTTGGGTCAACGTGGGTCAAGCTAAGTTTATCCAGAAAACTTCTTTAACGATTTTGACGAAATACAGCACCCTACTGTTTTCGGACACGAAAAGACCATTGGTGGAAACTCGTGTTCGAGAAAATTCTATTAGTGGGT
The DNA here is from genome assembly GCA_963932465.1 of Maratus speciosus. Lineage (NCBI taxonomy): Eukaryota > Metazoa > Arthropoda > Arachnida > Araneae > Salticidae > Maratus > Maratus speciosus. The sequence continues at coordinate 372,845,764 of OZ010788.1, read as the reverse complement.
CATTTTGGGCTATAATGGGTCAGGGTCAAGTTAATTATATCTAGAGAACGGCTCAATCTATTTTGACTAAATTTTGTATCTAACCATTTTCGGGCACGGAAAGATCATTGGGATGGGTCTTGTGTTGGAGAAAATTTGATTAATGGGTCATTTTGGGTCATAATGGGTCAGGGTCAAACTAATTATATCTAGAGAACGGCTCAATCGATTTTGATTAAATTTTGTACATAACGATTTTCGGGCACTAAAAGACCATTGGAATGGGTCTCGTGTTCGAGTAAATTAGATTAGTGGATCATTTTGGGTCATAATGGGTCAGGGTCAAGCTAATTATATCTAAAGAACGGCTTAATCGTTTTTAACTAAATTTTGTATCTAACCATTTTCGGACACGAAAAGACCATTGAGATGGGTCACGTGTTCGAGAAAATTCGATTAGTGGGCCATTTTTGGGTCACTGTGGTCAAGCTATTTTTATCTAAAAAACGGCTTTAGCGATTTTCACTAAACTCTATATTCTACAGTTTTGGATTACGAGAAGACCATTGAGCTAGGTCACATGTTCGAGGAAATTCGATTTGTGGGTCATTTTTGGATCACAGTGGGTCAAGCTAAGTTTATCTAGATAACGGTCCGAACGATCTTGATGAAATGTTGCACCTCACTGTTTTCGGGCAGGAAATACCATTGGGATGGGTATCGTGTTCGAGAAAATTCGATCATTGGGTCATTTTGGGTCATAATGGGTCTGGGTCAAGCTAATTATATCTAGAGAATGGCTCAATCAAGTTTGAATAAATTTTGTATCTAACCATTTTCGGGCAACAAAAAAACCATTGGCATGGGTAACGTGTTCATGAAATTCGATTAGTGTGCCATTTTTGGGTGTGTCATTTTTGGATGAATTTCGGTTAGTGGTTTTTTGAATCAACGTGGATCAAGCTTATTTTACCTAGAAAACGACAAACGATTTTCACTAAATTTTGTATTCCATCGTTTTCAGTCTCGAGAAAAGCATTGTGATAGGTCGCATGTTCGAAAAAAGTCATTAGTGTGTCATTTTGGGTCACTATGTTTCACGGTCAAGCTAATTGCATCTAAAACAGCAAGAATGATTCAGTGGGAAAAATATATCGAGATAAATAGAAAGCTAATTTTGACCGAGCTGAGCTCGGTCATTCCTGCTAGTCTTAAACTATAATTCGAGCAAAAATTGTGTGTGTATGTATGTGTGTGTGTGTGCGTGTATGTAAATTTTATCTTAAAAACGGCTCAATACATTTTGACGAAATTTTGTATTTTACCATTTTCGGGCATGATAAGACCATTGGGCTAGGTCACGTGTTCGAGAAAGTTCGATTAGTGGGTCATTTTGGGTCATAATGGGTCAAGGTAAAGATGGTTATATTTAAAAAACAGCTCAATCGATTTTGACCAAATTTTATATCCAAGCATTTCTCGGCACGAGAAAACTATTGGGCTAGGTCACATGTTCGAGAAATTTCGATTAGTGGGTCATTTTTGGGCCCCTTTTGGCCAAGCCAATTTTATCTAAAAAACGGCTCTAACGATTTTGACTAAATTTAGTATTCTGTCATTTTGGGATTACGAGAAGACCAATGGGCTAAGTCACATATTAGAGACAATTCGATTAGTAGGTCATTTTTGGGTCACTGTGGGTCAAACAAAGTTTATCTAGAAAATGGCTTTAACGATTATGACGAAATTTTGTATTTTACCATTTTCGGGCACGAGAATACAATTGGGCTAGGCCCTGTGTTCGAGAAAATTTGATTAGTGGGTCATTTTGGGTCATAATGGGTCAAGATCAAGCTAATTATATTTAAAAAACGGCTCATTCGATTTTGACTAAATTTTGCATCCGATCGTTTTTCGGCACGAGAAACCTATTGGGCTAGGTCACATGTTCGAGAAATTTCCATTAGAGGGTCATTTTTGGGTCACTATGCGTCAAGCCGATTTTACCTAAAAAACGGCTCTAACGATTTTGACTAAATTTTGTATTTTGTCGTTTTCGATTACGAGAAGACTAATGGGATAAGTCACATATTAGAGAAAATTCGATTAGTGGGTCATTTTTGGGTCACTATGGGTCAAGCAAAGTTTATCTAGAAAACGGCTCTAACGATTTTGACGAATTTTTGTATTCTATCGTTTTCGGGCATGAGAATATCATTGGGCTTGATCGCATGTTAAAGAAAATTAGATTAGTGGGTCATTTTGGGTCACAATGGGTCACGGTCAAGCTAATTGAATCCAAAAAAGGCCTAAAACATTTCGACAAAATTTTGTAATATACCGTTTCCGGGCATGAGATGACAATTGGACTAAGTCACATGTACGAGAAAAATAGATTAGTGGGTCTTTTTGGGTCAAATGGGTCAAGGTCAAGCAAATTATATCTAAAAATGGCTCAATCGATTTTGACAAAATTTTATATCCAACCATTTTCCGGCACGAGAAAACTATTAGGCTATGTCAAATGTTCGAGAAATTTCGATTAGTGGGTCATTTTTGGGTTCCTTTGCGTCAAGCCATTTTTATCTAAAAACGGCTCTAACGATTTTGACTAAATTTTGTATTCTGTCGTTTTGGATTACGAGAAGACCAATGGACTAAGTCACATATTAGGGAAAAGTCGATTAGTGGGTCATTTTTGGGTCACTGTGGGTCAAGCAAAGTTTATCTAGAAAACGGCTCTAACAATTTTGACGAAATTTTGCATTTTATCGTTTTCGGGCACTAGAATACCATTGGGCTTAGTCGCATGTTCAAGAAAATTTTATTAGTGGGTCATTTTGGGTCACAATGGGTCAGGGTCAAGCTAATTGAATCGAAAATATGCCCAAAACCTTTTGATAAAATTCTGTAATATACCGTTTTCAGGCATAAGATGACCATTGGGCAAATCACAAGTTCGAGAAAATTCAATTAGTGTGTCATTTTTGGGTCACTGTTGGTCAAGCTGAGTGTATCCAAAATAACGGCTCAAAACATTATGGCAAAATTTTGTATTACACCGTTTTTGAGCATGTGAATACCATTGAGCTAAGTCATATGTTCTGGAAAATTCGATTAGTGGGTCATTTTTGGGTCACTGTGGGTCAAGCTAATTGTATCTAAAAATAATTCTGAAACGATTTTGACAAAATTGTGTATTATACTGTTTCCGGGCAGGAGAAGATCATTGGGTTAGGTCACATGTTCGAGGAAATTCGATTAATGGGTAATTTTTGGTTCACTGTGGGTCAAGTTAATTTTATCTAGAAAACAGCTTTAATGATTTTCATTAAATTTTGTTTTCTATCGTTTTCGGGTTTGACATGACCATTGTTCTAGGTCGCATGTTCAAAAAAATTCAATTAACCAGTCATTTTGAGTCACTATGGGTCAAGGTTTAGCTAACTTTATCTAAAAAATGGCTCAAACGATTTCCACAAAAGTTTTTATTACACCGTTTCCTAGCACTGGAAAACCATTGAGATATGTCAGATGTTCGATAAATTTAGATTAGTAGGTCCTTTTTGGGTTACCGTTGGTCACGCTAATTTTATCTATAAAATGACTTAAGCGATTTTGACTAAATTTTGTATTCCATCGTTTTCGAGTTCCAGATGAGCATCGGTTAGGTCGTGTGTTCGAAAAATTTCGGTTAGTGTGTCCCTATGGCTTACGATTATACCAATTTTATCTAAACAGCAAGAATTATACAGTGAGAATAAAATATCGAGTTGAAAACAAGGCTAATTTTAACCCAGCTTAGCTCGGACATGCCCGCTAGTTTCTTTTAAATGTATATGTAAGGGTTGCTTATTATAAGAAAATGTCTTTCGATGCCAGTAAACGGCAATAACTATGGCATAGTTTTAAAACTTCATAATGGCGATCTTATTACTTTCATTCGTATTTGAATTATAAGAGTCACTGTCCGATCTTCCGCTTTAATAAATTATTAAAAAGTAGCAGGTAACAATATAATTTTTCTTTCTTTTTTGTTGATAAAAACAATTCACGTTGAAACGTTTTCACTTACTATCTAACGTAGTTTACATTACTGATAAGAAAGGAAAAGGATTCTTTCACCAGCAGTAATACCAAAAAATTAACATATATGTAAACTTTTTCTTTGCCGTATTGCGTTTATGGGTTTATATATATTCCCTAAAATGTTAAAACTGCTGAGTATGAAATGTATCTCACATTTTATATGAAAGTAATATTAAAAACAAAATCTGAATTGATAACTTTATGAAAGAAATTAAATTGAAACTTTAATATAAATAATTTTCTACCTGAATTATCTTTATAAAGTTTGTAATAAGAAAGGTATTTGCTGTTTCTAAACACTAATCGCCACAATAGGATATTTAAAAAAAATTGTTTTATAAATAAATAACGACTTCCTTTTAAATTAACGTAAAACGTAGAATTTTAATTTAAGGTAAGGTATGAAGATAACTATATTTGTTATAATTTGTTATAATTTGTTCATGAATGTGTGCATAAAATAATTGAATAAAAAAAAAAAATGAAAAACTTATCTCCGTTACGCATGTTTAATATTAATAAAATTGTCATCCGGGTTAATTTGCTATACTGAAGAATGTTTATTTATCAAAAAAGCATATTTCAGCTTATGTAATTTATTTGTGTTTTAATTTAACAATCGTAATCTTCCAAATTTAGTTTCAAAATTACATGGGGATTATATTGACTTTTTTTTTCTTTTTGTGTGTGTTTGTAAAGATTGATAAACTATAATAAAACATGTTTTTGTTCATGAAGAATTAAAACAAGATAACAAAATAAGCTTTCTTACACATAATAATAATTTAATGACATATTTTTAATTTGGAAAATAATAAAAAAATAAAGCATTAAAATGTAGTTTTCTTTATCTTTTAAATTTGAAAATAACAATAATTTAAAATGTATTTTCCTTTTTATGTTAAATCTCTTTATAACAGAGCAAATATTTTCACTTAATCTGTTGTTTAGATAGTTAGCAATAGAAGGTAAAAAATTATTATGTAGATTTCTGTTTATAAAGATTAGTTTCCTGATATATTAATATTTCTTTAAGACTTTAACTGAATTGCAGAAAACAGATAACGCGAAGAATGCTTTAAAATTTGAACCTAATTTTATTGGTCTCCTAATTTTTTACTGCGTATGAAGCACAAATAGATTCGAAAAACAAATGCGTAAAGAAACTGCCAAAATTTACTCATAAAGGTATTTTACGTACTTTACTTTATTTTGTTTTACTGAAAGTTATATACGTATATATACGCATGTGGATTTCTTTATACCCTCAAAACATCCCAACGGCTGGATGGATTTTAATGCATTAGGTCTCTATCGATTCATCTTAACCTTCCGATGATTACAGGCTAGTTTGTTTTTATAAATTCAAAATGGCAGCCGTCAAATACCACATGGTGGTAGAATGGAAAGAAATGGCGGTAACTCAACTGAAAGATTTCAATAAATAAAAAAATTGATATTATAATGAAATTTATTTTTTTTTTAAATTTTAGAATGTCCTACAGGTGAAGGGAAATCTCATTTTTTAATCCCGAAATTATATCCTTATTTTAAAGTTTTGTATTAAATATAAAAGTAGATTTTATCGATTACTATAAAACAATATCATATTATTTCCGGTTATTATAATACATATCTTTCGGTATTACATTCTAACTCTGTGATTTGTGGGATGAATACAAGAGAAGGATTTGAGTGCTAAGAAATGTTTTCCTGGATATCAGACTATTTTGTCTCCTTAAGATTATATATCAAACTATCAAAAGTTGTAGGTGGTATACAGAGGAATGGATGACTTAAAATTGTTTAAAACTGTACTCGTTCAAATATTCCATCATAAATTCCTGAACTGCAATTTGAATACAAGAGAAGGATTTCACTATAAGTACTGTTCTTATATGCATCACCACAACTGATTTATTTTACATCATAATAAATCGTTATTTCAAATTCTGTTAATTGAATACGAGAGAAGAATCATGTATTTGTGTAACACATGTATTCTTCATTGTTAATAACGTTTTTAAGCATATTAGTGCTGTTTTAGTTTTACTAAATCTCATCTGAAAAGTTGCATTGTCTCCCTATTAGAAAACATATTGAAGATATATATTTTCTACTCGCGGAAAGAACTTAAATCTTGTTGAAATAATATCTAAAACATCTAATATTGATTATATTAATTTATAACAATGACTAATCATTAATATATTATATATATGCAATTTGAAAGTTATGTTTTGAGAAAGAAATGAGTAACTTTGCTTCATTTTTTTTTTTCATTTTAAAACATAGAATGTGATAGTTAAGGTCACTTATGAGGAAATTAAATTTGGATGTTATTTTATCGAATGTTCAATTAGAACCAAGGAACAAAAAGGCTTTTTTATTTGCAGTTATAAGCTGTGGATACGTGCATTACTCAAGTGTTATTAATATTGATCATGAACATTTTCCTTCGTTTCTAACATGAAATTTTGATATACAATAGAGTTGCCAAAACATCTTGGTAATTTTATGGCAATGCAGCTTTATTTTCGAGATATTCAATTATGCTTAATGGTACACTGATAATTTTTTTGTATTTCAGGGAAATATGAGCAAAAATGGGAAGTTTCGTGCTTCATCGAAAAAAAGCATGGGCAAAAAAGCCTTTTTACAGATTCCGTTTAGATTGTAGACGAAGTGACAAGTATGAAGATGTAATGCATTTTAATTCAAAATTAATTGTTTAACCAATCAATAATGTATTTTAAAGTTTACACACTTTTAAACACTTTGCGGAAAATAGGATCAGTTCCCAGCCAAAGTTTACAAAACGTTTTAAAAAGGAATCGAAAGTGATAGTCAAATTTTCAAAATTTTTACAACTCTAATACATTTCTAAATTGATAGTTTTACACTGAGGAATAAATATTTTGTTTTCCTAAAATAGTTGATACTTTCATATGCATGCTCATAGATAATCAAACTTGAACTTGAGGAATATTAATCGACAACTTAAAAAAAAAAAAAAAAAAAAAAAAAAAAAAAAAAAAAATACGCTTCATTTTTTTTTCACCAAGTATTAGTAATTTACTGCGAATTGTGAATGCCTTACATTATTTGTAGTTATTTTACATTGTAGCAAACAAATATTTATCTAGAATAGATTTAAAAATATATATGCTTGAAACTTGCGTAATGGTCAGACAAACCAGTAAATTGTGCTACAGTTCTCAAACAATCTTCATTCCAGTTTAATATATGCAATCCATAGAAATGAATATATAAACGATAATTAAATAGATAGCATAAGCAGATTCCACTATCGTAATGCATGGGTGTATTCAAATACTTTTTACATTTTTCCCAATATTATTTGGACTACACTTTTCTGATTACGATGAAATAGGTGTGGCACTTAATGCTAAAATGAAACAAACTTTATTTCTATTAAATTAAACTATTTCTTAATATATAATTTTTAGAAATGTAAAACAAACATATAAAAGTGTTAATTTACTATCAATTTAAATGTTTATTTAACACCTTAACGGCCGCATTAAATTACGGTTTAAAAATTCAAATTGCCTATTTGCACCACTTTTAAAAAAAAGAAATATTCACATTGTTTAATGACAGGTAAAATGATACCATAAAGAAGTCAACTACACTATTTTATAAAACTGGTGGGAATCAAACAAAATCTGAATAATCTGAATAAAAGACACAGCCCGTGAATATGACGGGAGCGAGAATTAAGGGTTTAATATTTTAAATAAGTGTTATTTCACATAAAAAATATGTATTACGAAGCAGTATAGTACCATAATTAATTCAGAAATGGAATTTTTTTAATATGACGTGAATAGTATCAATTGTAAAAGAGCTGTTGTAAAAGAAAAAATAAAGATCATTTTGGAATTAAATTAAAAAATAATTAAATTCCTGAACTGCAAGTTGAATACAAGAGAAGGATTTCACTATAAGTACTGTTCTCATGTACATCACCACAACTGATTTATTTTACATCATAATAAATCGTTATTTCAAATTCTGTTAATTGAATACGAGAGAAGAATCATGTATTTTTGTAACGCATGTATTCTTCATTGTTAATAACGTTTTTAAGCATATTAGTGCTGTTTTAGTTTTACTAAATCTCATCTGAAAAGTTGCATTGTCTCCCTATTAGAAAACATATTGAAGATATATATTTTCTACTCGCGGGAAGAACTTAAATCTTGTTGAAATAATATCTAAAACATCTAATATTGATTATATTAATTTATATTAATGACTAATCATTAATATATTATATACATGCAATTTGAAAGTTATGTTTTGAAAAAGAAATATGCAACTTTGCTTCATAATTTTTTTTTTCATTTTAAAGCATAGAATGAGATAGTTAAGATCACTTATGAGGAAATTAAATTTGGATGTTATTTTATAGAATGTTCAATTAGAACCAAGGAACAAAAAGGCTTTTTTATTTGCAGTTATAAGCTATGGATACGTGCATTACTCAAGTGTTATTAATATTGATCATGACATTTTCCTTCGTTTCTAATATGAAATTTTGATATACAATATATTTGCCAAAACATCTTGGTAATTTTATGGCAATGCAGCTTTATTTTCGAGATATTCAGTTATGCTTAATGGTACACTGATAATTTTTTTGTATTTCAGGGAAATATGAGCAAAAATGGGAAGTTTCGTGCTTCATCGAAAAAAAGCATAGGCAAAAAAACCTTTTTACAGATTCTGTTCAGATTGTAGACGAAGTGACAAGTATGAAGATGTAATGCATTTTAATTCAAAATTAATTGTTTAACCAATCGGAGAATGTATTTTAAAGTTTACACACTTTTAAACACTCTGCGGAAAATAGGATCATTTCCCAGCCAAAGATTAAAAAACGTTTTAAAAAGGAATCGAAAGTGATAGTCAATTTTTCAAAATTTTTACAACTCTAATACATTTTTAAATTGATAGTTTTACACTGAGGAATAAATATTTTGTTTTCCTAAAATAGTTGATACTTTCATATGCATGCTCATAGATAATCAAACTTGAACTTGAGGAATATTAATCGACAACTAAAAAAAAAGAAAAGAAAATACGCTTCATTTTTTTTCACCAAGTATTAGTAATTTACTGCGAATTGTGAATGCCTTACATTATTTGTAGTTATTTTACATTTTAGCAATCAAATATTTATCTAGAATAGATTTAAAAATATACATGCTTGAATCTTGCGTAATGGTCATACAAACCAGTAAATTGTGCTACAGTTCTCAAACAATCTTCATTCCAGTTTAATATATGTAATCAATAGAAATGAATACATAAACGATAATTAGATAGCATAAGCAGTTTCCACTATCGTAATGCATGGGTGTATTCAAATACTTTTTACATTTTTCCCAATATTATTTGGACTACACTTTTCTGATGACGATGAAATAGGTGTGGCACTTAATGCTAAAATGAAACAAACTTTATTGCTATTAAATTAAACTATTTCTTAATATATAATTTTTTGAAATGTAACACAAACATATAACAGTGTTAATTTACTATCAATTTAAATGTTTATTTAACACCTTAACGGCCGCATTAAATTACGGTTTAAAAATTCAAATTGCCTGTTGGCACCACTTTTTCAAAAAAGGAAATATTGACATTGTTTAATGACAGGTAAAATGATACCATAATGAAGTCAACTACACTATTTTATAAAACTGGTGGGAATCAAACATATCTGAATAAAGGACACAGCCCGTGAATATGACGGGAGCGAGAATTAAGGGTTTAATATTTTAAATAAGTGTTATTTCACATAAAAAAAATGTATTACAAAGCAGTATAGTACCATAATTAATTCAGAAATGGAATTTTCTTAATATGACGTGAATATTATCAATTGTAAAAGAGCTGTTGTAAAAGAAAAAATAAAGATCCTTTTGGACCATTACAAAGCACCTTATTAAGTTATATTGACATATACAAGTCAGAAATTTTTATATTTTATCATATTAAGTTTATTTAATAAAGTTAAAGACAGCATCATTAAATATACTGTCTCATTACTTCCTGCAGCAGAGCAGAAATGCGGGAGTTTTCAAAAAGTCCTGTCAAATGTTTAAGCAGATAATTTGTCAGCTTTTGTGTTAGAACCTTTAGAAGATGTCATTAATTTAAACTGTTTGTCAGGTGTGAGAAAATGATCAAGGTGGCAAAGAGATTACGCAGATAAAAATAACTAAAGTCGATGAATGAAGTAGGTTTATTTTGTATTTTCACGAGAATACGTTTTGCTTAATTTGTTTTATCCAGATAATGGGTCTTTTGGTATAATATATGCTTTCTATCATTTGTCAACATCATTTGAATATGTACGCAAAAATTCGACAAGCTTATTTATGATAGTTTTTTCCTTTTTAATAGTATATTTTAATCTAATCCTCTAGGAATATTTTAGAAAGAAATAGGGGAAAAATAAAATTAACATTAGTGTTACGAACCGTTTTGTGTGGAAACGCAGGAAAGCCCTCATACGCTCAGGGGTTTTTATATGTGTATAAAAATGTAAATTAAAAAAAATACTATGATGGTGCTCTGATTTTTGCGTGCCGAAGAAACAAAATCGAATCGTTATTAGAGAGATAAAAATGTTCGTGAGTAACACTAATGTCATATCAACGGTGAAAACACCTGCCTAATACATTTCCTTTTACTTCAATTATTGCAATTTTACATACTTCCGAATATTGCACAATTTTTAATTTATACACCGGTGAATATGGGCAGTTAATGAGCTGTTTAACTTGTCATTTATGGCTTATAAGGTTTTAAAAACTTACATAAACATACGTTTGGTTTAATAGTTTTTTTACGGTACATTGGCGAACTACTTTCTTTTAACCCTCACCGTAGATGGCGTAAATTAGACCGCATCTGAGCTTTTTGCAGTTTTTGTTTTGTTTAGAGTATGTTTGCTAAAATTATTTTCTAGGAATTCTCAAATAAAGGTTTCTTTAATAGCTTTGTCGACTTAGTAAGTTACGCACAGTTAATTTTTTTGTTTATTTGTAGAAATTGCAAATGGGGTCACATTGACCCCATCTTACGCAGTCAGGGAACAAATGAAAACTTTATATAATTTATCACGTTTCAACATAAAAAAAAAAAGAAATTTTTGCCGTCCTTGCCAAATGTATTTTTCAAGACGGCTTTGTGGGTGCCGCCTTTGCATCCAATCGAGCGCAGGAGTCTCCATCATTTCATTATTTCTTGTTCTTGTGTTCCTTTGTGTGTAAATTTCACCATTCAACGAAATGAATCATCGCGGTGTGTCTATCAAGGAAGCACAAGTTACCAGCTAGAATTATATGGGGAATACAGTTTATTCGTGGTCTCAAGAAACGCAGTGTACTATTGTGCTAAATATTACGCAAATTTGTGCAAGTAAAGTTAAAAAATATCAAAAAATTTAAATCGTTGAAAAAAAATATTTTATATGCAAATTAAGATCGAACGCAATTTGAAAAGATCATGATAGCGCAGAATGAGCCTTCGCTGAAAATATTCTATCAGAAATCCTTCCAAATAGACAATACTTCGTATACAGTTTTGTATCCGAATTCTTTTTGTTTCCGTGTAAATGAGATTAAATGCGATGTACAGTCGTGGAAAAAAAAAGTAAACACCTCCTACTAACTCCGCAGCAAATGACCGTAGAAGAAAGTTACTGGTACCGAACGATTGGAAATAAAGTCTACTTTTAAATGATGTATATAAAATTTTCTTAGGGGTCATCTACATATTAAAACGAATCCAAACTTCATTTTTTTCAATGGCAATGCCCAATTTTAACGAGATATTTCAAATCTTCCGTTCAAACTATGCCTAGACACCAAATTTCAAGTCATTTGAATGGTAATTTTTGAATTATAAACATTCAAAATTTAGTGCTTCTAATGTTAAATTACATTTTCATATTTTTATTTATATCTCCCGAAATTATGCTCTTAATGTGCTATTTTTTTTGTAGTAATAATACTAATATACCCAAACATAAATAAGCTGAATTTGCAATTTTTATAATTTTATGATATGAATTATGAATTATGAAATTAATATTCGAAAAAATTATGAATTGCAACCGACAATTCTTTTGATGGATTTGGATTTATTAAGTCCTGCTTTATGGAAATTCAAAAATTTCACATTTTTATTCCAAGTAGTTTTCAAATTATGCTTAAAAAACGGCAAAATGATGGTTTAAGGGGCCGTCTATGATGGAAGTGAGTAGACATTTTGAAATTTATTCTGCTGTACTGTAATCTAACTCGCTTCATTGACTCCTTGAGTGGCGCTTAAGGTGCCTTGATCGAGGAAGGGGCTCTCTCGGTGAACAATTCAGTACGGAACTTCAATTTGGATACAGCCCTTAAAATAAGCTCGTTTTAAAATAATTAATTTCTCGGAAACTTATGGTACGAATTGCATAAAAATTCGTTTTTAGGCTAATTGAAGGGTGTAGAGTTCATTTATGCTGTCAGAATTGGGTACTGCTATTGGAAAAAACAAAGTTATGGTTCGTTTTAATATGTAAATGGCCCCCTAAGCAAATTTTATATACATCATTTAAAAGTAGACTTTATCTCCAATTGTTCGGTACCAGTAACTTTCTTCTACGATAATTTGTTGAGGAGTTAGTAGGGTGTGTTTACTTTTTTTTCCATGACTGTACAACATATTCTAATGTAAGAATCTTGTCAAAGCACTTTGAAATAATAAGACGCTTTCGATCAAGTTTTGTGACAACGACGAGTGGTTTAGAAATAACTGCAAATTTTTCTGATTATACATCTACTCGTTCCGTTGGAATTCGTGTATTTAAAATGATGCAGTTATTCACTCTAAAATGTATAAGTAAAGGAACTATATTGACATTGAACCAATGAGATAGTCTACACGGTGTAAAATTCAATGAATACAGCAATGTTAACAATCGTAAATGTATGTTTGTGTGTTTATCGGAACATTGTTATGAAATTAGAAATGAAAAAAAGTTTGGAATTTCTAAGCAGAATGGTTCTTTATCATTTATTACATTTTTAAATTTATAAACTCAAGGTAAGAAAAGTTTTGGTCTTATATAATTCCTTGTTCATTTCTATAGACTTTCAAATATTTATAAGTCTTCTTTATGATAAAGCCATTTTATACGGGAGACGGAACACTTTTTACAGCTATAAAAAACACATATCTAAGCATACAATCAAAATATAATCTAAATTATCACTTAACAAAGTTCAAACTTGCTAAGCATTCTGTCCTTTGGTTCCGTTGATTCAGGAACAACTTCTGTCTTGCGATATTGGTAGTATACATAAACTGTAAATTAAATAAGTCAAAGAAGTTAAGCTGTCTTCTGTTGATGGCTGCATTAGGAAACTGACTGACAAGGGAACGACTTTAGGTGTTGCTTGCACCTAGTATTGAAACCTGGTGCATTTTAAAGCTCTATATTAGGAAGTTTGGGAAGTGATAAAAATTTTTTGTTAAAATAATATTTTTTTTTGATTTTACAGCAGATTAACTTTCTGAAAATGCAATTTTCGAAACCGCTTTTCGGGCTGTTAAAGTAAAAGATTTTTTTTTTTTTTTTAAATAGTTAAAAATATAAATTAGTCAATAATAACTATAAAATGTTGAAAAAAGTTTTAAAATTCCTTCAAGAACCTACGAATTTGATTTAAAAGAAAATACAATATTATATTTACATATTTGGCAGGGAAAGACTGGCGTCTTTTTCGTCCCGTACAGTTTTCCGGCAACCCTAACTCAGTATTTTCGCTACGCACCGTGTTGTAATGTTTTGAACGTAAACCTATTACAAATATAAAGCTAGTGAAAATTTTGAAGTGCCATATCTGGCGACTTAACTCTCTTTTGGTGTAAAATTAACAAATAAAAATCCAATAATAAAAAATTATAAATATAAAAAAGTATATAAAATATGATTTTAACAAAGAATTTTTATCGGTTCTCTAACTTTTATGCATAGGGCTACAAAATGCAGCAGGTCTCGATTCTAGGTGCGAGCAACACCAAATTGGTTCCCTTGTGAGTATGATTTTTCCTGACAATGACGTCAAGAATAACTTACATTACAACATCCAATTTTCATATAAATCCTGAGGTCTTGTCTTTTATGAGAACAACATTCTACTTACTTTAATAAACTGATTTTATAAATAGCGTATTTGAAAAACTAAATTCATCTTTGTTTGCATTATAAAAAATATGAAAACATTCAAAAGTTGCGTCATTAAAATACATTACTTAAATAGGTGTGACGAAATATACAAATGTTTTTCAAAATTTAAAACACAAGATGTTAAAAGTATATATAAAAATGAACTCCAGTCGCTTTCAGCTAATCCTAAAACATTGTGAAGGAGAAAATCTCGACGTTGACTGATATGCAAGAACAGAAAACTTCTTACAGGTTGCCTTCAGGGCGCTTGAAACCATCAATTATGAAGGGGCCTGGGGAAGGCAAATAAAGCTCAGTAACTCGGGAGGTCAGTCTCTCCTGTGATAAGAAGCAAATTAATGCAAATACGCGGAATTTGGTGTGATAAAAAGTCATCACAACAACTGCTTGCTTGCGTTGAAATTTCTAAAACTTATGTAATTGCAAAACTATTAAAATTAGAATCCCGAATAATGATTTTAGCTTTACTGGAAAAGTTGAAAATATCCTTAGTTTGAAAAGTCTTGAGAGATGTGGTTGCAGATCTATTTTTATTGATTCCTGTATATGCTCTTTAATTCTTGTTTGGAATTTTCTAGAGGTCATACCAATGTAATTTATTATTTTATTTGTTTCTTTATTTCTGTATGGGGCTGATAAAAATTCCTGACTTATTGTCCATACTATTAGGATCAACACTTTTCTGCGTAAAATTAGTTAATTTGGTATCACGTCTAGCAATTGATATTACACTATATTTCTTTAGGAATAGTAATGGATTTTCCAGTAGATTTATTTAAAAAATGATTTATATATTTATACATACAGAAACAATTGAAATAGAGAGAATTAATACAAAAGAAGTTATTTTTATAGCAGTAGATTATATCCCTCATTTATATGAAAAATTTAAATACATCCTAAGGAAATATAGCATAATATTATGAGCCAGACATGATACCAAATTAAATAATATAGTGTAGAAAAGATCCAGGAGTATGTACAATATGTCAGGAGTTTATATCATCCCCTACAGAAATAACGAATAAAATAAAATAAAATATTAAATTACATTGGAATAATCACTAGAAAATCCTAAACAAGAGTTAAATAGCATATACAAGATATTAATAAAAATAGACCTTCTACCGCCCTCTCAAGACTGTTCCAAACTAAAGAAATTGTCATTCCTTTTCAATAGAGCTAGAATCATGCGGATTCTGATTTTTAAATTCTGTCTTTAGAAATTTTAACGCAAGGAAGCAAATGTTGTAATAACATGTCATCATAGCAAATTCCGCGTATTTGCTTCATATTACCGGAGATTTTGACCTCCCGAGTGATTGAGCTTTCTTTATTCTCCCCCACTTCATTATTAATGATTCAGACCACATACATGCATTCCGGAAGAATTTTCCCGTCATTGAAATCAGTCAAAGTCGAATTTTTCTCCATCAGTTTTTCTCACTGAAAATGACTTAGGAATAGACGAGAGCGCTTGGAGGGCATGACCATGTATACTTTTAACATCTAGTGTTTTTAATTTTGAAAAACCATTTGTGTACGCCCGTATTTTGTCGCACCTATTTTAGTAATGCATTTCAATGAAGCACGTTTTGAAACTTTCCATATTTTTTTAAGTGTACATACTTGGTCAGTGATTGTGCTTTCTTTATTCTCCCCCACTTCATTATTAATGATTCAGACCACATCCATGCATTCCGGAAGAATTTTCCAGTCATTGAAATCAGTCGAAGTCGAATTTTTCTCCATCAGTTTTTCTCACTGAAAATGACTTAGGAATAGACGAGAGCGCTTGGAGGGCATGACCATGTATACTTTTAACATCTAGTGTTTTTAATTTTGAAAAACCATTTGTGTACGCCCGTATTTTGTCGCACCTATTTTAGTAATACATTTCAATGAAGCACGTTTTGAAACTTTCCATATTTTTTTAAGTGTACATACTTGGTCAGATAATATATGCTAGTGCTTTAATTAAAAATCAAAAAGTACAATCCAAGAAGAGATATATTTCAACGTTTCGAAGCCTAAGTCAGAAATTTTTCTTGATATTTTCTTAGTTGATATTCAATAAATTGCGGAACGATCCTTTTCAGTAAGATACAGCAAACAATCTTCTACAAAATGGGAAATTGCCGGTTGGGAGAGATTCTCTATTATGAAGTTGGGATAGTTAGTAGATGAGAGTTCTAGAATGGAAAATCGTTTCTACCCAATCACTGTTACTTGCAGTTCTTAAAAGGAAACCGATGATTTTCTTTTTTTAGAGTCATCATCATTGATTTTACTAGAAATTTCATACATTTTCTCTCCCTGCTGACTTAAAAAAATAAACGTTTTATACGCAAGTCATTAAACAAGGATGGCACTTTTTTATTCTTCATAACTGCCCACGGAAATTTTATTTCCCATTTTGACATATAATATTTTTTTCTTTATGACTGTAGATAGGTTTAAAAAGAGATTCCGGACAGAAATTAGATAATTTCATTATTTTATATTAAAATATAAAATTTATATAATCTGCACGGCTTTTCAATTCAAACTTCGTTTCAGAAGTTGTCTTAAAGTATCTTTAGCCTCTTTTTTTGTCTGTTCATGGATGTCTTTTATGATAAGATCTGATGCATATCTTTTGCTAGAGATTAAACTGGAGGACGCAGTAACATATGTTTGAAAGCTAATAATCTACCAATGAATATAATTTTTATTCCATTTAAAATTGATATGTATTATATATATATATATATCTGAGATTACTGGTAATCTGTTTACTTGTAGCGCAGATTTTGCTTCAGAAAAATGCTTTTTATTATTTTTTTTTCACCTATAATTTTTTTGCTAGTTCGGATTCTCGTACTGACAACGGACCACTTTTCCTTTTCTGAGCGTTTGTTGAAAAGTAGACGAATCTTTCAATCAAGGCTGCTATTCATAATATTTTTCTTAGTTTTCTGAAGTTTCGGATGTGAATAATAGCTTTAATAATCATTCTTGCGAGCATAGCAATCGAATCATTTTTTTTTTCAAAAAGAGTTTCCGATTGACATCAACAATGCACGCTTTGATCATTATTTTTCGTACTTTCAAAGCCATAGTTGCAAAAACTACCAGTGTCCCGATACTGTAGACTGGTTAAATGTTTACTTGTTAATAATGCTTCAGCGGGATTGTTATTTCCTTAATACTAGAACGGCGGGAAAATTTTACCTACTGGAACGGCGGGAAGGGGTCATTTTGACCCCTCGATGAAACTACTGAAATAACAACGCTAAAACAAATTTAAATGCCATACATTGGCAAAAATATGTAATTTACGTGTATTTCATAATTTATATTTAATATTACTCAATAATTTATTGAATTTTTAAAGTATTGTATATGTAACGCCTACAGGGCGATTAATGGGATCATACAACGACTACTCAAAAAAATCATTAATTTGATATAAAAATTGATTTAAAATTAATGTTTTCACAAATTAAAACTAATGTTAACTAAAATAAAACACAATTTATAAAATAATATATATTTATATTTTCATCTACTTTACTCGCCGAATGATTCACTCTCTAAATCCATAAATGAGAAATACGTTCTGTTGTTTCCGTTATTTCATTATAAGTGTAGCTGAATGGTTAATATGTTAAACATTCTTTTTCAATTTTATTTAATGCTTATGGTACTCCAAATTGTACACACGTATTAGGAATTAATTCAGTTGTAAAAAAAAAAAAAAGCAATTTTTCCAGTACATTTTCCGTACACAACTTTGAAATATGGTGCTCAAAATTCTTGAGATTTGTTTCCATTGTATGTCTGTACTTGACATTTTTTCTCTTGATATCTATTTTATTTTCGTGTTTTTTTTTTTTTTTTCTGAAGACTCAGGAAATATCTTTGGGAGATTTGAGACCATAAGATCCATTCTGGACACATCTCCTAAATTTAATAGAAAATCTCTTCTACTGATAGGCTTGCCTGTTACACTTTTATAAATTATCCAGGCGTTTAAAGTTGCATGATCCAAAATATTGAAAAAGATATGTACAGGCCATCGTCTAGAAGCCGATTTCACGGAGTATTTTCGGCACATCTGATCATGGATATCCACACCATACTTCGTTGAGTTGTAATATTCTATTGAATCGGGCAACTTCTTGAGACCGTGTTCAGTTTTTACAGTAGAATGTAATGAGCTCAGTAGAAAAACACTTTTTTTCTTTTGGCTTGATAGATGGTAAGTGTCTTATTATCACATTCCACTGTCTTCGATGAATAAAGAGTACTGCTCATATTTTTCAATGATATAGGAATTTCTCTTCTGTCTTTTTCATTGTGCAACCAAAGTTGTATTTTTAGCTTTTAACATTTCTGCTAATATGATGTTAGTAAAATAGCCAACTGTCGTAATATTCCTCCCTTCGTTTAGATGCGGATCTGTTAATTTCATGACAACATTTTCCGATAAATGTAATTAAGGATTGGCTGTTTCATCCTTTTCTAGATAAATAAATTCATTCAAGAGGTATTTAGTATCAACGTCAACAGATCACCAAAATTTTATTCCATATTTATCCGATTTATTTGGCATATATTGCGTAAATTTATATCTATCCTGAGATGGGAACAATTGTTCATCAACTGTAATATTTTGTGTTTGTCGGTAGCATGTTTTGCAATTTTCAATAAATTTATTCCACATTTTAGATACAAGAGCAAATTTATCAGTCTGTAGTCTGCTAGATCTCGTTGTCTTTTCATCAAACCTAACAAATCTTTTTCTTTCTTGGAATCTATCTCTTGAGATGGTTTATTTGCAAAATAGTATTCCTCATGCCTTGGACGACAATGAATATAAATCTAAACCCTTTTTTTATTGCTCCTCGAACATATAGTATAGCAACAAAAGCAGCTTCGAGTACAAAGAGTATTTTACTAAAGGGGTCAAAATGACCCCGTCCGCCGTTCTAGGAATACAAGCCAATATTTCAAAAACTAACAAATCTAGAAAGCTGAATTTTTTTTTAGAAATATATGTTATCTATTTAGGAAAAGTCAGAAAATTTCAAACGATTTCGCCCAAGCAAACAAAAGTAATCAACGGACGAAAGTACTCAGGTGTCAAAATGACCCCTACCGCCGTTCTAGTGTTAAGAAAGTCTGCAAATAGAAAGAGACTTTTTCCTGATTTCGTCTACTTTGTCTTGGCAAATATTTTTAAGTTTCAAGAGTTTTTCTTGAACTAGAGTACAGTAATTTAATCTGACAGCAACCCTAGTCTTTATGTCATTTCGTAGTTTAGAATGAATTACAATGTAATAGATTAATTTTGCTCCTATCAGCGCATAGATTGGCTCCAACCATGTTCTTGTAGTGATTTCTTTGACCGGTACAAATTTAAATTTCGGAGCGACTAAAGTACATTGCATTTTTAGTCACAGTTTCACGACCATGCATATATAAATGTACCGCAAAAAGAACTTTCTTGCTTTTACAAAGAAGGGGAACTGACAATCAGCAAGTTCTTGAATTTTTCCTCAAATAAATAATGTCTTGCTACAGCAATTTTCTACATGTAAATTAATTCACGAGACTACTACTCCACATATTCACTTCGAGAATTCTACTTCACAATAATCCTGAATAACTTTCCTATGTCTTTGATAGAGCGGCGTAACTGTAAACGTTTTTCCTTTAGAATAGCTTGCAATAGTATTTTAGCTCAAAGTCAAATTATAATTAATTGCCATTGAGTATAATAGATTTTTCCGATAGTTCTTGTTAGACTTCTCTCCGTTAACCTTAATAATTTAATCTGCCCATTTTTCAAAGGTTTGTCACTATCAACAATCAGTACATCTTCCGTTGAATTCCTGAAACAGCCAAGAATCTTGAATGGCGGGATTTCATATCTAGCCTTTTCTTTAAGTCTATCAGCCAATGCGAGTACGTTGTTTCTTCATTCTCTCATATTAAAGCCCTCTTCTCATAAAATCAAATATATTTCTTTGTGAATGGTGTATGCCTGAATTTGTATATTTTAAGCTGTGGCTAAGAATTTTTTTGAGCGTTTTGTTGAGAACCGTCTGCGTGCAACCGTCTAAAATAATATCAGACAAACCGTGATTTTCATTTTCCAATTAAGTTCTGATTATTCTATATCTTTGGTAGAATTTATGAAAATGTATTTATTAATTCTAAATAGTCTTAAACAAATGGTACCAACAGTTCATTTTATCTTATTTTTCATTACCATCTTTTTAATTTATTCATCTCCAATACTAAGTTCAATTATTATTTCATAAATTTAATGAAATAGATATCATGATTTAGATTAAAATTTCTTTTTCGTAATCATTTCTGTTGAGAAGTTTTAGTTTCATAAGTTTCAAGGATATTGATTAAAAAGGTAAAATAATGAGATTTTCCCAGTTGAACATCTATTTCAATCATTTTAATCACTTTGCGAAATGTTTCGATTTTTCTTTTTTATGTCTTTGAAGTAATGTTTTTATATTTGTTTGCATAAAATAAAACAACTCGTATTTAATTAAAATGTTTTTTTTTAATAATTTATTCAAATCACCCTTTTTTGAAGACAATTGAATATAATTTATAATCTTTCCTCAAGACATATACTTGGTTGGAGATATTCCTTTTTGGTATTAAGAAACACTTACAAATATTATACTGAAAATTTGTTTATTTAATTACTTATTTTTTATCTTAATTGTTTGAATTACCTTTTACAAAAAACACTTAATTTTCTCTTAATTAATATAAATGTTCGATAATACAACACATTTTCTGTTTTACATTTTCTGTTTCGTTTCATTTTGAGAAATCTGAAGCAAAATAAAATAAAACAAAACAAACTACAGTAATTTATAAATATTAGATATTTTTCTTTAATTTTGTACGATAGCCGGGGCAAGATGAAGAGCGGCGTAAGATGACGAATGTCTTAATTTTACCGTTTACCACTAGGTGACAGCACCAACCGGACACTACTGGCTCTCCTTTCGGCCGTTCGTTACAAAATGTTATAGAGACACTGAAATTGCCATTTTTGCATTAGTTGTGAAGCTTTCGATGTTTACCGCGTCCACGTTATAACTTTTATGCATGTTTAAATAAGCTCTGCTACAGATACAGGTAAGATATATCGTTTCTAATTATTTATTAGTAACTTAGTTTAAATACTACCTATTACCATGAATAAATATCAATTTATCACTTTCCTTCATGGCAATGAAAACGAATATTTTTAAAAGCGCAGTCCGGGGCAAGAGGACGAATTCGTCATTCTCACACCCTAGTAGTAGAAAACTAGCGTATAAACCCTCTAGAAGAACTAGAACTTATGGCAAATGCTGATTTTGACCAAAGAAGCCTGTTATTGTTTTTAGTTTCAAATCATTGCCTAAAGCAACACAATGTGAGAAAAAAAGGAAAAGCAAAACAAGTAGTTTAAGCATTCTTACAAGCACAACCATCAAAGAAATGTTAGAACAAAGGGAAAAGCAGAAGGAAGAACAGGAATGTTTAAAAAAAAAGAGAAAAGAAGCTCGTGAAGCTAAAAATGGAGTAAAAAAACCCT
Source organism: Maratus speciosus (assembly GCA_963932465.1). Lineage (NCBI taxonomy): Eukaryota > Metazoa > Arthropoda > Arachnida > Araneae > Salticidae > Maratus > Maratus speciosus. The sequence continues at coordinate 372,823,811 of OZ010788.1, read as the reverse complement.
AATTTCATGTACCCTAATTTCCTTTAGGCAATAAGTCTATTACATTCTGGCCAAACAGTCCAGTGGCATCAACTTCAAAGGATGGTGTTTTCAGATGTCCTGCTTATGACGAGGAATATTGTAACCCACCAACAGAAGAATGGATCCGGTGCTGTAAATGCCAAGAGTGGTGGCATGACGAATGTTCCAATTGGAAAATAGGCATTTTTATTTGTGACTATTGATACGTGAGATTATGCTGAGTTTGATTCTTTCTAGATGTAAAAGATCTAAAAACACAGTTATCATTTGTTAATCCATGTAACATATTCAAAAGATAAAATATGTTCAACATTTTTCAGTGTTGTCATCTTGCCCCAATGCCAAAGTCATCTTACCCTTTGCCCACAGGGGCAAGATGACGATTTGTTGATTTTATCAAAAAATAAAATTATCATTTATTTTTTTTATTTGAAAAATTAAATGGTAATATATTTAATACTACAAAGGAATACTCTAACAGTTCATTCAAAATTTATTTTGCTATACTTAAAAATAAATTAATAAACAGCAACAATTTTTAACACAGTCATCTTGCCCTGGTCTCCTCTATATAGGGACATTTACTAATATTTCGAACATACATGAAACTTAATATTCTTCTCATCTTCACCGCTTCAACAATGGAGTATATATACTGTAACATGATTCAATTTCTTGACAGACTCATTCTTTAAATTGAGATTCTTTTTTGCTAAAAGATTTCACCATAGAAAAGGCAGCATGAATACAATTTGAAGAATATATAAAATGTAAAACGCTTGTGCACAAATCCTAATTTTATCTTTAAAAATTACAGCTATCTCAATTAAGGTAAAACACATATAGATATATTATTTTAAGATAAATTCGTTGCAGTTCTAGAAGCAGACGTATTACCAAAATGCCGTACAATATAAAAAGCAATATATCGTTCGATCTATTACTCATGAAAATAAACTCTTTAATTCTAGATCTTGAAAAAATGTTTCGAAAAATAGTTTTAAATTTCTCATTATTAAGTTTCTTAGTAAAATCATTACAACAAATCTATAGATTGTATTTCATTTTATGTAAATGCCATTTTAATATAACATTAAATAATATTTTTGTCATAGAATCTTTAACGACGTTGAATAGCTAAAAAAATTGAGAGTTATATAATTATAAACCATTAGGGTTTCAATAGCGATAATGTTTGTTTTGATTGGAAAAATAATTTCTAAAACTGCTAAAGGTATACGTGCAATTCAATAGTCTGAAATGTGCTGTTTAATTTTAAAAGAAATAAAAACTAGATAACTACGTTAAAAGATATACATTTGAAAATTATTCTACTACAATTCGTTTGCGTGTACACTATTTTTTTTTAAATTTAAACAAGGTTCTCAATAAATTCCTCTTTACCCTCACAATGGCATCATCCGTAGTCAGTGTTTTGATATTTTTAAATGGCTGCTTCCTGCGCGATGAAACGATTAACGCCGTATCATAAACAGTGGAGTACGAGTTTCTATCTCGAACGAGGAAAATGTCAAATACAAGTTTCATGCAGTATGAATTGATAATTTATGTGGAAAAATAACTTAAACAGAAAACATTAAATTAAACGTTTAATAACCAATCACCATCGAAAATATCACAAATCGCAGAAGAGTGACATTCTAGGCCGTATAGGCAGAATTATTTTTTGGTGGTGGCAGGGAACCTATACATTTTAAGCTACAATGTAATCGTTTTAGATGGACATATATGACTGAAAACATTTCAAACTAATTCGTTGGAAAAGGGAAGTGCTGTTAGTCAACATGTCTGACGAAAACATTGGTAGTATTATAGTGCAGATGCACATTTATTAATATAAATACGAAGCACAAGCAAGTTTCAATTTAATTTACACAAATCAAGAAAAGTATGTTCAATGTGTGTAGCATATAAACACATACATAACGTATGATGCGTTTCTTCTTATTTTTCAAATATGAACATGTTTAAATTGATTCTGCTACTACTAAAATCTGTATTTTCTTGTAAGTGTTAGCGGTATTAGTAGATGGAAATTTGTCTTATACTGAATTTTTGCCTCAGTATCCAATTAGCTGTGTGCATGATCAAGATGATAAGTACAAAAAATACACTTTAGAGCTATAAGTTTATTTTTACATGCAATACATATCATAATGAATTTCCCTAATTTTCACGCTGCTTAAATCTAAATATAATACCCAGAACATAAAAAGCATTATATTATACATTTCCTAATTACATGTTTAAATGTTTAAATCACAATTTTAAAGTAACTCTGATAATTGTATAAGTAACTCTGAAAATTCTATAATTTATCTTTTTATCTAATTAAAATATTTCAGCGCTATTCAATATGTTTATATGCTTTTATTTAAATTTTTAAATGTAAATTAATTAAATTCATCGTCAGATTCTATCTGTTACATTTATTTAATTGCCAAGTATTCTTTAGTTATTATGAAATGCTGAATTATGTATAATACAATTCTTCTTATGAGCTAAATAAACGTTATAAGAGTCATTTTCTGCGATGAATCAAACTTTACCCAAGCACCTCTTTTTGCCAAGTAAAATTTTTCTCTTTAACTAGATGTGTTTTGTATTTTGAACGTGTTACCCTTTTCTTTTCTAAAAAAAGTTATTTACAACAGAGATGATACGTGACATGATTTCAGAACAGCTGTACTTGATTTTTATCTTCGATAGTGCATTAGTTATTAGTTTTAAGCTATTATTTCTTTCCTAAGGAATCTTTTGCTTTGCAATTTACATTGAAGAAGAACAAACATTAGTGTATGAATGTTTTCGTTATATATATTTGTGATCTCAAGTAAAAAATGGGAATGTACGAATAAAAATTTACAAAGAAAAAACTTTTAAAAGTAAACAAAAAATAAACAAAAAAGACAGGAGTTGAGAAAACCCTGGAGATTTTTTTATGTAAATGTGTTGTGAATTGGAATTTCCAGCTTATATAATTGTACCCATTTAACATTTTCTATTAAATTATTTTTTTTTGTTTAATTCAAGTGCTCACATATAGACAGAAATAATTATCTCGAGTACTAAGAATAAATTGTGTTACTAAAAATTAAAATTGAAATAATTTATGCCTAATTGCCTGGCGATCGTATTTTTATATTTTCCCCTTAATCATCTATACACATAAGGGGCATACTCAAAATCTTTGACTTAACAGGAATAAAAATCTGGAGAAATTAAACTTACTAAAATACCATTTTAAACTTATAGACGAATGCCTTAATGATTAAAAATATTAAAAAAATGGTCAGCAGCGAAATTTGTTTTATTTAACTGAGGTTTAAGTTAAACTTCCGAGTTTAATTTTACTTATCATTTTACAGCTGTAACTTTTTATTTTCTTCTAAATTTTTACTTATAATGAATTTGCATAGTACCCACATGATATTTAAATAAGAAATAAAAAATAATGTAGTATTTGTAGTACAAAATTTTGGTATGACATTGTCTTAAACGGGTGTTAAAGTAGGGGCGGTAATGAAAAAAAGGGTACGATATAAGAAAAAAGGGACGTTAAGTAAAATTACCACATATTTTTGGCAAATCATGTTAAGACTAAGTGTTAGCCACAATGTTAATTTGATTTTTAGATTTGCATTGGATTAAAAATAATAATAATTTATCTGAAAAAATCCAGGAGTAAACCTTGGGGACGGTAAGAATACCAATAAAACCATGATGCTTGAAATTAATATTTAAACGATCATTTAAATTCTGAAGTAAATTTCCTGTAAAAAATTTTAGCCATTTTTTCTCTAGCATACTTCTGCACAAGAAAAATGTTGAAAAAAATTATGTGGCTGCATCTGAAGTGATTTCCTGTATTATTGTGTGAACCTATGAAAACAAAACCTGCCTAATATGGAAACTTTCGTTTAAAAAATGTGTTTCCCAGGAATTAAATACCGTGAAATATATCTGCTAAGACAAAAGTCTGTATAAAACGAGATTTCTACCAGGTCCCCTCGAAAATAAAACTTGATTATGCCATTTCCGTAACTATCTTAAAAATGCTTGGATTTTCACTGTACTAATTTCTATTTTTCAGGTTATTATAGCATGTTACTTATTGAAAAAATAATATGTAACTGTTGTAGTTCGTTTAGAATGTATTCATAAATTCCGTTAACTCATTAGTGATTGAAATGTTTTCAACGCAATATTGTGCTTAATTATAATAAATTGTGTAAAATGAAAAAAAAAAAAACTCTCTTTGAAAAAACATTTTTCTAACGTATAAAAATCTAAATGTTCCAATTTTGTGACAATAGTCACGAAAGGGTTGGGTTGTTTCTCCGTTACTGTCTATGTATTAAATCAATGTTTTATGTCATTTATTTTGTTACAAATGGGTTATATATCATTCGGGGGTTATTATTTGACCATAAAAATTTCTTTATTATTACTATAAGGTTGGACGGACTCGTCTTAGCTTAAGAAAACGTTCCACTTCCTCCCGACCCTTAGCCAATGGCATAGTGAAAATTTATAATATACCGTTATGTTTCGTACTAATTTAATGTTTGACATCCTGAGGTTACTTATATATTTACTAATATATATATATATATATGTATATAGATATATATATAATTAATTGTTGATTACTAATATGTAAATATTTTTTTAATTATAAATTCAATAATAATAGTTTTGTCTTAATATCTCCGTTACTGTCTATGCATTAAATCTGTGTTTCATGCCATTTATTTTGTTAAAAAAATGGCTATGTATCATTCGGGTTACTATATATACTAATATTATAAAGAGATAAAAATTGTTTATCTGTAGGAGGTAAGCTCTGGAACTACCGAACTGATTCCAAAATTAATGGTATCAAAATGATGGTGTTAGTTCAACTTAGAACATAGGCTATATTTTATGTCGGTGCCACTACGCCAAAGGGGGTGCAGGAGCAAAAAAAGTTCTAAAAATGCGATTTTTACGTTACTGAAGGACCTAGAAATATGAAATTAGGAATATTAGTTACTTATAAGATATAAAGGATTTCTAAAAACAGTTCTTAAACAATTCGAAATTTAATAGGTGTGAAAATGCACAAAAATCGTTCTAAAAAACGTTCTAAATGGTAGTTTCTACACAATCAGAGGAAAAACCAAACCGATTTAAAAAATATTGGTGTCAAAAGGATGGTGATAATGCTTGCTCTAAGATAGGCTATGTTTTATGTCGGTGCCACTACACCAAAGGGGGTGCAGGAGCAATAAATGTTCTAAAAATGCAATTTATGTGTTACTGAAGGGCCTAGAAATGTGAAATTTGAAATATTAGCTACTTATTAGATATAAAGGATTTCTAAGAACAGTTCTTAAACAATTCGAAATTTAATGGGGGTGAAAATGCACAAAAAGCGTTCTAAAAAACGTTCTAAATGGTGGTTCTGGTTTCTACACAATCTCGGGAAATACCAAACCGATTTAAAGAATAATGGTGTCAAAATGACGTTGACAACCCTTGCTCCAACATAGGCTATGTTTTATGTCAGTGCCACTACCCGAAAGGGGGTGCTGGAGCAAAAAACGTTTTAAAAATGCGATTTTTACGTTACTGAAGGGCCTAGAAATATGAAATTTGAAATATTAACTACTTATTAGATATAAAGGATTTCTAAGAACAGTTCTTAAACAATTCAAAATTTAAAAGGGGTGAAAATGCGCAAAAAGCGTTCTAAAAAACGTTCTACATGGTGGTTTCTACACAATCTCAGGAAATACCAAATCGATCCAAAAAATAATGGCGTCAAAATGACGGTAAAACCCTTGCTCCAACATAGGCTATGTTTTATGTCGGCGACACTACCCCAAATAGGGGGGTGCAGAGAAAAATGTTCTAAATTGCAGTTTTTGCGTTACGGAAGGGCCTAGCATCGTGAAATTTGGAATGGTAGTTAGTTATAAGATATCAATGATCTCTAAAGACATTTCCTAAAAAAATAGAAATTTAAAAGGAGGTCAAAATGCGCAAAAAAGCGTTGTAAAAAACGTTCTAAATTGCGATTTCTATGCAATCTCATAAAGTACTGAACCGATTTCAAATATAATGGTGTAAAAAGGATGGTGACAGATCTTCCTCCAATATAGGCTATATTTTATATCTGTTTCCACCTCCACAGATGAGATGCAGGAGCAAAATGCGCGAAAAGCGTTCTAAAAACGTTCTAAATGCCGAGTTGTCAGCAATATCTCAGGAAAAATCACACTGATTTTAAACGTAATGGTAAGAAATTGATGATTAGAGCCTCTGCTCTAACACAGACGCTATTTAATGTCGGTATCACTATCACCTAGACGTTTTAAGAGCAAAAAAGCGTTCTAAATTTCGATCTTTGTGATCGGTAGGGGCTAGCAACTTAAAATTAGGCAAGGTACATATTTATTAGATATAAATGATCTTTAAGAACAGTTTCGAAAAAATTGGAAATTTAAAAAGGGGTGAAAATGCGCGAAAAGCGCTCTAAAAACGTTCTAAATTGCGATTTCTACTCAATCTCAGGAAATACCAAAACTATTTCAAAAGTAATGGTCGCAAATCAATGATGACAGTCCTTGCTATAATATAGGTTATATTTTATGTTGCTGTCACTGCCATCTGCGGGTTGCAAAAGCAAAACATGTTCTAATATGCGTTTTTTGCGCAACTGAGGGGTCTAACACTTTGAAGTATGGCATGGTATTTACTTACAAGATGCAACTTCTTTCTAAGAACATTCGAAAGAAAATTCCAAATTTAAAAAGATGAAGTGAGCGAAAAGCGTTATAAATTACAATTTGTAAGCAAAGTTATAAAATACCAAACCGATTAAAAAAATAATGATGACAAATTGTTGGTGATATAACCTGCTCAGACATAAGCTATATATTATGCTCAAACATAATATGCTTTATATGCTCAAACATAAGCTATATTTGTCTGTGCCACTACCACCAGAGGGTTGCAGGAGCTAAAAACTTTCTAAATTGCGATTTCTGTGATACTGAAGAGGCTAGAAACTTTAAATATAGCATGGTAGTTACTTATAAAATATAAATGCCTTCGAGGACTGTCGAAAATAAATTCGAATTAAAAAGGGGTGAAGCGAAGGGGAGGTGCGAAAAGTATTGTAAAAATGTCCTAAATTACGATTTCTATGCAATTTCAGGGAATATAAACAGATTATAAAAGTAATAGTTGCGAATCAAGGGTAACAGTCTCTGATCCTACACAGGCTATATTTTATGCCGATGATACTACCACCTGGGTTTCACAGGAACAACAAATTTTCTAAAAAAGGCCTTTAAAAGTTTTCTAAAATATGTTTCTGTGGAATATTAGGAAATAACAAACTGATTTCATAATGAATGTTGACAAATTAATGGTGACATTTCCCAGTTCATCATAGCCCTTTATGTTGAGAGAGGTGGTAGGACTTGGAATTTGACATGATGGTTAATTGTAAGATGTAAGATGATGGTTTCTAAAAAATTCAAAACTTCAAATGAACACTGAAATGAGCGTATTAATTGAGCATAAAAGTTTCAAAATATTTTCTAAATTATCATTTATTTAGTTTTATTTCGTTTTATTAATTTAAGTCTCATTTCTGCCTAATGCAGTGTAATAATGATATTTAATCAAAGAGTGTTTTAAATAGTAAATTTTAAATTATTCCTAAAAGTAATAAGTACCTTTTAATAATAAAAAAAACCTTTTATTAAAATAAAATGTTACCTTTTAATAAAATAAGAATTTACTTAGTACCTTTTAATAAAAATTAGACATATAAATATCACTTGGTATATTTCAAATATTACGCGAGCAAAGCCGCGGGTTTGCTAGTTCAGCTATAAAAATTCATTTGTATTTTCTATGGCTACGCTCGACACAAGAACCTCTCTCGACTCTCAGCCATTGGACCATTAAAAATCTATATATTAAAACTTTATACTAATCCAGGCTTAAAAATAGAATATATATAAGTATATACTAGCATATAAGTCGACCCCCTAACTTTCGAATTCAAATTCTGCAAAAAATGTAACCAAATGTGTCACTTACTAAAGCGAAAAATTAGCAAGAAAACAAAAACAAATCATTGAAAAACTTTTAATAATAAATTTTTATTATTTGTATATTTTACATATTATTTTATTATTTATGCTCATAAAAAGTCATAATTTTGCAATGTTCGAAGGGGGTTTTTTTTGGTTTTTTTGGCTTTTGTAACAGACTCGCGTATAAATCGACCCACCATTTTACTTGCAGAAAATCGTCTGAAATTCCTGACTTATGCACCACTATATATGATACATATATTAGTAAACATATTAAGGAACTCAGAATGTCAAATACTAAACTAGTAGAAAACATAACGGTATGATATGATTTTTTACTAAGTCAATAGCTAATGTTAGGGAGGGATGGGTATCTTGTTCTTGAGCCGATCCCAGCCCCCCCCCCCCCCACCCCTCGCCTTATACTAATAACAAATAAATTTTTGTAGCCAAATAATAATCCGACAGACAAGTAATCATTTTGTAACGAAATATATGCCATAAAACATAGATTTAATGCATCGACAAAAAAGGAGAAAACCCCTACCGTTTCGTGCCTAGCGTCACAAAATTAAGACAGTGTATAAAAATTCAAATTCGAACAAAAATATAGAAATGTGAAAAAATTCAACAATAAACATTTTAAAATAATTTTCGTTTTATAAATAATATAATTTTTTAAATAATTTATAACAAAATAAAAGAAACGGCTTACCTTTTCTTACGTGACATTTTATTTTCAGAAAATCCAACTTTGGTCTACAACAAACATTTATTTCACCTTTTTATTCCTAAAAATGATCTGCCATTTATGAATAAATATTGAAAATAAATACTAAGGAGATATTTTACGAAGTTTTGAAAGGATATTAAAATTCCATTTATAATAAGATTTTTTTTTTTTTTTTTAAGAAAGCGTCCCAAAATTAAGACGTCATGCACAAATGGGTTTTAAGTAGAGTTTTAAGTAGAAAAATCATTTGCTGTGCTTAAAAAAATTACTTAACACTAGAATTACCTAGGCGGGTCATCTGAGACACAAGGCGTTATTGTTCGCTCATATCACAGTTTATTTTTTCAAAATCAAACTTTAAAAATTTCTTTCCATTTTTAAAAAATATTCAGTATATTGCCCTAACACAAATTTAGTTAAAATCCAACGAAAACATTTTTATCTACATGTCTGTATGCCTAGAATTACGGCACTGGGTCATCACTGATCAATCATCACTGAACAAATTAAAGTATTTTCATTTTACTTCAATAGGGCTTTCAACGATCTATTTTTGAATAACAGAAGAACAATATAAGGAGTTGTATTGCACTCACTTTTCACAAAAATTAGGGAATAGGAAGGAATCACAGATCTATTATGCTCCTGCGAGGTAAAAGTGGCAGATTTTATCTAATTTCAAGCTCTTGCTGGAATGTTGATATATCTATTATACGTTAGAAACTAAGTACAAAAATATTTTGTTTGACGTAAACCGCTCTGTGCGAAAAAAAAAAAAAAAAGATTATGTTAGTTTTGAACATTTATAGTGATGACGTCGCGACGAAGATCTTTCGAAGGAGGAAATTTTAATATTGCTCTGTGAGCTTTCAAAAACTTATTCTAACTACAAAATTAAATATGACGATGGTGACAATTTAGACATAAATGCCAAAACCAATTTTCGTGAAATTCACCCATAAAAACTCATTATTCGAATCGAGTTCAAGTGACAATGAGTTGAATAAAAACAGGCAAGTGAATGCTGTGGAGGAAGTAATGAAACACCAATAAATCTTACCTTTTTTGAAGAAAAGATAAAATAAAGGACAGAATTAAAAAAAGTAATAAAATATACAGAATAAATTACCACGTCTAACTGATTTGGAAGACGCAAAATATGGAGCTATATGGAAGAAAGAGCCGCAGCGTTCAATATCTTCTGGTCGATTACTTATACAAAATCTAGTGGTTCAAGACCTAGTGGTCATAAATGCTCATGTAGTTTATGTTCATCAGGTTCTAATATAAGCGGAAGAGGCTATTTCCTAAAATTAGCAGAGAAACTCAGAGAGAAAGATACTCCTAAAGAACCTGAAGTTATACATCCATGTACCACACCAGACATTTCGAATATATAATAAAATTAACAGATAAAGCAATGATAAGACAATAAAACTTATACTATTTGTGAACACTTTGTTTGTGGATTATGCGCAGCAGCAGAAAAAAAAAAATAAACGTTCATAGAATTTTGTGTGAATTGATTAGAAGGAAATTAGTGTAATGCAAATTTTAAAAAAATCACGAATCTATATATATATTTAAATTTATTCTGATTTAACATCTCGTTAATCTAAAGGAATAATATTACGAAATTTAAATTGGTAATTAATATATATATATGTTATTTGAAAGAGCCGCCAGAAACTCAAAGTATCTATTCTGAAATTAAAAATTAAAATCTGCTTTGGTGGTATCTATTTACGAAATTTCATATTAAGTAATAGTCTAGAAGCTAAACTCTATAAATCATTAATTAAAAATCATTGTATTTATCATCAGAATTTATAGTGTGTCTGTATCTACAATACAAGAATAGCATCACTGACTGCCATGGGTCAGCAATGTCATTGGTATGATACAAAACTTTATTTAAATATGGAATTCTTTTTCCTTGTTTTTTATTTAATGTTCCTATTTATACTTAAAAATACATTCTTTTACTACTATGTTACTTTTCTTAACTTAACAGACATAATTAAATGCCTTAACCAACCAAGTATTTAAATTCAAAGGTATAGTTTCTGTAAGTAAATAAACTGTACTGAAAGAAGTCTTGTTGAAATGCTTTTTAAAATGTTTGTTTCCCTATTGATATACTTATCTACGTTGGGAGCGTTTTTTTTTTTTTTTTTAATTTACAATATTGAATAAACAATATATTTTTAAAGGTATATATAAATTGTTGTTCAATGCAGGCGTTATTTATGTGTGTGTGTATTTTTTTAATATATATTGTAGTATGAGTGTTTTATTATAATATATTTTTTGATTAATTGTAACACAGAGCGATGAAAATACATAAATTTCTAACAATATCGTCATAACATTTTAAAAAATTATTTTTTTTTTCCGAATTTGTTTGAAAAGTTAATACTTACGCTAGACAACGTTCGCTCAATTCAACGATATAAATTTCAATTTCTTTTGTACTACATAATACTATTACATGTGGCTGTGCACCGAAATATGATTATTAAAATACCTTCAAAGTTAACTGAAATATTTAAAGGTATGTCAAAAATAAATATTTTTTATAAACAAAATGGTAATTTTTTAGATATTCGAACACATATAATATAATTATATTATCACATAGATCCCGGATTCTAGATCAGAACATACTGAGTAAAATGAAAAACATTCTGAGAAAACATCTGTAATTCATCTCAATATAATTTTAACTACTCATAAGGATTCAAAATTCATCAAGAGGGAATGAAACAGTTTCTGTAAATGTCGTGTCAAATGGTTCAATATACTTATCTTCTAATTAATCTACATATTCGACTTCAACTTCTAATACTTATTAACTATAGAAATAGTAATAGGACCAAGTGAATCATTTGTATCTAGATCAAGAATATTGACAGTTGAACTGGGTAAGCGTGGAAAATTCCGAACAGTTAGGTCGACTAGCGCGACAATTAAATTTGTAACCACGCAATCAGTTGTCGCAATAGTGCACGCAGCCATCTGAATTTGATAGATGGCATGCACTTTCACTGTCCTCTTCGTCAGATTTTTCAATTTCTGTATGAGAACGATCACAATTCCTTAATAAATAAATGGCTCTTTCTAATGATACAAACTCTTTTTTTCGCTTTGGCATGAGAAATAGTAAAGGATATTTTTTTCCTTTCACAAAAATACTAAATCAGATAAGAAATCAAAATAGAGAGTTAAGTTGAAAATATCTATATATTCCCAGTGATGCCATTTGGAATTATGTATATTTACTATGCATTGTTACTGAAATAAAAATACAATTGTTGAATTATAAATACATAAATACATACTTCATACATATTACAACATATATTTAAAAAAATTGTAATTTAAAAAGAAAAGGAAAAGTGGGAATATATTTATTTTTCACAGTCATGTTTTCACTTCACGTTTTAAAAGGAAATCTAGCAATACTTTTCAGTTTTTGGAATCTTCGATACTATCAATTTGGGAAATAGAAAAATATTGCTGAATAGACAGAAAAAAGTGTCTTTTGAATGACAGAATCTCCGAGATTCAGTTTTTAAATTAAAAAAAAAATATCGTGAATGTTATGATGCCATTTGGCATCACTGGTCCCGAAAGGTTGTATTTACTGGCTAAAATCAAAAGATTCGCAGAGCTTTCCTACTCATAACTTTTAATACGTTCCACACATTGAACAATCTTTAAATCATAAAAACGTAACTAATACACATGTTGTATTTACATTAGTAAAGTATTCTGAAACACGTTTTATATGTATTGAGATATACAATTTTATTTCCCAAAGAAATATTTTAACTGATTTATACTTAAAGTCCATGAAAAATTATGTCTCTTATAGAAAGAATACGGTAATATAAATCTTTAGATACTTATTTGTTTCGAAAAATGCACAGGACGAAAGATTTGAAACAATTTATTTACTTATCGGATTATTTTGCATCCCATAATAAGGTAGCAATGTCTGCAAGTTATGAAAAATTTTCCCTCTTCATAACTTTAATTATAATCTTATGAATTGAATAAATATTTTATTTGAGCTAAGGAAGTCATTCCTAGCACGCTACTCATGCTCGTATATTTTAAATTAAAACGTTTAATACAAACCTTAAACTTTTCGGAAATTCTCTTCTTTATTAAGAACTAGAAGATAGCCCGTCAGAATGACGTGTTTGCATTTTCAAAAGAATGATATAGCATTGCATTATAAAAAGAATTATGAAGTAATAAATTTTATCTTATCTGACTAATAGGATCAGGTGGGAATAAAATAGTTATAAAAACAGCCCATTTATAATTGAAACTTAATTTGCAAGAAAGAACTTCACTCACAAAATTTAAAGAACTACCTTCACAAAAACATGCAAATTAGAATTATTAATGCTATTTTAAAATATATTGTCAATAAACTTTCGTCTTCGTTCATTGCTTTAAAAAAATCAATAACCTTCAATTTCTTATAAATCAGAATAATAATAATAAAAAAAATTAAAAAAGAGTCCTTCGCGGATTAATTGCCGATAGCTGACGCCAAAATAATAGTTATATAACTTAAATTTTAAAAAGTTTAACTCAGATTAAATCCTCATTTTTTTTAAACATACATAAAGAAACCTATAATAAATTTTGATCCTTAAAAACGATCCTTTATCATTTAAGTAAATTGTAACTATTGCATTAACAGATTTTTTTTTCTCAAATTCTTTTATTAAATTACAAATTTATTTTCCCTACAAAATACAAAATTTTATTTCCATTGTTATATATATATATATATATATTCTACACGGCATTAAGTATCCCTGATAGTCTAATTATATTTTGTAAGAAATACTATTCATTTTTTCCCCCAATGTCTTCAGAGTCAAAGAATTTCAAAAGAAACTTCTTTTTTAGTTTAACTATCGATAGATGGCGCCAGCAAAGCTCAAAGTTCACAATGAATGCGATACAAATGAATGTTTATTTATGGAGGGAGAGGGCCAAACTAATTTCAACTGAAGTTATCTCAGAATATGTACATAATTAAATGTAAGTCATCTCTCAAATGTTAATTTATTTTGAATAATCTTTCTAAAAATGTAACCTTTATGAAGTTTAATTCGAAAAAATAATTTTCAATAAAAATGGCCGAATGGAATACGATAAAGCGAAGTGGAATCCGGATGAGTTGGATGAGTTCAACCCCGGAAACGTTATACACTTTGTGTCATTATATATATAATAATATGCAAGGGGTGGATTTTAAATCTAAATACTTTTAAACCGCTTAAGTTCCATCATTTAAAAATAATGCATTCATATTAATGCATTCAAAAGTAAAGTACGGTTTTCAAATACAGTTTTATTGTTTGTAATGTAAAGAGTTGAAGATGTCAATGAACTTAGATTTTATATTTAAAAAAATACTTTTTTTGAAAAGGGTTATTTTCTATTAGTATTTTCTAACTTTAAATGAGTAACTAAGTGATATCCTTAAGCATTATTCTTATGCTACAAAGGAATTATTTTTTTTTTAAGTTTCCTTTAATAATGTTTACACGAACTGTTAGTTTTATTTCATTTTGAGATGCCTTTAGGTTTCGGGTTGAATCTATGACTTTTAAAACGTTCGACATACTGAATAGTCTTTAACTCATAAAAACTAAACTAATACGCATGATTGATTTACATTAGTAAAGTTTTCTTAAACATGTCGTACCTGTATAGAGATGTGCAAGTTCATTTCCCAAAGAAATATTTATCTTAGGAAATGTCTTAACTGAGGAAATATTCTAGCTTGCAGTTATTATACTTAAATTGCATGAAAAGCAATATTTTTTATAGAAAAAATTACAGTAATATAAATAATACTATATATGAGATAATAATTTTGGTCAGTGTTTCCCATTGAATATCTCTACCCATATATCACCAAATCTACTGAAAACCTCGACGAGGAGCTCTAAGGCATCCCGAATTCCTTCTGAGACTGACACTATCAGGCGTTCCTGGGGGAAGAGACTTTAATGATTTCCTTAGGATTACATTCCTGAGTACTTCCTAAATAGCAACCTCCTGGGACGACATTCCTGGGGAAGTACCTAGGACGTCACAGTCCTGGGGCTATCTCATGGGTGATTTTGGCATTATTAATAACGTGATAAGTTTTTATAAAAAAATATTCGATTTGATCTCAATTCATTTTTGAATTCTTTAAATATATATTAACATTTACTTGAGTTATTTTATTTTTAAAGCACATCAATTATTGTTTAAACTTAATTGGTTTTATTTTTTTTATAATTACATACATTTTAAATATATATAAAATGTAATTGTTTTTTACCAGTTTTTAAATTTAAAATTTTTGGGCCGAAATTATTTGTATCGGTATAAATCTTGCGAATGTCGTCGTCACAGGAATGAAACCTGTCGATCTGAATAAATAAATGCATTTATTTTCCTTGTAACTATATTTGTATCACTTTTAGCAAATATCAAGTTAGTTTTGATGATTCAAGTGACTTACATATATAGTTTTAAAAATAAGTTTAATTTGAAAAGTGAATTAAATATATTATATAATAATTTAATAACTAACATTAATTGTATTTTTTATTAATATTTAAACATAAATTGTAATTATTTCTCAATTGTTCTATTTCTGATCATTACAAATTACCTTATATATACTTTTATTATCACCTTTTTTATAATTAGCAAATAAATTTATATTTATTTAAATTAAAAAATGGATTAATTATATCAATAATTTATTTTAAAATCCAAATTCAGTTTATTACTTATTTCGCTGACCTTTTTAAAATTATCAAATATATATATATATATATATATATATATATTTGTTTTATTACTACTATTAAATAAGTATGATTTTCTATCGTAAGAAATCATTTAAAATTTATTTAAAAACACGGAATTTATTAAATGTTTTAGATTAATACGTATATATTAGCATATTTGTATATAATCATAACTTAGAGATTATAGATAAAAAATATGTATATTTTATGTATAAAAAACTAAAATGAAGCTTATTTAAATTATAAAGAATATTTTAATGTCGCACTTAAAATCCAATCACATTTTATAATGAGTAATTTTGAAGCTGTTCTTCCAGATATGAATTCAAAATTATATTAAATATATCTCTGTCTTACATATTAACCACTGATATTGATTAAAAAAACCATATATACAGAACTCATTATTTATAGAAAACAAAAAAAAATAGAACAGTTAAGTTTTATTCATCAGCGGGCAAAGTTCTTTCATCAAGGGAGAACGAAGTTATACAAATTCTATGGACAGAACAATTATCCTACAATACAAATCTCCAGTTGTGTATAAGTGGCTTAGTTGATATAATACGCATCTAGTGATGGCAATGTCCCAGGTTTAAACCCAGAGGAAGGTACAAAAACGAAGACTCAGTCACTTTACAATATTGTCATTATAATTATACATGTTACCAGGTACGTGGACAGTACCTGATATCTTTAATCGGCACATATTTTTTTAAAGGATAATAATTTTATAACTAACAAATATTCAAAAATATGTATATATATAAAATTATTTTAATCAGAAAAATGCTTTCTGCACTTTATATTACGTAGAATCATAGTATGCGTAGAACTAGAAGGAATGACAGAGCTAAGCTCGGTCAAAATTAGCCTTGTGTTCAATTCGATATTTTATTCTCACTGTATTATTCTTGCTATTTAGATACAATTGGCATAAACCTGAAACATAGTGACCCCAAAATGACCCACTAACCGAATTTTTTCAAACATGCGACCTAACCAATGCTGTTCTCGAACCCTAAAAAGATAAAATACAAAAGGTTGTCAAAATCGTTTAAGTCGTTTTATAGATCAAATTAGCTTGACCCATGGTAACCCAAAAGGGACCCACTAATCTAAATTTATCGAACATGTGACTTATCCCAATAAACTTCTCGTACTCGGAAATGATGTAATAAAAAATCTGTCAAAATCGTTTTAGCCGTTTTTTAGATAGAATTAAATTAACCCACAGTGACCTAAAAATGACCCACAAATCTAATTTTCTCAAACAAGTCACTTAGCAAAATGGTCTTTTCCTATTCAGAAGCGATATATTACAAAATTTAGTCAAAATGTTTTGAGCCTTTTTTTTAGATTCAATTAGCTTGATCCTGACCCACTATGACTCGAAATGACCCACTAATCCAATTTCCTTGAACATGCGACCTAGCCCAATGGTATTATCGCTCCAAAAAACAATAGAAAGCAAAATTTTGTCAAAATTATTTGAGCCGTTTTTTAGATACAATTAGCTTGACCCACTGTGACCCAAAAAATGACCCACAAATCGAATTTTCTCTGACGTGTGCCCAACGGTCACGCCATGATCAAAAGCGGTATATTAGAAAATTTTGTCAAAATGTTTTGAGCCTTTTTTTATATTCAATTATCTTGACCCTGACACATTTTGACTCGAAAAGACCCACTAATCAAATTTTCTTTAACATGCGACCTAGCCCAATGGTATTATCGTGCAACAAAACAATAGAAAGCAAATTTTTGTCAAAATTGTTTGAGCAGTTTTTTAGATAAAATTAGCTTGATCCGTAGGACCCACTAATCGAAATTTCTTGAACATGTGACCTAGCCTAATAGTTTTCTCGTGCCCAAAAAAGATTGGATATAAAATTTAGTGAAAACTGGCTGACCCATTTTTTGGATATAATTAGTCTGACCTTGACCCATTTCTCAGGGAGAATCCTAAATACTTATGGAGGCATTTGATTCTCCATGCAGTGGTGATTCACGGGTTCGATGAAATGGTGATAAAAAAAATTCCAACATTATAGGTGAAAGTACAGTCACTGTTTATTCATTTCTCAAATGAAAAAGACAATTCTTTAAAAAAAGAGCCTCAGATATGAAGCTATGTAGAAATATATTTATCCATGACAAAGTGCTCCATAATGTCACAACGCAGAAAAAGCAACGGCGATCAATTCACGGATCTTACAGCAGCGGGGTCGGGAGCGAACTGAACTTAATGCGTACTGAATCACATGACTTGGCGTATTGCATTATCGCCAATCAACAAAGTTTTTTTGACGTGGCAATTACAGAGACAAAGCAGTGGCGGCAGGTTTAGCAGACAAATAATATAGCAGCCCCCCTTTTCAGCGCACCCACAGGATGTGAAGCAACCCTACATGTTTCAAGAATAAGACCACATGAAGTCTGGCTTTGTTTACTTTAACAACAGATTGCAGTTAAATGTGATTGTGAAATCTTTAACAAATGTGTGTAACATGTAGAAGGCATAATGATAAATGAAATATAATCTGAAACCGCAATTCCAATTTCCTTTATTTCATTTTACTCGTCAAATTCTAATAGGAAATAAGATGGTTTATTTAAAATGCAGATAAAATACGATTAAGAAAATGAACCGTTAAAAAACGTGCAGATGCACGAAGAATATATGTGTCCTTGATAGCTTTTGAACAAAAAAAACTTAAGAAAGTAAAATAAATATGCGAGAATGAGAATTTTGAATAAGTGGAAAAATGTGAAATTATAAATCTTTATACGTGTTGAGTAAACTTCATTGTGAAAGGAGAAAGGAAAAATAAATATATGAATGTAGAACTATGAATTGTTTAAGGAAAAATAATTTAAATAATGAGTTTACTTGTTCAAAGTAGATTTTGAGTAACGGGCGGGGGCGGAAACCGATATGTTGCAGAGAAATCTGCCACATATCTCACCGGGGCAACCGAGAAAAAGCTGTGACTTTAAGTTGCAGCTTTATAGAAAACCAAACATTTTGTCTAACTTCAAATTGTAAATCTTCAAACACAATTATACAAAATTAACACATTAGAAAAATAATTATACATAATCTTGCAATTTGTAAAGAAAAAAAATATATGTTTATAAGTTGTATGCATTTAAAGTATAAATTCAAATAGGTTAATTAAGTCTTTGGATCCAGTGCAACTTTAAAGTCATCGAGAAATCATTTTTCTGTTTTTGTTTTTGGTACCAAAACTCACTTATATTTACTTTGATCCTATATGCAAGGCTCGCAGAGTTCCTAAAATTTTCGCTCTTTGCTATCACTAAATTAAAATGATAATCTTTGCTGTATGAATCTATTATAGATGTTAAATGAATCTACCACGAAGAATTCTCATTTAAAATACTGGTAGCAAAGTGCGAAAATTTTAGGAACAGTGCGAGCTCTGTATATGGGATCAGCCAGGTAATACACATTTGCAAGCATTTAAAAGAAATAGTAAAAACACAATTCAAGTACATTAAAAAATGAAAATAAAAAAACATATGAAGTATGCGTATTTGTAAATTAAAACATCAATGTACACTTGAGGAGGATAAATGTAAAAATTGAAAATTCGTGCACGTGGCACAGGACCACAAATTAAAGAGGTGCCGAAAGCACGCCCATAAAAAAGGTGACGCCCTAATTCTTGTAAGTTTACAAGTATTATTGCTTCGGTTTAGAACCTCAGTTCTAGAGGAAGAGGGAATAAAAAAAGGACGACTCACATTGCGCACAGCATGCGCCTCCTCGCTCCGGAGTTGATCACAGTGATCTGCGAAAAGAGCGCGATCTCATAAAATTTCTTTGCAAGTAATTTGAATTGGAAAACTAATTCACTTGAAAAGTATTTCTCATCGCAGTGTCGTGTGAACCTTAGGGCAACAATTTTGACGGTTCACGACTTCTTGTGGGCAATGATTAGAAAAAGAGATAAACTAAGTTGTAGATATCAGATTTCTGAAAAAGACAATCCTAAATTCACATTATGACCAAAAATACCCATTAATCCAATTTTCTCGAACACATGACCAAGCCCAATGGTCTTCTCTTGTCCGAAAATGGTGAAATATGGAATATAGTCAAAATCGTTAGAGCCGTTTTTAAAATAAAATTTACAAACATACACATACACACACACACACACATTCACAAACAATTTTTGCTCGTATTATAAGATTAAGAATGAAATTTTAAGTTCATTAAATGACCCCCCCCCCCCCAAATTCTACCTACATCTCTTCTTTTAATCTTCACCAGAACTTCCTGAGGAGGAACATTTTGAAATTTCTGGGGAGCTCCGCTGTTTGCTAAGAGGCCTACATTTTTGGTTCCTGAGGACCTCCTGACGACATTTTTTTATTGTTTAGAGTCATATATTTCTAAAAAATTCTTGTGTGATTATCAAAAGATCTCATTGTATGATTATCTGTTTGTGTTTTTATCCTAAATATTCTAAAAATATGAAAACATTTTCAAAATATTTGTAACTACAATGTTTCAGTGATGTTTAAAAAAAAATTGATTATCTAGAGAAAAGAAAATTAAACATGTTATACTTTTTCGTTACTTCATTGAAACTTAATTAATGTGTTATTATTAAAGTATGTTTGTAAGCATTTTACAATCTATGTATATATTTGTTTTAAATGTTGCTAAATTAAGGTTGAATACGTAACTTGTCGTTTGGCATCAACCCTAGTATCGGTAGCGACAATTTTCAGACGAGCAGATATTTCCCAAACGGACTGCGTAAGATAATTGTTTGCTACAGTTGCTCTTTACTTAAGATCAGTTTTGTTTTTCATTTCCTTTGGATAACATTGGCGTGATTTTAATACTAAAGCAACCTCAGCAATCAATTTGTTTACATTTGTTTTCCTAAGATCAGTTTTGCGAAGTCTGTAAAATTTTTTATTCAGAAGTTCCGATGTAATATCAGAAATGTTTGAATTTGAATTTTCTTTTTTTTCAGTGGATACCTAACATTGTATAATACAAAAATAATTATTCAAAATTTATGGTAAGAATTTAGAATTTCTGAATAATAATCAGCCAGATTTGGCAACACTGTTTCAGATTGGCAGCGTCGTAGCTCTGTGTTATATTGTCTGTCCAGATTCTCTTGACTTGTGTTCAAATTCAGGTGTCGGAAAGCGTGGAAAAATAGAAAATTTCTATTTTTCAATATTTAAGCAAGTTACAAAAATTAATTTGAATGGAAAGATGGAAAGTTTCTAATTTTCAATAGGTTTATTTTAATTAGGTATTATTAGGTATATATAGGATAATTTTAATTAGGTGTAAAAAAAAAAAAAAAAAAAAAAAAAAAAAAAAAAAAAAAAACATTTTTTAACGTTATGGACAGATTTCATAATTTGGATTTTATTAATATTCATTGTAGTAATTGCACTATTCCTGTACAATGATTTATGCGAATCCACTTATGATTTTCATTATAATAGGATCTAATCAGCTTACTGCATATTCAGCTTTCTGCATTCAGTTTTTTTTTTTTTTTTTTTTTTTTTTTTTTTTTTTGTTAATTTCATGGGACCGATACTTTCATATATGTGTTAGTGATATTAGATATAACCAATTTCATGCATTTTTGAGATTGCTACGCAGCGAGGTTGCATCCATTATTTTTTTTAATTGTTGTTTTCATAAGCGCAAAGCTCTCAAGTGTGCTAGTCATCGCGGTTTTAAGTAATTCCATGCATTTTCGATATTGCTAAATTTATAAAAATTAATTCTCGTTTTAAAGATTTATAATTTTCATCATGGTGGGAAGAAATTGATAACAATATTCAGAAAAACTGCATAAATAAGAAATCGATTTTTAAAAATGAGACTATTTAATAACCTAACTCGATTTTAAGTAACTCTATTACGTCACAAGCAGAACATTTATCATTATGGTGTCACAAACATATTTTTCCAAAAGAGCGTCAAGTCGACAAAATTTATATGGCTACTTTATTCGTGATCATGCGTGTTGAGAAATGGAGATGTAGCAGTGGGAAACGATTTGTATTGCGACCCAATCATCTTACTGAACCTGTTTGGGAAATAACTGCTCGTAACTTTCAGCAGTACTTTTTACTGTCACTTGATCAAAATTCAGAGCAGGAGAGCTTTCTAAACCCAGAATATCGAAATTTCGGCCGATTTATGAATAAAAATGTCCATTGGTTCGTTTTACGCTCACGTGATGAATCCAGCAAAGTAACTTTTTGATCAAGAGTTTCTTTTACGTTCAATAGAAAATGTGTTTTTTACGTTAACTTTGCAAACGTTCGAGAAATATTGTTTTTTTTGTTTTGTTTTTTTCACGTCGAAAGAACTATAAACAAACAATGTTTAATCTTATATTATAATACGAGCAAAAATTGTGTGTGTGTGTATAAATTTTATCTTAAAAATGACTGTGTAAAGATTTTGGCTAAATTTTGTATTTTACCAATTTCGGAAACAAGAAGGCCATTGAGCTAGATCATGTGTTCCAGAAAATTCGATTACTGGGGTCATTTTGGATCATAATGGGTCAGGGTCAAGCTAATTCTTTCTAAAAAAACTGCTCAATAGATTTTGGTTAGATGTTATATCCAATCTTTTTTAGGAAGGACGAAACTATTGGGCTAGGTCAAACCCTCGAGAAATTTAGTTTAGTGACTCATTTTTGGGTCAATTCGGATCAAGAGTTCAAGCAAATTTTATCTAAAAAACGACTATAACGATTTTGACGAATTTTTGTAATCTACTGTTTTGGATTACGAGAAGACCAATGGGCTAAGTCACATGTTAATTCGATTAGTGTGTCATTTTGGGGTCACTGTGTGTGTTAAACTAAGTTTATCTATAACACAGCTCTAATGATTTTGACGAAATTTTACGCTCTATCGTTTTCTGGCACTAAAATACCATTTGGCTAGGTCCCATGTTCAAGAAAATTCGATTAGTGGGTAATTTTGGGTCACAATGTGATCATGTGTCAAGCTAATTGAATCTAAAAAAAAGGCTCAAAACACTTTGACAAAATTTTGTAATACGCCGCTTCGGGGCATGAGATGACCATTCACGTGTTCGAGAAGTCACGTGTTCGAGAAAAATTGATTATTGGATCCTTTTGTGTCACTGTGGGTCAAGCTAATTGTATCTAAAAACGAATCAAACGATTTTGGCAAAGTTTTTTACTATACCGTTTCTGGTCATGACAAGAAAATTGGGCTAAAATTGGGCATATTCGTGAAAATTTGAGTTGTAGGTTCTTTTTTTTGGGGGTCAGTGAGGGTCAAGCTAATTGTATCTAAAAACGGTTCAAACAATTTTGACCAAGCGTTTTGTCACATCGTTTCCCAGCACGAGAAGACCATTGGGATAGGTTACATGTTCGGTAAATTTAGATTAGTGGGTCATTTTTGGGTCACTGTGGGTCAAGATAATTTTATCTGAAAAACGACTCAAACGATTTTGACAAAGATTTGTACTATACCGTTTCTGGCAATGAGAAGACCATTGGGCAAAGTCGCATGTTTGAGAAAATTAGATTAGTGGGTCATTTTTGGGTCAATGTGAGTCAAGATAATTGTATCTAAAAAAAGACTGAAAACATTTTGACAAAATTTTGACTTATATCGTTTCTGAGCATGAAAAGACCATGGACTAAGTCACATGTTTGAGAAAATTCTATTAATGGGTCAATTTTAGTCATTGTGGGTCAAGCTAATTATATCTTAACCCATTTATGCCTAGCGTCCCATTTTTGGGACTTTTCAAATTTTAATGCATTTGTATAATTTTTTTCTTCTTTATAACATGAAAATTGCATGAAATCATTATTTATAAATGTTTTTATCTATAACCGAAAGATGACAGCACAAGGTGGATATTTATTTGCTTAAATTAAGGCTTTTTTTCGGTGTTTATAGATTTTTAATTTTTCAAGAGGGCGAAATGTAAAAAGTAATTTTATTTGTATTTTTTCTATCATAGAACCAAAATCGCAAGTTGTAATCTTAGCTTGTGGACGTTTTTGAAATACGTATTTTTTTAAATTGCGAAATTAAATGTTCAAGCCTATTTTTTATGCATTTTTGTAATGTACAAAATACAGGGTTCTAGGCACAAATGGGCACATATATTTGTTAGAAATTTAGGAGACAGTTATTTATGCAATCTCCTTTCGAAGATATTTATGAAATAAATTGTTATTAAGTCTGTAATACGATTATTCTTATTTTATTATTAATAATAGTTATAATGTTATTAGTCTCTGCAAAGAAATAAATATATTTTTTTGTAGTTCATTAAAATACTAATTATAGTACATAATATACAATTTAAGAACAATTTAAATACAAATACAGGCAAAATATATAATTATGCATATTATTCTACTAGAAATACTCATATTTAGTTCTTTTACATTTTATCAAATAAATACAAAAAAAAAATTAAGCTTAATTTTTTTTAGTATTTTTCCAGTTTATTTTGCAACATTTTAAAGTGATTTTACCAAAAAAATTGAGAAAACAAAAACTCAGGCACAAATGGGTTAAAAACGGCTCAAACGATTCTGACAAATATTTTTATTACATCCTTTACCAGCACGAGAAGACCATTGGGATAGGTCACATGTTCTATAAATTCAGATTATTGGATCCCTTTTGGTTTACCGTGTGTCAAGCTAATTTTACCTATAAAACGACTTTAACGATTTTGACTAAATTTTGTATTATATCTTTTTAGGGTTTGAGAAGAGCATTGGCTAGGTCGAACGCTCAAAATAATTTGGTTTGTGGGTCATTTTGGGACAGTATGTCTCTCGATCGTGCCAATTGTAGCTCAACATGATACAACAACATTTTATCGCAAGAATGATACAGTGAGATTAAAATATCGAATTGAACACACGGCAAATTTTGACTGAGCTAAGCTCGGTCATTTCTTTTAGTATTAAAATATATATTTTGATGATTTTTAATTTGTGTTGAACTGCCTTTCGCAGTGTCTTTCAGAGTTTTTTGAAATTTATTTTTTTTTATAAGCACAATGGACGGACAAGTGGTTATCTCGCCAATGAGACTGTGGAAGAATCGAATAACAGAAGATAAATTTGCAGAAGTGGCACCAACTAAAAATATTTTTAATTGTCTTTTCAAAGAAGTTTGAAATTAATCGTGCTCCCATCGTAATTTTTTTCATTTAATTATTTTACATCTTAAAAATTAGTAAATTTTATAGAAGAGATTCATGCTCATTGGTAGCGAAAACTAAATTCATATTTCATTGTGTTTTCAAGAACATTTTTAATTATTTTTTACATTACAAATTTTGTAAGTTTCATATGTTAAAATGATTTATGATAGTACTCATTTTGTATAGAGTTTCTATAAAAAGAGGCGTGCGGACGTAACGTTCTCAATATGAATTGCGTTACAATTCATAAGGTTAGCCAACGGACAGCGGAGCCCCCTACTAAGTATATAAAACATTCCTTCGTAAATGCAAAGTACGCCTTCAAAAACACCATTTTGCAACATTATGCTTTAATTTCAATAAGAAAATAACGTGCATGAAATAATAATATTGCAGTATTAAAGTTTCTTAAATATCATGTAGGAAAATTAAATTTTAAAATTTTAGACGCTCAATAACAATAACGTAATTTTACGAAGATTTAAATGAATAAACAGTTAGCTTATCATTAGTAAATATATTTTCTCCTAAAAGTTATACTTTTATAAATAGAAGTCTATTCTCATGGGTAAACGACAAAGAATTATGTCGTTGAAATTCTATAAAATATAATACAATAAATCTTCAAAGTTTGGATTTTTACTATTTCATTGTGTATGTAAGCCCACATGGGACTTCAGTAAGCTTCATAAAAGTATCGTATAATCAACAGAATCACTGCCATCTAAAATTCAGAACTGCTTTCAATATTTTAAGCTTTTAGACGACGAAGATGGGATAATTGCTCTGATTCAAATTTATATCGCTGACTGTGTGATACAGAATAAAAGCAAAAGTAAAGGATTTTAGATGGTTTATTTGGGAATTTAATAAACATTGAAAATTCTGATTGTATTTATTTTCAAAAATGTGGTTTTGAATTTCGTTCTTTCGTAATATTAAACAGATATATAAAAGGAGATTTTAAACCTGTGTAATCTATGATAAAATCATGAGACGTTTCTTGTTTAAATGTAAAATGAAAAGTCGATATTATTTATTGCAGTATAAATCCTTCTAGGAAATTTAAATAAAATATTTTTTTTTCTTTTATGTAATTACTTCTTTTTTAAAGATTTCGCTTATAGTTTTAACTTTAATTTAATCTTACATTTTATGAATTTTTGGCAGAAAATATTTGAATTTTATAAATACAGAAAGCACGAGGTTTATATAAATACTAGCAGGAAGGACCGAGCTAAGCTCGGTGAAATTTAGCTTTAGTTTATCTCGATATATTATTCCCACTGAAACATTTTTGTTGTTTTAGATGCAATTAGCTTGACCATGAGCCATAGTGACCCAAAATGACCCCCTAATCGATTTTTTTCGAACATGCGAACAAACACAATACTCTTCTTCAGCCTGGAAACGATGAAATACAGGTTTTATTGAAAATCGTTATTCGTTTTCTAGATAAAATAAGCTTGACCCACTTTGATTCAAAAATGATCTACTAACCGAAATTTATAGATCATGTGATCAATCCCAGTGGTCTTTTTGTACTGTGAAAGAGCATAATAAAAGAATTGTCAAAATCGTTTCAACATTTTTGAGATACAATTAGATTGACCCGACCCTTTATCACAAAAATGACCCACTAATAGAATTTTCTTGAGGATACCCAGACCAAAGGTTTAACTTGCCCCGAAATGGTGTAATGCAATGTTTTGTCAGAATCGTTTGAGCCGTTTTTTTATACAGTTAGCTTGATCCTGATCCATTAGGACCCAAAAAGACCCACCGATTGAATTTTCTTGAACATGCGACCCTGCCCAATGGTCTTGCAATGCCCGGAAACTGTATTATACAAAAGTTTGCCAAAATGTTTTGAATCGCGTTTAAATATAATTAGCTTTATCCTGACTAATTGTGACCCAAAATGATCCACTAATCGAATTTTCTAGAATATGCGACTTAGCCCGATGGTCTGTTGTAGCCCGAAAACGATAGAATACAGAATTTAGTCAAAATCGTTAAAGCTGGTTTTTAGATACAATTAGCTATACCCTGACCCATCGTGACCCAAAATGACCCACTAATCGCATTTTACACTTGTAGCATATGCCTTTGTTTGTAACGCGGTACAATATTCTGTTATTATTATTACACACAAATTAATTATTCTTCATGAATTTTAATTCATAAATATATGGTTTACGTACTGGTACAGCTGCTTGTTTAATATTTTGGTGCGTTCGTAATTGTATAAATATGTAGCACCTATAGTTGTCGACTGGTCCATCCGTCTGTCTGTCTGCATATAACAGCGCAAAAACTAGCCTTCTGCATGGTTTGAAATTTAATGTATATATTCGTAGCTAAATTTTATCCAGTCATTTCAGATTCTATGAAAATCGAATCAAAACTGAAAAATATATTAATAAAAGTTTCCTTCATTCTATTAAATCCTATCATGCATAATTAATTCAGTGATATCGCCTGATATGTAATGATTCTATGTTGCAAGGGTGATTACCGCATATTTATGATGGTGTGATATTATTCCGGTATTACTGAATTTAATATATATAATCGTAATAAATTTTGTATTCATACATTTTTGCGTATGAGTGCAACAGATATTGCACCAAGATTTGAATATTTCTAAAACAAGTTATAATACGACAGCAACATAAATTACCACGTTTGACGTACAATTTTCGAATTCTTATATTCCATTAACATATTTTATCAATTACATATATCTTCATTACATCCATAAACAGTTCCTTCCGTATTCATAAACAGCTTCATTTACAGTAGTTCTCAACAGAAACGCAATATACGGAATTTAAGTAGTATTAAAAGTTTCATAAAAAAAAAAAAAAAAAAAAAAAAAAAAAAAAAGCTATGTATTTCTATAAGGAGAAATATTTTGAACCCTATATATCTATGTATATATGTATATAGACAGGATGTCCATACTTAAACAACCCTACAATAAAGTTGTCTACAAATGCAAGTATTGTTCAGAAAGTTTTTAATTTTTATGAAGGTTAAAATTAAGGAAAGGGAATTTGTTTAAGCGAAAAAATAATTAAGCATTTCGCCACCAGATGGAGCTTTTAATGAATATCACATTTTGCACATACATTTTCAATAGTTTACATATTTTATTGCGACAAAACATGTTCCACATGACGGCCATCATTTTCAGTTACCATCTAGAATCGTAAGATAGTATATTCCACAGTTGACCGCAGTACATTGTTCTAAGAAATGCTAAAAAGATGTAGTGAAATTCTGTATTTAAATCAAATAATGTTATTGGATTATCATGACTTACCAAATGTTTGAAATGCCCCCAAAGCCAAAATTCACATAGATTGTGGTCTTGAGATCTGGGAGGCCATAGATTAGGAAAGTGGAGGCTGATGACACGTTTTTCTGTAAAATGATTCTTAAGGACGTCCTGAACACAGTGGCTAATGTGTGGAGGAGCGCTATCTTGCAAAATAACTGTACGGTAAAGGCACTTAAGTGCTTGCAGAACCGGAAAAATAATTATTTTCTAATAAGGATGTTTATCGCTGTCGGGTGATTGAGCATGTTACTGGACTTCTAGCCCTTAATTTCTCGAAGAAATATGGACCGAGAATAAACGTAGCAGAAAACCCATATTACACTGTCACGTTTGGTGAATGCAACGGATTCTGTAAGATTGAACGCGGATTTTCTGGTTCCCAAATTCGACAGTTCTGAGTATTCACAGAACCGGCCAAATTACAATGCGCTTCGTCTCTCCCGAGGATATTCCAAGGCCATTCTGAATCAACCTCAAAGCGGTCAAGAAACAAGAGTGAACTGGTGTCGAGTCTCGAGAAACAACTCCTGCACAAGTTGAAGCTTGTACGAATAATACCGGAGGATATTCCGCATGATCATTTGGGCAGTTGAACGAAGCATACTCAATGCTTCTGCCACATAAGTGACACTGGTATTATCCTGTACGTTGTGAGCTTTGTCCTCTTCCACCTGAAGCGGAACCATTTCTATTTCTTATGAGGAAACATGCTTTTTCCTCTTCCAAAACGAGCATTCAGCGATCCTGTTTCTTCAAATTTGGCTAGCACTAATCGAAGATTCTTAACAGTCAATGGAATTTTTCGCATCCCCTTCGATGTCCGAAACTTCCGTACAGCAGTTATTGTGGAATAAAACTTTTGGTAAATCAATTTTACTAACAAATCTCGGTCTGGTAAACGTAAGGATATTCTGATTACCAATAGAAAGCACATTGAAAACAAAATCTACGATAAAGTTCCTAGATTTTATAATAGCTGCTGTGTAACGTCGACAGAAATGTATTTGCATTTTTATTTAAAATTTAGGATTTAACGGCATCTAGCAACGGAAGTTTACCAGAATATTAGTAAAATAAGTTCTGATGAAAATATTTCGTCTTAAGCAAATTTGTAGACCATTGTAAATGTATGCTATGTCACCGCCTCCTGATTGTTTTTCAGGGGGCAGTCTGTATCTTTGTCTTATTTGATCTGTGAAAAAAAAATCGTAAAAACTTTTAAATGTTATTGATGTTTGAATTGAACATCCCGTACAAACTAAAAAATTCGCCTACGACATCGCCATTTTTTTTTGTCAGAGCTTAGGCCTAGTATTCAGTGGGCGGTGGCTAAATGTATTATTCATTAAAAACACCTTCTGGTGACAAAAGATTGAACTATTTTTTTCGCTCAAACAAATTATCATCCCTTTACTATGTCCTTTACAAAATTTCACAACTTTCTGACCAAAAGTTTCATCTGTAGACAACTTTAAAGTAGGGTCGTTCAATTATGGACACACTGTATGCACGAGGACAGTAATGTATAACTCAGTTGATACATTGAGGCTACATATCAGAATATACACGTATAATAAAAAGAATATGATTTGATTTCAGATATCATTTATTTTTTATGACACTATATCAATTTTTATACATTTTAATTATATGTTTCGTTCCATTTTCCGTTCAAAACATTTTTTTGTACTTCAGATTTGTCATCTTGATTAACATCGTTGCAGTTTAATGCATGGAAAAATAATGTTGAGGAATTTTACGTAAAGCAACAGCTTTTAAAAGACATTTGTTTTAATATAAAAATCGAACGTTTTGGTGCATTTTAAATCTTAAATAATGAATGCATATAATTTGATTCCTTTGTTAGTTTAAACATAAACATATTTAATTATTTTTCAGAAAACTTTGTACCGGAAGAAAGGGTTGTACATTTTCCATAAAAAATCGTAAAATAGGTATAATTTAAATATATCTCTAATAACAATTTTGATACGATTCTTTTGGCCTCGACCAACCATATAAAAATAAAATATAAATGCATTAGAAATCATCTATCATGCATTTACATATATATTTCCTAAGTACATCTACCCTATATATATAAAATCCTAATGAATCGAATTGAAACGAATTTATGTAACGATTCTATGAAACGACTGATTAAACAACTGATTACATTTCACGGCGATTTCTTCTAAAATATGGAATACTTTAAACGATGAAATTAACACCAAAAATACGTATTGATCCACAGATCTCAAAACTGGTATTAGAATTTTAAAATTAGAATTAGTTTTCGAAATATTAATTTTTTCTAATTTTAAATACTTTTTTTCTCATGATGGCAATTCAAATTTTAATCATAACAGATATTTTTTTCCAAATTTTAGAAAAGGTTATTTTAAAGTAATTTGGCGACGAGTTTGGCCTCCCTTAAATGTATGCTAAGAAATGCACCATGTTACTTTTATTCAGAATTCAATTTCTATTTCATTATCATTTTATTTAATACAAAACTTTCATTTAAAATTGAAACCTTTAAAATAAATGGCTTTTACTTCATTCTTTTTTTTAAACGAAACGGAAAGAAAAATATTAGACTCAGATGTCATATACGCAACGGGGTACCTAATTGGCGCCAAAATGGCGTTATTTTGCCTGACATGGTTACCCGGCTATTGTTGCTTACTTATTAATAAATGTTTATTTGAATTTATTTTCTTTTTATTTACAAAAAATGTTCTACAGTTATTAATTATTTTTTTATTGTTATTTCATTTTAATAATAACAGAAAATAATTTAAAAATACACATGTAATAGGTATTTGAAAACGAGGTTTTCTCCAAATTGTCGTAAAAAAAAAAAAAAAAATCAGGCCAAACCCGGTGCGTATGTGACAATGCAACAAATCATGAGATTTAATTTCCACTTCAAAGCAACGTTTTAATGTTATTACTTCTCCCGTCGACCAATTTCGCCAAACTATATAAATAGCCAAATTATACAAATTAACATTTTTTTTTAATAACAAAAGAACAAATAAATTAATATAACATTAATAAAAATACAAATAAAACGTCTCAATAAAAATCACTTGATGGCGTGAACAAGTGTAACTTCCTTAAAGTCAAGTGAATGTGACATTTACGATCAACCATTATTGGCATTTAATCTTATAGTTTGGCGACAGATTTTTAGTCGACGGGATAACCAAATAGCACCATTTTAATTTACCACTCGAAAAATAAAAAATGCTAACTGGCGAGTTAAAAAAAAAGCTATTGGCGAGATTTTAACCCGGCTAACATAAAAGTACCAGGAATGCTTTGTAATCATGGCCACTTTTATGTATTTTTATTCGAAAAAAATTATTTTGATTCTTTAATCAAAATGGAAACCTTTCTTATTAAAAGCGAAGGAATCAGCCCGTTGTTTATGGCAGTTACATGACTTGGACTATTATAATATAAACGAAATAATGGGGATAGAATAATATTCGGCGACTTATCTCACCTGTGGCTGGCTAATATTAAAGTACCAAAGTGGTCGCCTGGAATATAAAAAGCGAAGGGATCCACCTGAAGCTGTTGATGATAGTCACATGACTTAGGCTATTATTATAGAGATTGTTTTCAATTTTAAAAACAGCGGAAAGAATAATATTTCCTAACGATTAAAAATTTATTTTCACGTAACTATTAAAAACAGAAAAAAAACTGTAAAATTACTATTAAATGAGTACGTGTTAAAGGCAGGAAAATCTTGAAAATTATGTGCTGCAAATTGTATTTATCCGTGAATATTAAAAGGGAAAGGAAACTTTAAAATAATAAATACTTTAATATGCCCTTTACCCTTTCACGGACAAGGCACTTCTATTCGTTAAATCTTGAAATCAGTGAATGGGACAATAATTTACAAACATATTTCGAAATACAAAAATGCCTTTTTTCACTTACTTAATAAAAGGGAAATTTTCATCCCAGTATTCTGATGCTAATGTGGCATTTAAGAATTAAAATTAAGTGGTCCAAAAATGAACCACCGCCCTTGAAGGGGTTAAAGCAGCAAATTTTAGTAATTGTATTAAGTCAATCGTTTTATAACGCTGTTAAAAAATACCGAGATACAAAGACTCTGTTTACTTAATTCATTTTATTTTAGCTTCTTTTCAAATGTTTAACTGATCTTCTTTAACCAAACACGAATACAACCATTGGATGTCTTAACAGCAATTGATTCTACCTTAAATTTTTGCACTCAAAGGGAATTGAATGGAAACCCGTTTACAGGGAGATCGCTACAGGTTTTTTCAGTATAATTCAATCTTCTCTAATCTTTTTAAAACCGATCAGATTAGCGTGCTTTAGGATTCTACAGTATCTGAACGGGGATTGGTGAGCGTAGCTTGCAGGAGGCAGAGCCCCCTAGTTTAAATATAAATTCATTGAATAACTTTTATGAAACCTTTACGCAAAAGTGTTGCATAAATTTTAATACAATAGTAATAACGAAATCGAATTATATTCTGTATAAATATCATGAATAAAATAAATAAAAAGTATAATAAACACAATATGGAATGAAATATTATCATATTATTATTCGTGTGTTATATCAAGAAAAAAAGGCATTGATACACCTTTCGCTATGAAAGGTCAAAATTATTATCTTATACAAATATTTCTTTCCACGAACATTGTTTTCGTGTAATATCGTCATTTATTCTTTCATTCCATGACTGTGTTGATTCAATGATTAACTTGGAGATATACAATGAGAAAGAACAACACAGACGGAAGGAATTTCGTTATTCAATTGCTATCGAAATGGTGTTATGTTTTTGAATTTGTTCTGATTACATTTCTTTTCTTATAATGTTTTCATGTATCGACCTTAATGTTCATGAGTTATAAAACTTTTCCTTCTTTGAAATTACTTTTACGGAATATCAAGAAAATTATTCAAGATTATATATATAATATATATATATATATATATATATATATAACCTTCTTACTCTTTAAATACATTATACTTCATTTATTTGTTGTGCAGGAAAAATTCTCTCTCGCCTATTATTTGATATAAAAATATATTACATTTTCAATTGATACATATCCTGGTCCCATGTGAACAGAAACAGGTTTACTTATAACCATAAATATTTTTACTTTCTTCTATCTTTACGAGGGGAAAGTATTTGAATCTTGTAATTTTCGAATCACGGTTTTCGGCGGTTTTAGAAGTTTTAGAGGACAAAGATTCTGAAAAACAGTTTTTTTGAAATGTCTGTCGATCATGTATCAGTCATCTAAACAATTCCTCATCCGCAAGATCCATCCACAACCCCAATATCCTTTAACTGTTTTGAGCAGTGTGTATAAGGAAGATTTTAGGAGAAATAGCTGTGAAACATAATCAGTCGTTTATTCAGTCGTTTAATAAATTCCTTTCACAGAATCGTTTCATAAAATCGTTTCAGAAACTCGTTTCAGTAATTCTTTTCATAATGATTCTATACGAAGGGGCAGTAATAAGTTTTTGCACTAACGTAAAAATAGTTGTGTGAAATTTATGAAATTGCTACGTTGTATTAGTCCTTTTTCTATATAGTCCCTATGCACAGTAACACCCTTCAAAAACGGTATTTCAGAAAGAAGGAAGGAGGATGTATTCCAAGAGGTACGTTAGTAGACTCAAAGGGGGGCATTTTCTATTTTTTGTCGACCCCTACACGTGACTTATTGTTGGAAGGCGTGTGACCACATATTCAAGCTAAGCACCTCCCGAGCGCCCCTCCTGCTACATTTGCTATCCGAGGGGCACTTTTCAATATTTTGCAGACATCATTCATGCAATGCAATGCAAAGTTGGGGGGGGGGGGGACTTTGGAGGTGCTTTGTACGAATGAGTGGTCACAAGCCTTTCCAACAATATAACACATGTGGCACTCAGCCAAAGTTTGAAAAATGCCTCCTTTGGGTCTACTAACGCGCCTCCTCGAATACATCCTCTTTTCTCTCTTTGAAATACCGTTTTCAGAAATGTGTTACTGTGCACTGTGACTATCTATATTATAAAGGACAAACATATTTGTGCGTAACGCTTAAGTGAAATTTGAAATAAAATTTTGGTTTTGCAATTCTCTCTACTGCAAATTTTTAAACTTTGAAACATCGCTCATTTTAAATTTTTACACCGTCGTATAAGGAAAAAATTGCTCTTTTAAATGAAATTTGTTTAAAATCTGTATCTCAATTTATTTTTGAGATATTAATTTTTTTGTAGTTTGTAATACCATTTTTCTTATGTGGCAACAAAAGTACCTCATTTCTATTTATAGCCATTCAAGTAAACGGAAAATAGTCGAGAATAGGAGATACTGTATCTTTTGTTGCCATTTTCTCATAAAAAAAAGAAAAAAAGGGTTAAAATTAAAATATGGGCTATGTCAAGAATATTGTCTGTTATTCCGTGATAATGACACTTTTCTATAGATGCATTCACATATGCACACTTTTCTATAGATGAAGTTTAAAACTGGATTGTGAAATAGGATTGCTTTAGTGAATGCAAATGACGCAATTTTATAAAAAAGCGTGTATTTTAATTCTTAAACCTGAATTATGTTTTGTAGAAGTGCGTCATTTTCACAGCCCAGTTGCTTTGAAATTCTTCACAGGTGAAAATGCTTCACTTTTGAAAATAATGTAATCGAAATCACCCACTGATAAAACGCAATGGTTTACAAAAATTTACAGTGTCTTTATAAAAGCGAGGTGACGTACAAATAATAGCGATTTATATTACAGAAATTGATAATTCTCGCCTGGATGGATTTGCTTCGCCCGAGTTAGACAAGCAAAAAAATAATTCGTGGTCTAAAATAATATCGTGTTCCTGACGTTTTTGTCGAAAATTCTCTCGAATAATAAAATTTTAATTCCATTCTTTAGGACATTCTACTATAATTTTATCATGATAACATAATTTGCTTAATTTAATTTTTCCTAATTTTATATAATCTATATATTTAAAATACAAGTGGTTTTTTTAGTCATCTCCCCTAATCTTTCTGCTGAACCAATTTTACTAATATATATATTTTTTTAAACTGAAAGCTCTCTCTTTGTAGATGTGATCGCACTATCTGTTTTTTTCTTTAAATATCCCCACTTTTATATTTTAATTTTAAAAGCATTTTATGAAACTTCTTCAAAATGATGAAAATTAGATAGCTTTCATTACTGCAGACAAGAGAGAAATATTGAGGTATTTTAAACTTTATTCATGCTATTTTCTGATAAAAATTCAAATTTTTGATAAAATTTGTTGTATAGGGTTTAGTAGCGCAAAATCCCATTAGGAGCAGAATATTATATTAGGGGTATAATAACAGAAAATGACATACTGCTTTTGAAAACACGCATTTTCGTCATAAATTTCGTATATTGTTTTTCCTTCTGCACGTTTACTGATACAAAGATTCAGACACTAGGCGAAATGCTTATTTAAGTGAAAATGAAGTGATAGTAAAAAAAAAAAAAAACAATCATTTTCTTAGATAAAACAACACATTTTAATGCAAATACGTCTAAAAAACATAAACTACGGAAATTTTTACTCACCGGAATTGCGATTAGAATCTCAAGTAAACAGCGCGTCTGTTCACATAAAAGATGTTGCTGACAATCGTGACTTCACGTTTTGAGTTAAAATGATTTTTAAATGATCAAACAAAATACAATTTTTTTTTTAAATGATGAATATGGATATGAGAAATGCGTATGCAAATTTTGAGAAGGTGAAAATTCTCAATTGATAAACACATCCTAATAACTGATTTTTATTATATTTTACTGATTAAGTATCTATATTATAAAGAACAACCGTATCTGCGCGTAGCGCTGACGTCATTTTGCGAATGGCACAACTTCACGATCAAATTTCGGTCTTGAAATTTTCGCTACTGCAATTATTTAATATTCTGACCATCGTACATTTTCAATTTTCGTCGCATAGGGAAAAAATTTACTTTCAAATGCAATTTGTTTAAAAACTGTATTCATTGACTGATGTATTATATTTTCTAATCTAAAATAATTATAAAGCATGATTTTTTTTTAAGTTTAACTTATCACTTGCCGGTTTCAATACATAATAATAATGAACATTTTGCACATAAAGCAACACACATTTTTCAGCATTGGTTTCTGACTATTTTTGCATAACGAAATTAATACTTCCTTTATAAACAAATAAAAGAATAATATTAAAAAAAAAACGCACCAGTCTAACATATTTATGAAAGACAAATTAACGAAATTAATACTTCTTTTATAAACAAATAAAAGAATAATATTGAAAAAACACAAATCTAACATATTTGTAATCGTACAATTTAAATTTTTAGATCACTAAATAGAATTTTTTTTTCAAATGGAATTTGTTTGCAAAGTTCATCTCCGTTTATTGATTTTCTATAGTTTAAAAACAATTTTAAAGGATGAAATATTATTTTAATTTATCTACATCGCGCGGAGCTCGATTAAGAAAGATTAATCCGTTTGCCCTCAAAACAAAATAAAGAGTTCATCATTTTCTTACGGATAATATCAATTTAAAAAAAAAGTCCCTATGAATAAATAAATAAAATAATATAAATAAAACACAAATTTGACAAACATGTATAAACTCTGAAATTATCAGAATATAAAATGATGCCATAAGCAACAAAACTTTGGTCAAATAACTCTTAGCACGCGGCTAATAAGAAAATATCGCTTTTGATAAATTTCAAAAATTTATTTGATTGTATAATTCATATTTTCCATATGAGAAATGCTTTTTAATGTAAGTGGTCAATCTAAAAGATTTATTCCATATAAAAATATATTAGTTTTCAATTAAAAAAAAAAAAAAAAAATGTTTTCACCTATATTCTTTAACCCGGGAATCACGGGTACGATCCCCTAGTATACATAAAAACACATTTACAAGGCGAAAAAATTATAAATTCCATCAAAATTCTACTAATTTTCTACTAATTAATAAACTAATTCTACAAAAATTTTTTAGATTTAATCAGGAAATCCACAAAAATGATGAAAGATTTCAAATCGAAAAAGAAAAGGCTCCCGAGAATGCACATAGAGTCTGCTTATTAAAAAAAAAGAAAATGAGCACTCAAAGAATGATGCGGAAGAAATATAAAAAATACTGTTTTTGCTTTTTCACCTGGATATATTTTAGTTATAAAATATGCTATTCACGTATGATTTGTTTAATGTGTTGTTAATTTAAACATGGAATTATAGGACGCTTAAACATTTGGATCGTTACCGAATAATTGTCGAAGTACAGTACCTTAAGTTTGATGAATAGTTAGATCTTCATGGATTAACTGTCTAATGCAGATACATAGTATTTTTAGTTCTCTTGTTGTTGAGTTTTTATCATGTGTACACGAAGATCACTCTACTGAAAATAAATGAGAGGGTATACGAAGAGAAGAAGGACTCAAGATCTTGGCATATAAAAAAAAGTTTTAGACAGTCTTGCAAAATTTATAAATACATTTTAACGACATAAGGCACAAGCTTTAAGCAATTTGAATGTGCAATAAATTTGAATGTGTTCTTCCTCAACGAATTTTAATCTCTGTCAATCAGGTCTTGAAAAACACTTTCTAAACTTGAAATAATTTAAAGTTGGCATAAAGAATAATGATTTAGAATTTAGATTTCCAAAGTTTGTATAAAAATAAGCATGTGCGCTATCACTATAGAAAAACTTAATTGTAATACATAAAATTATAATCAAGGAACATTCAACCACAAAGTTTTATCTAGATTATTTTAGAATGAGAGTAATGACATGCATTTGGATATTTTTTACAATCTAAAAGTATAGTTTACATGACTGCAACTCGCCAAGCAATTTCAGGTACTCTACTTTACAATATGCAATTAGAATAATTGGACGCAATAATATTCGATTACACACCGTGAAGAGAAAACTTTCTGTTTGTAGCCTGGAATGTTAGAAATTATTTCAACTAAGTTGGACGATTCAAATCTGAAAATTGTTTTTCTAGCAGCTATAATTTTTGCGCATGCCCAGGCTATGACCGATCACCGTCTGGCCTTTCTTCAATGTCCACTCAGCGTTGCTGAAGTGCTTAACATCAACGTGTAATTGCCGAAACGTCAGTGAAGGCTCACTGTGGAGACACGAAAAGTTTTGGTTTCCGTTAGTCTGTCTGTCTGTTCCGCGATAACTGTCGTAAAAAGCATCCGATTATCTTAAAATTAAGGATGCATGTTGGTGAGGTCACCGGTTTAGCTGTATAGTTTTTGTTTAAATTTGGTTCATTCGTTCGGAATATATAGAACATTTTATTTTCCGCCTTAATGCTTTCCTATAGCAATTCAGACGATTTTTCCATTTTTACTTGTTGAAAGGAAATGGCTCATATGATTGAAAGATTTAAATGATAAATTATGGATGATGGAATTTCCTAATTAGAACCATACATTATTCATATTAGTTTGAAATTTTGTGTATACATTTGTCAGAGTTTTTAAATTCGGTGTATATCATATGGAGGGATTTTATATATGTGTTCCAATAATATAAAATATTTTCTTTTTTTAATTTACTTTTTTTCAATCACATATTTCATTGTCTTAATTTTCTTCTAACTGTTTCCTAGCAACGGAAAGGTGAATTTGATCTCATATATCAAAAATAAAACAAATACGCTTTGAGGTTTAAATAAAAGGGGCTTGTGTTATGATATTAATTCTTACTAGTAAATCTGCAGATCAGGAGCCTCAACGTCATCTTTGCAAGTCATTGTTTATTAACACTCATTGCGTAATATTCATCTTCCTACAAATCGCTTTTTAAAGTTTTCAAATTACATAAATATTTATAAGAATACAAAATACGTCGTAAAGTTTCAGAAATTAAATGTGTTAAAAAAGTGGTTATACACTGATGTTCTGAAATTCTGATGAGCGGCTTATTCTGGTAACTTTTTAAATCAAAAATTGCATTTCTTCAGGGCCCCCCCCCCCCCTGAACCCCCCGTATACTCTCAGAAATGGATTCTCAGATTTCACGAAATTTTCTTCGTTTTTGACGAAACCATTTCCTGGGATATGCTCCGAGCGAATATTTCATCAAATTGAGGAAATTACTTTCTTCACTTGTTTGAGGATAACAATTTCGTCAAAAGTGCTTGTTTGAAAAGCGCAATCAGTGGGCTGGTGGTGCCACCTATGGAAGAGTTTAGAAGCTCTTGTACCGACAGGAGAAAAAATAATAGCTTCGGGGTGATTCGAACTCACGACCTCCGGTGTGGGAGACGGACGCTCTAGCTATTACGCTATTGAGTCCTCGAAGAGATATGATTTTAGATGCATGTAATGGATTCTACTGTATATTTATATTTTTATAAGGTTGATTGTAATTTTATCGATGTTGTTATACTTATAATTCTTGCAAGTTTTAATTAGTAAGGCTAATTTTTTATTATTATTTCCTATGGTTAATATGAATAATTATAATATGGCTTGATTAATATAATTTATTAGGGAAATTTTCTTTGCTCGATGAATGATTAAAATATGGTCTGGTTAATTTGTTGCTCAGAAATAACGAATTTTAAAGTGCATGTGGGGGAGATTTTATCAATTTGAGTATGTGGTTGAGATTTTAATAACTGTTTACAGAAGAGAAGGGAGAGGGATCAATTATGCATATTTAATTTGATAGTTATATGAATATATTTCTTAAATGAAAAAGGGATCTTTGAACTTTAAAACTTTACTGACCAAATTTTCTTTTTAAACGATTTTGTAAAACACAGGAAATTTATTCTTTTCGAATTAAACCATAGCGAGCAAAGTAAAATAATCACAATAATAATAAACATTCTTAAAAACTTTAAGAGCTAAAAAAATAACTAATGCAGAAACAATAACTACCTGTATTTCAGCATTTTCTGAAAAGCGCTAAAAAGTGCAATTTTTTAAATAAATTATGACAGGAATAACATAAACAAGGAAATATCTCAGATATTTGCTTGTTTATGTTTGCTTGTATCCTGCGACTTTAGCAAGCAGATATTATATCTGCTTGCTAAAGTCGCAGGATTTGAGGAGGTACGGTTTCCTTAAAATGCATTGAGTCTGGCCGTGAGTGAAGAAACACCTTCGTCAAATATTTGAGAGTTTACGTGTCGTTAAAAGTCACGTGATTTTGATACGAAATGATCGTCAAAAACAACGAAATATAGCTCGAGGATTGCTGAATCGTCAAAATTGAGAGTTTTATTTATGAGAGTGTAGTCTATTTAAATTTACATTCGCAATTTTTTATTGATTGTGCGGATGGTTATAATATATCATAGATTTTTTTTTACGCTGTGATTTATAAGGATAAGCATAAGTTTTTTTTTTTTTTATAAATTAATAAATTTAAAATTTAAAATAAAATCCTCATGTTAACCGTACGCAAACAATAAATCTTGAAGTGACGCCAAAAATGTAACCTTAAAATTCGCTACATTAGGCCCAAACACAACGGCGTGCTTAAAAAAAGAAAGAAAGAAAGGAAAAATATTTTTAGTAATACAGTTTTTAATTCATAATACAATAAAATGCTACTTTAGAATGCTTAAATATAAGCAGATCATTTTCATTTCACAGATAAAATGCACGGATGAAGTCAAAGAATTCGGTCCCTGTTCCACGTGCTTGT
Organism: Maratus speciosus; assembly: GCA_963932465.1. NCBI lineage: Eukaryota > Metazoa > Arthropoda > Arachnida > Araneae > Salticidae > Maratus > Maratus speciosus. Next base: position 372,782,736 of record OZ010788.1, on the reverse strand, counting down.
TTTGTTTGGGCCGAATGAGGGCATTTAAATCTGAGCGATAACGCACATCATATTGCTAACTGTTTTTACGGCATACTGCATCTCCATCTATCTCTTTCCTCCGTGAATAATAGTTAATTTTATTTTAGCCAAGATCTTTTTATTCGAAGATTTTTTTTTTTTTTTTTTTTTTGATAAATGACGTCTAATTCACCTGCTATTCGTACTTACTCAAAACCTTTCATCTTGTTATATTAAGAAATACTTGAGAGTTTTCTTTTTATTCCCAATATGTCGCCATATTAATTTTTTTATTCTTATTATTATTTTTTTTTTCATTTTCCTGTTTCACGTCAAAATCTTTCAATTGAAAATTGTTTAAGAGAAAATATTATTCAGGGTTTTGATTTTCTTGGCAACGATTAAAGAAACATGGATAAATTTTTATGAAAAAATGTCACATTATATTTATGAAAATAATGAACTTTTGTATTTTTAGGCAAAATATTTGAATAAAATAAATTAAATATTGCCTATTTTTATTTCTGGGGCTAAAATCCATCTATATGCAAAAATACAAATGCATTAATTAATCCGTTTTGACGTTGGCTTTACTGAAACATCATAGACGCATTTATACTAATATTATTAAGACCAAATACGTTGCTAGGCAACTGATGAAAGAAAAGGTAAAATATGAAATATGTATTATGTCAAATTGATAAAACAAAATGCTTTATATTATTGGAAAACATGCATAAAGTTCCCCAAAAATTATAAACCTAATTTTAAACATCTCGCAAATATATTGACATAATTGCAAACTATATGGAATAATTTAATAATCGTATTTAAAAATTTCAGCATCCAAAATTTACCATTTAAATCCATTTTTTATATGAGCCATTTCTTTCAACAAATGAAAATTTGAAAATCGTCTGACTTGCCATAGAAAAGCATTACAGAGCAAAATAAAATGTTCTATATTTCCCGAACAAATGAACCAAATTTAACCAAAAACTATACAGCTAAGTCCGAGTACCTCATCAACATGCCCAATTAATTTCCATCCGATCGGATGCTTTTTGCGGCAGTTATCGCGGAACAGACAGACAGACAAACGGAAATCAAAACTTTTCGTGTCTCCACAGTAAGCCTTCACTGACGTTTCGGCAATAAAAAATACATCATGGAATTGGAATATGGAAATTTTTCATTATTCAGAACTAGTAAATCTGCAGATCAGGAGCCTCAACGTCATCTTTGCAAGTCATTGTTTTTTAACACTCATTGCGTAATATTCAACTTCCTACAAATCGCTTTTGAAAGTTTTCAAATTACATAAATATTTATAAGCATTCAAGATACTTCGTAAAGTTTCAGAAATTAAAAGTGTTAAACAAGTGGTTATACATTGATGTTCTGAAATTCTGATGAGCTACTTATTCTGGTAACTTTTTAAATAAAAAATTGCATTTCTTCAGGGGGCTCTGCCCCCCTGAACCCCCCGTAGTCTATTTAAATTTAAATTCGTAATTTTTTATTGATTGTGCGGATGGTTATAGTATAATATCTTAGATATTTTTTTTTATGCTGTGATTTATAAGGATAAACATAAGTTTTTTTTTTTTTTTTTTTTTTTTTTTTTTTTTTTTTTTTATAAATTAATAAAATTTCAATTTAAAATAAAATATTCATGTTAACCGTACACAGACAACGAATCTTGAAGTGACGCCAAAAATGTAACTCTAAAATCCACTACATTCGGCACAACACAAGGACGTGCTTAAGAAAAAAAAAATAATAATAATAATATTTTTAGTAATACAGTTTTTAATTCATAATACAATCAAATGCTACCTTAGAATGCTTATTGCTTAAATATAAGTAGATCATTTTCATTTTACAGAAAAAAATGCACAGATGAAGTCAAAGAATTCGGTCGCTGTTCCACGTGCTTGTTTTGTTTGGGCCGAATGAGGGCATTTAAATCTGAGCGATAACGCGCATCGTATTGCAAACTGTTTTTACGGCATACTGCATCTCCATCTATCTCTTTCCTCCATGAATAATGATTAATTTTATTTTACCCAAGATCTTTTTATTCCAGCATCTTTGTTTTCGATAAATGACGTCTAATTCACCTGCTATGCGTACTTACTCAAAAATTTTCATCTTGTTATTTTAAGAAATACTCGAGAGTTTCCTTTTTATTTCCAATATGCCGCCATATTAATTTTTCTATTCTTAATTTTATTTTTCATTTTCCTGTTTCACGACAAAACATTTCAATTGAAAATTGTTTAAAAGAAAATATTATTCCGGGTTTTGATTTCCTTGACAACAATTAAAGAAATATTGGTAAATGTTATGGAAAAAAGTTCCGTTATTCTCTATGAAAATAATGAACTTTTGTATTTTTAAGCAAAATATTTGAAAAAAATAAATAAAGTGAATGAAATATTGCCTATTTTTATTTCTGTGCTAAAATCCATCTACATGCAAAAATACAAATGCATTAATTCATCCGTTTTGACGTTGGCTTTACTCAAACATTATACACGCAATTATACTAACATTATTAGGACAAAATACGTTGCTAGGCAATAGATGAAAGAAAAGGGGAAAAAATGAAATATGCATTATGTCAAATTGATAAAACAAAATCCTTTATATTATTGGAAAACATGGATAAAATTCCCCCCAATATTATAAACCTAATTAAAAAAATCTCACAAATATATTGACAAATTTTCAAACTAATTGGAATAATTTAATAATCTTATTTAAAAATTTCAGCATCCGAAATTTACCATTTAAATCCATTTTCATATGAGCCATTTCTTTCAACAAATGAAAATCTGAAAATCGTCTGACTTGCCATAGAAAAGCATTATAGAGCAAAATAAAATGTTCCACATTTCCCGAACGAATGAACCAAATTTAACCAAAAACTATACAGCTAAGTCCGGATACCTCATCAACATGCCCAGTGAATTTCAAGACGATCGGATGCTTTTTACGGCAGTTTTCGCGGAACAGACAGACAGACTAACAGAAACCAAAACTTTTCGTGTCTCCACAGTAAGCCTTCACTGACGTTTCGGCAACAAGTAAATCTGCAGATCAAGAGCCTCAACGTCATCTCTGCAACTCATTGTTTTTATCAAACTTTGCGTAATATTAATCTTTCTACAAAAACAAAATTTAAACTATTTAAATTACACAAACATTTATAAAAGGAAAAAAATATTTCGATGGTTTCAGACATTAAAAGCGTTAAATTAAACACGTTGTTATGTAAGGATATTCTGAAATTCTCACGAGCTACTTATTCTAGTAATTTTTATATAATAAAGCAAATTTCTTCAGGGGGGCTCTGCCCCCCTGAACCCCCCGTTGTGTAATATATTTTGCATTTGTAATTTTCTACTGATTGAGTTAATGATTACCCAATATCTTAGATTTCTTTTTACACTGCGATTTATAAGGATAAGCAATAATTCGGTCAAGCATTTTACGTTATCCTAATATCCATACAGCAGTATTTACTTGCCTGCTAACCACAAATACCTGTATCTAATGGATAAAGAACTTTTGGAAATGTAAACTGAAACATCTAATTTAGAAATCTAATATCCTTATAAATTTTGTTTATAAAAAAATAATTTTGATTACCATTCTGCAATATTTATATCTAAGATCTAATCTAAATATCAAAAAATGTACTCGATAGCATTAACTTACTAAAATCACCCTAAAGTAGGGGGGCTTCTAAACCTAACAGTTAATAATTCATCATCGTTAAATAGATAAACATGATTTGGCGCCTTTAAGTATTTTTTTTTATTTTCTTTTAATAGTATCTACATTTAATTTAAAATCGTGATGTTACAAATACCGTTGAAATTTGACGCAAACCTATGTTCAGATCAAATTACGAAAGGTTAACTAACATTTCATGTCCCTTAGCCAGACTTTCTGTTTCATTTTTCGTAATAAGGTTTATTTTAATAATTTAATTTATTTTACACTCTACAAGCTGTTACACGGACGTTGTTCACGTAGCATTAAAATAGAGATAAATGCATTAAGTAAAACATTTCACTCCCCACCAGACATACCAAGTCTCAAGCTTTTTGCACATCACTATTATCTTAGAGAAAATGTTCTTTTAAATCGCGCAAATGTTTCAATTAAATAAAGTAACATTTTCTGTATTAAAATACTGGTATCCAGAACGCCGGAGGCTTGGCAGCTCTGCTCCTCTTAATAAAAACATATATGATTAACCAACACTTTATCACATTTTATAGGAGACAATACGGAATTTCTTATTTGTATGGCCTTACATATATCTCAGTCATAAAAATGTAAAATTTTGTGCCAATTAATGCACGCAATTGCGAAAATGAAATCGCAAAGAATGAGAAAAGGAAGGCCAAGTAAAATCGTATAAATCGAGGAATCTTTCTTCGTAGTGCTGGGAAAATACTGCTACAAAAACTATTTTAGGTGGTATTTGGTGTGAAATGTTTATATGTATTCATTGCTGTCCTATATATCCTTTTTTTTATTTTTTATTTGCTTATTCCATTTTTCTTTTGCACGTGAAAATCTTACAAATTAAAATTAACTCTTTGGGAGAAATTGTTATTCATTTTTTTTTTTTTGGCAACAATAAAGTTTATGAAATTTAACAGAATAATGTCAGTTTATTCTGTATGAAAATAACGAACTTTTTCATTTATAATCAAATAGTTGAATAAATAAATGAAAATATTATTCTATATAGTATATAAATACTATTTTCATTTCTGCGTTTAAATAAATCTATATGCAAATATCTATACAAAGGCATTCATTAATTCATTCCTTTTGCTTTGATTTGACTTCAAAAAACCATACATACTTTCACATTTATGATATTTTTAGATGAGATGCTGTTGCTACGCAACGGTTAAAAGAAAAAATGAAATATAAGTAAACTAGCAGCCTAACGCCCGCTACGCTGGTCAGTTTTTCTAAAGAAGACTTGAATCAAACGAAATATATCTGTTAATTTGATCATGCGTTTTAAAGCAATATGGACATTTAACTGGAATGCCCAATCTAATTCGTAAAAACAATATGAACGTTATTACGCTGTTATATCTTTTGAGCCATACAAAATGTAGGCTGTTAAGGGCCAATCTCTTTCGTTGATCATTTAGTGTAGTATTCGGTGAAGAACGATAGAACAATATGTAATATACTAAAAGGGTTCATGAAAATTTATCAATGCAAATCTCATCAGAATCTGTTAATTGGACATACTGAAAAGGCTAATCGTTCATAATTTGGTTCGCCTGCTTCTAAAACATTCAGCCTTAATTCTATAATCAAGAAACCTGTTGACCAAGCAACATCAAGCGAATGATATGTGCTTTATACTGAAACATTCACTGAAAAATTAACTAACCGAGCAAGATCCATCAAACTTCATTTAGCAGGATCTTTTAAACTGGAAAATGTACGAAACATTTAATAAAAATAATCTAATTCACAGTTTAAATCCCGTGAAAATTCATTCAGCGGAACCTTAAAAAAAAAGCCAATCTTTCGAAATTGGCTTCACCTGATTTAGATCTTTACCCATAATTATTTAATTGAGCAACGTAGAACATTATATTTTATACTAACATCTTTTCTGTAAATTATATCTAACTAACAATATAAGCCCCATCAAAATCAATTCAGTAGAAGTAAATTTAAAAGAGGCCGGAATGAAATTTCTCTTTGCATTTTATATACATTGAGATAGTTAAATATAGCTATCATAATTGCGTTAGCCTGATTATATAGAACTCTCAGGGATGTAGGGGTAGGTATACGTCGCATCATTTCTGTATTTTTAAAGAATGCACAACTTCCATAACTATAGCATTCTAGTATACATCTTTTGTCTGTAGAGTATTATCCTCCAATTTTCTTTACTATACCACAGAGAACTTTTTCCGCATAGCTTCGTAACTAAACAATTTTGAAAGATATGATAAATATTGAAAAAATCCCTGAAATATTATCTAACTGTGCAACTGTCATTAAAATCCATTCAGTAAAACTTGAAATCTTTCCTAATCGAGTTCACCTAATTTTAGAACTCCCGTAACTATTACTAAGCAACTTGGAACGATGGTTTTAGATTAAACTATTTATAAACCAAATTTACCATCTAATAGTGTAAGTTCTGCAAAATTATGTTCAGTAGAATCTGAGTTATAATCAATCGGAATGAAATAGGAATATCCGCTTTACATATAGTAATAGAAGCCTTCGCCCGCTACGCTGGTCGATTTCTCCAAGCGAAACTTTAATCAAACGAAATATATCGGTGTATTTGATCTTGTGTTTTATAGCAATAAATACATTTATCTCTAATGGTCATCCGCGTTGCTGAAAACGATATGAACGCCATTACGGTTTTATATCTTTTAATGTCTCAGACAAAATTTGGACTGTTATCAAGCAAATCTTTTAGTTGATTATTTATAATTCAATATAAAAAAGAACGGAAGAACAATATGTAGCACATTAAAATCATCACTGAAAATTAAAAAATGCAAATCTCATCAAAATCCGTTCAGTAAAACCTTCTAATGCGACTAATTTTTCCTAATCGGGTTCACCAGATAATACAACATTCAGCTATAATTCTATAGCAAAGTAATGTAGAACAATATGTGTTATATACTAAAATCTTTCCTGAAAAAATATCTAACAACAGTGCTAATTAATTCAGTAGAACCTTTTAAAAAGGCTAATATTTCAAAATAGGGTTCACTGATTAAAGAACTTTCGCATATAATTCTATAACTGAGCAGCGTAGAATAATATGTGTTACATATGAAACACTTTCTTGAAAATTTATCTAACAATGCAAATCTTCTCAAATCCACTGAAAAGAACTCAAGTTATAAGCGGGCGAACCGAAATTGCCCTTTTTATTTTATATTTGAAATTGATAGTTAAATATATCTTTCATAATCAAGTTAACGTGATTGTAGAATTTTTAGGAATGTAGCATAGACTATACGCCGTAGACTTTCTGGTGTTTTTTAGAAACTCTGCACTCCATAGCTATAACATATATACTCTCTAATATATACCCTCTGCTTGTAGATTTTATCCTACTTTTTTTTCAACTACACCACTGAGAACTTTCCTCATAGTTTCATAACTAAAAATGTAGAATAACATTTCAAATATTGCAACAATGCCTAATATTATCTAACTGTGCAACTCCAATCAAAATACGTCAGTAGAGCTTTAAATAAAAGGTAATCTTTCACATTCGGATTCACCTAGTTTTGGAACTTTCTCTTGCAATCTAATTTTCTGCAATCTGATTTGTTGCAAAGTTTGTGCTTCAGAAAAACAATAACCCAGAAGAAAACTTCACTACAGAGAAGTACCACCCATGCAAGAAGTACCAACCATCCACATAAAATAATCTAACTAACAGTAAAAGTCCCATCAAAATACATCCAGCAAAACTCGAATTATAAACGGGTGGAAGGAAAAGCAAATTTGCATTTTTTATATAATTACAGTAGATGTATCTTTCAAAATTTGCCATTCACCTTTCTGTATAGCTTTTCCAATAGCTCTATAACTAAAACTAAGCAACGTAGAACACTGTGTGTATACATAAAAAGCGTTCCAAAAACATTACCTAACTAATAGTGGCACATCCTATCAAAATATTATAAAGAATAGGAATAAAATGCAAATTTCCGTTTTAAATATGTAGTAGATGATGATGATACGATTTTCTGTAATAGAATTCATCATGAAGTTTTCGCTTCATACATAAACGATGCTCTCAACATTGTAATTAATACACCGATTGAAGAAGTATCCGATTACGGAAGATTAACCAGAAATTCCATGAACAACTACCCAGAGAAAGGTGAATATATGGCTTTTGTGATACTTTTATGTTAGCCGAGCCCACGTAATAAATCAACAAAGATTGTTTCCATATATTACTCTTATTTTATTATTTTCATTCAAAATAAAAACATTTCACTCATTTCATTTATGATACATGCTTTACACTAATGTCATTGATTGGTTGGTTGGTTGATTGATTGTTGACGGCCGATTATCTACACTAGGGATATAGGCCCGAAGGGGGAGTGCCCTTCGTGGGGGTCTTTCTAAGGGAACCTAACCCGTATTTACGCATGGAAATCCATGGCTCGAAGAAAACCACGAAAACTCCGAACGATTAGGCCGACGGGCGCGATTGGGATCGAACCCAGCACCTCCCGTCTACCAGCTTCGAGAGCAGAACCTCTCAGTCACTGGTGGGGCCTCATGTCATTGAAAAAGATGAAAAGTAAAAACAATAGGAAATAATGCCATAAATTAAAACAAAGAATTGTTTTTAATTTAGATACGCGAAATGTAACTACTGCTATTGGCAATTTTAAAAAAGCTAATGGCGATATTTACATACGGATACGGCTGATATAAAAGTACCCATTTTTTCTTCTTATCCAGGAGCAAGTGATAAATTGCGATGTATTATTTCAATTCCAATTTCCTCCATTAAAAAAAGTAATACTTACGCATTATTCGTACCATGAGATAAATCGCCAAAAATGGTTGACAATTGACAATCTTGTTTATCGTTTGCCAATTACGTTCAAAAAAGTAAATTAACATTCTTAAATACATAACCTTGTTAAAAAGGGCAAATTGTTTTAAGTAAATAAATAAATAAAATATATAACATAAAACTACTTACTATAAACTATAAAAAATAAAAATTATAATAATAAAATTAATTTAAAACTATATTAAATAAACTATCAAATGAGCAAAAAATAAGGGTTGCTGTAATTAATGTAATTGCCATGCTTGGCGCAGTTGTATCTGACATGGCCCGGATGTAAGTATCACAACATTTTTAAAGTCGTACAAACATTGCTTTCATTTTTTAAATATCTTCGTTTTATCATGTTAATTTCTAAGTGGATCGCTTTCTTGTATTTTAAATAAATACAATATATTTTTCTCTTTTTTTCAAGGCGTTTGTATTTATTTATTTTTTTTAAACTCATATAGCCGGTTCAATTCTTTAACCAAAAGATTTAACAAAAAGATTTAATTTGAATTTCTTCCGTTGCTACAGTAACGGATGTATAAGATGAATGAATACGGATGAATTATCACTTATAATGTTAGGTATTTCGAGGTTTTGGCGCCAAAGACATCGCCAAATTGGAAATATATGAAATATCTCGCAAACTATTAGACTTAAAAGAATTTAGTTAGTACCATTCGATTCAGCATACAAAAATACACCAAAATATGTTATCAGTTGAAAAATGGCTATAAAATCAGATTTTTAAGGAATTTTTTGAAAGTTCGTTCGATTTTTTACCCCCCTTAGGGGTGGAATTTTAGAAAATCCTTTCTTAGCGGCACTCTATGTCATTAGAAGAATTTTTACCCCAAATTTCAAGACAGTAGGTTCAGTAGTTTGGGCTGCGCGTTGATTAATACAAAATTCAGACTTTCTTTTATATATATAGATTCATAAAATAAAATGTTTTATATTATTCGAACACATGTATAAAATTATATCATAAGTTATACACCTAATTTAAAAGCTCTGACAAATGTTTTGACAAAATTGCAAACTAATAAGAATAATTTAATACTCTTATTTAAAAATTTCAGCATCCAAAATTTACCATTTAAATCTATTATTCATATGAGCGATTTCTTTCAACAAATGAAAATTTGAAAATCGTCTGACTTCCCATAGAAAAGCATTAGATCACAAAATAAAATGTTCTGTATATTCCGAACGAATGAACCAAATTTAACCCAAAACTATACAGCTAAATCCGGGGAGCTCATCAACATGCCCAGGGAATTTCAAGCCGATCGGATGCTTTTTGCGGCAGTTATCGCGGAACAGACAGACAGACTAACAGACAGACAGACTAACGGAAACCAAAACTTTTCGTGTCTCCACAGTAAGCCTTCACTGACGTTTCGGCAACTAGTAAATCTGCAGATCAGGAGCCTCAACGTCAGCTCTGCAAGTCATTGTTTTTAGACTCACTTTGGTAATATTCAGTTTCCTGCAAACCGCAATTTAAAGTTTTCAAATTATGTAACTAGTAAATCTGCAGATCAGGAGCCTCAACATCAGCTCTGCAAGTCCTTGTTTTTAGACACATTTTGGTAATATTCAGTTTCCTGCAAACCGCAATTTAAAATTTCCAAATTATGTAATTATTTATAAGAATAAAAAATACGAAGTTTTCAGTCATTAGAAGCATTAAATTAAAAACGTTATGGAAGGATATTTCGAAATTTTCATGAGCTGTTAATTCTGGTATATTTTTTAAATAACAAAGTAGATTTCTTCAGGGGGGCTCCACCCCCCTGAACCCCCGGTGGTCTTATTAATTTACATACGTAACTTTTTATTGATTGCGCTAATGGTTAGCGCAAATCTTAGATTTCTTTTTACACTTCCGAGCCTTATTTTTCAATACTGGTAACACAGAAAATGATTTACATTGACGCAATTATATTAAACGTTTACGTTTTATGAATGAAAATGTAATTTCCTTTAAAAATAAAATAATTTTCATTCATATTTTATGAAATGAGGCGGCATTAAGAAGTAACACCCGTCAAAAAACATTTTTTCAGGCAATCTAGTTAAAGCTTGGTTTTTAAGGATGAAAATATTTATTTCCCGATACAATGACGTCATTTTCGACAGCGATAATTTTGCGGTGCATAATTTTGATATTTACTATATATTTGCTTTTCAAAAGTTTTTTTTTTTTTTTTTTTTTTTTTTTTTTTCTCATTGGAATTTTCGATTAAGAATTCTGTGTGCAGACGATAAACCAAGAGATATTAGTAACATTTTTTTTTTAATAATAATAATTAATATCATAACACAAGCCCCTTTTATTTCAACCTCAAAGCGTATTCGTTTTATTTTTGATATATGAGATCAAATTCACCTTCTTTTCGTATTTTCTCTTTATTTCTAATATGAAGGCGTATTCACTATTCATGTCTATTTTTTATTTCATTTTCCTCTCGCACATAAAAATCTTTCAAATCAAAATTAACTGTTTAAGATAAATTTTTATTCCGGGATTGAATTTTCGTGGCAACGGCAAAAAAAAAAAAAAAAAAAAAAGATTGTTAAATTTTATAGCAAAATGTCGATTTATTCCTTATGAAAATAATGAACTTTTTAATTTAAAAGAAAAATATTTGAACAAAATAAATGGAACATAGTCTTTCTTTATTTCTGTGGTAAATTCCATCTATATGTAAAGACATAAAGGCATTAATTCGTCCCTTTTGACTTTGATTTAACTTCAAACAATTACACATAGTTTCACATTTACGATATTTTTAGGTGTAGTTCGCTGCTAGGTAACAGTTAAAACATAATAAAAACAATTAAATATGTGCTTAAAAAGAAAATTTATATTAAAAAAATATTTTATATTATTGAAACACATATATAAAATCCCTCCATAAAAGTTATATACCGAATTTAAAAACTCTGACAAATATATACACAAAATTTCAAACTAATATGAATAATGTATGGTTCTAATTAGGAAATTTCATCATCCTTAATTTAGCATTTAAATCCTTCAATCATATGAGCCATTTCTTTTCAACAAATAAAAATGGAAAAATCGTCTGAATTGCAATAGGAAAGCATTAAGTCGCAAAATAAAATGTTCTATATATTCCGAACGAATGAACCAAATTTAACCAAAAAACTGTACAGCTAAATCCGGGGATTTCACCAACACGCAGCCTTAATTTTAAGATAATCGGATGCTTTTTACGGCAGTTATCGCGGAACAGACAGACAGACTAACAGAAACCAAAACTTTTCGTGTCTCCACAGTAAGCCTTCACTGACGTTTCGGCAATTATGTTAACTAGTAAATCTGCAGATCAGGAGCCTCAACGTCATCTTTGCAAGTCATTGTTTTTTAACACTCATTGCATAATATTCAACTTCCTACAAATCGCTTTTTAAAGTTTTCAAATCCCATAAATATTTATGAGCAAGATACAAGATACTTCGTAAAGTTTCGGAATTTAAAAGTGTTAAACAAGTGGTTGTACATTGATGTTATGAAATTCTGATGAGCTACTTATTCTGGTAACTTTTTAAATCCAAAATTGCATTTCTTCAGGGGGGCTCTGCCCCCCTGAACCCCCCGTAGTCTATTTAAATTTACATTCGTAATTTTTTATTGATTGTGCGGATGGTTATAGTATATTTTAGATTTTTTTACGCTGTGATTTATAAGGATAAGAATAAGTTTTTTTTATAAATTAATAAAATTTAAATTTAAAATAAAATATTCATGTTAACCGTGCACAGACAATAAATCTTGAAGTGACGCCAAAAATGTAACCCTAAAATACGCTACATTCGGTACAACAGAACGACGTGCTTAAAAAAAAAAAAAAAAAAAAAAAAAAAAACGGATGAATCAAAGAATTTGGTCCCTGTTCCACGTGCTTGTTTTGTTTGGGCCGAATGAGGGCATTTAAATCTGAGCGATAACGCACATCGTATTGCAAACTGTTTTTACGGCATACCGCATCTCCATCTATCTCTTTCCTCCGTGAATAATAGTTAATTTTATTTTACCCAAGATCTTTTTATTCCAGCATCTTTGTTTTCGATAAATGACGTCTAATTCACCTGCTATGCGTACTTACTCAAAACTTTTCATCTTGTTATATTAAGAAATACTCGAGAGTTTTCTTTTTATTTTTAATATGCCGCCATATTAATTTTTCTATTCTTAATTTTATTTTTCATTTTCCTGTTTCACGACAAAACATTTCAATTGAAAATTGTTTAAAAGAAAATATTATTCCGGGTTTTGATTTTCTTGGCAACAATTAAAGAAATATTGGTAAATGTTATGGGAAACTGTTACGTTATTCTCTATGAAAATAATGAACTTTTGTATTTTTAAGCAAAAAATTTCAATAAAATAAATAAAATAAATGAAATTTTGCCTATTTTTATTTATGGGCTAAAATCCTTCTATATGCAAAGATACAAATGCCTTAATTCATCTGTTTTGACGTTGGCTTTACTCAAGCATTATACACGCAATTATACTAATATTATTAGGACCAATATACGTTGCTAGGCAACAGAGAAAGAAAAGGAAAAAAATGAAATATGCATTAATGTCAATTTGATAAAACAAAATCCTTTATATTATTGGAAAACATGCATAAAATTCCCCCCAATATTATAAACCTAATAAAAAAAATCTCGCAAATATATTGACATAATTTATTGGAATAATTTAATAATGTTATTTAAAAATTTCAGCATCAAAAATTTAATATTTAAATCCATTTTTCATATGAGCCATTTCTTTCAACAAATGAATATCTGAAAATCGTCTGACTTGCCATTGAAAAGCATTATAGAGCAAAATAAAATGTTCCATATTTCCCAAACGAATGAACCAAATTTAAACAAAAACTATACAGCTAAGTCCGGGTACCTCATCAACATGCCCAGTGAATTTCAAGCCGATCGGATGCTTTTTGCGGCAGTTATCGCGGAACAGACAGACAGACTAACAGAAACCAAAACTTTTCGTGTCTCCACAGTAAGCCTTCACTGACGTTTCGGCAATTATTTATAACAATAAAAAATACGAAGTTTTCAGACATTAGAAGCATTAAATTAAAAACGTTATGGAAGGATATTTCAAAATTTTCATGAGCTGTTAATTCTGGTATATTTTTTAGATAATAAAGTAGATTTCTTCAGGGGGGCGGAGCCCCCTGAACCCCCGTGGTCTTATTAATTTACATACGTAACTTTTTATTGATTGCGCTAATGGTTAGCGCAAATCTTAGATTTATTTTTACACTTCCGAACCTTATTTTTCAATACTGGTAACACAGAAGATGATTTACATTGACGCAATTATATTAAACGTTTAGGTTTTATGAATGAAAATGTAATTTCCTTTAAAAATAAAATAATTTTCATTCATATTTCTGAAATGAGGCGGCATTAAGAAGTAACACCCGTCAAAAAACATTTTTTCAAGCAATCTGGTTAATGCTTGGTTTTTAAGAATGAAAATATTTATTTCCCGATACAATGACGTCATTTTCGACAACGATAATTTTTCGCTGCATAATTTTGATATTTACTATATATTTGCTTTTCAAAAGTTGTTTTTTTCTCATTGGAATTTTCGATTAAGAATTAACATTTCTGTTAGCTGTGTGCCAAACGATAAACCATGAGATATTAGTAACATTTTTTTTTTAATAATAAGAATTAATATCATAACACAAGCCCCTTTTATTTCAACCTCAAAGCGTATTCGTTTTATTTTTGATATATGAGATCAAATTCACCTTCTTTTCGTATTTTCACTTTATTTCTAATATGAAGGCGTATTCATGTCTATTTTTTATTTCATTTTCCTCTCGCACCTAAAAATCTTTCAAATCAAAAATAACTGTTTAGGATAAATTTTTATTCCGGGATTGAATTTTCGTGGCAACGGCAAAAAGAAAAAAAAATGTTTGTTAAATTTTATAGCAAATGTCGATTTATTCCTTATGAAAATAATGAACTTTTTAATTTAAAAGAAAAATATTTGAACAAAATAAATAGAACATAGTCTTTCTTTATTTCTGTGGTAAATTCCATCTATATGTAAAGACACAAATGCATTAATTCGTCCCTTTTGACTTTAACTTCAAACAATTACAAATACTTTCACATTTACGATATTTTTAGGTGTAGTTCGCTGCTAGGTAACAGTTAAAAGATAATAAAAACAATTAAATATGTGCTTAAAAAGAAAATTTATTTATTTTATGTTATTGAAACACATATATAAAATCCCTCCATAAAAGTTATACACCGAATTTAAAAACTCTGACAAATGTATACACAAAATTTCAAACTAATATGAATAATGTATGTTCTAATTAGGAAATTTCATCATCCTTAATTTAGCATTTAAATCCTTCAATCATATGAGCCATTTCTTTTCAACAAATAAAAATGGAAAAATCGTCTGAATTGCTATAGGAAAGCATTAAGTCGCGAAATAAAATGTTCTATATATTTCGAACGAATGAACCAAATTTAACCAAAAACTATACAGCTAAATCCGGGGATTTCACCAACATGCATCCTTAATTTTAAGATAATCGGATGCTTTTTACGGCAGTTATCGCGGAACAGACAGACAGACTAACAGACAGACAGACTAACGGAAACCAAAACTTTTCGTGTCTCCACAGTAAGCCTTCACTGACGTTTCGGCAATTATTAAAAAAACATTACCAATATCTCACGGTTTATCGTCTGGACACAGCAAACAGAAATATTTAATTTTTAATCGAAAATTTCAATGAGAAAAAAAAAAAAAACTTTTGAAAAGCAAATTGATAGTAAATGTCAAAATTATGCACCGCAAAATTATCGCTGTCGAAAAGGACGTCATTGTATCGGGAAATAAATATTTTCATTCTTAAAAACAAACATTAACTAGATTACGAATTGAATATTTCCAACTGAGCGAAAAAATGCCCAGGCTGGGAATCGAACCCAGATCCTTGGCTTACAAGGCCAATGCTTTTCCATTTAAGCTAACTGGGCCGACAACCAGCCAGCATATTTCGCTCAGAAAAACCTTATTGGTAATAACATCTGGTCTGTCATGTAGACAGCTCAACAGAATAAACCGCAGGTAAAGGAACTCCATATAAACGATGGATACGTAGATGAACTAATATTTTAACCCAATCAAACTGATTGGTAAAGTTATCATACGAATTGAATATTTCCAACTGAGCGAAAAAATGCCCAGGCTGGGAATCGAACCCAGATCCTTGGCTTACAAGGCCAATGCTTTTCCATTTAAGCTAACTGGGCTGACAACCAGCCAGCATATTTCGCTCAGAAATATGCTGGCAGCATGCAGACGCTGTCTACATGACAGACCAGATGTTATTACCAATAAGGTTTTTCTGAGCGAAATATGCCGGCTGGTTGTCGGCCCAGTTAGCTTAAATGGAAAAGCATTGGCCTTGTAAGCCAAGGATCTGGGTTCGATTCCCAGCCTGGGCATTTTTTCGCTCAGTTGGAAATATTCAATTCGTATGATAACTTTACCAATCAGTTTGATTGTGTTAAAATATTAGTTCATTAACTAGATTGCCTGAAAAAATATTTTTTGACGAGTGTTAGTTCTTAATGCCGCCTCATTTCAGAAAATATGAATTAATTTTTTTTTTATCTTCAAAAGGAAATTACATTTTCGTTCGTAAAACCTAAACTTTTAATATAATTGCGTCAATGTAAATCCTTTTCTGCCCGCCAGTATTGAAGAATAAGGCTCGGAAGTGTAAAAAAATTACCATAATCATTAGCGCAATCAATAAAAAGTTTCATATGTAAATTAATGAGAGCACGGTGGGTTCAGGGGGGCGGAGCCCCCCTGAATACTTTATTATTTACAAAACAAAATACCAGAATTAGTAGCTCATGAAAATTCAAAATATCCTTCCATAACAACGTTTTTAATTTAACGCTTCGAATGTCTGAAAACTTCGTATTTTTTATTCTTATAAATAATTACGTAATTTGAAAACTTTAAATTGCGGTTTGCAGGAAATTGAATATTACTAGAGTGTGTCTAAAAACAATGAATTGCAGATCTGACGTTGAGGCTCCTGATCTGCAGATTTACTAGTTTATGTTGATTTTAAAGTGATTAATTCTTTCCATGTTCAGCAAAGTGGCTACAGAAAATGTCCTTGTTTTTTATGCATCTCGGACATCAGAGAAAAACAAGACCACTGAATGAGAATAGATTAGTCTATAAGAGAGAACATGATTATAGGGAAAATGTCGCATTCCTGTACCGTTAATTGGACGATACAAATCATCTTGTCTCCAAGCCATATAGGTCTAGACATGATCAAACAGTTTGTAAAGGTTCTTGATCTAGATGTTGTGTATATAGGGTGAGAACAAAACTGGTATAAGTGCAGAAAAAAGGAAATATTGAATTTTTAATTCCCTGGAATAAGACAGTTCATAAATGATCTTGGAGGATAATATTCCATGTAGAGGGTGAGGTAAATGCAATGAAGCCATTCAGCCCAGATGTCAATAACATTCTGAACAACAACAAAGCTCAAATCTCTGCTGAACTAGTAAACTACATTCAGGGACTTTGGTCTCATAAGAATACAATTCCATTATTTACACAGTCACTTGGACAGTTGTTCAAAGTATTTCAGTGATATGAGGGAATAGCAAGATGCACTAATTTCGAAATGAGAAGGAAAAAAAAAAAAAAAAAAAAAAAAAAAAAAAAAAACGGAAAATTACTACCAAGTAAGATGGATATATAAATGTTGGCGGAGTGCTGCAGAAACTTTCATAGAGACTGCCCAAACAATATGTATACCACAATTAAAAAAAAAAAAAAAAAAAAAAAAAAAAAAAACAACCTTACAAAATTTATTTTCTATTTAATAATAGTTTCATTTTCTGAGTTTGAAAACCATGTGTTATTAGACTCACAACTGTGTTATTATAATGCTATTAAGTTTTATAGATAAGGAAAATATACAAGAAAATGAAATTAGATTATGTTTTTTAACGTTTTGTGTTCTATTTTACAAATCATAGGTACATATGAAGCAGTGAAACAGAAATCAAAGTATGAATATCAATTATATCTCAAAAATATGAACTCACAACCAAAAATTAATGTTATACTTGATATCAGCAGAAAAAAACATATTCATAAAACTAACTTAAAATTCCCGGGCACATAAGTACTTCTAGGGCTGTGTTATCAAACGGCAAACGAAATTCGATGCCACTTCTCAACATATTCATTATTTATGTTTTTGTGTCATAGGTGTTTATAGGTGTTTATAGGTGTTTATAGGTGTTTTTTAATTGATCATAAAATTATGCAAGAATTTCTGCTTTAAATAGTAGAATTTATTGCATTATATTGCTGAGGCACGACTATGATAGTATGAAGTATTTATCAAACATAATGTTATTTCAAACAAATGTGTTCCAGAAATTTTGAATAAATCATGGATTTTAAAATTTAAGAGATAAAAAGCATTTAATTCCTTTAAAATAAATTTCTTCTTAATTTCTACTGATATTCAATTTTTCCAACGTTCTAGCAACATAATTATTTGATTTATAAATTGTTAATTATTTAAATTATTTTATCAGGAACTCCTATTGCTTCTTATTCTTCAAATTGTGCTTAAAAAATGCTGTAACCGTTGTTACTTTTTTCAGTAAAATAAGTAACAACATTTTAATCAGATAAAGGTAGCAAATAAATTACTTTAAAATATTCGTTACAATTTTTAAAAATAAGAAATTTTGAACGTAGTAGAGATTCACTTTTAAATAATAATAATAATAATAATAATTAATGGAAATTAAGTTTATTGACTTTTCAAAAATTTAACATTACAGACAGTAAAAGTCTATTTGAAAATCGCGCTTTACTTTTTATACATTAAGATTTTATATTAAAGATGTGAATTATCACATTGCTAACAAGGCGTAAACCAACTTAGTGAAAAATGTCCAAGCAGGGAATCGAACCCGGGCCCCTGGAATAAGCTCCAGTGCTCTACCACTAAGCCACAAGTACGATACCCAGCTTGGCATCTTTCACTTATATAAGTTGGTAAGGCTGCTACCGCAGCACAAGATGGAAAAGTCTTCATGAGCACACAATCTAGCGGCATAACATGAGACGCAAACGAACCCAGCATCCGTGAATATGCAATTTTAATTAATTTTTCACCTGGTTTTCAGCAGTGAAATTACGCTTTGAATTATTGAATATTAAAGATGTTAATTATTACATTGCTAACAAGGCGTAAACCAACTTAGTGAAAAATGTGCTGCGGTAGCAGACTTACCAACTTATATAAGTGAGAGATACCAAACTGGATATCGTCCTTGTGGCTTAGTGGTAGAGCACTGGAGATATATTGCAGGGGCCCGGGTTCGATTCCCGGTTTGGACATTTTTCACTAAGTTGGTTTTCGCCTTGTTAGCAATGTGATAATTCACGTCTTTAATATTCAATAATTTCAAGGGTAATTTCACTGCTGAAAAGCAGTTGAAAAATTAATTAAAATTAAGATTTTAATAAGATAGCACAAAAGCGGTTTAAAGTACTTAGGTTTTAAATCCATTCATTGCAGATTATTGTTAATAAAGTAGATGTATTTCCGATACGAAACAAAAAACATTTATTCTTTAATTTTTCATTTGAAGTTTATATTAAACGTTTAAATTTAAAATATCAAAAAATGAGTAGAAGCCAATGAATGACTTCGTTGGTTCAAAGCAAATATTTATTGAAATCATAAGATTATAATTAAAGTTATTGAGAGGGAGTTGTGTTCATAACTTACAGACATATCTACCAAATTATGGAATGCAAAATAATCTGTTAAGCTAATAAATTGTTTCAAAACTTTTCTTCCTGTGCACCTACCGAAACAAATAAGTATTTAAAGTATTTTATATTACCGTAATCCGTTCTATAAGAGGTATTGTTTTTCACGAAGTTTAAGTATAAATCTGTTAAAACATTTCCAAAGATAAATATTTCCTTGTGAAACAAAATTATAAATCTCAATACAGATAAAACAGGTTTAAGATTACTTTACTAATGTAAATCAAACATAGCATTAGTTTAGATTTTGTGAATTAAAGAGTGTTAAGTATGTGAGACGTATTAAGATATGTTATGTATAGGATAGCATTAACAATCGTTTGGTGTTAGCGCGAAATTTAAACAAATTTTATTAAAATAATATTAATCTTTCTAATATTGTATTAAAATAATATAAAAATGTCTGCTGACGTAAAATCTTTCCAACGTTTAAGTAAACCAATTATTTGATTTAGTTAGTTGTTGACTTCAGTTCTTCAAATTATTTTAATCAGAGATTCTTACAGTATATCAATCTTTAATGTGTTACAAATGCTGTTATTATTTTTTTCCAGTAAACTAAATTAAAGAAATTGTATCATATAAATGCATTAAAGGCATTAATTAAAAAAATTGTTATATGTCTTAAAAATAAGAAATTTTAGAGACTCACTTTTAAATATATATATATATATATATATAGATATACATTTTTTTAATGAAAAGTAAGTTTATTAAATTTTCAAACACTTTACATAACAGACAATAAAAATCTATTTGAAAATCGTCCTTTACGTTTTTATTCAGCTTTGAAAAAGGTAGCACTAGAGCGGTTAAAGTGTATTTAGATTTTAAAAATAAAAGTTCACGGTTCCCTTAAAATGTCTTACTCTTCCCAAGAAACGTAGTAATTAAAATCAAAGTTTTACAACAGTCTTATTAAAGTACATTTCCTGTAGCTACACAGTTACATTTTTTAACATTATTATCCTTTTGCTTTATAATCCTGTAATTGGATTTTTACTTGTACTTGTTTTCATTGAAAAATTTATTTTTTTCTCTAGATTTGCATTGCTGTAGTACAAAATTTTCAGTAAAATCCGATGTTTGCAAATAAACATATCTCTTGCATTTGCAAAATGACTTGTAATTTTTTAAAGCTTTAATTAGTTGCATTTTTTTATGTTTTTAGTGAAAAAACTGTAATATTTGATTTGTTTCAGCTAGATTTACAATTTCTTAACACATCCAGTAAATCATAAAATTTTTATGAGATAAATTTACATTTAAATTTAATACACTTAAGCATTATGAAGTTGTGAACATAATATTTTGATAAAACAATCGTAAATTAATTTTTGTACTTTTATTAACTGTGTCGAGGAGCGCGTTCAGTCCTTATTTAGAAGTGGGCTAGCGTAGAGGGCTCGGGTCATGTCCCTTCTTTTAGGAAACAGGAGGAGCATCGGATGTCTTCATTAGTAGATTTTATACATTTCATCAGTACTGGGGCTATTTTTTGATGTATACTTAAATCCATTTTCACTCGTAAATGCATAAAATTACAGATACAGTATAAAATTTGCTACTTTTATCCATATAGTAAGAAACCAGTTTCTTAAAAAAAAACAAAGTATATTACAAAAATGTTCCCAAAGTAAAAATTTTAAGACTATTTTGGGGCTTTACTTATCCTTTGCTGGACAACAATGAGTCAATTTTTTTGCATATCTAGATTGTGCTACATTGAACTTTTGAGAAACTATTAAAACATTCTGTGTAGCAGCTGGAATTGAAAATAGAAAAAAATCTATTTTTATTCATTTATAATATCAAAAGAATGGCGTTAAAAAATATGGCTCTGAGTAATTTTCTGTAACAGTCTTTCAAGTTAGACAGAATAACTTTTAAATTATTTTGTTATTATTTTAATGAGAATATGTTTGAAAAGTAGTCATTTCTAAAAAAGCAATGTTAAAAATAGTTAGTAACCCGTTAAAAGTTCCTAAAAATCGGAAATACCCTTCGCGCTATATTAATTAATGGATAGTGACCAGAAAAATATTTGATAAAAAACGGAAATATACACTTCTAGCAATATTACGAACAAAACGGATAGTGACCTGAACTAAAATGATAAATAAACAGAAATAAACCCTTATCGCTATATTAATTAACGGATGGTGATCCGAAAAATAAATGATTAAAGACAGAAATATACCGTTTTTGTTATATTTACAAACGGAAATAGACCGTTCGGCGGTAAAGAAATACGGATAAATATCTACTACTGCAACGGAAGAGTCCGTCAACTTCGCAACATTTAACGTAAATTCACGGATATATTTTTATCAGTATAGGAAAGAGGTTTAGATAATCAAGATATATCTAAAACAACTTTGACTCCTAATTGACTTCAAGAATCAGACATTGTGTTTTGATTATATAAAGTATAAAACAATTTTTAAAAAGTGCCTACAAGTGCCTACGAGTGATGTGAGGTCACAAAATATCTGATCTATTTGAATTATACTGTGAAATGTTATACTGTATATAAATACATAAATATTAAAATGAAAAATTTAGAAAAAGTATGCATCACTAGCTTGGATCAACTAGAAAATAAAAATATATGCGTTTATGAAAACCAGAAAATGGTAGTTTTGGTAACGATTTCGAACTTTGGATTTTATCTAAGCAATTTATATTTAATCAAAATTATAAAAAGATTTTTTCCAGCCCATCCTGCAAAAACTGTTTCAATTTTAATTTTTAGGAACACGATAGGTTCTTTTTACTACTGGATATAGTTATTTCTAACAAGTTATCATATGTGAGCACTTGAGGCATACAAGTCAACAATTTCGATACTAAATCAATAGAAATTTTTTAATAGGTAAAACATTTTAAGCTTGAAATTCCATATCATAACATATTTACATTATAAATTCACTGGGTTTTTTGGAAGCCCCGTTTTCTTTTACATCTTAAAATATTTTATTTTGCAAATTTGTGTTTGTACTTTGCATTCGATATGCATAGCTAGAAAAAAAAAATGACGTATGGAAGAAATAACAAACGTTTTCTTTTTCATCTGAAAATTCAAATTTATACACTTTCAACAATCATACATGAATGTTTGTTTTTCTCTAATGTAAATCTCAAAGAGAAAGGGTACTTACTAAAGAAATAATGGTACAAATGTAATATGGATTGCACTATTGAAGATAAAAATCGAGCTATCCTGAAATCATGTCACGTATCTTCTCTGTTGTAAGTAACATTTTTAGGAAAATATAAATAAACATTTTTGAAACACAAAACATATCTAGTTAAAGAGAAAAATTTTACTTGGCAAAAAGAGGTGCTTAGGTAAAGTTTGATTCAACGCGGTGAACGGCATTTTAATATTTATATAGTACTTAAGAATAATTGTATTATTTAACGTTATTCAAAATTTCATGATAAATCAAAGAATATTTAGAAAAAAAAAAATGTGACAGTTTGAACCATAGGTTTAATTAATCAATTTACAGTTAAAAATTTAAAGAAAAACATATAAAAATATATAATATCACTGAAGTATTTTATGTAGATAAAAATATAAATCATGAGATTAAATCAGAATTTAAAATTCCAATTCTAAGCAATTATACATGTAATTATGAAAATGCATAATATAAAGCTTATTTCTTTCTTGCGTATTATATGTAGATTTGAGCAAAGTAAAAATTAGGTAAAATTATTTTGATTTCCCGTATTGCTTAATGCTCTAAACTCAAAGCTCTAAAATGTAAATGTTACTAAAATACCGTCAGTTTAAATACACAGGTAATTGGATGCAGAGGTGTGACATTATAAAGAAAATGTTCATTTAATAATATAACCAACATATATAAGGAAATACAGTTTTCAGTAGTCAGTATTTTTTTTAGTAAAATCAGTTTAACCCTTAAATGTCGGGTGTTTCTTTTCGGCAACATACCAAATTTAGGCTCTAAAATACTATTAGAATAGGGGAGACCGGGGCTAGTAGGCGCAGTTTTTAGTTATTGATTTTTATTAATTTTTTGTTTACGTTTTTATGAAACTTTAACTGTACTTATAAAGAACAGACATTGGGCTATAAATACCGGGAGTTTTGAGTTTGTAGCTTTTGTAATTTATGTTTAGCGGAAGCCTAAAGTAAAAGGAAAATTGTGCGCCAACCTACCACGTCATGGTGCAAGTTGCCTATGCCTATGGTGTATGTTGGCACACTATTTATAAAAATTTAAATTATACTCAAATAAGACACGCAGTTAATAGAAATCAGTTTCATTATTACCAGTAAGTTTTAACAAATGCGTTATTGCCCTACAATGTAAATTATAAATTATACAGATATAAAAATAATGAATAAAACATTAACATTCAGTAACTTCTATCCTACTCGATATCATCAACAGAGTTACAGTTGTCAAAAATAAAAAATCGAGTGTCTCCGTTTAGGCAAGCCTCGTGTGCCCCAAATCTTGCATTGCAACAACTTTTCTCGGTGTTTGCTGTTTTTGAAGCTCCCAGCATACACCAGACACCGAGCCAACTTACCCCGTGTTCAATGCGCCTACTAGCCCCATAATAAATTTCTGCACAAAAGGGACACGTAACCATCTAAACATAAATAATCCAAGTAAATCAGATATGGGGTAAGTACAGTTAATCATACACTAAGAAAAAAGGTACAAGTTAAATCACAATTATTAAGATAAGTATTAGAAATTAGAAAAAGAATGAAGCAACCAAAAAATTAGTTACGACTGAAAAAAAAAAAAA
Organism: Maratus speciosus; assembly: GCA_963932465.1. Taxonomy (NCBI): domain Eukaryota; kingdom Metazoa; phylum Arthropoda; class Arachnida; order Araneae; family Salticidae; genus Maratus; species Maratus speciosus. The sequence goes on along the minus strand of OZ010788.1, from coordinate 372,758,368 downwards.
AAAAAAAAAAAAACAGAAAAATCATAATAAATGTTCACTGTACGTATGTAACGCGGTAAAAGTGCAATGAGGATTGTAAAAAGTTAGGAGAAAGGTACTCTGTGACTGGTTGCACAATTTATCCACAAACTGACGATTTATAAGGACTGCGCCTACTTACCCCTGTAGCCAACTAGCCCCGGTCTCACCTAATGTTGAAGCTATAATGACTAATGTTGCCCATAAAATACATTCTGAAAATATTATTAAATCGATTTTCAACATGTAGATGGCAACACTTGTGCTGTTTAAGAACAAAGATAGATTTATTTTTTCAATTGTTGCTACGGGTTCTTTTTGTTTTGTTTGGAAGCTTGCGAAATTCCCTATTTTGTTTTGCAGTGAGCAAGTAAAATTTATTTCTTATTATATTTCCTAAAATTCGTGTGTTTTTAATATTATAGAATTCTATCAAGGAAAATTATATTTTTCAATTAAACACCAGTATTGCCGATTTATAAAAAACTGTTTTTTAGCCGTAAACCATACTTAAAACAAAATATGATTTTTTTTAGTATTTTTCCTATGATTTATTTGAAAATGATTTATTTAAGTCGAAAAATATTATTACAAAGATTTTTGAAAAATCAGTCATTTAAAGGTTAAGTGACGGGTGTTTCAAAAGTTCGTAGCGAAAGTAAAACGAGATAAAAAAAAATATATCTATGTGTCGGAGAGATATTGGTTTACAGAAAAATATCCGGCCCAATACGGGATTTTGTATGACACCAACAAAACAATAGTTCAAAATCTTGACAATAGTATTGTTCAGACTTTGAGTTTTTTTTGTTGGTGCCATACAAAATCCAGCACCAAATTGGATATTCATCTGAAACTGTATGTCTCAGCGACCCACAGAGGAGTATTTCTAAAAAAAGTCGGATAAAAATCGAAAAATGAACTTTGTTGAAAATCGCAATACTAGTGATGGGCGATTCTGGAAAATTTGAGAATCGATTAAAATCGACATCGTATAAAACAGAATCGATCGCAATAAGAATCGATTCCCGTATTCTAGAATCGATACTTGAATCGATATTTCGATGTTCACAGATTCACACAGATAAGCTGAAAAATAGTAATTCCAAAACGTAGGGAATCAACAGGGCCGTAACGACTATCTCTCACTCCTCACCTCAATTTATGGGGGCCCTAGACAATGTTAGCGGCCCAGAAGTAAGCTACTACAGACCTTTGAGTCAAATAATAAGGTTTTTTAACTTTTAAAATTATTATTTTTAAGATGTAATTTTGATAATAATTTATATTATATTTAAATTTATCTTTAAAAAAGATCTCGGTCATATAAAAAAAAGAAAGAAATGATTTTTTTTTTTCATTCGGAAAAGATACAATTCGGAAAAAGTACTTTCGGAAAAATACTTTCTACTCTTATTTCCTTCAACCAAACAGATGGGGACTTACTTCCTATAAACTCCATAAAACGTGTATAAACTTCTTAAAAATGCGCAAATGAGTGAAAATTTGAAGGCTCTAAATTTATTTAAAAAGTTAAATGGTTTTTCAGTCTTTTTAGGGTCTCCTATAAGCGTGGGGAAATGCAAATATTGCAAATCTTCTTTTAAAATAGCTGTGATGAATGTAATTATCCAATCATCACATACTAATTATCCCCCAATTAATAATCAAAATTATCCTTTTAATAATACTTTGCGCCATTAAACCCCATACAACCCAACCTTTTGATAATATATTTAACTACAATTTCTTTCCCTTTTTAAAATATATATCTTTTTGTCTCATTTACAGTTTATAAATATCTTTCTTTTTAATGTTTACCAAATTTTCAGCTGTTAAGAAAAAAAAAATGTTCTCATCTTAGAGCCATTAACAATTAAATAACATACTTTTCTCTGATTAACAAATAAATAAAAGTATATTCCTTGATTATATGTTTCTCTTTTTTCCAGCAGTAATCCAAAAACTGTAAACAGTTATTGACTCATTCACCGACATGCAGAGTGCACTCACTGAAACAATAATAAATAAAAAAGAAAAGTATCGAGTTAAACTGATGGCATTGAGCTCACAGTCTATTCATACTAAGTGTATTTTATACTCTTACTTCAAAGAATGCCTTTCGAAAAATAAATTAAGGGAGAATCAGCCCCCTCCCCACCCCGTCACATCTCTATACTTAAACAATAAGCCTCCAAATCTCATCAGGGAAGCGCTTTATCAGAATAAACTGGTTACAAAATTTGAAGCAAATCGGATAGAAAAACCCATCTATCTAAATTAACGGGGGTTACCCCTGTTGCTCCCTTTATACTTAAAGAATGAATCTCCAAATTTAATCAGGGAAGCGTCTTATCAGAATTAACCGGTACACCAAAATTGAAGCAAATCTGAAAACTCTGCATGAAAAACCCATTTATCTAAGTGGGGGGAATAGCCCCCGTACTCCCGTCCTTTATGCTTAACCAATGAACCCCCAAAACTAATCAGGGAAGCGCCTTATGAGAATGAACCTAGAAAAAAAAATTGAAGCAAATCGGATATTTCTATCGAGAGTTATCGCGTTCTGTATGTACATACATACAGAAACTGCGGGCAAATTAGCTCTCAGGCTTTGATAGCATGTGAGCTAAAAAGAAAAGTGCCCAGTTAAACTGATGGCATTGAGGTCACAGGCTATTCACACTAAATGTATATTATGCTCTTATTTCAAAGAATAATGCCCCTCGAAAAATAAAATAAGGGTGTGGAATTGCACTCCCCGTTTCCCCTCTTTATACTTAACCAATGACCCTCCAAATGTCATCAGGGAAGCGCCTTATCGAAATAAATCGGTATACCAAATTTAAAGCAAATCGGATAGCAAAACCCATTTATCTAAATTAAGGGGTATTAGCCCCCTGTTCCCCCCTTCATATTTAACCAATGAACTTCCAAATCTAATTAAGCGCCATATCAGAATAAACTGGTATACCATATTTTAAGTAAATCATATAGCAAAACCCGTCTATCTAAATTAGAGAGGGTATTATCACCTCGTCCCCCCTCCCCCCTTTAGACTATAACAATGAACCTCCGAATATAATCAGAGAAACACGTTATCAAAATTAACCGGTATACCAAAATATGAAGAAATTCTGATAGTTCTGCATGAAAAACCCATTTATCTAAGCTAAGGTTGGGATTAGCCTCCGTGTCCCCTTTATACTTAACCAATGAACCCTCAAAACTAATCAGGGAAGCGCCTTTTCAGAATGAACATAGAAATAAAATTGAAGCAAATCGGATATTTCTATCAAGAGTTATCGCGTTACGTACGTACATACATACATACAAATCCGACGGGCACATTAGATTTCAGGCTTTGATAGCCTGTGAGCTAAAAAGTGCCAAGAGCGCTTTCCAACAATATGTTACACGAGATGGTTTGAAATAAACAATAAATATGCCCCCGGGGGACAGGTAAGTCTTCAGCGGTGGTAGGGGTGACCTCAATTGTATCTTTGGTCACGGTTTCAAAATGTGGATTTATAATAAAATAGAACGAGAATTGGGCATTTTAAAAATAGCATGCATATTTTGAACGGCCCTGTAAATTAAGATTGGGGAGGAAGTGGGGGGGGGGCGGAAAGGATTAGAAAAGACGAACTTGAAAAATACAACATAATAAACTAGTAACCCAAATAACTAGGCTTCTAAACAAAAGTATAACGATTTAACCTAATATTGAATTCAGGGGGTGACCCGGGGGAACATTGGAATGTCCCTCCCGAAAGTTTTGAGATTTTATGCTTTTGAATGGACAAATGTGCATCCCCCCTTACGGAACTTTAAAATCCCCCCCCCCCCCCAATCCCGACCGGAGCAGTCTAGAAATCAACCCGCCATTCAACACTGAACCTAGAAAAAAAAAAAAAAAAGGCTCTTATACAAAATTTTACAGCAATTCTGCCACTAAAACAGTAAAATTGGAGGAATCTATTCAACCCGAATCGTGGATCATGCGCGATGCGATTTGAATTGAAGTAAATCAAAAAATAACAATTTCACCCGCATCTAAAAATCGGCATCGAATCTGAACTGAATCGATTAGCCCGAATCTAAAGAATAGATAATATCAAAAAATAAGGATTCTGCCCGCATCTAAAGATCGACATCGGCATCGAATCGAAACTGAATCGATTCGCCATTTCTGATCTTAATTTACGGGCAGAATCGATGCGTTAATTTTTTCTTGCTTTCTTTGGTCTTTAGAAAAAAAAAGCGTTGGATTCGTGAAAAATTTCGACTTCCCGTTTTCGAAGGATTTATAGTTGTCAAAGTTCTTGTCTGGAATACGATTTGACTATTTTTATACATTGTCTGTCTGTCAGTTTGTTTATTTTTTGTCTCTGACAAAAAAAAATGTGGGCGGTCTATTTCAAGAACAAATGCATGGAATCTGTTGAAACTTTAGATTCGATTAGATTTTCATATAAATTGTGCTGATTACTTTTTGATGTAAATCTACCGGCAGGTGGCGCTGCTATGCTGCATATTTCCCGATTTTCGCAATAGCTCTATCTCAATAACTAATGCACGGATTTTCATCAAACTTCACATTCAGTTAGACGTTGGCATAAATTGTTGCATATTAGATTTCGGTGTAAATCACACAACAGGGGGCGTTGTTATGCAGATTTTATCAGCAGTGTTGAATTCAGACAATTTTCTCCGGGAGGGATTTCTGCGGATCCAGAGAGGGACAGTTCAGAGGGGAAGGGGATTATACATTTTTACATTAAGCATAATATCTCAAACCTTCTGGGGGGACATTTGAATGTTGCAGGGGGGGGGGGCATGTCCCTCCGGTCTACCCCCGTAATTCAACACGTTTTTCTGGATTTAAACGATTTTAGAGATCATATCTCAAGAACTAATGAACGAAATTTCTTCATATTCTGACATAAGTTGTTCATGATTAGGTTTTCGTGTAAATGATATAACAGGTTGTGCAGCCATGCTGCTTTTTTTAGCAGAGTTGAATTCAGACATTTTTCTCCGGGAGGGATTTCTATGGTTCTGGAGAGGGACATTCTAGATTTTCGGGGGGAGGGGAATTGGACTTTTGTACATTAAGCATAAAATCTCAAATCTTCATGAGGGACATTTCAATGTTCCGGGGGGTGGGGTTGTCCACCAGTACCAGCCCCTGAATTTAACACTGTTTTTCAGAATTTACACAATATTAGCGATAATATCTCAAGAAGTAATGACCGGAATTTCATCAAACTTAATATTATGTGTCATTGACATAAGTTGTTCGTGAGTTTTTTGTGTTAATAATGTAACAGGCTATACTGTTTTTTGCATGATATTCGTGATAGCCATATCTCAAAACTAATTCACAGAATTTAATCAAAATTCATATTCTGTTACACTTTCAGATAAATAGATCCTTATTAGGCTTGGGTGTATACTTCCCAACAGCTGCCGCTTTTATGCTCTTTGAATTGGGATTTTCCGTTGCGGATATTTAGGCTAATATCAGACAATATATTTTAATGAGGTTGCGATGACTTCCAATAATCGCAATTTAAACAGATATTTTAGAATACTTCTGATAGTGATGCAAATATATTTCAGAGTTCTCTTGTACCTTTACGTTTAGAGGCACTGTCTAGTGGACATAGAATTGATGTTAAGAAATTTGAAAATTATACCGAAGAAACTGCAAAGCTTTATGTCGAATTATATGGGTGGCACCCAATGTAACCAATAGTACATAACGTTTTAGTGCATGTGGCCACAGTAATTAAACATGCTATTTTGCCCATCGGTCAATTTTCGGAGGAGGCTGCTGAAGCTAGAAACAAACATTCCCGCCAATATAGGCTAAGGTTTTCTCGACAACTTTCTAGAGAGCAATGTTATAAAAATATTTTTAACAGGCGTTTACTAAATTCTGATCCTTTCATAAGTAGTTCAAGATTAAAAAACCTAAAAATATAGAAAGCCTTTATCTAGCGAAACAATAATTGATAAACAATAATAAATTCTGAAGTGAAAATTACTGCATTGGGTTAATGAAAGAAAGAAAAAAAACAAACAGATAAGATTCGAAATGGATTTTAAGCGTCGGGTTAAATAATAAATTTTACCTAACGAAGGGGAAAAAACGATATGTATCAAAAGCCCAAAATAAATGAATTAAATTAATTTTGAAGAAATAAGGATATGTGATAGAACTCTGTCACATGTTCACAGGGACACCCGAAGAAAGATGCAACGTGTACGTTGCGCTTTCAACCTACATACACCCTTTGTCCACCTTCGCACTTACAGATTATGTACCATTACGAAATAAAAATACTATTTAAGTTGACACACAAAGATAAAACTATTTTTAACTAGTCTCTGAAGCTAGTACATCTTAGTTCCTGTAAATATTTTATAAAACAACATGTCATTAGAAAAAAAAATATATTTGATTGCTTTAAAGACAATTCACAAGGAATTGTATCATTTCATGACTGAGCGCTCATAATATTCAAAATATTTTTTTTTTTCAAATTATATCTTCCACAAAATAAAAGTGCCACATTTGTTGATGACATAGGATCCTATATTTAATTTTAGTGGCATTGTGTTTGTGGCGCTGGTACCAGCATTTTAGTCATGTATATTTTCATATAGAGAAACCATTTACATTTACTGTATTTATCACTTCTCAAAAATTTGATCTTACATGAGATCATAATATTATAAAATGCAAGCAAATAAAAAAACACAGAAGACAAATACACCAGTAAAAATTTTGTAACTTTATGCAAAGGTGAATCCTTTCATAAAATTGAAGCTAAATTTGTATTATCTTAGGTTGCTTCATTACTGGCATAAGACAAACAAAAATTTGTGCATAACGCACAGGACTAGCAGAGACAAAAAAATGTGCAAGCTCTAGTAAGTGTAGCCCTAAATATTGACATATTGTGAGCTATAGTGTCATCAGCTTATGGCTTCTGTATTAAATAACAAGGGGTAGTTTTTTTTACATTCCTGCAATTTAACTAAGTTCCCCCTTAAAAACAAATCAAAGTATATTTTAATTTAGTACATTATGAATTTTCACACTGCCATCCTGACCTTCCGTGTACTGAATAAAATTTAACTCCTGGCAAAATGATTAAAACAATAACTTGCATACAATTTTATATAGTGTACAAGATATCTTACCGGATCTGCTACCTTCATGTAAGAAGTATCCAATGAAAGTGTAAAAAAAGTTAAATGTCAAAAGTAAACAAATTCGAAATGTATGTATAGCTTAATATGTCATGTGACGGATAACTGCTTGTAACTTTAAAATCTTTGTGCATAGACAAAGTGATGGTGTCATTGATATTTATGACATTATGCAAACACAAAAAAAAACTTGTTAAAATTAAACAAAATAGACATGTTGAAACATGGTGTAAAATTTGAAAGATAGAAAAATAAAAGGAGAAAACTGTATATGTGTCAAGGGAGGGAAAAAGAAACTCCCAGACTCATGAACTATCTGAAATAAGCACATGAATAAATGTGTACGCAAGCATACACAGGTGTAAGCAAACACATGAACATTATTTTCCAAGAACTGTACTGAGGCCCACTAAACAAACAATTGTACCTGAAAATGTATGAATATAACTTCACCTGCATAGCATGCTGCGAAAAATATCCCTTTGTAAGAAAATCCATTCTAAAACGTTGCAGAAACCTTTATAAAAAAATAAACTTTGTAAGTGCGGCACACCAAGCGAAGTTGTGAGGAAGGATCATTTGCGAACATCCACAAGTACACCAAAAGAGCAAAACCTTTGTAAGAAACTCAACATTGTAATATTGACATACCCATGAATATTTGCATAAACACTGCGTGTAAAAAGAAAGTGCAATTGCTAATCAAATCGACCCACACAGATACAGAATAGCTACACCTAGAATTGTATAATTTCACCTGAACTACATGTACCAATGTCACAATGAACAAAAATGTTATGTATTCTCCAACAAAATAAACGGACAGTATGTGTGTGATAACCCAAAACACTTGCATACGAGTGAGATTCAATTATATAATTAATGAGTTATCATCAAAATGTAATGAATAAGGGTTAAAAAAACAAATGAACTACTGGTAATGTGTGTGTAAACTCTGGTTAAACTCTAAACCAGCCAGTCTGTACTACTCAATGAACTACTTGTAAGAAAAAAAAAGAAATACTGCCGAATAAATCGCTAGCAGAGTACAATGTGTAAAAGCAAATTAACAAACAATGTAAATCAACTCAAGAACTATTGTAATGTATGTATATGAATGCACAAAAATGTATTCTAAATAGGCAAATGTTGTGTAACACAAACAAATATCCAACACATGAACTACTTGTGACAAAAAAAATGTATAAATGGTTAACTAAGGGTTAAAATTAAAATAAAGTTGTATCTGCCAAAGTGATATTATATTATGATATTATATACTGTATTAAGTTTTAAAAAATGTCCATAAAATGCAAAAGTGCTCAGCAGGTTGCATAACCCTACGATAAAATGTAGAAGTTATGGCAAGCTAAACATATTCCAAGTAACAGAATGAAAGAAAAAAAAATATGAATAGCAAAATAACAAACTATATACCTTATGTCATATGAGTGTATGTATCCGCCACAAGACATCTGTGAGACATTAACTCACTAAATAAAAAAAATTAAAATGTGAAAAATGCCAAAGATTTAGATTAATGACTAAATGTGAACAGCCTTAAAAAATAATGTACATAACCGATCACATTATGCATTTGAATAAATTCTACAAAAAAACAACTCTTACCGATATCAAACATCATGCCAGTGATAATAAAATCACCTTATGTTACGAATAAAATAGCAACGAGTCACCAGCCGCGCGTAAATAATGATATTAAACAGTATATTAACTGTATGTGTAAAAAAATGTACACCCAATTAATTATCTCTTGAATAAAAATTTACGATGAATGTGTAAACCATGTACAATAGTTAAATTATGACATAATTTCTGCAAACTTTTAAACACACCACCAAAAAAAATCTTACATTGAAAAAATCTATCTAAAATATATATATATATATATATACGGATTTGTGAATGCAGTGAAAAAAAATGCATTTTAAAGCTAAACAAATGCTGATAAAAAGAAACCAAAACATGCACAGAATAGTCATGACTGTCCTTAACCATGGTGAGTGTTAATTGAAATAGAACAAAATCAGATAAACTCAACGAGTAAATGTATGTGTGTGTGGAGTACCAGGTTAAACATGACATCACAACAACCATGTGCATGAAAAGGAAAAAAATGTGTGTGATTAATACCTAACAATGCTAACTGTCCATAGCAAGTTAGTGATAAAAGTGCCAACTAGTGTAAAAGTGGTATCCATCATCAGCATTAGGAAACAATTACAGGTTAAGTTTAGCAAAAAAAAAAAAAAAAAAAAAAAAATGCGAACACTACTCGAATTGTAAAATTTATATTTGTGTAACTCCATGAATCATGTTAGGAAACATATCCGATCCCTGATTAAGCTAGCGGCTAACTTGCTTAACCATAGATCGAAATACACACCTCAGACATTCTGCTATCCCATGGAAAATAGCGCAACGACTCAAGTAACCCACATAAAACATGACAGAGGTACTAGCAATCAAACTTACCCAAAAGGATCAAAACAATATATTAATGTAATGTATGTCATTGAGAAACATACAAAAAAATAACTGTTTAAAACTATACTCCAAACCTATGTTGTACATATTATTTATTTTGCAACAGCAAACGAGAGCCAAAAGGGACAAATATTTTGTAACAATGACATGATGACTCGAGCTATGTAATATGCCTAAAGAAAATGTATGCCAGGTTAAACTAATCTAAGCTTACTAAATATTTTGCAAAAGTTCACAATCCAACAAAATATATATGTGAAAGAGAAAAGAATCTATTATTTATTTTTATTTTTTTTAATTATGATTACGCCAACTGTATGTAAATTTCTAATCAAGTGCGCACATCTAACTTAGAAAAAAAATGTTACGCTCACATACTCCTCTATAATTATTTTAAATTGTCACCAATATGCAAATCCAACACACTTCACATTACTCCTAATCATTGCACAAAATTTATAATAGTCACAAAAGATAAAATTTTCTGCATATAAAAATATCTATTAACTATCAAGAACTGCAAAAGTGTATCCAAGATTTAATTGTGTAAAAAAATATTTAAAAGCACGATATGCACAATATAAAACAAATATAGACTTTTCTTTATATCTATATTTTTAAGAAAGGTTGTATAATAACTTCTTAACTCACAATAAAAATTTAATAATTACTAGAGAACTACTCATAAAATAGACCACACTAAATATGTTGCACAGAAACACAAATGTGCTATTTAAATCATACAGTCAACAGACAACATACGAACCAGCGTAATTTACGTCCAACATTTTACATTTTCTACAACGCGGGATAACCCACCATTGGCATAGGCTTCCAGATCCCGCGTTGCAAGTTTATTCAAAAAAAAAAAAAAAAAAAGAAAAAAAAAGAAAAAAAAAATACAATATTATTTAACATAGTTTTAACAATAAGAATTAAAGGTAACAGTACAAATAATAATAATAGTAATTATAAATATAATAATAAAAGTAATAATAGAACAGATGAGCTGAGCGCTTTACAGACGAATATGTGTATTATTTTGAACACGAATATGATTGATTAATTACGAATAGCAGCAGATGAATAAGATGTTCTTAAGCTCTACATTTTCTCAGGTGCATTAGTTTAATAGTTATTATCATGAGTTCAAGTGTTTTGTTGTGAGATAACTTTTAGGTTATGGATAACCTGAGTGTATGGCTGTTCTAGGTACAAGAGTTTTCTAAGTTTTATATTCTCGATTTAGTTAGGCACTGTTTGGTCTAAAGTTCATGTTTCTGTTCAATAGTGCTAATCTTGTTCATCTATTGGCATTTGTGGGTTTTGAAAAATTTGTTGATTGTTTTCTAGTAACCGCACACATTCTATTATTTTAGTATATAGCATTGGTGATTTCAGCACAAATTTGAACCGATGGTGATGTTCTATTGTGGCTGATTTAGGAATATGGAGGGTTGATGTTAATGGACAGCTGAGCACATAGTGAAGGGAGTTACCAATTTCACCACAGGTACACAGTGGTGACGGAGCTTTATTTATTTCGAATAGGTAGGACGGGAAGGGTCCATGATTAGTTGAGAAGATATACAGATTTCTATGTACTAACATGAAGTCTGTTGATACTTTTGGACATAATTTGTAAGTAAATCTGCCAGTGGTACCATAATCCCACTGTTGCTGCCATTTGTCTACGGCTTCTTTTTTCAATTTCTTTTTAAGGTGTGAAGCTTGGTATGGATGAAATATTTCTCGTACCTTAATATTTGTTATAGCGTCTTTGGCTAGTTGATCTGCATGTTCATTTCCCTTAACACCTGTGTGTCCCCGTACCCATTGAAATTTAATTGATTTAGATGTTTTCTGTAAGGCTATTATAATTTTTGATGTGATAAAATCTGTACTAAAAACGTTCTCCAATAATGCAAGACTTGACTGGTTATCTGTGTAAATGACGAAGTTCCCGTCCCCTGAGGAGTCTGCCCATAATATTGCATCTAATATGGCGAGTTGTTCAGCTTGAAAAATTGAATTTGATATTTGTAACCTTATTTGATGAGTATGGATGCATTTTCCTTCTTTATAAACAGAGAAAGCATACGCTGTGCCAGCATCTGATTTTGAGCCGTCAGTGTATATATTTATTGTTGAAGTGGATGGAACTCCTTCTTGTAGTAAAAGATAATCTTGGTGTGGGGAAGGTATTCATGAGGATATTTTCGGTTGATAGAAGATTGGAAAGTTGTCCTCTATTGGAATTCCCAAACGTAGGACCTGTCCTGAAATTGCTAATGTATTTAATTGGATCGCCAATGGTTGAATGCCGCACAATACATTCAAAGCTGCCGTTGATGATTTTATTTACGTCCAACAGACGATAACACAACACAGGGCAGCACTTCCTGATCAAAGAGACAATAAAAACAACATATTATCTCTGAAAGTGTGGCAATGTGCCAATGCAAGACATTCAGTGTGTATCTTATACAAGCAAATCAAACGAAACTTAAAAAAAAATATGCTGCTCTTTTTTTTTTTTTAATGAGTAATGTATCTGGACTATTCGTAAATTTTACATTACATTTCAAAAGTAATCCTGAACCAAACAACTTATCTTTTCTTTTTAAAGCAGAAAAAAAATATTAACTAACATATTAAATATTTCCAACTGAGATAATTACAAATAAATATCATTGCAATCCAAATAGAAATGAAATTAAAAATAAAGACACTTTTCCTTTAAAAAAATATGTCATTCATAACTGCAAAAAAAAACAAAATGTACCAGAGACAAGCATAGATAAATTTCATAAGGTTTTTTTTTTGTTTGTCAAATAGCGACAAGGAATGTCAAGCTAGTATCGTTAAAGATAAATATTAAATAAAAAAATCCTTGTCATGCATGAAAATGTTAAAGTAAACAAACATAAAATGACTGTGAACTGAAATTAATCAAAACACTTACCTTTTAAACAATATCATGCACAGAGCAGCTTAGATTTACTGCTTCATGTTAAAAGCTTTAAAAATAAACTATAATTTTTATTAAGGCACACTCTTCAGGCTGTCACAACAACGCAGTAAAATAATAATTTGAAGTAATAATTTTTTTTTAAGCACAAAGTATGAATATAGACAAATTTATCATAGCATGAAAAGAAAAAATGAAAAGATAAAAAGTAAAATACACTCCCAACAAACACTCGACTTAAGGCCGAATGGCGTATATGTCGTGGCCAAAAGGAGTTAAGGCCATTTGTAACCAAACAATGTTGTACCGTAAATGACCCGCCGCTAGTTCCGGCAGCTATTGCCGGAACGGTAATGTTTCGACGGTGAGAGAACTGTTGCATTTACTTTGCCCGGCAACTCTTAAGGGGCGGTTTCTGGCAAAAATGTAATGGATCGTCATCGTTTAGAAAGTAGAAGGCTAATATCACCTAACCCGAATATTTAATTAAAGAGAGGAAATATATTTTTCTCTTCATTTCTTTCTAAGTAAGTTTAATAATTTTAAATCTGGGTTTTAGTAAAAATATAAATATGTCGTGAGATTTATATTTAAAGCAGTAAAATAGATTACATATTTTTATTTAGTTTGAAAATATTTTACAAAAATCAAAAATTGTCCCCAAAATGTGCATAAATTCCCTGTTTATATTTTTTAAAAAAATATGAAAAAAAAAACAACAACATAAAAGCGTTTAACGTTCTTGCCTTTAAAATATCTTTAAATAAATATATTTTGAACACACTGGAATAAAAAAGATTATATTTAATGGTTATTTTATATTGTTTTTGATTGCAAAGATAATCAGATAGCATAATATAAAATATACGCTGATTTGAATAATATATTAATAGCAAAATACTGCAATCTTCGGACATATATACTACTTAAACATGTTTAAAAATTTATTGATAAATGTCAATTTATTTATGCTCTTTTTTTTTCAGCATTCATGAAAAAATATTTGTTATAATGAAAAGGAGAAAATGTTTCAATAAGCAGTTATTCTTGAGCGAGGAGAGGGGGGGGGGAGAGAAAAGGTAACTTAAAAGCTGTTACTAAAACATGAATTTTTAATATCATTTGAAACATATTTCCATGTAAAAGAAAATACTGGAAAAGAAATTTTTGTTTCTGAATCCACTGTAACGGAAAATATAAATAAAATTTCTTGCCTGTATTAAATCCCTAACAATTTAGATATATTCAATGATTTTACTACCATTATTTTACTCTTTAGAAATACAGATAAAACTTGCATATGTATAAAAATAATTAAGTGAAAAATTGCACAATAAATCAAGAATTTTCGCAGAATTAAGTAAAGAATTGCAGAATAAATAAAGAATTTTTGTTCATTATTATTTGGTTTCGAGTCCCGACCTGGATACATTTTCACCCAGTTGGAAAAATTATTTCTGGCAAAATTTAGAATACGCATTAAAATCTGACATTATATGAAAGTATTAAATAAAATGCGATATGTATATTTTATGCCCTAAAACAAACATGAAAAGGTTCTATTAATTTTTAGGCATTTCTTATAAATTACAAGTAAAATCGTCTTGAGTCAAAAATAAGCCTTGATATATATATAGATAAACAAGATATTTTTCATGAGCATATCAGAATAAAATGGAATGCACGTTATTTTTAAATCTTATAATTTTTAATTGCGAAGATAAATGGGTAAAAATTTACAGAAAAGAGATAAAATGCCCATTTAAAGGATAAATCGGAGGAAAAAAAAGTGTTTTTGTGTTATCTGAAAACTGTATGGAGAGTTTAAAAATTCAAACAATGTATCTTAAATCTTTATTTCTCTAAAAAAAGAAAAAAAAAAGAACGAAAAAAAAGAAAGAAAAGGAAAACAAAGCTCTTTTTCCAAATGACTAAAAATAATATTAACAGAAAAAATATATGATTTATGAAAAAATGACTTTTATTTATTATAATAAGGTATTGGCTCATAAAACTACTCTCCCTCCCTCCCTCTCCAGAAAAATCAAGTAGATGATGGGACCTTCAAATGGCTCAAGGTTAAGCAGTTTTGAAAGTTCTGGTCCAGTACGATAAGAGGGGAGAGGGAGAAATTCTCAGAATTTTTCTTTAGCTTTGCGTTTTCATTTCTGCTTTGTCATTCGCGTTATTTACTTCGTCGGAATAAGTGGACATGGTTTCAAAATGTAGCACGTATATCGGTAAGTTTGTTAGTTCATGTTAATTCATTACAAATTTATTAATTTCATTATATCTGTTTTTTGCATCATTTTATCTTAAAGAATATTTATATTTTAGTTTTTATAATTGCAAAAGAAAATGTAAAAGATATTTTCATTTTTAGTAAAATTCCCTTCATTAGTTTATTTTTAGTTTTTCGAAGTTATCGAATTTATTTTTAAACATTATAAATATCGGATGATATTGTTCTTTAAGGGGTCTTGTACCTTTTAAACGCGTCAAAAATTAACGAAAAGCTTCAAAGTTTGAATTAGTCTATCTTCAAAACCTTTTTATGTATAAACATGAAATTTTGGATATTGATTAAACGGATTATGCTTTGTAATATACTACAAACATAAATTTATTAACCCTTTACAGAATTTGTGTATTGTTTAAATCAAAATAGCTCTTTTTTTACCCCATAAGTCATTGCGCGCATATCTTGAGAAAGTATGTATGGAATAGCATGAAATTCGGTAAACATACTAAACATATATATGTGTTTAAAATGATCTACTCTTAGTCTAAAATTATTTCATTACATATATAAAAAAATATTTTCGTAAAAAAAAATAAAAACATATGTATTTTTAATGAATATAAATAGTCATAACTAAAAATATTACCATTGTAAATACTTAAAAGTAGATCATTTTAAACACACATATTTGTTTAATATATTTACCAAATTTCATGACAATCCATACATCCTTTCTTAAGATATCATGCGCGAAATGACTTATGGGGTAAAAAAAAGAGCTATTTTGATTTCAACAATACACAAATTCTGTAAAGGGTTAATAAATTTCTGTGGGTAGTATATTACAAAGCATAATCTGTTTAATCAATATCCAAAATTTCACGTATATACATAAAAAGGTTTTGAAGATAAACTAATTAAAACGTTGAAGTTTTTCGTTAACTTTCGACGCGTTTAAAAAGTACAAGACCCCTTAAAACAGTTTATTTTAGTTTAATTATAAAAATGTGACTTTATACTCGAGAAAATTTGAGTGACTAAAACAATTGAATTTAAATGAAATTTAGAAGTATCAAGATTAATTTAATATATATTTTTAAATCACTATTAAACTATTATTTACATAAAATATATAATGTGAACATTAAATAGTCCACAATATTATTTAAAAGGCGACTAAAGTAATGAAAAAGATGTTACAAGTTTAAAATACACATTTTATTTAAAATTTCTTAGTACTTTCAAGCCTTCCTAGCTCATCATCAGAGAATATCTTAATAACTAAATGTTGTTTATTGTTTTTAAAATGTGAGAGCCAATAATTACTAGAGTTGAAAGTAAAAGTTGCAGTAGCAGTAGCAGTTTCTTGGATTGAATTTAATTAGAGGAAATATATATTATTATTATTAATTACAGTTCCATTTATTTATGACATCACTCTGTTTCTCATAGGTCACTTTCCATGAATATAATTAAATTATTATTTTATGATATAATTATTTTTGTGTAAATAAATGGAACTGCAATTAATAATAATAATATATATTTTCTTTACTTAAATTAAATCCAAGAAACTGCTATTTTCTACTCAGTAATTATTGCCCCTCTCATTTTCAAAACAAAGTGACGTATTTGTATAAATAAACAACATTTAGTTATTAAGATATTCTCTAATGATGAGCTTGGAAGGCTTGAAAGTACTAAGAAATTTTAAATAAAATGTATATTTTAAACTTGTAACATCTTCTTCATTACTTTAGTCGCCTTTTAAGTAAGATTGTGGACCTTTTTAATGTTCACATCATATATTTTATGTTGAATCAAGGTGAAAAAATTGCGTTTCGTCTTATGATTCTATTATTTACATTTCTAATAATTATAAATAATTTTCAAGAATTTTGAAAAAGTTGAAATAATATATTTTTTCAAATGTTTGACTATTAAACTGCAAGAGAAATAGTTAAATATTATCTGATAAAACCAAAATTTTAAAATATATGAGAAATATTATACTGTCATTCGTTAACTACATAAAGATTAAACTTATTTTTATGTAATATTTTAATAAAATGATCAAAAATGATGCAAAAATTTAGATAATAATGATTTAATAAAGCTTTGATGAATAAGCATAATTTAACAGATTTACCAACGAAGCTGTGTAAAATATAGTGGAAATTTAAGTAAAAAGAATATCACAAACACACACATTTTTATATAAAATATATAATAAACTATATTAAAATCACGTATATTATTTAAGCATAAATTCGAAATTTATTCTTCAAAAGAAAATACTTTTTAGAAGGTTAATTGAATGGAAAAATGTTTTGGCAGGTTAAAAAAAAAATATTATAATTATTTCGACATACTTGTCAAGAAAATCAAGTTCATTTAACTTGAACTTTTTCAAAAATATTCAAAATACAATATTTGATAATGAATTGATTGATTAGTTTATTTTTTCAATTATACACTTTATAAATTTTTATGAAATGCAACTATTTAAAAATGCATTGCATATAAATTTTGTAAATATGTAAGTGAATAAATGAACAAATAAATCAATGCACTATGTGAAATATTGTGTTTTGGAAATTTTTTGAAAAAGTTCAAAGTGAAAGAATTTCATTTCCTACAAAAGTATATCTAAATAATTATAAGATTTTTTTAATCCATTAAAAATATTTTATTATTTAATTAGGCTGATAAAAAGTATTTTTTTCATAGAATAAATTTTGATTTATTCCTAAACAATCGTTATGGCACAACAGTGGCAAGTGATTACATTTTAAATAACCCTAATAGGCTTTTTTGTGGGCAGCTTTGGGATAAATTTAATTTATGACAACCACAAATGGCAGAACAAAGGCAAGCTTCTGGTTAGCTTTTATTTTTAGTGGCCATTAAAAGAATAATTGTGGGCAGTTTAAGGCTATCTAACATTTTCAGCGAAAAGTTAGTGGCATGATTGTGGGCAACTTCTTGTATTTACGGCCAATTATCTTGTGGCCTTATTCTGTCCGGCGTGACACTTTTTTTACGGAGCCGCAAATTTCACTGATAGCGGGCCACCATCGAACACTTTCGGCCAAGGCTAACGAACCCATCAGTGCCCCATAAATTCGGTGTTTGTTGGGGTGTTAATCAGAATTTAAGATTTTAAAAGAAAAATTGTTCATCTTGAACTGCAACGCCACCATTTTTTATGAAAATATCTGGCTTTATAAGCCATAAACTTAAATCTTTACTAAAAATTCACTTTTAAATTTTCACTTAAATCACATGGCACAGAAAAGCAGTTTCTTGATAAATAATACGTCCATCATTTTGGATTGAGAATGACTTTTTTTTTTTTTTTTTTTAGAAAATCTTGGATGAAAGCGCACTTTGAAGAAATTTTCCACAACGTAACCATTCGGAATTTCACACTATTTCAGAACCGAAGTGTGCTGAACTTGGATATTATCAGGTGTCCTTTATTGTCAAGTGCACTGTTGCAGGACTATTATTTTTTGTGTGGAAACATTTCTTCAAACAAAAACACAGGTCGCATGAAAAAAACTCGAATCGCAGAAAAATAGATTTAGAAGATTCTAGACGAGATTCAGCATAACACTGCCGTCGATGATAATCACAGGTGAGCACAATACTGCGGACTAAGCAGTCTTTAATAAAGAAAAATGCGTATTTGAAGAAACGGCGCCGCGCATCACAGGCACATCAATCAGCAACCACGGCTCGTCGCTTAAGTGGAGGGGTGATGACATACTCCTTATTCCAACATCGCTAGATACTGAGACAGGAAATGGCAGGGAACTTCACGAAGAATATTGTCCGTTTACCATTTATCCGGAATACGTCGAAATCTCAGGATACATCTATTTTAAAAGGGGAGGATTTCTCTCTCTTAACTATGCATTTTTTTATGTTGGAGAAAATTCGGCCGATGTGACCAAAATATATGACGTAGTTCAGTGTTCGGGTTCAGCTAAAGGTAAAAAAACTCCAACCAAGCAATACAGGAACTAATGAAAATTTATTAACATTTTTAACACAATAATAAAAGGTAATTTACTTCTAAATATTAAACGGGAGAGAGAGAAAATCCACAAGTAAGGGGTACGCCTGAGAATACCCTCAGACCACAAGGTCTTTTTACGTGCTTACATGATGAGAGCAGAAGTTCGAAGAGAGTGATTTCATAAGAAACATATAAGACTTGGCGCTACAACATCGCCAAATTTTCAGCATTAGAATTATTGTACGGAAAGCAGACAAAGAGTCATATTTACACACCAAAATGATTAGCCCCAGAATCTAGCATCCCGACAAAAACAACGAAAATCGCGTGATGCAGAAAAGTTGCCAGAAAAACGGTTCTACATATGTATATATTACAGACACCACTAAGCCGGCCTTAAACTATCAAAACAAATGATTATGTTCAATGATTGCTACTTAAAATTGCGAAATACTGAGAAAGATATGTTTTAACACAACTGACAAATAAATTAACGTACCTGAAAAGTGATTTAAAAGATAGCCTCAATAAACTTTCATTTTACATTTTAGATATATTATTTCAACGGCCACTTACTTAAGTAAAGAATGAGACATAATTATATCTATCGCTGGCGACGCAAAAGAAAAAAAATAACATGTCTTGAAATAAAAAGCAGGTGGTTTTAACTGTTCTGTTTTTTTATTTTATTTTATCTTAACGGCCGCAAATGTTATTGATAAACAATAATAAATTTTGAAGTGATAATTACTGCATTAGGTTAATGAAAGAAATAAAAAAAACGAACGGATAAGATTCGAAATGGATTTTAAGCGTCGAGTTAAATAATAAATTTTACCTAACGAAGGGAAAAAAACGACATGTATCAAAAGTCCAAAATAAATGAATTAAATTAATTTTGAAGAAATAAGGTTATGTGATAGAACTCTGTCACAGACCTTATTGTTCTTGGTTCGTTTTTTTTTTTGTAATATACTACTTTTACTCTATACTTTGATGATCTTAAAGATAGAAATATCTGCCAGGTTAAAGAGGTGTCAAAGTTTCACCTTCCAGAACTCGAGGAGGAACATTTCTCTTTGATACTTGAACCACGTCTATATTATTTTCGTCATTTAACCCCATCGTCTGGCAAGGCAATTTCTATATACAATTAAATTATAGATTTGTGAATAAAAATGAAATGTAAACTGCAAAAATAATTCTAATCGGATTTGTTGTAGTTGTCTTTAACACAGGATGCAAAGGTGTTGTTATATGATTACTTGAGAACAAGTTTAAAAAACCCACTTTAGCGGCTTCCTAGGCTTCACTTCAATGTGCTTCCACTGAGACATCACTCGAAGATCTTTATGACAAAAGACAGGTCCTCTTTCATATTATGGCCTCATTGATTGAATTCTTGTGATATGCGAATCATTACCAATTGCGAAGTTTAAACCAATTTAATCTGATTATATAGTTGTTGGTAAAGATGATTTTTCAACTGAATAGAAGTGTGTGTCTGAAATATTGTAAGTTCTTTAAATACGCGTTTGTTCAATTGTCCTTTTTTGCTGAGTCCCTGGAGCAATATTTCATGCAATGTGGATCTCTAAAGCTAATCGAATTTTGAGATTCTACGTTGGAACAGAGAAATCCTCTTCTTAACTCGTCATACTCTTTGAGTGCATGCTGAAAGTGTACTACATCAGTTGGATCACAATTAAATGAATCACAAATAAATGAATTTTCAGAATATGTGAACTATAGTTAGTAACTTTCGTTACCTGCCAGATCAACTACGAAAGATCATAGTTCCTGTAATTTCACGAAATGAATATTTCGCAAATCCTGAAAATAGCCTCATTGGAATGATGGCATAGGAAGTAGAGAAAATCAGGACCCCAGCCATAAAGAAAATTGCCAAAGTACGAAGTTCTGTGGACTCTAATAATGACACCCGTTACATTATCATTGCAGACTTGAACTCTGAAGCTTAAAATTATATGAATTTAGCCTAGTGGCAAAACTGTGAACTAACGGAACATGTTTACTGTTTCTCTATCGCCTAACAATGCTGGTGAGTTTAGAATGTTAGATTAAAGATAGCAGTTATTATAACTTTCCTTGTCCCACTCAATCAGTAGAAAGATGCGTGAAATTAATCATTGAAGCGCTGATAAAGATTGTGGACTAGAACACAGAGAGGATCACATCTGGTCAATTTTGATCTCTAGAGGAAATCGCGGCTTCATCTAATAGCAAGTCATATTATAAAATTCATTTACATTAAATACACTGCAAAAAAATCCGACCAGTTTTCCAGTAGGAATTGTAAAAATAGTTGTCCTTATCGTACCGGAAATTTTTCCGACACAGCTCGGAATAAAATCCGTAAAAAAAAGGAAATAGTCAATAAAACTGTATTTTACGAATTTTATTCCGAGATGGGCTGCAAAAATTCTTGCAGAAGGGTTATGTGTGGTGTCAGGAATTTTTTTTACTGTGATTCTTGATTTTAGCTCGAATTTCAAAGAATAGATGGTACTGAGAGCAATAAATGCTGAGCTCAAACCCGATTTTTGGTACTCTGGGATCCATTCAATCCATTTTAATCCCCTTTTTTCGCATGGAGGAAAAGAGAGGGCGAAAAATTGAGCATGGATTTAGCGGTTATTGCTTGCAGCGCCACCTATCGAAGCTATTTGTAACTAAAACTGAGAATCACAGCATAAAAGCTGCTGAAACTTTACATAACACTCCTGAAAGAATTTTTTTTATATCTGTCACTGTTTGCAAATTATTGAAATTTAAAATCCATCAATAATTTTTGGGACACCCGGTAGAAGCAAAGATATTTATAGTTGGAGAATTTAAAAATTAGTAATACCAACGTAGTTAGCTAGATTTGATTTCATTGAAAATTAAGACAGCGAATTTTACACTTTTATATTGCACGTATGCATGTAACAGTGTTAAATGTAGCAGTGTTGGATTATATTTTTCTAATCAAACCAAATATTATTACTAATAATCGACTACCAGTTTTTTATTATTTAACTGCCAATCATTTAGCTATTCAGTGTTCTTAAAGTTTTCTATTAAGAAATTATTATTTAATGTAATACTAAAGTAACATTTATATCAAAGTATGTACAATAATTAAAATTTGTATAGTGATTTTATTAGTAAGTTGGAATGAGTAGTTAGTAATGAGGAGATTTAAAACTATTTTTTGAAACATTTCTTTTCAAGATTTAGAATTACTGGTTTCATTTTAAAGAGTGGTATATCGAAAAGTTTAATGCTTTTATATTGTACTCTCTTTGGATAGAAATTCTTCTTCTGGAACTTCAAGGTTCAACTCAATATTATATTTCTATATTTGTTTCAACTAAATTGAGATATCTATCTCTTTTAAAGGTAAATTTGGGGTTCGTGTAGAAAGGCTTTACATATTATATAAATATTTTTCAAATTGTTTGCATGCTTCCTTTTCTATAGTGCAAATTTGCAGAGGGAAAAACTTCATTTTAAAGAATGAGCCTTTCAAGAAAATGACTAATGTTACAGTATATGTGCACCATACACGGAAATAGTGAATAATATTAGGATGTTATGATACAAATATATTCAAAAGATTAGTAACTGTCACTACATAATTTGGAACAGAAAAATATTTAGCATTTATTAATTATATTATTGTAGTTTGTTTTACTTCATTTTCTTCTTTAACATTTTTTTTAATAGAAAATTTGTTTTATTAAATTAGTATTTTTTAATGATGTTTATATCCAGCAATTTAAATACAAAATAAGAAATGAAGTATACATTTTACCTATAACACTTAGGAGTGTTTTTTAATAACAAAAAATGAAATCTGCAACAAAATGTATTTCTTGACGAAAGCTTATAAGGTATATTAAATTGTCGTCAAAGGTTATTTCATACAAAAGATGATTTGAATAAATTATTTTTAAAAACTTTTTAATTAAATGCGATTTGTTTTATTTTCAGGTAAAGAATTAAAAAATATATATTTGATAGTCATATTTAAGAAAAATCGAAATATTTTGCATAGTGATAAAAATAGCTGTTGAACTGGAAAAATCTCATTATTTAAAAAATTTTGATCAATATCCTTGGTGCTTGTAGAACAAAAACATCACAACAGAAATGATTATGAAAAAGAAAATTAAATTTAAATCATGATATCTCTTTCATTAAATTTACTAAATAATAATTGAAGTTAGTGTTGGGGAAGAGTAAAGTAGAAAGGATAATAATCAAAAGTAAACTGATAGGAATTGTTCGTAGCATTTTTAAAGAGGATTTAGGAATAATAAATAAATTTTCATAAATTCTGCCAAAGATCTTGAATAATCAGAACTTAATTAAAAAAAGAAAATTACGGTTTATGTGACGTTATTTTAGACAGTTATATGCATTTCTTTAGAAAATAAAAAAGTAAAGTGTTATACATCATTCAGTGCAAGATAGATTTAATGAAAAGACTTATCAATGGTTAATCGTAATGAGAAGTTCTTTCTTGTTTCTGGAATTCAACGGAAGACGTATTAAAGGTTGATATTGATAAACATTTAAAAAATCGGAAATGAAAGAATTAGGAACAACGGATAGATGTCTAATCAGAACTAACGGAAACATGGATTATCCGCAAAGGCATTTAATTAAAATTTGACTTTGAGCTAAAAAGCACTTGCAATTTCTTCAAAAGGGACGATTGGGATGATCCTGGGCTGTTTCTTGAATTTTTCGGAAGACTTATTGAATGTTGATAGTGATAATCCTTTGACAAATTTAGAAATGTAAAAATTAAGGTTAACGAAGAGAAGCCTGATATGAAATATCTGGAGAATATATTATTCTCAAAGGAATTTATGTACGGTTGTGAAACTCTGACTGAATATGCAAATCAAATTTTGTCGCATCGAAATTTAAATTTGCACCACTCCGAGAAATATCTGCAGGAAGATGATTATAACATATTTATTCTCTGATTAGAACTAGATAAGCGTATCACATGAGAATTAATTCGAGTCCATCAAAAGATATGTCGAATAGCATATCTCTCACATTCTGTGACTGTACTTTTCTATATCAAGAAAAATTCTTGAAACTTAAAGATGTTTGCCAAGAAAACAGAGATGAAATCACGAAAAAGCATCTCTGTATTTGTAGACATTCTACAAGAAATAAAACTCCGGTGAATCTTTATTACCAGATGAATATTTTTTAACTAGTCTACAGTACCAGGGACACTGGTAATTTGTAACATTATGTCTTTAAAAAATACGAAAAATAATGACCAAAATGCATTGTTGAATATCATGTTGATCCCAGGGCCGTAAAGTGATTTGGAAAATATAGAATATGATCCAGTTACTGTGCTCGTAAAAATGACGTCTAAAGCTGCTACTCACATTCTAAATTGCAAAAAAAAAAAAAAAAAAAAAAAAACAAGAGAAATATTATTAATAGCAGATTTGATGGAAATATCATCAACAATCTCTATGAATAGGGAAGTTCATCGTATGGGACAAACAGATCAGTACAATAGCATTTTCAGTTCTTAATCTCTCATCTACGCTTTTAACGATAATCATAATAGAGAATATATCCCTCTGGTCATTCTCCAATTGGTAGAATATTGTTAACTCTGTCTTATTCCAACTGTACCATTTTCCAAGTTAATCTATGTTCAATACGAGACACTGAATTAGCCAAAGACTTATAGATGATCTATATTAAATTGAAGCATATTTCTGTAGAAAATGTTTCGCTCCAAGGTAAACATATTACAATTAATGACAGATATTCGATAATTCAAATGAATTTTAAAAGGAATAAAAAATACCTTGATTGGTAGGCCATTACAGATAGCTAGATAATATACTTTACTGCGTCTTCCAGTTTACTCACCAATAAAATATGTGTATCACATATTATCCAAAAAATAGCCATGTATGGAGAGAAAACGTGACTCACATTTGATGACCCAAGAAACCAAGGGATACAAGTGACAAAATTTAGATTTCGAGTAAATTGAGTTCAAAGTTGAGCATCAATAATAATTAACTGAATTGAAATATGAAACTTTTGATGACTTCTTAGTGGTCTATAAACTCTTATTTCAATAAATATGAAAAAAAAAAGTGGAGTATTTTTTTTTATTTATAACTAAGCAATATTTATAATCATTCGGTACTTATACCCTTTGGCTTCCAAGCGGTATACTCGAAATAAAAATTTATGAAATAAAAAAAAGGAATTTATAAAAAATTTAAAAACAATGTTGATACAAATGAATGAAAGGACAAAATTTTGTTTTAATATAACTTTTTTTTAATGAAAAATTGTGAAATAAAAAAAAAAAGAATTGATGAAAAATTTAAGGACAATGTTAGTACAAATGAATGAAAGGACAAAATTGCGTTCTAATATGTTTAAAAAAAAATTATAAGTTTTGAAACATTGAAATTTTATAAATTTTTGAACTGTTAAAATGCATTTATTTAACGTATAATAAAGTAAATTCTAAAGAAAAAAAATGACGCAAAACAGTTTAAATATATAGAAGAATATTCTCTAGCAATAACATGGGAACAACGCATCTACATTATTTTATCCTCATCAGTTTTATAATCATGATTAGGCTCATCAGTCTGATCTTCAGAAGCATGCGGGGTTTCAGACTGTCCTGGTGCCACTTGATGAGGAAGATATCGGTAGAAAAAGTGGTACATTCGAGGTACAACTTTGATGGGTACATCTTTGATGACATTAATTCGGTCTTGTGGAATTTTATTCGACGGTTCTCTTCTCCCTCTCCCACAGCAAGTAGTTGCTGCAGAAACTGTTTTTTCCTTTTTGTTTACGGTCTTGTGGAATTTTATTCGACGGTTCAATTTTCCTTCTCTCATAGCGAGAAGGTGCGGCAGAAATTGTTTTCTTCCTTTTTGTTTACGGTCTTGTGGAATTTTATTCGACGGTTCTTTTCTCACTCTGTCATAGCGAGAAGATGCGGCGGAAACTGTTTCTTCCTGTTTGTTTTGCAACCGTTTGTTAGAAACACCTTCGTCTTTTTGTGTCAATCGTTGGTTAAAGATGTTTAAATTCGTGTGGCATTTTAAAAGTCATGAACTGACCTTGTATGTCGTTGGTCCCGGTTCAGCTATGTAGATGTTAATGGATACAAGTGCCAATTGTTCCCCTTGGCCTCCACAAATTTCAGTGTTTCGGGAAAGAGGTTACGTAATTGACCCTAGAACGCAGCGCATAATTATAAAATCACTTATATCTTTAACTACAAACAAATAGACTTATTTTCAGATAGACTGTGCACTTAGCTCATTTTTTTTTTAATTTTGTCACTTATACCACTTGGCGTCTGGGGTCCTCATTTGTTAAGACAACATTGGAGACGAACTTTGACTTGAAGAGAGAGACGTATAATATAAATTTGTCAACTTAATATAACATACTGTCATTATCTCTTTCAGCCCATAATCTCGTTTTAAACCTGCTTATAGTCATATTGCAAAAAAAGCAATGACAAAACAGGAATTAGAATTTTTGTGGACAATTATGAAGATTAAAAAAAGTACAAAAAATGTTTATCGACTTGCGTATTAAACATTTTTTTTTGTTGAAAAGGCAACCGGGTGATACTATTGTAGGGAACTTCAATGGAAATCATTGAAGGCGTCCCTGAAAACAATTTACAAAAAATAGAACTGGAAGTAACAATGATTGGGTACAGTCAATTTTTAGTTCTGGACCAATCATCTACATTTTTAGCGACAATCATATTAGAAAATCACACTGACATGGCTGTTTTCAAAATGATCGAAGACTGTTCTCTCTACTTTACTGAAACAGTACATTTTCCCAATCTAATGAATATCAATTAAAATATAAACAAAAAATTCTGAAAAAAGTGTGGAAACGATGAAATATATCTCTGGATGGATTATCATCTTTAATTTTAAATCAACGTACCAGCAAAGACAAATTAATAAAGCAAGTACACTGTTGGTCTAACAAAGGACAACACATATAAATTCATACGAAAAATTGGTACTGTAATAGATACTCATTCTGGACTCCATTGCCAAAAAAGATCCTGCACAGTGAGTTTCTTAGCGAAGCCATCATCAGTATAACCAGCGTATCTTCTTTGTCTTATTGAATTTACGATTTTTTGTTCACAAACAACATCGCCAGACCGAGGTTTTGGGTAAATTCAACGGAAAAAACCAGACATGTGCTTAGAAAGTAGAGCTTTGCTGACTGTTGGTTTAGATTATAGTTTGATCGTATATACATACAGGTTGCGGGTATTTGAGAAAACACATTATAGGGATGTACCACCCTGTACATCATAAATACATATCCTTTTCTGCTACATTTAAACATAATAGAACCAAGCTAACTGAAGAAATGAAGAGGTGTGCTGTCATTGTCTCACTAGCACCTCGATTTAGCGATTGCCGCATTTTTTCAAACTCGCCCGGTCATTCGTCTTTAAAATAAGGTGCGAACTGAAGGCTGCCAAATTTGATGTAGCAATCGTTTCGTACAGGAAACGACTTTGTCTGCGATATCACGTAATCAAGACCCCGGAATGTTTCAGTACTATCGATGAAATTCCTAGGAAGTCGATGAGGGCCCTCGCTATGAGGCTGCAGATTGATTTGGACACCATGTGCGATTCAGGAGGATTTTCGTTAGAGGTCGCGCGATATTAGAAAAGGACACTTGTCCGAGAGAATAACGGATAATCATCTGTGTAGAGCTAAGCGATTACAAAATAAGGTGAATCATCAGGTGGAGCCAGGAATGCTGTTGGTTTCTTCGGATGAGAAAAACTTTTTCCAGTTCCTGAAAGTGAACCGCAAAAATTCAGTGGCTGCTTTAAATCCCCGAAGTTGTTCAGACCTTCATGCAACGACAATTTTCTGCCTAACTTATGATTCTGGGAATCATGAACAGAGAAGACGACCTGTTGCCCTAAATTTCTTTTTTCAAGGTATCAGAGTCAAAATCGTTGCTTATATCGAGTTGTAAAAGCTCTTGGTTACTTCTGTAACACGTGGCAGGCAGTATGTTTTTCAACAAGACTCTGCACTATCCCATACATGCCATACCACGCTATAATAAATGGGAAAGTTTTAGAAAAACATGTCATCCTCAACTTCTTTCCTCTTAGCTTCTCAGCCATTAACTGTATGGTTCGTTTTGAGACGGCCTTCAACAATTATCCACACAATACTGTTGCGGCTCTTAGAGCAGCTGAATTCTATGTAATGGCAAGCGTTCCCAAAACCCATTTGATTATATCCTCCAGTCAATTTCGAAAGCGTGTAGAAACGGTTATTACGGCTGCTGGTGGTTTAATGTATAATTTCATCCATTGTGTATGTGGACACGTGTAGAGAACGTTAAAATGTAAATACGGATTTTTTCTAGAGTATGTTCTTATTTGAATGAAAGAGGCATTTTGTTTGAAGGCGTTGCATTTCAAATACTAGTCGCACCCTGTATGTTTTCATTATCGAGTTAAAAGTGTCCAGTCTCTCGTAATAAAAGGTTTTAATAATTATTTGAAAATCTACGGACGT
The DNA here is from genome assembly GCA_963932465.1 of Maratus speciosus. Taxonomy (NCBI): domain Eukaryota; kingdom Metazoa; phylum Arthropoda; class Arachnida; order Araneae; family Salticidae; genus Maratus; species Maratus speciosus. The sequence goes on along the minus strand of OZ010788.1, from coordinate 372,729,755 downwards.
GAACGAGGGATTAGATAACACCAAATGTTTATCAATTGTTGTCACCAATTATTGTCGCCAATTGTTAACTTCAGATTTTAAAGATAAAAATGTAAGAAACTGAAAAGAAACATTCTGTTTTACGATTCCAAACTTTTCTTTTCATTTCTGATCTCACTACAATGTTCTGACATGTTCTGATACAAACCAAACATTAACGACAACTAACATTACTGTTTTTATTTATTGTTACATCCTGTTTGCTATCTTGTTGTTTCTATGTAAATAAAATTTCTCTACTTAACCATTCTACATTGCATAACTGCAACAATTCAAATATACGAATTCCTTCGGAACGAATGGACGTATCATCACGAAAATTTACAATCTATGTACTTGATGAAACACAGCTTATTTTTATAAAGTGCATCATAATTTTCATTCTTTAAATTTACTTTTTATTAAAATTTTTTTTGAGTAATATATTTTCAAATTTGTTTTACACGAAAAGTACAAATTTCTAAGATGAATCTTTGCATGTGGCGATATAAGGCTTTTTGAGGCACATCTAAACCCTAACATTTATGTGGGAATATAGAATTTTTTACTTGTTATATCCATATCTTTATATATAAGTATATATACGTTATATATTTGACATACTTAAAAATTAATATTAGTTTTGAAGTAACATGTTTAAATGTTGGTTATACATGTGGATTTCTCAGATTTTTAATACATATACCGATACCGATTTTTAGATTAGTTATTACAACTAAGTAATATGCGATGTATGTAACAACTGCATCTTAGTCACATCGCTAATAGAAAGGAAATATTAAAATAAATCACAAGCCTATTTCTAATTCATTTATTATTTAGTTTGAGTGCACAACATTTCATTAAATGAAAGGGTGAGAAGAAATACATTTTTATTTTCTTTTAATCTTTTCTCCTCCAATGAACATTTTATCCTTACATAAGAAACCGTGTTCTTTGGTGTTGTGTTTTGTTTCACGGGATTCGAATGGATGAGATGATTGAATAAATTAGAAATGAATAGTTATTGGAATGCAATGTTACATATATTGTTATTTTATTCATATTTTTATCACACAGATTTTACCATAATGTTAGTAATTTATTTAAGTAAAACGAAACTCTATTCAAATAGTTAATTTAGTAAAACATTTTTCTATTTCAATATTTGATATTTTGTAGTAATTTAGAAACTAAATTTGTATACCAACTTTTAAATAGTAAGAATAATGGATTTTAATATAAATGGAAAAAAGCATGATTAAAGCAAAAAAAAAAAAAAAAAAAAAAAAAATCCTGATGAATACGAAAGGAAATTTTACAATTAAAATGATTGTTTACACCTGTATGTTCTTCATTCAGGGTGAATGGGGAGCATATCCGATTCTTACTTGTAGTAAGATTCCTAGCTATATTTCAATAAAATTCGTTATTTTGTCTGCAGATAGAACAGATGTTATATTTGACACATAAATATTAAGTTACAAATGCCATAAAATTGTTGTTCTCTTCACTAATTAAATGCGAATAAATGTAAGCTGCTCAAATATGTGAAGTGGCGAATTTTACACATGGAGAAAATATGTCACATATAAATTTGCGTTTATCATTTTACAATGATTTATGTGATGTTAAAACCAATTTTACGATTCTCGTATATCTGAGCAATATGGTTTTATTTAAATAAAGAAATTTATTTAAATTAAATAAGTTTTTTTTTTTATACCATTTATTAATGATTTGAAGAGATAAAAGAAAATGTATAGAAACATGTATTTACATGAAAAAAATTGTTATAATGTCATACTATATTGCATGTTGTATAGTAGCATGTAGTAGCATAGACATGTAGAGACATTATAGACCTGCGAATCTGAAAATGTTTTGAAGGGTAATGTTTCATGCTTCATCGTTAGAGACACAGAATATTAACTCTGAGAATGAACATTTTTATTTACGAACGAAATCAAATTATACAAAATTCTTCCAGTAATTAACTGTTAAGGAATGTTTGCAATGATATAAATATGCAGTACCTATACTCGTCGCCTTATCCTACTGTCTGTCTATCCATCTGTCCGCATATAAGAGCGCAAAAGTTACACAACCGATTGGTATGAAATTTAATATCTACCCTATATATATAACATCCTAATGAAACGAATTTATGAAACGGAAGTATGAATCGACTGATTAAACAACTGATTATGTTTCACGGCGATTTTTCCTAAAATATGGAATACTTTGCGATGAAATTGACACCAAAAATCAATATTGATACACAGATCTCAAAACTGGTATTAGAATTTTTAAATTCGAATTAGTTTTCGAAATATTATTTTTTTTTTCTAATTTTATATACATTTTCTAATGATGGCAACTCAAATTTTAATCATAACAGATATTTTGTTTTCAGAATTTAGAAAAGGTTACTATTTTAAACTAATTTGGCGAGAAGTTTGGGTCGCCTTAAATGTATGCTAAGAAATGTATCATGTTACTTCTTCATAATTCATTTTGTATTTCATTATCATGTTATTTAATACAAATATATACATATATATTATATACATTTAAAATAAAGGGCTTTCATTTCTTTATTTTTTTTAAACGAAACGAAAAGAAAAATATTAGGCACATATGTCATATACGCACCGGGGTGCCTAATTGGCGCCAAAATGGCATTATTTTGGTTGACATGGTAACCCGGCCATTGTTGTTTATTTAATAATAAATGTTTATTTACTATATTTTTCTTTTTTTTAATTACATAAATTGTTTTGTTCTATATTTAATTTTTTGGGGGGTTATTTTCCTTTAAAAATAATATAAAATAATTAAAAAATACGGTACTACTTAGTTATTCCGTCGTCCCATTTCGCCAAATACATAAATCGCCAAACCACTCGCCAAATTACACAAATTGACAATTTTTATTTTAAATAACGAAAGAACAAAGAAAATAGTGTAACATTAATAAATATACAAATGAAACGTCGAAATAACAATCACTTGATGACGTAAAGACGTGTAACGTGCTTAAAGTCAAGTGAATGTGACATTTACGATCAACCCTTATTGGAATTTAATCTTATAGTTTGGTGACAGATTTTTGGTCGACGGGATAACTAAGTAGTACCAAAAATACATACGTAACTGGTGATACATACGTAACAAATTTTCGTTAAAAAATCACGCCAAATACTGTGCGCATATGACATCTGGCCAAATATTAAATGATGTAACAAACGATGACATTTAATTTTAACTTCAAAGCAATGTTCTAATTTACCACTCGAAAAATAAATGCTAACTTGCGAGTTGAAAAATAGCTATTTGCGAGATTTGCACCCGGTTAGCGTAACAGTACCAAGAATTCTTTGCGACCATTGAAACTTTTATGTAATTTTACTAGGGGGTTCTGCCCCCTACGAGCAACGCTCGCCAACCCCCGTTCAGACGCCGTAGATTGTAAAAGCATGCTAATTTCATAGGCCTTAAAAAGATTGAATTATAATTTAAAAAAAACAGCGACGGTCTCCCTGTTAAACGGGTTTTCATTCATTTTCCTTTGATTGGAGATTTTTAAGACGAAATCAGCCACTGCTAAGAGATACAATGGCTGTTTTCGTCTTTGATTAAAAAAAGAAAGAAAAATCATGCGTACGGCATAGATTATGAAACATTTTCCAACACTCCTTGAAAGCTTTAACAAAACTTCGTTATTTAGGGAAATAAGGTAAATAAGATAACTAACTAAACAGTTAAGAAACTGATTTCAACAGTTACCATCCATAGGCAAATATTTATTCCAATTCTTCCGAACAGCCCTGCATCTGATCTGTAGGCTGATATATATGCTGTGTAATAAAAAATTTAGTTTAGTAAGAAAACGCATAACTGGTTGAAACTTCTCTTTCAGCAATTTATACTAATAGATGGAAACATACTTGAATACTTTTGTTCAGCCCTGTTGTTTACCTAGTACCTTTATTACACGCCACTATTTAGCTAAACTTTAATTCAAACTAAATCACTCTTAAAATTACTGAAATCGCATTTCCAGAATTTATTATCTATAGGCGGCCATGTATCCAATTCTTTGCGTATCCCTGTCTATCATTTTATCTGTATTCTACAAACATTTCATAGAAAACTATATGCATGAAGTTCAGCATAACACATTTTAAACACACCTTTCAGCAATTTACGGTCATACTCTGTAACCTTCGAGAATTCCTTTGCGTAGCCCTGTATATCAACTATAACAATTATACACGCCATATAGTATGCATAAATATAGTGAAACTTAAAAGCGCATATCATAATTAAAAATGCATTTCCTGCCATCGCCGCTAATATACAATACTTCGGATAGAAAATACTTGTCTGAAATGTTTTGTAAGTTCCTGTAAATGCTATGCACTTCGTATTATACATGAAATAACTTAAAAAAGCCTCACCGACGTATATCAATTTTATTGTACATGAATTTGTATAATTAAAATACGCCGCTTACGATTTCCCCCAATACCATTTGTAATGGAATTATTTTGTGTAGCCCTGTAAATGAATAATAACTATTCGTTGCACCGCATATGCTACAGAATATTCTGCATATTTTAGTGCATTTCGTAAATGCATATATTTTTTATTATGTTTGAATGGGTGTAACAACTTTAAAATTCATTTGAGATGATTTTTTCCTATTGGCCGTAATGCTACGGAATACTTTTGACTGTCCCTGTAAATGAACTAAACATGCTACAAACTTCATTTGAAATAGGGCTCGTGCTAGTCTAAAAGTCAATAACCAAAAATTTCAGTGCGATCCGAGTATATTTACGAGAGGTAGAGCGCGGACAGACAAACCGAAATCAATAACACATTTCAACTTTGTTGGAAGGTGTTAAAAATTAGTTAAAAATTTGAAAGTAAGCTAATGTAAAATGAATTAAGTACACAGTCTTTGTCTCTCGGTACTTTTTAACAACGCTATTGAAAGTTCTTTTAAAATGTATCGTTTTCAATCTGACGTAATTTTCACCAAAGTTTCCTTTCTCTTTCTAATATTTACATGAAAGTACTTTTGCTAGAAAGGAAATATTATTTGCGCTGTCTTAATCTTTTCAACTATTGTCGTGGATTCTATCTCAAAATATGAAATAAATGTCTCGTGAAAATATATTTTTTTAATTTAAAGTGTTTTGCCAACTTCTATTTATTTGGCCTTTTTTAAATATGACGTAATTTTCTTCATTTGTGACTTTTAACGCATAATAATGAATTTAGTATTTTAAAATTTTCTTTTCCTTTTAAAATTCCCGTGTAACTATAGTTTTTATGATGTAATTTTCAATATTTTCCTGATTTTTAACACGTAATCACTTAATTTTAAATTGAAAGTTTTTTTTCTGTTTATAATAGCCACATGTAAATATTTTTTTTTTATTTGAAGGAAATATTATTTTTGCGCTGTTTTAAAAATTGGCAACAGTTTAAAATAATTGCCCTTTTCTAAAATGTGTAAAAAATATCTCTCGAAATGCTGAAAATTTGAATTTAAAATGAAAATAGATCCGCAAAAATGAGTCACATTAAAAAGATAATTGCAGTCTGCACATCGGGAACTTCCAATGTATAAAATTATCTAAAAATGTTTAAATTCCTATGTATAGTTTTTCTCCTATAAAACTTTTTTAATGGAACGATTTTGACCATCTTTAACATTAAATATCTCTTAAAATAATTATCCGATTTAAAATCTGTCTACATCAGCGTGTTTATCAAACATGTCTCTATAATACCACCGATTTTCATATTTTTGTATGAAACAGTTTTCTTAATATTAACGAAGAAAAACCACCGGTCATAAAATATATGGATGCCGATCTAGTAGGTGTATACCCGGATGATCTACGCACATTTTTATTGGTCCATTTCCAAATCAGAACTTTTTTTATATATATAGAAGGAGTCGATAAAGAAATTTGATTTTTTAATCAAAAGGGAAAACTTTCGGCACAGATGTCATATACGGACCCATATTGGCGTGATTTTTTTTTTCTGACGCCAATGTCATAAACGCAACGGGTACTTAACTGGCGCCATAGTATCGTTATTTTGCTTGATTTGGTAAGCTGGATATTGTTGTTTATGCTGTTGATCTTTTCCCCAAATTAGCGTCGGAAATCATCGCGCCAATATAGGGCCGTATATGATATCTGGGCCAAACTTTCATATGAAAAGCGAAGGGATCAGAGTGTATTTATTTATGACAGTTACATGACTTGGACTATTATAATATAGATGAAATGATGGCGATAGAATAATATTTGGCGACTTATCACCTGTACCTGGCTAACATTAAAGTACAAAAATGGCACCAGGAATATAAAAAGTGAAGTGGTTCGCCCGAAACTGTTGATGATAGTCGCATGACTTAGGCTATTGTTATAGAAATTGTTTTAAAATACTGGGAGACAAAGACTCTGTACACTTAATTCATTTTTTTAGCTTCTTTTCAAATATTTAACTGATCCTCTTTAATCAAACACGAAAACAACGATTGGATGTTTTAACAGCAACTGATTCGGCCTTAAATTTTTGAAATCAAAGGAATTTGAATGAAAACCCGTTTACAGGGAGATCTGCACATCTTTTTTCAGTATAAGTCAATCTTCTATAATATTTTTAAAACCGATCAGGTTAGCTTGTTTTTAGATTCTGCGGTGTCTGAAGGGGGGATGGCAAGCGTAGCTTGCAATGGACAGAGCCCCCTAGTATATATATAATTGTTGCAGAATTTTGTCGAGTCTCCTCAAATTTAATGAAAATTTTGCATGAGAGTGTAACAGAAATTGTATCAATATCTGAATACTTACAAAACTAGTTGTAGCACGAACGCACGTCTTTTGCCACGTTTGACGAATAATTTCCGACTTGTTTTATCTTAAGTTTTTTTTAGTTAAAAGTGTTTATTGTAGTTTTTTAATCCGCCAATTAAATAAACGTAAATTTAACAATTAATAGTACCAAATCACTGAAGTTAAATTTGTTCATAAATCTAAAGTGTAAATTTTATATTAAAGTATTTCTTCACTGTAAAAAAAAATACGACAGGTTTTCCTGTAGGAATCGGAAAAATAGTTGCCCTTATCTGACCGGAAAAATTTCCGACCCAGCTCGTAATAGAATCCGAAAAATCGGAATAAAAAATTCGTAAAATACCGTTTTATTGACTATTTCCTTTTTTTTACGGATTTTATTCCGAGCTGGGTCGGAAAATTTTACGGTACGATAAGGACAACTATTTTTCCGATTCCTACAGGAAAACTGGTCTTTTTTTTTATTTATTTTTTTTTTATTTTACAGTAGTCTTCTAAAACCAATTATTGGACATGCCAAAATTATGGTGTTTATTCTAAAGAAAGAACAACAGGATTAAATGTTTCCTAAAATACAATTATTTCGAATAAAGATATAAATTTAAATTAATAAAAAAATAAAAAAATAAATAACATGCAATGCACTGTAAAAAAAAAAAAAAAAAAAAAAAAAAAAAAAAAAAAAAAAAAAAAAAAAAAAAATCCGACCAGTTTTCCTGTAGGAATCGGAAAAATAGTTTCCCTTATCATACCGGAAAATTTTACAACCCAGCTCGGAATAAAATCAATAAAAAAAGGGAAATAGTCAATAAAACGGTATTTTACTGATTTTATTCCGATTTTACAGATTTTATTCAGAGCTGGGTCGGACATTTTTCCGGTGCGATAAGGGCAACCTTTTTTCCGATTCCTACAAAAAAACTGGTCGGTTTTTTTTTTTTTTTTTTTTTTTTTTTTTTTTTTTTTTTTTTACAGTGTGCTTCTAGTAATGTATGGTATCTTGTGTATGTTTATTTTGCCTTTGTTGAGAATATTTTTATGAATAACTCAATGAAATGTTTCTATTTATTAATAATATTATGATATTCTTTATGAATAATGGTTTCTCTGTTACAATAAATACTTAAAAATAAGTATTATTTAATTGCTTTTTACTAGGTAAATGCATTACTTCCTCTAAACATTTTTCCTGTTTTAGAAGAACTTAAAGTTTAATAAAATTGTATATTCTACTACATATGATATATAATGCATTTTTATTGGTCGCATTCGATGCAGCATTACGCATTCTTCTTAAAATTGCCTCTATATAATAAAATTAAGTGACAATTTATTTAAAATTTTACTGTCTGATTTATTACGTGCATCTGATTAAAACAAGCATATTTATTTTTAAAAATATGTTAAATTATTGAAAACTATGCATATGTTATACTTTGGCTTTGTACCAATTTGAAACATGTTGTACCGTCACCATGTACCACCAAGAACAATGTTTTAATCTTTTAAATATTATGATTAATTCTGGATTCACTAATGTATTTTTAATATGGGTTAGCCATTAAAAAAATATATATGTTTTACATTATATATTAAGTAGAATCTTTAGTTAGTAGATTTAAGATCCAAAGTTAAACAGTTTTAGAAACACACTATTCAAAAAAAATGTGAAACATAGAATGTAATTCTGTTGAGAGAAAAAAAAAAAAATGTTATGTTTCACCACACATCATTTAGTCAGATTTTTTATAGTATATTTCACTTTGTCCAATACATTCATTAGCGATATGATTAAAAATTGTATTAAAGTGTGTTCTCTACCAATAGATTCATAGAAACTGACAATGTTATTGTAATTAACACTTAGCCATTGCTGATTTGTCTATTGTAACTGGTCTACAGACTGAAATTGTTGATGAACTACCGATACTGTTGCTTGGCTCTATATCTCCAGTTGCAGCAAATATTTTCAAGGCATAACTCGCTTCGAATTAAGGAAACATCACCTCCTTGACTATTTGCGTCATTAGACACCTATTATTTCTTTTTTCGATTAACTTAGTACACATATCTGCCGACAATCTTTTACCTCACATTTCTGAGTATTAATTGATTTCAAATCGCTCTTCTTTTAAGCAACGTATTCCAATAGTCCGGGATGTGATAACTTCCATAGTTGGAAACAAGTAGCCAAGCGCAATTGTCGAAAAATTCATTTAAATTCCCAGCCGCAAAACAGTATGCCTTTATGGGCTCGCATGGACACAAAAAATTTCGATTACGGTACTATCTATAAGGGATATTTGCTAGAGTATGCTTTCATTTGTTATATGCATTTTTAAATTTAACTAATTTTATTCCATATTGTTTGGTTTGTATGAATTTTATCTATCATTTAAAGGGATGCACGAATGAATTCTAGCAGATTTTTCCGTTTATTGACGGAAATTGCTGAAAGGTAATTTTCGACTCTGTTATGCGTTTAAAAACTAAACTAAATTATATAATTATCTGTGGTATGTATAAAAATCTATTTATCATATACAAGGCTTCACAAAGGAATTCGAAAACTTTTCGAACTTAGTAATTGCAGAAAATGGGCTTTCAAATGTTCTTTATGCTTTAGGAATTAATTACTTAGATGTATTTTTTCACAAATGTTAAAGGTAATATTTTGTTACACTGTTCTGAATGAGTCTCACAGTGTTTATAATCTGTGCATGGGTTTTATTTCTTGTTTTATAAATGTTTGATTGATTCAATATACTTTCGGAACTATATTTGCTTTTCTGGTTTGTTTTTCTTTAAAGGTTGTCAAAACGTATTACACACGATCTCGAATGTGGATTTACTTAGCAAATTTTGATTGAAAATTTTAATAGATATTTACATTTAATCCATTTTTTAGATTTATTGCTAACAACATCAAAAAGAAATATTAAAAGTTTAATAATGTATTCAAGTAAAGCTTTGAAATTTATTAAAAACGAAATGATCCTATTAGCTGCAAGTAAACTGTCAATCTCTGGAGAATTGGCAGATATATCGTTACTTCTAGCAGCATTTACAATTTTCATCATTTCTGTGGTTTAAGAACTTAGTTTTGTTGCATGTTTGTTACATTTATGTTTCATTTGTATTATTTTATTTTTCCATTTCATTATCATCGGTTTTAATTTCATTATTCAAAATTGCTTATAATAAAATGCTGTAAATATGTTTTTACAGTTTAAAGTGCAAAAAGTTAATTTTTGCAATCTGGTAGCACGGAATAGTGATAGATTTAAAAAAAACATTGTTGAAAAGAATTTTAAAAACATTAAAAACAATAAATTGACTTACAGTTTTAGACAAATGGCATTTAAATATTCTTAACCTATATAAGTGGAGGTATAATACATATTATAAAAGTCTAAATTTAAGCCTTGGAAGATACCCGAATAAAATTAGTTGTCGATTTCGTAGGACAGTGAAAAGTCATTTTATTTTTGATGACAGATCTTTATTAAACTTCAATAAAATATAATTAAAATTCGTCTACAGATTTTGAAAAAACTTCGATTGATTTTGATTGAAACAATTTATTTTGATTCAGAACAGAGATAAAACAACTAATTAACTGATTAAAATTATCTTCTATTAAAAGGGAGCAAATTTGAATCCTACTGTATCCCAGCTTGATTCAGAGATATAATTTCAGTTTAACACAGCTGTAAATAAAACAGTCTATTGATATACAAAAAGATAACTTTCTTTTAAAACATAACAAAATCTATTCACTAAAATTTAAAAGCCTAAAACTTAAGATATCTAATTGCATTTTTAACTTAATATATTAAAAATAAATAACTAAGGTAATCTCGGAAACTCAACCAAAGAGTACTTTAACATATACAAGATGTAAAGGTAGTAAAATTAGAATATACGAAGTGACGCTGTTAATTTTTATCATCGAAAGATAATTATACTCAGGAAAAAATGAAAGAATACTATTCCATTTGCGTACACTGTAAAAAAAAATCCGACCAGTTTTCCTGTAGGAATCGGAAAAATAGTCGCCCTTATCGTACCGGAAAAATGTCCATAATGTCCATGTCGGAATAAAATCCGTAAAAAAAGGAAATAGTCAATAAAACTGTATTTTGCGGATTGTATTCCGATTTTATGGGTTTTATTCCGAGCTGGGTTGGAAATTTTTCCGGTACGATAAGGGCAACTATTTTTTTCGATTCCTACAGGAAAACTTGTCGTAATTTTTTTACAGTGTAAGCGAGTGTGTTCTAGAACCAGCGATCACGGTACAAGCAGCAGCATCTATGAGACGCAATTGTTAGTTCCTGATGATTTAAAATAAAATTTTTAGCATTCAAATTTATTATATTCTAGGTAATGATATCATTTATTTTAAAAAAAAAGAAATTTCACAAAAATACTGTAAAAAAAAAAAAAAAAAAAAAAAAAAAAAAAAAAAAAAAAAAAAAAAACTATTAAACGATCTATAAGTTTCAGATATAAAACCAGTAACAGCCATAAGTAACAAGTTAGTAAAACCTGCTGATTAGCTAACTAAAATACACTTTCATATGATCGTCTGTGTGTAAACTGAAACGTGTATACACTGTAAAATAAATGCGACCAGTATTCCTGTAGGAATCGGTAAAATAGTTGCCCTTATCGTACCGGAAAATTTTCCGACCCAGCACAAAACTCGGAATAAAATACGTAAACAAAAGAAAATAGTCAATAAAACTGTATTTTACGGATTTTATTCCGAGCAGGGTCAGAATTTTTTACGGAACCAACTATTACGGTTTCGCTATCGGCTAACAACGCTGGTGAGTTTAGAATGTTAGATTAAAGATAGCAGTTATTATAACTTTCCCTGTCCGACTCAATCAGTAGAAAGATGGGTGAAATTGGTCACTGAAGCACTGATAAAGATTGTGGACTAGAACAGAGGGAGAATCATATCTGGTCAATTTTGATCTCTCCAGCAAATCGCGGCTTCATCTAAAAGCAAATCATATTATAAAATTCATTTACATTAAATACACTGTAAAAAAAAAAAAAAAAAAAAAAAAAAAAAAAAAAAAAATCCGACCAGTTTTCCAGTAGGAATCGGAAAAACAGTTGCCCTTATCGAACCGGAAAATTTTCCGAGCCAGCTCGGAAGGAAATCCATAAAAAAAAAAGAAAATATTCAATAAAACGGGATTTTACGGATTTTATTCCGAGCTGGGTCGGACATTTTTCCGGTACGATAAGGGCAACTATTTTTCCGATTCCTAATAGAAAACTGGTCGTATTTTTTTGCAGTGTAAAGATCGGAAGTAAAAAAAATAAGAAAAATCATGCGTTAAGCATAGATTATGAGACACTTCTGATTTCAGCGGTTACCGTCCATAGCGAATATGTATTTCAATTCTTTTGAACAGCCCTGTACTTGATCTGTAAGTTGATATATGTACTATATAATAGGGAAATTTAGTTTAGCAAGAAAAAAAGCACAACAGGTTTAAATTTCTCTTTCAGCGTTCTTTCCATTTTTTTTTATACTGATAGGTGGAAACATACTTGTATACATTTGTACAATCCTTGCAATGCAAACTTAGTACCATTATTACACGACCTATTTTGCTAAGGTTTAATTCAAAGTAAAACACTCTTAAAACTACTGGAATCACATTTCCAGAATGTATCATTTATAGACGGCCATGTATCTGATTCCTTGCGTGAACTTGTATATCATTTTATCTATGTTCTACAAACATTTCTTAGTAAACTAAATGCAGTTCAGTGTATAAATGCATAACTCATTTAAAAAACACCTTTAAGCAATTTGCAATCATACCCAGTAACCATTACGAATTCATATGTGTAGCACTGTATATGAATTACAGCATTTATACACACCATGTACAATGCATAAATATAGTGAAACGTAAAAGCACATAACATAATTATAAATGCATTTCCAGCAATCATCGCTACTGTGCAGTACTTCGGATACAATATAGTATCTAAAATCTGTTGTTTGTTCCTGTAAATGCTATGGACTTCGTATTATACATGAAATAAGTTATATTTAACCTCAGAAACGTATATCGATATTATTATACATGAAATAATTTAACATAATTAAAATACGCCAGGAAAAATTCCCTCCACCCCTATATCATTATGTAACTGAATTCTTTTGCGTGGCCCTGTAAATAAATAATAACTATTCTTTGTACAGCATATTCTACAGTATGCATATTTTAGTGCAGTTGATAAATGCATATCAATTTCATTATGTATGAAAGCATTAACATCATTAAAAATCATTTTAAAGGATTTTAACCCATAGGCCGTAATGTAAAGGAAAACTTTAGACTGTCCCTGTAAATGAACTAAACTTGCAACAAACTTCATTTGAAATAGGATGTGTGCTATGGTAGTGGTCACTAATATCCAAAAATTTCAGAACGATCCGAGTATATTTACGGGAGTTAGAGAGCGGACAGACGGACAGACGGACAGACAAACCGAAGTTATAAACACTTTTCAACTTTCTTGGAAAGTGTAAAAAACTGGAATAATTGCAGTAAAAGAAAATGTATTAGTCTGGTGTTCTCACCGTTGCTATGACATTAACGTTACTCACGGAAATTTTTGCTCTATAATAACAATTGGATTTTTTCTTCCACGTGCAAAAATCATAAAACCATCATAGTTTTTTCATACAATTTAATTTTTATAGAAAGGTATATTGCCACCTTAGCGTATTAAGGCATTTTTGCGCTTTCACATATAATTTTTTTGTTGTATCCCTTACATTGGTTTAATCCTCCTCAGTTATTTCTAAATATACTTCTTATCTCTTGTTTTTACGCATAACTCCAAATAGGATTATGTTCAAAATATTTTTGTCGGTTAACGCTGATTTAAATTTTTGTGATAAACAAAAAAATACGGGTGAACCACTTAGACTGTTTTTGCATTTTTGCAGCAGTGTTAATAGAAAGAAAAAAAAATTACACCAAAAACACAAATAATTAAAATATTCTAGAAAGTTTGATTAATATATACCTTTAAAAAGAAAAGTTGTCATAAATAAAATTGTAGAATTTTTGTATAGATACAAATAAAGTCGAAAAATGATACAAAACATATATAATATCAAATGGCACATTATACGAATAAAACAAAATAAGCAAAACGTATTCTCATAAAAGCGTAAAATAAACCTACACTTATTCATCGACTTTAGTTATTTTTATCAGCGTAATGTCTTTGCCACCTTGAACGTTTTCTCGCAGCTGACAAACAGTTTAAATTAATGACATTTTCTAAAGGTTCTAACACAAAAGCTGACAAATTATCAGCTTAAACATTTGACAGCACTTTTTGAAAACTCCTGCACTTTTGCTGTGTTGCAGGAAGTAATGAGACAGTATATTTAATGATGCTGTCTTTAACTTTATTAAATAAACTTAATATGATGAAATATAAAAATTTCTGACGTGTATTTGTCAATAAACATTAATAAGTTGCTTTATAATGTTCTAAAATGAACTTTATTTTTTCTTTAACAACGGCTATTTTACAATATATAATATCCACGTCATATTAAGTATATTCCATCTGTATAAATCAATTATAACCATATATTGATTTGTAATAGTTTATTTAATGAAATAGTATATAGTAAATATTTCATTTTAATAGCCACAAAGTGTGATGCATTATAGCATCAAGTGCCAGCCACACTTACTTCGCCATTATCAGAAAATATTATTGAAAAAAAAAATTGTAAGAATTATTTGAATAAACTTACGCATTAAAATAGTGGCAACTTCTAATTTTACGTATTTCCTTATCACTCATATTACTGACTTTCTTTGTATTGCACATATTAAACTGTTATGAAGATTGTTTGAGAACTGTAGCACGATTTTTTATTTTTTTTTAACCTTTACGAAATTTGTAATTACATATGTTTTAATCTGTTTAAGTAAGCATGTGTTTGCTACAAACTAAATTAAATACGAAATTGATGTCAGACTTTCACGATTGGACCTAAATTTCTAATCCTTGGTGAAAAAAGGCCTTCTTTTTTTCTTTTTTTTCACATGTCATTTACTATTCCGCAAGCTCAAGTAGGATTATCTAAGCGCATGAATATGAAAATATCAATTATTTTAGCAGGAAAACATTTATTCGCAATTGATGAAATATCTAATTAAAAAATATATAGTAGCGCACTATTTTTAGGTATTTTTTCTTCAAATTTGCACTATATCTTCACATTCCTTTTTAAACTGTTTAAAATCTCAGGCTGTGAAAAATTCATTTTTTTCCGCAAAGTTTCTAAAAACAGTGTAAATTTGAAAATAATTTCTCCGATTGGTTAACAATATAAATGGAAGAAAAGAGTTCATTATCATTTTTAATAACAATTGAGTGATGGAGGATTTCATAAATACAATTTTAAATACAAATGTCTTTTTGTTCATTGCTATAGTTGCAATTTTGATAAATAAGTTCGAATTTCATTTCCTCACAAGTGATGTTAATTTATATCACACTGTGTGTTTTCTAAATTAGAAAAAAATGTGAATCAAACTTGTACCTCTCTATCTCAAAGCATAACTTTCAAATTATGTCGATAACAGATTAAAAAACAATTTCATAAATACTTTTTCAATATTATTTAACATGTTCACGCAAGAGAGCATCACCGGTGGGTCATGCTTGAATGTCGAATCAGGCAGCGAACATCACCGGCGGTTCACACTCGACTATGCTATAGACGGTGTGCACTACAGGTGGGCCGCACTTGAATATTCAAAAATTCAATAGTGAAAACAATTCATTATTATAAACGTAATATATTCACGACGGAAAACAAGAACTCTTGTTTCTATTTAAAAAATATCATTGACTAAGCCCGTTCCTCCTCCCTTACATAAATGGATTTATATCATGTTGTCCACATTTCTTTAGATTGTAAGACATTTTATTTTAATTTCCTAAATATGTAGTAAGTGAAATCATGTCTCTAAGTAAATTGTTTACTCCTTACGTAATTTCAGACATCCATAATCAACTCTGCTTGATATATTCGAGTTCAATTCCATAAATATGAGAGGGGCGTGTCCATATATACAATTTCTGATAAGCGACAGTACCGCGCCGACAGATGAAGCGAAATATGAATACAAGCGCCGTCTCACAGCCAACAACATGAATATCGGCGCCGGAGTGAACCCTTTAAACAAGAATTAAGTTCTTGACGCGAGTAGACGATTCATATCTTCTATTAACTCACTTTCTAATAGTAGGATAATGCAACTATATTTAGATGCTATTTAGAAAACGCAAAACATCACTGATATGGTTAAAAATGCATTTCAAAAGACGGATACATGAGTTACACAAATACATGATTCTACTTCCGCATTCATTCCATAGATTTTACAATTATCATGCATTACCTGAAGAAATCCTTTCTTGTTGTGTATATGAGAACTTAAACTGGATGTGAAATCCTTCTATTTTATTCAACTGCCAATTTAGGAAATTAGGATGGAATGTATGAATGAGCATAGTTTTAAACATTTTTACGCTCTCCCTTGCACTATACACACAACCCCAGACAGTTTGATAGATAATCTTGAAGAGCAAAAGAATTTGATATTCTGGAGACTCTTGATTAACACTTAAACTCTTCTCTTGTATTCAACACACAAATCATAAAGTTAGAATATAATATCTAGACATATATAATATAAAAACCGCAAGTTATATCATGCTATTTATATTATTAGATTGAATGTACTTTATGTTTAATGCGCAATCTTAAGATAGAGGATATAAATTCTGGAGTAAAAAAATTAATTCAAAATATACCATTTGTAAAGAGTAAGCTTACAGAGCCAACTCTGAGGCATTTGCATGAAATAAGCAGACACTGGCAGTAGCATAAAAATACATTCAGTTGCTTGTTTGCAATTTCTGGTGCGATTTGCTTGGAAGAGCAAAACGTGTCCCTATTTAGTTGAAACCACTATTGCATTAGGCAATAATCTTCAACGGTAACTTTATTTTAAAGTTCCTAACAACGACTGTAAAATATGCGTGTAAAGCTGGAAATCTTAACTTTATCTAAAATATATAGAAAACCTTCTGAATCCTAAATAATATCACAAAAATTAAACTTTCTTCTTAAATTATTTTTAAAAGTAAATGTAACACATTTAGTAAATAAATACATAGAAATGCTTAATTCATCTTTAAAAAGTTAAACTTAAACTTACACTATGTGCAAAACTACTTAAAAGTTGACAGAATACTAAAAAGATGTTAAATTATTTTAATACCTTAGTACTTTCAACTATAAAAAACATAGCCTTCGTCTGAGGAATATAAGAAATACAATTGTTGTTGGCGTCTAATTTTCAAAATTCACGTACATGGGGACGAAAGGAGTGAAGGTTGAAGTTAATTTTTAGATCCGGAAACATTAATAATAAAAAAAAAAACATGGACATAGGGAAGTGAAATATTACTCGTTTTATGATTATTTAAGTAAACTGAGCCAAATTCTGGGTATGTTGTAGGATAAAACGTCATTGCAAACAGTATTTTCTTTAGTAATAATTTCTATTGATTCGCGGATGATTAAATCATGATAATTCTTGGAGGGATATATAATTTTTGCGTCTTCGTGCAAAATTCTATATATAATGATATTGAGTAATTTTTGCGAAATCGCAAAAATTATATATCCCTCAAAGAATTATCATGATTTAATCATCCGCGAATCAATAGAAATTATTACTAAAGAAAATACTGTTTGCAATGACGTTTTATCCTACAACATACCCAGAATTCGGCTCAGTTTACTAAATAATCCTAAAACGAGTAATATTCCACTTCCCTATATCCATATTTTATTTATTGTTTTCCGGATCTAAAAATTAACTTTAACCTTCACTTCTTTCGTCACCATCTACGTGAATTTTGAAAATTAGACGCCGACAACAATTGTATTTCTTATATTCCTCAGACGAAGACTATGTTTTTGTAGTTGAAAGTACTAAGGTATTAAATTAATTTAACATCTTTTTAGTATTCTGTCAACTTTTAAGTAGTTTTGCACATAGTGTAAGTTTAAGTATAACACATTTATTCTAATTACGTGTACCCCTGTGGAATCTCAATTCAATAGTTTATTCTAAGTTATCATACCCTTGGAAACGTTATGATCAATAAGCTCAGAATCTATCAATTGTTATGAGAATGCAAAACGCACATCTTATTTCGAGATATACGTGGCTTTACACTGAAATTCAGGTGTAAAAACGACTAATATTTGCATATTTTCTGACAGATAAAATCTCTACCTCACGTGCATTATATTTTCAAAATTAAAAGTTTAAGGAACAGTAAACCAAATGTATTAAATAAACTAAAATTTAACACAATACATTAACACTATTTAAAAATAATTATTTCCACCAAAAATGTATTATTTATTTGATTAATATAAATCATTTCTCGTGTCTTTTCGACAAAATGCAAGAATGACATGGAAAATCAATGTCGCAGTCTTTACAAAATCGGGTATTATATAAAAACAATGTTGAAGATATTTTTTAATTAAAAATACTTAAATATAGTACTTGTAATAATGTATAAAGTAAAAGAAAAAAAATCTTTAAATGTTAAAAAAATTAAAGAAAAAAAAAGAAAAAAACAGAAAAGGTATGGCCAAATATATTGGACAAAATTTCTGTTTTTAACCCTTTCATAGCAAGTAATTGTGTTTTTGTATTGTCTAATTCGCACCGGAATCTTCCAAAAATTTCATTTCAAAATAAAGAAAACAATTTTACGGCTTTTTTCCAACAAAGTTAGAAAAGCAATTTTTTTTTTTTTTTTTTTTTTTTTTTTTTTTTAAATCTGCTGCAAATCTTTATTAATCGTAGTGGGATAAAATATACAGTGTGTCCACGTATAACCTGACGGCCTTTATTTTCGCAACCGTTGGTCTTAGATGCATACTTCAAATTAACTTTAGTTAACTTTATTAGTTAAGTTTCAAATTAGTTAAAATAATTGTATTTTAACATATGTTGTATTTTGTCAGGATTTGAGGCTATGATTTCTTTTAACAAAAATTATGTTATTTTCTTAAGGTTTTATTAAACTTGCAACGATCGTCTTTCCAGTTTAAAATTTGTACTCGAACTTTAACTGACTTTCAAATGTCCGATCGAAGTTAAAATTTGACATGCTGACTTAAATCCGATTACAATGTAATACCATTATGGGTTCCGTCGCTTAACACCTTATACACACTTATATTATAGGATAATACAAAAAAATTCGGATAGATTACCTTCAACAAGTTTAAGAAATGGTTTTAGGTTAGATAACATAAACCTTCGATGTTTGTGTTTTTTAACTTTTATAATTACGTTTTATGTATTTTTTAACGCTAAATAAAAAAGAAATTACCTTCACTTTTAACCATCATGTCAGGATTTTTCGCAAATCGTAAATTTCAAGGTTAAAAAATAGCGAAAAATCTGATACTATAAAATAGGTGTAAGACTTTTTTATTCAGTTTAATTTTATTTAATGCAATAATTTATTCAATTTTGTGGCTTATACTGGGTTTCTTACAGCTAGCAGCTCAGGGGTCCGATGAGGTTGGGAGGGGAGGGGGATCAATTTTAACTTTGAGCTTTTAACTTTGAAATGTGCGATTTGAGCAAAATCCTGAGGTGATGGATTGGTGGTTTCGGTTTCAGCGCTAAAAAATAAATGTGAATTAATTTTCAAAAGCTAAAAAACATGGCACAACCCAAAATTTGAAAGACGGTGTAATCTAACAGCCTTTTAAAATATGTAACATTTTTGTTAAATATTGAGGCTGTTGTTTTTCATCCTTTTATTTAACAAAATTTCTGTTATTTTTATCCTCTTATATGTTCACTACAAATTGTATATTTTGCAGTAATATGCCAGAATGATTAAAGATTTCAAATTTTTATTGCAATGCTAATTTTACTCTAAACCATTTTTTTAATATATCTGACGAAATTATATTTCTACTAAATTTGTGAATGACCCCCTAATTTGCAGAAAAAGAAAAAAAAAAAAAAAAAAAAAAAAAAAAAAGCTCCAAATTTAAACACCTATTACTCGGCCAATTTTAATCGTTAAATAACGGGACTTTTTTTGGCCTTACTTGTCTGTGTAACAGAGAAATTTTTCTAAATATAACTTATAGGACCGAGGGGCAGTATAAAAATTTAGATTCTGTAATTCTTCGCTTTAAATGTTTTTTCGCTTCAAACTTTTTTTTTATCTTAACTCTGCACCTAATTTTGACCACTTTTGTAAATGGAAGTATGCATCTGGGACCAACGGTTGCGAAAATAATGGTCGGTCAGATTATACGTGGACACACTGTATACAACGACCCCTCAAGGAGTTAAATGAGGTATATTTTAGAAAAAATGTTCTAAACAAAAGATTTATTTCCTATTTTGATAATAAGAGATAGTTTTATATGTCTAATCTCAACTTTGAAAGTGGTTTCAAGATAATTTAATATGAAACTTTCTGGAGTTCCTGTAGAATCCAAAAACTTTTTAATTTACCATTTTTATAAGTATTTTTCCCTCGCAAGGAAAATACTGCTTTAGTTTACCTGTTTCATTTTTCTTATATTATGAGACTATTTTCGCAAGAGGAATTTTGATGAGTTTTTTTATTTTTTTTTGGTAGAACGAAGCATTTTTTATTTCGAAAATAACTTTTATAAGGAACCTTGCTAGCGCTCAACAGAATATTTAAGCTTTTATTATTTTTAATTTTACACAAAATTTATTTTCTAAGAAGTTTGCATATTTTCTTAGGGTTTCATTATTAAAGTTGTATTAAACTAGCTGAATGTGCCAATCCCAAAACTTTCTTCTATCTCATATATTTTAATATTTCAAATTGTTGTTACAAATGTCATTATTTTATATTTATTAGTTCAATACTATAACAACTTTGTTAGTCATCTTAAATTTCTGCTTCAGTCAATTAATCGGTGTAAAAATGAGTTAATCTCAATCATAATATTTATTAAGATCAATAGATTTTAGTTATCCTGTTGTATATCAGCTGATCGGGAATAGTCGGGTTATCAAGGTGGAAAGTTCCCGTCGATGCACTAGCCTCTGGTGTACAATAGAACTAAGAAAAATCAAGAAAATTATACAAAAATCGTTATTATAGTGCCTCTTTTTTGCGGAATATTTACAAATTCAGGGAGGACCTTCTTGTCATGGCTACAAACATACACAAAAAATTTGGTTCAATTCTGTGCACTTTTGTGCACAACCTCATGCACTTTTCGATGGTACAACCTTCAAAATGCACAAGCATTGCTGTTACAGCAACCCCTACCGGTGGATTATTTCCAAATTATTGGAGGACGTGCTCGCTATAGCCTAAAACATGAAAAAAAAGTTAAATTCTATGCATAACTTCATACAGTTTTTGATGGTGCAATTGCGAGAGACATACGGACAAACGGACGAACAGACAGACATTTTGTATAAACATGTATTTTGGAATTTCAGACCCCTAAAACGTGTAAATCCGTCAAAAATCGTAAGTCGGAAAAAATTCCGATTACAATACTTTCTTCTATTTAAGATAGAAGAAAGTAAAATTGATATTATGGAAAAAAAAAATCTTATAAACCCAATTTTGATATTTATAACAAATGTAAAAATCTAAAACATATGAAAATAATATATGAAATACCAAGTATTATTTAACTCGAACTGATCTTATATTAATTTAATAGAAAACTAATTTTTCTTCTGTGAAATATTAGGTAGATTTCGTATGAAATACTACCTATTGGGATCGTTCCTATGTTGGAATTTCTGAAACATTTTTGCAGATGTACACCGATCATAACCCCTAGAACCCAAAACCACCATCAGTAAAAACTTTATCTATCTATCTATATATATATATATATATCACTTTCTTCTGGACACGATAACTTCCACAATTCTGCACAAACCTCTTCCAAACTAATACATAAAATCAAGGGACATAAAATCTCGGTCAAGTTCGTTAATGGGTAAAATCGGACCAAGGGGATGGAAATAGGGAGAGGTTTTGTGAAAACAGAAAAAAACACATAACTTCTTAATTTTTGTACATATCAAATCAGTTTAAAGTTTTTATTACTTCTAAAAATAGGGCCAAAAATTTATGCATCACAAATTTTTGATAAAATTAAAAATGGGCTCAAGGGGCGCAAAAATAGGGTTTTGGGGAGAAAAAAATTCCTAACTTCATCAATTCTCAAGATATCAAATCCAATTAATTTTATTATATATTTCCTTAATATTATCTACAGCTTTTATATTCACAAGTATTTGATAGGACCAATTCGTACCGAAAATAAAAACAAAAACAAAACAGGGGAGTTGAAGAAGAAAAAATTTCTTAACTCCGTCAATTCACAAGATATAAAATCTCCATGAATTTACCATATATCTTCTTAATATTGTCTTCAACATTTATATAGACAAGTTTTTCATAGGACCAATTCTTACAGCAAAAACAAATTAAAAATACATAGCGGTTGAAGAAAAAAATCATCTTATTAAGGGTGTATTCAAATCCAAACTGCTTATTTTCTTACTCATTTTTAAATTCATTTTTGCTCTCAAACGCATCCAATTGGTAGATTATCTTATTCAGAAACTAAAATAATGTACTGTAATGATTGATTTTTTGATAGAGGCAGAATATATGTCAAAAAATGATGTCAAAGTGGGCATTTTGAACAGAATTTCCCGACGCGATTGTGTTAGAAAAGAAAAATATTACCCTACTGAGAAAATAATTGTTTATTAATCAAGTTTTAATTAATTGAAAGAAAAAGAAAAACACAGGTCGCTTATAAAGCTTTTAAAAAAGCACGTCAGCAAGTTTCATATTTTTTTTTTAATTATTATTTTTAAAAATGAATCTGAAAATGTGCAAGAAAATTTCGAGTTGTTGAGCATGGAAAAGTATATATATATATTTTTTTTAATACCGCCTTAACATGATTCTGATAAAACCAGCTCTTATATAAAAATGAAATAAAAACTCGTCAAAAGCAGACAGATCAAACTGTTAAAGTGTGATTTATATCTAATCATGATTTAGTTTTTGTTGGTGAAATTAGTTTACTTAACTTCGAAATATACCTCTGCCGGCAGGGATTTTTTTTATAATATTTTCATTTATATTATTCATTATATATTTATATTTCTACATTATTTATAACTTACTTCTGAACAAAATAGATAGACATATAAATTATTTCAAATATTTTTGGAAAATAATTAACAGCGATATCCAACAGACAATATCAATTTACTTTAGATTTATTTTTAAATCGATATTCTTATCATTACAGCGAAGAAAACCCAGAAAACCAATTTAACAGAAATATTTAAAGAAAAGGAAAATGAAATCTAGTGAAGCTCCTTTCATTAGTTTTATTGGACTGTAACGGAAGTAAATATAGCGAATGGTAAATATACGTTAATACAGGGTATCTACAAATTAGCTGGACAAAATAATAATTGATTGAATGGAATTAAAAAAAAATTAAAGTGCATATTATTGCGAGATAGAAAAATTGTTCAATTGTACCATTATCTCAATTGTTCCATATGACTTCCTTTATTGAATCTGCAAATACCCCATTGGTAAATCATTTTTTCCCATAGATTTGTCAGCATGTTTCCGTCGATCAAATTAATTGCAGTGCAGATTCTTGATTTTAGTTCAGGAATGGATGTAGGAAGTGTGCTTGTACGTACACTTGATCCATTTCAAAACCACATACACCAATATCAAGCAGCGAAAGATCTTGTGATCGTGGTGGCCATTGAAAAACACATCCGCTCGCTAAGCGGTAGCGTCAGTTATGACACCTAACGCCATCTATAAATATTCTTAAGCAATATTACTACTAGTCTTACTTCCAAATAGTTAATTTCATTTAATATTTCGGAAGTTCATAACTTACGAATTTGCATTTAAGTAATTAGGAGACACCCTATATTAAAAAAATAAATAAAATTAAAAAAAATCCTGTTGGTCTGATATGTTTAGACGACATGTCATTAAGATAAAGCAGTCAAATGCAGTTAAATTCAGTCAAATGCAAAAAAAATTTAAATTATCTTTAAAGATGAAATGCATCATTTAAAAAGCAACCCTTTTATTACGAGTTTATGTGAAAATAAAATTTATGGCATAGCTTCTTAAATTAAATATCAAATATCCTTTATATATTTCAAAAATTATTTATATATTACAAATAAACATTTTAGTGAAAATTATTTTATGTGTGTTAATAAATTTGGTTATGAAATAAAACAGAAATGCATCAGAAAATGCAAAAACGCTGTATTAATGTGTAAAACACGTCCATACAATAGAATAGTACTAACGTCCATAATTTTACTATTTTTAGATTTATTACATAAAATATATAGTACTATAAATTATACTTTATAATATAAAATCATTATCTCGGGAAACTGCATTTCTTAAAAGAGAGTTGTGCCAGGTACCAAGTGATTACTAACAACGTCTACTATTTATGCTTTACCTAACTTTTCTCTGAAGGGCTGTCCACATATATAAATTTTTGCTTTAAACTTTTCAATGATAACACCTACTTTTGACATCATATTTCGATTTGACGGTGTATTTTACCTTCGTGTGCCATACGGAAAGTAGTTGAGGAATTATGAATGCTTTAAAATTTATAATTTCTAATGTTAAATTCATTTTTAATCGTTGGAAAATAGATTGTCGTTTGAATATTATTTAACTATATTTAAAAAAAATCGACATAATAAAATGAGATGCAAATTTTAATTTGCATATCTGAAACTTCTGTAAATCGATTTTTATTAGAAAATGCATATGTTAATATTAATATTTTTTGGAAATATATATTTGTTAATTTTCAAAATTTTTAAATGCTTAAAAGGCGTCTATGCCTGGAATCGAACCATTGTCATTGCCTATACGCGCCAATGTTTCCCACTAAGCTACCTGGACAATGCCAACCCTACGAGCTCTTATCTGTTAACAAGACTTCAAACCGGAACATGGGATGAAACAATATCTGTGAGCCACCAACCCTGGACCAATGCTTGCCACTAAGCAACCTGGACAATGCCCAGCGTAGAACTTTTCACTCTTATCTGTTAAGAAGACATCAAACCGTAGCATGGGATGTAATAATGTCCGTGAGCCAACAACGCTGGGCCAAACACGAAACGAAAGAATATCCAGCATTGATGAAAGTTACAAAATCTATATACAGAATTTTAGAATTGTTTCATAGAAAATTTCGCACACATTGAATTTAGTATTTTTAAAGTTATTTTAATTGCTTTACCTTTTTTAAGCAATTAAAAAAAAATGAAAATTGCTAAATCCATAGTATGCGAAATTTTCTACGAAGCATTTGCAAAATTATTAATATAGCTTTATATATTTGTTGTTCGTGAATAATTATATTTTGAAATGTCATTTAATTAAAAAAAATCTTTCCAAGGTCCTTCATAATCAAGTGGATTAACATAAATTTTTCGTATTGTTAAAAAAAAAAAAAAAAAAAAAAAAAAAAAAAAACCCTTTTACGAAATATCTCCCTTCACAATTTCCTATTTCATTAAATTAACTCTTCATATGATTTTTTTAATTTCCCCAACGTTAAAAATGTGTAATATTAGAACAAAGAAGCTGACAAGAATGGAAGGTAAATGGATTCGGGCAACCGAATTTAATCTTCCGTTTAAAAAATATATTTTAAGAAATATAATGAAATTCTCAAGAATACCTTCTTATTTATAAAATTGGTATCCAAAACATAAAAGAAAAATAAGCCCTAATGGATATTAACAAGATCAAAAACAATGATCATCGAATTTTTCGACATTTTTCTAGCGAAAACAATAAATTTATCATTAGTTAATACTGCACGCATAAGTTGATTGGAGATACAAAAGATTAAAAATATATAAAATTATCCAGAAGGAAAAAGACTATTTCTGTATTCGTTAAAAAATTCCCCACCGTACAAAAATAAAAGGATGCTTGAGAATAATCTTAATTCCAAACCCATTCAAACATGGGAATTACCAATGGTGACGAGATTTTGGTACATAAGTACAGGGTGGTTATAATTAAACTTCCCCTATAAACAGTATCCTACAGCGCAAACGAGTGAACGAAATGCAATGAAATTTAGTATATGGACTATACACGAGATACAGTCACGGAATTTCGAAAAGAAAAAAATTCCAAAATGTCCACCAGAGTGCCCCCTTTTCCAGAAAAAACATTAAATTTAGCACAATAAACGGTCAAAACAGCCGGTTTTACATTTTATTGTCTGAGCGAAGCGAAGGCTAATACTCAGCGAAATATTACTGTCCGGACACTTTACTACTACGATGGATATTAACGCCATGTCCTACTAAAAAAAAAGCCTAATAAAACCTTTCGTCAAGCATAACTCAAAAAATATTTGTCAGATTTCGTTTCTGATTGCACCAGAAGGTACCTATGACGGTCGCCTACTGAATGCACCTATTATGAAAAATAAGTTCCAAACCGTTTAAAAATTATATAGAAAAAACTGATAAAGCACAATTTATCTGCATACGTCACAGAAATTTGGTGTGCGTCACTTTCACCGGTTGATGTTTTCGTAGACAACTGGTTTGAACACATGGAGCAAATAAAAAAAAAATACGCACGCAGTAATATTGAATAGATCAGTTTCAACCACGTGATCACAAACCTTGCAACAACCCTTGGCAACCAGTTTTGGTGGGCAAACAAATAATAATACAGTATTCCGTACCCCGGTGACCGTTTTTAGCTTGTTGTATAAAATCTGGCATGTTGTATGACATACAATTGTGGATGATTAAAACAAAAGACATGAGTGTTTATTGATCCGGGAGGTTATCTTTCTCTGGATGTCTGTCTGTCTATCATACAACATGCAATTTTCTTGTAAAGGATGATATTATTATGCAGTAAAACCTCCATAACGGACACACCCGATTAGTGGACACCTCTATTTAGCGGCCATTTTTTCGATTACCAACCCTTAAATTACTGTACATTTTTTACTCTCAGTAGCGGACACCTCCAAATAGAGGACAAATTCTGCCCTTCCGAGGTGTTCGCTATTCAGAAGTTTTACTGGTAAAACCTCCATAGCGGACGCACCCGATTAGCGGATACCTCTATTTAGCGGACATTTTTTCGATTACCAACTCTTAAATAACTGTACATGTTTTACTCTCAGTAGCGGTCACCGCTAAATAGAGGACAAATTCTGCATTCTCGGGGTATCCGCTATTCAGAGGTTTTACTGTATATAATATTGATAATTATTTTACAGGGCCGCACAAAAGAATAAGAATAT
This sequence comes from Maratus speciosus, assembly GCA_963932465.1. Lineage (NCBI taxonomy): Eukaryota > Metazoa > Arthropoda > Arachnida > Araneae > Salticidae > Maratus > Maratus speciosus. Next base: position 372,702,317 of record OZ010788.1, on the reverse strand, counting down.
ATGAAAAGAATATAAACTAAATTCGGGATTGGTAGATCGCTGATGGTAATGTAATTTTAGGATGTTGTTACAATCATCCGCAGCATGTTTTTAGAGTTTCGTTCATCTAACGAAACCCTACCTGTCTCACTCCTTTGTCTGTTTGTTTGTCCGTCTGTCACAAAGCCCGATTTCGGAAACTATATATGTCGGAGACTTGAAAATTTGCATACTTATAGCTGAACACCACACATCGAACGGCAAATAATAAAATTTTGAAAAAGTCTAATATTTAACCCTCTGGGCTCTAACTTGTGCATTTTAAGCATTTTTTCAAACTCAGCCCCTACTTTAATTAAGTTGGAGGCATGAAATTTTGCATACTTATAGCTGAACATCTCACATCAAACGACAAATAATAAAATTTTGAAAAAGGCTTAATATTTAACCCTTTGGGCTCTAACGTGTGTATTTATAGCAATTTTTCTAACTCAGCCCCTAATTAAGTTGGAGACATGAAAGTTTGCATACTTATAGCTGAACACTTGCGATAACACGATAAATCATAAAATTTTGAAACAGTCATATTTAACCCTCCGGTCTCTAACTTCTGTATTTTAAGCAATTTTTCTAACTCAGCCCCTAATTAAGTTGGAGACATAGCATTTTGCATACTTATAGTTGAACACCTCACATCAAACGACAAATAATAAAATTTTTAAAAAGTCTAATATTTAAACCTCTGGGCTCTAACTTATTTATTTTAAACAATTTTTCTAACTCAGCCCCTAATTAAGTTGGAGACATGAAATTTCGCATACTTATAGCTGAAATCCTCACATCAAACGACAAATAATAAAATTTTGAAAAATGTCTGATATTTTACCCTCTGGGCTCTAACTTATGTATTTTAAGCAATTTTTCTAACTCATCCCCTAACTCAGTTGGAGACTTGAAAGTTTGTATACTTATAGCTGAACACTTGCGATAACACGATAAATCATAAAATTTTGAAAAAGTCATATTTAACCCTCCAGTCTCTAACTTCTGTATTTTAAGCAATTTTTCTAACTCAGCCCCTAATTAAGTTGGAGACATGACATTTTGCATACTTATAGCTGAACACCTCACATCAAACGACAAATAATAAAATTTTGAAAAAGTCTATTATTTAACCCTTTGGGTTCTAACTTGTGTATTTTAAGCAATTTTTCTAACTCGGCCCCTAATTATGTTGGAAACACAAAAATTTGCATACTTATAGCTGAACACCTCACATAAAACGACAAATAATAAAATTTTGAAAAAAACTAATATTTAACCTCTAATATTTTGTCTCGCGCAATTTTTAAGTTTAAACTGCTTTGCAATACTATTTTTTGTTCATTTTGCATAACAAGTGTAATGTGACGTAATTTGTTCTATTTCAGATTTCTAACGCATGTTAATGAATTTATTTTACAATATCCTTTCTCTTTTAAAATTCACATGTAAATATAGTTTTTATGGCGTAATTTTCAATAAGTGCCTGCTTTTTATACCTAATTATTTAATTCTAATTTGAAGGTTTTTTTCTGTTTATAATAGTATCGGGTAAATAATTTTTTTTTATTTGAAGCAAACATTATTGTTTGCGCTTTTTATACAGTTGGCAACAGTTTAAATTAATACCATTTTCTAAAATATGTAAAAAATATCTGTCAAAATGCTGAATATTTGAATTTTAAATAGAAATAAAACCTCACAAAATGAGTCAAATTAAAAAAATTAATGAAATCTGCAGACCGGGATCTTCTATTGAATAAAATGATCTAAAAATGATTAAATTCCCATGTATAGCTTTTGCTCTTATACATTTTTTTTAATGGAACGATTTTGTCCAACTTTAGCATTAAATATCTCTTAAAATAATTCTTCGATTTGAAAACTGTATGCATTAGTGTGTTGATCAAACATTTCGCTATAATACCACCGATTTTCATATATTTGTATGCAATAGTTTTCTTAATATTAACGAAGAAAGACCTCCGGTCACAAAAAATTCAAAACCGGCGCGGCGGCGGTGACAGCGTTAGTTACTTTTTATAGAATAGAGAGATATATAAAAATGAAAACTTGTCTATCTGTCTGTTTGTAATTCTATAAAAAATCCACAATTTTGAAGCCAAAATTATGAAGAGATACGTACATGTGTATTAAAACATGGCCGAGACAACTAAAGTAATCCGGAATCGAAATAACTTATAGTTAATTTTTAATTATTAAAAAACCACCAATTTACCAGCAATTTCTTATCAAATTTAAACATTTTTCGTTATAGCAGTTGCCAACAATTAAAAAACGCAATAAAATTATTACTACAACAATTAATTTTGTACTGCAAGATTTCCACGTGAAAAATGAAAATTAAATAAATAGTTTGCCGACTTTTTTTTAAAAAAGGTGAATATTACGTCATAACTTTTCTATTGCAAGAAGTTCACGTGAAATATGAAAATGAAATAAATGGTTTGACGAATTTAAATGAAAGTGAATATAACTTCATAACTTTTCTATTTCAAGGTTTCCACGTGAAAGAGGAAAATATTACGTCATATTAGAAATATAAAGGGCATGATGGAAATAGTATAAGTCATATGAGTGTGAAAAATGTATTGAAGCATGATAAAACCCCGATTAGGGAAATATTGACGTATTTTAACATTATTGCTCCAATTATAAATTGAAATAAGTTCATTTATAGCTGTATTCTTTTGCGTCTGTTATATGCATTTATACATTTTTATATAGCGTTTTCATATGATTCATTCAACAACATTTTGACTGCTTTTTTTTAATGTTTGTTTTGTGTTGTACGTTAAATTTTGAAATTGATTTTTCAGAACAAACATCCTTCAAATTCTGGGCAACGCCAGCACTTTAGTTTGTAACAGATAAATGGCTTTTGTATCTGTACATCTAATGCTAATATTATAAAGCGTTATAATATTACAAAGTATATAATAATATTAATGCTTGTACGTTTGTGAGGTGTTATCTCTGAAACTACATAGCCAACTTAAGAAAATGTTGGTGGCCATCTCTGCTCCGAAAAAAAGACTATTTTATGTCAGTGGAAGAACTACATCGCTGCAGGAGCAAAAAAGTTCTAAAATTGTGATTTCTGCGATATTGATTGGGTTAGAAACTTTAAATTTGGTGCGGTAGTTACTTTTAAGATGTAAATACTCGTAATGAACGCTCTCTAAAAGGTTCAATTTGACGGATAAACGTAAAAATTTCTAGAAAGGTTCTAAACTATGATTTATTTGGAATACTGAAATTTTTGGGATACTGTTGGGGTTAGAAACTAGAACTTTGGCATGGTAGTAATTAATAAGATGTAAATGCTCGTTGTAGAACGAGTTCTAAAAAATAGAAAGACTAAACAAAGCGGAAAAAGATCTAAAGATGATCTAAGTAACGAAGAACATGGAACTGTTAGGAATATAAACATGAAAATCGACATGGCTGTATTTATCATGACGTAAATTCTCGCAATAGAACAATTTCTAAAAATGTCGCTATATAAAACAGTGCAGAAACAAAAAACTTTCAAAAATTTTCTATTTCTCTGTTACTGCTGAGCCCAAAATCTTGAAATTTTGCTTCGGGTTAGTTTTAAAATATACAATTGTCTCTATAAATGGTTTTTAAAAAATTAAAAATTTAAAAAGATGAAATTAAGGGAAAGCGATCTCAATTACCATTAATTTGGAATTATTAGGTACAGCAACTTTAAATATTTCATAATGCTGCATTTCCTCCGCAAAACATGCGATTTAAATGCAACAAAACTGATAGATACCCACCTAGCATTAAATAAATTGTGTAAATATTGAATAAAGACCTGTATGAAACAGTGAGTAGGTTGCCCGAAAGTACTTGTTAAAGTGTTCCTTCTCTAGGCTTTTCTCTCTCTCGCCAAGGCCACTAACAGAGGGAAGTGCCGTTTTAAATGTGATATGAATTTTTTATCTGCTTATTCTGTCATATTCTCAATTATCATTAGTAGATTTTTTATATATTAACTTATTCTGGTGAAATTTTATAATCGGGTTCATATTGGCGTATGTTAGCTTGCATGATTTGCTGAATAAATATATATGGATTTGTAAATTACTTCAAATGACACTTTGACAGCTCAAAAGTTATGCAGACGATATATTCAGATCTTGTGTCATACTTTATGTTGTAATCATTGCCGATTTCTTTTATTTAATACATGCTAAATACAGCTCAACTTGTGCAGAATATGTTTGAAAACAAAACAATACAGCGTATGTAGTGGCCAGCATACACTCATCATTTAAATCCGATCGAGCATATCTAAAACACACTCTAACGAAGCATTGCATGCCACTTTTGATGTATATCGGTACTTTGATACTATATTAGATTTTGAAAAGAGAATTCCTTAAATGTTATCGACAACCTCATTGCGTCCGTGGAAAACAGATATTGTAATTGTACAATATTAACTATTCCGGGGAAGCACACACCATATAAAGTATAATAGTCCATTCTTTTTAAACATCATATATTTGTCATTTAAAGTTACTCAAATTGGTGCGGAGCGTCTGATTATGCTCTTGACATCATTTTAACAGTTAAAATTCCGATATAAGTAAATTAGTATTTCATTTTCTATTTTACTTTTAATATATTGTGTACTTTCAATTTTATATCCATGCATGGCTGTCTTGAATGGTTTGATTTCCCATTTTTTTAAACAGTGTATACGTATTTATATATAAGATTTTGTAATTCTACAATTCGTTTATTTTCATCATTTCAATTTTTCGCAGTATATGGACAATTAAAGATAACATCTCATTTTCTTTGCTTCCACATGTTATTATTAAATCTATGTTCTCAGTAATATCGCTCAGACTAATCCCTCTGAGGGAAGTCCTAGTTACTCATAATTCTTGTTCTGGATTGTTAATATTGCGTCTGTATTCCGTTTTGGTTATTTATTGTGTTCGATTTAACGTTTTTTTCCGAAAAGGAGCCCTCTGATGGACATTTAAGAACTAAAAATTATTTTCGAAATCCCGTGAGCTCATCTCGTGCATAGTCTATATACAATATTTCCTTACATTCCGTTCAGCCGTTTGCACTGTAAGATGCTGTTTATAAAGGAAGTTTAATTATAACCACACTGTATTTGGGATCACTTGAAACAAACTGTGTAAATTTATTTGAAGACATCTTTAACATGCCTAATCCAGATTTATTTGTTGAGTTCTCCCGATACTAATCCTCCGCCAACCATTATTAAATAATAAACCAACCATAAACGAAGAATTAAAATTGAAACTTAAAAGTGATTGCCAAGTAATTTGACTCCAGCTAATTCTAATATTGTATTCAATTTGATTGACTCCATCAAATATCTTTATTGAATTGCTATAGACATAATTAGCCATAAGGGATTCAGCTTGAATACCAATTTAATGACAAAAATGATAAAAAAGAACAAAACAGTTAAGAACGAAAAAGTACATTATAAACGGTATAACGCGATGACATAAGCCGTATGTTACAAAGATGGCACGCACTGTTTATAAAATAGTGTCATTACACAATCCAGCTTTAGCCTTCGGCTAATACTATTAATGTACGTAAACGTCTGTATGTTGGTTGGTAACACTCGCCGTGTCGCCGGATTTACTTTTCTCACAGGCGACGCAGAGGATCTTATAATATGTCGATTCAGGCCGCTGTTTTCTCAGAAAAACGGTCTTTGCGATTTCGAGAAAATCCTGCGGTAATTACGGACGTCATTAGCTAATTAACAATTCATTATCGAAGAAAAAATGAATCTTTTTATCCAAAAGCAGCAATCTGACTACAATGGAACCCTTTTGCGAGGGTCGGAGAGGCACGGAGTGGGACCCCAACTTTATTCTGACGAGGCTAGCACCTGCCGAGATGATGAAAATGAAGTGTACTTTTAAAAAGCCAAATCGAATCTCCCGAACTAATGGTCCTAGAAACACGCGGTGTAGTACAGGTGTAAAAAACACGCGAAAAAAAATCTACTTTAATTTGGTATAAATTTCATGTTTCTGCGTTGGGTATAACGCAAAAAATCCACTAAAAATCGATCGATAAAAGTTTAATTTCTTTATTTGAAAAGACAATGAAAAGATGTTTCATTTTCCGGAGATGGAGGTGACAGACATCGCGGCGCTTTGCGGTTTTGGATACTAGGATAATTTAATACGAAATTTAAACTTTTTAAATATTAAATTTTTGATAAAATTTTTTGACATCTGGCCGGGCTATACATGCATATACGTACATTTGTAGACATACTTTACAGTGTAAAATTGGTTTCCTGACGTATTCCTTACCTCCCCAAGAGTTTTGAACCACAAATTTTGAATCTCCCTATATATATATAAACGTAAAGTATAGTAATCACCAACAAAAAACAAATTATCTTCATGTGAAATGCGCCAAACAGCTGCAGTAAAACACATAAATTCAATATAAACTAATATAAGATTAGTAGCTATAGTATATAAGATTAGTATTAGTAGCACCGAAGCTCACGGTGGGGGAGCATGTGATAATAGCCATCGAATGTTTAACATTTGATTTTGCTATCACTGTCCTGGCCGAAACCCACTGCCACTAATGCATATTTTATTTACATTTTTTTAAATGCTCGGCTGCTTTTGAAGTATAACCCACTGCCGATGAGGCCGCAGCCTATTTTCCCCTAGTTTTTGTTAAAATTTTAATTTTTTACATACAGTTATTTTTTTCTTGTTCTTCTTGTTCTGTGAGGGGGGGGGGGTGCGCTCGTTCAGGCTAAACATAATCTTATACTGGTTTATATATCTATATCTATATCTATCTATCTATCTATCTGTATATATATATATATATATATATATACCTATTTTTAAACGATTATCTTAAAATTTAATTTTGTTTAATTTTGATAATTTTCCAGAAAAATTTTAATTACGCATGGTATTATAAGTTTTTTCTTTTATATATAATTTTTAATAATTTATAATTTTTTAATATTACATATTTGTCATATTTAATGTTCTTTTTTATAAACAAGTGTCCTTATTATACAATCTTGAATGATTGGAAATAAAATCAGTAATATGCTTGATATTTCTTACTGAATATATTGCATATATACAAAAAATTTAACATGGCACAATATATAATGCAGATCCTGTCTTTATATAATATGCATTACATCTTAACACTATCTGATATAAGGAATGTTTGAGAAATATTTCGTTTTATCTTTCTATCCCTATTTTCCTTACCAATGAATTCTTTATTATCACGAAAAAAAAAACAAAAAAAAACCAAACAATGCCCTTTGTTATTATTTCTTTTTTTGGAGGAAACATTGATAAAAGTCTTTGTAAGATTATCAAATTTTGGATGTTCAACGTCTCTTTGAACATACTTTTTTATATTAAAAGTTTTGATGATGTTTCTAATGTATTATAAGGATACATATAATGTCAACAGACCATAGCAATAGTTTCATATTTTAGAAGTTTTTATCTTCCAATTATCTGACCGTTATGCTACACTTATTTAGAGACATAATATTAATATGTTTGTTTTAAAATTATTTTGAATATATGAATAATTACTAGAAAGCAGTTAAATGAGAATCACTTGAAATAATTGCTAATACTGATATACTTGTAACGATGCACTATCATACGACATTCATGACGTTTGGAAAGAATTACTGCATAATTGAAGAAATCTGGTTTTGTTAGAAAGTTGAATATCTTTATTTGGTATCTTATCAACAATACAATACTGTAATTACAATGATCGTTTCTAGACGATTCTCGAATGAGTGAAAAAAAACCCGTTTAAATAATCAATGATAACGGTCCTGTGATGGCTGAAAATGTTTTGGATTTTTAAAGGTTCTTAATGTATTTTTAAGATATTTCTAATGTATTTTAAATATTTTTATTATATGTTAGCACCTGCAAGCAATTTTAGTATGTATCTATGTGATTTTTTTATATGCATTTTAATAATTTACTCAAGGTGACTTTAGCACTAGAATTTTAACTTTCATTTATGCATTTTACTTTATCATTTCCGATCTATAAAGTTTCATAATTCCTAAATTTATTGACACAATAATTTGTTCTTGGATATCCTAAGGTAAAATATACCGAAAGTCCTCTATTCTATGTCTGAAGTGCTCGTTAGTATTGAATATTTTTGAAATAGCAATTACCTTATGTAGACGACACCTAATTAAAATTTCATATAAGATAATTTATGGGACCTTAATACTAATGATCTGTACGTTATATTTTTATATAGTGAATTAAAGTAGATTTAGTGGGGATGATCCCATTTCTTCAAGGTTAGTTCCAGCGAAGAGTAAGAAAAATAGGGGATGAAAGGGACATTTTGCCTTTATAAGCTTATAAAATAATGATTTTAAAAGATAATTCTCGTCTAAAACCTTTGCTTTAATACAAGCAAAACCAATTATCCTTAAATACATCAATTTAAAACCTGTACGCATTTTTGAAATTGGGAGAAATATCACTTTTAACTCCTCCATTGTAGGGAATGAAAGGGACACTGTGCGGTAGGGTGGTGCGAAAAAAATCAAGTTGATATTTCCGAGTCGCTATAGTGCGGAAAAGTTGCGATTGGTCAATACAAGAAAAACAAAAAAAAAATTCTTCAAATCGGACTTTATCTTCCGATCCCGCAAACCGCCTAAAAATTCAAAAAATTGAAAATTTCAGATTTTTTAAGGATTAAAAAAAAAATTACGTATATATATATTTTATCGCTATAGTGAAAAATATTTGCAGATTGTAATGTTTAATAATAATAATAATAATAAACAATTGCGTTTAAAGAATATCTTCCGATCGCGCAAGCTCAATAAAAATCGGGAAAAATTCAATTTTCAGCGATTTTGATGGTTAAAGAAAATATTCACCTGAATCCAGTGTGCGTTCCAATATTAATATTTGCATATAAATTGTATAGCTCTTTGCTTGTTTAGATATTTCATAATATTTAAACAACCCAAAACTCACGACGGGAAGGTAGCTGAACTTCGAGTTCAACCCACACCCTTCCCTTCATCCAACCAATGAGGGTGTTTGTTATTTACATTACTTAAATACACAATTTGTTATAATGGAGTCAAAACACTGTATTAAAAAATTAGTGTCGTGACAGTATAAGATATACAATTTGTTATTTCATCTGTTTGAGTCTGACTTTTAGATGTAACTTTGTACTGCGATTTGGTGGTTATGCCTGGTATCATGGACATTGATTTCAATGTGGTCTTAATGAATCCATCTCTTGACTGGGGCCCACGCCCACATACTTTAAACGATGCTTCCGTTACCAATTTGACGCACCTCTTGACAGCTTGGGTATGGTAGGGGAACTTTTTGTCAGTCTGATATATCACCTGATTGAACGAAGAAATGTATTTCTTCATTGGTTATTCTCCGAAAAAGAGGTGGAGATGATAATTTTGCTACATTCCAATCAATTAATTCTGTATAGTCTGCGGTATCGAAGTTTAAAGTAGGAATGATAAAGATTCTGATGTCCTTAACTTTTGAAACGGTCTGCCTGGTTTTTAACACTCTTCTTAGCCCTTGCCCTCTTATGTGCAACAACTTTTCAAAGACAATTGCAATCAGAAGGTTTTCCGGCTGAGCAAAGAACAATTTTCGTTCAATTTCGGTGACTAGACTTTTTCAGGTAGTCACGCTAGTATCGAGATGTTTCTATTGCTTTGTACAGATAAATAGGCCCGTCTGTAGTGTACTTGCTGCATTTTATTTCAAACGAAACTGGTATTTAAAAATAAATGTCAATATGGCATTTAAGGCATTCGATGGGTTTTCCATGCTCGCGTAAAGTCGAAGAACCCTATTTGCACAAATGCGCCATCTGGCATGTGAAATTGGGCCGGGGTCACACTTTGATAAGTCATTTGGAAAGTTGCCACTTGCTTGACTTACGTCAAAAAGATATCTTTGGTATTTGCTCAACAGTTGTCTGTCCACTTCTGGAATTTCACAATCAGTCAATTGAAAATTTATCACCGAGAGCTTTTCACAACAATGAGATTCTGCCCAATTGGTCTAATAAATGATCTTGAACCAGTTGTTTAACTATCCAAATGTTGAAAAAGATGGCGGAAATATAATTCAACAAAATGGAATAAACAAAAAAACCCACTGCAGCGGTCTTCCGAGATGCACTTCAAGCTGTCTGTTAGCACCATCTTTCCATCCATTATTTGTATTTCTACCATCACAGCCTACAGAATCTACGTGTTCTAGTGAAAGCCCTTGTTCAGTAACACATGATACTATGAAAGCTACAATGTCCATAGCAGATACGGAGTTTGGAGACATATGGACTAAATAAACTGAGCCACGTTCTTTTATGAGAATAGTGTTCCTCTTTAATAGTTCGACGAACCTGTTTTGATCCAATCCTTTCTATAACTAGGGACATCCTTATAACATCCTTTCTTCCGTCAAAATATATGCCATGTACAGTTCATCTGAATTCAGTTGACTTTGCTGTAAATTTTATGGAGTTAACTGAGATTAGATGGGAGCGCGTAGGCCGACTACAGTGCTAGTTTGCAACGTGGCTAGCGGCAGTTGGGTGAACTACTAAACTTTTCAGGTCTGCAACGAACTCTTCGTGTTAAGCTCTAGGTTGTTTAAAAATGACCTAATATGCTCAATAGTATCATTTAAGACTTAAATCTTAACCTGAGACCGCAAACTGACCTCAGTTGATTATATTCTTAATGCATGAAAATCACTCAAAACTGAATTTTTGATTGAGCTTGCGCGATCGGAAGATATTCTCTAAACACAATTTTTTTAATTATTATTATTAAACAGTACAGTCTGCAGATATTTTTCACTATAGCGATAAAAAATATATAAACGTAAATTGAAAAATTTGATCCGATTTGAAAAATCCGATTTGAAAAATTTCTTTTTTTCTTTTCTTGTATTTACCAATCGCAACTTTTCCGCACTATAGCGACTCGGAAATATCAACTTGACTGTTTTCGCACCACCCTACTGTGCGGGGTTCAAATAGACACATATAAATAAAATAATTGTATTTTTTATTTATTTTATTTTTTTTTCTTTTACGATTACATTTTTTAAAAATAAAAGATAATAATATACAAATAAAAATAAAATATATTGCAACATATGACAAAACTAAACTAAGAAAAATAACTTATTTAGGCCTTCTAGACTAAAAACAACTTTAAATCAAAAATTTTAAGAAACATTTAGTTATGCCTGTTTCACCACCGGTTACGGATTTAGATAACGTCATCACAATATCATTAATAGTCAAGTCATTCATGTCAATAGTACCAGTAAATGCAAAGTTGTTTTATTCTCTTTTTTTTCTGATGAAGTGTGCTTCGAATTTTGAGTGCTTTTCTGGAGTTTGCGGATAAAGTGCGACATGAATGTCACCATAGTTATTTCATTAGCTTTCTCAAATTGTACTGTCTTATTATTTATATGGCTTCCATGATTATCGGATAAGATTATTGTAGGATCAGGTTTGGAAGAACTAGAACATTAAGCTAATGTTCAATGTTTTTTATTTCAGCGCTCATCCACCAATTTTGATGAGCAAGTCCAATCTTTTGGGATGGGGCAGCTCCGAGCATAAACTCTTGTAATTCTTCCTTGTGAAAACGAATACTGTTGAACATAGTTACCTGATGCAGAAAAAAAAGTGTGAGAAGTTTACCATGCTCAGCTGATAACATCTGAGATAATTGCTTTCATCACGTTTTCCTACTATATTAGGTTGTTTGTGCTTTGTTATTAAACATATTTCAGAACAGTTATATATGATAGCACTTTGGTTCAACATAACGATATGGATTCCCCCACAAGAGTATTTAGGAAGTTTCAATATGTACCTATTATGTTTGAAAGACTCAGAAAATTTTTAATAAATTTTAATATAACTCTCATAGCTACATCCCCTCGCAGTTTGATGGATTTGTTGGTCAAGCATTTGGACCCCATCCCTCTCAGACATCGAGCTGGCATTTATGAAATACCCATTACTAACGAGGACAATACTAAGAAATAATATATAGGCATGAGTAAAAGGAAGTTTATAGAAAGATTAAAGGAACACCGTTATGACATAAAATATCAAAAGCCGTCTACAGATTTATCGAGATTTTATCTCAATAAATATCGTTGCTATATTGATTTTGAGAATGCTAACATTATTGTTCCAGGAAATGACTCACATAAAAATTTAATTAGAGAATCAATAGAAATTTAGTTAAGAAAAGATGAAGTATGTAATGACAGTATATCATATAATATTCCAAAACTTTGGTTACATGTTCTTAGAAACGTCTGATTTTGTGTTGTGCAGTTTAACAACGTTTTTCACACATTGTTAGCGACAGAGTATTTATATTACCTTCATATCTCAAGATATGGTGACAAAATATTTATATTATCATCATATCTCAACAGATGGCGACACAGCATTTATATTATCTCAACAGATGGCGCCATTAAATTTGTATTTCCCGTTCATTGGTTGATTCCCCCCATGTGTACGATTTTCTGTCGAGCGGAGTTTTGAGATAGCTGACATCTTGGCTCATTTAGATTCCTGAAGAAGGCCACGGAGGTGCGCTAAAACGGTAGAATAGTTATTTTAGTTATTTTAATGTTTTGATGTTTTAATATATATTAAATGTGTATACGCCATTTTAGCAACTGATTTGTAGTTTATTTACATTTCACTTATTTATATTTGAATAACCTATGGTGTAATAGTCCAAAATTACTTATAGTTATATATTATTTTACATGTGAATTTATAGCGATTCATAACTGACTAAAGGTTTTTAAAATATATCAACATTAGGTTTGTTGAAACTTGTACTTCTTGTTAAACTAATGACAATAGGTTTTCTGAAGAGAAAGTATTGAATTTCGTTAATTAAAATCTTGGAACCAATCAATTCCAGCTTGCTTGTTTGTTAGCCAAGTCAGGGACATATTTGGAGAATTCTAATAAATTTAATACTCATATGCGCAATTGTTAAACCGTAGTGCTTAGAACAAATATGAAACTAACTTTTTTTATTGAGCTTCACTAAAAACTTTTCTATTACTAAATGAGCGTATTGAAGTATATCCTTTTGTGCATTCTTTAATTTTAGAACTTTTTTTTTCTAAACAGGACTTTTCAATGCCATAGTCTTTAGCTTTGATCTTACAGACGATCCATTTTCTTCTACTTCAGATACAGCACCCATCGTTTCTGCTTCAGTAATTCGATTTTTCTCAATTTTCCTTTTAAGCTTTCGAAGAGTATTAACTTTTTTATGATGTATGGAAATGGAAAAAATACATATATTTTAGATATATGTAACTGAAATAATTGCATATTTTTGTTCTACATAATAATGCATTCATTCTTTCTCCATTAAAAAAAAAAAAAAAAAAAAAAAAAAAAAAAAAAAAAAAACCATAACGTAAATAATATTTTGCTGAAATAATTATAAACAACGAGGATTGAAATGGACATGTCCCTTTCAATACCCCAGTCACTGTTCCTTTCATCCCCATATCTACTAGAGAAATGAAAAATGTAATCATGCATGACAGTATTTTAGCTCTCAAAAAATATTGATATCCACATAAACTGTATACTTTGCAGTGCTAAACAACATAAATATTTTAATGCTAAACACAATATAAATTTTTTAGTGAAAAAAAGAAAAAGAAGATCAAAATTTATTTTTTTATGTAAACACTGGATTTGTTTTCCCCTCCTATAACGCTCCAATTGTTGACGTTAGATATAAGGATTATTAAGGAAATTAAACTTAGAATGCATTCTTGTTTCCAAAATAGCAAATTATTTTTCCTTTTTTTTTCAAATTGCAAATGATAAAATTTTCATTTTTAGTTCGAGCATGAAGAATATTATAAATATTGATCCTTTTGGGTATAAAATATGAGCCAGCACAAGGCCTCATGCTTGGACTGAGCCCTTCTTTTCTCTAATTTATACAAGCACAATTAATGCTAAGCACAATCTAGACTAAGCGAAATCAATTTACGTAAATGATTTTTATGTTCCTATAATGTCCTTAGTTATAATTTCGTTCTAAAAAGTTTCTAAAAATGTAAATATCAGTAACTCTTACAGATCGATTTGGATTGTTTTAACGTTTGAAGTTTTGGTGATTTATAATGAATTATGATACTCCATCGACAATAAGGGGTACGTTTTTACTTATCTTGCACTGAAACAAAACTTCACCTATTAAATACCTCTTAATACTGATACGTCACTGTTCATCTGTATGTCAGCAACCTGTGAATCAGCACGTTACCTGGATGCGCGCAATAAAAAAAAGAGGCAATCTACAAAATTGTTTTTTGTAAAATCTGCAGAAATCTGTAGGTTTACTAAAATTTTATCTGTGTAATGTAAAAAAGCAGATGTAAATCTAAAAAAACTAGGTTTGTAAAGCTACAGAAATCTCACTGTTTACTAAAATTTTATTGGTAACCCGAAGTAATTACACGAATTTGTTTTTGTTGCAGCTACATAAAAAGTTCTACGAATCCCAGTTTCCTAAAAAATTCCCAGTAATCTTACAGATTTTTTTTACAGTGCAAACGTGAATCTTACATGAATTCTTGTGTTACAGTTACATAAAAAGTTCTAGTCATCCTGGAAAATTCTTAGTAACCTTATTGATTTTTTACTGTATAGTAGAGGAGACTGGGAATGAAAGGGGCATTAAAAATTTCAGAAAGAAAATAAAATATAGAAATTTTCAACTTTGGCTCAATCGATTGCGATACTTGGTATTAAACTTTTTTAAGTACAAATGGCGTAGTTCATCGCCACTAATAATTATTAAGTATTGGGATACATAAATTGTAAATGTAGTGATGTTCAATAAAATCAACGGCGATCGAATAATTGCAGAAAAATAATATTTTGTTAATAGAATTTTTAAGTAATGTGATCAAATACAAAAAAACGACTAATGTTCTTAATAAGTATCGTGTGTTAGGTAGATTTATTGGCAGAAAAATGAGAGACCGTTGGGGAAAGGATAATCTAAAATTCAGACATTTTGATCTCTTTTCCGTAAAGATAAGTAACTTTATAACTGGTGAATGAGGGAGTCCACTGTTATCATTGGAAAAGTGATAAGGCTTTTTTTTCAAAGGTATAGTAAATATTGTAATTTGCTTTCAAATATTATATCTCTATCAGATTCAAGTATATTTTCCTTAAAATATTTTGTTTTTCAAATATTGCAACATTAAATACTTTATCCGGTCCTTAGTCACTCTAAAATAATAATTTAAAGTATTAATAAAGTCTTTGTCGATGCATTAACAAATTAAACAATAACACTTAAAAATGCTTACCAAAATGTCTTTTCATATGATGAACAACAGCATTTGAAACATTTTCGAATTTTGTCATCGTATGACACACCGAGAAGAAGGATATTTTTGCTTAATTTTCAGAGGGCAATGCCTCATATGATAGACAGGGGAATTGAAACACCGAATGCACTCTACAGAAACTTACGTGCGTTACTTTAGTCTCTAAAGCTCCCCGAAATTATGCTAAATCAAACTGAGAAAAAGCATATGTATTACGTCATTCGAAAGAGCTTTTTCTCTTTTGGTCTTTTTGGAGAGAATGGAGAAATGCAAAGTTCGAACAAAAAAAAGTGGATAGTCCATGTTTAGCATCAGGACATGTTTAGGGTTCCTTTCGGAATTACTGGTTTATATTTTCAACAGAACAAGGGTTAAAGTTCTCGGACCTTAGGCTATACGGTACATTGTAGGCGTCCAGTGCCACGTGCATTCTCTATCTGGTAAAACAAAGTGAATGTGCTATGCAAAAAAATAGTATTTCTAAAAAAAATCACGGATAACCAAATTAAGCATTCGCAAATGTTGAAACGTTCTTCATTTTTTTAATTCTCGAATAATTAAAACTCGCGAATATTAAATCCGCGAAAGTTAAGTGAGTAATGTATTACATTTACATGTTGTGTCATGGATACGCTTCGTGTTTTATGAAGATCTAAAACGGTTAAAATATAAATTTGTTTACACACCAATCCCTAGAAGAAATTTAAAATAAAGTCACGATTCTTACACTTTCAAAATATTGTTGTGTAACGGTGGAAAAAAGACACGAGTGCTGTATTCCAGTATTTTTGGATAAGGATTTAAAACGGAAAGCCAGAATATACAAAGGATATCCTAGGGCTTCTGTACATTGATAAAACTGAATGTGCCAAGGTTTTAGTATTAGACGTCTCCTTACAGTGGGTAGCCAGATTATTAGTTAACTGCAAATTTTCAAACATTTTTTAAGTTCTAAAATTAAAAAATGGCTTAAATTTGAAAAAAGTTTTCTCCACATGTCTTTGGATTTAAATACTGGCGATGTTGTCTTCAGGTATTTTTCCAGACGTAACTGATAGTTGACATTCAACAGGTGGGTAAGTTTTTTCTAGTATAAAACGTGCATTAGAGATGTTATGGAAAGACATGATTTTCGAAATTCTTTATGGTGAATTCTTTTCACATGTGTACAAATTATTGCTTTGTGGATTCTAATTATCACAATTCTCTAATTTTGTAGTGGCAGACTTGTTAAAAACTTGCAGACTTGGCAGACTTGCAGCAGTTGTTAAAAATGTCGAAAAGTATTTTTAACAACTGCTGTATTGTTTTCGGTGATAATTTCTGAGATTAGTGCATTGTTGAAACATTCCCATTATTAAAAGACACAGATTTCTACGATTTTACATACATCCGATATGACTGTAAGCAGAAAAAAATCTAAACTTGACAAAAAGCGAAATGTATCAAAAGAAACACGAGAAGGAAAAGAAACATAATAGAAGTCTTGGTATCATGGTGAGAAACGACAAAAATCTTAAAATATATATACAGAGTATGCCAAAAAGAGTACAAGCCATTATCGACGATAAGGGACGTTTGATGAAATATTGAGGATATTTTCTTGACAAATTGAGCTATTTTTTTAATAATAAATTTCTATTTTATGAACGAAAGATTGTTTTTATTTTACAACCGTATGCATTCTACCAAATATACCTGAATTAGCTCAACAATCCACCAGTAAACAAAAATATATAACTTTAAGTTCATCAAAATATAAATGTTTGGCGTGAAACTAATATTTTGGTCACCCACTGTGTATTCCATCAGTAATAATTCAATCCTCTTTTAACACTAGAATTACCGTGTTTCTTGTATACCTAGAACGACCGATGTGGATCATAGTTGACACATGGCCTTCAGTGATGTTATTCTTGATTTGTATGGGAAATAATGACAAACATTGGGGTTTGAATGTTAATTAAGGATTAATACAATTTAGCTATTAGGGAATTACCTAATATGAAATTTGGTGAATTGATACTACCGAAGAAAATTTTAATTTCTAATTTCAGAATAGAATCTTTGAGATTTTGACTGTTCTTTCGAATAATATATATATATTAATTACCAATTTAAATTATGTATTAATAATATATTAAAACACAAGAAATTTAAATATATATAGTTCCTGGATTTTTTTTTACTTCCATTGTGCAATTTTTTTCATCTAATCAATTCTTACAAAATGCTATGGTCTTTATTTCTTTATTCCCTCTTTTTTCGTTTGATATGCATTATTCAAACGCAAATTATGAACAGTTTCCAATCACATTATTAATTCCATTGTCATAACGTTGTTTTATCTGGCTACGTTTTCATTTGTTTCAATCTTCTTGTGTGTAGATAGCTCCAGCTTGCTTTTCAACATATTTCTCTTTGAGCTCCTCTGTAAATTTATAATATAGAATCTTTTGCATTAGAACTTCTTGAATCTTTAAAATCTACCCAAGTTTTTTTTATCACTGCTAGATCTTGAACCATATCTTCCATATACTCCAATCTTTCCTATCTTTCAAATCACTTTGAAGGGATAATATATTTCGTATCTTACCCTCTTTTTAAATTCTCTCCTTTCTTTTATATTTTGTTCAAAACACTTAAGAACATTCACTTAACTATATTCATTCAGCTCCCTGCCACTTGAACTGGATTCGGACGACAAGATTTTATGGGCATATTCAACAAACTTTTTTGTCCTTTATGTTAAAATTGTTATCATTATCAGATGCAATTTCGTAGCTAGAATAATTTTCTAAACGTTCGCTTCGCAATTCTAAAATTCCCTCATTTGAAAGACCTCTGTCGACAGGGACGTAGCAACCGCGACCCATACCCCGCATTTGGGGGGCCTGGGCAAATTGAGGGGCCCAGTAGTGAGCTATTGTACCTTTCAGCCGAATGTTTTTTTTTAAACTTTTAAAGTTATTTTTTTATGTATTTTTAATAACATTTTACTTTGTTTTATCGAAATTCATTTCTTTTTTTTGTCAAAGATCTTGATCAGATTTAGAAATAGAAAACATATATGTGCTTTTCTTCTATATCCATAATTCTTTATAAAAGTTTTTGAAGGCTGTAATTTCTACTTAAAAAATAAAATGGCATTTTAGTATTTTTGGGGTGCACCTATCAATGGGCGAAAAAGGTGAAACCAAAGGTTCAAAACTTCTTTAATACTATTAATTCCTTCAACCAAAACAGATATGCGCTTTTTTTCTACAGCAATCATTCTTTTTAAAGGGGCCCAGATGAAAGAAATTTTGCAGGCTCTATTTTTTTTTTTTTTTTTTTTTTTTTTTTTTTTTTTTTTTTTTTGTCTTTTTTAGAGCCCCCTATAAAAGGGCGGAAAAGTTAGAGCCCAAGATTCAAAATTTTTCAGCACATTTTTTTTTATTCATTTTTTTAAAAAAAATATGCTTTTTAATCTCACTGATTACCCAATAAGTTTCAAAACTCCCTTCAACCAAATGTGCTTCCTTTCTATAGTCATTATTCTTTTAAAAGGTGCCCAGATGAAAGAAATATTGCACGCTCTTAATACTTTTTTAATTGTCTTTTTTGGGGGCCCCAATAACAGTGAGGAAAAGTTGTAACTCAAGATTCAAAACATTTAGGCCCCATTTTTATTATTCAAATGTTTTAAAAATATGCCTTTTAATCTCTTTGGGGGCCCCAACAAGGTTCAAAGCTTTCTTAATACTATTACTTTTTTTGACCAAAAGATATATGCGCTTTCTTTCTATAGCCAGTATTCTCTTTAAAGCTTCCTAGATGAAAGAAATTTTGCATGCTCTAAATTCTTTTTGAATTGTCTTTTTTAGGGCCCCCTATAAACGTGAGGAAAAGTTGGAGCCTAAGATTCACAACTTTTAGGCCCCATCTTTTTATTCAAATGTTTTAAAAATATACTTTTTAATCTCGTTGGCGGCCCCAATAAGGTTCAAAGCTTCCTTAATACTATTACTTCTTTTGACGAAGACAGATATTTGCTTTTTTTCTATAGCCAGTAAGTCTCTTTATAGGTGCCCAGATGAAAGAAATTTTGCAGTCTTTAAATTCTTTTTGGCCTTTTTTAGGGGCCCCTATAAATGTGAGGTAAAGTTGGAGACCAAGATTCAAAAATTTTAGGCCTCATTTTTTTATTCAAATGTTTTAAAAATATGCTTTTTAATCTCGTTGGGAGCCCCAATAAGGTTCAAAGCTTCCTTAATACTATTACTTCTTTTGACGAAAACAGATATTTGCTTTTTTTTTCTATAGCCAGTAGTCTCTTTATAGGTGCCCAGATGAAAGAAATTTTGCAGTCTTTAAATTCTTTTTGGTCTTTTTTAGGGGCCCCTATAAATGTGAGGTAAAGTTGGAGCCCAAGATTCAAAACTTTTAGGCCTCATTTTTTTATTCAAATGTTTTAAAAATATGCTTTTTAATCTCGTTGGGGGACCCAATAAGATTCAATGCTTTCTTAATACCATTACTTCTTTTGACCAAAACAGATATGCACTTTCTTTCTATAGTTCTTTCTATACTTTATATAGTTTCTTTCATTCTCTTTAAAGGTTCCCAGATGAAAGAAATTTTGCAGGCTCTAAATTCTTTTTGAATTGTCTTTTTTTAAGGCCCCCTATAAACGTGCGGAAAAGCCGAAGATTTAAAACATTTAGGCCCCATTTTTATTATTCAAATGTTTTAAAAATATGCTTTTTTAATTTCGTTGGGGGATACAGTAAGTTTCAGAACTTCCTTAATACTATTACTTCCTTCAACCAAATGTGCTTTTTTTTACAGTCACGATTCTTTTTAAAGGCGCCCAGATGAAAGAAAACTTGCAGGCTCTAAATACTTTTTTAATTGACTTTTTTTGGGCCCCCTATAAAAGTGAGGAAAAGTTGGAACTCAAGATTCAAAACTTTTAGGCCCAATTTTTATTATTCAAATGTTTTAAACACATGTTTTTCAATCTCGTTGGGTACCCCGATAAGGTTAAAAACTTTCTTAATACTATTACTTCGTTTAACCAAAACAAACATGCCCTTTTTTTCTATAGCTACCATTATTTTTAATGGTGCCCAGATGAAAGAAATTTTGCAGGCTCTAAATACTTTGGGGCCCCTCTTAAAAGTGAGCAAAATTCGGAACTCAAGATTCAAAACTTTTAAGCCTAATTTTTTTTTTCAATTGTTCAAAAAATATTTGCTTTGGGGACTACAATAAGCGGGCATCTATGTGCATTGCATATGCCATCTATCCCCTTATGTTCAACCTGTTTCATTTTTAACATTTCATTTCTCTTGGCTCGATAAATTACTTATGTTAACTTTACATAAATTATATTGTGTATTTATTTAATCTACTAGCAGAGCTTCGCCCGCTTCGCTGGTTGCTTTAAAAAAAATTTTTTTTTTTGGAGTTTTCCACTAGGGGCCTTCACTGCCTTCCGCAGCGTAAACCAGTTCCGGATATTCCCGATCCGATCTTGAATCAAACAATCATTTAATAATTGTTTTTTTTTTTTCGATAAATGTGATAGTGTCCAGATAAAAGTGAAATTTTCCAGCATCGTAGCTCACGTTGCTACTGGAAAAAAATTTTTATTTTCCCACTTCAGCCTAATTATGACAGCAGCAAACTCTACTGCATAATTCTTCGGTTTCAGAAAATAAAAGTCAAAAAACTCCGCAAAACGGGGAAAAAATGTAAAAATCTTATAAAAAATTGGGCAAAAATTCAAAAATTGCTGAGAGAAAATTGATTACATCGAACCAAAAGATTGAAACTGGAATGTTAAAAAATTGCCGTTAAAGACAAAAATACGCTAAAAATCACATAAAATGTACGTAAAAAATTCAGAAATTTCTATGGATATATTTTCTATATTGAGCTAAAAGACAGAAACCTGATTCCTTTTAGGGATGTCAAAAATCCGCGCCGCAGATGGCAAAATTTACTATATTCGGATAAAAGATTGAAACTGGGGTCCTTTTACACCCTCTCTCTCAAGAAAAAATAAAGAAATCCGTGAATTGAAGGATATTTTCCGAAACTTTTTTTCGTTCAAACACACGCACACACACAAAAAGCTTTGATTTGATTTGGTCATTTTCAGCAAAAATATAGAAATCTCACCAGTCTAACGTAAAAATTACCTAACATCCTTACTAAATATAAAGATGCATTTTCGTGAAATCAAATCACAGGAGTGTTCCGCCAACTTTGCTGCATTGTACTTTTCCCTACTGGAAACTGAACTTTTACGCATTACTTTTTTCCTTCATAACACGAAGAATTCGCGAATCAAAGATCAAAATTTCTAGATATTTTCCTTTCTAAAGACGAAAATTTCTTCAAATGTGAGATAAAATCTCTTCTAATCACAGGGGGTCTTAAAAAAAAAGAAAAAAAACGTTCGTGAAAAGTTCAAAAATCGCAAAGGACGAAATTTAGTGCATCGGGCTAAAAGACTGAAACCTAATTGCTTTACTAATGTCAAGAAATCATGTCGGAACGCGAAAAAAAGTTAAAAATCACATAAAAAATTTGCGAAATATTTAAAAATCGAAGAAAACTACTTTACTATATTCGGCTAAAATGGAAAGATGGATTGAAAATAGATCCCTTTTATGAAAAAAGCACAAAACTCGAAAAAATACAAAAAATTAAATAAAAAAAAAATCGAATCAAAAAATTTAAAAATCTGTTTCGGGGTGCATAACTTCAGTCATGCAGGTAACCTTCCTGTCAAATTTTGTCCTGAACAGAAAAACATCTGGTCAGACAAGGAAAAACCCTGGACAGACTCTGTCTTTATTATTATCTACTAGCAAACCCGTATTCTTTGCCTACAGAAAGGTGCCTTCTATCCGAAGGTTTTTTTTTCTTTTTAAATTTCAACTTGGGTGACAATTTTAAACTGGAGAAAACCGGAATGTATGAAAACGACATCCCAAAAGTAATTTAAAAAAAAAAAAAATTAGTAAATCTGTACATATATATATATATTTAATAAAAGGCACCAATCCGAACAGGAAAAAAAATTGTTATAAGTGAATATTTTCTGCTTAAAGAAAATCTGTCTGGGGCTACGAGGATGGCATTGTCAAAATGAAGAGAAAATTGAAAATACGAAAACGACTTCCATATTTTTTATTTATTTATTTTGTTTATGAGCAACACTTAACGGTTTATAACATTTGTAAAAGGAATTCAGTTTCAAACTTTTATGCCAAATTTTGTCCTCTGCTGTTTTTAAAATTTTCGAGAATTTTTATGTGATTTTTAGATTTTTTTCACTTTTCTGGTATTTTTCTTTTAAATATTTGTAAAAAAAATAATAAACACGGTTTCAATCTTTTAGCCCAGTAAAGTTTAATCTCTGTGAACTTAGAATTTTTTTATGCAATTTTGGCGTTCTTCGGCGACTTTTTGGACATTTTTTTCCTAAATGGAAGAATTCTCAGTTAAATTTTGCAAGTCCTTTGTTTAAATTCACGTTGTAAAAATATCAAATTTGTTCCTGTAGCAACGAAAACGAAATGCTGAAAATTTAAATTTAATCTAGATCGAAATATAAGAAAATTACAATAATTCAAGGTTCGTATGATTAGAGATTGGAGCGGGACATAGCCCCTATGGGTATACGTTGCCGAAAGCAGTGCAGCCCAACTACAAATTCGTTCAATTTTAAGTTCGTATTGGAAAATCCGACCAGCGAAACTCTGCTGGTGTTGTTATAAAATGTAACTCGGGTGGAAAATTAAATATAGATTTTTCTCTAAAATCTTTGAGGGGGCGGCCCGAAAAATATGTTTTTTTTTTTTGGGGGGGGGGGCTCAGAAGACCTTGCTATGGTCCTGTCTGTCGCGACTGCATCACTATAAATTTGCGAACTATACATAATACCACTAACATAATTTTTTTGCCTCGTGCCATTTTCAATGGGCAAAATATTCTTTTAATTTAGTTTCAAAATATTATAGAGATAACAACATTCTATAACATTTCAACAACAGCTTGAAATCAAATGAAAGCTCACACATTCGTCTTGCAGTTGAATGGAGCATGTTTGATCGCGCCCATCCCCCTCTCCTCGCCTCTCTTTTCTGAGAAGCAAGTGCGGTACATCTCCTTACATTATTCTACTATTTTTGAAAAGTAAAGTGTTAAAATCCCAGTTGATATAAAAGAAAAAAGATTATTTTATTCGGGTCAGCGATCACCCAGCACGATAATTCTAGGTATACAGTCCTGTATATTAAAAAGTTTTCTTTAGAATTCAAATAAATTAGTGTTCAGGCATTACAATGAGTATTTAGGAAAAGACATAAAGTTTCAAAATTCTGTTTTGAAAAATAACAGAGTGACGAGCGAAAAATCACGTCTTGAGTCACAGATGACCCGTAAATCGTCGATAAATCTATCGTTAAACTAATATTGTAAAGAATATGAAACCTTATAAATATATATATTTTTGTAGGTCTTCTTATTTTTAAGTCTTAAAACACATTATTTTTTTCAGAGCAGTTACATTCTTCTGGTGTAAAAAATGAAGCCTCAAGAAGACAAATATATATATATATATATATATATATATATATATTGCAAAGGGCGTTGAGAAATTTCTCTAATTGTTGTTCCTTACCCTGTATTAAAGCTGCTTACGTGTTTAATTTGTCAAACAATGCAATACATTAAAAGAATGTGAACTTATATTTTGAAAAAAAAATTATTTTTTTTTTAATACATACTAATATATCTGCAGAAGTCAAAGATTTTTTAATTCATTTTCTAATGTATATTTATTTTAATTTTTTAGTGGTTTTATGTTTGTATCATCGAATGTTTCACAGATAACTTTTTAAATGCTACTTTATTGAATGATTTTAGTAAAAGACATTATTGACTGAAATGCATTTTTATTAATTTTTTGAGGAAATTTTCTATTACACTATAGGTAATTAATAATGATTATTTCCTTTATCATTTTACATAATGCAGTGCGTTGAGAAATTTAAAGAAAACACTAAGGAATTGGTCACAATATGCAAATTTTTAGCGTGTGTATTTAAAATTGATCGTAGAAACTTTTCTATTAAAATTTCTATATTAAAATTTAACTTACACTTTATTAAAATCTTCTATTTTTTTAAACGTAAATAAGGTGACAGTTAAGAAATTATAAGACCACCTGAGGAAATTAGCATATTATACGACATATGTTTGTATATCGTGAAAGTAATCCCTAGAAGCAAAGGTGCAGGTTTAATTATTGTTATTTACGATATACACTGACGGAAAAAAATCCCAACACCAAAAAAGACTTGTGTAAGATAAACGAAATTTGGTAGGCGTGTTTATACATCTGAAAGATGACATCGATTGAAATTTCGCGCTTCGCGCATAAGTGTGGCGCTAGTGGCGCCACTCAGAACTTGCAGACCAGGTTTACTTTAAATGAGTGCTATAAAGTTCATGGACGTTATTTAGCTTCGAAATGTGTCGTATTGAGTTGATGTTAGCCAAAAATGCCTTTAAAAAGACGAAGAAGCCACTGTCAACTGATCATCGAGTTGGAACGAGGTCACATATTCGGGCTACGAGAAGGAGGATTTTCTTTCCGCGATATTGCAGAAAGACTTGGCCGGAATGTATCCACTGTGCATGATTGTTGGAAGCAGTGGTCAAGGCATGGTACTTCCTCAAGATGACCAGGTTCCAGGCGGCCACGTGGCACTCCTGAGAGGGAAGATCTCCGTATTCGGCTTACGTCTGTAGAGAATCGTACCGCATCTGTGGCATAAATTCGAGCTGCAGTTGGTACCACAGTGACACAACGAACTGTTAGAAATCGGTTACTTCAAGGACAGCTCCGAGCCAGGCGCCCTGTAGCGTGCATTCTACTGACTCCAAGCCATTACCGTTTGCGAAGCCATTCTTGTCAAGCCAGAGCTCATTGGTGAGCGGAGTGGAAATCTGTTGTGTTTCTTTTTCATCAGAAAACACAACAGATCTCCACTCTGTCCTCCTAACTCATATACCAAAAAAAAAATTAAACAGTTAAATTATAGAAAATTTATTTACATTTATTGATCGTATTTTTGTTTTACAAATAAGTCTAATATAACGCAATAAATATAGGGAGCTATAAACATAAAGTCTACTTGAAGATGCATATTACTAGCAGCGGGGCTCATTATTTTTATACTGTTATACTCATGTTTAATGCATGAACAGCGTGAATAATTACATATTTGTACGTCGGAAACATTAAGTTAGTAGATTTCTGTTGTATAGTTTAATTACCCAGTGGCAGCATAAGAAGAGGATTTCAAGAAGTTAACCACTAGATTTCAAGTCATGAGCGACTCGAACAAATCAATCGCATACAACATTTTATATGAGTTGTTTATAAATTCCTTAACTTGAACTGTACTGAATTTTAAAATATGTATATTACAAAGCTTAAATTAAGATAAACCATTAAGTCATCAAATTAAACGTGTCTTCTCCCATGTAATCTAGATAATCTTAATGCTTAAACAATTAAAATATGTCCCTGGGGAGAGACTGTGGTGTATTAAAAGAATAAATCTAATGTATAAACTAAATTACTAAATGACAGCATAATCAGAAAACAGCCTTAATAAACTTTAAATGATTCAGACTACATAATACCTGTAGTAGCTAAAAGTTAATATCTAATAGACGCGTCACTATTTATATCAATGATACTTACTAAAATTTCCGTAAGAACCAAATGCTGTTAGAAGAATCAAAATAGAAGTAAGTTCGAAGGGCTTTTTTACGATATTGTAATGGAAAATTGGATATATTAAAGTACTATTACATATTTATTCTTAATAAATAAGAAATAGGTTTAACTAATATTAACCATGTAATATTTACTGTTTTTTTTTTTCACTTTCTGTACTAGGAATGATATCTCCTAGAAGTTTGTTTTCAGTAGTTTAAAGGGAATTTTTACCTTAATAAAATTTAAGCTTAATATGTGGCATGTATTACTATCTGTATCTATTATGTACAGCTGTACAAAATAATTAAGCTGTTTTTCAAACTACTGGTAGAAATTGCTAAATTTGGATTTTCAATTTAAACTACACTTTCATAATAGCAAATATTTACAATATATGCAAATCTATATATATATTTTTAACCTGCAGGGTGCACAACGAATTTGAGTACTTTTACCTCCTATGGACGATAATTGCTGAAAGTTTTTTGAAAAATTTTTTAAGCGTTTTCTGAAATGTTTATTATAGTCCTTACCTTTATGATTACCTTTGTACGTATTGTATTTACATTTGTAAACCGCGACGTTTCGATAAAGTATTCTGGAAATGTTGTAAAGGTTTTCATATTCTATGTTTCATGCATGGTTTTTCTTTAATTCTTCGATCAGCAGAATATCTCTGATTATCATAACACATGTGACCCCTATCAATAAATTTATTTGTTGGATAATATTGTTTTTCTTCATTTAAATAAATGTAATATTCTTTCTTAAAACTTCCATGAAATCTTTTGTTTTTAATTTCATTTGGTTCCTCAATATTTATCTCTTCTCTTAGGTATCTAGTTTTATGGCATCTTTTAACTTTTATCATTTATTTTTTATTAACACTTTTGCTGAGTGACATGAGTAAATTTTATTAGTTTTCACGATGCGTGCTAAATTTACCATGAAATTATTTCTCGATCTATTTTTATTTGAGAAATTAACACTTGTTTTTCGCTCACTTGAATAATCTATCACGTCTTATTTTCTTCTTACTATACAAATAATAGAATAATTTAATTTTGTAAGAGATTTTATCACAGTTCCAATTAACAATACGTAAAAATATTTGCGTTAAACAGCAATTTCTATCCCCAGATATGCTATTTCTTTCGGCCAGTAATTAAAGTGTCGTCTCGAAAAAATAACGTTCAGTTAAGGAAGCCAGCCGTAACATAAAGATGAGTGTCATTGTATCTGTATTGCAACATTTTAAACTTCTAAGCATCGCACATTGTCAATTTTTATACCATCGTATAGGAGAAAAAATTACTTTAAATTGCAATTTGTTCGAAAATTGTATCTCAATTTATTTTTGAGATATTAATTCTTTTGTAGTTTTTATCCATATTTCTTTAATTTTGGAAACCTCAATCGCTGTAGAAAATAAAGGAAAAATAGTTAAAAAATAGTAATTATATCTTTTAGTTTCCGTTTTCACATATCAGCTGAAAAAATGTAATTAAAATACGTGGTATTTCAAAAAAATATAAATGTGTGATTTCTACTAAAATATTGAGCTATTATAAACTATATTTTATTTTAAGTATCTGCAGGGGGATTCAAAAAAGATGGGAAAATTTTTAAGAGGTGATTGTACGCACCCAAACAAACATTTTGTATCAAAGAATGCATGGGCAAAAACTAAACGTAAAAAAGTTAGAGGGCGCCAAAAGTTATGTTCATATACGAGGCAAAATCACACAATGAACGATTAAGTTAAGTTACGAAAACAAATTTAATGGCATTTGATTACAATAAGTGGTCAAAACAGAAAGCTGCATTCCTGTTGTGAGTTACCACGCTGCGAGTAATAATTGCAGGTTATGGGAAGAAGAAGAGCTGGTATTCAAATTTTCGTTACATTTCATAGATAAAAGCCCCTGATACGAGAGTGCAATTGTCAATCTCTGTAGTAACGCATCTGAAGATGTTGCCCTTCTCTAATAAGGAAAAAGACGATATGCATTTTGTTTACGGAGCTGCAAATGGAAGTAGCGTAGAAGCTCAACGGTTCTACGGAGAGCGATTTCCCAACAGGCGGTTGCCCAATCCGAAAACATTTGAACGCTTGCATCGACAGTTGTGCGAGACGGGTTCCTTTGTTGCATCCCGGTTGGATGCAGGTCGTCCAAAGAGGGATGTTATGGTGGAAGAAGCCATTTTGGATATGCTGGCTGATGAGACAAGTACAAGTACACGAGCAGTGAATAGAGGATTACAGATATCGCAATCCAGCACATGGCGAGTACTCCATGATGAACGTTTGCACCCTTGTCATGTTCAACGAATCCAGGCACTGAGACAAAGCGATTATCCTCGTCGTGTGGAGTTTGCCCGCTGGTTTCTGCAGCAGAATGCTGTAAATCCAAATTTTATTTCAACAGTTCTTTTCACGGATCGCGTGAGGGTGCATTTAACACCCACAATTTAGCATGTGTGGGCAGAAGTAAATCCGCATGCCACTTATCCTCATTCGCATCAGCAACGTTTTTCTATAAATGTTTGGGCAGGAATAATCGGAGACCACTTACTCGGCCCTCATCTTCTGCCAAAACACCTTGATGTAAATGACTACCTCGTGTTTCTGCAACATGTGCTACCAGACATGTTGAACGAAGTTCGTCCACACATCCGGCAGGTAATGTGGTTTCAACAAGATTGGTGGTGGCACCAGCTCATTACGCACGAGCAGTGCGAAACTATCTGGACGTAACCTTTCCAAACAAATGGATTGGTATAGGTGGTCCTGTAGCTTGGTCACCGTGCTAGCCAGATCTTTCATGTCTCGATTTTTTTGTGGGAACAGCTAAAGGCTCTTGTGTATGAGACTCCCATTGAATCCGCAGAAGAACATGCCGACAAGCTTTCGGCTGCTGTAGAGGAAGTTCGCGATATGCCTGGTGTGTTTCAGAAAATTCGCCAGTATGTTCTTCGCTGTTGTACTGCGAGCATAACAGCCCTCATAGCATAGATGGTCACGGTGACGTCGTTGTGACGTCACTGTAAGTCACTGTGGTCACGTCACATCTGTGACCAAAATGCCACCACTCAGTGATGTCACATTGTGACTGAGATGTGAACTTCTTAGAAAACTTTAAAAAATTACGAAAATTCTTCAAAACATGTTATTTACTGTAAAATTATGTTTTTCTGGCAATTAAAAAAAAATTGTGAGGTCACTGTTATGTCACTGCTATGTAACGTACGTCACGTCACATATGTGACAAAAAACCCACCATATTGTAAGTCACAGTGTGACAAAAATATTAACTTCAAAAATCTTTGAAAATGAAGAGAAATATTTTAAACAGTCACGAGTTACATGGCATAAGGAATAAAATATATTAGTGGATAGCAAATGGTAAATTCTGTCACTAAAGGGGAGGGGGGGGGCATAATAAATAAAGTGCACGATACAAGCATTAATAAACTAAATTTTCAGGCTATATTTTATCAATTTGATATCTAAGATAGTGAGTGTATACTTTTTCATGATTTCAATTTTATCTAGCATTTGGATAATATATTTAGAATTAGGAATATTAAATTTATACACTTTACATATTTAGTTTGGTGGGAGGAAAATTATTTATTTATTTCTTTTTTTACCGACCAGGATTATTCGAAACACTTCTGTGGTTTCAAAATAAAAAATTTCTATTACAGTTAAATCTGCACCTTTTAATGAGCACGTAGAAAGAGTCTTCAGAGTTTAGTCATCTATGCATTTGTTGCTTTAGAATATTTTTATAATTTGTATTCAAGTCATAAATTCTACTTCTTTCAGACTTTTTAAATAAAATTAGCATTTACCGAAAATAAAAGAAATATACAAAATTTGTGCAAAACAAACTTTACTTTAAAAAAAAAAGAAAAAAAAGGGGGGGGGGGCTCGTTATTACCATTAAATTTATTTTTACACCTTTTGAAAATTTAAACAATGGTATATCTAATAAACTCTAATTATGAATATTATTATTATAATTATTTAGAAAAAAGGAACTTTACAATACATTTTAACTTGTATTATTTGGTACGGATAAAAAGAAAAAGGTTAAATACATTGGACATTTCTTCAAATACAAAATTTTAATTAACCATACTTTCAGAAAATTACTGCGCATCCAAGTTTCATATCTCTTGCATGCAAAAACAAATAATCTGTACCAGACCATCTGCTTGAAAATCGTCTGCCCACAAAAAAATAAACATGAGAAGACGCGGGAAATAAATAGTTCACTGTTTTTAGAACATCACCTTCACCACGTCTACAACACTTTAAGATAAGGAAATGACCATTTTAGGATACACGGATATTAATAGAACGTATATGTAAGTTTTATTTAATTTAAATATTTTGTTCCTGATTTGTATATTATGAGTTAAATAGTTTTATGTTATATTTGTAAGAGACTGATCTTTAACTGTCAGAAGCTATATTTTCAAATTCGATAACTGTAAAGAAAAATATCTTAATCTGCCATCGCTTGAAAAAAAAAAAAAACTGCGCAGAGACTGTGCATGCCTACATTCATACTGGAATTAATATAAACATTAATTTACTCTTACTTGAGATTGAAAATGTATGGAACAACAATGATTTGGAATTATTTTATCGGCTTCTTACTATTTTTTGATTACTAACACTTATAGTTATTATTATTTTGGGGTTAAATATGAAGTTCGATTATCATGAGATTACGAAACTGTTTCAGGCTAGAAATTAACATTGTACTGGGAAAATGTATTTTTACATATTACAGTAGGGAAACATTTGAAAGAATTTTCTTTTAGTGCTAATAATATTTTAAGTTATCTTTCAAAATCCTAAATCTTCAAACCAATGTTTTCAGATTTAACATTTGCCGAAATTATAAAATAATAGGAATTCCTTATACCACATGGAAATATTTTTGAGATATTGTTAAATCTAATAATGCATTTAATTTATCTATTGAGTTTGCTGTTGTTTAATAGTACAATTATAAATACTAATTATTATTTTTAGTGTTTTTCAAATTGGTATATTTATTTTTTTAAATTGTATGTAAGCATTTTTTCTGTTTGTGATTTTAATCAAACATTTAATTATAGACATTCTGAATTGGTTATTAAATTTTCTTCAATTGTAAATTTATTTTCTACGTTTATGATACGCGTAATTATTGGCACTAAAAAGTAAAATATGATATTTAAGCATTGAAACAAAGTGTTTTTCATGCCTGATGGGAAGTTATAGATTAAACTGCTTTAGTATATATTTTTTAAAAGTTCATATAATACAGGATACATAATATAGGACACAAGTTGAAAAGTGCTTATGTCTTCGGTTTGTCTGTCCGTCTAGCAGTCTGTCCGCACTCTAACTCCCGAAAACATACTCGGATTGCCCTGAAATTTTTGGATGTTATTGACGTTTACCAAAGCACGGTACCTATTTGTAATGAAGTTTGTAGCATGCTTTGTTCATTTACAGGGACAGCCAAAAGTTTTCCGTTACATTACAGCCTATGGGAAAAAATCGTTTCAAATTATTTTTTATGATTTTACGCACGCTTTCAAACAGAATAAAATTTATATGCATTTATGAAGTGCACTAAAATATGCATTCTGTTGACTATGCGATGCAAAGAATAGTTATTGTTCATTTACAGGGCTAAAAAAGGAATTCAAATACATAATGATATAGGGGTGGTGGGAATTGTTTGCGGCATACTTTAATTATGTTAATCTATTTCATATATAATGAAATTGATATATGTCGCTGAGGTTTACATACTATAAATTATTTCATGTATAATACGAATAATACGTATATAGCATTTACAGGGACACACAAAATATTTCAGATACTATATTGTATCCGAAGTACTGTTCATTAGCGATGATTGCTGGAAAGGTATTTTTAATTATGATATGCGCTTTTATGATTCACTATATTTATGCATAGTATATGGTGTATATAAATGCTATAATTCCTATACAAGGCTACACAAAAGTATTCGTAAGGATTACTGGGTATGGGCGCAAATTGCTTAAAGGTTGTTTTTAAAGGAGTTATGCATTTTTTTGCTGAACTGCATTTAATTTACCAAGAAATGTTTGTAGAATATAGATAAAATGATATACAGGGTCACGTAAAGAATTGGATACATGGCCGTCTATAAATTATAATTTCTGGAAATGTGATTTCAGCAGTTTTAAGAGTGTCTTAGTTTGAATTAAATTTTAACTAAATAGTGGCGTGTAATAAAGATTCTAGGTAAACTACAGGGTTGTACAAAAGTATTCAAGTATGTTTCCATACATTAGTATAAATTGCTGAAAAAGAATTTCAACCTGTTAGGCGTTTTCTTGCTAAACTAGATTTTCCCATTATATACAGTACCGGACCTCAAATCCGGAATCCTAAAATCCGGACGACCCAAAATCCGGAATGGAAAAAAGAAAACTGAAATTCCGCGATGATCTCGTATAAATATTTCGTAAAAATGTCCATAGATGGCGCTACGTGCGCGCGTAACACAGTGCCGAGCCAAACTAGACTCAGCAATTTTATTTTATTGCAATGTTTTTCATTCACTAGTTTTAATCCAAATTTTCTAACAGAATTATCGTAGTTAGTGTGTGCACACATTGTAAATTTATTTTAAAAAGAAACCCTTTTCTTCATTTATATAGAAAAAATAAAAAGAATAAATAAATAACCACAAGAAAGAACTATTTTTAAAAAGGTTCGTAGAATATATTTATAATATTTATATGTAAAAATATTTTACAACGCCCTCCCTCCACTTTTAATATGTTCAACAAATTTCATTTTTCGAAAAAATTCTGTTTGTAAGCACCGTACCAAAAAATTCTTTTCTTTAACTCAAAGAGAAAAAAAAAATCTATGCAAAGTTCCTTTCTCCATAACAAAACAAGCTGTCCACCGAAAGCGATCACATTATGATAACGTTGACTTTCCACTTCACGCAGTTAAATAAACATGTTGAATAAGCAAAACAAACAGCGGATAGATATGTCGTTTTTCTTTACTTTCTTTTCATCTAGTGGCCTTTTTTTTTAGAGGTACCCTAGCTTTCTAATAACTTATCATAATTTAATAAAAAATTTGTTACACGAGCTGATTCACTATTATTGTAACTTGCTGAAAATTTGAAAGAAATTCGTCAATTAGCCTAATTCGGTTCTCGCAAACAACGATGTATTTTCATTTTCTAAAAAATGTTTTTATGTTCCTAATAATGTGCAGACTTGTATAAAACCAAAAACTTTCTGCGCACATAAATATTGGGTCAAAAATTTTCTGCAAATTAATTTAATGTTTAATAAAATAACGTGTTATGCTACTTTGACGGTATGAATTTTAAACAGTAGTTTCAAAATAATTACGAAAATATTATAATTAAATATAATAAATAATTTAATTTAATTTAAAATGCATTAATATTAATTACAGAATAATTATGTTGACTAAAAAATTATAAAGCTAAAAATCCGTGATAAGAAGGGGTGAATTCTTGTCAGTTATTTTGTCAATGCATTTAGAAACAGCCCAATCCTTAATATTTTGACCTCTTCTCACAAAATGCAATAATGGACATTGCTTCTGAAACAATTGAATCGCATTTTGTAAGGAGAGGTCCATTCATGGGTATCATCATTAAAGAGACAGATGATTCTTTATTGCGGTATTTTCACGAAATTCTAATTTTTTCCACGATCATTTAGCGAAATTTTCGATTTTCCGCGACATTTGCGGGTTTTTTCGCGCTTCTTTGACGACATTTGCGCTTTTTTTCTCTTATCCTTTGACGAAATTTGCATTTTCGCGATCTTTTGACGAAATTCAAGCTTTTTTCGCGTTCTTTTGACGAAATTCGCGCTTTTTTCGTGATATTTTTGACGAAATTCGCGTTTTTTCGCGATCCTTTAACGAAATTAATTTTTTTCCGCAGTTCTTTGACGAAATTTGCATTTTTTCGCAATCTTTTGACAAAATTCGTGCTTTTCCGCTATGCTTTTGCGAAATTTGTTTTTTTTACGTATTTTTGGATGAAATTTGTTTTTTTCGCGATCCTTTGACGATATTCGCGTTTTTTCTGTGGCCTTTTGAGGAAATTCGTGTTTCTTTCGCGATTCTTTGACGAAACGCGCGCTTTTTCCGCGACCCTTTTACGAAATCTGTGTCTCTTTCTCGATCCTTTAACGAAATTAGTTTTTTTCCGCGATTATTTTACGAAATTTGCGTTTTTTTCACAAACCTTTGACAAAATTCGCGCATTTCCCTCTATGCTTTTACGAAATTCGCTCTTTTTCCGCTATGCTTTTACGAAATTCGTTTTTTATCCTGCGCTTCTTTGACGTAATTTGCATTTTTTCTGCGATTCCTTGATAAAAGAATACTTTTTTCCCACGATTCTTTAAAGAAATTCGCGTTTTCTCCGCGGTCCTTAAATGAAATTCGCGTTTTTTCCGCGATGTTTTGACAAAAGTGGGTATTTTTTCTGCGAACGATTGACGGAATTGGTTTATTTTTGGCGACCATTTGTTGAAATCCGCAATATATTTCAGTGATATTTTTTATATCTGAATTTTTGGACTGACCGCCGATTTGTTTTAATTTTCGGGACCGAATGTCTTAAATTTTCGGAAAATTCGGAACAGAATCACCCCTGTCAAACAATAAATAAATCGTACATAAAATTGGGGAACATTTTTAATTTTTCGGTATTAAAGAACAAAATTTACTTTTTTTTTTCTCTCTAAGAAATTTTCCGCAAAGTTCCGAACTTTGCGGAAAATTTTCCGCGCACGGCGTGCGTCTATATTATACAACTCTGATAATGTGATGTGCAGGATTAAAAAAATTCTTATCCTTATTTTAAATTATTTTTTTTTAATTTATGTTTATGTTTGTTTACTTATACCCCATATGGCAATCCGCGATATAGATTCCTAGGCCTAACTCGCGAGTAACAACTCATTTTCTAAAAAATGCTTTAATATTTCTAAAAATATGCAGTAATAGTATTTTTTTTAACTTATTTTTATTTTGAATTACTTTTTGTAATTTGTATTTTTGGTTTTATTTACACTAAGCCTAACATGGCAATTCGCGGTATAGATTGCTTCGTGGCATGTAAAATTTTGCCAAGGGCATGTACTGAATCTGTTTATTTATTGTTTTGGTTGAGGACCTAAAATCCGGAAAATTCCGAAATCCGGAACGGTCGCGGTCCCGACCAGTCCGGATTTGAGGTCCGGTACTGTAGTATATATACACTTAAAAAAATGGGAAGTCAAAATTGAGTAAAAAGAACTCAATTTTAAATGCGTCACATACTCAAAATAGCTCCGATCCAAATGTACTCAAAGTTGATAAACACATGTACTCATTTTTTATTCATTGGTTGTGATCAAATATGAATCGTTATGTACTGCTCCCCCCCCCCCCCCCAAAAAAAAAAAAGAAAAACCTAAATTTAAAGTAAAAATGTACTGACATTTATTTCCCGTTCAAAGTTCTTAACAAGAAATGTTTAATTGATTATTTATTAAGAAAAATAGCAAAATTCTTAACAAGATACTCAAATCGAATATTTTTATGACAAGAGCATTATTTCCAAGCACTTTTAAATTATTTTTAAAATGCTGTGCATAATTTAATATTTACATTAATAAACATCATTTATGCCGCCATAAATGAAATGAACCATTACAGGGTACAAAACTATTCGTTTGTTTGGGTTTGATAACATGTGATGTTTCAAAATAGAGAAAGCATGTGTTCATTTTTGATCCAAAAATAATCAATTCGATATGAGTACGTCGGTTTACTTATTTTTGAGTACTTCATTTTTCTCAGTGTATCAACCTACAGATCAAATACAGGGCTGTTCAAAAGAATTGGAAAAATTATTTGGCTATGGACGGTAACTGCTGAAATCAATTTTTCAAATGTTTTATGAATTTTCCAAAATGTTTACTTAGTTATCTTATTTACGTCATTTCCATAAATTACGATGTCTTGTTAAAGCATTCAGAAAGTGTTGGAAAGTATTTTATAATCTATGATTAACGCATGATTTTTCTTACTCGTTTTTTTTTTTCTATTTCCCAGATCAGTCTTTTCCTATAAAACATATCAAATCTATTTAGCTCATATTCACAAAATACAATATACACGAGAATAAAAAAATTAAATAAATAGTGCTTATCATGCCGCTCTATAAATAATAGTTGTATTAATATCCGTTAGTCTCCATGTTCGTATTTAATAAAGCAATGACAAATCACAACAAAATAAAAAATTTACACATTCTAAATATCAAGCTTGAACTCAATATCAAGCATAGAACTTAATATCAAGCATAGAACTGAATAAAAAAGTATGTCAGTTGATAAGCATTGTTTTTTAAGTGGAAAAATTTAAAAATGTTTTAGAAGAATAGGACTCCAAAATAGCGATATTTTGCTAAAAAGTACGGTAAAAAGATAAGATTTTGTATTTACAGCAAAAGGTTATTTCAAAATTCATCGCTGCATTAATACTTAGAAATTTTTCCAGAGAGAATCCTTCGCCTTATATACAATATTTCAAATGAAAATCAAATATCAAATTAATTGCTTAAAAGGCGCAAAGACCAACATAGTGAAAAAGATTCCATGTCGGGACTCGAACCCGGGCCATCAGTTTAGCACACTGACATTCTAACGACTAAACCACATGGAACGACTCCCAGTCTGTAAAATTTCTCACTATTACAGGTTGGCAAGGCTACAAACGCAGCACAAGATGGAATATTTATCGTGAGCCACCGACATGGGGTAAACACGAAACTTAATGAAATCCAGCATCGATTGAAACTATATTAATAATTGGAAAATTTTCCAGGGAGAAACATTCGCCTTGCATACAACATTTCAAATTAAAATTGCCTTTTAAGCAATTAATTTGAAATTTGATTTTCATTTGAAATATTGTATGCAAGGCGAATGGTTCTCTCTGGAAAAATTTCCAAGTATTAATATAATTTCAATCGATGCTGGATTTAATTAAGTTTCGTGTTTGCATCATGTTGGTGGCTCACGCTAAATATTCCATCTTGTGCTGAGTTTGTAGCCTCGCCATCATGTAATAGTGAGAAATTTTCCAGCCTGGGCATCGTTCAATGAGATTTAGTCGGTAGAATGTCAGTGCGCTGTACTAATGGCCCGGGTTCGAGTCCCAGCATGGAATCTTTTTCACTATTTGCGTCTTTTAAGCAATTAATTTGAAATTTGATTTTCATTTGAAATCACAGTGTTTATGACAAGTTCGTCACAAATGACACATATTTCACAAATTGGTCACAGTGTGACTTCAAAGCATTGTCGCTTTCGTCACAGGTTCGTCACAAAGTTAATGCCAAAATAGTCACAAATGACACACTTTTCACAAATTTGTCACACCGTGACTTCACAGAGTGGTCACAATGTGACGTCACAAACGACCTCTAAAACGGCCATAACGACCTCGCATTCTAGTCACTATGACGTCACATCGACGTCACGTGACGTCACATCGACGGTCACAAAATCACAGTGTGACTTCACAACGACGTCGCCGTGACGTCACCATGCCTTACGGGAGCTGCCGGTCAATGTTTTGAGCACTTATTGTAGTCAAATGCCATTAAATTTCTTTTCGTAACGTAACTTAATCGTTCATTGTGTGTTTTTCCCTCGTATAAGAACATAACTTTTGGTGCCCTCTAACTTTTTTACGTTTAGTTTTCGATCATGCATTCTTTGATACAAAATGGTTGTTTGAGTGTGTCACCACTTAAAATTTTTCTCATCTTTTTTGAATCACCCTGTATTGATATTTACAAATACATTAAAAATTGGACATATTTTATATTATAATTATTAATATTATATTAATATTATATTAAGATAAACCTGGATAAATACTACACAGAATGGTTTGAATATATTTAAAATGTTTGTATTATTTTTAATTCATTTCACAAAAAGAAATATGTTTTTGGCTGTTGTGTATGTTATTAAGCATGTATGTGTATATATGTATGTGTATGTATGTGTATATATATTCCAAAATACTCGAATTGATTAGAATGAAACATTTTATACTAAAATTCTTGTAAACCACAGTTAAGGGGTCTCAGGACTCTTAAAGATTTAAAATTTTTGAAATTTTAATTTTTTTTTTTAGATGTTAAACTCCTATCTTTTCTGAACATTTTTATATAATTGTTTCCTTGAAATTCCTATTAGAACTGAAGTTATGGCTTTTAAATTTATACACGTTCGATAGCTGAAGCGTCGTTTTGGAAACTTTGAAGCCATTTTTCTCCAAATGACGTTTTTGGGCATAACGCGCACGATATCTCAAAAACGTATGAATATTTTTTCATGAAATTCTC
Organism: Maratus speciosus; assembly: GCA_963932465.1. Lineage (NCBI taxonomy): Eukaryota > Metazoa > Arthropoda > Arachnida > Araneae > Salticidae > Maratus > Maratus speciosus. The sequence continues at coordinate 372,663,501 of OZ010788.1, read as the reverse complement.
AAAACATATGTTTCATGTTAGTTTGTATAAACTGAACCTAAAATTTCCGTTTTATGGTTCAAAACAATATTTTTTAGGTGATTATACTGTTGAAATTTTCTTAATTTTGCATTAGCTAAATGCAACTTTGTATTAAAAATATAAAAAAAGCTTTAAATATAAATTTATTTAGGTTCGGGGTAATTATTATAATCTGAAGTATAAGTAGGCACCAAAATTTTCATTCCAGTTGCAACACTTATTTTGTAATCGTGCGCGTAAGCTGTTATGCCGATTTATTGCTCATCAAATGTTTAACAGTTTGGAGGCCCCTGTAAATGCTAATTCTGCAACTTATAATTTTTTAAATGCATGAAATGAAAGAACATACTTATATATCTTATTCCAATTAAAATTGTGTCTTAAAATCAAATACATTTTAAGATATTAAATGTTGAAAATGGTCTTTTTTTTCATTTTTTCCAATTTTAAGAGTCCAGAGACCCCTTAAAGATAATCATCGTCCATAGTTTTTCTTCTACATAGATATGTCAAAAAAGTTAATATATAATTGTCAATGGCTTGTGAAAATTGATCGAAGCTAGTTTTATTCATAAAATAGTAAGTAGCGATATACAAGTAGGGGCACTAAATGCCTACGAATTTTCCGAAATTTGGGGAAGGATGTTACATACTTAACAACATAAATGCGTTTTAGATTAATAAAAAAAAACCTTTTTAAATTTAAATTAGCAAAAAGCTTTAATTTTATAATTGCAAAAGTTTTAAATTTGAATTACATTATAAAATTTGGCCACCTTATTTTAAAATAACAACATTTCAGTAGGTGGAAGGATTTTAAAGAAAAGCTCAGAAATCTGACTGCCGTAAAGCTTATATTTGTTGATTTATCTCGCTTATGCAATTGTTTTTGTTTAGGGAATTATTGCAGTGTTCTGGAATATAGTTTTCTGAAGCGTGGATAAAAACATCCAATTTGAGTATGCAAAAGATACGTATGTCAACTCTCTCTTGTTTATAAAAACACCTTGCTGGTAACAGTGTAACAGCGTAAAATTAATTGAATTGGATAAGAAAGTAATGTCATAAAAACCCGTCTTTTGCAAAACCAGTCACGCTAAAATACATCGTCTGGCAATCAATTTTAAAAATGCAATGTTAATAACAGAAGAGCAAGAGATCGTAAATTAAGAAATATTCACACGAAATTGGTTTCCTTTTAAAAATAAAAGTCATTAAGATCCCGAATAATATACTAGTTTAAAATGTAGGCATTTGTTTTTAAACTCATCAAGAAGTACATTATTAATATGTACTAATTCATAGGCAAATCTTATACGAGGCAAAAACACACAATGAACGATTAAGTTAGGTTACGAAAACAAATTTAATGGCATTTGATTACAATAAGAGATCAAAACATTGACCGGCAGCTGTTATGCACGCAGTACAACGGCGAAGAACAGATTGGCGAATTTTCTGAAACACACCAGTCACCACCTCGCTCGCCAGATCTTTCATGTATCGATTTTTTTGTGGGGACAGCTAAAGGCTCTTGTGTATGAAACTCCCATTGAATCCGCAGAAGAACTTGTCGCCAAGCTTTCGGCTGCTGTAGGGGAAGTTCGCGATATGCCTGGTGTGTTTCAGAAATTTCGCCAATCTGTTCTTCGCCGTTGTACCGCGTGCATAATAGCTGCCGGTCACTGTTTTGAGCACTTATTGTAATCAAATGCCATTAAATTTCTTTTCGTAACTTAACTTAATCGTTCATTGTGTGTTTTTGCCTCGTATAAGAACATAACTTTTGGCGCCCTCTAACTTTTTTACGTTTAGTTTTTGACTACGCATTCTTTGATACAAAATGTTTGTTTGGGTGTGTACTATCACCTCTTAAAATTTTCCCCCTCTTTTTTGAATCACCCTGTATATTAAAGTTACAAACAAATGAAGGCATATGAATCATTAGATAACCGATTTTTTATGTCAAGTTTATTGTATTACGACATCGATTTTTGTATTATTCAGTGATAGTGGCGCCATATGTGTACATTTGTGTAGATTTTGTTTAAAGACTGGATCGTAAATGTGGAATTCTTTATTGGATGCGAGTGACGTCATTTTGTTTAAAATAAAATCGTATGTTTTATGTATTAAAACTGAAATATACTTTGCACTATCTATATTTACATACATATATGTTTTTCATCGGTTGCGGCGCTGAATTCTGAAAAAAGCATAATTATTTTTTCCCGTAATTCATTCTTCACCTATCGCCAAATTTAGCTTGTTGATCACATTCATTACTATGATTATTTCATGTGCAACAGACTGTAAAACATACAATTTTGTAGCTGTAAGAAAACCATCAATGTAGAAATCATATGAAAATACTCATTAGAATAGCGGTTCCCAAACATTAATGATAAGTGACCCATGTTAAAGTAAAAAAAAATTTCGCTACCCACATAATATAATGGTGTATATCATTATGGGAATTGTTGTATAATCTCCATAACCTATCACTAATCCTATCTTACGAAAAGGCACATTTTTTTACAAAGGATACACTATCAACAAAAACAAGGATTGGTAATCCCACTGTGTGTAAGTGGAATAACATTTAAAACAACGCTCAAACTACAAAGATAAATAAAAATACGTTTAACAATTATCAAAACATAATTTTGAAACTCTGGATTGATTTCCATGTATTAATATAATTTTATAATGACGGAGATTTCTGTCACAGGTGCTTATCGATGAGAGCATCTATATGAAGGTTAAAATTGGTTAATTTTAAGTTTAAGTAACTTTCTAAAGGAGATTTGTTTCTGTATTTGTTTTCCAAAAGCAAAGTAGAAAAAGCATGTTTACGCAATTATGTCGTGTTGAAGACCATCAAGGACCTCAAAAATAATTTAGATATTTCTGGATATTCTGCTCCCATATTCATCTAGAATGATAAGAATTATCCCTTGAAATAATTTTTTCTATGGCATTTGTTACAAATTTTAAACGCATGAAATAAAAGATATATTTTTGCAACGAACCTGGATTGCTCCGTGTCCCACAAAAACACCCGCCGCGACCCACCAATGTGTCGTAACCCATAAGTTGGGATCGGCTGCGTTATGATACGCAGCTACTTCGCCAGTACCATATAATTAAACATTATCAAAAGATTATTTTTTTAACCCAGTCATTTACAGAACTTTTATATCTTGTTTGGTTTAAATGTGATCACGCATCAAAATATTTACTACACTTCCAGCAATTTAAATTATTCTTTACTGTTTGTTAGGGTTAAGTTTACTTTTAGCTGCATCCGTATTAAAGTTGTCTTTAAGTCAATGAGTATAGGGATATTATCGATTGTAATTTCAATGATTTTGAGCAGTAAATGGCAGAGACTGTCAGTTTAACTGTAATTTCAATAATTGTAACCGCGTATCTTAAAACTTCCAAAGAATATTTTTCAAATTCATTTTTCCTGCAGTATTGCTCTTTTCTTTTGTTTCTTGGTTTATAACATCCTTTAAATTTATCTTGATCTGTTTTGATTTTCTGACATGTAAATTTTATGAGTTTCAATGCTATTGAAGATCGCGCCATGAAGTCAAAATTTCCTTCTTGTACGATACGAATTTTTAGATATATTCCCCTGGGTTCAAGTTAAATTACTTAAGAGGACAATGTTTTGCATAATCATTCTTATTTACTATATGACCTGGTTCTCTTAATAAAATGTTTAAATTTCTAATGGTAGTAGGCTTAATAAATGCAAGATCCACTCTTCTTTTAGAACATTCATTCTTGCGGTTTGCCTTTTAAAAATGTCAAGTACACATTAATATCACATATTCCATCAAATTGTGTTACTTTTTTTTTTTTTTTTTTTTTTTTTTTTTTTATAATATTGCTTATAAGAACCAGATGCCAAATAATCGCAGTTGAATTTTCCAGTTTAATTTGAAGCTCTAGATTGTATAATTCAAATTTTCTAGCTTATTCAGCTTGTTGTTTTCATTCTTCCCTTTCCCTTTATACTTCGCTTTACCCTTTGTCCGTTTTTTAACAATCCTATCTATAATGAAACCTTCCTTAAAACGTTCGGACTCCCTTGCTCCGTTGGGTTTTGAGACAAACGTATCAAACTTAACATACGTTTAAAAATATTAAGTGACATAACTAACTTTATTATTATTTTAGAATTTTAATGATATTGATTGGTTAAAGTATCGGCCGGTTGTCGGCAAAAGTAGCGCAATAGGCAACTAATGTTCATGGTCTACTAACAGCCTGAGTATTATTTCACTCAGTTCGAAAAATTCAGTTCACATAACTACGTGTATGCGTATTCTTTTTTTTAAATAAAATTTCGAAGTTGCACGTATCTTTTTTGGACACCCTGTATGTGAGTGATTATACGGGTTGTCCACTCTCAATGATGTCCAAACAAATAGTTTATTAAATTAGTCCAGTTAAACCAATTAGTCCAATGGTTAATTCCTAAACCGTTAGTCTCAGACATATAATTCCAATTGCCAAAATGTGTTAAATGATGTAAAGAAATATTTTAAAGGCGATTTGAATAAAAAAAAAGAAAAAAAAACATTTCTTAAAACAAATACGAAATTTAAATTTGCATACGGTCCACCGGTCCAATAAGTTACATTTAGTAAAATTTGCCTATTACAATGACAAGTAAGACAAAAAGGTCCTGTTATTCTATGATTAAAATTTACCGAGTAATTGCTGTTTAATGTTGGAAAAAAAAATTTCTGCAAATTAGTGGTCATTCACATATTTAGTAGAAATATAATTTCGTCAGATATATAAAAAAAATGGTTGAGAGTATAAGTAACATTGCGATATAAACTTGAAATCTTAAATCATTCTGACATATTAATGCAAAATATATAATTTGTAATAAACATATAAGAAGAAAAAAAAGAATTTTTTATTAAATAATATGATAAAAATTAACAGCCTCAATTCGTTACAAAATGATAGATATTTAAAAATGTTATTAGATTACACCAGTCTGAAAAAGTTGGGTAATGTCATGTTTTTTTAGCTTTTGATAATTAATTCTAATGTATTCAATACCACTGAATCCGAAACTGACGATCATTTTTCCTCATCACCTTAAGGTTTTTGGCAAATCGTAAATTTTAAAGTTAAAAAAATACAAAAAGAAAAAAAAATGATTACTACGAAAATAGATGCGTTTGTTGTGTTTTTAACCTTTGATAATTGATATTTACCTATTTTTTACAACTGAATCCGAAAATGACCTTCATTTTTAACCACCACGTCAGGATTTTTCACAAATTGAAAATTTCAAAGTTAAAAAGTTCAAATTTAATATTGAACCTCCTCCCCTACCTCACTTGACCCCTCAGCTGTTTAGCTGTAAGAATCCCAGTATAAGCTAAGAAATTTAATAAATTATCGAATTAACTAAATTTAAACTAAATTAAAAAAAAAGTTTTACGTATGTTGAATAGTATCAGATTTTCGCTATAATTTAACTTTTACATTTACGATTTGCAAAAAAAAATCTAAAATGGCTAAAAAAAAATGTCAGTTTCAGATTCAGTGCTAAAAAGTACAGAAAGGTGAATTATCAAAAGCTAAAAAACACAGACATTTCCTCTATTTTATAGTGTAGGATTTTTGTTACCTTTTAACTTCTGAAACTTTCTTCTGAAAATTCTTGGCGGAAACATATCCGTAGATTGTAAGCTCATTTACGTCAGTATGTAAAATTTAATCTCGATCGAATACTTGAATGTGAGTTAAAGTTCGAATACAAATTTTGAAGCGGAAAAACATACATATGATTGTTGAATTTAAATAAAAACTTATAAAAATAACATATTTTTTGTTAAAAGAAATCATGAAAACTAAGTCTCAAATCCTCGCAAAATAAAACGCATGTTAAAATACAGTTATTTTAGCCAATCTGAAACTTAATAAAAGTTAACTCTTCGTAATACTTGTATGATTATTTTCAAAGCGGAGATACACCTGAAAAAATTTCTTCCAATACTTTAAACACTTAGTATATGACCCCTCAAAGTATGGATGAACTCATTTGGGTTCAGATGCAAAAAAGCGGTATGAGTCATGCATTTTTAAAATTTCACAGCTTGGTCAATTTTAGTGTTATATGAACTGTTTTTTTTTTTTTTTTTTTTTTTTTTTTTTTTTTTTTTTTTTGTCTTACTTATCAGTGTAATAGAAAAATTTTACTAAATATAAATTATGGGACCGTAGGACGTATATATATTTCGCCGTAATTAAACCGTATTAAATTTCGCAATTGTTTAAGAAATGTTTTTATTGATAAAAATAAATTTTAAAATATTTTCTTATGTCATTTAAAACATTTTTGTAATTGGAACTATATGTCTATGACTAACGGTTTAGGAATTAGCCATTGGGCGGCGTTGAGAGTGGACGTCCTCTATTAAATGTGCATTAAATACATAAAATGATGAAAGTAAAAAAAAAAAAAAAAACTAAAAAACTATAGTAAAAATATGAAATATAGTTATAAAAAAATATTTATCATATTTCCATTTCTAATTTAATAAATGTTTTTATCTTAACAGCACTAACCTTTATTTGTCAAAACTTCAAAGGAGCATCGGCGTTAAAAAAAAAACATTACAAAAGACGATATTTGAGTATTTCCTGTAACATTCGTTTTGATTCGAAGTATATTTTCTATACAAGGCGGCTTACATTAAATTCCCCTAAGTTAACAAAAAATGATACGTTCTAAAAGTGAGACTTCAGATTTGAAAATATTTTGAAGATTATCCCACATAGTACTTTCCTGAATTTTCAGAAAGCCCTAAAACTTTTAAGTATTTTTTATATACACATTTGTTCTTTCGTTGATAAAATATAACTTTATTTAACCTTTTTTTAAGTTTTTCAAGAACATTTTTACCAAAGGCTCTTTGTTAAATTTTATAAAGAATTGCAATACTGCATTGCTTCACAAGATATTTGCCATTTTTTTCAATGATTTCGATAATGTCTACATTCTGTTAAAACATTTAAAAGTCTGTTTTGAATTTTTTACTTAAGGTGGATTTAAAAATCTCAACTATAAAAAAAAAAAAATAAATAAAACGTCTTGAAAACTACCTCAAGAATTTTCTAATATTTGCATTTATATCTTAAAAGATACTTCAGTATGAAGAATTCTTTTTTCCCCAAGAATCTATCTGCGAGTACGTTATTTTTTAGAAAGATTAATTTAATGTCTGTAATATAGGTTTCAAAAACTGTTTTGTGAAATAAAATGAAAGATAACACAAAAGTTTAAGGACCAAGCGTCTAGCCAATTTTAAAAAGCTGAAAAACAATGGTTAAAAATGAAGAAATAATACACAAAAAAGCAGCAAAGAGTTGTTTAGAATCCACTGGGTACTCGGTGTTGCTTTTTCTAGCATGCTGCCTTGCTCTCTGTCGCACTGAAGAATAATCTCGCTTTCGGATTCTCTCTAGCTGCTTACTGTTTTTTTTTTTTTGTTTTTTGTTTGTTTTTTTTGTATTAATTGTGCATTTTTAAACGTTGGTATTCTGCCTTTTAAAATAGTTAGTCATTTGGTTCTTTTAATATTCTTGCGCAAAGTTTTTATTTGCTGTTTTTATACTAATTCTTTTTTCTTACAGAAAAATGTGTGATTTTCTTATTAAAAGATATTTGAATTAGTTTTCATAAAACAAGTAAATATTGAAATGAAAAATTTCTAAAATTAATTAAACTTTTAACTATCTGGCTTGATTCTGCATTAACCAATGTAACTGCAGTTGCATGCTGTGCACAAATGTTTCTTTCTGTTTCTCCATTGCGTTGCGGTATGCCGTGTAAGATCGCCAAGAATGAATATAGGGAAGAGTGGTTGTTTCGAAATGCGTAATTTTTGTATTTTTTTCTAATTGACGCTAAGATTAAACCAATTAAAGAAATGTTAAAATAAATATCTGCAAACATTAATAAAAGAGTAATACTTAGAAAAAGGATCATCAGATGTATTTAAAAATTTCAAGAAAATAACGGAATGTATTTAAGTTATTGATTTTTATTTTAAGTTCGTAGTGTAATTTTTACAATAACACATGGACGCATTTAAAGGGAAACACACTGTACACGTATATTAGTCTGTAAAAAAAAAGTAATTGTAATTATTGTAGAAAGTTTTTAATTCATGATAACAAAAAAACTGTACAGTTGTGGTTAAAAAGTGAACACCCATACTAACTCTGCACCAACGTATTATAAAATAAAGTTACTGGTATGATACAATTGAAAATAAAGACTACTTTTAAATGATGTAAATAAAATTGGCTTAGGGAGTATTTTCATAGCAAAACAAACACAAAATAGTTTTTTCAATGACAATGCCCAATTTTGATAATATTAAAAAAAACTACATCATTCCCTTAGACAAAATAAAATATTTCATGAAATTCGTATGATTAGTTTCCGAAAAATTAATTATTTTATGGTCTATATCCAAAATGAACTTCGGTACTCGAATTTTGAAATGCTACAAAATGATTAAGTCATTTTTATCAATGAATTATTTCTTCCAAATATGACCATTTCACTAACTTAATATGATATTGTTATATACGGTAAAAACCTCTTCAATATTGATTTTATAATGTTTACAAGTGTTGATTTTTCCCTTTTAAAGTATATAAGGTATCAGTAAATACAATATTCTTCTAATATATGAATGTTATTGAAATTTCGTATAACGGCATAGTTTGAAAGGAAGCTTTAAAATATCTTACAAAAATTGAGTGTTGCCATTGAAAAAATAAGAAAAAGTTTGGGCTCGTTTTTTGTGTAGATGAACACCTAAGGAAATTTATAAACATTATTCCAAAGTAGAATTTTTTTATTCATAGACTTTCAACATTTTAGTATAAAATGTTTTTAATTTCTCATTAAAATGTATTCAAATCAAAATAATATAATATTAAGAAATTAACTGTTAACGTTAGAACTCCCGGAAATCTTACTCAAGTTTCATAAAAATATTTGACACCTGAATTTTTATTTCAAATTATTTGACAGACCTCGACACACGGCAGTGTGTCAGACAAGCTCGCCTGACATAGCCGTGTGTTATATTACACGAACCATTTCGAGCTGTTTTCGTCAAATGCTTTACTATTGAAAATCTATGAGACCTACGTACTTGTTATACGAAATGTGTATAAGGCCACTCTAATTATCTAGTATCCAAAATTTTATAAATAACGCATAATTAGTTTCCGAGATAATGACATTTCAAAATGTCTGACAATTGATAATTTTATCACTGACGGACAGACTGGCTCACTCATCAAAAAGATCTCATATATCTACTGCAACCACAGGCTTCAAATTCGGTGCGAAGTTTGTTTACACTATGAAACTAAGGAATAAAAAAAAAATGTAAAAATCGATGAATTACCCACGTGGGGGTGTCCATTTTTACTTTAACATTACGTCTATTAGGAGAAATTTTAATTTGCCGTAGGAGGGGACGCCGTTCTGTCGCCAAATACTGCCAAGTTTCTCGCCAACATGGCGATATTTCGCCAAATTTGGCGACCAAAATTAGTCGATAAAAGTGACGCCACCTTGGCGATATCTCTAATATTTCGCCAAATTCCCATGGACTTCCACTGTAAACCAATCTAATTACTTGGGGGTTACCTGGGTTTACTTGCTTACAGAAAATCAACAAATTAAGATATTCTGTCCGTCACAGAGCCCGTTATCAGAAACTATACATGTTGGAGGCGTGAAATCTTGCATACTTATAGCTGAACACCACACATCATACGACAAATCATAAAATTTTGAAAAAGTGGTGCATTTAACCCTTTGGGCTCCCACATGTGTATTTTAAACAATTCTTTCTATGTGAGCCTCTAACTAGGTTGGAGGCGTGAAATTTTGCATACTTATAGCTGAACACCTCACATCAAATGACAAATCATAAAATTTTGAAAGAGTTGCAAATTTAACCCTTGAAACCAAGTTCGCCTGACATAGCCGTGTGTTATATTACACGAACCATTTCGAGCTGTTTTCGTCAAAATTCAATGCTCTACTATTAAAAATCTATGAGACCTACGTACTTGTTATACGAAATGTGTAGTAAGGCCACCCTATTTATCTAGTATCCAAAATTTTATAAATAATGCATAATTAGTTTCCGAGATAATGACATTTGAAAATGTCCGATAATCGATAATTTTATCAGTGACTGACTGACTCACTCACTCATCAAAAGATCTCATATATCTACGACAGCTACAGACCTCAAATTCGGTGCGAAGTTCATTTACACTATGAAACTAAGGAATAAAAAAAATTATGAATTACCCACCTCGGGGTGTCCATTTTTACTTTAACATTACGTCTATTAGGTAAAATTTTAATTTGCTGTAGGAGGGGACGCTGTTCTGTCGCCAAATACCGCCAAGATTCTCGCCAACATGGTGATATATCGCCAAAAATGACGCCACCTTGGCGATGTCTCTAATATTTCGCCAAATTCCCATAGACTTCCATTGTAAACCTATCAACTTACCGGGGGTTTATCTGAGTTTACTTGCTCACAGAAAATCAACAAATTGAGATATTCTGTCCGTCACAGAGCCCGTTCTCAGAAACTATACATGTTGGAGACTTGAAATTTTGCATACTTATAGCTCAACACCACACATCATACGACAAATCATAAAATTTTGAAAAAGTCGTACATTTAACCCTTTGGGCTCCAACATGTATATTTTAAACAATTCTTTCTATGTGAGCCTCTAATTAGGTTGGAGGCGTGAAATTTTGCATACTTATAGCTGAACACCTCACATCAAACGAAAAATCACAAAAAATTCAAAAAGTCATACATTTAACCCTTTGGGCTCCCACATGTGTATTTTAAACAATTCTTTCTAAGTGAGACACTACTTAGGTTGGAGGCGTGAAATTTTGCATACGTCTAGCTGAACATCACACATCATACGACAAATAATAAAATTTTGAAAAAGTCGTACATTTAACCCTTTAGGCTCCCACATGTGTATTTTAAACAATTCCTTCTATGTGAGCCTCTAACTTGTTGGAGGCGTGAAATCTTGCATACTTATAGCAAAACACCTCACATCAAACGAGAAATCTTAAAATTTTTGAAAAAGTCGTACATTTAACCCTTTGTACTCCCGCATGTGTATTTTAAACAATTCTTTCAAAGTGAGCCTCTAACTTGTTGGAGGCGTGAAATCTTGCATACTTATAGCTGAACACCTCACATCAAACGACAAATCATAAAATTTTGAAAAAAATCGTACATTTAACCCTTTGGGCTTCCACATGCGTATTTTAAGCAATTCTTTCTAACTGAGCCCCTTATTATATTCCAGATTTGAAATTTTGCATACTTATAGCAGAACACCTGAGGCCAGGAGACAAATCATAAAATCTTGAAAAAGGTCTTACGCTTAACCCTTTGAGCTACAACATATGTATTTTAAGCAATTTTTCTAAGGGAGCCCCTAATTAAGTTGGAGACATGACATTTTTCATACGTATATCTTAATATCTCAGACCACACGTCAAATCATAAAATTTGCAAAAGTCTTATATTATTTACTCCTCCTTTATCACTACCCGAAGAGCACTTTTCCAACTTTTGCCGACACCCCTTTGACCATTGTTTCATATTATGTACCATAGCCTTACATATTTTAATTCCACTTTTTACCGCCAGGGACACCTATTTATCTCGGGTGCTATGGTCTCAATACCCTCGACTAATATATCTACGGATATTGGCGGATTTTACAGATGTAAAACGGAGTTTTGTTCGGATAGAGGTTTGGTTAGAATAGAGTGCGCCCCTTGGTTTCGAAATGAGGAACTAATAGATTTTTCAAAAGGATAAAGTGTTTTGAAAGGAATATTAAACGAAACCCTCAGTGCGATCTGAGATCCCACTTACCCACTTCTTATTTTCAAAATCATCTGAGAGAAGGATATATAGTTAACTAAATTTGAAAATCCAGGGAGGAGCAATATCCTTCCTCTGCACTGTATCTTTGTCGGCGCACATGGATGAATGATACATAGTGTGGCATAAGCACATAACTTTATTTTTCACTTTCAGTACAAAAAAGCAGGCCCAGCTATAGGATATTTAATTATTAAATTTAATAGGAAAATTCAATATAGGAATATAATAAGAATTGTTGTTTCAGAAACAATAAAAATTTCGAATCAATACATTCACATACGTCTCATTTACTGATATCAAGGATTTTTCTGTTGCATTGCATGATATTAAATATAGATTTTAATCATTAACTGTTACGATACTGCGCTTTCTTAGAATTTTAAAAAGTATATTTATTTTTCATTATTAGATTTATAAAAAGAAAATCAATTGAATGGTATTTAAAGCATGTGTGTTTAGTATTTAAATATTAGTGCTTATCCATATTAAAATCAAAATAACACGTTTACTGTTTAAAATTAATGTGAGTTTTGCAATATCATTAAAACAAAAAACGATGTTTTGTGTGTGACTGAATTAGACATGAATATAAAATAATTTTAGGTTATTAGACGAGTCAAATGCTGAAGTTTTGATAGACATTTTTTAGAAATAATGTATTTACATTAAATTAATTATGACAATAAACCACATTTTTTTTTGTTTCAGAAATATTACAGAAACATCAGATTATCAGATTACAGACACATTAAATTTTATTTAATGTCAAGGAAAACATAATTACACTAATACATTGACAAATTTTTGTGCAGTATGCATATGGTTCTGTATCGGTTTTATATCAATTAACAGTATTTCTTATTTTTTAAATACATCATGAACGTAGAGTATGTCTGTATATTAAGATTTTTCAAAATGTATAACTATGAAAAAAGTAATGGGATTTTTTATTATGTACTTGATCTTTACATATACTTAATTATAAAATGAACTATGAAATTTCTGTAATTTTTTTTAATTTAAATGTTTCACTAAATCTATGAAAAAAGATATATGTCAATACTTGCTAAACCCATTTTATCAGTTTATAAGATCTTATGACAGATAATACACACATCGTTTGATTAGGAAAATGGCTTTTCCTAAGAATGAAGTAATTTAATCTGTATATATCCGTTGAATGATTGATGCATCGAAATAATTTTTTTAGTCAATGGATTTACAAATAAGAGAATACATACAAGAGGTTTATTTAATAATTAGAAAAGTTTATCTAATTGCTAATAAGCAACCAGGTAGCTGTTATTTATAATATTTGTTTTACAACTTTCTTAACGTAATAAACAAAATATTTCACGATTATGAATTCTTTAATTAAACATATCTTTATATGTTTGATTAAGTGTTGTTATTACAGCTGCAACAGATGCCTATTGTATTATTTACAGCGAGTGCAGTATGCGAAGCAAGATTGTGTCCTTCTAAGTTCTCTTTTCTCCTATTCAAATGTTTTTGTTATTAGTTTTTAATACTTTACTTTTTTATCCAACCTGAGCGGTGCATTGCTTTAATGACATTAAAAAATCTGTGAAAAAAAAAAAAAAAAAAAAAAAAAAAAACTTAAAATACATTTTCAAAAATTTCTGTTTTTCAAATTTATTTTTGTATAAGACCCTTACATGGTAAAAACATTTTTGACAGCCAGTTTAAGATGGATGTGCATCGTTACCAATAGGCAAACGAGAGAGTGCGGTTGCATTGTTTCAGTCATCTGAATCATGCATTTGTTTTTTACTTGTAACCAAATAGCATGCGACACGACTTAGGGAGACGTTTAGTTGGCATCGTTTAAAATATGCTAATGAATTCATAAGAAAATTAAGCCGGCAGTAGTCGTGTGTCGTTCTTTTTGCCTCCCTTATAAATTATCTTCTCCTAACTCATACACCCTTAAAAATACAATGGAAAAGTACCATGAAGCTGATTTTAAGTATTTCCTCATCATCATAGTGAAATAAGAAGAAATCTCTGTTTTTCCTTCGGTTACATTTTTACAATCAAATTTGAAATTGGCGCAACGATCCCTAATGTCTCTTCATTTTTACTTTTTTTCTTTATTAAAAATCTTATAAATAAAGGGTATAATTTAAGTAAACTTCAAATTTATAACTTCATTGAAATGTAATATTCGAATATTAAATGAAAAATATTTCTTATTTTACATATTCTGTATGCGGAGGGCCGGCGGCAAAAAGACAGAGCGCGACTAATAACGTTCTGAAAAAAAAAAAAAAAAAAAAAAAAAAAAACATACTCTGGCGTTAATATTTCGAAATTGTGCCTAAGGGGAAATATTTAATTTTCAAAAAAATTTCCGGTAACTTTAAGAAATTAAACATAACATGATTAATAAAATTTAATCTTTGAATATCGATTCATTACTTATTAATTATTAGAGTGGTGGTTATGATGTTAAAAAAATTGAGATAATTTTAATGTATCTGGGTTCAATTAATTACTAAATTAACATCTTGTTTGATGTATACTTCATTAAAACATATTAATTGATTATAAATGTATAACGTAATAATTTGATTATTCGATAAACATTGATAAAAGTAGAGGAGGCAATATCGTAATATGTAGTATAATGAAGCATCGTGAGGAGGTTGCGGTACCCAAAGCGGTGATGTTTCGTAAATTGAGAGAATCGGCCGATCCGCCTGTGCATAGAATGAATAATGGATAGCAGTCGTCAATTCGAAGCATGATAATATGGTTGCAATTGTGTCGTGGCTGAATAAGGCAATTAATAAAAACAGTAGGTGTTTCTCCGATATGAAAAAGACAAGGCAATCCATAGTTCCATTCTTTTATTTAAATATACTTCATAGAAGTAGTTCCCCATTAGTCTTTGCCACTGGAACTATGGGAGTTGCCCACTTGCTGTTTGTAACTGGTTTAACAATACCTGCGTCTTGTAAATTTTGTAATTTTTCATTGACTGATACACGTAGTGCATAAATGACAGTCCTAGCTTTGCAAAATATGGGTGTATCATATTTTTCAAGATAAAGTTTGCCTGCAAACGTTTAATTTCCCCAGCTTTATAAGTAAATAAATCAGAAAACTCATGTTACATATCTTGTAATTTATCAGAATAATTAACAACTTCATTCACATATACTGATTTTAAATTATGCGGACAAATATCAAATTCAGATGCCCAATCTCTGCCAAATTTTAATGGAAAATTATCTTCTTTTATCAGACACAACTTTGCTTTGTAGTCTTACCTTCATAATTAACATTTATTTCAACATAACCTGCAGGTTTGAAATTTTCACCAGTTGCCTATTTTAAATGATCATCTGAAAGAAAAATTTTATAGTTAGGAAAAGTATTGCAAAATCTTTTTAAAGGAACTGCAGAAATTCCAGATCCTGTATCCAATTCCATATAACTTTAGCCTTGTTTTCAATTAAAACAGACAATTTTATAGTATTTAAATATTTATCATATTTAACAGTTAATTTATTTACTATATTTGAAGAATTAACCTCTTTTTTAAAGTTTGTACTTCTACAATCCTTTCTTAAATTACCCTATTTTCTACAAAGGTTGCAAAAATCATTAATAAATCTACATACATTTGCTAAATGTGAGTGATTTCCACATTGGTAACGCTTTAACTTAATTTTATTCACGTCAGAATGTGTATTATTTACATCATTGTTGATATTCTGTTTTTGAGAAGAATTTTCTAATTTCTTATTTTGAACATTTTTAGTACTGGACATTTTATTTACATTGAAATTTTTATTCTAAATTTCAACAATTTCAATATTTACATTATATAAAGCCAAGGCTTTCTCAACAGCTTTTCAAAAGTCAATCATCAACTTGAATTATAAATTTATTCTGAATACTTTCATTTTTCAGACCTCGCAGAAACTGTTCCAGTAAATTTTCATTTAAAGTATCTTCAGCAAATGAACGAAAGTTCGTACCCTTTTTATTCTAGCAGCAAAATTTTAAATTGATTCAGTTTCATTTTAAAACATTTTCTAAATTTAATACGTTCTATTAATTTTTTGGGGGTGGGTCTTAAGTGTTTAAGAAATGTCTCAACAATCTCAGTATATTTTAATGTTTCAAAATCCTTAGGTACACATGAATCAGAAAGTAAACTGTGTAATTTCGGTCCCAATAAGCATAAAAGAGCAGGATTTTTTTTCTTTAATATCATGCAAAATAAAATTTTGTTCCAATCTTTTCACGTAAGTTGTGAAAGATTCAACTTTTTCATCAAATTCTTTGAAATGAGTGAACATTTTATTTTATTAAATACAGAAAAGGAGTAAAAAGTAAAATAAATGCAATGTGAGGTATCACTTATAACCGCCGAAAATACTGTAGAAGACTACACATTAATGTATCCCATTGAAGTATTTATTACATAGAACAAATGTAGTACTTGAAATCAAAACATGAGCCATTTTCATTCAGCTCACTTATTTTCGGTATACTTTTTCCGGTGAAAATATCCCTTTTTTCCAACGTCACCATTTATGGTATATTTAGTAACTAATTAATAATAAGTAACACAATTCTTAATGATGAGGTAGCACTTAGACATATAAACATTTAATATTCATTTCGCAAACAATCACGTTACTTACAAGACTATGACAGAGAGAAGAACATTTTACTGATATTTATTTACCATGAAATAAGGAAGAGAAATTTTAGTAATACTATCTAGGCTTAATAAACTGAAACACAAACATGACATTTTTATTAAGCAATAGCGTGCTATTTCTTAATTCGTTGTCTTTACTAATATATCCATAATATTATTATCAATAATGGTCTGCAAACAATCCATTGGTCTCTTTAAATTTAATATTGTCGTTTCAGACGGGATAGATGCGTAACACTCTTCCTCCGAGATGTTATGCAGACACTTTTAGCTGGTGTGTGCTTTTTCCATTTTGTTGCATCTTTCTCAATAAAACATTTCGCGTTGAAATTAATTTTTCATTTTATATTTTTTTCAATCATCTCTTTGTTCATAACTTGTATCAAGTTCACATTTTGTGAGGAAATTGTGATCTTTTTCTCTATCAGTTTCTACTGAAACGAGAAGATTGCACGTCTCTCTTGATCTCGTTTAAAAATTGGACGTCATCACATCTCTTACTATGTTTTCGAAATGAAACTTTCGTACACAACCCGAAATACTTTTTCGAAATGTGTATTTTCTCCTCTCCTAGAGGAGAAAGAAATAACTTTCCTTCAACAAACTCTACTTGACACTAAACTTGACCTTCAAATGTACAATATGACGTAGAATTCTGTTTAAAAAATTTCTATCTTTTTTTAACAAAAATGTGAGCGTGGTGAGAACTGCCTCGTCTCTCTTGTTCTCGTTCAAAAGTAGACGTCATCACGTTTCTCACTATGTTTTCGAAATGAAACTTTCGTACACGCACCGAAGTATTTTTTCCTAATGTGTATTTTTTCTCTCCTAGAGAAGAAAGAAATGACTTTCCTTCACTAACCTCTTGTTGACCTTAAACTTGACCTTTAATCAAAGGTACAAGACAGCGCAGAATTCTCTTTAAAAAAATTCTCTCTTTTTTGTAGAAAAATGAGAGCGTTGTGAGAACTGTTTCGGTGCGAGTGTCCAAGTTTGTGTAAAATATTACGTAGAGAGGATGTAATCAGCAGCTCTCGTATTTCTACATATTGAAAGTTTACTCCATTATTTGTTTCAAATGTTTTGCCATTTATAGATGATGATGAGAACGTATCTTAACAAATAGACAGATACCACCAATTCAAAATAAACTCTTAGCCACAAGCAACACGATTGAACTATAATTGAACTGTTGCAAGAACAATAGACTTTTGAACTTTTGTGTGTGTATATAATTATATAATATTCATCATAATTATTCACTATTTTACCTATTTTTTATATTCTACATTATTTTTAAAATTATGAATCTCTTTCTAATTTAGTATACATATACGTAGCTTTTATTGTATTTTTGCAGAACGCCCAGCTTTGCAGAGTAATTGAGCTTTTGCCGCTCCAACAAGTTTAAAAATCCTATTATCTATTATCTCATGATCTTATTAATTACAAATATCTAAATTTCTCTCGTAAACGCCCAGTAAAAATTGGGCTTTCCATCGTGTATATATTGTACTTATATTGTATTTAATCTTAATATTCTCAATTGGCTTTCCTGTAGGTCCCTTCGGGCTTTTTATTTATTATTATTATTATTATTTTTATTTTTATTTTTTATTTTTTTTTTTTGTGTGTGTGTGTGTGGTGACGGCGATAGTAGATGGAAACCGCTGGGTGGGGCTTGTGAGTGCTTAAGCCATTTGGTAGGCCTCCCCACCTAGCTGACCCCCTTGAACTAATTGCAAAGTTATAGAAATATATAACATGAAAAATCATTCAAACACTGCAGGATAACAAACTGTTGGAAATTTCTGAATCTCTGTGTGATTTGATATGATTCTATTAACGCATTTATTCTATAAATAATACTTCACAATGCCTACGCTATTTGGCAGATAAAATATTGTGTTTCAAAAATGTTACACGAAGTTTATAATGCAGAAAACAGTTCCAAAGTAATATTGTTTGTACTTCTTATAAAAATGATGTTTTGAATCATTAATTTTCAAATTTTTGGTATCGTAAATATGAGAGTTTTATAACATAATTTTATTTTTTCCCCACATGAATCTATGTAGATGATATAATACAATAGTTAGGTAACGAACCTTTTACTCCAAAAGATCATGAGTGATAAAATAATTCAAATTTATACAATTATTATATTATTGGATTTTCTGTATTTTGTTTGCTTCGACAATAATTCTTCCTGATAAATTGACAACACTGGATAGATAGACAAACTGAGGATTTGTGAACATGCGGTTGAGACTGAGCTATTGTATAAAAAATTAATTTGTTATGAAAGGTATTTTTAAGAATCACTATAAAGAAATATACACAGTGGGGGCCAAAATTGTGGGTATTTTTTTTTTTAATTTTCATGTTTTATAACTTTGCGTGCTTATAGAATGTATTAATTTCAAATTACATATCAAATTCAAGTAAATTTAACGTAGAATTGAATAAAAAAAAATAATTAGAATATCTGCATTACACAATTTTACGCTTACTTTAGTCTAAAATACAAACAAAATAAGTCATGAATGTTGAAGCGTATTGTAATAAAAGCTTCCTAGCCAATCACAATGACTTTTCTGAGAAACCTTCAAATATCAGTAAATAAACTGTAGTGTATTTTGATTTCTAAAAGTGGTATTTCGCTGGAATGAATTTTGCAGAAGGTGAATACTAGTGTAACTAAAAAGAATATTTTTTATTTCCATTTTTAATGCAAATCATTTAAAACAATGTCATAAAAAACACGAACAAATTGGACACCTGCAAAATGGAGCATAATTGTCATATTGAGAGAAAAATATCTCTCTTATGCTTAAATTGCAAGACAGGTTGGCGGATCAGTCTGGTGTAGAAAAGTTGTGCTTACGTTATGAAGAAATTAAAGCAGTGATACATAAGGCAACATCAGGCCGAAAAAAATGCACTTTTGCTTCTGACGATAGAAAGATAAAAAGGATATGCCTCAAAGACAGAATAATTTCACAAGAGGGTGTTAAATGTGGAATGAATGCAGCGGGTATTTCAGTTAGTTCAAGAACAATAAGGAGAAGATTAGCAGGTTTTGGACTCGAAGCAAGAATTCCGAGGGAAAAAAACATTTTTTAAATCTTCAGCAACGCAATAAACGAGTTCAGTGAACAAAAGAACACAATAATTGGCCAGGAAATCAGTGGCAGCAAATAATCTGGTACGATGAGAGTGAAATGTCATTCTTTAGTAATGATGAGCGAAAATATGTGAGACATAGAGTAGAGTAAGAGCTGCATCCTGATCACATCCTTGAAGCAACTATAAAGAACCCAACAAATGTCATGATTTGGGCCTATATGCCTGCAGATGATGCGGGCCGCATACAAGTAATTGATAGCATTATGAATGCAAAAAATATATCGAAACTGACCTGGAACCAAAATTGATACCTTCTAACAGGGATCTCTTCCCATATAAAGCACCATTTATCTTTCAGCAGGATTTAGCTCCATGCCATATGGCAAAAATATGCAAAGAGTGGTTTAAAAATAAAAGCATACAATTATTACCCTGACCAGGAAACATCCCTGATTTTAATACTACAGAAAATTTGTGGATATTATTATAAAGGATGAAGTTCAAATATTAGTTCTCTCAATGAAAAGACGCTGTGAAGCTGTAATAGAAAAACAATTAGCATACTAAATATTGAATGTGTAAGAGTAACTTTAAAATGTAATGAAATCTAATATAGATCTTATTTTTTGTAAGCGTAACTTTTTTTGCAATGCAATATTTTATTACGATTTTTAAATTAAATTCTACATTAAATATCCTTGAATGTGATATATGCAATATTTTCTCAATCTTTTGACTTTCGGGAATAAAAATCTGTTGAAATTAAAATTGCTAAAATAACATTTTAATTTGATAGAGGAATGCCTTAATGATTCAACATAAAGAAAAAATGGTCAGCAGAGATTTTTTTATTTTATTTAACTGAGGTTTAAATAAAACTTGCGAGTTTAATTTTTCTTACCATTTTACCACTCTGACTTTCTATTTACTTCTTAATTTGTACTAATAATGAATTTCCATAGTACCTACAGGGCATTCAAATACGAAATAATAACAATGCAGTATTTTTAGTACAAAAATTTGGTATAACATTGTATTAAAGAGGTGTTAATGAAGGGCGGAACGCAAAAAAGGGAATGTATAGGAAAAATGGACGGTAATGGAAAAAAAAAGGATGGTAAAGATGGGACGGTAAGGAAAATTACCACTATTTTTGGCAAATCATGTTAAGACAAAGTGATAGCCACAATGGTCATTGATTTTTAGAAACAATTATTTACATTGGATTAAATTAAAAAAAAAATAATTTATCCCGAAAACTGCAGGAATTAACCTTTGGGACGGCAAAACTACAAATAAAGCCACTATGCTTCAAATTGATATTTAAATTCTGATTTAACTTCTACAGTACATGTCCTGTCCAATAAATCCTGTCCATTTTTTCTCTAGCATACTTTTGCATGAGAAAAATCTTGAAAAAAAATTTGTGGCTGCATCGAAAGTGATTTTCTGTATAAGTTTAGCAAGATGTATGGTAAGCAATCAAAACCCAGGGACAGAGTTATTATCTACCGTAAAAAAAAAAAAAAAAAAAAAAAAAAAAAAAAAAAAAAAAATACAGGTTAATTTTTTGCTACATATTTATATAAAACAATTTCCGCAAATTCGGAAAAAATTACATCGAATTACTTTTATTCAAAATACCTTATACAGACAGCTCCAAATTTAAAAATCAGCATCAGGGACACGGGGTAGTATGGGAGTTTTCCTGGTATTTGGACACCCAACATTGCGCAAAACATTTTTATCTCGTTAATATTGTTATACAATCATGCAGTGGGATGTTCCTCAGATATGAAATAAAAAAAAAACACACGAATATGTACTAAATTAAAAATTATTATTCAGGGACTATTATTCAAGTCAATTGATTATGAGAATTCCCCATATAAACATTTGTATTTAAGTTAAATTTATTATATTCTTCAAGCACACACAGTTATAAAATACGAAAATTAAAAAAAAAAAAAAAATACACAATTTTGGCCACTACTGTATTTGTGTGTATATAAATGAGTTAATAATTTAAAATAAATTAAAATTTTGGAATAGAATTATTTCAATATAAAGTCTGGGTATCCTGTTTTCTCGATTTGGTGTCCCTTCAAAATTTTCTAATAGAATCACGTGTTTCTCGTGCCTAATCGGTAATCAGGGCTTGTCAGCAGGAGACAGTTTCGTAATTTTTATACAATCGTTTTTAATTTACGGATATTTCATTCTTTTTAATTGTTAAATCGCACAAAGGAAGAATTTCAGAATGTAAAGAATGTCTTTAAGCTTGCAATAACATCATTTTGCAAGGAGATCTTAACCCTTAAATGGCGAGTGTTGCTTTTCGGCATCATACTCAATTTAGGATTCTAAAATACTGTTAGAATAATATTGAAGCTATAATGCCTAATGTTGCCAATAAAGTACATTCTGAAAATATTATTAAATGGATTTTTCACATGTAGATGGCAACACTTGTGCTGTTTAAGAATAAAGATATAATTATTTTTTCAATTGATGCTACTTGTTCTTTTTGTTTTGGCTGTTTGGTTGGTTGGTTCATTGGGGCTTTATGGCGCAAAGTCCCTTTAGGGACATGCTGCGCCAAGGAAAAGATAAGGAATAAAACATAGTTAATATTTAGAAGTTACATTAAAAGACTGTCAAAGATATATAAGTTTAAAAACAAAGGAAAATGAAGAAAGCAATGTGATGATACATGTAATTAAAATGATGTACATTAAAAAAAACAAAATATAGTTAAAATACAAGTAAAATATTTAAAATAGGTATCTCTAAAAGCTCTAAAATTATGAAAAGCTATAGTTAATCGAAAGAACAATGTATAAAATGTTATAGCAAAACTGATTAAAAACAAATTTGTAATTCAAATAAACAATGTAAAATCATGTAGGATGAAATTCTTTGAAAACAGTATTATTTCCATCGTCATCTGAGTCGTAATTGCTAGAGTCCATAGCCTCTTCGGAATAGTTCAGCAGCTGTTTGGTATCCTTTTCATTAGTGAGTGCTGGGCTAAGACAGGATTTCTTGCTTTTTCTCTTCACAGTGGAAAACTGTGAAGAGACTTGAGTTGGAGGTTTCTTTCTTTTTGTTTGTGCACAAGATTTTTCGTTTGCTTTCTGAGTTGGACAAATAATAGATTTCACCAATTTGCTCTTATCTGAAACAGACGTGTGTTTAGTCTTATGTTCGGTTGGTATTTTAGATTGGACTGTTGATTTTTATGAAGGACTTTGGATGTATTCAATTTTCACAGGTTCTGATGATGATGGCCAGAGTTCCAATTTTGGCATAAATCTTGTACTAGCGGTAGAACATACATCAGGGGGGTTTCTCTTTAAAGTGCTAGGTGATGGTTTCTCAGGTCAGCAACTTGGTGGAAATGAGGATTCAGTTTTAGTGCTTATGTGTCTTACTGATTTTGATGAATGCTTGAGTATGCTAGAGTAAGAAACTCCAACAGATGGGGTTCTGGTTTCAACTAGTTTCCGAGCATCAGGGTGTGAAATTTTTTGAGTAATTTTAAAAGTAACAATTTCTTTTTCACGAATCCAATTATGACAAGAGCGAGAGTAGGTATGCTGTATGATCACCTTTACCATTTGCGCGGGGTTCAGGCTTTTCACATGACTTATTGTCATGGCCTACTTCTGCACAACTTGCGCAGGTAACAGATCCACGACACGCAGTGTTAGTATGGTCATAACGCTGGCATTTAAAACAACTGAGAGGGTTAGGGCTATAAGGGCGGACTGCACAGCTTAGGTATCCAGCTTTAATTCTATTTGATAAATAAGCGCTATTTAATGTTAGTATAATGTGCTTTGCCGGTCACTTGCCTATTCCGACGGATAGTAATACGTTGTGCATCTATGATATATTGTTCTTTCAAATGTGTCACAAGGTCTTCCTTTGTAGTGAATAGAAGTTCTGGTTCTGATATAACACCACGGGTTGTATTTGAGGTTTGATGTGCCTTAACAGAAACTGAAAAGGAGCCTATTTTAGAAGAATTTGAGATTAGCTGTGATTGGTTGGCTATCGAGATCACAACAAGTAAATCTCCAGATTGCAATTTTTTGAGTGAATTGCTTTCTCCCAAAACAGACTGGAATATTTTCCCAATGAGGAAAGGACAAGTGCTCTTAAAAGAGCTATCAGAGAGGCTATCAATATATTTAATTACAAAGAAGCGAGTGAAAGTATTCTGTACAACTTGTTGTTCTCCACAAGTGAGAGATATAGAAGGAATTGAATATTTCTATCCATATTAGAAAAACTAGAATTTAAACCCCGGCCGCAACACCCACTACCGAGCACAACAAGGGGACGCAAATTCGTGCACTAGTGCTAACCAGGGTCTATACGGTCACAAAACAATCCTATGTCAGTCTCCATCCTTAACGAGATTACTAGTAATTGCTCACTCACTTGATCTCTTGGCCAGTGACAAGTCAGCTGAGCAGCTGATTGAAGCATACGGGACCAATATGCATCTCCCGTCTACCTGAATCAGAGGCCAAAGCAGTGTGTTGGTTTTCCCTCAACTACCAGGTTCCCCTTTCCAGGGACACGGGTTGCCACGCACGGCAAACACGTGGATGGTTTACAATTCTCCCTGAGTCGATATACAGGATGATATCGGCTCATACAGAATTGCCCTCACCTCCAAAGAGGAAACCACAATGAGAGTGAAACAAAAAGGAAAGAAAGACGAGAAATAAGAGGAAGTAGGAAAAGAGAAAGATCGCTCAGGTGCCCGGGGTTGCGAAGTCCGTGAATACCTAACGAAAGCATCCCCCTGGGGGGTTTGTTTTGTTTGGAAGCTTGCAAATACCCTATTTTGTTCTGCAGTGAGCAAGTAAAATTTATTTCTTATTATAGTTCCTAAAATTCTTGTGTGTTTAATGTTATAGAATTTTACCAAGGACAATTGTTTTTTTCAATTAAAGACCAGTATTGCCATTTAGTAATAAACCGTTTTTTATCCGTAAACCATACTTAAAACAAAATATGATTTTTAAAGAATTTTTCCTATGATTTATTTAAAAAATGAAAGCCGAAAAACATTATTACAATGAATTTTGAAAAATCAGGAATTTAAGGGTTAAACTGACAAAAACTGCAGTATATGAGGATTTTTGAGAAAATCTTAATATTTAAACATAAACGTTAAAAAAATTTATGTAATTGTATTTTTTATAACAGATAATTTATCAAGAGAATTTTTCAAGTACAACACTATATGTTCCTAAAAATAACGGCGCTAAATGGATTGTCATATTAAACAATCACTTTTTCATCACTACTTATTAAAGTATGGCAACTAACATTCACGAACGTTGTGATACATGTTTCGGCACGTTCAACTGCCTTAGTATTAAATGCCAACGAAACTTAGCCTGCCGATAAAGGCAAAATTTCAAATATACTTACCGATTCCCTTATATCCAAAATCATTTTAACAAACAATATTTAATGCCCCATATGTGGTCACTTTCATATGGAGGTAAATTATTGTTTTATTGTTGAAATAATAAATACTTTAAAAGACATGAAGCATTTTATGCTCTGATGGGGAAGTTCATTGAACGTATGGGATGAAATTAAAAAGAATTTCTTTATGTAATTTAGAAATAAACAATTGATAATACTTATTTAAAGGAATCTGCATTAATAACAAAATTAAACATACAAACAGTTCTCACTTAATATTAATATTTTTCCGAAGATAATGAAATATTGAAACATTAATACAAAATTTCCGAAAATTTATATTTGAAAAGCAATGAGTTTTATGGGTGGACAACAAATTTAGTAATTTTACTTTATACAAAAAACCATGTACTGAATGAAATACTTAGTTACAAATAAAAAGAAAACTATATTGTAGTTTCTTCTACATTCTATATGTAGTACATAGTTGAAATGTTGTAGGATTCTTAACTTTTATACTTTTGTGTACTTCTTACTTTAAATTAACAATCTTTTCCTCATTTATCCGTAAATTTCTCTTTATAAATAAGTCTAATACAAAACTATTTGCAGGTGTCTTGAAAATACATTATTAACAGGAGTATTGAGGATGCTTGTTTTTTTTTTTTTTTTTTTTTTTTTTTTTTTTTTTTTTTTTTTTTTTTTGTTTTCTATATATAAGGAGAGGACAGCTGGCGTCACTGTTGGCCGAATTACTGTTGGTCAGATTACTGTTGGTCAGAAAGGAAAATTGTTCATTCATTATGACTCCTACTATACACATGAATTCCGTGAATTTGATTGGTCTTTATCAGATTGATTTAACAGATCTATGATATGATTTGCCTACGTTGCCAAGTTTATTCCTGCAATGATCGCTATGATAAAAATGTAGTTGTAGATTGGTTGACAGAAGTGTTTGTTTGTAAAAATGCCCTTTCCTTATAATCCTCTATGCGTACAAATACCTGCAGGTGTAACTGCATTCATTATCTATTACTCTTATTTTTGGAAATGATACGAACCAAAAGATAGTATTAAAAAGAAAATAACTCACAAAAAAATAAAATGTTTACATTAAATATAATAGATGCCCTTTTTAGAAAGATGTTACTTTTATTTTAGAAATTAAAAGAATATCTAAATTTTTGGGCTATTAGAGAAGAAGGATTAATTAAATGATTGTTAAATAATATCATAAAACTGAATGAAAATATCTTTTTCAGTTCCAAGTAAAATAACTATTTAGATCTTTCCGTGATCCGTGAATGAAAGAATTTTCACTTTTTAAGTTAAAAATTAAATTCTGAAGAAAAAATTATATATCGGAATGTAAATTATCATTAATAGTTACTGTTTCGTGCTCATGCTTTTCTCTTTATTTTCTCTGATTAGGAACGCTCCATGTCTTTTTATGGTTCAGTGAAGGATAAAATTAAATCAAAAAGGAAATCCATAAGAAACGATTCCTTTCATTTTGTGTTTTTCAATGCACAGCATAATCACTTTGACTCTTTTCATAAAATTTCATTTATATGTATCAATATCATTTAAATGTATGTATATATATATTTATATATATTTAATTTTTGTTTTCGGCATTCTGTTTATTGGAAGATTACTAAGTAAAAAAAAAATAATAATAATAATAACGAAAAGTTTTAATAACATTTGATGCTTCAAGTAATTTATTATTTTTGTAATTTAGTTTTATCTGACATGATACACAAATTTTACTTTAGTATAGTTTAATCTTCGTGCAGGATGTAAGCTCAATCGTTTTCCATTCTTTTTAAGAATCAATAGTATTTGTCCTGTAATAACTACATTCATACATTCATTATGCATCAATAAACTCGTATTTTATTTTATAGCTACCATATTAAAAAACATGCACACATTGATGGAAATATGTGGTATGTCATTGACTGCTTAAGAACAAAATTGTCAGGTTTTATATACTTCGATATGATTAGTATATTTTTTATAATCAATTTACAAAAAGGAGCAGCACATTTATATTTTAAACATTGAACTTCAACATTTGTTCGAATTCTATCGATGATTTGAAAAGCTTTGTGTTTGAACGTATTTTTTAACAATTTGGTGATTTTGACAGTAGGCTATAAATTTAAATTATTGAATCATTAAATCATTCTTTTTGAGGTACTCCTGTGGTGAAATGGCATTTAAAGTCATATGGCTTTATTAACTTAGTTATATCGTTTTATGGTCCTGAAACAATTTTCACTTAACAATTTTTTAACGATCCCCTATCGACCTAACCGGTCAACCAATGGAAAGAAAATTTCAGATTTAGTTATTTGAAGGTATGTCCTCGAGATCGCGATTATTTAAAACAATAGAGCTGTCACTGTTATGGTTTTAGTGAAAACAGTTTGAAATTCACGAATGGCAACATTCTTTTTTTACCTGCGAAAATACATCAGCGTATTGAAAGGCCATAAATAGCATTGGAAAGATCCATGTATGGCTGAAATTGCCACTGTAATATTGCGGCATTCAGTCCTAATCAATTCCTAAGTAACAGAATGTTCACCACTATAAAACATATGATTACATTTTTATTTTCACTATGTGTCTACAAACACAGCTCAAAAACACATTTTAAAGCAAATCATACAACATTACTCAGTTCACAAGTAAAAAATAATCGGCTACTGAAAAACATGTCTTGTAGCCTCTTCTTCGATCCTTGCATATCAAAACGTGCTCTTTAAATAATATAGTAAAGTCAACCGGACGCAAGATAAAAGGACTCCAATTCAGGAGCAAGTCCTGCTTTCGTATCTCATGGTGTATACAGAGTTTATTTGGGATTCGCATCTTACGAAAAATCCCTCATTCCAAGTGATTTTTATAGTCGTCAGACCGGTATAAAACATTTGGAAACAAGAGCATTGTAAAGGACCTATTCAAATACTAGGTGAAGTGACATACTTGCATAATTCACAGAAATAGGTAGTAGGTACCAATCACAGAACAACATATGTAATCGTTTCGTGTAGAATGTTTTTAATAAACAGTGAGTGGAGATTGTTTCTTCATTCAGTTGTTCGCACGTGCCAACAATATGACATGTACAATAAAACAACGGGGTGAATTGATAAAGCTTTTTTATCTAAACGGAAAAAATGCAGCTGAAGCAGTGCGAGTTTATCGCCGAAATCATAAATTACGAGGAGGCCCATGTTCCATAAAAACTGTACGTGATATGTTGCAAACAATTGAAGGAACTACATAAACATGTAATCACACATGATCTGGACAACCATCTGTTTCTGTTGAAGTTGTTGAGTAAGTGCATACCAGGATTACTGCAGATCCATTGCATACTGTAAGACATGTGTTGCACGCTGTTTAGATGTACCGAAAACAACTGTCCTCAAGATTCCAGCACGTAGAGATATTTCAACATGGAGACGAAAAACAACGTTTGGACTTTGAAAATTATTTCCTCATCATATATGATGTTGGTAACACCTTCTGCTATTGCGAATATTATGGACATATGAGGCACATTTCTGGTACATGTTTTGGTGTTCACTGTGCTGATGAAAAATCCTCACGGTGTGACTACAACGTCTTTACACGAAGCTAAAGTGACTGTGTAGTGCGGCATCGCAAACACATTTGTTCTCGGTCCATACTTTTTCGAGGAGGTCACATCCAAAAGTAGAAAACGTGATCCATAACAAGTGCTCGGAAACAAGAATGTTGGAGAATTTCGTAATTTCAGATTTGCAGCAGCGAAAAGTCGTTAATTTATATGGATGCAAGAGTAAACTTCCCCACAAGTCACAACATATGTTCAACAAGTGCTGCAACAGACTTTGACGATGGAATCATCTCTCGAAACTTTGCAGTTTTGTGACCACTACGATCCTTCGACCTCACTGCAAAGGGATTTTTGGTTCTGGGGTTATTTGAAATCAAATGTATACACATCAAATACAATAAATTTGTCAGAATTGAAACATGCCATAAAACATAAAGTTGTACAGATTCCTTCTGCTATGTTACGTTCGGCATTTTTGTTAACAGACTCAAGCATGCAATGCGTTATTGTCTGCGAAGGTGGGCATGTTCAAAAAGTACTATTTCAAATAAATGTCTTTTTCTTTCTCTTCTCTCTTCTTGTCATTCTTCCTTTCCAAAGGTATGTTTGCAAGTGTTTTACGACAGAAATTATAATTGCACGTGTACCATTCCAATGTCATTTTTCGTTTTTTAATACGCTGATGAATTTACGCATGAAAAAAAAAGAGTGTTGCCATTCGAAAATTTCGAAATTGTTTCACTGTAACCGTAACCATGAGAGCCACGCAAAATTGCGTAATTGAGTTGCAAAACTGCGTAACTGATACATCCTTTTAATTTAGTTTCATGCTGAGCAGTTAGTATAAAGTAATTTTAAGTGTCAGAAGGTGTAAATTATAACTTTAAAAACAGTAAAAATAGATTTATTGAACTGTTTATATCTTTCGACACTACACGATTAATTTCAAAACAAATAAATAAAAATATTCTAAAATAGTATAGTCTATGAAACGCAATCATTCAATCTTTCACGTATTCTTTCATATTATCTAAGTAATTCTTTATTTTTCTTGGATTTTTATCTTATTTTCCTAGCCATTTTGTTGCTCGAGCCATGATTTTTGTAAGTTAAACAATGTTGCACCTGTACATATTGAATTTCTACGCATTACAATCTGTATGGTTTCTCTTATAATGGATGGGTCGTATTGGAGGGAAAATTATATTAATTCTTACATCTTCATTCATACTTTTACTTATTATCTTATATTACAAGAGAGACCATAGAGATTGCAACAATTCAAAATTCAATTTGTTACGCCGCAGCATATCATTTAGCTTACTAAAATTATGGCTCGAAATTATTGCTCAATGGTTATGAAAATAAAATAAATTCCAAGTAAAATAAAAAAAATAATTTACATAATATGAAAAAGAACGTAGGAAATTGAATTATGTTGATTCATAGACCGAGCAATTTTAGAATATTTCTCTTATTTGTTTGGAAAATGACCCGGGTATTGTCGAAAAATTTATACAGTCAAAAAAACCCCTATTTTTACTGTTTTTAAAAGATTTAATTTTACACCTTTTAGCATTTAGTAAAATTATTTTAGCAAAATTACTATATTAGTACAGGGCGTTAATCAGATATAAAGTTAGTATATAGTTTACCTACTAAAAATCCTTTTTGAATTATCGATTTTGATTTAGTAGTTCCTGTAATAAACATATCTCATTTTTTGTTGCGTTATAGGATAAGAGCAGGTATCTTGCACTGTAAAAAAGAGACAAATGCATTTATATCTATCTTCCGAGTTATTCAGAAATCGAAAATGTGGTGTTTTTGCTTTATTTTTGAAAAATCAGAAATCCATAGATTTTCGAGATTTACAAAAGCGTTTATATAAAAAAATGACTTTTGCTACCACTAATCTTTTTAAAAATATTAGAGTAGTTTTTAATGTATTTATGTGTTTTCAGAAACCGAAATATAGACATCCCATATAGCACATGTGCCTCCCCAGGACATCCCCAGGAAGATTCACAATAAAACACCATCATCCCTCGGCATCCCCGAGGATGCAGAAAATTGTCACCAGGAGGTCCTCAGGAACAGAAAATGTCCGCCTTGCAGCATCCTGGAGAGCTCCCCAGGACCACCTTTAGGGTCCTCCTCGAGAGGCTCTGGGGAAGATTTTAGGAAGTGATACTGGAGGACTTTGGGAAACTTCAAGGTCACTTAATATGCCACAAAAAATATGAAGCTATGGTTTAAAGTAAATGTAAAACAATTTAATTATTTTTTTCAGAAATAAATACGTTCTTTTTTTAACTAATTATCAGACAGATTCACATGTAACAGGCATTACAATTATCAAGCACGCGCACGGAATTACTTGAAAAACAGCTTTTGGGAACAATTTTCTTGCCTTCATTTTGCCTTCCGGGTTTCATCCAGGGTACTTACGAACAACAGACGCGCGTTCTATCCATTGTGCTACAGGGCCGTTGAACAAGAAATGTTTCTAAGGTATACATGTATTTTTCCCCTCTTTTGAAACTCGAAACTATAAAATATTCATATTTTATGTGCTTCCTATAAGCCGGAATTATCTAACTTTAATTGCAAATTTAAATGCATAGCCTTTTGTGTATATTCAATATAAATTTAAATTTATAAGTAAAAAAAAAAAAAAAAAGGCTTATCAATAATTATTTAAGATAACATAAATGTCTTTCGAATTTCAAATTCCTACATGAAATTATATTTTTAAATGACAGTAATATTGTTTTAGCTTTTCATATTTAAAATCCATTGAAATCATTCTGTATACTTAGAAAATTCATTCTGTACTATTTTTCATACAATTAAGGATGCTAATTGTTTCTGAGGATATCTTGCGACATAATTTAATTTAAGTTAATAAAAATAATATTTCCAGCGATTTAAAATGCAAAATACTTTTAAAATATGAATTCTTTTTATGATTACTAAACTATAAAATTCCAATTGAGGTAGAATGCTTTCAAAGCAAATACTTTTCTCTCTCTCTCTCTCTCTTTTTTTTTTTTTTCCACAGAAAAAAGTTTATTTTACGCTTAGTAAAAAGCGCATTTATAAAGTAAATTTACGAAAAAATACATATAATTTTGCTCTGTTTCTTTTTTAAGGGGGGGGGGGGGGTTAAACATTATTTAAACCATCTTTTTGGAATTTCTTCAATCAATTAATAGGAAACTGTTAACTGTTAAAGGCATATTTAAAAAATTATATTTTACAATTCATTTTTCTATTTATAATATTTTTTTCTACTTTTTATCCTTTAAAATATTTCATTGTTGCAGTTTCATTGGGATTTGACATATTTTGGTGAGCATTTATTAACGCATCATATTAATTTCATTGTTTATCAAACTCCCATACGACTGTACGAGTTGCAGATGTTTGGCGATTTTCCATCTGTCGTGGGCGAATTGAGAAATGCTAAAATGAATGTATTATTTTATAATAACGTTGTAAAAATATTAAAATGCTCTGTTGGTATCAAAAACACATTTTTGTACAAATTTGTATAATTATGTCATATCAGGATCTGGGATGAAAATACATTGCAATATTCCATCATTACAATGAAAAAACAGACTGAGATACATAAAAATAGAAACTATTAATAAAATTTATGTATGTTACACAACTATTTTATTTTCTTAGTATAATAAATAAAACTAATTTACAGTTTTATTTTCCGCGCGAAGGGAGAAAGAGCACTCCAGAGCGGGCGAAAAACGTTTTTGTCATGTGATCGAATTCGTTTATAACTCAATAGGTAATTGATTGATCAAAAAATGGGAAAAAAAAGTTCAATTGCAAATCGCTTCCAGGTCAGGCTTTCCAATTTTATATCTTTCCGTTAAAAAATGAATTTGTAAATATATATGTCAAAACGTTTTGCGTTTGTTGAGCAGAGCAGTTAAGAACAGCCTTAAGAAGTGGGTTTACTGATAATTCTTGGAATAACACTTTTTCTTCTCCTTTCAAAGACTTTCTTTTCCAGATATTTACCACAAGCGTGCACACACATTCTTAGCTGACAAAAGTGATTGGGGGTGGGGTGGAGGGTGGATCCGCTCTATTCAGAGTCAAATGGCAATCCAGTTATAATATTCTCCCTGACACCTAGCTAGGGATTATCTCAGAGAAAAGATACTTATATGAGTCTGTCGGATATATGCATTCTAAAACAGAAAAGAAGTTTCATGAAAAATAATCTTTTATAGCTATCCGAAACTAAAAATTTGCTAAATAGAAAATACGTTTCTTAAATGGAAGTTTTAATTCGATGTATATAATGCAAATACTCCTCAGTTTAAAATTATGCAGAAACATTTGTTATTTAGGAAATACAGATAAATATTTATCTATATTTTCTGAATTTATAACGATATTTATATTTCTGAAGTTCTTTAAATGGAGGCTTTACTGTAATTATTAAAAAATAATAATAATATTATGTATGGTAATTTAAAAAAGATACTGGAAAAATAATTAATTAACAAGTCAAACTTATATTTTAAAAATAAATAAAAGATAAACTAAAACAAAATATGGTTAAACCACCAGAACTGACACTTAAAATTAACAGTTCTATTTACTTAACATTTTCTCATTCCCAACACCTATATAAACTATACTAGATGATTCTTAACGGTTTTGCCCAGCCCCGTGATAATAACCTGAATTAAACCTTAAATTTGCATGAATTTATATATTTAACCGATTTTATAAGAATGTATTTTTTATAACAGAAAATCTTTGCAAATAAACCTCGTATCGGGGGGGGGGGGGGCTCAATATTTATATATATTTTTTTTTTTTTTTTTTTTTTTTACCAAATGTGCCATTTTAACGTGAATTGTATTCTCTTTAAGTTTATGTTTTAGGCCAAGATAAAAATGCCCTTCCTCGTCCCGATACATGTGTCTGTTTTTTAAATGCGGGGTTTGATAAGTATGTTAGCTAATTATCAACAAATGAAAAATATGAGCCTCAGGTGCATCAGGAGTCGATTTAGAGTATTTTCACAACAAATGTTCAGACTGCTACTTACACACAAACACACGGTAAGGATCTGTTTTTTTCTTTGTATAGATACCTTTACCTCTAAATATCGGGAATAATACATGGTCCGAAATTGTCTTCTATTTAGAGGTTTTAGAAACTTGTTATTTACTTTATTAAAAAAATTAAATTAATTACTTAATTAATAAAAAAAGTAATAATAATAATAAAGAAAAATGCATTATGTTATTTATTGAAAATAAATAAAATAATGACAAATAAACAAAATTTGTTTTAAAAGAAATATAATATAATCATTATTTGACACATGAATTTACTGAAATATTAAATAAAATTTTTAATTTAACTAAAAAAAATTAAAAGTTGTTGCAATAATTTAAAAAAAAATTACAATTTAATAAGAATTATCTAATTCTCTAAAAAATAATGAATCGAATAATTAGTAATACAAAACTAACTCATTAAAAATTGATTCCGATCAAATTGAAATAACTTTATTTTAATAAAAAGAAATTGAGTATTGTACTCCAGAATCACTCATGAGATGGCGCCAGCACTGAGACTTCCTAGGTACTTCCTCAGGAGTGGCGTCCCTCGGAAGTTGCTCCATGGGACGTTACTGGGAGCCCATTCCTGAGGAAATCGTAAATGTCTCTTCCCCAGGAAGCCCTGATCTTGTTATTTTAGTATTAGCAGGAATTTGGGATGACTTGGAGCCCCTGGGGGGGAGTATTGAGGAGCTTTCGTGCTATATGGGATGTTATATTTTAAAGTCAAATTATAAATAATAAAGCCAAATTATTTTCTATTTTCAACAAAAATCTAATAAATACTAAATAACTTTCTAGAGATGTCCCCAGGAAGGTCTTCCTAGAATGTGACTTCCTGGGTACCTCCCTGGGAATGTCATCTCTGGGAGGTTACTCCTCGGGAATCTCTCAGGACGTTACTCCCCAGGATATCATTAAATTAGCTTCCCCAGGAGAGCCTGCATTTGTCATTTTAATTTTGGGAGGAATCTGGGATGAGTTGGGACTCCCAAGGAAGAATTTGGGAGCTCCTGTGCTATATGGGATGTGAATTCTATCAATTTTTAATGGAGCATTTTTGTCTGATTTGGAGAATTTATACATGCAAGTGTAACAAAATAATATTAATTTTAAAGTTATTGTTAAAAAGTTTTTTTTTTTTAACATGCCTGTTGAACTTTCTTAACATGGACTTTTTCAGAAAAATCTTCATGGAAAATACTTCTTCATGGAAACTCTTCAGAAACGTTTCAAAGAGTCAGTGTCAGTAAAAATAAAATGTGTATTTTTATTTATTTTTTTTTTGTTGTTGTTGTTCAATTAAGTTTCAGCAGTGAAATTACGTCCAAAATTATTGAATATTAATTATGTGAATTTTCATAATGCTAACTGATCATAAGACAAACATATTGTAAAAATGTCCAAGCCAGGAATCAAACCTGGATCCTTGGAATAACGCTCCAATACTCTACGTTTGAGCTATGAGGAAGATATCCAGCATGACACCTCTCACTCACAAATGTCGTAAGTCTGTAACCACAACAGAAAATGGAAAAGTCTGAAGGTGCACACAACATTGCGTCGAAACATGAGACAATATATAGCACTGCATAGGTAAACATATATATCTATTTTTAATTATTTTTTAATTAATTTTTATCAGTTAAACTACTCCTGAAATTATTGAACATTCAATATGTGGATTTAAGTAATGCTAACTAAGGGTAAGATAAACAAACATAGTAAAAAAACATTCCAAGCCGAGAATCGAACCTGTATAATTGGAATAACCTTCCAATGCTCTACCTTTAAGCTACGAGCGCGACACCCAGCCACACGATATTTGTGAGTGAGTGGTGCCATATTGTGCACCGCCATCGTAACTCAAAGGAAGACCATTGGTGCGTTAACCCGAGGATCCGAGTCCGATTCCCAGATTGGGCATTTTTTCACTCTGTTGGTACTCTTAGTTATCATTGTGAAAGTCCACACATTTAATATTAAAAAAATAACTTTTTCTTTTTTTTAATGCCTCTTTAAATCGCAAAAATGGATTAATGTCTGTAATATCTAAAGATAAAGAACGCTTTTCGGAATCTCGTGAAACTATAAAGTGGTTATCGTATATTTCGGTTCGTGGTGATAATCTTTTTGATTTATTAAAACATATCTCTCTTTTTACTCAGTATGATAACAATAACATCAATTTAGTAGCAATTTATTTGAAATTTTCTAACAAACCCATTGATGAGATCATTGCTTTATTAGAAAGTTGAGAAATTTTATATAATACAGTTTTACAATTGTTTACATAAAATAATTTCAGTTTAAGATTTACCGAATTCTAAATTGTCATTTCTTTTCTGGGAAACGAACTTTTACTCATGATCCGATAAATAAGTGTTCCGTGCATATATATTTAATTAAAATACATATTCAACTGGAAAAAAAATCGCATTAACTGACCATTATTGTTGTTGTTTTTAGATCAATATTCTCGGAATTACTGGAACGAAAACATCCAAAATCTATTATAGCAAAAATAATTATGAAGGAAAAAGTGAATCTGATTCCTGAAATTCGTTTCATTAGTTCTATGAAACGATAACGAAAGCCAATATACTGGATAAAAGAAAAGGATAATGTAACGTAAAAACGATCTGGATTGTTGATAATGCTATTAAAATGTCTTAGTAGTACGTTTATAAATATTTTTTAATTAAATTGAATAAATTATATTTCGAATTAAATTGCGTTTTAGAATGATTATTTTGTGTTTTTCTTTGTACTTTTCTTACAGTACAAATGACCATATGAATCATTCT
Source organism: Maratus speciosus (assembly GCA_963932465.1). Taxonomy (NCBI): domain Eukaryota; kingdom Metazoa; phylum Arthropoda; class Arachnida; order Araneae; family Salticidae; genus Maratus; species Maratus speciosus. The sequence goes on along the minus strand of OZ010788.1, from coordinate 372,626,635 downwards.
AAAGTTAATATTATCCGAATATGGATTTTTTTTTTAATATTATGTATTATGGTAATCTAGAACACGTTGAAATTTCATTTAACAAAAGTAATCGGAAAGTTATATGACAATAATAAACTTTCATCTTTTGAAATGAGCGAATACTAAGAAAAAAAATTGTCGTTTTAGGGCTCAATATATTAAAGTAAAAACGACCACGCTGTAAAAAAAAATCTACAAATCTACTGATGTAAAGTTTTGGAAATCTGTATGCTTACTAAAATTGTATACGTACACTGTACAAAAAAGATGCAAATCTACAAAAATAGTTTCTATAATGCTACAGAAATCTATAGATATATAAAAGAATCTACTAAAGTTGCACTAATGTTAGTAAAATCTTATCTGTAACTTGCGATACAGTTACATAAAATGTTCTAGGCATCCCAGTTTCTAAAAAAATTTTAGTAACGTTACATATTTTTTTGATTTACGGTGCAAAACTCTATCTGTTACAGGAATTTTTGATGTTGTCGTTATAAAATGTTCTAGAAATCCCATTTTCTTAAAAACATTTTAGTATCTTTTCAGTTTTTTTTTCTTTTTTTTTACATTGCATAGCTATATAACAATGTATATATTACAAACGGAAAAGTCAAAACATATATTAAAATATTTATTTGCTTAAAAGACGTTTCTAAAAACACATTAAAAGAAAACTAAAACCCAATAGTGACATGTTTCAACTCCTTTACTTAGTTCTCATCAGAATGTATAATAAAAAATTACAAATGCAATACATATGAAAAAAAAATGGAAATAAAATCATCGAATACTAACAAGTAAACATATAACGCGCCCTACATTTTCACCATCGTACGTGTTCCCTTTATGTTATGACTCCGCAAGTTGTCCAACCATTCAATCCATATATTCAATATGAGAAAAGATACAGTATCGTTACAAACCCCTGAACCTCTTAAATAAATTTCAATAGGCTCTTTCTGAAAATAAAAATTAGACATGTAGATTAATCTACTCTCGTTAAAAAGTATGTTGATGCTCTGTATTTGATTTAGCTGAGATAAAGCAGTATTACCTTTATTATATCTTATGTCCGCCATATGTTTTTACATCTGTTATTGAATTTTTGTTGGGCCATATCTATATAATGATTTTTTGATTTCCCTCCCTAATAAATGTAATCATATAAATATGGTTATATCATCACCATGGTTATTAGTGGACGTAATTAAGGCTTATTACTCGTACTTACTTACAGTGCATAGCTTTTACTGTAAAGTCAAACATTTCAGTTTTAACATCTTGTGTACTTATAATCTGGAACTGAGCGAAATTCTGTGTAACGAAAGTACGCACGTTGATCGATGAAAATAATTATTTTTCGTGTTTTATTTTTTAAGTGATGAAATAAGGAATTACGTCGTTTAAATTTATCACAGTATTAAAGAGCTGCTGTCACTATACTGTTTCAGACTGAGATTCTTGTTTAAAATTTGTGTCAATTTTAGATTTGTGTTACTTTATTATATTGTTGTAGTTTGAAATCATTTTACTTGAAGTATGTGAATTGGAGAAATTAACATATATTTGTATGCTAACTCTTATATCATTATTCAGCAAAAGTAACTGTGTGCCTGTATACTTCATTCTACTTTCTTTATTTGGTGACTTTCAAACGTCTACCAATTCGTGGAATTGCATCTACTTGCTATGCAACTATATTGACGAATGGTATTATCACTTAACAGCAATACCTAGGTAAATATGACGTCTCCCTATAAGTGAGGACATGTATTTGATGATGCGATAAGTTAGCTGCAGCATTTATGCCGACTAGTTTCATTGATCATTTTTTTCTGAACACGGTGCCTAAGATGCTTACTCTGGAAAATGCATGTTATTAACTCCTTTAAGGTAATCATGAAAGGTCATATAATTCCTAACTGGTTTTCAGACCATTGTAATCTTTTGACAAGCATATGTGTGAGATATTGTTTTAGCAAAATAACTTTTTTATACACATAAATACAACGACTTTATATTTTTTTCGAATTTTTCTGACAAACATTTATTCTAAAATACTTCCAATATGAAAATTTTCACTGAGACAAACCAGTATTAATTACTACATAAAATGTATACGGGTCAATCCATTTCAAGTGGTCCAAAAAATCATTTATTCGTTGCTTGACCATTTTTTTAAAATCTGAAATTTTTTGTACAACAACCCTAACATGAAGGAATTTCAAAATAACTATTATTTTAATTTTATTAATTTTTATTTGTGCATGGCGGCCATCTTTGTATCATCGTCTGCAGCAATTTTCTCACTAGAAGGGTTTACGGAATTGTAATTAATTCATCGTTTATTTATCCAATTCAACTGCGGATTAGAGCAATTTGTACAGAAGACTTTGGGCTATAAAATATGGTAATGAAGCAGTTTCCGAAACTAACTGCTTATTGGTAAAATTTAAGCATAAAGTTTCAGTTTTTTTCCCAAAATTTGTCCGTTTACAAGAGGAAATTTTTCTAGCAAGAAATACTGTCAACATGACATTTTTTTTTTTTTTTTTTTTTTTTTTTTTACAAATAGGCCGAAAGTACTTGTACTCACACGCCGAGTTCCAGATCTGGGAATTGCTTTCTCTTCGCTAAAAAAAATCCCAAATTTTTCAAAAATGACCAAAATTGCACTTTTCAGGCTTTGATATATCTGGTGGGGCACGGGATAAAAATCTGATTTTTTTATATATAAGAGTATTGTATAGTAGTGTTATGCACAAGAGATTTCAGTATGGAGATTTGACTACAAGCTGAGATATGACAAGGGCAACATGTCAAAACAATACTGCCAAACTATTGTTTTGTTGTAGTCACATCTAAGTATTTATCTCAGAGTGTCATTTAAATTTATGTTTTTGATTATCTTTAAATAATAGTAACAGAAAATAAAGCCCTTTGCAAAGCTTAGCAATTAATAAAAAAAATAATTATGCCTAAGGCCATACATTTTGTATGCTTTCAGTAATTTTTGTTGTAAGTAATTTTAGTAACTAAAAGAAACCTCAGCACTTTTACATAAAGAAAAAAATATATTTTTTTATAGAACACCTGAGACAAAAACAACATAAGGAAAAAGAAAATCTGTTAATGTTGCCATACCTGTTGAGACATGATCAAACGTGTCAAAACACATTCTTGCTTGTTGGTTCAGAAACCACAATTTTGATCTTTCTCAAAATTTTATTTGTAGGAACCAAGTCTTGTCATCTCTTGATAACTTGATTGAAGATCTTGGCCCTGCTAGCTCATTGAAATATATTTTGAAACCACTATGTGCAAGTCTCAATTCATTAATAATTCCTACCTTACTTCTTATGCAAAAATGTGATTTTTCTGCAGTATAAATTTTGAAAAGGCTTTGGGTATCTTTACCTTTTGAAAATTACTTGAGGCTGATGGATGGTAACATCGGATAATGTTTCATTTACAGGAACATACTTATGGTAGAAACAAGTTTCAGGGACTGGCAAGCAGCATTAAAATTATGGTATTTCAACCAACATGCAGGAATGTGTTTTGACACGTTTGATCATGTCTCAGCAAGTATGATGCCAAAATTAACAGCTTCCTCTTTCCCTATTCTGTTTTTGTCTCAGGTCTTGTATATGTAAAAGTGCTTAAATTTCTTTTAGTTACTAAAATTACAGCAAAACTTACTGAAACCATACAAAATGTAGGCATTAGGCATAATTATTTTTTTAATTAATTGCAAAAGGCTTTATTTTCTGTTATTATTATTTAAAGATAATCTAAAAAATAAATTTAAATGATACTCTGAGATAAATACTTAGCTGTGACTACAACAAAACAATAGTTTAGCAATATTGTTTTGACATGTTGCCCTTGCCATATCTCAGCTTGTAGTCAAATTTCCATCCTGAAATTTATTGTGCATAACACTACCATAGAATACTCTTATAAAAGAAAATTTCAGATTTTTATCTCGTGCCCACTAGAGATATCAAAGCCTGAAAAGTGCGATTTTTGTCTATATATTTCGATGTATTACATAAGTAGTAAAAATGCTGAAATTTATCACACTACTACATTAGTACATCTTTACTAGTTTATTTGGAACAGTCAATAATGACCAGGCCTGTTTCGCAATTGCTTAAATCATATCTTATATATCCGTTCATAAGCTGTATTTTTAACTGCAATAGACACATTATTTAAATTAATATAATTTTATAGATATAATGCGAAATGAAATTACTGAGCAATGCTTAAAACTTTCAATGATTATATTCAGGTATATAATTAAGTTTTTTTCATAATTTTGTAAGTATTATCGCTTTTATAACATTTTTAAAAAATAGAGAGAAAACGACATCACATTTTTGCCATTTTTATGGGCATTCAGTGGGTTAAATTTGACGCTATTTTTATTTATATTATTGTTTTTTATACTACGTCTTTTGAACTTTCTCAATAAAGTACAAGTTGATAGATACGAATGATACATAAGAATAAATACGTTTGTGCTAGAAACTGAAGAATTTGTAGACTAAAGAAAACATGTTAATTCAAATATTTGGCTCTATTAGTTAAAAACAAATTATGAAAGAAGAGCCGAATTCGTGTTCGTGGCATTCCTCGATAATTACTTGTCGCCTTAAGGGGACGAGGGACCTTAAAAACCTTAAAAAATCAGTTCTTTATTTTTTATAAATTTCACTTTAAATATTATTCAAGGATACATTATATGCATTATGGCATGCATTTATCACTTTTTTTTGAGAAAAAAATGGAGTTTTACGCATCGTCTTAGAAATCTTCGAAATGCCCCTTGCGCATTCCAAATCAATGAAAATCCCCAATATATATATATATATATTTTTTTTTATATAAAAGTTTGGTTTATATATATAAATAAAACTGTGCATCGAATTTTATATATTTGAATATGAAGGTAAAAAAAAAAATAATAATAAATAAAAAATAAATAAATAAATTTTAAAATTTTTTCAAAAATATTTCAACAAAATTTTGATTTTGTTTTTTTACCTTTATATTCAAATATATAAAATTCGATGCACAGTTTTATTTATACATATAAACCAAACTTTTATAAAAAATATTTGGGATTTTCATTGATATGGAATGCGCAGGGGGCATTTCGAAGATTTCTACGACAACGCATAAAATGCCATTTTTTTCTCAAAAATAACTTTTTTGTGATAAATGCATACCATAATACATATAATGTACCCTTGAGTAATATTTAAAGTGAAATTTACAAAAAAAGAAAAAAAAATATTGAAAAATATTGAAATTTTGAAATTTTTTCGAAAAATTTCAAAAATTTTCATTTTTTTTTTACCTTTATTATTCAAATATATAAAATTCGATGCACAGTTTTATTTATATATATAAACCAAAGTTTTATAAAAAATATTGGGGGGATTTTTATTGATATGGAACGCAGTTCGGAGATTTCTAAAACGACGTGTAAAATTCCACTTTTTTCTCAAAAATAACATTAAAAAAATTTTTTTTTTGTAAAAAATGCATGTATAATGCATATAATGTACCTTTGAGTAATATTTAAAGTGAAATTTAGAAAAAAAAAATATATATATATTTTTAAGGTCCCTCGTCCCCGTAAGTTAATTCGCACATTTTTAAAGACCAAATTAAACTTTAAGTGTATAAGCCAATGAGGTTCAACGAAAATGTAAAACTTGAATATGAAAGTATGCTGGCCGGTTTGCAGTGTCTAAACATGAGGGCATTTTCTAAAGTGTAAAAAGGATCGAAACGTTAGTGAGGTTTACTTAAATTTTCTGTAAATTTGTTCATTTCGATGAAGGCGATATTTAAGAATTATTCTTTTAAAACATGCCTGCAATTTAAAGCGTTTCATGTTTGTTCTACAAAGCGTATGATATACAATTTAAAAATGTTATAATAATTTGTTCATGAAAAAAAAAAACCAAAACATATGATGTCCCTACATTTTCATGAATCCCTACAAAGGTGGAAATATATACGATTCATTATAAAATATGCATTGTTCATATTTTAAAAGAATATTTATATTCAACAGAATTTCTGAGGTTTAAAGAAATTGAATAAATAATGCATTCCTTAGCTTCCTGGTTTTAAAATCCTTCAGATCTTTTCACAGGATTTGTCCCAGATAAAGATTCCATGAATTATTCAAAACAATAAGTGTACAGAGAAAGACTATGCATTTGAGAAAGTCTGGAGTTACCAGCATATTGGTCTTTTTCACTGAGAGTTTATTTTGTAGCTATTCAATTTTAAATTCAATTTTTTTATTAAAAATATATGTTTAATCTATATTATATTTTCAAATCTTCCATTAAATAACAAGCAGATATTAACTAAAGTGCACGTAAAGCAATATCTAAATTGTATACGGATTAAATAAAAATTAAATGCGTATGTGGAACTATATATTTTATTAAAATATATACAAGAGTACGTTTTTCAATTGCAACACGTGTCATGATAGTAAAAATACGGAAGATAGCTTATTAGATAGATTAATTTTTTATATACATATTTATAAGGCTATCTTTGTAAGAGTAATATCAGTAGCAAGTTTTTAGATTGTTTTAAATCAATTCATTATGTAATTGTGCAAATCAAATAAACAAATATTAAGTGAAGTAAGAAGAAAAAGTGAGCAAATAAAAGCTGCTAAAATTTGACATTTGTCACTTAAGAAAATCTTACAAACTTTATAACTAACCATATAAATCACAAACTTTAGCAAGGTGAAAAAGAAGTTTTCTTTCAAATCCTTTAATGCTTCTTTACCTCATAGAAAATTATAAAAGCCTTTCTAGTTGTGAAATCGATTACAATCAATTATCCGTTAAATGAAAATTGTGGCTAACTACTTCAATAGCGTGTGACAAAGATTCTAAATTAATGACTTTAAGAATGGAGCTCAAAGAGTTCGCTAATTATCTGTCTTGTTTGGTGACAAGGCATTTCTGATAGCGTTTGATTGTGAAAAAAGTTATTTCTGAATGCATGTTCATTGTTTCTTAAAATGAAGATACAAATTGTTTTGGAAAAAGTTTTTTAATCACAGAGAGGCAGTAATTACAAATCTCGCATAATATTTATTTAGAATGATTGTGTAATTTCTCTGAATAGTTCTAATAAAAGGGAAATGACTATTATTTGTTAACAGTTACTTTGAATTCAAAGCCAGTTGTATTTAAATGATAAATCTTTCACTTTAAACTGTTACGTAATTTTTAGAATTGTAATTGACATCTATTGAAATCTTTTATATGGTGCATAAAGAGATAATAAATATTGCTTGAATAATTTAATGTTTCCGCGACTAAAGTTGCACATAATAATATGCGACCTTTTCAATTTTAATACAGCTTTCCTTTAACATTAAGTTTTTTTTTTTAAATAATATTTTCAGACTCTCTTGCAGAAAATAAATTCGTAAAGATCGGTTATAAATTAAACAAAGGAAGTTGTTACTAGCGGTGTTAGTTTTAGTATTTCATCTATATTTCTTTTGCGAACTAGCACAAAAATTTTTACTAAAAAGAGTACATATTACGCATATAATTATCTGACAATTAAAACTAGATTGTTAATTATATGCAGTATAATTGAAGTATATAATTCGCTGAAAGTATCATAATATATGATTTGAAGAAATTGTATAAAAGTAGTAAACACCAAATTTGTCTATAAAAAAAAAAAAATATATATATATATATATATATATATATTTATATATATATATATATATATATATATATATATATATATAACTATAATATATAACTTCCTCATATAATTATAAAATTATAAAATAAATGAATATATTTCTTAATATAGTACAAACTAATATTTTAAATTTCTGTTTTAATATCAATTAACATTTCAAATTCTTGAACGTATCTTTACTACAGTGATTTTAATCAGAACTTTAACGCTTTATGCTACGACGGGACTTTTAAGTCTCATTAAAGAAAATGCAATATAAAATTTATTTAATTCGTCTACTAATAAAAGTATGTGAATTTTTTCATGCAATGTAATTTTCCGGAACATACACAGCGGAACAGTCTAATCTAAATATTTTAATGTAGTTATTTTCTAAATCAGTTACATTGATTTAGCGTTTCTACTATTAAAAAATGTTTTACAAAAAATTTGCTACTTCAAAATACTTCTCAGTTACTGGTAGGATCACAATACATTTATTTACAATGTTCTTTTAAAATTTTTGAGGTTTCCAAAACAGTATTTTTAATAAAACATACTGGACAATTGCACCATAAAATATAATAAATAAAGACATAATCTTTTTTATTGGTACACAAAACACGAACTTTAATAAGCTAAAAGTTAACTTCTACGTTGCGAGCTGTTTCTACAGCCGTCTTCAGGAAAAAGTGATGGTAAAATGGCGCAAAGTTCAGAGACGAAAGCTTCCTGTGTAAGAGATAGTTAGTCGAAACTTGACCAATGATTTGAATACAAAAATGCAGGGTTGCCATCTAGTGAAAATAAATAATTATTAATGAACTGAGATGAAATCAATCAAAAAGTCGATTTATGTAGATGTGTAAATGTGTAGATGACGGCACTCGTGGTTTCTTAAATCGACGTTTTTTAACCGGCTTGCGCATGTGCTATATTAATAGACATAAAGTTAAAATGACTGCATAGAAAAATATATTAGACAGGATTCTATTTTTAACCGTATATACAATGAATGGATATAAAGAAAATTATAGCATCAAACTGGTATTTAAAAAAATATATAGCCTGGTATTTCCACGCATTCTTTTGAGAATGCTGGAAAACCCTCAGACGTTGAAAGTGTTTAATTAGAACTTTTACATGAAAATAAACATTGTGACTGAACGATGCTCAATTGCTCACCGTCATTACACGTTCATAGATCGTTTTAGTGTTACATGGGTATTAGCTTTTATTATCTGTTCCATTGAAAACGTGAAAATATCCCATTCAATTGTGTGTTTTATGCAATGCTATGAATTATATTAAGGCAGTACGTGAATTTATATCTTGCAGGAGTAACAGGTGAGAGTAGCCATATTTGGACCACAGCTTAATATGGATCGCTGCAATTCTGCCGCTAATTACGGAAAGAGACGCCATCTACCGCTGAAATCCTACTTATCATAATGGCGTCATTTATGTTTAGAAGATGCAACCGCCTTCCACGTACATTTTTCAAACAATTTAAAAAACATAAAATTAGTTTTTTTTAATCTAATTTGTTCCTACTGAACGTTAGAGAATACTTAAAAAAAGAAAAAAAAAAGGGTAAGTTGTTATGTTTTCATATACATATCTAAATTAATGTGTTTATTGGACGTATTTTTCACGCGCATTTGTTTGCTTTTGGTTTTGTTCTTAGCCTTCAGATTATCTGTTTTAATAATGAAAAGGTATCCAGTTAAACTGATGGCTTTGAGCTCAGAGGCTATTTACACTACCTGTATATTATACTCTTATTTCAAAGAATAATTCACCTCGAAAAATAATTAAGGAAGGGGATAAGCCCCCCCCCCACCATTTCCCCCACTTTATGCTTAACCAATGAGCCTCCAAATGTCATAAGGGAAGCGCCTTATCGATCTAAACCGGTTTACCAAATTTAAAGCAAATCGGATATAAAAAACCTATTTATTTATCACTAGAATTCCCGAGGTGGGTCGTAACCCAAGAAGAGATTTATCGCTCGTATCACTGTTGCTTTTTAAAGTAGAACTTTGTAACTTTTTGACTTTTCCACATGACTCCATATAATGCCTTAACAATGTTGAAGTCAATCGAAAACTTTTTTATCTACACATCTGTATACCTAGAATTTCCGTGCTGGGTCACCGCTGGCCGGAACAACATAATGGCATTTTTCTTTTACTTCAACAGGGCTTTTAACTCTATATTTTTCAATAACAGAAGAATAATGTAAGGAGATGTATCACCATTGCTTTTCAAAAAAGCTGCGATATGGGAGGGAGGAGGCGTGATCACATATCTGACATGCACTGGCAAGGCAAATGTGTGAGATTTTTTAACTTATTTCAAGCTTTTATTAGATTGTTGTAGAATGTTGTTATGTATGTTATACCTTAAAATGTATAAAAGGGATATTTTGCCTGTCGTAAACGACGCGGGGCCAAAAAAAAAAAAAAAAGAAAAGTCTGTTAGTGGTATTCCAGTTTCGCATATTTATGTTGACAGACAGAGGTCTTCCGAATGAGTAAATTTTAAAATTGTGAAGCAAACATTCATAAAATGATTTTAGCGACGAAATTAAATCTGATGATGATGACAATCTTCACATAAATCACGAATCAAATTCTGGTGAAAATGCATATAAAATCTCATCGTCTGAATCCAATTCAAGTGAAAGGAATCTGAATGAAAATAGCCAATTAAATGCTTAGGTGGAAGTTGGGGAACACCAATAAATCTTAAGTGTTTTGAAGAAAACACAAAATAAAGGAAATAATTAAAAAAAAATCGAGAAATATAAAAAATAAATTACCCTTCAAAGTGATTTGGAAGAAGCGAAAAAGTCAGCTATACGGAAGATAGAGCGGCAGTGTTCAATATCTTCTGGTTAATAACCTATGCAAAATCTAGCGGTTTAAGACCTAGAGGCCACAGATGTTTGGGTAGTTTTAAAACATACAACAAGCTCTAATATAAGCAGACGAGTCTTCATTCTAAAATTAGAGATAAATTCATTGCAATAGAACCTGAAATTTTCCGTCCACTGACGAGTACGTAACTTGCCAAATAAAGGAATGCTAAGTCAATAAAACTAATACTGTGTGTGGAAACTGTTTATAAATTGTGTGTGCATTATGGACAGCAAAAAAGCAAAATAAAAGAAAGTAGAGCATGGCATTTTGTGTGAATTTATTGGATGGAAAATTGAATACTGCAAGTAATTAAAAAAATCACGGATATATATATATATATATATATATTTAAATTCATTGTGTTTTAATATCTTATTAGTCTGCTGTAACATTATTACAGAATTTAAATCGATAAATAATACGTATATATACTATTTAATAGAGCCATCAAAATCTCAAAGAATCTATCCTAAAATTAGAAATTAAGAATTTCTTTGGTAGTATTTATTCACCAAATTCCATATTAAGTAAAAGTATAGAAGGTAAATTGCATTAATCATTAAAAATAATATTATTAATCATAAATCCTTATTGTGTGTATTTATCTTCCATACAAAACAAGAATAACATCACTGAAGGCCATGTGTCAAATATGACCCACCCTGGTATTTCTAGTACAAGAAATGCGGTAAATCTAGTGTTAATTTAAAGGTGTATTAACAATTCCGTTCTCCCCTTTAGACATAAACAATGCAACTTCAAATCTAATCAAGGAAGCGCCATATCCTAATTATCCGATATACCAAATTAGAAGAAAATCTGATAATTCTGCATGAAAACCCCATTTATCTTAGTTAAGGGGGATTAGCCCCCCGTTCCCCCGTTTATACTTAACCAATGAACCCCCAAAACTAATCAGGGAAGCGCCTTATCAGAATGAACGTAGAAGAAAAAAAATGAAGCAAATCGGATACATTTATCAAGAGTTATCTCGTTACATACATACGTACATATGTACGTACATACAGAGCCGGCGGGCACATTAGCTCTCATTAGCTAAAAATTGGCACAATTACCTTAATTGGACCAATTTGAGTTGCTTAAATTGGATCGGATATAAGATCATAAATTTGAAAACAAAGCATTTGCCTGAACATACAATACACACTGCAGATTGCAACCTTTAAGTGTTGCCTTATTAAACCCTTAAATACTTCTTACGTAGAGGTACAAGATTCGTGGTTTCGAGCTCATAATGTTTTCCTTCTACCAATTTTCCAGCTCCGCCAGCTTTTAACTATCACAACAAAGCAGCAACCATTAAAACCGCCGTCCAAGGTTTTATCCGGAAGCGGTACTTTTGTCATCCTAATAAGTATGTTTCTAAATTTCAGAGTTTTGCAGCCATTTCTGCACTTATTTCTGGTGAGGAGATAGATCCGTTATCAGATAGATCAGTTGATTTTTCTGCTCGAGAGATTTCGGAGGCGGAGTCAGTAATCCTCAAACCTACTAAAATTAAGAGAGTAAAAAAAAAATAATTATGAAAACAGCACAGGCAAAAAGTCTGGAAGAAAAACATCATGATAGCAAAAGTTGTTAAAGATATAGTATAAAAAAAGAAAATAGTAAGTTGTGTAGGGATTGACCCGCAAGGAGGCTGCGGTTACAAACCATCCACGCACACCCCTAAGACAAAGGCCAAATAATCATTAGGAATGCTATCTCCCTTTCCAAAATCAGTAAAGTCAAAGTACAGAGGGAGCCTAAAAATTAGATGTTACAATCTTCGCCATATAAAGTAACCCTTGAAATGAAAAGACAGAAAAAACGAGCGAAAGGAAGCTTTAAATGCACAAAAGCAATTGAAACATAAAGTTTTAAAACAAAGGCATAATTCAATTGGAAAGAAAATCATGGAACGGAAGAACTACAGACATGCGGTAAAGGAAACTTCTGTTACACAAAAAATGTCTAATGATTCGGAATCTAAAAAGAAAATCAATATAGTGATGATTGGTTTTTCCTAATTTGTAAGAAAAAAAGCAGAAATGAAATAGCGATCAAATTGCCAAATATGGTACTCTGTTGTGTGCGCTGAAATAAAAAATGAACTATAGAAATTCACGTGTAACCCTTACATCACTATTTTGAATACATTTTGATTTAAAACAACTACATATACTTTATGACATTTCATTCATTGTATTTCATTGCTGTTGTTTTGTTTCATTATTCCATTAATCGTAAACTTTTCTTTTAATAAAATGGCTTACATTCCTTACACATTAAAACAGCCTAATATTATTTGGTCCTTTTTAAGAGACTGGGGGTCTAAATGACCAGGCGCTGAATTTGGACTATTTTTGACAATTTTTTTCACTTTAAAATAAAACATAATATTCCTATATCTAGAGATTATGTCTAGAGATTTATTTAGTTAGTAGATGAATAGATGGTCAACGTGTAGTGATATTTTGCAGCTATCACAAAAATGAAGTGAGTTTTTTGAAAATAAGTGAAATGTCCGAAATCTACTCTTCCGAAGACAGTAAGAAATCGTTTTTAATCCAATTTGGTGCAATTTTCTATCAGATCGTATTTGTGCACTATTAGGAATTATTTTAAATGATTATTTTTTAAATATAATTATTTTATTTTCTCATATATGTCAGATCAAGAAGCGAAAAAATCAAACCTTAAATAATACAACATTAGTTTACTTGGATTAATGTATTCATGTCCTTTTTAATTAAGCAATATTAGTACCAACGGCAAACTCTGAATGTAAGCTTTTAAATAAAACAGTCGCACTTAATCGCACTTTTAAAATATCTAAGTGGTTTTACACTGAAAGAAAAAAGATGTAAATCTACAAAACTAGTTTTTGTAAAAGCTTCAGAAATTTGCAGGCTTACTAAAATTTTATCTGTACACTGCAAAGAAAAAGTATATAAATCGATAAAACTAAGTTTGTAAAGCTACAGAAATTTGTATGCTTACTAAAATTTTATCGGTAATCCGGGAAAATTACATATATTTTTTTTGTTGTAATTTAATGAAAATTTCTTAGCATCCTAGTTTAAAAAAAACAAACAAACAAAAAAAAAACAAAAAACAAAAAACATAGTAAACTTACAGATTTCTTTTTTTTTACAGTGTAAACGTGAATATGTTTAATGAATTTATTTTATTACAGTTATGTGAAAAATTCCAGGCATCCCAGTTTAATTACCAAAAGCCTATAGTTGAATACGTTTTACACCACTTGCGAATTATTTCCGAGTTTATCAACAGAAATTTTGGAGTAATTATGAATACTATTAAATGACATTGAATTTTATAAGTTTTCTTTTTAGTTTTCAGGAATATTAGGCATTGGAATACTGTAAAGCATCACTTATAGTCTTGCAAGAGCATACGGAAGTGAACTTATAGTCTTGCAAGAGCATACGGAAATGAACTTATAGGCATGCATAAAAAATAGTAAAATTAAACCTTTTTTTGCTTCAGAACGCCGAAAGACTTCAGCACCTTTTACGTATTTCCTAGGGAATAAAAACCAGTTGAACATATTAGTGAATTCATTTCTGCGGATACGTAGAATCCTATTGAAATTTTGATATATCTTATGTAAAATAAATTTCATTATTATATATGTGTATAAGTGTCTTAATGTTATGTGTTAATGTATGTTAATGTAATGTCTTAATGTGTGTGTATAATGTTACAGCACATTTGTTGTAAAGTAAATGCCTCTATTTTTCGTGTACAGTTTAATTAAAATATTTTACAGTATCGTAAAGAAGCATTAGAAGAATAAAACGTGTCTTTCTAATAGGGTAGATTGTGTGAAGATGCCGTAGTTTTGATTTAATTGTTCTTAAAATAGCCTGTTGTTTTTTTCATTGATTTAGTATTAATGTTTATATATTTATGTATGATTTAAAATCGTACTTCATTTTACAGATGTTATAGAAAGCATCGAAAATTTTATTTTTGTAAACTCTTGCATTTCGTCATCTTACCCCAAGATTGGAGCAAGATGACCAACTATCTTGATGTAAGATGTCTTCTGAAGTTTCAATGCAAACAATAATTTTTGTGAAGCAATTCAACCATAATGGGGCGGGTAAAAGTAACTTTAATATTTTTGACATATTAAAGTTGATAACTTACGTAATATAAGGAAATTACAAAAATATGAATGTATCAAAGATTGTCAATTTATTAAAAAACAAACTAATATTTAAAAAATAATGTGTTGTACTTAACATTTAAAAGAATTGTGACTCTTCAATAAGATTATTTTTAAAACATTATAAGAAGTTTAACCACGGTAAAGACACTGTGATAAAGTAGTTTACAGTCAAGATTTTTTGTTGATGTTTTTCATATGACACTTTGTTATCTCCAGCAATATCGCAGATCTGCCTGAAAATGCACAATTTTTGAGGAACATTGACCAACTTTTATGTAAACAATAGTTTCAGTGATTGCACTTGATCTAATCACATTTTCGTTTACACACTTAGTTTAAACTTAATCACATTAAGTTTTATTGAACAATGTTAGACACTATGAACACTCATTCTCATTCACTTAAAAAATCTCATCTTCCTAATCTTGGTATTAAGTCATCATTCATGTAATGTTCTATTGAAGATTTTTGCTTCCTACTCTTTGAATTCTTCTTATCTAATTCTTTTATAGAAAGTCAGAAATTCAGTCTATACACTTCTGAAATTTAATAAAATTTCTGTGAGAAAATACTGATTAGATTGGCTCACACTGCAATAAAATAAGAAAACTTGTATGCACGACAAATAGATGGGTTATAGAAAAAATATATATATTCTGTACTACTGAATTTTTAAACGAACATCATCCAGGCAGGCCACAGGCGATTATAATTATGTTCTGTTCTCAACACTATTTTTATTTCTCCGGAAAATGTAATCAAATCCTGGATAAATGACTTTTGTTTTTAAAAAGTGGTGCGAACTAGAATTAAAAAAAATTATTGCCTGTTGTATCCCTGATCATCTCGTGCAATTACGAAGCATTGTGTTCGGATAAGTAAATTATCTCGGATTTCAGAAAACACAAAGAAACATGTACATTAAAATACAACATGAAATTGCAAACTAAAGACACTACGTATAATATAAAAAAGGGGAAATGTTTTTTGATGTATTAAGATTGTTTACGAAAACATAACATAATCACTTTCGAGTTACCAACAATTTAAAAAGTACCTTTGTGCTGTAAAACGGAGTAAGAAACCAATGGATTTCCACATTTTAAAGAAGAATTTCTTAAACAAAAGTTTGTTGCACATAACTTTTCAGAAATATTTCCAAGCAGCTTTGATGATTTATTGATTGATTTATCGCATCCCGGAATATTGCAGTTGGAGCGTTAACATTAAAATTAACATTATTCTGTTGCTCTTGGATGGATAAAATCTAAACATGTCTGTTAAAGAATAGATATCCTACGAAAAACTGATTATCCTGGTTCAGCAAACTGATTAATGTGCTGCATAAATCTACTCGGAAGCGTGTTTAAAAATTATAGGCAGCAAAAGTAAATTTCGTGTCAAAAATATAATTTTAAACTCAGGAAACTTCTGTTATCTAAGCTTTCTAGGAATACAGGAACGAGAAAATGGTTATATTATGTTTTTGTAAAGCTTCGTACTAGATTAAATAACATTTATCTTTTTACATTGTATTTAATATTTGTATGAATGATTAAGCTTTATAATTGTTTTACCTGCTGCAAACAAGAACTACGTTCGCCTATACAATGGTTTTTATTAGAATATTTTGAACGTATTTTGAACGGAATAGTAATAAGCAGCTATACTTTCGTGATAAAGAGGGGATGTATGTATTTATTCTAAGGATACATTATCATAATAAATTTAATCTGCATAAAATACTGTCAAACCAAAGTTTAACTAAAATGCAAATACAGGCGATCACGAGAACTTTGGTTGTTGGAATATTTTATTCAAAAATTCAGATGATATTTACAAATTAAGTGGAATAAGAGACTCTCGCGGTTCCGTGGTTTATCTATACTACAAATTAGACCAATATGAATTTTGCGACGCACAGTTAATATTAATATAACTATTTCGGACATATTTTACATAAAAATCTTGGAAATATTGTATAATTTGATGCATTAGTGCAAGAGGTTTCAAACAACGTAACAGAGTATCACTAAACCAAATGATATACAGGGTGGCCATAAAAAAATTCCACGATATATGAACCCCTAGGTGCCTAACCACTCAACCAATCGAGAATAAATTTTAGATATACATATTTGAAGATATGCGCTGGAGATCGCGATTATTTTAAACAATAGAGCTCTCACGGTTACGGTTATAGTGAAGATATTTCGAAAATTTTGAATATCAACACCGATTGTTTTCTTGCGCAAATTCATCAGCGCATTGAAAAACCATAAAAAGTCATACACGTACAATAAAAATTGTCGGCTTAAAATACTTGCAAATAAGACAATTGCGAGGAGAGAAGAAGTGGCTGCAAGACATTTTTTTCAGCATCCGATTTATTTTTTCACTTGTGAACTGAGTAATGTTGTAAGATTTGTTTTAAAACGTGTTTTTGTGTTGTGTTTGTGTACACATAGTGAAAATATAAATGTAATTTTTTTTTTTTTTTTTTTTTTTGAGTGCTGAATATTAAGTTACCTAGGAAGTGATTGAATACCATGAAATTACACCGGCAATTTTAGTAATACGTGTATCGTTCCAACTTCATTTATGGTTGCGCTGATGAATTTGCGCATGAAAAATAATGGTGTTTCCATTCGAAGATTTTGAAATTTTTTCACTGGAACCGTAAAAGTGTGTGACCTATTGTTTTAAAACATCACGATCTCGAGCACATACTTTCAAATAACTAAATCTGAAAATTACTTTTGATTGGTTGTACGGTTAGGTCGCTAGGGCTACATATTTTGGTGAAATTTTTTCATGACCACCGTGTATGATCATTATCACAATCTTTTGACATTCAGGAATAAAAATCTGGTGAAATGAAACTTGCTAAAATAACATTTTAAACTTATAAATGAACTCCTTAATAATTCAAAATAAAGAAAAAATGGTCTGCAGCGAAATTTGTTTTTATTTAACTGAGGTTTAAGTTAAACCTGGGAGTTTAATTTTCCATACCACTTTACCACTATAACTTTTTATTTTGTTCTTAATTTTTACTTCTGATGTATTTCTATAGTACCCATAGGACAAGGACATTCAACTAAGAAATAAAAACAATGTAGTTTTTTAAGTAAAACATTTTGGTATAACATTGTCTTAAGGGGTGTTAAATAAGGGACGGTAAGGGAAAAAATTGGGACGGTATAGTACAAAAGGGACGGTATTTGGAATAAAGGGATGGTAAGGATTGGACGGTAAGGAAAATTAACACTATTTTTAGGCAAGTCATGTTAAGACACAGTGATAGCCACAAAGTTCATTGATTTTTAGAAACAGTTATTTACATTGGATTAAATAAAAAAAAAATCTAATTTTCCTCGAAAAGTGCAGAAATAAACTTTGGGAACGGTAAGACTACCAATAATGCCACGATGCTTGTAACTGAAATTTAAATGCTGATTTAAATTCTGCAGTAAATTTCCTGTCAAAGAAGGCTGCATCTGAAGTGATTTTCTGTATAATTTTAGAAGAGGGACGGTAAGAAATTTAAAACTCAGGGACATAGTTAAAAAAATAATAACCACCGTAAAAATGTGTGCAGGTTAATTTTGGCTACATATTTATATTAAACAATATTCCCAGTTAAAAAAAAATGACGACATCGAATTACTTTTATTGAGACAATTTTATAAAGACAGCATCAAGCTTAAAAATCACCATCAGGGACAATGGACGGTATAGGAGTTTCCTGGATATTTGGACCACCAATATAGTCCAAAACTTATTTATCTCGTTAATATTGTTATGCAGTCATGAAATGTGATGTTCCCCAGCATATGAAAAAAAAACCCACAAGAATATGTACTAAAATAAAAAACTTATTCAGGGACTTAAAAGTCAACAGGTTGTGAGAATGTCCCGTATATATTTTAACATTGCCCACATTATTTCATGTAAAGATAAATATTCCTAAATAATACTCATAGAGAATATTATGTTAAACAATATTAACGATATTTTATTTATGATACGTCATGTACACTAATTATTTTAGATGAACATTTTCAATCGTATTTTCTTTTAGGTAAAAATACCTCATCATTTATGTTTATAATTTTATTGGAGATAATCTCTAATATAATTCCACGCTATATAGACAAAGAAATAAAACGCTGGTGCAGAAGCTGAAAGAAAATAAAAGACAGATATCCGATTGATGTTACGGATAACAGGGTAACTATCAGGTTAATTCTAGTTGACATTTAGGACAAATAATTCATAGAACTAATAATGTGACAAAATACTAACTGTGTGAAAATATCATATATAATAAAGATTTTAATTTTGCTTAAAAATTCATTAGTTACATATCTATAATGTGTAGACGATGATAGCGTTCAAATTGGAGATTAAAATACAGAACTCATCAATGTCTATCATACGATCATCCTATAAGGAATTTGGATGTCGTGATATTAAAACTTTTTTATGCCAATTTTAATTGCTAAAAGGCGTAAATTAACGCGTAGAAACAGTACAAATATGTTTATACAACTGTTTATATGTTTCGACTCTGCGTGAGGTTTTTTTTTTTTTTTTTTTTTTTTTTTTTTTTTTTTTTTTTTTAAACGAATAATAAAAATATTCTAAAATTTCAAAATCTATGTGCCACCATCATTCAAATTTTCACATACTCTTTCACCTTATGGCCATTATTATTAATTTTTAATGGTGATTATACGAAAATAAAAATAAAAATCTAACTAAAATAAAATAAAATAAATAAAAAAAAATATTATACAAAAATAAAAATAATCATCCAAGTAAAGTAAAATAAAATAATTAAATAAATAACGTACAAAATATGAAAGAGTACGTTAAAATTTGAATGATTGCGTTTGATAGACAGTGAAATTGTCGAATATTTTCATGTATTTGGTTTGTGTATAACTCTTGTAGAGTTTAAACATGTAAACATTTGAATAAACCTATTTTCACTGTTTTTAAAGTTTTAATTTAAGCCTTTTAGCAATTAAAATTAGTATATTATTAGAGCTATTTAATTTTTTTATATATTTACATAAACATTTTTTTTTCACAATCCCACATCCTTTGTTTACAATAAAGTAACCACTGAGTAAATGTTGTTGACAGGATACATATTCCATAAAATTATTTTACTCAAATTTATTTTAATACTGCCAATCAGATAAGACATCGCCTGAGTGAATATAAAACTGATCAGAAATTCAGTATCAAGGAATCCAGTTGTAGAATTTTTTAAGGCAATAAAACGTTTTTTACGGAATATCACTTATATAGCTTAACAGACGTCCATAAATATCGTTACCCTATATCGTTGACAATAAGCGCAATTCTAAATTATGCAGAATCGTATTTTATATATATATATATATATTTCCAATTTTTCTAATAGGTTCGGTAACCCGTTATTTTTCATATACACTGAAAACCCAAAGCATTTTGATCATCCCCACGTTTTGGAATGAACTCGCCCGGATGACGTGGAGAACAAGTAATCAGGTGGGGATGGTATTTAACTGCTGCCAGGGAGTCTGAGGAATTATTTTTGCGCTTACTTTTGCCTGTGATGGGAAAGGCTGTTGATCTATGCGACTTTGATAAAAAGCAGAATTCAATGACCCGACGGCTCAGACTGCGTATCTCCGAAACTGTACGACTCGAGTGTTGTTCATGACATATCGTTGTTAGTACTTATGCAAAGTGGATGAATGACGGCGAAACCATCAGTAGACACCAAGGCGTTGGACGTCCACGGGCTATCAAAGAAAAATGAAGTCGGAGACTCTCCCGCTTGATAAACTAAAATCGAAGCCATTGACTGGAACAACTGACATCCCAATACAATACAGGTCATTGTAGAATTGGTTCTGAGCGCACAGTTCAGATGACAATGTTGAATATGATATCATGTATCAAACGTACCACTCATGTGCCTCTGTTGGCCAAGCATAATCGCCAACTACTCCTACACTACGCCCAGGAACATCATGACTAGGCCATGGATCATTGGCAGAAAGTTGCCTGATCGGAAGAATCTCCATTCATCCTTCAACACGTCGATGAACGTGTCAAGGTACGCCCTCTTCCAGGCGAGCTATTGTTCCCCCTTATACATTAGGTCATACACAGGTGTTTGGTGGCGATATTATGCTTTGGGGAACGATCTTACCGACGTCTCTGGGACCGATGTTTGTGGTAGAACCGACCATAAAGCCCACGGACTATCTGAACATCACTACGAACAAGTTGCACCCAAAAATTGTATCTGTCTTCCCAAATGGAGATGAAGTCTTAGATCAAGACAACGCTCCGTGTCAGAGGGCTTGAATTGTGCTGGAGTGGTTTCAGAAACATGATACTGAATTCCTGTAAAGGTCCTGGTCAACTAACTCAGCGGATCTCAAACCGATAGAACAAATTTGGTGTGACATCGAACGGTAGCCCTTAGCTGAAAAACAATTATGTTGGAATATTCCAGATTTGCGTGACTGCTGTTTGAACATCTGATACCAAATGTGGAACAACGCGTTATTAGGTAGTTGGCCATAATGTTTTGGCTCACCAGTGTACATTTCAACGTAATCTATTCGCGTGACCATTTAATTTTTATTTTGAACCATCAGTAAGAGTTAAATTGATACTCCAGGATTTGTCTAAAAACCTACTAGTAAAATATTCGCATGCTAAATTTTCTTTAAACATGATATATTAGTTACGCATGAAGTTAAATTAAAGAATATGCATTTGTAATTAATTTTATAAAAGAAAGTGACATTTAATCTAGTTTATAAAATACTACTAAAACTTGTAATGATATGTGACGTCCTTATGGTAGAAAACATATGTTTTAAAACTTTAAATTCTATTACACTTTTATAGAAATGGCATACAGATTTTTTAAAATTACTGTTATGTAATGGTTTCCGATTTGGCTTTTTTTATGTGATCGAATTTTTTCTGAAAAGTCGTAACCAAAAAATTATAAATTTAATATTTATCTCTTTCGACATTTGTAAATAAAAAGATTTTCTAAGCAAAACAAATTTTGTTAGTAATAATTAATATTGTATTTTTCTTTAATTATTTTATGCTTATATTTGATAATGATTTCATCATAGAATGCACATATATTTTAAAAAGAAATAATGTTAAACTTTTATTGAAAATCAAAAAGAGACTGAAATGAAATTTATTGTAATAAATATTTTAAAAGATTTTCAATAGTCAATTTTATAAAGTATATGATAGTATGTTTTTTTTTATGTAAATTAAATGCATTATTTGTGGAGTATAATAGTTACTTAGAAAGTACACAAATTATATGAATATATTCTTTTGTAAATTCTTTTAGAAATTCCATTTATCATTTTACCAAACTAGCGAAAAACAAAATAGATCATGTATAAAAGACCTCCATTAAAGCGTGAAGAAAATAATTATTTAAGATAAATCAGTATTGAAGGGATATCTTAATTGATTTTATTTTTAATTCACGTCTAGAAATATATTAATAGTATTTTATATGAATGCATTAAAGTAATTGATATTTGTTTTCAATACAACGGATTGAAAACAAAATTGGACTGGACACTTGGAAATTATATATTTCTTTAATTGGATTATTAAGAGATTCAAACATCCGATACTTTTTATAAATGAAATGAAAATACACTTGATTTATCTACAAAAGGACGATTTTGTTAACTGAAATATTAAAATATGGATTTGAAAATTTGAAAGTGTTACTTTATGGTATAAAATATACTACATTTTATAGATTAAATTATAAAATTTGTGAATTATCTTTTATGCATCGCTATCAATAGAATAAGAATCGAAGTGAATAATAATAAAAAAAAATTCTAACTGCCTGTATGTATGTGTGTCTGTCTGTGTTTCCGCGATGGCTAGCAAAATCTACTGTACATCATTATAAATTTAAGGATTACCTCTTTCGACATTTCTAAATAAAAAGATTTTCTAAGCAAAACAAATTTTGTTAATACTAATTGGTATTGTATTTTTCTTTAATTACTTTATGCTTATATTTGATAATGATTTCATCATAGAATGGATGTATATTTTAAAAATAAATAACGTTAAACTTTTATTGAAAATCAAAAACAGACTTGAACGAAATTTATTGCAATAAATATTTTAAAAAGATTTTCAATAATAAATTTTATAAATTATATGCTTTAAATATGTTTTTTTTATTAAATGCATTATTTGTGGAGTATAATATTTACTTAGAAAGTACAAAAATTATATGACTATATTCTTTTGTAAATTGTTTTAGAAATTCCATTTATCATTTTCCCAAATTAGCGAAAAACAAAATCGACCATATATAAAACACCCATTAAAGTGTGAAGAAGATAATTATTTAAGATGAACCATTATTGGAAGGTTATCTTAATTGATTTTGTTTTTAATTCATGCCTAGAAATATATTGATAGTATTTTATATGAATGCATTAAAGTCATTGATATTTGTTTCCTTTCAATACCACGAATTTTTTTTCATTGAAATTAATATTTTCATAACTTGATTATTAAGTGATTCAAACATCCGATACTTTTGATTAAATGAAAATATACTTGATTTATCTACAAAATGATCAATTTTGTTAACTGAAATATTAAAATATTGATTTCAAAATTTGAAAGTGTTGCTTTATGGTATAAAATATACTTCATTTTATATATTAAAATGTAACATTTGTGAATTTTCTTTTATACATCACAATCAATAGAATTAGAATTTATGCAAATAAAATAAATTTTCGCTCTGCCTGTATGTCTATGTGTCTGCCTGTGTTTCCACGATGCCTAGCAAAAGCTCCCGGACATAAAAGACTGAAATCTTGCGCGAAAGCAGCAAAATGGCTCTACTAATGCATCTGAGACTCAGAATTGTAAATTTATAATAATTAGGGGAGGTAGGGGTAGTTAGGATAAGGGGTAATTTGGGTCAGGGTCTCTTCGGGGGCAATCTGTAACAGATAAAAAAAATTGACAAAGCTAATTATGAGGTCTGAGTAATGTTATACATGTGCAATTTTTTGTGCCGAGAGATTGCTATGTACTATGCACATGCCTTGTTACATCCTAACCGGTTCATAAATACGCGTGTTATCACGTGACAAAAATCAGATCGTTTCAAAATGTCAGCCATGTTAGAAAGTTAAAGTGCTATAACTCAGCCCTTTTTTAAGATATAGACGAAACGAAATATGCTGGGAAATCTTTGTATCAAGGTCAAACACATAAGAAAAAATCTTTTTCAATTTCTATTGTTTTTTTGTTTTTTTTTTTGTACCACATTTTAAATTAAAAAAAAATATGGCCGCCATTTTGAAAAAAAGATGGCTGATGATGTTTGCTAACGTACTCGGTCGAGAAATTGGTATGTACTATGTATACATCAAGTTATATCCAAATCCGTTCATAAATACGCGCGTTGTCGCGTGACAAATATCAGATCGTTTCAAAATGTCAGCCACACTAGAATTTCAACTCAACCGTTTTTTTAAGATATAGACGAAAAAAAAAAATGTTCCGGAATCTTCGTATCAAGCTCAAACACATAAGGAAAAAAATCTTTTTCGATTTATAATTTTTTTGTACTTCATTTTAATTTTTCCACTTTTTAAAAAAATTTAAATGGCCGACATTTTGAAACAAGATGGCGTATGAAGCTGGCCAACGAATTCGGTCGAGACATTGCTATGTACTTTGCACATGCCTTGTCACATCCAAATCGGTTCATAAAAATTCATATTATAGCGTGAAAAAAATCAGATCTTTTCAAAATATCAGCCACACTAGAATTTCAAAGTGCTATAATTCAGCCATTTTTTAAGACATAGACGAAACAAAAAATGTTCCGGAATCTTTATATCAAGCTCATACACATAAGGAAAAAATCTTTCTCAATTTCTAATTATATTGTACCTCACTTTTAAATTTTAAATTTTTTTAAATGGCCGCCATTATGAAACAAGATGGCGGATGAGGCTGGTCAACGAACTCGGTCGAGACATTGATATACTATGCACATTCTTTGTCACATCCAAATCGGTTCATAAATACGTGTATTATCGCGTGACAAAATTCAGATCGTTTCAAAATATCACCCATGCTAGGAATTCAAAGTGCTATAACTCAGGCATTTTTTAAGATATATACGAAGCTAAAAATGCTCCAGGATCTTTGTATCAAGCCCAAACACATAAAAAAATCTTTTTCAATGTCTAATTTTTTGTGCATCATTTTAAATTTTAAATTTTTTAAAAATTCTTAAATGGCCGCCATTTTGTTTCAAAATGGCTGATGAAGCTGACCAACGAACTCGGTCGAGACATTGGTATGTACTATGTACACACGAAATTTTATCCAAATAGGTTCAGAAATACGAGAGTTATAGTATGACAAAGATTATATATATATATATATATATATATATATATATATATATATAACCATTAATTAAACATTATCGACCATCATCAAAAACCGGAATATTGTGAATGAAATAACAATAAAAAAAATATATATATATCAATTTCGAACGGAGGGTGGTTTCGGTGTCTAGGGTTCATGATCGCTGAAAAAATACCAATTTTTTTCGAAATCGTTTTCCTCCGAACGGCTGCAATAGGTAGCTTTTTGTAATGAAAGCTACCTAAAAGATTGACATGTAGGTAGCCAAATTAAATTTTCATTTGAATATCAAATAAAAAGTCAAACAAATGTAAATAATAAGTTATTTTTCATAAAAACTAAAGACGCTAATTAAAAGGTTTTATTTTATTTTATTTTGTTTTTTACTTTAATGTGGCCACGTTAAAGTTTTTATTACGCTTAATTAGTAGACGCGTGTCGTACGTATTTCACGCAGACCTTATGCGTTTTTTAAAAGCTAGATATTATAATGTGATAGCATGATTATAATACGCAATTTAAATAATTTTACAAGTACAGAAACGTCTATGAAAATAAGATTTGCATGTCGGTAGTTGAATAAAATTTTCACGTGTGTATCAAATATGAAAATGAAATGTAAATAATAATTTGTTTGTCATAAACAGTGTGAAAGAGTTCTCTTTTACTTTTCAGTGGGCACATTGCATTTTTAGAATTTTCCATTAGTAGACGCGTGTTTTATGTTGTTCACGCAGTTGTTATGCATTTTAAAAAGCTAGATATTAATATCCAATCTAAATAATTATATAACGAAAAGTTACATGCATGAAAATTAGATTTGTATATCGGTAGTCAAATTAAATTTTCATTGCGGTATCGATTTTTAAAAATAAAATGCATATAATAATTTTTTTGTTATAAACATTATGAAAGGGATACATGAAAAGTGTTCTTTTTTACTTTAAAGTGACCACGTTCCTTTTTGTAGAACACTGAATTAGTAGAAGAGTGTAGTACTTTATTCTCGAAGAAGTTATGATTTTTTTTTTTTTTTTTTTTTTTTTTTTTTTTTTTTTTTAGCTAGATATTATAATGCGATAGGATGAAAGACGAAATATAATGTTATAATGAAAACATACGTGTATGAAAATAAGATATGCATGTTGGTAGTTGAATAAAATTTTCATTTAAGTAACAAATATGAATATGAAATGTAAATAATAATCTATTTGTCATAAACATTATGAGAGGCACTAATGAAAAGTGTTCTCTTTTAGTTTTCAGTGGGCTGGGCACATGGCTTTTTTTTAGCAAGTTGCAGTAGTAGACGGGTGCCTTACGTTATTCAGGCAATAGTTATGCATTTTAAAAAGCTAGAGGTTAATAAACAATGCAAATACCGACATAATGAAAATAGACTTTTATGAAAATTAGATTTACATGTCTGTAGTCAAACTAATTTTTCATTGCGATATCGATTTTGAAAACAAAATTTATATAATAATTTGTTTATGTTACTCTTTAATAAATGACAATTAGTAGTTTAAAGATAAAGTTTTGTGGAAAATATAATTCTATCGAATATCGAAAAAGCCTTTGAGTTATAATAGATAATATTCATCTATTAAATGAC
The DNA here is from genome assembly GCA_963932465.1 of Maratus speciosus. Lineage (NCBI taxonomy): Eukaryota > Metazoa > Arthropoda > Arachnida > Araneae > Salticidae > Maratus > Maratus speciosus. The sequence goes on along the minus strand of OZ010788.1, from coordinate 372,599,622 downwards.
TAAATCATTCTTGAATTCTGCTATAGCAACATGTATTGCTTAAAAGTAATCAAATACCGCAGGAAATTAATGCTATATACTTTGACATATGAGCAATTCGCTCCCTTTTTATTAAGAGACCGACTGAATAATATTCCTATTTTATAATAAACTAGAAAGATAGCCCGACAAAAATGACGGAGAATGAGATATAAAGACATATACAACACATTTGGAAGAATAGGAGTTTTTCTTACTTGTTTCGCAGTGGTAGATGAAAATAACACATTTTAAAAACGAAACACATTTATGAAAAACTATGTACAGTGGAATAACATAAATCCGCACAACTTGGTTCCAAGTGTTGTGCGGATTTGAGGCTTTTCGGGGATTACTTGTTATGTCTATTCAATCTTTGTTTACATTTTTCTAAATTCATATATTTTGGACAAATTAGATTGTTAATTCTTAAAAATAAATTAATAACATGCTTAAACATATATGTAAGGTAAAAACTATTTTAAAAATTATATTTTTCCAGTTTTAACACTTTCAGGGGCAAAGTACTTCCGTTGATAAAATGTTGAAATGAATGATTGACAGCGGAATTTATGAACAAAATTATTTGCAAATAAGAAAATGCTATATTTCACCTGCGTAATGCATGGGAAAATTTATACCCAAAATTCTGGTACCATTGTGGCATTTGGGAATTAAAATTAAGTAGTTTCATAAACATACCGCCTTCCCTGGAAGAGTTAAACATGACATCAATGGTCTCTTTTAAGACATTTAATTTTTGTTGTTGAAAGTTTTCTTTCAGTTTACAAATTTTCATAAGTTCTTACTATGCTACAAAAAGTACATCGCCGTCTAGTGGCGGTTCTTTTATTAGTAGAATCGGGATGATGTTGTAACGACGTACGTTTTCGTATATTACGCTTAAAATTTTGACCCATATATATTGGAAAAAAATTTAAGTGCGCGCAATTTAAATTTCATTGTGGTTTGCACGTTTATGAAAGATTAATGGCTTTCAATGGGAATTTCGCCAAATTAGCTAGGTATTGCCAAGTTGGCTTCATATATGGAAACTGTTTTTTTTCGCCAAATTTGGCGGTATTTTGCCATGTTGGTCAAAAATTGGCCCTATTGAGGTAACCCTGTCATTACTACTTTTCAACGATTACTCATTGTTAAAGCGGATACCGATTTCTCAATAGGAAGGATAACATGCCCTTGATCAATGAGACGGTCCAACCGGAACTGTGAGGGACATACAGAGACTTGGATTTTATATAAATAGATGGCAAAAGAACAATTGAATTAGTATAACATTAATAACGATACAAATAAAACTTCGAAATTAAAATCCCTTGATGACGTAAACACTTGTAACTTGCATAAAGTCAAGTGAATGTGACATTTCCGATCAGCAATTATTGGCATTTAATCTTATAGTTTGGCGATAGATTTTTGGTCGACGGGATAACTAAGTAGTACCAATTAAATTGTATACATATGGAAAAAATTGCTTGTGAGTATGAAATAGTAAATAGGTTATCAGAAAATACGTTGCCAAACTTCTTACTCGCCAAGAAACTTTTCTCCGAAGTACTGTAAATAAGCTATGATTGCTGGAAATGCATCTGTAATTAGGATATGCGCTTTTATGTTTCACCATACTTATGCATACTATACTGTGTGTATAAATGCTATAGTTCATATACAAGGCTACAAAAAAGAATTCGTAAGGGTTACTGAGCATGAGAGAAAAAATGCTTAAAGGTTTTTTTTTTTTTTTTTTTTTTTTTTTTTTTTTTTTAAGGAGGTATGTATTTTTATGCTGAACTGCATTTAGTTTACTTAGAAATGTTTGTAGAATATAGATAAAATGATATACGGGGTCACGCAAAGAATTGGACACATAACCGTCTATGGATGATAATGTCTGGAAATGGGATTTCAGTAGTTTTATGAGTGTGTTATTTAAAATTAAATTTTAGCTAAATAGTGGCGTGTATAACGGTATTATTGGCTATGGACGGTAACTGCTAAAATCAATTAAAAAAATAAGTGTTTTCTAAAATGGGTGTGACTGGAGCTTCTTCTTTGGCGCGATTTCAAAAATCGCCCAATCGGCACGTTTTTATAACATCCAAGGTTGCCACTTAATACCAAGTTAATACTAAATATCAAGGTTGCCGCTTTGGCCCATTTATCGCAAGGTTGGGTAGATTATTCTACGATTCTCTCCTAAAATGTTTACTTAGTTATTTAATTTACCTTATTTCCCTAAATAACGAAGTTTTGTAAAAGCATTCAGGAAGTGTTGGAAAGTGTTTCATATTCTATGCTTAACGCATGATTTTTCTTTCTTGTTTAGTCTTTTTTTGCATTTATTTTATTCTTAATTTTTTAGTCTTATACTGCTTTACAGAAACTTTAATATTTAATGTTTTAACTTTTCGTCCTCCCCCCCTTTCATATAGTAGAAACTATAGCGCAAAATAATAGACAATTTGGTACTTTTCCTCTATTGGGGCTTCGGCGTTTTTTAAAAAAAGCTTGGTGTAATTCGGGCATCAAAAAGAGAGACTTACTGTCAAATCATATAAACAGCTGTGAAAACAAACTTGATGAGCATTTTTGTTTGCATATATATGCATGTGGTTCTACTTAGTTATCCCGTTGACCAATTTCGTCAAATTATATAAATCGCCAAATTAAAGAAATTGACATAATTTTTAGTTTAAATAACGAAAGAACAAAGGAATTAGTATAACATTAATAAAAATACAAATAAAATGTCGAAATAAAAATCACTTGATGACGTAAACACGTGTAACTTGCTTAAAGTCAAATGAATGTGACATTTACGATGAACCATTAAAGGCATTTAATCTTTTAGTTTGGTGATAGATTTTTGGTCGACGGAATAACTAAGTAGTACCGCGCATTTTATATGTATACTATTGATGTTTTTTATGCCCAAATTACTTCTGTTTCTGTATAAAATAAGATAAATGGCTTTTATATGTTAAATAAATCGTATAAGTATCGAAAAAAAATACGTGTCAGTGGATAGGTTCCCGAAAATATGTTGCTAAATTTCCTTCTTCACCAATGCACCTATACTGAAAAAGTATCTAAAGTACATTAAAATCGCACAGCTAGGAGTTCAGCGTCGTCTATTGGCGATTATTTTATTAGTAGCATCGGGAGGAAGGTGTAAAGATGTACATTTTCGTATATTACACTTTAAATTCTCACCCATAGATTTTGAAAAAAAATTAAAAGATCAGAGTTTAAATTAAATTGCGGTGACCTCCTTTATGAAAGATTAATGGTTTTAAATGGGAATTTCACCAAATTAGCAAGCTATCGCCAAGTTGGCTTCCTATATGACAACTTATTTTTGTCGCCAACATTTGGCACTACTGTGGTAACCCTGCATTTGTATTTTTCAACAATTACTCATTTCAATGAGGTGGTCCTACCGGAATTGTGAGGGACACACAGAGACTTGGATTTTATATAAACTAGGGGATCGTACCCGGTCTTCTCGGGTTAAAGAATATGGGTGAAACATTTTTTTTTTTTTTTAAATTGAAAACTAATAATTTTTTTTTTTTTTTTTATATGCAATATTTTTTTTAGATTGACCACTTACATTAAAAAAGCATTTTTCATATGGAAAATACAAATTATACAATATATATATATATATATATATATATATATTTTTAATTTATCAAAAGCGATATTTTCTTATTAGCCGCATGCTAAAATTTTTTGCTATGATTTTCCTACTTATGGCATCCTTTTATATTCTGATAATTTCAGACCTTATACATGTCTGGTAAATTTGTGTTTTATTTACATTATTTTATTTATTTATTCATAGGAATGTTTTTTTTTTATGAATATTAGCCGTAAGAAAATGATGAACTCTTTATTTATTTATTTATTTTAGGGAAAACTGATTAATCTTTCGTAATCGAGCTCCACGCGATATAGATAAATTAAAAAAATATTTCATGCTTTAAAATTGATTTTAAAACCATAGACAATCAGTAAACTGAGATGAACTTTGCAAACAAATTCCATTTGAAAAAACAAATCCTATTTAGTGATCTAAAAATTTAAATCGCACGATTACAAATATGTTAGATTTGTGTTTTTTCAATATTATTCTTTTATTTATTTTTTATAAAAGAAGTATTAATTTTGTTAATTTGTCTTTCACAAATATGTTAGATTGACGTTTTTTTTTATATATTATTCTTTTATTTGTTTATAAAGGAAGTATTAATTTCGTTATGCAAAAATAATCAGAAACAAATGCTGAAAAATGTTTCTTGCTTTATGTGCAAAATATTTATTATTATTATGTATTGAAACCGGCACGTGATAAGATAAACTTTAAAAAATCATGCTTAAAAATTATTTTAGAAAATATAATACATCAGTCAATGAATGCAGTTTTTAATCAAATTGCATGAAAGTAAATTTTTTTTCCGTAAGCGACGAAAAGTGAAAATGTACGATGGTCAGAAGATTAAAAAATTGTAGTAGCGAAAATTTAAAGACCGAAATTTGATCGTAAAGTGTTCCCATTCGCAATGTCGCCATTCGCAAAATGACGTCAGCGTTACGCACAGATAAGTTTGTTCTTTATAATATAGATACTGAATCAGTAAAATATAATAAAGATAAGTTATTAGGATGCGGTTATCGAGGCTCTTATGCTTGGATTTCCGGAATGAAAACAGCAATTTTCATCTTCTCAAAATTTGCATACGTACTTCTCATATTCATATTCATCATTTTTAAAAATTTTGTATTTTCTTTGATCATTTAAAAATCATTTTAACTCAAAACTTGAAGTCACGATTGTCAGCAACATCTTTTATGTGAACAGACGCACTCTTTACTTGAGATTCTAATCTCAATTACGGAGAGTAAAAATTTCCGTAATTTATGTTTTTTTGACATTTCCGTAATTTATGTTTTTTGTGTTAAAATGTATAGTTTTATCTAAGAAAATGATCGTTTTCTTTTAAATATGACTTCATTTTCACTTAAATAAGCATTTCGCCTAGTGTCTGAAGCTTAGTAACTGTACACATGCAGAAGGAAAAACAATATAGAAAATTTATGAGGAAAAATGCGGGTTTTCAAAATGAAGTTAAAAATACCTCATTATTTCTCTCTTGTCTGCAATAATGAAAGCTATCTAATTTTCATCATTTTGAAGAAATTTTATAAATTAAAATGTAAAAGTGGGGATATTTTAAAAAAAAACAGATAGTGCGATCACATCTACAAAAGAAGAGCTTTCAGATAAAAAAAAAAAAAAACATTAGTAAAATTTGTTCAGCAGAAAGATCAGGGCAGATGACTAAAAAACACACTAGTGTTTTGAATATATAGATTATATAAAGTTAGGAAAAAGTAAATTAAGCAAATCATGTTACTTTGATAAAATTATAGTAGAATGCCTTAAAGAATAGCATTAAAATTTTATTATTCGAGAAAAGTTTTGACAAAAACTTCAGGGACACGATATTATTTTAAATCACGAATTATTTGTTTGGTTGTCTAACTCGGCGAAGCAAATCCATCCAGGCGAGAATCATCAATTTCTGTAATATAAATCTCTTTTATTTGCATGTCACCTCTCTTTTATAAAGACACACTAAATTTTTTGTAAAACATTGCGTTCTATCAGTGAGTGATTTCGATTACATTATTTTTAAAAGTAAAGCATTTTGACCTGTGTGGGCTGTGAAAATGACGCATTTCTACAAAACATAATTCAGGTTTAACAATTAAAATACTACACGTTTTTTTTATAAAACGACGTCATTTGCGTCCGCTAAAGCAATTCACTTTTACAATCCGGTCTTAAACTTCGTCTATAGAAAAGTGTGCATATGACGTCATTATCATGGAATAAAAGACAATGTTCTTGACATAGCCCATATTTTAATTTCAACTTTTTTTTCAGGTTTTATGAGAAAATGGCAACAAAGAGATACAATATCTCCTATTTTTGACTATTTTCCGTTTACTTTCAATGACTTTCAATAGAAAGGAGGTACTTTTGTTCCCACAATAAGAAAAATGGTAATAAAATCTACAAAAAAATTAATATCTCAAAAATAATTTGGGATACAGCTTTCAAATAAATTGCATTTAAAAGAGTATTTTTTTCTTTATACGACGGTGTAAAGATTTAAAATGTGCGATGTTTAGAAGTTTAAAAATTTGCAGTAGAAAAAATTGCAAAACCAAAATTTTATTTCAAATTTCAAAGTGTTGCCATTCGCAAAATGACGTATGCGTTACACACAGATATGTTTGTCCTTTATAATATAGATAACACACGATTGCATAAATTTCCTTAAGAATAGTTTTCAGTTCCTAAATTTTGAAACTGTGAATTTCCCTGTACGTGAAATTGGCGTTATGGCCAAAGAAATATTAAATAAACAATAACAACTTCAAAAAAGAAAAAAGGGATAATATTCATTGATCTGAGTTGGAGTCCATAAAAATTACATGCTTCCGTAATTACGATGAAAAAATTTTTTTTAAGTATAAAATTACGAACAGATGTCATATATTCCCTCGGCAGCCATCTGGGATTTTTTCTTGGTGTGAAAACCCCTTTTCCGCCAAGTAGTAAATGTCACCCAGCAACAATTTATGGGCATGAAAGGCTTAACGAAAATAAAATGTAAAGCATCGTCAACAAAAAATCGCCAAGAAATATCAAAACATCCAAGATGGCGTCCGCTTGAATATACAGCATCTAAACCTGAAAAGATTTTACAATACGTATGTGCGGCAGAAATTCAAACAAAATTTTAAATTTTTGATTCCATTTTAAAAATATTTACTGATATAATATCATTTATAATCGAATATAAAAATGTTGATCTCGTCCACTTGAACAACCACAAATCCTCAAGCTAATGTCACGCTTATACATTTTTGGCTTAAAATCACATTGTTTGTCGACAAACGAAAAATAGAAATTGTAAAGGAACACATAATATGCAATTCACAATAATTACAGTATTATTTACAGTTGCATCTGCTTTTTTCGCCTATAAATCACTTTATGTGAATTAAATAGTTATATAAAAATGAAAAGAAAAGAACTAAAAAGAAAAAAAAATAGTAGTAATTCAAAATTAGTCTAATCAAATTTTCATATTTCTTTTTTTAACGTAAGGCAGGCGATAATTCGCCTAATATTGTATCAACTGTAAAATTTCACAGTAAATTATCTTTCAAGTATTACAAATATTTATTTCATGTTTAAATTAAATATTTTCTTTTTATAATATTATGTCTTATTAAAACATTTTTTGTTGTCTTTTTAAATTAAATATCGGTATTTTTTTTTTCACTTATTTGCGAAATGTTTGTCCAACGGATATAGTCATTTCAATTCTCTAATCAACAAACTTTTCACCAAAATATAATCACTGGCAAATATTTCCTTCAAAATAACATTAAAATACGAAATTTATTACGAAAAATCATAGTTATCTCTATATATTTTTTCATAAACCACCACGTGAATATTCTTTATCGAATGATGTAACTTGTAAAAAAATCCACCGAGTAGTTTTTGAAAACACTAGAGCGGAAATTTTTGATCTTACTGCTTTATAATATATATGATATGATATGATATGATATCAATAATTTTGATTTCTAAACAATTTTTAAAAAGTCCTTCCGGCCAGTGCCGGGAGGAAGAGGTAGCTTTCATAATCCTTATTTTAAAAAAGCCAACTTATATCATGCAAACACACGAAGCTCAATTTAGTGGAAGCAGAATATAGGAGATTCAATACTAATTTTTATCAATATAATGAATGAGAATTTCGCGAAATTAGTCAGCTTTATCCAAGCTGCTTTTCTGTAAAGTAACCTATATTTGGCTGCCAAATTCGGCAATTTTTTAAAGTGCCTGTCATTTTAAGACAACATGGTGGATGAGGCTAAGCAGTGAACTTGGTCGAGACCTTAGTAATTGCTGTGCACATGCTCACTGACATCGGAATCGGTTAATATATAGGAGTGCTGTCGCATGCAAAAAATCAGAATTTTCAAAATGTCACCCACGATAGAAATTGAAACTGCTATATCTGAGCCATTTTTTAAGGTAAAGACAAACAAAAAATGCTCCTGAATCCTTATATCAAGATCAAATACTTAAGAAAGAAACCTTTTTCAATTTCTAATTTTTTTGCACCTCACTTTAAATATATATATTTTTTTTAATTTAATGGCCGCCATTTTGAAACAAGATGGCTGATGAATCTGGCCAGCGAACTTGGTCGAGGTGTTGATGTATACTATCCACATGCCTTCTTACATCGAAATAGGCGAATACGTGTGTTATCGCCTGACAAATACAAGATCGTTTCAAAATGTCAGCCATGCTAGAAATTCAAAGTGCTACAAATCAACCATTTTTTAAGATATCAACAAAAGAACAAATTTTCAGAAACAAAAACTGCTCCGGAATCTTTGTATCAAGGCCAAACACATAAAAAAATCTTTTTCATTTTCCAATTTTTTAATACCTCATTTTGAATTTTAAATTTAATTTTTTTTAAATGGCAAACCTTTTGAAACAAGATGGCGAATGAAGCTGGCCAACGAACTCGGTCGAGACATTGGTATGTACTATGTACAGACCAAGTTACATCCAAATAGGTTCATAAATACGCCTGTTATCGCCTGACAAAAATCAGGTCGTTTTTAAATGTCAGCCACAAGAGAAATACAAAGTGCTATTACTCAGCCATTTTTTTTTTTAGATATAGACGAAATAAAAACTGTTCCGGAATCTTTGTATTAAGGTCAAACACATACAAAAAAAATCTTTTTCATTTTCCAATTTTTTGGTATCTCATTTAAATTTTTTATTTTTTTAATTGTTTTAAATGGCCGCCATTTTAAAACAAGATGGCGGATGAAGCTGGCCAACGAACTCGGTCGAGATATTTGTATGTGCTATGTACACACCAAGGTACATCCAAGTCGGTTCATAAATACGCCTGTTATTACGTGAGAAAAATCAGGACGATTCAAAATGTGAGCCACGCTAGAAATTCAAAATGCTAAAACTCAGCCATTTCTTAAGATATAGACGAAGCAAAAAGTGCTCCCGAATCTTTTTATCAAGGTCAAACACATAAGAAGACAATATTTTTTCAATTTTCAATTTTTGTACCACATTTCAAATTTAAATTTTTCTTAAAAATTTAAATGGCCGCTATTTTTAAACAAGATGGCGGATGAAGCTGGCCAACGAACCCGGTCAAGACATTGGTATGTACTATGTATAAACGAAGTTACATCCAAATCGGTTCATAAATACGCCTTTTATCGCGTGACAAAATTCAGGACGTTTCAAAATGTCAGCCACGCTAGAAATTCAAAATGCTATAACTCAGCCATTTTTTAAGATATAGACGAAACAAAAACTGCTCCGAAATCTTTGTATAAAGGTCAAATACATAAGAAAAAAATATTTTTCCATTTTCAATTTTTTGGTACCACATTTCAAATTTTAAATTTTTTAAAAAAATTTAAATGGCCGCTGGACGATCAGAACGATTGTCGAGGGAAAAAACTGGTTACCTTGGCAACCAAGCAACTGACGTAAGAACGTGACGTCAGCCTTTACAGGTACAATCTTTAAAAACAAACATTCGGATTTCGAACGGTGAGAAGGAAGTATGCTAAGACGTGTATTATTCTTTGAGTCTAATATTTATTATTCGATGCGGAGGAAACAAGTTATTCATCTATATTCATTTACTATGTAATTCGTCGTTTTTAAATGACAAGTCAAGAATTCAATCGAAGGTGTTACTAATTTGACCAGCTCAACGGTATTCGAACAATTATAAGTGTATTCAACTAGAATCTACAATATACTTGCGGCTATATCAGTTCTTTGTATTATAATAAATGTGTGTCGTGTTATATATCCTGCTGCTCCTTTATTGTGTCTGCCTGAATTTCTGGGAAAATGGGGTAAGTAACGAAAATTTAAATTTAATTCTAACTTCTAACTAAAATCACAGTTTTTGTTTTAAAATCGAATCGTTAATTGAATTCTGTTAAGTCATATTCTTTCGTCAGATTATTCATATTTCTTTTCCCTAATTTAAATTCGAGCTATTCAAAATTAATTCCTAACCTATTCTATCCATAAATTTTGGTCCGTACCGAGCCTGAGCTACGATGGAATCTGTTCTCAAGTCGTAGCTGTCAATTAATTTATCTGTGCTAGATGTAACGTAAAAAAAAAAAAAAAAGTAAAAACGGTTGTGTTTATTTATTCAATTCTTGTTTTTTTTTATATTTTGTATATTATGGTGCATTTTGTATGAGATTGTGTAATTTTCGTATTTTTATGTTATTCATTTCTTATAGTGTTTATTTGTAATTATTAAAAATGACTAAACAAACTAAACAGGAGCTGTATTTTGAGCGAATTTGTAAGGAAATAGATGTAATTAAGGATAAAGTTCAAAATGCGAATTCAGATGAGCATGCAAAAATTAAAGTTTTGAAATCGAAAATATCTTCTTATGAAAATACTCTTGCGCAAGCATTTGATAAACTTTCGCCGAAAGAAAATAATGAGAATTTGGATATTTTTTTGAAGTATCAGGGAATTATTTGTGATTTGTTAGTCGATTTAGAAGAGAAAACCACAGTTGATTCTCCGACGGAAATTCGTGTAGAAACTCAAAATAAACAGAATTATTCGCAAGTTAAATTGCCCAAATTCGATCTTCCCCATTTTTACGGCGATTCGGAACAATGGATTTCGTTTAAAGAATTATTTCAGTCTACGATTTTGGGGAATGAAAAGTTATCTGATATTGAGAAATTACAATATTTACATTCATCTGTTCGCGGAAATGCCGCAAAATTAATTCGAGGATTTTCTTTAAAAGCAGAAAATTTAGTTCAGTGTTGGGATTTGTTAAATCAAAGATATGAAAATAAAAGACAGTTGGCTTTAAGTCAAATAAATAAAATATTTTCGATAAAGATTATTAAAGCTAGTAATTCAAAATCCTTGTTAGAATTGCTAGATACAAGTAATGAAGCAATTCGGAATTTGAAAATTTTAGGATTAGAATCTAATGCTTTGAGTGATTTAATGTTAATAAATTTTATGTTGAATAAATTAGATCAGCCTCTCAAACAAAGATGGGAATTGTTGTTAGACAATGATAAAATACCGGATATGGATTTATTTCGAAAATTTGTTGAGCGGGAAGCTAGAAGTGTAGAGGAGTCAAAATGCACTAAAGTAGAGTCTAAATTCAATTTCGCAAAAAAGCCTCTAGATGCTAGTCGAGTCAAAACCAACGTAATGAACAGCGCGTTTGTTAGGAATGGTAATAACTGCCTATTATGTAATGAAAGCCATGCGTTATTCAAATGTCCGTTATTTAATTCAAAACCAGTGAAGGAGAGGTGGAAAATCGTTCATTTAAACAAATTATGTGAAAATTGTCTTAGACAAAACCATCAAGTAGGGCAGTGTAGAATTAATGTTAAATGCAAAAATTGTTCCCAAATGCATCATACATTATTACATGTGTATACGACTAGTCAAACTAATAGAGAGTTTGTTAATGATAATGCACCAGAAATTTCTGTTTCTAATAGTGCGCAGTGTCATTCATCTTTGCAGAATTATAATGTTCTATTATCTACCGTTCTTATTAATGTAAAATCTAGCACAGGTAATGTTATTCAGTGCAGAGCACTTATTGACAATGCTTCTCAAAATTCTTTAATCTCAAAAAATTGTGTAGAAAGGTTGAATTTGCCTGTTGGCAGAACGAACCATAGGCTTGTAGGTATAAATGGCATTTCGGCTGAAACCTGCCTAAATTTCACTGAATTTAATTACTCGCCATATTTTGAAAATAATTACAATTCCTTAAAAGCCCTTGTAGTTAATCAGGTTACTACCCCACTCCCTAACTTCAGGATTGAAAGGCATTCATGGCCGCACATGGCAAACTTACAGCTGGCGGATCCTGAGTTTTATATCTCCAAGTCAATCGACATTCTGCTAGGAGCAGATGTTTTTGCACATCTGTTATTAGGGTCACCCATTTTTCGACAATCTGGTGAACCCGTTGCAATCCCAACTCAACTAGGATATATTCTAAGTGGTCCAGTACCCTATTCGTCTAAACCGGCCACGACCGTGGTCTGCCATTCCGTAGACATGACTGATTTTTTCAACTCAGAGTCTGTTCCTCATGCTAAGGAGTTTATTAAATCGGATGCAGCTAAAGAACTGTATCACAATTCAATTCGGCAAAATAAAGAAGTTTGTGATGAGGAAAAAACTAATTTTCCTGTCGCTGCCAGTATAGCAAAAGATGATAGTTTGCCACATTCTTTAAAGACAAATAACTTAACCCATTCTTTCAATTCGATTTCATCTGAAAGTTTTCTAGGGTTAGAGTGGAACCGGGAAACAGATTCCCTGCGTGTACAAGTTGTAGAAAAACCTACAGTAAAGACTAAAAGTCAATTATTATCCGTAATCGCTGGCATTTATGATCCTTTGGGTCTTTTGTCACCTTCCACTGTTATTTTGAAAATGTTATTGAAAGAAGTGTGGAAGGCAGACTTGAAGTGGGATGATCCTCTTCCCTCAGATATTCTAGAAACGTGGAATAGATTCTATTCTGAAATAAATGCTTTTAATTCTATGCACATTCCCCGATTTATGAATTTCAGCACATCATCACCTTTCGAACTCCATGGGTTCTGTGATGCCTCTATACGTGCATACGCTGCGGTTGTCTATATAAAAACCTTTAATCCTGTCACGGTAATGCTAGTCGCTGCTAAAACAAGAATAGCGCCCGCCAGTGCAATAACATTGCCAAGGTTAGAGTTATCTTCAGCTCTTTTGCTTGCAAACCTTATTCAAGTTGTGCAAGATGCATTACCTAACGCTATCCACAAAACATTCTTGTGGACCGATTCGACCATTACATTAAGCTGGATTGTGAAACCTCCAACCAAAGGCAACCAATTCGTGCTTCACCGTGCCAATAAAATCAGAGATTTGACCTCAATTGAACATTGGCATCATATTCCTGGTAAACATAATCCAGCCGATTGTGCAACACGGGGTCTATATCCCTATCAGTTAAAAGATTGCGACTGTTGGTGGTCTGGGCCTACTTGGCTCTACAAGTCTTCTAATCCTTTCGTTGATGATCTATCTCCAACTTCAAACTTTGCAGTTGAGTCTTTACCCACCGAAAGTTCTTGTTTAATAAATCAACTAGACAACGATATAGACATTCTTACCAGATTTTCTTCATATACAAAAGTAATCCGAGTAGTTGCTTGGATTCAAAGATTCGCCTACAACACAAAATTCCATTTAAAAAGGAAAGGGCCATTAAATGCAGTTGAACTTAACAACGCTTGTAAAACTGTCGTCAAGTGCTTACAACAGTCAGCCTTTTCTGATGAAATTAATCTACTTAAACAACACAAACCACTACCAACATCCAGTAAAGTGCTTTCTTTAAACATCTTTTTCGACGCAGATAATATTTTGAGAGTTGGTGGACGCCTCAGCAAACACAACACCATGTCATTCGATTCCAAACATCCAATGCTTATCCCTAAAACCCATCCCTTAACAGAAGCTATTATCAGGTACTTCCATCTCTATAGTCTGCATGCGGGTCCTGATCAAGTTCTTTCCTTAATTCGTCAAAAATTTTGGATTCCAGATGGCAGATCAACAGTTAAGAAAGAATTAAGAAAGTGTATCCGTTGCATTCGAATATCTGCCCAACCGCTTACTCAAATCATGGGTGACTTGCCCTCTTCACGAATTAATCCTTGTAGAGCGTTCCAGCGCACAGGGATTGATTTTGCAGGACCAATCAATACAAAATGCCAACACAAACGAAAGTCAACTATTTTTAAATCCTATATCTGTCTTTTTATATGCATGTGCACCAAAGCAGTACACATTGAATTAGTTTCAGAACTTACCACCGAAGCCTTTATATGCACTTTACAGCGTTTCATATCACGCCGAGGACATCCAACAGACATTTTTTCTGATAACGGTAAAACATTCGTTGGTGCAGCCTCATATCTCAAAAAACTGTTCCTAATTCTCAACGAATCAAAAGTCCAAGACTTTTGCGCACAACGCCAAATTATTTGGCATTTCATACCTCCTTATGGTCCAAACTTTGGAGGATTATGGGAGTCTTCCATAAAGCTAGCCAAACGTCATCTAACCAAAGCATGCCAAGGTACTCTTATGACTTTTGAGGAACTATCCACAACCCTATGCCTTATTGAAGCATGTATAAATTCTCGTCCACTTATTCCTTTATCAACCGACCCTAATGACTTATCCGTTTTAACTCCAGGACATTTCCTTATTGGTGATCCATTACTTGCTTTACCTGACATGTCATCTCATAATAATCCATGTATTAGTCTCTCTTCCAGGTGGAAACAGTGTATCAAGATTCGAGATAATTTCTGGCAACGCTGACTAAAGATTATCTCCAAACATTGTCCTTAAGGCATAAATGGAAAAAGGGCAATCATATTATCAAGATTGGTCAACTAGTCTTGGTAAAAGAATCTTCAATTCATCCAGCTCATTGGAAATTAGCCGTGGTCGAAAACATCCATCCTGGTGCTGATGGTGTTGTCAGAGTGGTGACTATCCGTACAGGTGAAGGCACATTCAAGCGTCCGATTCAGCAGATTGCTGCTTTACCTGAAGTCCACGCCGGCCCCCCGGAGGTTATGGACGATCAGAACGATTGTCGAGGGAAAAAACTGGTTACCTTGGCAACCAAGCAACTGACGTAAGAACGTGACGTCAGCCTTTACAGGTACAATCTTTAAAAACAAACATTCGGATTTCGAACGGTGAGAAGGAAGTATGCTAAGACGTGTATTATTCTTTGAGTCTAATATTTATTATTCGATGCGGAGGAAACAAGTTATTCATCTATATTCATTTACTATGTAATTCGTCGTTTTTAAATGACAAGTCAAGAATTCAATCGAAGGTGTTACTAATTTGACCAGCTCAACGGTATTCGAACAATTATAAGTGTATTCAACTAGAATCTACAATATACTTGCGGCTATATCAGTTCTTTGTATTATAATAAATGTGTGTCGTGTTATATATCCTGCTGCTCCTTTATTGTGTCTGCCTGAATTTCTGGGAAAATGGGGTAAGTAACGAAAATTTAAATTTAATTCTAACTTCTAACTAAAATCACAGTTTTTGTTTTAAAATCGAATCGTTAATTGAATTCTGTTAAGTCATATTCTTTCGTCAGATTATTCATATTTCTTTTCCCTAATTTAAATTCGAGCTATTCAAAATTAATTCCTAACCTATTCTATCCAGCCGCCATTTTGAAACAAAAGGGCGGATGAAGCTGGCCAACGACCTCTGTCGAGAGATTGGTATGTACTATGTACACACCGAATTACATCCAAATCGGTTCATAAATACGCCTTTTATCGCGTGACAAAATTCAGGACGTTTCAAAATGTCAGCCACGCTAGAAATTCAAAATGCTATAACTCAGCCATTTTTTAAGATATAGACGAAACAAAAACTGCTCCGGAATCTTTGTATAAAGGTCAAATACATAAGAAAAAATATTTTTCCATTTTTAATTTTTTGGTACCACATTTCAAGTTTTAAATTTTTAAAAAAATTTAAATGGCCGCCATTTTGAAACAAAAGGGCGGATGAAACTGGCCAACAAACTCGATCGAGACATTGGTATGTACTATGTACACACCGAATTACATCGAAATCGGTTCATAATTACGGGAGTTACAGTATGACATAAGTCAGATATATATATATATATATATATATATATATATATCAATTTTGAACGGAGGGGGTTTCGGGGTCTGGGGGTCATGATCGATGAAAATATACCAAAATTTTTTGAAATCGCTTTCCTCCGAACGGCTGCAATAGGTAGATTTTTTGTAAAGAAAGCTACCTAAAATTATAATACTTCAGTAGGTAAGTTTGAGTGAATTTAATTTGAACTTGGCACCCACTTAGATATCACTTCTTTTCTTGCCATTGTCTTTACAGAACATGACTCCCTTTTTTCACAGCTATGTTTTTGTTAGGTATCATTACTTTTTGTAAAGTTACAATATATTTAGTCAGTTTACATAATGCTTTTTAATGTGTTTATATGTTACTATTTTATTCACCAAGCAACATTCAATTTTAATTTTAATTTCCTACAATAAACTATTTGGCTGTCAATATGCGGCAGAAATCTATATTTTAATACTGCTACATTGAATGCATGTTTTGAAACGAAATGTATTGATTCGAAATTTTTATTGTTTCTGAAACAACAATTCATATTATATTCCTATATTGAATTTTCCTATTAAATTTAACAATTAAATATCCTATAGCTGGGCCTGATTTTTTGTACTGAAAGTGAAAAATAAAGTTATGTGCTTATGCCACACTATGTATCATTCATCCATGTGTGCCGACAAAGAGACAGTACAGAGGAAGGATATTGTTCCTCCCTGGATTTTCAAATATAGTTAACTAAATATCCTTTTCTCAGATGATTTTGAAAATAAGAAGTGGGTAAGTGTGATCACAGATCGCACAGAAGGTTTCGTTTAATATTCCTTTCAAAACAATTTATACTTTTGAAAAATCTATTAGTTCCTCATTTCGCAACCAGGGGCGCACTCTATTCTAACCATACCTCTATCCGAACGAAACTCCGTTTTACATCCGTAAAATACGCCACTATCCGTAGATATATTTGGCCTAGATTGGTAGATATATATCCGTAGATAGTCGAGGGTATTGAGCCCATAGCACCCGAGATAAAAGGCGCCCTTGGCGGTAAAATGTGGAATTAAAATATGTAAGGCTATGGTACATAATATGAGAGAATGGTCAAAGGGGTGTCGGCAAAAGCTGGAAAAGTGCTCTCCGGGTGAAAAGGGCAGAGTTTTGTATATATAGATGTGTTTGTGTATATATGTGTTTTGAATATATAGATTATATAAAGTTAGGAAAAAGTAAATTAAGCAAATCATGTTACTTTGATAAAATTATAGTAGAATGCCTTAAAGAATAGCATTAAAATTTTATTATTCGAGAAAAGTTTTGACAAAAACTTCAGGGACACGATATTATTTTAAATCACGAATTATTTGTTTGGTTGTCTAACTCGGCGAAGCAAATCCATCCAGGCGAGAATCATCAATTTCTGTAATATAAATCTCTTTTATTTGCATGTCACCTCTCTTTTATAAAGACACTCTAAATTTTTGTAAAACATTGCGTTCTATCAGTGAGTGATTTCGATTGCATTATTTTTAAAAGTAAAGCATTTTGACCTGTGAATAATTTCAAAGCAGCTGGGCTGTCAAAATGACGCACTTCTACAAAACATAATTCAGGTTTAACAATTAAAATACTACACTTTTTTATAAAACGACGTCATTTGCGTCCACTAAAGCAATTCACTTTTACAATCCGGTCTTAAACTTCGTCTATAGAAAAGTGTGCATATGACGTCATTATCACGGAATAAAAGACAATGTTCTTGACATAGCCCCATATTTTAATTTCAACTTTTTTTTCAGATTTTTTGAGAAAATGGCTACAAAGAGATACAATATCTCCTATTTTTGACTATTTTCCGTTTACTTTCAATAGAAAGGAGGTACTTTTGTTGCCACAGTAAGAAAAATGGTAATAAAAACTACAAAAAAATAATATCTCAAAAATAATTTGGGATACAGCTTTCAAATAAATTGCATTTAAAAGAGCATTTTTTTTCTTTATACGACGGTGTAAAGATTTAAAATGTGCGTTGTTTAGAAGTTTAAAAATTTGCAGTAGAAAAAATTGCAAAACCAAAATTTTATTTCAAATTTCAAAGTGTTGCCATTCGCAAAATGACGTATGTGTTACGCACAGATATGTTTGTCCTTTATAATATAGATAGATGTAAGCAAAAAAAAAAAAAAAAACATATATATCATTACTTTATTTGGCATTTATGAACATCAGTTGACTAACTGCAAAGTATTTTTTCTTTATTTATACACATACGGTGCTTGAATATATTATTTAATTATAACAATTGAAATATCAAGATATATTAATTATAATAAGATAAATAAGAATTTATGTACTTTTAACAGAATTCTTAAATCTCGCTGTAAAACAGAATAATAATATTTCATATATTGTGTTTTTTTTTCACATTTTGTATTACGTTTTAAGTCAGTTAAAGGAATTTTTATGTTATTCAATTGAGGATTATACGGCTGTCATATGAATTATGATAAATGTAGTTTTCATTGTGCACTTAAAAACAATTATGCAACGATAATCCATAAAATTGGTGTCGACATGAAGCCTCCAATTGTATTGAGTAATTTAAGTTACATAAAGTTGTAATTTAAACTGATATAACTTGTGTAATATTACATATTAGTGCAACATAATACCAGTAAAATGGTTAAATAACTCATCAACATCTTACAAAAACAGTAGCGGTATTTATTACACAAAATTAGTGATTTTATTAAGTGACTTTATATATATATATATATATATATATATATATATACATATATATATAATTAAATATAATTACTGTATTTAATGAAAAAGTATATATATATATATAAATGTCGACAGAAGAAATGTTTCACCGATTAAAAAAAAAAAAAAAAAAAAAAAAAAAAAAAAAAAAAAAGTCATAATTTTTACTGTGACATTTAATTTAATCAACATTTGCTTTGTAGAATGTGTTGGAAAAAATTTGTTTCCAATATGGTGAAACTATTAAATTTTTACTTTAACGATCGAAATTTTTATGTGAATTGGAATAATACACAAAAGAACCGTCAAAATATCTATCAAGAAGTGAAACAATGTGTGTAAATATACAAACCCTATTCATAACTAGTTGGATGTGCCAATCAAAAACTTTTTTCTATCTTATACATCTCAATATTTCAAAACCTAGTTACACATGTTAATACTTCAATATTATTAGTCCCAAAACTTTCTTCTATCTTATACATCTTAATATTTCAAAACCTAGTTACACATGTTAATACTTCAATATTATTAGTTAAATACTATACCAACTTTGATTTTCATCTTAAATTTCTGCTCAAGTCAATTAAACGGACTAAAAACGAGTTAATCTATATCATGATATTTGTTAAAATTATTAATTTTTCCTTATTCTGTCGTTATCAGCTGTTTGCGAATAGCCGGCATAGCAGGAAGCGAGTTCCCGCCGCTGCATGAGCCGCCGATGCACAATAGAACTACGAAAAATCAAGAAAAGTATACAAAAATCGCTAGCACGGAGCCCCTTTACCGCGCAATATTTCCAAATTCAAGGAGAACCTGTTGGTCAAAGCCAAAAACAAGCACAAACATTTTGGTTCAATTGTATGCATAATTTTATACGCTGTTCGATGGTACAATAATGAAAATGGCACAGAGATCGGAATTATAGCGCTCCCTTCTTTCGGAATTTTTTCAAGTTCAGGGAGGACTTGTTTGCCATAGCCAGAAACATGCACAAAAAATTTGGTTCAATTATATGGATAACTTCATACACTTTTCGATGGTACAAAAATGAAAATGGTACAGACATCGCAATTATAGTGCCTTCTTCCGGCAGAATTTTTCCAAATTCAGGGAGGACCTTCGTGACATGACCAAAAATAAACACATAAAATTTGGTTCAATTCTATGCATAACTTCATACACTTTTCGGCGGTACAATATTCAAAATGGCACAAAAAATGTACAAAAATCGCTATTACAGCGCCCTCTACGAGCGATTTTTTTACAAATTAAGGGAGGACCTCCTTGCCATAGCCAAGAACTTAAAATTTTTTTTGGTTCAATTCTATGCATAACTTCATACACTTTTCGATGGTGCAATATTCAAAATCGCACTTAAATCGCTATTACAGCGCCCCCTACCGACGAATTTTTCGAAATTCAGGGAGGACCTGCTTGCCATAGCCAAAAACTTAAAATAAAAATTTGGTTTAATTCTATGCATAACTTCATACACTTTTGGATGGTACAATATTCAAAATCGCACAAAAACCGCTATTACAGCGCCCCCTACCGGCGAATTTTTTCCAAATTCAGGGAGGACCTGCTTGCCATAGCCAAAAACTTAAAATAAAAATTTGGCTCAATTCTATGCATAACTTCATACACTTTTCGATGGTAAAATATTCAAAATCGCACAAAAAACGCATTTACAGCGCCCCCTACCGGCGAATTTTTTCCAAGTTCAAGGAGGACCTGCTTGTCCTATCCAAAATCTTAAACTAAAAATTTGGTTCAATTCTATGCATATCTCCATACACTTTTGGATGGTAAAATATTCAAAGTCGCACAAAAATTGTTATATCAGCGCCCCCTACCGGCGAATTTTCTCCAAATTCCGGGAGGACCTGCTTGCCATAGCCAAAAACTTATAATAAAATTTTGGTTTAATTCTATACATAACTTCTTACACTTTTTGATGGTACAATGGCGACAGACAGACGGACAGACGGACAAGCGGACACACAGACAGACAGACATTTTCTATAAACATGTTTTTTGGAATCTCTGACCCCTAAAACATGCAAATCCGTCGAAAACCGGAAGTCGAAAAAAAATTTCGATTACAATACTTTCTTCTATTGAAGATAGAAGAAAGTAAAAATGAAAAGAAGGTACATGCACTTTCGAAAGACTATTTTAATTATGAGGTAATCAAGTGAAATTTAGCTTATACTAATAGGGGATATTAGAACATTTATGCTGAACTGCGGGTGAACAGACCACTTAGAAACACATACGCATGGTCATAAATGCATAAAATACTTTAAGAAATGTCTGAAAAGTCTTTAAAAATTTTTTAAGTGGTAGCAGAACTCATTACAACAGCCGATTATTTTGTCGAAACACAGAGTCATTATACGTTTACACTGATAATATTACGTAAGAGTAAAAAGTTTTCCGCCATTTTTTTTATTTGTAAAATGATAAATACATACGAAATCATCAAAACTAATGAGGATAGTAATCTCCGTTTAAATCTGCAATCGTCTGCAAACGTTTTGGCAACTTTTTAATCCCTTCAGCGGAAAATTGGGGCGTATGCGAGTCCAGAAGGAGATCGACCTCATTTATTACCTCCTCATTTGAATCGAAGATTGCGCCATCAAGATGCAGCTACAGATGAGAAAACAAATAGAAATCTTAAGGGGCCAAGTCGGGCTGTATGGCGGGCGTTGCATTAAATCCCACTCTAGCTTGTAGAGGGTCCAGCCGGTCATCGTACTAACATGTGACTGGGCGTTATCTTGATGAAAATGGACTACCTTCCTTCTGAACTCGTTTCTTCGTTTTTCGAGAATGGCCTCGCGAACTTTGATTAGCATGTTGCTGTATATTGCATTGTTTATAGTCCGCTTTTCAGGTACTCTTTGTACCGAATTCCGCGACGATCCCACCAGATGCAGAGATGGTCCTTATTGTTTGTTAGGGCACGTTTTACAACATCACAGGTCACAATTCTGTCCAGAATGTTCTCTTTCTTTTGATCTTTGAGCAGTGCCAAACAACAGTTTTTTCTCTTGTGGTTGTCTTCAGCAGTCAATTCGTGAGGCATCCAGCGGTTGAACTTAAACGTTAGCTTTATGCGTTTCAGAGCGTTAACTATTGTTTTTTGGGAAACGTGAACCTCTAACGCAATAGTTCGTGTTGAAACATTTCTGTCTTGATCAATGATTTGCTTTAACTGCTCACAATCAACTTCAATAGGGCGACCAGAACGTGGTTCATTTTGAGTGTCAAAATTTCCGGCTTTAAACTTCCGAAACCTAACTTTGACTGTATCATAAGAAACAGTATTGATGACTTAACTTTCACACATTTATCAGTGGAATTCAGTCGCACTGAGTTTCTTACGGAGCTCGTAGTACATAATCGTTCTGAGATACTGACGTGATACCTCTATAGTAAACATTTTTTTATGAAGCACAAGATAATAAATTTTTAACAAACAAATTACACAGTCATGTAGCTCATGTGCTCTGCTTTCGAATACAAAAATTAGTTTGTTGAAAAACTAACAACAGCACAAATGACAGCTTTTGGCGCAAAGGTATCTCACCTTGGCGGAAAACGTTTTACTTAACGTAATAATATAGGGTGTCTTACTAGAATTCGAAATAGAAATTTTCGGCACTATTTCTGTATTGGAAACTAAAAGTGATCATCCCATAATTACTCGACTGGTAATCCTCGTATAAAACTGCAACATAGAAGAATCAATAATAATAACTCCTAATTAATGCAGTACAATTATTTGTTTAATTTTAGAAAAGTTCAAATTTTAATTACATGCCTAATGACATATTTTTGAATATTATTAGTAAAATATCATTTCTAAAATATATTTTTAAAGTTTATAATAAATGTTACAACGTGCATCTGTATCTTAAATGTAACCATTATGCGAAATTTTAAGATCATAATTTAGAACACCTTCAGAACGGTTACCGCTTAATTCACTATTCTAAATTTCGAATCTTTTAGAAACCGCTCTTAACGAGTATTTACATCGTAAAAATAACTAACATGCAAAATTCCACACATCTGTAGCAACTGTGACATAAAAATTTCAAATTTAGAACGTTTTATACTTTTCTTCTCTTTTAAATTTCGAATTAAAAAACTGTTGTGTTCAAGCATTTACGTCTCTCAAGTTACAGGCACGCTAAATGTTAAGTTTATAACACTAGAAATAACAAATACAAGGGAATTTCAAAACATTTTTTGCACCTGCACACTAGGGCGGAGCGTAAAAATCGTTTTTTCGAGATTCTTTTCCCGTTAGCGCGGAAAAGTTGTGGAATAGTCTCAGAAATATACTCACAAAATTTTAAATTAATCAATAAATAGCTTCCGGTTCCAGTTTAAGTTCTAAATATGCAATGTTTGCCGAAAATGTTGTAAATTTTCACATTTCAGTAATATTTTTAAGTTCCGACATTTTCTTCGCGCTAGCGCGAAAAAGTTGAAAGAATATATAAGGAACATAAGTCCAAAATTTTAGAGCAATTAATAAATATCTTCCAGTTCCACTTTGGGGTCAAAGTATGGAAAATTAGCCGAAAATGATGTAAATTTTCACATTTTAGGGATTTTTTAAATTTCCGATTTTCTATTCCCGCTAGCACGGAAAAGTTGGGAAAATATACAAGAATGATAAGTGCAAAATTTTAGAATAATCAATAAACATCTTCCGGTTCCCTTTTGCAGGTGTAAATAGGTAAAAATATGCAAAAGAGAAGAAAATTTAGGGGTCAGAATATAGAAAAAATGGTAAACATTTGCATACAAATTTATTTATGGAAGCTTTAAACCTCTCTTCATGTGTTCGTTCGGCAAGTGAGTGGTAATCGGAGGTTCCGTTAGTTGGTAATTCTGGCAGTCTATGAGATTCACGTAAGATTTAGCTTTAAAGTTAAGGGCTGGAATTTGGAACACACCAACTCCTGCTCTCGTTTGTTCTCTTGCTTTCAAAATCCTACGTATTGCAAGTTTTCACACCTTCTGGTTTTGTTGACAAGCATTGCAAGGATTATTATTGATTCAGGATGAAAAAAGTAACCATTTATATGGATGAAGAGATCCACATCTAGCTCCAGATCATCTGCTAGATAACGTGAAACTTGAATTGTTTTCCAAAGATTCCGTGCTTCATTTGTGCAATTAGAATGCGATTTGATTGTGAGTTTGTCATCGACTGAATTTATCATAAAAGTTTACGCACCTGCGTGGTTCACAATCAAATCGCCAATTGCACAGATAGAGCAGGAGATTTTTGGAAATCAATTCAAACTTCACGTTTTCTTACAGGTGATCTGAAGCTAGTTGTGGATCGAGCCATCCAGAGTAATAGTTATTTTGGTCATCCTGAAGCAATAATCCTTGCAATGCTTTATAACGAATACTTTCTCGACTATTTTGTTCTCTTTTTCTTGAAGCTTCAGACGGATAAAAGGGCTGCAAAAAAAAAAAAAAACAAACAAACAAATGTTGGTTATTTGAGTAACACGACAGGACGCTATTGAATTCAGAACAGTCAGTGGTAGATCATCTAAGTTTCTTTATTGTACACCGGGATCGTTTCAACCACAACCGAGTTAGGCGGCTAGTGCCGGCTGGAGAAGGGGGCAAAACATTACATTTTTTATGCTCACATCATGAGCGTCAAAGAGGAACTGTTCCAATTACATTCTCTCGAAATGGTCGAGAGTTGGCAAGCGTACATACACAATTTCGCCAAATACATATACTATATGGCGAGATTAAAAAGAGAGGAAGACATGTGGTCAAAGTACAATAATTGAAATTGAATGGGGAATGTAAAAGTGTAGTAAGAAATATTTAACGCCAATGGCTGCGTAGGAATTCCAGCTCATAAACCGCAAAAGACATTCTATAGGGGTTGCTAAAGTTCTCATGGGATTGAAGCGGCCGAAAGAGCACGTTAAAAAAACAAAAACAAAATAAAGACAGGGTTAATAACTGAAATGACACATCTATCTAACATCTGGACCAACGGCTAAAAATGTAGAAGTAATATGTCTGACTAATTTCTGCATATCATCAAACTAAGGCAGAAGGATGAAAATTAGAATCCAGTTATTAGGCGAGAAAAGGAAATGATTTCTTTTCTTTTAACTGCAGTGCGCTGCGGTTAAAATATTAAAGAGACTGAGAATTGAATGCTTAATTTATGAAGGGAAAAGAGCGCTAAAAACAGATTGAATCCGAATGCAGACAGATAATTAAATTTAAGAATTAAAAAAATGTAATTTTAAAGGGGGGAAAGAGAAAAGGTCTTAATATTAATATGTGAAGGTAGGCGCCTTCACATATATCTCCCCAACAGCCGAAAAAGAACGAAGTGAACTGCGAGAGAAAAAAAAAATGACCCCATGTCTTCTCTCAAATACATTACACATAAATAAAAACATGTAAAAATGTAATATTTTGTAGAGGGAACCCGGTGACCAACAGTTTATAAACATATACAGAAATACTAAATATGTAAGGAACAAATAAATCATGTCTCATATAAAAAGCATGCCTATAAGCATGACGAAGCAAGTTGGTACCAAAGACTTGCCAAAATAAAATATATTGAAAATTTTTTGAACTGCAGTTAATACTTCTGGATAGCTGTTTTCTTATTTTATTATTTTTTTTAACGTGTGCACACAGTTATTATATATTTTTTTAAATTATTTCCAGAAGATTTTAATATAAGATTGCTTGAACTTTCACTGCAAGCAAGAGCAATTTCCACAATTGCTACAAAAGTTGGTTATACTCCAACTTATAAAAATTATTTTTTTCTTGAGACATGAACTGTATATAAAGACAAAACATTACATAGTATAGTAAATATAAAATTGTTCATTTTCACCACTATTTGTGACATTTCAAGTTTTCAAAGGTGTTATAACTGGTAAAGGAGAGGAAGATGGGCGTAAATTATTTGTTAAAAGTTGAAAGTTGCCCTCGTTTTGTCTTGTAACTAAAGACTTGATGTGTTTTACTGAGAACCTAATTTAACTAAAGTGTATTTTAAAACACATAGCACTCCTATAAGGTATAAACAAGAGGTAGTAAGAACTTTCCAGAGAAAGTACCCCTTAAAAAAAGTAAAAAATGTACATTAAATTTAATGAAATTTAATAAACATTATACAACAGGTGACACAAAAGTATGTGTGTGTGTGTGAATGTAGTCATAAATAACACCGTTTGGTGTTACGACTGGTATATACCAGTAATAAACCACATGTGTCAATGAGCATAACAACAAAAAAAAAATAATGCACACCCGTGTACTGAGTGATTGGAAAATCGTGCATAAGAAAACTACCTTATCACGTGAAATACCTTGAATAGCCAAGAAAGGTACCGAATGAAAGAAAAGTAAAGTGTAATCCTGTAAAGTTACCAAAAAAAAGAAACCCTTTTTTTAAAAATATATAGCATAAAAAAATAACAAACGTGTGCTAGTATACAAATGAACACTAGAAGTGACACTCACAGTGACCTCAAGTGAAAAAAAAATATAACACTGAACCAAAGAAATGTGTCAATGAAGTAAAATGCCTAAGTGTTTTGAAAATCAGTTGTAAAAACAGTGACAATTAGTCCCTGATGAACGCAAAGAATTGACAAAGCTATGAACTCGTGTAAGGGTTTTTTTCTATGAACTAACATAAACTATGAACTACTGTGTGTGTTAACTATGAACAAAAATTCTCTACATGCACCAACCACTAAACAGCAAAATGTAACTGAAGAGAAAAAAAAAGTGTTAGGTATTAAAAAAAAAAAAAAAAAAAAAAAAAAAATGCTACCAAAGGGTTAAATTTAATTTTTTTTTTACTGTGAATTTCATAAGATATTGCTGCATGCGTTAAAAAAAAATTCTATATATATCTACTCAAAACGCATCAGTGTAAAATTGACAGGATCCATACCTTTAAGTTAAACAAACAAAAATAGGAGTGTTATAGCAAAAGATACACTGTCCCTTGAAAAATATATAAAAAGAAATGTTGTTCACCAAAAAAAAAAACTTCTTAGAATCATGACACATGCGTGCGAAAAAAATTCTCACCCGACACCCAGTGAGACTCAAATTCAGTAAATAAATTTACGAGAAGAAACTGAGAATAATGCAAAGGTTTTAGTTTTGCTGAATTTTCATGTATAGACCTTCTGTGTATTTATTAAAATTTAACACCTGGCCAAAATATTAAAAACATCTAATAAGAAATTGCATACGCTTTAATATAGTGTGACAAGATACCTTACTCGATCTGCCACCTTCAAGTAAGAGGTATCTAATGAAAGTGTTAAAAAAAATGTTACATGTTAAAAGGCAACTAATTCGAAATGTATGTGTAATTTAACATGTCATATGACGGATAACTCCTAGTAACTTTAAAATCTTTGCACATAGACAAAGTGATGGTGTCATTGATATGTTATGACATTATGCAAACACACAAAATAAACAAAAACAACTCTGTTAAAATTTAAAAAAAAACTAAAAAAAAACTGATAGAACATTTTAATATCGAAACATGGTGTAAAGTTTAAAAGATAGAAAAGTAACAGGGAAAAAAAAAAAACTGTATGTGTGTGAAGGGAGGGGAAAAAGAAACCTCAAACTCATGAACTAAATGAAATAAAACACATGAACAAGTGTGTACGTAAGCATACACAACGTGTAAGTAAACACATGAACAAATTGTATAATTCCACATGAACTACTTGTAATAATGTCTCAATGAACTAACATTTTTTTTTGCATTTTGCCAACAAAATTTACGGACAGTATGTGTGTAATAACCCAAAACACTAACATACGAGTGAGATTCAATTACATACTTAATGAGTTAATCACCAAAATGTAATGAATAAGGGTTAATAAAGGCAATGAACTCCGTGTAATGTGTGAAAACTCTGGTTATACTCAAACCAGCCACAATGAACTATATGTGTTATACTCAATAAACTACTTGTGAGAAAAAAAAAAAAAGAATACTGTCGAATAGATCGTAAGCAAAGTACAATGTGTAAAAGCAAATGAACAAAATATGTAAATCAACTCATGAACTAGTGTAATGTATGTATATGAATGAACAAAATTGTATTCTAAATGAGCAAATTTTGTGTAACATAAATAAATATCCAACACATGAACTACTTGTGAAAAAAAAAAAAAAAAGTTGCATAAATGGTTAACAAAGGGTTAAAATTAAAATAAAGTTGTATTTGCGAGAGTTATTACTGTATGAAGTTAAAAGAAGCGTGCATAAAATGTACGAGTGCACGACCAATTGCATAACTCTACGCTAAAATGTAGAAGTAATGCCAAGGCACGCATGTTCCCAGTAACGGGATGGAAAAGAGAAAAATGAATAGCAAAATACCAAGCTTTATACTTTATGGTATATGAGTGTATGTATCCGTCACAAGACACCTGTGAGACTATAACTCACTAACTAAAAAAAATTTAAATCTGAGAAATTGCCAAATATTTAGTTTAATGACGATATGTGAATAGCTTTTTAAAAAAAAAAATAAAGTGTACATAACAGCTCACATTATGCATTTGAATAAATTTTATAAAAACAACATTTTCAACGATATCAAATATCATGTCAGTTATAATAAAATACCTTATGTTATAAATAAAATAGCAACGAGTTACCAGCCGCGCGTAAACAACAAAATTAATAAATGTGTAAAAAATACCAGCTAGAAATTAACTCATGCATGTAAATTTAAGATGCATGTGCAAATATTGTATTGAATTACATTATGTAACAAAATCAGTAACAATCCGAAAATAAAAAAAATGACAAGGCAATAAAAATACGCAAACTTTAAAATAGTGTAAAACTATGTATCTGTGAAAATGTACACTAATGTTGAGAAAGTATGTAAAAAAAATGTACAAGCACACAGAATCATGACCATGTTTTACCAAGGTGAGTGTCATAAAATTATTACAAAACAAGACCATTTGAAATGCAAATGTAAATATGTGTGTGTATGTAGTACCAGGTTAAACCTGAAATCATAATAAATGTGTACGTGAGATTAAAAAAATGATGAAGACAAACATCTAACTTCACTATCTGCCCATAGTAAGCTAGAGTGGGGGAAAAATCATGTACGGAGTATCAAATAGTATGAGAGATACGTCATTATGCATTAAAAAAAAATAAAAGAGAGCGCGAACGTCTTGTAAATTAATGTGAGGTATTGAACATTTGTATCATGTAAGTAACATATTCCACTTTTGAGAAAGTGGACGGCCGATTCACTTAGCCAAAACTGAAACATACACCTTTAATCATTGGGCTATTTCCGGATCATAGCGCAATGAAAAAAAGCACTTACACAACACAGGAAACAATAATTAAAAATTAACCTCAAGAAATATAATCACATGTAAAATGTAGTATGTGTGTGTATGCAGTAACAAGCATACTGATATCTAACACATGCATAAAATGTTTACGACTCACGTTATAAAATTTTATAAAATAGAAATAGAACTCAAGAGGAAAAAGAGACTTTTTTTATGAAAAAAAAAAATTAAGATATGATGACTCGAGCTATATTTTAAAACGAAGGAGCCTAACTTATGCTATAGAAATAAATTAATAAAACGTGAATAAAAATGTATAAAATCCGTGTAAATTGGACTATGAGAGATGTATATAAACAGAACAGTGTACTGTATAGATCGCAAATGGAATTTTCTCAAGTTAGTAGCAACCAACTGAAAAATATTAAATACTGAGCAAATTTAACTGCCATTACTGGTCCTCTCATTGGTTACCCATCCTCTCTCATTTTTTTATATGTCACTAGTGCTTATCCTTAAGTATAAAAGTTGCAAGACCTATATTTATAGTAATCTAGAGTATTAAAAGTTTCATATCTTATTGATATGGATGAGTGATAAAACATATAATAAACACATAAAAAAAAACACATAAAATGTTATATATAAAAAGAAATTACCTGTAGGAAGTGCTACAACAAGAAACATATTAAGCACAACAAGTAAGAAAAAAAATCAATAATAATAATAATATCAGTCCAGTATAAAATTAAGCCATTTCATTTCTTTTTTTTTACCTCTTTTTTTTTATCTATGTCGGATAAACATTACATTATGCTCTGTGAGAGCAATCTTTATATTACTTTATTTATTTATTTTTTTAATATGCCCCCTTTTTTTTTATAACAAAGTTTTCACTTTCATTGTGAAAGCCTGCCTGGTTACAACAGGATTGCTGAGTTTTAAAAGTACACGAACCCAAAATAATAAAAACTTTGTCTGTGATCATAATAGATAACATTTTTATATAAGATGCAATGTGACACATATCTGATGCAGACGCATAATGTCAAAAAGGAGAAAAGAAAAAAAAATGCGACCAGCGCCTAATTACGCGAGAACAACCATATCGACAACCCTAGGCCAACAGAGATAAGAAAAACAGCATCTCATCTCAGGATTGCGACATTGTGTGACACTGCAAGATATATATAATGAATTAAATAAGAATCGGAAATGTGAAAAGAAAAAAAATATCGTGGACAATCTTTTATCTAAATTTAAAAAAAACTTTGAAACTGAACTGGATATGAAGTGCATCCCTAGACATACAAAATCTTAGCATGTTACTAATAAAAATAAATGCTTAATTTTTAGTAAGAAGCCATCAGAACTAATATATATAGATGTATATCAAAAGAGCAATATAATCCAGTCATGAGGATTTTTTTAAATATTTTATTATTTATGGTAATTAATCCTCATAACTAAATCAACATTAACTGACTTATTATACCATTTTAATATCCATTGCACAAAAAGGAAAAGTAGAGAATTTTTTTTTTAAACAAGCACTGTCTACTCTGTATTATTCAGCAAATAATACAAAAGTATAAATCAACACTTACCATAAGACACTAGAATGAAAAGGCAAATTTAAAAAAACCTTTTTTTGTGAGTAAATAACTCTACACAAATATGTAATTTATATACAAAACACAATACCTTTTAAAACCTAGAAAAATGTAGCCAACTTAAAAAAAAATATATCATCATTAAAAATTTAGTTAGCAGAAAATTTATTTTCATCACAGCTAAGAATTTTCTTTATCCACCAATAAATGTGTTTGTAAAAAATGTAAAATAAACACATACCTTTAATATAATCTAAAAAAATGATTTTGATTTTTTTTTATCTATATTTATCAAAGTCTAGAAAAGTAATCTCACACAATATGATCTATATTTGAAAAATGGCTCTTCAAAAGTTAACTTTTCAAACACTTAAAACAAAATAAAACTTACCTTGAGCTAACAAGGTAATGTTATAAGTAACGACATAATAATGTAAGAAAATAATAACTGAATTCAAAACATATGTGTGGTTTTTTTTGTGCAACAGCAGGAATACTCTTTTTTTATGTTTAGGTATATGTGCGTATAGTTGAATGTGGAGTTCACCTAAATATTCATTACTTATATTTTATCATTTTACTTTCCGTTCTAAGGAAACTGCATGTTAACTGTCTTTCTTTGAACAAGTAATTTAAACAGTATTATTATTTTTTTTTAAGTTCCTTGAAATGCAATAGAATACATGTAGATCCATGAACACGCTTTCTTCATAGAGTTACCGGGGAAGGAGAAAAAAATTTCTTTAATGTAGAAGAAAAAATCATATTAACTGTTCTGTTTCTTATTTTTTTTTTTTTTAAATTTCGACCGATACAAGACATAGTCCGGCATATCTTAGAAATTCTGATCCAGCTGCGTAAATCAGCATAGGAGCAACAGAAGAGGAGAAGAAAAACAGCGTTTGTTGTGTAGTGCTTTTCCGCGCACTTTCGCTGCTTATATTTTTGAAGAGGCGTCTATTGGCGTGATGAACATTTCGGTTGAGAGGGCGTTCACACAGAAAGCAATGAGTATTCCTCAGATTGTCTGCAGGAACTCCATAAATTTTTGAGCAGTTTTTTTGGGGGGTATCCACTGAGCCTAGCATGCAGATCACTTTTTGACATTATTCTATAATCTTGAAATGTGACACGGCAAGGAGGAAAACAAGAATAGTTCAGTTCGAATATTAATCCAACATTAGGTAGTTTGCAGCAGTCACAGTTTATTTTTTTTAAATGGAATTCACAGTTTTTTTTTTCGTAGTAGGCCAAGGAAATGATGTACGTACAGATGAGAAAAAAAATATATCAGGTGCTCCCCTTCTCCAATAGATTACTCAGTTGTACCGGCCTTCTGCACCAATGTTTATAACGAATACTTTCTTGACTATTTTGTTCTCTTTTTCTTGAAGCTTCAGACGGATAAAAGAGCTGCAAAAAAAACAAATGTTGGTTATTTGAGTAACACGACAGGACGCTATTGAATTCAGAACAGTCAGTGGTAGATCATCTAAGTTTCTTTATTGTACACCGGGATCGTTTCAACCACAACCGAGTTAGGCGGCTAGTGCCGGCTGGAGAAGGGGGCAAAACATTACATTTTTTATGCTCACATCTTGAGCGTCAAAGAGGAACTGTTCCAATTACATTCTCTCGAAATGGTCGAGAGTTGGCAAGCGTACATACACAATTTCGCCAAATACATATACTATATGGCGAGATTAAAAAGAGAGGAAGACATGTGGTCAAAGTACAATAATTGAAATTGAATGGGGAATGTAAAAGAGTAGTAAGAAATATTTAACGCCAATGGCTGCGTAGGAATTCCAGCTCATAAACCGCGAAAGACATTCTATAGGGGTTGCTAAAGTTCTCATGGGATTGAAGCGGCCGAAAGAGCACGTTAAAAAAACAAAAACAAAATAAAGACAGGGTTAATAACTGAAATGACACATCTATCTAACATCTGGACCAACGGCTAAAAATGTAGAAGTAATATGCCTGACTAATTTCTGCATATCATCAAACTAAGGCAGAAGGATGAAAATTAGAATCCAGTTATTAGGCGAGAAAAGGAAATGATTTCTTTTCTTTTAACTGCAGTGCGCTGCGGTTAAAATATTAAAGAGACTGAGAATTGAATGCTTAATTTATGAAGGGAAAAGAGCGCTAAAAACAGATTGAATCCGAATGCAGACAGATAATTAAATTTAAGAATTAAAAAAATATAATTTTAAAGGGGGGAAAGATAAAAGGTCTTAATATAAATATGTGAAGGTAGGCGCCTTCACATGCTTGTTGACCCAAACCAGAATGTTCGAGAACTTAGGATTTTGAAAGCAAGGGGAAAATCGAGAGCAGGAGTTCGTATGTTCTAAATTCCTGCACTTAACTTTAAAGCTAAATGTTACGTGGATTCCACAGACTGTCAGAATTGCCAACTACCGGAACATCCGATCACCACTCACTTGTTGAACGAACACATATTGCAACTGATAAAATCTGGCGAATATCCATTATCGCCATTGGGAAACATAAACATTCCGTGCCACACTCAATGTGTTGAAAGGGGGGTAAAACTCACAACAGGAGCTTCCCTTGCTGTCATCTGAGAGAAAAAGCGTGATGGCTACATCATAACCATAATAGAGTCAAGGCGTGCCATGCCATCGTTTAAAACCAAAAGCCAGTATAATGTGAACAAGTAATATAAAAATTTTGTTTTTAAAGTCAATTCCTACTTAGGTGATCAAAGAAAAATTTAATATAAACCCTTAAGCTAATATTAGTTTTTGTTGCATTAAAATATCTCAATTTGTTCATTTTCTATAAGCAAGTAGGTTTACAATAGAACTCTATGGGAATTTGGCGAAATATTAGAGATATCGCCAAACTGGCGTCACTTTTGGCGACTCATTTTGGCCGACAAATTTGGCGATATATCGCCAAGTTGACGACAAACTTGGCGGAATTTGGCGACAGAACAGGGTCCGCCCTATGGTAACCCCTTATTGAAAATACTTTCTTTGATCTTCAATAACAATTGGCCGCCATTTTGTTTCCCATGCAAAAGTAAAATTAATTAATTAAAATTTAATTAATTAATTAATATTTGAAAAAACTGTATTAGCATCAATTGTCATCCAGTACAAGTTCAGAAAAATTTATTTCAACTTGATAGGATGAATAATGAGTATTTTATTAATGATTGAAAATTTGAACAAGATAAATTAAACAAAAACTTAATTTGCAGAACAAATTAAAAAAACATAATTTATTTCCTAAATTGTTTAAGCCCGAGAAGGGGCAGATATTAAGATATTTCATTCAATTCGTTCTACATTTAATGTTAAATATTTGTAACAAATAAGTTAAACCAATTGAAAATTAAAAAATAAAAATGAAATTCACACAATATAATGCTTTAAACACCTATATACTTGGATTACGTTCAAATGAAATCGAAATAAATCTTAGACTTTTTTTAAAGTTTTGTATTTTGCATGTACTTTATCATATTATGTACAATTGTCATAAACATAATGCAAAATCTGCAGTACAAATATTTACAACATAAAAATGGAAAAAGTCTAAGATTTATTTCAATTTCATTTGAACGGAATCTAAGTATATAGGTGTATTTAAAGCATTATATTGTATGAATTTCATTTTTCTTTTTTAATGTTCAATTGGTTTAGCTTATTTGTTACAAAAATTTAACATTAAATGTAGAACGAATTGAATCTTAACATCTGCCCCTTCTCGGTCTTAAACAATTTAGGAATTAAATTTTGTTTTTTTAATTTGTTCTGCAAATTAAGTTTTTGTTTAATATGTCAAGTTTTTTAATAACTACTGCATTCAGACAAACGCATTTCAAAATTAATCGAGGGTATCATCATCAGTCTTTGATTTGTGCGATATCGCATCACAATTTGTGATGCAATTTACCTATGTATAATTCAAAATGTTTCACCGGTGCAGTAATGCAGGTTGTTCTAGTTTGGTCAAAAAATTACAATCTGAACTTAAAAAATCTACTTTAAAATGTCATTTGTTCCCCACTATGACGTCATATTCATCTTCTTTTTAATTCTAAAAAAAAAACTATTTTAGTTTCTTCAGTTTCATGTTTCACGTGAAAATCATTCAACTAAAAATAGGCAAATTATTATTACATCTATTGAATTATTTACAACAATGAAGGAAAAATGTTAAATTTTATTAGAAAATGTCTGTTGATTCTTAATGAATAAAGCGAAATTTGGAATTATTAAGAAAAATATTTGAATAATGTAAATAAAAATTAGCCCATGTTACTCTCTAGATTATAATCCACCTATATGCAAAGGCATTTTATGATCCGTTTTGATCCTGACGTCTGCCAAATGTTTTTACACTTTGAATTTATAATATTATTAGAATTAGCAAAGAATTAAAAATGAGTGGCATTAGGGACAAAAAGGTGGGAAGAAAAAATGAAAAAGTTATGATCTCCATAAGCTTTTCTATGTTAAATTAACATTGAGAAGTACACTGGAAATAAATAAATAAATATAGGGAGAGTGTGAACTAATAGTAGGAATTGAAAAATATAGAAACAAGTGAATGAAATGCATTTAATGCATATTTGTAACTTTTATTCTGGAACTCCAAATACACTTAGATATACAAAGTCTGTGTATTGCGTGAATAATAAGATTTGTTGTTTAATGTTCCTAATTATTATTTACGAATGTCTAATTTTGTAAAAAGAAATGTTTAAAGCTTCCACAAGTAATTTTTTATGCAAATGTTTTCCATTTTTTTATATATTTAGACCCCTAAATTTTCTTCATTTTTGCATTATTTCTCATATTTAGAACCCAAAGTGGAACCGGAAGATATTTATTGATTATTCTAAAATTTTGCACTTGTCTTTCTTGTATATTTTGCCAAATTTTCCGTGCTAGCGGGAATAGAAAATGGAAAATTAAAAAAATCACTAAAATGTGAAAATTTACATCATTTAAGGCTAACTTTCCATATTTTGACCCCAAACTGGAACCGGAAGATATTTATTAATTGCTCTAAAATTTTGGACTTATGTTCCTTATATATTCTTTCTACTTTTCCGCGCTAGCGCGTAGAAAAAGTTGGAAGTTAAAAATATTACTGAAATGTGAAAATTTACAACATTTTCGGCTAAAATTGCATGCTTAGACCCTAAACTGGAACCGGAAGTTATTTACTGATTATTTTAAAATTTTGTGAGTATATTTCTGAGACTATTCCACAACTTTTCCGCGATAACGGGAAAAGAATCTCGAATTTTGAAAAATTTTGAAGAATTTTGAAGAATTTTGAAAAAAAAAAACATTTTTACGCTCCACCCTACTGCACACTCTTGGACGACATAAAATATTGTAGCAACATAAAATAAAGCCGGTATGGTGCGGATATGGTCACCACCGTTTTGCTACCATTATTTTTTAAATCTTGTCGGTAGTTTCAGAGGCTACAGCTTGCAGTCAAACAACAACCCAAACAAATAAGCGTTACTTTTGTTTTTATTTCTTTCTTTTTTTCTCAATTGCTACAAATATCTTATTTTACTAACAGACAAAAACTACAAAAGGACATTCTTTTATGGATATAAAACTAACATAAGAGAGCGTTTAATCTTATGCTGTAAATGAAAAGTAATAAACATACAAATTCAAATATTTCAAAAATTGAAGCTACATCTTTTTAATGTTATTAGAAGAAAATGAAACATAATACATTATTCTTTCCAGTAAATATTTTAATAAAAAGATTCACATAACAAAAAACGGTTTAGAGTTATTTTAACATTACAAAACTATTATGTTGTGGCCATCACCAAACTTTATTCTATATAAATCATGTCAATTAAATCATTTAAATAGTACAAGAAATAACATCTGGACGATCAGTACGATCGTCGAGTGAAAAAACTCGTTACCTTGGCAACCGAGCAACTGACGTAAGAGCGGGACGTCAGCCTTTACAGGTACAATCTCTAAAAACAAAACATTCGGAATTCGAACGGTGGGAATGAAGTTCGCTAAGGAGTTTATTCTTTGAGTCTAATATTTATTATTCGATGTGAAGTAAGCAAGTTATTCATCTGTATTCGTTTACTATGCATAATTCGTCGTTGTTATAACCCGACCAAATTCTTTCGAAGGTGTCTAATTAAAGCTCCCACATTGGTCGATGTTATGGCCATTTATATTCTTCGTTACTGAAATTCTCATCTTGTATACAAGTCCATTATGTTGTCTTGGAAATTCTCATTCAAATTGAAATATTCGTCGATGTTTAGAGTGATCTGTATAATAAAAAATGTATCTTTTTATGCAGCTTCTCTGTTTTATCAGTGTCTGCCTGAAATTCTGGGAAAATGGGGTAAGTAACGCAAATTTAACCTTAATTATAAATTCTAATAATGACAACTCTCAGTTTTTGTTTTAAAATCGAATCGTGAATTGAATTCTGTTAAGTCATATTCTTTTGTCAGATTATTCATATTTCTTTTCCCTAATTTAAATTCGAGTTATTCAAAATTAATCCTTAAATATTCTATCCATAAATTTTTTGGACCGTATCGAGCCAGGAGCTACGATGGAATCTATTCTTAAGTCGTAGCCTGTCAATTAATTTATCTGTGCCTGATGTAACGTAAAAAAAAGTAAAAACGGTTGTGTTTATTTATTCAATTCTTGTTTGTTTTTTATATTTTGTATATTATGGTGCATTTTGTATGAGAATGTGTGAATTACATATTTTTATATTTTTATTCAGTTCTTATATTGTTTATTTGTAATTATTAAAAATGACTAAACAAACTAAACAGGAGCTGTATTTTGAGCGAATTTGTAAGGAAATAGATGTAATTAAAGATAAAGTTCAAAATGCGAATTCAGATG
This sequence comes from Maratus speciosus, assembly GCA_963932465.1. Taxonomy (NCBI): domain Eukaryota; kingdom Metazoa; phylum Arthropoda; class Arachnida; order Araneae; family Salticidae; genus Maratus; species Maratus speciosus. The sequence goes on along the minus strand of OZ010788.1, from coordinate 372,561,982 downwards.
AGCAGGCAAAAATTAAAGTTTTGAAATCGAAAATATCTTCTTATGGAAATACTCTTGCGCAAGCATTTGATAAACTTTCGCCGAAAGAAAATAATGAGAATTTGGATACTTTTTTGAAGTATCAGGGAATTATTTGTGATTTGTTAGACGATTTAGAGGAGAAAACCAAAGTTGCTTCTCCGACGGAAATTCTTGTAGAGACTCAAAGTAAACAGAATTATTCACAAGTTAAATTGCCCAAATTCAATCTTCCCCATTTTTACGGCGATTCGGAACAATGGATTTCGTTTAAAGAATTATTTCTTAATTATTTCTAATGGCCAATCCCTTAATTCGGTCCTCCTTAAAGGGCCAAAATTACAAACCAGTATTTTTGGTAACTTAATCAAGTTTAGACTGCATAAAGTTGCTTTATCAGCAGACATCGAAAAGATGTAACATCAAATCCTAGTCTCCGAGGAAGACACCCATTTACAACGTATTTTCTGGCGAAAAGAGCCCTCTGATCCGTTGCTGGTGTACCTACTAAAAACTGTTACTTATGGAACTTCTTGTGCCCCATTCTTAGCTCTACGAACTATTCAGCAAATTATGCGATGATGAGAAAATTAATTTTCCTGTCGCTGCCAGTATAACAAAAGATGATAGTTTGCCACTTTCTTTAAAGGCAAGTAACTTAACCCATTCTTTCAATCCGAATTCAGCTGAAAGTTTTCTAGGGTTAGAGTGGAACCGGGAAACAGATTCCCTGCGTGTACAAGTTGTAGAAAAACCTACAGTAAAGACTAAAAGTCAATTATTATCCGTAATCGCTGACATTTTTTATCCTTTGGGTCTTTTGTCACCTTGCACTGTTATTTTGAAAATGTTATTGAAAGAAGTGTGGAAGGCAGACTTGAAGTGGGATGATCCTCTTCCCTCAGATATTCTAGAAACGTGGAATAGATTCTATTCTGAAATAAATGCTTTTAATTCTATGCACATTCCACGATTTATGAATTTCAGCACATCATCACCTTTCGAACTCCGTGGGTTCTATGATGCCTCTATACGTGCATACGCGGCGGTTGTATATATCAAAACTTTTAATCCTGTCACGGTAATGCTAGTCGCTGATGAAACAATAATAGCGCCCGCCAGGGCAATAACATTGTCTAGGTTAGCGCTATCTTCATCTCTTTTGCAGGCAAACCTTATTCAAGTTGTGCAAGATGCATTACCTAACGCTATCCACGAAACATTCTTGTGGTCCGATTCGACCATTACATTAAGCTGGATTTTGAAACCTCCAAGCACAGGCAACCAATTCGTGCTTCACCGTGCCAATAAAATCAAACATTTGACCTCAATTGAACATTGGCATCATATTCCTGGTAAAGATAATCCAGCAGATGTGCAATACAGGGTCTATATCCCTACCAGTTAAAGGATTGAGAATGTTGGTGGTCTGGGCCTACTTGGCTCTAAACGTCTTCTAATCCTTTCGTTGATGATCCATCTCCAACTTCAAACTTTGCAGTTGAGTCTTTACCCACCGAAAGTTCTTGCTTAATAAATCGACGAGAAACCGATGTAGACATTCTTACCAGATTTTCTTCATATACAAAAGTAATCCGAGTAGTGGCTTCGATTCAGAGATTCGCCTACAACACAAAATTCCATTTAAAAAGGAAAGGGCCATTAAATGCAGTTGAACTTAACAACGCTTGTAAAACTGTCGTCAAATGCTTACAACAGTCAGCCTTTTCTGATGAAATTAATCTACTTAAACAACACAAACCACTACCAACATCTAGTAAATTGCTTTCTTTAAACATCTTTCTCGACGCAGATAATATTTTGAGAGTTGGTGGACGCCTCAGCAAACACAATTCCATGTCATTCGATTCCAAACATCCAATGCTTATCCGCAATGCTAACCCATCCCTTAACAGAAGCTATTATCAGGTACTTCCATCTCTATAGTCTGCATGCGGGTCCTGATCAAGTTCTTTCCTTAATTCGTCAAAAAATTTGGATTCCAGATGGCAGATCATCAGTTAAGAAAGAATTAAGAAAGTGTATCCGTTGCATTCGAATATCTGCCCAACCGCTTACTCAAATCATGGGTGACTTGCCTTCTTCACGAATTAATCCTTGCAGAGCGTTCCAGCGCACAGGGATTGATTTTGCAGGACCAATCAATACAAAATGCCAACACAAACGAAAGTCTACTATTTTTAAATCCTATATCTGTCTTTTTATATGCATGTGTACCAAAGCAGTACACATTGAATTAGTTTCAGAACTTACCACCGAAGCCTTTATATGCACTTTACAGCGTTTCATATCACGCCAAGGACATCAACAGACATTTATTCTGATAACGGTAAAACATTCGTTGGTGCAGCCTCATATCTTAAAAAACTGTTCCTAATTCTCAAAAAATCAAAAATCCAAGATTTTTGCCCACAACGCCAAATTATTTGGTATTTCATACCTCCTTATGGTCCAAAATTTGGAGGACTATGGGAGTCTTCCATAAAGCTAGCCAAACGGCATTTAACCAAATCATGCCAAGGTACTCACTCTTATGAATTTTGAGGAACTATCCACAACCCTATGCCTTATTGAAGCATGTATAAATTCTCGTCCACTTATTCCTTTATCAACAGACCCTAATGACTTATCAGTTTTAACTCCCGGGCATTTCCTCATTGGTGACCAATTACTTGCTTTACCTGACATGTCATGTCATAATAATCCATGCATTAGTCTCTCTTCCAGGTGGAAGATGTGTACCAAGATTTGGGATAATTTCTGGCAACGGTGGACTAAAGATTATCTCCAAACATTGTCCTTAAGGCATAAATGGAAAAAGGGCAATCATATTACGAGATCAAGATTGGTCAACTAGTTTTGGTAAAAGAATCTTCAATTCATCCATCTCATTGGAAGTTAGCCATGGTCGAAAACATCCATTCTGGTGCTGACGGTGTTGTCAGAGTGGTGACTATCCGTACCGGTGAAGGCACATTCAAGCGTCCGAGTCAGCAGATTGCTGCTTTACCTGAAGCCCACGCCGGCCCCCCGGATGTTATGGACGATCAGTACGATCGTCGAGTGAAAAAACTCGTTACCTTGGCAACCGAGCAACTGACGTAAGAGCGTGACGCCAGCCTTTACAGGTACAATCTCTAAAAACAAAACATTCGGAATTCGAACGGTGGGAATGAAGTTCGCTAAGGAGTTTATTCTTTGAGTCTAATATTTATTATTCGATGTGAAGTAAGCAATCTATTCATCTGTATTCTTTTACTATGTATAATTCGTCGTTGTTAAATAACCCGAGCAAATTCTTTCGAAGGTGTCTAATTAAAGCACCCACGTTGGTCGATGTTATGGCCATTTATATTCTTCGTTACTGAAATTCTCATCTTGTATACAAGTCCATTATGTTGTCTTGGAAATCCTCATTCAAATTGGAATATTCGTCGATGTTTAGTGTGATCTGTATAATAAAAATGCGCCTTTTTATGCAGCTTCTCTGTTTTATCAGTGTCTGCCTGAAATTTTGGGAAAATGGGGTAAGTAACGCAAATTTAACCTTCATTCTAAATTCTAATAATGACAACTCGCAGTTTTTGTTTTAAATCGAATCGTGAATTGAATTCTGTTAAGTCATATTCTTTTGTCAGATTATTCATACTTCTTTTCCCTAATTTAAATCAGTTAAACAGAGTTATTCAAAATTAATCCTTAAATATTCTATCCAACATCAATTTAGCACCAATTCATATGAAAGTATATCTGCATTTGAAGTTTGATGAAAATTTGTGCATTAGTTCTTGAGATAGTGCTATAGCGGAAATTCTGAGAAATGTTGCATAGCAGCGCCCCCTATTGAGCGATTTACACCAAAACATAAACAGCGCTAATTGATATCAAGGTATACCTGAATCTGAAGTTTGTTGAAAACCCAAGCATTAGTTCTTGAGATAAAGTTATTGCCGGAATCGCAAAAAATGCAGCATAGCAGTGCCACCTGTTAAGCGATTAACACCAAAATGTATAAAACGCCAATTCACTTCAAGGACTAACTAATTCTGAAGTTTGATGAAAATCCGTGCATTAGTTCTTGAGATACAGCTCTTGCGGAAATCGTTAAAAATGCAGCACAGCATTTTTAACCTCCTGTTGGGCGATTTATATCAAAAATTAAACAGCAATAATTTATATCAGGGACTAACTGATTCTGAAGTTTAATGAAAATTCGTGCATTTTTTCTTGAGTTAGAGCTATTGCGATAATGATGAATACTGAAGCATAGCAGTACCACCTGTTGAGTGATTTTCTCAAAAAAGTAATCAGCACCAAACTATATTCTGGGCTATCTGAGTCTGAAGTTTTATGAAAATTCGTGCAGTAGTTCTTGAGATATAGCTATTGCAGAAATCGTGGAAAATGCCGTATAGCAGCGCCACCTGTTGGGCAATTTTCACCAAATACTAATCAGGTCCAGTTTATATCAAGGTCTAACTGAATCGGAAGTTTTGTGAAATTCCGTGCATTAGTTCTTGAGATAGAGAGCCCACAAAAGTTTTGTCACATACAGACTCACAGAGTGACAGAGTGACAGAGTGACAGACTCACAGACAGACATTTTTAAAAAACCATCAAATCGTGTTCAGGGCATTCTAAAACGTATAAATCCGTCGAAATTGGAAGTCGAAAATTTTCACGAATCCAATACTTTCTTCATGTAAAGATAGAAGAAAGTAAAAAAAGAAAAAGAAAAAAAGATTGACAAAGATACATATAAGAATTTTATATTTTTTTTTAACATTTGAAAACATTTCACTGGCAGTTTACCAAAAGATATTTACTTAGATTGAAAAGCACAAAAAAAAAAAAAAAACAAACAAAAAAAAAAACATGGAAGCTCTCCAGCCTATTATCCTGAATCAATGGTTTTAGTTCCCGCACCAGCAAAACAAGATAGAAGCTCTTTACTATTTTGTGTAAAATTCACAAATTATATGTTTTCTAACTGATTTTCAATTAAAGCTTAATGCGAATTAAAGCTTTTAATTTCAGATTTCTAAATTAATGTTCAAGTGAAGATAACGTGATCATTTGAAAGAACGAGAGTGCGATTCCCAGCGCTTTTTGTAGATTCTAGCAGGTAGTCTCAGCAGTAGTGAAAATACATGTTTTCGTTTACTTCTTTCCTTCGTGTTTATACTAGTTATAGTGATTCCAAGTGCCATTCATTGTAGTTATATGATAAATATCACATGTTTTTTTTTTTTGTTTTTTTTTAATATGGTGCGCGTAATACGACGAATGTACCTAGATAAGGTAAGGTAAGTACCCACCCTGTGAAACCGCTTTTGGCATATGGTTAGTTTTGAACCCCGAGCTCAGGGCAGGAAAAGTTCTACCACCTGCGGAACCCCAACACAAAAAATATATTATATTATAATAAAGTATATTATAGATAAGTCAGTAAGCCAAGCCTCCAATTCTCCTCCTAAAGAACCATGTCCAACTACCGACCCCACTGCCTATAACAGGGGCAAGAGAGTGAAGAAAGGTACAATATCATGGGAGCCCCGGGTCCCGGATGATCCATCCGACAGAGTTACCATGAAAAGAAAACTTCTAGGAAAGTCATTAAGAAAACTTAAAGATAATTTATATTCACTTCAAAATCGCATGTCGGGTTATTCGCTAAAGCATGTTATTTGACATAGAACATTATTCGCCGGATAGTGTTATATGCCAGAGTATACGGTACTTAAAATTTTAGTGTGAAACGAAATGCGAATATGATATTCCATTTCTAATGTAAAATTTAACTTTAGATGAGAAAATTTCGTATAATTCAAGAAAGTGGCAGTTAAAAAGTGTACGATATTTCTTATATACTTCCGTAGAAGTTTTTTGGCTTTCTTAATTAATGGACTTTTTAAAGGAAATACAAGAAGCAATAGGGTAGTAATGGACATTCATCAAAGTTTTTGGTTTAAAAAAATATAAGCAACACAACATTATTTTTTATTTCTTTTTTCATAACTGACCCTTGCATATTTTATGATCTGGGTTATTGATAACAGGCTTAATTAAACGTATCAAGAAACAGAAAATAATATTTCAGGGTTCAACTATTTTTCAGTAAAAATTATAATGGACATGTTAGAGCTGACTTAATTGATTCATTTACATATTATTAATATTCATGAAAAAGTTTCGCGCTTTTGTTTTCGCAGTAATAAAAAACTTTGAATTTTATGTACTAATGGCCTTCTACAATAGTTCTTTTATTTTTAAGGTTTAAGGACTAGTGACCATTAGTAGAATTCTTAATTAGTCATTTACTATTAATGAACGTTATATGTGGACTTTATTAAAAGTGCATGTTCAGTAATGGAAAATATAAGCACTCACACTTAACTTTTAAATTGCACTTACCAAAATGTAATATACACTATATTGCCATTAATGACCGGCAACTTTCAATTTTAGACATTTTGTCAAATATTTAGAAATATACTTGACAGATTCTTCTGTAATTTCAGGATTGAAAAGAACAGGTATGACCTCATATTTAGCGATGTCGATTTTATAAGTGGGGCAATCAGGGGACCAACAAAAAATCAAAGAAAAATAATAATATTTGGGATCACCCTGTAAAATAGAATGCACGAAATGATCTATTGCTACCGCATATAAATAAACAGACATTGTGCAATATGTGCATTCTTTTGTGTAAGAATAGCACGTTCATTAATAGACATATAGCCATTTATTTTTTAAAAAAATTTTAAAAATGCATGTTTTTTGCTTATAACATGCAGGGTTTTCAACCAAATTTAACGCTGGTTTCAGAAAAATTGACAAAATATAGTAGAAACAATATAGTGTAATTGGAATATAAATATATTAAATATTTTAGGAAATATGAGCAGTTGTATGAAATAATTTTTATCTGCGTATGCGCGAACGATAACAAGGATCATTTTACATAATTTATGAGTCAACTCTATGGAGCAACATATTAAAAAATCTAGTCAAATATCATAAAAATTCAGAAAGATATCGGCGTTAAAGTGAGCAAATTTTTAGTTGTTCTCTAAATGCAGCTCAATGATAAGGGATTTTCCACAAATTGTCATTTTTTATTAACTGACTTTCAGAAAAATGTTAGTATTTAGTGAGTATCAACGAGTAGATTTGGAAAAAATGCTTCGATTTTGATACTTCTTTTGTTCATGGTATAGGCTCGTTCTGGTGGTTATCCAAGAAGAACTAAAGCTTCAATAAAAAATTAAATTAAAAAAAATTAAATTTAAAATGACAATTTGTAGAAAATCCCTTATCATTCATCTGATTTTAGAGAACTACTAAAAATTTGCTCACACTAACGCCGATATCTTTCTGAATTTTTACGATATTTGACTAGATTTTTTTTATAAGTTAGTCCATAGAGTTGTCTATTAAATTATGTAAAATGATACATGTTATCGTTCGCGCATGCGCAGATGAAAATTATTTCATACAACAGCTCATATTTCCTAAAATGTTTAATATATTTACATTCCGATTGCATTATATTGTTTCTACTATATTTTGTCAATTTTTCTGACACTAGAGTTAAATTTAGTTGAAAACCCTGCATGTTATAAGCAAAAAACATGCAAGAATGTTTTAATTTTTTTTAAATAAATCGCTATATCTCTATTAATATACGTGCTATTCTTACACAAAAGAATTGACATATTGCACAATGCCTGTTTATTTATATTCGGTAGCAATAGATCCTTTCGTGCATTTTATTTTACAGGGTGATCCCAAGTATTATTTTTTTTCTTTGATTTTTTGTTGGCCCCCTAATTGTCCCCCTTATCAAATCGACATCGCTAAATATGTGGTCATACCAGTTCTTTTCAATCCTGAAATTCCAGAAGAATCTGTCAAGTATATTTCTAAATATTCGACAAAATGTCTAAAATTGAAAGTTGCCGGTCATTAATCGCAATATAGTGTGTATATATATATATATATATATATACATATATACATATATTATAAATAGCTGCTTTCAATAATTAATTTCAGTAATTTAATTAAGTAAAATTAATTTATAAAATAACTATTAACATAGTTATTATGTATATTATACATAATAACTATGTGTATATGTAAATATTATACATAAATAAAATTAAAAATGTATTTATAATACAAACGAAAATAAAAATAAATTAATGCACTTCACTGGAGGCAGAGACAGAGAAAAAGTCTTGAATCCTTCAACTTATCACTGAACTGCCGTTAAAGTGATTAAATAGATTATTTTTAATCCCGTTAGTTTTATTTGCCGTTGTGTGTGTTTGCTAAGCTCATTCACCCGGCAGTTGTCGCGTGTCGGTCTTTTTGCCGCCCATATAAATTATCTAATCCTAACTCATACCCCTTAGAAAGACAATGGCGAACTAAAATATAGCTGACTTTCAATGTTTCTCCACCACCATAGTGGCGTAACAAGGTATCTCTGTTTTTCCTTTAGGCACATTTTACAAGCAATGCTGATATAGGTCGAAATGTCTACGCAACGATCAGTAATGTCAGTTTATTTTTACCTTCATCTACTATTTTAAATATGAATAAAATATATACTTTAAGTAAACTGCAAATTTATAACTTCATTGAAATGTGATATTGGGATATTAAGTAAAAAACGTTTCTTATTTTGCATTATATGTATGCGGGGGACCTGCGGCAAAAAGACCGAGCGCGACGAATAACGTTCTGTGAAACGCGAGTACTCTGGGGTTATTAAAAACAAATTGAAATCGTCACCATTAATATGTACAATTCCTAATGTATCAAACAGAAACATGTCCATTAATATTGTAATTGCTTTATATAATTAGTTTTTAACAAAAATTGATTGAGAAAATGTTAATCGTTCATGTAAATTACATATAATATAGTACGTTACTTTTTTATTTCATGCAGTTTTTATATTCTTTCTCAAATGATTATTAAATTTTATTTTGCGCAAAATAGTAAGCTTAAGTAAATGTAACTATGTAATTCTAATGCGGTAACCCAATAAAGACATGTCCATTTTATAATTTTTCTTTTTTTCAGAAGTGATTGTTGAATGAACAATCAAATGTAAGGAAATAAAACTAATAGTTGGTAAGATTCCATAATGAATGAAAACATTGTTGAAAAGTCTTATTTCTTCATATTCGATCAATAAATTACTGTACATGCTTTCAAAATACTAAGGGGGAACATAATATTAATGTCGCAAATTCCACAAACTTTTGATTAATTTCAAGGTTTCATACTTATATTTTACAAAATTACACACACTGAGTACATATACGTATATATAAATTTATATATATATATACTATGTGCACTGCTCAAAACAGTTAGGGGAACACAAGGTTTTAGACTATCTAAGCAAACACTTACACCGATAAGGAACGTAAACTGCAACATTCATAATTTAAAGCGTAGTAGAAAACAGATGACGATACCTCCACATACAAATCAAAATTTATGACGTCAAAAACTAGAAAACGGAGATAAGTACAGAAATCGTGATTTTACAGAAAAGTCTGTTTCACTGTCTCATTTCAGAACAAGGTGATTTATCAGAATCCATTGCTGAGCATAATAAAGGGACAGTTCAATACACGCAAACAAAACAAGTGTAGCGGGCCCTATTGGTGCCGCAGGAAGTGTCAATGCAAGGCTGTGAATCGAATCCAAGGCACAGGGACAGTTAAATGTCAACTAAGGTAAGGTCGGCCATGTGCTACTACAGAAATGGATTATCGATATAGGCTGTTAATAGTTCGTCGAGACAGAACAGGTAAGGCCACTCAGCTGCAACACAGATTTCTTGGTCAGAGAACAAAGGTTGTCCACCAATTCTGTTTACGAACGATTTTCTGTTCAGTCTGGATGTGACATCCGGTGTGTATTGTTATGGAAGGAAATGGGCGCGCGAAATAATCCCACATTCGTCAGAGTAAGATCAGATTACAGACGAAGTGGGATGTTGGTATGGGTTGGAAATAAAATTGGTGGACGTACATACCTGTATATCACTCGTAATGGCAGTTTGACGGCCCAAAGTTATACAGAAGTGATACCGATGCTTCATGTCGTGTTTTAAGCAGCAGCAGTTGGTGATTCCTTTTTTTTCCTGGCATGATAATGTCAAACTGCATACAAATTGTCTTGTGGAGAACATGCTTAAAGCTGAAACAATACAGCGCATGGAAACGAAAACATGCTCTCCTGACCTAAATCCGATCAAACATATATGGGACACACTCGGACGACGCATTGCAGCGAGACTAAGGCATCGTTTTATAGTCCGGGTCATGGCGATTGCAATTCTTGAGGAGTTGAACAGTAATACCCAAAGTCTTATCGATAATACATCGAGTCGATGGAAAAAAGGTGTGCGATAGTTTTATCTATTCACGTGTTTCACACCCCATATATAATAACTTGCATCATTCGTAAACAGTACCTTTTTGTCATTTACCCGTAATAAAACTCTCGCCATAAACAATCTTCTCATGTTCTATCCATCGTTTCAAATAATTGAAGCTATCTTGCAAAATTTTTTGCGTCTTTGTTTTCTATATTGCGCATTCATACACACGTAATTTCCATTTTATGCCCATGCATGGCTGTCTTGCACTGTGCTTACCACTTTTTTCCTTACTCCTCTGATTTTTTTAGCATTGTACACATACACTAACATGGCGTCTCTTCCGCAGAATCATCTTTAGAAGAAGCAAATAAAATCATTAACAAAATAAACACAAAACTAGAAAATACCACGAATGACAGGAACAATGAAAAATCTAACGAAGATGGAAAGTAACAATGAAATTATAACAAAATAGCAATTTATGATTAACAATTCATTAGCAACCCATTAGCATCGATATATAGTGGAACAGGGTGACACACAACCCGTACTTCTCCAAAAACAGTTCTCAAAAATACTCAAAATACTCAAAATAATCTATTTGAAAATTCCACACCTTATAAATAAGTACTTACGCCATCCTTCTTCAAAAGATAATATAATGCAAAACTCACATGACGTGTGTTTTATAGAACCAACTTCACAAATAAAAACTAAAACCAATAACTCTCATAAATACAAAACTAGGAAACACCACAAACTTCAAAATTGAAAAATCCCATGAAGATGGAAAATAACCAGAAACATATAACTCATTAGGAAGTTGTCATTAGGCTACTCTGTAAATCCCAGAGACTATCTACATATGGCAATCTACAAAAGAAAATCTGACATAGCCCGAAATTCGCCCAAAACGTTTATGTAATCTACTCATATAATTCAGTTTAAAAAATCCATACATTATAAACGAATAGCTACGCCATCGTACTTCATCGGTTGATTTAATAATAAAATCACATGATATCTAATTTCCTGAACCAACTTCGCAAAAAGCAAATAAATCAAATAAACAAAATAAGCGCAAAACAAGAAAAAACATTGACCACGGGGAAAATGCAGGATCCAATGAAGAGAGAAAATAACCACGAAGTTATAACACATTAGAAAATTGTGATTAACAACATATTAGCAACTCATTACCAAGTTCTGAAGGTTACTGCGTAAATCAAAGGCATCATCGATATATAATGGAACAGTTCGAAACACAGCCGAAAATTCTCCAAAACCATTTATCCAAATTACACAGAATAATCTGTTTAAAAATTCCATATATTATAAATAAGTAGTTGCGTCATCCTTCTTCAAAAGCTAATATAATAAAAAAATCACATGACATCTCTTTTATAGAATCAGTTTCACAAATAAAAACAGAAATCAATAAACCACATAAATACAAAACTAGAAAATACCACAAACGACAACAATGAACAATCCAATGGAAATGGAGAGTAACCAAAAACTTATAACTATTTAGGAAATTGTCATTAGGTTACTGCGTAAATCCCAGAGACAATGGATATGACACAACACAAATCTGACACAGGTCAAAATTCGCCAAAAACATTTATATAATCTACTCATAAAAATAAGTTTATCAAATCCCTACATTGTAAAGTCGTAGCTACGCCATCGTGCTTCATCGGTTGATTTTATAACAAACTCATATGGGATCTATTTTGCAGAACCAAGTTCATATTTACCAACTAAAACCTACACTGGGTTTCATAAAGATATGAATATCTGTTAGATTTGTGATATCCTGGCAAAAAGTTTTAAATATTAATCATAAATCTCCATCTCCTGAAAAATGCCGTAATTTTTCATAATAAAGAGCTACAAAAGAAATAGCAAACTTGAAATTCATTGAAAATTCAAATTAGCTAGAAAAATGGTGTAACAAAATGATATGAACATTAGGGTGGATCGAAAAAACCGAAATATTTATAATCGAAATGTAATAGAGCGGAAAAGTTGCCTTTTGTAATAAAGAATAAATTCGTAAAATATTACACCGATCGGTTAATATCTTTTACCGCCGCAAGGGGGGCAAAGTTACCAAAAATCGCCAAAAACATGCTTTTTTCAATATTTTTTTTTAATTATCCAAACGAACGAATACAATTTGTAATAGGACGCAATAGCTACCTGAAGATATAAGAAATGTCCCGGTAAATGTTCATTATAATAAAATCATATCTTTTACTGCCGCAAAGGGACCATATTTTTAAAAAAATTGTAAAAATTTCAAATTTTCATTTCTTCTAAATTTTTATAATTTCTATAATATATCTAGAAGTAAATAAATTTACTTCATATCAATAGATATGAAGTAAATTTATTTACTTCATGTCATATTATATATCATAAATTTTGTTAACTATTTGTTATATACTGGAAAATAAAAACGGTAATCATTCATTTTTCTTGACAATTGCTTCATCATCTACTGCTGTTTGCTGTATGTCAGCAATTTATATACCAAAAATCACAAGAATAATATAAAATGACCAAAATATTTTTATATTTTATTAATTAAAATACAGCGATGTTTAACCGAAACGGATTCAATAAGCTTAAAACGAAGAAGTATTTAAAGTAATTGAATTTTATTATATGACTTGCTTCCAAATAAAGCCATTGTTCCTCGAGAGGGCAAAATTGATCATAGGTAATCCCCCCTCTGTTCTGGTCCACAAACTGTATCAGTACTTCAGAGACTAATTTCACGCATCTTTCTTCTTACCGAGTGGGACAAGGACAATTATAATAGCTGGTATCTTTAATCGAACATTATCGTCAGTCGGTAGACAAACCCTAACAGGTGGTTTTGTTAGTTTACAATTTTGCCACTCGATTAAATCCATACAATTTTAAGCTTCAACGATCAAGTCTGGAATGACGAAGTGACGGATGGCACTATTCGTGTCCACAGAACTTCTTGCTTTGGCACTTTTCTTTACGGCTGGGGTCCTGATGTCCTCTCCTCCATATGCTATCATTCCAATGAGGCTATTTTCATGATTTGCGTAACAGGCATTTCGTGAAATTACAGGAACTATAATCTTTCGTAGATGGTATGGCAAATAACGGGGTTACTAATTATAGTCCACAGAATCTGGAAAAAATAATGGATTCATTTTAATTGTGAACCAACTGACGCAGTACACTTTCCGTATGAGTACATTCTGAAAGTGTACTGCATCAGCCGATTGCCAAAATTGAAAATTGTCAAAGCACGAAGTTCTGTGGCCGCGAATAGGGCCATCCGTCATTTCGTCATTCCATACTTGAACTTTGAAGCTTAAAATTGCAAGGCTTTAGTCGAAAGGCAAAACTGTAAATTAACGAAACCACCTGTTACGGTTTGTATATCGACTGGTGATCTAACAACGATGCTGAGTTCAGAATGTTCGATTAAAGATACCAGCTATTATAACTTTCCTTGCCCCACTCAATCAGTAGAAATGAAATTAGTCACTGAAGTGCTGGTAGAGTTTGTGGATCAGAACAGAGTGAGGATCACATATGATCAATTTCGGCCTCTCGAGGAACAATGACTCTATTTGAAAGCAAGTAAAATTATGAAATTCATTTACTTTAAATATTTCTTCATTTAAAATTTATTTAATTCGTTTAGGTTAAACATCTCTGTATTTTAATTAATAAAATGCTAAACTATTTTCTTCATTTTATAACATTTTCGTGATTTGCGGTATATGAACTGCTGATATGTAGTAAAACAGCAGTAGATGAAGCGATCGTCAAGAACAATGAATGATTACTGTTTTTATCTTCCAGTCTATGACAAATAATTAACAAAATTTATGACATATTAATAGAAATAAAATAAATTTATTTACTTCTAGACATACTATAAAAATTATAAAAATTTAGAAAAAATGAAAATTTGAAATTTTTACAATTTTTTTTTTTTAAATATGGTCTCTTTGCGGCAGTAGAAGATATGATTTTATTATAATGAACATTTACCGGGACATTCCTTATATCTTCGTGTAGATAGTACGTTCTATTAGAAATTGTATTCGTACGTTTAGAAAATTTAAAAAAAAAAGTTGAAAAACCCCTGTTTTTTGCGATTTTTTGAAACTTTGGCCCCCTTGCGGCGGTAAAAGATATTAACCGATCGGTGTAATATTTTACGAATTTATTCTTTATTACAAAAGGCAACTTTTCCGCTCTATTACATTTAGATTATAAATATTTCGGTTTTTTCGACCCACCGTAATGAACATTGATCGAAATTATCACTAAACGAGCATGGAATCTGTACAAGAAAATTGAATGCCACTCCCAGAAGAAAAAATCAAAATATGCAAATTAATTTAGCATATAAAGATACTTCATAGACTAGGAAATTTTGAAACCTGATAGCAGAGTGAGCTATAGAAGTATTATTCGTAAAAGCGGTTTAAGTGGTTTTGAGAAATGGAAAATTGTGACTTTTAAGAATCAAGGACTTTGGGCCAGACCTGTAGCGAGAAAATTCAAAACATCTTCAGGTGTAATAGTAATTTATTTTCGATTAAAAGAGGATTATGAAGCATAGAAATATCCGGGACTCCCGCCAAAGTTGCCAAAACCGAATGTGACCTATTATAAAAAGAATGACAATGGGTAATCAACTTTAGGCGAACTTTCAAGAGATCCACCGATAGCAGTGGCAAAAAGTACATTATCCAGAGTAGTCAAGAGCTCTAAGATGATGAGGTACAAGAAAAAAGCCCCAACCACGTGTGACTAAAATGCATCAGCAGAGTCGTCTGGATTGGGCAAAAGATCACATGTCCTGGAATCCAATATGTAAGAGTAATATTTTCCGATGAACAAAAGTCAATTTAGACGGTCCGGAAGGTTTTTCATATTATTGGCATGATCTGTGCAAGAAACCAGAAACGTTTTTAAAACGGCAGAAGGGTGCAGGCTCACTTCTGGCTTGAGCTGAGTTTGAATTTAATGGTAAGATCAACGTTTCGTTTCCGTCTGGTAGAATGATTGCATTAACTTACCAAGATCTACTTGAAGAAAACTTGCTGCCATTTGCTGAGAAAATTGCCAGACCTTTATGCATATTTCAACAAGACAATGCATTCATCCACGTGGCAAACAGCACTTGGGAATGGTTTCTTAATAATGGTAATCATGTAATTCCATGGCTATCTGTTTTTCCTTATTTAAATCCAAAGAAAAATACATGGAGCTTACTGGTTAGAGCTGTTTACGCAAATGGAAAACAATATGCCACAATTTCAGAATTTAAAGCTGCTATCATCTTCCACTGGAATGAAATCGATCAAAATATATTAAAAAGCTTGGTCCACTACATGCCTGATCGAATTTGTAAATTAATTAAAAGTTCTGGTGCATACACTGGTTATTAGACAATATTTTTGGCCAATGATCATATCATTATAAAACACCTAATAATAGAAAAATGCAGCTTATTTTATGTACAAATCGCTGTGTCAATTATATTTCATTATAAAATAAAATGCGTCGTTCTATTTCTAACATTGATTAGACTTCGGTTTGTTTTGCAATATTTTCTTCTTTTTTATGCTTTAAAAACTGGGTGTTTATATTATTTTGAAACCCAGTGTATTAACCGCATAAACACAAAACTAGAAACAACCACGAATGACAGCAACAATGATCAGGAAAAATGTCGGGGAAATTATAACTCAGTAGCAAGTTGTGAATAGGTTACTGTGTAACCAAGCACAGTCGATATATGATGCAATAGCAAATATGATACTGCAGAAAATTTGAAAAAAAACATTTATTTGAACTACTCCGAAAATTCTGTGGGCAGTTATTTTGTAAATAAGTCTGTGTTTCTATTCTTGAAATTATAAAATTATAACAAGATTCAAGTTAAATACTTTTCTGCTTTTTCTTCTAGTATTATTCAGTCGTTGTCTTAGTGGTACATATAATTAAGTAATCTGAAATCATACGATTGTTTCCTCCGAAATCTGTTTCCTTCTCGTCTTTACATTTTAATGCACTACCATTCAACCACGCTTCCATATATTATGTAAATTTTATCGAAATATCAAAGTAACTAACAAATAAAAATAAGATACAATATGTGTCTGTAAAAATGACAATGATTGGAATTTACTCACTACCATTTTAATCTAGAAGACTTCTAACATATTCGTACCACACTCGCAGTATTGGCAAAAGAAGCACTGAAATAAACCTGACGGAAATATCTAGTAATTGTTATTTAAAAAAAATGCTAACTGATTTATTTTACATGTTATAAACGAATATAAAGTTTCATTTTACGCGCGTGCATCCTAATACAAAAATTCAAAAAAAAAATTAAATTTATTATTGAGCATTTTTTCGCAGGAGCATTGAAAATTTTCCTCTGGAAGATTTGGGATTTTATGCGTATTAAATATCAAGATTGGTAGTTCCAGAACTGAAACCCACCTCTCCGGGCTACAGATTTTTTTTAGGAAAAGAAATTTAATTATATAATTTAAAAAGGGCTTTGGAGATCCCGAGCAGTACGCACATATACCCAGTGCACACAGTTTAAAAATCGATGATATTAAAGATTTGTTTTAATTATGAATTTCATATTCAAATAAAGTAAGAATTTTCTAATATTAAACATCTCATTTGAGTTTCTTATTTCAAAGCATTAAGTAGATCCGTTCTATATAGAATTTAGATAATATTTATTCATGCTTTTTATGAACAATGTACAGGATTGACAAAAAATAGAAAACCGCTTAATACTTAAACTATCTTTTTATTAAAAAAAGTAATTTAGTAACTAATTTTTTTCTGCAGGTAAGTTGACCACATTATTGTCTTCAATATGAAATTTATTTAACACCTGTACATTTTACAAAAAAATTACGAATAAGAAAAAATGAAAGTGCAGATGATAGATTTACATTTTTTTATTTATATATAACTGTAAACTTAAAAATCATATTTTTCATGATGACAAACATAATGATTTCTGTTACAGTTTACATATATTCACAAATTATAATTCCTATTTTCATTTCTGCAAAAGTTATTACTTTACATAACTTTACACATAGTATTCAACATATTTTGTTTTTTCAAATACATATGAAGTACAAAATTCAAAAATATGATTTGAAGCAAGCTCTAAATTATGGATACCCTACATGGCTTATCAACTCATTGCTATAGGGGAGACTAGGGACGGTTGACCATACGGGAGGCTTGACCCACCCATTAATTTTCATATTTAAAAGAATTTCAGAATTTTATCAATAGGTGCCAACCAAAGCTATTGGAATGCTCAAACAAAAATCTTTGTTTCACACAGCTAATCGAAACAGGTGTGGAAAGCGTTTTCAACCTAAAAGTTGTGTTTTTTAGAAATATTTTGTAAGCTTTTTTTCTAATAAAATATATCATAGAAATTTAAGTAAGTGGGTTTTAAGTAATGCAGAAATATCGAGCTTACATTCCAGGCATAAAGATTGCACAGTAAGTTAGGCTTAATATAACAATGTGGTATTGCTTAGAAAAGGTCTATGTAGGGAGGCTTGACCCAGTCAGTGTGAGGGAGGGTTGACCAGATGCTCAAGGCTTCCTTAATTAAGTGGTTTTGGAAATATTTTTATTATACACTGTGCATAATGAAAAGTGAATGGTATATATATAAAGAATGTAAATTTATTCTGTAAAGCTTAAGTAAAATGGTATGATGGAAAAGAAAATGTTTAAAACTGACTATAGAAAAATGTGAAAAATTGCTAAAAAATGGGAAAGTTGATAGGAACTTTTTTGCATTTAGATATTGATTACAATAGATAAATAGAAACAGTGGGGAAGACTAAAAAAGGACTAGAAAGGATGGAAGCAACAGTCTTAACCCTTTGAGGGGCAGTGGTATATTTATAAAACAACTTAATTTTAATTCCGAAACATCACAATGGCACCAGAATTTTGCTAAAGTCTTTTCCATTTATTATGTATGTGAAATATAGCCTTTTTCTTATTTTCAAATACATATGTTCATAAATTCCGGTGCCAGTCATTTATCTCAACATTTTAGCACTGAAAGTACTTTGCCTCTTAAAGGTTTAAATCATGTTAATGATAAGTTAAGTGCTTATGCGGTTGCAAAAGAACACAGCATCGATCGAAAAACTTCAGGAAGGCATGTAGAAAAATTTCACCAGGATGAATGCAGTGATATTAAGCCAAACTATGTGACAACTAGAGTGGTCAGATCGAGTGTCACAAAAATGGAACAAGGAGAGAAAAAAAGCGAGACACAGTGTCTTAATCCGGACATAATAACATGAAACACTATGAAGACTGAACCTGTCTCTAACAGAATACTGCCTTGTTTAAATTTCATATTCCTTGCTGTACAATTATACCTGCTCTGACAAAATCCTGTTTAAAACAAAATTTTTCTCCTCTGACTTGCGATTGCGTCTTAACAGGTTTGTTTAAGCCTCATATTTAAAAAATATATATTTTTTTATAATAATTAAAATATGTAGAATAAAGTTGTTTTCCTTTTTTTAAACTAATTTTATTTCTCTTCATAAATAGTGCAATATAAAACAAAGTGGGTCAAGCCTCCCATATAGTGGGTCAAACCTCCCATATATGGGGAGCCTTGATCCATTATTTTTTCATGATTAAAATCAATCATTTTTCAAATTTCTTATATGTCACACTATTGTAGCAATTTTATTTTGATAACTGATTGTATAACGAATAAAATGATATATAAAACTTTATCATACGTTTAATATTTAAAAAATAAAAAATTATTTTGTAAAAAGTGGGTCAACCCTCCCTAGTCTCCCCTACACTGTTAAAAATTTGCAGCATTCTGGCAGGTTATTTTACCGTTTTTTTCCGGAAACGGTTACACAACCGTGAATTTAACACTATTCTGACCATATTATTGGCCATTTTATGGTCAGAATATAGTTAAATTTTGGTTATGAAACCGTTTTTTCAAAAAACGGTCGAACGACCTGCCAGAATGCTGCAAAATTTTTAACAGTGTACATAAAGTCAACTATACATATTTTAAAGGTCCGTAGGGTGGGTAGATGGTCGATTATGCATTATGCAAGTTAAGTGCTGTTGTATGGTTTCATAAAATATGTGGTAGACTCGGAGGATAATAAATAATGGATATTGTGTGGTGTTGGGTTTTTGCAGTTTCTGAATAGATCCATTGATTTAATAAATATCAATTTTGGTAATATACCTATTTTAATAAGAAGAAAATCTATTTTTTTTTTGCAATCTTCTTTTTTTTTCCAAATTTTGTTCAATTCCAAGACTTTTTTATAGAGACTTTAGAGCTTAAATAATTTTTCCTAACTTTTGTTTAAGTAAAAACTATTCAATTTTTAAACTGCTGTTTACAACATATAGCAATTTACTGTATAGTAGAAAAAATTCATAATTGAGTTTTTACCAGGGATGTATACATTAACTAACTAGGGTAATTAAAAAAAAAGTTTAAAACGATGAAGTAATTAGTAGAATAGATAGCTATGCAGAAAAGGATTATTTTTGGTCTTAATACGAGTAAAGAGGAAAAATAACCTTAGAATTTATGTCTCAGGAGAAAATAAAAAGAAGATTTTTTCAAAAAAATTCTTACAGCAATAAAAATTGTATCACCATTTCACTCTTTACATATTCGATGGTAAAATCAAACTCTTGTATCATTTCCACCCATCTGTTGATTCGATTATTATTAAAATATGGTTTCCTTCTCATTTCAATTAAAGTTTCAAAGCATGCATCAGATCGTATAACTCTGCTCTGTCATTTGCATCTATGGGTGCTAAGATAGAATCACTCACTAATGGTCCCTACTGCTTCAAGATTTATGGTCAAGTGTATCACAGCACGTACAATCTATACTCAATTAATAATTCTGACAAGAAATATTCTCGACTTTATGTTGTAGACACAGAAGAAGCAACAGAATTAGGATCGAGAAATCAAGCTAATAGTAAGTGTGATGCAACAGTTTTGAAAGAAATATTATCAAAAACATATGTACATAATTTTTTTTTTACTTTTTGTCTATATAAATTTGCTGTATTAGTAAAATTAGGTATAAATTTTTATGTTAAAAAATCTTTTTGTGAAAATTAATTCCTTCAATACTACAACTTATAAATTTGAATAAATCTTTTTTTTTAGGGTCTCAATTTCTTATTATCTTTATGCAGTAAATTGAGAGCAAGAATGTTTTATAGAAAAAAGGGAAAAGCAGTTCTTAAACTTTCATGTGTTGAAATAGGGAATTTCTGCAAATTATTATATTTAGAATCTCCCAAACAACTATATAAAGATTTCGATGTATATTTGCAGACTATTGTTGATCCAGCTCTTTTAAAAGAAACTTGTAAAATTCTACGAAAGTTAAATCTTGTTTCAAAAAAATTATGGCATTCCTCCTATGCTATAGATTTATTAATTCCCCTCTTCTTTTTGCTATTTCCGGCCAAAACTAAATGAGGGAAAAAAGACAAAATGGATAAGCTTTTTGATAAAAAATTTTAAGCAACATTTTTCCATATGCAAAAACATTAAAACCTAAATATAAATCACACCCCTTTTATACTTTTTCCCTATATATACTTTTACCCCTTTTTCCCTTCAAGATAATAAATAATGGATATTGTGTGGTGTTGGGTTTCTGCAGTTTCTGAATAGATATAAAAATAAGGAAGTTTGTGAATATCGTATAAACATATTACATATAAGATAGTTCCTACAAGTACAGTAGAACCTCGATTATCCAAAGTAATTGGGACCAACCCTCTTTCGGAAAATCGAAATTTTCGGATAATTGAGAAGGCTTCAACATTAAGATTAAGGAGAAATATGTGCGCTATTTCTTATTATAGTAACAAGTGCTTAATAAAGATAAAGCAATATCGAAATAGAAACAAGTATAAATTACCGGAATTTTAATTCGAAATTAAGGTACTTTTTAAAATTTTTACAAGGATTTGGAACAATGTTTTGTTTGTTGCAGTTTTGATTTCCTTTGCTTTGATGTACTATCACGAAGTTTTTAAACATTATTAGTTCACCAGTATCAGTCTTACTGCTACTCCAACAAAGCCAAACCTTTTGCAAAACATTAAAAAGCTTCAGAATTGCTAATTTGTTCGTTTCACGCCGCAGCTTACGGGAGCTCAAGTTAAATTCAAAGGAATTCTAAGAAAGGCGATCGAAAATATTTAAACGTACTTGTGGTTCGGAAAGGACCGCTTGCACACAAGGAATATGATAGTTTAAATTCAAAATGGATTTTGCACACAAAGATTGTGATACTTAAAAAAAAATCTTTAAAAATTGATTTCGGTTAACCGAGAGTTTCGGATAAAAGAGGCTCTACTGTACTTACTATTTTTTCCATTATTTTAAAGCTTATTTCAAATGATAATTTGAATTCTGTGCTTAATATTATGTAATTGAGAAAACAAAATATGTTGATTTCCATGTGTAAAGTTATTTAAAATAATAACATGAACATATATATATGCAAAGAGAATTTATAATTTGTGGATATATGTTCTTTAAAGGGGAAATCATTATGTTTATCAGCATGTAAAATGCAACTATTTTTTTTTTAATTTGCAGTTATATCTGAACGAAGAAAAGTAATTCGATCATCTGCACTTTCATTTTTACTTATTTGTAGATTTTTGTAAAAAAAGTACAGGTATTATATGCATTTCATATTAAAGACAATAATTTGATCCACTTGCGTGTGGAAAAACAATCAGTTACTAAATTACTGTTTTTGATAATAAGATACTTATATTCCAAATAGTAGATACTTCCTGTACATTGTTTATAAATAGTACAAAAATATTATCTAAATTCTATGTAGAACAGATGCACTATAACTATTAATTTTTAAAATAAGCAATTAACTTGTTCCATATATATTCAAATGATTGAAACTGCATTTTTTAAAATTAGAATTTGTTTTATTATATTATTTCAGGTTTGATTGCCTGTGATCTTTGTTTATTTTAGTATCTGATGATTGATAGTTAATATTAAAATAAATCTATTTATATCGAGCATTTTTTCTGTCATTGTTATATTTTATTTAAATTAGTGTTAATTATTTTCGTTTGTTTGAAATTAAAATAATAATTTATATTTTTTGGATTTAATCTATGGTTTAATTTTAAAATATAAATCGTTGATATATTTTATTGCATTTCATATCTGTATTATTAAACTACTAGTATAATTTTTGTTTTCATTATTGATGTCACCAAGATATTATAAAAGGGATAGCATTTAAAAATGAATAATGTATCTAATTATAAATCATAAAGTGTAATTTTCTCACATTCACTGAATCGATTTTTTTTAGTTTTTAAAATAAACTATCATTAATAATTATATAATTAATTACTATTTCATAAATCCTCTCTTGTCATACTGTTTTTATTTCTTCTAATAAAAATATATTTTCTTCTTATTAGTATAACTTTTTCCCTCATCACACAACTTTAGAAAGAGCATTGTGTCTTTTTTCAAATCAATCATGCCAGCCTTCGGAAGCTGTAAATTCTTTCGCCTCAAGTTCATTTGCTGCTTGCAGATTTTTTTTTTTTTTATAGTAAGGGTGCTACACTTACAACAATGTTATTTTCTCGTGCTACAGTGAATCAAGACTATCTTTACTTCCACCTCAAAGTACCTGTCTGTTTTTATAGATTTTCTGTAAAAGGCAGATTTTTCCCACTATTTACATAGCACTATCCAATTTCTTCTTTATTTTTTACAACTTTAGGTAATAAGGAATTTGTAATTACAAACATTTATGCTAAGGTTTTTAGACTTCCAATATTTTTATCCACTTCATTTCAAATTCACTTTTTTTCTTTATTGAAAAACTTTTATGTTGTTTTCCATTCAGCCATTATACTAACGCATATTTAAAAAAATTCTGAATCAGAGAACAGGAACTTTGTTAGTGGAGATTTTAGTGACCTATCCCACCCTCTACACATTCATTAAATAAACAGACGGCCGTTTCTTCGAAGTTAGTCAGGGTCACTCAACAGCCCTACAGTACAAACGCTAGCGAGCAATCGTACTTTGGCTGAAGGTTGAAAAGGGAAAAGAACGGATCTGGAAAGCGTATTTTTCTAGAAAAGTTAATGCGAAAAAAGACAAGTAAAAACAAATGAAAAGTTCGTTAAAAAACGTTTAAAATTTTTATAAATATTATAAAATCTTTCCACAATTTATTTTTTTACGTCGAAAGTTATCATTAAATTGGGATTATAAATTAAGTATTTCTGTTCCATTTTCGTCAGGGCCATAAAAAATTTCTATATTGAGAAATTTGTAAAATAGGGTCTGTGCAGGTTTGTTTTCTTTTCAATTGTGATTCGTACCTTTTTTCGGTTATACATCAAATCTGATTTTTAATAAGCTTAAATGCATGATGAACGGTATCGTCGCATTGGTTGAAAATGCGAAATTCGCTTACTAACGAGATGAGATTTAAATGGGAATGCATTCCGTTTTTTTAGATAAATTGATACGTAATTGTAATAAATGTTATGTAAGACTATATTTTCTATAACTGAGTGGTTTTTCATATTTTCATGCTCGATAAAACTATAAAGAAGATAAAATTATTTTTTTAATATGTTGTTTTCTTTACAAATGAGCATGAGACTGTTTTTTTCTCCGTATTACTGTTTCAAATGATTAAATATACAGGGTGATAAGAAATGATGGACCGGATTTTTTTTTAAAAAGACATATTTTCGGAACTACTGCACATATTACAATAAGTGATACATGAATTTAAAGAGAAATATACCAAGTTTTTTCAGTTACAAACGTTTGATGTGTGACTCTCTTGTTACAGGACATACGTCCAATCTGTAATCCATTTCGTTTAAAACATTTTGAAGCATCACACTGTCAATGGTTTTGTATGCTACACAAATGCGTTATTTAAGGTCTGGCAGTGTCAAAGACTGATATGTATCCGTAATCACTACCAGAACTTAAAGAAAACATTCATGCAGAATTCAGAACCATTGACAGATTGATGCTACAAAACGTAATTGACGAACCGGATTACAGATTGGCAGTATACCATGCAAAAAGAGGATCACACATCGAACATTTGTAACTGAAAAGAACTTGGTATATTTCTCTTTAATTTCACGCATCCGTTATACCGGGTGTCCTAAACAGGACTGACTGATTTTAAAATTCAATAACTTGCAAACGGCGACAGATATTTAAAAAAATTCTTGCAGGAGGGTTATGCATAAGGTCAAAAGTTTTTTTTTTTTTTTCTTTTTTTTTTTTACAGTGATTTTCGATTTTAGTTCGAATTACAAGAAATAGATTTAGCTGCCATCAACAGACGCTAAATTCAGGCTCGATTTTTGGCACTTCGGGACCCACTCAATAAATTTTCATCACTGTTTTCCGCATGGAAGAACAGAAAGACCAAAAAATCGAGCCTGTATTTATCGCCTACTGCTAACAGCGCCATCGTTTTTTTTTGTAATTTGAACTAAAATCGAAAATCACTGTAAAAAAAATCTTTTGACCTCATGCATGACCCTCCTGCAAGAAATTTTTAAATATCTGTCAACGTTTGCAAGTTATTGAATTTTAAAATCAGTCGGTCCTTTTTAGGACACGCGGTACATATCTGCAGTAATTTTGAAAATATTTTTTTTTTTAAATTGAGTCAATCATTTGTTCTCACCTTGCAGATTAATTCATAAGACTTAGACCAATTAAATAGTTATAGGAATTGCGATAAACATAAATTTTTAAAGAAAATCCTAAGATGAAACGCAGCATGTCACCTTGATTCAAACATAAAACTTACAATATGAACTTTAAAATGCTCACTCTTTTACTTAAAAGATGACTAAAACATTAAAAGTGATGTTACAATTATTAAAAATATACATTTTATTTAAAACTTCATAGTATTTTCCAACTGTATTTTCCAAACCCATCATCACAGAATTTTTATAGAATTTTTTTTCAAATCGCTGTTCATTCATACAAATGCGTCACTTCGTTTTGAAAATGAGACAGCAAAGTAGTAGAGTTCAATGTAGAAGTAAAAGTTTTTTGGATTGAATTTCATTAGAGAAAATATATTATTATTATTAATTGCAGTGCCATTTATTTTATTATATCCTTCTGTTCTCATACGTATCTTCGTTTTTAAATTTGTATCTGGATTGTCGAAGTAGCAGGTTTCAGATTAAATTAGCGTGGAAGAAAATATTTAACTGTTGTACCACAAACTTTAACATGCCACTTTGCTCAAATTTCCATGATACTGAACCATAAATTGGGGATATTGTACCACAGGGTGTCATTACATAGTTGATTGTTTTTACGCAGGATTTTTATGAATTCTCTGATAGTGGATGAGTGATAATTCAATGTTGGGTATGTGATTTTTGAATCAAAATCTATTGTGATACCCTGATTGAAACTTAAACGAGAGAGAGCTGCGAAGTGATGACAAAATTGTATATATTCTTTATTCTCTTTGATTATTTCGTTGAGTTTTCTTTAGGTTAGTCCTATGTATTCCATTATTCTAGTGCTATCAGTTGTAAAAGGAATAGCATATACACAAGTTAATTCATCTATCGGTGTTGGACCTATTTTCGTACAAATTAACTTATTTAACTTTCTTGATGGACAGGCTATTAAATTTATATTGTGTTTCAGTATAGCATATGGTACTGTACTTCTACTTTCAACTCTAATAATTATTGGCTTTCTCATTTTCAAAACGAAGTGACGCATTTGTATAAATAAACAGACATTTGTTATTGAAATATTCTTTGTTGATGGGCTTGGAAAATTCAGCTCGAAAGTACAGAGACCTTTTAACTAAAATATATATGTTTTAACTTCTAACATATTTTTATTATTTTAATCAACTTTTAAGTAAAAGAGTTAGTTTTTTAAAGTTGATATTGTATATTTTACATAAACTTTTATTTCGTGGAGACATATTTATAAATTCGTTTCTGTCTACAGCCACACATTTAGATCAATTTAGATATTTGGATTCTTAATAATGTATTAAATGTGGGATATGTGAATTAAATATTCAAACTTATCCATACCAAAGATACTTCATCTTTATCATTTATACTTTACATAATCTTTACAAAGAACTAATCTGAGCAAATTAGGGCATGAAATTATAGTTCAAATGAATTATTTACATTTATAATTTGATTTATTCTAAAATGCTCAAGCAATTCCGGACATTTACATGCTGATTAAATGTAAATGTTTTCGCATATAACAAATAAGCTATTTGCAGCTAAATAAACGTTGAATTCCATTCCAGATTTAACTTAGTTACAACAAGACCGTAGAATAATGTTGAGAAATAGCTGCTGACAAATGATAGTAGCTATGGAGTTTTGGACATTCCTGCCGTAAAAACATCCATCATGGCAACGGATAGTGTCTCTTTGGATGTACTTAGGAATGCAGGGAAGAGAGATACGCTTCATTTAATCGGGTATCTAAAGGTTACAAAGTTTCTAAATTTATTTGATATTTATCGTAATGATATATTCAGCTAATTATCACTTCAATGTCAGCAATAATATTATATTTCAGGTAATAAAGTGTGACGTAATTTATGTAATTTATAAATATGTATGTATTTTTTTCAATTATTTAAATAAGATAAATTTGTGGGTTATTTTATTAATTTATTTCGGGGCCTAAATGCAGACTATCTCTTGCATGGAAATTAAATGAGTGCGATTTCTATTTTCTGCAGTGTTATATTTCGTTTGATTTTGTTTATATATTCTGCTAACATATTTTTTTTTTTAATTCGTAAGTTAGGAAATATGCATGATTATGAATTCTTGTACTTGGAAAATAAATACTTATTTTTTTATGTACTTCCTTATTTCAATATGATTCAAATCTTTAATATTCTATTGTCTCGTTTTTAATTAGAATTATTTTTATTAACATATAATTAAACGATATAATATTTTTTTTTTCTGTTTATGAAAAAAAAATGAAAATTAATCTTCCATGTATTTGCAAAATTTCTTTTAGTCATTGCAAAAGCCTTGATATGAATATTTTCTCCCTTAATATATTTTGATGTAATGGATCTGTGAATAAGAATTGTAATATATAAATTACAATATACGTTCATTCATAACATCTGTGAAAATAAATGTAGTTTTAAATTTTAATTTAATTTTTTTTAAACGGATGAATGAATATCTTATCTCTTTCTATTCTTATTTTGGCAGAAATTGAAGTTTTAGGAGAAGTAGCGATAATTAGGATCACTTTTTGACAATTTGAAGTTTGGCAGTTAATTGCCAGAGAATGAAGTTGATTACACACTAATGTTATGTATAATTTTACTCAGCAGGTAGTTGTATCTTGAAATGGGTAAAGAATTATTTTAAATGCACTATGTTACCAGCACAAGTGTCTTTTTAAAAAAATAACCCTCTAATCCCAGTTGCCCCATAAAATGGTGTGATCAGTGTTGTTTTCTATCATGCCTTGCAAGATACACATTCATGAGTAAATGACATTAAAAGATATTGGTGTGGACTTTACAGCAGGATATTTTTGGTTTTGCAACTGCTAAAAGTTTTCTCAGAGATACTGTTTTGAAAAGATAAGTAGACTAAAAAACTTTTTAAGGAATTTTAAATATTCATATATTTTGCATTATGCATTCAAAACAAAATCAAATGTAATTTTTTTATCGGAAATCAATAGCCTTGTTGTATTTCTAAATAAATAATTTTTAAAGTTTTAAAAAATCTTTTTTTTTAATCATTTGAAATGCGGAAACAATAGCGGGGGAAAAGATCCGTGAAAGCTCAAACGTTGTGAAGGAGGAAAAGTTCATTTACAATGAAGATGTTGAGGCTCAATAAGACCTAAAGCATTCATATAATGCTAAAATTTGTAAAAAAATGCAAAATAATAAAATTGTAAAATAAATTTTTTGTTAACACAAAATGTGAGTAGTATAAATCGAACTATGAGTATTTCCCTGGATCTGAAAATTGAAAGATTAAAAAATTCGTTCTAAACTAAAATTTGATTTAAATAGAAAATAAAATTTGCGATCCCAATTTACCCTAACCCTAAACTCTATTATCCTATTTACGCCGAAAATGCTATTTCTGGCGAAATTAAGAACATGCGATTATTAACGATAAATACACATATTTCTGTATAATATTATATTCCTAAACATATAGTTCTTTAAAATTTTTACATATACTTCTCCTTAATATTCTTTTCTTACGCATATATATGTATGATATTCTTACACGTATTTCGGTGTAATATGAAAAATGCACAGATATTTGTGTATCATGCAAAATATACAGGTTTTTGTGTAGCATGCAAATTTTGTAAATAGCATTCAAGTAAATCCGTAACATTTTTTACCATTTACACACATGTTTGAGTTTTTTAAAGGATAACAAATTACACACTTCCATTAAGCCAATAAACACACATAAATGCAGGAAACGTTTAACGACAAGTATGTGCATTTTATGGCAAAGGTGTAATTTTAAAAATTTACACATGTAGGGGGAAAAGAGTTAAATTAGGAACACTTTTTGACAAATTGAACTTTGACAATTAACAGCTAGAGATTGAAATAGACTGCATACTAATGTTATCTATAATTTTTTTCTGTAGGTAGTTGTCTCTCGAATTGTGTAAAGAGTAATTTTCAGTGTACTATGTTACCATTACAAGTGTATTTTTCAAAAAAATCTTTGGTCACAAATAATTGGGGTGATTGGGATCAGTGGTATTTTTCTCATGCCTTACACAGTCTTTAGTAATTGGAATAAAAAGACCTTGGAGTGAGCTTTAGAACAAGATATTTTTGGTTTTACAACTACAACTTTTATCAGAGATACATTACTGGAAATATAAGTACGCTGGAAAGAAAAAAAAACATTTTAAGGGATTTTCTATATCCACATATTTTACACTCTGCCTGCAAAACAAAAGCAAATGCAAAATGTTCTACTGGAAGTTCATAGCCTTGTTTAATTACTGAAGAACTAATTTTTAAAGTTAATGAAAAGAAAACCATGAAATGCAAGGAACGTGGGAAATAGGATTAGTCAAAGTTCATATGTTTGAAGCAGGAAAATTTCATTTACATTGGAAGTGTTGAGGCCTAATTAGGCCTAAAACATGCATTCAAAGCTAAAATTTGAAATGAATGCGAAATAAAGTTGTAAAATAATTGATTTGCTATCACAAAATGTGTAATAATGTAAACTAAACTAGGGGTATTTCACGGGATCTGAAAATTACAAGATTTAAAAAATGCATTCTAAGCCACAATTTGATTTAAATAAAAAATAATTTTTTTTTTATCCCAATATACCTTAATCCAATATCTCTATGATCCTTTTAACCCCAAAAATGATTATTTGGAGGTAATTAGGATCATGCTGATTTTCAACATTATGCTTCGGCTGTTGCCAAACGTAACCATTACCTCTTAAAAACAACTTAAAAAAAAAAAAATTCAGTCCATAGCTATATTTCAATATTCCTACATTTTTTTTTTTTTTTTTTTTTTTTTTTTTTTTTTTTTTTTTAAACAAACACTGTTGTGGGGAAACAGTGATTAACTTCTACAGGAACATACAATTTCACTGCAAAAAAAAAAAAAAAAAAAAAAAAAAAACACATATATTAGAATATAAGTAAGACTTAATAATTAGCATGACCAATTATTTTATTTGTTACAGATTGCCCTTCAAGTGCTCCTGATACCAATTACCCCTGACCCTAATTACCCCATCTTTCCTATTATTGAGTAGTACTAACGGAAGTTTTAATAACCCCTTATTAATGCTACTTTAAAATTTTTTGACAATTTGGTTGTTTTTCAAATGTTAGAGAAAGTTTATCATAGTTATCATAATGATATGTTCTTTTTGCCTTCATTTGAATCATTACTAAGAATGCTTTCAAAATTTCTAACTTAATTTTATTTTGCCTAAATTTACAAACATAATGTTATTATTAATGATAATAAAATAAAATATAAATAAAAATGCATTTCTGTAATAATAATATTAATATCTACAGTATTACACTAAATGTAATCGTACCTTTATATTTGGTTTACACGTATCAAATATGTTAAATGCCAGCTATTCAGATAAAGTCGAGACAAATTATGTTAATTATCTTCAGAAATTTTGAAAGCACTTTAAATAAATCAAATTTACTTAGAAAAGCTTCATTTATGTCGTTTCCTGTTCAGTAATAATAAATGAATGTGCATGTATCGTTAAAGTAATTGTTCTTAATTTAGCTTAGACTGTTTAAGTTTGGATTTGAGTACATTAGATTAAATATTAAAATATCATTTATTCTGTAGCAACATATAACACGTACAACTTATGATTTCCTGGCTTTTTTGAACTGTAAAAATTATTTAATTTTCTTAGATGCATTGGAAGCATGTGATATATAAGATTGGATGAAATTTGAAGACGCTTGGCTTATTGGGATTAATGGATTTTATAAATTAAAAGAAATGTTTTACATTTTTATAATTTCTGTCTTAATAAAATGTATATTTTCGAAAGTATTAAGGTGTGTTTTATTATTATTTAATAATAGGATAGAGTGGAAATAAATATCAACGAGGTATATTATAGATCGAATTGATGTAAATAATCTAACAAACATATTTTTAAAATTTTGACATACAAATATGTATAATTTTTTGTTAAGTGGATAAAAACAATGTTAAAAATGATTAAGTAGAAATCACTGCGTTCAACTATAAACACTAAAAATCAGACAGATGTCTCAAAATACTGATCGTTTCGTTTTGTCTTTATCTGATTGGCTATAGCAATTCTTATAATTACCTATATCCTAATCTTTGGAATAATGAAATTTTCTCAAATGCCATTATTATGAATAAATTTCACTAAAAGAATTATTTTTACATTTTAATTAAATTAAAGTTATTTATAAGAAACATCTAGTAAGGGATAATTCATAAATGAACTGCTTTAATTTTTATTTAACGTTGAAATTGGCGAAGTAGAAATCACAGGGGCAGAGATAACCGCCCCGGGAAAACAGCTTTGATTTTTTTATTTCTTCTGTATGTACAATAATGAGGGGGTAAAAGAAAACAAATCATAGTTTTAAACTGTGGAGACTCCCAAAATGAGCTCAGGTTTTTTTTTTTTTTTTTTTTTTTTGATTTGGCTATTTCTCCCTAACTAATTCGGAAAAAAAATCAGTCAATTCTCAGAGATGTTGGACCACTCACGATCTG
Source organism: Maratus speciosus (assembly GCA_963932465.1). Taxonomy (NCBI): domain Eukaryota; kingdom Metazoa; phylum Arthropoda; class Arachnida; order Araneae; family Salticidae; genus Maratus; species Maratus speciosus. The sequence continues at coordinate 372,530,057 of OZ010788.1, read as the reverse complement.
ATTGATTTCTAGAACTAGCCATAACATATATATTTATTTCTGCTGTGTCTTTTCATAATTCATTTTAACCCATAACCGGGGTGAAAAATAGTGTCGCATAACTACCGTGAGCGGTTTGTCAGACCGCTTAATCTAAAGATGAATAAAATTCTACATTAACATTCAAAATACTATTTCTATACTAAACTTCATGTACAGGACTATTATATTTAAAATTCAGCTATTCAAATTTTCTAGTGAAGGTAAAAGGACTCCAAATAAAAAAATATATGTATAACCAGTATCTGTAGTTAAACAGAAAATTTGTGAAAATTTAAAAATGCAGCTGTCTGTGAAACAGCTAATAGCGGTTACGGGTTAATTCAAAATTGTATTACATCTATGTTTTTAATCCCAATTATACACTCCATATGTCTCTACGTTCAAAGTCTTACTATGAAGACTTTCACCGCTCATGCTGTTTCTCAATTTCGTTTTCAATTTTCATTTGGTAAATTATGACGAGTTTAAAAACAGAAGTAAACTTATCGAGCGTTAAAAAAAATATTTTGTTTAAAATTCTCTTCTAAGGGATTTTGGAATGAGTGTGTAAAAGCTTCGCGCTCATTAACCTTTGACAACAGAGAAACCTGTGAGAAACATAGGAGTATTTTTGGGATCCTCTTTCATTTGGGAAGTTTTCGAATTTCTAAATACATAGAAACTAATGAATTAGGGGAAAGTAGGGTAATGACGGTCAGAAGGGTAATCCCGCTCACCAAATATGTCTAAACAGAATAGAATTGAAAACGTGCGATCGGTACCGGCACCTAGCGAATTTCATCCAAATTTCCTATTAAGGATTTAGTGCCCGCCGAGAGAAAAATATTTTTATGTCCTCAAGTTATTTGTTTCAAGTTGTTTTATAATAAAATTCTACAACATCCTACGTGAAGGTAAGTGTACACTCTTATTTTCAAATATAAATTTACTCATTATGTCTACAAAACGTATACATTTAGCTGTACTTTCATGCTTTTACTTATTTTTATTTTGCGTTGTTACGCCAATTATAATGCAATAAAACCCAACATGGCGATGACGGGTAATGGCGCTCGCGTGGAATTCCAGAAGAAGCGTTGCCAGTGGGCAACATTTTTAAAATTAAAATTTGTTGATTGACACCAATTTTTGAAATGGTAAAATTTCCCTCTTTTCGTCTTTATTAATATGTCATTAAACAAGGAGAATTTTACGATTTCAAAAAAGTGGTGAAAATAAAAAAAATCTAAATATAAAAATAGTAGCCCACTATATGTCTGACACAATATGTGTAAAGTGGTTGCAAAAAGTCTGCAGTAGTGTAGAGCCCACACAACTACGTATGTGATTTTGTCTTACTTAAACGTTGTATTGAAACTCTTAGCGCAATTACCCTACCATGTCGGGCATTACCGCTCAATCGATAGTCATATAAATAAAACGATAAAAAAATTCCCAAAACTTTTCTGAAAATTAGTTGATTGCAAACGGTTCCTTATTCTTTGGAGTTATACTGCCTTAATAAAATATTGATTTTTTTGTCCAAATTTGACTAGCTATTCATGTTTTCCCGTAAGTGAGCGCCATTCCCCTAGTTTATCCTATATAAATTTTATATTCAAGAGTGACATAGCCAGTGGTACAGATGTTTCTTAAACGGTTTTTTTTGTTCCCTTTATATTTATTTACAGTATACGTTGTTTTCTATGTTAAGTTACCCAGGTGCTTTCTATAACCAGCACACCAGGATTGCCATGTAACTGGTTAATTGCATATTGGTCACATTCAGCTTTTCCAGATAGAAAACTTTGCTGAAGTAAAGCGCAGTTTGATTTGTCTTAGGGAAATTTCTTCCTCCAACATATAAAAAAAAGGACAATGTATATAAATGGAATTATAGGACTGTTTTTGCAGCCATCTTGGAATAATTTTAAATTTGAGGAAAGCACATAGTTTATGTGTTTTGGGGGTAATCATGCTCCTCGTACTAGTTCAGTAAAAAGGTTCAGCCCGTTTCCTCCAATTCATTAGAGACGAACCAGTATCCAAATACTTAAAAGTGGGGTAAAATTGAAAATTTATATATTTAAATGTTTAATTAAGTTATAAAAATAATTTGAAATAATAATAACAATTCATATAATGATATAAAAAATCAGTTTTATCAAAAATTAGTAAAATCAGTTTTAACGAATTTCATATTTTTAGAGTTTCATATACAAAGATTTTGCCGAATCTGCTGTTGTACATTGATTTTTATGGAATTAAAGCCTCCAAAAAGCGTTAAAGTTCTATTGGCTAGAATTAGTTGCATATTTTCAGAAATAAGAATCTATCTATGGAGTCGAATCCAGTGATTTTTATGTGTGTGTGTGTGTGGGGGGGGGGGGGTATAAGTGAAATTGCTAGCATACGCACTACAGAAACAGGGACTACAAGATTTCATTTGATTCATTTGATTTCATTTGATATACGGTTATATTTGAGATTCATATTTTTCATTCTGTACGGAAAAAAATGTTTCATTACTCAAAAAAACTGGATAATGTGCCGATCGTGTTCTAAAAAAAATTTATAAAATTTTATTTTATTTTTACCTTAACGTTCCCTTAAAGAATTCGAATGAATTTTATATATATGTTACGGCTAAAGCAAGAATGATGGGTAAACGTAGGTTTAACCGGATAAAGTTCGGATTATCGAGGCCTTGCGAATAAAGCCCGAAGAGCTTCCAACCAATCTTGGTCGGTTAAAGCCCGAAATTACTAAATTATGATATCAAATACAGTTATAAAAACAGTTCTAGATATTATTTTTGTGGGGTGTTCATTACTGGAACAGAGATTGCCCATTACTGGAATTTTCGGCGTGTTGATATATTTCTGTCATTTACAATTATACTTTGATCCATATTGAGATATGAGACTATGAGAATAATTATTTTAATATATTATTGAAAAATACAGAATATTATAATTATAAATATTAATTAAAAAACAAATTAAAAAAAATCATTAACAGTACTGACACGTCTACACCATATGTTATTATTTGTTTATAAGATTAAACCATTAGATAAGATTATTATTGAAATAAGTAGTAATAATATCCAATTTAGAGCAGTAAATACTGTTTCATAAGATTTGTTAACGTGCATCAGTTTTTAAAATACATGGTTAAAGTGTTGTACTTGTGGTAATATTGAAAAAAAAGGGATAATGTTATCTAAACTGCAAATAAAATGTGAAAAATAAATAACTCTTTAACGTTGGACTAATTTTTAAATTCTTTTGCAAACTTTTGTGTAAATTCTGTTCCTAAAATACTGATCTTTTTTTTTTCTTTTCAGTTACTGCATTCAAATTCTTAAATTACTCATATTTTTTCATTCAGTTTCAGCAACAAAGGTACACTATTTTTCTGATTACAAAGTTTTAATATGTTTCTACAAAAATGTTTTATAAAACATTTTGGGCTTTAACCGACAAAGATCGGTTAGACTTTGCATTAACCGGTTAAAGATGGAAGCGTTAAGAACTCATCGGGCTTTAACTGCAAGGCCAGGAAAATCCGCACTTTAACCGGTTAAACCTAGGTTTACCCTTAATTCTTGCTTTAAACGTAACATATTCATCTGCACGCTCTATATTTTGTAACATAACACTATATTATGTCCAGCACTACATTTTTTTATGTTATCAGAAACGAATTTCCCTAAAACAGTGTAAAGTCATCATTTGGTAGGACTGTTTGGTGGAAACTGCGCATGAGTTGTAAATGCCGGTACAATCTGTGCTGTTTTGATCCACTTATTAACTGGCGCGGTCTATTCTTCCAGATTTTGTTATTTGGAAAAATATATTAAAGTGGTTGTGCAGTTTTTGTGTTCACACTGTTTTTGCAAGAACAAATAACTTTTGTTTGATTATTTGTTTTTCATATAATAGTTAATGTATAGTTAGCTTAATGAATATTCTCCGAAATGTATGTTTTATAAGGTACATCGCACAGATTAAAAAAGAAAAAAAAATCGTAATCATAATAATAACTGGACAACTGGTTAAAATGACTTTCGTCCAAATTCAATTCTACTGTATAATCACACACAGACACACACATATATATATATACATATATATATATATATATATATATATATATATATATATATATATATATATACCGGGTGTTTCAAAAGTTCGGTGCGAAAGTAAAACGCAATAAAAAGATCTATGTGTTTGAGACACATGCGGTTTGTAGATAGATATTCCGCATGTTACGGGATTATGCATAACACTAAAAAAAATCAGTTCAAAATCTCGACAATAGATGGCGCTACTGAAAGTAATTTCATGGAATAATTCCATATTGCTCACACAAAGAATTTGGATACGAAAAAATGTACATGATGTATTCTGAATGCTTTTGTATCCCAATCTTGCGTGTGTGAGGAATATGGAATTATTGCATAGAAATATATGAAGCAGCGCCTCTATTCTCGAGATCTTGAACTAATTCTTTGTTGGTGTCATGCAAAACCCCGTACCAAGCTGAATATTTATCTGTAAACCTCATATCTCTCCGACTCTTGCATTTTTTTTTCGCGTTTTGTTTCCTTACCGATCTTTTCAAATACCCTATAGATATGTTTCTTCTAGTAAAAACAGTAATTGTGTTACTCATCAGAATTTCGTTTACTTATAATAACACAAAAAAATATTTCTTCCAAACTTTATTAAAGTATTAAAACAAATGACAAATAAAAAAAAAACAACAGAAAAACAAAAAACAAAAAACAAAAAACAAAAAAAAAAACATCAATCTTGACATTTCTTTACTGTTTCGTGCCTTATTGAGATCTTAAGTCTGAAATTAATTCACGTGCAAATATAAATGTGAGAAATGAATTATGTCGAGGAGAGTGAAGATGATTCGATATTAGGAAGATATATTGTCTCTGAAAAGTTACTTTATTAGAAATACAATTCAAAAAGTAAAATAAGAGTCTAGTGGATATAGTAGGGTTTGAAATGTCGTGAATTGTGGCTCCAGCTCGACTGACCTGCCAAGTTTGATATGTTTGTTGTATTGTGAAGGTTTTGACATGTAGATTCCAAATACCTTAGGTGCCATTATTTATACACATTTTTTTTTCTTGGGGGGGGGGGGTGATTTTCAAGATGGCGTCCAAGATGGCTGCCATTTACTGACTTCTTTAATATTTGAGGCACATTATTGACCAATATGTCAAATTATATGTTTTCAGGGTCAAGAAATACAAATATATAATACAATTAGGAGTAAATTGAGTTTTTGAAGTGTTTTAAGCGATAAGATGCAAATAAAGCACAAACATATGAAAGACATTAGATATACTAGCGTTTTATTATATAGTTATATTCAACCAAAGTACTTAAATGAAATAACATAAATTATTGAAGATATTGAACAAAATTATTAAAAAACAGCATTTATATGTATATACAGTACTGGGATGCTATGTATCTTTTTTGAATCACTGCTATCGCTGTGATGATATTGATAGTCCTTTCCCAAACAGCAAATAATCCTTGGCCGAACTTCCGCCGAAAGTTCTAACTCGACTATATTTTGTCCTGGCGATCTCATTTTCTGGGGTCGGCAGATATGACTTCTTGTCCGCAAGGCAAATCACCCTTCGAGAATCGCCTCCCGACTACAATTGTGTCGGTTTTGAAGCCTTTGTTTATTAGTTTTCGATAATTTAGTCACTTGGTAATCTTTTACCGAGTACATTTCAATATCATATGATCTTTTGCCGATTAGCTAATCATAACGAATGGAAGAATTTGTACGATGCAAAAATAGTACATTTACAAAGTAAAACAATTCGTTTTAATTCAAAAAATAAATACTGTTAATTGGGAACATTTTCCCCTATATGATGCAGAAATATTTCCATATCGAGGATGTAACTAATTGAAATGTAATAAATCTTGTTTTGTTTAAAGTCAAAATATTGCTGTTAAATAATTTTACAATTTAAATTACAATTAATTTTCTATTGTAAGATACAAATAAAATTATATTTAATTTAAAAATTATGTTCTTGCTTATAAGTGACTCACATTGTTGATATACAAATATTATTGTATCTTACAAAGAATAATTAACTGTAATATTCATCCCAAGGTCAGCAATATTTAGAATTTAAATTAAACAAAATGTCTTTCCTTTTAATTAATTATGCCCTCAATATGAAAACATTTATGTATTTTATAGAGCAAAATATTTCCGTCTATTTTTTGAATTAAAACGAACTTTGATACATTTTAATTTGATAATTTTTGCATCTTACAATGTAATTTTTTCTAATTTAATATTGCGTCCTAGCTGTAAAAATTCCATCATTTAAAGCGTCTCATTAAATTCTGGTTATGTATGGAAAAAATTCTTTTTTTTTGTTTTTTTCAATATCTAAATAATTATTTTAATTTAAAGAAAATTTCAGTCTTTTTTTTTTTTTTTTTTTTTTTACTTTTAAAAGCTATAAAATGAAATTTATCAATATCTGGAGAAAAAAAAAAGAAGATCAACTTCTTTATAATTTATACAATAACATTATCTGATTCTTTTCCCCAAATAAATTAAATTTTTAATCAGAAATTTCTAATTCGTAACTAAGAAAATACATTTAGAGCAAATATTTTGTTGTTGTAATAGTATAAATTTCAGATATTATCCTGATATAATTTAAATTTCAGATCTTATAATTTTCAATTTATCTATCCAATAATTATTTTAATTAAAAAAAATTGTTCAGTCATTTTTTTAACTTTTAAAAAGGTATAAAATTAAATTTATCACTATTTGAAAAAAAAAAAGATAATAAACTTATTTATAATTTATACAATACTTTATCTGAATTATTTTTAAATAAATTAATTTTTTAATTAGAAATTTCTAATTCACAACTACGAAACAATCATTTAGAGCCAATAGTTTGTTGTTGTAAATGTTTCAGACATTATCAGACACAATTTCAGACATTATCCTGATATAATCTAAATTTCAGATCTTATAATTTTCAATTTATCCATCTAATAATTATTTTAATTTAAAAAAAATGTTCAGTCATCTTTTTTTAACTTTTTAAATGTATAAAATTATATTTCTCACTATCTGGGGGGAAAAGAATGGTCAACTTATTTATAACTCATACAGTAACATTATCTGAGCTATTTCTAAATAAAATAATTTTTAAATCAAAAATATCTTATGCATAATTAAGAAAATACATTCAGAAGAAATAGTTTGTTTTTTAATAGCCTAAATTTCTGATATAATCTTAAGTTTAGATCTTATAATTTTCAATTTATTTATCTAATAATAATTTTAATTAAAAAATGTTCAGACATTTTAAAAAGTTTTAAAAGGTATAAAAATAATTTTTTTACTTTTTGGGGGGAAAAAAAGATGATCAACTTCATTGTAATTTATACAATAACTTTACCTGAAGTATTTCTAAAAAAATAATTTTTAAATCAAAAAATTCTAATTCATATCTAAGAAAATATATTTAGAGCAAATAGTTTGTTGTTGTAATAGTCTAAATTTCAGATATTATCTGATATAATCTAAATTTCAGATCTTATAATTTTTAATTTAGTTATCTAAATCAACAAAACAGCAAATATCTCTAATCATTTTATTAAGTATAATTTTAAGTATGAATGTCTATACGTTATTATTGAAAAAAAAAGAAATAAAGAACAAACAAACGCTTTTAAATTGTTAGTTTACTCTTACACTAATTGCCCTGCTATCTGTAAGTTTTTAAGAGATTTAAGTTTACTGATTTGTAAATAATAATGTATTCCCACCAAAGAACATTTCTTGGAAAGTATTTTTTTCCCTTATATCTTCTGATTGTCCATTTAGAAATGATGTCCTTGAAACGTGAAAAAATATTTTGAGCGGGAGGGAGATAATATATTGTAGGGCATTGGACAGTTTATTCACGTGACACACATCCTCTATCATCACTGCAGGGGGTATCTATACAGCGGAAACAAACAATAACACCTCAGTAAAAAGATTCGTTTTTCATTACTTTCCGATTGCCGGCCGATTGCATGCATAAGAATAAAGCCCGATTATTTGACTTGTAGTAATAATACGATTTCCTGCCGACGTTTTCCCTTGACATTGACTAGATAAATCGCTAGATTTTGTTCAGAAGATATTATGTGAAGCTCTCCATTCGACTACTCATCATTTGCCGAAAATTCTGGTATTAGGCCGAAATTTAACCGATAGCTCTTGCTACTGGGGTTGCATTGTTGCAGTCTCTGCATTTGCAAAGGGCAGAACAAACCAGAGAATTCTTTAAGCAAGAACATTTGTCAACAGTACATGTTTTCTTACACTCATATTTCACAAATTCAATAACTCCTTTGGGTGTAGGTAACTCCAGACATTTGACTGGAGAAATTATTCCTTCGGCATTTTTTCCCCAATCATTGCAAATAAGTGGGGGTATTGTAGGTCGAGGATTTCTGAAGCCTTTTCCAATGGTGCAAATTAAGTTGGATCTTAGAATATTTGACTTCAGTGCTCGAAGGGTCGATGGTAATTTCTCCCACTCGAAAATTTTAGTTCTGAAAAGATGCCATCTTAACTCTGAAATCCTTTAAAAATTATTATTTTCAAATATGTCCAGTCGGTGAATTTTTCAAACAACGACAGGTTGGATAATGGATCAACATTAAGTTCCTCAAGTTCTTGAAAAGCTGTTATAATAATATCATCACACTGAAGATTGATATACACTTTTATCCACATCTGTTCTGAAATGTCTTCAAAATTTCCTGCCCAGTCTCCACCAGTATATGAATGTAAACCTAGTAAACTTTTTGCTTTTATGTGAACATATTGCTCCACATCTTTCATTAATATTAATTTTTCTGTGCTTGTTGTCCCGATCAGTAACAAAATTGATTTCACTGCTTACTAGATGTCTTGTAACCAAGTTAATTAGCAATATGAAAATGTCAGTATCTTGCGAAAATACATCGATCTTATAATTATCATGATGGTTCACTATATCAAGTACATAAAGATGTATAATGGTGTCTGCTTCTTTAAGTGTATGATCATATAATTCTGAATCAAAAACATTCACGTGGCTACTATATGCCTTACTGCCAAAAACGACAACAATTTACTTCTCACTACCAGCAAAAACCTGTAGAAATTTATTCTCGTGATACTCAGTCAGCTGTGATTTTGTTTCATTATGTGAAAGAAACGTCTTTAATGAAACCAACGCTATATTGATACTATTTGTAATAGCAAATCTAATAGGTTCTGTCGCCACCAATCTTTTTTTACTAGTTTGCTCCTCCAATGAATGCTCAAGGTATAGGTCAAATATTATTCTCCCTTCAGTGCATCCGCTTGTCATTTTCATAATGATCTGGTTAAAAGCATTTGCAAAGTCTTCACAAGTTTTCATGGCAAGTGTCTTTTTTACTGATTGTAAAATTGCCATTCCAACTATAATACAAACTTTTTCTATCGGAGATGTAATCGAGGATTCTAATGATTCAAGTGGGGGTGATCGATTATATTGCTCTATTTCTGCAATGAAAGAATTTTTGTCAGATGGAATATGAAGATATCCATCAGAAGAAAATAATGATCTTGGTATTACAGAACACTTGTAGTTTCCGATTGCATCTTTTAGGTTTGTAGGCATTTGAGGTCTTGATTCCCTAATAATTAGAAAATGAGCAAGAAGTTTCATATCTTCTCGAATTAGTCTATCTCTTACAAATTCTTCGAATTCCAATTGACCTTTTTAGTCGACGATTCAGAATACCATTCTTCGCAGATTCTGAATCTTTCATAGAGGATGAAATATTCATTAGTCTGGTATTATCTTGGAAAGAGTTCCCTCCACAATGATCCCGAATACTCTCCTTGACGATGGCTGCATTGTGAAAAATTCTTAGCGACATGGAAGTTCGAAGTTGATAGTGTTCCCTGGACTGCTTAGAGACTTTATTTGGACAGTACTTTTCAAAGTCCGTTGAAACAATGCGTAATACTTCTGGTGCACACAAGAAATACCTTTCGAAGGCGTTTTCATTCTGAGTTAAACCAATAAATCCACCAATGTTCTTCAGTTCTTTGATTTTCTGTTCCACGTTCTGGTCTAAAAATAGTTTCGTAAACGGCACATTGACTTTGGATACTGCAAAACAACCAGAATCGAGAGCAACCCATATTTCTGGATATGTTGTTTTAAGGTCCTTCATCTGCGCTATGTATACTGGAATGAGTCTGGCATAATGAAATATGTCATGAGCAAAATAATACTTGATTTGTTCCTCTAATGACGCGAGATGCAATGCCCAATCTCCTTGACGAGTGGCACGGATGAAATGTAAGATCCAAATTGGTTCATATACTGTAGTAAGAACTTTGCCGTATCACCACTGCATTGTGTAATATGTGGAAGACGATCTTTTTCAACTAGTACTCTGATCTCTTCAAACAAAGTTGTAGCTCCAATTTCAAAATTGTGCAATTTCTCACGAAATGAGCTGCATTTTTCTTGCAAGGAAATAATCTCTGTAGAATGTGGCAGTGTTTCAAAGAGGAGGTCGTAGCATGCCAGTCATGTGAAACTTTATGCCTTTAGTATATAAGTAATTACGTAGTAAATTTATAAATAAATAATAAATAACACAAATTAATCCCATTTTGATTGTATATTTTCATTTTTTTTTTACCCCCAAAACATATAATTTGATATACTGGTCAATAATATCCCACAAATATTAAAAAAGTCAGTAAATGGCAGCCATCTTGGACGCCGTCTTGAAATTCCCCTCAAAAATGTACAAGAAAAAAATGGCACCTAACATATTTGGAATCTACATGTCAAAAGCTACAAATATATATATATATATATATATATATATATATATATCAAACTTGGCACGAAAATCGAGCTGGAAAACATTTCAGACCGTACTAATATATTTGTATAGAAATTCAGAATTTATATCTGGAAAATAAAATAAAATAAATAACAAAATTTCAAAAAGAATAAAAAAATATTACAAAACAGTCCATTTTTAGAAAATTATGTATTTAATAAAAATTGAAAGGGATATTTATATTTTTGGTTATATCGAAACAATATTCAAGATGTATGCTACAGACGAACGTGTACATATTTAGATATAAATAACGAAAAAGAATGAGGATGATAATATTTTAAATTTTCCTTTTTCATCTATACATTTTCCTGGTGTAAAACATTTTGTTACAAATTTCTTGTCACAATTTTTTTTTTTTTTTTTTTACATCAGAATATATTTTGATTCTGTCCCCAAAACATTTTTCTTAGCTATATTCGATGTAAAACCGTCTCATCTGTTCACATTTGTACACATTTATTTGGGACGCTAGCGTGGAAGGCGATGAATATATATTTGTCAACAAAGACTCTTTGAGAAACTAAATCTAATTTAAAACATTCCTTTTGCAATATCTCCAGAAACTATGATTTAAAATATGCGAAACTTGATCAGAAATATGCTTTTCTCGCATCTGTATTCCTATTTTTATCCGAAGTTTTCTACTTGAAAGCAAACGCAATAGCTTGGAATTATTCTGTAACATTGCTTTAAATTTTTTCTAGAAGATATTTTGCATACAGAAAAAAAGAATCATGCCAGTATTATTTAAGAAAGGCATATGTTTCGTAAAAATATACATAAAACAATACAAATGAATTTATTTTATAATGTAAAATTATAAGTGAAAACATAAGTCTGCAACATTGAAAGAAAGGCATTTCCTAATTGTTATTGAATAAGGTCAATATTTTCATGTTTCGAAGTGAATTTTGTTTGCTTGAAAAATAAATTCTTTTTGAAAAGATTCTATTTAAAAACTGAACTTTTCTATAAAATAACGTATAAGTAAGTCTGATGACTGTTTGGTGCTTAAAATAAATGACATCCTTATGATTTCTTAACTTACTCTAGCAATGTAGAAACTATTTCAAGTTTATTATTATATTGAATAAATTATTATACGTTTGACCGAAGAAATAAATAAAATATTAACCCTGCGTTAGGCGCGCGAATAGTTGTTACGCATTTAGTAGCGCGCGGGACATATAACAGCAATCTTCAATATGCTATTTTTGTACATTTAAAAATAAGTATTAGAGAAGAAACATTCTAAAACAACAAAATATAGCGAAACAGCACCAAAAACTGGCAATTAGAAGCAATTAAAATAATAAAACTTTGTAAAAAATCACCATAAAATAAAACAAAACACAGGACGCGTTTCGAGCTAAAAATATAACAGCTCGTCATCAGCTACAGAAAACACGTGTCCGCAAGCGAACAAGGTCAAAAATGGACTGAAGGTAAAGAATGTTGCAAAGAATGCGACAGATAGCGCTAGCTGAAAGAGGTACATGCAGAAGAGAAAGCTGTTGCTAAAAATATAGAAGAGAAATTGATAGGGAAAAAAAGAAATTAACAAAATTAAAATAAAAATAAAAGAAGTAAATTAAAAAATATAAATATAATTAAAAAAAAGAATCTTTTGTTTTTTTCTTGTTTTATTCTTTTATATTTCTTTATTTATTATTATTTATATTTTTTAATTTACTTCTTTTATTTTTATTTTAATTTTGTTTATTTCTTTTATTTCCATTTTTTTTCCTATCAATTTCTCTTCTATCTTTTTGGCAACACCTTTCTCGTCTGCATGTGTCTCGTTTAGCTAGCGCCATCTGTCGCATTCTTTGCAACATTCTTTACCTTCAGTCCATTTTTGACCTTGTTCGCTTGCGAACATGTGTTTGCTGTAGCTGGTGACGAGCTGTTGTGTTTTTAGCTCGAAACGCGTCCTGTGTTTTGTTTTATTTTATGGTGATTTTTTACAAAGTTTTATTATTTTAACAAAATATATTTTCGAAATTTATATTTAAAAGTTTAAAATGTTTAAGAACAATACAGTTATGGAAAGTAAAGATAATAAATAACATTCCTAAATTTCAAAACAATTTAAACACACTTCTTTCAAATGGGTACTACATTAGCATTTAAAATACGCTGATCACCATTTTCGGGTAGTTTTGTCTCTTTTCCTTCCAAAACCAAAACATCTAACTCAATTACCTTCACAGCTTGACCATTCTTGTTTTTGAGGTGACTTTTGAAGAAGAACGTTTTCCCGACTCTTTAGCTCACAAGTAAGACAAGCGTCAGCTGATTTACGTTGGTTAAAAAAGTTTCCAACATACTGTTTCTAAAAAGTCAGTCAAAGGTCAAACTGCAAATATTGTACTACAACTACGTGATCAATAACACTTATACTCGCTTTTACAGTAAGGCATTTTCTTCTAAAAGATTTTGTATAAAAATCACTCGAATGACACAGGTAAAAATTTGCAGCACAATTTAAATGTTAACAAGTGATATCGATTATGATTACGAATTTTTTTTCGAAGATTACAGAATATTTAGCGGAATTAAGAAGCATAGCCTTTTACTTCTATTGGAAAAAATATCTGGGTAGGGATGATTTTGAATAATAAAAAATGCTAATCCGAGTTAAGACTATTTCTACCGGTGTCAAATGAAACCTATTAAAGTTTTAATTTATGTTTATTTTGCTCGTAGCTTTTTAATCTAATAAGCATTAAAAACCTACAATGAACTAATAATAATTTCTAATTGTTTGAATCTAAAAATTACAAATGAAAAACGATAAATGAAATCTTTTAAAAGGTGTCATTTGACATCGGTAGAAATAGTGTCAAGTGTTTATAGTATTACATTCACAGTCAGCATTACTTAACTGCAAATTATCACTTGATATTTAGGAATGTTTCGTTCAACCAGATCTTTGAATTGAAGGCCTGCGTTTTTCTCGGCGGGCCGAAAGAAATTTATATGTATAGGTGTTCTTGTGTGTTTTTGTGTTTCTTTGTAAGTATATTGCATTTAATAGTAGAAATACTTCTTAATCCGAAGCAAGCATAAAAGCTTAATTTCCTTGTTTATAGGAAATATTGTAAAAATAAGGATCTTATATTTATTATATGGCATATGTTTATTTTTCTGTTATCCAATAAGAACGATGCGAATAAAAGGAACGAAACATATGTTAAGTAATGTTTTATTCACCACCATGAAGCTGCAAGAAAATGTGTAGAAATAAGCTAAAGAAATTTTCCAGGTGACATATTCTTGATTAAATAATTTTTGGAAGTGTTTGCTTGGAATTATATCCAAACTTAACTAATAAAAGAAGTGTTGTCTAATGCATAATGTTCTGTAGCTTATACATCAATGTAAATTTTTTTAGTACATATTTGTATTTTACCACTTTATTTATTACAAAATTATATTTTGTTTATATGAAAAATATTTTTTGCAATGTAATAAAGCTTACGGGGAACGTGAAAATGAATATTTATTTTCCATGTATATTTCTTTTCATTTCTTGTTGCAGTTGAAAAAAAAATACACTCACACAAATACATATATATGTAGTATAAACATATGTGTGTGTGTGAGGGAGTTTCATATTTAATAATATTCAAATATGTCTCCATTGATAATAATATAATAAATAATAAATAATAAATAAATAAAATAATAAATAAACTCCATTGATAATTATTTATTTTAATACCTAATACAAAGAGGAATATACACATCCAAATACATATTATTTAATTTAGTTAACTACATTCAAACAGTTAGAAGATACCAATTGCAGCTGTCGGGTAGAATTAAATTCCCAAAAAGTTTGGTATCTTCACAAGTCCCAAATCTCACAGACCCCAAAACTAACCACAGTTCAAATTTTGATTTTTAAATACACACACCTATATATAAATATCCGGTTTTTGTCATCGATAGAAACTCATATTTGTGAATACAATTTATATTTAAACAAGCTTATTTGAGAGGACTTACCAAGATTTTTAATTAGTTCCTTGTCACCTTTATCGAGCATTATGTTCCAAAATAAAGGCCAATATTCGCTTCCAAATTCAAAAAGATATACAAGTTATTATAAATCCAAAAAGTATTTACCTTTAAATGTTTCGCCTTATTACAAGGATTCTGGAGCATTTTTTGTTCCACAGATTCCTTTAAAAATAGCAGTAATATATCTCTCTTTGGAATTCTAGTGTGGCTGACATTTTGAAACAAGACAACAGATTACTCCATAAATGGGTTTAATTTTTGAATTTTGCTGAACACAGTATCTTGAAATTTTCTTTAATTTTTTACTCATTGTTACAGATCTTACACTCATAAAACTATATATAAATTTACGCTAGATAAATTCTCACCACGCTTGTGGATACCTGCCAAAATATTGCCAGATCTGGCGTGAAAAATATGTCGCCATAAATGAAGGAAATTTGGAGAAAACTGACATTATATTTTATTCCCATCCAAAATAAATATATGCGAAAACTGTAAATTTGCTGGTATTGTGTTAAGAATTTTACACATAAGTGTGACTAAAACATACAAATCTATAAATTGTTGTCAAACCTACACTGTTAAAAATCTGCGGCATTTGCTGCATAGTCACCCCAACACTTTTATAGAAAACGGCTATTTGACTATATTATGGAGCATACTCACTTATCAGAACAGAGATATTCCGTAAAAGTGGCGGAGTGACTATGCAGTAAATGCTGCAGATTTTTAACAATGTGTAAAACAAGTGAGAGATGGGAATGAAGAAAAGGGATATACAAAAGTTATTATTCTTTATCAGTTTTTATTGAAATGATATATTTATATGTAAAATTATTTGTTTTTCTCCAAATTCTGAATATTTTTCATACACAGCATGCAGCACCATAACATCTCACAGTACCCAGCATGCAGCAGTGTAACATCTCACAAGTTTGTTATCGTTCAACAAGATGTTATTACTGGAATTAAGTTGCATAATTCTGAGTCTTCCGGACGCAAGGACCACACCGTGCATATTTTTAAAATTAAAACAAATTGTTTCTTCCTTATATGTGATATTTGTATTACTAAGTACACATTCCTCTTGAAATGCAATCTTCAACGCCTGATTAATAACATGTGGGTCATTCATACGAAATGAGCAAATCAGCTGTGGCAGACATGTCCAAGATTTTAATGAAAATCAGTATATAAGTAGATCATATATATTTATGAGTAAATGTAAAATAATGGATTTCCGCATTTCCACTTTACATTAAAAGTGGATGCAAAATCGAGGTTTGTCTACATGCTTAAAATTTCAATTTTGATTATTAGCCTTGGAAATGAAAATACCATATTAAAGATTATTTATAATTAGGAATGGATAATAGATAACAGATAGTCATAAGTTAGTAATTGTATTTTTATTCCATAAAGTGAAAGAAAAGTATTTTTGAAAATTTTTTAGGACAAAATGCAATGTATCTATAGTTTGTTTAAACATGAAGGGCAACGTTGACAAATTTAAAATTACTTGACTTTATAGCTAAAAGTATGTATTTTAAATGTCGAAACTTTCATTCTTACCGTTTTATTCCTTAATGAGAAAAAAATAAATGGTAGAAAATGTCGAGAATAAAATGCAATATTTCAATCACTTCTTTGAAAGTGAAGGAAAGCTTGTTAAAGCTTTTAAATTATTTGATTTTATAGTTGAAAATGTACATTTTAATTATAGAAACTTTTTTCTTGCTTTCAGTTTATTTTTGCCTCAAGAATATTTTTAATTAAAGTATAAAAAAAATGTTTCAGTTGAACAAATATATACATCCTAATCCTAAATCCAGATACAAAAAGGCAACACTCATATTTTTCACCTTGAAATCGTGCAATATTTTAAGAAGAGCGCGAATTCTAGAGGAATAGTTCATGGAATGTAACGGGTTTTACCTTTTTGAACCCATTCTTGTTATGTTAGGAATCAAAAGGCCATGATGATTTTTTGAGCATATCGTGAACTTTTGTATCTTTCTATCTGTGGAATATTATTAATGTCGGACCTTTCCTTTATTTATATTTTTGCTCATACATAAGAAGAAAAATTATGATTTTGTAATTTTCTTAAAGTTTCTATTTTTTTTTTTTTTTTTTTTTTTTTTTGAAGATGATTGAAATAAATGGAAACTTTCAAACTTGGGGAATGTGATCTTCATCTGTAATACTTTATTAGACATCAATTTCACAGATATTTTTGAATTCTTTTGATTTTTAAAACGTTTCTATTTTTCTCAAAATTTACAAATTTTCAATTTTTACAACCGATTAAAGATTAATCATGGTGTTACCAGATTATTATTATTCAATAAATGGCAAGATAATTTTTCAAAAGTTACAAAATTATTAAAAAAATAATTTCTGTTAAATAGTTTTCAAGATACAAAACTTCAAACTTGCAACATTGGACGACTGCACATATGCCATTCTTTCTCCAAGTTTTTTAAATGTCCAAAATCACTAAAATAATTTATTTTTTTGAAGATATTTTACAGAGCTCTATTTTAATATCAATTGAACCCGTGTATCAAATTTTATTAAAATCATTTACTATATGTCCACGACTTTTTTTTTTTTTTTAACTTTTGCTCATTTTACGTGGAATGATCCATATTTAAGATGGTGACATCATAAAAACATATTTTCATTTCCGGTTTTCTAACTTTTTTTTTTACATATTAGAAATCATTTTATATTAACTCAACTTTTTCTTTAAATTTTGTCTCATTAATCTACATTTTTGCAGTTGGATCTTTTTTCCCGAAGTTTTGATAGAGGGTTGATAACTTATAAATTTCGTCACAAGGGGTACTGCAGTCACTCTAATGTTATTGCGCTAAGTAGTTTTACTCTAGGCATACATTTAATTCACATGTGCAGTTTTATTCGTTCAAAAGTTATTTGAGTATATTCAGAAGTTAGAATATATTATGTACGCGACATTTTTTTTTTTTTTCATTTTGTGTGAGTTCGTGTTTTTTAAGATTTTGATTCACAACTTTATTAGCCCCCAGTACGGTATGCTATTTCTTTCACCCAGCTTACTTTGTGTAGTCTCCAAAAAACACCGTTACCTTACAGAAGCCAGCCTTAAAACAAAGCAGTACGATTAAATAATCTATAGCAAATTTTTATACTTCTAAGCTTCGCACATTTTCAATTTTCACACCGTCGTATTCGAAAAAAAAATACTTTTTAATGCAATTTGTTTGACAACTGCATCTCCATTTATTTTTGCGATATTATTATTATTATTATTATTTTGTAGTTGTTGTAGATGTTTTGTAGTTGTTAGAGCTATTTGCTTAATGCTGGCAAGGGAAGAACTCCATTTCTGTAGAAAGTGAAAGAAAAATAGCAATTATACCTTTTTGTTGCCATTTTCCCATAAAAACTGAAAAAAATAAAATACGTGCTATTTTGAAAAAATATAATTGAAGGATTGGGTAAAAAATTAATGGGGAAAAAATGGCCATAATTTTTTTTTTCAAAAAAAAAATTATGGCCATTTTTTTTTCCACATTCTGACCAGAAAATCAAAGTTCTAACATTTTACGAACGCTCTTTCATCTTCACCTAACACTTCGTTTATAATGACTGTTTCATAATAATGGAAGCCATCAGTCCATCAGAAGAAAATGATCCATTCCAAAGGTATACGTTCGATTAACTCGGATAATCGGGACTCTACTGTATCTATATTTATATACATATATTTTCTTGTCATCGGGGGCGACACTAAATTCTGAAAAAGCAGAATTCCTGTTTTCTAGTTCATTATTATTTGTTTGTTTGAATGCCGCATGTAATTTTACGTATATGAACCCGAATAAAATCTTTATTTTTCTTTTTTTTTAATACCGGAGGGGATTATGATATATGGATTGAAAAGTAACAGTTTGGCTATTGGACATAAATCGTTGAATGCATAAGAGAAGTATGTAGAACACTTTTTATGTCATTCTCGATGGTCAAAGTAAAATAATATTATTTAAACAATTACATTTCTTTTTCTTCTCTTTAAGGTTTATTACATACGGTGAATGCTGTTATACCTACATTTTTTTCATTTTCATTTGAAGGTCCGACGTTGCTGTTTATATTTGGAAACCAAAATGAGGTAACCATATATTTATGGATACATCAAGCCGATATGCACTTTAGAAATAAATGTGTACGTTAATAAAACTAAACTTACGACGTAAAATTTACTCTATTTTCGCAAAACAGTACCTGTGTTTATATGTGTTTATCGGCTTAATGGAAGTATATAATGTGTATCCCTTGAAAAAGTCAAACAAGATGTAAATAGAAAATGTTACTGATTAACCCGAAAAGGTGTGTTTTTTCAAACATATAAATTTTGCACTTTACACAAATATATGTGTCTTTTGCATATTAGCCAAAAATATGTGCTTCAATATTACACGGATATATGCATAACAGAATATTGCGCATAAAAATGTGTAAGACTTTCACTCCGCTATATGCGTAAGAACACAATATTACATAGGAAAATTTTTAACTGACACACAAGTCGAATATTTGATAATTTACACGCAACTTTACACATATAGATAATTCGTTTTTTTATTATCAGTATACCTGTTTTAATGCATAGGATTACGTATTTATTTTTTAGAGTGTATGCTTATATGAATGTATATGTTTGTAGGTATAGCAGAATAAAATTACTTATTTGATACCGTAAAATGGTATCTATGTTCTTGCATGCTGTCACCGAAATCTCAAGAGTGTAAGAATGATTCTTGTAGTTTGTGAAATAGGTGCCAGGTGTGTTTGGTAAAACTTTTATTTATCAATCTACGATTAAGTTTGAAAAGAATGTAATGATGATATTTATGTATTATGTGTTACTAAAAAATTTTTTTTACATAAAAGAAAGTCGTATATATCATTGGTGTGGATTCAAAAATTGAAATCAAGATTCATGAAGAATTTCAGATTGTAATTTATTGTAACTACCACCTCCACATTTTGGTCTTACATAGCACCGATGTGATATGATAATATCACAATTGATGAATAGATTTAATTTCGACAAAATACGGTGTTATTCACAATAACTTAGTTATGCTATATCAAAAATCTCGTCTTATATTTGTTAAGTGCATTCCTAAAGGAAGATAAAAATTGATTTCCTTACTAAATTAAAAATAATATTTTGACGTCGCTTATGACTATGTCTTAAAATCATCAATTTATAATGGAATAATACATATGTTTTCCTGGAAACGCTTTCATTATAATATCTTCTTCCATATATTTGTGTATTACGTTTACGTGTCTTCTTCGTTCGTCTGTGTCGGTGGGTTGTATGCGTAAAAATAATTGGGTTCCATTTATTTCTTTATTGTTTTTTATTGGTGGTTTGTCTTCAAATGCCTAAATATTTAATATTGCAAGTTAATAGAATAGTCATCTTATTGTGCAGTTCTAAAAGTTAAAGTTGTTTTAAATATACGAATAACATTCTGTTAATAAAAATATATATTATAAGAAAATTCATATATTGTTTATCCTTAAGTACATCAGTGTCAAGTAGAATTGGGATGAAATTCAGGAAACTTTAAATGACTCTATTGACACGTTTTATAATTTATGACACTGTGTGTATTGTTGTACAGTGCTTGTAAATCTTTATAATTGGCGTTTTTATGTAACTATAATTTTGTTCTGATGCTTTTTTTGTTGTTGTTATGTTAACTATAAACATTATATCCACATTTACAAAAAGTAAAAAAAAAAAGCACAGTAATAGTCCAGAACTAAAAATATTAAAAATAAATACTATGAATTCGCAACGTAAATGAATACTAAGAGAGCATTATAGTTGCACATAAAAACTTTCAAGTCAACGTTAACTATATGTGAGCATTATTTTAAAATTACATTTCATTTTTTGGCGTAAGGTAGATGAGGTTTATCTCTGAAAGGGCCATTTTCTGTTAACTGTTGAGTTTGATTGTAGTTTTTTTGTCAGAAAATGTTCACTTTCATAACGTTTCATAATGTGAAAGTTAAAGTGATTTCATACAAAAAAAAACTGAAACCAGAATCAAGAACTACAAATATAAAACTTTAAACAGCGATACGAATTAAACTTATGGAAAAATAATAATTTAAAAATAATAAAATTCAATTATATATTGTATAAAGAATGCACTCTATAGATTTAACTTTAGCGTGTGAGTGTCTAGTGTAAGTCATTAATGCAGAAACTAAAAAATGTTTTACAAAACATTAAAGAAAGAATTTTTAATCAGAGAACTTGATACTCTTACTTCTTATACTGCAAATCAGGTGCCCTTTTATTACACAGTTGATAAGGAGAGTTTGCGGAATGATTCAGAATCTGCAAACGGCGCACAGAGTGGTATGTAGTTTTAAAAACTCGCCAAAATTATTTTAAACATTTTATGTATTCTGTAGTAAAACAAAGTTGTAACCATTCGTAAAACAATGTATCATGTAGAAACAATGTTTGACTATTCCTAGCATATAGTTGTTAGTTACATGGCAGTTACAAGGCAAAAAAGTAGAAGACTTGGCCAACATTTTACTACAATCTATTTTACGTTGTTTATTAATTACTAAAATATTGAAAATGTTTGCGTTACAGTAAAAGGGGTTTTTTTTATGTTTTTTATTGAGAATTATTGTTCATTATTGATTTTATTGTTGAAATGTATCACAATCCCACTTGAAGATGACTAATATTCAAAATATTTAATATACTTACATTTCTTAATATAATTCAGATTGAAATAAATAAAGTGTTTGTGTTTTTCAAATATGAAACTCTCAATGGATTTTGTTTATATCATCAAAATTTTAAAAAAAGTACATACTATATAAATGTATAACTGTATTTATATACATGAAAATATATACGTTTCTCCTTATAAACCGATATAGATTTTTAAAATTGACATTTTGGACACAATGTCATTTAACAATATTTTGGTTCTTTGTTTCGCAGTTTTTATGGAACTAACATCACTTGAAGTGACGTCACACAATTCTAAAAATGTTTACAGATTGACAGTTTTAAACTATTAATACCCAGTGGCATATTTTTAGATCGCTAGACTTAGTGGAAAGAAATCGCTCTTCACAAAAATAAATATGAAGATAAATATATATTTCTTTCACGAGAGAAATTCCTTAATGATGTGAGATAAAAATTACTCTTCTTTAAAAAGTGGTGGGAAATCCAAAATTTAAATTTTAACTAAGAAAATAATTCGGGCATTAAGTGGTCTTGTACTTTTTTGATTTTTCGAAGACGTTTGAATTTATTCACAATGTGTCATCTTCAATTACAAATATTTGGCTGCAGATGCGAAGTGACCACTACGACCTAAAGTAACGTAATGATGACGTCACTCCCACCATTCTTGCTACACGGGTAGACAAGGAACGGAATGAAAGTCTAGTTTTATTGGAAAATAAATTACAAAGGATATCCAATAGGATTATGCACCTTGAAAGAAATTTTGTTGAACCAAATCTAGTTCAGAAATTTGCTTTCACAGAATTTTAAAACTGAGCATATGACTGGGGTTCTATTTTTTATTACTTAATATGCAAGGAATATATCATTCACACCAAAACAAAGAATATTTAAATTTTTATTAACATATAACTAAAGAAATGAAAAAAAAATGCTTTCCATCTATTTAAATATAAAGATAATTTTCAAACTTTGTTATTATGCTTCCTTTAATAATTTAGCATGTCACTGCACATATATTAATTTCAAATATCTATTAAAAAGTATAAAAATACATAATATGTACTATATGTATGCTAATACTATCTTTAAAAACACAAGAATGAATAGAAGAAAACGGCAAATTGTTTTTCTGGAGGTACACAAATTGGTGTACCGTCTATGTGTATCTACCAACACTACGACCGTGTTGTTTTTAAACTCTTATTTTGTTACAATTTTGCATTTCATTGAAATTACTTCCCTAAACTGATAAAGTATTTTAACAATTTTGACACTTTTAGAATCTAGTATATTCTGATTCAGAATATGTATATTATACGTAATATTATATGTGAAACATTCCTATTGATTAAAACATGTAGTCGTAATAAACTTTTATTATTTTTTGCAACATGTATATGTATATATATATATTTGAGGGAGGGAGAAGGTTATGAAGTAATGTGTTAAGAATATTTTAAAAAATGTTATTTTTAAAAAATCTTACAATATGGATGGAATTATTTAACAGAGTGAATTTTAAATTCACATTATGCAATGCATAAATACTTCAGAATTAGTTTTACATTACAAAGATAATCTCAGTTATCCACATAAAGTCGACTGCATTTATGCTAATTACCATCAAAAGATTCTCAACCACTTTGTATCCATCAAGGGAACTTAAGGAGGTCGAAACATGTCATATTGCATTTAATAATAATGAAAGGATAAGTATGTCTTGTTAAAGAAGTTTGTCTTCTTTGCGCTTGGAAACATTAAATCTGGATTCATTTTCTACATAAATATTTATAAATATTATTTATTCTCATTCTGAACGTATATGTTATATGTAATATTTTATGGGAAATATACAGTAGCCTCCCGCTTAACCGGCCTAAACGGGACCGAGGGTTAGACGGTTAAGAGAAAAATCGTTTAAACTGGTGAAGTAAAAGGATAAATAATAAACAAGTAACTGCATAATTAATTAATTAAATGCGTAAGATACATTTAGTTTTTTAATTTGTGTTGTTTAAAAAACTAGATATTTTTATATTTTGTGAAATGAATACTAAAAAATTTAGTGAATTGAAAGAAAAATTATCACTAATAACAAATAATGAAAAATATTAAATGCAAATTACACTCATGAAAATCGTCGAGTCACCTACTGTTATAAGAAGTTGAAATTAGTTGAAATTAGTCTAAATTTGAATTAATCAACAATAAAGAAATCAGTGACCTTCTTCTGTTGAAGATATGATGCCCGACATTTTGCCGGATAATCTCTCCATCTCTTGAACATCATACGTTCAACCGAGGAAGATGTTATCCGCTGCTCAAAATAGCGTATCGCCTACTCTAAGGCTTTTACCCCTCCCGTATAATGAATTTTAGCTGTGTCAACTTCAACTGGATCATCATCAAGATCGTTTTCGTATTGAACAACATCAGTTACAGTCCTAATTATATCCACGTCATGCAATGTTTCATGCTTGAGATATTTATCAGACTCAAACAACGCTTTATACTATGGTGATCTGTTCGCATCCCGCAAGCTTTTAAATGTTTGTACAAAAAAGTTTGCAGATAGATCTGGATCATATTAAGTTCTTTCAGTTTTCTCAGGTCAGCCTATAATTCAGAATGTTCCTGAGTAAGGATTTTTCTCCAAGACTTTATTAGTGTTGATTCAGAGATCTCAGCCCACGCTGCTGCTGCCAGGTAGAAACATCTTTTATACAAATAGAATTCAGAGAATCTATAAGGCAAATTGATATAATCTTCCAAGCTCAAATAAATTAATAGCTTTCTTCTCTATATTCTTTTGAAAATTTCTATAATGCTTTGATCCATTGGCTTTACGAGTAACGTTACATTTGTTGGAAGAAAGACTGCTTGGATTTGTCCATTTTTAAGTCCACCTTCACTTTGATGAGATGGTGCATTGTCTAGCAGAAAAAGAGCCTTTACCGGTAATTTTTTTTATTGTAAATACTTTGTGACAGACGGAACAAACTAAAAATGAAACCACTGTATGAATAAATCTTGGCTCATCCATGCAGTCCTCGAAGAGCGATAGTAAAAAGGAAGATATTTCATATTTAAGTTTTTAAATGTTTAGCTGATTTACCTATTTGCATGAATGATAGCTTATGTGTCCCAGTAGCATTGCTGAATAACGATAGAGTTACTCTGTGTTTGTATTTCTTGAATCTTGGTGCAGCAGATACATTCTCAGAGGCTAGAGTTCTGGAAGGTATATTTTGTTTTCAGACCAGTTCCATCTCCATTGTAAATCTGTTGTTCTTTTAAAATATTTTTTCCGTATTAGATTTTCGAGCATTTCTCTTGAAATATTGTTGTCTTTACTACGTCTGCAGATAGCTTTTCATCAGTTGGTGACCCGTTTCACCGTTAGTTGGTGAATCCCGTGCCGCTTCATTCATCCAAACCCCACTTGCTGTAAATGCATCACTTCCTCCCCTTATCTGATGCAGAATCATTTCTTTCTCCTTCAGTATCGGTCAACTAATTGGCTTTCCGTTCAACATATCAGTAATACATTATCTAATTTAACTTGTTTTGGATTTTTCAAAATGGATCGGGATATCAGCGTAGTTTTCGTAAGACTTAAACAAAATTCCTCAGTCTCTTCTCATTTTTTTTTCAATCGCCGACAGTACTTTCGCCAACACCAAATTCCAATGCAATTTCTTTTAAACGTTCACCTTTATCTATCTTATGTAAGGCATCTAATCGCTTCTGCATCGACACAACAATACTTTTTTCCCCGCAACTATCCATTTAAAGCAAAAATTTAAAACACCAGGAGTGAGGAAAAATGACTTTTCACAAGGAAACACACAGAACATGGAACCAAACCCGGTTACATTCTGCTCACTGAAAGGGGGGACGACCCTACTACCCTATTCATCTTCTCAAGGCCAGCTTCTTGCAGGGGTATTCCTCCAAAGTCACCCTTCCCGTCGAATGAGATAATCCTGTCCTTCTAGTTTCCTCTGCTGTGAAAGTCCATGTGTATCCATTTATAACTGAAACTGTCTTTTTTGAAATTTGCCTGATTTTGTTCAAAAAAACTTGGCTGGTTCAAAGGGGGTTACTGTTAAATGATTTTACATATTTAATTATATATCGACTCCTATTTTTTGAATGTTAAGAATATTTATATTAAAAAAATCAAGTCATAAGCATTAGTAAGTACATTATAATTGGCTTAATTGATTTGATAGTTTTAAAAAGATGTGACTTTTATTTAAAACGTTGTCTATGTATAAAACAAATTTTACA
The DNA here is from genome assembly GCA_963932465.1 of Maratus speciosus. Taxonomy (NCBI): domain Eukaryota; kingdom Metazoa; phylum Arthropoda; class Arachnida; order Araneae; family Salticidae; genus Maratus; species Maratus speciosus. Next base: position 372,503,921 of record OZ010788.1, on the reverse strand, counting down.
AAAAAATATTTCTGTTATAAGCAAATACATATAATGATAAAAAATAGTTCACAAAGACTGTGTATGATTACATGTCATTTCGTTTTTGCTGTTCCTTATCCATCAAAAGGGCACCAGATTTCCCCCAAAAAAATCTTCGGTTAGAATTATATCCCCAACGATAATTTTTATATCTCGCAATAATGTTTCTTATCTCTTGTATTGCTTCTCAACTTTTAGAATATTAACGATATCTGTATTTTTTCTTTTGCTGGAAGTAGAACAACATTATGGGTGACTGATTGTCTGAACTGTTTTTTCCTGAGTGTAACGATTAAAAAATCTTTATATACGGATATTGTAACTGAAGTAGCAGCTCGTTGGAATGTTAACCATGGATCATAGATTAGATTCATGTCCCGAACATTTTCCATGCATTGTGAATTACTTATTACTTACAATCACTTATTGAATAAATACTTACAGTGGTGACAAAAATTCTGAAAACTTTTTGAAATTTATAGGTATTTCAAATTTAAATGCCCATAAAAACTGTTAAACTTTAAGAAATTTCAATGATTCAGATATCAAATGAGAGAAATTTTAATTATATCAAAAACAAAATAAACAGAGGCCAAATGTTTGCATTACAAGAAAAACTTCGATACTTTTAGCCAGACAAAAATGGGTTGGGAGGGGATAAGATCCGTTATATTCGAGGAACAAATTTGAGTAATAACTATATCAAACCAATCTAAATCATCGTTTTAAAATTTTACCTTTTGAACTTTTAAGTCCATCGTAGTGGAGATTGCTTTGAGGCCTTTAGTATCTATGACTTTCACCTTGAATGATGCTTATTTATATACAGAAACATGGCATTAATAAAACATAAAATATTTTATATCTTCCAATAAATAACTTTCAAACACACAATTACATCCATGCCTTATCTGGTAATTGAGCCCGAGCACTCAGCTTGGCAGTAGCCACCGCTTACTGAAAATCGTCTTTATGTGCACCAATGATCATTTGTTGTTTACGGAGAGGGGGAAAGTATACAAAAGTGGTAAAGGTCCGTTTGGTCGTTTTATTTTGCAGTATAAAGCTTGTTAATGAAGTGCAGATACGCTTGGATATGGGTGTGCACTATTTATTGCTAAAATAATATAAAAAAAAATAAAACAAGTTCCGATGAGGCAAAGTGGTGACTGGTCACCCAGAAATATATCCAAGATTTCTGTACGGCGTTGAATAGGCTTCCATATGCAGCGATCAGTGTTGGGCGTAATCGATTATTTTGTAAACAGGTTAATAATCATGATAAGAGCAAACCTGATTTCAATTGAGCATGATTACTTTCAATTGCTCTGTATTCATAAAACTTTTAATCATTGCTACTAGTTAATTATCCGCCATGATTAAAGCAATTCATTAATCAGGATTACGTAGATTACAACCCGTAAGGCATGGTGACGTTACGGCGACGTCGTTGTGAAGTCACACTGTGACTTTGTGACCGTCGATGTGACGTCACGTGACGTCGATGTGAAGTCACAGTGACTAGAATGTGAGGTCGTTATGGCCGTTTTAGAGCTCATTTGTGACGTCACATTGTGACCAATTTGTGAAGTCACGGTGTGACCAATTTGTGAAATATGTGTCATTTGTGACGAAATTGTCATTAACACTGTGATGATTCTGTGACGACAGTGACAATGTTGTGAAGTCACATTTTGACAATTTTGTGAAAATTGTGTAATTTGTGACGATTTTGTCATTATTTTTGTGACGAATATGTGACTACAATGACAATGTTGTGACAGCGTTAAGATGCAATACATTTATTGAAAAATGAAATCGCTGTTCGAGTTCAATCAATGAACTATGACAATGGAGGCAGGAGTGATTATGAGTAAAAGAAAATTCTGAAGTTCGCAGAAAAATTTCAGAATGTTTTTTTCACGATACTTTGTCGAAATTTACGTTTTTTTCTAAATCCTTCGGTGAAATTCACCTTATTTGTACGATTTATTGACAAAATGTCATGTTTTTTCAGTATCATTTGACGAAATTCGCTTTTTTTTCGCTATGCTTTAACAAAATTTGCTTTTTTTCACTATGCTTTGACGAAATTTACGTTTTTCTTCAATCTCTTGACGAAATTGTGATTCTTAGATGAAATTCACGCTTTTGTCCATGACCATTTGAAGAAATTTAGATTTTTTCGCGATCGTTTGACAAAATTCGCCTTTTTGCGCGATTTATTTACAAAATTTCGCCTTTTATGCGGTCCATTGATGAAATTCACGTTTTTTCTACAATCTTTTGACAAAATTTGCTATTCTTTGATGAAATTCGCTTTTTTCCCACGATTTTTTGACGAAATTTGCCTTTTTTCGCAATCTTTTGACGAAATTCACGTTTTCCTTGAATCTCTTGACGAAATTGCGATTCTTAGATGAAATTCACGTTTTTTTCAACTACCTTTTGCAGAAATTTAAATTTTTTTTCGCGATCGTTTGACAAAATTCGCCTTATTTGCGCGATTTATTTTAAAAATTTCGCCTTTTATGCGGTCCATTGACGAAATTCGCGTTTTTTCTACAAAATTTTGACAAAATTTGCTATTCTTAGATGAAATTCGCTTTTTTTCTATGATCTTTTGACGAAATTTGCATTTTTTCGTGATCCTTTTACGAAATTCACCTTTAACCAATCTATTCTTTCTTTTCTATAAACATTATAGCAAGTATAAAAAACTTTTGAGAGTAAAAGAATAATTAGGTAATATTTTCTCATTCTGCTTTTGCAATAATAAATTTACAGCAAATTGGAGCTAAAGAAGAAGGAAAGAATGATATCTGCTCAACAACTACAGTATTTACTCGCGTAATAGTCGCACTTTTTTTGCCAATTTTTCATTCTGAAAGTCTAAGTGCGACTATTATGCGGGGAAATCTACTACACAATATTGTACACTCTAATGCTAAAACATTACTGGTATATAAAAAAAAAAAAAACATTATAATAAAGTTAGTAACTTATCAAATGTTTCCAATCTATGTGCTGTTTATTAAATACCATTTTTCTTTTTATGGTAATATTTTTATAGACGTAAAATTTACAAATAATCTTTGTTAAAATTTTGACAAAAAATTCTCATAATAAATCACTTTCACTGAAGGTATCAGTACCACTATTGTAATATGAATCGGTGTATGAAGAATCTCCGTCATTCCATAAAATGTCATCTTCACTTCTGTCCAAAGCGTCGGAGATTAATAGTATTATTCCTTTGTACAAATGCAAGATGAGCTGCAAACCATATTTGCTTGTTTTGTTATTTGTGCCACTAACTAAATTATATTTATTTGCTGTTTTTATTAATTCTGAAATTACTTACTGTTCCATCTAGGCCATTTTTTAAAGTTGCAGCACCCTGCTCTTTTTAAAATGGGCGAAATACATACTTTTTAAAAAAAAAAAATGAAATTCTCCTTTAGTTGCAATCGGAGATTTCTAGTAAAAAACTTCCCCATACCACAGTATTTCTAAATCAGTGTGCCCAAGACCTTGCAAAAATTATAGAACTTTATTTCTTTAGAAAATACAAGATATTGTTAAATCATGTCGTTATTTAATTGTATTTTTCAATTTGTAATTCATAAAATCCTTAAAAATTAATGTCACTTTATTTATCATATTAACAAATTATATACTTTTTTCTTATAACATTACTAAACACATTACTAATATTACATTTACTCATGAAGCTCTGTCATCATGCTCTGATTTTACTGAACTAGCACCTCTTTTTAATACATTTGACTAAAAACACCAAAAAGCATTTTTATATGAAAAATATCAATTATTTATTCAAATAAAGTTTTGAAATTCAATAGCGATACTTTCATATTAGTAACATTCCAAGAGTTTATAGTCGAAGAAATCGCCAAAGATTTTGCTACCTACAGCAGTTTCTTTTTTTTTTCTATTTCTTTTTTTTTTTTTTTATATATAAATTCTAATAGTTTTAGTAGTTTAAGCGAGCTGTTCGATTTCATGTTTATTAAATTTGTTTTATTTATGTACAATTTTTGATGAAGTTTTTAATTTACTATAAAGGTTTTAGAATAACGTGTGGTGAAAATTTTATATATACAGTCTGTTACAAATGCATGTAACCATATTTACTATTAACTTTTACATGACGCAGTAAAATAAAAAAAAATGAAAATAATATAAAATAGTTAGCTATTTTTATGTGAATAATGTATAAAAATTCAAACCATAAGCACAAAATAAAAACACACATTGATTCATTATTACTATTATTATTTTATTTACAGGGATTAGATAATTACAAATAACAAGCCCCCTTTAACCCACATTGTACCGCTGTCCTATAAATAGGACAGCTAATAAAACATTTTTTTAAATAAAATTGGTAAGGATTTTTTGGATGCATTTTGTTATGACGTCTTTAAAATACATAAAAATATAACATATAAACAACAACAACAAAAAAAAAAACAAGTAACCAATTAAAATTTAATTGAAAAAAATCTATTTAAAAAATTCTTTAAGAATTGTGATCTTATAATCTAGAATTTTACCGTTATTATTATCTTTTTATTGGAGAAATCATAGAGTATTTTTGTACAACAGAAACAGTTTTTTAAAGTAAAATAAAATATTTGCTCATAAAATTATTTTATGTATGCATTTTATATGTCCTTACTATGTGTCCTACTAATATGTCCTGTTTAACCCTCCGTCTACCAGACGGGTCCATTGGACCCGACAGGTACATACAAAATATTCATTCAAACCAGAAATTTCTTGAAAATAAACTAAGTATATAAACCAGACAAAAATATGGTAAATAAATAAGTTAAATAGTTTTAAATAAAAATTCTGGTGTAGAACGTTTTATTAAAACTTGAATAAAATTCCCGGTAGATCTAGGGTTAAAGGACAACTAGTTACTTAAAAAATTAAAAACTTTTTTTTCAAAATTTTGCTAGTATCTACTTAATTACACAATATTAATGATGTAATTGAAGTTTTAAAATTTTTCAAAAATATTTAATCGGTGTGCTTCAATATGGGTTAATCAGTCTGTTTTCTAATAAAGTGTATAGTATAACTATTTTGAAGTTTATGCGTATAAAATCATTCAAGAGGTAAAATATTAAAAGTATCCAGAAAAAAAAATAATGAAATATATTTTACATTTTAGCTTCCTTCATTCAAGTACATGGATATGTTTTTAATAATTAAAATATTTCAATAAAACCATATTTAAATCCTCACTGGGTTGCATAATTTCTATATTTATCAACAAATTGAGACACCTGTTTACGTTGAAAACTTTTCGTTCATAATGTTTAACTGAAAAGTTCTTACCAACTAAGGATATCTCTTTATAAATTTTTATAACTTTTGTCACATCTAATAATATTTATTGACACTGATTTTTCCCTCTTAATACTACATTTGCATGATATCCTTTAAATAGTACTTCTCCATTAAGTAAAAAAATTCTTATTTCTTTTAAATAGACTATCTTCTTTTCTTCTGAACATATATTAATTTTTAAATAAAAATATGCAACGCAAATTGCTTGAGACTATCAAAAAATTTTATTCCATAAAAAGGCCTTTTTATTTAGTACGTTAAATACATTTAAATATTTGGTAATTATGTTAAACTTTGATTATAATATTTTTATATGTCATTTTAAAGTTTGAGAAAATATGTGATTTTATCCTATAATATTTAAAAAAAAAAAACAAATCTGATTAAAATAAATTTATATAATTGATTTTAATCATCTGATTAAAATTGTTGATAGACAGTTATTTATTTCAAAAAACTAAATATTAAATCTACCAAACTTTATTAGGTTAATGAAATGTCTATATACTAAAATCGTTATAATTTAAAGAAAAGCAAACTCTAGAATAAAATATTTTCCATACCTTTGTTTCCCCTTAACGTCGTTCTTTAAATTCCGATGTAATCCATGTTTTAGGAAGAACAAATTTTGGAAGTAGAAAATATGTGTTCAATAATACATACAACAGCAATGATGGGAATCATTTAAACCACACCAAAGCTGGTGTAAATATCTCAAACTCATACTTTTGTCTAAAGTATTATCTTGGGATGATTATTCCTATGAATTTTTTAGGTTAAATGTTTATATCTGACAGACTGCATGTTCATAACGCTACCTATTGTCCAACAAAAAACTCCATCTGCCTGTTCTAAAGATTAAACGCAGTATAGTTTTATCGTCTGCGGTTTTTAGCGCTGTTTTGTTTATGAAAGCAAGAACAGATGGCTTTTCCGTTCTTATAAATTTATATGACATAAAGCATACTTCCAATTAAAATTTCTCGTTTCTAGAATTTTTTGATGCATTTAACTTTTTTTTATGTGTTTCAAAATAGTTCAAGTTTTAAGTTTTGTAAAGCTACTGTCGAATATGACAATAATTAAACTAATATTGGGAGTGTAACAATTTAAAGAATGTTTAAATTTTTAGAGTATTTAAAATTCATTTTAATATGCAAGGTGCAAGGTCTTTTGAAAATAGAAAATTAAAGTTTATATTATAGGTAGTAAATGCAACATAAAAAAGAAATAAAATAACTGGAGAAATAATGTTTTTAGTGGGGGAGTGGGGGTGGGGGGGGATCAGGCAATTGTCATTTTTTTTCTATTTTAATTTCCTGTAGAATAAAACATCTTGTAAGATAACAGTATTTTTCAAAATAAATTTCCAGAAACGAAAAAAATATAAATAAATATGAATAATTAATTACGTCACGTGTTTTGCATATATATTTTATATTTTATTTTATATTCGGAAAAAGTTAAATTTATTTAAAAAGTGTGACACAAGTAGCCAAATTTATTTTTTAAGAATTACTACTAAAAATAACTAAACACTAGCAGAAAAGTTTATTACTGAAAATATGCAAGTGTTTTTATTTATATAATAAAACATTGCTTTATTGCAAAACTCCGTCCCTTCCCATACCCACACACAAACAAATCTTTGCTTTCTCCACCTGTATATTAATTTCTGCCATTTTCGCTGATGAGAATAATTTATAGATAACAAACCAATTTCCCGGATTATAGAATACAAGGTAAAAACATTTTTTTATTATTGAAATCTCTACAATTAATACATTTTTCTACATTGACCACTAATAACCCCAAAAAAACATTTCTATAAGAAAAATATCAATTATGTATTCAAATAAAGTTTTAAAATTCAATAGCGATACTTTCATATTAGCAACATTCCAAGAGCTAATAGTCGAAAAAATCGCCAAATATTTTACTATTTACAACAGTTTTTTTAATTCAAATAGTTTTAATAATCTAAGCGAGTAGTTAGATTACGTGTCTATTATATTTGTGTTTTATTTATGTACATTTTTTGATGAAGTTTTTAATTTTGTTGTGGAATATTAGCCGGAAACAAACACTGAATTATTTTTAATGTTTGAAGTGGGAAGTTTTAATCTTAACATATGTTTTGTCACACTGTGAGTTTACAACATGGTAGGGTTTTTTGTCACATAATGAGACGTACGTTACATGTAGTGTCATAACAATGACGTCACAATTTTTTTAAAATTGACAGAAAAATATTTTTTACGGTAAATAACATGTTTTAAAGAATTTTTGTAATTTTTAAAAGTTTTCTAAGAAGTTCACATATCAGTCACAATGTGTCGTCGCTTAGTGGTGGCATTTTGGTCACAGTTGTGACGTGACCACAGTGACTTACAGTGACGTCACAATGACGTCACTGTGACCATGCATGCTATGAGGGAAGAACGTGAAATGAAAATTTGTGAATACATTTTAGTTACTATTTCTTATAATACTGACTATGAAGGGTATGCGCTTGTTTAAAGATTCACGTACTAGATTTATACATCAAATAAATATTTTTTGCAATGACGTTGAGCCGACCTGACCGAGAAACAGTGCGATTCATTTTTTAAATGAAAAGCAGCTACATAAATAGATATAGGGGGGCAAAAATAAATATACCATGGACGGAAGGTGCGTGAGGACAAGCGATGTACAGAACCAGAACTATATCTATATTTCGCAGCGATGGGAAAAAATGTTAGATGTCCCTACAGGGAAGAGGTTCGCATTTAACGACAAGACAGAAACCTACAAGTGTTAGATCTCGGCATGTATGTCGGAAGATACTGCACCTTCATGCCATAGAGGACAAAATGGACGGCAGAAATTACATTGCCATTATCCCACATCAACAATTTCTTAATTCTATCAAAAATCCTTTTCCAGATATTTTTTTTTCTTTTTACGTGCGTTCGTAATTATATAAGTACGTAGCACCTATAATCGTCGTTCGGTTTGTCTGTCTGTCTGTCTGTCCGTCCGCATATAACAGAGCAAAAAATACCCAACCGAATGGTCTGAAATTTTAAACATATAATTGTGACAAAATTTTGTCGAGTCATTTCAAATTGTATGAAAATCGGATGTACAGTTTAGTTACAGAGAGAGTCAAAATTTTTCCGCTACATTACGGCCAATGGGAAAAAAATATTGCAAGTGCATTTTAATGATGTTACAGAATTCCGAATGGTCTGAAATTTTCAATATATAATTGTTGCAAAATTTTGTCGAATCATTTCATATTTTATGACAATCGGATGTATAGTTTAATTATAGGTATAGTCAAAATTTTCCGTTACATTACGGCCAATGGAAAAAAAATATCTCAATTGCATTTTAATGATGTTACAGGCTTTCGAACAGAATGAAATTGATATGCACTTATGACGTGCACGAAAATATACATTCAGAACAATATGCTGTGCGAAAAATATTTATAAAATAAGTTACAGTACGAACGCACCTCATTTGCCACGTTTGACGAGCAAATTCAAACTTGATTTTTCACCTGGAGTATTCATTTCCATGCCACACTACCCGGATATGCAAACAGTCGTTAACGGACAATAAAGTACAGGTTCTGTAATTGCCAGGCAAAATAAAAATTTTAACACGACAGAAACATTTTTCGTTCGGTTTGAAATGACTGTTAAATCTGAGGCGTCAATCTAATACGAATGAATTAATTGAAGACATAAATGTCTCATGATATCACATAAAAGAGAAAACAAAGGTATAAACTTTAGTCGGATTAATGCCAGACTGTTGTGCTTCAGTTGAAAAATAAAACCTACACAACAAAATACTTATACGACAGTGACATCGTAAGATTTTTACACTAAGTGTTGTTTTCATAGCATAACTTGTTTTTTTAATGCAAATAACCGAACTCTGTTTATTTTACTGAATTCAGATTTAAATTTCATTTCGTTTGATATATGAATAATCGTGCTGCTGAAACTTAACACTTTGATTAAGCATTCAATGTGGAAAACCATTCAAATTTCAAAATTTTACTGCGTTTTTTTGGAGCAATGTATAGTTGAGACAAAAATAATACCATAATTACATATTCAACAGTTAAAACGTAATTTTATTTGAGTTTCTCAGCTGCAAACATTCGTTAAATTAATTAAACATGGCTGTGTTTGACCTTAAAAAAGTGATATTCAACGAAATGCTGATATGACAGTGACATCGTAAGTAGGGATTTTCACCCTAAGTGTTGTTTGAATAGCATAACTTCCTTTTAATTGCAAAGAGTTTATCGATGCTTTTTTTCAGAATTATTATTTTTTTATTTGTATCATCGAATTTATATGAGTAATTGTACCGTGTATGATAAACAGTTTAAATAGACGTTCAAGATTTAAAAACATTCAAATTTCAAAGAGTGGACGCAATTTTTTACACTACTGTGTTGTTTTTACACTACTGTGTGGAAAAAACAATAGCGAAAATACATATTTAACAGTTATGAAGTCCCTTGGTCTGAGTTTCTGCGCTGCATGATATTACAGAATATATATTTTTGAAAACCGGTGTTTTGGTTAATTAGTGCCAAATAGTCGTGCAGGATAACTCAGTTGATATATTTGTACATGTTAACTCCAAGGTTCTATGTACAGTTGGCTCCGGTAATTTTGTATAACTATTGACAATAAGAAATTATTATATTAGTGAACTGGTAAGTGTTCTCAAATATTTACTCTGTAACCCGTTGGTGCTTTATATGTGATCATCTATTCTATTAAATCCATCCAAACTGCGTAAATCATGGTAGAATACTGAAAGATATCTTATAAAAAATGAAAATATGTACAAATGTACTGGTTTCATACATAATGTATTAAAGGGTGTCTGCTAAAAACACTTTAAAATGTTTTTTAAAAAATGCCTTTACTTGCAATGCAGTATTTTTCGAAATATTCTTATATAAGTGTTTCTTGTAATTAAATTTCAGTCTTTTTGCTAGTTTAAATTCACATAGTAAATGGACTGTGCCAGTTTACTAACAAAGATAGGTTAAATATAACCAGACAAAGACATATTGAATGAAGTCTAGACTGACAAAGATACATTTAAGCATTTAAAATTTTTGAACCTAAATACATTCTGCTTGCAGATTTTTAAAAGATATTTCAAAATTAGAAAATACAAATGAAACATGGCTGGATTCCAATGTATTGCATGAGAGAATACTGTTAGTTATTTAACATTAAAATGAATCACTGACTTTGAGGTCATGTTTAAAATTTTAAAGACTTATTATTGTCTTAAAGTCTTAATATATCATTTTTATGTAATTTTACTTAATGAGATTCTCTTATTTGTATTCAATTTTTTTATTTCCTAAACCGAAAAAAATAGTTTATTTTAATGAAACAATAACCTTAAAAAAGCACCATATGTATTTAAAAACCTGTAAGTATATTAAAATGCTATAAAGTGGTGTACAGAACTGCGACAATTTACAATAAAATAGCTGATTCTAAAGTACATTTTTCTCGCGAATTTCATTTTCATTAATTTTTAAATAATTTTGTCTATGGTTAAACGATAAATTAAACAGATTATAAGAAAAAAAAAGCGTAATAGTAACACGATTTCGGAAAGAAAAAAAATTGTTCGATTTTTAAGTATGTTTATTAGAGAAGGATTTTCAATGAAATCAAAGTGATCAATATATATATATATAGTCAATATATATATATATATATATATATATATATATATATATATATATATATATATCACATTATGTTTTAAATGCGTTTGTCAGACCCAGAATCCTGCACCCTAAATAAACTAAGTATAACCATAAAACATCCAAGAAATTTAAACAGATATAACCTGAACAAGAAAAAACAAACAAAAGGCTGTGGCCTCTTCAGCGGTGGGCATTTTAGAAAGCACAGCAATGTTTCAGATTAATTACAATTTACAACAAACTATTATTCAGTAGTGGCAGTGGGTTTCGGCCAGAGTGTCGCAAAGCATAAATCAAATGCATAAAAACAATTGAAAGCATATAGCGAACTATCCCCCACCGGACCCGACGCCACAATAAACAGTGCATCTCGAAGATACAACTGATTCAGAACGTATATGTAATGTATACTGAAACAATAAAATTATTTACATTACAATTTAACATTAATATTACATTAAAATTTATCAGTATACATTACATATACGTTCTGAATCAGTTGTATCTTCGAGATGCACTGTTTATTGTGGCGTCGGGTCCGGTGGGGGATAGTTCGCTATATGCTTTCAATTGTTTTTATGCATTTGATTTATGCTTTGCGACACTCTGGCCGAAACCCACTGCCACTACTGAATAATAGTTTGTTGTAAATTGTAATTAATCTGAAACATTGCTGTGCTTTCTAAAATGCCCACCGCTGAAGAGGCCACAGCCTTTTGTTTGTTTTTTCTTGTTCAGGTTATATCTGTTTAAATTTCTTGGATGTTTTATGGTTATACTTAGTTTATTTATGGTGCAGGATTCTGGGTCTGACAAACGCATTTAAAACATAATGTGCTATATATAATCTGTGTGGTTTTATGCAGCGCTTATCGCATGGATTTTATTTTTATTTTTATATTTTACTTTTAGTTTTACTTTTGATTTTTTTTTAGCTTATATATATATATATATATATATATATATATATATATATATATATATATATATATATATATACACATATATATATATATATATATCAGTGGCGTGGCGTCCGGTCATCGCTGGATGCGGCGATGACCAAGCAATATTTTAAAACTCTTAATAAGCTTTTAAAACTCTACGATCCAGTTTTAGCAGAACATTTGGAGTTCATGTATAAGTGAAGGTAAGATTTAAAGTTTCTTTTTTGAACATTCAACCATTGAATTTTAGAGTTAATAATTTTTCACCACAAACTTAAATAATTGCGATGACCACCGAAAATTTTCACGCCACGCCACTGATATATATATATATATTGGCATTATAAAATGCTAAAAATGAAACTTAAAATCCATGTACGTAACAAAATTAATTTTTCATCGTATCATGAAAAATAAAACTAACAATTTACTTTTCTTTTAACGTACGTTATGAGCACCTCGGGCCCAGGGTTAAGTAAACGGAGTTCAGTACTGCAGGTCATGATCCTTCATGGACCGCGCAGTCGCAAGTTTAGATTTTATTGATGATATTTTGATAATCATAATATCATAACATGTAAAAAACATAGAAACTTCATTGCATAGCAGTCTTCATAAAATTGAGTATAGGAAACATTTTTGAGCATCGATTGACAGATATTTAATTTCAGTTACAAAACTAGTATTTCAAAAGATTAAAACTTCCTAACAATATTATTTTATTACTTTGATTAAAAACATCACTTTTTTTTTTAATTTCCGGTGAGTTTTTTTTTTTTTTTTTTTTTTTTTTTTTTTTTTTTTTTTTTTTTTTTTTTCAACGAGTGCATTCAAAACAAGCAATATCTCGAAAAACAACATTTATTTTACAGTAAATTTGATATATATATATATATATATATATATATATATATATATATTTTTAAGATTTCTGATTTCCTTTGCATCAAGAAACATTTCCTTTTACCCATTATAGAATATTTTGAAATCTAAAACATGTGTTCGCTGTTGTCCGCGATTTTTAGTTTACATAGATATGGTTCTACTGTATATTTGTTTTTGTATACAACAGATATGGAAGTTAAATGCGCAATAAATTTATGAGAGTGTCTCTAGATAAAATTTTCTGTTTGAAGAATTTTCCAATGCATTTTACATTTTCTTTTTATTAGTTAAAAAAAAAATGCAACTTAAAATGGATTGTAAAGTTTATTTTTTGTAAATAATAATAATAATAATAATAATAATAATAATTTATGTTTATTGGATAAAACATTGTTTTTTTTTAAAATATGTAAAAATAAATTTAATGGTAATTATGAACAACCCCCCCCCCCCCCCCTTTTAAGTAAAGTTTGTATCACACGTAATAAATACAAAATACCTTCATCGAGAATGGAAATTTTTTTCTTTGTCAAACTGTCATTCTTTTCATATTAATTTTCTGTTGAGTGAAGCTATTTCTAAAATAAATTTTTTTCAAAGTCATATCTCTAAAACTTATATTTCAAATACGAATAATTAATTACATCATGGGTTTTGTATGAATTTTTTTTTCGGAAAATGCTAATTTTATTTAAAAGTCTGAAAGAAAAAGAATTTGAAAAACATTGTGTTTAACTATTTAAAATAACTAACAGGAAAAAATATGACGTGAATGCAAATTATAAAGCAAGAAATGCATATATGACTAAACTCTGCAGACTCTTTCTACGTGCTCATTAAGAGCTGCAGACTCTGTAATAGAAAATTTTTAGTTTGAAATCACAGAAGTGTTTCGAATACCACTGTTCGGCAAAAAAAAAGAAAAGAAAAATGTCTCCCTGCAAAATAAATATGTAAAGTGCACAAATTTAATATTCCTAATTCTAAGTATGTTATCCAAATTCCTCCAGCACGAACCATTTTCCCCAGAAACACTTTTATAATAATAACAATCAATGAACGATTATTATATTAAATTGCAATGCTAGAAAATATTGAAATCATGAAAAAAGTATACTTTCACAGTCTTAGATATCAAACTGATAAAATATAGCATGAAAATATAGTTTGCTGATACTTGTACCGTGCATTTTCCTTTTTATGTCCTCCTCCTCTTTTCGTTTCCGAATTTACTATTTGCAATCCATTAATATATTTTCATTCCTTATGCCGCTGTATCTCAGGCGTGTTTAAAATAGGGGAGACTAGGGAGGGTTGACCCACTTTTTACAATTTTTTTTTTTTAAATATTGAACGTAAAATACAGTTTCAGATATCCTTTTATTCGTTATACAATCAGTTATCAAAATAAAACTGCTACATAAGTGTAACAAGAAATTTGAAAAAATGACTGATTTTAATTATGAGACGAGTCTCCCCACATATGAGAGGGCTGGCCCACTATATGGGAGGAGTGACCCACTTTGTTTTATATTGGAATATTTGTGAAGAGAAATAAAATCAGTTAAAAAAATGCAAAATAACTTTATGCTACATGCTTTAATTATGATAAAAAAATATTTTTCAAAATATGATGCTTAAACAAACCTGTTGAGACGCAATCACAAGCCAGAGGAGAAAAATTTTGTTTTAAACAGGAGTTTGTCTGAACATATATAATTGTACAGCAGAGAAAGTGAAATTTTAACATTAAAGGCAGTATTCTGTTAGAGGCAGGTTCCGTTTCATAATGTTTCATGTTATTATGTGCGGATTTAGGAGCCACTGTACCTCTTTTTTTTTGTCTCATTGTTCCATAGCTGCCAACTTTTACGCTTTCATGTTACTAGTAAAATTTTATAGTACATATTGTCTTATTTAATCTTCGAAATCTGATGATTAAACAAGGCAAAAATCTCTATTAAATTTTAGTGGTATCCAAAAAAAGCGTAAATGTTGGTGACTACGTTCTCCTATTTTTGTGACACTCGACCTGAAAACTCCAGTTGTCACATACTTTGTCTTCATCTCATTGTATTCACCCTGGTGAAATTTGTCTTCATACCTTCCTAAAGTTTTTCTATCGATGCTATGTGCTTTTGCAGCCGCCTGAGCACTTCACTTATCATTAACATTATATAAACCTTTAAGTAACAAAGTACTTTCACTACTAAAAAGTTGAAATAATTGATTGACACCAGAATTTACGAACAAATTTATTTGGAAATAAAAAAGGGCTATATTCACATACGTATTAAATGGAAAAGACTGTAGCAAAATTCCGGTGTCATTATGTCTTTTCGTAATTAAAAATAAGATGTTCTATAAACATACCACTGCATCTTTCCACTGCATCCTTTCTAGACTTTCCCAATGTTTCTATTTGCATATTGTAAGTAATATTTAAACGGAAAAAAGTTCCTATCAACTTTCCCATTTTCTAGCAATTTTTCACATTTTTCTTTAGTCAGTTTTAACACGTTTACTGCCACGCTACGAGTATACTTGTAGCTTTAATATTCGTGTCTTTAATTTATTACTTTCTCACCATTTTTCTAAAATTAACCCATTAAGCGCCGCTATATTAAGCACGTTAAATAAATAAAGTTTATTTATATATTTTATATATATAAGATGCCCCTATGATAAAGCAGTTGAAATTTATTTAATAACTGTAACCGTTTAGAATGTATAACATGTTCCCGTAGCGGGAGCGTATCCTGCCATAATGCAATTGCGATTAGAAAATTTAATAAAACTTCATTTTTAGGCATGATGCAAACATATAAACAATTACTAAAAATATATGGATTAAAAATTTAATATAAATATTCATAAATCATTTTCATTTAAATTTTTTAACGAATATTCAAAATATTAGAAATATAACGCCACTCTTTCTTTTTTATTATTTCCCTACACATTGTCTATGCAACTTGAAAAGATTAACTCAGATATAACATTATGTTGTAATAAACACTACACGCACATATGTATAAATTTGTTTTACACCTAGATTTCTGGCATATACTTATATTAGAATATAGTTTTTTTCATCGACACGTAACTGATATATATAACTCTATATATTCCTAAATGATGTTTTGAATTTTCTTTATTACCTGTTTCAAATAAAGTAGTTGTTTTACAAATGAAAATTGAGACATCTCTTATTTCAATATAATAAATGCTTTTCACGTTACTATTACCAAACATCGATTTTCAAATTATTTAAATATATATATATATTATCTCTTTAATAAGAGGCCTGCATATATTTAAAAATCGATCTACAACAGTATCACCGTTAGTACAATTAATATAACATGAAACAATTTAGAATTTTCGTAATTCTTTTTTTTCTTTTTTTATATTGTATATGAATCTACCTATGGATTTAAGCTTCAAAAGTAGCTGCCAACTACTACTGTATTATATCTTAATTTATGGTCAAATTTACTGTTACAACTACCAAAATTCTTTTTTAATGTTTTAGTAATAACTTACTTCCATGCAAAACGCAATCTTTCATTTTTTTTTTTTTTTGCATCTTGCATTTTAATTGTAATTTAAAGATTTTTTTTTTCTTTTTTTTTCTGCGGATGAACATCATAAAGGTAAATTTTAAGGGGTTTTTTGTTCACAATGGTTCTGTTTTTCCTTATAATATTACGAATCCACATTCAAGCGAACTGACATACATTGCTTTTCATGAAAAATCAATATAAAATGTTCCTCTCTTTATGGAAGCGCGCTTGCAGACAAAGGGACGGGAAGGTAACCACAAGCCGCCAACGCTCCCGTTGTGGGAACATACGAAAGAAACCTTTCTAATATTGCTTTAAATGAGTATATTTACTTCATATTAGGAATTTATTATTAGATGATCTGTTGGCTTTAAATATTCACTGCACTTGTAAAAACTAAAGAATTTACTTTTTTCTTTTTACTAATTTTACTTGAAAAAGTCTAAAAACCAAAAATTCTCTTTCTTTAAAAATTTGCAAAAAATAGTAAATATATATATATCATTCTGAAAAAATATGTATACTACACGCCATACTGTTAACTTTTCGGCACAAAATGTATTTTTTAAATAATTCAAAAATATGTTGAGGGGCAAAATAACAAATTGTTGTTCCCGCAACGGGAGCGTTGGCGTTTAATGGGTTAAAAAAAAATGCCAATTTTTTTTTTTGCGAAATTTTCGTATTTTGCAAAATTGCAAAATTTATTGGCAAAAATTCTCTGTATTAGTAAATTGAAATTTACCTTTCAGAATTTGCGGTGGCAAACGACTTTCAAGAAGAAATTTGAAAATTTTTCCTTTTTGCGGCATTGAACGTGTTAAACATTTTCTTTTCCATCACACCCTTTTAATGTATCTTTACAGTAAAATTTTACATTCTTTTATACATATAACCATTAACTTTTCTTTATGCACAGTGCAGAATAAATATATTTCCAAAACCACTTAATTAAGGGAGCATTGAGCATCTGGTCAATCCTCCCCCACATTGACTGGGTCAAGCCTCCCTACATTTTCTAAAGAATAGCACATATTTATGTTATGCCTAACTTGCTGTACAATCTTTATGCCTAGAATGAAAGCTCGATATATCTGAATTAATTTAAACCTACTTACTTATTTTCTATGATATAACTTATATGAAAAAAGATTACAAAATATTTCTAAAAAACACAATTTTTAGATTGAAAACGCCTCACAATTGACTTTTCCACACCTATTTTGATTATCTCTATGAAACGAAGACTGTTGTTCGAGTATTCCTGTAGCTTTGGCTGACACCTATTGATGAAACTCTGAAATTCTTTTAAATATGAAAATTGATGGGTGGGTCAAAAAAGTCTCCCCTTTTTCAACTGTTCCTAGTCTCACCTATTTCACTTCATTTTCAAAGATTTTTGAATTTCATATTGTTGTCACACTGTGACTCACAAGATGGTGGGTTATTTTTTTGTCAATATGTGACGTGACAATATGCAGTGACATAACAGTAACGTCACAATTTTTTTATTGACAGAAAAATATAATTGTACAATAAATATTTTTTAAAGCATATTTGTAATTTATTAAAGTTTTCTATGCAGATCACATCTCAGTCACAATGTGACATGAATGCGTGGTCGCACTTTGGTCACAGATGTGACGCGGCCGCAGTGACTTACGGTAACGTCAAAACGACGTCACTGCGACCATGATGGTATGGTCTATAGCCAGACTATGACGGTATAGTCTAATAAACGCAAAGGGAAATAATTTTTTTATTCAAAACTAAAAAACTTATTTTACATTTAACATATAGTAATGCTCAAGTAGATACCAAAATTAATTTTTATTTAAAATAAGATTTATGAATTCAATTAATGAAGTTTAAATTTACTAAAATGTGTATTATTTTCATTTTAAACCACATACTAGTTAGCCCAGAGGAAATGTACATTTTACCTTGCAAAAGGTCGGGTAGAAGATTTTTTTCTAACTTGTTTATAATGATGCCAACATGTAAAAACCAAGTTTTCTAACAAAATTTCTTAAGGCTAAATTTTCTGTGGCCGAAAAGCAACAAAATTTTGGGACATTTTTTTGATTTTTTGAAAATATCACGAGGCTCGTTGCCGTAGCATATTATTTGTCAATTACAATATTAAAGAAGATAAAATTATCTACAACTTTCATATTTACAACTTTTTTATACACTCAATAGCAAGCGCAGTACGCTATTTCAAAATTTTATAATTTTAATAACTTTTATAATGCATACATATTTTTCCAGGTATCAATGGGATAGGTGGGTCATTTTCAAAATCTGCCCATGTTTTGGATTAACAAAATCAAATTTTTAGATATATTCAGAAAGTTTTAATTGTTTGTAAATAATTACCTTACCTCATAAACATTAATATACAAGCATCATCAGAGACCAAATTACTAATTTAATATTTTAAAACTAATTTTTAAATTTTAATGCACTTGTTATAATGATATAAGTCAGCATGGTAATGACAAATTAAGCAAAATATTTTTATTTTTCCCCAGGCATAAATGGCAACCCTTATATCTTCTGGCCCATACAATGATTTTGTATTTCTCATATAATAAAAGCGGATTAAGAAATAAAAGTTCATTTTCTTATCAATTTGAATTGGGTACGGAAATGACTTACAAAAGAATACTCTCCAAAACTTTCAAGGTGTTTGCTTGTTTTATTGAAACTATAAAACTATTTACTCTATTCACCTAAACCTGATAACAAGTTGACTCTTAAGGAGTACTTTTACCTTGATTAAAAGGCATGTGCTGTTCTCTAAAAAAATTCCAGAGGAACTTTTTGTCTGAAGCATGGCAATGACATTCTTAGGACACGGTTTTAAAAAAGTATTAAGAATTATAGATAAGTTTAATTAATGAAAATAAATATTTTTTTAATTAGTAACATCTTAATAAATAAAAATGTATAAAAACATTATAACCGTCTGTTTTAAATAGAACTTTGTCAAATCTTTACCTAATAAATTACTTGTTGGGACAACTTACGGTAATGAAATTCTGACTACAAAAGAATATATTTCTTATTTTAAATTTTAATAAATAATAATATCTCTGTAAATTATCATTAAAAAACATGATAGTTAAAATGCAATAATTAAAATTATGATATTTAAATATTTTTCTGTGCAAATGTGAAAGAACAGTAAAACATGAGACTTTTTTTGAAAATCTTCCAGGTATGAAAATTTGCGAAAAACATATTTTATTCCCCACTACAATGGTATATTTTATTTACCAATTATTGATAACATATGTTTTAATGCTTTACTGTTTTAAAGATAACAAACATTGAATTGTAGTTCCATATAAAAGGCGGGACACAAAAGATAAATATCTTTTATGAAATAAATACTTTTAACGTTATAAAATAGCTACAATAAAAATGTCACCAGATTATTTCATTAACTAATGTTATGCATTTATATCTTGTAAAATTTAAAAATTCTGTTAATAAAATATTTGAGATCACTAGTTTAAAAAAAAAAAAAATATTTAAAAATTAGTTTTAAAACGTGTTGTAAATTTTTTTCCACTTATATCAATAAATATAATAAGAGATTATATCATTTTAGCATGCAAAAATATGTAAAACTTTAAAATTATCTGTTAATTGCTTTAAAGGTCAAACAGGATACTTTAAATTTCAGAACTGGTTCCAAATAGTTTCCAAAAATGGAAGTGTTCGAATATATTAAAAAAAGAAGCAACCAAACCCGAAAACGGACAAAAGCACAACATTAGATATTGATCTCAGGTATCCCATGAAAAAAAAAAATAAATAAAGTAACAAAATGCGAGCGAGATATTTGTCAAGAACGCTCCCATAGGTTTAATATTACCTTGCGAATGTCTTCGTGTGACTAATTTAGTCCCATAATTCATATAACTGTGACTTTAAACTTCTCAATACGACAACTACCGTAAAATCTTTGAAAATGAAATCTGTATATACGGAATTCGGTCTTTAAAGAAAAGTATATATATTTTTCAACATAAAGAATATGAACAATTATACCTGCTAAGATGGAAACCTGTTTAAAGCGAAATATATTTTGGTTGCTTTCGGTACGGTTTTTAAGATTTAATGAATCAATATTTGGCAAAGCTGATTACGTAGTTCAGCATTAGGTATTTAATGCTTACACACTTAAAATTTTCAAGATCCGACCATTAGAGATTTATTAAAATTCCCGTGGTAAATTTTCTTTTTAAAAGATGGGGGAGGGGAGGGGGCGCCAAAACCCATGTTTGCCACGGGTGCAAAAAAAAGGCTAGTTTTAGCCCTGAAACACATAATTTACTGCTACTAACATATAAAAGTGGACATACACGATTAAATCCGTGGAAAACATTTGAATAATCGGGGCAGAACTGAGTTTTTCAAGGTTTTTAAGAAAATTGAAAAAATTGTCCTATTTTTGAAATGGCGTACTGCGCTTGCTATTGAGTGTATAAAGAGGTTGTAAATACGAAAGTTGTAGATAATTTTATCGTCTTTAGTATTGTAGCTGACAAATAATATGCTACGGCAACGGATCTCGAGATATATTTTTTTTTTTTAAATGGTCCCAAAATTTTCTTGTTTTTTGGCCACAGAAAATTTAGCCATAAGCAATTTTGTTAGAAAACATGGTTTTTCCATGTTTGCATCATTATAAACAATTCAGAAAAAAAATCTTCTACCCGACTTTTGCAAGGTAACCCCCCCCCCTTTTTTTGGTACATTTCCCCTGGACTAAGTGGTTGATATTCAAATAAATGCTCAAGTTTTTTCTCTATTTATAGCAAGTTTATTCTGAATATTTCGCTGTTGAAGCGCTTAATTCAATTACAAATCTGTTAGTTTCTTATTTACTTTAATTATTTATTAAAATAAACTTTTTTTGTATTGTTATTTGTGACATATTTGTAATAAATTGTACTTCACTTCCACAATTTTTTAGTTGATATTGTTTCTGGTATTTCGAGTATCTAGGCAACACGTTCAGGACGAAAGTATTCGCCATTATAGAGTTAATGGGGGTTGACAGAAGATTTTGTTGACACCTTGAATAATAGTCTTATCTGTATTTATGTGTCATTTTATTATATGTTTTGTTTGACACATTCACTAGAAACAAGGAATTTTTACAGACGTATTTACGAGAAATGGAAATCTGCAACCATATCTTCACATTTTTCCCGTCTTTTAGTACATTATTTGTTATTTTCTGAAGTAACATAAAAGAAGCTAATATTTATTATATTTTATAACTATAACATATGAACTAACAAAAATGTGCTTACAGACAGAAAACATATGTTAGATTATGTTTAATTCACAAGCAACATCTTGCAAGTAAATGTTTAAAAACAAGTTAAGGAAATTTTTCAGTCCGTATAACTCTGATTTAAGGTATTTATGAAAGTGTTTTCTTGCATTCTTATCCAAACTTGTCTAATAATAGAAGAGGGTACTTAAAAAGAAGTTATTACTCGCAGTAACATTTAAGTTGGTTTATTTCTTATATATCTCTTCTTTCGCATTCTTTTGCTAACTTAAAAAGCTAAATCGTCTTTCTTGTTAAATGCTGTATTCTTGTATGTTGTATAAAATAAAATAAAATAAATCTCAGAAAATGATAATCCTATAGTTCAATATTAAGTTATATATACATTTATATATATATATATATATATATACAGAGAGAGAGAATTCGGAGCATTTTTAATAAAAAGTATCATTTTACAGGTAAAACTTAAATTGATATACAATTTATTGAATTTAAAATCGTTATCTGATTTTTGGACGATAGAGTTTCATTTAACGCCAAATTGCGGTATAAATATATTAATCTATTTTATTTATTTTTCACTTCGTTTGAGCAATTATTTTCGAATTGTAATAACTCTGGCACTAGTTTTACATTTGTGTACGAAATAAATAGCGGAGACCGGGGCAAGACGACGAATGTCTTTATTTTTTCGTTTTCCACTAGGTGGCAGCATCAACCTGACACTACTGGCTTTCCTATCGGCCGTTCGTTAAACAATACTATAGAGATGCAGAAATCAAAATTTTAGTGTTAGTTGTGAATCTTTGATTGTTTACCACTGCCACGTTATAACTTTTATGCATGCATAAATAAGCTCTTCTGCAAATACAGGCAACATGTATCGTTTCGCTGTAATTTTTATGAGTAACTTAGTTTAAATACTACCTATTACCATGAATAAATATAAATTAACCGCCTTCCTTCATGGCAATGAAAACGAATATTTTTAAATAGGCAGTCCTGGGCAAAATTACGAGCCCCGTGTTTCGGAATTTATTAAACTAACTATGTTGTCCATTCTATTTAAATCCTGTAACCGCTTGTTTGTCTGTGTATTTGTCCTCACGACCTTATGCTTCTATCTCCTCTAGGGCTAAGGGGGCATCGGATCGGGGGGGACTAGCGGAAGCACACCCATCAAAGAAATGTTAGAACAAAGGGAAAAGCAGAAGGAAGAACAGGAACGTTTAAAAAAAACAGAGAAAAGAAGCTCGTGAAGCTAAAAAGGGAGTAAAAAAACGCAAACAAAGTTCCTGTAGCCCTAAGTCTGTTAAATCCAAACCAAACAGTCCAGTTGCATCAACTTCAAAGGATGGTGTTTTCAGATGTCCTGCTTGTGACGAAGAATATTGTGACCCACCAACAGAAGAATGGATTCAGTGGTGTAAATGCCAAGAGTGGTGGCGTGAGGAACGTTCCAATTATGAAAATGACATTTTTATTTATGACTATTTTTAGCTGCACAACTAAAGAGTTCAACATTATGTTTCAATGCATTATTCTTAGTTTGATACTTTGTAAGATGTAAAAACACAGTTATCGTTGGTTAAACTACGTAACATATTCAAAAGATAAAATATGTTCAACCTTTTACAGTGTTGCCATCTTGCTCCAAGGCCAAAGTCATCTTTCCCCAGTATTGGGGCAAGATGACAATTTGTTAATGTTATGAAAAAATAAAATTATCCTTTACTGTTTTTTATTTGAAAAAATAAATGGTAATAAATTTAACACTACAAAGGAATACTCTAACAGTTCACGTAAAACAAATTTTACTATACTTAAAAATAAATTAATAAACAACAAAAATTGTTAACATAGTCATGTTTCCCCGGTCTCCCCTACACATTATACAAACAGATTTAAATAATCGATGCCTATATTTTTATCCATAAAATGTCATTAATGTGACCTACATATTTTAAACGAATATTTTTCAAAAGTATAGTTTTTATCCTATAGGGTAATGTACACTTCAAAATCATGCGATATTTAAAAGGTTTTTTTTAGGAGTGATAAAATAATAACCAGTTTTTTTTTTTTACCATCTAAAATAACGGAGGAAGAAATTGAATTTTGTTACTAAGAGTTCTAGTTTGGAACTTAGTATGCATTAAACAATGGAATTTCTAAAGCATATTAGTTACGATAGCCTAGCAAATAACTATCGAAAACGCATTTTTAAAATAGATTATAGAATTTCTCATTTTTTTGAATACGTGTTTGGGGTTATTTGAATTTATTCACATACTAGCGAACTTGCCCGGCGTTGCCCGGGTACGTCCAAAAATAGCCGGAATTACGAAAAAGCTCTGAAAATCACAATAAGATATCGCGAAAAAATTTTAAATCGCTTCTCAAATTTTGAAAAGAGAAAAAAAATATATATATATATATTGTGTTCGAATATTACAAGTTGATTCCTTTCACTAATGTGGGAAAATGGTAGCAAATCGCTAAAATACACCAAAAATCACATACAAAATTCCCGCTAATTTCGAAAATTGCTATACGAAATCCGAATAGTCAAAATTTACTGTAATTGGATAAAAGTTTCAAATCTAATTCCTTTGACCTGTGGGCTTTCTTAAAATTTATGTTTTGGAAATCAAGCTAAGCATTAGATCATGTTACTTTTATTCGTAATTAATTTACTTGGCCTCCCTTAAATATAATTAATATAATCCCTTAAGTTAATATTAGTTTTTGTTGCATTAAAATATCACAATTTGTTGATTTTCTGTAAGCAAGTAAACCCTATTGTTTTACAGTGAAAGTCTATGGGAAATTGGCGAAATATTAGAGATATCACCAAGTTAGCGTCACTTTTGGCGACTAATTTTGGTCATCAAAATGGCGACAAACTTGGCGTTATTTGGCGACAGAACTGGATCCCCCTACGGTAACCCCCCTTATAGGTATATACATGCATTACATGCTGTTCAATAATCGCGTAAAAAATTCGCTAAAAATTCAAAAATTGCTGCACGAATTTTAAATAAACTTTTTTGAAAAGAGAACAAAATTTTCTATAATGGGCTAAAAGAAAGAAACCGTATTCTTTTTCCTAATGTGGAAAAATCGAATTAATACAATCCCTTAAGTTAATATTAGTTTTTATTGCATTAAAATATCTCAATTTGTTGATTTTCCGTAAACAAGTAATCCATATTGGTTTGCAATGGAAGTCTATGGGAATTTGGCGAAATATTAGAGATATCGCCAAGTTGGCGTTACTTTTGGCGACTCGTTTTTGTCGCCAAATTTGGCGATATACCACCAAGTTGGCGACAAACATGGTAGCATTTGGCGACAGAACTGTGTCCCTCTACGGCAACCTCCTTATAGGTATCGAAATGCATTAAATGCTGTTCAATAATTGCATAAAAAATTCGCTAAAAATTCAAAAATCGCTGCACGAATTCCGAATAAACTTTTTTGAAAAGAGAATAAAATTTACAATATTGGGTTAGAAGAACGAAACCATATTCTTCTCACTTATACGGAAAAATCGCCTCGAAACATAAAAAAGCGCTAAAAATCGCATAAAAATTGAATTAAAAAAATCTAATCAAAAATCGAAATTCGGGCTTCGAGGTACAAAACCTCATATACAGACGTACCTTTTCCCCAAATTTTGTACCTCTACGTGCAGCGGTCTCTTCAGAACACCGTCGACACACTCACTCACTCACTCACTCACACACAAACTTCTTTCTTTATTATTATAGAAGATAAAAGCAAACATTTTGCTTATACGATTTCATTTCCGTGAACTTGTCTTGTGTTTGGGCGATACTTACTAATATTCAAGAACATTTAGCGTCGTGTTCACATTTGGCCGCACTCTCAGAAATTCTTTCTTCATGTCACGAAATTTTTTTTTGGTAGCAGTTAATAGACGTTAATAGACGAATATTAGTTTTTTACACCGTTACGGGAGGATAAATATACGTCAATTGAAGGAAATGGGCATAAAATGAAAGTTGCTGAACATGGAGTCGATCAGCTACCATGGTGTTACGAGTCCACTATTCTAACCACTCGGCTACAGTTGCACAGTAATGGAATAGTTTGAAGTAAATATGATTTCCTCAGATGGGTTTCGCTTGATTAATTTGGTTCAATTCAATAATATTCAAAATGGTTTGAATATTAAAGTTAATTTCGGTAAGATTTTGCCTTGAATGAGATTGTGGCTGGGATTTTATTACTTTAGTATTAAAATATCATAAAAAAATTAATTATAAATATTTTTTGTAGATTGTTAGATGTAAAATATGATGCGAATATTTTTTATAACTTTAAAAAATAAATTGTCAAT
This sequence comes from Maratus speciosus, assembly GCA_963932465.1. Classification (NCBI taxonomy): domain Eukaryota; kingdom Metazoa; phylum Arthropoda; class Arachnida; order Araneae; family Salticidae; genus Maratus; species Maratus speciosus. Next base: position 372,477,682 of record OZ010788.1, on the reverse strand, counting down.
GCATTTAAACAAATGAAAAAATAATTATTATTTATTTTTTTTAATTCGAAACCTTTTCTTATCTTTGTTGTTGGTTTATTATTTTTTTTAATTTAAATTAGAAACTTTAATTTATAGAATTTAAGGTTTTTCGCTTTTAAAATGAATTCGTATTTAATAGTAATAGAGCCAATAGGCATGCGTGCTAGGAATAAACGTAATTTCACCCTCTTTTAAATATTTTCGAGAAAAAATTATGGATAAAACATGTTTTCTAGATGTAAGGAAACTATTTGTCAAAAAAATGAGAAATAATTTAGTAAATATACACTGGTTAAAAAAAAAACAAGAAAATACAACAAAAACAGTGATTTCTCAGAATGTCACACGTAGATTTTAATAAAAATGAGCCACAATATACAACACATAGTAAGGTATAAAATAACATTAAAAGAAAATATCAGACTATTGTGGTGTTTCAGTATTAAACACAGTTGTTTATAGAAAAAGTACCTTTAATATAGAGTATGATTCCGTATAGAAGCAATACAGCACATACAGCGATGTGTGATAGTTCAATTACGTGATCGATAAGATCGCTGTGAAGTGCGAGCCATTGTTATTGTAAAGCAGTTGTTAGCGTAGCAAGGGTCTGAGGAGGGGGATTGAGATCAGCAATACATCTTCCTAAAGCATTCCTAACATGCTCGATGGGATTCATGTCTGGTGATCGAGGTGATCATTCTATGCGTTGAATTGTTTTGAGCTGAAGATAATCTTCCACGATGCGAGCAGTGAGCTCTCTATTGTTGTCGTCCTGTAACAGGAAAACATTACATATTGCGCCGGCATAAGGGCGCACATAAACATCATGAATGTCATATCTATAGGCGTGAACATTCACGGTTCCAAGTGGAAAGACATGAATGTCTGTACGTGCACCCAAAGAGATACCACCCCAAACACAGCCACTGCATCTTTCTCCTCTGTATGAATCTCTTTGACGAATGTTTGATTGATGATTGCGTATTGCCTGTTCTCTCAAAATCAAACAGCACCTTCTATCGCTATGGAGGCCAAATCGGACTCATTTATGAAGAAAAACCGCCTTCCTTGAGAAGCAGGACGTTTCGGTCCTGACATTTTGTTCCCGCCATCTCGGCCCCTGCTCCAGCAAACCGAAATTTTGTGCACGTGAAATATGTGACATAATTTTATAGGGAACATTGTAGAGTTTTTAACTGGAGGCCTTAAAATTTTAGTATAACGCGAATATAGACACTCGAAAACCGTAAATACGTGTAACTCGGATTTAAACAATTACAGCACACACAAATTTCCTATGGTAATCGTAATCGTTTTAAGAAACATGTGGGGTGGGCGGGGGGTGCGTTCTGTTGACTTTTCCTACGTTTTAGTGTATCATAAATATAAGGTCCTGATAAATTAAAACATTTAAAACTCGATCTAAGGTACAATATAAAGGTATATAAGGTACCTTTTAACTTTTAGGTACCTTTTAGGTTGTACTCGATCTAAGGTACAACAACCCTAAGGAAAATTGACTTTTTTCAGCCCCTTGTACACGTCACAGGACTCCTAAAATATATGACCACTATCCCTGGACTGTTGACTATCATTATTAAAATTAGCGACTTTGTAATTATTCTGGTTTAATTTTAATGATAAAAACAAAAAAATGTTTACAGGTGTCCATATGAGGAGCCACCTGTACCTATTATGGACATGCATGTCCATATTAAGGACAGGTGGCTCCTTATTGACCTACTACGCAGGGTGTATGGAAGAGCCACTTTTCCAAGGCATTTTAGAGGAGAGGGGATAAAAGAAATATATATTAAAGTATTGTGGGGAAGGCGGGTGCACAGTAAATATCTTCAGAACATGCACTTTAGAAAGGGGGGGGGGGTCATTTTTGGCTGTGGCTCTTCGAAGACCCATGCAAAGTACCCCAGTTACTACAAAATATTATGAAATATTATAGTTCGTTTTGCTTAGCTTTATTGCATCTGTCTGCAGAATTTACATCTGTTATTACTCAGTCCTCACAGGATGGACAAATAAAAACTTCTTCATCATGGGCGGTAAGTCCCACACAGTCTTCATGGACATATCTGCCGCATGTGATGCATAGCCGCATGTCTGCAACAGCATCAATACTGCATAAAAAGCAGTGCCAGCTCTCATTTGTTGAGGAAGTCATACCGATGGTACCTGCGATTTCGCCAACAGATACCCTACTGAGGGGAGGTTTCTTTTGATTTTTCTGCAATGGCTTTTTGGGGGATTTTTTTCTTGGAGGAGGTTTCTTGGAGGATTGTTCAGATGACATTAAATAGGTATTTTACAAATTCGTGAATCTGAAGATTCATTTGCTGTATTTCTAATGTGGTTTCCAATATGTGTCCATAAATGGAATCATGCACAGTGTTACAAATTCTTGTTCTAAATAAAGAAAACATTTTTAAGCAATTTATTCAATAGCAATCGAAAATATGTTTTATCAACTTTCCAAAATACTCCACTTTTCAATATTTAACGTAATTTTACCATAACTAATAAGAATTTAAACTTACTTGTAATTACGATCAGCACACCACGAAACAACAAGTTTCCTTCCAAATGGCAAACACCGCGCTTTTTTGCACTTTCCAGGCTTAATTATCTTTTCAACTGCTTTTTTTGCGGACATGTAGCGCCATCTCTCGATCAAAATTGTTACTTTTAAAGATATTAGGGGTCTCCATATTGAGAGCACTGTCCATATTGGGTTAAATTACCTTATAATTATCGCGAAACACTCATATTTTGTATGGTAAACGTAATCTTTGTAAAACGAGGGCCATTGTCAGATTTTTTTTAACTGAACCCCCTAAATTTTAGTATAACCCGAATATAAGGACTTGAAAACGCAAACACTTGTAACACAGGCCAAAATTATCGAGGCCCGCACAAATTTCCCATGGTAATCGCAATTGTTTTAAAAGGCGTGAGGGAGGGGAGGGAAAGGGGCTCTGTTGATTTTCGTGTAACCTTCCTATATTTTAGTTTATCAGAACTATAAGGTGTTGATAAATTAAAACATTTATAATTCGAGCTATAATTATCGAAAAGAACTCATATTGTGTATGGTAAACGTAATCTTTATAAAAGGAGGGACATTATCGTGTTTTTTAATTGAACCCTCTAAATTTTAGTATAACCCAAATATAAGGACTTGACAACCGCAAACACATTTAACTCGGTAGCACCCCATGCAAATTTTATACTGTAGAAGTAATCGTTTTTAGGAATGGTAGAAGGGGGAGGGGGGGTTCTATGGGTTGTTTATAGAAGCTCCTCATGTTTTAGTTTATCATAAATAGAAAGTCTAGGCAATTTAAAAATATTTATAAGCCGAGCTTTTATTTTCATAAACAAATGCCCATGCACTGCAAGTATTCAATTGCATATAATTTGAACACTAATGTGATTAATAATGAAAAAAAACTGAAAATATTTTTACAAATCTTTCTTTCATCCTATTATTTAACGGTACATCAATTTTAGATGTATTGCATTTCGCATTATTTTTTCAATGGGGTTCTTAACATGGAATTGTGATAAAAACGCATTTTTTTTTTTTAATTTCTGCATCGGAAAAGACTACAACTTTATTTTAATAGTTATTTTAATTTACTATTTAAAAAAGCTATTTAAAAGTTAGCATTAACCTTTTTACATGTGACAATAATATAAACGCTATATCTACCGGTATCGAATGACATCTTTAAAAAGATTTCGATTTAAGGTTCTTCATTTGTAATTTTTAAATTGCAGCTATTACAAATCCTTTTAAATACATTTAAGACGTTTTTATGCTGATTACATTACAAAAATGCGAGCAAAATAAACAAAAATCAAAATTTAAAAAAGGCGTCACTTGGCACCGCTAGAAATGGCGTTAAAAAATGACTTTTCTGTAAAGCTGGAATGCAAAGGTTTTCTATTAATCATAAAATATTCTTTTCGTATTTAAAATTTATTCTGTATTTTAAATATTTCCTTATTATTTATTTGACTTATATACTTAAAATTAAGACAGCCTACATGTTTTAATATGACGAATAAAAAATTAAAATAAAAATATAAAAAATAACTAGAATCTCAAAATAGTAATGTATAATCAGAATCATTTACAATATGATTTTTGAATGAAACTAACTTTATTTTTTATATAAAAATTATATTGTACAATTTTTATATTCCACGATTAAAGTAAGATTAAAAAATTCTTTAGTTTAACTTATTTTACGCTCATCAAAATATATCAGACAATTTGTTTGAAACAGTATTACAGCGGTAAGTACACGTGGGGGTATTCTTTGATAACCTTTTTTTTTAAATAATAGCTAAATTCTAAAGTGAAAAATAATTATGCAATTGAAAAGTGAATATTAACAAATACTTTGAAATTATCTTTTGCAATTTCTGTGAGACTTTTTGAAAATCATAAAGGGGTCAGGTAACCTTTGAAGAGTCCAAAAATCGATTTTTTAATAGCTTATAATTAAATATGTTTCTTTGGGAACATTTAAAAGCAAACCCCATACAAAAAATCGCATTAGAAGAGAAGTTATGTCTAAAACACTTTGAGCTTTTGCTATATGATCAACGGGTTTTCAATCTTTAAAGCCAATTTTCTCAAAACAGCAATTTTGATTATTGCGCGAACGATTTCTGAAAAACGGTTGCCTACAATTTCACGAAATTTTTGGTGGATGTATTAAGCGTACAGAAGCACAAAATGACCTATTATTATGTTTCTCAAGTTAGAAGTTTAGAATTCACGGGTAATTTTGTATAAAAAAATCTCGATATTTCGAATTACTCAAAAAAAAAAAAAAAAAAAAAAAAAAAAAAAAAATTCTCGTGATCTACAAGTTTTATTTTATTTTTATTGTAGGTCATTTTGAAAACACTTTATATCTGTACTCATTAAAGAAATTGGCTTGTTTCAGCCATTCAAGTGGGAAAAATCATGCGCGCAATGCATGTAAGAATAATTCTTTCGTAAAATTATTATCTTTAAAAATAAATTAAAAAAAACTATATATGCGTATACCTTTTCTAACAACTTTGATTAATAATATAAATCATTCCTAACATGTGTTTTCAATTTTATAATTAACAGTTAATTAATTAATGAATGACTGCAAATTACTGTCGAATGACTGTCACTTTTCCATGTACTTTATTGGTTCAAAGGTTACTTGACCCCTTAATGGAATATTCTCTAACACATTTCAGAATTAATCCTGATATATGTGCTAGATTCATGCAAAATGACATTTCCGTTTCTCCTGAAATCAAGATAACATAGGATGAAAATAATAAAAAACTTCGAGAAATGCTGTTCTTTTCAAAACATTCATATTTCTTCAAAGAATGGAAGCAATCATGTTGGATGTCCTTCTACGTTTGAACTCGGGAGCGAAAAGGCTATTGTATGGGATAGGGGATTTGTATCTGACATTTGTATAACGATGACCAATTGTTAAGATGGGCGTTGACAATTGATTGGCATGCAGAATTTTTGCTAAGAACGGGATAATAGTATTTAGCTAGTATTTTATTAGTTTTTCAAATTATATACCAACACCAACATCAAAAGAATTTTTAAAAATCCCGGCACTGGGTAATGATTTCTTATTTGTTTAACATCATACTACATTGTATTAATTCATTAATATTATCTTAGAAAAATTGAAAACATTCATAGTTATATTGTTAAATAAAAAAAAATTCTCAAAAATTAAATTGTTTTTATTAAACATATTTATTAATAACAATTCCAAATTATTTTAATTATTAATTATTTGTATAACCAATTTATCAATTACTTGTTTAAAAACTATTACATGAACTATTTAATATATATTATAGGGCAAACAGAAATATATATATATTTTTTTAAATTTCGGTTACTATATGGTTTTTCAGGATGTACAAAAATGGTAAGGATTCCGAAGATAAATATGGCGTTTACTAATTTGTTAGTTTATAATATTTTTCTTGATATTTAACTATAATTCATTAAAAATATCTTACTTTTTGCGAATTAGTAACAATGACTGTGCTTAAAAAATTAATATTGACATCTGCACTGGACAACAGTGTCACCTAACACTGATTAAAATTATTTTTAAAGAATTTGTACAATGTTTCATTATTATTATTATTATGTTTAATTAATTAACTAAATATTACTTAGACTTTATGTTTTTGACTGATTTTTCAAAAAAAATCTATTTCATTTTTTGGAAATAATAAAAGAAATATTATGAATAAAAATTTTAAGTGATGAATAATTGCTGTTAATTAATTCTCAAAACAGTTAGTAATTTAATTATAAAAATTTAATTAATATTTTATTAAATATATTTTTTTAATTTAATGTATCCTTAATTTATTAAATTAATAATATTATTAATATACATTATAAATTTTTACTTTAAAATAATTTAAATACATAACATATTTTATATTCAATTTATCATTATATCTTATAGTAGTTATACACTGAAATTTCTCCTTTATCTGTTTATTTATTTTATATTTAAGATTACCGAAATTTGAAACTATTAATATAATTAATATAAATAAAATAAAAAACTATTACATGTTTTATGGTACAGTTTGACAAAAAGGGTTACATAAAAAATAAATAAATAAACGACAAATACAAAAAAAACCCCTCACTTTTGTCAGTTAAAAATTAAAAATTAAATTAATGAAAATACTAGTTACAGTGTTACATAAAATGAAACATAATCATCTTATTTCAAAGAAACAGGCCCAGATTCAATAAAATTACCTCACAAAATTCGTGTTCAAGGGGTGAGAAATCTGTTTAAAAATGCAAGCAATAATAATATATAATAATAATAATAAAAAGAAGTGGTGGGTGGAGTTTTCAGAAAACAAAATATTTTTCATAGCACGCTTAGTCACCGAAACACTATTGTTTTCCCAATGTTTATAATGGTGAAGTAACTTATGAAAAAAAAAATAATTAGAAGACGCAACTTTGTATTATAAAAATAATAAGAAAAATTAAATATTTGTTCTTCAATAAATATATCTCATACCTGAATTATTAAAGGACAGGGTGTAGAGGTGTGATGTTAGGAAATATTTATATATAATAGCTTATAAGTGTCTCATTGAATTATTGAAGCCATTTATTAATTATCTAACTGGAAGAAAAAAAAATAAGCGCAGTTTTTTAAATTATTTAATTAATGATGATTTAAAGGTTCTAAAAAAATGTATGAAAACAAAACAACAACAACAACAACAAAACAATTATAGCAGTTTAAAGTATATATAAAATGCCTAATATTAATAATAAATAATAAAACTTCAAAAGTACATTCTGTTAAATAATAATAATAATAATAAAAGACAATGTCCCCGGTGAAATTATATCACATTGTTCAATCAAAAAAATTTTCAACTCGCTGTTATTCCATTGTCACGTGTTATAAAAGTTTAAACATATCGGACTGTTATACTCAGTTTTTTATAAAATTTGGGTGAGCGGATGCTAAAAAATGAAAAAAATGCCCATATAATGTTGAAATTAAAGCGTTTGGTGGGCCCACGACAATTAGAATCACAGTTATAAGGTGGGCATCAAAATGACAAGGGACTGAAATGGCTAAGGATCGAAATTGCCAGGGACCGAAATGGTCCGGGATAGAAATGTCTCGGGACCGAAATGTCTCAGGACCGAAACGGCAGGACCAAAATTCGTGTACCCCCTTCCTTGATCAGCCGTCCAGAAGACATGTTTGCATGCTACACTTAAACGTTCCCTCTGGTGACGTGAGGTGAGCGGCACCCAAATGGCTAGTCATATAACGTAAAGAACACTTGCATGAAGTCTTCTACGCACATTAGACGCTGATATCAACTCTCCAGTGGCTGCAGCAAGGAAGGCTCTAAGCTGTGAGGGGGTTTTGCTCTATTCCTTCGTACACATAGACGCAAATATTGGACATTAGTGCTTGTCGTAGCTTTTGCCCGTTCCTGTTTTCTGGAGGCCGAACGACTGATTTGAAATTTTTACCAAAACCTATAAGCAACAGAAGAATACACATTAGCCATCTGGCCGACTCTGGCTGACTTTGACATGCTCTATATCGCACTTCTGTAGACAAATGATACCTAGAGGTCGTACGAATTAATTGGCTATATCAGTTTTCTTATCTCATAATCACAGCGACACCTGCAGCCGTACACACTAGCATGCATTTTTATACTCCTCATAGATGACAAATTCCGACTGCAGCGGCATTAATTAGCAATTTTAATTTTTTTCAGAATATTTTAGTTAATAACATATGTTTATTTCATACGGATAGGTTTCTTTTTGAACGCGTTATCCTCTTAACGCGTTATCTTCTTTTTTGGATACAAGGGTTTATAAGTTTTTCTGACAGTGTGCTTGTAGTTGATTGAGTATCACTTCATTTTAATCAGTCGGTCTCTTTATTGTGAAATTCTAATTCTGTTTAAAATAATATTCCAGAATATTATATAGCTTATTTATGATACATATTTCAACATATATGATCAGTAAATGTGTGGTAAAATAAAGATTATTGAAATGAACACTTTCTGGTAAAAAATATTATCAAATTCAAATTTCCATTTCTCACGTTTTTCTAAAGATGCTTTTTACATATTGTTGTCCACGAAACAACATACATGTGACAGCGTTTCTGTCCCATAGCTATCATTTTTATTCAAAATTAATTTAAAACATAACTTTCTTACTTTTAGATCATATTATCCCCCCCCCCCTCTTTCCTATACTGAAATATGTGATTAAATTCATTTCTCAAAACCATCCAGATTTTTATTAATGTGTTTTCTTTCTTCTTTCTAAAAACATCTTTATTTCAGGCCGCTCAGATTCATTTCTTTTTTTCCCTTTTTTCCTTATCTGTTTGTTACCGCTCCCAGTGCAATGAAATAAATAAAAATCACAAGGCGCGGCTGCTAGTAACAATATCTCTTCATTTAATTTCATCGGATTTTCCCCACCGCAGTGAAAAGCTTCCTTATCACTGCTAATATGGAACCGTTGAAAATCGTGTAACAACGGATGTGAAAGGAATGTATTTTATGCGATTCCACTGCATCTCTCCCTTTCATCTCTCTGCAGTATGTAATTGTAAGTAACACTTGTTTAAGCGAATGCCAGTCTGTAATATAAACACACCCCAGATGTTTCTGCCGTCTCTCACATCGAAATGAGATGCGGTTTTTAAAATCACGTTTCATGGAGGTTAAATCTTTTTGTCAGTTGGTTTACCAGATGCCTTTCTTGGCATTTCGCGATTGTATGTTGCAGGCATTTTTAACGTAATCATTTCGGTTAGATACTGATTCCCAGGATTTGTGGACTGGCAACCATTTTCCATCACGCGTTTCATTGTTCTCATCGGGGTTGCTGGATTTTTTGGGATAATCATTTGGCTCGCGAATAAAACCTTTGTCCACAGTTCGTTCAGGATGCCAAAGTTTGAATTTGGCGAAGTGTAGCGACTAGTGTTATATGATTCTTGTGAAATCACGAGCAATCAACTTTTTTATCTCGACCAAAAGGATGTAAGACCTTCATGGTCTGTGGGTCATGCCCAGGCTTACCTTGTAAATATGGACTCTCCCTCACTCTTAATTAATTATGAGTATGATCTCTTTTTGTAACTTTAAAGTTAAAAATGATAAATAAATTTCCATAGTTCCTGTAATATGATTGGAGTTTTTGCATTTAAGTGAACCATCCCACTGAACACCGTTACAAAATTTGGCCCATCGGCCGGTATTTTCTCCAACCTAAAAAAATATATATATAGTTGAGAGAGAGAAATCCCCCCCCCACACACACACACACTTTTAAAATGGATGTATGCTCCGCTTTTGACGCATTACAGTTAGATTTTAAAAGGACAGTTGTCTTCTTCAAGTTCCTTGCCAGTTCCTGTCTCTGTGTCTAGTGATGTTGGAATAAAGAGTATGTCATCAACCCTCCACTTAAGCGACGAGCCATGGTTGCCTGATTGATGTGCCTGTAATGCGCGACGCTGTGTTTTTTTTTAAATTCAAGACTGCTTACTACTCAGCACACTCCTGCGCTGTCTCTTGCCTCGTGCTGTCATTTTAACAAGAAGCTCTGATCGCTTCCCCTTGTACCTCTCCCTTCGGCTTTCACCATGAAATAAAGAAAGTCTTCGTTTAACAAATTGGAGTTTTTTTTTTTAGTAAGTACTGGTGTTATAAATTTCTATACGTTGTCAACAAAACGGCTATCTCTGTATCTAACGAAAACGTCTTCATAATACATGTATCAATCAATAAACATATATTTTTACTTATAGAACTTTCTGTGATTAAAAAGAAATGTATGTCATTTTTTGCATGTTTGTTTCACATTACTATCTACTTTTACCAAATTTAGAATAAAACCTTTAAATATATTTTTGTTTAACGTGTTATAAGAATCATTAATAATAAATATTATTAAAAATAATTTAAATTTTATACCTAATATATTAAATAGATGTATGATCTAAATGACACATTTCGTATAATTTTTGCAGAATTGTCGTTGCCTGTTATAGGCAAACCGCCGCAGAAATCACGGAGCGCGGCGTTTCCGATGTTCCCTGCCTACATTCCTTGCGCCGAGGCTCTCTAGCGGAAGCCAGTTAGGAAAAAATATATAAATTGAAACCCGATAAATTTTAAACGGAAATTACTAAATTAAATACATCGAAATGGAGGAAGGGGTAGGCTCGGGACCCTTAAGATATCGGACGACGGCAGTGGCTTCGAGCTTTATGTCGATGTGTTGAGAATGAGTCTAAACTTGATTGTTAGCACCGTGCAATTTATTTAATGTCAGAAAATATTGTTTTAATGTAATGTAAAAAAAAAGAAAAAAATATGTAGAACTGAATTGGTCTTTTTTTTGTAAGTCTTTGCCTGGTATCAACTTTGCCTGAACTTCTTTAATATCCCTTGAACGTCTGGACACACAGTCTTGGCTCCCCGGAGCCCGTTAACGGTTGAGTGTATAACGGTGTGGGCCAGCCCTTTTCAGGGCGTGGGTGAAATACTCGAAGTGTTGCCACTGGCACTCAGCTGTTCACGGATTTTGAAGGGAGAGAAAGACTAGGTCGCTTCAACACTCACACATGAGCTGTCGACCAGAGGGAGGGTCTTCTCGGCTCTGAACAATGGGAAAACAGCTCTTTATGCACTTATTCAATCATCCAACTTCGAAATTAATCCTTAGTTCCTTTGCAAGTTCGTTGGAGATTTAGCGGGAAGGATTTCACTTCTCGTAGGCGCTCCGGAAGCAAAGTGTTGACTTGACTTGACAATGAGAATAATATTATTGATTCATTGTTACACCAACTTTGTATTTTACCGATCTGGTATAAAAAATTTTGAATCGGGTCATTTTTATTAATTCCTAAATAAAACATTGAAAATATGTCTGATCTTTCGCCCTTTTTTCGCAACTGTGTTGAAAAAAAGACAATTTTTGAAAATAAGTATTAAAATACATGCATTAATCTTACCCTGATCCGTGCAAATATTAAATAGAATTACCGTTCCTATATTTCGTATTAATGTTTTAAGAAAATTAAACTTATTAATAATCTATTAGCGAGTAACTAAAATTGAATATTTACATGAAGATTTTGCTATTTTATTTTACCTGTTAGTAGTCAAAATAATTTAAAATGAAATATTATTTTAAAGTTGAATTACAAGTGTATATTCTACTGTTTAGGGGATCTAAATAAATTGTAGTCTGTAAAAACAATCTTTTACAAGAATAGAATAACAAAGTTACTGAAAGTCTTTTTATTCTTTGTTTTTGTTCTAGAAGTAATTGTTAAATAAATAGTCAAACAAATGGAGAAAGTCGAAGAGTTAAAAGAAGCTATACAAATGAATGGAAACATTGTTGGAAATTAGTACTTATTTTTCTTTAGTAAATGGGTATACATTGTTTCTTATATCTATAGAAAATGTATATATGTAAAATCATTTAGAAATAATTTCAATTTAAATCACGTAATTTTTAGCTCACAGGGTATCAAAGCCTAAGAGATAATGTGCCCGCCGGTTCTGTATGTATGTATGTATGTACGTAAAGCGGGGTTTGAAGAAAGCGGGTTTGAAGACTTTGAAATTATCATTATCACTCTTGATAGAAATATCCGATTTGCTTCAAAAAAAATTTCTAGATTCATTCTGATAAGGAGCTTGCCTTATTAGTTTTGGTGGTTCATTCGTTAAGTATAAAGGGAGGGGGCGGAGGTCTAATCCCCCATCTTAACAAAGATAAATGGATTTTTCATGCATAATTATCAGATTTTCTTCAAATTTTGGTATACCGGTTAATTCTGATAACGAGCTTCCCCTATTAGAATTGAAGGTTCGTTGTTTATGTCTAAAGGGGGGAAGGGGGTTAATACCACTTAATTTATATAAATGGACTTTTCTATCCGATTTGCTTCAAATTTATTATACTGGTTTATTTCGATTAGGCGCTTTACTGATGACATTTGGAGGTTCATTGGTTAAGTATAAAGAATGGAGAGGGTGCTACCCCCCTTTTATTTATTTTTCGAGGGGCCTTATTTTTTGAAATAAGAGTATTATATACAAATAGTGTGACTAGCATGTGAGCTAAATGTCATCACTTTGACTGCGCACTTTTCTTTTTTATTTTATTCTTTGTCTATTTTGCTGCTATATAGTTTCACACACTGCGATTTCAAAAAAAAAAAAAAAAATCCAAAAATTACATTTTTATGTAAAATTGTCATTTAAAAGAATGAATCAACATCGTTAAATTTCATCATTAGAAACCATAACACGTAAAAACGCATATTATAGAAACACTGCGTAAAAAAATATAGTTTGCTGTATTTTCTACTTTTTAGTGTTTAAAATGTTTCATTACAGCAGTTTCACGGGCAGTTGGGTTATACTAGAAATCGTGTTCGTTGATGAGGAAACTCTTATACATTTGTAACAGTGTAATCTTGTAACTCTTTTTAAAGGGATCCTTTTAAATTAGTAGTTAATAATGGAAAGCCCATCATCTTGAAACTTTAAATGACGATTTTTATTTAATTTATTGTATTGACCGATAAAGTAGAATACATTTAACCTCTTGTGAGTTTTGGTGACTGCTGTGAGTGCGCTGTCGCATTTTGTACTCCAAATGTAATTCATCCTTAACTTTGTTTTCATAAATGAAACTGAAATTAAAATCCAATTTTACTCTATATAATATGTACCATTGTTCTTTTAATACAAACTCTTATAACTGTTATATTTGTCTGGAATTATTAAAAGTGTAAATACACTTCAACACTTATCGTGAAAAAAGGGTCACTCGTTTAAATGCTAAATAAAAAATATAATTTAATATAAGTAATTATATACCCGTCATAAATAAACATTTCTAACTTTTTAAAATAAGTCACCTTTTGCATGAATCACACAGTCATTTTCCTTATCTAATAAACAAATTATTACAATATTAAAGTATCTGTCTTACATTTTGTTCAAATAATGTTGGTATTTTAATAACATTCTTAAATCTATTATATTTGCAGTTAAGAAAAAATTTCAAATACTGGGATTATTTCATTTTGTGTGACAAAGAGATTTAAATGAATACCCTATGTCACACGTTATTCTATCGACACGTTTACTTTTAACTGTGAATTAATTAACAAATAGTTCAAGGAGAATTGCAATATTCACGTTAGTCACTGTCAGAAGATTAACCTTTCCGGAGCAAAGAAAGGAACCTGGAAATGTCTTACTCAGACCTGTAAATAAGTTTCCGTTTAAATAGGTAACAATATATGAAAAGAGAATGAACGTATAACTTGCACAACGTTCAATACATGGAAATAATTCCATTTCAAACTGCCTTCTTTATAAAGATATACTTTTTAATTAATAGTTTGTAAAAGAAACTGTGCCATAGAAACATTTCAATTTCAACATTCAAATGTGTTACAATAGTTGTTTATTTAACTTCTCAAACTTATAACCAGACAAGCAAAAATATTAAAATATTTAAAGTAATTTAAATAATAACACATAACCTAAAAATATCATCTAAGATATTCGTAATTCATAAAGCGTTTCTACCTCTTTACTAACTGTATACTTGACCAGAATGATGCAGGTATTTATTCTTATTGTTGAAATAAGAGCGTTGGACTTCGTATCGATAAATTAAATATGCATTAAAAAATGACGACCTGACAAATCCACAAATGAAACTAGATGAGCAAATAAATTTGCGGATATTCTAAAGTTCCATCATCCGTGTAGTTACATTAAGGATATAATAAAAAAAAACATAGACAACTTGAAAAACACTCAAATGAAACTGTGCATGTCAAAAAGATGGACAAATAGCTACAGAGATTCAAAAGTTCCATCATACGTACAATTATATTAAGGATATAATAAAAAAAAGAAAGACAACCGGAAAAACTCACAAATCAAATTATGGATGTGAAAAAGATGATAAAATAGTTATTTCGAAGATTCTAAAGTCCCATGATTTGTGTAATTGTTAAAAATACAAAATTAAAATGCATAAAACTTGGAGTGGGAAAGCAATACATTACTCTCTCAATGATGAAAACTGCGGTGTTTTGAATTGAATGAGTTATGGAGTTACAACACCGTGGCTCTTGGAATTATGGATATAAAAATAAAATAAATTTTAAGAAGCTATTACATGTATATTAAAATTTTTATTTTATGCATATACATAGAAGTATTAAGAAAAATAATAAAAAAAACTAAAAAATGGCGGAGATAAAAACCGTCCCTTTTGAAAATCCTTGCTGATGGTGTTATTTTTTTCTCATTCAGCGTCGTCTAAAAAACAATTTTTTTTCTTGTTTCTAAATGTAATATCGGTACTTTTCGGTTAGCCGGGCTCCAGTGTTATATATACATATTTATATACATACATATAAGTAAATATACACATATAATAGGTGTATATGTATACATATGTATATTTACATATATGTATGTATATAAATATATTTATATAACACTGGCGCCCGGATAACCGAAAATTGCCGTAATATCAAAGATCCAATATACGGACAAAAATATTTTTTTAATTAGAAATTACAGCTATTTTTTTTGTTTGATTTTTATCAAAATTTTGATTTAAAAAAATGATAAAAAATGAACACAGCATCCGTTCCAAAAACTCTTATACAACCACTTTGATAATATTATAAATAATATGATGAATAAATTTCACCAAATCGGTGCAGTAGATCTCTAGATATCTTGTGCAACAATTTGGAAAAAGTAGTTTCAGCAAAAATGTAAAAAAAAAAAAAAAGTCCTTATAACAAACGTCAGCCGCATTAGTTTTGTAGGTAATGGAAGCAAAATCTGTTATCGATATAAAAAAGTAAGTTTTCATGTTTATTTTCTTTTTTCTCTTAATAAAGGAAAATTCTGTTTAACATTATAATATTTATTATGTTTACAGCTGCAAAGTGTGCACTTATATCAATAGCAGTATATTTGGTACCTAAATTACTCTCATGCATGAATACCATTTTAATTTCGGTAAGTGGGCATGGTGTCCACAAGATTGGTAACTGAGGGATTTGAAAAGGACATGTCCCTTTCAGCTCCTTGTTGTTTATAATTGTTCTATCAAAATATTAATTACGTTTCGTAAAATTTATGTTATAATTTTCACTTTTTATGAGAAAGAAAGTATTCATTATTTTGAAGAAAAAAGTATATAAATATTACAATAACATGTACCTACGATTTAGATGGTGACTATTTCTTTTCCAGAAATCACTGAAAAGTCAGTATGATTCGAAAATATAAAAGAAAAATTGAAAAAAAATCGAACTATTGAAGAAGAAATAAATTATGTCTGCCGTAACTCGTTCTAAAATTTAATAATGCACTATCAGATGAAATTCCATATGCCCTGTTCATTGGTAATAGAAACGTTTTTAGTGATGCTCAAGTAAAAGAATTAGCTCCATATTTCATCCAAACATCTAATGTAAACGGCTGTGCGGACAAGGAAATTGGCGTATGAATATTCAATTGTTTTGAACTCTCTAAATATGACCTATCATGGAAAACAAACAAGCAAGCTGAAATTGTTTTATTCCAATGCTTCCTGCAATGAAATTCAACACCTGAAACCACCAGTTCATCATGAAGTACACGTTACAACAAAGTAATTGTTGATTTATATTTTTTTAACATTCACTCAGTTATGAATCGCTATAAATTTACACAAAATAGAATATGTAACTGCGATGAATGAGAGTTAATGACAATACGCAAGCCATCTAATATAGAGGAAAAACGTGGAGAAAAACAAGCTTCTATAAAGAAGACAATCCCAATTGCAGTTAGAAATAAATTGTATTTTTAAATATCTCAGATTGTACTAGTAGTAGCAGTAGTGATTTATCAGACGGTGATAAAGGTTCTACCTCTGATAATTTAAACATTGATGATTTTTTTTTGTACGTGTAGTGAGGTAAGAAGAAATTTATGTTGGAAAAATTACCAAAAAAATCACTCATATTGAATTCGAAAAAAAATGGTGTGATGGAAAAATTGGAATTTTGTGATGGAAAAAGCAAAACCAAAGGACTTTTTATTTCCTGATACTATTGACATGAGTGAAATGGATATTAATGATATTGTGATGAAGTTACCTAAACCTAAATGTTGATGATTTCTTTTAATGAGTAGTGATGTTTAAAAAGGAAAAGGATTAGTAGTAATTCATGCTGGGAAAATTACCAAAAGAAAAAAAAAACACTCATAATTTCAATAATTTACACATTGATGATTTTTTTTTTGTATGAGTAGTGAGGTTAGAAGAAATTTATGCAGGGAATATTACCAAAAAATCACTCATATTGAATTCAAAATAAACTTTTTGATGAAAAAAGTAAAACCAAAGGACTTTTTATTTCCTGATACTATTGACATGAGTGAAATGAATATTGATGATATTGTGGTGAAGTTACCTAAACCTAAATGTTGATGATTTCCTTTTACGAGTAGTGATGTTTAAAGGAAAAAGATTTGTACTAATTTATGCTGGGAAAATTACCAAAAAAAACCCACTCTTAATGAATTCGAATAAAATTGTTTGTTGAAAAAAAGCAGAATCAAAGGATTTTTATATCCTGATATTATTTACAGAAATGAAGTGAATTATAATGATATTGTGATGAAGTTACATAAACCTGTAACTTTAGGGGTAACAGCTAGAGTTATTTTTTCTTAAACATTTTCGACTGATTTAAGTTTGTTTTATGTCAAGTTGGCGTAAACATGTTATTTTTCTTGTTTTTGTTTAATCATATGTTGCAATAATTTTTATTTTTATGTTTATTGTTATCTTTTTTATTTGAATAATATAATCTCAAATAAGAAGTAAAAATGTTCAGAAAAGTAACTTAACTATGTGTGTCCATTTTAATAACCCACATTGTCCCTTTCACACCGTACAATGAGGATAAAAATGGGAATTCCTCCCACCTTATAAAAATAAATATATTTTAAATTACTGTACTTAAAGATAAAATCTTTATTACTAGTATACAAACAAAGGTTTAGACGGCGTCTAGGTGCAGAATTGAAAATGATATATTTCACAGGGATGCCACAGGCGACAATTTTTATATTATATTTGCACCACTAGCATTAAAAAATACATTTTGTAGTACACTTCTCTTGCAAATCTTGTCAAAGCATATGTTTAAAAAAAATGTTTATTAAAGTGGTGCGAAATAGCAAAGAAATAGCCGCCTGCGTCAGTCCCGATTTTAGTGTCATTATTTTATAAACTTATAAAGACAAAATGTTCGCTTCATTTTCCATCTCCCCAAACTCCCTTTCGACCATACATGACGTTTCCAGTAACATTACCGCGATGTCCGTCTACTCCTTTTGAGCAATTTCTTTTAATGTACTTTAATTACCTCTTTAGTTGTTTCTTGGATTCTCATGTTAGATATGGATACTCGCAGAGAATACAATTTCTCAGATAATCGCAGCGCTGTAATTCCGGAAGTATTTTTAATTTTACAATGCTTAAACGCTTAATATTTTCAAACGTAAATACAATTTATGTAGTCAACAAAAAAAATTCGATTTTTAATAAATTTATAGGTGGTGTAACCATTTAACCAAGGAGAACAGTCAGCAGTTCGGTCATACTTCATTTAGAGATAACTGGTAATAATGTCGGAGGAAGGGATTGAAGAGAAAGTGTAAATTTTAAGAAGGTAGCCAGTTTTCGAAAAGTTTAAAAGCATTTTAATTATTAAGCTGTTAGATAATTTTAAAAAAAGTTTAACAGATGGACAATGGCACCAAAAATTTTGCTTAACATCTAATTTAATAAGCATTTTATATATATCCTATAGTTATATTTTAGACTAATAAGTACTTTAACATTTAACTTCATTTCTAAATGGGTTTAATGCATAACAGCATACAAGGTGTTATTTTATTGATGAACTGTTCTGTGAACATTGAATTTATAAAGAGAAAGTAAAATAAATATTTCACTTCCATGTCTCAAAAATTGCAAATATAAATAATAAGGAGAGAAAGATTTACAGAATGGAGAAAAAGAAACATTTAAACGTAGAAGTATACGGTAAAGGAATTGATTGAAATAGATGAAACTTTGTGATAGGGGACAACATACAGAATATTTAGAGAAGGTACAAAATATGCGGAAAATGAATTAATTTCGTAAGCAGATCTTCACAACGAAATACATGAAATGCAGTATTCCGCATTGATCTAATCATAAACTACATAATATGAACTTCAAAAAGTTCACCGTCTACATAAAATGTGGCAAATAGTAATAATGCAGATGTAACATATGAACATGATATACATTGAGATAGATATGAAAAAAGTGACGCATTAAAAGGGAATGGAACGGAAGTTAAATATATTCCACTACATCAGTTTAATTCGGAACGCTACTACTTCTGTTTCCAGCTACCATAAAAAATATACACTTACCCATTTAAACGATGTGTCGGTATGAATGGAACGACAAGTAATGAAAATTTCCGTGACGATGACTGCGGTATTGTAAATCGAATGTACATGGAAATCTAAATAAAAGGTATATTTTTACAGTTTGTAACACCTATATTATTATTATCTGTCAATTTCTAATTAACGGTGAACTTTTTAAATTTCATATTATGTAGTTAATGCAATTGTTTTACAATTTCTTATACGAAAAGGTAGAGAGCGGAAGAATTTCAATCAAAATTCAAAAGCAATTTAACGAGAGATAATTTGTTTAAACATTATTAATTATATATTTGATGCCCGGGGTTTTTCTACGAATCTGCATAGAATTATATATATGAGTGCTGTTAAAGAGAAAGCAGATCTGCTGATAGAATATAAGAAAGCAATCTGTAACTGTGACGTAACTCAATATCTGTATAACATTAATGAACAATATAATAATATTTAGTACCTGGTACACCGAGCATCACTCGGTGATTTTTTTTTTAATATTGTGACCATATTCCATTGAAAAAATGTTATTTATTTATTATTTAAGCTTATTTATTTCTACATGAAAATGTCATTTCTGCTTTCTAAAAATTATAATAAAACATACGATTTTTGAGCTTTTAATTTATTTACAAATCTATATCCCTTTCTTAGTACTTTCTAGTAAACCATTTTGTTACGTATTTCTGCAGTCTTTTAAATACAAAATTGATTGGTTGTTGGTGTATTCAATACTTATTTTCATACAACATTATAAGTGTGATGCAGATTTTCTGTAGGTAGAAGTACCTTTAAGTTGTTTTGCCTCTTAAATCTGGAAAAAGCAGCGTAGAGCATTCCATGTATAAAAACAAGTGTCCGTAAGTCGATGCCAACAAATTCGTAGGTCTGACCTTGAGCTTTATGTATAGTTATTGCAAATGCTGGCTTCGCAGGAAATTGATGCATTTGTATCGTGCATCGAAGTTGACTTCTGCTTGAATCGAGAGTTATTCGCGGAATATGTACTTCGATACCTGAATATTCTCCTGTGATTATTTTTGCTTGGTTATGTTATTGCAAAGTTCTTTAACAATTAGCCTTGTTCCATTGCAAAGGTCTTCTGAAACATCTAAATTGCGCAATATTTATGGTTATTGCGTTATTTTTAAGCTTTAACTCATGAGGTGGCAAATCAGCTATTTCGATTGAATTGAGAAATTCCGACGTAAACTGGATTGCTCCTTCAGGTTGATCTTTGATGTAATCATAGCTGTTATAGATTTTATACTCTCCAGGAAGCTTTTCAATCATTTCGGCGTTAATATTGCTGACATCTTTATTTAATGGCGCATGGATAGCTCGATCCTTCCTTTCTTCATAACTTCCTTTCTTTAAGCAGTTTCCAAAGACTTCATCAATGAGATGACCATTTGAAAGTATATCTACGGGTAGTTCGATTTCATCCACCGCGTTCTCAGGTAGCTCCCCATTTCCAAGTTTCAAAAGATACTTGGCAAATTCTCTTTTTTCCGGATCAACGCGCATGCTATCTCTTAATGAAATTGAATTCAAGTGGTACCACAGCTCACTTTTTTTGATTGATAAATACAATATTTCACTTCTGTTTGCTCATAGTTGGACGGGTAGACATTGACAGAAGTCCCCTCCTAGGACCATAATCTTTCCACCAAATGGCAAAATTGGATTTGCAATAGAGCGTAGAAATTGATCTATGTTGTGAAGTCCGTATTTTGGCAGCATAATAGCTTCATCCATCAAAAATACATCAATTTTGCTGACTTCGGCTGCTTTAGCGGATCTAGGATTGATGTTGGAAATTGAATCCGATGTCAATGGTACTTTAAGTACAAAAGTCTTGTGTGAAGTACTTCCATCAGGTAGTATAATAGAAGCAATCCCAGTGAATGCCATGCACTTTACTTTATGCTTTTGTCCTGAAAGGATGTAATAAAAAGTTTTGTATACAAAAGTCTTTCCAGTGCCTCCAGGTCCATCAATAAAGAAATATTTTGATCGAGGGGTTGAATCGTTCACAGAATGTAAGATGGTATCAACAATTTTAATTTGTCTCCCTTTAAGAAGTTGATACATATGTTATCATTGGTGTTCATAGTTTCTTCATTTAGCACGTTCTCGTATCCATCAATATTGTCCATACCAAGTTGATGAACCCAGTATAGGAAATTCCTACCTTCAGTAGCTTCTGTATTTAACTTGAATGTGATAATTCGATAAGCACGCTTAAGCGCTCCATCGACAGAATTAAACATCCCTCCTGTTTCTCGGATGAAATCTTCTGCCAAATCTTTCTTAAACATTTCCCATAGGCGTCTTGTATTTTCAGGAGATCCAAAAATCAGAATATGTGTAAACAGCGTTCTCGTGACTTAAGGCATCTTTGACATAGCAGATTCTCGCAGACTTTCAATCCATTGTTGGTCATCGTAAGTTAGTCCACGAACTAAACAAACTTGTTTATATAATGCATATGCAGGGGCGTGCCGAAGGCTGTTTTAGGGGGGGGGGGGGTGAACTGAATTTTGCCGACTGCAAGATCGGGGGTGAGAAAAGCTTTGTGATAGCCCCCCTCCCCCATCAGCGACGGAGTCAACTGTTCTACAACACTGTGAATTTATAAAAATCACTAAAAGTCTTAAGTGTTACCTTCATTCTCCTTAACCACAGTCAAAATTAAATGCTGTTATTCAGTATGTGTAATTTTTTAAAAATTATTTTACTATATAAGTAGAGTTGAGAATCCTGTTATTAATTAGGATTCTGCTTACGATTTAAAAGGAAATGTGTACGGATGTACCGTACATTAACCAATTCTCAAAAGTAACAATTTAAGAATGTTATTACTTCGGAATTTATGTTTCTATAAATAAAACCGCATGCTGTTGTGTAATGTAAGTGTATAAATTTTAAAATACATAAAAAAGACAAATCTTGCTTGCTAAAAATAAGATATATATTAGTATAAGAGACTAAAAATTATCCTTCAACATTTTAAAATTATCATCCCCCTATCCTTTTGAATAGCTCATTTTCCAGCTACACTACACTGTCTAAATCCAACATGTCAGTTATGTCTGTTTCACAGGTTAGTAGCATTAGTTCATCCAGCCCCTCTTCCGACATGGTGGTACGCAAGTAATTTTTTACTAACTTTAACCTGCTGAAACTTCTTTCATTACTTGCCACAGTTACTGGAATAATTAAGGCCAACTTGTAGGCCAAAGAAAGGTTCTGTCTTTTCATTGTAAATTTAAAAAATTAAACGATTAAAAATAACATAATATCCGGTTAAAAATAAAAGCGCAGATGAAGAATACTAATTTATTCACTCAATGACGATCGCAAACACCGAATGGACTTTACCCAGGAATGCAAAAGCCACGCCTCTGTAGGTATATAGCCTCTGAAAATTACTGTTTATTGGACAAAGGAGAAGCAGCGTTAAAAAATTCTACACGCTTATTGGTGTTTTCCTTTTATATACCTACTTTGACGTCACATGGATAAAGTTCATTGTTCAAAGAAAGCCCGTAAACTCTGAAGCAGCTATACTATACTAGCGTCTCGATATAGCTTCGCTCCTTATGGAGAAATCTGCCTGGTGTGCAATCAAAACAAGATTTGGCTACGTATTGCAAGTTTGGTGAATAATAAGAAACTTAGCATATCTAAAACAATTTACCAATTCTTTATTTCGTATTTTAATAAATAGTATCAATTCAGTCACTTACTTCTTCTATAGGAGTATAGTAAAGAAACCTCAAAATTTATTATTAGCCCCTGATTGCTTTCCTTCTACCAAAAATGCGACTATTATTAAGGCTGTTCTCAAATTCAAAGCTACTTTCTGACACATTTTTAAATTCATTTTTGTTCGGAAATTCATGAAACTGGCAGGTGTTCTTATTCAGAAACTTTATAATCGAAATACGTTTTCCATTATTTTATATACATATATATATATATATTTATTTTTGTTAAAGGATTTCAGAAAATACTGTCAAAGTCGGCGTTTTGAACCGAATTCAAGAGGAAGCAGAGCTAAATAATAATCATGCAAAAGTATTCCTTTCTTGAAAGATTCAAGAAAGATTAAGTACTCTTTTATTGAAAATTTCAAGAGAACATGGTCTACCCCCCCCCCCCCCCCCCGCTCTCTCTGCAACAAAATAAATTTTTTTTTGAGTTTTCAGATAGTCACAGACACTAAAAATTTTGGACGCAGTTAGAACCAACCTGGAGAGTGATGATGCTTAAATGCTCTGATTTTGGAATTTTCAACGAATGAAGTTTAAAGATGTCACCCCCACCCACTCACAAAAAGAGTAACACGTACTTTAAGCATGATTACTATTCCAGATGTACCTGTCTACAAAATGCATGTGTCTATGACGATTTGAAGAATAAAACCGGCTTTTTTGGGAGGGTGGGAGGAGAGGGCTATACAGGAGCCTTTTCAAAAGATAATTTTACATCTGGATGATCTGTTTGAATATGACTATGCAGGCCTCTAATAGAAATGCAGAAATATGTACATTAAATCCGTTTTCCTTTCTGGAGGTGGATGTTTCCATTCGGATGAAATTTTCTTATATGGCGATATAAATTTATTTTTTCTGTGAAACGTGTGTGTACGCGATCACAGTGTGTGCATATAATTTTCACTGAATTGTCCGTCATCATGCGACAAAAACAAACTTTTGCAAATGCTCTTCTTCTGTGTCCCTGACTTCATCTTTTAAATGCAGCAACCTCAAATAACTAACGCCAAATCGAAAGCCAAGAGGTCACCAAATTCTAAGAATCAGTCCATAGCAGAAGGGAGCAATTAAAGATGCTACTTGGAAAAACTTAGAATAGAGATTGCAACAACCTCCCCCCCCCCCTTCCTTTCAGGAGATTCTCAAATTCTCAGAAACGCGATTCTCTCTATCACCTCCGCTCTCTGACAACCCCTCCCTCCCACACATAATCATACACAATCTTCCGTGAGAAGTTCTTTCTTTTCCCCTTTAAAGACGGACAACAGATAATTGAAATGATACTGACGACGGGAGACTTTTTGCAGGGTGTGTTCTTAACTTTCCGACTATTTTAAATTTTACCAACTCTTCCAAAAAAGCGGTGGTGGTGTGGGGGGGGGATTACACCCTCAACACCCCCTCGCTAGGCACGCCCCTGTGCATATGTAATACCATCAACTGTTAGCATATTTTCGAAGCTTGTTGCATTCTTAACATGGTTCAGCAACATTCGTAAGTGTAAGAGTTCTGGCTGGGAGATGAAATTTACGTTATGTATTCGACCAATAACGCGTAAACGGCGACTTCTCTGAATCCATTCGCTGGATTTTCCATCCCATTTAAAGTATTCAGGAATTTGCCAATAGTAGTGATATATAACTTCTTGAGAATTTCTGTTCAGAAGATTATTTTCTTCTATTCCTCGATTATACCGGAAATGTGCCTCTAATGTTGAACCTTTCTGACCCGTATCTGCTAAATCTCCTTGTGCTAGATTAATGTTTGCAATTCGAAATTGACCTGGTAAATGGATATCTAAGCGTTGAACAGAACGGCTTTTCTTTTGAATCTCGTTGCCAAATAACCGCCAACATGCTTCTGGTGGACTGATACATCGACCAATAATTTAGGTGTCTAATTCATTGTACATAAGTTTTCTTTGGTTTTCAACGATCTTTATTGTTGCACATGCACAATCATGCCCTTTGTAGATATATTTGTAGATATATTTTACATCAGGAATATTTCCCAGATATTCAGCGTTTATATGACATTTGTATCTCTTCAACAGATAAGCGTTGTATGGAGCTACATGACGGTTATGTCTTGTTATTTTGCAACCATTTATATCCTTTCGATAAACAGCATGTTCGTGCGAAAATTCTAAACTATGTTGATCCAACTGTGGATCGTCGATAACTTGGTTTTTCATCGTCTGCTAAAGATGTGATTTCGTTAAACATATTAGGATAGTTGAAGCGACATTTCATGCACCCATTTTTATTAATCATACACGGTGCATTTGGGTTTAGTTTCCACACGGATTGTGAATCATCCATTTTAGCACCAGATTTCGTAATTCAGGATCATTATTAATGGGAATTTCTGCTGAAATCAGGTCATCAAGTTCCTCTGGGTTAAGGATTCTATCTTCAGGAGTCATAATCAGCAGCAGATGCATATGTGAGAGGCCACGTTTCTGGAATTCTATTGTATAAACGTAAGCGGCAACCTTTCCAAATACTTGTTTTTTGTCCATTTCTTCAATAATGTCATCGAATTTAATTTTACAAACTCTAGCGAAGAGATGAGGTCTATCTTGAGCAGGTTGCTCATGCATTATTCCATTTTGCAGGACAACTCTTGATGCCTCTTTAATTTCTGGCCATTCAGGATTTGATGTCACAGTGATAAAGAAATCTGGCGTTCCATATCTGTAGAGGATGGCCATCGCATCTTCGAACTGCTCAACATGGTATCGCATCGATCCAATGAATGAAGATGGCAGTATTATCTTTTCACAAACAACGGCATTTTTCTTTTCAGCGAGTGACTTAATAATGTGGGTCACGCTAGAATATTGGTCAGAAAGAATTTTTTTTTTATTAGCCTTTATCCATAGGATGGTATCGGGCTCTACTCTGATGTATGTATCAACGAGGTATTGTTGGAAAAGCCGACCACCAAAATGCAAAGCATTGAAGTGTATTTGTCGCAATCTTGCGCCTATAAAAGCTGATTCTGGAGGAAGGTATTTAGTAAGTTCAAGTCGAAAAGCAATTCTATATTGTGCTAATTCTAGTCGAGTAAGATGCTGACGACTTGTTTAAGGTGTTTGCAATTGTAGGTCCACAGAATAGCCAAATGTTCATTTGGGTTGGATACGTGAATGGTTCTATCCCTTTATCAATATTACGCAAATTGACAATTTTTTTCCACGTTGATGTACCACCATTTCGTTATCTGGAAAGCTTTGATGGGCGTTGAGTGTAAGCATGGCTCATACATCATTGGTTATAGGAACATTGAATATTCTCTAATCAGCGTGTTCTTGCATTGTTACCAAAAGTTTGACATATGGAGCTATTATTCCTTCTGCTTTAGCATCTCGATTCATTTCTTCTTCAACTTCTCGTATCATCATAAATGATTGTGCAAACATATTTTGAGACCGAATAATATGCTCTAAAAGTTCCACTAAATTTCGTCTGATTCCATGGTTGAGATGACATTCGAGTTTTTTCGATCATCATGTGCTTTAAATGAAGCCAAAGCAAAGCATGAATTTAAATTGCTAATTTGTTTGTGGAAATTGTTAGCAAATGGTTGGAATTTAAAAAAAAGACGCACCAATTCATTTGGAAAAATGGGGAAGTCAAACTTAATTCGTCCATGTGAGCAGCAGTTACCAAATGAGTCCTGGTTAATTTGATTAGACACAGGTTGTTCTGGAAAATGAATTGCTTTGCAATGAATACATTCAACGTTAAAAGAAACGAATTTTTGGTATGTTGCTTCTTTGTTAACTGCGCACTTTCATGTTCGCATTGGTTTCTTTACTAAAATTTCCAAGCGTCTTATTCCACGACGTCTTTGTTCTTCTAAATCTTGATTTTGTCGCTTATTTATTTCATTTTCTATGTGCTGAATGGAACAATGCTGAATTTCACGTATGGGTTGAATGCGGCTTTCGTTTGTTTTGGCAACTATTTTCCGTCTTTTTAATGTACACAATTGATCTAATTCTTGGGATCCAGATTCATTAAGACAACACAACATATCTGAGATCCTTTGTCGGCTTTTTTCTTTAGCAGCACGCATTGGTCTAAACGTTGAAATATAATTTTGAATTTCAGTATTTCTAATCGGACTCGGCATTCTTTCGTTAAAGTTGATTTTTTTTTTTTTTTTTTTTTTTTTTTTGTAGGCCGTCCTGCAGACATAATGAATTTGCAATTATACTAACTAAATTTAAAGAAAAATGAATACTTTAGTTCTAACTTCACAGTATTAGAAATATTTACATTTTTCAGTAAACACAGAAAAGTGATAGTTACAAAATATTAGTAGAATATCAATAAGTCATGCAGTTAACGTTTGTATTTACGGGCTCCTAGTCTTAGCACGGTCAGAAACTGAAAGTCAGAGAAAATGATGTCATAGATGGGCAAAAGTTGAAATATTTCACTTTTAAATAGAAAAATTAATTTTTTCTTTTAAATATAGTGTCATTTATTCAGTGGGGGAAGAAATATAAAATTTTTATTTTTTATTCCGAAGCATTTATTTGAGTATGTAAATAATATATTTTAAAATAAAAAAGGGAAAAGAAAATTAAAACTTTGCATGTAGCCGGAAATTTGGATTGTCATATATGAAAATAAACTATTTTTATATGCATGCGCTTATCAAGCATATCCTGAGTGCTATACTCCATGTTTTATAAATTAAATGATTATTAACAAGATACGTTGTCTAAGTCAATGTTTGGCGACAAAAATGAACTATGTGGAAAGATTGAGACAGAAAAATGATGTTGCTTTTAAAATTGTTGCTAATTTTGCGTCAGGGTATATCGCCATGGCAACAAACTATACAGATGTTTGTAACAATATGGCAGTTGTTTTAAACTTAGCAAAAGTATAAGCACAGTTATATATCAAGAAATGTTACTAATGTTTATGAAAATATTTAAATTCACGAAATATAATCATAATCAATAATTATAATCAATCAGTTTTTTTTTTTTTTTGTTCTAGCCAGTTAAAACAAATTTTACCGGATTTTTGATCTACATAAGCCGTTATCTAGTGCTCGATTAAGTGTGGAAGGCAATATTTTAGTGTCTCTTTCGAGATTGCCTTTTATTGTGTTGGCGAGGATTCCGATTACGGATGATTAAATATAAAAAAATTGAATTTTTTTTTTCCTAAGTCGAGACTTAGTTGGAAGGTTTTCTCATATTAGAATAAAGTATATTTCATAAAAATCGTCAGAATTTTTTTCGATTGATACCACTTTTTTGAGTAATGAGCTTATTTTAACCACAGAAAACGATTTTTCTCGAATTAACGACTTAGCTAAATCGATTTCTTGAGCTCGAGTTAGAATAGTCGTCAAAGTTTATGAAAATCGTTTGAGCCGTTTTCGATATATAGCAACATTTTCAGTGCGGAGATTGTGTTAATCGATAAAAACGAATTTTACCGAATTCGAAACCTAACTAGATGTGTTTCTCGTGCTCGAATTAGTATAGAAAACACGTTTAGTGCAAATTGCATGAGAATTTTCGATTTATAGCAAACAAAATTTTCAGCTAAGATCTTGTTTTACCCTGTAAAAAAGAATTTTCTTAAATTTGGGACATAGCTAGATCTTTTTCTCGTGCTCCGTTTAGTATATGCGTCAAGTTTTGTGAAAATCGTTAGAGCCGTTTTCGATATATAGCAGCATTTTCAGTGCTGAGTTTGTTTTAATCGATCAAAGCGAATTTTCTCGAATTTGAAACCTAGCTTGATGTGTTTCTCGTGCTTTAATTAGTATAGAAAACGCGTTTAGTATAAACTGCATGATCATTTTTCGATTTATAGTAAGCAAAAGTTTCAGCTAAGACCTTATTTTTACCCTGTAAAATCTAATTTTCTGGCATTCGGGAGCGATCTAGATCTTTTTATCGTGCTCGATTTAGTATGTAAGTTAAGTTTCGTGAAAATCGGTTCAGTCGTTTACGATATCATTCATAATCGGGAAAATCTCTTGGTCGTTTAATATATATGATGATATCATAAAGAAGGAGATAGTAGGGTCTGAAATGTTTTCCAGCTCGATTTTTGAGCCAAGTTTGTTATTAGGTAGATTTCGTAAGAAATACTACCTATTGCAGTCGTTACCATGGTGCGACTTTTGAAAAATTCCTTCATAACTTTTCATTATAGGACACCAGGAACACAAAACCACCCCCACCTAAAGAGTTTACATATATATGTATGTATGTTCTAAATTTTGCCCGCATGATAAAAGTCGCAATAATGCACGGATCGTCTTCAAACTCGCCAACAACTTTGAGATGGCTAATATCTCGGCGGGGATTGAAAATGGGCAAAATCGGCCCAAGGGAATGGAAATGAGGAGGGATAAATTTTTGAATACCGCCTTAACAAGTTTCTGATAAAACCAGCTTTTACACAACAATGACAGGAAAAAATAAATATTTTTCGTTATGCAGTTGCCAACAATTAAAAATAACAATAAAATTCCCACCACAACAATTGTTTTTCTATCGCGATATTTTCACGTGAAAAAATAAATTAAGTAAATAGTTTGACGAACTGAAAACAAATTGAATATTTCTTCATAAGTTTTCTAGAGCAAGGTTTCAGAATGAAAACTCAAATTTAAATGAATAGTTTGACGAATTAAAAAAAAAAGAAATATTGCGTCACATTAGAAATATAATGGACCTCAGCAGGTGAATATGTAACGTCATGTGAGTTTGAAGAAACGTATTAAAACATGATAAAAACCCGACTATGGAAATATTAACATATTTTAACACTTTGAGATTCCCTGAATTTGTTTTAGCCATTTTTAAACCTATTCCATATACATGCGTGTGTGTATTCGTGTACATTAGAATTTTCACAAAATGTTTAGCTCCCTAGAGCTCATTCTTAGTGAAGGAGCTGGGTTTATCTCTAATCTTGATTTAAGTTTTGTTGGTGAATTTAGTACTTAACTTCGAAATCTACCTCCGCCTGTAGGACCGAGCCGGCAGGGATTTTTTTTTTTTTTTGTAGCTTTTGACATGTAGATTCCTAATATCTTAGGTGCCATTTTTTTGTTTCACATTTTTGAGGTGATTTTCAAGATGGCGTCCAAGTAGTCTGCCATTTACTGACGTTTTTAAATTTTTGTGGGACATTATTGACCAGTATATCAAATCATATGTTTTGGGGTCAAAAAATGCAAATCTACAATCAAAATAGTCATAAATTGTGTTTTTTATTTATAAATTTACTACAAAATTACTAAAATACTAGAGGCATAGATTTTCACATGACTATCGTTTTGGCATGCTACGACCTTCTCTTTGAAGCACTGCCAAATTCTACAGAACTTATTTCCCTGTAAGAAAAATGCAACTCACTACGTGAGAAATTGTGCAATTGTGAAGTTGAAGCTACAACTTTGTTTGAAGAGATCAAAGTAGTAGTTGAAAAAAATTGTCTTCCACATATTACACAATGCAGAGCTGATATGGCAAAGTTCTTATCAATTATATCATTCCTACATTTCATCCTTGCCACTCATCAACGAGATTGAGCATTGCATCACGCGTCATTAGAGGAACAAATCAAGTATTATATTTTGCTCATGACTTATTTCATTATTCCAGAGTCATTTCAGTATACATAGCACAGATGAAGGATCTTGAAACAACATATCCAGTAGTATGGAATGCTCTTGAATCTGGTTGTTTTGCAGTATCCAAATCCAATGTGCCGTTTACGAAACTATTTTCAGACCAGAACTTGGAACAGAAAATCAAAGAACTGAAGAACATTGGTGGAGTTATTCATTTAACTCAGAATTAAAACGCCCTTGAAAGGTATTTCTTATGTGCACCAGAAGTATTACGCATTATTTCAAGTTTCTTTGAAAAGTAATGTCCAAATAAAGTCTCTAAGCCGCATAGGAAACACTATCAACTTTAGACTTCCATGTCCCTAAGTGTTTTTCACAATGCAGCCATCGCCAAGGAGAGTATTGGGGATCGTTGTGGAGGAACCTCTTTCCAAGAGAATACCACATTAATGAAAATTACATTCTTTATGAAAGTTCCAGAATCTGCGAAGTGTGATATTCTGAATTGTGACCAAAAATGCCAATTGGAATTCGAAGAATTTGTAAGAAATAAACTAATTCATGAAGATAGGCAACTTCTTGCTCGTTTTCTTACTGTTATGATATCAAGACCTAGAATGTCTACAAACCTAAAAGATGCAATTGGAAACTACGAGTTTTCTGTAATACCAAATAATTATTTTCTTCTGATGGATAGCTTCATATTCCATCTGACAAAAGTTCATTTATTGCAGAAATAGAGCAATATAATCCATCACCCATACTTGAATCATTAGAATCCTCGATTACTTCTCCGATAGAAAAAGTTTGTATTATAGATGGAATGGCAATCGTACAATCAGTAAAAAAGACGCCTGCCATGAAATTTGTGAAGACCTCGCAAATGCTTTGACCGAGATTATTATGAAAATGACAAACGGATATACGGAAAGGTGAATAATATCTGACCAATACCTTGAGCATTCACTGAAGGAGCAAACTCTTAAGAAAAGATTGGGGTCGACAGAACCTATTAGATTTGCTATTAAATTAGTGCCAATATAACGTTTGTGTCATTAAAGACGTTTATTTCCCATAATGAAACAAAATCACAGCAGACTGCGTATTTCGGGAATAAATTACTACAGGTTTTTGCTGCTAGTGAGAAGAAAATTGTTGTCGTTTTTGGCAATAAGGCACCACGCGAATGTTTTCGATTCAGAATTATTTTATCATACACATAAAGAACCAGACACCATTATACCTTTTCATGTACTTGATACAGTGAACCATCATGATAATTATGAGAGCGATGTATTATTTTTGCCAGATACTGACATTTTCATATTGCTGATTGATTTGGCTTCAAGTCATCTAGTAAACAGTGAAACCAATTTTGTTACTGGTCGCGGCAACAAACACATAAATATTAATATTAATGAAATATGTCAAGCGATAGGTGCTCATAAAAGCAAAGGTTTACTATGTTTACATTCATATACTGGTGGAGGCTGGGGAGGAAAATTTGTAGGCATTTAAAGGCAGAAGTAGATAAAAGTGTATATCAATCTTCAGTGTGAGGATGATATTATAACAGCTTTTCAAGAACTTGAAGAACCTAATGTTGATCCATTATCCAAACTGTCGTTGTTTGAAACATTCACCCACTTGGCTTATTTGGAAAATAGTAATTTACAAAATAACTATTTTCAGAGGAGGGGAATTAGGATTTCAGAGTTAAGATGGCACCTTTTCGGAACTAAAAGTTTCGAGGCGGAGAAATTACCACCAACCCTTGTAGCACTGAAGCCAGATATTCTAAGATCCAACTTAATTTGCACCATTGGAAATGGCTACAGAGACCTACCTCGACTTATTGACAACAGTTGGGGAAAAATGGCGAAGGAGTAATTTCCCCAGTCAAATGCCTGGAGTTACCTGCGCCCAAAGGAGTTATTGAACTTGTGAAATGTGAGTGTAAGAGATTAAAGAATTCTCTTAAAGAATTCTCTTAAAGAATTGCTTAAAGATTGCTTAAAGAATTCTCTGGTTTGTACTGTCCTTTGCAAATGCAGTGACTGCAACAATAGAAAGGACTATCAATATCATCACAGCGATAGCAGTGATTCATAAGAGGATACATAGCATCTCAGTACTGTATATGCATATAAATACTGTTTTTAATAATTTTGTTCAATATCTTCAATAATTTATGTTACTTCATTTAAATACTTTGGTTGTGTATAACTGGTTAATAAAACGCTAGTATATCTGATATCTTTCATATTTTTGTGCTTTATTTTCATCTTATCGCTTAAAACACTTGAAAAACTCAATTTATTCCTAATTTTATATTTGTATTTCTTGACCCTGAAAACATATAATTTGACATACTGGTCAATAATATGCCTCAAATATTATAGAAGTCAGAAAATTGCAGCCATCTTGGACGCCATCTTGAAAATCACACCCAAAAACGTGTATTAAAAAATGACACCTAAGGTATTTGGAATCTACATATAAAAACCTACATAATACAACAAAAACATAAAACTTGGCACTTCAATCGAGCTTGAGCCACATTTTACGACATTTCAAACCCTACTAAGATCTATTAAACTATTAAATGATATTTAATGAAATGAGAATATCGCTAAAAGACTTAGGTTAAATATATAAAATACCATCGTAAAAATCATGTAGTTCAATCATCACTGCAACAATTACATGAATGATGTCTGTTGTAGAATTTGATGCCAAGAATATCATGTATGAGTTCGAAATTGCAGATAATACAAATTAGGTATTAGAAAATAATGGATAACAAATCACTATCAAAAACTGTTATTCGCATCAATCCCAGACAAAAGGCGAAAATCAGGAGAACTAGAAAGGCATAGAGAGAAGATTAAAACAGGGTTCTGAAATAGTTTAAAATTCCACTGAAAGATAGAAACAATATCAGTCTTAATTAATAAAAAATTGGAAATCGGAGGTTGACAACAGTTATTTAAGGCATTACATTACATATATGAACTTCCAATATCAGCATACTTTAACAAATTATTCCTTTTTACATGCAATCACAATTTAAAAAAACACAAATTCGGTATCATATTTCATTTTAATGTCCTTTATATTCTAACGTATAATTATAGCTATATTAAATGTACAGTTTAGAATAATATGAATGTATTTTGATATTTCGCTTCGTGTCAAAATGAGGTTTAAAATAATATGTTATGACAAAATGTTATTTTTTTCAATGTACTGTTCTGTTAACTATAAATTAATTAACAGTCAGTCCAAGGAGTATTCCAATTTTCTGTCTGAGAAGATTAAGCTTTTCATGACAAAGAAACAGAACATTTATTTGTCAAATTTACAGTTCAGAAAATTTTTAACATACTTTAAGATTTCCCTTCACATCAGAAGGAGATTTAAAGCAATATATCATGTCAAGATGTTATTCTATCAATGTTCTGCTAAATGTGAATTCATTAAAAGACAGTTAAATGAAAATATCGGTTTCACGTCTGTGATGATTCAAAAATCTACAACGATGATAAAGCATTTATCAAATTAAATTCGTTTAATAACAATAGTGAAATAGTTCATATTTTGTGAAATAAGGGTATTTATATAATTTTAAAGTATAGATAACAGAAAAGAAATCTATATATATAAAAGAAAGTCTGAATTTTGTATTAATCAACGCGCAGCCAAAACTACTGAACCTAAAATCTTGAAAATCGGGGTAAAAATACTTCTTATGATATAGAGTGTCGCTAAGAAAGGATTTTCCAAAATTCCACCCCTAAGGGGGGTAAAAAAGAGAACGAACTTAAAAAAAATTCCTTAAAAATCTGATTTTATAGTTATTTTTCAACTGATAACATATTTTTATGTATTTTTGGATGCTGAATCGAATGGTACTAACTAAATTCTTTTAAACCCAATAGTTCGAGAGATATTTCATATTTTTCTAATTTGGCACTATCTTTGGCGCCAAAACCTGAATTTTTCAAGTGATAATTTCTGAAAACTCATTCTTTTCATTTTGTTACTATAGCAAGGGAAAAAATTCTAATTGAATAATTTTTTAACCAATTCTGTTGGATAAATAAAAACAACTTCGTCAATTAGAAAAAAAAATAATTCAAACGCCTCAAAAACTAAAACTAAATTTAAAAAAAAAACCTGTGGTACTTTTTCGTTCTAATTTTCGTCGCGATACCATACCAAAATGTATGGTATCGCGCCATTTATTTCAACCCTAATCGTGCAAACGATTTTTATTGCAAACCGTGCCAAACATTAAGATTTGCTAATTATTGAACGTGAATATTTTTATTAACACACATATTTTTTAACATTTTTATTTTATTAATTTTTAAAAATATTATTATTATATTGAACGTGATTCATTTTGTTACTATAGCAAGGGAAAAAATTCTAATTGAATAATTTTTTAACCAATCCTCTTGGATAAATAAAAACAACTTCGTCAATTAGAAAAAAAAATAATTCAAACGCCTCAAAAACTAAAACTAAATTTAAAAAAAAAACCTGTGGTACTTTTTCGTTCTAATTTTCGTCGCGATACCATGCCAAAATGTATGGTATCGCGCCATTTATTTCAACCCTAATCGTGCAAACGATTTTTATTGCAAACCGTGCCAAACATTAAGATTTGCTAATTATTGAACGTGAAAATTTTTATGCATGAATTTTTAATGATGGAATTTATTTTATTCCTACATAAAATAGCTACAATAAAATTATTTCAGAAGTTAGGAATTTACATATAAAAATGTTTTTTTTTCAAAAAACCATGAATGTCTTCATTGAAAGAATGAAATGTTTTCTGCAATGAGAGACATAAGTATTACGTACGCCATGCTTCAGTAGTAAAAGACATTTACAATTTCAAGACTGCAGTTTAAATTGACTATATTTTATTACTTTCAAAATATTTATTTATTCTTATATTTTAAGCATTTATTCTGGTACCCGTCGACCAATTTCGCCAAATTATATAAATCACCAAAACCACTCGCTAAATTATACAAATTGACATAATTTTTATTTTAAATAACGAAAGAACAAATAAATTAGTATAACATTAATAAAAATACATTTAAAACGTCGAAATAAAAATCACCTGATGACGTAAATACGTGTAACTTGCTTAAAGTCAAGTGAATGTGACATTTACGATCAACCATTATTGGCATTTAATCTTATAGTTTGGCAATAGATTTTTGGTCGGCGGGATAACCAAGTAGTACCATTATTGATTTAAGAAAATGGTAGGTCAAAGTCTGTAATTTTCAAAAGTTATATTTTTTAAATGCTCATTTTTTTTTATCAACATTTTTTTTTTTCAAATGTATCATTTTATTTTTTTTGCCAACCATTACGCTTGGTGACAATGGTGATGGCATAACAGGGAAATACCAAAACAGTTACTGATTTTATTTCAAATGTAAAGAAAAAATGTTTAATGAGCAATAAATATTGCAAATATGACTATAACTCAGATTCTACTGAACAGAATTTTGTAGAACTTACACTGTTAAATAGTAAATTTGGTTTATAAATGGTTTAATGTAAAAACCATCATTCTAAGTTGCTACGGGAGTTCTAAAATTAGGTAAACTCGATTATGAAAGATTTCAAGTCAACTAATTAAATGCACAGTAAGTTGGATAATATTTCAGGGATTTTTCCTATATTTATCATATCATTCATTCTGTGTTGCTTAGTTACGGAGCTATGCGGAAGAAGTTCTCAGTGGTACAGTAAAGAAAATTGGAAGATATACGCTACAGAGATAAGGTATACTAGAGAGCATATATATGCTATAGTTATGGAAGTTGAGCTGAGTTCCTTAAAAAATTCAGAAGTGATGCAGTATATACCTACCCCTACCTCCCAGAGAGTTCTATAATCAGGTTAACGCAATTATGAAAGTTATATTTAACTATCTCAATATATATATATATAATACAAAGAGAAATTTCATTCCGGCCGATTATCTTGAGTTCTGCTGAATAGATTTTGACGGGACTTACATTGTTAGTTAGATAATTTTTCAGGAAAGATGTAACTATAAAACATAACGTTCTACGTTGCTTAGTTAAATAATTATGGGGAAAGTTCTAAATCGATGAACCCAATTTTGAAATATTTGCTTTTTTTAAAGGTTCCACTGAATGAATTTTTATGGGATTTAAACTGTTAATTAGATCATTTTTAGGAAAGGCTTCGGTATATTTTCCAGTTTAAAAGATTCTGCTAAGTGGATTTCGATGCAACTTGATCGGTTAGTTCATTTTTCAGGGGATGTTTTAGTATAAAGCACATATCATTTGCTGTTTCTTGGTTGTTAGGTTGCTTGATTGTAGAATTATAGATGGAAGTTCTAGAATCAGGCGAACCCAATTATTATGAACGATCAGCCTTTTCAATAAGTCCAATTAACAGATTCTGATGAGACTTGGATTGATAATTTTTCATGAACGCTTTTAGTATATTACATATTGTTCTTTACCGAATCCTACACTAACAGATCAACTAAAGAAATTGGTCTTTAACAGTCTAAATTTTGTATGACTCAATAAAAGATATAATAGCGTAATTACATTCATATTGCTTTCAGCAATTCGGTTGGATACACCAGGTAAATGTCCATATTGCTTTAAAACGCACGATCAAATTCACAGATATATTTTGTTTGATTCAAGATTTCTTTAGAAAAACCGACCAGCGTAGCGGGCGAAGGCGGCTAGTAGCATATAAAAATTAGTTTATTGTACTTCAAATTTCACCATATTGGCATTAGAATGCAAATGTTTTAAGATATAATATTTTAAATTTTGCATACATATTTTGTGCAAAGAAAAAGGTTATTTAGAAAAATTATAATCTTTAATGAAAACGAAAAAAAAAAATAACCTGCCTTATTTTAATTTGCATCTGTTATGCCGCAGTGTTTAGTGTAGAGACAATAACGTGATTATAGATCAAAACATACGACAGTAAAATGACTTCTGTCAAACCAGTTTTTTTCTATATATTAACAAGAAGAGAGCACTGGATTAGTGGAAAATTTTGACCAACATTTTTCGACAGATTTATAAGGTTCTCAAGAGGTGTGTCTGTGAGTCAGTGAGTCCATGGGTCTCTCTGTAGTTGACAAAATTTTGTTGAGCTCTATCTCACTAGCTAATGGATGGAATTAAAGAAATAGATTCAGTTAGATCTTATTAAAAATTGGTTCCGATTATCTTTTAGTGAAAATTGTCAAACAAGTGTCGCTGCTCAGTTGATTTATTACGTTTTCTCAATTGCTGTATCTCAATACCTTATGCATAGGTTTTCAACAAACTTTAGATTCAGTTAAACGTTGAAATAAGTTGTTGCAGATCATGTTTTTGAGTAAATCACGAAACAGTTGGGGCTACTATACTGCATTTTTTTTTCGATTTCCACCATAGTTCTATTTCTAGAACTAATGCATGGATCTTCATCAAAATTCAGATTGGTTAAGACGATGTCTTTAGTGCAGTTAAACTAAAAATAACCTCGCAATACCCCCCAGGGGCACATTATTTCTACGTAATGTTAAGGGAAAGATAACATCATGTATTGCCAATATATGTTTTGTACATCTTTACGGGTAGAGAGCAAAATTTACCTATAAAAATATAGGTTTTTCATTAAATTAATTATGGACCAGGTGATTAAATCAAACCTGTCAATGAAGGAATTTCCTTTTTGTTTTGTAATCATTTTCTTTCAGAAACCCATTTTCTCTACATAATGGTAGGAAATATTAATATTCTGCATCATTGGCAGACTTCTTTTTGAAAGAAAGTTTCTGGCATACTTTTTATAATTGATTTAATTTAAATATATATATATATATGAATAATCATATATTGTTGGGAATGTCACATTCACCTTGAAAATGTATCGAAATAAAATAAAACTTGCTTAAAAGGTGCATTTTTATACAACAGATGTCACAATATAAAAGATGTTAACACATATTACACTTTTTAAAAACTTAAAAAGAGTTTACAAATATAATACACGCGCCGAGCGCTTTCGATCAAAACCTTAATCATCTTCTGGGCCGCTTTGGGTACAACTGATACGTCTCTAACGCACTTTCATCCTCGGTCGGACAACTGGGCAAGTCAACTTTACAGTGGAGGGGAGACAGCAAAATAGTTCCGAAAAATGGAGGGGAGACAGCAAAACAGTTCCGAAAAATGGAGGGGGAGGGGGTGGGGGGGTGAAGTGAGACGGACAAAAAGTTGAGCGTTACAAACTAAAACAACATCTATTTCAAAAGATTTAACCATATATTTGGAATGTTATATGACATATTATCATCAATAGCTTTATTATTCAATATTAAGATTTCAATGGACTCTTTTATCAACGACAAATGATAATGGGATGAAGGAATAATTATTCTTGCTTCATTAAAACGGATATTTAAATTATGCTGTAAGTTAAGTCTTGCTAACGCTGTGGAGTTTCTATTAAACTTAATGTCACTCATGTGCTCTTTTAATCTATCTTTGAATTTTCTTCCCATCGTTCCGACATAAACTTTTTCTTCTTGTTCTTCCGTTAAGACCTTACCGTATTTGGATGTTGAGTTAACGAGAAATGAAGGAAAACTAGATAGAAATGTTTATAGAAAAATCAACAGGTCAAACCATACCATACCGTATAACAGCGTTTACCCTTTTGGATACAAGATAGCAGCCTACAATTTTTATGTTAAGCGAGCTTTTGAAGTATGCACTGACAATTTTCTTGATAGTGAAATAAATAAAATTAAATGCATCGCCAAAGAAAATGGTTTCCCCATTCATTTTATCAATAAACTGGTCTACGAAATGAAATATAAAGTAAAGAAGAACAATCCAGTTAATAAACTTAAATTTTGTAATTTTTCCTATATTCCTGGTTTATATGAGAAATTAAGATATGCAGTAAAAAAGTTCAATATCAATTTAGTAGCTAAAACAACAAATAAACTTAAAGACGTTATCCATAGCAAGATTGACCCTGTTCCTAATGAAGAGACCGCAGGCATTTACATTATTCCATTGTTAACGGAAGAACAAGAAGAAAAAGTTTATGTCGGAATGACGGGAAGAAAATTCAAAGATAGATTAAAAGAGCACATGAGTGACATTAAGTTTAATAGAGCCTCCACAGCGTTAGCTAGACTTAACTTACAGCATAATTTAAAAATCCGTTTTAATGAAGCAAGAATAATTATTCCTTCATCCCATTATCATTTGTCGTTGATAAAGGAGTCCATTAAAATCTTAATATTGAATAATAAAGCTATTAATGATAATATGTCATATAACATTCCAAATATATGGTTAAATCTTTTGAAATAGATGTTGTTTTGGTTTGTAACGCTCAACTTTTTGTCCGTCTCACTTCACCCCCCCACCCCCTCCCCCTCCATTTTTCGGAACTGTTTTGCTGTCTCCCCTCCACTGTAAAGTTGACTTGCCCAGTTGTCCGACCGAGGATGAAAGTGCGTTAGAGACGTATCAGTTGTACTCAAAGCGGCCCAGAAGATGATCAAGGTTTTGATCGAAAGCGCTCGGCGCGTGTATTATATTTGTAAACTCTTTTTAAGTTTTTAAAAAGTGTAATATGTGTTAACATCTTTTATATTGTGACATCTGTTGTATAAAAATGCACCTTTTAAGCAAGTTTTATTTTATTTGATTTAATTTATTAAAATTCTTTCTGTAGGTAATGATCGTAAAAGAATAATTCTTTCCAGCAGCAGATTTCATTACATCAGAAATTTTCTTAAAGATATTTTTGAAATGTTATTTTTATTAGAAACCCATCTTCTCTATTTAATATATCGGAAATATTCAAAATCTGCCGCATCTGCAGATTATAAATATAGGTAAGAAAATTGCTTTAAGAATAATCGTAAAGCCTATATTTCTTACCTATGTTTATAATTATTTTCATTCAGAAATCTATTTTCTCTAAGTAACGCTGGACAAACTCAAAAAAATGTACATCATCTGCCGATTTCAATAATAGAGACATTTCCCTATATATATATATATATATATATATATATTAATAAATTACATTCAGCGATCCATCTTCACTACATAATGCTGGATCACTTTAAGAACATGCCTCACCTGCAGATTTCATTACTGCAGAGGTTTTCTTATAGGGTAGGGGAGTACACAGTGAGACATGTTACACAGTGAGACAGCAACCATTTTGACATATAGTTATAACTTTTTCTCCTAGCTGGAACACACACTGAACCACCTCAACTTATGCAACACGTGGATGTAGTTTCGGCCGTTTGGTTACTCATCCGAGAAAATAATAAGTAATTATTTATTTTACAGGTGTTAAAGTTACATAAACGACCATTTTAAAGTTTATTTCTTTCATTATGGCATATATTTACTTAACCAAACCTAGCTATATCTAATGATAGACTATGTCAACAAAACGACACAAGCATTCAAAGCTATGAAATTGATGATGAAACAGATATGGCACCCATTTTGTTACAACGTAACGAAAGTACACAGTGAGACACACAGTTGTGCTACAAAGTGAGACGTGCCTCATTGTGTATCTACTAAGCGGTTTTGACGTAAAAAAAAAGTTATTTACTAATAAAATAAGGTTTTTTTGTCTCTCTCTCTATCTCTCTGTGTGTAGAGGCGTGCAATGGCTATTGAAATCTACTAAACGCAAAAGGCTGAAAATTTGCCTGAAGGTAGCCCAATGTCTGTCATTGTCCACCCGAGGTTCATATTTTTTTTTTTTTTAAATAATCTAGAAATAATAATTAGAAGTCATAAACTGCAGAAAATTATTGATAGATTATACAAATGTATGATTTATGAAAATATATACATTGTCTCACTGTGTACCACAAGTGGTACACAGTGAGACAATTTTCGACACTCCTTTATGCTGCTTCTGTGCTTTTATAAATAACTTTTTTAAAACCATTTATACATTAATGTGTAGCGTATTTGTGTAGCTTAAAGATGGAGCAAAAATTTTTTCAAAAGAAAAAATATCGTTGCCATTCGTTAAGTAATAATAATTTTCGTCTCACTGTGTACTACCCTCCCCTATATATTTTAATAATTATTTTCATAATCAAACCGATTTCTCTTCTTAATGTTGGGAAAATATAAAAAATCTGCTTCCTCTGCATATTCCATAAAAATGAAACACTGTTCTATCAAACTGTCGAGACATTTGACCGTTTTTATAGAAATCGGTTGCAAAATGTAAATTTAACTTTATTATGAAAATGATATGGTCAGATGCGTTTAATATTATGGTCAAGTAATAGTATGATGAAGATTTTTAACAGTGCATTGATAAATAAGTTTTTCTTATATACATTCTCTAATTACTATCATTCTACAAATCATCGAGTCTATGTATTGATGGGGAAACATTAAAAATATGCTTCATCTGGAGATTTTATTGATAGTTCTGCACGTGAGTTTTCAAAAGATATACTCTAAGTAAAATGACGTACAGTAATTTCTGATGTATAAGCCATTTTCCAAATCAGAAACTTTATTCAATAAATTACGTCTAATAAGTATTAATTAGAAATAAGTTAATTTTTATTAAATAAAATTTCTGGTACGTAACAAATTTATTAAGGCACGACTTATACGCCAAAACTTACGGCATTCACTAACTTTGGACACTAAGCAGTGTTAAGGAAATCTGTCAATGGCAGTTTTCTTATACACATTTATAAGCATTTTAAATTACTGCTACTATTTATTAAACTAAAAGTGCGCATTATAATTCACTACCTCTAACATATTAGAATAAACGTGAATGAAACTAGGCTGTTTGGACATGCAGGTGTCATTTTCTAATCAGCCTGAAACTGCATTGGCTCATTGCAATTAGACTGAAAATAAATCCAGCTTGTGGAGAAACAACAAAGAAAAATCATGTATCAAGCATAGATTATGCAACAATTCGACTACGAAATACTTTAACGAACACTTTGAAATACTTTAACGATTCTTCGCTGTTTGGTAATTGAAATAAGATACCTAAGTAATCGTTTTAAAAAGTGCCTAACATATTTTAAAAACAGGATTTACCAACTCCCTTTCATAGTAGGAAACATACTTCAATTATATTGTGCAACCCTGTATTTCATATATAAATTCATATGTATTCTAAATAGTATGCTAAAATTTCGTTTAGTAACAAAACCCATAATAGAGTGCAATCGTCAGCATTTTTTTTCGATTTTCGAAAAAATGTAATGGAATTATTTTGTAAAGCCCTGTATATTAACTACAGATTTCCTTCCACGCCACGTAATAAGCTACATTTTAATTGAGACAAAAACACGCTCAAAACAACTGAAATAACGCTTTTAAAAATATCACCCATAAGTGTTCATTTATCCAGTTCTTTCTGTGGCCTTGTATATGATTTTATTTATGTTCTAAAACATCTCTTAGTGTACTAAATATAGTAGAGCTTGAAAATACAAACTCACTTGAAAAAATTTTTAAGCAATTGATGCTCATAATTAATAATGTTTACAAAATATTTTGTAAACCTTGTGTATGATGCAAAACATTTATACAGGTTGTATCTAAACTCTTGGGCAAAACTTTAAGCGGTGATAGTACACATCAAGACAAACAATATTAAATAGGAAACCAAGGGTTCCAAACGTCTTCCGAAGGAGATAGGCGCCATTAAAGTTTAGGGTACAAAATTTCAAATGATTATAAAAAACGGAAAAATTTGTCGATTCGTTTGCGGTTTTCACTAAAATTATTCTTTATGTCAGTATTTTCTTGAAAATAAATTTTAA
This sequence comes from Maratus speciosus, assembly GCA_963932465.1. NCBI lineage: Eukaryota > Metazoa > Arthropoda > Arachnida > Araneae > Salticidae > Maratus > Maratus speciosus. The sequence goes on along the minus strand of OZ010788.1, from coordinate 372,434,191 downwards.
AGATAAAGTTCAAAAAATGTCAATAGAGTGCGCTTTAGACTTTGGAGCAATGAACAACTATTTTTTACCGTTATTTTTGTATCTCGTTAAATGTTTTCAAAAGCTCAGACTTAAACTTAAATTTTGATCTCAAAATCTGAATCGTTGGCTGTGGTTAAGTCGCGCAAACTGAACCGTGTTCAGGAAAAGGTTTCAAATTTCAACTCCTGAACACAGTTCAGTTTGCACTACTTAACCACTCCCAACGATTTAGATTCTGAGATCAAAATTTAAGTTTTACTCTCTCGCTGCGTAATTGTTTTATCAAAATAGCTTCAAAAATTGCGTATTTAACCCCTTAGCGACGAGCGTCTTTTAAGAAATTTTATTCTTTTGTCACCGGTTTCTCAAAACAAAAATTTTTGTCTAATTTAATTGGGAAAATGCTCCGAATAAATAAGACAAAATTTACAATAAAAAAATAACTGGTGGAAATAATCAAAGCGGGTTAATTAGACGGAAAAAATGCGTGCCGGAGAAAATCTCTGGTTGCGCAGCGAGAGGGTTAAGTCTAAGCTGTTGAAAGCATTTAATGAGATACAAAAAATAAAGGTTAAAAATAGTTGTTCGTTACAACAAAGTCTAAAGCGCCCTCTATCGGCAATTTTTAAACTTTATCTTTAAAATCTATTTTCAAGAAAATACTGACGTAAACAATAGTTTTAGTGAAAACCGCAAACGAATCGATCCATTTTTCCGTTTTTTATAATCATTTGAAATTTTGAACCCTAAACACCAATAACGCCTCTCTCCTTCGGAAGACGTTTGGGACCCTTAGTTTCCCATTTAATATTGTTTGTCTTGATGCGTACTATCACCCTTTAAAGTTTTGCCCACGAGTTTAGATACACCCTGTGTGTACCCGTGATATGCAAAATTTAGTTAAACTTAAAAGCGCATATCGTATATCCTAAAACGCACATTTAACAATTAAGGCTCATAGACGGATACAGTACAGTACCAGAGAATTTTCTGTGTGTTTCTATAAATGAACGATAAAATTTGTGCGCATCACATTCTATAGCAAGTATCTTGAAGTCAATAATGTATATTAATTCCATTATAATTGTCTGAGCGAAGCGAAGGCTAATACTCAGCGAAATATTACTGTCCGGACACTTTACTACTACGATGGATATTAACGCCATGTCCTACTAAAAAAAAAAGCCTAATAAAAACCTTTCGTCAAGCATAACTCAAAAAATATTTGTCGGATTTCGTTTCTGATTGCACCAGAAGGTACCTATGAGGGTCGTCTACTGAACCATACTATGAAAAATAAGTTCCAAACCGTTTAAAAATTATATAGAAAAAACTCTTTAAAAAAGCACAATTTATCTGCATACGTCACAGAAATTTGGTGTGCGTCACTTTCAGCGGTTGATGTTTTCGTAGACAACGGGTTTGAACACATGGAAGCAAATAAAAAAAAATACGCACGCAGTAATATTGAATAGATCAGTTTCAACCACGTGATCACAAACCTTGCAACAACCCGTGGCAACCAGTTTTGGTGGGCAAACAAATAATAATACAGTATTCCGTACCACGGTGACCGTGTTTTGCCTGTTGTATAAAATCTGGCATGTTGTATGACATACAATTTTGGATGATTAAAACAAAAGACATGAGTGTTTATTGATCCGGGAGGTTATCTTTCTCTGGATGTCTGTCTGCCTATCATACAGCATGCTATTTTCTTGTAAAGGATGATATTATTATGCAGTAAAACCTCCATAACGGACACACCCGATTAGTGGACACCTCTATTTAGCGGGCATTTTTTCGATTACCAACCCTTAAATAACTGTACATTTTTTACTCTCAGTAGAGGACAGCTCCAAATAGAGGACAAATTCTGCCCTCCCGAGGTGTTCGCTATTCAGAAGTTTTACTGGTAAAACCTCCATAGCGGACACACCCGATTAGCGGACATTTTTTCGATTACCAACTCTTAAATAACTGTACATGTTTTACTCTCAGTAGCGGTCACCTCTAAATAGAGGACAAATTCTGCATTCTCGGGGTGTCCGCTATTCAGAGGTTTTACTGTATATAATATTGATAATTATTTTACAAGGCCGCACAAAAGAATAAGAATACATGAAACGAATATAAACTAAATTCGGGATTGGTAGATCGCTGATGGTAATGTAATTTTAGGATGTTGTTACAGTCATCCGCAGCATGTTTTTAGAGTTTCGTTCATCTAACGAAACCCTACCTGTCTGTCCTCTTCCTTTGTCTCCTTTGTCTGTCTGTTTGTCCGTCTGTCACAGAGCCCGTTCTCAGAAACTATATATGTCGGAGACTTGAAAATTTGCATACTCATAGCTGAACGCCACACATCAAACGGCAAATAATAAAATTTCGAAAAAGTCTAATATTTAACCCTCTGGGCTCTAACTTGTGTATTTTAAGCATTTTTTCTAACTCAGCCCCTAATTTAATTAAGTTGGAGACATGAAATTTTGCATACTTATAGCTGAACATCTCACATCAAACGACTAATAATAAAATTTTGAAAAAGGCTTAATATTTAACCCTTTGGGCTCTAACTTGTGTATTTAAAGCATTTTTTCTAACTCAGCCCCTAATAAAGTCGGATACATGAATGTATGCATACTTATAGCTGAACACTTGCGATAACACGACAAATCATAAAATTTTGAAAAAGTCATATTTAACCCCCCGGGGTCTAACTTCTGTATTTTAAGCAATTTTTCTAACTCAGCCCCTAATTCAGTTGGAGACATGACATTTTGCATACTTATAGCTGAATACCTCACATCAAACGACAAATAATAAAATTTTTTAAAAGTCTAGTATTTAACCCTCTGGGATCTAACTTATGTATTCTAAACAATTTTTCTAACTCAGCCCTTAATTAAGTTGGAGACATGAAATTTTGCATACTTATAGCTGAAATCCTCACATAAAAAGTCAAATAATAAAATTTTGAAAAATGTCTGATATTTAACCCTCTGGGCTGTAACTTATGTGTTTTAAGCAATTTTTCTAACTCATCCCCTAACTAAGTTGGAGACTTGAAAGTTTGCATACTTATATCTGAACACTTGCGATAACACGATAAATCATAAAATTTTGAAAAAGTCATATTTAACCCTCCAGTCTCTAACTTCTGTATTTTAAGCAATTTTTCTAACTCAGCCCCTAATTAAGTTGGAGACATGAAATTTTGCATACTTTTAGCTGAACACCTCACATCCAACGACAAATAATAAAATTTTGAAAAAGGTCTAATATTTAACCCTCTGGGCTCTAACTTGTGTATTTTAAGCAATTTTTCTAACTCAGCCCCTAATTAAGTTGGAGACATGACAGTTTGCATACTTACAGCTGAACACCTCACATCAAACGACAAATAATAAAATTTTGAAAAAGTCTATTATTTAACCCTCTGCGCTCTAAATTGTGTATTTAAAGCAATTTTTCTAACTCAGCCCCTAATTATGTTGGAGACATAAAAATTTGCATACTTATAGCTGAACACCTCACATCAAACGACAAATAATAAAATTTTGAAAAAATCTAATATTTTGTCTCGCGCAATTTTTAAATTTAAACTGTTTTGCAATACTATTTTTTGTTCATTTTGCATAATAAGTGTAATGTGATGTAATTTGTTCTATTTCAGATTTCTGACGCATGTTAATGAATTTATTTTACAATATCCTTTCTCTTTTAAAATTCACATGTAAATATAGTTTTTATGGCGTAATTACCAATAGGTGCCTGCTTTTTATACCTAATTCTTTAATTCTAATTTGAAGGTTTTTTTCTGTTTATAATAGTAACGTGTAAATAATTTTTTTATTTGAAGCAAACATTATTGTTTGCGCTGTTTATACAGTTGGCAACAGTTTAAATTAATACCATTTTCTAAAATATGTAAAAAATATCTGTCAAAATACTGAATATTTGAATTTAAAATAGAAATAAAACCTTAAAAAGTCCTTCCGGCCAGTGCCGGGAGGAAGAGGTAGCTTTCATAATCCTTATTTAAAAAAAAAACAACTTATATCATGCAAACACACGAAGCTCAATTTAGTGGAACCCGAATATAGGAGATTCAATACTAATTTTTATCAATATAATGAAAGAGAATTTCGCGAAATTAGTCAGCTTTATCCAAGCTGCACTTCTTTAAAGTAACTTATATTTGGCTGCCAAATTTGGCAATTTCTTAAAGTGCCTGTCATTTTAAGACAACATGGTGGATGAGGCTAAGCAGTGAACTTGGTCGAGACCTTAGTAATTGCTGTACACATGCTCATTCACATCGGAATCGGTTAATATATAGGAGTGCTGTCGCATGCAAAAAATCAGATTTTTCAAAATGTCACCCACAATAGAAATTGAAACTGCTATATCTGAGCCATTTTTTAAGGTAAAGACAAACAAAAAATGCTCCTGAATCCTTATATCAAGATCAAATACTTAAGAAAGAAACCTTTTTCAATTTCTAATTTTTTTGCACCTCACTTTAAATATATATATTTTTTTTAATTTAATGGCCGCCATTTTGAAACAAGATGGCTGATGAATCTGGCCAGCGAACTCGGTCGAGACATTGGTATGTACTATGTACAGACCAAGTTACATCCAAATAGGATCATAAATACGCCTGTTATCGCGTGACAAAAATCAGGTCGTCTTAAAATGTCAGCCACAAGAGAAATTCAAAATGCTATTACTCAGCCATTTTTTTTTAGATATAGACGAAAGAAAAACTGTTCCGGAATCTTTGTATTAAGGTCAAACATATACAAAAAAATCTTTTTCATTTTCCAATTTTTTGGTATCTCATTTAAATTTTTTTATTTTTTTAAATGTCCGCCATTTTGAAACAAGATGGCGAATGAAGCTGGCCAACGAACTCGGTCGAGATATTTGTATGTACTATGTACACACCAAGGTACATCCAAGTCGGTTCATAAATACGCCTGTTATTACCTGAGAAAAATCAGGACGTTTCAAAATGCCAGCCACGCTAGAAATTCAAAATGCTATAACTCATCCATTTCTTAAGATATAGACGAAACAAAAACTGCTCCCGAATCTTTTTATCAAGGTCAAACACATAAGAAGAAAATATTTTTTCAATTTTCAATTTTTGGTACCACATTTCAAATTTAAATTTTTCTTAAAAATTTAAATGGCAGCCATTTTAAACAAGATGGCGGGTGAAGCTGGCCAACGAACCCGGTTGAGACATTGGTATGTACTATGTATAAACGAAGTTACATCCAAATCGGTTTATAAATACGCCTTTTATCGCGTGATAAAATTCAGGACGTTTCAAAATGTCAGCCACGCTAGAAATTCAAAATGCTGTAACTCAGCCATTTTTTAAGATATAGACGAAACAAAAACTGCTCTGAAATCTTTGTATAAAGGTCAAATACATAAGGAAAAAATATTTTTCCATTTTCAATTTTTTGGTACCACATTTCAAATTTTAAATTTTTCAAAAAAATTTAAATGGCCGCCATTTTGAAACAAAATGGCGGATGAAGCTGGCCAGCGAACTCGGTCGAGAGATTGGTATGTACTATGTACACATCGAATTACATCCAAATCGGTTCATAAATACGCCTTTGATCGCGTGACAAAATTCAGGACGTTTCAAAATGTCAGCCACGCTAGAAATTCAAAATGCTATAACTCAGCCATTTTTTAATATATAGACGAAACAAAAACTGCTCCGGAATCTTTGTATAAAGGTCAAATACATAAGAAAAAAATATTTTCCCATTTTTAATTTTTTGGTACCACATTTCAAGTTTTAAATTTTTTTAAAAATTTTAAATGGCCGCCATTTTGAAACAAAACGGCGGATGAAGCTGGCCAACAAACTCGGTCGAGACATTGGTATGTACTATGTACACACCGAATTACATCGAAATCGGCTCATAATTACGGGAGTTACAGTGTGACATAGGTCAGATATATATATATAATATATATATATATATATATCAATTTTGAACGGAGGGTGGTTTCGGGGTCTGGGGGTCATGATCGATGAAAATATACCAAAATTTTTTGAAATCGCTTTCCTCCGAACGGCTGCAATAGGTAGCTTTTTTGTAAAGAAAGCTACCTAAAAATGAGTCAAATTAAAAAAAAAAATAATGAATTCTGCAGACAGGGATCTTCTATTGAATAAAATGATCTAAAAATGATTAAATTCCCATGTATAGCTTTTGCTCTTATAATTTTTTTTAATGGAACGATTTTGTCCTACTTTAGCATTAAATATCTCTTTAAACAATTCTTCGATTTGAAAACTGTATGCATTAGAGTGTTGATCAAACATTTCGCTATAACACCACCGATTTTTATATATTTGTATGCAATAGTTTTCTTAATATTAACGAAGGAAGACCTCCGGTCACAAAAAATTCAAAAAAGGCGGCGGCGGCGGCGGCGGTGACAGCGTTAGTTACTTTTTATAGAATAGAGAGATATATAAAAATGAAAACTTGTCTATCTGTCTGTTTGTAATTCTATAAAAAATCCACAATTTGGAAGCCAAAATTGTGAAGAGATACGTACATGTGTATTAAAACATGGCCGAGACAAGTAAGTAATCCGGAATCGAAATAACTTATAGTTAATTTTTAATTAATAAAAAACCACCAATTTAACAGCAATTTCTTATCAAATTTAAACATTTTTCGTTATAGCAGTTGCCAACAATTAAAAAGCACAATAAAATTATTACTATAACAATTAATTTTCTACTGCAAGTTTTCCACGTGAAAAATGAAAATGAAATAAATAGTTTGCCGAATTAAAAAAAAAAAGGTGAATATTACGTCATAACTTTTCTATTGCAAGATATTCACGTGATATATTAAAATTAAATAAATGATTTGACGAATTTAAATGAAAGGGAATATAACTTCATAACTTTTCTATTTCAAGGTTTCCACGTGAAAGAGGAAAATATTACGTCATATTGGAAATATAAAGGGCATGGTGGATATAGTATAACGTCATATGAGTGTGAAAAAAGTATTGAAGCATGATAAAAACCCGATTAGGGAAATATTGGCGTATTTTAACATTATTGCTCCAATTATAAATTGAAATAAGTTCATTTATAGCTGTATTCTTTTGCGTCTGTTATATACATTTATACATTTTTATATAGCGTTTTCATTTGATTCATTCAACAACATTTCGACTGCTTTTTTTAATGTTTGTTTTGTGTTGTATGTTAAATTTTGAAATTGATTTTTCAGAACAAACATCCTTCAAATCCTGGGCAACGCCGGTACTTTAGTTTGTAACAGATAAATGGCTTTTGTATCTTTACATCTAATGCTAATATTATAAAGCGTTATAATATTATAAAGTATATAATATTATTAATGCTTGTTCGTTTGTGAAGTGTTATCTCTGAAACTACATAGCCAACTTTAAAAAAATGTTGGTGGCCATCTCTGCTCCGAAAAAAAAAAAACTATTTTATGTCAGTGCAAGAACCTACATCGCTGCAGGAGCAAAAAGTTCTAAAATTGTGATTTCTGCGATATTGATTGGGTTAGAAACTTTAAATTTGGTGCGGTAGTTACTTTTAAGATGTAAATACTCGTAATTAACGCTCTCTAAAAGGTTCAATTTGACGGATAAACGTAAAAATTTCTAGAAAGGTTCTAAGCTATGATTTATTTGGAATACTGAAATTTTTGGGATACTGTTGGGATTAGAAACTAGAACTTTGGCATGGTAGTAATTAATAAGATGTAAATGCTCGTTGTAGAACGAATTCTAAAAAAATAGAAAGAATAAACAAAGCGGAAAAAGATCTAAAGATGATCTAAGTAACCAAGAACATGGAACTGTTAGGAATATAAACATGAAAATTGACATGGCTGTATTTATCATGACGTAAATTCTCGCAATGGAACAATTTCTAAAAATGTCGCTATATAAAACAGTGCAGAAACAAAAAACTTTCGAAAAATTTCTATTTCTCTGTTACTGCTGAGCCCAAAATCTTGAAATTTTGCTTCGGGTTAGTTTTAAAATATACAATTGTCTCTATGAATGGTTTCTAAAAAAATTAAAATTTAAAAAGATGAAATTAACGGAAAGCGATCTCAATTACCATTAATTTGGAATTATTAGGTACAGCAACTTTAAATATTTCATAATGCTGCATTTCCTCCGCAAAACATGCGATTTAAATGCAACAAAACTGATAGATACCCACCTAGCATTAAATAAATTGTGTAAATATTGAATAAAGACCTGTATGAAACAGTGAGTAGGTTGCCCGAAAGTACTTGTTAAAGTGTTCCTTCTCTAGGCTTTTCTCTCTCTCGCCAAGGCCACTAACAGAGGGAAGTGCCGTTTTAAATGTGATATGAACTTTTTATCCGATTCATTTTTCTAGACATTTTATCATAAGGTCATATTCTCAATTATCATTAGTAGATTTTTTATGTATTAACTTATTCTGGTGAAATTTTGTAATCGGGTTCATATTGGCGTATGTTAGCTTGCATGATTTGCTGAATAAATATGTATGGATTTGTAAATTACATCAAATGACATTTGACAGCTCAAAAGTTATGCAGACGATATATTCAGATCTTGTGTCATACTTTATGTTGTAATCATTGCCGATTCTTTCCGACAGCGTATGTAGTGGCCAGCATACACTCATCATTTAAATCCGATTGAGCATATCTAAAACACACTCTAACGAAGCATTGCATGCCACTTTTGATGTACTCGGTACTTTGATACTATATTAGATTTTGAGAAGAGAATTCTTTAAATGTTATCGACAACCTCAATGCATCCGTGGATAACAGATATGGTACAATATTAACTATTCCGGGGGAGCACACACCATATAAAGTATAGTCCATTCTTTTTAAACATCATATATTTGTCATTTAAAGTTACTCAAATTGGTGCGGAGCGTCTGATTATGCTCTTGACATCATTTTATACAGTTAAAATTCCGATATAAGTAAATTAGTGTTTCATTTTCTATTTTACTTTTAATATATTGCGTACTTTCAATTTTATATCCATGCATGGCTCTCTTCAATGGTTTGATTTCCCATTTTTTTAAACAGTGTATACGAATTTATATATAAGATTTTGTAATTCTACAATTCGTTTATTTTCATCATTTCAATTTTTCGCAGTATATGGACAATTAAAGATAACATCTCATTTTCTTTGCTGCCACATGTTATTATTAAATCTATGTTCTCAGTAATATCGCTCAGACTAATCCCTCTGAGGGAAGTCCTAGTTGAAATAGTGTAACATAATTAAAATGCACTGTAAACAGTTTAACTACACAGATTATTATGTAATGGAATATTTTTTGAGGCCTTGTAAATGAATAATACATGCCTTGAACTCTATTCCCTGCAGAAAGCATGTTTTATTGCACTTCATAAATGCATATCAATTTCATTATGTTTAAAATTGTGCAACATTTTTAAAATGCACTTTAAACCATTTTGCTCCATTGTAGTAATGTAACGGAATACTTTTCACTGTCTCTGTAATTGAAATATAAATTCGACACGCTTCATTTTCTATAAAGATCATGCTATAGTAAACTTAAGTAATATATTAAAATTACAGAGCATTGAAAGTATTTTTATGAGAGTTAGAGCATGGGTGAACGGACAGCTATCCCGAAGTCATAAAGAATTTTGTGTTGTGTTGGATAATGATAAAAAATGAATAATTCCCATTTAGCTTAACTCTTCTGAAGCTCTTTGCAGTAACCCTAAAAAAATCTTTGGTTGATTGAGAAAAAAATTATTATTTTTCAATTAGCCTACAGTTGCTTAGACTCTTTGCAATAAGCCTAGAAAATATCGCGCCGATTGGGAAAAGGAAGATGATTTCCAATTAGCCTGTCTGTTTGCAAACGGCCTAGGTTCTTTGCAAAGAGCGACATTTGTGAAATAGCCTACGGCATATATATTAGATACTAAGAAATGTACATAAGAAATACAATCTTCATTTAACCTTATACCTGATATTTGTATTTTCTTTAATATTTCAGTTATATATATTTTTTTATGATTATATTGCTTAGAATATTGTAAACCTAAAAATGAATATCCATCGACTATCTAAAGATATAAAGATATTACACATTTAATCATTTATACTAATTAATTATTATATTTCTTTACGAAAGAATAAAATTCTTAAACACATATATATATTTATATAATTTTTCCCATAAAAAAGGGTGCAAAATTACATTTTTGTACCGAATAAAATTTTTTATTGCCACATTAATAATATGAAAGTGATAGCATAATAATAGATATTGTGGGTGCTTATTCACAGTAACATAGGTTTTGTATATTTAAAAAGTGCTACAATAAGGAGTATTAGATCATTATTCAATAATGTTATGTTAAGCGTAATAGTCATCAACTTGTAACACTTTTGAAATCTCCTAAATTCTGGCATGTATTAAAGTTATGTAAAATTATGTATTACGCAATTTGCAGTTTTATATAGTATAAATAAAATTAGATAAAAGAATATGTGTAACGAAAACATAGGCCAGTGACACAGAGATAATGTGATAAAATCGTTAATCTGATTTGAATGTATATAAATATATAACTGTATAATTTATTTTGTAGTTTGGAATTAAAATAAATATGAATTATATTTTTAAAGATTTTAAATTCTCAAATGCACAATCGATAAAAAATATTGAAAAAAAAAACTTTACATATAAGGGAGAGAGATTTAAAATAAATTCCCTTCTTCCAAAGCAACTTCCATATTCCATATTGTTAAAGATATATTTCTGTAGCGCAGAGGATTTCAGACATCATTTCTCATAACTATTCAAAAGGCGGAATTTAAGTTTCATTTTTTCTATCGCTATATCTTTGCAATATTCTTACCATGAAAGTAAATATTCCTATATATGCTACAGAAAAGAAAATCCTATGTTGCACTAAAATGGAAGTGCTTTCAGTGTTGATGACAATTCGCACCTTGTATAGATTTTTAACAAGTCAATATTAATAATGTAAAATAAAGTTCTCGTTTCTTCGTCTTGTTGTACGAAAATAAATTTTAGATACCGTTTAAATATATATATATATATATATATATATATATATATATATTCCATTTCTTATTTGTAAATATTTCTATTGCAGATTTTGTATTATGTTTAAGATGATTGTACACAAAATCATAAGGCATGTTTAAAATACAAACCTTTAAAAAAATCTAAGATTTATTTCGCTTTCATTTGAACGGAACCCAAGTTTTTATGGTTTTTAAAGTATCATATTGTTTGAATTTTATTTTTATTTTTTATTGTTCAATTGGTTTAACTTATTTGTTACAAAAATGCAACGTTAAACGTAGAGTTAACTGAATGAAACATCTTAATATCTGTCACTTCTCGGGTTTAAACAATGTAGGAAATAATTTGTTCTGTAAATTATGTTTTTGTTTAATTAATTTATTGTATGATAGTTTAATTGTTTCTCTGTAGCATAATGGCTAATATATTCTTAAGAATAAGTATGTACAAAAATAATTTATATATTTTTAAAGTTTTCAAGTACATTTTTATGTCTAATTTCCCATAGTACAATATGACAGTCAAATTGAAATTATTTTAGTTATACTTTAAATGCTATAAGTTTATGGTTTAGTCAGACATATGCACAATGTGCATTTTCTTAAATACATCAGTTCGCATTTCATAAAAAATATAATAACTTTTGTGTTGACGAGGGATCCTTCTACTATAAATGGACATAGAAACGAAATAATTTACAACTCACCATCAACAGACACACAGATATTCATTTCATCTCATAGTAAAAACATGTAAGTATGACTTTTTGGAAAACTAAACCTACAATTTCGAAACATATACATAATGGTGTTGATTTCCGAAATAAATGTTTCTGCCGATAGAAATTCAGAAAATTAGAGTCCTTTTCGACATAATAATACTGGTGAAAGAGATACAATTGGTGGGAAGTTCGGTAAATTAATATGTTATTTGTTATAGCCCAGTAACTTAAATATTAGAGCATAGGGCTACCACGATACAGACCCACAGTTCCATTCATGATAGTGAACTGGCGCGGTTAATTTAAATTTTTATCCTTTAGGGGTCGATAAAGTGAGTAGCAAGCTTTTTTGGGAACTGCTGCTGAGGGTCTCGTGTTACGCTGACAGCCAGATAGCGAGATATGCTGTATAGCAAGCACTCCAGACACCATAGTTAAAAAAACAGGACTTAAAAATTGTAGGACATAATTTTTTATGAATTTTAGCGCCGCATGTACATCTAGTATTTTAATTTAACCCTTAAATGCATGAATTATTCTTTTAGAATTGTGTTTTTTATTTTTATATTAAGGATTAGACACCAAAAATCTTGAGATAGATTTTTGGTGTCTAATGCAAAGTCTTAGAAATCTATCTTAAGATTTTTAACTTTATTTAGTAGCATTATTTTTGTAATTTTTAGCGAATTAATATTTCTATATAAATATAGTGGTTGTAAGAACTTAATTTATGTATTAAAAATTAAATAAAAAGGTGATGGAAATTTACATCACTATGCAATTAAGGGTTAAGTAAATCTGCTGGAATTGAATTAGATATTATTTACTCGTCGCTCTTTAAAATTAATTTTTTTTTAATGTCCTAACTTGCTCATGTTTCTAACGTTCGTTGACGCCTACATTTTACGTGTGCATTACTGTGCGAAGTTATACGTTGTATGAATCTTGAACTTAATTTCGTGTGAGTAAACTCGGATAATTTGAAAAGTCAGTATTTTACAGTTTGTGAATTTATGATAATTTGTATTTAAAGATCTTTTCGACTTTAAAATAAGAACTTTTTATGGTGAATGAGTATCAATACCTGCTTTGAAAAAAAAATGAGTTTCAACAGTTTGGGGATAGCTCGCACTATAATTTTTACTTGTAGTTGTGGATGTCTCTGTTGGAGTGCGTTATCTAATTTTTCTTGATTTGAAACCAAACCGTAACTAAATAGTGAATAATTTTCTTTGTGATGTTTAAAGGGTTGATGTCCTCCAATAAAATTAATTTTAAATGCCCGCGAAAACTTATTTATTGTGCAAAATTTTTAAATGATTCGACTGGTAATTTGTATTTTTTATTATTATTAATTGAGAGCTAATAATTACCTAAAAGGAAACCAATTCACCCCATTACCACCACACATAATTTAAATTAGTGGATATTTGAAGTCAAATACTCCAATCTCCTTGTTTTGCAAAATAATTGTATTAACTATTTTTAACTTAGGGCTGATTTTAATTATTTATAGTTAAGAACTTTAAACATAAAACATAATATTTTCTATTTATCAATAAATGTATGCTAGTTGTTTCTTTATACCCTTTTAACACATGGACGATTTTTGGTAGAAATTAATTGTCTTGGTGGTTAATCATAATTAATAGTATCATATTTGATTGAAAAAAATATTTAAAAAAAAATCCTATGCCAGGTTACGTCAAGGGAGTATATACACATTTGTGTGAGTGCAGGCTTTACTTTAAGTTACAAAAAAAGAAGGAATTGTTTTTCCTTTTCCTTAGGATCAGCCGTACAATTATGTAGGTCAGGTCTTAAAGCGTTATCTAATTTTATTAGAGTGACATTTACTGAGATTACTGTATTCACTTAGATAATATTCTACCGAACTAAAACTAATCAATAGACATCTTTTCATGATGTCTATCGAGTACAAAATTATGTAAACGCCTTAATAATTTCCAAAACTACATAAATCACAGACTCAATATTTTAACCCGGCAGGACGGGCGCAGGGTGTTTGACACCCCACTCCCGAAATATTTGTTTGCTTTCTCTCCCTATAATCCGAAGTGGTCGGCTCCATCAGTACCTGCTTCCAATGTCACCTTCTGTTCGTAGAGTATGAAAACGTCGAATTCAGACACTATTTTTTTTTTTTTTTTTGCCTTATAGAATTATAGAAATTCTTATAGAAATAACTGCAAGAAATCTAAAGTTTTTGGTCCATGTACTCCCTAATTATCATGAACATTAATAAATCTCAGTATTTTTATTCACAATAACGTATAATTTTATTACAATAAAAATTGTAAAGAAAAATTAAAATTTTTCAAAGAAGAAAAATAAAGGTGAGTGCTTTAATTTATTGTTCATTAATTTTTAAAATTAACAATATTTTAACATTTTAGTTACCATTTTTGACGATAAAATGTGTAATTATCATGAATTTTACTAATAGATAGAATTCTAAAAATTTTTTTTCGTATTTAGGATATTTAATATATTTGGGGTGAGCTGACACCCCCATGCCCGTTCTCGTGTTACATTTCACGGCGCGCGTCCTTACGGGTTAAAATAGAATGTAGTATAAAAATACACAGATTAGTAGTAATATTTTAAAAATTGTCAGAAAAGAGAGAATGAAGAATTATAAAATTGTAGGGGTCATTTACGTCAACTAAGGAGTACATAATTGACATTTCTTAAATAAAAAGTGTATTTGGAAAGTCTGGATAAGATATTTTTATTTAAAAAAATATCATTCTTTCAATCTGCGTATTTTTTCTTTGTCCTATCTTTCCAAGAAAAAGTATTGGATACATAAAAATTTTCAAATCCCGCTTTTCGACGGTTTACACGGTTTGGGGGGTCGGAGAAAACGAAAAACATGTTTTTACAAAATGTCTGTTTGTGAGTCTGTCTGTGTGTGACACAAAGTTTGTGGGAGCTCTATCTCAACAACTAATGAACGGAATTTAATAAAAAATTATATTCTGGTAGTCCCTGATATAAATTGGGGCTGATTAGTTTTTGGGGAAAATCGCTGGACAGGTGGTGCTGCCATGCAGAATTTTTCACGATTTCCACAATAGCTCAATCTGCAGAACTAATGCACGGATTTTCATCAGACTTGAAATTCAGTTAGTCCTTGACAGGAATTGACGTTTTATATATTTTGGTGTAAGTCGCTCAACAGGTGGCGCTACTATGCTGCCTTTTTTGCAATTTCCGCAGTAGCACTATCTTAAGAACTAATGCTCGGATTTCCAACAAACTTCATATTCAGGTATACCTTGATATCAATTACTGCTCTTTATGTTTTGGAGCAAATCGCTCAATAGGAGGCACTGCTATATTACATTATTGAGAATTTCTGCTATAGCTCTATCTCAAGAACTAATCCTCTAATTTTCATCAAACTTCAAATTTAGATATACTTTGATATGAATTTGTGCTAAATTGATGTTATTTCTTGTATTATTTAAATGATTTAATTGACGTGATTTAAGTAGAAGAAAGTTTCGTGATGGCCACAACATACCTGCTTTCAAACAATAACTCACTTAAAATATCATGTCATCTCTTCGTGGACTGTAAAAAAAAATTAATTAACTGACATTTTCTCAGGCGCTGAACAGAGGAGTATTTCTAAAAAAAGCTGGACAAAAGTCAAAAAACGAACTTCGATAAAAACCGCAATATTTTATTTGTTTGTATAGCTTACTAGTCAGTGCTTCAGGTAAACAATATCTTAGGAATGTTCGATAACACTCCCCGTCGCGTTATCAGCCTAAACACAGCCGTCGTGCATCGCATATTTCTTTTTTCTCAGCGCTGTGGTGAGAAGAACATTATTCAATTGCATTTATTGTTACATACTGTGGAGATCTGAATAAAACACGTTATGGACAAAGAAGTTGGTCGTATGTAGCTTAAAATTACTGCTTTTAGTTTTAGTTATAAAAGAATATAATTATGAATGTAGCCACACTTTAAATATAAGCGTAATTTTTAGTAGTTCTTTTAAATTATTAGTGATCTATAAATACGTTCCGCCTTTTGCCTGGCAAAACTTTTTGTTGGAATATAAAATATAGATATTCCGTGTTATATTCATAAAATAAAATCTTGCTCCAACACGCCCCAATTTGTTGTTTTACCGTTTTATTAAAAAATGGTATCAGAAGATGTCGATATATTGAAAACGAAAAAATTTCATTTTTCTTTTAGAAACTTCAGTGACGGCAAAAGGTGTTTTAAAAAAGCAGCTTTTTGACCTTATTAAAGGTTGTACTAATAAGAAAATCGATGAAAAATTATGTTTCATGGAAAGTAAAGTTATAAAAATGACGGAATGCCCCGTATATAAACAAGAATCATTAAAACTTTCGTTAAGCCGTTTCAAATCTGATTTTAAAGAAAAATGGGAGGCTGTTAATAGGACAAAAAGTTTCTTTCTTATGATAAATAAACATTGGCTTAACAGATATATAAAATTATATGTAGAAGATACCAGCAGTACAATATCAAATAAAGGTCGACCAACAAAATATTTCGCCGAATAGTGTGACTGAAGCAATTGACGAAAAACAAGAGATTTAAGGGAGCAAGTACATCTTGATTTTAGTAACATATCCAACTAGTACAAATCAACAAGGCGCTGGTATTAGAGATGCCTCGACACTCATAAAAGATATAACTCTAAGTCAACAAGAGCTACCAAACACAAAAAAATTATAACCAGCAAAAAACAACCCCCATTGAGAGGCATACACCACCAGAAGTCTTATCAATTTTTGTAGAAGCTGATCTAACGAGAAAGCAATGGGAAATTATTCATAGTGCAAATAAGAATATTTACTCTTATCTGATTTAGATATATCTCTGATTTTGAAAGCGAAGAAAGATTGCTATATAATTAAGAAGTCGATGAATGTGACACAAACAAGCGCTGAAGTTAACCTACAGGATATTCTTGATCACACCTATTTAATACTGTGTAAATATTTAGAAGAATCGATTCAAAATAATACAGAAGAAGAAAACCACAATTTAGAACAAATATTTTAATGAGGTTGCGATGGCTTCCAACAATCTAAATTTAAACAAATAGTTTAGAATACTTCTGATAGTGATGCAAATATATTTCAGAGTTAACTTGTTCCTTTACGTTTTGAGGCACTGTCCAGTGGACATAGAATTTATGTTAAGAAATTTGAAAATTACACCGAAGAAACTGCAAAGCTTTATGTCGAATTATATGGGTGGCACCCAATGTCACTTACAGTACATAAAGCTTTAGTACATGTGGCCATATTAATTAAACATGCAATATTGCCTATCGGTCAACTTTCCGAGGAAGCTGTAAAGCTAGAAACAAACATTTTCGCCAATATAGGCAAAGGTTTTCCCGAAAATTTCTCGAGAGCAATTTAATAAAAAATACTTTTTAAAAAGCAATTTGTTTTTGAAAAATCGTAAAAAAATATATATGTTTTTTTTTAAATAATTATATATAATGACTCTAAAAAGCTTTTTACAACATTTCAACTTGATATAGCTCACAAAATAATTTTGTTCACCTTTTTCATAAAATACTCCTCTGTGCTCTTGTCACAAGTGAGAACACCTAATTTTAAGTTTACTGTTACATACAATATTTAATTATTTTTTTCTTTCTTAACATACGTGGAAATAAGCAAGTTTGTATTTTCTAATAAATTCTTTTCTAAATTCTTGTATCAGTCAATTATTTAATAAAAAATCTTTGAACAGACATTTACTAAATTCTGATCCTTTTATAAGTACTTCAAGACCAAAGCCTAAGAAAAAAACAAAGCCTTTTTCTAGCCAAACAAAGAGAAACACCATACAGATAACAAGAAGAGGAAGATGAGGAGGAAGACGAAACAGATGAAGATGAATCTGAATAGAATAGTAAGTTACAGAAAGAAATTTTTATAAATATGCAAAAAAATGTCATATTTCACTAAATATTATAAATATTTATTCGAAACTGTCTTAAATAGTAGTTTACTTTTTAAAAAGCAATTTGTTTTTGAAAATTCGTAAAAAAATATATATGTTTTTTTTTAAATAATTATATATAATGACTCTAAAAAGCTTTTTACAACATTTTAACTTGATACAGCTCACAAAATAATTTTGTTCACCTTTTTCATAAAATACTCCCCTGTGCTCTTGTCACAAGTGAGAACACCTAATTTTAAGTTTACTGTTACATACAATATTTAATTAATTTTTTCTTTCTTAACGTACGTGAAAATAAGCAAGTTTGTATTTTCTAATAAATTCTTTTCTAAATTCTTGTATCAGTCAATTATTTCATAATTTTACGAACAGAATTATCCAGCGATATATAGGGTTAACGTAAGGCAGCAAGGGGACAAGTTTTCTCATACTTCTTCTGATTGTGGTCACTTCACTTAATCCTGCTTGAAAATTATTGAAAGAATAGGTTTCGCAGCGTACATCTACACAAGCGACACACTATTAAATAAACCTAAGAATTTGACAGACCCTGTGAAACCATGTATGATAAATAAAAATGCTGTTTGAGAATTTCTGAGTTATATAATAATATTTGCCTATTAAATCTATTACGCAATCTGAAGTCGAATATGCAAATCAATTGAGTTTAAGTAATCAAGACTACATAGTGATTAGCTTTTCTTAAAATAAACGCCTAATAAATCTAAATAATTACCTGAATGTCTAAACAAAGGAAAGGAAAAAAATGAGTAAAGCATTAAAATATATCCAACTGTTAATTTAATAAAAGTATCATCCTACTTATTTAAAAGAATGTATGAGTTTGTTTAAAACGATGAAATTTTATAAAAAAAAGTTTATGCGCAAAAAAATAAAACGTTTTGCAGCATAAAATATCGTGCTTAATTACAATATAAATTACGCATTACAAATCCTCCGTACTGACCTTTCGTGAAATTCCACAATTTGGGAGATTTGTTATTTATTCAGTAATGACTTTTTGCCATCGCATTTTCATTTTTTAAAATTCCTGATAAAGTTACAGAACGTACATTTATTTCTCTATTTTTCCAAATGTACAGTTTTTTTTCTCTTCTACTCGGTGCATAACTGTAAGCGTCATAAAAATTACATTTTTTTTTCAATTACTCGCAGCGTAACTGTAATAACCCTAAAAGTTTTAAGATACGAATTAATTAAAGGACATTAAAAAAAAAAGTTATTGTAAAAATAACTTACTTTAACGATATTTCTAACACAAATAGAAATAGAAAACCTACACTGTTAAAAGTTTTGCAGCATTCTGGCAGGTCATTCGACCGTTTTTTGAAAAAACGGTTTCATAACCACAATTTAACTATATTTTGACCATAAAATGGCCAATAATATGGTCAGAATAGTGTTAAATTACGGTTGTGCAACCGTTTTCGGAAAAAACGGTCAAATGACCTGCCAGAATGCTGCAAATTTTTAACAGTGTATCTTCTGTCCCATTTTCTCAATATAAACTTATGTTTCTAAAACAAATGATGTAATTTTCAGTTTTTTGATAATACATTTTACAAAATGGAGATATTAAAAAATATATGAAACATACACAGAATAAAAAACTTTGCACATTGACCAAAAATGAAATCTTACGTAATTTATATTGGATAATTTATGAAGTTACTTATAAAAACAGATATTTTAAATTTCCATATAAATGGAATTTATATTATTAAGTTATTTTATAACTTTGATATAGAATAATTAAATCTTTATTTAATATTTTTGTAATGTGTTTCAATTCTTTTGCTTTTTGTTTCTTACTTTCTTTTATTTGGGAACTATGAAAATGCATGTATATAATAATATAATTCCTTTCACGATTATTATAACTGATATAGTCATAAAAGTTAGAAAATATGTTTTAGAACTGAGGTAATCATTTAAATTGATGCTACGTTCGAAACCAATCAAGCGAAAACTTTGCGTGTATGACTGATTTTTCGAAAAGTTTTTTAAACAACAAAAGAAATAGAAAATTCAGAAAAAAATATTAAAATTAATTGGAAGATGGAGAACGGAAGAATTCAATAAGGTCTACCCATGATTAACATTTGTTCATGATTTCCAGGCGTGTCAATTATACTTAATATAGCGATAACATGTTATTAGCGCATTTCTACGAACCTTATCACTAAATAGGTAAATTTTAAGCATGCGACTTAAAAAAAAAAAAAAATCGAGATACGAGAGCAGTGATACATTATTTATCACTGTACCTGTTGTTAAAATTAAAACAGTTCCCTTGAGAATGCCCTGTTGTTAGTTATTATGTTCGTGAAATGCATAGATTTAGCGCCGATATATATATGCATAGTTAACGGAATTAGTGATGACGCGAATCTTATATTTTAGTTAACAAATTTAATTGTGATAATGTTTTCAAAACAAAATTGCTGCATTCTAATTTATTGTACAATTTTTTATGTATATTTACTTTCCGCATTTGGATTCAACTCTAAAAGTTATGGAACTTAATTACGAAGTTTTTGATAAATATGTATCTTTTTGTCTTGTAGAGAAGAGAAAATAATTTAAATTTTAAATATAATTTAATTTCCAGAAACAAATTTCATTTACAGTAACGTTATTGTATAAACATAACGTAGAGTATAATCATGCATTTTTGAAAGAATCATATGAACTATTTCAGTTATAAAATGCTTTATATATTTTTATGTTTCAATGCAATTATCCTACTGGAGATTTCATTTTGAATCAATTTCTTTCTGTTTAAAATAAAAAAAACGCAGTCTAAAATGAAACGCGGTAGAATGCAAAATACAGGTGACTGCTAAAAACTTACTTCACTTTTACATATTTTTATTTAATTAAAACTTATAAAGTTTAAATAAATTGTTTCTTATAAAATATTTAATTTATTTTAATAAAAAATGAAACTAGCAAATAAAAAATAATATTTACGTTTGAAATATTATTGTCAAATGGTTCTGAATATGTGACCGAAATAATGGCAAATAATTTTGAATCTGGCATGGTTAAGTAACATATCTCCCTCCTTTATATTTTAAAATATATGTCTCCAATTAGTCATAGTGATATCAATAAAACTTAAAGCTAGTTTTGTTAAAGAAGTACCAAGATATGTCGGTTTTTGGCAATTTTTAATGTAAGTTAATGTAAACACATGCATTCTGCAGTTATCATCATTCGAATTCAATGGATTTAAATTCAGAATTACTTGTGCTCTAACATTTAATACGAAAAATATATTTAATGACAAATATTAAAGGTTGTGACACACTTGTTTCGATGGATTGAAGAATTTTACGTAAACACAAATGTTTTTTATTTGTGAATAGCACATAGATAAAAAAATAAATATACAGGTATGTACATGAAGATATTGCAGAACAGTACTTTCACATAAAAGGGTCTCACAACCATAGTAGACCAAGTCAATAAAACAAAGGAGTCATTCCATTTAGAAGCTGCATAAAGTCTGTTTTATCCCCTCCCACAGCGAACCAAGTCTGTTTTCACATAATGTCTCTTAAATGTCACCTAATCACAGACTTGGTTTAGAGTGGGGAGTGTATAAAACATATTTTATGCACCTTCTATATAGACTATCTCATTTTTTTTTCAAAATGTACTTAGTCTATTATGGTCATGAGCCCCTCATATATAAACACCTAGGATAGGTGTATTATTACATTTTATAGGTCAACGGATGTGGCCTTCATTCTCATCGGTTAAATTATTACTCCGGGTGAGGGGGGGGGGGGTATTCCGCGCAAGGAACCAATGCCTGTAGTGCCCTCTAGCCAATCCCAGAAAAGCAACAAAAGAGAATTTGCGTTATAAGTTATTTCATATACAAGTCCTACTCACAACAAAAATACTCAATTCAAGTCCTTTATTAGAAATCATGTTATGCTGATTTCTGAAAATTGTGTTTACCTGTCTTTCTGTAGCATGGTAGCTTACATTAAAGGATCGCATTAAATAAATCGATTCCTGTTTCACAGAATTTACTCATTTATGCAATAATGCTATATTTTTTTCTGATTTTACTGACTTGATCAAATGGAATTCGTCTTTACAAAATGCTAATACTACGTCGATATTGTTTTCTGATGGAGAATGCAGTTCTGAACACGCATAAAAATTTTAAATCTGTACTTCTTGTAATATTTGATTGATCAAAATGTTAATCAGAATTGCACATTATTAGCCTATGAGGCTATATTAAAGTAATAATTCCTATACAATCATTTAGGAGTCACATGCTAACTTTTGAAACATCAATTTTTAAAGCATTATTTTACTTACAGAAAACATGTTTTAACAGAATATTAATAGATTTTATTTCACAACTTGTCATAACGAAGCATAATATGTGTGTTTAATGTCAGACGTGTTTTGTGGAGCTTTTAAATAAAAAGAATTATATCCTTATTTGTACGCTCATCATCTATTTAAAAAAGTATTTCTGCAAATTATATTTTTTAAATGTACATTAACTATGAAATATATGCCACGGTATCAAAAAATATAATAAGGCCGAATTTTACCCTACTTTCGGAACAAGGAACTTCAATAGTGAATTTCACATTGTTTAATCGCCCAAACACTGAAAAAAAAAAATACAAAAAGCAATTTATCAAATTACAATGACCATTTGGAAAACGATTTTTTTGAAAACTAAAATTTAAGACATAAAAATCGCACGTAGTTGATCATACATTACGTACGCCATGAATTATACATTAATAGTAAAAATTGCAAGCCAAAAATATCGCCTGCGACCCGTCAGATGTCATGAAACTTAAGTATTATCCACCTGAAACTTACGTAAATATCCAAGCATTTCATTGGCTGTTCGGGAAGAGGCTTTTCCATCGTCAGATTTCCAAGAAATCTGACGGCCAATTTTAAATGAAATTTCATTCTTAAACTTCTAAACATCCGACAATATTACATTTTACACCGTCGAATAGAGAAAAAAAAATCTATTTTTAAATGCAATTTGTTTGAAAGCTGTATCTCAATTTGTTTCCGAGTTATTAATTTTTTTTGTAATTTTTATTACTTTTTTGTGACAGTGGCAACAGAAAGTATCCATCGTTGTTGAAATTAAAGGGAAATACAGATTACTGTATAGACCAATCAGAAAACGAATAAATTGCGGATTAAACCAATAAAAACATTCAGATATGCTTTTGATTTCCCATCCTGACGAGAACAATAACCATTTTTCCAAATGGTTAAAAAGCAAATTCTTCTGTTAAATTTTAATGGTACAAAATACGTAAAACCTGTCAACTTAACAACATGTGTATTTATATTTTGGAACAAAATATTAAAAATATTTCTATAATAAGACACCTTGCTTTGATCAATGAACACGTTATAATTTTTTCCCCAAAATGTTGGGAATATGGGAATTCAATTTTCAAATGTCATATTTAAATTTCGATTCATTATCAAGCCTATGTTAATATTTGATCCCTATTATATTTTAACATAACAGAAGGGCTTAAGTTTGTCGCTCACAAACATATATAAAAGAAGGCTAAGACAATTTTGTACACGAATAAAATTATAAGTAATCTTATAAGACACTTATTCTTATTCTATGTATATACACTGAGTTTCTAAAATATTAGGCACAACCTGGTACATAATAGTAATGCATCGATCCTCTGGTATTCAAAAAAGCATATTATATTCATTTATACATGAACTTTTCAAGTTACTGAAACCACTGAGGAGGGAAATAGTTTATGCTAAAAAAAGTCATTTCTTATTTCCTCTGTTTCAGTGGTGGTGTTTTGGAGCATTGAACAGGTGTTTCCACATCGTCCACAAATCAACACCATCCTATGCATAATACCTTACATCTGGCAACGATATATAGTATGATGTATATGTTGATCGGACTATTTTTTAACACTAGAAAGACGGAGTATTTTAATCAAGTTTTTAAAAAACGTTTTCACACCACAAATTTTATTTAAACGGTTTAACTTATTTATTTGGCATTTTTTTCCCTCTGTGCATTTTAAATTAAATTTACAAAGAGAGTTCTGGTTCGAACAGAAATATGCTACTTTGGTAGCGATCAAAATGACCTCTCACCGTCTTTCTTGCGTTAATTTGCACGTACATCGGCTGCTCTTCTAAAATATGAAATTTGTTTCCTTAAGTTTTACATTTAATATAAATTTTGTAACTAGTTTTCAATCTTAAATAGTCTAAAGTTAGAAAAAAAAGATAATAAAAGTGTTTTAACTGTGTGAATAAGAACATGGTAGAATATAACAACTTATCCTTCTGAGAAATAACGGGATTATTGTATTAGTGTTGATTATAGAAAACGACAATAATTTTTTGCATTAAAAGGCACACCAGAAAAATTAATATCATTGGCAATTTTCTATCTAATAGAAAAGTTAAATGTTTTACGGGAAATCTAAAACATAATATTTTAAAACTATGTTACAGCGAAAACCCAATAATTCAAAACTTGTGACATGACTATCATGCATTTAAACCCCGTGTTGAAAAACCATATAAATGAAATCTATGAACTCACAATTTCTTTTTTGTTTTTATTTCAGTATAATTTTGCAATTTCCAATAGATCCATCTGTCCATCTCATTTTTGAATCTGTACTGTATTCGTAATAACACTTTTAAAAATTATACATTTTTAAGCATCGATTTATAACAAACTAGTATGTTGTGGCCATCACAAAATTTTCTTCTATATAAATCACGTAAATTAAATCATTTAAACAATACAAGCTATTACATCAATATAACACCAATTCATATCAAAATATATCTGAATTTGAAGTTTGATGGAAATTCGTGCATTAGTTCTTGCGATAGAAACTATAGCAGAAATTCTGAAACTTGTAGCATAGCAGCGCCACCTATTGAGCAATTTACACAAAAGCATAAAAAACGCTAACTGATATCAAAGTATACCTGAATCTGAAGTTTGATGAAAATTCGCGCATTAGTTATTGAGATAAATCTGTAGTGGGAATTCTAAAAAAAGCAGCATCGCAGCAACACCTGTTGAGCGATTTGCACCAAAACATAAACAGCACTAATTCATATCAAGCTATACCTGAATCTGAAGTTTGTTGAAAATCCAAGCATTAGTTCTTGGGATCGAGATATTGCGGAAATCGCAAAAAATGCAGCATAGTAGCGCCACCTGTAGAGCGATTTACACCAAAATATATAAATTGCCAATTCATGTCAAGGACTAACTGAATCTCAAATTTGATGAAAATCCGCGCATTAGTTCTGGAGATTGAGCTATTGTAGAAATCCTGAAAAATGCTGCATACAGCGCCACCTGTTGAGCGATTTATACCATAAACGAAAAAACACTAATTCATATCCAGGTGTACCTGAATCTGAAGTTTGTTGAAAATTCAAGCATTAGTTCTTGAGATAGAGCTATTTCAGAAATCAAAAAAGTGCAGCACAGCAGCGCCACCTGTTGAGCTATTCACATAAAAATGTAAAAAACGCCATTTCATGTCAAGGACTAACTGAATCTGAAGGTTGATGGATGTCCGTGCATTAGTTATGGAGATTGAGCTATTGAGGAAATCGTGAAAAATGCTGCATAGCAGCGCCAACTGTTGACAGATTTATACCAAAAACTAATCAGCATCAATTTATATCAGGGACTAACTGAATATGAATTTTTATTAAATTCCGTGCATTAGTTCTTGAGATACAGCGCCCACAAAATTTGTGCCACATACAAACAGAGTCACAGACTCACAGACAGACATTTTGTAAAAACATGTTTTTCAGGTTCCGTGACCTCTAAAACGTGTAAATCCGCCGAAAACCGGAATTAGAAAATTTTCATGAATCCAATACTTTCTTCTTGTAAAGATAGAAGAAAGTAAAATCTATGAAAATTTATACAATTTGTTTCAGAAAGATTAGTTTTCTAAATTTTTTCAACGCATTAATTATTGGAAATTTCAGCAATTTGTAAATGTGGAATAAAATGCGTATTAGTCGCAGTAACAATTTTAAATAAAACAATGTACTTCAAAAAATCGAAAGAAAAATATTAAAATATTTTCTTACAAAATTATTCATTATAAATCCCATGATCATAATTTGAAACTTTCAGATTTTTTTCTAATAATATCGTAGAAATAGGTAAATTGGAGTTCCTTAAAATTTTTAAATTTTTATTCTTCAATTCCATTTAAAACTGTTTGATATAAAATTCCATTTATATGCAAATTTTCTGCAAAAACTGAAATAGAAAATAAAAACCGAAATTTCTTCGTAATGTTTATCCACCAAGTTAACGCTGAAAAATATGAAAATTCTGGATTTAAAGTACTTTATATATTCAACTCATTTTTATTATTTATAATATAAAATCTTATGTTTGAATAGAAGTCGATTTAAAGAGATATAACAAAAATAAACTTAATTTCTTTTAAAATTATTATCTGTTGTATTGTCATTTGTATAAGAAAAAAAATCTAGTACAGCATACATTTTATTAGATTCAACTGTTTTTATCATTAACCAATTAAATTTTCGCTCTTCATTCAGCCCTTTAATTAACGCAAAGATACTTAGGAAATAACGAGGTTTTCAAACATTTATTTTTATAAAATGTAAATGCATCCAGACACAAAAAATTGTTTCTGCAGTAAAACAGTAAAACTTTTAAAATATGTTAAAGTAGCATAAATCGCTTAATATTGATTGTAGATAAAATGTTTCAACGTTTTACTTTATATTGTATGGTAAACATCTGAGAAATTGAATTTGATGAATGCAGGGACTGCTTAAAAATTACAATTTAAATTTAATACTTATACAGCTTGTTTGAAACCAAATTCCACATCTAAAAGATATACTAGATTTAGATTACATATTGTAACAATTAGTATGTGCCTCTGTGATCAGCTGTTTAACCCTTAAATGCGCGATTTTTTATTTTGATTCGAAAAAATTATATATGATTCTCTGAAAGGTTTATTACACAGAAAAATTGATGAAAAAAATCACAGATACGGTTTTCATATAATACGTCAATTTTTTCTTCTGTTACACATCTATAATACAAGTAAAAACTACTGTCCAGTAGCTTTTTTACGCTAAAATATTGCAAATTAGCAAATACCTAATAAGTATGTCTCCAAATACTTTATTTTGTATAATTATTTATTTTATAAAACTTAACCATTAACCCTTTAATTCCCATAATAGAATACGTTCTAAAAATTACGTAGTTTAGAGAATCTGACTTTACTCCCGAAAATTTCAACGGTTAATTTCGCTTTTTTAAAATGCGATATGTATTAATTAAAGCAATTATTGCTATTTTAATTTTCTGGTGTGAATTGTGTATATGCGAATAAAGAAAATCTAAACATTCAAAAAACCGTTGTTTGCATACATGCAAAGCTGCGCACTAAAGGGTTAAGATTGAATTGCGAAGATATATGTTTTCAATCACGTGTTGCATTATAAATAAATAAATAAATAATATATATATATATATATATATATATATATATATATGTATATATACATAGATATGTGTATGCGTGTACGTAAAGATTTTAACAATATTATTATGTAGCAAACTAGTGACATCGTCAAAATTATTAAGCCAGACATTTATATCACTAACAGAACTTCCGTCAAAAGGAGGTACAACACTTTCAACATCGGTGAAACTAATAGAGGATGGCACAAAACTTTGAACTGGAAGTTGCTTGTTTTTGTCAACATTTGATAATTCGGTGTTATTACTTGAAGTCATATTATTTAAAGGCAATTCGGGTTCCGAGTCAGTGTCACTTTCATTTTGTATAATACCAGCTCAGATACCGCAGACTCTAACAGCACGCTAATTTGATTGGCTTTAAAAAGATTTCGTAAGATTCAATTATAATTTGAATCTGACGTTATTTTCACCAAACTTTTCGTTCTCTTTCTAATATTCACGTAAGAATACTTTTGTTAGAAATGAAATATTATGATCATCTTAAAATATAAAAATAAATGTATCGCGCAATTTTTTAATTTAAACTGTTTTGCAATATTATTTTTTGTTCATTTTACGTAATAAGTGTAATGTGACGTACAATCTCCTATTTAAGACTTCTAACGCATGTTAATGAATTTATTGTTTAACAATATTCCTTCTCTTTTAAAATTCACGTGTAAGTATAGTTTTTATGACGTAATTTTCAATGAGTTCCTGCTTTTTATATTTTCTGTTTATAATAGTCTCGTGTAAAATAAATTTTTAATTTGAAGCAATCATTATTGTTTGCACTGTTTATACAGTTGGCAACAGTTTAAATTAATACAATTTTATAAATTTTGTAAAAAACATCTCTCGAAATGCTGAAAATTTGAATTTAAAATAGAAATAAAACTTCAAAAAATGAGTCAAATTAAAATACTAAAAGCAGTCTTCACACCGGGACTTTCTGACGTATAATATGATCTAAAAATGATTAAATTCCTATGTACAGTTTTTGCTCCTATAAAACTTCTTTAATGGAACGATTTTGTCAAACTTTGGCATTAAATATCTCTTAAAATAATTCTTCGATTTGAAAACTATCCGCATCAGGGTGTTTATCACACATTTCTCTATAATACTACCGATTTTCATATATTTGTATGCAACAGTTTTTTTTAATATTAACGAAGAAAGGCCATGATTAAGCATTCAATTTAGATGCCGATCTGCCGGGAATATCTACGCAGATTTTCATTGGTCCATTTCCAAATCAAAACTTTTATATATATATATAGAAGGATAACTAGCTTCTACGCATTTTGTTGTGAGACTTAAGGTAAACGCACCAGTCGTGGGCCACTTATGAACATTTATCGACTTATAAAAGTTTTAGTGAAATCCTAAAGATATATTTATGTATATATATAGAGAGAGAGGAATGTGGGGCAAAATCGGGTACCATAAATTTTTGTTGTTCTTAAATGCAATCAAATGGGAAAACAAACTCTGAATGAGGTGTTTCATTGTAAATGAATCTTTGGCTACATTAAAACATACTCTTTTCAGTAAAAAATGTAATTGATTATATAAGAAAAATAGCTTTTTTCAGACATATGCAAAAATCCGGTTTTACCCCGCCGGTTGGGTAAAACCGGATACCCCTTTAAAACTCGTTGAAAACTCCTTTTCTTTAAAATAAATCTTGTTTAATATAGTAAAAATATACATGTTTGTTATATTTAACAAAACGAAATTGCACATGTGTTCTTCCATGTATCACAAATAAATCTGTAGCAAATTATCTACATTGTATATATGTATATGCCTACTTATTTTACGCTGGAAGTCTTAGAGTTATTTTAACTGCAAAAAATCACAAACAAATTTATTATCATATTCCCCTTCATACTACATGCTTCATGTGTCCATCCGTGACATTTCTCACATTGTATCCAACTTTCTTTTGATTTAGAATTGGAGTAAAGCTCATTGCAAAACATTCAGGTTTCATTATCTTGTTCATCTTCGGAGGATGCCTCATCAAACTTTTTTAGTTTATTTTCCTGTTGATTCTTATTTTCTTTTATAAGAATCTTTTTTTTTTTTCGTTTTACAGACTGTTTGGCTTCTTTCTCTTTAATATCTGTTTCGAGCTCTAATTTATAGTGTGAAGTAATTAAAATAACAGTTTCCACTTCTTTTGCCAGCTCTTTTCTCAATGTTAAAACCTTCCTTTTGGGGGAGAGGGGTAATAACATTTTAATTGAAATTGGAAATGCAGATTTCTGGCTACACAATATCTGATCTCGATAGAGGAGGCTGGATGTTGTCAACTACTGGGTAATGTCGACACTTTTAAATGTGGAAAGATGAACTTCATTATCCTGTGATATTTCAGAAATATTTATTGCTGCTGCTATGCCAGCCTATGGCTGTGTAGACTTAGGTGTTTTATCATTGACTTTCATGGGTTTCTCTGTCATTTCCAAACGAGCAAATATATCCAGGGAAAACATCGTTGTTGTAAGGAAAAATCCCTCTTTTCTCAAACCATATGATTGGAGTATTTATAACTACTGCTCTAAAAAATGAATCTTTCAATGATTTTCTAACTTAGTAAATTGTTAAAGATCGCCCAGTATTAGAAGTAATCCCACTTCCTCATCTCTTGTTTGTAGTATAAGTTTAGAGGTGCTATGAATAACACATCAAAGGGTTACCAGTACTTATCAGCATTAAATTGCAATTTAAAACTCCATGCTAAAGCATTAACTATACTAAAAAAATCATTCCATGAGTGTAGGACAAAAATGGGTATACCCGGTTTTGACCTACTCTTAAGTACCCATTTATACCTTCAACGTGACACAGATTTTTAAACATGACGTCACTACTTTCAGTCCTATAGTAAAAGATCAGAAAAACTGTTAAAATACTTGCAAGAAAGCAAATAATTAGATATAGGACTTAACAATATTTAATATATTGGCAAATAGTTAATATATGTGTAAAACCTAGAAACAAACAAAATAATTTTTTAAGAGAAATTCAAACACATTCCTTCACACAAAAATTACCGCATACAATAGTACTTTCTTCAGCTACAAATGCCGTAATGACTTTCGACAATCAATTCCTGGTGTTGGCCGACACATAAAAGTTCAAATTAAGGAGGAACCAGCGCTACCCGGTTTTACCCGCCTACCCGGTTTTGTACAACTCTCCCCTATATATATATATATATATATATATATATATATATTATATATATATTACATCATTTCAAAATGCTAAAACACCATAACTTCAAAAGGAAGATGTATATCTGCAGAAATTTTTTAACTATAAAATGTAATATGTTTTATTGCATTTGATATGTGCTGCTATAGCGCCATTCATGCAGTAATTTTTCATTAATTTTGAAATAATATATATATATATATATATATATATATATATATATATTTACAAAAATGAAAGTTACCTCCTTTTATGATGTAGTAGTCGGCCTAGTAAATTTCTGAAGTTTTCGGTTTCTCAACAAATTATTTACAATGTAACAGAGTATATCAACAGTAGTTAATTTTAAAAGAAAGCATAATATTACAGAAACAATGGTTTATATAAACATTTATCTCTGAATGAAATTATAGAAATTTGCGAAAGGGTTTGTTTTTTAAGACACCCTAGAAAATAATGTACTAGCAGAGAATAAATAATTCCAAACAGTCTACGGAAAGTTGGCATTTAAGAATTTTAGTCAATCAGAACTATTTCTGTCGTATTTCAGAAATGCAATTTGGAATTGTTTTAAAAATTTAAAAATTAGTGGCTCACTACTTGTACGGGGCCCACTATAGTTGCATTTACCTTATGTACATATAGTTTTAGTCATTTTTAGTGTGATTAGGTGTAACAAGCTTTATCAATTTCTAGCTTTGATACAGACTGCAAAAAAAAAAAAAAAAAATGCGTATTTTTGCAAAATTGTAAAGTATTACAGGAATTTCATGTTAAAAAAATACATTAAATTAACTTATCTCCTAGTACATGTGGCCGAGAGGTACCGCTCTCGAAACTCGTAGACGGGAGGTGCTGGCTTCGAAACCAATCGTGCCCGTCCGCCTAATCGTTTGGAGTTTTCGTGGATTTCTTCGAACCTTGTATTTCCATGCGTAAATACGGGTTAGGTTCCCTTAGAAATAATCCCCATGGAAGCCACTTCCCCTCGGGCCTATACCCCTCGAGTAGGTAATCGGCTGTTAAAAATCAACCCAACACACTCCTGGTATAAGTAGGAAAAATAATAATAAATTAATCAACTTCCAATATAAAAATAGAATTTATTGTGCTTCATGAAAAAGTTATTGGACAATATAAATAATCCCACTATATTAACGTTAAAGACATATTTTTTCATCGATTCACACTCGATTCACACTCGATTAAAAAAATGGTCATCTATAACTTCGTGCAACATAAATATAGTTTATGCAGTTTTGTTTGAAGAACTTTCAACAAATTCTCGTTTAAATAACGAAACAGTAATTTGTTTTGTACATCTTCATTAGTCAACAATTGCAGTACGCCTAAAGTTTTGTTATATTAAAAATGAAATAATATATTTATAATTATGTATGTTTGAGTCAAAATGATTAGTTTTAAAATATTTTCATATGTTGTATCTATTATGCTAATATAAAATACTCAAATGAAACATAGTATATAAAATTTGTCTTCAGATACATATTAAAATAGTTTCATTCTATCATGTGGTACACGCTGATAAACCGAAAAGTAAAAAAATATATTAAAGTATGTATGGTTAATAATTAAAACTCGTGGTATATCGAAAAAATCGTTTGAGTGTCAACATAACTTACAAATCCGACTAGATTTAAAATATATAAATAAGTGGACATAACTCCCAGTTAATTTTATCAGCAAAGTTCAAAGATTTATACATATACGTCGCGTTTTTTATGTTATTGAAATTAACTAAATAATAAATATGGCCAAATAAGTGTAGGAATAAAAAATATCTAAAGATACACTTTCAGGTTTTAGGAGTCATAAAATTTCAACTGAAAAAAAAATATAGACTTTGTGACTGATGTATTATGTAAATATTCAAGTTTCTTGTGTGCAATTCAAGATATTTCATACTTCTTTTTCTTTTTTTTTCTCTTTTACTGTCCATCCACAATGTAACGAAAAGTACAGGCTTATATCTTTTTCGGTTTTAAATGATCTCTAACTTCTTTTTAGTTTACATTCTATTTTTAAAATGTAATATATAATTTAAAATCATAAAATAATAAAATCTCACTACATGAAATATTCAATAAAACCAATTCAGGAAAGGTAATATTTTAAGTCAGAAATAATTAAACATGTGAAGTAATATTATGGAAATGCGCCATTTATAATAAAATAGTCAAAGCACATTCGCTTATTTTGTATTTAAAAGGGTAATTTATATGTTTATTCAAAAGCATTACATAGATTTATACATCACATTTATCGGACAAAAGTATAAAAAGGTTTATTTCCATACCCAGGAGAACGTGCTTAATTACAATGCATTGAAACTTTTCTCATCAACAAGGGCCAATATTCCTATCTGCACTTTGTTACAATAAAACATTAAGCGAAATCTCTAAATGATGCAGGCACACGCGAGAATTACACTTACGTTAATATATCACGTACCGTAATTGCTTTTGCCGGTTTCTTTATTTCTGAATGAAATATACCACTTGCATATTTGTCTGTTTTGTCTGTATTTGTAATTCTTCGTTTGTAATTGATATATGTTATAATCGAATTGTGACTAATGAAAGAATTTGTAAAGAAATTTCATTAATGAATTATACAAGTAGCAAAATACATAATGGTTATTATATCTGAATACATTTTTCTTTTTCTAAAACATATTTACAAGGAATATAAATGTGTATACACGATAGAAAAACATTATTATTTTTATGCCAAAATAAAGCAAGTAGAGGAAATTAAATATTAAATATACCATTACATATACTAGGTGATTGTACCCGGGCTTATCGGATTACAAAATATAAGTGATTTTTTTTTTACTGAAAACTGATAATTTTGTACATGCAATATATTTTTAAGATTGCACACTAACAATAAAAAAGCATTTTTCACATGAAAAATGTTAATTATACAATCAAATAAAATTTTGAAAGTTATCGTTTTCATGTTAGCCGCATACTAAGAGTTTTAAGCCCAAGATTTGGCTAATTGCGGATCCTTTTATATTGTGATAATTTCACAGCTGTGAGCGCGAAGTTCAATTACATGTCAGTTAAATTTCTGTTTTATTTATATTATTTTATTTATTTTTTCATAGAGGATATTTTAATTTTTTATGGAATATTAGCCGTAACATAATAAGGAACTCTTTATGTTTTTTTAAAGGGTAAACGGATTAACCTTCCGTAATCAATTTCTACGTGATGGAGAGTAAATATAAAAATATTTCATGCATTAAAAATTGTTTTTAAAATCAATAGATAATCAGTAAACTTACATGCACTTTGCAAAGAAATTCCATTTGAAAGTATTTTTTCCTATTTGGCTGTCTAAAAAGTTAAATTGTTCGATTACAAATATGTGAAATTTTTGTTTTTTATTATTATTCTTTTATTTATTTATAAAGTATGTATTCATTTCATTATGGAAAAATAGTCAAAAATAAATGCAGAACAATGTTTATTATTATTAGGTATTGAAGCCGGCACGTGATATGATAAATTACACAAAAAAGAAGAAAAAAACATGCTTGAAAATTATTTTTAAAAACATAATAAATCAATCAATTAAGATACAGTTTTCAAACATATTGCATTTGAAAGTAGATTTTTTTCCCTATATGACGTTCTAAAAATTTAAAATGTACGGTAGTCATGAATTTAAAAATAGCAGTAGCCAAAAATTGCATTCCGAAATTTCATCATCTTGTGTTGCCATTCGCAAAATGATGCCAGCATTACAGATACGTTTGTCCTTTATAATGTAGATACGTAATCAGTAAAATATAATAAAGATCAGTTATTGTGATCAAGTTATTAATTAAGGTTCTTATGCTTGGTATTACTGAATGAAAAAACAAAACAAAATGTACACCACTTCGACACGGTCATAGAATTTTTCCCCAATGAAATCTTAACCCGACATACTTTTAACCGGCTCAAAATTTACATACGCATTTCTCATGTCCGTATTCACCATTTTCAAAAAGTTGGTATTTTAATTTGATCATTTTAAAAGCATTTTAACTCAAAACTTGAAGTCTCGATTATCAACAACATTTTTGCATGTGAACAGTCGCACTCTTGACATGAGATTCTAAAACCAAGACCGGAGAGAAAAATTGCCATAATTTATGTTTTTTAGACGCATTTGTATTAAAATGTTTAGTTTTATCTAAGAAAAGGACTATTTTCTTCCTTGGGCGTTTCGCCTAGTGTCTGAAATTTAGTATTAGTATACATGCAGGAAGGAAAAATATTCAAACTTTATGAGGAAAAATGCGTGTTTTCAAAAGCAGTACGTCATTTTCTGTTCAAAATATTATGTCCCTAAGGACATGTTGCCCCACTAAACCCGATACAACAATTGTTATCAATAATTTTGAAATTTTATCAGAAAATGGCATGAATAAATATTTATAAACCTCATTATTTCTCTCTCGCTTCTCTGCAATAATTAAAGCTAATTACCACAATTTTGCAGAAATTTCATAGAATACTTTTAAAATTAAAATAAAAAAATGGTGATATTTGTAAAAAACAGCTAGTGCTTGCACATCTACAAAAGAACAGCATTCAGTTATATATATATATATATATATATACAGGGTGATTCAGATCGTCGGTGACAAACTTTAAGGATCGATAGAGCACACCTAGACGAACATTTTTGAATAGGGAATGTAGGGTCCCTGACGCGATGGTAAGGCGCTAGGCGCTTTCGAAAATTTGGGTGCCGAAATTCGAAACGTCATAAAAACTAGGGAAATGGTTAGATTTTCTTGCTTGTTGCGTCGAAATGATTCTGTTTGTTTAGACTTTCTTCAGTACCAATTTGATAAGCGTATCTCTTAAAACATGGATAGGGGGCGCTGCAGACTTTGGAGAGCTAGACAACAACTTTAAGCCCGTTATTTTGATAATTTAACACATGCTCGCTAAAGTTTATACTCTAACTTAAAGTTTGAACCCAAAAGTAGAGCCCTGCAAAAAGCGTAAGAGCCGGAATAAAATGTCAAAGTACAGGGTGGTCGAAACTCGAAGGCTCCTAGGAGATAAACAAACAGATTTCTTGACTTATGGCATGCATTTTCATGATTCTGTTTGCTGGGGCTCTCTGAAACTCAGTTGAACGGTACAAAAAGAAACATCGATAGGGGGCGCTTTGGGCAAAAAACATAATTCGTTGACATTTCGGACGCTAACTGGAAACGGGGCGCTACGATCAGTTAGTAATAATGAAAACACATTTTCTACCTCTGCTCAACACTTCTGAATAAATTTAGACCAAAAACATCAATGATACTGGAAATTTATTTACAAAAAATAACACTACAGAAGATGCTCGAAATTTCGACCTTGGGCCATGATGCAGGCTTCGCACCTCCGTCGCATTGAGGAGTGTGTGTTTCCAACAATGCCAGGAGTATCTCTGATCTGCCCTGCAGCTGCCAGAATGCGCGCCACAAGTTCTTCAGCACTGCTGACAGGTGTATGGTATACCTCGGCCTTCAGGTAACCCCAAAGGAAGAAATCCAAGCAGGTGAGGTCTGGTGATCGGGCAGGCCAGTGAACTGGACCCCCACGCCCGATCCACCGCTGGCCATACCTTGCGTTTAGATGGAGACGCACGTCGTTCGTGTAATGGGCCGGAGCTCCATCGTGCTGGAACCACATCTGGCGACGCGAACCTTCGGGTACGTGCGCCTCATCCAGAAGCTGCGGCAGCACTTGATCCAGGAAAATCAGGTAATTTCCACCTGTCAGCCGTTCAGGTAACAAATAAGGGCCAATGAGGCAATCCCCCAGAATGCCGGCCCACACATTTACTGAGAAACGCTCCTGGGCTGCTCGGCTTCTGGTTTCATGTGGATTTTCATCACACCACACATGACTGTTGTGGGCGTTCCACATTCCCTCCCGGCTGAAGGTGGACTCGTCCGTAAACAAAATGCTGTTTACAAAACGGGGATCCCTGGATCTCATCGCCAAGTACCATCTTGAGAATTCCACTCGAGGGCCAAAATCCTGCTCTCTGAGCAACTGCACCCGCTGGATGTGGTAGGGGTGCAGATTCCGGGAACGTAAGATGCGCCACGCAGTTGCTTGCGAAATCCCAACATGTCTGGCGATATCTCTCGTGCTAAGACCTGGGTTGTCCTCAACCAGGTTAAGCACAGCCTCTTCGTTGTCGGGGGTGCTCACTGATCGCTCCCGTTCAGGCCTGCCTCCGTCGAAAGATCCCGTTGTGGACAACCTCTGGTGTACTCGAGCGAAGAAGGCATGGCAGGGGATTTGCCTGTTGGGGTAACGCTCGGCGTACAACCGCTGAGCGGCTCGTCCATTACAACCAGCAGCGCCATACGCCAAATGCATGTCAGCCAATTCAGAGTTTGTGTACAGTTCCATCCTACTACCGATCTGCAGACAAGTAACCCGAAGCTTAAGTAGGTACCGCACGTTCAAAAGACGTGTCTGCGCATACAACTACGTCATCTCGCGTTGTCGTCTACGCATTACGTATCTTTTGCATATCGATATGGTACGATATCTTTTGCATAAATCAGCAAAAAGCACCTTATGTAAATTTTATTGCGCGCATTGTGCATGATTGAAACCAGCTATGTTTGTTAAAAAAAACAAACAAACTGCAGTTTTAATAGCTTCTTATGATAAGTAAATTACTCTCTTGTTTTGTTTCTAACTGATCGTAGCGCCCCGTTTCCAGTTAGCGTCCGAAATGTCAACGAATTATGTTTTTTGCCCAAAGCGCCCCCTATCGATGTTTCTTTTTGTACCGTTCAACTGAGTTTCAGAGAGCCCCAGCAAACAGAATCATGAAAATGCATGCCATAAGTCAAGAAATCTGTTTGTTTATCTCCTAGGAGCCTTCGAGTTTCGACCACCCTGTACTTTGACATTTTATTCCGGCTCTTACGCTTTTTGCAGGGCTCTACTTTTGGGTTCAAACTTTAAGTTAGAGTATAAACTTTGGCGAGCATGTGTTAAATTATCAAAATAACGGGCTTAAAGTTGTTGTCTAGCTCTCTAAAGTCTGCAGCGCCCCCTATCCATGTTTTAAGAGATACGCTTATCAAATTGGTACTGAAGAAAGTCTAAACAAACAGAATCATTTCGACGGAACAAGCAAGAAAATCTAACCAGTTCCCTAGTTTTTATGACGTTTCGAATTTCGGCACCCAAATTTTCGAAAGCGCCTAGCGCCTTACCATCGCGTCAGGGACCCTACATTCCCTATTCAAAAATGTTCGTCTAGGTGTGCTCTATCGATCCTTAAAGTTTGTCACCGACGAGCTGAATCACCCTGTATATATATATATATATATATATTAGGAAAATTCTTTCAGCAGAAATCTCAGAGTAGATGACTAAAAAACAGCCTTGTATTTTAAATATATTGATTACATCAAATTATGAAAAATTAAATTAAGCAAATTAGGTTATTTTCTTAAAATTAAAAAAATAATGTCTTAAAGAGTAACATTAAAATTTTATTAGTCGAGAGAATTTTGGACAAAAACTTGGGAACGTGATATTATTTTAAACTTTGAATTATTGCCAAGTTCCTGTTTGTTTCATTGTCTAACCCGGAGAAGCGAATTCATCCAGGCGAGAATCATCAAGTTCTGTAATATAAATTGCTTTTTTGGGGCAAAAACTTCCGATGTGAGCATGTCGCAGCTCTTCAATAAAGACTCTCAGAATTTTTGTAAATAATTGTGTTTTATCAGTGAGTGATTTCTATAAACATATTTCTGTTTTAAGAATTAAAATACACGCTTTTTTTTTAATAAAATAGCGTCAATTCTATCCAATAAAGCATTCCCTTTTACGATCTAGTCTTAAACAACATCTATAGAAAAGTATGCACATGACGCCATTATCGTGGAATAATACACAAACCCGGCAAAACGTAATATCGTCTTTCAAGAAGCCCGCAAAACAAATCGGGTATCTAATGTTTCATAGGACTTCACTTGTATGTTTATAATTGCTCCCTGCTTTATCAGAAATTATTCATTTGTATTTTTTCAAAATTAGGAAAATATTGTTACACCACACATGCATTCTTTAAGTTTTTTGATACGAATTTTAAAAAATGTGGAGTAAAGACAAACAAATATTCTTTAAAATACATTTTTGTACATGGAAATTGTTGTATCGTTTGTAAAGTAAGTTTGAAAAAAACTAAAAACATTTGAATGGTGAATAAAAATGAAATAAAACCAAAATTCTCCGGATTTTATAACAGACGATATTCATGACATAGCACGTAATTTAATTTCAATTGTTTTTCAGTTTGTATGAGAAAATGGCAACAAAAAGATTCACCTTTACTTTTAACAGAAATAGAGTACTTCAGTTGCCACGACTACAAAATAGGTACTAAAAACTATAAAAAAATTAATATCTGAAAATAAATTGAAATATAGCTTTCAAAAAAATTGCATTTAGAAGTTCATTTTTTCTCCTATTCGATGGTCTAAAAATTGAGATTGGGCGATGTTTAGAAATCTAAAAATTTGCAGTAAAGAAAATTGCAAAACTAAAATTTCATTTGAAATATCAAAGTGTTTGCAAAACCGAAATTCCATTTCAAATATCAAAGTGTTGCCATTCGCAGAATGACGTATGCGTTACGCAGAGATATGTTTGCTCTTTATAATATAGACTAGAAAGGTAGCCCGTCAAAAATGACGGAAATTTAGATAAAAAGATATATACAACTCATGTGCAAGAATATGAGTTTTCTCGTTTGTTCCGCAGTGATAGATGAAAATAACACATTTTAAGAACGAAACACATTTATGAAAAACTGTGTACAGTAGAAGACCACTAATCTGCACAGTTTGGTTCCAAGTGTTCTGCAGATTTGAGGATTTTTGCGGTCATGTCTATTCAGTCTTTGTTTACATTTTTTTTAAATTCATATATTGGACAATTTAGATTTTTAAGCCTTAAAAATAAATAAATTACATACTTGAAGTAAGGTAAAAACTATTAAATTATCGTATACGATTTCATGAAATGGTATTATATGATATTATATGTGTGTGCTTCACGATCTTGGTTACGACTTTGGCAAAATTGGCTACAACTTGTCATGATTGTAATAGTGTGGACCTCTATAACAAAAAAGTAACCAGTTTTTAGTAAAATTTCCGATATAAAGTAGTTTTCAAAAACTTGTGTAAAATTGCAGGCCGTTCTCATGTTATTCCAGTCCTGGGAATAATATTTCTAACACTGAAGAGTTTCCATGTATATGTGCAATTTAGAAAAGCTTCTCTAAAAGAAAGGTCCTGAAATGACATTGTAATTCCTCTAACTTCAAAGTTTAATTGGGCCCTGATGTTGTTTACTGAAATTTAATAAATACAGTTATTTTGAATATTACAACAGAATTAAACAACTAAACTTATTTAACT
Organism: Maratus speciosus; assembly: GCA_963932465.1. NCBI lineage: Eukaryota > Metazoa > Arthropoda > Arachnida > Araneae > Salticidae > Maratus > Maratus speciosus. The sequence continues at coordinate 372,393,984 of OZ010788.1, read as the reverse complement.
TAAACTCGCTGTTACTTCCCGATGTTATTTTTTAGTATTAAGAAAGAAAATTTATAAATTTTTCAAATCATGCACATTTATAATTTTTTTCCGTCTTTAATAACTAAATAATGAAAAAATATGCTTTTTTTCTGATCTCATAAATATGCCAATAAAATGTAATTAAGAGACATTGCGAAATTAAATCTTTGTGATTTCAAACCATAAACAAATGATACCGCCACCATTTTACCTACTATGACGTCATTAGAATATTGTCCATTGATTGTTGGAGAACTTACTTTGTGAATGATTACCTCAATGATTTAATATTTTTTACGGTTCACCATGAATGAATCACTTGTGTTTGTTTAGGTTTATGGAATGAGATATTAAGCCGTGAACCTAATTTCAAATAAAGTTATCCAAGGATATATGTATTTTTAATCGAAATTAAAAACAAAGCTTTGATCTCGAAATAAAAAGTTTTAGTTTGTATAATTGGTTATTTCTGTTAATTTTTTATTTAGGTACTTTTCCATTATAGCGCATTTTTTAAATAAGCTTGGCGTAATTCGGGCATCAGAAAGTGAGATATGTTGCCAAAATATACAGCTATGAAAACAAATCTAATGAACTTTTATTTTTGTTTATATATGCACTTATATACATAAAAAAAAAAATCGTTTCTAAATATATATAATATTTTTTTATATACGAATTACGGCACAGATTTCAGATATGAACCGGGATACCTATGGCGCTAAAATGGTGTTATTTTGCCGGCTATTGTTTTTTATTTATTAATAAATTGTTTATTTACTTTTATTTTCTGTTTTTAAATTATATAAACTGTTTTGTTCTATAGTTATTATTCAAACTTTTATTTATTTATAGTTGTTTCCTTTTCAAAATGATAGCAAATAATTTAAAAATATATAAGTAACTGGTATCCGAAAGCGAGATTTCTGCCGAATAGGCGTCAGAGAAAAATCACACCAACTCCGTTGCGTATCTGACATCTGTGCAAAAATTACTTCTGTTTCTTTATAAAAATGGGTAAATGGATTTTTTTTTACATTAAATAAATTATATACATGTGCAAAAAATTGCTTGTGAGTATGAAGCAGTAAATAGGTTGTCAGAAAATACGTTGGCAAACTTCTTTCTCGCCAAGAAACTTTTCTCCGAAGCAATGATTGCTAGAAATGCATTTTTAATTATGATATGCGCTTTTATGTTTCACTACATTAATGCATACTATACCGTGTGTATAAATGCTACAGTTCATATGCAGGGCTACACAAAAGAATTCGTAAGGGTTACTGAGTATGAGAATAAATTGCTTAAAGGTGGTTTTTAAAGGAGTTATGCAGTTTTACGCTGAACTGCATTTAGATTACTAAGAAATGTTTGTAGAATATAGATAAAATGATATACATGGTCACGCAAAGAATTGGATACATAACCGTCTATGGATGATAATATCTGGAAATATGATTTCAGTAGCTTTAAAAGTAGTTTAAATTAAATTTTAGCTAAATAGTGGCATGTAATAACGGTAATATGGGCTATGGACGGTAACTGCTGAAATCAATATTTAAAAAAATTATGCGTTTTCTAAAGTGTTTACTTATTTACCTTATTTCCCTAAATAACGAAGTTTTGTTAAAGCATTCAGGATGTGTTGGAAAGTGTTTCATATTCTATGCTTAACGCATGATTTTTCTTTCTTCTTTCGTCTTCTTTTGCATTTATTTTATTCTTAATTTTTAGTCTTATACTGCTTTATAGAAAGTTTGGCACAGTTGTCATATATACCCCATATTGGAGCGATTGGCACAAATGTCATATTCGCCCCATATTGGCGCAATTTTTTTTCGGTTGCCAATTTGGCGAAAACATCAACAGCATAAACAACATAATCCGGGTTACCACATCAAGCAAAATAACGACACTTTGGCGCCAGTTAAGCACCCATTGCGTATATGACATTGGCGTCAGAAAAAAATCGCGCCAATATGGGGCGAATATGACATCTGTGCCGAGCGATTTTTTCCGACGCCAATTTGGCGAAAACATCAACAGCATAAACAACAACATCCGGGCTACCATATCAAGCAAAATAACGACACTTTGGCGACAGTTAAGTACCCGTCGTGTATATGACATTTGAGCCGAAACTTTAATATTTAATGTTTAAACTCTTCGCTCCACTCACCTTGCATATAGTATAAACTATAACACAGATAACGCAAAATAATAGACAGTTTGATACTTTTCCACTGTAGGGGCTTTGGCGTTTTTAAAAAAAAGTTTAGTGTAATTTAGGCATCAGAAAGTGAGATTTGGGTACATTTCCGTTATGCGGTACCATTGTCACCAAGCGTAATAGTTTGCGCAAAATGAAAATCACGTGAATTGAGGAGGCATTTGAAAAATAAAAGAAAAAATATTGTCATACTAAAGTGAGCATTTAAAAAATATAACATTTGAAAATTCCAGACTTTTACGAACTATTTCATTGAATCACAAATATATACTTAAAATAATTGAACAAATAACTGTTATAAAATAAAACTCATATTAAACTGCTGGCATAAAATTACAAATATCTTTTAGCATTTTGAAATAATTGGCGCATTAGCATACGTTTTCCGTTATACGGACAGCATGCCAAAATGTATGCTAATGCGCCAATTATTTCAACCCTGATCGTAGATTTTTATTGTAAACCATGCGAAACATTGTGATTTGTTATTTATGAAACGTGAATCACGTGAATGATTATTGTTTAACCTTAACCTTGGAAAGCTTTTTAATCTGCTATTAATCGAATTAAAAATGCTTTTTTTTTTTTTTTATAAAGTTGTAGTTTACTTTTACTGCTGATGCTGAGATAGATTTTATCATTTGGCAATTACCAGATGATGAGAAAGTTGTAATAAAACTATTTCAGGAATTTGGAATTCTGCATAATAAAAGATTGTGTTCAAAAAATCATGAAATGAAATTATGGATGAGTTCTGGAAATCCGAAATTGAGTTGTAGCTTACGATCATGCGAAGAAACCGTAGGAATACGACAAAAAACTTGGTTTAAAGGATCGCGGGTGACTTTTCTTAATGCTTTGAGGTTTATATATTTATCATGCAAAGAGTTGACATCGATTGAGTTTTGTGAGCTGCAACTTGATATGAACCACAACACAACAGTGGAATGGAATAGTTATTCGAGAGAAGTTTGTGCAAATCTTTATGTTCACGACCAAATAGAAAAATCGGTGGACCTAATAAAATTATAGAAGTAGATGAAAGTCTTGTATTATTTATACAGATTGCCGGAAAGGATATAAAACAGATGAACTGCTAAGTGCTGGTTATGATCATTTCACAGTAAATCACAAATACAATTTTGTCGACCCTAATACTGGATGTCATACTCCAAATTTTCAGAGAATATGGGGCATTCCAAAATGGCGCAACAAAAGACATCGGGGAGCTGTTCGTCATCATTTAGAGTCGTATCTCATAGATTTTATGTGGCGACGCCTTCGTTCAAAAAATGAAATGTTTACTGAAATGCTGAAAGATATTTATAATTTTATGGCAGTAGTTTAATATGATTTTTTATTTTATTACTTTATTGTATAACAGTTATTTGTTCACTTATTTTAAGTATATATTTGTGATTTAATAAAATAGTTCGTAAAAGTTTGTAATTTTCAAATGTTATATTTTTAAAATGCCCACTTTACTATCGAGAATGTTTTTTCTTTTATTTTTCAAATGTTTCAATTCACGTGATTTTCATTTTGCGCCAACTATTGCGCTTGGCGACAATGCTGTCCGTATAACGGAAAAGTACCGCATACATTTTGGCATGGTCTCCGTATAACGGAAAAATATTGAGATTTGTTGTCAGATCATATAAACAGCTATGAAAACAAACTTGATGAGCGTTTTTTTTTTTATATGTTTATTTTATATGTATATTATTCATGTTTTTATGTACAAATTACATCTGTTTCTGTATAAAATTAGAGAAACGGCTTTTTTAATCGTATAAATAAATCGTATAAATATCGAAAAAAAAAATGCGTGTGTATATAAAATGAAGCAGTGGATAGGTTCCCGGAAAATGTTGCCAAATTTCCTTTTTCGTCAACGCACCTATACTGGAAAAGTACCTAAAGCACATTAAAATCGCGCAGTTAGGAGCTCATACTGTACAGCGTCGTCTATTGGCGGTTATTTTATTAGTAGCATCGGGAGGAAGATGTAAAGATGTACTTTAAATTCTCACTCATAGATTTTGAAAAAATATCTTAAAAGAGCGGAGTTTAAATTAAATTTTGGTGACCTCCTTTATGAAAGATTAATAGTTTTAAATGGGAATTTCACCAAATCAGCCAGCTATTGCCAAGTTGACCAACATTTAACGCTACTATGGTAACCCTGCATTAGTATTTTTCAACAATTACTCATTTCAATGAGGTGGTCCTACCGGAATCGTGAGGGACACACAGAGACTTGGATTTTATATAAATAGATTGTTAATCATCTACATTATTTGCCTGTATATGAGTTTGTCTATCGACATATATTTAATAAAACATGCTTATTTACATATTATAGTTATATGGTGATTAAAGTATAACATGATTCTTTTTAAAAATATATTAGATTTCGAGAATACGATTCCAGTAGATTTGTATCATACACTGTAAAAAAATGTCCTGAAATTAACAGGTGTTATTTTGTGAATTTTCCCTTTTTTAACTGAAAAGCTCCGTTTTAGATAAAACTCTTACATTTCCTGGAATTCCAGGAAATGTTCCGTTTTTTGTTGGCCTTGAACTTTTAGAGTTTCCGTCTCTGGCAGTAGACGCACTAAAAACGGTATATCTCCGTCTCCGTATCTAAACAAGAACTCCGGCGACAGGCATGTTGATTTTGTGGTATCATCGGTTATCAATGTTCGGGCTACGTTTAGAAGGAATTTCTGCGATCACTTGATGTTATTCTGACATTTAGTTCCAGCAAAAAAAAAGCTGATTCATCTTGAAATCATTGAAAAAGGAGTTTGTCTTGCCTTTCCGCGCTCGCTAACCACGTTGTTTTGTTCACAGTTATTTCCTGATCTGCTCCATGTTTCTGCTACTTTTGTGAAAAAGAGGTAAGTTATTCAGCTTTATTTAGTAATTATTTTTTATAATGAAAGTTGTATTTATTTTAAATAAGTGTTTTACATAAAACCTTGTTTATTTCTGCGATTTCACGTTTGGCCTATAGAGCATACATTTTAAGACACAGTACATGGTATCCAAGATCGGCGGTATAATGTTTTCGTTCTTGGGAGGGACAAGCAATTTTTTTTCTCTACACATATAAAAAAAAGGTTAACGCTAGTATAAAAGATTCTCTGGGATGTTTACTAATTTGGGTTATCATTAGCAATCTTTACCAGTTAGGAAGCTGAAAATTTTATTGAGAATTAGTTTTACTTAACCATTTTATACCTTTATTTATTTGCAATATTTTTGTTTTTATAGTAGTAGACTATGAATGTTGTTAGCCGATAGCATGTTTAATGTAAAGTGGGACACATGTTTTCATTTTTATAAGAGAAGCTTTTTTTTTCTTCTTTTTTCCCCTCATTTTTACTGAAATATAAATTAAAACTTTTTTCTTTAATCGCTTAAGTTTATTGAATTTTTAACAACTATTTTTTTATTACTGTTATAATTATCATATTCCAGTTTTTCCTATATTATATTAATCTATCAATATTTAGTCATTCTCATAGTTAATTTTCCATTAATATATCAAATTCACACATTTCCAGAAATAAATCAAAATTACAGTAATGGAACATCCAATGAAAAGTACTACCGAATTGTTTTTATGATTGTATTAGCAAAATTTAATAAAGTACACTAGTAAAATTATTTTCAAATATAATATATTTAACCATTAGAATATCAATAATTAAAATTATATTTTTGCGAATGATTCAATATTTGATTATTCAGATTGTCTCGAGATCAGTAAATTATTTTGGATAGAGGTTTAAAATACTATATGATAGGAAGTTATCAAACTGAGACAGTGTTTGGGGGGAAAGGGGGCGGAGAAGTATTTGCAGGTTGAATTTTTTTGTGTACTAACTTTCATAACATTCCAGAACTGATGTTTAGGACCACTGATTTGCAGATTTACTAGTTTTGTTAGCATTCCCCAAGCAGAATATTTTGCAATGTTCTGCAATAAACTCATTTGTTCCAAAAATGTTTTGTCGGAATAAAAAATAAAAAAAAACGGGGAAATATTAGTGCAATTTCATTTTTTAAAGAAGTGCAAAATATATTTTTTAAAAAACACACTTGGGATGCACCGAATACTCGATATTCGGCCATGTTGCCGAATACTTAAAAAAAAAAAACTTTTAAAACATATTTTTTAAAACCTTATACAACTTCTACGTTTAACAGTTAACTTATAAAGATATTCAGAATAATTAGAAACAGAATCATATTTAAATAAAAGATAATGTTGTTACATTATTTATTTGCTGTTTGTTAAGTATCATTTAAGAAAATTAACCAATCACGAGGATTTTCATCGGAATTAATTATGCACAACCTTTCAAGAGAATGGCCACTTGCAAATATGTCTGGGTTGTCGAGAGCCACATCAATTTATATTTCGGGTAGATGGGTGCAGGGCCGAAACTAACCCTTTTAGCACCCGGGACAAACATGGATTTTGCCCCCCCCCCTTCTTCCGCAAAGTATATTTACAAAGATAAATTTACTCTTTTTTTAATAGCCGACTTATTTTAAAATTTAAAATATGCAATACTAAATAGGGATTGACCGAATACCGAATAGTCGATTTGATATTCGGTGATTCGGCATTGTAAACCGAATAATTGCGGATAAGTATTTTCTTAGAAGTAGAAGAATTATCTTTTACTTAGAAGTAGAATAGGCTAAATGATGAGTTTTAATATTATGTGCATGAGTTCAGAGTTCAGCTGCACTGCAAAAAAAAAAAAAAAAAAAACAAGACAAAGCCATTTTTAATTAAAAAAAAAAAAATCCTAAAATAGTCTACATAAACGTGAATTCCGAACAACTGTCTACGATAGAGAAAAAAAATAAGGAAGATGGGCATCTTTCCTTTATCATTTAATTTTAATTATTTCTACATTAGTTTTCTTAATTTAAATTTATTTAATGTGTATTTTCTTTAATATACACATCAAATAAGTATATCAGAGTTCATATCTGTATATCTAAGGTGTATATTAAAAAAATTCACAAGTAAAATTATACTTCTATGCCTATCCTATAGCTTTTATAACCATTAAATTAAAATCACTCAAATTTGTTATCTTCACCACCACAATGTTAAAATATTAACCTTTAACTGATGTCACAGAAATTGTCACATAACTAGTGTGAAGCGGTCTGTGAGACCGCTCCGTCGAAAGATGAATAAAAGGCACGATTGACTCATAGGATGGTGTTTTTGTACTAAACTTTTTGCACAGGACTTTTATAATTACAATTCACCCATTCAAAAATCTCTGGTGATAGTACTAAAGTTCCAAATGGAACAAAATTTCGGTAGTGTTTGTAGTTAAACTGAAAATTGCAAGTTAAACTACAAAAATTGAAAAAAAGCCGCCGTCTGAGAGACTGGTAACATTAGTTAGAGGTTAATCAAAATATAAATATGTATCAATAATTTGACAGAAAACAATTAAATGTACAAATTGATATACCTTTTGTATTTGAGAACATTCCTATTCAATTCAATATGTTTATAATTAGACTTAGACAATCAGTAAATCAGCTTAATGACAACATTTTTTCATTTTGTTTGAACGAACTTTTATTTTTCTGACAATCCTTATCCTTATTAATAGACTGTACAGTTTAATAAAAAAATTCTCTGAATTGACTAGTGATTTTGACTAGTGATAAAATAACAAAAAATAGGTGATGAGTTAATGAATTGGTTAGTGGAAAGAAGTCATTAATTTTTTTGTGTAATTACACTTAACATTACAAATGTAACTGAATTAAATTATTAAGATTTTAATTAAATATATAAAAAAAGTTAATATATGCAAAAATATGTATTGAAATTTTATTCGGTATACACTTTGACCGAAACTTCGGTATTCGGCAAAATTGCTGCTTTGGTCAATCCCTAATACTGAACTACGTAATCTGCTTTGTCAAATATTGATTCATTAAAATCTTGTAAACGAAATCAAAAATAATCTAAAAACAACTCCGCTTTATACAGTATCCTTATGCCATATTATCCTTAGATTTTTCTATGCTTTGGCATACCTCAGACAGGACGATTTTAACAATACTGCGCTAAATATAGATATGAGAAATATCGCCACACAAAATCTTCATTTGGCGCGCCTTGGTTCTGGCGCCTTGGGTGCAAGACCTTGTCCTGAAGAGGTTTTTGTCTGATAGAAAATTCTACATTATATACTTAAATAATAGCAATTTTATTACCAAGTGTTTTTAATCACTTTCTTTTATTGTAAGAGATCAATTGTTAGCCATAATGCAAGGTATAGATATCTTCTAGCCCATTTTCATTTGGTTATTTCTAATACCCAGAAAAGTTTTGAGCCTTGACAGAGATATACTTCTTGCATCCATGTACTGGTGCCCGGGACGCCATGCCTCCTCTGTCCCCTCCTTAGTTTCGGCCCTCTGGGATTGGAGGGGGAATCTGTGATTAATAAAACTAAAAATATGATTTCAGAGGTGGGACAGTTTTACCCTGTAAATTCTAGCCAGTCAGCTTACCCGATTCAGTAGACAAGGATACATGATTATACAAAATTCAGGGTAATTTTTTTTATTAATGACTGATTGACAAATTTCACTGTAATTTTCAACTGCCGATTGGGAAACTTTTCACCAACCTGTGCTTTCGCTAAGCTCGATTGAGGAACCTCGTGATTTTTTAGCACCAGAACAACTAACTTCGCGATTTTTTCGCACCTGATCAACAACCTCACAATTTTTTCGAACCCCATCGCCGAAACTTGGAAATTTTCCGAGCTCGATTGATGTACTTTGAGATTTTTTGGTGCATGAACAACGAACCTTGCACTTTTTTTTTGCGACAAAAATTGATTATTTTCAGTTATTAATTGGCAAAAGTTAATTGGGTCATAAGTTAAACCCACCGCGGGTCACAGGTTGTGCATCTCCCATTTGATGAAATTCACTGCGCTTATGAAAATCGCATTTTCTCGCGGCCGTTTGCTGTTCACATTTTCTTGCGGCAGTTTGTTCTTGTTTTTTCCACAACTCTTAGAAAAAGGTTTTTAGGACTGTACTGAGTACGCGGTATTTACTCGGTACTCTGCATGCTAAACCAATTTACCGAATACAATACCGAGTAGTTGTAAGAATTTCATTTTTTAAGCTTTATTATCATTATCGAAGACAAAAGGAATTTATAACTGATCTGTAAAAGTTATTTGAATATAAATGTATAAGATATGTAATTATTCATAAAACTATTTACTTAGAATATAAAAATGTCTACAAAATATAGAAAAGTTAAGAAAAACCAATGGAGTTCAAAATTTAGTTTTAATATACAAATAAAAATAGGTAATTTTTAAAACTAATAAAAAACTATGGTTTTGGATACAGAAGCATTTTCTAAAAAAATTAATAATTAAATTTGTTATATCATAAATTATGATAATATATTTAAATTTATAAATGAAATATATTTAAATTGGCAGAGTTTCAACCGGGCAGTTTCAGGAAGGTGCTGCACCCTGCCTGCCCTTTGATTTACAAAATAGCACCCTTCTTGCCTCTCCATTAAAAAAAAAATAAGTGCCTTTTTTCTTTTTAGCATTAAAAATTTACTTACATAGTAAAATCTGACTCAATGTTGTTTTGAAAAGAGATACGGTAGCCTCTCTCCAAACCGGAAATCCGCTTTAACCGGCCGACTCCCCCCCCCCCCCCCAACATCAGGCAAAATTCAGGGACGGCGGCCTCGGGAACTCAGCTTACGCTTTCCAGTTGAAGTGGAATCCCGAGTGGAGTGAGGCAAAATTCAGAAAGAAGAACGTCGGTTCTAAATGTATACACGTTGAATTCAGGGTGCGGCCTGGGGAGGGGACATCCCTCCCCCCTCCCAGGAACAATGAGATGTCCCCCCCAGAAGATTTGAGATTTTGTGTTTTTAATAGTCAAAAGTGTACCCCCTCCCTTCCTGGAACTCTATAATTTCTGATCTATTTGCAAACTGTTTTGTACACAAATTTAAAAAGTCCTTCCGGCCAGTGCCGGGAGGAAGAGGTAGCTTTCAAATTCCTTATTTTAAAAATGCCAACTTATATTATTCAAACACAAGAAGCTCAATTTAGTGAAAACCGAATATAGGAGATTCAATACTATTTTTTATCAATACTAAATCATTATGAATGAGAATTTCGTGAAATTAGTCAGCTTTATCCAAGCTGCTTTTATTTAAACTAACTTATATTTGGCTGAGATGTTGATGTATACTATCCACATGCCTTCTTACATGAAAATAGGCGAATACGTGTGTTATCGTGTGACAAATACAAGATCGTTTCAAAATGTTAGCCATACTAGAAATTCAAAGTGCTATAATCCAACCATTTTTTATGATATAAACAAAAGAACAAATTTTCAGAAACAAAATCTGCTCCGGAATCTTTGTATCAACGCCAAACACATAAAAAATCTTTTTTCATTTTCCAATTTTTAATACCTCATTTTAAATTTTAAATTTAATTTTTTTTAAATGGCAACCCTTTTGAAACAAGATGGCGAATGAAGCTGGCCAACGAACTCGGTCGAGACACTGGTATGTACTATGTACAGACCAAGTAACATCCAAATCGGTTCATAAATACGCTTGTTATCGCGTGACAAAAATCAGGTCGTTTTAAAATGTCAGCCAGAATAGAAATTCAAAATGCTATAACTCAGCCATTTTTTTAGATATGAACGAAACAGAAACTGTTCCGGAATCTTTGTATTAAGGTCAAGCGCATACGAAAAAAAATATTTTTCATTTTCCAATTTTTTGGTATCTGATTTTAAATTTTAGTTTTTTTTTAATTTTTAAATGGCCGCCATTTTGAAACAAGATGGCGGATGAAGCTGGCCAACGAACTCGGTCGAGATATTTGTATGTACTATGTACACACCAAGGTACATCCAAATCGATTCATAAATACGCCTGTTATCATGTGACAAATATCAGGACGTTTCAAAATATCAGCCACGCTAGAAATTCAAAATGCTATAACTCAGCCATTTTTTAAGATATAGATGAGACAAAAAGTGCTCCCGAATCTTTGTATCAAGGTCAAATACATAAGAAAAAAATATTTTTTCAATTTTCAATTTTTTGGTACCACATTTCAAATTTAAATTTTTCTTAAAAATTTAAATGGCTGCCATTTTTAAACAAGATGGCGGATGAAGCTGGCCAACGAACTCGGTCGAGACATTGGTATGTACTATGTACAAACGAAGGTTTCAAAATGTCAGCCACGCTAGAAATTCAAAATGCTATAACTCAGCCATTTTTTAAGATATAGACGAAACAAAAACTGCTCCGGAATCTATGTATAAAGGTCAAATACATAAAAAAAAAATATTTTTCCATTTTCAATTCTTTGGTACCACATTTCAAATTTAAAATTTTTTTAAAAATTTTAAATGGCCGCCATTTTGAAACAAAATGGCGGATAAAGCTGGCCAACGAACTCGGTCGAGACATTGGTATGTACTATGTACATACCGAATTACATCCAAATCGGTTCATAAATTCGAGAGTTACAGTATGACAAATGTCAGATATATATCTATATATATATATATCAACTTTTGAACGGAGGGTGGTTTCGGGGTCTGGGGGTCATGATCGATGAAAATATACCAAAATTTTTTGAAATCGCTTTCCTCCGAACGGCTGCAATAGGTAGCTTTTTGTAATGAAAGCTACCTAAAAGCTTGAGGGATGCGAACAGATCACCGTAGAAAATGTATAAGAGTTGTTTGAGTCTGATAAAGATCTCAAGCATGAAACATTATTTGACGAGGATATAATTAGGACTGTAACTGATGTTGTTAAATACGAAGACGATCATTATGATGATCCAGTTGAAGTTGACACAGCTAAATTTCCACATACGGAAGGGATAAAAGCATTGGATTTGGCGCTACGTTATGTTGAGTAGCGGCTAACAGCTTCCTCGGTTAAACTTATGATGCTAAAGAAATGGAGAGATTATGCTGCAAATTGTTTGCCATCTTGCCTTCAACAGAAGAAAGCACTGATTTATTTTATGGTTGATTAAATTAAATATACATAATGTAGAATAATTTCAACTTCTTATAAAGGTGTGTGATACGATTTTCAACAATTTAATTTGCGTTAAATATTTTGCATTATTTGTTATCAGTGATAATTTTTCTGTCAATTCAGTTAAGTATAAATAGTATTCATTTCAGAAAATATGTACTTTTTTAAAACTACACAAATTGAAAAAACTTAATGCATCTCACGTGTTTAATTAATTAAATTATGCAGATAATTGTTTACTTCTCCACTTTAACCGGTTTTTCTCTTAACCGGCTAACCCTCAGGCCGGTTAAGCGGGAGACTACTGTATCCAAGTTTTAAATATTAAAAGTGACTTTAACCACTTCACCGGCGACAGATATGGAGAAACAGTGCTTTTACCCCCGACTCAGGGCAGCCAGTGAAGTGGTTAAAAATCAAAAAAGCGGACTTAAGAATCCAAAACATGCCCTTAAGAATAAAAATGTGCCCTTCTCTCACCGGCAGCACCCTGCCTTTTTTTTAAATCAAGGGGAAACTCTGAAATTTGCTTTTATCTTTCATTCTCTAAAACATTAATTAATTAAATCAAGAATTGATTAATTAAAAATATTCTTTAATTAATTAAAAATCAAATCTCTTTTGATAAACTCTTGTAAAAATTATATTCAATATTTTACTTAGATTAAATAATGATACAGTTATGAAAGCACGAGAAAATTTGAAAAACCCACAATGGGTTTTTTCAAGTGGGGCCCGCCCGAAAAAACCCGGCAATCCCACTTGGGCAAACCCTGACAATAACATTCAACAATAATTGATTACAGCATCTGCAATTGTTTGTAAATTAGGTAAAGTGGCCCATGATGGGTTAACTTGTGGCCTGTGAATTTCGTTGATTAATAACTGAAAAAAAAATCCCAATTTTTCAATAGATCGCAGAAAAAAATTATGAGGTTCGTCATTCTGGCGCTTAAAAACCTCGAGTTTTATTGGTCAAACTCAAAAAAAAAAAAAAAAAAATGTAATGCCACCATAGCCTGTCTTTTTCATTAGCCCCAGCCGCACATGTAGTAGATAGATATGAAATGGCTACATTCTATATGCAATTATTTTAAGTGGGAGTAAATAATTCTATTTTTGAGTAAATCCTTTATGCACTCGCAGTTAAATAATATTTTAAAGTACCATTGAAGTAAATTTAAGCTAAAATGTACTTACTCAGTCTATTAATAATGCTATATTTCTTTACACATAAAATACTCTGCTCAATAAAATTTAGAAGGCGTAGAGAAAACGTTTAAAGCTAGAAAAATTTTTTTTAAAGGTGATACATTTTCTAAATCATTTACATAAGTATGGGTTTAAGTATTTATTAAGTTTACATGAAACATACATGTAATTTGATACATTGTTTTTATAAGAATTGTGATATGTGCGTATGGTGTAAGTCCTGATTTTATTGCAGATGATACCAGATGTACAGCATGTTTGTCCTATTTTATTCATATTTGAACTGTTACTTTTCATTTTCTAGTGAGGTTTTACCTTTTGACAGGTGAACAGATCAGATACAAACAAAACAGGACATACACCTTGTATGCATCATATGTCCCTGATGTTATGGGTTAATCTGATTATAAATTACCAGTATACCTACAGATATTAAAGAACTAAGTATTTTTCGAATTTTTAAATCTTACAAGAAATCATTTACAGTTAATTGAAAATAAGCTAAAACAGTGAAAATGGACATATATATATATATATTAGGGTGGTGCGAAAAAAGTCAAGTTGATATTTCCGAGTTGCTATAGTGCGGAAAAGTTGCGATTGGTAAATACAAGAAAAACAAAAAAAAAATTATTTAAATCGGACTTTATCTTCCGATCCCGCAAACCGCCTAAAAATTTAAAAAAATTGAAAATTTCCGATTTTTCCAGAATTTTTTTCTTTTTTTACGTATATATATATTTATCGCTATAGTGAAAAATATTTGCAGTTTGTAATGTTTAATAATAATAAAAATAAACAGTTGCGTTTAAAGAATAGCTTCCGATCACGCAAGCTCGATAAAAATCGGCAAAAATTCAATTTTCATTGATTTTGATGAATAAAGAAAATAATCACCTGAGATCAGTTTGCGTTCCAATATTAACATTTGCATATAAATTGTACAATGTACAACTCTTTGCTTGTTTAGATATTTGATAATGTTTAAACAAACCAGAACTCACCACGGGAAGGTAGCTGCACTTCGAGTTCAAACCACACCCTATCCTCCATCCAACCAATGAGGCTGTTTGCTATTTACATTACTTAAATACATAATTTGTTATAATAGAATCAAAACACTGTATTAAAAAACTAGTGTCGTGACAGTATAAGATATACAATTTGTTATGTCATCTGTTTAAGTCTGACTTTTAGACGCAACTTTGTACTGCGATTTGGTGGTAATGTCTGGTATTATGGACATTGATTTCAGTGTGGCCCTGATGTTCTCTTGATTGGGGCCCACATACTTTAAATGATACCTCCGTTACCGATTTAATGCACCGCTGGACATCTTACGTGTGGTTGAAAAACTTTTTATCATCCTAGACTGAGATATGACCTAATTGAACGAAGAAATGTATTTCTTCATGGGTTAATCTCCGAAAAAGCGGTTGAAATGTTAATTTTACTACATTACAATCAATTAATTTTGGATTGTAGGAGTGATAAAGATTCAGATGCCTTTACCCTTTGAAACATTCTGCCTGGCTTTTAACAGCCCTAGCTCTCTTATGTGCCTCATTTTAAAAAAGACCATTGCCATCAGTAGGTTTTCCGGGTGAGCAAAGAACGAGTTTCATTCAGTTTCAAAGACTACACTTTCATCAGGTTGTCACGAAAGTATCGAGATGTTTCAATTGCTCTGTACAGATGAATAATGTACTTACAGCATTTTATTTCAAAACAAATTGGCAAGTAAGATTTTAAAATAAATGTCAATATGGCTTTAAGGCATCCGATGGGTTTTCCACGCTCGCGTAAAGTCGAAGGGCTCTATTTGCACAAGTGAGCAATCTGGCATGTGAAATTGGACCGGAGTCACACTTTAATAAGTCATTTGGAAAGTTGTAACTGTGAATTGCTTGACTTACGCCAAGACGATATCTTTGGTCCTTGCTCAACAGTTGCCTGTCCACTTCTGGAATTTCACAATCAGTCAATTGAAAATTTATCACCGAGAGCTTTACACAACAATGATATTGTGTCCAAATGGTGTACTAAATGATCTTGGGCCAGTAGTTTCAACATTCAAATGTTGAAAAAGATGGCGGGAAGGTAATTCAACAAAATGGAATAAACAAACAACCCACTGCAGTGGTCGTCAGAGATAAACTTCAAGCTTTCTGATAGCACCACCTTTCTATCCAGTATTGGTATTTGTACCATCACAGCCTACCAAATCTAAGTATTCTCGTGAAACCCCTTGTTCAGTAAGACATGATACTATGAAAGCTACAATGTCCTTAGCAGGCCCGGAGTTTGGAGGCACATGGCCTAAATAAACTGAGTTACGTTCTTTTATGACAGGAAAGTGTTCCTCTTTAATAGTTCGACGAACCTGTTTAGATGCAATACTTTCTTTAACTGGGATATCATCCTTTCTTCCGTCAAAATAGTGCATGCCATGTAGTTCATCTGAATCCAGTTGACTTTTCTGTAAATTTTATGGAGTTAGGTGAGACTAGTTGGGAGCGCGCACGCCGACTTCAGCGCTGTTTTCCAACGTGGCTAACGGCAGTTGGGTGCACTACTAAACTTTTCAGACCTGAAACGAACTCTTCGTGGTAAGTTATAGGTTGTTTAAAAATAACTTAATATGCTCAATAGTATCAATTAACATTTAAATCTTAACCTGAGACTGCAAACTGACCTCAGTTGATTATATTCTTAATGCATGAAAATCACTCAAAATTGAATTTTTGCCGATTTTTATTGAGCTTGCGCGATCGGAAGATATTCTCTAAACACAATTATTATTATTATTATTATTAAACAGTACAAACTACAAATATTTTTTCCTATAGCGATAAAAAATATATAAACGTAAAAAAAAAAGAAAAATTCTGAAAAAATCGGAAATTTTCAATTTTTTGGAAATTTTAGGCGGTTTGCGGGATCGAAAGATAAAGTCCGATTTGAAGAATTTTTTTTTTGTCTTTCCTGTATTTACCAATCGCAACTTTTCCGCACTATAGCGACTCGGAAATATCAACTTGACTTTTTTCGCACCACCCTAATATATATATATATATATATATATATATATGCACACACAGCCAGTACCGCGTATATGGTCAAACCGCTTATAAGGTCACTTTTCGCAAGTCAAATCTTAGCTTTTTTATTTTGTGGTCACGTGATGCTTTTCACCTTTAATAGCTTTTGTAGAAAACTGACAGACATTCTATTAATAGAAATATAAAGAGGAAAATCTTTGCGTCAAGTCTATCTAATCTTCCAATTTTCTTTCCATTGTTGAATCTCCCCATCCTTTTGTGAATAACTGCAAACAGTTGGAGAATAATGGTTGTCAATCGCGTTTCCTGGACAAGTTTTGAAGGAAAGAAAACCAAGCATCTAAACTCAGCCTTAGAGATTGTGATAATATTGCATACCACTTGACTTCGCTGAGTGTATACACACTGTGGAAAAGAAGGCACAGCTGACCGAATAATATCTATTCTTGCGGGTTGCAGCCAAGGGGATTCCAAAAGATGAAGCAGTCATAAATGACGTCACATGATGCCGTTCATACCGCCCTCTTGCGCCCGTCATATTTAGCCGAATCTTGCATTGGAGACTGCTGATTTGACTGTTGTCGGTAAGTCAAATATGGCAGACGCGGGAGAGGACGAAAGAACTCATTTTCCGCGTCAAAGCTTTCCATAGTCGAAGATTGATATGGTTACTCCTGTCGCAGGAGATAAGAGAAACTTTCTATGGCTCTTTGGATTTCTCAATCATCGCAGACAACTATATTGGTCATTGTATAATTTGCAATTTAAATTAGATTGAAATCATTTTTCTGCCTCCAAACTGCACTAGTGTTGCACAACCCTTAGATCAAGGAATTATTCAAACTTTTAAGATAAATATACGAAAGCTGCTTCTAAAATACTTCCTTGCTGCGATTGATCAAAAATATAACTTTTACGTGTCTGTGTTAGATGCCATGTATTAAGTAGCCTAGAGTTGGAATATGGTATCAAAGAAAACCATTGAAAATTGATTTTGACATGATTGGCTTCCAGAATGTGAAAAATTATCGTTCGAAAACGACAACAATGAAATGATGCTGTGCTCCTACTTGCACAAAAGTTACGGAATGCCGGCTGCACAATACAAGACGAACTGACATGTGCAGTTATTGACAATGAGATCGCTACTACTGGTGAAGCTTCCATACCGTAAATTATTTCGGAGGTTTTAAATAAAACACTGATGGAAGCTATGATAAAGAGAGTGAGTCTGAAGCTGAACTGAGAACGCAAGCAGAAGCTCTCAAAACACTAAATATCCTCAGATATTTTTTAACACGTTAAGCGCCACATCATTCACGGATGACTGACGGTCTAAAATATGTTATAAAACTAAAAATATATATATTGTTTTAAGTAATTACTTTAAATTTATTTAAATTTTACTTGCCTTTTATTTATTACAGGATTATACTTTCTTAAAAATTTCTTAAAACATTGCAAATTTTTCAGCTTCAGTGTCAGTCACCGTGCACTCAATGTGTTAACCAATCCCGTTGGTACAGAGGAATATTTTAAATACGTTCGTCAATTAGAAAAGTAATTTTAACAACTATGATAATAAACAAATCTGCATAAAAGATTATGTTAAATAAAAAAATAAAGCTTTACTATATATTATGCTCAACAATTCGAAAATTTAAGTGTAAAGAAATTCTGGTTTATACTTCTTCTCTTATAAATTATATTTTCATATTTTTTTGTACATTATTTTACTAATACAACTAACACAATAATATTTTGTCAAAGTAAAATTCCTGTTTACATCGCATATAAGGTCACCCCGCTTATATGGTCATAATTTTCAGGACCGCATGGGTGACCATATATCCGATACTGATTGTATATATTATGTGTGTGTGTGTGTGTGTGAAATAACATATGGTGAAATATAGAAAGTGAAAGATAAGAATTTAATTGTAAAAAGAGTGGTTATGTATTGTAATGGTTATGTATTTTATGTATTCACATCAAAGAATCAATTTGAACATCAGAAAATTCCCATCCCAAATTGTGGATTATAATTTCTTTATAAATACAGTGCAGCTTCAGGGATCGATCCCGGCAAAATTTGGGGCCTATTTAGGGCCACTTCACAAACATAAATTTATTAAAATGGACCCTTTCACAAAAATGAACTTAATAAGACAGGCCCCTTCACAAAATTGGTTTTTATAAAATAGGCTCCCTTCGTAAAATTCTTTTTCATAAAAAGTGTTTTAAGATGCGTAATTTGTAAATAAACGATTGAAAAAGAAAAAATTTAGCAAGGGGATATAAAGAAGTTTTTGTTAATAAATTTTTGGTTCGAATTTGAGTAATTGGATTTCAACTAACGTTACAAAATGTTTAATAAAATTCACAAAAAGTAACTTCTACTCTTCACAAAATGGGTCCCAAGAATAAAACCTGCATCAACTCTTGAGCTTGGTCATTAATTTTAAGTAATTTTCCCCCCAAAATTAATTTATATATAATGGTGTGAATTCTAATCCTTATATGTAAGAGTATGAGTTATTGTAAGTCATCTTTTAAGATTTTTTTTGTCTGTTATATTGCCTGCAAGATTTCTTATATGACAAAAGGTTACTGTAAAATAAAATTAAAAGTATAACTGTGGTAATTGTGTATCATATACCTTTTTACATCTTTTAACTTTATCAGTGTCTTTTATTACAAACTTTCGTATTTTCATTTTTCAGAATCTTTACCAATATTAATCCGGATAAAGGTAGCAAAGCACCTAAGATGAAAGGGAAAAGAAATAATATGGTTGCCAAGCCAATTATACATCTTGTGAATGTACTTAGAGACTTTGAAAGTCATTTAAATTTGTAATGCAACAATCAATAATTTTTTTTGTTTTATTTAGTGTTTTCTTTACTGCTAATTTTATATTTGTCTCATATTTTCAATGTAGTTTGATCTCACCAGGGTACTTATGATTATGATCTTGTTTCTCACAAATGCCACTGTTAGGAAGTAAAGAAATTACAGTGAATTTATCAGGATATTTGTTATCTTGTACGGTGATACAAGAAGTCTAAATTTTGTTATTTGAAATAGTTGCATTTTCATTTGTATATTAATCTGTACACATTCAGCTGTTATGGTTTTATTACAAGCACTGTCTTAATGTATAATTAAGCAATCTAGAGTTTTCATGAATTTAAGATGTACCAAATGAAAATGTAATATTGCATTTAAGAAACATAGTCTTCAGTAAAAATTATTTTGTGTGTAGGTGAATATTTAAGATAGAACAATTTTAAAATTCTTTGTTTACAGTTTTAAAGATTTAGAAAATTTTCACTACTTGATAATAAAGTCTGCATTTACCAGGGTTCTTCAAGAGTCAAATTGAAAACCGAGTAGTTTTAGCAGCAGAGAAATAGTGTCATACTGATATTTCTTCACATGAATTTGCTCTCTGTATCTGATATTGATTCTAAAGTTGCAAATAGCAGTGATACAAATAATAGTGAAATTTTAAAATAAATTAAAATGCTTTACTTTATATATATTTACATATTAACTTTCTGATAATGGGAATTTTAACCTGAAGCTTTTAACATGCAAAGATAAAATTAGTTCAGAATGGACTATAAAAAAGAAATGCTGCTTTTTAAAATGAAACAAAAGAAAATAATAAAATTTTCTTTCATTTAATTAAAAGAATTAATGGATTTGGAGCTATTATACTTTTAAGGTAGTTCTTCATATCCATAAATGTCGACGGAATGTTTTGACTCATTTAAAATTAACAGAAATCAAAATGAGTTTTATTATTATTATTGTTATTATTAAGTAAATGTTTTTGTCATACCTTATATAACATAAAGTTTTTCAAGTATTAACTAAAAATACATTTGCTGTGTAAGAAAATACACTCTCTTATATGAAGTAAAATACACTTCTCTACTGAATATGTAACATAAATCTGGATAACTGCATACCTTCTGTAGTTATTGCAAAATATTCTTATTGCTGTATATGTCTGAATCATTCAATTTGCCAAGGTTATATATGGACAAAATGTTTAATATACTTATTTTGTTTCTGTTATGGAGAAATTTGCGAAAAAAAATTGACAGTTAAACTTATACTATCAGATTTCATATTTAAAGCTTAGAAAATGTATTAAACATAAAAGCGATAATTTTTCAAGCTAGGGTTTTTTTAACACGTTGACGGACACTTGCATCTATAGCCGTCAAAGCGAAGTTCATTTAATTTTAATTCCTAAATTGGCACCAATATTTTAAAATTAAATTTTGCATTATTTAATGTACGTGAAGTTAAGCTTTTACTTATTTTCATATATTTTTTCATGTAAATCCTGGTGTCAATCAATCATTATGTCACATAGTGAACTTCGCTTTGACGGCTATAGATTCAAGTGTCCGTCAACGTGTTAAAGGACAAATGTCAAAACAGCTTATTCATTATTAGAGCAATTAGGCTATCCCCCCCCCCCCCGCCTCTTTTCTTCATAATGATTTCTGTTTATGTAAGTAAATGCAAAGTGAATTGTAAACAGTTAATCAAAGTACTTTAAATTATTTACACTAAAACTTCTTTTATATGCAATTGAAATGTAAAGTTTTAATAATTTTTCAAAATATTTCTCTAAATATGAAAATAAATTAAAATCGTTAGTTATTTTATTACATTTGTAGCACATGTGTGAAAACATTTTTATTTTTTAAATATATTTATATATACATAAATAATCAAAGAAAATGTCAAGAATTTACATATTTAACCCTTTCGGGACACGTAATTGCATTTCTGCAGTGTTGAATTCACACCAAAATCACCATGGACAACATAATTTGTGACAATGGAAAACAGTTCATATGTATGTATCTTTTTTCCCAAATCTAAATATAGCAAATTATATTGCCAGAAATAAGTAAAATAATTAGTTCTTGAGTAAATATGTACATAAATATCACCTGCAATGTTGGTGACATTTCTATTTTACCTCTAATGTTAAACCAATGAATGTGTAATGTATACATTCTAATAAAATTAATATTTTCAACTTTTTTTTTCTCTGCACTTTTTCTTGAATAGCTTTTTTCTTTTTGTTGTCTAAATATTTCTAATATATAATTTTATTTGAGTATTTCTTTGATTTGATATACATGAAATTATAATTTTAGAAATAGTTTGACAAACATTCTTTACACAGAAAAAAATTGGTTACAAATAGATATTTACTGACATAAATGCGAATCTATTATGTGCCAATAGTTTTCGATCAGTAAGGAGAAATTTGAAAATGTCAGTTTGTAAAGGTTGAAATAACCATGCTTAAATCTAAAATTTGTTTCATGAATGGAAAATTTCATTCTGAAAATCAATATTTCTCTCAAAAACGGAGCGTTTCAGTCTCAAAAACGGAGCGTTTCAGTCTCAAAAACTGAGCATTTCAGTCTCAAAAACGGAGCATTTCAGTCTACAAAACGGAACTTTGCAGTCTACAAAACGGAGCATTTCAGTCTCCAAAACGGAACTTTGCAGTCTCCAAAACGGAACTTTGCAGTCTCCAAAACGGAACTTTGCAGTGTCTAAAACGGAACTTTTCCGTCTCCAAAACGGAACTTTTCCGTCTACAAAACGGAACTTTTCAGTCTACAAAACGGAAAAGTCATGTAACTGATTTTCTGTGATTTAACGGAAAAGATACGGCAACTCTGCTGCCAGTACCTTTTCCGTTTTTTTTACTGGAGTTTATTTTTACAGTGTAGGTCAATTTAAGGGCATCCGAGGATCAAAGCTGTATTTTTTTTAATTTATAGAGATTCAGTTATGATTTTTTTTTCTGAGATATGTTTTAATATAATAAGTATATTGTACGTAAAAAAACTGAAAATTTCTGAATATCTGTAAAAAAAAAAAATGTAACTTTTAAAATTTAAACATATATTTATTTTATAGAACTGTTGAAGTACTTACTCGATTTTCACAGTTTTTACACTTTTGTGTATAGAAAATGTGTAATTTTAATTTGTCTTCAGCACTTCTTAAAATATTGATTACGAAATTTATAAAAAAAAAAATTAAGTAAGAAAATGAAGTTTTTTTATGAGTGAGTTTTGCATTAATTAGCAAATTTTCACAATTATCACTCAAAATAAAGAATCTGTTGGAAATATATTATAAAATCTCTGTTGAAATTTTCATACATATATTACATATATCTTGCAAGGAAGTTTAGATATATTCTTTTGACGTTGACAAATCGCAAAAAAATTCATTCTGAGATAAATGAAGCTAAAGTTCTCGTCAAAGAGTAGCTGATGCATCGCTTCTCAAGGCAAAAGGTAATATATTTCTGGATCTAATGAAGATAAAAGCATGCGGCCCGCGGTATTTAACGCAAAAACTCAGTATTTTTTTAAGCCATTAAAAAAATTGCATTTTTTGAGAATTTTGATCCCTGGACTCTTTTAAAGAACAAACAGTTTTTACCTATTAGATATATGATTGTCGAACAAGTGTGGGGATGTGGTATAAAAAATTATAATTGCCTTGAAAAATTATTTAACCCTCCGCGTACGGCCCCGCGATTTTCGCGGAGTTGCATCTCGCCAAAATCCAATTAAATCCAAGTAAAAGGGCCAAGCGAATAAATTTGGTTATCTTGCTATCCCACGGAAATCACGTAGACGTACGAGGAATGTTAGTAATAAGACGACGGATTATCTAAAGCAAGGAATTAAATAGAACGATGCATTTAAATATACAGTTTTATAGTTATTTATTTTATTTTTTAAAACGATATGGTAGAAATGTGTGATAGATGGCGACAAAGTTTTTTGAATAAAAATGAAAACGATATCTTAGAATCTAAAGGAACGTTTACTAAAAGTTTAACACATGCTGAATTAAAAATATATTCCTGAAGGTTTATAAATGGCAAGAAAAATTTTACGGTGAAAGACAAAAAATGATGTAGCGCATAAGGAAATCATAACAGTTAAAAAGTCATAAGCTACTAAAAGCTTATTACAGAGGTTTAGTCTTATCTTTGAAGTACAGTGATTAAGGATTTAAATACCGCCGTTTTTTTTTTTTTTTTTTTTTTTTTTTTTTTTTTTTTTTTTTTTTTTTAACGGGAATTTCAATAAAACTTTAGTGCGTTTTTGTTGCAATCAGCGACGATTTTTTGACATTCGTGTAAGGAATTCGATTACTTTTAGCGTAATACAATTTTGCGTCTGCGATTTTTGATATTTTAGTTATTTTTAATGCAATTTACAGAGTTTTATCTTATCCAGATGTGATTTTTTGAAATTCGAAAGAAGGTTTCGGTTTCAAACTTTTAACCTAACACATAGTAAATTTTATCTTAGGTAATTTTAATGCTTTTTTTTCAATTTCCAACGCGATTTGCACCGTTTGTTTGCGTTCGGCGAGTTCCGTGGTCTCGTAGAACTTGTATAAGTATCCGAACAACACTGTTGTGGAGCTCAGGACAGCAGTTTTATTCAGTAACAAATGTTCCCAACACATATTTGATTATTTTCTGCAGTTTGTTTCAACAGATTGTAGAGTCTGCTATTGTAACTGAGTGTCGTTTGAGTGCTTAATGCCATCCAGTGTGTATATGGTCACCTGTATAGAACGTTAAAATGTAAAAAATGCTTCATGTTTAGCGCTTATTTAGTTTTCAAGTCAGGTATTATTTTCTTCTCAGATACCTGCCGCACCCTGTATATGCATGAAACTGGACATTTATGTGTATGATGATTCATGTCGTATGTTAATATCAGTATCACGATGATTACAACCTTCGAATTTCATACTGTAAAATATATGACTGTATCATTTAAAATAGCAAAATATGTTGTTTAAACATGTTTTTTCAAAAATAGTGAAAATGAATACACACAGACCATACTGAGAAATCTGCCGGAGTTCCATAAATAGCCATCTTCACCCCCCTTCATAGGCATAAAAACACACTTTCTGTCTCAAAACACGGTTCTAATAATATTTTCTGACGTTTTTGTATAGGTCGGCATTTCATAAATAATTGTTAAGTTTTGCACTATGTACTAAAAGAAGTTAGTCCAAAAAAGGAAGCATGGGAGTAAAATTATCTACAAATTTCAAGATAATATATTTTACTAGGGGGCTCGGCCCCCTACGAGCTACGCTCGCCAACCCCCGTCCAGTCACCGCAGACTCTAAATGCACGCTAATTTGATCGGCTTTAAAAAGATTTCGAAAGATTGAATTATAATTTAAAAAACAGTGGCGATCTCCCTATAAACGAATTTCTATTCATTTCTCTTTGATTAGGGAATTTTAACGCCAAATCCGCTGCGGTACTACTTGATTATCCTATCGACCAATTTCGCCAAATTATATAAATCGCCAAATTATACAAATTGATATAATTTTTATTTTAAATAACGAAAGAACAAATAAATTCGTACAACATTAATAAAAACACAAATAAAACGTCGAAATTAAAATAACTTGATGACGTATATACACGTGTAACAACATTTCAAAATAAGCTAATATAAAAGGAATTAAGTAAAGAGAGTCTTTGTCTCCTGGTATTTTTTAACAAAGCGAAAAGAAAGTTCTCTTAAATGAGACATTTTAAATTAATTCTCAAAATATCAAATAAATGTCTAGCGCAATTTCTAAATTTAAACTTTTTTGCAATATTATTTTGTGTTCATTTTATGTAATAACTATAATGTGACGTAAATATGACGTAATTTCTCCTAAGACTTCTAACGCATGTTAATGAATTTATTATTTTACAATATCCTTTCTCTTTTAAAATTCACGTGTATACTTTTTATGACGTAATTTGTAATAAGTTCCTGCTTTTTATACGTAATTATTTAATTCTAATTTGAAAGTTTTTTTTCCTGTTTATAATAGTCACGTGTAAATAAATTTTTAATTTGAAGCAAACATTATTGCTTGCACTTTTTATACAGTTGGCAACAGTTTAAATTAGTACAATTTTCTGAAATCTGTAAAAAATATTTCTAGAAATGCTGAAAATTTGAATTTAAAATAGAAATAAAACCTGAAAAAATGAGTCAAAATAAAAAAATTAATGCAATCTGCACTCCGGCAAATTCTAACGCATAAAATGATCTAAAAATGATTACACTGCCATGTATAGTTTTTGCTGCTATAAAACTTTTTTAGTGGAACGATTTTGTCCAACTTTAGCATTAAATAACTCTTAAAATAATTCTTCGATTTGAAAACTGTCTGCATCAGCGTGTTTATCAAAGATTTCTGTATAAAACCACCGATTTTCATATTTTTGTATGCATTATTTTTGTTAATATTAACGAAGAAAGGCCTACGGTCACAAAAAAATCAAAACCAGCTGCGGCGGCGGTAGTGACTTTTTTTTAGAATAGAGAGATTACGTCTAATTTAATTGTAGAAAACATAAAATCATGTACCATATACTGTAGGAATGCCGTTTAAAAATATATACAGGGTGCAATATGTTATCTATCGCCGACCTTTAATTTCTCAACCGTTGGTCGTAGACATATAGTTCCAATTACAAAAACGTTTCAAATGAGGTAAATATTCATGTTGTGCCATTATTTAAAGTAAAAAATCAATTTTACGAAAATTACAAAATCTAACTTTTTATACGATCCCCCAGTCCCTATAGTTATATTTAGTAAAAGTTTACAAATATCCTAACAGATATAAAACAAAAAGTTTAACAGCTGTACTACAAAAATTGACAGAGTTATTAAATTTCAAAGTTTGAGATTTTTTCGCATGATTTTGTCTTTCGATGAGGGATGAGTTAAAAGATTAATTAAAGTAATTCGAGATCAAAATCAGGGTGCAATGTCCTTTTTACGTCGAATCCACCTTTAGCCGGTATCGCCAAATTGGGGTATCACCAAAGAGGGTTATTTCATTAAAAAAATTAACTGACATTTAGAGGTCCTATACAAACCAAAGAATGAAATATTGAAATTAAACTGAAAAATAAATATCAGTTTATTATAATATTAGGAAACGATCTACCATAAAAAATGAATCTGTCAAATAACGGAATCTACTAGAGCGCTGCGGTACTATTGTAATTTCCATAATCCCAATTTTCATGCTCGCTATAGCTCGGCTGGTCGTTTTTATTCCGCTGCCAATTATTTTGTCTATGCTTTATTTTCCGGTTGTCGTCTCTACCTACATTGACGTTTGAAAGTTGTTCGACCCACAAAAGAGTTAAACAACACTTTGAGCAGTATCTCTAGTAGATTCCGTCATTTGACATATTAATTTTTTTATAGTAGACCGTTTTCTGATAGTATAAGAAATTGATATTTATTTTTCAGTTTAATTTCAATATTTCATTTTCGCTTTGTATACGACCCCTAAAAGTTATCTAAAATTTTTTAATGATATAACCCTCTTTGGTAATACCCTAATTTGGTGATACCGGCTAAAGGTGGTTTCGCCGTAAAAAGCACCCTGATTTTGATCTCGAATTACTTTAATTAATCTTTTAACTAATCCCTCATTGAAAGAGATTGAAAAGATCCCTCATGCGAAAAAATCTCCAACTTTGAAATTAAATAACTCTGTCAATTTTTGTAGTACACATGTCAAACTTTTTGTGTTATATCTGTTATGATATGTGTAAAATTTACTAAATATAACTATAGGGACTGGGGGACCGTATAAAAAGTTAGATTTCGTAAATTTTTTTAAATTGATTTTTTACTTTAAATAATGCCCCAACATGAATATTTACCTCATTTGAAACGTTTTTGTAATTGAAGCTATATGTCTACGACCAACGGCTGAGAAATTAGAGCCCGGCGATAGATAACATATTGCAACCTGTATAGACATAATAACATAAAACATAAAGCATATTCTTCAGAAATATGTTTAAAGTTATTTTTTCTTTTATTTACAAGTGATTGCACAGTGATATCGCAGGTGGAAAAAATTATGCCAAACATAGATTAAATTATGCGATACGTACAAAATCCAATAAATGAAATATGCATTGCATTTTATTTTAAGTACTAACCTTTGTAGATAGTTGCAAAATAATTACTGACAGTAAATTAAAAATGATAGTTCTATAATCAATTATACTTTTAAAATTGTAATAAACAGTATGTCCCAAAATTTTACGGACTGATCACATAAACAAAAAATTTTGAACTGAAATGAAACTTTTTCCCTTTTTTTTCGAAATAATCGTACCTGCACTCAACAGACTTTTTACAACGAATGTAATAGTCATCAAAACACTTCTTGAAGTCCACCTCTGCAGTGTGCGTCAAATAGTCGGTCGCCATGTGTCCGGAATTGTCATCTTTAGCTGCAAATTCAACTTGGTGAACAGGATATGCTCACGGGGTTTTTAGAGGATGGTTTAGCATAACGTCCTCTTTAGAAGCGAGAAAGTCGCGCACAGTGACCGAAGTGTGTGTTGATGCGTTTTCATGCAAGAATGACCAACTGCCTTGCTGGCGGACCTCAAGACTAACTGAAGACGTCATCGGCGTCAAAAAATTGATGAAACGTATTTCGATTCTCAACTTCTGCAGTCACACTTTTTTTGGATTCGTTCATGGTGGTCCTTTCCAAACCAATCTTTGCCGCTTAGTGTGGGATTAGTGCTGTTTCTTCGCACTTCACAATTGACTTCAAGCAGATTTTTCTGTCAGCCATTGCATTCATGTTTTTGCTACGTGTGACTCTTACATTTCTTTTGGTCATTTTTCAGAAAATGGGGAACAAACGCCAGACCTTCCTTTTTATTAAATTTTCCGCCAGGATCCGATGAATAATGTGTTTGCTGATACCTGTCATACCCTGGATAAATCTGGCAGAAACACAAAGATGTGTTGTTAGGATAACAATCACTTTCATCATTTGTTTGTGAGATCGACAGCTTCTCGTACCGCTATGTTCATTATCTTCCAGACTGTCCTTTCCTTTTTTAAACCCCTTTTATAATTCAAAAACAGGCAAGAGACTTAGGACATCGATTCCGTAAACGTTTTGCAGCATGTGCAGTGCTTCGGTAGCTTTTCCACAATATTTACACAAAAATTTATGTTCGTTCGTTGACGACCAGTCGCGAGCTGTCGACATCATCACGTTACACTATTAGAACTAACCGGAAACACTTAGAGTCACACAGCAGATAACATCTTGAACTTCTACAGCTTTACATGACGTCTTAATTGCGATATCACAGACGACGGACACGGAGTTCTTTCAATTCGCCGGTAATTTAACTATCGCGGGAAATAAATTTTGGATCGCTCTGTGTATAATAATTTTTAATATTGAATGAATATTTAATACAATAATAATAAATTGACCATATTTAATGTAATTGTTCATGCATAAATTGATCGGGGCGGGCAGGAATCCACTCATTTGATGTGGTAACGTGTTACTTGCACACAGTATGTACCATGGTCTCATATATAAAAATAGCAAATAAAGTATTTGTGCAACAATATTAAAAAGCAGAAACCAAAGTTTTTAAATGCACAAATAATACATGAAAAGCAGCAAACAGCTTTTTCGAATCTACTAGCGAGATTCTTCAGCAGTGCAAGATATGTAAAAGGAACAGCGTGCTTGAAAAAGCAGGGCTGAGCAAAATAACAGAGACTCGCTGGCTTATGTATCCGATGTGAGTAGCGAATGCGCCAAAAACAAACAATGAGAGAGAAGCAGGGGAAACGACTGAGTGGTCAAGTAGCGACATCTACCGAAGAACGAAGGAAAAAGAAAACAAAAAAGTGGAAATTAAATTAATGCTTTCCAAATAATTGGGAAGTCAGAGTACTAGATAACTCATTGAATAAAAAGTGAGAATTTTTAATGATGTGGTAAAATTCCTAAAAATCAAGATCCAGGTTAGAAGAACATTTTTGGATAATGATGGCTGAGGAAAAATTGAAACTATATTAAAAAGCCCAACAATGTTGAGCAATAGAAACACGTTTAAGCTCCTGATTTTTAACATAACCCTCATGCTCTTTTAAACGAAATCTAAGAGCACGTTTATTCTGGTCAATATAAGAAAGGCCACACTGGCAAGAGATTTTGTAAATACCCCTGTTATTTAGCCGATCAATGAGGTGTTTGAGATTTGAAAAAGTTAATTTATTAACAGGAGAAAAAATGACATTACAATTAAACCTTGTTAAGATTTTAGCATCTTATATTCTGATTTTAGGAAAAAAATGGCAACACAACTGAAGTATTAGAGTTGGAATTAGAAAGCATTTCCGAATGGACGGGTTTCGTCAATTTCTTATTTGTAGAAGCAATAATATTAGAGGAATAACCAAGATCAACAGCAATAGCTTTCATGTAATTAAGTTCAGCTCTAAGTAACTGAGGAACGGAAAAAAATATTGGTATTGAAAGCAACGAAATTCTGGTTAGGGGGATGAGAAGAATACCTGTGATGCGGAAGACTGACAGCAAAAGGTTTACGAAAGACGCTACTCTGAAAGCCATTTTCACAACGAGTAACAAGGACATCCAGGAAAGAAAGATAGTTATTGGTCTCGCTTTCAGAGATAAATTTAATGCAGGGATGAATGGAATTCGTAATATAGAGAATATGATTAATATCCCAATTCATTTAATCTAGGACATAAACATCATCAGCATAACGAACATAGAACGGAAATTTTAAAATTTCAAAAAGTTTGACCTCAAAATAGTGCATATAAATATCGCATAAAACTGGAATAATAGGATTACCCTTATCCAAACCGTTAATCATACGGAAGAAATTATCATTGAAAACAAAAGTATTTTGCGACAAGCAAGCGCGAGTGAGAAGGAGAAGCTCCTCTATTTAAAAATAAGAGAAATGGAATTGACAAAGCCTTTTCTTGAGGCCATCTAAAGGCCATTCCATTGGGAATGGCCATTTCATCTAAAGGGTATTCCATTGATCCCTGCATTCAGTTTAACTCTGAAATTGAGACCACTAACTGTCTTTCTTTCCTGGATGTCCTTGTTATTCGTTGTGAAAATGACTTGCAGACTCCGTTTTTCGAAAACCTTTTGCTATCAGTCTCCCACCTCACAGGTATTCTTCTCATCCCGCTAACCAGAAATTCGCGGCTTTCAATACCTTTGTTTTCGGGCTACCAATATCTGTTTCACTCCTCAGTTTCTTAGAACTGAACTTAATTACCTCAAAGCTATAGCTGTTGATCGTAGTTATTCCTCTAATACTATTGATTCTATTTATAAGAAATTGATGGTAATTGCAACTCTAATACTTCAGTTGTGTTACCATTTTTTCATAAAATCAGTCAGCAAGTTGATGAAATCTTAAGAAGGTTTGATTTCAATGTTATTTTTTCTCCTGTTAATAAAATTACTTTTTCAAATAAAATTCATTTCAACTAGGACATAAACATCAACAACATAACGAACATAGAACGGAAATTTTAAAATTTCAAAAAGTTTGACCTCAAAATAGTGCATATAGTCTCATATAGTAAAATATGCCTGTTTCGAATGCTTTGGCAAAAGTAATTTTATTACTTTGTGTGTTTTTTTTATTCCGAATATTCTAATTTCTTCTGGATATATATATATGTTTGTGTGTGTACTCGCGCGTGTGTCTGTGAGTGTACGCCCGCATAGCAGTGTATCTGCGACAGCGTTTGTTTATTGTCTGCTTTTATCATCATTTTTAAAACAAAATTGTTATAGTTTTAACCAACATTTGATGCATACATCACATAAATAATTAACTTACTATTTGTCTTTACACCTCCTGGAGACATTAAAATGAGATTCCAAAATTGTATTAAAAAATTCCTTTAAAAGTGTGAAAGGAATTATTATAAAAAATATATGCTGCTGGGCTAGTTGTTGGGGCGCTCACTAGTAAAAAAGAGTTTCTGTGTTCGAATCCCGACTTACGGACGTATGTTTGTAATGGGTCCGATTACAATTTAAATTTAGGTCTCGGTTTGTTTAACCATCGTCTGCGAAAACAGCCTTAACATCCTCAATTCCAACCAAAAATATATATCTTTGTTAAAAAATAAATGTTAAAAAATATAAAATATAAAAGTATTAGCCATTTATTAGAAAACCATATTTAATAACAAAAATAAATAAATATATGTACTACAGATCTATTTATTTATGCTGTCAATACATGTTTCCATAAGCAAACATCTAAAGAGAAACATAAAATTAATTACGAAATGACATGTTGCGAATTAACATATGTTGTTAAATTATTAGTAACGTTTATTTGATATACATTAGTTTGAGTTAATTCTCTCAAACGCTATTTGCAAATGTATTATTCCTTTGTTATAAATTCATTATTCCGTCCTCAAACATGATTAATTCGTGATGGGAAAATACAATAAATATTAGATATGCATCAAATGTTACTAAGTATAATTTGGTAATATGTGAAGTAATAAATTATTGATATCTTGCATCTATGCATTACATGTTCAATACCTTTTTCTCTGTCCTCTGGTTTCTATCCTAGCAGCTAAAAAATTCTGATTTTAATGAACTGTCTGCTTGTATATTAGCAATTTTTTTGTAGTTGCATTAGTATTTTTGAAAAAAAAATAGTTTCTGAAATCAATGAACAATGTCGTCACACCGGATACAAAATGAAAGAACAAACATTTGATTCACTAAATAATAATAAATATAATTGTACTAATCCTGAAATATAAAATTTAAATTTTAGTAAACTAAATAGGCACTATAAACGTGAAGAAAACGTTACATATTTTTGTATAATTACAATACAATACATAGCTCTTTCATTTGCTACGAAATGAGAGAAAAATTATAAGAGCGGATAAGAGTTTTCTAGCTTTTATTTTTATCGCGTCACTTGTGCTTCCTTTGTGTTTCATAATAACAATGCGGCGGTATTGAACAGTTTAAAAGTGTTCAAACTTGTGGTAACAAAATACGCCATGCATCGCAAATATCCTGTTTTACTTCAGTTTTCTCGTTATACTGGATCATTTGACGTCTTTTTCGGTCGGTATTGTACTCTATAATAACATTCATTGTGCGTTTTAAACATTCATTATGGGTTTTAAACCCGGACTATTGATTGCAAACCAAATGTGATACATTCATGATCTTCAAATCACTTCTTTTTGTCTTTTGAAGACTGAATTAATGGGTTATCTTCTTGCAAAACACAATTATCTCTCTATTCTAAAAAAAAGTAACTACCGCTGTCACCGCCGCCGCCGCCGCCGGTTTTGATTTTTTTGTGACCGGAGGTCTTTCTTCGTTAATATTAAGAAAAATAATGCATACAAAAATATGAAAATCAGTAGTATTATACAGAAATGTTTGGTAAACACACTGATGCAGACAGTTTTCAAATCGAAGAATTATTTTAAGAGATATTTAATGCTAAAGTTAGACGAAATCGTTCCACTAAAAAAGTTTTATAGTAGCAAAAACTATACATCGGAATTTAATAATTTTTAGTTCATTTTATACGTTATAATTTACCGGTGTGCAGAATTGATTTATTTTTTTAATTTGACTCATTTTTCGAGGTTTTATATCTATTTTAAATTCAAATTTTCAGCATTTCTAGAGATATTTTTTACAGATTTCAGAAAATTGTACTAATTTAAACTGTTGCCAACAATATAAAAAGCGCAAGCAATAATGTTTGCTTCAAATTAAAAATTTATTTGCACGTGACTATTATTAACAGGAAAAAAACTTTCAAATTAGAATTAAATAATTACGTATAAAAAGCAGGAACTTATTAAAAATTACGTCATAAAAAGTATACACGTGAATTTTAAAAGGAGAAAGGATATTGTAAAATAATAAGTTCATTAACATGCGTTAGAAGTCTTAGGAGAAATTACGTCATTTTTATGTCACATTATAGTTATTACATAAAATGAACACAAAATAATATTGCAAAAAAGTTTAAATTTAGAAATTGCGCTAGACATTTATTTGATATTTTGAGAATTAATTTAAAATGTCTCATTTAAAAGAACTTTCTTTTCGCTTTGTTAAAAAATACCGGGAGACACAGACTCTCTTTACTTAATTCCTTTTATATTAGCTTATTTTGAAATGTTGTTACACGTGTATACGTCATCAAGTTATTTTTATTTCGACGTTTTATTTGTGTTTTTATTAATGTTGTACGAATTTATTTGTTCTTTCGTTATTTAAAATAAAAATTATATCAATTTGTATAATTTGGCGAGTGGTTTGGCGATTTATATAATTTGGCGAAATTGGTCGACAGGATAATCAAGTAGTACCGCAGCGGATTTGGCGTTAAAATTCCCCAATCAAAGAGAAACGAATAGAAATCCGTTTATAGGGAGATCGCCACTGTTTTTTAAATTATAATTCAATCTTTCGAAATCTTTTTAAAGCCGATCAAATTAGCGTGCATTTAGAGTCTGCGGTGTCTGGAAGGGGGTTGGCGAGCGTAGCTCGTAGGGGGCCGAGCCCCCTAGTGGCTAAAAATGTTGTCACCGTTGTTCAACAAATGGCTTTCTAACATTTGAATATATGTATGTCTGATATGTCATATCATATGTATATATGATATCGTTCTATTAAAATCAATTCCAGTTTACTTCCATGATAAAGAGCAGCTAAACAGTTAGAGAGCCTTTATCTTTTCGTTTAAACTACTGCCTTTACCTTTCGAAGATCACGTAATTATGAATGAATACCATCATGGCAGTCGAAATTGCACTTTTTCATGTAATTATGAATGAATACCATCCTGGCAGTTGAAATTGTACTTTTTGTCTGAAAATAATTTTAGACAAATTCGTTTGTTGCTTCAGACGTTTCTAGATACCTTGAATCCGGTTTTGTTATAGCCAAATGTTAAACACTGGCATTTCACTGGTAGACGCTGTTACAGGAAATTTTGTTGTTGCCGTTACATAAAAAGTTCTAGGAACAGTCTAATTGAACAGTCTTTTTGAACAGTCTAATACGGTTAGTTTTTACAGATTGTATTGAAATAATTCTAGGTCTTCCTGCAGTTTTTTCAGTTCTGAACGTCCTTGTAACCTAAAAGAAATAAATAATGAAAATCTTAGGACGTCTAACTTTATCCAAAACTCTTTTAAGTGACATTCCGATAACGTTATATCCAAGAATTTGCCTCTTTCGAAGTCACGAAGCATTTTTATTAAGCCATGGTTAGGACATGGTATTGGATCGTTTCGAGAGTCGTGTCCGTTTGGGAAGTCAATTTGTACTGGGAAATTCTATCATTCAGTTCTTAGAAATTGATTTCAATATCTAATTTCTAATAATTACAGTACAGAATTTTCCGGTACGAATTGATTTTCCCAAACGGACACGACTTTCCGAACGACCTAATATATCTAAGCCATGGTTTCGAGATATTTACGGCATTTTATTATTTTCCTCTAGCTTAAATATAACGATATACATACATCAAAATATATAAAATAAACTATGTAATCTGTTTTTAAACGATTGCTTTAATATAACTTGTAATACCATTCATTTAATTTTAACTGAAAGATTTGCTCATTTGCATAGAAACCGTGTATGCGGCGTTCCATCATTTTCATATAAGATGGAATAAATAAATGCTGTTTTCCTTTTGAAAAAAAAAATACAGAATAATTTTTATATCTTAATGGGTTCTGTGTTTATCTTCACAATACAAATATTATCGGAAATTATGTTTTATATTCTTTATCATCTTCTTTAGTTTTTGTCCTCTTACTTTGTTGTTTTCGTTTTATGTGTACATTATAGTATACTTTTTCAGAAAAAAAAAAGTTTTTAAATATATTTACTAATTTTATGGAAAACTCATCTTAAATTCTTTTTTGAATATATGGACTCATTCATTTTAGTAATGATATTTGTATTTGTAATTGGATTGAGTATGTATAACAATACTCTAAATATATATGATAGTAGAATACACAAATTGAGAAAAATAATATGTTACGATTCTACGCTTCAAAATAAATGCAAGATAATATTCATTATCACAGGTGATAAAACAATTCTTTCTTTTTCTCATATTATATCACTGAATATAATCATTCATTTAAAACTACACTCATGTCCAAAATTGAGGTCACAAACATAAAATCTGTGAAAATTGATGAACTATTCACTGTGTTGCGACAAAATTTTGCAAAGAGATATATTACAATGGGAGAAACAATATAAATACATAACAATAATAAAATGATTTTAATTGTGAATTACGAAACAGGGTATATAAAAAAGTGTTAAATCATGAATCTGAGATAAAGAACTTATCTCAGGAAAAGTCTTTCTAGTATGGAGTGTAGTCACAGTGCACTGCTATAGAAGCCTCACAATGAGCTCTCATACTGTTAATGAGGTTGTCATTAAACGTTTATGGCAAAAAAGCTCATTCTGCCAAAAGCGTGGCTTTTAACTCCTTGCAGTTCCTGGGAGGGACGTTACGCTGTGCCTTAGCTCTTCCTAGACTATCCCAAATATGTTCAATGGGATTGAGGTCCGGAGATCTCGAGGGCCAATTGATACGGCGAATATCCTCTTCTGCAAAAAAAAAAAAAATAACAATGTGAGCTCCGTATGGCATCGCAGTATCATCCATAAACATGAAATCCGGCCCTACAGCATCCCGGAACAACAGTACCTGCATCTAAGATTTACAGAGGTGTATGACTGCCCAACAATATGCCTCCTCAGACAAGAATTCCTTTGCCGCAAATCTGTCGATTTTGTACGTAGGAGTGATGATAGCGAGCTCCACGTTCTCTACAGATGAAGATTCGACGAGAATCACTTTGCGTGGTGAATCTCGACTCATCACTGAAAAGGACACGCTCCCATTCTTGTTGTGTCCAAGACTAATGTGTTAGGCTCCACAACAAACAGGCTGCCGTGTTGGATGCAGTGAAAGGGACACACACGACTGGATGCTGGCCGTTAGGGATGAGGTCCTTGAAGCCTATTCGAAGTTTTCGGGATACAGTAGGCCCGGGCTTCATATTTATAGACGAAAATTCGAAACCACACAGAGCTCACATTGTTGATGATTCTCTAGAAGTAGAGGATATTGGCCGTACGAACTGGCCCTCAAGTTCCCCGGACCCCAATCCTATTGAACATCTTTGGGATGATTTAGGAAGAGCCATTGCACAGCATAACCCTCCTCCCAGGACCCGCCAGGAGTTAAAAGTCACGCCTTTGAAAAAATGGGCTTTGTTGCCACACACATTTATTGATACCCTCATAAATAATATGAGAGCTCGTTATGAGGCGTGTATAGAAGAGCACTGTGGTTGCAATCCATATTAGACAGACTTTTTGCGAGATAGCTGATTTATCTCTAATTCATGATTTAACACTTTTGATATACCCTGTTTTTTAATTAACAGTTAACATCTATTCTATATTGTTATGTGGCTATATTCTTTCTCCTATTCTTTCACATATTTTATGTTTGTGACCTTAATTTTGGACATGGGTGTATTATCGCTGTTTTAAATTCGTAAAACTTAAGCAGAGAAGATCTTTTACCATTAGTACTGTTTAATATTGCTTCCACTGTACTTTGTTGGTGTGATAAATTAAATGAAAGTAAGAAAATGTATATTAAAACTAATTATATGTTGGTCTACAGTAAATAAGAATGCTACAGTTGTCTGAAAAAAAATCCAGAAAACAAAACTATTTGACCATAAATAATCGAAATATTTGAGATCATGTTTAAGTAATTGCTGTCGTGAAAAGACAATCCACATATTATATATGGGAAAATGTCTTCTTTAATGGGACTATCAACATCTTTTTTTAAGAGTTTAATAGGTAAGAAATAATTACAAAAATCCTCTGTCAGGAACAAAGATTTTTATAGTTGTATTAAAAAATTCGTCATTTGGTTTTACTTAAACTGGAAACAATATGAAACATTTAGTAATAGTATCATATTTATTACTTTTAAATACAGACTAAATTAATTAGACAGATAACTAGATTATTTAAAATTAATTTAATTCCAATATTATTACTATATTATTTAGAATAATTCTGTTACTTTGATAACGGGGAACGTATATATATATATATATATAAAATTTTTGGTCTCATGCAAAAATACTGAATCTATTTGATCCTAGTTTTTGAGTTAGTCAAATTATATTAGATGTAAATTTCTAACTGGGCGAAAAATATCCGGACTAGGATACGAACCCGGGACCTCTTGACTGAAGCCGCCAGTGCTCTGCCATCTGAGCTATCCCGGACGATTCTGGTCGAACTTTTTCACACAGCTAACCTTGAAGATTACAGCATCTGGTGTGAAACCTGGTTCAGCTCAACAGAATAAATCTCAGGTAATGGAACTCCAGAAATCGCTGGATACGAAATTACACTAGATTAAATTTAACACAATTATTCTAATTGGTAAACAAATCATATTAGATGTAAATTTCCCCAGTTTTTTCTCCCAGTTGGAAATTTACATCTAATATGATTTGTTTACCAATTAGAATATTTGTGTTAAAATTAATCTAGTGTCAAATTATACTGTTTCAGATGAGAAAAATAATTATTTGTGTGACGATTCTTTTAGAAATTGGTGTATTGCAATCCAATTGTTTACATATACAAATGAATATATAGAAAATGCAAAAGTTTGCATAGTGATAAAGACTAAATTACAGAAAAAAAATTGAATCTAATTAGTGTAGTAAAACCATTACCTTGTACAAGTTCGTTAAACAAGTATTTAGCTCTTCTATTTCGATCACAACGTTAGTAATGAAGAAAAATAAAGAAAGGTGTTTGTTGGTACACACAAACGAAAAAATTTACAAAATATTTAATCATAATAATTTTTGAAATACTGAACCATTTGGAAACTAATTAGAGCAGTGTGATGATCATACACTTATCACGGATAAAATCGCTATGTAAGTGCTGTCTGTCCCAAAATAAAGTGACTTTTCCTTATATTCAATAACTACCAAATGGTGACAGTTTTTTAAAAATAACTACCAAGTGCTGACATTTATTAAAACAACTCTTGGAGGAGGGATGTGTAAGATATCAGGAGTTGCTACTACTGAGATTCCCGAATTCAGATCCAAATGGCAGCGATAGCTGGAAGTATCAGCGCTCACTCTGAACGGTAAGTGACTTTTAAGACACCCGATATGCAGAACAATAGGAATCTGCAATTATGTTTATCGTGGGGCCATTTAAGTATGAAATATTTAATTATTTTCCTGAAAACTGTAAATATTTAAAAGAAATTCCATAAAAAACTGTTTAACATAAAAAAAAACCTCTCATTTTATACTACTTTATTTAATACAAACAGCGTGTATACAAATTATTGGGCAATTTCGTAAGTTATAAACTTCCGAAATATTAAATGAAATTAAATCGTTGAAAATCAGACAAGTTGCCGAAGCTTATTCATAGATGGCGTTAGGTGTCATAACTGACGTTATCGCTTAGCGAGCGGTAATCATTCTTGATCGGCATTACGATAATGGAGAAGTACAATG
Source organism: Maratus speciosus (assembly GCA_963932465.1). Taxonomy (NCBI): domain Eukaryota; kingdom Metazoa; phylum Arthropoda; class Arachnida; order Araneae; family Salticidae; genus Maratus; species Maratus speciosus. The sequence goes on along the minus strand of OZ010788.1, from coordinate 372,354,702 downwards.
GTGCTTAAAAGCGAAATGCTGTCTTTGGTTTTCTAAAACTCATTCCCGAAAGGATGTCACATCGAACATTTGTGATAATGTTAAACTTGAACTATTTTCCTATCTTACAGCAATATGCGCTGTTTGTTTTCGAAAGCCACATCTCGCACTCGGGAACGATTCTGCTATCCAAAGGGTGTTAAGCTTACATGGGTACTTTCCAAAGTTCTACTTTGTCGTTTTCGTCAGCATTGCCACTAAGTTTGGTGCTTACCTGTTTGTTATTTCTTTTACTTCCGATCAAAGTTTAAAATTCTACTAATATCTCGTTTTAGTTCAAATTAAAACTTCTATATTTAGTGTTCAAATGGCTAGTTTGAGTAGAACTGAATCTTTCAGCAGTTGTAGTAAGAAAATATTATATAATTTTATCCAATTTTGTGATCAAGAAGCAAAAAAAGTAGAATTAATCGTTCCGAGAGCTCATTCTACTAAACGAGCCAGTCGAATTGCGGGGGTTTCTAGTAGTATTATTTTAAAAAAATGGCCAGAAGAAAGAGATGAACGTTGTATTTTGTTCACGTACAAAGAGAGCTGAAAAGAATGTCTTAAAAAAAACAGGTATAGATGAATTCGATTGCAGCGTTATTAGACAAATTGCACAAGATTTTTATGTCAAGAAGAAAACAATCCCATCTTTGAAGAAATTGCTTCTTGTTTTAAAAGAAACGATGAATAAATAAAAAATGTTGTTTTGCGTAAATCAAAAATGTTGTATAACGCGTTTTTGCTATTTATAAATGTTAACTACAAAAAAGTTTTTACATAAATAAATCGATATTATTTCCTCAAAATCGCATTCGCGGAGGGTTTTTCTATCCGATTACAAATAGTACTCTTATTAATTTTCCTATCAATTACATTCAATAAATCCTTCTTTTTGACCACCTAATTTGTAGACAATGTTGTATATAAATTTGAAACACGTATTCGCTTTAAATATAAGCCAACGTAACATAATAAATGTCCCATATAACAAAAGTTGTTTTATCGTATTTTTAAAATAATTATTTTTTTCATGACATCCACATGTTGAGAAAGAAAAATAAAAAAAATAAAAGATACTGAGTTACGAGGGAAAAAGCATCTATTTTTCTGCTCATAAAATAATTTTATATTAGAAATAATATTTATATTTGTGATTTATATTGTTTTGTTTTGAACTGTTATTTTGTATTATTTCACAATTACTTCATCACGAGTTTTCAAAACATTTTTGAAATAAATGGTAATTTTCTCTGTCTAATACTCTTTTATATAACTTTCTAAAATAAAATTTCATAATATTGAAGAAATATTTTATTTAAAAATACGAATTATCGAGTTATATCTAAGAATATTTGAAATATAACATAAGTAAAATCACCTCCTAATGTAATTTGTTGATCTTAATACCCTTTTAATAGGAATTTACTTGTTAATATCCTCAAAGAAGGAAATGAATGTTTTGAAAGCTTTCTCAATTACGAAAGCATTAGAAATATTACTAGCGGATTACGGTCATACTGACAAGGGTAATGAAAAGTAAATCCAAATAACATTATTTACAACTTTCTAAACTGTTGCTTTCTTGAAACGGATTAAGCACTAAGAATTAAGATAAAGTAAAATAAAATAAAGTTTTGTGTAATAAAACTTGATCAAGATTATTTGCTAATAATGTCTTTTTTTTTTCTTTACCGTAATGTAGAGACTAAGTGTTTAAAATACGAAATTTATACAAACAAAGGATTGTGTTTTTCAAGGTCTTTTATGAAATGAAACACAGACGTAGCCAATAAATAACTGTTTTTTAATTTTAGGTGCACAGATTATAAATTAATAGGCACACAATAAAATACATATACTTTGGCTGGAAAAACAATACTCATCGGGAAAGTAAAATTGAAATTTCTTCTCTACATAAAAAGGGATGGAGATGAAATTTATGAATTGGACATTACTAGTTATACATATGATATCCAGCTAACTATGTGCTAACTTTTGTATTCTATTTTCTGCTATATCTCTATTCATTTTCAATTAAATCTTCGTGGAATCTTTCTCCATATTCATCCGAAGCCGCTCCCACATTATCCAGAAAAATGTTAAAGAGAGTATGCACGCTGCATAGCTTTAAAAACATATTTTACTCAAATGTCCTGAACGACGCTCGTAATTTCACCTCAATATTTTTATAATAGTGAGTCACCGATATATTTATATAATTCAAAAAAGCATCCTATACTATTTTAATGGCAACATTCAGTTTGTTGTTTTGTTTAATGTAAATGCTTTAAAATTCGTCCATTTTTATCTGAATAAGACAGTCGGGAAAGAAAACTTCTATTTTAAAAATTCTGACTGCCAGAAGAAATTATTCCTTGTACGAAAAATGGCACACACCAAGCACTATATCAAAAACATGGGATTTGTTTTGAGAACCAACAAAACTACCACCTTATCCTAACTATACTTTTGTCTTTTTAACTAATGCCTTCGACTAATACAAAAGCGCTTAAGGCTTTAGTATTAGTCAATCCCGTATAAGGCCTTAGTATTTTCAGTTCCGCCTAAGGCTTTCCACGTGCCCGAGATATAAGCTTTATAATCCCTGGGGGCACATTGTCCAGAAAACAGCGATGGGAACTGTAGGTTTTGATCATTCTTGGATCGTATAGCAATAGGCTTAGTTTTTTCTATTTCACTTGTTATTAAATTGTCGGTGTCTTCATGTTGTCAAGTCTTTTAAGTTTACGCTCTTCAAAAGATGTACGTTTCGACTTTTGGAGAAACTGGTCTACTTCTATCTACAATCAGGAACTGTGTTTTTCATTTTAGTGTTGGTGAAAACGTCAACTGTAAATGTTATCCGCTCTTGTTTTCGTGCCTAGTGGATTGACTGTCATAGTTTCCGTTTTTGCTTTTAATAGATGAAAGCCAGTGTATTTTTAACTTTCAGTTTCCCTTTGAGTAGATGCAAGACAGTGCTCTTAAAAGAATTGTGTTTTTTCTGATATTAACCAACGTTATTATTGGAAGGCTATTAATTTCACTGGTTCTTTACCATGACTCAGGCATACTGACTCTTTGACATATATATTTATAAATTATTGTAAAACAACGTTTAAACACACAATAAAACAGGCAGATTTGACCATACGTATACGTTTCGTGAGTACTAGGACTCACATCCTCAGTGTAAAAACTTAAAAAACTTTAAAAATAATATCCCCCCAACTGCATGTACGGTGAAAAAAACCCAAATGTCAAAACATAATACCAAAGAGACCATCAAGTTCTAACAGCCAATGAAATTAATGCGGAAGTGAAGTGTCGTGACACAACAAATCCATCCAGAAAGTTGAGATGTATGGTGTACTAGATAAATCATTAACCAATGAGTCTTTAAATTTATGGATATGAATAGCCTCATAAAAGTCTAAATCCAGAGGAGTAATACATTTCTTGATAATGGTAGCTGAGTCAAAATTAAAATTATGTCCCTCCCCCCAGCAATGAGAGGCGATAGAGGATTTCTGTAATTCTTTTTTCTTTACATAGTTTCTGTGTTCATTGATTCTGTAACGGAGTTTTCGTTTAGTTTGTCCAATGTAGGACAAACCACATTGGCATTGAATGTTGTAAATGCCCCAATAATTATGTGGAGGAATTTGGTTCTTAAGTTGCGAAAAAGATAATTTATTAACCGGTTTAAAAACCACATTAAAATCATAATGTCTTAAGATATTAGCCATCTTAAAGCTAATGCTATTATAAAATGGTAAAATGATAAGATTGGAAATGGAAACCGTAGTAACAGGAGAATCAAGATTATTAACATATTTATTAAAACTATGAGAAATTAAATTATTGATATAAGATAAACTAAAACCTCGATCAATAGCCACAGATCTAGTGTAATTTAATTCTGTAATAAGTGAATTATTATCTGAACATTATTATCTAATTATTAAGAATTACAGAAATCCGCTATCGCCTCTCATTGCTGGGGGGAGGGACATAATTTTAATTTTGACTCAGCTACCATTATCAAGAAATGTATTACTCCTCTGGATTTAGACTTTTATGAGGCTATTCATATCCATAAATTTAAAGACTCATTGGTTAATGATTTATCTAGTACACCATACATCTCAACTTTCTGGATGGATTTGTTGTGTCACGACACTTCACTTCCGCATTAATTTCATTGGCTGTTAGAACTTGATGGTCTCTTTGGTATTATGTTTTGACATTTGGGTTTTTTTCACCGTACATGCAGGTGGGGGGATATTGTTTTTAACGTTTTTAAAGTTTTTACACTGAGGATGTGAGTCCTAGTACTCACGAAACGTATACGTATGGTCAAATCTGCCTGTTTTATTGTGTGTTTAAACGTTGTTTTACAATAATTTATATTTTCACACAAGTTCTGTACTTATTATATTTGGTTGCAACGGACCTATTTGGGGGTTTTATCATGTCTGATCTTAATCGTTTTTACAAACTTAGATTAAGACGTGAAAAAGTTTTAAATCATTTGAACTTTTTATGTAGTTGTAAACGTCGTGGTGTTGTTCCTGGTTTTATTCGCTTGGGTTTTAAATTTCAATTAACTAAACGTCTTTCGAAATCTTTACACACTTGCAAGTTAGTGTTACTTCGCGCCATTATTCAGGATACTCGTTGTAAGCTCGCTTTTATTGAAAAAGAACTTTTTCATTTACATCTTTCTCTTGGAAACTCAGTGTCAAATTTTGACACACTTGATCGGTTATCATGGTACCGGTCTTTCAAGTTCTCTGCTTTTCATAAACTTTCGTTAGTAAAAAAACTTTCAAATTTACTCCCTCTTACGGCTACCCCCCCCCTCCTTGGCTTCCAGAGGTGAATAATAATGCTATTGTAAACCTTTCAACTTCACAACTGTCACCTACACAGGAGAAAGCTCTCAAACTTAATTATAATTTTTCTTTTAGCAAACGTCCAGATTTACCTAATCTTATTGCTCCAGTTGAAAGAAGTTTCAAATTTAGCAAACTATCTAGTTCTCAAAAGGATTCCATTAGGGTTCTCATTAAAAACACAGTTGATCACAATTCTAAGAATTTCAAACCAAACATAACAAAGGATCTTAAAGAAGCTTTATCCTCTATAAAATCTAATGATGACATTATTATCTCTAAAGCTGATAAGGGAGGTCAAATAGTGGTACAAGATAAAACAGCTTATTTGGATAAAGTGCAAAACCTTTTACAATCCGGCCCATACATTAAATTAAAACGGGATCCTTCTGACAGTGATTTAACAAGCACCAGAAAACTTATAAAAACCTCTCCCTGTATTGATGACAGTATCAAAATGTCAATAATTCCGTCTATTGCTAACTGAAGTCGTTTTTACGCTCTGCCTAAAGTTCATAAAATTGGTGTTCCCCTCCGGCCTATCGTATCCAATATCGGTACTGCTTCATACCCTCTTGCTAAATATTTAGTGAAACGCTTTTCATTCCTTTCAAATTCTAATATGTACACTATTAAGAATTCTAGTTCTTATGTTAATCGGATTAAAAACTTCCCTCCCTCCCCCTCTTTACGCATGGTTTCATTTGATGTTACTTCTCTGTTTACCCATGTTCCAGTTCAAGGTGCACTAGAGTGTCTCACTACTAGATTAAAAGAATTTCATTACACAGATTATGAAATCAACCACATTATTGAGTTATTCAGTACTTGTTTAAAACAAAATTCATTTCAAATTTCTAATCAATATTATTCTATGACAGATGGTTTAGCAATGGATAATCCCCTTACCCCTTTTTTAGCAGATTTATATATGCATTAGTTTGAGGTTAAAATGTTTAACCTTATCAACTTCCCATTTTATTGTAGATATGCAGACGATTCTTTTGCTCTCTTGGACCTTTCTCTATTTTCTGTTGACAACATATTAACGATTTTAAACTCAATAGATTCAGTCATTCAATTCACTTATGAAGTTGAAATAGATAATAGATTGCCATTTCTGGATGTGTTGGTTACACGTCAGCCTAATACCTTTGACACTTGCGTTTACCGTAAACCTTTTGCTGTCACACTCCCCCCCCCCCATTTCAATTCATGTCACCCCCCTTCCCAAAAAGCTTCGGCTTCTCATTATTTGATTAATAGAGCTCGCTTAATTTGTTCAGATAATAATTCACTTATTACAGAATTAAATTACATTAGATCTGTGGCTATTGATCGAGGTTTTAGTTTATCTTATATCAATAATTTAATTTCTCATAGTCTTAATAAATATGTTAATAAACTTGATTCTCCTGTTACTACGGTTTCCATTTCCAATCTTATCATTTTACCATTTTATAATAGCATTAGCTTTAAGATGGCTAATATCTTAAGACATTATGATTTTAATGTGGTTTTTAAACCGGTTAATAAATTATCTTTTTCGCAACTTAAGGACCAAATTCCTCCACATAATTATTGGGGCATTTACAACATTCAATGCCAATGTGGTTTGTCCTACATTGGACAAACTAAACGAAAACTCCGTTACAGAATCAATGAACACAGAAACTATGTAAAGAAAAAAGAATTACAGAAATCCTCTATCGCCTCTCATTGCTGGGGGGAGGGACATAGTTTTAATTTTGACTCAGCTACCATTATCAAGAAATGTATTACTCCTCTGGATTTAGACTTTTATGAGGCTATTCATATCCATAAATTTAAAGACTCATTGGTTAATGATTTATCTAGTACACCATACATCTCAACTTTCTGGATGGATTTGTTGTGTCACGACACTTCACTTCCGCATTAATTTCATTGGCTGTTAGAACTTGATGGTCTCTTTGGTATTATGTTTTGACATTTGGGTTTTTTTCACCGTACATGCAGGTGGGGGGATATTGTTTTTAAAGTTTTTAAAGTTTTTACACTGAGGATGTGAGTCCTAGTACTCACGAAACGTATACGTATGGTCAAATCTGCCTGTTTTATTGTGTGTTTAAACGTTGTTTTACAATAATTTATATTTTCACACAAGTTCTGTACTTATTATATATATTTATATACTAGGAAGCTCTGCCCCGTGTAAGCTACGCTCGCCAACCCCCATTCAGACACCACAGAATCTAAAAACCAGCTAATCTGAAGGGTTTTATAAATATTAGAGAAGATTGAATTATACTGAAAATTATATTGAATTATACTGTGTAGATCTCCCTGTAAACTGGTTTCCGTTCAATTCCATTTGATTTCAAAAATTTAAGGCCGAATCAGTTTCTGTTAAGGCATACAACGATTATTTTCGTGTTTGATTATAGAGGATCAGTTAAACTTTTGATAAGAAGCTAAAGTAAAATGAATTCAGTATACAGAGTCTTTGTCTCCCGGTATTTTTAAACAATCTCTATAACAACAACCTAAGTCATGTGACTATCATCAACAGTTCCGGGCGCACCACTTCGCTTTTTATAATCTAGGTACCATTTTGGTACTTTAATGTTAATTTAATAGTTCAAGTCATCAACTGCCATGAACAAATACGGTCTGATCCCTTCGCCTATCATATGAAAGTTTGACAATTATGTCATATACGTATATTTGCGCGATTTTTTCCCGACGCCAATTTGGGGAAAGCATCAACAGCATAAACAACAACATCCGGCTTACCATATCAAGCAAAATAACGATACTTTAGTGCCAATTTAGTACCCGTTGCGTATGTGACATTGGCGTCAGAAAAGAAATCGTATATGACATCTCTGCCGAAAGTTTCCCATTTTGATTAAAAAATCAAAAAAAAAATTTTTTTCGAATAAAACTACATAAAAGTTGTCATGGTCGCAAAGAATTCTTGGCACTGTTACGTTAGCCGGGTGCAAATCTCGCCAATAGCTTTTTCCAACTCGACAGTTTGCATTTTTTTTTATTTTTCGAGTGGTAAATTAAAACATTCATTTGAAGTTGAAATTAAGTGTCATGGTTTGTTATTTGCATTAGTTAATATTTGGACAGATGTCATAGACCTACCGCAAGTTTGGCGTGATTTATTTATTTTTTTTATACGCCCCATTTATTTTAACGAAAATTTGGCGAAAACCTCTTTTTCGAATACCAGTTACATATGTATTTTTGGTACTACTTAGTTATCCCGTCGACCAAAAAGCTATCGCCAAATTATAAAATTAAATGTCAATAACGGATGATCGTAAATGTCACATTCACTTGACTTTAAGCAAGTTACACGTGTTTACGTCATCAAGGGATTTTTATTTCGACGTTTGTCACAGATGTCATATACCGCGATTTTTCTCCGACGTCAATTTGGCGAAAACATCAACAACATAAACAACAACATCCGGGTTACCATATCAGGCAAAATAACGACACTTTGGCACCAGGTAAGTACCCGTTACGTATATCACATTGGCGTCAGAAAAAAATCGCGCCAATATGGGCCATATTGTTATATGGCATCAGTGCCCGACGCTTTATTTTTTATACTAATGTTGTACTAATTTATTTGTTCTTTCGTTATTTAAAATAAAAATGATGTCAATTTGTATAATTTGGCGAGTTGTTTGGCGATTTATATAATTTGGCGAAATTGGTCGACGGAATAACGAAGTAGTACCGTATTCTTTAATTACTTTCTATTATTTTCAAAAGAAAATAACAGAAAAAATAATTGATAACTATAGAACAAAATAATTTATATAATTTAAAAAAAAAGAAATAAAAGTAAATAAACATTTACTAATAAATAAACAACAATAGCCGGGTTACCATGTCAATCAAAATAATGCCATTTTTGGCGATTACATTATGGCGATTATTGCCCATTTGTCGATTTATCACCTGCGTCTCGCTAACACAAAAATACCGAGTTCTTGATTTCTGTATCAGAATCTTTCGATTTGACGAAATATTGTTAAAGTAAATTGAATTATGAATAAAAGTCATTATACATTTCTTAGCATACATTTAAAAGAGGCCAAACTGGTCGCCAAATTATTTAAATTAATAATAACCTTTTCTGGAATATCAAAACAAATATCTGTTATGATTAAAATTTTAGTTGCCATCATTAGAGAAAATTATTTAAAATTAGAAAAAAAAAATAATATTTCGAAAACTATTTCGAATTTAAAATTTCTAATACCAGTTTTGAGATCTGTGGATGAATACGGATTTTTTGGTGTTAATTTCATCGCAAAGTATTCCATATTTTAGGAGAAATCGCCGTGAAACATAATCAGTTGTTTAATCAGTCGTTTCATAGAATCGTTACATAAATTCATTTCATTAGGATTTTATATACAGGGTTGTTATAATTAAAGTTCGCCTATTCAGAAGGCTCTAGAGCCGGTTCTATGGCTCCAAACGAAACAAAATTTCACTAGTACGCAGTTGAAGAGATGCGCTCTGCGAAAATCGAAAAAAAAATAGTTACATTTTTTGTCAGTAGGTGGCGCTGCGACAATATTTAAGGCGATGTTTGCAGATTCATTATATAAATTTCAATCAATCCAGACGAAGCACACAAATTTAAAAGTTTCAACAAACTTCGAGGAACTGGGAATTGTTATAATTAAAGTTCTCCTAATCAGACTGCTCTAGAGCCTGACCTATGACTCCAAGCAATACAGAAAAATGAATATAATTTCATGTGATGTAATCTACATCAACAAAAATAAAACATGTCGCTCAACAACGAGGAAATAACGAAGAATAACATTAGGCTTGCTCAATGAATCCTCCACCATTTTCAATAACGCATTCCATTCTCAGAATTGTGCTTTCTACAGTATTGCGTAAACTGTCCTGTGAGATTGAGCGAATATGAAGTCTAATACTGTCTTTTAGATCAGAGATTGTCTGACATCTGTCTTTAGATACAGAATCTTTCAAAAATCCCCACAACCCAAAATCGCATGGTGTTAAATCAGGCGATTGTGGTGGCCAGACTGTTTGAAAATAACGACTTATGATGCGATCTTCTGTAAAATGGCTTGTTAAGAAAGTGCAAACTGCTCTAGTAATGTGCGATGGTGCACCGTCTTGCATAAACACGATATTTTTAAGGCAGCCTCGCTGTTGCAGCTCGGGAATCAGAAAAATTGACAACATATTGAGATACCTTTTCCCATTTACGGAACATGTAATGGGTCCTGTGGATGTTAGTTCCTCAAAAAAATATGGTCCTATCATAAACGTAGCTGTGAAACTGCACCACACCGTCACTTTAGCTGCACTTCTTGGACAACATTAGGATTCTCTTTCGCCCAAATTCGACAGTTGTGTGTGTTTACTTGTCTGTTTAAATAAAAATGCGCTTCATTAGTCCATAGACAATTCCAGGGCCAAGAATTGTCCTCATTCACTGGCACTTCTTGGACAACATTAGGATTCTCTTTCGCCCAAATTCGACAGCTGTGTGTGTTTACTTGTCCGTTTAAATAAAAATGCGCTTCATTAGTCCATAGACTATTCCAGGGCCAAGAATTGTCCACATTCATTCGTACAAGAAACAGTAGTGAAAATGATAGCCGACTTTCGGTATCACCCTGTATTAGTTGTTACACCCTCTGAATCTTGTATGGATAGTAGCGCAAAATTTGACGCATCACTTTTCTCACAGTCGAAATTGGCATATCGACTTCATTCGCAATAGCTGGCACAATTGGATTACCAAATGATGACTGGCTTGCTAAATCAACGGCAGCAGTAGCAATATCTTCAATGCTAGAAATGTTTACCTTTTTTCGTCCTCTGCCAGGAAGAATGTCGAGTTTTCCTGTTTCCTCGAACTTTTTAATCATTTTGTGAACTACACGATCCGACATTGGTCCACGTCTAACATCTTTTAGTTTCCGGAATTCTCGAAGAGCTGCAGCTGCGTTGCTGTTATTTTGATGAAATAACTTTACAAGAAGTGATTTTTCTTTCAAAGTTACCATTCTCCACAAAGCATAGATTTAAATGCTTTTCAGAAACAATCAACTGTTCCAGTGTCAAAGAAATCACAGACACACTTTATGAGCAAGTTTTAAATCGTCAGGTGGTTAGAAGGGTATTTCAAGTTTTCGTAGTTGCGACGTCACTTTGACGTCGTTCGTCGAAAATTTGAATAAAATGTGATCTTTTTCAAGCGTTGGGTGAAATTTTGTGATTTTGTGTGTTTCATCTGGATTGACCGAAATTGATATAACGAATCTGAAAAAGTTTACTTTTACCAACTGCGAAATAAAATTTCCTGTATTTTGTTTTTTACAAAATAAAGGAATCTGCAAATATCGGCTTAAATATTGGTGCAGCGCCACCTATTGCCAAAAATTTTAACTATTTTTTTTTGGATTTTCGCAGAGCGTCTCTTCAACTACGTACTAGTGAAATTTTGTTTCGTTTGGAGCAATAGAACCGGCTCTAGAGCCTTCTGAATAGCCGAACTTTAATTATAACAACCCTCTATATAGGGTAGATATATATATACATATACAGTCGAGTCTCCCGATAACGAAACTCCATGCATCGAGTATCTCCATTTAACGAATTTTTAGTGGGGATGGACCCCTTTTTCCCATGATTTCATTAAAAACAGTCTCCATATAGCGAAATATCTATCTTCTTATTACGAATTTTTTCATAAAATGTTCTTTATTTATCCAGTTTTAAAAAAAAGCTTCCAAATCACATTAAATCCATTTTACATCAATGATTCCTGATTTATCGTTCAGTGCTGAGTTACATTTTCTACCTTGAATCTACTTGTTCTTTATGTCCAACGAATTCACCCCGTTCCCATACATCTTCCAACCTCCTTCTTAAAACAGTGTCAATTGGATCGTTACACATATAAGATCGGATCAAAGAGGTAATTGAAGATTAAAATGAATTAGATCGAAGATTATTCAGAGGGTTAAATTAGAAAAAAAAATCTATTTTAATCAAGCACAATAAGTCGATATGTGTAATATTCACTGCGAGAAACATACCGAGATCCACTGGCAAGGCACGTGATGTGATGCGCTCCACAAGAAAGCGGCAAAAAGGCACAAGCACGCTATTGGTCGAATGGAAAAGTCTCCGCATACAGCTTCAGTCGCTAGAGCAGATCACTGTCACCATTTAGAACACGCATCATCTATCCAAACTAAAGCTCTCAACCCTTACATTTAGAGTAGATGTTTATTGTTTCTGACTTTCTTTAGTGTGAAAGATTCACAAAACTTAATGCGTTTTTTTTCACTGCTATTGCAAAAATTGTCTCCTAGGAACTGCATAACTCTCTGTGATAAAGTGAAGATTTTGAAAGAAATCTATAAGGGATTGAAAAAAAAAAAGATATGAAAAAAGTTTGGGATTCTGGCAAGCACTCTGTCCACAATAATAAAACATAGAGAGACAATCACCGAGCAGAATTCAGATCTTGGTTCGGCTCAAAAAAGAAAGAGGGTGTGTCAATAATAGGACTTAGACGAAACAATGTTTAAGTCGATTAAAAGAATAAGGGACCGGAACCTACCGCTTTCGGGAGCAATGATTATATAAAAGGCTCTATAATATACTTGAGATCTTGGGCACTCTGACTTCCAAGCCAGCATTGTTTAGCTAGAAAAGTTATAGAAAAGACATGGGTTATTCTAGAAAACTATCTGCGGTGAAAGTGCGAATGCTCCGGTGACAGCATTAGAGAACTGGTGTCTTAAAGTAGCAGAAATTCTAAAAGAATTCGCTTCTGAAAACATTTTCAATGCTGACAATATAGGTCTCTTTTTCAAGCGTCTCACAAACAAGACTCTGGCTTTAAAGAATATAAATTTTTTGGCGGCAAACAAAAGGTTACTGTTCTGTTGTGTGCTAAATTGTCAGGGAAAGAAAAATTAAAGATGCTAGTCATTGGGAAATGTAAATCTCCTCGGTGTTTTAAAGTGATGAAGTCCTTAGAAGTGGACTATGATTTTAATATAAAGTCCTGGATGACAACCGAAATTTTTGAACAATGGTTAAAAACACTTGACAATCAAATGAGAAAATAACGCCAAAATATGCTTGGCTTATTGATAATTGTCTTGCTCCCTCACAAAACTGTGGGGAAAAACTGCAAAATGGTGAAGTTATTTTCTTACCACCTAATTGCGCATCCAAACTACAGCCCATGGACTAGGGAATAATAAAAAATCTAAAGTTGCACTATAAGAAAACAATTCTTAAAGAACTGATCATAGCTACTGAAAAAATGCTTCCACACAAGACATCTTTAGTCTTAAAAAGTGTATTTCAGAACTTTATAAAACTTGGAGATTTGATATAACTGAAAAAATAATTTACAATTGCTTTAAAAATGCCGGTTTTTCAAAACTGGAGAATAGTGCGGATCCTGGGGATGAAGAAGATGTGGCTCTAGCAGACATAAAAGAGAAATGGACATTAATTAAGGAACGCGGAAATGTCGAAGAAAATGTTCCTCTCCCTGATTTTTTGGAAGTAGGTGGCAAACTCGCTATTGCGCAGTATCCTACTGATAGTGATATTTTAAGCACCGTTATGAACAATGACGGTGAGAGTCACAATGAGCATGAAAATGAAAACGTACAAGATGAAAAAAAAAACGAAAACATTACGCAGTGAAATTATGAGTTCTTTTGATCTTATAAGGAGAGGGCTTCAAATGGAAGAAAATGTTCCGATACAATTTTTCATTCCTTGCTAAAGTGTGAACATTTTTTCGAGAGTGTAATAATTTTGAAATCAAAACAGCGAAAAATTAAATTTTCTTCGTCTAAAATTAATGTAAGTTTTCCTTATGTGATTTTTATTATGCTTTCAAATCAATGTCTGTTTTTTTTAAAACTATTTAAATAATTAAGAAATACAATATTAGGTTAATATTTACATTTACACATTTGAAATTCTTAATTAAACACCTCAAAACTAATTTTTGTTCAAAATGTACAGATTAAATAGGAATTTGTACTCATTCTCTACATAACGAATTTTTTACTGGAAAAATGTATTTCGTTATATAAAGACTCGACTGTATATATATATTTTAGGGTGGTCCTTATTTTCGAAGTTTTAAAATTTATTGTTCTTACCCTCTAAATATGTTCGATTATATCTAAAACTAATTCTTGTAGGATTTAATCACTAAAAATTTATATTTATAGGTAGCTAGAGGAGCATAAGTTTCATAAATTGCTGTCATTTTGCTGCTTTTTTTCTGTTTTTACTTGAAAAAAAAAATTCTAATCCTAATATTGATACATTATTTCAGTGTATTAAAATGTCAATTATCTATACTATAAAATCCATAAAAGCATTTGTAAATGCAATTATTAAATAATTATCTACGAATAATTCCATTGATATGAAGAAGATAAATATATCTCACCTCTCATAGATGGCAGCACTAGCGAAAGAGATTCAACTAAGAATTATTTATTTGTTTATTATTTTTAATTGTTTTGCCTTAGTAGATAATCAAATTCGTGTTAAATAAATTTTATATTGGACTATTTTAATGGGAGTTTTAAACTTTTTCGAGTTAATTTAGTTACAACTTTATTATTATTTTAGACTTAACAGCAACTCCTGTCATCTTACTTTTGGTTTTGGTTTCTGCTTTGTATGTTTATAGATGGATATGTTTTTAAAATTGATTCATCAGTCTAAATCTTTCGCCCTGTAAACTAATAAGTTTAAGACATTTTGATTTGTAAATTATACTATTTTACCGTTAGTTTTAAACTTTTATTGAGTTAGTTTGTTTATAGCTATCATTTTAGTTCTAACTGCAACCAGCAGCAGTCAATTTCCTTATTCTATATCCTTATTTTACTGCAACTACTATCATCTCATTTTTGAATTTATTATGTGTTTCCTAATGTTTTAATTTGATTAATCAATCTTTAAAAATTAAGTTTTTTCTTCAAAAGTTGAAGAAAATTATAGAAACATGATCTAAAGCTAATGTGTACCTTGTTGGAACAGTAATTACTAAAATAAATGGTAACAAATTACCTTCGATAGGCATGGCATTGAGATTTTTTCTTTATCACAATAATGAATTGAAAGCTACTGTGCGGGAAGCGTCTAAGATCACAATAGCAGAATTAACAAAATTTTAGGTAAAGGTCAGACTTCCTATGCGGGATCCACATAAGTATCAGAAAAAATTAGAGGAATTATTTAAAGAATGGAGATATCTAAAGAAGAACAAAAGACGTAAAACGCCTAATCAGAAAGCTAAAAGACGTGCATTTTCTTCAAAATTAGATAGCATGTTTGATGTTGCTCATGTGTTATGTATTAAACATAATCAAAATAGCTGAAAATAGATATTTCTTTCACAGCGAGAAGATGGCAGACGAGGATCAATTACTGGTGTTGACAAAAATCTCTTGCGGAAAGAATTGATTGCTGATAAAAAGAAGATTCTTCTGAATAAAAGATTAGAAAAAATGAAACGTTCGCAGGAGAAAGGAATAGTAGTAGCAGTACTTGAGTCTTATACAGATAGCTGAAATGGAGAAGGTGGAAATGAAACTGAAGAATGCGATCACAAAATTTAACTGGTTGAGGATGCAGCATCAGATCTTGGTACATCCAAAGGTAAAAGAGGGCGTATGGATATAATAACTCCAGAATTAGCAACAACTCTAGACAGGACAAAATTATTAGACAGAAAAGCAGTATTTGCTGTTTCAGAAACAGCAAAGAGTTTAGGATGTGATATTAAAGAAGTCAGTCTGAACAGAAATACAATTCGTAGAAAATGAATTTTCAATAGAATTAAACAATCACAGAAATTAAGAGAACAGCTACAAAGAAATTTTCCCCTCATTGTCCATTGGGATGGAAAACTTTTACCAGAGTTAACCGATAAAGAGAAAATAGATAGATTACCAGTTATAATTTCTGGAAAAGGAGTTTCTCAGATACTCTCTGTTGCTAAACTTCCTTCGCAACAGGCAAAGCACAAGCCCATGAAACTTATGAAGATTTGAATGAATGGGATATTTCAGATAAAGTGATTGGAATGAGCTTTGACACTATTTCAGAAAATACAGGAAAAGATAAACGTGCTTGTGTCTTTTTAGAAGAAAAACTTGGAAAGAAACTTTTTTTATATTTTGTTTGCCATTATCCTATTATGGAACACATCATTGGACAAGTATTCCATATTTCTTTGTGAACTTCATCATCAAGTCCAGAAGTACCTTTATTCAAACGTTTCCAAGAGTACTGGCTAACGATTTCTTAGGTCCTCCAGCTACTACATGAACGGCAAAAAAATCCAGACTTCAGCTACCACCAATTTTGAATATTAACCGCTTTCTGGGGCCCTTAGTGCAGCTTTTTAAAAAATGATCCCAATTGCATGCAATTTTCTTTAACATATTTCTAGAGTCTTCCCATTATTTTAAAAACTACTAAAAATATCTGTATACCCAACTACATGCCAGTTAAGTATCTGGAATCTTGTGCCCACTACCGGACCCCCTCTTAGCTTTTTGCGCTATAAATTGTTAATAAATTATCACCTCTTAAACTGAACTTCGTTTTTGGAATCATTTTTCTATTTAGTTATTTACACGTTCCAGAATTCTAGTTAAGACGCTGGGAGCCCAAGGGTCTGGTAGGGCCCGATGTCGGACCCCTTAAAATTTTTGTGCGGCATAATGTTTCATATCCTAATTTTCTCGCAGACTCGACGCAAAATTTTAAAGTTCAGTTTTGAATTCCTCTCCCCGATTCAACAAAATTATATTTTAACTGGAACACTAGGACCCTATTCTAAGCATTTCCCTCCATTTTTGTTGCATTTCTTTAAAATTCCATTTTAATGATTCATACTTCTGCTTAATTTTGACTAATTAAAGAACTTAATTTCTAAGAATTAATATGATTTAACATGTTTTCTTGTTAGGACCCCAATCTTAATTATTAGTTGCCTCCCCCGCTTTGGGTACTTTGTTATATCTCACTTAAAAATGTTGCGATTCAATAGCTTTTTTTCTAACAATTTCTTAGTTCCGCCAGCGGCAAAATATTTCTCAGACCTCAGCTACCACTAATTTTGAATATTAATCTCGTTATTGTAGCCTTTGTAGCTGCTTCTAGAAAAACTGTCCCATTTTATTACAATTTTCTATAACATAGATTTAGCGTCCTCTTGGTACTTTAAAAGTACCAACTAAGATCCTGCCCCCCCAGGGATTGGTCCTTCTTTGTACCTTTTTCGAACATTAATCTCCTTTTCGGCAAAAACTTTCGTTTACTCACTAATTAAATTAAAAATCGCGTTACTTTAAAGGTAACTTTAGATCAGAGATTTCATCCACTTATTAAATATCATGTTAACGTTAAAAGTAATTTTTGAAATTTACAGGAGGAAGAACCTTCCACCGCTTGAAAGCATATTCTTTCCTCGGATTCAAAGGACATCATTTTAATGGGATTTGGTTCATTCAACTTAGATAGCAATTCGGCTAATTTCTGCATTGCGAAATTTTATCCTAGGCTTTAGTAACAAAAATTTTCGAACATTAATGGAGCATTTTTTTCTCGGGTTTTAAGAACTTGATTACTACGAGGCTTACTCACTTTTTCTTTTGGTTGTATCCAGCACGTGTAGAGCACATCCAGTGCATGATGCTTTAGGTATTGAGGGCCCAGGTCCCATGTTTATCAGAAAGAGGTTTGCTAGGAATACACAAAATCATTCAAACTTGAGTTTGTTTAAGTTTATTATAACGGTCCCCTAGTACCGCCGGGCGGGCCAGCTAGGTATATATATATATATATATATATATCAGTCATGGACGTTGTTATATTTTTAGTTAGTATCGTTAAATCTGTCTGAAAAAACAATTTATTTTACACTGTACATTTTAAGGTCGATGCAATATAACCCGTAAAGGAATGTTTCAAACTTGAGAGACAGACAAAAATCATTTATCATTTCTGTTTCCCACTGACACAGCTTGTGTCGAGCGCATTGTACATTTTGACAAAAATAGCACAGCAGCGCAGGTAAAGATTACCTTAAATTACACGGCTGAAACCATAAAATATCCTTCCGGCCAGTGCCGGGAGGAAGAGGTAGCTTTCATATTCCTTATTTTAAAAAAGCCAACTTATATTATTCAAACACATGAAGCTCAATTTAGTGGAAACCGAATATAGGAGATTCAATACTAATTTTTATCAATATAATGAATGAGAATTTCGTGAAATTAGTCAGCTTTATTCAAGCTGCTTTTCTTTAATGTAACTTATATTTGGCTGCCAAATTCGTCGATTTCTTAAAGTGCCTGCTATTTTAAGACAACATTGTGGATGAAGCTAACCAGTGAACTTGGTCGAGACCTTAGTAATTTCTGTGCACATGCTAACTCACATCGGAATCGGTTGATATATACGAGTGCTGTCGCAGGCAAAAAATCAGATTTTTCAAAATATCACCACCATTAGAAATTGAAACTGCTGTATCTGAGCCATTTTCTTAAGATAAAGACAATCAAAAAATGCTCCTGAATCCTTATATCAAGGTCAAATACTTAAGAAAGAAACCTTTTTCAATTTCTAATTTTTTTGCACCTTACTTTAAATATAATATTTTTTTTATTTAATGGCCGCCATTTTGAAACAAGATGGCTGATGAATCTGGCCAGCGAACTTGGTCGAGATATTGATGTATACTATCCATATGCCTCATCCATATCGTCATATATCCATATGACAAATATAAGATCGTTTCAAAATGTTAGCCATGCTAGAAATTCAAAGTGCTATAATTCAACCATTTTTTAAGATATAAACAAAAGAAAAAAATTTTCAGAAACAAAAACGGCTCCGGAATCTATGTATCAAGGCCAAACACATAAAAAAAAAAATCTTTTTCATTTTCCAATTTTTTGATACCTCATTTTTAAATTTTAAATTTAATTTTTTAAAATAGCAGCCCTTTTGAAACAACATGGCGAATGAAGCTGGCCAACGAACTCGGTCGAGACATTAGTATGTACTATGTACAGACCAAGTTACATCCAAATCGGTTCATAAACACGCCTGTTATCGCGTGACAAAAATCAGGTCGTTTTAAAATGCCAGCCAGAATAGAAATTAAAAATGCTATAACTCAGCCAATTTTTAGATATAGACGAAACAAAAACTGTTCCGGAATCTTTGTATTACGGTCAAACACATACGAAAAAAATCTTTTTCATTTTCCAATTTTTTGGTATTTCATTTTAAATTTTAAATTTTAAATTTTTTTATTGGCCGCCATTTCGAAATTAGGTGACAGATGAAGCTGGCCAACGAACTCGGTCGAGATATTTGTATGTACTATGTACACACCAAGCCACGCCCAAATTGGTTGATAAATACGCCTGTTATCAAGTGACAAAAATCAGGACGTTTCAAAATTTCAGCCACGCTAGAAATTCAAAATGCTATAACTCCATTTCTTAAGATATAGACGAAACAAAAACTGCTCCCGAATCTTTTTATCAAGGTCAAACACATAAGAAAAAATATTTTTTTTTTTCAATTTTCAATTATTTGGTACCACATTTCAAATTTACATTTAAAAAAAAATTTAAATGGCCGCCATTTTTAAACAAGATGGCGGATGAAGCTGGTCAACGAACTGGATCGAGACATTGGTATGTACTACGTATAAACGAAGTTACATCCAAATCGGTTCATAAATACGCCTTTTATCGCGTGACAAAATTCAGGACGTTTCAAAACGTCAGCCATGCTAGAAATTCAAAATGCTATAACTCAGCCATTTTGTAAGATATAGACGAAACAAAAACTGTTCCGGAATCTTTGTATTACGGTCAAACACATACGAAAAAAAATCTTTTTCATTTTAAAATTTTTTGATATTTCATTTTAAAGTTTAAATTTTTTTTTTTTATTGGCCGCCATTTTGAAACAAGGTGACGGATGAAGCTGGCCAACGAACTCGGTCGAGATATTTGTATGTACTATGTACACACCAAGGTACGTCCAAATCGGTTGATAAATACGCCTGTTATAAATTTTCAAAAATCAGGACATTTCAAAATTTAAGCCACGCTAGAATTCAAAATGATATAACTCAGCCATTTTTTAAGATATAGACGAAACAAAAACTGCTCCCGAATCTTTTTATCAAGGTCAAACACATAAGAAAAAATATTTTTTTTTTTCAATTTTCAATTATTTGGCACCACATTTCAAATTTACATTTTTCTTACAAATTTAAATGGCCGCCATTTTTAAACAAGATGGCGGATGAAGCTGGTCAACGAACTCGGTTTAGACATTGGTATGCACTATGTATAAACGAAGTTACATCCAAATCGGTTCATAAATACGCCTTTTATCGCGTGACAAAATTCAGGACGTTTCAAAACGTCAGCCACGCTAGAAATTCAAAATGCTATAAATCAGCCATTTTGTAAGATATAGACGAAACAAAAACTGTTCCGGAATCTTTGTATTACGGTCAAACACATACAAAAAAATCTTTTTCATTTTTCAATTTTTTGGTATTTTATTTCAAAGTTTAAATTTGTAATTTTTTTATTGGCCGCCATTTTGAAACAAGGTGACGGATGAAGCTGTTCAACGAAATCGGTCGAGATATTTGTATGTACTATGTACACACCAAGGTACGTCCAAATCGGTTGATAAATACGCCTGTTATCAAGTGACAAAAATCAGGACGTTTCAAAATTTCAGCCACGCTAGAAATTCAAAATGCTATAACTCAGCCATTTTTTAAGATATAGACGAAACAAAAACTGCTCCCGAATCTTTTTATCAAGGTCAAACACATAGGAAAAAAATATTTTTTTTCAATTTTCAATTATTTGGTACCACATTTCAAATTTACATTTTTCTTAAAAATTTAAATGGCCGCTATTTTTAAACAAGATGGCGGATGAAGCTGGCCAACGAACTCGGTCGAGACATTGGTATGTACTATGTATAAATGAAGTTACATCCAAATCGGTTCATAAATACGTCTTTTATCGCGTGACAAAATTCAGGACGTTTCAAAACGTCAGCCACCCTAGAAATTCAAAACGCTATAACTCAGCCATTTTGTAAGATATAGACGAAACAAAAACTGTTCCGGAATCTTTGTATTACGGTCAAACACATACGAAAAAAAATCTTTTTCATTTTAAAATTTTTTGATATTTCATTTTAAAGTTTAAATTTTAAATTTTTTTTTATTGGCCGCCATTTTGAAACAAGGTGACGGATGAAGCTGGCCAACGAACTCGGTCGAGATATTTGTATGTACTATGTACACACCAAGGTACGTCCAAATCGGTTGATAAATATGCCTGTTATAAGTTGTCAAAAATCAGGACGTTTCAAAATTTAAGCCACGCTAGAATTTCAAAATGCTATAACTCCATTTTTTAAGATATAGACGAAACAAAAACTGCTCCGGAATCTTTGTATAAAGGTTAAATACATAAGAAAAAATATTTTTCCATTTCCAATTTTTTGGTACCACATTTCAAATTTTAATTTTTTTTTTAAATTTTAAATGGCCGCCATTTTGAAACAAAACGACGGATGAAGCTGACCAACGAACAAGGTCGAGACATTGGTATGTACACACCGAATTACATCGAAATCAGTTCATAAATATGAGAGTTACAGTGTGACAAATGTCATATATATATATATATATATATATATGTATATATATCAATTTTGAACGGAGGGTGGTTTCGGGGTCTGAGGGTCATGATCGATGAAAATATACCAAAATTTTTTGAAATGGCTTTCCTCCGAACGGCTGCAATATGTAGCTTTTTGTAATGAAAGCTACCTAATACTGGAAAGGTGCTTGTGATTGAAGCGATAGGAAAAAAGATTATAAGTTGTAATGTTGGGGCAAAAAACACGCACATGATGCGGAGTTTAAGATCTTTCAAATAGCAGGGAACTACCTTGGAATTATTTTACAACTTATGTACAAGGAATCTGAAGAAAAAGTGATAAATTTAAATATAAATTTATTACAAGTATCAAAAATTTAATCTTTAAATTGTGGCCAGTAACTGCGTTGAATGAAACGAAACTTCATGTTTCATTAGGTTGATATTTTGATAGAATACAAGTTGATTATAATTAAAGTTCCACTTTGAAATTGTCATAAAAGGAAATTTACTGGACCAGATGTTATAAAACTTGGTAATAGTTTAAAGGCGGTCATGGGAATTTATTTCCAGAAAAAGTTCAAATACTCACCACCAGGATGTAAATGACGGTGTATGCAATACTATTAAACGAAATAACAATGAAAACATCGGTTTAATATGTGTTTAATCGTTTCTGATACGTGTTACAAGGTATGCTCAATGTGTTTCGACCACCATTTTCCGAGAGCAAGTGAAATCTTATTACTACATTCTCAACAGTAGCTCTTAGCATATCAGAATTAATTTTATGGACATGTCTGTGTATCGCCTCTTTCAACTCCATATAATTGTTTAGATTATCCTCATAAACGTGCTTTGAAGGTATCCTCATAGCCAAATGTCACAGAGGTTGAGATCTGGTGACCGGGGTGGCCAAGAAGTGGCGAAGTTTCGGCCTATAATCTGTTAATTCGTTAAATGTTGCTTAAGTAACTGTGTGGCACATGCATAAATGTACGGCGGTGCAAAGTCCATCATAAAAATCGTGGAGTCTAAAATGTCACGTTGTTTGAGTTCAGGTATGACGAAATGTCTTAACATAGACGCTAAGCGAACTGCAGTCACAGTGCAAATGATTTTAGCGGCATGTAAAAATTTTACGTTTCTAGCTTTTACAGTTCCAAATAAACCGTTATTTAGAATATTTCCTCTCATTTCACAATTAAATTTCCATTTCTTTTAGAATCTAGTAACGATAGTTTTCTATAATAAGACCTTATATCGGTACGACATATTCACATTGAATTAATATAGATAAAATAATTATTAATTTAATAAACAAGTGCGTAATATTTGTTTAAATCATTCCGTTCCATATAAACTGATTTCTGAAACTTAAAACAATTTAATTATGATATTAAAAACATGTGTAATATGCTACATTAACCTCGAGATCATTCATTCACAACCGTGATCATTTTCAACGAGATACCTTTACTAGAATGTCGACGTCACTGTGCTACTTTTTTATCAGTTTGGACCAAGAAAAATACTAAAAATAAAAATATCAAATATTTCAGGATCGGTTATAGTGTACATGCGAATTTAATATATACTCCCAAAAATTAATAGACTGACCCTTTGTCCACACTGAAATAATGTAGCACATTTAAAGCGATATTCTAGTAAAGCTATCCCTTGAAAATGATCGGGCTTCTAATTGAAAGATCTCGTGCTTAATGTAACATCGTTTTACATTCGGTTTTATAATTGAATATTTTTAAGTTTTAAAGACCAGTTTGTATGTAATGGAATGGTTCAAATAAATTCTGGGCAACTTTCTTACTAAATTAATAATTATGTATCAATTTTTAGAGATCATTCATAGCGCATATTTACATCTTAAAAGGAACTACCATAGGAAATACCAAGCTTCTGTACAAATTGTATCAGAAATCGCAAATTTAGAATGTTTTCCACTCCTGCACACTTTTAAATTGCGAATTAATATACACACACACACACACATATATATATATATATATGGGATAATATAAATGTGGGAAGTCTCTCATATAACAACCTTGCCACATGTACAGTTTCTAAACCTAACCGTTCCAAATCAATCCTAATTTAACCTCTTCGTTCCCTGGGTCCCCATACGGGACCTCTGTTCTTCTCCCTCTGAAACCAAAATGTCCGATTTTTTTTTTTTTTTTTTTTTTTTTTACATTTTCACATCACTTCTTAATAGCTGGATATGTTTTGTGTTCAAAGCAAACGAATAAATGGTAGCATCTAAGCTGATTCCCACATAAAATAAATGTTATTTTCATATAAGTTTGAAAAAATCCTAAAAAAGGTCCAAAAGACAGTATGACGAAGAGAGAAATTTTCGTAACTATTTAACTTAAATCTTTTTCAAAAAAAAAAAAAAAAAAAAAAAAAATAGGATTTGCAGATCATTTACTTGTTTAAAGATCTTACATTTGTGATTGCGTTGATTTAGGTTAATGGTTATTAAATTGGTGTTTTTAAAAGGTTATGTTGTTTTTTATCCATATTTTTTAATCTAAATTTCTAAGTGCCTAAAGGATCAATCTGAGAAAATATATTTTTTCTTTCATTTACGATGCCATTTTGTTTGCAAAAAACTAATGACTGAGCATTTTTATTATTATTTTAGATTCGGAACAGAAGAGGTTAAAGTGTTTTTTATGCAATAACGGTTACTTACTTATAATATGAAGCATTCTCATTAGTCCGAATAGAAAGAAATTACGCTTACATAAACGTTTGCTATAAAAAAATGTTTCAATGACTGGAAAATTTGGTCTAGATTTTTAACAGTGTGAACTGGAATATTTTAGAACGTTAATTTGCAGAAAAATATACAGCAATTTACCTGTTTCGTATAAAACTGCAAATTAACTGTAATGTATCTACAATATTAAAAATATACAGCTAATTGCCTAGTCATTCAACCGTTTTTGAAAATAACGGTTACCTGGCCATATTTTGACGATTATATAACAATATTATTGATCGAATAATGGGTAGAATCGAGCAAAGTTGCGGTAAAGTAAACATTATTAAAAAAAAAAAAAAAAAAAAAAAAAAAAACGGTCGAATGACTGCACAATGGACAGTTTGCTACAAATTGTCAACAGAGTATATTCTGACGAAACGATAAAAATGTTATGATAAAACAAAAGATAGGTCTTGTAAGACTATAATGTCTGATAATTATATATAATAAATAAAAATATTTTAAAGCGAAAAAAAAAGGGAATTAGCAAGAATAAGCAGAAACAAAACGCATTTAATATTTTTTTTCCTAAAACAATAAAACTTATAACAACTAAAAATCATTGATATTTTAATATATGCATTCCATATTGTTTATTACCTCTCTATTCTAAAAAAAGTCACTAATGCAGATATATTTCAATAAAGATTATTTTAAGCACAATTTAATGTTGAAAACATTCTAAGTAGCCCAGTTAAAATGTTTTATAAGATCAAAATCCATGCATTGAAATTTAATCATTATTTTTAGGTACATACCTGACTAGAGTGCAGAATACAATAATTTCATTAAACGTCTTTAATTCTTAAAGATTTTTTTTCCAAATTTCCTTTTAAAATTTCACTGTCTGACTAGAGATTTTATTCATTTCTTCAAATAATCGTTCTCAACTGTTGTTGTCAAATTTTAAGCGGTCAAAATAATATTATTTACAAACTTTTCTCAATTGAAAAGTATATCTAAACATAAATTAAAAAAATAAACTTTAAAATAATTAAACTATTTATTGCTAAAAAAAAATAATAATGGCGAAAATTACGACTTTTAAAAAACGATATATTTAAAACCATTTTCTTTCAGCGTTTGCATGCACTGTAATTTTACTGAAATTCTATATTCACACGTGTATATTTAATAAAATTAGAAGTATAAAATAGTTGAATTCTTACATGTAAAAATCCTAAAATGCTGGAAATTTCCTCATTTTAAACATTAAATTTAAAATGTGATTTTTATACTGATTATTTTACAGCAGGTAAAATCTTTTTACCTAAACTTTATAAAAGTGCAGGAGACAAAGATGATTTTTCATAACATTTTGTACAAGCTGATTTTTAATTGTGCAGTTGAAATTTCGTAACCTATCACGAAAACAGCCGTCAGATCTCGTGACAATGGTGAATGCGGCATTGGTTACTAAAAGATACCTATCAAAAATAAATAAATGGCAAACCAATTACTGTTCCTGATAACATCATTAAACATTTGGTAGTCGTCTAATTAAAAAAAAAAAAAAAAGAATTGCTTTGAGTATCTGCGGGGCGGAGCAAGATTGGTGAGCGTAGCTCTTAAGGGGTTCCTTCACGCACTTGAAAACACACGCTCCGTAATGTTAATCCTATGGGCAGGTTATTTTCGTATTTCTCGTTTCACTTTGAATATTTTTAAAAGATTTCTTTTTGCATAGGATAACTTAGCTCAATCTTTAATATGACACTTTTTTATTTTTTCGATTTTGGTTGCAGATTATTTTTAAAAAGGTACTTTCACTTTCCAAACCGGTTCCGAAACTGAAAGTACCTTTAAAAAAAATCTGCTACCAAAATGGAAAAAGTAAAAAAGAGTCATATTAAAGATTAAACTCAGCTATCCTATGCAAAAAAAAAAAAAAAAAAAAAAATCGTTTAAAAATATTCAAATTGAAACGATAAATTCGAAAATATCTTGCCCATAGGATTAACATTACAGAGCGTGTTTTCAAGTGCGTGAAGCATCCCCTTAAAGGACAGAGCTCATTTGTTAATAAATAGTCGTAATGTATTTATTTATATTTTGCTGCGCACATACTTTACATATTTCTCACTACTTTACTTACTCATAAACTATCTTAAAATTCAATCGATATTTATTACATAACATTTAAATTATTAAACTTAACTTTTGAAATAGATATTTTCGAAAAGTTAATCAGGATTCCAAACATTAAATGAAGTATGCTCCTAATTGCATTTCTTTTGGGGACACCATTCTCAGTTACGATCAAAGAAGGAAAATCTAAATATCATTCTGAGAATGAAAATCAATACAAAAATTTGAAATTAGAAATTTCGGATTAATGTTATATATTTATCATGAAGCTAACTTTGGCTAGTAATAAATTATCCTGCAATTTTTCGAAAATCATAATGAGAAATTTTCAAAAATAATTAAACTTTCCATTGTTTGCTTTTAATAAACTTTCTTTTAAAATTGGTTACGAATTTAAAGCAAAGTTATGTAATCAAAATTAGTTTCAAACGGAGGAAGGAAGAAAAAATAACTTATATTTTTATTTTTCGAAGTATTATTAAAATCAGGTAGTTAATTATACAAATGCATTTATTTTTAATACTTAATATATTTGCGGATGGATAATATTTTCAGATAATCATTTGACACAAGGAGTTCTTCAAAAAAGTATTTTATATTTTTGATTAGCCGTCAACTGTCTCGAGAAAGGCGGTTACGGTCTCTGTATCTGCAACATTGCGCAGTCAATGGAATAATCTCAAGCACAATACCAGATGTTTTGTATTATACTATATCAATAGATAAGATTGGAACAACACAAAAACTGTCAACAAATCGCAATAAAAAAAAAAAAGAAAGAAAATACCATAAAATCAAAAAAATACGCAGGACGCGTTTCGAAGTGGAAAAAATTACAGCACTTCATCAACCACTATAATCACATGTCCATAAGGGCGCAAGATCAGAAATGATCAGAAAGGGGAAATGAGGATAGCGTCCAAAGAATGCGACAGATGGCGCTAGTTGTGAGGTTAACACCGATCACAGAGTGTGGTATCATGGATCACTTTCACAGATTCCTCGGTGATTGTTGTTTACCCTTCATCTGCGCCACATGCCGCACTCTTTGTAAGCTTTCCTCTTTCCTCTGAGTTTTTCCAGTTTGTTTGTGACCTTGTCCAATTACGGACAAGTGTTTATAGTGACTGATGACCGGCAGTCATATTTTCCATCTCAAAATGCGTCCTGTGAATAGTTTTGATATTTAGGTGATTTATAAAAAGTTTTTTTCCTCTGTGATTGGTGTTTTCCTTACAGCTAGCGCCACTTGTCGCATGCTTTGAAAGCTCCCCTCTATCACTTTTCTGTTCGTTCGTCACGTTATCAAATTACGGACACTTATATTCAGTGGCTGATGACGGACTGTTATATTTCCCAGTTCGAAACGCGTCCCGTGAATTGTTTTGTTTTTATGGTAATTTATACAAAGATTTATTATTTTGATATCTACAGTAATATTTTTAAGTGAACTACTTTGCATTACGGTTTGAATAGGGAATCCGACGAAAATGGGGAGATGCACTGAATTAGTAAATAATTTCTCTGACAAACCATAACATATAAATTGGAATGATACTAGCTTATATCAATTTTTATCCAGAAGATCATTTTAAATATGTACACGAACACATTTCACACAGTTTTTACAAGTTTCAAATATACTTTTTTTTCAATTGCCAATATATTTTTAAGTTTAAATATTAAATTGTGTCTTCCCACAAAGTTCCGAAACTAAAAATTCAGAAGTCTGGTGCCCACTATACAATCCGTCCGCTCAGATGCGTCTATAATTTGTCCGATTGCGTACTAAAGCGTCAAAATTGGGTAATTTTGGGTCTTGACCCCCTTGTATATTGCACTTTATTATCTATATATATATTACGCTAACGTACGTGGCACAGAAATCGCGATTATTTGTTATTGTCTAATGGCAACGCCCGAGAAACGTATCTCATTGGTTATGGTGAAAAGTCCTTTGGCAGGATTTAGGGCGATCGGGTTTATTTACATTTCGCCGTAGAGGAAAGAGCTCCCTCTTTCGCTGCAATTATAGAGCTTCAAAATATCATTTGAAATGCCCGTAAAAGATTTCGGCGAACGCTTAAAAGTGAAGAAGAAGCCGAATTAAGAACAGAAAATCGAAATAGATTGAATCGGAAATAAAGTTAAACACAGAGCATAAGCGATCGCTAAAATAGGTTTAATAACCGCAGAGTGCACGCGTTGCTTCTGAAATCCAAATTATTGGTTTAAACGTTCCGGGGGGGCATAACTGTGGAACTTTGAGTAAAACGTGCAATTTCTGCAAAGCACTATATTGGAAATGCGAATTAATCAGCTGCAAGAAATTTAAAAATGCTGTCATGACGTTAAGTAATTTTGTTTACCCCCTCTGTACGGATCTGCGATACGAATTTCAGGTTCATTTAAGAATATTATTACGGGCCCACCAGAAGTAAGATACAATAAAACCCGCTTAGACGGAAACGACCAGTGATAAATTCCGTTTTATGCAGGTTATTTAAATTGAACAAAGTATAATAACATTTTTGGGCAGAGAGGGAAGCTGGATCTTTTTTTTTTTTTGTTTATTGCAGGATTCCATTAGAAATAGGCTTTACTCTATTAGAAAATAAATTTTCTGGGTGGTACTTTTTAAACGATTCTATATAGTAATATTTGCTTACAATTTTATTATTTTCTTTTCAATTATTACAGTTTATGTTGTATTTGTAATTGCTTTTTCATCCAAAGATTTTAAATAAAAAAATTATTGAAAATATAATTAAATTTTAATTGAATTCATCAATTAATTTGGAATAAAAAGAGCATGGGACATATAAAAATGAAAAACTTAACCTGTGAATTTACACAACTTTGGAACTGAACAAGAGTCGGGCTTTGGTAATCACCCCCCCCACCCCCCCACTCCCCTCTGTACGCACCTGCGATAAAAATTTCAGATTCATTTAAGAATATTATTAAGGCCCGGGCAACGCCGGGCGGGTCAGCTAGTTATTATATGTTTATCTAATAACTATAATCTATCATTGCACAAAGGTTCGCCGTATTCTGTGGCCCCCGACTTCGGGTCCTCTCCTTGTCACTTTTATAAACGTAGTATCCAGTTGAATTACTAAAACAAATTTTTATAATAATTTGTATTATTATTATTATTTTGAATAATATTATACTCCTTGAATAACCGAATATTCATTATAGAATGGAAAAATGAGACGCTCAGTCGTGTCAAAGTCGTAGCTGCCATTTTTAACCTTTTTTTTCTTAAAATTTATTAGATACTGCGACTATATTTAATAGCAGATATTGAAAATTAAATAAGGAAAAATGTACTATTAAAATTTAGTAGCAAGAAGAAAGCTTAAAATGTTGGTTGTTACGCAAAGAACATTTTAAAAGAGCGTGGCTGAAAAAAATTGTTACAACGTGGCTTCAAACAAGATAAGCGTAACTGATTTTAAAATAATTGAATTCTACATTTTTATTTTTTAATTCAAAACATCATAAGTATTTTGATTATTCTAAACAATAAAGATCGATATTTTGAAGTTTAATTTCGGATTTGAATATTTGCTGCATCCTTAAAATAAATTGTTCACATTAGGAACAACAACACATAAAATGTCGATGAATTATATTATGCTATATTATTTTTTTTATTATTCTGAACACTCATCATGCACGACATGGGCAGATTCCAATAAAAAGAGAGTGGAACCAAAATTTGACAGCATCAATTAAAGTGTTATAAAATCAATTATAACTATCAATCATATTCAGTACGTATATTATAGAAACGGTAGAACGTATGTATATAATGTAACATATCCCACCTAATTTAAATAATATTCGCACCAGAAACTTATAACTAAATCTTATATTTTTAACTTTGGGAGGGAAATTGGAAAATTGCTTTTCCTTATTTAAAAATAACATTTTTCGATATTCCGGTGAGAATTCAAAATTACATAGTCCTTATTGCTTGCCCTCAAAGGGTTAATATGATAATATCATATGGCTACACTTTTAGATTGTTTTATCAATTTATTTATGTGTTTGTAAAATTATAATGTTCTTATATACTTTCAAGCAAACAATAATTGTTCTCACTTAAGGGAAAAAAAAAATAAAACTCACATAACAACTATGTTTAATGTCAATAAGTGAGAAATTGTTAGGTAACATCGTCAAGTCGCATAAAACATATCTTTCTACTGATAAGATTAGAAAGTTGAAAGGCAACACCTTTAAAGCCCATAAAGCACATCTGGGTCCCGTAAGATTAGAAAATATAAAGTATGAAATTGTTGATCAGTGATAAATTTCCGAAATTGTTAAATCACTGTACTGATACGCGCCACATAAATACGCTAATAAACACAAAATATTTAACCATCACCAATGATAGATTTTATAATCATATAAATATTTACTATGATAAATATATATTAGTGATTAAAACCAAATAAGTTTTGCATGGAGGGTTACGCAAAATAATGTATTTTCTTTGTGTTAATAAAGTATTTAAACATAATTCTATTTAAAAATCTTGTAAATGTATTTCCATAAAACAAATATTTATTTCTTTTTAAATTGAAGAAAAAATAAGTAAATTATTCAACCAGGTAATAAAAAGTATTTTTCTGTGTTGAAAAATTAAGCACAGTTTATAGTTTTACATTTTTTTGAATTATTAATCTGTTGAATTATTAATTTCTAATTGATTCAATGTATCGGAGCTTTAAGTACTGAAATGTATATAAGTTATTATTTAATTTTAAATTATTTAGTTATCAATTCCCATATCATGTAAAAAAATGATGTATTATTAGGAAGGCTTAAATAAATATACTCGTATTGATTGGTAAATTTATTGAAAGTATAATAGAATAAGTATGTTTTGATCGTACGTTACAAAAAATACCTAACAACAACTTCCTACTAGATAAAGTGATTGCGAAGTAACGAATGGTTATATAAGGGATAGTCAGTTCTCAACTGAAATATGGATATGGCGCGTATTTTTTAATTACATAATTTCTCTTAAGTAACCCCCATTTCCTTACTTTACTGTGATCCGTGTAATGTGACTTCATATGATATCCTTAAGCATGCATACAGATATTTTTTTTTTATTCAGTCTACGTTGAGTATTATACCAGAGTTTTTTTTATTATGTTGATTCATTTAGAGACTTTATAAGTATTATAAAATCACCACAGGTATGTTCTGTCACTCTGATTGCACAATAAACGTAGGATGTTTTGATAACTTTGTCACCTATGCTTTGCTTTCAATATATATATATATATATTATATTAAATAAATTATGTTACTGAATGTGTTATTTTTGCAATATTTTCGGAAACGAATGTTTATTGTGGGTTCATCGGCATTTATATTAAAACAGTTTTGTTAAAAAATATTTTAAAAATAATTGACATCGATGTTTCAATTTACAATTTTCAATTAAAATTTATTTTCACAAATATGTTTTCTTAAACTTTATATAGAAAAGATTTAATTTGCGCAAAATTATGAAAGCAAGATGTTTTTGCGTTTTATAACTAATCACTTACACAACAGTTTCGTTCACATAAACACACCAAAGTGGACTGTAAACACGAATTTATTATAACACTAAGTATATGCGAGCCAACAGCGGCTTACTACATTCCATCATTTTTCACATTCTACAACAACACTAATCAAACAGAATAAACACAGAGTGTTGCCACATGCGGAAAAAAAGAACAATCTTCCACTTTTGATCAATATTTTCCGGCACTGGGTCATCCCATGATAATTGTAATTTCCACAGTTCTTGAAGGATCATTTTAGTTAGAATTACAAAAGGTGCAATCCATCCCAATGGATCAAAAAGCGTTGATACAAATGACAGAATAAATGTTTTAGTAGGGACACTTTGAGAATCTATATCACTGAAATTACATTGGAACATATCATTATCAGGATGCCATTCCACTCCTAGAATTTTTATTGCTTTATTGTCCACTACACTATGTATATTATCATTAATTGTGTTTGCTAACCCAGCGTTTTTCAATAGTTATGGTTCATTTGTGGACCATTTATGTAACTCAAACCCACCTTTTTTAGCATTTTCTGCAATTCATATATCAATTCAGTACTCTCCTGACTATTCTCAACACCAGTTAAAACATCATCAACATAAAAATCTCTTAAAACTATAGTCTTTGCTTTTGGGAAATTAAGACCCTCATCAATTGCTAACTGACTCAAAGCTTTTGTTGCAAGATATGGAGCAGCAGCAGTTCCATACGTGACAGTGTTTAAGCGAAAAACTTGTATTTGTTGTATCTCTCCATAATATTCTCTGAAAATCCCTATCTTTGTCATGAATTTTTGCCAGCCTATACATCATTCTTACATCAGCTGTGATTGCAATATTATGAAATCTAAACCTTAATAAAATGCAAATTAAATCATCTTGTGTTTTGAGACCTGCCATTAGAGTGTCGTTTAAAGATAAATCTGTTGCTGTTTTAGCACTCCCATCAAAAACTACTCTTAATTTGGTGATTAAACTAGAACTATTCAAGACGAAGTGATGTGGGGTGTAATAATGTTTATTCTCTAATTCATGATCTGTATTTGAAACAAGGTCCATGTGGCCCAGAGATAAATATTCTCTCATAAATTGAACATATTGGTTGTAAATTTCTGGCATGGATGTTAATCTTTTCTCAAGATAAAGAAACCTTCTATGTGCCATTTGGCGAGAATCACATAAATTATCTCGATCCTGTTTAAACGGTAATGCAACTGAGTAGCGGTCTGTTTTTTCTCTGAAATGAAAACTCTCAAAATGCCTTTCACAAAGTTTTTCTTTAACTGTTAAAGGTTGCACATTTGGAATTTTTTCTAATTCCCAGAATGAAATTACTAACTCGTCCTCAGTTTTTGTACTTAAATGATTTACACATACTGGATCAGTTTCCAGCGTTTCAAATTTTGTAGTACCCGAAATTATCCACCCAAGTCTCAAATTTAATGCAAATGGAAGGTTAGGTTCACGTTTATCAATTTCTGCAGTCTTTAAATGCATAAATACATTTACACCAAATAGAATGCCATTTTTTGTGATTTGAAAAACAGTGGATCAGCTAACATTAAATCATTGAAATTCTTGCAAATGATTGAAGGTAAAGGCACGTAGGGAATATTATCTGTCACCTTATCCATCACAAATGCTGATGTTGATAATCTAAGATCATTTTTGAAGTGAGAAGTGAATAATAAATCAACTTCTTCATTATTCACAGTATTAAATGTTCCAAACATTACACAGATTTAGAACTATCTTTGACCTTTAATCCTAATTTATTTACACATTCTTGTGAAATAAATGACCTCTGAGAGCCAGTATCACATAAACATCTGCATTTTACAAACTCTTGTTTAGAATTTTTAACTTTTACTCATGCGGTAAACAACAAGATATGGCTCTTTTGTTTACAATTTTCGTTTGACTCATAATGAGAGACACAGACTGTAGACGAAACATTTTCACTTGCTGACTCAACTTTTTTAGGGATAAATTCTTGTGCGTGTGGAGACATACTATTTGACTGATTCTTATTCCTTGAATAATTTACCATGTTCAAAATACTATGATGTTTTTTAAAGCAACGATGGCACGTATGTAGACTCTTACATTTATGAGGAAATGCATATTATATAAGCAATTGAAACAATAATGAATACGTTTTACGAAAACTATTAGTTGTTGAACAGGTAAATTAAGAAATTTTGAGCACTTAGCTAAACTATGGTCTTCCTTACAATAACCACAACCTAACGTAGCTACAAAAGCATTACTCTTATTCGGAACTACAGATTTAGGTACCTTATTTACCACTAGCTTGCTATTTTGAAGAGTTCTTGCGTAATTCTTAAGAAATTCGATTAAGATTTTTAGTTTCGGAATTTCCCCGTTTTTAAGCTGACGTTCCCACCACAATTTTGTAGAAGGATCCATTTTTTGAAAAATTAAATAAGTCATTAATGTATCACCAAATTTGTCAATGGTTTGGTTCAATACTTCTAATGAGCAAATGACTTCATTAATGTTGTGAACTAGATTTAAAATAGCAATAGCTGATTCTGTTTGAATAGTTGGTAAACTTAAAAATCGTTCAATATATGCAAATATTTGTTCTCGCTTATTTGAATATCTTTCGTCTAATAGATTCCACGCAATCTCAAAATTAGAATTCGAAATTTGAATAGACTGAATGACGCGATAAGCTTCACCTTTCAACGAAGCCTTCAAATACTGTAATTTTTGAGCATTAGATATACTTGTATTGCTGTTCACGCATGCATTAAAAAGATCCTTAAATGATGTCCATTCTGTTATATTACCTCTAAAAGTACGTAATGATAGCCTAGGTAATTTAATATTCTCAAACACGTTTTCTGAAATTACACTATCAGATTTAATCTTATTTAACTCAGCATTTTATATTTTCAATATTTTTTCACCCTTAAATTTCCACAAATCAATTTTATCTGAGATTTCCTGTACGCTATCTATCTCACTTTCTAATTGTTTAGATTCTGTAATTAAAACTTCAATTTCCGTATCAAGTTTTTTTAGATCCGTTTCTTTCTGTTTTAACAATTCAATATTTTCTTCTAATTCTATTACATTAATGTCATCACTTTCGGTTACACTTTCGATTTTCTTAATGTAATTTATTATACTTCTATTTAGAGCAGTTGTTTTTGTTTTTAAAGACACCAGTTCACTCCTTTTTGCTTAAATGAAGCCCAAAACTAGTTCTAAAATATCTAATTTGTATACTTTCAAAATAATTCTACACTTATAACGCAAATTCTTTTTAGACATGAAATAGAATGTTCAAAGTTAACTTACCTCACAACCTGAGGTAATTTTTTCATCACAGTCGACATCACACGGCAGTTCATAAATTGTTCGATTGTACTCTTTTATTTTTCACTAGCGCTCCGGCTAGACTTGTACCAACAAATGTGTTTGCGTTTTTTAACTAATCACTTATACAACTGTTTCGTTCACATAAACACACAAAAGTGGACTGTAAACACGAATTTATTATAACACTAAATATATGCGAGCCAACAGCGGCTTACTACATTCCATCATTTTTCACATTCTACAACATCACGAATCAAATCAGAATAAACACAGAGTGTTGCCACATGCGGAAAAAAAGAACAAGAAACTTACATGGATTCGGAGCACACGAAACCACGAAATATGCAGCAGATGACACTTACATAAACACAAGATATATATGCGATCAAAGGTAAATTGAGAGAGGCATTTTAAACTTACTTTCGAGTATAACGTACTTTACAATATATATATACAGCAACATGGTAACCTAAAAAACATTTTCCATAGAAAATTACAATCGACACGTGTTTCACTACACTGATTTGATTAATTATATTAAATACCTCAATTAAAAAAAAATATTATAATTTTGGTATTCATTGTGCGGAACTGCAGTGTAATTTTCTTTCTCTTTCATTTTTAACGTTCATCCGATTAAAAATGCATTGTTACGTCTATAAAACTGAATCTTTTAAAGTTAAATAAAGAAATTCAGCTTGTGTTGAAATAAATATATTACGGAAATAGTATTTATCTCTATTTTTTTCGTAAAACATAACTTTTATTTATCTTTTTAAGACTATTTCAAAATGTTTAGTTTTAAACTTAATGTAAACTAAATGAAGCTCTAAGAAGAATTAAATTCTAGTAACATATGTGGTTGTGTAATATAACAGCTCATTCCGTTAGAATTTTATACATTGAATGTGAATTTATTACATTTTATTCTAACACGATTAACATCTTCTGCACGTACAAATACGTTAATGCCGTACCTTTATCTCAGGTAACTACACAACAACATGAAAATGTAGCTTGCAGTTGCATTGGTTCTCATTCGTTTTATTGAAAGCTTGCTGAGTTTATTCAACTGTTAGTTAAGCTGGTGTCGACTTCATTCTTATGCGCGTCGGCATTTATGGAATAAACGAAAGAATGCTGTCTAAACGTTCCATTTCTAAATGTAGAGGTAATCGCGCAAAAGGTTCATTATAGAATTGGATGCATTTTTAAGTTTGAAATTCTGTGGCTCTGATTTTTCTGAGAATTCATGAGTCACTAAAAAAAAAGTTATGCGTAACACTGAACGAAATGCATTCTCCAAAATACAGTAAAAAGAATAAATGTTGCTCATTTTCAGATATATATGGATCTATATAATTAAATTTAACTAAGAATTTTATAAACTATGGAACTGCATAGATGTTCTTCTTGGGAAAAAAGTTCAGAATTTTATCATTTTCAAAACAATTTAAACCACATGTGTTTCTATATTATTTTTTTTTCTTTTAATAAATATTTTTTAATCATTATAAAAATTATATTTTTAAAAATTTTAAAGATAATGTTGCCAATATTGCAAACAAAGTTTATTTCTTCATTTTCAGTGTGAAACAAGCTGATTTTCAAAGTAAAAATTTTTATCAAGATATATTGAGGGCATGGAGCAAGAGAATTAGACAGAAATGACCGAAGTTATAACAGTTTCTAACTATACCGGACATTGTATAGAGCGATAAAATGACAGTGGTAATAATTATTTACTTATTCAATGTGCAAAGATGCATGATAATTATGCTATTAAATTTGTTTCATATTCAAACAACTATAAAAATTTCAAGTGTATTTTTTGACGAGCGTAATTAAATAATTGTTATTCATATTTCAAAAGATATATTAATGTACTCCAGCGTAAACCTGAGTGAATAAAAATATGCTTCATTTTTTTTTTTCATGAAAAAAGCAAAACTAGAAGCACCTTACTTTAAGTTTTAAACATAATTTTAAAAGGATAAATTTAAAGACTAAATTATTCCGAATAAAACCACTGCTTTTGTAGCATTGCAGGCGACTCCTTGTGAAATACCAACATTGAAAATCAATTTATCAAATGTTACTCAAGTATATCTTTAAAGCCTTCCGCACATATAAACACGTTAATGACATTCTTTTATTTCGTGGAACTGCGCAATAACGTGAAAATGAAGATTGCAGGTGTGTTAGTTCCTATTTGCTCTGGTGAATGCTTGCTGAATATAGCTAATCATAAGTTAAACGGATGACGGCTTCATTTGAATGAGCCTCGGCATTTTTAGAATAAAAGAAATAATGTTGTTTAGATATTCTATATATCAATAAATTTATTCCATATACAAACCAGTAAACCAAATTCAAATGTATTTTAGACGCATATAATTGAATAATTCTTATTCATATCTCAAAAAATACGCTATGAGCTACAATGTTCAAACAAATTGGAGAATAATGTTCTTCCTTTTTCAGTAACATAAACAAAAATTTCTAAGTTTAATGCTTAAATTTTAAACGTAATTTAAATTGTATAAATTTAAAGGAGAAATTACGGCGACAAAAATTCCTCCTTTTATAGCAGGGCAGGGGGTTGCTTGAGAAATCATTACATTGCAAATTAATTTATTACATTTTACCTCAAACATGTATCTAAGTGCTTCTGCAGATACAAACACGTTAATGACATTTTTTTATTGCCTCTAACTGTGCAACTACGTGAAAGTGGAGATTGCAGATGTGTTTGTTCCCGTTAGTGCTCATGAATGCTTGCGGTGTTTAGCCAATCATTAGTGAAACGAATGCCGTCTTCATTCGTATGCACCTCGGCATTTTTAGAATAAAAGAAATCATGTTGTTTAAAGGTTAAATTTCTAAATAGAGAAATAAGCGGGTAAACAGTTTTTTTTTTTTTTTTTTTTTTTTTTTTTTTTTTTTTTTATAATGGAATTTGAAACATTTATAACTCAGAAATTCTCTGGCTTCTCTGACAAATAATCAGTGATTAATAAAACGTACGCATATTGCTGAAGAAATTAATTCAAAATAAGTGCTGCTCATTTGCAAAGATATATAGATCTAAGAATTTTTTATTCACAATTTGATAATATACCCATAGGACTGCATACGATTTTTTACTTGAAAAAGATTCAGATGTTTATCTTTTAAAAATTGTTCTACATCATATGCGTTTCGTATTAGTTTTCTTTCTTAAGCAAGCTCAAATTTATAAATTTGACACTTTTAAACAGAGTTAAAAAGTGCATATGAATTCGGTTTGTGTGGACGTTTTTCTGTCTGTCCCTGCTTTAACTCGCGTAAATATAGTCCGATTACCATGAAATTTATACATGTTATTGGGGTTTACTATAGAATGCATGGTATTGAAAATGATGTGTGCAGCATTTACAGTTCATCTATAGAAACACTCAAAATATTCCGTTACATTGTGGTCTATGGGTAAAAATTGTTTGCGGTGTAGTTGGATGATAATACACTATTTTAAACATATTGAAATTGATATATATCATTGATGTCAACCACAATGTTCTTATTATAGAATATGGTGAGCACAAAATGCATGATTCAATTACAGGGATACACAAAATTATTTGTCTACAGAAGATAATGAACAATAATTGAAGTATGGAACCTACGAACATTTATTGTGCCTACGAACAATAATTGTTGGAATTGCGTTTTTTAATTTAGTAATTATTTAAATATTACTTGGTTTTTATGAATTCTATGGATCATATACAAGGCCGCACAAAATTTTCAGCTGTGCTATACGTTTTACTGAACTAAATTTTTGAATACTGTATAGTGTACATACATACATAAAGATGATATACAGGGCTGTGCATAAAAAAGTTTTTTTTTTCTCGACTATTCATGGTAACAGCTGAAGTTAGGTTATCAAATACCTAATGGTTATGTGTTTTCCAAATTGTTCATTTTCACATCATCTTTCACCGTATTAAACTGCGAAGTTTTATTATAGTATTGTGAATGTGTTGGAATGCGTTACATAATCTATGTTTTACGCATGAATTTTCCGTTCTTGTTCATATTAAGTTTCTTTGAAATATTTTTAAATATTTGCTACCCTACTACAAACAATGGGTTTTAAGAGTCATTTTCTGTAGGAAACATAATAATATCAATTTTATATTAAGCTGCAACGTGGTCATAGAGGCATAAAAAATAGCCAGAATGAAATGGATCCATAATTGTTTTGGGAGTGGAAATATATTTCATTTACTCATTGAGTGTAAATCACCATCAATCAGGTCATTATCATTATACAAATAAATATGATTACTTTGATTTATATGATAGTTTTATTATGATTCGATATTAAAACCACTAAAACAAAATTCAAATGTATTTTTAGACATACATAATTAAATAATTTTTATTCATTTATCAAAATATATGCTAAAATGTATACCTAAATTGGAGAATAGAGTTCTTTTCCTCTTAAGTAAAAGCAACAAAATTTTGTAAGATCTTTACTTAAATTTTACACATTTATAATATGAATAAATTTACAGAGGAAATTATTTCGATTAGACTTCTGCTTTTATGGTCTAGAAAGCGATAACTTCCGAAAACCTTACATTGAAAAGGAATTTATTACATTTTATTACAAACATGTTAATGACATCCCTTTATTGCCTCCAACTGTGCAACAACGTGAAAATGGAGATTCCAGATGTGTTATTTCCCATTCGTGTTCTTGAATGCTTGCAGAGTTTAGTCAATCATTATTTAAACAGGTGCCGGCTTTATTCGAATGCACCTGGGCCTTTCTCTAATAAAAGAAATAATGTTGTTTAAACGTTTCAACTCAAGACTAGAGAAAGAATCATGCAAAAAGTTTTTTTTTTTTTTTTTTTTTTTTTTTTTTTTTTTTTTTTTTATCGGATGCATTTATAACTTTGAGAATTAATGACTAATTAAAAATAATTTATGTATAAAGCTCGTATAACTCTGAACATTCTTCACGTTAATTGCATTCGTGATGCTGTACAATATACAGGGTGGCCCCGAAATCCTTGACACATTTTTCAATTCAAGAAAAATTTAAAAAATTGTCATACAGGGGTGCGGTTGGGTCTAAAGTGCTTCTCAGGATGAAAATTTTTTTTCAAGAAAATGAAAAATAATTAGTTCCAATTTCGATCTTTTATGGCGGCACTTGTTTGTATGTTAGGTTTTAATCTCTTGAAACAAGCTTTTTTCTAATTTTCAGAATAAATTTTACGCTGTAACGCATAAATGACGGCTCCCAGTGAACCCAATGTGTATGTTTTAGCTGTGACTGAAATTGAAGTACTGAAGACAAGAATCAACCATGTGATTTAGTCCAGACAATAGGGAATTTTACCTAGCAAAATTAATGGTAGTTCTGGAAATCGGCCTACTTTATGTTTTTTGTGTCGCTGAATCCGAATTTTAACTTACCCCCCAAATTCCCCCCCCCCAGAACACACCCCCCCCCACACACACACAAATAGTTGTTTTTAACGTAAATTTCTTATGGTTTTAGGGGAAAAGCATTTCGAAATTCAGAAATTAGACAAAATTTGCAACAAATAGGATGCATGACATTATGACGTAGGATAAACGGGGAGAGAACTTTGGAGCATTCCCCGCGCGCTTTTCTCAAAAACCATTTTTTTTTCAAAAAATCAATTTTTAGGGGGGTTGCCGGGTGAAATTTTGGTGGGAAGTTACAAATTCGGATTCAGCGACCCAAAAAACATAAAGTAATTCGAAATCCAGAACTAGTATTAATTTTGCTAGGTAAAAACCCCTATTGCCTGGACTTCATCAGTGCATGTTCCGAGGCAGCCCCTCTCACCCCGTTCATCCTACGCCATAATGTCCTATATCCTATTTGTTGCATATTTTGTCTAGTTTCTGAATTCCGTAATGCTTTTTCCCTAAAACAATAAGAAATTTAAGTTAAAAACAACTATTTTTGGCGGGTTTTCGGGGGGGGGGGGGAGTTAAAAATTCGGATTCAGCGAAACAAATAACTTAAATTAAACCTTATAGAGATAGTTCGGAGGGGAGATGGGAGGGCGAATGTAGCCATGTGAGTGGTTAAGTGGAATTGCGCAACTTAGTTCACGCAGCATTGGACGCATGTTCCGAGGCAGATCCCCCTACTTCTTCATCCTAAGTCTTAATGTCATGTATCTAATTTGTTGCAAATTTTGTCTACTTTCTGAATTTCTAGATACTTTTCCCTAAAACAATAAAAAAATGATTTTTTTAATAAAAACCTTCTTTTCGGGGAATTTTACCAAAATTTGGAGGGTTGCCGGGGGAAATTTTGTTGAGAAGTTAAAAATTCGGATTCAGCGACCCTAAAAACATATAGTAAGCCTTTTTCCAGAACTACCATGAATTTTGTTAGGTTGAGCCCCTATACAGTCTCTATTGCCTGGACTATAAGCAATGCTAGCGAACACGTGAATTGAACTG
The DNA here is from genome assembly GCA_963932465.1 of Maratus speciosus. Classification (NCBI taxonomy): domain Eukaryota; kingdom Metazoa; phylum Arthropoda; class Arachnida; order Araneae; family Salticidae; genus Maratus; species Maratus speciosus. The sequence continues at coordinate 372,312,654 of OZ010788.1, read as the reverse complement.
GAGCTCCGTATGAATGTGGCTCGAACTACAAAAAGTGCACTCACTGAACTATGCTCTATGGACTACACAAATTATTACTCTTTAACCGAATCTGACAAAATAAAATGATCTGTAACTGATTGTCTTGAGTTTTTACTGTTTCTTTCTGATTTATTTAATGTGCAGTGCTATCTTTGGGCTAAGATGGAAACTATTTTTTAATTTTCTTGAAAAAAACTTTTCATCGTGAGAAGCATTTTACTCTAAACCACATTCCTGTACGACAATTATTTGATTTTTTATTGAATTTGAAAATGTGTCCAGGACATTTGGAACACCATGTATTTTAATAAATTTTAATTCATACGGTTATTAATTATGCGCCCAATCGGATATATATATATATATATATATTTACTTGAGAAAAATCCAAATGTTTATAATTAAAAACTTCATAATGCCATACATATTAAAAATGTTCCTGTTTTTCTCCTTAATTAAATTAATTTTAATTTTTATAAGCTCTTTATAATCCATTTTAAAATAAATAGTTTGAAAAATAAATGTTACAAAAAATTTCTATTTTCTACTATCTTTACAAGAAGAAAGTATTGGATTCGTCAAAATTCGGTTTTTGAAGGATTTACAAGTTTTATTTGCCATAGATACAGAAAAATATGTTTTTACAAAATGTCTGTCTGCCTGTATGCAACACTAATTTTGTAGGAAATTTATACGAAGAACTAATGCACGAAATTTAATAAAATTTTGGATTGAATTAGTCCCCGATATAAATTGGTGCTCATTAGTTTTTGGTGTATATCGCCTAAGAAGTGGTGCTGTTATGCTGCCTTTTTCACAGTTACCACAATAGCTATATCTCAGGAAGTAATGCACGGATTTTCATGAAACTTCAGATTCAGTTAGACGTTGATAAAATTTGGTGCTGACTAGTTTTTGGTTTAAACCGGCTTAGAGGTGGTGCTTCTATGGTACCTTTTTCACAGTTTCCGCATCTCAAAAACTAATGCACGAATTTGAATAAGACTTCAGATTCACTTCGTCCCCGATATAAAGTGGTGCTGATTACGTTTTGGTGTTAAATGCCAAATAGGTGGTGCTGCTATGATGCATTATTCATGATTTCCGCAATTGCATTATCTCAAGAACTAATGCACAACCTTTCATCGAAGTGCAGATTCAGTTAGACGTTGAAATATGTTGTTTATTACGCTTTGATGTAAATCGCGCAAAAGGTGGCGTAGCATTTTTCTCGTTTTCCGTAATTGTTTTATATAAAGAACTAATGCAGGGATTTTCATTACTCTGCAGATTCAGTTAAACATTGACATAATTTGTTGATGAGGTTTTGGATTGAATCTCCCAACGGGTGCACCTACTATGTTGCATTTGTCAGGATTTACACAATTTTAATGATACTCATATCTTACGCACTAAAGCACGAATTTCATCAAACGTCATATTTTGTTTGACCTTGGCGAAAGATAATGTTGAATAGCTTTTCGTGTAAATCACATAACAGGTAACGCTTTTATGCTGCATTTTTCACAATTTTCGAGGGAAACTATATCTCAAACACTAAGCCACGGATGTTAATCAAACATCATATTCTGTTACACTTTTAAATAAATATAACTTTATTTGGCTTGCGTGTATAATGTATATTGCTTGCTTGATGCTGCTTGAGGTAAATGCTTGAGGGGACAGGTGTCGCTTATGCTCTTTGGGCTGGTAATTTTTGGTGCAGACATCTAAGAGGTGTATGCCGAAATTCAATTATTTGTTTGAAAGATGGGATGCTTATATATATTTTTTAAATGCACACAATTCAATTAACCGAAATATTTAGATTTTTCATGACGGGAATAAGGGTATATAATCACTTCGTGTTTTCACTGTGATAGCGATTTTTGAAGTACTAACATGTATCAGAAAGTTTTGGAATTGCCACATCGGACTGTTTTTTTTTTTTTTTTTTTTTTTTTTTTTTTTTTTTTTCTTAAACGAAATTATAATTTGTTTGTAACTAATAAAATGAAAATATGCTAATGCATGTGTTATTGTATTATGGCTTACTATGTCGCCACTTAACGGAAAAACAACTAGCCAATATATTTTTAACCTTTTGATTACGCGCTGGCACTGGGTACTAATATTAGATTCACTTGTACCATAATTTACAAAAATATTTATTTATGGTAGATTTCTCTAGAAAGTCTCCTAGTATATCGTAGTATGACAGAGTTTATTTTTCAAATAGTTGTGCTAATAAAATAGAAGTATCTGTAACACATATATCCCAACCCAGTAATTAAAGGATTAAAAATACATAAACAGCGGAATTAACGCAGTGATAATTTTATTTTATGTTTATGATATATAACTGTCATATAGATATCACACATGTAACTTTGAAATTTATATACATGCAACTTTTTTGAAAAAGAAAACAGGAATTCTTGGCAATGGACAGAAAACAAAAAAAGGAAAATTATAATGATAGTTTGAAAATTATAGATATTAGAACAATGTGGTTTTCCCAAAAAATCTGCAGGACATCATGGATATTTTTTATATCTTTATTTTGGCTAAATTTATTTTGCTTGAATACATTTTGTACCGAAATTTAGTGTTCTAAGAATTCTGAGGCTTATGTCTTTCGACATTTAAATCATTTAGCATAGGATTATAGGAGAAACATTTTTAGATGCTGTTAGAATATAGGGCCATATCATGGCAATTAACTTTAATGGCACAATGGACATTCGTGTTTAAAACTAAGAGCGATAACTGTATAAACTATTGACTCAAATGAATAATCGTGTTAAATAATTTGAAGAAGGTTGACCAAAGACATTTCCCGTTTGTTGTATCTGTATTAAAAAAATAACTTTTTAACCAAAGGATTTCAAATTTAGTTTCAAATTTCGCCAGTACATGCCAAAAAATCTAAATTATCACTAATGTTCCAGACATATATAGTCATGTTTATTAGGCAAGTTTAATGACTCGTAAAATATTATTTATAAAATCCAAAATTCTAGACGCACAACCTCTCGTCTGAAGGTATGCGTTACAAAGATCTTCTACTCTATTAACTATTACATTTCATTATAGTAAAAATAATATATACCGCTCTCTCTATCTCTCTCTCTCTCTTTATATATATATATATATATATATATATGTGTGTGTGTGTGTGTATGTATACACTGCACAAAAAATTAGTGGAGCAAGCAAAAAAATGAAGAAAACAGTGCAAGACAGTCATGTATGGGCATAAAATGTATAGTACACGCGTATCAATGCGCAATACAGAAAAAAAGAAGCAAAAAATGTAAGGGAGTTTTTATTCTTTTAAAAGATGGAAAGAATATGAAAAGATGATTTAAGGCAACAATTTGGTTTCATGTAAATAATAAAATAAAATTATTGTTTAGAAATGATGCAATATTTTTAATATTGCGGTGGTCTCGTCGAACAGCTAAGACTGCTGCACACCTGTTTTCCATGGATGCGATAAGGTTATCGATAAGATTTTGGGGAATACTGATCCGCTGCTCAAGAATTGAAATCTCCATGTCCCGGACAGTAAAAGGAAGCCTTGATCTCGCAGCAATGCGTCGTCTGTGTATGTCTCAAACATGTTCGATCGGATTTAGGTCAGGAGAGATTGCTGGTCATTTCGTACGCTGTATTGTTTTAGATTAAAGCATGTTCTCCACAAGTCGAACAGTATGAAGACTTGCAGTATCATGCATGAAAAAAAAAGAAATCACCAATTGTTGCAACATAAAATACGACACTAGGTCTCAGTATCTTGTCTGTATGATTTCGGACAACCAAAGTGCCATTCCGAATGATATGCAGGCCCGTACGACAATCTGTCCTGATTCAAGCCACAGCTGCATCAACCCACGTCGTCTGTAATGCGATATTTTGAAAACGCATGTGGGGATACTTTGCGTGCCTCTTTCTCTCCATGCCAAAACACATCAGACGTCACATGCAGACTGAATCGGGACTCGTCTGTAAACATAATTTGACTCCAACAACGCTTCCTCCAAACTCGATGCTCAGTTGTCCACTTTCTTTGGGCTGCACAGTTGCTTCAGATCAACGGAATATAGACCATTGGCTTACGTGCATAGAGACCAATCTGATGAAACCTATTTAGGAATGTTTGGCTGGACACCTGTGGCCAAGAACAACTGTGTATAAAGCAGAGTAGCATTGCCTGATCCGTCTCGACCAGCTGTTAAAAGGATATATCAGCAGGATATATCAGTCATCAGTTTCTTTGTTAGCAGATGACCGACCTTGACCTTTTCGATGTCTATCATTCCATGTGTCTTGGAATCCATTCCAGAGCCTTACATTGACACTTCTTGTGACGCCAACAGCGTCCGCTACACTTCATTGTGTTTCCCCGGATTCAACTTTCCCGATAACACGCCAAGTCATGGATTACGTTACATCACATCGTTGTGACATTTACAAGTCACCCTTTCTCAAAAAATAAGCTGAGCAATTGAATTGTACAACTGAGACAGTGAAACAGGCATTTCTGCAAATTACCGAGTCTACACTTATCTCCTTTTTCTACTTTTTGACGTCATAAACTTTAATTTGCATGTGAAGTTTTTTTTTTTATCTGTTTTCTACTACGCTTTAAATTATGGATGCCTTATTTTACGTTATTAATCGATGTAAATATTTGCATAATTTTTTAAAACCATGTGCTCCCCTAATTGTTTTCAGCAGTGTATATATATACCGGGTGTCCCGAAAATGACTGATGGATTTTAAAATTCAATAACTTGCAAACGGTGAAAGTTATTCAATAAATTCTTGCAGGAGGATTATGTATGATGTCAGGAGATTTCTTTTACTGTGATTCTTGATTTTAGTTTGAATTTCAAATAATATATGGAGCTGATAGAGATTGACGGTCAGTCAAGGCCTAAACTGACGTCACTCAGCATTGATGCTAAGGAAGGAGATTAAAGCTTTGGAATGGGTCTCAATCGCCAGCTCAATATTGCTCGTACGGCTCGATTCTGAATACATTCGATATGATTTCAATGGAGTGCGTTGTTGCCATGGAAACAATAAATTCTTCGATAGTGGAATACAGCATTAAGAACTGGTCATGAGTTTAAGAAGTAGCATTCGAGTTTCCAGGTGAATTTACATTGATGAAGTTTTATTTTCTCGGATTGAATTACTTTTTTGGTTTGATGTAAAGAATATTTTATGGATCGTATTTTAAAACTATATGAAAAGATTTAGTATTTTTTGTTTGTTGTTAAAAATTCATAAGTTTTATTACATTCTAATAAATTTTAGATCTTTTAAGGAAGTTCGTCAGTAGGTTTATAGGAATGTTGGATAATAATCGTGAAAATTGTTAATAGTATATTGTTGTTCAAAATAACTATTTAAAAACAAATATTAGAAGTTACCTTGTTTAACCCTTTTTAATATGAGCATTATATCGAAAAATACCCCTAAAATTAAAAAAAAATAAAATGAATGCTAGTTAATTACATTTTTGTTTTCACAGTTTGATATTAAAATATTGTACTAGAAGCAGCTTCATCTTTATGTTTGATAAAATAAAACTAGTAAATATTTTTTATCTGCATCCACTATATAAATTGTAAAAATGTGTTAAAAGTATTCTTGGAGTTTGAATTTCTACGCTTTGGCAACTCTTTCTTCACACAAATGCTAATATGCATATAATTTTTAATAATAAAGATATCAATGATATCTAATGTGATAAACTAAGTTCAAAATAATCTTGACAAGAGTCTAAAACTTAGTAGTACTTAAGTTATTGAAGGCCACAAACAATTTTTTATTGAAATTTTTATCTTGATATAAATTAAGACCGTATATATAATAGCACTTTTTGTTGGAATGCAATTGTAAATTTAAAACTTTTTATTTTATATATATTTTAAAAAAAAATCATGAATCGTAATAATCAGGGCTTGGCTAATGCGGTCGCCATTTGCAACCAATATTTTTCACTCGACGACCAAGATTGTTAATCTGGCGGTTTTTGTAGTGTTAATGAAATAACAAAGTGTAAACGGCATTTTCCATATCATGCACAGAAAACGACATTCTTTGCTGCTCTAGCCAGCTAGCATGTCATGCCATGTGATTAGAATGTGGGAGAGGGTGGGTCGTTCTTATGGGTTGTTTACCAATGTTTTTTTGCAAGAGGGTTCGGTTTATAGTTTTTCAGAGAAAGTTGGTAGTAGTTGCCGAGGGGGGGGGGGGGGGAGGGGGGTGTTGCGATTAAGAGACAATTTAAAATATTAGAATAATAACCTTATTTAATGAAGAATATTCTATAATTATACGTGTTCAGTGTTTGAATTATCGTCCATATTAAATGGAAAAAAAATTCCACTCAAAATCAGAAGGACATTTTTTTGGAGGGAGTGGGGTGAGATATTTATCCTTAGTGATTTTCTTGTTGTATTAAATCAATCCTTAGATTGTTGTATTAAATCAATCCTTTGATTATTGTATCAACCCGTAAGAACGACCCACCCTCTCCCCACATTCTAATCGCATGACATGACACGCTAGCTGGCTAGAGCCGCAGAGAATGTCGTTTTCTGTGCATGATATGAAAATGCCGTTTACAATTTGTTTTTTCGTAAACACTACAAAAACCGCCAGATTAAAAATCTTGGTCGTCGAGTAAAAAATATTGGTTTCAAATGGCGATCGCATTTGCCAAGCCCTGATTATTACGATTCATGATTTTTTAAAAAATATATATAAACTAAAGAGCTTTAAAAATAAAATTTCATTCTAACAAATGTGCCATTAGAAAAACTGTCTCAATTTACACTATATTGCGATTAATGATTTTAGACATGATAAGAGGTTTTATACAAATTGTCATTTTTATTAACTGACTTTCAGAAAAAAGTTAGTGTTTAGTGAGTATCAACGAGTAGATTTGGAAAAAAATTATTCGATTTTGATAATTCTTTTGATCATGGTATTGGCTCGTCCTGGTGGTTATCCAAGAAGAATTAAAGAATCAATAAGAAATGAAAATTTAAAAAAAATTAAAAATTAAAAATGTCAATTTGGGGAAAATCCCTTATCATTGAGCTGTTTTTAGAGAACAACTAAAAATTTGCTCACTCTAACGCCGATATCTTTCTGAATTTTTACGACATTTGACTAGATTTTTTTAATAAGTTGCTCCATACAGTTGACTATTAAATTACGTAAAATTATCCTTGTTATCGTTCGCGCATGCGCAGATAAAAATTATTTCATACAACTGCTCATATTTCCTAAAATATTTAATATATTTATTTTCCAATTGCACTATATTGTTTCTACTATATTTTGTGAATTTTTCTGAAACCGGCGTTAAACTTGGTTCAAAACCCTGCATGTTATAAGCAAAAAACATGCAAGAATTTATTATTTTTTTAAATATATCTCTATATCTCTATTAATATACGTGCTATTCTTACACAAAAGAATACACATATTTCACAATGTCTGTTTATTCATATTCGGTAGCGATAGATCATTTCATGTATTTTATTTTACAGGGTGATCCCAAGTAATTTTTTTTCTTTGATTTTTTGAAGGCCCCCTAATTGCCTCCCTAATCAAATCGACATTGCTAAATATGAGGTCATACCTGTTCTTTTCAATCCTGAGATTCTAGGAGAATCTGTCAAGTATATTTCTAAATATTCGACAAAATGTCTAAAATTGAAAGTTGCCGGTCATTAATAGCAATATAGTGTACCTCAAGATAAAATTTCAATAAAAAATTGTTTGTGGTCTTAAGTAATTTAAGTACTACTAAGTTTTAGGCACTTGTCAAATTTAATTTGAAATTAGTTTACCACATTAGATATCATTAATATGTTTATTATTAAAAATACATGCATATTAGCGTTTGGGTGTAGAAAGAGTTGCCAAAGCGTAAAAATCAAACTCCAAGAATTCTTTTAACACATTTTTACAATTTAAAATGGATGTAGATAAAAAATACTTACTAGTTTTATTTTGCCAAACATTAAGATGAACCTGCATGTAGTGCAATATTTTAATATCAAACTGTCAAACAAAATTTTAATTAACCAGCATTTATTTTAGTTTTTTTTTATTTTAATGTAACGATATAATACCTTTATTCAAAAGGGTTAAACAAGGTAACTTCTAATATTTGTTTTTCAGTAGTTATTTTGAACAACAATATACTATTAACCATTTTCACGATTATTATCCAACATTCATAAAAACCTACACTGTTAAAAATTTGCAACATTCTGGCAGGTCATTTGACCGTTTTTTTCCGAAAACGGTTAAAACAGCCGTAATTTAACAATATTCTGACCATATTATTGGCCATTTTATGATCAGAATATAGTTAAATTATGGTTATGAAACCGTTTTTTCAAAAAACGGTCGAATGACCTGCCAGAATGCTTCAAATTTTTTAACAGTGTACTTACGAACTACCTTAAGGGGTCTCAGGAGTCTTAAAGCTTCAAATTTTCGAAATTTTAATTTTTTTAGGTGTTAAAATACTATCCTTTCTGAACATTTTGATAAAAAAGCAATTTAACAAATTACAACGACCATTTCGAAAATGTTTTTTTCGAAGACTAAAATTTAAGATTTAAAAAATCGCACGGAGATCATACATTACGTATGATATGAATTAAACATTAATAGTGTTATTACACGTAAAAATTGCAAGCGACAAAAATCGCTTGCGACACGTCAGATTTCCTTAACCTGTTCGCGACGGCTCGCGCATTCAAATAGTGCGCATCTGAGGGCGGAGCGGGAAAATTTGATTTCATCTTCTGGGCCGAAGGATTTTGCGAAACTAAGCCTAACTCTTGTAAAGAGTTCTTCAAAAAATTATAAAAGATTCATTTTTCCATGTAACCTTTTGAAATGCACATACATAAAATATGTTATTATTATATATATTTACGCAAAAAATTGAAATATTTTCTCGGATATTTTAATATAAAAATGACTTTTTAAATAAATATAATGCATGTTTTAATCACGTTTTTCAGTTAAAAAATATTATATGATTACAAAACACTTACGTTCCTTTAATATAGCAACATATGAAATGTTTTCCTGAAATAAAGGATAATTTTGTTAAAAAAAATAATAGTTTTGTTTCTAAATAATTGTTAACACATTCCGTAAATAAAACAAGTATTTTTAAAAAGCTGATTTATTCACAAATAAAAATAATTAAATAAAACTTGCAAGCAACTTCTGCATGCAACTTTTTAATACTTATTATGCACACAGACATAAAAAATAGTTTGAAAACTTTTAATTCAATTTAAAATATTTGTGAAAATTCAAAATTTACATGTAAATATATAGTCAATCATAAAATATCTATCAAATAAGAAATGTTAAATAATAATAAGTAATAATAAGTAAAATAGAATTATACTTAAAAACAAACCTGTCTAAAAAGTTGTTGATGTTAAAAATATTTTTGAAAATAAAAGAAATATTACATATTGTAACGTATAATAAAACGAAATATCAATTAAAGAATATTTAATAAGAATAAGTAAACACGAATAACTTAAAATACATTCTTCCAAAAAATTGTTTATGTTAAAATATCTTTATAAACATCTTTTATATATATATATATATATATATATATATATATATTTAAACATATAAATAAATTTATGAGGTTAAAAGCATTGTATAATATTTTTAATAATAAATAAAACTGAATAATAATTTTAAATATACTGATAAAAAATGCCGTTAATGTTAAAAGTATTTTATAAAATGGAAATATTAACGAAATCATATAAATGTATTCAATTATAAGGGGCAAACTGACTATTAATTGAAACTATTAATTTTAAAACCTGCGAACATTTCTCAATGTCAGAGTTCAATGACTGCGTCAGAATCACATCACTCTCTTAAATTTTACTTTCTGAAAATACATTAATTTCATGCATTTTTTTTTTTACTAAATATTTTTTACTATGCTATTCCATAGTCAGTAAAATACCTGCGTTTTTAGATATTTTAATGAGTTTGTAAAATAAGATACATAAATATAGATAATTTAAGACGGAATTATTTGAAACAGTATGAATAACTATTGAAAGAAAACTAAAAGAAAAAGAAAAAGAGAAAAGAAGAGCGCACAAAAGTTTTCTTGACTTGACGGTGCCGAAAATATTTTGAACAAGCATCCGCAAATATTTAAACTGCGTAGCAGCATTTGTTGAAACAAAATAAAAAATATAAATAGGCCTCCCGCTTTCCCTCTCAATGAATGAAAATGCGAAACTATTAATCACCACGACGTACAAATAAATTCTTTCCAATCGGCATAAAAGTAGTAGAAAAAAAGTAATTGAAAATGAATCAACTGGAAGCCTAGCCATATGCGACGTGAAGCTTACGTCATAAGCTTAGAGTTGATCAGATGACTCAACCATTCCTTTTCCAAAGTGTCGAAGAAAAATGTTTGATAAACAAAAAATAAAGTTTCATTTGACACATAGGTTCATGATAGAAAGAAAATCACGTTTCAGAAGCAATGCATGTGAAATAAACACTCTTTTTTTTTCATTGCAGTCATTTTTGTAAGAAAATTAAATTGACATGGATTAAAAATATATTAATTGATTCCATTTGCTTTCCTAGATAGAAGGAAATATGTTCTTTCCAAATGTATATTCAAATTTCATTACGAATTTTTTTTTCTGAGTTAAACTTTCTGGAATAAAACGTTCCAACTGTGTGGCACGAATACCGGTCGCTCGGGATGTGAGTGCCAAAACCGATGGCACGTATACCCGTCGCGCGGGATGAAAGTGCAAACGAGGCCGGCACGAATACCGGTCGCTCGTCCCGAACGGGTTAAACTTACGTATTATTCACCTGAAACTTACGTACTATCCAATCATTTCATTGGCTGTTCGGGAAAAGCTTTTTCCATCGTCCGATTTCTAAGAAATCAGACGACCAATTTTAAATGAAATTTCATTCTTAAACTTCTAAACATCACACAATATTACTTTTTACACCGTCGTATAGAGAAAAAAATGTATTTTTAAATGCAATTTGTTTGAAAGATGTATCTCAATTTGTTTCTGAGTTATTAATTTTTTTTTGTAGTTTTTATTACTTTTTTGTCATAGTGGCAACAGAAGTATCCATATCTGTTGAAAGTAAAGGGAAATACAGATTACTGTATATCCCAATCAGAAAACGAATAAAATGCGGATTCAACCAATAAAAAGCGTCAGATAAGCTTTTGATTTCCTACCCTGACGGGGACAATAACCATTTTTCCAAATGGTTAATAATTATTTCCTTGAAATTCCGATTAGGACGGAAGTTATGGTTTTTAGAATTATACCTGCACAATAGCTGAAGCGGCCTTTCCAAAGTTTTGAAGACATTTTCTCCAAATGATGTTTTTGGGCATTTATGAATATTTTTTCATGAAATGAGAAAAAAAAATATGTTTCATGTCAGTCTGTATAAACTGAACCTTAAATTTTCTTTTTATTGTTCAAAAAAAAATTTTTTTTTTTTTTTATGTGATTATACTGTTGAAATATTTAAAATGTTGTATTAGCTAAATACAACTTTGTATTAAAAATATAAAAATGCTTTAAATACAAATTTATTTAGGTTCAATGTAATTATTGTAATCTGAAGTATAATTAGGCACAAAAAGAGTAGTGATAAAATTTATTTTGTAATCCTGCGCGTAAGCTTTCATACCATTTTTCTGCTCGACAAATATCCTACAGTTTGGAGTCCCCTATACATACTAATTCTGCAACTTGAATTTTTTTTAATGCATCACAGAAAAGAACATAGTAATACCTTTCATCGCAATTAAAATTGTGTTTTTAAATCATATGCTTTTTAAAATATTAAATGCTGAAAATGATATTTTTTTTCTTTTTTTTCCAATTTTAAGAGATCTAAGACCCCTTAAAAGGTCTAAAATTTATTAGAATGTAATAGAACATATGGAATTTTTAACAACAACAAAATATACTAAATCTCTTCACCTAGTTTAAAAATACGATGCATAAAATATTCCTTAAATCAGACCATAAAAAGTAATTTAATCCGGGAAAATAAAATTTCATCAATGTAAAATCACCTGCAAACTCGAATACTACTTCTTAAATTTATTTCCAGTTCTTAACGCTGTACTCCACTATGGCTACAGTGTCTAGAATACGTAGTGTGGAAAAATGCTATCCAAACAGTGCTAAAAATTTGTATCCCTTAAATGTGCGACGATACTGCTAAGATCCCAAATGTCGATCGCAGCGACATCTGCGGGATTTTCGTTTTACTAGTATTACATTATATAGACTAGCAATTTCTTGCAGTTGTAGAAAATATCCTGCAGATGTCGATGCGATCTGCATATTGCAGCAGTATCATTGCACATTTAAGGGATACAATATTTTTTCGCTTTTATAAGTATTACAGGGATAGCCGATTTCCACACTATATATTCTAGGCGCTATACTATGGCTATATTTCCATGGCGACAATGCACACCATTGAAATCATATTAAATAAGTCCATATTAAATCATATTAAATTGTCCCATCTTTAAAACAACCATTTTTAGTAGTGATTGCTTAAAACGTACGCGGATGTCATTGCGAACATGATATTTTAGAAATTCGAGACTTTTAGTTCAATTTTGAATAAATAAATGTTAAACGTTTTACTTTTATTTTTATGTTTTAGATTTAAAGATAAATACATAAGTCATATTTTTTTTCTAAATAGTAAAAAACGAATTAACTTAACAGTTCATAAGCCTTTATGCATGAAGGCTTAAAGACGCATGCGTGTATGCATAAATTAATACAACTGAAAAAATAGGTATCCGTATACAAATAGGAACTGGCAAGAACCCTGTTGATCACAAATAGAAATTCGTTTTAATTTATATATGACAGTGATTCTGAACTTTTCCGAGAAATTAAGGGAGTATTTTTTAGAAAGTTATAGTAATTGAATAAATCCACTGTAATTTACTTACAATAAAATATTTGCACAAGAATCGTACACTGAAATTATGTTGAATGTAACAAGAAGAAATCAGCGAATAAATAGCCAATTACCTATAATATATATTATATTCTGTTCTATTTTCCATGCTTTGTATTGTGTAGAAAAGATGCTTCCAGATTTCTAGATCATTGAAGAGTGAAATTAAAAAGAAAACTCATGAAAGACGAATTCTTTAGCGTTAAATCTTTCAGCCACCGGGATTATTACTGCAACGCTTTTCTAAAACTTTCAGTCAGGTAGAAAGTGCTGAATGGATATCTCCGTATTCAGTAATGCTTAATATCAGTGTATATGCCGCAAAATTAGAAAAAAAATAATAATGCTCTATTGTTGCGTACAAATAAGAAATCGATAGATGAGAAATAATTAATTTTTAATGCGCACTGCATAGAGAAGATTATTTCTTGAATATTCTTTGGAGTTGTTCTTATTTCTCGTCTATGAATTTATAATGAATATTGATATAATATACACTATATTGCTATTAATGACCGGCAACATTCAATTTTAGGCGTTTTGTCGAATATTTAGAAATGTACTTGACAGATTCCTCTGGAATTTCAGGATTGAAAAGAACAGGTGTGAACTCATATTTAGCAATGTCGATTTGATGAGGGGGGGAATTAGGCGCCCAACAAAAAATCAAAGAAAAAAATAATACTTGGGATCACCCTGTAAAATAAAAGGAACGAAATGATCTATCGCTACCGAATATAAATAAACAGACATTGTGCATTATGTGTATTCTTTTGTGTAAGAATAGCACGTATATTAATAGAGATATAGCGATTTATTAAAAAAAATTAGAAAATTCTTGCACGTTTTTGGCTTATAACATTCAGGGTTTTCAACCTAATTTAGCTCCAGTTTCAGAAAAATTGACAAAATATAGTAGAAACAATGTAGTGCATTTGGAATATAAATATATTGAATATTTTAGGAAATATGAGCAGTCGTATGAAATAATTTTTATCTGCGCATGCGCGAACGATAACATGGATCAATTTACATAATTTAATAGTCAAATCTATGGAGCAACTTATAAAAAAAAATCTAGTCAAATATCGTAAAAATTCAGAAAGATATCGGCGTTAGAGTGAGCAAATTTTTAGTAGTTCTCTAAAAGCAGCTGAATGATAAGGGATTTTCCACAGAGTGTCATTTTTACATTTGTAATTTTTTTTTTCATTTTTTAGTGATGCTTTAGTTCTACTTGGATAACCACCAGAACGAACCTATACCATGATCAAAAGCAGTATAAAAATCGAAGCATTTTTTCTAAATCGACTCGATGATACTCACTGAATACTAACTTTTTTTCTGAAAGTCAGTTAATAAAAAATGACAATTTGTGTAAAATCCCTTATCATTCAGCTGCTTTTAGAGAACAACTAAAAATTTGCTCACTTTAACGCCGATATCTTTCTGAATTTTTACGATATCTGACTAGATTTTTTAAATACGTTGCTCCATAGAGTTGGCTATTAAATTATGTAAAATGATCCTTGTTATCGTTCGCGCATGCGCAGATAAAAATTATTTCATACAACTGCTCATATTTTATAAAATATTTAATATATTTGTATTCCAGATACACTATATTGTTTCTACTATATTTTGTCAATTTTTCTGAAACCAGCGTTAAATTTGGTTGAAAACCCTGCATGTTATAAGCAAAAAACATGAAAGATGTTTTTATTTTTTTAAAATAAATCGCTATATCTCTATTAATATGCGTGCTATTCTTACACAAAAGAATACACATAATGCACAATGTCTGTTTATTTATATTCGGTAGCGGTAGATCATTTCGTGCATTTTATTTTACAGGGTGATCCCAAGTATTATTGTTTTTTGTTGGAACCCTATTGCCCCCCTTATCAAATCGCCATTGCTAAATATGAGGTCATACCTGTTCTTTTAAATCCTGAAATTCCAGAAGAATCTGTCAAGTATATTTCTAAATATTCGACAAAATGTGTAAAATTGAAAGTTACCGGTCATTAATGGCAATATAGTGTATATTGACATATATTTTGAACTACACTTTCTGTTGTGAAATTGATGAAATAAACTATTTTACACTGTAAAAGATATATTCCTATAGACGTAAATCTGCAGAAATATGTATCCTTACTAACATTTTATCTGTACACTGTTAAAAGAAATGTTTATCTACAAAACTTTTTTTTGTAAAATTACGGAAATGTATATGTTTACTAAAATTTTATCTGCGTCTCTGGGATATTTACATGATTTTCTTTTGTTGCAGTTACATGAAAAGTTCTAGCAAAACCCAGTTTCCTAGAAAAATCTTAATAACTTTATAGATATTTTTACAGTGTACGCGATATATTTATGTAGAATATACAATAAATGGCATGATCAAAAAAGCCAAAAAGAAAACAGTGAATTATACATATTTTCTCTAAAGTAATAAAAATCGAACAGTCTTGGCAAAAAAATATATATATATATAAATTTATTTTATATATATCTTTCTTTATACCACATCTTTATATCTTATTTCTTTATACCACAGTGATATTTAGTGATTTTTTCCCTCGAAACAAATCTGTATTACAAAAACAGTTTAAGCATACCTCTTAGTCACTTACTATTGCAATTAGAAAGTTTTCTGCATCAATTTTATTTATTTCCATTATTTTATTATTTTTCTTTCTCTCTTAGTTGTTTTTCTTTCTAAACAAATATATGTGTATGCGATAGAGAGTTACCATTGTTAACGTATTACATATTTTACGACTCATAAATAGCAAGCTAACATGAATGTTCTAATGATCTACAAAACAGGAACTGGAGGCCCCTTCCTCCTTCATTATAATCAAAAGAGCTTCAAAGTTTCACAAACAAAATTATAGCTATGTCATTTTTGTAAAATGTTTATTAAGCTCTTAGAAGTTTCTAATGCCTCATGTTAGAAATAAAATTCAAGTGCATTTTCAAAATCTACTGTATTATAATATACACTGTTAAAAACTTCCTCCAAACTGGCTTGTTATTTGAAAGTTTTTGTGAAAAAACCATTTCTTAACCGTAATTTAACATGATTCTTACCATAGCAATGGCAATAATATGTTATGAATAGAGTTACATTATGGTAATATAACTGTTTTCTATAACGACTGAATGGCTGGACAGATTGCTGCAAAGTTGTGTGCTGGGCAACATATAACTATGATATGTTCCCGCACCATGTTGGTTAAATCAAAGTAAAATTGCGTAATTTGTTATTTCTGTTTGTATAAATATTTTTTTATAAAATATAATTATGAGTGTAAAATTATAATGTTTATATATTTAAGTAAAATAGGAGTGTAAGTTCATACAAAAATTATTAAGTTGATTTTAAATATTAAATATATATTTTTAAAAAATTGTTGTATTGTAAAATGAATGTATAATGTTGAATAGAGTTCGGATCTCAGACAACAACAATAGCCAGACGCCATGGTGTCGTTTTATGACAAGCCAATGGAAAGTGGTGTATAATTAGAAGTCGTAAAATAATAAAAACGTTGGAATCAATTTATGGCCTCAATAAAAGTGTTGGGATAAATTTATGGCTTTTCAGACCACCCAAACTTTAAGGCAGATAATAATATTAAAGTATATCTAAGGGGCCATTTGCAGACTGTTAGCTAATAGGCCTATCGAAGTATAATAAAAAATCTTCTCACATCCAATAACAGTGGATTAGACAAAAATAGTTCCACCCACTGCAGGAGCTGGTGTGCAAGAAGAATAAGGTTTAAAAAAGAGAGTCTGAAAAAAGATGTAGAGGACGCAGGAGCTCTCCTGAAAGCCCGTGCGATGAATACTGAAAGCCCTAGTAATGCCCAGGCGAGATGGACATCTCGGAGCGAGCCTAATCAAGCCTAATTGAGGATGTCTTCCTGATGTACATATCGGAGTGAGCCTAAGCAAGCCAAATTGAGGATGTCTTCCTGATGTTAAAATAAAGAGGATTATTCTACAGAGGTCCGTAGCTATGCATCCTGCCATCCCGATGTTGCCGCTCTGATACAAAGCGAATTCCGGATGACATATGAATATGAGCCTAAGCAACGCGACAACTCTGAATTTGATGAATAAAGGCCACCATCCCGTATATTAAAAAAAAGGTACTATTTTAAACTTTTTCTTTTACCACTTGAAATCATATGAAAAATCATAAATATATTTTTCTGATATTTTATGGTAGAGAGTAATCTGAGATCCGACAAAACCAATAATTAAATAAAATTAAGGTAATTTAAAAATGAAAGAGAATTATTCTTTTAACAAAAAGAAACAATTATAATAATTAGAGTAAATGAAAATATTGTCTTTTTTTAAAGATTAAATATACATAAAATAATGAGAAGCAAACAAAAGTGTTGCTTTCTTTTTTTTGAATTAATATTATGTATTTCTGTATATAGTTGTGTTCAATGTAAATAAAATATTTAATCAAGTTTTAAAAAGTTGCTGTAATTATTTAATTGATAATGTTTAAGGTGTGTCAATTTATTTTTACAGCTTAAATTTTAGTTTAATTCATAAGTGGAAGAGTTCGTCTAAATAATTCACAACGCAAACTCTTAATTTTATTCGTAATTCTTTAAATTTAATAATTACATTTTGACGCGAATTATAATTTAATTTTATTAATGCTTCGCGTTGCTCTTCTACTAGAATTATGTATTTACGATCACTTATATTATTTGAATTTATCTAAGGTATATAAAATTATATACCAATTTGCTATGAGGTTGCTTGGATGATTTGGACCAATTAACAATTTTGGATATAAATTAAATAGAAAATAAACAGGTGTAATAATCTGTCCAGCATTGTGCCCAGATTATTTTTCTAGGAAATGTGTTATTAAATAATATTGGAAGTGCAATCGTATTCTTATTATTTCCTATGATAATCTTTTATTCAGTTCTCATTCATTTCTTTGGAATGGATTGAGTTCCAGAGATGAGGAACCACTGTATGTATTTTTATTAGAATACTTAATTTATTTAACTCAATACAGTGTAATTCAGCGTTTATCAAGTTGAAGGATTTAGTGTTCCGCAAAACTATTTCCAGTTTTCTTCCAAAATGTAGGATATATTACAGTTAAAAATATTTTTATTAAACAAATTTTAAATTTTTAAATTTAAAACATTTTTCACGAATTATGATCTTATCACGGATTATGATAAATAAATGTTGATCTTTTGTGCTCACGGTGTAACCAAAAATCGAGTATAAAAAATCATTTATAACCGATCAGGTGAAACATTGACTGTATAAAATTGTAGTCGACATTCATTGTTTCAGTTTATCGTCCGAGAATCGGCAAATTGAATTTACGTCAAAAGGTAACACCAAACACATCAGAACAAGGCTCACTGTTGCAGACAGAGGCTGGACTGTGTCCTCGTTTGCAGAAATAATTAGAAGTTTCGACACAATTACCGGAATTTTTTGCATTTCATTCAACATTCTGTCGAGAATTGACAAATTATAAAGTTCATTTTTTATAAATTATGATTTTTAATAATCAATTTTTAGTAGTTTTTCATTTTTTTTGTTTTGATGAAAAATGTGTGTTTTATTGAGAACTGTTCGAATACAAAATAAATGATACGGGGGATAAAACCGATTTTTTTTTCATTGTATTGCTGATTAAAGACGAGGTCCAACATAATAGCTCATAATAAGCCAACTGCAATAGTCTTGGAAGCATCAGCATTTAAAATGTTATGTACACGTTTAGGCTTTTTTCGATAAAACAGTACTACATATCCCACTAGCGATGACTTTTAAAACTATTTTTCTCCAGAAACATCCATCCCTCGTCTTGTATAATCATCTACAAAAGTTTCGTTCAGTCATCTTCAGTTTTGCAATAAGATCATTGCTACAGAACACGCTGAGTACTGTTAGTTTAGTTATGACCACCTAGTATATACACTTACTAACTTATATAAATTATTCTTATTTATTAAATTATTCTGAATAATGTTTTATTATATAAAATGTTTTAACATAAATTTATGAAATTATTAAAAAAATAGCTTTTATCTGTTTAATACTATGTAAATATATTAAACAATATAGTATGCCGAAAAGACATTACAGATTACTAAAATGGTAATTTGTAAAATGATTTTATTGTTAAAAAGATAAAGTTTTCTACTACTCTCAATTTCAAAACATATTTCATATTGATTTAAAATTTATTTTTTGGATGCAATGTTAGACTTTAGATTTATATATTTAACACAGACTGAATACTGTTATTGAAATTTTGAAATTTAATGCAGCTTTCATTAACGAGGTTGACTGTAGGGGAAAAATTAAGAATACTAATTAATACCAGATATTATTTCTTATTGTTTGCTACTAGTGTAAATGTATTTTCTCATATTTAGGTTTATTGCGGCATGTTCTTTATAGTAAAAGAGGTTGTAGCTGTTATAGTTCATTTTCACAGACACACAAATAAATTCCTTTACATCGTTATCTATATAGAAAATTACCCTTTGTGAATTTTACTGATACTCGAAATATAATGAAATAGATAAGCATCCATAAGGTGCGCTAAAACATGCTTTCTTTAGAGTCAAGTGTATGTAATATTTATAGTTACGTTACCGCAACGCTCAAAACAAATTCTATTGCATTAAAATCTAAATAAAAAATATATTTGTAGAGTATATAAACCATATTAAACTATTTAAAACATAATAACATTGATATCCTCACTAAGGTGCACTAAACCATATTTTATACGGATTATGCAGTGATTAGAATTTACCGTCTGTTTCCAGAGGCAAGTCAAAAATATTTGTTACCGGGCTGACGATGATCGATAATTTTTGTAAATGTGTTTTAAGAAGTTATGTGTATGTTTAAGCGTGATTTTTTTATAACGTGACGTATATTTACTTAATGTATTATATTGATAGTTAACAGTTCAAATGCGCCTTATTCAATCTTGCTAGTTATTGTAAAATCGAAAAATGATTTTCTATTTTTTTACATAACTCTTAAAAGAAAAGCAATACCTTCTTTCAGTATCATTATATTTTTCTAATATTCTAGTTATGTTTTAAAACCAAAACTTTACTACTGGTGCCATTTATACCTACTGAATCACCTATATATATCTTGGAAAAAATACGTTTCGAAACATAAGGGTATACAATAAATAAGAATGCATTCCTTAAAAAAAAAACACCCCCCACCCCCGTAAAATTGCTTAATGGTACATATAAACAAGAACCTTTATATGATCTTGTACAATTAATATTAATGCTAAAAACGTAAAATATACATTTCTAACTAATTCTGTAGTAGTCCTCAGGATAAAATATGATGTTTAAATGATTAAAAATATAGAGGCGAAAGCTTTGTGTGTCAGAAACCAATTGTTGAGTCTTGGCTAATTACATAATTGGAAGAAAGTAAGTTTAAATGAAATAGATTGCAAATAAAGTTAAAGTTCGATTGAATATTATCGAAATAAAATATGTTACTATATTATGTCATGTGCAGAGATAGTGTAAATACAGGTTGACTGAAAATAAATCGCATGATACCTGTTGGAATACGTCCATTTATATTAAACTTTTCTTGCAGCGCATGCGCGTACAGTGACGTTTCTACAACTTTGATAGCTGGAAGCTTCAAATTGAAGTAGTATTAATTAAAAATGACCATTGGGATTATGTAACAAGGGCAACGAAGGGAAACCGGCCGAAAGTAGAGCTGATGAAAAGAAATGGCTCCCGTCTGATCGAAAAGCTCGTGCTGATATAATTTTGGCCATAAATCCTAGTGAATGGTTCCACATTAAGCATTGTGTGACTTCAATTTCTGTATGGAATACATTGAAAGAAGTTTATGAATCGAGAGGCCCCGCAAAGAAGGCAACTTTGTTAAAACAGCTTCTGTTTCAAATATGAGTTGCAGTGAAACGATGCCTGAACATTTAAATATCTTTTTTGAGATTGTTGATACATTAAAAGAAATGGAAATAGAAATTGTGGATGATTTGTTATCAATTCGTCTACTCTACAGTGTTCCTGATAATTTCGAAAATTTTAGATGTGCTATACAATCGCGAGATGAGTTACCTAAACCCGAGTCTTTGAAAATTAAAATGCTAGAAGAATGGGAAGCTACAAAAGGAAAGACGACTCATGATTCACAAAATGCCTATTATATAGAAAACAAGATAAATAATCAAGAACAGAAGAAAAAATGAAAAATGGAAAACTAATACGAATAAAAATTTTCCTGCAGAAAGAAATTATCGTAATTTCAAGTGCAATTATTGTTCCAAAATCGGACATAAAGCTAACTCATGTAGAAAGAAAATAGCTGACAGAAAGCTTGCATCTTTAAATAAAGGAAATCAAGGTTCAATGATTAGTTATGAAGAACCGGTTAGTATGGCATTTAAGGACGTATATCATCAATATACGGCATGATGTTTAGACAGCGGTTGTACAAGTACATCTCATATATGCAAAGATAAAAATGTATTTACATAATTTCATCCTCTTGAGAATTCTACAATAGAGCTTGCAGTTGATAAAACAGCAAAAATCACAAGAATAGGAACAGTTATTATTACAGTGCCTAAGTGGGTAGTGGGACTACTAATCTCACATTTAAGAAGGTCTGTGTGTACCTGAGATAAAATGTAATTTGATTTCAACGCCAAAAGAAAGACCTAATAATCGTTCTGTGCTTTTTAAAGAATGATATGCTAAAATAATTGAGCCTAATAATTCTATACTAGTAGAAGCTGTTCGTCAAGGTGATTTATATTATGTACATCCAATCACCGAAAGAGCTGCAATAGCACAAGTAAGTGATTTTGTAAAATGGCATTTAAAGTTAGGACATTTAAATGAGTCTGATTTAAGGAAACTTAAATCTAATAATATTGCTAGAAATGTAAATTTCAATGATGATGAGTCTCTTAAAGATTCTAAAGTTTGTATTCAAGGTAAACAAACTGTAAGCCGTTTTCCTAAACAATCACATTTTCAAAGTAATGATCTATAGTTTCGGACCAATTTAGGCCTGTGTGGGCTCATGAGAGTCCCTTCCCATGGAGTATCGCGATATTTTGTTACTTTTATTGGTGATAAATCACGTTATTTTGAAGTTAGTTTTCTTAAAACCAAGGATGCTGTTAAGAATGCATTTGTTAAATACAAAGCAGCAGTCGAAAACCGACTATGAATGAAAATAAAATTTCTTCGTACAGATAATGGATTAGAATATTGCGGCGAAGAATTTGATAAATATATCCAAGAATGCGATATAAAACGAGAATTTTTCCCCCTTTAACCTCTCAGCAGAACGGCATCCCTGAAAGATCTAATAGAACGTTAACTGAAATGGCAAGGTGTTTACGATTACAAAGTAATCTTCCGAAATCTTTTGGCCGAAGCTATAAATTGTGCTGCTGCCATACGCAATCGGTGCCCAACACGACGTTTAAGCGAAATTAAAACTCCACATGAAATATTCTTTCGCAAAAAGCCAACTTTATCATACTTCAAAATATTTTGGCAAAAATGTTTCGTATTTAATAAAAGGCAAAATAAGGGAAAATTTGATCCTCGATCAGAACATATATTTGTATGTTATTCTAATGAATCAAAAGCTGTAGGCTTTGGAACGAAAAATATAAAAAATTGCTATAAGCCGAGATGTTCGATTTATTAACGAATTTGAAAATTATACCTCCTGTAACACCGAAATAAAATTAATTTTTCATTTCTCTCAAAATAATGAAAATACGAGCACAAACACAATTACGCAACAGTCAGAAATATTTCCAGTCATGAAAAAGGAACCAGACAATTCTGGCGACAGCGACCGAGAAATTGGTTCGCAATCTGATGAAATTTCCGACTCCCTTTCTTTCAGAACGCGCGGAAGAACAAGGAAAAAAACAGGTAAAAAGGGAGACCTAAAAAGGAATATCAAACAATTGTTCCGAAAGAAGAAAAATCTCAAACTGCAGTAAATAATTCTTTTGACTCTTGTCCTGAATTTTCTGAAGCCCTAAACAGTCCATATAAAAACGAATGGATAAATGCGATAAATTTAGAATTTAATTCTTTAATGCAAAAAAAAAAAAAAAAAAAAAAAAAATGCATGGCAAATACTAGATAGACCAAAACATAAACAAATTATAGGATCGAAGTGGGTTTTAAAAACAAAATATAAACCAAATGGGTCAATCGAGAAGTTTAAAGCGAGATTGGTCGCTAAAGGTTGTATACAAAAACCTGATATCGATTTTGACGAAAATTTTTCTGCTGTAGCTACATTAAGTTCAATAAGAACTGCGATCGCATATGGCATTCAAAATAGGTTCACTGCATATCAATTAGATTTTATTATGGCTTATGTAAATGGTGATTTAACTGAAAAAATATACATGGAATTACCTGAAGGTTTTAAAAATGAATCTACTGCTGACAAAATTTGCTTATTAAAAAATCTCTTTATGGATTATTACAATCAGGTCGCCAATGGTTAAAAATTAGACGAAAAATTGAAACAAAGGAAGTTTCAATCACTTAATGCTGACAAATGTGTGTATTTTTTCTAAATCTCCCATTGAAGCTATTATCATTGTTTATGTTGATGATCTCATAATTCTTACTAAATGTAAAGAAGATTATCAATATATTCGAGATGAATTAGTAAAATCATTTAAGATGAAAGATTTAGGTCTCTGACACTATTGTTTGGGCATAGAATTTATGCAAAAAGTGGACAATATTAAAATTACTCAGAAGAAGTACATTGAAGATATTCTTAGCAAATTTAATATGCAAGAATCCAAACCAATATCCACACCTTTTGATATTAACGCGAAGCTTACTAAAGATATGTGTCTCAAACTGAAGAAGATAAATCTGAAATGAATAATATTCCCTACCGTCAACTAATAGGATCCCTTATGTATTTATCAGTTGTTACTAGACTTGATATAACTCATGTTGTTAATTTCCTAAGTGAATTTAACAACAATCTTGGTAAACCTCATCGGATGGCTGCAAAAATAGTTTTGCGATGCCTAAAAGGAGCCCAAGATCAAGGACTGATCTTTAAGCCTAATTCTGAATCCTTAATTGCATTCGTTGATGCCGATTGGACATCGGATGTGAATGACAGAAAATCATATTGGCTACATCTTTAAATACGCCAATGGAGCTATATCGTGGGAATCGAGAAAACAACGAACTGTCGCATTATCCACAACAGAGGCGGAGTACATGGCATTGTCAGAAGCCGCCAGAGATTTTGCTTCTCAGACGGTTTTTAAGTGAACCTTCTCCTGAAACAGTGCCTGCGCCTGCTATAATATTTTGTGATAACCAGTCTACTCAAAAATTAGTACGATATCCGGTTTACCATTCGCGCACGAAACACATCGACATTCGTTATCATTTTGTACGCGAAATATACGATAATGGCGAAATAGAGTTAAATACCTAGAGACAGAAAATATACCAGCAGACATTTTAACCAAAGCTTTAAATGCTTATAAACATAAAAAATGTTGTGGAATGATAGGACAAGATGTTTAAAACATTTTCAGCACTATTCTGTATCCTTTTTTTTTAAATATAAGTATACAATTTGTGTTTCTAAATTTTATATTAATATTATTTCTCTGTAATTTGCTTAATAGGAGAATAGTATTTTGTTAAGAAAATGCACGTTGTAAAGGGGGAATTGTTAAAATACGAAGCGCCATTTATCTTACCCTTTTCTTTCAGCGCATGCGCGTACAGTGATGTTTCTTCAAATCCGCTCTGCGAGCGAGATTATTCAGTTCTGTTACAAACATGTCAGTGTTTAGTCGCACTTAAGCTATGTATATATATATATTTGTCTTCGTGTTAGTATTAATAAATGTTTATGTCGAGCTATTCTGCTATTCTCTGTGCTCCCCAAAACAACAATACCTATGGGTGGGATTGACTGAAAGATCACTTTTAACAATTTTATGTATTTGTAAGCTCAAACAAATTTTAATACTTTATAGGGAGTTATTATAGTATTTTATAATATAAGTTTATTTATGTACATGCCTGAAGTAAAGGTTACTGATATATAGTCAACTATGGTTAACAATTCCGATAAAAGTAATTTTAGTAGTTTTATGCGTTTTCCATCTGATTAGTCCAGCTAAATTTTAGTTCCACCATTCACGATTTTGATTACATTTATAAAGACCTACAGTTTATATACAGGGTATTAAAAATAATTCCCGTGCTTTATTGTAGCGGAAAGTAGCCGAATTTGGACCACTTCACTTATTTCTAGGTCTAACTCTCTTCATTTTTTGAATATCTGCAAAACATCATTACACGGGGTCAATCTATTCATCTACTAACTAAATATATCATTAGATCAATTTCTTTTTGAAAATCTTAAATTTTATTTTAATTTGAAAAATGTGTCAAAAGTGGTTCAAATTAAGCAATTGGTCGCCAAATTTGGATTCCCAGTCTCCTAAATTGGACCAAGTAATATCAGGTTGTTTTAATGACTAGGGCATATAACTACTTTTATTAAAAGCAAAGTTTATGATTAATAAAACAATCAAATAAAACAACAGTAATGAAACATAATGAAACCAAATATTTGAAAATAAGAGTAATTGTTTTAAATGAAAGAGTATTCAAAGAATAATTCAAAGTTATCGGTAAGTAAGAATAGAACTTATGGAACTAATTGTCAATTACTTGAATATAATGCAAGAAGTTGCAAAGCTTACACATGAATTTCCTTTATTCATTTTTTTCCCATTGCACACAACACGGAACCGTATTTGGCAATCTGAACACTGAATCATTTCTGCAGTTTTATTTTTCTTACAAATTAGGAAAAACCAATCATCACTGTCTATATTTTTCTTTTTAGATTATGAATTGTTAGACTTTTGTTTTTGCAACAGAAGTTTTCTGTAAATTATGTTTGTGGTTCTTCCATTCCATCATTTTCTTACTAATTGCCTTAAACCATTACTTTAAACTTGATGTTCTAATTGCTTTTGTGCTGTGAAAGCTTCAATTTGTCGTTTTTTTTTCATTTCAACGTTTACTATCTATGGTGAAGATCTTAACATAACTGTTTATTGGCTCCCTCTGTACTTTGGTTTAACTGAATTTAGCAAGATAGACAACATTTCTAATGATTTTTTGGCTTTTAGGGAGGATTTGTAGCTGCAGCTTTCTTGCAGGACAATTTCTTCACAACTTACTCTCTCTTTTTTGTTTCCTATATCTTTAACAGCTTTTGCTGTCACGGGTGTTTTTCTTGAAGACAGTTTGTCTGTGTCTTCTTCAACATTTTCAACAGTATATTAAAAAAAGTGTTTAAAAAACATGCTCCATTGAAAAATATGCTACGATTACTTAAACGCAAATATTATATATTCAAATAGTGTCCCCCCCCCGGAGCCTTGATATAACCACTCCCCCCAAATTTTTTGAGATTTTATGCGTTTTAATAGTAAAAAAGTGTAATATCACCCTGCAGAATTATAAAAAGTCTGTTCATCCCCCTCACGGAATTGCAAATATTATTCAGGAGGAAAATGTTTGAATTCAACTCTGTGAACCAAATACGCCGTAGGAATAAAGAATTCAAAGAAAATAAATACAAATACATACAAGATAAAAAAAAAATGTAAACAAAACATAGTGCATAAACATGTGAAAATACTTTTATATTTATATAGGCCTAAACTGCATAGAAAAAGCAATCCAGATATACCAAAAAAAAAAAAAAAAAAAAAAAAAAACTTGCATGGATATAGTAATCCATTATAAAATAATAAAAAAATAAAAAATGTAGTGTACAAAGTGTACCGTCCTCAAAATTCATTAGTTTTTTTTTCAAATTTATGATCGAATATCTGGTCCAGTTTAAGCAACTTGAATTGGCCCAATTACGGCAACTGTGCCATTTTTTAAAACAGATAATCTCAAGACTAAGAGCGGAAACGAAATCAAACAAATCCGCGTGAAAAATATGCGCAATAAACAGATGACCTTATAAATGTATATGAAAACATAACAACTTACCTTAGTTTTAAAGTATTCACTTACGTTTAGTAGGAAAAATTTAGATCAAAACAGCTAACTTTAGGTTTTATAAAATTGTCTGAAAACAGCACGTGGTAGGCGGTTGCCTCTTCTAATCATGAGTGACGTCGTTCCGATCAGTAGGATTTCAGCGGTAGATGGCGTCTCTTCTTGTAATTAAAAGCAGAATGGCAAGGGTCCAATTAAAGCGGCGGTCCAAATATGGCTACTCTCCCCTATATGAGAAATAACTACTCAATATGGACGGATATTAGTATATTTTAAATTATTCATTTAGGTATCGCGTTTTATTTATGAAAAAAATCCCTAACCATGTTCGCATGTTGTCGGAAAGCATTTTGTCATTAATGACTGTTTTATGATTTTTCTCCCTTATTCGTTTTGACAAAAAATTATTTTTGATAACGTTTCTCGAAATAGGAACCAAAAATCAGAGGTGCGTTTTCAGTTTAAAATTCGAATTAAAGTATTAACATTGGCTAAGAGGAAATAGTTCAATTGTGAATTAATAATGTTGAATCAGAAATGAGAAAGTGTTTTCTGAAAATATAAATAAGTATAAAAGTAACTCTTGAAACTTTGACATAAAAAATAGGTTGTTAAATCAAAATGGAATTACTCTTAAAAATTACCTTTGCGTAACTTATATCATTTATATGACACACAGCTTCATGTTTTTGTAATCATGTTTTTTGTAATCCATTTTGTTTTTTCTACCCTCTTTTTCTTCATGAGCACACTGTAAATAAAAACACTGTAGATTTGCCAGCACAAGCTGCTGGGTTCCGAATTGCCAGCACATTGTGCTGTTAATTTTACGCAACTACTGTATTTTTCATGTTTATATAGTCAAGAAACCATAGAAAGGTACAGCACATTCTAATGTGATTGAGTTTGGACGCGAGATGAACAGTACTTTGTACTGTAAAAATGTCGTTTTTTTTCAGTGCACGAAGCGAACTTTTAGAAGATATTAGGATGCCAGTGCTAATTAATATCTTTCATTTAGAGGTTGAAATGTAAGTTTAAATGAACTAAGAAAACAGGAATTGTACACTAGTTCAAATTCTCAATCCAACACCATTCTGAGATTTACATGTAGAAATATGCGTCTAGATTTGGCACACATTTATAAAAACATAGTAAAATTTCGATTTTCTTATATGATATACAATTTTGTAATACGGTTTAAAGGTTATTTTATTGTAATATACAGTATATTATTTAAAACATATTGTATTTGTGTTATCTTTGTCGCTGAGAATATATCAATTGTGTTTTATTATTGGTTATGGTAATTTTTTATTTAGTTTTTTAACATTTAATTGGTACAAATTGCTTTCACGAGGCAAATTGCCGCTGTATACTTTTTAACTATAATAATACAACAATGAAGGAACTTATAACATTTCATTAGTGATATTTGTTTTAAATATTATATTTGGGTATATAAGTTCTTAATAAAATAATCGTAAAATTCCATTTATATTGGCTTAAAAGCATGCATATACGTCATTGTATTGATACATTTATCGTGGCATGACTTTTAGATAATAAATGAATGCAATTTTTTCGTTTAATCCATTAAATATTTTTTGAAGAAGAAGCGCCGAAAGCATTAAGTTAAAACTGTACTGCCTTTTTTTTTTTTTTTTTTTTTTTTTTTTTTTTTTTTTTTTTTTTTTTAGATCTGTGATGTTTTATTTGACAAGATGTAAATAGAAGTCTTTGTTGGATATGTCAGACATTAATTGATAAAAACTATTTAAAGAGCATACTTTGTTTATGTACTTGTCACAGTCCATTACTACAAGTATTATTTTCAATTTGCTGCATTGTGCTTATTATTATTATAGATTAGCCATCTCCAAAAATAAATTTGCGTAATTTATATATTAAACAAGAAAGAAAAATCATGCTTTAAGCATATATTATGAAACATATTCCAACATATCCTGAAGGCTTTAAAAAAACTTCGTTATTTAGGGAAATAATGTATACAAGATAACTAAGTAAATATTTTAGAAAACGTGTAGAACATTTTAAAAACTGATTACAGCAGTTACAGTCCATAACCAATTGTTTATTCCAATTCTTTTGAACAACCTTGTATTTGATCTGTAGGTTGATATATATATACTGTATAATGGGGAAATTTAGTTTAGCAAGAAATCGCATAACAGATTGAAATTTCTCTTTCAGCAATTTATACTAATAGATATAAACATACTTTAACAAGCATACTTTTGCACAACCCTGTTATTAACCTCGTACCTTTGTTACACGCCACTATTTAGCTAAAATTTAATTCAAACTAAAACAGTCTTAAAACTACTGAAATCACATTTCCAGAAATTATTATTTATAGACGGTCATTGATCCAATATTTTGCGCCGCCTTGTATATCATTTTATCGATATTCTACAAACATTTCTTAGTAAACGAAATTCAGTTCAACGTAAAAATGCATAACTCATAAAAAAAGCCTTAAGCAATTTGCACTCATACCCAATAACCATTACGAATTCTTTTGTGTAGCCCTGTATATGGATTATATCATTTATATACACCATATAATTTGTATAAATATAGTGAAGCATAAAAGCGCATATCATAATTAACAAAGCATTTCCAGCAATCTTCGCTAATGTACAGTACTTCGAATACAAAATAGTATCTGAAATCTATTGTGTGTCCCTGTAGATGCTATGCACTTTGTATTAAACGAGTTATAGTAAATCTCAACGATGTATAACAATTTAATTACACATGTAGTAATTTAACATAATTAAAATACGCCGCAAACAACTCCCTCCACTCCTATCATTACCTAAATCATAACCTATATCATTATGTACCGGAATTCTTTTGTATGGCCCTGTAAATGAACAATAACTATTCTTTACACTGCATATCTTGCAGAATGTATATTTTAGTGCACTTCATTAATGTGTATCAATTTAATTATTTTTGAAAGCGTGTAACACCATTAAAAATCATTTTAAACGATTTTTTCCAAACTCCGTAATATAAGGAAAACATTTGACTGTCCCTGTAAATGAACTAAACATGCTACAAAGTGCATATCAAATAGGGAATGTGCTATAGCAAATATCAATAATATCCAAAAATTTCAGGGAATCGAGTATATTTACATGGGATTGTAATAAGTTCCAACATAATAATATTTACTAACTAAAGTTAAAAAGACATTTTGTTCAGGGTTCGTTGTCATAAGGAAATTTTATCAAACTTACTTTTTTTTACTACTAACACCTAATTTTGGATTTTTTTTTAACAGGGAAACTTAAGGAAAATTTTCAGACTCGCCGTCCGCCTTAGTAAAAAAGTTTTTAACAGGCAGGGCTGATAAAGAATCTGAAGTTATGATGGCTAAATTATGAAAAAACTCAAAATCGGCATATTATATAAAGCCTTGTTTAAATCAACTGATATATTTAAATAGCACAGAAAAAAGGTTGGGAATGTCAGAAGTTATACTAAAAGAGAAGCTTAAGCTGCAGGAATGAGCTACTTACTCATCTACAAGCTTTTAAGGGACATTTAAACATTCTATTTTAAGACAATCTTTGTTTAAATCTTTAAAAGTATTTTTTTTGTGCATGATGGATTTTTTCACCTTTACTCATGTATCAATTGTTATAAGTCAAGTATCGATAAAGATATTTGGTTCAAACTTGGAATATGTAATTTTCGATTATGTTACACTAATTTTCTTTCGGCAAATTTGAAAAAAAAGAATATAAAAAAAAAATATATTAAAAAACATGATTTTTACGATAAGTTACATCATTTTTTAAATATTTGTAATGTTTTTAAATTAAAATAAATACATGATAAATACATGATAAAAAAATAAAAACATGAATTTTTCTCTTTAATTAAATGAAAACATTTTGAAAATCGACAAATAATATTTAGCGTTATAATGATTGCAAAATACCCAACTTAAAATAGTATATATATATATATATATATATTTTACTTTGAGGGCTCTATAAAAATTTAGTTTTCGTATTTTCTCAAATAGACCCCTCCCCCCCCCCCCCCCCCCCCCCCATAGAGTTGCAACTTATCAAATTGTGCACTTTTTTACTTAAACATTGCAATTTGAAGTATGTGCCCAGAACAATTTTTAACGAAATAGGCCATAGGTTCCATCTTTATGAATCACACTGTGTATTTCCATATTGTAAAACTATGCTTAAAAAAAAAAAAAAAACAAGAAAATGATTGCTAATGTTACACATAATATGTTTTTATTATTTCGTTTCCATTACCAATGATACTTATATATTTCTTTTACTTATAATCTGAAATCTTCTTTCATATAAACATATATGGATGCATAAACACATATACACTGTAATATTTGCCGTATTACATAGAAAATACAGAGCTTACTGCTATTTGCACTGAAAAAACAAATGTCATATTATAGTTGTACGCTACCTTTACGTATACTTATACGTTTATACGCTATAGAGTTCGTGGGAGTTGTAAATGCTGATAAAAATGTGTGATAAGCATATCATTCCTTTTCACTTTTCCTCTCTAATGTATCTTTTGACATGACATCAAAAGAACTCTTCTTGGAATGATGTTTCAGATATTTATTGCTATAAATTAGTATTAGTACGTTCTAGTTTTATGTAATAGTATTTATCAATGTCTATCAATAGAAATTTCATTTCAAGATTTATCGTGTTGATGCTTAATAATTTTTTTTTCCTTTTTTAGCGATCTCAAAATGAAAAAAAAATATAAAAAAAGATTAAAATCTACGCCAGAAATCTCAGTAGAGGTACAGTCGTGGGATAAAAAGTAAACACTCCCCTAATAACTCTGCAACAAATTATTGAAGAAGAAAGTTACTGGTACCAAATGATCGGAAATAAAGTCTACTTTTAAATGATGTACATAAAATTTGCATAAGGAGCCGTCTACATATTAAACGAACCGAAAATTTGTTTTTTTTATAGCAATACCCCGTTTGACACGATAAATAAATTCTACACTCTTCAATTAGCCTAAAAACTAAAAATTTTCGTGAAATTCATACGGTTAGTTTCAGAGAAATTTATTATTTTATAATAAGCCAATTTTAGGGGCTGTGTCCAAATTAAAGTTCAGTACTCGATTGTGGAATTGTTATATATATCGTTATATATATATAATTATACCTCTCTGCACACCATAGACATTATTTCATAAACCATTTTGACGTTTTTTAGGCATAAATCGAAACCACTTGGCAGGTAAATTTCAAACTGAAAATTTGCATAAAGCAGGACATACTAAATATAAATCTATCAAAGAAATTGTAGGTTGCAATTCATATTTTTAAAGATATTAATTCATAATTCATAATTCATATTATATATATTTTTTAATCACAAATTCAATGTATTGATGTTTGGATTTTTTGGTATTATAGTCCACACAAATAACTATCACATTATAATTTAAAGATATATTAATAAATATGAAAATGGAATTTAACATTAGAAGCTCTAAATTTTAAATGTTTAAAATTAAAAAATTAACATCAAATGATGTGAAATTTCATTTCTAGGTATAGTTTGAACCGAATATTTAAAATATGTCGTCAAAATTAGTTGTTGCCATTAAAGAAACAAAGTTTGGTCTGGATTCGATATGTAGATGCCCCCTACGCAAACTGCATATACATCATTTAAAAGTAGACTTTATTTCCAATCATTTGGTTCCAGTAACTTTCTTCTATTACAATTAGTTGTGGTTGTTTACTTTAATTTTTCTACGACTCATTTATACACATTTCTTAAAATATTCAGAATCTAAAAATTTGCATTCAATTTTTGCCTTAATTTAGAGTGCATTAAGCTTAACATCGACGATATCTTAAAACTACCTTAAATCGATGTCTAATTTATTAGAACACTTTAAAATTTAGTTCATCTGTTTAATTTTAAACAAAACAGATAATGATAAGGAAAAGAAAATCATAGAATATAATTATTTTTAAATTCATTTTATTGGTATGCACGATTATTGTGCACATATAATTATTTTTAATAAATAAAATTTTCAGTTTTTAATATTTACAAGAACGAAATGTAATGCAATGCATACATATTACAAAACCCTTTACAAAGCTAACAAAACATAGTTAAAACATTTCTTTTCTTTCATACAATTGAATGAGAGTTTTTTTATAGGCAATATAAAAACACATAAATAGAAAAAAAATCTGTTTTCATTAATTACTGTCCATATATGGTAATGCGCGCAAATTGTTTCCTTCAATCCTGTATACAATCTATATAATTTAAACACACAAAGTTTATACATTATAAATTAAATGATGCTTCAAGCATAGATTATGAAATACTTAACTATATAACATATTCCGAATAATGCAACAAAACTTCACCGTTAATTAAGTTCAAATATGAAGTGCACTTGAATCATTTGGAAAAGCATAACCATTTGAAAAGCCAATTTCAGCAATTCCCATCTGCAGTCGGAAAACATTCCGAATTCTGTATCACATATATAGATTTACATCTACCGGGTGTACCAAAAAGGACTGACTGATTTTAAAATTCTATAACTTCGAAACGGTGACAGATATTAAAAGAATTCTTGCAGGAGGGTTATGCATAAAGTCAAAAGTTTTTTTACAGTGATTTTCGATTTTAGTTCGAATTACAAACAATAGATGGCGCTGCGATCAATATAGGCTAAATTCAGGCTCGATTTTTGGTACTTCGTGGCCCGGATAATACATTTCCATCTCCTTTTTCTGCATGGAACAGAAAGGGCCAAAAATCCAGCCTGTATTTAGCGACTATTTCTTACAGCGCCATCTATTGTTTGTAAATCGAACTAAAATCGAAAATCACTGTAATAAAACTTTTGACTTTATGCATAACCCTCCTGCAAGAATTGTTTAATATCTGTCACCGTTTAGAAGTTATTGAATTTTAAAATCAGTCAGTCCTTTTTGGGACACCCGGTATAAACTGCTTGTATGGAGAAATTAAGTTTTATTTGGAAATACATACCGCAGTTAAAAAATCCCCTACAGCAATTTCCGAGAAGAATAGTACGTGATTTTTTTTTTTTTTTTTTTTTTTTTTTTTTTTTTTTTTTTTTTTTTTTTGTTCAGACCTATATACGAGGTATAGAATTTATGCCAAACGAGTAGAATGGAAAAAAAAAAAAAAAAAAAAAAAAAAAAAAAAAAAAAACATTAAATTTAAAAGCACATATCGGAATTCAAAACGCATATCCAGCAATATTTTTGGTGAAAGACAGTAATATAAATGGTTTCTTTTGTATGTCCCTGTAAATGAACGATAAATGCTATGATTGATCTATAGCAGTCATCTTACAGTGAAATTCATTGATTTATATCAATTTCAATACTTTTGATGTAATGCCATGAAAATAACTGTGAACGATTTTTCAACATTGACCATAATGTAACGGAATTCTTTTGAGCATGTATGTGTGTAAACGAACTTCGTGGCGACACACTTCATATTTAATACCGAACCTGTCATCATAAACATCCTTAGAATATATCATTGCATGAACATCTAAGTATATTCACGCGAGTTAGAGATTGGACAGACGAACAGACAAACATAATCATAAACACTTTTCAACTTCTTTGGGAGGTGTTGATTAATGATTAATTTAAATATTCATTCCACAGCGTAAAACGCACTTCTAGCAATTATAGATTAACACCAGTCCTGTAACCGACTTATTTTGTGTCTCTAAACGAACGATATAATTTCTACGTTTCCAGAATCTATAGAAAATATTTTGAGTGCACTTATGTCAGCTATTTGAATTTATTCATGTTTGAAGTCTCATAAGAGAGTCTTGTAAGGAATTCACAAGAATTTATTTTGCCATTGCATCGTAGGGCAATGAAATATATTTGTGTCCCTGTAAGCAAATTATAAAAGCTCATTTAATAGCACACTCTAAAATTTAGTTTATTTCCTTTATTTAAAATAAATTCATTGAATTTAAAAAAGTCAAAAAAACCTACTGATTAAAAATTGTACTAATTAATTATTTCTCATCAGTGTGAAGATATTTTTTATAGTACTTACATATTTTTTTTTTACTTACTTGTATTGATGACTTTTAAGTTGTGTTTAATTGTTAGATCCTATCTATAAACACTGTTTTGATGATGTCGATAGATGACTATGAAGGTTAGAGATGTAATAAAGCTAGAGACCCATAGCTGCCAACTTTTACACTTTTTTCTTACCACTAAAATTTTACAGTAAATGTTATCTTATTTAATAGTCGAAATCTCACGATCAAAGAAGACGAAAATCTCTATTAAATTTTAGTGGTAGCAAAAAAGCGTAAATGTTGGCAGCTATGGAGATTCTACGTCCACAACTTCCAGGTTGTAAACTATTTAAATGGAGCTCCTGACAGTAAAAGTGTCAATGAAACATCGTCTTCATTTTGGAAGACCTATCCAATGATATGCCAATCAATATGGTACGCAAAAAAAAATCGTATCTACTGCCATTTTGTAGTTCACGGCCGACATTTTGAATTCATAAAAACAAAACCTACACTATAACCATCGGACGGTTACGACAAATTGATAGAGACCTCATTCATTAAAATCCATCCAGCAGTTGGGATGTTTCGAGGGTATAAAGAAATCCACATAGCCAGATACGCGTGAAACACATAACCCTTCTTAGCAGTCGGGTAAAAATGAAAACTTTCACAAGAAAAACTCTTACGTTTAAAATAACGTTATGACTTAATGAAAGAAATAATATAAAATACATAGTTTTAATGTTATTTTATTCGCTTGCACGGTTATTGCGTACACCTACTGTTTTAATAAATAAAATACACATTATTTTAATATTGAAAATAATGAAAATCCATGCATCAGATACATATTATAAAACAGTTTACAATACTAACACAACTTTATTAAAAATATTTTTATTTAATCCAATGTAATAAGAGTTTTTAATAGGCGATTTAAAAGCATACATACCATTAAAAATCTATTTACAGCAACTGCTGCTCATATCCGGTAATGGATGCGAATTATGTCGTGTGAAATGTCATAAAATCATTAAAGTGCACCGCAACTTTTTTTCTCATAAATCATAGTGCAATGGAATATTTTGTGTGTTCCTATATATATATATATATTAGGGTGGGTCGAAAAAACCGAAATATTTATAATCGAAACGTAATAGCGCGGAAAAGTTGCCTTTTGTAAAAAAGATAAAATACGTAAAATATTACACCGATTGGTTAATATCTTTTACCTCCGCAAGGGGTCCAAATTTCGAAAAAATCGCAAAAAAACATACTTTTAGCAATTTTTTTTTTTAAATTATCCAAACATACTTATTCAATTTCTAATAGAACGAAATAGCCACGCCAAGATATTAGTAATGTAACATTAACATATCATTTTTGTGACATCGTTGCTTTTACCGCCAAAACAGGGCCAAAATTTCTAAAAAATGTTAAAAATTAAAGTTTTTCATTTTTTCAAAACTTTTGTAATGTTTTCAGATTTTTTACATTTCTAATAGCCTGGGAAAGGCATTTTATGTTGTTAATTTCATGCACATTGTTAACCATGATCACTGTAATTCTATATAAAAAAAAATGCTCAATGATAGAAACACCTGCAGCTGCCTGCACGTAAAATTAATTTCTCGCTGTTAGAGGGACACGTTTCACTTTGCTCGTTTTTTTTTTTTTTTTTTTTTTTTTTTTTTTTTTTTTTTTTTTTTTTTTTTTTGTAATGTACTACTTTTAATCTATACTTTGATGATAGAAATATCTGCAGGGTTAAAGAGGTGGCAAAGTTTCATCTTTGCGAAGTCAAGGAGGAACATATCTCTTTGTACTAGAACCAGGTCTGAATTATTTTCGTCACCCCATCGTCTGGCAAGGCGACTTCTATATGCAATGACATTATAGATTTTTTGAAGAAAAATGAAATCCCGACTGGAATAATAATTGCAGTTGAATTTCGTGGAACTGTCTTCAAAACAGGATGCAAAGGTGGTGTTATAGTAGGATTAGTTGAGAACAACTTTTAAAAAAACCACTTTATTGGCTTCCTTGACCTCACTTCAATGAGCTTCCACTGAGACATCTTTTCAAACATCTTGATGACAAGAAACAGGTTCTCTATCATATTGTGGCCCAATTGGTTGATCTCTTGCGATTTGCGAATTATTACCAATTGCAAAATTTAAGCCAATTTAATCTGATCACCTAGCTGTTGATAAAGATGATTTGTCAACTGACCAGAAGTATATGTCTGAAATATTGCAAGCTCTTTCAACACGCGTGTATACAATTGACCTTTTTTTGCTGAGTCCCTGGACAAATATTTCACGCAAGGTGGATCATTACTGCTATTCGAATTTTGAGACTCTACGTTGGAACAAAGAAACCCTCTTCTTAACTTGTCATACTCTTTGAGTACATCCTGAAAATGTACTGCATCAGTTGGTTCACAATTAAATTGAATCACTCATGTTTTCCAGAATCTGTGCACAATAGTTAGTAACTTACGTTACTTGGCAGATAATCTACGAAAGATTATAGTTCCTGTATTTTCACGAAATGACTATTTCGCAAATCATACAAATAGCCTCTTTGGAATGATAGCATATGAAGAGGAGAACATCAGGGCCCCATCCATGAAGAAAATTGCAAAAGCACGAAGTTCTGTGGGCTAGAATAGTGCCATCCGTCACTTTATCATAGCAGACTTCAACACTGAAGCTTGT
Organism: Maratus speciosus; assembly: GCA_963932465.1. Classification (NCBI taxonomy): domain Eukaryota; kingdom Metazoa; phylum Arthropoda; class Arachnida; order Araneae; family Salticidae; genus Maratus; species Maratus speciosus. Next base: position 372,274,526 of record OZ010788.1, on the reverse strand, counting down.
ATGGCTTTAGTCTACTGACAAAACTGAAAACTAACGGAACCACCTGTTATGGTTTTTTTATCGACTGAAAACGCTGGTGAGTTTAAAATGTTCGATTAAAGATATCAGCTATTATAACTTTCCTTGTCCCACTCAATCACTAGAAAGATGCATGAAATTATTCATTGAAGCACTGATAAAGTTTGTTTACTACAACAGAGGGAGGATCACATCTGATCAGTTTTGGCCTCTCGAGAAATAATGGCTCCATCTGAAAGCAAGTTATATTATAAAATTCATTTATATTAAATTCTTCTTCATTTTAAGTTTATTTAACCCGTTTCGTTTAAACATCTCTATATTTTAATTAATAAAATACTAAAACATTTTGCTCATTTTATATAATTTTTGTGGCATGAATTGGCTGTTATGAAGTAAAACATCAGTAGATGAAGCGATCGTCAAGAAAAATGAATGATTAACTTTATTTTCAAGTCTATTACAAATAGTTATAAAAAATTATGATATATTAATAGATATAAAATAAAATTATTTATTTCTAGACATATTATAGAAATTATAAAAATTTAGAAAAAAAAATGAAAAATTGAAATTTTTGAAATTTTTACAAAAAATATGATCTTTTTGCGGCAAATAAAGATATGATTTCATCATAATGAACATTTACCAGGACATTTCTCATATCTTCATGTAGCTATTGCGTTCTATTAAAAATTGTATTGGTATGTTTGGATAATTTAAAAAAAATGATAAAAAAAACATGTTTTTTGCGATTTTTTGAAACTTTGGCCCCCTTGCGGCGGTAAAAGATATTAACCGATCGATGTAATATTTTAGAAATTTATTCTGTATTACAAAAGGCAACTTTTCCGCACTATTACATTTCAATTATAAAAATTTCGGTTTTTTCGACCCACCCTAATATATATATATAAATGCTATCCATTCTACACTCCTGAAAATTTTTGTTCTAATCCCTCTTATTAATTCATATCTACAACGTTATGACTGGAATATCGTAAAGTCAATAAAATGAACTGCAGATGGTATAATTTGTAGAATAATAGATTAAAATAATGAATTTTTTTTGTGTGTCGCTGCGAATGATCTACAAATCCAATATACATCATTTTCGATTTCAAACATCAAATCCCTCGATGACATATAAAGAATATGAGGGGATACTAGGGAGGGTTGACCCATTTTTTGCAAAATGATTTTTTATTTTTTAAATAATGAACGTAGAATAAAATTTTATGTATCATTTTATTCGGTATAAAATCAGTTATCAAAATAAAATTGCTACATAAGTGTAACATATAAGAAATTTGAAAAATTATTGATTTTAATCATGAGAAAATAATGGGTCAAGGCTCTGCACATATGGGAGGCTTGACCCACTTTGTTTTATACTGCGCTATTTGTGAAGAGAAATAAAATCAGTTTAAAAAAAGCAAAATAACTTTATTCTACATGCTTTAATTATTATAAAAAATATTTTTATTTAAATATGATGCTTAAATAAACCTGTTAGGATGCAATCGCAAGTTATAGGAGAAAAATATTGTTTTAAACAGTATGTTGTCTGAGCAGGTATAATTATACATCAAGGAAAATGAAATTTTATTATTTAATGAAGTATTCTTTTAGAGACAGGTTCCGTTCTCATAGTGTTTCGTGTTATTATGTCCGGATTTAGGACACAGTGTCCTTCTTTTTTTATCTTCTTGTTACATTTTTGTGACACTCGATCTGACAACTCTAGTTGTTATATAATTTTATTTTATCTCACTATATTCACCTTGGTAAAATTTTGCTACATACCTTCCTAACGTTTTCCGATCGATGATATGTTCTTTTGCAACCGCTTGAGCACTTAACTTATCATGAATATGACTTAAACCTTTACGGTGGAAACTACTTTCAGTACTTAAATGTTGAAATAATAAATGACTGGTACCGGGATTTACGAACAAATTTATTTGAAAATAAGAGAAAGGCTATATTTCACATACATAATAAATGGAAAATATTTTAGAAAAAATACTCTACAATCTTTATACCTGGAATGAAAGCTCGATCTTTCTGCATTACTTTAAACCTACTTACTTAAATTTTTATGATATCATTTATTTGAAAAAAGCTTACAAAATATTAAAAAAAAAAAAAAAAAAAAAAAAAAAAAAAACACAACTTTTAGCTTGAAAACGCCACACAATTGATTTTTTCTACACTTATTTCGATTATTTCTGTGAAACGAAGACTGTTGTCTGATCATTCCATTAGCTTTGGTTGACAGCTTTTGATAACACTCTGAAATTCTTTTAAATATGAAAATTGATTGGTGGGTTATGTCTCCCGTATGGTCTACCGTCCCTTGTCTCCCCTATAGCAATCTGAGTATATTTACATAATTTATAACACGCACGACTGCAAAATAGATAAACCGAAGTCATAAACAGTTTTGAATTATGTTGGACTGCGTTAAAAAGAAAATAACAATTATTTACTGTTGAAACACTATATTGAATGTTACATTGTCACGACATTTAAAGTAGGTAAATCTGTATATATATATAAAAAAAAAAACAGCTTAGATCACGAAACACATTCCATCATTCAGAAAATATTACTAACATACATTTTCTGCAATGAAAGAAGATATCTAAATAAATCAATTGACGAAAAACACATAACTCTGTAGAAATCCATTTTCATGAATTGCAGTTCATATGCTGCGACGTTTACTAAATCTTTTGTTGAACCCTGTATATGTTCTAGAAATTTTATACGCATCACGTAAAACGCTAAAACACTGGACAAAACGCCCACCAAAGCATAAAACCCACTTCGAGGTATGTTTGATGATAATCAATTTTGTAATCGAATTTTTATGTGTGAAAGTTTAAATGAATGATAAATATTTTGTATTCCATATTCTACTGAAAGCATGTTTAAAGGAAGCTCATGAATTCATATCAATTTAATCATGTTTCGAGTATTGTAACACCATTAAAGATCACCGTAAAGGATCGCCCGCCTTAGACATTACTGTCTCAATACTCAAGGCCTCCGGACTGATTTCGTGACGTACCAAATGAAGATTAACCCCTTGAAGGGCAAGCAATTGCGTTTGTGTAATGCTTAATTCCCACCGTAAATTTAGAAAAATTTTATTTCAAAATAAGGAAAAGTAATTTTACGACTTTTCTCCACTAAAGTCAGAACACTAAAATTGCCTAATTTTTTCTGGCGCAAATCCTGATTAATCGTAGGCGGGATAAATAAATTCCACTACCCCTCAAGGGGTTAAGCATTACACAAACGCAATTGCTTGCCCTGCAAGGGGTTAATCTTCACGAAATCAATTCGGAGGCCTTGAGTATTGTGACGGTAATACCTTAGATCACAAAGAAACGTTACCACTTTGTACGTCCTTTCAAACGAGCTACAAGTCATACGTATTCGACAATGAGGAGAAATAATGTTGTAATTCACATAATTCACACATATAAATCGCGTTACGTTTGAACTATCGTAATAGGAATAAAATGCATTGGAAGTGATATTTACCGCAAACCATGTTGTAACGGAATTGTCAGTGTTTGCACTAGTAAACAAATTATAAAAGCTACACTTTTCATTTTTAACACTGACAATTTTGTATTAAACACCAATAACCTATGGAAGTTACATGGTACCGTAATTTGCGACGTATAATTCGCGGATCAAAGAATTCTGTTTGAACCCAGAAATTTTATTTAGTAATTGAAACTAAATATTTACCGTGACGTAATAGGACCTATTTTTGTAAAAAGTATTTCCTTGGTTGAAATATGATTGTTTTATCCACGGATTATACGGCAGAAATTATGGTAAACAGAGCATGTTTACGTGAGTTGTGCATTTTTTGCTTTTAATATTATTCTCGTTTTTTCTTTCGTTTGACAGAGGCTAGAGTACCGTAAAATATATTGATATACCTGTATCTATTTTATTTCTAAATGTTATTTTTCTCACAGTGGATTTCAATTAATATGTATTCCCTTCCAACAATTTTTCGCAATACTGTTTTTAAAAGAAAGCGTATATAAGTTATTATAGATATTAAAAAACTTTGAAATATTTTATGATATTAAAACTATGGACAAAAATTAGCGTTGTATATTTCTTTCGTTTCGTGTGTCAAAAACGGATACGATCTTCGTAAGTGTTTGGGTGTTTTTAACAAACATTTCTCTAATCGAACAGCAGAAATTGGCAACGCGACTTTCATTATATGAAATATAATATAGTCATATAATGTCAAAAATAGCATATTTTAAAATGCGTTTATTGTTATTAAAGTTATTAATAAAATAAATATATATATATTTTTGAAAAATTAACTCAGTATTTCTATTTAGATTTCGTAACATTAAGTGAGCCGGAAAAAGTTGAGTAAACATATAATCGAGGTTTTCGTAAAATAATTATTTATTATTTTGTTTAAAATAAACAACTAAAGTGTCCTAACCCTATCTTCATATTGCTTTATGTACACAAGCTTTAAAAACAATTATCTAATACGTTATGTAAAACAATTAAGATACACATTATCCCTTCTGTAAAAATTATAAGTTTTGCTTTCAAAGATCTCCATGCTACAAAGTACATATTTAGATAAAATTAATTTAACTTCTCTAACGTTAGCAATGCCGTATCAGGGGAAGGTTCTTTCGTACTTATTTTCATTTTACAAGGACTGGAATGCAAAATCGTTTTGGGGGATGCAGTGTAATATGTAAACATATAAATTATTTAGTTTAGATGCCCGTGTTTATACTCTTAATTTTATTATAACGTTCTGTTTATCCACATGCAGTTAGTTGTAAATATTTCAAAACTTTCAATTACTTTAAATTATATTATCTGTATAAATGTTTGAAGGATTTGCACGCATGCTTTTTAAAAAAAGAGAAAAAAGAGATATATATTAGTAGAATAAAACAATCATAATATTTGAAGTTAATAACATTCACTTACAAATGTAAACATACATACTTTATATAATCGCTGTTTTATCTGTAAAATATTAAATTTATTTAAGGTAAGATCGTACGAAGTTATTTTATTTATTATCATTCTATAAAATTATATATGAAAATTAATTAAAATCATCCAGACGAAGCTATTAAATGCTAAAAGGCATCACTTTTAACAATTTTTAGCTCAGTTCGGATAAACGTATTATTAGAAAGATAATGTTTATATAGGTAGTGTTTCATGTTCCTGTATAAATGTGTTGTACTATCATGTTAATAGCACTTTATATTTCATATGTTTAGAAGAATAAGTGCTAAAATTTAGTAATTTTAAATATTTATTAGTTTAGTTAAACTTCCTTTTATAAGTAAACGGTTTAAAATATTAAAAATTGTATAAGATTTTCTTCTTGTAAACAATCAATTTCTTTTTTGAAAATGTGAATATAACAAAAATAGTTTACCTACTACAGTTAGAAATTAAGTTTTTTTAAAGCACATAATAAAAAATCTAACGTGTAACAAAATTTCAAAGTGAACATTTATATATGTTTCAAACATCTACAAACGTTGTTGAATATGTTTTAAACATAACTATAAAATAATACAATAACGTCCCCTTTCTGAAATTCTTACGTTTGCTAAGTAATTGCCTAGATATGTTTTTCAACAATATGCATAATTTCATTTAATGTATGAAGAAATTTAGTGTCAAATTATTACTAGGACAACTAGGATTATTACTAGGAAACATATGAAATATCAAAAATCATTGAGGAAAAAGTTCTGGGAAATTTGTGAAAGTTGCGTTGTTATGCGCAAATCAACAACAAATGCAACAAGGACTATTCTTCAAAGTAGAGACTATCATAGTCTACGACTTTATGCCATCGTTCTGCCAGATTCCGGATTTGCTGGAAGTACCATGGCAGCTCCTTGGAATCGAAAAACTCTTGACATGCTTCTTCAACTTCATTAAAGGATTCAAATCGACGGCCCTTGAAAACAGTATTGCCAGGTTAGGGGGATTTTTTTGCCCCAAATTTTTGATTGTCACCGCTTTTTTGAAATAGAAATATTCGGCCTATTCAAAAATAGATTAAAAATTCTGAAAAGTAAGGTGACTTGTACTATTTAAAAAAAGTCGTGACAGTCAAATTATCTGAATTAAAAAAGTCCCCAATCTGGCAACAATGCTTCAAAAAGTGTTGCACTGATCGAAATAACCATAATTGGATTCCTGAACTCCTATAGACATACCACGAGTTCTCCTATATACGATACAAATTCTGATAACTTTTAGATTAAAAATTTCACAGAACTTTTTGCTCAACCTAATAAGTATCACATAATATACCAAATTACATCATTTAAATACGTATTGTTTCTGATAAAAGATTAAGCATTCCATGCAAGGAAATTACACAAGTGGAGCTTAGGATTCTGCATTCCTTGATGACACTTGGTTATGGTAACACTGGTATATAAGTGACTGCTCAACAATACGTTAAATACATGTATGATATATATCAATATTTCAAAAACAGTCTTTGTCTTTAGACAGCCTTTGAACCTTTATTCTTAGCCGAGAAGGTAATTTAAACTACCAGCGCAATTTTTATGCATTTTGTTTTAAATATTTTATAACAGCGGTACGCTACAAGGTGGTTAATACTTCATATAATCACCTATATGTTGTAGTATTATTTCTGAAAATCAAAGACTGTTTAAAAAATTATTTTGCCACAAATGTATTTCATTCTAGCTTCATTCAATTTCTATGATTAGCGATGTTAGCTTTCTGATAAAAAATATTTAAACATATAGAAGTAATGTATATGTATATATTTTTATTTTTCCGTAGGTCTCAGAGACAATACCATTTGTTAAACGGAAAATTAAAGTTATTTTACATTAGTTTTAAAGTATCACCAACACTACAAAAGAATGTTTGCTTCAAGTTTAGGAATATAGATAAAATAGAGACTTCAAATGTATTATTTTTCTCCAAAACGAATGGAGTTTCTTATTGATTTTTATGCCCATTTTTAGAAAAATTCTCGAAACGTTATGTTTTGTCCCAAACCGACAATTTTAGTCTTGATGGTAACTTATAAATGGATCTTTAAATCACACAGACTTGTTAATTAATGATATAATTTTTATCAGACAACGAACAATAATAATCACAAGTGAGGCTAAAACTGATTACAGCGTGCGAAACAACCGCAGGCAGCATACAACACAAACAAATGTGAGACAAGGAGCTACATCTTCCTTAATAAGAATAAAATGCATTATCATGATATTCAGCAATTTGACAACTATGACAAATGTAACTGAATAAATAAATAAAGATACAGCTTTATTTTAAGCTACTTTTCACTATCATGTTTACTGTACCACATCTTCTGTGTTATTTTTCTTGATATTCATCCTATATATGACAAAAACAGCAGGTGATAGTGGAAAAGCTCGACATTTTTTAACTCGGATCATCAAAAAGTTTAGAAAAACTCAGGTGTGCAAAGAAATATAAAACAAATCTCTTATTATAAAATTTATTGCTATTCAACGCGATTTTATATTTAAATAATAAAAAAAAATCGAAAATTTAATCAATAACAAAAGGATGAATGTATCTTGTTGTAAATGTAAAAAGCAGTTAATCAAAATATTGTTCAAATTTCGCTTTTTGAAAGTTTTCGATTTTTTTCAACTATATCCACTAAAATTATTTAAAAGTACTGATTCAACACATAAACTGTATCTAAATAATAGTTTGTTTCACATTAATATTCCATAAATCTTTTAATATGCTCTTCTGAAATAATATTAAGTGAATTTAAATAGATATTTTCTTTTTACTCAAAATTTGGGGTACAAACTGTTTAAGTTAAGTAAATGGGCACTGTAGTATAAAACGCTCCACGGATTAATTTTGTAGCATTTTCAATACGTAATTACACTGACATTTGAAATTATAATATACATCACTTGATTTGAGAATAGTCAATAAAGTAATACAAATTTCACGAAAATTAATAATTAATTAAAATATATTCATTAATATGCTAGACATAGCCTTATTATTAATATCAGTTCAGGGTCATAAAAAGATTGTACTGATGAGAAAATCTGAAAGTAGATACCATAAAATTAATTACGAGGATGTAATTTTGTAAATTAATATCTGCAATTAACTGTTTAGAAATGTGTATTTGACACTCAGTAGTACACGTTTATTTCATCATAATATGTTTGAAAAGATATGATTCCTTTTCAATTAATTCATTAATTCTGCATCTGAAATAACTAATACACAATGGAAATATTGCAAGCAGCAGTTTGAATTGAGTTTAACTAATCATGCATGTTTAAGTGGCCATTTTGATATAAAGGGAACAATAAGTGAATAACATATTCTGCAAATGATATCAGTAAGATACGTCCAACGAAAATGTACAGCTAATTTACTACGCAATATCTTAATTAAATATATTTTTTCGCCTTTATGAACTAATGAATGCTATTACTTTTACACATGTGTTCTCCAAAAACGACAAAAATCTATAATGTTTGAAAATCTGTATTTTCCATATTTTTTATAAACATCATGAATCTGAAAAAAAAATAACTAATATGATGAATTATGCAAAACTCGCAATAGTTGAATACTCTCAACTATGTACATGACAACAATGACCAAATAAAAGTCCTATAAAAAGTTTAAGAATGACACAACATCCAGTAACATAACCTTTGTGTCAAAAATGAAGACATTTAATTTTTTGAAATGTCAGTACCCATTTTGTCCCATCCTGCAATGATAAGTAAATTGAAAATTCATAAATATCATTGGAACGTTCCATATAGCATGACAACATGCGACATAGTGCACACACAAACTACAGCACTGTAAACAACCAATAGCTTCATACACGAGGGAAGAAGAAAATGTTTTACTAAGATAGCAAATGTTCTACACTGTTTTTTTTTTTAATTTTTCAAAAAAAAAAATATGATTTGTGTATTATTTTCTTTAACTGATGCTTGTTTGCCTCGTCTCTCTGTTGTTATTTGTTGTCAAAATTATGTCATTATTAGTTTAACGCAGGAAAATTACCGAAAACGTGTCACTACACAGACCCCGGCTAAACGTGCTGGTTTCGAATTCACGAGTATCGGTGCAAGCTTTTTATTTTATTGTCAGTATGTTAACCACTGTATTACAACGGATAAAGAACACTGAAAATGTACAGCTATCTTTATCATGTCAGTTTTACAACTGGTGTTACGATTGACAACCTTTTTATCGCACTCCTCGTATATAACCCCATCAAAAACGGCGTTATGTTGAGCTGAGTTTGGTTTTCATAATACGTCATACAAACAAACAGCTTATAGATTTTATTATTGAAACGTTTATGCTGTAAAAAAGTACATTTTACAAATGCCAAATGATTTCTACAAATAAAAATAATGAAGATAATTTTTTTATTAATATCCATTTCTGAAATAATAGCTCATCGATCAATAAAGGCTCCAATTCCAATCTTTAGAATTAAGGAAAATCTGTGAAGAATATGTGCCGTGCTTACTCAATCATATAATTTTTTTTCGAAATGAAAAATTCATTTCAAGATAAGCATAATGTCACCGGCCGGCGTAAACTTATCAAACATACTTCATATACATATTTTAATACTAAACCATAGTATATTCAAATAAAAATATATTTTCTATTTAATGGTGATAAACAATCTAATAAATTCATAATACATTGAAATGAAATAAACCCAATAGACGGGATTCTCCTGATGTTGCAATAAATATGAATTTTTATTCCCTTAAAAAATAATGTACATGTGCATATTTTTATATTTTTACCGAAAATAACTTGTAAATTAAAGAAACACATTCAAAAAGCCAAGTGTCTGAATATTTTTCATTATTTTTCTTTTTTCTGAAACAATGGAAGTTATCAGATCCCCACCATTTTAAAGAAATTTTATAAAACTAGGGGGCTCGGCCCCCTACGAGCTACGCTCGCCAAACCCCGTTCACACACCGCAGTCTCTAAAATCACGGTAATTTGTTTGGCTTTAAAAAGTTTTTGAAAGATTGACTTACAATTTAAAAAACAGAGTCGATCTCCATATAAATGGGTTTCTATTCCTTTTTCTTCGATTAGAGAATTTTAAGGAAAAATCAGCTGCTGTTAAAAGATACAATGGCTGTTTTCGTCTTTGATTAAATAAAATCAGTTACACATTTCAAAATAAGCTAATATAATATGCAAGTCTGCATCAAAATGCAAAAAAAAAAAAAAAAAAAAAAAAAAAAATTGTACAAATATTAGTGCCTTCTTTTGACGGAAACGACACAGAAGGTTAACGAATCTTAACTAAACCATTTAAGCAATTCCTTTATTTTCTGCTTCACAGATTTTCATCTTTCAAATCATATTTTTTGTTGATGGCACGTCATTTTCAGCTTGTAATCTTTTTTATTTTTATTACATTACTAAATAATTGCTTGAAAGCAGTCTAAACACGTTCAATAAAGCAAATATTAATCTCATTAATATAATCTCAAAATATCAAATTAATGTCTCGCACAATTTTTAAATTTAAACTGTTTTGCAATATTACTTTTTGTTCATTTTACGTAATAAGTGTAATGTGGCGTAAATGTGACGTAATTTCTCCTACTTAAGACTTCTAACGCATGTTAATGAATTTATTATTTTAGAATATCGTTATAAAATTCACGTGTAAATATAGTTTTTATGACGTAATTTTCAATAAGTTCCTGCTTTTCACACGTAATTATTTAATTCTAATTTGAATTTTTTTTTCAGTTAATAACAGTCACGTGTAAATATTTTTTTTTAATTTGAAGGAAAGATTATTATTTGCGCTGTTTATACAGTTGGCAATAGTTTAAATTAATACCATTTCCTAAAATAAGTAAAAAATAGCTCTCGAAATGATGAAAATTTGAATTTAAAATAGAAATAAAACTTTAAAAAATGAGTCAAATAAAAAAAGTGAATGCAGTCTGCACACCGTGAAATGCTAACGTATAAAATGATCTAAAAATGAATTAATTCCCATGTATAGTTTTTGCTACTATAAAACATTTTAATAGAACGATTTTGTCCAAATTTAGCATTAAATATCTCTTAAAATAATTATTCGATTTGAAAATTGTCTACATTAGCGTATTTATCAAATATTTCTCCATAGCACCGCCGATTTTCATATTTTTGTATGTAGTATTTTTATTAATATTGAGGGAGAAAGACATCCGGTCACAAAAAATTCAAAACCGGCGGCGGCGGTGACAGCGTAAGTTACTTTTTTTTAGAATTGAGAGAATCTTTTAAAATTAAAATTAAAATATAAAAATCGGTATGTATTTAAATGCAGAGAATGCCTGTGCATTTACAAATGAACAGCTTTCATTATAAAATATAATTATCAAGAATGCTTGGGGCAGATTACTATTAAAAAAATCTCGTGGTTTTAATTACCTGTACTCTAAAGCCGCAGAATGGTTACCTACACTTGGCTTTCATATAAGTAGATGCCAGTAATCGGAATATTGTCATAAACTATTACTTATGAAATGTAGATAAAAAGAAATTTATAAAACTAGAAAATAAAAATTCTGATTTTTTAGAATTTAGTGTCGCCCCGATGAAAAAAAAAAATATTTGTATAAATGGTACAAAACATATTTCAGTTTTAAGCTGACTCTTTTATTTTATATAAAATGATGTCATTCCCATCTGCTGAAGAATTTCACATTTACAATTCAGTCTTAAACAATATCTACAGAAAATTATGCATTTGACGTCACTACCGCAGAATAATACACAATTCTACCAAAAAGCGATGTCATAATTCAGGAAACTCGACCAAAAAAATCGGCTATCTAATGTTTCATATGCCTTCATTTGTTTTTAATGCAGATAATTAAAATAAATATAGTTTATAATATTCCATGTTTATTCAGTAATCAGTCATGTATATTTTTTTCAAAATGGAACGTATAGAATAAATTGCATGTTTGTCAAAAAACTGGTTTACTGCGAGACTACACAATTAAATGTACGTAAACATTCAAAATAATTTGCTTAAAATTTTGGTAAAATTGTTGTAATTTTAACATACTTAAAACATATTGTGTTATAAGGTTAGTAGATGTAACTGGACCCACGAGGAAACTGCGAATAGGCTATTTTATAAAACACTGTTGATTTTTTTAAGTTTTAGCTTTTGTCAACAATGGCCCTTAATCTCTACTTCCCAAAACAACGTGTATCAATTCAATCATAACTCTCACTTTGCTGTGATAGGTTGTCAAAAATTTACGTTTCGTTTTTTTTTTTTAAAACAACGTCAATATGGTTGAACTTCCTCGGCTTTTTATTAAATACTGTAAGTACTTTTATTAAACAATCTTTTTTTTTAAGGTTAGACATATAACTACATTAATATTATTAGGTATCTATACATATTTACTTCATGTTTCAAATGTAAGCCCGGTGTCCCAGTTACCCTATAAATTTTTCAAGAATGGGGTAACTGGGACAAGTATCCGGGGTAACTGGACCATGACGGAACCAGTACGGACCATGACGGATCCAGTTACCCCAATAGTTATAAATAATTTTTTGTGTTTCTCTTTCTACGGGAAGTAAATTTCTCCAGTGTTTTTTGCTTACAATAAAGAAAATGATAGAATACCTTATTAAAATTACGCAATGAAATTTAAAAAAAAAAACATATTGAGTGGTATCAAACCAAATTTTTGACCCCTTGAGAGGCGGTTATGCCGTTATGGCATCATTTAATTTTAATTCCTAATTTCTATATTGGCACCTGAATTTTAAAATTAAAATTTCACCTTTATTAAGTACGCGAAAATACTCTTTTACTTGTTTTCAGATAGATTCTCTTGTAAATATAATGTGTCATTAAATTATTTCAACATTTTACGAATGCAAGTACCTTGCCCCAGAAAGTGAGATAGCCAGACCTTGAAATTGTACTATAACCAGGGGTCGTATTCTATAGGGAATCTTTTATCGTTCCTACCACTATTTTGAAAATAATATCTTCATCGCACCTTTCTTTAAGGGTTCTGGTAGGAACAATAAAATTTTTCCTATATAATGCGACTCCTGGATAAAGTACTTAAGTACTTACGTAGCCGTTTGTTCATAGATTTACCTTGCTATTTTTTTTCCTTAAAATACCCATGTGACTTTTATACTTATTATCTATACTAAAGTACATAAGTACTTACTTACGTCTTATGATTTTGGCATAAATAAATCTAATATTTCACTTTTAGTGCTTTTTTAGGCATATCGACAGCAAATTTTCCCCTTACAACGCTGTTTATTGACATATAATTCACATGATCTGCCTGGGTTTTTTTTTTTTTTAAAGTTGTTTACACTTTTTCAAACAGGACCAGTTACCCCATTTTTGAGGGCAACTGGACCCATGAGGAAAGAAAGATGAAATATGCATATTTTTATATTTTTAAATATTAAAATGTAATTTTGAGCATTTCTGTCTGATAGAGGGAACCAAACTGAACACATTTACAGAAGTTCAGACTTTAATTCAAATGAACATTAGCTTTTTGAAGCTGAATTGTCAGAAGCTCCAGAGTCACATTGTAAAATCATGGCCCAGTCACCCCAACTAACCTTATGTAGAAAATAATACATTATAAATTACTTACTCTGCGAGAATTGTTACTTTCAGCCAACACCAATTTGAGAAATACGTCTTTCTTGGAAAGTGACGTCACATGCACTTTACCTATTTTAATGTTTTTTTTTTATGTTATTATGGGAAAATGGTAACAAAAAGATGTAACAGTCTGTTTTTTTTTTCCTTTATTTGCTACAGAAATTGAGAACGTCAGTTGCCAACATAAAAAAAAAATTCTTTAAAAACCACAAAAAAATTAATATTTCAAAAATAAATTGAGGTGCAGTTTCCAAACCAATTGATTTTAAAAGTAGGTACTTTTTCCCCTATACGACAATATAAAAATTGAAAATGTACGAAGCTTAGAAATTTAAAAGATTTCAGTAGAGATTATCCCATACAAAGATACATCTGCCTTCTTTTACAGCTGACTTATAAAACGGAGCGTTATTTTTTAGACACGACACATTATTTGCTGGCTGAAAGAAATGACGTATCAAGGTCTAATATGCTGTATTTCATATTAACATTCTCAGAAATCTCAAAACAGTATATTTAGTTTGTCCCAAACCCACACTTAAAAAAATTTAAAGAGTGTTATGTAAAAAAGTGTTGAACAATAGTAGACTAACGATTAATATACATTCATGAGAATAGGATTGTGTTGGAAATTTCAAAGAACATCATCACATGCAATTTTTTACTATACGATTCATCTGTCTAAACTAATCTATACTAATAGTATAAAGAGGTAAAGTTTGTTTATTTGTAGGATGTAATCTCTGGAACTACCGAACTGATTCCAAAAATAATGGTATCAAAATGACGGTGTTAGCCCACCTTAGAACATAGGCTGAATTTCTGTTCGTGCCACTGGCCAAAACGGAGTGCGGAAGCAGAACACGTTCTAAAAATGCGATTTTTGTGTTACTGAAGGCTTTAGAAACATGCAATTTGGAATGGTAATTACTAATATAATACTAGTGATCTCTAAGGACATTTCGTAAAAAAATAAAAATTAAAAAGAGGATAAAATGCGCAAAAAGCGTTCTAAATGTACCAAACTGATTTAAATAATAATCGTTTCAATGATGATGACAGCCTCTTGCTCCAACATAGGCTACATTTTATATCGGTGCACTACCCCCAAATGGGGTGCAGGAGCAAAAGAATTTCAAAAATGCGATTTTTGTGTTACTGAAGGGCCTAGATGTTCAAATTTAGAATGGTAGTTACTTATAAGATATAAATGATCTCTAAGAACATTTCATAAAAAATTCGAAATTTAAAAAGGCTGAAAATGCTCGAAAAGTGTTCTAAAAATGTTCTAAACGGCTATTTCTACGCAATTTCAAAAAGTACCCAACCTATTTCGAAAGTAATGGTTGGAAATTGATGATGACAGCACTTGCTCCAACATAGGCACTATTTCATGCCGCTCTCTCTACCAACTAGGGGCTGAACAAGCTGAAAACGTTCTAAATAGCGATATTTGTGTTACTGAAGGGCCTAGAATCCTGAAATTTGGCAGGGCAGTTAATTAAGATACAAATGATGTCTTAGAATATTTCCTAAAATATCGAAATTTAAAAATGTGTGAAAATGAGCGAAAAGCATCCTAAAAAAACTTTTTAAATTACGATTTCTACGCAATTTCAGGAAGTACCAAAATGATTTAAAAAATAATGGTGTGAAAACGATGGTGAGAGCCATCGCTCCAACATAGGCTGCATTACATGTCGGAGCCACTACCTCAAAGGGGGTGAAGCAGCAAAAAACGATCTAAATAGCGTTTTTTGTAATACTGCAGGGGCTAGCAACTTGAAACTAAGCATAGTAGTTAAATATAAGATATAAATGATCTCTAAGAACATTTCCTAAATAATTCGAAATTTAAAAGGAGTGAAAATGGACGAAAAACTTTCTAAAAAGCCTTCTAAATTACGATATCTACGCAATCTCAGAAAGTACCCAACCGATTTCAAAAATAATGTTTAGAAATTGATGATATGTTCAAATATAGGGTGTATTTTATGTCGGCGTCAATAGCACTTTGAGGTTGCATTTAAAAAAAAAAAAAGTTCTAAATTTTGATTTTTGTGATACTGCAGGGGATAGCAACTTGAAATTTGGCATGGTAATTACATATAAGATGTAAATGCTCTCAAAGAAGAGTTCCTTAAAATTTTCAAATTGAAAAGCGGTGAAAATGAACGAAAAGCGTTCTAAAAAGGTTCTAAATAGCATTTTCAAAGCAATCTCAGGAAATATAATCCGATTTCAGAAGTAATAATTTCAAATTGATGGTGACAGTCCCTGCTCCGACATTCTTCCGAAATTCTAGTTATTGCTTATCCTTCTTTATGTAAGAATCCTCTTATTCTGCTTATTGTTAGAGTATTATATAAAACATGATGTATCATGTTTTTATGTCTCCATGTAACAACCATATTTTTAGGATTCCGTACTTAAACGGTAAAAACGAAAGCATTATAAGATCAATCATGTGTCTGTCTGTCACAGCCCTTTTGCTCATAAACCATGGAAAGTGGAAAGTTCAAATTGGGGGTAAGTATTAAAGACTATTGATCCACATATTTACAGATTGATGAATATTCATAAATATATTTAGGAAAAATGTAGAGGGTCTAATTAAGTTACTTGAAAAAAAAATATTTTCTTTGTCTATCTCGTGGGGTATCGTGTTAAATCTTTCGTAACGCTGAACTCAAAAATATATTTCATTTAATTTTAGGGTTTAATTTTTCAATGTTATGGTCGAAACAGCAATGCAAAAATATGTCCCCCCCCCCATCTAATTCCGAATCTAATGAAACTAAAATTATGAAAAAAGTAGAGGTAATAGACGTTAATTTAAACCTCGCAAGGAAATTATAGCGATTACGCTAGTCATATAGTTTTTTGAGAAAATAGCATTCTTACGTTATACACAAATTGCGATTTACGGGCATTCAGCAAAACTATTGAGCAGTACTGGAGGTACCCATCGTAGCAGAAGTATAAAAACATTGTTGATCATGAATTTCGGAAAAAAATCGTCGGTAATTAGCCCAGATATACATAATGACAAGGACGGCATACTTACTGCTCCATCGTACTTTTAAAGCCCAGACAAAAAGTATTAGGTATATATGTGTTTAATGTAATGCCCAGTAGCAATATAAAAGCAATAAAAGCAATAAACGTCAAATTGTTAAAAACAGGCTAATTTAATGAGAATTAATCAAATAAATACTATGGGATTCGCGACTAGTCTCCAGTGAGTGGCTCTCTCAATACATCTACCATGTCTTTAAATGTTAACTAAAAACCCAGATGGAAAAACGCGGCAAGGACAAAAGCGTCGTTGGAACTTTGCGAACTCCTTTCGAAGCGCGCTTAGCACATTGCTAACTTTAAATTTTGAACAAGGGTTTTGCTTTAGGTACACTGTAAAAATAAAAGATTATTACTACGCTGAATTTAGGTTTAAGAAATGCTAAATGAGGTTTAAATATGCGCTACTTTTATTGTCAGCACCCAAATAAGTTCATTTTAAACAGATTGGAATAAGATTAAAAAGAGAGTTATACAGAATAGGTATATTTGATATTATTTAGATTCCATATTTATTTGAACTTTCATGGTATATCCATTTATACTGTTCTAGTACATAAAGCTATACTCAAACTACTTTCTATAGGTCATAATAAAGGAACGATTTTTTTTTTCTTTTTTTGTGCTACTCCAGCCTTGAATATGATTTAATCCAGTTGGAAAAAATATTCGTTCCCTTCATTATGACCTAATGACATGGTATACAAGAGTTTCCGTGTTAAAGTAGTTTCATCATGTAAATGCTATAGTTATAGCTCGGATGAATGAAACTAGCGCTGCAGTTTGCAGCCAAGTCCAACTAATAAGAGTGAATTGTGTCAGCCAGGTATCGGTCCGGATAGCCTAACAGGTAAGGCATTGGCACGGCACGCCAAGTATCCAGGTTCGATCCCTGGTCTGGACATTTTTTGCTCTGTTGGAATAAACTTCAACTGTGCTACTCCAGCCTTGAATATAAAAAAAAATACTTTCTAAAGTTTTTACAAACACTTGGTTTCCTTTAGCAACTTCGTTTTTAATAATACACTTACTAATTCATATATTATTGCACGGAATCCTCTGTACGCGAGTAATACTCGGACTTGACCGTTTTTTATTTTATAATGTGGATCTCCCTAGCATTGCCAGGCGTCCCACATAAATCGAGGCTTCAAAAGCTCAGGGTATCAGTATTTTAAAGTAATTCATTTGCCTTATCTAATGGCAAAATTATCTGTGATTAAAGATGGAATGATAAACCATGGAAAATTTGTGCTGTGCAGAGCATTTGGAGTCTTACTTTATGCGAAAAACCTAATTATGTTCGTTTATTATACTTGCCTTTGCACGAGTATTATTTCAAGGCTGATTTCTCAATACAATTATTTTCTTTTCACCGGTCAGATTTCATAACATTTTTTTTCTCTAATTTATTAGTAGTAATTAATACCAACACCGGCCAAATAATTTAGAATTTATACATTTATGCCATTTTAGGGAGGAACTTTTCTTTAAATTGTTACATTTTGTATTTATTCTAAGATTTCTAACACATTCTTTAAATTTTTCCCTCATTGCATCAATAACACTTATTTAAAGTTTACTATAAAATAGACAGTATTAATATGATTTAGCAATTTGATTTGATTATATGAATAGCAACAGGAATCGTTCTGTAGCTTCATTTTTTTTTCAATCTGGCTTTCGCTAGAGTGTCTTTTACTCGGGACGTGGCTGGGGACCTATGACCGTTGCTTCCGCAAAAGAGTCGGGATAGAGTGGAAGAATAAAAGGCTGCGGACGAAGAGAGGCCGCTCTCCGCGGCGGTTAACAATAATTGCAGAAAGAGCTCTCACTTTATTTATATGTGCAGTGGCTATAACACAACTGTGAATTGGGAAATATTTTGTAAGTATTTAGTAAATGACTTTCTGTGAAAATATTTTTTTGTGATTAAAATGTCATTTGAAATAATAAGAATTATTTAGAAACGCAATTTTAAATAAAATAAGTTAAGAAAAAATAATTGTTTTTCTCCAGGGAAACTTTTGAAAGACTGTATTAGTATAGATGGTTATGCGGTAATGAAATATGTGCAGTAGTTTTTCATATTAAAATTTACAATTTTAATGTCCATTGAGGATCAATCGATACCAAAAAATGCAGCACAAAAACAGCTCCAACAGCACAAAAAATGAAAAAAAAAACTTTTGTTATTACAGAAAAAAATAATTACAGAGAACAAAAAATATCTGATCCTGATATTTCGTTTCATTAGTTGTCATGGAACGATATCGAAAGTCAATACTCTAGAAAAAAGTCTATAACAATGATATCGAAAAATTAAGATAAACGAAGTTGTACCTTTATTATATGAATTGAACAAAGATTGTTCTTTTGAGCCATTTTAAAATTTGCTGCATAAAAAAGTAATTAAGTAAAGGGATGTGTACAATACATCATTTTAAAAAAGATAATCTGTATATATATAAGATTCACAAATAATTTGAATATTCCTATTTTAAGCCATTCTTTAATCTGATTAATATTTTCTATTTATAACAAAGCGTGAAAAATGATAACAATTCAATACTTACTGCAAGTGCTGATGCCTATCTGGAAGATGGTTATCGGATATTAATAATTTATTTTGGGTCTTAGGAAATTGTAGAATAACGAATTTTTATTATTTGTTTTAAGAACATTACATGTAAAATATAAATGTATCTATTCAAGTTACGTTGTTTATAACAGGATATTGACAGATCAGCCAAAAAGTAATGAAATACCAGTATTATCTTACAGAAAAAAAATGTGCTCTTTAATCGAACTATTATCAATTAAATGATTTTTTTTATTAAAGAAAATACTGGAAATTGTTCCTTTTTGTAACAATTATTTACCCTAATCTGTTTCCATCATGTATATCCATGAAGAATTTCACAACTACAAATTTCACATGATTACAGGCATAAAAAATTCTTAAATGAATATAAATAAAATTCTTAAACACAAAATTGACGAGTATGAGGGATACATCAAATAACTTGTACTTGTAAAAATATCCCCATTTAACATTAAGAAAATGCATAGGAAAATGCGAAAACATTAAGAAGGAAGACTGCACGCCTAAATGAGTCCCATTACTTATGGTCTAAAAAAGAATTAATCTATAACTAAAATGTTTAAATGGCCAATAAAAGCACATATTTAACCATGCTCCTTACTGTTAAAAAACTTCCTGCTTCTTAATGTATAAATTTACAATGTTAATTCGTTAAATTAGTACTCAACTTCTATTTTTACAGCCTTTGCATCACTTGACACCAGTGAGATCCACTATTTAAGGTTTGTTAGAAGAATATACATTTCGCTTATTAAAAAATAATTAGTACACTGCAAAGTTTTTTTCTTAATTCACTTTTCAATATATGATAATTTAGGATGGAGATTTGAATTTTAATTCTGAACTTATCAAATTGTGAACTAAGCATAAAAGAATCTGATGTTTTAAAGCTAGGTCCAAAATATATGTTGCAAGTTTTGCCGAATTTCAAGAAAGTTATTCAAAAAATAGAAAGTATAATTCAAATTAAATGTCCATGGAGAAGTAATAGGGAATCTAATGTTTTAAAAAGTAACAAAACTTTTCATAAACCCATAAAACCTGCGTATAATGAAATAAAAAATGTAAAAATGATAACACACTTCCGGAATACAAATATGGTACAGTCATTCAGGGTAACTTTGATCCACATTTTCTTATTTTCATATGTCAAACTCTTATTTTAAGATTATTGTTGCAAGTAGGGGCATAAAAGAGAAGAAATGATCCTAAATTATTGTATGACTATAAAAATTAGGGAATAATAATGATAAAAGCTATAAAAAATGAATTTTTACGGTACATCACAAAAATAGTTAGATAATGCACTTAATTGTGTATAATTTTTCTAATTTCTTTTATAAAATAAAGATTAGGCATCCCAGTTTAGAACTTTGCCAACAGAACACAGTTCTGGAGCTTGTTTAATCTTTTGGACGGAAAACTATTGAAAATTAGGAGGTGGTGCAAAGTTAAACCCCATGGTTCAAAGTTACCCTAACCCACACAACACAGATTCGTCCAATTTTCGCCTAAAGTACGTAATTTGCATGAATGGACGTGTCCAGTTAAAGTCTAAAAGTCCTCCGGACTTCAACTAAATTTCGTCAAATTACGTCCAAATGTCACCCCCCCCCCTTTACGTAAGAAGTACGTCTTTTGGGCCATGAAATGAGCGTAAAATGAACAAAATTCGGATGAGCCAAAATTTGTCCATATTACGTCCAAAAAATACCTCCATCCGGACGAAATACACACGAATTTTGGCTGTAATATAGGCGTCCAAAATTTGTGCATATTACATCCGAAAACACCACCCACATTTGGACGAAATATAGACCGCTTTTAGCTTTAATCTGAATGTGTTTATTGATCCAAAATACGTAGTTTGGACCAAAATGAGACGAGTCTGTTATCTCCCCTAGGCACGGATGACGTTATATTAAAAAACTGAAATAACAAAAGTTTTTAATATAAATAATTTTGATAGAAATTTACTTAGAATTTTTTCCCCCAAAATCATATTAAATATTTTAAACTAATTCCTTACCAGGACTCATTCATATAAATCAGTAAAAGCATATATATTTTATACATATTGCTAATAAACTTTTTTATGATACTTTTAATTTTCTAAGATCTTTAAAGAAAATATATTAATTCCTAAAGTATATGCTATAGCATGATTTGAAAAACAGAGGTTATACCAGACTTTAATCCGCTACATTCGGCCCAAACACAACTACGTTCTTTCACGAAAAAAGAAGAAAATTTTTAGTAATACGGTTTTTAATTCATAATACAATGAAATGCTACTTCAGAATGCTTAAACATAAGCCGATCACTTTCATTTAGAGAAAAAATGCACAGGTGATGTTAATGAATTTGGTCCCTGTTCCAGGTGCTTGTTTTGTTCGGGCCGAATGAAAGCATTTAAATTTCAACAAAAACCGGTTTCATATAGTAAACAGTTTTTATGGCATATATATATGCCATAAAAATAGTTTACTAATTTCAGAACATTTATTTTAGTAAAAGGAAATGACACATTTTAATGTTTACAATCTTATTTCATTATGAGAAACTTTCTATGGATAATAAGGAAATGAAAAATGTAAGATACCTACCAGCATACTGGCTTTTATGTTTTGTGCATTTCTAGATTCTAAAAATCTATGCATTTCTGCTATTTTTACTCTTCACATTTTTATTTTATATACTATTTCTCCTGGAAAAATATATATATATATCTTGGTTTTCGTTTATATTATCATTGGTGATGTTATAATGTTTCTAAAAAGGTCCTACATTTGCATAGCTGTCAACTGCTACAATTTTTAGCTAGCACTAATTTTTAATGGAAATCTTCGCTTTACTTAATAACATATATCTGTAATTAAATCAGATGAAGATTTTAAAATCAAATTAGTGATGGCTAGAACTCGTAGAATTTTGCCGTTGTATTTAGAAATTTTATTATATTATTCATTAGCATACAATATCGTCAACTGCAAAGTTTTACATTTTGTGAACAATGGATTTTTTCTTTTATTTTTTTTTCTTTAAATTAATCTGTGCTCTTAATTAAATATCATATATTCAATTAAATCATTTAAATTCTTTGTAAATTCAACTACTCCACTTTTTTTTTCACTTGAATTAAAATAGCTCTAACAGGGAATATAATTTTCCTTTTAAGGATGGTTATCCTTAAGAATGTAATGTATCAAAGCAATTGAAAATTTTGAGTTTTTCAAATGCTGCTAATTCATGGAAGAAAATGTGATATTCCCTAACAACTTTTATGTATTGTGAATAACATTTTACACACTGAAATTTGCATTTGTTGCCAGGTGGCCAAAAAAATTATTTTACATTTTTAATAATAATAACAAACAATATTTTGAAATATCATTAAAGAAATTTAAAATGTAATACGAGCGCAAACTTTGTTTTTCATATGCAGACCTACTCCCTTATGTAAAAAAATATATATATATATATATATATATATATATATATATATATATATATATATATATATATCCCTGGACTGCAAGATTAACCTTCCATTACTCATGCATGGATTATTAAAAAAAAAAATTCCATTTCATTTATTTTAGTAATTGACTTTTCACTGATTAATGTAAAAATACATACTGTATATTCTGGTATGTAACAATAACTTCTGATAGAAGAAAAATTATCAAAATTTATAGGTGCACATTATGCATCAATTTTAAAAATAAATTATAAAAAATATGATCATAAGAACTAAGACTTTTGATTTAATCAACATGTGATTTATATTTTAAAAATGTTGCTATTAGAGTACATGAAAAATAATAGTATTGTACTTTAAAATAATTTACATCTTATTTTTCACTATGTATCTCATGAAAGTTTTTGCAAACAATCAAACAACAATCTGCACAACATATGGCGATTATAATAAAAAATACAAAAATTAAATCTAACAGTATACGTATGTGTTACATGCCAGAATACAATATCAGTAAAATGGTTTCATATACATTATAAATAGCTTTCAAAAAATATATTTTTAATTATATCAATCAGTTTAAGCTAACTTTGTGAAATAGTGTTAGGGAGTTAGTGTTTACAAGACTCACTAAAAGGAAAATTCTTTTGAAAAGCCATTGGGAGAGGAGGGGGGGGGGG
Organism: Maratus speciosus; assembly: GCA_963932465.1. NCBI lineage: Eukaryota > Metazoa > Arthropoda > Arachnida > Araneae > Salticidae > Maratus > Maratus speciosus. Next base: position 372,250,881 of record OZ010788.1, on the reverse strand, counting down.
TAAATTTAAAATATTATTGCATATTGTTATACACTATATATTATTGTAAAGCAAAGATAAGAGTACTAGTACAAAATTTAGTATATCACCAAAACTTATTCATTTAAATACTGATTTTTATTTATGTTATCACCAAACTAAGTCTTAAAAAATTAATCTGTGCTCTTAATTAAATATCATATATTCAATTAAATATTGAATAATCATTTATAAATGAATTTACATTTTGTACAATTAAATATGTAAATTATCAAAAATTTTAAGATTAACCTGATTATTTGTAGTATATTATAAAATAACAAAAACAATACATTCAGTGTATTTAAGTAATGTTTTGAAATCAAAGTTTATTTAAACTTTGCTTAAGCATTAAAAATGAAATTTATCAAATATTTTCATGCATAAAATATGGTTAAAAATTATGTACAAACTTTTAGTTTAAAATTATTCAAAATCTTTAGTGAACAGAGTACATATATTATCATTGTTATATAAAGGAATATACAATAAAGATGCAAGAAATACTTTCAAAAATGAAGTTTTATTTATTTATTTTCCAATCTGGCTCTTGTTGACAACAATATTTTCTTTTTACAATTCATATATAAAATATATTTTTCATTGAAAGGCAAAAAGGATGCTATATTTCATTACTATAAAGTAGGCAGGATGATCCTGAGGAAACTGTTTGGGGAAAACTCTGTTCTACGTTAATGCTTCTCAGAGTTATTTTCATTATATTTAACAGACAGCAGCTTCAAAGCCTATAAATAAAAAGAATAATAATTATTAAAATGAAAAGATGGATTGTATTTAATAGCACATATCAATAATTCATAACGTTAGATGCAAATTAAAAATAATTTAATTTTAGTTTTAATTTTTGCTTACAGGTAGCATCATCAGACATCTTGTATTATTTCATAATAAAATGAAGTTTTTTCATCCAGCTTTGAATGATATTAAAAAAAAACATTTATGTATTTTTTAAAATTACTAGCCAGTGTTTAATTTAATTTATTTATCAAATTTTTATTATTATTTTTTTTAAACAAACAACTACTGATGCAATGTTTATAAAATACATAAAAGTCAAGTACTTTATAATTTTCAACTGTGTCCTTTATTTTGAGTATTTAAAGATCTATATTTATATAAAGTAAGGATAAAAAAAGAAAAATCAAATAAAATTTGGTGCTTTCTCGTTAGAGCAGCCTCCTCAATTACAATTATGTCAAGGTAGCAGTTTCAAACTTGCTAAAGATCATCACCAAGCTTATGTATACATCATACAAACATCATGCACAATATGTATAAGCCAAATGCTCATATATGAGCCATATAAGTAAATATTTATATCATATATCAGTCATATATATCTTTAAACAAAAACATAATTTGCAGAACAAAAAAAAAAAAAATTATTTTACACATTGTTTATGCTCGAGAAGGGATAGATACAGTAGATTCACTCAAATCCGCGCAGCTTGAGACCAGAGGTTGTGCAGATTTCAGAATTTTGTGGATTTCTGGTTTGTTAACTTTTTTTAGACAATAATTTGAATGTAATAATGCAATCAAATGTATAATGGATGTTTGAATTAAAGCAAAATATTAAAATAATTAAGTAATAAACTAAAATGATAAAAAGTAATATAATTAAAAAAATGATTAAATTATTAAAGGTAAAGGTCAAATAAATAATTAATAATGTGTAATTAAATATGCAATAAAAAATGAGATACATTTTCCTTGAATCATTCAATGACACTTTCCTCATAAAGGTAACCCTATTAATTCACATCAAAATTAAAAAGTAAGGAAGTTTTATTTCAGGTTTGCCAGTGTTAATAACTATAAAAAAAAATTAATACATATATATATTTGGTTAAAAGGCTGACTAGCAGTGATATCAGCAATATCCTTCTTTTTTTTTTCAGTAATAAATTTTTATTTCCTTCATGAAAAACAACAAGTTTAGTCTCATCATATTATCGAGAATTACATATTAAAATACATACGAAATTATATAAAACTAAAAAATCCTGTTACTTTGCCTCTACAGCTTAACTGAAATTTTCATTGTTTACATCTGCGATGATGTGCGGATTTTAGGCGGTTGCAGATTTGAGGGAGTCCTGTATTATAATTTTTCTTCAGCTGCTTCTACAGTTAATGTTAACGTCTTGCAAAAAATATGTTTAAACCAAATGAATTTTAAAAAATAAAATTCGAAAAATAGGATACTTAAACTACCCTAAAAACTTAAATTACAAAGATACATGGAAAATGCAAACCTTTAAAAAAGTCTCAGCTTTATTTCCATTTCATTCGAATGGAATGTAAGTTTTTAGATTAGTTTAAGTATCATATTGTTCGAATTTTATTTTTATTTCTTTAAGTTCAATTGGTTTAAACATATTTGTGGCAAAACTTTAACATTTACTGTAGAAGCAGTAGAAGAAAAATTCTAATATCTATCCCTTCTTGGGACTATAAAATGCATGAAATAAACGTTGTTTTTTTTTGTTGTTGTTGTTGTTCTGCAAATTATGATTTTTTTAATATATCAAGTTTTATAAATACTGCAATTCAGGGGAACTTATTACAAAATTAATAGAGGATGTTATAATTAGGGTTTGATATAGAGGGTATTGCATCCCAATTTGTGATGTAACTAAAATCCATAATAAAAACAAAAAAATCAAATTTACTTAAATTTAGTTATCCAATTTTCCACTGGTAGTGGTCTCTATGAATGCAAAAGTACATTGTGTTGCATGTTTGCTAGTTATTTATGCTACTATGAACGGCAATTCTGCAGCATTGAAACATTTCACCTCTGAACTGGAAAGGCCAGTGAGTGAATCAATTTCTTTTCACCAGTCTCCGACAGAGGAGTTAATTATTGGTAATATTAAAGAAAGTTGAAATCTTTTTGAACTGCTTAAAAAACAAAACAAAAAAAACATAATAAATTTATCTTGTAATCAACACCATTACATTTTAAGTTGTCCTATCAGAGCCTAACACCATTTGTCAGTTTACAGGTGCATAAATATCAGTTATTGAATACTTGCATTACTAATAATTTAAAACATGAAAAGAGAGACACATCTGTAGTATGATATTGATATCATATATAAATAAAGTTTAATTAATTTGTTTTTATAATAAATATTAAAGTATTTTTAAAGCATAATTTTTCTTAATTTTTTTTTTTTTCGTTGCAAGTAAAGTGTGAAACACTGGCTCATTTTGTGTCAGTTATTGGTTTTTCAAAATGGGGTTATGTCAGTTACTGAAGTTATTCACCATATTTATGAAAAACATTTATTTTTAATAATACAGTATATAATTTTTCAAAATTTTGTCAACAGTAATTTTTAAATGTATTTCTACCATCCATTCAAAAAAAAAAAAAAAAAAAAAAAAAGGTAGAATGGATTTAAAATTTTGTAATAGTGATTTGAAGAATAATTTTTAATGTGTCAGTTACTGGGGGTTTCACCCTAAATCAAGAAATAAAGAAATTTAAACAGATTATTAATAGAACATAAATTTGTTTTTAATTCTTTTTTCCATTTTAAAATTTTAAACTATGTATGTATATATAATCAAAAGTTATTTTCTTTGTTGGAAAAGAAACTTGGTATTAGGCTGTCGAATATTCCGTATTCGGTTATTTGGCCACATCACTATTTGTCCCATCCCTAATTACAAGTAATTTTGATTCATTACTGTTTATTGATTATTTTTTTTATAAGGCAGGGGGGGGGGGGGGGGGGTCGTTGGCACATTACAGTTACATAAAATATATTTTTGGAAGCCTTTGGCATGCGAATGTGAAAAGGTTTGCCATCCCTGAACTTTTATAATTGCATTACATTTAACTATTCACTCTCACAATTTTAAACAATTATTTTTAATATCAACATTTTTATTAGTTTGTGGGCTAAACCTTAAAATTCAGGCACGCCACACTTGCTGAAATCCCAACCCCCAGGCATGTAAAATTGTTTTATGTTTTTAAATTTACGTATCCAAGGACTACATAAAATATTGGCATTAAAATATTATATAAAAATGGAAATACTTGCAATTTTTTTTTATACTAACTTCCAATATATTTCAATTTAACCTTAAAAAATATACTGTTTATTCTCCAAACAGAAATTTTTATGAGTTATAAATATATGTTTTCCGAAACTGAGATTATACACTGTGCTGTAAGCGGGTAATGCTGCCCGCCACAAAATTGAATAATTTTAATTTAAATAGTTCTTTCTTTAAGTATCTCAATCAAAAAATTTAAACATAATATCACATTAGAATTTATAGTAGATAGATAGACATATTCACACACAGATGGTGTTATATAGTAACAGAATATAAGAAAAGAGATTAGGGATATAAAAAAAATATTTAAACTGAGTTGTAAATAATAAATAAAATAAAACAAAAGATTTTTTTTTCACTCATCATTACAGTTGAAGTACAAAGGTTTAATAAGAAACAATAACACAAACCAAAACATTTTATTTCAATTTCTAATCGTTGTTTCTAATATTTACTATGTGGAAAAAAAAAGTTGCTATTGGCAAAGAAAAAACAAATTCTGTTAACATAATTTGCACCTGGCTAACATAAAAGTACCACATTATTCATTTTTTATGCAAGCTGACAATTGTAAAATAAAGTACCCACAGACATATAAATTGAAAATTTATTTAATAACAGCATTTATGGACTTTAACTGAAAATTTACCTTATTCAAAGTTAAATCCTGTTTGAAAAGAGTTGAGTCCTGCTGAGTCACCTTTTATTCAATCAATAATGATATGTATCCACAAAACAGTTGTTTTTCCAAAGACAAGAAGCTTGTATCTACTGGGTGAAAAAAGAAGGGAAAAAAATGAGTGGATCCAGTATAATCTTATTTTAAAGCAATTTTAAAATGCATGAATTTTGCAAATATTGTGATTACTTTAACTCATACACACACACATAAAAAAATAACAACATTAGATTAATTTGTTTTCTTCTCTGATCGAGAATCAAGCATAGATCAATTGTCTTGTTCACAAAATAAATTAGCACCTGATAAATGTGCTTTCCACAACCAATGTTTTATGTGCATTGTACTATAAAAGAACATAGCTACTCAGTAATGTAAAGATAGTGTTGACTCCAGGCCAATTTGGCAGGAGTCGGCAGCCCTTTATGCACCTAGTGGCTCATTTTAATTATTTTATATGTATTGATTATAAGAAATATTAATTTAATTATTTGGTTGCAGGGAAGTAACGTGAAATATATCAGATGCATGAAAAAAAATCAAGATACTCATCCATCGATTTATCGCATAAAAAAAAAAAAACCTTGGGAGTTTTGCCAGTAAGTCAAAGGGAAAAATTCAGAAATTCACCAACTGTTCATGTAAAAGAAAATCATGAAATTTGTGGATTAGTCGCAAGAAAGATCTGCAAACTTCTGCAAAAATTTAAAAAAAAAACCTGCGAATTTCACCAATCGGTCATAAGGAAATAAAAAAACCCACAAAATTTGTCAACTGGTGAAATAACAGGTGAAAATTTCATTTACACTTGGTTTGAATGTGAAAAATATCAAAAATTACCTTGCACGGTGATATTTTGAAAATAAATATCAATATACAAACTATCAAACATCTTGATATTTTGAAAATAAATGTAAAGAATTTGAAAATATCGAAAATATCAAAAATCTTTTTTTTAAAAAAATCGGATATATATCAAGATATATATCCTGATATATATCAACGAACCCTGTATGCTTCATAACATAAAATTACATTATTACACCATTACATTATTCATTATTACAAAAATGAATCACCAATCAACCAGGATTTATCGCGACATTATAAAGCATAATATGACATTAAAATAACATTAAGATGTTTTTAACTATAACATTTTGTGACACATATGGCCCAGTTATAGTCAAATATGACAGATAATATCAGGGCCGAAACTAGGCTTTTTTTGCCTAGGTTCGCCTAGAGCAAACATGGATTTTGGCGCCCCTCCCCCACCCCTCCTCCTCATGCACAATAAAAATTATCGACCGCAGGTAACCTATGCAAAAAAAAAAAATCATTTAATAATAATTAAAATGCTAGCAAGATGTATCTAAACAATGCTCCCATAGGATTAACATTAGCTTGAGCATTTAGAGCCTACACTAGTCACACGTAGAAGTTTGGAATGCTAATGTTAAACCTCTGGGAGCGTTCTTTTTAAAATTTCTCCCTTGCATATTAATAGTTTTAAATGATTTTTTGCCTTGCTTAGAATAGCTGAGGATTCAATTCTAACCGGGCTAGTGTTTACTTTTTCAATTTTGGTTGTAGATTTTATATATATATATATAAAGTTACTTTCACAAATTTGAAAACAATGCTTCCATAGGTTTAACATCAGCTTGCAAGTTTCTTTGTATTTCATATATATGTATATATATACCATCAAAGCAGAATATGCTTATAAATGGAATGTACATCGCAAAACATTTCAAATCCTCATTTTCAAGAAAATTCACCATTCAGTCTTAGGAAAAATTGTGAAATTTGCACTCAATGGCTGAAAAAAAGAAAAGAAAAAAAAATATATCGCCAAATACTTCATTTAAAAAGATTATGAAATGACAACTGGTCATATGAAAAACTCGTGCAATTCGTCAGTTTATCATGGAGAACAAATCATGAAATCCTTCAGCCTGTTGTGGGAAAACCCAAAATTCAACAAACATTTGCGGGGAAAAAATCCACGATTTTCGCCAATCAGTTACAGATAAAAACCTGGAAATTTGTCAGTGCACCAAGGAAGAAAACTGCGAAAAAAACCTCACGATTTTCTCTAATCGATCTCAAGAAAAAGCCTCAAAATTTGCCTATGATACAAGAAAAAAAAAATCATGAAATTTGCAAATCTGTCGCGGTTTAAAAAATTGCGAAATTCGTCAGTAGATCGTCGGAAGAAACTGCAAAATTCATAGATCAGTAGCGGAAAAAATTCATGATTTTCTCTAAGTGGTCTCAAGAAAAGCCACAAAAATTTGCCTATTGGTTCAAGAAAAATATTGCGAAATTTAAAAATGGGTCACAGGTATAAAAAAAAATAAAATAAAATAAATAAAAAATCGTCAGCGGATTGTCAGGAAAAATAGGAAATTCATTGATCAGTCGTGCCCCCTTCGAGATTTGGCCGATGAGTCGCAAAAAAGCGACGAAGTTTTCCAATCGACTGAAACAAAATATTGCGGGATTCACTGATCTGTCGTGGGTAGAATGCAAAATTAGTCAATCAGTTGTAAAAAAAACAAACGAGAAAAAAAAACGAGATTTTTACCAATCATTCGCAAGAAAAAGCAGAAAAAATTGCTAATCAGTAGAAAGAAACTATTGTGAAATTCATCAGTGTCTCGTCAGAAAAGCTGCAAAATTTGTTGATCAGTAGCAGAGAAAATGTATGATTTTCTAAAATTGGTTGCAAGAAGCTGCTGCAAAATTTGCTTATCGGTACAAGGAAAATTTTTCAAAATTCCCCAATCTGTCACGAAAACGGCCTGTGAAAATCATCAAAAATAGTAAATTCATCGACCAGTCATGGAAAAATCCACAATTTTTGCCAATCGGTCGCAAAAAACACGACAAAGTTTGCTAATAAGTAGAAAGTAAATATCGCAAAAATTGCCCATTGGTCGCAGCTAAAAAATTGCAAAATCCTTTAGTTGATCTTTTAAACAAATCAGAAATTCGTTGATTCAATCAGTCGCAAGAAAAAGAGAAAAAAATTGCAAATCGATAAAAAGAAAATATAATGAAATTCGAATCAGTCACGTGTAAAAAAAAAAATTGTCAGAAAAATCACAAAATTCTTTGATCAGTCATGAAAAAAAACAATGATTGTTTCCAATCTGTAGCAAGAAAAAGTTGAAACATTTGCCAATCAGTTGGTGGTAAAAAACATGAAATTCATGGATCAGTCATGTGAAAAAAAAAATACAATTTTTACCAAACGGTCAAAGAAAAATATCGCAAAATTCAACCACCAGTTGCAGTTAAAAATCTCAAAATTTGTCAGTGAATTGTAGAAAATATCTCGAAATTCTTCAACCAGTTGTGGGAAAAAAAGTCGCAAAATTTGATGATTGAGTCTGAGAAAAAAACGTCAAATTCGCCAGTTGACAGAGGAAAAATTCTGAAATATTGCGAAAATCAATTGATTGTCGGAAAAAACAGTGAAATTCATCATTTGACCACAGTAAAATCACAAAATTTGCCAATAGTTTCTTTCGGTTGAGTATGTCAGCGTTTTACAAAATGTATTTTGCATTCCTATAAAAGATGCCATTGCACTTCTTCATGTATTAAGAAAAAATCCCTGCGACTTTCTTTTTTTAAATTCCCACAGAACATTTTTGTTCAGACGAAGTTTGTAGCAGAACATTGCAAAGTATTCTGCTTTGGGGATATATACATTTCAGGGATCTGCCCAGACTTTTCTCTCAGGGTCCTGTTTTTGTGAAATTGTGAACAGTTTTTTTTTTACATTTGTGAAAAATCTAGTCCTAATTTTGTGAATTAAAAATGATCATTATATTCAGGTTCTTTTTTATATGTTTTTAAGAAGATATAGGCATGTAAAATACATATATTTTCTTTATATATGTAAAAGTGACAGGCCAGATTTCACTTTTAAATGATTACATTTGTGAAAGTTTTAGTTTTCAGCTAAAAAATTTTGTAAATGGCCTATTTTTAAGACAAGGAATTTTGTGAAGGGTCCTTTTTTAAGGTGAAAAGTTTTGTGAAGGGTCCTGTTGATTTGAAAAATTTTGTGAAGGGTCCTTTAAAGGACCCAGTTTCTTCCTAAACAGGTCCCTGCATTTTTGTATGAAACGACAAACAAAATCTTTATTTGGTGCCCCCCGCCCCCTCGCCTTTCGTTCTGGCACCCGGAGCACATACCAGGGTTGCCGGCTTTTAGCCAGGCCAAAAAAAGCCGGCCGGCTTTTTTATGGTTTTAGCCACTTAAAAAAAGCCGGCTTTAATTTAAAAAAGCCGGCTTTTATTTTTGAAAAAGGTGGTCTATAGATAATTCATATAAAATTTGGGTTAATTTATTTTTAATACATTTATAAATATTTTCTACTAAAAAAATATAAATTTCTATTAAATTTTGTCAAATAAATAAGTCCTTATAACTGCTAGAATGCAACTGTGAAGGCATTATGTCAGAAAAAAAATTATAAATATTCAGAAGAATATATTAAATTAGACTCCAAAGTATTGGTTTGGAATTCTTTATCATAGTTCTACACATACCACACAGTTTACAGATTATATGAAAGAATAAGAAAATATCACACATCAAAATAGAAATATTCTTACATACTGATATTTACTTTTAAAATTGATTAAAACTAAATAGCACATATGTATTTAATAACTGAAATTATCTTATATAATACTTGAGAACAAACACTCAGTAATAAGCAATTGATATTCTAACTTATAAAAATGATATAGTAAAAAGTTTTTCTGCTACTAAGCTGTTATATAACTTATTCCAGATATGTCCATACGGACAGATTAAAATCGTACAATGAACAATGTTGAAAGAGAAATTAGGAAGAATGTAACATTTGAGGAAATTTTAGTACATGTAAGTGTGCATAAAATAAAGAGAACAATTAAAAAAATGGAACAGTGTTAAGGTCAGTGTAAACCAGAGAAAACAATTGGTAAGGCATTTTATTCCAATATTAATGTCTTCATTATATTGAAAAATTGGGTTATATTGATTTCTACCTAAATTAAATGCCTTTAAAACTAATTAAAAAACACATAAAAATGTGTCATTTATAATTAAAATGCTTCACTGTATAAAAGCCAATTTTGGCCAAAAAGGCCAATTTTGGCCGAAAAAAGCCAACTTTGGCCAAAAAAAGCCGGTTACAACCAATAAAAGCCACCGGCGTGGCTTTTTTGTAATTTTAGCCGGCTTTTTTGCAACCCTGGCACATACCCCCTCTGCTTCTCAGTACTCCCCTAGTTTCAGCCCTATATAATATAAATATGATATAAAATGTATAAATGGCATCCAAGAAGTAAATAATATGCATATAATGATACATATAAGGCACATATATACGAGCATTAGTAGTACTGTTTCTTTTAGGCCATCATTTAACGGCACAGCACCCTGCTTATTCTAAAATTGGCAAAATGCATCCTGTCCTTTTTAAAAATTGTGAAATGAACCTTCAGTTGTATCTAGAACATACTAGTAAAAATTCCTCATACATTTTTCATGCACACAATAATATAACAATTCATGTTGTTCAGCAAAATAATTCAGACTTTCTTTTAAAATTATTAGTATTAAGTAAATAAGTTCACATTACAATATGATAATGAATGAATAACATTTGAGTAATGATCTTTCATTAGAGCACTAGAAAATTTAAAATATAAAAAGTTTGCTGCAATGGCGGATCTAGGGGGGGGGGGCGAAGGGGTGATCGCCCCCCCCCCCCTTGGGCTAATAAAGGATTTGTAAAATGACATTATGCATCCTCACGGGAAATGATGGGGCGGAGCTCGAGCCCGGCGCGACCCGACCCGGGTCGCACCACTTTAAATCCACGAGACTCAGACTGGGTCAGGTCTTTTCTCTTTTAGAGTCTGGTCGTGCCCTAATCTTAATTTTTTCTGCAGATTCGGGTCGGGCCAGACTTCTTTATCCCCCAGATTGAGCTTGGCCTGGACTTCATTTTTCCTAAAGGTATGCAATGGCCAAAAGTTACAGGTCGGGGCTCGGCCCGGAATAAAAGCTAATCAATCGGTCCGTGTCAGCCCGTATGATAAGCATTATTGGGCCGACCACGACCCGTGCACTCGTCTAAATTCTTCCTCCTGAGCTCAAGTTGGTCCGACCTGACCCGGGTCGTGCCAGTTTAAGTCCACGAGACTCGGGCTGGGTCAGGCCTTTTTCTTTTAGAACCGGGTCGTGCCCTTATCTTAATTTTTGCTGCAGATTCGGGTCGGGCCAGACTTCTTTTTCCTCCAGATCGAGCATGGTCTGGATTTCATTTTTCTTAGAGGTCTGCACTGGCCAAAATTTCCAGGTCGGGGCTCAGCCCGGAATAAAAGCTAAACATTCGGTCCGTGTTAGCCCGTATGATAAGCATTATTCGCCCGACCACGACCTGTGCACTGCTCTCAATTCTTCCTCCTGAGCCCAAGTTGGTCCGATCCGACCCGCGTCGCGCCAGTTTAAATGCACGAGACTCGGGCTGTGTCAGGTCTTTTCTCTTTTAGAGTCGGGTCATCCCCGATCTTAATTTTTTTTGCAGATTCGTTTTGGGCCAGACTTCTTTTTCCTCCAGATCGAGCATGGCCTGGCCTTCATTTTTCCTAGAGGCCTGCACTGTCCAAGATTTCCATGTCGGGGCTCGGTCCGGAATAAAAGCTAAACATTTGGTCCGTTTCAGCCCGTATGATAAGCATTATTGGCCCGACCACGACCTGTGCACTCCTCTAAATTCTTTCTCCCGAGCCCAAGTTGGTCTGCAATCTTACTTATTTGTCATTCCTAAAAAATATATTTGTTTTGTACATTTGTTTAGCGAAATCTTTAGAAATTTAATTTGATTTGATAAGTTACAGAGATGCATTTTTAGGTGCGTTCGTAGTTATATAAATACGTAGCACCTATAGTCGTCGTTCAGTCAGTCCGTCCGTCTGTCTGTCTGTCCGCATATAACAGAGCAAAAACTACCCAACCGAATGGTCTGAAATTTTTAATATATGATTGTTGTAAATTTTTGCCGATTTTTTATGAAAATCGGATGTATAGTTTAATTACAGGGACAGTCAAAAGTTTTTCTTTACATTACGGCCAATGGGAGAAAAATATTGCAAGTGCATTTTAATGATGTTACAGCCTTCCGAATGGTCTGAAATTTTAAATATATAATTTTTGCAAAATTTTGTCGAGCCATTTCCAATTTTAGGAAAATCGGATGTATAGTTTAATTACAGAGACAGTCAAAAGTGTTCCGTTACATTACGGGGAATGGGAAAAGTTATTGCAAGTGCATTTTAATGATGCTACAGACTATGCACTTTATGAAGTGCAAACAATTATACATTCAGTACAATATGGGTTGCAAAAAATAATTATAAAACTAGTTATAGTATGAACGCACCTCATTTGCCACGTTTGACGAGAAATTTCCAACTTGTTTAAAAAATTTACTTTTTTACTTTGTAGAGCTTTAAAATTATGATTTTCTGTTATCAACCACTTCTTTCATTCTAAACTGATTATCTTACTGGATTTTTATTTGAATGTAATTGTCTAAGTCATATTTTTATGTAGTGTTTACGTACATACATAATTGCCTAAATAGTCATCGTTATAGTCATTAATATTGTTGTTTCTCTGTATTCATGAATTTCAAACATAATCTGAAAATAAAATATGAGCATAAGCAAGTGTACTTTATGAATAATTTTAATTGCAAAATGCAGGCAGGGCTGGAGTTGATTTTTTAGCTTTTATACCGCGCGGGGCCAATAGTTTTATTTTTTTATGTGGGTTGGACCTGGGCTTGGGCCTGATAACTTCAGCCCAGGTAAACATCTAACTGACATATCGAAGCCAGCTTAATTTTTTTTTTAAATGCTTAATTTCAGCCATCATCCCATAACTACTGAATATACCGGGTGTCCTAAAATGGACTGACTAATTTTAAAATTCAATAAATTGCAAATGGTGACAGATATTAAAAAAATACTTGCAGGAGGGTTATAGATGTCGAGAACAGGGGTGATTTGGTTCCAAATTTTCCGAAAATTTAACCCTCTCGCTGCGCAACCCGCGATTTCCAAGGCCAATGTAAAGTGGCAAAATTTGCGCAGCCCGCAATTTCCGCAGCAAATCTTTTTTTTATGATCTAATTCTATTTTTTAAAAAAAACCTGTTTCACAAAGATTTTGGGACATATTTTACTCTAAAATGTGTGCAGATTTGAAATGTGTAATAAAAAATATACGCAATTTTTAACCTATTTTGATAATAAATAAATAAATAAATAAATAATAATAATAATAATATGCAGCTTCAGGGTTAAGGCATTCGGTTCCAAAAATTTAGAAAATTCACCTATCCGAAAATTCGAACATACAAATAATCGCAAATTTTGATAAATGGTCTCCATAAAAAATCTATTTCGTCAATTGTTCGCAGAAAATGACTTCAATTTCGCCGAACGATCACAGAAAAAACGCGAATTTGGTCAGGGAACCACGGAAAACATGCGAAATTCTTCAAATGATCACAGGAAACGTGAATTTCTTCAAAAGGCAGCGGAAAAGAACTCGAATTTCGTTAAAAGATCGCGGAGAAAATGCAAATTTGATCAAATAGCCGCGAAAAAAAAAAACCCCGCGAATTTCGTCAAAGGATCGTGGAGAAAACGTGAATTCTTCCATAGAATCGTGGGAAAAAACGAATTTAGTCAAAAAATCGCTTTAAAAACGCGAATTTAGTCAAAGGATCGCAGAAAAAACGCGAATTTTGTAGAAGGGTCACGGAAAGAAACGCGAATTTTACCAAAGGTCTACAAAATTACACTAATTTCGTCAAAGGGTTGCAGAAGAAACGCAAATTTCATCAAAGGGTCGAAGACGAGCGAATTTCATCAAAGATTCGTGAAGAAAATGCAGCGGTCTCTTTAGAAAACAGCACACAATACGTTTATTATTATAGGTATAGTTTTTAACTTGAAATAATATACTGAACTAATTTTTGAAAAAAAAAAAAAAACAAGTTAACCCAAACCCAGCTTGCAGGAATCTACACTCAGCTTGAATTCGATCCGAATCCAAAACAGCTAACCCGACCTGCAACAAAAATAATTAGTGCCAGAAGGGAATCCCCCCATATGCTGTAACCTTTCAGAAAATTTTCTTTGAATTTCAGAATTTTTTTTTTCTTTTTTACTGCGATTCTTGATTTTAGTTTAAAATAGCAACGAAGATGGTGCTGGAAGCAAGAGGCGCTAAATCGGTTCCCGAAGAAGGTAGGCTTAACGACCATTGTTTACAGCGCCATCTATCGCTGCTATTATACAGTAAAATCAAGAATCACAGTAAAATATCTCATGACATCTTACATATCCCTCCTGCAAGATTTTTTAAAATAGCTGTCACCATTCGAAAAGTACTAAATTTTAAAATTCATTTAAGGACACCCGGTATGTTTTTTAAGTTTCAAAGCATTCTTTACTGAATTACAACTCACCTTAGATATAAAGAGACAAGCAGTCTTATACCAAATTAGTATTTTTTACATAATTCTGGAGACTAAAAAGTATTCCTAAATAATTATTTGGACGTGTCTGTTATGGAGATTTTACTGCATATAGTTTTTATCTTGAAAAATACTTACACTTTCTTTAAAAAAAAAACGGGTCGACCCGAACCCTTCTCGCAAGTCGCAGTAGACTGACCGAAACCAGATATAATGTATATCAATCTGCCCCAAACCTAACGCGCTAGGCGCAGCTAAAAAGTAAAAGTTAACCCGACCTGTAGCAGAAAAGTAGAAGTCAACCGGGCCCAAACCCGACCCGCATCGAAAAAGTAGAAGTTAACCCAGACTATAGCAAAAAAGTAGAAGTTAATCCGACCCACAGCAAAAAATAGAAATCAACCAGACCAAAACGCGACCCACAGCAAAAAAGTATAAGTTAATCCAACCAGCAGCAAAAAATAGAAGTCAACCGGACCCAAACCCGACTCACAGCAAAAACTAGAAGTAACACGACCCGCGCATCAGATTGGAGTTTCCAAATTTCTAAAATCGCCCCGCCCCTTGAGGACTCTCCAGATCCGCCCTTGGTTTGGTGTCTTAGTAAGAACTCGATATTACATAAATTTAAATCAGTCAAAAAAAGAAGTTGCTATCAAATGGGAAGTTTTTAGAAATTGCGTACTTGCAACACATAATACATTAATTGTCAAAGAATTTTTTTTAAATATGCCCCTAAATCAATGTAAAATTCGTTTCAACCCAATAAATGTTTTTTTTAGTTTTATAAAACTACATTATGACCGAGAAAAATCATGTAAACAAAGCATTCTTATTTACGTAATCAAACGCTGATCTCTCCAAAAAGTCCAGACTAAAGTCAAAACTATTGATAAATCAAATAAATAACAAAACACAAAATCGTGACAGAAATGTTTTATGTAAAGTATGCACACAAACACAATAAATCTAGAAAACAAAGTCAATTTACTTACCTGCATTCACACTCATTTTCACTATTTCCGCATGGCTTTGATTTCCGCGATGAGATAAACAAATCTTCCACACGTTGATTGATTGATGCGGAGCGTAACTCCACAAAGTGATATTCTGGTAAAAATAAACAATGCATTAAATTCTTTACTTGTTGAAAGCTGTATAAAAAATTAATAAAACAAACAAAAATAAATAATACAAGTTTCGGTCAATGAGGCCTAAGTCTGTATATGCCGCCATTTTAAGATGGCGGTTGATAGGTTAAGTTTTTGTCCAGATTATGTCCGTACATGACGAGGTCAGGTTTTTGTCCCGGAATTAAGGAAAATTAGATTAGTACTGTTTCCATCCAGTTTAAGTTATTAAAACAGAAAATTGGACAAACAGGTGAAGGTTTAGTTTGGGAGTTGACGAAAATTGGATTAGTTGCGTTTTCATCCAATTTATGTTCTTAAACTGGTGTCCATATTTTGTAGTTATTTCGTAGTTACGTCTATGTCAAACATTCAACAAATTCTGAACGTATTTTAGTTGGCTGTATACGTCCAAATTACATATATAGACGTATTTCGGAAATAGTAGATGAAAACTGAATATAATCTGGACGTATGTGTTATGTGGGAAATGACTGTACTGAAAAGTAACGAATTATCTATTCTGAACTGAAATTATTATATAAATAAAATGGAAAATGTCATTAAACGTATGAATTGTGACAACTTTAGAATAGATCCAATTATATTAATCAAGTGTAAAGTCAATGACAACATCCAAAACGGAAAATAGCGTAATTTATGAAAAACATGTTACAGATTCCGAGACACCGTTATTCCCATAATTATTATAAAACAAAATAATCATAAAAACAGCTTTTAATTACGTACTATAGTTTTCATATTCAACGGTATACCTATGTTTTAGAAAAGACATATATTCACTATTTAAAACATATTTTACAAAATTCTAAATTAACTATTAAATCAATGGCCATTTTTATTCATAAAATCAAACATAAATAATGATCAGATAAAAATGTTCTAGCTACTCCTGGGAATCTTTCATTGTTTCGTTAAATGACATACATAAAATATGTAATAAGATTTGTCACTGTATTCATCAAATGAGAAATTTTGACAATGACATGAAGGAGGACTTAATCTATTTTTTTTTTAAATTACAATTTTTCATTCAATGTTAAATATTATAAGCAAAATCATGTGGCCCCAACATAATACCCCGTACAACATTTATTAGCTCAATATACTCTTAAAAATAATGTTTTCAGCACAATTAGCATTACCAAACACACACACCTAGCTTAGATATATTGATGTTATATTTATAATTTGCTTGTATATTGTTAAAGAACTTAACACTTATACAAAGCATTCTGAAGTAGGTGGAGAATAACATTAAATTATCTGTTAAATTAGAATATAAAAAAATAATTTCAATTTTCGATGGAAGGTTGTTTTCTTAACCAAAATTGAACAATCTATCGAAAGATCTGCTTTTAGAAAATGCATGACATACCAATCTAGCATAAAAAAATAAAGCATATTCTCTGTTTACGTATAAAATTTAAGTCTACAGTTTTTTCATGAAATGAGCTTTTTCAATTTGCATTCTAAAATAATTTCGATAATAAACTGGATAATATTCGTCTAACTACTTTTATTAGTTTATTAAGGTACAACGTAATAATAAAAGATTTCTGGATATTGCAAATAATAAGTCTAAAATTAAATTTCATTTGCAAAAATACATCTTTTTACTTTACATTTTAAGCAGTTCACAGAAATTAAAATACAATCTTAAAGCACTTAAATATCTGCCAAAATCCCTCCAAAATTAAAAGATATCGTTTATGACATCAGACTCGCCTTCAAATTCATTTTGAAAATTATTCAGAAATACGTGAAATGCCATTTGTTATTGGTATGGTGTGACTAATGGTAAAATTAGTAATAAGAAAAGGGAACAAATATCTGATATAGAGTATCATAGAAGAACTAAAGCCATCGTAAAATTATATCAAGAAAAATACATACAAATAAATTACTAAATAAATAAGAAACATTTTCCCTCAAATCTTTACTATCCAATACAGCCATTATAAGAAAAACCTTACAGATTATAACTACAAAGAATTCAATATGTAAGAATGCATCATCATTTAGATTACAAAATTATGAGTTGAATTACATGTGGGTTACAAATATATAAGTAAACATACATGTAAAAATATTACAATAAAGTGCGTAATCTGAGCGTGCAAGTGAAAAAAAGAAAGATGGCTTTTCTGGTCATCACATAATACAGGGTGTATACCGCTAGCCGTAGACATACAAATCCAATTGCAAAAATATTTTAAATGGTGTAAAGAAGTATTTCAAAAGCGATATGGGTCAATAAAAATGTTTTTTATAAGAATACGAAAATTAATTGTTTATAAGGTACCCCGGTCTTAAAAGTTATATATACACTATATGACCATTAATGACCGGGCGCATTCAATTTTAGACATTTTGTGAAATATTTAGAAATATACTTATAAGATTCTACAGGAATTATTGCACAAATGAAAACAAAAATTTTACAATGTCTGTTTATTTATATTCTGTAGCAACAGATCGTTTTGTGCGTTTTATTTTACAGGGTGATCGCAAGTATTATTTTTTTCTTTGATTTTTTGTTGGCCCCCTAATTGACCCCCTTGCCACATCGGCGTTGATAATTATGAGGTCACACCTGTTCTTCTTAATCCTGAAATTCCAGAAAAATCTGACAAGTATATTTCTAAATAGTCGATAAAATGTCTACAATTGAAAGTACCTGGTCATTAATGGCAACATAGTGTAGCAAAAATATTCTATTACACTAAGAAGGAAGACAAAAAGACTTCCATTACTTTACGTTTTACGAAAATTTTTGAGACTGTTAGAAAATCATTGTGTCCGTAAATAAATAAATACATTCAATACGAAATACTCATTTTCCCGGCAGTTATTGATTATTACATATAATTTATATCAGGTGAAAGTAATAATGTGAAAAAAATATCTTATCTTTATTTGAGTGCATTTTCCTTCAATGAACAACAAATTATTAATGCGTTTATTTGAGAACCATCAAAGAGTAATGATCATTACGTCGATATCAAATGCGAATTTCTTAATGTGTATATCATGTGGAAGCGTATTTCTTACAGAATATTGTCATAGATGATATTTTGATTTCATTGCGGTTACGTTTGATAAACTATTTGTAAAATTATTTCAGGAAGTGCTTTTTTATGACATATCGAATTGTACGTTTGTAGAAAAAATGTCTATAGACAGGGAATGGGTTTTCTTTTCTGGTATCAGATGCGTTAACGACTGGTAAGGACTTCCATATGGTGATCGGTTAGGAAATTCTCTGTAATTAAAAACAAGTAATAAGTATCGTACTATAATTATAACACACAATTTTAAATTAGATATTCTCAAAAGTGCTTTTACAAAACGGTGAGCACGAGTACTCCAAAACTAATGAATCTTTTTCGGTCTGAATATGTCTGCTATTTTGATATATAATCGCTAGCTTGTGCACATGACTTTGTTCACGTAATGGATTCAATATAACGAATCCATTAAATAAATAATCTTCCATTATAAATAAATATATCTATAAACACAAAACCATTTATAATATTATACAGTTGGTATGGTATAGGTTTCTCTATTTGGCATATAGTTGCTTTTAAGTATTAGAAGAACTTCTCATTTTATGCTATGGAAACGTACGTGGATCAAGTGAGCTTGCATTATTCGTCTTTCTTTTAATATTAAGTTAAAGGATAAAGATTTATTTTTATGTTTTCGTGTCAAAGAATATTACTTCAAGGATCTTGTGAAGTTTGTTATTATATACGTTTTATGAAACTTGCTAACTATCCCTACCACTTCAGGTATGAATTAGGTGTGATTAGTTAAATATAAAACAACCTCTCACACTATCTCTTTATTACTAAATAGGTAACATTATGAATATAATATAATATACGTGTAACTAAAAGTGCTATTTTGCAGTCATCTTTATGTTTCGACTGCAATACGTTTTATCGTTTGTGATTTATCGTTTGCGCGTTGGCAGTGACTCAGTTGTAATATGAATATGTAAAAAGAGATAGACATGAAGAGCGACTACTTCATTCTGTGGAACAATTAAATTTATTATTCTTCTGAAATTATAACTTATAAGATAATTATCGAGTCTCTGGGTCTTCATGTTCCGTTGACTATGCAAAATACGCTTTGGTGTTATGGAAATAGTGCTTTAAGCTTTTGGCATAAATTGAATATAAGTGAACTGAATCAAATAAACAATTATCGCATAGTGCCAACCAAATTCCGTGCCAGCCGAGTTAGACAAAAAAAATGGTTCTTGAAAAAAGAAATTGAGGAATTTAATTTTTTTAAGACATTAAACTATGTAACAATAAATCAACTTTTGTAACAGAAATAGCAAATGTTACAGTTAAAAATCAAAAACGGCAAATTCAAATGGGAAAAAAAAATAAGACTAGAATGGTGAAAATTTGAATTTAAAAAAGCAAAAATTTGAGTCAAAACTTAAGTTCAGAGCAGTGACAGCAAAATAAAACCGGCATCATTAGATCGATATTAGAAAGCGTTTCTGGACGTCAGCTTTAAAATTATCTATATTTCCTGAAGTTTTTTTTTACATTTTTATCTCTAAAATGTGTCTTTAGGACAAAAATGTTTCTTTATAATATAAAGCTGAAATTATATTCAATATATTTTATGATAAAATCTCTAACATAATAACTTACTGATATTATAAGGATTTGCTGAATTATGAAAGCAACATATTAGTCTTGATACAGATTCAATAAACGCCTTATTCCTGAAAAACTTATAAAATCTCTCAAACAATTACATGATTTTCATGCACAGCCTAATGACCAGCTGGTATGTTATTCAAAATTAAGGAATGTGTCCGATTTCGAGATTCTGAAACAACTTACAGTATCGGATAAAGTATAAGAAACAACAAATAAATAGATTGGATACACATTCCAGTGCAGCCGACTGAATATGTTTAAATCCGAGAATATACCTAAATATAAGGAGAATGAAACATAAATAGAACTACATCACTGCGAGACAAACAGAAAAAAATTTCCTCCAATGAATTAGGTAAAGAAATTAATATGTATATTATGCCACGCGGAAAACCTATCTATGAATTGTAATGGTTTCGGTTTTACTTTTTAAGTACGGAACGCTGAAAACGGCATTTTCGTGGAAGAAAACGTAATTTCATATCTTAATAACCGCTTAATATCTTATTATCTAACTTAATATCTTAATACGCAAAATTCAGTTCTATGAAATGCCAAATGAAGTTTAAATATGCATTACATTTAATGTTATTTCCGAATTAAATTTATTTCAAACAGATTAGGATAGGATGAAAAAAAGTGTTATACATAATAGCAATATTTGATATTATGTATTGATTGTATGTATGTATTGATATGATTTGATTCTTTATATCTATCGTAATTATACTATATCAAACAGTGTAACCAAAGGGTTTACAGAGGTTATTAAGATATGAAATTACGTTTTCTTCCACGAAAATGCCGTTTTCAGCGTTCCGTACTTAAAAAGTAAAACCGAAACCATTATAAGATCACTCCTGTGTCTGTCTGTCCGTCTGTCACAGTCATTTTATACGTAAACAATGGGGCGTAGAAAGTTTAAATTGGAGGAATAATAAAGACTATTGACCACATATTTACAGATTATCAAATATTCACAAATACATTTGGGGAAAATGTAGAGGGGCCAATTATGTTACTTGAAAAAAAAAAAAAACATACTTTCTTTGTATATCGTGTCGATTATGTCGTAATATTGAACTTAAGAATAAATTTCTTTTAATTTTAGGTATTATATTTTCGAAGATAACGACGAAAATGTAGTGCAAAAATATGTTGCCCTCCCCCCTCTATTTCGGAATCTACGGAAGCAAAATATATGAAAAACTTAGAGTTAGTAGACGTTAATATAAACCATACAGGAAAAGTAAACGATTACCCTAGGTCACATAGTTTTTGAGAAAAGCGCATTTTTCCGTTACAAACAATTTTCGATTTATGGGCATTTAGCAAAAATGTTGAGGAGCGCTGGAGATACCTATCGCAGCAGAAGTATGAAGGCATTGTTGGTAATGATTTTCAAAAAAAAATCTGTCGGTAATTAGCTGAGACATTAAACCCTTAAAGACACGGACGGTTTGGAATTGCATAATGACAGAGACGGCGCATTCTATATACCATCGGCTTTTAAAGCCTTGATAAAAACTTTTAATCATATATTTGTATAATGCAATGCCCAGCAGCAGTATAAAAGCAATAAACGTCAAACTGTTAAAAACAGACTAATTTAATTAGAATTAATGACAGAAATACTATGAGATTCGCGACCCAGTTTGCATTGAGTAAATCTCTCAATACGCCTCCCGTGTCCTTAAAATTTAATAAAAAACCTATCTGGAAAAACGCGGCACGTATCAATGTAGCATTTGAACTTTGCGACCTCCTTTCGAAACTCGCTTAGTACAATTCCAAGTTTAAACTTTGAGCAAGGGTTTTGTTTTAACTACAGTGAAAAAATAAAAGATTATTACTACGCAAAATTCAGTTCTATGAAATGCCAAATGAAGTTTAAATATGCATTACATTTAATGTTATTTCTGAATTAAATTTATTTCAAACAGATTAGGATAGGATGAAAAAAGTGTTATACATAATAGCAATATTTGATATTATTTGGTCTTTATATCTATTTGAACTTTCATGGCATACTCATGCCTACTTTTTTATCATATACAGCTATACCCAACCTTACGTTGTACAGTGTTTTTTAAAGTCTTATTGTTCTTTTATAAACGATTTCTTTTAATAATACAGGTAATAATTCTTATATATATTGCACGGAATCCTCTGAGCGCGAGTAATATTCGCACTTGACCGTTTATTGCTGTATGTCCGACTTAATTATAACTATCTGAATTAAAAAGAATGAAGATTGTAAAATGTAACAAGTTATGTTTTAAATGTATCTATTTTCAGATACATGCTTTTGCAAAAAGCGTAAAATATAAGTCTAAATTTTCTAAAATCGAATAATAGCACATATCCCAACAAAGTTTATGATATTTTGAGATCGACAAAATCGTTTGTCAATAACTTTGATATATTTATTCAAAACATAGTTTTTGGTTTTTTCTTTTCTTTTCTTTTTTTTTTTTTTTTTTTTTTTTGCTTAATATCGCGAACTTTCACAAAAAGAGAACGAAAATAGATTTCATTGTGCACTTACAGCGAAACATAAAATCCTGGACTAAATACCTAAAACAATTTGGGAGTTGTTTGTAGAGCAAATTGAATTTGAAATACAGCAAAATAAAGAACCTTTAATTTGTGAGAAAATTTTCGTAGAAACTTATGGACACAAGACCTTTGGGTTTGTCGAAACGATCAAAATTATCTCTTTTTTCAAAGTACCAAAACGGAAATAATATGTAATTAAGGTCTTTTATTTTACCTTTCTGCCCAAAGTATATATTCTAAGATATATTATACAGAAAAATAAATGCTGTATATATAAATTATATATTAATTTTTTTATTTAAAAATTCATCTCTCTCATTCATCGAGAATTAAAATCATTAAATGCTGTGCGCATGATAAAACTGTAAATCGTCTTCTAGATTTCAAAAAACTAGAATCATAACAAATTAACCTATAAATTAGAACCAAATTATACATAAAATGTTTTGTTTAGAAATTATCTTTAGAATGAAAAAATGGATAAATGTTTGAATACTTTTTTGCAAGACCAAAAAAATAAATAACCAAAATATATGACTTTATTTTTGTTTTAGCATGAAGACGATAAAAAAATGCGTATTTTGAAGCTGCAGCTTATATAGTTTGAAAGTAACAGCGGTCAGAAAATCCAAATTTACTAATCTGAGAAAACGCGTTTGAAAGTTTCAAAATCTACGTATCAATTGTACTGAGCGTCTATAATAGGTTATAACTCAAGAAATAAGGCAAATTTATGAATGCAGTTTTTTGCACATTATTGACAAAAAAATCAGAATAAAACAAAAACAAAAAACTGTTTTTTTTTAAGTTTCAAGGTCCTGTTCCCCCTTGTATATTACATAGAAGCGGTTGTTTTCTTAAAATGCCCTTAAGAGAAGATCCAAATTCTTTAGAAAAATCCAAACATATTGCGAAACATAAACGAAACAAAATAAATCATTATGGAATCGTTTAGAGAAATATTACGAGTATTTACGACTATTTTATTTTTTATTACGTATTTGAACGGTGATATAACAGGACAGTGATTAGCGAAAGCGAGGAAAAATAGGGATCGAATTAGAATTCCTACCTGTGAGTGTGTAAGATAGTAGAGAAAATAATGCCAACTTCTGTGAAGATAATTTTTAAGGCTTCTCCATTGACAAGTAAGGAAAACATTTTTAATTTTATACAATATAACGGATGTGTAATACATAAATTTTATTCTCAATTCTTGCGAGATTTAGACAATACATTTTAATTTTCACTCCAGACATTCCAAAAATGTATAAATGCAATTTCTATCAATCCAGCTGAGAGATATCAGAATACTTTCTGAAAAACAGACCTTTAATGAACTCATTATTATTTTTTAACTAGGGGGCTCAGCCCCCTATGAGCTACGCTCGTCAACCCCCGTTCCGATACCACGGATTCCAAAAGCAGGCTAATTTCATCGGCATTAAAAAGATTGAATTATACTTATAAAAAACAGTAGCGGTCTCTCTGTAAACGGGTTTTCATTCAAATTCCTTTGATTAGAGATTCTCAAGGCAAAATCAGCGTTTATTAAGGGATACAATGTCTGTTTTCGTCTTTAATTTATAGAAAAAAATAGTTAAAAATTAGAAAATAAGCTAATGTAAAATGAATTAAGTTAACAGAGTCTTTGTCTCTCGGTTTTTTAAGAGCTCTATAAGAAAATTCGTAATAACATATTTGGAATGCATCGTTTTATATCTGACGTAATTTTCACCGAAGTTTTCTTTCTCTTTTTAACATTCACATGGAAATACTTTTCTTGTTAGAAAAGAAATATTATTTGCGCTGCATTAGAATCCACGATAATAGTTGAAAAGATTATCTCAAAATGTGAAATAAATGTCTCGCGCAAATATCTTTTTTAATTTAAACTGTTTTTCCGACTGTCAATTATTTGGCCTTTTTAAATATGACGTTAATTTCCTCTTTTTGCGGCTTTTAACGCATAATAATGAATTTATTATTTAAAAATTTTCTTTCTCTTTTAAAATTCATATGCATCTATAGTTTTTATGACGTAATTTTCAATATTTTCCTGATTTTGAACACGTAATAAGTTAATTATCATTTGAATTTTTTTTCAGATTATTATAGCGACGTTTAAATAAATTTTTTATTTGAAGGAAATATTCTTTGAAAATTTTTTTATATTTTTTTAAAAATTGAAATTTTAATTAATATTATTAATTAATAATATTAACTTTAATTAAAATGGACATAAATCCTCAAAAATTGAGTAAATAAAATGCAGTTTGCTTCTAATGTATTAAATGATGCAAAAATATTCAAATTCTTATGTATAGTTTTTGCTCATATAAATTTTTTTAATGAAACGATTTTTATCAACTTTAACATTAAATATCTCTTAAAATAAATATTCGATTTAAAAGCTGTCTGCATGTGCGTGTTTATCAAGCATTTCTCTATGATATCACTAATTTTCATATTTTTGTATGAAACAGTTTTCTAAAAATATTGATGCCAATCTAGTAGTATATATATATATATATATATATACTACTTCAGCTGCTTAAAGATGAAAGAAAAAGACTTTCGCAGCACCTGAACTAAAAGAAACCTTGTATTTGGACGATCTTTTTGGAGTTAAATCTTAAAGTTTTTGCATTCGAGAACGGAAGTCAGTTAACAGAAATTATAAGAGACAATAAGGATATTGCAGCAATTATGTAGTAATGACCTGGAACTTTTGTGATATAGTAGAATTTAAAGAGTCTGATGTTTTGTCGAAGTCGAAATAAAGTGTTTAAATATCAAAGTTAAAACTGGAATGCACTTAAAAGATACAAGTGCTGTAAGTTATATCGAGTATATATTCTCTCGTTTGGTTATTAGCTCAAAAAAATTAAATAAAAAACATTCATGCAGAAAATGTGGTTGGTACAGCTAAACTTGGATGATATGCTATTTTAAAAGAAGGCTACTTAATGGGAAGGAATTTCTGAACTTACTGTTAATTAATAAAATCAGGATTAGTAGGTATATTTTACTAAACGACCCAATTGCTATCGAGTATCATGGCTTCAGCGACGCGTCTGATGCCGCCTATGGAGAGGCTATTTACTACAAATCAAACATAAAATTTTGTGAATAGTCCGTAAAATTAGTGACTAGTAAATACAAAGTTTCACTTTTAAATAAATAAATAGACCTGATTAAAATTGTGAGCAGCAGTTTAACTGCAAAACTAATTAAATGTCTTATTTCAGGTCACAAGATAAGCAATATTAGTTTATTGTCCGATTTCAATATAATATTATAATAGATCCAAAACGAAAAATTCCAATTGAAAAATCTCGTTATGTATACAACGTGTACATTACTTAGAATTATTTGACGGGATGCGGTGGTGATATGTTTCATCAAAGGAAAAGGTCGCTGATCTTCTGTACACAAAAACTATTACCTATAAGCTCAGATAGAATAACTTATGATTAGATGTTTAGTTATACTAAGCGAAAAGGACAACCCTACAACAGCTAGTTTAAAGCAATTTTCAAAGTAAATAAAAAAAAAAGTAATAATTCTTTAGTGTTTGAAATAATCCATTAAAATAAAAATTAATATAAAATCATTCTTACTTTAGGATTTTTTGGGAATATATTTGATAATCTACAAAATGATGGAAGAAGGTTGCTCTATTATATCAAAGCGCTCAACAAAGTGGAATTTCTCTCTTTTTTTTTTTTTTTTTTTTGCTTAAAAGGGTACAATAGGAACTATTCAACAGTAATGTAAAATCTCTTTAAAAAAAACTATATGAATATTAAAGATATTGAATTATCACATTGTTAACAAGGCGTAAACCAACTTAGTGAAAAATGTCCAAGCCGGGAATCGAACACGGGCCCCTGGAATAGATCTCCAGTGCTCTACCACTAAGCCACAAGTAAGATGCCCAGCCTGGCATCTCTCACTTATATAAGTCGGTAAGGCTGCTACTGCAGCACTAGATGGAAATGTCTTCATGAGCACACAATCTAGCGGCGTAACATGAGACGCAAATGAACCCAGCATCGGTGAATATGCAATTATAATTAATTAATTTTTAAACTACTTTTCAGCAGTGAAATTACGCTTGGAAATTATTGAACATTAAAGATGGGAATTATCACATTGCTAACAAGGCGTAAACCAACTTAGTGAAAAATGTCCAAGCCGGGAATCGAACCCGGGCCCCTGGAATAGATCTCCAGTGCTCTACCACTAAGCCACAAGTACGATGCCCAGCCTGGCATCTCTCACTTATATAAGTCGGTAAGGCTGCTACTGCAGGACTAGATGGAAATGTCTTCATGAGCACACAATCTAGCGGCGTAACATGAGACGCAAATGAACCCAGCATCGGTGAATATGCAATTTTAATTAATTAATTTTTCAACTACTTTTCAGCAGTGAAATTACGCTTGAAAATTATTGAATGTTAAAGATGTGAATTATCACATTGCTAACAAGGCGTAAACCAACTTAGTGAAAAATGTCCAAGCCCGGAATCGAACCCGGGTCCCTGGAATAGATCTCCAGTGCTCTACCACTAAGCCACAAGTACGATGCCCATTGTAAATAAGAATTAATCGACCGTTAAAAGGGTCACTTTTACCTACGTTTGTTGAATGAAAGAGCGTACGACATTGAATCCTGCTAAAAACTCATGACGAAACAGTTGTCGGTGTGTATATTGAATCAAGAGAGAAGTGGACAACGCTCAAATGTTACTGTGCTCAAGATCCATGCGTTTGTTGACAGTTTTCTGTAGTGTTTGTAATACATAGAAGACTTATCCGGTCAGATTTTACAGCACTTTGCCAGTTTAGACTTTTCTTATGCGCATAAATACAAGGACACACGTGTAAAACAATGATTTTCTTGGGGGAAAAAACTATTCGAATTATGTATCGCCCTCAGCTAAGAATCAATGGGAGTATGCTGCGGAAAATCTTGAAAGTGTACTGGCACGATATTAATTTTCTTAGGGTATAGCGATTAAATCAATTAACCAATGAAATTACGACCAAGCATTTAAATTAGTAAGAGATAGCCTTTTGATTTATGGGAAGTCACATGCTGTCGTTTTTGTTCTTAGACGTATGATGACTACTTGTACGGACTGCAGAGTGTATGCCCTGTACATTATATGCACGGTACAGTGTATGTGGCCAACGTTAAATATTTCACAAAGTTTCATATTAGATACCTTGTTCTTCATTTTTAGTTCATCATATTTTGACCGTTTTCGATTTACTGCGTATATTACGAAATATTTTGTTTATTTTCATTACGTTATATAGCGAAGTGATGTCTGATATTAAAAGTACTTTGTGTAGTTTTTTTTTTTTTTTTTTTTTTTTTTTTGCTATATTAAAGTAAAACACTTTTACCGAAATACTTTATGGCCATTTACTTTATCTGCAATTTTAAATCGATATTAAAGAGTATAACATTTTCTTTTACTTTTACTGCTTTTTTCACTTTATTTCAAAGACTGTTTTTATTTAGGGTTTTTATATTAGGCTGTTATTTTTGGAAATCGAGTTTAGTATAAATTTTATATAAATTTTTATTGTTTACTAAATTTTACATTTCATTTTTAAAAGATTAGATTTATTTCTAATGAATTATAACAATAAGGAACTTCGAGAATTGCTTCATAAAATACCAAAATTAGAAACAATAATCAAAATCCAAAGTTTTAATGAACTATAATCTCATGTGCATTAATTTTGAAATATTATATATCTCGCACCTGTAAGTTAAAGGTATATTATAAGGTGTTTTACCAAGAAAAATCATTACACGATGAATGGAAAAAAACCTCATTAACGTAAATTGAAACAACTTTTTATTATTATTATTTTTTTATTTGTACTATATCCATATGTTCTCGAGAAATTCTGAGTTTGATAAATTACGCAATAATAATAATTCCTTGGAATATTTGAAATTTGAAAAGTACAAAGACATTTGAAATTGAAAAAAAAAAGTTAGACTCATTTTAATTTATCAAACATGGAGGGTAGATATAAACTAAATAGAGATAAAAAAAAATATTTTATTACGCGTAATCGTGCAGCCATGTATGAGACTTCTCTTAATTGTTAGATAGTGAAATATTATCAAGTGAAGTATCAATATTATTAGTGAAGTTTATCTTTTTAATAGATTTTGCATGTGCCTGTCCTACATAATAGGCTATAACAGTTTTATATGGTGTAATAAAAATGTTACAATAATCAAAACATACCTATACAGAAAACATCTTCTCTTGCATGAATTTTAATCGAAAAATAATTTAAAAAATGATTTTAAATTTTTAATGCTGCCTCAAGGATGTTGAAATTTCGAAAAAAAAAAAGAATTGGAACAAGACCTAATTTTGGTTACATAATTTTTGACTCAAAATAAGTGTTTTAATATTAATCAAAAAATACCTATGCGAAAAGATATTTTATTGTATGGGGATTAAGAGAAAAATAATAAAAAAAAATCAAAATTTAATACTGCAGCAAAAGGATTGAAATGAAAAAAAAATGGAAAAAACTAATTTTGGTTAGATGATTTTTCATTCAAAATAATTCTTTTAACATTAATCAAGCATACCTATTCTGAAAAGATGTTATATTGTAGGGAGGTTAAATGAAAATTAATTAAAAAAAATAGTTTCAAAATTAAATATTCCCGCAAGAGGGTTGAATTTTTGGAAGAAAATTCAAATTCAACCTTTTTCGTCTCCAGCGTTATACTTCAACCTTTTCATAAGTCGGAAGCGCTACATCCTGGAAACTTCCCCACTTTATACGACACGTTCACGTGGATCTTTTTAATACTGAATACATGCGTTCATACCGTTTGCACGCTCAGTCCAAGGCTACACTGCAAAAAAAAATCTGTAGTTCTACAGATGTAAAAATACATGTTTACTAAACTTTCACCTGTAACTGTACGAAAAAAGCTGCAAATCTACAAAACTAGTTTTTGTAAAGCTACAAAAATCTGTAACTTTACAAATGAATCTGCTAAAATTTCAGTAATCTTACTAAACTTTTATTTGTAACCCTTGCTGCAGTTACATGAAAAGTTCTCGGAATCCCAGTTTCCAAAAAAATTCTTAGTAACCTTACAGATTTTTTGATTTTCGGCGCAAAAGTGTGTCTGTTACATGAAATTTTGTTGTTGACGTTACATGAAAAGTTCTAGGAATCCCAGTTTCCTAGAAAAACTTTAGTAACTTCACAGATTTTTTTTTACAGTGTACCGCTTACGCAATCGTACGTTGTTCTCCCAAAGTGAAAGAAATTTCGATTTCATTGCGTAAGATTTTTTTTGTTTGAATATTGTGTTGCGTAGTGTACTTTAAATATTGCTCCACCACAGCGATGTTAAGAAAATGCATGACTTGCCCTATATTTGGGTTTTGCTGTGATATGCCAACAAATATGCTAACTTCCTACGAAAACGTAATAAAGTGCGTATGTTCGCATTGAAAAGAAACCCGAAGAAAAAAAAAACAGTGACTACATCTACACTTTCCTTCTCGTGTGAAGATGTTACTAAAAGTTAGAAGAGACTGGAAACGAGCTTCAATCTAAAAAAGTTTGATCATACCACGACAAATATCGCTCTTCCTAAATCTTACAAAGCAAAAAAAGTGATTGAAACTACACTGTAAAAAAAAATCTGTGAAGTTACTAAAGTTTTTCTAGGAAACTGGGATTCCTAGAACTTTTCATGTAACGTCAACAACAAAATTTCATGTAACAGACACACTTTTGCACCGAAAATCAAAAAATCTGTAAGGTTACTAAGAATTTTTTTGGAAACTGGGATTCCGAGAACTTTTCATGTAACTGCAGCCAGGGTTACAAATAAAAGTTTAGTAAGATTACTGAAATTTTAGCAGATTCATTTGTAAAGTTACAGATTTTTGTAGCTTTACAAAAACTAGTTTTGTAGATTTGCAGCTTTTTTCGTACAGTTACAGGTGAAAGTTTAGTAAGCATGTATTTTTACATCTGTAGAACTACAGATTTTTTTTTACAGTGTACCGCAATCAAATTGACGCTTTCTGGAAAAAAAAAAAAAGCAAATGCTCTATTTGATATATCGACATGTACTTGTAAATCTTCTGAAAGTTGCTGCTGTTAGAAAGAACGGAAGGTACCTATGAACGAGAGAGAATTCCTATTACAACAGCGAACTGACTGAAAAATGATAATCGGATCATTGGATCTATAAGTTCCTTTACAAATAACAAAGTCCGAGAAACGAAAACTGAAGTAAGAGCAACTGAAACGGCGACATATGCGACGTGCAACATATGCGAGAAAATGCACCATCAGCTATCATTAAAAGCGGGGCCAAAAACGTTGTCGACATCACTGCCAGAACTGTATTGACGAAATTTCCACTCGTAGATAAAACATTGGACGGTTTTTGCATTTCCTATCGAGCAGGCGCTGTCATCATGACAGTTGCGCTTCAAGATGCAGGCATTATCTCACAATACGATGTATCGAACGTATTTGACTGTAAGAAAATTTAGCATGAAAGAACAAAGGTAAGAACCACTCTATCGTATCATTCAATTGTAAAAGATTATGACCGTGGCCAATTTTTTTCATTCTTCGATGGTCGTAAAGACACGAATATATCACAAGAAAACTACAGAATAAAAGTCATAACAGAAGAACATGTAAGCTTGGTAAAAGAACCTGGTCCCGAGTATAATGACCAGGTATGTGTTAATTCCGGGAGAGCGCAAATCCTTGGAAAACATATCGCATTTTTTTTTCATGCGTTGGCAATAAAATAGCTGTAACAAAGTTGGTTGCGATCGGTTGCGACGGAACATCTGTTAACTCTAGTGTCATAGGGGGTGTTATTCGAGATATGGAACTAATCCTGTAGCGTCTACTACAATGGTTTGTGTGCCGAATATTATAATATTGATATTTTTTAAACCGAATATTACACTGTTGCTGATCACATATCCGTTTGTTTCTAGAGAACAAAGTGTTTTTTTAGAAATAAAATAATATTTAAAATATATTCTAGTGTACTTTGATGTTTTTTTCGTGATTTAAAATAAATGTTATTATTTTATTAATAACACATTCAGGGCTACAAATTTGAGAAAAAAAATTCCCTTAATTACGTTTTGAAACTTAGTTTATATTTAAAAGTCACAAATGTATAACTTTAAATAGGATAGCTAAATATATAAGAAAACTATATAATAATTAAACCATTTTCGAAACGAAACGATAATGAATGATATAATTTTATCTATATAGGCATATCTATGTGTGTTTATGTGCGCGTGTGTTCGCGCGCTATGAATGAATTTGTCCAAAGAAAAAACTTTCTTTGAAATATCGGATATGTGGATTATATTTTCTGATTGTACATAGATCTGTTGTTATATCACTAAGGAGTTTAACCATACCACTTTAGATTTAAACTGAATTGTTTTTATCACATACAATATTATACTTCTTGAAATCTTTATCAATAACGCATATTTATATTCCTGTAACTTCATTAAGATGCACTGTCAACATTTCTTTTTCCGTAAACCATTATGTGACAGATTTTTTGCATGACCTAATAAATGAATGATACATGTTCTCCACTCTATATTCTACAAAAATGTTAGTTTACTGTCCTTTACGACTCCATATTCAACTTCAATTTGTTTTAAAATGTGTAAACTCTTTGAAGAAAGCTGAAAGAGATTATTTCCTTAGACCATAATTTAATTAAGTATACATTTGAATGTCCATGGGAATAAAATATAAATGATATAGACTTTATTTTGAATGTAGAATATGCTGTTAAAAACAACAATTACATTTAGAAATTACATGACATTGTGCAGTTACATTCACTGTATATTTATAGTCAGTTTGCCGTCGCACGTCTGACATAGGCAGACAAGATAGGCAGACAAGACAAAGCATAAACACTTATTAACAACAATTAAAACATGTCATATAAACAAATTGCGATCACTATTGTAAATGGCAGGTAGAGAATAAACGGTATATGGATATTTAACCATAGGTGATTTTTTTAGAATAATAAATCATTCAAATATATATTTATTTTATGCTACTATGTTTTCCCGAAATAAAGGAAAAGTGGTGAATAAAAAATGGCAAAAAATAAAGTAACAGGAATGTAATCATAACACATGTGTAATAATAAGCATATACATATTCCAGAAATGGATAATAAAAATATAATTATTATAAAACATACACATAAATAACAGGAATGTAGTCATACGAAATGTACTTTCAAACATATTAACCTTGGATAAACATAGAGGGTGTTCTGATAATATTTCTAATTTTAACAAATGAACGGATTTTAAACTTTTCAAGCATTCTGAGTTGGTCTTATTAAATATAAATTTTAACATGAAAAACAAATATCATGCATTCATTTTAATTTATAGAAAATAGGAATATAAGAATAATTTTCAAATTGACAATATCGTACTTATGCAAACGATATATTTGTTTACATATAAATTTAAACTAAACAGTGACTAAACGATCCATGAAGGATCAGGGCCTACAGTGCCAAACTCTGTTTACTTGAACCTGGGCTCCGAGGTGCTATGCAGCGTGTGCCCCGACCGTGTGGTCAGACCAACGCGAGACCCTCGGTGTTTACTTCCCAAGCAAGCTTGGTACTCATTTTATAGACCGCGAAGGGATGAAAGGTTGAGTGAACCTTGCCCAGCCGTGAACAGAACTCGCGACCTGTAGCGTGTCAGACATGCGTGATGATCGCTATGCTACTTGTTTGCATAAATTGAATTTTAAAAACATAATTAAGTTTATTTAAAAACATAATTAAGTTTATTTAAAAACATAATTAAGTTTATTTAAAAACATAATTAAGTTTATATTATAAAATATATTCAAATTAATCTGTACAATAAAATCTCTGATTAAGCGTCCATTCTGAAATATATTCATTATAGAAATTACTGTGATGAAAAAAGTAAATCTATGTTCTAATTAAGTCTTCAAACCTTTTCTTATATATAAATTGGTTACTTCTGATTCGAATGAAGAAATAATATAGTACAGACAACTGTTCTCATATCAATAATAAGGAAGAAATGCAATATCATAATATGAAAAAGAATAAAATTTTAATGAAAACGAAGCGGGTAACTGATTATAAAGAAAACCGAACTGAAAATTCCAAATTAATGGACGCTGAAAATCAATTATAGTCATCAATGACACATTCTTCGGGATTTTATTAAGTCCAGTGAACTTCATTATGTTAATTAAGCTTTTATTCTAATTATTATAATAACATAAAAGAGGTATTTTTAAGAAAGAATTTAAGTTTATCTTTTAGTTTGTCAAAGGAAAAGAAATACAATAATAATTTCAACTCGAATTTATTAATGACGAGGGATATGCACTTCATTAATTAAAACATATTTATCATTAATGAATATGCTAAAATTTAAAGAAAAATGCAGATAGATTGCTGCATTAGATTTTCATTTTTCTCAAAATTTAAAATCAGAGGACCAAAGAATATTTTAATTTATTTAATTAAATGTTAAATGTTTAAAACCTAGCAAATACAAAATCTTTAAGCTCGATTTAAATTTTAAAGTATAACACTCTATCTAATAAAATGTAAAACTTTTTAAAGGATATACAATGGATACACGAAAGAAAACTTTAATTTCTGAATATAAAAAGACGTTTTTTAATAAATTCTAATAATATATAGGGGAGACTAGAGAGGGTTGACCCATTTTTTTACAAAATGATTTTTTATTTTTTAAATATTGAACGTGGAATAAAGTTTCATATATCATTTTATTCGTTATACAATCAGTTATCAAAATAAAATTGCTACATAAGTGCAATATATAAGAAATTTGAAAAAATATTGATTTTAATCATAAGATAATAGTGGGTCCATGCTCCCCACATATGGGAGTGTTAGCCCACTATATGGGAGTCTTGACCCACTTTGTTTTATATTGAAATATTTGTGAAGAGAAATAAAATGAGTTAAATAAAGCAAAATAAATTTATGCTATATGCTTAATTATTATAAGAAAAAATATTTTTGAAAATATGATGTTTAAACAAACCTGTTTAGGCACAATCGCATGTTAGAGGGGAAAATTTTTGTTTTAAACATGATTTTGTCTGAGCAGGTATAATTCTACAACAGGGAAAATGAAATTTTAACATTTAAGACAGTATCCCGCTAGAGACCGGTTCCGTTTTCATGGGGTTTTATGCATTATAATGACCGGATTTAGTAGCTACGGTCCCGTTTTATTTTTGCATCCTTTTCCTACATTTTGTGACACTTAACCTGGCAATTCTAGTTGTTAGATAGTTTGGCTTCATCTCACTCAATTCATTAAGTTGAAATTCGTCTATATACCTTCCTAAAGTTTTCCGATCAATGCTATGTTCTTTGCAGCCGCATGAGTACTTAACTTATCATTAACATTTTTTAGCCATTTCAGGGACAAAGTACTTTAAGTACTAAAACGTTGAAACAAATGTCTATGTCGTAGGCTAATTAAGAAATCCGGCTCTTTGCAAAGAGCCGGGCTAATTGTAGAATCCATCGCCCTTTTTCCAATTAGCCTGATATTTATCAGGCTTATTGCAAAGAGCCTAGAAAGCGATAGGCTAATTGAAAAATGACCACTTATTATCCGATCAGGGTGATATTTTTAGCTCACAGGCTATCAAAGCCTGAGAGCTTATGTGCCCGCCGATTCTGTATGTACGTGTGTACGTACGTACGTACGTATATACGTAACACGATAACCCTTGATAGAAATATCCGATTTGCTTCAAATATTTTTCTAGGTTCATTCTGATAAGGTGCTTCCCTGATTAGTTTTTGGGGTTCATTGGTTAAGGATAAAGGGGGAAAAGGGGGGCTAGTCCACCCCCCCTTAATTTATATAAATGGGTTTTTCAGGCAGAAATATTCGATTTGCTCCAAATTTGGTATACCGGTTTATTGTGTTAAGGAGCTTTCCTGATTAGATTTGGAAGCTCATTATTTAAGTATAAAGGGGGAGAAAGGGGGGGCTACCCCCTAAATTAGATAAATCGGTTTTTCATGATGAATAATTCGATTTGCTCCAAATTTGGCATACCGGTTTATTAAGTTAAAGAGCTGCCTTGATTAGATTTGGAGGTTCATTAGTTACATATAAAGGGAGGAAAGGGGGCTATCCCCCCCCGTAGTTTAGATAAATGGGTTTTCCATGCAGAAATATGCGATTTGCAATAAATTTGGTATACCGGTTAATCATGTTAAGCACCTTCCGTGATTACATTTGGAAGATCATTATTATGTATAAAGGGGGAAAGGGGGGCAATTGCATCTCCCCTTAATTTAGATAAATGCGTTTTTCATGTAGAATTATTCGATTAGCTCAAATTTGGTATACTGGTTTATTATGCTAAGGAGATGGCTTGATTAGATTTGGAGTTTCATTAGTTAAATATAAAGGGAGGAAAGGCGGGGCTAGCCACCCCCCCCCCTTCCCCTTAATTTAGGTAAATGGGTGTTTAATGCAAAATTATTCGATTTGCTCCAAATTTGCTATACAGGTTTATTATGTTAAGGAGCTTCCCTGATTAGATTTGGAAGTTCATTAGTTAAGTATAAAGGGAGGAAAGGGGGGGCTACCCCCCTTAATTTAGATAAATGTGTTTTTCATGGAAAGTTATTCGATTTGCTCCAAATTTCGTATACCGCTTTATTATGTTAAGGAGCTTCCCTGATTAGATTTGGAGGTTCATTAGTTAAGTATAAAGGGAGGAAAGGGGTGCTAGACCCCCCCCCCCCCTTAAATTAGATGAATGGGTTTTTCATGCAGAGTTATTCGATTTGCTCCAAATTTCGTATACCTGTTTATTATGTTAATGAGCTACCTTGATTAGATTTGGAGATTTATTGGCTAAGTATAAAGGAGGGACAGTGGCTAGTGTCCCCTTAATTTAGATAAATGAGTTTTTCATACAGAATTATTCGATTTGCTTTAAATTTAATATACCATTTTATTACGATATGGCTTCCTTCCTTTGATTTGGAGGTTCATTGGTTAAGTATAAAATGGGGGAAAGGGGGGCAATTGCCCCTCCCCTTAATTTAGATAAATTGGTTTTCATGTAGAATTATCTGATTTAGTTTATTTCTTTTTCAACCGGATCCGAACTTGAAGGCCCCGTTTGAAGTCATCCCGAAAACCGACCACAACCAGATTTCGGATTGAGTTCAATTAGAACTTTCAGGTTCGGATCGGGTTGCCAGTGACCGGAGATTATTTTGCCTGGCTCTCATCGGGTTATAGTTCTTTGGAAAATTTTTTCGGTTAAGATTTGGTTCGGGACGGGTTTCATGTTGACTTCGAATGGAATTTTTAGGTTCTGGTAGCGTTGCGTGTCCACGGAAACTAATTTGTCGTGTTCGGATCCGATTATGGATCTTTGGAATATTTTTGTCGGTTATCAGATTTGGTCTGGATTTCGGGTTTTTTCAAATTGAACTCTCAGGTTCGGGTCGGGTTGCATGTAGACTGAAATTATTTTGTCTTGCTCGGATCTTCGTACGGTCTGTTGTAATTTATTTTTCGGTTTTGGGTAGGTTTATGCGCTAATAACCTAATAAAAAGAAAATTGCCCAGATAAACTGATGGCATTGATCTCACAAGCTATTCACACTAATTGTATATTATACTCTTATTTCAAAGAATAATGCCTCTCGAAAAATAAATGAAGGTATTAGTCGCCGTTGCCCCTCATTCTACTTAACCTAAGAACATTCATATATAATCAGGGAAGCTTCTTAACATAATAAACTGGTATACCAAATTTGAAGCAAATCAGATAATTCTGCATCAAAAAACCATTTCACTAAATTAAGGGGGGGGGGGTATTAGCTCCCCCATTTCTCCCTTTATGCTGAACCAATGAAATTTCCTTTTAAATCTAAAAAGAAAAGCTACTTATTAGAGTGAACCTAGAAAAAAATTAAACCAAATTAGATAATTCTGCATGAAAACACATTTATCTAAATTAAGGAGAGGGGCAATTGTCCCCCTTTCCCCCCTTTTATACTTAACCAATGAACCTCCAAATCAAATGAAAAAAGCCGTATCGTAATAAACTGGTATA
Source organism: Maratus speciosus (assembly GCA_963932465.1). Lineage (NCBI taxonomy): Eukaryota > Metazoa > Arthropoda > Arachnida > Araneae > Salticidae > Maratus > Maratus speciosus. The sequence continues at coordinate 372,212,872 of OZ010788.1, read as the reverse complement.
TCAAATTTTAAGTAAATCGAATAATTCTGTATGAAAAACCCATTTATCAAAATTAAGGGGACACTAACCCCTGTCCCTCTTTTATACTTAACCAATAAATCTCCAAATCTAATCAAGGCAGCTCCTTAACATAATAAACCGGTATACGAAATTTGGTGTAAATCGAATAACTCTGCATGAAAAACCCATTTATCTAAATTAAGGAGGGGTTGTCTAGCCCCCCTTTCCTCCCTTTATACTTAACTAATGAACCTCCAAATCTAATCAGGGAAGCTCCTTAACATAATGAACCGGTATACCAAATTTGGAGCAAATCGAATAATTTTGCATTAAAAACCCATTTACTTAAATTAAGGGGGGGCTACCCCCCACTTTTCTCCCTTTATACTTAACTAATGAACCTCCAAACCTAATCAAGCCATCTCCTTAACATAATAAAGCAGTATACCAAATTTGAGCTAATCGAATAATTCTACATGAAAAACGCATTTATCTAAATTAAAGGGAGAGGCAATTGCCCCCCTTTCCCCCCTTTATACATAATAATGATCTTCCAAATGTAATCAGGGAAGCTGCTTAACATAATTAACCGGTATACCAAATTTATAGCAAATCGCATATTTCTGCATGAAAAACCCATTTATCTGAATTACGGGGGGGGATAGCCCCCCCTTTCCTCCCTTTATATGTAACTAATGAACCTCCAAATCTAATCAAGGCAGCTCCTTAACTTAATAAACCGGTATACCAAATTTGGAGCAAATCGAATAATACATCATGAAAAACCGATTTATCTAAATTAAGGGGGGTAGCCCCCTTTTCCCCCTTTATACTTAAATAATGAGCTTCCAAATCTAATCAGGGAAGCTCCTTAACACAATAACCGGTATACCAAATTAGGAGCAAATCGAATATAGCTGCATGAAAAACCCATTTATATAAATTAAGGGGAGGGACTAGCCCCATTTTCCCCCTTTATCCTTAACCAATGAACCCCAAAAACTAATCAGGGAAGCATCTTATCAGAATGAACCTAGAAAAAAAATTGAAGCAAATCGGATATTTATATCAAGAGTTATCGTGTTACGTACATACGTACCTACGTACGTACGTACACACGTACATACAGAATCGGCGGGCACATAAGCTCTCAGGTTTTGATAGCCTGTGAGCTAAAAATATCACCCTGATCGGATAATAAGTGGTCATTTTTCAATTAGCCTAACGCTCTCTAGGCTCTTTGCAATAAGCCTGAAAAATATCAGACTAATTGGAAAAAGGGATATGGGTTCTCCAATTAGCCCGGCTCTTTGCAAAGAGCCAGATTTCTCAATTAACCTACGACATCTACACCAGAATATACGGACAAATTTATTTCCAAATATCAAAAATGTTATATTTTACATACATATTAAATTGAAATTTTCTTTCAAAATTCTGATGCAACTGGTGTGTTTGGAAATTAAAATAAATTGGTTTCATAAACATACCACTGCTCCTGAAAGTGTTAAGACTGATGCTTTCGTACTTTCTAGTCTTTTCCACCGTTTCTATTTACCTATTGTAAGTGATAATTAAATGAAAAAATGTTACTATCATCTTTCCCATGTATATTTCATTAATTTTTTTTCGTGCAGTGCAAATAGCAATTGTTTTCATCTTTCTTTAATAAGTTTTAAACGCTTTCTTTTGCATCACCCCAGTTTACTGTACCTTTGCTGAATAAATCTATATTCATTTTTATATATAACCATTAATCTTTCATTATGCACAGTATATAATAAAAATATTTCCAAAACCCTTATTAACACATTGCCGACGGGCAATTTTTATAAAATCTAAATTTTAAAACAGTAGAAGTTCCTCTCTGTTTTGAAAGTCTTTTGTAAATTGGTGTTTTAGATAGGTTTACCAAGTTTATGCATCGGTAAATATCTTTCAATGAACGAATTTAATATAAAATGTCTTACAATCTAAAACAAAATGCGGACAACATGATGTAAATGCATTTTCTCTAAGATAGAAGCCACGCCCTTAGACAATGATGTTTTTGAATGAATATGAGAATTCTCGTTTCCGTTGTGAATGTGTTAAGGGAGTCTTGAACATCTGCTCAACCCTAGCTCACGCTGATTGGGCCAAACCTGCCCACATAGCCTTTTTCTAAAGAATAGCACATTGTTATGTTAAGCCTAACTTATTGTATTATCTTTATACCTGGAATGAAAGCTCGATATATCTGCATTACTTAAAACTTACCTTTGAATTTCAATGATATACTTTATCTGAAAAAAAAAAGCTTACAAAATATTTCTAAAAAACACAACTTTTAGGTTGAAAACGCCTCACAATTGACTTTTTCCCCACTTATTTGGATTATGTGTATTAAACACAGACTGTTGTTAGAGCATTCCATTAGCTTTGATTGACACCTATTGATAAATCTTTGAAATTCTTTTAAATATGAAAACTGATGGGTGGGTCAAGCCGCCGAATGGTCAACCCTCCCTAGTCTCCCCTACTTTAATTTAAGAAACAAATACTACATTTGAAGAAAAGCAGCTTTTTAAGAAGTCCATAATGAAGTTTATTAAATAGACGAAAATAGGCAAGTTGGTAACCTGAAGAATTCGGTCCATTCAAGCGAAAAGTAGCTGCATCTGGCCTGGTGAATCAGTAACAATACACAATCTGTGAGAAATTTTAAACCGGAAATAAATTTTCAATTAAGTCATTATAATTTTTAACTTAACAGTGCAAAGTATTACTTATCTTTGATAAATTACTTCAATAACCTATTTTTAAAATACATTTGAAAACGCAAAAATTCAAATAAAATATATCTGTATCTTATTAAAGATATACTGAAACTTGATTTAATCACATATAGCGGGGGTGGCGCAAGACGAAAACGATTACAATAATATATATCATTACGTCTATGACGGCTGCATTAACTATGCGGAACAAGACAAGGATGAACTGTTGTTTAAATGCTCAATGTTTAAATAAGTGCCTAATGCTGATTGCTATGGTTGGGATATAGTTTGCTGTTGAAACTGACATTGACAATATGATATTTGCTTTTAAATATTTAATTTACAATTATTCGGAGTAAATTTCGAATGTGTTGAAAGTATTGTAAGATGTATTGAATACGATTATCCTTTTTTAAATCTACTAAGTAGATGTTTCCCCTCAAATATAGTGATCAGTTAGTAACCTTTGATTTGGGGAGGCGTGATTAATAACTGCCAGGAAGGGAAATTTTAATGCATATTTGAGTTTTATAACACTTTTCTCCGCGTGATGTTATAAGATCATTTAAAAAACAAAACAATACTTTAAGATTTATAATATGACTCACAAATACTCGAAATTTAAAAATCAGCGCCACGACCTGTTGAAAGGGGAATCTTGTTTTTTAGAGGATTAGATGTGGGAATCCCTACCCTCCGGACATTGACGAAAGAACTCAAAATTTCTACGAAACTCGTATATTTTATTCAGATAAGTATTATAAAATCTTTAACTTTACGTTAAAGTGAAAAATTCTCATAAAATTTAAAACCACCTCTGATATTCAAAAATCAATATTTGGTTCAAATGTTGATTATGTCACATAAAAATTCCATTCATATAGCTCTATTTCTATTATTGTTATTTTCTGTACTGTTATTTTTTTTCTCATTATCATTATTTGGAATCAAATAAAATATTTTTAATAGATGACTTTCAAAAATTCCTTAAATTAAAAATGAAGATTTTCACGGATATGTATCTTCATGGCTAGAACGTTGACTATTAAAGAAAAAAGTAATGAATTATTGCGTGACTTATTAAACAAATGACTTCTATATCTGCCTAAATAGTGTAAACACGATAGGCGTTTATTTTAGATATTTCAATTTAAATCTTATTAAATAACATTTAAAAAATCTTCCTGATATAACTGCAGGACAAACTATGTGTATCGTAAAAGGAATTGCACATTTATAAAAAAAAAAAAAATAAACATCCATTGAAATACGGAACTCTTCCGTATTCAGAGTTTTAACTGTATGTGTTTACTAATTTTAAATTTATTTAAATATAGAGAAATACTGCGCATCACAAGTTTGTAAAAATATTCATCAAGGATTTCATTTGAAAAAGAACTTCTCCTGTTTGATTTTATCAATTGTATAACATTTTACGCAGTAATGCCTATCTGAGTTCACTTAATATATTTAATTATGTTGTAAAGCATGATTAGTGGTGTTTTTTCTCAACAAAAATGTCTTGAACCCTATTTTAAAGTAAAGTAAATTTGACGCGTTAACAGACTGTTGTCGATATATACTAATTATAAAATTAAGACTAATATTGTTTTAACCCTTTTAGGGGAAGGTACGTGTATTAGTAAAAGGTTGAAATAATTGAATGATAATAGTATTTACTCAAAAATGTATTTGTCAACAAAAAAAAGTATATTTTCGTGTACTTAATAAAAGGGAAATTTACATTGAAAAATTCTGGTCAATGTGACAGTTAGGGATTAAAATTAGGCGATGCCATAAATGCATTATCACCCTTCAAGGGGTTAATGGACTTTTATTACCAAATTATGTTTTTAAAGACAATAACATTATATTTTTTTAACTTATTCAACATTTAACTAAATATGTATTCTATGTCATCGAAATACATTTTCAGAACAAACTCTTATACTATTTTTTTATTAAAGTTTAAAGAATAATCAATTCTTCTACATTCAAATAAATTTGAAAAATATAATAAAAGTAGAAGTAACTGTCAGTAAGCATTTTATATATCTGTTGAAGTGAAATAATTTTTCATAGAAGTAAAACCACTTTTACAGGATTTTTAAAGACAGATTTTTTTAGATACAGTTTTACAAAATAATAGTAATATTGTTTAAAAATATATGGATATATCAATGTACCACATACAGGAATGACATAGTTTTTCTTTTCAACGTATTCTAAAAAAATATACGCATGCACTTGTCCTACTGTTTCAGTAAGCATTATTCAGTAAGCTCATAAACGTATGTTAGGTGAAATCGGAACTATTTTCGAACATTGTCCATATATTCATTGTCCGTTTAAAATCGGCAATATTTGAATGTATTTTTCAACTGCCGAAGATGGAAAAGCTGCAACGGTGAATATAAGGGATAAACGGTGGGTATCTCAACTTTGTCCATGGAAAACCAAGCTGATTCACCAGTGAGAGTGCTTGCGTCCTTCCTGTACAAGAGTTACGGGTAGATCAAGTTTTTATACACTGCCTTCATTAATTGATACACATCCCAATATTCAACACGATCAGGCACTAAATAACGAATAACATGATGTTTCCTATTTTATGCCCGAGCATTTTGCAGAAGCAGATGTATGTATAGGCGCTCAATCCAGATCAAACTGAACACATCCAACATTGGTGAGAAAGAAGGAGGTCAAATATATTGAGTGTGTCACATTCGCCAATACAATGTTGTTTTCTAAGGACCCAATTCACATACATAATTACCTTCCTTCGTGACAATGGTGGGGTTTTTGTTTTCTGACCTTGAGTGAGCGCCTATTCCTTCCAATGCCATCTATCGCTACTGTGTGAAACTAAAAGTAAGAATCTCAGTTTAAAAAATTCCGACAGATTACATAACCTTTCTGCAAAAATATATTAATATGTCTCAACATTTGCAATTTATGGATTTTTAAACACAACTCAGTTCATTTTAGGACACCCGGTATATACCGGACACTATAGGAAAATATAATTAATTTTATCGTGAGGTAACTTAAGTATGATTTTTTTTTTCTTCGAAAACTTTAATTTAAAGAAATTCTATAAAAAGTGTTAAATAAAATATCTCATATTTATACTAATTTATCTAATACATACAATCACTATATATCAATTTAAACAATTGTTCACTTCAGATATAACCAATACATAACATAGGGAAATATCTCATATGAAATGCTTTGTTTTTTATGTATTTTAGAACCATGGAGTTTTTCATAGCTTAGGCGCTTAGAGAATGGAAAGTATATAAACAAATCTTACAGAATTAGGAGAAAAAAATAACATGTATATATGAGCTAAAAAAAAAGAGTTACTATAAAAGATGTGCAATATTTGTTAGTTATGTTGTTTTGTTTTGAAGTATGCTTGAAGAAAATTTTAAAATTGAGTTGCAATATTATCTGTCTAATTCTTATTTAAATTAATTTTTTAATAAAATTGTAGAATATTGATGAATTTATTTATTTAATATTACATAAACGAGTTTTATATAAAAATAGTTTAAATATAACATAAGTAAGATCACCTACATAAGATAATTTGTTACATTAATACCCTTTTAATAGAAAAGTACTTGCTAATCCCCTCAAAGAAGGAAATGAATGGACTGAAAGATTTATCAATTACGAAAGCACCAGATATATTACCAGCGGATTACGGTCATACTGTGAAGGGTAATGAAAAATAAATCCAAATAACATTATTTACAACTTTCTCAACTGTTGCTTTATTTAGACAGATTAAATACTATAAGTAAAAAAAAAGGTGTTATGTAATAATCTTTATCATGATTACTTGTGAATAAATTTATTTTCCTGTAGGAGCTGCCTCAAAGAAAATACAGAAGTGGCCCATAATTAACTGTTCTTTAATTTCCGCACACATAATAATAAATGAACAGAATAACACACATTAAAATACATACAAATACATGCGTAAAAATAACACTCCTCGTTATGTTACGAACCATATAGAGAGGATTGGAGAGCTTTATAAATTGCACATTACTGTTTATAAATATGTCATCAAAATTGCTCTATCATGTATCGTTTTTAGGAGAAAAGTAAAAATGATAGTATTGTATAAAAACTAATACATTCGCATACAAAACGTCAAAACAAGATTTTTAAAAAATTACTTTCGATAACTAACGATAAATTACTATTATGGAAAGGTCCTTTCTTTGACAATTTTCAATTTTGTACCTCCCGTGAAGGTGCCCAGCTGTCATTGTGATAACGTTTTTTATTCCATTTTCCGCTATGTCTTTTTTCATTTTCATCTTTATGGAACCTTTCTTCGTGTTCATCGGAAATTGATCCCATATTATGCAGAAAAAAATTAAAGTGAGAATGCATGCTGTATATTTTTATACACACTTTGCTCCCCAATGTCCTAAACAAGGACATAGTAGTCTCTCCGCATTTTATTTATTTATTTATTTATTAGTTTTTCTGTTTCCCCCCAAAAGTATCCATACACAATCAAACATATAACGTGCTACTTTCATGAGAGCATTCAGTTTGTTTTTTAAAGCAATTACATTTAAATTAATTTTTTTATGTAAATCCGACAGTCGGAAAAGATATAAGCACTTCTGAATTAAAAATGGCGGCTGCGAGATAAAGTTGAACCTGGCACGAAAAATGTACGACATTAGCAATATTTCACAAGATATGGAATAATTTTATTTCAGGTACAACAAAATTACCTTCTTTTACTATGGCATCGTCCATGCGTAGAAATCAGTGACTCAGTTATTGAAATCCTACACCGTCTTTATTCGTCTCTTTAAGCTTAAAACTTAAAATTTTCGAAAATTTATTTTTTTAGATGTTATGCTCTTATCTTTTTTTAACATTTTGATATAATTGTTTTCTTGAAATACCTAGTACAACAGAAATTTTGGTTTTTAGAATTATACCCGCTCAATAGTTAATATGAAGCAACGTTTCCTAAACTTTGAAATCATTTTTCATCAAATGAAGTTTCTGGCCATAGCGTACACAATATCTCAAAAACATACGAATATATTTTAATGAAATTTTCGAAACATATGTTTCGTATTAGTCTGTATAAACTGAAGCAAAAATTTCCATTTTATCGTTCAAAAGAATATTTTTGTAGGTGATTATATTGTGGACAATTTTTAAATTTTGATTTACTAAATATAAGTTTGTATGAAAAATATAAAAATGCTTTAAATATAAATTTATTTAGATTCAGGGTAATTATTACATTCTGAAGTATAAGTAGGCATCAAAATTTTCATTATAGTTTCAAAATTTAGTTTTTAATCTTGCGCTTAATCTGTTATGCCAATTTTCTGACCGACAAATGCCTGACAGTTTGATCCCGCTATAAATGCTAATTCTACTTCCTGTAATTTTGTAAATACATGAAATGAAAGAACATAGTAATATCTTTGAATTCGAATAAAAATTGTGTATTAAAACGAAATATATTTTATGATATTAAATGTTGAAAATAGTATTTTTTTTCCAATTTTAAGAGTCCTGAGGCCCTTTAACAAATTGTTTATTAAGACCAAGTTCTACGTGCAAAGGAATGCTTTCTGTGCGAAATGTTTCGGGATAGGAATGTTTTCATGTCGCAGTGGTCGTCTTTTAACAATCAAGTGCTTATTTTTTTTCACGAATTCCTCATAAACAAGCGAAAAAAAAAGTGAGACATTTTTGTAATTCCTTTAGCAAAGACATAACATTCAGTTCGACATATATATTTTACTAACGATCTTCCTAATGTATTTTTGCAATAATATTTGAATGTTTTGTACGTTTATATCAAATGACTTGCATGATCAATTGGTATTGATTTCTGTAAAATAAAGTAAATGAACTGTAAGATAAATTATATTAATTTAAACAATACATTATGTACACATTGCTACACATAAATACTCTCGACAGAGGTGGTATGTAAATTATATTTTCAAGTAGAATACGGAAATTTATAAGAGATTGAACATGTGCGAAATCACATTCCGATATCGGGAAGAGTGTGTCCAACTTTTACAAAGAGGCGCCGAACAAACAATGTGTATAGGAATAAAAAATAAAAAGAAAAAAACGCTAATATTTTAGCATCGAAAAATTAGTTACATTTGTAAGATGAATCCCCGCACACCAGAAAAATTTATACATGATGAAGGAAATAAATTACCACATTTCTAGTTATTAGCGTTAAATCTGCCTGTATTTTTTCCAGGGAGAATTATAATGCCAAGCATTATAACCGATAAAGCAATGTTTGGTAGTTGAGGGAAAGCCAAAAAAGTGTCATCTGACACAGATTTTGGGCAGCACAATATAAGTTTTGGCAAAAAGGGTATAACTGCGTGGTTTAAGATTAACTTAAATTGCATGTGTTCGATTAATTGAAAGAAATTGGCAACTGAATACACATGTAAAATATACTGGAATGATGTATCTGAGCGAAGCGATATAGAGAAAAATATGCACAAGATAGATGAATATGATGTGGATGTTAAGATTGATGTAAAAGCAAAGAAATCCGTGTCAGAAAGGAATTAAACTGCCATACATCTACAAAGCCTCTGAATTACGATTGATATATATATATATATAGACTTATTATGTTGTATCGGAAATCATACATTAAATTTTGAAAAATAGCTGATAAATAATAAAATATAATTAAATAAAATTACTCTCAATATCTGAGTAGTTTGATAAAATTTTAGAATACATGGGGCATTCTCACAAATTTTTGACTTTCATGTCCCTGAATAATAATTTTTATTTTGATACACATTTTTTTTTTAAAGTTCTATTAAATGCAATTTATTGCAATCCATGTTTGGGAAATTGCTTATTTTTACAGGTATATGCCCCAGGCAGTAATAGTTGTAATTGACACAGTAATCCAGCGCAAAGCCATTTTTCCCATTCGGAAAGCCTGCTGATTGGCATACTAACTGATGATTGGAAGTACATCGGCGAGCTAGGATTTCATTTCATCCTTAAAGCGCGAAGTGCGAAAACTAGTAGAGTACGGCGGTTCAAGTTCTACAATCAAATTAGCGCAGTAGATTATATTGATCTGATTCAGTGGGATAAGGTAGAAGTTACAGAACCACCAATTTTGACTAATCATCTGATCTAATTATAATTTCATACGATGACTTAAAGATGCACATTGGCAAACGTGATCGTGAAGATATCATTTCGTTTGCTGAGTTTTCATGCCAAATTCAAAGTGTAGAAAGCTGTATAAGAGTAGTCACTGGAGCTGCCCCGACTGTTTGTGGCGCAAGCACATGTATGGATTCATAAGATCCATTATGCCATATTTTGAGACGGAGTTAGAATTTTTAAGGTTAGAAAACACTGGAACAGTATCAACAATAATCATCAAGTCGAAACGTTTCGAATATTTAGATTTTTGTTTTGAAGAGCACAAACTGACTTAACTGAACTTTAAAAATTTTGAACACTTTTTACAGTTTTAAATGTTTGTTTTTTATTCTTTAACATTGATTGTTTTTGTATTTATCATAAATAAAATGTTTTTATTGCACTCTTGCTTCTTGTGTGATACACTCTATTATACATGTACACATCTGGAGGGGCATGAATGTTCTGGTGGTTCACGGGTTTGATGAAATGTTGATTAAAAAAACTCCAACATATAGATGAAAGTGCAATCACTTTTTATTCATTTTCAATACGAAGGCAGACAACTCATAAAAAGGAGCCTCAAATATGAAGCTATGAAGCAGCACAGATTAAATATATATCTCTATGTGTAGAAGTATATCCGTTCATGACAAAATTTTACGCAACGTCACAAAAGGAAACAGAACAGCGGTCCTTTAGCGGACCTTCCAGAAGGGTGGTCGAGAGCGAACTCCCGTTAATGCGTACTAAAATCACATGCCTTGGCATATTGTATTATCGCCCACTAATCAAGTTTTTGACGCCGATATTACAGCAACAATGGATTGGCGGCAGGTTTAGCAGACAAATAACGTGGCAGAGCAGCCTTTCGGCGCACCCACAGGATGTGAAGCAACCTTACATGTTTCAAGACATTATGTGAAATGTAGAAAGCATAATGATAAATGAAAATATAATTTAAAACTGCAATTCCAATAAATAAATTTTTTCCTTTATTTAATTTTTTACCCGTCAAGTTCTAATGGGAAATGAGAGTGGTTTATTTATAGTGCAGATAAAATACGATAACGAAAATGAACTGTTAAAAGAAAGTGCAGATGTACGGAGTTAAATGTGTTCGTGATTGCTTTTAAATTAAAAACCGTTAGGAATGGAAAAATAAATAACTATGCGAGAATGAGAATTTTGAATAAGTAGAAAAAAATATGAAACTATAAATCTTTATATGTGTTGAGTAAAGTTCCTTGTGAAAGGATAAAGGAAAAAAAAATAAATGAATGTAGAACTATGAATTGTTTAGGAAAAAAAGAATTGCTATAGTGAATTTACTTGCTTAAAGTAGATTTTGAAAAACGGGAGGTGAAACTGATATATTGCAGATAAAATCTGCCACAACACAGACAAAAGATAATTTAGGGGAGACTAGGGACTGTTGAGCCATTTTTTACATTTTTTTTTATTTTTTAAATATTAAACGTAGAATAAAGATTTATATATAATTTTCTTTGCCTATACAATCAGTTATCAAAATAAAATTGTTACATAACTGTAATATATAAAAAATTTGAAAAATTATTGATTTTATTCATAAGGAAATGATGGTTCAAGGCTCCCTACATATGGGAGGCTTGACCCACTATATGGGAGACTTCCACCACTTTGTTTTAGGTTGGAATATTTGTGAAGATAAATAAAGTCAGTTATAAAAAAGCAAATTAACTTTATGCTACATGCTTTATTTATTATAAAAATATTTTTGAAAATATGATGCTGAAACAAACTTGTTTAGGCGCAATCGCATATCAGAGGAGAGAAATTTTGTTTTAAACAGGATTTTGTCTGAGTAGGTATAATTGTTTAACAGAGAAATGAAATTTTAACATTTACGACAGTGTTCCGGTAGAAACAATTTCCGTTTTCATAGGATTTCATGCATTATAATGTCCGGATTTACGGTATTACTGCTCCGCTTATTTTCATCTCCTTGTCCTGTTTTTTGTGACATTCTACCAGACAATTCTAGTTGTCAAATAATTTGGCTTCATCTCACACTATTAAATATGTTGAAATTTGTCTACAAAAACTTCCTAAAGCTTTTCGATCAATGCTATGTTCTTTTGCAACTTATCAGACTTATTATTAAAATCTTTTAACCATTTAGATGGCTAAGTAGATTCAGTACTAAAATGTTCAAATAAATGACTGGCACCGAAATATGCAAACAAATGTATTTAGAAATATGAAAAGGGCTATATTTCACATACACATTAAATAGAAAAGATTATAGCAAAATTCTGGTGCCATTGTGATATTTGTTAATTAAAATAAAGTGGTTTCATAAACATACCACTCCTCCTGAAACGGTTAAGACTGCTGCTTTCGTACTTTTAGTCTTCTCCACTATTACTTTTTATATATTGTAAGTAATATTTAAAGAGAAAAAGTTCCCATCACACTTTCTCATTTATATTTCATTATTTTTTTCGTGCAGTGCAAATACCAATTTTTTCCATATTTCTTTAGGCAGTTTTAAACGTTTTCTTTTCCATCACGCCATTTTACTGTACCTTTTCAGAATTAATTTACACTCATTTTTAAATATAACCATTAATCTTTCATTAAGCAAAGTCTATAATAAAAATATTTCCAAAACCCCTTGATTAACACATTGACGGTGGTCAATTTTTATCAAATCTTAATTTTAAAGCAGTAGAAGCTCCTCCCTGTTTAGAAAGTCTTTTGTAAATTGGTATTCTAGATAGGTTTCCCAAGTTTATGCATCGGTAAATATCATTCAATGAACGAATTTAATATAAAATGTCTTACAATCTAAAAAAATATGAACAACAAGATATAAATGCATTTTCTGTAGGGTAGGAAATAGGATCTTACTTAATAATGTTTTTTGAATGACAACGAGAATTCCCATTTCCCGTCGTGAATGTGTTAAGGGAACTTTGAACTTCTGGTCAACCCTCCCTCACACTGACTGGGTCAAGCCTCTCCACACAGGCTTTTATTAAAGAATAGCACATTGTTATGTTATGTCTAACTTACTGAATAATCTTTATGCCTGTAATGAAATCTCGATATATCTGCATTTCTTAAAACCTTCTTACTTAAATTTCTATGATATATTTTATCTGTAAAAAACTCACAAAATATTTCTAAAAAACACAACTTTTAGGCTGAAAACGCCTCACAATTCATTTTTTCCAAACCTATTTCAATTATCTGTAAGAAATAGAGACTGTTGTTTGAGCATTCTAGTAGCTTTGGTAGACACCTATTGATAAAACTTTAAAATTCATTTAAATATGAAAACTTATGGGTGGATTAAGCCTCCCGTATGATCAACACTCTCTAGTCTCCCCTACTGCATTTTTTTTTTCAAAATTTGGAATGACCGGGTCCCAAAAGATATTATATGATTTTGAAAAAAATTGTGCAGGCATATTACTACGTACCATACGCAACTACTGTGCTGTATGACATTTTTATTTTCCAGCCGTATGGTTTTTTTTGATTTATAAGTTGTACAAGGCATTTTGACGATTTTCTCATTAATTGGGGAGACCCGGGGCACCGGAAGATAAAACTTGATTTTGAAAAATCTGGGCAGGCATATTACTATGTACCATTCAGAACTTTTCCGCGGTATGACATTTTTATTTTCCAGATTTATCTTTATTTTTATTTATAACTTCTACAAGGCGTTTTTGATAAGTTTGGCGAAAATTTGGGGAGCCGGAGGCACCGGAAGATATAATTTGATTTTGAAAAAACTGTGCAGTTTTATTACTCAGGACTTTATACAACTTTTGCCCGGTATTAAATTTTGATTTTCCGATTTTCGGTTTTTTCATTCCCCTATTCGTTTCATATAAATAAAGCGTGTGATTTTATGTCTTAAAACTCAATTACATTTTGCACTATCTATCTATCTATCTGTATATATATATATATATATATATATATATATTCATCGGGGAGGGGGGGGGATAATTTCTGATAAAGCAGAATTTCCGTTTTCTAGTTAGTTTCACTTTATTATGAACACATATTGTAATTTCATTATAAAATACACACATTTATTTTATTTATTATTTATTTTATATTATTTATTTATTTACACACATAATTGCATTTTTTCTAAAACACTTATATTTTGTTATAAAACACTAGTCTAGAGAAACAACTGCCGTTTGGGCGCCCAAAAGAAATCCGGGTCCGTCTGCCACATCTCTTTTTTTCTAGGAATATCTTTGATTCACATTTTCACCATACAGGGTGTCCCAATTTCGTGTACAAACTTGGAAGAGTGTTAGAGACCGTCAGAAACCATAATTATACTATTCTTCATTGTAGACGCCGACTGTGTGTCGTCAACATGGATCACATGAACAACAAGCAAAATGGAACCCAACAACGATCAACATAAAAACGCTTCACTGTTAATGTGTGGACGAGTATTGTGGCAGATAGTTTAAGAAGACCATACATCTCGACTGAACTCTCGTAAGTATCTCGCTTTAATTCAGAAGTTTTTCTGGAAAAACTTAACGATGCCCTCCACATGTTTGGCGCGGAATGTTGTTTCAACATGATGGGGCGCCATCTGATTAGGAAAATTGCATAAGTAGCCATTTGGGTCAGACATTTCGAAACAATTCGATTAGGAGTTGTGCTACCGTCGCATGCCCCCCCCCCCCCCTAAATCACATGTTTATCATTTCTTGATTATTTTCACTGGGGTGCCATGAAGAGCACCCTATGTGTGCTGTATTATACATGTGTACATGTACCTATTGTGTACGACAAACCCATAAATTCTAAAATGGTCTGGAGGCAAGAATATTCATCGCTGCGTATACTATCGGCGCCTCAATCAGAATCTTCGAAACCGTTCTCCAGTCCATGTTGCTTAGGTGTCATGCATGCAATCCATTTTGTCGAAACACAAAAGAGCCTTACGGAAAGTTAAAAAGATCGCTTTTCAGGACTTCTATAGCCCGAAGACTTACGCACATTGAAACGCAACCAATGAAATTCAAACAAGACAAACATTTTTTCAAGATATAACAAGTGAAATATTTGAACCATCACACGAAACCCAACATATATATTCAATCCACAGTACCAAAAATTTTATTACTAAAAATAAAACAAGCAATCTATGCCTTCAACAAAAACAAAGCTCCTGGTCCAGATGGAATAGACCACGTAATACTCAGAAATCTATTCAGGACGCAGCCAGAATTAATACAAGAAATGTACAACTGATTATTAACTCTGAACCATTTTCCTGAAGATTGGAAAGTTCGTGAAGCTGTTTTATTTTTAAAACCAGGCAAACCAGGCAAACCAGCAAATGAAGCGGAATCTTATAGACCGATAACACTACTTTCAGTATTTGGAAAGGTCTACGAAAAAATACTTCTAAAAAGAATAAATTACTATCTACAAACAAATAAAACCTTTACTTCCCTGCATGGCTTTCAGAAAAATAGATCAACGGAAACAGCAATAAGAGACCTTTTCTCACGAACAGATTTACTTAAGCAAGAAGATGTATATATTTCCCTCCTGTCAATAGACTTTAATAATGGATTCGACAACTTGCCGTGGGATATTACAATACAACAATTAGAAGATTTACAAATAGAAGAAGCATATGTCAACACCATAAGATCCTATTTATCGAAGAAAGGCATTTATCCAAATTGGCTACTAGAAATCCTGTATTGGCTCTCTAAGGGTTGCCCGCAAGGTTCCTCTTTAGGGCCTTTCCTGTGGAGAGTGTTTATACAGAACTTAATAAATATACTAAGAAGAAGAGGATTTCGAGTGATAGCGTTTGAAGACGATATATTGTCGGTGGTGTTTAGAAGAACAAGAAAAATACTAGAAGAGATGGCCAGGGAGGCTTTGCAAATAGTAGGTGACTGGGCAGACTTAAACTAAATGAACATCTCACATGGTAAATGCAAGGCATTAAATATCAGAATACCTAAATAGAGCTAATCTAAAAAGAGCTCCAATCTTTAAAATAAATAATTACAGATTGAAAGCTGAAATACGCTCCTATACCTTGTTTTAACCCTAGATAAAACACTGTCATTTTTGTCTCACCTAAGAAATAAAAGAACAGAGCTGAATTCAATAATCCAGAATCTACTAAAACGTTCTTCAAAAAAGGAGGAATAAATAAAAATATCTTAAAAATCTGGTATATAACAATCTTAGAAAAAAAGATAACGTATTGAGCAGGTGTTTGATACGACCACCTACGGAAATCACATGGGCTTCGCTTACTGTCCTCAATAGAGGCCCAGTGCCTTCTTCTTCTGTCGGGCGCATATAGAAAAACGGCCACCCTTGCACTTTGTGCCTTAACAGGAATTCATTCATTGCATCTCAGAGTAGTTCAGATTACTACATCGGGAAAAGTACTAAGATTGGGGACACCAGTAGAAGAATTTAGACCAGAATTCTATCAAGGTAAATCCCCAAATTCATCAGTATGTCCTTACAAAAATTACCTACACAAGGCAAATGAAAACCTCAAAATGGAAATACAAATGTACACATACGACTCCAAAATGGAAGAAGGGACGGTATTAGTGTTCTGTGCATACAAAAACGAAATCATGTGCCATACTTTTCAAACAAAATTAAGGATCGAAAACACCGTATTCCAGACGGAAATGCTAGTGGTACTTCGAGCAGTTGAATGGATGGAAAAAAGCAAGCACGAAAGTGCAATAATATACTCAGATAGCCTCTCAAGCATACAAACCATTGAAGACAGCACAACAAAAATAGCACTGGTCCAGAACATAATTTAATTACTACAGAATACAAATAAAAATATAATACTAAAATGGATAAAAGGACACTCCGTAACAGCAGGAAACGAGGCAGCGGATCAAAAGGCAAAAGAATCAATCATAAATCCTAGCTTACCAGAAGTATTTCTACCTTTCCCACCATCACATCTCAAACGACAACTAAAATTACAAATACAACAAGAATGGCAGATAATTTGGGGCTCTGATCAGAGAGGAAGGTTTATATATTCACTTCTACATATTGTCTCAGAGGAGACATTAATATCACACAAAAACCTCTTCTTGTTTGCAACAAATCACGGGCCTTTTCCAGTAAATTCCAGTTTCCAGATTCTGGTGAAGTTTGTAAAAGCTGACTCGGGCTACTGCACGTGTGGTAAACGAGGAACCTCGTTGCAATACGTAACGGAATGCACACTAACATCCATATACCATCTCAGAATCTCGGAACGATACGTCTCTCTTCATGGTTGAAAATAATCAGAAAACATCCAGCTCTATTACAAAAGATTATAAACTGCATAACACTGACTGAAAACAATCAAGGACGTTTCCAAATGCCTCCACAGGATGTATTCTATTCCATTATTTATTATATGATAATGATGATCAGCTATGGAACTAATCAGACAAAATTTTACTTTAAAACAGTTATAGAATTAGTGTTATTGTTAAAGAAACATTATTTGTTATACGTCTGTAAAGCGCTCAGCTAGTCTATTTTACTATTGTTACCCATACTTATTTCATTATCTCAATTACTTGTTATTACTAAAATTATTTTATTACTCTATAATTGTTCTGTATTTTTTTTTATATAAACATTGGTGGGTGGGGCTAGTTGAGCTCTAACCAATTGGTAGGCCTCCCTACCTGGCTGAATCTGAATCTGAATCTGCATGCATCCATAACAATAGGGGCAATTTCGAACAGATCCTGCCATGTTTATAAGTCATACTTTGTACTCATTTCTCAGTAATTAAGTGTTTTACACTGCTTCTGCATTGCGGCATTAGTGTGCCTTTGTGTCTCTTTATCACATGAGGAGGCTTTTCCGCACATGCTTTCTTATGTAATTCTGGTTCCTAACGATGTTCTCTGACTCCCCTGAAAGTTTGTACACAATGTTCTGGGATAACCTGCATATCCCAAACTGACATGTAATATTTATGAAAATTCATATTTGCAATTTAATCGAATAGCGAATTTGAAAACGTCTTTTTTTCTCACAAGAAATATTAATTATTAGGTTAGCGTTTATCCCATTTATACTAAAAAAATATCGAGACTTATTTTTACTAATACTCTATTTAATGTTAAAACATTACAACATCTTCTAATCTTAGTACATATTATTAACGAGTTAGATGTGGGCATTCAGTTTACACTGGGTCTCGTTCGAAGTGTCTAGACAAAGTTGAGTGGACTGGAGAATTTTTCTTGAATAATGTCGGTCACCGTTCACATATTAATCGAGTTTGTAATTTTATGCAGATGGTAGTTACAGTTAAGGCGCTACAGCACTCCCCCTCCATTATTCTCAGACACGGAACCTGTTAGGAAAATGGACTCTTCGACTGAATCCTGTTGCTTTCTCATGGTCAATCTTTTGGTGCTCTGTCCTGTTTGTCTGTCAAGGGTTTCCTTGGTTGCAAGCACATTTTCTGGTACACTGAGGATAAATGCTTATTTTAGTCGGTCGAGACAATCAGTTGTTTTTTTTTTCCCTTATTGTCAAGCACAAACCATTTGACATAACGGGAGAAGACTTGAAATAGTCCGTTGTAGTTAGGCTGTGATGGTTTGTTGAATGTCTCATGCCTGACAAAAGGTAGGAGCACCTATTCAGCTCCTGCTAGATGAATGGTGTGTGACGTCCATGGTTTGCAGGGGGTACTGGTTGCAACTTCCTCATGTTCTATCTCAGGTAATGCACGAATGTTTTAGGATCAGGAAACGAAGGCGGTAGCAGACCTAAGAATTAACCTGGAAGTGTGAGAGAAGTCCCATATACCTGTTCTGAAACTGTATAACCGATGTGTTTTTTTAAGGAAGACCGAAGATCGAGCAGCACAAGTGGTAATGTTTCTACACATCGCTCCGTCATGTGGCATTTGGTGGCAACATTTAGTAGCCTATGCAGTCTTTCTACCTCGCAATTAGCTTTTTGTTTTAAGCTTTGTCATTCCGAAATCTCGAGCTAGAGACTTTAACAGTTTTGCTTAAATCTGCCGACCTCGATCGGTAGTTATGTGTGTTGGCACTCCGAAATGAGAAATCCAGGCAGCAAGAAATGCACGTGTAGCCGTTTCTGTGGAGATATCAGCTATGTAAATGACCTCCGGCCAACGTGTGAATCGGTCTACCATCTTCAAGGCGTTGTAGTATACTTGAGATGGTGGCAAATTTCCGAATATGACCTTGTGGATATGTTCAAATCTTTCGTTTGAGGACACAAAGGAACCCCGGAGAATGGAGCCAAGACATTGCACTTTAGTTCTTTGTTATGCAGCACAAGCGTGAGACCAGTTTATGCAATCCTTGTTCTCTTTTGGCCACATTAATCTACTGGTAATCAGTTTTGCTGTAGCCTTTACCGCTGGATTGAACAGATTATGCAGAGATTTGAACACCTCAAATACTACTCCTTTTAGAACATAACACTTTACACAAACTACTGAAAACTCACAATAAAGTAATTCCATGTAATGGGAACGCAGCTTCTACTTGTGAGCACCATAATTGAATATTTTGTTTCCGAAAATTCGGCACGCGAATTACAATTCCATTAACTTCATTACCTGTATATCGCTATTTATAATTTGCAATATAAAATGGTACTGATATATATATATATATATATATATATATATATATATATATATAATAAATGTTAAATTATGCGCGATTATAATACGAATATATACTTTAAATACCGTAACGCTACAAATAATATGAGATAACAGCGTTAAAATTAAAAATATATATATATTCTCTCCCAAATGTACAGAAAATAAAACTGACCTGCATTCCATTTTTCGCAGACGTTTGGTTGGTGTACGCCGTGTTTAATCACCATAATCTTCGTTGCATCAAACAATTTGAGGCAGCTTCAAAATTAGCACAAACATTTTTTAGTAATATCCATGTGTAGAGAGCATTTCACGGATGAATAAATATCGCCGATTTTGGAAAAATATCCGGCAGACGACCCAACAAGTTCCAGAAGTTCAATCATTTTTTTCTATCGGTTAACAAAAACTGCGTCAACATGTTTTAAAATTTTCACCCTAACTCTAAATTTTTCGCGTAGATTTAATTTTTTCATCATGTATCTCACATAATATCTCAAACATTGTATCATTGTATTGTATATTTGTAAATAATTATAGTCTACAATTATTTATACTTTCATGATAATGCATAATATTAATTATTGTTCGCTTCTTGTACCTCAATACTTATTTTTAGTTTAGAGTTAATAATAATTTTGCATCATATATCTTGAAAATAGCTTTAAGTGTTGCAAATATCACATTTGTACATAGTTTAAATTGAAGTTAGTTTATTGTAACCTGAAAATAATATAAAAGTGTTGTAAATATGTAGGTAATTGTTATAAAAAAAAGCTTAATATCAAATTCTAAAAACTATGCATATTTATATGTTATAATAATGAATATTTCTCTCAAATGTAATTATAGGGGTCATGTGTAAATATTTATTGCACACACTGTCAATAATTGTCATATATCTAAAATTGTTATTTCTCCTAAACTGAAAAAAAAAATCATTCGATGGGTTCCACAGGTAGTAGAACTTTTCCCTGCCCTGGGCTTGGGGTTACACCTAACCATAAGCCAAAAGCGGGTCTCAGGGTGGGTGCTTACCTTAACTTACCTTACACTAAAGTAGTACTTGACGCACAACCATATTCATTTCTACTAATACACTATTTAACGTTAGAATAATATAATATCTTCTGATTTTAGTACATATTACAAACGAGCAACATGAGGGTATGCAATTTACACCGAGTTTCCTTCGAAGTGTCTCTCCAAGGTTGAGTTGAGTGTGGAAGTTATTCCTGAATAACGGCCGCCACCATAAACATATTACCGGAGATTGGAATTTAATGCAGATGATAGTTACAGGAAAGGCGCCACAATACTATTTTTTTGCAAACATTTCAGTGATTAACTCGTTTTTATGGATAACGGTTAAGTGACAATATTATGAATCGCTCACATTAGTCCAAATAGAGAGAATTTATGGTTATATCACAGTTTACTCTAAACATTTCTGAATGTTAGAAAGAATGGTTAAAACTGTAAAAAAATTAGTACAATCCGTCCAGACATTTAACTGTTTCTACATAAAAATGTAAATTAAGTGTATTCTATATATATATTATGTCGTTACATAAAAAAATTATGATACAAATTATAGGTCTGATTAGATGAAAATGCTGATAAAAATGTATAATAAATAATAATAATATAAAGAGAAAAAACGAATCAGCGAGTGTAAACAGAAAACAAAATCATATTTAATAATTTTTCATAAAACAATAAAACTTGCTACAGCTAAAAACCATTGATAGTTTAATATACGTGTTCCATAACGTTTATTATCTCTCTGTTAAAAAAAAAAAAATAATAATACTGCTGCCAAAACACTATGCATTGAGATCTTTTCACTTCCTCAACTCACAATAAAATATTATTGTATTTAAAAACACAAAAGTAGTAATTGTTGTGAGAAAATATATGATAAATATTCTGAAGCAGAAGTTTTTATATCGAAAAAATAGTTTAAGCGCTATTCAATGTTGAATTCAGTCAAAAAAGTTTTATAGAATCAATTACCATGCATACCAATTTAATCACCAATTTAATCACATAATTCACTAAATAATAGTGTGAAGAATTCAATCTTTTAATTTAAATTGTTTAATTTTTAAAGATTGTTTTCAAAATTTCTTTTTAAAATTTCACTATCTAAATAGAGATTTTATTAATTGTTTCAAATATTCGTTTTTACGTATTGTTTACACGTTTTAAACAACAATTAATAATGCTATTTACAAGCACTCTTCAATTGAAAAATATATCTACAAGTGTAACTGAAAAAGAACTAAAATTAATTAAGCTATTATTTGCTAAAAGCATTTAATGTAAGAAATTATTACATTTTAAAAACAATATATGTGAGAGGCTCTCAGCCATAGTTGACCAAGTCCATATTGAAAATAATGAGTTAGCCGATTTAGAAGGTGCATAAAATCTGTTTTATCCACTCACATAATAAACCAAGTTGACATATTAGGGGCTCACAACAATAGTAGACCAAGTCCATTTATCTCTATTGTATTATATAACGCTTTAATGTTCTTAATAAATAATTAATTCAGATCAAGTGATTTATAAGGATTATTTATGACAATATTCATGTATCATTTTTATTGTGCCTTACTTTTACAAATGACAAATTATTATTTCTATTGTAACAGTATATGTTTAAAAAATAATGGCGACTTGGTCTAGTATGGATGTGAAATTTCCATTCGTAAATAAAGACTTGTTTATTATGATTACAAAAACTCTTGATTTTGATTTATATTTACATATACAATTTTTTTCTATAAATTAAACACAAAAAGTGAAACATATTATCAGTTATCGTAAATCATTCACTGTACACAATAGTATTAATATCATCATCGTCAACATGATGTACGTTAGACGAAGAAGCTTTTAACCTCGTACTGACCTCTACTGTAAGGTTTTTGAAGCATGGATGATGAATTGACAGATTGCATGACAGAAGATCCATCATATCTTTCTTTTTGGTCTAAGTGATTTTTCTATGTTCCGCGTACAATGCATCGTGACTGACATTTGACAAAAAAAGTAACTTGCGCCCATGAGACCGTTTTTCCAAATTTATTTTGCGAAAAGTTTGATCCTCAGTGAGTGTTTCTTTAACAGTAACATGAAGGGGAATCCTCTCACAACTCGCTGCCATCTAATATCCATCCAACTTAAACAAGCTCCCTTGGTAACTTTCTTTCTGTTTGTGATACTTTGTTCTAAAGCTGTAGCAGGACCAAAGTCGGAATTCTTAACTTCAATGACATCAAATTTATTACATTTCCTCTTTGCATTCATAATAGTTTTCTTCCAGTCTCCTGGAACATAAATCTATTGTCTCTTGCGACTTTCTGCTTCAGTAAGACCACATTTTGCGTATTTCCGAAGGTAAGAGTGGCCGGACACCATTAATTTGTTGTCAATTTACTCTGCCGTTATATTTCTACGATTAACTAGTTTCAATAGCATAAGAGACATTTTGATGTTCCTATTTTGTCCACCATGTGCATCAGAATATAGAAATTTTTTTTATGGTTAGGGATTTTCTCTCTTAGGTATCTTACAACAATGCTAGAAAGGTCTTGAGAACCTCTTCCCCCCTCTATTTCATCCCAGACGTACATATACCCCACATTATTATTAAAGGAATGCACCACACATAATAAACATATAGATTGAGTTTATAATAAGCTATGAAGTTTGGAAGGTTAGGAAAGGATGGTGCTTTTTGCAAGTCGAATGTACAACAATTTCATCTGAGGCTTTAATTTGATCAGTTTTCATTTTCTATCTATCCTGTTTAGGCCGAAGATCTAACTCTGTGATTAGAGTGTTTTTTCCTTGTAATGATTTTTTAAGAAAATCGCTGTCGGTATGTTTACCGAGAGGAGGTGTTTATCACAACAATATTACTTTCCATTCATAGTTTATCCATCTAATGATTCACGAACATTTATTTTCCTTAAGGAGTTTTGAAATCCTTATTTATTTAAACTACAATGTTATTTTATAGCAATGATGCAAGATTTAGACAAGAATGAACCACAGAATTAAAGATTAGTACACGAATGAATGGATTTGATTCATTATGGTTGTGAAGGTTTCTCGTATTACTTTACCAACTCTGGACACAGATACAATCTACGGGAAAATATGTTAACTGCAGACTTGGTGCCCTATGGCAGTAGATTAAACACATTTTGTTGCACATTCTACATGGACTATCTCATTTTTTTTAATGAACTTGCTTTACGA
Organism: Maratus speciosus; assembly: GCA_963932465.1. NCBI lineage: Eukaryota > Metazoa > Arthropoda > Arachnida > Araneae > Salticidae > Maratus > Maratus speciosus. The sequence goes on along the minus strand of OZ010788.1, from coordinate 372,188,920 downwards.
TGGTTGTAAGCCCCTCATATATGAGTCAGAGCGTAAAAACAGATCTGGTTAACAGTGGGAGTAGACAAAACAAATTTTATGCATCGTCTAAATGGACTATCTCATTTTTTTTTTCAAAGCGGACTTGATCTACTGTGGAGGTAAAGCCCTCATTGTCATATTTAAAAAGTCACAATTAAATCCACTTTCTTGTAGCGTTTGCAGACACTGTAAATTTAATTAAATTTTTACTATCATGTAAATATTGAAAAATATTTAAAAAGCATGAAATTACTAAATTATTACGAGTGAAAAGTATAAAATGATAAAAAAATTACTAAATTTAAAAAGATTGCGTGCAGCATCCAAACAAACATTTTTCTAAACTTTAAAAAAGAGCAGGAGGTAACGGTGTTTTGTTCCTCAAACACTTTATACGAGCTGATTTTCTTTGTCTAATTGAGATTCCTTAAGAAATCAATAAAACAGACGTCAGCTCTCCTGAAAATGTTGAATACAGCTTTGGTTACGAAAAGATACACTTATCCAAAGGAAATGAACGTCGAAACGAATAATCGTCGTGATAATAACATTAAATTATCCGTAATATACAAATCTTTTAAAAACCGAACAAATTAAAATTGTTTTATAATCTGCTGGGTGTGAACGAGGTTGCTGAGCGTAGCTCATACGAGGCAGAGACCATTTGTTAATAAATAGTGCGTAATACGTCTATATATATATATATATATTTTTTTTTTTTTTTGGTTTCCATATTCATGGTTTGCATTTTCATGGTTTGCATATATTTTTCTACATTACTTACACATAAATTGCCTTAAAATTCAATCAATATTCTATTAACTAACATTTAAATTATTAAAGTTAACTTTTGAAATATATATTTTCGAAAAAGTAATCAGGATAACAAACATTTAATGAAGTATGCTTCTAATTGCATTTCTTTTGGGGACAACATTCTTAGTTACGATCAAAGAAGAAAAATCAAAATATCATTTTGAGAAGGAAAATAAATACAAACTATTCGAAATTAGAATTTTCAGATTAATGATGTATCCTTACCTCTAAGATAACTTTGGGTACTAATGAATTTTGCTGCAATTTTTAGAAACTCATAATGAGAAATTTCCAAGAATAATGAAACTTTCCACTGTTTGCTTTTAATAAATTTTATTTAAAAATTGGTAAGAAAAAGAAAACAAAGTTATGCAAATAAAATTATATTCAAGCTGAGGAAAGAAGAACTAAGAAGTTATATTTTTATTTTTTGAATTTTTTTTTTAAATAGGTGGTTAAATCTGCGAAATGTATTTATCTTTTAATATTTAATAGATTTATATGTATAGGAACAATGAAACATTTAGCCAACCACTTCAGACAAGGGAACTTGAATTAACTTATTAATGTTTTTGTTTAATCACGAAAACAGCATTCATCTGTCGCGAGAGAAGTGGTTGTGGTCTCTGGATTCGCAACACTGCACTGCCAAAGTGAAATGATGTGGAGCACGATTAGGGATGTTTTGTTTTATATGTCAATAGTTACAGTAATATCCGTAACTGTACAACCGTTCATTTCACTTCGAAAGGGGAATCATTGGCGAGATTCACTGATTTATAAAACAGTATCTCTGAAAATTGGAGCGAGAGTAGCTTACATGTATTTTTATCAAGGAGATAATTTTAAGTATGTGAAAGTACGCATTGCCCGATATTTTTTCACTCGTTCCAAATATATTTTTATTTAAAAAAATAGTCAAATTACTTTTTAGTTTGAGATTTAAATTGCGTGTTTTATTTATAGGGAACCATCAAATTTTTTTTGTCTTACATACATTTTTTTTTTTTTTTTTTTTTTTTTTTTTTTTTTTTTTGTAGTGTTATTAGATATCAGTATGAAAATTGGGATTAAGATATTAAATGTTTTTTGAGATAATAAAAATTCATTTTTTTAAACATCAAATAACTTTTATTCTTCAAAATATCCGTGCACAGAACATAGTTATTTACAGCTTCAAAATAAGTCTAAAATAATTAGTTATAAATAAAAATGATATTTACTATTTTTTTTTTAGTTTATGTCATAGATCTTTTATTAATTATTATGAAGTGGAATTTAACGAAATAATCAGAGAGTAAGCTATGTTTACAAAGAAGAGATTAGGATTTTTTTAATCTATAACATTATTTTCCATTAACATCAAGTATCTGGATTAATTTCTAAAGATTTTACAAAGTTTTAAGAAAACCTGATATTTGTTTTAATGAGATAAAATCTTCAAATTTTGCAGAATATTTTCTACACAAATGCTTTCTCCGTATAAAAGTAGAATTAACTCACCTTTATAAGTATATTATCAAGGTGCATTACTAAATAAATCCCTGCCAGCTCGGCCTACAGGCGGAGGTAGATTTTAAAGTACTAATTTTACCAAGAAAACTAAATCAAGATTAGAGATAAAACCTGTTTAACAATTTTATGTAAACGCTTTTGAAGAATTTTTAATTTCATTTTTCTGTAAGAGCTGGTTTTATCAGATTCATTTTGATGCGGTACTAAAAAAATATATTTTTCCACGCTTTACAACTCGAAATTTTCTGACATATTTTCAGACTCATTTTTAAAAGTAAAAACATGAAACTTGCTAACGTGATTTTTTGAAGAGATTTATAAGCTATCTCTGATTTTATTTTTCGTCCAATAAATTAGAACTTGATTCACAAACAATTATTTTCCCAGTACGATATATTTTTTTCTTTTCCAGCACAATCGTTTCGGGGAATTTGGTTCAAAACGCCCACTTTGACAACATTTTTTTGAAATATATTCTGCCTTTATCGAAAAATCGACCAATACATCACATTATATAGTTTCTGAATAAGATAACCTGCCGACTGGATGCGTTTTAGATCAAAAATGAATTTATAAATGAGAAAATAAGCCGATAATATTTGGGAACACCCTTAATAGGATCATTCTTTTTTCGCCAATCCCTACTTTTGGTGTAATTTGTTATTTATGTGAGAGTTCGACCTATGAAAAGCTTGTCAATATGAAAGTTGTTGATAATATTAAGAAGATGTGCAATAAATTTAAACGGATTGAATATATTGTGAATTGACTGAGTCATGAATTTTTCCCCTTCATCAAACTCCCATTTTTTATGTTTTTATTTATGTATTTATTTTTTATGTATTTATTTATTTATTTTTTTTTTTTGCGGTAAGACTTGATTCTATCAAAACCTTGTCTAAATAAAAGTTTTAAATAATATTGAGAAAATGTATAGTAAGTTTAAGTGAATTTGATATCATAAAAAAGTATAAGTTATGAATTTGTTTCTCCCTGAAATGCGATTTTTTAATTCGCAGCCCATTCTTGAACCCATTTTTAATTTTATATAAAATATGTGGTGCATAAATGTTTGGCCCTTTTCCTAGAAGTAATAATAACTTTAAACTTATTTGATATGTAATATAACTAAGAAGTTATGGGTTTTTTTGTGTTCTCACACAAACCCTCCCTATTTCCACCCCCTTGGTCTGATTTTGCACATTAACGAACTAGTCCGAGATTTTTTAACTGTTGATTTTATGTATCAGTTGGAAGAGATTTGTGCAGATTTGTAGAAGTTATCATGTTCATAAAAAAGTGATATATATATATATATATATATATATATATATATATATATATATATATATATATATTGTGGTTCTAGGGGTCATGATCGGTGTATATCCATTTTTTTCTTCAGATATTCCAACATAGGGGAGAATATAATAGGTAGTATTTCTTACGAAATCTCCCTAATAAAAAAATTATCAGCCATTTAACTTTTTTTGTTATTCCTGAAACTTATTTGAAATTGCTACCGTATTTAATTGCAGGTATCAGAAATTGTAAAAAAGGAAACATTGGCTATTAAATTTTCGTTATATGAAGAAATCTTAACAGTTTGCTGTTATGCAGAGGGAGTTTTAAAGGGCGTGGCTGAAACAACAGTTAACACGGGCTATGCTATGAGCTAAATGAGCTAAAGTGAGCTAAGTAGTGAGCTAAAGTGAGCTAAAGTGTAATATATGAGCTAAAGTTGTTATAAAATAATCGAAATCAACATTTTTATCTTTAAATTTGAGAGCTGTTTTCATAATCATTATTACTATTCTAAAAAGTAAGATTGGTAGTTTGAATTTTAGTTACAAATTAGTAAATCTAGAGTACTTATAAAATAAATTATTCGCCTCAGATATTGCACATAAAAGGTCGATAATGTGCGGTGTTATACGAATTTTTGGAGAATTATTTTTAAAATCACCATGCGTAGAGATGGATAGATTCCAGTAAACAGAGAGCGGAGCTAAAACATGGGTAGCATGAATTAAAGTATTATAAAATTAACTAGAAGCATCAATCATCATCAATCACATATATTATACAAATGGTAAAACACAAGCTAATATGATAATATAATATGGCTACACAGTTCCGTTCTTCAAGGTTATATACAGTGTTTGCATTTATTTTAAAATATTGCTGACTGTTTAGTTTTTAAATGAATGCTAAAAATGTTCAAGTTTACATAAAATTTATTTTACCAATTTATTATGCGTTATTTCTAGACTCTTTCAAGTAAACATTAATCATCCTCATTTTTTAAAAGGCTTAAAACTCATATAACAACTCTGTTTAAGTCCATAAATGAGAAATTCATAGGTAACATCATCAATTCTCATAAAACGTAGGTTTCTACTGATAAGATTTTAAAATTGAAAGGTAACACCTTTAACCTCGCGCAGGGTATGACATACAAATCGATTATTTAATCATATAAATATTTGAAATATGGTTCAAATATTAGATAATTAAAACACAAAATGTTTTATGTGTACGATTCAGAAAACAATACTATTTTCTTAGATTATATACAAAGGTTTAAACACAATTCTGTTTATAATGCTCGTAAATATAGCACAATAAAAAAATATATTCCATTTTGTTTTGATGGAAGAAAAAATAAATACGTTATTCAACCAGGTAATAAAGGACATTTCTCCCTTCAGAAATTAAAAACAGTTTACAGTTTTAAATTTAAATCCTTTATTGTGCTGAAATAGTAATTCAAAATAGATTCACTACATATAAACTTAAAGTATATAAATAAATTTAAATTATATTTTAATTTAAAATTATTTAATTACGTATTTCCATATTATGAAAGAAAGTAATTTATCATTAAGAAGCCTCAAATAAATATATTTGCGATATGTATATGTATAAAGTATGTACATATATACTAAATAAATTAAAAAAATAAAAATAGTACTTATGTGATATGGATATACCTGCAAATAACGACACAAATTATATATAGTACGTTATGTTTAGTAAGTATTTGTCAGATCCAGATTTTCACACTGTAATTAAATTTAAATTGAATATAAACAGGAAAACATCAAAGAAATGCTAAGAGATTCAACTAGAATTACAGAACAACTCCCCCCCCTTCCCCACCCGAAAAAAAACCAAACAAACTGTGGCCTCAGCGTCAGTGGGTATGTTGTAAAAACTTGTTCAGAATAAAAATTGCACGTAATAAATTATTGCAATAGTGGCAGTATGTTTCACCCAAAATGTCTTAATGCATAAATCAAATTCTTTATAATAAATTGTTGTAATAATGGCATTGCGTTTCGGCGAGGGACTCTGCCACTATTGCAATAATTTATTAAATAAAGTCATTATACTCAAACATTGCTGTGCTTTTACAAAACACGCAATACTGGGGGAATTTTTTTTTGTTTTGGTTGTTTTCTTGTTCCAGTTGATTCTGTTAACATTTCGTTGGTATTATACGTTTTATATTCCGTATAAGATTAATTATGGTGTGAAATTCTGGGTAGCCAAATAATTACTAAACATAGCGTACTATATATGTGTGTGTGTGTGTGTGTGTGCGCGTGTGTGTAGGTGAATTTATTGAATGCCTAATAAAACTAGTGGGTTCTTCTCGTACATTAAAAAAAAAATCTTAACAGTGACTTCTTTCTAGATAAAGTCACTGGAACGTTACGAATGGTTATACAGGTAAGAGTCAGTTCTCAACTATCATGTTCCATATTTTTGTAATAACTGCTACAGATTAAAGTACCAAACAAGCATAATTATCCTAAGTAACCCTTGTTTCGGTACTTCATTGTGATCTGTACGTGGCCGTGACTTGCATATAGTAAATTACTTATATTTTATTAGTAGTAAATTAATCATGCATATAGTAAATTACTTATTATATCTAAGTGGAATATTATACATTGCTTCTTCTTAAGTTGAATTATCATCAAAATTCAAAAGTAAAATGAAATTACCAGAAGAATATATTCTCGCTCTGACCGACCAATAAAGATTACAAGTACCTGTAATCTTTTCTTTAGGCTTTTTTTGCATGTATTGATGGCAGATAAATTGACAGATAATTTAAAATAGTTTTGTTAATAATTTCAAAAATAGTAAACATCCATGTGTGATGTTACAGTTTTCAAAGAAATTTATTTTCTGAAATATGTTTTGTTTATTTTGATATAATGGAGATTTAAACTTTACAAGGTTTAGAAGCAAATATATATGCGATCTAAATAAAATTAAAAAAAAGTGCCACCTAATCCTACTTTTGAGTTTAACTTCCTTTACACTATAAATATAGCGACATGGTATTTTCCATAAATTTAGAAAAATAAAATTACGAAATTGTCTTTATCAATGTCGCATAGACATTCGCTCTTACGTTTAATTGATTTTAGTTATTATATAAAATACCTCAATTTAAAAAAATAATATCGTTTGTTATTTATTGTGTAGGACTGAATTATTATTTTTGTTTCTCCATTTGTAAACAATTACACCCGAATGAAAATCATGCATATGTATTGTTAGGGGGATAAAGTTTAATCTTTTTTTATTATTATTAAAATGCCCTATTTGCTGTACCTATATACTAATGAAATAATATTACTCACTCTTAATCTCGAAAAAACAAGTTTTACATATTTGTATATAACACTTTTAAAGTTTTAAAGTTTTAAGCTTAATCTAACTAAGTGAAGACAGAAGAAGAATTAATTTCTGTAAAAATATGTGCTTTTATAACATAACAGACCATTCCTCGAGAACTTTCTACATTGAATTTGAATTTATTACATTTTACGTTGGCAGATATTTAACATATTCTTTAAGTACAAACATGTTAATGTCATTCCTTTATCTCCTGTAAATGCACAAGAACTTGAAAATGTTTATTGCAAGTGCATAAGCTCCCATTCGTTTACATGAATGCTTTCTGAGTTTATTCAATCGTTCGTTAAACAGATACCGGCTTCATTCAAATGCGCGCCGGCATTTTGGGAATGAAAGAAATAATGTTGTTTAAACGTTCTCTAAGTATAGAGTGAATTGGCAAAATGTATGGAATTAGATGCATTTTTAAGTCTGAAATTCATTGGCTATGATTTCTCAGAGAATTAATGAATCACTAAAAATACCTTCTGCATAACACTGAAGCAAATTCATTCTTCATAATAGTAAAATAGAGCACATTATCTAGTTTCTGAATAAGAGAACCTTCCAATTGGAATCGTTTGAGAGCACAAATTAATTTAAAAATGAGTAAAAAAAAAAGCCTTTTGGATTTCAGTACACTTTTAATACGATATTTTTTTCGTCAACATCAATTTTTGTGTAATTTGTTTTTGCTGTAAGAGTTTGTTTTATGAAAAACTTGTCAATATGAAAGTTGTAGATAATATTGAGAATATGTGTAATAAATTCAAAGCAAATTCATGCTTCATAATACTAAAAGTAAAATAAATGTTGCTCATTTACAAACATGTATGGATAAGCTGAAATATAATTAAGCAAATAATGTTATTCCGTAATCAAAGAACTAAAAAGCATTTAGTTCATTGTATTTTTCGACGAAAATAATTAATTGTTATTCATATTTCGTAGACTATATAATGTACTCCGATACTTATACTCTGTACACCTATAGTAAATACTGATGCTCTTTCTTTTTTCATATAATATAAGCACTTTACATTAAGTTTTAAACATAATTCAAAAATAATAAACTCATTTGTTTTTATAGCACAGCATTACTTGCGAAATATATAAATTGAAAATGAATTCATTACATTTTACTCAAATATGACTTTAAAGATTTCTGCACCTACAGACACGTTAATGATATCCTTTTACTGCCTCCAACTGTGCAACAACGCGGAAATGGAGATTGCAGATGTGTTATTTCCCATTCAAAGGTACGTATCAATACATTAAGAATATTTCAGTCTGCCTCACCAAATTATGCAGAATAAGTCGTTCTTCCACGTACTGTTAACAAGATTTCATAAACCACTAATTTATCTTGATGGTTATTGTCAAAGTAACATATATAGCAATGTAACGTAAAATATTATTTTTATTGGATTTGAACTGTTTATAATGACATTTTTTTTTTTTTATATACATTTTAATCCGACAGGTGTTTCTATCAGGTTATACGCAGACAGACCAATATATTCTTAAAATACTTTTACTTACTTTTTATTTCGCACCAATTTTATCTCGTAACTCAATGAAGTGATAGTGACGCTAAAATCACAAGATGACTTCCCAGTCATTCCATTATCTGAACCTAATAAAGCATCATGATTTCATCTCGTAACTTGAGGACGTAGTCATTTGTGTCGCTACGGGCCACTCTACACTGTAAAAGAAGAAAACAAAAACGTCAGTATAGACGAGTTTGCCGTAAAATTTTCCGAAATAGTTTCGCGATTTAAGAAATACACAACTTCCGTAATTGACATTTTGAGATTATAAATCCAGTAAAGTTTTCCATAAATTTTACGAAATATGTCTCCATCGCTTTCAAAATAGTACTTGTTCCGTAAATGATGTTAAGAAATAATTACTGTGCTTGGAAAGCGAAATAATTAATTGTTGCATATAATAGTCTTATACAGTGTTATTATTTTCAGTGAAACTCCATTATTGGCTAAATGTGGCTCACTATTCAAAACATATCCAATGATTCCTCAATATTGACTAAATAGTACTGGTTTTCTTGAGTTTTCAAGTATAAACGATAAAAGTTATGGCGCTATCTGGAGTATTTATTTTTAAACAATTTGTTAAAATATTTTCCGTTCTTTCTTTCGTTTTCCTTTTTCTATTTAAACAAAAAGCTAACGCATTTTTACGATTATTTTTAAGTTTAAGACCTTTGAAAAGGAAATGTTATTTTATTTTTCATTATGATTTTAAATAACGTTTGACTTATTTATAGAAAATTAATATTGTTTTTAGAAAAGATTCTGTAGGATCTTTTAAAATGAGAAAAATCTATTTTTAATTTTAATATTTTTTATTCTATTCATTTTACCAGATTCGCACATAAAACTTAAAACATATATGAAATATAATAATGGAATTATTATAAAATTGACGTTTATCTAAGATATAATAAGCAATAAAGAAAATTTATTCTAATACAATGTAACAATTATCTTTATTTGACTTTAAAATAGATCATCACACAAATAATTTGAAAAAGTACATGTTTGCAGGGATGCAAGCGCTGCGCCACAAATGACTGATTGTTACCAATAATTTTTTATAGTATTTATCACCTTATTTAATGACAGAATTTCTGAGTTTTAATAAAGCAAAGAATACTATTGAAATTTAGTGGTGAAAATCTGCCATTTGTGGCGCAGCCCATGTATCCCTGTGTTTGAAAAAAATATGTTGGTATTAGTGTAAAAGTAAATAAATAAATAAAAATAATATTAAAATAATATTTTAAAAAATTTCCAAAAAAGAAGCAATCATTACTCTTAATACATTCTTTCATGCATGTAATGCTTAATCGCAAAAAATGTACAATGTATTACAATTTATACAGAAATTGAAGAATAATGTTTTCTTCTTTTTCAGTAAAATAATGAACATTTTATAAGCACTTTGCTTAAATCGCAAAAAATGTACAATGTATTACAATTTATACAGAAATTGAAGAATAATGTTTTCTTCTTTTTCAGTAAAATAATGAACATTTTATAAGCACTTTGCTTAAAATTTAAACATAATTTAAAGTAGATAAATTTAAACAGGAAATTATTTGGACTAAATTCTCTGCTGTTATAGCACAACAGGATATTCCTTGGGAAATTCTTACATTGAAAATGAATTTATTACATTTTATTCAAACACATTATTAAACATTTCTGCAGGTACAAACACGTTACAGAGATCTCTTTATTGCCTCCGACCGTGCAACAACGTGAAAATGGATACTGCAGATGTGTTATTTCCCATTCGTTTTCTTCAATGCTTGCGGAATTTAATAAATCATTAGTTAAACGAATTCCAGCTCCATTTGCATGAACCTCGGCTTTTCCTTAATGAAAGAAATAGTGTTGTTTAAACGTTTCAACTATTCCTTTATGGAAGATCATGCAAAACGTTTCCATGAACCGGGTGCATTTTTAACTCTGATAATTACTGAATAATTAAAATAACTTATGTATATATTTGCACATTCATTACAATAATTTTATTCGTAATGCTATACAATATAATTTAATGAATTCTAACTTATACGATCTTTTTATAATACCTCCAATAGGATATAAATTTCCCACTTGAAAAAAAAAAACCAGATGTTTGTAAAAAAAAAAAAAAAAAAAAAAAAAAAAAAAAAAGACAATACCGTATGTATTCAAGTTTTTACCTGTTTGTTTTACTTAATGATATTAATTTTAATATTTAATAATTTAAAAGCTCTTTAAAATCTAATAATAAACATATTTTTAAAATTCAATGTTATAAACTTTTTTTTTTCTTAAATGTAATTGTTTTTTTGTTTGTAACAAATAAATCGAATAAAAGCTTAGTTATGTTTTATTTATTATGCTTTATTATGTATCCAATTATTGAAAAAAGCAAATAGCTCATACACTTATTAAACAAAGGAAATAACGTATTAGTGATACTTTTTTATGTTTATCATTTTTAACTGATACTATATGCATTACATACACATTTCACTCTTTTTATAGAAAGAACTAGGAAATATCGGTATTCCAACAGAAAACGAAATAATGGAAAATACAATAAATAGTTTGCAAAATTGGGATATCTGTACCATGGGGTTATCACAAAAAATTGCAGGACATCATGCATATCTTGATATCTTTATGTTTCCCAAGTACTTATATTTTTGTACCGAAATTTAGTGTTTTAACGACTCTGAAGCTTATGTTTTTCGGTATTTTAATAATGAAGCATAAGATTATAGCAGAAACATTTTTAGAAGCTGTTCAGAATATCGTGCCATATCTTATCATGGAAGACGGTAGTATTCCGAGTGACGCAGCCTTAAGACTAAAATCGTATCGTATCGTATCATTAAAATCGTATCGTATCGTATCACAGAATTCGTAGATGGCGGAACTCATATATACAGCTAACTCGACATCAAAGAAAACGCAAAAAGCCGCCTTTTATTAACTCAGCAGATATAGGTCTTATTGTTCTGAATTTTCTAGAACAGTCTTATATCTGCAGTCTAATAGTATACTGAAATTTTTACATTTCTACGTGAAGTATATTTTGAGATCTAAATAGCCATTTTTAAAGTGAAAACGTTGGTATGATATCAAGGAAGTTCCTAATTTGAAAATCTCGAAAACGATTCTAACGATTATCTTTAAATTGATGCATAATATAAATGTGATTAAGGCGAGGTGAATAACACTTTTCTTTTTTCTGGGAAAACTCTCGTTCGTTAAATAATTCGATTTTTTTTTCTCTCGAAAATGACACGGGCGATTTTTTAAAATTCAAATAAATATGTTTCAGATGAACCAAATAACAATTTACTTGTTTCCAGCAAAACTCTTGTTCGTTTTATAATGCGCAGGAAAAATCGGACTATATTTCTTCGCCATTCTATGGAAATTTCACCGAAAATGCATGACACTGTATTCATACACATGCTTTCTTTTTAACCACTTTTGGGGAGAAAAACTTTGTCTTCCCAGTGACTGAGTGGTTAAGGGCCATCGTCTACTGATCTTAAGATAGGCAGTTCGATACACCCTGGTACTTGTTTTCGCATGCAAATGTGTCTTTTTTTTTTTTTTAAGTCTGTTAGTTGACCATTATTCTCAGTTCCTTTGTAATTTTTTAATTGCTATTAAGTTAAATAAAATTACAATTATAATAACTCCAATATGATGATGATTATTTCTTGGCAAATTTTATAAATATATTTAATTTAGATCACTTTACAAAAAATATACATTAATAATTATTATTTGAATATAAATCACACGATCAGAAACGTAAAAAAATAATTCATTTCAGCTCTTCTTTTTATAATATCATTTTTTATTATTATGACGGTCAATCAATATATAATCACTGACATCGATAATATTATTATTATTATTATTATTATTATTTTCCTTGCATAAAAACTATTGTAATGTAATAATTCTTTCATAATAAATAATTTAGTTGAAATGTTTTATTTATAAATAACAATGAAGTTTGATAACCCCGAGACAATTGTTTTTATTTAACTTTGCAATATTTACAGTTTACATAATAAGCATATCAGAATTCTGGTGTCGCCATCTTTTGACGCAATTGCGTACTACATTTTGTCTCTTATTCGGAAAAAAAAAACTAACGCTCTTCGCTGCTTTGAAAGAATCTCTTGTGACTAGAGGTCTATTTCGCAAATATTAAGAAAATTACTGCATACAAAAATATTGAAATGGGTAGTATTATAGAGAAATGTTTGATAAAAACGTTGAAGTAGACAGTTTTTAAATCGAAGAATTATTTTAAGAGATATTTAATGTTAAATCTGGATAAAATTGTCTCATTAAAAAAGTCTCATAGGAAAAAAAATATACATGGGAATTTAATCATTTTCATTCAATTTAATCATTCAATAGAAACTCGAAGTTTGCAGAGTGCATTTAATATTTTTAATTTGCCTAATTTTTTGACGGTTTATTTCACTTTTAAATTAAAATTTTCAGAATTTCCAGAAATATTTTTTACATATTTTAGAAAAGGTTATTTTAAATTGTTGCCAATTGTTAAAACAGCGCAAAGAATAATATATCCTTTAAATTAAAAATTTATTCACACGTGACTATTATAAACAGAAAAAAATCCTTTTAAATTAGAATTAAATGATAACGTGTTAATAACAGGAAAATATTAAACATTACGTCATAAAAATTGTTTTTACACATGCTTACTTAAAATGAAAGAAAATTATAAAATAATCAATTATTTTCAAATTAGAATTAAATGATTACGCATTAAAAGCAGGAAAACATTGAAAATTACGTCATAAAAATTATATTTACACGTGAATATTAAAAGAAAAAGAAAATTTTTAAATAATAAATTCATTGATATGTGTTAAAAGTCGTAAATGGAGGAAATTACGTCATATTGGCCAAAGTGGCCAAATAATAATATTGCAAAACAGTTTAAATTAAAAAATATATTTATATGAGAGATTTATTTCAAATTTCGAGATGATATTTTTAACTATAGTTGAAAATTTTAAGGTAGCGCAAATAATAATATTATCTTTCTAATAATAAAAATATTTTCAGTTGAATGTTACAAAGAGAAATGAAAGTTTGGTGAAAATTAAGTCAGATTTAAAACGTTACATTTAAAATCTCTTATTTAAAATCATTTTCTTATAGCGTTGTTAAAAAATACCATAAAGCAAAGACTCTGTTGACTTAAATTTTCTCATACCTATATTTCAGGCATTATAGTAGCCACCAGTATAGACACTTTTACCACATTTGTTTTACATTAATATATAAAGATTCATGACACTTAATTTTCATTTTAAAAAATCCTTTATCTTTCGTTTTGTACATATTAAAATCGAAAATTATAATTTACATTTCTTTACTTTTCTTACTTTACTTCTTTTAATATGTACAAAACGAAAGATAAAGGATTTTTTAAAATGAAAATTAAGTGTCATGAATCTTTATATATTAATGTAAAACAAATGTGGTAAAAGTGTCTATACTGGTGGCTACTATAATGCCTGAAATATAGGTATAAGAAAATTTAAGTGTAATATGGACATTAAGTGAGACAGAAATTACTGTCGAAAAACACTGTCTAAAAGACTCTGTTGACTTAGTTCCTTTTATATTTGGTAATTTTCAAATGTTTAACTAATCTTATTTAATCAAGCACGGAAACAGCAACTAACATCAGCTGACTCGGTCTTGAAATCCCTCAGTAAAAGGGAAACCCGTTTACAGTAAGATCGCTATTGATGTTTTAATTATACAGAGCAGCCTCGATTATCCGAGCTAATTGGGACTGTTAGTAAATCGGAATCGGAAATCTCGGTTAATAGAAACTGTGTGTAAAAACTCGCCGTGCTTGCGAATCTCTTTTTAAAAAATATATAGAACTTTTTTTTAAATAATAAAAATAAATATATGTAAAGTTCTGTTTCACAGCTTAACAAATTTAAAAAAGAAAATCAACTACCAGTAGTAAATTTTAAAATGCAAATTGAAAAATTTACGAAAGTTCACACAGCCACTGGAAACAAAGCATTGTTCGCTATTGACTTCTCAGGGTCCAATGTTTCTTTGTAGTTGAGTGCTTTTGGGGGCAGAAGGGCCTGTATAGCACGGACAGTGAGCTAAAGAGTGTGATTATTTTTAAGGCTCATTCAAAAGGAAAAAAAAATCAGACTTTGTTATCGGCTCGGTTAACAGAAACCTCGATTAATCGAAGCTCGGTTAATCCAGGTTCTACTATAATTCAATCTTCCGTAATATTTTTAAAGCAGATCAAATTAATGGACTTTAGCACAAAGTCACATAGCTGATAACTGCCATGCTTGTTGGCCACCTTTTTTTCAAAAAGTTTGCTTCGCCTTATTCAATTAATGAGATATCTCCGATAAAATAAGTCCATTTTCCCGTTCTAAAATACTGGTATCCAAAAATCGTAGCATGTAACTGACACTACAAGTACTCATGGAACTAGACTATTTTAAGTCTGATTTTTATTATAGACTATATAAAATTATTAAAAATATATATTATGATAGGAACTAGCGGGCTTCGTCCGCTATTTACGTTACGGATATAAAAATCATGTTTTTTTTTAGGGAAAAAGAAATAAAAACCTATTTGACGATAGGTTTATAAAGACACATTTTGTATTTGTTATATTTCCGGGGATGAGGAGGGGGGGGGACTATTTTGATTAAATATCGCAATTAGTCCACATGGCAGATATAATTATGATAGACACTAGCGGGTTTCGCCCCTCTATGGCGCCTTATGGGTCCAGCTTCCATAACTCAGAAACTACCTTTCGGACATCAATGCAACAGATTCCAAACGTTATAATTAACTCAATAATCACCCTATATTGCATTAAAGTAAATTTATGAGTACTGCATACTATTTTTTTTTTCGTAATTTCTGAAGAGAAAAAAATATTTCTGTTCCATTCTTAGGTACTGGTCTGAAAAATTTTGAAAAAGGGGGAAGGAGGGGACATGATACTGCTGTTTGTCAAACAACACAACGGGGTCTGGCTTATTCAACTTGGTTTTTGATGACTTCAATTGGAAGGTGGTTTGTTTAAAAGAGTGCGTTCCCTGTCCCATGAAAATTGGAACTATTGGTGCACCATCTATGTAAGGATTTAAAAATTATAAATTAACATTTTGGATTTATTAATTTAAAGATAAAGTGTTTTTAAAGGAATATCAAATGAAACCCTCTGTGCGATCTGCGATTATACTTACCCACTTGTTTTTATATACAAACTGCTATAAGGAAAATTGTAATAAAATAGTAAAAATTAAATCTGCATTAAATCCCATAAGTATCTTTTTTTTAATCATTTTATCACTAACCTAAAAAAAGTAATGATATCAATGCAAAAACCCT
This sequence comes from Maratus speciosus, assembly GCA_963932465.1. NCBI lineage: Eukaryota > Metazoa > Arthropoda > Arachnida > Araneae > Salticidae > Maratus > Maratus speciosus. Next base: position 372,172,880 of record OZ010788.1, on the reverse strand, counting down.
TGACGGGTTAAAGGTTTCTGACGCAGCACTTTATCTTCTGCTCTAGGAATTTTAAATATGGAACTTAAAAATACTCATATCAAATTTTGAGTGACGTTATGCTATTTCTTAAAAAAATATATTTGTATTTATTTCATCATTTTATTTTTGTTTTATTTATAATCGCATGTACAAAAGTTATGTTCAACATGAAAAGCTGCATAAAATTTTATTCTCTGTTGCTTTATCATAGACATCTCTCATAAATTCAAAATATGAGTTTTAAAAGATATGATATAAAATTTAAGTGGCGCCTTGATGTGACTTTAAAAGGTTTGTTTTAAAATTCAATTTAAATTATTTTTGACTTGGTTAAAATATTTTTTTACATCTACACAATAATTTTAATTTTCCAATTCACTGTTAAATATATCACTTTCATTGAATCTATACTATGCATTGAAATGTATTTATTTCAATAAATTGATTCATCTTTTGTGTCACGCTATTCAAAATTGTGAGTAAGATTTATGTAAATGGATTCTTTGCGTCATTGTGTCCAAACTACATGAAATGTATGAAAAAGGATAGTTTGACGCAAATAAATTCGACGAACTTCAGTCACTCTTTATTACATTTTTCTATTTTGCCCAATAGGCGATAATGATGGTCTCCCCCTTTGTTTATTTTTTGCTTAACCAGCTGTACACACATCTGATGCTAAACTCATTTTGAAATGTAACAAATCTAGTATGTTTTTTTTTTTTTTTTTTTTTTTTTAACTAAAGTAGCCTAAGGGGCATAGTGTTTTTGGTATTCTAGCCAGCTATTAACTATTAATAAATCAATAGCATGGAATAGCATACGCAGAGTCATTTTTTTTATTTTATGTGAATTCGATAGCAACTTACCAGTTGATCTAATTTATCTATCCAAGTCATAAATTTGTTATACAACTTAACTACTTCCGGTCTTTCAATCTTTATATGCTTCGCTTCTTTTTTGTCCCACCTTTCAACTAAATCTTTATTTCCTACGCAAATAAGGTTAGATAGGAAAACAACAGGTTTATTGTCATACCATATCACTACTAACATTTTTTTTCCGTCACTAATTACTAGCTCATCCCAGTGCCCCTTCCCTTCTTTTGCCATTTCTTTGTCACTTATAAATGGAGGATTATTAAATATATTTATTCTAATGGTTCCAGTTGCATATATATATCTCTCCATTAAGACTTCAATCAAGATTCAAGTAAGAAGATATATTATCGCTATCAGTAAATCAATCATCATCAGAATCCAATTCTTCGATATCTGAGTATTCAGCACTTGTGATGTATTCAAAAACTTCTTTTAAATCTTTAGAATTTTCAAATTATATTTTTCTAAAATGCAAAATGAATATTTAATCTTCCTGGTAACTTGTGGTTATTTTAAAAATAATTCAAATGCCTAAAATAATTTCGATTACAAAAACTTCATAATTCAACTATCTAAAGAATCACAACCACCTGTACCGTATGTCCATTGTGTTGGACATGTAATTGGGCTCCCATTTTGCATAAACTATAATCAATAGCAAAATAAAACTATTTCCAATGCTAAGATTAACTTGCAAACATTATATAAAAAACACTGACAGATTAGAAGGAATTTTTCTTGAAAATCAACACAAAAAGAATACTCGTGTTTTTGCATACTGTTTTTGCCTGACGCCACTTTAAACAAAGCAAGCTGTAAACATCTGTTGGCTGTTGACAAACCAAAAACCCCAAAAATGTCAAAAAGATTAGTTATTCATCTATTCATGGAGAAAGTTTTAACTCTTTGCAGTCAGAGGATTAAAACAGATAAAGTTTTAAAATGTATGTCCATTGTAATGGACACCGGGTCAGAAAGGGTTAATCGACTGACTATTTTCTAATTTTGAAGAACTCGAAGCGTTGCACTCCTGATCGTGAATTATTTTAACTCATGCTATCAAATCATAGATAATAAAAAATACCAGAGGGCCAGTTATTTTGAGGATCACGCACTTCATAAGGAAAATAAAATTATGTTTAAAAGCAAGTCCTATATCATCATCATCATCGTCGTCGTCAACAACCGTTTTAAATCCACTGCTGGCTGTAGGTCTCTGCCAGATTTTTCCAATGTTTCAATCTAGTGCTTTAGTCATCCAATTTACACCGGCTACTTTTCTGATTTCATCACTCCATTTTACTTGAGTTCGCCGTCTTCTTGGCCGTTTTACATATCTGGAATACCACTCTAGGATGTTTGTGCTCCATCTATTTTCTTGTCTTCTTGTAATATGCCCAGACCAATGTGTTTAATTCTTTCAATGATGTCAAAAGCTTTCGTCTGACTTCTTATCCAGGTTATTCTTTTTCTCTTCCAATTATACCTAGCATACATCTTTCCATACTTCTCTGTGTTGTTTATAATCTTAGAACTATCCGTTTGTTAGCGCCCACGTTTCTGCTCCACAAGTTAGCAGAGGCAAAACACATAGGTTAAAACCTTTCTTTTCAAACGAAAGGGCACGTTACTCTTCAGAATAATATTGTTCTTCCCAAAGGCACTCCATCCATTTTCTTTCTTCTATTGATTTAATTCATAATACTATTATCCGATGATATTTCCTGCCCAAGGTACGCATAACTTCGTACTTCTCTGATTTCAGCGTTGTTGTAGACGATTTTCTTTCTTGATGCAAATGAATTGAACACCACCTTAGTCATTTCCAAGTTTATTGGTAATCCCACATTAATTCTAGCTTCTGCCAAATCTTTTAGCATATTTTCCAATTCTTCAGGACTGTTGCTGAAAATTAAAATGTCGTCAGCGATTCGAAGATGACGTAAGTATTCCCCAATTATTCTAATCCCCTTGTTTTCCCAATCCAGCCTCTTGGAAATATTTTCTAAAATAGCAGTAAAGAGATTAGGCGAAATGGTGTCTCATTGTATTACCCCTCTTCCATGCTTGATCTTTGCTTTTCCTTTGTCCAAGAGGATAGTTTCTGTTGCTTTCTTGTAAATCTTCTTTATAATATTGATGTAAGGTTTGTTTATACAAATGTCCTCCAGAGATTCTACTACTGCTGATCTGTAGACCGAATCAAATGCTTTTTCATAATCAAAAAATGCCACGCAGAGACGAAAATTATATTCCTTATGTTTTCGTATGAGTTCTCTTAACGTTTGTATAAAATCCATTGCGCCGAATCCACTTCGGAATCCTGCTTGTTCTTTAGGTTGAGCTGAGTCCAGAGCTGATTCAAGTCTTGTCGTTAAAACTTTGGTTAAAATTTTAAAAATCACTGATAGTAAGCTGACTGGACGTTAGATTTTAATGCTTTCCTTCTCTTTTTTCTTGTAAATAAGCACCATCACAGCATTATCCAATCTTCTGGCACATCTGATTTCTTGAGACATTTGGAAAACAATAAGTATAGCACTTTTGAAAATTCTTCTCCTGTTTCTGTGATAAGGTCGATTGTAATTCCATCTTCTACAGGGCATTTACTTTTTTTCATAAATTTAATGGCTTGTAAAACTTCGTCTGCCATCAATGTGATTATAGGCTTCGATTTCTGTTAAGTTTTCTGGTGGATCACATAGGTTGATTTCTCTTTGATTTTCACATTTATATAAATCGTTATAGAATTTTTCGGCAATATGTACAATTTATTTATTGATTTTGTGATTGTTCCATCTGCCCTCTTTAGTGCAAAAATATCTTTACTTACAAAGCAAATTTTGCGCCTAGTTGATTTTAAACTTTTGTTATATTCTAGACCTTTCTTGACAAGATAACAGTTAAATTTTCTGATATTTTGTGTAACACATGTTCGTACAGTTTTACGTAATTCAGCATATTCAACTCTTGATTCAGGATCGTTTTTCTTCCTTTTAAATTCTCTGCGTTTCTTCATCAATCTTCTTTGTCTGCTTTACTTGTGCATCGCCGGCTATCTTCTTTGCAATATCTTGTAGAGTATTGGTTAGTTTCTTGTGCACTACTGTAACATCTCTTCTCTTCTTGTAAAGTTGATTTAAGTACTTGGAAACGGTTTTAAGTTACAAATGGAATTTTTCTTTATGTTTCTGGAGATTTATTATATCGATTGATTTATTTGTGTCGTGCAAAAGCTTCATTATTTTCACTTTACTATTTAGCAGCAGTTTATATCTAACCATCCTGTGATAGCTTCCAGTATTGAAGTTATTGAAAACGCTGCTATCTTGAATAAGATGCTTTTTGTTTGTTAAGATGTAGTCGATTTCACTTTTTGAGCCACTTGCACAACGCCATGTCCATTTTTTCTGGCTTTTTCTTGAAAAATGAATTCATGATATACAACTGTTCACATTCTGCAAACTAAATTAATCTGTTTCATCTTTCAATACGCAACTCATATCCATGATTTCCTACTGATAACTCATCTTTTTCTTTTTCCCCAGTTCTATCATTCTAGTATCCCATTATTAATTTTATGTAGAATATTCCCCTTTGATACATTGAAGGCACTTTTTCATAGAAATCCTAAACTTCTTCATCAGTATAGCTTACTGTTAGTGCATTAACTTGGCTAATTTGCAGATTGTATTTTTTGGACACCTGTATTACTAAACTTGCAACTCTTATCTGATGCACTATCGTGCTCTACGATGTGATTTTTCCACTTTTATGAATCACAAATCCTACATCGCTTGTTCTTCCATTTTCTGTGCGCATGTAGTATAATACATGTCCGCAGGCAAGATCGATCTTCTCTTCACCTTTTCTTCTTACGTCACAATAATCCTACGATGTTCCAGTTGATTCTTTCTAATTCTTCTTCAAGCTCCTGTAAACGGTTTTTTGAAGATAGGGATCGTCCATTATACATAGTCAAGTTCATCAACATATGGCAGCATAGCCAAGCCCGGTTATTCTTAGATTCAGCTATCTTCATATATCTATATCTCTATATCTATATATATTACATGTGCAGGGTGTTCCAAAATTCGTGCGATAAATGTTCATAGGAGGACATCACCGACTGTTCATAGGAGGATATCGTCGCAAACCACGTAATTTAATCCAAAATACAGGGTATTTCATACTAACTCAATTTGGGTTGACGGTAATAACTTTCAGATAACTGAAGTACATTAAATATTTTATTAATGTACTGTCGTCTGTTAAATATTTTATTAACAATATTTAACAAACATTTTCAACATTGTAGTAAAAGTGATAACCTGATAACCCCAAACGAAAGTGGTAGACGTTTGCACTTGACGAGGCAGCAGTATGCACTTGACGCTCCCCTATTTGGAATGTGATTGCCAGATCATACGGTATCATAGATTGCTTAAGAAAGAGATTTTCCCAGATGTTTTTGTTAGAATATTGTAATCGTAGCATTATATTATTCTATTATTAAATTCAGTTTTCATTTTAATACAATTGTTTATGTTTAAACTCTGATTGGTTATTTAAGCTAACTAGATACCTCTCTTTCAAGTCCGCTAACCTGTTCGTCATGGGCCTTTCAAAATCTAGAAATACATGTTATTTCTCTATTTTATTTCAGTTGTTTTAGTTCTTGTAAATATATAACACAATATACTCAATTCGATCCAACCTTGTCTTTTTGTTCCTTTATTTATTTTTCAACAGCAGAGCGCGGTTTCATCTTAATTTAATGGTCACATGCTAGATTGTCGGGTGCTGTTTTTGTCTGCCTTTTCATTTTTGCTGAGATTATCAGTGAAAAAGTTTATCTTTAGTTTTTGTATTTTTATCGTGCAGAATGGCATCTCAGAAAGAACTTTTTGGCATTTATATTTTTGAATGTGACGGTAAAAATATTTCCGTATGGTAAAGAAAAGATACCGCGATTTTTGCTGCCAAGGAATTAGAAATCGGATAATGAACCGGCTAAAGGAAATGCTGCGTATATTATGAAAGCAAAAAAGGCATATGCTTTATTATTATCACTCTTATGTGATGAAGTACTTGCATCAGTTCAAGATGAAAATACTGCACATAAAATTTGGAATAAATTAGAACGCACATATGATACGAAGCATGCAATGAAACAAATTTTGATTCGTAAGAGGTTGGCAACTATTAAGAAAGATCGTGCTGTATCTATCAGAAATCATATAGAAGAAATAAATAAATTAATTTCGGAACTAAATTTATCTGGCGCACAAAATGATTGGGACAACACTTGCTCCAACATAGGCTCAATTTCATGTCGATGTCACTACCACCTAGGGGTTGCAGAAGCACAAAAAGTTCTAAATTGCGATTTTTGTTTTACTGATGGGCCTAGAATCCTAAAACTAAACAGGACAGTTATTGATAAGATACATATGATCTCTAAGAACATTTCCTAAAAAATCGAAATATAAAAGGGGTGCAAATGGGCGAAAAGCGTTTTAAAAAACTTTCTAAATTGCGATTACGCAATCTCAGGAAGTACCGAAACCATTTAAAAAATAGTGGTGTGAAAACGATGGTACACAGCCCTCGCTCCAACAAAGACTGTATTCCATGTCGGTGCCATTACACCAAAAGGGGTGAAGGAGCAAAAAAATCTAAATTGCGTTTTTTGTAATACTGCAGGTGCTAGCGAGTTGAAACTAGGCATGGTAGTTACTTATAAGATATAAATGATTTCTAAGAACTTTTCCTAAATAACTCGAAATTTAAAAGGGGTGAAAATGGACGAAAAACGTTCTAAAAACGCTCAAAAGTGCGATTTCTATGCAATTTCGGAAAGTACGTAATCGATTTCAAAAGTAATGGTTGAAAATTGATAATGAATGCCCTTGCTCCAACATAGGATCTATTTCATTTCGGCGTGTGCTGCATTTAAAAAAAATGATCTAAATTGTAATTTGTGTGATACTGAAGAGGCTAGCAACTTGAAATTTTGCATGGTAATTACGTATGAGACGTAAATGCCCTCTGAAAAGAGTTGATTAAAAATTTTAAAATAAAAAGGAGTGAAAATAAACGAAAAGCATTCTAAAAACTTTCTAAATAGCGATTTCTACGCAATCTCAGGAAATATAAACAGATTTCAGAAGCAATGGTTTCAAATTGATCGTGACAGTCCCCGCTCCAACATAGCCTATATTTTACGTTGTTGTCACTACCACCTGGGGGATACAGAGCAAAAAATGTTCTAAATAGCGTTTTTTGTGCTTCTGAGGGTGGTCTAACATTTTAAATTTGAAATGGTAATTACTTCAAAGATGCAAATGCTTTCTAAGAATTGTCGATAGAAATCCAAATTTAAAAGGATGAAGTGAGCGAAAAGCGTTCTATGAGCGTTCTAAATTACGATTTTTATGCAATCGTATGAAATACGAAACCAATTTCAAACATAATGGTTGCAAATTGATGGTGTAGAACCTGCTCAAACGTAAGCTGTATTTTATGTCGAGGGTTGCAGGAGCAAAAAACTTTCTAAATTTCTTGTGATTTCTGCAGTAAGAACAGTCGAAAATAAATTCGAAATTAAAAAGGGGTGAAGCGAAGGGAAGAAGCGAAAAGCATTCTAAATGAGTCCTAAATTACGATTTCTATGGAATCTCAGGAAATAATAAACCGATTACAGAAGTTATTGGTTGCAATTCAAGGGTGATAGTCCCAGATCCTATACGGGCTATATTGTATGCCGGTGTCACTACCACCTGGTTGGCAGAAACAACAAGAAAGTCTTTAAAATCATTTAAATTTCGTTTTCTATAGAATATTAGGAAATACCAACCGATTTCAAGGTTAATGTTGGCAAATTAATGGTTACATACTCTTTTTCAACATTTTTTGAGATATTCTATTTCAACTCTGTTCGGCATTTTGTGTTAGAGTCACTAACACCAGAGAGTTAGTAGACTGTTAGACATGAAGCTTGGAATTTGACTTGATGGTTAATTTTAAGATGTAAATGTGTTAAGATGGTTTCTAAAAAAATCAAAACTTCAAATGAATACTGAAATAAACGTATGAAATGAGCTTAAAAGTTTCAAAATACTTTCTAAATTATCATTTAATTGGAATTAGTTTTAGTTCTTATTAATTAAAATCTCATTTCTGTCTATTGCACTTTTATCATGAAGTTAAGTCAAATTGTGGCTTAATTTGTAATTTTTGAATTATTTCAAAATGTGTTCTTCTAATAAAAAATAGTCATGCAAATATCACTTGGCATATTTCAACTATTACGCGAGCAAAACCGTGGGGCTTGCTATTTCGTTATATTTTGATGTCGTTTCCTCAGGAATTTGAAAATGTGATGACTGCTGTAGAAAATCAACCAAATGCTGTATCGGCGTTAGATTTCGTCACACAAAGATTACTACATACTGAATCACTTCTACTGGACTTTTACTGGAAATATTTCACATCTTTAGTACACTGAAAAAAAAATCTGTAAATTTACTAAAGTTTTTTTCTAGGAAACTGGGATTCCTAGAACTTTTTATGTAATTGCAACAACAAAAATTCATGTAACAGATACACTTTTGCAATGAAAATAAAAAAAAAATCTATAAGGTTATTAAGACTTTTTTAGGAAAATGGGATGCCTAGAACTTTTCATGCAACTGCAACCAGGGTTACAGATAAAATTTTAGTAAGATTACTATAATTTTATCAAAAGCAACGAAACTTGAAATTAAAGGTGTTGGGAATATTACTGGAAAACAATCAAATGGAATTGAGATTATTTTCAATAATGTGCTTTACGTACCAGACCTAAATGGTCAGTTGATTTTCGTTAGGAAAATGGAGGATTAATAGAAAATTATGCAGTCATTTTCAAGAATGAGAATGTATTTATTGAAAAAGGAAGAAACCGGTATTGTTTTGGTAAACGTGATCTGAATAAACAATATGTAAGCTTCTTTGTCCCTGTTTATGAAACTGTACTTCCTTCAAAAGAAAGTGATTGTCATATCTGGCATCTCAGATTAGCGCTCTCGTGTAACCAAGTCCTGAAGCAATTAGGACTACCAACTTCCTCAAATTTCGGTGAAATATGCACAAAGTCAAAGTTAAGTGCAACACAACTGTTAGAAAATGTTCTAGAAAAAGAGAACCTGAACCAATGATTCACTCAGATATATGTGGGCCGATAGTGCCCAAAACTTTTGCAGGTGAGCAATATTTTATGACTTTAATAGTTGACAATTCGCCTTTTACTAAATTTCCTCTACTTAAAAGAAAAAGTGATGCAGCAAGAGAACTTAAAACTTTCTGTAAATCGAATCCAACAGTAAGAAAAATTCGATGTGATAACGCAAAAGAATATGTTAGTGTGAATTTTTAAACTTTGTAACTGAAGCTTGTATAATTATTGATCCTTCGCTTACGTATACTCCATGTTTAAACGGTGAATCAGAACGTGCTAATAGAAGTCTCTTAGAAAAAGGTCTGACGATGTTATTTGAAGCTAATTTACCTAAAAACTTTTGGAGTTTTGCAGTTCTCACTGCTGCCTATATTAATAATAGATTACATCATGCATCAATTGAAAATTCAACTCCATACTACTTAAAGCAAAAAAACATACCGATTTAAAGAATGTTAGAGTATTTGGCTGTGATGCCTATACACTTATAAATAATAATAAAAGGAAGAAATTAGATGAAAAATGCAAAAAAAAATGATTTTGTTGGTTATTCATCAATAGGATATCGCTTACTAGATCCTATAACAAAGCGAATCATTATATCAAAAAATGTTAAATTTAATGAAGAGAAGAACATTTCCAATGGTTTTATAAAGATTTTCCAGAACATCGATGAAGATGAACCTGATGAAAGTCAATTTCAAGAAAGTGTAATCAGTAGTTCCCTACTATCCGCAGTAAAAAAAATAATTCGACAGAAGAAAGTGTGAGAAAATCATCTAGAGAAAAGAAACATCCCGTTAGGTTTCCAGAACCTGAAATACATGAAGCAATGCTTACTCAAGAGCAACATTAAATTTCCATGACATTTCTACTCTGCCTCACAATGTACAACAAAAGTGGAAAGAATCTATGGACGAAGAAATGGAGTCCATGAGAGAAAATGAAGCGTGGAATGTAGAAGAGCTGCCAAAAGATAAAAATGCCATTTACTGCAAGTGGGTGCTGCGGAAAAAGAAAGACGGTAAATTCAAGAGAAGGCTTGTAGCTCGCGGTTTCATGCAGAAAGAAGGAGTGGACTACACTACTACTTCATCTGTTATAGGCATGCCTGCTTTACGTTTAGTGCTTAGTTATATTTTAAATGAAGATCTACATACATATGTATTAGATATAAAAACTGCTTTCCTGAATGATAAGTTAAATGAACTTGTTTTTATGGATCAGCTGCAAAACTATGATGATAATATTGGGAAAAAGTGTAAACTTAAAAGAAGTTTTTATATGGTCTAAATTAAACCCCACGATAATCTTTACAGGTTTCTTGAATTTATTTCTAAATTAAATTTTAAATCACTTGATAATGAACCTAGTATTTTTATTCGGTATAGTAATGATAATAAACTAATTATTGCTCTGTATGTAGATGGTATGTTAATAGCAGGTTAAGATATAAATGAAACTAATGTGGCCATTTCCTTATCGTCTAAACAGTTTCACATGTCAAAGTCAGAAATTGTTTAAGAATTTCTAGGTATTCAAATGAAATTCACAAACGATAGTTCAATTATGGATCAAGAGCCTTATATAATTAAATAGTTAAATAAATTTAATATGCTAGATTGTAAACCTTGTGATATTCCAATTTTCCCCTAAATCCACTACATTTGATTTCAAAAATACAAAGCCATTTAATGGTACATATCGTGAACTTTAAAGGCTGCTCATTGTATTTAGCATATATTTCTCGACCCAAAATTTTGTGTGCAGTTAATTGTTAGAGTCAAATGTAGGAAAATCTTACTGATGCTGCACGGATTGCACTAAAGAAAATTTTAAGATGTTTAAAAGGAACTATGTCCTTAAAACTTGTGTATAAATAGGAAAATTATGATCCTAAATTATCCATGCATGTTGATGCCGATTGGGGGGGGGGGGGCAAAAACAGATGAACGTAAATAAGTATCCGGTTATATATTGATGTTTTGTAACATCACTGTTCTGAGGTGTTGTAATAAACAAAAATCAGTTGCATTATCGTCAACTGAAGCTGAATTCATTGCTTTATGCAAGACTTGTTATGGCTTAAAAACACAGCTTGTGAAATTATAAATATTAAGAACTAAGTCATTTTTGAAGACAATCAATCATGCATAAAATGTATCACTAATGAGAACAGTTATAGTAGAATTAAACTAAAATTTGTTCGTAATGTTGTAAGAGAAAATAATATAAAATCGAATATATTCCTACAAATATTCAAATTGCTGATTTGCTTACGAAAGCTTTAACTAAAGTTAAATTTTATGAACTCTTATGTCTTTGGTGTTTGTACAATCGATGTTTAAAAATTGTCGCATGCTATTTTAATGTTTGTTTACTAAAATTTTCTTTTCTTTTTCTTTTTTTAATGTAATGCTAGATTATGGACGGTTGTTAGAATATTGTAATCATAGCGTTACATTATTCTAATCTCAGTACTAATTAATTTCAGTTTTCATTTTATTACAATTCTTTATGTTTAAACTCGGATTGGTTATTTAAGTAACTATATACATCTCTTTGAAGTCCGCTAACCTGTCTGTCATGGGCCTTTCAAAATCTATAAATACATGTTATTTTTCTTTTTTATTTCAGTTGTTGTAGTTCTTGAAATATGTAACACAATAGACTCAATTCGATCGAGCCTCGTCTTTTTGTTTCTTTTTAGGGTTCCGTACTTAAAAAGTAAAAAATGAACCAGTATAAGATAACTCCTGTGTCTCTCCGTCTGTCTGTCTGTCTGTCACAGCCATTTTACTCGTAAACTGTGAAACGTGAAAGTTCAAATTCGGGGAAGTAATAAAGACCATTGACCCACATATTTTCAGATTAATAAACATTCGTAAATATATTTAGTAAAAAAGTAGAGGGGCTAATTATGCTACTTGAAAAAAAAATATTTTCTGTGTATATCATGTGGGGTACCCTATGAAAGCTTTTGTAACGCTGAACTCAAAAATAGATTCCTTTTAATTTTAGGTATTATATTTTCGAAGATATTGTTGAAAATGTAGCGCAAAAATATGTTCCCCCCAATCTAATTCCGAAAGTACTGAAACTAAAATTATGAAAAAAATTAGAGGTAGTAGACGTTAATATAAACCTTGCCGACAAATTGTAGCGATTACCTTAGGTCACATAGTTTTGGAGTAATTAGCATTTTTCTGTTATACACAAATTTCGATTTACGGGCATTCAGAAAAATTGTTGAGCACCGCTGAATTTACCTATCGATGCAGAAGAATGAAAGTATTGTTGATAATGATTTTCGAAACAAATCATCGGTAATTAGCCGAGATATTAAATGTACGGTCAGTTTGGACATACACAAGGTCAGGGGCGGCGTACTCTACGCCTAGTTAAAAACTTTTACTGATATATATGTGTAATGTAATGTCCAGTAACAGTATAAAAGCAATAAACGTCAAATTGTTAAAAACATACTAGTTTAAGGTATTTCGGGACTCTAAAAAGTGGAAGAAAAAAAGACCATCTTCAACATTTAATGTCTTAAAATGTACATGATTTTAAAACACAATTTTAATTGAGATGAAAGATATAAGTATGTTCTTTCGTTTCATGTATTTAAAAAATTGCAAGATACAGAATTAGTATTTATAGGGGTCTCAAAACTGTTAGACATTTGTTGAACAAAAAATTGGCATAGCAGTTTACGCGCAGAATTACAAAATAAATATTGCAACTAGAATGAAAATCTTGGTGCTTACTTATACTTCAGATTGTAATAATTTCCCTGAACTTAAATAAGTTTGTATTTAAAGCATTTTTATATTTTTAATGCAATGTTGCATTTAGCTAATACAAAATTTTGAAAATTTCAACAGTAAAATCACCTAAAAAATATTTTATTGAACAATAAATAGGAAATTTTACGTTCAGTTTATAAAGACTAACATGAAATATATGTTTTGAAAATTTCATGAAAAAAATATTCAGAAGTTTTTGAGGTATCCTGAGCGTTATGCCCAAAAACGCCATTTTGAAAATAATGACCTTCAAGTTTCGGAAACGCCGCTTCAGCTATTGAGCGGGTGTAATTCTAAAAGCCAAAACTTCTGTTCTAATGGGAATTTCAAGGAAACAATTATATCAAAATATTCAGAAAAGATAGGAGATTAATATCTAAAAAAATTAAAATTTCTTAAATTTTGAAGCTTTAAGTGTCCTGCGAGAACTTAATCCTTTCCAGCACGGAGTAATACTATTAATTAACTTATGAAATAATGAACTGACACCAGAATTTATAAACGAATTTATTAGAAAATGCGAACTTGGTTATTTTCACGTACATGATAAAAGGAAAATTTTAATTAAATATTTTTGGTGCCGTTTGTCTGTTTTGGAATTAAAATTAGGTGTTTTTTTAAGGGCATCGCCCTCGAAATATTTAATAAGAATGTATTGCATAAATACTGTGGGATTAGCGATAGTTTGCATTTATTGTATCTCTCAATACGCCTCGAGTGACTTTAAAAGTTAATTAAACACCTATCTGGAAAAATGCGGCACAGGCCAAGGCGGCGTTGCAAATTTGAGACCTCAATTAGAAACACGCTTAGTACAATGTCAAATTTAAACTTTGAACAAAGGTTTTGTTTTAGCTACACTGTAGAAATAAAGGTTATTACTACGCTGAATTTAGTTTCATGAAATGCCAAATGAAGTTTAACTATGCACTGCTTTTATTGTCACTTCCGAATTAAGCTCATCATAAACTGATTAGGATAATATTAAAAGAAGAGTTATACGGACAGGGATGACAGGGATGACCGCCCCGGGAACCCAGCTTTCGCTTTAGAGTATAAGTGCAATCCCGATATTTGATATTAATTAGGTTCCATATCTCTTTGCACTTTCATGGTGTACTCATTTACACTTTTCTATTATATACAGATATACCCAAACGTACGTTGTGCAGTTTTTTACAAATTCTTAGTATTTTTTAGCAACTTTTTTTTTTATAATAAAATTACAAATTCATATATTTATTCTACGGAAACCTCTGTACGCGAGTAATGCTCGCACTTGACCTTTTTTTTTTTTTTTTTTTTTTTTTTTTTTACTTTACAGTTTTCGAAATGTTATCACATTTCATACAAAATAAGGTACATATCGTTGCCTTTTCATGGCATTGTTTTTACTTTTATCGACATTATTATCATCGACCCGTATTTTGTTAGGATGAAACACTCTGTATTTGTGACAAAATAAGTGGTTTATGGCACTTAGAACACCCGTGTTCTATGCCCATTTTTCATACTCCTGATGCCTACTATCACCCAGCTGAATTTGCTAGTCAAATTTTGGAGCACTCTGTACATATATATATATATATATATATATATATATATATATATATAGGAGAAAGTAGCCATATTTGGACCGCTGATTTAAATGGACCGTCACCATTCTGCCGTTAATTACAGAAAGAGACGCCATCTACCACTTAAATACTACTCACCAGAATGACGTCATTTATGATTAGAAGCAGCACCCGCCTACCACGCTCTGTTTCAGACAATTCTAAAAAAATAAAATTAGTTGTTTTGATTTATTTTTTTCCTTTTAAACGTAACTGAATACTTTAAAACTAAGGTTGTAGTTATGGTTTGATATGCATATCTAAATTCATCTGTTTATTGCGCATAATTTTCAAGCGGATTTATTTGATTTCGTTTTAGTTCTTAGTCTTGAGAATATCTGTTTTTAAAAATGGCGCAGTTGCCTGGATTGGGCCAATTTAAGTATATATACCAGATATAAGATCATAAATTTGAAAAGTAAATAATGAATTTCGAGGGTGGTATACTTTGTACACTATTTTTTTTAATGGATTACTACCTCCATGCAAGTTTTCGAAGATTTTATTTTTGTATATTTGGATAAATTTCTTTATACAGTTTAGGTTTTTTTAAACATAAAAATATTTTTACATGTTTATGCAATAAATTTTTATCATGTATGTATTGGTGTTTATTTTCCTTGAATTATTTATTCATACGGCGTATTTGATTTACACAGTTGAATTCAAGCCTTTTCTACCTGGAGGATATTTGTGAGTCCGTTATGGGGGGGGGGGGAGGGGAAGTAGACTTTTTACAATTTTGTAGGGTGGAATTACTTTTTTTGCCATTAAAATGCATAAAATCTAAAACCTTCCAAGTCGGAGTAGTTATTTCAAGGCACCGTGGTAAGGGGCGGGGGGGGGGGGGGGGCTGAATTCAACACTGTTTGAATGTATAATATTTTGCGTTTGATTAACATTGTGCATTTTTTTTTTCAATCGAGCATATATTTTAAACACTTTTTTAACATAATGTTGGAAAAGTTGAAAACGACACAAACAAATTGTTTGGAAGAAAAATACTCGTGACAGCAAAAGCTGTTAAAGATATAAGAAACGAAAAGGACAGAGTAAGTTATGAAGAAATTGACCTGCAAAAAGGCTGCAGCTACAACATCCCCCCTTCAATTTGAATTTCCTCCCTTCCCCCAATATTTTGAATTCAAAAATTGTCCAGCATTCACTTCAAACGAATCATATTCCGCTTATTGCGAACGCCAGTATTTTAAAATCGGGTTGCAACAGCTACCACGATAGATTGCTTCTTGAGGATTGGTTCAGTGAATTGCGATCGCACACATTGAATGAAGCTCCTTCTGTCTCTAGTGAATAATGTCTGTTTTTAAAATAACTAACTTTAACTGTTCTTGATTTGTTCCATCGTTTGCAATGCAATGGATATTTTTGTACTGATAATTCCTCGCGTGTCGCTTGGCGAAACGTTTAAAAATTGTATTTTTAATTATTTTATGTATATTTTTTATAAAATTTTATTTTTTAACTGTGCTCAAATCTGTCTTAATTTATTTTATTTGATGTTTTAATAGTTTTTAAATTCAGACGTTAAATGTATATATACTGTATATTACGATGCGGCAAATCCATTGTTGATGGACTCAGGACATGTCAAGGACTTTCTTCAAAAATTATACGTACTTTTAAAAAGATTGACTTTTTACCCCGTTGCAGAAGATCCAAGATTATTCCCGTTTCTTTCCGTGTTAAACCTTTAGTGAAGTCGAAGAGAGGTATTTCTGTCTCTAATTCAGCAAGTCTCCAGTTTCTCTCTGCGGCCTTCGCTCTTAATAACGGCTTATTACGTTCTTACCGTCGTTTCCTACATTATCATCTCAAGACACTTTTTAGCTTAGTTGATCCGTATGATTGTCTTCGTATCCTGGATTTTTTAAAGTACAGTAATTAACTTCTGAAGTTGAACTTAGATAAGAAATATGCCAATAAATTTACTAACCTCCTTATGAAGGTTACTCCTTAATCTTCTACTGTTACATCGAATAACCATAATTGGGTTATGAATATTTCGTCTAAAAGTTTATCAGTTTCGGAATCTGCTTTGCTTAATAAAGTTTTGAGTTACTCTCTGGGTTCTACGAAATTAGATATTCCCGATTTACTTGCTTCTGCTGAATCTGCTATTATGGGTTCTTGCCATTGGTAAGGCATGATATTAGCCGTGGTATTTCTGCATCGATCTTAATCTCTAATTACTGCATTCCGGCTGGCGCTGAAGATTCTTTGCGTATTGTCAAGAGACTGAGATCGGACAATTCGATTATAATTACAAGAGCCGGTAAGGGTAGAACTACTGTTGTTATGGATAGAGATGCTTATGATTCAAAGGCTCATGAACTACCAGATGATGTAAATACATATTCTGTACTTAAGAAAGATCAAACCCCTTCCATTCAATGTAAGATGAACATTATTTCCAAATTTGAAAAACTTAAAAAAATCCCCCCTAAATTCTGCTTCGAAACTGAAATGTTACACCGGTATTGTCCCTCGCTTTTATGGGTTACCAAAGATTCATAAACCATCTATCCCACTCCGCCCCATTATTGATTTTCAAAATCCCCTTAATATAATCTTTCTGGTTACTTATCCGCACTTCTTAAACCTCTTACTTTAAACTCCAATTACAGTTTTAATTCACCTTACAAATTTCTTGATGATTTACAGGGTTTTGTTTCTCCTATCGGTTACATTATGGCTTCTCTCGATGTTGTTTCGCTGTTTACTTCAATCCCTTTCCTTCTGGTCTGTAAAGTTATTAAAGATATCTGGCCCACTCCTACACACTCTACTGATTTTAATGTCGAAGAGATTGTTGAATTGGTTAAGTTTTGTTTGACCTCAAACTTTTTTGTATTTAATAACTGCTTTTATAGTCAAATTTCTGGTACCGCTATGGGTTCCCCCCTCTCTGTTGTGATTGCTGAACTTGTAATGCAGAATATTGAAAATACTATTAATTCTGAACTTGGTCAGCGTATTCTTTTTTGGAAAAGTTATGTCGACAATATTTTTTGATAGTGAAAGAAGCAGATTTAAATGATATTCTCACGATTTCTAACTCTATTGGTAACACTATTAAGTTTACTGTTGAAATTGAAAATAATGCTGAATTTTTCGACATTCTAATCCGCAGTCACACGACTGATATCTCTCAATCTGTCACCACTAATGTTTACAGAAAAACCTACATTCACTGGTCAATATACTAATTCCAATTCAATATGCCCTTTCAGCCGTAAAATAGCCGTTATTAAGAATTTAGTCTTCTGAGCAATAAAATATTGCAGTTCCAGTAATGATTTTGAAATAGAAAAACGTAAAATTTATCGCGATATGGTTAATAATAGCTATCCTATTGGTCTTGTTAAAAAATCTTTAAAAATACTTTAAATTTTGTAAATTCTACTCCCCCACCTTTTCAACGTAGTAAACCAAGTTCCTTTATCTGTATACCTTATTATAAGAACATTTCTGATAAAATTTCTGGCTTTCTAAAATCATTCAATATTGGGGCTTCTTTTAAACCAATTAATAAATTGAGTTCCTTTTTCAATAAGCATAAATTTCAATATGATATGTCCAAATTACTCGGTGTCGTTTATATTATTCCTTGTAAAGATTGCAATAGTGTTTATATTGTTGAAACAGGTAGATCATTGGAAATTTGCCAAAAAGAACATACTGGTGCTTTAAAGAAAGGTAATTTGAATACAAAAATTGTCTAGCATTCACTTCAAACGAATCACATTCCGCTTATTGCGAACGCCAGTATTTTGAAATCGAGTTGCAACAGCTACCACGGTAGATTGCTCCTTGAGGGTTGGTTCAGTGAATTGCGATCGGAGACTTTGAATGAAGCTCTTTCTGTCCATAGTGAATATTGTCTGTATTTAAAATAACTAACTTTAACTGTTCTTGATTTGTTCCGTCGTTTGCAATGCAATGGATATTTTTGTATTGATGATTCATCGCGTGTCACTTAGCGAAACGTTTACAAATTGTATTTTTAATTTTTTTAAGTATATTTTTTTAAATTATTTTTTAACTGTGCTCAAGTCTGTCTTAATTTATTTTATTTGATGTTTTAATGGTTTTTAAATTCCGACGTTAAATGTATATATACTGAAAGTCATCCAAAGTATTGTCTCCTTTGCTAAATTCAGTTAAATCAAAATACATAGGGGCCATAAAACAGTTGTGTTAACATCTTCGTCATAAAGTGTAAAACTTGAAATGAAACAACAACATAAAAAAAAACCCCGACAAATTTTAAGCTGTTGCAGCACAAAAGCAATTGGAACAACAAGTTTTAAAAAATAGGCGTAATGCAATTGGAAAGGAAATAATGGAAGGGAAGAACTACAAACATAATGTAGAGAAAATTTCTGTTGTAAAAAAAAATGTATAATAATTCAGAATCTAAAAAGAAAAATCAAGAAAATGATGACTGGTTTTGCCAAATTGTAAGAAAAATAAAATAGCAGAAATGATTCATTGTTTAGATTGCCAAATACGATTCCATGTTGTGTGAGCTGGAATAAAAAAGGAATAAATGAAAATCGTGTGTAAGCTTTACATCACTCCTTACATGACAAGTAACTGGCAATTAGTTCCATAATTTCTATTCTTAATTACTGATAACTTTGATTTATATTTTGAATACATTTTGATTTAAAACAATTATTCTTATTTTGAGATATTCGATTTCACTATACACTGTGAAAATCTGTAGTTTTTGCTGCATAGTCACTCCACAACTTTTATAGAAAACGATTGCTCGACGATATTATGGAGCATTCTCATTGGTCAAAATAGAGATATTCTATAAAAAGCAGTGGTGTGACTATGCAACAAAATTTGCAGATTTTTAACAATGATTTCATTGCTGTTATTTTGTCTGATTATTTCATTAATCGCAAACTTTGCTTTAAATAAAATTATTTATATTCCCTAGTCATTAAGGTGTCTTGTACCTTTTAAACGCGTCAAAAATAAACGAAAAACTTCAAAGTTTGAATTAGTCTACTTTTAAAGCCTTTTTATGTATAAACATGAAATTTTGGATATTGATTAAACAGATTGTGCTTTGTAATATGATACCATTAGAATTTTATTAACCCTTTATAGAATTTATGTATTGTTGAAATCAAAATAGATCTTTTTTTACCCTATAAGTCATTGCGTGCATGATATCTTGAGAAAGTATTATTGGATTGGCATGAAATTTGGTAAATATACCAACCATATATGTGTGTTTAAAATGATCTACTCTTAGGCTAAAATTATTTCATTAACTATATAAAAAAAAATATTTTCGTAAAAAAAAATAAAAAATTTGTATTTTTAATGAATAAAAATAGTCATAACTAAAAATATTATCATTGGAAATACTTAAAAGTAGATCATTTTAAACACACGTACTTGTTTAGTATATTTACCAAATTTTATGACATTCCATACATACTGTCTTAAGATATCATGCGCGCAATGACTTATGTGGTAAATAAAGGAGCTATTTTGATTTCAACAATACACAAATTCTGTAAAGGGTTAATAAATTTCTGTTGATAGTATATTACAAAGCACAATCTGTTTAATCAATATCCAAAATTTCATGTTTATACATAAAAATGTTTTGAAGATAGACTAATTCAAACTTTGAAGTTTTTTGTTAAATTCCCTCGCGTTTAAAAGGTACAAGATCCCTTAAGACAAACTGATATTGAATGGTCCATTTAGGAGACTGGGAGTTCAACTTAGACGACCAGTTGCTGAATTTGGACCACTTTTGACAAATTTTTCAAATTAAAATAAAATCTAAATTTTGAAAAAGAAATTGATCTAAAGATTTATTTAGTTAGTAGATGATTTGGTTGACACCGTGTAGTGATTTTCTTGCAAATATTCCAAAAATTAAGTGTGTTATATCTGAAGTTATGTGAAGTGGTCTAAATTCGGCTACTCTCCCCTATATATATGCCTTTACTTTTTGATAAATATGTATTTAAAATGGATGCATCGTTATATGTTATACATATTTTTTATATAAAAAATAAGATATGAATTACACTGTGTAATGTTGTGAATCCTTTTTTATTTATTTCCTTTTCAACAGAATTTTCGCTAGAACCTCCGAATCACGTCCATATCATTGAAAATTCTAATAATATATTATAACCAAGATATGTTTCAAAGTTTTGTATATTTACGTCCTTTAAATAATTTGAATTATTTTTTATGACATTTAAGCATTATTGATAGATTGTTGAATCGTTTAACATTTACACGGTGTCCTGGGGTGCATCTGAATGGCTTTAGCATGTATTATCGCACAGATGCTGTCCGAGACCCCGTTAAAAATTAATTGAAAACATAATTTAAAAATTTATTTCCGACTAGAAATCGTCACATGATGTAATCCTAAAATTTTTGTCATTAAATGAAGCGAAGATCAATATTCTAATATAATGGTAAATATTTTTAATGACAAAAATGTCTCAACGTTGAAAGAATTCCTTCTAAAAGCAAACAACATTAGCAGTGATTGTTTGAAACGTTCCTGAATGTAACTCCGAACATAGTATTTTAGAAATTCTGGACTTTTATTCAATTTGGTATCATATAATTTCTATTTTTATGCTTTAGATTAAAACATAAATACATACATTAAGTTTTTGTAAATAATAAAATCGAATTAACAAAAACCATTCTTACGGCATTATACATAACATAATACAACCGAAACACATAGATATCGAAATACAAATGGGAACTACTCAGAAGCCTGTTTATGACAAATAAAAATTCATTGTAATTTATATCTGACAGTGATTTTGATTTTTTTCGTACCATTAACGTAGCAATTTTTGAAAGGAATGGTAATTCAATAAATTCAATGTAATTTTTCTTCCGATAAAAATATTTTTATAAGAATTGCACCCTGAAATCATATTGCATGTAACAAGAAAAATCCTGCTAATAAAATGCGGATTACCTACTATATTTACTATATTCTGTTTTATTTTCCATGCTTTGTATTATTTAGAAAAGTTGCTTCTAGATTTCTAGATCAATGAAGAGTGAAATTAAAAAGAAAACCAATGAAAGACGAATTTCTTTAGCGTTAAATCTTTCAGCCACCGGGATTATTACTGTAACGCTTTTCTCAAACTTTCAGTCAGGTAGAAAGTGCTGAGTGGATATCTTTGTATTCCGTAACGCTTAATATCACTGTCTATGTAGTAAAAGTATAAAAATAATAATGTTCTATTGTAGTAGTACAAATAAGAAATCGATAACTGGGAAACAATTGATTTTTAATACTCACTGAATAGATAGGATATTTTCTCGAATGTTCTTTCGAATTTTTCATATTTCTTCTATATTATTTTATAATGAATATTGATATAATCTATCACATGTCGTCATCGATACTTTCTGTTCTGAGATTGGTAAATTAAATTATATTAAGCAATTTATTTATCTAAAAGATACTGTATTATGAAAAAAGCCAAAAATAATAACTCGAAGTATATGTATTTTCTCTAGAAAAAAGCAAGTCAATCAGCCATTCGTAAAAAAAAGATAATACTGATTTATTCTAGAGATGTGTTATACCACAATATTATTTAG
Organism: Maratus speciosus; assembly: GCA_963932465.1. Lineage (NCBI taxonomy): Eukaryota > Metazoa > Arthropoda > Arachnida > Araneae > Salticidae > Maratus > Maratus speciosus. The sequence goes on along the minus strand of OZ010788.1, from coordinate 372,150,682 downwards.
TGATGATTTTTTTCTCGAAAATAATTCTTTATTAGAAAATATATTTTAATAATTTATTCAAGTATTTTCTATTACAATTTGAAAGGTTTTGAGATGAATTTTATTACCCTCCCCCCGTACGGTATGCTATTTCTTTCTCCCAGCTTATTTTGTGTAGTCTCCAAAAAATAACGTTACCTTACAGAAGCCAGCCGTAAAACAAAGCAGTACGATTAAATACTCTATGGCAATTTTTTAAACTTTTAAGCATCGCACATTTTCGAATTTTATACCATCGTATTCGAAAAATTAAATGTACTTTTAGATGCAATTTGCTTGAAAACCGTATCTCCATTTATTTTTTAAATATTATTTTTTTGTAGTTTTTAGAGCCATTTGTTTAATATTGGCAAGGGAAGTACTCCATTTCTGTACAAAGTAAAGGAAAAAAAGTTCTAAAATAGTAATTATATATTTTTGTTGCCATTTTCTCATAACATCCTAAAAAATGTAATTAAAATACATGCTATTTTGAAAAAAATATAAACGAATAGTTTCTCTGAAAACAATGGAGCTATCATAAACTGTATTTAATTTTAAGTATCTATGAATCATTAGATAGCTGGGTCGTAAAAAGTTAGATCTCTGATTTTCTTGTCAGAATGGGAAAAAAATGGTTATAATATATATATATATAGATATTTTTTAATTATGGTCATTTTTCCCCCATTCTGACTAGAAAATCAGAGTTCTAACTTTTTACGGCTGCTCTTTCATCTTCACCTAACACTTCATTTATAATGGCTGTTTCATAATAATAGAAGCCATCACTCAATCAGAAGAAAATGAAGTAACGGAAATGCCGGAGGCGACACTAAATTCTGGAAAAGCAGGATCCTGTTCTCTAGCATTTATCATAGAGTATTATTATTTTGTCTTAACAATTACTTTTGTTGCGATCTACATATAGTAATGATAGTATATGTCTATTCATTTCTTATTATAACCTAATTTATGTTCTGGCATTTAGTGATAATAATAATAATAATAATAATAATAATAATAATAATAAAAGTTTGCTTAATTCCCTTTGCCCTGTTGGCGATCCCTTTATTAATTTATTTTTGTTTTTTCTTTGTGATTTTTATTCTTTTGTTTTCATGAGTTCAAAACATATATAGGAGATACAAGGGACGTTTGAACATAGGGGATGCTTAATCCACCCATCAATTTTCATATTTAACAGAGTTTCAGAGTTTTATCAATAAGTTATGCTTAACCACGGCCAAACTCGATGAATGCTTGTTTCCGTTCCTTATACGGCCTTAATAATTCCCCTTAGTTTCGGAATCGTTAATGTTCTACTCTCACCGGCAGATGGCGTGAATGCCCACTGTAAATAGAGTCTGTCTATTGTAAAAAATGCTTATTAAATGTTACTTTTACACATGAAAATACGAAAAACCTCGCTCTATATGTGTTTAAAAAGATATATATTGTATGTATATTTTCTCTCGGCGTTCTTTATACTATAAATATGATAAATTGAAAGATTTAAAGATAAATAAACGCACTGCTTTAAGCAATTAAAAATATTTAATTAACACTCGACTGTATCTGCGAAAACAAAAATTATAAGTAAATTTTTACTTTTATTTCCCTTTAAATTCTTGATTATTTGAAACATTGAGAATTTTGGCCGAAAAATACACAGTAACAAATTTGTGTAATAATATTTATTAGTTTCAAAATATTAAGAAAATTAACCAAAACTTTTTCAAAAAACCAAACTGTACTCAAATCAGGATAACTTTTTTGAACATTTAATTATTTTTGCCACCATACTTCGGATGGAAAATATAGGTATATAAAGTTGATTGTAGACAATTGTTTCAATAATTTTAAACATTGGAGGCACAGAAGATGAAGTGTATTGGGAAATAGAAAAATAATAATTATTATGGATTTCTATTACGTTGATAAAAAAAAAATATTTTAAGGAAAATTGTAAAATAAATTCTGGACAGTCATTGTATAAAAAATATAATACTATTTTTTTTTTTTTTTTTGTCTACACAATATTCAGAGAATAAGCAAGTTCGTGAATATACAGCAATCAACTCATATTGAAATAATTATCTCAGTACAATGATAATTTTGCACGATTCTTGAGTGTTTAAAAGATATAGATGTAACGATACAATATGTACAACATATAAACGATTTTCAATAATTATGGCCATTATATGTGTTAATCTGAAATATAGAAGCACAGAAAAATAACAAACTTGCATATAAAATTAAATATGTTAACTCTGGACAGTCATTGTATTAAAGTAAATGATAAAGAAAATATATTTTCATGTTTCATAATATAAACAAAATTATAAAGCATTTTCGCCAACATCCGGCAATCAAATCATATCGATTTTTTTTTTCAAAACATGGATATTTACGCGATTCTTAATTATTTAGAAAATATATATATGTGTACATTGCGAAAATTTTTCAGCAAATTTAAACATTGCGGGTGGTGATCAGGAAATACAGGGAAACAAAATAAACTAGAAAACAGGAATTCTGCTTTTTCAGAATTTAGTGTCGTTCCCGATGAAAAAAAAATATATGTATATATAAATTGTACAAAACATAATTCCATTTTAAGATTTACAGCACATGATTTTATTTTATGTAAAATGACTTCATTCGCATCCGCTTAAGAATTCCACATATACGATCCACTGTTAAATATCTACAATAAAGTAGGCATAGGACGTCACTATCGCGAAATAATACACAAATGCAGCAAAAAAAGCCGTCATTCATTTATTTGTAACATTAAAATAGATACTTAAATTTAAATATAGTTATTAGCTCCCTGTTTCAACAGAAATCATTCGTTTATATTTTTTCAAAATAGCATATATTTTAATTACATTTTCTTTCGGTTGTTATGAAAAAATGGCAACAAAAATATATAATTTATATTTTACAACTATTGTTCCTTTACTTTCTTGCAGAAATGGAGTACTTCCGTTGCCAATATAAAGCAAATGGCTCCAAAAACTACAAAAAAATTAATATTTCAAAAATAAATGGAGTTGCAGTTTTCAAACAAATAGCATTTAGAAGCACATTTTCCAATACGAGGTGGTATAAAAATTGAAAATGTGCGATGCTTAGAAGTTTTAAAAATTGCTGTAGATTATTTAATCTTACTGCTTTGTTTACATCTAGCTTCTGTAAGGTAACGTTATTTTTTGAAGACGACAAAAAATAAGCCGAGAAAAAGAAGTAGCATACCGTACGGCTAATAAATGTAATCAAACATATTTTACGTAAACAGGAACAACAAAAAAATATATTCTTCAGTTTTTTTTTTTTTTTTTTTTTTATTTTTAGCAGATAGTCCAACATTTTCATATTACCGGCGGCTGTTGTAGCAGCTTGACGAATCCATAAGGAATGTAAAGGGAAAGCTACTCAGATAGAATTTCTCCGTGAAATTGTTTCATCTCTGATAAAAGTAGAACAGAAAATAGAGGAACATCCCTGTTTGGGTCCTTTTGGATTTCTGTCAAATGACTCACGTTTTGATAGCGTGAACCATTTTCTAGAAAATGCTCGAAAACTATCTAGGTGTAAAACATGTCAAAAAAGCACTCGAGTTTCCTGAAAAAAGGGAAATGTAAAGCTGCATAATAATTTTTCAGTCGTATTTCATGTTACATATAGAGAAAAGATAATGCAATGATGAAAAATAAAGAGATCTATAATGAAAATGCTTATGAACAGGTAAATTGATTCTTTTTATTTTATTATAAACGTAAATGTTTATAATATTTGTGCATGTAACTTATCTGAATTTTTCATGAAATGCCTGTTTCAGAATGATATAGACCTTTTTATTTCTAAATAATTGAAAAAAAACTGTTATAAGTACATGGAGGCAAAAGTGTATTTTTGTAAAAAAAAAAAAAATATCCCCAAAAAGGGAAATGTAAAGCTGCATAATAATTGTTCAGTCGTATTTCATGTTACATATAGAGAAAAGATAATGCAATGATGAAGAATAAAGAGATCTATAATGAAAATGCTTATGAACAGGTAAATTGATTCTTTTTATTTTATTATAAACGTAGATGTTTATTATATTTGTGCATGTAACTTATCTGAATTTTTCATGAAATGCCTGTTTCAGAATAATATAGACCTTTTTATTTCTAAATAATTGAAAAAAAACTGTAATAAGTACATGGAGGCAAAAGTGTATTTTTGTAAAAAAAAAAAAAAAAAAAATATATCCCCATTAAGCGCCATTGTTGCCATTTCGGTGACATACTGGTTTTCATAAATAATCAAGTTATTTTGATTTTTTTAGAAGTACTTTATGACATCCTGGTCATTAAGAAAAAAATAATGATTTCATAAAAATCGTTTAATATACATATAGCGGCGCTTAAAAGGTTAATGATACTCCAAATATATTGAAATTGATAAGCATCCATGAGGTGTACTACAAACTACTTTCTATAGAACATGGAGTAAGAATTATTTATACTTATCTTGCAGCAGCGCTTAACAAAATGTATTGCATTATCATTTTAAATATACACTGGTGGACAAAACTTAAGGACCAAGAAGAAATATACACGTAAATGAGAATCAACGTGAGAATGTGGATCTAGAATCAAACAATAGTATTCACGTTATGTTATGCAGGATTTAATATAAAATATTTGTTGGAATGATGTATACAGGGTATTACCAGACGATCTTTCTCTGAAACGTGAATATTGTCCGAAAACATAACCTTATAAAAGGGCTAAATACTCATAATTAACAATCGTCAGTGCCATATCAATAAGGGATGTAGCCACTGTGTAATGCGAAACAATTTTCAACACACCGTCGCATACTCAGAACAACATTATTCTTTAGCTGTTGAGGCAAGTTGCCTAATTCCTCCTTCACCGCACTGATGAGGGTTTCCTTGTTTGTCGGATGGAACTGTCGAGCAGAGTTACGTCTCCCCAAGGCATCCCATACATTTTCAATGGAATTCAGGTCAGAGGAACGTGCTGGGCAGTTTCTGCGATGCATATCTTTGGCCTCAAGACAATCTTGTACAGACTGTGTGCGATGAAAAGTTGCGTTATCGTTCATAAAACGAAATTTTTCGCCGACAGCACCTCGAAAAAGTCGAACATGTGGATTGTGGAACATGTGGAACATGTGACGTCTTCAATGTACCGTCTACCGGTCATGAACCCTTGGTGAAGCTCATAGAGATCCATGCGGTCATTGAACATGATGCCTGCCCACACCATGATACTTGAAGTCGCATATCGAACTCTTTCTGGAATAATTTCAGTAAGCACTACCAACCTCGCGCCATACCCGTTTACGTCTACAATCACACGATGGACTGAATCTACTCTCATGTGAGAAGAGCACAGTAGACCAGACCTAATCAGTCCAATTGCGATGCATACGGCACCACTGTAAACGGGCGCTACGTCGGCGTCTCGAAAGTGAGACACACACAACAGGTCTTCAGGCATATAGTGCACTCTTTTCGAAACGTTTTGCAACAGTTTCCTGCGATATTTTAGTTCATGTGGCAACACAAAGTTGATTTGCTTATTGACCAGCTGTGCTGCGTAGGTTTCTTTTGCGGAAATAACAATATAACGAACTTCATGGCACGTCGTATAGCTAGGACGACCTCTTCCCTAGCGCCTAGTACATATTCCACACTTTTTTAATGCCGCCCATACCCTAGAAACAATACTGTGAACGATGTTAAATTCACTGGCAATATATCTCATTTTGCGTCCTTCTTCCAACTTTCCGATTATTCTACCACGAGCAATATCATCTGAATGATGCCTCAAAGTCATGTTCAAAATTTCAATATTCAAGCTTCCCTCCATTTCCTTCAATTTTTATATCTAATGACAACTCACAGCACACTCTGAGTCCCTAAAATCTCTTATGTCTGTTGTCACGCGATTGACAAAAGCGTAAGTACAAAATTTGCATAAGTTTCACAAAACAGAGTACATCCCGCAATCGTGCAAATTTACACGTGCTGTTACGAATCTATATCTAACTGTAATCGTTGAAAATAACAATGGTCCGTAAGTTTTGTCCACCACATTGTTAAAAATCTGCAGTATTCTGTCCAGCCATTCGACCGTTTTCTAATAAAACGGTTTCATAACCGTAATTTAACGGTATTCTGACCATAAAATGGCCAATAATATAGTCAGAATAGTTTTAAATTACGGTTGTGTAACCATTTTCGATGAAAACTGTCAAATGACTGGACAGAATGCTGCAAATTTTTAACAGTGCAGTGCATATATGTGGTGATTTGGTAGGTTCTGGGTAGATGGGTGCATCACCGAATAAATAATCCGTCATTCGGATGCCGTCATCTGTAGAAAATAACACAGTTGAACATTATATGCAGTCGTAGACTATGTTATAGTGACAAGCAACGATCACTAATGAACAGCTTAACAATCGAAAATAGCAGAGGGGTAGCCATGGATCATAGTAAGTATTACTCCAAGAGAATTTGAAGACATCATGAAACGTAAATATTTTTTTATTAATAACAGAGCATCTTAATAATTTCTATGATAATCGGCAAAAACGCCTTACAACATAGCACGCAAAATGAATGAATTAGAAAAAGACGATCGCCCTTAGACGATTGTATAGATTCAATCGGGAGAGAGGTCGATGCTTAAATGAAAAGAATTCCAGTTTTAAGATCAGAAGAAATAGATCAATAGAAATTCTCTTATTATTATTTTCCAACCTATATTAATATATATATATATATATATCCGTGTCAGAATTTGTACTTTTGAAATTAAGTCACATTTTTGTACCAGTTTCTATTACCTTATGTTTTATCAACAAAAATTCCTGCTTTAACATTAGAACGCACGGATATTTTACTCAAGTTTCATAAAAATATTTGACACCAGAATTTTTATTGAAAATTATTAGATTGATTTATTTAACGTAAATCTGCGTGGTTTAATTTTAACTTATTTTATGAAAAAATTTCTGGTTCCAGTTGACATTTAATCATATGGTGGCAATCAAATCGACTCCTTCCGGGCGTTCTTGTGTTAAATTTGCTTATTTTGTTTAAACATCATACACCATGTGGCATGATATTTAAAAAGTATGGACATAGGACATTTGTGTAGGAATATATTCAACTACAAATGTTACATCGTACTGCAATTTCATAAGAATTACAACCTTTTTCCTTTTTGTTTAAATGCGTATTTTTCGTTTATCTTTTCGTTTTGTTCTGTCTTGTTGCAATTTAAAAATAATACTCTAAATTTTTAGTGCTTAATATTTTTCAAAGCACTTAGGTAAAATAATTTCATACGTTTTCAAGTCTTTTAAATTTATGTAATATCTGTTTCCACGTAGCTGATTGATTTCTATGAAATACGTTTCAGTATCATTCAAATTACCAATAGTATTTACGGCATACATTAACACTAGAACTGCCGGCTATTTTACTCAATTTTTATAAAAAAGGGTTTCCCACCAGAAATTTTTTTTAAAACTATGTAACTTCATTAATTACCCTATTTTTGCATTTCATACATATAACAAATCTTATGAAAAATTTCTGGGTCGAAACGACTAATATCAATTTTGGCAGCTGTCAAAATGACCCCTAACGGCGCTTTTAGTGTTAAAGTGGATATTTCAATTTGATTTTCATTTTGCCCATCGCATGTTCCGCTTAAAGTATTGGAAATCCTCATTTCTCATTGATAGAGTTGCAACATACGACTTATTGTTGTAACTGGACTACCTTTGTTTCAAATTTATATTTATCGTAGGCATCTGTATATTTTTCAGATAAGAAATTTTACATTAAAAATGGACCTGCTGTTTCATTGAATTTTTCGGTTTTCCTTATTCTTAGACTGTATTTTTACAAACTGCATTAAAAATGCTTGTAATCTTGTGTTTACCATAAATAAAAATTTCGGTGTTGCCAAAGTCTCAGATTTGCAAACAATGGGAAAAGCACACCTGTGACTTAAAGTATCGATAGATACAGCTGCATGACAGTTTTGTACATATTACTGTCTATAAGCGCGAATTGATTTTAGAGCATTTTAAAATGTGTTCTATATTTCCCAGGAGATCCATGTATAACATAATAAGTTATACTGTTTAAAAATAAACAGTTTCATAATGATTAACGATTCTGTTACACATAAATTGTATTTCCTAATCGATGCCTGTGGCATGAAGTTTCTGACTTGTTCGTTAAGGAAAAAAAAAAAAACGTTATTGAACACGTTTCTTGCAATGGGAAATAAAAATAAGCTCTTTAATAAAAAGGTGCGTTTTCAGAACAAATTTTTATTAACGTATTAACGTTAGCTGAGAGAAAATAATTCATTGGCAATTTTATAAAGGTGAAAGTGATATGACAAAGTGTCATGTGAAAATGTATAAAAATAACTGTCGGAGGAATAACATAAAAACTTAGTAGTTAAAACAAAATGGAATTACTTTTAAAAGTGACCTTAGCTTAACTTATGCCATTGGTACGTCATACGACACAGTCTCATGTTTTTGTAGTTATGTCCTTTAATGTTTTTACAATCCATTTGGCATTTCTTTCTCCCTTTTTCACCATGAGCATGAAGTACATACGTATGTGATATAGGAATGTCAGTGCTAATAAGTATCTTTCATTCCGACATTGTAAGGTTGGTTCAAATGTACTAAAAAAACAGGAATTGTACCGTCTAGGCCATTACAAGCTTTATCTATAAAACTATGAGTATTGATATGGTACACATTTATTAAAATTTACTCATATGTTAATTGTCTTATATAATATACAAATTTGTAAAATATTTTAAAGAATATTCTATAGTTATATACAGTATATTATTGAAAACATCAAAATATATAGAGAGTAACTTTGGGCCTGGGAATCCATTAAGCGTTTTTTATTATTTCGTAAAGTGATCTTTGATTTAGATTTCGCACATTTAATCGGTAGAAATTGCTTTTACAAATCAAAATAATATTGTCTATCTGTTGAATATAACAATAGTACAATGAAAGAACCATCACGTACAACATTTTTTTTTAGAAATATATGTTTCCATTACTATTTATGGTTATAGAAGTTCTTAATAAAATAATCCCAAAATTCATTTAATATGAACTTATAGGCATACATATACATCAATGTACTGATACATTTATTGTAGTATGACAAAAGAAATGCCTTCAGATAATAAATGGATGCAATTTCATCTTTTCATTTATTAAATAATTTTTAGAAAAGAAGCGTAGAATGCATCAAATTAAAACTATACTGTATGCCGTTTCTTTTGTCTTTTGATATATAATGTAACATTTGACAAGACGTAAATAGAAGTCTTTGTTGGATATTTCTGACATTAATTGATAACAACTATTAATAGAGCGCTCTCGATTTATAATAGTACTTATCACAGTCCATTAGTAGAAACATTAATTTTGATTTGCTGCATTGTGTTTATATTTTATTATTTATTAGATACCTCCAAAAATAAAATTACGTAATTTATATCGTAAAAAAGAACACTAAATTTGCTAGATTTAGGAAAGTGTTTTAGACGTGCAAAAATGCACATTCTCTGCAAATTTTGCATTAAATTATTGTATGAAATTGTAAATAGTACTAATCATAATTAGTAATATTTATTAACTAATGTTAGAATCTTTGTTTAGGGTTCGTTGACATAAAAAATGTATGACAAACTTATATATATTTTTAATACTAACACCTAATTTTGACATTGCATGTGATTTTTTTGTAACAGAAACCTTCATTTATCAAACATGTAGTCATTTGGTGAAGCAGTTTAGACTAAGCAGGTGTAATTTTTAACACCTCATAAATTAAATTAATCTGTTGTGAAAAGGCTTGAAATATGGTTTACGGTACTAAAACGGATATTGGCGAAATGAGCTCGATTCAAATATTTAAATATTTTAAAACTAGTTTATCGTAGCGTAAACAGGATTAACAAGTTTTTCCTAGGCCAAACTAGCTTATCCTGACGCACATAGAATAAACTAGTTTTTCGTAGGTCAAACTAGTTTGGCCTAACTCACATAGGATAAAATAGTTTTGCCTCTTATTTGTTGATCTGATCTAGTTTAGCCTAGGCCAATCTAGTTTATCCTAGGCCAATTCAATTTGGTGTGCTTTTATTGATCTCAACGACCGCCCGGCGCCACCTTTCTAGTTTATCCTAGGTCAATTCAATTTGGCGTGCTTTATTGATCCAAACTACTTGCCCGTCGGATTTTTCAAGAAAACTCGCGTTTTGGGCACTTGCTTGGCAAGTTAGCAAAATTAAGAAAGTGTTGTACCCAGCTATTGAAAATTTAATAGGAGTTTTAAATTAGATCTTTTTCTCCAAAATAAAATAAAGGATTTAAGTAAACTTCAAAATTAAAGAATTTTATACATTAAAATTTGTGAAAAAATAAGAAAAGTACAGAGCGGGGTCGGGGTTGGGGGATGTATAAGACCATTGCTTTTTCATTTAAAGCAACATCAGGGTAATAATTATTCCACATTTATTTATTTATTTTTAATGGTAGTTAACCCCATGGGGACGAGCGTCTTTTACAGAATTTTTAATCTTTAATCACCGGTTTTTTAAAACAGGATTTTTTGCCTAATTGAATCGAGAAAAAATGACCGGATTAAATAAGGCAAAATTTACAATAACATTTTACTGGTCAGAATATTCCCCGATTGTGAGCACCTTACGCGGCACGAATACTGGTCGCTCGTCCCCAAAGAGTTAAAGATTTTAAACTGTGTGCTGGAGAAACAAAAATTAAGGTAAGAAGTTATCATAAAATTTTGGTGAGGAATAATTTTGAGGATTGATTAATTTTATGTATTAGTATTTCAAAGTAAAAAATGAAACAACTAGGGCAAAATAAAACAAAAACCGGCAGGATTAAAAAAAATAAAACATATGTTTTTTTTTTTTTTTTTCTTTATTTTGTAATTTTGTAATTCTGTGTGCTGGTAGAGGGCGGGAGCTGATTTTTATTGAATAAAAATTTAAATAGTAATGATAAATGTGTAAGGACATTGAAATGTTATCGTAATTCATTTAAATACGTGCTTCAACTCCCGCTTAATTTAATTGAAAATGTTTTAACTGCGAATGGTTTAATTGCAGCATACTAATAAAATATATTATTTGCAATTGGACCTAATTGCAACTGAATTCAATTGAAATTTAATTAGTTGCCAGCTTGTTATTAATCTTTAATTGCAATTAAATCAAATACACTTATTTTAAAAAAATAGTTTAATATTTGAAAAATATATATATATATAATTGATTGTTGCTCATAACTGCACAATTATGGTGCTTATAATAAAAATTTAAATTAAATCATTATTATTAGCAATAATAATATTTTTCAGAATTCAATTGTGCTGTAAATAAAATCAGCCAATTAATAGAATAACGTTTATTATAAGGAAATTGTCTTTTTTTTTTTTTTTTTTTTTTTTTTTTTTTTTTTTTTTTTTTGTAAAAAATAAGTTATTAAATTTTTTCAAACTTTAGGAATTAGTGAAAAAGAGATTATTACCAAATTGAAAAAAAAAGTAAAACTCCTTTATTTTTTGTTGTATTAGAGTAATTCGGGTATTTATGCCGCACATTTATTTATATTTATGTATTAAGTCCCATAGTGAACATAAAATAAAATCATGCCACGCTTGTAATAAGAACACAATGAAATCTACTTATCTATATTATAAAGGACAAACATATCTGTGCGTAACGCATACGTCATTTTGAGAATGGCAGCATTTTGAAATTTGAAATAAAATTTTGGTTTTGAAATTTTCTCTACAGCAATTTTTTAAACTTCTAAACACCGCACATTTTACATTTTTACACCGTCGTATAAGGAAAAAAATGATCTTTTAGATGGAATTTCTTTGAAAGCTTTATCTCAATTTATTTTTGAGATATTAATTTTTTTGTAGTTTTTAATACCATTTTTCTTATCGTGGCAACAAAATTTATATTATAAAGGACAAACATATCTGTGCGTAACGCAAACGTCATTTTGCGAATGGCAACACTTTGAAATTTGAATTAAAATTTTGGTTTTGCAGTTTTCTCTACAGCAATTTTTTAAACTTCTAAACACCGCACATTTTAAATTTTTACACCATCATATAAGGAAAAAAATGCTCTTTTAGATGGAATTTGTTTGAAAGCTGTATCTCAATTTATTTTTGAGATATAAATTTTTTTGTAGTTTTTAATACCATTTTTCTTATTGTGGCAACAAAAGTACCCCATTTCTATTCAGAGTAAACGGAAAATAGTCGAAAGTAGGATATATTGTATCTTTTTGTTGCCATTTTCTCATAAAACCTGAAAACATTTTGAAATTAAAATATGGGTTATATCAAGAATATTGTCTGTTATGCCGTGATAATGACGTCATATGCATACTTTTCTATAGACGAAGTTTAAGACTGTATTGTAAAAGTGCATTGCTTTAGCGGATGTTAATGACGTCATTTTATAAAAAAGCGTGTATTTTAATTCTTAAAACTGAATTACGTTTTGTAGAAGTGCGTCATTTCCACAGCCCAGCTGCTTTGAAATTCTGCTCAGGTGAAAATGCTTCACTTTTGAAAATAATGTAATCGAAATTACACACTGATAAAACGCAATATTTTACAAAAAATTAAGAGGTTACATGAAAATAATGGCGATTTATATTACAGAAATTGACGGTTCTCGCGTGGATGGATTTGCTTCGCCGAGTTAGACAAGCAAACAAATAATTCGTGGTTTAAAATAGTATGTTCCTGAAGTTTTTGTCCAAAATTCTCTCGAATAATGAAATTTTAATGTTATTCTTTAAGACATTCTATTATAATTTTATAAAAAAAACAAAATGTGCTTAATTTATTTTTTGCTAATTTTATATGATCTATATATTTAAAACACAAGTGTGTTTTTTAGTCATCTGCCCTGATCTTTCTGCTGAACCAATTTTACTAATATATATATTTTTTAAACGGAAGCTCTTCATTTGTAGATGTGATCGCACTATCTGTTTTTTTTTTTAAATAGCCCCACTTTCATATTTTAATTTTAAAAGCATTTTATGAAAATTCTTCAAAATTGTGAAAATTAAATAGCTTTCATTATTGCAGACAAGAGAGAAACAATGAGGCATTTGTATCTTTATTCATGCTATTTTCTGATAAAAATGCAAAATTGTTGATAAAAATTTTTGTATAGGGTTTAGTGGCGCAAAATCCCATTAGGAGCAGAATATTATATTAGGGGCACAATAACGGTAAATGACATACTGCTTTTGAAAACACGTATTTGTCCTCAAAAAATTTCTAGATTATTTTCCCTTCTGCATGTGTACTGATACTATGTATCAGACTCTAGGCAAAATGGTTATTTACGTGAAAATGAAGTCATATTTAAAAGAAAACGATCATTTTCTTAGATAAAACTAAGCATTTTAGCATAAATGCGTCTAAAACACATAAATTACGGAAATGTTTACTCTCCGGGATTGAGATTAGAAACTCAGGTAAAGAGTGCGTCTGTTCACATAAAAGATGTTGTTGACAACCGTGAGTTCAAGTTTTGAGTTAAAATGATTTTTAAATGATCAAACAAAATACAAATTAAAAAAAATATATGAATATGGATATGAGAAGTGCGTATGCAAATTTTGAGGTGAAAATTGCTGTTTTTCATTCCGGATTACCAAGCATAAGAGCCTCAATCGATAACCACATCCTAATAACTGATCTTTATTATATTTGACTGATTAAGTATCTATATTATAAAGAACAAGTGTATCTGTGCGTAACGCTGACGTCATTTTGCGAATGGCAACACTTCACGATAATATTTCGGTCTTAAACTTTTCGTTACTGCAATTTTTTTAATCTCCTGACCATCGAACATTTTCAATTTTCGTCGCATAGCGAAAATATTTACTTTCAAATGCAATGTTTAAAAACTGCATCTTAATTGACTGCTGCATTATATTTTCTAACATAATTTTGCAGCATGATTTTTTTAAAAGTTTATCTTATCACGTGCCGGTTTCAAACATAATAATAAACATTTTGCACATAAAGCAACAAACATTTTTCAGCTTCGGACTATTTTTGCATAACAAAATTAATACTTCCTTTATAAACAAACAAAACAATAATATAAAAAAACACCAATGTAACATATTTGTGAAAGACAAATTAACGAAATTAATACTTCTTTTATAAACAAATAAAAGCATAATATTGAAAAAAAAAACACAAATCTAACATATTTGTAATGGTACAATTTAAATTTTTAGATCACCAAATGGGATTTTTTTTTCAAATGGGATTTGTTTGCAAAGTTCATCTCAGTTTACTGATTGTCTATGGTTTTAAAAACAATTTTAAAGCGTGAAATATTTTTTTAATTATCTATATCGCGCGGAGCTCGATTACGAAAGATTAATCCAATTGCCCTTAAAACAAAATAAAGAGTTCATCGTTTTCTTACGGCTAATATCCATTAAAAAACTTTCCTATAAATAATTAAATAAAATAATATAAATGAAACACAAATGTAACAGGCATAAGCTCTGAAATTATCTGAATATAAAAGAAAGCCGTAAAGGAATCTTGGTCAAATAACTCTAAGCATGCAGCTAATAACAAAACTTTTGATAACTTTAAAATAACTTTTGATAAATTTCAAAAATTTATTTGATTGTATAATTCGTATTTACCATATGAAAAATGCTTTTTTAATGTAAGTGGGCAATCTTAAAAAAATATTGCATATAAAACAATTATTAGTTTTCAATTAAAAAAATGTGTTCACCTATATTCTTTAACCCGGGAAGTTTTGGTACGATCCCCTAGTATATATAAAATCCAAACGGAAATTTCATTCCGAACATCTATATTTCGAGTTCTACTGCATGGCTTTTGACGGAACTTACACTGTTAAATAGATATCGTTTCAGGGAAGGTTTTAAGCTATAACACATTGCTCTACCTAGATTAGTTATAGAATTATGACAGAAAGATCTGTTATTTTGGACGATAAGGTTACCATTTTATTTCTTGGCGAATTTCATCGTTGATAAAAAAATTGAAACGGCTCGAAAAATAAAAGAAAACAATTGTTACTAATTTTATTTAAAAAAAGGAGAAAAAGAAAAAAAGAAATCAGTTTTAACCCGAGAGTAGTCGCGACATTTTTTTAGAACGTTAGTAGTCGCGTTCGGTCCATTTGCCGCCGTTACCAGCAGGCCGAAAACGAAGGGGAAACTTGCCGGTGTTATCAGATGATCGAAAACGGATAACGTAGGGTGAAAATATTGACTGAACTTTAAAAGATTACAGCAATTATTCATTTTACAACATTTTACAGCAATTATTTATTTCACAACCTTTTACAGCAATTATTTATTTCGCTTAAGTATATATTCAGTTGGCATCTAGATAAGCGTTTTTAATAACTCTTTCTTCGTTTTGCATTTAAAAGTAAATAGTAAATGATTTGATTGAATTTCTGATGTTACTATGAATCAATAATTAGTAGGAAAACATTTACGAATATGAATCTAAATTCGTGATAGTGGTTTTTTATTTATTTATTTATTTTATTTTTATTTATTTTTTTTTTTTGGAATGACATAATCAGAGTCAGGTAGATTTTTATGATACTCCGGCACTCTATATCCATTTAATAAAATAAAATAAATAAATTTAGCATCAATATATTACACTGACATTAAATTGAACAATTAAACTGAAAATAAAAATGGAACCTATGACATGCAACACAAAAACCAAACACAATACCACTAATTTACCAGCATATTATATATATATATATATATATATATATATAATAAAGAAAAAGGTAAAAAATACTTAACTTCGAAATTATAAATGTAAATGTTGTAACTACGTTTTATTTATTTATTCTGTGGGATGTCTGTGTGTGTATGAGGGGGTAGAGGAGGGGGGGGGTCTCCATTTGTAGTTTTTGTACTTATTTCAGGGTGGGAGCAGCGCCCTTGAATAAAAACTCTGGATACGAACTTCGCTTATATAAAGTAAATAATAAATAAGTTATTGAAATTATATATTTAATTTAAAAACATTTGCAATTGTAGATTTAAATCCTAAGATGGATAAATTATTTTAATTAATAGAACCCTTGAAAGGTTCATCTTAATAGGGATGCATTTTACAGCAACTATTTAATTAAAATAAATATTCAATTGTACATTTCATAATAAGGTATTAATATTATAATTTATTGTTTTATAATAACATTCATTAAAATAATAAAAACAATAAGAAAATTTCTCCGAAATTATAAATATGCAGCAATAATTTAATTTAAATGAATTTTCTCTCATATTCTGGAAAACATTATTCTGAAAAATAGTTTGAACAATTGACGAAGGACAATAAATTTAAATTTGTTAGATACCGCCACCAAGCCTCTAATGGATTTCAATAATAATAATTTAAAAAAAAAAACATTTTCTGCGGCATTGTTTAAAAAAAAAATGTGTTTTTACTTACAGTATAAAAATTTAAAAATAGATAAATTTTAGAAAAATACTTAAAATATTTTTTAAAATCATAGTATAAAAATTCACTGAATTATCCAAAAGAGATTTTTATTTCGTAATTTCTAACCTACATTATAAAATTCTCATTATTTTTCTTGTTGTACAAATAAATTATATGTATGTTCTTCACAGATAATCATACTACATTTCTGAGAAAATTGTTTTATCTTTCGAATTTGTTTTATTGTACAAAAACGATACTTTTCAGATTTTGCAGATACGGCAATTTTTTTACTGATTCCCACAAAATTCTCTTCTCTCTTTTTTAATGGTTTGGCAGTGTTATTGTCTGTTTTCTTTCATTTATATGTTCCGGTAATAAATGGAAAGCAAATTCTTTGAAATAATGATGATGAATTTCCCTTTTTCTCCATATTTAAACGATTGTCAATTTGAGAATTTATTCCCGCAATATTCCACAATGAAAAAAAAAATGTAAGTGACCATCCATCAGTTTTTTGTGCGAACTGACTTCACAATTAATATAATAAAACAATTTTAATTCACATTCCAAAAGTAAAAAAAGTATTCTATGAACGGGTAAAATACGGGTAAAAAAGCAGATAGAAAGAAAGACGAAATAACAGCAGGTAGAGAGTCCGGACTTCGAAGAAACTTCCCCCCACAGATTTCGCGGAAATGGGAAAGGATGAACACGAGGGGGAAAAATTCAACTAACGCAAGTGGTCGCAACGCGGTCATTTAGATTGATTGAAACTTAAGAATGCGATTAAATGCTAAGAAATAGCAGGAATGACTTGCAATTTTACTACACAAGAGTGTGAACACTCAAGGTCAGCTACCCTGAATTTGGCTATCATAACTTTAATGGGAAATGAGTTACAGGAAGATAACGGATTTCGGGCGGGGAAAAGACCAACGCGCGACTATTAACGGGTTAATGAGTGATCATATTAAAAAACGAAAATATTTAATTTAAACATGAAAGGAAATGTTCGTAATGCTTGAAAATTTACTCAGTTGAAATATTGAAATTGAAATAAGATTTGGCGATTTATCTTTTGCGTCAGTTTAAGAAAAATGCAACTGAAAAATTGATAAGATGGCGTCAAGGAAGTTCTCCATAAGCGGAAACTGAGAAATATTTGAAAAAAATATATAGAGAATAGTCTTTTCATGAGGATATATATGTTTAAAAAAATCGACAGAACCTCGATTTAGTGTTCGTAAAATAATAATGAAAATTTCATTTTTTGTGATTTAACACTGGTTGGCGACAGAATAAAATTTTGATTAATACTATGATAAATTTTCTTTAAGAAAAACTTTTTCAACTCTCCATACACAGTTTCTTTAAGTAAGTTTAACTTAAATAAATACATTTTTGTAACTGCAGTTTTGTGATATACACTTATATGTGTATATAATGAAATTTAACGATCGTAATTATGCTGTTTAGAACAAAATTTAAATGGATTAAAAGTGTTTCAAACTCAAAATTAAGATCCGATTCTGAGCATTGGCAGTTTGACTTCTATATACTCGAGAGACAATAAGGCGAAATTATTGTTGTCATGGAAACAACGGTTTAATATCGAAATGTTTAATGATAGCATTCTTCATCAAAATACACTTAAAACTTATCCCGCCGGTGACACCGTATAAAATTAAATAATTACAGCAACACGCAATTTGTATATATTATATAAGCTTACAGAAAAAGTAATAAACTAATCCTACTAACTAAAACTAATAATTTAAGTTTAAATTGATAGAGTATTAGGCATTTAAATACTTATTTAAGAATATATTTATAAATGTATTTCAATGTCTTGCATTTGGCAAGGAAATGTATTGGTTCGCCAAATAGCTTGGAACGTTCGTCTGTTCGCGCCAAATACTCGAAAATATATATATTTTTACAGATTTTCTACTGGATTCTGCCGCTGCATTTGACTGATCTTTTTTACATACATGAGTAATTTTATTAGCATTTCCTTTTTCAAAATATTTTGAGTATGCATTTTAAGGAGACCTTCCTTATGAGTAAAAAGTTTGTTTTTTATTATTTTTTTATTAAAATTTTTTTATTATCTAACCCTTACAGAAAAAACTCCCAGATGTAATTATAAAAATGACGATACTTATGAGTTACATGTTTCTTTATTTTGATTTTACATTTGTCGTCAAATAATTTGATGGAAAAATGAATTCGTCAAAAAATGGATGCGTTTGTTTTAGCGTTTGTATTATTTTTTTTTTTCCTGGACTATAGAAAATAAATCAACTTTTTAAGAAAAGAGCAATACATTTTTTGCTATTAGAAAACAACCTTTAAATAAACATTCTCCAGTGAAGTAAAGAAATTTCCTGTTGTTTATTTTGACATGTAATATATTTTATTATACTGCTATGTTTTTAAAGAGGAATTTAAGTTATATATATAAAAGCATTTTGTAATAATTATATAATATGAGGTCTTACTCAGTTTGCATTTATTATCTTTTCAGAAATACCACTGTTTTCTAAATACTTGCATTATACAAAGATTTGAAATAATATCATAAAAATCTAACAATTATCGAAAAATAATTTTGTTAATTATCATTTCGTAGTTTTAATATACACTTCATACTGTAAAACTATACTTTTGAAAAAAGGGATTTCTAACGTGACACATAATAATTTATTATTCTTTTATGTTTAAATAATCAGTGATATTTATGTTAAACTGTTACTTATAACAGGAAATCGTCTTTCATATAAAAACGTATGCATGCATACGCACATATATACTCAAATATTTGTCGTAATACATCGAAAATACTGAGCATACTACTATTTGCACTTACAAAATAAATGTCATATTATACTTTGCGTTTATGAGTTGTTTAGTTTATGGGAACTGTAAACGCTGATAAAAGTATGTGATAAGCTTATCATTTCCCTAGCCTTTTCATCTCTAATGGATCGTATGACATGACTTAAAAGGCACTCTTCTTGGTGTGATGTTTCATACATTTATCGATATAAATTAGTATTAGAAGGTTTTCATTTTATGTAATAGTATTTATCAATGTTCACTAACATTAATATAAATTCAAACTTTGTGGTATTGGACAATAATAAATATATTAATCTCTTTTAATGATCTCAAAGTTAAAATTATATAAAAAGTAAGAAACTACGCAAGAAAAACATTTGAGGTCGCTATATATAGGTATCTTAAAACCCTCAGAATCTAAAATTTGCTTTGTATTTTTGCTTTATTCTCTAAGATTTAAAATGTATCTATGCTTAAAGGTATCTAAAAACTACCTAAAATCAAGGGTTAATTTTTTAGCATAAGTATACATTTAAATAGTTCATTTGTAGAATTTTAAATGACATATAATGCCGACTTTTGCTATACAACGGGCGTGATTATTGCACACACCTAATTACTTTTTAATAAATAAAATGCAGATGTTTTTAGCATTTACAAAACAAAAAGCCATGCATCGTATACATATTATAAAACGCTTTATAAATCTAACAATATATTATTAAAAAAATCCATTTTTTTTTACTTACAACGCACAGTGGAGTATTTTACAAATCTGGGCGGCCAAAATACTTTTTTTTTTCTTTTAAACCAATTTAAACGTTTAAAGCAGTAAATAAATGCACTTTTTGAAATAACTATTGTTTAATAACTTGAAAATCATGGTTGTTTTGCAACTTCATACTGATTTTTATTGATCAAATTTAGTATTATCAAATAAATGATATTTATTATAAGCAGTATCATAAAATAAATGATAATTATGATAAATTGTATTATAAAATAAATGATATTTATTATAAGCAGTATCATAAAATAAATGATAATTATGATAAATTGTATTATAAAATAAATGATAATCACCATAAATATATTATAAAATAAATGATAATCATGATAAATAGTATTGTAAAATAAATGATAATCATGATAAAAAAAAATGGAATAATATATTGAATAATTGAATAAATTATAAAAACAGATTATTAATGATAAAAAGAATTAGTTTGTAAATCACCAAGGTGGGATCTTTTAATCAGATGATAATGATCATAATCAGAAACGTCTGGATCACGAGTTTCAGAAGATTCCATAGGCAGGCCATAGAAGATTCCATTCATTCATGTAATCATGTATATGATCCATAAAAATTTACACTAAGTTATGAATAAAAAAAAGATAAATATAAAACGTAGAACTCACTGGTGGCAATAATAGATAAACGCAGTACCGTAGACGAATTAATTTGAGTTTGTCTCTAAATGGACGATAAATGCTACGCTAGGGCACTATTTTTTTAAAATTTATTTATGTTTGAAGTGCCATAAAATCATTAAAATTCACTGTAATTGTTTTCCCAATAAACCATAATGCAATGGAATATTTAAGTTTGTTAATGTAACAGCAAATTATAAATGCTATTCATTCTATAGTGGTGATAAATTGTGTTTTAGTCATCCCTATTAATGCAAATCTACCGCGTTATTTTTCAAATGTCGTAACATCAATAAAATGAACTGCAAACGATATTTCCCATATACTTTAATGTAAAGTAATTTTCTGTGTTTTCATGTAAACAAATCTATGAATGATAAACATGTTATTTTGAATTTCAATCATCCGTTATTAAAATCCGATGTCATATAAATAATATAAAGCATTCTGAGTATATTTACAAGAGTTATGAAACGCACGACAACAAAAAGATACAAACCAAAGTCCTAAACAGTGTTGAAAAATATTGGCAAGTGTTAAAAAGAGTATAATAATTCGTCAAGGTTGAAAAAACTATATTGAAACTTACATTTTCAAGAATATTAAACTAGAAAAATCTACATATATATATAAAAAATCGAACGTAGATTGTGAAACACTTTCAACTACTCACAGAATATTGTTAAGAATTGTTTCTACAACGAAATGATGTCACATAACACTGTAAAGATCCATTCTCGGGAATTGTTGTTTATATCCGCTAACTTTTGCGTATTCATTCGTGAAACCATGTATACAGTCTAGATATTTTATACCCATCAGATAAAATGAGCAGAAAACCCATTTCTAGCTAGCAATCATATTCAGTCCTGTTATCGAATTCTTATGTATGTAAGTCTAAAAGAATGGTAAATGCATTGCATTCCATAGTCTATAGAAAACGTTTTCACCTTATGAATTTATAACAATTCAATTATGTTTGAAGTGTTGTAACATCATTAACCCTTTATGTACTGAATTATGAATTCATGGAAATTTTATCTTCTAAAGCATTTTTTGTGAATTTTTGAAAGAATATTAGAAGATTTACATAATGTTTTAATGAATTTTAGAAGGATCTTAGAAGGATTGAAGGATTTAGAAGGATTAATTAGATTTGAACCACACTCAAATCTTTTATTTTAAATATTTTTCATAGTATTTTGTAGAACTAGGTAATCCACGAAAAAATTCCGAATTTAAAAACCCTCCTCTCCCAAACGCCAAAAAAGCTGAAAAAGATGCAAAAGCAAAAGAAATCATCCTTTTAAAAATATTTTTGTTTTGTGTAACCAATAATGCTTTTCAAACAAAATAAAGTAATGCATCTATAACTCATTCTAAACTGTATTATTGCTAATCGATGTATTAAATGAATTTCATAATAAGTTATTTTAATGGTACTTATAAGTACGGTCAATAGATAAAGTTTTAATGTGCACAACAAATTATTTTCCCCAATGTATCATAAAGTAATGAAATTATTTTATTTTTCCCCTCCAGATTAAAAATAAACCCTACTTATTCAACACTGCCAAGGTAGAATGTCTAGTTCACACCATTGATGCATATAAATCATATTATGATATAAATATAGTAACATTAATAAAATGCACAGAAGGTGATTTTCCCCATAGACCTTAATGGAACGTTTTTCCCTGTAAACAAAGTATAAAAGCTACACATTTTATTTTTAACACTGAATATTCTATAGTAAATCTCAATGCCATATAGAAATTCCATAGCAAACGGGATATACATACGTGAGCTGTGCATTTAGCGCCTTTGAATATTATTCATGTTTCTTTCTTTTTTTATGACAGACACTAGAATATAGTAAAAAAATATATTCACACTAGGGGCTCTGCCCCCGGCAAGATGCACTCGTCAACCCCCGTTCAGACACAGCAAAATCTAAAAGGACGCTAATCTGAAGGTTTTAAAAAGATTATGGAAGTTTGAATTACACTGAAAAAACTTGTAGCGATCTCTCTGTAAACGGGTTTCCATTCTATTTCCTTTGATTGAAAAAATTTAAGGCATAATCAGTTGCTGTTAAGACATCCAATGGTTGTTTTCGTGTTTGAATAAAGAAGATGAGTTAAACATTTGAAAAGATGCTAAAATAAAATGAATTAAGTAAACAGAGTCTTTGCCTCCCGGTATTTTTTAACAGAGTTATAAAACGATTGACATAATAAAATTTACTGCAATTACTATAATTTACTTCTGTAACTCCTTCAGGGGCAGTGGTTCTTTTTGTACCACATAATTTTAATTCTTAAATGCGACATTGGCACCAGGCTATTGGAATGAAAATTTTCCTTTTATCAAGCAAGTGAACGAAAGCATTTTTTGCAATTCGAAATTTGTTTGTAAATTCTGGTGTCATTCACTGATTTCAAGAAGAATCACGCATAGAAGTACCTTGCCCCTGAAAGCATTAAACCATATTAATGCATTTATTATTTTAAAGTTTCCTTTCTCTTTTAATATTCACGTGTAAATACAATTTTCTAGGCATAATTTTCAATATTTTCCTGCTTTTAACACGTACTCATTTAAGAGTAATTTTAAAGTTTTTTTTTTTTTTTTTTTTTTTTTTTTTTTTTTTTTTTTTTTTTTTTTGTTATTCTGTCTTTAATAGCCATCTGTAAATAAATTTTTAATCGTTAGGAAATATTATTCTTTGCACAGTTTTTAGAATGGAAAACAATCTCTCCAGCCACACGTGTGATAAGTCGTCAAATATTGTTCTATCACCATTATTTCACACATATTATAATAGTACAAGTCATGTAACTGGCATAAACTATTACGGGCGGATCCCTTCGATTTTCGTAAGAAAAATTTCCATTTTGATTAAAAAATCAAAATTATTTTTTCGAATAAAACTACATAAATTTGCCATGATCGCAAATATTTCCTGGTACTTTTATGTTAGCCAGGTGAAAATCTCGCCAATAGCTTTTTTTTTAACTCGCCAGTTGGCATTTATTTTATTTTTCGAGTGGTAAATTAAAACGGTACTACTTGGTTATACCATCGACCAAAAATCGATTGCCAGACTATAAGATTAAATGCGAATAAAAGTTGGTCGTAAATGTCACATTCACTTGGCTGTAAGGACGTGACGCGTGTTTAGGCCATCAAGTGATTTTTATTTCGACGTTTTATTTGTATTTTTATTAATGTTGTACTAATTTATTTGTTATTTCGTTATTTAAAATAAACAATTATGTCAATTTGTATAATTTGGCAAGTGGTTTGGCGATTTGTATCATTTAGCCTAATTGGTCGACGGGAGAACTAGTACAATCAAAACATTGATTGAAGTTGAAATTAAATGTCATGATTTGTTGCATTGTGATATAGGCACCGTGTTTGGAGTGAGTTTTTTTACGTCAATTTGGCGAAAGCTTTTCTATTATTTTCTATTATTTTTAAAATTGGAATTAGAATAAATAAAAAGAAGTTTAATTAATAACAAAATAACAAAACAATTTGTAACATTTTTTGTAAATAAAAAGAAAATAAATTCAAATAAACATTTATTAATATAAGGAACAATAGCCGGGTTACAATGTCAGGCAAACTAACGTCATTTTGGCGCCAATTAGGTACCACGTTGCGTATATGACATCTGTGCCTAATATTTTTCGTTTCGTTTCGTTTTTAAAAAATAAAAAAATAAAAGTCATTTATTTAAATGTTTCAGTTTTAAATGAAATTTTTGTATTAAATAAAATGATAATGAAAAACAAATTGAATTATGAATGAAAATAGCATGATACATTTTTTAGCATACATTTAAGGGAAGCCAAACTGGTAGCCAAATTAGTTTAAAATAATAACCTTTTCAAGAATACGGAAAAAATATATCTGTTGTGATTAAAATTTGAGTTGCCACCATTAGAGAAAAGTATTTAAAATTTAAAAAAAATAATAATATTTCGAAAACTAATTCGAAATTAAAAATTATAATACCAGTTTTGAGATCTGCAGATCAATACGGATTTTAGGTGTTAATTACATCACAAAATATTCCATATTTTAGAAGAAATCGCAGTGATACATAATCAGTTGTTTATTCAGTCGTTTCATAAATTCGTTTCATTTCAGTCGTTTCATGAAATCGTTTCATAAATTCTTTTCATTAGGATTTTATGTAGAGTATATATTGGTATTTATTTTATTTCTAAAGGTTGTTTTTCCTCACAGTGGATTTCAAAAATATGTAGGATAGACCAGTGCACTTAACGCAGTGCGCAGTTATAACTGGCGCGCTACGAGTCATGACAGATTGATGCTACTCCGTAGTGGGTATTCTCACACGTTTTTGAGCGTCAGTCATGCTTCCGTGTAGCATGCGAAAGGAAAACCTCTTTTTTGTCATGGTGAGTACATTTTTTGTTGAACTTATTGAAACTTTTTGTGAACTAATGATACTTAGTTAAGGATAAACAAATATATGGACATTAGCAGAATTTTATTGTTTTTTAAGAATTGTATTTGTATGTACAGAATGTTATTAATTTTCGTTGCACGTTAAAAATAAACCCAAACATGGGCACGTGGCGCGATTACTCATTGACATCGGGGCACCTTTACGCACGTTCAAAAAGAATACATTATGTAAAAATTTACCAGTTTCTATAGAAGCAGAACAAGAAGACAGCAAAGGAAAAAGTAATAAACCGAAAATTCCAAAAGGGGAAAAGTTGGTACCCTCTGGAAAAAAGAAAAAAAGTGAATGAATCTGATGACGAAGATGGAAACTATGTGTGTATATATTGTATGAAATCATACAACCAATCCGAAAAAGGACAAGACATGGGTTCAATGTCTTAGATGCAAGAGGTGGTCCCATGGCAAGTGTTCAAATGGAAAAAAACTGCAACAGTGATGATGAAGGTGACTAAATAGTTTTTTTTTTATTAGCAATAAGCCTTATTTTTTCAGTTTAGCCTATAAAATGTTCTTTAATTAATTCTCTTTAATTTTTTTTTAAATTTTAAATAGTGCTTTAAATTATTAATAAAACATTTCAATTTGATTAAATATTTATTCCACTTACTCCTTGGTATCACTTACAATATGCGTAAAGTTTCTTGCTCCCGGAGCAAGTTTACACAAAAGACTTGGACCTATATATATATTTTTTTAACGGTTAAAAACGCAAATAGGACAACAACTGAACACCCAAATTTTGACTTTATTAACTTGTTTATAAAACCACAATGTCTAAAATTCCCTAAGTTAAAACATAAAAATTAGAAAATTCATTGAAAAAAAAAAAAAAAAAAA
This sequence comes from Maratus speciosus, assembly GCA_963932465.1. Taxonomy (NCBI): domain Eukaryota; kingdom Metazoa; phylum Arthropoda; class Arachnida; order Araneae; family Salticidae; genus Maratus; species Maratus speciosus. The sequence goes on along the minus strand of OZ010788.1, from coordinate 372,124,389 downwards.
AAAAAAAAAAAAAAAAAAAACGCGTAAATGTGTCCCTGTCTACCCTATTCCATTTCAAAATACTTCAAATTTTCAAAATTTTGCTTTTAATAAAACGCCAATCTAACTGATAATAAATGTAAATACATTTGTCTTTTATGACATTAAAACTCTTGAAAAGATTTAACGCTGTATATTTCTTTCGTTCCTTTTTTAAAAGACACATACGATATTAGCAAGAAACTATTAGATTTTGACAAACATTTATGTAATTGAATAGAGGAAATTTTGTAATTAGCTTCCATTATATAAAATTTAATATGATCATATAATGTCAAATATAACATATTTCAAAATGTGTTCAATAAAAATAAAGCTATTTATAATAAAGTTATCAATAAAATAAATATTTTTGGGGAAATTAGCTCAGTATTTTGATTTAGACTGCGTAACATTAAGTTAACAGAAATAAGCTGAGCTAAACGTATAATCGAGGTGTTCATGAAATTAAACATTTATATATTTTTTTATTAACCAACTAAAATGTTCTTAACCATATTTTCAATTTAATTTAAGTACGCATTATACAAAACATTTGAGATGCCCGTTAATGCTTCTGTATAAATTATAAGTTTTACTTTCAAATATCTCCGTGCTGTGAAATACATATTTAAATAAAGTTGATTTAAATGCACTAACGATAACAATGCCATATCAGAAGAAGATTGTTTCGTGCATAGTTTCATTTTACAAGTTTAATTGTGTAATTTTCTGGACTGCAAAATGGTTTAGGGGAATGCAGTGTAACAGGTAAATATCCATAAATTATTTTGTTTAGAAGTCTGTGTTTAGGCTCTTATATTTAAGATGAAGTTTTGTTTATCAAATATGAGTCATTTATAAATAATTTTACATTCGAATTTGATTTAAATTATGGTATCTTCATAAAAATTTGAATGGTTACTTCACATACTTTTTGAAAAAAAATAATACCTGTATTAGTAAAATAACGGCCATACAACATATTTAACATCAATAACCTTCAGATAAAATTTATGTATACTTTACATTATATGATTTATCTATAAAACGTTGCATTTATAAAAGGTAAGATTGTGCAAATTTATTTTTATTATTACCTATTTATTAAAAAGTTAATGTGTATATAAGTAGTATTTCATGTTCATGTCAAAAATTGTTCTAATATCTTATTTATTGTAAATAATATTTTAATGTTTAGAAGAACAGTTTAGTAAAATTTTGTAAATTTAACTATTTATAATTTTAGTTATTTCCAATTTATAAATAAACGCGTTATAATATCATTTTCCCCCTTCTGGTAACCAATCAAATTCGTTTCTGAAAATATGAATATAAAAAAAAAAATAGTTATCCATATAGTTACAAATAAAGACGTTCATTTTTTAAACATATAATAAAGATTGTAAAGCTTAACAATATTAAATAAACTTTTAAAAAGGAATGTTTATTTATATTTACATCTTTCATCTTTCACTATTAAAACTTTTCAGCAAACTGTCCAGTATTTTCACAGTTTTTATGTATAAACGTTAATGTACCGTAAATGTAATGTATTCAGACCATGATATAGTTATTAATATGGTTTTAATACATTCATAATATGGTGAAGTAACCATAATTTACAAGAAGGAAATTCTACAGTCTCAGAAAAAACTGTAATTGTATGAGCATTTGATCTTCAATTTTCATGGGCAACAGCCTTCTTTGATGAAAAACTGTCTGATCCACTAAAAAATACGGTACCACCACATTCATTTTCCTCCTCCTGGATGTTCATTTTAGTCGTGTTTCGAAAAATAATGTCGCTTAACCGCGAACGTAACATATTTTTTAACCCTCCAAAAAAGTGATTATGTGATGATTATCTAACGTGCTACGAGCTACGGAACAGTAAGTAAAGTGTTATTGTATTTTGAATTGCATCATATCTTTGCCCCGTAAAATTACGGGCTGCACAAAATAATGGGCATAGATTTTTATTACAAGGTATGACTGGAATCTCTGCTGCCGGCCTTTGTCCGTAATTTTACAGGGGTATTTTCAGATACTTAGAAAATTAGGGCAATCCACATATTCTTGCAGTTCTGGCCGACCTGTTACCAAAACTACAGTACGGACGCATACATTTTCCTCCGCTAAGGTGTAACCCATCATTTTAGACGTGTTTCGAAATATAATGTCACTTAACCGCCATTGTAACTATTTTTTAACCCGCCAAAAAAGCGATTCTGTGAAGATTATCTAACGTTCTACGGAACAGTAAGTAAAGTGTTATTGTGTTTTAAAGTGTATCATATCCAGTTTTAAGTAATTGCACAAAATTATGGTCATGGAGTTTCTTTTACGGGGTATGAATGGAATATCTGCTGCCGTCCTCTGCTCGTAATTTTACAGGGATATTTTCAACAGTGTACATCTAATGTGGCAAATGAGGTCCTTTCGTAATATAACTATTTTTATAAATATTCAGATCGTGGTGCAATAGCTGTTGCACTCTTATGCAAAAATTCATGAATACAACATTAACTACGAATATATGTATATATATATATATATATATATATATATATATATATACATTGTATATATATATACTTAAGTTTCTCTTTTTTTTCAGAAGGAGTACATTAATAGATTTTTTTTATTCGATGTTGAAAATGTATTGATTACATTCAAGGTTTAAGTAAAACAATTTCTTATTTGAACAATGTAGAAATTTTATATACTAAAAGTCTTAGCACAAATAACAAATTTGTTAGTGGCGGTATAAAATAAAATGTAATTATCCATAGAACAATATAATAACAGCCCTTTTCTGGAAATCGTACGTTCGCTAAGAGATTTCATAGGGACGTTTTACAACATTATGCGTCATTTGTTTTCAATGTATAGTTAAATTTTATGTAAAATTCATTAGTCTTTTAGAATACTCCCAATTATATCATTTAAGTACATATTATTTCTGAAAAAAGAATAAGCATTTCATGCAAGGAAATTACACAAGTGAAACTTAGGAAATGTGCGTTCCTTGATGACACTTGGTAATGGAAACACTAGTATATCCGTAACCGCTCAAAAATAGATTAAACACATGTAAGATATAGACAAATATGTAAACAAGTGTCTTGGTATTTCGACACTTTTGACGCTTTAATCCCAAACGGGACTGTACTTTAAACTACCAGCGCAATTGTTACAAATTAAAAAATATATATATTTAATGAGAATGGTATGCTGCAAGAAGGTTAATACTTCACCTAATTACCTATAGGTAGTTCCAACCTATTCCACCTATATGCATTATATCTGAAAATCAAAAAATGTTTATAAAAAGTATTTTTCCACTATTCCCGATATTTTTGTGGGATTAATGATGTTAGTTTCCCGATTTTCCTTTTTTAGTCTCAGAAACAATAACATTTGGTAACCTCTTTGCTCCCAAAGCTAAAATAATACTACAAATACTCATTCATTGGTTTTTAACAAACAAAATAGCATCATAGATGACAGAAAAAAGAAATTTCGGAAATTAATATTTTAGGGGACTAGTAACTTAGGTTTACAAATAGGGACCTAAAATTACAAATTCCGTTAACATATCAATTTAATTATCACTAACCCAAATACATACAATCACAAATTTAAGTCTTTTAATCAAGTGAATGATATACAAATCCTCAAAACGTTTTATTGTAAAGGATTTAAGTTAAATAAGTATGAATATTTCTCAATTTCTTGGCCACACCTCTTGAAGGCGTTTTGCAAAATCAGATGAAAATAACATCTATTTTATGAGGAAATCAGCATTTTGCCATTTATTGGTTTGCTTTTAAAGCAAAAACATTCAGCTATTAAGAAATGAAGTCGAAATGTAAAAAAAGTCAAACAGTTTAGTTTTTATTGGAAAAAAATAGAGGTGCACATATGTGGACCAATGTAGCGAAGAGGTTAAACGGGAAATTAAATTAAATTTATATTATTTTTAAACTATCGACGGTACGTCAAAGGAATATGTGATATTCGCATAGAAATATAATTATAACAGGGAATTGAATTGTACTATTCTTGTACTGATCGGATAGCGTTTCTTATGGATTTCTCATGCGTATTTTAGGAAATATTTTGACAATTCTGCAATTTTTGTTGCGATGACAAATTATAAATTTATCGTTAAATGCTGCAGAATTTCCAAACGATAAGATAAACTTTTTTCATAAAGACACAGGGCATTCGTGCAAGGCAAACATATGTGGGACAAGAGGCTACATTTTCCATTAATAAGTACAATATACACTGCGCTGTAAAAACAAACAAACAACAACAAAAAAAGTCATTTCACAAAGTTCTATTCATCTCGCGCTCATACTCGATCACAGTCGAATGTGCTGTAGCTTTCTTTGGTTTCTTAGCTATATAAAAATGAAAAATAACAGTAGTTACGTAAAATTAACAGCACAATGTGGTGGCGATTCGGACGCCGACAGTTTATGCTGGCGAATCTACAGAGATTTTTTTTAACAGCAGTATGTGTCAACAAGACATCGCATACATTTTCAGTTTGATTCAGGTCAAGAGAACGTGCTAGCCAGTATATGCGATGGACATCTTAGGCCTCAGGACAGTCTTGTACAGACTATGTGCGATGACAAGGTGCGTTATCGTACATAAAACGAAATTTTTAGCCGACAGCACCTCAAAAAGTCGAACATGTGGAAGCAGGACATCTTCAATGTAAGTCTACCAGTCATAGACCCTTGGTCAAGCACATAAATATCCGTGCGGTCATTGAACATGATGCCTGCCCACACCATGATACTTAAAGTCGCATATCGATCTCTTTCTAGAATCTTTTCGCAGCATAAGCACGACCAACCTCGCACCGGATGAGTTTAGGTCTACAATCAGACGATAGACTGAATCTACTGTCATTTCACAATCGCACGATAGACCAGACCTCATCAGTCCAATTGCGATGTATACGGCACCACTGTAAACGGGCGCGCTGCGTTGACGCCTCAAGAGTGGAACATACACAACAGGTCTTCTGTCGTATAGTCCATACTTTTTCAAATGTATTGCAACAGTTTTCAGCGATATTTTATTTCCTGTGGCATCACAATGATTATATGCAAATTGACCAGCTATGCTGCGCCGGTTCCTTTTTGCCGAAATGACAACAAAGCGATCTTCTTGGGACTTCGTACTACTAGGACGACCTCCTCCCGTGCACCTAGTACATATTCCACTCTTTTGGAATGCCGCTCATAGCCTAGAAACAATACTGTGTGCGATGTTAAATTCACGGGCAAGATCTCTCATTTTGTGTCCTTCTTCAAACGTTCCAATTACTCTACCACGAGTAACATCATCTAAATGGTGCCTTGAAGACATGTTCAAAATTTCGATGTTCAAGCTTCACTTCATCTCCTTCAATTTTTACAGCAGGTGACAGAGGAAAACTTCGGCATTTTTTAGCTCAGCGCAGCACAAATATTTAAAATCCTGTGGTGCGGGAAAATTTTATAAATTTTATTTTGAAGATGATATCATTGTTTATTACTAATAAATGCATCATTGATATGTGATGCATTTTTGTGTTTAAATGATAGAAAAAAATATATTCGAAATTTTCATCTTTTATGGATGACTTTATCTTTTTAGAAATGTTATAAAACTGTGCATCGAAACATTGCACAAATTTCTTATTTTCAAAGTTTTCGAAATTATTCCAACATAATTTACTCAAAGATAGTTAAAAGTACCGATTCAATGTATAAGCTGTATCTAAATAACAGTTTTATTTTCTATTATTATTGCCTAAATTTTTTGATTTGCTCTTTTGAAACAATATGAAAAAACAATTTGAATAGATCTTTTCTTTTTATACAAAATTTCGGAACAAAGTGTTAAAGTTCTGTAAAAGGACACTATTGTATAAAACACTTCACGGATTACTATTTTAGCACATTCCTTAAATAATTATGGTGACATTTGATTTTATATTACACATCACTTGATTTGAGAATCGTTATTAAAGTAATACAAATTTCAGGAAAAATTTATAATTAATTAAAATGTATTCGTGAATATGCTACACGTAGCCTTATAATTAATATGTGTTCACGGTCATAAAAGGATTATATTGATGAGAAAATCTGAAACTGGATACCATGAAATTAATTACAAAGATGGCATTTTGTAAATTAATATGCATAATTAACTGTTTAGAAATGTTTATTTGACATTCAGTTGGCACGTTCATTTCATCAAAATTTATCTGGAAAGAGATGATTCCTTTTCAATTAATTCATTAATTCTGTATCTGAAATAACTAATACATAATGGAAATATCTCAAGCAACAGTTCGAAATTGAGTTTAACTAATCATGCATGTTTAAGAGGCTATTTTGATATAAAGGGAACAACTAGTGAATAACATGATCTGCAAATCGATTATATAAGTAAGACAAGTTCAACGGAAATGTACAGTTAATTTAATACGCAAAATTTTAATTAAATATATTTTTTCGGCTTTGAAAACTAGCGAATACTATTAATTTCATACATCCGTTCTACAAAAGTGACAAAAAAAAGAAAATGTTTCAAAATCGTTATTTTCTATTTTCTATATAAACTCCATGAATTTAAAAAATAACCAATAGGATAAATTATGCAAAGATTTTAATCATCAATAGTTGAATACTCTCAACTACGTACATAGCAACTATGAACAAATAAAAGTAATATAAAAATATTTAATAATGACATAGCACCCATTAACATAACGTTTGAGTCAAAAATCAAGACAATGAATTTTATCGTATTACAGTCATTGTCGAAGTACAATAACCCTTTGTATATCTTTTAATCTCTATAAAATGTATTATTATTTTTTAATCTTGTTAAGGTTACAACGGAAAAGTTTTAGAAAATTGGAAAATCGTAAATACCATTGGAACTTTCCACACAGAACGAAAACAGCATATATCCCATGTAACAAGAAAGCTCCCGAAAACTTCCTCCAGGATATCCAAGTCATCCCAAATTCCTCCTGATACTAAAATGATAAAATGGGGACATCCTGAGGAATAGACATTTATTATTTCCCCAGGTTTGAGTTCCGCGTGAGATCCTACGGAGCAACGTCCGAGGACGTCAGTCCTGGAGAGGTACCTGGGAAGCCATTCCTTGGTAAGTCATTCCTGGGGAAGCATCTAGGAAGTCATTCCTGGGGAGGTAACTGGGAAGTCATTCCTGGGAAAGTGTTTACGAAGTCATAATGCTGACGCCATCTCATGAGTGATTCTGGAATACAAATATCAGGTTTTTGTCAAAAATGTTAATTGGATTTCATCTGATTTGGTTTTTATTGAAGTGTTGATTTTTATTGAAGTTTTAGATTTCTAATTATCGATTTATTTTGCTTAGTACATCAGATAACTATTAAATTTTTTTAATTATTTACATTCATTGTATTACTAAAAAATATAAAGGTATCTTATTAATCTAAAACTTTCTCACCTGAGTCGTGAATTCTACGCCCTTATTATGGCTGATCTCGATAAATGTGTATTTACTTCGAAGAATACGAACACTGTTGGACGAAACAAACATTTAATAAACGAAAACTAACACTAAAAATGGTACATATACTATCTTTGAACATCTTCAATTTTAAACTTCGTTCATCTCGTCTGCAGAAAATTCATAGAACAACAAATAAACATAAAAATTAAATCGTAAACAAAAATGGGTCAATTTAGTTCACACAGCTTGTTTGTTTTACTTCGCACCAAAGAGTTTGGAATTTGAGTCAGAAAATACAACATCCTCCGTCCCAGAAAGATAAGTTATTCTTTATAATAGTCAAGTTCCAATGGATATAGAGGTTAGACTACTCGCCGAATGAAATTGCCAGTTGCCAGTCCTAAAGTGCATGAACGAACCTTTCCGTCTCTACCAGGATGAATATCTGTAATAATGCCCAATTTCCACAGAAACCTTGGCTGATTGTCTTCTTTAATTTGAACAACGGCTCCTTTTTTTACTGGTATGCCTTTGGAGTGATCTGTATAATGGACACATTTTAAATCCATTAGGTAAAATTGTTTCCACTTCAACCAAAATTTTTGTACTAAGTTTAATCTGTATCTATATCTGCGAGTTACATTACTTTTTGTAGAAGGAATGGTCCTTATCTTTTCCGGTGGCAAAGCTGTCAGTCTTTTCTCTACCAGGAAATGTGCTGGACTAAAAGGAGTTGGCTCATTTACATCACTCGATACAAATGTTAATGGGCGTGAATTCAAAACAGCTTCTACTTCCTGTAAAGTGGTTTCAAATTCTTTGTAGTCTAATGAAGATCTTCCAAGGATTTTCTTAAGGCATATCTTCGTTGAACGTACCAATCTTTCGTAGAATCCTCCCCACCACGCTGCTCTCTCTACGATGAATTTCCATTGAATTCTTTTTTCACTAAAATAATTTTGTACCTCGGGATCCTTTATCAAATTCCATATCTGCTGTAAATTCCTGTCCGCTTTCTTGAAGGTTTTAGCATTATTGGTGTAAATAATCTTGCAAATACCACGACCTGAGATGTATCTTCAAAAGGCCATTAAAAATTCGGTTGTTGTTAAATTCATTACAATTTCTAGATGCACTGCTCTTACTACTGCGCATGTAAAGAAAACAACGTAAATCTTTGTACTATTTTTGAGGTATAAGGGACCTAGGAAATCTGCTCCTGTCACTTCAAACGCTGATGCTTCTTTAATTCTATCTGGAGGAAGGGGTGCAATGTCTTGGCAGTAAGGTTTAGTGCTGAATTTTTTACAGATGATACATCGCCTTAGTATGCGTTTTACTTGTTGCCTACCCTTTATAATCCATAAACTTTCTCTTAATTGGGCGAGTGTTTCGGCAACTCCAACATGGGCTACTTCTTCATGAGCTCTTCTGATTTGAAGATCTGTAAAATGACTTTTTCTAGGGAGTATAATTGGATGTGCTTCTGAATAACTTAAATTTGAATTCTGGAGTCTTCCTTTTAATCGCATGATTCCATCTTCATCTAAAAACGGATTTAAATTTAGAATTTTTGATTTTCTTGGGATTAATTACTTCTTAAACAATGCTTCTCTTTCTTCTGGAAAGTATTTCTCTTGCGTCTGTTTTATGCAATATTTCTCGGCTTTCAGCATTTCTTCAGCGCTCAAAGGTCCTGAAAGTTTACTTACACATGTCTTTGTATTGTTCGCAAATCTGAATATCCAACAGGTGATGCGAAGCGCTCTAGTTAACGTACTGTAATTTTCAATTTTAAAATTTGTATTTTCTTCTCGAGTTACACAGCTAGTTTGGAGAATTTCTGTTCTCTTTGATGATCTTTTCTCTACTTCGGCACCTTTGATATCAATTTCTTTCGTTTCTTGAGGCCAAAATGTTTCATTTTCTTTCAGCCACTTGGGACCGTTAAACCATGCTTCATTTTTCAAAAATTATTCTGCCTTTTCACCTCTGGTTAACAGGTCGGCTGGATTTTCTGAGCCAAGGCAATGGTACCACAAGTTTGGATGTGTTTTTTGCTGTATTTCTCGAATCCTATTCTGAACAAATGGCTTCCATTCTTCAACATTGCCTCCAATGCAGAACAATCATGGAATCTCTCCAGAAATGTAGACTGATTTTCATTTCTTTGAAAAGATATTGACTAACATAGGCTGTTAGACTAGTCCCTACTAGTGCGCTCATTAGTTCCAATCTTGGTAGAGATAATTTCTTGACTGGAGCAATTCTGACTTTGGAAATGACAAAACTAGTAAATATTTGTTCGTTAACACGATATCTTAGATAAACAACAGATCCGTAAGCTTTGGAACTTGCGTCGTTAAAACAGTGTAGTTGTAGATCTTGAATCGCATCTTTTGAGTATTCACCAAAATAATATCTTGCAATCTTTGCAGCTTCAATAGAACTTAGTTGCTTGCACAACTTAATCCATTTTTGTGCATATCTTCATTCAATTTATCTTCCCAATTCAGACCTTCTTTTCAAACTTCTTGCATAAGAATTCTTGCAGTTACAGTAAAAGGGTTTAAAATTTCTATGGGATCATATATTCTTCCTATCATCTTTAAAACTTCTCTTTTGGTTACACCGTTATTCTTATCGTCAAATTTCAAAAGATTCTGTAATTCGACTGTCAAATAATCTTCTTGGGTATTCCATTTATAACCTAGAACCTTTGTATAAACAGAATTTTTGTGTATAGTTTCTTCATTTAAGTCAAATTGCGATTGAAGACTTTCGGAATTCGTAGTCCACTCGCGCATATTGAAATTAGCCTCTTTCAAAATGGTCTTAACCTCAGCATATACCTCCAAACCTTGTGATTCTTGATTTAAATCAGCGAGTAAATCATCAACATACAGACAATCATTAAGTAGATCAAACGTTTCTGGAAATGTGGATTTGTATTTGCTGATATGATGTTTTATCGTTGCAGATAACAGAATTGAACTAGGCTTTGCTCCGAATAAAACTCTGGTCATTCGTAATGTTTTCAACTGTAAATTTAATCCTAGATTAGGAGAATTTTTAATCCATAAAAATCTAACAGCATCTCTATCTGCAGGATCTAAACTAATTTGCAAATATGCCTGTTCAATATCGCCAGTGATTGCAATTTTAGGTAATCGAAACCGAAGTAAAACATCGAGTATATCTGGATTTAAATTTGGACCCGCATGTAAACAGTGATTCAACGAAATAGATTCGGAAGAATGAGAAGACGCATCGAAAACTACTCTAAGTTTGGTAGTTGTTTTGTCTTCACGCAAAACTGCTTGATGAGGCATATAGTAAGATACTGAGTTTGGCTTCGAATTAATAACTTCTTCCATTCATTTCTCTAAATAATTATCTATAACACTGGCATATTTTTCCTAAAATTCTGGACATTTCTCAAATTTCTTATTTAAACTATATAGCCTTTTTCTCGCTAACTCATAATTATCCGTTAATTCAACAACTCTTTCATTCTAGGGCAACTGCACTTGATACACATTATTCTTAAATTTAACAGTTTTATTATGATTTTCCAAAACTGCATTCTCTATATCAGATTGTTCCTTTTCTGGTTTTATACACATAGTTTCTAACTCCCAGAAAGCCTTTAAAGTATTATTTACATCGGTATTCCTATCCAACTCAGCATGCTCCGAAATAGTTTTCATAACACTAATGGAAGTTTGTAAAATATTAGCATCTTTAGACGCAGTAGAACCATTCACAGTCCACCGTAAAATTGTTTCAGAAAGTACAGGATCATCTGAAAGTCTACGAAGCTTCCCTGTTACCATTTTCCAATAATAATCACTTCCTATCAAGATAGATAATCGAAAATATTTTGAATCTCCATAGGTTCTATCAGCTAATTGCAATTTATTTCTATATACAAAATCTCGTATTCTCTTCTCGGGTACGGCAAGTAAAGCTTCACTAATTTCAGGTGTCTCTAACACTTCAATCGTAATACTTTTATTCAGCATTTCGGGATTTTTCAAAAGAATTCTGTATCGCTTACGTTTCTGATTTATCGCCGCTTTAGAGCCAAAAGCGTGAATTGTAACATCTTCTTCTTCCACTACTTCTAAACCTAATTTTTAAGTAAGCCTAATTAATAATTAAGTAAACGCTACACAGTATAAATGATCTCTGCGACCACAAGTCATACAATAGACGTAATTTCGATTTATGTTCTTTTCCGATAGCTAATGCAGTAGCGGTTTGCAAATAAATTACTCGTGTTACGTTCCCATTTTGAATTGATGAAACTAGTGTATCTGTTATTTCCCCTTTATTCTCGCTTTCTTCACAAATCACTGAATTATGCCTCCGAAAACAAAATTTATATCTATTTTTAGACTTACAATTTTTAACTAGGTGAAATCGCTTCAAACATAGGAAACATCTTGCTTGGCTCTTTATAGCATTTTTCTTCTCTTCTATAGTTTTAGAACAAGTTTCTATATCATGGCTTTCTGAGCAGAATATGCATTTATTCTCAACATTCGTATTCAAAGTAGCTGCCGTAGGCATTTTGTGCTTAAATGATTTGCTATTAACAAAATCCCTATTTGAAAATTCTTTTTTTACAACTACTTTGTTTCCAAATCTTGTATCGTCATCTGATTCTTTCTTGCCAAACGAAAATGTGCGATCTCTTATTTCGATTTCCGCTCTCAAATAATCTAATAGCTTTGAAACATTCCACGATTCTGCTTCATTTTTATTTTCTCTGTTATAATTCAACGTCAAACTATTCGGTATTAACTTTGTTATTATAGGAAATAGTAAACTTCCATAACTTTCTAAATCGATTCCTAATGAGTTCAAACTGCGTATATGTATTTCGCAAGTATCATACAAATTGCGCAATTCTTTCAAATTAGAAGAATTTTATGGACAGGTGGCAAATTTAATAACGTATTAATGTGAGACCTGATTAACATTTCTTTTTTTCCGTAGCGACTCTCTAAAATATTTACAGCCATATCATAATTTTCTTCAGAAACTAATAATCCTTGAATGGCAGTTTGCGCCTCTGATTTTAGGAGACTTTTCAAATATGTAAATTTATCTATTTTACTTATTTCATCATTGTCATGAATAGCTGATTTAAACTGACTGTAAAATTCTTGCCAGTTCTCTAAACTACCATCGAATTTCTCAATGTTCAACTTAGGCAGGTTAACGTGAATCCCATGTTTGGCCATAAAAGGCAAATTGGCGTTCATATCACTAGGGGCAACCGCCAAATTTGAAGCGACATTACTTTCTTCTTTCTGCAAATCCTTCATTTTACGATTTAATTTAGTTTTAACGGAAATAAACTTTTCCCTATACTCTTGGTTGGATTCAAAATCCGACACTAAACTTTTCAAATCTTTTATTTCTCCCTCAATATTCTTACATAATTCAAGAAACTGATTTTCTTTATCATTAATTTGTGCAAACGATTCTTCTAACCAAAGCATATCAATTGTACTATCGAATTTTTCAAATACATCATTGACATCATTCATGAGCTTCGTTAGGCTAGATTTAATAACTTTACGTTTCGACTTCAATGCATCTAAATTTTCCATTTTAATATTCTCAAAGGAAATAAATAGTACTTATCAAATAATATTTCAACCAAATAAAAGCGCGACGTATGGGCGCCAAAATATTATTAATTAAATCAAAGTTAATTAAATATTTCAATTAACTTAATACATTATTTTAAAAATGATTATTATTAAATGTCTTTAAATTCTTTTGTTCCTTTATTATTATTTCATTAACTCTTAAAAAATATTCCACATATTTCTTTTTTAATAATATTACTTTTTATTAATTAAGGAAATATTTAAATTTATTTAAAATAACTGGGTTTCTAAATTGGGGACTGGTCTGTACCATATATTTTTTCTGCTATTTAGCCGTTAGCGGTCGATGTTTACAAAAAAGACTCCTAATTTTAATTCCCAAACTGACAAACGGTATCAAGAATAGTTAATTAAAATTTTCATTTGATGAAGTTCGGAAAAATAAGCAAGTTTTTATTTTCTATTAAATTCGTTTGTAAATTCTGATGTCAGTGCATCATTTCATCATTTTACAAATAGACTTGCTCATCGGAGGAAAGGGTTAAATGTTAAAATATGTATACTAATAAAAAGAGAGAATTTGTCGGTGTTGTGTGTGCTCGTGTGTGTGCGATGGCTAAAAAGATAAACCACAAGTAAATTTCGCACACTTTAAAGCTGTGAATTCGCTATTTTGTCAAAATATGGAAAAGTTTATAATACCATCTAAAGAGCGTACATTTCACGTTGAAATGGCGCATTATGCGGGGTCCCCGATACGAGTTTTGTTTGGGACGACTTTCGTTTAAAAATGTAAAAGATATAAATTCATACAAATTTCAGGTTTATTTAAATTTATTAATTCGACCCTGGGAAATACCGTTCACCTCATCTGAAGAGAAAATATTCGGTAAATAGAAAGTGTCCACTATTATAAACTGTCTGTTATAGTTAGCTGCTTTTACTAAATTTTATTTATTTATTTATTTATTTTTTGCGCATAAGTTTGAATTATTAATTATTTTTCTGTTACATTTTTCATATTTCTTCATATAATATTATTACTTATATTCTTAATAATAAAAGTGAAGTCTCCATTTTGCGAACTTCAGAGATGTATATAATATATGGCTTCAGGAAATATAGATAAATATTTATCTATATGTTCTAAATAACAATATTTTCTAAATTTCTGTAGAATTCTAAATTCAGACGTATTTTGCACTGACTATTTAATTAAAACTTCTATGTAAGAAACCTATTTTCTATTTAGCGAGCATTTTATTTTGAGTATTTTATAACAGATTATTTTTCATGTAATTTTCTACTCTTATTTTAGTTTGAAAATATGCCTAGCCAGGTAAGGTGAGAACTTTTACTCGTTTGTCATTGGAGCCACATGTAACAATAGATGTAATATTTATCTACGCGTAGACCCTGAATAATACAGGCTCGTCTCCAATAACATTTGTGAGGGGACGAGTATGCGTGTAGCTTGACGGAATGCGTGCAATCAATGAAAGGAAGAAAACGCGTTATTTCGAGAATGCACTAAACAGTTTAATTTTTCGCTCTGATACAACTAAGGGAAAATATCTGTCGTATATTAGAAATCAGAAATATCTAAAGAATCTACCAAGGTCAATGAAATATATATATATATATATATATATATATATATATATATATATATATATACATATATATTTCATTATATCAGCATACATATATGCTGAAATGGTACGTCACTGCTGTGAAACAGGGTTATCCTGTGAGTCTGGTCAAAAATATGACGTATAATTATGTTAGAACTTGCAAGAACAGAAGTGAATTCATGCCTTTACTCGAAGCGTGTGGTTTACGGAATGTAGTGGAAACAGATCGCTTTTGATATGGATTGATTTCGATCGGTCGGTTTCATTTAGCTTTAATCTTGTTTCATTTGTTTTTTCAATATGGTCTCGACAGGTAAATCTGGGGAATGTTGCATGCTTAAAAACAGTTTTAACCCTGCATTAGCGTGTCATAAGCAGCGCAGACCTGTCTCCATGTTTAATTAGTTATTTGCCTTGTGTCTTATGGTTGTTTTGTTTAAGTTAAAGTTGGTTATGTTGTGTTCCTTTAAGTTTGTTTATTAAGTTAAATTATAGTTCTTATTTGGTTTGGTTAAGTTAATTTTGTGCTTCAATTAAAGTTTACAGTTTGTGGTAATGCTTGAAATAACTATTGGAATTTTTTAACTATATATATATATATATATATATATATATATATATATATATATATATATATTGCTTTAAGAAGATTTTTGAGTATGAAATCTTTACACAATAATTCGATGACAGTCTTAAAAAGAACTTAGGAGATACTTTAAATCAAAATCGAAGTAACCGTACTTTTAGATATTTTAAAAATCTTCTCAGATATTAGCTTTTTTTAACAAAAATTATATTATATTTTAAGAAATCCCCCAAAAGTATTTCACATCGTTAATTAAATGAAAAGTAGTACATAATGAATTTTCTATGCATTGAATCATTTGACATAAATTTTAAGATCTAAAAATGAAGATTTAACATTGAATTAGTTTTATGCATTACAGTAAGAAAATAAAATTGTTTTATTACAGACGTGAAATTTATTAACAATTTTTAATTTTACACATTTTTATCTGACTCAACCTGTTTTTTATATGTAAAGATGGAATTTTGCTATAAATGTTTAATCCACTTCCTCATAAGCTAGAATTATAAAAAAAAAAAAAAAAAAAAAAAAAAAAAAAAAAAAAAAAACATTCAAAAGTGGGCAAGCGTTAAAGGAAAAAAAAAAAAAAAGGACGGTATGTTTTTATAATGGAGTTCAATGCCCATGCCAAATTAATTTATTACAACGGAAACTTTTTTGTACTGCTTTTTTGTAAAACAAATTTGTACAAAGATATGTTTACAATGACAATTCGGAAATTGGGGAAAAAAACAATGGATATCCTAATTCGCAAATAAAGACTCGCGAAAATAGGCCAAATAGCTCAAAATTTCAACAATGAATCATTTCAAAGATTAAAAAGTTGAAAATAAATTATAAATAAAAAAAGAAGTTTGTAATGTTTTTTTTTAAGTATGCTTTTGTCAGTTAATTTTTTCTTAGTATATTAAGATATATCCGTTTAGAAATCAATATAGAAATCTTAAAAAGATAGTTTGAATAATATTAATATTTTTCTGTTGCACTGTCTTAAAAAAAGAAACTAATAAAAAAATTCTGTATTTTTTAATAAATTCATTTAATAGCTGGCAAACAGTCGTGCCTTCTTTTTCAATCTTTTTTAATCAGGCGTGGAAAAAAAATCAGTAATTTTTTTCATAATTGAGATCGCTTCCCACGACAAATTAGCTCATTGTAACGGAAATTTTTGAGAAAAAACATGAAATGCAGTAAAAAAAAAAAGTTTCATTTTAAACCCCGAATTTTTATATTTATTACTTTTATACTTTTATTCATATTTAACAAAATACATATGTAGATAAGAAATATCTATATTTTAAATATAAAAAGCTACAAAACATATTGTAATTTTTATCCGACTTCAAAAAGGGGGAGGTTCTCAATTCGACGCGTATTTTATATATTTTATGTATGTGTGTACTATATACTATAGCTTCATCGCTATAGTATAGCTTACCTAGCTTGTAACTATCCCATATGATCCATTTAAATTTCATCAAAATTGATTCATACTTTTTAGAAATTCAACTAAAATCAAAAATAAAATTAAACATATAAAAATATTTCACTGAAGTTGTTATTTTATTTTATTTTATATTGTTTTATTTTATTTTATTTTATTTATTTATTTATTTTAATTAAAATGTTTATGTATAATTATGTATAACTTAAAATGTATAATTTAAAAGACATTTATGTTACCATAAATAATTATTGATACCCTTTTTTTAGTTTTAAATTTAAAATTGTATCTAATATATATATCAAAGACAATGCAGTTTTATTTGGAATAAAATATACATAATTCCTGGTATACGAGGGATAAAAAATATGTATATTTTCTATTTACCGACTTTCACAATCGGAGAAAGAAATGCATGAATACCTTATAAACGATGCTTGTTCAACGGCGCTCTAACGTGATCGGTAGAGCGCGCGTCCAGTATTCGTGAGTTCCCAGGATCAAACCCCGGAGGCGGAAAAAAGGAAGAATGTTGTTTTCATGAAATGCTGCACCCTGTGCGTGGATAATAAATGTGTTCATGACATGTAAATCCGTCTTTTTAAATTCTTGAAAAATATTTTGTGAATTTATTTCTAATAGTCAATTAATTACTTTTATATTACGTCGAATAATTATAACTTTGAAGATTTTAAGCACATTAAGTGACCTTGAAGTTTCCCAAATTTCTACAATATCACTTCCTAAAATCCTCCCCAGAATCTCTTAGGGAGGAACCAGAGGGAGTTCCTCGGGAGCTTTCCAGTATGCTGTAAGGCAGACATTTTCTGTTCATGAGGAGTTCATGATGACATTTTTCTGAATTCTGGGGGATGCCTGGGGGATGATGAATTTTTATTGTCAATCCTCCTGGGGATGTCCTGGGGAAGCAAATGCGCTATATGGGATAGTGCACACGGCAACGACAGCGTTGAAACAACCAATAGTAGCATAGATTAGAGGAGAAAATATGTTTTATTGAGATTTTCTACACTGATTTTAGTTTTTTTAAAAATTCATGATTTGTGTAAGGTTTTCTATGATTGATGATTGTGTGCCTCGTCTCAGTGTTCCTATTGGTTATCTAAAGAAAGGCATTGTTATTCTAACACTGGGAAAATCCTGATAACGTTGCACAGACTCCGCCATCCGCGCTGGTTTCGAATTCACGAGCAGCAGTATTGCCATATATTATGTTTTGTAAAATGTGGATAAGAAGAAATTTATTAATTTACTAGCTGACCTGCCAGGCAGAGCCGGATCCCGTGATGAATGACCCTTAAATTAACCTCAAATGTGTATGATTTTATATCTTAAGACTTCATTTTATCTTAATTTATATTTTTAAATGGAAAAACATTGGATTAAATGTATATGCTATTTGGTATTTTACTTTCTTAGCAATTTGCGCACCAAAAGTGATTGAAACCTTGACGTAAAATTCAGATCTTTACAGATTTCGTAAAAAATTCGCATATTTTCAATTGTAAAGAAATATTCCTTCCTGTCCGAACGTTTAAAAAATTTTGTAGGTTTTGTAAAGTCGCTCTAAAAAGATTGTGTTAAAATACGTACGTTTTGTTACTTTAAGCGTTGAAACAATATCGTCTCCAGGAGGCGTGAAGTGACCTGTGTTCGACGGTGTATTAGACAGTTTTAAATATAACATTTTTTACATCCAATTACACCATCGATGAGAAGAATGGTTCTGCTATCATAATTGCCAAACGGTCATTGAAGGCTTACTGAGGAGACAAGAAACGTTTTGGTTTCTGTTAGTTTGTCTGTCTGTTCCACGATCTGCCGCAAAAAGCATCCGATCGGCTTGAAATTAACTGGGCATGTTGGTGAGATACTCGAGCTTAGCTGTATAGTTTTTTGTTAGATTTGGTTCATTCGTCTCCAGGAGGCGTGAAGTGACCTGTGTTCGACGGTGTATTAGACAGTTTTAAATATAACATTTTTTACAACCAATTACACCATCGATGAGAAGAATGGTTCTGCTATCATAATTGCCAAACGGTCATTGAAGGCTTACTGAGGAGACAAGAAACGTTTTGGTTTCTGTTAGTTTGTCTGTCTGTTCCACGATCTGCCGCAAAAAGCATCCGATCGGCTTGAAATTAACTGGGCATGTTGGTGAGATACTCGAGCTTAGCTGTATAGTTTTTTGTTAGATTTGGTTCATTCGTTCGGGAAATATAGGACATTTTATTTTGCTCTGTAATGCTTTTCTATGGCAAGTCAGACAATTTTCAAATTTTGATTTGTTGAAAGAAATGGCTCATATGAAAAATGGATTTAAATAGTAAATTTTGGATGCTGAAATTTTTGAATAAGTTTATTAAATTATTCCAATTAGTTTGAAATTTTGTCAATATATTTACGAGATTTTTTAATTAGGTTTATAATAAATAAAAACACAATATTGCTTAATGGTACACAAAACACGAACTTAAATAAGCTAAAAGTTAACTTCTGCGTTTCCAGCTGTTTCTACAGCCGTCTTCTGGAAAATGGGATGATAAAAAGGCCCAAAGTTCAGAGATGAAAGCTTCCTGTGCAAGAGATAATTAGTCGAAACGAGACCAATGATTTGAATACAAAAATGTAGTGTTGTTATCTAGTGAAAATAAATAATTATTAATGAACTGAGATCAAATGAATCAAAAAGGTCGATTTAAGAAACCACGAGTACCACCATCTTTACCTGAGGGACAAAACCACGTTCAACTGAGTTTTCATTCAAGTTTCGGCAACATAATACAAGTTAAAGCTGAAATATTGTAATTAGATGTAGAATTATGACTTTATGATATTATGCCAGATTTTTGGGATGTCATAGGATAAATTATCGTTAGAAAATTTATCTTCACGTGCAATGATTTCAACTGATTCTCTAATTTAACTTTCAAAGGGGTTATTGCACGGAACTATAATTTTTGCTTCAGCAAAGTTAATATGGCAAACTTGCAATATCCGTGCATAGAGACGTTTGTTCTTTATTAGATTGATATTTCATTTTAGAGAGGAATTTCTGTTTAAATTGTGATATTTTATATTTCACCTATCCATCATTTTGTTTAAAATACCCTCACTGTATAAATAACACCTATTTAAAATCTTTAATGTGATAGAAAGAAATAACGTGAATACAAGACTAACAGCAGAGCTGTCAACTTATGTGTATTTATTAGTGCCGTGGTTTTAACGCAACGCAGAATTGCCAAATATTTTGCAAGTAGTAAATAAATGACTGTCTGTGAAAATAATTTGTATGTGTTATACGATTAAAATGTGATTTGACATAATAGGATTTTTTTTAACTCAACTTTAAATAAAATAACTTACTAAAAAACTAATATTTTTCCCGGAGATGAAACTTTTAGGAGAATGTATTACTATTGAAGGGTATGTAGTAATAAAATAAGTGTATTAGTTTTCCATATAAAAAATTCCAATTTTAATCTCCTCTGAAGATGAATTGATATTCTTCCAACAGCACAAATAAAACTAAAAACTATTGTTATTATAGAAAAAATAATTATTGAGAGGAAAAAATATCTGATCCTTATGTTTCGTTTCATTAGTTTTTTATGGAACGATAACGAAAGTCAATACTCTAGATAAAAGCATATAACAATGATATCGAGAAATTAAGAAAAACGAATTCTGTGCCTTTATTATATAAATTCAACAAAGATTGTTGTTTTTGGCTATTTTAAAATATGCTTCATAACAAAGTAATTAAATAAAGGGATGCGTACAATATATTATTTTTAAAAAGATAAGCTGTATAGTTAAGATTCGCGAATAATTTGAAAATTTCTATTATAATCCCTCTCTTATTCAGATTTATATTTACTAATTTTATCAAAACGAAAAAAGGGATAACAATTCAGTTCTTACTAAAATTAGTGATACATGTTTGGAAGATGATTATTGGAGATAAAAAACTTATTTTGTAGAAACTGTAGAATATTGAAATTTTATCATTTGTTTTTATAAAATTGCATGTAAAATACATATGTATCTATTCTGGTTAAATTTCTACATAGCAGGATATCGATTGATCAGAGAAAAAATATAGTTAATAAATATATTAAATTTAAAAAATCAAAAAACCCGACTGCGTAAAAAACGAACAAATTAATCCTTTCTCATCAATATAAAACTATTTTTTATATCACTTACCTATTTTTTTCCTTTACTTGTATTGATGACTTTTAAGTTGTGTTTAATTGTTAGTTCCTGTCTATAAACACTGTTTTGATGAGGTCTAAAGATGCCTATTATGAAGGTTAGAGTTACAGTAAAGGTAGAGATCCAACGTACACAACTTTCAGGTTGTGTAATATTTAAACGGAGCTCCTGACTGTAAAATAGTCGAATAAACATCGTCTTCATTTTGAATGACATATCCAATGATATGCCAATCAATATGAAGCGTAATTTCTTTTCGTCTCTACGGCCATTTTGTATTTTAAGGCCGCCATTTTGAATTTATAAAAACAAAATCTAGTCTATAACCATGGGACAGTTAAAACGAATCAATAGAGACCTCATTCATTAAAATCCATCCAGTCGTTGGGATATTTCGAGGATATAAAGAAATCCACATACTTAGATACGAGTGAAATACTTAACCCTTCTTGGCAAACGGGTAAAAAGAAAAAAATAACAGTAATACCTTATAGACGAGTTAACTTTATTTACTTGAATGATTAAATTAGATGATTTTTCTATAAGACAATACTTGAAAATGTCCCTTTTTATGACCATTATTTTCCCTGATATCTTGCAACCCTATAATAGCTTTTGAGATACTTTGGCGGAATAATGAAAATATATTTTATTTATTTAATTAATCATGATTCTATTTATAAATACTATAAGCTTATTGTAAGAGAAAGAATAAAGATTCTTCTGACGTCACATGCCGTTTCAAATTTCCCAAAGAATGTTGTCACGAAGTAAAATTATGTTCCTTACTAATGAACCGGAATACATTTAAAAAAGAAATAGTCCTTATTTAAACAGTCATAGCCCACAAATTTTAAAAATTTGGCGAGTAAGTGTTTTCTTTACAAAGTGCATTTATCCAACTTTTATATACTATATCTAAGCTATAGCGATATACCGATAAGCTAGAAGAGTTACACAAACAAGGATTTTCCATGTCCACTGACATAAACAATGTTTAAATGAGAATAAATAATATTCTTAAATACGAAATTGACGAATATGAGGGAGATCTCAAATAACATGTACAGATATCCACATTTAACTGAACAAAACGCATATGAAAGTTTTATGACGACATTTTCTACCAGATATTTAGAATATAATCTAAACACTAAACAGGCAGATTTTCGCAAATCGTTTTACCTATCTTAATGTATTAATAAATACAGAAAATTTGTAATAAAAATGTAAAGGTCATTTAAGGAAAAACTATGCTTTTTAGGTTAGAATTTGGGCAATGACGCCGCAACTGAACCTTGTGATAGACATGTAATGCTGCTGCGACACGTCTGTAAGTATTTTTTTAAAATTATTTTTGAGGAAACTTCCAGCATCGATAAAAAACACATAATACAATCAATTACAGGCTTGAGGCAATTAAGTGGTACACTTTACGTGGAAAAAATTGTTAGTTAATAATTTATTTATTCTTTTTGTGTGTTTATATGCAGAATAAACATCCGATGAACAATTCTTTCTTTCTTTCTTTTTTTTTTTTTTTTTGTTGATAGGATAGAAAAGTGTAGCTAATGAAAGAGTAATCATTAACATAAAATCGGCTTAAAATTATTATAGAAAAATATCGGTAAAAGACAGTAGTTAATAATCTCTACTATTCGATGCTATGTGGGCTTTAAGATTTTTTGACAGAATATATAATTACAGAAAAAAACAGTAAAAACATCAGGAGAAATGTATAATTTTAACAATACTAATTAATTTAACATTTGAAATGCAAACTATATGTAAAATGTCAAGTTATTTGGGCCGAAAGCTTTGAAATACTTTTATGAAATTTGTAATTAGGGTGAGCAAAGCAAATCCTCTACTATTCTACTTAAATTATATTTTGTCGTACACTTTACAAAAAAACTATTCAGTATTTTGACTTGAAATTAAACTTAAAAATACATTATGGCCTGTAGATTTGCACAATGTTATTTTTTTTTTTTTTTTACAGTATAACCTTTAAAAATGTATTATTTTAATTAATTTCTTTTGCATGTTTTTCCATTACGGACGCATTTTTGCGAAAAAATAAATAAATAAATGAATAAAATAAAATAAATAAAATAAAAATAACTAGCTGTTTAACCCGTTTTATGCACGAGAGTTCATGAACTGAATTCCACCAAAATTAAAAATAACTAAAATTTAGTTTATCATGTTACTATGGCAGCAGACGATAAAGCTGTATCTTTGGAATAAGGAATAAATAGTATAAAAAGTTTTGTTGGAAATTGTGATAAAATGTTTGCGTTTTCTAAAAAAAAATAGTAATAATTCAGAAGAATTAAATGATCTCTAATTACGTGCATGTGAGGTAAAAGAATTATCGTAATACCCGCTGGAGCTTTTTAATATTGCAGCGTGGCATACATAATATGTATATCTCTAATTATTTGCATGTGAGGCAAAAGAATTATCGTAATACCGGCTACAGCTTTTTAATATTGCAGCGTGGCATACATAATATGTATATCTCTAATTATTTGCATGTGAGGCAAAAGAATTATCGTAATACCGGCTACAGCTTTTTAATATTGCAGCGTGGCATACGTAATATGTAAGGTAAAAGAATTATCGTAATACCGGCTACAGCTTAAAACTTTACTTACATTAAACTTTCTTATATTAAAAATGTATGTTATTTGAGAGGAAAATATACATTTTAATAGAATACTTTATTAAGATTGGTTGGAGATGACGCATATTTTGGCTCTCATTCTTTTTAATCATATAATAGTTTCACGATTTCTTTTGTGAAATTTTTAAAATACTTTTTAGGAAAATTATAGCATATTTTTAATGAACTAATATTTGTGAAAAATCAATTATTTAATTAAATTAAGTATTTTTTTAGTTTTAAGAATTCAAATACATTATTCTTATTATGTGAAATAATTTACGCTGACGAAACTTACGCATTTTAAAAGAATTATATTATGATTTTTTTTTTTTTTTTTTTTTTGTAAAGTGACAACAAAAAAATTGCAAACAAATAAAATTAAATATTAAATTCGTTATATAAAGTGTTATTCGAATTCGAAGTTTGAAAATTTAACCAAATGAAACATACTTACTATTAAGAAGTAATTACTATTATTATTATTTTTAATATGTTGGCCGTTTAAAAACAATTTATGTAATGTATTAGTTCTATTATAAAGAATGTCGACAAAACATACACTTACTGGTCGAAAAAAACGCGAACATGATTTAGCTTTAAGGCAAGAGACTAGATACCAGCGCAAAGAACGACGACATGACTTATCTTTTCTGACAGATAATGCATGTTCTCGGAAATATGCTTTAAATTTCGAAGATGCACAAAAAAAAAATTAAATTTATATTTTTGTAAAATTTGTCATCGACGTTGGTTTGACATGTATATTCAATCTGACGGATCTTGTAAGACTTGCCATAAATGTATAGTAAATAATGAACTAAATATTTTTTCTGTAGCTAATAATATGGATCCAGGTCCACAACCGGAAATATTGAAGAACTTAACTTTCGTTAAGGAGCAATTAATTGCCCAAGTTCATCCAGTTATTATTGTTTATCGCATTAAAGGTGGTTCGAGTGGATACAGGGGGCAAGCTATTAATTTTCATCAAGATATTACAGAATTTTGTACTTTATTACATCAGTCCATAGATAATATATCACAGTATATCTTTGTTAGAAGACAAGTGAAGAAGTCAAAGATTTTATAGTAAATCGTGAAAACGTTAAGTCTGCTTTAGAGTATCGAAAGGAAAATAATCCTTGGTATCGTTATATTACTATTGATGAAAATAATTTGCAAAGCTTACCCGAAAATGAAAATATTTTTCAGCGAATAATACTCAGTCAAGAGCAACACAGATTTATTTACCATCAGTTGAAAAAACTTTGAATTCTGTAGATGATCACTGTCCATGGACAAATAATATATATGAATGCGGAGCCCCAAATGTGACTTTCAGATGTAATCGAGAGGCAATAAATAGTATGATAGATATTAAAAAAGGAAATGATGAATGCAGTGTCATTCCTTGACCTCAGATAGATACTAAGCCTATAAATGTATTTCCATGTGATGGATATATTTGTAGAGCTTTTCCTACGTTATTTCCAACAGGAAGAGGTGATTTTAGAGATGTGTGAGCTAGAGTTCGTAAAATTACACCAAAAGAATACTTTAAATTTCTCATGATATGTGACGATGGATGATTTGCATAGCATCCAAGATTTAGATTTTTTGCTTTGCATAATGCGTTAGACAGCATTACAAAATGGAATTATTTGTATTAAAAAAAATTCTCGCCTGCATGATGTTGAACAGTTGAAAAACTCCTGGAACGGTTGCAGAAAGATCCTACATTGTACAAGTCAATTTTATCTTTCAATGCTAATTTAAGATCGTCGAGCTCTTATTGGTTTATCAGATCACGAGAGTTGTTAGATATGTTTGAGGAATCCGGAACTCCTACTGTTTTCATTACACATAGTGCAGCTGATTTATACTGGTCTGAAATTTATCGCATTATTGATGCAGACTACGTTTACACTAATTGTAACCAAAATTCTGAATGCAACGGAAATTCAAAATTGTTGAATTGTAATCCTTTAATCGTTGCTTACTTTTTTCATAAGCGGTTAGATTTTTTTATGGAACATTTTTTTTCAAGAAATATTTCAAAATCAAGGACTTTTGGTTTCGCATTGAGTTTCAACACAGAGGTAGTCCTCACATGCATGGTCTTTTATGGTTTGAAGATCCTCCTTTTGTAAACAATCTTAGTTCAAATGATGATAAATTGATACGTAAAATTGTAAAATACTTTTACCAATTCATATTGGCTTGGCAACCAGATCCTAATCAAGTTTATGATATACATCCATCTAAATTTCATTTTACGGATGTGCCTGATGAGGCTGCTGAATATAATCACTTAATACGTGCAGTACAAATGCATACATGTTCTAAAGCTTATTGTAAGAGAAAGAAAAAATATTCTTCTGAAGTCGCACGCCGTTTCAAATTTCCCAAAGAATGCTCTCACGAAAGTAAAATTCAGTTCCTTACTAATGAACCCGAATACATTTAAAAAGGAATAGTCCTTATTTAAAATGTCACAATACACTAATTTAAAAAAAATTGGCGAGCAAACATGGATTCCCAAGCAGTCATTTCCATTCACGCAGTTCTAAAATATCTTGCTAAATATGCTAGCAAGGATGAACCCAGATCAGAAGGGATGAAAGATTTCAGCAGATTAACAGTTCAAGAATCATGCGATAATATCAATGTTCAGCAGATAATTTAGAAGATTTTAATAAAAATGTGTGCTGAACGTGATTATTCTGCCCAGGAAATATTTTGGGTGTTAATGGGATGGCCTTTCTATAAATCATCTCGTCAGTTTGTCACTATTAATTTATCAAGGAACGCATAGGAACAATTAGATATGAATAAGGAGGAATGAAGCATATCCTTTTGAAATATTAATATTTTAGAAAAGTAAAAACAACGCCCAGTGAGATTTGAAAATATGTCCTTGCAGAATTATTTCACAAACATTTATAAACGCGGTGAAAATTTCAGTATATATATATATATATATATATATATATATATAAAACATTCATCCAAAGAATTATACCGAAATTGCAATATGATCCCAATATTGTAAATAATGAAGATTTCTATAAGCAACAATTTATGTTGCATATTCCTTGGCGTGATTTTCAAACTATGAATCCAAATAATATTTCATGGAATGTTATATATATGAACAACATTTTGAGAATAAGGAAATTCAGAGATTGGATTTGGAACTTCTGTTGCAAAATTTAGGATATGAGGAAGAATTTTAAGAAAATGAATCTACTGAAATAGATCAAACATTTGACTGATGAATATCACTTCAAGGCAAAATAATGCACAGGATGAATTAGATTTTGGCAGAAGGGACATTGATATAAGGTATAACTGGCATACCATTCAACGTCAATATTTGCTTAATAAATTACAGAATTTTATTGAAAATGAAAAGGTGAAAGTGAGTGAAAAAAGTGGTTGTGTCACTGTTCCTTCTAATTTGCCAAATTTCGTCTTTTCCCATGAACAGAAAAAATAATAAATATTTTTGAAGAACAGCTCAATTTCTTGCAAGGTCATAGGCAAGAAATGCCAATAAAAAGAATTGCTGTCCAAGGAAAAGCAGAATCTGGAAAAAAGTACTTTAATACATTACTTCACTGCTCGATTAAATGAAACATTCGGTCCATCTCCTTTTCAATTGCTTGCACCAACTGGTGTTGCCGCAGTCAATATAAATGGATCAACGATTCATTCAAAACTTTTACTGGGACTAAATCAAAAGCTAAGCGATCTTAGTCCATATTCGATTGGTCAAGTTCAGGAGGAGTTTCGAAATTGTAAATTCATAACTACAGATGAAATGAGTATGATTGGATGCAGTCTTTTGCGAAAAATAGATTTGTGATTACGTTGTGCTGTGCCATCGAAACAACGTGGACCTTTTGGTGGAATGTTGTTATATCTATTTGGGGATATGAAGCAACTACCTACAGTAAACTACAGGCCTCTTAATAGTGACAAAAATCAAGGAAGTGAGTTTCTTTTGGAAGGACAATTGTTATTTTCTTCGACTATTCAAAAAAATATTTTTTTTTTATCATCATCCTTCCGGCAAGATGAAACTCAAGAAATATTTTGTAGCATACTTAATCGAATTAGCAATAAAGAATGCACTACTGAAGACTATGAAATATTAATGAATCGACGCTTACAGTCTCTTTCAAAAAGAGAACAGCATTTATTTAAAGATGCAATTAGGCTGTTTTCAACGAATAAAGACTTAAAAGAATATAATAATGAAAAATTAAAAGAAATGCATCAAACTTTTGCCTTGATTCAAGATCTTCATAATTGTACTAAAGCAAAGTTGGCCGATTCTTAAATGACAAACGGACTTGAACCATTTCTTACTTTATCAGTTGGGTCTAAAGTAATATTACGTGATAATTTGTGGACCGAAAAAGTTTTAGTAAAAGGGGCTTTAGGCTATGTTGCAGATATTATTTATGAAGAAAATCACGACCCACCAGACCAGATGCCGCGAATAATCATGGTTAAATTTGAAAACTACAGTCATTCAACTTATGAGAATGGCTGCGTTCCGATTGCACCAATAACTAAATTCTGTAAAAATGGAAATATAAATTGCTCAAGAAAACAATTTCCTCTGCTGTTAGCTTTTCAGTTACAATTAAGGAATCCCAAGGTTTAGCATTAGATAAAGCAGAGGTAAAGAGATATCAGTTGGCTTAACGTACGTAGCATTGTCGAGAGTGAAAACCCTTCAAGGTTCAGCATTCAATAGACAATTTCTTTACGACAGATTCTACAATAGAAAAAATTCTCGTATGCTAACATGCAGAAAAAAAGAATAAATTAGAATGAAAAGTTTTACAGTTAATAAATCTTAGTATCAACGAAGGCAGATTTCAATTTTTTTTTTTTTTAGAAAATAGGATTTTGAAGAAGTAACATTCTTCAAGCGCTCTTCGAATATATTATTCTAAGATTGCTATCGAAGATTATTTGATGTGAATTACAAAGATTAGAAACGTACCTATTTCAATCCATTTAGAAACCACGAGAGGCTATTGTAAAATGTAAAAGCATCTTTTAAAAAGCTTTTAGTTGAAAATTTAAAAATATTTTGTAAAATTTTGCTTCGAAAATATTTTTATTTATACCAGTCGTATATCATAAATAAAAAATTCCAAGGAAATTCTTAGTTATTTGGCTGAATTTACATTTATAAAATTAAAATGAACCAAAACATAAAATAAAGTTCTTGCTTAATAAAGATGCAAAAGTAATATAAAAAAATATTGTTACTTTCAAATATTTATCTTATTAAATAATGCTTCGCGAATCCAAACAAAGCATGGCTTTTGCTAGTAAAATAATTGCACTTACTTTTAAATATTTTCATTTTTATTTCCAAAAAATAAAAATCTCATAACGTTATTTTTTATATGCAGATGCAACAAAAAACTAAAAAAGTAAATATATTAGTTTTGAAGTTCCCATAATTTTATGATATGAACCCGTTATAAAGCAATAAATGAAATTCTTGTCTACAATCTAATGTATTCCCAAATATAAATAAATACCTGTTTTAAAATCCCAATATATCGTGTGTTTTTAAGTGCGATGCACAATATGTTTTCGCGTCTTATCAGTGAAAATGTGAAATATTTGTTTTTTCTTCTTTTTACCCATGAAACGACCAATTCTTTGTTAAATCTTCTGGTAGAAACTTCACTCCAATACGGCAATCTACTCAATTTTCATTATTTTTTAATGTAGACAGACTTCTGGACTACCTGTTAAACGAATATGCGAGTCAACTGGTTCACCAATTGAGAAGAGTTGCAATAACAAACGATTATCGTTTCCTAATCGATAAGATAAGATTTGCCATGATATTCCTCAGATGGGAAATTTTGACCATGATTTCAAATTAACAATAAAAGGAGGATTTAATAGATTATTAAGGGGATGAGGGACCTTAAAAATAATTTTTTTGGTGAATTTTACTTTAAATATTACTCAAAGGTATATTATAAGCATCATAGCATGCATTTATTACAAAAGAAATATGCTATTTTGGAGAAAAAACTGGAATTTTACGCGTCGTTTTAGAAATCTCCGAAATGCACCATGCGCGTTCCATATCAATGAAAATCCCCAATATTTTTTTATAAAAGTTTGGTTGTTATATATAAATAAAACTGTGCATCGAATTTTATTTATTTGAATATAAAGTGTCAAAAACTGTTGTAAGTTTTAGTAAAAACTCAAAAAAATTCCACTTCACCCTTTCTTATCATATAAATAAAAACATACATTTATTTTACTTAAATAGGTGTCACAAATAGAAATCAATTTGATTTTTATTTGTGACACCTATTTTGAGTAAAATAAATGTATGTTTTTATTTATACTGAATATAAAGGTTTTAAAAAAAATGGAAACATTTTGAAAATTTTCGAAAAAATCTCAAAATTTCTAACTTTTTCAATTATTTTCTTTTTTTTTGTAAATTTCACGTTAAATATTACTCAGGGGTACATTATATGCATAATGGCATGCATTTATCACAAAAAAAAAAATTATTTTTGAGACTCCATATCAATGACTCCATATCCATTGACACTCCATATCAATGAAAATCCTCAATATTTTTTATAAAAGTTTGGTTTATATATACAAATAAAACTGTGCATCGAATTTTATATATTAGAATATAAAGGTAAAAAAAAAATGAAAAATTTCGAAAAAATTTCAAAATTTTTCAATTTTTTTCCTTTTGTTTTGTAAATTTAACTTTAAATATTACTCAAGGGTACATTATATGCATTATGGCATGCATTTATCACAAAAAAAAATTAAAAAAATATATTTTTGGGAGAAAAATGGCATTTTACGCGTCGTCGTAGAAATCTTCGAAATGCCCCCTGCACATTCCATATCAATGAAAATCCCCAATATTTTTTATAAAAGTTTTGTTTATATATATAAATGAAACAGTGCATCTAATTTTATGTATTTGAATATAAAGGTATGAAAAAAAATCAAAACTTTTGGAAATTTTTTCGTAAACATTTATTTATTTTTTAACCTTTATATTCAAATATATAAAATTCGATGCACAGTTTTATTTATATATATAAACCAAACTTTTATAAAAATTATTGGGGATTTTCATTGATATGGAACGCGCATGGGGCATTTCGAAGATTTCTAAGACGGTAAAACTCCATTTTTTTTTCTCTCTCTTATTTTTTTTTTTTTTTTTTTTTTTTTTTTTTTTTTTTTTTTGTGATAAATGCATGTCATAATGCATATAATGTGCCCTTGAATAATATTTAAAGTGAAATTTACAAAAGATAAAGAATTGATTTTTAAGGGTTTTTTTTTATGGTCCCTCGTCCCCTTAAAAATAAGAATTTCACATTCATTGGTAAATATTATAAGCAGAATTGTGTGGCTCCAATGCAATTCCCACATTCGCTATTTATTAGCGAAAAGTACATTTAACCCATTAGAAAGTAAAGTTTTTAGTACAATGAACTCAACCCACACACATTCATACTTAACTTTTAAAGGTTTGTGTCATTTTTATCATTTGACAGGATATTCCTATAACAATTTCATAAATAATCTGAATTCAATAGTTAATAAAACTGAATTATACGTTCATATAAAACAAACAAAAAAAATTCTTATTTCGATTAAAGGTTGTTTCTTTAACCAGAAAAGAGGAATCTATCCACAGATTGTTTTTCAGAATGCGCTTGACAAACTATTCCACAATAAGAAATGAGGTGTAA
This sequence comes from Maratus speciosus, assembly GCA_963932465.1. Lineage (NCBI taxonomy): Eukaryota > Metazoa > Arthropoda > Arachnida > Araneae > Salticidae > Maratus > Maratus speciosus. The sequence goes on along the minus strand of OZ010788.1, from coordinate 372,092,841 downwards.
TCGTCATTTACGTATAAAATTTCAAACTAAAATTTCTTCATGAGGTGAGCTTTTTTAGTATGTACTTTGAACAAATGTTGATTATGAACTGAATAATATTCGCAATATGACTTTTAACAATTGATTTACGTTACAGCAAATTAATAAATAATTTTCTGGATATTGCCAATAATAAGTCTAAAAACAATTTTGATAAGCAAAAATACAAACATTTTAATCTTCAATATTTCCCCAGAACTTTTGGGAAATTAAAATACAGTCTTAACCCTTTATCTACTGATGGTACTTATAAGTACCATTACAATAACTTGTTATGAAATCCATTTAATACAATGGTTTAGAAGTAATACAGCTTAGAATGAGTTATAGATGCATTACTTTATCTTGTTCCTAAGCATTATTGGTCACATAAAACAAAAATATTTTTTAAAGGATCATTTCTTTTGCCTTTGTAACTTTTCTGCTTTTTTGGCATTGGGGGTTGAAGAAATTTTCAGTTCTGGAATATTTCTATTGTAAGAACATTATATTTGTACATTTCCTAGTTCTAGAAAATACTAAAAAAATATTTAAAATAAAACATTTGACTGGGATTATAAACATTACACAAAATCCCTATAAATTCCAATTTAATTAATCCTACTAAATCCTTCAATCCTTCTAAAATCATTCTAAAATATATTAAATGATTATGAAAATATTCTAATGTATTTTCAAGGATGCTTTAGAAGAGGAAATTTTCTTGAATTATAATGCAGTACATAAAGGATTAAACCCTTCAATATCTGTTTAGAAGCCAATATCACTAGTCACCAGACTCGCAAAAGCAAATTCATTTTGAAATTTATTTAGGGATATATGAAATATTATTTATTAAACACGGCGGAAAAAAATATATATAAATTTTCATGACTGCTGGGAAATTTAATTATAGAAAGAAGAATCCCATAGCTGAAATAATGTACAAAAGAAAAACCAAAGTCATTGCAAGATTATATCAATAACATAATTTTTTATCGATATAAGATAATTTTTACACCTATATTATTCTATATTATTCAATATTAGAAGAAAAACCATAGATATTGTAACACTGAAGAATTCAGTATGTAAGAATGCAGCTGTGTTTAACTTACCAAAATTATGGTTTGAATTTCATCTTGGTTATGAATATAGAAATACACTTGCAAGTAAAAATTAAAACAAGAACGTGCCTAATCTGATAGAAAATTTGAAAAAGTGAATAATGGCGTTTCTAATAATTATATAATATATCGTTTAAACCAAAAATAGCATTTATTTGTTTTGATATTAGCTCCGATGTAACTGAAACATGTAAAAAGTTTATTAAAATATTTTAAAACTATTCTTATCATTTTTATTTGATATTTTTTATCTGTTTATGTAGTATATAATAGCAATTCATTAAATAATAATCAAATGCCTTTGAATCTGTAATTACTTTATAGTAAATTATCATAGTTTGATTTTGAATTTATGGAAAAAAAAACTTTGAATTATTAATTAAATGCTGGTTTGTTTTATAAAAAAAAAATAAAGGAAAAAATATTTTATTAAATTTTCTGGAATCTTGGAAAAGTATTATGTCTGTAAGTAAATAAAAAAAAAATCAATACACAACATTTCTCTGCAGTTATTGCCTATTTCGTCTAAGTTATATAAGTTGAAATATAAATGTGAAAAACAATACATTTTATCTTTATTTGAGTTCATTCTTCTTCATTACACAACAAACTGATATTAATGTGTTTATTTCAGAACCATCAAAAAGTAATGATCATTATATGGTTATCAAAACCGAATTTCTTAATGTGTATATCTTATGAAAGCATATTTAAAAATATTATTCCCGTAACTAATATTTTGATTTCATTGCGGTTATGTTTAATAAATCATTTCTAAAATAATTTCAGGAAGTGTGATCTGTTTTATTATTATTATTATTATATAAAACATACCGTAGAAAGGAATAGATTTTTACCTTTTAGAATTAGATGCGTTATCGATTTATAAGAACTGTTTTACAGTCCTTGGATAGTTGATTCTGCGTAAATAAGAATAATTAATAATATGTATCATAGATGAAACAGATAAAAAAAACTGGCGATGAATCACAATTAAATAATAAAACATTGTCAGAAGCACCATAAAATAAAAAAGAACATACATGACGCGTTTCGTCCTCGAATACGTTACGTATTCAATTTATAAGTAATAAATACATAATAAAAAATTTATTAAGTACTGAATAATTTATTATTAATTAATTTAATTAATAAGTAACATAGTATAATTATAACACAAAACTTTATATTCGATTGTCTCAAAGGTGTTTTTTTTTTCAAAACGGCGACAACGAGTACTCCAAAGATAATTAATGTGTTTTCTCCAATATTTGCCAAGTTTTTACCTATTTAATCACTACCTTTTACATGTGACGCCGTTGATGTAACATATGTAACAGAACAATCCATTAAATAAACAATCTTTCATTTCAAGAAAATGTATCTCTAAACACAAAACCATTTATAACATTTTCCAGTAGACATAGCTTTAGGTATTTCTATTTGGCATATATTTGCTTTAAAGTGTTACATAAATTATTTTTTTTATGTGATGAAAATTTTACAGTCCTTTTATAAACATACGTGGATCGAGTAAGCCTGCTTTCTTCGTCTGTATCACTTTTTTAAATATTGAATTAAAGGATAAGGATTTAGGTTTATTATTTCATTTCAAAGAATATCATTTCATGTTTTTTTTATTAAATACTTTTCATGAAATTTGATAACTCTCCAGTAACCCTTAGGTATGATTAGTTAAATATAAAACAACATACGTAAAACAACATAATATGTTTTAATTACTAAACAAGCACCATTTTGAATATAATGGAACTAAAAATTTTATTTTTCATTCACCTTTTTTTCTGGAATAGGTTTTATCGTCTGATACCACACTGGCAGTGACGTAATTGTAATATGCATACGTAAACAGAGGTAGACATTAAAAACGCCTACTTGCTTCTGTAAAAATGTTTTTTTTTTAATATAATTATTACTTAATAAATTAATTTTCAAGTCTGATGGTCTTCATGTTCCGTTGACTAACAGAATACGTTTTGGTATAGTAAAGATTTTGCTTTAAACTTCTGACATAATTTGTATATAAATTAATTGAATCACATCAATAATCATCCCATAGTGCCAACCATGTTCCACGTCATCTGTATTAGACAACAAAGAAATCCTGGTTGTTTAAAAAATATATTTGAGGATTATTATATCGGATATATAATTATAACTATTTATGATGAGATACCCATTGTTGCTGTAAATCATAGCATTAAAATTCGTGACATATATAGCAATAAACGAAACTTTTGTAAGAGGCATACTTATTATTATAGTTGAAAATAAAAACGGCAAATTGAAATGAAAAAAAGTAAGACTGAAATGGTCAAAACTTGAATTAGAACGAGCTAAAATTTTATTCTGCTTTTGGCTAAACTTCATAGCAGTGAAGGCAAAATATAACCTGCATGAATATATCAATTTAAGTTTCTGAACTTTTCTTATAAAAATCATTATTTTTTTCTGAAGTTTGGTTTTATTTTTCACTTTCTCTTTACAAAGTGTCTTTAACACTAAAAATGTTTCAGAAGAATATAAAGATGAATTTATGCCGTGGCGTAAAGTTTGCAACATAATAACTTACTTACATGACAAAGGATATGAAGAATTAGGAAAATAACGTATTAGTCGTCATAGAGATTTAATCAACGCCTTATTCCTGAGAAATTACATGAATCTCCTGTACCCTAAACAATAAATAAATAGACAGGAGACGTATTCCAGGGAGGCCAAACGAATGTGTTCACAGCTGGGAATATCCCTAAAAACGAGGAGGGTGAAAGATAAAAGAAGCCGCTTCATCCATCAATGTGAGACAACCAAAGAATTTTTTTTTCAAAAATGAAATAAGTAATTATATATGTAACCTGTTCCAAACAAATATATGCATCAGGAACATAATTGAATCACGATCATGAAACTTGGTATGTTAACTCATTAAAGCCGGTTGACAACAAAACTTGCCATTTAAGGATTACGAAACCTTTAAATTTGCAAGCCAGAATTTTAGTAAGGAACTTTGAATATTGTCTGAACTCAAACATTGAAAGAATAAAGGAGTTAAAATTTACAATATGAAAAAACTGGTGTCAACTGATATCGGGGTATTAAAGAAGTGTAAAAGATTTTCACCGTTAATGGCTTAAGAGCGTTCGGTTATATGAAAAAATGATTATAAATTCATAACAACAAAAACATTTTATTGACTAGTATCAACAAAAATAATGTCAATTTCAGTGATTGCAACGCCACATTACCATCTTTAAAAGCCGACACTCGGTAAGGCATTGAGTCTATTACTTTACTAATGTCCCTCTGTGGAAGTTTCTTCCATAGGGGTGGCAACTGAGAAACTAGTTTGGCTATATTCTGAGACGGCTGAAATCGCCTTTATAACCTATCTGAAACATTTTCTATTGGTGCAAGATCAGATAACCTGGCAGACCATGGAAGGACATTCTATCATTATATGCAATGTTGAGAGAGTAGTGCTGCAGGTCGCCGAAAATTACTTTGCTGATATATGGCACCTAAGCAACTTGTTAGATAGATCATACCACCAAATGTAAAATGTTGTCTACGTATCTGCAGACATTACAACACCTAGAATCACAAGTAAAATTTGATCAGCAGTCTCAGCAGATCGCTCGCCAGAATATCATTCCAGGTGTTATGGCATTGTACCGCTCTGTAGCAAATGCAGTATTGGACCGCTGACCCCCCAGCCTCCACAAACGTGCGGTAGTCCCCAGCACTGAAAAAAAGCGGGATTCATCGGTGAATATCATATTTCTCCAATCCGACACTGGCCCCACCAGTGGCCGAGAGGTTCTGCTCTCGAAGCTGGTAGACGGGAGGTGCTGGGTTCGATCCCAATCGCGCACGTCGGCCTAATTGTTCGGAGTTTTCGTGGTTTTCTTCGAGCCGTGGATCTTCCATGCGTTAATACGGATTAGGTTCCCTTAGAAGGACCCCCACGGAGGGCACTCCCCCCGGGCCTATATCCCTCGTGTAGATAATTGGCCGTCAAAAATCAACCCAACCCAATCAGACACTGCTCAGCTTGCTCGAGGTCCATATCAATCCCGACGGCACTGCCTATGTTCAAGGGTTAGAAGAAATTGCCTAAATGGTTGCCGAATGCTGGGCACAGTGTCGGCAGGTCATCAATGGATGGTATGCTTTGATATTGCATATACATATCAACTTGAAAATGACGCCAAATAGATGATAGTGACATTTTTGGTGTAGCTATGACTGCTCTTGGGATTGATTGATCATCTCATTCACTTTTGTAATGGGGCGTCCTTAACCACTGCGGCTAGCCGTGCTTTCTCTGATCCACTGATACCAACACCGAAGAACTACAATATCACTTCGGGTAAAATGCTAGCTGACACATATGTTTGACTAACCCTCATTTTTGATAGCTATGTTTCGTCCACTTTCGAATTCAGACCACTTCGTTGTACCGTTGAGTATATCTTAATGGTAATATTATTTCAAATCCACTGTATCAAAAATGGTAGCCCAGTTCTAATTACTCGTGAATTCAATATATTTTAAAATCTACTGCAGAGCAATTTAAATGCGCATTGCACAAGTCTCATTGGCCATTGGTTCTGGAATGTTAGTCACTTGCATTACTCATCAAATCACATCAGCACACGAAGTTTCGTAGCTTTGACTCAATTCTTTCTGGGAGAAAATATAATATTTTGCAACAGAGTGTATAGATACATAGTATATATGTATATATATATACTATACTTTTATTATCAAAAATAGCTATACACTATTAGATAATCTGAAAAAATTAAAAAATATTACTGGTTTATTCGCTTACGATTTTGCAGACCTCTATAATACAATTGATTTGACAGATTTAAAAGATAAAATAGTAGATTTTTATAATACAAATAGTACTTTGGATGTTCATTATGATTTTTTCATAAATTTATTTCAGTTAGTAGTACAAGAAAACTACCTTTACGAAGGAAATACAATATTTAAACAGATTCGGGGTATTCCAATGGGGGGGGGAGTTGCAGTTCCATTTTGGCAAACATTTACTTACATATATATGAAAGAAATAATAATTTAAACAGTAACACATTATCCTACAGATATATAGATGATGTTTTGATAGTTAAATTAAACAATGATATTGAAAATGTTGATTTTACATATTATCCTACGTCTCTGAGTCTGGAACCCTCATCCCAGAATTGTAAAAATATTAATTTTCTAGATGTGAACCTGAGCATAGAAAGGGAAAATTTGATATCTAAGATATTTGACAAGCGAAATGATTTCAACTTTAATGCCTTAAAGCTGATATATTTTGATTCCAATGTGCATGTTTCGATTAAAAGAAATGTACTTAGAAATGGATTAATACGAATCGAAAGACTGAGTACTAGAGTTAAAGATATGTTTAGTGATATTTTAGAGTGGTGCCGCTTGGGATTCAAGCATGGTTATCCTCGCAATTTCATCAGGAAAATAACTTGTGATTTTATTAAGAGTAGCAGGTACGGAACTGAACTGAACTCAGTGATGGATGAGAATGGAGGTTTTGATGAGGTGACTGATCTAATGAGTTAGAGAGATATTTTGGTGGATGTTGCAGTTCTGTTTAGTTTTTCATAGTTTTTCATTTTTTCAATTTTGGTCTCAGCGAGTGAAGGGGGACGTAGCATGCGTAAAGTCTGACTTAACCCTGCAGTGTATGTCGTTAGCCATACCGATCGCCTTCTGTTCTGTTCTGTTATGTCTTGCAATTATATATATTTTCTTTAGTTTGGTTATTCAGTTTGATTTTAAGAGTTAAGTTTATGTTGGTTATTATAATATTTTTGATGTGAGTTTCAATGCAGCTATGGTGAGTGATGGATTTTGATATTTTGTTTGTGGTTTTAAATATATATATATATATATATATATATATATATATATATATATATATATATATATATATATATATATATATTTACTAAAATCTTAAATATACTAAATCAAACGGTGTAGCTAAAGGGCTTTTACAGGTTTTTAATACATAAAATTGCATTTTATGCCACGAAAATGTCGGTTTTGCGAACTGCCCGACTTAATTAAAATTATCTGTACAAAAAAGATTCGAGGTCGTAAAATGTACGAAGTTGTACTTTAAATTTCTATTCAGCTATGTGATTTGCAAAAAGCGATAAATAAAAACAGTCTGCATTTCGGGAAAACGAATTATAGCACATAAGAGAAAAAGCTTTATGGGATTTTGAGAACCGGAAAAATTCTTTTTAGGAACTCTGACATATTTCTTCAAAACTCATTTTTTTTTCCTTTTATTGTTAAGTTTTATAAAATCAAAAGGAAACAAGACTTATTACGCACTAAGGTGGATCGGAAAATAGAAATGTGGATGATCGAATCGACGCGGGGTGAAAAAACTTGCATTTTATGTATATTCATTTGCATGTTTTTTTTTTCTTTTTTTAATCATGCATATCTTCCGGTGCCCAAGCGCACCTCCCTCCCAAATAAATATATATATAAGTTATTTTAATAAAAATTTATAATTTATTATATTCTATTTTTAAATTACTTTTAGCGCGGGGTGCGCAAATTGTCTTTTAAGCATACTAACATACATGCAGAAAATTTTCAATTTCGATAAATTTCTTCTAGTGCACTAAGACGCTTAATTTTTGCCGAATATCGATTTTCATCCAAATATTGAACTAAAAATTATAAGTAAAAATAAGACTTAAAAATCATTTCTATAACGTAAAAAGCGCACCCCGTGAATAAAAAACCGTTCATCGTTTTTTATTAAATGTATAAATGTATTTTTTTATACTATATTGTTATTTAGAAACTCACAATTACTTTATACTCTTTTATATTCCTGAATATTAGGCGATTTCTTCGTTTTTCGAAAGTAAAGATAATTTGCGTCACAATATCGATTTTTTCTCTACAAAACCACATCTCTGTGGGGGGAAACTGAGACAAAGAACATTCTTTCATCCATTCCTTCCTTTTTGTTTGAATGAGTCAGACCCGTTTCACCTCGGAATATTAGATTGTAGGAATTCTAGCGTCACGCTGAAGACAGTTGAAACATTTGTTAAGTTAGGTTTCGCGTGCGTTCTAAGTTTTTTAATGGTTACATTTTTTTATGTTATTTCTTTCAGCGCATTTATTACTTGAATTTTAGTTAAGACCACAAAGACTTAAACATCAAAATAAACAACGGCAAAAATGTCTCAAGAAAGGAAAATAGTGACAAATACTTTGCAAAGAAACACGTGTCCAATCTTTGGATCCCTTAATGAACTTAATGAACGAGTGTTCTCAACAGCTTCTGATGTGTTAAAATATCTTTTTATTTGTGAAGTCCGAAATGAAACAAACGACGGTACCTGCCCTTCAGCTGAAAATACCAGTGAATTCTAAAGTAGTTGCTCAAACAATTGAGACAATATGTGTGTTAGAGAGACTATTCTCCATATATCTCATAAGAGAATTATTGAAAAATTAAGAAAACATCACGATAATTTTCAGAATGTTTTAAAAACATACAAAGGGCGCAGAAGTGACATAAAATACAAACAAAAAATATAAAATTGTAGTTAAGAAACAACTCCTTGTTTATCCGATATCGCAAGTGTAGCATAGTACGGATTTTAACGCATGTAAATGTGAAAAAAAAAATGACAATTGCACTTACTGAGCGCATGTTTGTAAAGCATCAAAGATTTGAAAGCAAAAAGTTTATTGGAGGAGCGGAATTAATTACTAACAAAAAAAAGGAGAAAAGGGAATTTGGAAAATAAATGAAAGACTAAAGAATAAAACGTAAAATGTTTTTTAATTATACTCAAGGTCATGCTTAACCACTGGTGACATTGCACTAAGATTCAAAAGTAGATATATATGAAAAATATTGAACTACTTAAGTTCCACTGTATTTCTTCTTCATCGTATACAGATACGAATGCAATTACTTTGCAGTATGATAAAGAACATCGAATAAATGTTCGTACCATAGCAAAGGCATGTGATAGAAACGAAATTTCGTATAGAGCAGGTGCTTCATTTGCCATGCTGTTTTACAGGATATTGGAATTGTACACAAAACCAAGACTTCGAATGTAGTAGATCAAAACAAAATTCATTGACAACGTACAAAAATTTGAGAGTTTGTTCCACAGACGAGCAATTTAGCAGTGTCTATATCTATTTTAACCGGATTATATTTCGAAGGGAGAAAAGACAACACAAAATTTTAAGTGATGAATGGCACAAATCACTTCACACAAAAAAAACACAAAGGAGAAACATTATGCTCTTGTAAATGAACGTGACTCTCTGTATATTGGACACGTTACAGTTGCAAAAAAGAGAAGCTAAAGCCATAAACGAAACACTAATAAATTTTTTCTCGGTCAAAAAAAATACAATTAAATGGGCTTACGGTAATTGGATGCGACGTAACAAATGTAAATATTGTGCACAAAGGAGGAATTATTCGTCTCATGAAGCTGGAAGACCTTTACAGTGGTACATTTGTTTGCTTCACATAAATAAGTTACCTTTATGACATTTACTAAATTTTTTATATGATGCAAGAATCGGTACTACAACCTCTTGTGAGCCAAATGGTTCTGTAATCAAATCCTACTAGGAGCTACTTGTAGCTCCCTTTCCTTCAATAACTGTGGAGAATATGCCAGATAACATAGGTAGGATGGTTGTCATCAATGATCAGCAATATTTACATGATATTTGATCAGCATTGTCACGTGGTGTAGTTCTGAACTGGCATCAGAAAATAAACCTCGTTCAGTTGTTCATTTAAGACGGCTAGCAACTGCAGGCAGAATTTTAAGGTTATAAGTGGCCACAAAAATGTCATCTGATAATAACATTAATCTTAAAACCTGTATTATGAAGGTATTTGTACATCTATTGCTCCATATCATAACAAATATCTCCATAACACAAGTTGATATTTAGAAACTCATCTCATTTTCTAGATATTTGGAACACAATCTAAAAAAATAGTAGACGTTCTTGTCCGTTGGCCATTTTAAATATTTTTGTGTATTTTGACTACACATATCTAAAACATGAGGTTCTTGAAACGCATGCAAGTATTATCCGGTCAGATTTTGTCGGTTATTGCCTTGTTAGAGTTTAATTTACGGACATAAATACAAGACCACTCAGAGAAAACCTAATGATTTTCTTAAAGAAAAATTTATTCAATTTATGAATCGGTCGTCATTTCATAATTTATGTGTGTCAGCTGCAGATAGTCTAGAAAGTGTACAGGCATGATATTAATTTACTTGAAGTTAACGCCTGAATTTAACAACACGCTTTTACGAATAGATTAATTGGAGTTAATACTGCGACAGCTTATGGGAGTACACATTCTTTCGTTAGTGTCATTAGAAGTATGTGGACTCATTGTGCGAAGTTTTGAGTGATGACATGTACAGTGTATGTGGTCAACGTTAACGGTTTTACCAATTTAGTATTAACTGACATGTTATCATTCTTTTTCATTATATTTTGACCATTTTAAATTAATTGCGTATATTACTAAAGTTTTCAATTATTTTCCTTACGGTAAATTGTTGCGTAGTGTCTAATAGCATGAGGATATTTATGTGGGACTTGTTTTGTTTTTGTATCATTTCTTTCTACATTAAATTAAATCACTTTACGTAAATATTTTATACCCATTGTATTTTATCTGCAATTTTAAGTGAATGTTATAAAATAAATTTTTACATTTTTAATAGAAATGGTCAACTTTTTTTATTTAGTTTGACTTATTTAGATTGTATTTATTTAGAGTTTTTAATTTACTTTGTAAATTATTTTTACGCTGTTGTTTATTGTAAGCTTTCATGATAATATTTATCGTTTAGAAAATTATACTTTTAGTATATAAAAGTTTAGATTTATTTCTAATGCAAGAATTTCAAATAAAATTTAATGAAAACCGAGAATTGATTCATACATTACTGAAATTAAGAATGTTTATAAAAGTCGTACATTTTAAGGAAATACAGTGTCATGTGCATTTACTTTGAAATATTATATTTCTAGTACGTTGAGCTTTAAAGTAGATTAAAATATATTATAGCGACAAAAATCAATACAATATGAATGAAAAATGATATCATCATTAGATTGAAGTCTAGCACCTTTCTAGATTCTTCAATTTTTTTTTTTTTTTTACTCTGTCAGTAAGTTCTCAAAAAACTTTGAATCTGATTAATTACACAGCAATGTACTAATTCTTCGAAATATTTGAAACTTAAATGTTTAATGTTATTTGAAATTTGAAAAGAAATGCGAGACTGATTTTAATTTATCATAAATACAGGGTAGAGATAAATTACCTTGATATAAAAAAAAAACTTTACTATGCGTAGTTGTGCAGGCATGCAGAAGATTTCTCTTAATTACAAAATAATGAAATATGTAAAGTTTATCTTTTTAATAAATTCTGAATGTGTCTGCTCTATATAATGCTCGAATGTTCCATCAATAAATAAGTCTTCTCAATGCATTTGTGAGCATGTTCAAGACAACCAAAAAAGTGCAGGGCTATTTAATGATTTCAATTCAGGAATCGGTTTCGGCAACGATTTACTGAAACCTGATATTTCAAAACACCCGAAACAATAAAATCAATTTTGAGAAAATTCATTGACATTTTTATCCATTTACAAAAATCCGAACTGATACATTAGCGCTGAGAGAAGCAGAAACACTTGAGTAGAAAGGATAACCTCCAACTTAAAAAAAATAAACCAGCATATTTTGGTTTTCTTTAGATTGACATAATATAAAGTATGTATAGGTATTCTTTTCCCAGAACACTTTTTTCAGCTTAGAACAATTAACTAAAACTTAGGCTATAATGCTACTAACCTGCCGTTGAATCTTACAGTCAATTTTTGTTAAATAATTGTATTGCAAAACTACCCTACCAATGTCTGTCCACTCTGTTTTATAACAAAATATTTAACCATATTGTGAAACATGTTTGATGCAATAAGCAGAAAAGAAATCAAATATATGTGAAATATTTCTTTTAATTACTTACAACGAATTAGGAAGATGGGTATTTAGAAATTTCTATAAAAAGGTTACACAAAAAATACGAAATATTTTAATCATTTATGAATATTATGATGAGCAGTACAAATTGTTTTTTGTTAGTACTGAATTCTGATTCACAGCCGTGAGGGGTGGTGGGTTAAACTAGTAAATCTTCAGATCAGGAGCCTCAACGTCATCTTTGCAAGTCATTGTTTTTTAACACTCATTGCATAATATTCAACTTCCTACAAATCGCTTTTTAAAGTTTTCAAATTACATAAATATTTATGAGCATACAAGATACTTCGTAAAGTTTCAGAAATTAAAAATGTTAAACACGTGGTTGTACATTGATGTTCTGAAATTCTGATGAGCTACTTATTCTGGTAACTTTTTTAATCAAAAATTGCATTTCTTCAGGGGGGCTCTGCCCCCCTGAACCCCCCGTAGTCTATTTAAATTTACATTCGTAATTTTTTATTGATGTGCGGATGGTTATAGTATATCTTAGATTTTTTTTTACGCTGTGATTTAGGCTGTGATAAGGATAAGCGTAAGTTTTTTTATAAATTAATAAAATTTAAATTTAAAATAAAATATTCATGTTAACCGTACACAGACAATAAATCTTGAAGTGACGCCAAAAATGTAACCCTAAAATCCGCTGCATTCGGCACAACACAACGACGTGCTTAAAAAAAAAAAAAAAAAAAAAAAAAAAATGCACGGATGAAGTCAAAGAATTTGGTTCCTGTTCCACGTGCTTGTTTTGTTTGGGCCGAATGAGGGCAATTTTACCCAAGATATTTTTATTCCAGCATCTTTGTTTTCGATAAATGACGTCTAATTCACCTGCTATGCGTACTTACTCAAAACTTTTCATCTTGTTATATTAAGAAATACTCGAGAGTTTTCTTTTTATTTTTAATATGCCGCCATATTAAATTTTCTATTCTTAATTTTATTTTTCATTTTCCTGTTTTACGACAAAACATTTCAATTGAAAATTGTTTAAAAGAAAATATTATTCCGGGTTTTGATTTTCTTGGCAACAATTAAAGAAATATTGGTAAATATTATGGGAAAATGTTACGTTATTCTCTATGAAAATAATGAACTTTTGTATTTTTAAGCAAAATATTTCAATAAAAAAAAAATAAATAAATGAAATATTGCCTATTTTTATTTCTGGGCTAAAATCCTTCTATATGCAAAGATACAAATGCATTAATTCATCTGTTTTGACGTTGGCTTTACTCAAGCATTATACACCCAATTATCCTAATATTATTAGGACCAAATACGTTGCTAGGCAACAGAGAAAGAAAAGGAAAAAAATGAAATATGCATTATGTCAATTTGATAAAACAAAATCCTTTATATTATTGGAAAACATGCATAAAATTCCCCCCAATATTATAAACCTAATTAAAAAAATCTCGCAAATATATTGACATAATTTATTGGAATAATTAAATAATGTTATTTAAAAATTTCAGCCTCAAAAATTTACCATTTAAATCCATTTTTCATATGAGCCATTTCTTTCAACAAATGAAAATCTGAAAATCGTCTGACTTGCCATTGAAAAGCATTATAGAGTAAAATAAAATGTTCCATTTTTCCCGAAAGAATGAACCAAATTTAACCAAAAACTATACAGCTACGTCCGGGTACCTCATCAACAGGCCCAGTGAATTTCAAGCCGATCGGATGCTTTTTGCGGCAGTTATCGCGGAACAGACAGACTAACAGAAACCAAAACTTTTCGTGTCTCCACAGTAAGCCTTCACTGACGTTTCGGCAACTAGTAAATCTGCAGATCAAGAGCCTCAACGTCATCTCTGCAACTTATTGTTTTTAGCAAATTTTGCTTAATATTAATCTTTCTACAAAAACAAAATTTAAACTTTTAAATTACACAAACATTTATAGAAGGAGAAAAAAATATTTCGATGGTTTCAGACATTAGAAGCGTTAAATTAAACACGTTGTTATGTAATGATATTCTGAAATTCTCACGAGCTACTTATTCTAGTAATTTTTATATAATAAAGCAAATTTCTTCAGGGGGGTGCCCCCCTGAACCCCCCGTTGTGTAATTTATTTTGCATTTGTAATTTTCTATTGATTGAGTTAATGATTATCCTATATCTTAGATTCATTTTTACACTGCGATTTATAAGGATAAGCAACAATTTGGTCAAGCATTTTACGTTATCCTAATATCCATACAGAAGTATTTACTTGCCTGCTAACCACAAACATCTGTATCTAATGGATAAAGAACTTTTGGAAATGTAAACTGAGACATCTAATTTAGAAATCTAATAATAATTTTGATTACCATTCTGCAATATTTATATCTAAGATCTAATCTAAATATCTAAAAATGTACTCGATAGCATTAACTTACTAAAATCACCCTAAAGTAGGGGGAGTTCTAAACCTAACGGTTAATAATTCATCATCGTGTCCACTTCCAATTGACTAAATAGATAAACGTGATATGGCGCCGTTAAGTATTTTTTGTGATAGCCTTTTAATAGTATCCACATTTAATTTAAAATCGTGATGTTACAAACACCGTTGAAATTTGATGCACACCTGTGTTCAGGTCAAATTACGAAAAGTTAACTAACCTTTTATTTCCCTTAGCCGGGCATTTTGTTTCATTTTTCGTAATAGGGATTATTTTAATAATTTATTTTACACTCTACAAGCTGTTACACGGGACGTTGTTCACGTAGCATTAAAATAGAGATAAATGCATTAAATAAAACATTTCACTCACCACCAGACATGGCAAGTCTCAGGCTTTTTGCACAACACTATTACCTTACAGAAAATGTTGTTCTTTTAAATCGCGCAAATGTTTCAATTAAATAAAGTAACATTTTTTGTATTAAAATACTGGTATCCAGAACGCCGGAGGCTTGGCAGCCCTGCTCCTCTTAATAGAAACATATATAGTTAACCAACACTTTATCACATTTTATAGGAAACAATACGGAATTTCTTATTTGTATGGCCTTACATATACCTCAGTCATAAAAATGTAAAATTTTGTGCCAATTAATATACGCAATTGCGAAAATGAAATCGCAACCAATGAGAAAAGGAAGGCCAAGTAAAATCGTGTAAATCGAGGAATCTTCCTTCGTAGTGTGGGAAAATACCACTACAAAAATTAATTTAGGTGGTATTTGGTGTGAAATGTTTATATGTATTCATTCCTGTCCTATTTATCTTTTTTATTATTTGTAATTTGCTGCATTTTCCCTTTGCACGTGAAAATCTTACAAATTAAAATGAACTCTTTGGGAGAAATTGTTATTCCCTTTTTTTTTTTGGCAACAATAAATTTTATAAACTTTAATAGAATAATGTCAGTTTATTCTGTATGAAAATAACGAACTTTTTCATTTATAATCAAAATAGTTGAATACATAAATAAAGATATTATTCTATATAGTATATAAATACTATTTTCATTTCTGCGTTTAAATCAATCTATATGCAAATATCTATACAAAGGCATTCATTAATTCATTCCTTTTAAACTTGATTTGACTTTAAAAACCATACATACTTTCACATTTATGATATTTTTAGATGAGATATAGTTGCTACGCAACGGTTAAAAGAAAAAAATGAAATATAAGTAAATTCATAAAATAAAATGTTTTATATTATTCGAACACATGTATAAAATTCCATCATAAGTTATACACCTAATTTAAAAGCTCTGACAAATGTTTTGACAAAATTGCAAACTAATAGGAATAATTTACTACTCTTATTTAAAAATTTCAGCATAAAAAATTTACCATTTAAATCCATTTTTTATATGAGCCATTTCTTTCAACAAATGAAAATTTGAAAATCGTCTGACTTGCCATTGAAAAGCATTACAGAGCAAAATAAAATGTTCTATATTTCCCGAACGAATGAACCAAATTTAACCAAAAACCATACAGCTAAGTCCGAGTACCTCATCAACATGCCACATTAATTTCAAGCCGATCGGATGCTTTTTGCGGCAGTTATCGCGGAACAGACAGACGGACAGACAGACAGACAAACGGAAATCAAAACTTTTCGTGTCTCCACAGTAAGCCTTCACTGACGTTTCGGCAATTATACATCTATATCTGCGATTACCTTAAACCTGCAATTTTAAGCAAACTATTTTCCTAAGGTTGCATTTGATTTTTTCCAAAGACATTTTCGCCAATTTAAAATAAATTCGTAAATATCATTATCTGTTGATATTTAATATTTCTTTAAGTACTATTATTATTGTGTTCAAAAAATAGTTAAAAAGTGACGCAGAGATGAAAATATGCAGAAACGAACGAATTTTTTTGAATATTTTAACAATGTGGTATTCATATCATAACATTAAAATATTTATTTGCTTAAAAGACGTTATAAAAACACTTTAAAAGTAAATTAAAAATCTATATTTACATGTTTCAACACATTTTCTGAGTCGTGGTCAGAATGTATAACAGAAAATTACAAATGCATATGAAAAATGGAAATAATCATCGAAAATAAACAAGTAATCATATAACGCGCCCTACATTTTCGCGATTGCTCGTGTTCCCTCTATGTCGCGATGCCGTATTTTGTCCAACCATTCAACCCATAAGTTCGGGATACGGAAAGATAATGTATCGTTACAAACTCCGGAACCTCTTAAATAAATTTCAATGAACACTTTTATGAATAATTGCAAATAAAAATTTGACCTGTAGATTATTTTACTCTCATTAAAAAGGTCTTACAAACTAACGAAAATGTAGTGCGCGTTATATGATTACTTGTTTGTTTTCGATGATTTTTTTTCCATTTTTCATATGCATTTGTAATTTTCTGTTATACATTTTGACGACGACTCAGAAAATGAGTTGAAACATGTAAATATAGATTTTTAATTTACTTTTAATATGTTTTTATAACGTCTTTTAAGCAAATAAATATTTTAATGTTATGATATGATTAGTAATGTGGTATTCAATTTGAAATGTCAATTAACCGCATAGTTTCCATTAAGATAATCTATCTCATAACATTGTATTTCACATAAAATCGGTTTCTAGTGTCGAAAGTTATGCCAGAATGATCAGGTGATGAAGAGAGCTTTTTTTTTATTTTTTAGGATTTCGTTCATCTGAAGAAACCCTATTCGTCTCACTCTTTATCTGTCTGTCCGTCACAGAGCCCGTTCTCAGAAACTGTACATGTTAGAGACTTGAATTTTTGGGTACTTGTAGCTGAACACCTCACATTAAACAAGAAATCATAAAATTTTAAAAAAGTTGGTAATTAACGGAATTACGGGCTAATTAACTTCTAAAATTTACCAATCCACCTTTTTAACGCAGGTTCAAACGGACCTTCTCCAAATCATCCGTGTTTCTCCTAAGGGTTGCCAGTAAAATCAGCCGATGCACGGTTACCACGGAGGAAATTAAGCCGAAAAATGAAGTGGACATTTTAAAGCAAAATCGCATGTCAGAAAATATTGGTCCGAGAAATTTGTAAATGGAATAGACAGACGCGGAAAAAATATGTACTTTCATTTGGTATAAAGTTCACGTTTCTGCGATGTATATAAATTAAAATTTCCACTAAAAATCGATCGATGAAAATTTAATTTCTTTAATTGGAAAGACAATGAAAAAAGATTTCAATTCGGCGGAAAATCAGGTAGACATGACGAGGCTGCGGTTTTTCATGATAGCATATTTTAATACGAAATTTTAACTTTTTAAATATTAAATTTTTGTATTAAATTTTTTGGCATTCCGATGTCAAAATTTTCGCTGATTTCATTGATATCCATATGTAAGTCCTATCTTAATTACAAGCTGAAATATTAATTATTATTTAATTAATCGGTTTATTGCTATCAAATGCGTCGATTAAAATGGAGACACGTGCTTTTTTAACCACGAATTAACTTACATTAGGAAATCTAATAATTTGCGGTGGGTTTTTGAACAGCGCTATGGGATAAGTATGACTCATTCATCATCAGAAAGTTTACAAGTATTCATACCACTATTTTCGAATAGTAACTTCAGGAAATATCTTGAATTATTGGCTAAGACAGCCACTCGATCTGTTTGAAACTTTAAGATAGTTTATAACATATAAGAAAAAGTGTAAAAAAGAATGGAGTGTCATATGTCGAGGAGGGGGGGGGGGGGCTAGAATTATTTTTAATATCTTAGCATTTTTTACCGCAGCAAATGTTTTAAATTCTTAAATTCGTGTTTAAGGCCGCCGCCATCCCAACCCATGTATCTACGGAAAGATTGCGTAAAGGAGTTTCGTTCAGATATGATTTTGTTAATAATAGAGTGCATTCCCTGATGGGAGAATGTGGAACTAACATAACGCAATTTTGTTAAAATTAGGAAATCTAACAAGTCCATCTGTTTGAAACTTTAAGATATTTTATAACACATAAAATAATGCGTAAATAAGAATGACACGTGAAATTCCGGGGAGGGGGCGGGGGTGGCTCTAGATTTCTGTTTAAAAAATTAGCGTTTCTGACCGCTTTATGTGCCTTTTTTGAGGGAGTCCTGAGATATATGCTACTTATTTAATATAAAATTGTCTAAAGTTTAATTACCTATTTCCGAATAGTAATTTCAGCAAATATCTTAATTTCTTATTAAGACCGCCACCACCTCGAGAAACATATCTACTTATAGGTTGTTTAACGGAGGTTCCTTCCGATACAGTTTTGTTAAGAATAGAGTGTGCTCCCTGGTGGTGGAATGTGGAACTAACATAACGCGATTTTGTTAAAATTAGGAAATATAACAAGGCGATGTGTTTGAAACTTTAAGATAGTTTATAACACATAAGAAAAAGTTAATAAAAATGGCGTGTGAAATTTAGGGCTGGGGAGGGAGCGCTAATTTCACTAATTGATTTATTTCTATTATATACTTATTTTACAAGGCAGTCACGTGCTGTTTCCTTGCAGTATACGGTAGAAACGCACCGTTCTTGCAGAACGGTGTCCGGTTTTTAAAAATACAGCATAAATGTTACTTATGCCAGATAAAAATGTCAGAAGTATTGATACCACTATTTTCGATTAGTAATTTCAGTAAATATAATAAATTCTTGGTTAAGACCGCCACCACCTCGTCTAGCATGTCACCTGATAGGTTGTTTAGCGGAGTTACGTTCAGATACTGATTTGTTAAGAATAGAGTGCGCTCCCTCGTTGTGGAATGTGGAACTAACAAACCGCGATTTCATTTAAAGTAGGAAATCTAACAAGGCGATCTGTTTGAGACTTTAAGATAGTTTATAACACATAAGAAAAAGTTTTTAAAAAAATGGCGCATAAAAGTTTGGGCAGGTGGGAAGAGGCGGATGGGAAAAATATTTCTATTTTGTTTCATACCGTTTCAGGTGCGTTTTTTTGACGGAGTATTGAGATACATGCTACTTATTAAATACAAATATGTCAAAATTTTAATTACCACTATTTCCGAATAATAATTTCAACAATTATCTTACATTCTTTCTGAAGACCGCCGCCTCCCCGAGTAACATATCTACTAATAGGTTGTGTAAAGGAATTTCGTTCAGATACGCCTTTGTTAAGAATACAGTGCGCTCCCTGGTGGTGGAATGTGGAACTAACAGACCGCGATTTCATTTAAAGTAGGAAATCTAACAATGCGATCTGTTTTAAACTTTAAGATACTTTATAACAAATTATAATGAAGTATAAAGAAGAATGGTGTGTCGCATTTAGAGGGGGGGGGGATTAGGGAGGAGTGCTAGCAAAATTAGGAAATATAGCTGGGCGATCTATTTGAAACTTTAATATAGCTTATAAAACATTAAAAAAAATTAAACATCAGGCAGCGTCAAAAATAATGGTGACCATTACCCCGCTTCACGACCCCCAAAGCGGGCACTTTTCTAAATTTGGCAGATACCCGTCATGTGATATATTGTAGCATTTCGGGGGGGGGGGGGGGACAAATTTAGGAAATATAACAAGGCGAATCTGTTTGAAGCTTTTTACGATAGTTTAGGAAGGGTTTGATAAAATTTAGTAGATGTTCCATGGCGATAAATGTACGGGACGTTTTGAAAGGAATATTAAACGAAACCCTTTGTGCGATCTATGATCACACTTACACACTTGCTTATATACAGTGATACCTCGGTTTTCGTCGATAATCCGTTCGAAAACAATCGGCGAAATTGGAAATCGAAGAAAACAGAGGCAATGATTTCTATATGAATCCATGTAAATCGAATTAATTCGTTTTAAACACTCCAAAATAGGTACCGAATACGTATTTTATAGAGAATACGTATAGCGTTTAATACAAAAAAAAATGTAAAAAAATAATATATTGTTTTTGGCGTATAGTATCACGGCACTATGTCTGGTATCACTGCACTTTTAGTTCTTTTGGCAGTAGTGCTTCAGAAAGCTGTCCAAAGTGGTCTGTTTCTGACGCCTCTTTAATATTTTCTTAAAATTGGACTAGGCATTATACTTATAAAAGTTACAGATACAGCTTGCAACAGATTCAACTTTGTCTGGGTGATTTTTCTCCACAAAACCCTGAACAAAGACCCTCTACATAGAGAAGATGTCTTAATATCTGAAGACGGCACATTCTACCCTGTCTATTACTCATCTGAAAAAACTTCTTCTTCTGGCACATGTTTCCCTTCTAGGTGAAGGTTTTGCAGCTCTTCAGTAGTGAGTTCATCCTTGTGTTTATCCGTCAAATTTTCCACATCCTCACCACTCACCTTCAAAACCATGAACTTCACGAAATCAACAATCAATTGCATCGCACGTGTAGGGTTATGAGGGGAAGGCTCAATCCCTTCGAAATCTCTCTTGTGCCACATCCTGGCCATAATTCTTTTCAGGTAGAGTTCATCGTCCAGAATATCAGTGCCTGACAAGCCTTATCAATGAAGTTGAGAATGTTTAAAAGTTTTTCTTTGATTTCACCTCAAAGCACCTTTGTAACATTGCTTTTTTGTACAATTTCTTGAGATTTGAAATGACATTCTGGTCCATGGTCTAGCTAAATGATGGGGTATGTGCAGGAGCATTACCAGAAGACATTGAAGAACACACTGATTATCCTGGAGGTATTTTTTTCACACTCGGCCCAAACACTTCATCCACTCATTGAAAATTTGCCTCGTCTCGTAACCCATGCTTTCTTCTTTGCCTTCAACATCACAGACAATTTACTTTTAATCGCATTGTTTCTTCAGAAGAAACTTATCGTGGATGACGATTTGTCGCATATGCGGCAGATGTCAGCAATGTTTATGCCGCTCACGTATTTTTGAACAATTTCCTTCTTCAACCCAATCGGGTTTCTGACCTTCTTCTTTGGAGGGCTGTTACCTCGGAAAACATTCCTTGATCTCATGGTGGAGCTCTCGTAATCAATATAAAAGCACCACAATGCACCGGGAATAAACGAAATTGTTTGCCTAGATCCGCGGGGGGATGCACACAAGACCAGAAACAACGCCACACTGAACAGGAGGATGTCTGGGTCCACCCCTTACTTTTCTTAAAATGCACCGACATCACGTTGATGCGCAGACGAAAAAAGTGGCAACCGACAAAAACCGAGACAATTTTTTCACGGAAAAAATCGACGAAAACCGAAACCCACGATAAGCGATGTCAACCGAGGTATTACTGAATATAATTGTAATCAAAATTTATAAATTGAAACTTCCGTGCGAACATAAAAAAACACTGTTAGAAATATTTTTTGGCGCATGGTTGTCCATAAAAATAACAGCAAGCAAAATCAATATACAAAAATGAATTATGCCAGTTCAGAATTTCTGAAATAGTGAACATTCTTTTGCAAGACAATACAGAGCTATCCCACAACTACCGATAGTAAGAAACGTTCCTTGACTAAAAACAATACCACTGTTAATCAGATGTACACATTCAAAATTATTATCCTTTCGACTGAAGCTACCACTCTAGCTAGTGCGAATTATTTCATGAACAAACATTCATGTAAAAATGGACATTCTTTATGATTGTTATCATCAACAACATTCCCAGGTAAAGTTGATGTTGTTGTACCAGTGAGAGATATTTAAAAAATGCTCCTTACAACTTTTTCCTTGGAATAAATAACTCTTTTATATTTTTTAAATGCCTATGTGTTTAGATTTTGTAGGACAGTTTTAAATTGTATTTTATTTTATCATGTTATTGGGAGTTCTAAGATTAATTTTAAAATTATGCAGATTGAATTTTTAGTGAGGATTTTTTTTCAGACAAAGACTAATCTAATAAAAGAGAACTTCTTTTTTTTATAGTTTTTTAGAAAATGTTTTATTTATTTTTAATATATTTTTTTTTACAATTTTGTATTATATGTTTTCAAGTATTTCATTTCTTTAATTTATGAATAAATTGTGGAAAAATAGACTGTTTCTGCGTTCTTTGTCACCTTAGGTGTATAAACAGACATAGAGGAGATAAAAGATATACCAAGAATACCCCTCTTATTAACACTTTAAGACAGGAAGAATTTTGGTAGAAATGAAAAATTTTGGTGGTTTCCCTTAATTAATAGGATCATATTTCACTGAAAAAATATTCTTTAAAAAACCCAGGTGTCAGGTTATGCAAAGGGATGATCCACCTATTTATGTATGTGCAAGCTCGACTTTAAATCACAGAAAGAGCTAAAGGTTTTTTTTTTCATTTTCTTTAGGATGACCTACACAATTATGTAGGCCAGGTCTTAAAGGATAAAAAGGTGGGGAAAAACTCCACACCTTTATAGCTGTCAAATTTGTCTGGTCTAGATAAAAATAATACAGGATTACATTTTTTTTTTTTTTTTTTTTTTTTTTTTTTTGAGAATGCAGATTTGTTTTGAGAATTTTATTTAAAATATTTTTTATTTAAAAAGAAGTGAAGAATTAGAAATATTTCATTGCAGTAGTTCCGACAGAATATCTATCAATATTAGCTAAAGTATCATGAGCGTTTCAGTTTAATCTTAAATTATGAGGATACATTTAATTAACTTAAGTTGTTAATTAAGGTATGTGGTTCATTAACATTTGTATTAGGTAATTAAATACATTTTTATTTAAAAAATAAAAATTTACTTAACTATTAAAGATAAGTCCTTACTTGATTCTTTAAATGTCAACGTTTTCTAATAATTCACCAGAATGAAAAAATATAGAATTTTTTTCCGTTAAATATATTCCTTTGAAAATAAGACTGAACATGGAGATTCTTATTTATATTGAGTTAGGTCGATATTAATCAGGAATAAGGAACGTATAAAAAATTTATACATTGTGGTGCTTTACTTTATTTTCTTCTTGAAATAGATCTTATATGTATTACTCTTATATGCATTATCTCAACAATAAACAGCAACCTTTCTTTGGAAAAGGTATAGAAAAAATGACAATAAGACGATGTATCATTTTATCACATAAATTCGATATCCTTTTCCTCAGCAATTTAATAAGGTCAATATTAGTATTTAATAACGAAATCTTAAAAACCATTTCTATAATTTTAATTTGCATTTGCTTTCAATTATAGCTTCACATAAATGTAATATTATGCTACCGTTTATAATATTGCTGTTTTTCAAACCGAATGTGATACTGTAACTGATCATATTTTCCGTTTGTTTCCTGAGAAGAAAGCGGATTTTTGTGGAAGTAAAATAATATTTACTATATATTCACATATACTGCGATGTTTTTTCGTGATTTAAACTATTATTATTTTGTTAATTACACATTCAGAGCACTATATTGAGAAAACATTCCTCAATTATCTTTTGAAACTCGGTTTATAGTTTACACATTTATGTTTTAAGATTTTAAAATTACAAATATAAAAAAGGAAATGGAATAGCTAAATATATAGCAAATCTACATAATTAAGAAACCATTTTCTATACTAAAACATAATGAATGAAATGCAATTTTATCTGCATATGCATATATGTGTTATGTGTGTAAGTTCACGCGCTATGATTGTATTTGCATTCGAAAAAAAAAAGTTCTTTGAAATATGAGATTTGTGGATTATACTTTCAGATTGTATATAAAACTGTTTTTTTTTCTTTAATCCGTAAGGAATTTATTCATGACATTTCACATTTAAACTAAACATTTTTTTTTTTTTTTATCAGATTAAATAATAATTTTCAGAACATCTTTATCAATAATATATGCGTATTCCTTTGTGTTTTCAATATTGTATATTCCATAAGATGCACTGTCAACGATATTTTCCTATTTACCATTATATCACAGATTTTTGCGTAACATTTTGAATGAATGAAATATGTTCTTCAGTCTATATTACACAAAAAGAAGGGTTTAGCGCGCTTTAGAAAAGCATATCCGATGTGAAAATATTTTAAAAAGTATAACATAGATGTAATATATTGAAAACTATATTTTCTATGGAAAATAATTGTATAAATATACTTGAGTATCCATACAAATGAACTCTAAATGCTAAATCTCATTTTTAATAGAGGATATACTGTTAAAAACTACAATTACATTCAGAAATTGCATGGCAATCAGTGTATATTTACAAGCAGAGGGCGTCACAAGTCATGCATGTTTCAGGCAGAGAAAACAACGCATAAACACTTATATGTAACTATATAACTATAATGTAAAATGTCATATAAACAAATTGCGATCATTATTTGTAATGGCAGGTAGAGGATAAACGGTATATGGATATTTGTCCCATGGGACTTTTTTAATAATAACAAATCATGCAAATATATCTTTATTTTATATACGATGTTTTCCCGAAATGAATGATAAAGGGGCAATATTGTGTGGCAAGAAATGTAATAACTTGAATGCAATCATAAACAAATGTGTGATAATAAATATATTCATATTCCAGAAATGAATAATAATTATGTAAAATGTAAAATATTATTAAGCATAAATATAAATAATAAAATGCCATAATAAGAACTTTGTATACGCATAGAGGATGTTTAAATAATATTTCTAATTTCAACAACTGGACAGATTCTAAAATTTTTACGTATTCTGATTGTGTTTCGTTATTTATAGTAATTTGTATATGGAAAATAAATATTATTAGCATTCATTTAAATTTATAGAAGATATGAAATATATATGAATAAAAGTGTTTCCATATAATGTATTTTAAGAACATTATTAAATTTCCTGTGTAAAATATATATCAAAATTAATTTGAATAATAAAAAACTTTGATTAAGTGTAAATTCTAAATCATTTGATTATAGAAATTACTGTCATGAAAAAATTTATCGTACAAAAAGTTGAATTGAAAGTCTTCAAAGCTTCATTGTAATATAATTCAGATACTTCTGTTAATTGGGATAAAGAAATAAAGTACGAAAGACAGCATTTCTGCTCTTGATAATAAGGAAGATAAAGCATATCAGAATATGAAAAAGAATAAAATTTTAATGAAAATGATGCATATAACTCATGATAAAGAAAACCCAACTGCAAATTCTAAATTGATGGACGCTGAAAATCAATTATGGTCATTAATGACACATTCTTCGGAATTTTATAAAGTCGAGTGAACTTCATTATGTTAATTAAGCTTTTATTCAAATTATTAGAATAACACGAAGAGGTATTTTTAAGAAATGAATTAAGTTTATCTTTTTTCCGCTAAAAAAAAAAAAAAAAAAAAAAAAAAAAAAAAAAAAAAAAAAAAAAAAAAAAATACTGCTGTAATTTCTACTCGAATTCCTTAATGACGAGAGATATGCAATTTATGAATTAAAACATCTTTATCATTAATGGATGTGCTAAAATTCAGAGAAAAATACAGGGAGATGGCTATAGTAGAATTTCATTTTTCCTAATTTAAAATTAGAGGGCTAAATAATGATTTTAATTAATTTAATTAAATATTAAATGAACGTTTAAAATGTAGCAAATATAATATTTTAGTTCTGGATTTTAATTTTAAAACACTACTTTGTATCTAAAAAAAATGCAATTTTTTTAATGATATACAAAGGATTCAGGAACAATCACTATACATCTTGAATATACGAATAAGTATTTTACTAAATTCTTAAAATAAATACCTTAATTTCTGAAAAAAAATACTAATTTTGAAAAAAAAAAAAAATACGGTTTTTAAGAACTCTATAATGCAGTTAGTTAAATAAGCAAAAATAGGTCAACTCGGAAATATGACGAATTTGGTTTTTCTCCCTTGCAAGCAAAAGTAACTGCCCTGGTATACCGGTAACAGTACTCGACCCCATGTAACTCACTAAAAACAATTTGCACCACAGAAGTCTGCGAGTAATTGTAAACCGGGGATATATTTTCAAGTATGTTGCTATACATTTTTTAAAATATAAAATTGCTAAGTGTTATTTATCTTTGATAAGTTATGTCAAGAACTTATTGTTAAAATACCTTTTAAAGGGTAAAGAATTAAATAAAATATAGATTGTATGTTATCAAAGATATACTGAACCTTTTAAATATTAAATGTACAATCATTCAGAATAAATTTTGAATGTGTGTGACATATAGTAACATAAGTTCAATCCGATAATGTGTTTTTTAAATCTACCAATTAGAGTTTCCCCCTAATTATACTACATTTGCTTTGGGGCTTCTTGAATAACATCCACAGGGTGAAAACCTTTCAAAGATTTTAATACAGACTTGCGTTTTTTAACATCTTTTAGCGCGTGATGTTATTAGAACATTTAAAAAATAAAATAATACTTTAAGCTTAGTAATATGTCTCACAGATACACAAACTTTAAAATTCAGAACCAGACCTTGAGATGGGTCTCTTGTTTTTTTAGAGGATTGGATGTGATAATGTCTATCCTCTGGGCTTTGGACAAAGAAACTAAAATTACATAATTTATTTCGATAAAATCACTATTGTCAAATTCATAACTTTAGATTAAAGTGAAAAATTCTCTATACATCTCTAAAAGACTTCTATACATGTCCTAAAAAGATAAAACATGATAGGCGTTTATTTTAGATATTTGATTTTAAGCCTGAGTAAATAACATTTAAAAAATCTGTATGATATAATTGAAAGAAAATATATGTACATTATAAAAGGAATAGCATATTTATAAAAAAAAAATAAATATGCAATCAAATGACATAACCTTTCCACATCCAGAGTTATATATGTATGTGTTTGCCAATATAAAATTTAATTAGATATAATATTTTTTTGCCTAAAGAAAAGCTGCAGATCGCACATTTGTAAAAATGTTACAGAGTTTCATTAAGAAACAAACTTCTCCTTTTTGATTACACACACACACAAAAAAAAAAAAAAAAAAAAAAAAAAAAAAAAAAAAAAAAAAAAAAAACGCAACAGTGCCTATCTAAGTTCACTTAATATATTTAATTATGATGGAAAGCATGATAATTCATCCTTTTTCTTAACCCGAATATCATAAATCTTCTTTTAAGCTAATGTAAAATTGTTGCATTTTTAGACTGCTAACGATATGTGCTAATTACAATATTTCAACTACTAAAATTAAGACTAATCTTGTTTTAATGGACTTTTCTCAGTACTTATATTTTTGAAGACAATGTTATATTTCTCAAACGTATTTAACATTTAACTAATTACGTATTGGTTGTTATCAAAGCAAGTTTTGAGAATAAAGTCCATGAAGCGTACGAACCCTTGTAAACTAAGGTTTTTATTAATGTTTGTGGGTAATTGATTTCTTCTCAATAAAAATAAATTTGAAAAAAATAATAAAAGAAGAAACTGTCAGTAGATTGTGATATATGGGGCATTCTCACAATCTTTTGAATTTCAGGAATAAAAATCTGGTGAAATTAAACTTGCTAAAATAACATTTTAATCTAATAGACCATAATGATTGAAAATAAAGAAAAAAAAATGGTCAGCAGCGAAACATGTTTTATTTAACAGAGGTTTAAGTTAAACTTGTGAGTTTAATTTTCCTTACCATTTTACCACTATGACATATTGGCGACACATTTATTGAACACATGCCGACAGGTTGTATCGCAAAAATAATTGGATATTTAAGCAAGATTCTGCACCTTCGCACCGAGTTGACTCCATGTCATTTGCCCGAAATTTAGTATGCAAGAAGATTGGCCACCTTCTTCACCGGATCTAAATCCTTTAGATTATTGCATCTGTGGGGTTTTAGAAACTAAAGTAAATATCAACTAACACAAAAGTTTGGACTCTCTCATTGATTCGAGTAAAATTATTTCCCGGTAATCTTTCATCTCTGATGTTCATCATATTAATGTGTTTATTACTTTGTATTTTATATCTGTAAAATAAAATGTCTGAATATTTGTAACAGTATTTAGTAGCCACCCTGTAATTAATGATTATGTATGTTTCATAAATATGCATAATTAAATAATTAATTATACATATTTAATAAATACGTATAATAAATTAATGTACTTATGTATATATTAATAACTTTAATACATTTAACTTACTTTAAAACTATTTAACTAAACTATTTAACTAAACTATTTAACTTATTTACTAAACTATTAAACTATTTAACTTACTTTAAAACATTTCTATAAAAAATACTGGTGTCCTTAAAGTTTATACACAGTCAAAGATAGAGTTTTTCTTTTATAAATATGATTTTTTTTGCAATAAAAAGGACACAAATACATTTGTTGACTTATATATTAGCATTTCCACTTTATGATCAGCATTAAATTACCATTTCATTTGTCGCATTTTCAATTTAACAAAATTTTTGCTGTCCTTAAAGTTTTTACACGCACTGTATAGATATTCTTCATAAAACTTGTGAATTAAGCTAAATTAAGATTTAACGTTCGTACACCTTTACCGCCTTATGTACATAAATCATTCTTCTTTTCACACACCACAAAAGAAACTCAAAGCACCGTTGAAGAGCACACGCGTAAACATCAAAACACTGATTACAACACTGGTTAAGAACACTTTCAGCACTCCGCCGAAGTCAAGGCCGCAAGCACATCTCAATGACATATGATGAAGCGAGCTGGCATCTGACGCAAGAGGTACGTTGTGTATCAGAGCAGCCAGGGAAAGCACACAAGCAAAACTAGAATGGTTCGAAGGTGCTAACTCCAACATCACAATGCGTTCCATCACTGTCCGACGAGCAGATGAATCCATTAATGCATGTTATCTACGCCACACCAGCAGGAAGCCACACGCATAACAGGTGGCACTTTGCAGAATAAAAAAACGTTCAGAGGAAAATTTTAGCTGCTGTAATTTGAAGAAAAATCCATGAAAAAGGTGAAGTGACTGGAATGATATTAAGGGGGGGGGGTCTCATTTCTTTTGTGCATTTTTTTTAAATACAAGTTGGAGAAAAATAGGCAGATGCGCCAAATTTATATACTGTCGTTAGAGCTCCGAGTACTTTCAGTGCACAGAAAAAAACTCCAACTAGTAATTTTACTGTAATTTTTATTTTGTTCTTTCATTTCATATATTTAATCTGTAGCAAGATGCAGAATTTGCATTTATAGAGGCTCCGAAGTGTCGGATATTTGACGAGCAGAAAATTGGTATGAAAGATTACGCGCAGGATTACAAAATACATTTTACAATTAGAATGAAAATTTTGTTGCCTATTTAAACTTCAGATTGAAATAATAACCGTGTAACTAAATACATTTGTATTTAAAGCATATTTATAATTTCAATACAAAGTTGTGTTTAGCTAAAACTAAATTTTGAAAATTTCAACAGTATAATAAGCTAAAGAAAAAAAAAACATATATATATATATATATATATATTTTTTTTTTTTTACAGAAAAAGGAAATGTTAGGTTCAGTGTATAAAGACTAATATGAAACGTATGTTTGGAAAATTTCATGAGAAAATATTCAGTTGTTTTTTAGACATCCTGCTGTGCATTAAGTTCAAAAACGTAATTTGTAGGAAAATGACTTCAAATTTTGGGATACGCCGCTTCAGCTATTGAGCGGGTATATTTCTATAAGTCACAACGTCTGTTCTAATGGGAATTTCACGGAAATAATTATGTCAAAATGTTCAGACAAGACAGGAGTTAAACATCTAAAAAAGTAAAATTTGAGGCTGTAATAGTCTTGAGACCCCTATTAAACACACTAATTGTGGAACTCCCTACTGAATTTGTGCCTTCCTTTGAATCACCTGCATGTCGGCCGTCACTTAAGAATAAATATTATGATAATATAGGTAAAATTAAAGAAGAAAAGTTGTGTCGAGTGTCATGTTATAAGAATGTGTTAATAAAATGAATCATTCGAGCCACAGCATCTATAGTTCTCAAAAGCAATAGCCTTTCAATGTTTATCAGGACACTGACTCAAGTTCTAATAGATAATATTTTAATACCAAATGTGACCTTAGTCAGACTATGCGATATAGCTGGAACACATTTAGGTTATTAAGAATATATGTAAAATTAAAGAAGTAAAATTGTGTCATATGCCATGCTATAAGAATGTGGTGATAAAATGGATGATTTGAGCCACAGCATCTATAGATCTCAAAAGCAACCCCCTTTCAATGTTTATCAGGACACTGATTCCACGTTCTGATAGATATTATTTTAATAAAAAATTTAACTTGAGTTATACTTTGTGACATACCTAGAATCCATTTAGTTTATTAAGGATATACATAAAATTAAAGAAGAAAAATTATGTCAAGTGACTTGTTATAAGAATGACTTGATAAAATGGATCATTCGAGCCACAGTAATCTACAGGTCTCAAAACCAACCCCCACTGAATGTTTATCAGGACACTGATTCCAAGTTCTAATAGATAATATTTTAATAAGAAATGTGACCTGAGTTATACTATGCGACATTGGCTGGAACACATTTAAGTTATTATTTTGTTTGTATAACTTCAAAAAGATTTTAAACAGCTTCTTCAAGATTAGTAGTCAATTATTTTTTTTATATACAAAAGTTTTAGACTGAAATCCATAAACTTTGTCATAATATTCATATCATGCGACCAAAGTGGCTAATGATTGAATGGGATAGTTACTTGAATATAATTTAAAGAGTGATGCAAAGCTTACACATGAATTTTGTGTATTCATTTCTTATTCCAGCGCACACAACATACAACCGTATTTGAATATCTGAACAGTGATTCATTTCTGCTATTTTATTTTTCTTACAAATTAGGCAAAACTAAATATCACTGTCTAGATTTTTCTTTTTAGATTCTGAATTATTATACATTTTTCAGAAACATAAGTTTTCTTTACATTATGTTTGTAGCTCTTCCCTTTCATCATAGTTTTCATATTGCATTATTTCTATTTTTAAAAATTGATGTGCTAGTTGGTTTTGTGCTGTGAGACCTCTTTTTTGTCATTTATTTCTTCATTCCAATGATTACTCTACATGGCGAAGATATTAACACAACTTATTTTCGCTCCCTCTGTACTTTGATTTAACTGAATTTAGCAAAGGAGATAATATTTTGGATGACTTTATCACGCGGGGGGGGGGGGGGAGGTTTGTAGCTGCAGACTTTTTGCAGGTCAATTTCTTCATAACTTACTCTGTTCTTTTTCGTTCCCTATATCTTTAACAGCTTTTGCTGTCACGGGTGTTTTCCTTCCGAACTGTTTGTCTGTGTCGTTTTCAACATTTTCAACATTATGTTAAATAAAGTGTTTAAAAAATATGTTCGATTGAAAAAAATGCGCTGCCATTAATCAAGCTCAAAATATATATTCAAACAATGTTGAATTCAGGGGGTCCCCCTCCCGGTGCCTTGGAACCCCCCCCCCCCCCCCGAAGGTTTGAGGTTTTATGTTTTTTAATGGAGAAAAAAGGTAATTCCACCCTGAAAAACTGTAAAAAGTCTACTCCCTCCCCCTCCGGAAGCCAAAAATATCCTCCAGGAAGAAAATCTTGAATTCAAATCTGTAAATGAAATACGCCGTAAGAATAAAGAATTCAAAGTAAAAAATACAAATGCATACAAGATAAAAGAATTTGCAAACAAAATTTATTGCATAAACATGTAAAAATATTTTTATGTTTGTAAAGGCCTAAACTGAAAAGAAATTAATCCAGATATACAAAAAATATTCAAAAATATCCATGGAGGTAGTAATTCATAATAAAATATTTAAAAAAAAAAATAGCGTACAAAGCGTACCGCCCTCGAAATTCATTATTTACTTTTCAAATTTATGATCGTATATCTGGTCTAATTTAAACAACTTAAATTGGCCCAATTAAGGCAATTACGCCCTTTTTTAAAACAGATAAACTCAAGACTAAGAACAAAAACGAAATCAAGGAAATCCGATTGAAAAATATGCGCAATAAGCAGATGAAATTAGATATGTATATTAAAACGTAACAACTTACCTTAATTTAACCTTAAATTAACATAATTAAGCATAACAACTTACCTTAAGTATTCACTTTCGTTTAGTAGAAACTTGATCAGAACAGCTAAATTGAGGTTTTTTTAAATTCTCGGAAAACAGCACATGTTAGGCGGTTGCTTCTTCTAATCATGAATTACGCCATTCTGATGAGTAGGATTTCATCGGTGGATGACGTTTCTTTCTTTAATTAACAGCAGAATGCCAACGGTCTATTTAAAGCAGTAGTCCAAATATGGCTACTCTTCCCTATACATTATTTTAATTATTTATTTAATATTGACTAAATTTTCATAAAAAGTATTAGTATATATTTAGTCAAAGAATATTTCTAATCACAAAAGCATATTTAAGATAAATTTAAATATTTTAAATTTTATATTAATTGACAGACGTATTTAAAACTTTATAATTTCACAAATGTATTGCAACAGAAATAGTATTTTATTAAAAATATATATATTTCGTATTAAGAACTGAAGAATGAAATGCAAGTAACCTTTAAATAGTAAATAATATATCTGTTTACTTCTATTTGCATTGTTCTGGGGTAGTGCATTCAGATTTCTGGTTCAGTGGAGGATAAAATTAAACAAGAAATAGTTTATAAAACAAAGTCCACCTCTTTATGTACTTGACGAATTTTCTATGGCTTTGGCCGTTTCTAAAACATTTAACTTGGTATAAAATCGGGTGACGCTTACAAAAGTACTAAAAATACTGCTTTTATGCTTTCAAAAAAAGCACAGTAATTATAAACACTAAAATAACTTAATAAATAATTAAATACTTAATAAAAAAATCCTAAAAACGTAAAAAGAAACAATTATAATCAAGTATACTATACAGTTATATTTTGCTAGATTTTACTCATTTTAACTGTATATTTATTCATATCTCTATCACAATGTACAGTAATTATATTTTTATATAACACGAACTTTTCATAAAAGATATTTTATTAAAATTTAGTGTTGTGTGGTATACGCCGTTATGAAAATGGTAATGAGATTTCTAATTTAATAAACACGCTATTTTTTTTTCAAAAGGAAATAATCTCGTTTTGCCCGTGCAGAAGGTTATATGAAAATTAATTGGTTTACAATAACATTTATTTTATATTTTGCTATCTATTTCATTAAGGATATTAATCAAAGAAGGAGTCTCGTGATTTATAAATATGTGAAATATTACTGTCGACTTCTGTGAAATATTATTGTTGATTTCTGTGACATTCCGGCGACACTCCTGTATATCGACGTAAATGTAGTATAGTAGTCAATGCCAAAAGCTTTGCAAATCCCCCGATATTCAAGAGAATAACTGAAGCGCAGTCATGATGGCGAGTAGAAGGCAGACTCAAGAAACATTGGGAATAATTTTTCCTTCAATAAGTAATAGAGGCATCATGAATTTAACGTAGTTTATTTGGCATACATATATCGTAAACATTTCCAGTAGAATATCCATCAGCACTGGTAATATAGCTGTATCACTTCATAATAAACGATATGATGTTTAATAGTATTAGAATCTACACAAATCAAAAGTTGAACCACGAAGTGACGGGGTTTTATTAAACAAACAAAAAACGTATAAAATCATCGGATCCAAGCCAATGCAACAGTATAAATACTCAAAGAAATTGGTATCGAGCGGATACATTACAAGTGAAGAAACCAACACCAATGAAGGAGCCAGAAGGACGAGACGGCAGAACAGGCAGCGATATGATTTAGCTCCGGGGGAGGGGGAAGTACGCGTGACGTCGATAATGAACTATGTACTTTCGGCGTCAGATTTATAACGTAAACATATGTTGCCAGGAAGCTGACCAGGAATTATGGGATATGGAACATCTTAGAACAAAAATATTAAAAACATTGAAAGAAAAATAATTGTCTCAGAAGAAAATGAAAGAAAGTAATTTAGTGGTTTTATAAGAAGTAAGTTACGAACGGATTAAGATTTTTAGAATAATAATTAAAAAATACGCAGGTTTAAAGGCATGGAATAAAATACAAAACATGTTTAAGATATTATTAAAGATAAGTAAAAAGAGTAGATATTAACAATTTGGGAAACTTTTACTAAGATAAAAGGGCGAAAATTTTTTATTATTACAAATATATATATATATTAACAATTACATATTTTACAATTAATTCGTTTCAATAACAGTTCTTAGCTATTTTTATGCCCGAAATGGTAAATGCCCGAAATCGTGATGATTTGAAACAATAGAACTTTTACGTTTACGGTTACAGTGAAAAAAATTCTAGATTTTCGGATGGCGACGCCCACTTTTTCTATATGCAGATTCATCAGTGCATTGACAAACCATAAATAGCCCGGGAACATTACACGTATGACAAAAATGTCCGGCTTAAACTTTTTGCAAAGAAGAAGATTACAAAGGACCAATGATAACACGCAGAGGTGATGCATGGACGATAGACGCACTTTGCATAATACACAGGGATAGACAGTATCAATGCTAATCACAGAACAACTTATGTAACGATTTGGGTTGTGAAAAATCTTAAACAATCAGTGGTGGATGATTGTTCCTTCAATCAGTTGTTCGAAAGTGCCTACATGACATGTTACAAGGAAATAAACAGGCAAATTTAAAAATCTGTTTTATCTTACAAGGAAAAATGCTGAAGAAGCCGTGCGAATTTATCGGCAAAAACATAATCTAAGGCGTCACCCATGTTCCTTAAAAACTGTACTTGATTTGATAAACAAAAATAGGAAACTGAATGCACATGCGGTAGACCGGTTCCGGACGATCACCTGTTCCTGTTGAATTTGTTGCGGCAGTGCATAATATGATTAGTGCAAGCCAATTGCATACTGCAAGAAGTGTTACCAGAAATCTGAAAGTACCAAAAATCACAGTCCAAAGGATTCTGAGCTCTGTTTTGCGGATGCTTCCTTATCGACTCTTGCGCGTCCAGATGTTTCAACCCGGAGACAAATAAAAGTGTAACGACATTTTGCCACGGATGAGGCACATTTCTTCTTAACTGGGAAAGTAAATTCCTGCGTTCAAAGGGCTAACGATAATCATCATCACACCTTCACCAACCTCTTTACAAGAAGTCAAAGTGACTGTGTGGTACGGCACAGAAAGGAAATTCCTTCTCGATCAGTACTTTTTCGAACATGTTTCTTCCACAGGTATAAAAACTCACAAGTGCTCGATTTACAAAAAATTTGCAGAATTACATAATTTACGAATTTCCTGCTGTAAAATGTCGTAAATGACATTGTATGGATGCAAGATTGTGCTCCTCCACACGTCGCCACATCTGCTTGACAAGTGATGCAACAAAACTTTGGTGACAGAGTCATTTCCTGTAACTTCGCCAGTTCTTGAACATCGCGATCCCATGACCACACTAGGATAAATGTCTGGTTCTAGGGTTATTTGAAATTGAAGGTGTGTACGTCAAATCCAGAGTATTTGTCAAAATTGAAATATGCCATAAAACGTGAAATTGTACGGATTTCTCCTGCGATGCTACAATCGCCATTGTGGCAATATTCTTCCGCATGCAATGCTCTATCATCAGCGAATGTGAACACGTTGAAAACTGCTAATTTAAATAACAGTTTTTTTTCGTCTTCTCTCTTGAGTTATCATTGTTCCTTTACTATTGTCTTTTTTTCAATCGTTTTACAACGCAATTTTCGTCATATGTCTATCGCTCCAATGCCATTTATGGTTATTTAATGTGCTGATGCATCTGCGCAGAAGTTTTGCTATTCGAAAATTTAGAAGTTTTTCCACTGAAACCGGAACCGCGAGCTTTCCATTGTTGTAAATCGTGTGTATATATATATATATAGCATTAAAAGCATTATTATGCATATTAAAGCATATTAAAAGCATTATATATATATATATATATATATATATATATATATATATATATATATATATATATATATATATATTATATCGATGCATATATTATATTGATAAATGATCTATGTATACGGGATATATACTGATGCGAGAACAGCATTCTGAAAGAAGTAAAAATGCAATCGTAAATGAATTTAGTAGCCAAAAGCTATCAACGTGATTTTTTGCATTTAATAAATGTATCGAGAATTACTGTTTGTTTTAATTTAGTCGAAACTTATTATTCACAAAATCTTAAGGCATTAACTAACGTATGTTAAAATAATTTTCTAATGTTCGAAAAAAAGACGGTCATTTTTATCGTATATCTTTCCAGTCCGTATAATGGGTAAGTACAAAATAAATAAATCTTTACAGAACACTCATTTGCCAGATCTGAAATAAAGGGCTAATGTACTTTGCTAATGCAAACACTTTTTTGCTTTATTAATGCACTTTGCTAACGCTAATGCAAAAATATCTCGCACAGCCTAAAAAACTATATAAACTATCAAAAATGTATTCCAAATCTTGTCTACCACTGTCTCAAAGATCACTGGGGAAATACCCATTCACCAGAATAATTAAGCGTGTGAAATGTACAATATAATTGAAAATCATCATATTTTTTTTTCATGTTTACTATAATCTTTGTAATAGTTTCGAAATTAATTACCATTTTTGACGGTTTAAAATTATAAATTTTATTTTATTAATAGAAATAACTGAAAAACCTGGGTTAAATTTGTAGATATTAAAAAGTATAAATGGTGCACTACCTTTAATTTTATTGGTTTTATACAAAATTAAATTTAAAAAAATGTATTTTTTTTATCATTGAAAATAATGAAGCATTTATAAACTACATTCATTATTTAGAATTGTATAATATATTAAAATAATAATATTTTCATTACTGATTTATTAACTTAGAATTCATTCAAGCAATCTGTTCTGTGTAACTCTATTTAAATTACTTCCACATATTCACACCGAAATGAAAAGTAAAAAACAAATTCGAATCTAGACATAGTTTACATACCTTAAATTCTTTAAGAGAAAGTTCTTGCTCTTTATGAACTTTTTCTTGTTTAAATTTCTTCTTTATGGAACCAGAAATCCGTATGAACTGTTTCTAAACAATGCAAAGAATGAGAGACAAATTGATGTAATAAAGTTCGCATTCTATGTAACTTTATTTTTTTGGGGAAAATTGTTTACCATATACTTTGTATTCTAATAAGTGTTCTGAAGTATTAAATCTTGATTAATAAAAAATGAAATATTTTTAATATAAGTAGATAACTTTTTTTTAATATGATTCATTACGCACATTTTAAAATATTATTTAAGCATAAGTACAGATGTTTGTTTTAACTTCAGGAAAAAAAATATTTAATGAGAAATAGATTAGACATGTGATAGATTTTACATACGATAAAATATAAATAATTATATTAATATAAAAAATAAAATGATTATATGTAAATCATTTATGCAACGTGATTTTCTGCAATTAGATTTATCTTTTATATTCAAGCATTTCTTTAATTAAGAATCAAATGATTTCTTGCAGTGTTTATTAGTTATGAAAGTTCATATATTTATATTAAATTTATGTTTCTATGCATTTTGTTACTGAGATTTACATGTAAGATAGTGAAATATATATCATTAGGATAAAGAAGATATATTGCAGATTCCGAAACTGAAACATTTTTGTGTGTTTCTGTTTTTACGTGCGTTCGTAATTATATAAATACGTAACACCTACAGTCGTCGACTGGTCAAACCGTATGTCTGTCCGTCTGTCTACATATAACTGCGCAAAAACTATCCAATAGAATGGTTTAAAATTAAACATATCTAATCGTTGCAGAATTTTGTCGAGTAATTTCAAAATTTAGGAAAATCGAATTGAATGAAAGTAATTCTGAGATTAAATAAAGCATTTATTATTATTTTGAACTTCTGCTACATAAAGTGAAATAAAAAAAAAAACCTCTAAAAAGGCACCAATAAACGTAATGCATTATTCTGCTTTTCGCACATTACTACTTTGGAAAGAACGTTAACAAATTTCAGTTTTCAAAAAATACCCCAAAAATTAACCGTATTGTAAAATTATTGAATTATACCTAATTCTAATTACTAATATCAATAAAATTCAAACGGAATTATAAAAGTTATGCAGGTTTTTTAAAGATTATTGTCCTGAAAATAAACGACAATAATATAGTTATAAATAAGTAACTATATACACTGTAAAAAATTTAGACCAGTTTTCCTGTGCACTGTAAAAAAATACGACCAGTTTTTCTGTAGGAATCGGAAAAAATGGTTCCCTTATCGTACCGGAAAAATTTCCGACCCAGCTCGGAATAAAATCCGTAAACTACCGTTTTATTGACTATTTCCCTTTTTACGGATTTCATTCCGAGCTGGGTCGGAAAATTTTCCGGTTCGATAAGGGCAACTATTTTTCCGATTCCTACAGGAAAACGGGTTGTATTTCCTTTACAGTGTAAAAGACGGTTCAAATAGGTTTTGCATGTTTTATAATTGTTCTGTGTGATTTCCCTGGGTTAAAAGTTGCAACATCAATGCTGTAGTTCATTCTCATCAATTATTTTGACTCATTTATACAGTCAAACGTGCATCACATATGTGTTATATTGTGGAATAAGCAGAATGTTTAACATATCCAAATAGGTGCTACCTTCACGAATAATAAAAATCACACCACCTTGCTTTCAAAATAGCACATAGAATAAGATTCCGTTCGTATCATTGTAACTAATAGAGATCAGGTAGAATAACTGAGAGATTTTTAAATCTATTTTGAATAAATTACCTTATGTTTCGGAATCTAGGTTGTTTTAAAGCAAAATATCAAACGGATATTTTCAGTAAGTTTTTCTAATTGCATTTACTCTGAATGCATGGCGCAATCAATAAGTTTAATAATGGAGTTTACTTTAAGGCTGCAAGTCACTCAGCTTCCGAACTACGCTGACTAACGTGGAGTATATTGGAGTTTTATTTATTTGTATAACTAAAATATCTTCTCGCGAAAATAATAATTTGATTTCCTTTTTCCTGCGTACTCTTTTTATAGGATGTCCCTTTTTTTTCTTTGTTCAAAAATATTTCTAAAATATATGCTTTTTATATGAAGTT
Source organism: Maratus speciosus (assembly GCA_963932465.1). NCBI lineage: Eukaryota > Metazoa > Arthropoda > Arachnida > Araneae > Salticidae > Maratus > Maratus speciosus. Next base: position 372,052,946 of record OZ010788.1, on the reverse strand, counting down.
TCAAAATCTTACTCACAGTTCGTCAGATTTTAACACGAAAATATTAAATTAAGCATAGATATTAGAAATTAGATTTAAGAAAAATAGAGACGTCCTTTAAGAAGAGTGCACAGAAAAAAGGAATTAAAAAAGTTAATTCCCCTATGATATATTATGAATATGCGAATCAATTCTACGCCCAAAGTATTAGTATTAGAGAGTGTAATTTGGAAGCTGGGTGGCTAAGAGCCTTAAGTTTGTTTTGAAAAGGTGTGAAAAAAGTTGTGAATATATATATATATATATATATATATATATATATTGTTGTGTATTGCGATGTAGTATTACAGAAAAGTGAAAATAAATATATATTGAACAAGGAAATTTTTTTATTAGCGGAATCTTATTAATTTTTTTTCCAAAGTTTATGTAATTATAAATATACGAAATTTTTGCTAATAGCCCTGTCATTGTTTCTAGCAAAGCTTTTTATTTATTATAAAAAAGAGACAATTAAAAGATTTGAAAAACATGAATTTAAAATTAAGAATTTATGCATGCAGTATCGTAAGAAGCCCAGTGGTGAAGTGGTAAGGGCATCTGACTGCCGCACCACAGGTCGAGAGTTCGACTCCCGACTGGGCAAGGTTCACTCAGCGTTTCATCCCTTTGGGGTCGATAAAACGAGTACCAAGCTTGCTTGGGAACTAAACACAGTGGGTCTCGCTTTAGGCTGACCACCCAGCCGGGACGCATGCTGTATAGCTCCTCGAGGTGAAGGGTCAAGAAAACAGAGATGGGCACTGTCGGTTCAGATCCTTCATGGACTGTATAGCGACAGAGTTTAGTTTTTATAGTTTAGTATCGTAAGATAATTTATTTATATCACTGCCCTAATTTTATAAAAGTAACTAAATAAACATCTTAACTTGTAATCAAGAACGTTTAGTATAAACTCATAAAAACTTTTTTATGTATATATCTTCAAGTAAAATTTGTACACTCTTATTTATCAAGCTTCAGATACATTTGAGTGAATTTTTTCGAAAGAGAAAAATATCTTGATATAGTGTAATTTTTAATATGTTGGGAAGATAGTCAGATTTGTTATAAAAACATAAAAAAAATGTTTGATTATTGTTTAAATTGTGTTTTATTTTTTCCTCATATTTGGGTTTATAACGGAAATATGTTAATCCGATCATGGAATTCATTTTAATTACCATGTATTTTAAGGATTTGAAGATAATCAGTTAAAAATATTAAAGTCGCATTTTCATATTAAAAATTTATTCTATTATAAATCAAAATGTATTAATTATACGATTTGTTTTAATAGTTTATCATTAACACTACTGACACATGTTATATTTCAATACCATTTTTGCATGTACATATCTACATGTAAAACATTTTGAATTCTTATTTATGTTAATTTCAAGTCAACGCAATTTAAATGAAAATTTTAATGAATTGGAAATTTAATTCCTATTGTATTTAAAATAAGAAAATGCAAATTGATTTAAACTTCAACTGAAGTAGCACGAAGTAGTTCTTAAATCTACATTTGTTTCGTAATAATATATATTTCGAAAGTAAGCGCAAAGAAAGTATTTCAAACAAGATGGTAAGTTCAAAATTCAATAGAAAATAGAACTGTAAATGAATGCTTCATTAGCTGAAATTTTGGTGTATTTCTTCTTCTAATATAAAGTAGTTTTTGGTTGAAGTTTTAGAGACATTTTCAAGAAAGTATGATTTTTATAAAAAATATATTATTATAAAACTTCTCTAGAATTCTCTAGATAAGATTTAATAGCACAGCCTGAGCCCTATTTCAGACATTTAATGAGAATAAAACGCATCCATAAAAACTATATAAACTATACAAAATGTCTTTAAAAATTGCTTGAATAAACACAACAAATATTAATTATTAAGTTTCAAATTCTAAAACATAGAAATCAGATAAATCTATATTTTAAACATGGGTCATTCATAATTCCCTCCGGGGTTTCGAAACGTTATAGTAAAAAAACGAAGACGAATATGAAAAAAAGAAACATATGAAATTATTCCGAAACTATTCAAGTTTTACTTACATACATTACAGGTGTTCTATGTGTGAACCCTTGGTCAGACGGCATACATCAATGCGATAGTCCAGTTCCTGCCATACTCTATTCAACATGGTACTGTCTATGTTATTGATAGCACGTGTTATCCTTTCACGCAGGTCAGCTAAATCACGTGGCATAGGTTGTACAAAAACCTGGTCTTTCACATACCCCCACAAGAAAAAGTCACACGGTGTTAAATCCGGTGACCGTGGAGGCCACTTTAGAAGAGGTACGTCATCTTCAGAAGCTCGTCCAATCCATCGATGAGGTAAGTGTGTGTTCAGGTATTCACGCACATCACACAAAAAATGGGGAGGAGCACCGTCTTGTTGAAATACGAAATCATCCTCATGTTCCTCTAACGGCGGCATTAGCCACAGCTGCAACATATCCAGGTACACTACACCGGTAATGGTCTTCTCTGTAAAAAAGAATGGCCCATAAACACGTGAGGAGGACATAGCGCAAAACACGTTAACTTTTGGGGAATCCCGATAGTGTTCCACTACAGAATGGGGATTTCCAGTGCCCCAAATGCGTACGTTGTGGCGGTTGACAGTGCCACACATGTGAAATGTGCTTTCATCACTAAAAATCAATTTCGACATTAGTGTTTCACGTTCATGGACATCAATGCAAAACGTGAAACGAGAAATGTAATCTGCTGGAGTCAACGCTTGCACCAGTCCCAATCTGTACGGCTTCAAACAAAGACGTTTTCGCAGAATTCGCCACACTGTTGGTTGAGAGATCCCCAATTCTCGGCTTCCGCTAGCGGTTGATTTCGTCGGGCTCCTTAAAAACGTTTCCCGTACACAATCTACGGTGTCCGCAGATGGACCAGGCCGACCAATTCGTTTCCTGCCACATAGGCATCCCGTTTCTTTAAATTTCCGGTACCACACATGAATTGTTTTGTCAGTTGGTCCCTGTTTTCTATATTTATTACGAAAGGTCCGTTGAACTGACACCACTGATTCAGATTTTGCAAACTCCAACACACAAAAAGCTTTCTCTTCGCCTGTAAACGCCATTTTTCTTTACTACAACTGACTTAAATACAGATGTTACTGCTATCTACCGGAAACTATTTAAATAAAAACTTGAATAGTTTCGGAATAATTTCATATGTTTCTTTTTTTCATATTCGTCTTTGTTTTTTTACTATAACATTTCGAAACCCCGGAGGGAATTATGAATAACCCTGTATTATTTTTATGTATTTACATATATTAACGATCCTTTCTTTTACTATGTGATTATTTTTAAGATTATCTATGTAGAAATAGAGTACCCGAATAAAAGCTTTGCAACAGTTTAAATGTAACTTTCTTTATTTTCTATTTATATAATTTTCCTTTTTGTTCCAAGCAACATTTCTTTATTAAAAAATACACAATAAATATTCTCAACGTATCTACAAAAATATAAGACGAAAAGTTGAAAAATAAGTTTTCCCGAACTTCCCCTCCCGACGTCTTAATGCCAAGGAATAAACTAGATGTACCTTTCTTGCGAAAATCAGGCATAGGTTATTTAGCAATGCACAACGTAACGCAAGGCTTAAAAATTGTATAACCAACAAATATATGGCTGTAAGGTTAGGAGATCAACATATTTTACAATCGTGATGAAAGGAGAAAGTGAAAAACCCTTATTGATATGAATAGGCATCGATGACAAAGTGTGTTTAAATCCATAAAAGACTTCGTGAAATGTATCGCCCATAGTATGTAGTCTGGTCATCAGCTTTTTTCAATTCACTGATGGACATAGGGTTCCCACACATTTTCCAATTGTTTCCTGTCTAATGCTTTGATCATCCTATTATCACTTGCATCTTTTTTCAATATCGTCTCTCAGTCTTATCTGCTGTCGTATTCTCGGTCGCTTTACATTTCTGGGATACCAGTGTAGTGTGTTTTTACTCAATCTGTTTCATTTTTATTTTATAGAACAAAGTTCAATGTAGTCAACTATATCTTATAATTTTTAGGTTAGTAAGAGATTTCATTGAGTTAGGAATTTTTAAAGCTATAAAATTATAACTAAAAAATATTTAAAGAGTAATTGATTCATTGTAAAGCGAAATTACTATGTAATTTCGATGTTAATTACAATGTAGTACAATAGTAATAATTTTGAATATATTAATTAAATTGCCAGAAAGTAAAAATATTGAAAATTGTAAATTTGTAGTAAAATTGTTATGTGTGTGCGTGTGTAAAAGTAAAAGAAAATTTTCATTTAACATTTCAAAATCATGTCTTTTGTACATTGCTCTGGTATTTTTAATTTTAACATGCGCGTTGAGAATAATTACTAGTGTCTTGAATTTAATGATCTATATTTATATCTCAATAAATAATTATTCCGCAGTTAAGAGATTGGTATCAACTTATTCAGAGTACAATAAACTTTCCAAAGGTGTAAAGATCAAAAATCGCTCATTTGATGATTTTAAAAGTATACCGTCCGCTCAACATGTAACAATATTTTATCTTAGAATCGTGCATATATATATTGTAAATGAATTTCTTGCTTATTATTAATTTGTTATATTTTCTAGGTTATTATATGTCATTAATCCTTATATATGGTGCACTTAATACTATAGAAAAAATTTATCGTTATTATTTCCAAGTTCTCCAGAATTAAAGCACAGTTGTTAAGTCTTACAGTACGAAACATAAATTAAAAGACCAGATATGTAATAATTATGCGTCCTTGCGCGCCTGCACAGAGCCATCAAACAGAAATGAACGGAAATTTCGATCACTGGAAGTACCAACAGGACTATGCTCCACCCTTCACAGCCTTCGTTGTGACCGCCTACCTGAACCTGGTAAGGGTTACAACCTTGCCGCAGCCACACGGCAAGACTTGACCGCTACAGGCATTTTTATTTTCCCAAAGCTCAAGAGAAGCTGTGTTCCCGCCATCCGACAGGCTGTGACAGAATCTCTGAAAGAGTTTACAGCAGTTCGCTACCAGAAAGCCTTTGCAGCATGAGAGTCGCGTTGACAGCGGTGTATCGATGCCCAATAACACTATTTTGAAAAATTTAAATAATATGTACCTATCGTATCAGTACATTCTTTTTAGTAGAAAAACCCCATTACTTTGCGGAAAAACCACGTATTTATAATGAAAACTCACTAATCGCTGATGACTACAAATATTTAAATTTTGGAAAATGCATATTAATTTGAGAATGTTTCTGTACACAAGGTTTCGAATCCCGTGTGACCTTTTGCGAAGGTATAGTATAAAATATTTTAAATTTCTATAATCTTTCCCATTTATTTTTTTTTAATTCACAACTTTAAATACTGATTCTTTAATTGCTGATTAAAAAATTTATTTTTTTTACTCATTGTAATTTACCTTTTCCGTATCGAAATTCCTTCCATTTCAGAGTATTATAGTTCTTATAAGTTGTAATTTTGCAATTCGGCGGAAAATGTCCGGTTCAGGATTCGGTCCAGGGATCTCTTGGCTAAAGCTGTCAATGATGCGCCATCTGAGCTGACCCGGACGAATCTGGAGGACATAATTCACACACCTAACATTATTGATCTTAGTATTTGATCTGATATATGAATGATCTCAGAATAAATCACAGGTTATGGATCCCCCGAAAACGCTGGATACGTAAATAAACTTAATTAATTACTTAGTGCAATTACGTATGCAGCGTTTACTGGAATTCCTTAATATGCGATTTATTCTGCTGAGCTGATTCATATATCGGATCAGATACTACAATCAATAAGATTAGCTTGGTGAATAGATGCCCCATATTCGTCTGGGATAATCCAGATTGCAGAGCATTGGCTGCTTCACTCAAGAGATTCCTGGTTTGATTCCTAGTCCGTACATTTTTTGAACAGTTAAACAATTAAAACTCATACGAATTACTTACCAATTAGAATAAATGTGTTGTAATTAACCTAGTATTCTAATTCTGTCATTTCCTCCGTTTTCATATTCAGAAATACAAGTTTCGAAATTCTGCGTTCTAATTTCCAAGCATTTTACATCATTTAGTTTTAAGCCCAGTCATAGTGCATTATTTGTTCGATGTCATCTGTCACAATGTGGTTTTTTCGTGTCTTTGTATTCTTAAGGATTGAAATATCGAAAGATATGGACGCCATCAGTGAAATATTTTTTGCCACTTTTCTCTGTTATTATCATGCGCGCAGCTATCAGCAAGTTGTGGAATATTTTTATACGTTTGTTACGTAGAACTATAATAAATTTTGGATAACTTATAAAATTTTGAAAAAAGAAATAATCATCCAGATTATAGTAAAATTATGCATAGTATTTTAATATGTTTTATTAATAACTGAATATCTTCACATCAGTTTTGCAGATATGATTATTCTACTAAATTCCTTGAACTTTCATTTTTTTTTTGCTTCTGTGAACAATTATTTTGGATTATATCTCAGAAATTCGACTCGACATATCATTTGCAACATGAGATCAGATATGAACTGCAATAAGTGTCATAAATTAAAAAATAGCATGGCCGGGGTATATTCAATCAAAATGTCACACACACACACACACACACACACACATATATATATATATATATATATATATATATATATATATATATATATTATCACGGCATTCTGATGTATATGTAAATGTATATTTCCTTATATATAAATATTGAACAATGCATGTTTCGCCTTAAGTACAGTTAGCTTCGTTTTCGAATCTAGTACATGAATGGTGTTCTTTTTAGGAATGTAGTTGTGAAATCATTGACACTGTTTCTAGTCACAGCCAATTTGATACCTGATCAGTGATTTGTGATTAATACATTCTGCCATTTCAACATCAGTACATTTACGCCAGAACAACTCTTGTAAATTGTGTAAAACCCCCTTAGTTTATTGCGGGATATATTCCTTGAGCGAATAATTTCGCGTATGAACTTTTCAACTGGCCTCCATGGTCATGCTATCTCACATTAATGGCTTATTTTCTGAAGGGATATTTGAGGTCGATGGTCTAAGCCGGTGAACCACAGACGTTGGACCACTTGGAAATCTACATTCGAATCATTATAGCTGATATACGGTCCAAGCTGCTTGATAAATGAGCGAAAATTGGACTTTTAGCTTCCTCTTTATTCGGGTCAGCCGCGGTGTCTATCTTCCCCAAATAAATTTTAAACAGTAATGGCATAAAAATATATATTTAATAAAACAAATATTGCCCCAAATCATTTTTAAGCACTAAATGCATAAAATTATTTGTTTAATAAAACCAATATTAACATTATTTTTATGTGTGGCTATTATAGTGGTGCAACAAAATGACTATCTTCTCATATTTTTATAGCATATAGATGGCGCTGTTGCCACTTTCGGCAAAATATTCTGAGATACTTTGCTAAACACGAAGTGAAGTGAATTTATATAATATCGATTGCGCGGGTTTAGTAGATTTTCGGAATGTGTTCGAAATTTATCTCACCGAGAGAGGTTTTCTTGTGGTAACCCGAAATATGTATATTCCATTCATATTACGTGCTTTCCGCTAATTTGTATATACTTTGTGTCTCATCCTTATTACAAATGTGACTGTTTAAGCTGTCTAGAGTGTTCTTCATGACCAACATTGACACAGTGGCCATTAAGTGGCCATTAACATTATTTTTATTCGCTTATTTCGTTTTAAATTTTTATACCATTAAGAAAAACACACTTTAGTATTATTAAAATGGCTGTGCCATAACGATGAGGCACATAAAAAAATATATTAATTTTAAATTCGGTAGTTTCTAATATCTGTGTCTAAAAACATAGAAAGTGTACAAATCATTCAATAATACACATGATTAGTAATCTCGTAAGCAATGTCATTATATCCACACAGTTAAGATAAATTAATTCCAAAATATCTCAATTTAGAACCGCTTAAACCGAAATATTCGAATGTGAATTTAACGGAAATTTTTGTTTAAAGCAAAACGCTGAATTATTTAAGTGTCTGTAGATTCAAGCAAAATGAAAAAAAGGCGCATTTATGTGTTATTTTGGTACTTCAAATAAACTTTTATTTGTGGATTGTTCATAGTTGTTTATCTTCGTTTATAGCTTACAAAAATAATTTACCATTGGCTATTATTTACTTTGCGCAAGCAAAATATCTCGCATCTGTTTTGGATTATGTCGATATATGTTTATATACCGAAACAAAATGCGGAATATATTTTTTCTTACTAAATAAATGACGACAAATATAAAAACGAGAAAAAATGTTAAAAAAAAAAAACGTTTTAAATTTACAAAAGAAAACTATTGTAAGTAAAGACTGTGAAACAAAGTACACTTTTCTCAGTAATGTTTAATTTAAGAACAAAAGTTTTTAATGCTAAAATATAAAAGACACATTAAGTTTGGAAAAAAGTATTTTAATAGTTACTGAAAAGGTATAAATTTGTAGTTGCAAAGGATATGTTTTATCTGGCAAAAGAAAGAAAACATATATCTTTCGATAACGGAATTTATTCATAAATTTTATTCTTCATTTTAAATTAGATGTCTAATTACAATTTATAAAAATTAATATATATACATATATGTTTATACGCATACGCAAAATGAGAAATGATGAAACCTAAATTAAGCGCATTTCATTGGCGAGTATGCAACAGCCACCTGTTTACATTCAGATCAAATCTCTGCGGAGATAGTTTTAAGAGAACTTTTAGCATCAGAAATTTTCCTTTGAAGTTTACTTCAATGCGCATCCCATAAACATATAACTCAGTCTGCACAGCAAAGCAGTATGCCAAAATCCCTTTAACACCTTTAAATGTTCTGGAATTTGAAAATGTTGTCTGCATGTACAAATTTTCTCATTTCTGTCAGATATTACAAATTCGATTGAAAAGATGTGGCTTTAATAATTATTTTCTAAATATAGAATATTTGCGCAGAATTATTTACTTAACTGAGAAAAGCTATATTAAAAGTATTGTCTCGATTTGCAAATATAACAATTTTCCGAGCAAATGATCAACCGTATACATCTGCTTAAGTTAGGAAATATAGGGGAGACTAGGGTGGGTGTATCCACTTTTTATAAAATGATTTTTTATTTTTCAAATATTATACGTAGAATAAAGTTTTATATATCATTTTATTCATTATACAATCAGTTATCAAAATAAAATTGCTACATAAGTGTAACATTAAGAAATTTGAAAAATGATTGATTTTAGTCATGAAAAGATAATTGGTCAAGGCTCTCCACATATGGCAGGCATGACCAACTTTGGTTTATATTTCGATATTTGTGAAGAGAAATAAAATCAGTTTAAAAGAATCAAACTAGCTTTACGCTACTTGCTTTAATTATTTAAAAAAATATTTTTTTTTAAATATGATCCTTAAACAAACCTGTCGAAATGCAATCACAAGTCAAAAGAGAAAAATTTTGTTTTAAATAGGATTGTGTCTGAGCAGGTATAATTGAACAGCAGAGAAAATGAAATTTTAACAATTTAGGCAGTATTATGTTAGAGACAGGTTCCGTTTTCATAGTGTTTCATGTTATTATGTCCGGATTTAGGAGCCATTGCACCGCTTTTTTCTGTCTCCTTGTAGTATTTTTTGTGACGCTCGACCAGACAAGTCCAGTTGTCGCATAGTTTGTCTTCATCTCACTCTTTTCACTCTGGTGAAATTTATCTACATACCTTCCAAAAGTTTTTAGATCGATGCTAATTTTTTTAGCAGCCGTATGAGCACTTAACTTATCATTAGCATCATTTAAAACTTTAAGGGGCAAAGTACTTTCAGTACTAAAATGTTGAAATAAATGACTGGCACCGGAATTTATGAACAAATTTATTTGGAAATAAGATAAAATCTATATTTCACATACATATGAAATGAAAAAGTTTTTAGCAAAATTCTGGAGCCATTGTGACGTTTCGGAATTAAAGTTAAGTTAATTTTATAAACATACCACTGTTCCTGAAAGGGTTAATACTGCTGCTTTCATCCTTTTTAGTCCTTTCTAGTCTTTCACACTGTTTCTATTTACATATTGTAAGTAATATTTAATTGGAAAAAGTTCCTATCAAATTTCCCACTTTCTAGCAATTTTTCACATCTTTCTTTCTCAGTTTTGAACATTCACATCATTTATTGTAGTTTTACAGAATAAATTTACATTCTTTTTTATATATAACAATTAAATTTTCCTTATGCAAAGTGTATAATAAAACATATTTCCAAAATCACTTAATTAAGCGAGCCTTGGGCATCTGGTAAACCTCCCCTCACATTGATTGGGTTAAGCCTACCTACATAGACCTTTTCTAAAAAACAGCACATTGTTCTGTTAAGCCTAACTTACTGTACAATCTTTATGCCTGGAATAAAAGCTCGATATATCTACATTACTTTAAACCTACTTACTTAAATTTCTAAGATATAATTTATCTGAAAACAGCTTACAAAATATTTCTAAAAAACAAAACTTTAGGTTGAAAACGCCTCACAATTGATTTTTCCCACACCTATTTCGATTATCTCTATGAAACGAAAATTGTTGTTTAAGCATTCAAGTAGCTTTGGTTGACACCTATTGATAAACTATGAAATTATGTTAAGTATAAAAATTGATGGGTGGTTCAAGCCTCCCGTATGGTCAACCGTTCCTAGTCTCCCGTATTTAGAAGTATTTTTTATTTATCATTATTTTTATCATATATTTCTACTTTTCGTTTTAAGATATTTTTTTTGGCAACCATGTATCACAGTTGAGATTTATTCGAACAGAGCGAAAAATATACAGACTAGGACTCGAACCTCGTTACCTTGTTTTGACTTGAATATATATGTCTTAATATTAAGTACTGCCTAATTTCTATTGTAATGTAAGTAAATAAAGTAAAACATTTCTGGATGTAGCGTATGGAATTCACCCATAAAATGTTAGAAAAAAATTGGCAAACCACTTGGTTGCTAAACAGCGGAAGAGTATTGTCATATCCCAACCCAACAAGAATAGTAGCGATCTTTATTATGAGATGAAAGCACCATACACAGAGAGTCTGAGATTGAAAGGTTTTGCATGAAACCAGTGAAATCGATGCAGTTGTATGAAATGACTTGTTTTGAGAGCTGCTTTTAGCGGCTGTTGTATATATTGTAAATAAACTATAAGTAATCTTATAGTTATGCCTCCTTGCTTAGTAAATAGTAATAATAAGAGTGCGGAGATATAAAATTGCCGATGTTATGGGATTTAACCCAAATTAAAATGTAGTGAAATAAAAGAGAACTAAAAATGGCTGATAAAGAAATAATTTCTCTGGGACGCTTCGAAGAATATAATGCGAATGTTCTTTGGACTATTTACGTCAAAAAAAATTGACTATTCTTTCTCATCGATTACCATCAACAGTGATGAGATGAAGAAAAATATATCGTTGAGATCGGTTGGAACACCAACTTTTGCCATTTTACGATATATTATTGTTCCTAATAATCTGAAAGAAATCAGTTACGAAGATCTTTTAAAGAAAGCAAAGAAGCATTTTTCACCACGTCCTAGTGAAATAGTAGAGCTATTTAAGTTCCAGAAACGACTAACGAAGCAGATTTCATAAGAGATTTAATCCGAATATTGCAACTTCGGATAACCGACGCAAATCTCTTATGAAATCTGCTACATTTTTTCCTTGCTTCCTTAGTCGTTTCTGGAACTTAAATCGCTCTACTATTTCACTATTGCGTGGTGAAAAATGCTCCTTTGCTTTCTATAAAAGATGTTCATAACTTATGTCTTTATTACATCTCAACTGATCAACGTGACGCTTACACATTATTCCGTCACATCACTTTGCTAAAACCCATCTACTCCCCAATAATTTCATAATTTTTCCATTTACCCATTTCTCCCCTTTGCCAAAATTTTTAACAAAAACTAAATCATGAAGCTTATATTTGTGCAGGGGTTGCTATATTTTATATTTTGATGGTAATACCAAGTGAAGGGCTGTTCGAACTGGCCTTCCAAACATTAATTCAGCAGGAGTTTTACCAATCACCGTATGAGGAGTGGAATGATTTTCGAACAAAAATCGTGAAATTGACGATGTTATGTCACTTTTATCTAGCTTTTTAAGACAATTTTTCTTAGTTAGCACATATCTTTCCGCTTGTCCGTTCGAAGACGGGTGATATGGTTGAATAGGCGTATGCTTAATTCCATTATTTTTAAGAAATTCCTCAAATTCATCACTTGTGAACGCGGGACCATTATCACTGACCAATTCAACAGGTATTCCAAAAGTAGCATACATTCTCCTTAATACTTTAATTGTAGTTTTACTATCAGACCTGGGTACTACCTCTACCTCCAAATCTATACTACCATTTAGTATTAGAATCGACTACTATTAAAAATATTTTACTTTCGAAAGACCGGCATGATCTATATGGATTCTTTCCCAGGGCAGTTCAGATTTCCATTTCAAGGTTTCCATTTGGGGACAATCCCTCGCAAACATCTGACATCTATTACAAGAATTTACCATTTATTGAATTTCTTTATCCATATTTGGCCACCAAACTACCCCCTAGCTTTCGCTTTCATGCTCGATATACCCTGATGAACGGAATGCAGTAATTTTAATATACATTCACGGCCTTCCTATGTCCCCACAATAGACAATTTTCTAGACAGAAAATTTCCTCCCTTCTACGAAAATATGGTTGAATATGGCCTTTCGCGGCCACTCATGTAACACCCACTCTAAAATTGGTTTAGTTACAGGATTTTCAGTTTTCCACTTTGCAATAGTTTTAGAAGTATCATGCCGATTATCATTATTTAAAATGTCATTATTTCCACAGTATTACTTACTCTATTTAGAGTTTCTTGGAGAGGTAATCTACTAGTGCGTCTGCATTTGTATTATTTTTACCTTCGCGATTCTCAATTGTATAATCATACCCAGCTAACATTAACGACTATCTCTGCATTCTAATGTATCAGGTACCTTTTTAACAGGATCAAACAATCTAATTCAGCGTTTATGATCTGTTATAATTTTAAACTGTTTTCCAGCTAAATATTGGTGAAATTAAGTGACACCAAACATAACAATAAAGCTCCTTTATCTATCATTGCGTAATTTCTTTCAGTTTTATTCAAAGTTCTGGAAGCATAAGCAATAGCTTTCTCTTTACCCTCAACAATGTGGCTCAAAACTGACCCTATACCATATTCAGAAGCATCACAGTTTAAAACTATACCTTTGCTAACATAATATAATTCTAAAACAGGAGATGTACATAATAATTGTTTAAATTTTTGAAACACTTTTTCATGCTTTTCTGACCATGTCCAATTTACATTATTATCTAATAATCTATGTAAAGGTTCTAAAACATCAGAAGTTTCTATAATAAGAAATTAAGCCTAAAAATGAACGCAATTGTGACACATTACTTGGAATAGGAGCATTCAAAATAGCATTAACTTTTTTCTGGAATGGGTCTAATTCCTTCCTGGGATATTTTATGTCCGAAATAAGAAACTTCCGAAACCATGAATTTTAATTTTTTCTTTTTTAATCTTATACCATGCTCAGAAAAGCATTTCAGAACACTTTCAACTCTTTCAGAATATACTGATTCGTTATTAGCACTTATGATTACATCATCTAAAAACACACCAACATATTCATATATTTTTAAAAATAATCTCTGTTTTTCTTTGGAACATTCCAGGAACACATTTTACTCCAAATGCTAATCGTAATACATTAAATAAACCTTTATGTGTATTTATAGTCTAAATTTTACCACTTTCGTTATGTACAGGTTGTTGTAAATACCCATCTTTTAAATCAAAAATAGTAAACAAATTTCCTCCTGATAATTTAGAAAATAATTCTTCTATTTTTCAAGAGGATAATATCATTTTAAATATTCGCATTAAAAATTCGCATTAAAGCCATTTTTAGGCTATAATCACCAAATATTCTAACAGAACCATTAGGCTTAAGAACAATTACTATAGGACTAGCACATTCTGAATGACCAACAGGTTTTAAAATACCCTACCCTCATAGCATGCATGGTCACGGTGACGTCACTGTGACGTCACTGAAAGTCACTGTGGTCACGTCACATCTGTGACCGAAATGCCACCACTCAGTGATGTCACATTGTGACTGAAATGTGAACTTCTTAGAAAACTTTAAAAACTTACGAAAATTCTTCAAAACATGTTACTTTTTGTAAAATTATATTTTTCTGGCAATTAAAAAAATTGTGACGTCTCTGTTATGTCACTGCTATGTAACGTACGCCACGTCACATATGTGACAAAAAACCAGCATATTGTAAGTCACAGTGTGACAAAAAATATGAACTTATACAAGAAATATTTTAAACAGCCACGAGTTACAGCGGCATAAGAAATGAAAATATATTAGTGGATAGCAAATGGTAAATTCCGTCACTAAAGGGGAGGGGGGGGGGGGGCATAATAAATAAAGTGCACGATACAAGTATTAATAAACTAAATTTTTAGGCTATATTTTATCAATTTGATATCTAAGACAGTGAATGTATACTTTTTCATGATTTCAATTTTATCTAGCATTTGGATAATATATTTGCAATTACGAATATTAAATTTATACACTTTACATATTTAGTTTGCTGGGAGGAAATTTCACTCTTTCTTTCTTTTTTTACCGACCAGAATTATTCGAAACACTTCTGTGGTTTCAAACTAAAAATTTTCTATTACAGTTAAATCTGCACCTTTTAATGAGCATGTAGAAAGAGTCTTCAGAGTTTAGTCATCTATGCATTTCTTGCTTTAGAATATTTTTATAATTTGTATTCAAGTCATAAATTCTACTTCTTTCAGACTTTTAAAATAAAATTAGCATTTTCCGAAAATAAAGGAAAACAAACTTTACTTTAAAAAAAAAGAAAAAAAAAGGGGGGGGTGTCGTTAATACATTAAATTTATTTTTACACCTTTTAAAAATTTAAACAATGTTTTATCTAATAAACTCTAATTATGAATAATATTATTATAATTATTTAGAAAAAAGGAACTTTACAATACATTTTAACTTGAATTATTTGGTACGGATAAAAAGAAAAGATTAAATACATTGGACATTTCTTCAAATACAAAATTTTAATGAATGATACTTTCAGAAAATTTCTGCGCGTTCAAATTCCATATTTCTTGTATACAAAAACAAACAATCTGTAACAAACCATCTGCTCGAAAATCGTCTGCCCACAGAAAAATAAATATGAGAATACGCGGGAAATAGTTCACTTGTTTTAGAACAACACGTCTACAACACTCTAAAATAAGGAAATGACCATTTTAGGATACACGGATATTAATGGGACGTGCATGTAAGTTTTATTTAATTTAAATATTTTATTCCTGGTTGTATATTATGAGTTAAATAGTTATATTTGTAAGAGACTGATCTTTAACTGTCAGAAGCGTTATTTTCCAATTTGATAACTGTGAAGAAAAATATTTTAATCTGCCATCGCTTGAAAAAAAAAAAAAAAAACTGCGCAGAGACATTCCTGCCTACATTCATACTGGAATTAATATAAACATTAATTTACTCTTACTTGAGATTAAAAATGTATGGAACGACAATGATTTGGAATTATTTTATCGGCTTCTTACTATTTTTTGATTACTAACATTTATAGTTATTATTATTTTGAGGTTAAATATGATGTTCGATTATCATGAGATTACGAAATTGTTTCAGATTAGAAATTAACATTATACTGGGAAAATATATTTTTAACATATTACAGTAGTGAAACATTTGAAAGAATTTTCTTTTAGTGCTAATAATATTTTAAATTATCTTTTAAAATCCTAAATCTTCAAACCAATGTTTTCAGATTTAACATTTGCCAAAATTATAAAACAATAGGAATTCCTTATACCATATGGAAATATTTTTGAGATATTGTTAAATCTAATAATGCATTTAATTTATCTATTGTAGTTTGCTGTTGTTTAACAGTACAATTATAAATACTAATTATTATTTTTAGTGTTTTTCAAATTGGTATATATATATTTTTTTTAATTGTATGTAAGCATTTTTTCTGTTTGTGATTTTAATCAAACATTTAATTAAAGACATTCTGAATGGGTTATTAAATTTTCTTCTATTGTAAATTAATTTTCTACGTGTATGATTCGGGTAATTATTGGCACTAAAAAGTAAAATATGATATTTAAGCATTGAAATAAAGTATTTTTGATGCCTGATAGGAAGTTATAGATTAAACTGCTTTAGTATATATTTTTTTTAAGTTCATATAATACAGGATACATAATGTAGGACACAAGTTGAAAAGTGCTTATGACTTCGGTTTGTCTCTCCGTCTGTCCGTCTAGCAGTCTGTGCGCACTCTAACTCTCGAAAATATACTCGGATTGCCCTGAAATTTTTGGATGGTATTGACGTTTACCATCGCACGGTACCTATTTGTAATGAAGTTTGTAGCATGCTTTGTTCATTTACAGCAGGGATGCACAACCTGTGGCCCGCGGGCCAAAAGTGGCCCGTGAGGGGTTAACGTGTGGCCCGTGAGCTTCGTCAATTTATAACTGGAAAAAATTGCAATTTTTGTCCACATGTTCGCAGGAAAAAAATCGTGAATTTCATAAATTTTTCGCAGGAAAATTTGAACAATTTGTCAGTCAGTTAAGAATCGTGAATTTTGTCGATCGGGGGAGGAAAAATTCACAAATTTTGTTGATCGAACACTGTAAATTCGTGAATTTTGTCGATAAGGCGCGGAAAAAATCGCAAATTTCGCTGATCGTATACGGGAAAAATCGCGAGTTTTGTCGATCAGGTTCGGGAAAATCGCGAGTTTGTCGATCAGGCTTGGAAAATCAAGAATTTCGTTGATCGGACACGGAAAAATCGCGAATTTTGTCGATCGGGCTCGAAAAAATCGCAAATTTCGTTGATCGGGCACGGAAAAATCGCGAGTTTTGGCGATCGGGCTCGGAAAAATCGCGAATTTCGTTGGTCGGGCACGGAAAAATCATGAATTTTGTCGATCAGGCGCGAAAAAAATTCCAAATTTCGTTGATCGGTCACGAAAAAATCGTCAATTTTTTTGAAGATGCGCAGAATAATTGCAAATTTTGTTGATCGGTTGCAAGAAAATCGTGAGTTTCGTCAGTCGCGAGAAAAAATCTCGAATTTCGTCAATTTGCCGAGAGAAAAAATCACAAATTCTCGACAGTTAGTTAAAATTCGCGAATTTCGTCGATCGGGCGAGAAAAATTGCGAATTTTGTCAATTAGGAGCGGGAAAATCTCAAATTTTGTTGATCCGCTTTGAGACAATCACGTGTTTTATCTGTTTATCATGAGAAAAAATGGCGAATTTCGTTGATCGGGGGCAGAAAAATTGCAAATTTCGTCGATGAGGCTCGGAAAAATTGGGAATTTCGTTGATCTGGCAAAAAATTTGCGAGTTTTGTCAATCGGGCTCCAAAAAATTGCCAATTTCTTTGGTTGAGAACGAAAAAATTGCGAATTTCGTCGGTCAGGCGCGAAAAAATTGCAAATTTTGACGATCATGAACGAAAAAGTCGCAAATTTTTTTAATCCGGTGCGGAAAATAGCAAATTTCATCGATTGGGTGTGGAAAAATTGCGAATTTTGTCGATCAGGCGGGGAAAAATCTCAAATTTCGTTGATATGCTCCCCCTCCCTCGCTCATAAAGTTCACATTTTTTTCGGCACTAGCCTTTATCTGATTATAGGCCATAGATCATCCACCCCCCGTAATAGAATCCTCTCTGTGTTACTGGTGTGGCCCTTGACAACCCAGACATTTTTGTAAGTGGCCCTTCTCTTAAAATGGTTGTGCACCCCAAATTTACAGGGACAGCCATAAGTTTTCCGTTACATTACGGCCTATGGGAAAAAGTCGTTTCAAATGATTTTTTATGATTTTACGCACGCTTTCAAACAGAATAAAATTTATATGCATTTATGAAGTGCACTAAAATATGCATTCTGTTGACTATGCGATGCAAAGAAAAGTTATTGTTCATTTACAGGACTAAAAAAGGAATTCAAATACATAATGATATAGAGGTGGAGGGAATTGTTTGCGGCATACTTTAATTATGTTAATCTATTTCATATATAATGAAATTGATGTATGTCGCTGAGGTTTACATACTATAAATTATTTCATGTATAATAAGAATAATACGTATATAGCATTTACAGGGACACACAGAATCTTTCAGATACCATATTGTATCCGAAGTACTGTTCATTAGCGATGATTGCTGGAAATATATTTTTAATTATGATATGCACTTTTATGATTCACTATATTTATGCATAGTGTATGGAGTATATAAATGCTATAATTCCTATACAAGGCTACACACAAGTATTCGTAAGGATTACTGGGTATGGGCGCAAATTGCTTAAAGGTGGTTTTTAAATGAGTTATGCTTTTCTTCGCTGAACTGCATTTAATTTACGAAGAAATATTTGCAGAATATAGATAAAATGATATACAGGGTCACGTAAAGAATTGGATACATGGCCGTCTATATATTATAATTTCTGGAAATGTGATTTCAGCAGTTTTAAGAGTGTCTTAGTTTGAATTAAATTTTAACTAAATAGTGGCGTGTAATAAAGATTTTAGGTAAACTACAGGGTTGTACAAAGGTATTCAAGTATGTTTCCATACATTAGTATAAATTGCTGAAAATGAATTTCAACCTGTTAGGCGTTTTCTTGCTAAACTAAATTTTCCCATTATATAGTATATATACACTTAAAAAAATCGGTACTCAAAATTGAGTAAAAAGTACTCAATTTTAAATGCGTCACATGCACAAAATAGCTCCGATCCAAATGTACTCAAAGTTGAGAAACACATGTACTCATTTTTTATTCCATGGCTGTGATCAAATATGAATCGTTATGTACTGCCCCCCCCCCCCCCAAAAAAAAAAAAAAACCCTAAAATGTAAAGTAAAAATGTACTGACATTTATTTCCCGTCCAAAGTTCTCAACAAGAAATGTTTAATTGATTATTTATCAAGAAAAATAGCAAAATTCTTAACAAGAAACTCAAATCGAATATTTTTATGACAAGAACATTATTTCCATGCAATTATTTTTAAAATGCTGTGCATAATTTAATATTTACATTAATAAACATCATTTATGCCGCCATAAATGAAATGAACCATTACAGGGTACAAAACTGTTTGTTTGGGTTTGATAACATGTGATGCTTCAAAATAGAGAAAGCATAGGTTCATTTTTGATCCAAAAATATTCAATTTATTTAGCCAGTGTTTTTCGACAGTAATTTCTGTCTCATTTAATGCCCATATTACACTTAAATTTACTTATACCTATATTTCAGGCATTATAGTAGCCACCAGTATAGACACTTTTATCACATTTGTTTTACATTAATATATAAAGATTCATGACACTTAACTTTCATTTTAAAAAATCCTTTATCTTTCGTTTTGTACATATTAAAATCGAACATTATAATTTTCATTTCTTTACTTTTCTTAAAAAAAACAAACCACATTTTTTTTTTTACTTAAAAGGGACATAAATTCCGGTATATCGTTAAAACTATGCTATTTATAAATATATATTGCATTGTCCATACTCTTTGGCACTTCTCTGAAAAAACGTTTTCGTCCATTTCTTGGACTTCTTCAGTTTCATTTGGCGGCTAGCAGTTTCATTTTCGACCTTTTATCATTTCTCTTTTTCCATTTTTCCCCCTTCTCCCTTTTCACTTTCCCCCTCTTTCCAGCATTTTTAGCCAACGGGAGTCAACATTTGCATGCGCCATATCGTTGCATACATTTTTTCTTTCGAGGTTAATCTCGATAGCCTCTCTCATTAGGGTGTTGTGGGGATTATCATATGCAGCTATTTTTTCTATTTTTATTGATTGAGGTATTACGGGGTTTTTTAAATTTGTTCGTGAGAAGGCTGTTGTTTGATTATTATATTTAATGTCACGGATATGCTCCTTATACCTTTCGCTTATTTTTCGCTTTGTCATCCCGATGTATGTAATTTCCTTATTGTCTGTATTTGAGGCTTTAATTTTATATACTCCTGCCGTCTGTAATTCGTCGTATCTTTCTGCTTCATTTCGTATCGTTTTAAATAGGGAAGGGTTGGGTGTGATTGGGACTATCATTCCGAGTTTACTAATTTCGCGTTTTATTTTTAGTGCTATTCCGTTCATGTATGGTAGGGGGGGTGTATAATCCTTTTTATTTTGTCCTGGTTGGATCCAGTTAGTTTTTTCTTTCGCTTTTCTGATTAGCTTGTCTATTGTTTTTCTTGGATGGCCAGCGTTACGTCCTATGTTCTCTATAATCCTTAATTCTTCTTTTAATAGCTTTTCTGTTGAACATATATTGAGTGCTCTATAGATGTAGGTATTTAGGGCTGCAAGTTTATAGTTTATTGGTGTATTTGTTTTGCTTGACATTATGGCTAAGTTTGCAGTAGGCTTTCTATAGACTGTTGTTTTTATCTGGTCATTTTCGTATATTATTTTTACGTCAAGGTATGGTAGGGATCGGTTCTTTTCTTCTTCTATTGTAAATTGTATATTGCTATCGTATTTATTTATTTCGTTTAAGAGGTTTTTTAAGAGGTTTCGAAAAACGGATCCTGAATAAAGTAATCAAACGAAGATATGCAAAAATCGCAAGATTAAAAAGAGAAATTAAAGATCTAGAAGGAAAAATATACGAGTTACCCCCAGAAGAACGGTCACAGATATTTGAAAAAATAAACAGTATTAGAATATATGAAAAGCTAAAACATGAAAAGAAACTTGAAAAGAAAATGAAGTATTGGGAAATGAAGATTAATAATAGGCATAATAGAACCCAAATGACAACAAGCATACCATACATAAATATATCGGCATACAAACCGACCGAAGAAGAAGACGCTTGCCTAAAGAAAGGCCCTAAATTTAATGTAGAGAGAAAAATAAATCTAAAAGAAGCCATCCCCAAAATCGAAAGAGTTTTGGAAACTTAGCTCAGAACGAGATTGAAAAGCAGGGGAAAAGGAGGAGGAAAAATGGTAACGACCTTAGAATAATAAAACAACTTAAAGAAAACCAAAACTTAACTTTCTTGCACACTGATAAAACAGGAAAAATAGCAATAATGAATAAAAATGAATATGTTAATATGATGGAGAGCACAATAGATGAACTAGGGACCGAAATAGTAAAAAAAGACCCCCTAAATAAACTAACGAAAAAGTCAGAAGAATTGATTAAAAGGGGAAAATGGCCAAATGGAACTAAACCAATAAAGCAGAATTTTACCCCTAATACACCAATTATATTTGGAAAATTGAAAGACCACAAGAATCCATACAAAATGAGACCGATCGTTAACAAAAAGCTAAGCCCAACCTATGACATAGAAAAATATATGCGGAAACAGTATGAAGAAATGCTCCCCCCTTCCGATATATCAGTTAATTCAACACGAAAATTCATACAGATATTAAGAGAATACGAACCGCAACCAGACGATTATATGATAAGCCTAGACGTAAAAAACCTATACCCGTCGATTAACCTTAACGAAATGACAGAAGAAATAAACAAGACTATACAGAAACACTACACAGACACAGAAATTATAAATACAATGGAAAGTGCAACAAATCTAATCCTAAACGAAAGTTATTTTAAATTTAACAATAAGATATATAAACAGCTGAGGGGTGTACCGATGGGGTCCCCCATTTCAAATGTGGTTTCAGAATGGAAAATGCGAGTAATGGAAAAAAGAATAATACAGGATCATAAAAATGAAATACGCCTCTGGGTAAGGTATGTGGATGATGTATTTATCATAACAAACAGAACAGTAAACTTAAAAAACCTCTTAAACGAAATAAATAAATACGATAGCAATATACAATTTACAATAGAAGAAGAAAAGAACCGATCCCTACCATACCTTGACGTAAAAATAATATACGAAAATGACCAGATAAAAACAACAGTCTATAGAAAGCCTACTGCAAACTTAGCGATAATGTCAAGCAAAACAAATACACCAATAAACTATAAACTTGCAGCCCTAAATACCTACATCTATAGAGCACTCAATATATGTTCAACAGAAAAGTTATTAAAAGAAGAATTAAGGATTATAGAGAACATAGGACGTAACGCTGGCCATCCAAGAAAAACAATAGACAAGCTAATCAGAAAAGCGAAAGAAAAAACTAATTGGATCCAACCAGGACAAAATAAAAAGGATTATACACCCCCCCTACCATACATGAACGGAATAGCACTAAAAATAAAACGCGAAATTAGTAAACTCGGAAAGATAGTCCCAATCACACCCAACCCTTCCCTATTTAAAACGATACGAAATGAAGCAGAAAGATACGACGAATTACAGACGGCAGGAGTATATAAAATTAAAGCCTCAAATACAGACAATAAGGAAATTACATACATCGGGATGACAAAGCGAAAAATAAGCGAAAGGTATAAGGAGCATATCCGTGACATTAAATATAATAATCAAACAACAGCCTTCTCACGAACAAATTTTAAAAACCCCGTAATACCTCAATCAATAAAAATAGAAAAAATAGCTGCATATGATAATCCCCACAACACCCTAATGAGAGAGGCTATCGAGATTAACCTCGAAAGAAAAAATGTATGCAACGATATGGCGCATGCAAATGTTGACTCCCGTTGGCTAAAAATGCTGGAAAGAGGGGGAAAGTGAAAAGGGAGAAGGGGGAAAAAATGGAAAAAGAGAAATGATAAAAGGTCGAAAATGAAACTGCTAGCCGCCAAATGAAACTGAAGAAGTCCAAGAAATGGACGAAAACGTTTTTTCAGAGAAGTGCCAAAGAGTATGGACAATGCAATATATATTTATAAATAGCATAGTTTTAACGATATACCGGAATTTATGTCCCTTTTAAGTAAAAAAAAATGTGGTTTGTTTTTTTTAAGAAAAGTAAAGAAATGAAAATTATAATGTTCGATTTTAATATGTACAAAACGAAAGATAAAGGATTTTTAAAATGAAAGTTAAGTGTCATGAATCTTTATATATTAATGTAAAACAAATGTGATAAAAGTGTCTATACTGGTGGCTACTATAATGCCTGAAATATAGGTATAAGTAAATTTAAGAAATATTCAATTTAATATGAGTACGTCGGTTTGCTCATTTTTGAGTACTTCATTTTTTTCAGTGTATCAACCTACAGATCAAATAAGGGCTGTTTAAAAGAATTGGAAAACATATTTGGCTATGGACGGTAACTGTTGAAATCAGTTTTTCAAATGTTTTATGCGTTTTCTAAAATGTTTACTTAGTTACCTTATTTACGTCATTTCCCTAAATTACGATGTCTTGTTAAAGCATTCAGAAAGTGTTGGAAAGTATATTTTAATCTATGCTTAACGCATGATTTTTCTTACTCTTTTTTTTTTTTTTTTTTTTTTTTTTTTTTTCTATTTCCCAGATCAGTCTTTTCCTATAAAACATACCAAATCTATTTAGCTCATATTCACAAAGTACAATATACACGGGAACAAAAAATTTAAATAAATATCGCTTATCATGCCGCTCTATAAATAATAGTTGTATTAATATCCGTTAGTTTCCATGTTCGTATTTAATAAAGCAATGACAAATCAAAACAAATTAAAAAACTTACACATTCTAAATATCAAGCATATAACTTAATAAAAAAATATGTCAGTTGATAAGCATTGTTTTTTAAGTGGGAAAATGTAAAATGTTTTAGAAGAATAGGACTCCAAAGTAGCGATATTTTGCTAAAAAGTACGGTAAAAAGATAAGATTTTATATTCACAGCAAAATTTTATTTTAAAATTCATCGCTGTATTAATACTTAGAAATTTTTCCAGAGAGAATCATTCGCCTTATATACAATATTTCAAATGAAAATCAAATGTCAAATTAATTGCTTAAAAGGCGCAAAGGCCAACATTGTGAAAAAGATTCCATGCCGGGACTCGAACCCGGGCCATCAGTGTAGCACACTGACATTCTACCGACTAAACCACATGGAACGACGCCCAGCCCGTAAAAGTTTTCACTATTACATGTTCGCAAGGCTACAAACGCAGCATATGATGGAATATTTATCGTGAGCCACCGACATGGGGTAAACACGAAACTTAATTAAATCCAGCATCGATTGAAACTATATTAATAATTGGAATTTTTTCCAGGGAGAAACATTCGCCCTGCATACAACATTTCAAATTAAAATTGCCTTTTAAGCAATTAATTTGAAATTTGACTTTCATTTGAAATATTGTATGCAAGGCCAATGGTTCTCTCTGGAAAAATTTCCAAGTATTAATATAATTTCAATCAATGCTGGATTTAATTAAGTTTCGTGTTTGCATCATGTGGGTGGTTCACGCTAAATATTCCATCTTTTGCTGCGTTTGTAGCCTTGCCAACATGTAATAGTGAGAAATTTTCCAGCCTGGGTATCGTTCCATGTGATTTAGTCGGTAGAATGTCAGTGTGCTGTACTGATGGCCCGGGTTCGAGTCCCAGCATGGAATCTTTTTCACTATTTGCGTCTTTTAAGCAATTAATTTGAAATTTGATTTTCATTTGAAATCACAGTGTTTATGACAAGTTCGTCACAAATGACACATATTTCACAAATTGGTCACAATGTGACTTCAAAGCATTGTCGCTTTCGTCACAGGTTCGTCACAAAGTTAATGCCAAAATAGTCACAAATTACACACTTTTCACAAATTTGTCACACCGTGACTTCACAGAGTGGTCACAATGTGACGTCACAAACGTCCTCTAAAACGGCCATAACGACCTCGCATTCTAGTCACTGTGACGTCACATCGACGTCACGTGACGTCACATCGACGGTCACAAAATCACAGTGTGACTTCACAACGACGTCGCCGTGACGTCACCATGCCTTACGGGTAGTTAATCGTTCCAATTCTAAATCAGTAGCTTTCATTATAGCAAAAGGAACAAATCGAGACTTAAGAAAAAATGGTTTTGCATCTTTGTTCAGTTTTATTGACACCGGAGTACCTTTGATTCTCCCGATCCCATCAGCAAAAACATTAGGAAAATCATCTTTCGAAATGCTTTTAGTCATATTTACATTAGGCCAAATTAATTTTGATTCTTTTAACCAAGTTTTTCCAATTAGACTCGGACCCTCATCTTCAATTACTAATATTCTTAAATCAGGAATGCAATATTCATCAACAAGAGTATTTACTTTTAATTCCCCCAAAACAGTTAAAGAATTTTTAGTATACGTTTGTAACTTTATTTTAGATTTAATTAAATGCAGCTTACCTGAGAACAATTTGTTTGCAACACTTTTACTTACTATAGTATGAGCCGCACAAGACACAATTTTAAAATTTATATTTACACCATTTATTTTAACCGATTTTACCAATGACACATTATTGGAGTTGTCGTCCATGAAGTTTAAACAATATTCTTCCTGAACAGTTTTAATTTTTCTGTTCTTATACTGTTTCTCATTTTTCATCAACACCGTCAATAAGGTGACGTTAGATCAACGTCAAAAAATCCTTGAACACGAACAAATCATAAAAGATCAATTAGAAACGATTAAGAAGTTGCAAGAACAGCCCACTCTAACAAATGAATTGGAAAAATGCAATAAAGAATTGAATGAACTACTAGAAAAAGAATTAAAATACAAAGAAGAAATAGAAAAACAATTAAAAGAAATTAGAAACAAAAATAAAGTAATAGAAGACTTAATTCAACAGCAAAATACAGAAGAAACGATACCTTATACTAGAATCATCTTGGAAGAACTTAAAAAGATAAGAGAAAAAATAGAAACAGTAGAGGAACAACAACCAATCATAAAATGCAATAATATAGAAGAAAACATACAAGCAAATACAGATAATTCACTATATTCGGAGGTGGCTGCAATACCTAAGAAGACAACAATTCCAACGGTACATGCACAGTATTCAAAAGCAGCTATCCTGATAACTCGGCAGAAAAACACGAATATGTCATAACATATCATAACATCAATGACATATTATGTCATAACATCAATGACATAAAAATCATGCTAACAAGAGAAACTAAAAACACAATTGAATATAAACAAATATATTGTGAACTTGCCAAAAACAAAAATACACTAATAATTAAAACGTTTAGTGATGAAAACACGAATAAGCTGCTTGAGATGATTGAGAAGATAGAAACCCTAAAAGATATCGTGGATATAGAATATAAGGCTGCGGATCTCCGAAAACTGATTCTTTTAGGGATCCCGACATATATGGATCCACAAGAAATAATAACCAATCTAAAAAATCTTTATGATTCAGATATTCCAATAAACTACATTAATAGAAAACAAGGAGAAAAAGCTTCAACATACCAACTAATTTTTGAAGCAGAAGCTCCAGTTGCGATTCATCTACTGAGACAACGAAAGATCGTCATGGGATTTACATCGGTCAGGATTGCACCTTACCAACCTATATTAAGATGTAAGAACTGTCAATCTTTCGGACACGTGGATCAGAATTGCCGACAATCTCCAACGTGTGAATACTGTGCAGGACGCCATGATCAAAAATATTGTTATTACAGAAATAAACCACAACAACACAGATGCAGAAACTGCATGGGGAGTGCGAGTGACTTCCCGCATGCAGCTAGTTCTAGTGAATGTCCGACTTTACAATATTTAATACTACAGCGAAGCAATCTAGCACAAATAAATAAAATAAATTCGATATAGGCAGAAACTGTGCTGGAACAAATAGCGACTTCCCGCATAGATCGAGTTCATCAGACTGTCCAACACTACAGTACTACATGTCACAGAGAAATAAAAATATACAAATTAATCAAGAAAGTTCAATCCGATAAATGAAGAAATAAATAATTCTAATAACTCAACAAACTCAAACAACTCCAATACTTAAAATGGAAATTTAACAGTAAACCAAGAACAAATAATAACAGAAATTCTGAATAACCCTGCAAAACCACAGAAAATATATATTCCAAATGAACTAACCTTTATTCAAATTAATCTACAGGGATCAAGTTCTGCAACATCAACCCTAATGGGATTTGCAAATCAGCATAAAATACTAGTTCTTCTATTACAGGACTTTTACTACTTTAACGAAGCCATATGGTCAATTCCGTCAAATTGGCAAGCATTTATCTCAAAAAATAAAACAGCGGCAGTTGTGGTAACTCGAAAGGACGTGGAAGTGATAGAGACATATAA
Organism: Maratus speciosus; assembly: GCA_963932465.1. Lineage (NCBI taxonomy): Eukaryota > Metazoa > Arthropoda > Arachnida > Araneae > Salticidae > Maratus > Maratus speciosus. Next base: position 372,025,388 of record OZ010788.1, on the reverse strand, counting down.
AGACGATAATGCAGTATTCGTCAATCTTACTACTGAATCCGGCAAGATCACAATAGGCTCTGTGTATGCCAGACCAAAAGGTGATTTCAGAGGTGATATGAAGTGGCTGGACTTCTTCGAACCATTGAATCACATCATAATGGGAGGAGACCTCAATGTCCACTTGTCACTTTTAGGATATCAGAAAGAAGATGAACGGGGAAAAATTTTGACATACTTACTATTATCTAATAACTTAACTCTGATCAATGATATAGAGGCACCTCATTCATTTATAGGACAGCCGAATCGTCCCATGAAGGGGAATCCAGATGTAACCCTTTGTACACAAGACCTGGTGGACTGCGTGGACTCATGGTATGTAGATGACACAGTAGAGAGCACGTCGGACCACAGGTATATCAGATTCTCATTAAATCTTAAACCAGTGTTTCTAGGCCTTAAAAGATTTAAAACAAGATACTCAAATTTTAAAAAAATTAATTACATCTTGAAACCGAAAATTAATAATTTACTTAAATCCTTATCTGATACTAAAACTCGACTAGAATTGGATGAATGGCTTGATGGTTTTAACCAAGTAATTCTAGACACCTGTAAATCCTCACTAAAAACAAAAAGTTTCAAATTATATCCAACATTTGACTGGTGGACGGCAGAGCTGAAGGTCCAGCGAAATAAAATCTCAGCATTACGGAAAAGATTTAAATCAACAAATGACCCAAAGTGGAGAACCCTCCTACAAAGAGAAAGAGCAATATACAAAAAACGTATAAAACAACAAAAAACTAAATCATGGCAGAGTTTCTGCTCTAAAACAAAAGACAAATTTGGCCAAGCCTTTAAAATAGCAATGAATAAAAGACTCAAAAATAATCATTTCATACACACAACACTACAGGGTTCAACCCCATATACTACAAAATTAGACACTTTCAACATATTACTTAACCACCATTTCCCAATACATCAAAACCCGCATCCACCTCTCATGGACCCAGCGGCAGAGGAAGATCTTCCCCCCCCCCCCCTAATATCTTTTAAAGAAATAAAATCAGCACTTAATGAGCAAAATAATTTAAAAGCCCCTGGATTTGATAAAATTGATGCATTTATTATTAAAAACATATACAATAATTTTAAACATCTAATACGTGACTTATATAACAAATGTCTTACTTTTAACTACTTTCCTAAATCATGGAAAATAGCAAATGTGATCTTCTTCGCAAAACGTAATAAAAATCCACGCCAACCTTCCTCCTATAGACCCATTTGTCTCCTTCCCATGCTGGGAAAAATCTATGAGAGGATCCTAAAACGAAGAATTAATCATTACTTAGAAAAATTAAATGCTCTTCACGGGGCCCAGTATGGCTTCCGTGAGAACAGAAGCACAATTCAACTATTAAACAAATTAAAACATAAAGCAAAAACGTATCTTGAAAAATATAAATACTGCAGCATTATCTCATTCGACATTGTAGGGGCGTTTGACAATATCGATTGGGTCACTTTGGGTCAACAAATTAACGAATTACCGATTCCGCAATATTTAAAATGTATCCTTCTTAGCTTCTTATCCGAACGAGAACTAATAACAAATTATTTATCAAATAACATTAAAAGACCAACTTATCAAGGCTGTCCACAGGGGTCGTGCCTTGGGCCGCTTCTGTGGCTAATCATAGCAAATATAATCTTAATAAACTTTTACAGTAAATTCGAAGACCTGTATGTTTTTTGCGATGACTTCAATATGGTTGTCAAAGCGAGGAGCAGACTCATCTTAGAGACCGAAACCAACCAAAAAATAAAACTTTTTTATAATATTTGCAATAACTTAAATTTACAGATTTCAAAGGAAAAAACGACTTTTATTATGTTGGGGAAAAACACTTTGCATAAACGTCCACCAACCTTTAAATTGGGTAACTATACCATCAAGCCATTAAAGGAAATAAAAATTTTAGGGATAATATTCCAGAGTACTTTAAAATGGGACAAGCACATAACTAGCATAAAAAACAAAATTTTACAGCTAACGTCATTCATTAAACGGGTCTTCTCGGCTACTTGGGGGGTGGACAGAGGCTATCTTAGAACCTGGTACATAGCAGTACTAGAAAAAATTATAGATTATGGTTCGGAGGTGTGGTTTGGAGACCTCAGGATAAAAGATAAACGCGCTCTCCAATCCATCCAAAGAACTTGTCTCACGTCAATAACCAAAACATATAAAAATGTTGCAACACATACGTTACAGGTCCTATTAGGAATACCACCAATCTTAATAACACTGGAATATAAAAATCTAAAATACAATATTTTACACAATAAAAACTTATTACTTAAAGAGCCCAAACCAATATGTAAAGATGATATAGAAAATAAAATCCTAAAATATGAAATAAATCCGGAAATTCATTTAAATAACTTAATAGTTACAGACAAAATTATCACAAAAACTAATCTTATTTCGATTTACACAGATGGTTCTAAGGTGGACTCGGGCACAGCATATGCAATGGTAGCCTACAATCATAACATTAAAATTTATGAAAAAACAGTCAAACTGAGAGCAGAAAATTCAATCTTTCAGGCGGAGCTGCACGCAATAATTTCGGCAATTAATTGGGCCATTAACTCCTCTTATACAAAATTCCAAATATTAAGTGACGGTCAATCTACTATTAAAGCCTTAGACAATTTATTTCCAACTAACCCTTCAATTTATTACATCCATAATTTAATTAAACAAAATCAAAATAAAATTTTTTACATTACTTGGATAAAAGGCCACATTGGCATAGCGGGTAATGAACTGGCGGATGAGCTGGCGAATGATGCCGCCCAGTACTGCGACCTACCAGTGGATCGAGGAGTTAAATTGCCTCGGTCCTATCTTATAAAATGTATTCGAACCCAATTACTGGACAGGTGGCAGTACAACTGGGATCACTCAGGGGGTGGCAGATATACGCACGGGCTGGTACCAAAAGTTCAGAACCAAATAATTTCAAAAGATAAAGTATCTATTTACTTTTTAACAGGCGCGGCAGCTTCCCGTCTTTCCTTTATAATATCGGCAAAAAAGATGACGACCTTTGTAAATGTGGTGGTCGAGGAGACCCGATGCATTACATTTTCGGCAACTGCAAATTCATGAAGTTTAAATTTCACAGAACAGAAACGACAATCCTTCAGGACATCCTAAAAATAATTAATGACCCGGACAACTTAAAAAACTTTATGCTAACTACGATATGCTCAATAGCCATTATTCTTTTATTCAATATAAATACATTCAATAATTACCTCTTCTGATTGCCTGTGGTGGACATGTCATGGGTCCACGTGGTGTATGGAAGGGTGTTTTTGAGATTGTTTTATTTTTAAGAACTTAAATACCACTAGAAATATTGTAAATATGTATAAATATTTTTGTTTAAAAGGGTGAAAAAAAAAGGGAAAAAAATATTTCTTATCAAATGAAAAGATGAATGTAAATACTTAAATTTTTTTCAAATAGTACGTAAATTCCAAAACATATAAATCATAATCGTAATATATTTCTAGGCTCGCCCTGAAACAATAGGGTAGCCAATTGTGATTGGTAAAGAATCGCCATCTTAAATAATCATAAATTTTCACAGGCGGTCCGGGGACACGGCACTTGCCTCTTGTGCTCTCTTCGGCGTGTCAGGCGGGTCGTTCTGAAGTCTTCTTTCCCGGAGACTGGGGTTCTGGGCTTGTTTCCGCAGGTAGTAAAACTTTTCCCTGCCCTGGGCTTGGGGGTTACACCTAACCATAAGCCAAAAGCGGGTTCCCAGGGTGGGTGCTTACTTACTTACTTACAATAAGCCTAATTTTTATACACCTACTTCATATTAAGCATACCATCGTCATCTGTCTGTAATTTTTCCAAGCATAATTTATTTGTTAAAATAAAATCCATCTCCTCCTATTCCCATGCATGCAGTCTACAATTCACTAGCATTATTTTTACTTTGTTATTATTATTTTTTTTTAAAGTTTTAACGGATTTATAGGGCACGTGTACAGACAGCACGTAAACAGAAAAAAGTTAAATAAATCGTAAGAACAAATAGTATCAAAGCGCGTTAACAAAATAACAATATAAATCGGTTTAAAATCTACAAAAAGTTTGAATTACATAATTAACAAAATAAATTTCAGAATATATATGCAGACATCAACAGATATTAAAAAAAATTAAATAAAAAAAAATTAAAAAAAGTAGAAAATCTTTTACATAACAAAGGGTTAGTATCGATATTTAGATAAAATAATTGTTTACAATAAATTGACAAAAGTATATATTTATTTTTCATACTAAATTAAATTTCCATGAATGGAAAACTATCCTGTTTGCGAATATAATGATACTGACGATGATAAAATTATTGCCGCCGTGCCGTATCGAAATGATCAAAATTATTCACTCACTCTATATTTTTTGCGTTGCGAAGCTAATTCAATTTATATAAATGATATATTACTTATTTTCTTATTTTTATCAAAATTCGAGTTCCATTTCATAGGAAAACTAAATATTTAGAATAATTTCTTCATTACATTATTTTCAGGGATTGATAATTTTAAACTATAATTGCGCATGAAGTGAAAACATAGAGCACGGTTCACAGCGTTCCTAAAATTTTCTCGCGTTTCTACCACTATTTTAAAACGATAATATTTATTGTAGACATCCAGTGCAGATACTAAAATAATCTATGGTGAAAAATTAATAATTTGAAATAGTGGTAGGAAATGCAGAAAAAATTAGGAAAAATGCGAGAACTGCATCGAGCATAAAATGTGTCTTTACAACATAAAAACACGCATTCTTCAAAATTTGATAAAAATATATTAAAATACTCATTATTTGCTATAAGTGATAAACATAAATTTATATTTTTAATTTTTTTATTAATTTTAATAATTATTTTTTTGATATTTTTAATAAAAATTACAGCTGTTAATGTGTACTTTGATGTTTTAAAGAGATTTTTATATATAGTTCATAAAAAAAAATATATATATTTACAATTTTTTTTTCTTTTTTCTATTAGTATTCTGCTTCAAGGTAGAATTTATTGGGTTTTCTTTCATAAATTAATTAAAGTGAACCGAGCAAAATTGAAGAAATAAAAAACTATCGATATTTGGAAACAGAAATTTCATAGAACTCAAACAAAAACGAATCCAATATTGAGTTTCTTTCTTCATTTATAATTTAGTTTTTATGTACTACATCAACCGAAAACAATGTCTGAAAGCAATCTCTTTTGATTTTATTTCAGTCTATTCCACTCCAATGAATCTTTTACCACAGTATGAAAGAAAGTTGTTGTTGGGTTATGTTTCAGAATCTTTAACTAAAACAATAAGCATTATAGTCTTTGTATGTATACGATTGTAGTATTTCTCGCTGTGAGTATTTCTGAGTAATGAAATGGTATTTTCTTCAAATTCTTTTTATAAATAATGATTTTCGTTCGGTTTGGTTTCATAAAATAAATAATTTATACAGCAGGTTTTTTTCGGTTGAATAGTTTTTTTGTTGTGTGTTACTGATCTAATTTACGGTGTAGCCTATAGATGATATAAAAAAATACATTTTACTACCAGAATATATAATGTTATTTGGGTTCAATTTACTTTTTTAAAGCAATTTAAATCTGATTTCGTTATTAATAAAATAAATGTTTAAATTCCAGGAGAAAAACTAAATGTGTTTTATTATGAAAAGTTTAAAATCAGAAATTAAAAAGAGTCCTTTATAAGTTAAAAAAAAATTAAATTTTATAAATCATTATAAGATGTTTGACATAAACTTAATTATATATATTTGCACTCATATATATGCCTAGAAAATAAATCAAAATGTGTTACTTGTATAATACATAATAGAATATATTTTAAAGGAAAAAAAATAAACTATCATTACAAGTACATGGTATTCCGAGCCTTGCTCGGTAGTTTTTTGAATGCTCTTTTTTATTTTTATTTTTTTCTTATTCTTTTTTTACTCAATCTGATTTTTTTAATGCAAAGAAGGAATTTTATAATCGATTTTTAATCCACTTCTTGATAGGCTGGAATTTTAAAAAATACGTACACTGTCTTTAATCTGAAGACAACTCAATTTTTTATTATTTTTAGAACTTAATTATCAATTAATAAATAATTTTTTAGGCGTTTTTCGATTATCTGATTAGGCGTTTTTCGATAAATCGTCAAATATTTTCCATGACGCACACAGACGTACGGGAGTTGAAACAACAATGAACTTAGCGTTATCTTTCAATCATAGTGCGGCGTTTAAAATGTTAATGATGTGCCAACAAACGCACGCCAAAATATCCCAAATGGTTGTCATAAACTGCAACAATAATACATTTTAAGGGCTAAAAAGTACAAAATAAATTATAAATAAAATATGACGAGTACAATCACTGCCCCCTCCACAATGCCATTTCGCTAAGCAGACGACAAGCTGGCATCATCGACCGGAGGCGAACAACTTTTTACCTCTACCCTCCGATATGTGATTTGTCGTGTAGTTCACGCGGTTAAGGGGTCTCGGGACTCTTAAAGCTATAAAAATTTCGAAATATTAATTTTTTTAGATGTTAAACTCCTGTATTTTCTGAACATTTTTATATAATTGTTTGCGTTATAAATGTCTCCATTTTGGTTAGAGACTCAAATTTAGTCCTAATGTATCCATCTGTTCTTTCATATCCACGTACTGCATCAGAGGCCTTACTTACAAATTTAATTGTTCCCTCTGTTGCTTGTGTGTGACATGGAAATTTCAACAGGCTTGAAAGACTTTTAGCGGCTGCACCTAGGGCAAAATTCTTGAACCTTTCAATTTCTTCTATCTCTAATCTCATAGTGATCGGAGTCTCCGTTCGTTTTACCATATCTCTCTCAAATCTTTGACTCCCATCAATTCCCATTAAAATTAACATTGTCTGCTGCTTCAACATTTATTTTTGGATTCTAAACGTCCTTAAATTCTTGTTTTGTAGGTATGGTACTGTGTTTGGCAACGTGGTGGTTCAGTAATTGCATAGCTCATCTAAAGAAATGTAATTTTTATTATAAAAAATATAAGAATAAGTAATTTCAGAACATCATTACATGAAGTTGTACAAAATGAAACATTTCTTAAAGGTCAGACTTTAATCTTCAATAAATGTTATATCCTTAAATATACAGGTTAGTCAAAAAGTTCCTGACGCATTTTAAAATATAATATAAAATCAGGTATTTGCTGTACGGGAGCGTATTTGGATTAAATTTTTGTCACGATGAAATGCTTTTTGAAGGGAATAAAAAAAATGGTTTCAACCATAACACTTAGAGAGTGGACCATAAATTATCAGAATGAAGCATCAAAAATTCATGACTATTAGTTTCCTGTGATTTATTTTACACAAGCAGTTACAAAGCATGTATTTTGTAATATCCATTTACACATTTCAATGCGTGCGCCCTTTCTATCTCGAGTAAAGGCATTGCAATGTAACTGCTTCTGACAATTTAAATGATCTGTAACTATCGCTCTGGAGTTTTTTATGCTTCCTGCTTATGATTTCGGGTACAGCGCCGTCTATAGGTAAATTTAGTAACTATTTTTTTTATTTGCTTCAAGAAAACTTTACATTCTAGTTCAAACCGCACCTCCGTATGACAATTACCTGATTTTATATTAAATTTTAAAATGTGTCCAGAACTCTTTGACCATTCTGTTTACATATAATATAAACAAAGCACTTGCAAGTTTTAAGATATTAGACACTATGTAAATTTAAAGTAAGATTGTATATGAAGTGAATTACAGAATGTACATTTATACTTTTGATGTGTGTGCATTTACTACATAATTTCTTTTAATTTCAAGATTATACTTTTTTATGGGGATAGTAGACTACAATAAAATATTCTATTTTATATATATATATATAAGCTCGAAATATATGATTGTTGTGATAGAAATCAGGACCGTCGCGAAACAACTTCTTTCTCTCACTTTTCTTACTCTTAAGGACGAAAATGTCGAGAAAGATGACGGCGGAAGAGATTTGAGTAGCAAATGAAATAGGTTGGATAGTTGTATGCTTGTATCCAAAAACAGTGCTAGAAATTTCCATTTTAGAATATTTTGTTGAACAATTTGTGGCTAATTTTAGATCTGTTTGACTTATGCATCCAATAATGAAACGGAGAATGGTCATTAAACAGTTGTTTATTTTTCCTTTGATTTAAAATATATTTAAATACATTTGATTCGCGTTTTTAATCGGAGATTTTAACTTGAAATGTACATTTATGATAGAAAAAATCACACATTAAAATTATCAACTTTATCATGAAAAAATAAAAATACAAAAATAGTTAAAGAACTGGGATTCATGGTATTTTTCGGAGAGTTTAACTTGAAATATACGTTTATGACAGATGAAATCATGTATGAAAATAACACAGTTTTAGCAGATAATAATTAAAATTCCCTTTAGAATAAATATGTCTTAAAATAGCAATTAAAGCCTTTTGCAGGAATATTAAAAAGCAGTAAACCAACGTTTAAAATGCACAAATATAGCGTGAAAAGCAGCAAACAGCTGTTTCGAATCTACAGCGAGATTCTTCTTCAGTGCAAGATAGGGAAAAAAAGAACAGCGTGCTAGAAAAAGCAAGACTGAACAAAATGATAGACAGAGACGCGCTGCCATATATACCATATGCGGGTAGCGAAAGCGCCAGAAACAACCAATGAGAGAAAAGCAGTGGAAACGACTGGGTGGACAAGTAGCGACATCTACCGGAGAAGGAGATATAAAGAAACCAAAAAAAGAGTAAATTAAATTAGTGCTTTCCAAATACTTGGAAAATCTGGAGTACTAGATAAATCATTGACTAAAGAGTGAGAATTTTTAATGATGTGGTAAGCTTCCCAAAATTCAAGATCAAGGTTAGAACATTTTTGGATAATGGTGGCTGAGGAAAAATCGAACCTATGTTGAGAAGACCAAGAATGTTGAGCAATAGAAGAACGTTTGATCTCCTGATTTTGAACATAACCTTCATGCTCTTTTAAACGAAATCTAAGAGCACGTTTAATCTGGCCAATATAAGAAAAGCCACACTGGCAAGAGATTTGGTAAATACCCCAGTTATCTAGGCAATCAACGGGGTGTTTGAGATTTGAAAAAGTGATTTTATTAACAGGAGAAAAAATAACATTAAATTCAAACCTTCTTAAGATTTTAGCAACTAGCTGACTGATTTTAGGAAAAAATGGTAACAAAACTGAAGTATTAGAGTTGGAATTAGAATGTTTTTTTTAGAATGGACGGGTTTCGTCAATTTCTTATAAATAGAATCAATAATATTAGAGGAATAACCACGATCAACAGCAATAGCTTTGAGGTAATTAAGTTCAGCACTAAGTAACTGAGGAGTGGAACAAACATTGGTAGCCCGAAAAACAAAAGTATTGAATGTAGCGAATTTCTGGTTAGGGGGATGAGAAGAATGCCTGTGAGGTGGGAAACTGACAGCAAAAGCTTTACGAAATACGGTAGTCTGAAAGTCCTGCTAACTTTAAAAAGTCTCTTATTCCATCTATTGCGCATTGTGCCAGGTTTTATGCTTTACCTAAGGTCCATAAACATGACATTTCTTTTAGACCTATTGTCTCTAGTATCGATACAGCTTCTTATAAGCTTGCCAAATATTTAGTATCTGTTTTTTCCCCATTTTTGAGCAGTAACTGTTTCACTGTTAAGAATTCTTTTGATTTTGTTAAAAAACTTCATAATTTTAAGCCGAAGGGTGACATGATGGTTTTTTTTATGTTAAATCATTATTTACAAACGTTCCGGTTGAGGGGGCTTTAGATTGCCTCAAGAAGAGGCTTTGTGAATTCCATTTCTCTTATTTTGAAATCGAGGAACTTATCCTTCTCACTCGCGCTTGCTTGTCGCAAAATACTTTTGTTTTCAATGGTAATTTCTTCCGCATGATTGATGATTTGGCTATGGGTAATACTCTTAGTCCAATTTTATGAGATATTTATATGCACTATTTTGAGGTCAAACTTTTTAAAATTTTAAAATTTCCGTTCTATGTTCGTTATGTTGATGATGTTTATGTCCTGGTTGAAATAAATTCGGATATTAATCATAGTCTCTCTATTATGAATTCCATTGACCCCTGCATTCAATTTACCTCTGAAATTGACACTAATAACTGTCTTTCTTTCCTCGATGTCCTTGTTATTCGTTGTCATAATGGCTAAAGACTACCGTCCTTCGTAAACCTTTTGCTGTCAGTCTCCCACCCCACAGGCATTCTTCTCATCCCCCTAACCAGAAATTCGCTACTTTCAATACTTTTGTTTTTCGGGCTACCAATATTTGTTCCACTCCTCAGTTACTTAGTGCTGAACTTAATTACATCAAAGCTATTCCTGTTGATCGTGTTTATTCCTCTAATATTATTGATTCTATTTGTAAGAAATTGACGAAACCCGTCCATTCTAAAAAGCATTCTAATTCCAACTCTAATACTTGAGTTGTGTTACCATTTTTCCCTAAAATCAGTCAGCAAGTTGCTAAAATCTTAAGAAGGTTTGATTTTAATGTTATTTTTTCTCCTGTTAATAAAATCACTTTTTCAAATGACAAACACCCCGTTGATTGCCTAGATAACTGGGGTATTTACCAAATCTCTTGCCAGTGTGGCCTTTCTTATACTGGCCAGAATAAACGTGCTCTTAGATTTCGTTTAAAAGAGCATGAAGGTTATGTTAAAAATCAGGAGCTCAAACGTTCTTCTATTGCTCAACATTCTTGGCTTCTCAACATAGGTTCGATTTTTCCTCAGCCACCATTATCCAAAAATGTTCTTCTAACATTGATCTTGATTTTTGGGAAGCTTAAAACATGATTAAAAATTCTCACTCTTTAGTCAATGACTTAATTAGTACTCCAGATTTTCCAAGTATTTGGAAAGCATTAATTAAATTTCCTCTTTTTTGCTTTCTTTTTCTCTCCTTCTCCGGTAGATGTCGCTACTTGTCCACCCAGTCGTTTCTACTGCTTCTCTCTCATTTGTTGTTTCTGGCGCTTTCGCTACCCGCATAGGGTATATAAGGCAGTGCGTCTCTGTCTATCATTTTGCTCAGCCTTGCTTTTTCTAGCACGCGGTTGTTTTTTTTCCATATCTTGCACTGAAGAAGAATCTCGCTGTAGATTCGAAACAGCTGTTTGCTGCTTTTCACGCTATATTTGTGCATTTTAAAGGTTGGTTTACTGCTTTTTAAATATGTCTTAATTTAAAATTATTCATTTCAGGTTTGATATTACATAAAATCATATAAAAAGATATAATTTTTGTTTTTAAACAATTAAAACAAAAATTCTATTTATCAATTATATATATACATATATATATATATATATATATATATTAGAAAGAGGTTGCCCGAATAAAGTGTATAAGTACATGATATAGGCTGAGAGTGGTAAAATAAAATGCCTCCAGGAAATATTATTATTTCTGATTGAAAATGCTTCTTAAATTTTTAAAAACTAATTAATCAGAATTACAAAAGTACTTTCTTGGAATTCCTAGAGCCCAAAAATTGTTGAACTCACTATTGAAATTTCTAATATTTTATGTGTGGATTTCATAAGTAAATGAAAGTGTGTAAACCAACGTTGCTATCTATTTAAGGAGGCAGTTTACCTTTTCGACATTTTTTAAATTTAAAAAAAAATGGTTCAAATGGTGCAATAACACACTGCACTTCAATGTTCAACTAAAAGTACATTTTGAAAAATAAATGATTTTAAACTGCATATTTAATTAAAAATTTAAAATAGTTTTAAAAAAATTATTTGTTTTAAATAATAATTTTTAAGTATTAATATTTTTGCCTTTTCTTTTAAGAGTTTCTAATGTGTATTACACAAGACTGCGGATGGAGTAATAGATATATCAAATATTACATTTAATATAATTTTTTTACTGATATATATATATATATAGTGTAAAACAGTGAAATCTAACATAACTTCATTATAATTTTATTTTAAAAAAATGAAGGATAATTCCATCCTCAGATTTTTGACATTTACTATATATATAAAATCCAAACGGAAATTTCGTTCCGAACATCTATATTCCGAGTTCTACTGCATTTATTTTTATGGAACTTACACTGTTACACTGTATTAAAAAAACAAAGAGAAAAACAACAACAACAAAACACTATTAGTTTTCCGGTAGGAATAAAAAAAAACAATTGCCCTTATCGTACCGGAATAATTTCCGACCCAGCTCGGAATAAAATCCGTAAAAATAAGGAAATTGTCAGTAAAACGGTATTTTACGGATTTTATTCCGAACTGGGTTGGAAATTATTCCGGTACAATTAGGGCAACTATTTTTCCGATTTCTGCCGAAAAACTGGCATTATTTTTTTACAGTGTAGATAGATATCGATTCAGAGAAGGTCTTAAGCTATAGCACATCGTTCTACGTAGATTAGTTATAGAATTATGATGCAAAGTTCTGTTATTTTGGGCGATAAGGTTTCCATTTTATTACTTTGCGAACTTTATCGTTGATGAAAAATTGAAACGTTTATTACACCTCGAAAAATAAAAGAAAAAAAACTGTTACTAATTTTATTTAAAATTTAAAAAAAAGAAAAGTATGAATCAGTTTTGACGAGTGGTAATATTAAATTATTAAAATATTTAATTTAAACACGAAAGAAAATGTTCGTAATGCTTAAAAAATTACGCAATTGAAATATTGCAATTAAAACAGGATTTGGCGATTTATCTTTCTTTTGCGTCAGGTTAAGAAAAATGCATCTGAAAAATTGATAAGACGATATCAAGGAAGTTCTTCATAAGCGCATACTTAGAAATATTTAAAAAATATATAGAATATTCTTCTCATGAGGATATATATATATATATATTATTTTGTTTTTTCGTAAAAAAAAAAAAAAAAAAAAAAATCATTTTTTTGCGATTTAACGCTGGTTGGCAAAGCAGTAAAATTTGAAATAATAATATGATAAATATTCTTTAAGAAAACTTTTTCAAATCTCTATGCGAAGTTAGTTTAAGTAAGGTTAACTAAAATAAATACATTTTTATAACGGTAGATTTGTCATGTACATGTATGTGTATATAATGAAATTTAAAGGTAGTAATTATACTGTTTAGTACAAGCTTTAAATGGATAAAAATTGTTCCAAACTCAAAATTAAGTTCCGATTCTGAGTACTGGCAGTTTGAATCCGATATTTTTAGTGTCAGAGACAGCAAAAGAAAAGTATTGTTGCCATGGAAACAACGACTTAATATCGAAATTTTTAATGATAGCATTCTATCAAAATACACTTAAAACTTATCCAGACGAGGACATCGTATAAAATTAAATAACTACAGCAACACGAAATTTGTATAGATTATATAAGCTTACAGAAAAAATAATAAACTAATTCATTTTTTAAGTTTAAATTCGTTGAGTATTAGGCATTTAAATACTTATTTAACAAGTAATTTATAAAGGCATTTAAATCTCTTGCATTTGGCCACGAAATGTTTTGGTTCGCCAAATAGCGTGCAGTGTTTGTCTTTTTGCGCCAAATTCTCGGAAATATTATAATTTTTTACAAATTTTCTACTTGGATTCTGCCACTACATTTGACTGATCTTTTTTAAATACATGAGTAATTTTATTAGTATTTCCTTTTTCAAAATATTTTGAGTATGCCCTTTAAGGAGACCTTCCAAACGAGTAACAATTTTTTTTTTTTGATTTTTTTTTTTTTTTTTTTTTTTTTTTTTTTTTTTTTGTTATTGACCTTTTTTTATTATCTAACCCTTACAGAAAAAACTAGCAGTTTTTACTTTTGTCGCCAAACAATTTGATTTTAATCCAAAAAGGCGTAAACCTGACATCACCCCCAAGGTGATATAGGTGATTTTTAAAGCGTAAGGCAGCATTTTTGTGCAATTTTTTATATTCAAATTTAAACTATATAAATAGCAGTTAAAATTATAAAATTGGAGTTAATACTTACATTTTAAAGTTCAAAAGTCTGCACCACCCCTCCCCCCACAACACACACGCACACACATATTTATTGTAAAATATTTTAATTTCAGACATTTAAAATATTTTTCACATACTTTACTACAGAAACATGCTGGTTTGTTTTTTCCAAACTTGCGACTTTTATAATATCGAACGTAGATCAGCGAATACAATCCACTCTTTTTTATTTTTTTAACACATATGGCCAGTTTTCCTTTTATAAATGTCAACTGCTTCAAATGTTAAGTACTAAAGATAATTCTTAAGAAAATTTATGCAATTATGCGTTTTTAATATCACAAATAAAATATTTTACAATAAAAATTGCTTACTGAAATAAATTTTCGATAATCTTTTTAATTCGTCATTCTATTTTCAGTTTTTTTTTTTATATATTTTCTTCTTTTTTGAAGGTTTTTTAAAAAGATATTGGATTAATTTTCCGTAATCAGGTTAACCGCTAATTAGCGTATTTACTGTACCGTAGGATGTTTCTTTTTATATTTGAAAGAGACTCTGGACAGTGAACCTTATTGCAGAAGATTACATGAAATTTTTACTTAGCGATTAGTAAATTCATGAATTTTCATCATTACTGAAATTATTGTATTTCATCGTGAAGCAAACAAACAAAAGAGGTTTTGTTATTATTTATTCTTTATCTCAAATTATTTTACCTCATAAAAAACAATACTTTCAATGGAGGGGAAAAACTTTATTATTCCAATGGTGGCAAATGTAATAATATCTGTCGACTTAACATTTTAGCCTACATAGGATAAAACTATCTCAAATTTCGTTCATCATAAAGCATATTGTCCTGACGCACACCGTAGCAGCTAATCTTAGCAATAAATTAAGAGTTATTTTCATAATCTGGGTTATTTACACAATAGACGGAAGAATAATTTACACTTGATAATGTAAATATCCAGCCTATTTATTTCTCCGTGTTAATAGACTCTTTAGAATGATGCAAAATAATTCTTCAATCCGTATTGACGAAAATGCATATTGCTAAAAATTTTGTATAACTAATATTATTTATCGTTGTCAATCCTATTTAAGGTATGGAGATTTGTTGGTAAAATATCTATAATTGAGTCAATAAAAAATGCATTACTTATTGGGACGTAATTTGTCGGATAATTTTGTTTTGCAATTACCTCTGGTGCATGTGTAACAATATTGATGCATCACTTTTAATGTTTGTCCCAACCCTGACAATGAGGTCGTTTATGGATGATTAGAAATATTTCATTAAATGCATCACGTTTATTTCCCTAAGTCGTAGAGTTTCTTCTCGGTTTAACGGTTACGTGATTTCAACTGGTCTACAAAATTAAAAAGCAATGAAAATGACATTATTTTAATTTTATTCAAACGATTCAGATTTAAAAACACACATTTTTATGCGTCACTTTTTTGTTAAAAATAAGAGTTAAACACTCCTTTTTGTCTTCAAATCATTTAATAAAGTACATGCAATAATCTTAATACATTTTTGACGGTATTTACTGTACTGGAATTTCAAAGAGGGAAAAAGTAGTAGTAGAACTGTCAAGAGAGGATATTTATTACGAAATATAACGTATAATTCAGTGAGATTGTATTTAAGCTATCAAAACCACATATGCTCAAGCTGAAAGACCAAGAGTTCAAGAACAAGTACCCAAAAGTTAACTATTCTAACATTATTCGTATTCAGTGGTCAATCTCTATAATCATTGTGATGCTATCTAATTTAATAGTGTCAGATTAGAGAATTTTGTAATTCCTGTTGTCATAAAGGCCTCATTTCCCTTTTAAAATGCACTGTAAGTGATCAACTGAAAATATTGCTTCTTAATAGCTCAAAATTTCTGCAATTCAGCGGTAATGTAATATCGCAATGACGTTCGCATCGTTTTCAGCATTGTGGAAGGATATCCTAGGTGAAGGTCCACATTGTTTTAAAATACAAGGTCAAATTCACATTTTCATTGACTCAAGGTTCGTTTGGAAAAATCGACCAGCGTAGCGGGCGTAGTATATAATAAAGAACATGCAGGAAAAAGTTTAAATGTATATCTGAAATACAATAAAAATCTTAGCTTTTATAAACATAAAACAGAAAAAAAAATAAACATCCCTCCCCCCCCCCAAAAAAAAAATAAATAAATAAATAAAATAAAATGAAAAAAAACTAAAGTTGGCTGTTTCTGGGTAACTGCGCTGGGTGTATTAAAAAAATGTACAATATCTGGCGTTATAATGGCCATGTGGTTTAAAATGAGGTGTCACAATAGTCACAATGAAATAGGCTTCCATTTAATATTTAAAAAATAAAATCGATTTTTTAGTCAATTTTCAAATGAACTGTCCCTTTAAATTGTGTGTTTGTCAGGAATTGCATATATAATAATAAAATAAATAACTATATAGAAGTCAAGAATGACAGAAGAAAACTCACTTCTAATAAAAGGAAATCACATGTATTTACAAACATGTAACAGTCACTGATAAGTTTCCAGATATTTCAACTTTTTTAATGTAGTCTGTTTAAGTGAGATTATTTTCTATGCAATATCAAATACCATATATTTTTTAATTATTTGAAAGTACGTACTTGCTGTTAGGGAAAAATGCTGTTTTAGTTATAATACCTACCAAAAGAATGTGTATTTTAAGTTATGCACACATTATAAAAATTAAAATTTTTATCGATAAATAGAATTATTGTTTTAATTGATTAAAAAATGAAGATTTTTATTTATGAGTTTATACAATATCAATCCTGATATTTATAATTTTAAATTAAGGCATTTTAATATAAGAAATTTTTAAATAGAAATTTAGTTATTCGTTCCTAAAATTGTGTCATTTTAAGACATGTTTTCTCCTGCCATAAATGTATATTTCAAGTAAAAACTCTCCGAAAAATATGAATCCCAATTCTTTAACTATTTTTGTATCTTTATTTTTGCTGCTAAATTTTTAATATTAATGTATGATTTTTTCTGCCATAAATGTATATTTTAAGATAAAATATTCGATAAAAAACAGTGAAACAAATATTTTTGAATATATTTTATATCAAGGGGCAAAAAGAAGCAAAAAGAAGTAAGTACATGTATAGTGACCCTTTGATATTTAATTTTTGAATGTATAATTTAAACAGCTACAACAAAGTATTACAAAACCGAAATTCCCATATCTGTTTCTGATGCACACGTAAAATTATTCGACTTGGTTCGTTTGCTAATTCCGATCTTTTGCATGACTCATCTTATTCTTGAAGCAGGCCCGTAGAGAAGAAAGTTGTTTCGCGACGGCCCCCATAAAAATACTTCTTACGTACATATAATAGATTTTAAAATAAAATGTAAATATTTTATGCTACACTGTAAAAAAAAAAAAAAAAAAAAAAAAAAAAAAAATTGTAAAGTTACTAAAGTTTTTCTAGGAACCTGGGATTCCTAGAACTTTTTATATAACAGAAATAACAAAAATTCCTGTGACAGCATCTATTACAGGAATTTTTCTTGTTGCCGTTACATAAAAAAGTCGTAGGAGTCCCAGTTTTTTAGAAAAACTTTAGTAACTTTACAGATTTTTTTAAAATCCTATTACTAAAGCTATTACATATTAAGTTATTCTATTACATATACTAGTAACTAAAACATGAATAACGCGTCAAAAATCCGTATTTAAAATATCACCAGTTTTTTTTTTTTTTTTTTTTTTTTTTTTTTTTTTTTCAAATGATACCAATCCAATGTTAAATTTTATTTATGATCATCATAAAAAAAGTATTAAAACACGTCTACTTGTGTTGTATATAACTATACTAATTTTATAAATATGTAAAGTTTGTTTGTTTGTAGGAAGTAACCTCTGGAAGTACCGAGCCGATTTAAAAAGTGATTGTATAAAAATGATGGTGTTAGTCCCTGTTGGAACAACTATCTCGAAAACGGAAAGATATAGGGGTAAACGTGATTTACAAAGTTGTAGAGTATCATCGATTGAGTCCAAAAAGATACCTTGTGGACATTAATGCGAATAATAGAACGCTTAAAACGCACATTTGTTTTTTCTTGATTTCCTACACTGTGACGTCACGAAACTTGAACTGTAGGAGAAATAATTATCTTTAGGACAAATTTGCCGCCAAATGTCCATTGCAGCTCATGGTAAATTCAGAAATTAAATAAGCAGGCATGGCGGTATGGAAGATTGTCTTCCTGGTTCTCCTGTTCGGTCTCCACGGGATTTTTTTCCTGTGGGGATAGTTGAAACAGCAGGTGTATGGGACCTCTCTACAAACATTTCCGGACATTAAACGACGCATTACAGGAGCATGTGCCAACGTGTTACCTTCTATGCTTCAACATGTGCAACATGAAATTCAAACAATTAACAAAATTTGTAATACAGCTGCATGTGAGAAGTTTGAACATTTGAAATATAGGTGTATTGATATAACTAGTAGTTTTTATCTTTCTAAGATCGCTTGTCACGTCACCGTGTAGGAAATCACGAAAATACAAATGCGGGATTTATCCATTTTATCCTTCGCATTAAAATACACAAGTTGTCTTTTCGTGTTAAATCGATGATTCCATAACTTTGCAAATCACTTTTTTCCCTATCTCTTTCTTTTTTCGAGGTAGGGATTCTAACTCTGTAATTTTCCACCAGGTGGCGCCGTAGACGTTTTCATCCAGTAGCGCATGGCTACTTTAATATACATAGGTACCGCTTTTTGAACATAGCAGCAGCCGTTCCTAAGTTAAGAGTGTGTCAAGGGACTTCAGTGGGCATACTGTGTATATATGAGCTGAAATTCAACGCAAACCTTCCCCTTAAAATTCGAATATAAACGCAGTGTCATGAAAATGAATTGCGTAATATAAGATGCAACAGAATGCAAATAAGTTATAGTTATACAGGGTGTCTATTATAATTGATGATCATAAGCAAATTCCTAAACTGTTAGTTTTAGAAATGTAGTTCAAATCTCAAAAAAAAAAATACAAACTGATTTCATCATATGAAAAACCATTTATGTTAAACATGTTATTTCTCAAATACAAAATGCTGAATCATCTTTAGGCGGAATCTGTATCCTATAAATTTTATTTTCAAGCTCTGATTCTAATTTAAACTCTGACAAGAAAATAGTAAAAATTCTATTCTTCTATCACGAAAACTTACTGAATTATTTAAGAATTCTCTGATCTTTCCAGCAGTAAAAAAAAATGTCTTTTACATTTTTATTGCTTGGATGTTGAGACATTTTACAAAATTCAAAGACTTTAATGAGTTTTATTCGTAGATGAATGGATTTATACATTTTTGCTTGCTAGACAATGGAGAATCTTTATAATATATGACTGATTGGACCGTACAAAAACTCATATTGTGTTTTTTGTTTTTTACTATTTTGACGTAAATGAATTTCCATATAATGCGTAATAACAATTAAAAAATATGTAAGTGCTATTAGTAATCGATGATAACGAACATCCTGATTAAATTGTAAACTCGGTGTCTTTTAGTTAGCGGTGTGAAAATGACGACAACTGTGTTAGTTGCTGATTAACTGCACAATTAATCCTTAACCAAAAGGACAATTTTATAAAAAAATTATATATCTTTATTTTAAAAGGTTAAGCTGTTGTGCAAGTGAATATGTGGATATGAAGTATCATTAATATTACATCTCTATAAATTTATAAATAATTATTCAAACTCCCAACTTCCAAGAGATTTACTTAAAAAAAGAAACCTTATATTATAATAAAACTACTAAATATACTACAGTATATAAAAATAAATAGGTATTATATAATGAAATTAATTAGTATTTAAAATAAATTGCATTATTTTTGTACGTACTATGTGTCATCATGATGATGTATATTTAGCGAAAGCAGTTTTTAAAATATTTGGAAAAAGATTGAAATTCACTTTATAATACTTAGAGTTAAAAATCTAATTACTGGCTGATAATACGATGAATCCAATATCTGCAAGCTTATCGTCATTAACATTCCTTACTGCATTCATGTAGAGTGGATTTTCCGTTTATTTTTAAGAAACTAATATAAATCAAAAATAATCATTCACATCGAACTAACTGTGTTCAAATAACGAGAAGTCATTTAAGTATCAACAAAAGTTACCAATAACTTTAGTCTTAATTTCTGAAAATAAAATCATAACTATTCACGAAACTTTCCTTGAATTTCAAAATTTTAATGAAAATGAAACCTATTAAAATTTCCCATCTGTTTAATAAATAAGAAAATATACTTCTGCGAAATGCGTGTCTTTCAGTTAATATAGAATGATCAAGTTTAAATATGTATTTATTTTCTTCAAAATAATATTTTAGTTTAGTTTAGAAAACATTAGATTTATATCTGTTCATCTTTTTTGTATAATAAACAAAAAAATGTTTTTAGTTCTACATTATTATAATTGTATAATATTAAGGAATTTTGGAATTAGAGTGTATATTTTGAAGTGTGTTATTTTAAAATGATTTTTATATTTTCACTTCAGTGACTTTTCGAAATTGACATATTCTTGAACACATAAATCAATAATCATTTTGTTCTGCATGGCTTGTGGTTGCTTTATAATTTTTAAAAGCCTATTATTATTTATGCACGCACATATCAGGAAATATGCATGTACAAGAGAACAAATTAAAGTGTCCTACAACTATACACCTAGTTTCTTATGTATTTAAGAAATATATATCAAGTTTTCTTAAACCAAAACTTCACACTTCAAATAGAGGAGTCTTAAATTCAGACACATATGTGACTGAAAATGAATTTCGGACACTTAAATGACTAAATCTGAAAATTCAGACATAATGGATGATCAGATATAATAATTTAATGCATCTAATCGTCTTACTATGATCATTGTGTAAACGAACTAAGAAAATTGTGTACAATATTCTCAGACATCTTATTTTAAGACATTTTCTTGCTTCCGTTCCGTATTAGCTATCAGAGGACACTCTCATTTGAGCATGCGTTTTGATTTTTTTTCGTTCGACCTTCACAGTCGTTTGCAATTCAAACTGAATGCTTGCTTTTCTGTCCGGTTATTTTTAATTAATAATATATTTAGACTTGATACAATTTTTTAAGAAATGTGAAGTAAGTGTGAGATGCGACATAAACTTAATTCGTATGAATTTATATCATAAATATATTGTTCTTCCCATCTACAAAGCAGGTAAAGTACTCTTTTTTCTAGCGGATTATGTTTTGAGGATGAAACATTTTCATTATTTTAACATAAGTTTCCGGATATATAAAGGGAGATTCTATTTTAAATATACAAGTCTGTCTCAAACACGGATACTGACCTCCAATCCGGATGTCCTCTTGGCAGGTACAATTTTGAAGTAATGACACATTTTCCCTTCCTTATGTATCGCAAATTGTATGTGAATGTTTTCTCTTTAAATGGAGCCCCCACACAACTCACAAGATTTTTTTATTTCCTCAGTTACGCCAAAATTTCCATGTTAAAATTTTACCTTGCTAATATTTAAATTTCTACTCTTCATCTCCTACATCTACTAAATCATCTGCTATTAAGTTTCGATGAGTTAAACATTGAGTTAAACAATCTTAAGCCTAACAATACTACGTAAGCCATTACTTTAAAAATTGCACAGGCAGTAACTGCTGACTGGCTTATAACTCATCACCAAGACTACTTTAAATGTGTATCTTTAGAGTAATTGCCACACTGGAACGCCTTTTGGGCTCTATGCATATATACAACATTCTTATAGTTATTTATTGAGGCAGAATTTGCAATGTTTACATCGGTTTCATTCGGTTTTTATTTTTCCTATAGGTTCATTATGTGATACACATCTCTATTTAATACCTGCTTTAATTTGTTATGTATGCTTTATATGTCTGATGAAATTTTTTACACCTCATGTTTTGTAAATTATTTCAAATTTTAAGTATTTAAATGATTATAGTTTTTAATGCCCTTTTCACCTCCATCATTTAATCCAAATAGATTTAATACGGAGAATTATTTGTGTTCATTTATTTATTTTAAATGTTCTGACTGATAAAGCTCATTAAATCCGGTCATAATAATTAGGGGAATCTCTGTTTTTTCCTTTATAATGTTGGTGTTTCCAAAGGTTTCAGAAGTATGCCATTTGCTATACTGAAAATAGTCAACTTCTAATCTTTTTAACTTTCAAGATGATCGATTCAAAACCTAAACATTTTAGTCGTCTGACGTCACTAGGCGCTGAGCGCGAGGTAAAGTTTTATTAATCTCGTCAATAAATCTTATTTAATAATTTAGAAAATAATGTGGCCTTATATTTATAGCCATTTTACCAGGCTTTAATATTTATTTGTATATATTTATTGTAAAATATTATTTCTAGTATTCAACGGGGTCAAACATGGCTACGTATAATGCGTACCAAAAAATCAAATAAAGAATTAAAAAAAAATGACTGCAATTCAGATATTTGAAGTGTCTGAGAATTTAGACTTAAAAAATGTCTGGAAGAATTAAGGCACTTTGATGTGTCTGAAAATTGAGCACTCCATTCCAGAATTATTGTATCAGACTTAAGTTTCTGAATTTCAGACATTTCCATTTAGAGCGAAAGTGTTACAGAAGACATTCATAATTGTCGGTAATTTTATAGTTTTCTCTTTTCTGTATTCTTTTAGTATTGAAAATACATTTTATATAAGATTATATGCTCATTAATATGCTCTGTGTCTTGACAATTATTTTGCCAATTTTAGGAAAGAATATGAGTCAATAATCGTTGAAATTTCTTTTTATTATATCGACTATAATTTATGAAAAATAAACACTCGCTAGATAGTAAATGTTTATTAAATTTTAACATATGTTCGTAAGTCATTTAATATAAAAAATTAAATATTTCAACTAATTTACCAAATATAAATAAATCAATGTAAAAAAAAATAAGATATTTAATTAGGTTTCTTCCGATTGTTTTCTACGTAGAGTATGTATCAGCTGCTACCCTGCTGCAGACATTGGGAATAAGGAAACGTCCATCTCTCGAAATCCGTTCAACTTTTTTTTAAATTTTAGAAGAGTCATTGTATTTTATATACAGTATGACTTCAAAAATCCCGCATTCAGAAATCAAGCAACTTCAAAAATCCAGCATCAAAGTCATTTTTTCCTTCCCTTTTTTTGACACTTCGAACTTATGGGAGAAAAAAAAAAAGCATTTTTTTAAAAATAAAAAACTTTGAGTTCGAAAGTAAAAGTCCAAAAAATAAAGATTTCAATAAGAATTCGTTTTCTTCATATGTCAGACCCGATAGTTCTTTGAACATCAGAAAGTCCAAGAAAACTAGTAACTGGGAGTATATGACCGCAATATAACCGCCAATATCGCTAGAAACAGCTCAGGGGACGAGATCCAGGAACCAACAGAAGAAAATATATCACTGAAAAAATGCATAAATTTGACAGGAGAATTAATATCCTCTTTAGAGACTGTAATAAAATGTTTCCAAAATAGGTATTCTGTACGTGTATAAAATATAAGAAAAACTTGTCAAAGGACGGCCAAAACATTGGAGCAAAAACATTAACGATTACACGAGAAGGAAATGATTTGACTGTTTATTAGGTTTTTCTTTTAAATTGTTATTTGTAACATGGAAAAACAATAATGTATTAAAGTAAGATTTTTTTTTTTTTTAGTAATTATCACCTGGTTATGAATTAAATTACGGTTAGAGGCGTCATAAGTAATATCGAAAGCACTTTTGATATTTCTTCAGAAATCCGGAATTTTCAAAAATCCGGCTTAGTGTCGGTCCCAACGATTCCGGATTTTTGAGGTTATACTGTATATACATTTTAACAAATGCTTTAGATTAAATGTAATTTATACCTAGTAAGTGCTATACAGTGTCACATAGATTACCATACATTAGATAAATAAACTGTAATTGATAAAAAAATATTTTTCGATCCATATTCTGTGTTATATACAACCAAGAGATAACTTCCTGAATCGGCCATGTGTATGAGTTCAGTTTTTGATCAAAATTATAAGGCATTTGTGATTAAAAAATATATGAAACATAAATTTTGAAATTTATGACGCATCATCTAATAATCAACGGGAGATGTAATACACTGCTATAAATTAAAATTATTTGAAATAATTTGGTTAGAGATATATGCTAGAACTGACTAATATTACCTCCAGACAGCGTATTATTTTTAGATTTATTGTTGACAAGATCAGATGGAAAAATGATTTTTTTCTTTTTTAATATTATTCCAAAAAAGTATAAAAAATTTAAGAATAATAATTTTTGATGAATTTGGAACTATTCAGGTATCCATACAAAATACAAAACATCTCTGTACTACCGTCTATGCAGAATTCAGCTACTTTTCTCTACAATACACTGAGATAAACAATTTTATTTCATACATAGTTATAACGATTCATACTGATTTACATAACTTATTTCTTATTTCTCACCATTACATATTTTTAATTTATTATATATTTTTAGAGAGAAATAATAGCTTTTAAAGTTATTCCCGGATTTCTATATTAAAACTTTTTTTTTAATACGATAAAATTCTTTCTCTTGATTCAGAGCTATAAATAACCTTTTATTTCTGTGAATGAGGATTTTTCTCTCTATTCGTTGAATAACGTATTCGATCGAATCACCCACTTCCATAAAGTTTTCAAATATTTTGGTATTCGGAATGAAAAACTTTGAAAAAATATCTATAAATAAAACATTTCCTAAAAGGAGCATTAAATCGAGCTTTTTTGTTAATAACCTGCCAAAGTGTGGTATATCATTTTTTGCTTTTCTCAAAAGAAAGGTCATTTTCTAGACGTCATCATACTTTAGAGAGAATTTAATGGACTTCAACGCCTTTTGACTGACATTTATTTTGTTTTTTATTAATAAATATTTCTTGTAAAAAAGGAGTTAGAATTTCACACTCACTTTGAATTTAAAATTGAACATTAAATATTGGAAAGTTAAAAATGTATTTTTGTTTGAAAATATACTAATTTTGTATAAATAAATAAATAAACATACCTACACACACACACACTGGATAACCTCACTTTAGGTCAAACAGCTTATATTTAAGTTATAAAGATTTAGATGTAAGTGGCGTAATTGGAAAACAATTTTATTAATTTCAATTACTGATAACATTAAGCAACACATGATCCATATTAAACCTTGCCAAATTTTCATAACGCTGTTATTTGTTGGATAGAAAAAGGAACAGCACCAAATGTGAAAGAATAATGGTTAGTTTAAAAAAATATATATATATCATCCAGCTACGCGTTATGAAACAACAACATTGAATAATAACATAATTATAAAATAATTGGGCAATAACCTTGCTTCCAATTAGTTAACTTATGATGGACTGATCGAGTGACTGGTAATTAAAGTTTGCTATTGATAAGTAAAATACTCACGGAATAGTCAGATTTTTGAGTAAATTACTGAAAAATGAATACAAGTGATTGTAAAAACGGTGGTCGGGTAAAACTTTCTGTAATTAATCAAAAGTGTATCTCATAAAATATTGGAATAATAAAAGAAAAAGAAAACATGAAGGAAAACACATATAAACATATTATAAAAACTTTTTATTTTATATTGCATAAATCATATTTTTTACTTTCTTCTATCTTTACAAGAAGAAAGTATTGGATTCTTGAAAAATTTCGACTTCCGGTTTTCGACGGATTTATACGTTTTAGAATGCCCAGAACACGATTTGATGGTTTTTAGAAAATGTCTGTCTGTGAGTCTGTCTGTCACTCTGTCACTCAGTATGTGACAAAAATTTTGTGGGAGGTCTATCTCAAGAACTAATGCACAGAATTTCACAAAACTTCATATTTAGTTGGACCTTGATATAAACTGGACCTGATTAGTTTTTGGTGAAAATCGCCCAACAGGTGGCGCTGCTATGCGGCATTTTTCACGATTTCTGCAATAGCTATATCTGAAGAACTACTTGACGGATTTTAATAAAACTTCAGATTCAGTTAGTCCAAGATATAGTTTGGTGCTGATTACTTTTTTGTGAAAATCGCCCGACAGGTGGCGCTGGCATGCTGCATTGTTCATGATTATCGCAATATCTCTAACTCAAGAAAAAATGCACGAATTTTCATCAAACTTCAGATTCAGTTAGTCCCTGATATAAATTAGTGCTGTTTAATTTTTGGTCTAAATCGCCCAACAGGTGGCGCTGCTGTGCTGCATTTTTCACGATTTCCACAAAAGCTGTATCTCAAGAACTATTGCACGGATTTTCATCAAACTTCAGATTTAGTTAGTCCTTGACATGAACTGACGTATAAATTAGTGGAGTTTAATTTTTGGTGTAAATCGCTCAACAGGTGGCGCTGCTATGCTGTATTTTTTGCGATTTCTGCAATAGCTTTATCTCAAGAACTAATGCTTGGATTTTCAACAAACTTCAGATTCAGGTATACCTTGATATCCTTTAGTGCTGTTTACTTTTGGTGTAAATCGCTCAACAGGTGCTACATTTTTTCAGAATGCTATGCTACATTTTTTCAGAATTTCCGCTATAGCTCTATCTCAAGAACTAATGCACGAATTTTCATCCAATTTCAAATTCAGATCTACTTTGATATGAATTGGTGCTAAATCGTTGTTATTTCTTGTACTATTTAAATGATTTAATTGACGTGATTTATATAGAAGAAAGTTTTGCGATGGCCACATCATACTAGTTTATTCGAGTAGTTATTCTCTTTTCTTATTATTCTCAATATCAATTAAAAGAACATTTATTGACTACTTTTATGTATAAATATATGCACAGAAATATAATACTCAAATTCATTCAACGTACGAAATACCTACATCACAATATTTTTTTAATGCTAATAGCAGAATTTTCCATTTCTTTCTGTTATTTTTATATATTTTTTATGTACGTATATACGTGCATTTACTCTAATAATTGCTTATTATTGTTTGTTAAATATGTGCGTATACATACACTTGTTTCTCTTTTGTACAAAATAAAAAAAAAATAAATAAAAAATAGAATTTTGCCAATACAAGAAAAAAGACTTGTTTCTAAAATGAGGTGACGTATATCTTCAGAATATATGTACTATCTATATTATAAAGGAATAAAGTACAAACATATCTGTGCGTAACGCATACGTCATTATGCGAATGGCAATACTTTGAAATTTGAAATGAAATTTCGCTTTTGCAATTCACGCTACTGTAAATTTTTAAACTTCTAAACATCCCACATTTTAAATGTTTACACCGTCGTGTGTAGAAAAAAATGCGCTTTTAAAATGCAATTTGTTTGAAAGCTGTATCTCAATTTATTTTTGAGATATTAATTTTTTTATAGTTTTAGGTAGCTTTCATTACAAAAAGCTACCTATTGCAGCCGTTCGGAGGAAAGCGATTTCAAAAAATTTTGGTATATTTTCATCGATCATGACCCCCAGACCCCGAAACCACCCTCCGTTCAAAAGTTGATATATATATATATATATATATATATATATATATATATATATATATATATATATATATATATATATATATATATATATATACTGTCATACTGTAACTCTCGAATTTATGAACCGATTTGGATGTAATTCGGTATGTACATAGTGCATACCAATGTCTCGACCGAGTTCGTTGGCTAGCTTCATCCGCCATTTTGTTTCAAAATGGCGGCCATTTAAAATTTTTTTAAAATTTTTAAATTTGAAATGTGGTACCAAAGAATTGAAAATGGTAAAATATTTTTTTTCTTATGTATTTGACCTTTATACAAAGATTCCGGAGCAGTTTTTGTTTCGTCTATATGTTAAAAAATGGCTGAGTTATAGCATTTTGAATTTCCAGCGTGACTGACATTTTGAAACGTCCTGAACTTTGTCACGCGATAAAAGGCGTATTTATGAACCGATTTAGATGTAACTTCGTTTGCACATAGTACATACCAATGTCTCGATCGAGTTCGTTGGCCAGCTTCATCCGTCATCTTGTTTAAAAATGGCAGCCATTTAAATTTTTAAGAAAAATTTAAATTTGAAATGTGGTACCAAAAAATTGAAAATTGAAAAAATATTTTTTTCTTATGTATTTGACCTTGATACAAAGATTCGGGAGCAGTTTTTGTTTCGTCTATATCTTAAAAAATGGCTGAGTTACAGCATTTTAGGTAGCTTTCATTACAAAAAGCTACCTATTGCAGCCGTTCGGAGGAAAGCGATTTCAAAAAATTGTGGTATATTTTCATCGATCATGACCCCCAGACCCCGAAACCACCCTCTGTTCAAAATTGATATATATATATATATATATCTGACCTATGTCACACTGTAACTCTCGTAATTATAAACCGATTTCGATGTAATTCGGTGTGTACATAGTACTTACCAATATCTCGACCGAGTTTGTTGGCCAGCTTCATCCGGCGTTTTGTTTCAAAATGGCGGCCATTTAAAATTTTTAAAAAAATCTAAAATTTGAAATGGGGTACCAAAAAACTAAAAATGGAAAAATATTTTTCTCTTATGTATTTGACCTTTATACAAAGATTCCGGAGCAGTTTTTGTTTCGTCTATATTTTGTCACGCGATAAAAGGCGTATTTATGAACCGATTTCGATGTAATTCGGTGTGTACATAGTACATACCAATGTCTCGACCGAGTTCGTTGGCCAGCTTCATCCGCCATTTTGTTTCAAAATGGCGGCCATTTAAATCTTTTAAAAAATTTAAAATTTGAAATGTGGTAACAAAAAATTGAAAATGAAAAAATATTTTTCTCTTATGTATTTGACCTTTATACAAAGATTCCGGAGCAGTTTTTGTTTCGTCTATATCTTAAAAAATGGCTGAGTTATAGCATTTTGAATTTCTAGCGTGGCTGACATTTTGAAACGTCCTGAATTTTGTCACGCGATAAACGGCGTATTTACGAACCGATTTCGATGTAATTCGGTGTGTACATAGTAAATACCAATGTCTCGACCGAGTTCGTTGGCCAGCTTCATCCGCCATTTTGTTTCAAAATGGCGGCCATTTAAAACTTTTAAAAAATTTAAAATTTGAAATGTGGTAACAAAAAATTGAAAATGGGAAAATATTTTTTTCTTATGTATTTGACCTTTATACAAAGATTTCGGAGCAGTTTTTGTTTCGTCTATATCTTAAAAAATGGCTGAGTTGCAGCATTTTGAATTTCTAGCGTGGCTGACATTTTGAGGCGTCCTGAATTTTTTCACGCGATAAAAGGCGTATTTATTAACCGATTTGGATGTAACTTCGTTTATACATAGTACATACCACTGTCTCGACCGGGTTTGTTGGCCAGCTTCATCCGCCATCTTCTTTAAAACTGACGGCCATTTGAATTTTTAAGAAAATTTAAATTTGAAATGCGGTACCAAAAAATTGAAAATTGAAAAAATATTTTTTTCTTATGTGTTTGACCTTGATAAAAAGATTCGGGAGCAGTTTTCGTTTCGTTTATATCTTAAGAAATGGCTGAGTTATAGCATTTTGAATTTCTAGCGTGCTGACATTTTGAAACGTCCTGATTTTTATCACGCGATAACAGGCGTATTTATGAACCGATTTGGATGTAACTTGGTCTGTACATAGTACATACCAATGTCTCGACCGAGTTCGTTGGCCAGCTTCATTCGCCATCTTGTTTCAAAAGGGTTGCCATTTAAAAAAAATTAAATTTAAAATTTAAAACGAGGTATTAAAAAATTGGAAAATGAAAAAGATATTTTTTATGTGTTTGGCCTTGATGCAAAGATTCCGGAGCAGTTTTTGTTTTGAAAATTTGTTCTTTTGTTTATATCTTAAAAAATGTTTGAATTATAGCACTTTGAATTTCTAGCATGGCTAACATTTTGAAATGATCTTGTATTTGTCACGCGATAACACACGTATTCGCCTATTTCGATGTAAGAAGGCATGTGGATAGTATACATCAATACCTCGACCAAGTTCGCTGGCCAGATTCATCAGCTTGTTTCAAAATGGCGGCCATTAAATTAAAATATATATATATATATATATTTAAAGTGAGGTGCAAAAAAATTAGAAATTGAAAAAGGTTTCTTTCTTAAGTATTTGACCTTGATATAAGGATTCAGGAGCATTTTTTGTTTGTCTTTACCTTAAAAAATGGCTCAGATATAGCAGTTTCAATTTCTATTGTGGGTGACATTTTGGAAAATCTGATTTTTGCATGCGACAGCACTCGTGTATATCAACCGATTCCGATGTGAGTGAGCATGTGCACAGCAATTACTAAGGTCTAGACCAAGTTCACTGGTTAGCCTCATCCACCATGTTGTCTTAAAATAGCAGGCACTTTAAGAAATCGCCGAATTTGGCAGCCAAATATAAGTTGCTTTTAAGAAAAGCAGCTTGGATAAAGCTGACTAATTTCGCGAAATTCTCATTCATTTTATTGATAAAAATTAGTATTGAATCCCCTATATTCGGTTTCCACTAAATTGAGCTTCGTGTGTTTGAATGATATAAGTTGGCTTTTTTAAAATAAGGAAAATGAAAGCTACCTCTTCCTCCCGGCACTGGCCGGAAGGACTTTTTAATACCAATTTTCTAATCGTGGCAACTGAAGTACTTCATTTCTATTAAAAGTGGATTAGTTATCTTTATTGATTATATTCTTACTGGTGCCATTTTCTCATTACAATTAAAAATATATTTTTAAAAATTTGAACAGAAAATGACGTTACGCTTTGAAAAAGACACAATTTCCCTGATGATGCTGTTATATTTCACTATTTTTTCATTTCGCTGATATTGAGTTTGAGTCAATAGGCAAAATATTTCAGCGACTGAAAATGACGTCATATTTAAAAGTAAACGATAATTTTATTTGATAAAACGAGATATTTTCCCTTGAATACGTTGAAAAGTTATAAATTTCTGGAATTTTCACGCGCAGGCACAGAGATTATACTAAGACCTCAAATCACGAGTGGGAATTTTAACATGAAAAGTTGTAATAGTTGACAAACGTGACTTCAAGCTTGAAAATATATTTATTAATAACCTATTGCGCATTAAAATGTTTTTAAATGGTTAATATGGATGTGAAACGTGGAAAATGACTTGATTTGGTTCAGATGTAAAGGTAGAAAAATTCTATGATTATGTCAAGTTGTCAAGATGAAATCATTTTTGCGGATTTTTCATTCCGTAATACCAAGCATCAATTAATAGCTTAATCAAAATTACTTATCTTGATTATATTTTACTGATGACGTGTATGAAGTAAGTTTAATTTTTCAATAATTTTAACAGTTGAAGTTTATGGAAAAAGTATTTTGTTAATCTTAGGTTAAAATATGTCTTTGGAGAGTTAAATTGACAGGTGTAAGATGGATTTTTGATTCTAATTATTGTTGTTGATGTATTATAAATTTGATACAACAGTTCCTTTGTAAACATTTTCTTTCGTCGAAATTCGGCGGGTTCCACCTCGTATTTATAAAGATTAAATATTGTATACTATTGTGCCATTTAGAGTAAAGAAAAGTATGATTTCTTACCATCCTGTTGACACCTTTATTAGTCCTTATGAGGAAAGACAAGTCAGTCAATGAGGGTCTCCGAGATTTTTTTATGGTTTTAAAGCCGTTCACCTAGATTTGCTCAGATTGGCATATGTAGGTTCAGGATACTCAAGAGGATTTCATGGAAAGTTTCTCACTGATAAATTCTGGATGGAGTTCCGATGACATTTCGGTCTTTCATACTTAGATTCAGGATACTCAGGGGGGTTGAAGGTAAAGTTTCTCAAAGATAAATTGTGGATGCAATCCCGCTACTTTTCAGTCCTTTATATTTAGATTCAAGATACTCAGGAATGTTGCATGGAAAGTTTCTCACATAAATTGTGTATGCAATTCCGCTACATTTCAGTCCTTTATATTTAGATTCAGGATACTCAGGAGGGTTGAGGGTAAAATTTGTTAAAGATAGATTCTGGATGCAAATCCGCTGACATTTCAGTTCTTCACATTTAGATTCAGGATACTCAGGATTGTGGCAAGGAAAGTTTATCACAGATGAATTCTGGATGCAGTTCAGCTGACTTTTCAGTCCTTCCTATTTAAATTCGAGATAATCAGGGGGGTCGCCATGAGAATTTTACGCATCAATTCTTGATACAGTTGAGATAACTTTCCGATTATCATACTTAAATTCACTGCACTCACTGTCTGATGAAGAATTCGTAGATTTTTTTATAGCCATGAATTGGTTTCTCTTCTCTCTCTCTCTCTCTCTTTTTTTTTTTTTTTTTTTTTTTTGTCTAACTCAGTTGCGTATCGTATGGGCTTCCCTTTTTAGATCTTTCTTGGCCATCCTTTTTTTTTACATGAGGTTCAAACAACAATCTCCAACGATGAAGAAATGAAAGAATGAATGTCAGAAAATCTTCCCTTTTTCTAAATTGTATATTTCTTGCATGCATTGAACGCCCCTTCGAACTTATTGGCCGGCGTGTTCGTTTTTGGGGAATCCATGTTCTTTTGAAGATTAGATCGTCCGTTAAGTATTTTTGCAATTTTATGTATCCCCTTTTTTTGCACCGCGTCAGTGGTCCTGCTTAAGGTTCAAAATCATAAATTTTGTCAGAAATTTCATTTGAGTGCCCTCATATGACTGAAATACGTCACTGACACAGCTGTTGAATCTGACGTCTTTTAAAATTTTATTGTCTATAAAATGTCTACAAGATGTGAGAAAATCGTTGACATATAAAACACAGAAAATTTTCTTACTCAAAAATGGTACATTCATAGAAATTCTAAACAGTTAGAATGAACCATGCGTTTAGTAGATTAAAATGATACCAAATTTTACATATATACATTTTTAGGGTTCCGTACTCAAAAAGTAAAAACGGAACCATTAAAAAAGCACTCCTATGTCTGTAAGTCTGTCCCAGCCATTTTACTCGTAAACTATGCATCATACAAAGTACAAATTGCGGGAAGTAATAAAGACTATTGACCCACATATTTACAGATAAATAAATATTCATAAATATATTTAGGAAAAATGAAGATGGGCTAATTAAGTTACATAAAAATATATATATATATTTGTATATTGTGTGGGGTATCGTGTGAAATCTTTCGTAATGCTGAAATCAAAAATATATTTCATTTAATTTTACGTATTATATTTTCAGAGTTATGGCGGAAAATGTACTGCAAAAATATGTCCCGCCCCCATCTAATTCCGAATCTATTGAAACTAAAATTATGAAAAAATTAGAGGTAGTAGACATTTATTTAAACCTTGCAAGAAATTTATAGCGTTTACTCTAGGTCACATAGTTTTTGAGAAAATCGCATTTTTCCGTTACACTCAAATTTCGAATTACGTGCTTTAGCAAAAGTGCTGAGCAGAGCTAGAGATACCTATCTTAGCAGAAGTATAAAAGCATTGTTGATCATAAATTAAGGAAAAAATCATAATTAGCCGAGATATTAACTCTTAAAGACACAGACGGTTTGGACATACATAATGACAGGGACGGCGTACTCTATGCTCCATCGGCTTTTAAAGCCTAGATAACAAATTTTAACGATATATTTATGTAATGCAATGACCAGTAGCAGTATAAAAGCAATAAACTTCAAATTGTTTAAAACAGACTAATTTAATGAGAATTAATCACACAAATACTATGGTATTCACGACTAGTTTCCATTGAGTGGCTCTCTCAATACCCCTACTATGTCTTTAAAGGTTAACTAAAAACCTATATGGAATAACAAATATACAGAATATCTATATTTGCTATCATTTCGATTCCATATGTGTTTGAACTTTCATGGTATATCCGTTTATACTTTTCTAGTATATAGTGTGCAAAGGAAAGTCCCTTTAAACTGAAAATTCTTTTGAACGGAGAGAACTACAGGTATGCAAGTGAGGTAACGGTATAGTAAAGCGACTACGCCCGATTTAATGAAAATGACAGCAGCATCCTATAGTGGCGAAATTTTGAAGATAGCCACTGCAAATCGAAAACGAAAAGAGATAGAGCAAAATTTCCAGTTAGAAAGTTTTAAAGCATCAATTTATTAATAGAATACGACATTTGGTTTACATGGATAAGCTAAATTTTTGCCTGTTTACCCCAAAATGTCCGAAATCGATGCACTCCATTTTGTGTAAACGTTTGGAATAGTCAGAAATATGAAGAAATACGCACAATTTTTGCAATAAATACGTACTTATCTTAATACATTTTGATAATATCATACAATAAAAAAATACAAACTGTCTCACAGTGATAAAAAGTTAATATTCAGTATGTTCGAAAAGTTGGCCATTGCTCACGATACACGTTTGTATTCTTGAGAGTAATTCTGCATGCACATTTCAAAGCATGACACGTCTATTGCAAGCCTCTTCAATACAACGACATAGATTTAACCGTTTCAAGGGCGGTGGCTAAACGGTCTAGCCACATAATTTTAATTACAAAACTGACAAATGGCACCAAGAATATTTTAATAAAATTTTGCTTTTGTAATGAAAGTGCAAATTAGCGGGATTTCGTTTTCTGAGAAATTCGTTTGAATATTCTGGTGTCAGTCAATTATTTCATCAGTTTACGAACACAATTCTTCTGGCCCTGAAATAAGTGTTATTCTAAAATTTTAAATGCAATGGAAATTAAATCTTTACAGACATTACTGTACAGTACAACGTCACAATCTGCAATTCTGCACTGCTACAATTCCGGAATGTGAATAGGCAAAGTAGAATCGTCGCTCATCGATTTTTGACATTTTTGGGTATGCTGGCGACGATTTATATATCTTATCTGTGTGAACCAAATGTCGTTTCCTACTAATTAATTGATGCTCTAAAACTTTTTTATTGGAAAATTTGCTCTACCTCTTTTCGTTTTCGATTTGCAATAGCTATCTTCCAAATTTCGCAACTAGGATTGCTGCTGTCGTTTGCATTAGGTCGGGCGTAGTCGCTTTGCTATACCGTTACCACACTTGTATAGCTATAGCGCTCTCCGTTCACAAGTATTTTTAGGTTAAAGGGACTTTCCTTTTCACCCTGTATACTATACAGCTATACCCAACCATACGTTGTATAGTTTTTATAAAGTCTTAGTATACTTTTAGCAACGGTATTTTTTTAATAATACACTTACTAATTCATATATTATTGTACGGAACCCTCTGTGCGTGAGTACCACTTGACCGTTTATTTCTTTTACTTGAATATAAAATTAGAAAAAAAAGTGTTTTCGTTTACACTCTGCTACACATATTTATACTAAATTAATGTAAAACATTTAACTAACATTTTGTGCTTGTCAGCGTAACATTATTTTGCTCATGTAGTTAAATTACAGTTACTGGTGCTGGGGGATGTTATTAAATACCTAAAATGTTGAGTTCAAGGACTATAAGACATGTTCATAATTACCCATTAAAGACTACGGAGTAATTGTGAACATCTCTTTTTGGATAAATGGTATAATGGAAAACAATAATGGTCATACACAGCATTTGTTTAATTATAAATTCATACAAACAATATTCTAGTAATGTCTGAACTGACTGTCATTTCCCTGCCCATGGTAATAATCATAAATATACCTAAATTCAGTGTTGAATGATTTTATATTTTTAAACATAAATCTTTCATAACAAACATAATATTGGGAGCTCCACTACCTTCGGCGGCGTACACATTCAAATTGTTTTATTTTATCATTTTAACAGAAAACCTATCACCGTAAAAATCCCTATCTTCGGAAGCATACACCGTGCTCCGGTCTTTTTTTCAATGCATATTTTTAAACGAAAATCTTCCCAAATGAATCTAATGTTGAGGGTATACTGCATTATATTTTTAAACGAAATTTTATTCAAATGAATTAAGAGTTGTAATAATTGTGTTGTTGTAACAATTATAATTGCTAAATGTTTCATTTCAGACATTTAGTTTTATTAAACTTTCAATACCGAAAAAAGGATCTTGGAAACCTAAAGTTTGAACTTTATTATCGATTATGACTTCATATGAGGCACAGGATCTATCATGAAATAGAACACTTAAAAAACTATTCATAATTATCCTATATCACAAAAAGTGTGGCTTAGTTATGAACATGATTTTGAAGGTCCTTTAAAATGATTTGGAGAAAAAACTTAAGTTTTGTTGTACTAATTCTATCTTAATATATACTGATTAAGAACAACAACTTACCTTAATTTTATCTAACAGAAACGGAAAAATACAAGCACTACAAAACTGTTTGTATCTTTCAACACCTAAGGAATTTTAGAAGCGCGAGCATCGGTGCTAACCATGGAGCAGAAACGCTAGGAACGCTCCCAATATGTAAACATGGCATTAAACCTTTTATTTCTAGCTCACTTTAGTATTAGCTACTCTCACACGAGCGGTTGGTTGCGCATATTCTCAAAAGCCCCATTTTCATTATACACGCATCGCAGAATAAAGTTCCAGTAAAAACAAGTAATATAAAAATTTTGTTTTTAATGTCAATTCTTACTTAGGTCATCAAAGAAAAATTTAATGTAATTCCTTAAGCTAATATTAGATTTCATTGCATTAAAATATCTCACTTTGTTGATTTTCTATAAGCAAGTAGGTTTACAATGGAAGTCTATGGGAATTTGGCGAAATATTAGTGATATCCCTAAGTTGTCGTCCCTTTTGGCGACTCATTTTGGCCGCCAAATTCGACGATATATCGCCAAGTTGGCGACAAACTTGGCTGTATTTGGCGACCGAACAGGGTCCTCCCTATGGTAATCCCTTATAGATGTGAAGATGCATTAAATGCTTCAATAACCAATGGCCGACATTTTGTCTCCCATGTAAAACTAAAATTAATTATTTAAAATTTAATTAATGAATTAATATTTGAAAAAAACTGTATTAACATCAATTGTCATCAAGTACAAGTTTAAAAAAAAATATTTCATCTTGATAGGATGAATAATAAGTATTTTATTAACGATTGAAAATTTGAACATGATATATAAATAAATAAATAAATAAATATAGGGAGAGTGTGAAGTAATAGTAGGAATTGAATAATGTTATTTTTTATATTATACTAGCAGGCTACGCCCGCTTCGCTGGTCCCTTTCTTAAATGAACCTTTATCAAACAAAATGATGAATTCGACCTTGTATTTTAAATTAATATGCACCTTTATATTAATATGGATTATAATTAATATAGACTAAATTAATATTCGACCTCACCTGGAACATCTTTCCAAACTTGCTGAGTACGATGCGAACGCCCTTTAGCTATTATATTATCTTACACTTTAGGCAAAATTCGCGCTATTCAGAAGAAACTCTTTTATAGTAGATCTTTAAAGTAAAAGTTAGGAAGGCAATACGGCCATTGTGATAATCAGAAATTAAAATGTTCTCTAGTCACCACACTACTAAATTGAGAGATAATTGCAATGATTGCAGATAGTGACCACTTGACATAAATCATGTTCGGATTATTCACTTTCGTTTGCTAGTTCTTGAACTCCGGGCTTCTCAGCTTGGTGCTATGTGTGGTTCTGGTATGTTAACACAATCTCTCAGTACGTTATATTATATTTCGTAATATACGTCTTTCAGCAGCAGAGATTACAGCAGAGTAAAGACAGTCAAAAAATTTAATAAATTATTTGCACACAAAGAACTGTTTAACTTTCATATTTAAAAGAAATGTGAATCATAAAAAAGTGGATTTTTAAAATTGAAGTGTTTGAATAAAATTAAAATAATGTCATTTTCATCGTCATTTCTTTTTTTATATATACAAATTGGAATAATGTAACTGTTATCCTCGATAACTGATTATGATAGAAAAATAAACCTCTTGTTTTCATTCAATAAAAATCTTTCCAATCTTCCATAATCGGGTGTACAGTTAAGTGTGACGTCAAACATTAGAAGTGCTTGTAATTATATGGTTACAAATGTACCAGAGTCAGATATAAAACAAATGTAATTATGTGCCAAACTACATTCCATTAAATAAAGTCAAATTGCTGTTGACTGAATTATAGATCTTTCACCAAAAATACTCTTTGAGAATGAATGATAAATAAAGTCAGTTATATAAAACTTAATACGCTAGTACGTAATAATATACGTAATAATCTTTTTGATGCACCAAAGATTTTTTTTTCTCTTTCTCTAATGAGCATAATAGCAAGGAGAAATAAAAAGACTTTTTATTTTCAAGATTACATTATTCTTCAGTCTGTTGTCTAAATAAACCTAAAATCGTTAATTTTTCACGAAGTTTAGTGGCTAGGGCTGTGCGTCAGAAGAAATTGCTTTATAATAATTGAATTTTATCTGAATTTCAGACACTTTTTTCTTATCTAGTCTAAAATGATAAATCTATATAATAAAAGCCCAAGTCATGTGACTGTTATCAACAGTTCCGGGCTGACCGCTTCACTTTTATGTGCCAAGCGGCCTTTTTGGTACTTTAAAGTTAGACAGGCGCAGGTGATAAATCGCCGAATATTGTTCCACTATTTTATCGATATTATAATAGTCCAAGTCATGTGATTATCGAAAACAATTATGGGCCCTTCGCTTTTCACATGCAAAACTTCCATTTTAATTAAAAAATCAAGAATTTTTTTCGAATAAAACTACATAAAAGTTGCCATGATCGCAAATAATTATTGGCACTTTCATGTTAGCCGGGCGCAATAATCTCGTCAATAGCATTTTTAAACACGCCAGTTAGCATTTTTCATTTTGCACGTGGTAAATTAAAAACAGTGGGTTGATGTTGAAATTAAATGTCAAGGTTTATAGTATTATTTTTTCTTTTCTTTTCTTTTTTGAAAATAAAAAAGAAATAAGTGAAAGCCAATATGAAATAAGTGAAAGCCATGAATTTTAAATGTTTCAGTTTTAAATTAAAGTTTTATATTTTAATTAAAATGAGTGAAAGATTATATATTAAACGAAATTAATGAAATACGAAAAAAATGCAAAGGGAACAATGCTTGGCGATTTATCACCTGTGCCCGGCTACCATAATAATAGAGATTTCTTTATTTCTCAATCAGAATCTTCCGATTTAGCGAAGGATTGAGCAAATAAATTAAACTATGAATAAAAGTAACATGATACAATGATTAGTATACATTTAAGGGAGCCCAAACTGGTCGACAAGGCGGCTAGTTAACAAATATTGTTCCATTGGCCACCATTGCAATTTCAAAAAAATTTCCCTAAGTATTGCTTATTTAATGATAGTAAAATAACTGCAGTTGAAAAATATATAATAGTAACTTCTTCTGTCTGTTTTGTCCGTTTGACCAAAAAACCATAAATTTACTAACCACTAATTACAAATTTCATGTAATCTTCTGATATCGGGATCACTGTCCAGAGTATCTTTCAAATATAATAGAAGCATCCAACAGTTTAGTAAACACGATAATTTCCGCGTAACTTGATTACGGAAGATTAATCCAATATCTTTCAAAAACCTTGAAAAAAGAAGAAAACATGCGGCAAAAAAATGAAAAAGGGATGACGAATTAAAAAAAATTATCTAAAATTTATTTCAGTAAGCAATTTTTATTGTAAAATGTTTTGTTTTGCGGTATTAATAACGCATAATTGCATACATTTTCTGAGGAATACTCTTTAGTACTTAACATTTGAAACAGTAGACATTTCTAAAAAGGAAATTGGCGATATGTATTAAAATAAACAGTCAAGTGCGAGCATTACTCGCGCACGTTCCGTAGAATAAATATATGAATTTGTAATTATATTACAAAAAAAAAAATAATAATAATAAAAATAACGTTGCTAAAAGAATACTAAGACTTTGTAAAAAACTATGCAACGTAGGGTTGAGTATAACTGTATATATTAGAAAAGTGTAAATGGGTATACCACAAAAGTTCAAAGAGATATGGAACCTAAATATAGCTATTCGTATAATTTTTTTTTAATATTATCCTAATCTGTTTATGATGAACTTAATTCGGTACTGACAATAAAAGCAAAGCATAGTTAAACTTCATTTGGCATTTCATGAAACTAAATTCAGCGTAGTAAAACCTTTATTTCTACAGTGTAGCTAAAAAAAACCCTTTGTTCAAAGTTTAAATTTGGTATTGTGCTATTCGCGCTTCAAATTGAGGTCTCAAAACAACGGCGCTTTGGTCAGTGCCCCGTTTTTCCAGATAGGTGTTTAATTAACTTTTAAAGTCACTCGAGGCGTATTGAGAGATACAATTAATGCAAAATATCGTGAATCCCACAGAATTTATGCGATTCATTCAAATTAAATCTTTCGAGAACGATGCCCTTAAAAAATGGACAACTAATTTTAATTCCAAAACAGACAAACGGCACCAATAATACTTAATTAAAATTTTCCTTTTATCATGTACGTGAAAATAAGCGTGTTCGCATTTTCTAAAAAATTCGTTTATAAATTCTGGTATCAGTTCATTATTTCATAAGTTTATAAATAGAATTACTCCGTGCCGGAAATGATTAAGTTGTCGCGGGACTCTTAAAGCTTCAAAATTTCAGAAATTTTAATTTTTTTAGATGTTAAATTCCCATCTTTTCTGAATATTTTGATATAAATGTTTCCTTGAAATTCCCATTAGAACAGAAGTTTTGGCTTTTAGAATTATACCCGCTCAATAGCTGAAGTCGTGTTTATTTATTTATTTGTTTTACACATACATCTGACTTGTGTGCTTGACATCTAGGTCCGCTTATAAGTCATCGTCAATATACAGGGACGAGATAGCACAATGAAATTTACAACACAGAGAAATTACATCCGGGATCTCCACAAAGAGTGTGCAATGGAGCCAGCGAGAGTCGAACTCGCAGACCTCTGCCGCTCTCAATGCTTGGCGGCTGGCAGCGCGGTGTCCCAACCTGAAGCCGTGTTTCCGAACCTTTAAAGTAATTATTTACCAAATGGCGTTTTTGGGGCATAACGCGCAGGATACCTCAAAAACTTTTGAATGTTTTTTTCATGAAATTTTCAAAACATATATCTCATGTTAGTTTGTAAAAACTGAACCTAAAATTTCCTTTTTATTGTTCAAAAAAATATTTTTTAGGTGATTTTACTGTTGAAATTTTTAAAATTTTGTATTAGCTAAATGCAACATTGCATTAAAAATATAAAAATGCTTTAAATACAAATTTATTTAAGTTCAGGGAAATTATTACAATCTGAAGTATAAGTAAGCACCAAAATTTTCATTCTAGTTGTAATATTTATTTTGTAATCCTGCGCGTAAACTGTTATGCCAATTTTTTATTCGACAAATTTCTAACAGCTTCGAGCCCCCTATAAATACTAATTCTGTAACTTGCAATTTTTTAAATACATGAAACGAAAGAACATACTAATATATTTCATCCGAATTAAAACTGTGTTTTAAAATCATATACATTTTAAGACATTAAATTTTGAAAATGGTCTTTTTTTCATTTTTTCCACTTTTTAGAGTCCCGAGACCCCTTAAATTAGTATGTTTTTAACAATTTGACGTTTATTGCTTGTATACTGTTACTGCACATTGCATTACACATATATATCTTTAAAAGTTGTTAACTAGGCATAGAGTACGCCGCCCTTGTCCTTGTGTATGTCCAAACTGAGTGTACATCTAAGGGTTAATATCTCGGCTAATTACAGATGATTTTTTTCAAAAATCATTATCAATAATGATTTTATTCTTCTGAAACGATAGGTATATTCAGCGATGCTCAACTGACAGCGATGCTCAACGATGCTTTTCTGAATGCCCGTAAATCGAAATTTGTGTATAACAGAAAAATGCTAATTACTCAAAAGCTATGTGACCTAGGGTAATCGCTATAATCTTCCGGCAAGGGTTATATTAACGTCTACTATCTCTAATTTTTTTTTTTATAATTTTAGTTTCGATAGATTTGGAATTAGAAGGGGGGGGACGTATTTTTGCGTTGCATTTTAAACAATATCATTGAAAATATAATACCTAAAATTAAAAGGAATGTATTTTTGAGTTCAGCGTTACAAAAGCTTTCACAGGATATCCCACATGATATACAAAGTAAAGATTTTTTTTCAAGTAGCATAATTAGCTCCTCTACTTTTTTACTAAATATATTTATGAATGTTTATTAATTTGAAAATATGTGGGTCAATGGTCTTTATTACTTCCCCGAGTTTGAACTTTCCACGTTTCATAGTTTACGAGTAAAATGGCTGTGACAGACAGACAGACAGACACAGGAGTGATCTTATAATGGTTCCATTTTTACTTTTTAAGTACGGAACCCTACAAAGAGGGCAATATTCGCTGATCTGAGTTCGAGGTTATAAAACTCATAAGTTTGGGGAAAGCAAACCAGCATGTTTCCGTAGTAAAGTATGTGAAAAATATTTTAAATGTCTGAAATTTGATTACTTACAACATGTGTGTGTGTGTGGGGGGGGGGGGGGTGAGACGTTAGCAGTAAAATTTAAATATTTGAATCCAATTTTATAATATTAACTGCTATTTATATAATTTACATTTGAATATAAACAATTGTTCCAAAAGTGCTGTCTTAACCTATAATGCGAACATCGATGGCGTTGATGTTACGTTCAAACCTTTTTGGATTAAAATCATATTGTATGGAGAATCAAAATCGTAAATAAAGAAACATTTAAATCGTATCGTCATTTTTAACACTTTCCACCAAAGTTGAAAAGTGTTTATGCATTCGGTTTGTCTGGCCGTCTGTCCACGCTCTAACTCCCGTCAATAGACTTGGATTTTCATGCAATGGACAAAGATTGGTCACCAAAGCATGTTTGGTATTGTATAAGAAATATGTAGTATTAATAGTTCCTTTACAGGGGTACTCAAAAGTATTCCATTACATTATGTTATAGGCGGAACATCGTTTAGAAAGCATTTTAATGACATTATGCTATTTCAAATGTATTGAGCCTGATATAAATCACTGAATTTCACTACGATCACATTATAATAGGGCATTCATAGCTTTTTTTATTAATAGCATTCATTTACAGGGACACACAAAAGAAATCAGTTACAGTACTGTCTTTGAGTCATCATTGCTGGAACGTACGATTTAAAATTCAGTATGCGCTTTTAAATGTAATTAATTTTTTATATGTTATTCGTTATACAGAACTGTACAAAAGTATTCACGTACCATTCTCCTTATTAGAGGAAATTTCTGAAGGGGAATTTGCAACTGAAGTACATGTATTTCCTAAGTGAACTAAATTTTTCCATGCATGTAGTTAATAGATACAAATCTATATATCATGTACAGGGCTGCTGAAAAAATTTCGATAATTTTACGATTGTAGATGGGAACAGCTGAAAATGGGTTTT
Organism: Maratus speciosus; assembly: GCA_963932465.1. Lineage (NCBI taxonomy): Eukaryota > Metazoa > Arthropoda > Arachnida > Araneae > Salticidae > Maratus > Maratus speciosus. Next base: position 371,981,646 of record OZ010788.1, on the reverse strand, counting down.
GAAATGTGTTATGCGTTTCCATATACAGGGTGACACATAAATACTGTGACGCAGATAAAAGACCATAACTTTTCACTGAACGAACAAAACAATTAGTTTTCTTCACCATTCGAAAGAGGAGAAAATTCTGTACAAGAAACAATCAAGGTAATTCGAAAGGGTTTCCTCCAGCGATGATACAGACGTCTAGACGCTTCTGTAAATTCTTCAAGATGGCCGAGACTATTTCCAGCATGATTTCAGCCTAGGCTTTTTCCAAAGCGCTTTTCAAGGAATCCAGGGACTTTTTTCGTGATTGGGCAGGCTTTTTGCTCCAGGATCCTTCAAACAGCGAAGTCCATAGTGTTCAAGTCAGGGGAGTTTAAGGGCCAAACCACTTCGTCCAAAATCCCGACAGATTGACCTCGCACCGCTCCACCGTCTTCTTCGCTCCGTGGGTAGTCAGCCAGTCCTCCTGAAACCTCCAGTCGATGTTCTTTGCTTGCTTTTCGGTCTAGGAGATCACGGCACCTTCCGAAGTTATCTCCTGATACGTCTCTGCGTTGATCTTATCGCCTTTAGGGACGAAGACGAGTTCTGTCTTTTCCAATCCGGAAATCCCCTCCCATACCATCACAGACTTCAGGAAAAGAATCTTTTCCACTTTTACGTTACGCGAAGCCCCTTTTAGTAGCAACTCGCGATGCATCTGCGAGTTCCGGAAAGGTTGGACCACAAAAATCTTGTCATCGGTCAAGAAAATCCGATTCAGAACATCACCGCGGCACAGTGACTTCATCTTCTTGGCCTCTTCGAGCCTTGACGCCTTCATTTGTTCCGTGAGATGGCATCCTTTCGCAAGTTTTTACAAGATGAGTCACAGATCTTCTTTTACATGTCTTCGCATGAATTTGCGGTCGACGTTGTGCTCCTTGGTCAATTGTTGGATGTTTCTTTGGGGATTTCGCTGGATCTTCTTCTTGACCATGTTAAGGGCACTGAGGTCCTTGTTTTTCGCGGTCTTCCTCATCGTTGACGGCCTTTAATCCCAAGGGTCTCTTTAAAATGTTTGACGGCGCGATGGACTTGTTCTCGGCGTAATTTGGCAATCGCAGATATTGGCATCCCCCTCTTTTGGTGGAGGACGATGGCTGGTTGGTCGTCGTTGGACAATAAATTTTCCTTCAAAACAGAGAAATAATATCAGCTGAAATAGAAATTACACAACAAAAAAGCACGAGGATCACGAATAAAACAATAATATAGCTCGAAAACGGGTAAAAACATTAAAATAAATTGACATTTTCATCACGTCACAGTATTTATGTGTCACCCTGTAGTTGAATTAGACGTAGCATTTTAATTTTTTAAACGGTGCAGTTTTATTTCATAATTCTGAATGTGTTGGAAAGTGTATCATAATCTATGCTTGACGCATGATATTTTCTTTCTTGTTATAATTACATCTGTTATTTTTTCTGTAAATATAAAAAAATTGCAATATTTTTTTTTTCTTTTTAAATGTTACTCACAAGGATGTCCTTAAAGCGCATACTCAAATATTTTGAAAAAGGAAATGCTAATAAAATTACTCATGTATGTAAAAATGATCAGCCAAATGTAGCGGCAGAATCCCAGTTGAAAATCTGTTAAAAAATATTTTTTCGAGTATTTGGCGCGAAAAGACTAACGTTCCACGCTATTTGGCGAACCAACACGTTTCCTGGCCAAATGCAAGAAATTCATATGCATTTATAAATTTCTTGTTAAATAAGTAATTTAATGCCTAATACTCAATGAATTTAAACTTCAACGGTGGATTAGTTTATTATTTTTTGTTTCTATGGCAACAATACTTTCCTCTTGTTGTCTTTGACACAAACAATATCGAAGTCAAATTGCCAATGCTCAGAATCGGACCTTAATTTTCAGTTATAAACAATTTTAATCCATTTAAACTTCGTTCTAAACAGCATAATTACGATCGATTAGTTTCATTGTATACACATATAAATGTATAGAACAAAACTGCAGTTATAAAAATGTATTTATGTAAATTAAACTTACTTAAACTAACTTCGTATGGAGAGTTGAAAAAAAATTTCTTAAAGAATATTTATCATAGTATTATTCAAAATTTTATTGTGTCGCCAACCAGCATTAAATCGCAAAAAACTGAAATTTTCATTTTTTTTTTTTTTTTTTTTTTTTTTTTTACGAACGGTAAATCGAGTTTCCTTTTTTTTATAAACATATAGATCCCCATCAGAAGACTATCCTACGATTTTTTACAATATTTCTGAGTATGCGCTTATCGAGAATCATTCTTGAGAGAATCTTATCTTATAAATTTTTCAGATTAATTTTTCGTAACCTGACTCAAAAGATAAATCGCCAAATCTTATTTCAATTGCAATATTTCAACTGAGTAATTTTTTAAGCATTACGAACATTCCGGTCCATGTTTAAATTAAGTATTTTCGTTTTTTAATATTATCACTCATGAAAGCTGATCTCTTTTTTTCCCTTTTTTTTTATTTTAAATAAAATTAGTAACAGTTTTTTCTTTTATTTTTCGAGGTGTAATAGCCGTTTCAAATTTTTTTTCTCAATGATAAATTTCGCCAAGAAATAAAATGGTAACCTTATCGTTCAAAATAACAGAACTTTCCGTCATAATTCTATAACTAATCTACGTAGAACGATGTGTTATAGCTTAAAACCTTCCCTGAAACGATACCTATCTAACAGTATAAGTTCCCTCAAAATCCATGCAGTAGAACTCGAAAAATAGATGTTCGGAACGAAATTTCCGTTTGGATTTTATATATACTAGGGAATCGAACCCGAGCTCCTCGAGTTACAGAATATAGGTGAAAACCATTTTTTTAACACTAATTATTTTTTTTTTTTTTACGTGTAATATATATTTTAGATTGCTCACTAACATGAAAAAGAGTTTTTATATGAAAAATATCAATTATGCAATCAAATAAAGTTTTGAAATTTATTAAAAGCGATACTTTCACACGTCACTGCATGCCAGGAGTTATTAACCCAAGATTTTTCAACTTACGTCAGTCTTTCCGATCATTTCGGTGCTTTAAGCGCGTGGTTCAATCACATGTCTGTTAAATTGGTTTCTTACTTACATTATTATTTTTATTTTTTTTATAGAGGATGTTTTAATTTTGTTATGGAACATTAGACGGAAACAAATGCTGAACTTTTTACATTGTTCTAAGGGCAAGCGGATTAGCCTTTCATAATCGAGCTACACGTGATATAGATTAATTTAAAAATAATTTATGCTTGAAAATCTATATATATATTGGCACAGAACACACTATCGTACGTGGCACAGAAATCGCGATTATTTGTTAATTGTTTAATGGTAACTCCCGAATGAAACGCATCTCATTGGTTATTGAGTAATATTTTTAAAAAGGGAATAACAATAAATAAATAAAAAGTTTAATTAATAACTATAGAACAAAACAATTTACATAATTAAAAAAATAAAATAAAAGTAAATAAACAACATATTAATAAATAAACAAAAACATCCGGGTTACCATATCAAGCAAAATAACGACATTTTGGCGCCAGTTAATTACCCCGGTGCGTATATGACATTGGCGTCAGAAAAAAGTCGCGCCAACATAGTGCGTCTATGACACCTCTGCGTCTTTTATTCATCTAATTTAAAATACGATAAATAAATGAAGGTACTTTTCCAGTATAGGTACTTGGCGAAATAGAGAAAAGGTTCATGGCGAGAAAAGAATTTTTTTCTGGCAACCGATTTAAGGGGTCTCAGGACTCTTAAAATTGAAAAAAAAAAAAATGAAAAAAAAGGACCATTTTCAACATTTAATATCTTAAATTGTATTTGATATTAAGACACAATTTTAAATGGGAATGAAAGATACAAGTATGTTCTTTCATTTCAAATATTTGAAAAATTGCAAGATGCAGAATTAGCATTTACAGGGGGCTCAAAACTGTCAGACATTTGACGAGCAGAAAATCGGCATGACAGCTTATGCGCACGATTACAAAATAAATTTTGCAACTAGAATGAAAATTTTGGTGCCTACTTATACCTCAGATTATAATAATTATACTGAACCTAAATAAATTTGTATTTAAAGCATTTTTATATTTTTAATACAAAGTTGTATTTAGTTAACGCAAAATTTAGAAAATTTCAACAATATAAACCCCTAAAAAATATTTTCTTTTTACAATAAAAAGTAAATTTTAGGTTCAGTTTATACAGACTAACATGAAACATATGTTTTGAAAATTTTATGAAAAAATATTCAGAATTTTTTGAGATATCGTGCGCATTTTCAAACTTTTGGAAACACCGCTTCAGCTATTGAGCGAGTATAATTCTAAATGCCATAACGTCGGTTCCATTTGGAATTTCAAGATAACAATTATATCAAAATGTTCAGAAAACATAGATGTTTAATACCTAACAAAATTAAAATTTCGAAAATTTTAGAGCTTTAAGAGTCCTGAGACCCCTTAATCAAAATATTTTTTTCAAATAAAACTACATAAAAGATACCATGATAGCAAAGAGTTCGTACTTTTATGTTAGCTGGGCGCATTTCTCGCCAATAGCATTTTGTAACTCGCCAGCAGCATTTTTTATTTTTCGAGTGGTAAATTCAAACAATGCTTTGATGTTGAAATTAAATGGTTTATGGTATTATTTATTCTTTTTCTTTTCTTTTTCTTTTTTTAAAGATTTTTTTTTAAAAGTGAAAGTCGTGAATTTTAAAGGTTTCATTTTTAAATTAAAGTTATCCATTCTAAATAAAATGAGTGAAAGGATTATATTTTACTCTGAATTTACGAAATATGGAAAAAAAAAAACGACTGGTACAATGTTTGGCGATTTATCACCTGTCCCCGACTAACATAAAAGTAGGGAGTTCTCGATTTCTCTATCAGAATCTTCCAATTTGGCGAAGAATTGAGCAAATAAATTATGAATAAAAGTAACATGATACATTTCTTAGCATACATTTAAGGAAGGCCAAACTGGTCGGCACGGGCGGCTAGTTATTTTAAAAACAATAATAATTCGGTCAATAAAGATGCAATTTTCAAACAAATTGCATTTGAAAGTAGATTTTTTTATTTATTTGACGGTTTAAAAATTGAAAATGTGCGATATTTAGAAATCGTTGACATAGCACGTATTTTAATTTTTTTTTTCAGTTTTTATGAGAAAATGGCAACAAAAAGGTACAGAAATATAATATTTTCTTTCCTCCGTGATTATTTTCCCTTTACTTTCAACCTCTTTCAACCCTCCGCGACTTTCGACAGAAATGGAGTTATTCAGTTGCCACAATTACAAAAAATGTATTAAAAACTACAAAAAAATTAATATCTCGAAATTAAATTGAGATAAAACTTTCAAACTAATTGCATTTAAAAGAGCATTTTTTTTTCTTATACGACGGTGTAAAAATTTTAAATGTGTGATATTTAGAAGTTCAAAAGTTTTCAGTAGAGAAAATTGCAAAACCAAAATTTTATTTAAAATTTCAAAGTGTTGCCATTCGCATAATGACGTATGCGTTACGCACAGATATGTTTGTCCTTTATAATATAGATAGTAGATTTAAAAAAAAAAAAAAAAAAAAAAAAAAAAAAAAAAAAAACATTCACTTGAAAACAGTTATTTTTGAAAATGTTGTGAAATATAAAATTTATACTAGTTTTTGGTTATAAAGGTTGAATTGTATAACTTTTCTTAATGATCTAACAATTAATTTTTTTGTGTGTGGCAAAAATATACCTACATAGGGAACTTTGGAATTATGGGAATTTTCTGGAACCAGAAACTCGTTTGTGCGTTTTTAGTTTCATCTCAGGAAACAGTAACACAGTTATCTAACAGGAGAATTTTAACAGTAAAAAAAAAAAAAATAATAATAATTTAAACTTTCAGATTTGAATATGGTGTTGTGGGTGTGGTAAAATATGGTCTTTTTTACATTAAATTCACAAAAAAACTAATATTTAAAGAGTTTTTATTTTTAATGAATGATGTAATCACTCGCATTATCAACAGCATTTTGCCATCCATTTTGGAAATATTCAATGCCGCATCAATAAAAATCAATTGGTTGCTGAGCAAAATATCTGTAAATGGCGTTTTGGATATCATCTAACTTCTAAATTTTTTTGTCACTTAGAAAGTTTTGTAGTGAACGGATTAAAGCGAAATTCGATGGTGCAATTTCTTGCGTGTATGGTGGCTGAAACAGTATCTGCCCCCCAAATACATTTTTTTTCAGGGTTCGTCTTGCGCAGTGCAGTCTGGTATTATCGTGTTGCAGAATAACGTTTTTGCTGTTGACTATCGCTGGCCATTTCTCAAATGATGATTGATTTAATAGATTCAATTGTTCCAAGTAAAGGTCTGCATTAACAGTTTGTACTGGTTACACCATTTCAAAATGAGTGATTCGCAGACTACTCCACTTAACACACAAAAGAGCCTTTTTTGTATAAAAACATGGCTTCCTGAAGATTGATTGACTGATTCAGAAAGAGCCTATGCCTTTGCGTTTTGGATTATCATAGTGGAGCAATTTGTCATCTCCGAGATTTTGATCAAGCTATCAAAAAACGCTTCTGTATTGTGTCGTTGATGAAATAAGTTGCATGACATATTATATGGAGACAAACACCTGCGCTGCTTAAATTAAAATCCACTGAAAATGTTCTTGGATGGTTGATAAAAGTTGGTTAAGAGTTTGTGAGAGTTCCTTGATTGTCTGAGCCGGATTTGTTTCTACTTTCGCCCTTAAAACATCATTTCTAAAGTTGTTCGTGATATTGATCGAGATGAGTCGAAAAGATAAAAATTTGCGAATCTGAACATTTATAACCACATTTGCCATTTACGAACGTCTAATGCACTTGGTTAAACATTGCCAATATTTTTGACAGCAAACAGTTGTGTTATTACCCCTGTGAAACCTAAAAATCATACAATGATTGATTTACACCTTTTCGTGTATTTGGCTAGCCATTTCACCGCAAATGCAAAAATAAAATTTTAAATTAATTATTTATAAGTAAACCAGTCGCTATAACCTTGAAATTTCTTTGATACGATTTTGAAGTACTCAATGAGCTGATAAATGTTAAACAAATACTCACAATAAAGGACAATACTTTCCAATAAATATTAATTTTTTCAAGAGTAGAAAAATATCTTTAAAGATCTTGTTGCGTGAAAAGTGTATGCAAACTATTATTTTTTATTATGTGTCTAATTATCACGTGAATTTTCAGTGAGTTAATTATTCTTTGTCCAAAATTATTCGAGAGAGGTTGTTAAGTTACAAATTAATTACTTTTATCTGTTCCTTTAGAAAACATATCTGTGAACTTTACACAAGGTTGTATAATGTCTTTATCTATAATGTAGCATTTGTTCATCAAGCATGTTTACGCCCAGCCCAAATTTATCTATTTTAGACATGGCAAATAAAAATGGTATTAAAGCCATTTATTTTACTGCATATATGTTATTCTGTCACATTTTACAAAGACACTCGGACAATCAAAATGCATGATAGTCTCACAACATTTGTTGTACACGAAAAGAGATAAATACTTTCTTTGCTCATCTCGATATTTTTCTACACATATGTGCGTAGAAAACATATATGTACCTTCGATTTGTCTCTAATGGTGAAATAAAATAGTTATATTAAAATTAATTTCCCATTTCTCTAATAAAAAAAATCCTTGCGATTTTGAAAGCATTTAGAAATATTTTAAAAAGAATTAAACGCTCTGAAAAATTGAAAAATAATTTTTCGGTAAATATACGGTATACATTTTTTTTTTGTAGATCTTCTTACATCGAAATGCAAATATTTAGATCTGATAAACATAGAATTTATATATAACTATACAAAATATTTGTAACTGTGCAATTTTTTTACAATTGTACAAATTAACTGTAGATATTAAAGATCAATAGTTTTAATATATCTGAAATAACTCTATAATAAGAAAATCGAAAACATACAAATGAAAGAGACGCAATTTAATTAAAATAAATCTCTGATTACGTTGAAAAAGAATATTACTGATGTATATATTTCTTAAAACACACTGATGATTTTTATGGAAAAATGTTTCTTTCAACTCTCAATTAAAATGTAAAAGTGAGAATACCCGAAAGGGATTTTCTCTCAATAATAAGCAAGTTTTTCTTTAAAAGAAATAAAAACTGCATTGTTTCAATGCTATTATTAATGAGGTTTGAAAGGCAGAGGAATCCTAACTTCCTATTATAATGAAGATTACCACCAATTTAGCTATATTTATAAATGACACTTTCTGATTTATGTTATTAAATCAAAGTAGATTTTTTAAGCTAATTAGTTTTAATGATATTAATACTATAAGATAAAGTACAGTTTTAGAAATAACACCGTGATTAGTAATACCTGCAATGCCGTTAAACGCAGGAAAAGAAAGAATGTTTGTTTTTATATTTAAATCTTGATAATATGAATTAAATATCATTAGTTATTTATAAGAATAAATTTATCTTCAAATAAATAGTAATTATATTAATGGGTTAGAAACATTCAATAGAATATTTTATAAATAAACGCGTGTTTAAGAATACTACAAACCAAATAGCCATTGTTTTTCGTTTAATATAATTATTCTGTATTTATAGGTATATATATATATATAGCGAGAGAGAGAGATAGAGAGAGAGAGAGAGATTATATTGATAAAAATTATAACTCATGTAACACAAATGTAAAATAAATGATTTTATGATATGAATAAATGATGATATCTATTTTAACACAACAAGCCAATATTACAAGCAGAGGTATGAACCACGATTTAAAACATTGCAAATTACAAATGAAGATAAAAACATAGCTTGAATATGTTTAGACCTAACAACCTAAATTTTTTTTTCTAATTACAAACGGATAATTAAAATCCGTATAAAATAAAGAGCATATAAAATAAAAACACAAGCAGCAGAAACAAAATAAACTAATCCGTATAAAATAAAACAAACATTTATTCCTAAAATATTCTAATACAAAAAAATGTATGATCTATTATATGTTTAAAAATTTTAAATGAAACAATCACTTAACAAACATAAATAAAAATGTTTTTATCGCAATTTATTTACGTTTAAAGGAATGTTTCTGTACCTAATAATGTTATATACATTATATATTAGTCTTACAAAATGTACAAATACTTTTTAAGAAATAAATGAAAAATTCCCTTTAGCTATTTAAATTAATTAACTTTTTAAAAATCTTTCAAAATAAAATATGATATCTTTGATAAATTAAAAGCTTAAGAATTTTCATGGCATATTGTTATTTTCCAAGAGAAGAAAAAAATGCAAAGACAAGGAAAAAAATGACTGTTAAAATAATGTAAAAATATTAATTTCACATAATATTAATATTACATTATCTTATTTTTGTAAGTAATTAATTGTCAAGGTTAATAAAGATTCTTTTGTTGAAAATTTCTTCCTGGTATTAATTGATGTATCTAATTAAAAATAATTACTTTAATAAATATCAAAGCCCTTCCTTTCTTCTCTTTTTTAACTGATTATCTATTAAAAAAACTGTGGTGGAACATATTGCAAAGTTAAATGTGAAAAAGGCATTTAAGTGAATTATTGACTTTTCTTTTCATGCGTTTTGATGGAAACAATATAAGCATATATATTTAAAAAATACTACTTTTTATTTTTTTCTGAAAATTAGATATGATGTTAAAACTAAATATTTAACTGCAAAACTTATGAATTTACGCACACATTTTTATTGTAATAAAATTTCATACAAGAACAATTTAAATTTTGAATGCTACGCTTTCAAAAAAATATATTTTTTCCGATATAATTTCGAATATATATATATATATATATATATATATATATATATATATATATATATATATATATTCGATAAATATATTTAACTACAAAATTTGTGATAGCTATTAAGTTTGGGATATCGGGACTGATTATAGATAACCACGAAGTGTGTTCCAATAGCTGGTGGTGTTCCATCCCCATCTCTTCATAATTAAGCAGTACTGTGATCTTGATTGTGTGACTCTGTATGTGTATGCCAAAGCAGAACAGATGATCTGTTGCATTCCTTGCTCACTAATTTATAATGTTAATTTGCTACATTTATTTTTTACTTCTCGAATTAATATGTTTAATGTCAGTGTAATGTTTGCGTAATCACTGTCTTTTTATTTGCTTACAAATTAGTGGAAATGGATGCAACAGACTCAGCACGCGATTTTATATTATATGCGTATGTTTATCATTTTAGATTATTTTATTTTCATTTTTCTAACACGAATTTCACACTAGCTTGTTATAGTCATTATTTTTTTTTTGTTGTTATACAGTGGCTCGAAAAATTAAAGGAACAAGAATAAGATCCACACTGTAAAACTAGTCGTTGGGGGTCACCGTAATACTTACCCATCATGGATATAGATAATATAAAATATGAAAATAAAACATTTGATATTTACTAAGCATTGTACCATGTTACTTTTATTCATATTTTAATTTATTTGGACTCCCTTAAATATAATTAATTTAACCCCTTAAGCTAATATTACTTTTTGTTGCATTAAAATATCTCAATTTGCTGATTTTCTGTAAGCAAGTAATCCCGATAGGTTTACAAAGGAAGTCTATGGGAATTTGGCGAAATATTAGAGATATCGCCAAGTTGGCGTCACTTTTGGCGACTTATTTTGGCCGTCAAATTTGGCGATACAAACTTGGCATATTTGGCGACAGAATTGTGTCCCCCTCTACGGTAACACCCTTATAGGTATGGAGAGGCATTAAATCGACATTTACGAAAAGCCATTATTGGCATTTAATCTTATAGTTTGGCGATAGTTTTTTGGTCGGCGGGATAATCGATTAGTACCGAATTGCGTAAAAGAAACATCCTTATAACTCGAAAAATTATAATCCTATTAACTAGGAATTTACTGCGTCGAATTAATCGTCTCATTTCCAATTAAAATATATTTTGAATTGATATTTGAATGAAATACAGGGTCATGAAAAATCGAACAGTGTGAAAAATAGAATTACAAATTTTTCGGCAACTAATTATTCGACCGAGTTCATTCAGGATGCAAAATTTATGTTTTTTTTTTTTTTTTTTTTTTTTTTTTTTAATTGTCTTTTATGTTCACTCCTTCAAATAAATAATTTCGAAAAAAATTTTATACCTTTTATCAGAACGAATATTTCAAGAGTCCGAAAAAAATATTTCCGGTTAATCGAGGTTACTGATATTTCATAGTCTTCTTCCCATTATTACTCTCTAAGTACACACCGAATTTCAAGTCTCTATCTCAATTTGTTCGGGAGATAGAGCAATTACAGTCACACAGGCATACAGACGGACGGACATTTGTTTTTTCTAAAAATCTTTTTCGGAATCTCCAGTGTCTGAAACGTGTAAATGCGTCAAATTATTTTTTCGATATTTAAAACGATTACAAGACTTATCCTATACTACGTATGATGGGTAAGTAAAAAACGAAATTTTTACAGTACAAAGTACTGTTCATCTCGCGCACTATTTCGATCACGGTGAATGTGCTGTATCTTTCTTTGGTTTCCTGACTATATTAACATGGAAAATACAGTAGCTGCGTAAAATTAACAGCACAATGTGTTGGAATATGGGCGCCAGCAGTTTCTGCTTTAAAAATAATGCGTCCAAATTGCCAGCACATTGTGCTGTTCATTTTACGGAACTATATGATACGGATGATTACGGAACTATATGATAGATGACTATATGAAGATATTTTTTACTTGAATTATAGTAGTTGAATCCTCTCACAGTATCAACAGAAAGACATTCAAAAGATTGATTTCTGGTAGGCATAGCTTGTAATAAGCCAATTTTTTTCCGTCTAGGCTTTTTGTTTTTCTGATAAATATCGCAATACTTTACAAAGTTAGTTATATCTTGGATAATATCAAGCCAATAATAATTAGGGTAGATTAAATTTAACATTTTTTGGACACCAGGGTGGCCAAATTTCTCATGAGCAATACCAACCAACTTCCTTCTAAAGGACATGGGGACTACTATTTTCCTAAATCCTTACTTTCTAATAGTTATAATTCCATTTTCATTTAGATAGATTTTATCACAGATATTATCTTTGTCCTGCATCTCTTTAATTTTCTGTACATCGAGAAGAAAAGTTAATGGTTGGAAAAAGTGCGAAACAGGATTTCTTGACACCATGTCAGCTTCGACATTTGTGGATCCCTTTTCATACACTATATTGTAATCAAACATGCTTAACTTCAACGACCACCTAAATAATCTACCTCTCAAATGCTTGACATTTTTTTAACCAAACAAGAGATGCATGATCAGTGTGAATGGTGAATTTTACACAATGGAAGTAGTGATAAAATTTGTCTAATGTGTCAATGATGGCCAGACACTCTAGATCAGTTATAAAATAATTCTGTTGATAACTTCTCAATCCTCTAGAATATTAAGCGATTGGATGTAAAAACCCATTAGTATCTGGTTGTTTAAGCACTGCCCCTACTGCCACCTGTGAGGCATAAACAAACATATGCAGGGTCATAAATTCTTAAGACAGATTTAATAATTAAGGCATCCTTTAATTTTTGAAAAGAATCTTGGCAATTTGAATTCCATTCCCATATAGTATTGTAATTTATTTGGGGGATGTCAGATTTTTGCATAATTATCATTAAATTTATGGTAAACATTAATGGATCCCAAAAATCTTTGAAGTTCTTTTACATTAGAAGGAGGTTTTAAATTTTTTATGACATCAATATTAGCATTAGCAGGAGTTAAGGCACCATTTTTGATATCATATCCTAAGAAATAAATTTTATTTTGAACAAAATTGCATTTAGATAATTTAAGTTTAATATTTTCAAGTCTACATAATTCAAATATTTGGTTTAGATGTTGCAGGTGTTCTTCTAAGGAGGAGGAAAAACAATTATGTCATCAAAATAATAACAAGCAAAATTAATTTTATGTTTCGTGTTAATTCTTCTAAGAGTTCTATTGAAAATTGGTGGGATAACTTTGACACCGAATGGAAGAACATTTCACTCAAAAAGTCAAGAATTGGCAAGAAAAAGCCAATTTTTCAGTATCTGCTGGGTGAATGGGGATGTGTCAGTAGCTAATAAAGATTGAACTTGGTCTGAAATTTCTTTTTCATCCACTGCAAAAGTGCGATAAAGCCTCATAGATATGGGTAGGTCAGAATTAAGAAAAACGCGCTGTGGCTCAATATTAATTTTTCCAACATCATACTTATTTTTGGAAAAAATGTCTAAATAATCCCTTATATTATCCCTTAATGGTTTATTTTTTATAGCAATTACCTCCCCAAGTAATTTAGAATCATTAGCATTAATTTGATCAAAGGATTGAGGAGCTATGACATATTCATATTCGGTTTCCACACTCTGGTAGTTTTCATTGACATTAAAATGTAGTAACATTAAATTATCATTGGATATGCTTTGAGATAGATTTTATACAAGGTTTCTCTGTAATACTTTACATTTATTACAATCTATTAACAAGTTAAACTTAAAACAGGCTGGCAATCCTAGTATAGCATAATTTAAATCAGTTTTACATAACAGAAATTTAATACATTTTTGCACATTACCTATTTCAAACAACAAGTTACAAGATTGATTAATTTTAGCAGTTCCTTTGGCTTGGCCAATAGTAATAGGTGCAGTATTTATAACTTTAGCATTTAATAACTTAACAAACTTAAAAGGTAAATTTGATATTTTAGAACCAGTGTCGATTACACAAGGTAAATCCTTATTATTTGCATATCCATTAAAGATTAAATATCATATATTATGACTAGATTGTTGCTGTTGACTAAGAGGAAGAACATAAGATTGCATAGGTTCAACATTAAAAATACAAGTCCTTTCCTATTGGAAAGCATCCTGTATACCCATATTCATACACATTCAACATGGTCGACTGGGATACTTATTTTGAAAATGAGTAGTTGGCAATCTAGGGCTAACAAATCTAGGATTTTGAGAATTAAGATGGATTTGTGGCTGAATATTAGAATTTGTTCTCTGAAAATTCTGGTTTGGGCGAACCGAATGTCTAGGAGCCTGGTTATTATGCTGGAAAGTTACATGATTTTGAGAATTATTTCTAACACTATGGTTGTTTACGTGAGAGGTTGGGATGACTACTAGTTGTTTAGCCATTCTGTACCAATTTATAGTGCTCTCTGGAGGGTTAATAATCGTATAATTCTGATATTCTGGCTTCAAACCATCCGCCAAACCTTTGACTATGATTATTTCACGCAAATGTAGTTGTCTACCAATCTGAATCGTTTTTCTGAAATAACTGTCTAATTCATTAAGATCATTTAGCTTCATAGAAGCAAAATCAGAAAATTGGGGAACATTTACTTTAATAAATTTTTCTGAAAGGATTTCAACAATCTTACTAAATGCAGTACTTTCTAGACATTCATTAATGAAAACCTTTAAAGCTTCTCCCTTTAAAAATGTAGAGATATTTTGCATTTTGCATTTTTCATCTTTCTTAACAGAAATGCATGCTTGATCAAAATGCTTCATCCAGGATTGTATATTCATCCCCAACTCAGAGTCAAAAGAGATTATGTTTACTTCGCTTTCACTCATTTTTACACTAGAGCGTTTTACAGATCTATTTCTTAACACTATAAAAGAGGGATAACTCATTTACTTGCGAGTTCAAAAGAAATACTTCATACATAATACTTTAACATAATACAATCTAGATAACGGAAAAAGCATTGACGCGCTTTCTTGTGAAGTTAATAAACGTCACAAAATCAGGAAAAACTAAGAAAAAAAAGTCGAACAAGTTGCTTGTTTCGATTTCGTTGGCTCTTGTAATTATAAATTAAAGATGTATTTTAGTTCACTTTAACATAATAAACACAGATAAAATAACTCAAACAAATGTAAATATACTTTCTATGATATAAATAATATAAAATAAACTATAAAATAATTCATTGCTATCAGATTATACTTATAACAATATTCTAAAATAATGAATTTAATCTTGCAGCAATAACAAAACAGTATATAAATTTGATTTAGACATTTTAACAAAAATAATAGAACAAACTTGAACTTACTGATATGTAAATTCCAGCAATGTTGACCTAGAACTTTATTAATAAAAAAGAAAGATTTTTTTTTCTTTGCGCACTCAGTTGCACATTCCTCACTTATAAGATGTGTAAATCATAGTAGTTATCTCCATCAAGTGATCTAATATGCCAACGGGAGGCGATATTTTTCATTAGACTCATTATAGTAGGCGACACTTACGTATGGAAGATTATAGATGCACATTATCGTCGAACATAACACTGCGTAATTCCATGCATTCAGAAATTCTTTGGTTTTATTCGGAGAACGCCATCGGCTCCAATTACTATTAAATTTCCACACGAACGTAAAATCATGTATGGCTTATGACACGATTTTATTCGCATCATATAAACATGTAGATCTTATGCACCAGCATACCCATCTTATGTACTCAATGAAGAAATCATGGTTTTTTGCAGTCGTACAATCGTGATGGAAGAGTGGAAGGTCGGGCTGTCGTCCATTGGAATGTTTCCCGAAGCTTAATAATCGAAGTCTACAGATACATCAAAACGTTTATTAATCGACTATATAATGCACCAAATTCCACTAGTTATAAGTGATCCATGTGCGGGCCGTTGTTGCGTAGTAAAATGTACCACTAGATGTTACGTATTACGTACACTCCTAGCTCATGCAACGGGTTATATACTTGCGAAAACCACATGCGTACGAATACAATACACGATAAATGACAAATCCCGTACAAGTAGCCGAAAGGACGCGATAAGAGCAGAATACGATAGGAGTAGCTCCAGGGGAAAGGGGAAAAGGAACGCGAGACAACGATGCGAACTCTGTATCTTCGGCGTAAGAATTATTGCGCAAACAATGGCTGGCGGGATTCGCAAGGAATTGTGGGAAAAAAGAACATCATCGAACAATTCTATTAAAAAATATTCGAAAGGAAAAAAAAAATATTTTTAGAATAAAATGAAAAAAAGTAATTTAACGGGTTTTATGAGATGAGGCGAATGGATTAAGATTTTTAGACTAATAAAGAATACGCAGGTTTAAATGCATAACAAATAGGCTTTAGAATATTTGAAAATATACAAAAAACGGTGTTTAATTGTATACACTATATAGCCATTAATGACCGGCAACTTTCAATTTTGGACATTTTGTCGAATATACTTGACAGATTCTTCTGGAATTTCAGGATTAAAAAGAACAGGTATGACCTCATATTTAGAAATGTCGATTTGTTAAGGGGGCAATTAGGCCAACAAAAAATCAAAGAAAAAAACAATACTTGGGATGACCCTGTAAAATAAAATGCACGAAATGATCTACCGCTACCGAATACAAATAAACAGACATTGTGGAATATGTGTATTCTTTTGTGTAAGAATAGCACGTAAATTAATAGAAATATAGCGATTTATTTAAAAAAAATTAAAAAATTCTTGCATGTTTTTTGCTTATAACATGCAGGGTTTTCAACCAAATTTAACGCCTGTTTCAGACAAATTGACAAAATATAGTAGAAACAATATAGTGTAATTGAAATAAAAATATGTTAAATATTTTAGGAAATATAAGCAGTTGTATGAAATAATTTTTATCTGCGCATGCGCGAACGATAACAAGGATCGTTTTGCATACTTTCAGAGTCAACTCTATGGGGCAACTTATTAAAAAGAAATCTAGTCAAATATCGTAGAAATTCAGAAAGATATAGGCGTTAAAGTGAACAAATTTTTAGTTGTTCTCTAAAAGCAGCTGAATGATAAGGGATTTTACACAAATTGTCATTTTTTATTAACTGACTTTCAGAAAAAATTAGTATTTAGAGAGTATCAACGAGTAGATTTAGAAAAAAATGCTTCGATTTTGATACTTCTTTTGATCATGGTATAGGCTCTTTCTGGTGGTTCTCCAAGAAGAACTAAAGCATCAATAAAAAATGAAAAAAAAAATAAAAATTAAAAATGACAATTTTTGGAAAATCCCTTATCATTCAGCTGCTTTTAGAGAACAACTAAAAATTTGCTAACTCTAATGCCGATATCTTTCTGAATTTTTACAATATTTGACTAGATTTTTTTTCTAAATTGCTCCATAGAGTTGTCTATTAAATTATGTAAAATGATCCTTGTTATCGTTCGCGCATGCGCAGATAAAAATGATTTCATACAACTGCTCATATTTCCTAAAATGTTTAATATATTTATATTCCAATTGCACTATATTGTTTCTACTATATTTTTTCATTTTTTCTGAAAACGGAGTTAAATTTGGTTGAAAACCCTGCATGTTATAAGTGTAAAAACATGCAAGATTTTTTTTTAAATAAATCGCTATATCTCTATTAATATACATGCTATTCTTACACAAAAGAATACACATATTGCACAGTGACTGTTTATTTATATTCGGTAGCGGTAGATCATTTCGTGCATTTTATTTTACAGGGTGATCCCAAGTATTATTTTTTTTCTTTGGTTTTTTGTTGGCCCCCTAATTGCCCCATTTATCAAATTGACATTGTTAAATATGAGGTCATGCCTGCTCTTTTCAATCCTGAAATTCCAGAAGAATCTGTCAAATATATTTCTAAATATTCGACAAAATGTCTAAAATTGAAAGTTGCCGGTCATAAAAGGCAATATAATGTATATTATCCCAGCTATCCTCAAGTCATCACTATAGGGGCTAGTTGGCTACAGGGGTAAGTAGACGCAGTCTTCATAAATCGCCTGTTTGTGGATATATTGCGCAACCAGTCATAGAGTACCTTTCTTATTGCTTTTTACAATCCTCGTTGTAGTTTTGCAGCGTTACCTACGTGCAGTGGACATTTGCGATTTTTCTGTTTTTTTCTACTCATAAGTAATTTTTTGTTGCGTCATTCTTTTTCTGATTTCTAATACTTATCTTAATAATTGCGATTTAACTTGTGCAGTTTTTCTTAGTGCATGATTAACTGTACCTACACCATATGTCATTTACTTGGATTATTTATGCTTAGAGGATTATGTGTCCCTTTTGTGAAGAAATTTATTATGCGGCTAGTAGGCGCATTGAACACGGGGCAAGTTGGCTCGGTGTTTGGTGTGTGCTGGTAGATTGAAAAACAGCAAACAATGAGAAAAGTGGTTGCAATGCAAGATTTGGTGCACACGAGTCTTGTCCAAACGGAGACACTCGATATTTTATATGTGACAACTGTAACTCTGATGATGATATAGAGTAGTATATAAGTTACTCAATGTTAATGTTTTATTCTTAATTTTTATATCTGTATAATTTAGAATTTACATTGTACGGCTATAACGCCCTTGTTTAAACTTACTAGTAATAATGAAATTGATTTCTCTTAACTGCGTGATGATTTGAGCTTTATGTAAATTTTTATAAAGCGTGTGCCAACTTAACCCATAGGTATAGGCAACTTGCCCCGTGACGAGGTAGGTTGGCGCACAATTTTCCTTTTACTTTATCCTTCCGCTAAACATAAACTACAAAAGCTACAAATTCAAAACTCCGGGTATTTATAGCCCAAATAAACTTAAACAAAAAAATTAATAAAAATTAATGACTAAAAACTGCGCCTCCAAGCCACGATCTCCCCTACGGAATATTTTAAAACGTGATTAGTACACATTTCTTTTTAATTGCGTGAAGCATTCAATTTTTTTTTCTATTTGTTTATGAGACAATTTTAAAATGAAAAATATGTGATTATTTAACGCTTTTTAAGTTTATAATAAGTTCTCTATTGATTATACAAATATTTCTTCTATGATTTTAAATGTAAATCCTTAATTATCATCTCATTGAAGATTCAATTATGAATGGCTCTCGAAATATTTTAATTCTTTTGAAATTCAGTCTAGAATAAGTATTTTTAACATCTTAGGATGTATGGATAGAATAATTAATTATAATTACTTGTTGAATAAGTAATACAAAAAATATTTTACGTTCCTTTAATAAAAGACTATTTCAAAATACTAAAACTGCTACAATTTTGTTTTAAAGAGCATTTAAAAAGAAATAACTTGTATCTTCTGTTAAATATGCACTATTTGTATGTTTATAATAAATCAATAACGTTTATAAAGAACGCAGTGTTTTGGGAGTTTCAGGGAAATCGATGATTTAAAACTGTTATCATTCAGGTATACATTTTCAATAAGAAATTCACTGAAGTAAAAAGTCAAATATATTTCACTGAATAGCAGTAAAATGACAAGCAAGACTACAAATATATGCTATAGATTTTCGACCATTTACATTTGAAAGAATGATTTGTTCATGGAATATTTATTTACGTATGTGATAAAAATATTATAGATATCATAATTATTTGTTAAGCTAGCGCAATTGCTTATTAAAATTTATATAGTAAATTAACCCTTTATATACTGAATTATGAATTCATGGAAATTTATCTTCTAAAGCATTTTTCGTGAAATTTTTGAAACTACATTAAAAGATTTACATAACCAATTAATAAATTTTGGAAGGATCTTAGAATGATTTAAGAATTTATATGGATTAATTAAATTTGAATTTATAGGGATTTTGTGCAATATTTATTACCCCTCTCAAATTTTTTATTTTAAATATTTTTCTTATAATTTTGCAGAATTAGGAAATCTGTAAATATAACGTTCATACAATAGGAAAATAGAAATATTTCCGAATTGAAAAATCCCACCCTCCAACGCCAAGAATGCTGAAAAGATGTAAAGGCAAAATAAACCATCCTTTTAAAAATATTTTTGTTTTATGTAACCAACAATACTTTTGGAAAAAGATAAAATAATGCATCTATAACTCAATCCAAAATTTATTACTACTAATCTATGTATGAAATGAATTTCATAACAAGTTATATTAATGGTTCAAGTACCATCTGTAGATAAAAGTTTAAACAATAGACAGTGGAAAAACTGTAGGAAATGAAGTTGCTTTCAAAATGTTTCATTATGTTCACTCTAGCGAATTTACGTTAATTTACATCCGCTGTTGTTTATAAATTACTTTACTAATATGCCCATCATTTTCATCGTCTAATTGGTCATCTAATCACTGCGATCGTCTTGCAAATGGGTTTTTAATTAATTTTATTTCTTTATTCATTTTATGATTAAGGCGTGAAATTCTTACGAGAAATCATCATATTAAAAAATTTATTATGCTTTAATTTCTTTGTGTCTTTATTTTATGTTAAGGGGTCCGGGACAAAAAAATCTTCAAATTTTCATTTTTTTTATTTTTTATTATTAGATTAAAAGTTTATCTGCCATTTTCTGCTTAAAATGATGTTTAAATCATGTTTCTATCTTAATTAGAACAGGAAATATGATTTTTTTCGTTTTGGCTTGTTTTCAAAATCTGCCTTTCAAGCTATGGTTGTCAAGGAAACGAGCGCTTGTGAAATTGCGTTTTTCTTCATGATAGGTTTTTTCACCATTTCTCATATTTAAGTTCTTATAACTCGAGAAACGTTAAAGATACAGGGTTGAAACTCGGAACATATCTTTTTCAATTATTTTACTTTACTTTTGAGCCAGCATATTTGAAAAAAATATTTACTTTTGAAAATATGATTTTTTTTTTTTTTTTTTTAAGTTGCACCACTTTTTTGTAAGTTTTTCGTTAAATATTTTAAATTTTTTTTTTAATTAATATTTTTTAAAATGCTGGCTCTAAATTAAATATATATATATATATATATATATCTGTTTATTTAAATGAAAAAAAAATAAATTCTACAAATAATATTTCGAGTTATAACGATCTTAAGTTATACCACATTTTTCATAAATTTTAAATTTATTTTTTTTAAAGCTATGAGAAGTTTTATCATTTGCTTTGTTTACAAATGATATGGTTAACCATCACAAAAAAAAAATCAAAATTTCAACTCAATAAATAAAAAAAATTTGAAAATGTGTCCCGGACCCCCTTACATTAATAAGGAAAGTCTTTTTATCGACAAAAAATTATTATTTTTTTTTATAATGTGCCATTGTGTTTTCGTCACTTTTAACCCATTTATGCCTAGCGTCCCCTTTTTTGGGAAGTTTCGAATTTTATTTTATTTTATTTTATTTTTATTTATTTAGTTAGTTTTTTAGTTTTTCTTCTTTTTTTCAACATGAAAATTGCATGCAGTAATTGTCTATAAATGTCTTTATCTATTACCGCAAGATGACAGCATAAGATTGATATTTATTTGCTTAAATGAAGGTCTTTTTTCGTTGTTTATAGATTTTTCATTTTTCATAATAGCTAAATGTAAAAAGTAAATTTATTTGTATTTTTGTATCAAGGATCCAAAGAAATAAGTCGTAATCTTAGCTTGCATACTTCTTTGAAATACGCATTTTTTTTTATTGCGAAATTATATATTTGTTGGAATACAACGTCCATTTATCTTACCCTTTTCTTTCAGCGCATGCGCGTACAGTGACGTTTCTACAAATCCGCTCTGCGAGCGAGATTATTTAGTTCTGTTAAAAAAACATGTCAGTGCTTAGTCGCACTTAAGCTATGTATATATTTTTATCTTCGTGTTAGTGTTAATAAATGTTTATGTCGAGCTATTCTGCTAACTCTGTGTGCCCCCAAAACCAAAAAAGGTTATGGGTACCAGAGACGCTACTCACTGCGCTATAAATAGCAGAAATATTTTTTTATTCGAACTTTCGAATCGTAAAGTCTTAAGCCTAAACCGAAATTAAGAACTCTTCTACGTTCTGATTAACTGTTTTGATTTGTGGCTGCGAGATATTTTATTTAATCATGTCACATGTTACGACAATTGAAAAGCTCGGCAAAGATAACTTTGATAGCTGAAAACTTCAAATTGAAGCAGTATTAATAAAAAATGATCATTGGGATTATGTAATCGGCAAAGAAGAGAAACCGGCCGAAGGTAGCGCTGATGAAAAGAAATGGCTCCAGGCTGATCAAAAAGCCCGTGCTGATATAATTCTGGCCATAAATCCTAGTGAATTGTGCCACATCAAGCATTGTGCGACTTCAAATTCTGTATGGAATAAATTGAAAGACGTTTATGAATCAAGAGGCCCCGCAAAGAAAGCAACGCTGCTAAAACAGCTTCTGTTTCGAAAGATGAGTTTCAGTGAAACGATGTCTGAACATTTAAATATCTTTTTTGAGATTGTTGATAAATTAAAAGAAATGGAAATAGAAATTGCGGATGATTTGTTATCAATTCTTCTACTCTACAGTGTTCCTGAGAATTTCGAAAATTTTAGATGCGCTATAGAATCGAGAGATGAATTACCTAAACCCGATTCTTTGAAAATTAAGATGCTAGAAGAATGGGAAGCTAGAAAAGGAAAAACCACCCATGATTCACAAAATGCCTATTATATAGAAAACAAGAGAAACAATCAAGAACAGAAGAAAAATGAAAAATGGAAGACTAATACGAATAAAAATTTTCCTGCAGAGAGAAATTATCGTAATTTCAAGTGCAATTATTGCTCCAAAATCGGGCATAAAGCTAACGAATGTAGAAAGAAAATAGCTGACAGAAAGCTTGCATCTTTAAATAAAGGAAATCAAGGTTCAATGATTAGTTATGAAGAACCGGTTAGTATGGCATTTAACGACGTATATCATGAATCTACTGCATGGTGTTTAGACAGTGGTTGTACATCTCATATGTGCAAAGATAAAAATTTATTTACAGAATTTCATCCTCGTGATAATTCTACAATACAGCTTGCGGTTGATAAAACAGCAAAAATCACAGGAATAGGAACAGTTCTTATTACAGTGCCTAACGGTAGTGGGACTACTAATCTCACACTTAAGAACGTTCTGTGTGTACCCGAGTTAAAATGTAATTTGATTTCGACGTCAAAAGCAACGGCTAATAATCGCTCTGTGCTTTTTAAAGAACGACATGCTAAAATAGTTGAGCCTAATAGTTCTATACTAGAACAAGCTGTTCGTCAAGGTGATTTATATTATGTACATCCAATCTCCGAAAGAGCTGCAATAGCACAGGTAAGTGATTTTGTAAAATGGCATTTAAAGTTAGGACATTTAAATGAGTCTGATTTAAAGAAACTTAAATCTAATAATATGGTTAGAAATTTAAATTTCAATGATGATGAGTCTCTTAAAGATTGTAAAGTTTGTATTCAAGGTAAACAAACTGTCCGCCCTTTTCCTAAACAATCAAATTTTGAAAGTAATGATTTATTATTTCGGATCCATTCAGATTTATGTGGGCCCATGAGAGTCCCTTCCCATGGAGGATCGCGATATTTTGTTACTTTTATTGATGATAAATCACGTTATATTGAAGTTAGTTTTCTTAAAACCAAGGATGAGGTTAAGAATGCATTTGTTAAATACAAAGCAGCAGACGAAAACCGATTAGGAAAGAAAATAAAATTTCTTCGTACAGATAATGGCTTAGAATATTGCGGCGAAGAATTTGATAAATATATCGAAGAATGCGGTATAAAACGAGAATTTTCTTCCCCTTTAACCCCTCAGCAAAATGGCACCCCTGAAAGATCGAATAGAACGTTAACTGAAATGGCAAGGTGTTTACTATTACAAAGTAATCTTCCACAATCTTTTTGGGCCGAAGCTATAAATTGTGCTGCTTACATACGCAATCGCTGCCCGACACGACGTTTAAGCGAAAATAAAACTCCATATGAAGTATTCTTTGGCATCAAGCCAACTTTATCATACTTCAAAATATTTGGGCAAAAATGTTTCGTACTTAATAAAAGGCAAAATAAGGGAAAATTTGATCCTAGATCAGAAGAACATATCTTTGTAGGTTATTCTAATGAATCAAAAGCATATAGGCTTTGGAACAAGAAATCTAGAAAAATTGTTATAAGCCGTGATGTTCGATTTATCAACGAATTTGAAAATGATCCCTCCTGTAACACCGAAATAAAATTAATTTTTCCTTTCTCTCAAAATAATGAAAATACGAGCGCAAATACAATTACACAACAATCAGAAATATTTTCAGTCATGAAAACGGAACCAGACAATTCTAGTGGCGACAGTGAAAGAGAAATTGATTCGCAATCTGATGAAATTTCCGACCCCCCTTCTTTCAGAACGCGCGGGAGGCCAAGAAAAATAAAAACAGGTAGAAAAGGGAGACCTCGAAAGGAATATCAAACAATTATTATTCCGAAAGAAGAAAAATCTCAAACTGCAGTAAATAATTCTTTTGACTCTTGCCCTGAATTATTTGAAGCTCTAAATAGTCCGTATAAAAAAGAATGGATAAATGCGATGAATTTAGAATTTAATTCATTAATGCAAGAAAATGCTTGGCAAATAGTAGATAGGCCAAAACATAAGAAAATTATAGGATCTAAGTGGGTTTTAAAAACAAAATATAAGCCAGATGGGTCAATCGAGAAATTTAAAGCGAGATTGGTAGCAAAAGGTTGTACACAAAAACCTGGTATCGATTTTGACGAAAATTTTTCTCCTGTAGCTAGATTAAGTTCAATAAGAACTGCGATCGCATATGGCATCCAAAATGGGTTCACTGCATATCAATTAGATTTTATTATGGCTTATGTAAATGGTGATTTAACTGAAGAAATATACATGGAATTACCTGAAGGTTTTAAAAATGAATCTAATGCTGACAAAGTTTGTTTATTAAAAAAATCCCTTTATGGATTAAAACAATCGGGTCGCCAATGGTTCAAAAAAATTAGATGAAAAATTGAAACAAATGAAGTTTAAATCACTAAATGCTGATAAATGTGTGTATTTTTCTATATCTCCCATTGAAGCTATTATCATTGTTTATGTTGATGATCTCATAATTCTTACTAAATGTAAAGAAGATTATCAATATATTCGAGATGAATTAGCAAAATCATTTAAAATGAAAGATTTAGGTCTCTTACACTATTGTTTGGGCATAGAATTTATGCAAAACGGGGACAATATTAAAATTACACAAAAGAAATACATTGAAGATATTCTGAGCAAATTTAATATGCAAGAATCCAAACCAATATCTACACCTTTTGATAATAACGTGAAGCTTACTAAAGATATGTGTCCCGAAACTGAAGAAGAAAAGTCTGAAATGAATAATATTCCCTACCGTCAATTAATAGGATCCCTTATGTATTTATCAGTTGCTACTAGACCTGATATAACTCACGCTGTGAATTTCCTAAGTCAATTTAACAACAATCCAGGTAAACCTCATTGGATAGCTGCAAAAAGAATTTTGCGATATCTGAAATTAACCCAAGATCAAGGACTGATCTTTAAACGTGATTCTGAATCCTTGATTGCATTTGTCGATGCCGATTGGGCGTCGGATGTGAATGACAGAAAATCGTACACTGGCTACATTTTTAAATACGCCAGTGGAGCCATATCATGGGAATCGAGAAATCAACGAACTGTCGCCTTATCCACAACAGAGGCGGAGTACATGGCATTGTCAGAAGCCGCCAAAGAGATTTTGCATCTCAGACGGTTTTTAAGTGAACTTTCTCCTGAAACAGTGACTGCGCCTACTATAATATTTTGTGATAACCAGTCTCCTCAAAAATTAGTACGAAATCCAGTTTACCATTCGCGCACCAAACACATCGATATTCGACATCATTTTGTGCGTGAAATTTACGACAATGGCGATATAGAGGTTAAATACCTAGAGACAGAAAATATGCCTGCAGACATTTTAACCAAAGCTTTAAATGCTTATAAACATAAAAAATGTTGTGAAATGATAGGACAAAATGTTTAAAATA
The DNA here is from genome assembly GCA_963932465.1 of Maratus speciosus. Classification (NCBI taxonomy): domain Eukaryota; kingdom Metazoa; phylum Arthropoda; class Arachnida; order Araneae; family Salticidae; genus Maratus; species Maratus speciosus. Next base: position 371,955,579 of record OZ010788.1, on the reverse strand, counting down.
ATTTTCAGCATTATTCTGTATCCTTTTTTGTATAAGTATATAATTTGTATTTGTAATTTTTATATTAATATTATTTCTCCGTAATTTGCTTAATAGGAGAACATTGTTTTGTTAAGAAAATGCACGTTGTAAAGGGGGAATTGTTGGAATACAACGTCCATTTATCTTACCCTTTTCTTTCAGCGCATGCGCGTACAGTGACGTTTCTACAAATCCGCTCTGCGAGCGAGATTATTTAGTTCTGTTAAAAAAACATGTCAGTGCTTAGTCGCACTTAAGCTATGTATATATTTTTATCTTCGTGTTAGTGTTAATAAATGTTTATGTCGAGCTATTCTGCTAACTCTGTGTGCCCCCAAAACCAACAATATTCAAGCTCCTTTTTTTATAAATTTTTGTAACGTACAAAATATAGAGCGCAGGGCGCAAATATGAATATAATTCTATTAAACATTTAGGGGACGGTTCTTTATGTAAAGTCCTTTTCAAGATGATTTTGAAATAAATTGTTTTTTAACCTCAAATACGATTACTCTTAATTTATTGTTAATAATATTTATAATGCTATTAGTCTCTGTAAAGAAATAAATATATTTTTTAATAGTTCATAAAAATACTAATTATAGTATATGATATACAATTTAAAAGCTTAATTTATATAAATTTAAACAAAACATATAATTATGCATTTTTCCACGCATGGATATTTCCATATTTAGTACGTTTACATTTTATCGAATAAATACAAAAATATTTTAGCGTAATTTTTTTTTTTGTATTTTTCCAGTTCATTTTGTAACATTTTAAAGTGATTTTACCATCAAATTTGAGAAAAGAAAAATGCAGGCATAAATGAGTTAAAAACAAATAATTTTGAACACTTTATTTTCTTTGAAATGAATATAAATACATTTTTAAAATAAATTGAATATTTTATTTTTTATAACGTATTTACTTTATTTCAATATTTCATTCTTCTTTTAAAAAGTTACAATAAAACAAAAAAAAAATATATAATTTAAATTTATGAAGAAAGTTGATACTTTTTTCAAATAAGAATGCAAAACTTGCAGACACCAAATCGCTCAATTAGACAGCCATACAATTCAGAATAGTACAATACAGGGATGGTGATATTTGACGAAATTTGTAATTACTGATATTTGGTGCATATTTCATATGACTAAGTGCGTACGCAAGTTCATTTTTTACTTCGGAATCGGAGAGCTGGTTATTCAAAATATTGTATAAGATTTGTGTTGTACTGTGATTAATTATATGAGTTGTATTTGACATTAGATTTTAAAATATGAATTTAGGTATTGTAATATTGTGATAGTAAGACATTCGTAAAACTTAATAATCCCATAGTTATAAAATAACAAGAACGCATGGAAAACAATAAACATTAAAAGTTTTAAGGAATTGTTAATGACTACGACTACTCTAATTAATAACCGTACAGAAAAGTACATTTTTATAAGAAATTAACGTTAGAATATTTGAAAATATACCAAATTCAATAATTAATTAGACATATTTGATTCCAGGTATCAACAAGTCATCACTATGCGGAATATTTAAAAAACATCGTATGCATAAATTTCCTTTTAATTGCGTGAAGCGTTCAAACATTTTTTTCAATTCCTACTATTATTTCACACTCTCCCTATATATATATATATATATATATATAGGTATATAGGTATATATAGAACAAGATATATATATCTTGTTCAAATTTTCAATCGTTAATAAAATACTTATTATTCATCCTATCAAGTTGGAATAATTCTTTTTTAAACTTGTACTGGATGACAATTGATGTTAATACAGTTTTTTTTTTCAAATATTAATTCATTAATTAAATTTTAATTAATTAATTATAGTTTTACATGGGAGACAAAATGGCGGCCATTGGTTATTGAAGCATTTAATGCATCTTCATATCTATAAGGGGTTTACCATAGGTTATACACTATTCTGTAGCCAAATACCACCAAGTTTGTCCCCAACTTGGCGATATACCGCCAAATTTGGCGACCAAAATGAGTCGCCAAAAGTGACGCCAACTTGGCGATATCTCTAATATTTCGCCAAAGTCCCACAGACTTCCATTGTAAACCTACTTGTTTATAGAAAATCAAAAAATTGAGATATTTTAATGCAAAAAAAACTAATATTAGCTTAAGGGATTATCTTAAATTTTTCTTCGATGACCTAAGTAGGAATTGACTTTAAAAACAAAATTTTTATCTTACTTGTTTTCTATTTGATTATGCGAAAATTTTAAAAGGGATAATCTGTGATTATTTAACGCTTTTTAAGTTTATAATAAATTCTCTAATTACTATAACAATATTTCTCCTTAGAATATTTTTAAATGGAAATCCTTAATTATCATCTTATTAAAGATTCAATTATGAATGGCTATTGAAATGCTGTAATTCTATTGAAATTTAGAATATAATAAGTAGTTATAACATCTTAGGATGGATGGATATGATAAGTAATTTTAATTACTTGTTGAATAAGTACTTCTGAAAAAAAATATTTACCTTCTTTAATAAATGAATTATAAAAAACTAAAATAACTACAATTTTGTTTTAAAAATAATTAATATATTTCTTTTGTTAAATATGCACCTTTTGAAATGCCTATTTATAAATCAATAAATGTTTATAAAGAACGCAGTATCTTGGGAGTTTTATGAAAAATCGAAGATAAAGTACTGTTATCATTCGAGTATTCATTTTCAATAAGAAATTCACTGAAGTAAAAAGTCAAATATATTCCACTGAATAGCAGCTAAATAATAAGCACGAATATAAATATATGCTATAAATTTTCGGTCATGTACTTTTGAAAGGATGAATTGTTTATGGAAATTGTCTGTGTAATATACATTTGCGTATGTGATAAAAATAGTATAGATAGCTAAGTGATTTATTAACTTAGAATAATTAGTTATTAAAACGTATTTAATAAATTAGACAGTGGGGAGAAAACTTCCGGAAATTGATTTGAAAATGCTTCATTTAATTTTGCTCACAATAAGGAATTTACGTATGTTAACAATAAGTTTAGAATAACTAAGTTTAGAATAGTTAACTTTCATATGTCATCTTCTAACTGGTCTTCTGGCCATAGTAATTGTCTAACAAATGAGATTTCAATTTTTTTTATTTTTTTTATTCATTTTGTGATGAGGGAACGTAATTCTTAAAAGAAATTTTTATATAAATAAAATTGCATTACTTTGTTTGTGCGTTTATCTTATGTAAAGTTAATATGTAATAATTGTTATCTATTCATTTCAGCGAAAAAAAATAGGTTTTGGGTTTTGGTATGCGTCATTGGCCAGGTATCACTTTTGAAAGCAATTATTTGTTGAAAACATTAATTTTCTTTGAAAGGAACATAATTATATATATATATATATATATTAAGTAGAATACTTTTTTTATTAACGTATTTATTTTATTTCAATATTTCACCCTTCTTTTAAGAAATTACAATAAAAGAAAAAAATAAATTAATTAATTTTACGTTAGAAGGTTAAAAAAAAATAAAGTGATACTTTTTGTAATACTTTTTTGATACTTTTAAGAATGCAAAACTTGAGCTGCTTTAGTCGGTTTTACATTTCAGAATGACACAAAGCAGGGAAACAAATATTTGACGAAATTTGTAACTGCTGATATTTGATGACTATTTCGAATAAATATGAGTGTGCACAAGTTTATTATTTTCTTCTGGATCATATATTTGATTATACACAATCCCATATAATCTGTGTGCTATTCTATGTTTAAATACACGCTTTGTATTTCGCATTATATTTTAAAATATGAATTTTGGCATTGTAAGATTGTTTTAGTAAGACACATGAAAATCTCACTATTTTCAACGAAAGTTGTAAAATAACAAAAACATGTGGAAAATAATAAATTTTAAATGTCTTAAGAAATGGCTAATGACTACGACTATTGTAATTAATAACAATGCAGAAAATAACATATTTTTTATATCAAATAAACCTTAGAATATTTGAAAATATACCGAATTCAGTAGTTAATTGGATGTATTTGATCCCAAGTAGCAGCATATAATCATTTTGCGGAAAATTTAAAAAAGAGATACGTATACGTTTCCTTTTAATTGCGTGAAGTATCCAAACATTTTTTTTCTATTTATTTACGAGACAGTTTTAAAATGAAATCCTGTGATTATTTAACGCTTTTTAAGTTTATATTAAATTCTCTAATGATTATAACAACATTTCTCCTTAGAATATTTTTAAATGGAAATCCTTAATTATCATCTCATTAAAGATTCAATTATGAATGGCTATCGAAATATGTTAATTCTTTTAAAATTAAGACTAGAATAAAAAAAATTAACATCTTAAGATGGAGGATAGGATAAGTAATTTTAACTACTTGTTGAATAAATACTACAGAAAAAATTATTTACGTTCCTTTGATAAATGAATTCTAAAAAATCGAATAGTAAGTAGATAGAAGAATTCTAAAATGTTGTTTTAAAGAGCATTTAAATATAAATAACATGTTTCTGTTTTTAAATATGCAAGTTTTGCATGTTTATATATAAATCAGTAACATTTATAAAGAAAGCACTCCCTTATTATTTATTAAAGAAGGTTTTTCTTGTGAACCCTTGAAGTTTCTGAACGATAAATATACCTTTTTTTGTTCTGTTAAGTATGTTTTTTTTTTGTTGTTTTTTTTTTGTTTTTTTTAAGCACAGGACAATCACTCTAGTGTATCGGTCTTCCTGACAAAATGTAGAACGCACATATGTGATTATGAGGTTCTTTATGTATCTGCAAGGCGTTATTTGTAGTTGCATCTTAAAAGTAAGGAACACACTTGTGACCGATTGAGCCGAAATAGTTAATAAGATAATCGTGTTGTCTGTGATAAAATATGTTAATATACATTTAAGGCAATTTGACACTTATGGGGACACAAATCCTTTAAAATTTTCAAAAAATCGATTTTTTTGGTCTTTAATTCATTTGACAGCTAATGTTTTTCTGAAAAATTTGCCACAAACCGCATCAAATTATTAGTACAGTTGCGCTCGATGTAGTAAAAGAGAAACGTAAATTAGCTTTGGTCTATTTGAAGCGAAACATATTTATGTTTAAATTGATTTTCTCAAAATCAGTATCAATATCAATATCAGCGCTTGATAACTCCAAATGTATTAATGTTTCAAAACTTTATAAATATCTTTACTAGATCATTTTCTTCAAATTGAAATAAAATCTAAGAAATTCAACAAAAATTATCGAATGTATGGGTATTCGAGTGGCAAAAATTATCAACATTTTCATATTTCTATTTATAAAATAAAGAAACTTTAGAAATTTTGTGTTTATTCATTAGATTATAGTTCATTTTATTTTTCTAATATTCTTAAATTTATATTAAAAAATCTAGAGGCTACAGATATTTTTAAATCGACGCACAAGGTATGTACAATCGTGGAAAAAAAGTAACTCCTCAACAAATTATCATAGACAAACGTTACTGGTATCGAATGATTGGAAATAAGATCTACTTTTAAATTATGTATGTAAAATTTGCTTAGGGGACCATCTACATATTAAAACGTATCCAAATTTCTTTTTTTTTCAATGGCAATAACCAATTTTAACGTGATATTTCAAATTTTCGGTTCAATCTATGCCTAGGCACCAAATTTCAAGTCATTTAATTAATATGTTTTTGAATTATAAACATCCAAAATTTAGTACTTCTAATGTTAAATTGCATTTTCATATTTTTATTTATACTTCCTGAAATTATGCTCATAATGTGCTAATTTTTTGTGTACCAATAATACTAATATACCCAAAGATAAATACGTTGAATTTGCAATTTTTTATAATTTTATGATATGAATTATGAATTATGAAATTGATATTCGAAAAAATTATGAATTGCAACCTACAATTTTTTTCTTGGACTTAGATTTATTAAGTCCGGCTTCATGGAAATCCAAAATTTCATATTTTTCTTTCAAGTAGTTTTCAAATTATGCTTAAAAAACGGGTAAATGGTGGCTTAAGGGGCCGCCTATGATAGAAGTGACTAGATATTTTGAAATTTCTTACGCTATCCTGTAATCGAGCAGACTTCCTTGACTGCTTGAGTGACGCTTAAGGTGCCTTAATGAATAAGGAGGCTCTCTCTTGGATACAGCTCTTAAAATACGCTCGTTTTAAAATAATTAATTTCCCGGAAACTTATAGTACTAATTGCATAAAAATTTGTTTTTACGCTAATTAAAGAGTGTAGAATTAATTTATTCTGTCAGAATTGTGTACTGCTATTGAAAAAAAAAAAACAAAGTTATGGTTCGTTTTAATATGTAAATGGCCCTCTAAGTAAATTTTATATACATCGTTTAAAAGTAGACTTTATTTCCAATCATTTGGTATCAGTAACGTTCTTCTACGGTAATTTTTTGAGGAGTTATTAGGGGATGTTTACTTTTTTTTCTTTTCCACGACTGTACATTAGGGTGGAGTGAAAAATGCAAAAACATTTTTTTTTTAATTTTAACATTTCCTGACTCAACAAATGGTGCTGTTTGGCTAAAAAGACTCTGTAAAAAAATTCCAGCGCAATCACTCATCATCTTCAGGCCAAAGAAAGGAATTTTAACTCAAAAATTAAAAAAAATCAATTTCTTTTATTTAATTTTAATGTTTACATTAGCTTTATTTTCTAACTTAAAAACAGTTCTAAATATGAAAAAGAAACCGAAAGACATTTTACTTTAATCAGTCTTCAATTTTGGATTTCACATGAGTGCCAAAAAAATTTAACTTTGGTGTCAAACTTTGGAAATTTCTTTCGTTACTTGATTGCACTGCGAATGCATCCATTCCTGCCTTTTTCTGCACGTGTTACCAATGATGCTTATGTTTCTAGTCGTACATCACTCTCTACTGCTTGAGAAGGACAAGGGAGCTTTTCTATTTCAAATTATAAACCGTTTCTGATCATACTTGCTATGTCTTCGTCAGTGAGGTTCATGGTAGCTGGTGGTTCCAAAGGATTGCCCCAGTGAATCATCTCAAAATATTCCTTTGCTTCGAAATCTAAATTTGTAAGGTGAAATGACGTATTCTCCCTTCCAGTCAGTTTTTCTTGCTTTCAGTATTTTTCGGAGCCCTATTTTTCGAATATTCGATCGTTCTTCTAACAGTATTGCCAACAGACTACTTTTAGAGTGAGCAAAATAAGAGTTCCTCTGAATAATTTCGGGAACGATTGACTTAAAACCTTCTGGCTAGAATGAGCTTTTTTTTATCATTCTCCATGACGTGCTCCATGAGTAGCTCCTGGGATTTTCTTTATTTCATACCAGGATGGAATGTAAACTTTCATGACATATTCTACTAGCAGCTTAAAGTTTTCTGTTGGTTCGGCAGTCGACACATACAGGGGCAGGATTTTGTTGGTTGTATTGAGCCATTTTGAATGAGACATCGTTCTGGGACTTCTGTTTGCTATATCTGGAAGGAATTAGCCCGGGGATAGTGCCTAAGAAATATCGAAAAGCTATTTTTTGTCTGCACTAAGACCTTTTTTATGAAATTTACGCAGAGCAACTAAAATTGAAACAAAAGTTTTCACAGCAAGAATTTCGCACGTTTCCAGAGATTTTCCTATTGTTCCGTAAAACTGGTGTTGCCCAAATACAATTCCATCAATCTTGCCATTTTTTGTCCCAGCATTGACTTTCGTTCCATCACAGCCAACGGCAACCTGTTCCGAAAGTGTAATCGACGTTCTCGCCTCAGCTTAATCCATTCAATAACTTTGGATGGAATATATTTTGATACAATCCCTATATCACGAAGCATAGATGATGCAATGATAGCATCTGATCTACACGATACTGTCATTCTATCATAAGAAACGGCTAGATTTGGCAGTGATATTATCATTTGGCTTGTCTTGCAGGTTGAGGGAGTATCATACATATCAGATTTCTGACATTTGATTTCATGATAAACGCAATCGTCTTCATCTTCAGAGTTATCTTCCAATTCTCAATCAGATCCTAAAACGGCGTTTTCTTCTAAATCCGTAATATTTTTATAAACATTGTTATATATATTATATTTTATAAGCATTATAGCAGTTCCTCTGCTTTAGACTCCTGATTTTTCCTTCTACATTGCATATCTCTAACACTTTTCAATTTTTTAGTTGCAGAAATGTTAATTGATCCTGTGTTTCTCTGATACTGTTTACTTGCTAAAAAACTTCGGTCCATGTTCATTTTTTATCCATAGGAATTGCTTCATTATATCAACATACGTGGGTAACAAATGTATCTTTCAATTGTAGTGGAGATCCAAAAACACTACAAAAAGTTTTATTTTCAGTTGAGGTCATGTTTAAATTAAATTCCGTATTGTTTTGTCCAAAAAAAAAATAAAAATAATGTCTACATATTAGTGGTTGAAATAAAGAAAAGCATCAAACAAAGACATCTTTCGCAAAAAAGAATCATTCCACATAATAAAAGTCACTTGTCAGTCACAGTTTTTAGATTACAATACGTACTGCCATCTATTAGATTTTGAACTTTAATTTCCTATTTATGAATGAAATGCTCTTTCTAGCTCTAACATCTGACAATAAAGTTTTTATAAAGCCATTTATTAATGAAAACATAATTAATATTAATTTATAAATTAATTAATTTTCCAATTAATTATTATTTTTTGTTAAAAATGCATTAAAAACATTTTAAAAAGGCTATACAAATGTTCACTTGAGGTGTGGATCTCAAGGTGTCAATATTTTGAGCTGAAATTTGGTGATAATTTGTTTCAGTCACTTTAGCACCATATAATGACTCAGGCAATATTAATTTCGAGGAAAAGTTTTTTCGCTCCACCCTACTGTACATCAGCATTATTTTTTTTTAAATCATACATTAAGAAATAATTATTATTTATTAATTATACAGTATTTGATGCAAATTAGATATTATATTGCATAGCGAAAATATTATAGTATTAACAAAATTAAATTGGGGTGGTTAGTGTAAAAATGGATGCATGGGGCGCCACTTTAAATATTTATCTCCGAAAACAAACTTTCCATGTGGTTAAAGGATGTGTACACCCTTAATAATCTTTAAAACATTTTTTTCACATATTTTTGTATTGCAATAACACAGTGTCACTCATAAAATGAAATAATATCACAATTATTTCTCTTAATTTCGCGAATTGGCAAACGGCCTGTAGCCATTCTGCGATCTAGCCAACCAATTCCTCAATCAGCAATCATTTAAAGGAGAAATTGGCCAATTCCTCCACTTGCCCATTTCGGGTAACTCATATACAATTTTCTTAGTCATATAACAACGCAGAAATACATCTATTTACAATTACATGCATACGCAGTTTTGCAGGTATTTAAATAGAGCTTTTATTCAGAAGATTATTACTATTTTTATTATGTTTGCTTCAGATATGGTTAAAAAAAGGATTTATTCAAAGGAGTCACTTAACATGGCACGTCACTGTACCTTAATTTCGTAGAAAAAGGTCAATTCTAAAACTTCAATAACGACAGCAATATAAAGTAATTTTGAATGCAGGAAATATTTTTGTATGAAACGTAAAATTCTGTTACAAATTGTTTTAAATTTCTGTTAGTTTAGCTCTTTTGTTATATAAAACAATTCGAGTCAGAGTAAGAAATATTCAATACATAACACATAATATATTTTAATTTTAAATTACAAAATAATTTAAGTAACAAAGGAGATAATCAATGACAAATAATGTATAAGTGATTAATGGAAGTTTACATTCGTGCAATACCATTGAGGCAAGTTTCAAAATGTAATTAGTTCAAGTCATTGCTATAGGTAATATCTGCATCAGAGATAGCTTAATGAAACATTAAACTGTACATACAAGAGTTTCCTGTGAAGTCGTTATTTTAAAATCAATCAGGTGATATTATGCAGTAAAATAAATATAAAACTTAATTAAATTATTTCGTTTAATGTAACTAAAATATTTAAAATTCAACGTTTCTACTTCTCTGTTATTTACTAATTTAATTGTTTTTAAAGGAAGCGTGCATTACTGAAAGCAGCTGGTTTAAAAATTCGAGATTCGATAACGCAAAATTTTATTTTAGTAACCTAGATAATGTCTTAAATATAGAAATATTTGTAACATATGATTTATCTCATAGAATCGGAAATACATTACGTTTTTTATTAAACAATTTTTTTGAATTGCTATTCTTAATATAATTAAAAAAAAATCAATAAACGAGTTTCCAACAAAGCGCTAAATGTTGCTGTTTTGAATATTTTGCAATTACACCATAAGAAAGTTCTCATTTGACATAGAATAATGTCTGTTTTTAATACATTTAAGATAATAGTTAATTGAACATTTACATAAACTTTGATCCTCATATTAAGTATTTTCCCATCATTTTCCTGTTTGCAACTAGACACACGCTTTTATTTTGAATTATATTGGTAGAGTTCTGCAAATTTCATAAATACACAGTGTATAAAGCGTATATGTTGAACAGTTGTTTAAATTGTGATCGAATGTAGCTATGTTTATCAAAGTGATGGCAACAGAAATGAAAAAAGTGTTAAGGTTACACAATGACACATCTTCACTGCCCACCGAGGTGAAGTGCAGAGATTATTAGTCGTATATCTAAAAGCATTGGAGATACAATTTACTTCTGTTTTGATATAAAAAAAGATGAACGTCTTCCTTATAGTAAATAAATTCTATAATTACACTGTAAAAAAAAATCTGTAGTTCTACAGATGTAAAGTTACATGCTTGCTAAACTTTCACCTGTAACTGTACGAAAAAAACTGCAAATCTACAAAACTAGTTTTTGTAAAGCTACAAAAATCTGTAACTTTACAAATGAATCTGCTAAAATTTCAGTAATCTTACTAAACTTTTATTTGTAACCCTGGCTGCAGTTACGTGAAAAGTTCTCAGAATCCCAGTTTCCAAAAAAATTCTTAGTAACCTTACAGATTCTTTGATTTTCGGCGCAAAAGTGTGTCTGTTACATGAAATTTTGTTGTTGCCGTTACATGAAAAGTTCTAGGAATCCCAGTTTCCTAGAAAAACTTTAGTAACGTCACAGATTTTTTTTTACAGTGTACTGAACAGAAAATATGCATGAAAACTTTTATCCCGCCAAGCCCATTTCCTTCAACTCGCCGAGGGCGAGAATTCTCCCTCATTGCATATGGCTAAGCAGTGTCGAACAATATATTATATACTAAATCTATCTCCATTAGAGATTTTTGATGGAGCAAATTCTATCAAAAACCGTTTATTATAACTTTTTTTAAAAAGGCTATTTTTTTTTATAATTGAGTTATCAGATTACAGAATTTTCCCCAAAACGGTATGGCTGCGCAGCGTAGAAGGATATGTTGTATACTGAAACCTTCCCTCGATAATTATCTAATTTTAACAGTCCAAGTTCCATCGAAATACATTCAGCAGAATCTTTTATAAAGGCTCATTTTTCCTTATCAGGTTCATCTCATTAAGGAACTTTAAACCATAATTCGATACAAAGCAACGTAGAACGATGTGTTATGTACTAAAACCTTCCCCGAAAAATTACCTATCTAACATTGCAAGTTCAGAAGAACTCGAGTTATAAGACGCCGGAGCAAAATGTCCCTTTCAATTAAATACATATATAAATATATGTTATATATAAGTAGAATAAGATTATTCCAAAAAGGACATTGTCTACTTGAAAAATCTCCAATATTGTGAATGTCACTCAGACCGATGCTACGCTTATGCATTTTTGGCTTAAAATTAAATAGTTTGGTGATAAAAGGGAATCGTAAATAAACACCCAATAGATAGACTCTCAAGTACCGTCATTTTCATAATTACATCTGCTAGTTTCTTCTGCAAACCACATGATGGACGAGTTAGATAAAAATAAAAAGTAAGTTAAAAAAAAATGTCACTCAGATATTATCTTATAAAATTTTCTGATGCATTTTTCTTAACCTAACGCAAGAAATAAATATCCAAAAACAGTTTAAAACTGCAATCTTTCATATTGAATAAATGCTTTACGCATTACGAACATTCCCTTTCTTGTTTAAATTAAATATTTTCGATTTTACCACTCGTCAAAACATTTTTTTCCATTTTCTATTTTTTTCTTGTAAATATATTAGTAACAGCTTTTTTCTGAGATGTACTACAGCCTTTTCAAATCATTTATCTATTAAATTTATAACCAATAAAATAATGGTAACCCTTTCGCCGAAAATAACTGAACTTTCCGTCATAAATCTATAACTAATCTACGTAGAACATGTTATATAAAAATTTAGATGTTTATTTTATTTGGGGGGGGGGGGGGGTTGCGGATTAATCAGATTTCACCGTTATAATAAACAATATTCCGCCTTACGAACATTGGTAAATAAAAACACTGTCGCGTATTTTTTGCGTTTGTAATCTTCAGTAATGTTTTTTAAAGTGAAATATTAATTAGTAATACTTCTTAAGTTTGTAACAACAACAACAACACAAAAAAACATGAGCTCGTGCATTTATTTATATTTTTTTTTACACAGAGAGAGAGTTTAAAGTATGAAGTTTCCATTTTATGAATTTAATTAAAAATAAAACAGAAAAATCTCCGCATTTTTATTTTTTCAATCGACATTTTCCTTTTATTTACAGTTTTTTACACATAAAAATTCGTATTTTCCTCAACGAAACGGATTGAAATACGATACATATAAATAAACCATACATTTTTTTTTCAGTTATCCTAAAAATTTAAACAATATATGATTTTTACAAATTTACTTTTTTAAAATTTTGAATGTATGAATATTTTTTTTTATCTCGTAGTCTTCCATTTACAGTTAGAATAACAACATGTATTTATTATTATTATTAGTAGTAGTATAAAGGTAATGGAAGAATAACGCCCTGTTTTTTTCTTTTTTTATTATAAAGGTAATGGAAAAAATAAAAACGCATGATTTAAATTTATGTACCGTAGAAAAACAGAAATTTATTTGTGTTAAAAATTGTAAATAAAAAGAAACTGTTGTAGATTGAGCAAACACAAACTGTATTTTCTTTTCCTTATCATTAAATCTGAAGAATTTCAAAATTAAAATTCTCTCTCTGTAAACAAATGAATGCGTAAAAATGTGCTTTTATTTATATTTATATTTATTTATTATATGTATTTGATCTATCGAAAATTTTAAAGTTCCATTTACCGAATGCTTTTCAGTTTTAAAATATTCTTTTTTTCGTCTTATGTAAAAATTGTCTTTCAGCGGACTTAAAAAAACTTTCCGTTTCCGCGTTAGGCAGATTCCGGCTTATGGAGCACGTATTAATGTTATTTTCAATAGATTCGCCGGGACTTGAAAGTCTTTCTTCGGTAGGCAGATTTCCGACTTACACGGAGTCTGCCTTAGACAGATTTTACAGTATTCTTATTGCCTAAAAAATTGTTATGAAATAGTGATATGTGAAACTCTTAAAGAAAAAATCAAAATAAATAAATACATTTTTATTGAAACATAAAATCAAATTTACTTTATTAACTGACTTAAAAAGGATTCGTAAACTTCCCACTAAAAGTTGATCAGAAGAAATTAAGCGCATGAATACAGTAGGCGCATTTTCGGTGAAATTCTTATAAATGGTGGAAAAATATAGTCTAATTTTCCATGCTTATTATACAACGAATGAGAATCTTCCTGGAAACAAACATGGTCTTATTCGGTCAATATCATTTTCGGAGGGAAAAAAAGTGAATTAAAAAGAAAACTAGAGTTTTCCAGGTAGCAACTGTTATCTTATTCCCTTCGCATAAAACAGATTCTTATTATATATCAATTTAAAGAAAATCGCCCGGGCCATTTTCAAGTAATCGGCATTAGGAATTTGTAACATCACTTTTACTTTAAAAATCGATGTTTAGATATCAAAATATACTGCACGTAGAAAAGTAAAAATTTCAGAATATGATTAGACTGCAGATATAAGACTGTTCTAAATAAATCAGAATAATGAGAGCTATATTTGCTGAGTTATTGAAAGGCGGATTTTCGCGTTTTCTTTGAAGTCGAATTAGTTGTATATATGAGTTCCGCCATCTACGAATTCTACGATACAATACGATTTTAGGTTTAAGGCTGCATCATTGGAATACTATCGTCTTCCATGATATATATATATATATATATATATATATATATATATATATATAATTCCATTTGTATTACATATATACATGTATATATCTGTGTGTTCGTGGTAGAATTAGAGTACCCCAAAAAGGTTGCCATCCGCTAGAAAAATCACCAATATTGTGAAGGTCGTTCAAACCAATGGTACGCTTATGCCTTTTTGGGTTAAAATCATATTGTTTGGCGATAAAATAACTTTCGTAAATAAACATACAACATGTAACTCAGAAGCAGCATTATTTTTATACATCTGTTGTTATAATTACATTTACATCTGATGTTATAATTACATCTAATTTCTTCTGCAAGCCTAATGATTTATGCGTTTGATAAAAATAAAAAGTAAATAATAATAATTTAAAAAAAAATCAAAAACAAAAACAAAATTTTCCCTCTAATTTTTATTTATCTGATATTTATTAATATAACTTCAATTTTAATTAATAATTTTCTGGCGCGTTTTTCTTAACATATCGCAATACATAAATCGCCAAATGTTGTTTAATATTCCAATCTTTCATATTGAATAAATGTTTACGCATTACGAATATTCCCTTTCTTGCTTAAATTAAATATTTTCGTTTTGCAATATTTACACTCGTCAAAACTGTTTTTCATTTTCTCTCTCTTTTTTTAAAAAAATTAAATTAGCAACCGTTTTTTCCGAGATGTACAGACTTTTCAATCCATTTATCAACGAAAATATTAATAAAATAATGTTAACCTTTTCGCCAAAAAATAACAGGAGTTTCCCTCATACTTCTATAACTAATCTACGTAAAACACTGTGTTATAGCTTAAAACTTTCACTGAAACGATATCTATCTAACAGTGCGAGTTTCGTCAAAATCCATGCTGTAGAACTTGAAATATAAAGGTTCGGAACGAAATTTCCGTTTGTATTTTATATATATCAGTAGAAGTACAATTAAATACTGTAGGAGGTAAAGTCCTCACCAAATGAGACAGGTTGTATATTGTTAAAAACGGTTATTTTAGAATATGTACTGCTATTACTGATGTGTTCTATATCATACCAGGTATTAATAGAAATATTTTCAGTCGCTGGATGCAACATTTTCACATTTTTGTTTTCCACATTAAAATCTCCCTTCGCCTGTCATAAATCTAAAATTGGAATTGTTAACTCAATAATCCTTTAGGCTGTATATGGGCTTAAAATTGGTATTTTAATTATTAAAATTTATAAATCTTGTTAAAATTACTTAGTTATATATATATATATATATATATATATATATATATAATTTATTACGTAAAAAAATCAAATTGTTTTTGTGTACTTATAATTTTCTCTCATTTAATAATTTATTTTCGAAATTTTAATAATATGTTATATGAATACCAACTTTTCTTTGAATTTACTAATTACGTCTCTCATTAATGTGTGGAATAAAGGAAATGTGCCGTTTCTTTTTTTCGTTAATTGAAAGAGCAGAATATGTTAGGTATTTCCTCTCAGCTATTTTTTAATACGAGAAAAAACTAAATAATCTTAATTTTTTAGCTGAATAAATTTTGGAAAAAATGGTATTTTAATATTTCTTCCATCATTCCCTAATGTATTTGACTGATGAAGTATAATTAGGATGAGCGAAGCGAATGCTCTACTAAGCTACGCAAATTACATTTTGTCGTACACTTTACGAAATAAAAAACTATTCAGTATTTTGACTTGAAATGAAACAAAAATAAATTATGAACTGTAGATTTGCACAATATATATATATATATTTTGCAGAATAACCTTAAAAAAACTATTATTTTAGTTAATTTATTTTACATGCTTATCCATTATGGGCGCAATTTTTTAAATAAAAAATTAAACACGTATATTTTCAGAAGAAAAAATAAATCATGGAGTTAGTCATTATAGATAGAAACATGATTAATTAAATAGATTCACGACTTTTTTAATGAAATTTTAAAAATATCCTTTTTATAAAAATTATAGCATATTTTTAATGAATTAAAATTTGTGAAAATTCAGTTATTTATATTCAATAATAAAAGTATTTTTCAGTATTAAGAATTCAAATACATAATTTATTCTTATTATGTGAAAACATTTATTCAGACGATACTTATGCATTTTAAAACAGTTATATTAGGATTTTTTGTAAGGTGGCAACAAAAGAATTCTAAACATATGAGAGTGATTGTTAAATTCGTTATATCATAAACTACCTGTTTAACCCGTTCTATGCACGGGAGTTCATGAATTTAATTCTAAAACTATATTTAAAAATAGTATTCGATTTAGTCAAATATTTAACTACAACTGTCCCTTTTTTTTATGAAATTAAATTTATGATGTTACTAAGCAGCAGATGATAAAAACGATATATTTGGAATAAGGGATTAAAAAATGTTGTTGATGTTTGTGATAAAATGTGTTTTTTTATTTTTAAAAAATTGTAATAATTAAGCGCAATTAAATAATCTCTAATCATTTGAATGTGAGGTAAAAGAATTATCGCAATACACGCTAAAGTTTCTTATTATTGCAGCGTGGCGTACGTAATATGTATACCTCTAATTATTTTTCTGTAGTTAAAAGAATTATCGTAATACCCACTACAGCTTTTTAATATTGCTGCGTGGCGTATGTAATATGCAATGGGTCTAGTAATAGAAAGGTAATTGTTGTGGTAAGAATTTTACTGTGAATTTTTAATTGTTAGAAGCTGCTATACCGAAAAATGTTTAAACTTGATAGGAAATTGCTGAAAGTTTGGTGGTTTTTCATTAATCAAAATTAAAACATAAATTGTTTTGATTCCGGATTGCTTTAGTTGCCTCGGCCGTGTTTTAATACACATGCATATAATATTTCACAATTCCGGCTTCCAAACTGTGGATTTGTATACCATTACAGACAGACAGGCAGGCAAATTTTCATTTTTATATATTAGATAAAAAATTCCGGGGCAATTCTTAGTCAAATTATTTGAATTTCCATTTCTAAAATTAAAATGCGTCAAAACATAAAATAAAGTTTTTGCTTAATAAAGATACAAAAATATTGTAAAAAAATATTGTTACTTTCAAATATTTATCTTATTACTAGAGGACTCTGCCCACTGGAAGCTACGCTCGCCAACCACCTTTCAGATATCACAGAATCTAAAAGCACGCTAATCTAATTGGTTAAAGATGAGAGAAGATTGAATTATAATGAAAAAAAAAACTGTATCGATCACCCTGTAAACGGGTTTTCATTCATTTCCCTTTGATTGCGAAAATTTAAGGTCGAATCAGTTGCTCTTAAAACATCCAATGATTGTTTTCATGTTTGATTAAAGAAGATCAGTTAAACATTTGAAAAGAAGCTGAAATAAAGTGAATTAAGTAAACAGAGTCATTGTCTCCCGATATTTTTAACAGCGTTATAATACGATTGACATAATACTATGTACTACAATTACTACAATTTACTGATTTAACCCCTTCAAGAGCGGTGGTTGTTTTTTGGACCACTTAATTTTAATTCTTAAATGAGACATTAAAACCAGAATACAGAATGAAAATTTTCCTTTAATTAAGTAAGTGATCACAAGTATATTCGTATTTCGAAATAAATTTGTTTGTAAATTCTGGTGCCATTCACTGATTTCAGCATTTTACGAAAAGAAGTACATAGTCCCTGAAAGGGTTAATCGCATATTAATGTATTTATTATTTTAGAATTTCTTTTCTTGTTTAATATTTACGTGTAAATGCAATTTTGAAGACATGATTTTCAATATTTTCCTGCTTTTAACACGTACTCATTCAATAGTAATTTTAAAGTTTTTTCTGTTTTTAATAGTGACGTGTAAATTAATCTTTAAAGGAAATTTTATTCTTTAGGAAATATTATTCTTTTCGCTGTTTTTAGAATTGAAAACAATCTCTATAATAATAGCTTAAGTCATGTGACTATCATCAAGAGTTCCGGCGAATCCCTTCGCTTTTTATATTCCAGGCGGACATTTTGGTACTTTAATGTTAACCAGCCACAGGTGATAAGTCGCCAAATATTATTTTATCACTATCATTTCACCTATGTTATAATAGTCCAAGTCATGTAACTGCCATAAATAATTATGGACTGATCCCTTTGCTTTTCATATGAAAGATTTTGATTAAAGATTCAAAATTAATTTTTCGAATAAAACTACATAAAATTTGAAATGATCGCAACGAATTCTTAGTGCTTTTATGTTAGCCAGGTGCAAATCTCGCCAATAGCTTCTTTTTTTTAACCCGCCAGTTTGCATTTTCTTTTCTTTTTTGGTAAATTAGTGGTAAATTATAACGGTACTACATGGTTAACCCGTCGACCAAAAATCTATCGCCAAACTATAAGATTAAATGCCGATAATGGTTGATTGTAAAAAGTCACATTCACTTGACATTAAGGAAGTTACACGTGTTTACGCCATCAAGTGATTTTTATTTCGACGTTTTATTTGTATTTTTATTAGTGTTATACTAATTTATTTGTTCTTTCGTTATTTAAAATAAATATTACGTCAATTTGTATAATTTGGCGAATGGTTTGGCGATTTATATAATTTGGCAAAATTGGTCGACGGGATAACTAAGTATTACGACTAAAAGTTGCTTTGAAGTTTAAATTAAACGTCATGATTTGTTGCATAATTTAATACTAGCCGCCCTTGGCGACCAATTTGGTCTCCCTTAAATGTATGCTAAGCTTTGTATCATGTTGCTTTTATTCCTATTTTAATTTACTGTCTCAGTCCTTTACCAAATCGGAAAATTCTGTTAGAGAAATCGAGAACTCTGTGTTTGTATGTTAGCTGAGCGCAGATGATAAATAGCCAAACAATGTTCTCGTAGCATTTTTTTGATATTTCATTAAAAATATAAACGTTTCACTCATTTTAAACTGAAACATTTAAAATTCATGATTTTCCATTATTTCATTAAAGAAAAAATAATAAAAAGAGAAAAATAACAGAAAAAGAAAAATAATACCTTAAACCATGACATTTAATTTCAACATCAAAGCATTGTTTTAATTTACCACGCGAGAAATAAAAGAGGCTAACTGGAGTCTTAAAAAATGCTATTGGTGAAATTTGCTCCCGGCTAACATAAAAGTACCGAGAATTCTTTGCGATCACAGCAAATTTTGTGTAGTTTTGCTCGAAAAAATAATTTTGATTAAAAATAGCCACCTTGCATATGAAAGGCGAATGGGTCAGCCCGTAATTGTTTATGACAGTCACATGACTTGGACTATTATAATATAGATGAAATGTTGGCGATGGGACAATATTTTGCGATTTGTCCCCTGCGCCCGACTAACATTAAAGTACCAAAATGACCGATTTGCATAAAAAGGTGAAGCGGTCAAACCGGAACTGTTGATGACTGACATATTATTTAGGGTATTACTGTAGTGATTTGGCACAGATTTTTACGACAATTTGGCGAAAACCTCGTTTTCGAAAACCTATTGTCTATTATTTTTAAAATGAAATAACAATAAATTTAAAAAAAAGTTTAATTAATAGCTATAGAACAAAACAATTTATAACTTTTTTTAAATAAATGTAAATAAAAAATTATTAATAAGTAAAACAATAACCGGGTTTCAATGCCAGGCAAAACAACGCCATTTTGGCGCCAATTAGGTGCCCCGGTGCGTATATGACATCTCTGCCTAATATTTTTCTTTTCATTTCATTAAAAAAAAGTGAAAGCCATTAATTTTAAATGTTTCAGTTTTAAATGAAAATTTTGTATTTTAAATAAAATGATAATGAAAAAAATATAAACCGACGGGAGAAATGTTTGGCGATAAAAATTCCAAGTTCTTAATTTCACTATCAGAATCTTCTGATTTAACGAAAGATTGTTCAAGTAAACTGAATTATGAAAAAAAGTAACATGCTGCTTTTCTTAGCATACATTTAAGGAAAGCCAAACTGGTCGCCAAATTAGTTTAAAAGAATAACCTTTTATAAAACATGAAAAGTATATGTTATGATTAAAACACGAGTTCCCATCGTTAGAGAAAAGTGTTTAAAATTAGTAAAAAATTAATATCTCGAGAATTTAAAATTTCTAATACCAGTTTTGAGATCTACAGATCAATACGGATTTTTGGTGTTAATTCCATTGCATAATATTCCATATTTTAGGAGAAATCACCGTGAAACATAATCAGTTGTTTATTCAGTCGTTTCATAAAGTCGTTTTATCAATTCGTTTCATAAAGTCGTTTTATCGTTTCATTAGGATTTTATGTATATAGGGTAGAAATAACGCTTCGCGAATCCAAACAAAGCAGCGCTTTTGCTAGTTATGTATATTTTTTAAATGTTTCATTTTCGATTTTTTCAATATTATCGAAGTATCCCCCAAAAATACAAAGTCAAAGAAAACTTTTCTTTAAAGTTATAAGGAAATAAATAAATAATATATATATTTTAATTATTGAGCAGCATCAGTAATATATTGAACAGTATATTTTAATAATAGGTTTGTTTTGCAACATACAATACAGTAGTTTAACTTAAATATTTTGAGTCTGAATAATCAAATTTCACAATATATCTTGCATGTTTTTGAAGAATTTCTGAAATTCCGTAGGATATAACATCAAATAATGTGTATGATCATAACGATGCAGTGTAAAGACATTAATTGTAGTGTATTGTTCTTTTAGTTCTCCCCCATTCTTCGTTGTTTTTAAAATTCTTTTTATAAATTTTTATCTAACTAATTGCAAAAACTCACAATATATATATATATTTTTTATTTTCACCTATGTTTTTCATAATTATTATTTTAAAATTTTAAAGAATGTGACAATTATAAATAATAATTTTCAAATAATATTAGTAAAAAATAACTTTTAATTTTTAATAAATGTATTCAGCTAATGAAAATAATTTAAGCTTAGAAGCTTTCACGAATACAAAGCACATCACGAATACAATGTACGAACACAGGTTTCTTCAAATACGCTTAAAATAGCTATTATACTAATCCATATAAATATGAATTAATGAAATAGAGTGCCTTCTGTCTTTAGTAGAAGAGCATTTCTGTTTAAAATTAAGTTGAATTTTGCGTTTTCACCGGTTTTCAGAAAATTGTAGTCCGTGTAAAATCTTCATCATAGAGTAAGCCATTATAACTGAAGGCGCAACATGGCTTTCTCTTCCAATTGGCATATAACAAAGTTAAATGTTTCATTTGGCGAGAAAAAGAAGATTAAAATCTACTAATTGCGATAGTTTCAAAACCCTCCCTTTTATTTCAGCCATAGTCTCTATCAATTTATTCAACGACTCATGTATACTTTATGTACTTTATTATTTGCATTTTGACTTTTTTTCGAACTCGTCCGTGATGTTAATTTTTTTATTCTATCAACTAACATTATATCCTGTACCCCAAGTTGACACGAGTTTTGTTTTATAGCGCAATTTAAAAATAAATCGGGATAAAGTTGTTGTTTTTTCCTCGACATTGTAAAGAACCTAAAAGTTGTTTTATTAGCATATATATCTGATAGTTCAAGTTAGTTATCTAAGAGAAAAGCAATTACAAAAATGTGCAACTAATATTAAAAAAATAAAGAGGGCGGTATATAAACTGTTTAAAATGCGTGTTTTATTATGTATCTATAGCTAACGCAGTATTATTTTAATGTAGCTATTGTTTTTCTCTCCTGATTAGCCAAATAGCTAAAATTAATTACATGACAGTAGAAATATTGAATTAAATGCAATGTATTTTCCGAAAATTTGAGTACTCTTTGGCAATGAAAATTACGTCAATATTCACGTATGAAATTTTTATTATTTTACATATTAAAATGACTATGTCATTGCGCTTAGTAATTTTTATCAACTAAACTTTTTTAGAGCATCACACAAGGAGAGGGCCAACCATGGTAATCCCAAATTTTGGATATTTTTATATATGTTGTAGGATTGAGGCGTCTTAGTCTCAGGCTCAACGGATTTTATACAACGTTCAATAGTTCTCGAGAAACAATGTTATAACACAACTTAAATACTTTCTTTATAACGAAATCAGATTGAATAATCTCATTATAAATTAAAAATTAAAATATTGCGTATCAATCTTAATTTTAACCTAATTATTTTTTATTTGTAACTAAATACTATATAAAATACCATAAAAATGTTATTTTTTTAATCCCTTTAGAAATGTATAAAACGTATTCCTGCGTTTTGAATTATTTTACCTTCCCATTAATCTTCCTTCTGCATTTATTTTTATCTTATTTGAAAATGTTTTATTTGATCATAACTAGATGACGCTATAACAGATTTATGTAATGATCTTGGAATTTCTTTTTGTCAATAAAGACGCATTTTTTGTTACTCTCTTTAAATGGTGATAAATGTTTAATAATGGTTTAAAAATCAAAAATGCTAAATTAAAATTTAAATATGTTAACACTATAATTAATCTGCGATATTAAAATATCGTTGATTAACCACACGATATTAAATTATATTAACAAGTATAGTTATAAAAAAAAAAACAAAAAAAAATGTTTCGGTATCGAACAAGAGCCAGCGGAACAAGGAACAAATGCCGTACCATCTGAGTTACGAACAATGTAGAAATGTCATTAAAATATAAATATTTACGTTGTGTTATAATATTAGACAGCCCTGTTTCTCACGAACTAGCGTCGTATAAGATGCTTTGAACTTGAGGAAAAGGGGTGTCTGTATCCTACAACATATATTAAAATAAGTAAAACATGTTATTACCAAGCTTGGTCCTCTTTTTATTAGATTGGGTATTCAATTTTCTAACCGTAAAGTAGATTTTCATAACAAGTTCTGAAAGATAATCTCATCATTGTCCATCGCAAAGTCTATGTCATTAAAGAAGCAAATTATCCTATTCTTAGTTATTGATAGCTTCGGAAACAATGAGTCATTTGATTAAAAAGACAATAACAAGAGAAACGTTATTAAAATATTCAAGAAGGAATTAAATTCATGTTGGATACGTTAAAAAAAACTTCGAGCTTATTCTGTCGTGAGTAAACCTGAATGCTGAATTTCTGTAGTTGTTTTGAAAAAGGTATCACATTTAAGCAACACTATATGTATATGTGTCAAATGGCACCTTTTTCAATATTTGTTTTCTGCTTATTTACTCGGATTTTTTTAATGTAATTAGCATAAAAAATTTTCAGTGCTAAAAAAAGACTTGTAATTGTTTCTATCTAAAAATTGCAAATTAAAAATCATGAATCTAAATCATTTAAAAAGTGTCATTTGACGCCGGTAAAAATAGTGTTAAAGAGAATAAATATGTGCTGATTATTAAACTAATTGCAAATTATGCTTAGGGGCGATTCTTCAGGTCGCAATATATTTTATAGAAATATATTTAATAGAGACATAGATCTACACTTTTATGTAATGCTTAGAAATGGACTCGCCTTATTCAGAAACTTTATCACAACGCTCCACACAGTAGCAATACACAAAAGTCTTATCAAACATTTATTGTAAATCAAATCTGTAAAAAACATAACGCGTTTAAAGAGTAAGAGTATGATAAGATTTATTGGAACAGCTATAAATTCTTTATTATAAAAAATATCATATAATATCGTGATATTTTAAATAGTGTACATAACATCTGACTAATGATATTTTATTAAATAATATTTAAATTCTCAATAATTATAAATTTTCTCTAAAAAAAGAACATAACCATATATAGAAGTATTTTGAAATGCTCATTTCCCAAATAATTATATTGATGAGAACGGCAGACGAACAATTGACGAACGATTTATTTGGCAAACATTGCGATATATATTTATATTACAAAATATGCCAAATGTTGCCGACAGACGGCAGTGTTAGAATTTGCAAAGCGTTATGTTTAGTAACAATATTTTTACACAATTTCTTGATTCGTATAAAAGTAGGACGCATTCGCAATTAAAGTAGAAGGATACTGATGCACAAAGCCGAAATTCAAAGTTAAAGATCACTTAGAAAATTGTAACTCCAGTCACTTTTCTGAAGAGAAGTTACATTCTCGGATAATTTAAACAAAAATAAACAGACCTATAAAATAGTTGCATGAAAATACTGTAGATATTTCTAAATTTTAAATTGCTTAAGAATTTACAAATAAAAGGCGTCCTTCCAAAATACGTTTTCAGTTTGTTGCACATTTTATTGTGATAGTGGGAATTTTAAGTGTGAAAGCCTTTTCAGATTTGAGAAAGCAACATACAGCCTCCCGTGCTTCACCCTTAAATACATGCCTACGAAACGAATGATTGTCCCTAATCCTTGTGAATGTGATTGTTAAAGTCGGCCACAAGTGAAAAATATGGCGATGCATAGTGTGATTCAGCTGGCCCATGCAATTTTCTGGGCATGCAAACCACTCGATCGAAATGTTCTGATGCAATAATTTTTGCCTTAATTATGTTATTGCAAAAATCCGTCCCATGTACCGTTGCAAGGCCCTTCTAATATGCGATTTTATTCGTTGATAAGCATGTGTTGAGGAACTTTTATGTACACTGACTGGTTGAATTCTGTTTTGTAGAACGATTTATGAACTCTGATTGGTTGTATCATGTAACTCTAATGGGAATTTTTAGAAAATTCCTTCCGAATTCCGAAAGAAATTTTTTGCTAAGTATCGGCGAAATTCGAGAAATGTGAGTCGTTTTTTTCATTTGGCGTCATGCATGTGTTTTGGTATTGGTAATCTTGAAATTCAAAATTCGTCCATATGTCGAAAATGTCGCCAATATTTTACCAAGTATCTAGAAAGGACTCGCTAACTAATCTGAAAGTAAAGGTGCGGCAGAATCATAAGTGCGTAGAAGCTTAAAATATTCACCCCCCCCCCCTCCAAAAAAAAAAAAAAAAAAAAAAATATGTGATTCTTACACGAACGATAAAAAACAAAATGAGTTTAATCAAACAAAAAAGCAAGAGATTTGGAAAAACGTTTGTATCAGTCATCTACTATTTACTTCTTATTTTTTCCATGTCAAATGTAAAAGACAGCAAAGTATTAATATTGAGGTATTTATCATTTATTTATAGTATGTTCAATATTGTATCTAAAAGTTATTTCTTTATTATTTATGTTAATATTAAAGCAAGTTTTTAGAATGCGAAGTACTTTTTAATCATGAGCTATTCAACTTTAAATTGTATGTATTTAATTTTTTTCCATTATATAAAAATTTTGAAGCAATTAATTGAAAATTTCTAGATGAATTGTTATGCACAAAACGCATAACCTCGCTTAGCAATTTGAACTTATGGTTTATGTTTTAACTACGTAAATTCGACAGAAATAACCTAAATGCGACAATCGTATACCGTCGGCGTATATTACAGATAATGATTAAGTTTCTAAAACTAGTTAGTTTTGAACTAAAGGCACAGTATTCAATAATATCATGCTCAACAAAATAAATATTTAATTAATTAAATGGCAAATATACTGTAAATGCGACAAAACCATGGGGATACGCGTCGTATTTAAGTACAATTACTTAGAATATTATTCTATGGTAGTAATTCAACTTGTTTGCCTTGATTATTTAAGATTAATTTGATATTACACAAACAGTGCGATTAATTTTAATATCACGAACACGAATTGAATTTATTCGTACAGGACTATGACTGCAAATATAATTTTATGCAGAAACCAAAGATGATGAATGATGTTCGATTGTTTTAAAAGCTTGCAACTGTGAACTGTGATAAGTTCAGCGCATATTATTATTTTTTTTAATTTTCTTCATTGACGCTTGGTATGAAACAAGGTGTTAAATGTATTTTTAAGTCAATATAAAACATAGCTTTTGTGTCACTTTAAAAAAAAAAATCAGAATTATTTTAAATTGCAACCGAAATTTCCTAAACTGAAAAGGCTTCATAATAAATCACATTAAAATTAAAAGTATGTTTTTAAATATTATACGAGATTCTACTCTCCGTGCTAGTTCCTATAAGACAATATTATATATATATATATATATATATATATAGATAGATAGATAGATAGATAGATAGATAGATAGATATATCCAAAAACCAAAACAAAAATTCAAAACCACAAAACTGAACTGAAGACAACAACCAAATGACAACAACCAAAATAACTAAAAACAACTAACTTCAAAAACAACATACTTTAAAAACAGCAAATTTTAAATATTATTCAATAACTAAAACCAGAAGAAATTAAATCAATGGAGACAGGCGGCATGCAATTGCGACATGCTCTGCGGGGTTAAACCAGTTTTAAGTGCACAACACTCCCCTAACAACCTGCCAAGACCAATTGGAAAAAAATAACAAGTCGAATGAGCTGCCAAGACCCCATCAAAAACAATCAACTAAACGTGAAACTCCAACAAACGTGCACGTAATCCCCAAACAGTCAAACTTACAGTTACCCCTCTCTTCGCATCCACATTACCTCTAAATCTCTGCGACAAGTCTTACACTTTACGAAATTACGCAGCAGACTCTTCAAAAATTTCTCAGGATAGCCATGGTGCAATGCCAGAATATACTATTTGTAAAGTTCTTCAATTTTTTCGCCAGTTTTTGATGTCAATCTATCTATGCGGTTTAACCCGTTAATGAAAATATTTCTATATATTGAGATATGCACATTTGATCCAAAATTTAATATTTTTATAGTTTAAAAGTTAAAGATTTTTCGTTTGTCATATATATCTGTTTTTATCTCAATATTAATATCTAAATAATTAACCATGTTTTTACTTTTTTACTCCAATTTCAAATTTAAACCATTAGGATAGCAATGAAATTTTTCTTTTTTCACATCATTGCATCTGACTATTAAAATGTCATCAATGTAACGAAAACACTTCATGTCCTCGTTCGTATCAATATGTTCCTCGTACATATATAAGTAGATATCGGCTAAAATCGAATTACAGCTTCCCCCTCATTGGAATACCTCTAACTTGTTTGTAAACAATTTTCCCGTCATATAAGTAGTTCTCCCGCACTACAAAATTAAACAAATTAGTAACCCATTCCTGTCCGATATTTGAGGAATTATATTTATTGAAAAACTCCATAATTTTTTATTTTAAGATTGTCCAAATCTATACTGTTATACAAATCTTCAAAATCATATGCTGTTAAACTTGAAATGTTTTTCATTTGATTTAAACGTTTAACTAACTCAAAGCTGTTTTTAACTATACAATCCGGCTTAACTTTTAGAACTTCATCAAAAATCTCTTTTAATAACTTCAACAATTTTTTATTACCATTTTCCAAATATGAACCGAAACCATATGTTATAGCTCTAAATGCTACCGGATCTTTATGAAACTTTGGAACCATTACCAAATATGGAAAACTAGCACTATTTTGTTTTATCTTGATTTTTTTATAATATGCTTTTTTTTCTATTACCAATAACTTGTTTAATTGATTTTACAGTTTCATAATTTAATTCATTACCATAAGCCTCCCTGAGTAATTTACCATATAATGTTTTACAAATAATTGCGCAATTTGTGTTAGCTTTATCTATATACGTTATTATAAAATTATTCTGCAATTCCCTTATAGATTCTTTCAATTCCTTATAATATTTTCCTGAAACCCCCTCTGAGCTACTCTCAAAATTTCTACACAAATCTTTTAAAATACAATACTTCCACTCCTCGAAAACACTAGCAGGCAAATTGTATTTCTATACTAATTTTTGAATAAAAAAATCCAAATATTCAAGCCTATACTTGCCATATTTCTTGTTAATACTCTCTTAATTCTGTATCTCGTCCCATATCTCATGATTTCACTCAATTTCTTATTATGTACTATATCCAAACTACCCGTTAATATATGTCCGTAGGTTGGGATTTATATATTCGTTGAATTTTTCTTCTTGACAATAGCAAACACTATTATCGATACCGTTTTTTAAATCCTTTGCACAATCGTTATAATTGTATATGACTCTGCCCATCGGTTTAACATATTTAAAAGCCTTAGAAATCTCTCTCTCTCTCTCTCTCTATATATATATATATATATATATATATATGCATATATATTTTTTATATATATGTATATATATATATATATATTCTTATTAACCCTCTCATTCTTATTATGTATATTCTTATTAACCTCACCAATCGCTTAATTATCGATTAGAGATTCCTGTTTGAATATTTTTTTTATGACTAAACTATTTAAATAAATATACATGATTTTTTGTAATATTTTTTTCTGCCCTTCAGAATACATAGATCTTCTAGAATACCAAAATAATTTCCTAAACTGAGATTGTTGCTTAATAAATAACATGCAAATAGGTTCTGCTTCGAAAAATCTAAATAATGAAACACATCTAACACACGAATGAAAAATGCTTAATTAAATCTTTGTTAAATATAATTACTGAAATGAGATAGAAAAGTAATTATCTGCTAAGTAAATTAATTCTTCTACCGCGTAGATTTAACGTAAACATGAAGAGTACTATATATTTCATCATAATAAGCAGTTTATTTAGAGAACTTTTGTAAAGGATCTCTACTTAATATAGGGGATACTTGAAATTTAAATTTTATTAAAAGTGCATTTCACGAAATATGTATCTTTAAACTTAAACCATTTTAATGTAAAACAAATCTATTAACATTTACCAAAATTTCTCAGTAATGCGTTTTAAAATCCTTTTAATGCTATAGTTAGTTTAAATTACATCAATATCAGTGTTAATTTCAATAGAAAAGCTATTATTTTCTAAGAAAATTAATTCTTATACGGGGGAAGATATAAGAGAAACGTTAGGAGATACTTCAGACTTCTTCAAAATAAACAGTTTTGTCCAGTAAAATACCTTGAATAAATGTGGTGAATACTTGAAATATAATTCTAATTATTATTAAAATTTCATTGTTAAATATAATATAAAATAAAAAACAAGAGTAAAGCAAGATGATGAAGATTTAGATACTTCATCAGTGAAGAATCTCGCTAGCAGATTCGAAACCGCTGTTTGCTGCTTTTCATGCATTGTTTGTGCATTTTTAATCGTTTATTTTCTACTTTTTAACATCTGTATAACAGTTTTAAAATAAACTATTAGCGTAGTAGCCTATATAATATCAGCAATTTTTGATAAATGATTATTTTTTTATGGTTCATTTTTTATTTAATATCTCGTTTGCATTTCGACATTTTTAAATATATATATATATATATATAAACATATATATATATATATATATATATATATATATTTTTTTTTTTTTTTCTTTTTTTTTTTTTTTTTTTTTTTTTTTTGCATCAGATAGCCGAGATTCGTCGCTACATCGCACCTTTTCTACGTTTTCGATTTTGGTAGCAGATATTTTTTAGAATGACACTTTCATTTTCAAAATCGGTTTTGAAAGAGAAAGTAACTTTATAAAAAATATCTGCAACCAAAACCGAATAAGTAAAAAAGGTGCGATGTAGCAACGGATCTCGGCTATCCAATGCAAAAAAAAAAAAAAAAAAAAAAAAAAAAAAATGTCGAAATGCAAACGAGATATTATTAAAATCCCTCCCCATAGGATTAGGCATTAGATCGTGAGTTCCTTCGCCTGCAGGCACAGAAGCCTTAAGTCTCGAATATATTGAATTTGGAGATTTTTCATTGATTTTTTTTGCTAAGAGTTTTGTTTTGCATTGATTTTGCTATTGCTAAAAAAAATCTTTTCGAAGTCATGGCAAACTCGTCAGAGGTGATTGTATATTTTTTCTGAAGGTTATATTATTTTTTCGTAGATTTTGTCCTTTTTCTATAGTGAGGTATTCGTCGTAAACAGTGTAAAAGGAAAATGTAACATTTACTCAAGCGTGCACTCAAGCCATAGGCTTTTTAAACTTTGTGAATTTGCAGAATTAGGAAAATAAAAATTATTCAAAAAATATTCTACTAAACAGACCGAAATTTTTTTTTATGTTGTAAATGATTTAAAAATTGCAACATATAAATTTATTGTAGAGTTTTTCCTATTTTCTTATGTTATTCATGTTTTTAATATTATTCAATAAATTAATTGAAAAAAAAATGTATTTTTTAAACATTTGAATCAATCATTCTTACTGCAGAAAATTGCTTTACTTTTAAACTGCTTTCTTTTTACTTTTACTTTCAAAATAGGTAACGCAAAAATCGGAAGATAGAACGTTTTATACTTCTCAAACCTACGGGTTGTAGTGAAACCGACATAAATAGAGCGTATGTTAGAGCAAGGACAATCACCATCTATTTCTGAGCTTTACTTATGTAATCGGTTTGATACTTTCTGAGATTGCGTATAAATCGATGTTTAGAACCTTTATTTGGAGCGCTTTTCGCGCCGTATCACCACTTTTAAGTTTCGATTTTTGTAAGAAATCTCCTTAGAGATCATTTAGATCTAATGAGTAACTATTTCATTTTTCTAGGCCATCCAGTAACTCAAAAATCGCACTTTTAGGACGTATTTTGCTTTTGCACCCTTTTTGTAGTAGTATCACTGACACAGAATATAGCCTATGTTAGAGCAAGTGCAGTCACCATCATGTTGACACCATAATTTTTGAAATCGGTTTGATACTTCCTGAGATTGCGTAGAAATTGCAATTTAGAACTTTTTTAGAAAGCTTTTTACTTAATATCACCATTTTTAAATTTTGAAGAAATTGTCTTGGATATCATTTATATCTTACTAGAAACGTATCCCGTCAAAAATTACGGAAATTTAGATATAAAAATATATACAAATCATGTGCAATAATATGAGTTTTCCTCGATTTTTCCACAGTGATAGATGAAAATAACACATTTTAAGAACACGTTTGTGAAAAACTGTGTACAGTAGAAGACCACTAACATGCACAGTTTGGTCCCAAGCGTTGTGCGGATTTGAGGCTTTTTGCGGTCATATCTATTCAATCTTTGTTTACATTTTTTTAATTAATATATTGGACAATTTAGATTGTTAATTCTTAAAAATAAATAAATTATACACTTGAAGTAAGGAAAAAACTATTAAACTATCGTATACGATTTGATGAAATGGTATTATATGGTATTATACATGTGTGCTTCATGATCCTGGTTACGACGTTGGTGAAATTGGCTGCAACTTGTCATAATTGTAATTGTGTGGGCCGCTATAACAAAGAAGTAACCGGTTTTGTTTTTGTTTTTTTAATTCTGACATAGAGTAATTTTCAAAAACTTGTATAAAATTGCTGGCCGTTCTGATGTTATGTCTGTCCTAGGAATGAAATTTGTAACACTCAAGAGTTTCCATGTATATTTGGAATTTAGAAAAGCTTCTCCAGAAGAAAGGTCCTGAAATGACATTGTAATTCCTCTAACTTCAAACTTTAATCGGGCCCTGATACTGTTTACTAAAATCTAATAAATACAGTTATTTTGAATATTACAACAGAATTAAACATTTAAACTTACTTAACTAAAACCCACTGTTATTTCCATGTTATTTTTTAGTATTAAGAATGGAAATAATTTAAAATTTTAAAATCATGCATTTATAATTTTTTCCATTATTTAATAACTAAATAATGAAAAAAGTATGCTTTTGTAAGGATCTCATAAATATGACAATAAAGTAATGTAACTAAGAGACATTGCAAAATAAAATCTTTGTGAATTCAAACCATAAGAAATCGATACCGCCAACATTTTACATACTATGACGTCATAAGAATACTGTACATTGATTGTTGGAGAACTTACTTAATGAATGATTACTTCATTGGTTTAATATTTTTTTTTTCGGTTCACGATGAATGAATCACTTGTGTTTGTTTAGGTTTATGGAATGAAATATTAAGATGTCAACCTAATTTCAACTCAAGTTATCCTAGGATATATGTTCTTTTTAATCGAAATTAAAAACAATGCTTTGATCTCGAAATATTTTTTTTTAGTTTATCTAACTTCTTATTTCTATTAATTATTTATTTAGGTACTCTTCCATTATAGCACATTTTATAAAAAAGCTTCGCGCAAGCCGGACTTCAGAAAGTCACATATGTTGCCAAAATATATAAACAGTATGAAAACAAAGCTGATGAATTTTCATTTTTGTTTATACATGTATTTATTATTATTAATTAATTATTTAGATTATTTCCACTATAGGGCACTTTGCATTAAAAAAAAAAAAAAAAAAAAAAAAAAAAAAAAAAAAAAAACTTGGCACAATTAAGACATCAGAATGTGAGATATGTTGCCAAAATATATAAACAGCTATGAAAACAAACCTAATGAAATTTTATTTTTATTTATATATGTACTTATATACATAAAATAAATCATTTCTAAATATAAGAAATATTTTTTAGATACAAATTATGGCACAAATGTCATATATGAACCGCGGTGTCTAACTGGCGCCAAAATAGTGTTATTTTGCCTGATATAATAACCAGGCTATTATTTTTTATCTACTTCCATTATATATATAAAATCCAAACTGAAATTTCGATCCGAACATCTATATTTCGAGTTCTACTGCATGAATTTTGACGGAACTCATACTGTTGAATAGATGTCATTTCAGGGAAGGTTTTAAGCTATAACACTTTGTTCTACGTTGATTAGTTATAGAATTATGACAGAAAGTTCTGTTATTTTTCGCGAAAGGGTTACCATTATTTTATTGGCGATGAATTTTTTGATAAATGAATTGAAATGGCTGTACATTAGGGTGGTCACAAGCAACATGTTATTATTATTATTATTATTATTATTTTTTTTTTTACATTTTCTTCCGGGGGACCCCTCTAAAAGTTGCCAATTAGTTAGAAAATGAGATTGGCTAAGTTTCAGCTCAATGGAATAACAATAACCCGCGCCTCATCGAGGTTGAATTCTTGAAATTTTGCGATTTTGGACGAAAAAACGTAGTTTTTCTTTCATTAATCGAAAACTATTTGTCTTAGAGACCTGATTCTTATCTTATTTCATAGAAAATGTTGTTGCCTTGAACTTTTACTCGCATCTAAACTTATATTTAATGACATTTAGTGTTTTTCAGGTCAACCATACCCTCAAACTCTGCATTTTTTGAAAAATAAGTGAAAAATGAGAAATGAATATTTTTTATTAAATTTTATATTATTATTTTGTTTATTTGTATTAAAACGCAAAAGAAATTAGACAATTTTTGTAATTTTAACAATATTTCACGAATTATAGTTAATTATTAGTTATCTAGTTCCGTGCATGGAAAGAATTCCCAATTTGTATTGCAGTTGAAGCACATTTAAAATTAATCTCTAACTTTCTTTTTTTATTGCAAGGTTGTTTTTATTACTTGCTATTGTTATTTATTTTTTAAATCGACGAAACATTCAGACCCCCACCCTCTCTTTCGGTATCATGGTAGCAATGCAAGATTCTTTATTAGGCCACATGCTCATCAAATCACCGGTAGTTACATATCAAGTAATTGTCAACTTTTACATATTTTGTTTCAGGATATTCCCAATTTAAACTGAACACCAGAAAATCTTCTAGACTTACAGTGCACGCACCAGTTAATCACAAATTTTAATTGTAAGTAGAAGTCTAATAGGACTTCTCAATCAGCTATATCGAAAATAAAGAACTGAGTTCATAAATAAACAGAAACAAACTTCCGATTTACATGGAGCATTTGTTAGCTACGATGGAAAACTGTTCCCTCATTTTTTTGAATAAAGAAAATGCCTACAATTTATTTATTCAAAAGAGATAGCAGTTTTAATTAGTTGTGGAGATGAGGAGCACTTAATAAGAGTTCCTCACCTTAAAAAATATTATTGGAATAACTCGGGCAAAAACTGTATTTTCAGCCGTTGAAGAGTGGGTGGAAGTTGGTAAAAACCAGGCAATGTGTTTTGATACCACTGCAGTAAACACTGGTCGCCTAAGAGCAGCTTGCATATATCTATATCAATTATTAAAGTAAAATCTTCCTGTATTTGCTATGTCGCTACCATAATTTACAAATTTACATAAAATCTATTTTCAGCCAGTTATTTAAAATAAGATTCAGATTGGATGGCCCAAGTTGGACTAGATTAAGTATGAAAATGCTATTGATGGTGAAATATTAGATATAAAACACTTAATTCAGAAGAAATTTCAAGCTTTCTTATAGAACATTTAAAAAAGTAATAGCCCATCAGTGATTATAAAGAATGTATCTAACTTTAATTTTTGCAAGACGTCCTCCTCCAAAAGACATCCAATTTCAATTCATCGACGATGGGTATCACAGGTCATTTATTCTCTCAAAATATATTTTTTCAGGGATTAGGTCTCATTAACACATTTCGAAAAAGAAGGTGTTAGAGACATTTGATTATTTATAATCAATTATTTTTGTAAAAGCATGGTTCAACGCTTCCACTTCCCTGTAATTAATAGCTTGCAGACAAAGCGCTCGCTAAAATGATAAACCACCTTTGGTATCTGAACTCTGTTCAAGTTATATTTTCATAATGCTTTGGGGAAAAAAGTAAAAATAAGCATGGCTGTAAAATTAATATTATTTGGAAAAGAAAATGATATTGATGATAGGAATGTAAGAGCAACAATAGTTTCAACTAAGTGGACTATTTATTGAATAACTAGTGGATTATTTATTGAATAAATAAGTCGATGTTTTTGTTTGTTTAATATCAAGCTGATTTTTTTTATTAGATTGTATATTAATATACAATTTCTAAATACTGATCCCGATGTATGTTGTGAAAATAAACATTATTTTAAATTAAAGAAAATACTGAATGATTTTAAGGTAACACGGTTGAAAAGGGAATAAAATTAATTAATGATTTCAATTTAACAAAAGACGAAGAACAAAAACGTTTCTGCTAAAAGTTGTATCTGAATGTAGAAAAACATTTTAAGACAGACCTTATTTGAACCATTACCACCTTAACATGGAAACGGGGTATATGATGTAAGGGATAGTAATTTCTTTTCTCTATAATGCTTACTTGCTTGTAACACAACTTTAATAATAAAATGCATTTTAAAATTTTTGTTCCCATTTTTATACTTTCTTTGCCCGTTTTTTCTTTTAAATCTTTCAGTTTAAACTTCAATTTTTATCATAATTAAACCCTTTGTTATATACAAAATGAAAAAAAAAAAAAAAAAAAAAAAAAAGAAAAAAAAAAAGAAAAACAAAATGTTGAAAGCAGATGAAAAGGAATGTTACATTATTTTTTCGCATTTTCAAAAAAAGTCAATTTTTAGGATTCGGATCAAGTCTGGTCTTAAAAAACGCGCATATGTTTAAATCTATACATTTTTTACAAAAATGTAGCGAGTGGATTTTCAAAGCAAAAATATTTTTTTGTGAAATGAGATCAGCATTATGTTTCTAGTTTTAATTGTATTCATTTCATGAAGAAAAAACCATCATTTTTGCGAAAAATCACGTTTTTTCCGAACTTTGACCTCAGTGAGGCACGGGTTAATATTATTCAAACTTTTCCAAACTTTTCCAAACTCATTTTCTAGCCAATTGACAACTTTTTGGGGGACCCCACGAAAAAGTTCGAAAATTGATTTCTTGTGACAACCCTACTGTACATCTCGGAAAAAACAGTTACTAATTTTATTTAAAAGAAAACAAGTGGGTAAGTGTGATCACAGATCGCACAGAGGGTTTCGTTTAATATTCCTTTAAAACACTTTAACCTTTTGCGAAATCTGTTAGTTCCACATTTCGCAACCAGGGGCGCACTCTATTCTACACAAACCTCTATCCGAAGGAAAATCAACAACCCATTCGCAGGTATATTAGTCGATTGGATCGGGTATATAATACCCGAGATAGGCAGGTGCCCCAGGAAATTGCACGGAAAATTCTTTTATAAGCTTTTTACTATGTGTTATGAAATATGTCAAAGTTTCAAACAGATCGACTTGTTAGATTTCCTATTTTTAACAAAATTGCGTTATTTTAGTTCCACATTCCACCACCAGGGCGCGCACACTATTTAAAAAAAGGTGTATCCGATCGAAACTCTGTTAAACAACCTACCAGTGGATGTGTTACTCGAGTTGGTAACGGTCTTAAGCGAGAAATTAAGAAATTTGCTGAAAGTACTAAATCGGAAATAGTGGTACCTAAAATTTTGACATTTTCATATTTCATAAGTAGCACATATCTAAGTATATCATAGTCCTCAAAAAACGACATCTAAAAAGGTCATAAACGCTATTTTTTAAAAAAGAAATCCAGCGCCCCTCCCCCGATCTCCCCTCACAGGAAATTGCATGCACCATTATTTTATAAGCTTTTTATTACGTGTCATTAAGTATCTTAAAGTTGTAAACAGATCGCCTTGTTATATTTCCTAATTTTAACAAAATCGCGATGCGTTAGTTCCGCATTCCGCCACCAGAGAGCGCACTCTATTCTTAACAAAAGCATATCTGAACGAAACTCCTTTGCGCTACATCTCCGTAGATACATCGTCGGGAGGGTGGCGGTGCGGTCTTAACCAAGAATTTAA
This sequence comes from Maratus speciosus, assembly GCA_963932465.1. Classification (NCBI taxonomy): domain Eukaryota; kingdom Metazoa; phylum Arthropoda; class Arachnida; order Araneae; family Salticidae; genus Maratus; species Maratus speciosus. The sequence goes on along the minus strand of OZ010788.1, from coordinate 371,918,631 downwards.
AACATTTTCTGCGGTAACAAACGCTAAGATTTAATAAATAAATCTAGTCTCCCTTCCTCCACTCCTCGAAATATCACACCCCATTCTTTTTTACACTTTTTCTTGTGTGTTAAAAAGTATCTTAAAGTTTCAAACACATAGAGTGGCGGCCTTAAACAATAATTTAAGATATTTCCTGAAATTGCTATTCGGAAATAGTGGTATGAACACTTATAAGCCTTTTCATATTGAATAATTAATACTTATCTCATAGTCCGCCGTCGAAAAACCCACCCAAATTGTTAGATTTCCTAATTTAAATGAAATCTCCGTTAAAAAAGCACATGTCCCCATCTTAATCTCGCATTTGATGGAAATAAAAGGAATTAATTAAATAATAATTAATATCTCAGCTTGTAATTAAGCTATCTCTTTGAACCGGGTATGTATGAAATCTGCAAGAGATTTCGCGGCCGGATGTCGAAAAATTTTATCGAAAAATTTAATATTTAAAAAGTTTAAATTTCGTATTAGAATGTTCTCTGCTTAAATTTCTCCCGCACCGATATGTCTGAAACATGACGGCAGCTGCGTACCGCTGAAAGGAAATCTCATTTCATTGTCTTTTCAAATACAGAAATTAAGTTTTTATCGATCGATTTTTAGTGGATTTTTTGCGTTCTACACTACGCAGAAAATTGAAATTCATAGCAAAATAAAGTAGAATTTTTCCCGCTTTTTTCACACGTGTTACGAATTTGTACGACCGATACTTCCGCTGATGAGATTCCGCTTTTTAAATGCCCACTTCATTTATTGCTTAAATTACTCCGTGGTAACCCTGCATCGGTTGATTTTACGGAGCATCCGCCAAATTTACTGGCAACACTTAGGGGAATATCCGGATAATTTGGAAAAAGTGCGACCAAAAGGTCCCTCATAGCATGCATGGTCACGGTGACGTCATTGTGACGTCACTGTAAGTCACTGTGGTCACGTCACATCTGTGACCAAAATGCCACCACTCAGTGATGTCACGTTGTGACTGAGATGTGAACTTCTTAGAAAACTTTAAAAAATTACAAAAATACTTCAAAACATGTTATTTACTGTAAAATTATATTTTTCTATCAATTAAAAAAAAATTGAGACGTCATTGTTATGTCATTGCATGTAACGTACATCACATCATATATGTGACAAAAAAAAAAAAAAAAAAAAAAAAAAAAACACCATATTGTAAGTCACAGTGTGAAAAAAATATGAACTTTTAAAATCTTTGAAAATGAAGAGAAATATTTTAAACAGTATTTTAAAGAGTCCCGAGTTACAGCGGCATGAGGAATGAAAATATATTAGTGGATAGCAAATGGTAAATTCTGTCACGAAGGGGGGGGGGGGGGGACATAATATATAAAGTGCACGATACAAGAATTAAAGCAATTTGGATAACATATTTAGAATTAGGAGTATTAAATCTGTACAGTATTTAGTTTGCAGAGAGGAAACTATTTTATTTTTTTTGCCAACCAGTGGTATTCGAAACACTTCTGTGGTTTCAAACTAAAAATTTTCGATTACAGTTAAGTCTGCAGCTTTTAATGAGCACGTAGAAAGAGTCTTCAGAGTTTAGTCGGAGTTTTTTTCTTGAGAGAGTTTTTTTTCCTGACAACTATTTAACTATTTTAAGTAACTATTTTTGAAAAAATTCTACTTCTTTCAGTCTTTTCAAATAAATTAACATTTTCCGAAAATAAAAAACATATACAAAATTTATGCAAAACGCATGATAATAATTAATTATTCGTATTTCAAATTTGTATTTTACAGATATGACTTTAAAAAAAAGTTATTTTACAAATTGTTTTATTTTACAGAAAATTAATATGAAAAGATTGTCAGATTGACAAAGAATTCTTTTATTTTATCCTTTTTTATTTATTAAGAACATATCGCTCACCCGCAAGAAAAGTGACTCATCTCACAGAAATTCATTTTGGGTTTTATTCCACTAAAAGATTTGTCACTGTCTTGCTACACAAACAGTTTCATAAGTTTAGCGACATGAAAAATCACGTTATTATGCTATATGTCCATTTGTAACCAAAGAAGAGGGGTGGATTATGTAATGAGGTAAAATTATCCTACCCTCCAAACCACATCCTAAGTTTTCATTCTTATGTGCTTTACGCTTTTATGCACTTTTTAATTCTTGTATGCAGAGCTAAGTGCTATAATTTCATGTTACAGTAAAATCATGCACATTTTCTTTTGCCTCTCCTGTGAAATTTACTTTTGTCGAGATGTGTCACTTTTCTTGCGGGTGAGCGATATTTTGTATTTATTACGTGTGAAACAAATTTTACTTTAAGAAAACGGGGGTGGGGGTTAATTATTACAATTAAATTGATATTTACTCATTTTAAAAATTTAAACAAAGTTTTATCTAATAAACTCTAATTATTATTATTATTATTATCATTATTATTATTATTATTTACAAAAAAAGAACCTTTACAATCCATTGTAACTTAAATTGTTTGGAACCGATAAAAAGAAAAGATAAAATACATTGGAAAATTCTCCAAAAAAAAAAAAAAATTAATTAAAGACAGTCTCATAAAATTATTGCGCATCTGAGTTCGAAATCTTTTGTATTCAAAAACAAATAACGAAAAAAAAGAACATCTGCTGAAAATCAAAATCGTCTGCGCACAGAAGAGAAGATGCCGGAAGTTTACTCTTTTTAGAACATCACGAAGTCTACAACACTTTTTTTATAAAATAAGAGAAAGAAGCCCGCCATTTTAAAATATTACAAATTCACGGATATTATAAATGGGACGTAAATGTAAGTCTTATTTAATTTAAATGTTTTATCCCTGTTTTGTATATTATGGTGACTTAAATAGTTTTATGTTATATTAGTAAGGGACTGTTCTGAAATTGTTTTCAGAAACATTTTCCTATTCGATGCTGCGTTGAAAAATATCTTAATCTGCGATCACTTAAAAAGAAAAGAAAAAAAAAACAGCTGCGCAGAGACTGATTCATAACTGCATTCAGAGTGGAATTAATTTAAAGATTAATTTGCTGTTAGTTGAGATTGAAAATATGTTGAGACAATGATTTGGAATTTTTTTCGGCTTCTTACTGTTTTGTGTTTCCTGATTACTAACACTTACAGTAGTTATAGACATTATTATTTTGGAGTTAAATATGATTTCGATTATTATGATATTACGAAACTATTTCAGATTTAGAAATTAGCATTATATTGGGAAAATGTATTTTTACGTATTACACTAGTGAAACTTTTCAAAGATTTTTCTTTTAGTGCTAATAATATTTTAAATTATTATTTAAAATCATAAATCTTCATACCAATGGTTTTCAGATTTAGCATTTGCCAAAATTATAAAATAATAGAAATTTCTTATAACATATGTAAAGATTTTTGAGATATTGTTAAATCTAATAATACATTTAATTCATCTATTGTAATTTATTGTTGTTTAATAGTACAATTATAAATACTAATTATTATTTTTAGTGTTTTTCAAATTGGTATATTTATTTTTTTTTAATTGTATATAAGCATTTTTTTTTGTTTGTGATTTTAATCTAACATTTAATTATGGACATTCTGAAGCGGTTATTAAATTTTTGTCTATTATAAAATTATTTTCTAAGTTTATGATATACGTAATTATTGGCACTAAAAGTAAAATATGATATTTAAACATTGAAATAAAAAGTTTTTCGTGTCTAATAGGAAGTTTATAAATTAAACTACTTTAGTATATATATATATTTTTAAGTTCATATTTATTTACATAATATAGGGGTGAATATTTTTTTAAACAGATTAACAGTGTTTAACTTCGGTTTGCCTGTCCGTTTTTCTGTATGGCTGTCTGTCCGCGCTCTAACTCTCGTAACTAAACTCGGATTTCTCTGAAACATTTAGATATTGACGTTTACCATAACACGTTCCTTATTTCTAATGAAGTTTGTAGCATGTTTAGTTCATTTACAGGGACAGTCAAAAGTATTCCGTTACATTACGGTCTATGGAAAAAAATCGTTTCAAAGGATTTTTAATGATTTTACACGCTTTCAAAGAGAATAAAATTGATATGCATTTATGAAGCGCATTTAAATATGCATTCTGCTGAATATGCGATGCATAGAATAGTTATTGTTCATTTACAGGGCTAAAAAAGGAATTCCAATACATAATGATATAGGGGTGGAGGGACTTGTTTATGGCGTACTTTAATTATGTTAATCTATTTCATATATAATGAAATTTATATACGTCGCTGAAGTTTACATACTATAAATTATTTCATGTATAATACGAAGTGCATATAGCATTTACAGGGACATACAAAATATTTAAATACTATATTGTATCCGAAGTACTGTTCATTAGCGATGATTGCTGGGAATGCATTTTTAATTGTGATATGCGCTTTTATGATTCACTATATTTATGTACAGTATATGGTGTATATAAATGCTACAATTCGTATACAGGGCTACACAAAAGTACTCGTAAGGGTTACTGCGTATGGGCGCAAATTGTTTAAAGGCGGTTTTTAAATGAGTTGTTCTTTTTTACGCTGAAATGCATTTAATTTGCTAAGAAATGTTTGTAGAATATAGATAAAATGATATGAAGGGTTACGTAAAGAATTGGATACATGGCCGTCTGTAAATCATAATTTCTGGAAATGTGATTTCAGCAGTTTTAAAAGTGTCTTAGTTTGAATTAAATTTTAACTAAATAGTAACGTGTAATAAAGGTTCTAGGTAAACTACAGGATTGTACAAAAGTATTTAAGTATCTTTCCATTTATTAGTATAAATTGCTGAAAGAGAATTTCAACCTGTTATGTTTCAATTGCTAAACTAAATTTCCCCATTACATAGTATATATATCAACCTACAGATCAAATACAGGACTGTTCAAAAGAATTAGAAAACATATTTGGCTATGGACGGTAACTGCTGAAATCAGTTTTTCAAATGTTTTATGCGTTTTCTAAAATGTTTACTTAGTTATCTTTTTTACGTTATTTCCCTAAATTACGATGTCTTGTTAAAGCATTCAGGAAGCGTTGGAAAGTGTTTTATAATTTATGCTTAATGCATGATTTTTCTTACTTGTTTTTTTCTTTTTCGCAGATCAGTCTTTTCCTATAAAACATACAAAATCTATTTAGGTCATATTCCCAAAATACAATATACACGGGAATAAAAAATTTAAATAAATATGGCTTATAATGTCGTATTTAATAAAGCAATGACTAATCATAACACATTAAAATCTTACACATTCTTAATATCGAGCTTGTACTCAAGATCAAGCTTGGAATTTAATAAAAAAAAGATGTCAGTTGATAAGCATTGTTTTTTAAGTGGAAAAATTTAAAATATTTTAGAAGAATGGGACTCCAAAATAGCGATATTTTCCTAAAAAGTATGGTAAAAATATAAGATTTTACATTTCAAACAAAACTTTATTTCAAAATTGTGCATTTAAAAATACATCACAGTGCTTATGACAAGAACCATCACAGTATTAAAACTTGGAAATTTTTCCAGAGAGAAACATTCGGCTTGCATACAATATTTCAAATGAAAATCAAATTTTAAATTAATTGCTTAAAAGGTGCAAAGGCTAACATAGTGAAAAAGATTCCATGCCGGGACTCGAAGCCGGGCCATCAGTATAGTGCACTGACATTCTCCCGACTAAACCACATGGAACGATACCCACCCTGGAAATTTTCTCACTATTACATGTTGGCAAGGCTACAAAAGCAGCACGAGAAGGGATATTTATCGTGAGCCACCGACATGTGGCAAACACGAAACTTAATTAAATCCAGATTCGATTGAAACTTCATTAGTACTTGGAAATTTTTCCAAAGAGAAACCTTCGCCTTGAATGCAATATTTAAAATGAAAATCAAATTTCAAATTAAAACTGCCTTTTAAGCATGTAATTTGAAATTTGATTTTCATTTGAAATATTGTATGCTAGGCGAATGGTTCTCTCTGGAAAAATTTCCAAATATTAATATAGTTTCAATCGATGCTGGATTTAATTAAGTTTCGTGTTTGCCCCATGTCGGTGGCTCATGATAAATATCCCATTTTGTGCTGCTTTTGTAGCCTTGCCAACATATAATAGTGAGAAATTTTCCAGGCTGGGTATCGTTCTATGTGGTTTAGTCCGGAGAATGTCAGTACGCTATACTGACGGCCCGGGTTCAAGTCCCAGCATGGAATCTTTTTCACTATGTTGGCCTTTGCGTCTTTTAAGCAATTAATTTGAAATTTGATTCTCATTTGAAATTATCACAGTGTTTATGACAAATTCGTCACAAATGACACATATTTCACAAATTGGTCACAATGTGACTCCAAAACATTGTCACATTCGTCACAGGTTCGTCACAAAGTTAATGCCAAATTAGTCACAAATGACACACTTTTCACAAATTAGTCACACCGTGACTTCACAGAGTGGTCACAATGTGACGTCACAAACGACCTCTAAAACGGCCATAACGACCTCGCATTCTAGTCACTATGACGTCACATCGACGTCACGTGACGTCACATCGACGGTCACAAACTCACAGCGTGACTTCACAACGACGTCGCCGTGACGTCACCATGCCTTACGGGGTGGATTGGTTAATTTTAGAATTTAATTAGGCCGTAATTAGGTTAATTACCAACTTTTTCAAAATTTTATGATTTGCTGTTTGATGTGAGGTGTTCAGCTATAAGTACCCAAAATTACAAGTCTCTAACATGTATATTTTCTGAGAACGGGCTCTATGGCGGACAGACAGACAGAGGAACGAGACGAATAGTGTTTCGTCGGATGAACGGAACCCTATTAAGAAATTAAGATATTTGCCGAAACTACAATTCGGAAATAGTGGTAACTAAACTTTAAAGAATTTTATATTAAATAAGTAGCATATATCTTAGGCAGTGGCGTGGCGTCCGGTCATCGCTGGATGCGGCGATGACCAAGCAATATTTTAAAACTCTTAATAAGCTTTTAAAACTCTACGATCCAGTTTTAGCAGAACATTTGGAGTTCATGTATAAGTGAAGGTAAGATTTAAAGTTTCTTTTTTGAACATTCAACCATTGAATTTTAGAGTTAATAATTTTTCACCACAAACTTAAATAATTGCGATGACCACCGAAAATTTTCACGCCACGCCACTGATCTTAGGACTCTCTCAAAAAAGTCACCTAAAGCGGTCAGAAATGTTAATTTTTAAAATAGAAATCTAGCGTCCCCTCCCCCTCCCCGGAATTTGACGTGTCATTCTTTTTTGACACTATATTATATGTGTTATAAAATATTTTAAAGTTTCAAATAGATCGACTTGTTAGATTTCCTAATTTTAACAAAATCGCGATACGTTAGTTCTGCATTCCGCCACCAGGGAGCGCACTCTATTCTTAACAAAAGCATATCTGAACGAAACTCCTTTGCGCAACCTCTCCGTAGATACATCGTCGGGAGGGTGGCGGTGCGGTCTTAACCAAGAATTTAAAACATTTTCTGCGGTAACAAACGCTAAGATTTAATAAATAAATCTAGTCCCCCCCCTCCACTTCTCGAAATATCACACACCATTCTTTTTTACACTTTTTCTTATGTGCTTTAAAGTATCTTAAAGTTTCAAACACATAGAGTGGCGGTCTTAACCAATAATTTAAGATATTTCCTGAAATTCAGAAATAGTGGTATGAACACTTATAAGTCTTTTCATATTGTATAATTAATACTTATCTCATAGTCCGCGATCTAAAAAACCACGCAAATTGTTATATTTCCTAATTTAAATGAAATCTCCATTAAAAAAGCACATGCCTCCATCTTAATCTCGCATTTGATGGAAATAAAAGGAATTAATTAAATAATAATTAATATATCAGCTTGTAATTAAGCTATCTCTTTGAACCGGGTATGTATGAAATCTGCGAGAGATTTCGCGGCCGGATGTCGAAAAAATTTATCGAAAATTTTAATATTTAAAAAGTTTAAATTTCGTATTAGAATGTTCTCTGCTTAAATTTCTCCCGCACCGATATGTCTGAAACATGACGGCAGCTGCGTACCGCTGAAAGGAAATCCCATTTCATTGTCTTTTCAAATACAGAAATTAAATTTTTATCGATCGATTTTTAGTTGATTTTTTGCTTTCTACCCTACGCAGAAAATTGAAATTCATAGCAAAATAAAGTAGAATTTTTTACGCGTATTTCTACACCTGTTACGAATTTGTACGACCGATACTTCGGCTGATGAGATTCCGCTTTTTAAATACCTACTTCATTTATTGCTTAAATTACTCCGTGGTAACACTGCCTCGGCTGATTTTACGCAGCATCCGCCAAATTTACTGGCAACCCTTAGGAGAAACTCTGAGTTCTATCACCAAGTTAGCTTCATATATGACAACATTTTTTGTCGCCAAATTTGGCGATACTTAGCTAAGTTGGAAAACATTTGGCGCTACTTTGGTAAACCTGCATTAGTATTTTTCAACAATTACTCATTTCAATGAGGCGGTCCTATCGGAATTGTGAGGGACACACAGAGACTTGGATTTAATATACATAGATAAGTAACTACCATGCCAAATTTCATGTTTCTAGGCCCTGCAGTAACACAAAGCATTAAAGATGCAAAGCGAAACTTTTAAAGCCGCTTTCTGCTGATCTGAGCAGACGCAATGAACATTTTAGGGTGCGTTTCTTTAGCTGAACGATACAGGAAACCAGTTTTGATCTGGTTTTATTTCGGAGGAACGTTGAGTGAATTCCAGATTGCCAAGTAGCATAAAGCACTCGACAAGAAATACTAGTTTTTTAAGGTTTCGTTTGAATCCAGCTCGTTGTGTATGATGTTTCTCTGATATTGTCTTCTGAAAACTCAGTTAAGTAATGTAAATTAAATATCTATATATTAGTTTAGGAGGAAAGATTATTAATTTTGTTTTGTTAGTTTTCATGTCATCATGAAAACTTGGAACAGAGACTAACACCATCATTCTGATACCATTAATTTTGAAATCGGTTCGGTAGTTCCAGAGATTAATTACTACAAAACAAACAAACAAACAAACTTTACTGCTTTAAAATATTAGCATTGATAGTTATAGACAGATAGGTATAGATATTATAATTTTTTTCACTTTTTCGATTGCAATGTATTCCAAATTTAAAATTAAATAAATGCGTAAAGATTTTAAATAAAACTTTAATAAATATTTTACATCAAATTATATAAAAAAAATTGCAGAAAAGTATAAAGTTAATTTCTATGAAAACAAAAGCTCTTACAGTAGTCCGTCTACGGAGCACTTCGTTGAAAATGTAGGGGGTCATATTGAGTTGTTTTAATGTTACTTTGTTATATTATTTAACATTTATAAAGCATAATAAATGTTTTTATGTGTATTACTGCGCGAACTATCTTCGTATTTTTGTACTATTAATTAATTTGATAAATGTCAAGCTCATCAGTTGAATTGTCTGAAGTTCAAATTTCATCTCATTTCATTCATCATTATCAATTTCATAACATATTTCAGAGCCCTCTGAAGTGAGAAACTTATTTCTTGCTAACCCTGTATATCAGAAAAAAACATAATAATATTGCAATAATGCAACTGTCATGGAACTTTTGTAGTTAATCTTTCTATTATAATATAATTCCCTTTAAAAACCGTGAATATCATTTACGTATACAATAAGTAACACAATATGTAACTTATTTTAAAGCAAGTAATTGTTATTTTAAAAAATGTTATGATAGTATATCAAAGACAGATTCTAACAATCGTAAAGAATCTCATTTGATCTGTAAACTTTTGGTTCATTTTGAAGTTAAAATAAAAAGAAAATACTCTTAAAACTTTAGAAAGACCAGCCAAATGTAGCGTTGGTGCCAAATCATATGGTACTATAATATTTATTTCACAGTGTTTTATTTTAACTGAACGTTATATTTTAAATCCAGATAGTGCTGTCACTGAATATCTTATTTTGCGTATATATATATATATATATATATATATATATATATATATATATATATTATAGTTCTTGCAGTTAACTTTAACATTTTTATCCGTAAACTTTTACTGAACATATAACGTCCCATTGCTTCATATTTATATATGTATGCTATTTTATTCATTATTAAATAAATTTTATCAAAGGGACTTTTGTGAAATTAAAAAAAGAAATGCAATACCAGTAGTAATTATTTACGATATTTCAATCACAATATTATTTATAAATCCTTTCCTTAAGTAGAATTTATAATTTGTGCTTCAGGTAAAATGCAGCAGTAAACATTTTTTTTTAAACACAAAATAATTCATTATCTCATTTTTAAATTGATTCTCCGTCTTAAGATGATAAACATTGTAAATAAATAACTAAAAATTCGAGAGCTAAATGCATTTAATTAAACTGTTATTAAATCTAATTAATGAATAGATATGGAAAAGGAATTAAGTTCCTGAAAAATTCATTTTTATTCATTTGGATTCATTGAGGATAATTAAAAAAAAATATTTTATCAAAATGGACAGTATATTAAGATTTTCCGAATAATATTTTCTTAATTAGGAAATACTTGATATTTAATTACAAATGAATGATAAACCTTTATTGATGCTTTATTAGTTTACGTCATGCATTAACTACATGTATTTTCAAATAGATTATTTCCTGTTTGACATTACATTCGATAAATGCATACATGAAGGTAAATAAAAAAGTTAATGAATTTTTTAATATCGCTGCTGCTGCAGTATTTGTATGAAAACGGACGAAAGTAAGCACCAAATGAGACAGCATTTCATTTACGTATTTTTTAAAATATAGAGCTACAGTTAAAATGAAATATAATATCTGGAATTTTTTCCTTTGTATCCACAATTAAAATGATTAGTGCAATGTCGAAAAATTATATGGTTTAAAGAATGGCTCGGAAAATAAGACTCTATTTTTTTTCAAAATGTAGCTCTTATTATTTCTCAAATTTAACATATCAATTATTCATGATTAAACCTTGAAAACTTTTTCAAGTTTCGAACAAAGACCAAAACAGCCGATCAAAACAAGCATTTCGATGCATAAGTATTATAAGGATTTAAAGCAGAAATAAATATGCTGTTTTGGGGCATTTTTTTAGATTTGAAACCGTATGGCTACAAGTCGAGAAATGTCTGATTCTGCTATCCTAGATATAAATCTAACCTGGACAGCCAGAAATCATATTAGAAGATATCAGTGATCTCCATTTGGAAGTACTAAAGAGCAAAGCATGGAAAATGATAAAAAAGTGAGAGATTAAAATCTGCCTTCTTCTTATACGTGTAGCACTTCTATGACTTTGGTTACCCGCAGCATAAAATGGCTGAACTGTGCCTTTATTGGGCTGGTAGGAAATCAATTTTTATCATTTCATTACTAGAGTTTCTATACTCCAAAATAGGTTTTTTGTTCTTTTCTAGTTACCCGCGGCACTTTTTCATCCTTACACCGCGTTCTTTTCTTGTTACCCGGTCTTTTACCCAAGGCATTTGCAGTACAATGTATAGCAAAATTGCCTGTCTATTTATCTCTTTGATTTCATCACAAAGATATGCCAGCTTCTACACCGTAAAAAAAATTCCGCAACGTTCCTGGGAAAAAATGGGCAACTGAGTTGCCCATTATTTCCAAGAAACATTTCTTGAAAATGACTGGAACTTTACTGTATATGTTAAAAACTTTCTACAGAAATGCCAGTAAGTTTCCTGCGAAATACCAGGAATATTTCTGTTGACAGCAAAACATTACTGACATTTCACAGCATGCGGGATCCGCAGACGATTTTTACATTTCCAGTTGACAATTTTCGCTTTATTATCATTATTTGTTAGAATGAAAAATATTTTGAAATTGACATCAAAATTATTATTTATAATTTACACGAAAAAATAAATTTTCAGTTAAAATTCAATAAAGTAAATATATATATGATATATTGTTTCTGAACTTTGCTTAAAATATAAAAATATATAAATGTAAATAATAATTAGAAAAAAATCTAGACATAAAATATTTTGGATTTTCGTCAGTAATTATGTTAGTTTACAAGTTAGATAAAATACATATAAATTTTCATGAAAAAAAAAAAAAAAAAAAACCTAAACGTAATTGTATATTTTTTCCGAAAAAAAAAAATCAAATTTGCAGCAATTCAAAGTGTTAAATATATATCAAATTTAAATCAAATTGTAATAAAGTGTTAAAATATAAAATTAATTAAAAAAGAAAAAAAAAGTCAAGAGGTAGCATCGAACTCGGGCCGTACGGGTGGCGTGCGAGCTTTCTGCGTCCACACCACGAAAGACACGTTGAGAGCTGCAAACTAATGGGTATTTGAAACGTATGCTAAACCTCGGCATCTAATTTCTGAAAATCTAAGGCCCATTTGAAGAAATCCTTTCACTAGAATAATTAGAGATAAGAACTCTAAAACATACTTTAAATTAATCAAAATCGGTGAGAATCATGTTTGATGATCCCCTGGTTAATGGAGATCCAAATAATAGGTGTATTTTTTTTACACGGTCTGCTCGTTAAACATTCCACAGACAAGTACGAGAGATAATCTCTTAGCGATGTCACAGAGGTATTGTATTTTCATCTGAATTGTCTTGACAATAGAGACGTAAAGGATTATGTCGTCTATTGATTTATTCGCATTCCATATTGATTTTTTTACATTCATTTAAGGAATTCGTTTTCGACACTCGTGTGCGAGCAACGGATTATAGCAAAAAATTAATAAATGGCGGCCGCAGCGTTTTGCTGTTTCCAACTTCTGTTCAGGAACCTTTCAGATAAGAAAACCAGAATTTCACAAGAAAGTGCAAAATTATTCTGAAAACCTGAGAAAAGGCGAAACGTTCCTGTATTTTACATAGAACGTTACCATTTTTTTTACAGTGTAAATTTGATTAAATTTTTTTGAAGTTATATCATTTATACTAATTCAGAATTTAATATAAAGTTTATCAAGTTTTGTAAATGTGAATTATAAAAAATAAACTATATAATATTAAAGAGAAAATTTGATTTTGTAGATATAAGTTTATTATAGACATAGAAGTTCATTGTCCATGGAATGCTATAGACTGGCTGATTTTGGCTGATTTTGTGACGGCCGATTATCTACACTAGGGATATAGGCCCGAGGAGGAGTGCCCTTCGTGGGGGTCTTTCTAAGGGAACCTAACCCGTATTAACGCATGGAAATCCATGGTTCGAAGAAAACCACGAAAACTCCGAACGATTAGGCCGACGGGCGCGATTGGGATCGAACCCAGCACTTCCCGTCTACCAGTTTCGAGAGCAGAACCTCTCAGCCACTGGTGGGGCTGGAATGCTATAGAATAAACAAGTATTTTAATAAGAACCGCTACCCTTGCAAAACTAACTCTTTAAATGGTCACTAAATTCAATTCTTTTGAAAGAATATATTTATCAAAAGAATGTATAGATACCAAATATTATTTTCATGTATTTAAAAAAATTAAGCCTCAATTGCTTAATAGTCAATAAATATTATCCACTGTGTTGCAAAAATTAGCTAGACATGTTCAGCGACGTCGTAATGTTTTACTGCGTGGAACTCCGAGAAAATTGTACGGATTTACTTAGAAAAAAAATTTAAATTTAGAGAAAAAATCACATCCTCAATGCAGGTGACAATAAATATATTGTTATAAAAAATCATATGAACTAATAGATTTCATTCCTCGAAGGATTATTTCACTAAATTTAGGAAAACATGTGTTCCCTTATCATTTTTACTTTCTTCTATCTTTACAAGAAGAAATTATTGGATTCGTAAAAATTTTCGACTTCCGGTTTTCGACGGATTTACACGTTTTAGAGGTCACGGATTCCAAAAAACATGTTTTTACAAAATGTCTGTCTGTGAGTCTGTCTGTCTGTCTGTATGTGACACAAATTTTGTGGGCGCTTTCTCTAAGAACTATTGCACGGAATTTAATAAAAATTTATATTCAAGTAGCCCCTAATATAAATTGGTATCGATACGTTTTTGGTGTAAATCACCCAACAGGTGGCGCTGCTATGTGCATTTTTCGCGATTTCTGCAGCAGCTCTATCTCAAGAACTAATGCACGGATTTTCACCAAACTTTAGATTCAGTTAATCCTTGATATGAATTGGTGCTTGTAACGTTTTGGTGCAAATCGCTCAAGAGATGGCGCTGCTATGCTGCATTTTGCAGCATTTACACGATTTTCGTAATAACTCTATCTCAAGAAATAATGCACGGATTTTCATCAAAATTCAGATTCTGTTAGTGCTTGACGTGATTTGACGTTTTGCATCTTGTGGTGTAAATCGCTCAACAGGTGGCACTGCTATGCTGCATTTTTGTGATTTTTGCAATAGCTCTATCTCAAGAACTAATGCTTGGGTTTTCAACAAACTTCAGATTCAGGTATAATTGGATATGAATTAATGCTGTTTATATGTTGGTGTAAATCGCTCAACAGGTGGCGATGCTATGCAGCATTTTTCACGATTTCCACAATAACTCAATGTCCAGAACTAATGCACGGATTTTCATCAAACTTCAGATTCAGTTAGTCCTTGACATGCATTGTCGTTTTGTTCATTTTTGTGTAAATCGCTCAACAGGTGGCGCTGCTGTGCTGCATTTTTTGTGATTTCTACAATAGCACTAGCTCCAGAACTAATGCACAGATTTTCATCAAACTTCAGATTACGGTATACCTTAATATGAATTAGTGTTGTTTGTGTTTTGGTGCAAATCGCTCAACAGGTGACGCTGCTATGCTGCATTTTTCAGAATTTCCACTACAGCTCTATCTCAATAACTAAAGCACGAAGTTTCATCAAATTTCAAATTCAGGTATTTTGATATGAATTGGTTCTAAATTGATGTAAATTCTTTTGCTATTTAAATGATTTAATTGACGTGATTTATATAGAAGAAAATTTTGTGATGGCCACAACATACTAGTTTATGTCTTACTTTGTGTTTATAGAAAATAATTTAAAATCTGTCAAAAATTTCCTGTCTAAAAATATTTTTAATTAAATGGGTCAAAAGCTGTACTGTGGCATATTTTTAATAAACGTAAAGATTTATAAATTATTGAATATTTTTTAAACTACTCGCAAGAATTAAAAAATTCAAAAGATCTGAAATCTGCACAATTTGTTTTATAATATAATAATTTTTTCCCGATAAGTTTATTAGCAAGGAGTTACTTCTCCCGTTATAACCATGATCTCTAATGATTTATCTTAAAATAATTGAACACAGTATCTTATAGACACACTGATGTATGAGATACAGAATGTCGAAACTAGATAAATGACAGACAATTAAAAATGCGACATATTTTATAAAATAAAATTTCCGCGCTTATTTAGGGAAATATTTCTGGATTATTGAACGTGTGTGTTACAATTAAATGTTCAAGAGGCATCAGAATTGCTAAAGCTAAGCTTTTATTTCTGTATTCTAATATTGAATATACAATATTCTCCAAGGTGATATCCTATATATATATATATATATATGAAAAATGCATGAAATGTTTTTCCTGAACACGCTATAGACACACAAATTCCAAAAGAAAATATACTATAAAATATTAGATTTTATAGACAATATTTGATTCCATAATAATTACACGGTCTAAAACAAATAATTAATTAAATTTCCAATCATTTAAATTTTAGTTTAATCTTTATACATAAAAATGTAATCAAGATATTATTAACATTTTACTTTTGCAAAAAAAAATTGTGCAATAGATGTATTCGATCACTTTGTTGTGAAATATTTTCATGTTAAAATGCATTTAGGGTCTTAAATTCTTTTCTAGATTTGTTTCATCATACAAAGTATGGGAAAAATCATAATGAAACTGCTAAATAAAAAAAAAAATTCTAAATTCTATGTCATTGACCAGAAATCTTGTACAATTTGTCATAAGAATTATTTACATATTCGTTATTCTATGTACCTTTATGTAATTTAAAAGAAATGCTTAAAAGTCCATTTTAATACAGCAGAAGGTTCCATGGAAACAGAAAGTTAATTTCTCATTCGACTATTTGTCAAATCAGACAGGTGAACTAGTCTTTAATTTATAAAAAATCTAATTACGTTGTTTAATCATAGTTACGTATTGAAACTGACTCAGTTAGACAGAACTAACCAAACAATGAATATCATTTTGAAAAACAATCTTAACCCTGAAATTGCTATTAGTTGTCTCAGAGATCGCTATTTATTTTCATTTTTCACAGTTTTAACCCTTAATTTCGAGTTTATTGGTGTATAAATATTGGTGTGATAAAGATTGGTGAAATTGTGTTTCATTTGGAGAACTGATACTAGTAGGGGAGAGTTCTGAATATGGGAATTTTAATTATAATAGTCCTGTGATAATGTTTATTATAGTAAAAGCATCCTATGTATTAATCGAGCATTTTATTCAATTTTCGATGGAGCTGTCTCACAGACAGCAGACAGTAGTTCTGCGACAATATTTTTACTAATAAAACAAGTTGGAAATTGCTCGTCAAACGTGGCAAATGAGGTGCGTTCATACTGTAACTAGTTTTATATACATTTTTGTGGCGTATATTGTACTTAATGTATATTCTAGTGCACTTCATAAGTGCCTATTAATTTTTTTCTGTTCGAAAGGCTGTAACATCATTAAAATTTGCTTGAAATCATTTTTCCCATTGGCCGTAATGTAACGAAAAACTGTAACATCATTAAAATGTACTTGCAATAATGTATTTCCATTTCTCGTAATGTAAAAGAAAACTTTTGACTGTTCCTGTAATTAAACTATACATCCGATTTTCATAAAATGTTAAATGACTCGAAAAAAATTTGCAACACTTATATATTTAAAATTCCAGACCATTCGGTATGGTAGTTTTTGCTCTGTTACATGCGGACAGAAGGACTGAACAACGACTATACGTGCTACGTATTTATATAATTATGAACGCACTTAAAAATAAATTTAAATGCGTACAACCCGATTATAGAATATTCCGGTTTTCGTCAATAGTGAATTTGGATGAGAATAAAAAAAAATAATAATAATGATCAGCTATGGCCAGGTTGGCTTCATTTAAGTTGATGTACGATTGTTACCAAGCTTAGCGATACTTAGCCAAATTTCGCGAAAATTTGACACTGCCTGTTAATGATTAGTGTATGAATTTTGGAGCAATAATTTCAACAATAAAAAAAAATGAGAGAAATTAAGCTCAATAAAAATATTAAATTCAAACCGTTTATGGAGTGATCCTTTATTTTGAATACGTTGTCTTGTTTCAAATTTTCAAAGCTTCAAATTGTCATTATTGCATATAACAGTGTTGTCTTCTTGCAAATTTGAATTCTAATTTCAAAAGGTAATGAATAGAAAATTCTGTAAAAACTACATCATTTGTGAAATTAGAGAAAAGTTTAGCTATTTCATATTTTTTAATTATCTTTAATGATTATTAAATTTTTTGAAAATGATATGAGTAAAATTTCAAAAATCTTTTTTCTATTTGATTGTCTTAAACACCGTCTAGTCAAATTTAAATATAGATTTAGTTATTCAATTTGAAATGGGAAAAATCAGTAAAAGTATAGTGAATAACAATAAAATATTCTAATATACAATATTCTCGTCACATTACAATAAAAATAAATGTTTTTTTAGCTTGTAAGAACAAAGTTCACAAGTTAAAATATTTTTAGAGAAATTTAACGTGCAAATTAAGAAATGCACCCCAAATTTTTTTTTCCATTATTTCCATTTTCTTTTTAACAATAAAAGTTACTAATTGCTAAAATTGAAAAAAGAATATATTAAAAGCTTTTTATAAAGAAAATACAAAAAAAAGAAATTAAGAAAAATATTTACTATGCTCTTATCTACAAAGTATGAATATTTAATTTAAACAATAATTGTTAAAATTTATTCAATATAAGCAATTCTACACGACGTTGACGAAAAAAAAAAAAAAAAAAAAAGTTTTTTGTTATATATTTTCCTTAGGGGACAACTCAAGCTTCTTAAGTTACGTAACACAATGCAAAAGTGAGTACAGGACATATGTGAAAACTAAGTTGGACGTTTTACATTAATATAATTTTAATTACGTTTTATTAATTAACACTAAATATAATTGTATATATTAAAAATGTCAGAGACTCAAAATTATTCTTTTCAAAATTTGGAATTTCCTTTCACAATATGGAGAGAAATATAATTTTAAAGATATTCCAACACTCAACAGATTTTTAATAAATATATATCCAAAAAGTGATTTCACTTTTTGGTCGGGTCAGTCGAATTTATTATCAATCCATATGCATCTTGATATTAGGACCTGGCATTAGTTACTGGCACAGACTCCAGACTGATACTCATGCAGACGACAATTTTCATATAACTGTATTTTTCAACAGACGCACTAGAAGATAAAGTATATATTGAATGACCGGATAAAGTATAAAGAGCCGTTGAAAGAACACATAAGAGATATCCACTATTTCAGACAAACCACAGAGTTATCTAGGCAAAAATCAAGAACAAAATTTAAATATATGTTTTAATGAAGCAAGAATCATTATCCTTAGTCCCATTATCCTATCTCATTGATAAAAGAATGAATAGAAATATTAATTAAATATAAGAATGCAATTAATGATAATATATCACACAGCATACCAGAAATATGGTTAATTTTTGTAAGGTTTGCGAAAAGACTGATAAATTGTGGGTAATGTTTTCAGGAAACTACCCTTATCCCCCAATACAAGAAACTACCTTTATTGTTCAACCGAAGACAAAGAGAACAAAAGGATTTCAGTACGTAATCGAAGAAGCTCTGAAGACCTCCAAGTTCTGATCGAAAGTACTCGGCGTATAGTATTGAGTTTTGAGTTTCTAAAACTCCTTTAAATGTAATAACAAAATTTGCATATTGTGTCACCTTAAAAGGCACCTATTTGGCAAATATTGCCTTTTTTATTAAGTTGAATTTTATCATTTTGAATTATTTCATTTTGAATTATTTCATTTTGAAATATTTCATTTTTTTTCTGTTATTCTAAAGAAAAACTATCCATATTTCAACTTCTATGACAACGACTGTACATTTATTTAACTATAAGTGCCTAAAACTTTCACTTCATAATTTCCAAATTATTTGCGTGAAAACTTCCCGTTTAATGTCCTGAAGTAAAATTGACCAAAAAATTTATCAAGCGAACATGAGGCTTTTACATTGAAATTTCAGATTATATTACAATATCCTTATAAAGACTACGCCTAACCTTATATGTATAACATATATTTTAAGAAAAATAAATTACTTCCAGTCGAATTATTACCCTTTTTTATGTGAAATTTTTTTAAATAAAATGCATGGTTTGTTCTCTCTTTACTCGACATTTCATAAAACAGAAAAATTGCATTACTGTTTTTTTGTTTAAACAATCAATCTCTTTCCAAAAAACCCTGTTTGTTTCAATAATTGTTTAAAATTGTAAGCTACATTTTTTACTTTACTTTTACAGTTATTTATTGAAGTCTGTTTGTTAAAGAAGTAAATTTCGACAGCATAACAAATAAACTTTAAAACGTTAATTGATTTCGTAAAAAAATGTAAATATACCTCTATTTCTTATATAGAAATGCAAGCAAAATCTAAGGAAATATTTTATTTATCTAATGCGGAATGACAACTAATAATTTCGAACGTAGTTCCTAATTTGTTTTTTTTTTTTTCAGAAAAAATATAATTATTGGAACTGCGTATTTTAGTGTTTAAAGAGGTACGTAAAACGAACCCATTTTAAACACGTGTAGTTTTTTTAAGGTAATTTAGTGAGGATTTTTTTTTGTTGTTGTTGTTTTGTGAAGCGAAGGCACTTTACTTTTATATATCTCATTATATATCTCATTAGGAAATGTAAATTAAAAATATGTTTCTTCGTATGTAATAATTTTTGTGTTCAAAAAAGAAAAACGGAACATTGAAGGTAACAAATTAATTTCTTAGAGCATATATAGATTAGTCATTAGTAAATTACTTTCGTTCAATAGCTTTTCAAGCTTATATTTTTGCTTTTCAACTCAAGTTAATTTGTGAGAAATTTTAACTTTTAAATTAAAAGATATATCAATTAATTTTTTATTTTAATTTTTACTTACTACAGCATTATTTTTTCAAAAATGTATTATTACTTTATAGATAAACAATATTTTATGTCTGTTCTTCGGAACTGTTACATATTTTGAAAAATGTATTGAAGAATTTTAAGGTACCTGTTGTTAAAACATAAAATTTTAAAATATAGATCAACATATCTATAATTGTAAACAAAAATGAAATTTTTCCGAAAGGAAAAATGGAAAATTGACTCCAAAAATACTTTATTAAGACTCATGGAAAAACACTTGTTTCTAAACACTGTACACATTTTTCGATGTGTTCATAATTAGATAAATACGTAGCACCTATAGTCGTCATCAGGTCCGTCTGTCTGTCCTTATATAACAGCGCAAAGACTATCCTACCAAAAGGTTTGAAATTGAATATATATAATCGTTACAGGGATCTGTCGAGTCATATCAAATTTTATGAAAATCTAATCAAAACTTAAAAAGATAATAATAAAAGTTTTCTTCAATCTATTAAATTCTATCATGCGCAATTAATTCGATGATATACAACGATAGGTAAATATTATATGATGCCAAAATGATTACGTCATATTTAATCATATTATTTCCATGTTATCTTATCATTTCCGTGCTACTGAATTTAATATATATAATCCCAATAAATTTTGCATCCAAGCATTTATGCTTAAGAGTGATATTCCACCGAGATCTGAATATTTTAAAAACTAGATATAGTACGAACGCACCTCATTTTCCCCGTCTTAGTACAATTTCCGCCATGTTTTAATTTGCCTTCATTCTGACCATGCAAAGAAAATGCTCCGTTTCTAAGTCCAATACTATCAGATACAAAAATTAATTACAAATACTTTTAAACAATAAATCATAAAAAAATTTTAAAATGGGATAAATTTAATGTGAAACGTCACAGGAGAATACTGCATCAGAGGGTAAAACATGGTTCCTTAATGCAACCATGCATATGAAGGCATAGTTGAAAATTTTGTAGGTTTTATAGGCTGATTTTAGGTAGTATAATTTTGACATTGTTGTAGGTTTTTTTTTTGTTGTTTTGTTTTGTTTTTGTTTTGTTTTTTTGTAGGTTAAGTAACATATTTTGAGAAACTTTATTTAGAGGATTGTCTATTGTTTTTAGGTTTTGCTTATTTTATACAATTTATTATTTAAAATCTCTATTTCGGGATACGTGCATGTTGTTATACAAAATTTGGAATCTTGGTAGCTAAGGAAATGTCATTTCAATCATTGCATGTAATGAATAGATAAAGACAAATATAAGTACTAGGGTTATACCTAAATGTAGGAGATGTTGCCATAATTTTCATGTTTGTTGACATCCGTCACCCTAAATTTGCATGTACAGCTATTATTACTACTATACTGAGATAGTATTCAATAAAGTGTCTATCACAAACAATGAATTTACGTCAACTTTGAACACAAGAATCATATTCTCTACAAAGGCATCCAGGCGCTTAATCTTGTATTCACTTTATTTCAGTCAATTTCAGTGAAGTGTTTACAAGAAGAAGCACCTGAATGCCTTTAAATAGGATATGATTATTGGTTTCAAAGTTGGCATAAATTCATTGTTTTTGATGGATACTGTATTGAATACTACCTTAGTACAGCAGTAATAATAGCTCTACCATAAATTAACATGTAGAACTACTATCCTCATAGCATGCATGGTCACAGTAATGTCATTGTGACGTCTCTGTAAATCACTGTGGTAACGTCACATCTCTGACCAAAATGCCACCACTCAGTTATGCCACATTGTGACTGAGATGTGAACTTCTTAGAAAACTTAAAAAAAATAATACAAAAGCTCTTCAAAACATGTTATTGACTGTAAAACTCGTAATTAAAAAAATTGTGACGTCACTGTCATGTCACTGGATGTAACATATGCCACGTCACATATGTGGCGAAAAACCCACCATATTGTAAACTCACAGTGTGACAAAAATATGAATTTCAGAAAGCTTTGAAAATGAAGAGAAGTATTTTAAGCAGGCCGTGTTTGGTTTATTATAATAAATAAAGCCACTTTTAACTTTCAATAATGATTTCCTTTTCTGTTAATGTTTAACTAGTTTAAGTCAGTACTTAAAACTAATTGTTGCTATTTGTTTCTGACTTTTTTTTTTAACAAATTTAACATTTTCTGAATATATAATAAAATATACAAAATATATGCAAAACCCATGAGATATTTATTCATGTTTTAATTTTTTCCCCAGAAATTTCCTTAAAAAATAGGTATTGTACACGGTCCTTTATTCTACAAGAAATTAATATAGAAAAAAAAGATTATAAAGAAAAAAAGTTCTTTCAGCGATAACCTTTTTTTTTAGAAACAAATTTGTATTTATTACATGTTCTACAAACTTTAACTTTTTTTTCAAAAGGCCTTTCTTTATTGTCCATTAAATTGGTTTTATAAACATTAGAAATATGAATAATGTTTTATTTTATATACCCTAATTATGACTAATACAATTTTCATAATTTAACGAAAAGAAACTTGACAATCCATTTTTATATGAACTGTTTTGGAATTGATTGAAAGCAAAAGTGAAATGCACAAAAATTATTCAAACAGATCATTTTAATTAAACACACTTTCATAAAAGTATTACGCATTTAACTTATAAATCTACAATAACAAATATAAGAAATAAACCAGCTGTCCGCAAATTTTGTTTTCTGCAGATGATAACAAGAGGAAACAGTGTATTTATTCTTTCGAATAGCGGCAGCAGATGGATAACAGTAGCTGTGTTGAATGTGTGTAGTTGACACAGGTTTTTAGCTCACAGGCTATCAAAGCCTGAGAGCTAATGTGCCCGCCCGTTCTGTATGTATGTACGTACGTGCGTACGTATGTATGTATGTATGTATGTATGTACGTAACGCGATAACTCTTGATGGAAATATCCGATTTGCTTCAAAAAAAATTTCTAGGTTCTTTGGGATAAGGCGCTTCCCTGATTAGTTTTGGTAGTTCATTGGTTAAGGATAAAGGGGGAAAAACGGGGTTAGTCCAACCCCTTAATTCAGATAAATGGGTTTTTCATGCAGAATCATTCGATTTGCTCCGAATTTGATATACCGGTTTATTATGTTAAGGAACTTCCCTGATTAGTTTTGGGGGTTCATTGGTTAAGGATAAAGGGGGAAAAGAGGGGTTAGTCCACCCCCTTAATTCAGATAAATGGGTTTTTCATGCAGAATCATTCGATTTGCTCCGAATTTGGTATACCGGTTTATTATGTTAAGGAACTTCCCTGATTACTTTTGGGGGTTCATTGGTTAAGGATAAAGGGGGAAAAGAGGGGTTAGTCCACCACTTTTAATTCAGATAAATGGGTTTTTCATGCAGAATGATTCGATTTGCTCCGAATTTGGTATACCGGTTTATTATGTTAAGGAACTTCCCTGATTAGTTTTGGAGGTTCATTGGTTAAGGATAAAGGGGGAAAAGGAGTGTTAGTCCACCCCCTTAATTCAGATAAATGGGTTGTTCATGCAGAATCATTCGATTTGCACCGAATTTGGTATACCGGTTTATTATGTTAAGGAACATCCCTGATTTGGTTTGGGAGTTCATTGGTTAAGGATAAAGGGGGGAAAAACGGGGTTAGTCCACCCTTCCTAATTCAGATAAATGGGTTTTTCATGCAGAATCATTCGATTTGCTCCGTATTTGGTATACTGGTTTATTATGTTAAGGAACTTCCCTGATTAGTTTTGGGGGTTCATTGGTTAAGGATAAAGGGGGAAAAGGGGGGTTAGTCCACCCCCTTAGTTCAGATAAATGGGTTTTTCATGCAGAATCATTCGATTTGCTCCGAATTTGGTATACCGGTTTATTATGTTAAAGAACTTCCCTGATTAGTTTTGAGGGTTCATTGGTTAAGGATAAAGGGGGAAAAGGTGGGTTAGTCCACCCCTTTTATTTCAATTAAATGGGTTTTTCATGCAGAAAGATTCGATTTACTCCAAATTTGGTATACCGGTTTATTATGTTAAAGAACTTCCCTGATTAGTTTTGGGCGTTCATTGGTTAAGAATAAAGGGGGAAAAGGGGGGCTAGTTCACCCCTTTAATTCAGATAAATGGATTTTTCCTGCAGGATGATTCGATTTGCTCCGAAGTTGGTATACCGGTTTATTATGTTAAGGAACTTCCCTGATTAGTTTTGGGGGTTCATTGGTTAAGGATAAAGGGGGAAGGGGGCCTAGTCCACCCCCCTTAATTTATATAAACGGGTTTTTCATGCAGAATTATTCGATTTGCTCCAAATTTGGTATACCGGTTTTTTATGTTAAGGAACTTCCCTGATTAGTTTTGAGGGTTCATTGGTTAAGGTTAAAGGGGGGAAAAGGGGGGTTAGTCCACCCCTTAAATTCAGATAAATGGGTTTTTCATGTAGAATGATTCGATTTGCTCCGAATTTGGTATACCGGTTTATTATGTTAAGGAACGTCCCTGATTAGTTTTGGGGGTTCATTGGTTAAAGATAAAGGGGTAAAAGGGAGGTTAGCACGCCCCTCTCAAATTAGATAAGTGGGTGTTTCATGCATAATGATTCGATTTGCTCCGAAGTTGGTATACCGGTTTATTATGTTAAGGAACTTCCCTGATTAGTTTTGGGGGTTCATTGGTTAAGGAAAAAGGGGAAGGAGGTCTAGTCCACCCCCTTAATTTATATAAACGGGTTTTTCATGCAGAATTATTCGCTTTGCTCCAAATTTGGTATACCGGTTTATTACGTTAAGGAGCTTCCCTGATTCGTTTTGGGAATTCATTGGTTAAGGATAAACAGGGGGCTAGTCCACCCCCTTAATTTAGATAAATGGGGTATTTTTTGCAGGATTATTCGATTTGCTCCAAATTTGGTATACCGGTTTATTATGATAAGGAGCTTCCCTGATTAGATTTGGAGGTTCACTGGTTAAGTATAAATCGGGAAACGGGGGCTAATTCCCCTTCACTTATTTTTTTGAGGGGCATTATTCTTTAAAATAAGAGTATGATATACAATTAGTGTAAATAGCCTGTGACCTCAATGCCATCAGTTTAGCTGGGCACTTTTCTTTTTTATTTAATTATTTTTTTTAAGTTATCAGGAATACGATCCAGAAATGTTTTACATAAAATACCAGTCCGAAAAAAGTACAATATGCAGTGATCAGTTAATCAAAGTTGGCCAGTGTCATTGTACTGTATTGGGGCATAATTCTTCTAAAGAACGCTATTTGGATTTCCATAATGGAATTACAGAGGACGATGTTAACAAGAAATAGGTAAGAAAAAATGTTTTTCCTGCTTTCAATTATTACGATTTATGTTAATTTCACATAAAAACATGTTATAAAAGTAATAAATGCCACTAATTTAAATTTTATCTATTCAATAAAATTTAATAAATTTAATGTTTATTTTGAATAGTTGAAAGGGAAATAGTATGTCAACGATTTTAATCAGATTTCATTCAGTTAAATTGCATTTTAATCACATTTATTTTCCTTTTTAAAACTATCTAGTTAAAATCCCATTTTCGTAAATTAAAAAAAAATATATATAATCAATAATTCACACAATTAACAGACATTTAATGCTAATTAAATTACTGAATAAAAAACGATTTATAGAATTAAAGTGTTTGCAAACTTAAATTTTTAATTTAACATTAAGTAATGTTCTGAAATAATTTACATTGCACGTTTATATAAATAAAAAATGGATATCCGCTCAGCGACACGGAATATTCCACATCAAAATTTTATTTATCATTTGAGCAATTTTACATCGTTATTGCTAAAAGTAATTTCAATTTTATAAAATTAAAACGGCTGGCGATGCCCAAGCATATTTTTTAAAAGGTAAATCCGTATTCTTTACAATTTTGTGTTAGAAAATTGACACTATTATGAAAAGTATAGTAATTTTCTGTTTATTGGAAATATAAAAATATATATATTTTAGCCAATAATTTTTATTCTTAATTTTTGTTTTTTTTTACATGCTTAAAATGATTTATTCAAACATTCCAGTAAATTCAACATTAAATAGTGCTTAAATAGTTATTTGATTGAAAACAATTTAAAATTTACGTGTATAACACTTTGTGATGAATATGGCGAAATTTTAGCCATACGACATACATATGTGACATGTGTATAAGGC
The DNA here is from genome assembly GCA_963932465.1 of Maratus speciosus. Taxonomy (NCBI): domain Eukaryota; kingdom Metazoa; phylum Arthropoda; class Arachnida; order Araneae; family Salticidae; genus Maratus; species Maratus speciosus. The sequence continues at coordinate 371,892,091 of OZ010788.1, read as the reverse complement.
ATATATGAAACATATCACATAATAAAACGCATGCATAATATTTAGTGTAGGTGTGCAAGTAATGGATACCCTTCCTGTAATGGACACCCTTGAAAGTTTTTGGTTTCTAAAAAAATTACCAATAAAAATTTAGCTTTTATTTATTTTTTCAGAACTCCCTCTTGCATGTTTTATAAACTGGGTTATTGTTGACACTCTTAATCAAAGCAATCAGGAAGCAGAAAATAATGTTTCGAAGTTTAACTTTTTTTCAGTGAAAATCTTAATGAACCTGTTATAAGCTTAATTCACTTAATAATTTCACATATTCTTTATTTTCTTACAAAACTTCCATTTTTGGTTTTGGTAATAATAGGAAACTTTGAAACGCTTAATTACTCAATTTCCAGTAATGGACATCCCAGGTGGTCATTGCTAAAAATGCAATATAAGTAATGTTCATAGTAGATAAAAATATTTTTAACAAAACTGAACACCTAAGTAATCAAATTTAATAATTTATATTGCACCTACCAGAATGTAATACCACAATTTTTTATAACTCTGCCTTACATATGTTATAATCTGGTAATGATTAAAACTAATTATGAATCAGGGAATATTGTTTAAGCATATAGGGGAAACAAATGCTAAACTCCTACACATAAAAAAAAAGCTTTAAAAATATATCTATTATTCCCTGTCTTAAACGTTTTTTATTCATCTCTGACAAAAAATAAATAAATAAATAAAATAAAAAAATTAAAATCCCATATTTGTAATTAAGTTTACATTTGTAGTAGTAAATGAAACTAATAAATCTACAGATCAGTGGCCTTAAAGATCAGTTCTGAACTTTTATTTTGAAATTATTTTATTTAATATTTAAAACACTCAACCTGCGATATTATTTCTATCATATTTGCAATACTAATTACTGCAAGTAATATATCAAGAAGTTTCGGAATGCTTCACAGTTAAAAATAGTGATAAATGTACGGATTTATGCATTAATATTCAAAAACTTTTTTTTTCAGATTTATTTTTAATTACCTTGCTAAATCCACTACTATCTCCATAATTTGAGAACTGCAATTCCCTGACATTTATTATTTTAAACCATTTATCTAAAATAATTAAAATATTTATCTTGTGATAATCACAATAATTGATCTAAACAGTGAATAATTATCACATACATTTTATAAATTATTGATATCCTAATTGTTAAATTTACTTGAAAATAAATACACTGCTCAAAACAATTAAAGGATATTTGAAGTTTTATATAAAATAAAGATATAAACGAAATTTTATTTGCCGAAAATAGAAGAAGAAAATCACAAATACAAATTTTTCTGGTTTTCAAACTGTGGAGTATGCAAATTTTGAGTTCGACGTCAAAAACGTCGCTTCAGCGGCAGCGAATGAAATTTGACTAATAACTGGATAAAAGAGAATGAAGACAAGGATGATCGGCATTTAGTGATTGCTTTGTTTCGATGAGTACGATGTCTCAGCGAAGTCATTTGACAGATTCAGAAGCTTTGAGAATTGTTGGTAGGTTAGAAGGGGGCCAAACTCAAGCCGAAGTAGCGCAAGGCATTGGAGTGTCACAAAGTGTCATTTCCATGATCTGGAACCGTTTTTTGGAGGGTGGATGTGCAGGCCGATGACCAAGGCAAGGTCGTAGACGGGCAAGAACGCCCAATGAAGATCGGTATTTAGCGTTAACAGCTCGGAGACACCGAACCATGAACGCTACTCTTCTCCAACAACACATTCGCTCGGCTACAGGCACCACGATTTCAACTCAGACTGTCCGAAACCGGCTCCATGCTGTAGGTCTGTATGCTCGCCGACCGATGGTATGTGTTAGATTAACATCAAGGCATCGTCGCGACCGCAGGGAGTGGGCAACCGAGCATGTCAACTGGAGGAGAAATGAATGGAGCAATATTATGTTTTCTGATGAGTCCCGTTTTTCTGTGCATCCGTATAATAGGCGTATTTTCATCTGGAGGGACCGTGGCAGTAGGAATAATCCTGCGTTCGTGCACGAAAGTGTCAAATTTGGCGGTGGAGGAGTGTTGATGTATGGTGGAATCTCCATTGACGGGCGCACTGACCTCTACATCATTCGAGATGGAGCTCTGACTGGTCGCCGATATAGGGATGAGATCCTCAGACCTATTGTAGTCCCTTACGCTGCAGCAATCGAGATAACTTCATTTTAATGGACGATAACTGCAGGCCACATCGTGCAAACCTGGTGGAGGATTTCCTTTTCGAGGAAGGAATCGTTGGAATGGCCAGCGTGTTCTCCAGACATGAATCCAATCGAGCACGTTTGGGACGCTCTAGGAAGACGAGTTTCTGGCCGCCAACAACCCCCACAAACTCTCCAAGAACTGGAAAGAGCTCTTCTGGAAGAGTGGGGCAGAATACCCCAACTCGTCATTAATAGCCTCATTGAGTCCATGCCTCAAAGGTGTTCAACGTTGCTGGCCGCCCGTGGAAACCATACCCCCTACTGAAAATGATTTTCTTTGAAGAAAACACCTTTTCTTATTCTTTTTTTCTCATACGCACAAATTGTGTTTTTTTTTCCTTTAGTACACAAATGCGCAATAAAATGCATTTTTTCTGCCAAACATGTGTAATTTATTCTCATATAACCTACTATGTCTGTCGACCATGTATCAATCAGCTAAACAGTTTACCAGATACAAAATCCACCTAAAACTTCAATATCCTTTAATTGTTTTGAGCAGTGTATTTTGTTTCATTACTATGCTTTCGATAAATTCTGGCTCTAAATACAGTAATAAACAAGTCGGATGTACCAATCCCCAATCTTTCTTCTATCTCATACATGTTAATAGTACAAAATTCGCTATCACACTGCCAAAATTAAATTGCAATCTATGCATTTCATGAGGATTCTAAAGATATGAAATTCCGTGCATTAGTTCTTGAGATATGAACATCGCTGAAATCGTCTAAATTCAGCAAAATGCAGCCTAGCAGCGTCACCTATTGGGTGATTTATGCCAAATCCTGATCAGCAACAACTTGTGTCAACGCATAACTAAATCTGAAGTTAGATGAAAATTCGTCCATTAGTTCTATAGATAGAGTTATTGTGGGAATCGTGAAAAAGGCGCCACAGAAGCGATTTACACCAACACATACTCAGTACCAAGTCATATCAAGGACTAACTGAATCTGAAGTTTGATGATAATCCGTGCATTAGTTCTTAAGATACAGCTATTGAGGGAATCGTGTAAATCCTGCAAAATTTATCATAACAGAGTCACCTGTTGGACGATTTACACAAAAATGTAATCAGTATCAATTCATATTAAGGACAAACTAAATTTGAAGTTTGATGAAAATCCATGAATTAGTTCTTTACATGGAGCTATTGGGAAAATCGTAAAAAATGCAGCATAGCAGCGCTACCTGTTGAGCGATTTACACCAAAAACTAATCAGCATCAATTTGTATTAGGGACTAACTGAATATAAATTTTTATTAAATGCTGTGCATTAGTTCTGGAGATAGAGCGCCCACAAAATTTGTGTCACATACCGACAGACAGACAGACTCACAGACAGACATTTTGTAAAAACATGTTTTTTGGACTCTCTGACAATAAAACTTGTAAATCTGTCAAAAACCGGAATTCGAAAATTTTCATGAATCCAATACTTTCTTCTTGTAAAGATAGAAGAATGTAAAAACAATTATATGACTATATTTTGTGGGGTGTCCATGACTGGAATTGTGGGTATTTTGATATATTTCTGTTATTTGCAATAATATTTTGATTAATATTGGGAAATGAGACTATGAAGATAGTTAAATATTATTGCTATATTAATATAATACTGGAAAAACTGGAATATAAAAATTACAGGTATTAATTAAAAAATAGTTTTTAAAGAAATTCCTTAAGGGTGTTCTGTTCATTACTGGTACATCTACTCTATATGACATATAAAACATATATAAGACCTATAAATGTTATATATATAGTATTGTGTTATAGATATACGTATATAACTTTAACTACGACTTTGACAAAATCGCAACAGAAACCTTGGCGTAATCGTACATGCTCAAAGCACTATAATAAGGATGTACCAAAGCGTAATTGCAGAAGTAGTTGCATCGCCTCCATTTATACTCATGATTTTCAACTGAAATATGTATGTTCCAAATATTGCGCAAATAATTCACGTAGTTTTATCAAAAGATAATTCTACATTAACTTTAACAGGATGATTCTAATTGGTAAATTAATCAACAGTGTTTTAATCTCCCTAACTGAGTGAAAAAGTGCTCAAGTCAGGATTCCAACCACAGACATTTGACGTATGCTGCCAATGCTCTGATAACTGAGCTGTCCTGGACAAATTTCACCCAGATAACTATTATTATGTACTTATATGAGTAGTATGCGTTATTCATACGGGTAGTATAAAAAATAATTAAAGTATTATTATATAGGGTTGTATAATAATAATAAGTACATATTCATATTCAGTGGGTGAATTTTGTGCGTCAGATTTATCCAGAATAGCCCAGTCGACAGTTAAATGAACATTGGCAGCTTATGCCAAAGGTTCCTGGCGAATTCTGACCTGGACACTTTTTTCACTCAATCGGAAAAATTACAACAAAAGATAATTCTGCTTGAATATCAGCGTTATTGGTCAGAAATATTGCCAAGCTGTACAGATTTACGCATGTATTGATACTTTTGAATGTTAATGTGAGTAAAAGCTTTTAAAGTGAGTGCAAAAATACTTAAGGCAAAAAAGTTTGCAATAACCATCTACAAAATGAGAGAAATAGAAAAGATTTTTTGTTTTACTTTTCGCGTGGCCCACCACAGTAACAGAAAATAGTCATTGTGTGTCAGTTATAAATACAATTAAAGCTGTGCAGTTTTTAGCATGTGTGTGTGGTGGGCCTTGTATAAATAATTTTCCATGGCAATATTCATCAAATATTGAAAACAACACAATCTGTTACAGTTGTAAGTCAAGTGAAGGAGATTGAATATTTAACTTTAATTTAGAAAGAAGTCTCTATATTTTATACGACTATTTACACATGTTATACAGTATTTGTTCATAAATTGTGAGTATACAATTTTAGAATTCGAAACCAATTCTAACAGAAAGGTAGTATGCAGTAATTATAATTTCAGAAGATCCCATTTCTTTTAAATTGTTACTGAATCTTCAAAAGAAGTTAAATCGTAACAGAATCATCACAGTGTTAGTGACAATTTTGCCACAAATGGCACATATTTCACAAATTGGTCACAATGCGACTTCAAAGCATTGTCGCTTTCGTCTCAGGTTTGTCACAAAGTTATAGCCAAAATAGTCATAAATGACACATTTTCCACAAATTTGTCACACTGTGACTTCACTGGTCACAATGGGACGTCACAAACGAGCTCTAAAATGGCCATAACGATTTCCCATTGTAGTCACCATGACTTCCCATCGGCAGTCATAAAGTCACAGTGTTCCCTCTCAACGACGTCGTTGTGACGTCACCATGCCTTACGGATATTGCTGTGTCTATAAAAAAATATTTGTTGTTGCATTCCCAAACAGCAAATAATCCTTGGCCGAGCTTCCGCCGAAAGACCTAATTCGACTATTTTTCTTCCTAGCGATCACAATCTTCGCGGTCGGCAGATATGACTTCTTGTCCGCAAGGCAGATCACCTATCGAGCATCGCATCCCGATTACAATTGAATCGGTTTTGAAGCCTTTGCGAAGCTTTTTTCTATAATTTGGCCACTTGGTAGTCCTTTATCGAGTAGATAGCAATATCATATGATCTTTTGCCGATTAGCTAATGATACGTGTATAGATAGAAGAATTTGTACGATGCTAAAATGTATTTAAAATGTAAAAAAATTCGTTTTATTTCAAAAAATAAATATTGCTAATTGGGAATATTTTCCACTGTAAGATGTAAAAATATTTCCATATCGAGAGTGTACCTAATTAAAATATAAGGAACTTTGTTTTGTTTAAGGTCAAAATATTGCTGTTAAGTAATTTTACAATAAAAATTACAATTTTAAGTTACAATTATTTTCTATTATAAAATGCAAATAAAAGTACATTGAATTTAAAAATGATATTATTGCTTATAAATTACTTATACTATTGATGTACAAATATTTTTTAATCATACAAATAATAATTAATTGTAATTTTCATTGCAATATCTTAACAGCAAAATTTAGACTTTAAATTAAACAAAATTTCTTACGTTTTAATTAATTACAGTCTCGATATGAAACATTTTTGTATTTTACAGAGGGAAATATTATTATTTAACAATATTTACTATGAATTAAAACGAACTTTTATACATTTTAATTGCACAATTTTTGCATCTTACAACTTAAAATATTCTCATTTAATATTACGTCTAAAAATCATCATTTAAAACTTCTCAGTATAATCCGGTTATGCATGAAAAAATATATCGTTTTCTCTTATTGTTATTATCGAAATAATTAATTTAATTAAAAAAAATTGCTCAGTCTTTTTTTTTTTTTTTTTTTTTTTTTTTTTTTTTTACTTTAAACGGTAAAAAAATAATTTTTTCACTATCTGGAGAAAAAAGATTAACTACTTCTTTATAATTCAATTTATATAATAACTTTATCTAAATAATTTCCAAACAAATTAATTTTTAAATCAGCAAATTGTAATCCATAATTAACAAAATACATTTAGAGCAAATACATAGTGTGTTGCTGTAATAGACCAAATTTCATACATTATCGTGATATAATAAAAATTTCAGATATTATAATTTTCAATTTATTTATCTGAATCAACAAAACAGCAAAAGTATCAAGCCATTTATCAAAGTAAAACTTTAAGTACAAATGTCTATACGTAATTATATATATATATATATATAAAGTAAAAAAGATTTTAAATTGTTAGTTTGCTTTGACACTAATTGTCCTGCTATCTCTAAATTTTAAAGAGATTAAGTTTACTGATTTGCGAATAATTATTTATTCTCACCAAAGAACATTTCTTGGAAAGTATTTTTTCCTCTCTCTATTCCTTCGACTGTCTGTTTACAAATGATGTCCTTGAAACCTGAAAAAGTATTTTGACCCCATTTTGACCAGCAGAGAGATAAGATATTGCAGGCGATTGCACAGTTTTATTCTCGTGACACACATCCCCTATCATCACTGCAGGGGTGATCTTTACTGAGAAAACAGCCCAATAAAAAGATTAAATTTTGATTACTTTCTGATTACCGGCCGATTACATACATACGAATAGTTTTTTGAGTAATTGACTTGTAATAATAATCAATTTTTCTGCCGACGTTTGTCCGCGACGTTATCTAGATAAATCGCTACATTTTGTTCAGATGATATTGTGTCAAGCCCTAAATTCGACTACCGTTCATTTTCCGACAATTCTGGTATTAGGCTGAAATTTAGCCGATATCTCTTGCTGTTAGGGTTAGAATAGATAAAAATAAATTAAATGATCTTACATAACTGAGACATTGATGACACAAAAGTATAATAAAATCTAGTTTATCCAGTTCATTATTGTAATAATAGGCTCGACGCAGCAGCGGTCGTTCAGCAGCTTCAGGGCCCCAAGTCCCCCCTTTCCGCTTTTGGTGTCTTTAAATTGTGTAATTTCACTTTTAAATTTTTCCGGTTTTAATTTTTGATTTTTTTTTCAACCTGGCTTTTATAGAGTCTCTAATACTCGGGACGTGGCTGGGGACCTAAGAACCTGACTTCCGCAAAAAGAGTCGGAATAAGACAAGTAAAGGATAAAGGACTGCGGAGGGAAAGGGGCCGCACACCTTGGCGGTTTATTCCAGTTTTGGCCAGACTATGCAGCGAAGAACCTTTACACATCGATTTTAAAAACAGCAAGTTAATTTATCCATCAAAATTTTCTACTGAGATAATTTTACGCAAGGAATCTACTGAGATATTTTTACGCAACGAGAATATTTTCAATGATTCAGTATCCCCTGATTTACCTAAAATGTGGAAAGAGATGCTATGTAATTTTAGTAACAATAGTAAAAATTAATCCACGCTCTCAAATAGCCAAGATAAATTTATTTTTATTTTATGCTTTGCAATGTTTTTCATTATGCATGGTAACTCGTGACATTGTTTACTATAGATTAATTTTAACAGAATTATTCTAATTATAAAAATTAATCTAATCAAAAATTTACATCTAACATTGTTTACTATGTTATTATTTTTTAAATTATGTGAAAATATTTTCTTTCATGAATGATTTTGAAAATGTCGCCGTTTGTGCGACAAAACGATCGTCAATCTTAATAAAGGTATTTTATCACTTTTTGTAGCATTACTTAACTTAATCTGTTTATGATTATTATACATCTTGTTTATCCTTTAAGACTTGAGAGGTGGGAAGTAAGTAATTTCATGACGATAATGAGGTAGGCTGATGCTGACTGAATATATATTTTTAGAGAATGGCTTGATATAAGGAAAACTCGAAATTGAGATGAGTAAAATTAAATACAGGCGACTGAAGAAAAACATTTATTTGATTGCGACTTCACTGCATAAGAACATCGCATTCCTAGAACAGTTGTTCTCGCTTAGACAAGCCCTTTGCATTAAGCTGCCGGACGTAACTGCAAAATGCGCTAGACTAAAAATAGATCGCATGACGAAAGAGGAGAGAGTGAAAGGCTGGAATAAAATACGGATTGTTTACCTTTCGGTAAAAAGAAAAAAAAATAGCGCTTCGAAAATGATGTGTTCAAAAAAAAAAAAAATCGCAGATGCATATGAAAATGCTTGCACTACAAATGAAAAACAAATCTAATACCTCATCACAATTCCTACAGTATTAATGTAGTATAAATTATAGTACTCATCAAAAGCAATGACTTTAAGACAACGTTAAACCCAAGAATGATATACTCTACGAAGGTCATCAGGTGCTTCTTCTTGTAATCACTTCACTACAATCACTTTCAGCTCATAAATGTCATAAAACCTTACTACACAAAAGCTAATCTTATTTTATAAACTTTCTTTCTCAATGCAGGTGATTAATGTTTTAAAAGCAGAAATGGATTCAACATTGCACATCAGACGGTTTTCATATAATATCTGAGGGTTACGTTAGATATTGGCTCAAATGCATATCTTACAATGTTGATTATATTAGGTAGTAGCATTAGAGAGAAACAAAAATGTAGATCTACGAATATTTGAAATTAAAACAGCAGATTTTGAATAATAAACATGTTAGCTTAGTGGCCAACACGTCGCACTTCCACGTTATAGATTCAGAGTTCGACTCCAGGGTTGTCAACTTCAACACAACATTTATCACCTGCTGGTCGATAAAATGTGTAACAAGCTTGTTTGGAAAATAAATATTGTTTGTTCAGCGTTAAATTAACCGGGAGATATGCATCATAGCACCTGGTTCTATTGTCATTAAAACTGAGTTGGGTTCTGTATGCCAAGATCCCTAAGTATTGGAGCGCCGCAATGTGTACTTTTATGTTACTTAATAAAACAAAGTGATATAATCCGAGTATATATGTAATATATAATTAACTTTTAATATATTTTTTTGATTAAATACTAACAACATCAAACATTTTTTTAAAAACAAATACCAAACAATGCATCTAATGGAAGATATAAAATTTATAAAAAAACCGTAATTTCTTATTTATCGAATCACAGAATTTAATGCCTGAAAAATCGAAAGTAGTTAATTACCTGAACCTTCTTCGAATTTGATAATTTCTGTCTTTTAATTGAGTTGTTCGATTAAACAATAGTTAAGCATGTGCTTTATTTATATTATTTAACTTATTTCCCTATATAGTTTAATTTCTATATTGAATATTAGCCGGCAAGAGATTTCTATAATTTATTTTGTTTTAAGTATATAAACAAATGGGACTGCGAACGATAGAATTAGATTTAAAAAATCATGTATGAAAAATATTTTTTATAAACAAAAATATATATATATCACTAAATTGAGACAATTTTCAAAGAAATTGTATTCAATTCGAAATTCAATTCGAAGGTATAAAAATTTAATTTCTGCAATGGTTAGAAGTTAGGAAAAATTTACGAAAATTTATTTGTCAAATGTTTCTACTGTCAATCTGACGTCATCATTCACGACCTTGTTTTTGTCTTACAATATAGATTTCTCACAATACCTTTTACATTACTTAAAACAAATCTCCGTATCAAATACTTGGAAATGTTCTAAGAATATTTAAGAAAATATTTTTTGTTGAGTTTTACTTCTCTTATTCTTAAATATTATTCATCTAATCAGTGTAAAGACAAATAAAACAGATTCTTGAGATGAAGTAAAAATCTTTAGGATATATTATTCGTACTATAAGACATAACTCGTTTTAAGAAGCACTATATAAGAAATAGAGTATTATTTTGTAAAAACATACTTTTTTTTTTATTTTCTCTCTCCTACACTGTAATACAAAATAAGTAGTTCTACAGATGTAAAATTACATGCTTACTAAACTTCCATTTGTAACTGTACAAAAAAAAAAAAAAAAAAAAAAAAAAAAAAAGGCTGCAAATCTACAAAACTAGTTTTTGTAAAGCTACAGAAATCTGTAAATTTACAAATGAATCTGCTAAAATTACAGTAATCTTACTAAAGTTTTATCTGTAACCCTGTTTGACGTTGCATGTTTGACGTAATAGGCATCCCACTTTCCTAAAAAATTCTTAGTAACCTTAAAGATTTTTTTTTTCGGCGCAAAAGTGTGTTTCTTACGGGAATTTTTGTTGTTTTCGTTACATAAAAAGCTTTAGGAATCTGGATTTCCTAGAAAAACTTTAATAACATTAGAGATTTTTTTTTTTTTTTTTTTTTTACAGTGTACACTAGATTTTCATATAAAATAAAAATCTTTGAAAGGAGAGTCAGATACAAAAATAAAACTGTTTTAGAAATTGATACTAGTAATATAATAAATGAAAGCTAAATGTATCAGTTAAGGGTAATTTAAAGACATTCACTGATTTATAATAAAATGTTATGAAAACTCTGTCAAAACAACATTTTTTTATCGCTTTCTGAATCTCCATATTTAATATCCAACAACGAGTTTTAGCCGTAATGTGATATTTTCGAGAAAATAAAAATTTTAATGAAACTTTTGTATGTTTCAGGACAAATCGATTCGATCACTTTCGATAGAACCAGTATTGGAAACTCATATATTTAGATATCTCAGCTTAAAATGTCCTTTTTGCGCAATATAATTAAGCAATGCCTAAATTAAATTATTAGGAATTTAAATAAATATGTTGAAATAAAAAGTAATGATATATACATAATAATTTAAATGCAACTTTCTCTTTTCGCTATTAATGGAAATAAGTTTATTTTAAAGAGCTTATGTACAGGATTACCCATATATTTAGGTATCTCAGAGAAAAAAAATGACACGATGTATTTAAATGATAGAAAAAATAAAGTAGTAGGTATTTAAATAAATATGTTAAAATGACAAATAGTGATATATAAATTAAAATCAGGAAATATTGTTAATTTCAATTTCATGGCGGTAACATTTTTATTTAGAATATTACTTTCTTTTACAACTTTCAAGTTATGAGTAATCCAGTTTTCTGGTTTTTCATTTTAATAATGATTGTATTTTGTGAAACTTTTTTTCTCTATTCTCTTTCAGTTTCCTTTTTTCCAACTTCTATTTATATTATTATTTCATTTTAATATTTTGTTATTTGTAGAGATGTTACGACTGCAGGGAGTCTTTCTCGAGCTATTTACTTTACTTTGCTATATTTTAAAAAAAATCGTTGTCAAAATCGCTTCTCCTATTAACCGTAAGGCATGGTGAGATCACGGCGACGTCGTTGTGAAGTCACACTGAGACTTTGTGACCGTCGATGTGACGTCATAGCGACTAGAATGCGAAGTCATTATGGCCGTTTAAGAGGTCGTTTGTGACGTTACATTGTGACATCTCTGTGAATTCAAAGTGTGAAAAATTTGTGAAAAGTGTGTCATTAGTGAGCACTTTGGCATTAATTTTGTGACGAACATGGGACGAAAACGATAATGCTTTGAAGTCACATTGTGACCAATTTGTGAAATAAGTGTCATTTGTGACGAACTTGTCATAAACACTGTGATGATTTCAAATGAAACTCAAATTTCAAATTAATTGCTTAAAAGGCGCAAAGGACAACATAGTGAAAAAGATGATTATAGTGAAGCCGGTACTCGATCCCCGGCCATCAGTATAGCGCACTGACATTCTACCGACTAAACCACATGGAACGATACCCAGTCTGGAAAATTTCTCACTATTACATGTTGTCATGGCGACAAACGAAGCACAAGATGGAATATTTATCTTGAGCCAACGACATGGGGCAAACACGAAACTTAATTAAATCCAGCAACGATTGAAACTATATTAATGCTTGGAAATTTTACCAGAGAGAACCATTCGCCTTGAATACAATATTTCAAATGAAAATCAAATTTCAAATTAATTGCTTAAAAGGCAATTTTAATTTGAAATTTGATTTTCATTTGAAATACTGTATGCAAGGCGAATGTTTCTCTTTGGAAAAATTCCAATTATTAATATAGTTTCAATCGATGCTGAATTTAATTAAGTTTCGTGTTTGCCCCATATCGTTGGCTCAATATAAATATTCTATCTTGTGCAGCGTTTATAGCCTTGCCAACATGTGAAAGGGAGAAATTTTCCAAGCTGGGTATCGTTCCATTTGGTTTAGTCGGTTGAATATCAGTGCGCTATATTGATGGCAAGGTTGGAGTCCTGGCATGGAATATTTTTCACTATGTTGTCCTTTGCGCCTTTTAAGCAATTAATTTGAAATTTGATTTTCATTTGAAATATTTTATGCAAGGCGGATGTTTCTCTCTGGAAAAATTTCCAAGTATTAATACTGTGATGATTCTTGTCACAAACACTGTGATGGATTTTAAAGTAAAGTTTTGTTTGAATTATAAAGTCTTATCTTTTTACCGTACTTTTTAGCAAAATATCGCTGTTTTGGAGTCCTATTCTGCTAAAATATTTTAATTTTTCCATTTAAAAAACAATGCTTATCAACTGATAACTTTTTTTTTATTAAATTCAAAGTTTGATCTTGAATTCAAGTTGGATATTAGGAAGGTGTAACTTTTATTATGTGTTGTGATTTGTCATTGCTTTATTAAATAAGAACATGGGGCCTAACGAATATTAATACAACTCTTGTTTATAGAACGACATGATAAGTCCTATTTATTTAAATTTTTTATTACTGTGTGAATATGAGCTAAATAGATATGGTATGTTTTAATGGAGAAGACTGATATGGGAAATAGAAAACAATAAGTAAGAAAAATCATGTGATAAGCATAGATTATAAAACACTTTCTAACACTTCCTGAATGCTTTTACAAGACATCGTAATTTAGGGAAATAAAGTAAATAAGATAACTAAGTAAACATGAAAACGCATAAAATATTTGAAAAACTGATTTCAGCAGTTACCATCCATAGCCAAATATGTTTTCCAATTCTTTTGAACAGTCCTGTATTTGATCTGTATTTTGATATCTATAGTATATAATGGAAAAATTTAGTTTATCAAGAAAGCGAATAACAGGTTGAAATTCTCTTTCAGCAATTTATACTAATATATGGAAACATACTTAAATACTTTTGTAAAACCCTGTAGTTTACCTAGAACCTTTATTACATTCCACTATTTAGTTAAAATTTAATTCAAACTAAAACACACTTAAAACTGCTGAAATCACATTTCCAGAAATTATAATTTACAGACGGCAACGTATCCAATTCTTTGCGTGACCCTGTATATCATTTCATCTATATTCTACAAACGGTTCTTAGTAAATTAAATGCAGTTCAGAATAAAATTGCATAACTAATTTAAAAACCACCCTTAAGCAATTTACGCCCATACCCAGTAACCCTTACGAGTACTTTTGTGTAGTCCTCTATATGCATTATAGCATATATATACACCATATAATATGCATAAATATAGTGAATCATAAAAGCGCATATGATAATTAAAAATATATTTCCAGCAATCATCGTTAATGAACAGTACTTCGGATACAATATAGTACGTGAAATATTTTATGTATCCCCGTCAATGCTATATACACTTCGTATTATACATGAAATAATTATAGTATGTAAACCTCAACGTGGCATATAATTTTTATTATATATCAAATAGATTAACATTATTAAAGTACGCCACAAACAATTCCCTCCACCGTATATTATTATGTACTGAAATTCCTTTTTAAGCCCTGTAAATGAACAATAACTATTCTTTGCATCGCATATTCTACATAATGCACATTTTAGTGTGCTTCATAAATGCATATCAATTTTATTCTGTTTGAAAGCGTGTAAAATCTTTAAAAATCATTTGAAACAATTTTTCCCCACAGGCCTGAATGTAACCGAATACTTAAGACTGTCCCTGTAAATGAACTATACATGCTACAAACTTCATTACAAATATGGACCGTGCTATCGTAAACGTCAGTAACATCCAAAAATTGCAGGGCAATCCGCGTGTATTTAGGCGAGTTACAGTGCGGACAGACGGACAGACAGACCGAAGTCATAAAAAATTTTCAACTTTATTAGACATGGAAAACACTTTAATTCAATGCTGAAATATTATATTTTATTTTTTAATGCCAATAATTACGTGTATCGAAAATGTAGAAAATGATTTTACAATCGAAGAAAATTTAATAACTGATTCTGAATGTCTACAATTAAATGTTTGATTAAAATAACAAACAGAAAAAAACACTTACGATCTTTCATTTTAAAAAATAAATATATCAATTTGAAAAACACTAAGATTAGTATTTATAATTGTACTATTAAACAACATCAAACTAAAATAGATGAATTAAATGCATTATTAAATTTAACAATTTCTCAAAAATCTTTCCATATGTTATAAGGAATTCCTATTATTTTATAATTTTTTCAAATGCTAAATCTGAAAACATTGGTATGAAGATTTAGGATTTTAAATAGTAATTTAAAATATTATTAGCAATGAAAAAAAAAATCTTTCTAAAAGTTTCACTACTATATAATGTAAAAAGACACTATAATATATATCGTCACTATAATATGTAAAAAGACATTTTCCTAGTGTAATGTTAATTTCTAAATTGAAACAGTTTCGTAATATCATTATAATCGGGTATCATATTTAACTCCAAAATAATAATGACGATAAATGCTATGTTAGAATCACTCTCTGCGTCAGCCTTTTTTTTCTAGCGATGACAAATTAAGATGTTTTACAGTATCGAATCGGAAAACATTGCTTCTGAAAATAATTACAGATCAGTCTCGTTGTATATAACGTAAAACTATTTATCTCGTGATAATAATGTATAAAACAGGAATAAAAAAATTAAATTAAATAGGACATACCTTTTTAACCTAAATTCTGTAATAATATCCGTCTTTTATCCTAAACTGTCAGACATCTTTCTGTTATTTAATAAAAAGAGTTGAGCTAACTTCCCGCGTCAAAAGTTCTATGATCCTTATCTGCGGCCAAATTCGGACAGACGATTTTGAGAAAGCAGGTGTTTCTAATGTATTATAATAATTATTTTTTTCGTATACAATAGATTTAAAGTTTAAATGCGCAATAATTTTATCTTTTTGAGGGTGTCTATAAGTAAACTTTTCTATTTGAGTGAAACACCTCCTTTTTTTTTCTTTTTCTTTTTTTTTAAAGTAAAGTTTGTTTTACATGTAATAAATACAAAATACGTATCTCCTTAATAAATGAAGACGGAGAATAGAGGATAAAATTTTTATCTGTCAACCTGTCAATTCTTTTCCTATTCATTTTTCTGTAGAATAAAACAATTTGTAAAATAACTTTTGAGTTTTGTATAAATTTTGTATATATATTTTTCTGAAAATACTAATTTTATTTAAAAAGTCCGGAATAATTAGAATTTTTTAAAAAATAGTTACTTAAAATAGTTAAACACTAACAGTTAAAAATATGATTTGAATGCAAATTCTAAAGCAAGAAAAGCATATATGACTAAACTCTGAAGACTCTTTCTACGTGCTCATTAAAAGCTGCAGACTTAACTCTAATGGAAAATTTTTAGTTTGAAACCACAAAAGTGTTTCGAATACCACTGGTCGACAAAACAAACAACAACAACAAAAAAAAAACCTTCCTCCCTGCAAAATCAATATGTAAAGTGTACAGATTTAATATTCCTAATTCTAAATATGTTATCCAAATTGCTCCAGCACGTACCATTTTTCCGAGAAACACTTTTATAATAATAATAATTAGTGAATGATTATTATATTATATTGCAATGGTAGATAACATTGAAATTAATGAAAAAAGTATACTTTCACTGTCTTAGATAACAAATTGATAAAATATAGCATGCAAATCTAGTTTGTTGATTCTTGTACCGTGAATTTTCCTTTTTATGTGCCGCATCCCTCTTTTCGTGTCCGAATTTACTATTTACTATCCACTAATATATTTTCATTCCTTATGTCGATGTAAATCGGGCCTGTTTAAAATATTTCTGTTTATTTTCAAAGATTTTTGTAGTTCTTATATTTGTTACACTGTGATTTAGAATGTGGTGGTTTTTTCGTCACATACGTGACTTGACATACGTTGCATGCAGTGACATAAGAGTGACGTCACAATATTTTTTTTTAATTGCCAGAAAATATAATTTTACATAAATAACATGTTTTGAATATTTCTTGTAATTTTTTTATGTTTTTTGAGAAGTTCACATCTCAGTCACAATGTGACATCACTGAGCGGCGACATTTTGGTCACAGGTGTGACGTAACCACAGTGACTTACAATGACGTCACAACGACGTCACTGTGACCATGCATGCTATCAGGGTAGTAATGTGCCATTTTCCCATAAGAACTTGCGTAGTTATAGAATGGCTCCAAAATTTAAGATATAAATTGTTTTAAAATTTGGGCTTAGATTTAATACCATATGTAGCATCGTGATTGAAAAAGTCTTTAAAAAACAGTAGAAAAAGAGATGTGTTCAGTAGTAACATATGCTGAGTACTGATAATATATATATAACAGTTGTTATGTTTATGCCACCAGCAAAAGAATAGTCTACCTAGGGTTTCAACCTAATTCGGCCTTATAATAAACTCATTTTTAACCCCCAAAAATGCAAGTTTGTTAGTTCTTTTCATATTACTTAGACCGAAGTATATTTTACAAAAAAAATAAGCGAAAGGCTGCCAAACAAAACATTACAGGAAAGTGAATCCTGCTTGATTACTCCTGACGAAAACTAAATTTAAGTGTTTTCTTGATATTTAAACAGAGATACTAAACTATATTCAATACTTAATTAATGATACATGATACACGTTTATAAAATCAGAGTATCATACTAAATTTAATTCAATAAATAGCGAAGTATTTATAATGGTTTTTCTAAGACACGAGCTATTTAAAAAAAACGTGAAAGATGAATTCAACTACTCTATCCTCTGCTTTACTTCTACAGAATTAACAAATAACGGTCAATTAGATGTGCATAAATTAAAGAATGTACATGTATATGCCTCTCATCAATTTTCCATTCAAACATGAAGAAATATGAGAAGTCTAGAGAAAAGTAAATTTAACTAGAGATATATTAGAGTAACTAAATTTTAACTTATTACATTAAAAGTAGCTTAAATGTTTTACTTTTACTATATTTAGCATTTTTCTATCGGTATTTTAAAATCTTCAAAATTCCACTATATATAACAAAGAGAATGTTGGCGAGTAAAAATGCTTTCATCAAATAAGAAATTCATAACTGGAGTTTCGACGAGAAATATGTTCACAATAGCTATTCCTAAAAAATGTTGCATAAGTGTATTTTATCAAATGTATAATGCGAAGTTTTGTAAAGTTTGAATTTATATTTCTTAATAATTTCTAATAAAAGTGTGTGAAAAGTTACTTAAATTCCTCTAAATAAATCCGAACCAGTTTGCAATGTGCCTTGCATCACAGTGTCATTACAGATAGTAGAATGCTGACATATGCAAAGAGCTTAATGCTCAGATTGAAGATATTATTCAGACTATGGCAATTCACATTCCAGCACTTTGCGATACTTACATGCGCAAATTTTATTAAACGAATCAGACAAACCAACAAACATTAGATTGGTTATAGAACCTGGGAGTATTATATTGTAGCAACCGGCTAATCCATTAATGCTTTAAAAAATGCATAAAATTGAATGCGATAAAAGTTAAAATATGCTAATATAGCGATTTCAGCGACATCTGCCATTGCACAAAACATTGTATAAACATTGTATATATAGTGTTTCAGTGCGGTGGTCATTATTAGTTCAACATCGTTTAAAATTTATGAGATTCAATTTTTAGCCCTTTTAATTCTTCATACATTCGGGTGCATACAATATCTTCTAGACGCTAAAGTGTAGTCAAAATCTCAGTGTCGACATTGATTGTGAAACTTATATCTTTAGTAAGTAATTAATAATAATTAACACAACTATTAATTGACGAAGCAGATCGTAGACATATAAACATTTACTTTATACACAACATTTACTTTACATCACAAACAGAAACATCACTTACAAATGTCAGTCACATGACGCAAAGCTACAAAAGAACAATTCTCTTTTATTTATATCTGTGGGAGGAAGCTTTAGTGCTGCCATCTATATCTTATAAATGGAAACAAAACATGACAGTGAAAAAGTTCAATTAATTTAAGATAACATTTTAAACGTTATGAATAAACAAATTTATAATTTTATTCAGTGTATGTCGCCTCTCTATTATGTACAAACTCGCACTACCCTGTATTTGCTCAAGTAATGGGACTCTAGCCTCCCAATAAGGTGCTAGATGAGTTGTTATTGGTTCTAACCATTATATAGAATTTTGCATCATATATAATGTCTTGATTTGCTTCGTGTTTCTTATTTAAGTTTAAGGAATTAATAATCAAATTAATACAATTTTCTGACAATACAGAAGTTACATAATTATATCTATCATTATTTCAAATTTCAACTGAATTTAAACTTTAGCTTTAAAACTTTTTTTTTTTTTTTTTTTTTTTTTTTTTTTTTTTGTAAACTGCTATATTATCAGTAAAAAATAAGAATTTATTACTCAAACTTACAACCTGAATTCATTACAATAATGATTCAATCCTAAATTTTTTTAAATCTCTGTAACTATATTTTACTCTAGTAGGAGACTCTGCCTGCACCTACGAGCT
Source organism: Maratus speciosus (assembly GCA_963932465.1). Classification (NCBI taxonomy): domain Eukaryota; kingdom Metazoa; phylum Arthropoda; class Arachnida; order Araneae; family Salticidae; genus Maratus; species Maratus speciosus. The sequence goes on along the minus strand of OZ010788.1, from coordinate 371,872,646 downwards.
GCAATCGGCAAATCCAATACAAACACTTCACACTCTAATAAAGTACGCTAATTTGCTCTGTTTTGAAAATATTATTCAATTATGAAAGATTGAAAGATATTATCAAAACCAGTAATGATCTTACATAATCGCATTGACGTTCCTTTATTTGCTTTTCGAAACGTCATCAATTGTCACATTTGCCGATTTTTCGAGAGATTATGGCTGTAACTGTCAATGATTACTTAATAAAAATTACATGCTTTCAAGTAAATTTGTATAAAACGGTTGATTACATATATCGCTGTAAACAGAATAATTATAATGTCTAAAGAAATTTTCTTTTAGAGTCTACAAGGTAATCGTTTTTAATTTGACGTAATTTGCAACTTTAAATGCTATTCGCGCGTAATAATTTAATGCTTTTAAATTTTCCTTTTTCTCTCTGTACTCACTCAGTTCATAAATAAAATGCTTGGATGTATTATTATTTAGCTTTTTAAAATCTGGCAACAATAGTTCTTCTTCTTAGAAAAATATTATTTAAAATTAAGGATTAAAATTCTACACAGATAAAGCAATTTTGAAAAAATCCCAAATTCGACAAAAAAAAAAAAAAAAAAAAAAAAAAAAAGTAATTGGACACTACACATCACATTCTAGTCAACTACTACGTGGCAGATGATTAAGATTATTTTACTGAAACTAATGGTTAAATTGTTATGCATAATTTTTGATTCTATGAAATTCCTATAAATGAGCTATCGTAACGGAATCTAACATTAATTAGAATTTATGTTTGACATATATAATGGAACTCCTGAAAATAATGTTTGAATGTAAAATTTGTCTGTTTCTGCGTGTTTATTATAATTTTCTTCATAAAATGTTCATGTTTTTATATTTAATAGTTTTTGCAGGATACGACAAAAAAGTAAAAAGGTCGTAACAAATTGCGACAAAGGCAGTATTTTATTTTGTTTTATTTAGGGTTCCGTACTTAAAAAGTAAAAATGAAACCATTATAAGATCACTTTAGTATCTGTCTGTCCGTTTGTCACAGCCATTTTGCTCGCAAACTATGGAACGCGGAAAGTTCATATTGGGGGAGTAATAAAGACTATTGACCCACATATTTTCAGATTATTAAACAATCACAAATATATTTCGAAAAAATGTAGAGGTGCTAATTAAGTTTCTTGAAAAAAAAATATTTTCTTCGTATATCGTGTGTCGTAGCTTACGAAAGCTTTCGTATAGCTGAGCTCAAAAGTACATTTCTTTCAATTTTAGGTATTATATTTCCTGAAACTTCATCGAAAATGTAGCGCAAAAATATATTCCCCACATCTATTTCCGATACTACTGAAACTAAAATTATGAAAATATTATAGGTAAAATACGTTAAGTTAAACCTTGCTGGAACATTATAGCGATTACCCTTGGTCACACATTTTTTCAGAAAAGAGTATTTTTCCGTTACACGCAAATTTCGATTTACGGGCATTCAGTAAATGTGTTGAGGTGCGCTGAAGATACCTGTCGTTGTAGAGGTATAAAAGCATTGTTGATAACGATTTTCGAGAAAAATCATCGGTAATTAGCTGAAATATTAACCCTTAAAGACATGGGCAGTTTGGACATAAGATGATGACAGGGGCGGCGTACTCTATATACCATCGACTTTTAAGGCCTAAATAAGAACTTTTAATGATATATGTTTGTATAATGCAATGTCCAATAGTCATTTAAAATCAATATACGCCAAATTGTTAAAAACAGACTAATTTAATTAGAATTAATCACATGAATACTATGGGATTCGCGCTTAGTTTGAAACGAGTGAAACTCTCAATACGCCTCCCGTGTCTTTAAAAGTTAATTAAAGTCTTATCTGGAAAAACGCGGGACGTATCAAGCCGGTGTTGCAATTTTGCGACTTCTTTTCGAAGCGCGCTTAGCACAATGCCAAGTTTAAACTTTGAAAAAGGTTTCTGTTTAGCTACACTGTAAAAAAGAAAAGATTATTACTACGATGAATTTAGTTTTATGAAATGCCAAATGAAATTGAAATATGTATTACTCGTATTGCCAGTACCGAATTAATTTAATCAAAAAATAGATTAAGATAAGATTAAAAAAAAGAGTTATACAGAATAGCAATATTTGATTTTATTTACTCTTCTTTTCTCTTTGAAATTTTATGGATATGCCCATTCGTACTTTTCTAGTCTATAGAGCTATATCCAACCCTACATAGTATATTTTTTTACAAAGTCTTATATGGGTTTTTTAACAACGATTTCTTTAAATAATACAGTCAATGATTCATACATTTATTTTAGGGTACCCTCTGAGAGAGCGTTATACTTGTACTTGGCCGCTTTTTTAATAATAGGGACATATAGAAATCTTAAAATAATATATATAGTTTTTTTAATCTCAATAATTACTTAACTTATAAATCATTACAATTTTATGTATAGTTTTAACAGAATTTATATTTGTTGCATCCTTTTTGTTAAAAAAAAAATTCTATGAGAACAGAAATATTTTTGGTAACTTAAGATTTCTTTACAATTTTTACGTGAATATTAACTTTTTTCACTCTATTCACTAACTATTTGTCTCATTAAATATTCCAATAACGGAACCCCATTCATTTCTTTTTATCCATTGTAAGGAAAGTATTACTTTAGGTACATCCTTTTAACTTATTCTTTTATAACAAATAACTAATTCATGGAAACTTCTGAGTTAATGTTAATTTATGCAAGTAAAACATTCTTAAAAATCTTCTTAACTATTCCAGTCATGTTTTCATCTGAATCATTTTGATCAAAGAATCCTTCTATTATAACAATTTTTCATGAAGATAAAAAATATTATTGTGTATACTCGAAACAATTTTTCCTTTTTATAACGGATTTAACCAGTACACATTTTTTTTTCGGTTTAAAATATGTGAGTATGTTTATCAGTGTTGCAATTTTTAAATCACGCATGCAACAGTTTTAAATGGGTTTTTTCTTTTTATACCTTTACTTCTACCTCGAAAATTAAAAAAATATATAACTTATGTAGTATATAATATAGAAATATATTAGATTCTGAATATCGATAACTATATAAATTGCTAAATGGTAGATTGCACTAAGCAATTTTTAAAATAAAAAAAATAGTACAAAATGGAAATTTTCTCATTTTTCCATTCTCTACTATTTTTTTATTTTAAAATTCGCTTAGTGTAATGTACTATTTAGCAATTTATATACTTTTAAATGTTCAAAATCTAATATATATCGAAATTATATTCTACATAATAGGAGAAATAGGTAAAAATGAATACAGATGAATGGAAAGTAAAAAGATATATACTATAAAATTAATAATCTTTAAAAATATAATGTCTCAGATATATTCTATAATTTTCTCTTATCTAACATAATTTTATAACTCTAGTTTATCTAATTATGTTCTGTCTTTAAAATACTATATTTATTCACTTTTCGATACATTCATTTCCATCTAAATGCGAACATTAATATTTTATTTATCTTTTCAAAATGCTACACAAAAACACTTGATGTATTTAAAAATAGCAAATAAAGCCTTTGTGCAACAATATTAAAAAGCAGAAAAACCAACGTTTAAAATGCACAAATAATATATGAAAAGCAGCAAACAGCTGTTTCGAATCTACTAGCGAGATTCTTCTTCAGTGCAAAAGGAACAGCGTGCTAGAAAAAGCAAGGCTGAGCAAAATCATAGACAGAGACGCGCTGACTTTTATACCCTATGCGGGTGGCGAAGGCGCCGAAAAAACCAATGAGAGAGAAGCAGTGGAAACGACTGGGTGGACAAGTAGCGACATCTACCGGAGAAGTAGAGAAAATAAACCAAAAAAGTGGGAATTAAATTAACGCTTTCCAAATACTTGGAAAATCTGGAGTACTAGATAAGTCATTGACTAAAGAGTGAGAATTTTTAATGATATGGTAAGCTTCCCAAAAATCAAGATCAAGGTTAGAAGAACATTTTTGGATAATGATGGCTGAGGAAAAATCGAACCTATGTTGAGAAGACCAAGAATGTTGAGCAATAGAAGAACGTTTGAGCTCCTGATTTTTAACATAACCTTCATGCTCTTTTAAACGAAATCTAAGAGCACGTTTAGTCTGACCAATATAAGAAAGACCACACTGACAAGAGATCTGGTAAATGCCCCAATTATCTAGGCGATCAACGGGGTGTTTGAGATTTGAAAAAGGGATTTTATTAACAGGAGAAAAAATAACTTTAAAATCAAACCTTCTTAGGATTTTAGCAACTTGCTGACTGATTTTAGGAAAAAATGGTAATACAACTGAAGTATTAGAGTTGGAATTAGAATGCTTTTCAGAATGGTCGGATTTCGTCAATTTCTTATAAACAGAATCGATAATATTAAAGGAATAACCACGATCGACAGCAATAGCTTTGAGGTAATTAAGTTCAGCACTAAGTAACTGAGGAGTGGAACTAATATTAGTAGCCCGAAAAACAAAAGTATTGAAAGCAGCGAATTTCTGGTTAGGGGGATGAGAAGAATACCTGTGAGGTGGTAGACTGACAGCAAAAGGTTTACGAAAGACGGTAATCTGAAAGCCATTTTCACAACGAATAACAAGGACATCCAGGAAAGAAAGACAGTTATTGGTCTCAATTTCAGAGGTAAATTGAATGCAGGGATCAATGGAATTCATAATAGAGAGAATATGATTAATATCCGAATTCATTTCAATCAGGACATAAACATCATCAACATAACGAACATAGAACGGAAATTTTAAGATTTCAAAAAGCTTGACCTCAAAATAGTGCATATAAATATCGCATAAAATTGGACTAAGAGGATTACCCATAGCCAAACCGCCAATCATACGGAAGAAATTACCATTGAAAACAAAAGTATTTTGCGACAAGCAAGCGCGAGTGAGAAGTATAAGTTCCTCGATTTCAAAATAAGAGAAATGGAATTCACAAAGCCTTTTCTTGAGGCAATCTAAAGCCCCCTCAACCGGAACGTTTGTAAATAATGATTTAACATCAAAAGAAACCATCATGTGACCCTGCGGCTTAAAATTATGAAGTTTTTTAACAAAATCAAAAGAATTCTTAACAGTGAAACAGTTACTGCTCAAAAGTGGGGAAAAAACAGAAACTAAATATTTGGCAAGCTTATAAGAAGCTGTACCGATACTAGAGACAATAGGTCTAAAAGGAATGTTAGGTTTATGGGCCTTAGGTAAAGCATAAAACCTGGCACAATGCGCAATAGACGGAATAAGGGACTTCTTAAAGTTAGCAGGAATAATGGAAGAAGACTTAATGGCAGACTTAATAGAGTTAATTTCACTAGTGGAAGGGTCTTTGCGGATATCCACATACGGACCATCATTAATTAATCTATGTGTTTTTTCCAAATACGTAGATTTGTCGAGAAGAACAATCTGACCACCTTTGTCGGCCTTAGTAATAATTAAGTTTGGATCAGAATGCAAATTTTTCAGACATTGTATAACAGGATGTTTAAGATTGGTTTTATAAACATTAGAATTGAAATCAACAGTATTAGCAATGAGATGCCTAATAGACTCATTTTGAGAAGAAGATAGAGCGCTATGCTTAAAGGCTCTTTCAATAGGAGTAATAAGATTAGGTAAAGAAGGAATAGCAGAGACAGAAAAATTGTTATTCAATTTCAGAGCATCGAGCTGATTGTTACTTAATGGAACACTAGAAAGATTGACAACAGCATATTGTGTAACAAGAGGCAAATTACTGCAGTTATTAGCGACAGAACTTCCACGAAGCGCATTAAATTTCTTCTTTAAAACCGAACAATCAACAGAAGAAGCTGTGAGAACTCTGCTCCATGACCTTCTATCAATGGACTGAAAATCAGGAGTAGAATTAGCGAGGATGATATGTAAAGAATATAACTCGCGCTCTATATGAGCAATTTTGTGGCGAGTCTCTTGAATCAAAGCTCTTAAAAGAGCTAATTTAGAACGAAATAAGACCTTCTCAATCCTACTTGAAGAAAATAAATTACAACGAATGGAAATGAATTTAGGAATAACCTTCTTACGCCTACAATCAAGTAGGAAATGTAAGTGTTCCAAAAACCTGTACTTTTTTAATCGTAAATTACAAAACCTATTGATTTGAGACATTGCGGGGAAAAAAATACAGAAGAATAAAGGCCCGTTAACGCCAAATACATAAAAATAGCAAATAAAGCCTTTGTGCAACAATATTAAAAAGCAGAAAAACCAACGTTTAAAATGCACAAATAATATATGAAAAGCAGCAAACAGCTATTTCGAATCTACTAGCGAGATTCTTCTTCAGTGCAAAAGGAACAGCGTGCTAGAAAAAGCAAGGCTGAGCAAAATCATAGACAGAGATGCGCTGGCTTTTATACCCTATGCGGGTGGCGAAGGCGCCGAAACAACCAATGAGAGAGAAGCAGTGGAAATGACTGGGTGGACAAGTAGCGACATCTACCGGAGAAGTAGAGAAAATAAACCAAAAAAGGGGGAATTAAATTAAAGCTTTCCAAATACTTGGAAAATCTGGAGTACTAGATAAGTCATTGACTAAAGAGTGAGAAATTTTAATGATATGGTAAGCTTCCCAAAAATCAAGATCAAGGTTAGAAGAACATTTTTGGATAATGATGGCTGAGGAAAAATCGAACCTATGTTGAGAAGACCAAGAATGTTGAGCAATAGAAGAACGTTTGAGCTCCTGATTTTTAACATAACCTTCATGCTCTTTTAAACGAAATCTGAGAGCACGTTTAGTCTGACCAATATAAGAAAGACCACACTGACAAGAGATCTGGTAAATGCCCCAATTATCTAGGCGATCAACGGGGTGTTTGAGATTCGGGTTGTTTCCTAAGAAGGTTTGATTTTAAAGTTATTTTTTCTCCTGTTAATAAAATCCCTTTTTCAAATCTCAAACACCCCGTTGATCGCCTAGATAATTGGGGCATTTACCAGATCTCTTGTCAGTGTGGTCTTTCTTATATTGGTCAGACTAAACGTGCTCTTAGATTTCGTTTAAAAGAGCATGAAGGTTATGTTAAAAATCAGGAGCTCAAACGTTCTTCTATTGCTCAACATTCTTGGTCTTCTCAACATAGGTTCGATTTTTCCTCAGCCATCATTATCCAAAAATGTTCTTCTAACCTTGATCTTGATTTTTGGGAAGCTTACCACATCATTAAAAATTCTCACTCTTTAGTCAATGACTTATCTAGTACTCCAGATATTCCAAGTATTTGGAAAGCGTTAATTTAATTCCAGCTTTTTTGGTTTATTTTCTCTACTTCTCCGGTAGATGTCGCTACTTGTCCACCCAGTCGTTTCCACTGCTTCTCTCTCATTGGTTGTTTCGGCGCCTTCGCCACCCGCATAGGGTATAAAAGCCAGCGCGTCTCTGTCTATGATTTTGCTCAGCCTTGCTTTTTCTAGCACGCTGTTCCTTTTGCACTGAAGAAGAATCTCGCTAGTAGATTCGAAACAGCTGTTTGCTGCTTTTCATATATTATTTGTGCATTTTAAACGTTGGTTTTTCTGCTTTTTAACTTGATGTATTATTATTTTTTTCAAGGTATTATCATTTTCATTTCAATCTTAAACGCCAATAATAATTCTATTAAAATTATTTGTTCTGCCGGTATCATTTTAACTTGCTATTTACTTTTAAATTTTATTCTAAAAGTCTTTTCGTGCAATTTAATGAAATATAACTTTATCGCGCCCTATCTGCGCAAATCGAAAATACAGTTAAGCTTTTTGCGGTCTGTCACTAACCCATATTAAATGCCACATTGCAGTAAATATCCGTTCGCCTGTAGTATTTAGTGGACTAGACAAGTGTTGTAAAGCGATTTTTGTGTGTTTTTGACGTGTCAAATTTTAGTAAGCCAAAAAAAGGAGTATCTTTAATGATAGGAATAACCTCGTTTTCTACAGTTTCATTATGTAAGATTTAATGGATTAGTAACGTCAAGTTAAGCATCTGTGAAATGCTGTAGCTAGTCATACTGCAGAAATTCTTAGTTGTGCAAAATTTCCCGATTTTGTGAACAGAATATCCGTTCGCCCGTAGTATTTAGTGGGCTACATAAGTGTTGGAAAGCGATTTTTGTGTGTTTTTGACGTAAAATTTTAGTAATCTAAAAAGAGTATCTTTAATGATATAAATAACCTCGTTTACTACAGTTTCATTATGTAAGATTTAATGGATTAGTAACGTAAAGTTGAGCATCTATGAAATGCTCTAGATAGTCATACTCCTAGAATTCTTAGTTGTGCAAAATTTTCCGATTTTGTGAACTGCCACTGATATAATAAATAGCTTTCCTACATGGATTTTAACTCATTCATGGAACACCATTTTTGATCCATCGATCCATTACCATATTCCAACATATGCGACTGTACTTAGCGTAATATTCATATGAACACACATTCTGTAATTGCGTTTTAGTGTTCGATTGGTAAGTTGCTTCCGCTTGAGAATATAAAATTACCTCTAATTGCTATGCCATACCATGATGAATTCAGTATGAGATGAGTACTTATACGGGGTGCAATATGTTATCTATCGCCGACCTTTAATTTCTCAACCGTTGGCCGTAGACATATAGTTCCAATTACAAAAACGTTTCAAATGAGCTAAATATTCATGTTGTGACATTATTTAAAGTGAAAAATCAATTTTATAAAAATTACGAAATCTAACTTTTTATACGGTCCACCAGTCCCTATAGTTATATTTAGTAAAAGTTTACACATATCATAACATATAACATAAAAAGTTTGACATCTGTACTACAAAAATTTACACAGTTATTGAATTTCAAAGTTTGAGATTTTTGCACATGATTTTGTCTTTCATAGAGAGATCAGTTAAAAGATGAATTAAAGTAATTCAAGATCAAAATCAGAGTGCAATTCCGCTGCCATTTATGCCTTAGTGACTATGTTTTATTTTTCGGTTGTCGAGTCTACCTACTTTGACTTTTGAATGTTGTTCGACCCATAAAAGCTAGCTCAAATTTTTAGATGAAATAACCCTCTTTGGTGATTCCCCGATTTGGCGATACCGGCTAAAGGTGGTTTTGCCGTAAAAAGGACATTGCACTATGACTTTGATCTCGAATTACTTTAATTCATCTTTTAACTTATCCCTCAATGAAAGACAAAATCATGTTCAAAGATCACAAACTTTGAAATTTAATAACTATGCCAATTTTTGCAGTACAGATGTGAAACTTTTTGTGTTATATCTGTTATGATAGGTGTAAACTTTTACAAAATATAACTATAGGGACTGGGGGAGCGTATAAAAAGTTAGATTTCGTAATTTTCATAAAATTAATTTTTTACTTTAAATCATGCCACAACCTGAATATTTAGCTCATTTGAAACGTTTTTGTAATTGGAACTATATGTCTATGGCCAACGGTTGAGAAATTAAAGGTCGGCGATAGATAACATATTGCACCCTGTATAGTAGAACACGGTTGGAAACGTGTGTGAGAGAAATCTCTGGAGAGTAGTGAAATCATGCCATGAATAGCATTAACTTAATATAGCAGAAATATAACATACACGTAAACAGCATTTTAAGTTGTGTAATTCTATATATTTTCATTAATTTTTAATCAGTTTTTGAGATTTACCGGCAAAAACCAATTAAAGATAGGATCAGAAAAAGCTCAACAAATTACACTGCAAAATTATATAACTAACACTATTTTTTGCGGCTGAATGCTAAACGTTTATGCAAAAGTAATTTTCGTATTTCATGCCATAATTTATACAATGGTTTTGTTCTCATATTACTGTATTTTACAATGGATAACATGACTCCTTTAAATCAATAAAAACAAAGAAGATTCAGGTTAGAACTACACATAGTATATACTAAAATCACATGTCCAACGATCGCAGTCGATTTCTATTTCAATAGTTACGAGTTAGCATTGATCACATCATTTTTAATGTTACCCTCATAATTAATAATTTCCGAAATATTTTTCACAATAACTAAAAAAATTCATTGTTATTTTCTGTAATAATTACTTGAAATCATTAATGTTATTTTCTGTTTATTATTCTGTTTGTCTTATTTTCTGTTATTTTTCTATTTAAAACAAATTTAGAGAAAACGTATTGCTAAGAAAGCAAAAATTCAAATAATTGCTTTTATATTTTAAATATTTTAAGCTCTATATATCAATAAAAAGTATAATTTAATTGTAGAAAAACTAATGGTTCTCCACCAGTGTTAGATTTACAAAGTTGCCGGAAATGTTCTACAATCTCAAAATTGTAGAACGTATTCCGATCTTGATAAAAAGAATGACTTTTCAAAAACAATGGCTTACACAAAGAAAACTCATTGGGCTATTTGAAATATTTTTTTACCATGATATATTGGTCAACGCTTATATAAAAAAATGGTGTCGTTAGTGAATGAATTAAGGTGTCTACAAATCACCAAATACACTCAAAATAACCAATTAAATAAATCTAGCGTGATTTTATACATCGGACATTTCAGTAAATACATTAAATGTATGAAAACTTTCATTTTTTATTTAACTGTTGATTAAAACTCATGTTGTTTCATTTTATTTGGCAGCCATCTACTGTTTTCATTTATTTGCTGTAATATTATTAGGAACATATTAATCTTAATTGTTATTATATTTTGTTCCAATGCCTTTATTCGTTTTCATATTTTGTTTATTTATGGAGTGTAAATATATTTCTGAAACAATGTTTACTGATTAATCAATTTGTTATTGTGAATGGAACATCATTTTTTTTTACTCACAAAAAATGTTCATTATATTATATTTAAATACATTCTACATATTAAGGAAATATGAAGTATAAATCGGCATTATTTTTTTTATTTAAAAAAAATGTGTCTCATAATTTATTTTAAACCTTCAACTATCACTTATTACTTTTATTACATAATATATATATATATATATATATATATATATATATACATATATACTAGCATATGGCCCCTTCAAAAATGACGGGAAAGTGTTATATTAAGTTTAAAACATTAAGTCACACTCAATTAAACAGGTGATTGATATGCATGATCATTCAGATAGTGGCAAGTCCTCAAAAGCATTCAAAAAATTGTGTTTGCAAAAGTCAACCTTCAAATGAAGAAAATATAAACCACCTCATGCGAGAAAAAAAAAAAAAAGCTTTTTCCAATAACCCGATGCAAAATTCTCACTTTTTCCGCACATCTTTGATGAAATTCGTGTTTTTTTCGCAGCCTTTTGATGAAATGAGTGTTTTTATAGGGATTTGTTGAAAAATTCGCTTTTTTCTGCGCCTTTTGACGAATTACACCTCTCACGTTTCTTTCACAAAATTCAAGGACTTGGAAAAAAAAAATGTTCAAAATCTTGCCAAAAATCTTTTCAAGATGGCGAAAAAACATAATTTTTTAAATCTTTGTTATTTATAAATCAAAGATTTTGCCCAAAAAATAGAAAATGATTTAAAAAAAATGGATTTATAAGTAGCATAAAGATTTAAAAACGAAGTTTTTCCGCCATCTTGAAAAATTTGTTACGAATGCCGGTAAAATCTAGCACACAACTACAAAAAAATTTATTAAATATAAAATAAAAAGATAAATACAAATAAATAACAATAAATGAGACGGCGATTCAGAAAAAAGGGGAGTTTCATACAAAAAAATATACATATAAAAAAAAATACAAATACTTACACAGAAAACAAACAATCAGTTAAAATTAAAAAAAAAAAAAATCAATTAATTAATGTTTATGGTGAAAATCTCGTTTTTCCTGCACATCTTTGATGAAATTCATGTTTTTTTCGGAGCCTTTTGTCAAAATGACTGTTTTTTCCACAATCCTTTCACGAAATGAGTGTTTTTATCGGGATTTGTTGCAAAATTCACATTTTTTCTGCGCCTTTTTGACGAATTACACCTCTCGCGTTTCTTTGACAAAATTCAGGGAAGAGTTCCGCATCCTGTGCCAATTGCCATGAAAAAAATGTGCCAAAAATCTTTTCAAGATGACGGAAAAACACAATTTTTAAATCTTTGGTATTTATAAATCAATGATTTGCATAAAAAATAGAAAATGATGTAAAAACATGGATTTATAAGTTACATAAAGATTTAAAAACTAAGTTTTCCCGCCATTTTGAAAAAATTGTTTCGAATGCAGGTAAAATCTCGCTCACAACTGCCAAAAAAATTATTAAATATAAAATAAAAGTAAAAGGATAAATATAAAGAAATACCAATCAACGAGACGGCGATTCATAAAAAAAGTGGAGTTTCATACAAAAAAAAATTAAAATATTTACACAAAAAACAAACAGTTAAAATAAAAATAAAAAAAAAATCAATAATTTAATGTTTAGAAAAAGGGATCTTAGTCAGGGTCTGAAACACCGTCAAGGTATGATACTTCTCTTCTAACTGAATTAAATTTAAATTTTGATGGATGTTTGGTTATACACCCTTGATGTTTTCAGACTCGAATTTTTTCGGCAGCCGTTGGCTGCATCTTCCGTCTCTAAAATGGCAAACCATGTAAAAATCGATATATTGGCCAATAAAGGTTGCATTTTAAACAGCTAATGCAAAAATTCTAATAAAAAACTTAATAAAATTAGTTACTAACAGAAAATTTAGCTGACTAACGGTTCACATTGTACTGATGAACCAATAAGCTTCAAGATCTCCTGATTTCAAAATTTACATTTTTTTCAGGATCTTATGTTGAAACTTGCACTTTTGCAACCTTTCGATGAAAATCTCGTTTTCTCTGAGATCCTCTAATGAAAATCATTATTTTTTCTGTGATTATTTGACGAAATTCACGTTTTTCGCGATACTTTGATGAAATAATGCATTTTTTCTGCAGTCATCTGATGAAATTCATGTTTATTCCACGATTATTTGTCGAAATTCACATATTCCATGATCCTTAGACAAAACATGCATTCTAAAGGACCTTTTGGGAAAGAATGTGTTTTTTTTCTGCGATCCTTTGACAAAATTCATATTCGTTTGACGAAACCACAATTTTTCTACGATCTTTTGATGATTTTCGCAATCCTTCAAGCAAAGTAGACAGATGAGGGCTATGTTTTTTTTTTCATGCTGTTTGTTTCTATCTATGGACTAAATGCACAGAAGGTCATGGGAAAGGATTAGAAATAAACTCAATTTGGCAGTGTTTGTACTCGCATTTTTATTTTGTCAAATTCTGCTACCACCCCCCCCCCCCCCTCTCAACCTAAAAATGTCAACAAATTTTAATACTGATTTGCATCAATCCCAGGGATGATAAATTGTGCCGAAAAAGTGGAATTCCATGTTTTCGCTGGAAAGTGGCATGTCTGTAAATGCTTTTAAAAATATATGCATAGTTGAAAAAAAAAAAAAAAACTTGCATTTTTCAAACAGCAAAAAATAATTTACAGAAATACATTAAATTCAGCTTAAAATATGCATAGGTGAAATAAGAAACTTAAAAATAAAACAAGGCATTTCTTCAAAAAATCAGATGTTTATTTTTTAATTTTAGATAAAACTTTAAAATTTTTTCATATATTTGGCTAAAACTAAAACACCATTATGTGCATCATTCACATACATAAAGCTATGTTTTTAACGGTACATAAATTTAGTAAAATTTTTAAAAAAATGTAATTTTCATTTTTAAATCTTTATTATAATGAAACGTTCCTGTGAATGATAAATGATTTTAAAAATCTGAATGAACATGAACATAAAATATGCATAGTTTAGATAAAAAATAAACAAAAAATTGTGCCTATCGGTGTTTAATTCTGCTCCATGTAAAGGTGTCTGCTCCAGTTTATCAGGCAAACTGAGAAATCCGTTGATTGCCGCGATCGCCAACGTGCTATTCTTTTCCTGGTCAATTGGTGCCTTCTTTCCTAAAGCAATTCATTCGGAAAATCCATAATAAAAATTTAATTTTTTTTTTTAAACATTCACAAATAACTGCAGATAGATCAAAGCGAATAGCGGCGAAATATCAGCATGTTTTTTTTCCTAAAGAATCAAAGTTTCACTGTTGCCACTACAGAAGAGTGAAATATATGAATCATTGATATGAATCAATATCCATATGAATGATTCATATGAATAATGATGAATAATGATTTTTTTTTTTTTTTTTTTTTTTTACAACAATAATAATAATGATTAGCAAAGTGAAATGTAATTTCTGAAAATTTCCCATTAAATTTTAATATGCTAATTATATGCAAATATTAACTCGTATTTTTAACAAACTTCGATTGTTTATATTAATTGACGATAGACGGCTGCAAAAATAGTTTTTGAAGGTTTAAAACAAAATTAAAATATTTAGTCTTTAATATGCTACTACAAATATTTTAAGAACAAAATCAGGTAATTAACCTGTATTTTTTTTTAATGAAGCGCTCAAAAAGTCATTCATTTGTTTCAATATTCGAAAATCGTGGATGGCAACAGTGTTCTTTTGTTTATATCTAGTAATCTGATGTTTATAATAGCTTATTTTTAATCTGGAGCTTAATACATTATAATTGGATATAACATACATGTTTTAGTGAAAATATGCTGAACACACATGATTTCAAGTAGAAAAAATTATCATTTAGCTGTCATATGTTAAGATATGTTTTCATTAAGCCTAACATGGCGTTTAGCTACGGTTTACTCGCACACTGGAGTTGTCCGCACCGGCATAGTTACCGACAATCAGATTTTATTATAAGTAGCTGCTAGAAGGTTCTGCCCCTGCAAGCTACGCTCGCCAATCCTCTTTCAGTCACCACAGAATCTAAAAACCGGCTAATCTGATCGGTTTTAAAAATATTAAAGAAGATTGGATTAGACTAAAAAAAGCTGTACAGATATCCCTGTAACCGGATTTCCTTTCAATTCCCTTTCATTGCAAAAATTTAAGGCCGAATCAGTTGCTGTTAACGCATCCAATGGTTGTTTTCGTGTGTGATTAACGAGGATCAGTTAAATATTTGAAAAGAACCTAAAATAAAATGAATTAAGTACACAGATTCTTTGACTCCCTGGTATTTTAAAACAATCTCTATAACAAGTGGCCCGTATATGGTGGCAAGTATATCAATTTATAATTAGCAAAAATTGCAATTTTTGACCACAGGTTGCAGAAAAAATGTACTTTCGTCGACTTTACGCGGAAAACAATTGCAGATTTCATCAGTCAGTTAAAAATCGCGAATTTTTAATCTCCCGTCCAATACCATTTGTATTATTATAAGAAATTCCCGAATTGCTAATCTCGTCAGTCGCTAGTCGAAAAATACCTCGAATTTCACAAATCGAACGCGAAAAAGTAGCGAGTTTCGTCAGTTTATCATGAGAAAAAGTCGTGAATTTCGCCTATTTGCCGCGGAAAAATTACAAATTCCATCAGTCAACTAAGAATTACGAATTTCATTGACTGAGAGTGGAAAAATCGAGTTTCGTCGATCGGTTGCAGAAAAGTCGTAAATTTCTTCGATCAGGCACGAAAAAATCGTGAGTTTCATCGATAGAGCGCGGAAAAATTGCGCATTTTCTCCATTGCGCGCAGAAAAGTCCAATGTTTCGTCGACCGCGCGCGGAAATGTCGCGAGTTTCGTCAGTTTATCGCGAGTAAAAGCTGCGAATTTCGCCAATTTGGAGCGGAAAAAATTACAAATTTCGTCAGTCATTTAAGATATGTGAATTTCACCTGTCGGACGCGGAAAAATCGCAAGTTTCGTCGATCTGGTGCAGAAAAATCGCGAGTTTTGTCGACTGGGTTTGGAGAAATTGTAAATTTCGTTGATCAGTTGCGGAAAATATCGAGTTTCGTCAGTTTATCGCGAGAAAAAGTCGTAAAGTTTGGCAATTTGCCGAGGGAAAAAGATTAAGTTTTCGTCAGTTAGTTAAGAATCGCGAAATTCGTCGATCGGTACCAAAAAATCGCGATTTCTGTCGATCAGGGGTGGAAAATTTTCGATTTTCGCGAGAAAAATAAGTGCGAATTTCGTTGATTTGACGCCGAAAAATCGCGAATTTCGTCGATCGAGCATGGAAAAATCGCGAATTTTGAATATCGAGTGCCAAAAATTTGCGAAATTTGTCTGTCGGGTGCGAAAAAAATGCAAATTTCGTTGATCGGGCAGAGGAATAATTGTGGAAATTTTTGATTAAGTAAAAAAAAACTGCAAATTTCGTCGATCGACAACTTTAAAATCGCAAGTTTCGACAGTTTATCGTGGGAAAAAATTGAAAATTTTGTCAGTCAGTTCACAATCGCGAATTTCGGTGACAGGGTGCGGAAAATTTTCAAATTCCGTTGATACGGTGTGGAAAAATCGCGAATTTTATCAATCAGGCGCGGAAAAATATAAAATTTTGATGATCGGCTGCAGATAAATTAAGAGTTTCGTCAATTTAATTTAGTTCATGAAGTTCCCATTTTATTTTGGCATCAGCCACTTTCATGCATATGTTTTTTTAGCGCTTAGAATAAAGCAAAATTTAATAGCTCCGAATAAAGCCAAGGAATATTTTCACTCCTTGAAAATAATCTTTGCTATATCTCTGTTTTGTATACAAACATAAACTGTTGATATATTCTTGCCCACTGAATTAGGTATGATATGGTGATTGGGTAGAGGAATCTAACTAAACTGCCACTCCTCTGAAACCATGTTTTTTGTAGGCCACAGATCTCCTCACCTCCCCGAAATAGAATTATCTCTGCATTATTGATGTGGCCCTCGACAATCCAGGTCTTTTTGTAAGTGGCCCTTCTCTTAAAAAAATTGTGCACCCCTACTCTATAACAATAGCCTAAGTCATGTGACTATCACAACAGTTCCGTGTGAATCACCTCACTTTTTATACTCTAGGTGCCTTTTTGGTACTTTAATATTAGACAGTCGCAGGTGATAAGTCGCCAAATATTATTCTATTGCCATCATTTTATCTATACTATAATAGTTCAAGTTATGTAACAGCCATAAACAAATACGGTCTGATCCCTTCGCCTATCATATGAAACCCAGCTAAAAATGAACTGCAGTTTTTCTACAGAAGTGGAGTATTTTTGATGTTTTTCTATAGTGAACTATAGATTTTCTGTAGTGCAATCTCGACTATAAAAATACTTTAGAAATTCTGCGGCTAATGTGGCGTAATTTTGTGGTCCTTTATTTCAAAAATTCTCTGTGCTATTAACCTCAAAAATACTATAGTTTAAGTGAAGTCATCATAAACTTTTAAAATAATGAGATTTTGCGTCTGTAGTAATACAGCAGTATTGAAGTAATTTCATCTCTTTAATTTTACCAGTTTCCCGTCTTTCTCTTAGTGTTTAATTATTTTACTTGGCCGAAAAGTATAAATTTTATTATGTGTTAATCAGAGAAAAAGAAATTATTTAGTTAAAACGAAATGTCAAAATCCACGAGGGAATGCCGATAACCTCGGGCTACATCTCCCTCACCCCCCCCCCCCACACACACACACAAAAAATTACACTGTTTTTAACCTGACTTTATGATAAAGTTTAAATACATAAACATAAAAAAAAACTCGACCGAAATTAACTACTAAGAGTGAGATATAGGGGGGGGGAGGGGTGAATCTCTCCCCCAACAGAAAAATTCTTAGTTTCTGTTTAATTTTAAGCTATACGGAATAAATAAATTTTACTATATTTTTCAAAATCGGAGAAAATAATATAATTCCATTAATTAAATTTCGGACTTCAGGGATTGGCATGGTCCTTCCATCCCCCCCCCCCCACCCTCCTTAACGGAATTTTTTTATTTCTTTTATTTTAAAATGTTGAAAAAGAATGAATTTTACTATGCATTTCATAAAAAAAAAGAAAGAAAAAAAAAATTTAATTACTTAAATTTCAAAATCCAGGGAAGGGAAATGGCTTTTCTCTTATCCCCCTCCCCACCCCCAGGCATTTTATTTTAAAATACTGAAAAAGAATGAATTTTACTATGCATTTCATAAAAAAAGAAAATTTAATTACTTAAATTTCAAAATCCAGGGAAGGGAAATGGCTTTTTTCTCCTATCCCCCCTTCCCCCCTTCCACCGCTCAACTGATATTTCTGATATACTGCTTCTCTTTTATTTTAAGTTTCTGAATATAAATAAATTTTACTATGTACAAAATCGGAGAAAAAGAAAATTCAGTTACATATATGTTTCAAAATCCAGGGAGCAACAATGACTCCCCTAGGCTCCCCTCTTTTAACGGAAAATTTTGGTTACCTTAATTTTTAAGTTACTTGCAAAGAATAAATTTTACTATGTTTTTCAAAACAGGAGAGAAAAAATTGGGTTACTTAAATTGAAATATCTAGGGAGAGGTAATTGGTCTCCTATGCCACCTTCCCCTAAACGGAAATTCTTGTTTCCTTTTTTTTAAGTTACTCGAAAAAAAATAAATTCTTCTATGTTTTCAAAATAGGAAAAAAAGAAAATTTAGTTTATACAATTTCAAAATACAGGGAAGGGCAATGGGCCTCCTATACCGTTCCCTCAACTGAAACTTTTTAGTTCCTCTTTTAATTTAAGTTAGTCGAATTAAATAAATTTCACTATTTCAAAACCGGTAGAAAAAAAATTAGTTACTTATATTTTAAAATCTGGGAGGAACAAATGACTGTTCTATAACCCCCCCCCCCCCCCCCGCCTCCTGACGGAAAATTCTTGGTTTCTTTTTTTTAGTCACTCGCAAAGAATAAATTTTATTATGTTTTTCAAAATAAGAAAATAAAATTAGTTACTTACTTCAAAATCTAGGGAGGGGTAGTTGCTCTCCTATGCCCCCCTCCTCCCCTAAACGGAAAATTCCAGCTTCCCTTTTTTTAATCATACTCGAAAGAAATAAATTCTACTGTGTTTTTCAAAAGCAGATTTTTTTTTTTTTACTTTAATTTCAAAATCCAATGAGGAGGCATTCCCCCCCCTTTTTTTTCTTTTTCATAGCACACCCGGACCCGAATTTACTAAATGCACAATTTGGCCTTCTCCCCGAAAATACATGACTCCCAGTTCGTATGAAAATTACTTCTACTTTATAAAAACGAATGAAAAAAAATAATTCTTATTAAATATTTTATTTTAAATTTACATTGGAATATTTGATTATTGTTCACGCAGCTGAGGCTGCATTTCTGACTGTAAATAAATATTTATTATTTAAATTAATTTTTAATTATAATTGATTTAATAATTATTAATAATATTTATAATTAATAATTATTGATATTTAATATAATATTAATTATATGTTACATAATATGAATAATATAATTTAAATAATTAATATTTATAATTAATAATTATTAATAATATATAATAAATTAATATTATTTAAATAATATTTTTTATTCTAAATTCTGTCCGGGATGCAGATACATTTTGCGCTGTTAGCGAAACGAGATTGACCAATCAGAAGCTCACATTTCGCGAACTTTTCCCTGTTTTAAGGAAGCAAGCTTTCTGATTGGTCGATCTCGTTTCGCTAACAGCGAAAAATCTCTCTGGATTCCGGCGGATGAAGCAGTAGTGCTCGTACAACTCAACTTTCGATCTAGGCGGAATGGAATGTTTTATTTACAATACATGTGACTCGCGATTAGACCTTCGTCTTTTTTTCATAGCCCGTTTTGTTCGTATTATGCTTTCGCGTTAATTATTATTATTATTATTTTTAAATGAATGTCAATAACCATAACATTGCGAATATTATGTACCGAGCTAATTTTTTAAAGAACTGACACCATGCCCGTTCGGTTTTTGCGTTCGTGTTCGTATACTATTTTTTAAATCTGACTTGTCCGTATAATACTTTGATTATTCTTTTAGAATGTGTATTTAAGATTTCTAAATTATGTACCGAGCTTGATCTTTCTTTTTGAAAGGACTATTATACTTCCAAAAAAGTGGGCCCTTTTTAAAAAATTCGGATATACTATTCAACAGTAGAAAATAAAAGTCGCACCAATAAAATATTTCGGAGGAGGATTTGTAGGTGCAAAATACTATTTATATGTATATTTTTTGGTTTTTCTTTAAAGAATAATAGAGGTGTAGCTGATTAAAAGCTAGTTAGTGTAAATTTAAGTAATTTATTGTTACTACAGAGGAAAAGAGTTCAATAATCTAAGTTTTTTATTGAATAGTTTTTTTTGTGTGTGTGTATTGTTCGGGTTATTTAATGTAACTTTTCAAGTAGTGCTGCTGGTTTTAAACATTTTAAAACAATGTGCATGACTTATTAAATTTTGGAATAAAATTAAATTTTAAAAGTAAACAGAAAAAGTATGTTTTCAGACAATGCAAAAATCTTACATCTATTTTTTTTTTTTTTTTTTAAATCTGCCTACCCTCAACTGCTGCTGAAGATTAAACTTGAAGCCACAGCGGTTGTCCAATGGCCTGGAACTAACCCTTCCCACTTTTCAATGTTTTTTATTTAAGCAATTTTTCTTTTAAATTTGTCTGGCAACTTCTTCTAAAAAAAATTCTGCCTCCAGTCGAGTGGTCAGTATTGATTAGAGTGTGTGCATGAATGTTTCTGCCTTAGTATACACTAGTACTTGGTATTTGATGCTCAGCAATTCTGCAAAGCAGCACTCAATAGACTGCCGTGTTTACTTGTGTAATAGTCTCACCCCTGATTTGAAGAAGAAAAAATCGTCAAACTATTTTCTTTTCATGAATTGAATGGATGAAAAAATTATGAATGATTGGGTTCGCAACGTTTGGAAGAAAAGGTCTTGAGCATTGCTAAAAAAACAGCCATGCTGGTACTTGATAGTTTCCGAAGACATTTTGTTGATGATGTAAAGAAAAAACTTTCAGAAGGCAAAACAGATCTTGTGATAATTCCCGGAGGAGTCAAAGAGATTCTGCAAGACAATATAAGACGAGTATATGGATATTGGATAATCAATGGGAACATTCCCAGTGGAAAAGTAAGACGCCCATCCCTGGAACTAATGTGTAGTTGGACATTACAAAGCTTGACTTTAATGACAAGCGATATAATTTCCAAAAAATTTTAAGAAGATGGGTATCTTTGACGCTTTGGACGGAAGCGAAGATGACATTTTATGGAATGACGGAGATTCTTCAGACACCGACTCTCATTACAATAGTGATACTGAAACCTTTAGTAAAAGAAATTTATTATGATAATTTTTTGTTTAAATTTTCACAAAGATTATTTGTAAATTTTACATCTATAAAAATATTACCATAAAAAGAAAATGGTATTTAATAAACATCACATAATCTGGAAACATTTGGTAAGTTACTAATTTTATTATGAGTTTTTTTATACCAGTAATGTTTCAGCATTTCAGTGTACAATATTATGCAGTAGATTTCTCCGTATAATAGTTGCACCTAGACTTTCACAATAAAAATTTGGCAAAAAAAAGTGCGACTATTATGAGAGTAAACACAGTACTATACAGTATGAAGTCGATTTTTGCAAAGAATCTCCACTACTTACTTAAGAGGTTACTTCACTCACATGAAAACGCCTGCCCTGTAATATTAATCTTATAAGAAATTTTTTTAAAAGTATCTCATTTGCATTTCCATATTTTGAAATTATTCTGTATGCCAGCTGAGGTCGATCTTTACAACAGCCGTTTTTTACTTTTTTGATTTTGTTTGCAGGTTTTTTTTCTGAGGCTATTTTTGTCTGAAAAAGATTAACGTCCTCATAAAAAAAAAGTGTATTTTAGAGATCGTCTTTAGTTACCCAATGCAAACAAAAGCATGGGAATGCAAACGAGATATTTTAAAAAAAATCTCCAAAAGATTAAGATTAGAAAGTGCATGTACTTGCATGGGCACAGATGTCATATACGGGCGGGTTTTTTTTCCGACGCCAGTTTGCAGAAAGTTCAAGACTGGCAGCGGTCGTCACAGATTTTCTTTTCTGTTTTGCATATTCTTTTTCATCAAGCCATTACTTTGCTTCATGTTATTTTTAGCTCTTTATTATTTAATACAAAAAGTTGAGATTATTATTAATAACAATTCATAAAATACCTAAAAACACTACAGGTAAGTGATTGTTTGACTAATTAATGCTTCAATTGTTAAATTTTGCAATATTTTTTATGACTGATTTGTGAATTTAGTATTTTCATTCTGTGACAGAGTCACAAAACTTGCATTTTCTTCCATGTCTGACTGAAAAAAATAATTAACTTTTGATCTGCGACTGATTGATGAATTTTGAGATATTTTCATACAACTGACTGACAAATTTTGCAAATTTTCTTTCGACGGAAAGATATGACATTTGTTCCCCCTTAAATTACTTATAATCTTGACATTAATGTAAACATTACCCTTAATCTCTGATTCATCTGATGTAAACAAACAGCCATTATTTGTGACATTAGTTGTAGATTTGTCCCCAAATCACTAATTTATAGGCATTTTAGAATTTTTTCAATTAATAATATAGAATTAATTGTGTTTGCTTGATGTTTATATATGAAATTATCTAAAAATTAGGGAGCTTCACATTACTTTTCTCCTCAAGTGGGCACACCTAGAAAATAGTGTCAGAATGAACAAAGTAATAACTGTTCTTATGACGTAATTTTCTTTGAAAAGTTTTGTTATGTGCAATTTTATTTAAGGAAGTTTTGGGATTTTTTTTAAAGAAAAATTATATGTGACATTTATCGTACTTTATGAAATTCATATTTTCAAACTTGCATTGATAATTTCAGTTCTGTTCAATTTAAAAAAATTGACGTATTTATGTTTGCTCTGTTTT
Organism: Maratus speciosus; assembly: GCA_963932465.1. Classification (NCBI taxonomy): domain Eukaryota; kingdom Metazoa; phylum Arthropoda; class Arachnida; order Araneae; family Salticidae; genus Maratus; species Maratus speciosus. The sequence goes on along the minus strand of OZ010788.1, from coordinate 371,849,705 downwards.
TTTTTTTTTTTTTTTTTTTTTTTTTTTTTTTTTTTTTTTTAAATTGTACTGAAATCTATCGGAAAAATTTGAGTAAAATATTTTTATAAATGTCATCCTTCAATTTAAGTATAATATATTATTAGCATTATATCTATGTATGTATATATATATATATATATGATGTGGGAACGCTGCATCTCCTGACTGAATTTATCCCTGTGCATTTGTTATGGTGAATGCTTTTCATTATGGGTGTTCTCAAATCCAAAGAGGCAACTTTATGACATACGTTTTAAATTATTTTTGTTTGGAAATGCATGAAACTAGCAGGTGTTTGTGTTCAGAAACTATGTAATTGAAAGATGTTTTCAGACGTTTTACTTTACTGCAGAAACGCGGAATTCCGCTTTTTCAGCATTGAATTTTATTATTCCTGGGATCGATGCAAATATGCATTAAAATTTGTTAACATTTTTAATGAGGGAAGGGTTGTAGTGGGAGTGTATGAAATATAACAAAAACGTGACTACGAACCGCACCAAATTGAGCACAATTGTCAAAGGATCATGGAAAAAATGCAATTAATGTCAAAGAATCATGGGAAAAATGCGATTTTCGTCAAAGGATTACAGGAAAAAATGCGACTCCCGTCAAAGGATCGCTGGGAAACGCAATTTTCGTCAAAGGATCGCTGGGAAACGCAATTTTCATCAAAGGATTGCCGGAAAAATGAGATTTTCATTAAAGGATCACGAAAAAGACACGATTTCCATCAAAGAATTGCAAAAAAACATGATTTTTGCCAATAGATCGTGTAAAATATGCAAGTTTATTCAAAAGGTCGTGCAAAATGCTCGAATTTCATCGAAAGATCGTGTAATATACGAATTTCTTCGAAGGGTCGTGGGAAAAACGTGAATTTCGCCAAAGAATCACAAAAAAATATGTTTTTTGTCAAATAATCGCAGAAAAAATGCAAATGTCATTGAAAGATCATGGAAAAAATGCAAAGTTCGTCAAAAGACCATGTAATATGCGAATTTCTTTGAAAGGTCACGAAAAAAAACACGAATTTTGTCAAAGAATCGCAAAAAATGCGATTTTTGTCAAATGATCACGAAAAAAATGCATATTTCGTCAAATGATCATGTAAAATGTGAATTTCTTTGAAAGATCGTGTGAAATATGCAAATTTCTTCGAAAGATCGTGCGAAATATGCAAATTTTGTCAAAAGATCGTGTAATATGCAAATTTCTTTGAAAGGTCGTGGAAAAAACGCGAATTTCGCCAAAGAATCACAAAAAAATATGACTTTTGTCAAATGATCGCAGAAAAAATGCAAATGTCGTTCAAAGATCGTGGAAAATATGCGAATTTCTTTGAAAGATCTTGCGAAAAAATGTGATTTTCGCCAAAGAATTGTGTAAAATATGCGAATTTCATCGAAAGACCATGTAATATGCGAATTTCTTTGAAAGGTCATGGAAAAAACACTAATTTTGTCAAAGAATCGCGAAAAAATGTGATTTTTGTCAAATGATCGCAAAAAAATGCGTATTTCGTCAAATAATCGTGTAAAATTGTGAATTTCTTCGAAAGATCGTGCGAAATATGCAAATTTTGTCGAAAGATCGGGTAATATGCAAATGTCTTTGAGAGGTCGTGGAAAAAACGTGAATTTCGCCAAAGAATCACAAAAAAATATGATTTTTGTCAAATGATCGTAGAAAAAATGCAAATGTCGTTAAAAGATCGTGGAAAACATGCGAATTTCTTCGAAGGATCTTGCAAAAAAAATGTGATTTTCGCCAAAGGATCGTGTAAAATATGCGAATTTTGTCGAAAGACCATGTAATATGCGAATTTCTTTGAAAGGTCTCAGAAAAAACAAGAATTTTGTCAAAGAATCGCGAAAAAATGCGTATTTCATCAAATAATCGTGTAAAATATGTGAATTTCTTCGAAAGATCGTGCGAAATATGCAAATTTTGTCGAAAGATCGGGTAATATGCAAATTTCTTTGAGAGGTCGTGGAAAAAACGTGAATTTCGCCAAAGAATCACAAAAAAATATGATTTTTGTCAAATGATCGCAGAAAAAATGCAAATGTCGTTAAAAGATCGTGGAAAACATGCAAATTTCTTCGAAGGATCTTGCAAAAAAATGTGATTTTCGCCAAAGGATCGTGTAAAATATGCAAATTTTGTCGAAAGACCATGTAATATGCGAATTTCTTTGAAAGGTCATAGAAAAAACAAGAATTTTGTCAAAGAATCGTGAAAAAATGTGATTTTTGTCAAATGATTGCGAAAAAAATGCATATTTCGTCAAATGATCGTGTAAAATATGTGAATTTCTTCGAAAGATCGTGCGAAATATGAAAGTTTCTTTGAAAGATCGTGCGAAATATGCAAATTTTGTCGAAAGATAGTGTAATATGCAAATTCCGTTGAAAGGTTGTGGAAAAAACGCGAATTTTGCCAGAGAATCACAAAAAAATATGATTTTTGTCAAATGATCGCAGAAAAAATGCAAATGTCATTGAAAGATCGTGGAAAATATGCGAATTTCTTCAAAGGATCTTGCGAAAAAATGTGATTTTTGCCAAAGGATTGTGTAAAATATGCGAATTTTGTCGAAAGACCATGTAATATGCAAATTTCTTTGAAAGGTCACGGAAAAAACACTAATTTTGTCAAAGAATCGCGAAAAAATGTGATTTTTGTCAAATGATCGCGAAAACAATGTGTATTTCGTCAAATGATCGTGTGAAATATGCAAATTTCTTCGAAAGATCGTGCAAAATATGCAAATTTCTTCGAAAGATCGTGTAATATGCAAATTTCTTTGAAAGGTCGTAGAAAACTGCGATTTTTGCCAAAGGATCGTGTAAAATAAGTGAATTTCTTCAAAAGGTCGTGCAAAATATGTGTATTTCCTCGAAAGATTGTGTAATATGCAAATTTCTTACCACTTATTCATGTTATGTACCTACGATGACCCTCCCTTTACATTCCCACCAGGGGGGGGGGGGGGGTACTTTTCTAAATTTTGCCGACATGCATCATGTGACATATCTTTGGAAAGGTGTGTGGCTGCTTATTTGTATTAGCACCTTCGTGTCCCTCTCCCCGCCTGCCCCTCCCCCGTGGGAGGGCATTTTTCTAAATTTTGCCATAGCCCCTCATGTGACATATCATTGAAAAGGCCTGTGACTGCTTAATCATTTTATGCACTTCTGGTGCTCTGCCCACCACTTTGCCCCCTTAGGGGGGTACTTTCCTAAATTTTGCTAACACCTGTCATGTGACATATCGTTGGAATGGCCTGTAACTGCTGAATCATTTTATGCACTTCCGGTACTCCTCCCCCACCCCCCACTTTGCCCCCCAGGGGTGTACTTTACTAAATTTTCCCGACACCCATCATGTGACATATCGTTCGAAAGGCCCTTGGCTGCTTAATCATTTTATGCACTTCCGGTACTCCGCCCACTACTTTGCCCCCCTTGGGGGGCACTTTACTAAATTTTTCTGATACCTGTCATGTGACATATCGTTGGAAAGGCCTGTGACCGCTTAATCATTTTATGCACTTCCAGTACCCCGCCCACCACTTTGCCTCCCGGGGGGGCACTTTACTAAATTTTGCAGATACCCGTTATGTAACATATCGTTGGAAAGACCTGTGACTGCTTAATCATTTTATGCACTTCGGTACCACACCCACCACTTTGCCCCCAGGGGGGGACTTTACTAAATTTTCCCGACACCTGTCATGTAACATATCGTTGGAAAAGCCTTTGGCGGCTTAATCATTTTATGTACTTTCGGTACTCTGCCCGCTGCTTTGCCCCCTTAGGGGGGCACTTTCCTAAAATTTTCTGACACTAATCATGTGACATATCGTTGGAATGGCCTGTAACCGCTTAATCATTTTATGCACTTCCGGTACTCCTCCCCACCCCCCACTTTGCCCCCCCAGGGGTGTACTTTACTAAATTTTCCTGACACCCGTCATGTGACATATCGTTCGAAAGGCCCTTGGCTGCTTAATCATTTTATGCTCTTCCGGTACTCCGCCCACTACTTTGCCCCCCTGGGGGGCACTTTCCTAAATTTTTGTGACACCCATCATGTGACATACGTTGGAAAGGCCTGTGACCGCTTAATCATTTTATGCACTTCCAGTACCCCGCCCACCACTTTGCCCCCCGGGGGGGCACTTTACTAAATTTTGCAGATACCCGTCATGTAACATATCGTTGGAAAGACCTGTGACTGCTTAATCATTTTATGCACTTCGGTACCACACCCACCACTTTGCCCCCCAGGGGGGCACTTTACTAAATTTTCCTGACACCTGTCATGTAACATATCGTTGGAAAGGCCTTTGGCTGCTTAATCATTTTATGTACTTTTGGTACTCTGCCCACTGCTTTGCCCCCCTTGGGGGGCACTTTACTAAATTTTTCTGATACCTGTCATGTGACATATCGTTGGTAAGGCCTGTGACCGCTTAATCATTTTATGCATTTCTGGTGCTCCATCCACTACCCCCCCCCCTTTGGAGGGCACTTTCCTACATTTTGCCGACACCCAAACCTGTGACCGCTTAATCATTTTATATACTTCCGCTGCTCCGTGCACTACTTTTCCCCCCTGAGGGCACTTTCCTCAGGGAGGCAAAGTGGATACTCAGTAAAAAAAAAAACTACATTTTTGAGGTCGATATAACTACAAAAAAACTGCAGTTGGAGAACTGCGGTGATTTGGCCGATTCCACTACAGAATTTTTGCGGTCAATAAAACTGCGAAATTTCTGCAGAATTTTTAATATTGATATAACTATAAATTTTCTGTAGAATTTTTGTGGTCAATACAACTGCTAAATTACTGCAGTTAGTAAACTGCGGTAATTTTGTAGTTCTATTGACCGCAAAAAATCTGTAGTGGAATCGGCCAAATCACCGCAGTTTTCCAACTGCGGTTTTTTTGTAGAATTTCTGCAGTTCATTTTTAGCTGGGAAGTTTCGCACAGATGTCATATACGTCCCATATTAGCGCGATTTTTTACGATGCAAATTTGGGGAAAGCATCAACAGCATAAACAACAACATCCAGCTTACGATATCAAGCGAAATAACGATACTTTGGTGCCAGTTAAGCACTTGTTGCGTATATGGCATTGGCGTCTGAAAAAAATCACGCCAATATGAGGCCGTACATGACATCTGTGCTGAAAGCTTTCTATTTTGATTAAAAAATCAAAATATTTTTTTCGAATAAAACTACATAAAAGTTGACATGGTCGCAAAGAATTATTGGTATTGTAACGCTAGCTGGGTGCAAATCTTGCCAACAGTTTTTTTTTTTTTTTTTTTTTTTTTTTTTTTTTTTTTTTGTCGAGTGGTAAATGAAAACATTGATTTGAAGTTTAAATTAAATGTCATGGTTTGTTGCATTATATAATATTTTTTTTTTTTTTTTTTTTTTTTTTACGAAAATTTGCCGAAAATCTCGTTTTGAATACCTGTTACATATGTATTTTTGGTACAACTTAGTTATCCCGTCGACCAAAACCGTCTATCTCCAAACTAAAAGATTTAATGCCAATAATGGTTCATCGTAAATGTCACATTCATTTGACTTTATCCAAGTTACACGTGTTTGCGTCATGAAGGATTTTTATTTCGACGTTATATTTGTATATTTATTAATGTTATACTAATTTATTTGCTCCTTGGATATTTAAAATAAAAATTACGTCAATTTGTATAATTTGGCGATTTATATAATTTGGCGAAATTGGTCGGCTGAATAGCTAAGTAGTACCGTACTTTTAAATTATTTTCTATTATTTTGAAAAGGAAATAACAAAATAAATTAATAACTATGGAACAAAATAATTTATGTAATTAAAAAAAAAATAAAAGTAAATAAACATTTATTATTAAATAAATAGCAATCACGGGGTTACCATGTAAATCAAAATAATGCCAACATGGCGCCAATCAGGTACCCTAATGCGTATATGGCACCTGTGCCTAATATTAGCCCCCCGATCTCCAGTATGCTATTTCTTTCTCACATCTTATTTTTTGTCATCTCCAAAAAATAACGTTACCTTACAGAATCCAGCCGTGAAACAAAGCAGTACTCTTAAATACACTACTGCAATTTTTTTAACTTCTAAGTATCGCACATTTTCAATTTTTATACAGCCGTATTGGGGAAAAAAGTATTTTTATATGCAAATTGTTAGACACTGGATCTCCATTTATTTTTGTGATATAAATTTTTTTGTAGATTTTTGAGACATTTGTTTAATTTTGGCAACTCAAGTACTCCATTTCTGTAGAAAGTAAACGAAAAGTGGCTGGAAAATTGCAATTATAGCTTTTTGTTGCCATTTTCCCTTTAAAACGGAAAAGAAATGTACTTAAAATGCGTGCTATTTTGAAAAAATATAAATGATTTTCTGATAAAACATGGAGATATTAGAAATTGAATTTAATTTTAAGTATCTATACTAATGTTACAAACAAATGAAGGCATATTAATCATTAGATAGGCGATATTTTTGCCGAGTTTCTTGACCTTCAGCGACAGTGACGTCATATTCGTACTTTGCTGTAGATGTTGTCAGAAAAAGGAAGGACTACTGAGATGCCTTTAATTGGTTCAATTTCAAATGTTATCATAAACATGAAAGTGGATAAATCAAAAAGAAAATATAAATTCAAATAATAGCAAAGCTTTATACTCATATGCATGTATGTTTTATACATCTACCCAATATATATAAAATCCTAATGAAAAGAATTTATAAAATGGCTGAATTGAAATGAATTTATGAAATTATTTTATGAAACGACTGATTAAACATCTGATTATGTTTCACGGCGATTTCTCCTAAAATATGGAATACTATGAGTTAAAATTAACACCAAAAATCCGTTTTGATCCGTAGATTTCAAAATTGGTACTCAACAAAACTGGTCGTCAAAAGGTCGCTAAAAAAACAAAAATTTCGTCAAACGATCGTGATATAAACACAAATTTAGTCAAAAAATCGCGGAATAAAGCGAATTTCCACAAAGAATTGGGGAAAAAACTCAAATTTCGTCTAAGGATCACATTGGGGAAAAAGCTAATTTCGACAAAGAATCTAAAAAAACACTCGGATTTCGTCTAAGGATCACGGGGGAAAAAAAACTAATTTCTTGTAGGGATCACGAATTTTGCCAGAAGATCTCGAAAAAAAAACGCGAATTTCTGAAAAAGACCGCGGAATAAACGTGAATTTCGATAAAGAATCGCGAAAAAAAAAACCTTAAATTTCGTCAAAATATCACGGAATAAAAAAGAATTTCATCTAATAATCGCAGGAAAAAAGTGAATTTCGTCAAAAGATCATGGGAAAAAACACGAATTTCATCTAAGAATCGCAAATTTTGTCAAAAGATTGCAGGAAAAACGCGAATTTTGTCAAAAGATCGCGAATAACACGCGATTTTTGTCAAAGGATAGCGAAAGAAATGTGAAATTGTGTCAATAAAATTGTGCAAACACGACAACTTTCGATTTAAGAATCGCAGGAAACACGTGAATTTCGTCAAAGGACCGAGACAAACGCAAAACTTAATAAATCTCGCATTTAAGGTTAATTTCGTCAAAGGATCGCGAAAAAATGCAAATTTCGTCAAAAGAACGTGGAAAAAAGCGAATTTCATCTAAAAATAGCAAATTTTGTCAAAAGATTGTTGAAAAAACGCAAATTTCGTCAATGTACCGCAACAAATGCGAAATTTTGTAAATGAATCGCGCGAATAATGCAAATTTTGTCAAAAGATCGCGAAAGAAATTAATTTCTGCAAAAGGTCGTGAAAAAAACGTGCCTTTAATCTAAGAAACGCAATTTTGTCAAAAGATTGAAGAAAAAACGTGAATTTCGTCAAAGGATCGCGAAAAAAGCGAATTTCGTCAAAGCATAGCGAAAAAAGTAAATTTCGTCAAAGCATAGCGAAAAAAGCGAGTTTCGTCGAAGGATAGCAAAAAAAAAACGTGAAATTTTGTCAATAAATCGAGCAAATAAGACAAATTTCGCCGAAGGATCACCAAAAAACGCAAATTTCGATAAAGGATCGTGAAAAAAAAACATTCTGAAATTTTTCTGTGAACTTCAGAATTTTCTTTTACTTATAATTACTCCTGTCTCCATTGTCGAGGTTCATTGATTGGACTCGAATAGCGATTTCATTTTTTCAATAAATGTCTTGCATCTTAACGCTGTCACAACATTGTCATTGTAGTCACATATTTGTCACAAAGTTAATGACAAAATCGTCACAAATCACACAATTTTCACAAAATTGTCACACTGTGTCTCCACATCGACGTCACGTGACGTCACATCGCGGTCACAAAGTCACAGCGTGTCTTCCCAACGACGTCGCCGTAACGTCACCATGCCTTACGGGTATATTGCAATTCCTTTTAAAAATTCGAATATAAATAGTACTTTTACCATTTTATTATCATGAGTCTTTGGATGTTCTAAAATCGATATCAAATTACACTATATTTTAATAAAAGTATGTTCAAAATTCAGAAATTTACTTTTTACATATTTTTACATCTTATTTCTTATTAAAAAACAAATGAAATTTAATGTGTACGTTTTACAGAGTTAATCAAAAGTACATAATGAAATCAGACATTTATTTATAACTTATATCATTTATTTTATTTAATGGATAGAAAATATTAGAAAAATTTCACATAGATGAATATATATATATATTCGGTGACAAAATATCAAGGTTATCCATTTCATGATTCGTCAATAACTTTCATCACAAATGTGATCTAGGTCACACTGGTGGGCTGTATGAAGACTGTAAATTTCAGCAGGAAGAAATATATCATTATGTCTCAGAAATCTTAACTTAGAAGTAAAGCTATATGTCTTATTTACAAATGGTTTACTTTTTTGCTCTTTTATACCTCCCATACAAGATAAGAAGAGATCCGAAGACAGCATTAAACGATTTAGAACGTCTATGTTACACGATTCTTTTGAAAATTTTCGAGCAAAATTTGTGCGATATTGTCAAAAAGCCTTATTACAAGCCTGTGGAGCCTCTTCAGAGAGCTATACTAGGGGAAGTAGTGCATTAACAATAAATGTAACGCCATGTTTTAAATTTTAATGACAGTTGGCGTCATGTGGTGCCATGGAAACAAATTCACATATAAATTTGGCCGTGTCTGTTGCATATCCAGAAAATGTTTCGATATCAGTTTTTTGTACATTTGAAAAAGCTAAGATGACATTAAAAGGAAAGATTAAATTAAAATTTATCTCCGTGATTTCTGAAGCGAGATGCATATCAGCGAAGTCCCGTCGGTCGGTGTTCCCAGCATTGATGTTTCCATATCCAGGTTTGGGTATGTCTACAATTAATCCATTTTTAATCTAAAAGCCTCCTAAATTATTCTCTTTACCTCACTCACTAGATTCTTTCTCTATTTGAACTGAATGCGTTATTTTTTAACAGGGAGTTTATATTCTAATGGAAAATGCTCTCGGATGCTTGCACGGTGTATGGACAATCCAAACTTCTTTGATCCCTCTCTAATCTCGTTATGTTCAAATTGTTAGTCTTTTGAAGTAGCTTCATAGATGAATAAATGCATTGTCGATTTTGTTTCAGATGCGTCATCGCAAATTTTACCATCAACCATGGTTAATATCATCAACATGGTATGTTTTATATCATAGACATTTCCATTTAAGGTTTCTTTTGTACCTTCTAGTGTGCCGTTTTCATGCTCAATGTACGAAATTTATTCCATAGTAATATCTACAGACTCTTTGGAAACTTAATTCCCATGGGTCGACAGAATCTAGGCGATGAACGCGTTGGAGTTTGCCAAATGATACTTTTGTATAACAGTAAAAATTAAACTATTAATCAAAAAGTATTTTTAAAACATACATTGATCAGATATATAAATTAGAACTTTCTTATGACCAAAGATAATACATTCTGACAACAATTGCAATTTATCTACCGTAGAATACATTTCGAATTGAAAGGTAAATGAAAACATTAGCATTTACGAAAACATGCAGCTGTGTGTTTGAAAGGAATACTTCTAAATTAGCAGTTATTAGCAGCTGCAGTTAACAAAAACATTAACTACATATCTTGAACTCTCATTTAATGTAAAAAAAAAAAATCGTCGGGATCCATGCTGATGTATAACAAATGTTTTACAGAATATTGAAATTAACAACACAAATTTAAAAATATACAGCACATTTTATGTCGCTTTATCATATCTGTTAAATTATCATATATAAATATATTTTATTTGTAAACATAGAGTAGACTGGGGCACGTTTATGCGTAGGGATCTTTTACGCAGCGCACGTTTTCCGAAACGAGTTATAACTGGCGCGCCACCAGTCATGACAGATTGATGCTGGTCCCTAGTGGGTATTCTCACACTTTATTGAGCGTCAGTCGAGCTTCGGTCTGGCCTGAAAAAAGTATAATGTGTTTTCTGTCAAGGTGTGTAAATTTTGTGGTGAACTTATTGAAACTTATTGTGAACTAATAATACATAGTTAAGTGTAAACAAATATATGAAAATTAGCAGAATTTTATCCTTTTTTGAGAACTGTATTTGTATGATCAGAAATGATATTAATTTTCGTTGCATGTTAAAATAAATCCAAACATGGAGACGGAACACGTTTATGCACGTTCAAAATGAAAAAATTTCGTAAAATTTTCTATGGAAGCAGAACAAGAAGACAGCAAAGGAAAAAAAATTGAAACCAAAAACTGCAGAAGAGAAAAAGAAAGTAGTGAATAAATCTGATGACGAAGATGATAACTGTGTATGCATTTATTGTTTGAAACCTTACAACCAATCCCAAAAAGGTCAAGTCTGAGTTTAATGTCTTAGATGCAAAAGGTGTTCCCATGGCAAGTGTGCAAAAGGAAATTATATTATTTGTTTGTAAAAACTGTAACAGTGATGATGAAGGTGACTAAATAATTTCTGTTTTTAATTAGCAATAAGCCCTATGTTTTCAGTTTAGCATATAAAATGTTCTTTAATTAATTTTCTATAATTTTTTTTAAACAGTGTTTTAAGTTATAAATAAAACATTTCTATTTGATTAAATATGTAATTCACTTACTCCTTGGTGTCACTTATAATATGCGTAAACGTGCCCCACTTCATGCGTAAACTTGCCCCGTTCCTGGCGCACGTTTACGCAAAATACTTGGAACTAAAAAACATTTGTTATAGTTAAAAACACAAATAGGACAACAACTGAATTCACAAATTTTGACTTTATTAACTGCTTTATAAAACCAGCATGTTTAAAATTTCCTAAGTTTAAAAATAAAAATTAGAAAATTCATTGAAAAAAATCCGCGTAAATGTGTCGCGGTCTACTCTATATACATGGGTTATCAAAATCAATAACCATATGGTATAAGGAAAAGTTTAGGGAGAAACAAATCACGCGGAAATAAACAGGCACAAAATCGAACCGTAAAGTAGAAATAAAAAAACTTACTGATACAAAAAATTTATGTTTGTACAATGAATCCCCATCTATTTATCTGTACAATTAGCTACATTTTCTCTTTTCAACTGCGTTTCGGAAAATTGACTTTTGGCCGGCTAAATTGGAAAAATACACCACTCTGCTACAAAACAATGAATAGCTCCTTAAATTTGCATTTTTTGTATTTCATTGTACTTTTGATATGCGGTTGCAAAATTTAAATATGTTCTAAAATGTTTCAGTTGTGATTAACTACTTTCGATTGAAAATATTTACATTTGAAACCAAAGTAATATTCTTCCAATAAAAGCTAACTGTATTATTGAAGTGTTTTCATGAATTTGTGATACAGCTGATAATTCGTATTTACAGGATGACCCAGCTAGTAGTTGATAGAATAAAGTCAGTGCTACAGGGTTTTCATTATATTTTGTTCGTTTTAACTTTTACAATTAAACAAATAATGTTTTCTATAACCCTTAATGAATGTCCTATAATGGACAAAAATGAAATCCGCTGAAATTAAATAGCTACAAAATTATAAATAAATACTTTTAAAATTTCCATTTTCTCATTGGTTGATCAGGAGAAAGAAATCAATCGACAATCTAAAAATTAATCTTTAAAATATCATCATTGGGCTGTGATTAACAATAATTCGTATAAAAATGTTCATTCAAATAAGCAAATGGTTATTTTAATTTATTGTAATTGTCTTCAACTAATGCAAAACAAAACGTTTATACTTTCTAATAGAAAAAAATCATAAAATGGTTTCTTTTACAACAGATAGCTGACAACAATGTGACAATAGGTGCACTATATTCAAAGGAAAATCTTATAACAATGCCAAAAGGAAGTAAACTGACTGAATATGAAAAAGATGCTGTTGTCTCTTTTGCATTATCAGCCATTAGTTGTAGGTCTTTTTAAAAAGAGATAGGAAGATCTAAAACCGTCATCAACAATTTCTTAAAGGATAAAAGATGAGTATAGGAAAAAAAAAAAACCCGCTGTAGGCAGACCAAAAGTTGGAAAGTTCCTCGCACAGAGTTTTAAAGTTAGCATCAACTGGAAAATACTCAAGTACAGAAATTTTACAAACGACTGGGTTCAAAATGTGCAATTAAACAATCTACAATGCAGTTAATCGATTTTGGAATTTCTCGTACTCTTCAAAATTGTGTAAACCCCTTTTATTGACTCGCTACAGAACCCAGCGTTTACAGCTTGCAAGAGAAGTGATTACTTAGGGCGACAAATCGCTGCAGATTATTTTCTGCGATGAAAAGAAATGGAACTTAGATGGCGCTAATGGCTCGAAATATCATTGGAATGATTTGGGAAAAGAAAAAGAATTTTTCTAAAAACGTCAGTTAGGTGGCGGATCCATTATGACATGGAGCTGAATTTTGTTCCACGGCGTGGGGTCATTTGCATTTCTTTCACAAAAAGTGAATTCAAAAGTATATCTGGAAACACTTTCTGACCATATTTCACCTGTTACAACACTTCTGGCAGGATAAAACTGGATTTATCAACAAGATAACGCGCCTATCCACACAAGCTGTGAGGCAAAACTCTGCTTTCAGAAGGAAAATAATGAAGTTTTGCAATGGCCACACAGAAGTATCGATCTAATCATATCGAGAACTTATGGGAAGATCTAGCAAGACGAGTTTATAAAAATGGAAGGCATTTTCCCTCAGCTTCAGAACTCAGATCGACGATTAAAGATGAATGGTACGAAATCAATCTCGAACTGTACCACAAATTAATAATGTCCATGAAAGATAGAATATTGCAGTCATCAAACGCAACGGTAAGTGCATAATATATTAAAAGTTTGTTTCTTCGCTACTGTTTTTTTTTTTTTTTTTTTTTTTTTTTTTTTTTTTGCTGTCCTTAAAGTTTTTACACAGGCAGAAATACTGTTTTTTTAAAACAATTACGTTATTTTCGTAATAAAGTACTTACAGAGGAATTTTGTTGACTTTTGTATTATCTTGTCACTTTTATGATACACATTATAATAAAAAAAATTCCGTCTGATTTGAAATTTATCAAAAAAAATTATATTTTTTGCTGTCCTTAAAGTTTTTACACGCACTGTATCTTATATGTAGTGTTACGTATAAAACTCTTTTCCGCTTGAAATAGAGCAATATTTCAAAAAATTGATCAACTGGCGGGGTCACCCTATATAGTTTTTGAAAGTTCGTGTTGCGATTCTTTTTAAAATACGATAGAAAATGGAAACAAACGGAATTCCAAAAACCAGAAATGAGAGAAACATGTTAGTTTCTTCTATATATAAAAGTATTGAAAAAATAGAAGAGAAAATTGGTATTTCAATTGAAAATCAAGTTTCAAAGTAATTGCTTAAGAGGCGCAAAGTGCCAACATAGTGAAAGAGATTCCATGCCGGGACTCGAATCCCGGCCATCAGTATAGCGCACTGACGTTCTACCGACTAAACCACATAGAACGATACCCAGCCTGGAAAATTTCTCACTATTATATGTTGGCAGGGCTATAAACGTAGCGCAAGACGGAATATTTAACGTGAGCCACAGACAAGGGGCAAGCACGAAACTTAATTATATCCAGTATTGATAGAAACTATATTAATATATGGAAATTATTCCAGAGAGAAAAGCAAGGCGAATGTTTCTCTCTGGAATAATTTCCATATATTAATATAGAGAAAATTGTTTTCGTGAAATTTTCATTTCGTTCAATGATAACTCTAAATGTGTTTGCTTGTCCTGAACAGAATTTCTCTAATTTTGGTAAATGCCTGTCTGTCTGTAAGTCAGCATAGTGCTATGATGCTATGTGTGTCTGTGTGTGTATGACATAAATTTATTTTTCAACACTGTCTCATAAATTAATAAATTGGATTTCACCAAATTTTATATTCTGTTTATTTTAAATAAATTTATGGTGAGAAGTTATTTTTTATATCGCCCAACAATTGGCCTGGTGACCTGTGTCAGGTATATTTTACACTATAGCCATATCGCGAGAGCTATTGGACGAAATTTCACCAAACTTCATATTCAGTTCTACCTAGGAATATGCAATTCATGATTTGGCTTTTTAGTATCTAACACAAAGTGTTTCAATGCTAGTATTTGACAATATCCGAGTCTACTAACTATCTACATTTATGGGATGGAAATGAATGCTAAACATCATATAAACTATTTAGGAGTTTAACATAAAGCTCTATTAAGTTTGAATGTATGTCGCTCAACATTATTGCACTGACCTGCACACTTTTCAGAATTTCTGAGTTAGTTATATGTTAGTACGTATGTGTATGTGGATGTATATAATTTTGTGATTCCCACAGCGTGGATTTTGTTAGCTTTTTTCCTTTTTTAACAGCAGTTCTGACACCGAATCAAAATTGTTTTTTCTGCTGCAAATTAAAACCTGAAATCATTTTCAATTTTAAAAATTTCATTTATAATTTTTTAAGTAATTACAAAAACACAAATCATTAGATTGTTTATTTTTTTATTGTTAAATGTTAGTATAAGGTATGTAAAAGTTAAATATCAGAAATTATATATACTGAAAGGCATCAAATAAAAAATTATGTATTTAAATATAGGAATGAACTGTATAATCTTGTAGAGAGTAGGGAAGAAAACATTTGCAAAATATCGATTTTGGGATATTTAGATTTTTAAAATCACTGATCCATTCCTTTAAAATCGGTACCAATTTTACCTCCCTACTGGAAAAAGGGAAAAGTGGAAACTGGTAAAAGTGGAATCTTTGTGCTTAAGTTTATGCGGTAACTTACAATGATAAAAACAGTCTCGCTGAGTTTGAGGTGGAAAAAATGTGTATTATCACATATTATTGATATTCTATATTCATTAATTTACCACATACTGAACTGATAAATATGTGTGCATGGGAATGCGCAAAGTCCTAATAAGAGTGGGAAATATTTAATATGATCCTGTATTCCCCAGAAAGAACAAATAAAAAGATTATCATTTGTATATTTCAACGAAGTCTATATAACAAAACTTAAAATAATTTTAATATTAGGCATATTAGGCATAAATACAGGCGAATACACAAAGAAACGTATATAAAAAGTCAGCATGATAAAAGTAAAACGAGCACATTTGTAAGAAAAAATAAGTAGAAAAAAAGGCTTAGAGAGAGAGAAGATCGTCAAAATTACCCAGAAAATTTTCTGCATAATGCTTGGGAATTTAAAATAAAATTTTGTTTTCTCGCTAATATCTTTTTTTTAACACTTTCCAACAAAGTTAAAAAATGTTTATGCATTCGGTTTGTCTGTCCGTCAGTCCGTCAGACCACACTGAAACTCCCGAAAATATACTCGAATTTTCATGTAATTGATAAACGTTATTCAAGGTCACCAAGGTACGTTTGGTATATGAAGTATGTGGGGTTGATAGTTCATTTACAGGGGCCTTCAGAAGAATTACGTTGCATTATAGGCTAGGAGAAAAAGTCGTTTGCAGTGTATTTTAATTATATTACGCTACTTCAAATGAATTTAAATTGATATAAATCACTGAATTTCAGTACTACATGATTACTATATAATAGAGCAACACAATACATACCGGGCTGATAAACAAATTCGAATAATTTCCAAATTGTAGATGGGAGCTGCTGAAATTGTGTTTTCACATGCGTTATGCGTTTCCATATGGTTGAACTAGACACAATATTTTAACTTATTAAACGGCGCAGTTTTGTATCATTATTCTGTGTTGGAGTGTGTTTCATAATATAAGTTTGACGTATGATTATTTCTTTCTTGTTTTCTTAAAATGCATTTCTTGCTATATCAGGTAACTTTTTTCAATACTTTTGCGCAACTTTCATAAGGTGTTATTCATTTACATATGTATATACCACAATAGGTTTTCAATGTTTTATAATACTTAATTTATGCAATTTTTAAATCTTTAAAAATTACATTTTAATGCATTTTAAAAATTAGTGTTAATTGTACATTAAAAAATGCAAATGATTACTGTAATAAGCTCATTTCATTACAATGTCTAATATATTTCGGAGAAATATGCTATAAGATTTCGCGATCGGATCTTGTCGGCTTAAAACATACCGACACATCTTATTTCATGTGCCCAACGATGGGAAGTTTTTAACCTCAAATTTAGGACTAGAGATGTTTTTGGAACAAATTGGAAAATGGACAGTTATATTAAAAAGTAAATTGTTGGAATAGGAGTGTTTAAATTTCTTTATTATTTTTATTTTATTTTAACAACGTGATTTTGAAGCAGAAAAAAAAATTAATTTTGCGGAACGAAAATGTGTACTTCCTTAACGGTCCATCGTTTGAAAATTATTGAAATTAAATCATATTTGTTGTAGCCATATTGTTTTCAACAAAATTAAAGAAATGCGGCATAGGGGAGGTGGTGGATGAATGGGACATTTTCACAAAAATATTTTTTTTATATATTTTTTTATTTAAGTTACTATCAATATTATATATCACGTTTCATACATTAGGTATTTGCCAACATATATGAACAATATTTATTCTAGATTATGATTTATTCATAAAAATATTATGAAAAAAAAAACGTTCCTCCCAATCCCAATCATCTCCACAGAAGGGATGAATGGGACACTAATAGGGATGGATGGGACACAAAGATCTTCTTCCCTGTATTCAATTTTACCAAATTAAAATTTATAATTATAACCTTATATGAAAATTATATTTGTAATACATGATTTTACAGCACGAATCGATATGGGTTTTTTTTCAATAACTTCTTTTATTGCAGTTTTAACTTTTAATGCGGATTTCGGCTATCAACCTGTTCTTTTTTTCCACTTATGAGGCATTTTAGATTTGAAATGAAAGTGCAAAATGTATTTTAAATATAGCATAGCTAATAATTTTCAATCATAACTTATTAATTGATATTAATTAAATGTATCGTAGAAACATGCAGAACGGAAATTATTGTGTCGATCGGAAAGTCATGTCGTGTTGGGAAAATCAATTCGTACCGGGAAATTCTACCCGATAATTATTAGACATTAGATATCGGAATCAATGTCTAATAATTAAATGATTGAATTTTCCGGTACGAATTGATTTTCCCAACACGACCCGACTTTCCGATTGACCCAATATGTTAGGGATGGGGATTTATTTGTGCAAAATTTCAAAATTGAATGCAATTTCCCCCATTTGATCAATACACATATACTATTTTTATCAATTTTATCTATTTTGATTAAGTTTTAGTACCAATTTTTTGATAATCCATTAATAATTATTCAATACAATAAGTAACACTCAGAAATTTTAAACAAAAACAACTCATATAATACTATTTAATAATATAAACTGACGTAAATTATTGATTTATCATCCTATATAATACTATTTAATTAATAAATAAAATTTTCAACATTTTAAGGGAGGAGTGAGAGTGTCGCATTCATCCCCATTTGAAATGTCCCAATCATCCCCATGATGCATAATATCCCTTCTCAGCCACTTTACCTCAAAAATTATTTTGTCACAATGGTTACTATTCATTCATTTTAATTATTGATATTGAACCTTAAAATAAATAACTACAACATAGCTTAATTTTTTATATTGTATAAGATATTTCACATCTTCAAACGTAAAAAAAAAACTTACATTTAAGCAGAGATTTCAGAAAATGCAACTTTGTAGGAAAATGAAAACAGCAATGTGGTCCTACTTTTAGTTCTGAAGCCCACTGTGGTAGAGGTATATGGGGTTAGGAAGCAATTTAAAATAAATGTTTATTGCCTGAAATATTGAGAATGTCCCATCCATCCCTTGTCCCATAAATCCCCTAGCTCCCCTACAGTTTTTGTTTTGCTGAAAACACGTCTGAATCATTTTTATCGGCTAATTGAGTGTACTTTTATAACAAGAGAGAATTGTTACAAAAGCACGCACCGGAGACATATCAAATGAACAACTAATTATTTCAAAATATTGTGATTATTTTACTGTAAAAGAAAATGAAAAGATATTAAAAAACATGACAACAACAAACGTTAATGAATTAATTGTTTTGACATGAAATATCTTGTATCGTATTATTATCTGCATTATCATCATCAAAATTTTCACAAATAAATAAAATACACTAATTTCGAAAAAGACAAATATGGTGTTACCGAAGATTTCCTAAGTCGTATGTAAAAAATTTTCTGTAGAATATTTTTCTATATTAAATACATAAAGAGATGATTAATCATATTTTTTTATGAAAACTTATTAATTTCTTAACATAAACATGAAAATATCTTAAATACTTAAAATGATTTTTTTACAAAAACATTGAATAGAGAATATTTTTACATTTTCCAACGCATCAGTAGGATTAAAACAATCTTTTTTTATCCTTTAAATGCATATTGTTTTTTTTTTTTTTTTTAAGAAACTTTTCTTATTTTTATAAAAAAGAATCAGTGGTACATTCTTTAAATGTACCTTCTTTATTTTTTTCTCAAAATCTTCAAATACAGTAGTTAGATTTCTATTGATTAAAGATTAGTTAAATTTAACGATTAAATAAAACAATTTAATTAGATAGAAACCTTTAATTACGTAGGTAATTAGAAGAAAAAGCAAAAACAGTTGTCTAATTATCTCATGAAAATGCGCCGTGTAATCATTACACTATCTCCAAATAGTGTATGAACAAATAAATTAAATTTTGTTGTAACTTGTGTACAATTTTATTAAATAATATTTAGGAAAATGAAAATGATTCTTCTATCAATATTCAGAAGTGCATTACATGTCGTTTATTTATCAAGCTAAATGTGATGTCATTTATTTCTCAGCATCTTGTAAATTGTATTCAAATTATATCAATTAATATTTAAATTCACATTTCATTGAACATTTAACCCCTAACATTGTCGTAAGTGGATCATAAATAACTCATATTTTTAACGAAATAAATTACTGAAAACAATAAAAATGGGTTATGCATTTTTTTTTTTTTTTTTTTTTTTTTTTTTTTTTTTTACAATCATAGGTACAATAAACACACAAAGGATGTTCGTAATTGGAATATTCTGAAAACTAAACAAAACTCTGTGGTTATACAGTCCATGAAGGATCTGGGCCGATAGTTCCCGTCCCTGTTTTCTTGAACCTGGGCCCGGAGGTGTTATGCAGCGTACGTCCTAGCCAGGTGGCCAGCCAAGCGCGAGATCCTCTGTGTTTAGTTCACAAGCAAGCTTGATACTCATTTTATGTACCCCAAAATGATGTAAGGCTGAGTGAGCCTTTCCCAGTCGGGACTAAAGCTCTTGTCCTGAAGCGAGGCAGGCACGTGCTGTGACCACTACGCCACTGAGCTTCTAAATGTAATCATAAAAACATACAAATATTTTTTAAATTTAAATTCTTTAACATTTTATTAATTTTTTATCTGTATTCGCATGAGATATGAACAAAGTTTCCAATCATAGCTGAAATGCTCCAATTCGTGATTTGTGGCGTCAGATTACGTAAAGTATGACGACGAATTTTATCTATATTTTAGCGGTGTGCTCCTCAAGGTTGGCATGAAATTGGCTTTCTTTCAACAACTGCAGACAAGAATTAAGAATGCTGTTGAGAAGTGTACACTCATTTATGCAAAGATATGCGATGAGATGGCGTATGAAAATGCAGCCGGCGACATAAGACAGAAATTTAATGCCAATGATTCATGTAAGTTATACACCTTATATATTTTAAATATTAAAAAATGTATGATCAAATATCTGGTAGAATATTAGATTAACCTTTCTCACGAACTAGTCGCTTCCAAACACAAGTTTGGAAATGGGATTTAAAATGTGTATTGGTCACGAAGTTTCTGTGATGTTTTTCAAGGTATAAGTATGAGACTTCACGATTGTTTTTTTTTTTTTCAGTTTGCATTTATCATCTGTGGCAGTTGGATATTTTCAAATTTATTGAATTTTGATGAAACGGTTAGTAATGTACAAAATTTCAGTTTATGTTGATGCTTTTTAATATTGTTAGGAATGACTGACTACATTCAGAACGAAAGTATCGATGGTAGTTATAAAAATACAGGATGTAGTAGATGTCGATGAATGTTTCCAATTTCTGGCATCGTAATGCAATGTTGTTTTGTGCAGCATGAGAAAAATTTAATATTAGCAGAAATAGCAGTTTAACAAACAAAATTGGATCGTTTGGTGGCCACATTGTACTCCGAAACGATGTCATTTACATCCAATATTGTTTTCAAGAGCCAGGCGAACAATATAGTGCACTTAAACCATGAATACTACCTACATTTAACGGTTTACATAATTAAAAAGTGGAGATACAGGGTGCAATATGTTATCTATCGCCGGCCTTATGATTATTTGAAAAAAATGACTTCGCAGGTAACCGGTATGTTTAGAAAAAAATCTTTCCACAAGTTTTAAGGGTTTAAATTAATTTGCGGAGATGGCAGATACGATTTCGGAAAGAAAGTGGGTACGTATTAAATGTTTTGATTCATCAGAAGCTGATCAAATGCAGTTTAATCAGCAAAACAAACAGTTGCATCAGTTGCAATTCCAAGCTGATCAACTTTTAAAGCTGGTTAGAGTAGAGTCTTGTACCAAGTCATCTACGAAACCCTACCGACGAAACTCATTTAATTGAAAGGATAGTTCACATAAAGAGGGTGGTTATGCTAGTATATTCGATTTCGTGAAAAGGCAGGAATGTGTATTTCTCTCTGCGCTTACCAACCACAAATAAATCATCGTTCGCAGAGACCGGTAGTTACTGTACGTTCGGGCTTGAGTCATATGTTTGGGCATGAGCTTATGTTACGGAAAAGGTTATGCAATTAAGATTTTGATATACACTGTCAGTGATATTTCATGTTTCACAAAGTAATTTTTAGTTAAATATACTAGTAAAAGGTGTCTCAGATAATATACAGTAAATAGTACTGAAATAAGCCCATACTAAACTATTAATTTTGTATTTAGGCTTGAAGTCGAGATATTAATGGCTGTTTATAAATATTGATCCGTTAATATCGGTTTTTCTTTTGCAGGCAAAATATAAGTTGATCTTCCACCTATATTACTGGATCAGAAGGAAAGTTCATTTTCGTCTGCCATTGATTGTGTGAGATTGGTGCAGGAGCTCTGTAGCAAAACTAAAGACATTATTTTTTTTTTCTTACAAGCTTAACTTAAATTTTCATTCATAGCTGAAAAGCTCCTATTCCTGTGTTGCGGCGTAAAATTACATTGTGCATGACTTCGAAATCTGTCTCTCTTTCAGTGGTGTGCCTTTAGAGGTTTGCATGATGACGTGATTAAAATACACATCATCAAAACCATTGATTTGAAAGAAAATAAAAGAGAAAACCCCAGCGTTCAGGAGACCTCCCAGTAGTAAAAATCACTATCGGACACATTTTTACAATCTCCCCATTTACAAATAAGCAGAACTTTAACAAATAAATTTTACGAATGGCCAGATTTACGACAATGTTCGGACATTAGATTTACGATACTGGACTAGAGACTTTCCCTCCAGGACACACAGCTGGAAGACAACGAGTGGGTGGTACAGATATAGAGGCAGGCATATAATTTTCAAAAACGACCATTTAAATCCCAAATTAGGCAGAAGGGGAAGCAACAGCTCAGATATTATTGGATGCTGAGAACAGTAAATAATAAAAGGGACGAATAAATTCATAAAATAAAATGTAAGAGGAATACAACGAGAGAAAAATAAAGGAAGGCATTCTAAAAGAATGTTTTGCTAAGAGTGTTTCAAAAAGAAGGTGCTCTACATAAGTTCTCACATCAGCGTGCTGCAGTTCTTGATAGAATGAAATCCGAATGGAAGCCAGTGTACCCTCTTGATATGGACTCTTGATATGGATACTCATCAAATACGAATCTGTCTACATATAGTGCTGATGTCCCCAACAAACTATGATTCCTTTAAAAAAAGGTACATTTTTATTTGATTCCCTTCTGCCTGTTAAATTGATGAATTATAGCATTTTAAATTGAAATATGCCCTTGCCTACCCTTGTCTGTAAATTAAAGACAGAATATCGTTTACTGGTTTAAGATGAAAATTACTCAAAATATTATATGAATTCAATTGTTTCCAATAGAAATCGTTCAGTAAATTATATGTGTTTGTGTTGTATATTTGTGTTTTTTTTTAATCTAAATAAATGTTATTGTTTGTGTATAAAACGAAATAAGTGTGAGTAAATGATTCATGTGTCTGTTTAATTTTATCAATTGTTAATTTAAGCATTTTAGTCGGCAGCTTCAAAGGGAAATTGGTACTACAATAATACACAGCGCAAGTAGATTAAGTTTATTTTTTATTATTATTATTAACGAAGCATAATGATTGAGATGTTTCCTTTAGGTATACCAAGGTCCCAGAAGCGAAACGATCACTAAGATTTAAATTATTCCTTTCAGCCAACTAAATATATGCTTAAAAGGGGTATTGGAGAGATGACTAATAAAATGGGTAATGAGAGCTAATTAGATGCCTATAACGTTGATTGTAAAATGCAAATTTCTCCCCATCACATGAAATTGGCAAGATTTTGCTAACTTGAGGCAAGAAAATGAGAATGAACTTGAGAAGCGCTTACTCAGTTACTTACTCTACGGATAGGGAAAAGGTAGCGTTTGGAGATGCCGCTGGTGTCAGAGACAGATATTCTATGTATTTTTTCAATCTTTTATTTAAAATATATATCTGATATATCTTAAGTTTTAATAAAGAGGTGTTACAGTGTGTTTTCAACTATCCTCGAATATATAATTATTATCTTTTATTCCTATTTATATAACTTTATCCTATTTATATATCTATATATGTATCTTTTATTCCTATTTTATTCCCATTAATATATATGTTTGTTTTTACTGTACTCAAATTACTTTCAAAATCACATTTTAACCAATATCTGACATTCTCTATTACATTTCTCTTCAAAAATTCATAAGACACTCATTGTCAAAAAATATATCTCATTCAATTTAGTGACGATATACTGTACATTTGGTCATAAAAAGGATTCATAAAAATGAAAATAAATGTTGGAAATATTCGCATGAAAATGCTGAAAATATTTTCGACATGTTGGAAATGTTCGCATAAATGTGTTAAAAGTATTTTTTTTATAGAGATTTCGGACGATAAGAACTGTTTTATTTTTTTTATATTAAATGGCTAGATGTGCAAAAAAGTGTAATCCGGAAGCCTTTCTTAAAAGATCTTAGGCTCGTTTGAAAAGATTTTATGTTAAATATATAATGTTTTTCAGCACTGATTTTAAGTACATTAATGTCATTATCATTTGATGGGCTGCGGTGGTTTTTCGTTTAAAATTATAAAATCAAATCAGACCGGTGTGTGTAGCACTCCCGGTGTATGCTTTTTAATATATATATATATATATATATATATATATATATATATATATATATATATATATACGGGGTGATTCTAAATTCATGGCATAAACTGTAAGGATTATTACAGGACGTTATAACAATCATTTATAGTATAGCAATGTAAGGCTATTTTTCAACTCGCCAGTTAGCATTTATTTTTTTTATTTTTCGAGTGGTAAATTAAAACATTGCTTCGAAGTTGAAATTAAATGTCATTGTTTATTGAATTATTTAATATTTGTCCAGATGTCATATACGCACAGGGTTTGGCGTGATTTTTTTTACAAAAATTTGGCGAAAACCTCGTTTTCGAATACCAGTTACATATGTATTTTTGGTACTACTTTTTTATCCCGTCGACCAAAAATCTATCACCAAACTATAAGATTAAATGCCAATAATGGTTGATCGTTAATGTCACATTCACTCGACTTTATGAAGTTACATGTCTTTACGACATCAAGTGATTTTTATTTCGACGTTTTATTTGTATATTTATTAATGTTATACTATTTTCTTTGTTCTTTCGTTATTTAAAATAAAAATTATGGCAATTTGTATAATTTGGCGAGTGGTTTGGCAATTTATATAATTTGGCGAAATGGGTCGACGGGATAACTAAGTAGTACCGTATTTTTTAATTATTTTCTATTATTTTTAAAGGAAAATAACCAAAAAAATAATTAACTGTAGAACAAAACAATTTATGTAATTTAAAAAAAGAAAATAAAGTAAATAAACATTTATTATAAAATAAACAACAATAGCCGGGTTACCATGTCAACCAAAATAATGCATTTTGGCGCCAGTTAGGTAGCCCAGTGCGTATATGACATATGTGCCTAATATTTTTCTTTTCATTTCGTTTTAAAAAAAATAAAGAAGTGAAACCCATTTATTTTAAATGATTTAGTTTGTATTAAATAAAATGATAATGAAATACAAATTGAATTATGAATAAAAGTAACATTATACATTTCTTAGCATACATTTAAGGGGGGCCAAACTTCTCACCATATCTATATTATAAAGGACAAACATATCTGTGCGTAACGCATACGTCATTTTGCGAATGGCAACACTTTGAAATTTAAAATAAAATTTTGGTTTTGCAATTTTCTTTGCAGCAAATTTTTAAACTTTTAACCGTCGCACATTTTAAATTTTTACATCGTTGTATGAGGAAAAAATGCTCTTTTAAATGCAATTTGTTTGAAAGCTGTATCTCAATTTATTTTTGAGATATTAATTTTTTTGTAGTTTTTAATATCATTTTTCTAATCGTGGCAACAAAAGAACCCCATTTCTATTGAAAGTCATTGAAAGTAAACGGAAAATAGTCGAAAATAGGAGATACTGTATATTTTGTTGTCATTTTCCCATAAAACCTGAAAAAAAACATTAAATTAAAATGCTTGCTAATTCAGCGATTTTTTAAATTTCTAAATATCGCGAATTTTCAATTTTTACGCCGTCAAATAGTGAAAAAAACCTACTTTCAAATGCAATTTGTTTGAAAATTGTATCTTAATTGACTGAGTTATTATGGTTTTTAAAATAACTATTCGCCCGTGGCGACCAGTTTGGTCTCCCTTAAATGTATCCTAGGCACTGTATCATGTTACTTTTATTCATAATTTAATTTACTTACTCGATCCTTCGCCAAAGAGGAAGATTCTGATAGAGAAATCAAGAACTCGGTATTTTTATGTTAGTCGGGCACAGGTGATAAATCGCCAAACATTGTACCCGTTTTTCATATTTCATGATTAAAATATAATTTTTTCACTGATTTTATTTAAAATGGATATCTTTAATTTAAAACTGAAACGTTTAAAATTCATGACTTTCACTTAAAAAGAAAATCTTTAAAAAAGAAAAAGAATAAATAATACCATAAACTATTTAATTTCAACATCAAAGCATTGTTTTAATTTATCCCTCGAAAAATAAAAAATGTGCTGGCGAGTTCAAAAATGCCATTGGCGAGAATTGCGCCCAGCTAACATTAAAGTAGAAACTGTTTGTGATCATGGCAACTTTTATGTAGTTTTATTCGAAAAAAATATTTTGATTAAATAGGTTACCAGAAAGTACGTTACCAAATTTCTTTCCTCGCCATGGACCTTTTCTCTATTTCGCCAAGTACCTATATTGGAAAAGTACCTTTATTTATTTATTTATTTATTGTATTTTAAATGAGATGAAGTCGTATGTTTGTTGTTCGATAAATAAATACATAAATAAGTAAAAGACGGCACATATGTCATATACGCAGCACGTTGGCGCGATTTTTTTCTGACGCCAATGTCATATACACACCGGGGTACTTAACTGGCGCAAAAGTGCCGTTATTTTGCTTGATAAGGTAACCCGGATGTTGTTGTTTATTTATTAATAAATTGTTTATTTACTTTTTTTTATTATATAAATTGTTTTTTCTATAGTTATTAATTAAACTTTTGTTTATTTATTGTTATTCCCTTTTGAAAACTATTACACAATAACCAATGAGATGCGTTTCATTCGGGGGTTGCCATTAAACAATTAACAAATTATTGAGATTTCTGTGCCACGTGCGATAGCGTAATATATATAGAGAGAGGGAGATTTTCAAGCACGAATTATTTTTAAATGTATCTCTATCACGTGCAGCTCGATTATGAAATATTAATCCGCTTGCCTTTGAAACAATGTATAAATGTCAGCATTTGTCTCCGTCTGATGTCCCAAAACAAAATTAAAACTTCCTCTATAAAAAAATAAATAAAATAATGCAAATAAGAAACAAATTTAACAAACATGGGATTGAACCACGCACTTAAAGCACTGAAATGATCGAAAGACTGCCTTAAGTCGCAAAATCTTGGGCTAAGAACTCCTGGCATGTGAAAGTAACGCTTTTAATAAATTTTAAAACTTTATTTGATTGCATAATTGATATTATTCATATAAAAATTCTTTTTTATGTTAGTGGACAATCTAAAATATATATTACATGTAAAAAAATAATAATTAGGGTTAAAAAAAAAAAGGAAAAAAAAGAATTGTTTTTACCTATACTCTGTAACCCGAGGAGCTCGGGTTCGATCCCCTAGTTAGTTTAAAATTGTAACCTTCTCAAAAATCTGAAAAAAAATATCTGTTATGATTAAAATTTGAGTTGCCATCATTAGAGAAAAGTATATAAAATTAGAAAAAAAATAATATTTCGAAAATTAATTCGAATTTAAAAATTCTAATACCAGTTTTGAGATCTGCAGATGAATACGGATTTTTGGTGTTAATTTCATCGCAAAGTATTCCGTATTTTAGGAGAAATCGCCGTGAAACATAATCAGTTGTTTAATCAGTCGTTTCATAGAATCGTTACATAAATTCGTTTCATAATATCCGTTTCATTAGGATTATATATATATATATATATATATAGGGTAGATAATACTTATTACATACATCACTAATATGCATTCTAACGTATTTCAGTTTTTACTTTTTCAAAACCTTTTAAATATTTTCTTCTCCTCGTTGTTAATTTCATTTAACTTTAGATCCCTTTATTGAAAGTTTTCCCTATTAAGTATTACAGCTATAGAGACAACATGAAAAAGATACATCAGACTTTAATTATTCCAAAGATATTTTTCAAATCGAACAAATGTTATTTGACAACGATTTTAATTATGAAACTTTTTAATGAACTTCTTTAAATAAATGAAGAGGCGTAATTCAACAACGAGGATAATTACAATGTAACATACTGCTTACTCGAAAGAAAGTGAATATCTAGAAGAAACACCCAGCGTAGTGATAAAGTATGAAAATTTAATAGAAATGAAACTAACAAAGGTTAAATTTTGAAATGAAAAGAAAAAGTAAATGCAGTATTATCCCAGAAAAACTCTTTAAAACACTCGCAAGAATAAGAGCCTGCATTCCACACTTTCCATGCAAATTGATTTTGTTTTCGGCAGAAAAAATCACACTTATCCATTCGTTATTTTTTTTAGTCCACTCTTGACAATACGTTACGGGAGTTTTATTCTTACGTATCCTCTTGGATTTTGCATCATATTATATAATCATTTCCCAAATGTACTCACGATATGATTCTTCTATCTGCATTTAATCCTAATCTTATTTTTATTTTCACAGCTGACAAAGTTTCATTCACATAAAACATCCAAATTAAACTTATTGCTCTTTTTTGACTGACATCCACTGTTTCATTTCCAGTAGAAAGAATATTTCATATGTATAAATTTGGATAAAATTGAAATATGTCTTCTAAAACGACAATTGATTTTATAATGCAATAATATCCTTAGATTTCTAAGTGTGAATTTGTCCTCTTTGAAAAATACAGAAATCATTTGATTCGCCTATGTTTTACCCACATTAAAGAATACAATTTTTCTATCAAAATTTGTATCAGAGGATAATTTAAAATGCTGCAATTAGTTTTATAAAAATATTCTGGCTGAAAACGATAAAGTTAAAAAAAAAAAAAAAAAAAAAAAAAAAAAAAAAAAAAAAAAAAAAAAAAAAAACGAAAAAACGAACCACTAATCTATCGAATTTAACAAATACTTAATTTAACTGAATTTCTTTAATAATAAATACTATCGCTCTTTTATACGATTAATTTTATAAAACTTTATCGAGAATTTTTTTTTCTGAAAAACTATGGTGTTATATTTGTTTGTCCAACACTGTGCCTGAAATTATCCAAGAATTGGTTATTCCAAGAAAACACGCATGAGTTTCGAAAACTACGCCTTGATATCTTTTTTTCACAATTTTGTTTAGCAACAAAGTGTTATGTTTTAATCGGTACTTGTTAAGTACCGTTACGTTTATAAATAATAATTAATGATTGTTTGTCTTCTGCCGCACCGCACATAAAATACCGCAGGGCCGCAGGTTGAGTAGGACGGGTGTAGTATAAAAAATACTATTAAAACTGCAAACAAATATCAAATATTTTTTAATTAAATCGATTGGACTATGTAAAATGTGATTTTAAAAAAATAATAATTAGAAACCCTTTAAATTGTAAAAAAAAAAAAAAAATAAATAAATAAATAAATAAAAAAATTACAAAATTTATTTTAATTATACCTAAAAGAAGAATGAAATCCTTAAAAAAAAAAAATAATAATAATAATTCTGCAGAAGTTAGAACTCGATACATTTCGTATAGAAAACCAAAGCGTTAGACGATTACTCTAAAAGACATCATGGTGTAATACTTCTGGTTAATAATTTAAGGTTCTGTTCCCTATCAAAGAATAAGTATTTTTTTTCTTTTTTGCTTCGGTTGTTTCATTAGCATAACAACATAGGGAGCTATTGTTGTCCGAATTCTCTGAAATTTTAATGGATCGTAAATATAAGTAAAACCAAGTCCTATTTTAAATTTCATAAAACATATGCATATTTAAGATAGAAAACGGTTAACCGAAATAGTCGAATTTGTCGACGTTTTAACACATTTTGTTTTTTTTAAAATGTTTTTACCCGACCGAACGTTTTGAAATTTTTGATGTAAATCTGATCTATTGAGTTGCTCTAAAAAGATTGAGTTAAAATACGGACGTTAAGTTACTTCTAGCGTATAAAAAATATCCTCTTCATGCGACGCGAAGTGACCTGCGTTTGACGGTTTATTTGAAAGAGTTAAAACTCATACTTTTAAAAAGCAGTTTCTCCATCGATTTGAAGAAGAATTCAGCTTTATAAGCACACTTTTGGTTTGCCAGTACCTTTAAAATTACGTCCTAGAGAGGGGTTGCAATAAGGGGGAAAAACGTTTTTTGAAAAAACTACCCTTTTTTAAATTTTTCATTCAAAGGGTTAACTGCGATATTTTTAAAAATGTATTTACACCAATTGATGCACAAGAGTCTGATATTTCGGAATGTGTGTTTCTATTTTAACTGTGCCGAACGGTTTGTTCGATTTGGATTAAAAAAAAAAAAAGAAATACAGTCGAAATGTTTCTTCGCTAGTTTCCGATGCGTTAAAGAGGTTGTACGCATGCGTCGACCGGAAATCAAATAAATGGCTTCTTGATGAAAGTGAGTTGTGTTTGTAAATTAATTACTCAGCTAATAATTAGAATTCTAAAATTCTGATAACCAGGTACATTCGGAGAGACCTTCGACTGCCTTCACAAAATATTTCAACTTCGTACGTGACCTAGATGTCGTTAGCCATTGCTGACAGACAGACATACACAGAGCGATCTGTTCTTTTATTAGAAATATATTTTTCTTAGTATTTTGTAGAAATACGAAATGTACAAATATAATGTTCTTACAACAGAAATATAGAAATATTTCCGAATTGAAAAAACCTCCCTACAACGCTAAGAAAGCTGAAAAGATATCATCCTTTTAAATATGTATATATATATATATATATATATATATATATATATATATAAGTAGTAAGATAAAGTAATGCATCTATAACTCATTCTAAACTGTATTACCACTAATCAATGTATTAAATAAATTTATAAAAAAGTTATTTTAATGGCACTTATAAATGCCGTCAGTAGATAAGGGGTTAAAGTGACTAATAAAATATTGTCTGTGTTAACACAAATGGCACTGATTTAGCATTATTTGTGAGTGTAATTAAATACGAAAAAAAGTCCTTCCGGCCAGTGCCGGGAGGAAGAGGTAGCTTTCATAATCCTTATTTAAAAAAAGCCAACTTATATCATGCAAACACACGAAGCTCAATTTAGTGGAAACCGAATATAGGAGATTCAATGCTAATTTTTATCAATATAATGAATGAGAATTTCGCGAAATTAGTCAGCTTTATACAAGCTGCTTTTCTTTAAAGTAACTTATATTTGGCTGCCAAATTCGGCAATTTTTTAAAGTGCCTGTCATTTTAAGAAAACATGGTGGGTGGATGAGGCTAAGCAGTGAACTTGGTCGAGACCTTAGTAATAACTGTGCACATGCTCACTCACATCGGAATCGGTTAATATATAGGAGTGCTGTCGCATGCAAAAAATCAGATTTTTCAAAATGTCACCCAGAATAGAAATTGAAACTGCTATATCTGAGCCATTTTTTAAGGTAAAGACAAACAAAAGAGGCTCCTGAATCCTTATATCAAGATCAAATATTTAAGAAAGAAACCTTTTTCAATTTCTAATTTTTTTGCACCTCACTTTAAATATATATATATTTTTTAATTTAATGGCCGCCATTTTGAAACAAGATGGCTAATGAATCTGGCCAGCGAACTTGGTCGAGGTGTTGATGTATACTATCCACATGCCTTCTTACATCGAAATAGGCGAATACGTGTGTTATCGCGTGACAAATACAAGATCGTTTCAAAATGTTAGCCATGCTAGAAATTCAAAGTGCTATAAATCAACCATTTTTTAAGATATCAACAAAAGAACAAATTTTCAGAAACAAAAACTGCTCCGGAATCTTTGCATCAAGGCCAAACACATAAAAAAAATCTTTTCATTTTCCAATTTTTTAATACCTCATTTTGAATTTTAAATTTAATTTTTTATAAATGGCAACCCTTTTGAAACAAGATAGCGAATGAAGCTGGCCAACGAACTCGGTCGAGACATTGGTATGTACTATGTACAGACCAAGTTACATCGAAATAGGTTCATAAATACGCCTGTTATCGCGTGACAAAAATCAGGTCGTTTTAAAATGTCAGCCACAAGAGAAATTCAAAATGCTATTACTCAGCCATTTTTTTTTAGATATACACGAAAGAAAAACTGTTCCGGAATCTTTGTATTAAGGTCAAACACATACAAAAAAAATCTTTATCATTTTCCAATTTTTTGGTATCTTATTTAATTTTTTTTATTTTTTTGTTTTTTTAAATGGCCGCCATTTTGAAACAAGATGGTGGATGAAGCTGGCCAACGAACTCGGTCGAGATATTTGTATGTACTATGTACACACCAAGGTACATCCAAGTCCGTTCATAAATACGCCTGTTATTACGTGAGAAAAATCAGGACGTTTCAAAATGTCAGCCACGCTAGAAATTCAAAATGCTATAACTCAGCCATTTCTTAAGATATAGACGAAACAAAAACTGCTCCCGAATTTTTTTATCAAGGTCAAACACATAAGAAGAAAATATTTTTTCAATTTTCAATTTTTGGTAACACATTTCAAATTTAAATTTTTCTTAAAAATTTAAATGGCCGCCATTTTTAAACAAGATGGCGGGTGAAGCTGGCCAACGAACCCGGTCGAGACATTGGTATGTACTATGTATAAACGAAGTTACATCCAAATCGGTTTATAAATACGCCTTTTATCGCGTGACAAAATTCAGGACGTTTCAAAATGTCAGCCACGCTAGAAATTCAAAATGCTATAACTCAGCCATTTTTTAAGATATAGACGAAACAAAAACTGCTCCGAAATCTTTGTATAAAGATCAAATACACAAGAAAAAAATATTTTTCCATTTTCAATTTTTTGGTACCACATTTCAAATTTTAAATTTTTTTAAAAATTTTAAATGGCCGCCATTTTGAAACAAAATGGCGGATGAAGCTGGCCAACGAACTCAGTCGAGAGATTGGTATGTACTATGTACACACCGAATTACATCCAAATCGGTTCATAAATACGCCTTTTATCGCGTGACAAAATTCAGGACGTTTCAAAATGTCAGCCACGCTAGAAATTCAAAATGCTATAACTCAGCCATTGTTTAAGATATAGACGAAACAAAAACTGCTCCGGAATCTTTGTATAAAGGTCAAATACATAAGAAAAAAATATTTTTCCATTTTTAATTTTTTGGTGCCACATTTCAAGTTTTAATTTTTTTAAAAAATTTTAAATGGCCGCCATTTTGAAACAAAACGGCGGATGAAGCTGGCCAACGAACTCGGTCGAGACATTGGTATGTACTATGTACACACCGAATTACATCGAAATCGGTTCATAATTACGGGAGTTACAGTGTGACATAGGTCATATATATATATATATATATATATAGCACATTATGTTTTAAATGCGTTTGTCGGACCCAGAATCCTGCACCATAAATAAACTAAGTATAACCATAAAACATGCAAGAAATTTAAACAGATATAACCTGAACAAGAAAAAACAACAAAAGGCTGTGGCCTCTTCAGCGGTGGGCATTATAGAAAGCACAGCAATGTTTCAGATTAATTACAATTTACAACAAACTATTATTCAGTAGTGGCAGTGGGTTTCGGCCAGAGTGTCGCAAAGCATAAATCAAATGCATAAAAACAATTGAAAGCATATCGCGAACACTCCCCCACCGGACCCGACGCCACAATAAACAGTGCATCTCGAAGATACCACTGATTCAGAACGTATGTTTAATGTATACTGAAACAATAAAATTATTTTACCCAAATCCGAGCAACACAGCCACAAAAAACAATAACTAAATTCCAGTGATCCATAATCTGTCCATAAACGTTCCATGTCTGTTGCCACACAATTGCAGACATCCTTGTAAAACCGTCCAAAAAAGGCTTTAGGTTATACAAATCATTAACTGTCAAACGCATAGCAACTCCTCAAAAATGAAGACTGTCTGTAAAACTAGTATATTTATCAATGAAATTCAAAGGTATATTGTTTTTATAATACAAAATGCTGGTTAAATTAAAAAGTTCTTTAAAAAATAAATTTTTATTCGAACAGAGTTTATAGTAGCGAAAAATCTGACCTATTGTGATATTGACGTAAACGCGTTTATGGATATTTGAACTCCAATTAACTAAATGGTTAACTTCAAAATTAAAGTTATCCCGTTTATTATAAATTGATATGTGTATACCGTTTGAAATGTTTATTTTCAAATCAAGGTAATCAGCAGCACTATTATTTTCATTTGTTTTTTTCAAAACCAGCATATCGGGATAAATGTTACATGATATCCCCAAAAAATCGCGATCACAGTTCAAAATTATCAAATCATCGATATATCTAAAAGCCAGAAAATTAACATCTTTATTGACACTACAAAATTGAAATTCATAATAAAATAAAAATAAGTTAGCTGCCGTTGAAGAATAACTTGTTCCCATTCCTATTCCATTATTCTGTAAATATATATTTGAACCTGTATAAACATAGTTGTTATATAAACAAAAATTACATAATAATTTAAATAAATTAAAATCTAAATCTGTGTCAGCTATAATTAAATCGACAACCTTTAAAAGGACATCATTTAACCCTGCAATAGGAATGTTTGTGAAAAGATTCTCAAAATCATATGTCTGGACACTTTGTATATCATCTTTAATTAGTTCATTCCTGATCTCATAACTGTTCAAAATAATCCAATACGTATTACTATCTTTATACTTAAATTTTAGTATATTTAAAATCTTTTTTAACATTTCCTCAAATTTGCGATTAAATCCGTTTCCAATGCTGTTTACATTACTACAAATAAATCTGTACTTAATTGGTATCTTATGAAATTTAGGTGTTACGAAAAGAAAAGGAAATGACAAATTTTTTACTTTAGGCAGAGGAATATTAACCTTTTTTGAAAAGGCCAGATGTTTCTTAATCAGTGTCTGAATAGTAGATTTATACAAACTGTAGGTGACATTATTGTTAAGCTCAGTAAATATCATATTAGCATAATAGCTTTTTCAAATAACTGCAAAATTGTTAGATGCTTTATCGACTGAACAAAAAACAAAGGTATTTTTTAATTTCGATATTTCCTTCTCTAAATTTGCATTTATTCTATGGTAAGTGTAATTAGAAGAATCATTCATATATTTTATTTGAAATGATTTAAAATCATCCAATATTTTAAATTTCCATTCATTGAAAAGGGGGATAGGTTTATTGAATTTGTAACTTAAATTGAGTATAAACATATGTAATTCAGATTTGAATAGATTGAAAGATTTTTTTAAATTAATCTTCTTGTTTAATCTAAATTTAGTACCGTATTTCATTAATTGTTTCAATTCATCGTTGGATATAAAACCAAGGTCACCTGTAACTATATGCTTTGCATTTTTATCGTAAAAGGATGATTTCTGAAAATTTTCACATTCTCAAGCCAAATTCAAGTAGGAGTCCAAATCCTGTGCAACTTCTCTATAATTAAATAATTTATTACCCAAGGTATTTGTATATTTGTAAGTTGAAATAATAGACACATTTTTAACTGGAAAAATTTCATTGTGTCTGGTAACAATTTTATTTAGATATAAGTTATCAAAACTCTTTTGCTGAAATGTACAAACGAAGTATATTTTATCAGTTTTAAACTCTTGATATTTACCTATTTTATATAATAAAAAGTCCGTTAATAAATCCTTAAACTGTGTGTTATCACTAGTAAACTCTTTAATCTTCTGCTGCAATCTTCGTAAAAGTTTAAATTTTAGACTGAATAAAATAGTTTTAATTTCTTTAATATTGTAATTTTTATTAAAAAGATTGTATAAGTCATGCAATACTATGGCTGGATTTATATTTTTATATTTGACAAACAGTGCTTTATTTGAGTGATTCCCCCTTTTCCCTCTATTGTAAGAAAATGAAGGTTTGTAAACTGATGAAAAGAGATTATAAATACATATTGTGAAGGTTTGTAAACTGATGAAAAGAGATTATAAATACATATTGAACCCTCTGTATGATAGCAAATTTTAGTATTCAACCCATGTGGATATAATGATTTTGTACGCAAAATATAAAAACTTTCACTACGCAATCTAAAAGCGTGATCAAAAACCTGCTCTAAAATTTGTATTCTGACATTTTTAAAACCATGTAAATGGAAATGCTTTATTTCGAAAGATGAACCAGCCACATTTCTTTCAGACAATGATCTATGATTATTGATTCGCTTATGTAGTACATCAGAAGTCTCACCCACATATTTCTGATTTCAAACCAAGCATGTTAACAAATATATAATGTGAGTAATTTTTCAAAAAATATAATTCAAATTAATTGTACTTTTGGCATAAATGTTTTCAGACAAATCCCCATTCGGGCAAGTTTTTCATCTTTTATCTGTACACTTGTTTAATCCCATAATTAATGCAAATTGATGAAAAATATTTTTAAATAATTTTTTCGAGCGAGTATACTCGTTGCAAAATGTAAGGTAAGATAACAATTATGGATACAAGAAAACCAGCTCCGAACCAAACACAATAACAAATGCAACTCGATATAGCGCTATAGCTGCTTTATAATCGAAATGCCAAATATAAGCTCAGAAAGATCAAAAGTAAAACTAAAAGTAAAAAATAAAAATAAAAATAAAAATAAAAATAAAATAAAAGTCCGACAAACGCATTTAAAACATAATGTGCTATATATAATCTGTGTGGTTATATGCAGCTGTAGCGCTTATCGCATGGATTTTATTTTTATTTTTATTTTTATTTTTTACTTTTAGTTTTACTTTTGATCTTTCTGAGCTTATATATATATATATATATATATATATCAATTTTGAACTGAGGGTGGTTTCGGGGTCTGGGGGTCATGATCGATGAAAATATACCAAAATTTTTTGAAATCGCTTTCCTCCGAACGGCTGCAATAGGTAGCTTTTTTGTAAAGAAAGCTACCTAAAAGACATATTCTCTTGTCTTATAGTCTCGAAGGAATATGTACGCCTTGATAACTTTTTTTTTCACATTTTTGTTTAGCAACAAAGTGTTATTTTCTAATAGGTACTCGTTAAGTACCGTTAAGTTTATAAATATGGATTAATGATTATGTGTCTTGTGCCGCACGGACTTTTGCACTTGCGTCCTCATCCACGCCTTTCATCGACTGTTCTAATATTTTTAAAACTGAATGAGAATAACATGATAATATTCAAGAAACATTCTTGCACAAAATAACACTTAATAATAAAGCCCTTTTGTGTATGGTTATTCCTATAGTCACAATATTTGAATATCCATGTCCATAGTCTTAAATATATATATATATATTTTTATGTATTGCAATCGAATTATTCCAAATTATATTGGAACCGTACTTTTTTCTAAACTGCTAAAATGCTTGCGAAAACTCAAATTAACATTTCTTTTTAAAATAAAATTAATACGTCTTAAGGTGAAATTTTTAAAATATTTTCTTTTTCCATATATACATGTATATTACTTTTATTGTCATATTAAGAGAGTATTTGAAACCAATTAAATTCTAATATGTGTAATTAATAAATTTTCTATTTTTATCATAATGCTGCAGCACTTAAAACAGACATAAGTGCAAATCGAGAAAATGAGTTTTCTTGTATTTTGTGGAAAATGATTTTATTTTATGTAATGAAATTGGTGTTGTCTGAAAGAAGAAGAAAATGATAATTCTAAGTAAGTTTTTTTTTTTTTTTTTCAATCTATATCAAAATTATTTCAGTTATAAGAAATCCAAATAAATTAGTTATTCTAAGGCAAACTTCTAAGGTAATTTATTAAATTTCAAATTAAGTAAATAGTTATTCTTGAATTGTGAAGTTACAGAAAATTGCAAAATGTTACCTCCGTGCAATATTTTAAAGAATAATATTGTCATTTTGAACACAGTAATTTACATTTAAAAAGATGTACACTACATACGAAATATAGAAAATATGTGAAGATTCGTGCAATTATTAGACAATTTAATATTTGTGAAAAATTATGTCAATTGAAAACTACATTTTAAATGAAATTTAACAGGCTCTCCCTGGGAAAATGGGATTATTTAAGATAGAAAATTGGGTAACTGAGAGCAGTAATTATTGTTATTGTTCATTTTGCTACATCATTTTTTACTACATCATAGAAAATAATGCTGTGTCTGAAGGCGACACTACATTATTTAGAGCTTTGTCTTTAGTCTGAAAAAAAATAATAATGCAGTACTTCAGATAAAAACATTTTCTTTATGATTATTTTTCATGTTATCCAACAAAACTATGAGTATTATAAATTATATATTTAAGAATAGCATTTCAAATTGTGACAGTTATTTCGATAATGAAATGCTATTTTTGAGAGGTAATATCTACGATAGTACCTTTATTAAATTAAATTCACATTGAATATACACTTAATAATAAACATTAAATGAATCTGCTTTTTATTATTAAATTTAATTCAACTGGTTTAAATTCATTATAAAAAATATTATTTAATGCATAAATAACAGATTTTACCCAGGTCTTGTGATATTATTAAAGTAGTTTTGATGCTTAAGAAATAAATTGGCAAAAATAGCACAGAATGGACATATGTATGGAGAAAAATGTGTCTGATAAGGGGCTTCTAAAGCTCTATCATCAGTTCAAAAATTAAAATTAGTGTTAAAGCAAAGACGTGTGCGAGCGATGCAACTTACAGTTTGCAGCCACCGGCGAAATGAAGGTGAGTGTTGAAAAAAAACAAGGGGAGTCAAGCGTACCCTTGAAAGCCATAGGCACACTTACCCATTCTGGAAGAACTTAACCCGAGAGGTGAAAAAAAGGGGTGAGAGGGGAAGAGAGTGTATTAAAAACATAGCCATAATTTAGAAAAATTGGCTGGTCTGGACATATCATAAACAAAACTTTTAGAATTCTTACATATATCATAAGAATTCTGAAAATCCATTTCGAAAATAAATGTGGATTTCAGAATTGTTGAACTTTCTGAAAGCGTAAAATTGTAATTGATAGACTAAGATAGCAATAGAGGACCGTTTAATGTCATGAATTTTTAAATTGGTTTTACGCTTTTCCAAGTGAACATTCAAAGGTCGATTGTTCTGACCGATATATATCTTTCACATGCGCAAGATATCTTGTAAATCCCACAATGTGAAAAACTGTCTTTCGGTTGTTTAATATTTGTAAATTTGGTTTTGTTAAATGGAGTATAAATGAAAATAAAATCGCATTTTTTTATGATTTGAGATATTTTGGGGTTAATTTTCCCAAAATATGGAAGTGTAATTAAATTTCTGTTGCGAAAAATGTTAACGTTGGAACAGTTTAAACAGTATTGAGTTTATTATGCAATGAGTCGATAATTCCAAGGCTAAAACTTGAATCAATAGCAATGAATTTAATATTCTCTAATTTTACTTTGAATGAAATCCCAGAAGAACAAATAAATAAATACCGCTGAACAAAAGTATTAAAAACGACCAAAATTTGATTAGGAGGATTAAATTAAAGACGATAGGTTAAAGAAACAGCAAATTGTTTAAGATAAAAAATAGTGTGAAAAGAGTTCTTTTGACAGAAAACCGTAGCATCACGGAAGTACAAAGTATTGTTAGTTTCAAACTCGGAAGTACACTGAATATTTTAATTTATAGCGTTTATAAAAGGTATATTGGGAAGATTAAGATAATCAGAATTCAGTGATGAGAAGCAGACATTGACATATCGTGTGGAAAATCGAATGGATCAGTTAGATTATAAATAATGCATGTAAATATCCACTGAGAATAGGTTAGATGGCTCAGTGCATAATATACAAAGCACATAACACAGTTCTGAAATTACCTTCAGGAAGTTTTGACAATAGCTGGAAATTTACCCGAGTACTTTGTACAGTCTGTATTTAATAGACATTTGTACACAACCCACTGATTCAGTTAAAATTTATTTTACATCGATAACGCTTTAAACAACGGAATCACACTTCCAGAAATGACTATCTACAGGCGGCAATATTTCCAGTTTTTTGCGTAATCCTGAACAGACATTTATTTAATTTTTAAAAACATCCCTGATTCCATTACACATGATCGGATACGTCTGTAGAATTTGAATTCGTACTTTGTAAAATTTATAATAATTAGTTCAATGGAAAAAATGAAACAGTCAGTTAATAGCAAATTTTAAGCAACTGACGCCCTTACTCAGTAATGCTTACAAACTGTTTTGTATAGAGCTGTATATCATCTATAGAATTTATACATGCAACATGATGTACAAAAAGTTGGGTATAACAAAAACCACATGCTATGACTGAAAATCTAATTCCAGCAATTATCGCTAATAGACAGTACTTCAGATACAGTACTGTTTCTGGGAAATTATGTATCTCCATGTTAATGAACGATAGCTGCTGTCCACGTCATACTCTACAATAAGCATATTATAGTAAGCCTCAGTAATGCATGCGAGTTTCATTGTGTTTTGAATAGTATAAACTAATTAAAATAACTTTAAACAATTTTTCCTCGTGAAAAATTACTGTGACTGAATTATTTTGTGTGACTTTTTAAATGAATAGTAATGCACTGCATATTTTTTATAAAGATAGATTTAGTAAACAGCAGCATAATTTCATATGAATTTCTTTATATTTGTTTACAAGACAGCAATATTAAAACCGCAAAAAGTTTTTCCTAGGACATAATCTAAATAAATTATTTTGTTTGACCACATAACTCAATTATAAATGCTTTGCAATTCGAATTATACAGAAAGATTAATTTAGTGCAAAAATGTATACATTTTTGTATGTTTCTAGTCATGTAACAACTTTTAATTACAGCGCAAAATATTATTATTCATAGGGCCTATTGTACATATAATCCATAACTTTAATTGTAGCATATTGTAGCAGGGCCTATTGTAGGGCCTATTGTAGCAAATTTATTTTTAGTGTCACTGTAAACGAAGTATAAATCCTAAATAGTTTCATTTCAATAACATACAACAAACGTACCGTAGTACGCAACAGTAAATATATCAATTACACGATGATTCGAGTTTATATATGAGAATTATAGCACAGAGAGGCTGGCAGATTAACTGACAGACAGGCGGAGAGCGCAACCAAATAATTTTTTATTGTTTTTTCAAATGTATTATAAACTGTTAAAAATGAATTTAATTAATGTAATACCGTTATAGCATTATGATATATCTGCTATTTTTATGTAAAGAATATTCACGACGAACTATATTATTAGAATGTTTATTATGCGACTTACCTAAATAAATCCCATCCATAGAGAAATTCCCTAACTAATTCTGCATACAAAATATGCGAATCTTGTTCTACCCGCTTCTGATCACGCGCTCTCAACCACGCTAATAGCATCCCCTTATCGCCTCATAGTAAGCAACAATGTGAAAATGAAGTCTGCAGGTGCATTTCTTCCCATTGGGAGCCTGTTGTTTTGGTCATGAAAGTTAATCATTTACTTAAAGAAGAACGGTTTTCATCGCCGTTTTCGGGATAAAGAAAGTAATCTTATTTGAAACGTTCCATTTCCAAGTACGATATGTTTTCGCGGAAAGATTTTGGAAAACTTTATTAGTTTCCTTAATTAGAACAACATTAAATTTTTAATATTTTAAATTATATAACTATGCGTATACATAGTAATATGCACAAATAGAAAGTTAATTTTTATAAATTGCAATAGCATTTTTTTTAGCATATATAAAAGTTTTATTTATATCAAATACATAAAAGAATTGAAACCTAAATTTTCCGTAAAGTTTAAATTTAAATTAATTAGAATTAATGATTTTAGTGGACTAATTACTTCTCTTCAAACATATGATGCTAATGTAACAGTAAAATATATCGAACTAAAAAAATATTTTCGTATCTTCAGAAAGGTAATTTATTTTAATTATTTTTAAGTATGGCAGTTTTAACATTGAATTGCATTTTAAGATTTTTTCCACCATGGTAGCCACCATTAAATGGTTTTCTCAATCTTTCACCCTCGAGGATATTTTCAATGAGTTATTACATATTTTTAGAAGAATTATAAGACAGCTAGTGAGCCTAGACAAAACCTACCTATAATACTTATCTTAGAAAACCCGGGATCGACTGCATACGCGCTCTACAGATTTTAAGGATATTTCTAATTGCTTTATAATAAAAAAGGGTCACTTAATTTTATACACACATTATCTTTAAATTTACCACTGAATATTCAGTACAATTACTTAATTTAGTAACAGTAGCTGTATTTGAAATAATTAGTTTAAGCCGTCGGGTAACACTTAAGAAGGTGAAATACAATAGCAACGCTCTATGTGTGTAGCGTATAACAATATG
Organism: Maratus speciosus; assembly: GCA_963932465.1. Taxonomy (NCBI): domain Eukaryota; kingdom Metazoa; phylum Arthropoda; class Arachnida; order Araneae; family Salticidae; genus Maratus; species Maratus speciosus. The sequence continues at coordinate 371,807,529 of OZ010788.1, read as the reverse complement.
TATAAGCATACTTATGAACCCACGCAGTCAATTTACGTAAAATGGTATTTATTCTCAGTCTCGAAAGGGCGCAGCTTATTTATGGCACAGAATTAAGAGATTCATTTCGCCTTCATGTTTTGTTGATGTAAAGGTATACAGTGTGAACCTATTAAGCTTTCTTGTCTTTCCTATGTAATACTTTAATCCAAACAAAATACCTATTTGTTCTGGTAATCATGATTTGACCCTTTATCTACTGACGGTACTTAAAAGTACCATTAAAATAACTTGTTTAAAAATTCACTTAATACATCGATTATTAGTAATACAGTTTAGAATGAGTTATAGATGCATTACTTTATCTTGTTCCAAAAGCATTATTGGTTACACAAAACAAACATATTTTTAAAATGATGATTTCTTTTGCCTTTTCATATTTTGAGTTTTCTTGGCGTTGTGTGTGTGTGTGGGGGGGGGGGGGATTTTTCACTTCGGAAATATTTCTATACTTCTATTGTAAGAACATAATATTTGTACATTTCCAAAGTCTACAAAGTACGAAGAAAATATTTAAAATAAAATATTTGAGTAGGGTATAAATATTGCACAAAATCCCTATAAATTCAAATTTAAATAATCCATCTAAATCCTTCCTTCCTTCTAAAATCCATCTAATATTTATTAAATGATTATGTAAATCTTCTAATGTAGCTTCAAAAATTCACGAAAAATGCTTTAGAAGACAAAATTTTCATGAATTCATGATTCAGTACATAAAGGATTAAATGAATTTTATTGTATTTTCATTCAACGTATAATACGAAAATTATTTTGTTAAAAAGTGAGTTCTCGCTATACCTCGAATACACATAAATATATATATACCCATAAATCGATGAATTTGGTGTATAAATACTTCGGTGTAATCTTTCGGCTTATCAAGCACACTGAATATTTATGGATATTTTTTTCTATTTTATGTATATTCGATGTATAACGTGCACCCCTTTCTTAGCAAATAAAGTTACATTTCCTAATTCAACAAAATCCTAAGAAAATATTTATAATAAAAGATTTTAGTTGGGTATAAATATTGCACAAAATCCCTATAAATTTAAATTTAATTAATCCTTCTAAATCCTTCCATTCTTCTAAAATCCATCTAATATTTATTAAATGATTATGCAAATCTTCTAATGTAGTTTCAAAAGTTCACGAAAAATGCTTTAGAAGATAAAATTTTCATGAATTCATAATTCAGTACATAAAGGATTAAATGGATTTTATTGTATTTGTATGCACCGTATCTTATGAAAGTTTCTTTGTTAAAAAGTGAGTTCTCGCTATACCTCGAATACACATAAAAATTATATATAATTATCCATAAATCGATGTATTCGGTGTATAAATACTTCGGTGAAATCTTTCGGCTTATCACGCATACTGAATATTTATGGATATTTTTTTTCTATTTTATGTATATTATAATATATCACGTGCACCCCTTTCCTTACAAATAAACTTTCATTTCCTAATTCAAAAAATCCAAAGAAAATATTTAAAATAAAAGATTTGAGTTGGGTATAAACATTGCACAAAATCCCTATAAATTCAAATGTAGTTAATCCTTCTAAATCCTTCCATCCTTCTAAAATTCATCTAATACTTATTAAATGACTATGCAAATCTTCTAATGTAGTTTCCAAAGTTCACGAAAAATGCTTTAGAAGATAAAATTTTCATGAATTCATAATTCAGTACATAAAGGGTTAAATGGATTTTATTGTATTTGTATGCACCGTATCTTATGAAAGTTTCTTTGTTAAAAAGTGAGTTCTCGCTATACCTCGAATACACATAAAAATTATATATAATTATCCATAAATCGATGTATTCGGTGTATAAATACTTCGGTGTAATCTTTCGCCTTATCACGCATACTGAATATTTATGGATATTTTTTTTTCTATTTTATGTATATTATGATATATCACGTGCACCCCTTTCCTTACAAATAAACTTTCATTTCCTAATTCAAAAAATCCAAAGAAAATATTTAAAATAAAAGATTTGAGTTGGGTATAAACATTGCACAAAATCCCTATAAATTCAAATGTAGTTAATCCTTCTAAATCCTTCCATCCTTCTAAAATTCATCTAATACTTATTAAATGACTATGCAAATCTTCTAATGTAGTTTCAAAAGTTCACGAAAAATTCTTTAGAAGATAAAATTTTCATGAATTCATAATTCAGTACATAAAGGGTTAAATGAATTTTATTGTATTTTCATACAACGTATCTTATGAAAGTTTCTTTGTTAAACAGCGAGTTCTCGCTATACCTCGAATACACATAAAATAATATATATATTTCCATAAATCGATGTATTCTATGTATAATACTTTGGTGTAATCTTTCGCCTTATCAAGCGCACTGGATATTTATGGAGTTTTTTTCTATTTTTATGTATATTCGATGTATAACGTGCACTCCATTCTTAGCAAATAAACTTTCATAAGATACGTTGTATGAAAATACAATAATTGTCACTTTAAATATTATAACTGTAACGTACGTAAATAACTTGTGAAAATTCAAAGCAAGAACCTTTCATATGCAGTTTTCTTTTTAATTTACATATCTCGATTCTTATACTATATTTCTAATATTTAATATTAGGAACGTTCAAAAAGTAACGAACCGGGGGTCTAGGAACAGAAACTAGTATATGTATTTCAGAAGTATTGCCCCTGGCTGTTGGGGCACTTGTCCCACCGGGACACAAAGCGGTGAATGACTGTCTCTTAAAATTCCTGGGGCTGCAGTGTGAACCATGTCCGCACGTACTGCTTGACGTCGCTGTCCAAGGTCGCTTGCCCATTCGAACCTTTATTAGGGGACCAAAAATAGCGTAATCACAGGGAGAGAGGTCTGGACTGTATGGAGGGGGACTGAGAACCCATCACTTGAACTTCTGAACGAGTGCCGTAATCGAGTTGGCTGTATGAGGCCTTGCATTGTCGTGGAGCAGAATGTCCCCACGGCTGAGCTTGGCTGGTCGTTTTGATTTGAGTACTTAGAGAAGGGTGGTCAAGGTTTGCGAGTAACGCTGGGCATTCACTGTTTTCCCGTGCTGCAGGAAGTATATAAGAAGCGGACCGTCTTGTTCAAAGAAGAATGTCAGCATAACATTTACTGCAATTGTGTGGATGGCCTTGGATTTTATTGGTGGTAACGATCCTCGATGTTTCCACTGGAGACTTTGTAGTTTCGATTCTGGTTAGAAGTGATGACACCAAGACTCATCTCCAGTCACCAGTCATGTCAGGAACTCATTCCCTTCCCTGGCATAGTGCTGCAGATTATCAAGTAAGTAAGTAAGTAAGCACCCACCCTGGGAACCCGCTTTTGGCTTATGGTTAGGTGTAACCCCCAAGCCCAGGGCAGGGAAAAGTTTTACTACCTGCGGAAACAAGCCCAGAACCCCAGTCTCCGGGAAAGAAGACTTCAGAACGACCCGCCTGACACGCCGAAGAGAGCACAAGAGGCAAGTGCCGTGTCCCCGGACCGCCTGTGAAAATTTATGATTATTTAAGATAGCGATTCTTTACCAATCACAATTGGCTACCCTATTGTTTCAGAGCGAGCCTAGAAATATATTACGATTATGATTTATATGTTTTGGAATTTACGTACTATTTGAAAAAATTTTAAGTATTTACATTCATCTTTTCATTTGATAAGAAATATTTTTTTCCCTTATTTTCACCCCTTTAAACATAAATTTTTATACATATTTACATTATTTCTAGTGGTATTTAAGTTCTTAAAAATAAAACAATCTCAAAAACACCCTTCCATACACCACGTGGACCCATGACATGTCCACCACAGGCAATCAGAAGAGGTAATTATTGAATGTATTTATAATGAATAAAAGAATAATGGCTATTTAGAATATCGTAGTTAGCATAAAGTTTTTTAAGTTGTGCCGGGTCATTAATTATTTTTAGGATGTCCTGAAGGATTGTCGTTTCTGTTCTGTGAAATTTAAACTTCATGAATTTGCAGTTGCCGAAAATGTAATGCATCGGGTCTCCTCGACCACCACATTTACAAAGGTCGTCATCTTTTTTGCCGATATTATAAAGGAAAGACGGGAAGCTGCCGCGGCCTGTTAAAAAGTAAATAGATACTTTATCTTTTGAAATTATTTGGTTCTGAACTTTTGGTACCAGCCCGTGCGTATATCTGCCACCCCCTGAGTGATCCCAGTTGTACTGCCACCTGTCCAGTAATTGGGTTCGAATACATTTTATAAGATAGGACCGAGGCAATTTAACTCCTCGATCCACTGGTAGGTCGCAGTACTGGGCGGCATCATTCGCCAGCTCATCCGCCAGTTCATTACCCGCTATGCCAATGTGGCCTTTTATCCAAGTAATGTAAAAAAATTTATTTGGATTTTGTTTAATTAAATTATGGGTGTAATAAATTGAAGGGTTAGTTGGAAATAAATTGTCTAAGGCTTTAATAGTAGATTGACTGTCACTTAATATTTGGAATTTTGTATAAGGGGAGTTAATGGCCCAATTAATTGCCGAAATTATTGCGTGCAGCTCCGCCTGAAAGATTGAATTTGCTGCTCTCAGTTTGACTGTTTTTTCATAAATTTTAATGTTATAATTGTAGGCTACCATTGCATATGCTGTGCCAGAGTCCACCTTAGAACCATCTGTGTAAATCGAAATAAGATTAGTTTTTGTGATAATTTTGTCTGTAACTATTAAGTTATTTAAATGAATTTCCGGATTTATTTCATATTTTAGGATTTTATTTTCTATATCATCTTTACATATTGGTTTGGGTTCTTTAAGTAATAAGTTTTTATTGTGTAAAATATTGTATTTTAGATTTTTATATTCCAGTGTTATTAAGATTGGTGGTATTCCTAATAGGACCTGTAACGTATGTGTTGCAACATTTTTATATGTTTTGGTTATTGACGTGAGACAAGTTCTTTGGATGGATTGGAGAGCGCGTTTATCTTTTATCCTGAGGTCTCCAAACCACACCTCCGAACCATAATCTATAATTTTTTCTAGTACTGCTATGTACCAGGTTCTAAGATAGCCTCTGTCCACCCCCCAAGTAGCCGAGAAGACCCGTTTTATGGATGAGGTTAGCTGTAAAATTTTGTTTTTTATGCTAGTTATGTGCTTGTCCCATTTTAAAGTACTCTGGAATATTATCCCTAAAATTTTTATTTCCTTTAATGGCTTGATTGTATAGTTACCCAATTTAAAGGTTGGTGGACGTTTATCCAAAGTGTTTTCCCCCAACATAATAAAAGTCGTTTTTTCCTTTGAAATCTGTAAATTTATGTTATTGCAAATATTATAAAAAAGTTTTATTTTTTGGTTGGTTTCGGTCTCTAAGATGAGTCTGCTCCTCGCTTTGACAACCATATTGAAGTCATCGCAAAAAACATACAGGTCTTCGAATTTACTGTAAAAGTTTATTAAGATTATATTTGCTATGATTAGCCACAGAAGCGGCCCAAGGCACGACCCCTGTGGACAGCCTTGATAAGTTGGTCTTTTAATGTTATTTGATAAATAATTTGTTATTAGTTCTCGTTCGGATAAGAAGCTAAGAAGGATACATTTTAAATATTGCGGAGTTGGTAATTCGTTAATTTGTTGACCCAAAGTGACCCAATCGATATTGTCAAACGCCCCTACAATGTCGAATGAGATAATGCTGCAGTATTTATATTTTTCAAGATACGTTTTTGCTTTATGTTTTAATTTGTTTAATAGTTGAATTGTGCTTCTGTTCTCACGGAAGCCATACTGGGCCCCGTGAAGAACATTTAATTTTTCTAAGTAGTGATTAATTCTTCGTTTTAGGATCCTCTCATAGATTTTTCCCAGCATGGGAAGGAGACAAATGGGTCTATAGGAGGAAGGTTGGCGTGGATTTTTATTACGTTTTGCGAAGAAGATCACATTTGCTATTTTCCATGATTTAGGAAAGTAGTTAAGAGTAAGACATTTGTTATATAAGTCACGTATTAGATGTTTAAAATTATTGTATATGTTTTTAATAATAAATGCATCAATTTTATCAAATCCAGGGGCTTTTAAATTATTTTGCTCATTAAGTGCTGATTTTATTTCTTTAAAAGATATTAGGGGGGAGGGGGGGGAAGATCTTCCTCTGCCGCTGGGTCCATGAGAGGTGGATGCGGGTTTTGATGTATTGGGAAATGGTGGTTAAGTAATATGTTGAAAGTGTCTAATTTTGTAGTATATGGGGTTGAACCCTGTAGTGTTGTGTGTATGAAATGATTATTTTTGAGTCTTTTATTCATTGCTATTTTAAAGGCTTGGCCAAATTTGTCTTTTGTTTTAGAGCAGAAACTCTGCCATGATTTAGTTTTTTGTTGTTTTATACGTTTTTTGTATATTGCTCTTTCTCTTTGTAGGAGGGTTCTCCACTTTGGGTCATTGGTTGATTTAAATCTTTTCCGTAATGCTGAGATTTTATTTCGCTGGACCTTCAGCTCTGCCGTCCACCAGTCAAATGTTGGATATAATTTGAAACTTTTTGTTTTTAGTGAGGATTTACAGGTGTCTAGAATTACTTGGTTAAAACCATCAAGCCATTCATCCAGTTCTAGTCGAGTTTTAGTATCATATAAGGATTTAAGTAAATTATTAATTTTCGGTTTCAAAATGTAATTAATTTTTTTAAAATTTGAGTATCTTGTTTTAAATCTTTTAAGGTCTAGAATAACTGGTTTAAGATTTAATGAGAATCTGATATACCTGTGGTCCGACGTGCTCTCTACTGTGTCATCTACATACCATGAGTCCACGCAGTCCACCAGGTCTTGTGTACAAAGGGTTACATCTGGATTCCCTTCATGGGACGATTCGGCTGTCCTATAAATGAATGAGGTGCCTCAATATCATTGATCAGAGTTAAGTTATTAGATAATAGTAAGTATGTCAAAATTTTTCCCCGTTCATCTTCTTTCTGATATCCTAAAAGTGACTAGTGGACATTGAGGTCTCCTCCCATTATGATGTCATTCAATGGTTCGAAGAAGTCCAGCCACTTCATATCACCTCTGAAATCACCTTTTGGTCTGGCATACACAGAGCCTATTGTGATCTTGCCGGATTCAGTAGTAAGATTGACGAATACTGCATTATCGTCTTTATATGTCTCTATCACTTCCACGTCCTTTCGAGTTACCACAACTGCCGCTGTTTTATTTTTTGAGATAAATGCTTGCCAATTTGACGGAATTGACCATATGGCTTCGTTAAAGTAGTAAAAGTCCTGTAATAGAAGAACTAGTATTTTATGCTGATTTGCAAATCCCATTAGGGTTGATGTTGCAGAACTTGATCCCTGTAGATTAATTTGAATAAAGGTTAGTTCATTTGGAATATATATTTTCTGTGGTTTTGCAGGGTTATTCAGAATTTCTGTTATTATTTGTTCTTGGTTTACTGTTAAATTTCCATTTTGAGAATTGGAGTTGTTTGAGTTTGTTGAGTTATTAGAATTATTTATTTCTTCATTTATCGGATTGAACTTTCTTGATTAATTTGTATATTTTTATTTCTCTGTGACAGGTAGTACTGTAGTGTTGGACAGTCTGATGAACTCGATCTATGCGGGAAGTCGCTATTTGTTCCAGCACAGTTTCTGCCTATATCGAATTTATTTTATTTATTTGTGCTAGATTGCTTCGCTGTAGTATTAAATATTGTAAAGTTGGACATTCACTAGAACTAGCTGCATGCGGGAAGTCACTCGCACTCCCCATGCAGTTTCTGCATCTGTGTTGTTGTGGTTTATTTCTGTAATAACAATATTTTTGATCATGGCGTCCTGCACAGTATTCACACGTTGGAGATTGTCGGCAATTCTGATCCACGTGCCCGAAAGATTGACAGTTCTTACATCTTAATATAGGTTGGTAAGGTGCAATCCTGACCGATGTAAATCCCATGACGATCTTTCGTTGTCTCAGTAGATGAATCGCAACTGGAGCTTCTGCTTCAAAAATTAGTTGGTATGTTGAAGCTTTTTCTCTTTGTTTTCTATTAATGTAGTTTATTGGAATATCTGAATCATAAAGATTTTTTAGATTGGTTATTATTTCTTGTGGATCCATATATGTCAGGATCCCTAAAAGAATCAGTTTTCGGAGATCCGCAGCCTTATATTCTATATCCACAATGTCTTTTAGGGTTTCTATCTTCTCAATCGTCTCAAGCAGCTTATTCGTGTTTTCATCACTAAACGTTTTAATTATTAGTGTATTTTTGTTTTTGGCAAGTTCACAATATATTTGTTTATATTCAATTGTGTTTCTAGTTTCTCTTGTTAGCATGATTTTTATGTCATTGAGCGACATATTCGTGTTTTTCTGCCAAGTTATCAGGATAGCGGCTTTTGAATACTGTGCATGTACCGTTGGAATTGTTGTCTTCTTAGATATTGCAGCCACCTACGAATATAGTGAATTATCTGTATTTGCCTGTATGTTTTCTTCTATATTATTGCATTTTATGATTGGTTGTTGTTCCTCTACTGTTTCTATTTTTTCTCTTATCTTTTTAAGTTCTTCCAAGATGATTCTAGTATAAGGTATCGTTTCTTCTGTATTTTGCTGTTGAATTAAGTCTTCTATTACTTTATTTTTGTTTCTAATTTCTTTTAATTGTTTTTCTATTTCTTCTTTGTATTTTAATTCTTTTTCTAGTAGTTCATTCAATTCTTTATTGCATTTTTCCAATTCATTTGTTAGAGTGGGCTGTTCTTGCAACTTCTTAATCGTTTCTAATTGATCTTTTATGATTTGTTCGTGTTCAAGGATTTTTTGACGTTGATCTAACGTCACCTTATTGACAGTGTTGAGATTCGCCGTTATTCTATTATTTCCTTCTCTTTGTATTTCAAGGTCTTTCACCATTTCACTTGCTTTAAAGATAATTTTGTCTAGGTATTTTTTAGCTTCTTCACAATCACCTCTTCTTCTACTTCTTGTAAGTGATTTATAAATCTCTATCATTTGAGTCATTGTCATCTTCTTTATAGCAAGTTCACCATACCTCGGCGTGGCTACTTCCTCCGGAGGATCTTGAGTCGACATTGAGGAATTTTGTGTGTTGTCTTCTTGTATAGATATTTGAGTTGCTCTTTCTTCTGTAGTTTTTAAGTCATGTCTGCCCGATTTTCCTGTCCCCGTTCTTCTACTCTTCTCCTTTAATTCTCTAATCATCTTTTCCTGCTGTTCCGCTCTTTTTTCCAGATTATTTTTGTTGTCATCTAATTCTCTTATTTTTTGTTTTATTTTGATGAGATATTTTTCTGCCATACTAGACGCTCCTTTAGCATGAGTGCTCTTCGTCGTGCTGTAGCTATCTATCAATTGTTCCAGCGACATTAATTTTGCCATGGGTTCTGAAAATGTTGTCAGATTTTTTGGAAGGTCTTTAGTATTTAATCTTGGTGTTGAGTGTATTGATATACTGGAATCAAATGATCCTTCAGTTTCATGCTCCACAAGATCTTTTACTCTCTGTGGCTTTGGAGTCGCCTGGGCAGTTATTAACTGATTTTCTAATTCTTGGATTGTCTGATCCAGTTGTATCATCATTCTCTCTTTTTCCTCTACGATTTCTTTCAACTCCATTATTTCATGTTCTTTTTCCTTCAAGTTTTGCTCAATTTCGTCACTTTTCATCAGAGCACATTCTAATTTTTCTTTGTACTCTGCTATTTTAAGTTCGTTTTGTTCTTTATTTAATTTATTCTTCTTTTTATTTTTTAATTTCTGACTGTATTCGTGAAATATTTGTAGGAGCGTCGGTTCCGAGCTACTTATTTCATATGAATGTTCACCTATTGAAGAGCTTTCTTCTTGTATTTGTGACTTATTCATTATTCCACTTTTATTTTGGACTTTTTATAATCTATTATTTCGTGAGAATTATTTATTTAGTATATTTATATCTGAAAGTTACATTGTAACTGGATCGGGAAGCCACTAGGCCCCTGCCACACATCTTTGAAGGAAAGGGAAATAGATAGTTAAAAGCAAAAACCAGTGGTCGTAACCACCGAAGATGACTTAGAATAAAATTAAATTGCCAAATGGGGGGTAATTTTGAATTAAAAAAAAATAATAAAAAGATAGTGATAGTAAAGCCATTACTAATGGGAGAAAAGAGGGAAGTATGTGCTATTGCTCCCGTGCCACCAAGACCATACACTTAAATTATTAATTATCAGTTACTACTCTTTTACCAATAACATTGTTCCCCTGTGAAAAATGCATTACTGCATGTATACATTATCTCACTATTTTTCACAGGAGTTGTAGCGTTAAATTTTGATGAGGAATTCGTAATTATGTACAATATAAAGAATTATATAATATAGTATATAATATAAAATGTAATTTAATTCAATTTTAAATAATAGACAAATTTACATATGTACATTTTTGATATTGATAATTTGTTATAAATCATTGAAAGTAATTTATTAGTACACAAATTTACATTTAATCACTCTTAATGTTGATCTGTTATGTACAACTTCAGCAATATTGCTCTAGTATGGGTTGTTCTCTACAATACTTGCAAATTTGGCCAGCAGTCTGACTTGAATGATGCATATGTAAATTTTCATAAAAATTAGATAAATGGTAAGAAATCAGTTAATTATTGAAGATTTTAATAGCAACAGAAATTGTTTTAAAAATTTGACTTAACAAAAAAAATAAAATAAAAATTTGTGGAAAAAATAAAATAAAAAATGTGAGGGAATGACAAGTGAGGGAATGATGAAATAAGACATTTTTACTAGTTGTAGGGGAAAAATGCAAAATTATGAAGAAATCCAAACTGTTTCCTTTAAGAGAAACACTTAATATATAATGTATGATAAAATTAAAATTTTTGATATTTACAAAAAAATGAATATTCTGTGTGAGGGAATGACTGCTAATAAAAACGCTTCCGGATATACTGACTAAAAAAAAATTCTGTAAAATTAACAAAATCTTACACCACCAATTTATGTTGCTGGACTGACAAGTGCTCAAAATAGCTTCTTCTCTGTGAAGGATGCTAGACTGCTACTGCTCATTAGTGGTAGATATTTGAGATAATAGCAATGTGTGAGGGAATGATGGTCTAACATGGGGAAACATGTAATTGATTGAGTAGACTATATAATAATAGTAAAAATTAATATTTTTATTATTTTTTGTAATGTACCAAATAAGAACTTTATTTTGCTTAGGGTGTTTTTAATTATTTTTATTTCTGGATGGAAAGAAATAGGCAATAAAATATGGTAGTACAGGTGGGGGAAAGGTGAGGGAATGATGTTTGCATGATATATATTATATTTTTAAATATTAAATTTATTTATTTTTAAATTTTACTTTCTGCCCCTAATAAACTATGTTTAGATCTTCTAATAAAAATAAAAATAAATAAAAATGTAATAAAATTAAGAGCATTTATATGGCTGGGAAGCACTTTTTGCACTATTGCAGAGAATAACCCGTATGAGTATTGCACGTCGAGTCTCGATTTCCCATAAACGAACCAAAAAAGGAGTAAAGGGAGTAATGGTAGATTGGGTGGACCTGTCAGATGGAAAACATTTGGAAAATATTTCTTAATGTACTGCAGTAGGAAAGCAAACAATACTCATCCAACACTACAAGGGTCCCGCCGACTTGCCTGTAAGATAATGTAAAACACAATATAACAGATTTAAACTTTAAAAATTTAAATGTAAGTGCGCCAAAATCAGTGCAGGGACCTCCCAAGGACCAAGGAGGGTAAAATGAGACGGAGAGGATAATGCCAACAGCAATGTAGTGCTAAATGTAAAATAGTAAATGGGAACAAGAATGTAGGACATGGTATGACTCAAATTTAATAATCGTTTACATTAAACGCAGTAATCAAAAAAGTTGCTAATAATAAGGAAATGAGTGCTAATTGTAGTAGTGATTAGTGGGAAAGAATATATGACGTATGGGAAATCCCAATGAAAAACAGAAGAATAACTCAAAAAAAAAAAAAGTAGTCAATGCTAAGCCAAGAAATGTGTGCAAGGTCAAATAATTAAAATGAGAATAAAACTGTTGGCAACCTCCAGTACATTCAAGAAAAAACCAGAATAGTAATCCAGTAACAACAGAATGTATGTCATACGAGTAATCCCAATGATCAGTAGAATAACTCAAATAATAAAAAGTAGTCAATGATAGACAAAGAAATGTTTGTATGGTCAATTAATTATAATGGGAACAAAATTGTTGGCAACCTCCAGTACATTCCAGAAAGAACCAGAGAAATAACCCAATAAACAAAAAAGTTGCTATTGTTAAGGATAAAAAATATTAAATGTAAAAATGTATATTGGGATCAAGAAAATATGCCATATGAGTTATCCTAGTGAAAAAATCAGAAGAATAACTCAAATAATAAAAAAGTAGTCAATGTTAAGCTTAGAAATGAGTGCAAGGTCAAATAATTTTAGTGGGATCAATATTGTGTGCAACCCCTAGTACAATCAAGAAAAAACCAGAAAAATATCTTAATAATTGTAAAAGTTGCCAATGTTAAGGAAAAACCTTAACAACTTATAAAAAGTGTAAAATGTGACTTGGGACTGTTATAACAGTCGAAAATGAATGTAAATTAGAAAAAAACATGTCTCTAGCCCAATTAGGAAAAAAGTAGCAACTGTTATAGATAAGGGAGGGAGGCAAAAAATGGTGCAAAAGATGGTGACAGTAGAAATAATAATGTAGTATATAAAAAAGTGTCAAAAATATGACAATAACAAAATTAAAAGCTATTATAATGAAGAGCCACATTTGACCCCTCCCCGGCAGGCCCCTAATTGTGCTAGAGGTAAACGGAATAGTGGAAAAGACGGGGGAAAAGTTCACTTAGGCTGCAAGCAGCTGATTTTGGCTCAGCAGAATACCCCTACGACCAATACTTTTGGGGTTATTTAGCTTTTTATGCAGTAATTCAAGTGTAAAATACATCCATCAGAAACAAAATGGCGTGTTTTAGTGATTAGATGGCAAACCTAGTAGTTAATTATTGTGCTAAAAGTTGGAGAAGACCTTCCTATACATGTTGCCATTGAAAAAATAGTTAAGTGTTCATTATTAGTTTTTTATTATAATTAATTTATGTATTATTTTAAAGCGTTGAGAAATTTTTTGAGAAGGCAACCTACTTGAGTTTTCAATTATTTTAAAGCATTAATATTGACTTGCCCTTACAGAACACGAATTGTGTGAGAGCAACCAGTGTCCACCCAACCGCTCCAAATCAAAAATTACCAATTTTAAAATTAAAATTAAAAATACTTCTAGGTATTCAGTATTAAAACAAATAGTACCGCTAAAAAGAGTAAAGATTCAACTTTCAGAATATGTAAATATGTAAAAGATCGGTACATAAATAGTAGTTAAAAAATTAAATTAAAAAAGAAAACAACCTAATACATTCCTATGGGAAATCGGAAAAGTTTCTTAAAAAAAATGACACTTTTTCAAAAATCAATTAAAAAATATCAAATTGACCTAGAGAGACACGGGTGGAAGTGGAGAAAAGCTAAAAGTTCAAAATATCGAGATCTGGCGTTAGTTTTTCAAAATAATAAAGAGATCATAAAAATTAAGCTATGTTAAAAGTATAGAATATGCCTCCAAAAACCCATGTTTCTCTATGGGAATGAGGGTTACTTCAGATATCAAAAATCACAAAAAAGAACACTTTTTAAAATAATCATTTGGCATAGTAAATATCAATATTTTTGGACATAATAGGTATCAAATTAAAGCTTATAGTCTTATCTAAGTGAGAAATACAATATATTAACATTTTGAAGAGTTTTAGGTAGTTTTTAGGACAATAGAATTCCATTGTTTAACCCATGTTAAGTCTATGGGGAAAATGTTCAAAAAATGCAGTGTTTGATGTAAAGTTTAAAGGGTTAAAACTAACCGTTAACTTAAAACCAATGTTACTAAATAATCTACGTACTTTAGTTAAGGTGAATGAAACAATAGATTTTAGTTATCTGAAAGATTTAGTTGTTTTGAAGGAACTGAAAAATGTCATTTTTGAAAATGGCTCCAAAATTTTGAAAGTAATTTATAGAATTTATGTTAAAATTAATAGAAAAAATGACTTAGAGATACAAGATAGGACTTAGAAGAGAGCTAAGAAGATGGTGAAGGGCAAATGAGCCATGAAAAAAACATTAGGTAACTTAACATGGTCAAAATTGCAATGGAATTCTATTGCTTTTTCCCATGTTATCTCTATGGGAGAAAAACATGAAAACTTCACTTTTTAAATTGGATATTTAAGGCTTAAAACTTCATGAACACTCAATGAAAATAGTACCAAAATAATCTACAGAGTTTAATTGACACAAAATGTGTCATTTTATTGAGTTATCAATTAGTTATGTGTAACTTGTAAGCATATTTAAAACACATTAATTTGAAAAGGGCTCGAAGTAAACATAAAGTGCATGGTCTTTAATGGGTTAATTTTATATAAAAAAACTGTGCCCGGAAGGACAAACTAGGTATTAAAAAGATCACAAGAGTATGTAGAATCTAAATTTATCAAGTTTCAGTAGTTTTGATATAGATAAGGGGGCACGAGAAGCATTTGAATAGGTGGCAAAACCTGGTTCAAGGAGAAAACGAAAGTAAAGAAGAAGAAAGTTTAACTACAGATTTCTCCTGAACCCCTACACATAACTGCACATACCATATATCATTTTAATCCACATTTAAAGAGGAAGAGAAACATATATGACACAAGGCTCTAGCTTACACCATTCCTTAAATATTTACATTTCCATCGGAGCAAAATTTGAGCGATGCGCACTACAGTGACACAGCGAAATGACAGTAAGTAAGTAAGCACCCACCCTGGGAACCCGCTTTTGGCTTATGGTTAGGTGTAACCCCCAAGCCCAGGGCAGGGAAAAGTTTTACTACCTGCGAAACTCCTTGTTTTTTTTTTTTTTTTTTTTTTTTTTTACAGTTAAGGAGAAATAACAATGTTAGATATATGACAATTATTGACAGTGTTTGCAATAAATATTTACAGATGACCCCTATAATTACATTTGAGAGATATATTCATTATTATAACATATAAATATGCATAGTTTTTAGAATTTGATATTAAACTTTTTTTTTTTTTTTTTTTTTTTTTTTTTAACACAATTACCTACATATTTGCAACACTTTTATATTTTCAGGATTCACACATAATTTAAATCATAACATCAATTTAAACCATGTACAGATGTGATATTTGCAACACTTAAAGCTATTTTCAAGATATATGATGCAAAATTATTTTTAACTCTATATTAAAAATAAGTATTAAGGTACAAGATGCGAACAATAATTAATATTATGCACTATTATGAAAGTATAAGTAATTGTAGATAATAATTACCTACAAATTTACAGTACAATGATACTGTGTTTGAGATATTATGTAAGATACATGATGCAAAAATTATTTTTAAATCTACACTGAAAATTTAGTATTAAGGTACAATATGCGAACAATAACTAATATTATGCACCATTACAAATTCTTTTGAGTTATTTAATATTTGACAATATGGCCATATGGTCCTACTGAACACATCTTCTATTTGCCAAGTGTGATTGATAAACCGGACACGCAGTGGAATCCGCTGAATGTTTCCTATAATTAGGTAAGTGGAAACAATTTGTGCATCTATATTGCGAGGGAACTCCCGCAAAAGGGCACTCCGAAGTGTAGTGACCTCTCGAACATTTGGCGCAAATTGGCTGTCTCCTGCAGTAAGATGTCTGATGTCCATACAGCTGGCAATTGCCGCATCTAATTATTGGGCGAAAAGAACGAATATAGCACTTGTTGAGACCCACCTGTATAAATTTTTTTTCTAATAGTTCTTGTGATGCTTTTGTTTCTAATTGCAATATGATGTGATGTAGTGTAGAATTATCCCTCTTTAGAATTTTCAATAAGGTGATGTTTTTATCAGATAAATTTTCTTCAAGATATGATATTATTTCATTTGTAGGTACTGAGGATGGAATACCGGTGATTATTACTCTTTTGTAATTAGTCAACTTATATGTGATTTCTGTTAACTTTGTAATGCCAGGAGTGTTTTCTATCATTTTTAACAAATGTTCTGTATTGTCATCTGTATTAGATTGTATAATTATTGTATCTGGATTTCTGGCATTTCTGCAGTATATTATTGGAACTTCCTTCACTTTATTAAAGTGTTCGTTAAGTAATGCTTTGAGTTTTGGAATCCTTATGTGTTTCGCGGTTGTTCTAATTAATATTGCAGAATTAGAGTTCGGCAAAGCAGGGGGAACGCCCGTTTTTGTGCCATCACCGCATTTCACTCCTTGACAGCCCCCACTAGAGTACTCCAGGTTTCGCGTCACCAACTCCTCAATTTTCTGTAGTCTGTTGGATAATTGAATGAACCCTCCTTCACCATTTTCTTCTATTCTCTCATTTTCGTTATTTGCCATTATTGTTTGAGTTGCTATTGTTTTTAACTTAACTTCTGTTTGTATGATTTTTTCTCTAGTTTGTGATTTTAATTGCTTCTGTTGTCGTTTTAATTTATTAATTTCTTCTTGAAGGGTTACAATATTTGCATTAATCTGTTCTTTATTTTGTTCTTCTTTGACCAAAGAGTCTTTTAATTGTTTATTTTCTTGTTTCAATTCTTCCAATTTATTTTCAATCTTTACTTCTGCATTTGATCTTTTTTCCATTATTGTTTGAGTTGTTGTTGTTTTTAATTTATTTACTGTTTGTGAAAATTTGTCTATAGTTTTTTTCTTAAGTTGCCTCTGTTGACTTTTTATTTTATCTATTTCTTCTTTAAAACTTCCTTTTATTTGTTCTTTACTATGTTCTACCCCAGTTAAGGAGATTTTTAATTGTTTATTCTCTTGCTTCAGTTCTTCCAAATATTTCTCAAGTTTAATTTCCACTTTTGTACTTTCTTTGAGCTTTAATGACAATTCATCATTCTGTGTTTGCAGGATATCCAATTTATGTCGTAATTTTTCATCTTTTCAGGAGAATCCTTATTTATTTCGTTGGAGTGTTGTATAAGAAGTTTCTCATATCTTCTTGCTTTAGAAAAGATTGTTTCGAGATATTTTTTAGCTTCTTCTGAGCTACTATTAGATCTGTTATTTAATAGTATATTGTACTCTTGAATGAGCTGTTGGATGGATAGTGACTCTAGCTGGTTTATGGATGGTGGTATTTTTAATGGAAGTGGTGATCCACCTAATGCATTTTGTATAATTTTTTCTTTGTTTTTTAATCGAGCCTCATTAATTTCTTCTGCTAGTGATATTGCAGTTTCCAAATTAGACTGCTTTCTTTGTTGGGTATTCTTGGTACTGATAGTTTTTGATTTTAGTTTTTCTGGTTGTGGTATGGGATCATTCTCTTCCTTTAGTAGGATCAGAAGCTGCAGATGATTGAAGAACGGACAACTAGTCACATATGGTCTTCTGTTTTCTTTATGATTTAGTTCTATAATTCTGTTTCTTATGCTAATTATTTCTTCACTTTTCATTTCCCGATGCAGGTTTATTAGTTCAGTATTATTTGCTTGATAATATGGTATTTTGTTGTATTCTTTATAATGTATTGCTCTGATGTGTTGTAACTCAAATTCCAAAAATAGTGCATTTTTTCTTAATTGGGTAGCTCTATCACCCTTTGCTGTCTTCATACGATATTTTTCTGGTTGATATATATTATTTACAACATTATAACTTTGTATGTTATATATGCCATAGTATGGGCTCTTTGAAAATTCTCCCTTCTCCACAGCCTTGATATGTTCTAATTGATTTGTTAATAGGACCTTAAATTCTTCATAACGTTGTGGATAAACCGCCTCGACCTTATTTATCAACTGTTGAACAACATGACTCGTAATTAGCGCTGGTTCTGTCGCCGGAATAACTCCAGATGATTGGACGTCAGCCAATTCATTATTAGATGCCTCTCTATTTATTGTACTTGTTTTCACTACTGTGTCCATATCCAATCTTGTCAAGTTGACTGTTGGATCGATTCCTTTTTGATTCATTATGTATCTTGACATTACTTTAAGTCCACTTTAACAAGACTGCTTATCAATACTTGGGATTATTTTAGTTAACTGATTTCAATTAGTAATTATGCAATACTTTAAGAGAGATATTATTAAGAATGATCGAAGATACTATTAAAATGATTTTAGATACTACGTTCTATCATCATATGCCAGCCAAGCAATTTAAAGATATAATACGTTTGAGTTATATTAAAAGTTGAAGATAAACACATAAATGGGGGGGTCCACTAGACCCGCACCACATATCTTTGAAAGAAAGGGATATAGATAGAAAAAAGCAAAAACCGGTGGTCGTGACCACCGAAAATGACTAAGATAAAAATTAAGAGCCTAATAAGGGGAAAATTTTGAATAATAAATGAAATAAAAATAAAATAAAATAATGATACAAAAAGTTTACTATATCAAAACAAAGAAAAGGGAAAAGTATGTGCATTTGCCCCCGTACCACAAAAACCATACACTCAAAAAGAGATATAAATCAATTGTACAATTCTCCCAATAACACCATACCCTGTCCAACTTTGTAATTCCGACAATCAAAATCATAATTTTTTACAAGTCACAACAAATTTCAGTATGTGAAGATTATTACTGTGTTTGTGATCAAAAATGGTCTCCTAGTTTAAATCATCTGATATGATACAGGAATAATAGTGTGTTATGAATAATAAAATGAAATAGAGAACAAATTTACATATTTACACTCTCAATGTAGAACTGATGTAGACAATTACAACAACATTGCTGCAGCATGTATATTGCCTATCCAATCCCGATTTCCCACATTTGGACAAAATAAGGAACAGACATTGTAAGGGCTGACTGGGTGGGCCAGAAAAATAAAAAGAATGTTAAATATTACACTAAAGTATGAAAGTTAACAGTACTCACCCGACGCTACTAGGGTCCTGCCGCACTTGCCTGAAAAGAAATATGGTACACAAAAGTATAGATGAATAATTATGATGTAAATGCGCCAAAAATCAGTGCAGGGACCAACCAATAAGTGCGAGAAGAAACCAAAAATTTAACCCAAGAAAGAAAAAAGATGCTATTGTTAAGGATAATGTGTGCTGAATGTAAAAATTTTAAGTGGGATCAAGAATAAGAGTAATACGAGATATCCCATTGAAAAAAAAGCAGGTGAATAACTCAAATAATAAAAAAAGTTGTCAATGTTAGGCAAGGAATTACGAGCAAGGTCAAAAATTTAAGTGGGATCAAAACTGTCGGCAACCTCTAGCATATTCAAGAAATATCTTGATAATTGAAAAAGTTGATAATGTATGCTAAATGTAAAAATGTTAAGTGGGATCAAGAAAGTAATTAATACGAGATATCCCAGTGAAAAAGAAAAAAAACAGGAGAATAACTCAAAAAATAAAAAAGTTGTCAATGTTAGGCGCGTTACGAGCCTAATAATATACGATAATACGAAATAATAATAATATACGAGCAAGGTCAAAAAAATTAAGTGGGATCAAAACTGACGGCAACCTCCAGCATATTCAAGAAAAAACCAGAAAAGTATCTTAATAATTGAAAAAGTTTCCATTGTTAAGGAAAATCCTTAACAACTGGGAAATAGTGTGAAATATGGAATGGGATTGGTTAGAAAGTCAAAAATGACTAAAAAATAGAAAAATCCAAGTCTCTAGCTCGAATAGCAAAAAAGTAGCCAATGTTATAGTTAAGGGAGGGGGACAAAAAGTGGAGCAGAAGATGGTGACAAAAGTTAGGATAAAAGAAGAAATGAAAATGTGACAGTAAATGTGACAAAGACTAAGATAAAAGCAATAGAAAAGTAGCGCCCCAAAAAACCCGTCCCCTACAGGCCCCTAATTGAGCTAGAGCTAAACGAAATAGTGGAAAAGATGGGGGGGGGAAGTTCACTTAGGTGGTTTGCAGTTGAATTTGGCGCAGCGAAAAACCTCTACGACCAGTATTTTTGAGATATTTAGCATTTTGTGCTAAAATTCTAATGGAGAAAACACCCATTAGAAACAAAATGGCAGTTTTAAGTGTTAAGATGGCAAACCTAGTATTTAATTTTATATCTAAAAGTTGAAGATGACTACCCTAAACATGTTGCCATCGAAAAAATTTGTAGAATATAACATTTAGTAATTTCTTTTCTTTTCTTTTTTTTTTTTTTTTTTTTTTATGAATTTTTTATGTAATAGCTTTATAGCAATGTGATCTTTAGTAAGAAACAAAATGGAGAATAATCTTTAACATCCCACATTTGTGAGATCTTCATAAGTTTTACCATAAGTGTACCTCTTAAGACTCTAAAGACTATAACCAACACTCAAAAACAAGTCTTAGATAAAACCGGTGTACTCTTCATTAGTTTAAGTTTTACCATTACCTTTCCCATAAGGAAAATACGTGGCCAAAAATGGCAATTAAAAGGTCCGTAAAGGGCTAAGTGGATATATCTAGAAACGCGGCACGACCCCAGAAGCCCAGCCAAACCCTAACAAATCCATTAAAAACCCTCATAGAGAAAACCGGTATCGTTTTAACAAGTATAACTTTGATGAAAATTTCAAAAACATTGGCTGTCGGATAACTTGACTCTTATTTACAATAATCCGGCATATCACCGTGTATTAAGCTGGTATGACATCAAAATTGGTAACTCAATTTTAAAGGCAGCCCATTCATATTATCAATTATTTTAAGACATTATTATTATTTTGCCCTTAATGAACACAGATTGTGTGTGAGCAACCAGTGTCCACTCAATCGCTTCATTTTAGAAAATACCAATTTTAAAATTGAAATTTAAAATACTTAGAGGAATAAATTTTTAAAACAAATGGTACCGCTGAATAGCTCAAAGATTCAGCTATCAGAATATGTAAATAGTTAAAAGATCGAAGCATAAATAATAGTTAAAAATTTAAGTTCAAAAAGTAAACAACCTAATACAATCCTATGGGAAATCGGGAAAAAACTCCAATAATTTGACACTTTTTTAAAAATCAATTGAAAATTATTATATCACCCCAGAGAAACATGGGTGATGGCGGAGAAAAGCTAAAAGTTTGAATTATCGAGATCCGGTGTTAGTTTTTCAAAAAAGTTTGGAAAACGTGAAAATATAGCTATGTTAAAATATAAGAATATGTCTCCAAAATCCCATGTTTCTCTATAGGAATGAGGGTTACTGCAAATTCTCAAAAAACCCAAAAAAGAACACTTTTTAAAAAGATCATTTAACATAGTAAATCTTAATATTTTGCAACATAACAGGTATCATTTTAAAGCTTATACTCTTATCTAAGAGCAAAATACAATATATTTTCATTTTAAACATTTTTAGGTAGTTTTTAAGACAATAGAATTCCATTGTTTATCCCATGTTAAGTCTATGGGAAAAATGTTCAAAAATTGCAGTTTTTGATGTAATGTATAAAGGGTTAAATCTAAACGATACCTTTGATCCAATGGTACTAAAATGATCTACGTGCTTTAATTAAGGTGAATGAAACATTAGTTATTAGTTTTCTGATAGATTTAGTTAATTTTGAAGGATCTGAAAAATGTCATTTTTTGAAAATGGCTCCAAAATTTAAAAAGTAATTTAAAGAAGTTATGTTAAAATTAATAGATAAAAATGACTTAGAGATACAAGATAGGACTTAAAAGAAAGCTTAGGAGTTAGTGAAGGTCAAATGAGCCATTAAAAACATTATAGGTAACTTAACATGGTCAAAATTGCAATGGAATCCCATTGTTATCCCTATGTTATCTCTATGGGAGAAAAACATGAAAACATCACTTTTTAAAATGGATATTCAAGGGTTAAAACTTGGTGAAAACTTAATGAAAATGGTACCAAATTAATTTACAGAGTTTAATTAACACAAAATGAGCCATTGTTTTGAGTTATCAATTAGTTATATGTATCTTATAAGCATATTTAAAACACCTTAAATTAGAAATGGCTCAAAGTAAACAAAAAGTGCATGGTCTTTAATGGGTTAATTTTGTATGAAAAACTACATACCAGAAGACATAATAGATATCAAAATGATCACAAAAGTATATAGTATCTAAATTTATCAAGTTTCATAAATTTTGAGATAGTTAAGGGGGCACGAGAAGCAATTGAATAGGTGGCAAAACCTGGTTCAAGGAGAAATTGAAAGTAAAGAAGAAGAAAGTTTAACTACATATTTCTCCTAAACCCCTATACATAACTGCACATACTATATATAATTTTAATCAGCATTAAAAGAGGAAGAGAAAGACATATGGCACGAGGCTCTAGCTTACCCCATTCCTGAGAAATGTATGTTTTCATCCGGAGCAAAAACGACAGCATGCTACTATGATTGTTACGTAACGCGCCGCGCCATACAGCGAAAAGACAGTGGCCCATTCGACATATTTCATGTTGTGGTTGAAGACTGTGGGACACCCATTGGGCGCACACTTTGCGCCAGTTCATTCTTTCCGCCATGATGGTGTGAACACTTCCGACGTTCAATCCAACCTCGGCGGCTACGGCTTTCACTGTAACTCGGTGATCCTGAGTAACGAGTCCATCAACCAGCTGGGCGATGTCATTGGTAATGCGTTTTGGTGTTCCAGACCGTGCATCATCGGCGTCCATTCCTGAAGCGCTTGTGCCACGACTTGAGCCTTGCAACGGGCATGCAGTGTTCGCCGTACACTGTGACATTTTTCGATGAATGTCCATTCCCCTTACTCCTTCCGCTGTCAGGAAAAGAACAACACATCTTTGTCCTTCTTGTGACGTCTCCATTTCACTGTTTATAACACGAATGAGCGTTGGATGGCTGATGCATGCTTCTGCTAGCTTTGTAGTCAAGTGACTTGCACTCGTGACCCTCTAACTGCTGGCATGTGAACTTCCGAGATCTTATCGGAAATTCTCTTTGTTACTGATGGCAACGATATTACCATTCTGTCACCGGTTTGCACATTCCAGACTCCGGCTCGTTTCTTTTTTAACATCCCTTATATTTCACTTTTATAATAGGTTTTTAAGCAAGCCAATAAATTTTAAAGCAACTAATGGTCGCGTTATACGTCGTAATATACGGTATTTGGGGCATTCTCACAATCTTTTGACTTTTGGGGGGAAAACCTGACAAAATTAAACTCGCTAAAATAACATTTTAATCTGATAGACGAATGCCTTAATGATTCAAAATAAAGAAAAAAAATTAAACTGAGGTTTAAGTTAAACTTGCGAGTTTAATTTTCCTTACCATTTTTCTCCCATAACTTTTTATTTTCTTCTAAATTTTTACTTATAATGAATTTGCATAGTACCCACATGATATTCAAATAAGAAATAATAGCAATGTAGTACTTTTAATAGAGAATGTTTGTATAATATTGTCTTAAAGGGGTGTTAAAGAAGGGGCGGTAAGGTAAAAAACGGGATGGTATTGTAAAAATCGGACGAAATGGTAAAAAAAAGGATTTTATTTTTATTAAAAGGAAGGAAACTATTTTTAGGAAAATCATGTTAAGACAGTTCACGTTAACACAATGTTCATTGATTTTTAGAAACAGTTGTTGACGTAGGATTATTATTATTTTTTTTAATTTACCTCGTACAGTGCAGGAATAAACTTTGGGGACTGTGAGACTATTGCGAATGCTTGAAATTGGTATTTGAATGCTGATTTAAATTCTACAGTAAATTTCCTGCCAAAGAATTTTAGATTTTATTTCTATAACATACTTCTGCATTGAGAAAAAACTTGGAAAAAATTTTGTGGCTGCATCTGAAATAATTTTCTATATAATTTTTGAAGAGGGATGGTACGGAATCTAAAACACAGGTACAGAGTTTAAGAATAATAACAACCCTAAAAATGTGTGCAGGTTAATTTTTAACTACATATTTATATAAAACAATAGTTCCACTTTTAGAAAAAAATTACATCGAATTATTTTTATTGAAACAATTTTACCCAGACAGCTCTAAACTTACAAATCAGCATCAGGGACACGGGACAGTATAGGAGTTTTCCAGGTGTTTGGACACCCAACATCGTCCAAAACTTATTTATCTCATTAATATTGTTGTGCAATTATGCAATGGGATGTTCCCCAGTATATGAAATAAAACAAAAAAAATACAAAAAAGTGTATTAAAATAAAAATTATTATTCATTTACTTGAAAGTCAAAAGATTGTGAGAATGCGTTCATTTACTGTTATAAAACTCTTCCAAAGTCTATTTCGATGTAGCAGAATACTTTTACAGTCGGACCTCTATTTAACGAAGTCGCTAAATCCCGAAAATGTTCGTAATATGGAAAATTCGTTAAATAGTGAGTCACCTTTAAACTACATAAAACATGTCCATAAACACTAAGTATAATTTAAAATAGTAATTAACCACACTTTTTTTATAAATTATACCTATTTGTTTTATTTATTTTCCCCATTAAAAAGAAATCTGCAAGGGAAATAAGAATCTGGAATTACATTGTATTTTCAGTTTAAAAAAAAGATCTTACATTAAAATCACGATTTTTTATTATGGTTGATAAGCTGTTTGGCGGAATACCAAATTTTAAAGCAGTACTCTTTTTCTTCAAGCCTTTATCCTCCTCATCAAGAGTATTTTTCTTTTCCTTTGATGCTCAAGTACTTTCACTTTGACATTTTCGACCTACAAGAACCAAAATTACCAACACGACTGGTCATGATCAACAATCTAGAAAACGGGAGACTCTAAGGACACGTGGCAGCTCCATTGAGGGTTAAAAGGGGATATTGAAAGTTTGCACTTTTTTTTTATGAAAAGCAAAAAATCACAGCAATTTTACTGTTCTCGGTGAGTTAGGTGACTGGTAAGATCTGGTCTTGGTCATTGATCATCATAAAATGTGTTAAACAAAAGAATGAGTTTGAAATGTCCAGTAATATTTTGCGAAATAGGAAGAAAATAAAATTTAGATCCCAAGAAAAAGTTCGTTATATAGAGAACGCACTTCGCTATTTGGAGGTTATTTTACGAAGAAATTTGCAAAATGTTCTTCGTTCCAAGTAAAAGTTCGCAAAATAGAGAAATTCGCAAAATAGAGGTTCGTTAAATAGAGGTCCGACTGTATATCTTTATGTTCTAAATGACACCGCGGGATACTAAAATATTCTCTACTGAGCAGCCGTTTCTGTCGGGATACCTGTTGAAGAACGCCAACCTACGTGAATCCAATTCAAAGAAGATTTTCTTGATTGATTTTATATAAAAAGTATGTGAATTTTAAACTATACATTTCTCCATCTGGCGTTTTCATGCAAACTAATGTCATTTGCTTATCACCACAATCGTATTGAAGAGTGTGGTGCTCCAAAAATAGCATGATACTTAATGTACAATTACGCAATTAACGTTTATATAACACAGTAATCGCTTATCCCTTTATCTACTGGCGATACTAATAAATACCATTAAAATAACTTGCTATAAAATTCCTTTATAATACACCGATTATTTGTAATACAGTTTAGAATGAGTTATAGATACATTATTTTACCTTGTTTTAAAATCATTACTGGTTACACCAAAAAAATATTTTTAAATTTATGATTTTATTTGCCTTTACACCTTTTCAGCTCTCTAGGCGGTGGGGGGGGGGAGGTGGGAATTTTTCACTTTGGAAATATTTATATATTTCTATTAAAGAACATTATATTTGTACATTTCCTAATTCTACAAAATACTAAGATAATATTTAAAATAAAAGATTTGAGTGGAGTTGTAAATTGGGCACAAAATCCCTATAAATTCAAATTTAATAAATATTTATAATTCCTTCAATCCTTCTAAAATCCTTTTAAAATTCATTAAATGATTATATAAATCTTCTAATATAGTTTAAACAATTCATGAAAAATGGTTTAGAAGATAAAATTTTCATGAATTCATAACTCAGTACATAAAGGGTTAATGGGAAAAATAATTTAATGAATTCAAAAAATAACACTTGTGTTATTTTTGATCAAGGAAATTTACTTAACTTTAAATGAAATTTATTTAGTTTTAAATGAAATTGTTTTCAAAATATTAAAACAGAAATATACTACAAAATTGACATCATAGAAACTCCACAGAGTTTCTCGCCAAGCAAAAGAAACAACAGTGCAATGAACCGTAAATGAAAGGAATTTCCGCCAATTAATGCCAAACGATTTTGTAAAATTTTTTTAGTACTCTGTCTAGTTTATATTTTCCGGACTGACCAAAACGGGATTTTGACACATCTATAGCTCGAGAACTATTTATGATAGAAACAAAATTCTTGTTCCTATGGAATGGGGCGTGCCACATGACTCAGGAAACGAAAGTAAAGTGGAATCCGGCGAATAGGTTTTCAGTAAATGCGATTTTAAAAGTGCTGTTTTTTGCACTTTTTAAATTCTTGTTCCGACCAAATCTGTTGACAGGGCTACAGCAATGTGTAATTATCGGATTTTTACGCGCTTTACGGCATTTGAACTGTTTTTGTGAGTAGTTCAAACCTTATGAGTTTCATGTAAAAATATTAATTAGTTTTTGATTTATACCAGTTTAAAGTAATTTACTCCTATATTTCAGCGTGGCATACGTAATAATATCTGTACTTATATTTCCATGTGAGCTCAGCGTGGCTTACGTAATATGTAAGGTCATTATGCCTAAATGAGACGCGATTCCCCATAGTTTTGTCGCATTTAGGGTATACAGTGAAACCTCTCCGTGCGACCACCTCCATTAAACGATCACCTCCCTGAACGACCATTTTTTCATGGAACGAAGTTTATTCCCATAGGCTCAATACTAATTTTAACCCCATTCAGAGACCATCCCAGTAGAACTCCCTCCATGTGCGGCCCATTTCTTTGAAGAAAATAAAACAAATTCCGTTTTTTCCTGGTCGCTTGAAGAAGGTTTTATTAGAAAAATAATTCCGGAGAGCGCATTATTCATCAAACTTCTAAACTAAGTTTAGAATTTTTTTTTTATTCCAGTAACATTTAAGTGTTTAAACACCTTTGTGCCTTTTTAGGCAATGAATTTAACTCTGATGACAAATTAAGAATGACGGTCAATAAACTCCGCTGCTCTATTCTGTCAGGAAACTCTCAAAGAAATAGATAAATTAATGAAATCGTCATTATTTGTTCCCGTCCAAAAAAAAAAAAAAAAAAAAAAAAACATTTATTTACTGAACTTTGAAAGGACTTGGTAATAAAAGTTATAAAAGATAAAACGGTAAAATCAAAGCAAATGTATTCATTTTTTAAACTCTGCAGTAGTTAATTTACCTAATTAACATTTGTTCTTATACTTAAATTTGCATATGTTTCCCTAATGTAGGGATCCCAAATGGTCCGCCAACTGAATACCAATATTTTTTTAGGAAAATTTTCTTTTTAGATTTTTCTCACAAACCGCCCCGAAATCACATTTGAAAGTTAATTCTAGCTCAAACCTACCCTAAAATTTTCTGTTATAATTTATTGGTATTCAGTTGGCGGACCATTTGGGAGCTTTGCTAATGTGAAAAATAAATTTTAGTAACATTAGTTGTTACCTTTTTTCAACAGTTAAAATCTAGATTTAAACATGACCTCCATTAAGAGAACGTGGTCTCTTTAGGAAGGTTTTACTGTATTTGGCATTTTAATATATAAATATACATTTTATTAAGCAGCGAATTACTGAATACTGTAGCTATAGTTAAAAACTAACTTGTTTTGTATAAATTTAATAATTATCCGTAGTCACCACAATATACGATTGTCGGTCGCATTTAGGTAATTTTTGTCGCATTTACGACAGTTAAAATCTGAATGAGATGTCCATAGTCCTAAATGTAATAATGCATTTTACACATGAGAATTCCTCTGAAAAAATTCATTTAACCCTTAACTGCTGTTGCAGAAAATTGCCACATAACAATTCAGAAAGGTTTGCGAAACCGTTCGATTGAAAGGTGAATAAAAGTCACAATTAATCATAAAATACTGTTTTTGCAATAAACTGTTTGTAGAGTAATATTTCTAATAAAATCTTGCTTTTTCAAACATTTCAAACAATGGTACTCGGACTCCAAATGAAGCAAAATTTTTCTGTATTGAGAGTCAAACTGGAAATTACAAGTTAAACTGTGAATTTTTTTAAAAAAAGCAGCAATAACAGCAGTTGAGGGTTAATTGCAATTATTTTTTGGCATTACTTAACCATTAACTGCTGTGACAGGAATTGTCGCATAACTACTGCGTGTGTTTTCCGGGACCGTTTAATGGAGGATAATTCCATCTCCGTTTTGATCACGTAGTCAAGGTAAAAACTTCTAGCGTAAAGAAGCGAAGGCTCCGTAGACGTGTAATGTAAATCACCGTTAGCCAATGAAAAAGTTCATGGGGCAAAGCAGTAGTATCGTCCCTTCTTATCAGTTATAAGTTCCTTGGGTAAATTACCGGTATCACGTTACCTTTTTTCAGCCTCGAACCCATATTTGGAATATCCTCCATTAAAATATGGATGAAAGGCCCTATTAACTCACAAGTACTGTTTCCGTACTAAACTAGTGCAGGATTATTATAATTAAACTTCAAATATTCGGAATGTCTAGCAATAGTTCTAGAACTCAGAATGAAAGGAAATTTCACCAGTATTCATAGCTTAACTGGAAATTACAAGTTTAACTGTGAAAATTGAAAAATGTAGTGGTCTGCGAGATCGCTAACAGCAGTTAAGAGTTCATAAAGAGTTAAAATAAATAAAATTGAAAGATAAATAACTTATTATTAAACTACTAAATAAATTTTATTTAATACTAATTTAAATCAAAAAACATTAACTGAGATGCATAATCTTAAATAAATTATAATTAAACATAGCACATTTCAATATTCATACTTTGCAACAGATCCATCAAGTTTGTATTGTTTATCGCGGGCGGCGCAGCACCGTTCTGTTTGCCAGTTTAACACTGCTAATATGCAAGAGCTCCGTGTTGTTATTTGAATGTTGCATGTAATGCTTTGTTCCCAATATAAATAATTCACATCCCTCTTTCCCACAGAGCTATGGCTATAACTACAATTAAATGATTGTCGCGAAAAACTTCGTTTAAAATTCGCGGAATTCGCACGTGAGTATTAACCTATAATTTCTACAGTAGTACAATTTGGGTTTCCGTAACTTCAACTCCGCATAATTTTGCTCACAATCTAGTGATAATGAACTATAACAACATGATTCATATACGAAATTTAATAAGAAACGGAATGAGATATTGGATTTTATCAAAAGTCTTATTTTGTTAATGAAAAATACGAATTAATTAAAGCTCGTTTTAAATAGCACCGACATTTCAGTCGGTGCGAATTCGCATTAGTGTGGAGTTTACGGGTTAAAAGGATATTTCCAAGATATGTATAATATTGTTAACCAGAATATTTATTACATATAACTTTATTTATTCTAAAATGTCACATGATAAATATATCAGCCTTATAAATAGATAAAATCGTACAATATTTCTAATAAGTCTGATTAAGCCAAAGAGAAACAATGTGGCTGGCATTCTGTTGCAACCCCCCCCCCCCACACACACACACACATTCCTCTTCATTTTTCTTGCACTTTATAAAAATTGAACATTTTCTGTACCTAAAAATACGCATATGGAAACAAATACTCATTTAGATAATTAATTTTATTTATTTTTTATCGTTTTCTAATTTAAAAGTTGAAAGTGTCAATTGTAATGAATAAAAAGTGAAAACAGAATTAAGATATCAGATTTTTAAAAAAGTGCTGACAAAAATTATGGACTCCTAAACCAGTGCATAACTCAATTGCATCATGTTTTAATCAGATACAGCATTTAAGCTACCGAATCGTATAATGTTGGTAAAATTAACTTACTTAACCGCATTAAAATAAACATTATTTAAGAGTTTCCAATTTACACAAGATTTTTCCAGAATTTCCATCATATAAAATTGCAAATTCCAAAATCATGTGTATATATTATGTTAATGGAACATACACCACGTTTCTTATACCTTTTTTTAAATTAAAACTTTAAAATAAACGTATTTTTCTATTTCGATTATGTTAAAATATATATTTAAGTGCCTGGTTAAAAAAAAAAAACACATTAATGTAGGATTATGCTGACTCAACACAGCTTATTAACCCGTTCGGGACCATGGGTGCATATATGCACCCTCGAAAAGTGCTTAAAACGCTTGAGTTTGATACCAGTAAAAAATAAAAGTAAAATTGATTTTATTTAATTACGACATTTTCGTGGTTTATAAAGTTAAGTCAAGAAAAAATACCAAAACTAATAAAATTCGTGTAAAAGATGCCGGTCCTGAACGGGTTATACATAATATTTGCTTTAAACATCATTTTAATACAATATATGAAAAATACCATATAAACTTACCTCGTTAATCTCCTAAATGTGCCTACGTATTTATAGCAATCTGTTTAAGTCGCTATTAAGTACCTGCAGAAAACAAAGTCTCTAAAATGCGTACACTATTTTAAATTGTAATCCGAAAACTGGTCGTTTTTTTTTTTTTAAGTTTAAATAGCCGTGTAACCAAAGCCGGCAACGTGGTTCTTGAAGTTCATAAGGTTATTTGAGCTTTAAAGTTAAAAAAGAAAATCCGTGAGCCAATTTCGGGAATTTTTGTCGCATTTGCGAAACACCGGAGCGCGATAAAACGAACGATGTCTATTTGATTGCAGATTTCTTTTAAAAAAAGTTTTAAATGCAGAAAAATATTTTGGGTTCTGTTCATTAAGATCGAATGCATCATTATGCAGTATTTATTTATAATTCTTGCATTAAGATTTTAATTAAAAGAACATTATCACATTTAGGGGTTATCATATTTAGGCGCACTGATCTTATATCTAACATTGCAGTAAACATTTAAAACGGGTTAGAACTCGCGCGATTACGTGTTGAATATAAAAAAGGCAAAAATTCGTCAAATACATAAAAAAATCGATTTAATTTTTTTTTAATTTTTGGCCCTAATCGTTCATGAGCTCACAAGCAACGCGTGTGCCAAATTTCGTAGCCCTGCGCTCTGTGGTTTAACAGTTTTTGAGGTTACATTGATAGATACGCGCACGTATAGGTAGTTGTACAGATAGGGTAGTTGTTATTGCATTCAACCCAGTTAAGCTCTCTATTGTAAGGCGGCATTGAAGCATTTACGGTTCGTTTACATGGTCACTTAAAATATCTTGATTATATTACAACCGATGGATATTTACTGAGTGGCATGTATTTTAATGACTTTCTACTATCTTGATTACAATACAACGATGGATATTTACTGTGTGCCGTGTATTTTAATGAATTTCTACTATCTTGATTACATTACAACCAATGGATATTTACTGAGTAGTATGTATTTTAATGAATGTGTACTATTTCAATCACTAGAAAATTTTATCATGTTACTTGAAAGTTGAATATGAATTATATTTGTTCATCTAAAAGCTCAACAATCCAGGTTTCTACTTTATTAAAGATGTTTCAATTATCCACTTTATTAAAGATGCTTCTAGATTTTTAGCACACACCCTTTTAAAATTCCAATACTCTGGATATTTTTACACACAAAATTTAGATAACAATTAAATGATATTTTATTTTGCACGAAACGGAATGATTTTTGACGAAGGTGCTGCGCACAATAATCATCGCGGAATGTCCTGCTGATATCTGAGGAGAAACTTGATTATAGAAACGTGCCAGTGGATCTCGATTATGGAAAGATTCTAGGTAAACATCGACTACGGAGGAGCCGCAGAACGTGCTCAGAAAGATAATGTAAACACTTTAGTGCATCACAGAGTACTTATAGTCATGAAAACAATTCGACAGAACTTTAGGAATACTGTCTAGTGTCTATCATATTGAAATAAGTGGATAAATGTTCTCTTGTGTATTGCTTTTTTATTAAAACGCACATGTACTCAAATATTTTTTTCAACATTCCAAACATTGCAATTTATTCAATTTAAACCATTTTACAAAGGTAATACAGTCAGTCTGGTTTTTTATTACATTTTTTTTTTTCAATCTTTTTATATCAAATAAATTTTTGGCAGTTTTATTGGAATTTTTCGTTTTTCTTTTCATTTAAAAAGATTAATAAGGAATTTATTAAACTAATCGACTCTTATATTGGACTTGGTAATTAAAGAATGCTATCAATATGCCAATAGCTTTTAGTTAATTTTTAATCAGATTATAGGGCTACTTAAAAATTTACAAATATGACAGAAATTAGGGAAAGTCATTTCATAACGATGAAATATCGAATTCTAAACTTTTATTGAAATGAATGTAATTTATCGGATGAATTATCCGAAATACATGAGAAAATACATGGAAAGCATACGACTTAGTATGTCTTGTTAGTCATGTAAAAAAACAAAAAAACAATTAGGAATTTAGAAAGTACATGCATTTTAAATTCAGACAAGCCACCATTTGTTAGAGCTTATGAAAATATTTAAAAATAAAAAAAAATAAAAGCTTAATCAGATAATCTGAGTTTCTGTCGCGCTTTTCGGAAGGACGTTGGATTTCCTGAAATAAAAAAAAAACTAATTTTATTTAAAAATTACTTCAAGCATGCCCGGTGATAAAACAAATGATCATTATTCAGTCTGTTTTTAAGACTTTACATATTTTGTGTAAAATGATGTGAATTTTGAGAATGTGAAGGCAGTTTTTGAAAAGTTATTAGGATAAAATCCTTGCTGAGTTAATTAATGAATCACCATATAGCTTATTGAACAACAGCAAAAAATATTTCCGATTAGTTCGACAGATTTTATCATTTCTAAGAAATAAATGATTTCTTCTGAGATTTGTAAGGATCGATAAAATGGTTCTGAATTATTTTTTAAAAAGTCCAACATTATGTCTTACTAGATATATTACACTTTTGAAAAGTTCATAGCATCACTATTAAATTATTTTTTTACTTCTATCATCTTTCGTTTATCTTTTCTTTTCTGAATTAAAATGGAATATGTATAATGTAAATGAAATATCTTACAAAAAGAAGTGATATCTAATCAAAAACAACTCGTTGTAAATGATCCCGCCAAGCCACAAACCTAAAACGTCAGTCATAAAAAGAAGTGATATCACATAAAAAGAAGCGATATAGAAGTGCATACTACGAGTGCCGTGTAAAAATCTATCACTACTCATAATGTTTCCAAAGGACTCGGAGTGAGGTACAGTATGTGAAAACTGCTTGGCGACCTGCAGGTATATATTTAATATATGCAGTACCTACATCAATTTCGAAAAATTGTGAAAGTCGAAAAAATGTGTTTTAATTCTCATTATATAAGTCTTATAAATATTTGTAGGAGGAAGATCTGTAATAAATCAGAAAAGTTTGTAAGGCAAGCAGAAAATAGTATGTAATTGTGGTAATCATCGATTTTTACAATTATACTTTTCAATATTTTAAACATAACGTTTAATAATACGCTGTTTCAAAATTAAAGGGAAAACTGGTAAAATGAATCCTGTTTATGACAGAATTATTTCTTAAACGTAAAATGTCATGTTTCCGACATAAGGAATATTATATAGTACTATTGTAACAAAGCCTTACTAGAACAGATTTTTCCCCTGTCATGTACAATTCCGTTAACGCAGGCTTTACTGCAATATATCTTAGTTTAGTTAACGTCTAATATTAGGTGCATTGTTAGTAATATTCATATGATCATTATTTTTTATTATTATTTCACAAACTCAAAATGTTTATTAAATTTTTACTTAGGAAATCCTACGCGTAAAAGTGGTCTTTCTTGTTCAAATGATGGTAAATAAAATCAACAAATCGATCCCATGATGTTAAATAAGAATGGGCATGTAAACGCCAAAAGCTTCAACTTTTGACAGTTTAATGGGATCAGTAATTAAAGAGGAAAATTGTTAAACAAATAGTCATATGTAAGTGCAGGAAGAACAAACATTATAAAACCCTACAGGTCGCCAAGCAGTTTTTACATACTGTACCACACTCCGAGTCCTTTGGAAACATTATGAGTAGTGATAGATTTTTACACGGCACTCGTAGTATGCACTTCTATATCGCTTCTTTTTATGTGATATCACTTCTTTTTATGACTGACGTTTTAGGTTTGTGGCTTGGCGGGATCATTTACAACGAGTTGTTTTTGGTTAGATAAATCTCATTTGAAAAGTCTTAGTAATTAAAAGTTTGGAGTTTATTTCTAGCACATTCTACACGATTTAAATATTATTGAAATTGAAAATAACAGTAGTTAAACATTATCTATCATGAAAATGACGACTCTGTCAACTTTAAAATGTGTAATAACAGCTTTGAGAAACGGCTCTACCCTGTCTAACACTCGAAACTTACAGCACTTTGGTTTATTTTGTCGCAGCCAGTAGCAGGTGTTTGTTATGTAATCTTTTGCCATATGTGTTCAATTAAATAAATGAACAGCTCATCTCTTCAAGTGCTGGTTATATATTAGTGCTGATTTTTATTAGTCACATTTTTAACAACAGTTAAATAATTTTAATTTAACCCTTAAATGCCTGATTTCTCAAAATTCATTGTAATAACATTTTTCGGCTTTCATTTTTTAAATAAATCATGGGAAAATACTTAAAAAAATCATATTTTGTTTTAAGTATGTTTTAAGGCTAAAACATAGTTTCTTACTAATCGACAATACTGATCTTTAATTGAAAAAATAATTTTCCTTGATAAAATTCTATAAAATTAAACACGCAAGAAGTTTAGGAACTATAATAAGAAATAAATTTTACTTGCTCATTGCAGAACAAAATAGGGTATTTGGCAAGCTTCCAAACAAAACAAAAAGAACAAGTGGCAAAAATTGAAAAAATGAATCTATCTTTATTCTTAAACAGCACAAGTGTTGCCATCTACATTTTGAAAATCGATTTAATAATATTTTCAGAATATATTTTATTGGCAACATTAGGCATTATAGCTTCAATATAATTCTAATAGTAATTTAGAACATAAATTGGTATGTTGCTGAAAAGCAACAACCGCCATTTAAGGGTTAAGAAGAAGATTAAAATATCCGAAAAAAGCAAGCCCTAATAATTTTATAAAATAACATGTTAACCTAAAAATTACTTCATTTTAACTTCCATACTTTCAATGTATTTATTTTATTAACTGAAGTTGTCGTTGTCTACAATCGATGTACTTACTGTTGTAAGTCGTGCAGCTTCCACAAGCAATACATTGGATCAGGTCACCAGTCGATGGTATCTCCTGGTACAGTTTCAGGCATTCAGTGCACTCATCCTCATCGAGTTTCGTTTTTTTTTTTTTTTTTTTTTTTTTTTTTTTTGTCAGTTTTTTTATTCCACTTTTCTGGAAGCATCTTATCCTCAACTGTTTCTTTTTGTTAGGCTTTTTTAATGTATATTTTGTAGATCAGTAACATTATTTGCACTCAGTTTCCTACTTTTTCAGTTCGATGGAATTAAAATACTTGGAATCTTTGGAAGCTTTTCCAAAACATTGTAGGTGTTATTAGAAAATTTATTTTTGTTATGAAAGCTAATTTATTAGCAAATTAATTGGTCATAAATTTAAAAATACACATAAATATTTAATAAATGTATTATTAATTTATTAATAAAAATAATTACATAAAATTAATTTAATAACAACTGTATTTTTAATTCATTAACAAAATTTCTATATGCAAAAGTATTTTTTTGCAAATTAATTTGTTCTTAAATTTAGTTTCGATAATTAAGTGTTTTTCAAAAATTATTTCAAAATTGGTTCATTCATCTGTTTTACACGTAATTTGCAGTTTAAACAAATTCACCAATAAGCTGCGCAATCTCTCCTAGCGCTGAAACTTATGGAGAATTGCGCGAATCTCTCCTAAGTAGCAGATGCGCAAACTATCCTATTTTGGTAGGAGAGGTTGCGTGACCTGAAATTGAAACATGGCCGCTTCTAAAATGAATTGTTGGTGCTCGCATCCTTAGTCTAGGTTAGTAGTTTATAAGAAATTGTTTGAAATTCTAAATATTTTGTACTACTGACACGACGAACAGTTATGAAAATTCAAGCATTCACGTTGGAAAAACAAAACAAAATATTGATGATTTATCCAAGACGCTCGGAGCAATCAGTGTGCGCATTCATGTAGACACTGCACTTATGTTGCTGTACAACGACCTGTAGTTGCTGTGCGCGCACTCTACTCCTTCTCGTCGAATCTCTTTGTGCGCTATCTCTCATGGCTTTACCTTATCTATTTGTAAAAAATGTATATATATATATGTTAATAGATTTTTTTTTTAAAATAAAGTATAGTTATATGAAAGATTATTTTTTCAAAATGTGAATAGACGAATAAAATCGTTAGAATAAAAAAAAATAATAGTTCACTGCAAAGAATGTATGCATGTAATGATTTTAAGTTATAATACCTTGTAAAAGTAATCACGAGTCTTACTGCTGTATTACATGTTCGTACTCTTTTACATGTAAAATTGGATTTATAAAATTTATATATCTTCCTTATTAGACATCATATTTCCTTTCTACACAAAACGACTTTTCGTTGTTTTAACATAAAATTTAATTACAAGCAAAGTATATGAAAAGTAAATCGATAATTCAGAATTTCTCTAAAGTCTAAATTAAATTTATGTGCATACCAAAGTTTTTCATTCTGATCACTAATTACTTGCCTCATTAAGGTGGGCAATAATGGAACTCTAATACTTTTTTTTTTCGTTCTAAATTGGAAGGAATTGAAGACATTAGAAATATCTTTGCAGTAATTCTGTCTAAACAAATAACGAATTATTCTGATATATATTTTTGCTAAGGTAAATTGGTAAAAAAAGATTTTTTTTTTTTAAATACCTTATTTCATGTGCTTACTTTCCGTTCCATTCTGTTGAAAAATAGGGTGTTATTTTCACATTTACCTTATGAAATTTCAGTTTGCAGAAACGTGCAAAATCAAGAAATAAAATTTCGTTGTAACTGAAATTCAATTTATAGAATTTAACTTCTATTTTTATTTTAACTAATAAATATTAAGAAAATAAAAGTACAGTCATGGGAAAAAAGTAAACACCTTCTACTAACTCTACAACAAATTAATGTAAGAGAAAGTTACTGTCATCAAGCGCCTACAAATAAAGGAGCGGACCATCTAAATATCAGAATTAACCCAAACGTTGTTTTTGCAAAAGCATTACCCAAGTTTGACAACATAAATAATTTCTACACCCATCAGTTAATCTAAATAAAAAAAAAATCATGAAATTCCGACGACTAGTTTCAGATAATGAATTATTTTAAAATGAGCATATTTTAGGAGCTGTATCGAAATTGAAGTTCGGTACTCGATTATTGTAATGCTGCATAATTACTATAGCACTTTTATTAATGTATTAATTCTTGCCAATATGACCATTTTACTCGTTTAATATGTTTTGACTGTTGCCAGCCCAAATGTTTAAAAAGTCCTTCCGGCCAGTGCCGGGTAGTAGAGATAGCTTTCATATTCCTTATTTAAAAAAAAGCCAACTTATATTATTCAAACACACAAAGCTCAATTTAGTGGAAACCGAATATAGGAGATTCAATACTAATTTTTATCAATACTAAATCATTATGAATAAGAATTTCGCGAAATTAGTCAGCTTTATCCAAGTTGCTTTTATTTAAAGTAACTTATATTCGGCTGCCAAATTCGGCGATTTCTTAACCCCTTGAGGGGCGGTGGGATAAAATATATCCCGCCTAATTTAAACAAGATTCTCACCAGAAACATTTAACTAAATTTTATATTTTTAACTTTGGAAAAAAATCGTTAAATATTTGCTTTTCCATATTTAAAAATAAAATTTTTCGAATATTCCGGTGAGAATTCAATATTTAGAGACATTTTTGCTTGCCCCTCAAGGGGTTAAAGTGCCTGCCATTTTAAGACAACATGGGGGATGAGGCTAACCAGTGAACTTGGTCGATACCTTAGTAATTGCTGTGCACATGCTCACTCACATCGGAATCGGTTGATATATACGAGTTCTGTCGCAGGCAAAAAATCAGATTTTTCAAAATGTCACCCACATTAGAAATTGAAACTGCTATATATAAGCCATTTTTTAAGATAAAGACAAACAAAAAATGCTCCTGAATCCTTATATCAAGGTCAAATACTTAAGAAAGAAACCCTTTTCACTTTCTAATTTTTTTGTACCTCACTTTAAATATAATTTTTTTTTTCAATTTAATGGCCGCCATTTTGGAACAGGATGGCTGATGAAGCTGGCCAGCGAACTTGGTCGAGATATTGATGCATACTATCCGCATGCCTTTTTACATCGAAATAGGCGAATACGTGTGTTATCGCGTGACAAATACAAGATCGTTTCAAAGTGTTAGCCATGCTAGAAATTCAAAGTGCTATAATTCAACATTTTTTAAGATATAAACAAAAGAACAAATTTTCAGAAACAAAAACTGCTCCAAAATCTTTGTATCAAGGCCAAACACATAAAAAAAATCTTTTTCATTTTCCAATTTTTTAATACATTAAATTATTTTTTTAAAAATGGCAACACTTTTGAAACAAGATGGCGAATGAAACTGGCCAACGAACTCGGTCGAGACCTTGGTATGTACTATGTACAGAACAAGTTACATCCAAATCGGTTCATAAATACGCCTGTTATCTCGTGATAAAAATCAGGTCGTTTTAAAATGTCAGCCACCATAGAAATTCAAAATGCTATAACTCAGCCATTTTTTTAGATATAGACGAAACAAAACCTGTTCCGGAATCTTTGTATTAAGGTCAAACACATACGAAAAAATCTTTTTCATTTTCTAATTTTTTGGTATCTCATTTTAAATTTTAAATTTTTAAATTTTATTTAAATGGCCGCCATTTTGAAACAAGATGGCGGATGAAGCTGGCCAACGAACTCGGTCGAGATATTTGTATGTACTATGTGCGCATCAATGTACATCCAAATAAGTTCATAAATACGCCTTTTATCACGTGACAAATATCAGAACGTTTCAAAATGTCAGCCACTCTAGAATTTCAAAATGCTATAACTCTGTCATTTTTTAAGATAGAGACGAAACAAAAACTGCTCCCGAATTTTTTTATCAAGATCAAACACATAAAAAAAAATATTTTTTTCAATTTTCAGTTTTTTGGTACCACATTTCAAATTTAAATTTTTCTTAAAAATTTAAATGGCCGCCATTTTTAAACAAGATGGCGGATGAAGCTGGCCAACGAACTCGGTCAAGATATTGGTATGTACTATGTATAAACGAAGTTACATCGAAATCGGTTCATAAATACGCTTTTTATCGCGTGACAAAATTCAGGACGTTTCAAAATGTCAGCCACGCTGGAAATTGAAAATGCTATAACTCATCCATTTTTTAAGATATAGACGAAACAAAAACTGCTCCGGAGTCTTTGTATAAAGGTCAAATACATAAGAAAAAAATATGTTTCCATTTTCAATTTTTTGGTACCACATTTGAAATTTTAAGTTTTTCTTTTTTTTATTATTAAATGGCCGCCATTTTGAAGCAAAATGGCGGATGAAGCTGGCCAACGAACTCGGTCGATACATTGGTATGTACTATGTACACACCGAATTACATCCAAAACGGTTCATAAATACGAGAGTTAAATTTTGACAAATGTCATATCTATATGTATATATATAAATTTTGAACGGAGGGTGGTTTCGGGGTTTCGGGGTCTGGGGTTCATGATCGATGAAAATATACGAACATTTTTTGAAATCGCTTTCCTCCGAACGGCTGCAATAGGTAGCTTTTTGTAATGAAAGCTACCTAATAATGTTCATTTTTTTTCTCCAAATTATGCTTTTCTGACAATCATAGGCGGTCTTCTAAATAATCATTTTGACTTTAATTAAGGATAATTCGAAATCTACTTGGAAGAAAAATTTGAAATTGAAAATTTGTATAATGCAGGATATAAAAAATATAATCTATCAAAATAACTTATAAGTTGAAATTAATACATTTTTTCGAATATTTATTTCACAATCCATAATTTATATCATAAAGTTTTCAAAATTTCAAGTTCAATGTATTTATGCTTGAGTTTTTTACTAAAATAACCTCACAAAAAAATCACATTAGGATTATAATTATAGGAGATGTTAATAAAAACATGAAATGTAATTTAACATTAGAAG
This sequence comes from Maratus speciosus, assembly GCA_963932465.1. Taxonomy (NCBI): domain Eukaryota; kingdom Metazoa; phylum Arthropoda; class Arachnida; order Araneae; family Salticidae; genus Maratus; species Maratus speciosus. The sequence continues at coordinate 371,766,952 of OZ010788.1, read as the reverse complement.
CTCAAAACTTTGAATGTTTATTATTTAAAAACTTATCATCCTAACGACTATACATTACATTTCTATGCATAGTTTGAACGGAAGATTTAAAATATAGTGTGAAAATAAGGTGTTGCCATTGAAGAATTGAATGTTTGTTCTGGTTTTGATTTTTAGATGGCCCCTTAAGAACATGGCCCCACCAGTGGCCGAGAGGTTCTGCTCTCGAAGCTGGTAGACGGGAGTTGCTGGGTTCGATCCCAATCACGCCCGTCGGCCTAATCGTTCGGAGTTTTCGTGGTTTTCTTCGAACCATGGTTCTCCAAGCGTTAATACGGGTTAGGTTCCCTTAGAAAGACCTCCACGGAAGGCACCCCCCCCCCTTTTGGGGCCCATATCCCACGTGTTGATAATTGGCCGACATAAATACAACCAACAAACTAACCTTAAGAACATTTATATACAAACTTTAAAGTATATTTTTTTCCAATCGTTTGGTACCAGTAACCTACTTCTATTATAATTCGTTGGAGAGTAGGGGATGATTACCTTTTTATTTCACGAAACGTTAAATAAAATATATTATAATCATTAAATTACTTTCTTTAAAATTGTAGGACTGAAGATTCATTTTTAAATTTTAATTTTTAGATATCAGTAAATCGCTAACGAATGCATACGTTATAATTAACATGAATTATTTGTTAAAAATAATTTAATAATATTCTTCTTCTTCAGGATTTTCCACTGAACAGTAGGTTCCGTCGACCAACAAAAATAGTTTTTAGAGATCCTTTCAAACTCTCTCTGACCAGAGTGATATCCTGTGTATTTAACCTATTTTACGATTTAACCTATATATGTTCAGTATCTCTCGTATAGAAATTTGCAAAGTCATCCTCGGTCTGTCACTCCTACGTTTGCCGTCCGGATACCATTCAAAGATAATTTTAGCAAGACATTCCTGTTTCATTCTGCGGATATGACCATACCATCTAAGCTTGTTTTAATCGACTTTATTAACAACATTTTGTCTGACTTGAATTAATTCACGCATTCTTGAGTTTTTTTATTTTTCCAGCTTTCACTTTCTCATTGGTCTTCGCCAGAAGTCATTTCATTAGTGAGGAGCTTTTTTTTTAGCTGGAGATTTAATATCCATGTCTCTGCACCATGCAGCAAAATGCTTTGCACAATAGCATTATCAATTAATCTCTTAGTTTTAGGTAGAATGTTACTACCCCACAGAACAAAATGCAACATTTCTATTGCTTTTCTGCCTTCACCAATTCTGCTTTCAACATCTCTATGGCTTGGTCCATCTTCATGTATAATATATCCAAGGTATTTGATTTCCTCTATAGTTTTTATTTTAGTCACATTCAATCAACTGTCAGTTTTCTGACATGTAGTTAAATGTTCTGTTTTTCTCAAAATGTTTTACTCATATTTATTTTTAATCCCCATTCTTTATAAGTGTCCTTTAATTTACGAAGCATGCATGTGGCATCTTCTTCATCTTCTACAATGATGACTTAATCATCCGCAATCAATAAATGTTGGATATATTTATCGTCATTCTGTTTCAGATACATTTTATGAAATTTCTTTGTCCATTCCCTGATGCAGATATCAATGTATATTTTAAATCACGTTGGCGAAAAACAACAGCCTTGCAAAAGGCCTTTACTAGTTATGAAAGTTTCAGGCAATTTATATCCAAGTTTAACTCTACAGCTGTTACCATAGTATATTGTTTTAACGGTATTGATACATTTTACATTATTATTAGCTATTTTTAATACTTTCCAAAGCAAATTTCGCGGTACACTGTCATAATGTTTTTTTCAAAATCCACAAATGTAATTTTTGTAGCTTTTCCCTTATCTGTATGTTTTTCCAGAATGTCTTTCAGAGAAAAAATGTGGTCAGCACAAGGTCTACCTGCTCACAAAACCACTTTATTCTTCAATTCCTACATATTCTTCTTCCAGTCTATTTCTTAAAATTCTTCCGAATATTTTTATTATTGTGCTAGTAACACATATTCCTCCATACTTGCTACATAGTTTGTTATCCCCTTTCTCATAAATAAGTATTAAATACCCCTCTTTTAGTTCTTGCGGTATTGGGTGTCCTGCCTAGATCCTAAGTACAGTTGGGTTAATATCTTTACAATACCTTTTCCACCTTATTATAGTAGTTCAGGATTTACTCCACCAGGTCCAGGTGATCTACCATTTTCCCTCACTCTAAGTGCTTTTTCGATCTTTGTGCTAATGATTTGAAATCGGAAATTTAGGTGTTTGTCAACTTAAAATCGTTTCTATTCTCCGTTAGAATTTCTCCAAATATGTCCTCCAAGCATCAATCCTAATCATTTCAAGTTTCGTTTTATGATGAGTATCAGATCTCACTTCTTTCAAAATCTTCCAAACTTTAGTGGATTGACTTAATTGAATTAAGACATGAATATGTACAACAAAGTCAAACATAAGAAATACATTCGAGTCATTCCAAGTCAGTTCAGGCAATCATGTAACCCACCATCACAGATTTTCATGAAACTGCGCGTGTTTGTTCTTATTATTAAGATATGAATACCAGTATTTTTTTTTTTTTTTTTTTTTTTTTTTTTTTTTTTTTTTTTTTTAACTCTTGGTAAAATAGTTTCTGAGAAAAAAATTATCAAAATTTGGAAAAACTGTCGTCAGTTGACATTCTTTACTGCTCAGTTTTCAAATGTAGCATGTCATTAATATAGTCATATTTCAATATGTAATCTACAAATGATCTTCAAATAATTTATGTATGATAAATAAAGTATGCAGAACTTGAAAAAAAAACTGTTACGCTTATAAAATTTTAAACGTGTCTAAAAAAATTTTTTAACTTTGAAATCGTGAATTTTTTATGAAAAATAATGTATTAAAAAAAAAAAAAGCATTATAAAAAAATGCGGAGTTTTTATTAAATTTATTTTTTACGGAGGATATGCTTGAAGGTGTCTTTTACCTGATTATGAAATGAAAATAGTGGGATCTGGGGTGTTTTTAGTAGTATTGCTTATTTTAAAATATTTTGAAGGGGATTGCAAATCAAATCAAGCAGAGTTATTGCATGTCATTTAATCTACTCTCACAGATTTCAGTGAAACTGAGTATGTCTTTAGCAGATTGTAAGACATAACTAACATTAATTTTCTTGATCCTGTGTAAAAAATCTTTTAAGAAAAAAAATACAGAAATTTTGTAAATTTTTCTAAATTTTTTTTAATGATTGTCCTATATTCAAACTGTGCATTAACAAAAGTCATTTCAATATGAAATCACTAAATATGTTTAAAATAATTTATACGTGACAAATAATGTATGCAGATTATTATTTTTGTTTTTTTGTTACGTTTAAAACACTGTGTCTATAATCTTGTTAATTTTTAAAATCAAGAATTTTGTTAGAAATAATGTGATAATCAAAAATTTACTATTAACCGAAGGCTGTGTGCTATTACTTCTTTTTAACTGTACGTGAAAATATTTTTTAAATGGTTATAAAATAAAAATAGTGGAAATTTGAGTGCTAGTAACAAAATTAAGATTGAATAGAACTTTTAATCATAGATATTGAAGCCTTTTCATGCTAAGATATATAATGAGTAATATATAGTGTAATACTGCTCTCGTCTAAATATACTATATACAATAATAAAAAAAAAACATTATTTATAACAATAAAAATTTAATTAAATAGTATTTAAAAGGTTACTTTTTAGTACTCTTAGCATAGCTGCCAACTTTTATGCTATTTTTCCTACCACTAAAATTTTATAGTAAATATTGCCTTATTTAATCGTCGAAATCTCGCAATAAACAAGGCGAAAATCTCTACTAAATTTTAGAGGTAGCAAAAACGCGTAAAAGTTGGCAGCTTTGTTCTTAGTAAAAATAATAAATGTATGAACGTTCACTTTCTAAACATGTTAAATCAAATTGTTTATGGGCAGAAAGTATTTTTTTTTCCTTCAAACTAATACATCTTTCCTTCTTTTTTTTTTGTAGTTGTAGGAATGGCTGACACAAGAAATCACTTGAGATGAAGATATATGCAATGCATCTTCTTTCTTTTTGGGGGGTCAGTAAAATATTTTTGCAGGATCTTATGGATGCACAACTTTTACTTATTTTTACCATTCTTGATCTTTTGAAATTAACCCCCCCCCCCCTGTTAAAGGGATTGTCATGTGAACATGTGACATACGAATTAGTCTTTCTTTCATAAATATCAGTAAAATATGATTGTTAACCCTTAAAATAAAATAAAAACACCATTCCTTAGAGACAAAGTCTGTTTCTCTGTAGTTGCAAAGGATTTTATTGTATTTATTTTTACATATCTTGTATAGTTACTTTTATGAGACATAGTCCCAGCCCCTACCGAATAGATTGCTCAACAGCCGATTTAAAATCGCTAATTTTGGAAAATACTTTAAATTGTCCTAATAATAAATAAGCTACATTTAAAATTCTTAATATCAATTTGTTATCTTAAGACGATAAAAATAAGTGAACAGCATAATTAATTTAAAAATCAGATTTTAAATCAAAATACAACAAATGATCGTTTTATATGTGGTTGTTGGTCGAGTTAATCAAAAGAAATAGAAAAAAAATCAGTGGACTTAACATGCCAACTGCAATGACGCTTCTAACAAAACTAATTAATTCATGACCATTTGCCTCAAAAACCGAAAGATCAATAAAAATAAAATCAGCTGTAGCGGGAATGTGAATTACTGAGCTGTTGTTGAGATAGGAATGTCTTTGTGAAATTTTAACCTGTACTTCAATAAAATATAAACTTGTACGCTTTTTTTCATTCATTCAAAATAATACTATTATAAAAAAATTTTTGTTAGCAGATGTTAAATTCACTTTACACACTTTTAGATAAATTCTTAATTTTTAGATTTCCTTTATAACTTTTATATATATTCTTAATTTTTAGATCTTATTGACATAATATCATAATGCTTAGCGTATGTATTCTCTATAAGTGTATAAACGTTATATATGCTTTATTAAATATAAATAATTTGTTTGGGATCATGGATATATATATATATATATATATATACAGCTTCCCCTTTTTAATTGAACAGCTTACGAAAGATCGGGCAGCAGTTGTCAAACTTCACGATGCAGTTCCATTAATAACGCCGATGTAGAAATATTTATCGACACTAGTAATCATTTGATTACATCAAAAAGGAAAAATCAAATGGGTAAAATCTTTAGAGTAAAATCTTTGATTGAAAAATCTTTAGAACGAACTTCACTTTCTCAGACACACAGCCAGGGGGCAGTTAACAATTCAAAAAACTCAGCAAATCTGCTGGAGAATCGTGCGTAACTGCTTTTTACTCTCCAAGTTTAGGAATAAATTTTTGACGTAGTACGCGCTCTAAACCAATTAAGATGCCAAAAGATTACGTCATCCAAAGAGTACTGACAAAGTGGGTGGAGCAAAAAGGAGAATAAGGCAAAAAGGAACCCAGGAATAAAACGCGGGAAGAAGGTAAAACTCGGCTGGAATAAAAATATAAATGTCTACCAAAGAACATTCTAAAATGCGAAAAGATTGGAAATGGAACGCTCAATTTAAGAATACCAAAAGCGTAATAATTAAGTGAATTTGTCAAGTGAGACATTAAATCAAAGGGAATTTAACATAATGAATGATAAAGATAATTTAAGAATAAGAATTTAGTGAATATAGATAAGTAATTTAGAATAGAACCGGGAAAATCGCGGAGATAGATCCAATAACGTAACATATATATAGAGGAGACTAGGGATGGTTGACCATACAGGAGGCTTGACCCACTCATCAGTTTTCATATTTAAAGAAATTTCAGAGTTTTATCAATAGGTGTCAAAAAAATCTACTGTGATGCTCGAATCATTCTCTATTTTATACAGATAATCGAAATAGATGTGTTAAAAATTGATTGTGAGGCGTTTTCAACCTAAATGTTGTGTTTTTTAGAAACATTTTGTAAGCTTTTTTCAGATAAAATATATCATAGAAATTTAAGTAAGTAGGTTTTAAGCAGCAATGCAGAAATATTGAGCTTTCATTTCAGGCATAAAGATTATACAGTAAGTTAGGCTTAACATAGCAATGTGCTATTCTTTAGATAAGGGCTATGTGGGGAAGCTAGACCAAGTCAATGCGAGGGAGGTTTGACCAGATGTTCAAGGCTCCCTTAACACATTCACGACGGGAAACTAGAATCCCCGATTTGATTCAAAACTCATCATTGACTAAGGACGTGGATTCTACCTTACAGAAAATGCATTTATATCATGTTGTCCGCATTTTGTTTTAGATTGTAAGACATTTTATATTAAATTCGTACATTGAAAGATATTTACAGATATATAAACTTGGGAAACCTATCTAGAACATAAATTTGCAAAATACTTTCAGAATAGAGGGGAGGGGCTTCTATTGTTTTAAAATTCATATTTGATAAACATTGCCCTTCGGCAATGCGTTAATTAAGGAGTTTTGGAAATCTTTTTATTGTACATTGTGCATAATGAAATATTAATGGTTATGTATAAAGATGAATGTAAATTTATTCTGCAAAGCTACAGTAAAATGGGGTGATGGAAAAGAAAACGTTTAAAACTGATTAAAGAATGACGTGAAAAAATGAAAAATGCTAAAATGCCCACTGCGAAAAAAAAATATATAAATGGGAAAGTTGATCGCAACTTTTTTCAATTTAAATATTACTTACAATAGATAAATAAAAACAGTGGAAAAGACTAGAAAGTATGAAAGCAGCAGTCTTGGTCGTTTCAGGGGCAGAGGTATGTTCACCAAACAATTTAATTTTAATTCCCAAATGTCACAACGGCACCAGAATTTTGCTAAAATCTTTTTTATTTAATATGCATGTGGAATATAGCGTTTTTCTCAAATTTCCAAATAAATTTGTTCGTATATTCCAGTACCTGTCATTTATTTCAACATTTTAGAACTGAAGGTACTTTGCCTCTAAAAGTCTTAAAATATGTTAATGATAAGTTAAGTACTCATGAGGCTGCAAAAGAATATAGCATTGATCGGAAAACTTTATGAAGGTAAGCAGACAAATTTTGACATGATGAATAGAGTGAGATGAAGTCAAACTATGTGACAACTAGAGTTGTCAGGTCGAATGTCACAAAAAGTAGAACAAGGAGACAAAAGAAAAAGGGGAAATGGCTAGTAAATCCGGACATTGTAATGCATGAAACCCTATGAAAACGGAACGTGTCTCTAGCGGAATACTGTCTTAAATGTTAAAATTTCATTTTCCCTCCTATACAATTATACCTGCTCAGACAAAATCCTGTCCTCTGACATGCGAGTGCGCTAAAACAGGCTTGTATAAGTATCATTTTTTCAAAAATATGTTTTTATAATAATTAAAGCATGTAGCATAAAGTTATTTTGCTTTTTTTTTTAACTGATTTTATTTCTCGTCACAAATATTTCAATATAAACCAAAGTGGGTCAAGCCTCCCATATAATGGGTCAACCCTCCCATATGTCGGAAGCCTTGACCCATTATTTTCTCATGATTCAAATCAATGATTTTTCAGATTTCTTATATTTATCACTTATGTAGTTATTCATTTTGATAACTGATTGTATAACGAATAAAATGATATATAAAACTTTATTCAACGTTCAATATTTATAAAATAAAAAATCTTTTTTCTGAAAAGTGGGTCAACCCTCCCTAGTAATATCCCTCAACGTAGTAATAATCTTTTCTTTTTACAGTGTATCTAAAACAAAACCCTTGTTCAAAGTTTAAACTTCGTATTGTTCTTATGCCCGCTTCGAAAGTAGGTCACAATTTTGAAACTCCACCTTGGCCCCTGCTGCGTTTTTCCTGATAGTTTTTAATTAACTTTTAAAGACATGGCAGACGTATTGAGAAATCCACTCAATGCAAACTAGTCGCGAATCCCATAGTATGTATGTGATTAAACTAAAAAAAAAAAAAAAAAAAAAAAAAAAAAAACTAAACCTGTGTCTGCACGATCCATGAAGGATCAGGGCCTACAGTGCCCAACTCTGTTTACTTTACCCTGGACCCCTAGGTACTATTCAACATGTGCCACGGACAGGTGGTCAGCCTAACATGAGACCCTCACTGTTTAGTTCCCAAACAAGCTTGATACTCATTTTATCAACCCTCAAGTGATAAAAGGAACCTTGCCCAGCCGGGAGCAGAACTCACGACCTGTAGTGTGGCAGACAGGCGTGGTGACCACTACGCTATTGGGCTTATTTATGTGATTAATTCTAATTAAATTAGTCTTTTTTTTAACTGTTTGACGTTTATTGCTTCTATACTGTTAATTGGCGTTAGACTGCACAAATATATCGTTAAACGTTGTTATCTGGGCTTTAATAGCCGATGGTACATCCTCCCCTCTCATTACGTATGTCCAAACAGTTCGTGTCTTTATGGCTTAATATATCTGCTAATTACCAACGATTTTTTTCGAAAATCATTATCAATAATGCTTTTATACTTCTGCTACGGATAGGTACCTCTAGCGCTCCTCAACATCTTTTCTGAATGATTACAAATTGAAATTTGTGTGTAAGGAAAAATGCACTTTTCTCAAAAACTGTGTAACATAGCTATATTCTTCCTGCAAGGTTTAAATTAACGTCTATTTCCTCTAATTTTTTTCATAATTTTAGTTTCAGTAGACTCAGAAATAGAGGAAGAAGGGCATATTTTTGCACTACATTTCCGACAATATATCCTAATATAATACCTAATATATAATACCTAAAATTTAAAAAATATATATGTATTAGTGATTTCAGCTTTACAAAAGATTTCACATGACACCTCACACGATATGCAAAGAAAATATTTTTTTTCCAAGTAACTTAATTTAAATCTTATATTAACTGAAATATATTTGTGAATGTTTAATAATCTGTAAGTATGTGCGTCAGTAACCTTTATTACTTCCCCAATTTGAACTTTACATGTTCCATAGTTTGCGGGTAATTGGCTGTGACAGACAGACACAGGCGTAATTTTTTAATGTTTCCGTTTTATTTCTTAAGTACGGAACCTGAAAAATCAATTTTGTCATTTCTACAGGATGAAACCAAATAAAAAGACCAAATTATACCTCGAAACTAATGCACTTCGAAATAAATAAATAAAAATTACTCCATTATTTGCTAAGTAATGAATTATTATTCAAACATTAAAATGTTTATTTGTTTTTAACGCACGTGAGTTTTATATCTCCTTTCTTCTAACCTTCCTGAAGTTACTTTGCTCAATTATGTAACATGTAAAATGAACGTATAAAATTTCACATTTTATTACTTTGTTATTGACATAGAAAAATGAAGTAAATGGAAATGAAAACATTAAATATGATACATGTAATAAATATTGCTTTTTTCCCCATAAAGAAAAGCTTTTCTGATGTACGCTTAAAGATGAAAAATGCAAAAAATGAACATTTCTCTAATAGAGTCAATGCAGGCTAATTTTCGATGCATTTAGACGAGTCTTGCATTAAGATATAAATAAATACAAAATGCTTTTAGAATAGAAGATGCGTTCATAATTTCGTCATAAGTCGTAAGTTTTGTATTTTTTTGTGTTAAATCAAGAAAAAATATCTCCATTCTGTAAAAGAAAACCATGAATAATGACGTTAAACATAAAGAGAATATTCAGTGCATTTTATTAAAAACAAACAACATTAATAAAAATGTCACAAAAAGTAAAAGACAGTTTATGTTAAAAGTAAGTATTGAACGGACATTATAAAGTATTATCATTAAAAAAACACCTACATAATAGAACATTAAGATTATAGCTAATGCATTTTATTTAAAGGTATCAGTCTTTATAGTTTCAATTAAGGGCTGAATTTAGAATCATATAATTCTAAACTTATTTTTATACTTTTATTTGAAAATAATGTACGAAATTGCGGTAATACGGAATGTTTCGAGAAATGAGAAAATAATAACTTTTTACTTTTTAACGTTTTCATTGTTTTGATATTTAATTTAGAACGCATTTCACAAAATAAATTTCACCACATACCATATAAAGCACATACCATCTGTTGGTTCTTTTTTTTTATTATAAAAGAAAACGCATTTGTTATGAGTGGAATTTCGAAATTGTTTATTAAACATGGAAGGTAGGTCTATGCCATTTATGCATGGAATACATATCGCACATATGGCTACCACAGCTCCGCTTGCATGTCATCATCCGAATATCAAAATTTTCGATGACTTTCCCCAGAATTAGCTGATACATGGCCAAAATTCCTAATATCCACTAGATTGCGTTACTAACTAAGAGTAGTGCGTTTTATCACGTCTCCTTTAATCATTCGTTTCGGATATGTTTCTAAATTAAGGATTCACTTTGGTGAATAATAGTCTCAAATAATCAGAGCTAATTTTGTACCTACTTATTAAAAAAATATTAGCATTTTAATTTTGATACGACGATCATAAACCAAAATAGCGATATAAGACAATTTAGCTCTATTAATCCGGGTCATGTTGTACAAGTGGATCAACATTGCTAATCAATTGGCAACAACACCAATTATCATTCTCACCAATTATTATTATCATTTATCAACAATTATTATGTCTATCTTCAGGAAGTCAGGTATTTTTCATTTCCATTGGGATATTTTTCAGATATTGTGATTTTATGTCATCGTATGCCACTAATAGGCACGGTTAAATTAATACCTTAAAATCGAATAATGTAACTCCCAGCCAATCACCAGTTTAAAGTAATCATTCGGGACCCTCCGGTGTCAATCGCCTAAAAGATAAATCACCATTATGAATAAGCGATTTCGATATTACAAAGGTGGTGAGGCCTTTTAGAAAGGTAAAACCCACGAAATATAAAACACAAAAGAAGAGTTAACGAACGTCCGCGATACTAACTGACACAACGATTATACACGCACTGAAGAAATAGAAAAAAAAAAGCAAAAGGGAAGAACAATAAATTGTAGAAAACTGTATGCAAAAGCCTCCAAAAGAAAAAAAACTAAAATGACAACGTAGAAGTAAGCAGGATGTAATTCCATAAATTGAAGTAGAAAAAGCTGGTAAACAGAATTTCCTATGTCTTCGCCGTTTTAAAACATACAAAAATAGTAAATAAGAATAAAAGTGGATTTAATGTACCAGTTCCAAACTTTGGGTACGCGAATCATGCATCACTGGGGACACCATATTATATGTTGCTTTTATTGTGATAAGAAGAAAATTTCGAATAAGACAGTAGTTAGGTTGCCCAAAATATATTTTCTTATCCTTTGTATTTCTTATATACAAAATTAAAATGACATTTCGTAATTTATGCGTTTTTCCATCACCATTATTAATCCGAAAATGATATCAATTTTGAAGACCAGCCCCATCCTGTGATTTGATGTAATTCTAAGATTCATATATAAACTATTATTTAACATTTTTCAAATTTTCTCACACGTGGTTATGTTTTAAGGTGTACTAGTTCTATAAACTTAAAAAAATAATAATAATAAAAGAGAGATTGAAACAAAATGGGCCAGCAAGTCCCGTCTCTATTATACATCAACTCCCATCATAACATACGGCATTATTTTTTCATAAATTGAGAAATAAATATAATTACTAAATCAGCCCTCATATATTGTAATGAATACATTTCATGCATTACATACATGCCATATACATATTTATATGATATATGCATTCACACACATATATATATATATATATATATATAATGACGCCTATACAATGACACTGGATTTCTGGTTAAACTACCAGGGCTGCCACAGGCAACTGTTTTTCTATTCTATTCGCACTACTATAATAAAAAAAAAGTGTATAAAAAAGTGCGTAAAAAATAGTATAGTTATCTTCCAAATGTTTTCGAGCAGTATGCCTATGATTTATGTTGTAAGATTGTGGTGTGAGGTAGAATTAAAAAAATAATAATAATCACCTGTGGCAGTCCTGAACGTAGTGTATCACCGTATAGGTGTCCGTAAAGTGAAAAATATTAATACCATCGATATATATCAAATATAATTTTCTGAATATGTTGAAAATCTAAATAAATGGACCACAATACATAACAGAGTTTTAAGCTTCAAGTTTGAACATATGTAAAGGGGACATACTCAAATACAATGCATTTGTAAACATACACAGCGATCAACACACTAGCAATTACCGATGCTTGCTTGGATGTATTCGCTTAGACAGTTTAGACTAATAAATAAGCATTAAATTATCATTAATGGTAATCTCTCCAAATATTCATATAAAATCATCTCTATTGAGTTTTATTGCCATTTCCTTATGGCGGTATTTTACTATAATTGCATTAAAATCAGGTAATTTGTTAAATGTAATTTTCGTAATTTTCAAATTATTTACACTATAAACATAATTTATTGCATGTAGTAAGAATTTTAATGAATTTAATATTATAAATCATTTCTAAATCTATAATTAAAATTTCGTTTTATTCTCCTTTAAAATGGAAGTCGTCTATACTATGAAAATGCACTAGATCGGATTGATACGCCATGGATATTAAATATATATCTGTGTTGGAGTATTTATGTAAGTATTTTATTTTCAAGCAATGAATCCATTGGCTAGTTTACTAAATAATACAAGTTTATACTAATAAAAGTTTATTGAAAAGAGCAGATTTTAAAAGAAACTTTTCACGTAATACATACTCTAAAAAAAGTTCAACATCAAAAGAAGTATTTGAGAACTCTTTCTTTCGCATTTAGTTATTGAAAGAAGAAACTGCGTAACCTATAAAATGCGGGAAGAGTCTAATCCCAACGTATATTTTATTCACGGAAGTTTACTTTGATGGTTTCTCCTGATCTTGTATATTGCTTTCGACAACAAAATCTTAGAAACTATTTTCTCGATAAATGCGATGATATCAAATAAGAATTCTAGAAAAATAAATTTTTCTTTAAGCTGAAAATAGTATGGTATAATTTTTAAAGAGAATAGTAACTAGCATGCAAATAATCATATTTTGCGATTTCGTTGTATAAATATTATAATTTAAAAATACAAATATGTTACAGAAAATATGTCTACATATACCGGGTGATCCAAAAGTCACAAAATAAATAAAAAATTAATATCTTAAAAATATAAGTACTAGAACGATGCGGTTTCTACGGAAGAGCAAAATTAAACATGAATTTTCATGCAAGAACAGATTAATTCATCACCTGCAGGCTGGGATTCAGTTCTCTTGCCTTTTAGATTTGTTTTATTTGTTTGATTTCGCGGCAAAGTTTACAATACAGCTAGGAATGCATATGCAGATTGAGAGGTTTGTCTTTCTTGAGAATTATCGTTAGTCCTGGTATGACACTGTGCAGAGCATCGGAGAGTTTTGTAGCTGTCTTCAGAATTTTCATTTACTAAAATTAAATCTGTGGCTGCTTGAATTTACAGATGTTAAGAGGTTTCTAATGTTTCTTTCTTTACTGACGGAATGTAATTGCCATAATATAACAGCTATTACAGCTGAAATCCTCTTGAAAATTGAGGAAATTCATATAGTGTCGAACAGCTTCTAATGATTTTCTCACAAATGACGGCGGTCACCTTAAGCATTTGTATTCCTAGCTATATGTTAAACTTTTTTCATTAGTGATGTAACGAAATAGATCTAATCAATAAGAGAACTGATGCACAAGTTTTCGGTTGTAAGTATTCTTATAATATTTGATTTCGTTATATATTTAAAAAATTCGTAGTCATTCATTGTATTTTGTAAAAACCGCATCATGCTATTGGGTATACATTGGAATTATTTTCTCATTTATTTGGAATTTTTAGATCACCCGGTAACTATCTATCAATCTATCTATTTATCTATGTATATATTCTAAGTACTCCCTCTTTCTTATAGAAATAGTCATAATGCTTTCCTTTATAAAAATTGAAATTTAGTATGTAGAATGTGTAAGAAATGTTCCAGAGTACTCTACTGTTTTCTTAGATTTTTCAATAGTAATATAAAACACTATCGTTTGCTTTAATCTCTCAAAGATGTAGACATGTAAAGACAAAAAATATAGTTATTTTTGCTATGCTTTAAACATATTTTGAAAAATATTAATACATTACTGGTTCATAGACAAGCTTCTATTATACACGATCTAATTTCTATACGATCTAATTTTACATCTGAGTGAAAAGGTGTCCAGAAAATAATTCAAACGAAAAACCTGTGGCTTAAGCTGACAATACTCTGCCAACTGGGTTATCCTGGACAAATCTGAATGACGCATTTAACCCAGATAAATTGTATTAGATGTATAAATTGTGCCTACTAGATTTGCCCAGGATAGCTTTTGTAGAGAATTGACACATTAAGATCCCTGGTCCCTGGTTCTCTGGTAGGGGTAATTCAAAACTGCTCGCATCTGTTTTGATGTGTTTTACTGAACTAACATTACACTAAGAGAATTCCGGTAGTAAGATGTGACTCTGTTGCAGCCGGTAATTAAGACGGAATTCACAAAAAGCCTGGAACCATCATGTCTTAGTCTTAACCACACCCATACCTATCATAAAACTTAATTAAACCCACGTTTTGGGCATTTTCTTATAATGTTAATATGCTTACTAGCAGTGCATCTCATAGGTTTAATTTTAAAAGGTTACAATGCAAAATAAATATATTATTATAACATGTTTTATCATAGTTTGTTTACCAATACTGGAAACTATAAAAAAGTGGATGAAAATAAGATCTTCAGCATCAGAATATAGAAGAGTAATGAAGACGATGTGCGTTTTTAAAAATTTATCTCTTTCATATATGTCACATATGTCATATGTTTACATATGTCATAATTTATGTCATATATGTCTTATATCCTTCTTAATAGGGATCTTAATACTCTTAAATATTAAACACTTGTAAGAAAATCATACAATTTTATCGATTACGAATTTCAATATTTAAAAAAGATTAAAAATAATTTAATACATTAAAAATAACGGGCATATTTAAAAAATCTTAAATCATCGGCATACAACTTCTACGTTTCTATGATTAAAATTGTATTTTAATCATTATACTATTAGGTAACGAAGTAATCGCTCTTTTAAGTGGTATGTACCTTTTAAAGTGACATTTTACATTTAAAGCTGAATCTAATGTATATTGCAATAATTTGACATGTAACTAGCTTTTTGATGTACAATTCTAAACACACTGTAAAATACATATTTCTTAACCGTCAGTGTTCAAAAAAGGAGTCTAGACAATAAAAAAATATTTAAAAATTTAATTCAAAATTTAATGCTTTTTTAATAAGAAAATTCATCATATGTCTTGGAAGCAGAATTTCTAATAATTGGTGTTTGACAATTAGCCAAATTTAAGGATTGATCAGAGATATAATATGTGTTTAAAATGACCTAGGAAGGGAAAAAATAATCATTAACTCTTCTGAAAAATAATCATAGAAAAATTCTCAAATCTGAAATATCTCCTAATAAAAATAATCATAATTTTATATGTATTATTGATGAAAATAATAGTAGATCATTATGTTCATCTATAAATTTTGTACATTATGCCAAAATTTCATAAAGTTCTATCTAGCCATTCCATATAAATCATGTTCGCGAATTCAAATTTACCTCTCTCGGATAATTGACCTTATAGATAAAACTACCCCTTGCTCATATAAAAAGAATTCAGACTGTTTTGGGATTAACTTCCCTTCAGAAGCGAATTATTTTGCATGAGGATTCCTTTGAAATGTTCCTAAATAATCAAAATTTAATGTACACTATTAAGTTTGCTCATGGGAGAACATGTAATTTCGCGATCGTAAAGTATCAGTGAAATGGCCCTTAATTACAAAAAATAAAATAAAATAAATTCCAGTTTCGTCGCTAACCAATATACCCCAAACGAAAACTTGCAATTATTTCCTAAATCGTTTCTAGGCGATAGAAACGTGCATATGTGCCAATAGCAATACATATAAAACAAATGATATTCAGGAAAATGAGTTCTTTAAAACTTTTATTCGTTCGAACAATATGATACTTATTTAAACTCAGATAAATGGTGTATTTCTTATTTTAAATTTTTTATTTTTCGCTTTATTTATTTATTTATTTTATTATTTCATTTTAAACAAATACAATAGTTACAAATTTTAAATTTTACTTAAAGTTTTTTAAATCGTATTAATAGACAATGGGAAATGAGCATTGTGAATTATTATATATTAAATAATAGGTATCAAAATTTACATAATTTTGAATTACTAGGGGGCTCAGCCCCCTACGAGCTACGCTCGCCAACGCTCCGTTCAGATACCGTATTTTCTAAAAGCACGCTAATTTCATTGGCTTTAAAAAGATTTTGAAAGATTGAATTCTAATTTAAAAAGCAATGGCGATCTCCCTATAAATGGGTTTCTATCATCTAAAAATCAGCAGCTGTTAAAAGATACAATGGCTGTTTTCGTCTTTGATTAAATAGAATCAATTAAACATTTCAAAATACGCTAATATAATAAGCAAATCTGCATCAAAATGCAAATATATTTTACAAATACCAATGCCTTCTTTTGACGGAAACGACACAGAAGGTTAACGAATCTTAACTGAACCCTTTAAGCAATTTCTTTATTTTCTGCTTCACAGACTTTTCTCTTTCAAATCATATTACTTTCTTCTGTCTTCTATAGAAAAGAGTATTGTAATCTAAATTTTTTTCGACTTCCGGTTTTCAACGAATTTACATGTTTTAGGGGTCAGAGATCCCAAAAACATGTTTATAGAAAATGTGTGTCTGTCCGTGTGTCCGTCTGTCTGTCGCCATTGTACCATCCAAAAGTGTATGAAGTTATGCATAGAATTGAACCAAATTTTTAGTTTTAGTTTTTGGCTATGGCAAGCAGATCCTCCCTGAATTTGGAAAAAATTCACCGGTAGGGGGCGCTCTAATAGCTATTTTTGTGCGATTTTGAATATTGTACCATCCAAAAGTATATGAAGTTATGCATAGAATTGAACCAAATTTTTATTTTAAGTTTTTGGATATAGCAGGTAGGTCCTCCTTGAATTTGGAAAAAAGTCGCCGGTAGGGGGCGCTGTAACAGCGTTTTTTGTGCGATTTTGAATATTGTACCATCCAAAAGTGTATGAAGTTACGCATAGAATTGAACCAAATTTTTATTTTAAGTTTCTGACTTTGGCAAGCATATCCTCCCTGAATTTGGAAAACATTTGCCGGTAGGGGGTGCTGTAACAGCGATTTTTGAGCGATTTTGAATATTGTACCATCCAACAGTGTATGAAGTTATGCATAGAATTGAACCAAATTTTTGTTTTAAATTTATGGCTATAACAAGCAGGTCCTCCTGAATTTGGAAAAATTTGTCGCTAGGGGGGCTCTAATAGCGTCTTTGCATATTGTACCATCGAAAAGTGTATGAAGTTATGCATAGAATTGAACCAAATTTTTATTTAAGTTCTTGGCTATGGCAAGCAGGTCCTTCCTTAATTTGGAAAAAAAAATTCGCCGGTATGGGGCGCTTTAATAGCGATTTTTGTGCCATTTTGAATATTTTACCATCGAAAAGTGTATGACGTTATGCATAGAATTGAGCAAATTTTTTTGTGTTTCTTTTTGGTCATGGCATGAAGGTCCTCCCTGAATTTGGAAAAATTCCGCTAGAAGGGGGCACTATAATTACAATGTCTGTACCATTTTCTTTATTGTACAATCGAAAAGTGTATAAAATTTTGCATGCAATTGAACCAAATTTTTTTGCGCATGTTTTTGGCTTTGGCCAACAGGTCCTCCTTGAATTTGGAAATATCGCGCGGCAAAAGGGATCCGTGATAGCGATTTTTGTATACTTTTCTTGATTTTTCGTAGTTTTATTGTCCATCGGCGGCTCGTGCAAAGGTGGGAACTCACTTCCTGCTAAGCCGGCTATTCGCAAACATCTGATAGAAACAGAATAAGGAAAAACTATTAATTTTAACAAATATCATAATATAGATTAACTCGTTTTTAGTTCATTTAATTGAGTGAAGCAGGAATTGAGATGAAAATCAAAGTTGGTATAGTAATGAACTAATAATATTGAAGTATTAACATGTGTAACTAGTTTGTGAAATATTAAGATGTATAAGATAGAAGAAAGTTTTGGCGTTGGGTCATCCAACTAGTTTTTTGTTGATGACACTTCATTTTCAGCTTGTAATCTTTTTTTTTATTATTACATTACTAAATAATCGCTCGAAAGCAGTCTAAACGCGCTCAATAAAATTAATATTAATCTTATTAATATAATCTCAAAATATCAAATGAATGTATCGCGTAATTTTTAAATTTAAAGTGTTTTGGAATATTACTTTTTGTTCATTTTACGTAATAAGTGTAATGTGACGTAAATGTGACGTAATTTCTCATATTTAAGACTTCTAACGCATGTTAATGAATTTATTATTTTACAATATCCTTACAAAGTTCACGTGCAAATATAGTTTTTATGAAGTAATTTTCTATAAGTTCCTGCTTTTCACACGTAATTATTTAATTCTATTTTGAAAGTTTTTTTTCTGTTAATAATAGTCACGTGTAAATAATTTTTTAATTTGAAGCAAATATTATTGTTTTCACTGTTTATACAGTTGGCAACAGTTTAAATTAATATCATTTCCTAAAATAAGTAAAAAATATCTCACGAAATGCTGAAAATTTGAATTTAAAATAGAAATAAAACCTCAAAAAATGAGTCAAATTAAAAACGTGAATGCAGTCTGCACACCAGTAAATTCGAACGTATAAAATGATCTGAAAATGAATTAATTCCCATGTATAGTTTTTGCTACTATAAAACTTTTTTTTAATGGAACGATTTTGTCCAACTTTAGCATTAAATATCTCTTAAAATGATTATTCGATTTGAAAATTGGCTACATCAGCGTATTTATCAAGCATTTCTCTATAATACCGCTGATTTTCATATTTTTGTATGCAGTATTTTTCTTAATATTAACGGAGAAAGACCTCCAGGCACAAAAAATCCAAAACCGGCGGCGGCGGCGGTGACAGCGTAAGTTACTTTTTTATAGAATAGAGACATTTATACATAATAGATATACCTGGTTTAGATTAAATGGCGCCTAAAAGACTTTGTTTTTAGATTAAACAGATAAATATGGCTACATAATGAAAAGAAATTCCAAATATGCGTCATAATTTTTAATACTTTATGAAAAGACTGAACAATCGCAGACAAAAAATAATTTCCATATAACATATGAATTAATCAGAGAAAACAATTAATGTAATTTAGGTACATAAACGCTTCATATTTTGCCTTGTGTAGTATAATAGAGATAGAAAATTCTATTCATCAAAGTCTATGTCCTTCATGTATTTTTTACCATTTACTTTTGGTAGAGTAATATAAAGAAACTAAGAATTCTCTTACTTAAAAGTAATGTAAAATCTACAGGGAGTAATAGAATCAAATCTTTGTAGATTTCTCCTTACGTAACTGTAACTGTAACTAAATTTATGAATATAATTTCATATCCGATGTAAAATGTGTAGCTGTCCACACTTGGAATATAAGAAATGTACCGTTGCATGAAAGTATGGAAGGATTTTTTCCACAGTTTACATATGCGGGATACAGTGTCCTGTTAGCTCAACTTCGATAAACTGTTTGATAACTGTGGCCCTCTTTAGATATGGAATTCACAACTTCGCTTTGAGGTCTGACATTGTAACCCAGTTACGTCTTTTTTTTTTTTTTTTTTTTTTTTTTTTTTACAGTTTCTTGGATGTAATAAATTGTGTCATGGAGTGTCGATTGATTCCAGCATGTTTTACACAGAAGCTTGCTCCTCTTCTGAGTGTGATGCTGAACTGATGCTCACTGTTGATAAACAACCACAGACTTGGTCTCACGTGCACACAGAGAGACTAATCAAAATTACCCAGATGTTCCGGGAGAGTTCAAACAATGAGGAGAAAACATGGGGGGAAGGAAAGAGGACAAATTACAGATTTTTCACCAAATATTTGAAAAACTGGGCGTACTGGACAAATCGTTTATTAAGCTGTTTGAATTTTTCGATATGTGATAGACTTGCCAAAATTCAAGATCGTCAATTGATGAGCATTTCTATATCATTGAGGCTTCGGAAAATTTTAAATTATAATTGTTGGACCAGCGGTAATTACCAATACCGGAACAATTGGTAACACAATTTTTAACATAAGTTTTAATATAGAGCATTCATTATAGAGCTAGGACACATTTGCTACAGGGATCACCATAGAATTAATGAATGATTGCGAGGGAAAAGTCAAAGGTTACAATTGCTGTTGCCAACGCGCTCATTAAAACTTTTCCCCCTATGGTTTGTGTTGTATCTTTACTTTTTTAATAGCCCTCGTATTAAAAGCATAAATTTGCCCACAAGTTGTAGGCAACATCGCGCATATAAATTTTTTTGTTCTTTTCTGTATTTTCAGAGTCAATGGTTCTGGCCTTGAAAGTTATTAATTTTATTTCAAAGTACACTTTTATGTGTCGCTTTTGAGATTGAGTAAGTGATTTTAAATGACGAATTTTATTTATAAGTAAGTAACGATTGCACTAAAATATTTTAAAAATATCTAACAATGTGCCTAGTTTTAAAACAAAAAAAGCTTTAATTTCAAAATGTCCTTTAAGAATTAAAAATCTTTGCATATTTATATTTATATACACAAAATAATATTGATAATACATAAATTGTAACAAGAATTCTTTTTGCATTTTCATAAAAGCGATTTTGCTAAATTTAATAGAAAGAATAATTGGTTAATGATAATTATCATTACTTTCGTAATCTTTATAATACAACGAATCCAGAAATATTTGTTTTTTATTTAACTAATTGTTTGCTATTTTTTTTTCAGTTAAAGTAAATATGACAGAGGATAGAACATAAAAATATGTTAATGAATATTCAAGACAATGATAACTTTGGTACATTTAGCGATACAATTTATACAACGCATCACATTTTTAGAACGATTTCAATCTGATTTTCTTACGTGAATCTTATACAATGCATATAAAATAAGTCAATTTTGCTCTATCTACCTCTAATCACGCCCTTTCAGACACGCTGATAGCTTCCATTTATCGCCTTAATGTAATCAAAATTGTGAAAATGAAGCCTGCGTGTGCATTTCTTCCTACTGAAAGCCTTTAGTTCTAGTCATGAAAGTTAGCTATTCACTTCAAGACGAAGATTTTCAGCGTCTTTTTCGGATTAAAACAGGTAATCTTTATTAAAGGGATTTGTTTCTAAGTAAGATAAGATGGTGTAAAAAGATATTCAAAAATTGGTGGATTAAAGCTTAATTTTCAACGTAGTTTAGGCATTAAATTGGCGATTAAATGGAAAGATTAAATAAAAAAGCTACTGATTAATTTATAACAACAATTTTATCATTTGACTGCGTCATGTATTTAATGATTAATAAACGTCTTACTTATTTTACTGTTTATTTAAAATTAAAATAAAAGATTTTTTTTTTTATAAACAAAACGCTTAAACACATGTCAGATAGCAACTATCAAGATTTGACTGTAAAAAATTTCAATATTTCGTTAGAAAAATGCTTGAATCTTTTATTAGTTGCTTTTAAATTAATAAAGTATTGAAATTTTGTGTGAAATTACAAGTGATTTGTATAGATTTAAGGCGGTAGATGGTGCTGCTCATATAACCTACTTCGATATCCTACAACTTACTAAATTGTAGCATCTTTAATCCTACTCAAGGAAGTACAAAAAATATATATAAATTTTGTAATTGAGAACCAATTATGTTTTCTTTTTAAGAGAAGTTTAAATATAAATGTTGTGTAGAGCATTTATTTTTACTTACGCATTTGTTTTAAATAAAAATATTTATTTTTTTCTATTTCCTTTTTTAGCTTCCCGACCTAAAATTTCATTAACTTTATTTTTATCAGCTTCATTCTAAATGCTAAGAGCTAAAGTGATGCTAGCAGCTAAAGCATATTATGTATTTTTATTTACTGGAATTTTATTTCACATTTTCATACATTATTTAGCTATTAAACAAAGGGTGTCAAAATAATTTCATTTATAGTCTTAAATGATTATTTTTCTATCGCGATCTTTCATAAATAGTTTCTTAATGTTAAGCAAATATAGCAAAAATTGTAGATATCAGTTCATTTTATTTAATCGAGAATTGCGTTTAACGTATTTTAGCATAAATATATTTATATAAAATTAGTAATTTTTTAAAGAAATATTAAGTGTTAATTTTTTTTAAATTGTAAACCATTCAAATAATAATAATAGAAATAAATACAAATTATATAACTTTTCATCCTGAAATAAAATGTGAAATTGAAATGAATTATCACCAAAATAAATAATTCAGAATAATTCTGCCGAGCATTTATCGAGGGGATCGCATCAGATGGTGGTTCTCGGGTTCGCTGAATGGATGATTAAAAAACTCCAACATATCGATGAAAGTACAATCACTTATTTATTTATGTTCAAAAATAAAGGAAGACATCTCATAAAAATGGAGCTTCGGATATGAAGCAATACAGAAGGACACATTAAGTATCTCGATGTGTATAAGCAACTTCGTTTCATCACTGCTACGCAACGTCACAAAAAAAGGAAAACAACAGAGGTCCTTTAACGGACCTTCCAGTCAGGCGGTCGGGGGAGAACTGTGTCATAAAATTAAATTGAACTCATATGTCTTGGCATATTGTATTATCGCCAACTAATCAAGATTTTGACGCCTATATTACAAAGACAAAGCATTGGCGACAGGATTAGCAGACAAATTACGTGGCAGCCCCGCCTTTCGGCGCACCCACAGGATGTGAAGCAACCCCACATGTTTCAAGAGTAAGTGCGACGAAAAGTCTCGCATTTGTTTATATTAAAAAAACAGATTGCAGTTAAATGTGATTGAGTAATCTTTAACAAATGTATGTGAAATATAGAAAGCATAATGAAGATAAAATGAAAATATAATTTAAAACTGCAATTCCAATAAATACATCATTTTCTTTATTTCCTATTTTACCCGTCAAGTTCTAATAGGAAATGAGAGTGGTTTATTTATAGTGCAGCTAAAAATACGGTAAAGAAAATGAACCGTTAAAGGGGAAGTGCAGCTGCGCACGATTGCTGTTAACTAAAAACCGTTAGGAAGGGAAATAAATAAATAAATAATCGAGAATGAGAATTTTGAATAAGTGAAACAAAATATCTGAAACCATAAATCTTTATATGTGTTGAGAAAAGTTCCTTGTGAAAGGAAAAAAAAAATGAATGTAGAAGTATGAATTGTTTTAGGAAAAAGAATTACCATAATGAGTTTATTTGTTTAAAGTAGATTTTGAGAAACGGGGGGTGAAATTGATATGTTGCAGATAAATCTGCCACAGCATTGGCCTAGAACAGCGTTCCCTGCAAAATATACAGTATTATACTGACGTCTTACATTACTGGGATGACCTCATCTCCTCCTACTTTTTTTTCTAAAATTCAACAGGTTCTAGATTTATTTTCACGATTGCGCAAACGTGTCAAATTTGCACTAAACTAAATATTTCCCTTAGCGTTTTAATTTATATGACTTGATTCAACAGATGTGTCATAAATATTTTATGATGAGTTAAAAGGCTTCACACTAGGTGATAATTACAAAAAAGACATCCCTAATTTTAATTACAATGTAAAATTACATATATACGAGGTTTTAACTTGAAATACTTCAAATCAATTAACTATTCCAAAGAACCATAGTCCGATCTGAGCAAGGCAAAATAAATTCTGTGGACACGCAACCCTATCCGAACCTAAAAATTTAGTTTGTAATAAACACGAAATATGACTCGAACAAAATATTATAATCGACAAAAATATTCTAAAGAACCATAACCCAATCCGAGCATTTGGTTTTGAACGGATCGAGTTACGATTATTTGCAATATTTTTGTCTGCTATCAGATTTTGTTTGGGTCAAATTTTGGGTGTTTTCAAATGGAACATTCAGTTCGGGTCGGATTGCGTGTAGGCTGAAATTATTTTGGCTTGATCGTATCGGCGTACAGTCTGTTGTAATTTATTTTTTGGGTTCGGTTATGGTTATGGGTTTATAAGTCTAAAAAATCACCCTGATTGGGAAATAAGTGGTTACTTGCCAATTAGCCTAACCACTGTCTAGGCTCTATGCAATAGGGCTGAAAAATATTAGGCTATTTGGAAAATGAGAGATGATTCTCCAATTAACCTACGACATGTATATCTCACATTGCATTTAACATTTAAAGCTAGTTAGAACTCGCGCGATTACGGGTTAAACATAAAAAAAAGGCAAAAATTCGCTAAAAAAGTAAAATAAAAATAATTTATTCAAAACTTTCGAATTTTCGGCCCACTTTACTAAAATGCTTCTAGATTTCAGTCCACATTCTTTTAAAATTGCAATACTATGGGTATTTTTGCACATAAAATTTAGATTACAAATAAATTAAATTTTATTTTGCACGAAATCGGAATAATTTTTGACGAAGGTACTGCGCACAATAATCATCACGGAATGTCCTGCTGATATTTGAGGAGAAACAGGAGTCTAGAAACGTTCTAGTGGAGCTCAATTATGGAAAAATTCTAGGTAAACACTGACTACGGAGAAACCACAGAAGAGGCTCAGAAAGATAATGTAAGTACTTTAGTGAATCACAGAGTACTTATAGTCATGAAAACAATTCGACAGAACTTAAGAATCACTGAATTTTTGGCAGTTTTATTGGAATTTTTCCTTTTCTTTTCATTTAAACAGATTAATAAGGGGATTTATTAAACTAATCTATTATGTTATTTGGGACTTCTTAATTAAAGAATGTTATCAATATGCCATAAATAGTTTTATTTAATTTTTAATCAGATCATAGAGCTACTTAAAAATTTACAAATATGACTGAAATTAGGGTAAATCATTTCATAACGATGAAATATCGAATTATGAACTTTTATTGAAATGAATTATAATTTATCGTATGAATGATCCGATATATGCGAGAAAATACTTGGAAAGCGTATGACTTAGTATGTCCTGCTAGTCACGTAAAAAAATTATGAATTTAGAAAGTACATGCATTGAAAATTCAGAAAATCCAACAAGTGTCTGAGTTTATGAAAATATTTTCTAAAAAAAAAGTGGCTTATTCAGATAATCTGAGTTTCTGCCGCGCTTATCGGAGGGACATTGGATTTCAAAATTATTAAAAAAAACTAATTTTATTTAAAAATTAATTGAAGCTCGCCCGGTGATAAAACAAATGTTCATTATACAATCTGCTTTGAAGTCTTGAAATATTTTGTGTAAAATGATGCGAATTTAAAAAATGTAATGCCAGTTTTTCAAAATTTATTAAAATAAAATCCTTACTGAGTTAATTTATGAATCACCCTACAGCTTATAGAACAAGAGCTAAAATATTACTGGTTAGTTGGACTCGTTTTATCATTTCTAAAAAAATAAATGATTTCTTCTGAGATTTGTAAGGATCAATAAAATGTATTTGAATTGTTTTTAAAAAGTCCAACATTATGTCTTACTAGATATATTACACTTTTGAAAAGTTTATAGACTCAATATTAAATTATTTTTTTACTTCTATCATCTTTCGTTTATCTTTTCTTTTCTGAATTAAAATTGAATATATATAATGTAAATGAAATACCTTACAAACAGAAGTGATATCTAATCAAAAACAATTCGTTGTAAATGATGCCGCCAAGCCACAAACCTAGAACGTCAGTCATAAAAAGAAGTGATATCACATAAAATGAAGCGATATAGAAGTGCCGACTAAAAATCTATCACTACTCATAATGTTTTCAAAGGACTCCGATTGAGTAGTACCGAGTGAGAAGGTACAGTGTGTGAAAACTGCTTGGCGACCTGCAGGCGTATATTTAATTTATGCAGTACCTATACCAATTTCGAAAAATTGTAAAAGTCGAAAAAAATAATTTTAATTTCTCATTATATCACTCTTGCAAATATTTGTAGGAGGATGATCTGTAATAAATCAGAAAGATTCGCAAGACAAGCAGGAAATGGTATGTAATTGTGGTAATTATCTGCTATTATAATTATACTTTTCATATTTTAAACATAATGTTTAATTACATAAATATGTTTAATAATACACTGTATTAAAATTAAAGGGAAAACTTGTAAAATGGATCCTGTTTATGACAGATTTATTTCTTAAACATAAAGTTCGTGTTTCCAATATTATATAATACTAGTAGCCTTACTAGAACAGATTTTCCCACTGTCATGTGAAATTCCGTTTACGCAGCATTACTGCAATATATCTTAGTTTAATTAACATCTATTATTAGATGCATTGTTAGTAATATTCATATGATCATTATTTATTATTACTATTTTACACACTCAAAATTTTATTACATGTTTACTTGAAAATCCTCCTCATAAAAGTGGTCTTTCTCGTTCAAATAATGGTAATCAACAAATCGATCTCATGATGTTAAATAAGAATGGGCATATAAACACAATAAGCTTAGAATTTTCACAGTTTAATGGGAGAAGTAATACAAGAAGAAAATTGTTAAACAAAAAGTCATATATATGTAAGTGCAGGAACAACAAACATTATAAAAGTCTGCAGGTCGCCAAGCACTTTCCACGTACTGTACCTCACTCCGAGTCCTTTGGAAACATTATGAATAGTGATAGATTTTTACACGGCACTCGGGGTATGCACTTCTATATCGCTTCTTTTTATGTGATATCACTTCTTTTTATGACTGACGTTTAAGGTTTGTGGCTTGGCGGCATCATTTACAACGAGTTGTGTTTGATTAGATATATTTTTACATCACACGAATATGAGACTGTACGTATCATCAGATCTATTTTTGTTTTACTTCCAACACATTGCATTGTAACAGTTGTAAAACTTCATATTTAGGCATATTATTATATGTTTAATATAATTTTATATTAGTATATTTGTACTCACTACAGTAAAATCTTAGGCCAATATTTTTGTACATGTTTGTAAGAATAAAAACAGTGCACACTTTTAAATTTTATTAAAAGGATGACAGAATTGCAACTCACAACAAGATTTTCTTTATCGTTTAAATATAACTAATTAAAGAACTGAAATATATAAATACTTTTTATACAGATTAATTACTTCTTTACACGCATATTTATTAATTTAAATTTTAAAATGAAACTAATTTAAACATTTTTGGAAATTAGCGCGCGGTGAATTTTTATTACGTTTTTTGCAAAAATACACATTCAGTATTTTGAGAGCGTTTGTAGAGTGTTTAAAATCTTAAATGCAGCTCCTTCAGATCTAAGCATATAACTGATGTTTCATATAAAATATGGCAATTTTGTTCTCCGCGCTTTATATCACGCGATTTCAAATACGGTAATCGTAATTCTTTTTATTGTCTGAATGATGTAAGCAACAATGTAGAAATTGAGTTAGTAGGTGCATTTATTCTTATTCAGACAGTGTTGTTCTGTTCGTGAACGCTAAAGATTTACGTAATTAAGAAATGTTTTCAGCGCCGTGTTTGAGATAAATTAAGTAATCTTATGTTATAGGCTTCATCTGTTTGCATTACGATTTTACAGAAAGGATATTTTAAAACTTCATGCATTTGCTTAGTGCTAAACACTTCTGTGGAACGAAACTCTCTAATTTAAATGAAAAGTAATCGATAGTAATTGTCCATTAAAATCAATTACATTTCTATTCGTATTTTTAAAAAAAGAAACCCAGAAAATATAAATCTAAAAGTTTTTTTTTTTTTTTTAAACATAGGTATTTATAGAATATTTATAGAAATTTTTACCACAGAATGAATTCGGATTGTTGATTCATAAATACATATTAAACACTAAATTTAACGTTAAAAGAAATTGTCAATATTCCGTTTTATTTTATAGTAGACATATACAATATATAAATATTTTAGTAAAAACTAAACAGTTATAGTTTTAATTGTACAGTGTGCGATTTAAATATCCCAGAATGAAATTAATAGCATTTGCGAGAGAGAAAAATCCTGTTTCTAAATCAGGAACTTTAATTAGGCAGTCAAATATGTAAAACAAAGGAATAATACACTGTTTATTAAATAGTATGTATTGTTCAAACAAGCTTATTTGATCCATGGGTCTTGCATTTCGAGAACTTTTGATGCACCGCGTATTCCGAGATATTAAAAATATTTTTCCAAGCGAAATCTGTAAAGTGAGCATTATTTATATGTGATTCTTATTTATAATTTGTAATTATTATCTATTCATATTTCATATAACCCTCCTTTTCTAGGATAACTGGAAATGACAGATGGAACAAGACGGAATGAAACAATGTCAGATTATGAAAGTACTCGATCCACCATGTTTAGTATCTTGCTTTCATATTGTCAAGGAAATATTACAATTTCTCCTTAATGGGTTATTCCTTAAAATTTTAATGGTGATATTTGTTAGATGTTTCTTAGATTACAAATTGACGATACTCAGTTCAGTGAAATTTTATTATTAAAAAACAAATCAAAAGTAACAATACTGTACGAGTTAACTGAAAATATATATTTAAAAATACAAAAGTATTGCACTCTTAAAAATATACCTGTAATATCCAACAGCAGAGATTCCAGTCATACCCCGTAAAACATAATAATAATAATAAAATTCCATGCCCATTATTTTGTGCAGTCCATAAAACAGAATATAATACACTTTAAAACATAATAACACTTTACTTACATTTCCGTAGCACGTAGCAAATTAGATAATCATCGCAGAATCGCTTTCTTGGCTTATTAAAAATATGTTATGGTCGCTGTTAAGTGACATTATTTTTCGAAACACGACTATAATGAAGGTTTACACACTAGCGGAGGAAAATGTATGTGGTCGTACCGTATTTTTCCTAACAGATGGGCTAGAACGGTAAGAATATGAGGATTGCCCTACGTTTCCTATGTATCTAAGGGATAAGGGCGCTTATTTAATGGAACAGACCGTTTTCCATCAAATAAGGCTGTTGCCCCTGAAATTGAAGGGCAAACGCTCATAAATCTAAAGTTTTTTTTTGAGAGTATAATCGCATTTTACCTTTAAATCTTGTACAAAATTTCTTTCGAATTTCAAGGAATGAGGAACAATAACATTTACTTGTGTTTTTAATATCGAAAACCTATAATTATCGACATAACAGATTACTATTTAAAAGAATTAACAGTCCTTATCTCATTGATCCCTAAATTGTTTCCACCAAATTCATCGATTACGTAAACATAAGAGCTATGCATATCGAAGCTTCATCTGTAATAATATCAATCGCCAAAATGTATACGCTGTTGCGTCATTAAATTAACATTCACTATAGGTGATTTCTTCACTAACGTGGGAGCTATTCTTCCCATTATGGCTACAAAATCCACAGAATTAAAAACATTTTAATTATTAGTCATTAAAGTATTCTTCTAATTATCATTCCATACTTTACCTTTACTCGGTAGGTATTATTTGCTTTTGCCGTTGACTACTTTTGCTTATGTCCTAATTTAACTAGGTGGGTCATTCCATGTAAAATGAGCAAAATTAAAAAAAAAGTCGTGGCCACATACTAACCAATTTTAATAAAATTCGATGCACAGGTTCAATTCATATTCAAGTAATGCTCTGCAAAATACCTTGACAAAAAATAAGTTTTTTTTAGCAGTTTTGGACATTTAAAAAACTTGTGATATAGAATGACATGAGTGCAATCGTTCAAAGTTCCAAGTTTGAAGTTCTGTATTTTGAAAACTATTTAACAGAAAGGCATTTTGCTTATAATTTTGTAAACTCTGAAAAATTATCTTTTTATTTACTGAGTAATAATAATCTAGTAACACCATGATTATTTATAAATTGGTTGTAAAAATTGAATTTTTGTGAATTTTGAGAAAGTTAGAAACGTTATAAAAATCAAAGGAATTAAAAAAACATCTGTGAAATTAATGCCTGATGTAGTATGACATATGGAGATCGAATTCCCCAAGTTTGAAAGTCGCCATTTATTTCCTTCATCTTAAAAAAAAAATTAGAAACTTTTAAAAAAATTACAAAATCATGATTTTTCCTCTTCTGTATGAGCAGAAAATAAATAAAGGACAGGATCGGCATTAATAATACAGTAAACTCTCGATTATCCGCGGAATTGGGTGGCGCGATTATCGCGGATAATTGATTTCGCGGATAATCCACAAAATTTTGCAAAAAGGGAACAAATAAACACAAATATGTACTTGAACAATTTATACACATAATAAGTAACACAAGCATACATTTTACAGTTTCTACGCACAGTGGGTAACATAAAGATACTTATTACTTCAGGAATAATAAAATTATTCATTACTTGCAAACTTGTAGGTTTATTTCTTTAGAAAATCCGTCAAAAGTGTCTGTTTTTTTTTTTTTTTTTTTTTTTTTTTTTTGGGTACTGAAACACTTCTTCCCTAACTGTGCATTCACACACTCCCTAACTGTGCATTCTCCAATTCTATATTGCAAGCTTATTTGTTTTCTTGTAGCACCATTTTCAATTTTTTTAATCAGTTCTAATTTGTCTTGAATCGTTAACACAACTCTTTTTCTTTTTTGTGACATTTTTCAAATACCTATTGAAAATGCAAAACTACACTGCTCAAAACAATTAAAGGATATTTGAAGTTTTATATAAAATAAAGATATAAACGAAATTTTTTTTGCCGAAAATAGAAGTAGAGAATCACAAATGCAAATTTTTCTGGTTTTCAAACTGTGGAGTATGCAAATTTTGAGTTCGACGTCAAAAACGTCGCTTCAGCGGCAGGGAATGAAATTTGACTTTCAACTGGATAAAAGAGAATGAAGACAAGGATGATCGGCATTCAGTAATTGCTTTGTTTCGATGAGTACGATGTCTCAGCGAAGTCATTTGACAGATTCAGAAACTTTGAGAATTGTTGGTAGGTTAGAAGGGGGCCAAACTCAAGCCGGAGCAGCGCAAGCCATTGGAGTGTCACAAAGTGTCATTTCCAGGATCTGGAACCGTTTTTTGGAGAGTGGATGTGCAGGCCGAAGACCAGGGCAAGGTCGTAGACGGGCAACAACGCCCAATGAAGATCGGTATTTAGCGTTAACAGCTCGGAGACACCGAACCATGAAAGCTACTCTTCTCCAACAACACCTTCGCTCGGCTACAGGCACCACGATTTCAACTCAGACTGTCCGAAACCGGCTCCATGCTGTAGGTCTGTATGCTCGCCGACCGATGGTATGTGTTAGATTAACATCAAGGTATCGTCGCGACCGCAGGGAGTGGGCATCCGAGCATGTCAACTGGAGGAGAAATGAATGGAGCAATATTCTGTTTTCTGACGAGTCCCGTTTTTCTGTGCATCCGGATAATAGGCGTATTTTCATCTGGAGGGACCGTGGCAGTAGGAATAATTCTGCGTTCGTGCACGAAAGTGTCCGATTTGGCTGTGGAGGAGTGTTGGTGTATGGTGGCATCTCCATTGACGGGCGCACTGACCTCTACATCATTCGAGATGGAGCTCTGACTGGTCGCCGATATAGGGATGGGATCCTCAGACCTATTGCAGTCCCTTACGCTGCAGCAATCGGAGATAACTTCATTTTAATGGACGATAACTGCAGGCCACATCGTGCAAACCTGGTGGAGGATTTCCTTTTCGAGGAAGGAATCGTTCGAATGGAATGGCCAGCGTGTTCTCCAGACATGAATCCAATCGAGCACGTTTGGGACGCTCTAGGAAGACGAGTTTCTGGCCGCCAACAACCCCCACAAACTTTCCAAGAACTGGAAAAAGCTCGTCTGGAAGAGTGGGGCAGAATACCCCAACTCGTCATTAATAGCCTCATTGAGTCCATGCCTCAAAGGTGTTCAACATTGCTGGCCGCCCGTGGAAACCATACCCCCTACTGAAAATGATTTTCTTTGAAGAAAACACCTTTTCTTATTCTTTTTTTCTCATATGCACAAATTGTGTTTTTTTCCTTTAGTACACAAATGCGCAATAAAATGCATTTTTTTCTGCCAAACATGTGTAATTTATTCTCATATAATCTACTATGTCTATCGACCATGTATCAATCAGCTAAACAGTTTACCAGATACAAAATCCACCTAAAACTGCAATATCCTTTAATTGTTTTGAGCAGTGTATAAAATTTAAATACAAACGCGAACTTCTGTAAGACACGTGTTCACAGCTCAGCTAAAACAAGCAAACTGGTGTGCTTTATGAAAAACGGGAGAAACAAAATCATAACAGGGGGGGGGGCGGGGGTGACTTTCAGTACCCGTACATTGTTTATCAACAGGTGTGTGGCCTTGCGACACCCTCAAGATTAGCTGCACCTGCTTTGTGCACGTGATTGTTCCACGTTTTCAGATGGAAATCATATTTAGGAAAAAGGATAGAAAACTCATCCTACATCGCAGAAATAAGTTTCTTTTCAAAGATAAAAAAAGAAAAAAAAGGAATTTTGACTCGCGGATAATCGGGAGTTTACTGTATGGGACAAAAAATAAAGATTAATAAGTCCATGATATGCTCCAAAAAATTCGAGATTGCCTTTGATTTCCTAACATAACAAAATTGGGTTCAAAATATTAATGTTTTCTACAGTCCATTCACTATACCTCTTTGAATTCGCCCGCGTTTGTTAAAATATTGCACGATTTCATGGAAAAAAATTAGTGCCGCCATCTAGTTTTTTTTTATTTGAATTTCGAATTAATATATAGTTTTTTTGTTCACAGTCATTTTTTTCTACTCTAATTTAAAATATTCTCTTGAGGCAAAAATAAACTGAAAGCAAGAATTAAAGTTTCTGTATTTGAAATATACACTGTTATCTATAATATCAAATAAATTAAAAGTTTACTAAAGCCTTCCTTCAGTTAAAAAGAAGTGATAGGAATATTGCATTTTACCCTCAACATTTCTTACTGTTTAATTTTTTTCTCATTAAGGAATAAAAAGGCAAGAATGAAGCTTCCGATATTTAAAATTTATACATTTGGCTATAATGCCAAAAAAAGTAACATTGCCAAAGCTGTCCTTCATGCTTAAATAAGCAGTAGAAACATTGCATTTTTACTTCAAAATTTTCGAAAAATATTTTTTTTTCTCATTACGGAATAAAAATACAATTACTAACTTACGCCAATCTGTTACTTATTATTCATTCCTAATTATAAATAATTTTTAATATAGTCTTTCCATTCCTAAGGCTAATAATCAGAATTGAAATTTTAAGCATGTAGATAGTACCTCGATTTTGCATTCACTTTTAATGTATATTTTAATACTTAAATAAACAATCCTGGAATCTATTATTTTACATTTACTCATAAATAGATATAATCTACATATAGACTGATTTTCATTAAAATCTGTGACATGTCTGAAACAGCTCATTTGCTCATTTTGCATGGAATGACCCAGGTCTGAGTTTGGACATATGTTCTCGGTCTATATAAATTTGTCTTGCTGGTCCTTCTTTTTGATCGTAGTTATGACTTATCATTAAGGACTTTCGTACTTAATATTCTGAAAGGCAGATTACAACTTTTATTTACCCGAGTGCCAAGAAGGGTTATATGTTTCACGCGTATCTGGGTATGTGGATTTCTTTATACCCTCGAAACATCCCAACGGCAAGATGAATTTTAATAAATGGAGTCTCTATAGATTTGTCTTAACCGTCCAATGGTTATAGGCTATATTTTGTTTTTATAAATTCAAAATGATGACCGTAAAATACAAAATGGCTGTACAGACGAAAAAAAATTTACGCACTCAATTGAATGACACATCAATGGATAGGTCTTTCAAAATGAAGACGATGTTTCATTGACTATTTTACAGTCAGAAGCTAACGTTTAAATATTACACAACCTGGAAGTTGTATAACTAGGATCTCTAACTTTACCGCAACTCCCTTTATAGACATCTATAGGCCTCATCAAAACAGTGTTTATACATAAGAACTAACAATTAAACAAAACATAAAAGTCATCAACACAATTAAATAATAAAAATAAGTAAGTAATATAAAAGTAGTTTCTTATTAATGCGAAATAATTAAT
Organism: Maratus speciosus; assembly: GCA_963932465.1. Lineage (NCBI taxonomy): Eukaryota > Metazoa > Arthropoda > Arachnida > Araneae > Salticidae > Maratus > Maratus speciosus. Next base: position 371,732,547 of record OZ010788.1, on the reverse strand, counting down.
TAGTTCTCTTTTCACGCAGTATGGTGTTTTGATTTTTTAATTACATTTTTACTTGTTTTAGTTTCGGTTTCAGCTTTTGTTTCCTGAGCTTCAGTGAGTATCTTAAATACTCCTTCAATCGAAGAACTTGTCTGGTAGAAAGGCAAACATGAGCATAGATTTCAAATAAAACAAGGGAATACATTTTTATTCGAATGAAATCATACAGAAGAAATACTTTTGATTCTGTTATTATTTAGTGTTGTCATTGTGTTAATAAGTACTTACCAGGAGTACAAAATCTGAGTTAGTCTCATTTAATTTCATAGTTTATTATGGATAATAATAGTTTTCATTGTTTTCATGTTTCAAATATTGGTGACAACTTTGACAAAAGTGAACACTTCAAAGATAAATTATACACGGTTCCCAGCTCCTCCATCGTTTTGTAATAAAAAGCAGGTCAGAAGAAGAAAGAAGTGGAATATGATTTTTATGCTTCTGAGGTTAATTATTTAATTTTGTGAAATGCATAAAACTCTCATTGGAAATTAGATTAATATATAACATAGAATATATTACATTTTGGAAATTTGTAAATCTCTCTATTCTAAAAAAAAGTAACTACCGCTGTCACCGCCGCCGCCGCCGCCGGTTTTGAATTTTTTGTGGCCGGAGGTCTTTCTTCGTTAATATTAAAAAAACTGTTGCATACAAAAGTATGAAAATCGGTAGTATTATAGAAAAATGTTTGATAAACACGCTGATGCAGACAGTTTTCAAATCGAAGAATTATTTTAAGAGATATTTAATGCCAAAGTTGGACAAAATCGTTCCATTAAAAAAGTTTTATAGGAGCAAAAACTGTACATAGGAATTTAATCCTTTTTAGATCATTTTATGCGTCAGAATTTCCCGGTGTGCAGATTGCAGTTAGTTTTTTAATTTGAATAATTTTTCGAGGTTTTATTTCTATTTTAAATTCAAATTTTCAGCATTTCGAGAGATATTTTTTACAAATTTTAGAAAATTGTATTAATTTAAACTGTTGCCAACTGTATAAAAAGCGCAACCAATAATGTTTGCTTCAAATTAAAAATTTATTTTACACGTGACTATTATAAACAAAAAATATAAAAAGCAGGAACTCATTGAAAATTACGTCATAAAAACTATAGTTACACGTGAATTTTAAATGAGAAAGAATATTGTAAAATAATAAATTCAGTAACATGCGTTAGAAGTCTTAAATAGGAGAATTTACGTCATATTACACTTATTACGTAAAATGAACAAAAAATAATATTGCAAAACAGTTTTAATTTAAAAATTGCGCGAGACATTTACTTGACATTTTAAGATGATCATAATATTTCATTTCTAACAAAAGTATTTTGACGTGAATATTAAAAAGAGAAAGAAAAGTTTAGTGAAAATTACGTCAGATTATAATTGTCAGATTCAAATTATAATTCAATCTTCCTAAATCTTTTTAAAGGCGGTAAAATTAGCGTGCTGTTAGAGTCTGCGGTGTCTGAACGGAGGTTGACGAGCGTAGCTCGTAGGGGGCAGAGCCCCCTAGTTAATATAAAAATTTCAATTTATTTCTTTGTCTTTGAAATTTATTATATACAAAATTGATTTATTTATGTTATTAAAATGCTATTTTAAATATAAAAATATAACTTAGCTTCATAATTACCTTTTGACATAAATAAGTGAATGTTATATTGGAAAAAAATATAACAAATTTTCAGTTAAATATTTAGGTGATGATTTATAATACCGAAAACTGATATGTCACGTTAAATGTTTTAATAACGTTAACAAATTCTGTAAATAACAACCACATGAAACACATATACTTTAAATTGAATTCTAAAGCACTATATATGATGTAATTATAAATTTTGTAACTATTTGGCGTTAAAAAATACTTTTAAAATACACTATTTATATGTTTAATTTAATTTATAATATTGCTTAAAAAAATGAACTGAGACATATTGAGAAACTTTTAACATCATGTCGAAAACAGAAGTTCTTACAATAGAAATGATAAAATTTTATGAAAAGACTTCCTGATTATAAAATCAACTTGCTCTATTTTCAATTCATATCACGTCTCCTTTATTGTGTATACTTCTTTTCCATGGAAAAGAAATAGCGACAAGATAAATTTACAAAGCATGGTTTGTTGGATTTAAAATATCCACTTAGCAAAAGAGATGGCTTTAAATAAAATTAAATTTACATAAAAAATGATTTTAATCATGTTTATCAAACGTGAGTGCAGATTTAAAACATCGAAATAAATACTTCTTTTTTTTTTAAACATTTAGAGGAAAACAATATGCACTGTCTCCAAAAACATAATACAGATTCCTAAGGCTTGTCTCTTTCACAAAATATATAATAAGTGTCTCAAATTAAACTGGCGTAATCACTCATTTAGTATACGTCGGTGCAATAGACTGATTAAAAACGACACATAAATGAGAAACACGCATAAATGAAATTATAGTAAAAGTGTATTTTGAATATAAATGTTAATGCAATATTAATCTTTAAATGGTTAAATAACATGCATCACAATAAAAATATTAAGATTTACTTTGTTACAGATTATCTAATTCAATCAAAAAAATATATATCTCAAAATTTTAATTTCATACCATTGTTTTTATATAGTCAAAAATTGAAGAATGTTTATAATCTTGGTGCCTGTAACTAAAAATATCCTTTTACAGATCATTGAAACATGGATATGTTGAACCAGATGGTTTTACCTTAGGTTTTCAGAAAATATATTGAATTTTCAAAATTCGGAGCATGTCTTTCTAATTTGTCTTCACTATAAAATTCATCTTCATTTGCATTGCCTCGAATTTCTGTTTCAATTCCATGTATTTCTCATTTCTGCTGTTTTTGCAATTTCATCAATGTCTGCAAATCGTTAAAATTAATCATTCCCCCAGAAACGACATTCGGTTCTTCATCTAATAGTGGCTGATCTTTGGCAGAATATTAATCACTATTCATTCAGAATAAATCCTCTGTTTTAAAAATAAATTTGAATGCATGTCTCATGGACATTTTCCCATAATAAACAGAGAATATTTATTGCATCAGGTAGGGACATGTTTTTTGGATTATTTACATCATTGAATAATCCAAGTGAAGGAAGAATTCTCCAAACGAAAAAAATCTATATTTAATTTTCAGACAACGAATAACATACAAATCCAGGGGATAAAGTTTACTTCTACAGTTTTCATGGAAGAATACAACTTTTGTAGCGCTGAGCTTTGAAAAGAAAGTTATACAAAATTATATTATCGTATTCACATGGTAGTTTATTTTACGTTTTTGAAACAACGAGGATTTCTCGATTTTCCAATAACCAAAGAATATAATTTTTCAGAACTATCTGCATTATGGAAAAAGTAGAACTTTGAGTCCATATTTATTTTTTTCTACGGCACGACAAGTTTAACCATTGAAATGTACAGTTTTACACGGCATCGTTTTCAGAACAATTCCACTTTGATCGCATTTAAAGATATCACAAAGAAGAATTGACAAAGAGTAACTTTCAATACAGTTTAAAACTGGTAGCGTCAAATTGTTCTGTTATATTAAAATTACCTATTTAGTACATTTTAGGGTCATTTCGGCAAGCCTCTTCTCCAACAAGAAAATTGAAATCAAATAAATGAATCAAAACAGTCAAATGATGAATATTTATATTCATGTTTATTTTTAAACTGCTATTTATCACTTCATTTTAGACAAAAAGTGTTATTAATACACTTTACTCATGTAAAGAGTTTAAGATATTTATACTTGCAAACATAATCCTGAATTAACGCTGTTTAACTTCTGTGTTATGTTTCATACTTTGCAAGTATATAAATGTAAAATAACATTAATATATATTGAGAGTTAGTCGCAGCATTTTCTTAATATTCGAAAATAATTTTCTTTGTTCTAACAGGAAATTTATTTACAGACAATAGCTTTGAGAAAAAAATATTTTTCTATCATTCAGAATTTCTATAAATTTTAAAAGAAAATATATGCGCATACGAAAGTTTTTAATTCATGTTTTTCATTGAGATCACTAATTACTTATCTCATTAAAGATGCAATAATGGAACTCCAGTAATTCTTTTTTTTTATCTCATGCGAATGAATCAAATACGCTAGTAATTTCCCTGCCACTAATTCTTTTCCGACAAATAACTAATTAATCTAAATATTTTGTCGTATTAAAGTGGGAACAATAATTAATTTAAGAAAGGTTTCTTTCTTGTCTGTATTTTGCGTTTTATTACTCGTTGACAAAAACACTCTGCAAATTAATCCTTTCTTGTCATTAACAAATATCTAATTCCTATACCATTAGGTTTAGAAAGAAATTTCGAATTGCAGATATTTTTTAAATGTTGTAGACAAAACTACTATTTTTTATTTAACAATGTGTACATTTTTATACAATTCTTGTATCTACAATGTAAATTTACAAAAACTTTCTGTATGTCCTGACATGTAAAACGAAAAAAATGCATCGTTTATGACTCACTCATTTATTATATATTGCTGTTCATTAATTTGCATTGCTTGCATTCACTAAATATGCGTTTACCCAGGTATAGCGCCAGATCGGCTCAAATGATAATGGTAAAATCCTATTAAATTTATCAATTTCAAACAAAAGGAATAGAAAGCATTAGATTAAGCTTTTTGCTTCTCGATGTTTTTATTATCTTCCTTTGTTTGGATATAGATTTTTTTTTTAATTTCAGGGATAGAATCGTGTGTGCTTTAGTGCGATTTCTAGTTAAAAACTTTTCCTTCAAAAATATCTTCTTCCCATCTTATGTTATGTTATAACATCCTTTCAGCATTCAAAGTTAAAATATTTATATTTAGTACATTTTTTGTTTTACTTGGTAATTTGTAGTAGGGGAGACCGGGGCTAGTTGGCTACAGGGGTAAGTAGGCGCAGCCCCCATAAATCACCTGTTTGTGGATAGATTGTGCAACCAGTCACAGAGTACATTTCTTCTTGCATTTTACAATCCTCATTATAGTTTTGCAGCGTTACCTACGTGCAGTGGACATTTATTACGATTTTTTTGTTTTTTGCGCTCACAAGTAATTTTTTGTTGCTTCATTCTTTTTCTAATTTCTAATACTTATTTTAATAATTGCGATTTAATTTGTACAATTTTTCTTAGTGTATGATTAACTGTACCTACCCCATATGTGATTTACTTGGATTATTTATGCTTAGATGGTTACGTGTCCCTTTTGTGAAGAAATTTATTATGGGGCTAGTAGGCGCATTGAACATGGGGCAAGTTGGCTCGGTGTCTGGTGTATGCTGGTAGCTTGAAAAACAGCAAACACCGAAAAAAGTGGTGGAGTGCAAAATTTTGGGCACACGGGGCTTGCCCAAACGGAAACACTCGATTTTTTATTTGTGACAACTGTAACTCTGATGATGTTATCGAGTAGGATAGAAGTTACTCAATGTTAATGTTTTTTTTTCATTATTTTTATGTCTGTATAATTTAGAATTTACATTGTACGGCGATAGCGCCTTTGATTAAACCTACTGGTAATAAGGAAATTGATTTCTCTTAACTGCGTGTCTTATTTAAATTTTTATAAGGCGTGTGCCAACTTACCCCATAGGTATAGGCAACTTTCCCCGTGACGGGGTAAGTTGGCGCACAATTTTCTTTTTACTTTAGGCTTCCGCTAATCATAAACTACAAAAGCTAAAAACGCAAAACTCCGGGTATTTATAGCCCAATGCCTGTTCTTTAAAAGTACAGTTAAAGTTTCATAACAAACGTAAACAAAAAATTAATAAAAATCAATAAATAAAAACTGCGCCTTTTATGCCTGGTAGCCCCTACCAAAAATAAATAACTATCTTAATTTCTAACCTTTTAGCTTTGAATTTGGTTTAACTACATTTTGTGCAAATATAAAAAATGATTAAGTATTGAATGGTTTGATATTTTTACCAATATCTAAATTGTAGTGCAAACAATTTGTTTTAGATATTCTGATTAATTTAACAGATAGAGCCATTTCGTTTAAAACAATACAAATGTGTGAACCAACTAATTTTGAAGTATAAATCGTTGTGGTTATAACGTCTTTTATAATTACATGTCTGATACCTTAGTAATGTTACATTTTCTTTGCTACAGAACAGAGTAACTTAGGGAACACCAGTCGGCTACTGATCGCCTATTGACTCTGATTATTAAACAATTAAATAAATTTTATACAAACTCTGAGAAACATACAAAAACGCATAGTGTAAATACATTAAACATAACAATTGAATTTGGCCATATTGTTCAATAATTGGCCTCCGATTCTACTAAAATTATTGTTTAAGAAATAGTCAAGCATAATTGGGCCACCTTTCAGTATTAATACAATATTCATTTTTAAATTTTCGGCTTACCTAATAAATTACTCATAGTGTAATAGAATATAACAAAATCAATTTAATGCAAAATAGACCACAATATTTTAGATATATTATTTTAAACGAAAACTTATCCCTTTGTGAAATATATAAGATTTTACTAAAGTAATCATTTTTCAAAATACTCTATAAAATAAACTCCTTCCCACAACAGAAAAATATACAGGTATTTCATAGAGTTTTTTGACAGGTAACAGTTACTGTTTTAGATTGCCAGATTTTTTGAGCCGTTATTAGAGTGCGTTGGTGCCTTGTGTTTTAACTTTTAAATTTTGTGGTTCGATAATGAAACATAGCTTGATACTGATACATTTATGTTATACCATTTTTGAAAAATTATTTTTTTAAAATTAAATGAAATATCATATTTTAATTAAAAATATATGAGAACGTGAGTTTCAAAACTCGCCTTATCCAAAAAAAAAAAAAAAAAAAAAAAAATCGAGTTTTCTCTACCAATCTATTTTATTGGTAAATTACCACAGTAAAAACACTATAATCTGTAAAAAAATATTTTTAACCTCTATTTTTGTGTTCTTAAAATATTGGTTTGGTTTCAAAACTCGCCTTATCCAATAGGGAGTTGGCAACAAAACAAGCTTTGTCCCTGCGCATGCGTAAGACCAACTGGCGATTAGCTTATCAACTACTATCACAGTAATTTTCCTTCATTTCTCTGCGACATGTTGCTATTTTCGTTTAAAGTTTTTACCTGTTCTAATCATACAAACTAATTAAATATGTTTTACAGCATGTCTTATGTATAACAGTCTGTGAATAAACTCTTGCATTTTGTTGAGGAAGGGGGAAGAAGAAAAAAAGAAATATGAACGCATGGGCTAGTAAAGAATACACACAAAAAAAGATTAAAATGTAAATTCAAAATGGAGAATCCCTTTCTATATTTATTACGGCAAGAAGGTGTTAAAGGATTTAATTTCCATTCTCAGGCATAAACCTAAGGCATTTCCTGTCCTCAAAGTGCACTCACCAGAAAGAGAACCTCGAGTATTCAAGCTACTCCATGCAAGATGTATATCACTTCCACCAAGCTTTTTTTTTTCAAGCATAGAGAAAACTACATACGATAACTTTATTTTGAAGTTCACATCTTAAACATCTCCTTCAAGAAACCGTCCAGGTTTCTTTCCTTTCATGAAACATCCAGGAAAGTAAAATTTTCACTTTGAAAGTTTTTTTATGTGCATCTCAGTGCGCTTTCAAATGCATTACCATAAGGTGCTATATAAAGACTAACAACCATCGCCATCTCCAAATTTGTGGAAGTGTATTTCGGAAGATTCATGGAATATCAAAATTCAGAGTGCAAAAGTTGTGCTAGAGTCATCTAAAAACTGGACTTTCTTTTTAAAGAGAAGAAGGGACAGGGAGTCCCCGCGAATCAAGAGAAACTTAAGGATGTCCGCGGATTGTTAAAAAACATTTTGATGAAAACTGGTCAAAGATGGAGGTGATTACTTTCAATAAAAATATTATTTCTAAGGAACCAGAACAGAAGGACATGGTGTATATATATAATATTATATGTTATATAGATTATATTATATTATATTCTTTAAAAAAAGTTATTTTAATCATAAGCTACTTATGATAAGTGTTATTTGAGAATTGATAAGTTTGCTTTTTTAAAATAAAACGTAATACTAAATTTTAATCATACTTGTTGCTCTCGTAAGGTTTATTTTTTAATCCAAAATATTATAATCGGATGACCGAAAATCGAAACTATTAGTTTCTTTCAGCAAGTATGATAGACGATTGGCAACAAAACACTTCTAATCCATAGGTTGGCAACAAAATTCTTCTTATCCGAAACTTTTTTCAATTAATTAATTAAATGAATTAAAGTAGATTTTCCAACTTGACACAATGATATCACAGACCAACTAGCTATGAGTATGCAAAAAATGGGAGGTGTTCCATGCACGGGGTCACAGTTACAGGTTTTTCGCGATTTCCCGAAATTTGATTTTTTGGATAAGACGAGTTTGAAACTGACGTCCTCATATATTTTCTCACAATATAACCGCGAATTGATATCAAATGCTTTGTTTCGGTCCTATCATTTTGCAGGTCACTTTGTGTCCTGTATTACTCCGAGATATTTAGATTGAGTATAAACCAGGAATATTATATTTTTAAATCTAAAGCGTTAGATTTCTGCAGATGTTCATTCAAATTTTGAATGTAAGCTCTTGCTCAACTGTTTGACTGTTTATGAAACAAAGGGATTGTTCTGGCTAGAATTTGGTGTTTAGGACCTGATTAAGATGAAAACCTATCCAAACATTTCGACAATTTATAGAATGAATGGCTTAAGGAAATAAAGAACTGTATTAACATTCCCAGATATTATTATGCTGGTATTGCCCCTGATGAAGGTGATTAGTTTGAGTTGCATAGTTTTTCGGATGCATCGAAGAGGGCATGTGGTACGTTAGCGTACCTGAGAGCAGTGTTAAAGAAAATAACATTGTTACCAGTTTTGTGGCAACAAAAAATTGAATTGCCCCTTTAAAAACTGTCTCTATACCCCGTCTTGAACTTTTAAGAATACTTTTGTCTGAAATAAAATTGTTAACGAATTATATATTTCTGCAACTTGCTACTTCTGGCCTGACTCTTCTATTACATTCTTTTAGATTAGAGGAGATTTCGAAAGATTTAAAATGTTTGTCAGAAACTGGGAAAAGGAACTCAGAAATCTTAGTGATCCATTAAATTGGTTTCACTTTCCTGAAAACGATAATCCCGCTGATCTAATTGGTAGAGGTTTTTAAATTTCAGAGTTGAAAAATAATCATCTTTGGTGGGAGGGAACCCCAGTGTTTAAAGCAAGACTGATCTCATTGAACAAAATTGCATTCGATAATTTAGATATTTTTGAAGTTAAGGATCATTTAGAACTAAAGAAAAACACTGTTGTAATATCAACTATTGTAAATGAAAATCAGTTAAACATTGATTTAATTAATCGCTATTCCTCTTCTGTGACATTAATAAGAATTACTGCATGGTGTTTGACATTTTTGAAAAACTCTAAACTGAAATAAGAAATTAGGAAATATGATTATTTAGATACTTCTGAGTTACAGAATGCGACCGAGGATTTGATAAATATTGTTCAAAATTCCGCATTTTAAACTGAAATTCGATGTTTAAAGGAAAAACGACCTCTCCAAAAGAAAAAAAAATCTTGAACATAAACGTATTTCTAGATGCCGATGAACTGCTAAGGTTCGGTAAAAGACTGAAATTTCCAAATTTATCATAATCTTAGAAACACCAAAAACTTTTAGCAAAGTCTCACTATTTTACTGAACTATTAATTTAATATTATCATAAAAGACTCCTACATTCGATTTTTCAGACATCTATATCTTTATTAATTCAATTTTACTCGATACCATCTGGTCAAAGATAAGTAAAGAAAGTTATAAGTAGTTGTGTGACTTATCTTCAAACAAAATATCAAACTCTTCAATAATTGATGGGTGGCTTGCGCCATGATAGAATTGTACCATTTAGAACGTTTGAGAGAACAGCCGAAGATCTAACAGTTCCTAATATATCAAAACCAGACATAAAACAATCATTGATAACATTAAAATCATACATTTCTAAATTTGTTTTTCTACCAAAGCGGTTCACCTAGAATTTCTTTCAGACTTGACCACAGATGCAAATTACAATAAATACTAAAAATTACAGTAAACTTCTTAAAGTATAAATTGAAAATACCTCCCACATGAAACTTTCTGAAAAATCGGAAACAAACGATTCTTTGAATGCATGCGAATAATTAAAGAGTAATGGATCTGCCGAGAGTCATAAATGATACAAATGGCTTTTTAGAGAAAAATTATTAAGGAAAATTTCAAATCAAATACAGATAAAAGCAATTTTATCCTATGTTGTTGATAAAATATTTCAAATTTGGTTCATCTGAAGCTATTGAATATTGAACTTTACGCATTTATCCATGACAACATTACCGACTGTAAATAGCTATTGTAAAAAAAGTTAATTTTGAAAACAGGAAATGTGTTATTTGACGATGACATGCCAACTCTAAAACATGCATAACGTGTTAATGAATAATGATTTAAAAATATGACTTTATAAAAGATTATTCTCCAATGGAAGAAAAAACTTTTCTCTATTCTCAATACTTATTCACGGTACTCCATAATGATTACCGTAATTTCAAATCTTTATTAAATTTTGTTGATACTTACATATTACAGATAAAGTACGCATTCAATTTTTTTTCGATTCGAAGTCCTAGAATTTCTTGAATTGTAGAAGTGTTTAAAATTCTGTATCTCTATTGTTAGCATGTATTTGATAAATTTCTCATATCTAAAACAAATCTTTAAATTTAAATTCCCCGATGACATTTTTGATGAAACATAAGTGAAATTACTTACGATTACTCTTGAAGATATGTATTAGAATGTTATACATCAATTTTTACTTATTTATTCTCTTAAAGCAAGTTTCTTTTGAGAACTACACTTATATTAATAACAAAAGGTAATAAGCAAAGACACTACATATTAATAAAAAGAGTCTTTTGCACTACTCAAATGTGCTTTATTCTATATTTGCTAAATTAATACAATAAGAATATGTTAAATTTATTTGTGAAAGCATTATTATAAACAATTATTCTTCTGCTTTCTTAAACTAGCGATTCATTTAAGAATAAAAGTAAATATTTAATATAACTTAAACTTTTCTTGTTAGCCACCGTTGTTTTAACTTTGCATCATTTAATCGCAAATGTTCTATTTTGTTGCTATAGCTCTGTGTACTTTGACTTCATTTAAAATTGCTTTACATTTTACGTTATATATTTTGGGTATTTGTAGCAATAATATATGTGAACATATATATTATAAATTTTATTAATATTAATGTTTTTGATTATTTTTCAATGTATTTTTTACCACAAAAAAAATTAAACTGAACCCTGAATAAACATATTAAGAAAAATATCTGAAACACGTCATGAATTTTAACTCTCTGAAAACAATTAAATAACAGTTCAGTTACAAATTTGAAACTTAAGTTGCAGAATTATATTTTATGCAGTATTTTTAAAATTTTATAAATTCGAATAACCGCACAGATTTTATAAGTTATTTATTTTATTCCGTATTCAATTTACTACAGAAACTTACTTACATTTATGTTGTTGTGTTTTAAAGTAAAATAAGATATTTTTGGAATGGAGCTTTTTTAAAGATGTTTTTCAAAAGATGAATTTCATATCTATATCATTTTTTAATCAATGGTTGATTCTAAATTTCCATGCTGTCTACGAGCAGACAGCCTGAATTCATATAAATTTCAAAAAATGTGTTTTCCGAATACAATAAATTACAGTGAAAACAGCGTAATTGAAAAAATGAAAAACGAAATATAAAAGAAATAAGAAACAAGATTTTTATACTAAATTATAATATTTGATACAATTTATCAAATTTATCATGTGAAAATACAATATTTCTTTACTGATGTCGTTAATGGATCCACGTCTCGATGCTTTTAGGCGTATCTCACATTGAAATATTAGAAATAAATACAATTTTAGAGCGGAATATATGTACTACTGTTCTTAAGTGTTGACATTTGCGGTTGTTTATGTTTAAGTAAAAAGACTTCTGCCATTATATACCAGAAAACTATTAGTAATGACAAGTGATATAAAGAAAATATTTATTCAATTGCTTAAGAAAAAAAAATCACTAGAAAAGAAAAGAAAAACGAAAATATATGTAGGTTAAGAGATATGTGATGAAATAAATAGTAAAAGATTATAATGAACTAATACATACATAATAAAAATATTTTCTCAAAAATACTTATATAATAAATGTATACACAGACATATATTATAGCATGAAAAGGAATATTTGATGCATAAAGAAATAGATGTTTCTATTTTTAAAGAACTGGTGACATTAAAATTGCGTATGTCCTTCTAGTAGTAAAATATTAATAAGTAAGAATGCAAGGGCATATATATATATAAAGTATTGCATAAAGTAGAAAAACAGTAATATATCATTGTTTTTTTTTTTTAATTTCTCAAAACTTAAAGTCTTATAAAGAACATTTCAAAAATTTAAGATATCAGATAAGAATTAAAAAAATGATCAATTTATATCTCAAAATAACTTATTAAGCTAGACCAAATAGACCAATAAATATAATTATCTATTTAGTTCTCAGAAAATTTTAAAATGCATTCTCTTAATATACTTAAAATGTAGTGAAATGAAGTGTATAGCTTCAATTACTCAAATGTAATTTCCCAACATATTTATAATACATGTGCATAATCATATTCTTAAAAAAGCTTGTGGTCTGTTTAGCTAACCAGTTATTTACCTAGTCACACACGTCATTTTCCGATACAGAACAATGTCAAAAATGAACTTCTTCAACAGTTATCCGTGAATTTCCACGTTTGAGACCAACCACATTAGTAGTAACAACAGGATTGAAGACAGGATGGACTGTCCTAAGCAAGCATAGTCTTTCAGTAACTCACTCCTCTCCCAGAATCTCTTGTGCTATACCAGTACGCGTGAATGTGCAACGCAGTCTTCGCAATCAACAGCAGACATGCGACGATGCTTTTTCTCGTCCTCCTACTTCTCATTTTTCTCCAAGGCCTCTAAATTAACTTAAAAAAAGCAATTTCAATATGATTAGTCTACTCAAGTTACTCATTAGTCTTCTTGAGCCCTACATGTTGATTTCTAAAAGAAAATGTTGCAGTAACGAATTCAACAGGTCAAGAATGTATTGAAGACAGATAATTAAAAATGTATTTATTATTATTAAAACCTATTCATTCATTTGCTTTAAGTATGTATATATATATATATATACTAAATTGTATCATATAATAATTAATTTTTAAATTACATATTAGGTCAAGACAATATTAAAATAATAAACAATTGTAAAGTTAATAAATAAACCAAATTGAATTTTGTAACCCGTTTTCAGCTTAGACGGATTGAAAAATTTGATTAGACAGAAGGGAATCGTTATACTTTGACACATTTTGAGCATGTTGTAATTATTACATTGTCGTGTATTGTCAATGATTGTAAATGATTCGATATTTTAAGATTATGATTAGGTCCTGCGTATTGAAAGTGCACAAATTCATGTTTATACCGAAATTAGATGAACTTCCACTTAGCACTATTCAGCTTGCAGTATATTCTTTTAACATAAAAACATATTGAGAACATTTTGTTTAAATAGGCTACACAAATAGCATTGTTTCAGTTTTATTAAATTCAAAATAATTAAATGATTACTAATAGTTCCGATTTTAAATAATACTTTGAGTTACAAATGAAAACCATGTTCTTTATCACAATATTAAATTTACAATATTTATTATTATTTTTTTTTTACAATGTATTTAAATTGCATTCATTACATTCATTTACTTGACCTTAAGTTAAAAACTGATTTTCATAAACAAAGAACTCGTTAAGAAATTCGTTAAATATATTATTCTTTATTAATTTTACAACTTTATAAAATATCATTTTTAAGGAAAGCTTCATATTTTATTTTTCTTGGAAAATTTAAAATGCAGTAAAGATTTAATTTTACAAGCTATGAGTAACTTTAAATTCATTAAACTTTTATACATATTAAATTTATATAGAGTTTTTTGAATTGATGAAAAATTTTATAATAATATTTGGGTAAAGTTTTTTTATTAATACCAATGACAATGCATGTGATAAATATTATTACAATCTAAAAGTTTTATAGTTACATCCATTAGCATGAGTTTCAAGATTAACTTTATACATTATTTCATTCCTTTTTGTTGGCATTAAACACTGAATTTCCATACTTAAAATATTTAGTTTCGTAAATCTTGCGTCCCGTTATATTACATGTAGATATGAATTGCAATACCTAACATTTTAATAACTACGTATGAGTACAAAAATCTGAAAACATTTAAAATGCTTTATTAAAACACATTACTACATAAGTGTGATAAAACATATACAAATGTTTTTCAAAATTAAAACACTCTAGATGTTAAATGATAAAAAATTCCTCCAAGAGCTCCAAGTGCTTTCGGCTAACCTTAAGCTTATGTCAAGGAGAAGAGAATTGACTGAGAAAACACTCGACGCTCGAACTTTACTGCCACCAGCTCACCGGAAACAACCTTCAAGATGGCCGCCGGCGGACGTACCCATTAAAATGAAGGTGGGAGAAGATAGAGAAAGTTCACTTCTCTGGGATACCAAACTCTCCTGTAATATGAAGTAAATTAAACCAATTACGCGGAATTTCGTATGATAGTACGTCATTACAACAATTTTTAGCTCGCGTTAAAATATCCAGACGCATGCAGAAAGTTGTGGTAATAACGTATTATCATAAAAAATACCGCGTATCTGGTTTAATTTACTTCATATTACAGGAAAGTTTGATATCCCAAAGGATTGAACTATCTGAATCTCCTTCAGTTTAATTGGTACGACGCCCTGCGAACATCTTGAAGGTGAAGGGTGTTCCCGGTCAATGAGTGGCAGCGAACGTCAAGCGTCGAGTGGTTTCTCAGTCAATTCTTTTCTCATTGACAAAGTTTTAAGGTTAGCCGAAAGACCCCGGAGTGTTTTTTTTATCATGTTAACAGCTAGTGTTTTTTAATTTTGAAAAACATTTGTATATATTTTATCACACCTATGTAATAATGTGTTTTAATGAAGCATTTTAAATGTTTTCATGTTTTATATAATAAACAAAGGTGAATATGGCGTTCATAAATGGACTATTTTATTAAGTCAATTTATTAATACTAGGTATGAGTATAAAGTACTACTAATAAAAAAAAAGCACTACATTAAACTTAATCTGCTGACACGAGATTGGGAAGAAATGTGAATATACCAAAATAAAAAGCAAAAAACATGCATAATGAAAAGGTACCAGTAATTTATCACAAGCTTATGTTTTTGACATTAAAGTTAACTATGTGTTTTTCGAATTTCCAAATATGCTAGAATCTCCCAAATCTTTGTTCTTTACATATAATTTTATCATACAGAAATATCATCTTTTTCAATGGATTATCATATTTAAGGTTTAAAATTCCAAACAGATGTCACTTACAGGAAAGATAAATAATCTACTCATAGGAAGGAAAACAGAATTTCAAATGACGACAAACATAAACTATTACATGCGGATGCTACGGATTCAAAAATTTGTTTTGACACGTAATCATTTAAAAATAATAATTATTATTTTTAATTATACACGTTATGAACTTATATTATATTTTCATCTCTAAAAATACAATTTTATACTATAATTCCAAAAACTAAATATTTTCTGTACGTTACTCAGTAATTTTAATTTTAATTTTTGTGATTTATGGTAAAACCCAAACCGTATTTTTAGTAAGAAGTCCGTGTAGACTTTTTTTTAATGATATTAGATTTTCAGATGTTATACATTATGGGCTGGTGTAATTCGAGGATTTTGACTGAAGCGTCAAAAATAGGTGTTTCTGATTGGGATATAAAGGGTCTAGTCGGATAAGCATAGCGAAATGGCCCCCAAGGTCGATGTTTGAAATAACATGTGTGGTAATAAAGCTCACCATGAGAATACAACATAAAGTGTTTTTAGCCCATGACCTTGAACTGTCCTTGAGATAATCGGCGAAGTATGCGCCGACGCTATTATTTTTCAAATAGGGGAGACCGGGGCTAATTGGCTACAGGGGTAAGTAGGCGCAATCCTCAAAAATTGCCTGTTTGTGTATAGATTGTGCAACCAGTCACAGAGTACCTTTATTCTTGCCTTTCACAATCCTCATTGTAGTTTTGCAGTGTTACCTACGTGCAGTGGACATTTATTACGATTTTTCTGTTTTTTTTTTGTACTCATAAGTAATTTTTTGTTGCTTCATTCTTTCTCTAATTTCTAATACTTACCTTAATAATTGCGATTTAATTTGTACAATTTTTCTTAGTGTATGATTATCTGTACCTACCCCATTTGTGATTTACTTGGATTATTTATGTTTAGAAGGTTACGTGTCCCTTTTGTGAAGAAATGTATTATGGGGCTAGTAGGCGCATTGAACAAGGAGCAAGTTGGCTCGGTGTCTGGTGTGTGCTGGTAGCTTGAAAAACAGCAAACACCGAGAAAATTGGTTGCAATGCAAGATTTTGGGCACATGAGACTTGCCCAAACGGAGACAGTCGAATTTTTACTTGTGACAACTGTAACTCTGATGATTATATCGAGTAGGATAGAAGTTAATTAGTGTTAATGTTTCATTCATTATTTTTATGTCTATATAATTTAGAATTTACATTGTACCGCGATAATGCCTTTGTTTAAACTTACTGATAATAATGAAATTTATTTCTCTTAACTGCGTGTCTTATTTGAGTTTTATTTAAATTTTTATAAAGCGTATGCCAACTTACCCCATAGGTATAGGCAACTTGCCCCGTGACGGGGTAGGTTGGCGCACAATTTTCCGTTTACTTTAGGCTCCCGCTAAACATAAACTACAAAAGCTTTAAACTAAAAACTCCCGTGTATTTATAGCCAAATGCCTGTTCTTTAAAAGTGCATTTAAAGTTTCTTAAAAAACCTAAACACAAAATTTATAGAAATTAATGACTAAAAACTGCGCCTACTAGCCCCGGTCTCCCCTACGTTTTTCTCAAAAAGTATAAAGGTTATATTTTTTCACATTTTTACACAAATTGTAATATAGAAAATAATCCAAAAATATTATTTTTTAAAATTATTAATGTAGTAATTTTATATTTACACCAACCAAAAAATTAGAAAATAATGCTCAAAGTATGTACTTTTAAGAAAAAAAAAATCGTTAAATTCGAAGATGCGCTTTTTGAGTTAAAACAAAAATAATGCTAGCAACTTGCTAAAATATTAGTAACGTTCCCTGTTTGTATTTATAGAAATACACAACTATCAATGCATTGGTCGATTTATGACATTTCCACTCGGGCAGGATGCGCGGTATGCCAAAATAAGATAATGTTTCCATTGATACTACTTCCCTATAAGTTTTTTTTTCGTTATTTTATAAATATTCTGTTATTTTGACGAACTCCCCATTCTTCTCGCATAATAATATCAAGAATTGACAAATAAAATGATAACATTTGCCTACTATGACTTTCAGATTGAAGATGGCTATCTGGCTCAGCACGTACATTGCACATATACAACGTATCACTTGAGAGAGGAGTGTGTATGTGTGTGGGGAGGTGCTGGCACTTGGCATCGGAAGATATCTGTAGGAAGAGGGGGGGGGTTGTCATTTGATATCGTTAGCATTTTTGAAAAAAACAAAATATACTTTTTTTGTATCTTTTACTTTACATCTATTATCTTAATTATTTTAAGTCTGTTTTCTTATTTTTATGAAAATACAAAGTTATTATTAAAACCACTGAATGATTATAAAACATTTCATTCCAAAATATGCACTAACCCAGCGTTCACATTAATATTCTCCTGCCATATGCTTATATATAATTCGTTGTTAGAGAAACCAGATTCGAAATGATATTTGTTGTTTTCGCTAGTAAAAGAGGGGGAATAATGTTGGCCACCTGTTTTGTTTAAAAGAAGTTTTGTTTAGCCCGGCAAGTGTGAAGTGCAAGAAGACAATATTACTGTTCAATGCATTATGTAACAAAATGCTATTATTAAAAACTTTTAAATAATAAGTATTTCTTTAAAATGTTATTTGACATAAAGTTATTTCTGACATAATTGTGATATTTTATGAATTTCTTTGCGTCATTAAATGAGTAAAATATGCAAATAAAAAATGTACAACCATATCTGTATATCACTGCGAATGCATAAAAAACAACCAAAATGGAAAAAATAAATTGTAAAAATAAAAAGAATTTTTAGACACTGATAACAATATTATTAAGGGGAGGGGAATTCGATAAATGATAGCGTATGATATCGGAAGGTTGGGACGGAGGTTTGAAATTGCCAAAAAGTTGATAACTTTATACATTTACAGCCCCCTATTCAACTTCTTCTGCACCATCGATTTGATATTGTTACGTGAGAAGGTTGTGCAGTACGCCAAAATAACACAATTGTTTCGTGTTTACAAACACGAAACAAACCTATAGGGAAGTGGTAGTTATGGAAACATTCTCTTATTTTGGCGTACTGTGCATTCTGTCCGAGTGGAAATGTCAGGAACCGACCAATTCATTGATAGTAGCGTATTTCTGCAAATGCAAACAGGGAAAGTTATGAATATTTTATCAAGTTTCTGGCATTACTTTTGTTATAACTCAAAAAGCGCATCTTCGATTTTAACGAAAATTTTTTTCTTAAAAATACATACTTTGAGCATTATTCTTTGATTTTTTGGTTGGCGTAAATATAAAATTACTACATTAACTTTAAAAATATATTTTTGTTTATTTTTCTATGTTAAAATGTGTGTAAAAATGTGAAAAAAATATATAATATAAACTAATATATTCTTCAATAATTGGCGTTGGTTTCACTTTTTTTAACTTTTACACTGTTTAAGAAAAACGTATTTGAAAAATAGTAGCGCCGGCGCATAATTCGCCGATTATCTCAAGGACAGTTCAAGGTCAGGCACTAAAAACACTCTGTATTGTATTCTCATGATGAGCCTTATTACCACACATGTTATTTCAAATATCGGCCTTGGGGGCCATTTCGCTTGGGTTATCCTGCTAGACCCATTGTTTCACATTTTGTACGTTGAAGATCCACAGATAATTGTGTTTGAAATACGTTAAATAGACGAGATTATTCTAGTTGATTGAAGCCTATTTTTTTACGATTATTTACTTGGCTGGTTTCATCTGAGGATTTTGATTACTGGCAAAAACAATTATTTCTGATTGAAAAATGAATTTCGTGCAATTTTGTATGTTGACGATAAACAGATAACCATGTATGAATGGCGTTAAATAAAATATATTATTCTAATTGACTAAAGCCTATTTTTATGATTATTTCCAAAATAATCAGTACAAGATGAAAATTTTTTTTCTGAGCTGTTTGTACCATGTTTCAACGACTACGTCAATCGGATATGTTTACACATAGATCTGATTAGGTTTACTTTAATTTTAACCACTATGTGTACGTGTTTGTGCCACATGATTTTGAATTTCTTTTACTAGATAAAAGCAATCAAGAGACTTTAACCCTTTCAGGGGCTGAGATAAGTTTATGAAACCACTTAATTTTAGTACCCAAACGCCCCACTGGCACCAAAATCTTGGTAAAATATTTAAATGTAATATGTACGTGAAATATAGCCTTTTTCATTTTTCCAAATAAATTTGTTGGTAAATACCGGTGCCATTAATTTATTTCAACACTTTAGCATTGAAAATATTTTACCCCTGAAAGGGTTAAAGGTTCAAGAAGAGAGTAGATTTTACTCTCAAAATAATATTTTACAGAGACTTTATTTCTTAAGACAAGCAAGAGCTTTTTTCTGTAATAGATTCCTTGAAAACAAAATCATATTCCACAAAAATATTTAAAAAATGTCTCACTCACGCATTGCAACAAGAAATTCTATTAACTAAAAAAAAAAAAAAAAAAAAAAAAAAAAAGCAAAATAAACTAAAAAAATGCAGCAAAATTTTAATCCCCACGTATATTTTTTATACTCGAAAGTTTACTTTGATGGTTTTTCTTCATTTTATATACGCTTCAACAACAAAATCTAGGAAACTGTTTCTTCGATAAATGTCAGGATATGAAAAAGTTTGTTGAAAAAATAAAAATGTCCTTAAACTAGAGAAAACGTGTAAATGATTATAAAAGGAGATGGTATGTGTAGAAAATTATTTTAGCGATTTAATGCATAACCATGAACAGTCAATTATAAATTTACAATTTCTTTACAATCATATGTATTTATTTATAAATATCGTTTAACTGTGCAGTTTAAAAAATATATATTTCTTAAATGCGAAAGCATTTTAATACACTTCATTTGGAATTTATCGAATTAACCATCTACTACCTTAATCCGTAAGCATTTATAAAATATTGAGCAGTTTCTGTGATATGTGAATCTTTTCTTTAAATTTATAAACTTCTAATAAATACTTTTTATTTGATTTAGTTTCGCATAAAATATGTATATTTTTGGCTTTGCTTGAATCGTAAATTACTCTCGTTTCTTATAATATATATATATATATATATAGACAAACAAACACAGCAAAAATATGTATTCTGGAAATACCGTCGATCATTTTCAAATGAAAACAAATTATTATGCAATTAAAAAAAATGGAACCAAAGCCCATTTCTGACCAGTTTATTAAAACGTATCATACATTATATTTTTCCCTTAGAATTTTTTTCCAATAAATTGTGAAAACTATTATGACAGAACGCTCAATAACCTGACTATTACATATCAAATCATTGTCCGGCCATTATAATAAAATAATAACATACAATAGTACCGGCTAAAATAAATAATAATAATAATAATAATAAAAAAACTAAGGCGAGTTTTTTCGACGGCCTCTAATAATTCTGTTTTATTCTAACATAATAAGATGGGTGCGATTTCAAATACATTTGTGTTTGGAGCATCCAAATATTTAGACTACAAAGGATTGGACTAAAAGTGCACTTAAAAAATTAAAACTCTTGGTATCTTTTAAATAAAGAAAATAGATAATCGTTTCAATAGAAACCACTTACGAGTTTTCACTGCCATTATAGCAATTGCTTCTGTATGATAAATGGTTTCTGATCACGCACAAAAAATATCATAACCCTTAAATGCATAGTGTAATTCAGGAGTTACATGATCTTTATTGGAATTTGGCGCTTCCCATTGATCTTTTGGTGAGCTATTATGTGTTATTTATGTGTGATAGCTTCGATTTAAGGTCATGGTGTCTTTTTTTTTTTTTTTTTTTTTCTGATTTGTTATCAAGAGGAGGTTACAACATGTTTTGTTCATATTGCTTGCAATGTTCTCTCTCGGCTGGCATTTTATTTCTATCATTATCAGATAGTAATTTATTAATTCTGCATATATTGTTGAATTGTTGTTACTGGGCAGTATAAATACTTTGAAGTACATATATATTTAAAATTATAATTATTCGGGGTCATTCCATGTCCCGTGTGGGACAGCTTTTCTACGTATTTCTGCTTTTTTAGCAATATTATTATTTCTTCGAATTAAAACAACCATGCTAATAAGAAAATCCAGAGTTTTTTGTTATTTGTAATGGATAGTTTATGTTTTAAAAACTTATAAGTCGATAGATACAAGTATTTATGTAAGTGTCGCCCGCAGGCCTGGCAGATTACTGAGGCCTAGGATTTAATATGTGGATACTTTTATCATCTGATATTTTTATTATTTATTTATTATTATAAACATGGAGCTTACTATGGTCTAGGATTTAAAATGTGAAGATGTGTATTGGTTCTATTGTGCGTGATTATGTTCTATTAAATGGCCATTCCACATCTGTGGAATTGCTTTTTTGCAAATTACTGCTGTTTTAAAAATGATATTGTAGCCTCAAATTAACACAACTACGCCAGTATGAAAATATAAGTTTTTTTGTTAATTGTAATGTATAGTTTATATTTTAACAACTCATAAGTTAACAGAT
The DNA here is from genome assembly GCA_963932465.1 of Maratus speciosus. Taxonomy (NCBI): domain Eukaryota; kingdom Metazoa; phylum Arthropoda; class Arachnida; order Araneae; family Salticidae; genus Maratus; species Maratus speciosus. The sequence continues at coordinate 371,710,290 of OZ010788.1, read as the reverse complement.
TCAGGCATATATGTAAGCCTCACGAATTGGACATTTTGTCCGTTTCTCATGAAATGGAACTTTAACCCCTTCTCTGTCAGCGTCACCTATCATGCGACACGAAGAAAGTTTTCATCCTTGAAAATGAATTTGTCGGAACTTACACGTCGGTATATTCTGGGATAGTGTTTTGTATTTCTGCATAGTGCTAATAGATGGCGCAACTAGTTCTATTATTTTCGAATTTGCTGTAATATCTGCGTTCGTTAGTTATTTTTCCACGTCAAAATAGCGTATATGGGGGATTTAAAGAGTGATTCTTCTGAGGGAAGTGAATATAATATCTATCAGTCAGAAGATCAAAACTCTGACTTATCAAGTAATAATTTTTTTTTTCAGAATCCAGTGAATATGAAGGTGAAGACGAGGATATGTGCTCTGTAAGGATAAAAGTAGTAGAAAAAAACAGTATGTCCCGCTTCTTCACGTTACAAGTTTACAGCAAACCCTGGAATAGTGGTAAACTTCAATATAGATAATTTAATTCATTATTTTGAATATTTTTTCGACGATTCTACGTTACAACTGATTATATATGAAACTAATAGATTTTCGGAACGATGTCTTCATTCCCAGAAAACTAAAAATTGTTCAAAGCTGCAGAAATGGCGTAAACTGCCCAAAACTGAATAAAAATTGGCCGATTTATTCTAAAAGAAATGAGTTGAGTAAAATGCTTAAACTTACAACAGGATGTATCTATAGATGAAATTCTTTTATATAAAGACAGGCTTGCTTGGAAGCACTACTTACCTTTGAGAAAGGCAAGATTTGGTATAAAAATATATATGCAATGCGAGGTAAAATGTGGATATATTTGGTCGTCAGTAATTTATACAGGAAAAGAGACACTTTTTGATGAATTTTTGAATCCATAATTTCTCAAATCTATGCAAGTGGTTATGACGCTAATGAAGCTTTTACTACATAAGGGATACTGTGTAACTTTGGATAATTATTATTCTTGTCCGATTTTGATTGATACTCTTGTCAAATACAAACTGATACATATGGAAAGATCAAACTCAATACAAAAGATGTTCCTATGGATGTGAAAACTAAAAAACTCAAAAAAGATTAAACAATAGCATTTCGACGTCGGAAAGCTGTCATTTTGAAATGGAAAGATAAATAAAAGTTAAATTTGAAAAATCAAAAAAACCGACTGCGTAAAAAGCGAACTAATTATTTCTCACCAATGTGAAAATATTTTTTATATTATTTACCCTTTTTTATTTACTTAAATTGAAGACTTTTAAGTTGTGTTTAATTGTTAGTTCCTATCTATAAACACTGTTTCGATGAGGCCTATAGAGGTCTATGAAGGTTAGACTTGTAGCAAAGCTAGAGATCCTCCCTACACAACTTAAAGGTTCTGTAATATTTAAACGGATCATCTGACTGTAAAATAATGAAATATTGTCTTCATTTTGAAAGACCTATCCAATGATATACCACACAATTAGGTGCGTAATTTTTTTTCTTCCCTACCGCCATTTTGCATTTTACGGCTGCCATTTTGAATTTATCAGAACAAAACCCAGCTTTTAACAATCGGGCAGTTAAGAGGAATGATAGAGACCTCAGTAATTAAAATCCATCCAGCCTTTGATATACTTCGAGGGTATAAAGAAATCCAAATGCCCAGATATGCATCAAACACTTAACCTTTCTTGGCAATCGGGTAAAAAGATGTGTCACTTATTTCAAATATTCATAATTCGGAGATAAGTGAAGTGAAATCAGAGGCAGAAGAAAAGTTGAAGTCAAAGATGGTTATCGACTATATTGACACCATGCGTGGTGTCGATCGTGCTGACCAAAATTTGGCATGTTATGCCATCCCAAGAAAATATGGTAAAAAATATTACATTTTTTTTTCATTTATTTGATCAGTGCATTTGTAATTCTTATGCCCTATATAAGAAAACAAGTGGGAAAGTGTGATCACAGATCGCACAGAAGGTTTCGTTTAATATTCCTTTCAAAATCACCTTATCCTTTTGCAAAATCTATCAGTTCCATATTTCGCAACCAGGGGGTGCACTCTATTCTAAACAAACATCTATTTGAACGAAACTCCGTTTTACATCCTATCCATAGGTATATTAGACGAGGGGATCGGACCCATAGCACCCGAGATAGGTAGGCGCTCCCTGGTGGTAAAAAGTGGAACTAAAATGTGTAAGGCTATGGTGCAAAATATGAAAGAATGGTCATAGGGGTGCCTGCAATAGTTAAAAAGAAAAAGGGGGACGTCAGAAAAATTGCCTAAAATACACAAGTTAGAGCTCGGAAGGTAAATAAATAAAATAATACTTTTTGAAATTTTATTATTTTTCGTGATCGCAAGTGTTGTGCTATAAGTATGCAAAATTTGAAGTCTCCAACTTAATTAGGGACTGAGTTACAAAAATTGCTTAAAATACACAAGTTAGAGTTCGGAGGGTAAACAGTAATTCCTTTTTGAAATTTTTATGATTTTTCGTGGGATTGGAAGTGTTGTGCTATAAGTATGCAAAATTTCAAGTCTCCAAATTAATTAAGGGCTGAGTTACAAAGATTACTTATAATACGGAGTGTAAACAATATATGTCTTTTTTGAAAATTTTATGATTTTTCGTGTGATTGCAAATGTTCTGCTATAAGTATGCAAAATTTCATGTCTCCAAATTAATTAGGGGCTCAGTTAGAAAATTTGCTTAAAATACACAAGTTAGACACCAGAGGGATAAATGTAAGACTTTTTGAAATTTTTATGATTTGTCGTGTGATCGCAAGCGTTCAGCTATAAGTATGCAAAGTTTCAAGTCTTCAACTTAATTAGGGGCTCAGTTAGAAAAAAAAAGTTTAAAATACACAAGCTAGAGCCCAGAGGGTTAAATATACGACTTTTTCAAAATTTTATGATTTATAGTTTGATGTGAGGTGTTCAGATATAAGTATGCAAAATTTCAAGTCTTCAACTTAATCATGGACTCAGTTAGGAAAAAAAAAGTTTAAAATACACAAGTTAGAGACTAGAGTGTTAAATATACGAATTTATCAAAATTTTATGATTTGTCGTTTGATGTGAGATGTTGAGCTATAAGTACGTAAAATTTCAAGCCTCCGACATCTATATTTTCTGTGAACCGGCTCTGTGACGGACAGGCAGACAGACACACAGACAGAGGAGTATGACGAATAGGGTTTCGTCAGATGAATGAAACCCTAAAAAAGGTTCTATAACGCAGCTTCAGTTCCAATTAGATTTAGTAATGGATATAAGGTATTATTCCCAATCAATGTCCTGCAAAAAAGGCAGGCCGTCATTGGAAAAAAACATTCCGACTAACTGAGAGATATTTTGTAAAATGTGTTCCACCTAATGGGAAAAAGAAAAACCAACAAGAATATGTGCAGTCTGTTGCAGGAAACGTGACAGGAAAGGTAAAAGTATACGAAAAGAAAGAAGGAGCAATTAAGAGCAGTGTGATGTGGGACTTTGCGCTGTGCCATGTTTTGAACTTTTGCACGCGCAACCTGATATCCGATAGAATGTATAATAAAAAAAATATATTTGGTAATTTTTATTTTAATGTAAGCAAAAAAAAAATAATCTGTAATAAATGATTTCAATGTGTGTTTAGGTGCGTTCGTAATTATGTAAATACGTATCACCTATAGTCGTCGTTCAGTCCATCTGTCTGTCCGTCTGTCCGCATATAACAAAGCAAAAAGTACCCAACCGAATGGTCTGAAATTTTAAATATATAATTGTTGCAAAATTTTGTCGAGTCATTTCAAATTTTATGAAAATCGGATGTATAGTTTAATTACAGGGACAGTCAAAAGTTTTCCGTTACATTACGGCCAATGGGGAAAAATTATTGCAAGTGCATTTTAATGATGTTACAGCCTTCCGAACGATCTGAAATTTTAAATATATAATTGTTGCAAAATTTTGTCGAGTTATTTCAAATTTTATGAAAATCGGATGTATAGTTTAATTACAGGGACAGTCAAAAGTGTTCCGTTACATTACACCAATGGGAAAAAAATATTTCAAGTGCATTTTAATGATGTTACAGGCTTTCGAACAGAATGAAAATGGTATGCACTTATGAAGTGCACTAAAATATACATTCAGTGCAATATGCGGTGCAAAAAAATATTTATAAAACTAGTTATAGTACGAACGCACTTTATTTGCCAAGTTTGACGAGCAATTTCCAACTTGTTTTCTTTCTGATGGTCAAGAAAGATTATAAAGCATTTCTTACGATAAGGTTGAATTTTTTTTGTATGTAGGGGAAGTAGAGGAAGTATGATACACTTTTTTTTTACTAATTTTTTACAACCCTTAGAAAGCTATTTTTAAACAAATTTTTCGTGTTTTCTTATAAAGTAACCTTTTATTCATTTATTAAAAATATTGCGGATTTAAACAATAGTCATTCAAAAAATATATCCTAATTATTTTGAATGGTTACTACTGTATTAAATCCCCCCATTACTGAGGAGGATTCATACACTAGCAAGGGAGGTTTGATACATTGTTATGTAAATTGAAAAAAAAAAAAAATGCAGACAATTCAATTTATGCGTCATACAGTTTTTTATGGTAAATCTTGAAATATTTAAGTAAAATTTGAAACGAAATGATATTGACATATTTTTGTTTCAGAAATGTTTTTCACAAAAATATTTAAACTATTTGAATTATTTAAACAATTCCATTAACACACTTTTTAGAAAATAAATAATGAAAAAAACCCCTAGAGATCTAGCTGCAAGGAAAAATGAAGTGAACATCGCTGATTTGCAAACAATTTAACATAAATTTAGCACATTTAAGATTCCTTTAACCCTTTCAGGGGCAAAACATTTTCAGTGCTAAAGAGTTGAATAAATGAATGGCACCGGGATTTACCAACAAATTTAATTAGAAATAAGAAAAGGGATATATTTCACTTTCATACTAAATGAACAATATTTTACCAAAATGCTGGTGCCACTGTGGCATATGAGACTTAAAATTAAGTATTTTCGTAAACATACAACCACCCCTGAAATGGTTGAAAGAGAAACTAATAACTCTATCATTTAGATAAGTAAAATCGGGTAGATGTAACGTTTTTTTCAATTTGCCCTTCATAAAGTATAGAAAAATTTCCCATTTCCGGCCATTTAAACTTTTTCCCTTCTACATGACGAGCAAAGAGAACTAACCCTCTGTCATCGCACTACTTTTCCATGTAACCTACATAATGTCTATGAATATTCTCTTTGTTCTTCCTTACCAATTTCCGTAGCTCTTGCTGTAAAACAATAATGAATATTACAGTCCTATATTAGTTTGCAAACTTAAAAAAACTATTAAATTTCAAATATAGAAGAGTATCATTTCTCCTCAGTACTAATGTATCATTTTTCTCTATTATGCCTTATTGGATTTTCAGTTACTTTGTACAAATGCAGTTGCAAAATGGTAAACTACTTTCTAATAAAACTAATCCTAACAATGTGCTTTATATAAAAAAAAATACAAGATGTTATCTTCGCAATAATAATAGTTGTGAAAAAGAAAACAGCCAATGAAAAAATTTACATTGACATTCCAAAAACCTTCAAAATTAAAAGAAAAGAAAAGTTGTCAGTTCTTCACTGATTAGTCCAGCTAATGATGGCTTCTACAAATAAAAGAAGCCTTCACAATTGTTATAATGTCTTTTAATGCCATTTGTTGAGAAAAATTGTCAATGTATCAACCCTCCCTATGTATCAAACCGCCCCTACCCCCCCCCCTACCTGCTGTTCAGAAAATCAATGTTGGCAAGATTTTGCGAAATTTGGCGAAATATTGCCAACTTTTTGGGGGGTTGCCGGGTGAAATTTTCTTGGGAAGTTACAAATCCGGATTCAGCGACCCCAAAAACATAAAGTGAGTCTAAATCCAGAATTGGTATTAATTTTGCCAGGTAAAATCCCCTATTGCCTGGACTTCATAACTTAGTGCACGTAGCGCCGCAGTTCATGTTCAGAGGCAGCTTCCCCCTCCCCGTTCAACCTACGTCATAATGTCATATATCCTATTTGTTGCAAATTTTGTCTAGTTTATAAATTTCGTAATGCATTTCCCTTAAAACAATAAGAAATTAAAGTTAAAAACAAGTATTCGAGAGGGGGGGGGGAATTTTCGGGGGAAGTTAAAAATTCGGATTCAGCGACCCAAAGTAAATCTTATGGAGAAAGTTCGGAGGGGAGATGGGAGGGCGAATGTAAACGTGTGAGTGGTTAAGCGGAATTGCGTAACTTAGTTTACGCAGCATTACGCCCATGTTCCGAGGCAGATCCCCCCCTACCTCTTCATCCTAATTGATAATGTCATGTATCTAATTTGTTGCAAATTTTGTCTACTTTCTGAATTTCTAGATACTTTCCTAAAACAATAAAAAATTTATTTTTTTAATAAAAACCTTTTTTGGGGGACATTTTACCAAATTTGGGGGGGGGGCGGTTGCCGGTGGAAATTTTGGTGGGAAGTTAAAAATTCGGATTCAGCGAACCAAAAAACATATAGTAAGACTTTTTTTCAGATCTACCACGAATTTTGCTAGGTAGAGCCCCTATACGGTCTCTATTGCCTACACTATTGTGACATACAGACATGCAGAGAAACAGACAGACTCGCAAACAGACATTTTCTAAAAACACTCAAATTCTGTTCAGGACCTTCTAAAACGAAAAATCCGTCCAAAAATTTCAGTCGAAGTTTTTCACTATTTCAACACTTCTTTCTTGTAAAGATAAATGAAAATGTAAAAAAAAATCTGTGGTAGCAAATAAAATTCCTAAGTAATTGAAAGTTTGATATACAATCGCTATAGTGACGGGTTCAAATATAATGAAATTGAGAAACCTTTGTTTAATAATTACATTTTTGTTTACATTTCAGAAAAATCTCATCACTTCAGTAACGTAGAATTTATTTCCATTACATCTGCTTGTTTACGCAATTTAAAGAGTTAAATCGTTTTCCTTTTATATCTCTCTGGAGAAAATGCTTTTACATAAAAGAAAATGCCAATCTAAAGAAGATAGAAACGAAAAGGCATCAAAATATAGAAACTTTAAAAAATCCCTGCCGGCTCGGGCCTACAGGCGGAGGTAGATTTCGAAGTTAAGTACTAAATTCTCCAACAAAACTTAAATCAAGATTAGAGATAAACCCAGTTTCTTCACAAAGAGTGAGCTGTAGGGAGCTAAACTTTTTGTGAAAATTATAATATACACGAATACACACACACATGTATATGGAATAGATTTAAAAAACGGCTACAAAAAATTCAGAGAACCTTAGTGTTAAAATATGTTAATATTTCCATAGTCGGGTTTTTATCATGTTTTAATACGTTTCTTCAAACTCACATGGCGTTACATATTCACCTGCTGAGATCCATTATATTTCCAATATGACGCAATATATATATTTTTTTAATTCGTCAAACTACTTTTCAATCCCTACTATTAGCTCACACTCTCCCTATATTTATTTTATTTATATATTTATATATTTATCTTCTACAAATTTTCAATCGTTAATGAAATACTCATTATTCATTCTATCAGGTTGAAATAAATTTTTTTAAACTTGTATTGGATGACAATTGCTGTTAATAAAGTTTTTTCAAATATTAATTAAATAATTAAATTTTAATTAATTAATTTTAGTTTTGCATGGGAAACAAAATGGCCGCCATTGGTTATTGAATTTCAATGAAAGTATTTTCAATAAGGGTTACCATAGGGGGGGGACCCTGTTCTGTCGCCAAATACCGCCCAGCTTGTCGCCAACTTGGCGATATATCGCCAAAATTGGCGGTCAAAATGAGTCGCCAAAAGTGACGCCAACTTGGCGATATCTGTAATATTTCGCCAAATTCCCATAGAGTTCCATTGTAAACCTCCTTGCTTATAGAAAATCAACAAATTGAGATATTTTAATGCAACAAAAACTCATATTAGCTTGATTATATTAAATTTTTCTTTGATGGCCTAAGTAGGAATTGACTTTAAAAACAAAATTTTTATATTATTTTATTTTGAGTTTTCATGCTGAAATCTTGCTGTAGAAAACTTATGACGTAATATTCAATTTGTTTTCAATTTGTCAAACTATTTAATTTTACACGTGAACATTTTACATTAGAAAAGTAATCGTTGCGGTGAGAATTTTATTGTTTTTTTTTTTTTTTTTTTTTTTTTTTTTTTTTTAATTGTTGGCAACTGCTATAACGAAAAACTTTTATTTTTTTTCCTGCCATTGTTGTGTAAGAGCTGGTTATATCAGAATCATGTTAAGACAGTATTCAAAATTTTGAACCCTCCCCATTTCCACCCTCTTGGGCCGATTTCGCCCATTTTCAATCCCCGCCGAGATATTAGCCATCTCAAAGTTGTTGGCGAGTTTGAAGATAATTCGTGCATAATTGCGACTTTTATCGTGCGGACAAAATTTAGTACATACATACATACATATATATATATATATATATATATATAAACTTTTTAGATGGGGGTGGTTTTGGGTTCCTGGGGTCCTATAATGAAAAGTTATGAAGGAATTTTTCAAAAGTCGCACCATGGTAACGACTGCAATAGGTAGTATTTCTTACGAAATCTACCTAAAAATCCCTGCCGGCTCGGGCCTACAGGCGGAGGTAGATTTCGAAGTTAAGTACTAAATTCACCAACAAAACTTAAATCAAGATTAGAGACAAACCCAGTTCCTTCACTAAGAATGAGCTCTAGGGAGCTAAACATTTTGTGAAAATTCTAATATATACGAGTACACACACGCATGTATATGGAATAGGTTTAAAAATGGCTAAAGCAAATTCAGAGAACCCCAAAGTGTTAAAATATGTTAATATTTCCATTGTCGGCTTTTTATCCTGTTTTAATACGTTTCTTCAAACTCACATGACGTTACCTATTCACCTGCTGAGGCCCATTATGACGCAATATATATATATTTTTTAATTCGTCAAACTATTTATTTCATTTTGAGTTTTCATGCGGAAATCTTGCTTTAGAAAACTTATGACGTAACATTCAATTTGTTTTCAATTCGTCAAACTATTTATTTAATTTATATTCCACGTGAAATCTTGCAATAGAAAAGCAATTGTTGTGGTGAAAATTTTATTGCTTTTTTTTTTAATTGTTGGCAACTGCTATAAAGAAAATATTTATTTTTTCCTGTCATTATTGTGTAAGAGCTGGTTTTATCAGAATCATGTTAAGACGGTATTCAAAATTTTGAGCCATCCAAATTTCCATTCCCTTGGGCCGATTTGGCCCATTTTCAATCCCCGCCGAGATATTAACCATCTCAAAGTTGTTGGCGAGTTTGAAGACGATCCGTGCATCATTGCGACTTTTATCGTGCGGACAAAATTTAGTACATACATATATATATATATATATATATATATATAAACCTTTTAGGTGGGGGTGGTTTTGGGTTCCTGGGGTCCTATAATGAAAAGTTATGAAGGAATTTTTCAAAAGTCGCACCATGGTAACGACTGCAATAGGTAGTATTTCTTACGAAATCTACCTAAAAGAAAAAAAAATTAAAGGACTTACATGGCACCTTGAGAATAAACAACCCTAAATAAAAGAAACTTTTAGAAAGAATTTTTATAACTTATAGTCTTCTTTTGTAATTTGAATGTGATAAATTAATTTTCATATCTAATATGAATTTTCTATCCACTTAAATATGTTTAAAGTGAAAAATGTTGTAATTTTTTTAAATGAATAATGTTTGGCTTTTTTGAAAATCATTTTATTTCCAAATATAAGGAATGTAAGAGTATCTATGTATGTACACTGCTATAAACAATTAGGGGAGCACATGGTCTTAACAAAATTACGCAAATACTTATACCAATAATTAATATAAAATAAAACATCATAATTTGAAGCGTAGTAGAAATAGATAAAAAAAAACTTCACATGCAAATAATAGTTTATGACGTCAAAAAGTAGGAAAAGGAGATAAGTGTAGAAACCAGGATTTTGCATAAACGTGTGTTTCATTGTCTCAGTTGTAAAATTCAGTTGTTCAGCTTATGTTTTGAAAAATGTCACAACAATGTGATTTAACGAAATCCATGACTTCGCGTGTATTCGGGACAGTTGAATCTGGGGAAACATAACGAAGTGTAGAAGACTCTGTTGGGGTCCCAAAAAGCGTCAATGCAAGGATGTGGAATCGATTCCAAGACATATGGAATGGTAGACATCCACAAGGGCAAGGTCGGCCATGTGCTACCACAGAAACTGATAACCGATATATCCTGTTAGCAGCTCGTCGAAACGGAACAGGCAATGCTACTCTGCTGCAAACACAGTTGTTCTCGGCCACAGGATGAATGGTGTCCAACCAAACAGTGCGAAATAGGATTCATCAGGGTGGTCTCTATGCACGTAAGCCAATTATTTGTATTTCGTTGATCTCAAGCTACTGTGAGGCCCAAAGAAGGTGGGCAACTGCACATCGAGTTTGGAGGCAAAGTTGTTGGAATCAAATTCTGTTTACTGACGAGTCCCGATTCATCTGGATGTGACATCTGATGAGTTTTGGCATGGAGAGAAAGATGCACTCAAAATAATCCTAAATTCGTTCGTGAAATGTCACATTACAGACGATGGGCTGGAATCAGCATAGGTGGGCGTATGGGCCTGCATATAATTCGGAATGGCACTTGACTGTCCGAAATTCTGCAGATGAGATACTGAGACGTCATGTCGCATTTTATGTTGCAGCAATTAGTGATTTCTTTTCTTCCATGCATGATAATGCAAGACCTCATAAGTCCGTCTTGTGGAAAACATGTTTGAAGCTAAAACAATACAGGGTATGGTATGACCAGCATGCTCTCCTGACCTAAATCCGATCAAGAATATTTGGGAAATACTCAGATGACGCATTACTGAAAGACTAAGGCCTTCTTTGACTGTCCGGGACTTGGAGATTGCAATTCTTGAGCAGTGGAACAGTATTCCCCCACCGTCTTATCGATAACCTCTTCGCATCCATGGAGCACAGGTGTGCAGCAGTCTTAGCTGTTTCATTTCTAAACAATACTTTTTTTAACATTTACATGAAACCAAATTGTTGCCCTATGCTATTTTTTCATGTTCTTTCCATCTTTTCAAAGATTAAATGCGCCCTTACAATTTTTTTGGTTTATTTTTTACTGTATTTCGCATTGATTCACGTGTACTATCTATTTTATGCCCATTATGGCTGCCTTGGACTGTTCTCTACACTTATTTGCTTGCCCCGCTAATTGTTTTGGGCAGCATACTTGTCTGCGAAAGAAGAAAATTAACATACCATTTTAAACAAATAAATTCTTAATTAAATATTCCTTTTATTCAAATATCATCTTTATTTCATCACTATCTTAATTCAAAATCCTATATTTCAATGTACTAATATTTTGTCAAAACTTACTTACACTGTGAATCATAATGTACCTGTATTCTTATGTGAATTCGATGTCATATTACGTGTAAAAGAAGAAGATATAATTAAATCAGCTTGTGATAAATCTCAATATGTTGCGAGCAGATCCAGAAATAAATGGAACGTTAGGGAAAAGAAAAGAGCTATAATCCTTTAAAATACTTTAATTTTTATCTGAACATGTTGCTATTGTCTGGAAAAAGGTGCTATTTCTCACTATTTTTATTTAGATATTTATATAAGATATTTATATATTCTAGGTGTACATATTTATATAAGGCATCTATAACATACTAAAGCAATTCCGCTAAAAAATATCTTATTTCTACAATGATGAACTGATGATTTTTTGCTTCACTAAAAAATTCTTAACACTTAAGAGTCATAATTCAATTAATTTATTTGTAACACTTTAGTATGGCATGTTTTATGCTACTGGACATATTGAATTTTAATAAAAATATTGTTTTCTTTAATCTAAAATTAATCTTTGATTATGATAACATATATTGAATAATAAATTAATCTTGCAGTTTAAAAAATATATTTGATTGCAATCAAATTCTTTTACACGAATTTTTGAAAAATATTTAAAATGTAAACTACCATGCTTTACAATCGAAAATTTCAACTTTTTGAACTATTATTAAACTGCTTTCAAAAACTATGTTAATTACTATTTTGAATCACTATGTTACTATGTTAATATTACTCTATATACTTCAAATTTTAAAAATATTAAATTCATAATTTAGTTATAAATACAAATTTTAACGGCAAGTAGAATTTTTTAGAATAAAATTAAAAACCTATATTAAAAAAATATGTACATGATGTCACTTGAACCAGCTTTGACCTTAAGAATAGAAGTAAATTCGTAAAGTTACATGTCATACATCCTACAATATATGGATAAATCTCAAATTCTTACCGTTTGATACTTTTGTAGTAAAAAGTAAAAAAAAAAAAAACTACTGGTTCTGACAGATATGAATCCTTAAATCAACGATATTGCAACATTTTCTTAAATTATTCGAAATTGAATATATTATACAATGATTTAATATTGAGCAAGTAAAGACTTTGATATGTTTATAACTTTTTTAAAGATTATATGTTAACATTTCTGACGCATACGATTACTGCAAACTTCAGATTTCATGCAGTTTATGCATTTCTAAAAGTAAACAAATTGAAATTAGAATTTTTTATATGTTTAAAGTAGTGATTTGAAATCTTAAGTATCATGAAAATAAATGTAATCTTTATATCTTTTTCATTTATTTTGATTATTTGATATTTTTATTACATATTAAAAATTCTTACTCTCTTAAACTTTAATAAATAAATTCTTTTATATTTCGTTATATTTATTGTTTTTTGTCTACATAAAAAATTATAAATCTAACTGATATTATGGAAATTAAACACATTTTTACTTTTATATAGAAAGAAAACATCAAATAATTTATACAATGTACGCTTTTCTTCGAATACTTCTGTTCATTTATTATTTATTTCTACTTTTTAAAGTACATAAAGAAAATGTTGTAGAATATTTTTCTGTAATTAAAAAAATTCTATACAAATTCATAATGACATTGGGAAATATAGATATATATCCCATTATAAAAATATTACGTAACAGAAATAATATTCTTAATTTTACCTTTTCCCAAACTTTATGTTTAAATAGTTGTGTTGCGTTCTTTCGCTGCTCCCATGGTCTTAATTATAATCTTTTTTATTTTCAGCTTCGCGCAGACGATATTTTTTTTGTTGTTGTTGTTGTTGAAAAAGAAATTTGTTTAGAACTTTATGAACTAAAAAATGTAGCTACGAAATATTATGCTGTAGGATTTATTGAAATGAAAGTATGTACGCGAATGTTATGTTTCTGTATTTGTGATGCTAAAATGTATGTTGTTATGTCTACAGTTTGTCTCTATAATTACTCCTTACACTGAATGAACTTTTATTCCTGAAGAAATTTAAATGAGTCTTTTTAACTCCCGATAAGATGAACTTAGGTAAGCTTGATTCATTTGTATGATTAAGTAGTTATATTTTTAACTGTGAAATGAATATTGGTAGTTAAATATCAATATAATAATACTGAACATAAAATTTTATAAACGGGGACTAGAATCAATATTCTTTCGCATCCAGTTGCTGGGATATTATATATATTATTTAAGAAAGTAAAATAAGATAATGGAACAAATTAAAAAATTACGTACTCCAGTATGATGCGATTTTACGCGAATTGCTAATTTACTTGAGAACAGATTAAATGATGAAAATAAAGAAATTGAAGAAATTGAAATGTTATATGCTCAATTAGATGAAAAATGGGCAGATCTACAACTAAATGAAAAATAATTGTTAGATCTTCTTTTAAATGATCAATCATGTTTTCAAGAAAATTATGATAAAGAATACGAAGGTTTTAGAATTTCTTCTTTCGTATGTATGAAGGGAAATTTATTAAATTAAAAACTAACGTTTGAAAATTTTTAAATGTTTCCGAAACTGCAAATATCTCGAAACGAAAGTTTAAACTTCCTAAGACAGAAGTTAAATTATTCGGGGAGGATATTAAAAAATGGTTGGCTTTCGGGGTTTAGTTTGAAAAAATACATACCGATTATTCTGAAATCACGAAACAAGATAAATATCAATTTTTGTTGCAAGCAACATTAAAGTGTTCAAGGGCAAGAGAAATTGTGGAATCGTATCTCGCTACTGGTGTAAATTAGGAAAATGTCATTGAATATTTAAAGACTCGTTTTGGTCGTACTGATATGTTAATAGAAGTTTATATAAGAGAAGTGCCAAGTGAATAATACAAGGAGATAAGATCCAAGAATTCATCTTTTTAAATTGTATGATAAAATTGAAACATATTTAAAATCATTAAAAATGTTAGGTGTTTCAAGTGAATATTGTTCTGCAATTCCATTGATTGAATCGTACTTGCCTGTTGAAATATTGAGAATTTGGGAAAGAAATTTAATTTCCATTACTTTAAATTCACAAAATGAAAGTAATTATAAGTTAGATTCCTTGATAAAATTTGGATGAACCAGCCTGTGATTGGGGTAGATTACATTTAAAAATAATGTGTCCAGCAAGAAATATTACTGAATACCTGAAAAGTCAGATACACTCTAAATCGAAATGTCTTAAATTCATATACTTAAGTGTCTGAAACGGAGTGTTCAATTTTCAGACATTTTAAAATGTCTGAATTTTTTCAGACACTTTTTGCGTCTGAATTTTAGACACTTCAAACGTCTGAATCGCAGCCATTTTTTTAAAGCATTATACGTAGCCATGTTTGACCACGTTGATCCTGGAAAAGTATATGGCCATTATTCTGCCCTACCCCCCCCCCCCCCCCCCACGCACACACACAGCCTAATTTTAGGGTCTCCAAAATATGGTATGCAATTTTCATAAAGCTGATAATTGAAATCTTTTTCGACTTTGTACTGATTATAATCAATATTTTGAATTTATAGAGTAGAATAAGATTAAAAATTAAAATATTTGTCACAATACAGTAAAACCTCTCAATAGTAGGCACCTTAGAACCGTGGAATTTGTTCGCCATTCGGAAGTGTCTGTTTTTCTGAGGTAAAAAATATAAAATATGTGCATGTTGTTAATAAAAAATGTGCTTCTTAAATAGTTGTGTCCTCTATGTAGGAGTGTCCGTTATGGAGATTTTACAACAAAACTTTCATATGACAATTTTCTTCAGCGAACACTGACCTTTTTCAAGATAAATACATTTTTTTTACCTCATAAAAGCGAACACAATCGAATAGCAGGCAAATTCAACGTTCCAAAACACGTTCAATTCGCGAGGTGGCCGCGATTGAGAGTTTTTACTGTATTTATTTTTTATTTAGTTTTTAATCTAATTTTACTTTTAAAGTTCAAAATGCTGATTATAATCAATACAATGTTGAAACATATTTAAAATATAAGCTTTAAAAAAAATCCATTTCGAATTTGGAGCACGTAAAATCCTAGGGGGGGGGGGGGGGGTCTGCCCATGCTTTAATCAGGCCCTCCTTCTGGAAAAAGTCCAACCCTGTATTATGATTCGATAAATGTACGTGTCAGTTTTAAGTGCAAAATCTAGCTATATGCAAATAAATATTTTATAAAAATCTACCTCTTTACTTTGTATTCATTTTTAATTTCAAATTACTTTTTAACTAAAAGTAATCAAAAAATCAATATTATATAATTATTTCAAATGAAATATATCTGTATATTTTTACCGCATTCTTCCAATTACGTTAACGGTACATGATTACATGAATTTAAGAATCTAAAAATAATCATTAAAATTTAACAAAGTGACTACAGATAACGCGAGATCCTTTTTCTAAATCTTTGTTGACATCAACAAATTTTTTTCTGATTCAACGTCTACATTAGTGACGTCAATTTCCGTTCAAACAATCAAATCGTGAAGCTGTGGTTTTGACTTTTGAATCATAAAAAGATTATATGTTGACTATTTTCAGTATGGCAAATGGGATATTTCTAAAATACTCGGAAACACTAAAATTATAGCAAAGGGAAATCTTTTAATTAGAATGACCGGATTTAATGAGTTTTATCAGTCAAAACATTTTAAAATAAGTAAATGAACACAAGTAATTCGCTGTATTAAATATATGGGGGAATCAATGAATAAAAGGATGTTCGAACTATATTCTTTTTTTAAATTTATGATGTACACACTATGAGGCAGAAGAAAACTTCATTAGACAAGAAAAGCATAAATAATAAATATAAGCAGCTATTAACAGGAATGTTTACTATAAATGCTTTTGAATTCCAGTACATAACACATAATAAATCTATCAGAAATGTAAAAATCGATGTAAACATTACAAATGCTGCCGCATTAAATGCTTACAAAAATATTGTATACGTAAATAAATAATTAAAAAGGGTACTTCAGAGTAATAATTACACCAAAAAATACTATTAAGGTAGTCTTGATGGTAATTAAGAAGTATGAGCCAATCAACAGGCGATGTCACTGCGATTTTTAAAGTAATGGCTACATAAGAAAAGGCTTAGGAAGGTGTAAAATTAATAAATTCAGTAACCGCTAATATACACCATGCAGAGACACCAAAATTTATTTTAAAGATAACATTGGATAGAAAATAATACAGAAATATGATTGCAGATGATTTGAAGAGTAGAAATTTAAATATTAGCAAAATAAAATTTTAACATGGAAATACCATAGGCAAAATGCTTTGAACATATTTTGGCATAACTCAGGAACTAATAAAGCTATAGACTCGTGTGAGGTCTTCATTTAAAGAGAAAAAAATCACAGAGAGTTTTAAATACATAGTTAAGACCCCACTTACCTGGGGAAAGGTCTGATTATTCCAAAAGCACATTCGCCCAGAGGACGTCCGGATTGGAGGCTACGTTAGTATCCGTTAGTTAGGCAGACTTGGATATTTAAAAAATAAAATCCCCTTGCACATCCGGCTAGCTCTGTTAAAAGGATGTAAAATTTCCATCCTGAAAACATAGCCCGCCAGACAACAGTTCTCTTTACAAATTTGACGAGATGAAGAACACTGTATTAGTTTTATAGATAAATATTAATACGGAGTACCACTATGTCGATAGAAATTAAATCCCGGAACTTCACATTCCGCAAAAAACAATCAAGTCAAAATAAATTATTAGTTAAAATGTACGCGTACATAAAAACAAGCATTCAGTTTGAATTACAAACGAACATCGAGTTCGAAAGGAAGACGCATGCGCAACTGAGAGTGCCCCCTGGTGAATGCGGAGCGGAGTTACAAAGTGTCTTAAAATTAGACACTTGCTGATTTTTTAGACACTTTTATCAGTTCGTGTACACTATGATCATAGTAAGACACTTAGGTGTTTTAAATTAAGACATCTATTGTGACTGAATTTTCAGATTCAGACACTTAAGTGTCTGAAATTCTTTTTCAGTCACATATGTATCTTAATTTAAGACGCCTTTATTTGCAGTGTATCGAAAAAAAAAATACACTGTTTTATCCAACAAAACAAGTACTCGTCACGTACCTGTACAAACGCCTAATGTCCGTCTTAGATATAATAAGATGAAATATATAAGAATATTAATTGACTCTGGCAGCAGTAAATCTTATTTATCAGCCTTTGCACTGGCTGAGATGGGATATGAATGCATAGGGGAAGATAATTCAACACATAGTTTATTCGGTAGCACTGAGACTGTATCATCGCATAAGAAGTATTTGATCTGTCTGAGCGGCTTCTTTGATAATTATCGCTGTCGTGTCGAAGTGTTAGACCAAGAAAAAAATTGTTCGGACCTTCTTAAAATTCCTCGTGGCTCATTTATAACTGAAATTAAGAAACAAAAAATATTTCTAGACACACTTGCAATTCTCGATCCTGATGAAAGCGGAAACAAACAAGAAATTGAAAAAGCAACCGAAGAACATTTTAATAGAAATATAAAAGTAGATGCAGACGTAAGATATGAAGTGAGCCTCCCATGGAGTGAAAACCATCCTCCATTAACAAGTGGTCGAAAAATCGCTGAACGACAATTAAAATGCTGTGTTGAATCATTAAAGAAAACGGGAACTTTACAAGAGTATGAGAATGTATTAAAAGAATGTATACAAGAAAGCGTTATTGAAGAACTTTAGGACTCTTGTAATGACGAAAGTGAGTACTACTTGCTACATAGAGCCGTGATTATAGACAATTCTACTAAAGAGTTAGACCAGTATTTGATGGTTCAGAAAGACAAAAAGATCCACCTTCAATCAATGATTGTTTAGAGAAAGTTCGTAACATCGCAGAACTCATTCCGACTATTTTAAATAAATGTCGACTGAAGAAAATAGGCGTGATTGCAGATATTTGAAGAGCCTTTTAACAAATTGTTTTGAATGAGCGAGATAGACCATTTCTGAAATTTTTATAGTGAGAGGAAGGTGACCTCGAAAAGTTAAAAATTTCCAGCATAAAAGGCTGTTTTCGGCCTTACATGTTCGCCTTATTTACTTGGTGCTACTATCCGATGCACACCTGAAGAATGTGACTTCTAGATTTAAAGAAACAGTAGATACGTTGTTAATGTCTTTTTACATAGATAATTGCGTCACTAGTGTTGAAAATTATGAAGAGCTTAAAAAAATTATTGAAGAATCCAAAGTTATTATCCAAAATGCTAAATTTGATCTTTATGGGTGGGAGTATAATCTCCATAAAAGAGAAGTAGAAAACTTTCCGTTATTTGAAGAAAAGAATGTTCCAGTTTTGTGACTAACGTGGAATTTGAAATCTGATACTTTGAAAATAGATGTATGAAATTTTTTGAAGACTGTGCTATTGTATCGGAAAGAACAATTCTGATTGCTGTCCATAGAATTTTCGATCCCATTGGATTCTAGTGTCCTGTCACATTGGGGCCAAAGATTCTCCTTCAAGAATGTTGGAAATTGCAAGTTTCATGAGATGCTGAATTGCCTGAATCTATTGCGAAGAAAATTGAAAAAATGGCGAAAGGATGTCTCTAAATTAAAAGAAATAGAAATCTCTCGATGCATTATTTCCAATTATGAAGCACCAGAAAATATGTCTTTGCACATATTCTGCGATGCAAGCAAGAATGCCTATTCTACATGTAGTAGTACATGTATTAAGAGGCCGCTGCAATGGAACTCACAGAACTCGAAATCCCATGTTGACCTATGGGAAAACTTTCAAGCGCGATTACTCATTACCTAATATAATAATTAAAGTACTGTTTACACCATCAAAAATTAGACGTCAGATGACGGTGATGTGCGTTTTTAAAAATTGTCTACGTAAATTTTATGTATTTTTAAGAAGATGAACAAATTTAGTGAAATGGAAGTTTCAAAGTTTATAGGTGTTTTTTAGGTACTTAAAATTTACGGAAATAATTTTTAAAAACGCACATAATCGGCATCTGACGTTTACTTTCTGATGGTGGAAACGGTATTTTCAATAATTATATTAGGTAATGAGGCATCGCACTTGAAAGTTTTCCCATAGGCTAACATAGGATTTCGTGATCGGGGAGTTTCAGTGTAGCAGAGCCTTAGATGTGCGACTGAAAATACAATATCTTGTCAGCTTGTACAGGCTAGGTGCAGAGTTGCTCCAATGAAAACCATTTCTATTCCTCGATTGAAACTACTTTATAATATAGGAGCTAGACTAACACAGAGTGTGATACACGATCTCCAGTTGAGACATATCCCGAAATATGTATGGTCTGATTCAGGAAATGCTCTATATTTGATCAAGGGAACTGAAAATTAGGCTCTTTTTGTATTCAACAGAGTTAAAGAAATCTCATCATTGACAGAGCCTGAAAATTGGTATCACATCGCTGGATCATTAAATGCAGCAGACTTCCCTTCTCGTGGTTGTAATGTAGAAACTTTAGCGAATCCTAAATGATGGAAGGGTCCGGAATGGTTGCGAAGACCGGAAAAAGAATGGCCGAAATCCAACGTTGTTCCTGATTTCAATATAGTATATTCCGAAAAGAGAAATACTGTTATTAGCACTACAAATCATGAAGAATCAACTGAAAAAAATTATAGCAGATTTACGTCGTACGACAAATTGATCAAAATTATTGTTTGGATTTATAGATTTTTTACTAACTGTAAAGTGGAACGTGCCAACTGGATTTATGGACTCTTAACTCTAGAAGAAATAAATAGAGCTGAAATAACTTTGTTAAAAATAGTACATAAAGAATTATTTTAGGAACTGAAGATAAACGCTTAAAATCACTTCAGTGTTATGTAGAATCGAATGGACTACTTGAAGTAAAAACTCGTATTCTGATGAGAGAGGATAAAAGAAATTTCCGATTTCCGATTCTGTTACCCAGTAGCCATCCAGTGTTGGAAATACTTATTCAGACAAGACATCTTAGTTTAAATCATACTGGTACCCAGGTATTGATGAATAATTTAAGAGAAGACTTTTGGATTTTGAAATGCAGGAATCTTTTTAGGAAGGTAGTTAAAAATTGTGTACGTGGACACACTGTATAGTGACAATAGAAAACATTTTACGGCTGCTGAAAATTTGCTTAAGAAAATCGATTGGGATGTAATTTCTTAGTGTAGCGAAGTTCAGAAGATCACTTTGAAATTTAATCCTTCATCTGCGCCGTGGTGGGGTGGGTGGTGGGAACGTTTGATAGGCATACTTAAAGGGATCCTTCGAAAACTTTTAGGACGAAGCTCTTTGAACTTAGAAGAAATTCAAACTGTTATTTGCGATACTGAAAGTATTGTTAATCAGCGGCCTTTAACTTATGTTTCAGAGGAAATTGATGATTTAATACCACTTACTCCTTCTATGTTTTTACAAGACATAAGAGAATCTGGTGTTCCTGATCTTGACATTTTGGATTAATCGTCTATTAATAAGAGACATGCATATAGGCAGCGACTAAAACAAGATTTGAGAAAAACATTCCGAACTGAATATTTGGGATATTTAAGACTATCCTCGAAAGTTGACAAATATCAGAGACCTGTCCAGATTGGAGATGTTGTTCCAGTGTCTAGTGAGAATGTTAAGAAACTTGAATGGCCACTTGCCAAAGTTATTGAACTTTACCCTTCTAAACATGGAAATGTAGGATTAGTAAAGGTAAAAATGAAAGATGGCGAATTTCTACGTCCTGCCATCAGATTGATACCTCTAGAAGAAACACTTGAAAGAGGTATTGAACTGCATTTTATGGCTCGAAACTCAATATCTTCCGAACTGACTGTTCAACCGAATATAAAGTGTGTGTATTTTAGATCCTAGTTCTACTAAACCGATGATAAAGCTGACTGGTAAACTGTTCTTCAGACCCTGCGACGACTAAACCCAATCCAACATTCTGTTAAAACTGTTTTTTAGATACTGTATCTATTGAATCTATTTTTTAACAAGTTGGAAATTGCTCGTAAAACGTGACAAATGAGGTGCGTTCGTACTATAACTAGT
Organism: Maratus speciosus; assembly: GCA_963932465.1. Lineage (NCBI taxonomy): Eukaryota > Metazoa > Arthropoda > Arachnida > Araneae > Salticidae > Maratus > Maratus speciosus. Next base: position 371,688,644 of record OZ010788.1, on the reverse strand, counting down.
TTTATAAATATTTTTTGCACCCCATATTGTACTGAATGTATAATTTTTTGCACTTCATAAAGCGCATAGTCTGATACATCATTAAATTTCACTTCCAATAATTTTTTCCCATTCCCCGTAATGTAACGGAACACTTTTGACTGTCCCTGTAATTAAACTATACATCCGATTTTACTAAAATTTGAAATAGCTCAACAAAATTTTGCAACAATTATATCTTTAAAATTTGAGACCTTTCGGAAGGCTGTAATATCATTATAATGCACTTGCAATAATTTTTCCCATTGGCCGTAATGTAAAGAAAAACTTTTGACTGTCCCTGTAATTAAACTATACATCCGATTTTCATAAAATTTGAAATGGCTCGACAAAATATTGCAACAATCATATATTCGAAATTTCAGACCATTCGGTTGGGTAGTTTTTGCTCTGTTACATGTGGACGGACAGACGGACGGACAGACGGACGGACTGAACGACGACTATAGGTGCTACGTATTTATATAATTACGAACGCACCTAAAAAGGTGTTGATGACTCTCATGTGATGACTGTACCTGAAAAACGATCCAGATATGGTCGTGTATATAAACCCAAATTAAAGTTTGAGTTTCATTGAATTCGAAACTTAAAGGGAGGGAGTTTGTTGCGTTTGATCACTGCTCCCATGATCTTAATTATAATCGTTTTCATTTTGAGATTCGCGAGGACGATATTTTTTTGTTGACAAATGAAGTTGTTTAGAACTTTATGATCTAAAAAAATGTAATTACGAAATATTATGATGTAAGATTTATTGAATAAAAGGATGTACGCGAAAGTCATGTTTTTGTATTTGTAATGTTAAAATATATGTTGTTATGTCTACAGTTTGTCTCTGCAATTACTTCTTACACAGAATGAACATTTATTCCGAAAGAAATTTAAATGATCATTTTTATCTCCCGATAAGATGTACTTAGGTAAGCCTGATTCATTTGTATGATTAAATAGTTATATTTTTAACTGGTGAATGAATATTGATAATTAAATATCAATATAATAGTATTGAACATAATTTTTTTTAAAACGGGGACGAGAATCAATACGTTGGAAGACGCATCAGTTTGTAATGCTCGTGAACAACAATATATCAATTAATGTTCAGTGTGTGTAAAAACTATAAGGACAGCAAAAAATTGTAAAAATTTTGATGAATTGAAAATGCGACAAACTAAATGGTAATTTAATGTTGATTATAAAGTAGAAATACTAATATAAAAGTCAACAGAATGTATCTGTGTCCTTTTATTGCGAAAAAATCATAATTATGCAAAAAAACGCTATTTTTGACTGTGTAAAAACTTTAGGGACACCTGTATTTTTTTTATAGAAATTATATATATAATTATTATTAAGGATCGACCGAAACAGGTTTTTAATGCCGAAACCGAAACCGAAACTTAAACCGAATTTTGGATATCTTCCTATTTTCGGCCGAAAACGAAAACTAATATGCCCAAAGACTTTGTTAAAGTAACTAAATTGTATGTATTATATTAATTAACAAATAAATAAATATATTATTAATTAATTATACGTATTTATTAAATATGCATAACAATTAATGAATTATGCGTATTTATGGTAATATACATAATTATTAATTAATTATACGTGTGGCCCAAATTGTCTCTCTGTGCCTTAGATCCAAAATCTGAGTTTCGCCGAAAACGAAACTCAGATTTTGGACCGAAACTCAACCGAAAATATCAGTATTCCGAAAATCTCGTTTCTTCTGTCGTAAATTTTTAACATTTCTCATCGATTTGAGCTTTGTCGGCCGGCTCAAATGAAACAATTTATTGCTACGAACTTCGTTTTTTGTAATTATCAGTCATGACTGACTCAAGACTTGAAAGCAAATTATAAAGCAAGCAATGTATATATAACTAAACTTTTTAACGTGCTCATTAGAAGCTGCAGACATAACAGTAATAGAATATTTTCAGTTTGAAACCGCAGAAGAGTTTCGAATACTCTTTGAGAAAGTTCAAGTATAACAGATGATCATTTACAGAAATCATTATAAAAGATAAATCGAGATGTGTATACATAAAACCAAACTATTTTTTTATTAAATGAAATTCGTATAATTAGAAAATCTTTCTGTGTAGTTGATGAATTAATTACATTTTATTTTATATGAAAAAAATTGAGTCTAAGGCATAGAGACTTGGGCCACACGTATAATTAATTAATATTTATGTATATTTCATAAATACGCATAATTAATTAATTATTATGCATATTTAATAAGTACGGGTAATTAATTAAAAATATATTTATGTATTTATTAATTGCTATAATACATACAATTTAATTACTTTAAAAAAGTTTTTGGACATATTCGTTTTCGTTTTCCTCTGAAAAAAGGGAGATCTCCTAAATTCTGTTTCGGTTTCAGTTTCGGCATTAAAAACCTGTTTCGTTTGATCCTTAATAATAATTATATATATAATTTCTATAAACAAATACAGGTGTGCTTAAAGTTTTAATCAGTCAAAAATAGCGTTTTCTTGCACAATTATGATTTTTTCGCAATAAAAAGGACACGGATATATTCTGTTGACTTTTATATTAGTATTTCCACTTTATGATCAACATTAAATCACCATTTCACTTGTCGCATTTTCAATTTATCAAAATTTTTGCTATCCTTACAGTTTTTACACACACTGTATATGCCTACCCTCAAATCGCTGTTTTTGCGATTTTTTTTCTATATTTTATTATTGCAAATTAGTTCAAACATTTAGAACTCCAAAAATGACTTACTTTTGCTTAAGTAAAAAAATAGAAGCAAAATTATAGCACAAAATATAAACTGGAAATGAACTTTCCGAAACCGGAAATGACCGTTTAAAGAGTCACAGAAAGGTAAACAATACATTTTATTACACAAATATATAATAAATAAGATTGACACAAACATATAAACACCCACAAATGTGGTGGATTTTAAAGTTGTAAAATTTATACACAATTTTTTCTCTATATCGAAATCTTAATTTGTGTTTTCTGAAAAACTCGGTTTTTCATTGTGTAACTTTAAGAGAAACACCATTTCTTAAAACGTTTTTAAGATATTGAAATACAATTTTGTAACAAGTTTCTGCTCATCTATTGGTATTTTATGAAGCAAAATATTGCTTGTTATTTTGTATACTTTAATTTTTATTGAAAAATACACATTTTTTTAAAATCATGTTTTGTATAAACTTTTGATATATGTTAGTAAATTTAAGAGGTATTGCAAATCTTTTGCTTCATAAATTAGGTACGTGGTTTGCTAATTTATTGTTAAAAAATAAAAGTTAAATATATTGAATTATATTTAGAAGGTTTGGCATAAACACAATCCTTTACTAAAATTTGACTAAATATTGCGTAAATTAAAAAATTTAATAAAAAATTCATTAAAAATTTATATGAATTCATATTTTTAATACCTATTTTAACTATAAACACACGTGTTTGATAAAAAGTTCATATTTTTCAAAAAAAAAGTGCCCGAAGGTAGGCACTTATCTCAATTAACTCATAACATGAACTTGGCAATATTCATTCTTTTATGTATTACAATTTCTAACACTATCCAGTCACATCTTTTTCACGTATTCATTAAACAAAAAAATAATAAAGAATTCGGAAATATAGGAGATAAAGTATTTTTCTATATTATTGTTACTTAATTTTTAAAATATTTTGGCTGATTGTAGCGAAATATTATTAAAAAATATATCGTACTTAGAATGTATTGAAAATAACGCATACTGATTAAGCTTCTTGTACTTTATCATAAACATATGTTCTTGACATGAAAGTTAACTGCGTATCACAGCAGAGTAAAGGTTCTTTCCAATGTTCTCAATCAGTTTACTTTAATCTTCCAAATTGAACTTTTATACGCTTCAATGGCTTTTCTTATTTAACTTTTAAAACTTCACAAACACCGGATGTTTCATGACAACGTTTGGATTAGAATAAATGCCCCATACTCATTAAAAGATAAAGTAAAATAAAGAAAATGATGGGGGACATCTAAAATAATTACAGCACTGAAAAATTATACTTGCGACCTCTATATGAATTAATATTTTAAATGGTATTAAACAATAACAAAAACATCACTTTGTAAAATCAATGCTTTCACTTATTATACCAGGACAATATTCTAGAGAATTTTCGAAATCGTAAAATAAATTTCATTTAATCGAATTTCGTTTTAGTGCTTGAAATGAACAAATTTAAATACTGTAAAAATGAATACAAGGAATCCACAAATTATTTAGAAAGGTAGTCCTGTTATAGTGCTTTTTAATAAAAATATTTTATGTTTAACTAGCAGAGCTTGCCCGCTTAGCAGTTCGCTAAGAAAAAAAAAAAAAAAAAAGCACGAATCAAACAAACGTGAGATTGACGCATGACAGCGTATTAGAATCTTTATTCACTCTGCTATGAAAACCGATTTGGTATTATTAAAATATGAACTTAATAATGGAAGTTTTAAAATTTAACAGAGGGAAAAAAGATTCATCGAATAATGTAAAAAGTTTCAGCGAAACGCAAGGAAAGTGTTAAATATGGCATAAAAATTGTAGAAATATTTAATAATCGTAGCAGACAAAATTTACAAGGTGAGATTAAAAAAGTGAATCCAGATACTTTTACAAGAGAAAAAAAAAGAGAAAAGAAAGAAACAACTCCAGCCAAATGCAAACAAGCGCTAATAATATCATGAAAAATTCGAAAAAAATTTGCGATAAATTTAAAATCACTGAAAATTTGAACCATAAATTGAAAAAAAAATTCTATATTGGGTGTAGAATGCACTCACCTATTATCATTTTTCGTTGTTAAATGGTATTGCATCTATTTTTCCTCCTGATTCAAGATCTCTTTTATTTAAGTGATACTATATCCCGAATGATCAAAATATCGATTTATCTAACAGCTCAAATCATATATATGTACTATATATATATATCTTTAAAATTAGAATATCAGTACTATGTACTGGATTGGAATTTAAGTGTTTCTTTTCACAAATGAAAACATTCAACGTTTCTTTTGCATGCTTAATTCAACAAATTTTGTGCTTTTTTTTTGCGACATAGTTCTAAAATTATTTGTACATGTTTTGTGTAATATGTTAAAAGAATAAGCCTTGAATTAGTAGTATGCTTTTTTGTTTATTCTATAAATGTAATTATATTAAAGAATGAGGCCGTCAGAAATAGAAACGTTTTGATAGATTTTCATTTAAAATATAAAATCATACAAATTCGAAAGTACGCTAAAATACGTAAAATGCAAAAAGTTGTTATGCAACTAAAAGTACGTAAAATAGGTATGTAATAAAAAAAAGTGAGACATAAAATAATTCAACACGTATTTTATGTATATTTACGATTATTTTCGCTGGCCTTTGAAACTTTGTGTTGGTCAACTACTTTACAGATAGATGAACTACGACTTACTGCTAAAATAACCTATTACACTAATATAAACAGTTAATCCAATTTGTTTAGTCCTCTATATTCACATTCTGTCAAATAATATAATTTTGATGTTCAAAACTGCATTTTTTACGAAAAATTAAATGCTCTTAAGAAATTTCTTATTTAATAATACAACGAAAAATTCAACTTGGAAACATCAACAATAGAAATTAATCTGGAATAAATCTGAAATGAATATGGTCAAAAATGTATGGCCAACACTGTGCTAAAAAATGATGGAGCATTTTAACGAGTTTTGTTGATTTCTTAGCAACTCGGAGACTTTAGTGACAATTTTGGTAGCTAAGTAATAATTTGTAACTTTCAGAAATGGATCCTAAAAGATAAAAACCAAACGAAATAGTTTGAAAATTCGAGGCTTTTCGAACACTTGCAGTAAATCATTAGTTGATATTCAATGGGCGATATCGATATAAATATATATATATATATATATATATATATATACGCGTGTGTGTGTGAAAATATAAAAAAAAAACACAGACCGAAAACACAACAATAAGAATCTATGGATGTGTCATGGATTCTTCAGAGGAGAACAATTTATAATAAAGTATGTTATTTCGTTAAATATTGTCGTCATGATGTCTAAAAATGACAATAGTAAGCACCTCATTATATATATATACTAGGGGGATTCCTCCCCCCTGCTCGTACGCTCACAAACCCCCCGAGAAATCTCTTCGCGATTCCATTCGGTGCGCCAAGCAATCCCTGTTTTCTGGCCAACCATAGACGTAATTATTTCGCGGTTCCATTTTCGATGGCTTCGCGATCCCTTATTTCCTATGCATTAATTTTTTAGATTCGACTTGGTAAAAACGCGCTCCTCCCCAACTCCTGACAAATTTTATTTCCTTATATCCAAGCACATAATCATTAGAGATTACAGAGTTTCATAATTATAATAATTATTAAACGTAAAATTATATATATAGTGCTACGAATATTGTAAATATTTAGTGTTTGTGCCTAAAAATAATGTAAGTAGTTCAATTATTAGTTTTTGTTGCATTGAACTGTCTCATTTTGTTTGTCAACTGTCTCAAGCAAGTAAGCCCTCTTGGATTTTAGTGGGAGTCTATAGAAATTTGACGATATACTGGAAATAGCGCCAAGTTTGCGTCACTTTTGGCGGCTAATTTTGGTCGCCATGTTGACGACAGACTTGGTTATGTTTGGCGACAGAGCCGGGTCCCCCGCTCTTTGGTAACCCCCTTTATAGCTTAAAAAGCTCTGACCAATCAGATACGTTTCGCGGTATCTACGCAGAATTTCATTGGTCCATTTCCAAAGCGTTAGTTTTTTTATATATGGAAGGATACATGTATATAAGGATAATTGCAAGAAACGAAGATATACAAAGCAGTGAAATAAAATTCAACTTTCTATATTATAAAGTACAAACATATCTGTGTGTAACTCATACGTCATTCTGCGAATGGCAACACTTTGAAATTTGAATGAAATTTCGGTTTTGCAATTTTCGCTACTGCAAATTTTTAAACTTCAGAACATCGCACAGTTTCAATTTTTACACCGTAATATAGGGATAAAAATGTAGTTTTAAATGCAATTTATTGGAAATCTCTATCTCAATTTATTTTTGAGATATTAATTTTTTTATAGTCTTTAGTACCAATTTCGTTATTGCGGCAACTAATGTAAACCATTTATTTTAAAAGTAAAGGTAAATGGTTTATTTATTTTTATTGATTATATCCTTATTGATGCCATTTTCACATTACAAATAAAAGTAATTTTTTTTTTTTATAATTTTTGAACAAAAAATCACGTCAGCCATTAAAAAAACAAAACAAACAACAACAAGAAAAAAACACGCATTCTTCTTCATAAATCAGTTACATTTCTATATTTTTACATCACGCTGATACTGAGTTACTAGGCAATACTGATACTGAGACACTAGGCAAACTGATTCAGTGACTAAAAATGATGTCATATTTAAAACAAAACGATCATTTTCTTTGATAAAACTAAATATTTGACCAATTCTAAATGGTCAATACTATGACAACTAAAGGCAAATATCTGAATTTTTTATTCGCGGGTACTGAGATTTGAACTTAAAGTTTGTGAGAATGTTCATATGACAAGTTATATTGGACAAACGTTACTTTAAGTATGGAAGTAAATCTCTATAATAATAGCCCATGTCATGTGACTGTCATCAAATCTTCCGGGTTGACCGCTTCACTTTTTAGATGCCAAACAGCCAATTTGGAAATTTAATGTTAGCCGGGGCATGTTATAAATCGCCAAATATTGTTCCATCGCCATCATATAACATGTATTATAATAGTCCATCTCATGCGACTGTGATAAACAATTTTTCGCGAGATAAATTAAAACAAAAATTTGATGTTTAAATTAAATGTCATAGTTTATATATTATTTATTGTTTTTTTCTTTTCTTTGCGTTCAAGAAATAAGAGAAAATTGAGAATCATAAATTTTAAGTATTACAGTTTTAAAGTTATGTATTTTAAATTAAATGGGTGAAAGTATTATATTTTAAATGAAGTTTATGAAATAATAAAAAAATACGACGGGTACAATGTTTAGCGGTTTATCACCTGCACTCCGCTAACATAAAAATACTGAATTCATAATTTCTGTATAAGAATCTTCGGATTTGGCGAAGGATTGAGCAAGTAAATTAAATTATGAAAAAAAGTAACATGATACAACGCTTAGCATACACTGTTAAAAATTTGCAGCATTCTGTTCTGTAATTCGACTGTTTTTTGAAAAAACGTTTTCATAAAAGTTATTTAACTATATTTTGACCATAAAATGGCCAATAATAGGGACAGAATAGTGTTAAATTTCGATTGCATAATCGTTTTCGATAAAAATGGTCAAATGGCTGGACAGAATGCTGCAAAATTTTAACAGTGTAGATTTAAAGGAGACCAAAGTGGCCGCCAAGGGCGGCTAGTTCATTAATAATCTATTGCGTGTTAAAATACTTTTAAATTGTGAACTTGAGTGGTGCGTATGTAAATTTTGAGAATGTGAAAATAAAGTACAGTTTAGATTTTAATGGGAAAAATTTATGATGTGACAAAGCAAAATCCTTTTTACTGTTTTTTCATCCCTAGAAAACAAACGTAAGAACCTCAATCGACAGCTTCATCATAATTATACATCTTGATTACGTATTGTATTACAGTTTAATTTTCCAATAATTTAAGCAGTTTAAATTTATGGAAATAACATTTTGATAATTTTAGGTTAAAAATATTATTTCTTTTAAGAATTTTACAATCAATCTAAGAGGAATTTTTTATTGTAATCATTTTTGTAGGTTTATTACAAATTTGATCCATCAGTTTCTTTCTAAACATTTTAGTTCGTTGAATTTCGACGGGCTCCAACTCGTTATAGATAAAAACTTAATATACAGCAAAAATAACTCGCCAAGAATTAAAAGGGGCATCAATGCAACAAGATAAGAATTGCAGGGCCGTGCGAGAAAATTAGCTGTGTAATGACACAAGAGTGAGGGAGATAATGAATAAAAGCTAGTGGCAAATTAATTTTAAGTGTCGCCGTGGACCGTAGCAAGTAATAAAATTTATACTTTTTGTGGAACACAGACTTTTTACTTCTCCAGTTACATATTGGACCTTTTATCTCATGTATGTCATCGTGAGAGCCCGGATCATTCAAAATACTTCATTCTATCGACAACGCCGTCTTTTTACGCTTTCCGGCATTTTTATTCACGTATTTGTAATTTTTCACAGTAGGAGGTTAGGGTGGATACAATCCCCAGACCGTGCAGAACATTCCGGGTAATAGCACTTGCAGATAGAATAATAATAACAAACGATTATATGCGTTTACGTCCGACTTTTTATTTCAAAGATAGTTATAATTTGAATTTAATAAGTTATAAAATCTGTGGTCAGAAACAAAGTTATCATAGGAAAATTAAATTTTAAGTATTATATTTTAAAGATAGAAAAACGATCTAGGAATTCTATTTAATGATTTGACACTATAATGATTAGGTAAAATGTAAGTAAGTATAACAGAAGATGAATAAATATTTGGTTTATTGACTTGTTCTTGCTTATAAAACAAACTGTAGTAAAATACTCCCGAAAAAGGTTCGTGAGTGAGTTTAACTATTTAGTTCGTGAACTTTTTCTTAAAAGTTAACTCTTTAGTCTGTGCGATGTACCATTTTTCAGAGTTTTATAGCACAAATTCTGAGAAATATCACGTGATATTTTAAAGTAAAATTCTAGCACAATAGTTTATTCTACACTCCTGTTACATCCGTGATACGTATAAAAAATAGTTATTTATAATTTTTCAAACTAAAAAATACATATATAAAAAATATAAAATATATAACGTTATAAATGCAGCAAAAGACAGCCTATTTTCTGCATGAGTATTTTGAATTAGAACATAGAGATTTAACGTTTGATTCACTCTTCTTTTTGGAGATAAGAACTTGTGTGGTTCATATCACTCTCCTTTCCAACCGAATTTGGTAACACTTTACCAATAATATTTTTATAGGGGTAAAAATCTGTAGGAATATTAAGGGTAGAAATACTAACATTTTCAAAAGAAATTTATTTCAAACTAGCAGGCTATACCCGCTGCGCTGGTTAATATTTCCAAATGAACCCTGGATTAAACTAAATGGTGAATTTGAACTTGTATTTTAAACAATATGGATCTTCAGCTTGACCTTGCACATTACTGAAAACGATGCGAACGCCATTGCGATATAATGTTATCTTAAGCGTTGGACAAAATTTAGCAATTAAGAAGTAATTGTTTTAGTTGATTATAAACAGCGCACTTATGGTCGGGTAATGAGACCGTTATGACAACAGGAATTAATACCTCTGTAACTAATCAACATATAATGAAATCGTATATACTAACACCATTCTTAAAAGTCGTGCAACAGTGCCACTTGTAACAAAATATGTTCTGTAGATTTTTTTAAAAAGGCTAAACTTTCATAATCAGGTTCACTTAATTTTTGAACTTTTACTGTTGCTCTATAACTAAGTACCCTTGAACAATATGTATACACTAAAACCTTTCCAAAATTATTACCTAACTAATTATGGTATATCCTACGAAAATATTATAAACAATCGGAATGAAATACAAATTTCCGTTGTAAATATATAGTAGATGATGATGATGCGATTTGTGTAATAGAATTCATAGTAAAGTTTTCGCTTCAAACAAAAACGATGCTTTCAACATTAAAGCTAATACACCAATATGTGAAGTATCCGATTACGGAAGGTTAACTTGAATTCTCATGAGCAACTACTCAAAGAAAAGTGAATATGTGGCTTTTGTGATACTTTTATGTCAGCCGGGCGCAGGTAATAAATCAATAAAGATTGTTTTCATAGCATATTCTTATTTTATAATTTTATTATTTTCATTTAAAACACAAACCTTTCACTCATTTAATTTAAAATACATGCCTTATACTAATTTCATTTAAAAAACTGAAAAGATAAACAATAACAGGAAATAATGCCATAATTAAAAGCAAAAAAAATATTTTTAATTTACATACGCAAAATGTAACTACTGCTACTGGGAATTTTTAAAATGCTATCAGCGAGATGTGCGCACGGTTGTTATAAATGTACCCATTTTTTCTTCTTATCGAGGAGCAATTTATAAATCGCACAATATTATTCCAATTCCAATTTCTTTCATTGAGGAACCTATGACCGGAAAAAATGGAAAAAGACTCTTGTAGATTCTTCGGATGACGGCATCTGACGCCATAAACCGAGTTTATATATATGAAAATAATTTTTAAGTCGTTACAAACATTGCTTTCATACTTAAATATTTTCATTGGTACTACTTGTTATCCCGTCGACCAATTTCGCCAAATTATTTAAATCGCCAAACCATTCGCCAAATTATATAAATTGACATAATCTTTATTTCAAATAACGAAATAACAAATAAATTAGTATAACATTAATAAAAATACAAATAAAACGTCGAAATTAAAATCACTTGATGACGTAAACACGTGTAGTTTGTTTAAATTCAAGTGAATTTGATATTTACGATCAACCATTATTGGCATTTAATCTTATAGTTTGACGATAGATTTTTGGTCGACGGAATATCTAAGTAGTACCTTTTTCATTTTTGTTTTATAACGCTAAATTCTCAGTATTTTTTTCCCTTTTATTTTACATAAAATCACTATTTTTTTAAAAAAAATTAAGATGCTTGCATTTTTATTTCAAACTCATAGAGCCGTTTTTATTTTTTCGCCAAAAGGGTTGATTTGAATTTTTTCCGTTGCTAGAGTAACGGATGTAATGATAGATATTTTGAGGTTTAGATGCCAAAGACACCGCCAAATTAGAAAAATATGAAATGTGTCATGAACTGTTGAACTTATAAAAATTTATTTGGTAGCATTCGATTCAGCATACAAAACTACATTAAAATATGCTATCATTTGACGTATAATTTTGATATTCGATTTTTTTCCCCTCCCCGTGCAAAAACCATTAGGGGTGACACTTTAGAAAATCCTTTCTAAGCAGAAGTTTATGTCATAAGAAGTATTTTTACCACGATTTTCAAGATTTTAGGTTCAGTAGTTTGCGCTGTGCGTTAATTAGTCCCCTAATCCAGACTTTATTTTATATACTATATTAGATATGCGATTTTGCGGTGAATCGATGATCGAAAATTAGTCCAATATCATTTGAAATATTACATAACAGAGGAGAAAGTACGAAGAAAGACGAAGAAGAAATGACGAATTACAAAAGAATTGTATTTTTTTTTTTTTTTTTCAAAATGTTGAATTTTTCCATAGTAATAACGTATTAAAACATAAATTTCCTTAAAAATTATCTTTATTTCCTAGATTTCGAATCTGTGAATTTTCCTATAAATGAAATTGGCGAAATGACTTGAGAAAATAGATAATATTTGCTTAAATAAAATGGGTAATATTCGTTGATCTGAGTTCGAGTTTATAAATATCACATGCTTTCGGAATTACGGCGAAAAACATTTTAAAAAGTATGAAATTATTTTACAATATGTATGTGTGGCAGAAATTCACACTGAAATTTAAGTATTCGATTCCATTTTTAAAATGTTAACTGATATCTATATAAGTTACAATGAATATGAAAATGTACTCAAAAAATGATCTCTTTCACCTAAAAAAACACCATTTGTGAGAACATCCTCAAGCTAATGTCACGCTTATGCATTTTTGGCTTAAAATCACATTGTTTGGCGGCAAAAGAAAAATAAAAAAATTGTAAAGAAACGAATAGTAATTACACATGTGACTCACAATTACATCTGCTTGTTTCTTCTATAAGTCACGTGATGGGACAATTAGATATAAAAAAAAAGAAAAGAACAGAACAGAAAGAAAATGTCGTTAAAATTTCATCTAATCAAATTTTCAGATTCGTTTCCATATCTAACGCAAGCGATAAAGAGCCAAATATTGCGTATCAAGTGTAATATTTCTTATTAAATTAATTTATAAGCATTACAAATATTTCTTTCAGGTTTTGATTAAATGTTTCCGTTTTTTAATATTATCACTCATTAAAACGGATTTTTTTCTTCTTTTTTTCTTTATTTATTTCATTTAAATAAAATTAGTAACAGTTTTTCTTTTTTTTTTCGAGGTTTAATAGCTGTTTCAATTTTTTTTTTATCAACGATGAATTTCGCCAAGAAATAAAATGGTAACCTTATCGCCCAAAATAACAGAATTTTCCGTCATAATTCTAAAACTAATAAAAGTAGAATAAGGTGTTATAGATTAAAACCTTCCCTGAAACAATACCTATCTAACGGTATAGGTTCCGTAAAAATCCATGCAGTAGAACTCGAAATCTAGGCGTTCGGAACGAAATTTCCGTTTGGATTTTATATATATAATAGATAATAGAATAGATAATAGATTTTATATATATATAATAGAATAGATAATAGATTATGTGTTATGAACTATCTCAAAGTTTAAAACAGATCGCATTGTTAGATTTCCTAATTTTAACAATATCGCGTTATGTTAGTTCCACATTCCACCACCAGGGAGCGCACTCTATTCTTAACGAAAGCGTATCTGAACGAAACTCCTTCATGCAACCTTTCCGTAGATACATGAATCGGGAGGGTGGCGGTCTTAACCAATAATTTAAGATAAATGCTGAAATTACTACGAAAAATATTTTAAAGGGGCTCTACGCGGGCCCCTAATAGAGTTAGAGGAAATCGGAAGATGGCAAAATAATCGCGGGGAAAAGTTTGCTTGGTTGCTTCGGAGCTACTTTTGGCGCGAGATCTAAGCTCTACGACCAATAGGAGCCCAGATATTTAAGGAAATATGAAGTAACAAAGTCCAAAATAATAGAATTTTCCGTAATAATTCTATAACTTATCTAGGTAGAATGATGTGTTATAGCTTTCCCTGGAACAATACCTATCTAACGGTATAAGTTCCGTAAAAATCCATGCGGTAGAACTTGAAATCTCGGCGTTCGGAACGAAATTTTCGTTTGGATTTTATATATATAATAGATAATTCCAAATGGTAAAGATGTGACTTAAATCACTGGTATCTCAAAGAAGGCAGGTGTTATATCGGTGAATATATTTTTAAAGGGATTGTTTGTATTTGTAAAGGGGTTGTTCTTTACGTTTTTCTCAATAATGGTTAGATTTTGTGGCTCTAGCTTGGTTACTGGACTCTGATCACGTTATGCAGTATGACTACCTTCTCTACATTTACTGTGGGTTTGATATTAGACTTCCGGATGAGAGTGTTATTACAAGAATTTTCGGTAATTACTGGGATTCCTAAACTTGAATGTTCATTCTGGCTTTGTGCACTAATTTCCGGACTAGTATGAGTTTTTTCTTCCATATTCTCGCCAATGTTATCGGGCGTTTTACTCGCCACTCGTTGTTAATTTAACCTCATTGCAGTTTGTGTTACAATAAAAAATAAACCAATAAATAATTAAAAAATTAACAAGATAAAAATAATTAAAAATGTATGTACATTTATAATATAAAACACATTTATTATCAGTTAAGGTTTGAGAATGATAGTGCAGATACAGTTAAAAGTAATAGAACACTGTAAAAAATTTCCGTTAAAATGCGGAAATTGTACTGGCAATCCAAACGTCAGTACTATTTCCGTATTTTATCCGGAAAAAAAATTCCGTATATTCAGGAAATTTTTCCGTTTATTCACAAAATGTTTCCTTTTTTCCGTATTATAATTTTTTTTTCAAAGACAAAAATATATATATATATATATTAATAATAAAAATTTTTTGAGAAACTTACTTCTTTATGAATTTCAATTTTTACGAACACGTTTATTAAGGTCAGCGCATCTCTATTTAATTCAAATAACAGTAATGAAGCAACACTTACCTACGGCTGGGTTTGAACTGCTTTTTCCTGCACCATCGAGTATTGAAATTCGAATCAAAACGCTAATTTTGTCATGTTTGATGTTTTCTTGTCTTTAGTGAAAAAAGGAACATTCACATCGCTTGTATAATTTTTTAGTAAGAGCATCTGCTAAATTCAGATATTTTTGAACGAAAATAATATTTTAAATGTGTCAAAAGTAATGAGTTTGAGTTTTATAAAAGCCATAATAAATGTAGATTTTATACTAATAGCTGTACACATTCTACCCATTGTATGAAAAAACACTTTTATTTGTTTTAGAACTCAGACACGCTATACAGCAATTAAATTGAATTAATCAATCAATGAGAAACATTTGTCTTATAGAATGTTTTTTTATTGCCAGGCTCCAGGAAGTCTAGTTTCTATATGTATCATTGGACCAATGAGGAATGTTTGAAGTTCAAGAAGAAAAATCGACTGTTTATAGAAAACAATTAAACATCGTAGATTTATTTTCTGTATAGAAGTGTTAAATGAAGCGCCTTCTATTTTCTATTTTCATTTTCATTCTTTGTTAATTAGATTAGAACGTACGTCGATTAGATCGTACATTTTAGTCCAAGAAGTCTAGTTTCTATATGTATCAGTAGAACGATTAAAAATGTTTGTAGAACAAGATAAAAAATAGACAGTATATAGACAACCATTAAACATCTGATGACTGATTGACACATGATTAATTTACTGTATAGAAATGTTAAATGAAGCTCCTTCCATTTTCGAGTTCCATTTGTTCTTAATTAGATTAGAACATACATTTAACCCAGCACTGTTGAAATCCCTCTCTGACTACCTATTGTATTCATTTCTATGGCTTTCGTATTTATTAAAAAAAAAAATAATGAATTATAAAATGCCATTTATATTTATACTAGAAAGGTAGCCCGTCAAAAAAGACGGAAATTTAGATATAAAGATATATACAACTCATGTGCAAGAATATGAGTTTTCTCGTTTGTTCCGCTGTGATAGATGAAAATAACACATTTTAAGAACGAAACACATTTATGAAAAACTGTATACAGTAGAAGACACACTAATCTGCACAATTTGGTTCCAAGTGTTCTGCAGATTTGAGGATTTTTGAGATCATGTCTATTCAGTCTTTGTTTACATTTTTTTAAAATTCATATATTGGACAATTTAGATTGTTAAGCCTTAAAAATAAATAAATTACACACTTGAAGTAAGGTAAAAACTATTAAATTATCGTATACGATTTCATGAAATGGTATTATATGGTATTATATGTGTGTACTTCACGATCTTGGTTACGACTTTGGCGAAATTGGCTGAAACTTGTCATAATTCTAATAGTGTGGGCCTCTATAATAAAAAAGTAACCAGTTTTTAGTAAAATTTCTGATATAAAGTAGTTTTCAAAAACTTGTGTAAAATTGCAGGCCGTTCTCATGTTATGCCAGTCCTGAGAATAATATTTCTAACACTGAAGATTTTCCATGTATATGTGGAATTTGGAAAAGCTTCTCCAAAAGAAAGGTCCTGAAATGACATTGTAATTCCTCTAACTTCAAAGTTTAATCGGGCCCTGATATTGTTTACTGAAATCTAATAAATATAGTTTGAATATTACAACAGAATTAAACAGCTAAACTTATTTAACTTAAACTCGCTGTTACTTCCCGATGTTATTTTTTAGTATTAAGAAAGAAAATTATTTATTTTTTTTAAATCATGCACATTTATAATTTTTTTCCATCTTTAATAACTAAATAATGAAAAAATATGCTTTTGTTCTGATCTCATAAATATGACAATAAAATAATGTAACTAAGAGACATTGCAAAATTAAATCTTTGTGATTTCAAACCATAAACAAATGATACCGCCATCATTTTACCTACTATGACGTCATTAGAATATTGTCATTGACTGTTGGAGAACTTACTTTGTGAATGATTACCTCAATGATTTAATATTTTCTACAGTTCACCATGAATGAATCACTTGTGTTTGTTTAGGTTTATGGAATGAGACATTAAGCCGTGAACCTAATTTCAACTAAAGTTATCCAAGGATATATGTATTTTTAATCGAAATTAAAAACAATGCTTTGATCTCGAAATAAAAAGTATTAGTTTGTAAAATTGGTTATTTCTGTTAATTATTTATTTAGGTACTTTTCCATTATAGCGCATTTTTAAAAAAAGCTTGGCGTAATTCGGGCATCAGAAAGTGAGATATGTTGCCAAAATATACAGCTATGAAAACAAATCTAATGAACTTTTATTTTTGTTTATATATGCACTTATATACATAAAAAAATCGTTTCTAAATATATATAATATTTTTTTTTTATATACAAATTACGGCACAGATTTCAGATATGAACCGGGATACCTATGGCTCGACAATGGTGTTATTTTGCCGGCTATCGTTTTTTATTTATTAATAAATTGTTTATTTACTTTTATTTTCTGTTTTTAAATTATATCAACTGTTTTGTTCTATAGTTATTATTCAAACTTTTATTTATTTATAGTTATTTCCTTTTCAAAATGATAGCAAATAATTTAAAAATATATAAGTAACTGGTATTCGAAAGCTTGGCGTCAGAGAAAAATCACGCCAACCCCGATGCGTATATGACATCTGTGCAAAAATTACTTCTGTTTCTTTATAAAAATGGGTAAATAGCTTTTTTTTTTACATTAAATAAATTGTATACATGTGCAGAAATCTGCTTGTACGTATGAAGCAGTAAATAGGTTGTCAGAAAATACGTTGGCAAACTTCTTTCTCGCCAAGAAACTTTTCTTTGAACTATTGTACGTACATAAGCAATGATTGCTAGAAATGCATTTTTAATTATGATATGCGCTTTTATGTTTCACTACATTTATGCATACTATACCGTGTGTATAAATGCTACAGTTCATATGCAGGGCTACACAAAAAAATCGTAAGGGCTACTGAGTATGAGAATAAATTGCTTAAAGGTGGTTTTTAAAGGAGTTATGCAGTTTTACGCTGAACTGCATTTAGATTACTAAGAAATCTTTGTAGAATATAGGTAAATTAATATACAGGGTCACGCAAAGAATTGGATACATAACCGTCTATGGATGATAATATCTGGAAATATGATTCCAGTAGCTTTAAGAGTAATTTAAATTAAATTTTAGCTAAATAGTGGCAAATAATAACGGTACTATTGGCTATGGACGGTAACTGCTGAAATCAATTTTTTAAAAAATGTATGCGTTTTCTAAAATGTTTACTTAGTTATCTTATTTACCTTATTTCCCTAAATAACGAAGTTTTGTTAAAGCATTCAGGATGTGTTGGAAAGTGTTTCATATTCTATGCTTAACGCATGATTTTTCTTTCTTCTTTAATCTTATTTTGCATTTATTTTATTCTTAATTCTTAGTCTTATACTGCTTTATAGAAACTTTGGCACAGTTGTCATATATACCCCATATTGGAGCGATTTTTTCCGACGCCAATTTGGCGAAAACATCAACAGCACAAACAACAACATCCGGGTTACCATATCAAGCAAAATAACAACACTTTGGCGACAGTTAAGTATCCGTTGTGTATGTGACATCTGTGCCGAAACTTTAATATTTAATGTTTAAACTCTTCACTCCACTCACCTTGCATATAGTATAAATTATAACACAGATAGCGCAAAATAATAGACAGTTTGATACTTTCCACTGTAAGGGCTTTGGCGTTTTTTAAAAAAAGTTTGGTGTAATTGGAGCATCAGAAAGTGAGATTTGGGTACTTTTCCGTTATGCGGATACCATTTTCGCCAAGCGTAATAGTTGGCGCAAAATGAAAATCACGTGAATTGAGGCATTTAAGAAATAAAAGAAAAAATATTGTCGTACTAAAGTGAGCATTTAAAAAATATAACATTTGAAAATTCCATACTTTTACGAACTATTTCATTAAATAACAAATATATACTTAAAATAATTGAACAAATAACTTTTATAAAATAAAGCAATAAAATAAAACTCATATTAAACTGCTGGCATAAAATTACAAATATCTTTTAGCATTTTGAAATAATTGGCGCATTAGCATACATAGGTACTTTTCCGTTATACGGACAGCATGCCAAAATGTACGCTAACACGCCAATTATTTCAACCCTGATTTCAGCCCCTTTTATTGTAAACCATGAGAAACATTGTGATTTGTTATTTATGAAACGTGAATCACGTGAATGATTATTATTTAACCTAAACCTTGGAAAGCTTTTTAATCTGCTATTAATCGAATTAAAATGCTTTGTTTTATATAAAGTTGTAGTTTACTTTTACTGCTGATGCTGAGATGGATTTTATCATTTGGCTATTACCAGATGATGAGAAAGTTGTGATAAAACTGTTTCAGGAATTTGGAATTCTGCATTATAAAAGATTGTGTTCCAAAAATCATGAAATGAAATTATGGATGAGTTCTGGAAATCCGAAATTGAGTTGTAGCTTACGATCATGCGAAGAAAGCGTAGGAATACGACAAAAAACTTGGTTTAAAGGATCGCGGGTATCTTTTCTTAATGCTTTGAGGATTATATATTTATCGTGCAAAGAGTTGACATCGATTGAGTTTTGTGAGCTGCAACTTGATATGAACCACAACACAACAGTGGAATGTAATAGTTATTCGAGAGAAGTTTGTGCAAATGCTTTATGTTCACGACCAAATAGAAAAGGCACAGATGTCATATTCGCCCCATATTGGCGCGATTTTTTCGGTTGCCAATTTGGCGAAAACTTCAACAGCATAAATAACATAATCCGGGTTACCACATGAAGCAAAATAACGACACTTTGGTGTCAGTTGCGTATATGACATTGGCGTCCGAAAAAAAATCGCACCAATATGGGGCGAATATGACATCTGTGCCAGGATATAAAATAGATGAACTGCTAAGTGCGGGTTATGATCATTTCACAGTAAATCACAAATACAATTTTGTCGACCCTAATACTGGATGTCATACTCCAAATGTTGAGAGCTTATGGGGCATCGCAAAATGGCGCAACAAAAGACATCGGGGAGCTGTTCGTCATCATTTAGAGTCGTATATCATAGATTTTATGTGGCGACGCCTTCATTCAAAAAATGAAATGTTTACTGCAATGCTGAAAGATATTTATAATTTTATGGCAGCAGTTTAATATGATTTTTTATTTTATTACTTTATTGTATAACAGTTATTTGTTCACTTATTTTAAGTATATATTTGTGATTTCATAAAATAGTTCGTAAAAGTTTGTAATTTTCCAATGTTATATTTTTAAAATGCCCACTTTACTATCGAGAATGTTTTTTCTTTTATTTTTCAAATGTTTCAATTTACGTGATTTTCATTTTGCGCCAACTATTGCGCTTGGCGACAATGCTGTCCGTATAACGGAAAAGTACCGCATACATTTTGGCATGGTGTCCGTATAACGGAAAAATATTGAGATTTCTTGTCAAATCATATAAACAGCTATGAAAACAAACTTGATGAGCGTTTTTTTTAATTATATGTTTATTTCATATGTGTATTATTCATGTTTTTATGTACAAATTACATCTGTTTCTGTATAAAATTAGAGAAACGGTTTTTTTAATCGTATAAATAAATCGTATAAATATCGAAAAAAAAATGCGTGTGTATATAAAATGAAACAGTGGATAAGTTCCCGGAAAATGTTGCCGAATTTCCTTTTTCGCCAAGGCACCTACCTATACTGGAAAAGTACCTAAAGCACATTAAAATCGCGCAGTTAGGAGCTCATACAGTACAGCGTCATCTATTGGCTGTTATTTTATTAGTAGCATCGGGAGGAAGATGTAAAGATGTACTTTAAATTCTCACCCATAGATTTTGAAAAAATATCTTAAAAGAGTTTAAATTAAATTTTGGTGACCTCCTTTATGAAAGATTAATAGTTTTAAATAGAAATTTCACCAAATCAGCCAGCTATCGCCAAGTTGCCAACATTTGGCGCTACTGTGGTAACCCTGCATTAGTATTTTTCAACAATTACTCATTTCAATGAGGTGGTCCTACCGGAATCGTGAGGGACACACAGAGACTTGGATTTTATATAAATAGATTTCCTGAGAAAATAATTTTAAATTGAAGCAGTTACAGTTAGAACGGATATAAATACTCCATTCATACATTAAATTCAACGACAAATTAAGCAGCAAAACAAAAACGCTTTATCTTTTATAAATCAAGTGATAAATTAACTGTCATGAAAGCATAGGATTACAAGACAAAAAAGTGTAATGCATAATATTTCATCTTTATATTTCATCTTTCATCAAGAGAATAACATTTCATCTTTAACTCTAGTTACGAATGTGAAAATCCTTTATCTTAATATATGACACACTTTGTTTCATTGTATTCTTTGAATTTTTCACATATAAACTATATTTGATTAAAACTTTATATGATTTTCATTAATATATTAAAAAAATACTGAAAGGGACTATTTATACATATTTTTATTTCACACATAAAAGAGATACACTTAATATAATTTAATTCATTAAGTATAGGGGAATAAAATCCGAATTACCGTAACAAAAATGTTGAAAGTATAATAAAAAAAAAATTAGAAGACACAAATAGAGATAGAACAAAAGAACATATTTTATGAAATGTAAGACACAAAGTCGTCGTCATTCACTGTTTTTAAATTAAAGTTTACCTAATTATTTTGTTTCGAAATATAAACTGGAAAAGTTTTCGGCTAATAAAAAAAATAAAAAAAAAGGTCATAAAATCTGTCTTTTTCTTAAAAATGTCTATAATTTAAAAATAAAATGAAAACATTTATATTGATTTAATCCTTCATCTACTGAAGGTACTTATAAGTAACATTAAAATAACTTATTATAAACTTCATTTAAAACATCGATTAGTAGTAATACAGTATAGAATGAGTTATAGATGCATTAATTTATCTTGTTCCAAAAGCATTACTGTTTACACAAAACAAAAATATTTAAAAAAAAAAAAAAAAGATGATTTATGTTGCCTTTGCATCTTTCCACCTTTCTTCGCGTTGGAGGATGGTGGGAATTTTCCAATTCGGCAATAGTTTTATATTTATATTGTAAGAACTTTATATTTGTACATTTTCTAATTCTACAAAATACTAAGAAAAATATTTAAAATAAAATATTTGAGTGGGGTTATAAATATTGCACAAAATCCCTATAAATTCAAATTTAATTATTCCTTCTAAATCCTTCAATCCTTCTAAAATCCTTCTAAAAATTATTAAATGATTGTTTAAATCTTCTAACGTAGTTTCAATAATTCACGAAAAATGCTTTAGAAATACAAATTTTCATGAATTCATAATTCAGTACATAAATGGTTAAACATTGGAATGGAAACAATAAAAAAACATAAAAAGTAAATGTTCGAGTTTAAATAGTTCACGTTTAAAAAAAGTACACATTAAATAAACAAAATGACTGAAGTTTTAGACGTACTATAATTATCTAACGCCTTGGCGTAAGTAAAAGTCAAAATTCCTTGAAAAAATATTGCATTAGCGAAATAACCTTGTAGTCAATTATTAAAAAAATAAAAAAATAAAATACAACTTTTAATTTTTTGTGAGACATATTTGGAGACAATATTGGCCAAAAATAAAACGGGTTTCTTTTATATCAACATGTCATTGAAATAACGTCATATCTGTACATCTAAATCTGAATGTTTTATGATATACGTATATTTGTATACATGGCCATTTGAATCAACATGTATCCAATTGGAAGTATAATTGTGTGAGATGTTACTGATCGTAATTAAAATCTCCCGTACGAGGGCGCTGTGTCAGCGCCGTAATTTTATTTATTATTCCAATCGTCTGCGTGTTGACGATAGATTGTAATTTAGTTACTAGTGAGTGGAAACACTGAATTTTGTTGTTGTTGTTATTGAGATAATGGAATGTTTGATTTGGAAACGGCCAGAGAGACTGTTTCACTCTTAACAATTATTGTTTTAAAATAAAGAAATATACAGTTCACTGCGAAGAGTTCCTTAAAAATGGTGTCATTGAGTAACTTATTGTTTCATTCTTAACAAAAATTGGTCCTTCGAGGCCAAAGTAAACGGATTTATCGTTTGCTTTTAGAGTCAAGAATCAGCGACGAGACTTGGTTTCTTCGAATAAGGTAGGACTTTTTCTTTAACATGTCTACTGAATTAAAAAATATTTTGACAAAAAAAAGAGTTTTAAAATGTAAAATTACTAAATTTGTGAGTGAAATTAAATTAAGTGACTCTGATGAATGTTCTTTAGAACTTGTAAATACGAAATGTGATCAATTCAATACAGAATTGAAAGAAATGTTTGATAAAATTTATTCATTGTGCGATGAGGAGGAAATTGATAAATATATCGATGAACAATCATCGATTGAAAAAGAGTTAGATGAAACTTGGTTAAAAATTAAAAGAGCGAAACAAAAACAAATAAATGTTCTTAATGAATCAAAGCCGTAACAAGAGAATAGTGTAACGGAAGTTCGACTTCCCACGATTAATCTACCTTCTTTTAGTGGAAACGTACAGGATTGGATATATTTTAGTGATCTTTTTAAATCTAGCGTTCACAATAATAGCGCACTTTCGGGTGCTCAAAAGTTATCATATTTGAAATCTTCGCTTCATTCTGAAGCTGCAAAAGTTGTACAAATTATAACGATTTCAGATGATAATTATCAAACAGCGTGGTCCTTATTAGAGGAAAGATATTCCAATAAAAGACAACAAGTGTTTGCTCACATTAAAAAATTAATGTCCATTAATTCAATACAAAGTGAAACACCTAGTGCTATTCTTAATTTAGCAGATACCGCCAGTGAATGTATCAGATCTCTAGAAATTCTCGATCAAAAAATTGAAGGGTTTGCGGATACAATAATAACTTATATATTGTGGCAGAAATTAGATGGGTCCACAAAATTATGGTTTGAACGTGAACAAAAAAAAGACGAGCTACCAAAATTAAAAGAATTAATCGAGTTTTTAAAAAGACAAGCGAGAACACTGCAAGTTTCCAAACCTCTTATAAATAATGTAACTCCTAAACGCAATGCTCAACAACGAATCACTAGTATGGTATCTAATGGTAAAAACTCAAAAACATTTAAATGTGTTAAGTGTCAGAGTAATGAATTCCACGGTTTGCACAAATGTCTAGAATTCTTAAATCTTTCAGTGGCTTCTAGATATGAATTCGTAAAGAAAAATAATATTTGTTTTAACTGTTTAAAATTCCACTCGGTTAGAAATTGTAAATCTACTTATTCTTGTCAGAAATGTATGAAAAAACATTCGAGTTTACTGCATTTCGAGAATGAAAATGAAAAGCAAATTCAAAACAGCGATAGAAAAAATGAATTTATTTCAAAACCCGAGGTCAGTGATTGCAATACCCAAAACCAGAATCAAATCGTAGCGCATTCAAATCTAGACCCGAATGCTGCAACATTTCACATTTCTAACGAAAGAGCATTTTCAGGTACATCTGTTTGTGAGATGAATTATTTAAGTTCTGGCATCTTATCAACTGTCATTGTTTATATTAAAAATAAATTTGGTGAATTTAAGCCGTTAAGAGGTTTGATTGATGCTGGATC
The DNA here is from genome assembly GCA_963932465.1 of Maratus speciosus. NCBI lineage: Eukaryota > Metazoa > Arthropoda > Arachnida > Araneae > Salticidae > Maratus > Maratus speciosus. Next base: position 371,663,901 of record OZ010788.1, on the reverse strand, counting down.
AATGAGTAATTTCATTACGATTCAGTGTGCTGATTATTTAGGAATTAAGAAAGAAAAAATAAAAGTTGCGGTTTCAGGATTAAATGGCATCTCCGTGAATATTAACTCCAAGGTAAAAGCATTAATTTCGAACAATTAAAATTTTAAGGCGGAAATAGAACTTCTTTGTGTACCAAAAATATCGGATACTATTCCAGTAAATCGGATTAACGTTCCAACAGAACAATACCTTAATAACATTAAATTAGCGGATCCAGAATTTTACAAACCTGGAAAAATTCATGTTCTTTTGGGAGCTCAAATATTTTATGATCTTTTAGAAGTCGGTCGAATTGAAGTCCCCAATTCTAATTTAAAATTCCAAAACTCGGTATTTGGATTCATTGCCTGTGGAAGCGTATTAAATCCTGACAATCAAATCACGCAAAATACTCATTGTGGGCTTGTTTGTAACTATGAAGATTTGACAAAAGAAGTTCAAAAATTCTTTCAGTTAGAAACATTAGGGATAAAAGACGATCCCACATGTACTGACGAAGATAGAACATTAGAAATATTCGAAAAATCTGTATCTTATAAAAATAAACGTTACGAAGTTACCTTACCATGGAAAAAAGATTGGCGAGAAATGAACGACAATCTCAAAATAGCCAATAATAGACTAAACTGTCTTAAAGTGAAAATGAAGCGAAAATTAGAGCTTCGTGCTCAATATTGTGAGACTTTGAAAGATTATGAAAATAAAGGAATCATAGAAAAAATAACGGAAACGCACAAGCCAGTGGAGAAACCACTTTTTTATCTTCCACATCAGCCTGTCTTTAGACAAAGCCTGACAACAAAAATGAGAGTAGTCTTCGATGCCAGCTCACACGATGTTGGCGAATTATCGTTAAATGATTGTCTTTGGCCAAGTCCAAATCTAAATCCAAACATATTCGATCTGCTTATCAATTTTAGATTAAACAAAATAGCATTGATAGGTGATATAGAAAAAGCCTTTCTGCAGATATCCCTAGCGGAGAAAGACAGAGATGCAGTGAGGTTTTTATGGATTGGAGATAGAGGTATAGAAATATATCGCTTCAACCGAGTTCTTTTTGGTATGAATGCTTCCCCGTTTCTTCTTGCTGCTACTCTAAGAAAACATATCGAGAAATTTCAAGTTAGATATCCTACAACAACAAAGTTATTAGATAGGTGCCTCTACGTTGATGATTTCATCGCTGGTGCTGACAACTTGCAAGATGCGTTAGAAATCTCTCGAAATGCTGTTTATATTATGAGCGAGGCAAGTATGAAACTCAGAAAATGGTCAACTAATGATAACGATTTGATGGAGCGATGGAAACAAGAAGGGTTTGATACTCAGCCTCTACACAACCCAATTGAATTAGGATTTGACTCAACAAAGGTTCTAGGAATGTCTTGGCATACGAGTGAAGATTGCTTTATCGTAGATGTAAAAGGCTTATTAGAAATGTTATCAAAAAATGAAAACACCAAGCGCTTCATCCTGCGTGCTATTGGAAAAATATTCGACCCTCTTGGCTTGCTCACTCCTTATACTATTCGCATGAAATGCCTATTTCAAGATCTGTGGTTGAGGAAAATTGCTTGGGATGAAGATCTACCAATAGATGTTAAAGAAAAGTGGCTTCAATGGTGTTCTGAGATCCCACGCCTCTCCGACCTAAAAATTCCAAGAATTGTGCTAAATTCAACGAAAGAAGAAAATTCAGATGTGGTAGAGATTCACTGTTTTTGCGATGCTAGTAAGAAAGCCTTCGGCACTGTCATATACCTCAGAATTGTAAAAGAAAATGCTATTGAAGTTAACCTTGTGACTTCAAAAAGTAGAGTTACACCTCTTAAAAAAATCACTTTACCAAGATTAGAGCTATTGGGAGCTTTACTTGCTGCCCGACTAGGTAATGCAGTCAAGAAAATAGTAGATCATAAGAAGCCATCAGATGTGTTCTTCTGGACAGACTCGAAAATCACTTTGTACTGGATTAGAGGTTCTAGTAAAAGATGGAAATCATTCATAGCGAATCGTGTCAACGAGATTCAATCTTTGACTGACTCCAATTCGTGGTTTCATTGTCCGGGAAAGTCTAATCCAGCCGACCTCCTTACCAGAGGCGTCAGTGTTGATATGCTCTTAGAAAAGGATTTGTGGTTTAAAGGTCCCCCCTTTTTGAGAGAAACTGTTCTCCCAACTAATGACTGCAACATCCAAAATTCGCCTGATGACTATTCTGATGAACTAAAGAAAACAGTTAAATGTGAAAATGATAACTCTTTAGTTACTCTAGCTATTTATGATCAAAATTATTTATTAGATTATATTATTAGTGTTAGTAATAATTATATAACTATCATTCGTATTTTATGTTATGTGCTTAGATTTATTCATAACCTTCGAAATGTTAATAGAGTGAAAGATCATCTTACTTCTAAAGAATTGAATGCTGCAGAATTATCACTGATAAAGATGGTTCAACAAAGTGAGTATCAGGAAGAAATAAAATGTCTTCAGAAAGGTAATTCGGTACCAAATAAAAGTAAACTAAATTCTTTAAATTGTTTCTTAGATGAAAGTAATATTTTAAGAGTTGGGGGTAGATTGGGTAACTCATATTTGACAACAAATGAAAAACATCCTATGGTTCTGCCAAGTAAGCATCCCCTTACTTTAATTATTGTAAGATATTTTCATTTAAAGTATTTACATGTAGGATCACAAACATTGTTGTACCATATTCGTCGTAAATTTTGGATAACTAATGGTAGAAACATCTGTCGCAAAATAACATATGAATGTGTCACTTGTTTTAAAAACAAGCCTGTATTAGCGAGTCAAGTTATGGGTGACTTGCCCAAAGAGCGTGTTACACCTTCATTTCCATTTTCCATTATTGGAACTGATTATTGCGGCCCTTTTTACATTAAATTCAAAAATCAAAGGAAAGGTACATATAATAAAGTGTATGTATGTATATTCGTTTGTCTCTGCACCAAAGCTATTCATCTAGATTTCGTTTCAGATCTCACTTCTGCAGCCTTCATTGCTTGTTTTAAGCGCTTTGTTAGCAGAAGGGGAAAGTGTTCAAAAATATTTTCTGACAATGCAAAAAACTTTGTAGGGGCAAACTTAGAATTGAAAAGGCTTCACAATTTGGTTAGACACCCAGATGAAGCATTAGCTGATTATTTTGCAAGGGAAAATATCGAATGGAATTTTATTCCTCCGAAAGCGCCGAACTTCGGTGGTCTTTGGGAGGCAGGGGTTAAATCATTCAAATTCCATCTAAAACGTGTAATTGGTAACGCGCACCTCACTTTAGAGGAATTTCTGACAGTAATTCGAGAAATTGAAAGTGTTTTGAACTCAAGACCTCTGTCCCCATTGTCATCAGATTTCGACGATTTCGAGACTCTGTCACCGGGTCATTTTCTTATAGGTAGGCACTTAACGTCTATTATTGAACCCCAGCTCACTGAAATTTCGGAAAACAAACTTAGCAACTGGCAAAAAATAACAAAATATAGCCAGCAAATATGGAAATTATGGAAGCGAGACTATCTGAACACCTTGCAGCAACGTAATAAATGGCAAATAAATAAAAACAATATAAATGTTGGTTCTCTCGTATTGATCAAAGATGAAAATATGCTCAGCACAAAATGGGCAACAGGTAGGATTTCCGAGATATTTCTCGGTAAGGACAAAAAAGTTCGAGTAGTGAACATTCGTCTACCTAACGGTAGAATAATAAAGAGAGATGTGAGAAGTATTTGTCCCCTTCCAATTAATGGAAACTAATTTCTTTAATGTATATATTTGGTATATTTTGAATATATTTTGTTGTTTAATTTCTATAGTATGTTTTATTGTATTCAAATGTAAAGTAATTTAGCCATTTTTCCTTTGTTATTAATTATATCTTTGCATTGTTATATGTAGTATTATGTAATTTTATATTATATATTAGAGTAGTTTTGAAACCTGCAGGTTTCAACGGTCGGGAGTATGTTACTGATCGTAATTAAAATCTCCCGTACGAGGCGCTGTGTCAGCGCCGTAATTTTATTTATTATTCCAATCGTCTGCGTGTTGACGATAGATTGTAATTTAGTTACTAGTGAGTGGAAACACTGAATTTTGTTGTTGTTGTTATTGAGATAATGGAATGTTTGATTTGGAAACGGCCAGAGAGACTGTTTCACTCTTAACAATTATTGTTTTAAAATAAAGAAATATACAGTTCACTGCGAAGAGTTCCTTAAAAATGGTGTCATTGAGTAACTTATTGTTTCATTCTTAACATTGTAAGAAATATTGTAAGAAAATAAATCACTGCCCATAATACATATGTAGCTTAACTTAAAATGTAATCGAAACTTGAGACAATAATGAAATAGATAGATAGTCATTACAAAGCAATAGATGAATAGTCATTTTGTGTTTAAATTCAGTGCATTTAAAATAGCTGAAGTAGAAAATACGTCGACAACAAAGGTAGAAGTCTGCTGATATATATATTTTGAAATCCAGTTACTTATAATGCATTGAAATAGAGATATTTTTGTATTTATTTATCTACATAATTGGAAATGTTGTAACTATTTAATCATTAGTAATCAAAAATTAGTTTCTTATTTTAAAATATGTTTATACATATTTAGCATTTCGTATTTTTTTAATGTAGTTCAATCAATCCCTATTTTATAGTATAAATTGTACATGTAAACGTATTCGTCTGTGATTTCTCATTAAGTAGCAATATTATTTCATTTGATACTATAATAGTGCAATTCATTAAAACATGTAATAAATAGTTTAAATTTTTACTACATTAATAAAATCTTCTTGCTTTTATAAAGCGTTTAAAAAACAACAACATTTAATAAAGGTTAAATAAATTAACTAAAATTTACTTGAACCTAATGTACAATTTTATGCAAACATTGAAACATAAATCTATAATTGGAACGAGAAAATTACACAATATTATTTATATGTAATCATTTTAATATTTCAAATTGTATTTAAATATGAACTGTTGCTTTAATATAAACAAACCATTTGGAAATTTTGAGACAATACATACTAATAGCTCTTTAAAAATATATTTAATATACATTTTATGTAAGTAGACTAACATTTCATTATACTAACAATTAATTTAAATGTTTATTTCCTACATTGAAATTTAGAAAATAATAATATACAAAATATAGCTCAAAAATTGAAACAAAATCGTAAATATAGTTCTTATGTTTATCATAATGTAGTATACTATCCCTGTAACTTAGTTTTTAAGTCTGAAGAAACATCTCCGTTCTCCTACATTATAATTGCTATAGATATCTTGTCACAAGAATAAAGAAAAGAAAACTAAGATTTAAAAAAAAATTATAATTAAGACTTCAACCATAGCTCCTTTTTCTTAAAGTCAATTAAACACACTTTGAACTTTAAACACAATTTTCGTAACAATTTATCACAATTAACGGCTAAATAAAAACATGTCGCCCTGTGTTGCAATATTAAATAGTAAATTTTCTAGTCTCGTGTATGGTTTTTGACTTGAAAAAAAATGGAGGTGTTTTCTACTTATCTAACTACATAGTTAAGCTACTTTATACTTAATAATTATGACTGCGGTTTTAGTTTCAATAATAAAAATGTTTTACAAAGTTCAACTATTCTTTTATCTAAATAGATACATTCGTCTTTCATTAAAAAGCTATCTGGAATTTCTTGCTAAGATTAAAAGAATCGCAAAATGATCACCTAGATATTAAATTAAAAAAATATTCTTTATAATTTTTTCTAGATTTTTAGCACGCTTCTATATAATTGAAAGGTTTCTTAATTCTAATAAAAATATTTTGTATAATAAAAGAGCAAATATTTCATTCTCAATCTTTATTCTTTAGAAATGTTTAGCGTAAATGCTATTCAATTTGTTGAAAGAAATGTCTGCATTGTTTTGTATTAAATTTTATACCCAATTTTCGAATAATTTTTCATTACTTGAAAAAATAATGTGTAAATAGACATGTGTTCGGAGATTTATTGATATCGTTTCAAATGCAAATATCTTCAACTATAGAAAATAAGGTCAAAATTCCCGAATTCTAATGTTTAATTTTTTTTATTATTAAATTATTGACTTTCCGATATCTGAACTTCATTATAGAAAGGGATACGGTAGTACGTGGAATAAGGCATTTTAAATATAACAAATGTTTTTGTTATATAAAAGCATTGTATTATTGTACCATCTATCTCAAAATGTAACTGTTTATGACTGTATTAAATTTCTATTATCCATAATTACTGTCTTATATCTACTTTTGTGTTACAAAACGTTGCTGAATAGATCAATAAATGAATTGATACATAATGAATTGAATGTAGTTATAGACATACATTTTATAAAACGGTATTTTTTATAAAAGGATTTTTAAAAGTTTATACACGAGTAAGAAGATTTCGTTAGTTAGATAATTAGTTAGGATTTGGTTCACACATTTTTCAAAATTCTTTTGTTTACAATACGTACTATCATTAAAGAAGTGTATGTGTTAGGATTTTAATGTGCAATGTAAGAAAGTAAGAGTTATTTATTGGTCAAGAATGAAGTTATAAAAGCATTAATTGATGAGATCCTATTTGAAATTACCATACATTTATATTATCATCGTTTTGTGAAGCAATTTTTATTTTATTTGCATTATAAACGTCCGTATAATAATTATAGATGATGTTATACATACACTAATATTCTTGGTCTATCATTATTACTTATTAAAATTTTTTCGCTTTATTTATGCGTGTGTTTAATGTGCGAGTATTTAAAGTGGAGAAATCTATACGTAAAAAGCTGTACACAAAAATAGTCCGACTTGGCAATGATCATATAAATATGTAAAACTGTACAGTACGTTATTATTACTGTATAATATACCAGTATCTTAATAACACTGTAATTAATTTTGTACTCAATATAATAGTTACCGTATAAATTTATTACATTTACATAATAAATAATTATTAGCGTTTGTTTAGGTAATTGTGAAACACCATAAAAACTGTACTCAATATAATATGTACTGTAAACATGTACTCAATATAATAGTTACCGTATAAATTTATTACATTTACATAATAAATAATTATTAGCGTTTGTTTAGGTAATTGTGAAACACCATAAAAAGTTTGTACATATTTTTAGAAATGTTTTACATATAGATGTTACTTTATGTTAGAAATGTTCAAGTATTTGTATACACTTTAACACACAAAAAAAAAATTATTAATATTTTAAAAAGCGAAATAACTCAATTCGTTTTGGAAACTGATTTGGTTTGGTTTGGTTTGGTTTGTGACGACCGATTATCAACACGTGGGATATAGGCCCTGGGGGGGAGTGCCCTTCGTGGGGGTCTTTCTAAGTGAACCTAACCCGTATTTACGCATGGGAATCCACGGTTTCGAAGAAAACCACGAAAACTCCGAAACGGTTAGGCCGACGGGCGCGATTGGGTTCGAACCCAGCACTTCCCGTCTACCAGCTTCGAAAGCAGAACCTCTCAGCCACTGGTGGGGCTTTTGGAAACTGATATTTAGAAATATTTAAAAATCAACAAATATTGCTGAGACGTTTAACAACACAAAACAGTAAAAAAATCATTTTATAAATATGAACGTTTGAACATGGATAAAATGTCATTAGAATTCCGGTAATGGATGTATCTAATGTAGAATGTATCTAAATTGTAGTTATGTTTAACCAGTAATGTAACTAATTTTATCTTATGCGTTAAAATTAGAAAGATCTCTTCATGAGAATTTGATTTTTCTATGAAGGTAATTATTTTTTAACAAATTATTTTTATAGCATATTACTCTCATTAACAAGTTAAACGAACTTTGTTTTTATAGCTTAATTAATGTTTATTGTCTAAGAAGTGTTTATTCACCGACAATAGCTACATTTAGTTATTAATTAATCTGCGTTCTATTCTAGATTACATGATTTTATTTTATGTTCCTTCCCAGAAACATTTCTTCTTTACAATACAATAAATCATTCACATTTGTTCAATTGATTTTGGGCTGGACATAAAAAGGCACTAAAACTTTTTTTATGGGAACGCTAAGGAACTATCGGGAAAACGCTAAAGCTCTTAATATGCTATATCAGAAACAATAGATACTTTTCATACGCTATTATCAACGCAATCTATTATTAAAAGCGGAATTTTATTCTAGTTTCTATTAAAAAACTGAATACAGTATTAAATGCTACATCTATACCTCCTAAAAATTAATGAGTTAATAAAAAGTATTTGTTTTTGCGGTCTGTCAATGGGTATTTAAGCTAAAATCTATATTCTTTAATTGAGAATAATGTAAGAGTGCATCTATAAGAAAACGAACATAATTTTATAATTCATTGGAGAAGAGTTCTATATAAGGCACAAGGAATGTTATTAATTTAACTTTTAGACTTGATTTTTAAACAGAGCAATCAGTGTTAAGACGACGATGCGAAGAGTTTTGCCGAGGACCTATTTATCACATTCACGGATACTGAACCCTTGGGTTGGATGGCAAGGTGCGATTCATTGGCCAGCAGTGAAAAATAAAAAAAAACCGGGGGGGGGGGGAGTTTAAGACTTAAACTAAAAAATAAAATAAATAAAAAGCGAAAATCAAATAAAAATGTACTTAATGAGTTTAAGTTTTACAATGATTAAGTTAATTTAAATTAAATAACCCTTGCCTAGTACCTCACAACAGCGGATTCTTCCCCCGATATGTGCAGACCATGGTCCTGAAAAGAACCGTTTTCATAGCGGAGTTCACATCAACTTCGGAGACGCAGAGACGTATGGACGCTACAGGAACAGGGGTTGAAATGAGCAATGCGCAACGAAAACGGTTGTACATAAAGATGCTGGCAGAAAGAGGAAGACCTTAAGATGCATACTTGAATTTGGTTGGCTGAGGGAAGTAGCTACACTGTTAAAAATTTGCAGCATTCTGTCCAGTCATTTGACCGTTTTTGTCGAAAACGGTTACACAACCGTAATTTAACACTATTATGACCTTGACCATAGTATTGGCCATTTCATGATCAGAATACAGTTAAATTACGGTTATGAACACATTTTTTTAAAAAAAAAAACGGTTATATGACTGGACAGCATGCTGCAAATTTTTAACAGTGTAGATGGATCTTTAGACTTCACTTTTGCAAGTTAGAAAAAATAAACTAAAATTAATATTAAAAATACAAGAATAATAAAATTAACAGTTAAAAATAAGGAATTAAAAAATATGGAGATCATTTAACATCATACCAACTTTAGGTCTATTTCTATTATTGATGTCAAATACGTATATCGGAAGTATATTTAAAGCAATGTTTTCTGAATTTTCTAAAGATAGATCAAAGTTAATGTTAACATCTTGCATAAAAGTGTCAGTGTTAAGAATATATGCAAATATGCATATATGTAAAGGTGTTCGAACTTTTATGGTAGTCGCAAAAACATAAAACACTAAATGATTTATATAAGCATTATTAATCTTCTGATTTCCACGTTTTCATTCTCATATTTTAATTATGCAATGGATGTGTCGAGTTTTGGTTTCAGTATTATCTGTGCAAATAATAATGGTGATATTTTCCCATGATAGTTCAAGACGGCTGATTTAAATGTGTTTATATTTATACTTCTATTCATATACTCAAAGCTTTTTTTTTCTATTTGGTCTAGATATAATTGTTGTACTTTTAGATCATTGCTAATGACTTGTGTCTTTGTATTTGGAAAATTTAGACAAAATACAATTTTTATGAAATTGAATCTGTAATTTCGTTGAATCTGCTGAAAATGATTTGTTCTAGATATATAATTCCAATATAAATAAATTAAATATTTCTTTGAAATAGTTCCGTTATATTTTATATCAAATACATAGGTTTCTGTGCTATTCAATAAAGTCAAAATTTAGACATAGTAATCTCAACCATGACATCTTGACTTTTTTTCTTTGCAATATTCAAAATATTAAACTTTTGCAGTACGGTATGTACACTCTTCCAAATTTTGAAAGTATGAAATGATATGCACGCCATATTTTATGGCATATATGTATTTTTTATGTAACATAAAGCTGCAAATTTTCTTTTAAATCACATTAAACAATAAAAGGTTAAATGTAGTAATAAATATTAATGTATAAGGAACCAATCTGCTGTTAATAATGTAATAATATGAAGCATTTAACATAAATAATCGCATATTGTTATAATTAGAAAACTGTAGAAGAAAATCCTCTATATATCTAGACTAGAAGGACTGAAAAAAAATTCTAACTCCATTTTTATTACATATAGTTATAGTAGAGCTTTATAATAATAAACATTAAGTGTTTTGCAGAATAAGTTGCATACATTTATGTTTATTTTATCACATTTAAATACCACTATAAATAATAAAAAATATTTTAGAGAAAATTATCATTTAATCGAAATCTACAAATATATATTGACAGTGAAATAAAAGTTTTAATAACAACCTTATATTTTAAATATTAATATAATTATTTTTTCTTTAGTCCTGTACTGATGTTTTCTAAGTTAAAAAAATATATGCATGTTTCTTAATTTATGGAAAACCATAGAAAAATTTAAATTCATAATAAATATATGATGCAAATACTTTTACCAAAGTAAATTTATTCTTGTTTTTTCTCATAACATAATAATTACTTTAATTGAAGTTTCTTATCTGTAAATAAAGACATCGTGTTATTGGAATTTAAAGGAAATTTATGTTTTTTTTTTTTTTAATATTACTTTTCGATAATAATATTTCAGCTATGACATTGCATTCATTGTATCTAAATTCTAAAAATTAGAAATCTTTATAATGAATATATGTATATTAATTTTTTATCGAAAATAAAACATAGGTGAATAGATAAATTTTTCTCCAAATGTTTTCTGAAATATAAGTTATAAAAAAAATATTATCAACTTCTGAAATCTAATACAGTAATAAAATAAAGTGTTCCGGTAATTAACATAATGTTTACTTTATGCGTAATTACAGAGAAAGTTGCAAATTTGGTATCTTTTATACTATTATAAGTATGAGAGCGAAAATAGAATTACATAATTTATCATTTTAAAAATGAAGGATTTTAAAATAAATGTCCATTCATTAAAAACATTTTGTGCATTGATAATCTTATAGTGTCGTTATTTGTGGAAGAGAAAGCATACACTAAGTTTTAAGGTCTTACTTTTTTCCTAGGATATATGGAATATGGAACGAAGTTAGTTACAGATTCGTTGTTGATTTTATTAGGTATATATCGATATATATATATGTAATAACTAAATTGTTTCATTTCTAGGTTTTATATTACATTTAAAGTTGGTGCCTCAATCTATTAATGTTTCACAGTGATATATAAATTCTTAAATTTAAGAGGTACACTCCTGTTTTATAACCCTATCTAAAGTGACATATATTTCTGCAGCGAATAAGCTTGTTTATTTGAAGTAAATAAACAAACAGGGATGACCAAGCTATCCTCGGTCAAAATTAGCTTTGTGTTCAACACGATATGATATACTCATTTATCATTCTCTCTGTATTATTTCTAGAAACATGTTAATTTATAACAGCATTTAAATTAAACAACAGCATTTAAATTAAACAACAAATTTTTGTAATAACAGCATTATTTACAAAAACAATCAATGGTAAAACTATGTGCATACATCTTACTCAATTTTACATTATCTGCATATTTACAACTATAGGGCATCAATCCAAATTACATTTTAGATCGACCCTGTTTGGTTTAACCCTTATATCGATTACCAAAATTTGTCCTTGCCTCCCATGACAGAGGATGCGATTTTAACATATGCGAGTCATAAAACACCCCTATTTCATAAAACGTAACTGCCCTGCCTTTAGTGTAGAGGAATTTGACGCCTTTTTTAGGAATAATAATTACTTCATGTGTCAACAATTGTAATAAAGATCACACATTAGATATGTGCAAAACAAACGCATGTGCGTTATATCGAGAAAGAATAAGTGTAAACTGATTCGGTAATATATTTAAATTTATTCAGTTTGACAAGCAGAACATACGAGTAGAACGTCTTCAAAATGATAAAGATATAGCAATTCGTGATTTATGGATTATGCTAAATCAAAAACTATTGAAAAAATAAAACATACAGAAAACTTAACTGTTGACGAGCAGCTATTTCCATATCGAGGAAGAACAACATTCACATAAACCTTTCAGTCTGAACTTGCTAAATATGGTATCAAAGTGTGGTGGGTATGTGAAAAAAAAATCCTCTTAATAGCCAAGTAGGCACCGGAAACACAGGTACAGACCATAAAATAAACCGATGCGAAAGAGTTGTGAAAGACTTGACAATCATTCTTTTCAAGGATTCTGGACGAAATACCATCTTGGACAGCTTTTTATTTCCCTTTCTTTGGCCAAACATTTATTACACTGGAAGCTCACAATGGTTGGCACTTTGAAAAGAAACAAATTTTATATTCCCGATGAAATGAGGTCATATAAATCGCGCAAGTTTTAACCGCGGAATTTGGATTTCACTATGACATAAGTGACGTATGTTCCAAAAAGGAACAAAGCTGTCATTCTGATGTCTACTATGCATCATGATAAAACCATCACGGAATCGAAAGAGAAACCCAAAATTATTCAGTTTTATAAAGAAACGAAATATGAAGCGTATGTTATAAATAAATTATTGGAGCAATATAATACACATAGGCGTAGAACACAATGACCAATAGAATTGTTTTTTTTTTGTTTTTTTTTAATATTGTGGATATAGCAGGAATTCCTGCTCCCATTATCCATAATTACATATAATGCCAATAATGATATGATTAGCCATAAAACTGACAATCGCCGCTTGTTTTGCAGAAACGTGAGACCTCATGTCTTTGACAAACTCAAGATCAATTGCAAAATATATAGGCTATGACACATTTTTCGACAAATTTAGGAATTGAAAGTATACTAAAAAAATCTTTACTTGATTTGAACCAGTCACGTTCAGATCAAAGTCCAAATAGCTTAAATCAGGATAAACCAGGAAGGTTTTGAAGTAGCTGCTGTCAGATGTGCTTGTAATAGCCTCAAACATCGGCACAGAAAAACCAGAAAATTGATTAAACAATGTGGAAGTACGTAATTTACATTCGTACACCTTTTGCTACTGTGAACCGGGTCCACAAATTTCATGTAAATGAAAAATAAAAGCTTAAAAAATGTCTAACTCTTATTTCCAAATTAATTTGAAGTTTTATTGTTCTAAATCTAAATAATCTGACAATTTCTGTATCTTTTCAAAGAAAATTCGCATGTGTACCTGTGTACCCTGGTTATTGATGAAAGGCATGAAAAATGTTTAATGCCCCAAAATAGTAGTTAAAAAATCCAAATTTGAAAACTGATTATATACTAATGGACAGTGAATACTACAAATAATGAGGATCTAAATTAATTTTAGTTTCTTTTGATATTAACACGCTAAAATCAGGATGCAAAGGCAAAAATGTAAGCAGGTACACGGTCATTGACTTAAGTGTATCCCGAACCCTATTAAGAATTTCTAAAAGATTCCTTCGTATTCTAAAAGACTATTTTTTTGACAAGTATAGCCAAGTTTGGTTACGTTCTTTCATTTGGCGCCAAGTATGCGTTTTGTCATTCGTAATCTTGAAATCAATTTTTTGGCTAAATGTTGCCAATATTTCGCCAAATACCGTCAACTTATTGGATTTTGCAAAACATTATGCTACAAAATTTAGCCAGAATTGTTTAAGCCACTTTATAGTTATTATTACCTTGACCCGCAATGGCACAATACTCTAAGTCTCAATAGTCTAAGCACAGTACTCTGGTCTCACAATACAAGTGGTCTTTTTAAGATTGAAAACGGTAGAATAGAAAATTCAGTCAAAATCATAGAGACTTTTTTTAGATAAGATTAGCTAGGCCCGTAGTGACGCGAAAGTGACCCACTAATCGAAATTTCTCGAACATGATATCTAGTCCAATGATCTTCTCGTGCCCGAAAACGGTATAATACAAAATTTTCTCAATATCGTTTGAGCCGTTTTTTATATACAATTAGCTTGACCCGGGAACATAATCACTAAACATGATCCACTAATCAATTTTCTCGAACATACGACCTAAATCGATGGTCTTTCTGAGCCCGAAAATGATAGAATACAAACTTTAATCAAAATCGTTACGCTGTTTTCTGGATAAAATTAGCTTGTCCCCTAGTGTCCCAAAAATGACCTACTAATCCAAACTTCTCGAACACGTGATCTAGCGGAATGATCTCTTTGTGCCCGAGAACGGTATAATACAAAAACTTTGTCAAAAACGTTTGAGACTATTTTAGATGCTTTTAACTTGACTCTGACCCATTGTGACCGAAAATCACTCACTAATCGAATATTTTAAAACATGCGACCTAACCCAATGGTCTTCCTGAGCTAAAACGATAGAATGCAAAATTTCATAAAAATCGTTGGAGCCCTTTTTTAGATAAAACTATCTGGACCCACATTTACTCCAAAATGATCAACTAACACAATTTTTTTAAAAATTTGAACCAGCCCAGTGGTTTTCTCAAGACCGAAAACTGTAGAATATAAAATCCATTCAAAATCGTTAGAGCTGTTTTTAGATAAATTTAGTTTGAGCCGCAGTGACCTAAAAATGACCCATTAATCGAAATTTCTTTAACATGTGATATAGCTCAATTATCTTTTTGGGCCCGAAAATAGTATAAAAAAATTGTCAATATCGTTTAAGCCGTTTTTTAAATATAATTAGCTGGACCCAGACAGTGACCCAAAATGACCTCTAATCTAATTTTCTCGAACATGCGATCCAACCCAATGATCTTCTTCATCCTGGAAACAATAAATTTTCTCGAACATGCGATCCAACCCAATGATCTTCTTCATCCCGGAAACAATAGAATACAAAATTTAATCAACATCGTTAGAGTTGTTTGCTAGATAAAATTAGATTGACCCGCAGTGACCCCAAAATGACCCATTAATCGACATTTCTCGAACATGTGACCTAGCCCAATGATCTTCTCGTACTCAGAAACGGTATAACAAAAACTGTTGTCAGAATCGGTTGAGCCGTTTTTTCCATACATTTATTTTGACCCTGACCCATTGTGAACCAAAATGAAACCACTATTCGAATTTTCTTGATCATGCGATCTAACCCATGGCGTTCTTGTGCCCGGAAACGCTAAGATACACCGTTTCGTCCAAATCGTTAGAACCGTTTTCTAGATGAAATTAGCTTGACCTACAGTGACGGAAGAATGACCCACTAACAGAATTTTCTAGTACATGTAACTTAACCCAGTGGTCTTCTCGTAATCCAAAACGATAGAATATAAAATTTAGTCAAAATCGTTACAGCTGTTTTTTAGATAAAAAACGGTTTGTGCCCCAAAACGGTTGTATATAAAATTCCATTAAAATCGATTGAGCCGTTTTTTAGATACAAATCGTTTGACCCCCTATGATCCAAAATGACACAATAATTGAACTTTCTCGAACATCTGGCATAGCTCAATGGTCTTTTTGTGCCTGAAAATTGTAAAATGCGAAATTACTTCAAATCACTGGAGATTTAAGATAACACACATTTAAGCACTAATTTAAGATAAAAATTTACATACACACACACATTTTTGCTACAATTATAATATAAGATAAGATAGAACAAAACGTCTTGTAGAATTTGCACACTTCAAATAATTTTAGTAATAATGACGTATGACAAAATAGAAGCACTACCTCCAAATATTAGAAAAAAGAGCTATCCGTGTAATGCTGCAAGTAAAATATATCTAACAAAAACATAGCTGTTAAAAAAGGGAGCCAAGTTCTGTAAAGACAATGGCAAGAAAAGAAGTGATATCTAAGTGGGTGCCAAGTTCAAATAAAATTCACTCAAACTTACCTACTGAAGTATTATAGCATTTTTTAAATTGTTTAGAAATAAAAATTATTGATAGCATATTAATAATAAATCTAGAACTTGGCAAGTTTTTACCTACGAGTCATTTATTTTTATTAATGACATTATTATATCAAAACTTGTTATTTCATGTTTGGAAGCATTCATTTGAGTGATCTCCTTCCCCTTGAAGGGTGGTGGGACAAAATATATCCCACCTAATTTTAACTGCAAAATGCCACATTGACACTAGAATTCAGGACTAAAAAGTTTAATTTTATTAAATACGTGAAAAGAAGCTTTTACCCATTTTGAAATAAATTTGTTTTTAAATTCTGGCGTGATTAAATCATTTCAGCATGTCACGAATAAAAGCTCTTTGCCCTTGAAAGGTTAAAGTGGTGCAGTCTCTAGAGGGATGACCAAGAATAAGCTTAAGGGTATCTGTCTCTTTCTCAGGTCTTTTAGTCTGTTTGCATTGAGATTTCCAAAGGGTGGGTGCTAGAGTGATAACCAAAGACGAGCGGGAGTGTATTTGTGCATTTATTGGTTTATCAAATCTTTAACATGAGTCATTTGTTTATAATAATAACGATATTAATTTTTTATAATGACATTGTTGTTAATATTAACATCATCATTTTATTAAGACATGAAATCGATAGGCATAACATTTATCAAAAACTTGCCAAGTTCTAGATTTATTATTAATATGGTATCAATAATTTTTATTTCTAAACAATTTAAAAAATGCTATAATACTTCAGTAGGTAAGTTTGAGTGAATTTTATTTGAACTTGGCACCCACTTAGATATCACTTCTTTTCTTGCCATTGTCTTTACAGAACTTGGCTCCCTTTTTTAACAGCTATGTTTTTGTTAGATATCATTACTTTTTGTAAAGTTACTATATATTTAGACACTTTACTTAATGATTTTTAATGTGTTTATATGTGACTATTTTATTCACCAAGAAACATTCAATTTTAATTTTAATTTCCTACAACAAAATATTTGGCTGTCAGTTTGCGGCAGAAATCTATATTTTAATACTGCTACAATGAATGTATGTTTTGAAACGAAATGTATTGATTCGAAATTTTTATTGTTTCTGAAACAACAATTCCTATTAAATTTCTATATGAAATTTTCCTATTAAATTTTCCAAATAATATCCTATAACTGGGACTGCTTTCTTGCACTGAAAGTGAAAAATACAGTTATGTGCTTATGCCACACTATGTATCATTCATCCATGGGTGCCTGCAAAGAGGCAGTGAAGAGGAAGAACATTGCCCCTACCTGGATTTTCAAATTTAATTAACTAAATATCTTTCTCTCTGATGATTTTGAAAATAACAAGTGGGTAAGTGTGATCACAGATCGCACAGTGGGTTTCGTTTAATATTCCTTTCAAAACACTTTATCCTTTTGAAAAATCTGTTGGGAATCTGAAAAATCTCCCTGGGTGAAAAGAGCGGAGGTTAGAAAAATCGCTTAAAATACACAAGTTAGAGACCGGAGGAATAAATAATATAAGACTTTTTCAAAATTTTATGATTTGCCGTGTGGTCTGAGGTATTCAGCTATACGTATGCAAAAAGTCATGTCTCCAACCTAATTAGGGGCTCTCTTAGAAAGAATTGCTTAAACTACATATGTGGTAGCTCAAAGAGTTAAACGTAAGACTTTTTCAAAATTTTATTATTTGTCGCATGATGGTGTTCAGCTATAAGTATGCAAAATTTCACGCCTCCAACTTAAATACGGGCTCACTTAGAAAGAATTGTTTAAAATACACATGTGGGAGCCCAAAGTGTTAAATGTACGACTTTTTGAAAATTTTATGATTTGTCGTTTGATGTGAGGTGTTCAGCTATAAGTATACAAAATATCACGCCTCCAACTTAATTAGGGCTCACTTAGAAAAAATTGTTTAAAATACACATGTGGGAGCGCAAAGGATTAAATGTACGACTTTTTCGAAATTTTATGATTTGTCGTTTGATGTGAGGTGTTCAGCTATAAGTATGCAAAATTTCACTCCTCCAACCTAATTAGAGCCTCACTTAGAAAGAATTGTTTAAAATACACATGTGGGATCCCAAAGGGTTAAATGTAAGACTTTTTCAAAATTTTATGATTTGTCGTTTGATGTGAGGTGTTCAGCTATAAGTATACAAAATTTCACACCTCCAACCTAATTAGGGCCTCACTTAGAAAGAATTGTTTAAAATACACATGTCGGAACCCAAAGGGTTAAATGTACGACTTTTTCAAAATTTTATGATTTGTCGTATGATATGTGTGGTGTTCAGCTATAAGTATGCAAAATTTCAATTCTCCAACGTATATAATTTCTGAGAACTGGCTCTGTGACGGACAGAATATCTCAATTTGTTTATTTTCTGTAAGCAAGTTAAACCAGATAAACCCCCAGTAAGTGAATAGGTTTACAATGGAAGTCTATGGGAATTTGGCGAAATATTAGAGATATCGCCAAGGTGGCGTCACTTTTGGCGACTAATTTTGGTCGACAAATTTGGCGATACATCGCCATGTTGGCGAGAAACTTGGCGGTATTTGGCGACAGAACAGCGTCCCCTCCTACGGCAAATTAAAGTTTCAACTAATAGACGTAATGTTAAAGGAAAAATGGGCACCCCCAGGTGGGTAATTCATGGATTTTCACATTTTTTTTATTTTTTTCCTTAGTTTTATAGTGTAAACGAACTTCGCACCAAATTTGAAGTCTGTATCTGCAGTAGATATACGAGATCTTTTTGATGAGTGAGTGAGTCAGTCAGTCAGTCAGTGGTAAAATTATCGATTATCAGTCATTTTCAAATGTCATTATCTCGGAAACTAATTATGCGTTATTCATAAAATTTTGGATTTCAGGTAATTAGGGTGCCCTTACTACACGTTTCATATAACAAGTGCGTAGGTCTAATATATTTTCAGAAGTAGAGCATTGAAATTTGACGAAAACAGCTCGAAATGGTTTGTGTAAATAACACACGGCTATGTCAGGCGAACTTGGCTGACACACTGCCGTGTGTCTAGATCAAAAACAGTTCAAAAAATCTTTCTTTTATAAAAGATGAATTTCGATTTCAAAAATCACAGATTCAGAAATACTTCATCTCATGTAACAGGGGCTGCCGTCGCTTGAGAAACTAGCTAAAGTACCTTGCGTTGCAGGGAATTTTAAGAATGGTTTGAAAAATCAATTTAAAAATTAAATATACAGTGCAAAACAAATGTTAAAAATAACAGTAAAGCCATCTTTATTTAAAGTCTTCTCTAAGGATGAGCTCTAGGTACTTAAATCTTTGCGTAAATTCTAATATACACACATTCACTACAGACACGTATATACACTGGTGTGCAAAAATTAAGGACGAAATGAAGAAATTAACAAAGCAGCAGCACAAAAAGGCAGAACGGGTGTGCACATTTTTTTTGAAATTCTGTTCACTTTTTACATATTCTTATAAATCTATGATATTACGGTTCAATTTGTACCGATTTGCAGAATTTCTGTACGACGTTCAAAAAAGTTCCGTCCTTAATTTTTGCGCACTAGTGTATATGGAATATATTTAAAAACGGCGAAATCAAATTCAGAGAACCTCAGAATGTTAAAATATGACAATACAGTAGGACTTCTTATATCCGAAATTCTTTTAACCGAAACTCTCTGTTAACCGAAATCCAATTTTAAAGCTTTTTCTTTTAAACTATCACATTTCTTGTGTACCAAATCCATTTGAAAGTTTTTTCTTTCTTTTTTTTAAAATTATCATATTCCTTGTGTTCAAGTGGTCCTTTCCGAACCACGAGTGCATATTAAATATTTTTTATCCCTTTTCTTAGAATTCCTTTGAATTTAACTTGAGTACTCGTAATCTACGGATTGGAACGGAGAAATTATCAATTCTGAATTGGCACGGCTGGAGCAGCAGAATGATTGTGATGCTCGTAAACTGATAATATTAAAACGTTTTGCGATAGAGCTTGAAAGCAAAGGCAATCAAAACTGCGACAAACAAAACATTGTTTCAAACCCTTGTGAAATATGTAAAAGGTACTTAATTTCAAAATTAAAATTCTGGTAATAGATTCTTGTTTCTATTTTGCTATTGCTTTATTTTTATTAAGCACTTGTTACCATAATAAGTAATAGCACGTATATTTCTTCTTAATCTTAAAATTGAAGCATTCTCCATCATCCAAAAATTTCGATTTTCCGAAAGAGGGTCGGTCTCAATTACTTCGGATAATCGAGGTTCTACTGTATTTCAATTATTCGGTTTTGATCCATTTCAATAATTTATTTTTTTTAAAAAACTCATATGACGTTATATATTGCGGACGTCCTTTAAATTTCCAATATGACGTAATATTCACTTGAAAAAAATCTTTAAACTAGTTATTTCATTTTCATTTTTCAGTTGAACATCTTACAATAGAAAAGTTCTGACGTAATATTGACTTTTTAAATTATTATTCGTAAAACTATTTATTTCATTTTCATTTTTCATGCGGAAATCTTGTAATAGACTATTTATTAAGTAATATTGACTTTCTCAAAAATTCGTCAAACTATTAATTTCATAAAATATGTAATATGATCTTTAAATACTTCACTGTGTTACTTAAAAAGCGATTAAAGTAATAAAATGAATGTTAGACGTTAATAATATACATTTTATTTAAAAACTCCAGAGTACTTCCGGGCTTTCCAATCTCTTCATTAGAGAATATTATAATAACTAATTGCTGTTTATTTATACAAATATTTCACTTCGTTTTGAAAATGAGAGAGCCAATAATTATTAGAGTTGAAAGTAGAAGTATCAGTTTCATGGATTGAACTTAATTATACAAAATCGATATTATTATTATCTACAGTTCCATTTCTTTTATTACATGAATCTGTTATCATACGCCACTTTAAAATGTGTAGCTAGGCAATCAAAGAACCAGTGTTTCCGATTAAATTTGCGCAGAAGAAATATTTAACTGCCGTACCACAAAAGATTTTCGTCACTTTGCTCATGTTTTCTGAATTTATTGTCAGGATATTGAACTATAAATTGAGGATATTGTGCGATAGGGCGCCGTCACATACTTGATTGTTTTTACGCAGGATTTCTATGGATTCTTTAATAGTGGTTGCTTAATAATTTTAATTTGGGTATACGGTTTTTGCATGATCAAAACCTATTTTGATGTTCTGATTGAAACTTAGACGAGAGAGAGAGCTTTATGATGACGAAAAAGTTTTATATCTCTTTTAAAGTATAAAGTTTATATCTGTTATAAAGATTTATATTAATATTTATGCTCTTTGATTCCTTCTTTGAGTTTTCTTTTAGTCATTCCTAGCTATTCCATTATTCTATTACTATCAGTTCAAAAAGTAATGGCATATACATCGGTTAATTCATATTAGGTAGCTTTCATTACAAATAGCTACCTATTGCAGCCGTTGGGAGGAAAGCGATTTCAAAAAATTTTGGTATATTTTCATCGATTATGACCCCCAGACACCGAAACCACCCTCCGTTCAAAAGTTGATTTATATATATACTAGCAGGCTATGCCCGCTGCGCTGGTCAATATTTCCAAATGAACCTTGGATTAAACTAAATGGTGAATTTGAACTTGTATTTTAAACAACATGGATCTTCAGCTTGACCTTGCACATTACTGAAAACGATGCGAACGCCATTGCGATATAATGTTATCTTAAGCGTTGGACAAAATTTAGCAATTAAGAAGTAATTGTTTTAGTTGATTATAAACAGCGCACTTATGGTCGGGTAATGAGACCGTTATGACAACAGGAATTAATACCTCTGTAACTAATCAACATATAATGAAATCGTATATACTAACACCATTCCTAAAAGTCATGCAACAGGGTAACACTTGTAACAAAATATGTTCTGTAGATTTTTTTAAAAAGGCTAAACTTTCATAATCAGGTTCACTTACTTTTTGAACTTTTACTGTTGCTCTATAACTAAGTACCCTTGAACAATATGTATACACTAAAACCTTTCCAAAATTATTACCTAACTAATTGTGGTATATCCTACGAAAGTATTATAAACAATCGGAATGAAATACAAATTTCCGTTGTAAATATATAGTAGATGATGATGATGCGATTTTGTGTAATAGAATTCATAGTAAAGTTTTCGCTTCAAACAAAAACGATGCTTTCAACATTAAAGCTAATACACCAATATGTGAAGTATCCGATTACGGAAGGTTAACTTGAATTCTCATGAGCAACTACTCAAAGAAAAGTAAATATGTGGCTTTTGTGATACTTTTATGTCAGCCGGGCGCAGGTAATAAATCAATAAAGATTGTTTTCATAGCATATTCTTATTTTATTATTTTCATTTAAAACACAAACCTTTCCTAATTTAATTTAAAATGCATGCCTTATACTAATTTCATTTTAAAAACTGAAAAGATAAACAATAACAGGAAATAATGCCATAATTAAAAGCAAAAAAATATTTTTAATTTATATATGCAAAATGTAACTACTGCTACTGGGAATTTTAAAAATGCTATCAGCGAGATGTGCGCACGGTTGTTATAAATGTACCCATTTTTTCTTCTTATCGAGGAGCAATTTATAAATCGCACAATATTATTCCAATTCCAATTTCTTTCATTGAGGAACCTATGACCGGAAAAAATGGAAAAAGACTCTTGTAGATTCTTCGGATGACGGCATCTGACGCCATAAACCGAGTTTATATATATGTAAATAATTTTTAAGTCGTTACAAACATTGCTTTCATACTTAAATATTTTCATTGGTACTACTTGTTATCCCGCCGACCCATTTCGCCAAATTATATAAATCGCCAAACCATTCGCCAAATTATATAAATTGACATAATCTTTATTTTAAATAACGAAATAACAAATAAATTAGTATAACATTAATAAAAATACAAATAAAACGTCGAAATTAAAATCACTTGATGACGTAAACACGTGTAGTTTGTTTAAATTCAAGTGAATTTGATATTTACCATCAACCATTATTGGCATTTAATGTTATAGTTTGACGATAGATTTTTGGTCGACGGAATATCTAAGTAGTACCTTTTCCATTTTTGTTTTATAACGCGAAATTCTCAGTAATTTTTTCCCTTTTATTTTACATAAAATCACTATTTTTTTAAAAAATTAATATGCTTGCATTTTTATTTCAAACTCATAGAGCCGTTTTTATTTTTTAGCCAAAAGGGTTGATTTGAATTTTTTCCGTTGCTAGAGTAACGGATGTAATGATAGATATTTTGTGGTTTAGATGCCAAAGACACCGCCAAATTAGAAAAATATGAAATGTGTCATGAACTGTTGGACTTATAAAAATTTATTTGGTAGCATTCGATTCAGCATACAAAACTACATTAAAATATGCTATCATTTGACGTATAATTTTCATATTCGATTTTTTTCCCTCCCCGTGCAAAAACCATTAGGGGTGACACTAGAAAATCCTTTCTTAGCAGAAGTTTATGTCATAAGAAGTATTTTTACCACGATTTTCAACATTTTAGGTTCAGTAATTTGCGCTGCGCGTTAATTAGTCCCCTAATCCAGACTTTATTTTATATACTATATTAGATATGCGATTTTGCGGTGAATCGATGATCGAAAATTAGTCCAATATCATTTGAAATATTACATAACAGAGGAGAAAGTACGAAGAAAGACGAAGAAGAAATGACGAATTACAAAAGACTTGAAATTTTTTTTTCAAAATGTTGAATTTTTCCATAGTAATAACGTATTAAAACATAAATTTCCTTAAAAATTATCTTTATTTCCTAGATTTCGAATCTGTGAATTTTCCTATAAATGAAATTGGCGATATGACTTGAGAAAATAGATAATATTTGCTTAAATAAAATGGGTAATATTCGTTGATCTGAGTTCGAGTTTATAAATATCACATGCTTTCGGAATTACGGCGAAAAACATTTTAAAAAGTATGAAATTATTTTACAATATGTATGTGTGGCAGAAATTCACACTGAAATTTAAGTATTCGATTCCATTTTTAAAATATTAACTCATATCTATATAAGTTACAATTCAATATGAAAATGTACTCAAAAAATGATCTCTTTCACCTAAAAAAACACCATCTGTGAGAACATCCTCAAGCTAATGTCACGCTTATGCATTTTTGGCTTAAAATCACATTGTTTGGCGACAAAAAAAAAAATAAAAAATTGTAAAGAAACAAATAGTAATTACACATGTGACTCACAATTACATCTGCTTGTTTCATCTATAAGTCAGGTGATGGGACAATTAGATAAAAAAAAAAAAAAAAAAAAGAAAAGAACAGAACAAAAAGAAAATGTCGTTAAAATTTCATCTAATCAAATTTTCAGATTCGTTTCCATATCTAACGCAAGCGATAAAGAGCCAAATATTGCGTATCAAGTGTAATATTTCATACTAAATTAATTTTTAAGCATTACAAATATTTCTTTTAGGTTTTGATTAAATGTTTCCGTTTTTTAATATTATCACTCATTAAAACGGATTTTCTTCTTCTTTTTTTCTTTTTTTTTTCATTTAAATAAAATTAGTAACAGTTTTTCTTTTATTTTTTGAGGTTTAATAGACGTTTCAATTTTTTTTTTATCAACGATGAATTTCGCCAAGAAATAAAATGGTAACCTTATCGCCCAAAATAACAGAATTTTCCGTCATAATTCTAAAACTAATATAGGTAGAATAATGTGTTATAGCTTAGAACCTTCCCTGAAACAATACCTATATAACGGTATAGGTTTCATAAAAATCCATGCAGTAGAACTCGAAATCTAGGCGTTCGGAACGAAATTTCCGTTAGGATTTTATATATATAATAATAGATAATAGAATAGATAATAGATTTTATATATATATAATAGAATAGATAATAGATTATGTGTTATGAACTATCTCAAAGTTTAAAACAGATCGCATTGTTAGATTTCCTAATTTTAACAATATCGCGTTATGTTAGTTCCACATTCCACCACCAGGGAGCGCACTCTATTCTTAACGAAAGCGTATCTGAACGAAACTCCTTCATGCAACCTTTCCCTAGATACATGAATCGGGAGGGTGGCGGTCTTAACCAATAATTTAAGATAATTGCTGAAATTACTACGAAAAATATTTTAAAGGGGCTCTACGCGGGCCCCTAATAGAGTTAGAGGAAATCGGAAGACGGCAAAATAATCGCGTGGAAAAGTTTGCTTGTGTGCTTCGGAGCTACTTTTGGCGCGAGATCTAAGCTCTACGACCAATATGAGCCCAGATATTTAAAGAAATATGAAGTAACAAAGTCCAAAATAATAGAATTTTCCGTAATAATTCTATAATTAATCTAGGTAGAATGGTGTGTTATAGCTTAAAACCTTCCCTGGAACGATACCTATCTAACGGTATAAGTTCCGTAAAAATCCATGCGGTAGAACTCGAAATCTCGGCGTTCGGAACGAAATTTCCGTTTGGATTTTATATATATAATATATATATATATATATATATATATATGATTTTTGTCACACTGTAACTTACGTATTTATGAACCGATTTGGATGTAACTTTGTGTATACATAGTGCATACCAATGCCTCGACCGAGATCGTTGGCCATCTTCATCCGCCATCTTGTTTAAAAATGGCGGCCTTTAAAATTTTTTAAAACAATTTAAAATTTTAAACGTGGTACCAAAAAATAAAAATTGAAAAATATTTTTTTTCTTATGTGATTGACCTTGATATAAAGATTCCGGAGCATTTTTTTGTTTCGTCTATATCTTAAAAAATGGCTGAGTTATAGCACTTTGAATTTCTAGCTTGGCTGACATTTTAAAACGACCTGATTTTTGTCACGCGATAACAGGCGTATTTAAGAACCGATTTGGATGTACCTTGGAGTATACATAATACGAACCAATGTCTTGACCGAGTTCGATCGCCAGCTTCATCCGCCATCTTTTTTCAAAATGCCGACTATTCAAAAAATTAAAAAAAAATTAAATTTAAAATGGGGTACAAAAAAATTGGGAAATGAAACAGATTTTTTCTTGTACGTATTTGACCTTAATACAAATATTTCGGAACAGTTTTTTTTTTCGTCTATATCTAAAAAAAATGGCTGAGTTAAAGCATTTTGAGTTTCTATTGTGGCTGACATTTTGAAACGACCTGATTTTTGTCGCGCGATAAGATGCGTATTTATGAACCGATTTGGAAGTAACTTGGTGTGTACATAGTACATACCATTGTCTCGACCGATTTCGTTGGCCAGCTTCATTCGCCATCCTGTTTCAAAAGTGATGTCATTTAAAAAAAAATTAAATGAGTTATCAAAAAATTGAAAATTGAAAAAGATTGTTTTATATGTTTGACCTTGATACGAAGATTCCGGAGCAGTTTGTGTTTCGTATATATCTTTAAAAATGGTTGAATTATAGCACTTTGTATTTCTAGCATGGCTGGCATTTTGAAACGATCTGATATTTGTCACGTGATAACACGCGTATTTATTAACCTATTTCGATGTAAGAAGGCATGTGGATAGTATATCATAATGTCTCGACCTAGTTCGCTGGCCAGCTTCATCAGCCATCTTGTTTCAAAATGGACGATATTAAATTAAATAAAAAAATATATTTAAAGTGAGGTGCAAAAAAATTAGAAATTGAAAAAGGTTTCTTTCTTAAGTATTTGACAATGATATAAGGATTCCGGAACATTTTTTGTTTTGTCTTTGTCTTAAAGAATGACTCAGATATAGCAGTTTCAATTTCTAATGTGGGTGACATTTTGAAAAATCTGATTTTTAGCCTGCGTTAGCACTTGTATATATCAACCGATTCCGATGTGAGTGAGCATATGCACAGGAATTACTAAGATTTCGACTAAGTTCACTCGTTAGCCTCATCCACATGTTGTCTTAAAATGACTGGAACTTCAAGATATCGCCGAATTTGGCAACCAAATATAAGTTATTTTAAATAAAAGCTGCTTGGATAAAGCTGACTAATTTCGGAAAATTATCATTCATAATGATTTAGTATTGATTAAAATTAGTATTAAATCTCGTATAATCGGTTTCCAATAAATTGAGCTTCATGTGTTTGAATAATATTAGCTTGCTTTTAAAAAATAACGAATTTGAAAGTTACCTCTTCCTCCCGGCACTGGCCGGAAGGACATTTTTGGTGTTGGATCCATTTTCGTAAAAATTAACTCATGTAATTTTCTTGGTGGACAGGCTTTATTTTTTTAAATAAAATGTATATTTTTAACTTCTAACATCTTTCTTATCATTTTAGTCGTCTTTTAGGTACAAACAGTGAACTTTTAAAGTTCATATTACATAGGGTAACTCCGGGAGAGTCGCCGCATACGGGATAGATGCTGCACCCCTTGCATTCTTGTAATTATCGACAGATGGTCGTCAAACGCACAGTATAGATGCGCAATAAGATTCTTTTAACCAGTGTATAGCGTGCATCCCATTTCGATGTTTACTTGTAGAAATACAATCATTAATTTGACGTAAGTGCATGATTTCACTGTCCAAACTTTTAAACACTTTATGTTTAAATAATTTTCATACACCAATTACTAAATGAATGCATGATTTCAAAGTCAAAACTAAGTGTAGCGTTTGTATAGAGTACTGTGTGTATGGTTAGACAATTCCTCTTAGCGATGGCAGGTAACTGTGATGGCCGATGTCTGCACCATGGAAAATGGGATACATACCGCACAGCTATTCCGGTATACATGCAGCAGTTACATGCATATAAGCACCTTCATAAAGAGCTTAGAAAATTTGTTTCTGGCACCAGTAAAAAAGATAAGTAATATTTGCTTTGTTTAATTAGAGCACATTCATGATTATTTAAGTTAAGGTAACATCTTTTAAAAAAAGTGGTAACAACCGAATAACATTTGTGTAAAAGTCACCGGTCCCGAAAGAGTTAACAAATAAATTATGGAAACACAATTTTATTTTTTTTCCTTTCTCTTTTTAATACATTGATGTTACAGTGTTGCTGAAACAACAATTAAAATTTAATGTAAAAAAAAAAAAGTCGATAATTTTAATAGTGAAAGTAGGCAACACTTATTAATTTGAATCTACTAATACGTTTCATTGTACTCATTTAGCTTCATTTTGTTATTACATCGTTAATTATAGTCCAGATATGAATATATTTTTTAATATTTTTATTTATATTTTCATTCTGTTATTACAAGCGCGCATAACTACCGCACAAGTACGGCGTCTCAGCCTGAATGTACGGGTGACGCGCCGCAGTGTAATGTTTTAGAAAAAAAAAATGTTAAAAAATATTAAAAATTTGTTTTGAATTTTTTTATTGCAGAACACGCGTTGTATATTTAACATTAAATAGCACAACATGATTTTTTTTTATTTTATGTTCAACATGGGACTTTATACACAAATTCAAAAAAATGTGCGGCAAAATCCCGGAATTACCCTATGTTATGCTTGAATCCAATTATTTCGTTTTGTCTTATGATTTTATCTATTTATTTAATTTTAATTTTTCACGTGCAACTCATGCAATAGAAAAGGTATAATGTAATGCTGACTTCTCTTTTTTTTTTTTTTTTTTTTTTTTTTTTTGTCGAACTATTTATTCAATTTTCCTTTTCCACGTAGAAATATTGCATTAGAAAAATTATTGATGTGATAAAAATTTTATTGTGGATTGTTAATTGTTGGCAACTGCTATAACGTAAAATGTTTAAGTTTGATAGGAAATGGATGGTAGATTGGGATTTTTATTAATTAAAATTTAATTATAAATAATTTCGATTACGGATTAATTTAGTTGCCTTGACCGTATTTTAATACACGTATATGTAACGTTTCTTAATTCTGGCTTCCAAACTGTGGATTTGAATTGAATTACAGACAGACAACTGTTCATTGTTATATATTACATAACGTTCAAGGGATATACAATTCAATTGAATATGCATTTAATTTTGTTGATTAACAATGTTTTATATTTATAAAATGTTTTAATTATAAATTTTAATTTAATAATGTAAATATAATAAGATAAGTATACCATTGCTAATAAATGATTAAGGTAACATTTGTGGAAAGTGGTACGTGATAAATTACTTTTACCTCTGTCAGTAAACGAACTAAAAAATACATGTATTTTCCTTTAAAAAAACAATCAGGGAAACTCTTTCTGTTTTATAACTATCTAGCAAACACATAAAAACGAAAGAATAAAGAAAGAATGTAATCGCAACGTATACTTTATTCTTGGACATTTTCATTGACGGCTTCTCCAGCTTTTGTATATTACTTTCGACAACAAAATCATGGAATGTTTTCTTAGTAACGTCAAGGTGTCAAAATTACCGAACTTTCTTTTAGCATTACCAAACATATATAATATTTTTTTTACATTATTAGGATAAAGGGAGATAAATACAAACATAAGGAGTCTAGTAATATTTTCATAAGATTAAATATAAAAAAAATTATATATATAGACTGTAATAAATATTTTCAATAAAATACATAAGTTTGAGTTTTTGTCTGATTTGTTTTTAATGTAATAAATATATATTTATCTTTGTTCCAAATTCTGTTCAATTATTACATTATTGAATGGGTAGTGTCATTTAGTTTGAGCAAAACCCATGAATGTGTATTTGTATTGAATGAGTAGCTAAGATTTAGAAGTCTTGTAACAATCATGTGATAATTGGGATTACAATTTGCAGAGTTCTTAATATAAAAAAAAGAAGTTATTCTTATAAAATATGACGAACAACATTGTACACAATACTCTGCAATCAGAATAAAAAAATAATAAAAATCAAATGAAATATGAGCAGGTTTACTAAAAAAGGTTTCAGTGCGCATGCGCGAACGCAATCAAAATTTAATGTGCATAATGTGTTAGCAAAATGTATAGAGCAACTTTTGTAAAAGTCTCAAAAACATAGTTTGAAAAGTCTGATAGTAATCGTTTATAGAATAAGCTCAAAATCCACTCTTCACAAAATGAAGCAAAAATATGAGGGGTTGTATCCATATACCCATTGATTAGTGCCAATATAGCATACACAATATTGCACATACTGCTGTATTTGGATACAGCCCCTCATATTTTTGCTTCCTTTTAGGAATAACGGAATTTGAGCATATTCTCTAAACGATTATTATCAGACTTTTCAAACTATGTTTTTGAGACTTTCACAAAAGTTGCTCTATACATATAGCTAACACATTATACAAATTATATTTTGATTACTTTCGAGCATGCGCAGTGAATCATTATTTAGTAAACCTGCTCATTTTTCATAGAATTTTTATTATTTTTTCATTCTGATTGCAAGGTGTTATGTACAATGTCGTTTGTCATATTTTGATAATCTGAAAATAACTTTTTTTTATATTAAGAACTCTGTAAATTATAAGAAAAAACTTGGCGAAATTTGGGACTGTTTTTATAAAAACCTTAACTTCTCTGTAAGCATACAAGCTATTCTCATAAAAATGAACACAGTATATTTAAATAGGCCATTTATTAATAATCTCGAGTTTGAACGCCTTTGTTACATTTGTTTTTACAAAGATATTCTTTTATTTCAATATGTTGACTGTCCCCTATGGGGTTTCGGGAAAAATTCTCCGCCAAAATATATGACTTATACTATGCTGTTTACTCGCCTGCAGTTTCAGGTTAATTCATCATGTATTTTTCTAGATATTTGACAAAACGTTTAAAACTGAAAGTGACCGGTCATCTTTGGACATATAGCATACATTCATTTAATCAAACATTTCAGTTACTAGCTAACTAGTCAGCAGTCAATGAAAGCGGTAATAAGCAGGCTAGTTCTGAACGTGTGACAGCTTCAAATAGGGGCAAAGAGCTTTTCAGTATACTTTCAAATTCCGATTTCAGCGAAAAATTCTGCAACACAGGTGATGGGAAAAAATAACATAAAAAAATTATATATATTTTATTTTTAATAATACTTCTTTTTCTCAACAATATTATTTTAGTAAAACTTTATTCCTTTTATTAATTTTTAATAATACTTATTTTTCTTAACAATATTATTTTAGTAAAATTTTATTCCTTTTATTAAAGTTAGCACTTTTATCTACCCTATATATATAAAATCCTAATGAAACGAATTTATGAAACGAATACATGAAACGGCTGAAATGTAACGATTCTTTGAATCGACTGATTAAACAGATGGTTATGCAGATTTCAAAACTGGTATTAGAATTTTTAAATTCGAATTAGTTTTTGAAATATTAATATTTTTTTCTAATTTTATATACATTTTTCTAATGATGGCAACACAAATTTTAATCAAACAGATATTTTTTTTTCCAGATTTTAGAAAAGGTGACTATTTTAAACTAATTTGGTGAGAAGTTTGGCCTCCCTTAAATGTATGCTAAGAAATGTATCATGTTACTTTTATTCATAATTCAATATGTATTTCATTATCATTTTATTTAATACAAACAGAAACATTTAAAATAAATGGCTTTCACTTCCTTATTTTTTTTAAACGAAATGAAAAATATTAGGCACAGATGTCATATACGCACCGGGGTACCTAATTGGCGCCAAAATGGCATTATTTTGGTTGACATGGTTTTCCGGCTATTGTTGTTGATTTAATAATAAGCGTTTATTTACTTTCTTTTCTTTTTTTTTAATTACATAAATTGTTTTGTTCTATATTTAATTATTTTTTGGTTATTTTAATTTAAAAATAAATAATAATAGAAAATAATTAAAAAATATGGTACTACTTAGTTATTCCATCAACCCATTTCGCCAAATTATATAAATCGCCAAACCACTCGCCAAATTGTACAAATTGACATAATTTTTATTTTAAATAACAAAAGAACAAAGAAAATAGTATAACATTAATAAATATACAAATAAAACGTCGAAATAAAAGCCACTTGATGACGTAAAGACGTGTAACTTGCTTAAAGTCAAGTGGATGTGAGATTTATCAACTATTATTGGCATTTAATCTTATAGTTTGGTGATAGATATTTGTTCGACGGGATAACTAATTAGTACCAAAAATACATATGTAACTGGTATTCGAAAACGAGGATTTCGCCAAATTTTCGTAATAAAAAATCACGCTAAACCGGGTGCGTATATGGCATCTGGCCAAATATTAAATGATGTAACAAAAGATGACATTTAATTTCAACTTCAAAGTAATGTTTTAATTTACCACTCGAAAAAAAAAATGCTAACTGGCGAGTTGAAAAATAGTTATTGGCGAGATTTGCACCCGGCTAGCGTAACAGTACCAAGAATTCTTTGCGACAATGATTTTATGTAGTATTATTCGAAAAAAAAAATGATACTTTTTAATCGAAATGGAAAACTTTCGGCACAGATGCCACATACGGTCCCATATTGGTGCTATTTCTTTCTGACCTCAATGTCATATACGCAACGGGTACTTAACTGGCGCCATAGTATAGTTATTTTGCTTCATTGGATAAGCCGGATGTTGTTGTTTATGCTGTTGATCGTTTCCCCAAATTAGCGTCGGAAAAAAATAGCGCAATATGGGGCCGTATATGATATCTGGACCAAACTTTCATATGAAAAGCGAAGGGATCAGAGCGTATCTATTGATGGCAGTTACATGACTTGGACTATTATAATTTAGATGAAATGATGGCGATAGAATAATATTTGGCGATTTATCACCTGTACCTGGCTAATATTAAAGTACCAAAACTGCACCAGGAATATAAAGAGCGAACTTTTTCGCCCGGAACTCTTGATGATAGTCACATGGCTTAGGCTATTGTTATAGAAATTGTCTTAAATACCGGGAGACAAAGACTCTGTACACTTAATTCCTTTTATTTTTAGCTTCTTTTCAAACGTTTAACTGATCCTCTTTAATCAAACACGAAAACAACCGTTGGATGTCTTAACAGCAACTGATTCGGCCTTAAATTTTTGAAATCAAAGGAAATTAAATGGAAACCCGTTTACAGGGAGATCTGCACAGCTTTTTTCAGTATAATTCAATCTTCTATAATATTTTTTAAACCGATCAGATTAGCGTGTTTTTAGATTTTGTGGTGTCTGAAAGGGGGTTGGCGAGCGTAGCTTGCAGGGGGCAGAGCCCCCTAGTTAGATTATATTATTAAAATTTTTTTTTACAATTAAAAAATATATTTACCTCTTTGAAAGACTAGCGATTGCACCTAGATAGTCAATGCTATGTCGATTATAGTAAATATAATCTGTGACGTAATGAGACAAACTAATATAATTATTAATCCTTTATAATTTTACTAACAGCTATAGTTAAGTTCGTATAACTAAGCTCATTTAAGATAATATTACTCCATAAAGTAACTCAAAATCAATGAACTTTAAAAATATGTTAAAAAAAGCTAACATTTTCAATGATTAGCCACTAAATGTGAATGTTTTTAAAGTATATAAAATTTCAATGAACGTCAAGATAAGCCGTAATCTGTATTTTTGCAATTTAAATCAATATATCCAAATACGTCAAATGCGTCCCAAGGGCAATTACTGGAAAACAGTAATGTACATATGGCCATTCTATAATAAAAGGTTCCAAATAAGTCAATATCTGAGTTTTCGTATTTGAAGTTGTTCGAGAAGATAATTTTATATTTTTCAACATAATGCGTTTTTTACAGCTTCTTGAGCTGATTAACGACATGATTGCGCTTGTTTTTTAATAGGTAATGAATAGTTTGAAAATCATTATTCACCACTCTATTTCCATTACCCATAACCATTTATTTAAAGTGATTTTTTTTATAAGAATTAATTGATCAGAACTTTTATTCAAGTTTGCATAAATTTATTTTATCGTTGATATCAGAAGCATTTTCTCTCAACAGTATAATAAATCTTTCACATTTGTTCGATTGATTTCGGTAGGACTTTAAAAAAGCCACTAGAACCATTTTATTGAGAAAACTTTAGGATCTATCTGAAAAGCTCTAAGACTCTTATTATACTATATCGGAAACAATAGACTATTAAATGACACAATTTATTCGGTTGCTTTAGGAAAGTTAGTATAATAGTAAATACTATAACTGTTATACAATAAATTAACGAGTTAATATAAATTATTTGTTTTTGATTATTTTCTGCGAGAGTAGTAAATTCTGCTAAGCTCATTAAAGTTTAAACAACTACAGAAATTGCCATTTTGTAAGGGAGTAATTTAATTGCAAATAATGGGAATGGTATTATAGTCCTAAAGAAATTGACTTTAACCTAGAAACAAGTTGGAAATTGCTCGTCAAACGTGGCAAATGAGGTGCGTTCGTACTATAACTAGTTTTATAATTATTTTTTGCACCCCATATTGTACTGAATGTATATTTTTTTTCCACTTCATAAAGTGCATAGTCTGTAACATCATTAAAATGCACTTCCAATAATTTTTTTCCCATTCACCGAACACATATGACTGCCCCTGCAATTAAACTATACATCCGATTTTCTTAAAATAAAAAATAGCTCGACAAAATTTTGCAACAATTATATCTTCAAAATTTCAGACCATTCGGTAGGCTGTAACATCATTAAAATGCACTTTCAATAATTTTTCCCATTGGCCGTAATGCAAAGTAAAAAACTCTTGATTGTCCCTGTAATTAAACTATACATCCGATTTTCATAAAATTTGAAATGGCTCGACAAAATTTTGCAACAATCATATATTGAAAATTTCAGACCATTCGGTTGGGTAGTTTTTGCTCTGTTATATGCGGACGGACGGACGGACGGACTGAACGACGACTATAGGTGCTACTTATTTATATAATTACGAACGAACCTAAAAAGTACTTATTACCGGAAAACTTGGGATAAATATACTTCCGAATTTGTTTTTACTATCTGTCTATACCTGTGTAGGAAGTCTGTATGTTTTTACTATCTTAACTTTTTATATATCTATCTATCTATATATATATATATACAGGGTGATTCATAAAAGATGGGCAGAACTTTAAGGGGTTATAGTACACTTAAAGACAAATAATATTAAATAGGAGACTAAGGGTCCCAGACGTATTCCCAAGGAGATAGGGGGCATTAAAGTTTAGGGTCCGAAATTTCAAATGATTATAAAACATGGAAAAATTGGTCGATTCGTTTGCGGTTTTTGCAAAAAATTTTCTTTATGCCAGTATTTTCTTGAAATAAAATTTTAAAGTTCAATTTCAAAAAATGCCAATAGGGGGCGCTTTAGACTTTGGAGTAACAAACAACTATTTTTTAACGTTATTTTTTGTATTTCTTTAAATGATTTCGAAAGCTTAGACTTAAACTTAAATTTTGATCTAAAAATCTGAGTCCTAACGAGTAGTTAAGTAGCGTAAACTGAAATTTGAAATTTGAAACCCTTCTCCCCCCAGAACAAAAATCAGTTATTCCCGATCTTTGTGTCGTAGATTAGGCTATAACTACTGCCGCGTTTTGCTAAAATTATTCTTTATGTCAGTATTTTCTTGAAAATAAATTTTAAAGAAAATTTTCAAAAAATTCCGATAGAGGGCGCTTTAGACTTTGGAGTAACGAACAACTATTTTATACCGTTATTTTTTGTGTCTCATTAAATGCTTTCTAAAGCTTAGACTTAAATTTTCAGCCCAAAATCTGAATCGTTAGACGTGGTTAAGTTTCTGGGGAGAGGGGTTTGAAATTTCTACTCCTGAGCACAGTTCAGTTTACCATGTCCACACATTGTGTGCTGTGATACGAGGTAAAAAGACACAAATTAGGATTATGTTACCAAACCATATTTATTAACATGTAATTACAATAAATGTTCAAAATTGTGACCACCAGAGGTTATGCACGCAGAACAACGGCGAAGAATGGAACGGCGAACATTCGCGAAAACATCAGGCTTTTCGAGCACTTCCCCTACAGCGGCGGAAAGTCTGGCGACCAGTTCCTCGGGGGATTCAATGGGTGTCTCATACATAAGAGCCTTCAATCGTCCCCAAAAAAAGAAATCGAGGGGTGAAAGATCTGGCGAGCGAGCAGGCAAAGCAACAGGACCACCTCGACCAATCCATCTGTTCGGAAATGTGATGTCCAGATAGTTGCGGACGTCTCGTACGTAATGGGCTGGCGCTCCATCGTGCTGGAACCACATGACCCGCCGGATGCGTGGAGGAACAACGTTTAACAGGTCTGGCAGCACATGTTGCAGAAATGTGATGTATGTTTTACCGTTGAGGCGTTCAGGAAGAAGGTACCGTCCGATTAGGTGGTCTCCGAGGATTCCTGCCCAAACATTGATGGAAAAGCGTCTCTGATGAGCATGTGGATACGTAGCATGTGGATTGACATCCGCCCACACATGTGCATTGTGTGTGTTAAATGTACCTTCACGTGTGAAGGTACATTCATCGGTGAAAAGCACAGTTCGTCCAAAATGTGGATTTAGCGCGTTCTGCTGCAGAAACCAGCGGGCGAATTCAATACGATTTGGAAAATCCCCTGGAGACAGTTTCTGGACTCGTTGCACATGAAACGGGAGCAAATGTTCATCCTTCAGTACCCTCCAAGTCATGGACTGTGAGGTATCCACCTGCCTAGCCACTGTTCGTGTACTTGTACTTGGCTGCGCCGCTACAACATCCAGAATGGCTTCTGCAACAACTACTGATTCGTCCTTTTTTGCACGACCTGCATTCGACCGGGAAGCGAGAAATGATCCCGTCTCACACAACTGTCTGTGCAAGCGCTCAAAAGTTTTGCGGTTAGGCAACCGCCTGTTGGGAAATCGCTCTCCGTACATTCGTTGTGCCTCTGCACCATTTCCATCTGCCGCTCCGTAAATTAAATGCATCTCAGCCTTTTCCTTATTCGTGAAGGGCACCATCTTCCGATTCATTACTACAGCGACTTACACTTGACTCACCGTTCAGTGGTTTTTATTTCGTGTCGAAATTTTGCATACGTGTTCTTCTTCTTCCCCATTTGACATTTGCATACTTTCTGTTTCCTTCTTCACCCGGTGACTAGCGTCAGGAATGGAGCTTTAACGTTTGCATGAGCGACGTTTCCAACTGTGCCAGTGCCTTTATGAGTGAATTCCGACTATGCAGTCCTTGACGAAAGTTGTATTTTTGCCTCGTATCACAGCACAGAATCGTTGGGCATGGTTAAGTAGTGCAAACTGAACTATGTTCAGAAGTTGAAATTTGAACCGCCTCCCCTCGCTACTGAACCACGTTCAGCGATTCAGATTTTGAGCTGAAAATTTAAGTTTAAGTCTAAGCTTTAGAAAGCATTTAATGAGAAACAAAAAATAACGGTATAAAATAGTTGTTCGTTACTCCAAAGTCTAAAGCGCCCTCTATCGGAATTTTTTGAAAATTTTCTTTAAAATTTATTTTCAAGAAAATACTGACATAAAGAATAATTTTAGCAAAACGCGGCAGTAGTTAGAGCCTAATCTACGACACAAAGATCGGGAATAACTGATTTTTGTTCTGGGGTGAGAAGGGTTTCAAATTTCAAATTTCAGTTTATGCTACTTAACTACTCGTTAGGACTCAGATTTTTAGATCAAAATTTAAGTTTAAGTCTAAGCTTTCGAAATCATTTAAAGAAATACAAAAAATAACGTTAAAAAATAGTTGTTTGTTACTCCAAAGTCTAAAGCGCCCCCTATCGGCATTTTTTGAAATTGAACTTTAAAATTTTATTTCAAGAAAATACTGGCATAAAGAAAATTTTTTGCAAAAACCGCAAACGAATCGACCAATTTTTCCATGTTTTATAATCATTTGAAATTTCGGACCCTAAACTTTAATGCCCCCTATTTCCTTGGGAATACATCTGGGACCCTTAGTCTCCTATTTAATATTATTTGTCTTTAAGTGTACTATAACCCCTTAAAGTTCTGCCCATCTTTTATGAATCACCCTGTATATATATATATATATATATATATATATATATATATAAATCCATTTATTTATTTATCTATCTATTTATCTATCTATCTGTCTATCTATCTATCTATCTCTCTCTCTCTATATATATATACAGGGTGTATCTGGAATTCTTGAACAAACTAAGCAGATGAGAGTACTCATGAAGACGAAAAAATAATGCAATGGAACATTGTGTCGCAACCCACGTATTGAGCCGTATTGAGTCACAAATACAGGGTGTTTCAGAAGTCGGCTTGTCGGTAATAATTTAGCGAAAGATTAAAATATTGTGATAAAAATTTAACGATATGTACATTTTTTTCTATGAAATGTGATAACATCGTTATAAAGTGGTAGTAGTTTCCATTATACGCACCAGCGGTATGCATTGGACGCTCCCCATTTTGGACTTTATTATCAGTTCAAACAGTATCATCGATTGTGTGAGTACCCTGTTTTTCCAGATCTTTTTGTGATGTTGTTACATTTCATACAAAATGCGATACATATCGTTACATTTTTATGGCAATATTTTAATTTTTTGCAAACTTATTATCGACAAGCCTATTTCAGTTGGGGTGAAATACTCTTCATTTGTGACTGAATAAGTGGTCTGCGACCCCATGATCCATTGCGTTTTTTGTACGTCTTGATGAGTACTGTAATCACCCGAAGTTTGTTGAAGCATTTCAGATACATCCTGTATACACTATATGGCCTAATGTGACCGATCACTTGCGATTTTAGACGTTTTGTTAAATATCTAGAAAAATACATGAGGAATTAACCTGAAACTGCAGGTGTGAAAACAATATGGTATAGCTCATATATTTCCGGGAAGATTTTTCCCGAAAACCCATAGGGAACTGTCAACAAATTGAAAAAAAACAAATATATTTTGGATAACCCTGTAAAAACTAATGTAGCAAAATCGTGCAAACTCAAGATTGTTAATAAGTGGCTTATTGTAATATACTATGTTCATTTTTATGAGGATAGCATGTATACTTGTAGAGAAATTAAGGGTTTTGTAAAAACAGTCCCACATTTCGCCCAGTTTTTTGCTTATAATTTTCAGAGCTCTTAATATAAAGAAGAGTTCTTTTCAGAGAGTATGAGAAACAAAATTTTACACCATGCTCTTTAATCAGAATTAAAAAATTATTAAAATTGGATGAAAAATAAGCAGGTTTACTAAACAACACTTCACTGCGCATGTGCGAATGCAATCAAAATATAATGTGCACAATATATTAGCTAAGAATATATAGCAACTCTTGTGGAAGTTTCAAAATCATAGCTTGAAAATTATTGTCGATAGAATAAGCTCGAAATCCGTTGTTCCCAAAAGGGAGCAAAAAGATAATGTGTTGTATCCAAATACATGTATAGTAGTACGTGCAATATATTGTACACTATCTTGGCATTAATCAACAGATACTACTATCAACTATTATATTACTACTATTAACTACTATTAACAACTATTACACAACTATTATTAACTACACTATTATTAACTGTACAAAATATCTATTTTTCGAAAAAAAAACATGGGAGCAATATTTTCTGTCCATTTATAAAAAAATCGTACAAAATAGTTACTATTATTACTTTTTTAATTAGATTAGTAGTCACAAAAAATGTTTCAGGTACGATCAATTTCAGGAATCACTGAAATAATACTCTAAATCAGTTAACAAAAAATGCTAAAAAAGTACTTTTTTTATATAACACGGTAGATTTCACTTAAACTATTTAGCGATTTTACATATTAACGTGATACTATAGGCATGCTAAAAATGAAATAAGCCTTTTTTTTTAATTTCGAAGAATATTTCTCTTGATCTACTTGATGTTTTGGCATGCAATATTCACGAATTTATAGATTTATTTTAAAACTGACCTGACATTGTTACACCAGTTATAAGACTGAATCTATAAATTTTGATGCAAAATTTATATTTTAAGATGAAGTTGAATAAATTATTTATTTTTGTTTATCTATTCATACAGTTTTTTAATAATTAATTAATGTACAAATATAGTTTCAGTCTTCCGGTACATATAAAATATATAAATCCAGAAAGATGGCATATACAAATATTAATTACTTCTGAAATAATCTACAGGGCAAATAAAAAAATAAAATAAGATTTTTTTTTTTATTTCGAAGAATATTTCTCTTGATTTACTTGCTGTTTTGATATGCAATATTCTCGAATTTATCGATTGTATCTTAAGACTGAATTTAACGTTGGTATACCTGTTATAAGACTGAACTTATAGATTTTGTATCAAAATTTATAATTTGATGAAGTTGAATGAGTTATTATTTTTTATTTATCTATTCATACAGTTTCTTAATGATTGTTTAATGTACAAATATAGTTTCAGTCTCCCGATACATATAAAATATATAAATTCAGGAAGATGGCATATACAAATATTAAATACTTCAAAATGAATCTACTGGGGAAATAAAAAAAATGAAATAAGACTTTTTATTTTATTTCGAAGAAGATTTCTCTTAATCTACTTGATGTTTTGATGCAATATTCATAAACTTATAGATTATATTTTAAAACTGAATGCAACGCTTTTATACCTGTTACAAGACTGAACCTATAGATTTTGAGGCAAAATTTTTATGTTAAGATGAACTTGAATGAATTTTATTTTTTTTATTTATCAATTCATACAGTTTTTTAATGATTGTTTAATGTACAAATATACAGGGTGTCCAGCGAATAAGACCCTGATTTCAAAATTGAATATCTCAAAAACAAAGGTCAATAGAATTATGCGGTAAACGGTTTGTTTATTAGCTAAGCTGTAAAAATGTTATACATAAGTTTCAAAAATTAGTTGCAAAAACCGCTAACAGACGGCGCTGTAATAGCAATGCATATAAATTGTGTTTTGAAGCAAAGAGCACTAGCGTCTCATTCCTAGATGGCTTCCTATGGAAGAAAGAAAATTGGGAAAGACCACTTTTTCGTTGGGGTGATGTGCAGAAGTCGAGATATCTGGTCAGAGAATTATTGAATCTCCTTCAATTTTAGAGAATTTCAATTAATAGAATTTTCAATAAAAAGTTTAGCAATCATTATATAAGAACTTATTAAAATATTTTATGTGGGTAATGTGCAGAAGCGGAGCCATGTGTTGACAGAATTGAGATTTGTTTCAAATTTTGTTATAAGCTACTTCAGTCCGGATACCAGTATCTCTGTGGTATGTCTTTTCTCTCCTAATTGGTAGATCGTGGGATCGAATCCAAGTAGAGGAGGATTTGAAAAAAATGGAAATCTTTACTTTTTAATAGTTATTTAAACTGTGAAAAAAGTTTGAATAAAAAAATCCAAAGTTTCTGGTTTTAAAATTTAATTAAGCTAAAAGAAATCCCTTTTTTTAAAATCACTGGCATTTATAATAATGATTCATAAATCATTTTTTTTTAATTGTAGAGAATAGTTTGAAAGAAAAAATACAAAGTTTCTATTTTTAAAAACTTAATTAAGTTAAAAAATTAATTTTAATTTTAAAAACTCGTTTTCATTTTTTATATCGTTGAGCACAAAAATATGGTGCAGCTTCTAGCGATAGGATCCGAAGTGTTGGAAAGGAATGCAGCATCCAATATAATTTTGCTTTGACGTTGATGATATGACTTATCATCAATACCTTTAATAAAGAAATAATTTAATGCATAATTTCTGTCTCTAAAACTTTGTTTACAAAGAAAAGAAATATATGTGTTGTGCTAAAACCAAGTATTATGCCGTGATTTAAAAATAAATAAAAAGCGCAAAATTACATTTTTATTTATAATAATTCAGGTATAAACAATAATACCAAAATATTATGCCGTGATTAAAAATTTAAAAGATAAATAAAAAGTGCAAAATTATTTTTCTAAATATATGCATTTTGATTTAAATAATTATATGACATTAAAAATTGAATTTAATAAAATATTTTAATAAGTTCTTATATAATGATTTCTAAACCTTTTATTGAAAATTCTATTAATTGAAATTTTCCAAAATTAAAGCTGATGCAATAATTCTGTGACCAGATGTCTCCACTTCTACACATCACCCTAATGGAAAAGTGGACTTTCCCAATATTCGTTCTTCCGTAGGGAGACATCTAGGAATGAGACGCTAGTGCTCTAGACTTCGAAGCACAGTTAACAAGTATTGCGATTACAGCGCCATCTGTTAACGGTTTTTGCAACTAAATTTTACAACTTCTGTACAACATTTTTACAGCTCAACTAATAAACAAACCGTGTACCGCATGATTCTATTGATCTTTGTTTTTGAGATATTTAATTTTGAAATCAGGGTCTTATTCGCTGGACACCCTGTAGTTTCAGTCTCCCGATACATATCACATATATAAATTCAGGAAAAGGGCATATACAGATATTAATTACTTCAAAAAGAATCTACAGGGCAAATATTAAAAAAATAATAATAAATAAGGCTTTTTTCATTTCGAAGAAAATTTTTCCTGATCTACTTGATGTTTTGACATGCAATATTCACGAATTTATAGATTGTATATTAAGACTGAATATAATGTTGTCATACCTGTTATAAGACTGAACGTACAGATTTTGAGGCAACATTTATATTTTAAGATGAAGTTGTATAAATTGTATTTTTTTTATTTCTCTATTCATACAGTTTTTAATGATTGATAGTAGTAGACAAAAGACAGTTCAAAAAAGAGGATGAGTGGTGTGTTTAGGAGGGAATAAAAATCATACTATAGCAAGAGAGGTTTAGAGAGAGTTAGATTCTTATCAATCAGGAATGAGATAAGAAATGATAATCTGATAAGATCATGCTATAGAGAGATAAGGAAAAATGATGGAAAGTTGTTTTTTTATCTGATAAGATAGTTTTAATCATGCTATAGTATGACAGTGTTATTTAAGAAAAAAATATGGAAAGTATAAGAGAGGCAGTAGAGTGTAGAAGTACAGGTTAAAGGAAACTTTAGAGTGACGGCTTCTTTCTTCTCGAACGTCCTATATAAAAAAAAGAACGCATCTTTTGCACTGGCTATGGATCCCACGACATACATTTAAAAAGTAATATATGTCGTATTATCTGTTGAGCTTCCTCAATGTGTCCCAAAATATGCAAAATCTACAATTTAATTTAGTATGTTTCTAAATAATGTATATATATATATAATAAATATAGGGAATTCAAACGTAAGGAGTCGTCCTTTTAGATCATACTATAGTATGATGGGGTAATAGGGCGTTAAATTTTAAGACAGGGCTTAATTTTTTGAATCATCTTAGGTTTTGAATAAATGATCTTAAAAGATAATGTTATACTATAACATATGGGATAGGTCTTTTCGAAAGGGAATCGTCTGGTATTTTGTGAGAATGATCATATAAGATGATGTCATACTATAACATAATGTGTTAGGTCTTTTCGAGAGGAAGGATGGAGGGGCTAAATTTTTAGAAGGCTTATTTTTAGGGTACATATTTTTAGGAGGGCTTAATTTTTTCGAGTCGACTTAGAGTAGGAATAGAAATAAAACGAAAAACTGATACTATAATATAGAGAGGTATGTATTTTCGAAAGGGAAGAATGTAGGCGGAGGTGTAAATTTTTAAGGGTTCAAAAGTCACTTTTTTTAACCCGGGAGAA
Source organism: Maratus speciosus (assembly GCA_963932465.1). Taxonomy (NCBI): domain Eukaryota; kingdom Metazoa; phylum Arthropoda; class Arachnida; order Araneae; family Salticidae; genus Maratus; species Maratus speciosus. The sequence goes on along the minus strand of OZ010788.1, from coordinate 371,620,003 downwards.
CTCGCTGCATGAGATTTTCTCTCACAGTCGTACTTTTTTAACCCGGGAGAATTCGCTGCATGAGATTTTCTCTCACAGTCGTACTTTTTTAAGACTTTTTTTTTTTAATCATTTTTCATTTTAATTAAAATTTCAAAATGTTTTACAATTATTTGATGTATTTTGTGAATAAAAGTACTAAACCAACCAAAAAAAATGATATTATATGAATGTAAAGTAAAAGAAAAGCTATTGGGCATTCTCACTAGCAGGTTCTCCCGGGTTAAGACTCTTATTTAAATCATTTTTCATTTTAATTAAAATTTCAAAATGTTTTTCAATTATTTTACCTATTTTGTGAATAAAATTACTAAGCCAACTAAAAAAAGTTGATATTATGAATGTAAAGTAAAAGAAAACAATTGGGCATTCTCACTAGCGAGTTCTCCCGGGTTAATAACTGATGTGCTATACAATGTCCAGACTGCGTCCCTAACGTTTACTTGCATACTTTTAAACACTATCTTTCACAAACATTCGATAAGTAATCAGCTTTTTCAACAGAAACTAACTAATATGTAAATAATGATAGCCATTGTCTTTAGGGGAGAACATTTCGCAAGTACACAAATTTAAATTTTAAGAAAGAAGATTTTTTAACATTCCAATAAAATTAATTATGTACGTTATTATTTAACACTAGCATATGGCCCCGACAAAAATGACGGGAAAGTGTTATTTTAAGTTTACAACATTAAGTCAGACTCAATTAAACAGGTGATTGATATGCATGATTAATCAGATAGTGGCAAGTCCTCAAAAGCATTAAAAAAATAGTGTTTGTAAAAGTCAACCTTCAAATGAAGAAAATATGAACCACCTCATGCGGGAAAAAAAAGAGCTTTTTCCAACAACCCTATGGCAAAATTCTCATTTTTTCTGCACATCTTTGATGAAATTCGTGTTTTATTTATTTATTTTTTTCGCAGCCGTTTGACGAAATGAGTGTTTTTATCGGGATTTGTTGAAAAATTTGCTTTTTTTCTGCACCCGTTTGACGAATTACACCTCTCGCGTTTCTTTGACAAAATTCAGGGAAGAGTGCCACTTGGCAAAAAAAAAATTATTCAAAATCTTGCCAAAAATCTTTTCAAGATGGCGGAAAAACATCATTTTTAAATCTTTGTTATTTATAAATCAATGATTTTGCCCAAAAAATAGTAAATGATGTAAAAACATGGATTTATAAATAACAAAGATTTAAAACCGAAGTTTTTCCGCCATCTTGAAAAATTTGTTACGAATGCCGGTAAAATCTCGCTCACAACTACCAAAAAACTTACTAATATAAAATAAAAAGATAAATATAAATAAATACCAATAAATGAGACGGCGATTCAGAAAAAAAGGAGTTTCATACAGAAAAAATATATATATAAAAAAACTAAAAATACTTACACAAAAAACAAACAATCAGTTAAAATTTACAAACAAAACAAAATCAATAATTTAATGTTTATGGTGAAATTCTCGTTTTTTCTGCACATCTTTGATGAAATTCATGTTTTTTTCGCAGCCTTTTGACAAAATGACGGTTTTTACCACAATCCTTTCACGAAATGAGTGTTTTTATCGGGATTTGTTGCAAAATTCACGTTTTTCCTGCGCCTTTTTGACGAATTACACCTCTCACGTTTCTTTGACAAAATTCAGGGAAGAGTTCCGCATCCTGTGCCGATTGGCGAAAAAAAATGTGACAAAAATCTTTTCGAGGTGACGGAAAAACTCAATTTTTAAATCTTTATGTTATTTATAAATCAATGATTTGCACAAAAAATAGAAAATGATGTAAAAACATGGATTTATAAGTAACATAAAGATTTAAAAACGAAGTTTTACTGTCATCTTGAAAAATTTGTTACGAATGCAGGTAAAATCTCGCTCACAACTGCCAAAAAATTTATTAAACATAAAATAAAAGTAAAAGGATAAATATAAAGAAATACCAATAAATGAGACGGCGATTCATAAAAAAAGGGGGAGTTTCATACAAAAAAAAATTCAAATATTTACATAAAAAACAAACAATCAGTTAAAATTTTTAAAAAAATCAATAATTTAATGTTTAGAAAAAGGGATCCTAGTCAGGATCTGAAACATCGTCAAGGTATGGTACTTCTCTTCTAACTGAATTAAATTTAAATTTTGATGGATGTTTGGTAATACACCCTCGATGTTTTCAGACTCTGAATTTTTTCGGCAGCCGTTGGCTGAATTGTCTGTCTCTAAAACGGTAAACCATGTAAAAATAGATATATTTACCAATAAAGGGTGCATTTTAAACAGCTAATGCAAAAATCCTAATAAAAAAAAGAAATAAACAGCAGAGCAAGCGAGACTTACCTTACAATCAAAATACGTTGACAGAAGCACAGGTGCATCCGAATGTATGCAGCAAATTAGTTACGTAACAGAAAAATTAGCTGACTAACGGTTCATCTGATACTGATGAACCAATAAGCTTCAAGATCCTCCGATTTCAAAATTTACATTTTTTTAGGATCTTATGTTGAAACTTGCACTTTTGCAACCTTTCGATGAAAATCTCGTTTTCTCTGTGATCCTCTAATCAAAAAACATATTTTTTCTGTGATTATTTGACGAAATTCACGTTTTTCGCAATACTTTGATCAAATAATGCATTTTTTCTGCAGTCATCTGATGAAATTCATGTTTTTTCCATGATTATTTGGCGACGTTCACATATTCCATGATCCTTAGACGAAACATGCATTCTAAAGGACCCTTTTGATGGAATTCATATTCGTTTGATGAAACCACCCTTTTTCTACGATATTTTGATGATTTTTGCAATCCTTCGGGGAAAGCAGACAGATGATAGTTGCAAACTCCTGGCTATGCTTTTCATGCTGTTTGTTTCTATACATGGACTAAATGCACAGTAGGTCATGGGAAAGGATTAGAAATAAACTAAAATTGCAGCTTCTTGTACTCGCATTTTTATTTTGTCAAATTCTGCTACCACCCCCCTTCTTCTCGTCCTAAAAATGTCAACAAACTTTAATACTGATTTGCATAAATCCCAGGGATGACAAATTGTGCCGAAAAAATGGAATTCCCTGTTTTCGCTAGAAAGTGGCATGTCTGTAAATGCTTTTAAAAATATATGCATAGTTAAAAAAAAAAAAAAAAAAAAAAAAAAAAAAAAAAAAAAAAAAAAAGCTGTTGCATTTTTCAAACAGCAAAAAATAATTCACAGAAATATATTAAATTCAGCTTAAAAAATGCAGCATTGGTCAAATAAGAAACTTAAAAATAAAACAAAAAACATATGGCATTTCTTTAAAAAATCAGATGTTTATTTTTTAATTTTCGATGAAACTTTAAAATTTGATTCATATATTTGGCCAAAACTAAAACACCATTATGTGCATCATTGAAAATAATGCACATACAAAAAGTTATGTTTTTTTTTTTTTTTTTTTTTTGCGGTACAAAAATTTAGTAAAATTTTTAAAAAAATGTAATTTTGATTTTTAAATCTTTATTATAATGAAACGTTCCTGTGAGTGATAAACACTTTATGAACATGAACTTAAAATATGCATAGTTTAGATAAAAAATAAACAAAAAAATGTGCGTATGGGTGTTTAATTCTGTTCTGTGTAAACTCAGCTGAGTTTATCAGGCAAACTGAGAAATCCGTTGATTGCCGCGATCGCGCAATTCTTTTCCTGGTCAATTGGCGCCTTCTTTCCGAAAGCCCATAATAAAAATTAAAAAAACTTTTAAAACATTCAAAAATAAGTATTGACAGATCAAAGCGAAAAATCAGCACGTTTATCCCTCTGTTTTTCCTAATACTATGTTCACACTACGATACTTAAGATATCTTAGACCGCCGAACTCTCTTAATTTTGAGGTGGTACCCTCCCGGAATTGGAAACCTGTTCACATGGAAAAACTCACTTAAGATAATTCAGTGAACGTCACTGTGTTGTTTGCGCATGCGCTTAAGATAAAACCGCCCGCAACACCCTATCAGTTAATGCGAAGCTTTACATCCAGCGAGAGTGAATGGTCGTGACTGTCTCTAGCCCGAAGAAAGTTCAAACTCTCTCAGAGAGTTTCTGGAACTCCCTCAGAGAGTTCGGAGGTTTAAGATAGTTCCGTCAACAGAGTGTGAACAGGGTATTAAGAAACAGCGTTTCACTGTTGCCACTACAGAAGGGTGAAATACATGAATCATTGATATGAATCAATATTCATATGAATGATTCATATGAATAATGATGAATAATCATTAAATAATGTTTTTAAAAATATTGATTCAATAAATTACGTAATATTTCATATGTATGTCGTAAACTGACTGCTTGTAAATGTAAACAGTCGTAAATAAAATTGCTGCTTATATATGTAAACAATAATGAAAAACGCATTTCAAAAAACTTAAAGGCTTTAATATGCTTTAAAAAATATATTTAAAGCAGAATCAGATGTTAGCCGTATTTTTTATTTTTTTTTTTTGATGAATCGTCATTTGCTTCTTAATTTGCTGGAATTTGAATCTGAATGGCAACAGTATCGTTTGTTTAGATTTGATTTCTAATAGCTTAATTTTAATTTAGAACTTAATACATTATAAATGGATATGATACACATGTTTTATATGAAAATATGCTGAACAGACATGATTTTAAGTAGAAAAAATTATCATTTAGCTGTCATATGTTAAGATATGTTTTTCATTAAGCCTAACATGGCGTTTAGCTACGGTCGTTTCGCAGACCAGAGTGGTTCGCACCGGCATTGTTCCGCCGGTCACGTGCACTCAGCTTTTATTATAAGTAGATACCACTGTAATTTAAGTATATTATTTAGTCACCATCCCACATATTTTTTCAAAGTAAAAGTTTATAAACATCGAAGAAATATCTCCCACATTAATTAACTTAATTTTTGATTGCAAACTATTTTGCACGTTATTGTAAATAAGTCCTTTGTGAAGTATATAACACTTTATTTTAAAGATCATTAAACCCAAAGACTTTCAATTTATTCTTGATTTAATTAAATTTCTATCATAAACTTTTAGCATATACAATTGATATTATTGAAAGTCTTTACCAAAGTCTTATACTAACAATTTTCATAGTTTATTTTATAAATTAACGATTAAAAAATGCTTTATTCATACATAAATAATTTTACTTTAGAACTGTTATTGAAAACGTGTATGTATACAGTCATGATTTCCGTGTACATAAATAACAAATGTTTTATACATTTAATTATATACTACAAATTGAAGTGAAAATTCCTAAAACTTTTATGCATACAAGTATGTTAAATAGGAAAATTTGAAAATACAACAGACTAATAATATAAAATTCAACTAATAAATCATTCAAATTTTAAAAATAATATATCTAACTATTAACTTATTAATAAACAATAATTTTTAAATGGAATAGCTTAACTAATAAGAGTGAAAATTAAATAAGAGGAATTGCCTGAATGAGATAAATTGAATGTTAATGCAATTTTATAACAACTTAAAAATATTAATGAAACTTTCTAAAAATCTTATGCATAAAGATAAAATATATTAAATAAAATAAAATTCAACTAACAGATCATCTGCATTTTAAAAATATATATAATAATTTTTAAATATCAGTAAATTCTTATACAGATATTTAGAAAGTCTCATTAATATTTTTATGCTGATATAAAATTGCATTAAGATTGAAATTATCACAAACAGGTAATTCCTCTTCGTTAATTTTCACGTCTTACTAGTTAATCTATTTCATTTTAAAATTATTGCTTATTAATAAGTTAATAGTTAGATATATAATTTTTAAAATTTGAATGATTTGTTAATTGTATGTTATATTATTAGTCAGTTGTATTTTCAAATTTTCCTACTTTACATACTTGTATGTATACAATTTTTAGAAAATTTCACTTGAATTCGTAGTATATAATTAAATGTATAAAACATTTGTTATTGATGTACAAGGAAATCATGACTCAATACATACAAGTTTTCAATAACAATTCTAAAGTAAAATTATTTTTGTATAAATAAAGCATTTTTTAATAGTTAATTTATAAAATAAACTATAAAAGTCATCAGTATTAGACTTTGGTAAAGACTTTTGAATAATACCAATTGTATATGTTAAACATTTATGATATTAATTTAATTAAATCAAGAAAATTTGGAAGGCTTTGGGTTTAATGATCTTTACTTATTTACAATAACATGCAAAATCGTTTGCAAACAGAAATTAAGTTAATTAAAGTGGAAGATATTTCTTCGATGTTTATAAAACTTTTACTTAAAAAAAAAAATATGTGGGATAGTGACTAAATAATATACTTAAATTACAGTGGTATGTTAAAAAATAATGTACATAATTAATTTAATTGAAATGTTAAAAAACCTTCTTTCTTAAAATTTAAATTTGTGTACTTGCAAAATATTCTCCCCTAAAGTCAATCATTATTTACATATTAGTTAGTTTCTGCTGAAAAAAACTGATTACTTATCGAATGTTTGTGAAAAATAGTGTATAGAAGTATACAAATAAACGTTAGGGACGCAGTCTGGACATTGGATAGCATATCAGTTATTAAAAAAGGCGACTTTTGAACTCCTAAAAATTTACCCCTCCTTCATACTTCCCTTTCGAAAAGACATTCCCCTCTATGTTGTAGTATTAGTTTATCGGTTTATTTCTATTCCTACTCTAATCCGACTCGAAAAAATTAAGCCTCCTAAAAATACGTACCCTAAAAGTAAGCCCTCTAAATATTTAGCCCCTTCATACTTCCTCTCGAAAAGAACCTAACCCCTTATGTTATAGTGTGACATCATCTTATATGATCATTCTCTCAAACTCTAAGACGATTCCCTTTCGAAAAGAATTATCCCAAATGTTATAGCATAACATTACCTTTTAAGATAATTCATTCAAACCCTTAGATGATTTGAAAAATTAAGCCTCGTCTAAAAATTTAGCCCCCTCCTACTCCACCATACTATAGTATGATCTACAAGGATAATCGACTCCTTACGTTCGAATTCCCTGTATTTATTATATGTATAAATTATTTAGAAACATACTAATTTTAAATGTAGATTTTGCACATTTTGGGCCACAATGAGTGAAGCGACATTCATGATATCCCTGACTTTGAACAGCTAATACGACATATATTACTTTTTAAATGCATGTCGGGGCACCCATAGCCAGTGCAAAAGATGCGTTTGTTTTTTTTATTTTTCAGATTGGACACCAGAGAAGAAAGAAGCCGTAACTCTGAAGTTTCCTTTAACCTCTCCTTCTACGCTCTACTGTCTCTCTTATACTTTCAATATTTTTTCTTAAATAACACTATCATACTATAGCATGATTAAAACCACCTTATCAGATAAAAAAAATACTTTCCATAATTTTTTCCTTATCTCTCTATTGCATGATCTTATCAGATTATCATTTCTTATCTCATTTCCGGCTGATAAGAACGTAACTCTCTTAAATCTTCTCCTACTGCAGTATGATTTTCACTCACTCCTACACATACCACCCACCTTCTCTTTCGAACTGTCTTTTCTATACTACTATTGATTGTACAAATATAGTTTCAGTCTCCCTATACATATAAAATATATAAATTCAGGAAAAATGGCCTATACAAATATTAATTATTTCAAAAAGAATCTACAGGACAATAAAAAGATCTTTCACATTATGAGATTTGCCGCTTTAAAGTATCGTTTTAGCACTTTGATTGCACAATCGTTTCAGGGCTTTCTCTGATTTCTTTTTATTTCATCCCGCACCACTTTTACAAAACATAAATCTTTCATATACACTTTGGCGGCATGTGCAAGAGAACTATACATCATATAATCCCATTAATTAGTTGTATAAATAGAATATAAAAATTGGCTCCAGTGGCCAAATGCGTGACTAACCTAAGTTGTATTTCCTTGCTTTTAGAGCATTTGAAACATTTTAGTCATAACCTGTGTACTTACAGGAATTTGTTTGTGCGGTTTGTTTTAAGCTGTTCACAAAAATTTGATCTTACATATTTTTTTCTTTTAAAGTACTTATTTATTTTAATGATTTAACAGCAGATGATTTAACATGTCCCCTTAATAAATGCCTTTAATTGCAACAAAAAACTTAAATGTCATTTTCTATTTTCACAGGAGATTTTTTGTTATCGTCTCAGTTAAAATGGAATTTTTTCTCTATCTTCCTCAAAAAACACGCACACACACATACGTACATAAGCATATATATGAAATGAGGAAGATTTTTGGTGAAGAAATTTGTGTTAAAATTTTACTAAACAGATCCCAGCCCCCCAAATTGGTGGTGCCAAAGTACATGTGGATACAGTGTTCCTGCAAAACGTGTTGAAAAGGAAAAACATTCGTATTTCTTCCATGAACTCTGGAATTTTAAGAAAGTCGTACAAATAAAAACCTCATTATTTATAATTTTCTTCACGACATGCAGAGAAGTTTCGTTTGCTTCTTAAGAATTTAATAATAGGATACCATTCTGACCAAAATCAAAACAAAAGTCATCTAACTCTTTATGTAATGAATTATAAATTCATGAAAATTTATCTTCTAAAGCATTTTTCGTGAATTTTTAAAACTACATCAGAAGATTTAAATAACCGCTTAAAAAATCTTAAAATTCAGAAGAATTAAAGCATTTAGAAGGATTAATTAAATTTGAATTTATAGCGATTTTGTACAATATTTATAACCTCACTCAAATCTTTTATTTTAAATATTTTTCTTATTATTTTGTAGAATTAAGCAATGTTCAAATACAATGTTCTTACAATAGAAACATAGAAATAATTCCGAATTGAAAACCCTTCTCCCCCAACGACAAGCAAGCTAAAAAAAATGCAAAGGGGAAAGAAATAATCCAGCCCAATCCGTGTCCTTCAAATTATTTTGCATTAACACTTAGTACTGTAATATAAAACAAACTAACAATTCTCTCAATTAAAAATGGGTCACAGCAAAGAGAAGTAAAATTAAAAGCAAGTAATTAAATAAATCTTTGTAGATTTCTCTAATTTAACAGGAAACTAATTTAAGAATATAATTTAATATAAGATGTAAAAGGTGCAGATATCCGCACTTGGAATATAATTAATGTCCTGCAGCATGGAAATGTAAGCAGTTTTTACATAGTTTCCAGATGGAGTATATTGTCTATTGTTATCTCCGCTTCGATAAACTGTTTCATGACTGTAACAATTTTTAGATATAGAGTCCAAAATTTTGCTGCGGGGCCGTTACTTTCTAGTAAAGTTACAGCTTCATTTTATTTTTTACAGCTTCTTGGACGTAATAAGTGGTATCCTGGTGCTTCGATTGATACCAGTGTGTTATCATGTCTTCCATCATGTCCCACAGTGTGATCCCAAACTAGCTCAAACAAAACAAAATGAGGTAATAGGTGTACTCGCACAGCCCCAGCATATGCGCGGCCAGCCATTATTTTGTCCACAATATTCTCAACATAGAATCTGCTGAACAAATCTTTCAGCAAGATCCTCTTACTTCTTGAACGTTTTCCCTCCACACTTTTTCACCAGTCGGTACATTTCGCACCAACAGAAAGAGAAAAAAATAAAATTTCTTTATAGGAGGCAAAAATTTGCCACTTCCTGTGAAGTTGAAAAAAAAAAGTGTCATTTTAAAAAATCCGTAGCACGCTTAGTAATGGGTTTAGAAAAAAGTTTTTGTTTTTCTATTTAAATTTGTAGAAAATTTAATGCTGTTTTATTTTGTAATTATTTATGGTGCACAGAAATTTCATAGTTTTCAAGTTATATGCAAAAAAAAAAAAAAAAAAAAAAAAAAAAATGAAAATGAAAATGAAAAAAATGAAAAAAAGACCGAATATTTTGTACTTTTTTTTTCTCCAGAAACTTTAGCCTGGAGATATTTTGTTGGGAACTTTTTAATTCCCTTTACTGGAATACCAATAAATAGTGTAAAACCGTAAAATCATCCAGAAGATTTTTTGCAACTATCTGGCTTAATGTCTGACTATTTGACTGGACTATCAGTTCTATTCAATTAAATTTGGTAAGCCAAATTTAAATTTGCTTTCAACTACACTTTATGGCCAAAATAACAACAATAGAAGGAGTAAGACCAATTTGATTAATTTCTATTAACCCTTTCTACTGCTTCATGATCTACTTCATTTTTTTCATGTAATTTTTTTCGGTTACTACAATGAAAATTAACGGATATGCGATGGTGGTTCAATAATTATTGTCGCGGATGTGTATAAAATATTTGTACTGTGATGGTTGATGTGGAAAATTGAAGCCTAATGTCATAGATGCCTATATGCTCAATTTCAGAACTGTATCTGCTATATTTTGTTTTCGTTTTTGGTGTGAGGCGACGCACCTAAATGAAAGAAGGGGATATTTGGGGCTGACAGTGAATAAGACGTGGCTACTGTCGTTCGACTCATAATCATAGTGATGTCGTATCCACTGTTACAAACGTATAACAGATTTGCTACAGGTCTGACCCCATAAGTTCCAAACCAGCGTTTCAACCGAACCCTTTTAAACTAGGTGCTTCGTCTCACACATAAAACGGAAAATTATGTTAATATAGCAGCTACGATTCTGAAATTGAGCATATAAGACATTAGGCTTCAATATTCCATATCAACGATCGCAGTACAAATATTTTATACACACTCGGGACAATAATTATTGAATCACCCTTGTACATATACTAACGGGCGTTCTAGTCTTAAAATAAAATTATTTTCATAATGAAGGGAACGAATATTTTTTTCCAACTGGATTAAATCATATTCAAGCCACGTATCCAGGTTCGATCCCTGGTCTGGACATTTTTCGCTCTGTTGGAATAAACTTCAACTGTGCTACTCCAGGCTTGAATATAAAATTATTTTTTTAGATTTTGATCTAGTTAGCAGTCCTTTAGTTAAGCGAGGCCTATATGGACAACAGGTTCTCCCGCATCTCCACATATGCAATATATAAATTTACGTATGTCCTGTCTAGCATAGCAAATAAGGCCACTTCCACAACTTTATCGATTTCGTATACAAAATAATTATGAAACGGAAAAGAAATACCAGGACAATCATTACTACACTAGAGTTTAGTTATCACATTAAAAAAGCAGATATAAACGATGGATAATTACACAGATGAAAAGTAAACAAGAAGTCTTTGTCCAACACCCAGTGTGTTAGTGGTACTTATAAGTACCACTGAGTAATTCAACTGTTAAATCAAATACATACACCGTTCACCTAAAATAGCTAGTCAAATTATATTCTATGATCAAAATGAACAGGTAAAAAAAAAGCCACCAATTATCTGATATCCTTTACTGTGTTTGCACCAATAAAAAGACGAGCGTGGCAATTTACACAAAATGTTGGCACAAAACACATCGAAAGTTTCAAAGATTGCCTCCTTCCTCGCTAAAATAACAAACCTAGAACTAACGAACCTACTGCTGCCATGTATCCTTATAAAGTGTAGTTAAAAGAGTGTTTTTGCAAAAGTACCATTATAATATTAGTAATATTCACTATGGGATGAAAGTTTAAAGTGATTGTAAGTACCGTCAGTAGATAAAGGGTTAATACTGATATATATTATCCAGATGAAACAAATTTCTGAAACGATTTTATGAAACGACTGATTAAAAGACTGATTGTGGTTCATTGCTATTCCTCTTAAAATATGAAAGATTTGAGGCTAAAATTAATATCATTTATCCGTATATATTTACAAATGTCAAAACTTGTGTTAGAATTTAATAATTTGAATAATTTGAATTAGTTTTTTAGATTTTAATTTTTTTCTAATTTTAATGACATTTGATCAAAGATGGCAACAAAATTACTAAATTTTTGTTGATAAAATGGGAGAACATAGAAAAACTATAAGGATTATTAAATATCTTCATTTACGTTATTTCAAATTAAAATTGAAATTATCTTTTATTTCAATTGAAATAGGGAAATAATATAGCGATTAAATTATGTTTTTCAGGAAAATTTGGAAAAATAAAAGTTAAATTTGTTTTTGTCGCCATTTTCAAATTAAAATTGAAAATCAAAATTATTAAAAACGGAAAGGAAATTTTAAAATAAGAATTAAATGATTATATGTTAAAAGTAGAAAATAGGGAAAATTACGTTAAAACATTTACGCGTAAATGTTAAAAAAGTACAAAAACTTTAAATTAATAAAATTTTACACCTTGAACGTATTTAAAAGTGATAATTCCGTCATATGTACAATGCTCCACCGATTCAAGAGAAGGAAATGCCGGGATATTAAATATCGTCATAGATAAAATGCCTAAATTAATTAAATTATTATGCATGGGAAATTTTATTGGTGAATATTACGTCATAATTAAAAAGCTCAATTCTCAAACATTTTAAAATTAAATAATATATTTAAACATGCAATTTAAAATGAAAAAACTTTATAATAAGTATATTATTACATTATGAATGCATTTAATACCGAAAATTGCGTGATATATTAAAACGATACATTGAAAACAATTTCCCTTTCGGAGAATTTTAATGTAACGTCATATGGGGCAAAAATAGTGCAGCTAGCAAATTTGTTTGTATATTACATCAATATACACACAATCAATATACGCACTAAATAATTTGGATTAATTTGTGCGTATTGCTACTCCATTAAAGCATATTAGAAAATTAGGATTTTTTTATTAATTAATATACACAATATACATTGTAATTAAATTTAAAAAATCAAAAAATCCGACTTTGTAAAAAGGAACTAATTAATTATTTCTCATCAAGCTTAAACTATTTTTTTTATATTACTTACCTTTCTTTTTGTATTGATGACTTGTGTTTATGTTTGTTCCTATCTGTAAACACTGTTTTGAAGAGGTCTATAGATGTCTATGAAGATTAGAGTTGCAATAAAGCTAGAGATCCTTCCGACACAACTTCCATGTGGTGTAATATTTAAACGGATCATCTGACTGCTAATTGTCAATGAAACATCCTCTTCGTTTTGCAAAACCTATCCAATGATATTCCACTCAATAGGGTGCGTAAAAAAAAATCGTCTCTACCACTATTTTGTGTTTTATGGCCGCCCTTTTGAATCTATAAAAACAAAATCTAGCCTATAACCATCGAACGGATAAGACGAATCAATTGAGACCTTATTCATTAAAATCCATCCTGCAGTTGGTACGTTTCGAGGGTATAAAGAAATCCACATAGCCAGATACGCATGAAATACATAACCATTCATGGCAGTCGGGTAAAAATAGCATGAACTAGGCATGGTGGTTTATTTAAATAGAGAAAATAATTTCTGAATAACCTAAGCTCGATCAAAGTATAAAACATAAGCGTAAATTTTCAAAACACAATGCTTTTCAATACCGTGGTTCAGAAATATATTCCAAAGCAGTCGGAGAGTTTAACCTCGAATCTAAACACTGGGAAGCGACTGCAAAGTCTTTCACCTAAACGAGTTGGTGGCTGAAAATCCAGAATTAAACAGAACATACTTATCATATTAAAATGCAACTGGTCTGCAAAATCATACTGGTGGAAACCTTCTACAGACACGGTTTCAATTGTTCATCGGCAGGTTTATCATTATGTTTTCCTGCATTCAAAGGTATAAAAGCATAGATGACTCAGACTAGGAAAGCCCAATGGTAAACATATCAGTGAAATACTGAAATCGAATTTATATGTGTTTTCCATCACGATATGCTTGGAAGACCAGTTACAGTTTAATATAGAAATCGAGTTTTCGTTAATCATGGAGTTAATTAATCCGTCAAGTCGATGAAGTGGTGTTTTGCGAGGTGCCTGCACAAAGTTTGTGCAACCGCTTCCCAGTCTATAAAAGAAGAAATTTGTTCATAGCGTCGTATTTAAAGGAAGAAAGATAATTACATTTTAAACTTAAACATTTTATACAAGCTGATTTTTTCAAATGTGTAATTGATCAGACTTATCAATCATGAAAACAACCATCATTTGGTAAGGCAAAGATGGATGAGGTTATGGTAATCGAAAGTGCCTTATTCCAACGGAAAAGCATGGGAAAACAATTACAGAAGATAGCCGCTCCTGTGCTGATAATATCATTTAATCTTCGGTAACCTAGTAATATTTTTTAAACAGGACACATAACTATGTTTTTATAGGCTGTGGTACTTGAACGGGGGTTGATGGGCGTAGCTCGTAGGGGCAGTACCCCCTAGTAGGTATTTAAAAATAAAGAAATACATTAGAGTTTTCGTCCGACTTTGCCTGGTAGGCATCTTTACATTGCTTTCTACGTGAATTACCAAGAAAAGTCTCGTTAAAAGAGAAATTTTAAAATTGGCACTACATAACAAATACAAAAAGATAAATCCAACTAGTTCTTGCTTACGCACTAATAACCATGCCGATATCATACTTTCATCTCGTTGTTATTGGCAACATTGCGAATATAAAATTTTTTGGTGCATTTCTGTGCTTTCTGAGTCACTGGCTCTGGTCTTGAAAACAAATCATTTTATTTTAAAATATGCTTTTATGTGCTGTTTCTGACATTGAGTATGACATCGTATTTGAAACATTTCATTTATATGTAGTATACTATTGCGCTAAAATATTTTATAAGATATATTTATTTTATAAGATATTATTTTATAAGATATATAAGATATTTATTGGATAAGATTTTACGAAAACTGAAGTACTGAAGTTATACTACAAATTTTGTTTATTCGAGTTTTATTCACTTATTTTCCTTCATTGTATCTCCATCTTTAAAAATTGCTATATGTTTCTCATGATTAACTATATGAAATGTGTTATTTTTTTGCTATTTAACTTCACCTTTTCTTTCTTTTATTGGATGGTCAACTCTCCTCGGCTTTAAGGAGAGATGGCCATCTGCCATTTTAATTTCAATGTTGTTTAACACTTTTTGCTTTCAATATTTAATTATTTTTTGCATACAATAATGTGAGTATATGTATAAGAATTTTAAATATGCATAAATATTTCTTGTATTTACAGTCTAAAATTTTTTATTTCAATCTTTAAAAAGTATGTCCATCGATCCTAGAGTTACCCTATATATATTCTTTCCGTAATATGCGTAATTATTTCCAAAATATTCTTTCCGTACAATCATAATGCATAGAAATTGTACCTTTAATGTAAGATTATTTACTTTATCCTAAAAACGGCACTGAAAGTATTTCCTAATTATGTAAATCATCAATTTCCACGACCGGAAAAACACTTTCTGAATAAGAAGTGTTATGATGTTTTTCATACAATTAGAAATAAAAAGGCCGATATTAAATTTTATACTAAAAAAAAAAAAATACTGAACAACAAAAAAAATTAATTTTTACCTCGAAAATGAACCCATATGTATTTAAGAATTCATTATTTCTTCCCAAAAGAATACCTTAATTTGCGTTGTGTTCTTTAACAATAATTTAATGATAACAATAATAATAAAAGTAACCACAACCCAGTAAAGATCTCCCCTGAATGTAAAGTTCAGGGGCCTTGGCATGTAATGTACTCACTTTACCAAATCAAGAATCTCAGAAAAATTTCTGATTTATTGAACCATATAATTACTTTTATATATAAACCATCAATAATAGAAATATTAAAATTATAGTTATTTATTTTTTCAAATTTATATCTTTTATTAAAGACACTCTGCCTAAACAATTGTTATTGCCTGAGATAATATTTTTAATCCTAATAATTGTTATTCAATATTTTCAATACCATCTCAATATTTATATTCTTAACGTTATATATATATATAATTATATATTAGAGCAAAATACAGATCTTAACTGGTTAATTTACAAAAATCATTAGAGGTTTTAGTCCTTATAAAATTTACTTTTAAATTTTAAGAATTTAATCCAATTACATTCTTAGATTCTTAAAAATAATCTTATTATTATTTTTTTTATTGCTATTATATCATATCATTTAAAGTTTGTAAAGAAAACTACCCTCCTTTTGAATTCTATTTATAAATGATAAAATTGATTATGATTATTCAACAGTTGATTTAAATTAATTAGCTGTAATTTTATGGTCAATCACAATACTAAATTAGACAGACAAAAAATAAAGAGGAAGATCTATAATGAAAAGGTGAAAACTTAGAAATTTTATTTAATTATATATTAAACAAGCACCCAATGGCATTTTAATGAATTTCATTTATCAAAGTATTTAGACTGCATCAAAGCATTCAAATTAACAAGGTTAATTGTCTGAACTCAAACCTTTATATAGGAAATATTTATTTAATAACAAAATCATTTAACAGTTTAATAACAAAAGCATAATATTATTCATTATTATTATTATTTCATGTTCTGTAATAGATATTTAAGTATACACCAGCAATAATTAAGAAACCAGTTCCATTTTTGAGTAACTTTGTGATTTGAAATCAAAATCTCCTGGGAACATCTTTAGAAACCGGTGAAAGAAAATAATTAAAGCATAGGCTTACCATGAAGATGAATTTCTGGGATTCAGAAGATAAAGCATAGGTCCTTCGGGCACAAATCAAAATGAATTCAAATTCAAAGTTTTCCACTATGAATTTTAAACCTGGTTCACAGGTCAGCACTAGCGGAATGAGGTGTACGGTCGATAGCAGAACACACTACAGGAATCCAGCCGAAAACCACCGAAAAAGAATCAATTGAACCCCCATCTGAGAACTCCTTTTGCGTAAACCCCTGGGCCGTCTATGAAGGACGCTCCTTCCATCTACTACAGGTTTCCTTCTACCACAGGTTTTTCTACGGTAATCTTTATACTTCAGCCATACGTCAGCATTTGCAGAATTTTTGCGTAGGTTCAGTATCAGGATACCCCAATCTTAGCAAAGACCCTTGGCCCGTCTAGGATGAGGCTCGCCGGCAGAAAAATCTACTATCCCCAAGAAAATATCTAGAGGCATCAGACACGATTCAGGACCTTGAGGATCGCTCCGCATTCGCTCACTGCTGGGACAAGACAACCTTGTTTTCACTGCGCCCACAACTGTCTAACTGAAATTCATAATACAAGAAGCGCCAGAAAACAATTTTAAGACCACCCTGCACCCCAATAATAAAAAAAAACCAAACAACGGCCGTTTCTACGCAACCTGACACATTTATGGAAAAATGTGCATGCCAGAATTCGCGGGGAATAAAAAAATAATCACAAAACACAGGCCAGACCTCCCTGTAAACTGCTGATTCTCAAAAAACCGTCTGCCCCCCAACTTTAATGTTGCATCTTGCTTACACAAATCGGTTCATTCACCCCAGTGTCTGCTGGTACAACATTCCGAAGACTTGTGTTACAAAAAAAAAGAAAACCTCTCCTTTACTCCCGAGATCTGGAAAAATATTTGAGACCACCCTTGCAGCTACATTGTAAAGGCTTTTAATGAATCCGTTGCCTTATTTGATTGTATAAATGTAATTCATAATGCTAAAATAATTAAAAATAAACTTAATTTTATTTAATTTTCTTCCTATAAAAAAACCCTCCTAAATAATACATTCTAATTTTTAATGCTCATAACAACGGCATCAGACACGATTCAGGACCTTGAGGATCGCTCCGCATTCGCTCACTGCTGGGACAAGACAACCTTGTTTTCACTGCGCCCACAACTGTCTAACTGAAATTCATAATACAAGAAGCGCCAGAAAACAATTTTAAGACCACCCTGCACCCCAATAATAAAAAAAAAACCAAACAACGGCCGTTTCTACGCAACCTGACACATTTATGGAAAAATGTGCATGCCAGAATTCGCGGGGAATAAAAAAATAATCACAAAACACAGGCCAGACCTCCCTGTAAACTGCTGATTCTCAAAAAACCGTCTGCCCCCCAACTTTAATGTTGCATCTTGCTTACACAAATCGGTTCATTCACCCCAGTGTCTGCTGGTACAACATTCCGAAGACTTGTGTTACAAAAAAAAAGAAAACCTCTCCTTTACTCCCGAGATCTGGAAAAATATTTAAGACCACCCTTGCAGCTACATTGTAAAGGCTTTTAATGAATCCGTTGCCTTATTTGATTGTATAAATGTAATTCATAATGCTAAAATAATTAAAAATAAACTTAATTTTATTTAATTTTCTTCCTATAAAAAAACCCTCCTAAATAATACATTCTAATTTTTAATGCTCATAACAGAAGTAACACACCTGCAAACACTATTTCCACATTGTTGCTTACATAAACGATACAACGATAAAACGATACAACGATAAAACGATAAAACGATACAACGATAAAACGATAAAACGATATACAATAAAACGATTGCAGATACCATATTTTAAATCGCGTGATCAAAAGCGCGGAGAATAAAATCGCCATATTGTATATGAAGCTTTAATTATAAGTTTATATTTGAAGGAGTTGCGTTTAAGATTATAAGCACTCTTCAAATGCTCTCAAAATATTGAATCTGTAATTTTGTAAAATTGAAATAAAAATATTTCCGATTGTTAATTTTACAAAATGTTTAAGTTAGTGTCATTTTAAAATTTAAATTAATGAATATTTCTCGAAAGAATAAATTATTCTGTATAAAACTTTCGTATATATTTCAGTTTCTTAATTAGTTGTATTTGAACTCTAAAGAAGATATATCTAGGGATTGTAATTCTGTCATCCTTTTTAAAAAAATTAAGAGTGTGAATTGTTTGTAATCTAACAGAGATGTTAAAAAATCCTAATCGCCGACATTACTGTAGTGCGTACAAATATATTTATATAAAGTTATATTAAACAAAATTCATTATACCTAAATGTTGCAGTTTTAAAAATGTTACGATGCAATTCGTCTGAAGTTTAAAAATAATCGCAGATCTTATGATACGCACCGTCTAATATTCATATGATGTAGAAATATATATTACTTATAATGTAAAGCTTATTAAAAATAATAATTTTAAATGAAAAATAATTTTGAATTTCGCATTTTAAATTATTTGCAGGTGGACGTTACATTCGAACAATATTTCACCTACATATTGAAAATCCATTGCAAAAAAAGGTAAATGATTCCTTTTGTAGAAAAATATAATGTAACGATAAAATAGGATCTACAATTGCCATTTACGAGTTCCACGATTCGGAAATACAGTCTTTATCATTAGAAGCCACATAAATAAATTTAAGAGGATTTAAAGAAGAATTTATACAAACAAAGTTCATTTACCTGCCACTCATATTCTCGTTTCTGAGTAGATTCGATTATGTACTAATAAGTTTCCTCTATTTGGAAATAGGGTTTAATTCTCAGATAAACATTGAAATGTTCTAAAACACATTTAAAAAAACAATTACATTTCGGTAGCACCAATATAATAAAAAATAAAATTAATACTCATGTGTTACTATTGCATGTAGAAATTTAATTATGCAACTGAATATTATTCATTATTCTGTATTACTGAGTTTCCTCTAACGGGAATACAGGTTTTTAAAATGCATTGTATTCTCAAATAAAGATTATCACGTTCTAAAAGCAAGTTTTAATGACAAACATGATACGTTATCACCATTTACATATACATCAACTGTAGCTTTTCTTTGTAACTGCATGCATAAATTCTCTTATGCAGCTAAAAATGTTTTACTGAGAATTGTCAAAAGTCTTAAAATCGATATATCTATTGGAGAAAACTGATTAAATGATGCTCTATTTAATATACTAACACACTTTTAGGAAAATCATGGAAATAAACGAAAGCACCCTATTATAAATGTATCTTTAAATTTTGAAAATATATTTCTTTCTAGGATTTCTAAAGTTAAATCATACTTTTCAAAATTGTGGCTAACTCGAAAGTGCTAATTGTATATTTCCGTTATAGTTATATTATAGTTTCATATATAAAGAAACCTTTGTCTTTTTTACAGTGTATCTAGACCAGAATTTTATTCACTATTAAAAAAAATGCTTAATTTCGATCTCCCCTTAACCCCTGGAGGGGCACCGGTATATATTATATACCACCTACGATTAATGACGTTTTACACCAGAAAAAATTTATTAAATTTTACTTTTCTAATTTTGGTGGAAAAAAGCCGTAAAATTGCTTTTACTTATTTTGAAGTAGAAATTTCCAAAGATTCCGGTGGGAATTCAGCATTTCACAAACGTAATTGCTTGCCCCTCAAGGGGTTAAATGAATTTAGTATTTCGGGTTGAAATCTCATATATACAGTGTGTTGGTGAATTCGAGTGACAAATTCAGAGATGTGATAGTAGTCAAGAGGATGAATGTTCGTCATAGAACACGTGGACGGAAACCACTTATTTAGCCACAAAAACAGGGTGTTTCATCGTAAATGAAACGGGGTTGACGGTAATAATTTTGACAAAAATACAAACATTGCAATGGAAATGCAACGATATGTACCTTATTTTATGTGAAATGTTATAACATTTCGAAAAGATCTGAAAAAACAGTGTGCTCAAAACATTGATGATACCGTATAAACTATTAATCGCAGTTCAAAATGTGAAGGGTCAAGTGAATTTTCGGTACTTATAATGGACGCAATTACCCTTTTTTGTGCATTATCACATTACAACAGCGTGAAAATTTCTATTAAAGTTTTATTATAATATACTTCTGTTTTTTAAAAGTTATTAATCTGTCAATGCAAATTGAATTAGCGTTTAACACCCTGTATGTTTGTTTAAGTGCGTGGTTTCCCACCCCATGATCAGTGGTAATTTTTCATCCTATTAAAGCCTATTATCATGTCTCTGAATTTGCCTGTCTAATTCAGCAACACCTTTTATATATTCACATATTAATTAAATTTAGAGATTTTATTTTTTTATTTTTTTTTAATTACTATCAAGTGGCATGGTTTTTTTTACTAATCACACAGGAGTTTAAACACATCTGTTAAATTAATATATAGTTGTAAGATTTTTATTTCAAAAATCCTTTTATTTTCATTTTAACTCTTTATGTACTGCATTATGGATTCGTGAAATATTATCACCTAAAACATTTTCCGTGAATTTTTGAAAGTACATGACAAGATTTACATAATCATTTAAGAATTTTTAGAAGGATTTTAGAAGGATTGGAGGATCTAGAAGGATTAATTACATTTGAATTTATAGGGATTTTGTGCAATATTTATAACATCACTGAAGTGTTTTATTTTAAATATTTTTCTTAGAATTTTACAGAATTAGGAAATATTAAAATATGATGATTCTTACAAAATAAATATCCAAAATATTTCCGAATGGTAAAATCACCCCCCCCCCCCCAAAAAAAAAAAAAAAAAAAAAATCGTCAAGAAATCTGAAAAGATGCAAAGGCAAAATAAGTCATTCTTTTCAAAATAATTTTGTTTTCTGTAAGTAATAATGCTTTTTGAACAGGATAAATTAATACATCTATAATTCAATCTAAACTGTATTACTAATAATCGATTGATTAAATGAATTTTATAAAAAGTTATTTTGATGATACATGTATGTACCGCCAGTAGATAAAGGGTTAAATAAATAGTAATATGTGTATGACATTTGCTATTCGCTAAATAGATAACGTTATTATTCACTATATACAAATCGTAAAATGAGTGTTATAAATAAATGAGTAGTTGTTAATTTTGTCATTTGAATTGACAATTTTATTTCTACACTATATTAAACGTAAAGCTTAAATCAACCAATTTTTTAATATCTATCCACACAATTATATCTTACTTAGAAAGAAAACCCTTTATAATTACTTTAATCCGAAAAAGACGCTGAAAACTGCTTGTCTTGAAGTGAATGGTTAACTTTCTTGACTAGAACTAAAGGCTTTCAGTGGGAAGAAATGCACCTGCAGGATTCATTTTCACAATTTTGCTTGCATTGAAGCGATAAATGGAAGCTATTAGCGTGTTTGAAAGCGCGTGATCAGAAACGGATAGAACAACATTGGCCTATTTTGTATGCATTGAATAAGATAAGATTCATGTAAGAGAATCAGATTGAAATGGCTCTAAAAATGTAGTTCGCTGTATTAATTGTATGGCAAAATGTACTAAAATTATCCGTGAGTTGAAAATACATTAAAACATTCTTATGTTACATTCACTTTCATTTTTATATTAACTGAAAAAAAAAATAAGGAGAAACAAATAATTATTTAAATTTGCAATTAATAGGAAATAATGAAAAGTATTATTAATCAATTATACTTTATATTAAATGTAACAAAATTTATGAAAATGTAAATATATATATATATATATATATATATATATATATATATATATTGTTACAGTTAATTTATTATTAATATTATTTTGTGTATATAAATATAAACATGCAAAGGTTTATAATTGTAAAACAGTATTAAAAAATTAAAGCTTTAATGTTTTAAAAACTAAGCTAAAGATTGGTAAAGATTTAGGATTCGTAATATTTATTTCACTTCTTTTTTACCCGTCAAATTCTAATAGGAAATGGGTGTGGCTTATTTAAAACGCAGATAAAATACTATAAAGAAAATAGAACGTTAAAAAAAAGTGCAGATGTACGGAGGTATAAATATGTTCTTGATTGCTTTTAAATAAAGACTCTTAGGAATGGAAAAATAAATAAATATGCGAGAATGAGAATTTTGAATAAGTGAAATAATATATGAAACAATAAATCTTTGTATGCGTTGAGTAAACTTCATTGTGAAAGGAGAAAGGAAAATAAATAAATAAATAAATGAAGAACTATGAATTGTTTTAGGAAAAAAAAGGAATTCCTACAGTGACTTTACTTGTTCATAGTAGATTTTGCGAAACGGGGGTGAAACTGATATGTTGCAGATAAAATCTGCTACGACATACCAACACAGTGATCCTAATCCAATTCTATTTATTCGAAATCTGTAGAATCCAATACTTTAAATGTATTTTGTTTTCTTCGCTAATGAAAATGTCGTGGTATTTTTTTTTCTCGCGTTAATTTTAGGTTTATTAGGCTAATTTAATTTATTTACCAACTTTATCAGTTTCTGTTATCAAAGTTTCCGTCGTTTTTCTGAAACAAATAAATCGTTAGGTCTTATTATATAATTATTATTATTATTATTAAAATATTTACATTAGTTAAAATTTAAATAATTATATCTATTAATATATTTATAAACATAAACGTTATATATTTATTTTAAATTTAATTATATTTAGTAAAAATCATCACTCCGTATAATTTTGAAATATTGATTAAAGGTGGCCATCTCTCCTCGATTTCATGTGGTCATCTCTCCTGAAATTGAAGGACTGTTTGTCGCCCAATTTAAAGAAGCAATACCATTGGACGTCTTTGTTTTAGGCTTAGAAGGAAATATTAGATTTTATACGCGCCTTAAAACTCCATATAGTAATATACATATATATATATATATGACGTACTTACTGCAAAACATTCAGATACCTAGGTCAAAAAAAAAAAAAAAAAATCAACCACCAAATTAAATAAACATTAAAATTACACTTACTTTTTATAATCGTAAAACACAACTGCACGTCGCAATAAATAAACTCGTTGAATTATTCCATACGAACAAAGTTTATGTTGCAATCTGCGATTAAGTTTTGAAATATTTAGACTGACCAACTCTCCTCTATGGCCATCTATCTTTGAGTTACCATAACAAAACTTCATGCATGTGCTTATTTTTAAATACTTGTGTAGTACATAACTCTTTAATTTCAATGAAAAATAATCGATAGTAAATTGTTTTT
This sequence comes from Maratus speciosus, assembly GCA_963932465.1. NCBI lineage: Eukaryota > Metazoa > Arthropoda > Arachnida > Araneae > Salticidae > Maratus > Maratus speciosus. Next base: position 371,596,079 of record OZ010788.1, on the reverse strand, counting down.
TAATGTGAATTATATTTCTATTTGGATTTTTAAAACTTTTCACAGAAAACATTAACCCTAAAAGATATTTGAATGAACTATATTTATGAGAATTGTAACTCATATTTTCTAACAGAAGGGATTCACATTGTTGATTCATAAATATATTTCGCACACTAAATTTTAAATTAATATACATTGTCGATATTTCATTTTATTTCATAGAAGGTAACACATTAATATATAATATGAATAATACATTTTAGAAAGCTCTTAGTAAAATCTAAACATTTATAGTAAGAGTGTGTGATCTAAATAGCACAGAATGAATTTCTGTATTCATAGCATTTGCGCGTGAGAAAAGAAAAGAAAAAAAAAAAAAAAAAAAAAAAAAAAAAAAAAACGTTTTTTTATTCAATGAAGCTTACTTAGGAAGTCAAATCAAAAATGTAAAGCAAAAGAAATATCTAACGCTTTATTAAATAGAATATCTTGTTCTTACAGGTTTATTTGATCTGTGGATCTTTCTGAATGCCTTTGACTAATGCCAAAGACTTTTGATGGTTCCGCGCTTCAAATATTTTCCCAATCCAAATCCATAAAGTGAGAATCATTTATAAGTGATTGTTATTTATATTTTGTAACTATTATTTCTTTGTACTTCAAATTAAAGGTTTACCATTTTGTAGGATAACTGGAAACACGATTTTCAACACATGGAACAAGTGGGAATAAGATAATGTCAGATTATACATGAAATTGGTACACCAACATTCTATCTTGCTTCCGTATTGCCATGGTCATATTATAATTACGGTATTATGATATTCCTTAATATCTGAATGGTAACATTCAATAGACATTTCCTAGGTTACATATTGATGTCACTCAATTCAATGAAATTTTATTATTGAAAAATAAATTAAAAATAACAAAACTGCACGAGTTAACTGGAGGTATATATTGGAAATATACAAAAGAACTAAACGAATTTGCTTTCAAATTTTGTAAAAAATAACTTTCGAATTTTGTATTAATAGAAAATCATTATTATTCAGAATCTGATAGCCAGAAAACTAATATTAATGTTACCTGCATTTGTTCTCCACCACGGAATTAGGAACCATAGCTTTGGATTTTTCTTATATTCAAAACTTATAATTATCAGCCATAACACACCTATTTAACAGAATGTAGATTTTTAGCCCACCGATCGCTAATTCGTTTCCTCCAAATTCATGAGTTACGTAAACATAAGATATATGCATTATTTCTTCCTTTATGGTTACAAAATCCCCACAGTTAAAAACGACATTCGACTCCATTTCTTCAACTATTAAATATTTTAACTATTAGTCATTTTAATATTCTACTTTTTATCCTTCCCAACGTATCTTGGTAGGTATCATTTGTGTTTTCAGTTGACAATTATTCCTCCTATCCAGTTTTAACTAGCTTTGTCATAGGTCCTCCGACTAGATGAATTCGTCTTGCCTTTCCTCCTCTTACCTCATAGTTATGACTTTTCTTTAACGGCTTTCGCACTTAATATTGTGACGTACTTAATATTTACCACTTTTTTTTTTTTTTTTTTTTTTTTTTTTTTTTTTTTTTTTTTTTACTTTTCGTATTAGCGTTTCCTTCCATAGCTTCTTTGAATATCTTCAATAATCCTTTAATCGAAAGACCATGTCTGGTAGAATTACAAAAATGAGCAAAAATTCCAAATAAAAAAGAATACTAAATTTTTATTTAAAAGGAATTATACAGCAGAAATACGTTTCTTTCTGTTAGTGTTTAGAGTTGCCATACAGTTAATAATTACTTATTAAGAGTACAAAGCCTGAATTTCACTTAATTTTCCTAGGTTATTATCGATAAAATTAGTTTCGATTGTATCAATGTATCAAATGATGATGACGAATTTTGATTGAAACTTTCAGTGAGAAATTATAGACAGTCGGCCAGAGTTTTCGACGAACAGTCTGGACACATTGAGAAAGAAGGAGGAATGTCTCTTTTTAGCTCAGTGGTAGGGGAGCAAAAGAAGGCCCAATTCAGACATAATTAGGGGAAAGCTGGAAATTGTTTTAATCCCTTCAGTTTATGTTTAGAATGAATATGCTACGTTTTCCCCCTCGTACTACGTGAGCGTTAGGAATTATCCATTGATTTATAGTCAAAAAACACGTTTTTTTTTTTTTTTTTTTTTTTTTTTTTTTTTTTTTTTTTTTTTTTTTTTAATACCATAACACTATCTCGAAATCACTAACTTTTTCAAAAACATTGTCAATACAAATGTTATAGAGCTTAACATTCTGAATAAAATGAGTACCTACACTTAATACTTTTGTTGAATATTAAGGTCACAATTCTACTTTAAAGTTTTAGCACCGTGGTCAGAGGGTTGAACTCAGAATTAACTAGGGGGAAGCTGGAAATCGTTTTAATCCCTTCATATTAGGTCTAAAATGAATATTCTATGTTTTACCTATCGTACGGAGTGGGCGTTAGGAAATATGTACACATTTACATTCAAAAAACACGTTTTTCATTGATACTTTTAACAATAACTGAATTTGCGACCTTAATTTTTAGCAAATATATTAATGTGAGTATTAATTTTATTGAAAATTTTAAGCTCTACAACATTTGTATTGGCAATTTTTTGATATAGTTAGCTGTTTTGAGATATTATTAAGGTAATCTGGTCTCTTATATCTTGAAGCTCTTGATTAGTGATTAAGGCAAAATTTTGAAATGGGATTGCGACCTTAATTTGGAACAAAAATATTCATGTCGGAACTCATTGTATTCAGAATTTTATGCTCTACAACATTTGTACGGTCAATGTTTTTGATAGACTTAGCTGTTTTGAGATATTCTTAGGTAACTTGGTCTCTCTGGACTTAATCTGGGGTCTTAGGTAATCTTAGGTAATCTGGTCTCTTATATCTTGAAGCTGTTGATTAGCGATTAAGGCAAAATTTTGAAATTAGAACTGCGACCTTAATTTTGAACAAAAATACTGATGTGGGTGCTCATTTTATTCAGAATTTTAAGCTCTACAACATTTGTTTTGACAACGTTTTTGATAGAATTAACTATTTTGAGATATCGTTTAAAATATTAAGGAAAAACATGTTTTTCGAATGTAAATACGTACATATTTTCTAAGGGTCACTTGGGATTGGGAAAACATAGAATATTCAATTTAGACCTAATCTGAGGGGCTTAAAACGATTTCCAGCTTTCCCCTAATTAATTAAGTTGAACCCTCTGACCACGGTGCTAAAAATTTAAAGTATAATTGTGACTTTAATATTCGACAAAAGTATTAAGTGTAGGTACTCATTTTATTCAGAATTTTAAGCTCTACAACATTTATACCGACAATGTTTTTGAAAAAGTTAGTGATTTCGAGATAGTGTTATATTATTTTTTTAAAAAAAACGTGTTTTTTTTACTATAAATCAATGTATAATTCCTAACGCACACCTAGTACGAGGGGGGAAACGTAGCTTATTCATCCTAGAACTAATCTGAAGGGGTTAAAACAATTTCCAGCTTTCCTCTAATTATTTCCGAATTCAGCTCCCTAACCACTGGGCTATTTATGCATAATGAGATTAATTATTCAAATTAATGTAATACATAAAACGCTCATTAGAAATTGCACATTAATAAGAAATAACATATAATGTAATACATTTTGGAGATTCAAAAAACAATATAAAATTTTCTATTTATTTCTCAGGTTTCATGAACTGAGACATATTGAGACTGTTTTAACAGCACATCGAAAACTGAAGTCTTCACTTTAGAAATGATAAAATTTTATGAAAAGACTACCTGATTATAAAGTCACTTACAACATTTTCAATTCATATCACGTTTTCTTTGTGGTGTGTAGTCCTTTTCCATTGAAAAGAAATAGAGACAAGATAGATTTATAAAACGTGTTTTGTTAGAATGAAAATATCCACTTAGCAAAAGATATATTCTCAAATAAAATTAAATTTCTGTAAAAAAAATTATTTTAATCATTAACGAACGTGAGTGCGGTTTTTAAACGTCTAAATAAATACTTCTTTTTTAAAGTTAGTTGAAAAGAATATGATCAGACTACAAAAGCATGATGAAGGTTCCTAAGATTGGTCTGTTTAATATATAATAAGCCTGTTTAATCTCAAATTAAGCTACAGTAATCACTCACTTACACGTCAATGCAAGCGACTGATTAAAAAGGCCTTTGCTGTGCCTTTGCTGTGATATGTTGCTGAATATTTAAGTTTCTTTTTTAAAAAACAACGTCCATTTGGTTGAACGTCCTCGGCTTTTTATTAAATGATCTCGGCTTTTATTAAACAATTTTGTTATTTAAAGATGAGACACTTAAATACATTAATATTACTAGGTATCTATACATATTTCCTTCATGTTTCAAATGTAAAGCCGGTGTTCCAGTTACCCTATAAATGTTTCAAGAATAGGATAAATGGGACATTTATCAGGGGTAACTGGACTATATGAGATCCAGTTACCCCAGAAGTTATAAATACCTTTTTGAGTTTCTTTTACTACGGGAGATTAATTTCTCCATTGTTTTTTTTTTTTTTTTTTTTTTTTTTTTTTTGCTTGAAATAAAGAAAATTACATTATACATTTTTAAATTTACCGAATAAAATTTTGAACTTTTTTTTCCGATAGAGGGAACCTAACTGAGCACATTTACAAGAATTCAGACATTTAATTCAAATGAATATTAGCCATTTGAAGCTGAATTCCCAGAATCTTCAATGTCCCATTGTCAAATCATGGCCCATTTACCCCACGTAACATTACATTATTGTATTCAGATGGCATTTTTTTACATTTTTGAAACGACTATTTCTCGATTCTCCAATAACCAAAGGAGTAAATAATCCAGAACCATCTCCATTACATTAAAGTAGAACTGTACTCTCTCTTTTCTTTTTTCATTTACAGACATGATATGCTTTACCATAGAAAGATGCAGCTTTATCCGGCATAATTAAATAAAAATCCATTTTCATCGCAATTAAAGATAGCACAAAGTTTATAATTTTTCAATAAGCATTGTAATTCATTTAACCACCATTCAACATCGAATTCTTTAACGCTTTAACTTTCACTACGTATGATGCGCATAGCTAATACATGACTATTTTAACCCTTTAAGTACTGATTTATGAGTACATGGAAATTTTATCTTCTAAAGCATTTTTTGTGAATTTTTAAGACTACATTAGAAGATTTATATAATATTTAATGAATTTTAGAAGGATTTTAAAAGGATTGAAAAATGTTGAAAGGTTAATTACATTTGTATTTATACGGTTTTTGCAATATTTATAATCCCACTCAAATCTTTTATTTTCTAATTTTTTCATAGTATTTTGTAGAATTAGGAAATGTACAGATATAATATTTTTAGAATATAAATATAGAAATATTTCCGAATTGAAAAATCCCCCTCCCTTAACGCGGAGAATGCTGAAAAGAGGCAAAGTCAAAAGAAATCAGCCCTTTAAAGAAGGGACGGTGAGTTAAAAAAGGAGATGCTATTGGAAAAAAAATGGACGGTAAGGATGGAGCGGTAAGTAAAATTACCACATCTTTTAGTAAAATCATGTTAAGACTAAGTGATAGCCACAATGTTCATTAATTTTCAGAAACATTTGTTAACATTGGATTAAATATACATATTTTTTTCTTTAATTTACCTCGAAAAGTGCAGGAATAAACCTTGGGGACGGTGAGACTACTATTAAAGCCACGATGCTTGAAATTGATATTTAAATGCTGTTTAAATTCTACAGTAAATTTCCTGCCAATAATTTTAGACATTATTTCTCTAGCATACTTCTGCATGAGAAAAATCTTGAAACAAATTCTGTGGCTGCATCTGAAATGATTTTCTGTATCATTTTAGAAGAGGGATGGTAAGGAATCTAAAACCCAGGGACAGAGTTTAAAAAGTAATAACAAACCTAAAAATATGTGCAGATTAATTTTTAGATACATATTTATATAAAAAAAATAGTTCCAGTTTCAGAAAAAAATTGCATCGAATTATTTTTATTGAAACAATTTTATCCAGACTGCTCCAAACTTAAAAATCAGCATCAGGGACACGGAACGGTATAGGAGTTTTGCAGGTGTTTGGACCCCCAACATCGTCCAAAACTTATTTATCTCGTTAATATTGAAGTGCAATCATGCAATGGGATGTTTCCTATTATATGAAATAAAAAACCCCACAAAAAATGTATTAAAATAAAAATTATTATTCAGGGACGTGACAGTCAAATGATTGTGAGAATAACCCATATTTCCCCTCCAGAACTCTCGTGAACATCATGACCTAGTGGCATAAGATGACGTTTCCGGTCAGGATTTGCTATGTAATTCTCAATCATTGTGATGTCCCTATACCCCTTAACCACTTGGGGACGAGCGACACGTATACGTGCCGCATGAAGCGCCCAGAATCCTTGTTTTTCCTCACCAGTAAAATTTTACTGTAAAATTTGCCTTATTTAATCAGCGCATTTTCTTGATTCAAGAAGACACAAATTTCTGTTTTTAAAAAACGGTGACAAAAGATTAAAAATTTCGTAAAAGGCTCCCGTCCCGAAGGGGTTAAAGTTTGTCCCAATAATCCTAGGGCACCCTGTATATTTTTTTCTTCCCATGGCACGAAATACATATCTCCTTTCTTATGTTAAAAAGAAATTATAAAGCAAATAGGCAAAAATTTGTATTGTGGAAATACCGTCGATTACATTCAAATTAAACCAAACTCATACGCAATACAAATTATGCAAACAAAGCCCGTTTTCGACCACTTTATTAAAACGTATCATTTATTCGATTTTTTTTTTGAAAATATATGAAATGTATAATGACAGAACACTAAATATCCTGTCTATTACAGAATAAATAGTTGACCTACAAAAATAAATAACATACAATTATACCTGCTAAAACGGAATTTTTTGCCGGCTCTAAGAATTATGTTGTAATATTGTAATATTGTAATGTTGTAATATTGTAATACGTTGTAATACAATAATATGTACGCAGTTCCATATAAATTTTTGTTTGCAGTATCCAAACGCGCAGACTAGTGGGGATTGGACTAATGGTGTACTTAAAAATAAAAATAAAAAACACTTACAGACACAAGAAATAAAATTCTAGCTTACTTTAAATATATATATATATATATATATATATATATATATATATATATATATATATATATCAGCGGCGTGGCGTCCGGTCATCGCTGGATGCGGCGATGACCAAGCAATATTTTAAAACTCTTAATAAGCTTTTAAAACTCTACGATCCAGTTTTAGCAGAACATTTGGAGTTCATGTATAAGTGAAGGTAAGATTTAAAGTTTCTTTTTTGAACATTCAACCATTGAATTTTAGAGTTAATAATTTTTCACCACAAACTTAAATAATTGCGATGACCACCGAAAATTTTCACGCCACGCCACTGATATATATACACATATATATATATATATGTATATATATATATATATATATATATATATATATATATATATATATATATATATATATATATATATATATATATATATATATAACCGTTTAAATAGAAACCACTAACTAGTTTTCACGAGCTTTATAGCAATTTCTTGAATATGAAGACTGGCTTCTGATCACACATGAAAAATTTCTTAATTCTTAAATGCATAGTGTAACTTACAAGTTACATGATCTTCTTTTTTACCATTTGGAGATTTGGTGAACTATTATGTGTTAGTTATGAGTGATAATTTGCATTTAAGTTCGTCGTGAAGTCTGTTTCTTTTCTGATTTGTTATCATGGGGAGTTTACAACATATCCTATTGATACTGCTAGCAACGCACCCAGCTGACGTTTTTTCTCTATCTTTTAAAGATGAAAATTATTAATTCTGCATATGATTAAAAGCATTAAAAATTATTATATGGTTGAGATAGATTTTATTGTGCTGTGTAAACATTTTAAATTAAATATATAGTAATAACTATCATTTTTTAGCTATTTGTATTATGTAAATCAGGAATGACATCGTGACATTTTGTCAAATATAAATATAACTGATTTTTTTCACTAATTTTCTACTTGATAATTAACAGAAATATGTGCCAGTCTGAAATTCACTTCTCTCGCACACATTTTACTACTTCAAAATTCGCTATCGCAATGCCAAAATTAAATGAAAATCTATACCCATCAAAGAACTCTTAAAGTGTAGTTTCATTGAATTGTGTCATTTAAAAAGGACATACAAGCATCGCGTTTTTCAAACAAATCATTGAAATTCGGCGTCCACACTCTTAAATATCTGAAAACAAAATTTCCAACGGAAAGAGCATAATAGTGACACTTCTTAGACAGTATAACAAACTTAATAAGGAGTTATTTATATGAAAGGGTAACATAATATGAAGTATTATTAAATTCGTGCATTAGTTTTTGGCATACAGCTATCGCGAAAATTATGAAAAATGCGAAGTAGCAGTGTCACCTATTATCTGATGTAACCGAAACCCTTATCAGCACCAACGTTTGTCAATGTCTAACAGAATATGAACATTTTGGAAGTACTGTGCATTAGTTCTTGAGATATGACTATTGATAAAACCGTGTAAATCCTGAAATATGTAGCGTGGCAGTGCCACACGTTGGTCAATTTCCACGAAAACCTAAACAGAAACAAATATTGTCAGCGTTTACTGAACCTAAAATTTTATGAAAATTAATGCATTAGTTACTGAAATAGAGCTGTTGGTGAAACCTTGAAAAATACAGCATAGCAGCTCCACCACATGCCTGATTTTACAGAAAAATCTAATAAATAACAACTTATGTGAATGTCTATCTGAGTGTGTAGTTTTATACCCTTGTATTAGTTTTTATTATAGAGTTATTGCGGATATCGCGAAAAATGTATCATTGCAGAGTCATGTGTTAAGCAATTTACTCCAAAAATTAATCAAAACAAATTTATAACGAAGTTTAGGCAAATCAAAAAGTTTATTTAACTCCTTATTAAATTTTTGGATAGAGCGTACACAAAATGTTTCTTACATACTGACATAGAGGCAGACAGACAGACAGAAGCATATACAGACATTTTTTAAAAAGCACCCAACTCGTGTTTTGGTCCTTCTAAAACGTATAAATTCGTCCAGAACTGGAGATCGAAATTTTTCAATAATTCAATACTTTATTTTTGTAAATTTAGAAGAAAGTAAAAATATAAATTTCTGATAGAAAGTAAAATTTCTAAGTAATTGAAAGTTTGATATACAATTGCTATGGCAACTCAAATATAATGAAAGTCAGAAGCATTTCTATAATTAATTACATTTATTTTTTACATTTCAGAAAAATGCCCTCACTTTAATAACTTAGAATTTATTTGCATTACATCTGCTTGTTTATGCAATTTAAGAAAGATAATTCGTTTTCCTTTTATGTCTCTCTGGAGACAATGCTTTTGCATAAAAGGAAATGCCAATCTGAAGAACATAGAAAGGAAATAACTTCAAAATGGAGAAATTTTATAAAGAAAACGATTGAAAGCATTTACATTTTACCTTGGGAAAAAACAACCATAAGCAAAGAAGCTTTTTGAAAGAATTTTTATTTGAAATTGATAGTCATCTTTTGTAACATGAATGTGATAAATTACTTTTCATATCTAATATTAATTTTCTATTCATGTAAATATGATTAAATTGAATTCCTTTGAAATAAATAAGTTTTCGAAAATATTTTTTTTTACAAATATAAGGAATGCAAAATATCCACATATGTATTTTCCGTCAAAAAATGTATTTAAAATACCATTTTAGACAAATAACAACTCAATTAAATATTCAATTTATTAACATTATTAAAAATATCTTTATTTCATCACTATTATCATATCATTCATATATCCTCACTATTATTATTATTCATATCATTCACAGTCCTAGATATTAATGTACTGCTATTTTGTCAATAATTTCTTTCACAATGAATCATAATGTACCTGTATTATTATGTCAGTTCGCTGTCATATTACGATTAAAAGAAGACGATGTAATTAAATCAGCATGTGATAAATCTCAATATTTCGCAAGCAGATCCATAAATTAATTGAATGATAGTGAAAAGAACAGAGTCATAAAGTCCTAAAATACTTCAACTTTTAGCCGAACATGTTTCTATTACCTCTAAATATTTGCTATTTCTCACTATTAGTTTTTAAAAATGCCTAGATATATATATAAGATCTCTATACTATACTAAATCAATCCCGCTAACAAATATCATATTATTACATTTTAGACAATAATGAAATGATGAATCGTTCACTTCACTTCACTTCACAAAAAAAGCATCAGCTAAGAATCACAATTCCATTAAGCACGAGCATATCAGGCAGGGGGTTTCCATCACCATCTCAGAATTTCTTTATTTTTATTTCTTGTGTTGCCTTGCCCAAGGAAAGAACAAATCTCAAACATTTTTGTTATACTCTTTTAGTTTGGCAGTTAGGGGGTGTCAAAGTTCCCTAGACGAGGGGCGTAGAAAAATTTTGTGTCATTTTTGTCACTTTATTCTCTCAACTGTGACTGGCTCTGATGTGCTACAGAGATTTTTTTTTTCTAACTGATACTATACCTTGAACATTAACGTCTCAAATTAAAAATTCATTTGGAGATGGTCAGAGCCTTCAAATAGGGCACCCCCAAATACCCCTAATTTCGTAAAAAATCAGTTTTTAAGAATGCTTTAAATCTTGGCTCTGATGTGATACAGAGAAAATTTTTGCACAATGTAGTTAGACATTGCCATACAAAGTGAATTTAAAGTTAATATTTTTTGAAGGTCCCCAGAGCCATTCGGTATGGGGGCCCAAACATAGACCTGGACGCTAAGTTATGTAATTTCAAAGCATTGGTGTAGACTAGCATGGTGGCTCTGACCTCCTACATGAAAACTTTTTGCATGGAGTTGTAGCATCAACATAGTAGTTTCACATTATGAAAAAAAAAATATTTTGAAGGTACCGCCATTTTCAAGAAATGCCCGTTTAAGTACACAGGTTTTGGTGCGGTAATTATGAGTTAGAAGCTCTTTAAAAATATATATATATAACTATCAAGTATTAGCTTAGTATTAAAAAAGTACTTTTAAATGCTATTTGTTTGAAAATTACAATTTATATTTGAGATATTAATTTTTTTGTAGTTTTAATGCCATTTCTGTAATGCTGGCAACTGATAATATAAGCTCAATATAAGTAACTACATACTGTTTTTCACCAGTCTGTAAAGAAAATTACATTTTTAAAAAAGCTGAAAAATATATAAAATGTAAAAATGTTAAAACATTTTTTTAAAATATCAGAACATACTAAAATACAGATTACCTCTATATGTTGGCAATGAGCATAAAAATCATGTCTTAGGGCTGAAAAAGCACATTCTTCACCATCTTCCTCCTCAGATTTCTCATCTTTATTTTTTTAAGCTTTACAGTGATTAAAGAATGCCACTATTCTTTCCTGAGTCAAGTATTCATCTGGACCAAAAAATTTTCTATTCTGTATGCCCTTTGTTCCGATCAGCTTGTGTACAGAATCTGCTGTTAACGTGCTCCCAGTCTTCTCGCCAATGTCATAGTTTCTTGAAGGAAGGTTATTTTGTTTTTCAGTAAGTCGAATTGGCTTTTTCCTCTTTTTATTGGCCCATCTGTTGCTATAAGTGTTTGTTTTGGAAGAAATCTGCTGCAGCTTGGTTTGTGCTTGCCTTAAAATTTCAACTAGTTTTGAAGCAACAAATGTTGTTTTCAAGCATTTTACATAAGCATGCTTTATTTTATCAAGTCCTGTATTTGGAGTAATTAGTTTATGGGTTCCACTAACAAGATGTCCCTGCAAATCTTGCTCATCATCAAAGACACATGTACAGCTATCTTCAGGACAGAGAAGTTGGACTCGTACTGCTTTTTTTTCTTTTTAGCTTTAGTAGTAATGGGAACAGTGCCTTCTTCAAAATCAGATATTATCACGAGACCAGATCGAAAAGACGGATATTTGTATTGTACTTCATGCTCTTTCCTATTTCATATTACCTCTAAACAGTTATATGGTTTTCATGATATTTAACGCTGTGGATGTTGTTAATCGCTGGTATAGATATACCAGCTAATATCAAATATTATATGCATTCTTTCAGCTTTTTAATAGGAATTAAGTAAATGCAGACAAAATAAGTCACACAAATGTTCTTTAAAATACATTTTTATAGCAGACGAAAATCTTGGCATAGTATGTATTTTAATCATTTTTTTTAGTTATGAGAAAAAGGCAAGAAAAATATATAGTAATCTACTATTTTCTCTTTACTTTCTACAGAAATGGAGTACATCAGTTGCCAGCATTACAGAAATGGCATTCAAAACTACAAAAAAAATTAATATCTCAAAAATAAATTGATGTAATTTTCAAACAAATTGCATTTAAGAGTACAATTTTCTTTACAGACTGGTGAAAAACAGTATGTAGATGCTGATATTGAGCTTATATTATCAGTTGCCAGCATTGCAGAAATGGTATTAAAACTACAAAAAAATTAATATCTTAAATATAAATTGTAATTTTTAAACAAATAGCATTTAAAAGTACTTTTTTAATACTAAGCTAATACTTCATAGTTATATTTTTTTTAAAAACAAAGAGCTTCTAACTCATAATTACCGCACCAAAACCTGTGTACTTAAACGGATTTTTCTTGAAAATGGGGGGACCTTCAAAATATTTTTTTTCATAATGTGAAACTACTATGTTGAGGCTACAATTCCATGCTAAAAGTTTTCATGTAGGAGGTCAGAGCGCGCTACACCAATGCTTTGAAATTACATAACTTAGCGTTCAGGTCCATGTTTGGGCCCCCATACAGAATGGCTCTGGGGATCTTCAAAAAATATTAACCTTAAATTCGCTTCGTATGACAATGTCTAACTACATTGTGCAAAAATTTTCTCTGTATAACATCAGAGCCAAGATTTAAAGCATTCTTAATAACTGATTTTTTACGAAATTATGGGTATTTGGGGTTGCCCTATTTGGGGGCTCTGACAATCTTCAAATGAATTTTCAATTTGAGATGTTAATGTTCAAGGTATGGTATCAGTTAGAAAACAAAAAATCTCTGAAGCACATCAGAGCCAGTCACAGTTGAGCGAATATAGTGGCAAAAATGACTCAAAATGTTTCTACGCTCCTCGTCTAGGGAACTTTGACACCCCCTAACACCAAAACTAAAAGAGATATAACAATAATGTTTGATATTTGTTCTTTCCTTGGGCAAGGCAACACAAGAAATAAAAATAAAGAAATTCTGAGATGGTGATGGAAACTTTTTTTCTTTTTTTGCTTGATTCGCTCATGCAATGACTCTTAATGCATTTGTAATACTTTAATCTGACACATTTTATGCTATTGAACTTATTGAAATAATATATATATATATCATTTGCTCTAACCTAAAATTATTCTTTGACTATTATAACATAAATTGAATATTAAATTAACCTTGTAGTTTGAAAAATATATTTGGATACAGTTAAATAATTTACACGTAACTTAGATAAAATGACAAATGTCAATTACCATGCTTTACACTCGAACTCTTTAACTGTTTAAACATTTATTAGACTGCTTTACAATAAATATGTTAACTACTATGTTGTTATGCTAATATAGTGTAATATACTTGAAAATTTAAAACATTATATTTATAATTGAACTATACGTATAAATTGCAACGGCAAGTAGAAACATTTTTCAGAATATCTTTAAACACCTATATTCAGAAAAAAATGTAATCTGTTGAACCAGCGTTGATCTTAACAACAAAATGAAATTCGTAAATATACATGTCATATGTTCTACAATCTATTTATAAATTTCAATAACTGACAGTAGGTTAGCTTTGGAATAAACAGTTCAAAACGTACTGCTTATGGCAGATGTAAATCGTAACCTAATGATAATGTTAAGATTTCTGAAACAATTTGAAAATAAGTATCGCCAAAAATTTACTCTTGAGATTGTAATGACTGATATTTTTATTATTTTTTTAAAACTTTTACGGTGACACTTTTGACCGACAATGCATACGATTACTGCAAACAAAATAATAGATGATGTTTTTCATTTATAAAGATAATAATATATTTCATATGTTTAACGTAAAGATTTTTAATCTTGAATTTGAAAGCAAAGTTAATCTTTATGTTTCTTTTTGGATATTTATATTATATGTTAAAATGTCTTATTCTCTTAAAATAAAGATAAAAATAATTTTAGAGTTCATTTATTTTTATTTTTATTTTTTTGCGTACGTAAAAAATATAGGGTGATTACGGGAAAGATTGACCACGTTTTTTCTTCTCGCTCTTAAAGCCATTTATATATATATTACTTTTTACAGTATATATGTATAGTGTATGATGTTTTTAAAAAATTCTAATGCAGAAGTACATATAATATATATATTATCATCATATCAATATATTTCTAAAGCAATTTCTATCATATAAGTTTTACATTTTTACCTTGTGGTATACCTCACCCGGAGCAGTTCGGCTGAGAAAGACCATAATGAAATATTGAAATAATCGCACATATATTAAATTTATAAGAGTATATTTTCATTAGAGTAAAATTAAATTAACTTACTTACAATTAAATTACCGAACATTAAGTTTACATGAACTATTATTTGACCTTTTAATACATACCTATTAAAATTAAATTTGTTTCTTCAAAATTTAATATCTTAATAGATTTAAAGATTATTTATGAAAATGTCTTATATAAAATGTGAGTTAAGATTCTTTTACAGTGACTTCTTTGTGGCTATTTAATTTCATCCCACAATTATAGCATGTTACTTGAAACCGTGAACATCCTTCATCAAGGCAACGCAAGCGAGAATGACACTGTATACAATCTACTTTTTGTTTTTTCTCATTATAATTTTCGCCGCCTCCAACACATACATTTTCGTTCCAATCTTCTAAATAGTCATCCTCGTCATCACGTCTTGAATGTTTATGGGCATTCTCACAATCATTTGACTTTCGGGAATAAAAATTTAGTGAAATTAAACTTGCTAAAATAACGTTTTAATCTGATAGACGAATGCCTTAATGATTCAAAAAAAAAAAAAAAAAATAGTCAGCAGATAATTTTTTTTATTATTATTTAACTGAGATTTATGTTAAACTTACGAGTTTAATTTTCCTTACCATTTTACCACAGAAACTTCTTATTTTCTTCTAAATTTTTACGTATAATAAATTGCCATAGTACCCACAGGACATTCAAATAAGAAATAATAACAATGTAGTATTTTTAGTACAAAATTTTGGTATAACATTGTGTCCTAAAGGGGGTTAAAGAAGGAACGGTAAGGTAAAAAAAGGGAACGGTATAGGAAAAAAGGGACAAAATGGGAAAAAAGGGACGGTAAGAATGGAACGGTAAGGAAAATTACCACCTATTTTATGAAAATCATGTTAAGACTAAGGGATATCAGCAATGTTTATTGATTTTTAGAAACAGTTATTTACATTGGATTAAATTAAAAAAATTAATTTTCGTCGAAAAGTGCAGGAATAAACCTTAGGGACGGTAAGACTATCAATAAAGCCACGATAATGAAATTGACATTTAAATGCTGATTTAAATTCTGCAGTAAATTTCCTGTCAAAGAATTTTAGGCTTTCTTTCTCTAGCATACTTCTGCATGAGAAAATACTTGAAAAAAATTCTGTGACTGCATCTGAAGGGAATTTCTGTATAAGTTTATCAAGGGGGACGGTAAGGATAAAAAACCCAAGGACAGAATTAAAAAAATAATATCAACCGTAAAAATGTGTACAGGTTAATTTTTTGCACATATTTATTAACATCATTAATTTTTGCACATATTTTACAATCGTTTCAGTTTCGGAAAAAAAATTACATCGAATTACTTTTATTGAAACAATTTTATACAGACAGCTCCAAACGTAAAAATCGGTATCAGGGACATGGGACGGTGTAGGGATTTTCCTGGTATTTGGACCACCAACATCGTCCAAAACTTATTTATATCGTTAATATTGTTATGAAATCATGCATTGGGATGTTCCCCAGTATATGAAATAATAAAAAAAAGACACACCAAAATGTACTGAAATAAAAATTATTATTCAGGTGCATAAAAGTGAAAACATTGTGAGATTGCCCCTTATATCCATGTCATAGACGCACATTCTCTAATTTCTCGTATAGGTAATGGGCATTTTCCTAAAAGAGAAATATACAATATCTTAGAGTTTTAAATTCAGATCTTATAAAGCTAAATTTGAAATTCAAGATATTCAAGATAGTATGGTCAATCCCTCCAGACAGAAAACCTGGTTCACCCCTCCCATCTACACATGGTCCATCTCTTCCGATTGCCTAGTTGAGAATTATAACCCACGCTGACTCTACATAGTAGATACTGCGTCGCCATTTTAGGTGATTGAGAAGCTTGGATGTTCCCCGAGATTACATCATTAATACTAGATAGATCACACATAAACATAAACCGTTGAATTCATAACTATAGCCATATGAAACAAAATATTTGACTTAACAAAAGCATCAATGATTTTTAGCTGAAAAAGTATTATGTTTTTTGCGAAGCAAAAGGTTGCACGCCATACAACATATCTTTAAGTATCTGACTAAGATATCTGCAGCATCTGTGAGACGCCGCTTTAACTAAATATTTGACTGGTTCATCTCTGCCGTAATTACCCTATAACTATAACGCATATTGAGAAATAAATAACTGAATGTATTTTTACTTTTAACTAGAAAGAAAACATCAAATATGTTTTCAATATACATTTTTCTTCGGATACTTCTAATAATCTATTATTTATTTTTGATTTTAAAAATACATACAGAAAACGTTGTAGATTATTTTTCTTAAATTAAATTCTATACAAAATCATAATTGGGAAACATATGTATTTATTCTGTTTTTTAATGGCACATATTACAAAACTGAAATAATATATTTAATTTTACTGTTTTTCTAATGTTATGGTTTAATACTTATATGATGTATAAGCTTATAATGCTCTCATTCTCCAGTATATGAATTAAATATCTGATAACGTGAATTTGGTAATTTATTTTGTTACCAGATTCAGTAGTATAAGAAATTTCGAATGGATAAATTGTATATTCTAATAAAACACTCATACTACAATATATATTAAAACACACATACACACATAAATTGTTTGTATGTCTGTATAATATTTATATATACCTTTAACTGTTGAATGCAGGCGTTATTTATGTGTGTATGTGTGTTTTAATATATATTGTAGTATGAGTGTTTTATTATAATTATCGTAGATCGGTGTAATAGTAAAATCTATTCATCGTTGTCCGGTCATCCAAGGCTGTCGTATAGATGGCTGGTGACTTCCCCAACATGGTTTATTAGTGAGAAATTGCAGACTCAGGCATCGGCCGGAGTAGCTCAGTGGTTAGAGCAGCAGTCTTGTATACTGTGGTCCCGGGTTCGACTCCTGGCTCTGGCTAATTTTTCACTCCAGTTGGGTTTATTGTATTTATTGTTTGTATGTCTATATAATATTTATATATACCTTTAAATTATATATTCATTCATTTACGTATCACAATTTTTAACACTATTTATCTGTTACATTTTATTCTCGTATTTATTAATCAAAAGTATAAAATAAATTTTTGGAAATTACAGGATATAAAGTATTTTTATATATTATTGTACTTAATGTTTATAATATTTTGTCGTAATGTAGGGAACTATTATAAAACAATATTTTAAGCTTAGAATGTATTGAAAATAAAGCATACTGATTGAGCTTCTCGTAATTTATCACAAACATATGTTTTTGACATGAAAGTTAACTACGTATCATAGCGGAGTAAAGGTTCTTTCCAACGTTTTCAATCTGTTCACTTTAATCTTCCAAATAGAACTTATATACGCTTCAATGGCTTATTTAACTTTTAAAACTTCACAAACACCGGATGTTTCATGACAATGTTTCGATAAGAATAAATGCCCTTATTTACACTCAAAGTTAAATTAAAAATAAATGATGATGGACATTTAAAATAATTGCAGCACTGAAAATGATACTTATGAACCCTATAAGAATTAACAATTTTACACGGTATTAAACAATAAAAAACTTATATTTGTAAAATGAAAGCTTCCTCTTATTATACGTGATATATATTCTACAGAAATAGAGAAATCGATAACTAAATTTCATTGTATCCTAATCCGTTTCAGTAATCAAAATGGCCGAAATTTAAATACTGTAAAATGTATAATAAACCCCATAAAGCGCCATTGTTCCCTTTTCGGAAACATTACTCTAGGGATTTTTTTTTTTCTAAAATGAGTATTTTATACATTGTCAAAAAGTTAATGTTATTTGAATTTTAAATATATGAAATGACTTCTGAATTTTTTTAAAAAGTTTCATTTGTATTTTCCATTTTTTAAAACGTATTTAAAAAGACGGAATTTAGCTTTTTGAAAGCTTTCGCAAGACATTAAAAAACAAGTTAGAAAAATCATGCGTCAAACATAGATTATGAAACACTTTCCAACACATTCACGATAATGTAACAAAACTGCACCGTTTAAAAAATTAAAATATTACGTTTTAATTCAACCATATGGAAATGCATAATACATTTCAAAACCCAATTTCAGCTGTTCTTGTCCACAACCGGAAAATTATGTGAATTTTTTCAGCAGCCCTGTATATGATATATATATATTTGAATCTATTAACTACATGCATGCCAAAATTTACTTCACTTAAGAGATGCATATACTTCATTTGAAAATTTACCTTCAGCAATTTCCTCTAATAAGGAGAACGGTACGTGAATAGTTTTGTGCAGCCCTGTATTTGAGGTATAATTTATATATAACGAGTAAGATGCAAAAAAGTAATTCAATTTACAAGCGCATACCAAATTTTAAACCGTACACTCCAGCAATTATTACTCAAAGACAGTACTGTACTGTAACCGATTTCTTTTCTGAGTCCCGGTAAATGACTAAAATATGCTATGAATGCCCTGTTCTAACATGATCGTAGTGAAATTCAGTGATTTATATCAGTTTGAATATATTTGAAATAGAGTAATGTCATTAAAATTCTCTGCAAACGATTTTTCCCAATATACATAATGTAATGGAATACTTTTGAGTGTCCCTATAAATGAACGATTAATCCTACATACTTCATATACAATAACAAACATACTTTGGTGACCCTAAATAACCTTTATCAATTTCATGAAAATCCCACTATATTCACGGGAGTTACAGCGTGGACAGGCGGCCAGACGGACTGACGGGCAGAAAGACTGACGGCCCGACAAACCAAATGCATAAACACTTTTAAAGGTTATTGGAAAGTGTTAAAAATGCATTTCGAGTAATCATTACTAATATACAGTAATTCGGACATAATATAGTATCTGAAATCTTTTCAAATACACCGCAAACAATTCTCCTTATACCATTATGAACGGAATTCCTTTGTGTGGCCCTGTAAATAAACAATAGCAATTCTTTGCACCGCATATTCAAAAGAATGCATATTTTAGTAGACTTCATAAGTGAATTTCAATTTTACTATGTTTGAAATAGTGTAACACCATTAAAATCTCATTTGAAACGATTTTTTCCCATTGGCCGTAATGCAACGGAAAACTTTTGACTGTCCCTGTAAATGAGATAAACATGCTACAAACGTCATTTGAAATAAGGAACGTGCTATGGTAGAGGTCACTAACACCCAAAAATTTCAGACCGATCGCAGCATATTTACGAGAGTTAGAGCGCCAACAGACGGACAGACGGACAGACAAACCGAAGTCATAAACACTTTTCAACTTTGTTAGAAAGTATAACGATTATCTCGTTATATATGTTTACATTCCATCCCCCCCCCAGACAGTTTCAATTAAAAATTCTGTTTAATAACTTATTTATTTTGTGCACTATAGTCAAACAGTGCAGCCCCTAAATTAAATTCAACATTTAAAAACTAAATCGATTGTATTAACAGCCCTACACATTTAAATTAAATTATTCTAAGTACTCATCTCTTTAATAAAATCAGTGAATCACTCTCCATTTTCACTTTCTGATTCTTTCACACATACGCTTTAACCTTGTACAAAATTCGTTACGGCTGACTGTTAGTTTCAAAAGCATTTTAACTTCGGTCATTTCCTTATTTGGGCATGAATATAACTCATCATTTAAAATCACTTTACATGCAATCTACTTATTAGAATTATCTTCGCTTCACACCCCAGATGTATGGCAATTCTGCATTTTTGTGGTAAAGCGGTTCATCTTTGATCTAACATCTGGTCTAGAAAAATACAGTCTCATGCTTTTTAGCCTAACGAATTCGGTCTGTTACTATGCCCTTTCCAGATAACACTTTTTATTTTTTTAAATTTAACCGCAGCTGTATCAATGTATAGATGAGTCTCCGTCTATCATGACTCAGGAATGTATGCAGCCCACAATCTGCCCCCCCCTACACAATTAATATGGTAGAAGCCTACCGTACATTTTTTTGGCGAACATACCAGCCAATGTTTCTCTTAGCCCCTGTGCATGGCGCAAAAATACTTTTAGATTGGCGATTTTGTAGTCCGCCAAGCAAGAAAGTTGTAACTGTATATTCACATTCCTGCTTTATCTCTAGCCTCGTGATGATGTCTTAGAAGAGGCTCCTCATTGCTTCCCCCCTGTACCTCTCCCTTCGACTTTCATCATGTAATAAACAAAGTCTTCGTTTACCCGAATTTGGAGTTTTTTTTAATAGGACCTGGTGTTTATTTCATCTCTTGACAACGCAAACGGCCATCTCTTTACTAGCAAAAAAGTCTTCATATAAATTGGTCTCCGTGACCAGTTTTTTTTCTCCATTAACAAAAAAAAATGTAAGGGAGAGGTACTTGCTTCCAACCTTTTTTTCTGCATGGACTTCTTGCAGCGATGGATTCCTCCCGGCTGTCGCACCGCTCTGTTGCAATGAGCGTCGAGGATCTCGCCCCCTCACCTATCCAAACAACGAAGCGCTGATTTTCTTCGCTTGCCCGCTACGTGGATTTCATCATGGAGTGAACTTTTCGCCCCGGACCACTGCTCTTCCCCGATGAAGTATCTGTGCGTGCCTGCTCGTCTGCTTTTCCCCTTTGCCAACCCCCGGAGTTGTGGAATCAGCTGCACGCTCCCCGTCGCCTAAGAAATCTGCCTGCCTTACATCCTCCCGTGCCGAAGAATTCTGCCCGCGTGCAAACTTATCTCTCGGACCATTCCCCCGGCCCATCATCGCATCATATTTGTGAAAGTTTTCGTGTGAAAGAGTCTACTAAAATTAGAAATCAACGGCAAATGTTTCCGTATAATAGCAATATTGGTGATATCACAACTTCAACAAGTTCCGCGTTGAGAAACCTTTCCAGTCTGTGTGAAAAATGATACAAATTTCGTGCCAATTCATCAGTTAAGTGCAGTGAAACACGGATTTCAAAGCAAAACAAAACAAAAAAAAAACCCTGAAAATACATGTGTTCGTTGAAAAGAATGTCCGAGCGAGTCGGCGATTGAATAATGACTCTCGCTCATATTTCTATTTACGCAGCCAGCCTTCTCAATATTCTGAAAAGTGTCTTTGGTTAGCTTTTTACCATACGACACCACTGTTTGTGAAAGAAATGCTTCAGAGTGTTTTTTTTTTCGTGATCACTCTTGATCAAAATATCCACCCCAATTTGTCCTGCGATCTGCTCAAGTGTGCCATGTGTGTTGTGTTTCAACTTCTCTGATGCTACAGTCAAAATACGCTTGTCTGTGAATATGCTAGTGTGCGCGTTTGTTGAGTCATTCTAATTAAAGGAGTCAATCAAAAAATCATTCAAATGACTCCTGAAGTTGTGCTCCATAAATTCTCCGTTGTACACAAATAAAAAAAAAAAGGAAATCGTCGAGAGTCAGATATATATGCTCTAATGAAAACAAAAGTTCTCAATAAAAAAAAATGAAAGAGCATTAGTAAAAAAAAAGAAAAAAAAGTTTCAATAGTGCTAGATTTACTTAAAATGGCACATTTTTAGAGTACGAAAGCATATTCTCATTCCTCCCATTTATTTGCTTTCCTTTCGACTAATTTTCTTTTCAGTTAATTCTGGAAACGTTGTTTTAAAATTTTCAAAGTTGTTTCATCCCATTTTTATGCTTTCTTACTCCATAAGTACTCACAAGTACTTCTTAATTGATTTTATTAATATTATTGTGTTTTTGTACAGGATACGAAAACACAGTGATATTGCTATTTTTGATATTTTGTGTTGTCTATTATAATATTTATAAATATAATATAAGTAGTTTTTTTCCCATTGCATTGAATGTTCCAATATCTTTTGTTATTATGATATACATTCACCTTTGCTTAACTTTTAATGCATATTAAAATATATTAATTTTTTTTTCTCTCTCAAAAAGAGTTAACAAAGATTATATTTTGTCTCATATATTTTTTCTAGTTCGCCTTTCGGCTTGAAAATATTTTAATTTGAGGAATTTTTTTTTAATTTCTGTCCTTTTAGAGAAACAAGGACAGATAGCAAGTTTTTTTTTCTCTCTTAAAAAGGATAAAATAAGTTTTTATTTCAGTTGCTTGCTCCTACCAGTTTTATTTTGAAAGACTTACATGTTTCATTCATTTAAAGAAAAAATAAAAATAAAATAGGAGCTATTGCGAAATATTTTTCTGTTTCTCTTTCTGTTGCTTAAAATAAGCAACGGTATTATTTTTACTTTGGGAAACACAATTTTGTCCCTGGATAAGTTTTCTTTTTCTCTATTTTTTTTATATAAGGTTTAAAAAAAAATAAGACCTTTTGTTTATTTTTAAGTTGTGTATTAGTTTTTTTTAATGTGATTATTTATGTGATTATTTTATTTCATTATTTTAGTTGCTTTGCATTTTTATCTGTTTATGTGTGTTATATTTATATATGTATGCAGAATTTCAGTAACAATTTTTGATTAGAGAATTTATGTTAGGTAAACCATTGACCATGTCCGCTAAGCAAGTTCAAATCAACATTAACCAATTTGATGGAGATCCGGATTTGCTTAAATTCTTTTTTAACCAAATTAGGTCGGTTGCTGAAATTAACAAATACAGCCCTAAGACTACCATTGCTGTACTTGTAGGGAAGTTAATTAGTCCCGCTCAAAAAGTTTATGCTCAGAATCCGGAAATTAAAAAAATCAACGATCTATATACGCTTGAAAAAGAATTTGCCGCATTTTTCTCACCCCCAAGCAAGTGCGTGGCTGGCGTTGAACTTTCGAGCCACCCTCTTCTGCCAGCGGAGTCAATTAAAAATTTGGCTCACAGGTTAAACATGTTAGCCGCAACTGTCTATTCAGATATTAAAGACGAAAATACCCGTAACACGATTAAACTTATGAAATTTATCGAAGCTGTGCCAGCTAACATACGAATAAAGTTACAAGAAGAAGGCGTCAATGAATATCGTGCTGCTGTTGAAAGAGCACAGACATTACACGAAATTCTGCATAACGAAAAGATTCTACATTCCTTACCCCCTGTCAATAAATCTCAAAATAACATTGAAGACCAATTGAAAGAACTCTCGGAAAAAAATTAATGCGCTAACACTTGCACCGCCTGGACCCAAAACTGAAACTAAAAAAAATGATATGCAAGGTAGCCCAAAGTATAACGCAAATGCGATGCGCCATAGAAAAAATTTCAAAACGCGAAATTTCCCAAAACGTTTTTCCCCTCACAAATTTACACAAAGAAAAGTTGTGACTTGTCAACTCTGTTTCCGCAATGGCCACCAGGCACATCAGTGTTTTAAATGGAAAAGAGTTAATACACGAAAAGGGAAAATTTTAACAGACGCAACAATTACCAGGTTCAGGAAAACTTGAACAGAGACACAATTTTTATGCTGATGATTTTGTGTCTCAACCATGTGACTTAACATCAGCAACATTTCCTATTGACCCTACATTACCAAAGATCTCTAAAGAAAGGTTAGTCAATTCAACCGGGTCACAAACTTCAGATCACATTAAAATCACAAGAAACATCACTACTCAAACAGAAAATGAAGGCGATAACAATGTTCACATCATTTGTAGTGTTAATACGCATTCTCCATCACTCCCTCTTGTAAAGGCCACTATTGCAAACCATAAAATCACCCTATTGGCTGACTCTGGAAGTAGCATTTCGTTACTTTCACAAAATTTATTTAATGAACTTAAACCTGTATTAAAATACAAGAGACTGTCAACAGCCATAAATATTAAAACCGTCAATTCGGATGTTTCTTTTTCTTCATGTATTAGAGCATCCATTAAGTTAGAAAAAAAATCCTTCTCGCACCACTTTTATATAGTGGATATTCCTGAATCCTCCAGTTTTGAAGGCATTCTTGGTTTTGATTTCATTAGTAAATTTAACATTATCATTGATACTTTCAATAAATGCATTCACATTAACAACAACTTGACTATTCCACTAGAAACATCACACACTAAGTCTAAAGTCAGTGAAAGTAACCAATGTAACACCTTATGTGATGTAGTGACAAATCAAAAAGTTTTCTTAACCCGTAAAATCATTCTAGAACCCCAAGAGCAAACATGGTGCTCAGTTTACACAAACAATAATATCAAACATGACATAAACTATCTATTTGAATATTTGGCAGATAAAAAAGAATTAGTAGGTCATGGTGCCATTATTCAAATGGGTAAGAAATCTAAACGCAAAAAGAAGCCTGTACAATTAAATCATTTCTTTTCTATTTCACTTAAAAATAATTCTGACACTACCATTTATCTCCCTAAGCACACAAAAATTGGACATTTATCTGAAGTTGAGGAAATTCTTGACTACACCTCGGATAATTTGGACAAGCATCATAACTCAGAACAACACTTCCTAAATTTTATTCAGGCATCTAATGAAACATTAAAAAATAGGAAAGAGGATTTGGCAGCTACCGATTTTGATCTTACACATTTAAGTTCTAATGAAGCAAATACAATGACTAAATTATTACTTAATTACTACCCGGCCTTTTCAAAATCATTAAATACACTTGGTCATACTGATAAGATTGTACCTGAGTTGAAATTTATTAATGATTACCCTATAAAAACTCTTCCATTCCCCCTTCCTCAATCTTTGCAAAAAGGTACTCTGGAACAAATTAAAGATCTTGATGCCAAAATTATTGAACGCCACTGTTCTTAATGGGCTTGCCCCATGCTTTTAGTCAAAAAGAAACCAGACGGAACTGGTAAACAAAGGTTTCGTCTCGCCTTAGATCTTCGAATGGTAAATACTGCGATTCAAGGATCATCTTACCCTCTACCTAAAATTCAAACCATCATTTCAAATCTTTCTCAGTATCGATATTTTTCTTCTCTTGACTTTCATCAGTCATATCATCAAATTGATTTGCCAGAAAAATTCCAAAATCAGTTGACATTTACTACTATGTTTGGTTCTTTTAGATACAAGAGATTAGTGTTCGGATTAAAAAACAGTGCTTCTATTTTCCAAGCTTTAATGGACTCTTTGCTTGATGAGTTACAATTAGATGGTGTATATACATATCAGGATGATTTCATTGTAGGTGCAACCTCTTTTGATGGAATGTGTAATAAATTTAAAAAAATTCTCTCTATCTTAACCAAATATAACTTGAACCTGTCTCCTAGCAAGTGTACTTTTCATAAATCTAGTATTGACTATTTGGGATTTCATGTTGAAAATCAGTCTGTTTCCCCAATTCAGTCAAATATCATAAAAATAACATCTTTTCCCACACCTACAACTAAACGTCAACTAAAAAGACTCATTGGTGTCATCACATTTTATAAGAGTCTAGTTCCATCCTTTTCTGAGTTAGTACAGCCACTGATAAACCTAACTACTCCAAAAGTTAAATTTAAATGGACAGTTAAACATCAAGAAATCATGGACACAATACAGAAAATTTTCTTTAATTCTCCCATGGTTAGATTACCTGATTGGAACAAGACATTTTATTTAAATACAGATGCGTCAAATGTTGCTATTTCTGGTGTTTTATTACAAGAGCATGATCAACAACTTTTACCAGTAGCATATTTTTCTAAATCTCTTAAGCCATCAGAAAAAAAAATACCCTGCACTTAAATTAGAACTCATGGCAATTTATAAATCTGTTACCGCTTTCAAATATTATTTATATAACAGACAATTTGTAATTCTTTCTGACAGTAAACCCTTAGAAAAATATAACAAGATTACTAATCCAGCTGATATTATCTCTCGTTGGCTCATGGAGCTTTCAGAGTACTCATACTCTTTTAAACATATCCCTGGTAAGAAAAATGTTCTTGCTGACTATTTATCTCGCTGTACTTTTGAAAACAATCAACAAACTCTGGATACTAACCCTGAACTTATCCATGACCCTCAACCATTACCTATTGTTGACTATGATACACCAGACAGTAATAATTCATGTTCAAGTGCCACTAAGAAATCTGTAAACTATCTTGTATCTGGTAAACAAACAAATCCAGATCCTTTATTGGAAATTTCAAATGAAACTTTCTGCACTGAACAAAAAAATGACGCCACCTTGTCCACTGTTTACAAGGATATTCTAAAGAAAGGACCTTCTCAAAAATATCCCAATTACTTCATACACCCTGATTCGAAAGTTTTAATGTTAAAAAAAGAAAACAATCTTAACAACACTTTTTCATATCACATTGTTGTTCCTAACTCTCTTAAAAGCAAAGTTTTAACAATCTCTCATTTATCTCACTTTGGTTTTAATAAATCCTATGAGTTCATATCATCAAGATACTTTTGGAAAGGCATGTATGTTGACACCTTAAACTTTGTAGCTTCATGTGTCAAATGTCTTCAATGTAAACATCATCAAACCCATCCTGCACCCTTACAACCCACCTACATGCCCAGATATCCTGGCCATACCATTAGTACAGATCTCGTTGGACCTTTTTCTAATGGTAAACATATTTTAACTATTACAGATCACTTTTCAAGACATGTTGAACTTTTTCCACTTAATGATACATCTGCAGCTAAAGTCGTTAAATGTTTATTCTCTTATATAACCACCTTTGGGAGACCTTCTGTTGTCTTATCAGACTTAGGACCCCAATATACATCTCAAATATATAACATTTTTAATGATACTCTAGGTATTAAGGTACTTCACAGCTCTGGTTCGAGGCCACAAAGCAATGCTCTTTCGGAGAGAATAAATAAATCTATCAAATACTCTGTTAATATACATTTGCAAGAAGGTCACTCATTTTAAAATGCAATATTTATACACAAGTCACTCTATAATGGTTCAAAACATTCAACTACATTATTCACTCCTAATCTTCTGCACTTTGGACGTGAACTTTCATTAATGTTTGACACTTTTGATCAGAATAGCAATCAATCTTTTCTAGATAAACATACTGAAATACATAAGCTACTTGAAGATTTACACAAAATATATGACAAGGCGTACAATAACATTAAAACAGCACAGAATAAAAGATATAAACATTACGGTCAGAAAGCTAAATTAAGAACCATTTGTCTCAAAGATATTGTGTACTTAAAATCTGTTGATAAATTCAAACCTAAATACACTGGACCATATATTGTAACTTTCAAACATTCACCTGTGTCATTCTCGATCAAGAGGTTGTATGCTGATGATAATACAGCATTTCGGGTGCACATTGATAGGTTACTTCTAGCACCACCTCGATATGGACATTTATTCGATGCTACAAGTCACTTAAACAATCACAAATTCCCTAATGTTTATCAACCACATACATATAATTTAAGAAACAGAAAATAATATACTTTTGTTTACATTTTTTTGTCTTATGACATGTATTGTGAAACTAGGTGTACAACCAGAGGCCTAGGTTGTATGTATGTTGCTTACAACAGATCTTTGACAACATTATGGCTGGTCCATGACTGTTTTCTTCGAAGATCTCTTGTGAACAATATTTTGAATCACTTTACACTCTTTTCTTTTTACTGTACACTTTTATGTTACTTACATACACTTAACTATTATTTACAGTTTAACATTTATTTTACATTTCATTCTTTTACGAGTACATTTCAGTTAAAAGTAATGACTAACACATTTAATAATTGCAGTTTTCTTTAAAAAAAATGTTTTTTCACATGTAATTTGATATCATTTTCTGTAATTCAACCAGTTAGTTACCTTCTAATTATACGACTTGTGCATTATTTAACCTGATTATGACTTTTCATTTTTTTTATGTCTCTCTTCACTCTAGGATTGTCTACCCCCTTTTTGATTTGATATATATGTGACATATATCTATTTTTTTATTTTTAATTCTCCCTTTCGAATGTTTTGTTCCCGTTCAAAATTATTGCCCTTA
Source organism: Maratus speciosus (assembly GCA_963932465.1). Lineage (NCBI taxonomy): Eukaryota > Metazoa > Arthropoda > Arachnida > Araneae > Salticidae > Maratus > Maratus speciosus. The sequence continues at coordinate 371,567,382 of OZ010788.1, read as the reverse complement.
GGGTCCAAAACTTCATTGTGTTGAGAGACAACCCCTTGGAATTGGTGTTCCAATTCACAAAAAATCAATTTTTGCTTGTAAACCGACGTGTGCTTCTTTAGAGGGCCGCTAGTGTCTTCGGAGGAGCAGGGACTCATATAAGCGGGCGCTGTATGAGTCTCAAAACTCCCTCCTCACATAAGGCTGAAGCCCTAAGCTGACGCCATAATACTTGTGGTCTACACAAGATTCAGGGTGACACCTTTTTCATGGGCGGGCTTCAGGCACCTCTTTTTTTGTCATCCTATGCTGCATGCATGAACATTACATTTTTTAAAAATCATGTCCAATTTCTTTTAAATCATATTACAATTGATTATTAGTTTATAATTACACATTTCACTTATTATTACTTACTCTTTACTTCTAGTGTTGCATTTGTGTTTATATATATATATTTTTATTGTTAGTACCTGTATTTTTCATAAAATGATCCGAATCAGGATCAATATTTTGATGGTGTGCAGCCAATGGTTTAGTTAAATGCTGCTTAATTACTTGCTGTCAGAGTCGACTCGGATAAAAAAAAATATATACCATGGTATGCAATTTTGAAGAAAATTTTACTGAAGGTGAAGATCCATAAACTTAATTTACAAAATATTAATTCATAAAATCTCTTAGGACTGTTGAACTATTGATGAAAGAGATTTTTTTTGTTTTCATGACAGCAACTTGTTTTTTTAAAAAAAAACTTTTATGTTTTGAAGATATATTTATATGTGTAACTATTTTTCTTGCTGTTTTGCCCATGCACACGGGTCAACAAAGTTTTTTTTTTTTTTGCGGTGTCCCAGGTGATATATATAACGATTATCTCGTTATATATGTTTACATTCCATCCCCCCCCCAGACAGTTTCAATTAAAAATTCTGTTTAATAACTTATTTATTTTGTGCACTATAGTCAAACAGTGCAGCCCCTAAATTAAATTCAACATTTAAAAACTAAATCGATTGTATTAACAGCCCTTCACATTTAAATTAAATTATTCTAAGTACTCATCTCTTTAATAAAATCAGTGAATCACTCTCCATTTTCACTTTCTGATTCTTTCACACATACGCTTTAACCTTGTACAAAATTCGTTACGGCTGACTGTTAGTTTCAAAAGCATTTTAACTTCGGTCATTTCCTGAATGAATATAACTCATCATTTAAAATCACTTTACATGCAATCTACTTATTAGAATTATCTTCGCTTCACACCCCAGATGTATGGCAATTCTGCATTTTTGTGGTAAAGCGGTTCATCTTTGATCTAACATCTGGTCTAAAAAAATACAGTCTCATGCTTTTTAGCCTAACGAATTCGGTCTGTTACTATGCCCTTTCCAGATAACACTTTTTATTTTTTTACATTTAACCGCAGCTGTATCAATGTACAGATGAGTCTCCGTCTATCATGACTCAGGAATGCATGCAGCCCACAATCTGCCCCCCCCTACACAATTAATATGGTAGAAGCCTACCGTACATTTTTTGGCGAACATACCAGCCAATGTTTCTCTTAGCCCCTGTGCATGGCGCAAAAATACTTTTAGATTGGCGATTTTGTAGTCCGCCAAGCAAGAAAGTTGTAACTGTATATTCACATTCCTGCTTTATCTCTAGCCTCGTGATGATGTCTTAGAAGAGGCTCCTCATTGCTTCCCCCCTGTACCTCTCCCTTCGACTTTCATCATGTAATAAACAAAGTCTTCGTTTACCCGAATTTGGAGTTTTTTTTAATAGGACCTGGTGTTTATTTCATCTCTTGACAACGCAAACGGCCATCTCTTTACTAGCAAAAAAAGTCTTCATAGAAAGTGTTAAAAAAAGACTTACTAATGGAAATTATATTTTTTATTTAAAATATGTTTATAAGAATCTATTGCCTAATACTACATAAATCCGTAGTTAATAAGTATAATAGATTGATCACAATTCATGAAAGAATGAATTTCTGAACAATGACACTTTCGTTAGTTTTCAACAGTGTTGCCAGATTGTGGACTTTTTTTTCCCCCAGATTGTTGATTGTCACCTTTTTATAAAAGTAGAAATATTCGGCCTATTTTAAAATAGATTAAAAATTCCTAAAAATAAGGCAGTTTGTACTATTTTATAAAAAGTGGTGACATTCAAATAATCTGAATTTAAAAAGTCCCCAATCTGGTAATACTGGTTTTCAAGGCCAGACGGAACGCTCCAAATTAGAAAGACCCAGTAGGGTGTTTTTTTTATCCGGGCGAAAACAGTTTGTATAGAAAATTTGGAAATTCTTTTTTTTTTCATCCCTAGGAAGCTTTTCTTGAAATTGTTACTCTTAAAATCTGTTTCTTACTTTATTAAACATCTTTTTTTCGCTAAAATGTATACTTTTAGCAGGCTTTTCTATTTTTTCTTATAATATATTTCGATTTTAAGGAAAAGAAGCCTGTGGAATTTTTAACTGTATCTCAAGCTTTTAATTATTTTGATCAATTAGATTAAGATGATTATTCGTTTGATCTGGAAATCTTTTTTTTTTCACCTGATCGCGGAATAGTAACATATGAAGAAGTTGTAGTAGAAAACAATTTTTGCGACGGTTCATTCTTTGACATATCTAGTGAGGTTGAGGTTTCCGTAAATTCAAAATCAAAAATAAACGAATACGTATGTGATTTACTTTAAAAAAAAAAAACCCTCAGACATGGTTTTATAGATGAAAGTTCGAACAAATCGTCAAATTGGGATATTGAAGATAAAGTAGAAAAAAATAATTGTCTGAGCGAAGCGAAGGCTAATACTCAGCGAAATATTACTGCCCGGACACATTACTACTACGATGGATATTAACGCCATGTCCTACTTAAAAAAAAGCCTAATAAAAACCTTTCGTCAAGCATAACTCAAAAAATATTTGTCGGATTTCTTTTCTGATTGCACCAGAAGGTACCTATGAGGGCCACCTACTGAATGCACCTACTATGAAAAATATGTTCCAAACTGTTTAAAAATTATATGAAAAAAACTGATAAAAAAGCACAAGATATCTGCATACGTCACAGAATTTTGGTGTGCGTCACTTTCACCGGTGGATGTTTTCGTAGGCATCTGGTTTGAACACATGGAGCAAATAAAAAAAAATATGCACGCAGTAATATTGAATAGATCAGTTTCAACCACGTAATCACAAACCTTACAACAACCCGTGGCAACCAGTTTTGGTGGGCAAACAATTAATAATACAGTACGGGCTAAATCCGGCTAAAAACTTAGGTTAAAAGATAGTTGTCAGTCTATCGACTGGAAATTAACAGATTTTTTTAATACGCGTATAACGAAATTTAGAAACGATTGTGGATGATTAAAACAAATGACATGAGTGTTTATTGCTCCGGGAGGTTATCTTTCTCGGGATGTCTGTCTGTCTATCATACAGCATTCAATTTTCTTGTAAAGGATGATATTATTATGCAGTAAAATCTCCATAACGGACGCACCCGATAAGTGGACACCTCTATTTAGCGGGCATTATTTTCGATTACCAACCCTTAAATAACTGTACATTTTTTAATCTCAGTAGCCGACACCTCCAAATAGAGGACAAATTCTGCCCTCCCGAGGTGTTCGCTATTCAGAGGTTTTACTGGTAAAACCTCCATAACGGACACACCCGATTAGCGGATACCTCTATTTAGCGGACATTTTTTTCGATTACCAATACTTAAATAACTGTACATGTTTTACTCTCAGTAGCGGACACCTCCAAATAGAGGACAAATTCTGCATTCTCGAGGTGTCCGCTATTCAGAGGTTTTACTGTATGTATATATTATTGATAGTTATTTTACAGGACTGCACAAAAGAATAAGAATATATGAAACGAATATAAACTAAATTCGGGATTGGTAGATCGCTGATGGTAACGTAATTTTAGGATGTTGTTACAGTCATCCGCAGCATGTTTTCAGAGTTTCGTTCATCTAACGAAACATTACCTGTCTCACTCCTTTGTCTGTCCGTCTGTCACAGAGCCCGTTCTCAGAAACTATATATGTCGGAGACTTGAAAATTTGCATACTTATAGCTGAACACCACACATCAAACGGCAAATAATAAAATTTTGAAAAAGTCTAATATTTAACCCTCTGGGCTCTATCTTGTGTATTTTAAGCAATTTTTCTAACTCAGACCCTAATTAAGTTGGAGACATGAAATTTTGCATATTTATAGCTGAACACCTCACATCAAATCACAAATAATAAAATTTTGTAAAAAGGTTTAATATTTAACCCTCTGGGTTCTAACTTGTGTATTTTAAACAATTATTCTAACTCAGCCCCTAATTAAGTTCGAGACATAAAATTTTGCATACTTATAGCTGAACACTTAACATCAAACGGCAAATAATAAAATTTTGAAAAAGGTCTAATATTTAACCCTCTGGGCTCTAACTTATGTATTTTAAGAAATTTTTCTAACTCATCCCCTAATTAAGTTTGAGACTTGAAAGTTTGCATACTTATAGCTGAACACTTGCGATAACACGATAAATCATAAAATTTTGAAAAAGTCATATTTAACCCTCTAGTCTCTAACTTCTGTATTTTAAGCAATTTTTCTAAATCAGCCCCTAATTAAGTTGGAGACATGAAATTTTGCATACTTATAGCTGAACACCTCACATCAAACGACAAATAATAAATTTTGAAAATGTCTATTATTTAACCCCCTGGGCTCTAACTTGTGTAATTTAAGCAATTTTTCTAACTCAGTCCCTAAATAAGTTGGAGACATGAAAGTTTGCATACATATAGCTGAACACTTGCGATAACACGATAAATCATATAATTTTGAAAAAGTCATATTTCACCCTCCGGTCTCTAACTTCTGTATTTTAAGCAATTTTTCTAAATCAGCCCCTAATTAAGTTGGAGACATGAAATTTTGCATACTTATATCTGAGCACCTTACATCAAACGAAAAATAATAAAATTTTGAAAAAGTCTAATATTTAACCCTCTGGGCTCTAACTTGCGCATTTTAAGCAATTTTTCTAACTCAGCCCCTAATTAAGTTGGACACATGAAATTTTGCATACTTATAGCTGAACACCTCACATCAAACGGCAAATAATAAAATTTTTAAAAAGGTCTAATATTTAACCCTCTGGGCTCTAATTTGCGTATTTTAAGCAATTTTTCTAACTCAGACCCTAATTAATATGGAGACGTGAAATTTTGCATACATATAGCTGAACACCTCACATCAAACAACAAATAATAAAATTTTGAAAAAGTCTAATATTTAACCTCTAATATTTTGTCTAGCGCAATTTTTAAATTTAAACTGTTTTGCAGAATTATTTTTTGTTCATTTTGATAATAAGTGTAATGTGACGTAATTTCTTCTATTTAAGACTTCTAACACATGTTAATGAATTTATTTTACAATATACTTTCTCTTTTAAAATTAACATGTAAATATAGTTTTTATGGCGTAATTTCCAATAAGTGGCTGCTTTTTATACCTAATTATTTAATTCTAATTTGAAGGGTTTTTTCTGTTTATAATAGTAACGTGTAAATAATTTTTTTTTTTATTTGATGCAAACATTATTGTTTGCGCTGTTTATACAGTTGGCAACAGTTTAAATTAATACCATTTTCTAAAATATGTAAAAAAATATTTGTCGAAATGCTGAATATTTGAATTTAAAATAGAAATAAAACCTCAAAAAATGAGTCAAAATAAAAAAAAAAAATTAATGGAATCTGCACACCGGGATCTTCTATTGAGTAAAATGATATAAAAAGGATTAAATTCCCATGTATAGTTTTTGCTCCTATAAAACTTTTTTTAATGGAACGATTTTGTCCAAATTTAGCATTAAATATCTCTTAACATAATTCTTCTTTTTGAAAACTGTATACATCAGCGTGTTGATCAAACATTTCTCTATAATACCACCGATTTTCATATTTTTGTATGCAATAGTTTTCTTAATATTAACGAAGAAAGACCTCCGGTCACAAAAAATTCAAAACCGGCAGCGGCGGTGACAGCGTTAGTTACTTCTTTTAGAATAGAGAGATATATAAAAATGAAAACTTGTCGATCTGTCTGTTTGTAATTCTATAAAAATCCACAATTTGGAAGCCAAAATTGTGAAAAGATACGTACATGTGTATTAAAACATAGCCGAGTCAACTAAAGTATTCCAGAATCGAAATAATTTATAGTTAATTTTTAATTAATAAAAAAACCACCAATTTAGCAGCAATTTCTTATCAAATTTAAACATTTTTCGTTATAGCAGTTGCCAACAATTAAAATACACAATAAAATTATTACTACAATAATTAATTTTCTACTGCAAGATTTCCACGTGAAAAATGAAAATGAAATAAATAGTTTGCCGAATTTAAAAAAAAAAAGTGAATATAACTTCATAACTTTTCTATTTCAAGGTTTCCACGTGAAAGAGGAAAGTATTGCGTCAAATTGGAAATATAAAGTACGTGGTGGATATAGTATAACGTCATATGAGTGTGAAAAATGTATTGAAGCATGATAAAAACCCGATTAGGGCAGTGCCATCGCTAAGACTTTTTATTGGTGTGGGAGAGAACCTTAAATTGCCAAGTCAAATTTCAGCCTTTGCCCACTCGTTTTATAATTTTGCCAACTTACCACAGTTAGAAAATGTAATATAGTTCTTATTTGTTAAAAGTTTAATAATATTCCCAATTAGTTTTGTAATTTTTGCCAAATCTATCAGAAATAGAAAATATATTATAGTTTTTATTAAAATTTTAAACAAATTTGCCAACTAAGTTTGTAAATTTGCCAAGTGTAATAACATTCGCAAATTTTTGGGGAGGAGGCTCCCCCCCGTCCCCACCCCCTCTTAGCGAGGCCCCTGGATTAGGGAAATACTGGCGTATTTTAACATTATTGCTTCAATTATAAATTGAAATAAGTTCATTTATAGCTGTATTCTTTTGCGTCTGTTATATACATGTATACATTTTTATGTAGCGTTTTCATATGATTCATTCATACAACATTTCGATTGCTTTTTTAAATGTGTGTTTTGTGTTGTATGTTAAATTTTGAAATTGATTTTTCAGAACAAACCTCCTTCAAATTCTGGGCAACGCCGGGCACTTTAGTTTGTAACAGATAAATGGCTTTTGTATCTGTACATCTAATGCTAATATTATAAAGTGTATAATATTATTAATGCTTGTACGTTTGCGAGGTGTTATCCCTAAAACTACATAGCCAACATTAAAAAAAAAATGTTGGTGGCCATCTCTGCTCCGAAAGAATGACTGTATTTTATGTCAGTGCAAGAACCTATATCGCTGCAGGAGCAAAAAAGTTCTAAATGTGCGATTTCTGCGATATTGATTGGGTTAGAAACTTGAAATTTGGTGTGGTAGTTACTTTTAAGATGTAAATACTCGTAATGAACGCTCTCTAAAAGGTTCAATTTGACGGATAAACGTAAAAATTTCTAGAAAGGTTCTAAACTATGATTTATTTGGAATACTGAAATTTTTGGGATACTGTTGGGGTTAGAAACTAGAACTTTGGCATGGTAATAATTTATAAGATGTAAATGCTCTTTGTAGAACGAACTCTAAAAAATCGAAAGACTATACAATGCGCAAAAAGATCTAAAGATGATCTAAGTAACGAAGTACATGGAATTGTTAGGAATATAAACATGAAAATTTACATGGCTGTATTTATCATGACGTAAATTCTCGCAATAGTTCAATTTCTGAAAATGTCGCTATATAAAACAGTGCAGAAACAAAAAACTTTCGAAAATTTTCTATTTCTGTGTTACTGCTAAGCCCAAAATCTTGAAATTTTGCTTCGGGTTAGTTTTAAAATATACAATTGTCCCTATGAATGGTTTCTAAAAAATTTAAGATTTAAAAAGATGAAATTAACGGAAAGCGATCTCAATTACCATTAATTTGGAATTATTAGGTATAGCAACTCTAAATATTTCATAATGCTGCATTTCCTCCGCAAAACTTGCAATTTAAATGCAACAAAACTGATAGATACCCGCCTAGCATTAAATAAATTGTGTAAATATTGAATAAAGACCTGTATGAAACAGTGAGTAGGTTGCCCGAAAGTACTTGTTAAAGTGTTCCTTCTCTAGGCTTTTCTCTCTCTCTTCAAGGCCACTAACAGAGGGAAGTGCCGTTTTAAATGTGATATGATTTTTTTATCTGATTCATTTTTCTAGACATTTTATCATAAGGTCATATTCTCAATTATCATTAGTAGATTTTTTATATATTAATTTATTCTGGTGAAATTTCATAATCGGGTTCCTATTGGCGTATGTTAGCTTGCATGATTTGCTGAATAAATATGTATGGATTTGTAAATTACTTCAAATGACACTTTGACAGCTCAAAAGTTATGCAGACGATATATTCAGATCTTGTGTCATACTTTATGTTGTCGTATAAAGTATAGTCCATTCTTTATAAACATCATATATTTGTCATTTAAAGTTATTCAAATTGGTGCGGAGCGTCTGATTATGCTCTTGACATCATTTTATACAGTTAAAATTCCGATATAAGATAATTTAGTGTTTTATTTTCTATTTTACTTTTAATATATTGCGTACTTTCAATTTTATATCCATGCATGGCTGTCTTGCATGGTTTGATTTCCCATTTTTTTAAACAGTGTATACGAATTTATATATAAAATTTTGTAATTCTACCATTCTTTTATTTTCATCATTTCAATTTATTGCAGTATATGGACAATTAAAGATAACATCTCATTTTCTTTGCTTCCACATGTTATTATTAAATCTATGTTCTCAGCAATATCGCTCAGACTAATCCCTCTGAGGGAAGTCCTAGTAAAAAATGTATTTCGGAAAACTAAATGCGAGCTTATCACAAAGAAAAGTTTGACTGGATAAAACGCTCGGATATATTGCCTATATCAAAGGAACTCATTTCCCATTAGAAGAAAAACACTCAAAAATAGCACATAAGTCTCCTTAATAAATATTTCGAATTTTTATTGATGACGAAATTACTAACTTCCTTATGAAAGAAACTAAACGTTACGCTTGTCAAAAGAATGATTTAGGATTTCATTTGACAGAAAAAAAACCTCCAATGATTTTGGGAACAACATTATTTTCCGTATATCATTATCTACGTCAAGAAAGCATGTACTGGAAAAAATCAGATGATTGCAAGATACCTTTTATTAACAAATCGAAGTTCCGACAATGATTTCGTAACATAAAAAATATATTCATCTCTGTAACAATGAGTGAATTGACAAATCAGACAAGCTGGCAAAACTGCGTCCGTTTAGTGATACATTATGTACAAAACTTCAACAATTTGGAGTATTTTCTGAAAATTTAGGTGTGGACGAAGAAATGAACCCCTAAACAGGACATCATTCTGCGAAGATACACATGCGTTCAAAACCAATAAAATTTGGATACAAAATGTGAGTTCTTGCCTCATCTTGCTTGTTGGTAAAGAACACAATTCAACTAATACATTAACAATGGGATCAAGAGTTGTACTAGATTTAACTGCATTCATGTCATATAATCCAAAGCATGAATTTTACATAGATAGTCTTTTACGTCATTATCATTATTGAGGAATGAGGGATAGAAATGACGGATAGAAATTAGGGATAGAAATTAGGGATCATTATATGATCATTAGAAATGAGATCATTAGAAATGAGGGATATGCATTATCGGACAACTTCGGAATCTCGAATTATTCACCAACAATTCGAGAAGGCAGGCTACAAAACTGTCTTTTGATAGATTCCAAAGCTTTGAAGAAAACAGACAGAGGAACATTTGACTCTATTTCTACGGAGTCAGTTAGTATTGTGAAATGATAAGACAATTAGGTCGTGTGTCTGGCTTCAAATTTTGAATGTATAGAACCAATAGGCAAAAAGATGGAGCATGGCGGATTAGAAAAAAATTGATATACCGCAGTTCAATGTCATAGCGTTTTACAAAAAAGCGTGACAGGTGTCCGTTTGCTTGATTGGTTTTTGAGTATTTATTTCCCATAAATAAAAAGGAAGAAATGGTGGTGGATATTTATCATCAACACACTAAATATGGGATTTGTAGCAGATTGACAAATTCAATGCAAAGGAAGAATTACTCATATAGAATTTCTTCGTGAAATTGTTTCATCATTCATGAAAATAGAACAGAAAATAAAAGAATGTCTCCGTTCGGCTCCTTCTGGATTTCTGCCAAACGACGTGCGTTTTGATGACATGAACCATTTTCTAGTAATTGCTGGGAAACAATCTAGGTGTAAAGTATATCAAAATAATACTCGAGTTTCCTGTAAAAAGTGCAATGTAATGCTGCTAGAGAAATGTTCAGTCTTCTTTCATGTAAAATAGAGAGAAAAGATAATGTAATGAATAAAAATAAAGAGATATATAATGAAAATGCTTATGAATTGGTAAATTGATTTATTCTATTTTATTATAAATATAGATGTTTATTATAAATGTAGATGTTTATTATAATTGTAAATACAACTTATCTAAATTTTTGATAAAATGTCTGTTTGAAAATGATATAGTGTTTTTTTTTTTTTTTTTTTTTTTTTCTAAAGAATTGAAAAATTACTGTTTTATCTACACGGAGGCAAAAGTATATTATAGTAAATAAATTTTACCGTATTAAGCGCCATTGTCCCATTTTTCGGAACATACTGTTTTTCATAAATAATCAAATTATTTTGATTTTTTTTCATAAGTACTTTAATGACAACCTGTTCAATAAGAATTTTTTTCGGTAATTACTGGGATTGTTGTTCTGTGTTTGTGCGTTAATATCCTAATTAGTAGGATTTTTTCTTTCATTTTCCCGCCAATTTTCTCGGGGACGTTTTCCTCGTCATTCGTTGTTAGTTTAAACCTTTTAAAGTTTATGTATTATTAAAAAGTAAACAAATAAACAATTTAAAATTTTCATCAAAGTAAACATCATTAAAAAAAACTCATTTATTGTTGAGCTTTGAGAAAGTTAGTGCAGATACAGTTAAAAGTAAAAGAAGTATTAAAAATTACTGTTTAAATATATCTAAATTAAAATTATTTTTTCAAATTCAATTTTACATTATCTTAGTTTTCATCATTATAATAATAGCATTTTATGTACAACGAATTAGTTTTCAGCTAAAAGCTTTTTAGAATATTTTTGCCTTACTTGTATAGCTCTTTACTAGAAGACTTAGCATTGTCTGTGGTTTGTTAAGTGCATATTAAATGATTTTTAAAGCCCTTAACACAAGAAAGATGATTAAATTATCATTCACATGGTTTTTCTGATAACGTTGTATTTGATAGAGTATTTTGTGTCTGATAAGTGGTTAGAATATGTAGAAAATTAGCAGACATTATTTAAAATTACAATTATTTTCTTTCAGAAAGAAATGGTAATTATAAATGAAAAATATTTTGGAGAAATTTTAAAGACTACATCTTTTCGCTATTTGTTTCTTTACAGTCCTTCAAAAAAAAAAAAAAAAATCCTAGTTTCGTTATGCAGTAAGTAAAAATAGAAACTTCAGGATGTGTGCAGTTTTACCGTGATATTTTGTGTCTTATATAATAACATAAAGTTATTAGGATCTATAAAATTAAACGAAGTGACTGAGAATGAAAGTTAAATATTAAATATTAGATTGAGCAAAAAGTTCTGGGAAATTTTTAATCTAATAATTATCAGAATTTGTATCGTATATAAGATTACTAGTGATATATCTATAGGAGCTCAGGAATTTTTGCTCCAAAATGCCTATTGAACATTATGATCTGCGTGTGTTAATCCGGCATTATTGGAGAAAGGTCTAAAGATTCTGAAAGCCGTCGATGAGATTAATGAAAATGAAGGCGTTGGTTTGACGACAAAATTCATACTTCCAGTTAATCCAGAATCTGGCAGAACGATAGTCGGAAGTCGTAGACTATGATGGTCTGAACTTTGAAGAATAGTCCTTGGTGCTTTTGTTGTTAATTTTCAACAACATAACAATTAAACAACATAACAAGCAAAAACATAACAGCATTTGCAACAACATAACAAGTTGCACAACAATGCAACTTTCAAAAATTTCCCAGAACTTTTTGTTCAACCTAGTATTAATTTCGATATAAAATTAGAGCACAATATTATTTTGAAATCACCAGAAAAATCAGAAAACATATGCCCCAAAAAAGTCATTTAGCATACAAAAATGTATTCACACTATTTCAGTTAATATTTTGTATCACGAATGGAGAGTCCAAAAAGAGGAGTGTGTGGTAATATGTTGCCATTTTATTTGTAGAAATTTGCAATTTAATATTTATAACAAATAACTACTGTTGAGAACACCATTCAAAATGTATATATTTTTCTTTTCTTACTTTGATATGGAGTCGGTATTACAATGACTGTGTTATGATTCATTACAATAAGTTTTACGTAATTAAAATTCATTATATGGTAATTATCTTTGTCCTATATTCATTTCAGGCAGATCATGATTCGAATATTGTGTTATAGGAATTATTTGCTTTTACATTCTTATATCCAAAAGTGGTTTTTGTACATTTTACTAGTATTAAAACATACGTATGTGTAATCTTTATTAAAAAACATAATTTGCTTTTAATATTATTTTTTAAAAATAGTGTTCGATTAATAAATATTTTAAATAACCTCGAAAGTTGAAAGATAATGCAATTTTTTCTCATAAAAATTCATTTATCAATATTAAATGGATTAATCTAAAAATAACTTTATTGCAGTTTAGACCAATGTCAGACTGGCGTGTTTTTTTGCTTAAGTATTATCCATTCACAATGGATAATACTCCATTATATTACTAATGGATATTACTAATGGATGGATCCATTCACATTGTGTCTTAATATGAGAAATTACTCAAAGTAATAGTTTAAGAAATTTGTTTCAAACATTACTGTGAATTAAAAGGTATATTCTGGATTAATATTTAACTGAATTATTTAAATAAAATATCTTCATAATATAACTTTATAAACGGAAATCATTATTGCCATCATTGCTGCTAAGTGCAGAAAAAACTAACCTTGAAAAATATATATTCTTTACTTTGACGACTGCCTTTAGCACTTGTATATTACATTCGAGTACAAAATCATGAATGCTTTCTTCAAAACGTCAGGATGTCAAATTTATTTGCTTAAAGCATAAAACTTCTGTAAGAAGAGGGAGAAATATTACACTCACATTGTAAAATAAAATAAAATTTATGTGTATAACAAGGGAAAAAATAACCTGCTTTTGTTCCTAGCTTTGCATTACGAACATAGATATATTGTAAATTTATTATTTACAAGTGAAAGAAAAATAGACATCTAAAAATATTTTCCAGTATGTTAATATATGTGACATTTTATATATCCAACATTTTGAAATTTATTATTGTGTGCATATGGTGGCATACCTAAGAATATTCATTTTACATATGTATGTAATATATACAAAATTGTAAACGAAGAATACAGGAAAGCATTTATCTTTTGCTTGATTTAAAAGATATACGCTGACATAAATTCTAAAATGTTCAGTATTGATTGACGTATTTTATCAAATCTATTGCATTTGTGTAATATTTATAAAGAGTAAATAATATTCCGCCCGAGTTAACAATATAGTATAAAACTGTTAATTCAATCATCAGTTAAAATTCATTAAAATTTATTAACACGCCAACGCTACTATTAAAAGCGAATATTTATGCTGGTTTCTATTTAAAAACTGAATAAAACATTAAATGCTACATCTATACTTCTTAATATTGAAAATTTTATAAAGTATATTTGTTGTCGTGGTCTGTTAATGGGCATTTAAGTTAAGCATATATAATTAAGCTACATTAATAAAAGAACAAATCGATCTGTGTGTCTGTCTGTGTGCGTGTGTTTGTGAGATGGCCAGCAAAAACTACTGCACGTAGAAGTCTGAAAATTCAGGAGTGATTAGTCCAAGACAGGTCCTGATGCACCTGAGGCTGAGATTTTTATTTTTTTAAGGATAGGGCCCTTGGGCCCCTTTAAGTTTTTATGCATTAAATTGTTAATAACATGTCTCTTTTCTATCCGATCTTCGTAGTTTTGGGGGTGAATTCTCCTTTCAGTTTCTGTCCCATTTCTACATTTCAGTTAAGACCCTGGCACCTTTGAAAGGGGCCCGGTACTGTGCCGCTTGAAGTTTTAGTGCAATAAAATTTTAATAGCATGCCTCTTTTCTATCCGATTTTATTTGTTTTTGAGGTGAATTCTCCTTTCAATTTCTGCCCCATTTCTAAATTTCAGTTAAGACCGTGGCACATTTCAATGGGGCGTGGTACAGGGCCCCTTGAAGTGTTAGTGCACTAAATTGTTAATAACATCCCTCTTTTCTATCCGTTCTTCTTCGTTTTTGGGGTGAATTCTCCTTGCAGTTTTTACGCCATTTCTGCATTTCAGTTAAGACCCTAGCACCTTTAAAAGGGGCCCGGCACAGGCCCCCTGAAGTTTAAGTGCACTAAATTGTTACTATATTTTTTTTTACATTTATCCGATCTTAATTTTTGGGATACTTTCTCCATTTAGTCATTCACCCGTTTCTACATTCCAGTTAAGACCATGGGCCCGTCTAGGGTCCAGGACTCCTTAAATCTTTTGTGTGCCATGCGTTTTTCACACCCTAATTTTGTCACCTTCTCAGTGCGTAATTTTAAAGTTGAGTCTTGAACTCTTTTCCTTAGACCAACACTCACATAATTTTATTGGGGCCCTAGGGCCCTTTTTTAAATATTTACTCAAGTTTTTGCATACTTCTTTCAAACTATATTCTAATGATTAATTCACACCCTATGCTTAATCTTGACTAATTGAAGATCTAAAACGGTAAGTACTACAACGTTTTAACATGTTTTCATGTTAGGACCCTCTTCTCAACTATCAATTGGTCCCTTTTGGGCCCCCTAATATAACTCCCTTAAAAATAGTCCGATTCACTAGCTTTTTTTTCTAACAATATTTTAGTTTCTCCAGCCATTACGTTAACGACAAAAAATATTTCAGGCTTCAAATACCACCAATTTTGAATATAAATCGTCTTCTTGGGGCCTTGGTGCATCTTCTTTAAAAATTATCTGAATTCCTTGCAAATTTCTTTACCATAGTTCTTGTGTCCTTTGATTAAATTAAAAACTACTAAAATGGTATTTATACCAAACTATCAAGTTGTAACGAAAGTTTCCCGCCACAGCTAAAGCGGTCTGTGCAAACAGTTCCCGTTGTCGTGTTTTCTCATATTTTGTCAATCGGTTTTTGGCATTTAAAAGAAAGAGACATGCTTTATAACACTGCGCTGTGAAATTTGTAAAAAAATATCGTTATTATTAAGTACAAGGTGCCTGAAATGGAACTATCACTCTACCAGATTAAAACCATGATTTAGCTCCAGTTCTTTTGCAAAAAGTCGGCTACAGAATTTCGCTGAATTAGTGTACAGCTTTCTGTACTAGTGTTGTATCATATGACACTGTGAAGTTTTGGCGGAATTGTGGTTATATACAAAATTACAGGCAATTATATATCTTATAATTAGTATTGTGTAATGTTGATTTGGCGGAAAACTTTCGTTACAACCTAATACATGCCACTTAAGGCCGTTCCCCTTTGGGGCCCGGTACAAGGACCCTTAAACTTTTGCACCATAAATTATTAATAAATTGCCCCTCTTAATCCGATCTTCATTTTTGGAATCATTTTTCCATTTAGCTATTCTCCAGTTTCTATATTCCAGGTAAAATCCTGGGGCACCTTAGGATCCTGTAGGGCTCGATCCGGGGCCCTTTGAAATTTTTGTTTGCTATGCATTTTTACACCCTAATTTTCTCAACTTCTCATTGCATAATTTTAAAATTGAGTCTTGGACAATTCCCCCTAGAACAACACCCTCATATTTTTATTGGGGTTCTAGGGCCTGTTTTTAAGCATTTAACCCATTTTTGTGCATTTCTTTAAAATATTATTGTGATGATTATTTCATCTTCAATTACCGTATATACTTGCGTATAAGTCGACCCTCTAACTTTTTACTTCAATTTTGCACAAAATCAAACCAAATATTTCACTTGCCTATGCGAAAAAGTAGTAGTAAGATCTGACTTGTTTTTAATTTTTAGCTGTTCTAAAAAATAAATAAATAAGTAAGTAAAAATAAAAATAAAAATCGCACTCAGCAACGTAAAACTTTATCACACTTGTCATTCATTTAAAAACTTAAAAGTATGATTGTTGTAGACATTATCATTGAATTTATTTGTAATCGAACTGTCTGATAAATGTAACCTATAGTGAATTATCTGCATTTATTGTCCTAGGGCGGCATTATGTTTCTTTCCTGTGGTTTTGTCTATCGATATTCGATTCAAAAGCCCAACTTTGACTTTGTTTTTTAATATTTTTCGTTTAAATAAAAAATGGTCATAAAATCTGTCATTAAATTAAACATGTCTATAATTAAAAAATAAAATAGAAACATTTGGATTAAAACAAATAAAAATTATCAGAGCAAAAGTCCAAATTTAAATATTTCACGATTAGAAAAATGCATTCATTAACTCTATAATATATCACAAAATGTTTGAAACGCACTATAATTATTTAATTTCTGGCGATTATGGGACAATTTAAATTTAAATTTTGTTAAAAACAATTACGAAAAAAATATTACATTAGTGAAGAAACACTGTAATTAATTTTCAAAAAATTACAATTTTGAAATTTTTGTTTGATTCCTTTAAAAAACTTGCCCGAAAATAAAAAGGTTTTCTTTTATTGTAACATGCTCATTGCAATAACTTTGTATATGTACATCTAAATCTGAATTATTTATGCCATACGTAAGAATGACCATTTGGAATTAACATGTATCCGAGTCTTAGTGTGAGGTACTGTAAGAAAATAAAAGAGAAATGATAGTACATACATGGTTTACCTTAAATTATAATCAAAATATCTAACAATATTGTTGTTCATAAAATTTAAATATTAAAAAAAGCATATGTATAATGTATGGGGAATGCCAGCCTTGATGAATAAGGCATATTACATAATATATGGGTCTATCGATATTTTTTAAATTATCTTGCATCATACTAAAAATGAAATATATCTGAAATGCAGGAAAAATTTTATACACATTAGTATACATTTATAAATTTTTCATTTCAATAGTATAATATTCATACAATGTAACAGCATTTAACTAAATATTTTAGTACAAAGCAACTGATATTTTGCCATAAAGAAAAACGCATGTGAATGACATTATCAATTTCTTTTTTTTATTTGCAATAATGTAATATAGTAAAGAATACAAAACATTTTCATGCAACAGATGAAAAGTAAAACACAAAAACTCAATACATAAATATTAAGTTGTACTTAAGTTTAATACTAATAAGTAAGACTTAAAATTAGTGTGCAGATAATATGCTTAAGGCTAATTTTGGTAGCTTCGACATATTGATTTCTAATGAAATATTGCAGTGTCTTTATTTAAAAGATATAAAATGGATAAATTATATTATTTTAGTTTTAACATATACATATTTTTTAGATAAGCATTTTTGTCATATTTTTCAAAGAATTATTTATAATTTCAGTAAAATTGTTCTCAAAATGTGCTAAAAATAATATTTTTCTAAATAATTTCTAACAAGCATATTTTTATTAAAAGCGTAATTTAGTTACTTTTCATAATCAGAAAATTCAAAATTTGATCATTGCTATATTGCACATGAACGGGAAATATCGCCTCTCCTGTCTCTGGAATCCGACAGAGGCACAGAAACACGTTTGCAATCAATTTGGTACACTGTAAAAAAAACAGTGTAGATTTGCCAGAACAAATTCGATCACAGTGAATGTGGTGTATCTTTGGTTTCCTGACTATATTAACATGGAAAATACAGTAGTTGCGTAAAATTAACAGCACAATGTGCTGGCAATTTGGACGCATTTTTGGACGTTGGAAATTTTTAGCACAAACTGCTAGCGTCCAAATTGCCAGCACATTGTGTTGTTAATTTTACACAACTAATGTATTTTCCATGTTAATATAGTCAGGAAACCAAAGAAAGATACAGCACATTCACTGTGATCGAGTTTGTGCGCGAGATGAACAGCACTTTGTACTGTAAAAATGTCATTTTCTTTTTCTTTACAGTGTAGATCTTAATTGGTTAAAGGATTTCTGTATCAGAGTGTGGTAGGAGGAAGGTTCTTCACATTTTTGAATGCTAAAAGCTGATTTGACATCATACTTTGATTCATCAGTAAATTGTACCTTTTCCATTACGAACAGAAAGTAAACTGGTCATACATTCTATGAATTATGCAGGCTTCATTTGTGAAACTTCTTATGTGAAATTCATTTTTAAGCATATGTGAAAAACTACAAGACGAAAAAAGATGAGATGTAAGGATAAAAGATGCAAATTTTGCATGAATGCTGAAGAAGGTAATTGTGATACCTGTAAAACCGTTTAAAATTTCGTAAGGTACTTATTCTGTAAATAGATTGAAATGCCAAATATGCAATGTGTCACATATAGAACCAATATCTGGCCCTATTAACATATAATTCAACAATCATAAGTCAATAAACTGTAAATAAGAAAGATAAAATGTGCTTATACATATTACAGTAGATTGAAACAGTACATTTTGCAAAATATGGAAATGAAAACATCGAAATTTAAATTTCACAGATAGTTTGAAATGTAAATGCAATATTAATACATGCGAGGAATATTAGGGTAAAGAATGATGCAGTTTCTTCATATGGCTTTAACATTTTCTTTCAAAAAATTAACGTGATATAAAAAATTTCTAAATAAATTATAGGAAATAAAAGTTTATATAAAAATTAAATATGATATAAGTAATGAGAATATGGTTCATATAAGACAAAAAACAAAAAATTGATGATTTAAGTTGTAGTAGGGAGAATAATACAGCTATTCTTGGCATTCGTTTAGGAAATATAGAGGAAACAAATACATTCAATGTACTGTAAAAATATATAACAAATAGTGTATCAAAAATGCCCTTGACCTTTTCATGTAAAAATATTTTATATTGAATCCATTGTTTTCTAGGATATTTAAGAAATGTTTACAATTCAAGAAAGAATATAAATTGTATCTACCCGTCTGCAAGGAATGTCCTATGAACAGGTCAGAGAAGACTTCGTACAGACATTCAAAAAGCCAGATGCTAGTAGGCAAGCAATAACACCTCTTAGCAACCTTAGGCTTTTTTGTGGGGGGATCATGAAGTCAAAGATATACGCAGCGATTATCCACGCAATTGAACAACTAAACAACGGATAACTGATGTAGTACCACAGAATTTCACCACATACGCAATTATCTTTCACGCTACTCAAGAAAGGTGGAGCCCATGCTTAGACTTACAGGGCAGCCACATTAAAATACATTCATTATAACTTGCACTTCTTATTTTTACTAACATGTTCGTTTTTAAAAGCATTTTTCAGAAAAATGACAAGGGACTTTTTAAACAACCTGCATTTTTAAAGTAAGAAGAAAGCTAATACAGGGCTTATTAAAAAAACCTGTGCACATCTTCAGGCAATAGGTTTCCAAGGCAAATACTTTTGCGTTATGGATTATATGAGATGTTTTCCATGTTGTTTGGTGTTTCTCGTGCATTTTGTCTTGACAGATGGGGGAGTGCTTTGTGAACACAAAACTAGTTAAACCCTGCAGAGCATGTCGTTAGTAATACCACCAGTCTTCAGTTAATTTTCAAATTATTATTCATTCATGGTTTATATTTTTCATATTTTAATTTATTGTAGATTATGTTTATTATTTTTATTTAGTTAATATATTGAGTTGAATATTGTAAAGACTTTGATCTTTCAATACATACATAAATATGTTCTAATTTCTTCAACATATGTAAAGTAAAATTATGCATTTTTTTTTTTTTTTTAAATCTGAACACGAGATTATATTTTAATCTGAGCACCTATAGTTTTGAATTACATTTTCGTAAAAAATAAGATGCAATATATTTTACATGTTGTCGAATACTTTATTTTCTTTTTGAATGAAATAAATTTGACATAGTGACGTTACAAAAAATATTCCTGAAGTTTGTTGTCGAAAGTAAAGTACAAAAACAGTAGCAGCCGTCAAAGTAAAATATCAAAAAGAAAGTATATCTTGTGATTACATCTTGTTCTGTCTTTTCATTGTAGATAAGTAGATACTGTTTCTTTGCATATTTTTTAAAATATTAATACTTGCACTTCTTCAAAATTATTTATTATGTAATAAACACATATATTTCCGACAATACGTTTGAAAATTTATAACAATACTTATATGATGAGGTTATTGTTTTACAGATTTTGTTAATCAGATGAGAAATTAAAACGAGGACACGTTTTCCTTCTAGTTACATTTATCTGCCTTAAATATATATTTTAATTTTAAATTCTTTAAATCACATTTATCTGTCTTAATTATATATATTTAGGTGTGTATGTGTGTAGTTTTTTAAAAGAGTCTTCTATGGGTGAAAACGTAAAATGTTTTTCGGCAGAAAAAACTTTTCAAACAGCGTTATAAATAATGAACCTTCCTGTCTTATACATGTAAAAATACGTTTATCAATATTTTTGTAAAATAACTTTTGAAGTCACCACAATTAACCATATTGATTTCCATACACAAATGCGCATGTAGCAAGACGGATAATCATTTCGTGGATAATTTATTGCATTTAAAATTGTTTACGTAGAAAATACGGCGAAATCATTGGTAGAAGGCTGCTGATATATTTTTAAACGAATTTACTTATCGTATAGTGGGATAGAGATAATTTTGTATTTGTTTATCTACATAATTGAAAATGTTGTTCATTAATTCTAAATCTTTCTAAAGTTTAAACATATGTTTAACATATTTAGAAATTCGTAATTTAAAAAAATGTAGTTCAATCAATACCTATTTTTTAGTCTAAAATGTACAAGCAAAAAGTATTTACACTAGATTAATTTTAACACAATTATTCTGATTGGTAAATAAATCATACCCGATTTAAATTTACAAATGGGCGAAAAATATCCAGACCAGGATTCCAACCAGGGATCTCTTGGCTGAAACCGCCAATGCTCTACCATCTGAGCTATACCGGACGAATCAGGTCTATCTTTTTTACCCCAGCTCACCTTATTGATTATAGCAGCTGATTTGAAATCGGGTTTAGCTCAACAGAATAAATCGCAGGCAATGGGGCTCCAGAAATCGCCGGATATGTAATTACACTAGATAAATTTTAACACAATTATTCTAATTGGTAAATAAATCATATGAGAATTAAATTGCCAACTGGGCAAAAAATGTCCGGACCAGGATTGGAACCAGGGATCTCTTGGCTGAATCCGCCAATGCTCTAGATGCAAGAGCATCATTCACAATTGTTTTGTTAATTACGGAAGAACATAGAATACACTTAGACTTATTTTTAGGAACTGCTATGATATACCAGAAAAATCCGATTGTTTTAATACGCAGTGAAACAAACAAAATATATTAATAAAATAAAAAACGAAATAATACAATTTATTTGGGAAATTAGTATTATTAAAAAAAAACATTCAAAATCAACAAATATTGATGAGATGTTTAATAATCGTAAATACAAAAAAAAATGTTATTGTAAATCTGAATGTTTAAACCTGGATAAAATTTCATTAGAATTTGGTTAATTAATGTGCCTAATGTAGAATGGATCTATAATTTAATTATTTGAAACCAGTAATGTAACTAATTCGATTTTAAGACTTAAAACTAGAATATGTTCTATATATTTTCATCAGAATTTGAATTTTTTATGAAGGTAATTCTTTTTTTTTTTTTTTTTTTTTTTACAAATTGGTTTTTATAGCATACAACTCTCATTAACGAGTTAAACAAACTTTTTATAGTTTAATTCACGTTTATAGATTAAAAAACATTTATTTGCCAAGAATAGCGTTATATAATAGTTAATTAATCTGCGTTCGATTCTAGATTGCATGAATTTATTTTATAGTTCTCCCTGAAAGGTTTCTTTCTTTACAGTACAATAAATCATTCACATGTGTTCAATTGATTTTGGGCGGACATAAAAAGGCACTAAAACTTTTTTTATGGGAACGCTAAGGATCTATCGGAAAAACCCTAACGCACTTAATATGCAATATCAGAAACAATGGATGTTTTTAACACTCTATTATCGTCGAAAACTACTATTAAAAGCGAATATTTATGCTGGTTTCTATTTAAAAACTGAATAAAACATTAAATGCTACATCTATACTTCTTAATATTGAAAATTTTATAAAGTATATTTGTTGTCGTGGTCTGTTAATGGGCATTTAAGTTAAGCATATATAATTAAGCTACATTAATAAAAGAACAAATCGCTCTGTGTGTCTGTCTGTGTGCGTGTGTTTGTGAGATGGCCAGCAAAAACTACTGCACGTAGAAGTCTGAAAATTCAGGAGTGATTAGTCCAAGACAGGTCCTGATGCACCTGAGGCTGAGATTTTTATTTTTTTAAGGATAGGGCCCTTGGGCCCCTTTAAGTTTTTATGCATTAAATTGTTAATAACATGTCTCTTTTCTATCCGATCTTTGTAGTTTTGGGGGTGAATTCTCCTTTCAGTTTCTGTCCCATTTCTACATTTCAGTTAAGACCCTGGCACCTTTGAAAGGGGCCCGGTTTTTGTGCCGCTTGAAGTTTTAGTGCAATAAAAATTTAATAGCATGCCTCTTTTCTATCCGATTTTATTTGTTTTTGAGGTGAATTCTCCTTTCAGTTTCTGCCGCATTTCTAAATTTCAGTTAAGACCGTGGCACATTTGAATGGGGCGTGGTACAGGGCCCCTTGAAGTATTAGTGCACTAAATTGTTAATAACATCCCTCTTTTCTATCCGTTCTTCTTCGTTTTTGGGGTGAATTCTCCTTGCAGTTTTTACGCCATTTCTGCATTTCAGTTAAGACCCTAGCACCTTTGAAAGGGGCCCGGCACAGGCCCCCTGAAGTTTAAGTGCACTAAATTGTTACTATATATTTTTTTAATTTTATCCGATCTTCATTTTTGGGATACTTTCTCCATTTAGTCATTCACCCGTTTCTACATTCCAGTTAAGACCATGGGCCCGTCTAGGGTCCAGGACTCCTTAAATCTTTTGTGTGCCATGCGTTTTTCACACCCTAATTTTCTCACCTTCTCAGTGCGTAATTTTAAAGTTGAGTCTTGAACTCTTTTCCTTAGACCAACACTCACATAATTTTATTGGGGCCCTAGGGCCCTTTTTTAAATATTTACTCAAGTTTTTGCATACTTCTTTCAAACTATATTCTAATGATTAATTCACACCCTATGCTTAATCTTGACTAATTGAAGATCTAAAACGGTAAGTACTACAACGTTTTAACATGTTTTCATGTTAGGACCCTCTTCTCAACTATCAATTGGTCCCTTTTGGGCCCCCTAATATAACTCCCTTAAAAATAGTCCGATTCACTAGCTTTTTTTTCTAACAATATTTTAGTTTCTCCAGCCATTACGTTAACAACAAAAAATATTTCAGACTTCAAATACCACCAATTTTGAATATAAATCGTCTTCTTGGGGCCTTGGTGCATCTTCTTTAAAAATTATCTGAATTCCTTGCAAATTTCTTTACCATAGTTCTTGTGTCCTTTGATTAAATTAAAAACTACTAAAATGGTATTTATACCAAACTATCAAGTTGTAACGAAAGTTTCCCGCTACAGCTAAAGCGGTCTGTGCAAACAGTTCCCGTTGTCGTGTTTTCTCATATTTTGTCAATCGGTTTTTGGCATTTAAAAGAAAGAGACATGCTTTATAACACTGCGCTGTGAAATTTGTAAAAAAAATATCGTTATTATTAAGTACAAGGTGCCTGAAATGGAACTATCACTCTACCAGATTAAAACCATGATTTAGCTCCAGTTCTGTTGCAAAAAGTCGGCTACAGAATTTCGCTGAATTAGTGTACAGCTTTCTGTACTAGTGTTGTATCATATGACACTGTGAAGTTTTGGCGGAATTGTGGTTATATACAAAATTACAGGCAATTATATATCTTATAATTAGTATTGTGTAATGTTGATTTGGCGGAAAACTTTCGTTACAACCTAATACATGCCACTTAAGGCCGTTCCCCTTTGGGGTCCGGTACAAGGACCCTTGAACTTTTGCACCATAAATTATTAATAAATTGCCCCTCTTAATCCGATCTTCATTTTTGGAATCATTTTTCCATTTAGCTATTCTCCAGTTTCTATATTCCAGGTAAAATCCTGGGGCACCTTAGGATCCTGTAGGGCTCGATCCGGGGCCCTTTGAAATTTTTGTTTGCTATGCATTTTTACACCCTAATTTTCTCAACTTCTCATTGCATATTTTTAAAATTGAGTCTTGGATAATTCCCCCTAGAACAACACCCTCATATTTTTATTGGGGTTCTAGGGCCTGTTTTTAAGCATTTAACCCATTTTTGTGCATTTCTTTAAAATATTATTGTGATGATTATTTCATCTTCAATTACCGTATATACTTGCGTATAAGTCGACCCCCTAACTTTTTACTTCAATTTTGCACAAAATCAAACCAAATATTTCACTTGCCTATGCGAAAAAGTAGTAAGTAAATAAAAATAAATCATTGAAAATTTTGTTAATGATAAATTATTTTTATTTGTATATTTTCTGTAATATTTTATTATTCATACACATAAAAAGTCAGAATTTTGAAGTTTTAATTTTTATTTTTTAATTGACTCGCGTATAAGTCGACTCCCCAAATTTGCTTGCCAAAAATTGTAAGAAATTCCTCGACTTATATTCGAGTATATACGGTAGTCATAATTTTGACTACTTGAAGATCTAAAACGCTAAGTCCTAAAACATTTAAACATGTTTTCATGTTAGAGTCCTGCTCTCAGCTATCTGTAGGGCCCTTTTGAGCCCCCTGTTAAAGCCCCAATAAAAATGGTCCGATTCACGAACTTTATTTTTCAAACAACTTCTTAGGTTCTCCAGCTACTACATGAACGAAAAAAATATCGCAGACTTCAGCACCACCAATTTTGAGTATTAATCGTCTTCTTGGAGCCTTTGATGCCGCTTCTTTAGAAATATCCTATTCCAATGCAATTTTCTTTAACTTAGTTTTAGTGCCTTCCAGCTATTTTAAAACCCCTACAAAGATTTTTATACCCAACTACATTCCAGTTAAGACCTGGCACCCAGGGCCTGATCTTTCTTTATACCTCAGCTACCATCTTCTTCAAACATTAATCTCCTTTTTCAGCATCAACTTACGTCTACTCACTACAGCCTTAAATTGAAAGTATAGCAGTTTGAATTTCTAGCATGGCTGATATTTTGAAACGATCTGATATTTGTCGCGTGATAACACGAGTATTTATTAATCTATTTCGATGTAAGAAGGCATGTAATTAATATATAGTAATGTCTCGGCCAAGTTCGCTGGCCAGTTTCATCAGTCAATTTGTTTCAAAATTGAGGCCATTAAATTAAAAAATATATATATATTTAAAGTGATGTGCAAAAAAATTAGAAATTGAATAAGGTTTCCTTCTTAATTATTTGACCTTGATATAAGAATTCAGGAGCATTTTTTGTTTGTCTTTATCTTAAAAAATGGCTCAGATATAGCAGTTTCAATTTCTAACGTGGGTGACATTTTGAAAAATCTGATTTTTTGCCTGCGACAGCACTCGTATATATCAACCGATTCCGATGTGAGTGATCATGTGCACACGAATTACTAAGGTCTCGACCAAGTTCACTGATTAGCATCATACACCATGTTGTCTTAAAATGACAGGCACTTCAAGTTATCGCCGAATTTGGCAACCAAATGTATGTTACTTTAAATAAAAGCAGCTTGGATAAAGCTGACTAATTTCGCGAAATTCTCATTCATAATGATTTAGCATTGGTAAAAATTAGTATTGAATCTTCTATAATCGGTTTCCACAAAATTGAGCTTCGTGTGTTTGAGTAACATATGCTAGCTTTTTAAAAATAAGGAATATGAAAACTACCTCTTCCTCCCGGCACTGGCCGGAATGACTTTTTATTTTTAATTATATGAAGCTTACCTGCAATTATATGACCATGATAATTATGAATAAAATCCCTATATTCTATATTACTACAAGAACAAATTGAAGATGTATTTGCATCTGAAAAAGCTGTTTTTCTGAAAATAAAATTCCTATTACTTAACGGTTCATACTAATACATTCTTAAGGGGTCTCTGGACATTTAAACCTGGAAAACATGGAGAAAAAAGACCAATTTCAACATATAATATCTTATTATTTTTTTTCTTTTTTAGACACAATTTTATATTGGTATGGAAGCTATCAGTATGTTCTTTCATTTCATGTATTTAAAAAATTGCAAGATGAAGAATAAGAATTTAGAGGGAGCTTAAAAATATCTTGAATTGCACTAGCAGAAAATCGGCATAAGAGTTTATGCGCGCAATTAGAAAATAAATTTGAAACTTGAATGAAATTCTTATCCCTACTTAAACTTCAGATTAAAATAATTATCCTGAACATAATTAAATTTGCATTTGAAACATTTTTATATTTTTAATACAAAGTTGCATTTGGCTAATGCAAAAATCAGAATATTTCAACAGTATAATCACCTAAAAAATATTTTTTTGAACAACGAAAAGGAAATTTAAGGTACTGTTTATACAGATTGACATGAAATATATGTTTTGAAAATTTCATGAAAAAAAGAGATTCAAACGTTTTTGCGATATTGTGAGCGTTATGCCTAAAAACATCATTTGGTGAAAAATGGCTTCAAAGTTTCCGAAAATATTCAGATTCTGGGCGGGTATAATTCTAAAAGTCATAATGTCTGTTCTAATTGGAATGTCAAGGAAACAATTATACCAAAATGTTCAGAAAAGATAGAATTTTAACATCTAAAAAAAATAATTTTTTGAAAATTTTAAAGCTTTAAGAGTCCTGAAACTATTTAATAGGAAAAGGATCTTAAAATACATATCTTATTTAAAGGCAATTTATCAACAGTTTTTAGTTGAAATATCATATTGAAGCAAACTATATTCTTATTAACATTATCACTACATCATATAACAAATCTATAAACTGTCTTTTTTTTATATTTGAAGGCAAAAAAAACAATTCCTTATGTTCTTAAGTACAAAAATTTTCAACTTAAAAACTTCAGTTTTTTTACATTTTTGTAAATACACTGTATGACCAAAGGTGACCGGTCACTTGCAATTTTAGACGTTTTGTCATATATCTGGAAATATATATGAGGAATTAACTTGAAGCTGCAGGTGTGTAAGCAGTATAGTATAAATCATGTATTTCGGTGAAGATTTTTTCCCGAAACCCCATAGGGGACCGTCAACATATTGAAAATGAACGAATACCTTTTGGATAACACTGTAAAAAATAATGTAGCAAAAGCGTTCAAACTCGAGATTATTAATAAGTGGCTTATTGTAATATACTGTGCTCATTTTTATGAGGATAGCATGTATATTCGTAGAGAAATTAAGGTTTTTATAAAAAGGCTTCCAAATTTTGCCCAGTTATTTGCTTATAATTAGTTCTTAATATAAAAAAAAGTTATTTTTATGAAATATGACAAACAACATTGTACACATTGTACAATCAAAATATAATGTGCATAATACGTTACCTAAATGTATAGAGCAATTTTTGTTAAAGTCTCAAAAACAGTTTGAAAAGTTGGATAAAAGTCGTTTATAGAATAAGCTTAAAATCCGTCATTCCTAAAAGATGCAAAAACATGAGGCGCTGTATCCAAATAGAGTAGTAGGTGTAATATTATGTATGCTAAATTGGCACTAATCAATGGATATATGGATACGACCCCTCATCTTTTTGCTTCATTTTGGGAACAATGGATTTTGAGTTTATTCTGTAAACGAGTATATTCTATAAATTCTATTATTAGACTTTTCAAACTATGTTTTTGAGACTTTTACAAAAGTTGCTCTACACATTTAGCTAACACGTTATGCACATTATATTTTGATTGCATTCGCGCATGCGCAGTGAATCATTATTTAGGAAACCTGCTCATTTTTAACAACATGTTTTTTAAGGTAATTTAGATTTGTATTGTTTAGAATACAGGATAAGTGTGTGTTTCGAAAGCTGCAATTTTTTAAAAGTGGGTCGGGTGGGTGGGGTTGGATTTTGGTGCTTGTCCACTCACTGAGGAGAAACAGACAGTCATTTACCTGTGCAGTTTAAATTTGATAGTTTTGGAGTTTTCATATTTAAATGTTATAAATATTTTAGATACATACTTTCTTTTCAAATTTATATTGTATTTGCATATTTTATTTATTTATGAAGTACATATTGTTGAATTTTATATGAGCTGCTGTCACAGCTGCTATGAAATGATTTACATTAACTGTATTTGATATATAAATGTATATATATATAGATATAGCATTTCACATTATTTTGTTCGGTTTAAATTTTTCATAAACTGTTTAAATGTACAAAAAAAGTCTTTAAAGCATGAAATATGCTGTCTAAAAAATTTTGAAAGTGTATGTTAAATCTTCAAAAACAATTTAATAATATAATTTATTTAACCAATGTTTAAAAATATCTGTTACAATTTTAAACTCGAGTTTAAAGAAAGTTCTACGAAATGTGTATAATCTAAAACTAAATTGTGTACTAAATACTCTACATTGTGACAAGACGTATTGAATTTGAAATATCGTAATATTTGTAACAATAAAAAAAAAACGCACTATACTTCCTAAAAAATGCAAATATAAAAAATATAAATATTAATTCATTTGTCATGGAATTCAATCGTGTATTGAATATTCTGCAACACTAATGAAAATTCAAATTAAACTGAATCTCAAAAAAATATTACTATTACTAATAATACTTACTATTATTAACTATTATTTCTTACGTAAGACGAATTCCATATTATTACAGCTACTGCCTGTTGTTAATTACATTTATAGAACCATTTTACAAATAAAACGAAGATTTATCTCTCTGAAAAATTATCGAATATACACCCATATAGTCAATGCATAAGTATATTTCGGGACTTAATTAAAAAAAATAAAATAATTGTTAATCCTTTATGATTTTATTAAAAACTATAATTATATCAGTATAACTAAGATCATTTAATATAATGTTACTGCATAATATATTCGAAAATTAATAAACATTAAACACATTTTCAAAAGGCTCAGATATTCAAAAAATAGCCACTAAAAGTGAATGTTTTTAAACTAAATTTCATTAACGTAAAGATAAGCCTTAACGTTTATTTTTGCAATAGAAATCAATGCAATATACGTCTAAATGGCAATTACTTGGGAACAGTAATTTGCATATGGCCATTGTATAACACAAACTTCGTAATAACTCAATATCAGAATTTTAGGATTTGAAGTTGTTTGAGAAGACTATTTTGTATTATTTCAATAGAATACGTTTTATACAGCTTCTTGCGCTTATTAAGGACATGATTACCGATGTTTTTTAATGAGTAATTCATAGTTTCATATCCATTATTCACCCCTCTATTTCAGCTGCCAGTAACCATTTATTTGACAGGAAACAATTTTATGAGCATTAATTAATCAGAATTTTTATTAAAGTTTTCACAAATGTATTTTATGGTTGGTATTTGAAGCATTTACTCTTAAATGTATAATAAATAATTTACATTTGTTTGATTGATTTCAGAAGGACCATAAAAAGGCATTAAAACACATTTTATTGAGAAAACTTCAGGATCTATCTGTAAAAATCTAAGACTCTTAATATGCTATATCGGAAACAATAGATTATTAAAGACATAATGTATTCGGTTGCTTTAGGAAATTTAGTATAATAGTAAATGCTATAACTGTTCGTACAAAGAATTAACGAGTAATTATAAAGGCTATTATAAAGTATTTGTTTTTAATTATTTTACGTGATAATAGTGAATTCAGATAAGCACTTTAGAGTTTAAATTACTACGAAGATTGCCAAGGTGTGAGAAAATATATGAATTCTAAATAAAGGGAATACTATTAAAAGCTTATTGACTTTTTCGTAGAAAAACGTATTCAATAGCGGAAGACCTGAGATAATATACATTTACCTTGTTTGTAATATATGTCGTAATTCTATATTTATATATATGGGATGATTTTATCTCCCTTTGAATGAACCTTGCCGTTTTTTTAAAAAGGTCGTCATTATTACGATGATTAAAGAGGTGCGTGCACTCAAATATTTGCGTGCAGCGAATCGAGGAATAATGAAGTTGAATCCACAGAAAGAAATTTCGACAAAAGAGAGAAAAGAATGTCTATTCTTCATGTTTCATATCACACCTTTCACAATATATTGAATTCCTAAAGACACTACCTAACCGGCGCTGCTAGGTTAGATTTTAGAGAAGATCCGTTCATTTTAGTACGTTAACTTTAATCCAAACAGCATAAATATTTTCACAATCAGAATTACGACAAAAAGTGAGCTCCGGACTTATTCATGGTAGTTTAAGGGAAATTTATGCGAAAGGTTACCGATGCCTCTGCGTACACTGTTAAAAATTTTGCAGCATTCTGGCAGGTCATTCAACCGTTTTTTGAAAAAAACGGTTTCATAACCATAATTTAACTATATTCTGACCATAAAATGGCCAATAATATGGTCAGAATAGTGTTAAATTCACGATTGTGTAACTGTTTTCGGAAAAAACGGTCAAATGACCTGCCAGAATGCTGCAAATTTTTAACAGTGTAGATACGATCAAATCAGGACTGGGCGTCAGCCAAGTGTACAATCAGAGCGTGCTGTTATATTATCCAGTAGCGCATCAATTTCGCAGTAATATGTCGATCTGCTGAAAAACGCACAAAGAGAAAGTTTAGAATAACATAAGAAAATAAAAGAAAAAGGCTTAAAAGAACATTCGAAATGATCTGGTGACTCCGTTTTACCATTGCTGATCTTTCGAAAGATTTTTATGAAGGGAAAATGCTTTTTAGATTGGAATTTTGAATAAAGATAATATAATACACGTTTTAAAAATAAAAGGTGGAAAAAATATTCGTTTCCATCATTATGACCTAATACATGGTATACAGGAGTTTCCGTGTTAAAACACACTTTTATCATGTAAATGCTATAGGTATAGCTTGGATGAATAAAACTAGCGCTGCAGTTCGCAGTCAAGTCCAACAAATAAGAGTAAATTATGTCAGCCAGTTATCGTCCGGATAGCCTAACAGGTAAGGCATTGGCACGGTACGCCAAGTATCCAGGTTCGATTCCTGGTCTGGACATATTTCGCTCTGTTGGAATAAACGTCAACTGTGCTACTCCATTTTCGAATAAGAAAATAAAAGATGTTTTAATAAGAATGATAAATAAGACACTATTAGAGACAGGAAAATAGTGAATATCCGAGAAAATGCTTTAATAGAGTATTAGAATAAATATTTGTAATATATATGTTACGTTCAATTTGATAAAATCAGTTATTATTAATAATAATCGGTTAATGATTATGTCATGCATTTTTTCAGCGCCCTAAGGATATGCTAAACATATTCTAAGGACATTTATATGGAATTATACTTAGTTTGGATTAAAGAAATGTACATTTTTTTTTCCTTGGAGGGTGGTGGCCAAGATTTTGGCACAAAATAGAAAGTTTTTGACTGTGTACCCCTATGCACATGCCAAGTGTATGGTGAAGTGACACATGTGGTTTCTTGAGAGCCTGCATGAACAATGTCTATAACTTTTATCATTTTTTAAAACTATTTCAAATGACTGCTATTTTTTTTCGTAAACTGAAAAGCTAGAAAAAAGCAAAAATCTAGTACAGAATGTGTACGCATCATGTCTGAAGGTAAAATAAAAAACACTCTTCCGTTAACATTAAAAAAAATATATATATATTAACCATAATTAATTGCAGACCGTTAAGAAAAAGGGAATAAATAGTGCAATGCAATTCTTTTTCGGTTTAGAAAATAGAATAAGTAAGAGAAATATTAGAATTTATATCTATAATATTGCAGATAGCAGCAATCCATTATTATAATAAACCGGAGATTCCCTCAGGCAGTTTCAGGAGGGTGCTGCGCCCCGCCTGCCCTTTGGTTTACAAAATAGAACCCTTCTTGCCCCTCATCCTAAGAATTAACACCCTTCTTGCCTCTCCATTAGAAAAAGGGCCGTTTTTCTTTTTTGCATTAAAAAATTTACTTACATATTAAAATCTGACTCAGTGTTGTTTTGAAAAGAGATATCAAAGTTTTAAATATTAAAAGTGAATCAAAAAATTGGTCTTAAAAATCCAAAGCATGCCCTTAAGAATTAAAAAAGTGCCCTTTCCGCACCGGTAGCACCCTGCCTTTTTCTAAATCAAGGGGAAACTCTGATAAACTTTGTATCTAGTTGTCTATTGCAATTAGTTACGTAATTCATATACTATAAAAATTGACCGTTCGTGACTAATGTACGCTATGATTTTATTATTAGATTATTCGTTGCACATTCCCGAGGGTGATAGGCGTAGTTTTTAATTAATTACATTTAAGTTAATAATGAAAGCTTTTAGAGAAAATTTATATTTAATTGTTATCTATTGGCGGATAATAACAAATGATATTACATTTTGAAATGAATTACCTTCGTATTTTGGTCCTTGCCATCACATAATATGTCCATCTCTGTCATTTAATATGTCCATCACATAAAACAAAATAAAAATATTCTTTGTATTGAACAAAAAATACAAGATAATTTGGAGTTTTTGACCTTGAAAAATTATTTATACCCAACTATAGGATATTTGAATAGTTTGGGGTAATTTTAATTTTTGTTAGTGGCAACACTGAATGTGTTTGTAAACAAGTATTTTCGCTCTCCAAACTTGGAATACTAAAACAATCTAAATAAGAGCTACTAATAAGGTAAGTGTCAAAATATTACCTTTAGTAACCTGTAACCTCCGTGAGATCATAGATTATCCTTTAATGTTTTATTTTGACAGGAAATGTTTACGTTTTCATAAAGCTAACATGGAAAGTAGTTTTTCGGGGCTACATTGTGTAAGGTCTTGTATGGTCCGAAGATGTCCCACTTACTTAGAAATGACTCTCATACAACGAAATCTCTTATAAAAAGTTTTAAGTAACATTTTTTTTTCAAATGTTACTATATCAAAATGTTACATTAATTGTTTTTGTTGCAGTTGCTGAGGATAACATGACGAAAACTATTTCTCGTGCATTTAATATTTACAATTGGTTTATTGTTTAAATGTAAAAAAAAAAAAAATATGTTTATCGAGATTGCATTGTTAGAGCATTAGTAGATCTTATTGCAAGAGGTTTTCAATAGTCCAACATATGAAATGTATTCAATCTATATGAAACTAAGTGAATGGACCAAAGAAGCCCCTAGCAGGTGCTACTTTTTTCCAAGACTTTAAATAAAGTTAAAAATATAAATAATTAAAAATTGCTTCCTTAAAACCACACAGGTTTCTTCATTATTTGATGATAATTGTTTAAAACTCAATTTCGACGTTGAAAATTCAGGTATAATTCTTTTTAATAATGGAAATGCTAGTGGAACCTGGAAAAAGTGGCCCAAAATAGTCCCAACTGACGGTACAAAAGACTAGCTCTCTCAGCGTAGCTGCGAGACTCGTCTGGCGGCATAGGCCTATCAAGGCCTTAGGGGACTATCGCGCAACTGGAACGGAATGAGCCCTCTTTAAATATTTTTCTGATCGTGCTGTCGCCACCAGCGCGCAGCCGCCCAAGAGTACGCGCCACTCATAGCGCACCACACAACCTGCGCCCAAGAGTTAGCCGTCCGGTCTAAACGAAAGAAACCCCACCCAGCCAAAAGAACTAGATGGTTTCTCCTCTTGGTCCATCGTTGGTCGCAGTTCACCCCGATGATCCGCGGGGTTCGAACTCCTATAAAGGAGTCGAGCCCACGAACCACTGCCAAGGATCCCTACGGGGGATTACTTTATGGAGGATCCTCAAGATGAATTAACATTTTCCGGCAAAGACATTTTTCAGGAACAACCGATGAAAGTGAAGGGTGTCCCTAGCTAAGACCCTCGGAGGAACGGGGAAAACTCCTCGTGGTGGACAGCGCCCCGCTCAGGGTTTTGCGCCCGGCTCCCGCGCCTCAAGACAGAGCCACTCGCGGCTCGGCGTCGGAGGCCCAGGAGTCGAGCTAGGTGCCGTTAGCGAACCCAAGAGGTCACGTAAAGCTCCTACTAGGCGGAATGGACCGCACCTCGCTAGGGGGTCGGAGGGCCCGGAGTACTGCCGGTGCCAGCCGCCGTCCCCATCGGGGACGGGGGCGACAGGAAATGCAGGCAAAAGCTCGGCCTCCCACTACCTTACCTCGCAGCCGCCTAGGGTATCTTAGCACGCATGCTCGTGACCCCGTGCAAGAATTTCCGCTACCATATTAGCTCGCCGAAACACAACTTGTATCGGAAGCTACAAACACGAACAGGCTGGCAATTCTAGCTCATGGCTCGCGGACCCAGCCTATTGTGTACCAAGAAAGACCGGCAGACGGTAGATCTAAAACGGGAGAACGAATCTCACGCTGGCCGCTCGATCTTTACCTACCTCATGACCCAAATTAGGTCTGTCCGAAGATCCCAGTGCTTGCGTTCGAAATTATGATTAGAAACCGCTATAACCTCACCTTCGGGCTCGCAAACTCCGAAGGGGCCTACACATGCTGGTCATGAGTCGGGCCAAGAGTTCGTCCGAGTTCCAATGTGCCGAAGTGTTAGTTGGCGAGCCTCCGGCCCGGTTACCTGTGGAGACGGATCAAAGAGGAGGTGCCGCAGCCTTGTTCAGCCACTGCAGGAAGAACCTCTCCCAACACAAGATGACATAGCTTCGGGACGCATTAGCCTCACTCCACGGTTGTCCTTTGTTACGAAAGGGCTTCTCTTCTAGGGGTTGCCAACCTAGGGGGCGGCACACAGCTACCTTAGCTACTAAAATCTCGGCAGAATGAGCCACCTGACGCAAAAAGTATGCCAGGCGCTGTTCGAGACTCACCCTTCGATGGCTCCGGGAGATCCTGTGTGGCGTTCCTGCTAGACAACCATCGTCACAAATGAAAACCGTCAACTAGTTTTTTAAGGTCCGCAATCTCTTCTCAGACACCTACTTGGTTAATTTGTGGGCAGGGTCTTACCACATTTGCTTACCTTTTGCCTAGAGTCACCATCATCCTGTCAGCGACTGGCTCTGGGATAAGGCTACGGAGCGTCGCTATCGGGCTTACCTCGGAAACCATGGCCCCCGGGGGTTGGAGCCTCTGGTGCACACTGAGATGGGCCTCCAACTCCATGCACGACGTCCGTTACCCGTGTCCGCCGTAATCATTGACTCGGCTTTGAGTCTCTCTAGAAGGCCATGGTTCATCCCTGTCCTGCCCTTCTGGCTCGACACAACGAGGGCTGCCGGGCTCCGAGTATCCTTTCCAACTTAAGGGACCGGTTTCGGACCACCCTCAGGGCGAGACACGTTTTCCTTCTAATGATATATATGAAAATTCCAATGTTACAATAGTAATAATAATAGTTTTCATACAAAAATTGCAGTAATGAATGAAGGATGCATTTCCTTTAATTTTAATAAAAGTACCATGGTTAGATACAAATCGTAGACTAATTGGCAATCATGTATTACACACTAAATTGTAAAAAAATGAAGCTAAATATTAGCGCCATGCATTTGTTTTAAATATTTTACAAATTGTTAATATTTTCTGTCCTTAAGTCCATATTTTAAGTCTATATTTTCTGACTAACAATTTAAGAACTTACACACTAAATACAACAATATGATTTATGTTTATCAAATGTTAAAATTATTTAAATGTATTTTTAAAAAATAATGCATTTTTTAAATTAATTAGTTTAGTGCTTCAGAATCTAAATTTTACTGTATATATCTTTCTATCGCTCTTTTTGCTTAAATCAGATATCTTTTTTTTTTTTTTTTCAAAATTTGAAAGCTCGCAATTTATCCTTTATATAAGAGTTCACATAAATTATTTTGCATGACATTATTATATGTCATGCCATGCTTCCCTTCATATCAGTTAATATATCCATACATTATTAATAAGAATTATATACGCAATCTTATATTTCGTGTTTATTTATTCATCCTTATAAATGATTTATAGTTTCTTTAAAATACGACTCACTCACGATAACGCAGACAAAAAAAAAATATTTTTCCGTTTGACAGTGATTACTAATATATTTATTCCTTTCTTTAACTAAATCCTGTTTTAAAAATATCATTCATAGAATTAATTGTATATATAATACTTTAAAGAATTTAAAATTTTACATTGCGCTGTTCTGTAAAAAATACAATCACTTCTCCTATGTATTCCACAAATCATCATATACAAATGTTCTTCTTACATGTCGTACGTAATAACGCCTACTAATAAATGATGTTCTTAAATTTTGCTTAGGTGGTATTCCACATATATAATTTGTTTAAAAAATGAAAATTTCACGTCTTATTTGTAAATTTTACATCATATTTAGATTATTCGGTAAAATTTTCTTTCGGATACTAAACATCATGTCATTAGGTTAACTAGGTTATGTTTATTTATTGAGAACTTAAATTTGGAGCTCCAATGTGAAATACATTAATAATCGTTCCAAAACAGACTGCCATGTGTAGGTTTTTTCAAGCAAAGCTCAGAAGCTACTTTTGGAAAAAATTTAAAATATTTGAGACGACTAATTGAATGGATTTTTAAAAAACCGTACGCTATTCTTTCTGTATATCGGAATCCAATTTAAATTGTCAGATTTTAAAATATGTTTAAGAATAAATCATTTTTTCTTTTCATATTTTTTATGTTTGCATTTATGACAATAATAATGTTTGTAAAATAAAAATGTTCAATACAAAGTAAGGAAAATACTAAACAAATAATTGTTATACGCATTTTTAGTAAAACAAAATAAAAATCAGTAAAACCGATAGTCATAATTTAAATTTGTCACAGGTCCTAATTAAAAATGAATAGCTGAAAAAATGACTTTGGAAAAAATAAATTGTGTATCACTCATCGGAAAAATTATTATTAGGATAAAGATTCATATTGTAAGGAATTCTTTTGTTTGTAGGATATATTAGCAAAAATACTAACGATATATTAGAAGAAATATCTTTAAAGTCAGAATAGTTATTCACACGAGGAAATTAATTAAATTTTAAGGTAACATTTTACCGGTCAAAAGCTTAGAATAAAATATTTTAAATCGCATTTATTTTAAAAAATGAAAATAGTGACAGATTATTTATTTGTGACACAACCATTAAATTTCATATCAAAGCGAATTTGTTATATCAAAGTTATTCCCAAGGACTCACATTCTTTCTACCCATGCATTTTATGCTGGAGTCAATACAGCTTTTTGGGAGACATTATTTAGTCCTTCCTACATTACGTCCAAAAGATTCTCCATTGTGTTTAAATCTGACCAATTGGGAACAAGAGAAATGTGTAACTTTGTTGTTGCTTAAGCCAATTCTTAGTAGACACTGATTTGAAGAATGACACAAAACTTTTGTTTGACAGTACACATATTTTCTGAGTAGAGTATCATGAAATTCTGAACGTTTTCTTGATATATTTGAGATTCCATCTTTTAGCAAAAACACAAAATCATTTGCAGTCATGCTAATCTTTGCCATTACGCAATTTTCAAATTACACTGCATGTTCCGTTGCATGAAATCTCTGCATGCGTTTCTAGCCATATATTTCATGTTTCATTCACCAAAGACGGACATCTTGATTACCAAACGAAACACAAAACATATTGTTTTCACTAAGTAATACTATTTTCCAATTATCCAAAACATTAAAAGCCTTCTTTTGCACCACTTCAATCGGTTACTTTCCTTCTTAGTTCCATGAGAGAAATTTTCTTGGGTACATTGTAATGACCTCCATGTGTATGGAGAAATGTTAGCTTTATAGATTTAGACACATCGACACCACGTTCCTTCCAGTTACGCTACAAATAACTAACATGTTGAAAACGGTAGCTTTTTTGCAATACAGTAGACTCTCCAATAGCCAAAATACTGTGAAATGAAGTAAACTGGATATGTGAAAAATCCGTGTAAGAGACAAGGATACATTTTTTATGTAGTAAAAATAGTCATAAATGTACTTATTCGACATATAAAAAAGTTTACTTCAATTTTGTTGTATTTACATTTTTTTTGTTTTTTGGAATTATAATTTGAAGTACGTAAATAATTTTTTTTAATCTATCAATAAATTTGTCTGTTTTTTTTCTTCGATTTCGTGGTGAGCTCCTACATCGAAACAATTCGTCATTATAATTACATGAGAGCTAGTTGATTTGCTATGGTGTTACAAGACTCGCAAAGCAACCTTCATAAAATGGAATTAAAATGTATAGTTGTTTGGTTGTTTTTATGAAGGCCAATTATCAACACGAGGGATATATGCCCTGGGGGGGTGCTCTCCGTGGGGGTCTTTCTAAGGGAACCTAGGGGGGGGGGATCTTTCTAAGGGAACCTAACCCGTATTTACCCTTGGAAAACCAAGGTTCGAAGAAAACCACGAATACTCCGAACGATTAGGCCGACGGGCGCGACTGGGATCGAATCCAGCACCTCCCGTCTACCAGCTTCCAGAACAGAACCTCTCGGCCACTGGTAGGTCTTAAAATGTATAGAATTGCGTGTCAATTAAAAAAAGTTTTAAAAACTTACAAAGCAAATGCATACCGCTAATAATTCAAATGTTTCCTCCGAAAAAATGCTTTTATATTCAAAAGGAACTACATCGTCACTGTTTGTATCCAATTCCTTTTCATTTACGAAATTTATTTTTTTTTTCGTCGGTTAGGTGGTGATCTGGTCATAAACTTATGTTCCTGTGATATTTTCACAACCAAGAACTTTCCATACTGCATTTGTTAAATTTACGTCTCCTTCTCAATTTTCACAATTTTTATTCATTGCTGATAATTTATTGCTCATTATAACATTTTTTTAAAGTATAGCTGTTGTCTGACTCATGTGTTGTAGAAGTCCGGAATATTTTATTCTTAATGTTTAAAAATTTCAGATTATCGAAAAACTAGAGAAAATCTGTGAGCTGTTTCCAAACAATTGATAAGAAACAGAAGAGATGATGAGCTAGGACGGACTATATTGGCACTAAAGCTGCAAATATGCAAAAACATTGTTTGGATATGGAATTTAAAAACAATTATCGAAATTAGTAGGAAGAAATATAAAAATATTTTTAAAGTATAAATTTACAAACGTGCGATAAATTTCTAGCTGTAATCTGTCCCGGTATGAGAGGTCTAAAATGGATGTGGGTGTATACTGAGAAAAAGCATTTAAGCAATATTTTATCAGTGTATAAAATATTAACAGTTAAAATACTGTTTTCTAACTTTAGTAATACTTGATTGAGCCCTGTATAAAAAAAACGCCAATATATTGCTGAAAACGTAATTGTTTATGGATATCAATAATACGATTATTTGCAGCGGCATATACACTATATGGCCTTTAAAAATCGGACACTTTCAATTTTAGACATTTTGTCGAATATTTAAAGATATATTTGTCGGATTTTTCTGGATCTTCAGGATTATGAAGACTATGTTCTACTTCATATTTATCAACGACGGTTTCATCAGAAAGACAATTAGGGGGGCAACAAAAAGTCAAAGAAAAAGAATAATGTTTGGGATCTCCCTGAAAAATAAAATGCACGAAATCATCTATCGCCAAAGCTTAGGATTATATGGCTATTGTACAATATATATCTATATTAAGTTGTGGAAAAATAGAACGTATATCCATGGAGAAAAATCTTTTTTTTTTAAGTTCAAAAGTTTAATTTTTTTTTTTTTTTTTTTTACCAAATTTAATACCAGTTTCAGAAAATTTGACAAAATGTAGTAGAAATAATATGGTGTAATAGAAATGTAAATATGTTAAGTATTTGTTGAAATATGAGCAGTTGAATGATATATTATTTAGCTGCGCATGCGCGAACGAATTTTTTTTTCACGATTTGATAGTCAACTCTTTGAAGCAACTTATACATAAAGACCGACAAATATCAAGAAAATTCAGAAAGATATCGGTAATATACTGAGCTGGTTTTCGGTTGTTCTATAGAAACCGCTAAATGATAAGGGGTTTTCCAAAAATTGTCGTGTTTAATTTTTACTCTTTTTTTTATTTTCAATCTTATGGATGCTTTAGATCTTTTTGGAAAATCACCAACGAGACTATTCCAAGAGAAAAAAGAAGTATCAAAATCTAAGGAATTTCTTCTAAATTTACTCGTTGACATTCATTAAGTATAGACTCCTTTGCTGAAAGCTAGTTAATAAAAAATGATAATTTGAGGAATGCATGATATAAAAAAACACATTCAAAATACTTTTAAACTTTAAAAAAATCGATATATCTCCATGAATATACGTTCTATTATTCCACAAATGAACACATATATTGCACAATATCCATATATTCGTAAGCTTTAGCGATAGATCCGCTCGTGCATTATATTTTGCAGGGATATGCCAACTATTATTATTTTTCTTTCATTTTTGTCGGCCCCTTGTTGGGCTTCTGAAAAATAGTCATTTATAAATATGAAGTAGAACATATTCTTCGTAATCCTGAAGTTTCAGAAACACCCGACAAATATATCTTTACATATTCGACATAATGTCTAAAACTGAAAGTGTACAACAATACCCCTATAGTGTAGTAGTGTATAGTGTTAGTTTGTATAGTGTTAATAAATCATGCTAAGCTAATCGCATGCTTAATTTATCTAACATTCTTAACCAATTTTTTAAAAACATATTGAAGTAATTTGATATTTGGAGTAATAAAAATAATTTTTATAAAATACATTATTCGCTGTAATTACTCTTCTTTAATTTTTCACTTATGTTAATAACCTTTAAATAATTCAAAGTATTAGCTGCTGTTATCCCCCTCCTCCCCCCCCCCCAAAAAAAAAATAACTACACTCAAATGAAGCTTTATACAATTTAAATTACAAATGATATGATTTATTATAGTATTTTGTCTCGGAACCGTATTATGAATTATATAATAAACAGCCATAAAACGTATTCTAAAATTATATGAAGCTATGGAAGAATGATAAATAATCGGGAGTTTACACTTTCATTTCGAATTAAATTAAAGTGCAGTTACATTTATTTAAAAAACCTTTTCATTCTACAATTTAAGAATGTCTCGAGATTTCGGAGATAAAAATGCGCTCGAAAGTCAGAATCGAAATTATTAGATAATTAATATTTCAATAGCGTGTTTATAATGTGGTTATGCAAACTATCATTTCTGCATATAGTTAACAGTTGTATTTACGAATTAGAAATTTAAAAATAGATTTTCTAATTTTATATTAATATTGTAAAATTTAAATACATATTCTGTACACTAGGTAAATTAAAATACGTTATGAATAGTTTTAATGCAAAAATTTTAATAGTTTATTTATTTTGTCAACTACATTTCTTAGTAATTAAAAAAAAATAGGCATCCATTTTAATGAAGTTTTTGTTCTATATTAAAACTTATGTATTTAAAGTCAGTTATTTTTGTTAATGAGCATAAATGAAATTATAATTTTGACTGAAATATCTCTTGAAAGGTAAAACATTAAC
This sequence comes from Maratus speciosus, assembly GCA_963932465.1. Lineage (NCBI taxonomy): Eukaryota > Metazoa > Arthropoda > Arachnida > Araneae > Salticidae > Maratus > Maratus speciosus. Next base: position 371,525,299 of record OZ010788.1, on the reverse strand, counting down.
TATATCATTATCAGTTTTTATTTTTTTTTTTATCTATTCTGAAAAATGTTAAAAACATTTACAACGAAGATATAAATATTCTTGAGGTATTAATAATAGTAAAGAAAATATTGAATAATAAAAAAATATATAATTAAAAATTACATGTATAGTAAAAAAGCAGTTTTTTTTTTAAAATTTATAATTAAAAACCTTCAAACGAGATCAAAATTACATTCATACTACTGGTTATACATTAAAGATATTCCATTAACGTATATTTTATATTGTTGGTGAACAAACATTACGTAGTAAATGACATAATTAAAAAAATGTGTTTTTTGTTACGATCCCAAAAAAAAGTAACATGGTATTTTTTTTAAATATTTCTTTGTTTACGCAAAATAACAATAATAAAAAAAAAAAGAAACAAAAAAACTCCTAGAAAGTATTTGTTTTCTTAGCGTATTTTTGACTGAAAATTGAATGTAAAATGATAGAGTTTAATGAGTTAATATATATGCAGATCATAAAGATTTATCACTGCTTTTAATTAAATATTTACACACAAGAAGTAATTATACACACACACATATATATAAAGCATTAAAAGATACACACATATTACATTTGAAATACATAGTGTAATGTGAAGATTACAGGAAAAGTTTAAAAAACTTTAGGGAATTCATTTAAATATTAGTATCCTATAAAAAAGATCATACTTGTTTTAGAATGTAGTATTATCAAGAAATGCTTGTTGATCACAATCTATTTTAAATTTTCTAACACTAACAATAATCTTTTTAACTAAGAGTATGTATTTATACAAAATATTATGTAATGTAAATTTCTATTAAATATTAAAAGATGGGCCAATTTCAAATAGCATTTGTTCTTTTAATTTCTCCGCTGGAAGCAGTGATGACAAATAGGGATTAATTATTCATCGTTACAGACTGATTCACTAACTCAATTATAATGGGTGAACACATATACATAACGAAAGATTTTAAATTATGATTTTATAGGCACCCACCAAATGTATGAATAATATATACTTCTATAAAAGGTAGTAGATGTGATAGAGTATTATGCTTAATTTTCTAATGTTTCAAGATTTTTCAATTCATATAAAAATGGAGGAAACTAAACTGAGCTTTTCACAAAATTGAATGATTGTTTATATCTTTTGAGATTAGATATATTTCTTTTTTTATGGAGACATAAAATTATATGAAATTTACATTCCAAATTCCAAGTAGAGCTAGTCGAACGTACCAATATCAAAACTCTCTTCTATCTCATACATATTAATACTTGAAAATTCGATATCACACTACCAAAATTAAACAGCAATCTATGTCCTTCAAGAGGATTCTAAAGATATGAAATTCCGTGCACTTGTTCTTGAGATATGGCTATCTCTGAAATCGTATAAATCCAGCAAAATTCAGCCTAGCAGCGCCACCTATTGGGAGCTTTACACCAAAACCTATGTTACACCAAAACCACAAAGCAACCCCTTATTTCAAAGTCTAACTGAATCTGAAATTTGGGGAAAATCCATGCATCAGTTTTTGAGATAGAGTTATTGCGAAAATCGTGAAAATTCCAGCATAGCTGCGCCACCTATTGCGCGATTAGCACCAAAACCTAATCAGCAACAACTTGTCTTAACATCTAACTAAATCTGAAGTTAGATGAAAATTCGTGCATTAGTTTTTGAGATAGAGTTATTGCGGGAATCGCGCAAAATGTAGCACTGCAGCACCACTTGTTGAGCGATTTACACGACCACGTAATCAGCATAGAGTCATATCACGGACTAACGGAATCTGAAGTTTCATGAAAATCCGTGCAATCGTTCTTGAGATAGAGCCACTGCGGAAATCGTAAAAAAATTCAACATAGCAGCGCCACCTGTTGAAAGATTTACACCAACACGTAATCAGCCTCAAGACGTATCAAGGACTAACTGAATCTGAAGTTTCATCAAAATTCGTGAATTATTTCTTGAGATGGAGCCATTGCGAAAATCGTAAATAATGCAGCAGGGCAGCAGCACCTCTTGAGCGTTTTGCACAAAAAACTAATCAGCATTAATTTGTAACCGAAAATCAAATTTTGTGTCCCCCCCCCCCCCCCCACACATATATATATATATATATATATATATATATATATATATTTATATATCTGCGAAATGTTTATTTTTTATCAATATTATTTACACGAAAAAAAAATGTAAAATCGTTAACCTTTTTATTGATACCAAACTTAATGCAGGTACGTTTATTAAAACATCTTAAAAAGTCCATAGGAAAAAATTAGGTATTTACCATACAGACATGCAGTTAGTTTAGTAGAAAAACGTAATTTATTCGTTAGGAATTCTTTAGAAAGAGAATTCTTAGGTGAAATTTTGACTCGCTAAAGAGATACTAAAATGGAATAGATTTTGCTTATACGACCATTTTTCTTTCTATAAGAAGTAGTTTTCGAGAACTATTTATTTTTTTATGTTAGTTACACAAGTGAGTGTTTTTTATGCAATGAATAAAAATTCTTAAGAATTGGGTTATGTCTATCCTAAAAAATAAACTCTTATACATGAACATATAAATATGAAGATTTCTTTTTTAACCAGAAAACCAAATAAGTTTAACAAATAACCAAGCATAACGTATATTGGTTATATTGACTTAATATTTTTAAAAGTCAAATATTTATATATTAAAGTAAATGATCTTGGAAACTCCAGATAACTGGCAAATAACCAAAAGTAAAGTAGGTCGGTTAAATTATTTTAATGTTTGCTAAAACTAACCATTTAATTATTTAATTCAATGATCTTTATAAAAAATAAACGAAACTATATTTTAGGTATTTTTATATCTTAGTACAATAAAGAATTTTACTTAATTCTATACTATCATCAATAACAATGAATTATATTTTTACGCTTAAAAATGCATAAAATTACTGATATTTGAATAGTGATATTAATTTATTTAATTGATATATTTTTCTTAAAGACAGGTATCTACTTTATAATGTTAAATATTTTTTTTTATTTAAAATATAAGTTTAACTTTGATGATTCTGCAAAAGCTCACGCATTCTTTGTATTTTTTAGATTTGACGTACGAATTTTTTTAGAAAAACAATATAATAAAAAGAGAAACACTGCGTAATCTTTGTTCCTAATGCATAATTTGCGATTTTGTTGAATATTGACGTAATCATTATTTTTCAATGATTATTCACTGATATGAAAAAATATATGCAATTCAATTAAGAATTTTTATTAAAATTTGAAAAAAAAAAAAAAAAAAAAAAAAAAAAAAAAAAAACAGGTTCACCAATTGAAAAAGCATTTCTTGTTTAAAAGTTTTATTTAAAGCATTACTTATGAAAAGAACTTATGTATTTAAAGCGCTTTTAATTTAAAACAATTAAAAGATTTATATTTGATCTCCTGGGTGCTTAAAGTGTTATAAAGCAATAATGCGCTTTCCCTAATATCTTAAGGGTTTGTAAAAAAAAAGATTAGCGAACTATAGAATACATAAGGCAAACTAAAATACACAAGTTAGTGGGTGTTTTTTTTTATACTTTATATTTATTTTTTTTTTCTGTTCAATCTTTTCCAGTCCTCAAAACTTTAAATATTAATCATAATCCTCGAAAACTATTTACGAAAATTGCGTACCAAATGTGGGATTCTTTAAATTAGATTAAGATGGCAGGTCTAATGGGTTGTAAAATTTGTAATCAAGTATTCTTCCAAAAGAAACTCAATATACATTTATGCTTCTCTAAATAGAGGTACCTTTTTTCGCGAGTGTCCCTTATGGACGTTTTCGACATGGATGTTTTAGTGTATTCTACAGTAAAATCTCATAATTTACATTTCTGAATAGCAGACCCCTCTTTTTAGCCATCACCTTTTTCAATTCATAAAAAATAATGTTTATATATATAATTATTAAGATGCTACTTGGATAATACAAATTTAGAAACACTAAATGCTACCAAAACAACTACACTGGTTATCAAAAATTAAGGAAAAGTCACAACATGCTAATTTTCAAATACGCGAACACTCAAAAAGAAATAATATAATTCAAGTAATTACTATCTCTACAACACAGATAGCCCATATAACATCTCATTCATGTCACACATGGTCACAAGTGTCACAGTCACTACGGTGAAGCAAAAAAATAGGAAATTCCATGCATCTCATTATGAGTCACAAATGATCACTATATGTGACTCCACTGAGAAGTCAATGTGAGTGCTGTTTTGTGACGAGTCACCAGGTGACATTACAATGTAGTTAAATTGTGCCTCTCATGTGACTGTCATTTTTAGACTCAATTTCATAGTCATCATGAACGTTGCATTATGATAAGTCACCAAATAATATCATATTATAGTCACACGGAGCCTTTTCCCAAAAGAGCACAATGGTGACTTCACAGATGACAGACTTCTCTCTATGTCACCTGAAAGTCAACATGTGACTTTAATGTGACATTATTTGGTAACTCATCACAATGCAGCGCTCACGATGACTTTGAAATTGAGTCTACAAATGACAGTCACACGATATTCACAATGTAACTACATTGTAAAGTCACATAGTGACTCGTCACAGAGCAGCAGTCACAGTGACGTCTCAGTGGAGTCATATATAGTGATCATTTGAGACTCGTAATGAGATGTATGGAATTTCCTATTTTTTTGTTTCCCCGTAGTGACTGTGACACTTGTGACCATGTGTGACATAAAAGAGATGTTGTATGGACTAGCTGTGTTGTAGAGATAGTAATTACCCGAATTATATTATTTCCTTTTGAGTTTTCGCATATTTGAAAATTAGTATTTTGTGACTTTTCCTTAATTTTTGATAACCAGGATAGTTTCGGTAGCATTTAGTGTATCGGCGTCAGTCCCTGAGGACGATACGCTAAATGCTACCGAAACTAGTCTGCTCAAAGTTCTGTCGTTTTTAACATTGTTTCTAAACTTATACTTACGTATTAAAATCATGCCTCCGAATAGCGTAGAAGTTTCGCGTGTTCGGATCGGCTGCTATTAAAATGTTTTACGGTGTATATACACATTAATACATTCATTGTTATGTATATTAATTATGTCTGCTGTTTATAATAAAGCATGAAAAATGCAATTGTTTTTGAAACAATAGAAAATGTGCTCAAAATAAATTCTAGGGCACGCCGTTTACATTTATTTGCCACCACTACTGCATATGCTGTCACAAAAAAATAAACTCATTCGATGACCTAAAGGATAAATAGACATATGAATGCACGTTCAGATGAATAGTATACCTTTTTCTTTAACCTTATAGTATACCAGAAGTATAAAATATGGATGCAATCAGTAGAAAGTAGAATCTAGAATAAAATAACACCTTACGAAAATGTCTGCATTCTTCCATGGTCTTGCCATACATCAATACTTACAAGGGGACTCATTGACTAATTTTTTAAACAAACATCAATATATAATTAGTTTCTAGAATGTTTTCCACACTTAAAATGTACTCTTGTTACTCCTTTGCTGTGGGATTTCTAATATCTGGTATCCAGTTCGTAGCATCCCCAAAATGTAATCGTTGACACGATAATCACTTTAATAGGAACCTGAATAGTTTTAACTTAATCTAAAAATGTTCGGTATCTTACATCCTAACTGAAATACTATTTTTTACGCTCATTTTTCTGCACTGTTCTTTATGTGCGAGTTAGGACACGAACCTTTCTTTCCTTTCGATATCTGCTTATTTCATCTAGTTGCTAGTCGTGTCCAGTCGATTTCGTTTAGAATCATTTTCTCCAAATGTCATGCTCTAATTTTATTTTTAATTTAAGATATGAATTTTTGTTTAACCGTTTCTCCCTCCTATTTCCGCATAGAAGAATAGGAATTTAGCCCAAATAGAAAATAACTAGATGGTTGTTATATTTTCTGTTACTTTCGAATTCACAAAAACTGTGGTACTCTCAAAAAATTATCACGATGCCCGTCTGAAACAAATTGGGTGTCTGAACGAGAATATGTGTAGTGTACATATTCATCTTTTAAATAGTCTAAGCCTTTTTCAACCGTTACATGATTAATTCTTATTATATGCCACTGTTATTATTATCACTTATACTGATATTTAAGATTTTAATATCTCTCACGTTGCTGATAGTAATTATTACTTTTGTTATCTATTTTTTCTTAGATTTCAGAAACAGTTATATTTTATTTTATTCAGTTGGGTAGAAAATGTTATATTTCTGTTTCTTATTTTATGATATAAATTTCTTAAATGTTAGTTAATAATTTTTAAACCTTGCAGCTAAGTGCCATCTATTACTGTATTACCCTCGCTAGTGACTTACATAGACGGACACATAGAGTGACATACATAGACGGACTGACAGGTTTTCTCGAATATTTACACACTTTTCTATGGTCGGAGTAGTTCTACGCAGCAATTCTTATTAATGTGTATCAATTTGAATATGATATTAAAGGTTCAATAGATTTTCTTGTGTCTCCAAACATAAGTTTGGTTTGAGCAACAATCCATTAAGGTTCTCATTTATGGACATAAATATGAAGATATGTGCCATTTTAGGTCTTTTAGTTATTCAATATCTCCGACTCATGTTCATTAGCATTAAATTGAAGGTGTGCATGAATATGAACATGTTTTTTTAGTGTTTTTTCTTATGTGTGTGTATGAATTTTGGAGCAATGCTCCTACCACTCGTTCAACTGATATTAAAAATGTATATATATAACTCTCTTAGACATTTTTGCGCAAAATAGTAAATTTCGGGTACAGTCATTTGTCTTAAAATATTCATGTTTAGATCGATTAATGCGGTTAATTATTCCTGAGCATAGGAACGCATGAATCGAAATCGCGATTTTTGAAGTATATATTTAATGCGGGGAAACTACAATAGATCAGCAGAAAACGTTTTAAAAACCCGGTATATGTAATTAGACAATGTAATAATGTTCTACAATGTACTTTTCGATGTGTACATAAATAAATTAAGGTGGCCAATTTTCGATCCCCAGCAAGTTCTAGGCCGTTGGAAGTTGTAATCTTCTGTGAAAACCTACCGAATTTGGATTTTACATTGACTAAGTTCCCACGCGCATAGAAACATAGCCAAATCTCGTACATTTTTTTTTTTTAACAATGCAGAAAATTGTTTTTGAAAAGTATCTTTATATGGGACTAAAAGGAAAATGGTCCCAATTTCGACCCCCCCCCCCCGCAAAAAACTGCAAATCCTAAGCTGAACGAGGGTTTGTTTCAAACTGAGTAAGTAATTTTACTTACTTTAAATTAAGACTTAAAGAAATATACTATTAATCAGTGGAAGAATAACATAAAGAAATATTAGCCATCCAAGCATGAGGAACATATACATTTTGTAGTTTTGTTTTTGGCTTAAGAGCGTGTTTCGTGTGAGTGTTGCACTGAAGGCTTTGCACTTATTTTTCTCCACGTTTATTATATAAAACAGATAGGTCACTCAGATAGATCACTGGAAACAGATAGGTCACTCTGCATCGTTGTCGCGATAGCAATCGCTTGTATAATCATCCTAAGGAGTATCAACAGATGAGTTACTTTCGTCATCAGAGTCGCTGGGTTGGTCACGTTTGGATTTTTTACGTGATGGATTCGCCCCTTTTCCCTTGAGAGTGGTGGGTGGAAAATTTTGTTTCAGCTATCGTTTGTTCATCGCCTGGGAATCTTTCACTTTGTTTTTATTATCCAGTGAACAAGGTTTACGAACCCCTATGGACAAAAAGTGCTTGTGTGTTCACTAGCACTTATCGCATCTCTTTAGCGCTTACGGCAGCAACAATGTTCTGAACCTGGTTGCTGATGATGATTGATTATGAATTGGTCCTGATGATGATTGATTATGAATTATAAACTGCCATGAAATTTTCGCAAGATGGAGATGGATGAGCTTTCGCCAAAAAATTTGGGTTATATTTCACGATGTCCGTCTTTTTTAAACTATTGTCAGCAGTTTTAAAAACAGCAGCATGCTAGTAGGCTCTACTGAAAAGCAATACGAATTTTAGTTTCCCAACATCTCTACCAGAATGCTTTGACAGCCAAATTTCTATTGCTTCAGCATAAAACATTTTAAAGGGAAACATAAACGCGACATCGAGAGGATGTAGTTTTGCTGTTGAATGGGGAGGCAAACACGCTGTTATAACACCATTTTCCCGTGCACGATTAATCACAGTGAAGTTTCGTGCATGTGAAAAATTTCTATCAAATATCAACAAAATTGAACGTTCTTTTAATGGCTTTACAAAGGACAAGGTGAAACCATCTCTCGAAAGCTCTGCTGTAACCAACGCTGACTCATGCACAGCTCTGATTGATCCTGGAGGCGCAATATTCACTAGCTCCACCTTCATGAGTTTCCTTGGAAATATCATGAGAGGGGGTACAAGCACCCCTGCTGTACATCACTACAGTGACTAAGGAACTCCTCTCCGTAGACGATACTTTGTGGAATTTCGCCTTTCCTCTCATGGCTACATTTATTTTACCTTTGTGTTGGACAAAAGTGATGCCAGTTTTGCCTACATTGTATGCTTTCGTCGGGTCGAATTTTATTTTCACGAATTCTGCTTTCTGTATGCAGAAAAATAGCTGAGCATTTTGTTCTGTGAAATGCTGAATGCGAACAAATGATAATTATTGAGGTTTCTGAACAGAGAGTTTCGTGTGTCGCTTCAAATATCAGCGCAATGACATAGTCTCTGCCATTTTTGTATCAGATTAGAATGGATGTGATAAATTATTGCGAAGGCAGGCTGGAATGCCATTTGTCTCAAATATTTCAGAGTTAATCCATAAAAACTTCCCTCTCTGGTTAAAGTGTGAAAACTGTTTTCCAGACCATTCTAAATTCAATCAAGTCTTATGCAATTTAATCTGCACCTTTTTTCTATAATCTTTCAATCTTGATCTTCGGACATTGTACTGTTTACTGGCAGCTTTACAGCCCATCTCCTTACGGTATACAGCTTCAACAGCCAGCTTCATCTGGGCTTTATCCCACTTCTTCCGTGGCACCATCTGCAAAGATCAAGAGATATATATAAAGAGATAATATATAAATAAAAATGTTTTATAAATTATTTTAAAAGTTACTTTTTTTAAATGCAAAAAGAATTCTTTCATTTAGAATTTTATTTATAACTTTTTATTTTATTTTATTTTATTACATATATTTTATTATGCATTGTATTTTAATTTATATTAAACTTTATTTTCATTTTGAAATAATCGTCATGAAAAAGCTTTCCTAATTTCGTTAACGGGACGAAAATGAGAGCTGTAAGTGGAACAAAATTGCAATCACGCTACTTTTGAAATGGTGGATTTTCAATTTTTGTTAAATTCTTGAACGGTACGTCCCAAAACTCACTGTATGTCACTGTTATAATCTTACCTACGTAGAATATATGCAATGAATAGAAAACAAATACTTACAGTACTGTAAATAACGTTCGAAGAAATGACGTAATAGAAATCAGGTCTTCTAAAAATAGGAAGTCCGGCGTTTATGATATATATATGCATGTTGGCGAACGAAACTTTCATTACGGACGCCTTTTACCTTCTGTTCCTTGTGCCTTGCGTGATAACTGACGTTACTTTCGGAGAAGAGGCGAATAAAATTAGGACGATATTAGGGCACTTCGCCTTACATTGAATAAGTAGTAAGTATGCAGGGTGTATTTGAAAAAGTGGGCAAAACTTTACAGGGTGATAGAACGCAGCTATTCGAGCAAATTTAGTCATAGAATGTATGGTCGGAACGCAAGCGGTGTGAAGTTAAAGGATAATTTTCCACTGTCCGAATGCGATGGATTGGTCGAGCTTTGTTACCAAGATCACCGGATCTCTCGTGTCTGGACTTATTTCCTGTGGGGCCATGTGAAAAGCATAATCTACGAGTACGCAAATGAAACCGATATCGGCCCAGTCGTCAGGATTGCCGTTGCTGACGGTGATATTCGGGAAATGCCTGGTATTTTTGCAAATGTGCATCAGTCCGTATCCCGTAGGTGTGATGCGTGCATTACAGCAGGCGGAAGATCTTTTGAGCAATTTCTTTCAGCATGTAGATTAAATGCATTAATGTTAATAAAATGTTTTCTGAAGTATATCCTGTCATTTCTTGTGTTAATTCTTTAACTGCGAGAGTGGAAAACTACCTTTTAAATTCACACCTCCTGTGTTCCGACAATACATTTTATGAAGATATTTGCTCGTGTAGCTGCGTTTTGTCACCACGTAAAATTTTTCTTCGTTTTTCTGGATCACAAGTGAGAAGAAAAAAAATTAAGCTTTCATTTTTCAAATATTCAAAATATTACAAAATACAAAAAATAAAACAATCAAAGTAAAATGATTTTTTTTTTATTAAAAGTGTCATTCACATTCTTTATTACCGAAGTTGTTTCTGCTTAGACAACAAGAAGGCTCTGCCCCCTACGGGCTACGCTCGCCAACCACCGTTCAGACACCACAGAGCAAGCTAATTTGATCGGCTTTAAAAATATTTTGGAAGATTGAATTATAATTTAAAAAACAGTGACGATCTCCCTATAAACGGATTTCTATTCATTTCTCTATGATTGGGGAATTTTAAGGCCCAATCAGTTGCTGTTAAAAGATACAATCGTTGCTTTCATCTTGGATTAAATAAAATCAATTAAACATTTCAAAATAAGCTAATATAAAAAGAATTAAGTAAACAAGGACTTTTTCTCCAGACTTTTTTTAACAAAGCGAAAAGATTTTTAAATAAGACATTTTCACTATATCGTTTTTAATCTGACGCAATTTTCACCAGGCTTTTCTTTCTCTGCTTAATATTCACATGAAAATACTTTTGTTAGAATTTAAATATTATTTGCGCTGTCCTATCAAAAATAGTTGAAAAGATCATCTTAAAATATCAAATAAGGGTCTTGCAAAATTTTTAAATTTAAGCTATTTTGCAAAATTAATTTTTGTTCATTTTACGTAATAAGTGTAATATGACGTAAATGTGACTTAATTTCCCCTATTTAAGACTTCTATCGCATGTTAATGAATTTATTATTTTGCAATATCCAATCTCTTTTAAAATTCGCGTGTAAATATAGATTTTTTGATGTAATTTTCAATAACTTTCTGCTCTTTATACATAATTATAATTTGAAGGATTTTTTTCTGTTTATAATAGTCACGAATAAATAAATTTTTAATTTGAAGCAAACATTATTGTTTGCGATGTTTATATAGTTGGCAAGAGCTTAAATTAATACCATTTTCTAAAATATGTAAAAAATATCTCTCGAAATGCTGAAAATTTCCATTTCAAATAGAAATGAAACCTCAAAAAAGAGTCAAATTAAAAAAAAATAAATGCAGTCTGCACACCGGGAATTTCTAACGTATAAAATGATCTAAAAACAATTAAATTACCATGTATAGTTTTTGCTCCTATAAAAATTTTTTAATGGTACGATTTTGTCTAACTTTAGCATTAGATATCTCTTAAAATAAATCTTTAATTTGAAAACTGTCTGCATCAGCGTATTTATCGAACATTTCTCTATAATACCACCGATTTTCATATTTTTTTATGCAGTATTTTTCTTATTATTAACAAAGAAAGACCTCCGCTCACAAAAAATTCAAAACCAGCGGCGGCTGCGGCGGCGGCGGAGGTGACAGCGTTAGTTACTTTTTTTTAGAATAGAGAGATTATGTTGTTAGTTTAAGTAATAAATTCAGTATTATAATCTAAGGCGAATATGAGATTAAAATTCTCAGGCCATATATTAACCCTTTCCTCCGCTTTTCTATGTTACTATTAGCCTATTGTTTTTGTAAAACTTGTTATATTTTAACCTGATTAGTTTCCAACCTTTTGTCTCAGAGATTAATTAAAAATCTTAATTTATATCACATACTGAAATTTCATATATTAAAGTATTAATACTGCCAAAATTAAAACATTTTTGTCAGTTCTTTCACATGACATTATTCTGAATTTTGTTTGTGTTTTGTGACTGGAAAGATGCACTGCAAGAAAATAACTTATTACTTGTCATTTGTTGGTATATACTGGTAAAACATCTGATAAGATATCTACAGTATGTTTTCTTTTCCTAGATTTGTGAGGCTGTGCATTTTCGTGATTGGACGGTGCTTACTGATGAAAACACCAATATTTATTACTTGTCTGTTATTTCGCATGTTTAGAAATTTGTCTTTTTATGAACAGGCTGATAAAGATCAAAGTTTGTATTTGTTAAACATCAGGATCACTACCATTGTATTTTATGTATTATGTGTTTACCACTGTAATATTCTTCTTTAAAAGTTAGTGAACTATACTGTTGTTTCTTATTTGCGTCCAACTATGCATTTCACCCTATGTTTGTAACTTACATTTTGTAGTAAAATTACTAGATTTTTTAGCAAACAATTTAATGTCTGTACATGTCACTCAATTAAAATATTTATTTTTTGGATATGGGTCGCATCGTTTGATGAGTAAACATCAATGCACGCGAAAATTTCTTAATTTAAGAGGATAAATAATTAGTACCATTGTCAGGTATTTAAATTCAAACATTTTTACTATACGCAAAGAGAGTCATTGGAAACTTTGATTATGGATTTTCTAGATAAATCCCTTAAAAGTATTTAAATCTATAAAATCACAATAACTGTAAGTGATAAGTAGATAATGAACATCTTGATAGGTCAATACATATATGAAATGTTCAAATGTTCTTTATGAATATTTTCTAACGCTAGGGGCATCTATATCTCATTAGTAATCACGCTAAAGGTTTTGATGATCAATTGATTTTAGTTTATGTAATAATATTAGGCAGTAATTTGAAACTGAATATTTGTCTTTTGGACATAAAACAGAAAAGAAGTATTTCAATAACTTCGTTTCTGGATCAATATTTCAGAGATATTGCAAGATTTTCAAAAATGTGACCCTAATCAAGACTGATCATGTTATACTTACGTTAATGTCTCTTACTGCACATCACTTCACTTCACTAGTGGTAAGTATGTTTATGAAAATATAAGTTTCTGATTTTATAAATGACATAATATCAGACATAATTCTTTAGACTTTTTCGCAATTCGTTTATACAAAGAGCATAATAAAACATTTACTTATGTTTCCTAAATTAAAGCATCTATTATGTCTCAAATTGAAACGTCATTGTTATTTTAAATTTCAAGTTCAGTCTTTTACGTGTCCAAATTACTTTTCCAGACATTTAAGTATCTGACTTTATAACGTCTCTATTTTCATCTTATAAATTAATGCCGTTAATGCATTAAGAAATATTTAGAATGCTTCAAACGTATTCTAAATAAATCATATCCTACTTATTCTTTTATATATACACAGTGATAATTATTAAAGTTGTACATTCAACAGTCTTAAAAAAGAACCACTAGTCAGAATGAACTGATATTTCAGCTGAGTATACCAGGGTTCACACGCTACTAAGCCGCGTTCTATTTTGTAAGGACTCTACCAAAAGTATTATTATAAAGACCATTTTCTTCACGATTCATTAGCTAGAAGATAGTTTTATGCGATTACTGGTGGTAGAGTCCTTACAAAATGGGGCATGGCTTAATAGCATGCGATCCCTGTATACGAAAAGCAATGTAAATTTGTTTTGTAAAAAAATTCATTAATTGACCGATAGATGTCGCTGTCAATTGTCAGAAAAGGCTAATTAAAAGACGTGACATGTGCAACGCACATTACATTTGTGATAAAAAGGCTGGGAACATGCAATTCCTGTTATTATGTGTCATTGAAGGATCGGGCTGTGCTTGTGTAGCCATCATATTTTACAAGAACGGATATTGTGCGGCAATTGCATTGAAGAAATTCCTGACATCAAAGCGTTTAAGAAGCGGCTCTTGCTCGTTGCAAATGCAACCATTCTGGTTTTCATTCCGAAAAGGTCACTGTGTCTTGCGGAATTGCGGCGACGTTTAGCGTTGGCCCCTACTTTTTCTAGGAGATTAGTACTTCGGATCTTGTGCTGACTTGTACTGACAATTATAGTTGCAAAGACCACAAGAAACCCGGTATAAATCTAGGAATAAACCGCGTTTTGGGAATAAACCAGGTCTTTTATTAATAAACCTGAGAATTAACCGGATCTATTGGAAATAATCCTGTGAGTAAACCTCTCTTTTGCAACTCTACAGACAATGAGATACGTTTTGAATCTGTTTGGAGTAACCAGCTCATTCAAGAGCTGAAACAGAACAGATGTGTATATAGCTCTTTTTTATGCAAAATGGACCTCATCTACGCATTGCAACACCAGTAAAGCAGCTGTTGAATCTGAATTTTGGAAATGGCAAAATAACCAGCCACCATTTTCTAACAACCTGGTCACCCTGATCACCTGCCCTGAACCCCTGCGACTTCTGGCTCTGGATTTACCTAAAATATGTTGTTTACGGGTGTTCAATTGCGGACTTAGGTAAACTGAACACGCGCATTATGCAACACATTCACAATATCACACCTGAAACACCCCGATCTGCTCTAAAACATGCTGTTTAGTGCTTTAAGCTCTTAGACAGAATATGTGCCATATTTTATCCCAGTTGTAGCCGACTTCTTTTTCTTGATGGTTTCATCAGTTTTTGCTTTTTCTAAGCTTTTTGGGATAAAGACAATCAAAAGTCCATTTCGTTTTTTAATTTGTCTACGTTTTTGGGCGTAGGAACAAATAGAAACCGATTTCGTTTTGCTTTTTCTACGGTTTTTGTCCTAGGAACAATTATAACCGATTTTTTTCCCATCCACTGTGGCACCACTTTGTCGTGGGACGTAGGCTTTGAACAAGGTGTGCCACAATAGCTTGTCACGTATTTTAATAAACATATTATGATGAGTACAGCGCCATCAATGAGTCAACTTATGAACTTTATTTCCTTTCACAAAGAAATTCTAATTGCTACATGTACACTCAGCTGAAATATTAGGACATTCTGACCAGTGGCTTTTTACGGTCTTTTAAAAGTGCAACATTAATTATAATAACCCTGTATATATATATATAAATAAAAGTTTTGTTAATTATTAATTAAATATATTATTTAAGGTATATATTCAACATCAAAATTCAAAATGTACCTAATGCGCATGCATATAGTAAATAATACTGTATCGAAATACATTTATTTATAATGAATAAGTATAAAATTATTTTTCAAAGACTGTTAAGTTTATCTCCTACCGTGAAAGAGTACCTTAACAAAGGACGGAAAAAACTAATAAATGTCACTCTAATATGCCTCATTCGCATTCCTTAATCACATTCCTGCAGGATAAAGAAATGCTTCGAATATGTCTTTGTCACTCATTTTCTTCTGAAAAGATTTTTAAGATAGAACGTGATAAGTTTCTAAAGTCTGAAACTATTTCATTTGAAAAACATGTTTTATAAAGTTCGATGCAGAGTTTTAATGTATTTCAAATAAAAAAGGCATTTTTTATTAGACTTTGAATTGTATAAATGCCTATTAAAATATCGATTTTTTTTTTTTTTTCAGAACAATCATAGATAAAAGATCTTTAGAATTTCTAATACGAACAAAGTAATTTTTTCGTGCACATACGATGCATAATTTTTTAAATGTATTTAACAAAAGAGTTGAACAACATTATATTTAAATTTGTATTATCATATAATATTACACTCACGTATTTTTTTATGTGAATTACAAATATTAAAATACAAAAAAAAAAAAAAAAAAAAAAAAAAAAATGCTTAATTTTAATTACAATAAAAGTTTTACCATTAGATTCTATATGTTCACGTCACAGATTATGTGTCAGTAATTGGAAAATGGATTTTTATCAAATATGAACAGCTCTAGTTTAAAAAGTAGTCTTCTATAATTTAATATAAACTCTAAATAAAACTAGCTTAAATAAAAGACCTGGACTTGACCTTAATATTGAGATGCAATATTTCCAACAATTTTGCGACAAAATTCAGTGCAAGAACTATAATCTAAATCTACTTCTTACAATTGACTTTGCATTAGAATCACTTATCGGAAACGCATAAAGAACTATTATCTAGAATAAAAAGTGTATGACGTCGCCATAATCCTTTTTTGTATGAAAAAAAAAATCTGTAGAGTGTATCCATGTGCAAAGAAATTTTTTGCAAAAAAGCCCGTGACCTTAATCACACAACAGTGTAAGTCAATAAATATTACTGGTCACTCCACGTTTAGTTTTTTTCGTAATCCCAAACATTTTGCAGAAATCATTGTATTTCGTATTATCAAACAAAAATGAAAAAAACAGAAGAAATTAAATTCTCTGGTTTAAATTTCTGTACTTGGTCACACTATTTTAAGTTCTTGCCATGGTTAAACTTTAATTCTAAGAGGTACAATACCAATATTTTTTTTTTCATAGGTGAAGCTCATTCAGTAACTATTAGCGACCCATCTATTCTAATGAATGGTAATTATAGATTTGTTTCACCTACGGTAATACTTATCATGGTTCATAAAAATGATAATCATAACCCCTCCATTGAACGATTACAATACTTATAATAAACTTTAAGGACATTAAGGACCACTTTTACTTCACAGGACAGCAGAATTTAAGTTTGTTAAATTCATCAAATATAACTGTTCTTCAAAAATTTAATAAACAAATCTCAATGCACACACATATACATATATATATTTAGATATATATACAGACGTTGGTTATCTTTGGGTATATAGATTTCATTCAATGAAATATCCTAAAAACAAACTATAAATTCAAAGCCACATTATGTCTATAGCACCATAATCTACAACACCCTTTAAAACTAAAACTAATAACTGCTCTTCGAAATTTTCATGTGTATATGTATATATACAGACGTTGGTCACCTTTGGGTATATAGATTTCATTCAATGAAATATCATAAAATGCAACCTACAAATTCAAATGCACATTCTGTCTAAATCTCCATGATTTACAACATCCATTAAATATAAAACCTGCTTTCAAAATACTCCAAAGTAAAAATATACTTTAGTATTAGCTATTTAATAATTAGAAACCCGAATGATAAAATCCATATGTTTTCGCAGGCCATGTATTCAACACGTTTCATTAATACATGCATCAAGTACTATAATAATTTACGTAATAATCAAAATGACGCATGTACTACATATATGTATATATTGTTTACGAATTATTTCCACGGGTTTATAATATTTTTATAATGTTAATGTTTTTCTTTTCATACGCACATCACATTGAGACCAGGTAATCTTCAATATTTTTTCAGTTTCTTCTTTGCCAGCTTCAAATCAAAAAGCAAAAAAAAAAAAAAATAAATAAATAAAAATAAAAATAAAAATAAAATAAAATTTGCTTTATAATGTGACACATTGAAAACTTTATTAAATGTTAAAAAAGGACTGTTATTTAAAAATTTACTAGCAAATATGTCACCCTTTTGGTTTATATTTAACTAACAGTTACTGATTTTAAAGATGAAATATAAACTGTATGTTTCGAGGTAAAACTAATTACAGATAATGTTTGTTGATAAATAATTAATTTGTGAGACATATATAATTTTTCATTGATAAAAAATACTCTTAAAGTCTTGTTGTAATAAATCATCCATAACGTTTCTTCCATAGACACTTTTACACTTACATTTATCATTATTCTATCAAAATATTTCCTTCTTAATGTATAAAAAAATATATTGTGTATTAGATGGTTTAGGATGTTTGGGATTTGTCTGTATCCAAATTATAATAAAAAAAGTTCAAAGTAAGAACATAGTAATTAGTTATAATTACCATGATCTCTGCCAGCTTTTTAAAGGTTTCTCATCGAATGATAATTAATACCACAGTATTTTCTTCTTTTTAATCTTCAATATATTTCAGAAAATATTATTTAGTTGTAAGTTGCATATTAAAACAAAGAACAATTTCTTTTTTTATTATTTAAGCACTGTCTTAATATACTTAATAAAATTATAAATTAACTAAGAAAATAAAAACCATTTATCAATGTTTGCCTTTAATTATAAATTAAATTAACGTTAATGATGAAGACATGAACTTTGTCATTAACTTTCAAATTTTATTTCTTTAAAATTGATACGTAGAAGAAAAATGCTTCCGTTAAATGACTTGTTATATATGATTCTATTTGTGTGACAAAAATTTCCCGTAAAAAAATGATAATGTAAAAATATGGTTTGAAAATCGTTGCAAAGTTTCTCTTTTCATAAAAACGTTCCATTCAACTTATAATGAGCTCAAAGTTATTTGTGATGTTGAATTGTTTCATGAGTAATTTTTAAATTCGTTTAATAACACATTAAATTATCTAATAATGTGTTCGAGGCATTTCTCTATTGAAATAATATATATGAAAAGAGAATTACTAATTTATATTTTCAATGATGTAAATATAAAATAAAAATCATGTATCTAGTAACAGAATTTTAAAAGTATTTTTCTTAATACAGTGCACTATTGTAGCACTTATTTAATTATGTTTGACAACATTGTATATATATATATATATCGTAGGGTAATTGAGAAATCAGGCTCTTTGCAAATAGTCTAGGTTGTTTGCAAACAGACTAGGCAGCGTTAGGCTTATTGAAAAGAAACCACTTTTTTTCTCAATCAGGGTGATTTTTGTAGACTTATAAACCCATAATCCGACCCGAGCCCAAAAATTAAATTACAACAGAGTGTACCCGATCCGAGCAAGCCAAAATATTTTCATTTTGAAAGACACGACCTGAACCTGAAAGTTTTATTTGGAAAAAAAAAAAAAAAAAAAAAAAAAACGAAATCTGACTCGAAACAAATTTGATAACCGACAAAAAAATGCAAAGAACAATAACCCGATCCGATTAACCCATTTTCGGCCAAAAGTGCGTAAACGCACCATTTCAATAAATATTTTTTTATTAACACTGTGACGAATATTTTTCACTAATTTTTTTTTTCCTGCTATTTTTAAGGGTTATTTTTAAGGCTATAAAATATCAGTAATTCAATTGGAGTAAACAAATGCTGTTTAGAAATTTTCAAAATATGCTAGTCCTTTAAAATTGAATCGGTTATTGGCAAATTCGACTTTTTGAAAATGAATAATTATCCCACTTGAGATTAATCATATGTTTTTATAACGGATTAAAGATGCAAATTCTGTAATAAAATAATAATAAAACAAATGCCATAAAAATTTATATAAATGTATTAATTTTAAATTTAATTCTGCGTTAGCGCGCCATTGACCGAATTCATGATAATGCCGAATGCATTTTATTTCTCAGATAAAATATTATTCTGCATGCACGAAACATTTTTTTTTGTCTTAATGAATGTAATTCAAGCATAGTTCAATGAAAATAATAGCATATATTTTAAAATTTCTATACTTGGCCTAAAAGGGATTAAGACAAAATAATTTCCCTGCACACGCAACCCGACAAGAACCTAAAAATCCATTTGAAAAAAAACAGAAATCTGACCCGAATTAAATCTGAACCCACAAAGATATTCCAATGAACCATAATCGGACCCGAGCAACACAAAAAAATTTCCGTGAACATGTTACTCGACACGTAACTATAAATTCCATTAGAAAAAAACCCCGAAATCTGAGTCAAACCAAATCTGAACCCGACAAAATACTCCAAAGAACCATAACCGGAACCAAGCAGACAAAATAATTTCCGTGGACATGTTACCCGACCTGAACCAAAAAATTCCATTTGAAAAACACCCGAAATCTGACCCGAACAAAATCTGAACTCCACAAAAATATTCAATTGAACCATTACCCTATCCGATCAAGACAAACTAATTTCCGTGAACACGCAACCCGACTCGAACCTAAATATTTCATTAGAAAGAAAACGAAATTTCAACCCGACAAATATATTCCAAAGGTCCAGAATCCGATGCGAGCAAGACAAAATAATTTCCGTGGACACGCAAACCGACCCGAATCTAAAAATTTCATTTGAAAGAAACCCGAAATTTGAACGTAACAAAAATACTCCAAAGATCCATAACCGGATCCGAGCAATGCAAATTAGTTTCCGTGATCACGCAACACGATCAGAACCTAAAATTTTGAAGAACATAGAAGATTTCCACATGTACATCAGAAAGAAACGGGAAGGGATAAAGATGAATTGCGTAAAAGAAATTATGTTCCTAACAATCTCAACTTTTGGTGTAATACGAAGCTTGAAAATCATGAAAGATTATTTGGCACTTTTGATACATTCGATTATAGAAGAAACTTATCAGACTTAAGATTACTTAACTGAAACGTTTTAAATATAAATAGGAAGTGCAAATCATGTAAAAATATGAAGAACGTTGTAAAATTTAACTACGATCTAATTATTATTTTTCTCTTTACAGATCCAGTGTGATATTCAAATTTTATAAGATGATATGTGTCGTGGTTGCTATTTTGTCAGGATAGCCAAAAGCATGACATGATAGATTCACTGGCCACGCTGAAACATCATGTCATTATTGAAACAGTTTTTGTTTAAACAAAGTTTAACTAGCTTTCTCATTTTGTTTAATGAGAGAGAGCAAACGTGCTTTTTTGCAATATTAATATTTTTTAATCCTTATACGACCATGTTTAGTTATACTAACCCACTGTGCAAAGTACCTAATGCTTATTTTTTATGCATTTGATGTCTTAAATTTTTGTTATCTTATTCAGATAATAAATACTGATGTTACCAGTTACGTAAATGAAACATCTATGTATATGGGTGAGTACGATGCCTGGCTAACAATGATTTCAATTGTTCCCCCATGTAATTATTTCTTTTCTCACCGTAAAATATTTTTATTTTGTTTAATAATGAGAAATTATTTTAATAACTTAAAGCGTAACTTAATTTAGTGCATGAAATTTGTTAATGAAGAAAGAAAAAAATACATTCTCTTATAATAATCTAACCAAAAATACACCATGTTGCGCTAATTATAGTAAAACGGTCCCATTTAAAAAAAAAAAGAGAGAAACAAGTATTGTAAATCCCAAACACTTAAAACAATTTGTTGCCAAGATTTATTACGTTTGAAATCAAATTTATCTGTGAACACGATTAGGAACCTTTACTGCTGTTACATTTAGTTACATTTATTTAACTGCAGTCATTACAGATTTGTTTTACACTTAATATAGAAAAGCCAGATAATCGGACACATTTTCGTAGATCACATATTACATGATGGCATCTAAAGTTTATTTTGTAAAAACAAAAATCAGATCATCTCTTTTTGTAAGTATATGATATACACACTGGCCTCAAAAAATTATGGAACAGTGACCGAATGGTATCATTGTACATGGTTTGTCCAATAAACAACAGAATGCTTGACGGATTGGCCTTGAACTTCGAGAATGAAAACAACATATTTGAGACAACATTTTAAGTGAAGATTTAGACGTAGGCACAATTAGGGGACAAGAATAAATTAATTAATAAAATAACATTTGCGACTATCCACATAAAAAAATACTCCTAAGAGTCTGAAACTAATCACATGACAATGTAGGTCCTATTTAACAGTCATGTGTATTTGTTTAAGCCAATAACGCATATTAGTGAGATGTTAAAGATTCTGTGAAAAATCTAATTTTCTATAGCACACAGAGTTCTTAACCAAAGAAAATATGAAAAAGAAGATTATAAACAATATACTGGAATTAAAAAATCAATATATTGAATACACTGCTCAAATCAATTAGGGGAGCACATGGTTTTAACGAAATTACGCAAATATTTACACCGATAAGTAACGTATAAAAAAACATCCATAATTTAAAGTGTTATAGAAAACAGATAAAGAAAAATTCACATGTAAATTAAAGTTCATGACGTCAAAACTAGAAAAAGAAGATAAGTGCAGAAATCGGGATTTTGCAGAAACGTCTGTTTCACTGCCTCAGTTGTAAAATTGAATTATTCAGCTTGTGTTTTGAGAAAAGGTGGCTTGAAAATTTCACAACAACATCATTTACCGCAATACATGGCTTGGACTGTGATCGGGACAGTTGAATTTGTGGAAACACAATGAAATGTAGTGGACGCTGTTGGAGTCACAAGAAGTGTCCATGAAAGTCTGTGGAATCGATTCCAAGGCACATGGAATGGTAGTCATCGATAAGTGCAAGGTCGAAAATGTGCTAACCCAGAATCTGATGACGGATATATCCTGTTAACAGCTCGTCGAGACGGAACGGGCATTGCTACTCAGATGCAAACGCAGTTGTTCTTGGCCACAGAACAAAGAGTGTCCGGCCAAACAGTCCGAAATAATCAGGGTGGTCTCTATGCACGGAAACCAATGTTCTGTATTCCGTTGACCTCAAGCCACTGTGCGGCCCAAAGAAGATGGGGAACTAAACATCGAGTTTGGAGGCAACGTTGTTGGAGTCAAATTCTTTTTACAGACATTTTACAGACTTTTTACAGACTTTTTACATCCTTGAACTTGATATTAACACTGCAAAATGTCAAAGTTTTTACCATAAAATATGTTATAAAATAGCAAAAAAAAAGTTTACAAATTTACTTATATCTTTTGTTCAAAGATTATATTTCAAATACCATAAGTTGAGAATTTTGAATGAATTCATTTCATGAATTAGTCTCATGCTTATTTTTTACTTACGTTACTGGAAGCAATAAATCTGAAAAGTTAATTATTCCACATATTTAAGGTGAAACATTCAGTAACTGATATCATAATGATTGCTTCAATCACTACTACAAAGTTTTAAATCTGTTTTATACATATCTTTGTATTTGAAAGTAGTAGAGATACATTAAAAAAATACTGTTGACAAAAGTTTGAAACTTTTTCATAAATATACTCAATATCTGCAGTAACTTATACCTTCCCTGTTTTGGAGAAAGAAACTGATACACCAGTTATAACAGTTAAAAAATTTTAAATTCTATTAAATGAGTTTACTTTGCAGAATTTTTCTAGAAAATGGTTAAATGAGATAGATTTTTACTGAAGTTTAGGTTACTGGTTAGATGTAAATATCTTGGTGTTTTAGCCTGTTTTACCCTATATAAAAAAGTTGTAAACGAAGTTCATACATATGGAATTTTGAATTATGTTTATGGATTTGTTTTAAAATTTGTTTTATTATATCTGTTCTAATTTTCTTTGAAATCTTCCAATTAACATTTTTGAGCACATATATTTTTTCACATTAACAAGGGTAATGCTAAAAAAGCCAAAAAACATTCCCTATTCTAGAAACAAGCCACACAACTCTACAATAAAACTTAGAATATATATAACATTATGATATTAATCAAAAAGAAACAAACGTCAAGTAAAAATTACAAAAGTTTATCATTAAAATTCATTAAAAAGCCATTCATCAAAATAATTCAAAAATAATTCATCAAAGTAAATCATCAAAATATATATTTCCTACAACTACAGTTTAAAATATAATGAATGTTATTCAATCATAATTTATTTTTCATAAAGTATGTAAAAAAGTGTTAAATCGTTTAGAAAATATATAATAATATGGTTTTTCTTTTTTTAACCATTAAAAGGAAAATTAATCTTACCTAACTTTTTTCTGGGTTATAAAATAGCCTATTTGAAATTTCTTTTATTTGTGAATTGACTAGGTGAAAATTTGATTGTCAAATTAATGATCTAATAAAAATGTCAAAAATAGCTAATAAAAAGGGTGTTTCTGTAATATTGTCACATGCTAAACATTAAAGACTAAGAAATTTTTGAAAGATTTTTTTCAGAAATACTAATAAAAGTTATGTTAGTGGATTTGCTGCAGTCAAATTATTCGAAAGTTTAGGTTTCCAAAGAATTTTCTTCTTTCATTACTGAATAAATTTAAAAAGAAATAAATGGCATTGACGTTCCTTTAAATAGTTCATGCATTTTTTTGCATTCTTAAATGAAAAAGGAAGGTACAATTAAATTAGTTAAACCCTTACATGTAATTCAATTCAAATATGAGTTTCTTTTTCTTAAGTTCTTTAAACCATTTTACATACAACTCGTAAGACAAAAACAACGCCATTAGGATTAAAAAGTTTAAACTCTTCTGTAAAAATATTTAAATTTAATATTCAAACTACTGAGTTTTCTTTAAATAATTGTTCAGATACGTTTACAAAAAATAGAATCGTGTCTAAGTTTTATTTGATATATATGCTTGCATAAAGAAATGTTTTGCGTAAAGAAATATTTTATATTTAATTATATTAAATATTTTTTAAAACAGGATTTAATCTTCGAAATAAAGTAATTATAAGTAAAATTAATTCAAAATAATATATCTTTTTAAAGAACAAAGTATTGTAATCGAAATTATTTTCGCCAAATTTATATATTTATACGCCAGTATTTTAGTGGTCAGAGATCCTGATAACCAAGGAGTCCTCTTAGTACACCGCGTCCAAAAGTTTAGACAATCAATAAAATTTGCATTAACATAAAAGTAAGAAGGTACAATTAAAATTCATGAGATAGGTAATAAATAAAAGCAGTTTTGCGGATATACACACATAAATTATGATCAAAATTTTGAAATCATAAAATATACATTAAAGTATATAAAAATGTGCTTTCCCAAAAGTATAGACACCTGTAATTTTTGGGGGGGTTTTACATTTATAAAGTTATCTAAAAACTTACTTTTAATACTTAATTGTATTGCGACGACACTTTATAACATCAAATACACGTTGTTCCATAGAATTAAATAAGCATTGCATTACAGAAGGAGATATTTCATATCACGTTTTGTCGGTTGCAATTTTTAAGTCATTTACACATGTGTATTGTTTTCCATTTTCATATATTTTACGAGATAAGATCCCCCATATGCTCTACATGGGATTCAAATCTCCTCTAAGTGCTGGACAGTCTAATAGTGTGATATTGTTTCGCCTAAACCATGTTTTAGATGATGTGGCCTGCCCCATCTTGTTGGAAAACACAGTCCGGTTCTGCTAGCAAATCCATAATTGTCAGTAAATTGGTAAGTAAAATATCCTGATAATCCTCTGATTTTATTTTTCTGTCCATAAATCCTAGAAATGTTTGGCCGTTGAAAGGTAACCCTCTCCTGGTCATTACCGATCCTCCGCCTTGTAGCCTGCTGAAACAGTTCTTGGGTATTTTTCTTAGGTCATGCTAGTAACATTTATGACCATCAGGGCCGTCTAAATTCCATTTCTTTTCATCACTGAAAATTGCAGAAATCCATTTTTCACCATATGGCATATGCTTTCTAACCCACTTTAGACGTACATCTTTATGTCTCTGCTTTATGCAAGGTTTTGTATCTCGCCAAACATTTCTAGGATTTATGGATAGAAAAATGAAATCAGAGGATTATCAGGATATTTTACGTACCAATTTATTGCCAATTATAGATTTGCTAGCAGAACCGGACTGTGTTTTCCAACAAGATGGGGCATCCATCCATACATCCACATCATCTAAAACATGGTTTAGGCAAATCAATATCACACTATTAGACTGACCAGCACTTAGTCCAGATTTGAATCCCATGGCGAATATATGGGGGATCTTATCTCGTAAAATATATGAAAATGGAAAGAAATATACATGTGTAAATGACTTAAAAATTGCAACTGACAAAGCGTGATATGAAATATCTCCTTCTGTAATACAATGCTTAGTTAATTCTATGGAACAATGTGTATTTGATGTTATAAAGTGATGTGGCAATACAATTAAGTATTAAAAATAAGTTTTTAGATACCTTTATAAATGTAAAACCCCCCAAAAATTATAGGTGTCTATACTTTTGGGACAGCACATTTTTATATAATTTAATGTATATTTTATAATTTCAAAACTTTGATCATAATTTATGTGTGTATATCAGCAAAATTGCTTTCATTTATTATCTATCTCGCGAATTTTAATTGTAACTTATTACTTTTTATGTTAATGCAAATTTTATTGATTGTCTAAACTTTTGGAACACTGTGTATCTGCGAAAAGTGTATAACGTTATGGATAGAATTGAACAAATTGTTTTGTATATGTTTTAGGCTACGAGCAGCAAGTCACTCATTACATTTGGAAATATTCCGCAGTAAGGGGATGCTGTGATAGCGATTTTTGTTATCCATAGAAGAGCCTCAGAGGAAAAGTAATTTTGGTAATTTAAAATAAACATTTTTTAAAGTATCTATTCTAAAAGAATATACATTGCCAGAAAACCCCCTAATTTTGTTTTCCTGAAAATAACAAAAATAAATGAAGTTTTTAATTCAATATTTTTTTTTTCATCAAAACTTGCGTGACATGGTAAAGTCTACGTAAAACATAAATCGTTAGATAGATCTTTTTGTGAATATTTTACGGTAATATGTATTTTTAGAGCATTTATAGCTTTATTACCATCGAACAAAAACAAACATATATGAAATTACTCCAGTTTCAGGAAGAATTGAAATACCATTTAAAGTATCTATTGAAAAGAACACACATTATGAAAATTATGTTGGATATTTCTGTTATTCTGTTGCACAAAAATATTTTATTTTTAATTTCTTTTTAATATATGTGGAACTGCAATAAAACATGTAGTCCTAAAAATGTAGTACAACTCGAAGTCCTGAAAGACTGTTTGTAATGAGAAATTCAAATAAACATTGAAATGGTTCATATTAGTACCTCATTATAATGATTCATCTCATTACTTGGTAACAATTTTATGAAAAAGAGAGAGAGGATAATCGACGTGTCAGACAACAGACTACCAGATAGACATGGGAACAAAAGTTATTATAATTTTCAAACGATATTCAAAAAATCTTTCAAAAGGCACTGTGATTCAAACAAAAAGCATATGATCAAGGATGGGACAGAGCTGTACAGTACTAGTTACTATGGTAATCATGAATACCAGTTTTAAACTTACTTAAGAAATGTATCAGATTGATGCCAAAAAAATAAAAATAAAAATAAAAATAAATAAAATAAACACAGTGAATGAGTTTTATATAATAGTTTTAATTTAAGAAATAAGGAAAAGTTAGCCAAATGGTCGCATGAGCTGATGACTTGAAATCCCAGGAATTGGAGGCTTTAATACAATAGGACTCTTCCATCTACCGCGAATTCAGTAGGATCATATGTACTATTTTAAAACACTATTATTTAGTTTAAATAGTGTCTACTGCTGGTGTTGTATCCACCTGTGGTGAAGTTACACTAAACATACATTTTTATGATAATATGGTGGAACCTTACGATAAGCCAACTCGTAAGTCTAGCCTCCGAAGAGCAATTATACGCAACATGTCAGGGACTGTGACTTGCCAGGGAGGTTTCACCCTGATACGAATTACCACCAATGAAAGAACACTACACAGCGCGAGTCCCTCTCCCAGATTTCCAACCACTTTGCACGACATGCTGAAGTAAATATTTAAACTGACTTCTACGACTTCTTTATTAATCAAATTTTAAACAAAAGTCCGTTTTAAATACAGTAATATTTAATGACTACTAAAGAAAAGACATCCGAACAAATAGAAACAAAAAATCACTTTTGAAAACGCTTTTGAAAATTGTATTTTAATAAGATAGTTAAGATATATGACAACGTGTACAGAATTTGAACTGAGGCCGCTTTATTGCACTTATCACTGCATAAATCAAAGTTTTTTCGAAGTCAGTTCTTTGGTCAAGAAATTTAACTGCAATGCATTTGTAAATGATATTCTAATTCCTGCATGCGAATTTTTCTTTTTCATTCTTATACGCTATTTGCAATTATCTGCATTTTGTCAACAATCTATATATTGAAAACATAAGCTGAGTTTCTGGAGCTGGCGCATATAGCAAATTATCTGTTTTGGACTTTCTAGTAAACCAATTTTAATATATATTTTTTTTTTCATATTGAAAGCTAATTGTCGACTAGCTCGCACAAAATACTTTTTTTAAATATTTAAAATTTTATACTTTATTTGCATTTAATAAGTTTCTATTAAAATTTCTTCTAAATGGTGGCAGTCGGGTCACTTCCAATCTTTCAGAGAAATCGAAAATCGTGGAATTGGTGAATCTTTGTAGATGTCATTTTTTCATTTTAATTAAAAAAACTGTAAACAATACTGAAACGAGTGCAAACAATACTGATGACAAAAGAATACTGCAAACAAACAACTAACAAGAAAATCAGTTTATGTTCATTAGAACGTAATTAATTTCCACTCATACATGTTATGTTTCAATATTTTATAATTCCGCTTATACTGAGTTTCAGTTTCTAATCTTAGCCGGAGACAAAATGCTTCACTTCGTGAAAATGAAGTCATCTTTCACTAGAAACGAGAAATTTATTTCCTAAAATCAAATATTTTACTTCGAATTCGCTTAAAAGACTTTGTACTCGTCGGTTCTGAGATTAGATCTTTAGTCAAGAGTCCGAATGTCCATATGCAGAATAGTAACCGTCAGACGTGTCGTTCAAGTTTGGAAATATACATTTTAATAATATATTGCGTTTCAAAATATTTTTGAAATTGAAAATTTGAATAATAGAAGTACGCGTGTGAACTTTGCAACACTAATAATGCCGTTATGTTTAGATTTTATTGAAAAAAAAAATAATAAAAGAGGCATTATCAGTTCTTTATTTTTTCCAACTATAAACAATGTTTTAAAAGCTACATATTCGCTAGGATTAAAACTATTGTCCATTTTCTAACTCTTTTTGCCTATTACTAAGGCGCATATAGCAAATTATTGTTTTAAATTTTATGTAAGTTAATTCGCGGAACGATGGCACATATAATGATCTTTTGCTTAGTAGAACCAAAATTGAAACTATAAGATACATACAAAATATACTGCGATGTTCTCTAATAGTTAATTGGTTATGTACACTCATTAATTCCTTTCCCCAGTGTTTAAATGATTGAGAAATTTAATGCTAAATAAACTCACGTAATTCTGGCATGTTTCCCATACATACGGGGAAGATGCCACCTGCTTTGTGGGAAGTAACCACACCACAGCAAATAAGAAAAATAAGACTAATATTGGAACATTATCTGTGAATTAATAATAACTGTGGTCAAACAAACAAATCTGTAAACTGAAAGGATTTTTTTTTTCAAATTTACATTGGCAAAACTATTAATGGCACAAGTCAGCACAACATATCGTTTAGTTTCTAATGATCACCATTGCAATCTTCGTGCAACCGTTTCTTGTATTTGATGCACTGAATACAATCACACTTGAGACCATTTTTTATCGCAGAAGTATCTTTCACATACAGTACAAAAATCATCATCGTTATCCTCATCAAACCTCATCAAATCGCCACTGGTACCCAGATGAATTTCCTTACTTGAAGATGAGGCGCTTACACGTCTCCTTTACTTCTGCTTTTTCGGAGGTTTCTTTTTAGTTATTTTACCTTTTCTCTACCTTTTCTTTTATCTTTTCCGGCATAGTTTTTCTTCTCTGTGATGTAGTTAAGACCTTTACTGTTGTTTCTTCCTCCCAGATGATTTAGGTTTTCTGACCTGAGGTACATGACCGATTACTTTTAGACAACAAATCCCTTTTTCTGTGTTGGTGGAGCAAACTGCTGGTGACAATCCACTGCCACTTGATATGCTGTTGTAAGCAACTGCTGGTGTAGGCTTATTGTCACATGCGCCGCTTGTGGAAGCAACAGCTGTATCATTAATGGAGCCCTCAGATATATCAAACGCATGTTCTGGGATTGCTTGTTGGTTATAGGGATAAATCCCAGTAACTGAAAACCCAGAAGTGCTATTTCCTACTGTGGCTGCCTTGCTCCAACCAGTATGAAAAATGAGTGATCGAGTGTCTGAAAGTACTTGGTAATGTGATTTGGAAGATATAAAAGAATAATTAATTTATGTCTTCATTTTAGCTTATTTCTGAACCATGTTGCATCTTCCCGCAAGTATAGGGGGGAGATGCCACATGCACTTATTCCCGTATTACTGCAAGATTATTACCGCTTCTGCTTGCCTTGTGTGCGTAATAGAATTTGGATCTCAATTATATTGTTAATATCTCATTTAAAATAAAACATTCCTTTATAAATTTTAAGTATGAGCAACATAATATTATAAGGGCTTTACTCACGCAGTTAAGTGTTCCCAAGATAAAAAAATAATGGTCATTAATGGCGACAAATTATGGAAAATTCACAAACCCCGTGCGCACTGGGATGTGACTTGCCATACAAGCCAGTCATTATTTGCATATGTTGACACATAAAAGTACTAGGAACAAACTTGCGTCTTCCCCCAATTTACGTCTTCACCCGAATTACCTTAATTTTTAACCATATTTCATTCCGTATCTCCGAAGATAAGAGCTTAAATGAAATGTTCATCATAATTAGTTATCTAAATAACATTTTATAGATTGCTATACACGAATTTCAATTATTTCTGGATTATTAGAAAATGTGCAGTTAATGGAAATATTATTTTGGTAACTTTAGGTAAAAAAATAAAAATAATTTTTAATGAGTATGAATAACCAATGCCATTTTTCTTTTTCTAATTATTTATTACATTTTTTTATTTTGCAACAGTTTTATTGTAAACATTTTTTAGTTAAATTTTGCTGTGTTCTATGCAGTATTTTCAATACAAATGTATTTGTTCATGTGTAATAAAATTATTGAATCATGTGTATGTGATTTTAACGGCTGAAAAATTTAACTTCGTATTTAATTGTCCAAATTTGAATACATATTTGATATAAAACTTTATTTTTATTATTTACAATATATGTTTTATCTATTGTGTTTTATTAAATTTTTTATTAAAATTTAAAATTAACAACTCATGTGTGTGATATATCTTACAGAATAAAGTTTGTAATACTAAGGAAAATATTTGAAAATTAAACTCATTATGAATAACACTGTTTATACAAATTAATACACAGAGCTTGATTAATCTACTAACATGATAAGAACAAATAAGGAAGCATTTCGATAAGAATAGAATATTGAATACTGTTTGTCAGGAAAGATTAGCATCGTCTTTGCTATCAGTTTTAACTGTGCACGTAAAGTTATGTTATTTTTAGGTAGATTTCGTAAGAAATACTACCTATTGCAGTCGTTACCATGGTGCGACTTTTGAAAAATTCCTTCATAACTTTCCATTATAGGACCCCAGGAACCCAAAACCACCCCCACCTAAAAAGTTTATATATATATATATATATATATATATACTAAATTTTGTCCGCACGATAAAAGTCGCAATTATGCACGGATTGTCCTCAAACTCGCCAACAACTTTGATATGGCTAATATCTCGGCGGGTATTGAAAATTGGCGAAATCGGCCAAAGAGGGTGGAAATGGGCAGGGTTCAAAATGTTGAATACTGTCTTAACATGATTCTGATAGAACCAGCTCTTACACAACAATGGCAGGAAAAAAATAAAAGTTTTTCGTTATAGCAGTTGCCAACAATAAAACAAAAACAATAAAATTCTCACCACAACAATTACTTTTCTTTTGCAAAATTTTCACGTGTAAAATTAAATAATTTGATAAATTGAAAACAAATTGAATATTACGTCATAAGTTTTCTAGAGCAAGATTTCAGCATGAAAACTCAAAATAAAATAAATAGTTTGACGAATTAAAAAAATATGTATATTGCGTCATATTGGAAATATAATGGACCTCAGCAGGTGAATATGTAACGCCATGTAAGTTTGAAGAAACGTATTAAAACATGATAAAAACCCGAATATGGAAATATTAACATATTTTAACACTTTAAGGTTATCTGAATTTTTTGTAGCCATTTTTTAAACCTATTCCATATACTCGTGTGTGTGTATTCGTGTATATTATAATTTTCACAAAAAGTTTAGCTCCTTACAGCTCACTCTTTGTAAAGAAACCGAGTTTTATCTCTAAACTTGATTTAAGTTTTGGTCGAGAATTTAGTATATAACATCGAAATCTACCTCCGCCTGTAGGCCCGAGCCGGCAGGAATTTTTTATATTTTTTGCAAAAAATATGAAACATACAGGAAAAAAAATAATCTTTTAATGCGAATAGAAATTATGTCATATATTGCAGTAAACAAAATCAACACTGAAAAAACAAGAAGGGAGAAAACATTTTTCAACACATTCAGAATGTAATAAAACTTCACTGTTTAATAAGTTGAAATAGGATATCAAATTGAATCATTTAGAAACGCATAACACATTTGAAAACACAATTTCAGCAATTCCCATCTACAGTATGAAAATTATCCGAATTCTTTGAGCAATCCCTTATAGGATGTATAGATTTGTATCTATAAACCAAATTCATTAAAAAATTATTTCAGTTATTAAATATATACCACAGTTGGAAATCATCCTTCAGCAGTTTCCTCTAATAAGGAGAATGATAAGTGAATTCTTTTGTGCAGCTCTCTACACGATTTATAGTATTTATAGACAACGAGTAACATGTAAAGAATTAGTTAAGTTTAAAGCGCATACAATAATTGAGTAGGCATTTAAAGCAATTTTTGCTCAAAGACAGTACCGTAACAAATTTATTTTTTGCGTTCCTTTAAATGAATGATTAACTATAATAATGCCCGATTGCATAGCAATCAGCTTGTAGTGAAGTGCAGTCATTTATATAAATTTCAATAGATTTTCAATAGCTTAATGTCATTAAAATACACTAAGAACGATGTTTCCCCATTGACCATAATGGAACTGATTTACACTGAGCGCTCCTGTAAATGAACTGTTAATGCTACGCACTTTTATTCAATACCGGACATACCATGATAAACATCATTAACATATATCAACTGCATGTAAATCCCAGTACATTTACGCTAGTTAGATTATGGACAAACGGATAGAAGGACAGACAAACAGAATTCATAAACATTATTCAATTACGTTTGGAAGCGTTAAAAAAAGTCATTAATCCAAATTTTCGTATGCATCAACAAAATAAGAAAAAGAAACAAAAAACTAAATTCTACAGATTGTGATAAAATCCCTAGAGAACTATAGATTTTTGAAAAGAACTGAACACCACATTTTCTTTCAATAAAAGTCATTTTCTTCAAAATTGACAAGAAAAGTAAAGTCAACCTGGAAAGCTCCTTGGGTAGTATTTTTATGAATATTTTGCCATGAGCTTTTGTATTCGCCAAAGTTTCTTCACATAGAAATAAATAGAGGATTTATATAAACCAAAAATACTATAAATGTATGGGATTCTTTTGAATTCTAAAAACATTAAAATAAGTTATCTAGATAGAAACATATAATATTTACAAAACAGTGCATAACAGTGCATTTTTCAAACAGTGCATAATTTTAGTTGACATTTTACTTTAAAATTTTATGATTAATCCATATGTTGCCCAGGTTTTTTTTTAGCTTAGTTACAGGTTTAGTGAATCTTGAACACTAATCGCATAATATAGTAACTGCATTAATGCAATACGTAGAGCCACCGTCGCACAGTTGGGCAAAATCCCGTAAACCTGCCTAAAAGTAAAAAAAAATAATAATATTTATGAAATTTTTATTATATAGTTGGCTACAGAAATGACTGTGGATAAGAATCAATATTTAGAAAAATGATTTCTCTTTACTCTAATTACTTTCATCATTTTAAAAGGGACGCTAGTGAGGAGAATCTGAGTGCAACAAAAACGGCAAAATACTGGTTAGTTTAAACATGTGTTATACTTTTTCATATTATCATATTCATCTTATTTCCATATTATCCACGCACCAAAGGTAAGCTGATTATTCAATTGTCTTATAGTAATTATATTAACAAAATATAATTATTCAAATATCGAAAAGTTTGTAAACTCCACACCGATCCGCAATGAAATTTAAGAAGATAATAGCCTAAAGTATTATATACTGAATATTTTAAAAAAATCTGCTAAAAAGAGCTATTCTACATTACGTGTGGATTTTTCAACAACAATTTGAAATGTCACTTTTTTAGTCGCTTTAAAAACTCTGAAATTAATTGCTTTGCACATTTATTTAACATGGAAACTTCCCTAAAATTGTTAAATTATTTAGTTTTCTAATAGATTATAAATATTACATTAGAAATACATTTTTAAATGATAAGCATAAATGAAATTAGCCCCTTAACAGTGACATTTGTTTTCTGACAAATAAATTAAAAATGGGACTGGACACCACTTTTTCTATACTAAAATATTTACCTTACTTAATCGAAAAATATCTGACAATCAATAAAGATAAATTTACAGTTACAAATTAGTGGTATCAAAATGCTTTTAATAACGAAGCAAGCAAAGTGTTCTTGCCCGAATCCAGTTCGGGCCACACTGTTAAGGAGTTAATAAGCATGTTTAGAAACAAAAAATTAAAATAATTCCCGATTATTAATCCCATAGAATTATATTTTATTTTCTTAAAAGTAATTAGTGTATTATATCATAATTAGAAAAACTATGTTGACAGTTGGATACATGTCTCGGATGACACACAAGAATTTTGCAACAAATTGAATAAAATGTATCCAGGAGACTTCTCACAAAAATACAATTAGACGAAAACGCTGGAAGGTGTGATTTAAGGCCTTTAATCTCATCAGACCCATATATCGATATTGCTAGAATTGCGTAGATTACACAAATTAGAAAAATTTGCATGAATAAATTACTTAATTATGTAAATTACAAAAATTACGCAAATTTGTACTAATAAATCACGTGAATTTCTTAATTTTTTTTTTTACTTTTGAGTCATAATTAGCATCCTAAAGAGCTTCTAAATATGAAATTTTAATCAAATTGAGTAACTTTTGAAACATTTTAATTTTTAGTCAACCATATTGGATCCACCATCTTGTTATTCGAATTTTATGTTTGGAGTCGTCATCAGTATCTTAAAAGACACCTGTATGCGAAGTTGCATGCAATTGGAATAACATTATCATATAAATACATGGAATGTTTTCCAGAGAGAAACATTTGCCTTGCATACAATATTTCAAATGAAAATCAAATATCAAGATATTTGCTTAAAAGGCGCAAAAGTTATCGTTTCAATCGATGCTGGTTTTAATTAAATTCTTGCTTGCCCCATGTCGGTGGTTCACGGAAAAATTTTCCATCTTGCGCTGCGTTTGTAGCCTTGCCAACTTGTAACAGCGAGAAGTTCCAGTTTGGGTATCGTTCCACGTGGTTTAGTCGGTAATATGTCAGTGCGCTATATGGATGGCCCGGGTTTGAGTCCCTGCATGGAATACTTTTCACTAAATTGGCCTTTGCGCCTTTTAAGCAAATATCTTGATATTTAATTTTCATTTGAAACATTATCATACTTTGGACAGCTTTTCGGGATTTGGCTCCATTGTGCGTCGGCTGTAAAAGACAATATTTTTCAATTCATACGAAAATGAATTTATTAACATTTACGTAAATTAAACTTTGTTAAAGCCTTTAAATGTTAAATAAAAATAATCAAAAATACTTTAGGAGTGGCCTTCTCAAATTTTTGCGAAGCTCACTACAGCGACAAGAAGAAAAGAGAGAAAAAAATAATGCGAACTTTGATGTGATGAATGAAGCCATCCGCCAAGAAAAAATGAGGAACAACCATACAAATTTTTAAAAATAAATCTCAATTTTGTATGTATTTTAAATTTTATACATCTTAGAGATAGGCACAGTACAAGTGAAACGTTATCAACTTTTTGGTAATTTTGGACCACCACCTCCCTTACGATATCATACGTTAACCTCACACGACCCCCCCCCCCCCTCTAATGATTTCCCTATCAATTCTAAAAATATTTTTTATTTTTGTATTTTTTGTATTTCGTTTGCAGATATATATATGTTTATATCCATTTATTATTCACGTACTTTATTGATCCAAGTGAAGAGCAGTCAACAAAATGTCACTATTAATATGAATGAAAAAATTTGATATCAAATAGCACTTAAATGAAATAGCTATTATTTAAATGTATTTAATAATAGCTTTTTGTTACGTGATGCATTCAGCAGTAATAATATCTGCTTCCATTTGCCCCGCACGTGGGCGAGGAAGACAAGCAGAACTTTTTGTCAAGAAAACAACTGAACAACCTTCTTTCTCTTTTTTACATGTATTCACTTATAACAGAAGAATAGGAATGCCAAATTATACAATTTTATAAACATTTGATGATTTTACTAATAAATGTCTAAAAAATATGACTGACTATTTTGACATAAAGAATAAGTAAGAAAAAAAAATAAAAATAAATTTTGGTTGGATAAAAATGATAACGATATCAAAAGACATATTCCCCTACACAGAGAGATAGCTTACGATATCATGTGCCAGACCCTCCTCCCTAAAGTGATAACGTTACATATGCACAGCCCCATACTAGATTTTGCGAGCAGATAATATGACGAAGAAATAGTACACAAAAGAGGGATAGCTTAACCAAAGTAATATTAGGTCATCAACTATAAAACTTGTTATTATAAAAAGACAATATTACCAACGTATCTTGCACCGGTAAATTTTAATAAAATTTTACATCTTATCTGATCGCCGGATTCATGAAAAATTACTTTCATGAATAACACAAAAAATTATATTATTTTTTTACTAGTGGAAGTTTTCTCGTTGGTAATCTGGTCCTTTTGTTATCACTTGTCTCATACTTGATTATCTGATATAACGAAACACTCAAATTAGCGTTAAGTGACATGCATTTGTTAAATAAAGGATGAAACACGTATAAAACACAACAAGAAATATAGAGATGTTTTTTTAAATTTTATTATTCATAAAGCTTTTGTAGTATTTCCTGTATCTTGAAAGAAACCGTACAATCAATGTAAAAAAAAAAATCTCTATTTTACAAGAAACTGTGCTGGTATCCCGGCTGCCCACACAGTTGTTGTAAATTTTACAATCTCTTGTCTTTAAGAGTGGTGTAAAATTTCTAAAGTCTATGGAAAATCGGCTTCCTATTGGCGCATTACGCACACGACAGAAATAATTCGATTTTTACTTCAATCGTTGCTTGAATTCGATTTCACAGCTTCGGTCCTTGGAAAATGACAAAATAAAGCACAGGAAAAAATACTGTATTTTACAGCAAAAGGTACCGGTACCACGGCTGCCATCATAGGTGGCGTAAAATTTACAAGCTGTTGTTTTTTAAGAGTGCAGTAAAATTTCTCAAGTCTAGAGAATTTCGCGTTACTATTGGATGCACGGTGCACGTGACAGAAGAAATTAGATTTTTGCTTCATTTGTTCCTTGAATATTATTCACAGCATCGGTGCTTGAATTCGATTTCAGAGCATTTATGCTTGAAAATTGCCTAATAACGTGCAGGAAAAATCATAACATTTTTTAGATTGCTGTGTTCCTTTGGAAAATTTTCATCTTATTTTTTTTATTATTATTAATCGTTCAAAACAGATCAATGAAATTATATTCATTTTAAAAGGAAAGTGATATTTACTTTGACATACTTTTGTTCATTAACAGTTGAGATAATAATAAAATGTAGTATTCTTTTGGGATAAAATGCGAATCGTTTTATTTTTACTTCCATTGCCAACAGGTTAATGTAGAGCACTATGAAGGTAGTTAAGTCAAATAATATTAGATAAGCTCAATTGGCGTTATGAGCCTCCTGACAGAAAAAGTAGAAAGTGTTTAACTTATTTTTATTTATTTCATTGAAAGACCGAAAATAGATCCATGAAAATACATTCATTTTAAAAGGATTTTTTTTTTTTTTTCATTTTCTTCATCAACGGTTGAGATAATTATAAAAATATATATTATTTTGGGATAAAGGGGAAAGATTTTATATTTATTTTCATTGCTAGCCGATAAATGTAGGTCACTAAGGACGCCGCGAAGTCAAGTTTAGATTATTTAGTTTAGTTTAGTAGATCAACTCATTTGGGATTACTTATAACTAGAAAGAAGACTAACTATGTGCGACTTTAAAAGTTTGTTTATCTTACTTTTATTTATTTTATTAAAATATCTAAAACAGATCCATGAAAATACATTAATTTTAAACGGAAAAATATTTTTGTTATTATATATATTTTTTTTTTCCTTAACGGTTCATAATGGTAAAAAACATGGCAACATAATGGTAAAACAAAAAGGTTTTATGTTAACAGGTTGTGTTTATATCTTGCGCATCTGCAGAGAAATGTACTTTTTTATTAACGAGTTTAAAATATAAAATGTTTACCTTTAAGTTTGTTTCTTAAATAAATGAGATGGACTACCGCAAATCATTTTTTTAAATATTAAAGAACAATGCGTAAACTTTAGTATTGTTGTTAATCAAATTACGTAATATATAAATGCATAAGTGTTTAATTGCTTTAAAGAATAACAATATTAAACGACAATCGAGATTTCTCAAAATTGAGGAATATGCAAATAATAATTGTTTAATATATGAATTCTAAATTTTTGTTCAGTTTTTAAAAAACTGTGGTTCAAAGTATATATATAAGTAGGGGAGGGTAGTACACAGTGAGACGAAAATTATTATTACTTAACGAATGACAACAATTTTTATTATTTTGAAAAAAAAAAAATTACATCTTTAAGCTACAAAAACACGCTACACATTAATGTATAAATGGCTTTAAAAGGGCTTCCCTAGCCATCGCACCCCCCCCCCCCCCAAACAATCACATACACAGAAAGAGAGAGAAAAAATTCTCTTTTATTAATAAATAACTTTTTTTATCATCAGAGACTCATAGTAGATACACAATCAGACACGTCTCACTGTGTACCACAACTGTGTGTCTCACTGTATACTTTCGATACGATGTAGCAAAATGGATGCCACATCTGTTACATAAATTTCATCGCTTTAAAAATTTTATGTAGTTTAGTCGAAATAGTCTATTATTAGATATAGCTAGGTTTGGTTAATTAAATATATGCCCTATTGAAGGAAATAAACTCTAAAATATACGTTTATGTAACTTTAAACACAATAAAATAAAGAATTATTTACTATTTTGTCAGTCGAGTAATTGAAAAGTCGAAACTACATTCACGTGTTGAATAAGATGAAGTCGTTATGTGTGTGTACCAGCTTGGAGAAAAACTTACAACTACCTGTCAAAGTGGCTGCTGTCTCACTGTGTACTACTCTCCCCTAATTTAAATGGAAAAAGTCGATTTAACATGATTTGTTTCAGATATGAATGTATACGTTTATTCAAAAAAGCTTGAGCAAATTTATGCTCGTCGGTTTTCAGCCCAGGTAGCTTAAACGGAAGGTCATTGGTAATGTAATCTAAGGATGTGGGTTCGATTCCCTTGTTAGGCATTTTTTTTGTTCATATGGAAATATTCAATTCATATGATAACTTTACCAATCAGTATGATTGTGTCTAAAATAATAGTATACCTTATTATCAGTTGCTTTATGGATAGTAACTTTTCAACTTAATTTAGTCAAGTTGTCCATAAATTCTCTACAATTATCCTGGTACAATTATATCATTAAAAACATATTATTTTTTATCACAATTGTTTAAATAGTTGTTTTTCACGAAAAATTCAAGTTCTTCCAAGTTAAAGAACTAGTGATTATTACGTTAATCTTACCGAAAATTAAAGAGTTTAGACTTTAGTTTGAAGTGAAATAATATACTCTATTTAAAACCACTAACAAAGATTATTAATAAACGATATTGCGATTTTCAGGCAAATTAGTTTTTATTTAAATACAAAAAAGTAATTGTTTTAACTACAATCTAATAATTGAGAAAAGGGAGTTGACATCTTTATCAGCTTTAGAAAACTGATAATTATTCCATGTAAGTTTGTTTGTCATTCCTTCAAGTATTATTTCACAGTATACTGCGTAAGATATCATACCTCAAAATAAAGAGATATGGAATGCAAGACGTAAAAAATATCATATAAATGGTAGAAAAGTTTAAATAAGTGTAAATTATGCTAAACTCAATAAT
Source organism: Maratus speciosus (assembly GCA_963932465.1). Taxonomy (NCBI): domain Eukaryota; kingdom Metazoa; phylum Arthropoda; class Arachnida; order Araneae; family Salticidae; genus Maratus; species Maratus speciosus. Next base: position 371,485,045 of record OZ010788.1, on the reverse strand, counting down.
ATAAAATATTTAATTAACTTTTAAGGAGGAATTTGAAATCTAGCAAACAATCATAAAATTTACTTTCGAACACATAAATTACACAAATGCCGACATGGCAATACCATATTGTTGTCTACTTCTACTTATCAAATCTACATATTACAACATTTAACCGCTTTAGAGATGTTCAAATTGTGCCAAAACTGAGACATTCGGGTTCAGAGACGGTGAGGTTTTACTGTAAACTTCCACATATTTGCATATATGTTTGTATATTTTAATATAGCACTTTATCGTTTGCTGTGTAAATGCTATAGAATATAAGTTCTTCTATGTATTTATATTTCCATGGACATTTGGAATTAAATTTCCATTTTCCTAAGTACGACCTAAATAGTGGATGTAATAGTAGTATAAATTTTCTTACGACTAATCATGATATTCGTACTTACAATTTTAAGAAAGTGGTTGATACTTACTCAGAAAATTGGACGTTCAGTTTATTGAAATATCTGAAATTGAATAATCTGCTTTGTACTGTACCTTAAGATTAATTTTTACCTGATATTTTCCACAACAAATGAATAAATTTAGCGATGAATAAAAAATCTACAAATAAAATAAACAGATATAACTGTTCAGTTTTGTACAATATTTTTTTCATGTAAAAAAATTTGATATTTAATATTTACTTCAAAACTAATTTTTAATTATTACTCAAAAGTGTTTTTTTTTTGCTTGTATAATATTAGTTTTCAACAATATGATTTATTTTCTCATAAAAGTGTAATAAAAGAAATATTTTCAATGTGTAACGCTCGAACAATACGCACTCCATCATATTTTCTCTCCTTTTCTTTTTTTTCTTTCAAAAGAACTGACAAGCTGAGTAAATTAGACTTTATGAGATGAGAAGGATGTTCACAGAGTTGTTGCCGACAAGCATCTGAGCTAAGCCGTAATTTTAAATAAACTGAGTTATTTTGTAAATAGTAACATGTAAATACGTTGTAAATATTAAATTTCTTAGTCGATGAAAAGTTATCGAGTTTTCATTTGCAACTAAGATAGTTTCCACACCGGATTCTAAATAATATGTTACAGAAGTGGCTCCCCAACGTCGGGCTCGAACAGAAGCAAGATATGAACATAAGTATTATTTTTAAATTATGTTAAACTGTTTTAATAAGAAAATTTCGATTCTAAAGTACAAAAATTTATACAAAAGTACTTTTGATTCATCCGGAATCTGAAGATTTTTGAAAATTGTATTTTATTCGTCCAGAATCAAAATATTTTGGAATTATTCTGTTCAAACTGAATGACATTTTCCTTGGAATTGTAATACGAAAAATCGTCTGCAGCTTCAAGCATTTTAGTATCTGAATTAAATGAAGATATTCATAAGAGAAATATATCTAATAATTATTATTGAAAAATAAAAATCGTTTGCTTTATTATATACATTTATATAGTTGCACTGAGCTATATTATTATTGAAGGTATTATTATAAATGAGTACTTGGCATTATTTTAATTATTATATGAAGAATTGATTTAAATTATTCGCAAATAATGTTTGATATTATTGTGTAAAAAAAAAAAAAAAAAAAAAAAAAAAAAAAAGGCAAATAGTTGGTGTCATTATATTGAGTTTTGAAAGATATTGTATGTTATCTATGTTCTATATTTATTATAAATTACATAAAAGTAAATTATTTTGCTAAGAGTTATTCGTAACACGAATTAAGTTTGAAGTTAGCTAAAACATAGTTAGTTCAAATGATGGGGTTTCTTTCTAAGGGTAAGAAAATTGATTTAATCACATTATTTTCAGAATTAAAAGTAGAAATAAGTAGCGATGATAAAGTCCTCGAATTACGTGATAAAATAGTAAATAGTGAGGCATTTAAAGATAAAATAGATTTTGTACAGGGAATTTTTGAAAATATCGTAGAAGAAAGAAAGACTCTTGAGGAGGAGAAACGTTTAGCCGAAGAAAGAGAATTTGAGCTACTGAAGCTCAGGTTCGAAGTAGGAACAAGAGATGCTGTTGTAAATACAAGCAACCCTCAAGAAACTTCTTCAATCCGCGTTGATTTGAAAAAGGTTTTACCCGATTTCAATCCTGAAATGGGTGATATGAATTTATTTTTAAGAACTTTTGAGAGGCAAATGAAACTTTTAAAGGTTTCTAAAGAACTGTGGATTACGTATTTAATTCGAGTCCTTCCAAATGAAATCGGAAAATTAATGGCGCGTGAAGCGGAAGAAAAATTTGAGGATTATTCTTATATTAAAAATATATTGTTGCAGAGGTTCAAGTTAACTGCTGAAAGGTTTAGAGTTTTGTTTACTCGACACCCAAAGCGAACCGATATTAGCTGGAAAGAATATTATTTTGAAATTAGAAGCTATTTTGAGGGATGGCTATCCGAATTAAATATAAATTCCTTTGAAAAATTATCGGAATTAATTATTGCTGACCAATTAAAGAAAAAGTTTTCCAATGATTGCAAAGAACATTATTTAGACCAATGGGAGAATTTAACAGATCCTGTTTAATTAGCTGAAAAGTTAGATTTATATGATAATTTAGGGTCACACAAAGTAGAAATAAAGAGATCAAATAAAATCAGTGAGGTCGGGAATTCTAATCGCTTTGAAAAAACGCCTTTATATTTTAAAAGAAATGAGCTTGGTAAAATTGGCAATCAAAAGCAGTCCAAGAGAAATAAAATTAATTATCCTTCGAATCTAAATCGACCAATGTTAAGTTGCTATGGTTGTGGAAACCAGGGAGTTATTAAATCCAAGTGCCCAAACTGTTCTCCGAAAAATGTATCGGTGCACTTTCAATCACTAGAATTTCGTACATGTAATATGCAAACATCACCAACATTATTGGTAAAAATAAGCATAAATGGTCTCTCTGGCACAGCTTGTGCTAACACTGGCGCAACACTTTGCGTTGCGGGTGAAGTTTTGTATTCTTTATTAAAAGACGAAGGTGTGAAGTTTGAAAAAACTCAAATGTTCGTAGTCTTAGCGGATGGGCTACAAAACACTACCGAAGTTTATAAAATATAAGTTCATTTTAAAATTGAAGGTCGCGACGTTAAAACAACACTTTATACTCTGCCGAATGCCAGAAATAATCGTACAATTTTGGGAATCGATTTTTTACGCAAAGCAAAAATTGTTTTGGATGTAGTGAATCAAGAATGGTTCTTTGCTGATAGATGTAGGTGGAAGTATACATTCGCTGAAGATACATATAGACCTCCTAGTGAATTAGCTATAAAATCCGTTGAATTAGACACCGTTTTTCTTAGAGACGATGAAGGTAGACATCCCACTTCAGAGCAACAAGTTGGGTTGAATGAACTGCTTGAAAAATTTACTAGTAGCTTAAAACTAGGGGAAGAGGCTACAGCTAAAGTTAAACATTATACTGATACTGGATCACATCCTCCTGTAGCAGTACCACCTTACTGCATGTCACCTGCGAGAAAGGAAATTTTGCATAAAGAATTAAATGAATAACTCTCTAAAGGTATAATAAAGGGTGCGCGTCTCCTTGCTTATCTCCTTTGCCTTTGCCTCGATTATCAAAAATTAAATGCCATCACAAAGACAGATAATTATCCATTACCGCTAATAGATGATTTGCTCCATGAAGTCAAACATATACCTTATATGACCACTATTGAACTGAAGTCTGGATACCACCAAATTGAAGTGAATGCTGCTGATAGAGACAAAACTGCACTTATTTGTCCATTTGGAACGTTTCGGTACGTTAGAATGCCTTTCGGATTGAAAAATGCCCCAGCAACCTTTCAGAGATTAATAGATAACTTTAGAAATTCCCTCAAAGACATCTTTATATTGTCTTATTTAGATGATATTATAATTTTTTCGGAAAGTTTTGAGAAACATTTGTCTGACTTAAAAGCAGTTTTTAATAAACTGTCAGAATTCAAATTGTATGTCAATCATGAAAAATGCAATTTTGCCTGCCTCCGTGTTAAATATTTAGGACATTGGATAACAAGCTCTGGAATCGGAGTTGATTCTGGAAAAACCGCTGCAATTCAACAAATGCCTGCTCCTAAGTCTTTAAAACAAGTTCAATCTTTTTTGTAGTCCTGCTCCTGGTACAGACGTTTTATTCCCAAATTTTAAGATATAGCTAAACCTCTAATTAATCTCACGAAGAAAAATGCAACTTGGAAGTGGGAAGAAGCAGAACAAATAGCTTTCGAAGCATTGAAAATTTCATTAATCAATCCTCCAGTACTAAAACAAAATGATCCGACCAAGCCCTATATCTTCTTCGTACAGATGCCAGTGGATATGCTCTAGGTGCTGTCCTCCTCCAGGGTGAGGGAGAAGAAGAGCATCCAATAGAATATACAAGTCGTTTGTTAACTGCACCAGAATGAAACTATTCTACCACCGAGCGCGAAGCACTTGCTGTCATTTGGTCTTTAAATAAATTCCGTGGCTATATTGAAGGACATGAAATAACAATTGCCTCCGATCATCAGCCCCTAAAATGGCTTATGAGTTTAAAGTCACCGTCAGGCAGACTAGCCCGATGGGCTTTGCAGTTACAATCTTTCAACTTCAAGATGGAATATATTCCTAGAAAAGCAACCGTAGTTGCTGATATGCTGTCTCGCCCTATTTGCTGTCATGAAGAACCTTCTTGTGAAATTTGCACAATTTCGATTGATATGCCTGTTATATCTTCTAAAGATATCAGAGAAGAACAATTAAAGGATGAAGATCTAAAGAAAATCATCGAAACGTTTGAATCTAAAGAAAATAATACAGATTTTGCTAATTGGACTGAACGTGGTTACCTCTTAACCCTTTCAGGGGCAAGGCATTTCTGCTCTAAAAATGTTCAAATATTTAATTCACACCGCAATTTAAGAACAAATTTATTTGAAAATAATCAAAAGCTCCCCCCCCCCCCCACGTATATTATGAGACCAAAAGTGTACTAAAAAATTTCTGGTCCCATTTGTTAATTTCGACATTAATACTAACCGTTTGCAGACTGCAAACGGCGCCTCTCAAGGGGTTATACCAAGGAGTCTGACATCGTTACTCTCCAGAATCAGATTCAGATGAAGCACAATTGGTTGTTCCTGTTCAATTACGGAAAGAAGTCTTGAAGAATTACCATGATCCACCGACCGCAGGCCATTATGGATCCGAGGGAAACTATTGCAGAGTATCCCAGAGATATTACTGGACCGGAATGAGAAAAGATATCGCAGATTATGTTCAAAATGGTGTAGACTGTATTCGTTATAAAGCGAGTAACAAAAAACCTGCTGGAGTTTTACAAACACTTGTTCATAGTCAAAGACTTGAGACCCTCTCAATAGACTTATTTGGACCCTTGCCAGAAATTGAAGATGGGAAAAAGGGGATTTTTATAATTGAAGACTGTAGCACAAAATGGGTAGAACTGTTCGCATTAAATAACGCAACAGCCGTGGAATGTGCTGTTACCTTAATTGAGGAAGTGTATTTAAGTTATGGTTTTCCAAGAAAAATCATTAGCGACAATGGTCCGCAATTCATCAGTGCTGTGATGCAAAAAGTTTGTTTTCTCTTAAAGATATATCAAAGTTTAACTCCGGTGTACCACCCTCAGGCAAATCCGGTTGAAAGAAAAAAACTGAGATCTAAAACCCCGCTTAGCGATGCTAGTTGGAGATGATCATACAACATGGAGTGAAGAATTATCAGTAATCCGTTTTGCCCTGAATACTGCAAGATATAGTTCCACAGGTATTGTTTTTAAAAAAAAATATTATTTATTTCCGAAACACAAAAGGTTCTTTTTGCGACATAACAGTTCACGATTATGTGATTTCAGAAAGGAAAATATTTTGTAAATTCGAAACTATAAACAAACATTTCTTGATATCACTAAAACAAATTCAATAGTAGTGAAATTATTTACTCTTCAAAAAAGAAAATGTTTCATAAACACAATAGTAATGACTTTTTTTTTAAAAAAAAATCCATAATCTCTATACTTAAATATGAATGTTCTGTAACAAACAAAAGTAAAAGAATGGTTTGTCCTGGAAATGAAGAAATGAAGTATGCGCCGTTGTAAATTTTCTTTTTAGAAATTTGAATTCCTCCGGGAATGATAATTCTTTTGAGAACGGCAAATACCTTGTATATTTTAAAATTAATTAAAATATTTTTTCAAACATAAATTTGACTGAATAGATAAAATATTAAAAGAATCACATACAAGCAAAACATATATAATTAAATAAGCTTTTGGTCAAAAATAAATCAAATAAAATTATGAATTTTGGCATCTATGGAAAGGAGTGTTTTAGAAAATTGTATTCAACAATGTTAGCTTTTCAAAAATAAAACACACCACCTTATTAATTCTGACACATATCAACTTAGAAAAATTATTTTCTACTAAGTGATTAGGGATGATGTCTTTTATAATTTTTAATATACTTTAAACAGTTTTAGGTTACACATTAAAATTAAATTCAATAGCAAATCGGAAATTCAGCAAAATACTGCTTTCTACATTTAGATTTATATCAAAGTACGGGATTTAAAGTTGTTTGGTAAACCGAATTTGAAATTAAAATAATTGAAATGTATATGTTTTTTTTTATTTTACACTTACAGAAGCATAATGTATAATTTTGTTTTCATTTAAAAAATAAGTGATAAAAAAAAATAATGTAAATCATTCTTTAAATTTTTTGCTAAATATTGTATATTACATGTACAAAATATTTCGATAATTGTCTTATATATTCTTAAATGAAACGCTGTTTTTTTTCGTTACATTTCGTTAAATTTCTGTAAAATGAATATTTTTCTGATACATAGTATCAGCAGTTAATCTGTGCTTTTCAGTTTAGATACCTGTTTAATTCTTATTCTACAAAGAAATAGAGCTGAAAATTTATTAATATTTTTACATTTGGATATGATATTATATTTTACTGCATTTTGATGTATATCCGATGTAAAAAGTACCTATATTAACATTTACAAACTTTAAATATTGTGCATTTTAAAAGAATGTTTCTTTTCTTCATGGAAAAGAACAATCAAAAGTACTTTTATGTGTAGCAGAAACATATACTTTTGTTGAAATTTCTAATGGAGATGATGATGGAAAACTTTAGTTTCCAAAACACAATATAACTTTGTCGTAACACTCAAGGTAAAATGTTGAATGTGTATACAGTTAAATATATAAGTATCAAAAGTACGACATGTAAATGGGAAACAAAATGATAAAATGACGGAAAAATAAAACCGAGTTAGAATTGCATGTTAGATATTTTAGTTCTTTAGATTCTACTCAACATTCTAATTTTCCGAAGTCATGTCCGGCCCCACCAGTGGCTCAGAGGTTCTGCTTTCAAAGCTGGTCAACGGGAGGTGCTAGGTTCGAACCCAATCGCGCCCGTCGGCCGAACCGTTTCGGAGTTTTCTTGGTTTTCTTCGAAATCTTAGATTTCCATGCGTAAATACCGGTTAGGTTCCCTTAGAAAGGCCCCATGGAGGGCACTTCTCTTGGGCCGATATTCCTCGAGTTGACAATCGGCCGTCAAAATCCAACCCAACCCAACTCGAAGTCATGTCCACACACTCAATCCATCTAATTCACACTCCTATCAATTTTCAAAGTGTTATAAAGAACATAGAAAACGAGGAAACCACCTTCATATGCACAGTAACATACATGGAAAAATATCAAATGTGTATACAGTAATATACAAACGTTTAAGGTGAGGGCAGATATATGTAAAACAAATGATAGAAAGGAACAAAAAATAGAATGGTGATAGAATTGCATATTACCATTTTTCTTCTTTACATTTCACTCAATACTGGTATACTCCAACTGCTACAGCGCAGTCCATGTACTCAAACCGCTCAATTCATAAACTCCTATCACATTTCAGAGTGATTGAAACAGACAGAAAACTAGTACGCCCACTTCATAGATACAGTAACCTGGTAGAAAAAATGTTTAATGTGTATACAGTAGGATACAAAAGTATCAAAAGGAGAGGCAGATAAATAATAAAAAAAATGATAAAAGGAGAAAAAAATAAAAGTGTATTAGAATTGCATGTTACGCGTTTTAAACTTTAGATTTCATTCAATACTCTGATTTAGCGAAGTCAGGTTCTTGCACTCAATTCGTCAATTCGCAAACGCCCATCACATTTCAGATACTAGAAATATACAGAAAACAATGAAACCACCCTCAACACACATTAACATACAAGGGAAAATATCAAGTGTGTATACAGTAACATAGGCACTCATCACGGGAGGACAGAGAAATGTGAAAAAATAAAAATCCCTGCCGGAACGGCCTACAGGAATTAGATTTCGAAGTTAAGTATACTAATTTCATCAACAAAAACAAAGTCATTATTAGATATAAATCCACTTTAACTGTTTTATCTGTCTGCTTTTGACGAGCTTTTATTTCCTTTTTATATTATAGCTGGTTTTATTAGAATCATGTTAAGGCGATATTAAAAAAAGTATTTTCCATGACTCGAAATTTTCTGGCACATTTTCAGATTCATTTTTAATTTTAAAAAAATATGAAACATGCTGATGTGATTTTTGAAAAGATTTATAAGCGACATGTATTTTTATTTTCCTTTCAATTAATTAAAACTTGATTAGTAAAAAATTATTTTCTATTTAGGGCAATATTTTTCGTTTCTAACACAATTGCTTCGGGAAATTCTGTTCAAAATGCCCTGCTTGACATCATTTTTTGAAATATATTCTGCCTCTATCAAAAAATCGATCATTACTGTACATTATATAGTTTCTGAATAAGAGAATTTGGCAATTGGATGCGTTTGAGAGCAACAATGAATTTAAAAATGAGTAAAAAAATAGACAGTTTGGATTTGAATGCACCCTTAATAAGATGATTTTTTTATTCAACCGCTATGTATTTTTAATTTGTTTTTGCTGTAAGAATTTTCCCTATCAAAAACTTGTCTATATAAATGTTGAAGACAATATTAAGAAGATATATGATAAATTCATGGAGATTTTATATCTTGTGAATTGACGGAGTTATGAAAATTTTTCTTCTTCAACCCCCCCCCCCCCCCTTTTTTTGTTTTCGTTTTTATTTTTTATTTATTTATTTTTTTTTTCGGTACGAATTGGTCCTATCAAAAACTTATTAATTGGATTTGATATCTTGAGAATTGACGAAGTGAGGAATTTTTTTCTCCCCAAAACCCTATTTTTTGCGCCCCTTGAGCCTATTTTAAATTTTATCAAAAATCTGTGATGCATGAATTTTTGGCGCTATATATTATTTGGCGCGAAGTAATAAAAATTTTAAACTGATTTGATATGTACAAAAATTAAGAAGTTATGGGGTTTTTTCGGTTTTCCCAAAACCCCTCCCTATTTCCATCCCCTTTGTCCGCTTTTGCCCATTAACGAACTTAACGGAGATTTTATGTCCCTTGATTTTATGTATCAGTTTGGAAGAGATTTGTGCAGAATTACGGAAGTTATCGTATTCAGAAGAAAGTGATAACACAATTGCTTCGGGAAATTCCGTTCAAAATACCCACTTTGACAACATTTTTTGAAATACATTCTGCCTCTATCAAAAAATCGATCATTGCGGTACATTATATAGTTTCTGAATAAGCGAATCTACCAATTAAATGCGTTTGAGAGCAAAAATGAATTTAAAAATGAGTCAGAAAATAAGCAGTTTTGATTTGAGTGCATCCTTAATTCAATGATTTTTCCAACACAATCCGCATCGGGAAATTCGGTTCAAAATGCCCACTTTAACAGCATTTTTTAAAATATATTCTGCCTCTATCAAGAAATTGACCATTACGGTACATTATATAGATTCTGAGTAAGAAAACGTACCAATTGGAAGCCTTTGAGAGTAAAAATGAATTGTAAAATGAGTCAGAAAATAAGCAGTTTGGATTTGAATACTTAGATGATTTTTTTCTTCAACCGCTATGTATTTTTAATTTGTTTTTGCTGTAAGAAATTGTCCTATCCAAAACTTGTCTATATAGATGTTGTAGACAATATTAAGAAGATATATGATGAATTCATGGGGATTTTATATCTTTTGAATTGACGGAGTTAAGGATTTTTTACTTCTTCAAACCCCCTTTTTGTTTTCGTTTTTAATTTTTTTTGCGGTACAAATTGGTCCTATCACTAACTTGTGAATATAAAAGTTGTAGATAATATTACGGAGATTTGTAATAAAATTAATTGGAATTGATATCTTGAGAACTGACGAAGTTATGAATTTTTTTCTCCCAAAAACCCTATTTTTTGCGCCCGTTGAGCCTATTTTTAACTTTATCAAAAATCTGTGATACATAAAATGTTAGCCCTATTTTTAGAAGTAATAAAAACTTTAAACTGATTTGATATGTACAAAAATTAAGAAGTTATGGGGGGTTTTCTGTTTTCACAAAACCCCTCCCTATTTCCATCCCCTTGGTCCGATTTTGCCCATTAACGAACTTGACCGAGATTTTATGCCCATTGATTTTATGTATCAGTTTGGAAGATATTGGTGCAGAATTACGAAAGTTATAGTGTCCAGAAGAAAGTTATATATATAGATAGACAGATAGATAGATAGATAGATAGATAGATAGATAAATAAATATATATATAAAGTTTTTACTGAGGGTGGTTTTGGGTTTTAGGGGTCATGATCGGTGTAGATCTGCAAAGATTTTTCAGAAATTCCAACATAGGAACGATCCCAATAGGTAGTATTTCATACTAAATCTACCTAACAAATGGGTAAACAAATAGAAGAGTGCAGAAGAGAATGTTACCTGTTTTAGTACTTTAGATTCAAATTATCACTCTGATACCGAGAAGTTAGTTCCATAAACACAATCCGTCAAATTCACAAACTCCTATCAAATTTCAGAGTGCAAGAAGTTAGATAAAACGAAGAGAGAACCGTAATATACACAGCGACATGAAATGTAAAATATCAAATGTGTGTAAAGTAACATACAAAAATATCACGAGAGGGCAGATAAATGTGAATCATTCTGTTATAGCAATATCAGTTGCATACACTCAATCTGTCCGAGACACATATTCCTATCACTTTTCAGAGCGCCAGAAAGAGAAAGAAAAAAAAAGGACTAGCCTCGTAACCACAGTGACTTCGAAGTTAAAATATCAAATGTCTGTACAGTAACATACAAATGTATCAAATTAAGGCAGATAAATGTGAATAAAATTATATGCATAAGAGCTGTAAAAACAAAAAAAGTGATAAAATTACATCTTCCCTGTTTTATTTCTTTAGTTTCCACTCAGCACACTGGAGTAGGTAAGTCCGATACACACACAAACCATCCGACAAATTCACAAACTCTTATCACATTTCAGAATCCTAGAAAGAGAGAGAAATCGAGAAGACCACATTCAATATACACAGGAACACACAATGATAAATAACACTTTTATATACAGTAACATATAAAAGAATGCGTCGAGAGCAGAAAAATGTGATAAAAAAGAATGGTGATAGAATTGCATCCCTCATAGCATGCATGGTCACAGTGACGTCATTGTGACGTCACTGTAAGTCACTGTGGTCACGTCACATCTGTGACCAAAATGCCACCACTCAGTGATGTCACATTGTGACTGAGATGTGAACTTCTTAGAAAACTTAAAAAAATTACAAAAATTATTAAATCATGTTATTTACTGTAAAAAATATTTTTCTGCCGGATTTAAATTTTTTTTAAACCGTGGTCCAAGTTGCCTCTGTGCCTCTAACCAAAACTTTTTATTTTCATATAACATAAAATGTAATTAATTCATCAGCGACACAAAAATATTTCCTAATTATGCGAATTTCATATTATTAAAAAAATGGTTTAGGTAAACAGACCCCAACTTATCTTTTATAAAGATTTTTGTAAATGATCATCTGTTATAGTAGAAGTTTCTCAAAGAGTAGTCGAAACATTTCTGTGGTTTCAAACTAAAAACTTTCTATTACAGTTAAGTCTGCAGCTTTTAATGAGCACGCAGAAAGCGTCTTCAAAGTTTAGTCATATATGCATTTCTTGCTTTATAATTTGCATTCAAGTCATTTTTTTTCCTCTTAGTGTTTCACTATTTTAAGTAACTTTTTTTTTAATTCTACTTCTTTCAGACGTTTAAAATAAAATTGACATTTTCCGAATGTAAAATTAATGTACAAAATTTAGGCAAAGCCCATGACATAATTAATTATTCATATTTTATTTTTTGTTTTCAAAATATATCTTTAAAAATTATTTTACAAGATGTTTTATTTTACAGAAAATTAATATTAAGATAATGACAGATTGGCAAAGAAAAACTCATCTCTTCTCGATAATCTTGTTGTATTTTTTAAGAAGATATTTGTATATATTACCTGTGATATAAATTTTACTTTTAAAAAAAGGAGGGGGTCATCATTATTACCATTAAATTAATTTATACACATTTTGAAAAATTAAGCAATATTTTATCTAGTAAACTCTAATTATGGATAATATTATTATTATAATTTACGTAAATGAAACTTTACAATTCAATAAAACTGATAAAAATAAAAGGTGAAATACAATAAAACATTTTCAAACAGGAAATTGAATTAGAGACAATTTGATAAAATTATTACGCATTTAATTTCCTTCCAAAACTATTGTATAGAAAAACAAATAAAACCGAAAAAACATCTGCTTCGAACTTCGAAACTTAAAAATCGTCTGCATCTGCACTATTTCAGTTGTTAGGACTCACCGCAGAATAACGGATAAAAGTAACAGTGAAGCTTTTTAGAATAAACGCGGGAAGTTATGTGGACACTGGACAGCATAGACGTGTTGACACGGATTTAAAAAGTGAAACAAGAACGTTCTCAGGATCCAAGTTAGTTCAGCTAACAAAATATAAACCCGAGAAAATTACGGTAGCTTTGACTTGTTGAAGATGATTCAAGTCATTGCTATGGTACTTATTATCGGATTTAATTGGTTCCCCAAAATCAAAGTATCACGTACAACGTCAATGAAATTAGGTAAGTAAATATATTATTTTCCCTGCTTGCTTTCTTTTAACCGCAACAATTTTAGTTAGCTTCTCATAAACATGCTGTAGAACATAAATATTTCACTACATTTATTTTTTATTTTGTTGAAATATCTAAAATATTATTTTCCCTGTTTGCTTTTTTTTTTTTAATTACAATGATTTTAGTTATCTTCTAATAAATATGTTATAGAACACAAATATTTCATTACATTTATTTTTTATTTTGTTAAAATATCTAACTTCCTTTTCAACAGCTTTGATCAGATTATTAAAATTAGTGATTTAAATTGCATTTTAATCTGGTTTATATTCTTATTTAAATATTTGATTAAAACCACATAGTGTCCTAAATATGAAAATATATGGATAAGTATTATAATCAGTCATTAATATAATTAATAAACATTTAAAGATAATTAAGTTATTTTAAAAAAATGTCTTTTTATGGAATAAAATTATTGGCAAACATAATTTTTTAATTTTGTATTAAGTGATGGTCTTAAACAATTTGAATTGCATGTTTTTATTTAAAAAAAATTGCATCTGCTCAGAAGAGGAATTTATAAAAAATAAGACACAACGGAAACGTATACTATTAAAAGAGATCGTAGATATGTAATGTTAAGAAAAAAAAATGATTTTTTAATGTATTATTCAACCTGAGAAATGTTTTAAAATCTATAAAGAAATAGTCATAGCGGGTGAAAGCTTTTCAGTTATTAAACATTCTTACTGAAATGTTTTCAAAGTGAACTAGAAGTCTGTTGGCAAATGAAAATATAGAAGTTACGCAATCAGTAAGTGTTTAAATATGATTTTACTTTAAAAATAACGCAAATACTTGAACGGTATGAATCTAAAATGTAATAATCATCTTTTATTATTTTTTTTTTCTGGATAATTTTATCATTTTATCTCCTGAATGATTTTATCGAGATAAATTTCAAAGTATCGATATTATACACTCTTTATAAACAGCGTGATTAAAATGGATTTCTTATTTATAATTACCATAATCTTGTAAATAAAATATTAATAATAATAATGAACCTATGTGTGGCTCTATTTTGTGTTTATGGGCTCAATTTTTATACTTTATTTACATTAAAAAGTAGTTAACCATTTGATACTGAGTTCATTATTTTTTTTTTATTGTGTCATATAAAAATAAATATGATTATTTGTAATTCTAATACAATATATACAGTAGAACGCCGATTGTCCGAACAAGTCGGGACCGACCCTAGTTCGGATAAACAAAAGTTCGGATAAATGGGCAGACAGTTTAAGGGATGTTCCCAACTATTCTAAAACCTTCACACTTTATCTAGGTTTAGGACTGACAGCACCAGTTAGTACTGGAGTGCTTAAAAATTGTTTTGTTTTTTTTAATTGTTTTTTGTTTACTTATTATTTATTATTTTTTTCTTTTATCATTTTCTAAACTTCAGAGATTATAATTTAAGCAAAAAATAAATTGGAAGTTAGGTGTTTTTTTTTTCTTTTTTAGAGAGACAAATATTTGGATAATTGAAAATTCGGTTAAAAAGAATTCTTTGAGAGAAATATGCTGTTCGGATAATTGGAAGTTCGGTTAATTGGAGTTCCAATAATCGGCGTTCTACTGTATTTATAAAACTTTCACCAGACTTTATTCTAAAAATTTCGTTGTAGATTCTAATCTGTTTGTACTATTTATGACACTATCAGAGTTATAGATGTCATGGCAACATATATCCAGCCAGATAGATCTTTGGCAAAACATAAAAACTTTCACATTAGACGCAAAATAGAGTGCTAAATAGTGCAAAATAGAACTGCGGTGCTGTGTTTTATATACAATAAGATATTATTGTTTTAAAAAATCATAGATAGTAAGAGTTATTTTTATAATATATAATTTCATAAATAAAAATGTAATTTTGGCAATCAATTATTAAAGTTATTTTTTAATAATCAAAAAGTTGTTTTATATATGGATTTTACTCCAAGCAAACCCTGATGTAAAATAAATTAACCCTTTGTATCACCGTTCTATGCATACCTAAAAGTTTTATTTACTTTTACAGTGAGCATAAAAATACGATTTTATTTATTGCTGCTATCTTCCAACATAACGATTATTGCCGAAACTGTTCTTAGAATTCTCAACATAATGATACTGGTGATACTCAGTTAATTTTATGTTAATGGTACAGTAAATGGTTATTGCTAAAATGTACTTCGGAAATTTTGTAATGCATGTATGAGGCATAAAAGACGTAAACAATACATATATAATGACTATATGGCACATGATGAGCGTTTCGAGTGTATATATATGTATATAACGCATGCATAAACTTCACAATGATCTTAGCAATGTCGTTACTGCAATTTTTGCATAATCAAATTTATAGGGGCCTCTATAACAAAGAAGTTTCCTATTTTCTCAGCCCCAACTTGTTTGAATTACAATCATATATATATATATATATATTATGGTAATCAATATCATAAAACATATAAAATTTAATTACTTAATATCGGTATTTCTTTTTATCTTTCATTTTTTTTTTTTATTATTATAAATGTTGTGTAATCGAAAAAAATTCAACCTCACCAGTGACTTAGAGTTTATAATGCGTATTAAATGAAATAAATTAATTTCATTCAGTATTTTCTATAGTTTAAAGAATATAAAAAGTACTGTATATATTATAAAATATTATATTTTCAACACAAATTTTATCTTGATAAAGATTTGAAAATTTAAACAAATTGTTTCTTTGGTAATTTTAATGCTTTTAACAAATAGCTAATTTTGAAAAAAAAAATGTGATAGATCGATCATTCAGTTGTCTTCAATATTCTCATTTATTGCAATAGGAAAGAAAGGTGCAAAAAAAATTGAAGTCTGCGGGGCATTGCATTTTGATTCAATAAAATTCTTTTGGTATACCCTTGTTATATCGGCCCCCAAGTTTTAATTGCGATGTATCGCCGAAGTATATTAACGTTATAGATGTAAATGATTTTACAACATGCATAATTATGACTATGTGTGACATGCATACGTGTTTACAACTGTACAAGTATGTCATAGTGTGACTTCACAACATTGCCGCTAGTCCCATATTCGTCACAACGTTAATGACAAAATTGTCACAAATCACACAATTTTCACAAAATTGTCACAATGTGACTTCAAAGCAGTGTCGCTGTCGTCACAGAATCATCACAGTGTTAAAGACAATTTCGTCAAAAATGACACATATTTCACAAATTGATCTCAATGTGACTTTAAAACATTGTCACATTCGTCACAAATTCGTCACAAAGTTAATACCAAAATAGTCACAAATGACACACTCTTCACAAATTTGTCACACCGTGACTTCACAAAGTCGTCACAATGTGACGTCACAAAAGAGCTCTAAAACGGCCATAACGACCTCACATTCTAGTCACAGTGACTTCACATCGACGTCACGTGACGTCACATCGACGGTCACAATGTCACAGCGTGACGTCACAACGACGTCGACGTGACGTCACCATGCCTTACGGGATGTTACCATTTTTAGAACTTTAGATTCAACTCAACACTCTGCTATAGCGAAGTCAGGTCCATACACCCAATCCGTCCCATTCACAAACTCCGATCACATTTCAGAGAGCTGGAGAGATACAAATAAAAAGGGAAGTGGCCAGTTAAACTGATGGCATTGAGCTCACAGGCTATTCATACTAATTGTATATTATACTATTTGATGATCAAACAATAATACCTTTCAAAAAATAAATTGATGGGGATTAGCTCCCGGTTTCCCCTTTTACACTTAACCAAGGAACCTCCCAATTTAATCAGGGAAGCTCGTTGATATAATAAACCGGTATGCCAAATTGAAGCAAATCAAATAATTATGCAATGAAAAAAACCACATCTCTAAATTAAGGGGGGTATAACTCCCCTTTCCCCCCTTTATACTTAACTAACGAACCTCCAAATCTAATCAGGAAAGCTCCATATCAGAATGAACATTGAAAAAAAATTAAAGTAAATTTGATATTTCTGCATGAAAATCCATTTATCTAAATTAAGAGGGGGATTATTCCCCCCTTTATACTTATCCAACAAACCTCCAATTTTAATCAATGGCACCTCCTTAACATAATAAACAAGTATACCAAATTTGGGGCAA
This sequence comes from Maratus speciosus, assembly GCA_963932465.1. NCBI lineage: Eukaryota > Metazoa > Arthropoda > Arachnida > Araneae > Salticidae > Maratus > Maratus speciosus. The sequence continues at coordinate 371,467,712 of OZ010788.1, read as the reverse complement.
ATAGAATAAGTCTACATAAAAACCAATTTATCTAAATTAAGGGGTGTCTAGCCCCCTTTCCTTCCTTTATACTTAAAATATGAACCTCAAAATTGAATCAAGGCAGCTTCTTAATATAATAAACTGGTATACCAAATTTGGAGCAAATCGAACAATTCTGCGTGCCCATTTATCTAATTTAAGGGGAGGGGCTAGCACCCTTTTCCCCTTTATACTTAACCAATGAACTCCCAAAGCTAATCAGGGAAGCACCTTATCAAAATGAACCTAGAAATGAAATTTGAAGAAAATCGGATGTTTCTATTAAGAGTTATCGCGTTGAGTACATGCATGCTTACATGCAAACGTACGTACGTACATACATTCAAAACCGGTGGACACATTCGCACTCAAGCTTTGATAGCTGTGAGCTAAAAACGAAGAGGTCACCCTCATATACACAACAACATACGAGGGAAAACATCACATGTGTATACAGTAACATACAAACGTATTAAAGGAGGCAGATAAATGGGGAAAATGTTAAAAGGACAGATAAAACGGAAGGGTGATAGAATTGCATGTTACCTGTTTTAGTACTTTACATTCCATTAAACACAGTGTTATAGTGGAGTCAGGTCCAATATCAAGTGTATATGAAGTAACCTATAAACGTATGAAAGGAGGACAGATAAATTTGAATAAAAATTATAAAACGACAAAAAAAATGGAATTGAGATAGAAATGCATGTTAGGTGTTTTATTACTTTCTATTACATTCAACAGTCTGGTATAGCAAAATCAGTTACATGCACTCAATTCGCTTAATTCAGCAGCTCCTATCACATTTCAGAGTGCTAAAAAGAGAAAGAAATGGGGGAAACAACCCTCATATATACAGTAACATACAAGGTAAAATAGGACTTGTGTTTACAGAAACATACTTAAGTATGAAAGAAAGGGATATAAATGTGAAAAAAATGATATAAGAACAGTACAAATAGAAGGAAGATATAATTACATGTTAGTTCTTTTAGTGCTTTAGATTTCACTCAAAACTTTTGTATAATGAAATTCAGTTCATGCACTCAATCCGTCTAATTCACAAACTCCCATCACATTTCAGAGAGCTAGAAAGAGACAGAAAACAAGGAGACCACTCTTAAATACACAATTTTGCTTCGAAGATATTTCTTCGCGTGACAGATTAACATACCAATTTTCGATTTCAAACGGAAATTATAAATAATGGTTAACACAATGAAGAGCATTTGTCTTGTTAATCAGTTTCTACAGTGTAGAATCTTGTATTTTTGTAAATGATTGAAAAAATAAATAATATAGCCTCTTGTGTAATTTTTTTTAATTATTTATTTTCCGTTAAATGTCTGTTATATCCTTTTATTATGATAAGAAATGGGATATTCATAGGAAGAAATGGGATCGCTAAGGTTAAGTCTCTGGGAAAGTTATTTTGAAATATCTCGTTCGCTTTTTAATAATTTAAATGATTTTTTAGTAGGATAGCTGATGTCGCGTTAGGGCGCACCGTGGCTAATAAGACACTACGCAGCTAATCGATTGAGAACGTAGGTGGGGTCGGGATCGAATCCCTCCGGTTCCGTTGCACACACTTTGTGGTGCCCCAGGATGTAATTATCTGGTGTTGTACATTTCCTTGTGCTACCTCGTTCCTGTATATCGCCGATGACATATAAGCGGGCCCTGATGTCAAGCACACAAGTATGATGTATGTGTTCAAAAAACAAATAAACAAACCGCGTTAGTTTTCTGCTTTTTCGATTTTGGTTATTTTTTTATATATATTAGGATATTTTCAATTTCAGAAACGGTTCCAACCGGTTCCAAAAATCAAAGAATTTTTCTTTTTTTTAAGTCTGAAACCAAAATCTAAAAAGGGAAATTTAGCCATGTTATAGGTAGTCATAAGCTATCCTATGAAAAAAAAAAAAAAAAAAAAAAAAAAAAAAACATTTTAAAATAATAAAATGCAAGCGAGATACACGGTAAGAATCTTTGAAAAGAATATTTTATAATTTTAAAACTTTATATAATATTTTTATTGTATGGATGGAAAACTGCTATCTAAAGTTAAAAATTAAAAATATAACAGAAATTCATTCATTCACAGACATTAACAGATGTTAATTCATTAACAGAAATAAAATGTTATGTTGTGAATGCTAATCAAGTGAAAAACGTACAAAGATAAATCGTACATTAAGAAATATCGTACATTAAAACTTTAAAGCAATTCGTAAAAACAAATAAACATTTGCAATTTAAAAGATATTTTAGGTTTTTATGTGAACATTTTTCTGTTATGAATATATCGTTATTAAGAAAAAAAAAAAAGAGAGAGAGAGAGAAAAATACTTGCAATAGATGACACCTCTTTCAGGAAGTGAGCATTCTTATATAGATATAATATATATACTAAAAAAGATAAACAAAACGATGCAAAAAATACATGAAAAAATAATATGAATGCGTGATAGTTGAAATTGTATATTAATGAAGGTTGTATTTTATTTTCTCATTTGCATGAAAGTTATTTGAGTAACAGTTTTTCGTAAGCCTGCCTCATAATCCATTCACAGCATTTTGTAAGAAGTTGTTTAAGACATACTTTTTGGTAAATTGTAAAAGATAAATATTTTACCAAGCTTTTGTACAGTCTTTTAATTTTTATAGCACTTTTACTAAATTCATAAAAAAAATAATCTGGTTAAGAAAGGTTATCGATGAATGCCAAAATACTCAGATGTTAGAGATTATATGAAAAAAAAATAATGAAAAATTTAAAACTCTAGGAATTCTTAAATAAAAATTCCCCGTGATGGAAAATAATTATGTTGCACATTATATTTCATAATATGTTGCAAAATATATTTTCTAATATAATTCAATTCGTTCTATTGATACGGATAATGTAACTCACGTTGTTGAAAAACATGAAGCATTTTTGTAAACTTAATGTCTTATAAAATCTAATTAGAAGAAGTATATTATTTAAAATTTAATTAAACAACTTTTAGAGAACTTCGCAATTAGAATTTCGTATTGAAAAAGATAACACAAGTTTCTGTGTAGCATCCCCTTAAAAACAAGTACGTTAATTTTTAAAATATTATGCATATATATTTTTTTTAATTTTCCAATACAAATTTGAAGGAAGACAGACTTCGAAAAAAATTAGATAAAAAAAGTAGTCATTAAAAATTATCTTTACACAGTAAGAAAGCAGTTCCTACTTTTTTTCTCTTTTTTTATCAGTTCATTTTTATCTCATTCATTGCCTTTAATTAGAGAAAATTACTTTATTAGATTTCAAATTTTGAAGAACATCACATTAATATTAATTAAATTTTTCTTCATGTGTTGGGCATTTTGTAAGCCGATTTAATGCTTTTACACTTGCACTAATTATATGCTAATAATCTTAAAGTTTCTATAGTGCAAGTCAAAAGTTTAAGCTCAAAATAAAATTTCAAATTAAAATTATATTATTGACTGAAAGTTACTTTCCTTTCACATGACCGACGAATTGTAGTTTTAAAAAGTTTTTTAGCAGATTTATGATTTAAAAGTTATCTTAAATAATAGAATTTATCAAAGGAACAAAAATGAGTGCGTCAAAAGTTTAAGCACAGTAGTTGTTTAGTCATTAGTATAACAAAAAAAAATACTTGATTATTCCTTCATGCTGCTGAATTACTTTAAATATGCGGTCTTCCATTGATAAAATGAGATTCTGTATTGTTTCTGGTTCAATTTTAAACCACGCGTTCCCAGTGGCATCTTACAAATCATTAACTGAAGAGTACTGCTTTCCATTTGGATAAACTGCATGAGTGAGAATACCCTACAAATTAACCATATGGTTTAAATCAGGGCTATTTCTCGGCCATTTAAAAACATATACTTTTTTCGACCTATAGCCACGTTGAAGCTGAGTTTGATGTATGGATTGAAGCATTATCACGTTAAAGTACCCCCCCCCCCCTTCAAACCCCCCCCTCGAAAACAGGGAGCAAATGATTGGCAAGCGTTTCTTGATAGTTTGCACAGTTTTCACCACCTGTTAGAGATGTCTCACCATTGGAAGAAATAGCCTCTCATACCATTAAACAACCACCACCATTTATCGGCTAAATATTCCTAGGTTCTTTGCAGAGATAATGTCAATAGTACATCGAGATTTCACTTTTTTCATCACCGAATATGACATTCCGCCTCTTATCACAAATGACGTATACTCTTTGACCCACTGTAATTTAGTTTCTTTCTGCTGTCATTTCAGACATGATAACCGAGCCATTTTATGGTTTATGATGTATTCCGATTCCAAAACTCTTCTATGAACAATTTTTTTCAATATTTGTCCTCCAACTGTATGTTTCATTTGTGAAAGAGAGTAATTAACAGTTGAAGCCAGGTTTCTGATGCGGCGGTCTTCGCGCACAGTAGACACTCGTAGCCGGAATTTTCATTTGAAATCATTACCACGAGACAAAACATGATAAATATCTCGTTTTGATCTTTTTAATGCACTTGCAATTTCAGAAACAGCCTTATATTTTGCTCTCATGCTCCACATATGTATCACCTCCTCTGACAATTATTTCCAATTTTGTACTAACTAAAAAACAACAACTGACTGCTTATTATACACCCAAGAATTGGCTTGCGTGCTCAAATGCTTAAATTAGTTTGTAAAATATGCATAAATAGTACTTTGTTCTTAAACTTTTGATACGTTTATTTTCTACACGGTGTTCTATTCTTAAACTCCATGGTTTGAAATAAAATTTAAAATATACTTTTGTTAAATATGGTGCTAAAACTGCTATTATTAACATATACAATACATATAATGAAATAAAGTCAATATTTAAATATTTATTTCAAAATTGTTACTGTTCTTAAACCATTAACACGCACTGTATAAGCATTGTAATATATAAAATCATTGTATAAGTTGAAATTACCTAACTTTTAATTAAAAAAAAAAATGCAGCGTACAGAATATAATAAAAATCGTAAAATTAAGTTATAAAATCTTAAGTAATGCACAGTGAGATTTTTGTTGATTAAATTTAGTACATTTTTCCATTTAAGCTTTACACATAAATAATTTAATTCTTAATAGATAATTCAAAATTTATTAGGATAAAAAAAGCGTGTACTTTAAAATTTTCATTACAAATTTTTTCTTAAACTATAGTTATTTCAATTTTTAATTGCGTTTGTAATTATATAAATACGTAGCACCTATAGTCGTCATCTGTTCCGTCCGTCTGACTACCCGTCTCTCCGCATATACTAACGGCGCCAAAACTATCTAACCAAAAGTTGTGAAATTTAATATATATAATCGTTGCAGAATTTTGTCTTTTAGAATGTTATGAAAATCTAATAAAAACTTTTAAAATATATATTAATAAAAGTTTTCTTTATTCAATTAAATCCTATCATACGTAATTAATCCAATGATTTTTTTTCTTTTTTCTTGCCGAAACTTTAATATTGGGACGGAAACTAAAATGAAGCCGAATTTTTGGTAGATCTCTAGTTAACAGCAATGTATTATTTCACTGACCAGTTGCATTTTAATATGCAAATCCAGGTTTAAATAATCGTAAAATTTCAGGCGTGAATTCTATGAGGTAATGGTTTGTGCTGCCGCCTCTTTATCTTCAAGGTCACGACCAAGTTCGTTGGCCAGCTACATTCACCATCTTTTTTTAAAAAATAGCGGCCACTCAAATTGAAAAAAAGAACACAAAAATTAGAAATCCTAAAAGATTTTTCCTTTAAGTTTTGGGCTTCAATATGAGGATTCTGGAGCATTTCCTTTTACACTATCTTAAAAATGGCTGGTATATAGCAGTTTGAAGTTGCAGCGTGGCTGACATTTTAAAGAAAACGAAAACAGTCTTAGAATAAGGGATTCATCCATAAACGTGTTTAATCGAATACATTTTTTGAACGGGAAATCTTTCAAATTTCCTTTTATTCTTGTAATTTAAACCATTGTTTCAATTCTCATAATCTTAAAAATACACAGTCATATCTGCCAATGTAAATTTCTTGAAACAATTGAATATGTTTTGAGATGTCCATTCAAATTTAATATTAATTCCTATTGGGAATCTTCTATAATCGGGTTACAAGCAGTTTAGCTTTGTGTATTGCAGTAGAAATAGCAGAATACTTAAAAATAAGGAATATGAAAGATGCATTTTCCTAGCGATTCAGGCCAGAAGGATTCTTTTATTGACATTTAGTTCTCATTTTAGTTTTATAACTATTGCACTAGATGTAGTACGAAAAACATGCATTCATTTGAACGAATGGTGTTGCCTTTTTCTATTCATTTAAACAGGTTTCTAAGGTATAACAGAGATAAAAATCATTCTGTAACATTATAGCAATAAATTGAAATCGGATAAAGTTTTAGAACAATTGCTTTGGAGATTCATAACAGATGTGTGATCACATCCCCATCCTTTCCCACCACCCTTTGTCAAAAGCAAGCACCTCTCCTTACACTATCGTTCTGCTATTGAAAAATACCGAGTTGTTGCCCTGTTGAAATAAATGAAAAAGCATTTTTTGTTCGCATCAGGAATGATCCAACGAGGTAATTCTACGCATACAGACATTAAGATAAGAAAGTTTTCGTCAGGTATCAAATAAATTCATATTAAAATATTATACTAAGTATTTATGATAACACGGGGGATCCCACGTTCCGGTCCTAGGCTCTCACAAGCCCATTTGTCCCTGCTCAGAACTACCCGACAGACAAGCCCGGCGACGCGTCCCGAAGGTCGCCGCCAGACATGCCCCGTCAAGGCACCCCTCACAGAAGCTCCGGTCAAACCGGCGCACTGCACAGCGCACATCACGCCGGTTATTCCCAAAAGAAGATGAATTGGTCGAATACGATAATCCTCACCACCCAGCCAAAAGAGCCAAATGGTCCCTTCTCTTGATTCCAAATACTATACGCCCACAGAGTCCGCAGGAACCGAACACCTACAAAGGAGTCAGGCCCACGAACCTACACGAGGTTTCCCGAGCCGGAGTTACTTTACGGAGGGCTCACAAGATCAGATACCATTATCCTGCAAAGACATATATGCGAGCCAACCGATAGGAGAGGGAGGTAAAGATGTTTCCAAGTTTTATTTCGATAAACATCACTGATAGGAGCGAAAAATTGCGTCTTGGGCCACAGATGAGGTAATTCTAGTGTTAAAAATGGTATTTAGACTGACAGAAAAGTCTCACCAAATTTATTGGTGTTTCGGCATTTATAAATGTGAATTTGATACTAATTACACATTAAGTAATTATGCATCAAGCAATACAACCAAATGTTTTACCATATACTCGCATTCAAATTAATTCGAGATTATTTATATAATTTGTAAGCTTTTATTTATGTTACCGAATATATTTATGAATTCAGATAAGAAACTTTCAAATGAAATTCGAGAATAAAGCAATTATATTAAAATGATTCTTTTTTGCAAATACATATATTATTACAAAATGATTTTAAGTTAAATACACTTATTTAATTTCAAAAATGTTTTGGTTAATTACTAATATCATAAATAAATATTTATTTTTACGTCTATATTCTGTATAAAAATATTCTTTACAGAATATAAACTCAATTCGCTACAGAAAATTAAGAAATTTTATTTTTTGAATATTAAAGGCGTGAATTATCACTTTTCTAACTAAGCGTAAACCAACAGAGTGAAAAATGTGCAATTCGGGAATCGAATCCGGGCCCCTGGAATAGCGGTCTAGTGCTCTACCACTAAGCCACGAGGTCGATGCCCAACCTGGCATCTCTCACTCGCATAAATCGGTAAGACTGCTACCGCAGCTTTTATATGGAAAAGTCTTCATGAGCACACAATCCTCCGGCGTAACATGAGACGCAAATGAACCCAGCATCGGTGAACATACAATTTTAATTAATTTTTTAACTACTTCAAGCGTAATTTCACTTCTGAAATGTAGTTGAAAAATTAATTAAAATTGTATGTTCACCGATGCTGGGTTCATCTGCATCTCATGTTACGCGGCAGGTTTGTATTGTGTGCTCATGGAGACTTTTCCATCTAATAGCCTTAGTAGTAATCTAATTAGTGTAGGTAGCAGTCTTACCGACTTATGCGAGTGAGAGATGCCAAGTTAGTCATCGTCCAAGTGGCTTAGTGATAGCGCACTGGAGCGCTATTCCAGGGGCCCGGGAAAGATTCCCCGCTTGGACATTTTTCACTCTGTTGGTTTACGCTTAGTTAGCAAAGTGATAATTAACGCCTTTAATATTCAATAACTCCAAGCGTAATTTCACTGTTGAATGGTAGTTGAAAAATTAATTAAAATTATATGTTTACAGATGCTGGGTTTGTTTATGTCTCATGGTACGCCGCGGAATCGTGTGCTCGTGAAGACTTTTCCATCTAATATCTGCAGTAACAGTCTTACCGACTTATGTGAGTGAGAGCTGCCAAGTTGGGCATAGTCCTCTTTGCTTAGTGGTAGAGCACTGGAGCGCTATTCGAGAGGCCTGGTTTCGATTCCCGGCATGGCATTTTTTGCTCTGGCGGTTTACGCTTAGTTAGCAAAGGGATAATTCATGCCTTTAATATTCAATAAATTCAAGCGTAATTTCACTGCTGAAATGTAGTTGAAAAATTAATTAAAATTTTACTCTTTGAATATTATGTTTCAAAATATCAATTAAACGTTTTTTTTTCATTTTTTTTTTTTTTACTGTGTAATAATGTTTGAATTAAATATATTGCTTTTGTGTGATTTATTTTATTATAGACCTAAATTTTGCATTTAAGCAAAAGCTAATTTTAGAGTAAAAAATGTTTTTAAAAGCTAATGTTGCAAAATTCATACATGTAAAATATTTTTTTTTATACTGAACAACTTATAAATTATTTTTGAAATTATTTTTTCCGTACTTAAAATAGTTAAAATGTACATGCAAATGATGAAAATAATTTTGAATTATAAATAATACATTTAAAAATTAATAAAAAAACTTTTGTAAAATAAGATACTTTTTACAGTTATTCATAAGTATAAGGATTATTAAAAGTGGTAGGGTATTGTAAAAACATTTTTGTAGAAGCTGTAAGTTGATCTATAGAGACCGTGCAATTAATCTTACCATAAGAGATTGATTCCACTCATCTGACAAGGTATTTGATTATGTATGGTGTTTTTTTTTTATTATACTGAATTAAAATTATAATGACGTTCTGTGCTGTAACAGTAAGGTGTATGTTCATTGAGAGCATGGTCTAAATTTAGAATGTACATTTTCTAATTTAAACGCTATAAAACGTGATGTACATTTGATTCAGGTTTGCCAGTTTGTTCACCATTTTTACTCAGAAAATCAAAGTTCACACCAGAAATTATAAATGGAATATATATCGTGTTATTAAATGAGAGACATTTTGTTATTATTGAAAAAGAAAAATCTTCTTTCGAAATTTTCGGTGTGAAAGTGAAAATACGAAATAAAAATGGAGGCAAAACTGGCAAACTAATTTGTTTTTGAAGCTCATACCTCACTAGCTGCTTGCCAAACAGACCTACAATCCTCTTCTACTTCAGGCATCTACCGCGAATTTGGAGAAAAGTTGTTTGTGAATATTTTGAACTGTTGTATCTGCCAGAAACTTATCTATATGTCTCGACGTGGTAAATAATGTAGGAAGGATCTGTTTTCAAAATTTGTGTTAAACTACTTTTAGACTTCAGCTATACTCAAGTACGCCAAGTAACATTTTAGGATAACATTCGTTAGCCAGAAGATTAGTCTCGTTTCCGTTAGATCGAGGGAGATCCCTTGAAAAAGTCCAAGTATATTTGCTGAAACTGTCGGGAAGTTTTTAAATATAATTTCAATGTTTTAACAACAGGCATTTTATTGTCATGTTAATTTTAAATGTGTTGCATAGTTTCCCATTTTACATTATTTAGCAAATATATTAATATTTTTCATATAATATTTGTATTATTAAAAAAGATTTTGTATACATACTATAAAATGAATACAATCATGGAATCATAAAAAAAGTTACAATGATAAAGTTCCAGATTCATATAATGCATCTCCACATCAATTTAAAGTTTTTAGAAAATGAAAAAAAAATATATATATGCTTTTAAATCTGACTTATATTTTTTTTTTCAAACGTTTTTAAAATCTTCTAACATAGTTGAGTAGTGTTTCAAATTTTAGCTTTGTTGCCAACATAATTGTTCGACTATCAGACTTTAGATTCTTTATCTTTCGTACATATACTTATAAAAGCAAAAATTTAAACATATTGATAAAAATATGCAGCAAAGTATATATTCACACAAATATTTTTATAGAAAATAGTTACACAATCGAAATTAAAATCTAAACAAAGAGAACTCTACAAATTATGGTTAAGTACGCGTTTTCTATAAAAACGGTTGAGTGAATGGACAGTTTGCAGTAGATTGTTAAAACTGCAGGTGTTTAATAAATTACTGCGAGTTAGTAATTATTAAAAATGTGTATTGTTTATTGTTCTTTCGCAGGCCATATATCATGTTCTGTCGTCAGCAATAATTAAAGTGCATATTCTAAAGTTGTTATACTATATTAATTAGTATTATTTATGTTAATTCACAAATGTTTTTGAAAACATTAAAACGGTATTATGAGGTAAAACACTGTAAATTACACTGTAAATTACACTGTAAATTACACTGTAAAAAAACCTCTGTAAATTTGCCAGCACAACTCGATCACAGTTGAATGTACTGTATCTTTCTTTGGTTTCCTGACTATTTAAACATGTAAAATACAGTAGTTGCGTAAAATTAACAGTACAATGTACTTGCAATTTTGGACGCATTTGGACCACAGCGCAAACTACTGGCATCCAAATTGCCAGTACATTGTGCTGTTAATTTTACGCAACTACTGTATTTTCCATGTTTAAAAAGTCAGGAAACAAAAGAAAGATACAGTACATTCAACTGTGATCGAGTTTGTGCGCGAGATGAACAGTACTTCGTACTGTAAAAATGTCGTGTTTTTTTTTTTTTTTTTTTTTTTTTTTTTTTTACAGTGTACAATTCCTTAGAAAAAAGTGCATTCTAACAATTATAGTGTTACAAAGCCGAGTGAATGAATTGAGATGCATTATCGTATATGCAGCTGCAATTTTGGCAGTGTAGTTTCAATGATGTTATATGTCTTTCAGCTGAAATAATAATATATTTTATGGTATGAGTAAAATCTGCTGTTCTAATACAGTATCGTACTAAAAAACAGTAAAACAAAACCATTTATAAAGGAATTTAATATATCTAGGAATGAAAATTATAATTAATTTTTAATAATTTCTTTTTAATTGAAAATGATGATAACATTTCATTTGAAAACTGAAACATATTATGTGCACATATGTAGAATGAAGATAGTTACATTTTCCTGGATTCATTACAGCTTAAATAAAATGTGTAATCAATTTTTTGTCAGTTTAATTTATAACATTTTTGTAAAGAAATTACATTGATTAAAAAAAAAAAAAAAAAAAAAAAAAAAAAAAAACCGTTTGTTTATTTTATTGCGTACAAAATTATACAAAAATACTTTTATTTATTTTAGATTTTTCTTTAATGATGATAAAAACAATAATACAGGTTTTCAATTAATAAAGCATATAATTCATTCCATATGTTTAAATCATTTTATTAAAATAGTCTGTTATTTGTTAAGTAATGTAATTTACAAATTTCTTTTTTATATTAAAAGTATAATGCTGATTTAGTGAATGAAATTTCATTATTGTACTTATTTATCCAACGTAGTAATTATTACTAAAATTACAAAAGAAAGCCGTCTTTAATATAAAACTTACATTAAAATTTTAAAGCAATTAGTAAATGACACAATACATATCTTGGATTCCGAAGATTTTTCTGATTCAAAATATGCAATTAATGAATATATAATTATTTGAAATAAAGAATTAACATGAAAAAAATTTTATTACAGAAACCGACATCTTCATAACATGTTTTTGATTTTCTTAGACAATATTTGTATTAAACAGTCATAATGAATTTAATTAAAATGATAAATTAAATAAACGCAATGTTGTGAAAGAAAAAGAAAATGTCATGTCCTTTTAAAAAAACATTTTAAAATTAACGTTGAACAAAAAATTTATTTGTTAATGCTTACTTTCTATTTTATAAATAACAAGAATAATAATTAAATCAATCGTTAAGAATAGATTATGGGACACTTTTGAACACATTCAGAATATTGTAACAAAACTATATAGTTTAATAAGGTAAATATGATAAAAAACGCATAACCTATTTTAAAACCCAATTTCAGCAGTTACTATCAATAGTCAAAACGATATCAGAATTACGATATCAACCCCTGTATGTGTCCCATATATTCATGTACATTTTAACGTGTGTATATTAGTATGTACAAATATGTGAAAATTTAGCTCAGTTAAGAAACGCATTGCAAAGTTGCAATTTCCCCCTCTACAAATTTTATCAATAAATGGAAATGTACTACATAGTTTTTGTTCCTTTCATATGATCTATAGAAATTGTATACCGCAACTACGAAGGTAGGCTGAAAAGAAATACACACATGCTTTTAGAACACGAAAAAAAAAAAAAAAAGCCACATCGGGAAAAATGTACTTTTTCCCGATGTGGCTGTTTATTGCACTGTTTATTCTTTATTGTACAATTCTTAAGCTTCAAAATCATATATTTATTTTTTAGCGTAGTCACCGTTAAGAATAACACATTTCTACCAACGTGTAAGAAGTTTTTTATTCCGTCACCGAAAAATTCTTCCAACTTTTCTTGAATCCAGGTTTGACAGCTGCCTTCAGCTCATAGTTCGAGGAATAATGATTACTTTTGAGTAGAGGGGAAAAAATACAAATTGCAAGGAGCAAGCGCAGGGGGTATTGTGGAATCGGCTCAAACTTCAGGTTTCGCAGAGCCTCATTGTGCACAGATTTTACGGTATCTCAATTGTTCAATAATGAAGTCAACACGTTTCTGAGATATTCAAATATGGTTTGCAATGCACTTTTGTGTGATTTGGCGGTCAACTTTGAATCGAATCGTTGACTAGTTTGTGATGTTAATCGGCTGTGGTCGTGATCACACGTCCGTCATCAACAGTTGTGGCTTTTCCAGGATCGCTATAATTTTTTTTTGTCAATCGATTTACATGAGCCATATCAACAACATCGTCACCATAAAAAGCCTTTAAACGACAATGAATCTCAGTAGAAGTAACTTTATCAGCTGTTCAAATTCGATAACAGCACTCTGTTTAACTCGCGTTTACATAGCAATAGAATATGTCTCCATACTTCCACTTCTTAAAATACACTGAACGAATTAAACGAGCTCAAATCTGTGCACACGTATAGAGGAGGGATGTCACTTCCACATGCCACAAGGTGCGCTTCTGAAGGTCATTTCGTTCGCGGTTTACAAGCATGCATGTATTTCTTATCAGCCTACCCTCGTAATTTATTTTTTTTTAAATTACATTTCAAAAAACGTACCAGAACTGAAAACTTGCTTCCAGTAATTATTGTTCATAGATAGTGCCATAGCCAAATTTGTTTGTGTGTACCTGTAAATGAATGGCGAATTCTATAAACCTTCATTTTATATTAAGCCTCTTGCAGTGCACCTCAGAATTATATATCAATTTCAATATGTTTGGAAGCGTGTAGCGTCATTAAAATATAACGCAAACAATTTTTCTCCATTGACGATGATATATCGTAATTCAATTGATTGTTCTTGTAAATGGACTATAAATGCTACACACATTATTTTCAGTACCCAACATCCAATGGTGAGCCTCAATAAAAGTTAAATGGCATTCCGAGTATATGTACAGGAGTTAGAGTGCGCAAAGACGGAGAAACCGAATTCTACAGTACTTTTCAGCTATGTTGGAAATAGTTAAAAAAATCATGTTGAGCGTTTACATAAGTTACATGAGTTTACATAAGTTAATAGTCATTTACATTGTCATTCAGATTTGCACGTGCTCTTTCATATTATGCACGTTATTTTTTATTTTACCAAGATGTTTATTTTTTTTCGTAACCATTGTGTAACTCGAGCCTTGGTTTTGGTAAGTTAAAAGATGCTGCATAGTTACATATTGAAAATATTTAACTTACCAAAACTTCGGTTCAAGTTACACAATGGTTAAGAAAATAAAAATGTACATACAAGTAAAATAAAAAAAATAACGGGCATAATATGAAAAGTACGTGAATATTTGAATGATGGTGTTTCATAAACACTGCAATTTTAGAATTTTTTTTTTAATTTACTTTGAAAATGATTCGGATAGAGTCGAAATGCATAAACAGTTTAATAATACTATTTTACTGTTTTTAAAGTTTTATTTTACGCCTTATAGCAATAAAAAGTAGAATATTGTTCATTCATGTTAAAGAAGGTTTTGGGAGTAAAAAATCTGCCCAATTACTTCTTTAAAAATTATAAAGAAAATGTTGTTCAGATTTCTGATTTTTTTTTACAGATCTAACATATCATAAAATAAAGGAGAAACACTTATTATTATATTCTATGGTATTTATATAAATATTTACACTAAAATTTTCAATATTCTTAGAACTTCATTATACTAACATGGCACCTTCCCATCCTGTTTACCAAATTAACAGCTGTGGTAAAAACAAATAGTATTAATAAAACTAATAATTTTTTGCTAATGTAACATCCAAGTAATAATAACTATATACTACCTAATTTAATGAATTGGGCAAGACATTGCATAGCCCAGTGAGGTAAAAAAAATACATTTAGATGCGTTTACAGTGGAATTCATTTAAAAAATTAAAATTTTAAAATGTCAATATTTGTAAAGAACAGTACATTACAAAATATATTTAAAAACACTTAATTTAAAAAAACTTATTTTAAAAAAAAACTTATTTTATAAAAACATTTCCTTAGATAAAAACGACCACTAACGACAATTTTTCAGTTAGCATAAGGATATGAAATAATTCAATCATGAAACAATATAAATTCATCTATACTAATAAAAGAACAGATCGCTCTGTGTGTGTGTGTGTGTCTGTCGGCGATGGCTAGCAAAATCTACGGCACGTACGATGCTCAAAATTTTTGTGAAGAGAGTTCAGGGCTTCTCCTAATGTATCTGGTCCTATGAATTTTAAAATTCTAATTATTAGCTGAGTAATTAATTTACAAACGCAACTCACTTTCATCAAAAATCCGCTTTTTTCTCGGCTTTTTTTTTAATCTTCTTGCTTTCGGTTGGTTGGTTGTATAAAGTTTTCTTAGAAGAAATTAAATAAACCGGGATAGGAATGACTATGGGAATGGAGCCACCGGTATATGACCGGTGAGATCGGTTAGTCACCAAAGCGTTCAGTGCTGCTAACTGATTCGCAACTAATGTCGTTCAGTACAAGTAACCAAAGTAAGCGGTGAGAAAACCGAACTAACCAAAGAAAATTCTCGGTTAGTTGGGTCACGTGATCGGTTAAATGAAAGTTAATTTACATCGAATTGGCAAATGGCAGCAATGTCGATGAATTTATTACTTTTCTTTGATCATGGATAAAAAATAATAATAATAATCAGACTTTTACGATGTTAAATGAAGATCATCAGCATATTTAGTACAATTTACAAGTTGTACGTAAATGCATTAGATTACGCTTCGTAATTTTACCTGATATTAATTTTGCGAAGCATGTTACAAATTAAAATCGTATCATGAAAAATAAGTTTTAAATCATATTTACAGACCCAGTATGTTGTACTAATAATTTTCTGGTTCCTAGCATTTCTGTTTGTACACATTTTATTGTGCGTGGTTCAGTAAAACATGGGATAACGAAACCTGTATATAAGAGATATTACTGCTTAGTCTGAAACCTCTCCAAAAGTGCATTTTAGTTTGGTCGTGGGATTTTGCTGTTACTTTTTTATCTAAAATTATTACGTTTAACTACAGCAAAACATACTAGAAGGCAATATCAAATGGATAATGATTGTTTAATAGGTTTCTGTCTTAACAGATAAAATTTTATGGTGTTTCTTTCATAGGGACTATGATTTCATTACTTTTAAATCGGGATTCCGTTTTAAAAAAGGTTTAGTGTATTTTTAACTTACATAATTCTTAAACAAAAATTTTGCAATCGCACGTTAAAATCAACTCGTCTATTCTAATAAAAGAACAAATCGCTCTGTGTGCGTGTGTGTGTCTGTCGGCGATGGATAGCGAAATCTACCGCACGTCTGAAGATTCAGGTGTGATTAGTCCAAGACAGGTTCTGATGCACCTGAGGCTCAGATTTTTATTTTTTAAGGGCAGGAACCCCTGGACCCCTTTAAGTTTTTATGCACTAAATTGCTAATAACATGCCTCTTTTCTATCCGATCGTCTTCGTTTTTGGGGGTGAATTCTCATTTCAGTTTCTGCCCCATTTCTACATTTCAGTTAAGACCCTGGCACCCTTGCAGAGAGGTCCGGTACAGGGCCCTTGAAGTTTTAGTGCACTAAATTGTTAATAACATGCGGCTTTTCTATGCGATCTTCGTCGTTTTCGGGTTGAATTCTCATTTCAGTTTCTGCCCCATTTGTACTTTTCAGATAAGACCATGGCACTCTTGCAAGAGGCCAAGTACAGGGCCCCTTGAAGTTTTAGTGCTCTAAATTGTTAATAACATGCCTCTTTTCTATCCGATCTCCTTCGTTTTTGGGGTGAATTCTCTTTTCAGTTTCTAAGCCATTTGAACACTTCACTTAAGTGCCTGACATCCTTGCAAGGGGCCCGATACAGGGCCCCTTGAAGTTTTAGTGCACTAAATTGTTAATAACATGCATCTTTTCTATCCGAACACCTTAGTTTTTGGGGTGAATTCTCCTTCCAGTTTCTACCCCATTTCAACATTTCAGTTAAATCCCTGGCACCCTGTTAAGGGAGTATTAGTGCACTAAATTGTTAATAACATGCCTCTTTTCTATCTGATCTTCGTAGTTTTTGGGATGAATTCTCCTTTCAGTTACTGTGCCATTTGTACATTTCAGTTAAGACCCTGGCACCCTGTCAAGGGGCCCGGTACAGGGCCTCTTGAAGCTTTAGTGCACTAAATTGCCAATATCATGCCTCTTTTCTATCCGATCTTCTTCGTTTTTGGGGTGAATTCTCCTTTCAGTTTCTACAAGTTTAAGTGCACTAAATTGTTAATAAATTGCTTCTTTTTTATCCGATCTTCATTTTTGGATCGGATAAAAAAGGACTTTTTCCATTTAGCTATTCTCCCATTTCTACATTCCAGTTAAGACACGTCTTGGGTCCTGTAGGGCCCGGTCCAGGGCCCATTAATTTTTTTTTTTTGTGCCATGCGTTTTTCAAACTCTGATTTTCTCACCTTCGCAGTGCATAATTTTAAAGTTGAGTCTTGAATTCTTCTCCTTAGTCCAACACTCACATATTTTTATTGGGGCCCTAGGGCCCTTTTTTAAGAATTTCCCCAATTCTTTGCACATTTCTTTTAAAATATATTCTAATGATACCTTCACATGTCCGATTCACAAGCCTTTTTTTATGGAGAATCTAATGGGACGGGGAATTGGGGGACTAATTGGGAAACATGAACGACAAAAAAATATTTCAGTCTTCAACTACCACCAATATTGAAAATAAATAGTCTTCTTGGGGCCCTTGGAACATCTTCTTTAAAAGTGATCCGATTCCTTTCAATTTACTTTACCAATGTTCTAGCGTCCTCAGATTACATTAAAAACTTCTAAAAAGTGTATTTATACCAAAATATATGCCACTAAATTTCCTTCCCCCTTGGGACCCGATACAAGGCGCCATGAAGCATTTGCGCTATAAATTATTCATAAATTGCCCCTCTTAATCGGATCTTCATTTTTGGAACCATTTTTCCATTTAGTTATTCTCCAGTTTCCATATTCCAGTTAAAATCCTGGGGCACCTTAGGGTCCTGTAGGAAACGATCCGGAGCCCTTTGAATTTTTTGTGTGCTATGCATTTTTTACACCCTAATTTTCTCACCTTCTCATTGCATAATTTTAAAATTGAGTCTTGGACTCTTCCCCCTAGACCAACACCCCCATATTTTTATTGGGGTTCTAGGGCCCCATCTTAAGCATTTACCCCATTTTTTTCGCATTTTTTTAAAATATTATTCTAATGATTATTTCATACCCTATGATTAATTTTGACTAATAGAAGATCTAAAATGCTAAGTACTAAAACATTTAAACATGTTTTCATGTTACGTCCCTGCCCTCAACTATCAGTTGGGCCCTTTTGTGCCCCCTGTTATACCTCCCTTAAAAATTATCCGATTCACGAACATTTTTTTCTAACAACTTCTTAAGTTCTCCAGCTACTATATGAATGACAAAAACAATTTGCTGACTTCAGCTACCACCAATTTTGAATATTAATCTTCTTCTTGGGTCCTTTGTTGCAGCTTCTTTAAAAACTATCCTATTCTATTTCAATTTAACATAGTTTTAGAGTATTTCAGCTACTTTAAAACCCTTAAAAAATTTCTTATACCCAATTACATTCCAGTTAAGGCGCTGGCCCAAATGGCCTGGTCTTTCTTTATTCCTCAGCTACCACATTTTTCGAACATTAATCTCCTTTTTCAGCATCAAATTACGTCTACTCACTACAGCCGTAAATTAAAAATCGCGTTACTTTAAAGTTAACTTTAGATAAGGGATTTCATCCGTTTATTAAATACAGTGTTAATGTTAACAGTAATTCATGAAATTTACAATGTGAGGAGGAATCTTCCACCGCTTGGTGGCGCGTTATTTCTTCGGGTGTAAGGGCCCAATTTCAACGGGATTTGTTGACTTCAACTTAAATTACAATTCATCTACTTTCTGTATTATAAAATTTTATCTTAGACTTTAGTTACCATCATTTTCTAACATTAATGGTGCATTTTTTTGATTACGTGAGCTTGATTCCTATGAGGTTTGGGTCACTCAACTTGGTATTCGATTGTCACCGGCATGCGCGGGCATTTCAGGTAAATGCTGCGATAAGTAGTGGGGATCTAGATTACAGGTTCGTTCGGAAAGAAGTTTGATGGGAACACATTAGACACTGTGGAAGTCAATGGACACTCCGAATTAAGGTTCATTTAAAAGAATTTCTAAAGATATAAAATCATACAAACTTAAGTTTTGTCTAAGGTTAATATTTACAAACCCCGGCCAGGCCTGCTAGTAATTCATAAACTTTAGTTGTTTTTTTTTGTTTTTTTAACTGGGCCATAAATAGTTGTAACGAAAAAAGTAAAAACCGTAAAACTATAGTTCATTTCTTGTTTAGATACACAACCTTAACAGAGCAAGAAGAAAAAAGTTTTTTTTTTTTTTTTTTAAGTAAAAATTATAATCAAAAGACTTCTCCATTGAAAAGTAATTCTCCAGTTTTATTATTATTTGACTAATTAAATAAACTTTCATTTCACTCAATGTTTAAACAAATTTGCCCCAGTTTATAATATTTGATGCTTTTTTTTTCTACTAACTCCTTTAAGAATGTAATTGATTTATTTTTACTTACTTCGGCAGATATATATGTGAAATACAACAAGAATTTATTAGTTTGTCTATTTTTGTTTTCCTCAAAGTCCATCTTTTTAACCCTATGAACTCCGTTGTTGCCGCTGCGGCGACATCATCTTTTTTAACAAAATTTGACCTCATTAAAAAATAATACGTTTTTTCTTAAGAAATAATTAAAATTTCAGATTTCTGATTAAAAAAATTATTCTAAAAAATATTCTTTTTTTTTTTGGCTCCTGTAATAAAGGAAAATAAAATTTGCCTTATTTAATCAGAACATTTTTAAATTGTGTACTTGAGGAAACTTCTTTAAAAAAAAGTGGTGCCGACCAATTGTGTGAGAGACGCCGGAGTCCAAAGGGTTTAAAAGCTCTTTTATGCCTCGAAAGATTTTTTAAAGCATTTTCATGTTTTTGGAATACTGTCTTTATGCCGATGTGAAATATGTAACAGCCATTTAACTGAAAGTGATTGATTTTGTTTTACACATATGCCTTTTTATTATTCTCTTTTCCCCGATATACATAAGTTTAATAAAATATAGTGAACTTTTAATGAAAGATTTCAGAAATAAATACTTATACCTTACAACTAATTGTATAATAATTGTTCAAATTATGTTATAGTCAAAATACGATTTAGTTAAAAATAGATTTAGCTAAGCACAATAATTAAAATTTGTTTTGACTAAGGGAGTTATTTAAAGTAAATTTTTAGTAGTCAGAAATACTATACTCAAACGGGCTTTAGATAGAAATAGAACTAAATAAATATCAAAAGCTATCTCCAGTTAACTGCTTTCACAGGTTAACAGTTATAACTAAGCTTTATAGTGATATTATATTTATATTTAACAGTATTTTATTAAAATTCCGTTTGAACTAATATTCATTAGATAATTAATTTTAGTTTTCAATAAACATTTCCTTATTATAATTATGTATGCTTTGCAAAATGAAAAATAACTTTTTTTTTTTTTTTTTTTTTTTGCAAATAATTCAACAAACTTTTCTAGTGAGGTAATAATAAGTAAGCCATATGCATATGCAATGAAACAATGAAATAATAATATTTGTGTTTGAAAATACTTTGAAAACATACTTTTTAATATTTTTTATGTTTTTTTCGGGGAAAATATAATGTTTGTTTTCATTTAAGCATGATTAGAAACAATGGCGGAGATAGATATTCAGCACCCATTAAGCACACTTTTAATTTTGATAATTTATGTTAGTTTTCAATAATTATTTTCTTATTACAACCAGTTATTACTAGTAAAAGTAAAAATAAACAATTTTGCAAATAAATCCATGAAGTTTTTAATGGAGGAAATAATATTTAAAACATATGCAATGAAACATTGAAATAAAAATATTTGTGTATGAAAATACTTTTAAAACATAATTTTTAATATTTTTTATGTTGTGTAGAAATAATTGTATTGTTTGTTTTTAGAATCTTGTTTCCATTTAAGTATGATTAGAAACAGCGATGAAGCTACACAATTTGCGCCCAAAAGAAAGAAAAACCTTCCTTTTGTATCTGTGAAGGTTTATTTATGTTATGGAAATCGCATTCAGAATTCATAAGGGTAATTTCTTTTGCACTCACTATTTCAATAATGAAAACTTTACTTGATTTAATCGCAGAATCTTGCAATATAAATAAAAATTTTCTTTTAAGAAATACTGGTATTTCAACGTAAGAACCCATATAAACCTTGATAGATGTACTTATTTTTATTTAATACCTTTCTTAATTTATTAGGAATTCTAGGCGATTTAACAATAAGATACTTAACTAACTAAATAATAATTAAATAATTAAAAAAGGAAAATTATTTACATATTATGTACATACTTCTATTTACTAGTTACGTTCAAGATTTCTTCATGTACATGGTCCCATGGGGCTAGAGCAAACTGACAACAAACAAGCTTTATTGTTTCTTCTAAGAACTTCTGATTTTAGTAATCTAATAAGGGAAACACGTGCATCTTTATCTTTGACATCGCACTATTGAAGCATTTCGATGAAATGAAGAAGAAGAAAAAAATTGTCTATATCTCATTCGAATGTAACGATAGTAACAATAACGATAGCAAAAAGAAATCCTTTTAACATACTTAATTGTCTCACTTGCGAAAGGCCAATTAAGGAGCTTTGCGATTTTTAAGCACAGTATTATTTCATGATATCAAACCTTAGCATCTTTTTGTCCTCTCCTTCTAGAAAACTAAAGCTAAAGTTTGTTCAAGTTGTTCAAAGCTTTTTTTTTTTATTTGAATATTTTTTAAATACATTAAAAGGGTCATATTACTATAATGGGGTAATCTGTGCACTTGTTTAGTAACCTTTATATCAAATTCCTGTAATTTGTAATTACGGATGTCCCACTTTCCACAATGTCGTTTTGAAACAAATGATTAATAAAATTGGATCATCGCAATCCTTTTCAAGAACAGGACAATTTAATGAAAAAACCACTTTAAATAACTCACGAGAATGACCAATGACACAAATTGTGCTTTTTATGACTTAATAATTCATCATTTTATTATTCATAAATTTTTAAATGTGTGTTTATTAACAAGTCTTTAGAATTATATGATAAAAAAATTTAGATATTAAGAAAATACTCTGTACAGATCCTATAGTAAACATTTTATGTATAATTTATAATTTTTGTAAAAATAACAGTAAGAAAATAGGTAAAAACTTTCGGCATAATGTTACATTTTAAGCGAGGCAATAAAATTAAATAGACTTTCATGATATGTACATTTTTTAATGAAGTAATTTCGCAAATGAATTTATACTTTATTTAAGCCAGATATATTAGTACGTTTTATGAAAAACAGAACATAAAATAAAAATTTAATAAAAAAAATTTAAAAAAAAATCCGACTGCCTAAAAGCGAACTAATTAATTATATCTCATCAATGTGAAACTATTTTTTACATTAATAACCTATTTTTTTTTTATTTACTTGTATTGATAACTTTTAAGTTGTGTTTAATTGTTAGTTCCAATCTATAAACACTGTTTTGATGACGCCTATAGATCTCTGTGAAAGTTAGAGTTATAGTAAAGCTAGAGATCCTACCACACTACTTCGAGTTTGTGTAGTACTTAAACGGAGCTTTGGACTGTTAAATAGTCAATGAAACATCGTCTTCATTTTGAAATACCTGGCCAATGATATGACACTCAATAGGGTGCGTATATTTTTTTTCTCGTCTCTACCGCCCTTTCGTATTTCACGGCCACCATTTTTGAATTTACAAAAACAAAATCTAGCCTATAACCATCGGACGGTGAAGTCGAATCGATAGATGCCTCATTCATTAAAATCCATTCAGCCGTTGGGATGTTTCGAGGGTATAAAAAAATCCACATAACCAGATACGCGTGAAACACATAACCCTTCTTGGCAGCCGGGTAAATACGTATAAAGAATAAAGGAATGACTTTGATCATAAAATAAATGTTTACCTCTAATTTGTTAAGTAATATTTTTCTGGGTTCTATTAACCACGCTATTTATAGTTTATAGAAATTTGTAATAAATATCAATGTTAATAAGAAATAAAACATTTAATAATATTGAATTTAATGGTTAAAAAAATTCTTAAAAATTCATGTTTTGGAAACTCACAGTTTTTCATATTTGGTTGGGCGGACCTCTTGTTGTAATTTATCTTTGTCAAACTACTCACAGATGTTTGCTTCAAGTGATGTAATATCAGTGGTCTCGTTAATATTTTGAGATAAATTAATAAATAAAAGTATTTCGATGTATAAGAAAAGTAACTTAAAGCGTATTCTAAATGTAATTTTAAAATTAAAATGTCTAACAAAAATTCAAATTGGGTGGTAGATTCAATGGGTAAGCTACCTACCTTGGCAGAAGAAACACATTGTTCGTTGAATCATCTTCCTCTTGTAAAATGTTAAAGGGTATTTACATCATGTTAGACACATCTGAATAAAAATAAACGAATGCTCTCATTTAGTTGAAATGAAAAAAAAACATATATAAAGTTTTCATTTTGAATATAAATTTGTATTAATCAAAAAACTAACGTACTTATTGCACTGCTTAGGAATAACAAAAAATAGCATATATGTAATAAAAATAAGGAAAGCAGAATAATATTTGCATGGCATACATGTTATATCATTTTAGTAAATATTTGCTGAATTATTATTAATTATTGATGTGAAAAAAATGCATATACGATATTTTTTTAATCCCGTAATAGAAAAAAAATCATTTTATATATTTAAAAAAGTCTTAAGTTTATAAATTCCCCCTAAAGGCTAAAACAAAATCTGTAATTCTGAATTCAAAAGATTTATACCTGTCCTTTAAAAGATGCTTTAAGTTTTATTTCCCTAAGGGTATTTTCTGCGCCTCGATAAGTGCATGGGAAAAAGATTGCTGAACTGTAGATTATATAGTTTAAATTAAATTACATAGGTTAGTGATTATTTGTTTACCCCCCCCCCCCCCACCTTTTTTTTTTTTTTTTTTTTTTTTTTTTGAGTAATAGCTAAAAGACGATTTAAAAAAATAAAATAAAATAAAAGCATAATAAAATGCATAAAATAAAATCATATCAAAAATAAATTACACAAAACCTGATGTTTCATTAAGTTAAATTATATTACAATTTTTAAGTAATATTGCAAAGGATATCTCTAGTTATTTTATTTTGTTTTTTTAGTTATATATCTTCCTTCTTTGTATTAGTAAGAATTTATCTATTAAATAGGCTTTCTTCTATGTAATGGTAACTTGGAATTCGAACAATGACAAAGTAGGGTAAAAGCATTACTAGTTCGCCACTGGAGAGCTTTGTATCTGTATATCTTTTATATACCTTTAAAAAAACTTTATATATTGAAAAAAAACAGGACACTATTCCGTGGGTCGTAGTACGTTATCAAATTTAATATTGGATTTTTTTTCGGTACTTTTCGGTTATGCGGACACCATTGACTCTAAGCGTGATATTTGGCGAAAAATTAAAATCACGTGAATTGAAACATTTAAAAAATAAAAGAAAAAAAAAATTGTCGATTGTAAAGTGAGCATTTTAAAAAATATATAATTTGAAAATTACAGACTTTTAAGAACTAGTTTATTAAATCACAAATATATACTTAAAATAAGCGAACAAATAACTGTATATACAATACAATAAAGTAATAAAATAAAACACATGGTTTACAATAAAAATCCTTTTCACGATCAGGGTTGAAATAATTGTCGCATTAGCATACATTTTGGCATGGTGTCCGTATAACGGAAAAGTATCCTTTTTTCCACATTTTTTATAAAAAATGAATCATCGGATCTGCGGATCTGCGGATGATACAAAATTTGTTCGGAAAACGACGTGTATATATATATTATGTGTATACACAGGGTGATTCAAAACGTATCGTTCAAATTTCGTGAAGAGGTAGGGAATATGTCAGTAAACATATTTTACATAGGAAAGTATGTTTGGAAATGCACGCATGCATATGTAGAGGGCACTGTGTGTACCCAACTTTCCATTGCGTCTCAATCATCGTTTTGACTTTCTAAAGCTAATTGTGTTACTTCTTCTATTTCTACTTCTAACATGGACTTCCACGAAGTCTTTTACATATTTAAAACACCAGAAATCTCATTAATGACCTTCATTCAACGACTTCGGAAAGCACAAAATTAAACGAGAAGTTTCCAGGCGTCAGATAATGAAAGTGTTCAATAAAGGTCATTAAGGAGATTTTTGGAGTTTTTAAAGATGAAACAGGCTTCGTGAAAGTCCAAATGAGAAGTGGAAATAGGAGAAGAAATAACACAAGCTTTAGGACTAGCTTAGGATTTAGCTAAAACAATAACTAGGAAAATTGATACGGCACCAAGTGTTGTAAAACATTTGACTGTTGAATAAGGAATATTTAGTAGAAGAGGAATAAATCTTTTATTTCTGTTGGAAATAAAGGTGCAATAAAATAAGTTGAAACAATGTCAGCTAAGGTTCTGTGCAGAATTATTTTGTTGTAAATAATTTTTATCAGCACTTCTAGAATTTATGAAATGTAACCCACATTTAAAAATCATATCTTTATTTAGATAAACTGTGAGCTAAGAATAAAAATAATTATTTTCATTCCTTTAGAGGAATTAATGCTCACACCTAAAACAGAACAACCCTTGGTGTCTCATTTTTACTTATTTTTCTTTAAAAAAAAATAAATAAATAAAAGACTTCTGTACCTAAATAAGTTGCACATCATATATGCCAATGAAAAAGACAAATTGGTTATTTGTTTATTTGAAATATATTGAAAATTGTTTATTTGAAATATTCAACATAAAAAGACATTTCTTTTTTTTATTTTTTGTTAACAAAGAATGAACTGGGAAGTATGAGAGACAAAGTCTTGACATTTTTATCATAATCAACTGATTACGGTTCTTTTGGAACCATAAATAGTATTAATTACATTAAATGCCATTCACACACTATAATTTCTTTTTTTTAGACTTCTAAATTGTTAAAAGTTATGAGAATATAACATTTTTGATGATTTCTATAAAATAGAACAATAGATACGAAAAAAAAAATTGCAGGTAAATATACTTACAAATTTCAGGGGAATTCAACTCGTTGTCTTTGCACAGAGGATGACCAATTTCTCGGGAATACCCATAAAACTTTTTTTTTTACTTTTAAGAACACCATGTATTCTTTATTGGAGAATTATTTTAAGCACCACCTTGTTATTATTCTAACTCATTCGGATGCTGTTTTTTTTTTTTCTTATTCCGCTGTCGAACCAACCGTTACACTTAAGACTCTGCGTGCCACAGCCTCCACATAACATGACTTTATTGTCATCTTTATACATAATTTTTTTATATCGACCACCACAACCTCAACAGTCCGTTGAGAATGTCGACGTGTATTACTCGTACTCCCATCGACTTATATCATAAGACTCTCGATCAAGAACAACCTCACTGCCAAAATTCATTTCACAAGTGAGGAGAGAAAACGAAGGGAAAAAGAAACTGCAGCTGTCACTTGACGAGGGAAAAGGGTTGCCGAACAACGAAAAAAATTCGCCAAACAGAATGTAAACGACGCTGAACACAAGAGTAACAGGCTGCGAAGATTGCAACATATCGGGATGCCAAATAAGAGATAAAAGGATGCTAACTGGAGAAACCAAGTAATTTAAATTAAACTGACAAAGAGATTTTAAATCTGATTTGATACCAGAATCCGGTGACGTTATATAATGACAAAAATTGAAACAACTGAAATGAAATAATGTTTGAAGCCATCGGCTAAATAAAAACGTAGAAAAATGAATCTTCTATAATAATAAAGAAAGAAGTTTGCGTGTGAGTGAGTGAGTGAGTGAGTGTGTCGACGGTGTTCTGAAGAGACCGCTGCACGTAGAGCTACAAAATTTGGGGAAAAGGTACGTCTATATATGAAGTTTTGCACCTCGAAGCCCGATTTTCGATTTTTTTATTAGAATTTTTTTATTTAATTTTATATGCGATTTTTATCACATTTTTAAGTTTCGAGGCGATTTTTCCATATAAGTGAGAAGAATACGGTTTCTTTCTTTTAACCCAATATAGTAAATTTTGTTCTCTTTTCAAAAAAGTTTATTCGGAATTCGTGCAGCGATTTTGAATTTTTAGCGAATTTTTTATGCAATTATAGAACATCATTTAATGCATCTCCATATCTATAAGGAGGTTACCTTAGAGGGACACAGTTCTGTCGCCAAATGCAGCCAAGTTTGTCGCCAACTTGGCGGTATATCGCCAAATTTGGCGACGAAAATGAGTCGCCAAAAGTGACGCCAACTTGGCAATATATCTAATATTTCGCCAAATTCCCATAGACTTCCATTGTAAACCAATATGGATTACTTGCTTACAGAAAATCAACAAATTGAAATATTTTAATGCAACAAAAACTAATATTAACTTAGGGGATTATATTAATTCGATTTTCCACATTAGGAAAAATAATGCGGTTTCTTTCTTTTAACACAATATAGTAAATTTTGTTTTCTTTTCAAAAAAGTTTATTCGGAATTGGTGCAGCGATTTTTGAATTTTTAGCGAATTTTTTTATGCGATTATTGAACAGCATGTAATGCATGTCCATATCTATAAGGGGGGGGGGGTTACCGTAGGGGGGGTCCAGTTCTGTCGCCAAATAACGCCAAGTTTGTCGCCAACCTGGCGATATATTGCCAAATTTGGCGACCAAAATGAGTCGCCAAAAGTGACGCCGATGTGGCGATATCTCTAATATTTCGCCAAATTCCCGTAACTTCCACTGTAAAACAATAGGGTTTACTTGCTTACAGAAAATCGACAAATTGAGATATTTTAATGCAATAAAAACTAATATTAACTTATGGATTATATTAATTATATTTAAGGGAGTCCAAGCAAATTAATTACGAAAAAAGTAACATGATCTAATGCGTAGCATGATTTCCAAAACATAAATTTTAAGAGAGCCCACAGGTCAAGGGAATTAGATTTGAAACTTTTATCCGATTATAGTAAATTTTGACTTTCGTGATTTTTGAACTTTTTGTGATTTTTAATGCGATTTTTACGTTTCTTCGCGATCTGCTGCAATTTTTTGACATTCCATTTTTGATCTAAAGTACATTTTGCCCTCATTTCAATAAAGTTTATTCGGATTTCGTATAGCAATTTTCGAATTTTTCGGGAATTCTGTATGTGATTTTTAGTGTATTTTAGCATTTGCTACTATTTTTCAACATTAGTGAAAGGAATCAACTTGCAATCTTCGAACATAATATATATATTTTTTTCTCTTTTCAGAATTTGAGAAGCGATTTAAAATTTTTTCGCGATATCTTATTGTGATTTTCAGATCTTTTTCGTAATTTCTGCTGTTTTTTGGCGTTCCCGGGCAACGCCGGGTAAGTTCGCTAGTAAAAAAATAAAAAAATAACGATGACTGTGCTAGCAGGGAAACAAAGTAACAAGGGTTACAGAAAAAAGGAAGGGGAAAAACGTAAATGAATTAAAATGATTTAAGCTACCAAAAGAAGGAAATAAAAATGAAATGTGGTAAAATTACCACAGTTGGGTACATACAGCGCCCTCTACATACGCATGCGTAAATTTTCGGACATACTTTCCTATGTAAAATCTGTTTCCTGATGTATTCACAACCTCCCCACGAAATTTGAACGATAAATCTTTAATCATACTGTATATGTGGTGATTTAAACATCACCCATGACATATTATGCAGAAATTCTTGTTAGTTATTTCAGAAAAAGCTTTTATATATGGACACCATTACTATATATATATGTATATATATATATATATATATATATATATATAGTCAATATAGTTTTCAGTATAGTTTTTTTTTTTTTTTTTAAGTAGAAATAAGTACAAAAAAGATTTTTCTAAAGAGTCAGCCAGACTTATCTTTTGCTACAAAAAAGGGAAAAGAAAGAAATGTAATACGAATGAAATACGATTTTAATATCCCTTATTGGGATATAAAATCATACATCTGAATGACACAAACGTGCTTCTAATATATTTTTGTCAGTCATTAATTGTTGGAAAAATGTATAAAATAGAATGTAAAATGTTCTAAACCTTTTAATATATTTCTATTTCCGAACAATGCATTCAGAATTTGATGTATATATTTCGTTTCAACTAAGAATATAATGTATTTTATTTAACGAAAAATTATATAGAATCCTTTAAAATATATTGAATTTTTAAGCAAAAAATACCTGTAAAACGAAGTGTAAACTCTATATTAAGGTCATTTTGACATATCCATGGCAATCATGAATTGTTACAGCAGTTTTAAAATAAAATTCAGAAGAAAATGTTTATTTGAGTTAAAAAATCTAGGTTTTATTTTTAAATTTTCATTTCAGTTATAAAATCTTTGCATCCTATGTAATAATAACTGACATTATAAGTCTTTTGTGTAAAAAAAAGTAGATTTTTATCATGGTAGCTATGTCTTTTAAAAAACGGCCACCGAGCACATTTCACAACACAGAATGTTGTGATATAAGTATCGCATAATATTTGCTCTAAGATTAAGTAGATATTAAAGCTGGTATGTTTGTATTTTATAAATATATTAATAGACATTTGTCTTTAAATTTTACTCGCTTTACTCCTTAAACTTTTAATGCATTCGATTATTGATAATGGCTGTAATATCAATTTAATTATTCAAGAAAATGACATGAGCCCTGGCATGATTTTGAATAAGGATTATCGAGAAAAAATATTATTAAAATAATAAATAAAAAAGTAATGAACATTACTCACGTTATGCTTACATACTTAAAAATATACTTAGAACTAACTATAAAAGAACATACTTAAAAATTCTTTTAATTAGTTTTAATAATCTTTAAAAGTAATTTGACATTTTTTAAGTTTATTTAAAATGCCCGTTAATTATAAAAAAAATATGTGAATCTAATTTGTAATAAAATAATAGTTTTTTTAAAATGTATTTAACGCTGCGTATTTAAATTATATAAGCTATTTACGCCGTAGTCTGGTTTATATTCGTCTATATATATAAATATTTAAAGGAATTCATTTTATAATTTTATAATTTTTCGTAAAAAGTCTTTAAAAGTACTTTCTATTCCATTCGATCGTATAACCATTACGTTCGTGAAATATTTAGAAACGGATATATGTACTACAAAACGGAAAATGGTAGCTTATTTTCTTTCTACTATAGTTATGTCTTCAATATTAGCGTTGTACATTCTTCTGTTCTATATCAGAAATTGCTCCAATAGAGACTTTAATTTAATGTAATTTCACATGAACCTGTAGGAAATGAAAAATTGTCAAAATATTGTAAATGTTATTTTAAAACAAACTTGTTCCTGTAAAACACTTCAATCGTTTAAAAAATATCTCTCTTTGTTTATAAGCTGAGATACGGATAAACATTTATCTATCCCAATTCGTCTGTAATATCATTTTGTTACCTTAAGAAAAATAATATTTTCGACCACTGTGAAAAGACGTCATCATAATCAAGGTCTCTATGTAATATATATACATACATATATATTACTCACAAACATGTGAAACAAACTATACATTAATGCAATTAAATCAAACAGCAACGTTAGCCAAAACACTTTAAAATTGAATTATCTATTAGTTTTGTTAAACATTTCAGTCAAGCATTGCTCTGGAGAGATGAATTTACTTAGTATTAACAATCCAGCATTTAAAAACATGTAACGCTGAGTTCGAATTGAGCTTTTAATTGAAATCTGTCTACGTCGTAATTCCAGCTTCCATCTCTTACGGTGGAATTCTAATTTATGAGATTTACCATAGTAGATTCTTCACACAAATTCGAAGCTCGATTCATTTGTTGTCGGCGGAGACCTAATCGAAATTTATGATATCGACCTATAGGGCTTTACTATACAATGCAATTTCTATGCTTAATTGACCGAAGGGTCTGGACCGTGCGATTTAATTATCACAATGATGTGAAAACTTATTTGGTTATATGGGAATATTCTTTATTTGGTCTCCAATCCTTAAGTCAGCTAGAAAGAGGTTTGCATAGAAATTATTAATTTCTGCGAATTCACCTGTTTGTCGAAAATGTAAGCCGTTCTTCTACGTCTTCACATGCATACGCATCTCTACATGCACATATTCAAACGTATATATGCGTGTGTTAGTTTACGTGTTACGATCTATAATTTCATCTATAATGACCCTGAGATAATTCATATATCTAAAACAAAAGTATATTTTACATTTTATTAAATTTATTTTTCCTTTCCAACTATATATATTTGATGCTTCATTCTATAATGACCCTGAGATAATTCATATATCTAAAACAAAAGTATATTTTACATTTTATTAAATTTATTTTTCCTTTCCAACTATATATATTTGATGTTTCATTGATTCCGCGTACAGAGGGATTGCATTACTTTTGTATCCAAATTATTTATCTACATTTAATTGCGTTTGATTAAAAGACGCTCGCTAAAAGTGTGTTTTACGTAGTGAAAAACGCACTTTTCATGCAACTCAATAATCAACAACAGTCTTTAGAACTACATACTATCGTACAAGCTATCGTCGAAACAATATAAAAATATATTTTTCATATTTGTGCCCTGGACATCAGAATTCTTAATTTTCACCTTTTCGCATGTCATACTTCGAAAATTTTTTATACATTTCCTCCGCAAATACACAAAATTTATGCAATAGCATGACGCGTACACATATAGATATACAATTACTAAATTTATTTGCAGCTTTTTATTAGAATAGTATATTGCGACATTGGATGTAATAGCATGACGCGTACACATATAGATATACAATTACTAAATTTATTTGCAGCTTTTTATTAGAATAGTATATTGCGACATTGGATGTAATCATTTAACCACCTTTGCAGAGTTCTAATTTCATATACCTAATTCAAATAGCAAAAAAGTATTATCATAATTTGCTTCTTAAATCGTCACATTCATAATATTTAAGAAAGGTAAATAAAGAACTATGATTATAATAATTCTTTAGTAAATACATAACATTTAACAGTCTTCAACAACAGTCTAAATATAGCAGTTACCAATTTTTTAGTATAAAATTAAAATGCATATTTTAGCCTAGAGCTAATTACAGTTAATTGTATTTGTTTTATAAATAATAAATTTATTAGATATACTTAGTTTAGCATCAAAAGAAATTTTAACTATTCTTAAATTGATTGTAGTGACAAATCTAGTATATCATTATTTTAGAAATATTTTTACCTTTACTTTCTTTTTAGTTTGACAAAATATTCCTTCTTAATGTGGATACGATATCTTGAATTTTTGACAATCGTCTGTTAAATTATATACACACGTTATGCAGTTTTTAAACAGAAGAAGAAAAAGAAAGCACGGTAATTAGTTAAAATTAGCATGTATTGTGCCAAATTTCTAAAGGTGTATTATTTCGTAATAATTAAACATAAAGTTTTCATGTACTTTCTGAACATCTGGGAAAATATTTTTAATTATAAAATTCCATTTTTAAAGCGAACATATTTTTATTTTATTAAGTTTAACACTGGTGTAGAAAATTTAAATTATTAATTAGCTGTCAATGAAAAAAATAATTATCTAACACGATTTGACTTTAATTATAAATTACTTTAAAGCCAATGACAAATAAATGAAATTTCTGTCTAAATTTACATTTATATTTATTTTAATATGTAAGGTTTATCAGTAGTTCCTAAATTCTGTTTTATATGTATTCACATACAATTGCCAAGCGCATATATTATGCGTAAAAAATAAAGTAGAATTTTCCACTTATCGGCAAATCTAGAGAAACTTTAATATAAATTTAACAAAGAACAACAAAAAGTAATAATAATGAATTAAATTAAATTGAACATATCGTAACATAATTGCCGAATTGTTTTTGTTCCTAAAACAATTTACGTTAAATGTGAAAATGGTTAATAAATTAAATTAATATGTATTTCAGATTTTTCTAATTGTATTACTTATGCAGAATTTCGCACATTGCAGTACGGGCGAAATAATTCATTTTAATACTATGCCTTTACTTTGGAAAAAAATAATAAAAAATATATTTATTTTGAAAGCTAAGACGTATTTAATAGGGCGGATAGAAAAAAAAAAAAAAAATCAAACACCTGTGGTGGCAAACGTTGTGTATGGTGTCAATAAACTCACACACCAATTTTAATCAAGATCTACATATGGTAAGGCATGCCTCCTGGTCATTAAACTTTTCGTTATTCCTATGATGGGAAATGTACGATTTAAAGTACTTTATGACTAACTTTTCTCAATTTCTTTGAGTGATTTTGAAGTGTATGTACTTTTGGAATTTTTTTAATGATATTATTTACAAGTCGACAGTATTTTCTCTTATTTCAAATTTTCTCAGTCTTCATAGTGAGTCTTTGGAATTTAAATTTGACCATTTATGGAATTTTTTCTGACATTCATTTGAGTTTTTAATTGTTTCTTGAAAGTGGCTGACATTCAATATAATATTTTTAAACATTTTGTTTTGTATATAATTATGTAGTTCAATGTCTTTCAACTTTTGTAACGAAATTTTAAATACTCCCATTATTTAAAAAAAAAAAAAAAAAAAAAAAAAAAAAAAAAAAAAAAAAAAAAAACGAAATCCTGTAATGAAGTTATCAATAATTATTATCTTAACATTGCTAATTGAAACTTACTAATACATATTATCTTATTTCAGACTGCGATATATAAGAGATCCTGTTGAAGTGAAAGGAAAGGTTTTTTTTCAAAGTGGTAAAATCAATGTCATCAAAAACTTGAGAATTATCATAGGATCCGGTTTTGGTTTAGTCAAAGAAACGTCGTATGTTTAACGTTCCTACATGTGAGAATGTGCTTTAGTATTACCTATTTACACAACAAAACTCTCTGGCCAAAGTTCAAACATTTGTGGAGATATCTAGTCTGGTGCTTCAGAAAGTTATCCATTTGGAAGAGGCCTCTTTTCCAATTGAATCTCAGCAACAATGTGTGTCACTGCTAAAATCATATCAGGAGAAGTTAAGGAAGTTGAAACGAAATTAGAAGGGGCAATCTAAAAACACTAAGGTTCACGCTTTCCAAAACAGAGATAAAGGAAAGTTTGTTTGATATTTCCTCCTGCAAATGTAAGACCTTCACCCCATGAACTTGCAAAATATCACGAAAAGTGCCTGTTTTACAACAGGATGTCCTTCTTGATCAAAGATCAGCAAGAAAAACATTAATTGGTAATGTAGACATGAAGACTACAATGAAACAGAGGAAAAGTACAAGGAGGAAAAAAATAAACGCGCAACAAATTTCAAAAAACGAATACAGAGTCACAGAAACACAGTCCGGTGAATTTGAAACAAAAAGAGATTGTTCATCTGAAACTCACGGCTTTGGTGAATCATGATCAAGATTTCCTCCCATTGTCATCAGCAATAATTAAGACACGTGGTGTAAAATCCCAAATGAGACTTTCCTTCACAACAGTGGCAAAAACTTCAGAGTCAAAGTATATGATCGAACAGCAGCAATGATTAATAATACTGCATTAGAAGATTTTGGCAGTATCACACAATACTATACACATAAAATTATTGATAAGAGAAAGATGAGACATGAGAAAAAGAAGTCGCGCTTAGAACTGCAAACAGAACAAGCAGAAATGGATGTCACTTTGCAAGCTTTGAGCTTCCTTGGGCGTAAAGACAAAACATCAACATGATAGATGAGATACAATACATATGGTGAGATCAAAGACATCATATCAAATACATATGGTGAGATACAATTGGAAGGGTGGCCTCCTTTTAAATGGAGTTAACTTTCTCATCCACGACACTAGATCTATCCATAAATGTAGGATCTTTGGCCAAAGAGTTTTGTTGAACATATATGTAATACGGGAGCACATTCTCACATGCAGGAAGATTACTCATACTAAGTTCCTTTGGGCAACCCAAAACATGATCATATGATAACTGTTTTGTATTTGATGACATTGCTTCTGACGTGTTGAATAAAACCCCTTTTTCTTCACTTCAAAACAGAAGAAACACCATCCCTTCGATATCCCAGTCAGAAACAAAATAATATGTATTGGTAAGGCCCGATTAGCAATATAATTATAATTATTATTATAGTTATTAGTAACGTCAATACAGGAATTAGGTTATCCATATTATAATGGACAAACATATCTGTGCGTAACGCATACGTCATTTTGCGAATGGCAACACTTTGAAATTTGAAATAAAATTTTGGTTGTGCAATTTTCACTACTGCAAATTTTTAAACTTCTAAACATTGCACATTTTAAATTTTTACACCGTCGTAAAAGAAAAAAAAATGCTCTTTTAAATGTAATTTGTTTGAAAGCTGTATCTCAATTTATTTTTGAGATATTAATTTTTTTGTGGTTTTTAATAACATTTTTTTTTATCGTGGCAACACAAGTACCACAATTCTATTGAAAGTCATTGAATGTAAACGGAAAATAGTCAAAATATGAGATATTATATATTTTTGTTGCCATTTTTGATAAAAGTTGAAATTAAAATATGGGCTATGTCAAGAATATTGTCTGTTATTCCGTGATAATGACGTCATATGCATACTTTTCTATAGACGAAGTTTAAAACTGGATTTTGAAAGTGGATTGCTTTAGCAGATGCAAATGACGTCATTTTTTAAAAAAGCGGGTATTTTAATTCTTAAACCTGAATTATCTTTTATAGAAGTGCGTCATTTTCATAGCCCAGCTGCTTTGAAATTCTTCACAGGTGAAAATGCTTCACATTTGAAAATAATTTAATCGAAATCACACACTGATAAAACGCAATGTTTTACAAAAATTTAGAGTGTCTTTATAGAAGAGAAGTGACATGCAAATAATAGCGAATTATATTACAGAAATTGATGATTCTCGCCTGGATGGATTTGCTTCGCCGAGTTAGACAAGCAAACAGATATTTAGTGTTAGATGTAAATTACCAACTGGGCGAAAAATGTCCGGACCAGGATTCGAACCCGGGACCTCCTGGCTGAAGCCGCCAGTGCTCTGCCATCTGAGCTATCCCGGACGATTCTGGTCGAACTTTTTCACCCAGCTAACCTTGATGATTTCAGCATCTGGTCTGAAACGTGGTTCAGCTCAACAGAATAAATCACAGGTAATGGAACTCCAGAAATCGCTGGATACGAAATTACACTAGATTAATATTAACACAATTATTGTAATTGGTAAACAAATCACATTAGATGTAAATTTCCAACTGGGCGAAAAATGTCCGGACCAGGATTCGAACCCGGGACCTCCTGGCTGAAGTTCGACCAGAATCGTCCGGGATAGCTCAGATGACAGAGCACTGGCGGCTTCAGCCAGGAGGTCCCGGGTTCGAATCCTGGTCCGGACATTTTTCGCCCAGTTGGAAATTTACATCTAATGTGATTTGTTTACCAATTAGAATAATTGTGTTAATATTAATCTAGTGTAGATAATTAGTGGTTTAAAATAATATCATATTCCTAAAGTTTTTGTCCAAAATTCTCTCGAATAATAAAATTTTAATGCTATTCTTTAGGACATTCTACTATAATTTTATCAAAATAACATAATTTGCTTAATTTAATTTTTCCTAATTTTATATAATCTATATATATAAAACACAAGCGTCATCTGCCCTGGTCTTTCTGCTGAACCAATTTTACTAATATATATATATATATATATATATATATATATATATATATATATCTGAAAGTCCTTCATTTGTACATGTGATCGCACTATCTTTTTTTTAAATATCCCCACTTTTATATTTTAATTTTAAAAGCAATTTAGGAAATTTCTTTAAAATGGTGAAAATTAGATAGCTTTCATTATTGCAGACAAGAGAGAAATAATGAGGTATTTTTTCTTTATTTATGCTATTTTCTGATAAAAATTCAAAATTGTTGATGAAAATTGTTGTATGGGGTTTAGTGTCGCAAAATCTCATTAGGAGAATAATATTATATTTTAGGGGGATAATAACGAAAAATGACATACTGCTTTTGAAAACACACATTTTTCCTCATAAATTTTCTATATTGTTTTTCATTCTGCATGCGTACTGAAGTTTCAGACACTAGGCGAAATGCTCATTTAAGTGAAAATGAAGTCATATTTAAAAGAAAACGATCATTTTCTTAGATAAAACTAAACATTTTAACACAAATGCGTCTAAAAAACATAAATTACGGAAATTGTTACTCTCCTTAATTGAGATTAGAATATCAAGTAAACGGTGCATCTGTTCCATAAAAGATGTTGCTGACAATCGTGACTTCACGTTTTGTGTTAAAATGATTTTTAAATCATCAAACAACAATTTTGTATGATGAATATGGATATGTATATGGATAAGTATGCAAATTTTGAGAAGGTGAAATTGCTGTTTTTCATTCCGGAATACCAAGCATAAGAGCCTTAGTTGATAACCACATCCTAATAACTGATCTTAATTATATTTTACTGATTAAGTATCTATCCATATCATAAAGAACAAATGTATCTCTGCGTAACGCTCACGTCATTTTTCGAATGGCAACACTTCACGATCAAATTTCGGTCTTTTTTTCTTTCAAATTTTCGCTACTGCAATTTTTTAATCTTCTGACGATGGTACATTTTCAATTTTCGTCGCATAGGGAAAAATTTTACTTTTAAATGCAATTTGTTTAAAAACTGTATCTTAATTGACTGATGTGTCATATTTTCTAAAATAATTTTTAAGCATGTTTTTTTTTTTTTTTTTTTTTTTTTTTTTTTTTTTTTTTTAAGTTTATCTTATTACGTGCCGGTTTCAATACATAATAATAATAAACATTTTACCCATAAAGCAACAAATATTTGTCAGCATTTGTTCCTGATTAATTTTGCATAACAAAATTAATACTTCCTTTATAAACAAATAAAAGAAAAATATTAAAAAAACCACCAATCTAACATATTTTTGAAAGACAAATTAACGAAATTAATACTTCTTTTATAAACAAATAAAATAATAATATTGTAAAAATACAAATCTAACATATTTGTAATCATACAATTTAAATTTTTGATCACCAAATATGATTTTTTTTTCAAATGGAATTTGTTTGCAAAGTTCATCTCAGTTTACTGATTGTCTATGGTTTTTAAAACAATTTTAACGCATGAAATATTTTTTAATTTATCTATACCGCTCGGAGCTCGATTACGAAAGATTAATCCGTTTGCCCTTAAAACAAAATGAAGAGTTCATCATTTTCTTACGACTAATATCCATTAAAAAATCCCTATGAATAAATAAATAAAATAGTATAAATAAAGGACAAATTTAACAGATATGTATAAGCTCTGAAATTATCATAATATAAAAGAATGCCATATGGTCAAATAACTCTTAGCATGCGGCTAATAAGAAAATATCGCTTTTGATAAATTTCAAAAATTTATTTGATTGTAATTCGTATTTTCCATATGAAAAATGCTTTATAATGTAAGTGGGCAATCTAAAAAAAATATTGCATATAAAAAAATATTAGTTTTCTATAAAAAAAAAAAAAGTTTTCACCTATATTCTTTAACCCGGGAAGCTCGGGTATGATCCCCTAGTTTTTTTAAATAATGGGAGTATTTAAAAATTCGTTACAAATGTTGAAAGATATTGAATTAGATAATTATACGTAAAAAATGTTTTAAAAATTATATTTAATGTCAGCTATTTTCAAGAAACAGTTAAAAGCTCAAAAGAAAATTAAAAAAAAAAAAATCACCAAAACGTTCAAATTTAATTTTCAAAGACTCACTATGAAGTTTGAAAAATCTTGAAATAAGAGAAAATACTATCCAGTTGTAAATAATATCATTTAAAAAATTCCAAAAGTGCATACACTTTTAAATCACTTGCTGAAATTGAGAAAAGTAGGCATAAAGTACTGAAAATCGTATATTTCCCTTCATAGGAATAACAAAAAGTTCAATGACCTGGAGGCAGTCCTTATCATATTAAGATCTTGATAAAAATCGCTGTGTGAGTTTATTATAAACATACACAACTTTTCTCACTACAGGCGTTTGAAAATTATAAGAAAAAAAACTGGCCTGCCCTAGTATTTATATTATACAAAAATAATGGTCAAGCCAGTTGAATTGTAAAGTATATAATGTAACTCATACAAATGCAATTTATATATATATATATACATATATATTACTATAAAAGGTGGTATGGGGTAATAACGCCACGTTAAGGATCTACCAATTTCAACGGCCTAGTTTTAGATATTTTTTTTAAACAAATATTGGATTTCATACAGCAACTTACTGACTATGTATACAAAAAGAATATTTTAGTAGATATGTATTCATAAAATAT
The DNA here is from genome assembly GCA_963932465.1 of Maratus speciosus. Lineage (NCBI taxonomy): Eukaryota > Metazoa > Arthropoda > Arachnida > Araneae > Salticidae > Maratus > Maratus speciosus. The sequence goes on along the minus strand of OZ010788.1, from coordinate 371,427,901 downwards.
TATCGCGTGATTTCTTGACCAATGCTATTTGACGTTATTACCCGCCTATATGGGTAATAACGCCATGCAAACAAAACTATAATATAAGATGGAATAATGGTGTGTAAATTGTACAATTCTAAAGATAGAAACTCAACAGCCTTAGGAATAGACGATTTCCTCTTACTTACCATTAATTGCGATATCAGGATGCAGTAATAATCATTTGATATGTTATACATTTGACATGAAAAAAATTAGCAATACTTATAAGTCAGGCATACAAATTTCTCTGTATCCTGTTTGGATTTCAACAATGACAATAATGCTCTCTCGTGCATAAAATACAAAATAAATCCTCTTCGGATGTATTTCCAGCACTGAAAACAATCAACCGGAGTAATAATGCCAATGTATGGTGTTATTACTCCGGTATACTTATTGCGCAGTATATTTTAAACTACATACTACCTCGCGAACTCATGCAAATTTTTTCACAAGATTTTTAAAGTACATGAAATGCATTACAAATTTATGTAATAAACAAAGTATCTCCTAATAAATATATAGTTTTTAGATCACAGAACTTGCCTCTCAAATTTTAGATCGGGTGTTGATTCTTATTTATGTATTCCATCTATAAGGATAAAAATGGAAAAAAATAACTTTTAGTTTCTCTTTCGGATGACTCAGAGCCAGGGGTCGTAAGCTTCAGGAAATTTTTCTGGACAAATATCAGTATTTTTTTATAGAAAAATAAATCTAGGTTAAACGCGAGAAATTTCGTCGTATTTTAGAAGATGTATTCTATATGTAAAAAAAAAAAAAAAAAAAACTGGTATGCAAGAATTTCATGATCTTGAAATTTCAGGACAATTACGACCCCTTCTCAGGGAACATCTGCGAATAACCCGTAGGTGCAATTTCCCGGATTCTTTCATAAAAAAGTGTAATATTATAACTGGCTTTATTACCCATCCTAGCGTTATTATCCCAGGACACCTTACTTAATATTGTTTACTCTAATATTTGTAGTTTGAAAAAAATACATATTATTTTTTTTTTAATTGCGAAAATTTAAAAGACTTCACTTTAAATATACTTATCAATGAAGTTTAATTCATTTATTGAAATATTTTCCAAGAAAAGCAGTATTATACAGTGCGGCGCAAAAGTTTATGTGCAGGCTAAATATTTTTATAAAATGAAAAATATACATTAGGATTTTTTGAAATTTTTATTGTATCTAAACAATTGGATTACAAATTCATGTTTCGAATTCAGAAACAATTGATTGTAAGGAAAATAATAAATTATAAAAAAATGAAAATTGTGATGTCGCAAAAGTTTACGCACAAAAACGAAATATATACAAATTTCACAAGGCATAAGTCTTTTAGTAGTCTATGGTGCTTCCATTGCACCTGATGATATCGAATACTCGATTTTCCATTGATAACAAGATAGTATGGGAGGTTTTGGGAGCGAGTTTGTACCAGGCTTCATCGATCGCTGATTTTAGCTTTTGCACTGGGTAATAGGGTGGGTCGAAAAAACCGAAATTTTTATAATCGAAATGTAATAGCGCGGAAAAGTTGCCTTTTGTAATACAGAATAAATTTCTAAAATATTACATCGATCGATTAATATCTTTTACCGCCGCAAGGGGGCCAAACTTTCAAAAAATCGCAAAAAACATGTTTTTTTTTATCATTTTTTTTAAAATTATCCAAACATACCAATACAATTTTTAATAGAACGCAATACCTACATGAAGATATGAGAAATGTCCCGGTAAATGTTCATTATGATGAAATCATATCTTTATTTGCCGCAAAAAGACCATATTTTTTGTAAAAATTTCGAAAATTTCAATTTTTCATTTTTTTTTTCTAAATTTTTATAATTTCTATAATATGTCTAGAAATAAATAATTTTACATTATATCTATTAATATATCATAATTTTTTATAACTATTTGTAATAGACTTGAAAATAAAGTTAATCATTCATTTTTCTTGACGATCGCTTCATCTACTGATGTTTTACTTCATAACAGCCAATTCATGCCACAAAAATTATATAAAATGAGCAAAATGTTTTAGTATTTTATTAATTAAAATATAGAGATGTTTAACCGAAACGGGTTAAATAAACTTAAAATGAAGAAGAATTTAATATAAATGAATTTTATAATATAACTTGCTTTCAGATGAAGCCATTATTTCTCGAGAGTTCAAAACTGATCAGTTGTGATCCTCCCTCTGTCTAGTAAACAAACTTTATCAGTGCTTCAATGAATAATTTCACGCATCTTTCTAGTGATTGAGTGGGACAAGGAAAGTTATAATAGCTGGTATCTTTAATCGTACATTTTAAACTCACCAGCGTTTTTAGTCGATAAAGAAACCATAACAGGTGGCTCCGTTAGTTTTCAGTTTTGTCAGTAGACTAAAGCCATACAATTTTAAGCTTCAGTGTTGAATTCTGCTATAATAAAGTGACGGATGGCACTATTCTAGCCCACAGAACTTCGTGCTTTTGCAATTTTCTTCATGGCTGGGGCCCTGATGTTCTCCACTTCATATGCTATCATTCCAAAGAGGCTATTTGTATGATTTGCGAAATAGTCATTTCGTGAAAATACAGGAACTATGATCTTTCGTAGATTATCTGTCAAGTAACGTAAGTTACTAACTATAGTGCACAGATTCTGGAAAACATAAGTGATTCATTTTAATAGTGAACCAACTGATACAGTACATTTTCAGGATGTACTCAAAGAGTATGACAAGTTAAGAAGAGGGTTTCTTTGTTCCAACGTAGAGTCTCAAAATTCGAATAGCAGTAATGATCCACCTTGCGCGAAATATTTGTCCAGCGACTCAGCAAAAAAGGTCAATTGTATACACGCGTGTTGAAAGAGCTTGCAATATTTCAGACATATACTTCTGGTCAGTTGACAAATCATTTTTATCAACAGCTAGGTGATCAGATTAAATTGGCTTAAATTTTGCAATTGGCAATAATTCGCAAATCGCAAGAGATCAACCAGTTGGGCCACAATATGATAGAGAACCTGTTTTTTGTCATCAAGATGTTTGAAAAGATGTCTCAGTGGAAGCTCATTGAAGTGAGTTCAAGGAAGCCAATAAAGAGGTTTTTTAAAAGTTGTTCTCAACTAATCCTACTATAACACCACCTTTGCATCCTGTTTTGAAGACAGTTCCGCGAAATTCAACTGCAATTATTATTTCAGTCGGGATTTCATTTTTCTTCAAAAAATATATAATGTCATTACATATAGAAGTCGCCTTGCCAGACGATGGGGGCAAATGACGAAAATAATTCAGACCTGGTTCTAGTACAAAGAGATATGTTCCTCCTTGACTTCGCAAAGATGAAACTTTGCCATCTCTTTAACCTGGCAGATATTTCTATCTTTAGGGCCATCAAAGTATAGAGTAAAAGGAGAACATTAAAAAAAACGAACAAAGTGGAACGTGGCTCTCTAGCAGCGAGAAATTAATTTTACGTGCAGGCAGCTGAAGGTGTTTCTATCATTGAGCAATTTTTTTATAGAATTACAGTGATCATGGTTAATAATGTGCATGAAATTAACAACATAAAATGCCTTTCCCAGCCTATTAGAAATGTAAAAAATCTGAAAACATTAAAAAGTTATGAGAATTGAAAAAAGGAAAAACTTTAATTTTTAACATTTTTTAGAAATTTTGGCCCTGTTGTGGCGGTAAAAGCAACGATGTCACAAAAATGAAATGTTAATGTTACATTACTAATATCTTGGCGTGGCTATTGCGTTCTATTAGAAATTGAATAAGTATGTTTGGATAATTAAAAAAAAAATGCTAAAAGTATGTTTTTTGCGATTTTTTTTGAAATTTGGAACCCTTGCGGCAGTAAAAAATATTAACCAATCGGTGTAATATTTTACGTATTTTATCTTTTTTACAAAAGGCAACTTTTCCGCGCAATTACGTTTCGATTATAAATATTTCGGTTTTTTCGACCCACCCTACTGGGGAATACTGATTCTGATTCTTGTGGCCGCCACGTGAGAGGATTCTCCAGTTGTTCTCATAGGATTGAGATCTGGGCTGAGTGCTGGCCAGTTCATCACACTGATGTTCTGAGATCTAATCCATTCTTTTGTGCAATGGGAAGTGAGTATTGATGCGTTGTCTTGCTGAAAGGTCCTGTTGGGACCACCTAAGAGTTCCCGAAACGATGAAAAATGCTCCATCAGATTTTCCTGAAACTTTTGTGAATTTTGTCTGGCATTTAGGAAGCAAAGAGACGTTTTTACATTACAACCAAAAGCGCCCCATACCATGAGCGAATCAGTACGTTCTTGCCTGCTGAATATGCTTTTCGGATCTTTCCACAAGGCACGCAAAAAGAATGAGATGACATTTGGACCATCCAAATTCCATTTTTTTCATCAGAAAAAATAACGCTAATCCATTCGTGACGATAATACATGTGCTGTTTTGCACATTCAAGTCTTGCTTGTTTGTGACAATGTTTCAGAAAAAGCTTACGAGATAATTTTTGTTATTCGATGAATTCTCATGCTGTTATTCGTCTACATATGCTATCATGTGATATTTTTGAACCAAATCGATTTTTATCTCATTAAAAGACAAATAGTTAGTTAAAGCCAATTTTTAATTATTTTATCCTCACAAAATGTAGTTTTACTCGATGTTTGTGAGCAATATATATTTTTGAATTGTTTTTCACGTTGGAAAACACTATAAACACCACGTTTAGACCGATTTAAAATAAACGAAATTTGCAAAAAACAAATACTTTCAGCTTTCAAACTTCAATAACTTCTTCAGGCGAGAGCGGCAGAGATTTCGCCTTTTTGATACAACTCGTACAGCGATCTCTACCCTTTATACTCTAGGAAAAATGTCTCACCGATCCTCCACCTATCATGTTTAAGGAGATATTTGCATAAAATCTCATTTGTGCATAAAGCTTTGCTACAAAAACTGTTTTCTTGTAATTTTTGATTTTCGTAACCATGTTTTCGAAACTTGAGATATATATTTATGATCATAGTATTCACCTACGGTGGATAGTTGAAAGCATTCCGTTGTATAATTTTATTTTTAGTGAAATATTTGCGTTGTGCTTAAACTTTTGCGCCGCACTGTATAAATGTACTGAATTAATAAAATGTATTAACTAATAAATGTACTTAATTAATAAAATGTATTAACTAATAAATGCACTGAATTAATAAAATATTCTAAATAATAAATGTACCGAACTACACTGGTATCCAAAAATTAAGGAAAAATCACAAAAAGGGCGATAACTCGTTCAAAAATGAACCTATTCGTACGAAATTTGCATATGTTGTTAACTAAAAGATACTGAATAAAATTACAAAATGCAAATTAGTGGCGCTGCAATCGGATTCCATCATCTGTGAGGAGCATAAAAATGCCTGCTAGAGAGTACGGCTGCTGGTGTCGCTGTGATTATGATATAAGAAAACTGAGATAGCCAATTCATTAGTATAACCTCGAGGTATCATTTGTCCACATAACTGAATAATTGAGCTATTGGAAGATTAGAGGCAGGTCAAAGTCAGACAGAGGTTGCTATATGGGTAAATATGAGACTTTCTGTTGTTCATAGGCTTTGGAAACAATTTCAAACCACTGGTTCGGCCTCCAAAAGGTTTAACCAAGGACAGGCAAGAGCTACGACAAGCACAGATGACGATATTTTCGGTTATGTGCACGAAGGAATAGAACAGCAACACCCTCTCATCTTAGATTCTCCCTTGCTGCAGTCATTGGAAGGTTGGTGAGAAAGTCTACTGTGCATAGAAGGTTTCATGAAGGTGGTCTTTATGCGATGCGACCAGACATTTGTGTGCCGCTCGCCTCATGTCACCAGAGGGAACGTTTAATGTGGGCATGTCAACATGTCCACTGGGCAGCTGATCAATGGAGGCGTGTTCTCTTCACGGATGACTTTCAGTTCAGCCTCCAAAGCGATAGTAAGTGTTGATTGATTTGGAGAGAACAGGGAACACGTTAGCATCCATCAAACATTCGTAAAAAGATTTGTATGGAGGAGGCAGTGTCTGTGTTTGGGATGATATCTTTTTGTGCGGACGTACAGACCTCCATGTCTTTCCACGTGGAACTGTGAATGCTCACGTCTATAGAGATGACATTCTTGATGCTTATGTGCGCCCTTATGCCGGTGCAATAGCTAATGATTTCCTGCTAGAGGACAATAACGCTAGACCGCGCAAGGCTCACATCGTAGAAGATTATCTTCAGCACCAAACAATTCAGCGCATGGAATGGCCAGCTCGATCACTGGACTTGTATCCCATCGAACATGTTTGGGATGCCTTAGGAAGATACGTCGCTGCTCTTAATACACCTCCTCAGACGCATTCCACGCTTAAAACTGCTTTACAAGAGCAATGGCTCGCACTTCCCTGCGAACTTATCGATCGCATAATTGACAGTATCACACATCGCTGTATGTGCTGTTTTGTTTCTAGGAGTGGTCATACTCCATTTTTATGGTATTTTCCCTATACAAAACTGACTCATTTATTTTATTTATTTTATAGTTGTGTTAATTTCTGAAACACAATCGTCCGGTAATTTCTTTGAATTCTATTTTATACCTTACTATGTGTTGTACATTGTGGCTCAATTTTATTAAAATCTATTTGTAACATTTTGAGTAATCGCTACTTTTGTTGTTTTTCCTTAATTTTTGGAAACCAGTGTATATAAATGCTTCTGAATAACGCCTTGGAAGAAGATGATATATTAATGATTCAGTACTAAATTTCTAAGAAATACATCATTTTCTAATTATATATATATATTAGGGTGTCCCAGGATACAATGTTTTTTTTTTTTTTTTTTTTTTTTTTTTTTTTTTTTGCAAAATCAAATATGCATACCCTCTATTTTTTTTTCTATTTCACATGAGAAACATAAATAAAAAATATTATAGCAATCAGATAACGATAACCCGTGCCGACTTCAGTTCAAACTTGAACATGCAATCTTGTATGGGGAATACTCTGGAAAGATTGTAAAATGTATGTTTCTTCGGTTAATAAAACACATTTTCATTCAAAGAAGATATTTATTAACATATTACAGTAAAAGAAACATTACAAAACTTATTTTCATTTCAATGTTTTCTTTCTACAGTCGGGATAGACCTTCGTGTGTTCTTGTACGCAACATAACGAAAATTGTTTTTGTTCCTCCGTCACCGTTATTAAATCATGAAAGTCCTGCATCAATTTTACCGCTCTTTCAGCTGTATTATTCATTGCTCTGTGCATTGAGATCGTCTTTTTCACGTCGGGAAACAAAGCATTTTTCTCCCATGAAGAGGGACTCTTCAAAACATCAAAACTATCATAAATTTTGAGTCTAGAAAACAATGAATGGCTTTTGACAGATATGAGATCATCAAAGCTTTTTTCTGTAAAAAAAAAAAAAAAAAAAAAAAAAAAAAACAATAACAGGTAACAATCGCGTCGTGATATAAATAAATAACTAAATAAACAATTACAAAATCAATATATGAAACTCGCCATACATTGAACCACTTTGTTCCTTCAATGGAATGTATGTTTTTTCACGGGTCGAGAAATTTTCTCTATGTAAATTTGTCATTATTTTTTATTTTGTTTCTTTGTCAACATCATCATCATCAAAAAGTGCTAATACTGCTATTTTATCAGCCAAATACCATAAATGCTGGAAAAATTTCTGTAAAGCAGCTTTCGAGAAACTTTCATTCACATTTTCGTAGATTTCAAAAAGCACAAATATTTTTAGGGTTCTTTAACTGCCAAAATGTATTGAAGCCATGTTTAACATTGATAGTCATGATAAACAAGCAGACGTTTAAAAGTGATTTATTATCCTTGGTGTTTCATTTCAGATGAGAACTAAATAACGAGAGTTTTAGGGAGTAAACCGCTCGAGCCATGCATCTAGCGTAGTACATAGCACCCAGGGGTCTGATTTAATTTTTTTTTTCTGCATCTCCACCTAAACATATGACAGAAATTTTGATCAACACTTGATATTCCTCTCTGATCATAATATTTTAAAGTTCAGAGCGGTAAAATTCAAGCAAATTGCCAAGTTCAGATACGGGTCAGAACAATTCCACTGTTTCTCCATAGCACTGTATTTTATCGGAATAGATGTTCTTCCAATTCTCTTTGTGCTTTTTAAAGAGTGTAATATTGGGACTTGTTGTCACTTGTTTAATTTTCACTTCGAATACAACCTTTAATACCTGATCGTGTGCATGACGGCAGCAAGCAAAGAAAAGCATTTACTTATCATTTTTTTTTTTGAGGAGTGCACAGGCACCATTAAAACGACCTGCATTCGAAGCTATAGTATCACAACAGAGAATTTGGACTTTGTATTAGAGATTCCAATCTAAGATATCCTTCCAAATATCCTACGTCTGTTCTTTGCCTCTATTATTATAAAGTCTTGAAGCAGCAATGAGGGGTTCTTTAAGTTCATGTGAAATAACTATAAGGAAGCGTTCTTCTTTCGATTTTCGAGCACTCAAAGCAGGCAACAGTTTGCCATCCCAATGTAAGGTAACTACATCTGGTACCTCATTTTGGAACTTGATTTTTATATTTTCCGTGCTTTCTTTCCGTGTTTCTGTTCGGATTCTTTGAATTGAAGACTTACTTAATGGAAATTTGTCTATGTTAAATCCAAGCCCAGCCCCCTAATATTAGCTTCAAGAATAAACACATAATTTCACATACTTAATTGACACCTGTCAAATGCAGCAACTAACTTTAATAATAAAATCTTTCCTCATTGCTGATTTACTTGTCCCAGGTTTTGACTTTTCGATCAGCGTTGGGAAATCTTTTTTATCCATATTTTCATTAGGATTTGAAAAGGAATATTCTTCCAATGGTTCGTATGATGCTGAAGATGTTGAAGCGAAACCATATTTGGTTATCCAATTTTCTTCTTTGACAACTCGAAGTCGGGCCCTTTTCTCTTTTTTGGTCTTTTTTTTATCCACTCTACCTAACTGACCGGCTCGGCTCTTTTTAGCGCTGCAAGGACATCCTATCTTCTTCTATTTTCATTAATTGAAATGCATCAGCGTGTGCAATGCCGAACAAATTGTCTAAAGTATTTACAAATTCTTGTTGTCACCGCTTGGATACGTCTTGTAATTTCTTCCCATTTTTTTGTAAGTCTCTACAAACGTGATACATATTAACAAGTTTCCTCACACACTTTGGCGACGTTTTCTTAGGCAAGTGTGCCTTTTCCCAAATGATAATATTTTCACGAATAACGTTATTTTCATTTTCATTAACAGTTAAATTCACTTCTAGAACATTGTAAAACAAAACTGCGGGAACTTGTCCATTAGACGAAAGTTTTGAACCCGTTATTTGATGTTTCATTTTCCCTATCAAAAATATCACTTTTTTAGAACTACACAATTCCACTGTCATATTCTACTCACTGATTAAAACTATCCAGATATTTACTAACAAAAGAATAACTTGGAATTTTATGTACATTGACACATAGACGTGCGCTGTCCTGATTAAACTGGTACTGAAACGTTTCACAGGTTTCGCATTATTTCTTCACGGGTTGCGCATTGTCACAAGCATTCCAAAACCTTTCTTTTTGTGTTCTGTTTTATCTTTTTCATTTGCAACTGCTGAGTGCTCCGCTACAGACACTTGACAGGGTGGCATGTGTCAGCGTTCGCTCGCTAAGTACACAAGTACTGACTGAGACATTTAGATGCGAGTCGGCACGGGTTCCCGTGGTCCAAATTACATGAAACTTTATTTACAATTGTTTTGACATAAAAGGAAAAAAAATGAGAGGGTATGCGAAAAAATAAAACAACTTTCATTTTTTCGGGACCCCCTAATATATATATATATATATATACATATTCTTGTTTTATTTTCTCTTACACACTTAGTATAAATATTTAATTAAAATATGAGTGTTTGGAAACAATTTAACTTGTATGCAAAATGTTCTTTTTTTAGTTTCTTTGAAATATGAAATCAGCCACTCCATTATTTAAAAATAAAATAAATCCCATTCAAAACTCTAATACATCCAATAACTTGTTAGTAAAATTATTACTACCGCACTCATCCACCTCACTCGCCACACTAATAACTCATGAAAACAAAACACGCCATAAAATTGTTACCAACCCTGTGGCAGGTTGTTTTAAAGCTTTCAACGACAAGCCTCATTAACACCAACATTTTTCTGAAACTTTTTTTAACAGTTGGAATAAAATTTACACGTAACAAAATTGAAACTAGACCCAATCCCAAAACGTTCTTCTATCTCATACATGTTAATACTTCCTGAAAAATATTGCATAGCAGCACCACCGGTTAGATTATTTACACCAAAATCTAATCAGCAACAGCTTACGTGAACTTCTATTTAAATTTGAAGTTCGATGAGTCCATTAGTTTAAGATAGATATACTGTTGATATCGTGAAAAGTTCTGCATAGCAGCGACACCTGTTGGGCGGTATATACCAAAGCCTAATACTCAACAACTGAAATTAACTAGGTAATTGAATCTGAAGTTTGATTAAAATTCGTACATTACTACTTGAGATAATACTATTCCGTGAATCAGGAAAAATGCAGCATAGCAGCGCTACCTGTTGGGCGATTTACATCAAAACGTATTCAGAGCCAATCTGAACTAACTGATATTCTAACTTAATCTAAAATTTCATAAAAATCCGTGCATTAGTTCTCTCGATAGCGCCATTGAGGAAATCGTAAAAAAATGCAGCATAGTAGTGCCGTCGGGCGATTTACACCAAAACGTAGTCAGCGCCAACTCATATCAAGGATTAACTGAATCTGAAATTTTATGAAAATCCACGCATTAGTTCATGAGATAGAGCCCTTCCGAAAATCGTGAAAAAAGAAGTGTAGCAGGGCGACCTCTTGGGCGATTTACATCAAACCGTAGTATATACCAAACCATATGAAGGACTAACTGAATCTGAAGTTTTATAAAAATCCATGCATTAGTTCTTGAGATAGAGGTATTGCGGATATTGTAAAAAAAATGCAGGGTCGCCTGTTGAGCGATTTGCACCAAAAACTAATCAGCACCAATTTAAATCAGGGACTAACTGAATATAAATTTTTATTAAATTCCGTGCAATAGTTTTTAAGATAGAACGCTTACAAAATTTGTGTCACACACAGACACACAGACAGACTCACAGACAAAAATTTTGTAAAAACATGTTTTCGGGACCTCTGACCCCTAAAACGTGTAAATTCGTTTAAATCTTGAATTCGTAAATTTTTTTGAATACCGTACTTTCTTCTTGTAAAAATAGATTTAAAAAAAAAAGTACCATATTCATAAAACATTTATTATAAGTTTTTTATACGAAATGGCCTTATATATTTGGCCTTATGCATATATATGGTATGTAAAAACAAAGCCAAAAACCTAATTTTAATAAATCCGTATTAGATTTATTGTTTAGCATATTTACAGTAATTTATGATAAACTCGCTTCCCCGATCGGCGTTACCCAGGACCGTAAAAAATAAAACGAATTGCGAAAAACTCTAAAAATGACAATCCAAATTCGGCAAAAATTAAAAGATCTTTGCAAAAATTGAGGATAAACTTCACTGACTGAAAAGTAAAAAAAAAAAAAAAGAAAAGAAAAACAACAACAACAACAAAAAAAAAACAGAATGTTGGTTAGAAAGGTCAAAACCGGATTAATTTTTACCAATGTGGAGAAATAGCAGCGAATTTAGAAAAAATACAGCAAAAATAGCAAAGAGAAAATAAGCAAATATTACTACATTAGGCTAAGGGATTAAAGCAGGGTTTTAAATACCGAAAAACGCGAATAAACTCTAAAAATCACGTTAAAAATCCTCTCAAACTATTCTCTATGAAATTCGAATAAACTTTAAAAAAGATATTTAATATATTGGGTTAAAAAATTAAAACCGATTCCTTGTAAGACGAACTCTCCGAAGTAATGAAGTAAAATATGATTTCAAGTTTTGATGCTCTATTTGTATATCCGTATTTGTACTCTCGCGGGTATCGAAATAACGCTAAAAATCGCATTGAAAATCGCATTAAAGATTGGTAAACATTAAAAAAATGACAGAGGAGAAAATGTACTATAATGTGGTAAACAAGTGCAATCGAAATTTTAAAAAAAACGGCGAGGAACGGAAGAAAAATCTCTAAAAATCGCTAAAAATTGCATTAAAAATTGCTAAAAAAAGTACAGGAAAAATTCACTACATAAGTTTAAAAAATTAAAACCAAATTCTTTTTACCAATAGAAAAAAAATCTCCTCAAAATGCAGAAAAAATTAAAAATTGCGAAAATATAAAATTCACTGTACGATTTCCGAATAAACTTGGGTAGAAATTAATAGAAATATGTTCTTCTCAAATACTGTAATATTACGGATAAGATATATTTCTTTTCTAATCGTTTATTTCTTAATAATCCGTTCCTGGTGAAGCCCTGCGCAATGCTAAATATACGATATTTATATGTTTAATATCTTGAATGGTCTAAATCGGCTAGTTAGTTAAAAAATTATCATTAAGTTCAGTTTTATTTTGATCACTATTCATTCTCATTGGGCTTTTTTGGTTTTGTAAGTAAATATCTGTGATGCTATAGGTTCTGTGCTAATGAGAAAAAAAATATATATCAGAATTTTTCAAAAAAAAATATACACTGATGTAAAATATTTTCTGCTTATGCTCTAAAGTTATAAAATTGATATCTTACTTAGTTTTATTATTTCTGCACTAATTAGTAAAATATCAGTATCCGTTTATTTTCCTTTCGGAAATGATATTAGGAGATAGGCCGATGTGCAAGATAAGACGCTTTACTGACCAGTTTTTAATTAATTATCACATCCATATATAGTTCTTTCTTAGATTTTGTATGAATATGATGTTTGTATTGCCTGTCGCCATTATCTTTTTACCATTAATGCGAAAAATTACCGTCTGATTTTTACTACATATATACATACATATATATATATATATATATATATATATATATATGTGTGTGTGTGTGTGTGTGTATACAAAAATGTAAAATATTTTTCTATTTATGCTCTGAAGTATTAAAATTAATATTCTATTTAGTTTTATTCTTTTTTCACTAGTTCGTATTTTTTTTTTCCTTTCCTTTCGGAAATAATATTTGGAGATCGGCCGATATGTGAAAAAGACGATTAACTGATCAGTTTTTAATTCATATCACGTCTCTATATTATTCTTTCTTATATTTTGTATGTAAATGTGTCTGTCTCTATAAGGTTTTTGCAAGTAATAAGAAAAAATACTCATACATATACTTCATTTAAAGGTGTTACACAAAACACATACACATACTGAGTGAAACTTTCTCTTGTTAGAAAATACAAATTGTTTCAATACTTTTTTGAGATCTGTTGATTGAGTACTACACTGGTGAAAAGAATTAAAGGGACAAATGTTTTTTTTTTTTGCAATAAAAAAAACTAACAGAGCAAATAAAATGAAACTTGGCCAAAATATCCTTTGATATAAAACCAACGTATGGTAAAACAAAAATGGGCACAAACTGCACGTGTCCAGCACAGCAGCTGACCGACACCCTGTCAGTCAGAGAAAAACATGTCTAATAGAGTGTATAATCATCTGAAACAACTACACAACTCTCGCATCGACGTTTCATACTGCTTACCAGGGTCCTTATCAATCTCTATGACAATTGCACCCACTCTTGCACCACGGCACCCTTGAGCTCATCGATGGTCTTTGGAGTTGGTCTTCGAGCTGCAATTGATCGTCCAAGGACGTCCCATATGTCTTCGATGGGATTAAGGTCAGGGGGCATCGCAGGTCACTCCATTCGTTGAATATCCTACGATTCGAGGTATTCGTTCACCAACTGATCCCTATGTGGACGGGCGTTATCGTCCAAAAATACGAAATTTTGTCCATATGCTCCGTGGAAAAGTCTCAAAGAGGGTGCAAGGATTTCGTCCGTGTACCGCTGACCTGTCAGAGTACCTCTATCAAACACATTATGGTCGGTACGCCCGTCTGCCTTGATGTCTGCAAGACTATCAGACCACCTACCGCATAGTGATAATTTTCGACAATGTTAGAGAGCCGATATCGACTCTCGGGTTCTCTCCAGATGAGAACAAATCTCGAGTCGCTGTCCAGACAGAATCGCGTCTAATCACTGTACATAACCCGCCCCAAACTATCCCCTGCCCAAAACAGGTGTTCTCGGCATCAAGCTAGACGGGACTTTTGGTGGTTCAAAGTCAAAGGGATGCAGACTACAGGGCACCTGGCATACAGGCCACTTGCATTAAGTCTCTGGTAGACTGTTTTCCGTGAAATGGATGTTCCTGTAGCATTATACAGGTGACGAGACAGTTTTGTCGCTATCGCGTACCTATTTCTTTTGGTTAAAAGTCTCAAATAATGGTCTTCAGCTGGCGTTGTTGCCTTTTTTAGGCCTTGACCAGGTCGGGGGATCACTGTTTCGGTCTCTGTGAACTGTTTCAACAAAGTAAACGCCACATTTCACTGAACAGCGAGGTCCTTACAACAGGTAGCCTGTGATTGGCCGGCCTCGAGTCTTCCAACAATCTGCCATCTTGTGGCATCATCTAGACTATGTCGACTAGCCATACTAACGATGGGTAAACAAAGAAATTAAAAAAAAACAAGGATTGGGTTATGCTACGTTGCTTCAAAACGTCCTTTCGCTACAAGCTTCGGCGGTCAAATGAGGCATCTCAGCACAAATGCGATCACAGCGCCACTGCCTTATGACAACTCATAACCCTGCGTGGCAGGTGTGTCCGCGACGAGCTTAACTATCATCTGATACCTTATTTGCGTATAGGGATAACTTATTATTTTTTTAACCGTTTGTCCCTTTAATTATTTTCACCAGTGTAGTTTAAACTATTACACTTTGTAGTAATGCACAACAGATTTGAAGACTATATTTAGATCAATGTATTGGAAGGGGGAGTGGACAGAGAGGGATTGTGCAGCTATATTTTATTAAACAGCTACAAATTAATATTTCTATCAGCTACCTATAGTTTCTCGAGGACGAAAGTTTTCTGTGAGGGTACATTCCCTTTGTGCAACAATATCGCCGTGTCACGGCGTTTCTGTCACGAGGGTTACCAATCATCAAGAATGAATAAGGATTTAAGTCTGAACTGTCGAATTGCTAAAAAGGCATTTAAATGTACTGTAAAATTAAAAAATATATATTTTAAACTTTTAAAGAGATCTTAAAATAAAATTATAATATATAAATAATACATCTACTATGTAATAATAAAAAATTATATTTCATAATACATAGAAAGGTAAATAATTAACTATACGCATATTGTGACATATAAAACATTATTAAAGCCCTAATCTGCACACTTTTACTTTAAATCTAAGAAAATAACCCAGTTAAAAAAATTTCAAATTCATGAGAGTATATAGCACAAAAAGTAGGAAGTGTTGTACAGTGATAATATCTTTTAGCATAATTTATACCCAAATCTCTCGATATTTTCTATGCTGTAATAAATTAAAATTGTTTGTGTAAAAAAAAAATTCTTATACATTCTTACAATGATTTATATACTTCTGAGTAGCATTATTTTACTGTTATCGCAGAAGCACAGATAAAAGTTTGTAGTAAATCTTCCTCAAATACTTTATTTCTTTTGAAGAAACATAAAATAGCCATTAACATTTTTATCTGAAATATTTAGAAAACCCCCATCAAAATGTGAATTACTTAAACATGTTACTATGCAGGCAATTTAGAATTAAAGGTCAATTCGTAATTTATACACATTCTATAGGAAATGCGAGTATAAAAGAAAACAAAATAGCTTGGCAATTGTTTCTAGCATCAAAAAGTAAACGACGGATTAAGATGTTACATCATGGGTATTTTTTCAGTAACTTTCGAATACATTGTTTACATTCTTATGTTTTTAAAATGCAAAATAAAATGAATACTTTTATTCATGTTATAGAGTTTGAATTCCTAAAAGCTATGTAGATTACAATATGCTAATAATTTTCTAAAACAAATTCATCGATTAAATTATTTTATGATAATTTATTTAAATTGAAAAAAAACATATTTTATCCAATAAATAGAAAAAGTATGATAATAAAATGTAGTGTCTGGATATTTTTTCGCGTGTAAATATTCTAGCACTATCACAGAAATATCCTGAGCTAGGCAGTTTTGCACAAAGTAAAGATACGTTATAAAAGTGATTAAAGACGCAAGTTCATGCTATTATTTGAAGATAAATTCAAAGTAATTTAACTTACAGTTTAATTAATATATTTTTATGTAATATCTTAAATACTGTTCTTTGTACGAAAATTCTTATTCATGCTGATTATTAGCACAGTTTAAAGTTTGCGGCAAAATGCGAAAGCACTTTGCCACAAATGCGAATTTTACAGTTCAAATTCTCGTCAGGTAGCGTGTAAGTTATCTAAAAAGCTCAGCCTTTTTGTTTACATTCTGGACTTTTCATATGAGTAAGTGAAAGTGACCAAAGTGACGGTCACTGTAGAGTCATAATGTGGTAGATTAAATCTGTCACCTGTTGGTTACCGTTATGTCTCTAAAACTTGTGTATAGTTGTCGCTTCACACTGACTTCAAATAGACTAACGGTGTTAGTAAGATTCCAGTGAAAATATGAAACTGATTACTGCTTATTAAAAAACGTCTTGTTTTTATTCAAGTAAAAACGACTCGTACAATCTAAAATCTTGTACAAAGTCGTCTTTTTGTTTATGTTCGTCAAGCCAATACGAGTTTTGTTCAGTAACTATTATTCCAAATGAATTGCGATTTTCGGTTCCACTCATTTTTAGAAAAACAAAATATTAAATTAACCTTCTCTTACAAAAATAATACAAAAAAATTAATTATTCATGATTATTTAAAATGGTATACTTTTTAATTTTCATTAAACATTAATAGTGTTATTACACGTAAAAATTGCAAGCGACATAAATCGCCTTCGACTCGTACGTATTATCCACCTGAAACTTACGCATTATCCAAGCATTTCATTGGCTGTTCGGGAAAAGGCTTTTCCATCGTCAGATTTTCAAGAAATCTGACGGCCAAATTTTAAATGAAATTTATTTATTAAACTTCTAAACATCCCACAATATTACTTTTTATATCGTCGTATAGAGAAAAAATGTACTTTTAAATGCAATTTGTTTGAAAGCTGTATCTCAATTTGTTTCTGAGTTATTAATTTTTTTTTTGTAGTTTTTATTACTTTTTTGTCATAGTGGCAACACTCTGTTGTCCATCTCTGTTGAAAGTAAAGGGAAATACAGTTTACTGTATAGACCAATCAGAAAACGAATAAAAGGATTATTAAACCAATAAAAACTTCAGATATGCTTTTGATTTCCTACCCTGACGAGGACAATAACCACAGGGTCGGAGTAAGGACTATAATTTTCTTTAATTAATCCCGTAGCTAATAATGATTATCGATTCTGAAATTTCATTTTCTTCCACTATTGAAGTGCGCTGAGGCCCCATACATATAGATAGGTCAGAACATTTCTGACATTCTGAAGTTTCGATGACTTTCTCCATTAATCATTACTTAACAAGTGATGTATCCTGTCGACTTTTGTCGCATTTCGGCTACATTCGTATGTCTCGAAATAAACGTAGTAGATTAATTACGGCCAACCGTTCGTTATCATGAGAATATCGGAGTGCAGTCAAGGGTGGCGAGATACGATATGCTCCATAAACATTGAGAATTTTCCCATGTTATAATTAATAGAGTCATCGTAACCTTAAACTTTGTTTATTTGACAAAAACATATCAAAACATTTCCAGTAGCTTGTTCATCAACTCTCGAATAATCGATCATCCACTTAATAAAACTGAAGATGTTACAAGTATTAGCATCTACACATTAGAATCGTGCACCCAAGCGACGTAGATTTACTAAACAACCGGAAAAACGTAAAATCTATCGCTCCTCGTCGATGTTATGGTGTAAGTACTAAAAGAAACATAGCGCGGACGGATACAATATCAGTGGCAAACCAAACAAATTCGGAAAAACTCCATGCTATAAATAATGAAATTACAACCCTTTAAAGAATTTATACCTATAAAATTAAATTATTTTAAATACATTTATCTTCATGCATATGATGTACTATAAACTTTAATCAAAGAATATTTCTTGAACACTGGATTTAAATTTTCAATAGCTGTAAAGTTTTTGGGTGCATACCTTCTAAATTGTCTAGGCTGAGTCAATAGTTGAAGTCCAATTTGAAGAAAATGCATGTTAAAGTTTGTGTTAGATGCGATGAGATGGATATACAATTTAAATATACAAAAGAATAGAATCTTGTCAAAGTATACTTTTTCACATTTGTAATAAATAAGTGATAGTATAAAAAAATATTGAAGCACAATTAATAACATTTAACAGTAAATTAATTTTCTTAAAAATAAATAATAACAATTTAAAAATAAAGAGATGCTCATTAAATGTAAATGATAAAATATAATATTTTAATATATTTTTCTTTCTACAAATGGATAAGATTTGTATACTATAAGATTGATAAAAAAAAATGAAATGGAGAAAATTATCTTTTTTAGAATTTTAAAAAGATTTCGTAATGTTACAACATTGTAGAATAAATTAATAATATTACTTTGAACGTTTTGAAAGAAATTAGTCAAAATCATGTTACTGCATCTGCTGAACATTTTTCCTCTTATTGCTTGCTGGCATAACATTCGTAAGAACACCATAAATATTTCATTGAAAAAAGACACACAAGACAACTTTTGACATTTATAGGTCAAAATAAAGAAAATGTTGACAAATAGTAAATTTGTAGAGTTTCATTCAATGATAAAATACAAATAATTTTTTTTTCTTTTTTCAAAAATCATTGTACATGCTTTCTAAGATACAAAAAAGCCTCTTTAATAAAATAAATTATTAAATATCTATAAAATTCTTGAAATTTATTATTAGCTACAGATTTTATGCGTTTTATTGAATATTTTATAATGCATATTTGTATAAAATTTTGCAACACATAGTTTATGAACTAAATTTAATAATGAAAAACATTGGTACACACTTCGTCAAAATTTCTCATAATACGTTAAATTTCATTAGATTAAACATGCAGCTTTTTATGGAGTTATTTATTTTTAATAAATGATAATACATAATGTGATTCCAAGAAATAACTCTGCAATTTTCTAAGAAGGAGAAGAAAAATATTAATTATATTTCTTCGTACGTTTTTGATTATCATATTATGGTTAGGATTACAGTTTCCTATCTACCAGCAGCATTATTCCTCTAATAAAATATAATAGCTTTCTTTGTATCTTAACAAAATTAATAACCTAAAAGAAATTATCTTAGAAAATAAAAATATGCATACACACATAACGCTAATTCTATTTTAGTATATTTTTTCGAACTCGTAAAAAGGGCGCAAATTCTTCGATTTTATTTTCTATCAGAAAATTAATAACTTAGCAGTTTTTTTTTTATTATACACTATCAGCATTACAGGTTCTTAAACATCTCATTTTCGGTTCTGATGTCTTTCCAATAAAAGGTTTACGATGATTTTATAGTTATTATGAGAATAGTAATGTGCATTTCAAAGATTTATTTATTGGAAAATCTTTTATGCTGTTAAAATTGCCTGAAAATCATGTTTATTAGTATAGAAACCACAGACACGTAGAACAATGTTTTAAAAATATCGTGGTAAGATAAATAATTTAGTTCAATAAAAATTTTTGAAGAAATTCATTTTATAAAATTTTTAAGACTTTTTCTGTTAATTATTGAAGACATTGTCTATATGTCGCATTGCTATGTCAAATAGTTTAATTAACTTAATCGAAGTTGTTTCAATAAATATCACATTAATAGCTATCCCATTATGATTTATGCCATAAGATATATTTCAAATTTCATAAAAATTCAATATAAAAATAAAAAGCTTATTATCAATATTAGCTATAAAAGCACAATTTCAGATAGATAATTAACATAAAAAATATTATTGTGTATGTACCTTGAAGTTTATTAAGATAACTATTATGTTTTTAAGAATTTTAGTAGATCATTTATACAACACTAATACCTATTGCATAATTCATTTAAATGTAAAGATATCTGAGATATTGCATTGTTTATTTTCAATTTGAAGAAATTTGAAGTTCATGGAAATGTTTTTCAAATAAATTTATGAATTTTAAGTGCTAACTTGTCATTTTTTGTAAGCATAAACGACCAACTATATTATCTTTGTTGACTTCGCCAACACATTTAAAAAAAGCGAAATAAATTTTTGATGGCATATGGATAACAAAATCTAATAAAATAGTTTTCAGGACTTAACATAAAAATGTATCCATGTTCTTAAAAAGATGCAAAATATAAACAAATATTATTTAAAAAAATTTTCCAAGTCTATTTTATTAGTATTTATTTAACACTAGAACGCCCGCTACCATTTTCCCCCTAGAACGCCCGCGGGAGTCGCTTCGACTCCTGTCTGTTTCAAAAGAGAAAAAATAAACGAAACGCATACAAATGAATAGAAGAGTGTAAATATAATATTTATATTTGAATTTAAGATTCATATATATATATATTTTACAATTGAAAGACCAATATTTATATACGCATTTTTAAGAAATTGGAAAATATTTTCAAAGGAAATACTCACAGAATAATTTCGAATTTTCAATCTGAAATACAGTTTTTGCAAGTGTAGTCAGTTTTGGCCAAGCATTTTCCACAAACCATTTTCTTGCATGCTATGCAATCATTGAAAGTCATGTTGTCTTTATATAGTTTTACTTCGCATTTTCTTCTCTATAGGGATTTTGTTTCAGATGATGTATCAGCGAGTCTTTTTCTTGTTGGTTTATTTTTAGCAGATGTATAATTTTGACGCAATTCATCTGCTAATAACTGAATAAATGCTTGTCTGCTTATTTTTGTTTCTCCGGTAACTTCTTTATAAATGATCCAGGCATTTATTACTGCTAAATCTAAGAGATTGTAAAAAGTGTGCACAGGCCATCTTCTGGAGGGCGCCTTCACTAAATATTTCCTAGCCATTTGATCAATAACCTCAACACCACACTTAGTTTCATTATAAAATCTAGCAGTTTCTGGGGTTTTCAATATCAATGAATGGGTGGAGAGCGCTAAGAATAATAACATTTTTCTTTCTCTTTCCTTGATACACGGTTAGAGTAGTACCGGTTTCTTCGTGTTTTAGAAATTTTGTTTCGTATAATTTATCTTTCGAATCTTTCAAAATTTTTGGAATTTCTCTCCTAGTTTTTCTCATGTGCCTACTAAACTAGTACCTTTCTTTTTCAGTTGTTCAGCCAAACGCACTGACATGAAATAATTATCAACCGTGACGTTAATGCCTTTGTTTAGAAATGGCTGCATCAATCGCATAACTACATATTCTGATAAAGTTTGATCTGAAGGCCGTTCTTCACATTTGCCTAAATAAGGGAACGCATTCAGTAAGTACATTGTTCGAAGGTCTACTGCAAGCCAAAACTTTTGTCCGTATTTATCCGGTTTTGAAGGTATGAATTGCGTGAAAGGACAACGCGTTTTGCTTGGAAGTAACTGTTCTTCTATTGTTATATTTTCACCAGGCTTGAAACAGGCAATACAGTTTTCAGTGAATCTATTCCATATGTAAGATATCATTCCAAATTTATCTGTTTTTAAGCATATAGATCTGGTAGATTTCAAATCGAATCTCAAAAAGCGTAAAATTTCACAAAACCTATTTCTTCCCATAGTTTCAGTGCAAAAATTCAAACCCCATGAGTTTGACCACAAAGAATGAATATAAATTCCATTTGCACCACATGCACCTCGGGCATACAAAATTTCAATAAAGGCATACAGCTCGTCTAATGTAACTGTCCAGTTATCGGTTTCAAGAATACGTCTTGCCTCTTTTTCTGTGCATCTTTGTATTTGTTCCAGCATTTTTTTTATCTACAAATAACAGACATGCACTCAAAACGCTTTCAGATTTCACGCATTTCTTAGCATAAATAGTTGGTCCAGTAGTCTGACATATGATATTTTGCTTCGGATATCTTCCAGAAATTTTCTTATTTCCACAAATTTTCCAATGTGTGCCATCTCGAGCGACATGAATTCTGTTTATTTTCATTTTATTTTCAGTATTTCTGTTTATTTATCATAATTATTGCATCTTTCAGATGCAATAATTAGCGCATCTTCATTTGTATCGGAATATGATGAAGAATTATTTCCAATACTAATTTCTTGAATTTCGTTTTCATTTTTTGATAACTCACCACCTTCAGATTCATTGTCTAAAAGCTCTCGTAATAGAGCAGTTATTTCGTCCGGTGTTAGAAATTTTTTCCGTGACATTATGTTTTATTTCTAATAAAAAGGAAGAACGGAGTTGCTTAGCTATGATGAAACACAAGACTGATAAAAATTGAAACAAAAATTCAATTCGAATTATACAAAGAATTTCGCAAGCAGTACGCAATCATTTCAGCAGGTGCATGGAACTAACCATTTTTCTCAACAAAAGGGGTGTAGAGAAAAGAGGAGCAAAAACATTTACTTTCCTGATAACAGATAAAAATATTATGAATCCCAAGGTCATATTACGCAAAAATAATGAAAGCATTTTACAAATCTTACTTTGGAGTCGATTCGACTCCGTTGGGCGTTCTAGTGGTAATGCCTCATTATCAATTTATTAAATGTGCAAATAATTTATAAATTTCAGAATAAATAGAGATTATAAAAATAATAAAAGTCAAGGAAGCGGGGGAAAAAAATCAAAATTTCTCAGAGATATGGGTGTTTTAGGAGCATTTGGAGTCGAAACGACTCCAACGGGCTTTCTAGTGTTAACTACTAATTTTTGTTGCTATAGAATTTACATAAAATATGATGTTTCTTTTTTTTTCATATTTAAAATTTATCCGTTTATTTTTATCCATATTAAAGAAAGAAACTTACGAGAGGCAATTTTGTAACTCCAAAAAATATTTATATGATTTAGATTTATTCATCACCTTTTTGCAAAGTTTAAAAATAAAAAGCATATCTAAATTTCATTTCCGTGCTAAAATTTCATTCGGAAAATACATTACGTACACTATATGGTGACCGGTCACTTGCGATTTTAGACGTTTTGTTAAATATCTAGAAAAAAAATATGAGAAATTAACCTGAAACTGCAGGTGTGTAAACAGTATTGTATAGGTCATATATTTGCGCGAATATTTTTTCCCGAAACCACATAGTATACCATCAACAAATTCAAAATGAAAGAATATATTTTGGATAACCCTGTAAAAAATAATATAGCAAAAACGTTCGAACTCGAGATTATTAATACGTGGCTTATTGTAATATACTGTGTTCATTTTTATGAAAATAGCATGTATACTGGTAGAAAAATTAAGGTTTTTGTAAAAACGGCCCCAAACGGTTTTGCTTATAATTTGCAGAATTCTTAATATACGAAAAGTTCTTTTCAGAAAATATGACAAAAGACATTGTACACAATACTCTGCAATCAGAATTAAAAAAATAATAAAAATTGGATCAAAAATGAGCAGGATTATTAAAAGTGTTTCACTGCGCATGCGCGAATGCAATTAAAGTATAATATGCATAATCTATTAGCTAAGTATATATATATAGCAACTTTTGTGAAAGTCTCAAAATCATAGCTTGAAAATTCTGAAAATTATCGTCAATATAATAAGCTCGAAATCCGTTGTTCCCCAAAAGAAGCAAAAATATGAGGGGTTACATCAAATATTTGTTGATTATTGCCAAGATAGCGTACACAATATTGCATATACTACTATATTTGGATACAACACCTCATCTTTTTGCCTTACTTTTGTGAATTCGGATTTTGAACTTATTCTATCGACGATTTAAAATTTTCAAGCTATGATTTTGAGACTTTCACAAAAGTTGCTCTATATACTTATCTAATGCTTTATGCACAATATATTTTGAGTGCATTCGCGCATGCGCAGTGAAACATTTTTTAGCAAATCTGCTCATTTTTCATCCAAATTTTATTATTTTTAATTCTGATTGCAGATTGTTGTGCACAATGTTGTTTTTCATATTTCTTGAAAGAACATTTTTTATATTAAGAATTCTGAAAAAAACTTGGAGAAATTTGGGACTGTTTTTATAAAAACCATAATTTCTCTATGAATGTACATTCTATCCTCATACAAATGAACACATTTTATTGCAATAAGCCACTTATTAATAATCTCGCGTTTAAATGCTTTTGCTACATTAGTTTTTACAGGGTTATCCAAAAGATTTGTTGACGATCCCCTATGGGGTTTAGGGAACATATCTTGGCGGAAATATATGACCTATACTATACTATTTACACACTTGCAGTTTCAGGTTAATTCCTCATGTATTTTTCCAGATATTTAACAAAGCGTCTAAAATCGCAATAGACTGGTCACCTTTGGCCGTATAGTGTGTATATATAACATCAATTTTCCGCAAAATTTCGACAGGAAGTCTTCCATAAAAATTAACATTGTGATATAATTTTAGATTAAATAATGTGTCATTAAAATGAAAATTTTAATAATTCTAACACTTACTGTTTCATAAATAAGTATTTATCTATTAGGTAACACAATATGGCAGACAAAAATATGTATTTAAAAAGGACATTTACATAATTATAAATATTTTACATAATATTTTACTTATGTTTCGTACATATAGAACAGTCATATACGACATACAATGGGGTTAGTGATACAGTTCAAAATTTCATTAAAATCTTTATAGTTCACTGGAAAATTCTTAGTAACATTTATTAAATTTTAGAACTTCTTTTTCA
This sequence comes from Maratus speciosus, assembly GCA_963932465.1. NCBI lineage: Eukaryota > Metazoa > Arthropoda > Arachnida > Araneae > Salticidae > Maratus > Maratus speciosus. Next base: position 371,402,775 of record OZ010788.1, on the reverse strand, counting down.
TATGCAGACTAATTATTTGAAGATGTTGCTACATAAGCAATATTAGCTATAATGTAGTTTAAAATGTATAAAGTTGTACATATCATTGTGAAAAATGTACGTATAAAGAAAGAAAAGCATTTACAAACAATAAATAAATAAATAAATAAATAAATATATACAATAAATAAATAAATAAATATATGTACTGGGGGTATAGCTGAGGTTAATGATAATGGAGATTATTTAAAATTCTGCAAGGTTTATAATTGTGTCTACAGACTGAGATGCAGAGTTTGTAATATGTCGTACATAGGACAAACTTCAATTCCTTTGAATATAAGAATTAACAACTATAAGACAGACAAAAAAAAAAAAAAAAAAAAGTGGTAAGGAGGAACAAGAAATTGAGTACATAATGTGGTAATCCTGGTGCTTAAGATCTGCATGTTTATATTATACGAGTGAAATCGTGTCATATATATATATATATATATATATATATATATATATTGGGGGGGGGGCATATATTCTTTTATTTATGTATAAAGTTAACTACTGTCAGGAGAATCTGATTATTTTCTACTTGTCATATAAATGTACATTTGAAAATTCTTAAATGTAGAATTCAACTTTTAGAGCACATCTAGGTGAATACAATTTAATAAATACTTATATACTACATACTGAAATATTTCAACAGAATAAAACGCATATCCTATTAAAAATGAAAAACTTTTATTTTCATGTTTCAGAAATATTTCTTATACGATTAACAAATACGTTAATAAATAATCATCTAACCAAAAAATGATATTTGTTTACATAAAGTAAATATGATTTTACTCAATTTTACTACTTAGAAATACGACAGTAATATTTTCAAGATTATTTTATTGATCGCAATAAATTGATTAAAATTTCAAAAGTAATTGTACTTAACTATAATACGAAAATTAGGATTTATATTAGAAAACATTTAAAATACAAAAAGAAAAAACAATCACAGAAATTAATATTTTCAGTATAAAAATAATAACATTAACTCCAAAATAATGCATAAGATATAAAAATAAAACAAAGAATATCAAGATACGACAGCATGTTTTTGTATAACTGGCCGTCTTATTTTCTCCCTTTAGGCAACATGTATTTTTCATGTAAAAGACTAGATTCCCCTTATTATTGCTTTTATGAAAAATTGTGATCACTCCTATTTTTTAGGGATACAAGATTTCTATCCGTTTAGAAATATATCACTAATATATGCAGCTAGGATTAACATTAAGCATCAAGCTTCAAGCTTGACAAAACAAACCTCTCACTAAATTTAAGTAAGAGATAGATAGTAAGAGATAGATAACAAATTTAGATTAAGTAAGAGATAGATAACGAATTTAGATTAAGTAAGAGATAGATAATGAATTTGTTAAACGAAACTATATATAACGTGACGACATTAGAACTAATGAATATGTTCTGAAATCACCTTTTATTGTATTAAGTAATTTCTAGTTTCCTTTAAAATCAGAGCGGTTCCGTGTATTACTCCAATAGGAATACTTTGTCAAACCAGTTTTCTTCGAAAATACACTGCTAAAAAAAATTAGGGGAGCAAACAAAAACGTGAAGACAACAGTCCAAGACAGCCATATATGGGCATAAAATGGATAGTACACGTGTATCAATGTGCAATACAGAAAAAAATCGCAACAGAATTGTTGCAGAGCTTTGAAAAGATGAAAAGAACATGAAAAGATGGTTTAGGGCAACAATTTGGTTTCATGTAAATGATTAAAAAAAAGTATTGTTTAGAAATGATACAAGTTTGTTTTTTAATATGGCGTGTGGTCTTCTAGAACAGCTAAGACTGCTGCACACCTGTTTTCAATGGATGCGATGGGGTTATCAGTAAGACTTATACTGTTATATACAGGGAATACTGTTCCACTGCTCAAGAACTGAAATCCCCAAGTCCCTGAGTTGTAAAGGAGGCCTCGGTCTCGCAGAAATGCGTCGTCTATGTATGTCCCAAATATGCTGGATCGGATTTTGGTCAGGAGAGCGTGCTGGTCATTCCATACGCTGTATTGTTTTAGCTTCAAGCATGTTTTCCACAAGACGAACTGTATGAAGTCTGGAATTATCATGCATGGAAAAAAAGAAATCACTAATTGCTGCAACATAAAATACGACATGAGGTCTCAGTATCTTGTCTGTATAACTTCGGACCGTGAAAGGGCCATTCGAAATGATATGCATGCCCGTATGCTGATTCCAGCCAATAGCATCAACCCACCTCGTCTGTAATGTGATCTTTCACGAACGAATGTGGGATTATTTTGAGTGTCTCTTTCTCTCCATGCCCTATAACACGCCAAGCCATGAAATACGGTAGATGATGTTGTTTTGACATATTCAAGCCACCTTTTCTCAAAACACAAGCTGATCAATTGAATTTTACAACTGAGGCATTGAAACAGACGTTTCTGCAAAATCCCGAATTCTGCACTTATCTCCTTTTTCTAGTTTTTGACGTCATAAATTTTAATTTACATGTGAAGTTTTCTTTATCTGTTTTCTACAGCACGTTAAATTATGGATGTTTTATTTTACGTTACTTATCGCTGTAAATATTTGCGTAATTTCGTTAAAACCATGTTCTCCCGTAATTGTTTTGATCAGTGTAGTAACTTATTAACAAAATCGGTACTCAGAAAGAATGAAATTCCGCAAGAAAATCATTCGTACTTTTATTGAGTGAATATTTCACTTTTTTGAATTAAGATTGTACAGTCCAATCTTTAGAAACAAATATATGGGGAAAAAGACTTGCTTCAATAAATTTAATCGCGTATTGCGTCCTTGAGTTTTAACTTTTGATACTGGCATTTGAGTTATTAATAATGTTCTTATTTCTTTAATCATCTTTATTTATGGGATTATTTATCGATGCTATTTTAACAAATTCTGCATCCAATACACTGGATATATATTTTGGTCGAACTTATAAATGTATCTTAACACTAGAACGGCGGGAGGGGTCATTTTGACACCTGAGTACTTTCGCCCGTTGATTACTTTTGTTTGCTTGGGCGAAATCATTTGAAATTTTTTGACTTTTCCTAAATAGATAACATATATTTCTAAAAAAAAATTCAGCTTTCTAGATTTGTTAGTTTTTGAAATATTGACTTGTATTCCTAGAACGGCGGACGGGGGTCAATTTGACCCTTTTAGTAAAATACTCTTTGTACTCGAAGCAGCTTTAGTTGCTAACTATATGTTCGAGGAGAATAAAAAAAAGGGTTTAGATTTTTATTCATTGTCGTCCAAGGCATGAGGAATACTATTTTGCAAAGAAATTATCTCAAGAGATAGATTCAAAGAAAGAAAAAGATTTTTTAGGTTTGATCAAAAGACAACGAGATCTAGCAGACTACAGACTGATAAATTTGCTCTTGCATCTGAAATGTGGAATAAATTTATTTAAAATTGCAAAAAATGCTACCGACCAGGAGAAAATATTACAGTTGATGAACAATTGTTCCCATATCAGAATAGATATAAATTTACGCAATATATGACAAATAAATCGGATAAATTTGGAATAAAATTTTGGTGATCTGTTGACGTTGATTCTAAATACCTCTTGAATGAATTTATATAGAAAAAGATGAAACAGTCAATCCTTAATTACGTTTATCGGAAAATGTTGTCATGAAATTAACAGATCCCCAACTAAACGAAGGGAGGAACATTACGACAGATAGCTATTTTACTAGCATCAAATTAGCAGAAATGTTAAAAGCTAAAAATACAACTTTGGTTGCAAATGAAAAAGAATAGAAGAGAAATTCCTATATCATTGAAAAATATGCACAGTTCTCTTTATTCATCGAAGATAGTGGAATGTGATAATATGACACTTACCACCTATCAAGCCAAAAGAAAAAAAGTGTTTTTCTACTGAGCTCATAACATTCTACTAAAAAAACTGAAGACGGTCTCAAGAAGTTGCCCGATTCAATAAAATATTACAACGCAACGATGTATGGTATGGATATCCATGATCAGATGTGCCGAAAACACTCCGTGAAATCGGCTTCTAGAAGATGGCCTGTACATATCTTTTTCAATATTTTGGATTATGCAGCTTTAAACACCTGGATAATTTATAAAAGTCTAACAGGCAAGTCTATCAATAGAAGAGATTTTTTATTAAATTTAGGGATGCGTTCAGAATGGATCTTACGGTTTCAAAACTCCCAAAAATCTTTTCTGAGTCTTCAGAAAAAAAAAGAAAAAAAAAACACGAAAATAAAAGTCCTTCCGGCCAGTGCCGGGAGGAAGAGGTAGCTTTCATAATCCTTATTTTAAAAAAGCCAACTTATATCATGCAAACACACGAAGCTCAATTTAGTGGAAACCGAATATAGGAGATTCAATACTAATTTTTATCAATATAGTGAATGAGAATTTCGCGAAATTAGTCAGCTTTATCCAAGCTGCTTTTCTTTAAAGTAACTTATATTTGGCTGTCAAATTTGGCAATTTCTTAAAGTGCCTGTCATTTTAAGACAACATGGTGGATGAGGCTAAGCAGTGAACTTCGTCAAGACCTTAGTAATTGCTGTGCACATGCTCACTCACATCGGAATCGGTTAATATATAGGAGTGCTGTCGCAAGCAAAAAAATCAGATTTTTCAAAATGTCACCCACAATAGAAATTGAAACTGCTATATCTGAGCCATTTTTTAAGGTAAAGGCAAACAAAAAATGCTCCTGAATCCTTATATCAAGATCAAATACTTTTGAAAGAAACCTTTTTCAATTTCTAATTTTTTTTGCACCTCACTTTAAATATATATATATTTTTTAATTTAATGGCCGCCATTTTGAAACAAGATGGCTGATGAATCTGGCCAGCGAACTTGGTTGAGGTGTTGATGTATACTATCCACATGCCTTCTTACATCGAAATAGGCAAATACGTGTGTTATAGCGTGACAAATACAAGATCGTTTCAAAATGTTAGCCATGCTAGAAATTCAAAGTGCTATAAATCAACCATTTTTAAAGATATCAACAAAAGAACAAATTTTCAGAAACAAAAACTGCTCCGGAATCTTTGTATCAAGGCCAAACACATAAAAAAAATCTTTTTCATTTTCCAATTTTTTAATACCTAATTTTGAATTTTAAATTTAATTTTTTTTAAATGGCAACCCTTTTGAAACAAGATGGCGAATGAAGCTGGCCAACGAACTCGGTCGAGACATTGGTATGTACTATGTACAGACCAAGTTACATTCAAATATGTTCATAAATACGCCTGTTATCGCGTGACAAAAATCAGGTCGTTTTAAAATATCAGCCACAAGAGAAATTCAAAATGCTATTACTCAGCCATTTTTTTTAGATATAGACGAAAGAAAAACTGTTCCGGAATCTTTGTATTAAGGTCAAACACATACAAAAAAAATCTTTTTCATTTTCCAATTTTTTGGTATCTCATTTAAATTTTTTTATTTTTTTATTTTTTTTAAATGATCGCCATTTTGAAACAAGATGGCGGATGAAGCTGGCCAACGAACTCGGTCGAGATGTACTCGGTCGGTATGTGCTATGTACACACCAAGGTACATCCAAGTCGGTTCATAAATACGCCTGTTATTACGTGAAAAAAATCAGGACGTTTCAAAATGTCAGCCACGCTAGAAATTCAAAATGCTATAACTCAGCCATTTCTTAAGATATAGACGAAACAAAAACTGCTCCCGAATCTTTTTATCAAGGTCAAACACATAAGAAGAAAATATTTTTTCAATTTTCAATTTTTGGTACCACATTTCACATTTAAATTTTTCTTAAAAATTTAAATGGCCGCCATTTTTAAACAAGATGGCGGGTGAAGCTGGCCAACGAATCCGGTCGAGACATTGGTATGTACTATGTATAAACGAAGTTACATCCAAATCGGTTCATAAATACGCCTTTTATCGCGTGACAAAATTTAGAACGTTTCAAAATGTCAGCCACGCTAGAAATTCAAAATGCTATAACTCAGCCATTTTTTAAGATATAGACGAAACAAAAACTGCTCCGAAATCTTTGTATAAAGGTCAAATACATAAGAAAAAATATTTTTCCATTTTCAATTTTTTGGTACCACATTTCAAATTTTAAATTTAAAAAAATTTTTTAAATGGCCGCCATTTTGAAACAAAATGGCGGATGAAGCTGGCCAACGAACTCGGTCGAGAGATTGGTATGCACTATGTACACACCGAATTACATCCAAATCGGTTTATAAATACGCCTTTTATCTCGTGAGAAATTTCAGGACGTTTCAAAATGTCAGCCACGCTAGAAATTCAAAATGCTATAACTCAGCCATTTTTTAAGATATAGACGAAACAAAAACTGCTCCGGAATCTTTGTATAAAGGTCAAATACATAAGAAAAAAATATTTTTCCATTTTTAATTTTTTGGTACCACATTTCAAGTTTTAATTTTTTTTAAAAAATTTAAATGGCCGCCATTTTGAAACAAAACGGCGGATGAGGCTGGCCAACGAACTCGGTCGAGACATTGGTATGTACTATGTACACACCGAATTACATCGAAATCGGTTCATAATTACGGGAGTTACAGTGTGACATAGGTCAGATATATATATATATATATATATATATATATATCAATTTTGAACGGAGGGTGGTTTCGGGGTCTGGGGGTCATGATCGATGAAAATATACCAAAATTTTTTGAAATCGCTTTCCTCCGAACGGCTGCAATAGGTAGCTTTTTTGTAAAGAAAGCTACCTAAAATAGATATGAAGAGAAAAAATGTCAAGTACAGACATGCAATTGAAACAAATCTCAAGAATTTTGCGCACCATGTTTCAAAGTTGTGTGCAGAAAATGTACTGGAAAAATTGCTATTTCTTTGTTACAACTGAATTAATTCTTAATACGTGTGCACAATTTGGAGTATTATAAGCATTAAATAGAATTGAAATAGAATGCTTAACATATTAACCATTCAGCTACACTTATAATGAAATAACGGAAACAATAGAACAAATTTCTCATTTATAGATTTAGAGAAAACTTCATTCGGCGAATAAGTTAGATAAAAAAATATATGTATATATATATTATTTTATAAATTGTGTTTTATTTTAGTTAACATTAGTTTTAATTTGTGAAAATATTAATTTTAAATCGATTTTTATATCAAATTAATGATTTTTTTTTAGTAGTTGTAGTATGATCCAATTAATCGCCATGTAGGCGTTACATATACAGTACTTCTAAAATTCAATAAATTATAGAGTAATATTAAATATAAATTATGAAATACACGGAAATTACATATTTTGCCAATGTATGGCATTTAAAATTATTTTAGCGTTGTTATTTCAGTATTTTCATCGAAGGGTCAAAATGACCCCTTCCCGCCGTTCCAGTAGGTAAGATTTTCCCGCCGTTCTAGTGTTAATGTTTTAATATGCTTCAGACAAATTTCCGTGGCAACATCACCGATTAATAATAAAGTTGTTTTTCTATTTATAAACTAGACTTTTGGATTCGTAACAAATAATGATATTCAAGAAAGGACATTTTCTTTTTCTAAAACGAAAGAAGAGATCGGAAGTATCTGACAGCATTACAAATTTGACTGTATATGTTACAGGGTACTTTAAGATAATTGTACAAAAGATATTTATTCAACATAAAAAAGAAAGAACTTAAGGGGTTTAGGAGTAAACTAATACTTATTCGAAAATGAAACCAGCAGTTAAAGTTAATTTTCTTTATCTTGTTTCATAAACATCGATACTAATATAGAATAGAAATATAGACTATACTCTTACATAAAATAACAATGCAAATACGATGAATATTCATCATTAAACAGACGTAATGTTGCATCAGAGTAATAAATGTTGACTAGAGTCTTTTAGCTGCTTCAAGAAATGATTTTCCAAAAGACCATAAGCACTGTTAATTTCAAATAGACGTGATTGATATGACCGGTGCGTAGTTGCACTCGTAGGCATTTCTCATAGGGGATAGTATCTGCGAAATGGCCGGCCTATTCGGAAACTGGTCTACTTCAGGAGTTCGCCCGAAACGATTACAACATGAAAGCACAATCATACATACATATGTATCGCAATGAAATACAGTTGGCATATTTTTAAATGTTCTGCTTGGACTGTTAAAACTTTTTACGAAATGAATTTTTAGCAGATATGTGCTATGCATTTTATTAAACTTTGAAACTTTCCCATATGTTCATAATTTTTGGAAATAATCTGAAAAAAGACAAAATTATTTCTTTTAGCAATATAATTCGTTCTTGTTTGCCATTAACAAATAATAATAAAAAAAAAACATAAACCAAATACAAAAATAAACTTCAAATTAACAAACTTCTGCATGCATCAAAAACTTCAATAAGAAAAAAAAATGAATACCGAAACTTTTCAGGTACTTGAAAAATCCCTAGAGGGATATATATTTTAAAAGGAAACTCAAACCAAGATTTTTTTTCAATAAAAGTTATGTAAAAGTAAATTTTACCAGAATTTCGTTCCTTGGATAGTCTGTTTATAAATACATATAACCATAAATTTTCTTTTATCCAGCATAGTTTCTTTATACAGAAAACGAAAATTTGTAAAAAATATCACTAATATAACTATATGCGATCATTTCAAATCTGAAATCGTTAAACGTAAGACGCAGTTTTCGATTTCCATCATGTGAAGTTATCTATATAGGAACATATAAAATTTATTTAACAATTTTAGTAACGAATACTCTTAGTTAAAATATTTCTTGAACTTTTTATGGTTAAATGTAGATTAATAGTATAGTTGCAGATTTAGTAAAGATTGACCATTAATCACATAATGGACATATTTTTATAATACTATACGTCCAACGATCATCAGGCATAAAAAATGAATATCCTAAGTTATTCCATGAAATAATTTATAAAACATTATTAATTTTTTAGAAAAAAAAAAAAAAAACTAAGCTTTTTTTTTCAATGAAATATATTTTCTTCAAAATTGATGGGAAAGGTAAACTGAACATTGAAAGTAACTCCTTTGGAAGACATTTTATGAATAATTTTTCCTTATACGTTCTTCTTCCGATATGGTTTATTTACATAATGGCTGACCCGCCCGGCGTTGACCTTGGCCCATTATAATAGCCTTGAGAAAAGCTCAAGTTTATATGATTTTATATCTTTTGAAAATCTTTTTAAAGAACCTAGTTTCGGGAGGGGGAACGGCTTATTGCCTTCCCCAGTGTCTAGTGTGTTCCCAACAAACCTCTTTCGGAACCAGCCTGAGACCTGGGTCCTCGCTAACTAAAGCAGCTTGTACCGGGAGTGCTCCTCATGTGCCGAAGACAATCAAAGACCAAGTTCATTGAGCCAAACAATGTATTAATCAAGCAAATAGGACCCGAAAAAGCACCATTGATGTTCAAAATTGTAGAGAACTGAAGTGAAAGACAAAAATTCATTATACAGAAAGTAACCAAATTTTAATCTAAGAAGAATGAACCAAATCCAGTTGAAATAGGGCCCTTGAGAACCCAAGAAAAGAATGCACCCCCAAGTGGAGGAATGTGCCCCCTCCCCTGTAAATTTCGCAAATTACCTTTAAAACAAACGCGGTATTTAATAAACGTAGGAAATCCCTTATCTATAATTAACTTTACAGCAACGCGATTTTTAATTTAGGGCTGTAGTGAGCAAACGTAAGTTTTTGCCATAAAAGCGAATTAATGTTCGAAAAAGGTGGCAGCAGAGGTAAAACAATGATGAGGCCCTGGGGACAAGGATCTTAACTGGAATATAGTTGAGTGTAAAAAATAATAATAATAATTGTTTAAAAGTAGCTGGAGGACTCTAAAATTATGTAACAGAAAATTGTAATAAATTCGGAAAGTTTTTAAAGAAGCTATAATAAAGGCCCCAAGAAGGAGAATATTCAAAATTGGTGGAAACTAAAGCTTGATAAATTTATTTGTCGTTCATCTTGCAGCTGGAGAACATAGGATGTTGTTCGAAAAAGAAGCTAGTTAATCGGTTCATTTTTAAGGGAGTTATAATAGGGAGGCCAACTAAAAGTTAAGAGCAGGGCTCTAACATGTAAACATGTTAAATGGATTTAGTTTTTAGCACTTTAGATCTGTAGATAGTCCAAATTAAGCATAGGTATGAATTAATCATTATAATAAAATTTTGAAGATAATGCACAAAAAAGAGAGGGCCCTAGGGTCCCTAGGGTCCTAAAATACCCTAGGGTCCCTAAGGTCCTAAAATACCCTAGGGTCCCAATAAAAATATAAGGGGTTTGGTCCGGAGAGAGGGGTGGAAGTCTCGACCTTAAAATTTTGCATTGTGAATGTGAGAAAATAAGGAGGTGAAAAATGCTTGGGGCACAAAATGTTTAAAGGGCCACGGATCAGGTCCTACGTGACCCTAGGGTGCCGCAGGATTTTAACTTGAATCTAGAAACGGGGGAATAACTAAATGGAAAAGGGTTTCCAAAATGGAAGATCGGATTAAAAAGGGGAAATTTATTAACAATTTATGGTGCAAAATCTTCACGGTGGCCGGTATTAGGCCCAAAGGGGTCAGGGAATTAACTGGCATGTAGTTGGGAATAACGATACTATTAGTAGTTTTTAAAATAATCGTAATTCGCAAATTATGACTAGAATTATATTAAAGAAATTTCAAGCAATTTGGATGAATTTTTAAAAAGCTGCACCAAGGGCCTCAAGAAGGCTATAAATATTCAAAATGGGTTTTAGCTGAAGCCTGAGAAATTTTTTTTTGTCTTTCATGTAGCTGCTGAACCCAAGAAGTTGTTAGGATAAACAAGCTAGTGAATCGGATAAATTTTAAGAGAGTTATAAAAGGGGGCACAAAAGGGTCCAACTGATAGTTAAAAACATGTCGAACATAAAACATGTTAAAATACATTTAGATCTCCAATTAGTTAAAATTAAGCATAGGGAATAATATGAATGATTCGTTAAAATAGTATTTTAAAGAAATGTACAGAAATAGTGTAATTTTTTAAAGAAGTGTCCTAGGGTCACAGAAAAAATATTTGAGTATTGGTCTGAGCAGAAGAGTCCAATACTAAAATTATGCACTGATAAGATGGGAAAATTAGGGGATTAAAAATGCTTGGCAGACTAGAAGTCCAAGGGGCCCTGGACCGGGCAATATGGCACCCAGGGGTCAACAGGGTTTTAACTGGAATCTAGAATGCCGAGAATAATGAAATGAAAAAGGGATACCTAAAAATGAAGTTAGAATTAACAGAAAGCAATTTATAAACAATTTATTTGCACAAAAACGTCAAAGGGCCCTATAAAGGGGTCCAAAGAGTCTTGGGTCTTAACTGAAGTATAGAAATGTAAAAATCACTATTTGGAAAAAGTTCCCTCTAAACGAAGAAGATTGGATGAAAAGGGGCCAGTTATTAACAATTAATTGCATAAAAATTTAAAAGGTCCCCAAGGCCCCGACCCTTATAAAATTAAAAATATGAGCCTCAGTCGCATCAGAACCTGTCTTGGATTATGCTCACCTAAATTTTCAATCTTCTAAGTGCAGTAGGTTTCGTTAGACATCGCGCACAGACAGACACATACATATACACGCACAGAATGATCTGGTCTTTTCTTAGTACAGATAAAGAGTGTAATTATATATATATATATATTGCTTCTGTAAGAGTATTTTTTTTAATTGCTGTAAAACAATAATGACAATAAAGAAAATAAAGAAACTTATGTTACAGTTACATGTTTCGCTCTGCACATTTTTTAACCGCAATTTTCGTTTAATAAGGTCACTATTTAGAAATAATCGAACAGAAAAAATGTGAAATTAGCCTTATTATTAAAAACTTTTTGCATTATAATAAAAAGGAGAAAATTAGAGAACTCGTTTTAAAAACTATTTATAATTTTATGTCATATAGATCTGTTTTTAAAATACATGTTTGACCAAAACAAAAAAAGTATTTTCAAATTAATTTATTGTAAACAGTATTTTAAATATATAGTATAATTTTTACCAATAAATAAATTCCATTTTTAATCCATTGGACTTATTAATGGTATCATAAATGTATCCTGCTAATTTAAAGTTCTTTTAATACAAAAATGTAAAAAAAAGTTATGCCATTCCTAATTAGTTCACAACAATAATCAACCAAAATTTCTAACAATAGTACGATGTTTTGCGGTACAATAAATTATTTTTCCATAAACACAGATAGTCCAGGCAATAGGAAATTTTACCTAGCAAAATTAATGCTAGTTCTGGAAATTGGCTTACTTTATGTTTTTTGGGTCGCTGAATCCGAATTTGTAACTTCCCACCAAAATTTCCCCCGGCAACCGCCACAAATATTGGTAAAAATCCCTAAAAATGTTTTTATTAAAAATATCTTTAGGGGAAAAGTATCTAGAAATTCAGAAATTAGACAAAATTTGCAACAAATTAGATATATAACATTATGACTTAGGATGAAGGGGAAGGGGGATCTGCCTCGGAACATGCGCGCGGTGCTGCGTGGACTAAGTTGCGCAATTCCACTTAACCACTCACACGTTTGCATTCGCCCTCCCATCTCCCCTCCGAACTTTCCTTATAAGGTTTACTTTAAGTTTTTTGAGTCGCTAAATCCGAATTTTTAACTTACCCTTAAAATTCCCCCATCGAAATCCCCCCAAAATAGTTGTTATTAACTTAAATTTCTTATTGTTTTAGGGGAAAAGCATTACGAAATTCAGAAACTAGACAAAATTGCAACAAATAGGATATATGACATTAGGACGTAGTATAAACGGGGAGAGAGAGGGCTGCCTCGGAACATTCCCCGCGCGCTCTTCTCAAAAACCAAATTTTTCCAAAGAATCAATTTTTGGGGATGTTGCCGGGTGACATTTTAGTGGGAAGTTTAAAATTCGGATTTAGCGACCCAAAAAACATAAAGTGAGTCGAAATCCAGAACTAGTATTAATTTTTCCATGTAAAATGCACTCAGCGTCGCAGTGCATGTTCAGAGGCAGCCCTCCCCCTCCCTTAAGTTAAAAACATTTGGGGGGGGGGGGGAATTAAAAATTCGGATTCAGCGACCAAAAAAATATTAAAGTAAACCTAATAGAGAAAGTTCAGAGGGGAGATGGGAGGGCGAAAGTAAAGGTGTGAGTGGTTAATTGGAATTGCGCAACTTAGTTCACGCAGCACCGCGCGCATGTTCCGAGGCAGATCCCCCCTTCCCCTTCATCCTAAGTCATAATATCATATATCTAATTTGTTGCAAATTTTGTCAACTTTCTGAATTTCTAGATACCTTTTTCCCTAAAACAATAAAAAAATTGATTTTTTTAATAAAAAAACTTTTTTGGGGGGCATTTTACCAAAATTTGGGGGGTGAGGTTGCCGGGGGAAATTTTGGTGGGAAGTTAAAAATTCTGATTCAGCGACCCAAAAAACATATAGTTAGCCTTTTTTTCCAGAACTACCATGAATTTACTAGGTAGAGCTCCTATACGGTCTCTATTGTCTGGACTAAGAAGTGAAAAAGAAATACAAAATCCAGAACGTTTGATGCACTCTAAATTGAGAGAATTTGAATGAAATATGTTTGTTTCTGATCAATAATCATTAATGCTCTTTAGGTCTAAACAAACAGAACAGTAGTTTCGAAATATTCTTGTTGTGACGATACATCACCAACACACTTGGTCACGCGACAATAAAGTGGTTAGTACAATTAATAGAAATATTATCCGATCCGCGTTGTGAAAGATCAAAAGAGGGTAATATTAATTAATAAAATAGGAGGAGATTAAATTTTGAATAAAATTATACGTCAATACTCAGAATCGACTTATTTAACGTTAAAATTTATATTCAGGATTCAGTGGGTTGCATAGATAATTATGCGATTTAATATATTCTAAAATTAAACTCTTAAAACTCATAAATTTAATAAACGTCTGAAATGAAAGAATAAGAATAATGATTCAATGAAAAGATAGGAAATGCACATATAAAATCAATTTTTATTATTTTCAAGCACATAACTTTCATATATCAAACATAATTATTCTTAAATGCATATTAATTTGACAGCATACTCAGTTTCATGAGATCTCATAACAAGATAATTATGAATCATATCTTTGTGGAATTATGGATTCAAATCATTGATTGAATTTCTCACAGCACAAATAGATGGGCTTCTCAGCCAAGTTATTGACAAATTTCCAACGCTAACATTTTAATATTATGATTAGTCCATAATAATGATAAATACTCATAACTGCATTAAAATTTTTCCTATAAAATATTACACACAGAAATTCCTATGCACACAATATAGATATACAATAAAATAATGGCCATATATTAAAGTAATGTAAATTTTTTCTCTCACCATATACCTCAGACGAAAGTGACGAAAGCACTTCCTGTAGAGCACTGATAGTTCTTATCACTAGGTAGATTTGGTCCGCACCTTTCAAATTTTGAAAGTCACTTTTAACCGAGAACATTAAAGTTCATATAGTCTCTTTTGGCTGAGCTCTTCACACAATCACGGTGATAACTGGAACTTTTTGATGTGGCATCCCATCTCATCTGCTAATGGTAATCAGAAAATTGTGTCGCACTCCTAGGTCAGACTTCTGTCCATGATCAATTCAGGGTGAGTGAAGAGTTTTCACAGAGTTCCATCCATCAATGGCCATTAGCAATGTTGGCGCCCTCCAAGATCAGACTTCTTTCCATATCTGATACAGTGTGATGCAGGATTTCGCAGACTTCTGCTTATCAACCAAGCCTGTTTTTGGTCGCGAGACTCACCCCAGACCTACCTTCAGAAGAGAAACAAAGGTGGAAGACACAATCCAAGTGTCTTTTTTTTTCAAGATCTTCCTCCACAAAAAATGGGCGTATTTCATTAGTACAATATACTTTTTTTTAATTCATCGATTGGTGCTTCTCTCTTACTTGTACGCCTGATCTCTTGGCTGTGGTTCGCTTTTCATCCCCTCTCCTGGGCGTCTCCATACTTTTCCCAATGCATAGCTAATTTTTTCTCTTCGTTTACGGCGATCTGACGTCATCTGTGAGCTTCGGACCCCTTTTGCCACACACGATGATACCAATAAATACTAGCCTTGTCAGTGCTAAGAGCATCATAAATATTTGTGACTGGCTTTATTATTCACATGTCTTTTATGGCGCCTATGTACCCTTCTTTAAGTTTTATTGCCCTATTTTCGTCTGAAGTATATGTGAGTTTTTATCACACTGTTAATTTCCGTATAAAATATTACAAAATTCTTAATTAAGTGCCATATTACGAAATACATTCAATATTCACAAACCTTAATTTTTTACAAATGAAATGATACCGAAAACATATATATTCATCCATATACTTATTATAAATTATGATTTTTCTTTATCTAAATGCTCTTAAGATTTTTTTCAAATTAATTTACTTTATTTATATTAATATTTGGAAATTTTTCCAGAGAGAAACATTCGCCTTGAATACAATATTTCAAATGAAAATCAAATTTCAAATTATTTTTGCTTAAAAGGCGCAAAGACCAACTTAGTGAAAAATATTCCATGCCGGGAATCGAACCCGGGTCATCAGTATAGCGCACTGACGTTCTATTTTTCACTAAGTTGGTCTTTGCGCCTTTTAAGCAAAAATAATTTGAAATTTGATTTTCATTTGAAATATTGTATTCAAGGCGAATGTTTCTCTCTGGAAAAATTTCCAAATATTAATATAGATTCATCGATGCTCTATTTAATTAAGTGTCTGTGTTTGCCCCGTGTTGGTGGCTCACGGAAAATATTCCATCTTGTGCTGCGTTTGTAGCCTTGCCAAATTGTAATAGTGAGAAGTTCCAGGCTGGGGATCGTTCCATGTGGTTTAGCGGTAGAATGTCAGTGCGCTATACTGATGACCCGGGTTCGGTTCCCGGCATGGAATATTTTTCACTATGTTGGTCTTTGCGCCTTTTAAGCAAAAATAATTTGAAATTTGATTTTCATTTGAAATATTACTTTATTTATTTTATAAAGAAATATTTGTCAAAATACCATTTATTATTTGCTCTTGAATAATAATAGATTGTTCTGTTTTGTATAAATATTTTAATTGTATAACAAGCTGTGTGTATAGATTTCTATACCACAATTCTCCCAATGCCCTTTCACACCTAATCATTAAACATATTATTGTCTAAAAAAATGTACCTAGACTATGTATTCTGAGCTATGTCTTAAATAATTTTGAAAAAACGTACAAATAGACGATAAAATCGTCTATAAGTTTCTTAAGGTGATAAGCAATAAAGTGTCTTAACTAAAGTACTTCATTTAAAAAGAAATAATGTTTTATAAACATCTGGCCGTAGCTAACTAATAAGAAATGCTTGAAAGAAAGAATGTATTATCTTTCAGGCGATTTTTATTATGAACAAATGCATAATTGTTTTAATAAATAAAAAAATGAAGACAGAAAAAATAAGTAGCATAATTTTAAAGTACTCACAATGTCTTTTGTTTCATGGTTTTGATAATATCTTTTTTACGACGCTTTAAGACGCGTTTCAAGGGAGTGGAGAAAAGTCACGTATTAAGCGGGATCGCATATTAAACGTGATTTGTATAATTCTGCAGAAACTGGGCTTATTTAAACTTTTAATCGTGCGTCTAAACGAACTTTCGAGCTTTCATATATATATGTTTACGGTCAAAAATTGCGTCTTTTACGTACATTTAGATTAAAATTCAATTGTGCTCCACTTTAACTCATTGTTTCTTTTTATAGGACCGTTTGGAATACTAATTGAAAAAATACGTATGAATTCAAGTATGACTTTATTGTCGACTAATGCGTTGCAACCAAAAATAAAACACCAAAAATAATTTTCCTACTAGACTAATTTTTTTTTTAAACAGAGCTAAAAAAAAAAATAAAATAAAATAAAATAAATAAATCCTTGAAGTAAAATTCATTTTTTAAAATCGTATTTAGTACTTGTAATAATGAGTATCATTATAATTTTCTTTATTTTTAATGTAAGAAAAGCTATAATTATTAATATTTGTGTAAAACATATTGTTCGCATAGTAAAAAGTAAAGAAAAGATAGCAAACATAAATGAATTATCGAACCGAAGTCCTATTTGTTTTCATATTTACGAGTTTCATTTTTTGTTGCCCATAATATACATTATAAAACATAGTATTGATATGATGTACATTTAAAACCTCGCTAACGACTGGTATGATCATCTGTAATCATAATAATTTTTATGACGTACCTGAATAACCTGAATTCGTCTATATATCTTTATTATAGTAACAGTATATACGAAGCGAGAGACAAAGAATGTTAGAAAGCAGGATCAAAGAAGAATTGCAGTTTTGCTAATTTCACGGGTTTTTGTTTTAATCATATATCTACCATTATCGCATATAATTTTCACCTTAATTAATCTGTTATTAAATAAAGTAAATAATACTATTCAGAAACAGCATTTTTTATCTGAAAAAAAATCCGCTAAATTCTCCAGAAGAGAAAAGGAAGTCGTATCTTGATAAATGAATTCTCGGTTTAAGCGTGATTTTTTTCCGCAAAAGACCGAAAATTTATCGCGAATTAAGCGGGATCGCGTACTAACCGTTTGCGTATTAAACGTGATATTTTTGCATTAGTCCTATATTCGATGTTCAAGGGATTGGAAAAAACTCGCGTATTAAGCGGGATCGCGTATTAACTGTGAGCGTCTTAACAGGGTTCGACTGTATATATATATATATATATATATATATATATATATTGTTATTCTCTCTAACAGTCTGATTTATATTTTGTAGCAAATAAAAATGATAGTATGACTTCTTTTCCATAAAAATTATTAATTTTTATGTTAATTTTAGTGGCATTCGGCAAAATTTATTTTTTTCTAACTTAACAACTTATCATTACTACAGTATTTTTAGATAAATATAGTTTTTTTGCAAATCCAAAACTCCTAACAAAGGTTTCCTGATATCAGAGTTGAAAATGGAACAACAGTGATTTTGCTTACTCTTAAGAAAAGCAAATATTTTAAAATGCAAAATTTAAACAAAAAAATGTTCGGTAGTCTGTTTTTTAATCGATTAATGTTGATTTTTGTACTATACAAAAAAAAAAATAATAATAATATGTGTTGCAAATAAAAATTTGCTGAGAAGTTTTGCACCTAAGTTGCATTTTTAATTTCTTTCGAAAAAAAGAAACTTCCGTAAATTGTATTCATTTATTTGTATTACTCGGGAAAGTAAACTCAGCACACAACTTTTTCTGTTGCAGAAAATGGCATATGAATGCAGAATACAAATGCTTTATGCAGAATGCAGATGATGCAGCTGAATGCAGCTGATGCAGATGAAATGCTGAATGCAGAATGCAAATCTGATGCAGAAATGATAAAGTAAAAATCATATTGACACAAAGTCAATAAGGGAAACACCTACTATGATAATGTAAGAAAAAATTCGAAGTAACTTTTTCATTGTAAGGACTAACATTACAATTTTGAGAAATAAGTTTCTTCTACAATTATATTTATACCTCATAAGAATTTTAAATTCTTTTTAAAAAGTTATGTAAATCAGATTCGTTTTGATATTAAAAAGAATTCTGGAATTAGCGTTTTAAATAAGCGTCTAAATATTTGGGAATGTGCTATGTATTTAACATATTTTCTGTACACTGAAAGTTCAATTTATGGTTTTATATATATATATAATAAGTAATATTTATAAAATAATGATATGTAATTTTTTCATAAAAAAATAAGTATAGCATGGACAAAAATTCTCATTTGTGTTCTAAATATTCTCCAGTAAAATTATGTATTACATTCTGTAGATTTACATTTATACGTAAATTGGTACTTTTTGGTTAGCCGGGCGCCAATGTCATATATACATGTAATTATATACATACATATATGTATGTGCACCCATATATATATACATACATTATATATATATACATATATATATATGTACACATATATATATACATACATTATATATATATATGACGTAGGCTAATTGGGAAATCCGGCTCTTTGCAAACAGCCTAGGCTCTTTGCAAAGAGCCGGGCTAATTGGAGAATCCATCTCCCTTTTTCCAATCAGCCTGATATTTTTCAGGCTTATTGCAAAGAGCCTAGAAAGCGTTAGGCTAATTGAAAAATGACCACTTATTATCCGATCACGGTGATATTTTTAGCTCACAGGCTATAAGCCTGAGAGCTTATGTGCCCGCCGATTCTGTATGTACGTGTGTACGTACGTACGTGTGTACGTACGTACGTGTGTACGTACGTACGTATGTACGTAACGCGATAACTCTTGATAGAAATAACCGATTTGCTTAATTTTTTTTTTCTAGGTTCATTCTGATAAGGTGCTTCCCTGATTAGTTTTTGGGGTTCATTGGTTAAGGATAAAGGGGGAAAAGGGGGGCTAGTCCCCCCCCTTAATTTATATAAATGGGTTTTTCATGCAGAAATATTAAATTTGCTCCAAATTTGGTATACCGGTTTATTGTGTTAAGGAGCTTCCCTGATTAGATTTGGAAGCTCATTATTTAAGTATAAAGGGGGGGGGGGAAGGGGGCTACCCCCTTAATTTAGATAAATCGGTTTATCATGATGAATTATTCGATTTTCTCCAAATTTTGTATACCGTTTCATTAAGTTAAGGAGCTACCTTGATTAGATTTGGAGGTTCATTAGTTACATATAAAGGGCGGAAAGGGGGTGCTGCCCCCACCCCCTGTAATTTAGATAAATGGGTTTTTCATGCAGAAATATGCGATTTGCTATAAATTTGGTATACCGGTTAATTATGTTAAGCAGCTTCCCTGATTACATTTGGAAGATCATTATTATGTATAAAGGGGGGCAAGTTGGCAATTCCCTCTCCCCTTAATTTAGATAAATACGTTTTTCATGTAGAATTATTCGATTAGCTCATATTTGGTATACTGGTTTATTATGTTAAGGAGATGGCTTGATTAGATTTGGAGGTTCATTAGTTAAGTATAGAGGGAGGAAAGGGGGGGCTACCCCCTTAATTTAGGTAAATGGGTTTTTAATGTAAAATTATTCGATTTGCTCCAAATTTGGTATACCGGTTTATTATGTTAAGGAGCTTCCCTGATTAGATTTGGAGGTTCATTAGTTAAGTATAAAGGGAGGAAAAGGGGGCTAGACTCTCCCCTCCTTAATTTGGGTAAATGGGTTTTTCATGCAGAGTTATTCGATTTGCTCCAAATTTCGTATACCGGTTTATCATGTTAAGGAGCTTCCCTGATTAGATTTGGAGGTTCTTTAGTTAAGTATAAAGAGAGGAAAAGGGGGCTAGACTCCCCCCCCCTTAATTTAGATAAATGGGTTTTTCATGCAGAGTTATTCGATTTGCTCCAAATTTCGTATACCGGTTTATTATGCTAAGGAGCTGCCTTGATTAGATTTGGAGATTTATTGGTTAAGTATAAAGGAGGGACAGGGGCTAGTGTCCCCTTAATTGAGATAAATGGGTTTTTCATACAGAATTATTCGATTTGCTTCAAATTTGATATACCAGTTTATTACGATATGGCTTCCTTCATTTGATTTGGAGGTTCATTGGTTAAGTATAAAAGTGGGGAAAAGGGGGCAATTGCCCCTCCCCTTAATTTAGATAAATGTGATTTCATGCAGAATTATCTAATTTAGTTTAATTTTTTCTTAGGTTCATTCTAATAAGGAGCTTTTCAGATTAGATTTGAAAGTTCGTTGTTTCAGCATAAAGGGAGAAATGGGGTAGTTAATACCCCCCCCCCCCTTAATTTAGTGAAATGGTTTTTTCATGCAGAATTATCTGATTTGCTTCAAATTTGGTATACCAGTTTCTTATGTTAAGTAGCTTCCCTGATTAGATTTGGAGGTTATTTGGTTAAGTAGAAAGGTGGACAACGGGGACTAAGACCTTCATTTATTTTTCGAGGGGCATTATTCTTTGAAATACGAGTATAATATACAATTAGTGTAAATAGCCTGTGAGCTCAATGCCATCAGTTTAACTGGGCAATTTTCTTTTTATTAGGTTTATTAACACATAATCCTATCCAAACCCAAAAAAATAAATTAAAACAGACCGTACCCTGATCCGAGCAAGAGAAAAAATTTCAGTCTACATGCAACCCGACCCGAACCTGAGAGTTCCATTTGAAAAAACCCGAAATCCCGAACCAAATCTGATAACCGACAAAAATATTCAAAAGATCCATAACCGGATCCGAACAAGACAAATTAGTTTCCGTGGACAAGCAACGCTACCAGAACCTAAAAATTCCATTCCAAGTCAACCTGAAACACGTCCCGAACCAAATCTTAACCAACAAATATATTCCAAAGAACTATAACCCGACAAAGTAATCTCCGTCCAACGGCAACCCTATCCGAACCTGAAAGATGTAATTGAACTCAATCTGAAACCTGGTTGTGGTCGGTTTTCGGGTTGACTTCAAATGGAACCTTCAAGTTCGGATCCGGTTGAAAAAAAATTAAACTAAATCAGATAATTCTGCATGAAAACCCATTTATCTAAATTAAGGGTAGGGACAATTGCCCCCCTTTCCCCCCTTTTATACTTAACCAAAGAACCTCCAAATCAAATGAAGGAAGCCATATCGTAATAAACTGATGTATCAAATTTTAAGCAAAACGAATAATTCTGTATGAAAAATCCATTTATCTAAATTAAGGTGAAACTAGCCCCTGTCCCTCCTTTATACTTAACCAATAAATCTCCAAATCTAATCAAGGCAGCTCCTTACCATAATAAACCGGTATACGAAATTTGGAGCAAATCGAATAATTCTGCATGAAAAACCAATTTATCTAAATTAAGGGGGGGGGGGGTCTAGCCCCCCTTTCCTCCCTTTATAATTAACTAATGAACCTCCATATCTAATCAGGGAAGCTCCTTAACATAATAAACCGGTTTACGCAATTTGGAGCAAATCGAATAACTCTGCATGAAAAACCCATTTATCTAAATTAAGGGGGTGTAGACCCCCTTTACTCCCTTTATACTTAACTAATGAACCTCCAAATGTAATCAGGGAAGCTTTTTAACATAATAAACCGGTATACGAAATTTGGAGCAGATCGAATAACTCTGCATGAAAAACCAATTTATCTAAATTAAGGGGTGGGGGGGGGATCTAGCCCCACTTTCCTCCCTTTATAATAAACTAATGAACCTCCAAATCTAATCAGGGAAGCTCCTTAACATAATAAACCGGTATACGAAATTTGGAGCAAATCGATTAACTCTGCATGAAAAACCCATTTATCTAAATTAAGGGGGGTGGTCTAGCCCCGCTTTCCTACCTTTATACTTAACTAATGATCTTCCAAATCTAATCAGGGAAGCTCCTTAACATAATAAACCGGTCTACCAAATTTGGAGCAAATCGAATAATTTTGCATTAAAAACCCATTTATCTAAATTAAGGGGGGGGCTAGCCCCCCTTTCCTCCCTTTATATTTAACTAATGAACCTCCAAATCTAATCAAGCCATCTCCTTAACATAATAAACCAGTATACCAAATTTGAGCTAATCGAATAATTCTACATGAAAAACGCATTTATCTAAATTAAGGGGAGAAGCAATTGCCCCCTTTCCCCTTTTATACATAATAATTATCTTCCAAATGTAATCAGGGAAGCTGCTTAACATAATTAACCGGTATACCAAATTTATTGCAAATCGCATATTTCTGCATGAAAAACACATTTATCTAAATTACGGGGGGGGGGGGGGAGAATAGCCTCCCTTTCCTCCCTTTACATGTAACTAATGAACCTCCAAATCTAATCAAGGCGAATCCTTAACTTAATAAACCGGTATACCAAATTTGGAGCAAATCGAATAATTCATCATGAAAAACCGATTTATCTAAATTAAGGGGGGCACCCCCCCCCTTTCCCCCTTTATACTTAAATAATGAGCTTCCAAATCTAATCGGGGAAGCTCCTTAACACAATAAACCGGTATACCAAATTTGGAGCAAATCGAATATTTCTGCATGAAAAAACCATTTATATAAATTAAGGGGGGGACTAGCCCCCTTTTCCCCCTGTATCCTTAACCAATGAACCCCAAAAACTAATCAGGGAAGCACCTTATCAGAATGAAACTAGAAAAAAAATTTCAAGCAAATCGGATATTTCTATCAAGAGTTATCGTGTTACGTACATACGTACGTACGTACGTACACACGTACATACAGAATCGGCGGGCACATAAGCTCCCAGGCTTTGATAGCCTGTGAGCTAAAAATATCACCGTGATCGGATAATAAGTGGTCATTTTTCAATTAGCCTAACGCTTTCTAGGCTCTTTGCAATAAGCCTGAAAAATATCAGGCTAATTGGAAAAAGGTAGATGGATTCTCCAATTACCCTGGCTCTTTGCAAAGAGCCTAGGCTGTTTGCAAAGAGCCGGATTATACAGTGGACTCTCTCTGTCTGAACACTCTCTAATGTGAACACCACGGTATTATGAACACATTCCGACGATCCCGGCGAAACTCCATAGACTTAACAAGAGATGAACTCTCCGTATTCTGAACACCCTCTAATCTGAACACCCCGCTATTATTTAACGCTACTTTTGTTCCCCATTCTACCCCACCTCTCTATAAACTGAACGTGTGTTTGTAGTCGGAATCCGGGGAATTCCCCTATCATGGGAATTCGAAAAAAATAGTTGCAGAAGAATAAAAAGGATCAACGAACTTGTCGAAAGAAAGACTTACCGCCTAGTTGTGTGCCATTTTTACAGGTGCGAAGCTCAAACCACTTGTGATCGCAAAAAAGTGAAAAACCACGATACTTTAAAAATGTGAATCATCGCAGGATTGCCTGTGCACTACAAATCGAATTGAAAAGCCTGGATGACAGACACAATTTTCTCCCAATGGTTGGAGTGCATTAACGAGATGATGAAGAGAGAAGGATTAAAAATTCTTCTGTTTGTGGATAATGCCAGATCACATACAAACATGCAGCTGAGCAACGTGAGCCCGAAGTTCCTGCTACCGAACTGTACTTCTATATTCCAACTACTTGATCAAGGAGTAATCAAGACCTTTATAGCTCACAACCGAATCCATTTTCTGAAGAAAATGTCCCTGATGATGGAGGAGGCAAATTCGGCAACCTAACTGGCGAAAATCAACGTCATGGATGATGTACATTGGATATCAACGCCTTGGAAAGTAACCCCTACACCATCTACAGATGCATCTCGGAAGCTGGATTCCCATGTGAGAATCAGCAATCAAGAATAGAGGACCAAAAAGCAACAGCGGTGAGTGACTTTTGGTCAATTCTTTAGGAGCTTCATACTGAAATTGAACCTGCAGCTTATCTCGAAACCCACGGAAGACTTCCAGTTCGCTATCACAACACCGTTGAATAGGAAGAGGATAGTGAAGAAGGCATATAAATAATTGACCAATGAAATAAGAAGTACGATTACCTTCAAACAATATGGTTAAGGCCTTCAAGACCTGTTGAAGTATGCGGCTGAACATCATCCGGAAGCCTTTCATCTTCTCAAACTACTAGATAACATCTGCACTGCGCAAGCATACACATTGAAAATACAGACTAAAATTACTGACTTTTTTAAGTAATGTACCGATTATGTTTTCAAGTAATGTTCTATATATGCAATTGTATTTTTTAAAAACATTTTTTTAATAAAATAAACGAACGAGATGGTAGGGTACACGTCCAACTGAATTTAGTTTGACATTGCCCTAGCCGCCAAATCTACATCCATGTTCAAAACTTAAAAAAATTGCATATTTTTTCGAATTTTATGAAAAATACCGAAAAAAAGGTGAAACTATTGATTCCAAACAGCGATGTAACTCTTTAGTGTGGAATACGTAATCATACACGCGTGTATTGGCGAAAAAAGTAGAGATACAGGCTTTATAATTGAGCATGGCAATTTTCGCGTTTTGCTCACTCGCACATTTCACCGAATATATTTTGTGCAACATTCCACGAAATTCAAAAGCAAACAGAAAGAATTAGTAACCACCAACGTTTGGATGGTGGAATGAGGAGGTGAATAGCGGGGAGGATGGAAACAGGGTAGTATCAAGAGCAAATTCCTAGTGATTACAATGTAATACCCAGTGTCGTGTCGACCTTTTGGAAACAGTTTAAGGATACTGGATCCTTAGAGAGAAAGCTTAGGCAAGGTCGTCCAAGAGCCACGTCGTCTAATGAAGATGACTATTTGTCCATTACAGGAGTCCAACATATTCTTAGCTCTCTCATGACCTTTATGCGGCCGCATGAAACCGAGTTTCAAGAGTTACTGTTTGTAGAAAGCTACATGTGAGAGGGCTATTTACAATAGGACCTGCTGTTTACGTCCTGCTTATTTCTGCACACAAGAGAACCCGTTTAGCTTGGTCTAGAAATCTTCGACTTTAGACCAGGTATCAATGAGGAACGTTTTATTCACCGATGAGCCTCGGTTAAGCCTAAACACTAATTCTCGACGCATTTTCACCTGGATAAAACCAGGGATCCTTTGAACGTACGAGAAAAAGACTACTGTGGCAGGGGAGGTTTGATGGTCTAGCCAGGTATCATGCCTGACGGGCGCACACCACTACCTTTGCTTGGCAAAGGTTCTGTGACTGGTGTGAGGTTTTGGGATTATATATCTTGGACCTCTATGCTCGGCTTTTAAAGAATGGAGTTGACTCTGATTTCATTTTATTGGACTACAACGCGCACTCAGATAGATCTCATCCAGTCGATGCATTTCTGGAAACTGAGGATATTTGCTTGATGAATTGACCCGTCAGATCTTCAGACCTAAACCCTATAGAGTATGCCTAGAACGCTCAGGGGAGGATAACTGCAACTCGCTTCCCTCCTCTCAGAACTATCAAGAGTCTGAAAACAGCGTTGTTGGAGGAGCGAGACTAACTGCCACAGATTCTCATAAACTGCCTGATTTCCAGTATGAATTCGTTATGAGAGCTGTATAACTGTAATAGAGGACCATACTCCCTATTAACCCATTTTCTTGGTCAATATTGTAAGCTCTGTTTTATATCTTCTGACGCTGATGAATCTTACGCACGATCATGCGGGTGTTATATAACTGTTGAATGTTCGTTTTGTTATTATATTAACCTATGTACATACCTAATTTAATTAAAATCTATCCAGTAGTTCTGGAGATAAATGACCAAATCTGAAAATTCTCTTAATTTTGAACATGAGTGTGAATTCAGCACCTCCATCTCAGTAACTGGCACGGCTAACCAGGCTAAGTATTCCATACAGTCTTTAAACTCAATACATAGAAGTCGTTTTCAAACTCTCTCTATACTGAACACCCCCATAATCTGAACATTTTTGGCCGGTCCGATGAGTGTTCAGAATAGAGAGAGTCCACTGTATGCATACATGTATATATATAGGTTTATTATAGATACACTTATATATAAAAATATATGTATACATATATAACACTAGCGTCTGGCTAACCGAAAAGTACCGCTACATTTTCCAGAGGGTGTTTTTTTATGACTTTTTAAGTATATTAGCAATCTGTCAACTTTTTTGTTTCAAAATCCACTTTTCTGTATTTATATTTTGTTATTACAATGCAATGTTTAGAGTTAAATATTTAAGAACATTTACGAATATCTTTATATTGTAAGTTTTAAGGTGTATTTTCTACATTGTGTAAAATTCTGGGAGTAACATAATATGTATTCGATTAATAAGCCCTTCGTAACAATGTAGTTTAACATATACGAGTAAAAATTATAGTTTTAATATAAAACTATCTATTTTATAGAGAGATCCATTCGGTTAAATACAGAGCATATATAGACAACATAACAAACATATAAATTCTACTAACTAAAATACTTCTTCTAAAATGAAGTTATGTTCTTCTTACCCATCTATCTGTAAGTACTTAAGAGTACCGGCAATAAAGAAGAATTTACATTTCTCGGAAATTCATCTAAACATATGATTATTTTTACTACTGTATAAAAACTCTAATATGAGAAAAAAGATCAAAGGAATTATTAAGCTTCACAGCACATTTTTTTTTTTTCATTGTGAAAAGATCTTCATGTATTCTGTTTATTTTTGTATAAAGTATAAGTGATTTTTTTATATGCAACAGGGCTATTTTGCGTTTAATAGGAAAAAAATGTGTTTCTTAAGGTTTTGAAATTTGTTACAACTCCGTCAATTTTTTTTTTGATTCATAAGAATCTGATTGTCTTATTAAAAGTTTTATTTTTTATAAGTCGTGAGTAATTAAGAGGAATGACAACAACAAAGATGATTTTTCCTTTTCACAGTGTTTTCTCAACGTATGGTTATTATATTTTTTCTCCTTCTGGATTTTTCTAATATTAGTAGGGAAGGGAAAACAAACAAACTGTAAGGAGAAAAACAAACAAAGGAATTGTGAAATCTGTTTAGTACCGAATAGAGTTTTTTGTTAACATTTTTATGTATTATTTTTACTGCAAATTAGGTGTTTGAATGAATCTTTCTACACCGTAATTTATCTGAACTTAATATTTTCAAAATTTTAATATATTTGTTGGTATAATAAATACTTTACATTTAAAAAAATGATATACAATATCTTGTATGATGTGCTATATCTGATATATTTTAGTAAAAGATTCCATTTTAAAAGGCTAAACATTAACAAAAGATGTAAAGCATTATGTAATGTTTTATTAAGTATGTAAGTATTGTAATATATTATGAATTAGATATATTAAATGGGTGTACAGGGTGAATCTATACTCTTGAGCAAAACTTTAAGGGGTGATAGTACACACCAAGACGAGCAGTATTAAATAGGAAACTAAGGGTCCGAAGAGTCTTCCGAAGGAGATAGGCGCCATTAAAGTTTAGGGCCCAACATTTCAAATGATAAAAAAAAACCCGGAAAAATTCGTAAATTTGTTTGCGGTTTTCGCTAAAACTACTCATTATATGAGTATTTTCTGGAAAATAAATTTTAAAGATAAAGTAAAAAAAAAAAAAAAAAAAAAATGCCGATAGACTTTAAAGTAAAGAACAACTATTTTCATCTTTAATTTTTGTATCTCATCATGCTTCCAAAAGCTTAGACTTAAACTTTGAGCTCAAAATCTAAATCTTTGATTCCCTCCTCCCTCCCGAACACAGTTCATTTTGCACTACTTAACCACTCCCAAACGATTCAGATTTTGAGCTAAAAATTTAAGGTTAAATATAAGCTTTTGAAAGTGTTTAGTGATATACAAAACATAACTGTAAAAAATAGTTGTTCTTTACTCCAAAGCCTAAAGCGCCCTCTATCGGCATTATTTGAACTTTATCTTTAAAGTTTATTATCAAGTAAATACTGATATAAAGAATACATTTAGCTTAAACTGCAAACAAATCGAGCAATTATTCCGTTTTTTATGAGCATTTGAATTTCTGGACCTTAAACTTTAATGGTGCCTATCACGTTTGGAACCCTTAGTTTCATATTTAATATTGTTTGTCTTGATGTGTACTATCACTCTTAAAATTTTGCCCAAGAGTTTAGATTCACCCTGCATATGTAAAAATGCTACGCATTATATTGTTTATATTTTAATATAATATATTTTGCCAATTTAAAATTCACAGTTAAACTGCTTGAATATAATGCGTATAAAATAGTAATATTTTCTTTAAAACGAATGCATTTTTAACAATAATATTTAAACTTTATAATTTTCTATTAAATGTGTAAGTTATAAAGTTTTTAATATGAGTATGCAGAATATCTATTGTGCGTTTATAATTCAAAATAAGTACTTCCTGGTTTCGCAACTAACAAACAAAATAATAGCGACTCTGGTTTATCCTAATTAATAAATACCACTTTAGAAACATAGAAAAGAAATATATTGACTAAAAGTCGATAATTGCCGAAACGTCAGTGAAGGCTTACTGTGAAGACACGAAAAGTTTTGGTTTCTCTTAGTCTGTCTGTCTGTTCCGCGATAACTGCCGCAAAAAGCATCCGATCGGCTTGAAATTCGCTGGGCATGTTGATAAGGTACCCGGACTTAGCTGTATAGTTTTTGGTTAAATTTGGCTCATTCGTTCGAGAAATATGGAACATTATATTTTGTTCTATAATGCTTTTCTATAGCAGGTCAGACGATTTTCATTTGTTGAAAGAAATGGCTCATATGAAAAATGGATTTAGATGGTAAATTTTTGATGCTGAAATTTTTAAATAACATTATTAAATTATTCCAATAAATTTTGTCAATATATTTGCGAGATTTTTTAAAATTAGGTTTATTATAATGGGGGGAATTTTATGCATGTTTTCCAATAATATAAAGGACTAGCAGATCTGCCCGGCTTCGTTCGTGTTAATAATAATGGTCCACCCGGGTAAAATACATTAAAATGAAATAA
This sequence comes from Maratus speciosus, assembly GCA_963932465.1. NCBI lineage: Eukaryota > Metazoa > Arthropoda > Arachnida > Araneae > Salticidae > Maratus > Maratus speciosus. Next base: position 371,373,111 of record OZ010788.1, on the reverse strand, counting down.
TACGGCAGTGACAATAACTGAGATTGGTGCATTACCGTCCACGAATCGTTAAAAGACCGATAAGAAATATAAGTAAAATAGTTTTAATTGCGTCTACTCTTAACTATACCATAATAATGTATATTCCAAACAAATGTCATAACATATATTAAAGTACAATTATTTGCTTAAAAAGCGTCATTTAAATAATAAAAAACATTAAAAATATTAAAAATTTACATGTTTCGACTCTTTCATTGAGTCATCTTCAGAATATATATATATATATATATATATATATAAACTACAAACACAATGCCTATTGTGACATTATACTGATGATGGCAATGACCTAACCCATAAATGTTGCCTTTACTAAATTTTTTTTAAACTTATGATCATCATACAATTTCGTTTTTCACACTGTCGAATAGAAAAAGCTTCTGTCAAATGACATTTATTTGAAAATTGTATCTCATTTTTTTCATGTGAATGGATTTTAAAGTAATTTTTAATCATGGATATTTTTGATTTGCATGCAGCTAGGGATAAGATTTCGCCATTTTTTCACACCAGTATTTTGTTAGAGTAAAAGATATTTCATTTAATCGGGACACTCTCTTGATTTAACAGAACAACATTTTCTTTAAGAATATACCGGTGTGCAAACGTGGAAATCTCATCCCTACATGCAGCCCAATTACGAAAGATATACCTGTTTGCTCTTAATGCAATATTATAAAGTAAAGACATTCCTGAACTATGAGTAACTCTAGCATCATATTGTTGGTGGCAATAACCTAATCTAACCATAAATTTAACTTTTACTGCAATTTGACCTTTAAACATCGCACATTTGATTATTCCAAAATCTAATAGAATACAAAAAGTACTTTCAGTATTTTTTTTTTTTTTAAAGCTTATCTCAATTTACGGATTGTTTATCCATTTTAAATTAATTTTCAATCACGGATATATTTTTAAATATATCTGTAACCCAATTCAGAAAGATATATCCGTTTGCTATTAATGCAATATTATGAAGAAAAGACATATCTATGAGTAACGCCTAGCACCATATTGCTGGTGGCAACAACCGAACCGTACCATAGATTACGCTTTTAGTGCAATTTGATCTCTAAACATCATGCTTTCCGTTATTTCAACGTCTAATAAAAAAGTCTGTCAGTCATGAAATTTTGTTTAAAAAAGAAAAAAAGCTTACCCTAAAAAATAGTAGCTATAATTTCTATTTAATATAAATCGTACAAAAATCGTATTTTATATAACCGTATTAGATACAAATCGTAGAATGTTATCATTGCATTTCAGGTATTAAAACATTTATCTAAATGATATAATTAAAGATTACAAAGAAATAGGGAATAAATTGTAGCATCCAGTTTTTAGAGCCAGTTTGAAATTGTATTGATGACATTGACGTCATATCTAGCAAACGATTTTTTTTTTCTTTTTTTTTTTTTTTTTTTTTTTTTTTTACTATTATCATTTTCCTTATTTGATTCTTGATATTGAAACGACTTCATTAAAATAGATTTTTTAACATTCAACTAAAGTACTTCTAATGTAATTTTAAAACATGCTTAGTTAAAGTTTTTGCATAAATATATAGAAATGTGCATTTTCTGATTAGAATGACGTCGGTTTCAAAAATGTACAAATATAGCAGTCAAGTCTGAATTTTTATTGGCTAATAAAACAAAGTACTCGAGTTATCATTTTTTTTTTTTTAATTATTGAGCAGTTTTTTAGACGTGTGGCAACAGGAAAGAAGCTATTGAATTTGAAAATTTAAAATGAGATATTTCTATAATGTTAAATTATGAAAGATGATAGAAAAAAGGGATAATTATTGGTCTGATGAATTTTTAACGGTGACAGGGATCTATTCCACGTTCTAAAGCCTATGTACAGCAAGTTTCGTGCAAAACGGTCAAAAATTAAAGATTTGTATGAAGGACATACACACAGAGAACGGCTTTTATATATATAGATTTTGTTTTATCAATTTGACATAATGCATATTTCATTTTTTTTCCTTTTCTTTCTCTGTTGCCTAGCAACGTATTTGGTCCTAATAATATTAGTATAATTGCGTGAATAATGTTTGAGTAAACCCAACGTCAAAACGGATGAATTAATGCATTTGTATCTTTGCATATAGATGGATTTTAGCCCAGAAATAAAAATAGGCAATATTTCATTTATTTTATTTATTTTATTGAAATATTTTGCTTAAAAATACAAAAGTTCATTATTTTCATAGAGAATAACGTGACATTTTCCCCTAACATTTACCAATATTTCTTTAATTGTTGCCAAGAAAATCAAAACCCGGAATAATATTTTCTTTTAAACAATTTTCAATTGAAATGTTTTGTCGTGAAACAGGAAAATGAAAAATAAAATTAAGAATAGCAAATTAATATGGCGGCATATTGGAAATAAAAGGAAAACTCTCGAGTATTTCTTAATATAACAAGATGAAAAGTTTTGAGTAAGTACGCATAGCAGGTGAATTAGACGTCATTTATCGAAAACAAAGATGCTGGAATAAAAAGATCTTGGGTAAAATAAAATTAAATATTATTCACGAAGGAAAGAGATGGAGATGCAGTATGCCGTAAAAACAGTTTGCAATACGATGTGCGTTATCGCTCAGATTTAAATGCCCTCATTCGGCCCAAACAAAACAAGCACGTGGAACAGGGACCAAATTCTTCGACTTCATCCGGTTTTCTTTTTCTTTTTTTTTAAGCACGTCGTTGTGTTGTGCCGAATGTAGCGGATTTTAGGGTTACATTTTTGGCGTCACTTCAAGATTTATTGTCTGTGTACGGTTAACATGAATATTTTATTTTAAATTTAAATTTTATTAATCTATAAAAAAAAAAAAAAAACTTATGATTATCCTTATAAACCACAGCGTAATAACAATCTAAGATATACTATAACCATCCGCACAATCAATAAAAAATTACGAATGTAAATTTAAATAGACTTCAGGGGGTCATTTAAATTTTATCAGACAGGGGGTCAGCTCTGACAGGGGGTCAGAGCCCCCCTGAAGAAATGCAATTTTTGATTTTAAAAGTTACCAGAATAAGTAGCTCATCAGAATTTCAGAACATCAATGTATAACCACTTGTTTAACACTTTTAATTTCTGAAACTTTACGAAGTATCTTGTATGCTCATAAATATTTATGTAATTTGAAAACTTTAAAAAGCGATTTGTAGGAAGTTGAATATTATGCAATGAGTGTTAAAAAACAATGACTTGCAAAGATGACGTTGAGGCTCCTGATCTGCAGATTTACTAGTTATATACTTTCTGGAAACTTTTCTTTACTTCCATGACTTAAAATATTTATTTTTTTATTGGTAAATATTACAAATAATTTAGGATTAATAAAACAGAATGAAAATTTGTATACATTCTGTAGCAGGTCTCGTACGCTTCAAAGACTTTCAGTTTAGGTTCAGTTAAGTTTAGGAGATCAGGGAATTCAATAAGAGGCTTTAAATTAAAGTTTAATTAAATCTAAAATTTAACTTGTATTGAAAGAAAAACTGAAAGACATTAATAAATAAAAATTATACAAAATTAAGTATATTGGAATTAAAATTTTCCAGTTTCAAAAAATATTTTTATTAATATAAATTTATCCCTAAAATAAAAATATACGTTCAGTAATTAAAAATATACTTTAAGCAACATTAAAATATTGTTTGCATAAATAAATGTCACATCCATGGGTCAATGTGACCTCCATGATACAACAATGGCATGGAGGTGACATTTCTGAGATTAGGCCAAATATTTTCTAAACTATGCAAAATATTAACATAATGCTACTTGGATACAAAATTAAATAAAGCAATTTAAAGTTACTTATCAACAGAATTCTGCTACTTTTTAGAACTGACAAAATTAATGAGGCCATGGAGTTGACATCCAATTAAAGTACACTATGGTAATTAATAGTTTTTAATTAAAACGAGATGAAGTAACAACTTACCATGATTTAGAAATATTCCATCCAATAAGTAGCTACCTGTAGTTAATTTCTTATCCAAATTTTAGATTATGCTGCCATCTAGTAGATTTTTATATAACTATAACTGATATGTCATGGATGCCGCTATAATTCTGGGGACCGAAGTGTTTTGGCCTGCATTTTAATTTAAAATTTAAATTTTCAAAATTTTCATTTAAAAAGTAAATAAAGTATATCCATTTTTTTTAAATTAATATGTTTTATGCGGTTCTTTTCTTTTATCTTATGGGATATATCCATGTCGTAAAGTAAAAACAGGCATGGGGGGTGACATACCATGGAAGTGACATTTAATATGATTTTAATTTTATTAAAATAGTTTTCAATTTCAAATTTATTCTAAAATATTTTTTTGATTCAAGTTTTAGATGAGCCTTCATTGATCATGCATTTAGTTGAACCGTTATTTGCATAAAAGTACAAAAAAAAATTGATTGGGACTCAAATTTCCATTTAATTTCAGAACTACCCATTTACGATCCACTTTTAAACATCTACAGTAAAGAATGCATAGGATGTCACTATCGCAAAATAATATACAAATGCATCAAAAAGATGCCTTTATTAAAGCAACTTGACAAAAAAGGCTATCTAATAATTCATAGGCCTTCATTTGTTTGTAAATATCGTTTATAACAGCTCCATGTTTTAAGAGAAATTATTCGTTTATATATATATTTTTTTTCAAAATAGCACGTATTTTAATTGTATTCTCATTCGGTTGTCAGGCGAAAATAACAACAAAAAGATCTAATTGCTATTTTTCGTGTTTTCAACTATTTTTCCTTTACTTTCTACAGAAATGGAGTACTTGAGTTTCTAGAATTAAACAAATGGTGCTAAAAACTACAAAACTAATTGCTATTTTTCGTGTTTTCAACTATTTTTCCTTTACTTTCTACAGAAATGGAGTACTTGAGTTTCTAGAATTAAACAAATGGTGCTAAAAACTACAAAAAAAATTAATATTAAAAAAAAAAAAAAACGGAGATAAAAATTTAAAAAAAAAATTGCATTTAAAAGTACTTTTTTGTCAATACGACGGTATAAAATTGAAAATGTGCGATGCGTAGAAATTAAAAAAATTGCTATAGAACATTTAATCGTACACCGAAACATCTGCTTTGTTTATAGCTGGCTTCCGTAAGGAAACGTTATTTTTTGGAGAAACAAAATAAGCCGAGAGAAAGAAATAGCATACCGTACCGGGGACTAAAAAAAAACAAAACAATTCTTAATATATTTACACTAGGGGGCTCTGCCCCCTGCAAGCTACGTTCGCCAACCCCGTTCAGACACCGCAGTATCTAGAAACATGCTAATCTGATCGTTTTAAAAAATATTATAGAAGACTGAATTATACTGAAAAAAAATGTGCCCTGTAAATGGGTTTCCATTCAATTTCCTATGATTTCAAAAATTTAAGGCCGAATAAGTTGTTGTTAAGTCATCCAATGGTTGTTTTCGTGTTTGATTAAAGAGGATCGGTTAAACATTTGAAAAGAAGCTAAAAAACTGAATTAAGTGTATAGAGTCTTTGTCTCCCGTTATTTTAAAACAATTTCTATAACAATAGCCTAAGTCATGTGACTATCATCAACAGTTCCGGACGAACCATTTCGCTTTTTGTATTCCTGGTGCAATTTTGGTACTTTAATGTTAGCCAGGTACAGGTGATAAGTCGCCAAATATTATTGTATCGCCATCATTTCATCTATATTTTATTAGCCCAAGTCATGTAACTGCCATAAATAAATACGCTCTGATCCCTTCGCCTTTCATATGAAAGTTCGGCTCAGATATCATATACGGCCCCATATTGGCGCGATTTTTTTCCAACGCTATAATTTTGGGAAAACAACAACATGGTAAACAGCAACATCCGGCTTACCAAATCAAGCAAAATAACGATACTATGGCGCCAGTTAAGTACCCGTTGCGTATATGACATTGGCGTCAGAAAAAAAAATCGCGCCTATATGGCTCCGTATATGACATCCGTGCCGAAAGTTTTCCCTTTTGATTAAAAAATCAAATTTCTTTTTCGAATAAAACTACATAAAATTTTCCATCTCGCAAAGAATTCTTGGTACTGTTACGCTAGCCGCGTGCAAATGTCGCCAATAGCTATTTTTCAACTCGCCAGTTAGCATTTTTTTTCCACTGGTAAATTAAAACATTGCTTTGAAGCTGAAATTAAATGTCATCGTTTGTTACATCATTTAATATATGGCCAGATGTCATATACGCACCGGGTTTGGCGCGACGAAAATTTGGCGAAAACCTCGTTTTCGAATACCAGTAACATATGTATTTTTGGTACTACTTAGTTATCCCGTCCACCAAAAATCTAACACCAAACTATAAGATTAAATGCTAATAATGGTTGATCGTAAATGTCACATTCACTCGACTTTAAGTAAGTTACACGTCGTTACGTCATCAAGTGATTTTTATTTCGAAATTTTATTTGTATATTTATTAATGTTATACTATTTTCTTTGTTCTGTCGTTATTTAAAATAAAAATTATGGAAATTTGTATAATTTGGTGAGTGGTTTGGCGATTTATATAATTTGGCGAAATAGGTCGACGGAATAACTAAGTAGTACTGTATTTTTTTAATTATTTTCTATTATTTTTAAAGGAAAATATCCAAAAATATAATTAACTATAAAACAGAACAATTTATGTAATTAAAAAAAAAAAGAAAATAAAGTAAATAAACATTTATTATTTAATAAACAACAATAGCCGGGTTACCATGTCAACCAAAATAGTGCCTTTCTGGTGCCAATTAGGTACCCCGGTGAGTATGTGACATCTGTGCCTAATATTTTTCCTTTCATTTCATTTAAAAAAATAAAGAAGTGAAAGCCATTTATTTTAAATGTTTCAGTTTGTATTAAATAAAATTATAATGGAATACAATTTGAATTATGAATAAAAGTAACATGATACATTTCTTAGCATATAATTAAGGGAGGCCAAACTTCTCGCCAAATTAGTTTAAAATTATAACCTTTTCTAAAATCTGATAAAAAATATCTGTTATGATTAAAATTTGAGTTGCCATGATTAGAAAAATGTATATAAATTAGAAAAAAAATAATGTTTCAAAAACTGATTCGAATTTTAAAATTCTAATACCAGCTTTGAGATCTGCGGATCAATGCTGATTTTTGGTGTTAATTTCATCGCAAAGCATCCCGTATTTTAGGAGAAATCGCCGTGAAGCATAATTGGTTGTTTAATCAGTCGATTCATACTTCCATTTCATACTTCCGTTTCATAAATTCATTTCATTAGGATTTTATATATACTAGGTGATCGTACCCGGGTTTACCGGGTAAAGAATATAGGTGAAAACATTTTTTTTTAAATTGAAACTAATATATTTTTTATATACAATACATTTTTTAGATTGCCCAATTATATTAAAAAAGCATTTTTCATATGGATAATATGAATTATACAATCAAATAAATTTTTGAAATTTATCAAAAGCGATATTTTCTTATTAGTCGCAAGCTAAGAGTTATTTGACCAAGATTTTGCTACTTATGGCAACCTTTTATATTCTGATAATTTCAGAGCTTAAACATGTCTGTTAAATTTGTGTTTTATTTATATTATTTTATTTATTTATTCATAAAGAAGTCTTTTTTTAATGGATATTAGCCGTAAGAAAATGACGAACTCTTTATTTTGTTTTAAGGGCAAACGGATTAATCTTGCGTAATCGAGCTCTGCGCGATATAGATAAATTTTAAAATATTTCATGCTTTAAAATTGTTTTTAAAACCATTGACAATCAGTAAACTGAGATGAACTTTGCAAACAAATTCCATTTGAAAAAAAAATCCCATTTGGTGATCTAAAAATTTAAATTGTACGATTATAAATATGTTAGATTTATGTTTTTTCAATATTATTCTTTTATTTGTTTATAAAAGAAATATTAATTTTGTTAATTTGTATTTTGTTTGATCATTTAAAATTCATTTTAACTCAAAACTTGCAGTCACGATTGTCAGCAACATCTTTTATGTGAACAGACGCACTCTTTACTTGAGAACCTAATCTCAATTCCGGAGAGTAAAAATTTCCGTAATTTATATTTTTTAGACGCATTTGTATTAAAATGTGTAGTTTTATCTAGGAAAATGACAATTTTCTTTTAAATATGACTTCATTTTCACTTAAATAAGCATTTCGCCTAATGTCTGAAACCTAGTATCAGTACACATGCAGAAGGAAAAACAATATAGAAAATTTATGAGGAAAAATGCGTGTTTTCAAAAGCAGTATGTCGTTTTCCGTTATTATGCCCCTAATATAATATTCTGCTCCTAATGGGATTTTGAGACACTAAACCCTATACAACAATTTTGAATTTTCATCAGAAAATAGCATGAATAAAGATAAAAATACCTCATTATTTCTCTCTTGTCTGCAATAATGAAAGCTATCTAATTTTCACCATTTTGAAGAAATTTCATAAAATGCTTTTAAAATTAAAACATAAATGTGAAAATATTAAAAAAAAAAAAAACATATAGTGTGATCAAATCTACAAATAAAACGCTTTCAGTTAAAAAAAAAAAAAAAAAAAAAAAAAAAAAAAAAAAAAAAATTAGTAAAATTGGTTCAGCAGAAATATCGGGGCAGATGACTAAAAAACACACTTGTGTTTTAAATATATAGATTATATAAAATTAGGAAAAATTAAATTAAGCAAATTATGTTATGTTGATAAAATTATAGTAGAATGTCCTAAAGAATAGCATTAAAATTTTATTATTCGAGAGAATTTTGGACAAAAATTTCAGGAACATAATATTATTTTAAACCACTAATTATTTGTTTGCTCGTCTAACTCGTCGAAGCAAATCCATCCGGCAGAGAATCATCGAATTCTGTAATATAAATCGCTATTATTTGCATGTTACCTCTCTTTTATAGAGACATTCTAAATTTTTGTAAAACATTGCGTTTTATCAGTGTGTGATTTCGATTACATTATTTTCAAAAGTGAGGCATTTTCACCTGTGAAGAATTTCAAAGCAGCTGGGCTGTGAAAATGACGCACATCTACAAAACACAATTCAGGTTTAATAATTAAAATACACGCTTTTTTATAAAATGATGTCATTTTCATCCGCTAAAGCAATCCAGTTTTAACTTCGTGTATAGAAAAGTATGCATATGACGTCATTATCACGGAATAACAGACAATATTCTTGACATAGCGCATATTTTAATTTCAACTTTTTTTCCAGGTTTTATTAGAAAATGGCAACAAAAAGATACACTATCGCCTATTTTCGACTATTTTCAGTTTACTTTCAATGACTTTCAATAGAAATGGGGTACTTTTGCTGCCACGATAAGAAAAATGTTATTAAAAACTACAAAAAAATTAATATCTCAAAAATAAATTGAGATACAGCTTTAAAAAAAAAAGCATTTAAAAGAGCAATTTTTTTCCTTATACCACGGTGTAAAAATTTAAAATGTGCGATGTTTAGAAGTTTAAAAATTTGCAGTAGAGAAAATTGCAAAACCAAAATTTCATTTAAAATTTCAATGCGTTGCCATTCGCATAATGACGTATGCGTTACGCACATATATGTTTGTCCTTTATAATATAGATAGGGTAGATTGAAAAATATGATAAACACTTTCTCTGTTTGTGGTAAGATATCTGATGGTAATATGGCCTATTAATTAATATTTTCAGCTTAATATTGGCAGATTCTCTTATTCAGAAACTATATAATGTGCTATGCTTGTCGATTTTGTGATAAAGGCAGAATATGCTTCAAAAAATTCTGTCACAATTTAGCATTTTGAACCAAATTTTCCGAAGCGGAATACCTGGTAATGAAAAAAAAGTGATCATACAGAGAAAATAATTGTTTAACAATCAAATTCTAATTAATTGAGCGAAAAATAAAATCACACGTCCTCTTATATATCTCTTCAAAAATCACCTCAGTGTATTTCATGTAATTACTTAAAAAAATGAGTTTGAAAATGTGTCAGAAAATTTCGAGTGTTGAGGGCGGAAAAATATTTTTTCGAATACACTCTTAAGGAAATCTGTAAAATGACAATGAATCCGTTCGTAGGAGGCCCCACCAGTGGCCGAGAGGTTCTGCTCTCGAAGCTGGTAGACGGGAGATGCTGGGTTCGATCCCAATCGCGCCCGTCGGCCTAATCGTTCGGAGTTTTCGTGGTTTTCTTCGAGCCGTGGATCTTCCATGCGTTAATACGGATTAGGTTCCCTTAGAAAGACCCCCACGGAGGGCACTCCCCCCGGGCCTATATCCCTCGTGTAGATAATTGGCCGTCAAAAATCTACCCTACCCGTTCGTAGGTTATCGAAAAAGTTGGTTTAGTTCATCTTCATCTAACGCGCATTCCCAGACCACGTGCACCACACTACAGTCATTGTTGTTTTGATGTTAGTTGCGTTGATAAGTTATAAATTTGTCTTTATAAATTTTGTTTAAACGAATCGTAAGTATTAGTAAATTTAATAAGTTTGTTTTGTGCACATTCTAACCTGTATAAAATTTTTTGAATATTATAGACAAAATTTCGAATGTTTCTGTTTGAAATATTGCTCAGTGGTGGAAAAAAGTGTTAAAACAGAGATTATGTGTTTCTTACCATATATAAGTGCACGATAAATGTGTCGCACGTATTAGTAAAGATACAAAAATATATATATACCATACATGTGCTGTTGAAATATTTCAACAAGTTTTTTGCCGTAAAATTAAAGAATTTGCTTTAGTTCATTTTTCTAAAATATTTTCATAGTTTTTTTATGATTTTTATATTAAAAAAAACTTGGTTTTTCACTAATTGTGGATTTGTTTGCATTAAATATAAAACTTTTCATTTTGTTCTCCCAAGGGAATATTATATGCATATGGCCATATTTGCTTCATCAGCTAAAAGAAAAAAAGACCTGCTACAGGTACAAATTTTAAATTAATTTAAAATTTTAACTTTTTTTCCGGTCCTAAATATATCTGCTTTATTATTCACTTTATATATAAAAAAACAGTAACTATTACAGTTCACAAAAATCCAAAATTGGGAACGGGGGACAGTACTGCCACTCATTTGTGGTCATTTTTAAAAAAGAATAAAATGAACAGTTTATACTATTTTTTATTGAAAAAAAGCGTACATTAAAGCATTAAAGACATTAAAAATAGGTTTGTACAACTGTTGACATGTTTCAATTCTACCCGAGTCATTCTCAAAACAAATAAATAACACGTAAAAATTAAATTTAAAAAATCAAAAGACCCGACTGCGTAAAATGCGAACTAATTAATTATTATAATAAACACACATACTACAATATACATCAAAACACACATTCACACATAAATAACGCCTGCATTCAACAGTTAAAGGTATATATAAATATTTTTACAGACATACATACAATAAATACAATAAACCCAACTGGAGTGAAAAATTAGCCAGAGCCAGGAATCGAACCCGGGACCACAGTATACAAGACTGCTGCTCTAACCACTGAGCTACTCCGGCCGATGCCTGGGTCTGCAATTTCTCACTAATAAACCAAGTTGGGGAAGTCATCGGCCGGAGTAGCTCAGTGGTTAGAGCAGCAGTCTTGTATACTGTGGTCTCGGGATCGATTCCTGGCTCTGGCTAATTTTTCACTCCAGTTGGGTTTTTTGTATTTATTGTATGTATGTCTGTAAAAATATTTATATATACCTTTAATTAATTATTTTTCAACAATGTGAAACTGTTTTTTATATTACTTAGCTTTTTTTTATTTACTTGCATTGATGACTTTTAAGTTGTGTTTAATTGTTAGTTCCTGTCTATTAACACTGTTTTGATGAGGCCTATAGATGTCTATGAAGGTTGGAGTTGCAGTAAAACTAGAGATCCTACCTATACAACTTCCAGGTTGTGTAATATTTAAGCGGAGCTTCTTACTGTAAAATAGTCAGTGATTCATCGTCTTCATTTTGAAAAACCTATCCAATGATGTGCCACTCAATATGATTCGTAAAAATGTGTTTTCGTCTCTACCGCCATTTTGTATTTTGCGGCCGCCATTTAGAATTAATAAAACCAAAACCTAGCCTATAACCATCGACGGTTAAGACAAATCGATAGAGACCGCATTCATTAAAATCCTTCCAGCCATTGGGATGTTTCGAGGGTATAAAGAAAGCCATATACCCAATTCGCGTGAAATACATAACCCTTCTTGGCAGTCGGGTAAAAATACGCTAAAATTGCACGGTCTATAAAACGTGATCATTCTAATTTCCGTTTACTCTTTTATATTGCTCATGTTAATTTTTTTTTTTTTTTTTTTTTTTTTTTTTTACTTAGATGTTTATTTTTATTTTCGTAACCACTGTAACAAGAACAAGAGTTATGGAAAATTAAATGATGCTGCATCGTTACATATTGAATTTTTGTGTGTTATAATCTCTGTGGTTTCTCTTATAATTGATGGACAGAATAGACAGCAGGTAAAAATGATTTTACTTTCACTTAAATTTATTTGGAAGTTTTCTTCTTGATATAATTTTTCTAGGGCTGTGCTTTTTCAATTATATATAATACCAGCAGGCTGAGCCCACTGCGCTGGACCATTTTTCAAATAAACCTTCAATCAAACGAAATGGAAAATCCGACCCTGTATTTTAAATAAATATGGACCTTCACCTGGAAGATCCTTCCGCCTTTTCTGAATACGCATCGGACGCCATTGCGCTATTATATTATATGATGCGTTAGTGACAAAATACGGGCAATTCAGAAGCAACTCTTTAGTACATCATGTAGAGTTTGGGAGGCAAATGCGGCCATGACGATCATATCACCTCACTACTAAAAAAGAGAGAATTACAATGACTGCAGAGATTGACCATTTAACTTAAAGAATGTTCGGGTTATTCACTTTCGTTTGTTAGGTCTTTTACTCCGGGCTTCACAGCTTGGTACTTTGTGCTGATCTGATAACATAAATACAATCTCTCTATTATATTTGGTAGTATACGTCTTCTTTTGGCAGGTTTTCTCTACAGTTTCTTATCTTCGATTTCCAGTAGAGTAAATACAATCAAAACAGTATTTAACTTTTATATTTTAAAATATGTGAATCATGTAAAAGTGGATATTTAAAGGGGAATTGTGTGAATAAAATGAAAATAATGTAATTTTCACGGCCGTTTCTTTTTACATACCAGTTTTAATCATGCAACTATTAACCTAGGAAAATAACCTCGATAACTAATTCAAATAGAAAACTAAACCTGTAGTTTTCATTCAATAAAATCTTTCCAATCATCCGTAATCGGATCCACAACCAAGTTTGATGTGAAACGTTAGAAATGTTCGTAACGGTATGGTTAAAAATGAACCAGAGTTAGCTACAAAATAGGGTTAATTACGCTCCAAACTACATTCCATTAAATTATGTCAAATTGCTGTTGATTGATTTTTAGATCTTTCACTATCAAATTTCTTTGCAAATGATAAGTAGAGTTAGTTATGCAAAATTTTTAGTAGTGATCTTTTTGGCAAACCGAAGATTTTTTTCGCATTTCTCTAATGAGCGTAATAAGACGGAGAAATAAGCATGCTTTTATTTTCAAAACGTCATTATTCATCAGTTTGTTGCCTAAATAAATCTAAAAACGTTAATTTGTGACTATGATCAGATGCTCGGGCTGTGCATCAACCGAAATTTCTTTATAATGATTGAAATTTTATTTGAATCTGGGTACTTTTTTTTTAAACCTAGAGTAAATGAACAAATATTGTTCCATTAGCCACCTTTGGCATTTGAAAGTTTTTTTTTTTTTTTTTTTTTTTTTTTTTTTTTTTTTTTTACATTTAAAGTAATGTTTTTTTAGGGATAGTAAAATAAACCTAAAATTTGTCACTACGTTCAGCTGCTCAGGCTGTGCATCAACCAAAATTTTATAATGATTGAAATTTTAATTCAATTTGAGGTACTTTAAAAGAAAAACCTAGGCTAAATTAACAAATATTGTTCCATTGGCCACCTTTGGCATTTGAAAAACTATTTTTGTACATTCAAATTAATGCTTTTCAAATGATAGTAAAATAACTGCACATGAAAAATATATATTAGTAAATCTTCTTTTGTCCGTTTTCTCCATACTAAAAAAATATAAATTTACTAATCGCTAATTACGAAAAGTACAAATTTCGCGTAATCTTCTGAAATCGGATTTACCGTCCACGGCTCCTTTCAAATATAAACGAATCTTCCAACACTATACAGTAAATTCGCCAATTGTAAGGTGGCTGATTATGGGAGATTCATCCAATATCTTTTTATAACATTTCTAAGAGAAGGGAAGATATGGGGAAAAATGACGAATGGCATGGAATATCGAAAAGTGATTTTAGAAAGCAATTTTTATTGCAAAATGTATTTTTTCGTGATAGAAATACCGCATAATTGCTTTCATTTTCTTAAGAATAATATTTACTACCTAACTTTGCAAGCATTGAACGTTTGTATAAGGGAAATTGGCGATATGTTTTTTTATTAAAAAAATAGAATGGACAATATTAGCTAATCTGGCTCCGAGGTTATAAAAGTCACAAATTTGGGGAAAACAAACCGACATGCTTTCGCAGTAAAGTATGATGATAAATTTTTTAAATGTCTAAAATTAAATTATTTTACAGTATGTATTTGCGTGTGTCGGAGACATTTATGCTAAAATTAAAATATCTGACTCTATTTTTAAAATATTAATTGCTATTTATATATTGTACATTTGAATTTTAAAAAATATTGTAAACATCGCTTGAACCCAATTTACGCTTACATCTTTTTGGCTTAATATAAAATTGTTTGGCGACAAAAGTGAACTCAAAAATCACAAATAAACATATAACATGTAAATCATAAGTACCATCATTTTTCCAATTGCTTCTGCTAGTTTCGTCTGTAAGTCACATGATGGAAGAGTTAGAAATGAAAAAGAGTAAATCAAAAACAAAATTGTTACCACAAGGAAGGTCTCCTTAAAGAACATACTCTAATTATTTTGAAAAAAAAAATGCTTAATAAACTACTCATGTATGTAGTAAAACATCAGACAAATTTGGCGGCGGAATCTGAGTAAAAATCTGAAAAAAAAAGAAATTCGTTTGAGTATTTGGCACAAAAAAGACGAACGTCCCACGCTGTTTGGCTACCAACACATTTCCTTCCCAAATGCAAGATATTTATATGCATTTGGAAATTGCTTGTTAAATAGGTGTTTAAATGCCTAAAACTCAATGAATTTAAATCTAAACGAAAGATTAGTGTATTATTTTTATCTTTAAGCGTATATAATATATACAAATTGCGTGTTGCAGTAGTTATTTAATTTTGCATGGCTTCACCGGCTGGAAATGTTTTAAGGGTACTATTTGATTATTCATTCAACCAATTTCGCCAAATTATATAAATTACCAAACGCTTCGCCAAATTATATAAATTGCCAAACTGCTCGCCAAATTATACAAATTGACAAAATTTTTATTTTAAACAACGAAAGAATAAATAAATTTGTAAACATTAGTAAAATAACAAATAGATGTGAAATTAAAAATCACTTGATGACGCAACAAACACGTGTACCGTGTTTCATGTCAAGTGAATGTAAAATTTACGATCATCTATTATTGTCATTTATCTTATAGTTTGGCGATAGTTATTTTGTCGACGGGATAATCAAGTAGTACTGTTTTAAATTTGTTTTAAAAGTAGCTGGCTAATTAAAAATGCTACCATTAAGCATTTTATATTAAATACTTGTTTCCATGATAACAATAACGTTCATTTCTTGTTTCTGACACTAACAATATCGAAGTCAAATTGCCAATGTTCCGAATCGGACATTAATTTTGAATTTGGAAAAAAATTAATAAACTTAAATTTTGTTTTAAACCGTATAATTACGATAGTAAAATTTTAATACATATACACATATAAAGGTATATGACAAAACTGTAGTAATAAAATTGTGTAACATATTATTCAGAATCCGGGGTGGAAACTATTCTTATGTTACGAAATAAAACTGGATAACTTATCATAGATTAATAAGTTTAATAATTACAACATATTTACATGTTACTATTTACAAAATAACTCAGTTAATTTAAAATACGGCATAGCACAAATGCCTTGTCGGCAACCACTTTGCAAATATATTCTACTCTCTCGTCAAGTCTAATTTACTCAGCTTGTCAGTTCTTTTGAAGGAAAAGAAAAAAAAAGAAAAGGATAACAAATATGATGGAGTGCGTATTGTTCGAGCGTTACACTCTTCCCCTCACACTGCATTACTGGTCCCTCAGATGCAGTGTGCATTTCCTGGGTGGATTCCTTCGGGATGCTCTCTGGTGCCTAAAATCCTCTATGGCTCTCGTGTTTTGTGGTCCTTTCGTAAATATTTGCTGGCTGGGCGTCTGATGATTCCCGGGTCTGCCTCTAGGACGAATAAAACCTTTAGAAGATCCACCATCATCTTGCGTGTAAGGACACAAAGCTAATATATGATAATTTCCTAAGGGGAAAAAAGGGGTTTTCTTTAGTGGCAATGGTATAAGAAGTAGGAGATCTTTGTTTTCCATAGTACCCATTATCATGTCTGTAACTTCCAGACCTATAATCCAATTTGTAATTATCCTGATCATTAGTTCTAAGATCATTTTCATATATCTTTTCGAATTTGCTAGACGAATCTGCAGTTCGCCGTACACTACACCTGTGTGATGGTTGGGAATTTCTTTGCTCCTGATAGCTACCTGTACCTGATCGTCGGCCATCATAATTATAATTATTTCGAGCATGGTAGTTACCTCTATTTTTGTAGCTAGGAGAAAAATTTGGATTATACTTTACTTTTGAAGTAAGTGAAGCACTTTCTAGCGTTTCAGATGCATCATTATGTTCAACCATATCCGATGAACTAATCACCAAACCTTCACTTTCTGTCATATCTTGAGATATTAAAGAATCTTTAGTCTCAAAATTTTGAGGAATCTCTGATTCATCTTGGTAAGAATTCTTTGAACCAGGTTTCTCATAATTATTTTTATTGTAATTTCCATGGTTAAATGACTGTTTAACATATTTTTGACCATATCTATTATTGCTTCTGTTAACAATTGGTCTATTAAAATTTCTGTTCTTACCCCTATAATCGAAATTCCTACGGCAATCTTTTACATAGCCTTTTCTATCATGTGCAGGACTATCAATTTCATCAGATAAAATTATGCCCATCCGTGATCCTGTATCAATATAATGTTTAACTTTAGGTGTAGTCTCTTTTCCTAGTTGGAAGCTACTAGTAAATTTTTCAAGCAATTCATTCAGCAGTTCATTCAGCAGTTCATAACTTGTTGCTCTGAAGTGAGATGTCTACCTTCATCTTCTCTAAGAAAAACGGTGTTTAATTCAACGGATTTTATCGCTAATTCACTGGGCGGTCTATATGTATCTTCAGCGAATCTATATTTCCACCTACATCTATCAGCAAAGAACCATTCTTGATTTACTACATCCAAAACAATTTTTGCTTTACGTAAAAAATCGATTCCTAAAATTGTACGATTATTTCTGGCATTCGGCAGAGCATAAAGTGTTGTTTTAATGTCGCGACCTTCAATTTTAACATGAACTTCTGTTTTATAAACTTCGGTAGTGTTTTGTAGCCCATCCGCTAAGACTACGATCATTTGAGTTTTTTCAAACTTCACACCTTGGTCTTTTAATAAAGAATACAAAACTTCACCCGCAACGCAATGTGTTGCGCCAGTGTCAGCACAAGCTGTGCCAGAGAGACTATTTATGCTTATTTTTACCAATAATGTTGGTGAAGTTTGCATATTACATGTACGAAATTCTAGTGATTGAAAGTGCACCGATACATTTTTCGGAGAACAGGTTGGACACTTGGATTTAATAACTCCCTGGTTTCCACAACCATAGAAACTTAACATTGGTCGATTTAAATTTGAAGGGTAATTAATTTTATTTCTCTTGGACTCTTTTTGATTGCCAATTTTACCAAAATCATTTCTTTTAAAATCTAAAGGCGTTTTTTCAAAGCGATTAGAATTCCCGACCTCACTGATTTTATTTGATCTCTTTATTTCTACTTTGTGTGACCTCGAATTGTCATATAAATCTAACTTTTCAGCTAATTCAACAGGATCTGTTAAATTCTCCCATTGGTCTAAATAATGTTCTTTGCAATCAGGGGAAACCTTTTTCTTTAATTGGTCAGCAATAATTAATTCCGATAATTTTTCAAAGGAATTTATATTTAATTTGGATAGCCATCCCTCAAAATAGCTTCTAATTTCAAAATAATATTCTTTCCAGCTAATATCGGTTCGCTTTGGATGTCGACTAAACAAAACTCTAAACCTTTCTGCAGTTAACGTGAACCTCTGCAACAATATATCTTTAATATAAGAATAATCTTCAAATTTTCCTTCCGGCTCACGCGCTATTAATTTACCGATTTCATTTGGAAGGACTCCAATTAAATACGTAATCCACAGTTCTTTAGAAACCTTTAAAAGTTTCATTTGCCTCTCAAAAGTTATTAAAAATAAATTCATATCATCCTTTTCAGGATTGAAATCGGGTAAAACCTTTTTCAAGTCAACGCGTATTGAAGAAGTTTCTAGAGGGTTGCTTGTATTTGCAACAACATCTCTTGTTCCTGCTTCTAACCTGAGCTTCTGTAGCTCAAATTCTCTTTCTTCGGCTAAACGTTTCTCTTCCTCAAGAGTCTTTCTTTCTTCTACGATATTTTCATAAATTCCCTGTACAAAATCTATGTTATCTTTAAATGCCTCACTATTTACAATTTTATCACGTAATTCGAGGACTTTATCATCGCTACTTACTTCTACTTTTAATTCTGAAGCTAATGTGATTAAATCAATTTTCTTACCCTTTGAAAGAAACGCCATCATTTGAACTAAATATGTTTTAGCTAACTTCAAACTTAATTCGTGTTACGAATAACTCTTAGCAAAATACGTAATTTTTAACATATATAGAACATAAATAACATACAATATCTTTCAAAACTCAATATAATGACACCAACTATTTGCCCTTTTTTTTTTCTTACACAATAATATCAATCATATAATAATTAAATAATGCCAAGCACTCATTTACAATAATAACTTCATAATAAATAGCTCAGTGCAACTATACAGGGTGATTCATAAAAGATGGGCAGAACTTTAAGGGGTACACTTAAAGACAAATAATATTAAATAGGAGACTAAGGGTCCCAGACGTATTCCCAAGGAGATAGGGGGCATTAAAGTTTAAGGTCCGAAATTTCAAATGATTATAAAACATGGAAAAATTGGTCGATTCGTTTGCGGTTTTTGCAAAAAATTTTCTTTATGCCAGTATTTTCTTGAAATAAAATTTTAAAGTTCAATTTCAAAAAATGCCGATAGGGGGCGCTTTAGACTTTGGAGTAACAAACAACTATTTTTTAACGTTATTTTTTGTATTTCTTTAAATGATTTCGAAAGCTTAGACTTAAACTTAAATTTTGATCTAAAAATCTGAGTCTTAACGAGTAGTTAAGTAGCATAAACTGAAATTTGAAATTTGAAACCCTTCTCCCCCCAGAACAAAAATCAGTTATTCCCGATCTTTGTGTCGTAGATTAGGCTCTAACTACTGCCGCGTTTTGCTAAAATTATTCTTTATGTCAGTATTTTCTTGAAAATAAATTTTAAAGAAAATTTTCAAAAAATTCCGATAGAGGGCGCTTTAGACTTTGGAGTAACGAACAACTATTTTATACCGTTATTTTTTGTGTCTCATTAAATGCTTTCTAAAGCTTAGACTTAAACTTAAATTTTCAGCTCAAAATCTGAATCGCTGAGCGTGGTTCAGTAGCGAGGGGAGGGGGGTTCAAATTTCAACTTCTGAACATAGTTCAGTTTGCACTACTTAACCGTGCCCAACGATTCTGTGCTGTGATACGAGGCAAAAATACAACTTTCGTCAAGGACTGCATAGTCGGAATTCACTCATAAAGGCACTGGCACAGTTGGAAACGTCGCTCATGCAAACGTTAAAGCTCCATTCCTGACGCTAGTCACCGGGTGAAGAAGGAAACAGAAAGTATGCAAATGTCAAATGGGGAAGAAGAAGAACACGTATGCAAAATTTCGACATGATTCAGGCATAAAAACCACTGAACGGTGAGTCAAGTGTAAGTCGCTGTAGTAATGAATCGGAAGATGGTGCCCTTCACGAATAAGGAAAAGGCTGAGATGCATTTAATTTACGGAGCGGCAGATGGAAATGGTGCAGAGGCACGACGAATGTACGGAGAGCGATTTCCCAACAGGCGGTTGCCTAACCGCAAAACTTTCGAGCGCTTGCACAGACAGTTGTGTGAGACGGGATCATTTCTCGCTTCCCGGTCGAATGCAGGTCGTGCAAAAAAGGACTAATCAGTAGTTGTTGCAGAAGCCATTCTGGATGTAGTAGCGGCGCAGCCAAGTACAAGTACACGAACAGTGGCTAGGCAGGTGGATACCTCACAGTCCATGACTTGGAGGGTACTGAAGGATGAACATTTGCTCCGGTTTCATGTGCAACGAATCCAGAAACTGTCGCCAGGGGATTATCCAAATCGTATTGAATTCGCCCGCTGGTTTCTGCAGCAGAACGCGCTAAATCCACATTTTGGACGAACTGTGCTTTTCACCGATGAATGTACCTTCACACGTGAAGGTACATTTAACACACACAATGCACATGTATGGGCGGATGTCAATCCACATGCTACGTATCCACATGCTCATCAGAGACGCTTTTCCATCAATGTTTGGGCAGGAATCCTCGGAGACCACCTAATCGGACCGCACCTTCTTCCTGAACGCCTCAACGGTAAAACATACCTCACATTTCTGCAACATGTGCTGCCAGACCTGTTAAACGTTGTTCCTCCACGCATCCGGCGGGTCATGTGGTTCCAGCACGATGGAGCGACAACCCATTACGTACGAGACGTCCGCAACTATCTGGACATCACATTTCCGAACAGATGGATTGGTCGAGGTGGTCCTGTTGCTTGGCCTGCTCGCTCGCCAGATCTTTCACCCCTCGATTTCTTTTTTTGGGGACGATTGAAGGCTCTTATGTATGAGACACCCATTGAATCCCCCGAGGAACTGGTCGCCAGACTTTCCGCCGCTGTAGGGGAAGTGCTCGAAAAGCCTGATGTTTTCGCGAATGTTCGCCGTTCCATTCTTCGCCGTTGTTCTGCGTGCATAACCTCTGGTGGTCACAATTTTGAACATTTATTGTAATTACATGTTAATAAATATGCTTTGGTAACATAATCCTAATTTGTGTCTTTTTACCTCGTATCACAGCACACAATGTGTGGACATGGTAAACTGAACTGTGCTCAGGAGTAGAAATTTCAAACCCCTCTCCCCAGAAACTTAACCACGTCTAACGATTCAGATTTTGGGCTGAAAATTTAAGTCTAAGCTTTAGAAAGCATTTAATGAGACACAAAAAATAACGGTATAAAATAGTTGTTCGTTACTCCAAAGTCTAAAGCGCCCTCTATCGGAATTTTTTGAAAATTTTCTTTAAAATTTATTTTCAAGAAAATACTGACATAAAGAATAATTTTAGCAAAACGCGGCAGTTGTTAGAGCCTAATCTACGACACAAAGATCGGGAATAACTGATTTTTGTTCTGGGGGGAGAAGGGTTTCAAATTTCAAATTTCAGTTTACGCTACTTAACTACTCGTTAGGACTCAGATTTTTAGATCAAAATTTAAGTTTAAGTCTAAGCTTTCGAAATCATTTAAAGAAATACAAAAAATAACGTTAAGAAATAGTTGTTTGTTACTCCAAAGTCTAAAGCGCCCCCTATCGGCATTTTTTGAAATTGAAATTTAAAATTCTATTTCAAGAAAATACTGGCATAAAGAAAATTTTTTGCAAAAACCGCAAACGAATCGACCAATTTTTCCATGTTTTATAATCATTTGAAATTTCGGACCCTAAACTTTAATGCCCCCTATCTCCTTGGGAATACGTCTGGGACCCTTAGTCTCCTATTTAATATTATTTGTCTTTAAGTGTACTATAACCCCTTAAAGTTCTGCCCATCTTTTATGAATCACCCTGTATAAATGTATAAAATAAAGCAAACGATTTTTATTTTTCAATAATAATTATTAGAATTATTTCTCTTATGAATATCTTCATTTAATTCAGATACTAAAATACTTGAAGCTGCAGACGACTTTTCGTATTTCAATTCTAAGGAAAATATTCAGGCTGAATAGAATAATTCCAAAATATTTCGATTCTGGACGAATCAAATACAATTTTCAAAAATCCACAGATTCCGGATGAATCAAAAGTACTTTTGTATAAATTTTTGTACTTTAGTATCTAAATTTTCTTATTAAAGCAGTTTAACACAATTTAAAATAATACTCATCTTCATATCTTGCTTCTGTTCGTGCCCCACGTTGGGCGCCACTCCTGAAACATATTATTCAGAATCCAGGGTGGAAACTATCTTATGTTACGAAATAAAACTTGATAACTTATCATCGATTAATAAGTTTTAATATTTACATCCTATTTACATGTTACTATTTACAAAATAACTCAGTTAATTTAAAATACAGCATAGCACAAATGCCTTGTCGGCAACCACTTTGTAAACATTCTTCTCTCTCGTAAAGTCTAATTTACTCAGCTTGTCAGTTCTTTTGAAAGAAAAGAAAAAAAAAGAAAAGGAGAACAAATATGATGGAGTGCGTATTGTTTGAGCGTTACAATTGTATTTAATACGTTAAACTTAATCTAACTATCTTCGTATGAAGAGTAGGAAAAGGTTTTACTTAAAAATTAATTATCATAAAAAAAGTATCATTCAAAATTTTATTGTGCCGCCAACCAGCATTAAAGCCAAAAAAATTAAATTTTCATTATTTTTTTACAAACGCTAAATCGAGATTCTGCGGATTTTTTTTTATAAACATGTTATATGTCACGAGAATAATATTCTATATATTACTCATGAGAAGAATATTATATAATTTTTTTCAAATATTTCTGAGCATTCACTTATTGAAACTTCCTTGATATCATCCTGTCAATTTTTCAGATGCATGTTTCTTAACCTGACGCAAAAGATAAAGAGCCAAATCTTATTTCAATTGCAATATTTTAACTCAGTAATTTTTTAAACATTACGAACATTCCCTTTCATGTTTAAATTAAATATTTTCGTTTTTTAATATTATCACTCATTAAAACGAATGTTTTTCTTCTTTTTTTCTTCCTACCTTTTTTTTAATTAAAATTAGTGTCAGTTTTTTCTTTTATGTTTCGAGGTGTAATAGCAGTTTCGATTTTTTTATCAACCATAAATTTCGCCAAGAAATAAAATGTTAAACCTTATCGTCCAGAATAATAGAACTTTCCGTCATACTTCTATAACCAATATAGGTATAATAATGTGTTATAGCTTAAAACCTTTCCTGAGACGATACCTATCTAAAGGTATACGTTTCATAAAAATCCATGCAGTAGAACTCGAAATCTAGGCGTTCGGAACGAAATTTCCGTTTGGATTTTATATATATAATAGATTAGCTATATGCTCCTTTTTTCTGTACTTAAATTTCGCGCTAGTTATACAAATACAGCAATTCTTTGATACCGCAGCTCTGATTAATTTACGCCTTTTAGCAATAAAAATTAATTCAGTAATCCCATAAAATTCGCGATGGTTGGGTTCATAGAAAACACCGCTAATGTCAAAATCGCGAATGTTGAGACTTTCTTCCCGTGCATAAACGTCGGTTAGGTTATTATTAGCTTATTAGTTAGATATTTTTTAATAGACAAAAAGCAGATGAAATGTAAAAATATATTTATCAAACATTAAAAGTACATTCTGTAAATAATTTTGAATAATTATAAAAATATTGTGCAAAGTTTTTTAATTGGTAATTGATGGCTTAAAAGAATTATTGATATACGATTGTTTGGAGGAACGGATCTTTTGTTTATGCATTTTAGTAAATTGAAAAAAGGTGGTCTTGATTTATCTTTTAACTTTAAAGAATAGTTAAGGATCGCATTCTATTGCTTTATTAAAAAGTTGTTGATGAAGTTTTAAAATTTCCAATATGATTTTTGCAGAAAAATTGTCACCTGCAATACAATTTCGAATTTTAGGAAATTTGGGATTTTTTTTTTTTTTAATAATCAAGTCATGTTTCGGGTTTCTCGAAATTACTGATCTATGTTATACTTCAATATAAGGGTTGAAGTTTTCGGAATTGAGGTTATACAGTACGAAAAACTGCACAGTGTCAAAGAGCTCATGGAATTGGTAATAAAAAGCGAGTTCACTTTGTAAAAAAAGTTTTCTTATAAAACAAAATTCGCGAATGGCCATGTTGAGTAATGTTGAAATGTTCTTCATTTTTTATTTCGCGAATAATCAAAACTCGTGAAAGTTAAGGGATTACTGTATATTATTACAAGATGTTAATTTGATATATAAACTGTTTATATAAAATAGTAATGTCTTTATATTGCCTATTTTATCTTTTCGGATATATTTGTCAAAATATATGTGAAATTTAAATGTATAAAAACTTTTAACATTAACGACATAGTGAAAATTTTGTTTTTTATTTTCTCAAAACTTTTGAACAGTTTAATAATTAAAAAATAAAAATAGCAAATAAAGCCTTTGTGCAACAATATTGAAAAGCTGAAAAAACAACGTTTAAAAACGAACAAATAATACATGTAAAGCAGCAAATAGCTGTTTCGAATCTACTAGCGAGATTCTTCTTCAGTGCAAGATAAGGAAAAAGGAACAGCGTGCTAGAAAAAGCAAGACTGAGCAAAATGGTAGACAGAGACGCGCTGGCCTATATACCCTATGCGGGTAGCGGAGGCGCCACAAACAGCCAATGAGACAGAAGCAGTGGAAACGACTGAGTGGACAAG
Organism: Maratus speciosus; assembly: GCA_963932465.1. Taxonomy (NCBI): domain Eukaryota; kingdom Metazoa; phylum Arthropoda; class Arachnida; order Araneae; family Salticidae; genus Maratus; species Maratus speciosus. The sequence continues at coordinate 371,347,925 of OZ010788.1, read as the reverse complement.
TAGCGACATCTACCGGAGAAGGAGGGAAAAAGAAACCATATTAATTTTCCACTTTTTCGTTACTTTGTCCCTACTTCTCCGGCAGATGTCGCTCTTGTCCACCCAGTCGTTTCCACTGCTTCTCTCTCATTGGTTGTTTGTGGCGCCACCGCTATCCGCATAGGGTATATAAGCCAGCGCGTCTCTGTCTATCATTTTGCTCAGCCTTGTTTTTTCTAGCACGCTGTTCCTTTTTGCTTATCTTTCACTGAAAAAGAATCTCGGTAAACAGCTGTTTGCTGCTTTACATGTAATATTTGTGCATTTTTAAACGTTGTTTTTTCAGCTTTTTAATAGTTTAATAATTGTTTCAAAACTACAATTTAATATTTTGTTAAATTAATTTATGATGTTGAATTTTAATGATAACTAAGTTTCACCAGAAGAAATTAATTTTACTTACAAATATTAATCTCGTTAAAATATTTATGCGTCTCGAAAATAGATTTCATATAATGCACCCCGAGAAAAATCCTATATTTTAGGATAGACTAGGGACGGTTGACCCACTTTTTACAAAGAGATTTTTAATCTTTTAATTATTACACGTAGAATAATTTTTATATATCATTTTATTCGTTATACAATCAGTTATCAAAATAACATTGCTACATAAGTGTAATATATAGAAAATTTGCAAAAAATGTTGATTTTAATCATGAGATAATAATTGGTCAAGACTCCCACATATGGGAGGGTTGACCTAATATAAGGGAGGCCTGACCCGCTTTATTTTATACTGAAATATTTTTGAAGGAAAATAAAATTGGTTTAAGCAAAGCAAAATAATATTATGCAACATGTTTTAATTATTATAAAAAAGTATTTTTGAAAATATGATGCTTTTGCAAACTTGTTTAGATGCAATCGCAAATAAGAGGATAAAAAAAAAATAAAACAGGATTTTCTCTGAGCAGGTATAATTTTACAGCAGGGAAAATGAAATTTTAACATTTAAGACAGTAATCTTTTAGAGTAAATCATAAGGTTCCATGTGTTATTATGTCCGGATTTAGGAGCCATTGTCCGCTTTTTTTTGTATCCTTGTCCTACTTTTCGTGACACTCGACTTGACAAATTTAGTTGTCACATAGTTTGGCTTCATCTCACCATATTCATCCTGGAAAGATTTGTCTACATACCTTCCTAAAGTTTTTTCTATCAGTGCTATATTCTTTTGTAGACGCATGAGCACATAACTTATCATTAACATATTTTAACCCTTTCCGGGTTAATTAGTACTTTCAATGCTAAAATGCTAAAATAAATGACTGGTACCGGAATTTACGAACACATATATTTGCAAATGAAACAGGCTTATTTCCGATACATATTAAATGAAAAATATTTTAGCAAAATTCTTGTGTCATTGTGGCGTTTGGGAATTAAAATTAAGTGGTTTCATAAACATGCCACTCTACATGAATGGGTTAAGAGTGCTGTTTCATACTTTCTGTACATTTCTAGTCTTTTCCACTGTTTCTATTTACCTGTTGTAAGTACTAAATAGAAAATAGTTCCTATCAAGTTCCCCATTTATATTTTATTAATATTTTTCTTGCAATGGATACTATAGCAATTTTTCAGATCTTTCTTTAGTCAGTTTTAAAGATTTTCTTTTCCATCACCTCATTTTATTATAGCTTTACAGAATACATTTACATTCTTTTTTATAAATAAACATTAACTTTTCATTATGCACAGTGTATAATAAAATGATTTCTAAAATCACTTAATTAAGGGAGCCTTGAGCATCTAGTCAACCCTCCCTCAGATTGACTGGGTCAAGAATCCCCACATAGCCCTTTTCTAAAGAATAACGCATTGTTAAGTTAAATCTAACTTACCGTACAATCTTTATGCCTGCAACGAAAGCTCGATATTTCTGCATTACTTAAAACATACTTACTTAAATTTCTATGATATATTTTATCTGATGAAAGCTTACAAAATATTTTTGAAAAACACAACTTTTACCTTGTAAACGCCTCTCAATTAATTTTTTTCACACCTATTTCGATTATCTGTATGGAACAATGACTGTTGTTTGAGCACTCCAGTAGCTTTGGTTGACACCTTTTGATAAAACTCTGAAATCCTTATGAATATGAAAACTGATGTGTGGGTTAAGCCTCCCCAATGGTCAACCCTCCCTAGTCTCCCCTCTATCTGAAATACATATTTTATGCTTGTAAAATTGTTTCACTTTTGGTCTTTCTCTTTTTTTTCATAAATTGAAACAGTACAATATTCTTGTCAGTATTACCATTCAACATTATTTGGCATACCATTATTCAGTGTTCTCGTTAACATTATCCAAAGGAACTAACAAATGGGACGTTGAAAAACATTGCAGAATGATGAAACACACAATTGGATTTAACTCAAATAAAATCATCTCTAAACACACTATTATATTTGAAAATTTATTTTCTTAAAGCATTCTATAACCAGAAAAATCGTAAAAATATTGTTAAATTTGACTTCAGTATTCCCAGACTATCAGGTTCTTGAAAATATTACATAAAATCACCTTTTTCGTAATTTGTAATACCATTTTCTCACTTTACAAATTCCATTCACTATAATTTTGTTGTATTGCATCGTTTGTTCTATTTAATTTTCTATAATTCTATTCTTCAATAAACCTATACATCGAATCCGTTCTCTTCCATATATGGGAGCAAAATTCTTCCATTCTTTCCTTTAATGACGAATTAATGAATGCTATCAAACTTAATCTCTTATAAGTTAAAATGTTAAGGTGCTAAACATATTTTTTCTCTTCCTATATATAAGCGATGAATTACCGTGTTTTATTGTATACAGTTAAATAGATCGAATTATGCAATGCGATTCTCTTCAACTAGTGAAATTAGAATAAATGAAATAAAAATTCATATTTATATTTGTAAAAACACATGTTCATAAATTCCATTGTTATAATAAACATTATGTGTTGTTCTTGATTAATATTAATTCAAGATTCCCGATAGCGTATCGATCGTATTGGTATTATTCTAATATTAAATGCAGATCTCGAATGCTTCTTGTTTCAGCATTTAATTACATTTCTAATAAAAGCAGGGACTAACTCGGTTGACTAAAGAGAGCTTGTAAATGAAAAGAGCTTATGGGAAATATTTTTAATTAATCGTGTTCATCTGAAAGATTAATTTCCCTTATGAGGTGTATAAGAAAATTGCCATGTCAAAATATTTATGGTTAAAGAAAACTTACTGTCATGAATGTAGAACAGAATATCTAAAAAGATTGCATGGTTATTTAAGAACTGTAGACGGTTTAATCTTGACATTTTTAAATTGAAGAGGGAAATAATATTTTGAATCGTAGCATAATACAGTCATGAATTCAAAAAGATAATTTATGTATTCCTAACACACAGATACAAATATATACAGATAACGCATTTTCTGCCGACTAAAAATAAATATGTATAGCGTTAGTTTATATAAAGCAATTTTTATGCCACTTAAATTTATATTTTTCTTCAAATTGATCATTTTGCATTAAATAAAATTAATTACTGCAACTAGCAAATTTACTATAATGTTATTAACTATATACTTACGAATAGTGTCTTGCATATTAACATTCTGTACATTTTTTATCCTGTATTTATTATAATTTTATAAATTAATTTAGAAAATTTTATTTCATGAAAAAATACAATTCGAAAAATGTTGTAATTTAATTATTCGGAAACACTTTTCATGTTTTTTATCTTTTGTTTTTTATTATTGTCCTAGTTTGTGTGGGTGTCTGGTCTATTTTCAAAATTTTAAAGATAACCAGTTCTATAAAAATACTATATTTTCGCGAAATGTATACCAACATTTCTATTTTAAAATTAATTAAAAATTTATCCATTCCTTTCTATTATTTATATTTTAATGTAGATCAATTTTTTCATCTGTAATACGTGGGAGAAGATATACATTGAAATAAAGTGTAAAAATTAATAGGTTTCACTGGCCATCAAGAAGTTAAGAAACATTTTGATTGATTATAAAAACGAAAATTATTATATTTTATAATGTTGCATTACTTATAGAAAGTATTCCTTTGTATTGTGGCACATACCTTTATTTGGTTACTACTTAGAGACACTAAAATACTATGTGCAATCATAAATGTTTTTATCTATCCATATTGCTAAATTTATGTTTTCTTGACACAATTATGCCATGACAATGACAAAAAAATATTGGTAATAAAGTTTAGCCTATTTAATTTCAAATACCTGAAAATTAAAAATTTTATAAATGAAAGAAGCACCAAATGCAGTGCTGTATATAAAAGCATACATATATATGCCGAAGATGAGCCGTCGTAGTTTCTTTGAAATATTATTTTAGTTTCTGCTGTATGCGGTCAAAGAAGGTCTTTTAAACCGTTCAAGTACATGAAACAGGCACATTCGTGTAATTTTTGATATTGTGCCACATCATACGCTTTTTCACTTACACTCACGTGTCGAACAACGGCTGTAAAATTTTAAACAGTTTTACGTAAAGGTAAAAAGCAGTTTTTTAAGACACTTGTATCGTACTTTGTAAATGTTATCTTATACAATTCGATGTTTACAAAAATCAAAACAAAAACGATTCAGATATAAAGTACGGTATTAATCTGGAGAACAGGATCAGAATAAGTTCTTTTTTCTTGTGTGTGGTGATAGGAGATTATAAGGCTTATTATTATTATTATTATTATTATTATTATTATTATTATTATTATTATTTTGAAAATAAAGATTTTCTGATACTACATAACTGGATACAGATTCATTTATTTTTATAAGTAATATAAAAAGTGATTTTCAATAAAATCATATTATGGATGAAAATGTTTATGAACATAATAAACTTTTGTTTCAATTGCTTTAGTAATACAAATTTCAAGTACAAGTTATACAATTATAAACACTTTTTAGTATTATTCTTACAATATACGAAAAAATTATGCCTATATATTAATTATAATGTTGCAACTACGGGCATGTACTACTTCTAACTGTTTTCAAAATTTTCAAAAATATTGGTAAATAATACAGTATATTATACATTTTACCATTAAACCCTAAAAGGAAAAACATATTTGCAACGGATGATGTGTTTAATATAATAGAAGAAGAAATAAGCTGTTATAATTAACATCCAAAATCTTCATGTAATATAATGAAGGAAAATATGTCTTTTATTAAGATAATGAAGTTTCACACGAATAATTACAGACAAAGACTCTTTTTTTTTCTCCATTACATGTTTGCAGTTAAAATCTGCATTACATATTTATTCTTCTACTTGTTTTACATTAATTTAAGTAACTTATTTCTAAAATACTTCTATACATTTTGTTTTCGATTAGATTTTTGCTTTATACGTCATTATTTTTCAGTAATGTACGTAGATTTATATCTATCATGTTTTATGTAAAGATATTGGTTATTTTTATGTTTGTAGAGAGGTATAATTTTTAGAACAATTTGTAATCTAGTTTTTCTGATTTATTTTGAAAGTTTTTTTTTTTTTTTTTTTTTTTTTTTTTTCCATTAAACAACGAATTTTTTTCAAGAAATTTTGCACTTGTAACATCCGAAATGACGTGTTGAATGGTAATGCAGAATGTAAGTATTAGGGTTCGTGAACAACAAATAATGTAGTATTTTAAAACTTGCACAACACGGTCTCAGGAGATTTATTTTTTTTTTTTTAAACCTACGATCGAGGGGCAGAAATCGAAAATACAGGAGCAATAGATAAGCATTTTTGTTAAGCGTTTTTTAAGCATTTTCATATATTATTCATTATTGTGTCGAAGGATTTATTTATTCTGAAATGATACGTAAATTTCTGCAAAGCCACAAAAAACATGGAATAGTTGATACATGTCGAATTGATAAACGTCGCACGGTGGGTAATTTGCCGATTCTAGTTGGCCATAATTATTTTTGGCGTCAATATAGTCGCATCGCCATGAAATTAAAAACGGTTATTGATATTCGCTATTGGATGTTAGGTATTGCAAACTGTAACGTATAGCAGTCATAATTTCGCTACAGGGACATTCAAAAGTATTTCATTACATTACGGCATATGGGGAAAAATCGTTTGCGGTGGTTTTTAATGATGTTTCATAATTTCAAACACTTTAAAAATTTTATACATACCTATGAAGTTCACTACAAGATGATTGATATATATTATGGTATGGATAGCATTTATTGACTATTTACAAGAACAGTAAAAAGAATTAGGTTACATTACGATCTATGGAGAAAAATTGTTTGTGGTGTATTTTGTCCATGTTACACTATTTAAAAAATACTTAAATTGATATATATCTCCGAGGTGGTGTATAAAACGCTCACTATCGAATATGAAGTGACATCCATCATTCATATACAGGGGTACACAAAGTAAATCAGTTATATTTTTCTCGGTATGAACAATAATTGATGGAAGCGCGTTTTCAATTGTGGAACACTTTTTCAAATTATAAAAATTGCATACTATGTACAATAAATTGCACATAATGCAATTATTGCAGCGTCAATAAATTTTATAAATCATATACAGGACTGCAGAAAACATCTGAAGTACATTTTAATTTATTAACGGAAATTGCTGACAATGAAGTTTTAACTGTGCTATGCGTTTACTAACTGGTCTAAATTTTACAATATTGTGAATTATATGATAAATTTATAGTTCATATACAGGGATGTACAAAATTTTCAGCTATTTTTTCGACTGTGGTTGAAATTATGTTTTCAAACGTGTTATATGTTTTATTTAATTTACTGAATTATTACGTAGACATCGTTTTTTTTACATTATTAAGCTATGAAGTTTTATTATAGTAATCCGAATGCTTTTAAAAATGTTTCATAATCTGATTGACACATGATTTTATGTTCTTCTTGATAATTTTAATGATATTTTCTTAACGGTATTGAAGCTAAAGTGATAAAACTGTTTTTTGTTATTATAACAAATCCTAAAATTTCTTTTTCTAAAATTTAAGATACGGAGCAAACGTTTTACAGCTTTAATGAAAATTGTTGTGGTGTATATTCTGTTGTATATTTACATTTATCTCTGCACAGATGAACCTTATATAAAGGATGGGAATCATAAGATATCATGAGAAAATGCCTGCATTATGTTTAGCCTTGTATCAAATCTGAATTTGGAGAATTTGTCTGGATCAATTTTGTAAACACTCGAAATTTGCAACCAAGTAATATATTTTCAATCATTTTGTCCTAAGATATCTACGTACAACTGGCAATTTTAGTCCAAATTTGGTCAGAAATTTAAACATTTCGCTCTTGCAAATCTTCATGTGGTCTTCATTGTAGTTTTCCTCTATAAGCAAAACATTTTCAACCAAATGCACATTTTCGTTAAATTTTATATCTTGTTGCCGTTGCATAATGGTGCAAAAGTTTATTTATGTGACTAACTTAAATTCCGCTGTCTATGATAAAAAGAAAATGGTATTTAAACTAAAATTGAAAAAGAAATGTATTTAGACTTAATAAGCTAAAAACAATTCTAAAAACTGGTAGGACACTTAAAGGCAGACAATTTAAATAGGAACGAAAAGGTGATAATTTAAAGTATTTAATCATATCAAAAATTGAGCTTTACAGAGTTTTTTGCGATGTTAAATATGAACAGTTATATATAACACCTGATATGTACAAACTTTATGCACATAAATCCGGTAAAATAAAGTCCATTTATTTTTGGAAGTTTCCATAATCGAACAGTATATTTTATTCCGCTTCAAGTAACGGATTAAAGAACTATACTCAAATTGGTGATTCATTCACAACTAAGAAGCACCAAATTTTCGGTAGTCTATGGACCATACAATTATATATATATATATCAAAACCAATAGCATGGTACAATGCCCTAACTATTGAGCTATAACTGCCAAAAAATAAATTATGCTAGGATAAACTGTTAAAAATCGACTTTTGGCCAGCTACAATCGGTAAATCAATCACCCAACGTGTGTCCGTACAAGATCTGTCTCAAATTCAACTTCGTTAAAATTTTATTCTATGCATTCAGAGAAATAATGATACTTCTTTTCATTATATTTAATTAAAATAATAAAGTACTTAGTCTATATGTATAATCGATTACAACACTTTTACCTTTTTTGTGAGCGAGAATTGCACAAAAGCGTAACGTTTCGAAATCAACATAAAAATTACTTAATAATAACGATTCAATTATTTATACAAAGGTAATTCAAATAAAACAAGTATTTGAAAAATAACCACCATGATATATATAATCTCAAACAGAAAAACAGAAGCTGAGGAGGGTTCTGTGTATCAGATGTGTGTCAGGTAAATTGAATGATGAAATCAGTTCAGATTGACAGTTAAATGACGTTTTGGTTGATTCTGTCATGGATCTGTTGGCATGAAGTTCCGGAGCTGCTGGCGTTGTTAATTACACACATGCATGTTTTTTAAATATTATCTTTCGCTCACTCAATGTTGTGAATTCTGCGTTTTCACGAAAATCTGCAACTTTTAATACTTACTGTGAATATACTGTTCAATATTTCTTCTCCCTAAAGTTTGTTAAAATCTTGTCTTGTATTTGCAGATATCTGCATTAAAAAAAAAATCATTCCACTTACCTAACATTGTGATTCTTTTCTCTTGCCTTTGTGATCAAGTATCAATTCTGTTTTTAGAATAACTATATTGTGTTGAAAATGGAGTCATTTCAATAAATTTCTTTTCCCACATTGACGATATTTCTAAAAGAAAGTACCATGAAAACACAAAATCAAACAAATTATTATCACAAGATTTTTTATTCGAACAATAATACTTTTTCCTTGCAAACAGCCCAGGATCTTTGGAAGGAACTTGAGTTCTGAATTAGCTACTTCATATACATCTACAATCAATTATAATTGAACGTTAATTTTTTACATTAACTTTAATTAATATTACTTTGAAATTTTTGAATGAATAATCATTAAAATCTTTTTAAACTCTTTAACATTTTAGTTTCATACCTAGGTATTTATCTTCTATATAATAAGATAAAACAACAGCAGCCGCTTATATCAACCCTCAAGCGAATCCGCTGTGTATTAAATGATGCAAAATTCTTGAACCAAAATGCAGATTACAAATACGAGTTTTCTTTGATGCCATCTCAACCTGGATGGTGCAATATGCTTATATAAAGACTATTAAGTTTTTAATTGTCTTAGAGATTTTTTTAAGCTGGATATATATATATTGGTATCGTTACGCACTTACAGTTAAATATAACTCTTAGCTAAAACAGTGCAAGTCCGATTGCATGCTCCCTGGAAACTCTGCCGTCTTTCTGTTGTAACCATAAAGAACAACATCAAATCAAAATGTGCAATATCTATTTTAGGAATAAAAGATAAAGTCGAAATGAATCACAATTATTAAAAACACAAATTCTTGAACAGAAGATTGTTGAAGAAAAGGAGATAATATTTGACTTTAGCAAATAGTGATGTTAAAATGATATCACATAATCGTTTAAAAGTGCATTTTGTTACAGGTATTTATGAAAATGTTATGTTATGTTAGCTTTGCAATACTCTGAGAGATTGAGGAGAAACTTCTCTTTTATAACTGCCAAATGAACTATAAGGATCGGTTTGAATGATTATTGTTTCATATAAATGTAATCGCGAATAAATCTACTGCATTGCGATTTCAATGCCTTTTCATCTCATAGAAGATCATTCAGCAGAGTATCGATTAGAAAGAAACTGAGATAATACCTTAGTTATCATAGCACAAACACTTGTCAGAATTTTGTGCTAGCAATCAATAATATAACAGTATGAATGATTTAGGAATGTTGATTTCAATAGTGAAAAGTTGAACTTTTGAAATATTGTTTTCAAAGTCTAATGAGATTAAAGGTAGTCTTGTACGGTAACAGTTCTACATGTAAAAAAAATCTATGTAAAAAAAATCGTTATTTTTAATTCATGATATTACAGATTAGTTTATTTTCTGTAAGCAAAACTTATTATTTATGTTGCTAAATATTTATTGCTTGAACTATTTATTTTTATTTTCAGGTTTTTAAACAGAAACTATTAAATATAATTGCATTTTTCATACATGCATTGTCATTGTAATTTTTGTGAACGTAAATTCTAAAGTGCAAGTAAGAGATGTCACATTTTGCATCATATGAATAAATAATCAAATTTTTAAAATTTATCATATTAAAAAAATAAGTATAACCCGTATTTAGAAAACATAATAATTCAATCGAAAAATACATTTGTTTATTTTTATTTTCTCAATAACAGTGAGAACAATAATTTTTAAGACCTTTTTAAGAAAGGGAATGGATATGAATAACAGAAAAGTTTTGAAAAATAAATGTAAAATTTTATGAAATTCCTTCTTTTAAAGGGTAAATAACTTTGATTTGTAACTGAATACGTTAATATAAATAAGAAATTTACTTTGTATCCATGATTAAAATGTGATGCATAGAATAAAATTGTCTCGCTGTTTAAATTTATTCTCGAAAGACCAATTAGAGATTAAACAAACAAACAGAAGGTAGTCACCAACAGAAATCAGACTTTAAAACTTTAAAGAAATTAGTAAACGACAGATAAATATTTGGGTCTCAAAAGATTCTTTTACGTGCCAATTTTTCTCTGTTGAATAGAGAGTGCATTTAAAAAATAAATTTACGGTAAATAGATGGTATCTATTTTACTAAACTAGCATTTATTTAAAATTAAAGTTTTAAAACTTCTCTAAGCAAAGATTAGGTAGAGAAAATTGCACAGATTCCCTCGTAATAAATAATATAAATGTAACGGTTCAAAAAAAATATTGTATTTAAATATCATATTTGTAAAACGTAATGTATTTTTTTTATAATTATCTCAATAAAAATTATATCCATGAATGTACTTTAAAATGTTCAAATCATTTTTTAACCGAAAGAAAAGATGAATCCTTAAACAAAAACAAACAAAAAAAAAAAAAAACCTATGTTGATGAATCACAAAATAATAAATACTTATACCTTCTTTGAGGCAACAGGTTTTTAAGTTCAAAAACGAAGAATCCTAAAAGAAATTCATAATAAAATATTTTATACTTAGACAATGTAAGAAGATAATAAAGAAAAACGAAATCACATTTGGCATTTTGAAAATCAACTGATAAATCAAAAGTGGAGAGTTTTAAATAAATAAATAAAAAAAAAAAAAACTAAAAATTTCCCCAATTATGTGCAAATATGACTTTGATCAAGAAAGCCGCGGATATATATATATGTATATATAATATATATGCATAAATATTTATTAACCATTTGGAAAAATGGTTATTGTCCTCCGTCAGGGTAGGAACTCAAAAACCTATCTGAAGCGTTTTATTAGATGAATCCGCATTTTATTCGTTTTCTGATTGGTCTATACAGTAATCTGTATTTTCCCTTTACTTTCAACAGAGATGTATACATCTGTTGCCACTATGACAAATAAGTAATAAAAACTACAACAAAAAAATTAATAACTCAGAAACAATTTGAGATACAGCTTTCAAACAAATTGCATTTAAAAGTACTTTTTTTTCTCTATTCGACGGTGTAAAAAGTAATATTCTGGGATGTTTAGAAGTTTAAGAATGAAATTTCATTTAAAATTGGTCCAGGAATGTTAATGTTTAATCTATGGCGTACGTAATGTATGAACAACTCCGTTCGATATTTTATGTCTTAAATTTTAGTCTTTGAAAAAATCATTTTACAAATGGTGGTTGTAATTTTTTAAATTGAATTTTTTTTAATTTATTTTCCTTTGTTTTCAGGATTTTAATACTAGAACCGCGGGACTTTGTGTATACCTAGAACCGCGAAGCGGGTCTGTTTGACCCAAGTTGAAAAAATATACATAAGTATGCACAAATAACTAAACCATTATATTTCCATATAATGATGAATATTTCTATACATTTAAATTGATTTTACATATAAATAAGCAGAAATTACTTAACATTTTAGAAAGTTATAGTATTCAATATTGCACTTCCTTAGCTATGATAACTATTTTGGAGAGAGTATCCCCGATGGGATACGAATCACGGATTTCATGATCAGGAGGCGAGAACGCTAGTGTAGAGCAAAAGGCCAAGCCAGTTACTCTAAGCTTTATACAGATCATGTGAGATGAGATTGCTACACATTCCCGCCCCAGTGAGAAAGACATCTTGTCGATGTCGGACGAGCGATATGCAATGCAATCGTGTGTCATCAGTGATGCGCAGCGTGTCAGGCTTATGAGCTGAACGCGTTTCACAGGCTTATTTCTGGAGATGATTTGTTTGGTGCCGCCATCTGTTGGTTATTAGGGGAGGTATTGTTGTTGAAGATTGCATGTTTTCTCTGGGTCACCACTTTGGAGAGAGCGGCGCCGATGGGATACGAACCACGAATCTCATGATCAGGAGGCGAGAACGCTGTCGTCGAGCAAAAGGCCAAGCCAGTTACTCTAAGCTAGTAACTCGTTTTATACTGATAATGTGAGATGAGATCGCTACACTATATTTGAAACAACAAGAAATATAAAAAGTATACTAGTTGCTTACTAGTTTTAGAGATTTGTTTAATACAATGTATAGTATTCGTTGCGTGCAAAACTTGGTAATAAGTTTTGTACGTTTACCACAAACGGGTGCATTACATTTTGAACTAATATCTTGAGATTTATTTTCGCATTTTGAAGTGTGACATCGAACAAGTTCACGCTTGTGTTTGTGATTTTCTATAGTTTTCAGTGATTGCTTTGCACCAAAATGACACATTTTTTGCGAGAAAGAAAATACTTTTCTCGGAATTCTTGAACTAAGTCTTAATACAATTTCTAGTTACCGCTTTGTATAAAACCTGAAGAACTGAACACCTGATAGCAGCAAGATCCAAAATATTATAAAATACATTCTTTGGCCATCTACGTGAATCAAACTTCACAGTATATTTCCTGCTCATCTGGTCATTCATATCTACACCGAAGGTTGTTGTGTTGCAGTAAGCAGCTGTATCATGTAGTTTTTTTAGAATTATCTAATACTTCAACATTTGGATGTAAACTGCTGAGCAGCAAAACATGTTTATATTTTTTCCCATGGTAAACAGATAGACTCAAGCCTTTATGGGTTAGTATATTAGTCGAATGAAATTCCGAGTTCTACATTTTTAGAGTCCCGTATTTCTCTTCTTGAGCGTTTTACATTTCCTAAAATGTTATTGTTTCTGGATTTCAAAGCCGTCGGATGCATCATAAGATCTACTGTATAGTTAGTTTTTCAATTTTCAATCAAACGATTCTAGATATCAGAAATCAGAGCAAATTTGTCTGTCTCTAGATGACTTGATCGGGACCGATAGCAAAAACTAACGAAATACGAATGGCCGGAAACTTTTGCACACGCGGATTTCGAATTCCCCCCCCCCCCCTTTGCATTAAGTATCTTCAGTATCTAATTCAAAATGATCACGCAGTCAAAGTACATTTGCTTATCCCTAACTTTTGGAGCAATTGTGCTTCTTATTCAGTGAAACGTTCTGGCAAACAAATCAAAGAAATTAACTGTGAGGAAACTTTTGACCGCCACTGTGCGTAAAGAATGTCTTCACTTTCAAACTTTTATTATTCTGCGTAGTGCCAACACTCTTACATACTATAGAAGAGCGTTGGCATTACGCAGAACAATAAAATCTCAAAAGTCAAGAAATTCTTTACATACGGACGAATTTTCAAGCCAATGTCTATATAGATTCTATAAATTGGGCTGAAGTAACGATGATACAACCACCATTAACTCAGTTCTTAGATCATGACATTCTTACAAAGTGTATCCTAAATCTAAAGGCAATAGATAAGACATCTTACTTAAGATTAAATTATTCCATTGTCACTATCAAGCCACAGAAAGATGTGCGAAACTTGTTATTGAGGCTTCTTCTGCTGTTTGTGTTCTTTTGAGACGCATTATGTTCATTAAATCTTCTCGGCAGTCTCAAAAAAAAAAAAATGCCAGTTTTTGGAATAAAAAAAAAGTATGGACTACTATAAAATGGCAAGTTTATTAATTGCAAATTGTAATAGTAAGTAATTTTTATCTTATTACTATACTTCTTCAAGAATAATTTCAAATTATATTTTTTTACATAGGTTAAGTAAAAAATATAAAACAATTACAATTACCCAAATTTCATACATAAAAAAGGGTAGTCCTTGAATAAGCATAATAAAAGCGAATTTGGTATAAATATTACATAATTTTACTATACATATATAATAATAATAATAATAATAATAATAATTCGATGATCCTCTTTTTAAATTAAATTAATAAAATAGTTTGTCTACTTGAGGAGAAAAAAAAAATGGGAAATTGCACAACTTTTACATTTTTTCTCAATATGCAATGACCATCGGGCAGTGTTTAATATTAATAATTTTCAAAGATATTTTATATTCAGAATGAGGATCGGATAGAGCAACTTCCCACCCTGCCCAATTTTGATTTGGAGAAAATAAATCGCTCCACCTTAGTGTGTATGCGTGCATTCGTCTATTATACAAAATTACTATTGCACCTAAATATATACCGTAATAATGGGACAATTCAAATATTAGATTTACAAATATATTTTCGCTGGGAAAAGAAGTAATAAAGTCATGCAAGAACTGCGACCTAAATGCCTAAATTCTATTCCTTATGTTATAATTTAATATATAACCTGTATAATTTCCAATTTGTCTTTACATAAAAATGTATATGTTTATTTAAATATAATAAATGACAACGTGTGATATTTTTCTTGTTTATATTTAATATGTAATGAAAACTGAATAAATACATATGTAAAGAGATTACATAAAAAAAGTCAGAAAAAAATATTAATGTAAGAAAATATGTTGTCATGTAAAATGATTTCTTTCTGAAAAAGAAATATTTCTACATACTGATGCATACGTTTCAACTACAGAAACATTTCAGATAATCTTAAATAATAGGAACATGGACATATTGAGGAAGTTTTAGATGAGTATTCACGATTCAGTAAAATTCCTATGAGTACATTACTTTGGAATCCTGTAAGTGACATGTTTGTGAGATTGTGAAAGTTAAACAAGATAAGCCGTTGAAGCGGATAAAATTTCTATTTAGAAGAATTAGATAAAATGAACGATTTGAAAGCGAGAGTAGAAGCTTTAGGATTACTTCAAAAATTGTATTACTTAGTTAAATGTAATGTCAAGAACATACTCTTGTGATAAACTGCTAGATATTTAGTAAATGAATTTTATTTTCAGTAAATACTATGTTTCTAGAATATATATATTGTATATACCTCTCTTTCATAAAACTAATATATTATTAAATTAAAAACGACACTAAATTTATCCTGCGTAATTATGTATGTATGGTTATGCGTATTACAATAAGTTATTCTTCGAAAAAATTTTAAATGCCTAAGTTTTTAAATAAAATTTTGAAATGCTGAAAAATTATGATGGTTTCATTAAATTAAATTTTTATAGTTGTTACTAGCTTTTAATTATGTTAATATTTTTTTGATTTTTTTAAAGAAAATCAGTTTACTTTTAAAATGAAAAACAAATATCTTAATATTATTCAATTTATGTGAGAATAAATATAAATTCTTTAATTACAATTTACTTTATACAATTTGAGAACGATTGTATTGAGCACAAATTATTCCTATCATATGCTATATAAGCGTATTTCCAAAGTTCTTCAGTTGTTATTATTATTTTTTTACTTAGCAGTTAAAGATTTTATATAAGGTAGACATTTCATTTACTAATTAATAGATGGGAAACCTTAAGATAGCTAAGAAAATAATTTCGGGTATTTTTTTAGGTTGATGTTAAAGTATTACGAATTGTCTTAATAGAGTAAAAAATATCAAGACCAGCAATAAACCAACCTTCAAAGTATATGCGCGCTGTTGCACTGTAGCAAGATTGATTCCTGGTACTGACTACTTTTCACTCTGATGTGAAATTTAAAACATTAATCTCCACCTAACAAATTACGGTAATTTACTTACATATTTATTTTAGTAATATGCAGCCGGTTTTTTTTTTCACAGCTGTTTTGTCTGAACAAATATAAGAATTTGGCTTATTTTATTTCTAAATAGAGAAATTTCACAAACTTTTTTTATTTTGTTTTGATAGATCCGCAAATTGCCCTTTAAAGAGCAATAATTTAAGTATCGAAAAATATCTAATGTATATTAACATGAAACTAAGCTTTTTAAAACTTGAGGAAAATTATCTACTTCAAATGAGATTTCATGTGAAGATTATGAAACGGTCTATATTATTTGAAAATTTATTTGCCTAGTAAATATTATTGAATTTAATTTCCATGGAGTGATTTAAATAAACTAAACAAATTTTCGAAATTTTAAGCACATGTATATTTTCAATTATATATAGCTAATATGCAGATCATTAACTGTGATCATAAACTAACTTTAAGCCGCTCTTGTCTGCCTCTATGTTTTTAGTAAAAAAAATCACATTCAGACATACGGCTATCTATTTTAGAAGTGTTCCAAATAACTTGAAATCACAGATTACCGATGAATATCAAATAAAATTTTTTTAGCAAATGTGGAGATTGGTAGACATTTATTTTTTATTGAACTTTTTAAATCCTAGTATTGACAAATTAGTAAATCTCGTTG
Source organism: Maratus speciosus (assembly GCA_963932465.1). NCBI lineage: Eukaryota > Metazoa > Arthropoda > Arachnida > Araneae > Salticidae > Maratus > Maratus speciosus. The sequence goes on along the minus strand of OZ010788.1, from coordinate 371,331,066 downwards.
AAACACAAAGTGGACATATATTTCGAACCAGCCGTTTAATGCTTTAAAAGTGCTATCTTACAAAAACAAACAAAAAAAAAATCATTTTCAGTTTCAATAGAGTTTTCTAGATTAAGATGTGTAGTAAACTATCACTGATGTAAGATATTTATGAATAATTCACTGACTAAACTAATTTCAACTGTTGGTGCAAATAAATAACGCGTCTTCATGTTGTTTTTATTAAATGAGGTAAGCGTTCTTTCTGTTTCCAAACTTGCAATTTAGAATAAAACACAAAACCACACATTGCTACATGATATTTATCCATCAATCGTATCAGCTGATAAGTGTTCTTATATAAGAATTGAATATGTAATAAAAATTCTACGATGCTGATTTTAAACAAACCTCATTATGTGTTTGGTGGCAGATAAAATTTTATCTACATATTCAATATTCATTTATGATGATTATTAGCATGCATAATATTCATGAGCATTGCGTAAGAATATTTTCTATAGTTTTTCATACCTTTCCATGAATCAATTGTTATTTGCAATTAATCATTCTTCCTTATGAAACAGAAACAGTTGAGTTACGTGTTAAAATAAAAATGTGTGTTTCAAATACTGTAAAAATATCAGTTATGTAAATTTTTAAATTATTTTTATACATATTTTTTTTTCTTGAGATACATAATTATTAAAAAAACGGAGCTTAAAAAATAGGGAATAAACTCTTCGTAAAAACACAAATGGGAATAAATCTATTCACTCATATATGAAAATATCCACCAGAAACAGCTCAGTAAATTTCCTTATATAACTTAGGTTCAGATTTTGTTCTTACACTAATTGTAGTACTGGTTTCTGCATAAAATGTCTCTATTCATTTCACACAAATTGTGCTGCCTTCATTTATATTTAGACTAATTCAAACTAAACAATGTATTTTCTGGAAAATTTGTATTAACTGTTAAAGTATTATGAAAGGTGGTAGAGATTTTGTACATGATAGTATTTTTAAGTAAGAAAACCAGTTGCAACTTAATTATTGTTACTGTAGGAAATTTTACATCTTGAAACTTCTACAGCTAATTACCGATTTCATTAAGAAAATATTTTCAAATATATATTCTTATGATTTAAGAAATTTAAGAAAAAATAAGAAATAAAAATTTATTGGCATTTTTGCTTTTCTTTTAATATACGATTCAAATAACTTTGCACCTACATAAACTGGACAAGAAAAGTATATTATATGTTTAATATTTGATGTTTTAGTAGATTTTTTGTTCAGCATCGTCAATTAATATATATATATATATATATATATATAATCACATTTTAATCTTATTCCACATTCTTGGAGATAAGAGGAGTTTTATGAGAAACATTTTTAACGATAATTACATGCTCATTTTTTAATTTTTTTTCTTCTAATTACGATCGTAATTAAAGACATTCGGTAGAGTAGACTGCATTTTTTAAACCCCTTAAATTAAAGCATGCTCAACTAAAGAAACTTCATTAAATATAAGAAGTTCATATAAAAAGTGTAAGAAAATGTTCATCACATGATTTTTGATGACAAATTTTCATCACAATTTCTGAGATATTCAGTAAAACTAATAAAGGTGTCAAAAACTAAAGCAACAAATTGAGATACTATACAAAGATTATTGTAAGGAATAAAACCATTTACAGCGAATGGAATTTTTTGAAGATCGTTCTTCAAAAATGTCTTTTTTTTAATATGGAACATTTTTATAGCACTTTCATTTTTACAAGCATTCGAAATAAAGCATTGAACGGTGAAAATGTTATAATACTTGTACGTGTTTTTGCCTGATTGTGCTTAATTCGTATATATGTACTTAAGTTTTATAAGATAGCCATTTTTACACCACCTTATAAAATAACAAATATTTCTTAATCAACGAAAATATAATGTAAACATGATCGAAAATTGAAGATAAAAGTACTCGGAATCATTTCCAAAAATCAGTGTCAGCAAAAGAAAGATTTTATTTTTAAATGCCTCTCTAATTTTGAAAATATATTGCTTTGTGCAATTTCTTAAAGTAATAGGTTTTTTTTTTTTTTTTTTTTTTTTTTTTTTTTTTTTTTTTTTTTAACGGAATATTGGTTTTTGGATGGCAATAATTCTTAATGAAAAATGTTCATTGTAAACAAATATGTTTTACTGAAGAACGTGATAAAATAACATAATTAATATTAACATAAAAATTAATATTATTTTGTTTATTTCGGTTTGATAAAACTGTTAATACTCTATAGAAAAAACACGAAAAAGCTTTCGAAAATCTGTTTCAGCAAACGAAAGTTTCTTTCCATAAATTCGTCTTTAAATCTTCAGAATAAATTTCTAACATTTCTAATAATAAAGGAAACTTTCAGAATCAATAATAAGTCGGTAGAAATAACTGCATATTTCGGTTCGTCATTATGTTATAATTTTGGATATTAAGATACATTGGTCTTTTTTTACAGTGTTCATAGCACAGTGTGTTAACTGTGCTGGAAACAACAGCTGTAATGGTGGGAGCAATGCATGTGAGATTCGAATTTATAATGGACCACAAGGAGATGACAAGTTGTGGGTTTTATTTTTAAATTAACTTATGGCTTGATATTTTCTGTCAGTGGCGCTTCCTTGAAACAGAAATCTTGTTCAATACTAAATTATGCCTTACCGAATGCCTTACAAAGGAAAGGCATTTATTGAATTATTTTTTCAAATAACATATTTGAAATTTCTGACAATATTCCATGCATTAACATCAAAACATTAATTATATGTCTTTAATTCCCTCTATTAAATTATTCATCGATTTCACTTCGTAAGTAATTGGTAAGGTGAAACCTGGTTTTGTAATTACGTGTACCAGAAATAATGTTTTGAGAATATATATCCTTAATTTGTTTTAAGAACATTCGCAAATAACAATTTGTTGTGTCTGGAAATACTTAATTTGCATAATATATTGTTTCAGATAAATTTATTGCCATGGCAAGAATAATGGTAACTTTTCGCGTTATAAGTTAAAATAGCTTTATGTTCTTTATAAAAATGTATCATAATCATTCTTGATCTGTAAATTCAGATAAAAAGAATATGTTTTATTTTTCTTTTTACTTAGAAATACACCGGGAGCAATTGCAGTGTTTTGGATAATAAAGACGAAAATTGTTTAAAGGAAAATACGGAACAGGTTCAAGATGACTTCGAATATACTAAATTCCGATGTAAAATCGAAAGGGTGAAATTATGTGTATTAAAAGATTGCTCAAGACTAATGTATTAAAGAATTTTTATGGAACACATTACACATTTTACTCAAAAGCAGAATTAACAGTTTTAAAAACTCGAGTTCAACAATACAACATTTTATTTAAATGGAAATTTTCTAACAGTATATAAAGAAGTAATATGAAAACAGTAGCTTGGAAAGGTCTAATGAGATAATCCTCTAAATTTAACAATTGCGACTCTGAAAAGAATTAGAAAAAATCATGTCACTAAAAATAAGTTGACGTTTGTTATTATAGAAACAAAAAGAGATACTACTAAAAATAAATTTATATTTACAGTAAAAAATACAAAAAGAAAAGTTCTAATACAGTTAATCAAATTATATAAAATGTAAATATTAAAGAAATTTATACTTTAAATATATATATACATATCGGTATATTCCAGGAAGGGATCTTGTACAACTTGTTTCAATATAACTATTTCTGAAGATTTTTTTTTTTTTTTTTGGGGGGGGGGTAAGGTTTTACAATATTTGCAATAGGAAAAAAATCTTCCGGACAGACACCTGCAAAATTTGCAATATCAATCTAGCAAAAGGATTCTTGCTTTAAGGATTCAGAGGATTTTTGTTCTGTTATTCAAAAAACTGATCGATAGGCAGCTCTGTATATTCCAATAAAATTTGCTGCAACAATAAGGGAGGGGCATAGGGAAGGGAAAAAAGATTATTAAATTTTATTTATCCATTTATATTTAATTACATACTTCTTTTGTTCTATTTAATAAATTATAATATTGTATAACGTAAATATATTTCTTTAGTCCATCATTTATAGAGACATAAATAAACGATGGAGATTTTAAAATCTCTTTTCTTAAATAATAAATTAATAAAATAATAATAATTAATTAATAAAAATAAATAAAAAATAAATAAATTGTTGTAAGTTTTATGAAAAGAGAATTTTATATTTAAAGATTTTTCGAAAAATATAAATTGCAGGAGTCGTGATATTAAAAATTTTATAATAATCAGAAAACGTCTAAAAAATGTATTTCATTTAGTTTGAATAGAAATAGTTTTATCGTGTAATTAAATTTTTTCAAACATATTTACTTAAATTTTAATAAAATTGTTATTTATTCAAAAAGAATGGAAATAAAAAAAAATAATTTGACATTTTTTTAGAATATAAATATTTTTAGAAATTTTAACAATTTTAATTATTCGGATAAAAACACTCTGTTTACTGTAATATCTAAAATTAGGTACCAGATAAATATTAAATACTAGAACTTTATCGATTTCCGTTAGAAATAAACATTTTTCCTGAAATTTCTTAAATGATGCACATATGATAAAAAACTTGGAAAAATAAAATAACTTTATATAAAATTAATCTTATTTAGCAAGAAAAATCAATTGTATGTTTCCAAAAAAAGTTAAGTTTCAAACGTATAATTATTTGATGTTTTAATTAGACATTTTACAAATATATTTAATGTCAGTAAATATGAAAAGGAAATTAAATTCATTAATAGCACCACTTTATTTATTTAGAATACTTCACTGTGATTTATGTTTAAAAATACACCATTACAATTGATACATATTGATTTTAACATATAAAAAAATACTTAATGTGTTTAATCAAGTATATTGTAAAATATCGAATTTCAAAGATGTCGTGTTTTTTCCAAAGGTTTATTGAGAATTTAAATAGTTTGAATACAACTTATATTGAAAACCGTTGAATATGCTTTCATAAAACGAGTAATATTCAACATGATCATACTCTTATACATTACATTAAAATATTTCTTATTGGGTTTATGAACTAAACCAAATTTACCTAAAATTTTCAAGATAATAATTGCTTTTAAACTTCGTTTAATTACATATTAGAATAACTGTTGCTCTTCTAATATCACGTAATCAATTTAAACGTTATATATATATATTTCCTAAAATAAATGTGAATATCACCATAAGAATTTATAAGGATAAACACAAAAGATAATCCTCCATTTCGTACAAGTTTTTCAAACAATGCATAAATCTTTTTAATAAGAAAGTTGCTGTTAATCGTGGAAAAAAAAAGTAAACACTCCCTACTAACTCTGAAATAAATTATCATAGAAGAAATTTGCAGGTACCAAACGACTGGAAATAAAGTCTACTTTTAAATGATGTATATAAAACATTTTAGGGGGCCATCTACATATCGAAACGATCCCATTTTTTTTTTTTTTTTAATAGCAATACCAAGTTAGGCACTGTAAATAAAGTCTACACACTTCAGTTAGCATAAATCCAAATTTTCATGAAATCCGTATGATTTGTTTCCAATATATTAATTATTTTAAAACGAGCTTATTTTAGAGGCTGTAACAAAATTGAAGTTCGGTACTCTATTGCTGAAATAATACAGAATGACTATGTCGCTTCTAATGATGTATTATTGCTTGCCAATATGACCATTTCCCTCGCTTTATGTTTCGACTATTGCCAGCCCAAATATTTCAATAAAATGAGTAAACGATATATATTTTAGGTAGCTTTCTTTACAAAAAAGCTACCTATTGCAGCCGTTCGGAGGAAAGCGATTTCAAAAAATTTTGGTATATTTTCATCGATCATGACCCCCAGACCCCGAAACCACCCTCCGTTCAAAATTGATATATATATATATATATATATATATATATATATATATATCTGACCTATGTCACACTGTAACTCCCGTAATTATGAACCGATTTCGATGTAATTCGGTGTGTACATAGTACATACCAATGTCTCGACCGAGTTCGTTGGCCAGCTTCATCCGCCGTTTTGTTTCAAAATGGCGGCCATTTAAAATTTTTAAAAAATTTTTAAACTTGAAATGTGGTACCAAAAAATTAAAAATGGAAAACTATTTTTCTCTTATGTATTTGACCTTTATACAAAGATTCCGGAGCAGTTTTTGTTTCGTCTATATCTTAAAAAATGGCTGAGTTATAGCACTTTGAATTTCTAGCGTGGCTGACATTTTGAAACGTCCTGAATTTTGTCACGCGATAAAAGGCGTACTTATGAACCGATTTGGATGTAATTGAGTGTGTACATAGTACATACCGATCTCTCGACCGAGTTCGTTGGCCAGCTTCATCCGCCATTTTGTTTCAAAATGGCGGCCATTTAAAAATTTTTTAAAAATTTAAAATTTGAAATGTGGTACAAAAAATTTAAAATGGAAAAATATATTTTCTTATGTATTTGACCTTTATACAAAGATTTCGGAGCAGTTTTTGTTTCGTCTATATCTTAAAAAATGGCTGAGTTATAGCATTTTGAATTTCTAGCGTGGCTGACATTTTGAAACGTCCTGAATTTTGTCACGCGATAAAAGGCGTATTTATGAACCGATTTGGATGTACCTTGGTGTACATACAAATATCTCGACCGAGTTCGTTGGCCGGCTTCATCCGCCATCTTGTTTCAAAATGGCGGCCATTTAAATTTTTAAGAAAAATTTAAATTTGAAATGTGGTACCAAAAAATTAAAAATTGAAAAAATATTTTCTTCTTATGTGTTTGACCTTGATAAAAAGATTCGGGAGCAGTTTTTGTTTCGTCAATATCTTAAGAAATGGCTGAGATATAGCATTTTGAATTTCTAGCGTGGCTGACATTTTGAAACGTCCTGAGTTTTCTCACGTAATAACAGGCGTATTTATGAACCGACTTGGATGTACCTTGGTGTACATACAAATATCTCGACCGAGTTCGTTGGCCGGCTTCATCCGCCATCTTGTTTCAAAATGGCGGCCATTTAAAAAAATAAAAAAATTTAAATGAGATACCGAAAAATTGGAAAGTGAAAAAGATTTTTTTGTATGTGTTTGACCTTAATACAAAGATTCCAGAACAGTTTTTCTTTCGTCTATATCTAAAAAAAATGGCTGAGTAATAGCATTTTGAATTTCTCTTGTGGCTGACATTTTAAAACGACCTGATTTTTGTCACGCGATAACAGGCGTAATTATGAACCTATTTGGATGTAACTTGGTCTGTACATAGTACATACCAATGTCTCGACCGAGTTCGTTGGCCAGCTTCATTCGCCATCTTGTTTCAAAAGGGTTGCCATTAAAAAAAATTAAATTTAAAATTCAAAATGAGGTATTGAACAATTGGAAAATGAAAATTTTTTTTTATGTGTTTGGCCTTGATACAAAGATTCCGGAGCAGTTTTTGTTTCTGAAAATTTGTTCTTTTGTTTATATCTTAAAAAATGGTTGATTTATAGCACTTTGAATTTCTAGCATGGCTAACATTTTGAAACGATCTTGTATTTGTCACGCGATAGCACACGTATTCGCCTATTTCGATGTAAGAAGGCATGTGGATAGTATACATCAACACCTCGACCAAGTTCGCTGGCCAGATTCATCAGCCATCTTGTTTCAAAATGGCGACCATTAAATTAAAAAAAATATATATATTTAAAGTGAGGTGCAAAAAAATTAGAAATTGAAAAAGGTTTCTTTCTTAAGTATTTGACCTTGATATAAGGATTCAGGAGCATTTTCTGTTTGCATATATATGTTACTTTAAAGAAAAGCAGCTTGGATAAAGCTGACTAATTTTGCGAAATTCTCATTCATTATATTGATAAAAATTAGTATTGAATCTCCTATATTCGGTTTCCACTAAATTGAGCTTCGTGTGTTTGAATGATATAATTTGGCTTTTTTTAAATAAGGATTATGAAAGCTACCTCTTCCTCCCGGCACTGGCCGGAAGGACTTTTTTTTTTTCAACTTATGCTTTTCTGCGCAACATTGACTGCTCCTTAAACCATTCTGACACTTTTTAATGATAATTCGAAAACTAATTAAAAGAAAAAATTTAATTGAAAATTCGCATAAAGCAAGACATAATAAATATAAATCTATCAAATTTTTTTTTAGGTTGCAATCTATATTTTTTTTCCGAATATTAATTTCATAATTCATAACTCATGTTATATATTTTTTTTAAATTTCAAATTCAGTATATTTATGTTAGATGTAATTTTCCAACTGTGCGAAAAATGTCCGACCATGATCCAAACCCGGGACCTCCTGGCTGAAGCCGCCAGTGCTCTGCCATCTGAGCTATCCCGGACGATTCTGGTCGAACATTTTCACCCAGCTGATAAAAAATTAATTCAGTATATTTATGTTTGTTTTTTTAGTATTATAACCACCCATAAAATTATCACATTAGGGTTTGAATTTCGGGCGATATTAATAAAAATATGAAAATGCAATTTAACATTTTAAAAACTTATCATCCAAATGAATAGAAATTTCGTTTCTAGGCATCGTTTGAACATTTAGATTTAAAATATGTTGTCAGAACTAGTGCTTCTATTGGAAAAAAAACAAAGTTTGGTCTGGTTTAAATTTTCAGATGACTCCCTAAGCAAATTTTATACACGTCGTTTAAAAGTAGACTTTACCCCAATCGCTTGATACCAGTAACTTCCTTTTATTATAATTAGTTGCAGAATTAGTAGCGGGTGTTTAGTTTTTTTTTTTTCTCCAGGACTGTACCGCAGTGCTAGAAATCAATTATTAATTTATTTTTAACGTATCTTAAATCGAATTGAATTATTAGGGGAGACTTTTGGACCCAGTCACACTTTATGTTTAATGGGAAGTTAACACATGTAACAATCATAGTAGCATGCTGTCGTTTTTGCTCCGGATGAAAACATAAATTTCTCAGGAATGTGGTAAGCTAGAGCCTCGTGCCATATGTCTTTCTCTTTCTCTTTTAATCTTGATTAAAATGATATATAGTATGTGCAGTTATGTATAGGGGTTTAGGAGAAATATGTAGTTAAACTTTCTTCTTCTTTACTTTCGATTTCTCCTTGAACCAGGTTTTGCTACCTATTCAATTGCTTCTCGTGCCCCCTTAACTATCTCAAAATTTATGAAACTTGATAAATTTAGATTCTATATACTTTTGTAATCATTTTGATATCTATTATGTCTTCTGGTATGTAGTTTTCATACAAAATTAACCCATTAAAGACCATGCACTTTTTGTTTACTTTGAGCCATTTTTACTTTAAGGTGTTTTAAATAGCTTATAAGATACATATAACTAATTGATAACTCAAAACAATGGCTCATTTTGTGTTAATTAAACTCTGTATATTAATTTGGTACCATTTTCATTAAGTTTTCACCAAGTTTTAACCCTTGAATATCCATTTTAAAAAGTGATGTTTTCATGTTTTTCTCCCATAGAGATAACATAGGAAAAACAATGGGATTCCATTGCAATTTTGACCATGTTAAGTTACCTATAATGTTTTTTAATGGCTCATTTGACCTTCACTAACTCCTAAGCTTTCTTTTAAGTCCTATCTTGTATCTCTAAGTCATTTTTATCTATTAATTTTAACATAACTTCTTTAAATTACTTTTAAAATTTTGGAGCCATTTTCAAAAAATGACATTTTTCAGATCCTTCAAAATTAACTAAATCTATCAGAAAACTAATAACTAATGTTTCATTCACCTTAATTAAAGCACGTAGATCATTTTAGTACCATTGGATCAAAGTTACCGTTTAGATTTAACCCATTATACATTACATCAAAAACTGCAATTTTTGAACATTTTTCCCATAGACTTAACATGGGATAAACAATCGAATTCTATTGTCTTAATAACTACCTAAAAATGTTTAAAATGAAAATATATTGTATTTTGCTCTTAGATAAGAGTATAAGCTTTAAAATGATACCTGTTATGTTGCAAAATATTAAGATTTACTATGTTAAATGATCTTTTTAAAAAGTGTTCTTTTTGGGGTTTTTTGAGAATTTACAGTAACCCTCATTCCTATAGAGAAACATGGGATTTTGGAGACATCTATATATATAAAGGAAAGTCTGGAATTTGTATTAATCAACGCGCAGCCCAAACTACTGGACATAAAATCTTGAAAATTGTGGTAAAAATACTTCTTATGACATAGAGTGCCGCTAAGAAAGGGTTTTCTAAAATTCCACCCCTAAGAGGGGTAAAAAATAGAACAAATTTTTAAAAAATTCCTTAAAAATCTGATTTTATAGTTATTTTTCAATTGATAACATATTTTAGTGTATTTTTGTATGCTGAATCGAATGGTACTAACCAAATTCTTTTAAGTCTAATAGTTCATGAGATATTTCATATTTTTCTAATTTGGCGCTATCTTTGGCGCCAAAACCTCAAATTTTCAAGTTATAATTTCTAAAAACTCATTTTCTTTATTCTGTTACTATAGCAAGGGAATAAATTCAAATTGAATATTTTTTAATCAATTCTTTTGGTTTAATAATTAAAACAACTATGTCAGTTAGGAAAAAAAAATACAAACGCCACAAAAACTAAAACTAAAAAAAAAAAAAGAAAAAGAAAGAAAGAAAAAAAAAACTGTTGTACTTTTTCGTTCTACCAACATGCCAAGATGTATGATATCACGCCATTTATTTCAACCCTAATTTTGCAAACGATTTTTACTGCAAACTGATCCAATTATTAACACTTGCTATTTATTGAACGTGAATATTTTTTATGAGTATTATTCCATCGTAATCCCCTGAAACTTTTTAATTTGTTATTTTTTGAATAGAAAGCATTTATTATTAATTATAACTTATTTATTACTGATAGTGACATAGATTTTACTATTTGGCAGTTATCTGATGAGGAGGAAGCTACAATAAAATTATTTTAGAAGTTAGGAATTATACATATAAAAATGTTTGTTCAAAAAACCATGAATGGCTTCATTCAACGAATGAAATGTTTACTGTAATGTGAGAAATACGTATTACGTACGCCATGCTGCAGTAGTAAAAGAAATTTACAATTTGAAGACTGCAGTTTAAATTGACTATATTCTATTACTTGCAAAATATTTATTTATGCTTTTATTTTAAGTACTTATTTTTATTGATTTAAAAAACTGGTGTGTTAAAGCATGTAATTTTCAAAAGTTATATTTTTTAAATGCTCATTTTTTTATCAACAAAATTATTTTTTTTTTTCAAATGTTTCATTTCATTTTATAGACAATGACATTATTTATATTTCGCCTGCATAAATTACAAAATACTCTTTGATGGTGAAATAAATTTTTTTGGTTTAAGGAATTTTTTCTTATTATTATTTTTTCTTTTCATCATTTTAAATGAAATTAGTTAGACATATGTTTTAAATGTGTGTATTTTAAATGAAATGAGCAAAAGGTATATATGAATTAATAATGTCAATAAAACGAGTTTTTTTTTTTTTTTTTTTTTTTTTTTTTTTTCGTGGTTATAATATAGTGTGACGAAATGTACACCCGCAAGCAGTTTTTTCCGCACGGATTGTTCAATGCTATAGTAACGTATATATTTTAAGAAATTAACAATTGTAATCTTAGAAACTAGCTGCCCTTGGCGACCAGTTTGGTCTTCCTTAAAATTTATGTTTGGCAAAGCATGCTAAGCATTGTATCGTGTTACTTTTATTCATAATTTAATTTACTTGAACGTTGAACTCCCTTAAATATAATTAATATAATCCCTTAAGCTAATATTAGTTTTTGTTGCATTAAAATATCTCAATTTGTTGATTTTCTGTAAACAAGTAAACCCTATTGTTTTACAATGGAAGTCTATGGAAATTTGACGAAATATTAGAGATATCAATAAATTGGCGTCACTTTTGACGATATATCTCGAATGTAGCGACAAACTTGGCGGCATTTGGCAACAGAACAAAGCCCCCCCCTATGGTAACCCCCTTTATAGGTATGGAGATGCATTAAATGCTGTTCAATGACTAGAAAATTAAGATACAAAAAGAGATAAACACAGAAGTCAAAATAATAAGAAAACAATGGTTGTTTTAAAACTGTTTTATAACTATTCAATGTTTATATTAAAAATCACACCCAATTTTTTGACCGAAATTCATGTTTTTATTTATTTATTTATTTACTTCCGCTACGGTAATCTAACGTGTGCTTAGAACACGATTATGACTAATCACTGCTTTTTCTGATGCTTGGTAAAAAACGGAAGCAAATGAATTTATTAAATGATATATAATTTTTACTCTGTTTCTTTTTAAAGTTAGCACAGCTGGAAAGAAAAAAAAAACGAAACATTATGTTATCTTTTTTTAGGATTTCTAAATGTATTACTTAGCATATAATCCTAAATTAATTAATTAATAATTGATAAAAATATATATTATTAAAAATATTACATTCTTTATTTTTAATTTATTGTCAGTATTTTTTATTTTAAAATGTTTCATTGTTGCAGTTTTAATCATTTGGCATATTTTGGCGAGTGTTCATTGGCGCATAATTAAATCTATTGTTGTTCCAACTAGCATAAAATTGTACGATGTACAGAAAATATTTGGTGAGTTATCACTTGAGATAGGCTAACAGTAAAATGCCTTAAAATTAATGCATTAATTTATAATTAATTTTTTTCTAATAATAAAGAGTTGCATTGTCATTATTGACCTATAAACACACCTGTAAATATAATGTTTATAATTCTAACATACCAAGAAGTGAGTTAAAAATCAATTAGTGATTGTAAAAATCCATCTTTACATATAAAAACTAGGTTGACTTAAATAAAAAAAAAGGTTCAAAATTAGAATTACTGATTGAGAAATCGTAAAAAAGACAGGCAATCAACCAAAACAGGAAGTTATGAAAGAGGGAGAATTTACCGTAGCGAAGCGCGGGTACTCAGCTAGTATTCTTATATTTTAACATAGCTATATTTTCACATTTTCCAAACTTTTTGAAAAACTAACGCCGGATCTCGATAATTTGAACTTTTAGCTTTTCTCCGCCATCACCCATGTTTCTCTAGGATGATATAATAATTTTTAATTGATTTTTAAAAAAGTGTCAAATTATTGGAGTTTTTTCCCGATTTCACATACGATTGTATTAGGTTGTTTACTTTTTGAACTCAAATTTTTAACTATTATTTATGCTTCGATCTTTTGACTATTTACATATTCTGATAGCTGAATCTTTGAGCTATTCAGCGGTACCATTTGTTTTAAAAATGTATTTCTCTAAGTATTTTTAATTTCAATTTTAAAATTGGTATTTTCTGAAATGAAGCGATTGGGTGGAAACCGGTTGCTCACACACAATCTGTGTTCATTAAGGGCAAAATAATAATAATATCTTAAAATAATTGATAATATGAATGGGCTGCCTTTAAAATTGAGTTACTAATTTTGATGTCATACCAGCTTAATACACGGTGATTGGCCGGATTATTGTAAATAAGAGTCAAGTTATCCGACAGCCAATGTTTTTGAAATTTTCATTAAAGTTATACTTGTTAAAACGATACCGGTTTTCTCTATGAGGGTTTATAATGGATTTGTTAGGGTTTAGCTGGGCTTCTGGGGTCGTCCGCGTTTCTAGATATATCCACTTAGCCCTTTACGGACCTTTTAATTGCCATTTTTGGCCACGTATTTTCCCTATGGGAAAGGTAATGGTAATAACTTAAACTAATGAAGAGTACACCGGTTTTATCTAAGACTTGTTTTTGAGTGTTGGTTATAGTCTTTAGAGTCTTAAGAGGTACACTCATGGTAAAACTTATAAAGATCACACAAATGTGGGATGTTAAAGATTATTCTCCATTTTGTTTCTTACTAAAGATCACATTGCTATAAAGCTATTACATAAAAAATTCATAAAAAAAAGAAAGGAAAATACTAAATGTTATATTCTACAAATTTTTTCGATGGCAACATGTTTAGGGTAGTCATCTTCAACTTTTAGATATAAAATTAAATACTAGGTTTGCCATCTTAACACTTAAAACTGCCATTTTGTTTCTAATGGGTGTTTTCTCCATTAGAATTTTAGCACAAAATGCTAAATATCTCAAAAAAATAATCCTGGTCGTAGAGGTTTTTCGCTGCGCCAAATTCAGCTGCAAACCACCTAAGTGAACTCCCCCCCCCCCCCGTCTTTTCCGCTTTTTCGTTTAGCTCTAGCTCAATTAGAAGCCTGTAGGGGACGGGTTTTTTGGGGCGCTACTTTTCTATTGCTTTTATCTTAGTCTTTGTCACATTTACTGTCACATTTTCATTTCTTCTTTTATCCTAACTTTTGTCAACATCTTCTGCTCCACTGTTTGTCCGCCTCCCTTAACTATAACATTGGCTACTTCTTTGCTATTTAAGCTAGAGACTTGGATTTTTCTATTTTTTAGTCATTTTTGACTTTCTAACCAATCCCATTCCATATTTCACACTATTTCCCAGTTTTAAGGATTTCCCTTAACAATGGCAACTTTTTCAATTATTAAGATAATTTTCTGGTTTTTTCTTGAATATGCTGGAGGTTGCCGTCAGTTTTGATCCCACTTAATTTTTTTTTTTACCTTGCTCGTATATCTATGCCTAACATTGACAACTTTTTTATTTTTTGAGTTATTCTCCTGTTTTTTTTTGTTTTTTTTTTTCACTGGGATATCTCGTATTAATTACTTTCTTGATCCCACTTAACATTTTTACATTTAGCATACATTATCCTTAACATTGGCAACTTTTTCAATTATCAAGATATTTCTTGAATATGCTAGAGGTTGCCGATAGTTTTGATCCCACTTAAATGTTTGACCTAGCTCCTAATTCCTTGCCTAACATTGACAACTTTTTTATTATTTGAGTTATTCTCCTGTTTTTTTCAATGGGATATCTCGTATTACTCATATTCTTGATCCACTTAAACTTTTTACATTCAGCACACATTATCCTTAACAATAGCATCTTTTTTCTTTCTTGGGTTAAGTTTTTGGTTTATTCTCGCACTTATTGGTTGGTCCCTGCACTGATTTTTGGCGCATTTACATCATAATTATTCATCTATACTTTTGTGTACCATATTTCTTTTCAGGCAAGTGCGGCGGGACCCTAGTAGCGTCCGGTGAGTACTGTTAACTTTCATACTTTAGTGTAACATTTAACATTCTTTTTATTTTTCTGGTCCACCCAGTCAGCCTTAACAATGTCTGTTCCTTATTTTGTCCAAGTGTGGGAAATCGGGATTGGATAGGCAATATACAATGTTGCTGCAGCAATGTTGTTGTAATTGTCTACATCAGTTCTACATTGAGAGTGTAAATATGTAAATTTGTTCTCTATTTCATTTTATTATTTTAATATTCATAACACACTGTTATTCCTGTATCATATCAGATGAATTAAACTAGGAGACCATTTTTGATCACAAACACAGTAATAATCTTCACATACTGAAATTTGTTGTTACTTGTATAAAATTATGATTGTGGTTGTCGGAATTACAAAGTTGGACAGGGTATGGTGTTATTGGGAGAATTGTACAATTGATTTATATCTCTTTTTGAGTGTATGGTTTTTGTAGCACGAGGGCCAAATGCACATACTTTTCCCTTTTCTTTGTTTTGATATAGTAAAATTTTACTATCATTATTTTATTTTATTTTTATTTCATTTATTATTCAAAATTTTCCCCTTATTAGGCTCGTAAATTTTATCTTAGTCATTTTCGGTGGTCACGACCACCGGTTTTTGCTTTTTTCTATCTATATCCCTTTCTTTCAAAGATATGTGGTGCGGATCTAGTGGACCCCCATTTATGTGTTTATCTTCAACTGTTAATATAACTCAAACATATTATATCTTTAAATTGCTTGTCTGGCATATGATGATAGAACGTAGTATCTAAAATCATTTTAATAGTATCTTCGATCATTCTTAATAATATCTCTCTTAAAGTATTGCATAATTACTAATTGAAATTGGTTAACTAAAATAATCCCAAGTATTGATAAGCAGTCTTGTTAAAGTGTACTTAAAGTAATGTTAAGATACGTAATGAATCAAAAAGGAATCAATCCAACAGTCAACTTGACAAGATTGGATATGGACACAGTAGTGAAAACAAGTACAATAAATAGAGAGGCATCTAATAATGAATTGGGTGACGTCCAATCATCTGGAGTTATTCCGGCGACAGAACCAGCCCTAATTACGAGTCATGTTGTTCAACAGTTGATAAATAAGGTCGAGGCGGTTTATCCACAACGTTATGAAGAATTTAAGGTCCTATTAACAAATCAATTAGAACATATCAAGGCTGTGGAGAAGGGAGAATTTTCAAAGAGCCCATACTATGGCATATGCAACATACAAAGTTATAATGTTGTAAATAATATATATCAACCAGAAAAATATCGTATGAAGACAGCAAAGGGTGACAGAGCTGCCCAATTAAAAAAAAAAAATGCACTATTTTTGGAATTTGAGTTACAACACATCAGAGCAATACATTATAAAGAATACAACAAAATACCATATTATCATGCAAATAATACTGAACTAATAAACCTGCATCGGGAAATGAAAAGTGAAGAAATAATTAGCATAAGAAACTGAATTATAGAACTAAATCATAAAGAAAACAGAAGACCATGTGTGGCTAGTTGTCCTTTCTTCAATCATCTCCAGCTTCTGATCCTACTAAAGGAAGAGAATGATCACATGCCACAACCAGAAAAACTAAAATCAAAAACTACCAGTACCAAGAATACCGAACAAAGAAAGCAGTCTAATTTGGAAACTGCAATATCACTAGCAGAAGAAATTAATGAGACTCGATTAAAAGACAAAGAAAAAATTATACAAAATGCATTAGGTGGATCACCACTTCCATTAAAAATACCACCATCCATAAACCAGCTAGAGTCACTATCCATCCAACAGCTCATTCAGGAGTACAATATACTATTAAATAACAGATCTAATAGTAGCTCAGAAGAAGCTAAAAAATATCTCGAAACAATCTTTTCTAAAGCAAGAAGAGATGAGAAACTTCTTATACAACATTCCAACGAAATAAATAAGGATTCTCCTGAAAAGATGAAAAAATTACAACATAAATTGGATATCCTGCAAACACAGAATGATGAATTGTCATTAAAGCTCAAAGAAAGTACAAAAGTGGAAATTAAATTTGAGAAATATTTGGAAGAATTGAAGCAAGAGAATAAACAGTTAAAAATCTCCTTAACTGAGGTAGAACATAGTAAAGAACAAATAAAAGAAAGTTTTAAAGAAGAAATAGATAAAATAAAAAGTCAACAGAGGCAACTTAAGAAAAAAACTATAGACAAATTTTCACAAACAGTAAATAAATTAAAAACAACAACAACTCAAACAATAATAGAAAAAAGATCGAATGCAGAAGTAAACATTGAAAATAAATTGGAAGAATTGAAACAAGAAAATAAACAATTAAAAGACTCTTTGGTGAAGGAAGAACAAAATAAAGAACAGATTAATGCAGATATTGTAACCCTTTAAGAAGAAATTAATAAATTAAAACGACAACAGAAGCAATTAAAATCACAAACTAGAGAAAAAATCATACAAACAGAAGTTAAGTTAAAAACAATAGCAACTCAAACAATAATGGCAAATAACGAAAATGACAGAATAGAAGAAAATGGTGAAGGAGGGTTCATTCAATTATCCAACAGACTACAGAAAATTGAGGAGTTGGTGACGCGAAACCTGGAGTACTCTAGTGGGGGCTGTCAAGGAGTGAAATGCGGTGATGGCACAAAAACGGGCGTTCCCCCTGCTTTGGCGAAGTCTAATTCTGCAATATTAATTAGAACAACCGCTAAACACATAAGGATTCCAAAACTCAAAGCATTACTTAACGAACACTTTAATAAAGTGAAGGAAGTTCCAATAATATACTGCAGAAATGCCAGAAATCCAGATACAATAATTATACAATCTAATACAGATGACAATACAGAACATTTGTTAAAAATGATAGAAAACACTCCTGACATTACAAAGTTAACAGAAATCACATATAAGTTGACTAATTACAAAAGAGTAATAATCACCAGTATTCCATCCTCAGTACCTACAAATGAAATAATATCATATCTTGAAGAAAATTTATCTGATAAAAACATCACCTTATTGAAAATTCTAAAGAGGGACAATTCTACACTACATCACATCATATTGCA
This sequence comes from Maratus speciosus, assembly GCA_963932465.1. NCBI lineage: Eukaryota > Metazoa > Arthropoda > Arachnida > Araneae > Salticidae > Maratus > Maratus speciosus. The sequence continues at coordinate 371,312,686 of OZ010788.1, read as the reverse complement.
ATTAGAAACAAAAGCATCACAAGAACAATTGGATAAAAAATTTATACAGGTGGGTCTCAACAAGTGCTATATTCGTTCTTTTCGCCCAATAATTAGATGCGGTAATTGCCAGCTGTATGGACATCAGACATCTTACTGCAGGAGACAGCCAATTTGCGCCAAATGTTCGAGAGGTCACTGCACTTCGGAGTGCCCTTTTGCGGGAGTTCCCTCGCAATATAGATGCACAAATTGTTTCCACTTACCTAATTATAGGAAACATTCAGCGGATTCCACTGCGTGTCCGGTTTATCAATCACACTTGGCAAATAGAAGATGTGTTCAGTAGGACCATATGGTCATATTGTCAAATATTAAATAACTCAAAAGAATTTGTAATAGTGCATAATATTAATTATTGTTCGCATATTGTACCTTAATACTAAATTTTTAGTGTAGATTTAAAAATAATTTTTGCATCATGTATCTTACATAATATCTCAAACACAGTATCATTGTATTGTAAATTTGTAGGTAATTATTATCTACAATTACTTATACTTTCATAATAGTGCATAATATTAATTATTGTTCGCATCTTGTACCTTAATACTTATTTTTAGTATAGAGTTAAAAATAATTTTGCATCATATATCTTGAAAATAGCTTTAAGTGTTGCAAATATCACATTTGTACATGGTTTAAATTGATGTTAGTATTGTGAATCCTGAAAATAACGTAAAAGTGTTGCAAATATGTAGGTAATTGTGTTAAAAAAAAAGTTTAATATCAAATTCTAAAAACTATGCATATTTATATGTTATAATAATGAATATTTCTCTCAAATGTAATTATAGGGGTCATCTGTAAATATTTATTGCAAACATTGTCAATAATTGTCATATACCTAACATTGTTATTTCTCCTAAACTGTATAAAAAAAAATAAAAAAAAATTTAAGGAGTTTCGCAGGTAGTAAAACTTTTCCCTGCCCTGGGCTTGGGGGTTACACCTAACCATAAGCCAAAAGCGGGTTCCCAGGGTGGGTGCTTACTTACTTACTTTATGTTTAATGGGAAAAATGACCTACTAACCACTTTAGAAACTGTTAAAGCATTTGTGCATGCATGAATTATTACAGGATTATTAAGTACTTATTATTGGAAGTAACGTATATATATTTGGTAACTACGAAAAAGAGATCGTTTCCCTTAAACAATATAAATGACTTGTAATTAGGGTTTTATCTGAAATTTTCTTTTTGCACTATACAACATGCTAGAAACATACACTGAATGTTTCCTCAGTTAACACATAAATCAAAACTCTAATGGTTTATAAAGACAATTTACATACACTTTAAATATTGTCTTTTTTAATTAATGAAAGTAGATAACTGACTTCTTTTATATCATGTATTGTAATATTTGTGACTTTATCGCAACGAGTCTGTACGAGCGAGAATGTCCCGATGGTACTCAATTGAATTTAAATTAGGGGAGCGTGTGAGCTTTCACATGACATGGACAATTTTATCATTAAACCATTTTTGTGAATCTTGATATATCCTGATGTATCCATGATCATCACCTAATTAGAGGCAGATAATGGAGAGAATAATTAGCAGCAGTAAATACTTTTTAACTCAGATTGTTAAAGCCGAAGGCATCATTAAAAATTTAGATGAGCTCAAGTTAAAATACTCTACATCAAATACCATTGTAAAATGTAAATAAAAAAAATATTGAAAACTTAATGCTAATGATGATGATTATGTTGACATATCTAGTAAAATTTCCAAACAAGCCACGAGTGCTAGAGCGACTAAATCTATTGGTAAAACTACTTCTGAATCTTCTTATAATGTTTCTATTTCCAATAAATATTCTCCTATTGTAAAAGACGAGGAGATGTATCAATCTACTAAACCCCCTGCTACTAAGTAAAAATACCCTAAACCCGAGTCGATTAATCTGATGTGGAACAATAAATGGAGATAAATTATTCAAAACTTTAATGAACTTGTTGGTAGTGAACAAAAAATCATTAATGATGATATGATCAGATTTTTTCCAAATTCTATTATTGACAATCGTATTATTCAAAGCTGTTTTGAAACATCAAAATTTTAGTTTTTTGGCATCACCATTAAATCTGAAAGATCTTCCAAGTTCATTCTTAAAGGCATCCCCAAAGACACCCCCCCCCCCCCGTTGACGATGTAAAGACTGAACACGACAATTTCAGTTTTTCAGTTTATTCAGTCGCAATGTTTAAAAATTTCCAAAATAAACTTTCTCCCTTATATTTCTTGTAAATCTCTTTACCCCTCTATAACGACTATCTCGTTATATATGTTTGCGTTCCATCCCCCCCCCCCCAGCAACTTCAATTAAAATTCGGTTTAATAATTTATTTATTTTAGCGCACTATAGTCAAACAGTGCAGCCCCTAAATTAAATTCAACATTTAAAAACTAAAGCGATTGTATTAATGGCCCTGCACATTTAAATTAAATTATTCTAGTTACTCATATCTTTAATAAAATAAAATCAGTGATTCAGTCTCCATTTTTACTTTGTGAGTCTCTCACACATACGATTTAACCTTGTAGAAAAACGTTACTGCTGTCTCTTTGAAACAAAAGCATTTTAGCTTCGGGCATTTCCTTATTTGGGCATGAATATAACTCATCATTTAAAATCACTTAACATGCAATCTATTCATTAGAATTATCTTCGCAACACACTTTAACATTCACACCCTTTTGTTCATATGTATGTCAATTCTGCATTTTTGTGGTAAAGCACGGGGTTTATCTTTGATCTAACATCTGGTCTAAAAAAATACATTCTCATGCCTTTTCGCCTAACGAATTCTGTATGTTACTATGTCGTTATCCAGAAACATTTTTATTTTTTTTACACTTAACCGCAGCTGTATTCAAAGTACAGATTAGATTGCGCCTATCATGATTCAGGAATTTTAGCAACCCACAGTCTGGCGCCCCTACACAATTAATATATGGTAGAAGCCTACCGTATGTATTTGGCGAATCCATACAAGCTAATGTTTTTCTCCGCCTCTTGTGCATGGTGCAAAAATACTTGTAGATTGGCGATATTGTAGTCCGCCAAGCAAGAAAGTTGTAACTGTTTATTCAGGTGACTCCTGCTCTGTCTCTAGCCTCGTGATGTCATTTTAAGAAGAGGCTCTTATCACTTCCCCCTTCTACCTCTCCCTGCTGCCTTTTCATCATGGAATAAAAAGGTCTTCCTTTACCAAATTGGAGTTTTTTTTTTAGTAATTCCTGGTGTTCTAAATCTCTATACGTTGTCAACAAAACGGCCATCTCTGTATGCAACGGAATCGTCTTCACACCCTCCAAATGTCGCCACTATTTTTTTACACGAAATTCTTTCTCGGTTTATAACGGTTTGAACATTCTGTTTTAAGGGATCGAAACAATGTTCGTTCTTTTTCCACTTATCAGTGTAGACTTAATTCCATCTGTTTAAAATCTGAAGTATCATTTACAAATAGATTGTAATATCACCGAATGGAAGGATATTAAATGCGCCAAAGCTCTGATAACTATACGGCTAATTACGAACAATGTCCTAAAAATCCCAAAATCCTTAAAACTCAGAGTAGCCATCAAAAACTCCTCGACAAATAAAAAATTTAAAAAAAATTACTTCTGATACACTTATATTTATCTGAAATGGATGTAATAGATTCATTATAATTTCGAAGCTTTGAAAACTACATTACTATTTTTAATGTTATTACTGAAAGTGATTACTATTACTCTTTGCTTTGCAAATCTTAAATTTTCTGACATATTCAATAACGTTTTCTATATTGATGCTTCCTTCTTAAAATTACAAACTATCTCTACTTTTTTAGGAAAAAAATCGTTCTTAAACTATTAAACTCGGCCTCCCGGCTGGTGATGTTCTTGTACTGGCTAGTACTCACAATTAAGAGGGAACTAGTCATATGATACACTGCTTTCCAAAAATTAAGGAAAAACAACAAAAATAGGGATTACTCAAAATGTTACATGGAGATTTTAACTGAGCCACAATATACAACACATAGTAAGGTATAAAATAACATTTAAAAAATTACCAGATGGTTGTGACATTTGAGAAATTAACACAATTATAAAATGAGCAAAATTAATGTTTTAGTTTGGTATACGGAAAGTAGCTTTAACATGGTGCACGATCAGCCACGGAAGCAATACAGCATATACAGCGATGTGCGATACTGTCACTTATGCGATCGATAAGTTCGCTGGGGAGTGGAAGTCATTGCTATTTTAAAGCAGTTGTAAATGTGTCAAGATTCTGCGGAAGTGGATTGAGAGTAGCAAAACACCTTCCTAAACCATCTCAAACATGCTCGATAGGATTCAAGTAAGGTGATCGAGCTGGTCATTCCATGCGCTGAATTGTTTGGTGCTGAAGATAATTGTAGGGTCAGATTAACACCTCCCTCACAGTATTTATAGTCACACTGCTTACCATGTTGTTAAATGAATGTATTTGTATGATGGAGGCCTGAAACTTTAAACATAATCTGAAGAAAAAAAAAGTTTATTAAAACTGTATTATATATCAGCAAAACATCGTCTAGAAAAAAACATCACATGCACATATAAACCACAATTGCAGAGATTCCAAACACTTTTAAGTACACAAAGATATAGACAAATTCATACTGTATATGACACTAAAATAAGTAGACACTTGCTACTAAAACTAAAAAATCTCTTAAAAACAGCTGTCTAATACTACTCACATGTTGAACTGATTTGAAAAGAGAATTTGTCAAACATATATTGCAAACACAGTAGAAAAATTTGAATTATAAATGTTGCCAAAATAAGTAAATAAAGTTTTCATTAAGTACGACACACCCACTGGAACAAAATGGCATCACTGTGTCAAAATGACATCACTGGAAACAAATCAGAAAATAAAAAGGTTAACTTAAAAGTAACAGGAAATTAACTTCACCACCAGCCATCCAACCACATGCTGAAAATGTAAACAAGCATGCACAGTTGCTGTAAGTACTGTACTACTGAATCTAAACTTTTAAAATGATTAACTATAAGATATAAGTGCTATTTAAGATACAAATTAAACTTCAAACAGAAGGAAACTTTTATATGGTGGTGGCTACTAAAAAAAATAAAGGTTTTTTTTTTCTTTTAAATACTTGAACACTACGCAGAAGAGCTGGTAAAAACAAAAATATAACTTTAACCCTACAATAATCTTTCACGATGCGAGTCCTGTGCGGTCAAGCTTTGTCGTCCTGTAACAGGAAATCACTATCCATTGCGCTGAATAAGGGGGCACATAAGCATCAAGTATGTCCTTTCTATAGACGTGAGCATTCACAGTTACACGTGGAAAGACATAGAGGTCTGTGCATTCACCCCAAAGACAGACCATAGAAATACCACCCGAAAGACAGACACTGCCTCCTTCGTGTGATTCTTATTCACGAATGTTTGATGGATGGTATCGTGTGCCCCGTTCTCTCAAAATCAAACAATGTCTACTATCGCTTTGGAGGCTAAACCGGGGTTCACACGTGAAGAGAAATCTCCTCCATTGATCATCCGTCCAGTGGACATGTTGACATTCCCAACTTAAACATTGCCTCATATGACGTGCGATGAGCAGCATGCAAACGGCTGGTCGCTTCGCGAAAGACCCTCTTCATGAAACCTTCTACCCACAGTAGACGTTGATACCAACCTTCAGTTGTTGCAGCAAGTGAAGTTCTAATATGATAGTGTGTTGCTGCTCTATTCTTTCGTACAAATAACCACAAATATCGGTAATCGGTGCTTGTCATAGATCTGGCACGTTCTTGATTGAATCATTTTGATTCGGAACCAATGGTTTGAGATAGTTGCCAAAGCCCATGAAGGGCTCACATATAGGCATATCGCCACATCTGTCTGACTTTGACCTGCCTGCAATCTTCCAATAGCTCAATATCACTGTTCTGAGGAAAAATGATGCCTCGAGGTCATACTAATGAATTGGCTATCTCAGTTTTCTTACCTCATAATCACAGCAACAGCTGCAGCCGTAATTTAAGCTACCATGCAATTTTATGCTACACATAGATGGCGCAATCTCATTGCAGCGCCACTAATTTGCGTTTTGTAATTTTATTCAGAATCTTTTAGTTAATAACATATGTAAATTTCATACGGATAGATTTATTTTTGAACGAGTTATCATCCTTTTTCTGATTTTCCCTTAATTTTTGGAAAACAGTGAATTTAATCTCCTTTATTTTTTAATTAATACTAATGCATATATTTTTTAGGTTTTTATAAATGTCTGTTCTTTTACATTTTCTCTCTCAATTTTTTTTTTTTTTTTTTTTGTCAGTGTAATTTGATTGGCTTCTTTTCTCGTACCTGACTGTACGAGGCAATTGTAGGTCAAAGCTAACACCCTTTTTTAAACTGTTTTCCCTGTTAATGAAATTTTATCATCGGATTTTTATTTTATTGTTATTTTTACAAAAATTGTATATTTATCTTCATTATTTTCCGTTTTTCCTCACGTTATTCAATCCCTTCTGATTTATTTTAATTTTCGTACCATTCTTTCTTTACTTTTAATTGTCTACTCTCATCTCAAATTTTATACGTCGACACATTCTACTTTCTATTCTCACTATTTTCTCACTTTATTTTACCCATTTTTAACTTTTTCATGTCAATTTCTTTTAAATGTTAATTTTTGTTTCTGTATGACACTGTGGTGTGCCTTTTTTTTGGAAATGGAGCTTGGTGTGACTCACTTTTCTATAAGTCTATGTCTGGACAGTCTACGGTTATATTTTTACATGTCACTTGTTATAACTAGATGTTAAGGATTTTTCATTCTATTAAATCTGATTCCAGTTTAAATGTTACTGATACTGTCTCCAATCCTTTGGATGTTCCTACCATATGTTTGTTCTGTGATGGGCATAGTCTTCTTAAGGACAAATTTTGTCTGCTATAGATATTTGTGCAATTTTCGGATCTTGGATATTTGGTCGACATTCTTTCAACTTTATCTATATTCTTTTTTAAGTAATGACATAATGCACTACAATTATTCTTTTATCACTTTTTTATGATGTTCTATACCATTACTCATGCACAGGGTGTAAAGTTGAATCGTAACTAGAAATCCCCTGGGAACTTTCAACTGTTGACTTGTTGACATGGATGTCATTTTTTCGATTACAAAGTATTTTGATTCTAGGAATTATAAAAAATCTCTTTTATGCTGAATTTTAATTTAATTTCTCTCTCATGTTATTTGGGCTCAACAGTATTTTAATACGTAAATTGTAATTACTTCATGATGAGCTTTCATTTCATGCAAAACATAATAATTTGATATAAAAATATTGAAAATGTTTTCGCAAATGCACATATTTATACACATCACATTTTTTATCTTTTGAATTCATTATACGTAAGTAAAAACAACTTATTCAGTATTTTGAATTTTAATTTCAGGAATTTTATTTTTTTTAACGACACTATTTTTTAACTCTTCTTTGTTTAATTTAATCGTTCACAACAAAAGCATAATACATACCTTTTATATATCTCTCAATATAAACTAGTATACAAACGAAATGCAATGCAGAGAAGTTTTAATTAATAAATTATAACTATTAAAATTAATATAAATACTTCATTAAAATGTTTTTCATTTAATTTATTAAAATAGTATGTTATTTGCTGCAGAAAATATATTTTTAATTAAATGAGGAGTTTATTTTGAATATTTAGATATAACGTGATTCAATGAATGAAGTTTTGTCATTGTAGCGTTTTAGTCAATGAACTAATTAGCTTTCGTAATAGAAATAGAAAACCGTCTTTAATAGAAAACTTCTTTTAAAATTTTAAAGCAATTAGTAAACGACAAATAAATATTTGGAATTGAAAAGATATTTCTGAATGGAAATCTTTCGATAACGAAGGAAATGGAGAATCTTTTTAAAAGGAAACGGATCCTTTTATAAATGCATTTTTTCGATTTTTTTCAACGCTATTTTTAACACATAGTAATAAGAGATTAAAAAATTTAAATCTATTCTATTAGTTTAGAGTTTTTCGGAGTTTTCGTGGTTTTCTTCGAACCTTGGTTTTCCAAGCCTAAATACGTGTTAGACTCCATTAGAAAGTCCCCCACGGAGAGCACTCCCTCCCTTAGGGCCTGTATCCATCGTGCTGATAAATGGCCGTCATAAACACAACCAACCAAGCCAGGAAAAACTAAATTCGGAATTTATTAATGTTGTCTTAAAACTTTAATGTTCAATTTATTTTTAAGTTTGTTTTAATTGAGATTTGTTTTCTAATATTCTTTTAAACATACAAAAATAAGCGCTTCTAAAATTATGTATCATAATACCAATGAAGGCCACTCCATAAATACACAATTAAAAGAAGTTAAATCATCGCGTTTCAAAAATCTTTTTATATCAGTCAATAAAAGCCCTTCATACCAACTAGTATGGGAGCAGAAAAAAGTTTTCTTTTTGTTCACATAGTGGTAGTACGTAATACAATTATATCGAAAAACTAAGCTATATCAGTACCCAGCTTTATTGAGAAATAAGTGGGAAGGCTGGGATATACTATAACGTGCACAAAAGAGCCAATATGACGCGTTAACCTTTTAGAAAGCAATAATGTGAAATTTAACCTACGGTTAAATTACACTATCCCAAGAACTTTTAGAAGCATAAATAATAAGTTTATATTAAAAATTATGGCAGTTAGTTAAGAAATTTATCTGCTAAAGAGAAAGTTTTAGATTATGTGTTTTAGATTAGTATTGGAAAAAAGCCTAAATTTTTAAGCTAGTTGTAAAACTAAATGAATTATTTCATTCAAATGAACATAACATGGATTTAATATATATATATAAAAAATAACACCTTAATATATTATCTATACAACTATACCCTCTGTATCTTTATTTGAAAGAGAAAAAAAATGGCATTACTCTTTTTGTCTTGCAGAAAATATTTTAATTCTAGTGATGCAAGGAGGTACAATTGACCAAAAAAGCAAAGAAACTAGTTAATGTTCAAACTGTCAGAGAAGAAAAAACATAAATAGCCATTCGACTGAAAATTGTGAATATTGAAAAATGTTTTAAAAAAAATAAGGTTAAGGATCGTCGTCATACTGAAACTGTACCAATTTCTGAAATTTTCAATACGAGCACCGTATTTTGATATCATATTTAGCTTTTCAGCAAATTTTACCTAGGGTGCGAAATATCAAATCATTTGCTCAAATATATTAGGAATTATGAACGTTTAATATTCGTAACTCCTATATTAAATTCACTTGTAATTGCTGTAAAACATTTATTGCGGGTAAAAGTTTTAATCCTAATTCAAGAACTACTTGGTGGAATGGGCTGTAGTTTTATATTATCATACCCGTAGCTTCTACAAAACAATTTCAGTTTAAATATTTATAAACTAGATATGCCACCGTCAAAAATGACGGGAAAGTGTTATTTTAAGTTTACAACTTTAAGTCAGATACAATTAAATAGGTGATTGTTATGCATGATTATTCAGATAGTGGCAAGTCATAGAAAGCATTCAAAAAATTGTGTTTGCAAAAGTCAACCTTCAAAAGAAAAAAATATGAACCACCTCATGCGTGAAAAAAAAATTAGCTTTTTCCAAAATCCCTATGGCAAAATTCTCCCTTTTTCTGCAATTCTTTTATGAAATTCGTGTTTTGTTTTTCTTTTTGCAGCCTTTTGACGGAATGACAGTTTTTCCGCAATCCTTTCACGAAATGAGTGTTTTTATTGGAATTTTTTGAAAAATTCGCATTTATTCAGCACCCTGTTGACGAATTACACCTGTCGCATTTCATTGACAAAATTCAGGGAAGATTTCCGTATCCTGTGCCGCTTGGCGAAAAAAATTATGACAACAATCTTTTCAAGAGACATCATTTGGAGAAACATCATTTTCAAATTTTTATGTTATTTATAAATCAATGATTTTGCCCCATTTTTAAAAATAGAAAATGATGTAAAAACATGGATTTATAAATAACATAAAGATTTAGAAACGAAGTATTTCTGCCGTCTAGAAAAATTTGTTGCGAATGCAGATAAAATCTCGCTCACAACTGCCAAAAAAATTATTAAATATAAAATAAAAGTAAGAGGATAAATAAAAATAAATACCAAAAAATGAGACGGCGATTCAGAAAAATGGGGAGTTTCGTACAAAAAATATATAACAAATATTACAAATATTTACACAAAAAACAAACAAACAGTTAAAAGAAAATCAATGTTTACAAAAAGGGATCATAGTCAAAGTCTGAATCATCGTCAAGATAAGGTACTTCGTCTTCAAACTGAATTAAATTTAAATTTTGATTGACATTTGGTAATACACCCTCGATGTTTTCAGACTTTAATTTTTTCGGCAGCCATTGGTTGAATCTTCCGTCTCTAAAGTGGTAAACCATATATTGGCCATATAACGATATATTGGCCAATAAAGAGTGCATTTTAAACAGCTAATGCAAAAATCCTAACAAAAAAAAAAAAAAATAAAAATAAAAATAAAAAACCTAAAAGAAATAAACGCCAGAGCAAGCCAGACTTACCTTACAATCAAAATATGTTGACAGAAACACAAGCGCATCTGATCATCCGAATGTATGCAGCAAATAAGTTATGTAACAGAACAGAATTCAAAATTTAGCTAACTAACGGTTCACGTGATACTGATGGACCAATAAGCTTCAAGATCTCCCGACTTCAAAATTCACAATTTTTGCAGGATCTTATGTTGAAACTTGCACTTTTGCAGCCTTTTGATGAAATTCTCGTTTTTTTCTGTGATCCTCTAATGAAAATGATATTTTTTCCGTGATTATTTGACGAAATTCACATTTTTCACGATCCTTTGATGAAATATCCGTTTTTTATGCAATCATCTGTTGAAATTCATGTTTTTTCAACGATTATTCCACGATACGAAATTCACATATTCCATGATCCTTAGACGAAGTATTCTCCCCCCTCCCCCCCCCCCCCCCCGAGATCCTTTGACGAAATTCGCATTCGTTTGGCGAAATTTCCATTTTTCTACGATCTTTTGATGATTTTCTCAATTCTTCAGGCAAAGCAGACAGACGATAGTTGCATGCTCCTGGCTATGTTTTTATGATGTTTGTTTCTATACATGGACTAAATGCGCAGTAGGTCATGGGAAAGAGAAGGTCGAATACGAAAGGAACAGAAATTAACTGAAGTTGGCGCTGTTCGTACTCGCGTTTTTATTGTATTTGATCAAATACTGCTATCCCCCTCTCCTGTCCTAAAAATGTCATCAAATTTTAATACAGATTTGCATCAATCCCAGGAATGATAAATTTCAGTGACGAAAAAGTGGAATTCCATGTTTTTGCTGAAAAATGGCATGTCTGTAAATGATTTAAATTTTCACGTAAACTTAAAATAGATTCATAGTTGAAATAAAAGTTTAAAATAAAACAAAAAAGCTGTTGCATTTTTTAAACAGCAAAAAATAATTCACAGAAATATATTAAATTCTGCTTAAAATATGCATAGGTGAAATGAGAAACTTAAAACAAAATTTCTTTAAAAAAGCAGATGTTTATTTTTATATTTTAGATGAAACTTTGAAATTTTATTCATATATGTGGCCAAACCTAAAACACCATTATGTGCATCATTCAAAGTAATACACATACACAAAGCTATGTTTTTTAATGGTACAAAAAGATAGTGAAATATAAAAAAAAATTCAATTTTCTTTTTTAAATATTTATTATAATGAAATGTTCCTGTGAGTGATACATGCTTTTAAAAATTTGATTGAACATGAACTTAAAATAAGCATAGTTTAGATAAAATATTAACAAAAAATTGTGCCTATCGGTGTTTAACTGTGTGCTTGTGTACTCAGCTGAATTTCGAGGCCGATCTGAGAAATGAGTTGAAACTGCCGCGATCGCCAACGTGCAGCTCTTTTCCTGGTAAATCGGCGCCTTCTTTCCGAAAGCGTTTCATTCTAAAATCCTTTGTAAAAAGTAAAAAATTAGTTTTAAAACATTAAAAAATAACTGCTGATAGATCAATTCAAAGCGATATATCAGCATGTTTTCGTAAAGAAACAGCGTTTCACTGTTGCCACTACAGAACAACAGAACAGTAAATTATATAAATCATTGATATGAATCATTATTTATATGGATGATTCATATGAATAATGATGAATAATCATTAAATTGAATGAAGAAAATCATTAAAATTATTAATATTTGTTGAAAACATTCATAATACTTTTTAAAATGTTTATTCAATAAATTACGTAATATTTTCATATGTATGTCGTAAACTCACTGCTTGTAAATGCCAATAGTCGTAAAAGTACTGCTTATAAATGTAACAATAATGAAAAACACATTTCAAAATATTTAAAGGCTTTGAAGCAGAATCGGATGTTAACCGCATTTTTTTATGAATCATCAACATAAAAAAATGAGTCGTTCATTTGTTTCTTGATTTCGAACTTGTGTTACTGAATGGCAACGGTTTATTTGTTTATATCGCTAATATGTTGTTGGCAGCTGCTTATTTTTAATTTAGAACTTAAAAGATTATAATTGTTTAGTTTTTGAAGGTTTTAGAGAAAATGAAAAAGAAAAGATGTGATGCAATGTAGATTAAATAAAGCAATTGTTCGATTTATAATACGGCATCAGAATGCTTAAGCCTAACATGGCCGTGATATGTTTTTTTCCTTTCCGGCGATCGGCGCGTCCCGGAATCCTCACCAGAATTGTCACTACTTAATTATATAAATAGATTACATTTCATATACATACATATATATTTTTTCGATAATTATTTTTTCTCTGAGGGAAAAAAAAAGAATTGTGGCATATGAACAAAAATTGATTTCTAAAAGCTTATAATTTGTTCTGGAATAACGCTTGAAAAAATGCATACATTGCAATCTGTTTTACAACGATTAAAAATAAACTTAACGCGGCAGGACGAGGGTGGGTGTTTTGCACTAAAAGCCCAAAAATATTCGTCTGCTGTCTCTCCCTATGAACCGAAGTGGTAGGGTTCATCAGTACCTGCTTCCAAGGTCACCTTCCGTGCGTAGCGTATGAAAACAGTGAATTGAGAGTCTTCTTTGTCTTATAGAATTATAGAAATTGAAGCTGTATGTAAAAACTGCAAAAAAATCTAAAGTTTCTGATCCATGTACACCCTAAATATTATGTAAATTCATAAATCTCTTTATTTTTATCCACAATAATGTATAATTTTATCATAATAAAAATTGCAATGCAAAATTAAGTTTTTCGAATAAGGAAAATAAAGGTAGATGCTTTTAATTTATTGTTTATTATTATTTTTTTAATTATCGATAATTTAACATTTGAGTTATCATTTTTCACGAGAAAGAGTGTAATTATCATGAATTTCCCTAACAGATAGACGTCTCAATTTTTTTTTCGTATTTATTCCATTTAATATGTTTGGGGTGTGCTGACACCACATGCCGGTTCTCATGTTACGTTTCACGGCGCGCGTCCTGCCAGGTTAACATTAGGAGTTTCAGACTCTACATTTTCATAATTCCTAAACTACGCCACTGAATGTCTTCCTGTTTGGTGTTCTAAAGTAAAATTTAAAGGTTGAAGTAAATTTAAGTAGTTAAAAAATATTAAAATTAAAACAAATTTAAGTAAATTTAAATACGAAAGTAAAATTAAAGCAAAACCAAAAATGATGTCAAATTCAGGTTTCGTATTGAAAATTTTACCGCTTGGTACAATTTCTGTATGAAGACGACCCCTATGCTTTTTTTATGAAAAATTAAAGACTGCATAATTTCCATGGCTATTTTAATTGTTTTCCGCGAAAATTTGATGGTTAAAATGCATGGTATGTTTTTTTTTTCTTTCGGCCGACTGCATCTTAAGACCGGCAGAACTTGATAAGATTAGCCATTATTTATTAAATTTATCATTATACGAATTTAAAAAGCACTCAAGTTAAGACGTACGTAGCTATTTGCACAGAAAAATAATGCATCCGAAGAATGAAAAGTCTTATGAGAAGGATTAGGGAATATAATGTCTCCTTCATTGGAGCAACATACAAGGAATGTCTCCACACAGACATACATCGTAAAATCTGAAAAAAAAAATATCAAATGTTCTTCTCATGAGGATATATCTATATATATAAAAGAAAGTCTGAATTTTGTATTAATCAACGCGCAGCCCAAACTACTGACCTTAAAGTCTTGAAATTTGGGGTAAAAATTCTTCTTATGACATAGAGTGCCGCTAAGAAAGGATTTTCTAAAATTCCACCCCTAAGGGGGGTACAAAATCGATCGAACTTTTAAAAAATTCCTTAAAAATCTGATTTTATAGCTATTTTTCAACTGATAACATATTTTGGTGTATTTTTGTATGCTGAATCGAATGGTACTAACTAAATTCTTTTAAGACCAATAGTTCGCGAGATATTTCCTATATTTCTAATTTGGCGATGTCTTTGGCGCCAAAACCTCGAAATACCTAACATTATAAGTGATAATTCATCCATATTCATTCATCTTGTACATCCGTTACTGTAGCAACGGAAGAAATTCAAATCAAATCTTTTTGTTAGATCTTTTGGTTAAAGAATTGAACCGGCTATATGAGTTTGAAAAAAAAAAAAAAATAAATAAATACAAACGCCTTCAAAAAAAGAACAAAAAATATCGAATTTATTTTAAATTCAGGGAAGCGATCCACTTAGAAATTAACATTATAAAACGAAAATATTTAAAAAGTGAAAGCAATGTTTGTACAACTTTAAAAATTTTGTGGTACTTACATCCGGGCCATGTCAGATACAACTGCGCCAAGCATGGCAATTACATTAATTACAGCAACCCTTATTTTTTGTCCATTTGATAGTTTATTTAGTATAGTTTTAAATTAATTTTATTATTATAATTTTTATTTATTATAGTTTATAGTATGCAGTTTTATGTTATATATTTTATTTATTTATTTACTTAAAACAATTTGTCATTTTTAACAAGGTTATGTATTTAAGAATGTTAAATTACTTTTTTGAACGTAATTGGCAAACGATAAACAAGATTGGGAATTGTCAACCATTTTTGGCGATCTATCTCATGGTCCGAATAATGCGTATTACTTTTTTTAATGGAAAAAATTGGAATTGAAATAATTCATTGCGATTTATCACTTGCTCCTGGATAAGAAGAAAAAATGGGTACTTTTATGTCAGCCGTATCCGTATGTAAATATCGCCATTAGCATTTTTAAAATTGCCAATAGCAGTAGTTACATTTCGCGTATGTAAATTAAAAACAATTCTTTGTTTTAAGTTATGGCATTATTTCCTATTGTTTTACTTTTCATCTTTTTCAATGACATTTGTGCAAAGAATGTATTATAAATGAAATGAGTGAAATGTTTTTATTTTGAATGAAAATAATAAAATAAGAATAAGTTATGGAAACAATCTTTGTTGATTTATTACTTGTGACCGGCTAACATAAAAGTATCACAAAAGCCATATATTCACCTTTCTTTGGGTAGTTGTTCATGGAATTTCTGGTTAATCTTCCGTAATCGGATACTTCTTCAATCGGTGTATTAATTGCAATGTTGAAAGCATCGTTTATATATGAAGCGAAAACGTCATGATGAATTTATTACAGAAAATCGTATCATCATCATCTACTACATATTTAAAACGGAAATTTGCATTTTATTCCTATTCTTTATAATATTTTGATAGGATATGCCACTATTAGTTAGGTAATGTTATTGGAACGGTTTTTATGTATACACACGGTGTTCTACGTTGCTTAGTTTTAGTTATAGAGCTATTGGAAAAGCTATACAGAAAGGTTAACGCAATTATGAAAGATACATCTACTGTAATTACATAAAATGCAAATTTGCTTTTCCTTCCACCCGTTCATAATTTGAGTTTTGCTGGATGTATTTTGATGGGACTTACACTGTTAGTTAGATTATTTTTTGTGGATGGTTGGTACTTCTTGCATGAATGGTACTTCTCTGTAGCGAAGTTTTCTTCTGGGTTATTATTTTTCTGAAGCACAAACTTGGCAACAAATCAGATTGCAGAAAATTAGATTTCAAGAGAAAGTTCCAAAACTAGGTGAACCCGAATGTGAAAGATTACCTTTTATTTAAAGTTCTACTGAACGTATTTTGATTGGAGTTGCACAGTTAGGTAATATTAGGGATTGTTGCAATATTTGAAATGCCATTCTACATTTTTAGTTATGGAACTATGAGGACAGTTCTCAGTGGTGTAGTTGAAAAAAAAGTAGTATAAAATCTACAGGCATGGTATATATTAGAGAGTATATATGTTATAGGTATGGAGTGCATAGTTTCTAAAAATCACCAGAAGGTCTACGGCGTATAGTCTATGCTACATTCCTAAAAATTCTACAATCATGTTAACTTGATTATGAAAGATATATTTAACTATCAACTTCAAATATAAAATAAAAAGGGCAATTTCGGTCCGAAAGCTTATAACTTGAGTACTTTTCAATGGGTTTTGATAATTCTACGTTGCTCAGTTATAGAATTATGTGCGAAAGTTCTTTAATCAGTGAACCCTATTTTGAAATATTAGCCTTTTTAAAAGGTTCTACTGAGTTAATTAGCACTGTTGTTAGATATTTTTTCAGGAAAGATTTTAGTATATAACACATGTTGTTCTACATTGCTTTGCTATAGAATTATAGCTGAATGTTGTATTATCTGGTGAACCCGATTATGAAAAATTAGTCTTATTAGAAGGTTTTACTGAACGGATTTTGATGAGATTTGCATTTTTTAATTTTCAGGGATGATTTTAATATGCTACATATTGTTCTTCCGTTCTTTTTTATATTGAATTATAAATAATCAACTAAAAGATTTGTTTCATAACAGTCCAAATTTTGTCTGAGACATTAGAAGATATAAAACCGTAATGGCGTTCATATTGTTTTCAGCAACGCGTATGATCATTAGGGATAAATGTATTTATTGCTATGAAACACAAGATCAAATACACCGATATATTTCGTTTGATTAAAGTTTCGCTTGGAGAAACCGACCAGCGTAGCGGGCGAAGGTAGCGGGCTACTATATGTAAAGCGTAAATTCCTATTTCATTCCGATTGATCACAACTCAGATTCTACTGGACATAATTTTGCAGAACTTACACTATTAGATAGTAAATTTGGTTTATAAATAGTTTAATCTAAAAACCGTCGTTCCAAGTTGCTTCGTAATAGTTACGGGAGTCCTAAAATTAGGTGAACTCGATTAGGAAAGATTTCAAGTTTTACTGAATAGATTTTAATGACAGTTGACCAGTTAGTTAGATAATATTTCAGGGATTTTTTCAATATTTATCATATCTTTCAAAACTGTTTAGTTACGAAGCTATGCGTAAAAATTTCTCCGTGGTTATAGTAAAGAAAATTGGAGGATAATACGTTACAGACAAAGGATGTATACTAGAATGCTATAGGAAGTTTGTGCAGAGTTTTTAAAAAATCCAGAAATGATGCGATGTATACCTACCACTACATCCCTGAGAGTTCTATATAATCAGGTTAAAGTGATTATGATAGCTATATTTAACTTATGTAAAATGCAAAGAGAAATTTCATTCCGGCCGCTTTTAAATTTACTTCTACTGAATTGATTTTGATGGGGCTTACATTGTTAGTTAGAGAATTTACAGAAAAGATGTCAGTATAAAATATAATGTTCTACGTTGCTTAATTAAATAATTATGGGTAAAGATCTAAATCAGATGAACCCAATTTCGAAAGATTGGCTTTTTTTAAGGTTCCGCTGAATGAATTTTCACGGGATTTAAACTACTAATTAGATTATTTTTATGAAATGATTCAGTACATTTTCCAGTTTAAAAGATCCTGCTAAGTGGATTTCGATGGAACTTGCTCGGTTAGTTAATTTTTCAGTGAATGTTTTAGTATAAAGCACATATCATTCGATTGGTGCTGCTTGGTCATCAGGTTGCTTGATTATAGAATTAAGGCTGAATGTTCTAGAAGCAGGCGAACCAAATTATGAACGATTAGCCTTTTCAGTATGTCCAATAACAGATTCTGATGAGATTTGCATTGATAAAATTTTTCATGAACCCTTTTAAGTATAGTACATATTGTTCTATCGTTCTTCACCGAATACTACACTAAATGATCAACGAAAGAAGTTGGCCCTTAACAGCCTAAATTTTGTATGGCTCAAAAGATATAATAGCGTAATAACGTTCATATTGTTTTCACCAATTAGATTGGGCATTCCAGGTAAATGTCCTTGTCCATATTGCTTTAAAACGCATGATCAAATTCAGAGATATATTTAGTTTGATTCAAGGTTTCTCTAGAAAAACTGACCAGCGTAGCGGGCGTTAGGCTGCTAGTATGTTTATAAAAGAATTTCCATGGAAGCTCTATAGAGTGTCCGTAAAAAAATAATGAAAATTTCGTTATTTGGCGATTTATCACCGGTTGGCGATGGAATAAAATTTCAAAAAATATTTTTTATGTCAAAAATGGTAAGGGTAAAAATGTTTTCTGTTGAACTTGTTTAAATAAATTTAGTTTAAATAAATTTAATTTAAATAAATTTAGTTTTGTCAGTTCTAGGTTGCTTTAACAACAGTTTTGTCATATATATATATTTTATGAAAGTTAACTATAAAATTTTATAAATTAAAACAGAATTTAAATGAATTAAAATTGTTTCGATCTCAAAATTAAGTCCAGTTGAGCACTGTTGATTCAATTGTGTTGCTATGGAAACAAAAACTTCTCCGATATTGGGATGTATAACTGTAGCATTCTTCATCTGGCTTTTATTTTGGCATACGCTAAGTATATGAAAATATGTTTTTCTATATGAAAATATTTTTTGTATATGAAATTATTTTAACAGTGATCAAATTAAATAACTCCAGCAACAAGCAACATACATATGCAATAAGAAATATATGAATTAAATTCTCAATTAATTCACTCTCAGTCAAACTCAAATCAATTAACAAGCAATTTTCAGATGGAATAAAATTGATTGCTTTTGGCAAGCAAAATTGCTGCTTGCCAAATCGCTTGACGCTTTCGTCTTTTCGCGTCAAATACTCAAAAGTATTTTATTTTTTACAGACTTTCTATTGCAATTCCGCCGCTTCTTCAAATCTTTTCTTCAAAATATTCTGAGTATGCTCAGTAAGGAGACCTTCCTTGTTAGTACTAATAGAAAAGCGAATGTTGTATTGCGGATCATTGCGGTATTGTGCATGATCTTTTTAATAAATAAATTAGCTTTTCCACATTTTCCCTTATAAATAAAAAAGATTTAAATAATATATTTAAATGTAAAATGTTGAGTTTCTTTAAAATTTAAGCGTTGTAAGAAGTGTAAAGTTCTATTTTTTTCTTTCTTTTTCAGTAATGCATCATAACTAATATCAATATAAGATTTTTTCTAAGCCAATCTAATCAAAACATCCAATAAAAAAAAAAATCATGATAGTATATAGAATAAAAAAGTTAAGAATTTTTGCCTGGTCATACTATCTTTTAAGCATAATTTATACCTAAATCTCTTAATATTTTCAATGCTGTAATATATTAAAATGGCTTGCGTAAAAAATTTGTTTTACATTCTTACAATTACTTTATATACTTCTGTGTGGCATTATTTTGCTGCTATCGCAACAACACAACTAAAAGTGTTTAGTAAATCTTCCTCAAATACTTTATTTCCTTTCAAGAAACATAAAATATCCATTAAACTTTTTATGTAAAATATTTAGAAAAATGAAAAAAAAAAAAAAAACATGTTATAGCGCAAGCAATTGTATTTTCAATAGCAACAAATCAATTCTTAATTGATATATATTCTATAGAAGGTATAAAAGAAAATAAAATAGCTTGGCAATTCTTTTTAGCATCAAAAAGTAACCGGCGGTTTCATCATGGGTATTTTTTGGCTAACTCTCGAGTGCATTGTTTACATTCTTACGTATTAAAAATGCAAAAAGAAATTAATACTTTTATATATTTTATATAATTTAAACACCTTAAAACTATGCAAAATTCATAAATTAAACATTTTCTAAAACAATAAATCATTTAAATAAAATAAAAAAAACATTTCATCTAATAAATAGAAAAAATATGACAATAAAGTGTAGTGGCTAGCCATTTTTCTCCTGTAAATAGTCTATAAGTATAACAAACAGATCCAGAGCTACGTAGTTGTGTACAAAGTAAAGATAAGTTATGAAAGTGATTAAACGCCATGATTTAAGTTCATGCTATTATATGTAGATTAATTTAAAGTAATTTAACTTACAGTTGAATTAATATAATTTTAATTAATATCTGAAATATAGTTCTTTGCACGTAACTTTGTTATTCAAGATAGTTATTAGTACTATTTACCAAATGAGCCAAATTGCGAGAAAAGTGTGCCACAAATGCGAATTTTACTGCTTAAATTTGCTTCACGTAACGTGCAAGTAATTTAAAAAATCTGTTATTTTGTTTCTCATTGTGGACTTTTCATTTGATTGACCTCAAAATAGGGTCCAAAAGTGACGGTCATAAAGTGGTTGATTGAATCTATCAGCTTTTTGTCACCGTTATGGCTCTGAAACTTGTGTTTATTTGTGGCAATACACTGATCGACTCTAGTAAGATTACAGTAAAAATTTAAAACTGATTAATTGTTATTAAAAAATTGTTAATTATATTTAATATTCTTCTTGTTTTTAATAAGGTAAAACAACTCTCGTCTATGTTCTCGTACAAACTCGCCTTCTTGTTTACACTCGTCAAACGGATATGGGTTTTGTCTAGTATCATACACAATTAATTGTGATAGGTCGTTCCACTCATTTGTAGAAAAAAGAGAATTAAAATAACATTTTTAATTTAAAAAAAATATTTTTAATCCTTCAAGATCATTGAAAATTGTATTTTTGTAATTTGTCTATGTTATTTAAAAGTTTTACATTAGAAGTGTTCAGGTAATAAAGGTGGTATGTGACAAAATTACAAAAAATGAGTTAATCATATTATTAGAGGCGTAATGAATGATCCTCTACCATCTGTTAAATTACTATTTGAGAAAATATAATACTTAAAGATATTTTAACGCATAAACGAAGCATTTGAAAATAAACGTAAATACATATTTGGGACTTTACAGCTCATCTTCTCAAAATGAAGATTGTGTCAATTATCACCTTTATCATCTGAACTCTTCATATTTATACTGTGGCATTATTTGCACAGGACCTGTTCTATAACTCATTTAGTTTAATTTCAATCTGAAATAAAATAATATACAAATCGATTATTAGATTTTCAATATTACTCGAAGTTTACAAAACGTATGACAAATTAAAAATCCGGTTTTAGCAATTACCTTGCATAGTCAAAAAAGTAGTCGGATTATTTTGAGCAGCCCTTTAAATGAACAGCTTGTAAACATAGCATGCTAGCCATTTATTTAGAAAACTCATTTAGAAATTAAACAACAAATATCGCCTATATATGAAAATGCACTCGAATACTTTTTCACAGTCCTGTATATTGTCTAAAGACTTTTCAATAGATCACATATTAATTGAAACTTAAATAGATAAAAAAAAGCGTATAACACAACTTAAAACGTACATCCAGCAATTTATAATCAGAAAGGGCAATGCATCTTGTTCTTTGCTCTTTTTTTATATGAAATTATTTATTTATTACAAACTCTTATTTGGATACTAAATATTATTCCACCGAAAAATGCTTAATTCAAATAAAAACTAACCTTAACCAATTCGCTTCCATAATCCGTAATACTTAAACATTCTTTTGTGTAGCCGTGTATATTGCTATCTGAATTTACACAAACCACGTACTACGGAATAGTTAGAAAAAAAATTAAAACACAAGGTATAGTTTTATAGAAATCGCACTTCCAGCAAATAACAATCATAGATGGTACTGTAATCAAATTATTGTGCTTGTCCCTTTAAATGACGATAATCGTAACGCACACCATACTTTTCGGTAAGCAACCTTTAGTGAGCCAAAGTAATGCGTATAAATTTCATTATGTTTGCAGTACTACCAGATCTTTAAAATACACTGCAAGCAAATTTTTTCAGTAGACCATTATGTAACAATGTCCTTTTGCGTGATTCTGTAAATAAATAACAAATGCTTTTCACAGCATGTGGTACAAAAGAAATAGTTTATTGTACTTCGTAAATGGATATATGCTACAAATTGTCTCAAATTATATAATGTTATCGCAATATATTAGAAGCGTTTTTCCCTACAAAGCGTAATGTATCGGAGAACATTTGAGGGTCCTTGTAAGTGAAATAAAAAGGATCCACACTTAATATTCAATAACAATCGTGCAAAAAAGTGTACTTATAGAAAAAAAAAACGTTTTGAGATGCTTTACAAAAATATTGTATACACAAATTGTACACAAGTGTGTAAGAAACATACCAGCATTTTAAAATTTAAACTGCTTTTCTAAAAGGCTTCAACAAAAGTCTTCCCGTTTGGTATCGGATGGTACAATGTACAAAAAAAATCCAAATATGATGCCGAAGTTATCTGTTTGAATAGACAACATTAATGTTATATACAGGGACATCGGAAAATAATGCCTAGATTTAAAAAAAATCATAACATCGAAACCTTTTATGTTAAATGAGTAATTCTTTCACTACACGAAAACTGGTGAACGCAAGTTTGGTTTTAGTTCACCAGAATCCGTTTGCGTGTCTGTGTTATGCGCGAATTAGTTGCGCAGTCGTCAAGGTCAGCCGACGCGCCAGACTGCAGCTGCTCAGTACGATGTTGACCGTGCAAAAAAAAGCTCCAAAAAAGCCATTGTACACTGACTATTGACTTTGACTCCACATACCAAATCCCGCACTGTGCTTTTGGTTACACGGTCATCATCGTACTGACCAGATGCAGTCTGGCGCGTCGGCTGACTTTGACGACTGCGCAACTAATCCGCGCATAACACAGACACGCAAATGAATTCTGGTGAACTAAAACCGAACTTGAGTTCACCAGTTATCGTGTAGTGAAAGAATTACTCATTTAACATAAAAGGTTTCGATGTTACGATTATTTAAAATCTAAGTATTATTTTTCGATGACCCTGTATAACTTCTATAAATTTAATACCCAATCATCAGCAAAATTTAACTATACCGGGATAAACCTGCTAAAAGATAGGAAGGAAGTTTTACTTGAATAAATAATTATATTATTTACCTTTTAAACAATTATAAATAAATTTTATCAAATTAAATAGGCATTACAAACATTAAAAAAAACCTTGTAAAATAAGCATTCTTATTCACTATAATATAAATTCAATTTTTATTGGATATGCAATAGACGCAAAATGATAAGAATGAAGCAAATTTTTCTAGTTATAGAAATAATGGCGAACGAGAGCCTTTGCTCACGTAATAGTTGAAATATGCAAGTTGTATTTGCGCGCATATTATTATTAGAAGAAATTACGCTGTTAACAAATGTATTTTTTTTTTTTTTTTTTTTTTTTTTTTTTTATGAAGCCACATTTTGAATAAGCTTCATTAATACTCTGCACTAGCTGCCTCTGAAGACCAGTTTGGGCGACTTGAAATGCATGTTAAGCATTGCAACATGTTACTTTTATTTACAATTTAATTTATTTGGTTAAATCTTTCGACAAATTGGAAAATTCTGACAGAGAAATCAAGAATTCTTTATGATCATGGCAGCATTTCATTTCTAGTTTCTTGTTAAATATATCATCTTTCTTGACAAAAGCCGCTTAATGCACTTATTAATTTATGTTTCGTGTCCATTTGCAATATTACATATTATCCGAGCCATAGGTCGACAAAAATGGATCACAATTCCCAATCTTATTTATCGTTGCCAACCAGCTCAAAACAGTAATTTAACATTATTTTATACATAACATTGTTAAAAATGTTAAACAATATCAAATAAAATAATAAATAAAATATAATAAATAAACTATAAAAAATAAACAGAAAAAACTACAAACTATAATAAAAAATAAACTATAAACTGCAAAAAATAAATAAATGATATTACTTGTTATTATATTATAGAAGTTATTCTAAAAAAAACTGCTTACGGATAATTACCTGTTGCAATTTTGATGCAAGTCTTTCTTCATCAAGTAAGAGATGAATGGAAAAATCCACTTCAGCATCAGTGGAAAAAATAAGATATAGTTTAATAAAGATTTGTGTTCAGTGTACCGCGAGCTCATCATGTAAGGTCCAATTCAAAAACTAAAACTAATTTCGTTGGTTTATAGACGAATGACGTCACGAACAAAATTGCATTTTTCATTGCTGTTTGACAGCTATAAATTCATAAATAGGATAATTCTTTTTAGTTGTTCTCAGGAAAAATTGCTTTATGATTGATTACCTTAATGGTTTTATATTTTTAATCGACGATGAACGAATCTCCCCAACAAACACATGACTTCGGACCGCATGGCGTATTCGTTGCGGCCAGGGTGAGTTAAGGCCATTGTAGTCAAACAATACTGTGCCGTAAGTGACCGCCGCTAATTATGGCAGCTATCCCCAAACATTTTAGGCATCGGAAGCGAGAAAACAGTTGCGTTTATTTAACCGGTCGATCACTGAGGGCAATTTCCGGCAAGCATTTAATGTATCCTCATAGTTTAGATAGTAGAGGGCTACTATTACCTAACCTGCATATTCATTTAAAGAGAGGAAATGTATTTTTTCTTCATTTCTTTTAAATTAATCTTAATTACTTTAAATGTGGGTTTTAGTAAAAATATAAATGCGTTATGAGATTTATATTTAAAGCAGTAAAATAGATTAGATATTTTTATTTAGTTTTAACATATTTTTACAAAATATAAAATAATATTTCCAAACTAATCTTTGATATCTTTGCATGGATATTTTTTTATCGTCATGCTGAAAACAATGAATGTAAAACAAAATACTATAAGATTTAAAGTTGTGAATTCCGTGTAAAGGAAAAAAAAGATAAAATTCCTTGCCTCTATTAAATTCCTAATAATTTATGCATATTTATTTGCTTTATTATCATTATTTCACTAATAAAAGTTATAGTTAAAGCCATATATTTTTTTTTTCATGTGCATAAAAGTAGTTAATTCAATGCCAGTTACATGAAAATTAATGTTAAGAAAACGGAAGAATTACAGAACAAATTTAGATTAAAAAAAAAAAACAATAAATAAATAAAATATCAGTTACAAGTGCTATTTGTTTAATAATAATAATAATAAATAAGTAAATAAGTTTGAATGTATATTTTTGCGAGAACGAAACACATATGTATATATGGAGTACAAAGAAAGTCGCAAGCCAATGTTAAACCTATGGGTAGGGTTGAATTCAGGACGCTTTTCACCGGGAGGGATTTCTGCGGCTCTGGGGGGGGGGGGGATTGTTCATATTGACCATTAAAAACACAAAATCTCAAATCTTCCGTGGGAGGACATCTCATTGCTCCGAGAGGAATGCCCCCCCCCCCCATCGCCACCCTCTGAATTCAACACTGCCTATGGTAGCGTTCTTTTCAAATTTGTAAAAATGAAAATAACTTTATAAATAACAAAAATTCTGCAACCAAAGTCAGAAAAGTGAACACTAACCCGGTTAGAATTTAATCTCAGCTATTCAAAAATATATGATTTAAGAATTAAGTTAATTTTATTTATTATACTTTTAAGGACTTCTCATAAAAATATCCTCCCTCCCTTCTCCCCCCCCCAAAAAAAAAACAAAAAAAAAACAAAAAAAAAAACGCTTTCGTATCGCTAAGGCGGTAAAACAAGGTCAGGGAGAATTTTTCCTAGAATTACTCTCCACCCCACCCAGCTTTTGCTGCTTCATTCGTGCTATTTGTGTACGGCGATAACAACTACAACCGGTCACTCATTTCATTTCAATATATAACATTGCACTGTATGTTTGCGTCCGTCCATCGGTATCGCATCAGTAAGTCTTTAAGTTATGTTTATTCATTGCAAATTTATTTATCGCAGAATCTATCTTTTGCATCATTTTATTTCATTATTATTGTTTGATACTTATATTTTAGTTTTTATGAATACGCAAGAATTTTTTACTCATACATTTGGTATCTTTCGGTTAAATTACATTAAATAGTTTATTTTATTTTATAGTCTTTATGAATGCACAATAATTTTATAAACATACATTTTGTAATCTTCGATAAAGTAGTGTAAAATTCTTATCAATAGGTTATTTTTCTTTATTTAAATATTTTTATTAATTTTTAAGGGATTGCCTAAATAACTTTTAAACATTATAATTATCGGTATCACATTCTTTAAAATAGTTTACATTAATGTAAATATAAAAATGTGACTAAAAAGAAAGGTGTTTTAATTTCATCTACCAGGAGAAAATATTTAAGAATTTATAATCGAAAAAAATTGATTAACTAAAATTTTAATGAAATTTAGAAATATCAAAATTAATTTAATATATTTTTTTAAATCAGTATTAAACTATTATTTACATTTCTAATAATTATAAGTAATTTTCAAGTTGAGATAATATATTTTTTTCTAATGTTTGGCTATTAAACTACAAGAGAAATATCTAAATATTGTCTGATAAAAGCAAAATTTAAAAATATATGAGGAATATTATACTGTGGTGTGTATTTCGTTTACTACATAAAGATTTAAGCTTATTTTTATATAATATTTGAATGAAAAATGATCAGAAATGACGCAAAAATTTAGATCATAATGATTTAATAAAACTTTGATGAATAAGCATAATATAATAGATTTACCAACTAACCTGTTTAAAATATAGTGAAAATCTAAGTAAAAAGAATATCACATTTTAATATAAAATATATAATAAACTATGTTAAAATCATGTATATTATTTAAGCATAAATTCGAAATTTATTCTTTAAAATAAAAACATTTAAAAAGGTTAATTGAATGATAAAATGTTTTGGCAGGTTAAAAAAAAAAATCTTATAATTGTTTACATATACTTATCAAGAAAATCAAGTTCATTTAACTTGAACTTTTTCAAAAATGTTCAAAATACAATATTCGATAATGAATTAATTGATTAGTTATATGTTCAATTATATACTTTATAATTTTTTATGAAATGCAACAATTTAAATATGCATTGCATATAAATTTTGTAAATATGTAAGTGAATAAATAAACAAATAAATGAATGCATTATGTGAAATATTGTGTTTTCAAATTTTTTTGAAAAAGTTCAAAGTGAAAAAAATTGACTTTCTTGAAAAGCGTACCTAAATAATTATAAGATTTTTTTTTAATCCTGCAAAAATATTTTATCATATAATCAGCATGCTAAAAGGGTATTTTCTTTTATAGAATAAATTTTGATTTATACCTAAACAATCATTATGGCTAGTGATTACATTTTAAATAACCATAATACGCTTTTTTGTGGGCAGATTTGGGCCAAATTTAATTTATTACAACCATAAATGGTAGGACAAAGGTTAGCTTCTGGTTAGCTTTTATTTTTAATGTCCATTAAAATAATAATTGTGGGCAGTTTAATGCTATCTAGTTAGTGGAACGATTGTGGGCAACTTCTTGTACTTACGGCCAATTCTCTTGTGGCCGTATTGTGTCCAGCGTGACACTTTATTTACGGAGCCGTAACTTTCATTGATAGCGGAACTCCATCGAACACTTTCGGCCAAGTCTAACGAACCCATCAGTGGGCCGAAAGCTCTGTGTTTGTTGCGTCTGTTATTTGCTTACTTTGATGGCAAGTGATATTAAGCTGCCAGCCTAATTTCAACTGAAGTTATCTCAGAATATATCCATGTTTGATTATAATTTATCAGCCAAACATTAATTACTTTTGATCGATTTTCTAAAAATATAAAATTTATGCCGTTTTATCGGAAAACATTTTTTTCATTAAAAATTGCCGCCTGGCATGTATGAAAAGCGAAGTGGTCAACCCATTTTTGTTTATAACAGTCACATGACTTAGGCTTTTATTAATAAAGAGCAAATACGTCTATTTTTTAATGTATCTGATACATATGTGAATAGAATATTTAAGGATTAATTTTGAATAGCTCGAATTTGAATTAGCGAAAATAAATTTGAATAATGTGACAAAAGAATGGGACGTAACAGATTTCAATTTACGATTCGATTTAAAACAAAAACTGCGAGTTGCCATGATTAGAACTTAGAATGAAGGTTAAATTTGCGTTACTTACCCCATTTTCCCAGAAATTCAGGCAGGCACTGACAAAACAATGGCAGCAGTATAAACACACATTTTTTATTATACAGATGACACTGAACATCGAAGAATATTTTCAATTTGAATAAGAATTTCAATACAACATAGTATACTGGTCTGAAAGATGAGAATTATATTTACGAAGAATAAAATGGCCATAACATCGACCAACGTGGGTGAGTTGAATTAAACACCTTTGAATGTTGACTTATTCTTGACTAGACTTGCGGTAAAGGAATACAGGTAAATATCTAACAACACGGCGAATAATTAATTCGTCGAATCAAACGAGTAAAAGAATGCACATACGTTCACTATCAACATTCGCATCCAGACTGTTTTGGGTTTTTTAACAACGATGAATTATACATAGTAAACGAATACGGATGAATAACTTTCTTACTTCACATCGAATAATAA
The DNA here is from genome assembly GCA_963932465.1 of Maratus speciosus. Classification (NCBI taxonomy): domain Eukaryota; kingdom Metazoa; phylum Arthropoda; class Arachnida; order Araneae; family Salticidae; genus Maratus; species Maratus speciosus. Next base: position 371,283,727 of record OZ010788.1, on the reverse strand, counting down.
ATATTAGACTCAAAGAATAAACGCCTTAGCGTACTTCATTTCCACCGTACGAATTCCGAATGTTTTGTTTTTTGAGATTGCACCTGTAAAAGCTGACGTCGCGCTCTTACGTCAGTTGCTCGGTTGCCAAGGTAACGAGTTTTTTCACTCGACAATCGTACTGATCGTCCATAATCTTCGGGGGGCCGGCGTCGACTTCAGATAAAGCAGCAATCTGCTGAATCGGACGTTTGAATTTTCCTTCACCGGTACGGATAGTCACAACTCAGACAACACCATCAGCACCAGGATGGATGTTTTGGACCATGGCTAACTTCCAATGAGTTGGATGAATTGAAGATTCTTTTACCAAAACTAGTTGACCAATCTTGATAATATGATTGCCCTTTTTCCATTCATGTCTTAAGGACAATGTTTGGAGATAATCTTTAGTCCAGCGTTGGCAGAAATTATCCCGAATCTTGGTACACAGCTTCCACCTGGAAGAGAGACTAATGCAGGGATTATTATGACATGATATGTCAGGTAAAGCAAGTAATGGATCACCTATGAGGAAATGTCCGGAGTTAAAACTGATAAGTCATTAGGGTCTGTTGATAAAGGAATAAGCTGACGAGAATTTATACATGCTTCAATAAGGCATAGGGTTGTGGAGAGTTTCTCAAAAGTCATAAGAGTACCTTGGCATGATTTGGTTAAATGCCGTTTGGCTAGCTTTATGTAAGACTCCCATAATCCTCCAAAATTTGGACCATAAGGAGGTATGAAATGCCAAATAATTTGGCGTTGTGCGCAAAAGTCTTTGACTTTTGATTCTTTGAGAATTAAGAACAGTTTTTTTAAGATATGAGGCTGCACCAGCGAATATTTTACCGTTATCAGAATAAATATCTGTTGGATGTCCTCGGCGTGATATGAAACGTTGTAAAGTGCATATAAAGGCTTTGGTGGTAAGTTCTGAAACTAATTCAATGTGTACTGCTTTGGCATACATGCATATAAAAAGACAGATATAGGATTTAAAAGTAGTAGACTTTCGTTTATGTTGGCATTTTGTATTGATTGGTCCCGCAAAATCAATCCCGGTGCGCTGGAACGCTCTGCAAGGATTAAATCGTGATGAAGGCAAGTCACCCATGAGTTGAGTAAGAGGCTGGGCAGATATTCGAATGCAACGTATACACTTTATTAATTCTTTCTTAACTGTTGATCTGCCATCTGGAATCCAAAATTTTTGACGAATTAAGGAAAGAAGTTGATCAGGACCCGCATGCAGACTATAGAGATGGAAGTACCTGATAATAGCTTCTGTGAAGGGATGATTTTTAGGAATAAGCATTGGATGTTTGGAATCGAATGACATGGTTCTGTGTTTGCTGAGACGTCCACCAACTCGCAAAATATTATCTGCATCTAGAAAGATGTTTAAAGAAAGCAATTTACTGGATGTTAGTAGTGGTTTGCGTTGTTTAAGTAGATTAATTTCATCAGAAAAGGCTGACTGTTGTAACCACTTGACGACAGCTTTACAAGCGTTGCTAAGTTCAACTGCATTTAATGGCCCTTTCCTTTTTAAGTGGAATTTAGTGTTGCAGGCTAATCTTTGAATCCAAGCAACTACTCGGATTACTTTTGTATATGAAAAAAATCTGGTAAGAATGTCGACATCGGTTTCTAGTTGATTTATTAAACAAGAACTTTCGGTGGGTAAAGACTCAACTGCAAAGTTTGAAGTTGGAGATGGATCGTCAATGAACGGATTAGAAGACTTGTAAAGCCAAGTAGGCCCAGACCACCAACATTCGCAATCCTTTAACTGGTAGGGATATAGACCCCGTGTTGCAAAATCTGCTGGATTATGTTTACCAGGAATATGATGCCAATGTTCAATTGAGGTCAAATCTCTGATTTTATTGGCACGGTGAAGCACGAATTGGTTGCCTTTGGTTGGAGGTTTCAAAATCCAGCTTAATGTAATGGTCGAATCGGACCACAAGAATGTTTCGTGGATAGCGTTAGGTAATGCATCTTGCACAACTTGAATAAGGTTTGCTAGCAAAAGAGCTGAAGATAGCTCTAACCTTGGCAATGTTATTGCACTGGTGGGCGTTATTCTTGTTTTAGCAGCAACTAGCATTACCGTGACAGGATTAAAGGTTTTTATATAGACAACCGCAGCGTATGCACGTATAGAGGCATCACAGAACACATGGAGTTCGAAAGGTGATGATGTGCTGAAATTCATAAATCGTGGAATGTGCATAGAATTAAAAGCATGTATTTCAGAATGGAATCTATTCCACGTCTCTAGAATAACTGAGGGAAGAGGATCATCACACTTCAAGTCTGCCTTCCACACTTCTTGCAATGAAATTTTTAACATACCAATGGAAGGTGACAAAAGACCCAAAGGATCAAAAATACGCGCAATTATTAATAATAATTGCCGTTTAGTGTGTGCATTAGGCTTTTCTACAACTTGTACACGTAGTGAATCTGTTTCCCGGTTCCACACTAGTCCAAGAATCCTCTGGGATGAATCAGGATTTAAAGAATGTGTTAAGCTGCTTGCCTTTAAGGAATCTGGCAAATGTTCAATAGCAAGGGATTCGTTGGAGGCCCATTTTCTCAGTTGGAAACACCGCTTTGAAATAAACTTTGGAGATAACCAATGAGAGATTGAGCTGATTCAACAGACTCTGTACCACCTAAAAAATCATCAACATACATATGGGTTTGTGCTATACTGGACGCAATAGGAAAATTAATTTTCTCATCATCGCATAACTGCTGAATAGTTCGTAGACCTAAGAATGGGGCACAGGAAGTTCCATAAGTAACAGTTTTTAGTAGGTACACCAGCAACGGATTAGAGGGGTCTTTTCGCCAGAAAATTCGTTGTAAATGGGTGTCTTCCTCGGAGACTAGGATTTGACGGTACATCTTTTCGATGTCTGCTGATGAAGCAACTTTATGCAGTCGAAACTTGATTAAGTTACCAAAAATACTGGTTTGTAATTTTGGCCCTTTAAGGAAGACCGAATTAAGGGTTTGGCCATTAGATGTCTCTGCCGACGCATTGAAAACAACTCTTAATTTTGTTGTGGAACTGTTCTGATTTATAACAGCATGATGAGGTAAAAAATAGTTAGGTTTAATGTTTAAGTCCTCAGCTTTTAACAATTCCATATGGCCGAGATCGCGATATTCATCCATAAAAGCAATGTAGTGCTTTTTTAAAGTAGGATTTCTTGAAAGTCTAGTTTCCAACTCGTAAAATATTTTCAAAACTTGTGCAGTACTATCTCCCAATTCAAAATTGTTCATGAGAGGCAATTTAACAATATACCTACCTTCAGAATTACGGTGAGTAGAATCGTGATAGATTATTTCAGCAGCATCTGGCTTAGTAAACTTCTTAGATTGAGGAACAGACTCTGAGTTGAAAAAATCAGTCAAGTATACTGAATGGCAGACCACGGTCGTGGCCGGTTTAGACGAATAGGGTACTGGACCACTTAGAATATATCCCAGCTGAGTTGGGATTGCAACGGGTTCACCAGATTATCCAAAAATGGGTGACCCTAATAACAGATGTGCAAAAACATCTGCTCCTAGCAGAATGTCGATTGATTTGGAGATATGAAACTCAGGATCAGCCAGCTGTAAGTTTGCCATGTGAGGCCATGAATGCCTTTCAAGCCTGAAGTTAGGGAGTGGGGTAGTAACCTGATTAACTACAAGGGCTTTTAAAGAATTGTAATTATTTTCAAAATATGGCGAGAAATTAAATTCAGTGAAATTTAGGCAGGTTTCAGCCGAAATGCCATTTATACCTACAAGCCTATGGTTCGTTCTGCCTACAGGCAAATTCAATCTTTCTACACATTTTTTTGAGATTAAAGAATTTTTAGAAGCATTGTCAATAAGTGCTCTGCACTGAATAACATTACCTGTGCTAGATTTTACATTAATAAGTGCGGTAGATAATAAATCATTATAATTCTGCAAAGATGAATGACACTGCGCACTATTAGAAACAGAATTTTCTGGTGCATTATCATTAACAAACTCTCTATTAGTTTGACTAGTCGTATACACATGTAATAATGTATGATGCATTTTGGAACAATTTTTGCATCCAACATTAATTCTACACTGCCCTACTTGATGGTTCTGTCTTAGACAATTTTCACATAATTTGTTTAATTCAACGATTTTCCACCTCTCTTTCACTGGTTTTGATATAAATACAGGACATTTGAATAACGCATGGTTTTCATTACATAATAGGCAGTTATTACTATTCCTAACAAACGCGCAGTTCATTACGTTGGTTTTGACTCGACTAGAATCTAGAAGTTTTTTGCGAAATTGAATTTAGACTCTACATTAGTGCATTTTGACTCCTCTACACTTCTAGCTTCCCGCTCAATAAATTTTCGAAATAAATCCATATCCGGTATTTTATCATTGTCTAACAACAATTCCCATCTTTGTTTGAGAGGCTGATCTAATTTATTCAACATAAAATTTATTAACATTAAATCACTCAAAGCATTAGATTCTAATCCCAAAATTTTCAAATTCCGAATTGCTTCATTACTTGTATCTAACAATTCTAACAGGGATTTTGAATTACTAGCTTTAATAATCTTTATCGAAAATATTTTATTTATTTGACTTAATGCCAATTGTCTTTTATTTTCATTTCTTTGACTTAACAAATCCCAACACTGAACAAAATTTTCTGCTTTTAAAGAAAACCCTCGAATTAATTTTGCGGCATTTCCGCGAACAGAAGAATGCAAATATTGTAATTTCTCAATATCAGATAAATTTTCATTCCCCAAAATCGTAGACTGAAATAATTCTTTAAACGAAATCCATTGTTCCGAGTCGCCATAAAAATGGGGCAAATTGAATTTCGGTAATTTCACCTGCGAATAATTCTGTTTATTTTGAGTTTCTACACGAATTTCAGTCGGAGAATCATCTTTGGTTTTCTCCTCTAAATCGACTAATAAATCACAAATAAGTTCCTGATACTTCAAAAAAGTATCCAAATTATCATTATTTTCTTTCGGCGAAAGTTTGTTAAATGCTTGCGCAAGAGTGACTTCATAAGATGATATTTTCGATTCCAAAACTTTAATTTTTGCCTGCTCATCTGAATTCGCATTTTGAACTTTATCTTTAATTACATCTATTTCCTTACAAATTCGCTCAAAATACAGCTCCTGTTTAGTTTGTTTAGTCATTTTTAATAATTACAAATAAACAATAAAATAAATGAATAACATAAAAATACGAAAATTACACAATCTCATACAAAATGCACCATAATATACAAAATATAAAAAACAAACAATAATTGAATAAATAAGCACAACCTTTTTTACTTTTTTTATGTTACATCTAGCACAGATAAATTAATTGAATGGCTACGACTTAAGAATAGATTCCATCGTAGCTCCGGCTCGACGGACCAAAATTTATGGATAGAATATTTAAGGATTAATTTTGAATAGCTCGAATTTGAATTAGCGAAAATAAATTTGAATAATATGACAAAAGAATGGGACGTAACAGATTTCAATTCACGATTTGATTTAAAACAAAAACTGCGAGTTGTCATGATTAGAATTTAGGATGAAGGTTAAATTTGCGTTACTTACCCCATTTTCCCAGAAATTCAGGCAGGCACTGACAAAACAATGGCAGCAGTATAAACACACATTTTTTATTATACAGATGACACTGAACATCGAAGAATATTTTCAATTTGAATAAGAATTTCAATACAACATAGTATACTGGTCTGAAAGATGAGAATTATAGTTACGAAGAATAAAATGGCCATAATATCGACCAACGTGGGTGAGTTGAATTAAACACCTTTGAATGTTTACTTATTCTTGACTAGACTTGCGGTAAAGGAATACAGGCAAATATCTAACAACACGCCGAATAATTAATTCGTCGAATCAAACGAGTAAAAGAATGCACATACGTTTACTATCAACATTCGCATCCAAACTGTTTTGGGTTTTTTAACAACGATGAATTATACATAGTAAACGAATACAGATGAATAACTTTCTTACTTCACATCGAATAATAAATATTAGACTCAAAGAATAAACGCCTTAGCGTACTTGATTTCCACCGTTCGAATTCCGAATGTTTTGTTTTTTGAGATTGTACCTGTAAAAGCTGACGTCACGCCCTTACGTCAGTTGCTCGGTTGCCAAGGTAACGAGTTTTTTCACTCGACAATCGTACTGATCGTCCATAACGTATTCTAATTGAAATATGTGATAGGTTTACATTTTTAATTAATGGAACCCTATTTGGCGATTTAATCATCTGCGCCCTGGTAACATAAAAGTAGCAAAATGGCCGACTGGCATGTAAAATGTGAAGCAGTCAGCGCGGAATTGCTGATGACACTCACATAGCTTAGTCTTTTATTATATAGTTTAGGCGAACATAAGCTTAAATTACTCAGAAGAAGTGAAACAAATTCTAAATAAATGATAATTTAGGATAGATTTAGGAAGTCTTTATGCTAATTTTAGGTGAAGATGAAGTTTTGATTTTTTTAAAAACCGTTCAGAGCATGCATTTGCAACTTAAAAGTATCCCTCATGCCATATTCCAAGCTTCTAGCCAAACGGTCTACCACCCCGCAGGTGGTAGTGGCACCAAAATAAAATACAGCATATGATTAAACAGGGACTGTCACCACGAATTTCCCAGAGTAAATTTTGAAAGTGGTTTGGCATTTATTAAGATTCCATAGAAATCGCAATTTAAAAAGTTTTAAAAATGCTTTTCCCTCATTTTAACCCTTTAAATTTCGAATATTTTAGAAAAAGTTCTTAGAGAGAATTTACGTCTTATTAGTATCTATCATGTCAGATTTTATGCTTCTATCGTTAACAATTAAATAGAAATCGTATTTTAGATCATTTTCAGAGCGCTTTTCTCTCATTTTATCCTTTTAAATTTCATCTGTTCCTAGGCAGCGTTTAGATCATATAAAATGCTATCATACAGAATTATAAGTTTCTATTTTGAGCAATTAAAAAAAAATCAAAATTTAGAATATTTTTAGAATGCTTTTCGTTCATTTCATATTATTTAAATTGGATTTTCTCATCTTATAAGCCACTACCATGCCAAATTTCAAGTTTCTAGTCATTTAACCCATTTTCGGCCAAAGGTACGTAAACGCACCATTTTAATAAATATTTTTTTATTAACACTGTGCTGAATATTTTTCCATAATTTTATTTTTCAACTAGGGTTCTCGAGACATCTATAAAATATCAGTAATTCAATTGGAGTAAAAACTTTCTGTTGAGAAATTTTCGAAATACGTTAGTCCGTTAAAATTGAAACGGTTATTGACAAATTCGATTTTTTTTTAAATGTATAATTATTCCACCTGAGATTAATCATATGTTTTTATAATGGATTAAAGTTGCAAGCTCTGTATATAAAATAATAATAAAAAAATATCATAAAAAATTTAAAAAAAAATATTAATTTTAAATTTAATGGTGCGTTAGCGCACCACTGACCAAATACCTGAAAATGTCGAGTGCATTTTATTTCTCAAATACAATATTATTTTTCATATATGAAACTTTGTTTTTGTCTTAATGAATGTAATTTAAGCTTATTTCATTGAAAATAATACCACATTTTCTAAAATATCTGTGCTTGACCAGAAATGGGTTAAATAACACCAATATTGCAATTTTAGAATGTTTTTCGCTCTTATACTGCTCTTTTGGAAGTGGGCACCGACAAAAATATAGCGTCTGTTGAAGCAGAGTGCCACCATCAATTTTCTAATATTGGATGTGATATCGGTGGTATTTCCTTAGATTCAACGGAAGTCGAATCTAGAAAGTTTTTAGCCCGCTTTGCGCTTATTTCATCCTTTCTAATTTCGAAATTTTTAGATACTGACTTAGAGACCATTTATACCTTATGCACCGGGTATACCAAAAATGACTGATGTATTTTAAAATTTAATAATTTTCAAATGGTGACATATATTAAAAAAATTCTTGCACGAGTTTTATGCACGATGCTAGGAGTTTTCGTACTGTGATTCTTGATTTTAGTTCGAATTTCAACCAATAGATGGCGCTGAGAGAAACAGGCGCTCAGTCCAGACCTGATTTTTGGTACTTCGGGATCCATTCAATACGTTTTAATCTCCTTTATTCGAATGGAAGAAAAAAGAGGCAAAAAAAATTGAGATTGGATTTAGCGATTATTGTTTTCAGCACCATCTATCGATGCTATTTATAACTAAAACTGAGAATGGCAGCATAAAAACTCCTGACATCTTATATAACTTTCCTGCAATTTTTTTTTAATATCTGTCACCGTTTGCAAGTTATTGATGTATTTTTCTTTGTAAATGACAGCTTTGTTACGATCGTTACATTTGGACATAACAAAAAACAGAAATATTCTTTATAGAAAAGTCCTTCTATTTAAAAAAAGCAATATATCAGCCTGCCATCTCTTAACGAAATTATAAAAAAATAATCCGTTTCCTTTATGCATTCGTTGTTTACCATTAGAACCACCTGGAAGCAAGTTAAAACTCTTTTTCTTGGTGATACATTGGATCAGTTAATGTTATGAATGTCCAAAATTGGCCTATTTAGCATAAAATAAAAAAATAAGATATTTATACAAAGCTTTTACAATAAATTATGTCATTTTCTGTCTCTGAACAGAATTAAAAACTCAGTGTAAAAAAAAATAAAGTCAATGATAAATAAATTTACTTATTCAAATGCTTAAAGTTATGATGTGTTTCCAGTGCCCATCTCTTGAAAAACACCCGAAAAGTAATCTTTTAGTCCGAAAACAAAAGTCATACATTCGAAATAAAAAAAAAAAATAATAATAATAAAAAGATTTTTGTTGAATTAAAAAAAATTCGTAACAAAAACTTTAAATTAACGCCAGAATAATTATGTGAACAACATTTAAAAACATTTTTAGTACCATTTATTTAAAATTCATAATTTTTCTAGCTTATCATTTATTTTACAACTTTTGTAAACTTTTTCAATTATTTATTAAAATAGATTTGTATTTCTATCTGCTTTGCTGTATGTTGTATGTAACATGAAAAAAAAAAAAAAAAAAAAAAAAAAAAAAAAAAAAAAAAAAAAAAAAAAAATTACTTAGGGGTATACTAAATTTTATTGCCTTGAACCTATTTAATCTAAAATATGTTTGGAATACCTATGCGTGAAACTACATATTTTATAAAATTTCTACATCTTAAGTAGCAATAGATAAGGAAATGAGTAAATAATAAATATTTATGCTAAATTATTCGAATTTAGATCTAAAAACATGAGTTTACAAACCAATTTCTTAATTTTATCACATTCAGCTGGATTTTGCTGTATTTGATCGAATTACAAATATATATATATATATTTTTTTTTTCCTGTCAGATCCTATTAGACCAGACTGGCAGGCGGAGGGTTAAAATTGATAAAGGTTAGAACCTTCTAATAGTGCTTGCGTTTTATTTATGCATAGAAAGAAATTTTTTTTACCAACGTTTAGTTAGTTACTAAGAATTATAAAACGTATCAATGTTATCAATTTTAGAATCAATATTCTCTTCAGGCATTCTGCGAGAATAAAAATGCGAACTATATAACATTTTTCTTAAATATTCAGGTAAGTTGGAAATGCACAACAAAGCTCATTTGACATAAAAGTGAAGAACTTATATATAGAAGTACGTTTAAAACACATATTTTATAGTATCCATCTCTTTGATATGTTAAAGAAATCTGATTTGAATAGTTATTGTTATCTCGTACAGGCTTCTTTCAGGTGAACAGAGTTTAGTTTTTAAATAATAAGAGATATATATTACAGAACGTGTGTTCAAGAAAAAAGGGTGGGGGGGGGGGCGATCGCGATTTTACAGATGATTCGATGGGGCGGGGTCAATAAAAGGTTGGGAACCATTGCCCTAAACCTAAATAAACTTGCTTTCAAAAAATATATATATTTAATACAAAGTTGTATTTAGCTAATGCAAAATTTAGGAAATTTTAACAGTATAATCACAAAAGAATATATATATATTTGATCATAAAAGGGAAATATTATGTTCGTTGTATACAGAGTAACATGAAACTTCATGCAGTTTTGAAAATTTCCTAAAAATATATTCAGAAGTTTTTGAGATATCGTGCGCGTTATGCCCAAAAATATTTGAGAAAAATGACTTCAGAGTTTCGGAAACGCCGGTTAGTTCGGCTATTGAGCGGTTATAATTCTAAAAGCCGCAACTTCTGTTCTAAAGGGAATTTCAAGGAAACAATTATATCGAAATGTTCAGAAATGATAGTAGTTTAACATCTAAAAATAAATAAAATTTCTAAAATTTTAAAGCTGTCAGAGTGCTGAGGCACCTTTATCGCTATAAAGTTTCTGAGTACACGTCTTCTACATTTTCTAGGCTGATTCACTAGTTTATCTCCAGTTTGAATAGAGTGCATATTGACGTTTGTGTTATATGCGATGTGTGTGGAGTGGAAAATATATTTAAGATTTACAAAATGAAAGTTGTGAAAAGAATTTTTCACTTTTGTAATAAAGGAGTAAATGGAATAGAAAATTGTTAAGCAAAAGGATTAACCATTAACAATAAATTAATTTCTTAAGAATAAACGAAAATATTAAAAATAAAGACACTGCTCATTAAATCTAAATGAAAAGATAGATTGTTTTACATTATTTTTCTTGTAAAAATTGATGAGAATTACATACTTATCGAGTAATGAAAAGGAGCAAATTACCTTTTTAAATTTTAGAATAATGTTCTTAATGTTATATTTTAGAAACAATAATAAAAATACTTTGAATTTTTAGAAAACATGAGTCATAATTATGTATTAGGCTTATTGTAATTAAAATATTCTAATGTTAAGAGCCACAAAACACATTTTTCCTGTCAATGGCATAACATTCGTTCAAAACACCATGAATTTTTCCTTGAATAAATGCATAACACCTATTTTGACATTCATAGGTCAAAATCAAGAAAAAGTAGATAAATAGTTAATTTTCAGAGTCCATCAATTGATTCAATCTACATACTATATTTTTTAATGCTTTTAACATCGTTTAACAAGCTTTCAAACAAAGGTGAACATCGGCTTTAAGAAAATAAATCATTAAATATCGATAAAATTCTTCAAATTGAATAGTTAAGATGCTGATTTTATGTGTTTGTACTGAATATTCTACAATGCACAATTAAGTAAAATTTTGCAACAAGCAAGTTAATAATTATATTTAATAATGTAAAATATTGGTACATGCTTTGTGAAACCTTTTTTAAAATATACATGAAATTTTATGACGATATTTTATTTATTTTATAAAATAATTGATTCAAAGTAATATATTTACTAAAAATAATTGTATTTTTTTTTAAGAAGAAAAGAAAAATATTAAGTATACTTCTTCGTATTTAATTGATTATCTGGTTTTGATTACACTTTCGTAGCTACTGACCACGTTATTTCCCTATAAAATATAATAGCTTTCTTTGTATCTTAACAAAATTAATAACTTAAAGGAAGTATCGCAGGAAATAAAATTATGTATACACACATGACGCTGATCATATTTTATTAGCTTTTTCGATCTCGTAAAAAGGGTGTAAATTCTTCGATTTTATTTTCTATCTGAAAATTAATAATTTAGTGTTGTTTGTTATAATAAATTATTAACAACATACTATGTTATTAAGCATATTATTTTAGACACTAATTTCTTCCTAATACAAAGATTACGATGACTTTATGCTTATTGTAATACTATTTATGTTATTTTAAAAGATTTATTTCTGGAAAAAACTTTTATGCTGTTATAAGTTCCTGGAAATTAAGTGTAATATTATAGAAACCACACACTCGTAGAAAAATAATTTTAAAAAATCGTGTTAAGATAAACATTTTTTAATAACAGTTTTTGAAGAAATTTACTTTTATGTAATTTTCTTAAGACAATTTTAATAAACAATTAAGGTTCTATCTCAGCCACATTTTTTTAAATTGTTGTTTAATAATATACATGAAATTTGTTTGTATAAATATCACATTAATAATTATCCCATTACGATTTACAACATAAAATTACTTAAAACTTCATAAAAAGGCAATTTAAGGACACAAAGCTTATTATGTACATTATACTATGAAAGCACAATTTTTAATAGAGAATTTTATTAACTTATTAGAACTATTCGGATTTTACGAAATTTTAGTAGATCAATTTATACAACTATAATACATATTGTATAAAATTAATTTAAATGTAAAGAAATCTAAGGTATTGTTGTTTTTATTTTACATTTAAAGACATTTCACGTACAATTTTTTTTTCAAGTAAATTTTAATAAATTTTGCATAGTAACATATTTGGTTTTCTTGTTTCGTGGTTTACTTCAACAAGAAATTTGAAATATTCGAAACTAATTTTTGATGACACTTATACAAAACACAATCAGGAATTTTCTCACATAGATTTTATAAAAATGTTCATTAAGTAACCCATTTTCTCTGCATTTTATTTATACAACAATTTTCTTATGCATGTTTCAGAATTATTTTCATTCAATCACACATCTTCTTTACATAATTCTGGGGAAATATTAAAAAACTGCTTCATCTAGAGATTGTATTTTTATTTCTGCAAGGGGTGTTAGCGAAAAATAAACCTTTAAAATAAAGAAGAAGCATTCACTATTCTTAGACACCCACTCGCGGTATTGAAATCTGTCAATAATACGGTTTTCTTATGCATTTTTTAAGCATTTTAAGTTCTCCCTCTTTTTTTTATATTATAAGTATGCTTAAATATTCATTATCTTAGAGGAACTGGAATAAACTTGGATTAAAGTAATCTGCTTGAACAAACAGGTGGCCAAGGTCATAGGTAGTCATTTTGCAATTAGTCTAAAACTGTATATGATCACTGCAATGAATTTTATATAAAAATAAAACTATTCAAAAATAGATAATTACCGATTTGTCTAACTCTCCACAGGCTCTTTGCTATAAGTTTGAAAATTATCAGGCCGATTAAAGAAAAGGAAGATGATTCTCCAAATATCCGGGCTCTTTTTAAACAGCTTAGGCTTTTTGCAAAGAGCCGAATTTCGCAATTAGCCTACGACATATACACTGGTGAACAAAACTTAAGAATCACGAAGAAATGTGCACGGAAATGAGAAAATATTCAAGATTGTGTATCAAGAAGCAAACAATAATATTAACAGAATGTTACGCAGGATTTAATATAAAAATTTTGTTGGTAGGATGCATACAAGTTATTACCAGAGGTTCTTCTTCTGAAACGTGAATATTGTCCGAAAACATGACTATATAAAGAAAGCAAAATACTCACAATTAACAATCGTTGGTGCCATATCAACAAGGGATATGGCCACCGTGTAATCAGGCCGTGAAATCAGGGACAACTTTCAACACAGCGTGGCATACACAGAATAACTTGATTCAGTAGCTGTTGAGACAATTTGCCCCATTCCTCCTTCATTGCATGTATGAGGGTTTCCTTGTTTGGAAGGGGGGGGTGGGATTTTCGAGCAGCAATACGACTCCCCAAGGCAACCCATACATTTTCAATGGGATTCAGATCAGGGGGAATGTGCTGGCCAGTCTATGCGATGGATATCTTCGGCCTCAAGGCGATCTTGTACTAACTGTGTGCGATGACAATGTGCGTTTTCTTCCATAAAACGAAAATTTTCACCGACAGCACCTCGTAAAAATGTGGACGATTTCAGTGTACCATTTACCGGTCATGGACCCTAAGGTCAAGCACATAGAGATCCGTGCGACATTTGAGCATGATGCCTGCCCAGGCCCACACCATGATACTTGAAGTCGTATATCGATCTCTTTCTAGAATATTTTCGCAACAGTAAGCACTACCAACCTCGATCTATATCAGCTTACGTCTACAATCAGAAGATAGACTGAATCTATTCTCATCTGGGAAGAACACGGTAGACCAATCGTCATCATTCTAATTGCGATGCATACACTGTAAAAGGCCGCTAGTTGGCGTCTCGAGAGTGGGACTCACACAACAGGACTTTGGGCGTATAGTCCACCCTTTTTCAAACGTCTTGCAACAGTTTCCCGCGATATTTTAGCTCCTGTGACAGCACAAAGTTGATTTGCTACTTGATCAGTTTTGCTGCGTTGGTTCCTTTTTGCCAACATAACAATATAGCGACCCTCTTGGGAAGTCGTACTGCTAGGACGACCTCCTCCTATGCGCCTAGTACATATTCAACTCTTTTGGAATGCCACCGTAGCTTATAAACAATACTGTGTGCGATGATAAATTCACGGGCAATATCTCTCCTTTTTCGTCTTTCTTCCAACTTTCCAATTATTCTACCACGATTAATATAATCTAAATCATGCCTCGAAGACAAGTTCAAAATATCAGTGTTCAAGCTCAGTCCATTTACTTCAATTCTTGCATCTAATGAAAATTCATAACACCCGTCGATTGCCTAAAATCTCTTATCTCTGCTGTCACGTGATCTACTAAAACGGAAGTAAAAATTTTCGTAATTTCACAAAACATAGTACATCCCGAATTCACGCAAATTTACACGTGCTGCTGTGGATCTATTTCTAATTGTAATCGTTGACAATAACAGTGGTGCTTAAGTTTTTTCAACCAGTGTATGATGCATAGAGTCATTACAGTCTAAACTACGCAGAAAAAAGTAGGAAAAAATCGACTTGGTTCATTGACGATAATCACGTATTGCGTCCTTGAGATTTAAATATTTATATTAGCGAGTGAGTTATTAACGTTTCCTATTCTGTAATCATCTTTATTTACGGGATCATTTTTTGATGGTATTTTAAAAAATTCTACATTCACTATACTGAATATATATTTTTGGTGATATCCTAAATGAATCTTAATGTATGAAAATAACACAGACCAATTTTCGCGGCAGCAACACTAATTAATTAAAAAGTGCTTTTCTATTTGAAAACTAAGCTTACAGATTCGTAACAAATATTGATTAATATTCAACATAACAAATATTCAAGACAGGATGTTTTACTTTTTAGAAGGAAATAAGAGTTGGAAAAAAATTTCAAAGTTAGAGATTTTACTTTATAGGTTGCGGAGTACTTCAATATAATTGCACTGAATTAATTTATTTAACATAGAAAATAACACTAAAGTGTTTAGGAGTAAACTACCATTTATTGGAAGCAGAAAAAAGCAATTAATGTTCATTTTGTTTATATTTCTTCAGAAACATGAAAACAAATATATAATAGACATACAGACTAAAACCATATAGAAAAAGAATACCAATACGAATAATACGGTAGTCATGATCAAACAGCTGTGACTTTGAATCAGCGCATCAAATCTTGACTACAGTCTTCCAGCCACTTTAGAAAATCATTAGCCAAAAAAACATATGCACTGTTTATTTAAGCACATATCAGTTATAGAGCACAAGAAATAGTCATAATTCTCGGCATATCTCCAAAAATGCCTCTATATTTGGAAAATGGTCTGTTTTAGGAGTTGGCACGAAACATTTACAACACGAAATCATAATTATGCATACATGTATACCGCAAAGAAATGTAGTTGACATGTTTTAAAATGTTGTGCTTAGACTATTAAAACATTCCGGAAAATAGTCTTTTATCAGATGCGTGCTGTATATTTTATTAACCCATTAAACTTTTTAGATATCTTAATATTTTCTAGAAACAGGCTGAAAATAACTGCCAAAATTTTTTCCTTTTCAATGTAATTCGTTCATGTCTGTCATTAAACAAATCTTAAGCATAAATAAATAAAAAAAAGTAAATTTAAATCAACAAACTTCTGAATGGATCAACAACTTCAAAAATAAGAAAATATACAAAAACTTAAAATTTCCAGATGTTTGAAAAATCCCTAGAGAGCTATACATTTTTTAAGAGAACTAAAACAAAGAATTTTTCTCAATAAATGTTATTGTCTTCAAAAATGACGGCAAAAGGGAATTTTACCTGGAAAATCATTACCCAAGATGGGTCGTTTATGACTACCCATATCATTTATTATCCATCATGTTTTCTTTATACTGAAAGGAAAAGAGAATTTTTGAAAAATACTAATACAGCTGACATTTTCGTAATGATATGAATCGTATGACATATGATACTTTCGTAATGATAAAACAATAAAAGTAAGACGCACATATCGACTATCATCATCTGAAATTAGCTATATAAACATAAATAATATTAATTTACAAATTCTAACAGATAACTTATTTAGTTAAAATATTTTAAAGTTTTTAGGGTTATGCAGATTAATAGCCTACTATCAGTTTTAGTGAATGTAGGTCATTAGTAATATCATATAGTTATTTAGTTAGTAGAAAGTATCCAGATACTATCGGAGAAAAGGAAAACAATATTCTAAGTTTCGGAATAAAGCAGTTTTTAAAATGTTATTAAATTTTCTCAAAAAACAACAACAAAAATTTATTATATTCTAAATAATAGATATTTTCTTCAACATTAATGGGAAAAATCAAAGTGAACTTTGAAAACAGTACCTTTGGAAGATGAATTTTATGAATATTTTTCCATTTATTCCGATTTGGTTTGTTTCCATAAGAGGAAATAAAGAGCATTTACAAAACTATTTCTATTACCTGTCCTTACTTCTTTAAATTGCTCAGAAACACGAATGAAGATAACGAAAATGAAGAAACACGTGTTACATTGTTACATAGATTGGCCTTCCCACTTATTAAAATATTTTTTTTTGTTTTCTAACATTAAGATTACTATTTAAAAATAATGGAGGTCAAACATAAGAAAGAGCCTTATTATTAAACACTCTTTGTCACAAAAAAGAACAAATATATATATATATATATATATATATATATATATATATATATATATATATATATATATATATATTATAAGCCTTATAATGTTTATATTATATCTATAATTAGTGCACGCAATTTTTATAAAGCCGGAAAATCGAAAACTTGTTAAAAAAGATTTATAATTTTCTTTCATTAACATTATTTATCAAAATGCATGCGTGGCTAAAATAGTTAATTTTTAAAGCAAAAAAATTCTTCGTGCATCAGTAATACGTAAAAAAATCTAATAACAACAACAACAAAAATCAAAAGAATTAAATCTACTAAGAATGAAAAAAATTCGTAGATAAAAATACAATTCCGAAGTGGGCTAAAATTAACCTTCAAAATAAAAGGAAAATCTTAAATCCTATACTTCATCACATGGTAATTTTTAAATGTTTTATCGTATCTTCTTTTCTGTACAATATGCTTTCTTTACATAAAAAAAAAATATATAGATGATTTGAAGAAAATATTACTATTATATTTGAATGTTTCTTACCCTTTCTTATTTCTTGGCACAATTAAAAACATGATTAAACCTATACGACAAACTACTATTAATCTGAGGAAAATTCATGAAAGATATATATGTCTTTTACACATTTACTTATTTAAGACAAACCTATCGACGGCGTCCCATCATATAAAAAGGGCAAAATATTTTATGAATATATTAAGAAAAGGGTAATTAATTTCCTATCTTTCACTGTATTATACATCTTATTTAAAGGGATATGGAAGCTTGTTTTTTTAATTGGAATATTTTAATTTTAAAATATTATACTAGGATAATTTTTTTCTTAAATTAATTTCGAACAATTACATTGTATTTTCTATTGTAACCCAATTATGCCTTTGGGAGGCATAAGGTTTCTGTGAAAGGAACAGTTTAATCTGTGAAATTATTTAGATGTAAAGTCATTTTCATAATGTTTAATGATTTAAAAAAAATCAGAAATAACTAGATAAATAATGCATCTTTGTGATATCAAAGCTCATTTCATAATTATAAAATAGAATATTGGATATTAAAAAAAACGGTACTTTTATTAATTGTATAAATATCGTATAAATATTGTTACATCTTAACTAACAATTTTACAGCAGGTCTGGTTATCTATGATTGAAAACCACAGAACGATTGCTGAGAATTTTTACTAACAGTGTTTATTATTGACTATGTACCGAGAAACAAATAGTGAGACATATAAATGGAAATAAAGAATTGTATAATTATTGTATAAGTATTGTTACATCTTAACTAACCATTTTACAGCAGGTCTGGTAATCTATGATTTAAAACCACAGAACGATTGCTGAGAATTGTTGCTAACAATGTTTATTACTGATTATGTACTGAGAAACAAGTAGTGAGATATATAAATGGAAATAAAGAGGAAAGTGTCGATTTTAACGGCATTATTCGACATAAATGAGTATAAAATTTACAAATGTCTATATTGACTATTGCTAATTAAGTTTAAAGAATGAAGATTAAATGCAAGTGCATGTGAGAATTTTGAACTCGGCTTTTATTTCATAAATGTTGAACATAGACATATATTTTAAATTAAAAATGTACGTAAAAAAATATGCAGAATTTTATGTAATTTATTAAAATTTTTAGGGGATTAAATTTAAAGAAATACAAAATAATTTTTCTACGCTCCCATACAAAAAAATTCCCCGATGAGTAAAGTCCGCTTTATACACAAATTTAAGTCACGTACAGAAGCATTTTATCATAAAAAGTCGCAGAAATATGTTACAGACTTGATGAGGTGTTAACCATAAAATTAAATATGATTGTTTATAACTAGAGTGCAGATGGCGCTATTAAGAAATGTATTATAAGCAAATGAATTATGGATCTTAGCTTTAGTTTTATTTACGAATTTAGAAACTATTCTTCCATAAAAAATGCCTTAGAATTTCCAGAATAAAACTATATATGAAACAATAAACGAATATTTCAAAAGTTTAGAAATATTTGCATATGCAAATATATACCTCTTAATCGGAATTTTTTAGACCGGTGCATCATATTTTCCTTTCGTAATTTGCGTACGACCCCTAATCGTCCCATATAATTTTCCCTTTTGCGAACTCGTATCTAGGCATCGAAAAGTGGTATAAATCAGCATTTACGTATTTTCACATAGCTGCATTAGAATTATTGTAAAATTCATTTGTTTGAAAAATAAATACATAAAGAATTATTTATGAACTAACATGATATAACTAAATAGTCATTTCTGTGTTGATAAATTATTGAAAACACGTGGTCTAAAGCTAATACGCTTGATATTCTTGGCTATGTGTTTTAGCAAACCTCAGAATGAAAAAAACAATCTTTTTTTGTTAAAGAATCAGAAAAATTAAACTAAATTCTTCAGATAATGGAAAAAAATATATTTGAAAGAAACAAATTTCTGCATGCATCAACAACTTTCATAATCCAGATTTTATTAAACACAATGTTTATTTCTTAAGCATTTTTGGATATACAAGAACAATTTTTAAACATTAAAAAACAATTTGTGTTTGTTTAAAATCAGTTAAGTGTGTATGGGTTAATATATTATTCTTAAATTTTGAAGATCAAATTAAAAGTAGTTACAAACAGTTTGATTATAAAATAAATGTAATGGATATCTAGTAAATATTTCTTCGAGAAAAATATTTCTAAGTATTTTCATTTACAAATTAAAAGACATAAAACATGTACAAAATATTGCTATAATAAATGTATGTATAATGCATGGTTCTCCGAAATGCTAAAGAATGTTGACTAAAACAAACTGTGTCGACTTTAACAACATACGATCAAAAATATACCATTATAAAGTAAAAGAATGTCTCTTTCATAGAATTTAAAGTTTAACTTTCAAACTAATAAATATTTAATACATGTGTACACTATGACGCAAAAGTTTAGACAATGACGTCATTCAGCTTTAAAATGTAGAATTATGGCGTCAGAATTACAAAAACCTGTAAATATATTCAAAAACTGATTTAAAATGCTATGTACAAAAGACAGTAATTTTATTTGCTATAATACTAATTTTTTTCATAAAAATTCAAATGTGCTTGTCGCAAAAGTTTAGACACTATTCTAAATTTCTTTGAATATTCGCTGTCATATGCAAATTTAGAATCGATGATGTCACAAATTTGGAGTACTTAAGTTCTGCAAACGATTTCGCTTCATAGTCGACATGCCGAGAGCCAAAGAAATTCAAGTGAATGAGGTTTCAAGGATTTGGCAGTTGAAAGGTGAAGGGAAGAGCGTTTCTGAAATTTCTGCTATTATTAATAGGTCAAAAAAATCTATTTATCGAGTTTTATCGAGTGGTTCCGAATATAAAGCAAAATGTCGGTCTGGGAGGCCACGTGTGACAAATGTACGAGAGGATCGCCTGATACAAAGACTAGCGAGTACTCAACAAATGAGCGTACGTGGAGTTCAAAGCTCATCGGGACTCTCTGTATCAAAGGATACGATTCGTAGACGAATTTTGGAAAAAGGAACAATCGTTTATAGCAAAATGCAGAAGAAACCAGCTCTGAAACCACATCATAAGTTACAAAGACTTATGTGGGCTCGAAAGCATATGTCATATGGAGAGAAATGGCAGTAAGTCATATTTAGCGATGAAAAAAAGTGGACTCTGGATGGTCCAGATGGTTGTTTATCGTATTAGCATGACTTGCGGAAGGAACCTCGACGTTTTTTTAGTCGCAGACAAGGAGGGAGCTCGGTGATGGTTTGGGCAGCCTTTTGCTATAATGGACAAGTATCTCTGACCTTCACCTGTGGTCGTCAAACTTCACAGCATTATACACAGACATTAGAAGAAAACCTACTGCCATTTGCTGAGCTTCTAGGGGGTCCTCAGTGGGAATTTCAGCAAGACAATGCTTCAATTCACACTGCAAAACATTCAAAATCTTGGTTTAATTCCCATAATATAAGAGTTCTCGACTGGCCAGCATGTAGCCCAGATCTTAACCCTATAGAAAACCTTTGGAGCATCATGTGTCGCAAAGTTTATAGCAACGCTAGACAATACTCTTCTGAAAAGGAACTTAAGACATCTATTGAGAATGCATGATACGATATCGATCCACAAACTATGCAAGATTTAGTTTCTTCCATGCAATCTCGTGTATATGACGTAATACATAAGCATGGATGCGCAACCAGGTTTTAAAAATTGTTTATTTCGATTTTATTTAATTTGTGTCTAAACTTTTGAGACAGCAGTTTATTTTTGTTACCATTTAATTTATTGCAATATGCACAATTCCACTTTTCTTTGTTATAAATATTGTTTATATGTACAGCACATTAATTTCAAGCAGTGATTTGAAAATTGAATAAATATTTTTCAAAGTATGTAAGAATTTCTTCATTGTCTAAACTTTTGCGTCATAGTGTATATGAAATTTTCATCCTGGAGAAATTTCCATGATATAATAAGTACATTCCCTGAATTTAATTTGAATGGCATTTCAAAAAGTCAAATATGTGTATTAATATGTTATACCTTTTAAAACCTAAACATAATTTTAAAACGATCACCAACTCATACATATTATGTAAACTTTTTTAAATATGAAGAAGAAACGTTTAATACATATATTAGAATGCTAATTTTTGTGTATTTTTCTTGCACTAAGATCAGATTATAAAAGCATATTTATATAAAGCAAACTAGCACGAATTATTTTTTCATATTTCTACTATTAGGGGTGGGGGAAATTCTAAGATTAAAGAAAAACTTTCTTCAACGAGACACATTTTTATCATCATCATTCCAGGATTTTAGACTTAGATTTAGATATCATGGAATCACATAAAAAAATACGTTTGTAAAGTTTAAAATTTTGAAAAAAATATACATATACAAAGTATTATTTAAGTTATATTACATTAAAATTAATTTTAAAATCAAAATAATTACATTACAAATATCAAATTTCAGAGCAGCAAAAAAATGAGTTCTTCGAAATATTAAGAAGCAATAAAAAACGATTTTAATATCTGCATTTCCTATATTTCACACAATCTAAATTGCATAATATAAACATCTTTAATATGGTATTAAAATATAAGTGATATATTTTGATGTTTATATATATATATATACATATATATACCAATTTTCACTTAAATACAAATGTTTATGTATCAAATCCAAGAAAATTTAATGTACTATTAAAAAAACAGAATTAAAACGCATGCATTACAAACGTTACACTTACTTTAGTCTAAAATACAAACACAATTAGTCATGAATGCTGAAGTGTATTGTAATAAAAGCTTCCTAGCAAATCACAGTGACTGTTCGGAGAACCAATCAAACGTTTGTAACTGTAGTATATTTTGATTTGTAAAAGAGGTGTTTTGCAATTTTACTAGTGCAATTTTACTAGTGTAACTGCATAGAATATTTTTTTTAAGTATTTCGATTTTTTCTTGATGTAAATAATTTAAAATAATGTCATAAACAACAAGAACTCATTGGACACCTACAAAAAGCAGCAGAATTGTCATACTGAGAGAACATGGTGTCACTTATGCTGAAATTGCAAGGTAGGTTGGTTGATCTGTCACTTTATCTGGTGTACGAAAGTTGTGCTTACGTTATGAAGAAATTAAATCAGTGCTAAATAAGGGAAGATTACGCCGAAAAAAATGCACACGTGTTTCTAACGACAGACAGATTAAAAGGATGAGACTCAAAGATAGAAAAATTTCATCAGATGCTCTTAGATGTAAAATGAATGCAATGGTTATTTAAGTTAGTTTAAGAACCGTAAGGAGAAGATTAGTAGATTTTGGACTGACAAATACAATTCCGAGGAAAAAACTATTTTAAATCTTCAGCAACGCAAGAAACAGGTTTCATGGGCAAATAAAGACACATTAACTGGTCATTAAATCAATGGAAGCAAATTCTCTTGAGCGATGAGATGAGAGTAAATTATCGTTCTTTGATAGTTATAGGCGAAAATATTTGAGACGTAAAGTAGGGGAAGAGCTGCATCTAGGTTGCATTGAAGCAACAACAAAGAACCCAACAAATGCCATGATTTGGGCCTGTATGTCAGCAGATGGTGTGGGCCACATTCATGTGATTGGCAGTATTATGAATTGAGAAAAATACATCGAAACTGTCCTGGAACCAAAATTGATACCTTCCACCAGGAATCCCTAATAAAGCACCAGTTATTTTCAGCAGGATTCAGCTTAATAAGGCAAAAATATGTAAAAAATGGTTCAAGAATAAAGGCATACAATTATTACTCTGGCCAGGAAACAGCGCTGATCTGAAGCCTACAGAAAATTTGTGGCGACGTTTGAAAATATTTGTACAAAAAAGCATCTATCTAATAAAACGCAACTTATTGAAGCTATAATTGATTGTGTGATGTATCATGTGATTAAAAAAGATGAACCCCAAACACTAGTTCTCTCCATGAAACACACTGTGAAGCTTATAAAAAACAAACAAACAAGGGTAATCCTTCTAAATATTGAATGTGTAAGTGTAACTTTAAAATATGATGAAATCTAAGAAAAATTCTTATTCTTTTGTAAGTGTTACTTTTTTTGTAATGCAGATATTATAATTATGTTTTTTCATATATAAACTCTAAATTAAATTCTCTAGAATTTGATATATAAACATTTGTATTTAAGTGAAATTTATTATATTCATCAAGCACGCAAAATTATAAAACATGAACGTTTCAAAAATGCCGACATTTTTGGCCACCACTGTATATATATATACTTATATATGTGTCATTTACTAAGGGTTCTGAAGAAAATATTCTATTCTATTCAATATATGCTTAAATTAAAAAAATATATATGTATATAGAAATATGTAAATTTAATAATAAAATTTAAAGAAAAATATTTTAAAAATATCAGTTTATGTAAATAAGTATTTTCATGCAGTGGCGCAGCCAGAATTCGGTTCTAGGGGGGGTTTTGAGTTTTTTGATAAAGGTGTTCGCCGTTTTTTGAATCACCGGTTAATATAATCTGTCTTTTTAATGAATCAAATCATAATGCTTTTTACCCGCAATTACATTGGTTGTGTTTCATTTAAACAGCATTTACAGTATTAGAGTTAGAAAACATAAAATGCACCAATGAAATAACCCCAAACTAGGTTAGATTTATAAAAAGTGTTTAAAGATGATGAGGCAAACTTTAAGAGTTGTAAGCGTACAGTCCAGCAAATAATTTTTGCATAGAAAATAACAGAATTCCAATCCACTTGTTCAACCAAAAATACACAGGATTTCATTCCAAGACAATCTCGAATTCTTGTTTTTAGCTTTAATAATAATGAAGCCATTTTAACAAAATTTTCAATATACTTACCGTGCTTTTGTCAAATGTAACAACATCACGAAAATTGGTGGAATTTATCATCATTTACGTCCAATTAGTGCTCAATTAGGTAATCCATATTTTGGAATGTAGTTGATATTAAACATGGTATTTTATTGTTTTTTTTTTATTGTGCACTTCCAATACTTTACATGACATCGAATTTGCCATTAAGTAACATAAATCTATTGAAAATTTCGTTAAAACATCTTTATTATTGTTAAAGTTCTCTAAAAATATCCGGGTTCAAATTGAAGTCATGCCTGTACTAATATTATAAAGTAACCTTTTTTTTTTGTAGGGTTTTAAAAAGATAATCGATCGTGTGCGAACTTAACTCTCATACAAAGGGTTCCATACAAAATATCAGAACTGTTCAAAGATAATTTTTACTTGCGTACATATAACAATACCACATGCCATAATTTAATTCTACCGAAATGAAAACCATTGAATATTTCTCACTCTAAAACACAGACTTTGTACAAAGTTTAAACTTGGTAGAGAACCAACCACGCTTCGGAAAGAGGTCGTAGAGATTCTCACGAAAAGTCACTTGTAAATCATATTTCATGTAATAGGGGGCAATTTTCAAGGAATAAAAAAAAGTACGCTTAATAACGTGAAACTTTTCTATTCATTTTTAAAAATAAAAGCTTATTCAGACATAATTATTGAAATGATTTTTAATCGAAAAGTTTTTTTGTTCTTATAAATGAATTATTTATTGAATTATAAGCAATTTTTGTCTCAAAATTACTTGACTTTTAATGTCTTGGAATTATTATATGAATTATCTTTTTAATATTTGCCTTCAATAATTGAATTCAGTTGGAATAAAAAGTGGTTATCACTATGTTTCACCTTACCTAAAAAAAAGATCTTATACAAAGTTTAAACTTGGCACTGAGCCAAGCCCGCTTCGAAAGGAGGTCACAAAGTAGCAACACTTTTTTGATCCGTACTGTTGTTTTCTACATACGTTTTTAATTAATATCTCGGCAAATTACAGAACACATTTTTTCGAAAATCATTACCGACAATCCTTGGAAGATTCTACGTCGCTTAGGTACACCGAGTGCCCTCAACTCCCTCGCTGACCGCCAGAAAAATAAGACGCACAAATGAACTTATAATAATCCCGATTTTACTTTTTAAGCGTAGAGTGGAACCTTAATAATAATGGCAAAATGATGGTGACTATATCTCCGTTTCAACATAAGGTGTATTTTACATCGGTAAAACAACGGCTAGAAACATGGAATTCGGCATGGTTGTTAATTTAGAGACTTAAATGCATGCCCTGAACAGTTTTTTAAAAATTCGAAATTTTAAAGGGTGCAAGAGTAAAAAAAAACTTTCTAAAATTGCAATTTGTGTGATACATTTTGTATAGAAGGTTAGAATCTGGCGTGGTGATAACTTTTGGGATGTATAAATGCTCAAGAACGGTTCCTAAAAAGAGAATTCAATTTAAAAAGGATGAAATGAGCGGAAAACAGTCTGAAAACGATCTAAGGCTAATGTCAGACGGACGTCTTTTTGCACGCTTTTTTACTTACGTATTATCCCTACAAAATGCTAGCAGCATTATATAGCCTTAATTATGATTTATTAGGAATTGTTAGAGCTAGATACATTAAGTTTGGCATGGCTGTTACCCTAGAAACGTAAATGATCACCAAGAACAGTTTTCCAAAATTTCGAAATTAAAAGGATGCAAGAGCAAAAAACGTTTTAAAACTGCGGTTCGTGCGATATACACTATATGGCTAAAGGTGACCGGCCATTTGCGATTTTAGACGTTTTGTTAAATATCTAGAAAAATGCGTGAGAAATTAACCTGAAACTGCAAGTGTGTAAACAGTATAGTATAGAATACAGTAAAAGATCTTAATAATTTGACATGTTTCGATTGAATTTACTCAATCATCATCAGAAAAACAAATAAACACAAAGATGGAAAATGACAATAAACTATTACAAATGAAATTTAAAAATAAATAAATAAAAATCACGCGCGTAATATTTTAACATGTTTCACGTTGCCCTATTTTATTTTCAAATTATGTAACAATTCAATCCAAATATTTGGGATTTGAAATGACAAGGAATCATTGCAGACCATTGAGTTTCTGACGTAAATTTCAATAGATTCTCTAATAAAAAGTTGCAAATAAAAATCTTATAATATATAAAAAGATTTTATTAACGTTTGACGTCCTTTTTAGCAATTAAATGTTTAATATATATTTTGAGTGTGTTTTTAGAATATATATTTTTGAAATATTTTTAATGGACGTATAAGAGAACTTCTGCTTATAATTTAGTATAGTATAGGTCATATATTTCCGCGAAGATTTTTTTCCCGAAACCCCATAGGGGACCGCCAACAAATTGAAAAGGAACTAATATCTTTTGGATAACCTTGTAAAAACTAATGTAGCAAAAATCTTCAAACTCGAGATTATTAGTAACTGGCTTATTGTAATATACTGTGTTCATTTTTATGAGGATAGCATGTATACTCGCAGAGAAATTAAGGTTTTTATAAAAACAGTCCCATATTTCGCCAAGTTTTTTGCTTATAATGTGCAGAGTTCTTAATATAAAAAAAAGTTCTTCTCAGAAAATATGACAAACAACATTGTACATAATACTCTGCAATCAGAATTGAAAAATAATAAAAATTGGATGAAAAATGAGGTTTATTAAAAAAATTTTCACTGCGCATGCGTGAATGCAATCAAAATATAATGTGTATAATGTATTAGCTAATTATATAGAGCAAGTTTTGTGATAGTCTCAAAATCATAGAATGAAAATTCTGTAAATTATCGTCGATAGAATAAGCTCGAAATCCGTCGTCCCCAAAAAGATGAGGGGTTGTATCAAATATCTGTTGATTAGTGCCAAGACAGCGTGCACAATTTTGCATGTACTACTATATTTGGATACAACCCCTCATCTTTTTGCTTCCTTTTGGGAACAACGGATTTCGATCTTATTCTACTGACGATAATTTTCAGAGTTTTCAAGCTATGATTTTGAGACTTTCACAAAACTTGCTCTATATAATTAGCTAATACATTAAGCACATTATATTTTGATTGCATTCGCGCATGCGCAGTGAAACATTTTCTAGTAAACCTATTCATTTTTCATTCAATTTTTATTATTTTTTAATTCTGATTGCAGGGTATTATGTACAATGTTGTTTGTCCTATTTTCTGAAAAGAACTTTTTTTATAATAAGAACTCTGCAAATTATAAGCAAAAAACTTGGTGAAATTTGAGACTGTTTTTATAAAAACCTTAATTTCTCTACGAGTATACATGCTATCCTCATAAAAATGAACACAGTATATTACAATAAGCCACTTATTAATAATCTCGAGTTTGAACGCTTTTGCTACATTCGTTTTTACAGGGTTACCCAAAAGATATTCGTTCTTTTTCAATTTGTTGACGGTCCCCTACGGGCTTTTGGGAAAAAAATCTTCGCGGAAATATATGACCTATACTATACTATTTACGCACCTGCCGTTTCAGGTTAATTCCTCATGTATTTTTCTAGATATTTAACAAAACGTCTAAAATTGCAAGTGACCGGTCACCTTCGGCCATATAGTGTAGTTGGTATAAAAGCTTGGTTTTTGACATGGTGGTTACTTTTAAGGTATAATGAGAATGAGAATGATAAAAAATAATGAGAATATTCCATAATATATTCAAGTAACCGTTTTCTATAATAGCGAGTGACTATAAAGCTAAAACTGCAGATTTTTAACAATGTGCTTATTAATTTAAATTAATGCATGATTAGCATAAAATTGTGTATAATTATGTTTTATACAGTCTAAGAAAATGTTTTACATTTAACCCCTCTCTTTTCAAAATCCCTACTGACAGACATATTATCTATAAC
Organism: Maratus speciosus; assembly: GCA_963932465.1. NCBI lineage: Eukaryota > Metazoa > Arthropoda > Arachnida > Araneae > Salticidae > Maratus > Maratus speciosus. The sequence goes on along the minus strand of OZ010788.1, from coordinate 371,255,347 downwards.
TCAATGAAATTACAATAAATGCTTCTTTACTACCTGACAAGGGTGGCAATGCTTCTCCGAGAGCAAGCACCATTACTCGTTTCTACATTACTAACTATAATGGAATACATTCTTTAAATTTGTGTACAGATCTCCTAAGGAACAAATGGTTCGAAAGACGCACTGATTGCGATAATTTGTTCAATCACAATCAAAAACAGCTTTTTACAACTTTATAGTTACTACTTTTTTAATTTTTATTTTACAAAGATTTTTACCTGGGTACGTAAAAAGCTTGGTCTTAGATATAATTGGGAGCAAAAAGTGTAAAACAGGGCGTTTGAAACTGAGAGAGATCTGCAAAGTGTATGTTTCATGTTTTTTCTGAAATTCGATGGTCTATTAGTGTTTTGAACATGGAACAAAGAAGTGCAATTAAGAAATGGCCCATTGTATAATACTTAAACTCAAAGCGTCTGTGTGGCAGGAAATGACCATTCTTTTAGCATAAGACGTCTCGAAAAAGTGACTTAGTCCAAATAACCAATTCTCACAAAATCAATGCATGTAATATGCGCTTTCATAGTTTTAAGTAGAATTTTCGCCGTTTAATTGAATCACTTTGTTGAATAGAGTTTGATTTCTCAAAGCGGCGGATTTCGAAAAACGCCAAAACGTTTAAATATTAATTTTGGTTTTGATTCATATAACAGGCAATTATAGTAATTTTTCTTAGCTCTGGGGGGGGGTTTAACCCCCAAACCCCTCCCGTGGCTGCGCCACTGTTTTCATGTAACCTTTCTAAATTTATAATTAATCATTTAAAAAGTTTAACATTAGACTTTAATTCTGATTACCCTAAATACGATCTAATAATAAAATACTGTTTTTTTTTTTTTCATTTAAGTTGGTATTTCTTGACTGATTGACTTTCACTTACAAATTATTAATTATCACAAAGCACAAAATACATACTTCTTTTCGCGATCTGAAGGAGAGATAAATTTAGATGAACTATATTGTTACCTGGTTGAAGAAAAATATTTTCCTTTAACTAGATTTCGAACTGATGCTTCCAAATCTTCTTAGTTCACGTTTATTTTTTATTGATATTTAAAAACCCTTTCAGTAACAAAATATGGCTCGTAACACAAAAGGCATTCGATATTGTTCAGAATATTGAGAACATATTTGATTAATCACCTTATTATTATTATTATTTTTGCTTTGAAATATGCACATAATTTTATTAAGAGTTAATCAATAGTAATACTTGAGTAATACTTAAATTAAAATTAAAGAATCCCCAGAGATATTTTCTTCAAAGTTTGAATAATAGCAGTAATGAGAAAAAAAATACTATAAAACTAAACTTTTAGTAGCAAAGTGGTATAATAAATCATACTATTTCACTTTTTGTGAAGAAATATGTTCAATCATAAACTTCTCAGCCCATGTTTATCAAATCTGCTAATGAGATATTTTCACATTCACATTAATCTAGATATATAATTGTAGAGCGTTATCACCAATAACAGTAAACAGCGTGTTATCTTCTACATACTGACTCATTACGTGCAGTGGTTGATGCAGTGTTTCAAACAAAGGATACATTTACTGACATTTTCTTAAAATTTTGTATTTCTTTCGCATTATTTAAAGCAAATTAATATTCATTTTAAGTATCGGGCATATTAAAACAAATAGCATGCAAATGCTCTTTAAAATGTTATATTAGGCAGGAAATGTATCTTTCGATATGTTGACAAATTTTGTTTTATTTTATTCCATATTTATAAATATATTATGCTATTAATTTTAACTATTTGCTATAATAATGTTGAAATCATATTAAATTATAGATTCTATAAAAATTAATAAGAATTACATTTTAAATATTATCTAACATGTTTTTTAAAATTTTTCTATATCTGTCAATGAATATTGCATGTTTTCGTATTAATTAGCGATAATTGAGAACTTTTCTCCGATTAAAGATGATTGCAGGTGTTTCCCTGAATGTTTTGCTCTCAATATCAAAGCTAAAAATAACATTGTTTAGATAAAATTATTGTAACATTGGTTTTCGACAACTTATTACAAACTTAACTTCAAACACAATATCATTCTGTTGTTGAATGCAATCCATTTTTAAACTGAACTTGTCAATTTTCTCTTAAATTCCGTATATTTTAAATTTAAATTAGAGTGCTCTTAATACAAAAATGAAAAAAAAAAAACCTCCCAATACTCCCAATTAGTTCTCAACAATAATTAAACGAACTTTCGAAAAATAGTAATCCCTCTTGGCCATATGTTGAAAGATTTTTTATTAAACACATAAGTGAAGAAGAAGTACATGATTTACATGAGTTTGTGAGCTTTCCAAATTTAGACAATTTCAATGAAATGTTCTTGTCTCTGATTAACGAGCAATAGTGACAATTAAGCCTAAAAAACAGGACACTAGATTCAAAATATTTTCTTAATATCATTTCATGCATAATCATTAAATATATTATTGTATAAGAAAACACTTTACGTGCATTGGGTGTTCTGAACTACGTGCTAAATATTCTTGAAAAAAGTTTCTGCTCGTTTGTTTATATATTTATTTTAAAGGAGATATCCTATTCAAAACGGCTTTTCGTTTCAGAAATACACCAGAAATAGCTGATAAAATCGTCTATTATTTTCTTATGATGATATGAAACGATTTTGATTCTATCATTTTTAATACTTTTCTTTGTTTACCTTTGTATAACATTTAAGATGCAACATTTGTGCTTAAAGTTTTAAAACATTCGTAAAAAATGTTATTCTCTCTAACGCAATGATTTATTTTCCATAGCAAAACAAAATGATGACATTACTTCTTTTCATTCGAAATGATTCATTTTTAAGTTTCTTGTTTAGTTGCAATGAAAATTTGTTGTTTTTCTCTAGCTTAACAAGTTACCATTATGCGTAAACATTGCACTATTTTTATATAAATAGAGTTCTTTTGTGAGTCCAAAACCACTAACAAAGGATTCCTGAAATCTCAATAACAAATGGAACAATAGAGAATTTGTTTACTCTAAGAAAAGGAAATATTTAAAAATACAAAAACAAATTTAAAAAAAATTATAGCCTGCTTTCTAATCGATGAATGTTGAATTTTGTACGATACAAACAAAAGAGAAAAAAATACTTGTCTTGGAAATAAAAATTTGCTAACAAGTGTTGTATCTAAGTTTTAATGTCTATTTTCTTTCAAAAAATAGATAGTTCCGTAAATTGTATTCACTTATTTTCATTACTCGGGAAAATAAACTCTCCACACTATTTTTCTAATGCAAATTCGCGTAAAAACCATATTTACACAAAGCCAGTAAGTGAAAAGTCTACTATTATGTGGAAAACAAAATTCCAGTTAGGTAGCTGATTTCTTTTTTGAAGACTTTTCCTTGTCAATAATAACACTAGAATTTTACGAAATAATTTTCTTTTACGATTATAGTTTTACCTTAGAAGGATTTTAAATTGTTTAAAAAAAAATTATGTAATTCAGATTTATTTTGATATCTTTAAAAGTTCTGGAATTTGAATTTTTAGATTAGCGTATAAATATTTGGTGATACGGTACTTATGTAACATATTTATAGTACACTGAATAATCAAATAATATATATATATATTTATTTATTTATTTATAATATAATAAGTACACCGCAAACAAAAATATTACGAGTACAAAAAATCTTCATTGATGCTCTAAACATTATGCAATGAAATTTTTGTATTCCTTCCTTTACATTTACATATGCAGGAAAATTCCTTTTTTAAAAAAAATAAAAACGCATATAAGCAATCTGTCGTAAAACAAACATTCGTAAACATCTAAGGTTAAAAAAAAAAAAAAAAAAAGAAAAAAAAAAGTTGTTACTTTCCTATTTTTATATTTTTTATCACATTGCAGCTTTTAGAGCTAAATATTTATGAACAGTTTTATATTATAGGTCTTATGGTATTTTTTCAACATTGTGAAAATTTCTCTTAATAGTAAATATATATTCAATTTTTAAGACTTTCATAACAATATACTTTTAAATATTACGAGTAAATATAATAGTTTTATTACATTATTAAATGTTTTTCAGTCTGGTCCATTCCATGAAATGCAGAGCATATCGACGATCATGTCTACTATCGAGCAACATATTATGTCTACTATCGAGATCTAAAATACTGCTTCTAAAAAGTTATGTTTTTCTTAACCACCTATCTCTAAGTACTTAAAAATACAGGCAATAAAGAACAATTTACCTTCTTTGAAAATTCGTCTAAACATATGATTATTTTTACTGATATGTTAAAAGCGCTAGAATGAGAAAACATCAAATAGTTATAAAGTATCACAGTGCATTTTTTTTTTCATTCTGTAAAGTTTTTTTTTTGTGCATTCTGTTTATTTTGTATAAATTATAAGTGATATTTTTTTATATAATAGGGCTATTTTGTGTTTAATAGAAAAATTATATTTCCTAAGTTATTTTAGTTGCAACGCCGTATAAGTTTTATTTTCGTTCATAAGAATCTGATGTCTTAATAAAAGTTTTATTTTTTTTTATTCAGACCTCTGTCTTAAGTAATTAAGAGGAATGTCAACAACAAACCTGGTTCTTGCTCTTCACATTATTTTCTTAACATATATTTATTGTCTTTTTCTCCTTCTTGCTTTTTCTAACGTTAGAAAGGAAAGAAAAAACAACCAAAAGGCAAGGAGAAAAAACAAACAAAGGTATTCGAAATCTCCGACTAGTGCTTCTTGTTAACATTTTTATGTATTATTTGAGATGCAAATTAAGCATTTAAATGAATGTTCCTACAGCGTACTGTATCTCAGTATAGTTTTTCAAATATTTTAATATTTTTGGTATAATAATTCCTCTATAATCTTTAAAACATAACGTGTAATGATATTTCATATTAGAAAACTGATTTATTTTGTTAACAGATTTAGTTTAAAATAGCAAATCTTAACAAAAGATGTAATCTGTTATATTATCATTTATTGAATATGTAAATAATATAATGTACATTGAATGTAAATATAAAAAAAATAATGTAATATAGTAAATGTATATATATGTTAAAATGAAATGTATTATATATATATATATATATTACTTAACTTAATGTATTTTCCCAATTTAAAATTCACACTTATAATGGTTGGAAATAAGATGTAAAAAATAATAATATTTTCTTTAGAATGTATGTTTTTTCAACAATAATATTTTTTAAATTTATAACTTGTTATTAACAAAAAGTTTTTCATATGCGTATGAAGAATATTTATTGTGTGTTTTTAATTCAAAATAAATAATTTCTAGTTTCGCAATTACAAACTAAAGCATATTTCCTTTGTTTATTTTATGAATAAATAACCCTTTAGGGATATAGAAAAGAAATTCATTGACTAATAAACGATAATTATATCATTTCTTAGAGAATTAGTTTTTTACTTAGCTGACTTTAAAAAGAATTTTCATTAGTAAATAATAAATATCAGTTAGAAATACACAAACAAAATGAAGATTTTGAAATACATTTTAAGCAAAATTTCTCTGAATATTTTCGTAAAATGTACATTCGCATAAATATGAAAAAAATCTTCCAATGTCCAAAAAATCGTAACATTTGCTTTAGAATAAATTTTAGATTCTTAGCATGACGAAAAGTAATGCATAAAATTTTAATATTAAGTTCGAGATTGTCTGAAAATTGTCTATATGCTGATAAATTCATGCCATAACGAATGTCTGATTGCGCATTTAAAAGGATTCTGAATTTTATAATGGTCGCTGCCTAAGCCGAAAATCGTGCTTCTTAGACATACGTTGGCGGATTGTTTTAAATTCACAAGAAAAATAGCATAATCATCTTATAGACTTTTGTTTTAAAATACGATCTCTAAAAGTAAACATTTCGGGAATTTCAATCAGATTTCATGAAAATATGTCACACCAGAATTTTTATTTAGAAATATTTACCTGTCATTACATTTAGGAAGTGGATATTAATTAAACGACTTATTGTTACACAATTAAACGCATTAGCGTACGTTAAAATATATTGTACAAAAAACTAACACTTTTCTAAATACGGTTATATGCATCCTATATATGTTTGGAAAGTAAAAGAATGCTGCATTTTTTACATTTATATTAAAAGTAATATTAAATTCAAAGCATCTAAATCCTATATCAGCGTTTTCTAAATTATGGTGCGCGCACCAGTACTCATACGCAATACTTCTATTACTATGACTCGAAACACGAACCATCTGCACTAAACTGAATAGAATTAATAAGAAATTTCGGTTTTTTCACAACAAATTTCTCAGTAGTGATGGGTTATTCCGTAAGTATCGATTACTGATAAACACCGACATCGGATAAAACAGCATCGAAAAATTATCTATTCCCAAACTGTAGTATCGGATGTTCTACAATCAATATTTCGATACTCAAACAGATAACATGTAAAGAGTAATTCCAAAACTCAGCGATCAGCAGACAGGCAAAGTCATCGTGAGTCGTGATATACGGGTATAGATCGATACTTCTGGCGCTAAATTCATAGCAATATTCATAGCTATTCTTTCGATTTTCCTAATTTAGAGACAGCGCTTCTGTCAAATTCCGTATAGTGGCATTTTTCTTTCCTTGTTCAGTTTTACATTTTTAATAAACAAGCCTAGTTATTTGGGTTACTAGTTTATAAAGTTGTATTTTTCAAGTTTTTCTTGTCCCGAATGCTACATTTCTGCTCACAAATCACAACTTTCAAAATTATGGCCCGATTTGAAAGTGACCATTTTTTAAGTTCTTCCCAACATATTTGGCTACCAAATAAACATTGATACATTGATACCAACTAAACATTGATGTATATGAAACTCTTGCTGACCGCTATTTATGACCAATAATAACATATTTAAGCTTTTTTCAAGTTCAAAAATTCCATTATTTTTTTAGAACCTTGTTTCTAAGTGTTCTTATTAGTTAAGTAGTATCACTCGAGCTTTCTGATCTCACTTTCCCAAAAATCCTAACTTTTAAAATTATGATCCTATCTGAATATTTCTCATCTTTAATGTTCTTCGTAACACATTTGGTTATCAACTATTTTTTTATATTATATCTGAAATTCTAGGGGACAAATAGTTATGAACAATAATAAACACTCCATCCTTAATTCAGAGCCACATTACTCATTGTTCTACAGAATATCAATATTTAGTTACTAACCAAATAACTTGGAAATTTGATATTCTCTAGAACATTAACGTGACTCTAAATTAAGGAAGGAATGTTTGAATTAGGAAAAAAGACGGATTTTTAATTATTATTTATAAAGTCACTGATGAGAGATACAAAAGGCAATGTTATTTCATGATGAAGTTCTTGCGAATATAAACTAGTCGCTGGGGCCACTGTAATGCTTACCCATCATGGATATGCCTAATATGAAATATGAAAATAAAATATGTGTAAACTTTAAAAAGCAGAAAAACCAACGTTTAAAATGCACAAATAATACATAAAAAGCAGCAAACAGCTGTTTCGAATCTACTAGAAAGATTCTTCTTCAGTGCAAGATAAGGAAAAAGGAACAGCGTGCTGGAAAAAGCAAGACTGAGCAAAATCATAGACAGAGACGCGCTGGTTTATATACTATAAGCGGGTAGCGAAGGCGCCAAAAACAGCCAATGAGAGAAAACAGTGGAAACGACTGGGTGGACAAGCAGATCCAATTTTTTCTTCATATAAAATAAAACCTAATTAATTCACCAGTAATACAGAAAAAAATTCTAATTATACAAATTTCATTTAATTAAAAAATATTTTAAATTTATGTATACACACCTCGATTTATCTTTTATAGTTATTTCTGTAAATGATCATCTGTTATACTAGAACTTTCTCAAAGAGTATTCGAAACTCTTCTGCGGTTCCAAACTAAAAAATTTCTATTACTTTTATGTCTGCAGCTTTTAATGAGCACGTAAAAAAGTTTAGTTATATATGCATTGCTTGCTTTATAATTTGTTTCACCTCTTGAGTCAGTCATGACTGATAATTACAAACAACGAAGTGCGTAGCAATAAATAGTCTCATTTGAGCCGGCCGATAAATCTCAAATCGATGAGAAATGATAAAAATTCCCGAAGGAGAAAGGAAATTTTTGGAATACTGATAGTTTCAGTAGAGTTTCGGTCCAAAACGACCTAAACTATCAGTATTCCTAAAATCTCGTTTCTTCTTTCGGAAATTTTTCGGCACAGAGACACAATTTGGGCAACACGTATAATTAATATATATGTATATTTAATAAGTACGCATAATTAATTAATTATTATGCATATTTATTAAAAACGAATAATTAATTAATAATATATTTATGTATGTATTAATTGCTTTAATAAATACAATTTATATTTAATTACTTTAAAAATGTTTTTGGACATATTCGTTTTCGTTTTCGGCTGAAAATAGGAAGATCTAAAAAGTTCGGTTTCGGTTTCAGTTTCGGCATTAAAAGTCTGTTTCGGTTGATCCTTAATAATAATTTTATACAACATATCTATAAAAAATATACAAAGTTTTTACAGTGTCAAAAATAGCGTTTTTTGCATAATTATGATTTGTTCGCAATAAAAAGGACACAGATACATTCTGTTGACTTTTATATTAGTATTTCTACTTTATGATAAACATCAAATTACCATTTCACTTCTCGCACTTTCAATTTTTCAAACTTTTTACAATATTTTGCTGTCCTTAAAGTTTTTACACGGACTGTAATAGGTACAAACATTTATGTAAATCTTCAGAAAACTTCTTGATGTTTTTAGTTATTTTAAAAGGTATCTTTAAAGTTGGTGAATTATGAAAAGTCATAGATTTATATAATTGTTGCATAGGATATTAAATAAACTTTTCAACAAACGCATGAGTAATAAAGAACACAAATAGGCTAACACTCTATACGTAGTCTCTTTAAACAATTTTTGAGTGTATATATGTAATAATAAAAAAATTCGCCCTTTTACTTTAGTTAATTAATTCAAAATTCTTATTATATCTACCTTTTTTTACTGGTATTTTAATAATATCTTAAATATCCTTTATATTTTTATCTCATGCCTTTAATTTAGCGCATTCTTTTATTTCCCATTCTAAAAATCTTCTGTTAATAGATATACTCCTTTGTAAAAACCAACTGAATTACTTTATTCTTTCATATTTTGAGACATTAAATTCTTTTTTCTTTCAAAGGTTTAGAAATATTATTTGCTTAAGTCATTCGATTTCCCATGAGTCTTTTCGAGAGCTTTGGCGCGCTAGTCTGTTTTCTTTTTAAAACCTCCGCCGTTAGGTAAAGACTCATGTGTCAACGTCATATTTCCACGCCTCTTACCGGAATTTTAATCCTATTGCGTGCGCGGTCTTTCCATTCAACCGCCTCTTTCTTCTGGATTGGCTGGTTGCCATGTAGTCATACGTGTGCTTTATTTATACTCTTACATTGGCTTGCGAGAGCAGATTTTGTACGATTTTTTTGTTGCTTAAAAAACCTGCGTCACTTGGAGAGTAGTTTGTCATTTAATCGCGATTGCGCTTCTAATAATTTTAACATCTTAAATCTATTTTTAAATGTTACACTTCATGAAAATGAGTCACTGTAAGACTAGTGGAGTAGTAATAACCTACCTGTCACGAATAATTTTTTTGATATAACAACTTCAGTTCTGAAGCTAAAATAACAATACAAATGCTTATTCGTTGTTTTTTTTTTCAAACAAAATGACATCGTAAATGGCAGAAAAGGTATCTTTTCTGAAATGGATCCTTTAGGCACTTAGTAATTTAGATTCAAAAACAGGGATCTAAAACTACAAACCCACTTAAAACGTAAATTTAATAACCATTAACCTAAATTAACGTAATCACAAATTTAAGAGCTTTAAACAAGTAAATAATCTACAAATCTTAAAAAAAATTATTGAAAAATATTTAAGTTAAATATGAAAATTTCTCACTTTCTTGGTCATACTGTCTTTTGGGCATTTTTAGTCATTTTGCAAACTCCGGTAAAATTTATTTTACGTCGGAATCAGCTTAGTTGCTGCCATTTATTCTTTTGCTTTGAGCGCAAAAAACATTCAGCTATTAAGAAGTGATGTGAAAAGGAAAAGAAATCGGACATTTTAGTTCATATAAGGAAAAGAACAGAGGTCCCCGTTTGGGGACCCAGGGACCGAAGAGGTTAATCTTACGGCTTCTTCCATTATGCACGGAAAACGCCTAAGGAATCACAGTCTTGCCTTCCATGCCGACCCACGAAGGTTCTTTCGTCGTACTGCAATCAATAATTCTAGTTGGTGATATAAGACGAGTGTATATGCTCTTACATATGATCTTTTCATATGATCTTACAATGACTTCTACAGGATTCAATTCTTACAAGTTGTCGACAGTCATCATGCAACATACATATATTCAATGAATGCGCAATTCGCTACAAAGTGAAATAGAAATCAAGTTACTTGGAATATATTTACGATTTTTTTTCAGGCGCATTTTAAAAGTTTGGAAGACTAGCAGTATCGCCAGCCTATTTCAACAAAGTTACACATCCAGAGTTTGATACCTTTCTGGGCAAGGTTCACTCAAAATGTCGTTCCTTCGTGCATGATGAAATGGGTATCAAGATTGTTTGGGAATTACAAACTGAGAGTACCGCGTTACGCTGGCCACCTGACAGGGACATAGGCTGTATAACGCTCCATAGTCAATGGTCAACAAAACTGGGACTGAAATGAAGGTTATGGTGCTTAATTAATTATATCGCCGTAGGTTAATTATTGTTTATATGAAAACCCTATGATAAAGTTTATTAAAGATATTTTTAGGAAAAGTATTTTAAAACTTAAAACAATGCACAACTTTTAAAAAGCAAAATATTTGAAAATGGTTGACAAAACGTAAATTTTCCTGTATTGAAGTACAATAGTCTTCACTGTCTCACCCAACTTATGTGCTTCTGTATTTCAAATCGGTGCAAATTGCACACAAAAAGTAAATGATGTATTTTATTTCATAAAAGAAATATCAAAAGTCAGTGTCTGAGAAGACATTTTTTTATTTCTAAATAGGTTTATGAAGCATATTGCTACCATTATCGAATCGAATGAACATTGTGTTTTCGTAAGTAATCAATATTTAAAAAAAATAAATATTTGCCTAGAATAATTTTATGTACGCGTTAATTCATCATAGATCTTAATAAAACTTGCATGAAATTATTTATAAGCATTTATTCTCAACACTGTAAGAAATCTTTCGAACTTGTTTCATTGATTTTGAAAGAACCACAAAAATGCACTAACATGTTTAATTTCGAGAAACGTCCATGATTTTTCTTGGAAATATAAGACTTTTAACATGCCGTAACATAATCCGACTACTATGATATGGTGAAATTTAATTTTCCTTTTCAGAAATAATACAATAATAAATGTCATAAGTATATTTAAAAGGGAGTTACAAAGTTTATTTATATGTTATTTCTGTAAAGGCAAATCTGTCAGACACTTTGCCGTTTAAATAACTAAGAAATCAAAATTAGTTTACTCTATTATTGCAAATGTAAATGATAGAGAATCTATTATGGTAAAATAAAATTGATTTGTGTAAAGATAAATCAGCACTTAATATATTTACATTGAAATACTTCATAACCACTTTATCTCTATGTAGTAAGGTAGCTAAAGGCAATATGGCCATTATAGTTCATATGGTCGACCCGTAATAATGTTATTAGTTTGAGTGAAATCTACAAAATTGCAATTGAGTCCGTTTTCCGAGTGTCGAAGGAGATCGTTTAATTCATCCTCTGCTATGTCGCATTCCGAAAAGACGAGCACGAGACAGCAGCCATTGTTGTTTTGCTGTAAGTTGCATTAGTAGGTTGTGAATTTGTCTTTTTAGAGATCCATACTTAATACTAAAAATATAAAACGGAACCATTATAAGATTATTCCTGTGTCTGTCTGTAAGTTCATTTTACTCGTAAACTATGAGACGTGAAAAGTTCAAATTGGGGGAAGAATAAGAACTATTGACGCACATATTTAAAGATTATTAATCATTCTCAGATATTTAGTAAAAATGTATAGGTTCTAATTAAGCTACTTGGAAAAAAATCTTTTCTTTGTATATCGTGTGGGGTATCGTGTAAAAGCTTTCGTAAATCTGAACTCAAAAATAAATTTCTTTTAATTATATGCATTATATTTTCAGAGATATCGCAGAACATTTAGTGCAAAAATATTTTCCCTCCCCTCTATTTTCGAATCTATTGAAGCTAAAATTATCAAAATTCGCACTTAGTAGATATTAATTTAAAGCTTGTAGTAAAATTATTGCGATTACCCTACGTCACATAGTTTTTGAGAAAAGCCCATTTTTCCGTTACACACAAATTTGTATTTTCGAGCATTCAATAAAGTTGTTGAAGATCGTTGGAGGTACCCATCGTAGCAAAAGTACAAAAGAATTGTTGAGAAAGATTTTTGAAAAAAAAATCGTTTGTAATTAGCTGAGATATTAACTCTTAAAGACACGGACGGTTTGGACATGCATAACGACAGAGACTGCGTACTCTAGGTACCAAAGCCTAGATAACAAATTTTAATGATATATTTGTGTAATACAATGCCCAGTAACAGTATAAAAGCAATAAAAGTCGAACTATTAAAAACAGACTAATTTAATTATAATTAATCACACAAAAACTAAGGAATTCGCGACTAGATTCCATTGAGTGGATCACTCAATATGCCTGTCATATCTTTAAAAGTTAATTAAAAATTATCTGGAAATACACGGCACGGACCAAGGCGGCCTTTCATCTTTGCGATATCTCCTTTTGAAACGCGCTTAATACAATGCCGAGTTTTAACTTTGAACAAGGGTTTTGTTTTAGCTACACAATAAAAGAAAAGATTATTACTATGCTGAATTTAGTTTTATTAAATGCCAAATGATGTTTAATTATGCACTACTTGTATTTTCAGTACAGAATTCTGTTCTGCAGAAACAGATAAGATTAAAAAAAGAGTTATACTTAATAGCAATATTTTATATTATTTATGCTTCACATCACTTCGAAATTATGGTATACCCATTCCTACTTTTCTAGTATATACAGCAATACCCAACCCTACGTTGTACAGTTTTTACCAAGCCTTAGTATTTTTTTAGCAACAAATTTAAACATTATTAAAAATAATACAGTTAATAATTCATATATTTATTGTACGGAACCGTCTGAGCTAGAATAATACCCGCCCTTTATTTAAGATTGTTATTTACCTTATTTAAACAAAGAGTCTATATCATTCGCATAAGTGATTATTTTTAACTGTATAAAATAATTTTAATATCAGAGTACTCAGACAGACAAGCATATTTGTATTGAAAATATAGCTAAGTGTTTGGGAAAAGCTGTAAATCTGAGATTATATGTTACTTTCCATATATATGTGCACAATAAATATGTCGGACACATTATATATACATTTTTTTATTACATGTATATATATTTTTTTAAATACAGCAAAAACGTTTTCTACAGTAAAAATTAAAAAAAATGCTTTAATTATTTTTTTTTTATTTGCTTCCTAGTTTTTTTTATTATTTTATAAATTTTAAAAATAAATTTTTTTGATATAATTTTGGTTTTGTGTTTGATAAATATAAACATTTTCAATTTATTTTATCTGCAGGTCTATCTCCTGTATATGGCATCTTATGTTCATCAACTCCAATTGACAATAAAATAAAAACTACTAAAGAAACATACTTTGGACTAATTTAAAATTTTAACTTGTGTACAATCCTTAAAATAATCTGCTTTCTTATTCTTCATTTTTTTAAATATGTAAGTTCAACAATGAAAAAACATTATATAACTAATTGTGATCAATCTGGCACAACTATATAATAAACCATTGATGTTAAATAGTATTCTTTATAGTGCTACCTTAAATAATATTGTTGTATTTATCAAATCTGAATGTGTAAGAACTTTTAATATTAGCAAAATAGTTTTAATTTATTTTTTTCTTTTCGCTAAACTTTTGAATAGTATCATATTTGAGGCAGAACTGCATTTTAATGTTCTGTTAAATTAATTACTGATGTTTGAATTTTAATTATAACTAAGTTTTACTCTTAAAACTTTTTTCTCACAAATATTAAACACAAAAGAAATATATTTATGTGTCTTGAATATATAATATAGTGAGGACAAACACCGCGCTGGGACAGATGCCGTATAGATTGTATTGGCGACACTAGCGCTCCCTAGTCCAAATTAAGAATTTCTTTGTGTGCCTCAGTGCTGTCTGCTGTGTTGTATGCGTTTCCAACGCTTAATTGTGAATAGTCACATATTTATGCCGGTTTTTATGGTTTTAACCTGCATGGTAAGTTGCTAAAATTACTCTAAAAAGTTTTATATCATATTTTAAGCAAAATAAACAGAGATTTTCATCCCAAAACCGATTGCAACTATAGGCCAGATCCTCGTAGAATACAGACATATTCTTGTCTTTCTATCGCGTCGTTCACATGACATAAAATGGCGACGCGACATCTTACCCGCCACTTTGGGACAGATGCCGCACCGAGGTTGAGGTACAGATGCCGCAAAATATATTTTTTTTTTCGGTTCAATAAATTCATCACTGCGATTTAAATAGAACTTACATTTAAATGAACGTACATTAGCGCATTCTGCTACTTATCAAAATATTCTCAGCAACAGTGGTGGTTCACCAAGTATGAATACGGAAAACGTAGGCCGTTTACAATTCTCACCTTCTAAACTACAAAATGTCTCCTACCCCAATGGTCAAATGATCTATACAGCCAAGTAAGAAAGCAAAAGGCTGCAAATATTAAAAGCACAGATTTTATAAACAAGAAAAAAGAAAAAGGAAGTAAAAAGCAAAAGAAGCAAGAAAGCGTCAAAGAACGACAGCGTGGCGGAAGTAAAATGTGTAAAAAAAGCAAGGGGAAGAAAAACTGAAAACACCTCACTTGAGGAAGAAAGTGAACTCCGACAGTGACGAAAGTATTCCTCTTATGTATTCTGAAGGCAATATTGGATTGAAATTTGATGATTTGAAATGTGCTGAGTGTCTGGAATCATATCATGAAACAAAGTCTAAATCGGCCTGGATTCAGTGCATAACATGCAATCGGTGGCTGCATGAAACATGCTTAATTTACTCTTGCAATGGAAAGTGTGGTGATTGTGGGCGAATAGAAATACGAAATAAAAAAAATGAGAAGAAAAGCTAAAAATAAAAAGACTACGGCCTAAAATGAATAAAACTAGTTCTTAAGAGCAAACTACAATGGTCGCCTGGATATAAACAAGTGGTTTATATCTTTTTTGTAATTATGTTGTCTATTGTTTCCAGCCAAATGTTTTTTTTTTTTTTTTTTTTTTTTTTTTGCCTTAAGGTTTATTTTTTGAGCTTGCACTTTTGCAATTTCGTTATATATATAATTTATGTAAGTATACTGTTATTTATTTTTATTTTAAGCAGTTTGAGAAAATAAAAAATGTGATTTACTTGAAAAAAACAAAACAAAACAGTATAGCTTTTTTCTCCATGCGGCATCTTACCCAGCACATAAAAAATCCTGTTAAAGAAAGACGTTTGGGAAAATAATTATGACTGCTTTATTAAGAGGGCTTTATCTTTTTTAGCATAGAAATTTGATTCTAAAGGATGTGATTAATGATTTTTGATACTTAGTTTGTTGTTTTTTGCTTTATT
Source organism: Maratus speciosus (assembly GCA_963932465.1). Classification (NCBI taxonomy): domain Eukaryota; kingdom Metazoa; phylum Arthropoda; class Arachnida; order Araneae; family Salticidae; genus Maratus; species Maratus speciosus. The sequence goes on along the minus strand of OZ010788.1, from coordinate 371,239,458 downwards.
GTACATTTTAAAAGAAGGAAAGTAAAACGGCAGCATCTGTCCTCACTTTACTATATATAATCCATCACCAGAAATATCAAGATATAATTTACATCAAAAATACATTTTGCTAGTTGTACTAACAATTTTATATCATAATTTAACGTTTCTTTTAGACAACAACATACTTCTCATAACTTTTAATTTAATTTTTATGTAATTTTTCAATTTTGTAAAATCCCTCATTTTCTCATTTTCTCTTATCGCATTATTCTATCGCTTTACTCTTTTATTATGTTTGACTTGTTTAAGTAGTTTTAAACTACATTTTAAATATTTCAAAATGACTCATATAACAACAAGACATTTTGAGTTGTTTATATTGGGCGTGAAGTTGGCCGCAAAAGGAAGTTCATCATGGCAGATAACCTGTTCAGTAGCAAAACTATTTCAATTTCAGTCGACTTTTTTAAGTAGTTTTTAACTACATTTTTACTATTTCCCAATGACTCATATAACAACAAGACATTTTGAGTTTATACTGGGCGTGAAGTTGGCCGCAACAGGAAGTTCATGGAGGCAGATAACCTGTTCAGTAGCAAAACTGTTTCAATTTCAATCGACTTTTTTAAGTAGTTTTAAACTACATTTTAACTATTCTCCAATGTCTCATATAACAACAAGACATTTTGTGTTTATAATGGGCGTGAAGTTGGTCGCAATATGAAGATCATTAAGGCACATAACCTGTTCAGTAGCAAAACTGTTTCAATTTCAGTCGACTTTTTTTAAGTAGTTTTTAACTACATTTTAACTATTTCCAATGACTCATATAACAACAAGACATTTTGAGTTTATACTGGGCGTGAAGTTGACCGCAACAGGAAGTTCATCAAGGCAGATAACCTGTTCAGTAGCAAAATAGTTTCAATTTCAGTCTTCCCTCTTTCTCCGAGATTGGAATAGTACAATATTCTTTTCAAAACAATAATTGAGCATTATTTAGAATTATTTAAATGTGAAGAATTTGATTTTTAAGTAAACTTTATTACATAGAATACAGAGTTTCCTTACGGTGTTTTCAAGAAGTTACTAAATTAATTAAGTCGTAAGTTTTCTTCCGTTTTAAAAAAATAAATAATGAATGATCTGAAATTTTAAATATATAATTATTGCACAATTTTGTCGAGTCATTTCAAATTTTATGAAAACAGGATGTATAGTTTTATTACAGGGACAGTCAAAAGTTTTCCGTTATATTACATCAATGGGAAAAAAATTATTGCAAGCGCATTTTAATGATTTTACAGTCTTTCGAACAGAATGAAATTGATATTCACTTATGAAATGCACTAAAATATACATTCAGTACAATATGCGGTGCAAAAAACATTTATAAACTAGCTATAGTACGAACGCACATCATTTGCCACGTTTGATGAGCAGTTTTCAACTTGTTAATGTAAACTAAAATTCAATAACTTGCAAACGGTGACAGATATTTAAAAAATCTTGCAGGAGGTCAATTTTTTTTTTTTTACAGTGATTTTCGATTTTAGTTTGAATTAAAAACAATAAATGGCGCTTTAAGCAATAAACGCTAAACACAGGCTCGATTCTTTTACCTTTCTCTTCTTCCGTGCGGAAAAACGAGATTAAAATGTATTGAGTATGTCCCGAAGTTCCAAAAATCGAGCCTGAATTTGGCGTCTATTGATCGCAGTGTCATCTGTTGTTTGTAATACGATAGAAAATCACTGTAAAAAAAAAAAAAAAGACATGCATAAATTTCCTGCAGGATTTTTTAAAATATCTGACACCGTTTGCAAGTTATTGAATTTTAAAATCTTATGAATTTATAAAATTTTGAAAAAATCCTATAACATATGAATTTTTAAAATCTATTGAATTTATAAAATGTGGTATGAATCGGGAGAACAGAATCAGATTTTTTTTTTTTTTTTTTTTTTTTTTTTTTTTGTGGGGTAGGAGGTTATGCAGCTTAATTTTTTTTTTTTTAAACTAAAGTTTTCCTGATAGTACACAATTAGATATGGATTAATTTGTTGTTATCATTAATATGGACAGTGATTTTCAATAAAACCATGTTAAGGATGAAGAAGTTTATGAATATAATAAACTTACGCAAACTATAAAACTTTCAAGAAACTTACTGTTTCAATGACTTTGGTAAAACATATTTGAAGTACAAGTTATACAATTGTAAACACTTATTAGTATTATTCTTACAATATAAGAAAAATTATGCATAGATATTAATTATAATGTTGCAACTACGGACATTTATACTTCTAACTATTTTCAAAATTTACAAAAGCATTGGTAAATAAAACAGTATATTATAGATTTTATCATTAAACCCTAAAAGGAAAAGTATTTTCGTTACGGATGCTGTGTTTAGTATAATAGAAGGAAAAAAAATCTGTTATTATTAACATCCAAAATCTTCATGTAATGTAATGAAATAAAATATGTCTTTATTAAGGTAATGAAGTTTCACACGAATAATTACAGACAAAGGCTTTTGCTTTTTTGCTCCATTACGTGTTTGCAGTTAAAATCTGCAGTACATATTTATATTTCGACTTGTTTTTCATTAACAGAAATAACTTATTTCTAAAATACTTGCGTACATCCCTTTTTCGATTAAATGTATGCTTTATGCTTCATTTCTTTTTCAGAAATGTAAGCAGATTTATACCTATATTTTGTTTTTATGTAAAGATATAAGATATTGTTTATTTTGACATTTATAGAGATATATTATTTGGGACATTATGTAATGTAGTTTTTGTAATTTATTTTCAAAAGAAATTTTTGACTTTATTCATTAAACAAAGGATTCTTTTAAAGAAATTTTATTTTTTTAACACCCGAAATGATGTGGTGAATGATAATGCGGAATGTAAGTATTAGAATTCTTGAAAAAAAAAAAAAAAAAAAAAAAGGTAGTATTAAAAAGTTCCGCATCCCGGTGGCAGGAATTTTCTTATTTTTTTTCTTATTATTATTTCTGCCTGTGTGAGGGATAGAAATAAAAAAATTCAGGAGAAATATATAAGAATTTTTGTTAAGCGCTTTTAACTGTTTATCTACTGACGGTACTTATAAGTACCATTAAAATAACATGCTATAAAATTCACTTAATAAATCGATTAGATGTAATACCGTTTAGAATGAGTTATCTATCCATTGCATTATTTCAGCTTTCTTAGCGTTGGGATGGGGGGGGGGGGGAGGTCAATTCGGAAATATTTCTGTATTTCAAATTGTAAGTACATTATATTTGTAGATTTCCCACTTCTACAAAATACTCAGAAAAATATCTTAAGGGGGCACAGAACCTTTGAGTTTGTCGAAACAATCAAAAACACCGCCTCCTTCAAAGTACCAAAACACAAACAATATATAATTAAGATCATTTTCTCTCCTTCCTGCCTGAAATATATATCATTAAGTACATTATCCAGAAATATAAATGTTGTATGTACAAAATTAATATTTAAATTTTAAATAAAAATATTCATCTCACTAATGCGTGATTATGTGCTGCGTGCATGATAAAACTCTAAATTATGCATATAGAAAAGCATTTTAGAACAAAATAGAATCATAACATACCTACTTATAACTTTAAACTAAAATATATACGCAAAAAGTTTTAAAAATTTAATTTTAGCACAGAATAAAAAAAAGTTCAAAAATCTCAAAATTTTTTTCAGGTTTTTCAAGTGCAAAAAAATAAATAACCAAAATATCTCAAATCTTTATTTTAACCTGTAGACTATAAAGAAAGGCATATTTGGTTAATTTTCTCTAAGCTGTAACTTACATAGTTTAAAAGTAACAGTGCGCGCAAACACCAAATTGACTAATGTGAGAAAGCGCTTTTCAAAGTTTCAATATCTACGGACTTTCTATTATACTCATCATCTAAAAATGATTATAACTCAAAAAATAATGCAGATCTTTGAATGCGGCTTTTTATATATTGTTGAGAAATTTTAAAACATTCAGCATAAAGCAAAAGCTGAAAACTGATTTTTTGAAAGTTTAAAGGTCCTGTGGCCCCTTAAATAAAATATTTGAGTGGGGTTGTAAATATTGCACAAGTTCCCTATAAATTCAAATTTAATGAATCATTCTAAATTCTTCAATCCTTTTAAAAATCCTTACAAATTTATTAAATGATTATGTAAATCTTCTAATGTAGTTCCAAAAAATCACGAAAAATTATTTGAATAAATAAAAACAGCTCAGATTATCTGTGTAACGGGGCTGGTAAATGACGTTTTTGTAGATTCTGGAATGGATCTATTAGGATAAATTTCCGACGCAGCTGGAGTTGTTAGTAATACGCAGGTAAGTTTTGCAACATAAATCCTTATCTGTGCGGCTGATGTGAATGCTATGTTATTACGAAGAACCTCAAAATTTAATACTTACTGTAAACTTTATGTGCAATATTACTTCCCCCTAATGGTTGTTAAAATTATCTCTTGTATTTGTGGACTTCTGCATTCAAAATGAAAAAAAAAATCATTCCAGTCAAGTAACGTTGTGATTGTTTTCTCTTGTCTTTGTGACCATGTAACAATTCTTTATTTTATTAGCAAAACCAAGTTTCTATGAAATTATTGCAATGTTTTGTACTCAGGATTTCTCTAGATACTACATATGAGCTAATTTCTTTAAACTGATGAATAAGAGTAATATGTTGAAAATTGAGTCACGTCAATAAATTTGTTTTCAGGCATTGACGAATTTTTATGGAAACGTACAAGGATAGAAAATTCTAAATTTAATCAAATTATCATCACAAACTTTTTCTTCGAATAAAATATTTGTCTTCTTGCAAACAGCCTAGGCTCTTTGAAAAGAGTTCTTAATTATCTACAAACAATTATAATTGCACATTCGCATTATACAGTAACTTTAATTATTATTATTTTTATTTAATTATTATTATTTTAAAATTTTAGAATGAATTCTCATTAATATCTTTTAAATTTCTTGTAACAATTTTGTTTAATTTATAGCTTATTTTTAGTAAATTTCTCATTTAGCATAACAGACAGCAACACCAGGCCTCTCAAGAACACTATGAACCCTCTAATATTCCTCTCTATATATAATCCTCTAATATTCGAATGTGAACCCTCAAGCAAATACGCTGTGGTTTAAAAAGGTGCAAAATTCTTGAACCAAAATGTAGATTACAAATACCAGTTTTCTATGATACATTCTCAAGATGGATGGTACAAGATACGATAATATAAGGGATATTTCTTTTAAAATTATCTTGGAGATTCTGTTGAAGATGGACAATTTTTTCCTATAAGTTACGCACTTAGAGTTGAATATTATCACTCTCAGCTAACACGTTATATGTCCAACTGCATGCTCCCTGATAACGCCAGCGTCCAGAGCAACCATGCTGTACTGCGGTCGAATAAAAATGCGCAATACCTTATATTATAAAAAAAGCTAATAATCTCATAATAACACATGTAGAAATGCGATTAAGTTATTTGAAACTCAAATATTGAACTGGAGATTGTAGATTCAAAGGATTTAGTATTTAACTTCTGCAAATAATGATGCAATTACGTAATTCTTTAATTTGCATTTTGTTACCGGTATTTATGAACATGGTACGGAATGTGAAAGTAGCTTTGCAGTAGGCTTAAAGATTGTTGAGAAATTTCTTTTCTATAACTGTCAAATGAATTTTAAGGATTTTAATGATTTGTCTGAATGATTATTATTTAATATCACTGTTGCTCCGAATGAAACTGAAATACGACAATGCCAATGCATTTTCCTCTAATTGAAGATGTCATTCCACAGAATATAGATTAGAATTAAACTGAGATATTCGTTTAGCTCTTAGAGTACAAATGCTTTTCAGAATTTTGTAATAGCAGTAAATAATGTAATATTATGAATGATTTAAGGATTTCCATTTCAAAAGTAGGCAACAATTTAAAAACTTTTCTCAATGTCTAATGATATTAAGGATTTACAGTACATATACATTTAACGTCTGAATTTAAAAACCATTAAAACACCAAATAAAATAAACTAAGACAGACTTGAGCACAGATAAAAAATAAAATTTATAAAGAATATACTTATAAACAATTAAAAATACAATATGTAAACGTTTCGCCAAGCGACACGCAAGGCATCATCAGTACAAAAAATACCCATTGCATTTCAAACGACAGAACAAATCAAGAACAGTTACAGTTAGTTATTTTAAAAACAAACAATATTCACTAGGGACATAACGAGCATCATTCAAAGCCTGCGACCGCAATTCAGTGAACCAACCCTCAAGGAGCTATCTACCATGGTAGTAGTTGCAACCCGATTTCAAAATATTGGCGTTCGCAATGAGCGGAATTGTTGCAACAACTACCATGGTAGATTGCTCCTTGAGGCTTGGTTCACTGAATTGCGGTCGCAGGCTTTGAATGATGCTCGTTATGTCCCTAGTGAATATTGTTTGTTTTTAAAATAACTAACTGTAACTGTTCTTGATTTGTTCTGTCGTTTGAAATGCAATGGATATTTTTTGTACTGATGATGCCTTGCGTGTCGCTTGGCGAAACGTTTATATATTGAACTTTTAATTGTTTTTAAGTATATTCTTTATAAATTTTATTTTTTAACTGTGCTCAAGTCTATCTTAGTTTATTTTATTTGGTGTTTTAATGATATTAAGGATGTCTGTTAGTATAATAGTTAATTAATAGCAGGAATGACCGAGCTAAGCTCGGTCAAAATTAGCTTTGTGTTTATCTCGATATATTATTCGCACTGAATCATTCTTGCTCTTTTAGATGCAATTAGCTTGACCATGAGACATAGTGACCCAAAATGACTCACTAATCGAATTTTTTCGAACATGCGACCCAACCCTCTTCTCGAGCCTGAAAACGATGGAATACAAAATTTAGTGAAAATCGTTGGTCGTTTTCTAGATAAAATAGGCTTGGCCCACGTTGATTCAAAAACCCACTAACCGAAATTTATCAAACATGTGAGTTATTTCAATGGTCTTTTTCTACTGTGAAACGGTATAACAAAAAAAAAATTGTTGTACCCATTATCACAAAAATGTCCCACTAATAGAATTTTCTTGAGCATGCGACCCAGCCCAATGGTTTTATCTTGTCCAGAAATGGGGTAGTACAAAGTTTTGTCAAAATCTTTTGAGCCGTTTTTTAAGTACAGTTAACTTCATCCTGATCCATTAGGACCCAAAATGACCCATTGATTGAATTTTCTGGAACATATGACCCTGCCCAATGGTCTTATCGTGCCCGGAAACGGTATTATACAAATTTTGTCAAAATGATTTGAAGCAATTTTTAAATACAATTAGCTTGACCCCGACCCATTGTGACCCAAAATGGCCCACTAATTCAATTTTCTTGAACATGCGACCTAGCCAAATGGTCTTCTCGATCCCGAAAACGATAGAATACAAAATTTGGTCAAAATGTTTTGAGCATGTTTTTAGATACAATTAGCTTGACCCTGGCCCATTGTGACCCAAAATCACCGATTTATAGAATTTTCTGGAACATGCGACTTAGCCCAATGATTATCTCATGACCAGAAACGGCGGTAAATAAAAAAAAAAAAAAAATGTGAAAATGTCTTGAGCCGTTTTTTTTAAATATAATTAGCTTGACGCTGACCCATAATGACCCATAATGACTCACTATTCGAATTTTATCGAACACGAGACCCAACCCAATGGTCTTTTTGTTCCCGAAAATGGTTAGATACAAAATTTAGTCAAAATTGATTGAGCTGTTCTCGAGATATATTTAGCTTGACCCTGACCCATTATGACCCACTAATCGAATTTCCTCGAACACGAGACCCATCCCAATGGTCTTTTCGTGCTCGAAAATGGTTAGATACAAAATTTAGTCAAAATCGATTGAGCCGTTCTCTAGATATAATTAACTTGACTCTGACCCATTATGACCCAAAATGACCCACTAATCGAATTTTCTCGAACATGAGACCCATTCCAATGGTCTTTTCGTGCCTGAAAACAGTAGGGTGCAAAATTTCGTCCAAATAGTTAGAGCCGTTATCTAGATAAACTTAGCTTGACCCATGGTGACCCGAAAATAACTCACTAATCGAATTTTCTCGAACATGTGACTTAGCCCAATAGTCTTCTCGTAATCCAGATCTGTAGAATATAGAGTTTAGTGAAAATCGTTTGAGCCGTTTTTTAGATAAAAATAGCTTCACCCACAGTGACCCCAAAATGACCCACTAATCGAATTTTCCCGAACACGTGACCAATCCCAATGGTCTTTTTGTACCCGAAAATGGTTAAATACAAAATTTAGTCAAAATTGATTGAGCCGTTCTTTAGATATAATTAACTTGACTCTGACCCATTATGACCCAAAATGACCCACTAATCGAATTTTCTCGAACATGAGACCCATTCAATGGTCTTTTCGTGCCTGAAAACAGTAGGGTGCAAAATTTCGTCCAAATAGTTAGAGCCGTTATCTAGATAAAATTTACATACACATACAAACACACACAATTTTTGCTCGCATTATAGTATAAAATACATATGAAAATGTCGGTTGTTTGGTCTTCAAAATTTTAATTATTCGTTTATTTTTAGTAAAAAAAAAAAAAAAAAAAAAAAAATCAATATTTTTATTGCTAAATTATTTTGTTTTAAACATTTATTAAACATTTGGAAAAATGGTTATTGTTCTCTGTCAGGGTAGGAAATCAAAACCATATCTAAAGAATTTTATTGGTTGAGTCCGCATTTTATTCGTTTTCTGATTGGTCTATACAGTAATCTGTATAGCCCTTTACTTTCAACAGAGATGGATACGTCTGTTGCCACTATGACAAAAAAGTAATAAAAACTACAAAAAAATTAATCACTCAGAAACAAATTGAGATACAGCTTTCAAACAAATTGCATTTAAAAGTACATTTTTTTTCTCTATACGACGGTGTAAAGAGTAACAGTGTGGAATGTTTAGAAGTTGAAAAACAAAATTTCCTTTAAAATTGCTCATCAGATTTCTTGGGCGATGGAAAAGCCTTTTCCCGAACAGCCAATGAAATGCTTGGATAATACGTAAGTTTCAGGAAATCTGACGAGTCGCAGGCGATTTTTGTCGCTTGCAATTTTTACGTGTAAGAATACTATTAATGTTTAATTTATGGCGTACGTACTGCATGATCAACTCCGTGCGATTTTTTATGTCTTAAATTTTAATCTTTGAAAAAATCATTTTCCAAATGGTCGCTGTTATTTGTTAAATTGCTTTTATTATTTATAGCTGATTAACAAATATTATTCTTTATATTTTCATTTTTATGTTTTCATATCTATTGTAATGTTTGTAAACATAAACTGTGTTTATAGGAGAAGTCTAATTTTGTTTCATATGAATGTCATCATTTAAAATTTATCAAAGGAAAAAAAATGATAAAACCTTTAATTTGGTAAATTTTAAACTAATTCAATCCAAAAATATATTTGCATGCTTTTACATTTCTCAATAAATAAACGCTGGCGAAATTAATCTCTTAAACATCCTTTGAGAAAGGGAATTGAAATGAATAATAGAAAAGTTTCAATTAATAAATTTAAAACTTTATGGAATTCTTCCTTTGAAAAGTAAAAACAAACTGCTATTTGTAATAGAATGCCTTAATACAAATCAGAAATTTATTTTGTATTTCTAAACAAAATGAGATGCATTGAATGGCATCGTTCTATTGTATTTGTTTATTCTCAAAAGACTAATTAGAGATTAAATCGACAAAAAGAAAGTAGCCATAAAGAGAAATGAGATTTTAAAACTTTAAAGCAATTAGTAAACGACAAATAAACATTTGCCTCTTAAAAGATTGCTCTAATTTTTCTCTGATGAATTGAAAATACTTTTCAAAAATAAATTTACGATACATAGATGATATCCATTTTTTAAATGAGCATTTATTTATTAATTTTTTTTTTAAATTCTTTAACCAAAAATTAGTTAGAGAAAATCGCACAGTTTTTCTCCTAATAAATAATATAAAAGTAACAATTGAAAAGAATGTATCGTATTGAAATATATATTTTTTTGCAGAATTTATTATTATTATTATTATTATTATTATCTGAAAAAATATATATATGCTATTGTACTATTAATATATATATAAACATAACGTAAATGGGATTCCTTATTATAAAACTTACAAAAAATACGTGGGTGAAATTTAGAATAATACATATTACCTTCTGTGTCACAACACGTTTATCGTCCATAAATGCAGAATCCTTAAAGAAGTTTTAAATCAGAATTTTTTTACCTCGACAATTTACGAATTAAAAAAAAAAATGAAACTCTGCTAATAAAACAAAATGAAAATATTTTAGATAGTAAAAAAAACCTCCAACTTTCCACATTTATATCAAAATCTCACTTTACGCAGCAAAAATCATGGATATACACTATATAGCCAAAGGTGACCGGCACTTGCGATTTTAGACGTTTTGTAAATATCTAGAAAAATACATGAGTAATTAACCTGAAATTTCAGGTGTGTAAACAGCATAGCATACGTCATATATTTACGCGAAGATGTTTTCCCGCAACCCCATAGGGGACCGTCAAGAAATAAAAAAAACGAATATCTTTTGGATAACCCTGTAAAAAATAATGTAGAAAAATCGTTCAAACTCGAGATTATTAATAACTGGCTTATTGTGTTCATTTTTATGAGGATATCATATATACTCGTAGAGAAATTAAAGTTTTTATAAAATCAGTCGCAAATATCGCCAAGTGTTTTGCTTATAATATGCAGAGTTCTTAATATAAAAATAAATTATGGAAATATGACAAACAGAATTGTACACAATATTCTGCAATAAGAATGAAAAAATAATAAAAATTGCATGAAAAATTATCCGACATTGGTGTTCGTCAGCTAAGCCTAAATACCCAGATATCGAGACCCGACCAGAATTCATATTCCCTTAGTCAGGGATATTTTTTAACAAGTGTGTGATTTCTTTATCGAACTATTTAATAGAATTAAAATAATTTATAATTATTGCATATTAATCGTAGAATTTAATTAGTTGAGATTTAATACTTTGATTTGCGTCATTATCACAAATCGGATAATATTGTCTAAAAATTTACCGAGTGAAACGCGTCTTTGTACTATTACAAAAATCACAGTTAGTAGAGCGTTGGTAGCTAAAGCACAAAGCTACTGTGTTTGTCCCAACTTGTACGCATTTAAACGCAGTTCGGAAATATGAACCCGTATGATGTCTCAACTGTAAGTTTTATTATCTATACTCCTATTATAAAGAGGAAAAAATTGTTTATTTGTCGGAGGTAAGCTCTGGAACTACCGAACCGATTCCAAAAGTAATGGTATCAAAATGATGGTGTTGATCCAACTTAGAACATAGGCTATATCTTATGTCGATACCACTACCCCAAAGGGGGTGTAGGAGCAAAAAACGTTCTAAAAATACGATTTTAGCGTTACTGAAGGGCCTAGAAATATGAAATTTTGAATATTAGTTACTTATAAGATATAAATGATGTCTAAGAACAGTTCTTAAACAATTCGAAATTTAAAAGGGGTGAAAATGCACAAAAAGCGTTCTAAAAAACGTTCTAAATGGTAGTTTCTACACAATCTCGGGAAATACCAAACCGATTTAAAAAATATTGGTGTCAAAATGATGGTGACAACGCTTGCTCCAAGATAGGCTTTGTTTTATGTCGGTGCCACTACCCCCAAAGGGGGTGCAGGAGCAAAAAACGTTCTAAAAATGCGATTTTAGCGTTACTGAAGGGCCTAGAAATATGAAATTTGGAATATTAGTTAATTATAAGATATAAATGATGTCTAAGAACAGTTCTTAAACAATTCGAAATTTAAAAGGGGTGAAAATGCACAAAAAGCGTCATAAAAAACGTTCTAAATGGTAGTTTCTACACAATCTCAGAAAATACCAAACCGATTTAAAAAATATTGGCGTGAAAATGATGGTGACAACGCTTGCTCCAAGATAGGCTATGTTTTTATGTCGGTGCCACTACCACAAAAGGGGTGTAGGAGTAAGAAACGTTCTAAAAATGCGATTTTACCGTTACTGAAGGGCCTAGAAATAATTTTGAATATTAGCTGCTAATAAGATATAAATGATGTCTAAGAACAGTTCTTAAATAATTCGAAATTTAAAAGGGGTGAAAATGCGCGAAAAGCGTTCTAAAAAACGTTCTAAATGGTAGTTTCTACACAATCTCAGGAAATACCAAACCGATTAAAAAAATATTGGTGTAAAATGATGGTGACAACGCTTGCTCCAAGATAGGCTATGTTTTATGTCGATGTCACTACCCCAAAGGGGTGCAGGAGCTGAAAACGTTCTAAAAATGCGATTTATGTGTTACTGAAGGGTCTAGAAATATGAAATTTGAAATATTAGCTACTTATTAGATATAAAGGATTTCTAAGAACAGTTCTTAAACAATTCGAAATTTAAAAGGGGTGAAAATGCGCGAAAAGCGTTCTAAAAAACGTTCTAAATGGTACTTTCTACACAATCTGAGAAAATACCAAACCGATTTAAAAAATATTGGCGTGAAAATGATGGTGACAACGCTTGCTCCAAGATAGGCTATGTTTTATGTCGGTGCCACTACCCGAAAGGGGGTGCAGGAGCAAAAACGTTCTAAAAATGCGATTTTTGCGTTATCGAAGGGCCTAGAAATTTGAAATATTAGCTACTTATTAGATATAAAGGATTTCTAAGAACAGTTCTTAAACAATTCGAAATTTAAAAGGGGTGAAAATGCGCGAAAAGCGTTCTAAAAAACGTTCTAATGGTGGTTTCTATGCAATCTCAGGAAATACCAAACCGATCTAAAAAATAATGGCGTCAAAAAGATGGTGACAATCCTTGCTCCAACATAGGCGATGTTTTATGTCGGTGCCACTACCCCAAAGGGGGTGCAGGAGAAAAACGTTCTAAATTGCGGCTTTTGCGTAAAGGAAGGGCCTAGAATCGTGAAATTTGGAATGGTAGTTAGTTATAAAATATCAATGATCTCTAAGGACATTTCCTAAAAAAAAATCGAAATTTAAAAAGGGGTCAAAATGCGCAAAAAGCGTTCTAAAAAACGTTCTAAATTTCGATTTCTATGCAATCTTAGGAAGTACTGAACCGATTTCAAATATGATGGTGACAGATCTTGCTCCAAGATAGGCTATATTTTATATCTGCTCCCACTACCCCAGAGGAAATGCAGGAGCAAAATGCACAAAAAGCGTTCTAAAAACGTTCTAAATGCCGATTTGTCGGCAATATCTCAGGAAGAATGAACCTGATTTCAAACGTAATGGTAGAAAATTGATGCTGACAGCCTCTGCTCTAACATAGACGCTATTTTATGTCGGTATTACTATCATCAAGACGTTGCAGGAGCAAAAAAGCGTTCTAAATTTCGATTTTTGTGATCGGTAGGGGCTAGCAACTTAAAATTAGGCAAGGTACATATTTATTAGATATAAATGATCTTTAAGAACAGTTTCGAAAAAATTAGAAATTTAAAAAGGGATGAAAATGCGCGAAAAGCGTACTAAAAACGTTCTAAATTGCGATTTCTACTCAATCTAAGGAAATACCAAAGCTATTTCAAAAGTAATGGTTGCAAATCAATGGTGACAGTCCCTGCTATAACATAGGTTATATTTTATGTTGCTGTCACTACCATCTGAGGATTGCAAAAGCAAAACATGTTCTAATTTGCGTTTTTTGCACAACTGAAGGGTCTAACACTTTGAAATATGGAATGGTATTTACTTACAAGATGCAACTGCTTTCTAAGAACAGTCGAAAGAAAATTCCAATCTTAAAAAGATGAAGTAAGTGAAAAGCGTTATAAATTACAATTTTTAAGCAAACTTATAAATTACCAAACCGATTAAAAAATAATGATGACAAATTGTTGGCGATAGAACCTGCTCAAACATAAGCTATATTTTATGTCTGTTCCACTACCACCACAGGGTTGCAGGAGCTAAAAACTTTCTAAATTGCGATTTCTGTGATACGGAAAAGGATAGAAACTTTAAATATGAAATGGTAGTTACTTCTAAAATATAAATGCCCTCGAAGGAACGTCGAAAATAAATTCGAATTAAAAAGGGGTGAAGCGAAGCGGAGGTGCAAAAAGCATTCGAAAAAAGTTCTAATTTACGATTCTATGCAATTTCAGGGAATATAAACCGATTATAAAAGTAATAGTTGCGAATCAATGGTAACAGTCTCTGATCCTACACAGGCTATATTTTATGCCGGCGATTCTACCACCTGGGGTTCACAGGAATAACAAACGTTCTAAAAAAGGCCTTTAAAAGCTTTTTAAATTACGTTTCTGTGGAATATTAGGAAATAACAAACCGATTTCAAAATTAATGTTGGCAAATTAATCGTGACAGTTCCTATTTCAACATAGCCCTTTATGTTGAGAGAGGTGGTAGGACTTGGAATTTGACATGATGGTTAATTTTAAGATGTAAGAAGACGGTTTCTAAAAAATTCAAAACTTCAAATGAATACTGAAATGAGCGTATTAATTGAGCATAAAAGTTTCAAAATATTTTCTAAATTATCATTTATTTAGTTTATTTCGTTTTATTAATTTAAGTCTCATTTCTGCCTAATGCAGTGTAATAATGATGTTTAATCAAACTGTGTTTTAAATAGTAATTTTTGAATTATTCCAAAAGTAATATGTACCTTTTAATAATAATAAAAAAAAAAAAAACCTTTTAATAAAATAAAATATTACCTTTTAATAAAATAAAAATTTAGTTAGTACATTTTAATAAAAATTAGACATATAAATATCACTTGGCATATTTCAAATATTACGCGAGCAAAGCCGCGGGGTTTGCTAGTGTTATAATAAATCAATAAGCTATCTGATTGTCCTATTTTGTAGGAAATAATTTATACTGTTTAATATTTTGTATGTACCATTAATCTTTAATTGCAACGAATTACAATTTTATCCAACATATTGGTGGAGCAAGAGTTATACGTACAGTCGTTGAAAAAAAAAAAAAAAAAAAAAAAAAAGTAAACACCCCCTACTAACTCCTCAACAAATTATCGTAGAAGAATGTTACTGGTACCGAACGATTGGAAATAAAGTCTACTTTTAAATGATGTCTATAAAATTTGCTTAGAGGGCCATCTACATACTAAAACGAACCGTAACTTTGTGTTTTTTTCATTAGCAGTACACAATTCTGACAGCATAAATGAGCTCTACACCCTTCAATTAGTCAAAAAACAAATTTTTATGCAATTCGAACCATGAGTTTCCTAAAAAATTAATTATTTTAAATCGAGCGTATTTTACGGGCTGTATCCAAATTGAAGTTCCGTACTCGATTGTTAATCGAGAAAGATCCCTTTTTGATCAAGGCGCCCTAAACAGTCAATTAAGCCTGCCAAATTACAGGATAATATAAGAAATTTAAAAATGTTTAGTCACTTCTATCATAGACGGCCACTTAAACCATCATTTTGCCGTTTCTTAAGCATAATTTGAAAACTACTTGGAAGTAAAATGGAAAATTTGGGATTTCCATAAAGCAGGACTTAATAAATCTGAATCCATCAAAAAATAGTAAGTTGCAATTCACATTTTTTAATATTAATTTCTTAATTCATAATTCATATCAGAAAATTATAAAAATTGTAAATTCAATGTATTTGTGTTTGAGTATATTAGTATTATTGCTACACAAAAAATTAAAACACTAGGATCATAATTTCAGGAGATATTACTAAAAATATGAAAATGTAATTTAACATTAGAAGCACTAAATTTTGAATGTTTATAATTCAAAAACGTATCATTCAAATGACTTGAAATTTGGTTTCCAGGCATAGTTTGAAGGAAAGATTTGAAATATCTCGTTAAAACTAGGTATTGCCATTGAAAAAAAATGAAGTTTGGATTCGTTTTAATATGTAGATGGCGCACCTAAGCAAATTTTAAATACGTCATTTAAAAGAAGACTTTATTTCCAATCGTTCGGTAGCAGTAACTGCCGTCTACGATAATTTGTTGAGGAGTTAGTAGGGTGTGTTTACTTTTTTTTCCCACGACTGTACATATCTACCCTATATATATATAAAATCCTAATGAAATGAATTTATGAAATGATTTAATGAAACGATTTTATGAAACGACTTTAAGAAACAACTGATTATATTTCACGGCTATTTCTCTTAGAATTTCGAAGTTTTGACGATGAATTTAACACCAATCATCCGTATTTATCCACATGTGCCAAAACTGGTATCATAATTTAAAAATTATAATTAGTTTTCGACATATTATTTTTTTTCCAACTTTAATGAAACTTTTGTAATGATGGCAACTAAATAACTCCATTTTTGTGGAAAAAGGGAAGAACAGGGGACAACTATAAGGATTATTAGATTTCTATTTTTGTGTCATTTTAAAATTGCAATTGCAATTACCTTTTATTTTCATCAATAGAGAAGCAATATTGGATTAAATAATGTGTTTTTCAAGAAAAGTTGATAACAAATAACAATAAGATTTGTTTTTTTTATCGCAATTTTCAAATTCAAATTGAAAAGTGATATTATTAAAAACAGAAAGAAAATTTTAAAATAAGAATTAAATGATCACGCGTTAAAAGTGTGTTCACGCGTTCACAAATAATGATATTTCGAAACACTTTAAATTAAGTAACATAAGTACCCGTGAATCTTAAAAGAGAAAATAAGTTTAAAATAAATAAATTGTTACATGAGAAATGCATTTAATATTGACAATCATGTCATATATTAAAACGATATATTTAAAGCTATTTTCATTCCGGAGAGTTTTAACGTGACGTCACATGGTATAAAAGTATCGTGACTAGTATATCTCGTTATACATTACATCACTTGATGCAGCGTAAATACAGGTAACTATATGCGTAAATACTTTCGTTTTAGTTTGTACAAATTACTATTCAATAAATACAATTTAGAAAATTTGGATATTCTTATTAATTAATATAAATAATACACATTGTGAAATATGCATGATGATGTATTAAAAAAAATAATTCATGAATAAGCTATACCTGTTCCTTTAAATATCAAAACATAAAATATAAGATTAAAATTTTCAAAACTCAATGCATTTCAATACCGGGGTTCTGAAAGCTATTCCAAGCAGACGGAGTTTTTTTAAACTCCAAACTAAAGGAAGGATTAGTTGAGATGTTAAAAAAGTCAGAAAGATAACGACAATTTCATACTAAACAATTTATTCAAGCTGATTTTCAAATGTATATTTGATTTTATTTACCAATCCCAAAAATATCCATCAGTCGTTACGACATCGACGGGTCAGGCCATGGTAACATAAAACTGCCCAATTCAAACTGAAAAGCATGGAAACCAGATTACAGAAGATAGCCGTCGTTATACTGATTATATTATTCAATCTTCCTTATCGTGGTAATTTTTTTTTAAATTGTCACCCTACTATGTTTTTAGAGGCTGTGAAGCATGAACGGGGATGGTGGGCGTAGCTCGCTAAGACCAGAGCTCCCTAATATATATATATATATATATATATATACTAGGGTATTAATAAAATAGATTATTTCTCTAGAATATATATGTAACATATATTCTAGCAACATAATCTATTTGTTTCTAAATTATTTTTATTATGTGTGTTTTATTGCAGCATTTTATTGTCTATCACATAAATGTGTATTTGTTTGTTGTGATTAAAAAATTTATTGCTTAGCCATAGATATAAATATATATATTCAATGGAAGTTTTAATTAACATACATGTTTGAACTGAAATAACTTTGATTCGTTACAAACAGCACTATAGACATTCTTTATTAAAATGAACTTAAAAAAAAGCAATTTCACTTAGTGTTTAGGACTTCCGTTATGATTACTCTAGATGTATCAGTAATTTCTTTCTGTTATAATAGTTACCGTTGCCGCAGGTTATCCCTGAAACCATCTTGAAAAAAAACCATAATATTCAGTCCACAATTCTAATCAGAATGATAAGAATATTAATAACATAAGAATTAAATAAAATATATTTTTAATAACTTACATAACGATGACTATTTTGACAATAAATATATATACTAATATTATTAAAAATTATCATAAGAATAGAAAAAATATGTAAACTAAATCAAATATTTCTTGCGTTTTTTAACTCCATCTTTAAAAATAATAATAATTTTTACTCAAAGTGAACCACGGCTCTATAATAAATCATAGCTTATTTAATGTACAGTGAAACTCCAATTACCTGGATTAGAGTGATCTCCACGAGCAGAAGTCCGAATAATTCGGGCAATCGTTAAAAAAATGATTTTCTAAAATAATAGTATGTTTAGAAAACTTTTTTAAAAATAAAACTGTATTCCCGTTGTTTGTTGAAAATAACATCAATTTCACTGTAAACCATAATAACAATAATAATGCAATAGAAATTTTACCTACGCTTTCTGGTTTTTATTGAAAATGTTAAAAACGTTAAATCTTTTGCAAAGCAGAAAATTACAAGTACAGTAGAACCTCGATTATCCAAAGTAACGGGACTTACCATCTTTCGGAAAATCGAAATTTTCGAATAATCGAGAATGCTTCAATTATATGGTTAAGGGCAAATATGTGTGATATTTCTTATTATGGTAACAAGTGCACAATAAAAATAAATCAATAGCAAAATAGAAACAAAAATAAACTACATGAATTTTATATGGAATACGTTTTATATTTTTTACAAGGGTTTGAAACAAAGTTTTGTTTGTCATAGTTTCGATCGCCTTTGCTATGCAGATCTATCACCAAATTTTTTAGACTATTCGTTCACCAGTATCACAGATTTTTTGCTGCTTTCTGCATAAAACTTTTTTTTTTTTTTTTTTTTTTTTTTTGCAGCATCTCTCATTATAAAAATACAAATGCCGTATTCTTCAGCTTATTTTGTCATACTCTCACCCGATTCTGCACGATTTATGATTTGCATTTTTTTTCTATACTTAAAGTAATGCGTTTTCTTTTTGTACACATGACCAAAATGAAACTTTTTACTCTAGTAAAAATCTCTTACGAGATCTAAATTTAAATTCAAAGAAATTCTAAGAAAGGGGATCCAAAATATTTATCTGTACTCGTGGTTTGGAAAGGGCCGCTTGCACGTGAGGAATGTGACAGAAAAATAAAAAAGCATTAAAATGAATTTCGGTTAACCAAGAGCTTTGGTTAAAAGAATTTGGGATAAAATTAAGTTCTACTGTACATTTTATTAGTTTTTCGGATGGATAATTAGTTAAATACAATCACCATTAAAGTGGTGGAAATGATAACAATGTATAGAAGCTAAATAAACTTGACTGCATCACAGCTAGCTCAAGACTGCTGAGAATTTGCTGATAGCGGCAAACAGTTGATTCAACCGCAATCTCTCGTAAATTTTATTAATATTATATATTAATTTATTAATACATTTTACAGTAATCTGATCCTCCAAAAAGAAAGATAGAATACAGATAAGAGTGTTATTTATATAAGAACAACAGTCTGGTGCAGGCTATGCCTATGAAAAGAATGCACAAAATTTCAATAGCCACAAATATTATGACCAACCTAAATCATTTTTCCAGATTGTGTTATTGCGGGGTAACACGTTCTCATAACCGAAAGATAAAGATGGTTTTGTATTTTCTGGATAGAAGATTTCTCGTCATCTGTGTGGATATTTGGAATTTCGTCAAATCCATTTGCTGTGATTTTTTTTTGTTTTATCCCAATACAGCTACAGTGACTGTGTAAAGCAAAATCTCTACAGAAAGATTCAAACCCTTCTTTTTCTTTATCGACTAGAGCTTAAATATGTCTCGTTAGACGATTCAGCTATCATGCTTGCTTCGAAAGTTACACCAAATGTAGAACAAAATTCAGATTTTTATACATGCGTAGATCTATTTTATTTCATCTTATAATTCGGATTTTTATTTTACTGATATTCATATGAAGAGCCATTTACACGTGTAAGTCAAAATATAAGTGTATCCTCTCCTATTCAGTTACAAGCTGCTAAAAATGCTAGCTTTTCAAAACTTAATTTTTTCTTTAATTCAAAACAAAAGAGAGGTAAAATTCTCCATATTTTTAATAAGACACAGTTAATAAGACACATACATTTTTTATACTATTATACACATTCCATTAGAATGTATTTTTGAAATCCACAGCTTTTACATCACCTTAGAGAAAAAAGTGTGCAAAATTCATTTTTTTTTTTTTTTTGTCTTTTATTTAAAAATTTATAAATATTCCGTAAGCTAATTAAATTTATAAAAAAAAAATTAAATCACACTATTCAATCCTTACAAAATATTTTTATTTACATTTAATTTTGCAATATAGGTTCTTTATCCCTCTAAGTGTTTGGGGCGTATTATTCCGTTCACTAAGCTCCAGGTTTCACAGCAATACAAGCAATATTTAAAATAATATAATTCTATAGATTTATGGAATTTTAAATACATTGAAGAATTATTAATACTCTTAAGGATTACATTCATATTTGTAATTGAGTTTTTTTTATAATGTTGAAAGAATCATATTTTATTAGCATTTAAAACAAAATACAAAGAAAACAACATTACAATGTTACCCTTTTGCAAGACGCTCGGAGGGAAACAAAATGTGGAAAAAATAAAACATTGCCCCAAAAACACGTTGTTTATCAAATATTTGCAGGATAATCCCCAATCATTTGATAAATCAATTTGATAGACCTATACTACACAATATATCAGTTTTCGTTCAAAATCCGATTTGAGCAAGAATACTGTGGAACTAGCTAATTCGCTCACATACACGGTGCGTCAGATATTCGAGAACACTGCTTATAGGCTAACTATCACATTCCATTAGAATGTATTTTTGAAATCCACAGCTTTTACATCACCTTAGAGAAAAAAGTGTGCAAAATTCAATTTTTTTTTGTCTTTTATTTAAAAATTTATAAATATTCCGTAAGCTAATTAAATTTATAAAAAAAAAATTAAATCACACTATTCGATCCTTACAAAATATTTTTATTTACATTTAAATTTGCAATATAGGTTCTTTATACAAAATGTGGAAAAAATAAAACACTGCCCCAAAAACCCGTTGTTTATCAAATATTTGCAGGATAATCCCCAATCATTTGATAAATCAATTTGGTAGACCTATACTACACAATATATCAGTTTTCGCTCAAAATCCGATTTGAGCAAGAATACTGTGGAATGAGCTAATTCGCTCACATACACAGTGCGTCAGGTATTCGAAAACACTGCTTATAGGTTAAATATCACTCTGTACACCATAGTTACAAATCTTTTTCTCTTACATTTAAACATGTGAGAACCTAGATTAACTGAGGAAATGAAGATGCAGAACTGTCATTGGAAGACCTCTTCTATTTAGAAATTGCCACATTCTTGAAATTATTCGTCTTAAGAAAAGAACTGCCAGGTTTCATGTGGTAAACCTTTCAGGCAGAAAACATTGTCAGGAATAAGAAATCATCCAGATACCAGAATTTGTTATTCAAATCGATTAAAATCCAACGAAGTCGATAAGAGTGCTTGCTAGAGAGATGCAGGTTGATAAAGCCACAATCTGATGTGTGATTCATGAGAACCTTCATTAGAGGTCGTATGTGATGCGGAGAGTACAGTTCTTGATTAGAGAACCAGGGATAACTTCCTGACTAGTGGCAAGCTACTTCTTAACAAGCTTTAAAATCAAGAAGAACTAGCAATAATCTTGTTTCTTTCCAAAGAAAATCTTTGCCCAGGTCCTGAAAGTGAACAGCAAAAAGGACTCTGATGGTGTAAAATCTACGAAGAGGTTCTGATAGATACGTGCAGAATATGTCCAGTGTCACTGATAATTCTGGGGGGTCCTGAGAAGCTAAGGCAATCTTATGCTTCCATATTTCTGTCATTCATATGTCAGTGTCAACGTCGTTGCTTAAATCGAGGTGTTAAACCACTAAATTAATTCTAACACGTGGGATGCGGTATGTTTTTAACAAGACTTTGCACTATCCTATACGGCCGACACAAATTAAAAATAGATCGCTAAAGCTTTCATGTCGATATCATCCTCAAATTGTTGCCCCCCCCCCCCCCCCCAGCTATCAAGAAATTAACCGGATGGTCTATGACATATATGTCCTAGTTGAGAGGGACTCAAATAGTCATCCACACAGCGATGTTTCGGCCCTCAAGGCAGCCCTTGTGTATGCAGTGGCACATGTTCGTAACACACATCTGATCATTACCTGCAATTAGTTTGGACAGACTATAGAGGCGGTTATGGCTGTTGGCAGTGGTTTCAATGAATGCATTCTTCCAGTATGTATGTGGATGTACACATGTGCAGAACGTTCAAATGAAAAGAAATGTTCTATATCTAGTGCATATTCCTGATTGAAAGTAGTCTTTGATTTACCCTCAAATACCTGACGCATCCTGTATAGTTTGTTCATGAAAATAAAATTTGGACAATAGTTTATTACTAATTATCATGAATCTTGACCACGAAATGGTATGCACGAAGTACTTGTGTGTATCCGTGCATGCATCTACACAAAATTACCATTGTACGTAAATTTCTATCGTTAGTAACGTCAATTTCAAATATTACATATGCAAGTATTTTACCATGTATGTCGATCAACAAAGGAATAATACACTGAAACTGTGATATACATTTCTCAATCTGATTTATTATGTTATAATAAATATGTAACCCAGTATAATGCCCAAAATTTCCTTTACGTATAAAAAATGCAGATATTTATTTCAGTAAAAAGCTGAAGTGAAGATGTGGTATTTATCCGAATGATACTTAATAAGTAATGAAATTTAATAAATATATGAGTATTGAACTTACATAAATTAAAAAAATAAATTTCTGAAAAAAAAGTATTAATATAACAGAATATACTTTCATGTAAAATTATTTTTTCCGAAATATATATATTTCTACAAACTAACGCATACTTCTGACTATCAGACATATTACAGATATTCTTAAGTAACAGGAACATGGGCATATTGAGAAAGTTTTAGACTGGGTTTCACAATGCTGCAGTATCCCTAAGAGTACATTGCTTTGCAAACCTGTAAGTGACATGTTTGTGAGATTTTGAAAGCTAAAGATGATAAGCCATTGAAGTGGATAAAATTTCTATTTAGAAGAATTAGGTAAAATGCACAATTTGAAAGCGAGGGTAGAGCCTTTATGATTACTTAAAAAATGTATTACTTAGTTAACTGTAATGTCAAAAACATACATCTTGCTATAAATTGCCAGATGATTGGTGAGTATATTTTATTTTCCGTAAAAACAATGTTTCTAGGATACATATATTGTTTATATTTATCTGTCACAAAATTAATTATTGTAATAGTAAATTGAAACCGACACTGAATTTATAATGTGGAGTTATGCATTTCAGTTTCTGTGTATTATAATAACTTATTCATAGAGAAAACATTAAGTAACTAATTTTTAAATCCAGTTTTGTATTAACAAATAATGATGCTTGATTTAATTATTTTAAATTAAAATTGTGTGCGTGTTTATTCAGAGAGAAAACATTAACTAATTTTCAAATACAATTTTGTAATAGCAAATAATGATGCTTGATTTATTTATTTTAAATTAAAATTATCTGCGTGTTACTCAGTTTTATTTTTTGTTACTAATTTTTCGATGTTTTATTTTAAAAAATGAAGTTTACTTATTAAACCAAAAAACAAATATCTTAATATTGTAAAATATTTGAGGAAATCGTTTTACTTTATTTTCTTCAATTAGAGTTTTCTTTTTATCTTTAGAATTGGGGCGCAAATTATTCATTTTATCTGCTATAAAAATGCATTTCCAAAGTTCGTCAATGAATTAATTTAGATAAGCAAAAAATTTAATTTACTTACGAATGGATACGAACCTATTAAATATTTTTAAAAAATGCTGCGATTTTTTAGGTTCAGATTAAAGTATTATGCATCATCCTAATAGAATCAAAAGTATCAAGGCCAGTAATTGCGAAACCTGCAAAGGAATGTCTCGCTGATACAATGTAAACAGCTTGATTCCTGGCCTAGCTGTTTTTCACTCTGTTAGGAAAAAAACCTTCCAACATTAACCTCATCCTAGCAAATTTCGTGATTCAATTACACATTTATTTTAGTAATATGTAGTCACACAAGAGTTTTCTTGTAAATAAATCTGTCCTATTTTATTTCAAAAGAAGATATTTCACAGTCTTTTCTCATTTTATTTCGATATATCTGCAAAATACCATATAAATAATATTAATTTAAATACATGATGGCATACTTACATTTAACTAATCTGTTTTAAGTTATTTGTCTTAAAAACAGTTAAAAATTTGTTTCAAAAATAAAGATTAATAATTTAAATATATATTAGTATATTTACATCGAACGAATCTGTTTTAAAACTCAAGTAAAAGTATTTGCTTTAAATGAGTTTTCAGGTTTCTGTATTATATAGGGATTTATTTGTTTAGTAAATATTATTAAATTTGATACTCGTGCAGTGATTGAAATAAACTAAATTAAGTTTTAAAATTTCCAGCAACATTTTTTTATTTTGTCTAGTGAAAATACGGATCATTAACTCTGACAATACAGTAATTTTGACTTTCCTCTACCTGACACTGTGATGTTAGTATAAAAATCTGTTTCAATCGTGCGGCCATCGGTTTTCTGAGGCTTTCCAAATAACCTGAAATCAGTGTTTACCAATTATTATTGAATCAACGATTTTATGTCAGTGTGAAGATTTTTTTATTTTGTCTAGTGAAAATACGGATCATTAACTCTGACAATACAGTAATTTTGACTTTCCTCTACCTGACACTGTGATGTTAGTATAAAAATCTGTTTCAATCGTGCGGCCATCGGTTTTCTGAGGCTTTCCAAATAACCTGAAATCAGTGTTTACCAATTATTATTGAATCAACGATTTTATGTCAGTGTGAAGATTTATAGAAGCCTATATTTATTTATTAAATCTTTTAGATCTTATTAATTAAAAATTAGTAAATCGATTTAACCAATAGGTGGGATATATATTTATGACCAACCATTTAAAGGTTTTAAAAGTACAAATACGAAAGATTTCATTGAGTTTTCTAGTTCAAGATGTGTAGTAAACTATCACATATGTAAAATATTTATGCATAATTCGTAGGCTAAAATAATCTAATTTGTGTGTGTAAATAAGTAACGCGTCTTATTTTTTTTTTTGTTGTTGTTGTGGTTAAATGAGGATAAGCGTATTTACTCTTTCTAAGCTTTTTATTTAGAATATTAAAAAAAAAAAATCATTGCATTTATCCATCAATTGTTTCACCTCATAAGTATTCTTCTTCAATAAATATCGATTTATGTTATGAACATACTTGAAAAACATATTATATGCTAGATAATAAAGTTTGAATCGTTCAAAAAGAAAGTTTAATTTTACCTTTAGTGTGGTCTAAATAAATGCACATAAGAAAAGTTCATCTTGCTGTATAAACGTTATTCATTTTATATAATATAAATAATATAAAGTAAAATAAAAAAAAGATATTTAATAAACACAATGTCTTTTGCTAGATAATTTAAAATATTTTAAATTATTTATTTAAATAGCTTCACATATATTAAAATATTTAAATTTTCAATTTACACAAAAATTTAGCATAACGCGGTATAGCTAGAATCTAAGTTACTTATTCAGCATTGAAAAATTTCCACATAGTGTACAGGCAGAAGAGTAGAAGTCATTTACGACTGCATTGAAATCTGTAAAATCGTTTCGAAACGTTGCTGATTCTAAACACGCCTTCTTAAGGAAACAGTTAGAAATTTCATGTATTTCGTTATTGGCATGCGTACTGTTCATCAGTATTGTTATCAGTATTACCATTTTCTATTGTTTTTCATATGTATCAGTGAATGAATTATTATTTGCAATTAATCAGAATTTTCTATGATAATGAGAATAAGTTGATCGTTCTTTACGTTTTAAAGGGGAAACTAATATTTCAAGCCCTGTAAATATGTCCCTGATATTAATTTATTTTAAAATTATTTCTGCAAATATCTATCTATCTATCTATCTATCTATCTATTTATCTATCTATCTATCTATTTATCTATCTATCTATCTATCTATATAAAGAAGGAAATAAAAATTTAATGCCATTTTTGCTTTCATTTTAATAGACGATTCATAAAACTTTGATTCTGCGTAAGCTAGACGACAAAATTACATTATATATTTGATGTTTTAGCATTGCAAAGTAAAAAATAAATGTAAAAAAAAAATAATAATAATAAATTTTACTCCTGATTCTTGGAGATAAGACGAGTTTTATGAGACATTTTTTAAAGATAATTACATGCTTCATTTTTCAAAATTTTCCGCTAACTACGTTCGTTATTAAATACATTCTACTGAGAAGAACATATTTTTAAATTCCCAAATTAAAGCATCTAAACAAAGTTAATTGAATTCTGTGAAGCTCATATAAAAAACTAAGAAAACTTTCATCAAATGCGAAAATTTTTGAGATTTTTCAGTAAAACTAATTAAGGTGGCAAAAAATAAAGCACATATTTCAGATATGATAAAATATTACTGTAATAATTAGAGTTTCCTAAAGTTCGTTCAGTAAAAATATAGTTTTTTTCAATAAAAAATATTTTTTTATTACTTACAGTTTTACAAGCATACGAAATAATGATTGCACTGTGGAGATCTTACAGTATTTGCATATTTTTTTTAACTCATTGTGCTGAATTCATATCTACACTGGCGGTCAAAAGTTTCCGAACACCATAAAATTTTTGGTTAATTTGTTAGTATACCCATATGAAGAGAAATCCCAAAGTGATAATTATACATTTTACTGTTATAATAGTTAGGAACTTATTTATGGAATAACAAATAAATATCAATAAACTTAATTGACAAAATTAATTAAAAAAAACCCATGACAACAAAATTTTTCCACATCTTCTGCTGCTTGTAAAATCTATAGTTCTCACAAAAGATAACACAAAAGATACTAACACATTATCTTTTGCAGCTTTCTAAAGGAGCAGATGTAAATATAGAACTGATCTGTTATAAAATAAAATACATCCATTATTTCATGAATTCCAAAATAATTATGTTAAACAAAATAATAATGACACATCGAAGTCAATTAATACCCTGGATGTATTTACATGGGAATTTGGTTGATTGAATGATTAGATCATTTGTTTCTTGAAGTAAATTCAATGGAAACAAGTTAAGTAGGAGATGAACGAAATGTTATTATTTATTATAGATGAAAATCTATGTAATTTGTTCACATACAAAATATTGAATTTTCTACGCATTAGAAAAAAGTTTAATTTAAGCAGCATTTGATTTAATCTATCTTTCATTTTATCCATCTTCTACAATATTTAAATACGTCAACTGTAATTATTTCATAGTAAGCTTTCAATTAAATGCAAATGATAACAATTATATAAATAAATAATGCAAAGCATTTCGCATATGCACATATTTAAACACATTATCTTTTTTCTTTTTTTTTATCTTTTGACTTAATCATAGATATAAACACATCTAATTCACTCTTTTGAATTTAAAATTCACGAATGTAATTTAAGAAATACATTATTATTATTATTTTTATTTTATTTTTTTATGTTTAATTTTATCACGCATACCAAAAGCATAATATATCATTTTTTAATATAAACTATTATATAAATGAAATGCAATACACAGAATTTTTAATTAATAAATTATAAATGTTATAGATTAGTATAAATTATTTTTTCACATCTGTGTCATTTAAACTACTAAAATCGCATGTCATTTGAAAATTCTATTTAAATTAAATTACGAACCTATTTTGAATATTTAGAAATAACATGATTCAATGAATAAAGTTTTGTCATTGTAGTGTTTTAGTCAATGGTCTAATTAGTTATCGTAATAGAAAAAGAAAGCGGTCTTTAATAGAAAGATTCTTTTAAATTTTAAAGCAATTAGCAAACGGCAAATAAATATTTGGAATTCAAAATATTTTTATGAAAGCAAATCTTTCAATAACGGAGGAAATGGAGAATCGTTTCAAAAGGAATTTAATGTGTAACAAAGGATATGTCTTGTAAGAAACATATCTTCTTAGAAATGCATTTTGTTATTTCGTTCAAGGATATCTTTAACAGATAATAGTTAGAAATTAAAAAATATATATATTAGTTTATAAAATATGCAACTTTTTGTTACTAACACAAAATAATATGATACGCGACACATATATGTACATTTCTCAACAGTATCAGAATATGTTTTAAACCTAAATAAAAACTTAAGATGAAAATTACATTCGAATTATCTTACTCAACGCGTTATTCAATCATTACACTGGAGGACAATTTTTAACTCAATTTCTGTTGACTTCGATTTTTCAGCTGTTTTTAAGTAAAAAAAGCGTGCTGATTTCAAACTGTAATTAGTTTTCTTCTATCCCGTAAAGTTTTTTTTTTCTACAGCATACATTAATGTGACCACTCTGCGCTGAATCGGGCGTGAGTCAGAGGAAGAAAAAAGCTTCAGAACTCTTAGCATCAAGACTGCACAAGAAATTTTTGCTTGAAAAGGGGGCTAATGTATCCTACTTTCGATAAAGATAAAGTGAATTTTTTCAATACTTTCGAAATAACGGTGGATTTGTTTTTTGTCATAGCATACATGTTTTAATGGAGGGGTTGGGAATTCCATACTATACCGCAACTGAATGGCAACTGTTCATCGATATCTCAAAAAGGAGCTTAAAATGCGTTCTCCTTCACAACGGAAATTTATTTTGAGCAGTCCGAATAAGCTATTCAGTTTATTTGCATGAAGAATATGAGGACATAAAGAGAATCATTGTTTTATTGCACTATCACATTCACAAGTGGATCATTTGTGTTGACCTCAATATGGTGAGCTTTTTTCTTGGCCATCAACGTGCGATACCAGAGTATCCATGTTTTTGTGCATGTGGGACAGAAGAGCTCGTGAGAAACATTGGTTCCATTCGAATTGGCTTTCAAGATCTCACCTCAGACCTGGAGATCGAAATATTTTGCATAATCCACTTGCCTACAGAAAGAAAATCCTATTTCCACCTCTGCATAGAACTGGATATAATGAAGCAGTTCACGGAAACTTTGTCAATTAAAGAAGACTGTTTCACGTATCTCATTTCAAAATTTCCAGACCTGTCTTTTGAAAAAAAAAAAATAAAGGCAAGTGTATTTGACGGTCCACAGATTCGTCGGCTCATTAGAGATGAACATTCCATCGGAGCAAGGTCAGAACGGCAAAAGAATGCTTAGTTTGCAGTCTAAAAATATTGTCAAAGACTTTCTTGGAAATACGCGAGTCGAAAATTACACCGAAATTGTCCAGCAACTTTTAGAGAGCTTCAGAAGTCTTGGTTGTAATATGAGTATCAGACTTCATTTTCTGCATAGCCATTTTGATGACTTCCCGGAAAATCTTGGTGCAGTCAGTGAGGAGCAGGGTGAGCGATTCCACCAAGATTTGAAGCTCATTTATGAACGGTATCAAGGCAGATGGGATGAACATATGATGGCTGACTACTGCCGGAGCATCAAGCGAGATTGTTCACAAATTGAACACTCCAGGAAGAGCTCTAAGCTCTATACCTTAATATGTACTTTTTTCGCTTTGTAAAAGGATTTTACTACTTGTCTGAGACCAATGTAGTGTATAGTAAGTATATACAGTCGTTGTATGAATAATATATTTGGTTTTTTTTTCTTTATTTTCCTTTGTATGCACATTAAGAATGATTTTGGGGTATCCTGTATCTTAAAAACCTGACGGGATAGAAAAAAAACTGGGGTCATTTTTGGATTTAGATGCCAATGATTAGCCAAAAACAAGTGCCAGATCTAAGTCAACAAAATGTGTGTTTCCCAGTGTTATTTATAGATAAGATGTATACGCATCACATAATTTAGATATTATAAGATTTTTATACGCACCAGATAATACACTGGTGTACAAAATTAAGGACCAATCACAAAATGCCAATTTTCAAATACGCGAATACTCAAAAGGAAATAACATAATTCGAACAATTACTGCCTCTACAGCACAGCTAGTACATGTAACATCTCATTCATGTCGCACATGGTCACAAGTGTCATAGTCACTACGGCGGAGCAAAAAATTAGGAAATTCCATACCTCTCATTATGAGTCTTAAATGATTACAATATGTGATTACACTGAGACGTCACTGTGACTGCTGCTTTGTGAATAGTCACCATGTGAATTGTAGTTACAATGTAGTTACATTGTGACTCTTATGTGACTGTCATCTATAGACTCAAATTCAAAATCATCGTGAACGCTGCATTGTGATATGTTACCAAATAATGTCACATTAATATCACTATACTATAATATGATATTATTTGGTGACTTATCATAATGCAACGTTCATGATGACTTTGAAATTAAGTCTAAAAATGACAGTCACATAAGAGTGACATTGTGTGATACTTCAAGTCTTATTTCATCTGGAGTTAATTATTTCCTAGTGTACAGTATTTGTGGTCTACCAAATAGATTAGAGTCTTTGCTGCAGAACTGCTCTCATGCTGCTTTCCTTTTCACCATGATTTTGCGCTTGTTGAGGGCGTTTTGCTTTGTGAGTTTCGCACCGAATATGTTTATGCCCGTTGAAGTAGGATCCTGATGGCGCAAGGTTTACCATTCCTTCCGAAGTTCGGTAAGCTGGTTTCTTCCTTTGCTAAGCTCTGGAGTCCAGATGAAGAATGACTATTTATTTATACTGTCTTCAGCTGATTGAGGCCTTCGCTGCTGTGTGCAGGATTTCGATTAATTTTGTGGGGATTCGTTAATTTTATCTGTAAATTTTATGGTAGTCAATTGGCTATTAAGTGCTTATTTGTTCGATTTTGTCATGTTGATTAAATTTCAGAAGTTACTTCGAGTCTTGTTAAATCATCTCCGCTGCATGTGTAGTGTAGTGATGTGGTATAGTAGGTGCAGTGTATGTATTTGTGATCTGCGATACCATGAGTGTCCGAGATAAACAATAGATGTGGTTTGGGGAAAGCCTATGTTTAAAACAGGGGGGGGGGATCCAGCCAGCCCGTTCCAATTACGAGGCACTGTTTGTCTAATTTTTAGAATGTGGCGTTGTTTAGTTTGGCGTTTGTCAGATTATGTGCAACTAAGTGTTCGGTGAGGAAAGTCACCCCTGTGCTCTTCAGCTGTGTACAGTGTGTACCCTCAGGGTGTGGAGTGGGCATTGAATTCCCAACCATAGATGAAAGACTTCCTCTTTCTGAAATGTGCTGTCATTCTTCCAAGGAGTCTTTGAATTCAATAGAGGGAGCCGCGTTGGTAGAACCTACAATCTTTTCACCTGGTGATTGAAATTAATATACAATACTTACCCGTGAATAAGTGGGCGATTGCTAGAGTACTGTTTCTGACGATTAGGTGTGTGCTGTTATTTTTGGAAGAAGTTTTGCCCTTACATCAAAATTATGATTGCGTCAAAGAGTTGTAATATGTTGATAAATGATTGTTTTAGATAAAGGTATTTTGAAGAGATGAGGTTTTATTTTATGCTGTGAAAAAGTTTTTATCTATTTTTATAATATCACTACTGCTCTCATGTGTTAAAATTACATATTGGCCTATAGCTAGTTTGCTGCTGTTGTTTTTACCTCGATGACTAGATTGTGGTAATACTGCCGGGATGTACAAATGGACATATGTTACAGCAAGATCTAGCTACATTTATTACGTCAAGAGTAATGGTGTATTTACTTAAAACATTTTTTTTCTAAATATGTTTTTAGCTTGGTCACATTCACTTTTAATGTCTATGGCAGTGAAGTATGAACGTGCTATCAGATTACTAATTAGTTACAATTTATTGGGATTATTAATTGTATTTTCACAGTAAAGTTAAAAATGTGTATAAATTATAACATTTTAATTCTATATATTTATTTAAATAAAATATTATTCTTTAAGATTATTTTTTCAGTTGTTAATCGGAATTTTCTTTTTAAAAAGTATTAAAATTTGTATTCACATATTTTATAACACTCAAGTATTTTTCGTTTGCTTAGACAATACAATATTTTTTATCCAATTAAAAGCAATAATAAAAAGATTAACTGCCTAATATTTGTATCGTGTACATACTATTTTTCTATCGTCGATATTGACACAAACATTAATAAACATTGATATAAAAATATTTACATTTAAATAAATAATTCTTATTTTTTACCTTTGAATATAACTGCCACTTCGTCATTTTAAAGAAGAGCCTAGAATACTGTTAAAATTCTTTTAGAACATTCCCCTGCAGGCCGAAAATAAATCTCTAGTTCTGAATTTAAAAGATTTATACCTGAACTTAAAGATGCTTAGAGTTTCCTTTTCCTAAGGGTTTTTCTTCGCCTCCATAAGTGCGTCTAAAAAAGGATTATCGATCATTAGATTACATAGTCCAAATTAAATTTCACAGGATAGTGAGTATTTTTATATACGTTTATATTGTTTATGCATTATTGTAAATCGACGTTAACGAAATTTAAATATTATAAAAATCTCATTCAATTAGACTAGCGCAGAAATTCTAGATTTTTATAAAATTTCTGTCATAGTTATATATTATAAAAAATAAATATCCTCATTTTATATATATTATAATGTAATTTTATTTTACATTCTTTAATGGGAATTGGTTGAAAAAATGTTTTCCGTAATATCGTAATATGAAATTCAAATAAATGCAAATGATATTTTTCTCTTTCAGACTATCATAACACAATTATTTGTATAGGGACCGGTGAAATGTTGTATTGTTATATATCTTTCTCGTTTTATTTTAATGAATAAATTATACAAATAATCACGAATCCTTTAATTAAATCGTAAATCATCCAAAGTACCATTACCATCTAATGACCTTCCGAATCAGAATCTTCTTTGCGGCGGTTATTCTAGCGA
Organism: Maratus speciosus; assembly: GCA_963932465.1. Classification (NCBI taxonomy): domain Eukaryota; kingdom Metazoa; phylum Arthropoda; class Arachnida; order Araneae; family Salticidae; genus Maratus; species Maratus speciosus. The sequence goes on along the minus strand of OZ010788.1, from coordinate 371,206,152 downwards.
TTTTTCGAATAGGTAGCACAGTCAATAGTCGACAACATACTGTTTAATTGTCATTCATGGACGATTTATGCGTTCTTGGACACGTTTAAAAGTGTTTGAATTAGAAATAAATACCGGAACCGTCTTAATGAAATTTTTCTTACAGGTGCAATTGACATACAGTTTTCATTGCAACAAGATTACTCTTACGCGAAGTCTTGGCGGTCATGAAGATTTAAAAAATGCCTTGATTCAAACCTGAAACAAACAATGCAACATGTTGAGAGAACTAATCACACAAGTAGTTCTTTTAAAAGATTTACCTTCCTTACAGAAATATAATACATATATAATATTAGAATTACTTTTAGAAAAGAAAATAACGTTATTTAAAAGTGCATTTGCATCCATAAGTATATATATATATATATATATATATATATATATATATTAAGCTATAAATGCATTCTATTAATATCAAATTAAATAAATAGTATTTCTTATGAAGGTTCTAGAAAAAACTTAATTTATTTTAAAACAAAATATCCTTGATAATGCGGTATATCGAATTTGTATTGATATCCATATTTTTTTTTTCTATTATAAATCAATTTATGTTTCAAATCATTGGGTTTTATAGCTGAAAGTACTGTTGTTTCCTCTAAAACTACCGTCTGTGTGCGAAAAAAATCCCATAAAAATTAGATTGCTATATATATTTTTTATATGTTTGATAAAGATTAGCATAATTTCTGATAAAGATTATCATAAAGTTTAAAAAATATTTTCTCACTATTTACTATAATTATTTATTTTAAATACCAAATATTTACTTTACGTATTTACTGTGAATACTTAATATTTACAATAAATGTAACGAGTTTGTAATACACACCCTTACCTTAAAAACAATTTAATTTATAATATCATCTATAATAATAAATGTATTTAAAACCTATTTTGTTTGTACTAAACGGGACCTAAATTTTTACTTGCAATAATTTATTTCCACATTATAAAGATGAAAAGCCTTTAAACATGCCATTTTGCTTTTATTACATTATTAAGTACACGTTATGAAAAGAGAAACAACACAACATACTTTTCCAATTAAAAGGAGACCCAAAGTAACATTGTGAACTAAGGGAAAGCATCAGTTTTTTCAGTAAATTTAATTTTGCCGTATACACTATTTTTTTATTTTATTATAATAGAAGTATAGAAAGGATTATTCTAAAATTTATAAATTTAAGCTATTAATGATAGAATGCAAAAATGTAAAATCCCATGTATTTGGTATCTAAATTCATAGTAGGGGTATTTTGTTTGTAAAGAAAGCTATGGTATATCCCTGCGTAACACTACGCACATTTAAAACAAGTAAAGTATTCAAAATTCACAGTAACGGACTATGATCGGTACGTGAATATAGAAGATATTCGATGGTTGTACATAAAGAACATACAACCTACATTGTGTTCAGTGGCGTGGCGTGAAAATTTTCGGTGGTCATCGCAATTATTTAAGATTGTGGTGAAAAATTATTAACTCTAAAATTCAATGGTTGAATGTTCATAAAAGAAACTTTTAATCTTACCTTCACTTATACATGAACTCCAAATGTTCTGCTAAAACTGGATCGTAGAGTTTTAAAAGCTTATTAAGAGTTTTAAAATATTGCTTGGTCATCGCCGCATCCAGCGATGACAAGACGCCACGCCACTGATTGTGTTCACACTTCACATTTGATCATTCTTTTTATTTTCTTTACTTGCTGATTATTATAGCCTGATTTTACAATTTATTTACTGCATTTTTATGCTACGCATCCCATGAAAGTTTTTTGTAAAGAAGTGGGCGAGAGTTATACCGCAAATATACGAAACATTTCAAAATATGATCTCGAATTTTAGGTGCACATATTATTTAGGGGGCGCTGTATATTTAAATATACAACAATATGCATAATAAAATCGCAATACAGTAAACAGCCTCTAATCCAGCAAGTTCGGCCCTTGAAGCATGCCGGATTTCGAAAATTTCCGGATTAAAGGATGAATTCCGGAAAAAAACGTGTAGAAGTTAAAATTTAACAAATAAACTGTCAAGTGGGAGTATTACTCGTGTACAGAGGGTTCTGTACAATAATATATGAATTAGTAAGTGTATTATTAGGAAAAATACCGTTGCTAAAAGAATACAAAGACTTTGTAAAAACTATACAACGTACCGTTGGGTATAGCTGTAGTATACAGGGTGAAAAGGTATGTCCCTTTAACCTTAAAATACTTTCGAACGGAGAGAGCTACAGCTATATAAATGAGGTAACGGTACAGAAAAACGACTACGCCCGACCTAATGTAAACGACATCAGTACCCCTAGTGGCGAAATTTGGAAAATAGTCATTGCAAATCGAATACGAAAAGAGGTAGAGCAAATTTTCCGATTAGAAAGTTTTAGAGCATCAATTAATTATTACGAAACGAAATTTGGTTCACACGGATAAGATAAATCGTCGCCTGCATACACAAAAATGCCCGAAATCGATGAGCGACGATTCTAATTCGCCTATTCACATTCCGGAAATGTAGCAGTGTACAATTGCAGATTGTTACGTTCTACTGTGCTGTAATGCCTGTAAAGATTTAATTTCCAGCGCATTTAAAATTTTAGAATAAATCGACGTCGTCGTATTGAAGCGGATTGCATTAGACGTTCCATGCTGAGAAATGTGCATGCATAATTACTCTCATGAATACAAACGTGTATCCTGAGCAATGGCGAAATGGCGACCTTTTTGAATATACTGAATATTAAATTTTTATCACTGTGAGACAGTTTGTCTTTTATTTTTGTGGGATGTTATCAAAATGTATTGAGATAAGTACGTATTTATTGCATAAATTGTGCGTACTTCTTCATACTTCTGAATATTCCATTCAAACGTTTACACAAAATGGAGTGCATCGATTTCGGACATTTTTGAGTAAACAGAAGAAGATTTATCTTATCCAAGTAAACCAAATGCCGTATTCTATTAATTAATTGATGCTCTAAAACTTTCTAACTGGAAATTTTGCTCTATCTCTTTTCGTTTTCGATTTGCAGTGGCTATCTTCCAAATTTCACCACTAGGGGACGCTGCTGTCGGTTTCATTAAATCGGGCGTAGTCGCTTTACTATACCTTTACCTCACTTGCATAGCTGTAGCTCTCCCCGTTCACAAGTATTTTCAGGTTAAAGGACTTGCCCTTGCACCCTGCATGCTAGAAAACTATAAATGGATATACCATAAAAGTTCAAAGACATATGGAACCTAAATAATAGCAAATATAGCTATTCTGTATATTTGTTATTGCATATAGGTTTTTAGTTAACCTTTAAAGACATAGTAGGTGTATTGAGTGAGCCACTCGGTGGAAACTGGTGGCGAATCCCACAATATTTATGTGCTTTATTCTCATTAAATTAGCCTGTTTTAAACAATTTGACATTTATTGCTTTTCTACTGCTACTGGGCATTGCATTACATACATATATCCTTAAAATTTGTTATCTAAGCTTTAAAAACCGATGTAGCATAGAGTACGCCGTCCTTGTCATTGTGTATGTCCAAACCGTCCGTGTCTTTAAGGGTTAATTTATCGACTAATTGCTGACGATTGTTTTCCAAAATTCATGATCAACAATGCTTTTATACTTCTGCTACGATGAGTACCTCCAGCTCTGCTCAACACTTTTGCTGAAGCCCGTAAATCGAAATTTGAGTGTAACGGAAAAATGCGATTTGCTCAAAAACTATGTGACCTAGGGTAATCGCTATAATTTTCCGCCAAGGTTTAAATTATTGTCTACTACCTCTAATTTTTCCATAATTTTAGTTTGAATAGATTCGGAATTAGAGGGGGAAAAACATATTTTTATACTACATTTTCCAGCATAACTTTGAAAATATAATACCTAAAATTAAATGAAATATATTTTTGATTTCAGCGTTACGAAACTTTTCACACGATATACAAAGAAAAGATTTTTTTTTCAAGTAAGTTAATTAACCCCTCTAAATTTTTCCTAAATATATTTATGATTTTTTTAATCTGTAAATATTTGGGTCAACAGCGTTTATTACTTCCCCCAATTTGAAATTTCCACGTTGCATAATTTGCGAATAAAAGGGCTGTGACAGACAGACACAGGAGTGATCTTATAACGGTTCCGTTTTTACTTTTTAAGTACGGAACCCTAAAAATGACAGTAAATCATGTTTTTTATTCTTTATACTGCTTGGATAAAATACAAAATAATCAATAATGCAAAGTACAACATATATACATGATCATAAACTAGAAACGTGCACTATAGGTCTACACAGTAGGCCTACTTGTAGAAGCCATCTTTAAGAAATCTCGAATACCCGTTTGTTTCGTAGGAATCATCTCTCTTCTTATTTTAGTAAGTCATTTAGTATGATGCAGAGTAAAATGTGGTAATCCTACACGCATGCTCATACACTATGTTTTGAACGATGTCTATCAATCGCGCATTCCGATGTTTTGTGATCAGTATAAATTGGTATTAGTCCAGGCAATAGAGACCGTATAGGGGCTCTACCTAGAAAAATTCATGGTAGTTCTGGAAAAAGACTTACTATATGTTTTTTGGGTCGCTGAATCCGAATTTTTAACTTCCCACAAAAATTTCAACCGGCAACCCCTCCTCCCCCCTTAATTTTGGTAAAAAGCCCCCCCAAAAAGGTTTTTATTAAAAAATCTATTTTTTTATTGTTTATGGGGAAAAGTATCTAGAAATTCAGAAAGTAGACAAAATTTTCAACAAATTAGATGCATGACATTATGACTTAGGATGAAGGGGAAGGGGGATCTGCCTCGGAACATGCGCGCGGTGCTGCGTGAACTAACTTGCGCAATTTTGTGGGTAAGTTAAAAATTCGGATTGAGCAACCCAAAAAACTTAAAGTAAACCTTATAAAGAAAGTTCGGAGGGGAGATCAGAGGGCGAATGGAAACGTGTGAGTGGTTAAGTAAAATAGCACAACTTATTCCACGCAGCACCGCGCGCATGTTCCGAGGCAGATCCCCTCTTCCCCTTCATCTTAAGTCATAATGCCATATATCCAATTTGTTGCAAAATTTGTCTACTGTCTGAATTTCTAGATAATTTTCCCCTAAAACAATAAGAAAATTGATTTTTTTTTAATAAAACCGTTTTTGGGGGGCTTTTTTCCAAAATTGGGGGCGGGGGGGTTGTCGGGGGACATTTTGGTGGGAAGTTACAAATTCGGATTCAGCAACCCAAAAAACATAAAGTAAGCCGATTTCCAGAACTACCATTAATTTTGCGAGGTAAAATTCCCTATTGCTTGGACTATATGTAGTAAGAAAATTTCAGATTTCCTCTACATTAGTTTGTTGATCTTTCTGAGAAATAAAACAAACATTTGAATCTAATGATCCACAATCATCACTTATTATTTTATGACTGGTATCAAGATGAGCAATCTTTCCTGAAATGGAAAAAGTATTTTATTCTGAAGATAAAAAATTATCTTTCCTTTCAACAGTTTGATACCGCAAATTATCCACATAAATCTTTTTTATCTCTCCCCCTCCACCCCCATCTTTGACGGGATGAATGCGCTATTTATAGATCAACCGTTTGTAATGAGTTTTAAATACTAATACCTCACTCTGACTTCCATTAGATTATTAGAAACACCACGTGTGATTGAACAAGAAGTACCAAAATTCGTGCCGGATTATCTAGCGAACCGGATTTTATTATGTTTACTGTAGTGTACAATACGTTAGCGAAAGACACACTCAAAGTTTTGGTAACGAGTATAATACATTTTTTATGCGCAAGCATCTCTCTAAGATCAACAATGTATTTTTATAAAATAAAAAAAAAACACCAAATCCCCAAATTTCTAATGTAAAAGAGCTATATGAAATTAAAAGTGGAAAAATAAATCCTTAAATGTATTTTTAATACTTTCGGATAAAAAAAGTAGAGTGATAATTTATATTTTGCATAAAACATTTTACCAATGCATTCATACATGAACAAATAATGTACTTTCATCAAAAGTCTAGTTTTAATATTATCATACTATAATAAACACATCGCAGGTTTTTAATGTAATTCTTAAATAAGATTTTTTTTTTATTATCAACACTTTAATAAATTTATCTTTCATGTAATTAGATTATCTGAGTGAAATAAAAATAAAAATAACCTCTAAGAAAACCATAGCAATAAGCATTAAATTTTTACGAATACCAAACGATTTGTTTTGTTCATTTTTCTAATGAATATTTAAAAAAAATAATTGTTGCCCAAACAATTTATATATTTAGTCTCTTGCAAAAAATTCAATATTTTATTTCTCAGAATAGTTTTTACATTAGTTTAAAAACAATCTCTTTCAATAATTTTGTCATATTACACTTACTTTCAAATGCTAAAGTTCTGTATAATGAATATAAATGACAAATAAAGAATTGATATTTTTAGAAAATATCTAAAAGTATTTGGTACGTATTTCTTAGAAATAAACATGCTGATTTTTTTATACGAAAAACTTGAAATTTTAATAATTATTGTTTTTTTACTCTCTCCTTATTCTCATAACTTAAGCAATTATATTAAAAACAGAAGTGGATATATTTCGCTTACAAAACGTCTTACCAGTGGTTTAGTTTCGCATTAGAAATAACAATATGTACATACAGAATAAAAATACAAAACACTACAAGAATTTTAATCACAAAATTGTTCCAAAAATTACTGTAATTATACTAAACTCAGAACGTTTCTCTACGAATGCCTAAATTTGACAACATATTTTGTTTTATAGGTAAATTGTACCGTACTATACAACCGCGAAATCATTCTTTTATGAAGGTGTATAGTTTGGAACACTTACTGCTAAATTCCTTTTTTGGCATTTGAAACCAAATTGCTATGTTAGCAGATTTTTAAAGAATAACTCCAAACTTCTATTTTGAAATAAGCTATAATTTTGGATTCATATATGTAAACTTTCTAACAATTAATTTTTGTTAAAAATATATATCCTATAATTCATGTTTTTCGACAACTAGTGTTAAAATTGTACATAGTTAAATTTAATTTTTGAAAGAAATGTGTATTGTAACATTTTTAATATGGGTTGAAATATATCGTAAAAAATATTACTTTAAATATCCTTTCAGATGAGTATAAAAATAAAGTTTAATAGTTTCAAAGAATATATCTAGAAAACTTCACCTTTCAAAATATATGATCGTGATTTCTCATACATTAAAATTTATCTAAAAATACAGATTTCTAAAGAGATTAATATTTCTCTACACCAATACACCGGCCATGTAATTTCATTAGCCGACTATTTTATACAGCGACGATATCGTGTATATATCTATGTAAAACCTATATCTAAAATGATATCTAGTGCCTTCGCATCTGAAAAGACAGCACAGCAATGCACATTAATTGATCCGAATCATATTAGAAATTTTAACTACGTGGTTATATACTATTTTTGTATTCAATCTCGTTATAATACACTGGAATAGAATGAAAATTATCGAGTTCATAGTTTCAAATTTAGATATCATTACGTAATCACTCTACATAAAGTGAAGTTCTTCTATGGTGGAACTCGGGATGTTAAAAGATACCAAGATGAGAATCGTAAAACATTCCTATGCCTCTGTTCAGATGATGTTGATGATGAACTATCATAATTAATAATACAGATCGAAATAATCAATCTAATTCAAATTTAGATATCATTCCAAAATTATATTAACTACTCTTATGCAAACCGACGCAGACGTACAATCGTGGGGAAAAAAAGTAAACATCCCAAATTAATTCTGCAACAAATGCAAGAAAGTATCAGGTACCAAACGATTAGAAACAAAGTCTACTTTTAAAAGATGTGCATAAAATTTGTATAGAGGGCAATCTGAATATCAAAAATAACCCAAAACTTTGTTTCTTTTCAATAGCAATACGAAAAATCGACACCATAAATAAATTCTACACCCTTCAATTAGCCTAAATACAAATGTTTATGAAATTTATATGGTTAGTTTCAGAGAAGTTAATTATTTTAAAATGAGCCTATTTTAGTTGCTGTATACAAATCGAAGATCGGTATTCGATTGTTTAAACGCAGCAGAATGACTATGTTACTTCTAATAATGTATTAATTTTTGCCAATATGACTATTTCACAAGCAATACGAAAAATCGACACCATAAATAAATTCTACACCCTTCAATTAGCCTAAATCCAAATGTTTATGAAATTTATATGGTTAGTTTCAGAGAAGTTAATTATTTTAAATTGAGCCTATTTTAGTTGCTGTATACAAATCGAAGATCGGTATTCGATTGTTTAAACGCTGCAGAATGACTATGTTACTTCTAATAATGTATTAATTTTTGCCAATATGACTATTTCACAAGCAATACGAAAAATCGACACCATAAATAAATTCTACACCCTTCAATTAGCCTAAATCCAAATGTTTATGAAATTTATATGGTTAGTTTCAGAGAAGTTAATTATTTTAAATTGAGCCTATTTTAGTTGCTGTATACAAATCGAAGATCGGTATTCGATTGTTTAAACGCTGCAGAATGACTATGTTACTTCTAATAATGTATTAATTTTTGCCAATATGACTATTTCACAAGAAATACGAAAAATCGACACCATAAATAAATTCTACACCCTTCAATTAGCCTAAATCCAAATGTTTATGAAATTTATATGGTTAGTTTCAGAGAAGTTAATTATTTTAAATTGAGCCTATTTTAGTTGCTGTATACAAATCGAAGATCGGTATTCGATTGTTTAAACGCTGCAGAATGACTATGTTACTTCTAATAATGTATTAATTTTTGCCAATATGACTATTTCACAAGCAATACGAAAAATCGACACCATAAATAAATTCTACACCCTTCAATTAGCCTAAATCCAAATGTTTATGAAATTTATATGGTTAGTTTCAGAGAAGTTAATTATTTTATATTGAGCCTATTTTAGTTGCTGTATACAAATCGAAGATCGGTATTCGATTGTTTAAACGCTGCAGAATGACTATGTTACTTCTAATAATGTATTAATTTTTGCCAATATGACTATTTCACAAGCAATACGAAAAATCGACACCATAAATAAATTTTACACCCTTCAATTAGCCTAAATCCAAATGTTTATGAAATTTATATGGTTAGTTTCAGAGAAGTTAATTATTTTAAATTGAGCCTATTTTAGTTGCTGTATACAAATCGAAGATCGGTATTAGATTGTTTAAACGCTGCAGAATGACTATGTTACTTCTAATAATGTATTAATTTTTGCCAATATGACTATTTCACAAGCAATACGAAAAATCTACACCATAAATAAATTCTACACCCTTCAATTAGCCTAAATCCAAATGTTTATGAAATTTATATGGTTAGTTTCAGAGAAGTTAATTATTTTAAATTGAGCCTATTTTAGTTGCTGTATACAAATCGAAGATCGGTATTCGATTGTTTAAACGCTGCAGAATGACTATGTTACTTCTAATAATGTATTAATTTTTGCCAATATGACTATTTCACAAGCAATACGAAAAATCGACACCATAAATAAATTCTACACCCTTCAATTAGCCTAAATCCAAATGTTTATGAAATTTATATGGTTAGTTTCAGAGAAGTTAATTATTTTAAAATGAGCCTATTTTAGTTGCTGTATACAAATTGAAGATCGGTATTCGATTGTTCAAACGCTGCAGAATGACTATGTTACTTCTAATAATGTATTAATTTTTGCCAATATGACTATTTCACAAGCTTAACATGTTTCAACTGTTGCCGACCAAAATATTTCGATAAATTCAGTAAAAAAAAAAAAAAAAAAAAAAAAAAAAAAAAAATTCAAATTAGGTTTTTCTGCATATCATAGACGACCCCTTAATTCATCATTTTGATGTTTTTAAATGATAATTCGAAAAGTACTCCAAAAAAAATTAGACATTGAGAATTCGAATAAAGCAGGACATAATAAATATAAATCTATCAAAAAAATTGCATGTTCCAACTAATATTTTTTTCGAATATTATTTTCATAATTCGTAATTCATGTTATAAAATATATAAAATTATAAATGCAATGTATTTATGTTTGGGCTTTTTAGTATTATAACCATACACAAAATTATCACACTAGGTTCATAATTCCAGGATATATTAATAAAAATGTGAAAATGTTATTTCTAAATTTTTAATGTTTATCATTCAAAAACTCATTATTTAAATGAGTAGAAATTTCGTTTCTAGGCATAGTTTGAAACTTACATTAAAAATATATTGTCAAAATTGGCTGTAGCCATAGAAAAAACACAATGTTTAGTCTAATTTTGATTTGTAGATGGCCCCTCAAAACAAATTTTACGTACTTCATTTAAATATAGATTTTATTTCCAATCGATTGGTAGCAGTAACTTTCTTCTATTATAATCAGTTGCAGAGTTAGTAGAGGGTGTTTACCTTTTTCCCACTACTATACATAGTGTGTGTACACATTTATATATACAGCGAAATTGGTGACATGCTTATATATGAATGTAATTATAAAAAGTATAATAATGGACTACCTACCGATTAAAACTTACATTATGTCAATAACGCAATCATCTGTAACGGATACTCAATAAAGGAAATGCTTTTGAACTCTTATGAACTAAAACAAGAATATATTTTTGTAATTTAGATATATAGCATAAGAAAATCACAATAAATAAATGTCTGTGTTTTTTTATGTCATGATTTCTATAGTTTTAATCTATCTATGCAGATTATATTACATATCATTTATTTAAATAACGAGTGAAGATATTTCTATAAAAGTAGTTGCAACTGTTTACAGATATTGTAGAATGTTGATTAGCTGTTTTCTGAAAGTGATTATGTTGCGACTGGTGATAAAACGCATTGATTGACTTTGTAGAATTGCATTTTTCCCTGCTAAATAAACTGTAAAAATAAATTTAAGTGTATACGTAGTGCGTCAGATTTATCTTTTAATGATTTAAATGTTAAAAAAAGTATTGCTTTAAGAATACTGTATTAGAATCCTGAAATTTGTAATTGGGAACACCTGGCGGAAAGGGGTACTTAAGGTTTGAAGCAAAGTTTTAGGTCAAATATAATAACAAAACCTTATCCTATATTAAGAAACTGTTCCCATATACAATTAAAAAAAATTAGCATACAGAGTTGTTAAAAAAAGTAAGGATATAATTTTTTTAACTAAAAATAAAAGTAACCCAATCAACCTCTTTCTGCTCCATGGAAGATGGAGAATGTAGTTCAGTGTTTTTTAGAATATTATAGATTATTATTTTTGTTGTATTTAAAGTGCCAATAAACCAACTTGACGCTGCCCTTTCCTTGCAATTACTCTCGAATACTGTTTACAACAGATACGCCGTTTTCGTCTGTGTTGTAAATTCTTGCTGCAGTTAGTTTGTCTCCGTCTGTAATTTTAATCAATAAATCAAAACAACTAGGAATTTGGAACTTTATTTGATATCCATTGCAATTAAATATATATATATATATACATATATTATAATTTTGTTATGTAGACGGGGAAAACCACCGGGTCGGAACAGGGTACATACCCCGTTCCGCCCCATCCCGTTTTACTTCGCGGGTTAAAATTTGAAAAAGTGTCACATGACTACCATTAACCTTTGATGTTTTGATCATTGTATCACGGAAAAATATATTTAAAAATATGATTAATTCAATGGCATTAAAGTTAATTGGTGACTAAATACGGAAATAAGGCTTACCTTCCTCACACAGACATAAGACGCACAATTTACAGGTAAAAGTAGTCCAAAGCGTGGTTATGAATCTCAGCAATGAGACAGACGCTACTCATCAACCTTCTACATGCAACTGAGGCTCTCAAAGTTTTGCTGTGCTACTCCAGCACCCCTGGCGCGGGATATAAATGCCGTATCCCGTTCTACCCAGGTACCCCGTTCCGCTCTGGTCACCCCTACTCTTTTAGTGAAATAAATAACAGTTCATGAACGAATAAGAAACGAAAATATTACCTTAAACTAATTACAGATTTTCTATTGGTGGATTATTAATCCTTGATATACACAAAATGTTGGATTTTGAGTTAGAAAGAGTTTTTTTTTTCTCTTTTTGAACAGACCTTAAACAAGTTATTAATTAACTGACAAACTAAAAGAAAAAAAATGTTAACTATTAAATTTTGCCTTGAATTATTAAATTAAATATAGTTAATGTTAAAGAAATGAACTTTTTGAATATAGTTTTATTATGACGATAAATAACAAAGAATCTTACGATGAACTAACATGCTTCCTCTAAAAAAGATATGTTGTGTAATTCATCTGCATCTAAGTACTACGATATAAGTATACATTCAACGTTGAATGTTTTATATAGTTACAATTCTTTTTTCTAAACAATTGAAAAATAAAAGAAAATTCAAGTGAAAACAAATAAATATTATTTTTAAAAAATGCTCCACAATGTTTTTTGTTTCATGTGAAACAATTTGCATACTGCCTTTTTAATGTACTTTTTTTCTTTGACCTTTCGATAATATTTAAAATGCAACATTTATTTTTATGTATTTTTTTCCAGTAGTCTGATTTGTTTTCAGCAGAAAAAACAAAAACAAAAACAAAACAAAAAACAACAACAACAACAACAAAAAAAAAAAAAAAAAAAAAAAAAAAAAAAAAAAAAAAACATAAAAGCATTACATATTATCAAAAGATTTTTTTTTATATTTCTTCTTTAGATATTAAACATTAAAATATGTTTTTTTTTTAATATAACAACTTATAATTATGTGTAAATAATACAGTATTTTGATATGAATGGAATTGCAATGCAAAAACAAAACTCCTAAAAAAGGTTTCCTATTATCAAAATAACAAGTGAAACAATGGCAAATTTCTTTAATCTTAAGAAAACCAAATTTTTAAAAATACAAAAATGATAATAAAAAATCGACCGTGTGGATTCTAATCGGTGAATACTGAATTTTGCACCAAACAAACAAGAGGATAAAACAATGTCTACATATATAAAATTTTCAGTGAAGCAAATTGTATTGTTAACATTTTTTTCGAAAAGAGAAAGTTGTATAACTTGCATTCACTTATTTACATTACTCTGAAACATAAACTCTCTACAATAATTTTTCTAAAGCAAAGCCTCGAAAAAAGCATTTTTAAAGGAAGTCAATAGGTGAAATATCTACTATTTTGTGGCAAGAAATAATTTGTATTTGGAAGCCGTTTTACTGATTAAAATTTCATTTAAAATTTTCGATGCCAATACAATACCTAAATCGTTAGGAAATAATTTTCTTCTATGTATAAATTTATACCTGATAAGAATTTTAAATTCGTTTAAAAAAGTTATATAATTCAGATTTATTTCAGTACTGAAATTTCTGGAATTGGAATTTTAGATTAAAATATAAATATGTAGCAATGAGGCATTTATTTAACATATTTGGAGTACACAGAAAATTCAAAAAATTTATTTTAAAAATAAAATAATAGGTAAAGCGTATAAGAAAAATGTTACGAGTACATAATAATATTCGTATTCTAAATATTCTCCCTTTTTTATGTTCATATTTATATGGACATTTTGTACAAGGTTTCTATTTTCCCAATTATAACAAGAATATTTATATTAGTATATATAAAACATTTAAAGTTTTTAGAAATTAAAAGCCTATTAAAATATATAAATCATTTCTCCACGTTCTACTTTCATAATAAATCTTATTTTTCATAATTTGTTTGTTTGATTTAACTTTTCAAGCTATACACTGTAAAAAACCACTGTAAATTTGCCAGCACAAATTCGATCACAGTTGAATGTACTGTATCTTCTTTGGTTTCCTGACTATTTAAACATGAAAAATACAGTAGTTGCGTAAAATGAACAGTACAATGTACTGGCAAGTTGGACGCATTTGGACGACAGCACAAACTACTGGCGTCCAAATTGCCAGTACATTGTGTTTTTAATTTTACGCAACTACTGTATTTTCCATGTTTAAATAGTCAGGAAACCAAAGAAAGATACAGTACATTCAACTGTGATCGAGTTTGTGCGCGAGATGAACAGTACTTTGTACTGTGAAAATGTCGTTTTTTTTTTTTACAGTATATGTTTAAGAAAATTCTTATATTACAGATGTTATGATATTTTTTCAACTTTGTGAAATTTGTGAGTAGCATAGTATCAATATTCTATTAATATTCTATCAATAAGACTTTCATAACGTTACAGTTTAACATATTACGAGTATATGTTATATTGCTATTATATAAATATATATTTCACACAGAGGTCTATTCAATGAAACACAACGCATATAAATGATCTAATTATCATATAAAGTCTTCTAAGAAGAACTACAACGATTTTCTAAAAATAAGTTATCTTCTCCATAACCATCTATCTGTATACTGTAAAAATAATCTGTCAAATTGACAAGAAAAAACAGACAATTTTGGCGGCAGGAAATAACTGTTTAATTTAAGGGAAAAACTGTAATTTTTCATTAAAACAATTTTTTTCCAGTAAAAAATACAGATTTGTTCTGCAAAAATTACAAAATTCAGTTTCTTCTACAGAAAAAAACTGTTTTTTCCGTAAAAAATATAATTCTTTTCTGTAAAAATTACAATTTTTTTAACGACTTTTAATAACAACTACATATTATAAAAAAGCTCTCATCTAAAATTATCTCTGAACACACATCTGTACTTACACCTAACTTTCTTGAAGCATTCCATTGCAGTCAAAACCAGAAATATATTCTTCCTCGTGACTCCGCTATTTCTCCATTATCAGGTTTTTGGAGAATACAAAGAATATATTCGAAACTAGAATATATTATGTCTACTATTGCAAAAACTTGCTGAAAAATGAGACACACCATTGAATTTAACTCAAAGAAAATTATCTCTGAACCCACATTTCTACATAAACCTAACTTTTTAAAAATATTCCTTAGCTATGGAAATAAAAAAAAAATATTCTTGATTGTTTCCACTATTCCTTCGTTATCAGATTTTTGGAGAACGCAAGCAATACATTCAAGAACTAGAATCTATTATGTCTACCATTGCAAAACCTTCGTGGGAGATGGGACACATCCTTGAATTTAACTCAGGGAAAATTATCCCTGAACCCACATTTCTACTTAAACCTAATTTTTAAAGTATTTCATAGCTATGGAAATCAAAAAATATTCTTCCTTGTGACTCCGATATTCCTCCATTATCAGACTTTTGGGGAACAAAAGCAATATATTCAAGAACTATAAACTATTATATCTACTATTGCGAAACTTTGGTGGGGGATTATACACACCATTGATTTCAACTCAGAAAAATTATCTCTGAACCCATGTCCACACATAAACCTAACTTGTTAAAAGCATTTTATACATATAAAAAATCATAAGATATTCTTACTTGTGACTCCGCTATTTCCTTATTATCAGAATTTTGGAAATATTATATGAAACCCCTCTTTTTAACTTTTTCCAACATTATTGAAAAGTGTTTATGACTTGGGTTTGTCTGCCCGAATGTCTGTCTCTCCGTGCTCTAAATCGGATTACCATGTAATTGATATACATTATTGTGGTTCACCATGTCATGTTCGGTTTTGAAAATGAAGTATGTGCTCTTCATAGCTCATTTACAGCGGAACTTGAAAGTATTCCGTTACATTATTTCCTATGGGTAAACCATTAGCGGTGTATTTTAACAGTCTTCCAATAATTTAAAAATAATGAAATTTATATACAGGGTGCAATATGTTATCTATCGCCGACCTTTAATTTCCCAACCGTTGGCCATAGACATATAGTTCCAATTACAAAAACGATTCAAATGAGGTAAATATTCATGTTGGGCATTATTTAAAGTAAAAAAAAAATCAATTTTATAAAAATTGTGAAATCTAACTTTTTATACTCTCCCCCAGTCCCTATAGTTATATTTAATAAAAGTTTACACATATCATAACACATATAACACAAAAAGTTTGACATCTGTACTACAAAAATTGAAAGAATATTAAATTTCAAATTTTGAGATTTTTGCACATGATTTTATCTTTCGTTGAGGGGTCAGTTATAAGATGAATTAAAGTAATTCGAGATCAAAATCCGAGTGCTATAACCCTTTTACGGCGAAACCATCTTTAGCCGGTATCGCCAAATTCGGGGTATCACCAAAGAGGGTTATTTCATCTAAAAATTTGAGCTGACTTTTAGGGGTCGTATACAAAGCGAAGAATGAAATATTAAAATTAAACAGAACAATAAGTATCAATTTATTATAATATCGAAAACGGTCTACTATAAAAAATGAATATATAAAACACCGGAAACTAGTAGAGATACTGCTCAAAGTGTTCTCCATTGGTGGCAATGTACAATGGATTTCGTGATAGAACTGCGTCCTGGACACATTAGAGCACAGCAGGTGTGTAAACTGCGCGACAATAAAAAAGATGATGCGACCTGGAAACCTCCATATCGCCCGTACAGTACGACACGTGTCGTGTGGTATACGGGGAACCTAGATTGATGGACACATCTTCTACGATGGGTGGGACCTTAATGGGCGATCGTTACCTGCATCTGCTACAAAACACGGTACGTGACTGTAGAATTGCTCTCCGACATGTATGCCGGGTGTGGTTTCAGCTCTCTCAGTATAAAACATGAAACGTCCGGGCGTATCTGGCCACCGAATTTGGTCAACAGATCCTTGCATATGGTGGACCGGTAGAGTTGCCACCGCGTTCACCGGACTTGACTTCCATGGACTTCTATTCTGGGATTACTCTACCTCTGGGATTACATCAAGCAATATGTCTATGTGATTGAGAGTACTTCTATGGTTTATCTGAAGCAGCGATTCATTCTTGATTATCGCACAATTTGCACACCTGCTATGCTCTAACGTGTCCAGGACTCAGTACTGTCACGTAATTCATTGTGCATTGCCACCAATGGAGAACACTTTGAGCAGTATCTAAAATAGTTTTTGGCGTTTTATGCATTCATTTTTTATAGTAGACAGTTTTCGATATTATAATAAATTTATATTTCTTTTTCTGTTTAATTTCAATGTTTCATTCTTTGCTTTGTATACGACCCCTAAAAGTCAGGTCAAATTTTTAGATGAAATAACCCTCTTCGGCGATACCCCTATTTGGC
The DNA here is from genome assembly GCA_963932465.1 of Maratus speciosus. Taxonomy (NCBI): domain Eukaryota; kingdom Metazoa; phylum Arthropoda; class Arachnida; order Araneae; family Salticidae; genus Maratus; species Maratus speciosus. The sequence continues at coordinate 371,188,820 of OZ010788.1, read as the reverse complement.
GATACTAGCTAAAGAGGCTTTCGCCGTAAAAAGGACATAGCACCCGGATTTTGATCTCGAATTACCTTAATTAGTCTTTTAACTGATCCCTCAATGAAAGACAAAATTATGTGCCAAAGTCTCAAAATTTGAAATTTAATAACTCTGTCAATTTTTGTAGTACAGATGTCAAATTGTTTGTGTTATATTTGTTGTGATATGCGTAAGCTTTTACTAAATATAACTATAGGGACTGGGAGACCGTATAAAAAGATAGATTTCGTAATTTTTATAAAATTGATTTTTTACTTTAATGCCACAGCATGAATATTTACTTCATTTAAAACGTTTTTGTAATTGGAAATATATGTCTACAGCCAACGGTTGAGAAATTAAAGGTCGGCGATAATTAACATGTTGCACCCTGTATACTATTAAGGTTTAATAGGAGATGGTTACTATAGAATATGTTATGCATAACATTTATAGTAGACGTAGAGGGAAACTCAAAAGCATTCCTTTATGATACGGGAAATGAAGCAAAATCGTTTGTGGCGTATTTTAATGATGTTAGTATAATACAAACCTAATGAAATTTATATGAATTTGTTGCATTAATATATTATTTCTGTAGAATATTGGTGCAAGTCATTTATCATTCATTTAAAGGGTAATACTAAAAAATCGGTTACATACTGATCTACGGAGGAAATTTCGCAGCGGATTTCAGTCATGATGCACTATTTCAAATATAATAAAATTGATACGCACTATAAGATGCTTGCAGTAGAATGTGATGTACGTTGTATTTAAGCTTCATTTGCAATGACATAATACCTATTTAGACGAAATTTTACAGTGAAGCAAACAGAGTAAATCTCGCTTAATATTTTATAAAATTGCAGGCCGGTCAATATTGATAATTTCTATATGGAAAATGGAAAGAAAATTTAGAACCAGCTTTATAAAGTCATGATTTTCTTTATAAAATTTATATTTCTTGTTAGGATACGGTAAATTAATATTTTATTTATATGCACGGCCCTTGCCAATGTGGTAATTTATTGTATTTGTTATAAGCAGCAACTTGCCATTGTTCTTCTTTTACATTTCATTTATATTTTTTTCTCACGAGAGTGGGTGAAAATTTAGGAAAACAGTGTTGGAATCTGTTTTGTTTTTAATTAATAAGAATTGTTTTAGTGTTAATATTTTGTATCGTCTGCTGAGCAAAGTGCGTTTCTTTAGAATATTCGCTCAATGTTAAGATAAGTTATGATGAGAATTGGTACAGAGAAGCGAAGAAAAATTGTTTAGATCATTTTTTAAAGCTATATGGTGATCTTTCTATAAGGATATGTTTTTGTAAATATGTACATAACTATGAATGTCAATGTCTGCTCAAATATCCTGTTTTTAAGTACGTTAGTAATAATACATAGCAGCTATAGTCTTGTCTGTCTGTCCGTCTTCGCGTCTGTTCGCATATAACAGCGTAAAAACTACCCAACCGAATATGTTGTAATTTCATATATACATATCTAATAATTGTAGAATTTTATTGAGTCTTTTCAAATTTTATGCAAATCGAATGAAAACTTAAAAATATATTTATGAATGTTTTCTTCATTTTATTAAATTTTATCATACATAATTAATTCACTGATATCCCAGTTAGGTAATGATTGTAGGTTGCCACGGTGATTATATCATAGTTAAGTAGGAGTTATATTATATCCGTATTTCTGTATTTAATATATATAATTGTATTAAATTTTGTATTAATGCATTTTCGCATTCAGCAGATGTTGAACCAAGATATGAATACATATAAAACTAGTTGTAGTACGAATGCACCTCATTTGCCACATTTGACGTACAATTTTCAACTTTTTATATTATTTCAATGAATGTAAAAAAATTCTGTGCGAAGGAAAATTAGTTTGATCAATTTTAAAATTCAGAACCTAACATTGTTTTTGAAACGTAAATATCTCACGAATATTTGTCTAACAAATTTGCTGACTAACTAAGAAAGAAATATTATATACTTCATTATTTTATATAAAAAAATCATTTTTGTATCAATTTCTTTCTAAATTTCTTAAAATTGACCTTTTTTTCCAAATAAGAAATATAGGACTGTAAATAGAAAGGATACTAATTATGTTATCGACTATATGTTTAGAATCACTTTAACATTTTTTATGTGAAAATTCTACTTTGTATTTATTAAAATTGTATAAATTAATATATATATATATTTATAATTTATTTTGCTTCACAATGAAATAAAATATAATTGAAGTTATCTATTCATTCGAAAATTCTTTTATTTATTTCTTTATAACATTTATTCCTCTTCTAGTTTTAGTGGGTGAGTAGTCTTCTTTCAAAATTTGAAAGTTAACATGATATATATATAAATGTAATTATCTATTCTCAAAACGTATACTGATAACTTTACTTCAAAAATGAATAATGATTCTTAAGTTGATTTCCATTAATTATTTTTTAATATCCTCCTGTGAGCCGTGGAGGAAGTCATACAGTGAAAGACAGTGGGAATAGTAATAAAAATATCAGATGTAACTCCACTGTCCATTGTAATAAACACTTTCATTCATTATAAAATTGAAAATTACCACATTTTCACTTACGAAAATAGTTCACAGAGCTGTATAGTACATTGAACTTCCACAGCTTTCTATAGCTTTTAGTTAAAATAGCTTATATAAAAACGGGCCATAATTCTATAATAATTTTTCTATAATTTCTTTTATAGAATTCTATAGGACATTTTTGTAAGGCTTATGAGCATTCAATCATTTTAGAAAATATTCCTTTGCATTAAAATACAATGTGTAATCAGAAATATTTTTACTCATGCATCTTAATAAAATGATTTATATTTTCTTGATACATTTATTTATTATGAAAATGGATAAAATAGGGTAGTAAAAATTTAGCATATTGAATTTTAAATACATGCCCAAATATTCATGAAATATGACACTAAAAGCAATGTTGTGACAAACAAATGAAGCAAAAGATGAATAGTCATGGTTTCTTTGAAATGTTATTTTCATTCCTGGTAGTGCATTTAATATAAAAAGATTATAATTTCTTGTGGCATGTCCTGTTTTAAATTATCTAATATCTCGTGCACGGGATTTAAAAGTACATACTATATGTGTTTTAGTAAAATATCGGTCGAGTACATGAAAAAAGCGCAACTGCGTTTTTTTTTTCAATATCATGTTATTTTGAAATGTTCAAAGCCTGGAGCTATTTTTTTTTTCAGAGTTTTATATGGGTACCATGAGTCCTAAAAAAAAAAAAAAAATCTTCCACATGCTGTTTTATTACTACCATCAGCGTGGCACAACTCATATTGGATTCTCTTGTTATGAAACACACATCACTCGAAATAGTCCACAGAGAAGGAATTTGACCTTCATAACTTTTTTGATGCACATGTTGACGAACATGATACTATCAATGTTCCAAATGTTTATTTTATATTATTATAATTTTTACCCTTTTTATGTTACAAAATTCAAAGCGAACAACGGCTGCGAAATTTTAAACACATGTAACGTAAAGCTAAAATGCAGGTTTATTTAAAAAAATGCATTTAAGGTACTTTTGTAAATGCTATCGACTTAGTTCAATGGTTACTAAAATAAAAACACAAAAGTTTCTTACATTAAATGATATGAATCTCAAGAATATGTACGGGAGTTTTTTTTCTATATGAACAGGAGGTCATGTTTAACTCTAAATATTTTATGAATGTTAAGAGTTTCTGACAGAATTAAATTGGATACAGATTCCGTTATTGTTATTACAGTAATAATTGTTTATATCGTTGAATAACTATGAAAAATTATACAAATTGCCTATATAAAATACTATTCGCAGAAATATGCAAATGAAAGAAAATTGTCATTCTAACATTTTAAGTTTGCAAAATAATTAATTTAAAGTAAAAATGCATCACTAAAGAATAAAGTCGCTTTAATGAAAACGTTTCTTGTCACGTAGCGACAAACCAAATATAAAATTTGATTTATTCAGATGTTTTCGAACTAAAAATTATTAAGATTAGTTGACGTATTTAAATGCAGAATTATTAAATTATACTATAAATAAGAAGATATTTTTAAGATATTGCATTTGTGAATAAAATATATGTATTTTAAGTATAATAATAAAATTTATTAAGGTACATTATAAATATCAATGATAACGTAATATTTTAAGGAAATTTAATGCTCCTTATGTCAAAAAATGTCGACGGATATAATTATAAAATATATGTAAACATTAGATATTGGCTTGAAGCAAAAAAATCAAAATCTGCAGTTTTATTCTGGCGGACAAAACTGTCTAATGGCATTCAAACTTGCCGCAGAATAAGCTGTATTTTTAATAAAAGAATGTATAACTCCACAAGGTATTGTTTTTATAAACTAAATATATAATATATACATACACATATATATATATATATATATATATATATAAGTTCATTTTTTTTTATAATTATTATAATAGAAGAAATAAAATGAATAAATAGGGCAGTGAAGATTTTTTAAGGTGTATGAATTGAGGGGAGTATTACGTTTTTGTTGTGAATTCGTCCCCACATAAACTCTGTTAAATAGGAATTAATGTGTTGACATGATGTTCCGCGATATCTTCTATTCCTCTATTTAGCGGAACAACAAATCATTTCGATATTTTGGGTATGTGCTCTAGTATCTGTGTTCACAAAACTATACCGATGATTTACTTTGAAATACTCAAAGCCTACTGCTTTTAATTCTAGAGTTTTCCACGTATTTCACGCATTTCACGAAAAAAAAGATAAAACAATCTTCGATATACTGTTTTATTACTACCATCAGCGTAGTAGCACTCCGATTGGGACTCTTATTATGAAACGTTCATCAGTTTGAGATATAAATTTCCAACTGGGAGAAAAATGTCCGGGCCAGGATTCAAACCAGGGATCTCTTGGCTGACGCGGCCAATGCTACACTATCTGAGCTATCCCGGAAGAATCTTGTGGATCTAATTCACCAGCTAACCTTATTGATTATAGCGCCCAAATTAATCTAGTGTAATTACGTATCTAGCAATTTCTGAAATTTCATTACCTGCGATTTATTCTATTGAGCTGATTCAGAGATCAGACCAGATTCTATAATCAATAAGGTTAGCTGGGTGAATTAGACCAACCAGATTCGTCCAGGATAGCCAATATGAGAGAGTATTGGCTTCTTCAGCCAAGAGATTCCTATTCGAATAGTGATCTGGACATTTTTCGCCCAGTTGGAAATTTACATCTCAAATGATCTATTTACCAATTTGAATAATTGTGCTCAAATTAATATACTTATCAGTTTCTCGAAAAATTCCACCGAGGAACAATTTGACCTGCTTGACATTTTTGCCTTTTAAAAACGATTTAATAAAATTTCAGTTATCTTTTTAGGGCTTTCAATTTTTTTTTTTTTTTTTTTTTTTTTGGTAGAAGCTTAGACATGAAACTTCTCTCATATAATTGTTCCAGTCAACAACCATATTCTCGTATATATACAACAGTTTTTCTTCCTAATTTCATTGATGTCAATTTATCATATCACCCATATAAAATCCTCAATGCAGTAAAAAATATACTTTATCGCTCCTAGTTCTGTAAAATTAAGATCCCAGATATTCCCAGATTTTCTCAAAATGCCAAGTAAATCAGAGAAATAGAAATCATCAAAAAATCTTCCCTTGAAAAGAAATCTCAACTACGCAAAATAATTTAAAATGGAATACTCACATCACGTGCTATCGTTTTGTTTAAAATCATAAACATTGTCAGAAAAATTCGTCTTTATACACTAAAGTATTGTTAATTAAAAACTAATAATTTCTGTACTCTTAGAAAGCATGTTTTATCCAGGAATTCACGAAAGGCTGAAAAAAGGGAAGACATTTTGTTCATTCCTACCATGCATGATTATTGGATCTATTAATACTAATATATGAATTTATTTTAAAAACGAAAAAAAAAAACATAATTTCTATAAATTAAGATTTCTAAGTTAATTAAAAAAAAAAAATAAAACCAGTAACAAAGAAGAGAATTGGAACAATACGTAAAGTTTCGAAATTATAAATAAATTTACCTGATAATAAAACTTCTATAATTTGTCGGAATGTAAACCAAATAAAAACATGTTTTAGAAAAAACACAAGGACATATAGTTTCAAATTGTAAAAGAGTGGCACAAGAGAGCTGTGTGTCTGGTGGTTTGAACTAAAAAATCAGCAGAGATTGTCAGTTCGAGGGCTAGGTATTCGATGTATTTGTTGATTCTGGTATGGTTCTATTAACATGAATTTTGTCCGCAGCTGAATGTGTTAGTAACACACAAACACAAACATATATTGTATACGGTAACAAAATGCAAATTTAATTATTGGATATGCAAATATTTTTACATATTTTCAACTAGTTGAGAAGTAATAATGCCACACATTAATTTTGACTTACATTGCTGAATCCTATTCCTTACATTATAATAAATATGTAACACAGTGTAATTTCCGAAATTGTTATTACATAAAAAAGTATATATTTTTTTCAATAAAAAACAGAAGGGGATTTGTCAAATTTGTCTTAATTATATTTAACAAGCAATGGAATCTTGAAAGTGTTGAACTTGAATAAAAATAAAAAATAAATTTCTGAAAACAAAATATTAATGTAAGAAAATATATTTTAAAGTAAAACGATTTCTTTCTAAATGGTAAATATTTCTAGATACTAAACTATACTTACTGCTATATTCTACATACTAATGAATGCTAGAAACATTTCATATATTCTTAAATAATAGAAACATGTACATATTGAGGAAAATTTAGACTAGTTTTAAGGATTCAGTAAATTTTCTATGAGTACATTACTTTGCAATCCTGTAAGTGACATGTTTGTGAGATTTTGAAAGTTAAACAAGTTACGCCGTTGAAGCGGATAAAATTTCTATTTAGAAGAATTAGATAAAATGAACGATTTGAAAACAAGAGTAGAACTTTTAGGATTATTTCAAAAATTGCATTACTTAGTTAAATGTAATGTCAAGATCATACGTCTTGTAATAAATTGCTACATACTTTGTCAATTTATTTAATTTTTGGTAGGAAATATATTTCTAGCATATATATATTTTGTATTTTTTTCTTTCACGAAATATATTAATGGAATATTAAATTTAAAAATACACATAGGTTATCATATGTAGTTATGAATTTCAGTTTTTGTGTATTGGGATAAATTCTTCTTAGACGAATATTAAGTACATATTTTAATATAGCAAATAATGATGCTTCATTTGATTATTGAAATTTAAACTTGTATTTGTGTTACTAATACTTATTTATATTACTAATTTTTCTATTTTTGTTTTAGGAAAATCAGTCTAAAGCGAAAAATCAATACTCTAGTAATCTGCACTATATCTCGAAATTTCTTTACTTTCTTTTTTTCAAATTCAACTTCTATTTAATTTTCAGAATTTTATAGAGCACAGCTTATTCGTTTCATATACTCTAAAAAAGAATTTCGAAAGTGCGCCAATGAATTTATGCACTGGTAATAGCAGTTAAAGTTTTATAAATAAGCCAAATATTTTATTTACGTTTGTATGAATCCAAAACCATTATACATTTAAGAATCAAATTGCTGAGATTTTTGAAGATCATGTTAAACATGTACTGTATTTTTCTAATAGAGTTAAAAGTATTAAGTCTAGCAATAGCTCAACATGCAAAGTATTGTTTCGCTGATGCACGGTCATAAGCACTATTTCTGGCCTAGCTCATTTTCGCTCTGATGCGAAGAATTCTTTCAACTATAATCTCAACCTAGCAAATTTCCGTAGTTTATTTTCATATGTAATTTTATAATCTACAGTATATTAATTGTTTTACAACATTCTTTCTTAAAACATATGTAAGCATTTTATGTGTTTTATTTCAGAATGTAGAAATTTCAGAAAATGTGCAGATATTTTTTTCTATAGATCCTCCAACTGTAAATTAAAGAAAAAAAAAAGTTAAGTATCATAAAATGTCTATCGGGACATTAACAATTCAAAATTATTTACAATGCTGATTTGCGTTAATTGATATTGCATGTGAAGATTGTGGTATCCCTGTCATTATTATACAAATGTGATTTATATAGTAAATATTCCAAATTTTGTTCAGGTGCAATATTTGAAATAAATCAAGTTATGACATTTCTTGCTATATGGATTTTTGTATGGATTTTAAATAGCGAAATGCGGAACACGAAATGTTACCATAAACTAATATTGACCATAATCTCTGCCTCTCTGCATTATTATATAAATCACGTTTTTGCACATGGTGTGGCTGCTTCTCTGCACATATCAATTTCCAGCACCCCGTTACTCAAAAATCTAGTTTGTAGAAGTGAAATCTTTAAATTAATTATTTTTCTTAAAACAATACGTAATTCTATCTACATGTATTTTTTTCTGTCTCTCCTTTTCGCAACGAACTTAATTCAACACGTTCAAATACCGAGATTTATGATTTCATATTCTAGTATTCAAAATTCTATTCTCCCATAATTAATTTCCATTTCTTAACGGTCTTTGTTAAACGAAATTAAATAAAGTCACATAAATCTAGGTGCACCTGCCTTTTTTAACATTACAATTTCTGTTATCGTATGTTATCTGCGTTGTAAATAAGTCATTCTTATTGCAGCTAGAATTTGACAGTTAAGAAGAAATAACTAAAAAATAAAATTATTTTATGGGAATTCCGGTTTCAAATATATTTCATTTATCTTAGCACATATGGTTTTATCTGCATTTTACATACATTCGTTAAGATTTCACAATCACATTTAACCTAATTTGTTGATGTTAAAATAAACAAACCAGACTTGATATTGCTGTTACTCATGAAATAAAGTAGGGTTACTTTACATCCCGTGAGTGAGTTCTGAAGGGGGGCTGCCACATTATATTCTGCTAAACCTTCCGCCAATGCTTAGTCTGTTTTATTCTGGCGTCAAAAACTTTGTAACTTGGCTATAATGTACTACGCCAAGTCATGTGAATCACCTCGCGAAAAGTTCAGTTGGCTTTCACCCGCTGTGGCTGTAAGGTCCCAATAAAAAGGTCGCTGTTTTTTTTTCTTTTACGTTACGGAGCATTTCTCCTCATATCTCCATGTTTACATATATACAACTGGATTTAACTGTGTTGTACATTATGTTTTTTTTCTCGCTTCTATATAAATAAAAAAAATCTATGTTGGCATGTATTTACTGGAGTTCCCATTTATTTACGAACCCGGAACCACCGTTAATGCGAACCAATACGCTATTCACAGGAAATCGCCGTCACACATGGGTCTGTTTTTCGGATGATTTTCAAATGATTTAAAAACAGCATTATTCTATTAATATTAAAATCAGTACTTTCATATAACTATTGAGCTTTAAAATTTGATTGAAATATAATTTCATTTATTTAAAGTCTTTATTAGAAGTATTTAAAAATTGGTAAATCTACTTTAAAAACTGTGTCAGATCATATTTCTGATCAGCTGTTAAAATATTTTGTAACTATCGATTGCATCTATCGAACATGTAAGATTTTTTTTTCAGTTTTTTACTTTAGGATGCGTAGTTAACTATCATCTATGTAAGATATTAATATATATTTTATAGCCTAATATAATCTGAATTGTGTGCGTCAATAAATAGCGCGTCTTTATTTAGTTTAGTTAAATGAGGATAAGCGCATTTACTGTTTCGATACTTTGAATTTATAATAAAAATAAAATACAAAATATTGTTACGTCTCCATTATTTATTAATCGCTTCAACTGACATTTATTCTCCTTAGATAACAATCGAATTTTGTAATGGACATACGTGAAAGCATAATTCAATCTTGATTATTAAGTTTGAATCGTTTAAAAAAAGATGTGATTTTTTTCCTTTAGTGAGCTAACAAAAAAATGTACATAAGGCATTCTCACCTAATTTTCACTTTTTAGTCCCGGAATAATAATTCTATTTTTGTATAGATTCTTGGGTTTTCTTTATTTCTTATCTTGAAAAACATGACATTACATTATCGTATAACAATATTTACGAGATAAATAAGTTTTGGACGATGTTGGGGGCCAAATATACTACGAAATTCCTTACTGTTCCCTGTCCTGGAGCAGATTTTTAAGTTTGGAGCTGTTTGTATAAAATTGTTTCAATAAAAGCAATGGCAGCGATGCAATTTTTTTCCGAAACTGGGAGTATTTTTCTATATAAATATGTAGCAAAAAATTAAACTGCACACATTTTTACGGTTGTTATTATTTTTTTATTCTCTCCCTGGATTTTAGATTCCTTATCATGCATCTTGCTAAAATACAGAAAATCACATCAGATGCAGCCAAAGAATTTTTTTTCATATTTTTTCTCATGCAGAGGTATGCTATAGGAATGGATAAAATTCTTTGACGGTAAATTTACTGCAGAATTTAAATGAGCATTTTAAGATCAATTTCAAGCACCGTTTCTTTATTGATAGTATTAACATCCCCAAGGTTTTTCCCTGCACTTTCGAGGTAAATTAATTTTTTTTTTATTTAATCCAATGTAAATAACTGTGTCTAAAAATCAATGGGTATCACTCAGTCTTAACATGATTCGCCCATTGGTGGTAATGTTCCTTACCGTCACTTTTTTTATTCCTTACCGTAATTTTTCCCCTTATCGTCACTTTTTCACTTAGTGTCCCTTTCTTAACATCCATGTTATACCAACATTTTGTACTAAAAATACAACATTGGTTTTATTTCTAATTTTAATGTTCTGTGGGACTATGCAAATTCATTATAAATAAAATTTAGAATAAAAATAAATTAGACTGGTAAAAATGGTGAGGAAAAATTTAGGATGTGCTTAGGATGTAAACTTGCAAGTTTAACTTAAACCTCATTTAAATAAAAATAATCGTCGCTGCTGACCATTTTTTCTTTATTTTGAATATTTAAGGCATTCGTTTATAAGTTTGAAATGCTATTTTATGAAATTTATTTTCACCAGATTTTTATTCCTGAAAGTTAAAATTTTGTGAGAATGCCTCACATAGAACACTTTTATCTATACAGGTTAATTCTCTTGGTTTAAAACTGAAAGTATAATAAAATAATGCATTTACATGAATAAACAGGCATTTTCTGGACAATTTTAAAAACTTTAATATATATATTTAAATAACGTCCCACACATTAAAATAAATGACCACTTAACTCAAAGATAAATCAATCCTTAAATTCCCCATCCAAGATAAACATGCTTAAAATAATAAAATAAACATGCTAATGCATACTTAATGCGGGCTTGATGCATAAACATGCTTAATGCATGGTCATAAACATGCTTATTTAGTACACAAATATATGCATATTGTTTACAATTAAAAGAGGACAATTCATTTACGTCTGAATCGAAATCTGTAATATCGGTTTTGTCCCGTTGCTGATTCGGAACGCACCACACTAAAAATTTGTGTATAATTAAAATGATAATCCGATTTTCAAAATTCATGTGTGAAAAATGTCAGTAGGCGTACCACTCATCAGTACTTGCTGTTTTTTGCTATCTTCTAGTACGTTTCATATTTATCAATGAATCAATTAATATTTGCAATTGTTCACAATTCTGTTGAATACAAAAATTGAGGTATTTAGGTTTTGAGTTGTAAACTCTTGTTTCAAACGCTTTAAAAATGCCCATAAAGTAAATAATTTTTACATGTATATTTTCTATGACCTTCATAAGTATTTAATAAACAGAGTTTAAATAAAATAGGAAATAAAGTTTTCTTAAAAAAGACAAATACATTGTCCATTAGTAATATATATGTCATTTTCATTATGTAACTTGCGTTCTCTATTTTTTCTTATAATTGTAGTACTGGAAGTAGCATGGAAAATTCTCATTCATTTCCTACAAAATGTTCTTTCTTTATCTATATTATAAAGTAATTCAAACTAAAAATGTCTTTTTTGGCAAATTCGTATTACAAATTAAAATGAAGCGGAAGGGGGAATTGCATGTTTATCTAATAGTATTTTTTAAATAAGAAAACCAATTACAACAGAATATTTTTTATTCTAAGAAAATGTATACTTTGAAACTTCTACAGATAACTACATTAATTCATTAATAAAAATATTTTTTAAATATATTTCCTTACGATTTGCGTAATTAAAAAATAAGAAATAAATATGCAACGCATTTTTTGCATTTTTTAAGTATGCGATTCACTTATCTTTGATTCTACCTAATGCGACAGATGTGGATTACGTATTTAGTATTTGATGTTTTAGACTATTTTTTTTTTCATCGCTAAGTAAAAAAAAAAAAAAAAAAAAAATAGATGAGAAATAATGTCACATTTTTATCTTATCCCAAATTCTTGAAGTTAAAAAGCTTTTATGAGACATACTTTTTAATGATAATTTCATGCTTGTTTTTTTCATTTTTTCCCTCTAATTGCGATCGTAATTAAAGACATTCGATAGAGTAGAAGGCTTTTTTTATTCTCAAATTAAAGCATGCTCAACTAAAGAAAATTAATTAAAATAAATGAAGTTCTTATAAAAAAGTAAGAAAACTTTCCTAACTTGCGAACATTTTTGAGATTTTTATGTAAAACTAATAAAGGTGTGAAAAAAATAAAGAAAAAATCTGAGAGACGATAAAAAGTTTATTGTAAGAATTAAACCACTTTAGAGTAAATAGAATTAGCCAAAGATGGAACTGAGAATGCATCTTATAGATTTTTCTTTGTGATAAATTTCTAAAATAATTTTAAATTTTTCTGTGTAGAAATATTAAAGATTGATCGGTGAAAATGTTTTATTATTTGTTACGTTTTTGCCTAATTGTGCTGAGTTAATATCTAAGTTCATAAGTTTTACATGACAGCATTTTTTTAGCACATTGTAAAAAAAGAAAAATATGTGCTATATAATTAGCGAATATGTAATGTAACCATGAACGAAAATATAAAATAAAACTACTCGGAATCGTTTCCGAAAATCTGTTGAAGCAAAAGAAATATTGCATTTTTAAAAGAATATCTAATTTCGAAATTATATTGGTTTTGAGGATTCTTAAAGTAATCATTTTTCTTAAATCGGAATATCGGTTTTTATTTGCCATTAACTTTTAACATTCCTACCCTGTTTAAAAAATTTTACGTTTTACGTGAATGGGACGATTAGACCCGGTTTAGTATATCTTTATTCTATCTGAAAACAAGAATTTTTATCTAGCTTTATTTCATATATTACGAGGGTGAGTCGGAAAATAAGTTTCTCCTGGCAACTGTGGGCAGAGGTGTGTATGAAAAACTAAAAATGTAATGAAACATTAAAGATAAGACGTAACTTTATTTTTCTACATAAGTGCCACGTGAGCTGAGACATTTGTCATACCCCTTTATGAGCTTCAAAAAGCGCTCCTTGAAAAAATCAGGGCTCTGCATTATTCTGCTCCCAGTAGATATGGAGAGAAAGTGCGTTGTGAATTCGTGGTCAAAGGAGGAATTGAGAGCGGTTGTCTGCTATTGGGGTAGAAATAGTAAAAAACACAATTTGTGCGTATGAAAAAAAAAATGTGTTTCCTTCAAAAAAAAAAAAAAAATCATATTTAGTTGGAGCTATGGTTTTCCCGAATGACCACCAATATTTAACACATTTGATTCATTGAGCCAACGAGGCTATTAATGAGGAGCTTGGGTATTCTGTTCCACTCCTCCAGAAAAGCTCTTTCCAGTTCTTGGAGAGTTTGTGGGGGTGGTAGGTAGCCTACAACTCGTATAGTTTTAGTATGAGCTAAATGATTTAAATTGGAATAAGTCCTACAACAACGTTCCAAGTTATTAGTATTTGTATAAACAAAGTTTGTACAATTATATACTATTGAATTAAGACAATAAGGATAAATAAAGTTACGTGATTTGATATAAATGGATTCATAAAGTAATATATCATTGAGGATTTTGTGCATACTTAATATCTTAATTGTATTAATTTGAAAATCGTGATGTTCAAAATGTAAATGCGCAACATTTCTGGAATTATTTTTTAGATTTCTTTGTCTATTTTGATTTATACGAATGTTTAGAGAATTATATGTTTGACTTATCTGTTTCATCCTGTCATTTTGCCATCTGTTTCATCCTATCAGGCCGAAGTTGCAGTTAATTGAATATATGTTATTATAAGCTTTACATAAAGTTACATTACATTTAGAACTAGAATTTTTTGGTCAATTTGATGTGCACCTGCCTGTGGGGAATAAGTTTTCCTATCGGAAATTAGGTTAGCAATTTACCTTTTGATTCAAAATTACAGTAATTACACTTTAATCAGAACCAGGATTTCCTTTTCAAAGCACTTAATAATATTTTCAACAAAATTAGTTTATTGTGTGCAAAATATGATAAAATCACAAAATTTGCTAAATGTGCAGAGTAATGTTCAAGTAATGCGAACTGCAGTTTTCGATCCATCGTATGTTACTTCAACAAAAACATTCCGAATAGTAGATCTTATAACTTACGCTATCACAAGAACTCCTGATATTTTCTTAATTATAGTGGTGGAAGTTAAATCCACCCCCATCGAATGGGTGCTAAATTAGATGTTCCGCTTTTCGGAATACTATTGACATTTGTTACGAAACACCGAATGAAATATTTTGTACCACTACAACATCCCGTAATTACATCACATATTGTAAACCGCAAGTTAATGTTGTTGCAAATATAATTTATTTATCATCATTATTGTCAAAGACAAGAAGAGAAATCGGAATTGAGATTCAAGCGAAGCTGAATAAATTTTGACTGAATGTGTAGATTGCAAAAAATGTTTAATAAACAAAGATTGTTTCTGGTACCGTACACGACCACCTCTTAATGTTTTTCAACGTTCTTCTGAAACAACCTATGCTTACGTGTATAGATTTGTGTATACTTTAGTTTGCATTTTTACCTTATTTTAATAATAACAAAAATAAATCGTTATCAAACAAAAGACAGTAAAGAATTTCGTTTAATCCTAATTTAATTGCTATTCTTATACTAAAAATTTTTAATCCATTTAATAAGAACTTACAAGTAAGCGAACGATTCTTAAGGGTAACGGCTCCTTAAAGCTTGTCTAAGCGCCTTAAGTTTTTAGCTCTGGTTTTAGATGATAATCAGTCAAAATTACATTTATAGAATAAAATTCTTTTAAGAAAAAAAAGCAACTGAAAATATTATCAATCGCAAAATCAAATTATAAAAGATTCCTTTTAAGATATAAGTTTTGAAATTCCTGTAAAATCTCTTTAAATCTTTTTGTGATTGTAACTTTAATTCTGTTCTAAATTTGTTACGATTTATTCGATTAAAAAAATAGATATTGTAATATTTTTACTTTTAAGATTATATATTTGAGATATTTAAATCGGATTAAAGAAAAAGTAATGAAACCTTTTCATTTTCACTTTTTTAAACAGTATTTTTAATAAATTTATTCTCTAAAAAATTTAATTCACATGATTATATCCTTTTTATAAAAACTATAGTGAAATGATATATAATTTTTAAACAAATGGAGTCGGTTAATGCATTTAGTAATAGAATTTATCAATTCGTGCTATGAAAGATCATCTATATAAAAATATTAAACGTAACTTTGCAAAATCTATTAGTAACATCAAAACTTTATAACGAAATTAACATTCACATACAAAAGAAAAGTAAAAATACAAAATTTCCACCAATTTAATAAATTAGTTACCAAAATATAGGTTATTGAAAACTATACTAATTATATTAGAGACAAACATGGTTTTTAGGCATAACTTGAACAATTACATATTTCATTACTTTTGTTCACATTTTATAAAACATTAACATAAATCGTATGCAGATTTTCATTTTTTTTATATATATAAAGTTGATAGGGCAAATAAGTTGAAACTGGTGTGAATCAATTAGTATTAAAAGAATTTCTTAAAACACCTTCAAAAACTTTTACATGCGCAAGGCCTTTCGAAAGATTTTGAGTCTTTCTTCGTCAGGCGAAAAGAAGACGTGCTTCCACTATGAAAGCAGCAGCAAAACTGAAATGAGGGATAAGAGAAGGGAAAACAATCTGAAGAAACGGCCAATAGGAAATTAGAAATCAACAGCCAATAGGAAAGTAGAAGACAACTGCCAATCAAAGAAGAGTATAATCAAAACAGAAGAACACAAAGTAGAAGGGGGAAAAAAGTAAAATAGAGAGAAAAAAACAAAAATTAAAAAATTAAATTAAAAATAAATTATAATATAAAGAAAACACACATACATATAAAAATATGTGAACCAATGAAAAAATAAATTAATAAATAAATAAAATATAAAAACAGATTAATATTAATTAATACTAAAAATAAATTATACGATAGTACTGAAAAGGTTTTTCCAAGCTGCAGAGAGCATTGTGGAATCAGATTTACCCTTAACAATAACTTCACGATTAAGATAAATAGCTAAATTTTTAAGAAAGTCCAATTCAGAGATACTATTGGCATTAAAGATAATTTTAGCATTTTGAAAATTTTCCCTTTAAAACAAGATATGTGGAGGTCGTACAGATTCACATTTATTATTTATGGTAATAAAATATGAACGTGCAGTCGCATTACTAATTCATTGTGATTATCCTTTCTATGTGTATGATTTTAAAAAGTAAAACCTTTATGTTATATATTTATTAAAATGCAGTATCATTCGTAAAAATTAGCATTTTTTTTTTTTTTTTTTTTTCATTTTCCAAAAAAAAAAAAAAAAAAAAGTACTTTTCGTTTGCATAGACGAGACAATGATTTTTTTAACCACTTTATAGATCAATTATAAGATAAAGTGCATAATATTTGCATTGTGTGCATATTATATCAGTGTCGTCAATATTGAAACATTTTGTATAAAGTATTGATGTAAAAAAATATTTACACTTAAAGAAAGAATTTTTCTTTATTATGGATGTGAAACAAAACCACTTACTCAATTTTAATACACCTCCATTAAATTGTTATGATTCTTATAAAACATTCCCCTGCAGGCAAAAAATAAAATCTCTAGTTCTGAATTTAAATTTATACCTGATTTATAAGATGCAAGTCTATAGATCTATCTATATTATAAAGGACAAACATATCTGTGCGTAACGCATACGTCATTTTGCGAATGGCAGCACTTTGAAATTTGAAATGAAATTTTGGTTTTGTAATTTTCTCTACTGCAAATTTTTATACTTCTAAACATCGCACAGTTTAAATTTTTACACCGCCGTATAACGAAAAAAATTCTCTTTCAAATGCAATTGTTTGAAAGCTGTATCTCATTTTAATTTTAAGATATTAATTTTTTTGTAGTTTTTATTACTATTTTTGTAATCGTGGCAGCTGAAGTACTCCATTTCTGTTGAAACTAAAGGGGAAAAAATGAAAATGGTAGATTGCTGTTTTTTTTTTGTTTGTTTGTTGCCATTTTCTCACAAAAACCGGAAAAAATTTAAATTGAAATGCGTGCTATGTCAAGAATATCGTCTGTTATAAAACCCAGTGAGTTTTGGCTTTATTTCGTTGTTATTTATCAATTAAATGATTTTGCCGTTCCGGCTCCAGTGGGAAATATTAATAAACAATTTGCACATAAAAAAAAGTTCAGAATTTCTCTCCCGCTAATTTTCTACAAAGAAATTAAAGCCTCATCAATAAATAAATAAAAGAATAATGTATAAAAAAGCACGAATTTAACATATATGTAGTCGAACAATTTAAATTTTTAGAGCCGAATTGGGAAAAAATATGTGCTTTTAAATGTAATTTGTATGAAATAGTGTTGCTAGGCAACTGTTAAAGTAAAAGAGAAAAAATAATCTATATATTGAAAACACAAGATAGCTTTTATAGACATCTTCCTTGAACTTTCTACTGTACCAATTTTGCTAATAATTCTTTTTTTAAATGAAAGCTGTTCATTTGTAGATGTCCTCGCACTAGCTATTTTTCTAAATATTTTCACTTTTATATTTTTAATTTAATTTGAAAAGATTTTTTGAAATTTTATCAAAATGGTAGCAATCGTATTAGTTCCACTGTTGCAGAAAAAAAGGAATATTGGGGTTTATTTATCCTTATTGATACCATTTACTCATTACAATTAAAAATAACTTTATTTTAAGTCTGAACAGAAAATGACGTCACTATTTAAAAAACATTTTCGCTCATAAAGCTAATGTTACAATATATTTTCATTCGGCTGATACCGAATTTGAGATACTTGGCATAATGCTTCAGTAAGTGGCATATTTAAAAGAAAACAATCCTTTTCTTTGATAAAACTATATATTTTTACACGAATACATCTAAAAGACATCAGTTTCTGGAATTTGTACTTCGCGGTACTGAAATTAGACCCTCAAGCCAAAAGAATACATTTTCACATGCAAAGTTTTAGCTGACAAACGGAACTTCACGTTTGAAAATCTATCTAAAGGAAATATATGTCCGTGCGTACGGCTGGCGTAATTTTGAGAATGGCAATGCTTGACGATTAAATGTCGGATTTGCAATCTTTGCTACTGCAATTTTTTTAATTTCTAAACATCGCGCATCTTCAATTTTTACACCCGTTATATAGGGGGGAAAATCTACTTTCAAATGCAATTTTCTTGAAAACTTTATCGTAATTGATTTATTTATTATGTCTTTTCAAATAATTTTCAAGAATAATGTTTTTTAATCTATATCCACTGCGTACAGGCTCCATTACGGAATAAGCCATTTGCACTTAAAATAATATAAATAATTCAGCATTTGTCCCTGACTAATTTTTATAGCGAAATTAAAACTTCATCAATAAATATTAAAAAGTGACTGTCCATTTGTATTTCACAGCTGTTCCTCCTAGAATATGGAATGTTGGGTGATCAAATTAACGCCAGTTATCCGCATGGGTCCGAGGATGTTAAACGTGGTCGTAGAATTTAAAAATTTGTTTAGTTTTCGAGATATAAATTTTTACGTTATTTTTGATGACATTTCTGTAATGATGGAAACTAAAATTGCTCCATTTTTGTGGATAAAAGAGAGAAAAGGGAAAGTGACAAGGATTATAAGGTATCATTGGTTGAAATCATTTTTAAATTGAAATTAACGTATATTTGAATAAATAGTAAAAAAATGATTGTAGTTTTCAAGAAAATTTCACGAAATACGAACTCACACATATTCAAGCTTCAGGAATCCGTTTATTTTAGAAATACAAATTCGACTCTCGACTAGAACATTGAGATAAATTCTGTTGACGTGAAAAGAAAAAAAAAACATCGTACGTTATTTTCATTTAATTCAAAGTCGTAAAGTAGATTTTCAACCATTGCCTTAAGATGGCTAATAAAACATTTCAGAAGCGGACTTTAAAAATGCGAAAAAGCGAGAAGAAAAAAGAGAAATGTTTTAGTGAGAAAAAAAAAAAAGAAAAGTTTTAGCGAGAAAAAAAAATAATTTTTTAAATATTTATTTTAATTCATAAATATAAAATTCTTCTGAATAAATTCGTCCAAACAAATTCATTTTTGTATAAGTTGACACAAATGACATCATTTCTACGAACTCCGAAATTCGAAGCAAAATCTTGGAAGACCGAAAAGCTCTAGGCAAATAAAGTTATAGAATATGTGCATTTTTATTGGGAAAGTTTTGACTTAAATTGTAAATATAACTTATTATTTGAAATATTGTATTTAATAAAATTAATATTGCAATAGCTTTCTAAATCTATAATAAAGTTAAGATTTCATTTTTCGCAAAAAGATCGATTGTCTCATGCAATTCAAAAGCAACACAACGGGTTGCTACGCAACTAGTAGTTTTAATTTCCTAATAGTTTTTTCTTCCCCTCGATATTATTTTATCTAATATACAATTTATTTTTATTTTTCTACCTTAATGAGAATTGGTTGTGAAAAAGCTGTTTCGTAATATCACAGTATGAGATTAAAAAAAATGCAAATACAGTTAGTATTTTTTTTTTTTTTTTTTTTTTTTTTTTTTTTTTACAAAATATCTTAAACAATTATTTCTAAATGAACCAATGAAATTCTGTTCATTTTACGCACGTTGAATATGTTTTTCATTTCGTACAAATGAATAAATTCCACACATAAAATAACATTTTAATAAAACAAGAAAATATCCAAGCCATCCTTGCCATCTATAAGAAATTCCGAATCGGAATTCCCGTTGCTCTACTTAATATGGCAATATTTATTATAAGTGGCCTTTTCAGTCGTCTACAACATATGGCTTAATAGTCAAAAAAATTTTTCAAAGACGATTTGCGAGTTGTTGACAACATATTAAAACTTTTTTTAAATAAATAAATTCTCGGCTGTAAATAAATGTTCAACACACGTGCAAAGTATATGTTGCTGATTTTTCTGATAGGTGTAGCTGTATTTACACAACATAGTTTCAATTCTATCAATGTGACTCATTTTGCTCCTTTTATTTTGACTATTTTCCTGATAAGTGGCATTGCCAGTCGTCGACAACAAAAATATTAATAAACAGATTAATAAAAGATCTACAAAAAGATAGAAATGCATATGTAAAATCAATTTCAGTTTTTCCCCTGGTTTTGATAATAGTGCTATAGCCTACCAACAGTATCTCCTCCGGGTGGTCCAAATTCGACCCCTTGTGTGGGAGAGGAGACGTTGTGTGCGGCCCAGATCGTTATACATGAATGCGAGGGGGCTAGATGGGGGCGAACCACAGCCTGCTAGAGTGGCTCGCGGTCGACAGGTCTTGAATACGGAGGTCACATGTAACGGACGTTGTGCATAGGTCGTAGGCCATCGGGTTGATGCGTACGACGACCCCCGGCACCCGGGTTCTCTGGGCAAGACGGATACCGACAGGCCATAAGTCGATCCCTGTGCCGGTCTAGGGGCCGGACGGTGTCGCTGGGCAAAGACTAGCTAATGTGGTAGAACCCTATCCACCAATTGACTAGACGGAGCCTGAAAGGAAAGAGTGAACCTTGTAGAACTGTCCTTGGTGCTCACTGGTGACGACGGGGCTCACGGATCGTCATGCATTGTCTGCCGGAGCAATCGAAGGGTTGGGGTTTTGACAGCGCTTGATGCACATTTTGCATCAAGTAGCTTATCCCGCCAAGGTTCCAGTAGCTGAAGTAATTCTGAACCGACCCCAAGGTGGGTAGTGTTTGGTGGTTCCCTCGTCGACCAGGGAGCTGTCGCAGTGGGAGACCACTATGGCTCTGGTTGCCCGATATCGTACAGAATCCCCTGGGAGAGGATCGGCCGGCAAGTCCTCCACTGAGCTCCATCCCCGAAGGGATCCGTGCCGGAGGCTCGCAGGCAAACGCAGCGAAGCTTCGAATCTTGTAAGAACTCTCCGACCGACTCAGATTCTGCGTACCTATGTGCTACTGGAGGTTGCCGCGCCCAGTGGTGAGGACCTAGCGGTGCCTCAAATTAACATTCGAACGCTTTAACAGGGAGTGCTCACCACTGCACGGGCTGCACGGGGTCAGGAGCACTTGTGCTTGGGTACCCTCGGCGACCGTGCGCTAAGGTAGCGGGAGCCGGGATTTTGCCAGCCTCCCGCGGCTTTCCCATTTTTGGGCGGAGTCGTGTTTTCGGGGCTCGGCGGGACTCCGAACTCTCCAACCCCTAGCGAGGCGGTGTCTATCCCGTCTAGGAGGAACTTCCGTGCCCTCCTGGGGTCGCTAACGGCACCTAGCCTGGTCTCTAGTGGGGCCTTGCGTGAAACATGAGGAGAGCTCCGCGAGTTGAACAGACCGACTGTCGAAAAAGCCCTAGGAGGACGATGTCTTTGTCGTCAGAGGAGGGGTTTCCTTGTCTCCTCGATGTCCGCGAAAGGCGGCTACTTTGATCCTTGAGCGAGGTGTTGTCTGTGGCGCCAGGAGGGGTCTCCACGTCTCTCCGTAATCTCTAGCTAGGGACGTATTCCCTCTCCTATCGGTTGACTCACAAAATTAGATTAAAATTATAACCTTTTCTCAAATATGAAAAAAAAATATCTGTTATGATTAAAATTTGAGTTGCCATCATGAGAGAAAAGTATTTAAAATTAGAAAAAAAATAATATATCGAAAACTGAGTCGAATTTAAAAATTCTAATACCAGTTTTCAATTCTCGGATCAATATGGATTTTTGTTGTTAATTTCATCGCAAAGTATTCCATATTTTAGGAGAAACCGCCGTGAAACATAATCAGTTGTTTAGTTAGTCGTTTCATAAATTCGTTTCAATCCAGTCGCTTTATAAATTCTTATCAATCCAGTCGTTTCATAAATTCGTTTCATTAAGATTTTATATATATATAGGGTAGATAAACAATTAATAAAGAAAGTATATTCCTCTAAAATAATTAACGAATTTAGTATGTATTTATTAGAAAAAAAATTGCTGACTTTTTTTTTATAAATGAAAATAATTTTAATGATGAATATATGAAATGAAAATAATCTAATAATTTTAATCAATATTATTTTTTAATTATTTTTGCTCTGATCTTATTCACATAACCTAAGCAATTTTATGAAAAATAAATGTGGAATTATGCTGGTTATAAAATGTTTTCATAATATTTATGTCCTTAGGCTGCATTTAATTTAAAAAAAAGAACAGTTAAATCCTAAACAAGATTTATAAATCATCTTATGTTACAACAAATGTAATCAAATAAAGCAATATTTATCAATAATATATCAAATAATTTTTCTGTTTTATATGCATAAAATAGCATGTTAGTGCATAATTTCTACAATTTCATGGAATATTCTCTATCCATAAGATAAATTCTACTTTTTTGGCGAAACAATATTTTAAAATGTATATTTGTTCATAAATTAAGAAAATATATACAAAGAAATAGCCATTAATGTAATATAAGTTAATTAGAATTAATTTGAACATAAAATAGATGAATAATTTATTTTTCGTTAATTCAATATTATGTGCTAATTAAAAATATTCAATTTATAAAAAGCATTTTTTTCTAATGTAGTTCGCATAAAAAACTTTTCGCATAAAATATTTTCTATGCTTGAAATATGCTCAAAATTAAAAGTGCTTCTCCAACATATAAATAATATCAAACTTAGAATCATTAAAAGTTTAAATGTTATTTCGTGTTTTGTAAGTAAGATCATCAACAACAACAACAAAAAAAAATACATTTCTTACTGAATTTAGGAATCTTAATTAGGTGAGATTACGTTCCGATACGTTTGAATATTGCTATTTGCTTAAAGTTTCGTTTGTATTAATTTCTCTAATGAACTTAATCATTTGATTAAATCTGTTTAAAATTATGCATATGTGGATATAAATGAAAAAAAAAATTGAGATTAAATAAGATGAAAGTTGTATACGAAAATAGTCTTATTTAAAATCCAGAAACAAAAAACCCTACTTAATAACACCAAATTCTCCAATACGTACTACTGTATTTTAGAAAAGTCATTGCGTGGTATAATCTTGCATTAAATATTGCAATATGTAAAGTGTGCCAAAAAATGGAACACGTTATTAATATTAATTATCAAACGGTGAAAAAAAAATAGCAATTCGACTAAAAAGTTTTTCATTCACTCGATTTATGTATAATAAAATAAGCTAAAGGGGGTAGTCTTCATACTGTATTTGTTCTAATATCTGAACTTTTCATTGGGAAAACATTGTTGTAACAGAATATTTTTTTTTTTGGTAAATTTTACGTCACGATACCAAACGAAATACCATTATTTTAGGAAGATTTAACGTTTCGAACTGATAATGTTAAATTCCAAAATCAACGTTTCAATCAATTGTAAAATCTAAAATGTTTAAAAAAATCGACTTCCAAATATTCGTGTTACAAATCACAGATTGTGTGTTATTCTTTAAAAACAACGCATTACAATTAGATGTAGTGTTTTCTAATGTTCTTATATAACGCATATATAACGGAGATTTTCTTATATGTTACGGACGGTTTAGCATTTAGACGAAAATCATTTCTATTTATAAAGCAAACTCTTATCATATACAAATATATGATAATGAGTAAAAGAATCAAGAACTAAAAAAAAACATGCATCCATTTAGAAACACTTTCCAACCCTAACTATATTATAAAATTATACTTTTACTTTTTTTACTTTTTTTTTTTACTTTTTTTTATTTTACTTTTTCTTTTCTAGAATGAAATGTTATATCTTAATAAGAAAATTAAGAAACTTACAGATTTGTAGGAATCGTTTTTTGGAATTTGCTATCCATAACTTATAATGCATGCGAGCACTTTCTGTAGCCCTGCATTAGCTATAGTCTAACAATTTGTTAAGTCCAAAAATACTAACAGCAGCGGAAAAATACACTGTGTGCGTCACAGTAAAGGAACCATAAATGCTATACACTACATTATCTATAAAAAAAAAAAAAAAAACATGCTGTAAACAACTTCGCTGGTTTCATAACGTTTGAAGAACCATAACATACTCAAAATGTACAGCAGCAATTTACAATCAAAAATCATTATTTAATAGAATCTTGTTCTACGGGATTTTGCATGAATTAAAAACGGCACATTTCCTATTCTCCTGAAAAAGCATATTGTTGTGAATCTCAGTGATGCAAATCAATTTAAGGGGTCTCAGGAGTCTTACTTTTTACCTGGGGGTGTAATTTAGCAACATGTCACATTTAATTTTTTTTCTCAGTCTCTATAAAACATAAATGCATAAAATTTTTAATATAGACAACCTAATATCGCTTCTATTTAAAATATTTTTTTTAATATTCTATATTCAACTTTTATTATTATTCTTTTATGTTTAATTTTGATAAACAATTTAAAATTGTTTTTTAACTTGCATGAATTGCGCACAACATTTTTCACAAACTAACAAAGCAATTTGCATGAAACTTGCTAATTATCTTCATTTTAAGGTAAAGATTGCATTGATTATTTAAAAGTGGCAATTTTTCAATAAAAAGAATGTTTTTTTTCAGAATTTTAGAATTTAAATTTAAATTTCAAATAAAATAAATAAATTGCTTAAAAATGAAGCATACCTTCAAGATACATTAGTTTTACATCTTTATCAATATTTTGAGGGTTCTTTAATCAATAGTTTTACTACAGTCTTGCGCACAGAGCATGCAAGCCAAAAAACAATTTTAATTTGTTTATCAAAATTAAACATTAAAAAAATAATAAAATTTCAATATAGAATATTTAAAAAATATATTTTAAATAGAAGAGATATTAAGTTGTCTATAAAAAAATTATGCATTTATGTTTTATAGAGACTTAGAAAAAATTAAATGTGACATGTTTCTAAATTGTACTGCCAGGTAAAAAGTAAGACTCCTGAGACCCCTTAATTATATTTGAAATATCGTTACATCAATAAAATGCACAGCAAAGTATTATTTCCCATATATCATTATGTAACGGCATTCTTTTGAGTGTACCTGTAAACGAACAATAAATGATATATACTTCATTTTCAATGGAAAAGTTTCTATAATAAACCTCAATAATCTACAAACTTTTCATGGCAAAATGAGCATATTTACTAAAGTTCGAGAACGGTAAAGCAAACAGACAAAGCGAATTCGTTAACACTTTTCACCTATGTTGTAATGTGTTAAATTCGGTACCGTTTCCAATTTCACAATGTTACATTTCCTTTTTTACTAATGTGCAAAAACTATAACCATAGTTTTTATAAGTTTAATAGTTCGGTAAACTCTAATTGCAACGAAATAAAAACCAATAAGAATCAGAATAATAATATATATTTCTTTCCACAGTTCCTTGCACTTCTAAGAAGTATAAAAAAATACTTTGATTACAATATTAGAATTAAAAATTTTCGAGATATACTTATCTATATCAGGAGTCTTACTTTTTACCTGGCAGTACAATTTAGAAACATGTCACATTTAATTTTTTCTAAGTCTCTATAAAATATCGATGAAACTTTGAATATAATTTATGTAGACGATGGGGAAATGAAATCTGCAATAAAAAATATAATTCAAATTTCGACCACATACTTTGATTACATTTTTATAATTAAAAATTTTCGAGATATACTTATCTATTGTAGATGTCGATGAAACTTTGAATATAATTTATGTAGGCGATGGGGAAATGAAATCTGCAATAAAAAATATAATTTAAATTTCGACCACATACTTTGATTACATTTTTAGAATTAAAAATTTTCGAGATATACTTATCTATTGAAGATATCGATGAAACTTTGAATATAATTTATGTAGACGATGGGGAAACGAAATCTGCAATAAAAAATATAATTCAAATTTCTACCACATACTTTGATTACATTTTTAGAATTAAAAATTTTCGAGATATACTTATCTATTGTAGATATCGATGAAACTTTGAATATAATTTATGTAGACGATGGGGAAACGAAATCTGCAATAAAAAATATAATTCAAATTTCTACCACATACTTTGATTACATTTTTAGAATTAAAAATTTTCGAGATATACGTATCTATTGTAGATATCGATGAAACTTTGAATATAATTTATGTAGACGATGGGGAAATGAAATCTGCAATAAAAAATATAATTCAAATTTCGACCACATACTTTGATTACATTTTTAGAATTAAAAATTTTCGAGATATACTTATCTATTGTAGATATCGATGAAACTTTGAATATAATTTATGTAGACGATGGGGAAATGAAATCTGCAATAAAAAATATAATTCAAATTTTGACCACGAGGTGTGAAGGAAAAGTCAAGATCAAAAATCTCAAACTGAAAACACAAAACATTTTTTTAAAATTTACAGCTTATGTTCAATGTGTGCATTCCATTTGCATGAAGCACATGTTCAAAGCGCATTATAGCGTGTTCAACAGTAGTGCGAATGGTTTCCCGATCAATTGCAGCAACATGACGAGTTATGCTTGCTTTCAAATCAGGCAGAATCCGTATGGTTCCACCATGCACACAATCTTTCAGGAATCCCCACAACCAGAAGACACAGTGATTCAAGTACGGAGAACGAGGAGGCCAGGTTTACGGAAAACTTCTCGAAATTACCCCATTATCTCCAAAGTGGGCACGAAGCAGTGGCGTCATTGCTCGGGCTATGTGAGGTGGTGCACCATCTAGCATGGATATGGTAGTCTCAAAATACTATCGCTCTTGTAAGGATTGAATGACCTGCTGCTGAAGGAGGTCGCTGTAACGGGTACCCGTATTGGAACACCTTTTAGAACCCTGAGAAGGGTTCTCCTAAAAAAAGGATCAAGAATGAAGTCAGCTGTAAAGCCACACCACACAGTAATGTAATCAGGGTGCAAAGACTGTTCATGCACAATATAAGGACTTGCTGTACCCATACGTGACAGTTCTGAGTATTGACTGCTCCATCTATGATAAAAATGAGCCTCGTCTGACAACAAAATGTTCCAAGGCCATGCATTGTAAACGGTTATTCTGGCCAAAACCATCCTCCCAAATTGAGTTCGTGTGCCCTGATTTGCACGGTTCAGCGCTTTCGCAACGTGAATCTTGTATGGATACCACTTTATAATGGATAGAAGAACCTTCGGTACTGTAGGCCGAGTGAGAGACAAATCCCGTGACAGTGCTCGAGCACTTGTCGAAGAATATCAGGCACCGGACGCTGTTTCAACCACACCAAGAACGACTTCTTCGACAGTTTCATTTGAAATCCGTTTCCGCCCTTTTCCTTGCAGCAAACCCAGATCCCTAGTCTCATCGAATTTAGTCATCATCTTTTTCAAAACCTGCCTCGACATTTGTCCTTTTCGTAAGCCTTTCAACCAGTGCTATTCTCTTAGTGAAAATGACAAATTACTGCGGTTCTGATAAACCAAATTCACCCGGAACGCTCGTTCCTTGTTCTCTAACGGCAGAATGAATTTACGGCAGCGACTACTGGCTTTTTAAACCGCTCCAAATTTGCATAAGGTCCTTTCTCGTAGATGCAAACCGCCATCTATCGGTCGAAATTTGAACATTTTTTTTTTTTTTTTTTTTTTTATCGCAGATTTCATTTTTCCATGGTCCATATAACTTATATTCCAAGTTTAATCGATATCTGTCACACAGAGCGGACTCGATGTACGTCTAAATAGGGTATCTTTAATGATAATCACCCTGTATTTCATTTTTTAACTTTCTTATGTACTCATTACAGATTTCCATTCATATAATTGATGAAGATTCGACAGAAAGCTTCCGTCTCTAGATTTTTAAAAATTTCAACATAATATTTATCCTGAAGACGACTGCAGAAGCAGTTCGAAGAGTCGATAATATGCTTTATCATTAATTTTGTTTGTACAAGTTCATATAAAAGTTCTTGTATTTGCATACCATTTAGCAAGTTTATGTGTTTTATTGTATAAATCTTATCTATTATATTTTATGATATTTGTCCTTCATAAGACCATACATTAAATTTCCATTCGTCTACGATGAAAACACACCGAGTAATAATACTTTGAACTTAGTGAAATTCCGAAGATTTCCGACACTAGAACTCCTTTTTTAAGGTGACACAGGACCTTTAAATTTTCAAAAAAATCAGTTTTCAGTTTTTGATTAATTCTGAATGTTTAACAGTATGCAAAAAACCGCATTCAAAAATCTGCATTATTTCTTGAGTTATAATCATTTCTAGACGGTGAGTGTAATGGAAGGTCCGTAGATATTGAAATTTTAAAAAGCGTTTTCTCAAATTAGCAAATTTGGAGTTTGCGAGCACGGTTACTTTTAAACTATGCAAGCTACAGCTTTAAAAAAATTAACCAAATATGCGTTTCTTTATAGTCTACAGGCCAAAACCAAAAAAAAAAAAAAAATCGCATATTTTGGTTATTTCTTTGCATTTGAAAAACATGTAAAAAATTTTGAGATTTTTGAACTTTTTTTTATTTTGTGCTAAAATTAAATTTTAAACAAAACATTTTGCGTACATTTTGGTTTTAAGTTAGGAGTAGGTATGTTATGATTCTATTTTGTTCAAAAATTGTTTTCTCTATGCATAATTTAGAGTTTTATCATGCGCGCAGCATTTAATCACGCATTAGTGAGATGAAATTTTAAATTTAAAATTTAAGTATTAATTTTGTACATACAACATTTATTTTTCTGGATAATGTAGTTAAGAATATATATGTTATGCAGGAAGGGGAAGAAAGGATCTTAATTGCATATTGTTGTGTTGTTACTTTGAAGAAGGCAATGTTTCTGATTGTTTCAACAAACTCAAAGGTCCTGTGCTCCCTTAACTTTAAATTTTATTTTCTCTTTCACACTAAACGTATATGCACATTATACATATTTAAATAAACAGATTTTGCGTTTTCGCGAATTGTGATAGTTTCTGAGATCAAATCAATCTTGTAAAGGGTGAGATAACTGTAAATTAATTGAATAAAAATTATCCAATATATAGGGTTTGGACAAAATAATGTGAACACGCATTTCGGAATGTTTCGCACTTAGACCGTCCAATACCGCTTTGGCACGTGTCGCTACAGTCGGCCACCTAGTGGCGGCAAAAGGAAATGTATCAGTCGAGCATTTGTCGATATTAAAGTTGTACGAAAATTATGTTCCCAGCAAAGCACCATTATGTCCGACCTGTCCGGCGTCCAAAGATTCATGATTATTGGAGTTCGGCTCGCTGGAGCGCCCTTGTCTAGAACAGCCAACTTTATTGGTTTTTCAAGGACCACTGTGTCAAGGGCAATGACCGCCTACAGAAAACTGAGAAATGTGTCCTCTGCAAAGCAGAAAAGTGGGCGAAATTCGAAGTAGACCGACAGGGATAGACATGCGTTGAATTGGATAGTTGCCAGAAAATGTAAGACTACAGTGCTGCAGATAATCCCCGATATAAACACCCATCTTTAGAACCCGTATTCATCTCGGAGGTTACCTGCGCTAGTGTAGTCTTCCGTTTTCGGGCGACTATCCTCTTCAGAGCTCGTGTATCCCAGTCGGTCATCGTCGCCCATTTTTCTGCTTTGTAGAGGACATCTTTCCTGCTAGGCTGCAGTAACCCTGGGCATAGTGGATCTTGAAAAACCCATATGGTTTGGTGTTCTAACAGGGACTCTCCAGCGAAGCGAGCGCCAATAATTATGCTTCTTTGCACCTCAGAGAGGTCGGACATAATGGCGCTTTGCTGGGAACATAATTTTCTTATACGACTCTCACACCGGCAAATGCTCCACTGATACCTTCCCTTTAACCGCCATTAGGTAGCAGACTGTTGTGGGATGTAGCGAAGAGGTATCGGACTGTCAAAGTACAATACATTTCCAAATGGATGTTCATATTGTTTTGTCCAACCCCTGTATGTATCTTCTGGGGAAAAAAAAACCTTCACGTCAGGATTTTCTGCATATCGTAAATCTGAATGGTAAAAAGTCAAAACTTGCAAAAATCTGATACTAAAAGATAGAGGATATGGTTATGTTTCTTAATTTTTGACAACTGATTTTTAAATATATTTTTAGCACTGAATTCGGAAATGACCTTAATTTTTAACCATCATGTCAGGATTTCTTGTAAATCGTAAATTTCAAAGTAAAAAATATCGAAGTTCTGATATAAAATAGTTGTGAAGTTTGTGCTTTTTACTTTCTTCTATCTTTACAAGAAGAAAGTATTGGATTCATGAAAATTTTCGAATTGCGGTATTCGACGGATTTACCCGTTTTAGGGGTCAGAGAACCCGAAAAACATGTTTTTACAAAATGTCTGGCTGTGAGTCGGTGAGTCTGCATGTCTGTGTGTGACACAAATATTGTGCAGCTCTTTCTCAAGAACTAATGAAAGGAATTTAATAAAAAATTATATTCAGTTAGTCCCTAATATAAATTTGGTGCTGATTAGTTTTTCGAGTAAATCGCTGAACAGGTGGCGCTGTTATGTAGCATTTTTTTTACGATTTCCACAAGAGATCAATCTCCAGAACTAATGCACGGATTTTCATCAAACTTCAGATTCAGTTAGTCCTTGATAGAAATTGACGTTTTATGCAATTTTGTGTAAATTGCTCAAAAGGTGGCGATGCTATGCGGCTTTTGTTTTCGATTTCCGCAATAGCTCTATCTCAAGAACAAACACTTGGATTTTCAACAAACTTCAGATTCAGGTATACCTTGATATGAAATATTGGTGTTTATGTTATGGTGAAAATCGCTCAACAAGTGGCGCTGCAATGCTGCATTTTTCAGAATTTCCGCTATAGCTCTATCTCAAGGACTAATGCACGGATTAACATTAAACTTCAAATACAGATATACTTTGATGTGAATTGTTGCTAAATTGGTGTAATTTCTTGTATTATTTAAACGATTTAATTGACGTGATTTATATAGAAGAAAGTTTTGTGATGGCGACAACATAGTTGTTAACCATAGCGTCAGATTCTTTCGCAAATCGTAAATTTCAAAATCAAAAAAGAAAAAAAGAAAAAAAAACTGATTTATAAAATACATGTAAAATTAATTTTATTCAATTAATTTTTTTTGGCTTATCCTCCTGAGTCCTGATGAAAATAAAATACTTCATAAAACATCCATTTTAATGGATGGATCAGATCTCAGGAGGATATATTAGGATTCCCACAGATAAACATCTCAGGCGTCCGGAGAAGGGTAGTGGGAGGGGTTCACTATTATCATTGAACTTTTTAAGTCAGAAATTTACGATTTGCGAAACCTACAGACGCTATGGCTAAAAACGAATCTCATTTTAGGATTAAGCAGTAAAAAATATATACAAACAATTATCAAATAATAATAAACACAATCATCGAAACTATTTTATAGTATCAGATTTCACCATTATTTGACATAAAATTGAAAGATAAATAGCTTATTTTTGAACTACTAAATAAACTTTATTTAATAGTAATTTAAATAATAAAACATTAACTTATATGCTTACATCGTACATTTTAATATTCATACCAACAGATCCAGCAAGTTTTTTCAGATCAGTTGCTTTTCATTTTGCTCTTAACTAATTTTTTCTTTCATCTTCCGGACAGGCCTATTTTTTTTTATTTTTCGTTTCTGAAAGATATACTATGGACAGATATGGACATAGATATATAGATATGGACAGATTTTATGTTTAATTTTTTATTAAGCCAAAGAGAACCTCTGTGTCTGGTATTCTGTCTCCCCCCCCCCCCACACTTACTTTTTCTTGTACTTTCACAAAAAAAATAACATTTTCTGTACCTAAAAATACGTATATGGAATCAAATATTCATTTAGATAAACATGGTTTTATTTATTTTTTATCTTTTACTAATTTAAAAGTAGAAAATGTCGATTATAATGAATAAAAAGTGAAAGCAGAATTAAAATATCAGATTTTAAAAAAGTGATAACAAAAATTATGGGCTGCTAAATCATAGCATAACTCAATTGCATCAAGTTTTAATCAGAGACAGCATTTAAGCTACCGAATGTTATGATGTTGATAAAATTAACTTACCTAACCGCGTTAAAATAAACAGAATTTAAGTGTTTTCAACCTACACAGGAATTTTCAGAATCTCCATTATGTAAAACTATTTTAAATTCCTTAATTATTTATCTATGCTATGTTACAGTAATATGCATTACGTTTCTTACACCTTTTTGTATTAAAATTTTTAAACAAACCGTACATTTTATTTTGATCATCTTAAACACATATTTAAAAACCTGGTTAAAGAAAAACATTAATGGATGATTATGCTGACTCAACACAGCTTAATTAAACACAATATTTGCCTTAAACATCATTTTTATACAAAATATCAAAAATAACATGTAAACTTACCTCGCTAATCTTTTAAATGTCTGTCGGCATTTACAGCAATCTATTTGTTGCTATTAAGCACATGCAAAAAACAAAGTCTCAAAATGCATAGACTACTTCAAATTCCAAACCGAAATCTGGTCGCCTTTTCTTTAGTTTAACTGGTCAGGCAACTGAAACAGTCTACGTAGTTCTTTACATTCATAAAGTTATTTGATTTTCAAAGTTAAAAAATAAAATCCGTCAGCCACTTTCCAGAATTTTTATCGCATTTACGAAACATCGGAGCGTTGTAAAATGAACAATGTGTCTTTGGAAATTTCTTTTAAAGAAACATTTTAAATGCAGAATTTTTTTTTTTTTTTTTTTCCTGAAATCGGATGCCTTATTATATAACATTTATTTACGATTCTTGCATTAAGGTTTTATGTAAAAGAACATTGTCGCATTTAGTGGTCATCACATTTAGGCACACTGACCTTATATGCAAGATTCATGTATTAAAATATGTATTAATAACTACAAAACGTCTTAAAAAATTTTATTATGGTATTTTAATGAAGGATATTTTTAAAGTGTAGATAAAATATTTTAAAATATATTTATATGAATTTTAAATAAATTTTAATTTATTCAAACAAAGCACCTAAAAAGTACATTATGTAATATTTTTGAGAATATAATTTTTTATAAGCTTGAATACGTTTTAATTCTTCTGATAAAAACATACTCTTTAAAGAAGTATTTAAAAAATAATTTTTTTTTTTTTTTTTTTTACTTTTCAAAAATTGTAGAAATTATTCCTTTTACGTTAAAAATAAACATTTTCATAAAATGTTTTTAATCATATAAACATAATAAATATATTTGGAAACAATATCTTAATTTAATTAAAGAAAGAAAAAAATAAATTTATCTCTAATAATGATAATTTTCTACCATTTAATTAAGTGATGTCTTCCTCAGACACTTT
The DNA here is from genome assembly GCA_963932465.1 of Maratus speciosus. Taxonomy (NCBI): domain Eukaryota; kingdom Metazoa; phylum Arthropoda; class Arachnida; order Araneae; family Salticidae; genus Maratus; species Maratus speciosus. The sequence goes on along the minus strand of OZ010788.1, from coordinate 371,154,802 downwards.
ACAAATATGTTTAATGTAAAAAAAAAAAAAAAAAAAACTTCATTGCACTTTGAAATATGAATACATATATACAACGCTTCACTCCTAAACTCTTTTTTATATAACAAAAAATATGTTAAAAATGACATACACTGCTTTTAAGTAATGCGTAAGGAAAAATAAATATTTAATGCGTTTGATCATGCATAGAGTTAAAATTTCGAATTTGAATGAACTCATAATTCGTTTAAAAGTTCAATGAAAGTTTTAATGGTTTGAATGCAACATATTTTAAATACCGTTAATTAAAAAAATTGATCAATATTCAACATAATTATTTGAAAGAATCATAATCATTAAAAAAATATTTTTTGGATGTTGCTAAAATAAACCAAAATATAATATGGAGCTGCTTTATTTATTTTTTACATAATAACTGTTTTTGAACTTTTCTAGTACGTATTAGTACACCTGTTTCACTTACAAAATCATTTGATTGGTATACAATTTGGAGAGATTTTTAGTATTTTAATATATTTACTATAATTATTTCATGTTGGACTTTCACTTAAATTTAAATTTTAATAATCATAAATATAAATACATAAATGAACTTGCATACGCACATATTAAATCAGATGACTTAAAATCTCTTGAATTCATCATAGATAAAAATGCATCTAAATCAGTCATTTGATTTTTAATTTCAAAGTTTTCATTTAAAAGAACTGACATTTATCTTTAAACTGTTAGTTTTTAGGTGCGTTCGTACTTATATAAATACGTAGCACCTATAGTCGTCGTTCAGTCCGTCCATCCGTCTGTCTGTCTGTCCGTTAGCATATAACAGAGCAAAAACTACCCAACGGAATGGTTTGAAATTTTAAATATATGATTGTTGCAACATTTTGTCGAGCCATTTCAAATTTTATGAAAATCGGATGTATAGTTTAATTACAGGGACAGTCAAAAGTGTTTCTTTACATTACGGCCAATGGGAAAAATTATTGCAAGTGCATTTTAATGATGTTACAGCCTTCCGAATGGCCTGAAATTCTAAATATATAATTGTTGCAAAATTTTGTCGAGCCATTTCCAATTTTAGGAAAATCGGATGTATATTTTAATTACAGGGACAGTCAAAACTGTTCCGTTACATTACGGGGAATTGGAAAAAAATATTGCAAGTGCATCTTAATGATGCTACAGACTATGCACTTTATTAAGGGCAAAAAATTATACACTCAGTACAACATGAGGTGCAAAAAATAATTATAAAACTAGTTATAATACGATCGCACCTCATTTACCACGTTTGATGAGCAATTTCCAAATTGTTTTAATTTTATCATAATAGATACCTTTGAGATTTCTCTCAATAGAATTTACAAAGAAGATTAAGTACAATACACATAATTTTAAATTATGAAATTTAACTATTATAAATAAATATAAATAATTCGTTACAAATGTTTTTTTTTTTTTTTTTTTTTTTTTTTTTTTGTAGTTTTTTTTTATGAAAATGATTAAAATAGTATGCTATCTGTTGCAGAAAATATTATTTAAATTAAATTACGAATTTATTTTGAATATTCAAATATAACGTGATTCAAGGAATGAAGTTGTTGTAAACCGTCATTGTAGGGTTTTAGTCAATGGACTAATAATCTCCCGTAATAGGAGAAGGAAACAGTCGCTAATAGAAGGCGTCTTTTGACATTTTAAAGCAATTAGTAAACGACAAACAAATATTTGGATTTCAAAAGATTTTTCTGAATGCAAATCTTTCGGTAATGAAGGAAATGGAGAGTCGACTCAAATGAAATTAATGTGCAATAGGAAATATTTCTTTTGTGAAAATGATATTTTCTTTGAAATACTTTTTTTCCATTTCGTTTGACGATATCTTTCAGAAATTGTATAAAAGAAAGAAATAAATAATATATTAGTTTAAAAGATATGTCACTTTTTGAAAATGAAAAAAAAATATTAAGAACGCACATTTTGAAATTCTCTCCTATAGAAATTAGTGCATTTGAATAGCTTTTTTAATTTAAATATATAGTTAAAATTGAAAATGTATAAAACAATTAAAACCGCCCATCTAACAATTATCGATTATAGACTAATATGTTACCTTAATCCTTTGTGAAGTCGTATAAATAAATATTAAGTATTGTATGGGCATTTTTATAGAGAGGATTTTATTGCGCATCACTTTTTCTAACGCTTTAAAAGTAAATTGAAAAGGGTTTATGCATTCCATTTGTCTTTTGTCTGGCTGTTTGGCCGCACTCTAACTGGTGCTAATACATTACGATTTTTATGCAATTCAAACACGCTAGTAATGTTTATCGTTGCACTTTCCGTATTGAAAAAGAAGTATGTATAATTAATTGTCCAGTTACATAGCTCAAAAGAACCTGTAAAACCAAGGTATATGCGTATACATACTTTGTAATGTATCTTAAGATCTAATGCAGTTTCAAACTTACATACACTTCTGACATGCGCTACGAGATACTTAGCGTCGAATATGATATGCCTAGCGCTTTTTTTCAGGGAAATCAAATGATTTACATTTTGTTGTAGTATGACGGGAAAATCAATTGCGGTGTATATGAATCATATAACATGCTTATTCGTTTATTGCGGGGTAACTCAAAGGAATTCAATTTTATTAAGTTCTGTTGCGATAAGTCCTTTTCTGGGTATTTTGATCATGTAACTCTATTATAAAAATTTATATGAATTTATGATTTACAATAAAATATGCTTTTCTGCAGAATATCGATGTAAAGCATTTATCATTCCTTTACTCGGCCAAACAAAAGTATTCTATTACATAACTATCGATGAGTAAAAATTGTTTGAGGAACTTATTTTTATACTAAACTATTTCAAATATTTTGAAAATAACGCCATTCTTGAGTATTTCCACGAGATACCTGTTGTATAATATGATGTGCATAGGATATATAGTTTATTTACAGACATACACGACATATTTCGGATACAGTATTGTATCTAAAGCTCTTTCTAAAAGAGATAATTTCTTACAGTAACTTATGGTATGCGTCTTTAGGTTTAATTAAATTTTTCCTTACTACGTAGTGTGTATGAATAATATAGATCATTTACAGGGCTACACAAAAATAACCATAATCATTATTGAGTATGAGCTTGAATTTCTTAAAGCGGTTCTCAAGTGTCTTTCTCAACAAACCCAAACTTCCTTATACATTTTCCAACTCATTTTTAAACGTAAAGGCACAACATAGGCTGTACAAACTATGGAAGCAATTTCGAACCGAAAAACTTTTTCTATTTTTTGAAAAACAAATTATTCGTTGAGTTATAAGCAATTTTGTTTCAAGTGACAACCTGTTTTTCTCCCTTTCCTGACTGGAATTTCTTCTTCCGCCCTGAAAAACAGTTCAAAACGTCCATTTTAAAAGTATTTTCTGAAAGATTTTTGCATTTACCAAAAAATGGAAAAACTTTTTCTTTCACAAATTTTCTGATTAACAACATCTGCCAATTTCATGAGATACCGAACAAAAATGAATTGAAACTTGTGTCATAAATTTGGCTTTTTGAATTTAAGAACACCATTAAATGGAGGTTTATAATCACGTTATGGATTTTCAAGCTGAACTATATCTAGTCTATAATATGAATCATATGAAGGGAGACGCAAATAATTGGATACATGGCCGCCTATGAATGATAAGTAATTTCTGGAAGAGTGATTACAGTAGCTTTAGGCGTATTTGTGCCTAATTTAAATTTTAGCTGAATGTGTGGCGTATATAAAAATATGTATGTAATACACAGAACAGTAAAAAACATTTTAATATGTTTCTTTATAACGGCAGCAATTACTAAAGGTGACCCTTCATCTGTATAATGCATTTTTTAACTAAATTAAATTTTATGTTACTATGTAGAATACATACAAGTCTATACATTATCTATGCATACGTAACCTATAAAGGCACAAAAAGTGGAATTAGTTTCCCCTCTATGGATTATAACTGCCTAAATCTGATTTTCAAATATATTATGCATTTTCTGATATGACACATAGTCTTATTTTAACGTATTTGCTTTAGGATTTCATGGGTTCAAAATGTCTCTTAAATATATATTTTTGGTTAAGGGATCTCAGGACTCTTAAAGCTTCAAAAGTCCTTCCGGCCAGTGCCGGGAGGAAGAGGTAGCTTTCATAATCCTTATTTAAAAAAAGCCAACTTACATCATGCAAACACACGAAGCTCATTTAGTGGAAACCGAATATAGGAGATTCAATACTAATTTTTATCAATATAATGAATGAGAATTTCGCGAAATTAGTCAGCTTTATCCAAGCTTCTTTTCTTTAAAGTAACTTATATTTGGCTGCCAAATTCAGCAATTTCTTAAAGTGCCTGTCATTTTAAGACAACATGGTGGATGAGGCTAAGCAGTGAACTTGGTCGAGACCTTGGTAATTGCTGTGCACATGCTCACTCACATCGGAATCGGTTAATATATAGGAGTGCTGTCGCATGCAAAAAATCAGATTTTTCAAAATGTCACCCACAATAGAAATTGAAACTGCTATATCTGAGCCATTTTTTAACGTAAAGACAAACAAAAAATGCTCCTGAATCCTTATATCAAGATCAAATACTTAAGAAAGAAACCTTTTTCAATTTCTAATTTTTTTGCACCTAACTTTAAATATATATATATTTTTTAATTTAATGGCCGCCATTTTGAAACAAGATGGCTGATGAATCTGGCCAGCGAACTTGGTCGAGGTGTTGATGTATACTATCCACATGCCTTCTTACATCGAAATAGGCGAATACGTGTGTTATCGCGTGACAAATACAAGATCGTTTCAAAATGTTAGCCATGCTAGAAATTCAAAGTGCTATAAATCAACCATTTTTTAAGATATCAACAAAAGAACAAATTTTCAGAAACAAAAACTGCTATGGAATCTTTGTATCAAGGCAAAACACATAAAAAAAATCTTTTTCATTTTCTAATTTTTTAATACCTCATTTTGAATTTTAAATTTAATTTTTTTAAATGGCAACTTTTTTGAAACAAGATGGCGAATGAAGCTGGCCAACGAACTCGGTCGAGACATTCGTATGTGCTATGTACAGACCAAGTTACATCCAAATAGGTTCATAAATACGCCTGTTATCGCGTGACAAAAATCAGGTCGTTTTAAAATATCAGCCACAAGAGAAATTCAAAATGCTATTACTCAGCCATTTTTTTTTTTTAGATATAGACGAAAGAAAAACTGTTCCGGAATCTTTGTATTAAGGTCAAACACATACAAAAAAAAAAAATCTTTTTCATTTTCCAATTTTTTGGTATCTCATTTAATTTTTTTAAATGGCCGCCATTTTGAAACAAGATGGCGGATGAAGCTGGCCAACGAACTCGGTCGAGATATTTGTATGTACTATGTACACACCAAGGTACATCCAAGTCGGTTCATAAATACGCCTGTTATTACGTGAGAAAAATCAGGACGTTTCAAAATGTCAGCCACGCTAGAAATTCAAAATGCTATAACTCAGCCATTTCTTAAGATATAGACGAAACAAAAACTGCTCCCGAATCTTTTTATCAAGGTCAAACACATAAGAAGAAAATATTTTTTCAATTTTCAATTTTTGGTACCACAATTGAAATTTAAATTTTTCTTAAAAATTTAAATGGCCGCCATTTTTAAACAAGATGGCGGGTGAAGCTGGCCAACGAACCCGGTCGAGACATTGGTATGTACTATGCATAAACGAAGTTACATCCAAATCGGTTCATAAATACGCCTTTTATCGCGTGACAAAATTCAGGACGTTTCAAAATGTCAGCCACGCTAGAATTTCAAAATGCTATAACTCAGCCATTTTTTAAGATATAGACGAAACAAAAACTGCTCCGAAATCTTTGTATAAAGGTCAAATACATAAGAAAAAAATATTTTTCTATTTTCAATTTTTTGGTACCACATTTCAAATTTTAAATTTTTAAAAAAATTTTAAATGGCCGCCATTTTGAAACAAAATGGCGGATGAAGCTGGCCAACAAACTCGGTCGAGAGATTCGTATGTACTATGTACACACCGAATTACATCCAAATCGGTTCATAAATACGCCTTTTATCGCGTGACAAAATTCAGGACGTTTCAAAATGTCAGCCACGCTAGAAATTCAAAATGCTATAACTCAGCCATTTTTTAAGATATAGACGAAACAAAAACTGCTCCGGAATCTTTGTATAAAGGTCAAATACATAAGAAAAAAATATTTTTCCATTTTTAATTTTTTGGTACCACATTTCAAGTTTTAAAATTTTTTAAAAATTTTAAATGGCCGCCATTTTGAAACAAAACGGCGAATGAAGCTGGCCAACGAACTCGGTCGAGACATTGGTATGTACTATGTACACACCGAATTACATCGAAATCGGTTCATATTTACGGGAGTTACAGTGTGACATAGGTCAGATATATATATATATATATATATATATATATATATATATATATATATATATATATATATATATATATATATATATCAATTTTGAACGGAGGGTGGTTTCGGGGTCTGGGGGTCATGATCGATGAAAATATACCAAAATTTTTTGAAATCGCTTTCCTCCGAACGGCTGCAATAGGTAGCTTTTTTGTAAAGAAAGCTACCTAAAAGTTTCGAAATTTTAATTTTAGTCTTATTTTAACTTATTGGATTTAGGATTTCATGGGTTCAAAATGTCTCTTAAATATATATTTTTGGTTAAAGGATCTCAGGACTCTTAAAGCTTCAAAAGTTTCGAAATTTTAATTTTAGTCTTATTTTAACTTATTGGCTTTAAACTTTTAAGGGTTCAAAATGTCTCTTAAATATATATTATTGGTTAAGAGATCTCAGGACTCTTAAAGCTTGAAAAGTTTCGAAATTTTAATTTTTTTAGATGTTATAGTCCTAACTTTTCTCAACATTCTGATATGATTGTTTTCTTGAAATTCCCATTAGAACAGCAGTTATGGCTTTTAGAACAATACCCGCTCAATAGTTGAAGCAGCGGGCGTTTCCAAGACTTTGAAGTCATTTCTCTCCTAACGACATTTTTGAACATAACGAGAACGATATCTTCCTAAACTTCTTATATTTCGATAACTTCTGAATATTTTCCATGAAATTTCCAAAACGTATGTTTCATGTAAGTCTGTATAAATTGAAACTAAAATTTTCTTTTTATAGTTCAAAAAAATATTTTTTTAGGTGATTATACTGTTGAAATTTTCAAAAATTTTATTATCTAAATACAACTTTGCATTAAAAAAAAAAAAAAAAAAAAAAAAAAAAAAACTTTTTAAGTACAATTCTTTTTGGATTCAGGGTGCTTATTACAATCTCGAGTATAAGTAGGCACCAAAATATGTGTTCCATTTACAATATTTATTTTGTAAGCCTACGCGTAAGAAGTTATACCAATTTTCTGGTCGTCAAATGTCTGACAGTTTGTAGCCCTATAAACGCTAATTCAGTATCTTGCATTTTTTAAATACGTGAAATGAAAGAACATTCCTATATATTTCCTCCCCATAAAAATTGTTTTTTTAAAATCATATAAATTTTAAGACATTAAATGTTGAAAATGGTCTTTTTTTTTCTTTTTTACCGATTCTAGGAGTCCCAAGACCCTTTAAGAAATGTCTTTATACTGAACTTATGTTACAGAAATTAACTTTGTAGAACTTTTGATTTAATCTCTTACTTAATAATTATAATATGTAATGTAAAATATGAATTTTATATAAACTTTGCCCCTCATGGAGATAAGTTCCTATGCTTAACCACTGGCTCTCTACGAGAGGGAGATTTCATTTCATTTCATTTTATTTGGGCATCTTATTTGCTTATCAAACAGAAAAGTTTGTTAACCTATCTGGAAGAGCTGAAAGTGTTTAGAAATGTATGCTTGATGTATATTGTTTTTCTTGTAATTCCTCTATAACGTACACTAACGTACTGAATTACGTTTTGAAGAATTTTCACATTGTTTGTCAAGAATTTTCACACCTGTCATATCTCCCTGTAAACAGTAGGGCAGATTTCTGTTCTCTCCTGTAAATGATCGATGCCTGCTATGTGCATGAATTTTGAATGGATATATTATGTAGAAAATATATCTAAATACTTGACAAATTATTCTAGAACTTCATGATTATAAAGAACATGTTTGATGTTATACTTTTAGCGAGGGATGTCTCACAAAATAAAATAAGGAACCAACAACAAATTGAAAAAAAAAATTGCAATATTATAGTAAAATAATAGACACAAAGGTTCTTTAGATGTAGTAAGCAGATCGTGTACAACAGATGTGTTCATTTCTGCAAAATTAGCACATATGAAAATTCATGGGAATATTAATTTTCTTTAAAAATTTCAAGAAGTTTCCTCGTGTTTTTTGTTTATGTCGTAAAGGTTTTCTACCACTTATAATGCCATTTTCTAGACACAGGATAATATAGAAAAGCAAAATAAACATTATTATTAATATTATTAAAATAAAATAATACAACTGAAATATTAATTTGTTACATATTTGTTGAAATATGAGCGTTTGTAGAGAAAAGTTAGAATTAGAGTTAAATCTGCAAATGCTAATGATAATTTTTATTTTTCCAAATTTAGAAGTTGACTATTGACAACGTGTATAAAAAGACAGATCAAATATCGTGAAAATGCAGAAAAATAATGGCGATAAAATGACCTGAATGACAGTTGCTTTCTGAAGGTAGCTAGATGATAACGACTTTTTGGCAAATTGTAAATTTGCATCTTTATTTTTTCCTTTTTCGTTTTTATTAATATTTTAGTTCTTCTTAGAAGAATCTTGAGTCTGAGTCAATTATAATAAAATAAGAATTATCAAAATCGAAACATAATCCTTTTAAAATATACTAGTGCGCATACTTTAAATACAACCCCTTTCGTTCAAAATCAGTTAATGAAAAACAACAAGTTTTGAAAAATATCTTAGCATCAAACTATTTTACAAAGCCACTGAAATTAATCTAGGTATATCATCTACATCATTCTGAATATTTAAGTTTCTTCGACTTGACTTTTTATATGGTTGCTCTATATCGTTGACAAATAAATTAATCTAAATAAAAGATTTATCGTTTGGACATGTGTAGGTAAACAATATTGCAAGCGAATGCTTATATTACATAAAATATTTAAACTATTGTTTTTATAACTGTGTTTTATTTTACTGCATTTTATTAAGTTTTTAGAACTCGACGTTAAATTTCGTTTTAAACACTGAATGCTACAAAAAACATACTGAAATTACACAAGTCTGCGATGTTTGTGTTTTTTTTTTAACTTTTAATGATTGATGTTTATGTATTTTTTATCTCTGAATCCGAAAATGACATTCAATTTTTTACCATCACGTCACGTAAATTTCGAAAGTAAAGAGTTAAAAAGTAGTGAAAATCTCATACTAAAAACGTAGAGGACATGATTGTGTATTTTATCTTTTCATAATTGATTTTTTCGTACTTTTTAGCGCAGAATTCGAAAATTATCTTCAATTCTAACTATCATGTCAGGATTTTTTAGCAAAGAATAAATTTGAATATAAGAAATACCAAAAATCTGATACTATAAAATAGAGGAGATTGTTATGTTTTTTAAAATTTTGATAATTTATTTGCATGTACTTTTTGCACTGAATCTGAAACAGTCCTTCATTTTTAAGCATCTTCAGACATTTTTTTCGCAAATAATATATTTCAAAATTAGAAAAAAAGCGAAAATCTGATACTGTAAAATAGGTGTAACTTTTAATTTATTCAATTTAAATACATTTAATTCAATAATTTAATAAATATTTTGGCTTATACGATGGATTCTTACAGCTAAACAGCTCAGGAATCCGATGATGGGTGGCGGGGTTCAATTTTAAGTTTGAACTTTCTAACTATGAAATTTACTATTTCCGAAAAATCCAGAAGCGGAGGTTAAAAATGAAGGCCAGTTTCAGATTCAAGTGTAAAATATACATAAAAAACATAAAAAAATCAATTATCAAAAGTTAAGAATTACAACAATCGCATATATTTTAAAATGTCAGATTTTCGTTTTATTTTTTTATTTATTTTTTTTTTTTTACTTTGAAATTTGCGATTTGACAGCTATCATTACGTGGTGGTAAAAAATGAAGGTAATTTTTCAATTTAGCGCTACAAAATGCAATAGAAACAATTATCAAAAGTTCAAGAACATGATAAAAACCAAATTTTGCTGACTAGTGTTATTAAATAAACCTTTATATCTACATGAATATACGTGCTATTCTTACACAGTATTCTATTTATATCGTAAGAGATATCTCGAATATTATTTTTTATTCAATTTACCTTATAGACTACCTTATAGACTACTTATAGACCTTATTGAAAACATAATATCATACACGTTTTAAAATCCGTGATGTTTAATACTAATTCCTGAAATAGGCTTTCAGATATTCGTTAAAACATTAAAAAAAAAATGTATCCGGTAGTTTTTGGCTATATTGTGTAGTTTAAAATTATAAAATAAACCTTAAACAGATATTATCTACAGAACTTAATACACCCGTGCTTTTTAGTGCAACCATACCTATAGTCCCCAACTTCAGTGCAAATTAGTGTGCGGGTTATCCAAAAGTTACAGCAAAACATCTGAAATACGTTACGAGCGTTATAGTCATTCCTGCCAATCTTTTCCCTAAGAAAGCATTTAAGAATCTCATTGCAGCAATTTAGATCGTGGGACACCATGTAAATTATCTTAATGTTTTATCTTGAGCTAACTTACTGTCTAATATATTTTAAACTCCATTAAAACAAAAAGAAAAGAACTGAATACACATTTTTTACTTTAAAATATGATTTTTAAGAAAATTTAAATAAATCTTTTTTTCTTCAATGTTTAAACATTTTTTAACATAATGAAAAGTGTTTATGAATTCTGATTGTCAGTTCATGTGACTGTCTGGTCGTTTGTCTGGCTAGTTGGCTAGACACCATCCCTTGCTCTACCTCATTTAAATATAGTCCAATAACCATTTAATTTATATCTGTTATTGAAGTATAAAATGGTATGTTCTGTATTGCGAATTAAGTGTGTAATATTCGTAGTTCCTTTGCAGTGGCACTCGAATTAATTGTGTGTATATATATAGGGTAACTGTAGGATAGATGACCATAGTTTTTAAAGAGTGAAATAAAAATTCTTAGAATGCAAATTCAAGAAATATTAATGCATATTTAAATTTCTTATACATATACTCATAATATTTTATGCAAGAAATAATTAAATATTTTAAACAAAAAGTGTTAAACAACATTGAAATTTAAATGGCAGATGGCCATCTCTCCTTAAAACCGAGGAAGGATGACCATCCAATACAAGAAAGAAAAAGTTAATTTAAATAGCAAAAAAAATATAACACATCTCATAAAGTTAATCAGGGGAAACATATAGCAATTTCTAAAGATGCAATTATATGATGGAAAATGAGTGAAGAAAACTCAAATAAATAAAATTTGAAGTATAATTTCAATACTTCACTTTAACTTCAATACTTTCACTTTAGCACATTTTTGGCAAAGGTCTTGATAATTTGTACACGTTTCACGGAACCACTTCATGTACCTTATCTATTGTATCCAGACATTTTTTTTTTTTGGACGTGATATTATATTGTGTTGCACAACCAACACAGTGATCCTAATCAAAATCTATTTACTCAGAATCTTTAGAATCTCATAATTTAAAAGAATTATTTTCCTTTCTTCGCAACTGGAATTGTCGTGTTTTTTTTTCTCGCGTTAATTGTAGATTTATTACGTTAATTTAGTTTATTTATGAACTTTATCAGTTTCTGTTATGAAAGTTTCCGACGTTTTTCAGTATTTTCTGAAACAAATACATCGTTAGGTCTTATTATATTATTATTATTATTATTATTAAAATATTTATATTAGTTAAAATTTAAATAATTATATCAATTAATATAGTTATAAACGTAAACGTTATATATTTATTTAAATTTAATTATATTATTTAAAATCATCCACGACCAAACTCGATTTCTTGCCTTACACGGCCTTCACAATTCCCTTAGTTTCGGAATTATTAATATTCTACACTTACCGGTAGATGGCGTGAATACTTACTGTAAATAGAGTTTCTCTACTGTAATATAAGTATATTTTCCCTCGGCGTCCTTTATACTGTAAACAAGAAAAACTAAAAGATTTAGGGATAAATAAATCCTTTGCTTTAAGCAATTAAAAATATTTTAATTAACACCCTACTGTAACATGAAAAACAAAAATTATAAGTAAATTGTTTTATTTACTTATAATTATAATTATACTTACTTTTAATTATAATTAAATTTTTACTTTTATTTACATTTAAATTCTTGATTATTTGAAGCATTGGGAATTCTGGCCATAAAATACACAGTAAAAAAAAAATTTCAATAATATTTATTAGTTTCAAAATAGAAAAATTAACCAAAACTTTTTCAAAAAACCAAACTCTACTCAAATCAGGATTACTTTTTAGAACATTTAATTGTTTTTCACCATACTTCGGATGGAAAATACAGGTATATAAAGTTGATTGCGGACAAATGTTTCAATAATTTTAAACATTGGAGGTACAGAACATGAAGTATATTGGGAAATAGAAAAAAAATAATTATTATAGATTCTTATTATTTTTAGGAGAAGAAAAAAAATATTTTAAGGGAAGTTATAAAATCAAATATTCGAATTCTGGACAGTCATACTATAAAAAAAATATATTAATTTTTGTTTCTTAATATCTACATAATATTCAGTACACGAGTATTTTGCACGATTCTTAACTATTTAAAAGATATAGATATATGAACTTTGCAAACAAATTTAATAATTTTGGTCCTTATATGTGTTGGTCTGAAATATGCAAGCATATAGAAAAATAACAAACTTACATATAAAATTAAATATTTTAACTTTGGATAGTTATTGTATTAAAGTATACGATGAAAATAAAAATATATTTGCATGTTTCATAATATAAACAAAATAAGCACACCTTTTCGCAAATATACGGCAAGAAATCATATCAATTTTTTTTTTTTTTAAACAAGGAAACTTACACGATTCTTAATTATTTAAAAAATATATAGATACAGATGGGTGACAAATAATAAGAACACTGTAACACCACTGGCTTACGAATTGCAACTCTTCCATAAATGTTCGTAGCATGAAGTTCCCTTTGGACAGTTCTTGCTTAAATGGGATTTTGGAGATAACTATTTATCTCTGACGTTATCTGGTATAAAAACTGCTTGCGATTTCGGACCGCTATGCGGGCCAACTCTCTTTTAATACTCTCAGAGGACTTTCTTTTCCGTCCGCTGTTGTACTTCGCAGACGACACATTACCACATTTCATGTACGCTGTCATGCCGCCTGACAAAGTACTACTTGCGCGCCCAAAATAATTGGCTGTTTCCGTCACTGAGCAATCAGCGCACCACATTCCAAGAATCAATCCTTTTTTGAACTCTGACAGTTTAGACGCTATCGAGTTTTCCAGAGCGGTAAGCGCAAGCAACACCTACGACTGAAATTGAGGACTTATACCTTAACTTCCATAACCAGTAGGTGGCAGAATTGAGTACAAAGTGATATGCACGTTATGCTTCTTTGAAATGAACTGTGCCTTTCTCATAGGTGTTCGCATTATTTTGTCACCCATCTGTATATGTACATTGCAAACAATTTTCAATAAATTTGACATTTGGCCATTACATGTGTTGATCTGAAATTACAAGCATGTAGATATAGAAAATCAACACACTTACATGTAAAATTGAATATTTTAACTTCAGACTGTCATGGTATTAAAGTATACGATAAAAATAAAAATATATATATTTACATGCTTCATAATATCAACAAAATAAGCATGCATTTTCCCCAATATCTGGCAATCTTTTACTTCAATATTATGTACTCCATTCATCCCAGAATAACTTTTGCAGAAGTTTTAGTACACTGGTTAGAAATAACAGAATATTTTTTTTTTCAGAATTTAAAAATATTAATTCTTAAGTCTATTTACCATACTCATATAAATAAATGTATCTGTAGATATATGCACGTTTCATTTCTTGGTTATATTTCAAACATTGAGAATTTTGACAATAAAATACACAATAAAAATTATAAAATTAAATTTAAGTAAACTTTAAAATTTTTCTTGATAAAAAATTCTTATATGAAGATAAATTGGCTTCATTTTTAAAGTTTCTTGCCATATTTAAAAAACAACAACACAATAGTAGAGTAGGGAGAGTAGAGAAATATAAGGAAATTCCTCATTAGACACAGTAGTTAAAAGCGCCTCCTACAATTTTCCGGAACGAAAGTATGATTCCCCAAAACAAAGTGGTTTTTACTGTTTGTTACGTCCGTATAAGGAATCGAGTTTGTCCGTGAATTATCACTAAGTATAATTTTGAAATATTCATTAAAGGTGGCCATCTCTCCTCGATTTATTATGGCCATCTCTCCTGAAATTGAAGGAATGGTGGTTGCTCAATTTAAAGTTTCAATAGCCATTGCACGTCTTTGTTTTAGTCTTAGAAGTAGAGATTAGATTATATACGTGCCTTAAAAGTCCCTATAGTAAATATATATATATAACGTAGGTACTGCAAAATATTCAGATACCTAAGTAAATATATATATATATATATTCAACCACCTATTTAGTTTACATTACAATTACGCTTACTTTTTATAATCGAAAAACACAACTGCACGTTGCAATAAATTAAACTCGTTGAACTATTTCATACGAACAATGTTTATATTGCAATATATAAACGAGTTTTGGAGTTATTTAGACTTGCCATTTCTTCTCTATGGCCATCTGTCCTAGATTAAAAATTTTAAAATATAAAAATTTAAACAGAAATTTTAAAATGCTCCATACGCCATAATGTTTCAGATATTTCCCCGATTTAACATTTTATTCACTTAAAACTCTATTCCAAACCAATCTGTGCATCGATTTTTTAATCCCTTGAATAGTTAATTTTTTTTAAAAAAAATTTCTGAATTCAATATCGATTTTCATAAAAATTTCGCCTCTTAATAAGTTAAAAAGGAAATTTAACAATCTTATTGAAGTAGGATTTTAAAACGCGTGCACAGTTTCTTTGTAAGCAAAATCGTGATTCTTCCATATCAGTTTCATGAATTAATTTTCATATATTAGACAGACTTGACTACACTTAAATTAAAAAATATATAAAAACATTTAATTAAAAACTAAAAATACAAAAATACAAAAGACGTTTCGCTGTGCAAACGCACAGCCTCATCAGTAAACGATCAGCTACAGCAGAATATCGAAACATGTCCTGGAGACAGTCAAAATCAAAGTTAAAGTTAATCATTTAAAAACAAAAAAATGTTCCATTGTTATCGCACCGGATTCGTTGAGTGTATAAGTGAGTGTGCGATCACGATGGAATATTTTTTGTTTTTAAATGATTAACTTTAACTTTCATTTTGGCTGTGTCCAGGACATGTTTCGATATTTTGCTGTAGCTGATTGTGTACTGATGAGGCTGTGCGTTTGCACAGCGAAACGTCTTTTTGTATTTTTAGTTTTTAATTAAATATTTGTATATATTTTTTAATTTAAGTGTAGTCAAGACTGTCTAATGTATGAAAATTATTTTAAAGATTTTAATTCAGACGTTAAAATGTATGTGTATCTTAAGTTTCATGAATTTGAATCAAAACTTTTGACGCATAGCGCATTTCAAAAATCAAAAATCGTTGAAAAATCAGTTTTGAGAAAAACAAATTTAAAGTACATTAAAGGGTTGAAAATGTGTTTGTGTACAAAATTCAATCGCTTGTAACTTTTCGAAAAATAATCGCATTTGCATGCGGTTTTTTACAAATGTTTCAAAAGAAACTATCGAATAATAATATGCACAAAAATAATTTTTGATTTTTTGTTCGATTTCTACTACAATAAAGTTCCACGGTTACTTTAAAAATAGTTTCTGCAAAATTAGCTTCTTGTGTGAACAATAAGATTAAATCACGAAATTTGCTAGATGAGCAGAGTGATGTATAAGTAATGAGATTTGCAGTTTTCGATGCAAAGTATGTAAATTCAACAATATTCCGAGCAGTGGATCTTCTAATTTACTTTAATTAGATACGAATTGTGCTATACACCACCAATTCTAATAATATTTTTTTATTTTTGATTGTGAAAGCGGAAACCATCTCCATCATTTGAGTGATAAATTAGATGAAACAAAAATCCTCGAAATCTTTTCGAAATATCCTCGATATCGCTTGCGGAGCACAGAACAATATACTGTGTATTACTACAACTTTTAGTGATTACAACACATACTGCACACCGCAAGTTAATTTTGTTGGGAATGTCGTTTAAATAACTCAATTATTGTCAAAGGCACGAACAAATAAATAGCAGTTCAGAAAATGAAGCACCTTAAAATTTTGAGTGAATGAGTAGCTTGCAAAACAATCTTTACTCTACAACAAATGTTTGTGGTAGCGTTCTCGACCACATTTTAAAGTTTTTAAACGTTGTAGAGGGACAATGTGTATTAACGCGTATAAATTTAAAAATACTTCAGTTTTATATAAAATTATTCCTTCTTCGCAACACTAACATTAAAAAGTATGTTTTAATCGTACATTTTTGCCTTTTTATCTTCATTTAATCAAAAAAAAAAATACTTTATCAAACAAAAAAATGAAAAGATCTTTATTTAATCATAATTTGAAAGTTGTTCCTACTCTAAGATTTATCCCTATACTAAGATTTTGTAAGCCATTTAGTAAGAACTTAAAAGGAAGCATGAGACTTTTTAAAGATTAAAGCTTCTTAAAGCTTGTCTAAGCGCCTTAAGATTTTAGCTCTGGTATTATATTATTAACAATCAAAATTCATTTATTCATTGAAATTCCTTTTAGAAATGAAATAAAAAGATTATGAATCACAAAATGAATTGTTCAAAGAATAATTTTTATCAAAGAATAATAATTTGAAAATTCTGTTAAATTTCTTTATGTGATTTTGACAATATTTCTGTTTGATTTATTCGAATTATTCGATTTAAAAAAATAGATAATGGAATATTTTGATTTTAAGCCTTCGGCATATTTAAATCAGATTAAAGAAGAAGAAATGATATCTATTATTCAGCTCATGTGTACTTTCTCAAATAGTATTATTTAATAACTTTATTCTCTCAAAAATGTAATTAATGTGATTTTATATAGTTTATAAAAACTACAATCCAATCATAGAAATGTTTTGTTTTTTTAAAAAATTGCGTCGTTTAATTATTTAATAATATAATTTATAAATTTATTATTAAAATGCTATAAAATCCTGCTACAAACATTAAAAAAAACTTATATGGTTTATTTGAAGATGATAGATGAATATTCAATTATATCCTAATTAGTTTTTTAACGAAATTACCTCTGAATTCTATAAGAAGAAATGTTCTACTGCGAACAGTTATACATATTTCTTCTTCTAATAATGTACTACATATATAACATTCAGAAAATCTCTAATTCTATTTTTTAAGTTATATATTTTATTTTAAACAATCAAAAAATTTTCTTCTGTTATTTGTTTTACATTTAATTTTGCAGCATGAATAGAATCTAAATCATAACTATAAATTAATAGGTAAATTATAAAAAAAAACTTCAGTATACGTACTTTTATTTCTTATAAAGCTTTCTATCATTATATTATTTTTTCGAGATATAAAAGACCACCCATTTAAAAATATTAATCCTAACTTTACAAAATTCGATAGTAACTCCATAATTTTATTACGAACTTTACATTCTCTTTCGAAAGAAAGGTGGAATTTTAAAATTTCACCAATTCTTATAAATTAATTACCAAAATATAAGATACTGAAATCTAAACCAATTACTCATACAGAAAAGCATGGTTTTTAGACATAACTCGAACAACTATATATTTTGTTAATTTATATTATTTCACATTTAATAAAAATCGTATGTATATTCGCATTTGTTTTTTTTTTAAATAAAGTTATTAGTATTACAATCTAGTTGAAATAAATGTTCATATTTTAGCCATCTCCTGCTACATTTCTTCTGAAAATATTTTGATAACTATATTACAATCCGTTCAGATGAGCAAAAGGTCGAATGTATTACTCGTTTAAACTTTATTTTACATGTGAAATAGGATGGAGAAGCTAATTCTGTTTATGTAGCTGTAAGATTAAAATAAATCTAACTAACTTCTCTGTTTAATTTAAATTTGTTGTTTGACATAAATTTGTTATTCGAGAAGCTAATCCTTCTATATATTAAAAAAAAGTTTTGATTTAGAAATGGACCAATGAAAATCTGCGTAGATAGATTCCCGGCAAATCGGCATCCAATTTGAATACTTAATCATGGCTTTTCTTAGTTACTATTAAAAAAACTGTTGCATACAAAAATATGAAAATCGGTAGTATTATAGAGAAATGTTTGATAAACACGCTGATGCAGACAATTTTCAAATCGAATAAGTATTTTAAGAGATATTTAATCCCAAGGTTGGACAAAATCGTTCCATTAAAATAGTTTTATAGGAGCAAAAACTGTACATAGGAATTTAATCATTTTTATATCATTTTATGCGTCAAAATTTCCCGGTGTGCAGACTGAATTTAGTTTTTTAATTTGACTCATTTTTTGAGGTTTTATTTCTATTTTAAATTCAAATTTTCTGCATTTCGGGAGATATTTTTTACATATTTTAGAAAATAGTATTAATTTAAACTGTTGACAGCTGTATAAACAGCGCAAACTATAATGTTTGCTTCAAATTAAAAATTTATTTTACACGTGACTATTATAAACAAAAAATATAAAAAGCAGGAACTCATTGAAAATTACGTCATGAAAACTATATTCACACGCGAATTTTATAAGAGAAAGAATGTTGTAAAATAATAAATTCATTAACATGCGTTAGAAATATTAAATAGGAGAATTTACGTCACATAACACTTATTACGTAAAATGAACAAAGTATAATATTGCAAAACAGTTTAAATTTAAAAATTGCGCGAGACATTTATTTCATATTTTATGATGATCATAATATTTCATTTCTAACAAAAGTATTTTTACGTGAATATTAAAAAGAGAAAGAAATGTTTGGTGAAAATTACGTCAGATTCAAATTATAATTAATTCTTCCGAAATCTTTTTAAAGCCGATAACCTTAGCATGCTGTTAGAGTCTGAGGTGTCTGAACGGGGGTTGACGAGTATAGCTCGTGGGGGGCAGAGCCTCCCAGTTAATTATCTGGAAACTTTCGAGGTAACGTCGGAAATATATAAATGCGTCATTATTCGTATTATTCTGTGCGAATGCAAACAGTCCTTACACATGACAGGGATAAAACTCGTAGCTATATCAGAATTTCTCCACTATAACCTCAAAGTTAAGTCACCGCTTCTTATGGAAAATTATGCATATTACACTATAACGAGGCTAATCAACGGAGGCATGAAAACTCGGCTAATAGTCCTTCAAGAAAAAAATATTCTAGAAGAAATAATCCGAATCTCTGACAAATGTAACCCATTCATACGATTGCAGAAAAGAATGAACAGACTGGTGTGAGAAAAATACTAAACTGAACTGAAAGAAAATTGTCTGTCTGCCATGATAGGAATGCGATTTTATCATGAAGCTAAGAGAATGATAAATGATATAACGTCCCAAAATTTTCTGAATTTATGGCTTTTTTTCTGAATCAGAAAACTTTCTAATAAACAAATCGAAATCTGCATTTTATATTAAAAGCAGTCTATTCCAAAATATAGATTTTAAAGTATGCACTTTGACACAATTTCTGAAATAAATTTTATACTTTCATAAAGTAAAGAAATATTTACAGATAATATATCCAATTGTATAAATAATTATATTTATTCTCTCTAGTTCACTCTCTGTCGCAAGTTTTTTGCTGTCAATTAGGGAACAAGCAATAATTCTTTCATTTAAATTGACATGTTTTGTTGTGAAATTATTTTGTATTTTTTGGACGCTATTTGTCTTTATCTTGAAGTATATTTTATAAATACGTTTTATACTATTCTGATAGTTTTTGCCTTTGCAGTGCTTCTAAAAAGATTCCATATAAATTATAACTAATTATCCATAATAATACATATAAATTATAACTTAACACATATTTTTGACTTAATTTCAAAGCTCAGACTCCCTTAAAAGATTATCTAAAGTAATCTAATTATTATAGAAACAATTATAATAAAATAAGGCGAGTGATTATGAAGTTGTTAATGTTCTTATCAAAATGGTAATAAACATGCAAAATGAAATTTCAGGAAGCAGAATGGAGAAGAAAAAAAAATCAGCATAGTTCTGAATAAAAATACTTCAAGGAAAAGTATTTTTCTCTAAAAAGTATTTGTGATGCACTTTTGCTTTGGAAACGGATTCTTTTAAATATTTTAAATACAGGAATTTTTAACGTTGCAGACTCTTTTTTCAGGTTTGAAAATATTGATGAAATCATGTTACTTTGTTACTTAGATTTTCTGTAAGTGACAATGTTTCAGTTGTTTTAAAAGTTAAATAAGGTAATCCATTAAATGGATGAAATTTTTGTTTTCAAGCTTTACATAAAATGGTCAGTTTCAAAAGCACGTGAATTTCTTTAGTATTATTTGAAAAATTATGCCACATTTCTGTCCAGAACAGACATTTGTGATAAATCATTGAGATTTTCTTAAAATATTTTATATTTTAGAAATTATAGATTCCAGAATTATCTTTTAATAATCAGTTGTCGCTAAGTATTATTAAATTATGTTTAAACTGTGGGTTTAAAATAGTATCTAGTTACACTTTTGAGGTGAACTTGTAAAATTTCTTTTAATCGATTTTTTTTTTTTTTTTTTTTTTTTTTTTATGTACAATTATTAAAAGAAATATCTAGCAGCTTATTTTCATAGTCATCTCAAGAAGCAATAAATACAATATATTTTTTTTTCAAATATGTAGTTGTGTGATTAATGACGTATATATCTATGTACACTAGAACAGCGTATGTGTGTGTCTATGTGCGAGTTTTTCTTAAGTGGTATGGACGAATGGCTGAAGCAAACCCAAGTATGTGCATAGAATTTTTCTAGAATTAAATTTATGCATCTCGAACCGCGATTTTGGATTAGAACGTACAAACAAGTAAATTAGATGTTTTTAATTTCGCCGTTAGAATGAAAATCTATCATGTGTTCTATTGAAGTATTTTGTGATAATTTGTTTATCTTTAGCAAAACAGCGGTCTCGGATGCAAAAGTTATGAAAAACAATTGTTTTAGATATTACTTATTAAGTCTCTGAAGATTGATTATAATTAAACAAATATTTTGAAACTTATTGAAATTTTAGAATAGATAAACTAATAGCATTTTAAAATGCGTACCATTTTGTAAAGAATTGAGATTATTCCTTTTCATCTTTTCATAAAAGAAAAAATCTGTTATTTTTAAAATTACATTTGTATTACAAGTTGAATATTTTCCTTAATATATCACAATGACAGATATTTCAAAGTTATATTTTAATGTGAATTTTACTCATAACTACTTTTTAGGGTTCCGTACTTAAAAAGTAAAAACGGAACCATTATAAGATCACTCCTGTGTCTGTCCGTCTGTCTGTCTGTCTGTCACAGCCATTTTAATCTTAAACTATGGAACGTGGAAAGTTCAAATTCGGGGAAGTAATAAACACCGTTGACCCACATATTTTCAGATTAATAAACATTCATAAATATATTTAGTAAAAAAGTAGAGGGGCTAATTATGCTACTTGAAAAAAGTAATCTTTTCTTTGTATATCATGTGGGGTATCCTGTGAAATCTTTTGTAACGCTGAACTCAAAAATACATTTCTTTTAATTTTAGGTATTATATTTTCAAAGATATTGTTGAAAATGTAGCGCAAAAATATGTCCCCCCCCCAACTAATTACGAATCTACTGAAACTAAAATTATGAAAAAATTAGAGGTAGTAGACGTTAATATAAACCTTGCCGGAAAATTATAGCGATTACCCTAGGTCACATAGTTTTTGAGTAATTAGCATTTTTCTGTCATAGACAATTTTCGATTTACTGGCATTTAGAAAAATTGTTGAGCATCGCTGAATATACCTATCGTTTCAGAATAATAAAAGCATTGTTGATAATGATTTTCGAAAAAAAAAAAAACAACGGTAATTAGCTGAGATATTAACCCTTAAAGGTACGGTCAGTTTGAAATTACACAAGGACAGGGCGGCGTACTCGAGGCCTAGTTAACGACTTTTAATGATATATATGTGTAATGTAATGTCCAGTAACAGTATAAAAGCAATAAACGTCAAATTGTTAAAAACGTACTAATTTAAGGTGTCTCGGCACCCTAAAAAGTGGAAAAAATGAAAAGAAGACCATTTTCAACATTAAATGTCTTAAAATGTATATGATTTTAAAACGCAATTTTAATTGGAATGAAATATATAAGTATGTTCTTTCGTTTCATGTATTTAAAAATTGCAAAATACAGAATTAGTAATTATAGGGGGCTCGAAACTGTTAGACATTTGTCGAGCAAAAAATTGGCATAACAGTTTACGCGCAGGATTACAAAATAAATATTGCAACTAGAATGAAAATTTTGGTGCTTACTTATACTTCAGACTATAATAATTTCCCTGAACTTAAATAAATTTGTATTTAAAGCATTTTTATATTTTTAATGCAATGCTGCATTTAGCTAGTACAAACTTTTGAAAATTTTAACAAAAAAATCACCTTTTTTTTTTTTTTTTTTTTTTTTTTTTTTTTTTTTTTAACAATAAAAAGGAAATTATTCCGTATAGATTCCGTTTATACAGAATAACATGGAATATATGTTTTGAAAATTTCATGAAAAAATATTCAGAAGTTTTTGAGGTATCCTGCGCGTTATACCCAAAAACGCCATTTGGAAAATAATGACTTTAAAGTTTCGGAAACGCCGCTTCAGCTATTGAGCGGGTATAATTCTAAAAGCCAAAACTTCTGTTCTAATGGGAAATTCAAGTAAACAATTATATCAAAATATTCAGAAAAGATAGGAGTTTAACATCTAAAAAAATTAAAATTTCTTAAATTTTGAAGCTTTAAGAGTCCTGCGACCACTTAATCCTTTCCGGCACGGAGTAATTCTATTTATAAACTTATGAAATAATGAACTGACACCAGAATTTATAAACGAATTTATCAGAAAATGCGAACTTGCTTATTTTCACGTACATGATAAAAGGAAAATTTTAATTAAATATTCTTGGTGACATTTGTCTGTTTTGGAATTAAAATTAGGTGTCCGTTTTTTAAAGGCATCCACCTCGAAATAATTAATTAAAATGAATCGCATAAATACTGTGAGATTCGCGATAGTTTTGCATTGATTGTATGTCTCAATACGCCTCGAGTGACTTTAAAAGTTAATTAAACACCTATCTGGAAAAACGCGACACTGACCAAGGCGGCGTTGCAACATTGAGACCTCTATTCGAAGCGCGCTTAGCACAATGCCAAATTTAAACTTTGAACAAAGGTTTTGTTTTAGATACACTGTAGAAATAAAGGTTAATACTACGCTGAATTTAGTTTCATGAAATGCCAAATGAAGTTTAACTATGCACTGCCTTTATTGTCAGTACCGAATTAAGTTCATCATAAACAAATTAGGATAATATTAAAAAAAGAGTTATACGAATAGCTATATTTGATATTGTTCCATATATCTCTTTGAACTTTCATGGTATAACCGATTACACTTTTCTAATATATACAGTTATACCCAATCCTGCGTTATATAGTTTATTTTTTAAAGTCATAGTATTCTTTTAACAACTTTTTTTTTAATTATAATACAATTACAAATTCATATATTTATTCTACGGAACCCTCTCTGCGCGAGTAAGGCTCGCACTTGACCATTTAATTTTTATATATCTGACGATTATTTACATGTCTAATAAATTTGTGAATAGTGCCATATTTCGCAGAAAAAAGAGATGCTTCAACAACTTTAAATAGTTATTACTCGCTACTGATCGTAGAAGAACCGGACTTTTTGTCTTTTTTCTTAATGCAATAGGATATTTTTATTAAATATAACTGAAAAGACCGAAAGACCGTTAAAAAATTAATTTTCATAATTTTGAAGAAATTTTTTTATTGACCCAAATCGCTTTTAAAGTACTTCTTTTTTTCATTTTTTTTAATTGCAATTGGAACTGTACGTCTATGCTTAACGGTTTAGGAATTAGCCATTCGACACAATTGAGAGTTTACACCCTTCATGTATATTACACAAGTGTAGAAAAATACGCGCATTTTCATTAAAGAATTGAATAAAATGTAACATTTTAACCTCTTCGGTCCCTGGGTCCCGAAACGGGGACCTCTGTTCTTTTCCTTATACAAACCAAAATGTCCGATTATTTTACATTTTCACATCACTTCTTAATAGCTGAAAGTTTTGTGTGTTCAAAGCAAACGAATAAACAGCATCTATGCTGATACCCACTTAAAATAAATGTGATTTTCATCTAAGTTTGCAAAATGCCTAAAAATGCTCAAAAGACAGTATGACCAAGAAAGTGTGAAACTTTCATAAGTATTTAACTCAAATCTTTTTCAATAAAAATTTTTGAGCATTTGTAGATTATTTACTTGTTGAAAGCTCTTAAATTTGTGATTGCGTTAATTTAGGTTAATGGTTATTAAATTGATCTTTTAAGGGGGTTTGTAGTTTTAGATCCATATTTTTGAACCTAAATTACTAAGCGCCTAAAGGATTAATTACAGAAAAGATATTTTTTCTGTCCTTTACGAAGTCATATTGTTTGGGAAAAAACAATTAATAAGTATCTGTATTATTATTTTAGCTTCGGAACTGAAGAGGTTGATAGATATTCTTTTAAATTAATTAGGAATGCATAAAAATTATCATTAAGCATTTGTAGACAACTTGCAATTCAACAAATATATTAGTATTTCTAAAGCAAGTCGAAAATTGAACGTCAAACGTGGTAAATGGATCAACAAAATTTATAAATATTTAGACCTTGGTACAATAGCTATTGCAATCTTATGCAAAAATGTATGAATACAAAATATATTACGATTATATACAGGGTGTCCCAAAAAGGAGTACCTATTTTTAAAAATGAATAATTAACAAAAGAATAGAATTATTAACAAAATTCTTACAGGAAACGCATGTGTGAAGTCTTGAATTTTGTTAAGAGGACTTTATTGTAATAGTTCAAAATCTGACCGAAAGATGGCGCTACAGCACATTTTGGTGGCTATATGAACAGACGGAGCATGCGTGAAGACCAGACAGAAGTTGACGTGGTCAGTGAAAATTCAGTACTAATTATTTCAAGGGAAACAATAGTTGTCGTTGCGTAAATTCTTCAAAATGGTGTATTCGTTGGCCATATAGCCATCAAAATGTGTTCCAGCGCCATCTGTCGGTCAGATTTTGAACTATTATAATAAGTTGTTCTAAACGAAATTCCAGATTTGACACATGCGTTTCCCGCAAGAATTTTTTTAATAACTCTATTCGTTTGTTAATTATTCATTTTTAAAAAAAATAGGTACTCCTTTTTGAAACCCTGTATATTAAATTTTGTAATTCGGTATAGTATAACTCCATTTTTTAAAACACGTAATCCCCATGGCAGCCTAGAATCATTACCTATCATCGTATCTCGATGAATTAATTACGTATGATAGGATTTAATAGAATGTAGAAAATTTTTAATAATTACCTTTTAAGTTCCGATTCGATTGTAATAAAATTTTTAAAGACTCGACAAAATTCTACAAAGATTATATAAATTAAATTTCAAACCATTCGGTTGGTTAGTTTTTGCGTCGTTGTATGTGGACAGACGGACAGATAGACGGACAGACAAGACACTGTAGTAGCTACGTATTTATATAATTAAGAACGCTCTTAAAATATATGTAAAAGTATTTTTTAATCGTTGTTTACCTGGTAATACCAAAAACGTAGCATGTAAGTTCAAGAAGCGCCTTCAAAAGCTTCGGAAGAAACTATAAAATTTTGTAAACATGCATGTAAAAAGCTTAGAATAATAAAAAAAAAACTATTTCTGCATTATTTGTGTTCTAAAAAATAATACTAAGTAAATAAAATAATCTTTAGGCACAATTTCGACTCGCTAAAGAGGCACTAAAATGTAAAAGATTTTGCTTATAAGGAAAATTTCGTTCTTTCTCATGTGCTTTTTTACAGAGTTATTTTATATGCAATCCATAAATGTGGCTATATTTAACGCAATGTATAAAAACGTGTACAAAGAATTCAGAAATATGTATCGTACAAAAAATAAAGATGCATTACTGCATATCTACCTAAATAAATGCATATTAAAAAATACCTCTAAATATGTAACTATTCCACAAAAATAATGTTTTAGGTATAAAAGTTAAGCATTTTTCTTTTCAATATCCTTTTAAACGATTTTTTTTTCAAAAAAAGTAAAATAAAATAAATAATAACGCCAATACTTGAACAAATCTTATTCATATTGAATAGTTGGAACCAAACCACATTTATATAAACACATAAAGATTTCAAATTCATTTCTATTAATTCTAAATAGTCATACTTGAAAAGTATTAAAATATTAAAATAAATATAATAATGATATGAAAAACTAATTAAAAGCTACTTCATTTTGATTATGTTGCTTATAAAATTTCTTTAATCGTGCAATATTTTTGAAATTTCTCATTCAGTGGTATTTTATACCATTTTCCGTCATCTTCCAGCAATAATTTAATAAAATTGCGCTTTTTTTTTTTTTTTTTTGAGATTCATAATTTTTATGTAAGTATTAAAATATTTATTTAAACTCGGGTATATCACCATTCGAATAAATTGGATGAAAAAAAAATGTGGAAATCAGCTCTAAAATCATTTTTAGTAATGTAAATTAAAAAAAAATATATTACTCATATATTTTATAGCGTTTGAAACTGCATCATATTTTAAAGCTGTATTTTAAAGTCTTCTTAAATATTTACATTAGAAAGTTACAAACCAGAGCTACACTGGAAAAAGATAAGGTAATATAACGCTTTTCCAATTATTATATGGTGGCTGAGAGGTTCTGCTCTCGAAACTGGTAGACGGGAAGTGCTGGGTTCAATCCCAATCGCGCCCGTCGGCCTAATCGTTCGGAGTTTTCGTGGTTTTCTTCGAACCATGGATTTCCATGCGTTAATACGGGTTAGTTTCCCTTAGAAAGACCCCCACGAAGGGCACTCCCCCTCGGGCCTATATCCCTAGTGTAGATAATCGGCCGTCACAAAATCAACCAACCAACCAACCAATTATTATATGTAATTAAAAAAGATAGTACGAGACATGTAAGAATTTGATGTAATATTTAGTATATTTAGGGAACGAACAATATTTTAAAGACAGATAACCAAATTTTCAATATGTGAGTTACAATATTTTTATGCGTAATTTTTTTACACGTATATCAAACTAGCACAAAAAATTTCCCTGTGTCATTCATACGCTGTTGTTAAAAATAGTTCTTACGTTGATCTTTTATAATTTCACTTTTAAACAAAATATTTGGAGATCGGATACATCCATGTTTAATATTTATAGAAAAAAGTATAAGCGTGCAGTCGTTTTAATAATTCACTACAGTTTATTGTGATTATTATTTGTATAGGTGTGGTTTAAATGTCTCTATAAATTTTAACATTTTTATATTATATACTAGGGGGCTCTGCCCCCTGCAAGCTACACTCGCCAACCCCCGTTCAGACACCACAGAATCTAAAAACACGCTAATCTGATGGGTTTTAAAAATATTAGAGAAGATTGAATTATACTGAAAAAAGCTGTACAGATCTCGCTGTAAACGGATTTCCATTCAATTCGTTTTCAAATACCAGTTACATATGCATTTTTGGTATTCCTTAGCTATCCCGACGACCAAAAATCTATCGCCAAACTATAAGATTAAATGCCAATAATGGTTGATCGTAAATGTTACATTCACTTGACTTTAACAAGTTACACGTGTTTACATCATCAAGTGATTTTTATTTAGACGTTTTATTCGTATATTTATTAATGTTATACTAATTTATTTGTTCTTTCGTTATTTAAAATAAGAATTCTGTCATTTTGTATAATTTGGCGAGTGTTTTGGTGATTTATATAATTTGGCGAAATTGGTCGACGGAATAACTAAGTAGTACTGTATTTCTTAATTATTTTCTATTATTTTCTAAAGGAAACATAAAAAAATAATTAATAATCATAGAACAATATAATTTATATTTTCTAAAAAGAAATAAAAGTAAATAAACATTTATTATCAAATAAACAACAATAGCAGGGTTACCATGTCAACCTTTTCTGAAATATATAAAAAAAATATCTGTTTGATTAAAATTTGAGTTGCCATCATTAGAAAAATGTATATAAAATTAGAAAAAAATTAATATTTTGAAAACTAATTCGAATTTAAAAATTCTAATACCAGTTTTGAAATCTGCGGATGAATATTGATTTTTGGTGTTAATTTCATCGCAAAGTATTCCACATTTTACGAAAAATCGCCGTGAAACATAATCAGTTGTTTAATCAGTCGATTCATACTTCCGTTTCATACTTCCGTTTCATAAATTCGTTTCATTAGGACTTTATATATATAGGGTAGATTTATTAAAACGTAATATGTTTCGTGAAAATTAGCATTTCAGTTTTTTCCTATTATCTAGAAAATTAAGTATTTTTCGTTAACTTAGCCAAGGCAATGTTTTTTATTTTATTTTAGCCATTAAAAAATAATAATAATAAGAAGAAAAACTGCATAATATTTGTACAGCCTTAATATTATATCGCTATATTCAATATTGACACAATTAGTATAAAGTATTAATGTAAAAAGAAATATTTACAATTAAATAAAGAATTTTTATTTATTCTGGATGAGGATCTACGTTTAATATTTATCATTTCCCCTTTAAAACAAAATATGTGGAGGTCGTACAGATTCACGTTTAATATTTATGATAATAAAGTATGAACGTGCTGTCGTATTACTAATTCATTACAATTGTGATTGTCCTTTGTATGTGTGTGATTTTAAAAAAGTAAAATTAATATGTTATATATTTATTGGAATTTAATATTAATCGTGAAAATTAGCATTTCAGTTTGTTTTTTTTCATTTTTCAAAAAAGAAAAAGTATTTTTCGTTTACTTAGACAAGACAATGATTTTTTTAACCAATTCAAAAAACAATTATAAGATAAAGTGCATAATACTTACATCGTGTGTATATTATATCGCTGTCGTCAATATTCAGAAATTTCGTATAAAGTATTGAAGTAAAAACTATTTACATTTAAAGAAAGAATTTTTATTTATTCTGGATGAGAAAAAAGCCCACTTTCTCCATTTAAAAAACACGTCTTTTAAACTTTAACGACTCTTATAACACATCTCCCTGCAGGCAGAAAATAAAATCTTAAGTTCTGAATTTAAAAGATTTATACCTGATTTTTAAGATGCTTAAAGTTTTAATTGCCTAAGGGATTTTCTTTGAGTCGATAAGTGCTTGAAAAAAAAAATAAAAACGATTATCGAACTTTAGGTTGCATTGTCCAAATTAAGTTACACGGGTTAGCGGGTATCTTTATATATTTTTTTGTTATTTGAGAATATTAGTTAATAGAAGTTAACAAAGTTTAGAGGGTCAGAAAATATAAGTCAATAAGATTGACACAAAAACGTAGATTTTATTAAAATTCTCCATGGATATAAACGATAAATTTCGTTATCTTATATAAATAATAATTTATTTTTATTTTTTCTGCTTTAATCAGAATTGATTGTGAAAAAGCTGTTTCGTAGTATCGTAATATGAAATTCAAATAAATACAAATGCAGTTTGTATTTTTTTTTTCAAAATACCTTAAAACAATTATTTAAAATAAACCGATAAAATCCTATTCATTTTACGCGCGTTGAATATGTTTTTGATTTTGTACAAAGGGATAAATTTAACACGCGAAAATTATTTTAATAAAAGAATAAATTGTCCAAAACATCTTTACTATTCGGTATTATTTTTCGGAGTATATGATAATGATTTTTCTGAAATGCGTAACTGTATTTAATAACCATAATTCAATTGAATCGAGATGACTCATACGTGAAACCTTATTGGTCATACATATCTGAATGCAGCCTGGATGAAAACATTCAACAGGTAACTATCCAACATATTGAAAGAATTAATTACACATGTAGTTCTCTTAACCCTTTATCTACTGACGGTAGTTATAAGTACAATTAAAATAAATTCTTATAAAATTATTCTAATACATATATTAGTAGTAATACAGTTTAGAATGAGTAACAGATCGATTACTTTATCTTGTTCCGAAAGCATTATTGGCTACACAAAACAAAAATATTTTTAAAAGGATGATTTCATTTGCATTTGCATCTTTTCGTCTTTCTTGGCGTTAGGAGGGGGGGGGGGATGAATTTTCTTTTCGAAAATATATCTATATTACTGTTGTAGAACGTTATATTTGTTATATTTGGTACAGTTCTAAATTCTGCAAATTAAACAAAAATATTTAAAATAAAAGATTTGAGTGGGGTTGTAAATATTGCACAAAATCCCTATAAATTAAAATTTAATTAATCCTTCTAAATCCTTCTGTTCGTCTAAAATCCTTCTAAAATCTATTAAATGATTATGTAAATATTCTAATGTAGTTTAAGCAATTCAAGAAAAATTCTTTAGAAGATAAAATTTCCATGAATTCCTAATTCAATACATAAAGGGTTAAGAGGCTACTTCAGTCAAATGAAAAGACGCATTCGCTAATGCTAATACTATGGAAGAAATTTATAAAGGTATCTCGGTCGCAATATTTATTTAAGTGTTTACTTTAAATACTTATTATTTACTATAAATATTTATTATAATTACTAAATAATTACTTTAAGTATTTACTATAAATAGTTAATATTTGATATAAATATTTATTATAAAAATATAAAGCTTATAATGTACTCCGTTAATGCAAAATATATTTAATTTATAATATTATAATTGTATAATAATAAACAATAAAAATATAATATTGTGTTAATAAATATATTAGAAAAAAATTAACGCATGATAATGAACTATTGTGTTTCTGCAAAACAGGACTCTATTTATAACTTATTTTTATTTACAAAATAACCCGAAGAAAAAGGCTTTATACAAGAAAAAAGTTATTATTATTATTATTATTTCTGACTCGACACAATGAAGTACAAAATATAAAAACAGCAGCGACTTAAAATACTTTAATAATTTAGGAGAGTCTAAGTAATATTACGAAACTCATTCGAGGGGGGGGGGGGGTTACTGCATTTCGTTTTGCCATATACATTTTCATTTTACATTTTATTATACTAGACGCCATAATTAAAGATTTAAAATCAGTATATTTAAACTACTAAAGACAGAATACAAAAATAATGTATAATTCTAATTAGATAGCAAAAAAAAGTTATGGTGTCTGGAGTTATAGGTACTGTATATCCCGGTGTACACAGTGCAAGTTTGACACAAGGAAAATTGTGAAAATTCACTGCGCCATGTGATTATGCGCCAAGTAGGAGTATAAAAGTCAAAATAATAAGAAAACAAATAACACAATTGTCCACGTTTCTACATAAATAAAGAATAACATATGTTATGTTCACGCTTCGCATTTCCTTACTCTTTTTCACTTGTCAGTGCCATTTATTACACCTGACTCAGTTATGCTTCACTTCTCAGAAAGGTTTATTTGCAAAGAAGGAGGTGAAAGTGTTACATAGAAAGTCTCCAAAATTGAAAAATATAATCTCATATGTTATGTGCGCATAATATTTCAGAACACGTTATGCACTGGAATACACAGAAATATCGATAATTAAGGCTCAACCGCTCTGATCAACAAGTGCAAAAAGTTTTGACACATTTACAAATTCATTTTTTAAAGAAAAGATATAAAATTGGAAGGCCTGACCAGGAAAGCGATTTGGAATCGAACTGTCTTTTAATGATAAAGAAATTGTTCAAAAGTATATTTTTGTCAGTTGTTCATTGCTGGAAAGACGTAAAAAAAATAGAATGCTACAAGTTCTTAAGCTGCATTAAGTTTTTAAAATATCTAATTTTAAGATCATTATTCCTATGGTGTAATATAAAATGTTGAATTCTTTCAAATCAAAAAGGTCATTTTAACTCGATGAAGAATTTCCTGAACGCATAAACAAAATATCAGTTTTTTAAAAAGAAAATTAGCTGAAAATATCTTAGAAGACTCTAGTTTCAGTTCGGATATCAATCAATGTCGGGAATCCGTTTATAGATAAGTTTATATGTACTTAGTATTATCAATAAGTAATTAAAAATATTATTAAACATGTAAAATATTAGTTTTTGTTCCAGTATGTCATACGTAAATACTCTGATCATGATGTCTTCCATTGAGGAACTCTAAATGTTAAGACATATCGAGACAAGATTCTTAATGCTACATGTGTCTCTATTCAATAGAAGTTGTTGATTAATTTATCCTTGTGTATAGTACCAATCGGATATTTTAATCATATTAGAACTTTTAACTACATGAGAATATACACCTATTAAAATTTCTCTCAATTAAGTATAATGTAGGTGTAACATTTTTTTTTTCCATACTTTAAAATTTAGGAATCCGTCCAAAATTATATCCTTTACACTGTGCATACCCACGTCGTGTGCGTACTCATATATACAAACTGCCAAATAGTTGGCATGTGCATAGGTGAATAATGAGAGGTTATATAAAATACCATTATGCGCAAGCTACAACAAAAGTCTGACATTATGTCGATAACGCAATCATCTACAACCATATACCTGCAACTTTTTGTATAATAATGATTCATTAAATTCTAATAATCCTATTGAATAGTTATCAAGTTTTAAGTAGACTATGTTGTAATATTTTCTAAATGTTTAAAGTTGAAATTTTAATTTATAACAAGTTCGATAAATTTATTCGGAAACAATAACTCTTGCACTAATCTATAATCATCATCCTAAACTGTTTTTTTTTTTTAATCAAAATGTTTGATTTGTATGGTTTTTTATAAAAGTTATACGTTATTTATAATGAAAAAAAATATTACTAAAATGAATGCATTACAGAAATTTTAATCTATAGTTTAAATTATCTTAGAATTCCATTTAGTTACATTTATTTCACAAAGCTGGAGAAAAAGTGAATTGTAACATATTTTCACAATAGTGCCTTGAAACTATCAATTTATTTTAATGGTGTAAACGATAAAGTAATATCATAAGAAAATATTTTTAATATCTTTTATTCGTACTACTTATGAAGTAATTTGCACAATAGACAATGATCGAATGTATGTTAACACTGATCTTATGATTTCATTTTCATAAAAAGAATTTAAATATATATATTTATGAATGCTAATAACTATTTATGTTTTCTACAAAAAACATGCCAAAATAATTGCAAGGAAGAGATATAAAATGTAATTCATTCGGATGAAAACACATACTATACTGTATGTTTAATATTACTTTTTAAATGTACGATAAACAAGCGCATAAATTACTAAATTTTAGATGATGTTCTTATAACACTTAATTATTTGATTTGTTGGAATATGTTTCAAGAAAAAGAAATGTATACAGCTGCAACTTATAAAAGAAAGAAAGCTATTACATTAATGTTTCATTAATAAAATTCAAAGAAATGCTTTGTTTTCAAATATATATAGACAAGTATTTTTTTAATATTTTTCATATCTAGATATTTCATGAAAATGCGAGTATCTCTTTTTTTTAATTCGGTAAAATCTGTAATAATATAAAATAAGCAAATGCATAAGGGTTACGACAAATACCTGATTAATATATATATATATATATATATATATATTTCTGCTGACGTAATAGATGATTGCTTTCTAGACACAGATGTTTAAGACATTGCATTCAGTTAATTTTTAAAATATGAGCTCGAAATTTATGTGTACAGAAATTTCTATAAATTTAGACCTGCTAACAACCAAGTGGAAGCAAGTAGACATGTTCATATGTCTATTTTAACAGTGTTTAACAGCGTTGTCACTTTGAGGGTCTTCCAAGCTGAATTCAACTTTACGTCCAGTCTATTGATGAAAGTCTTGTAATAAATGAGCCATTGGGAGAAGAACATTCTAGCTGTAGCTTAAGTATTACGTAATAGATTTTATTATAAATAAAAGTTAAAAACAATTAAAATCACTTTTTGAGAAAAGTGGTATAAAAAATGTAATATTGTAAAAAAAAAAAAAAAAAAAAAAAAATTACTAGTTTAGGTTTAAAGAAAATTTAAGTAAAGATATTAAAATAAATAAGTTAACAAGTTTAAAAATATATAAGCACAGTTAAGAAAAATAAGCTGTCGGACTGAGCTGGTAATGGCTGGTCAGATATTATTTCCCAGTATAAAAGAAAAGAGCTATTCAGAGTCAACATCTTTATTTTCTTTTTTGTTACACAGTAACAGTATTTTGATCTTAAAATCATAACTGTTATAAATAACAGAATTTTTTATGCAAATGTATTTTCTTTATTTCTTTCCGAATTTCCGGTGCTAAGAACAATTTTCCCTACCACTCTATATAAAACGAAATTTTAGTTGTTGCACATAGAAAGAATCAATACAGGGTACTTATATTAGTTCGGACCATCGATAATCATGCAGAATGGACACTATCATAGGCTATAATGGTAACGCGATCACGAGTCTATAGTGACAAGGAGGTAGAAAGTTCGCAACCGCGAAATACACACTGATATTTAGCTACACTCTGATATTAAGCTCCAATCTTCATATGATCTTTCTTTAATAAAATGCTTACTTTTTAAAGAAAAAACGTTATATTTTTATTTATATTGTGTGTGTAAATAATGGGTTTGCAATATTAGTAAATAAATAAATAAAAGCTGAAATCTTAATTAAAAAAAAAAATATTTTATTTTTTATTTTTTCAGAAATAACAAAACCTTTATTTTAATGCAAACGTTTGGATACGATTTTAAAGAGAAAATCTATAAATTCATGTTCATTTCAAAATATATTGAATCACCTTTATGAATACAAGGCATATTGCGGTTATCTTTACTACCCCTCGCACTTATTTAAATTTATATATTATACAATTTTTAATAATTTTCATCGCCAAATTGTAATTGTATTATCATAATGCACGTATATTATTATATCTCCACGCGCAATAATAATGGACATTTTAATTTTAACATGTCTAACACATAAATATTTAATTAGATATTTCATTTCGTATCAGAATATTTTACTTAACTATATATACCCACAAATACTCATAAAACCCCAATAAAAGCTCCATAGATTATAATATTGCATTAATATAAAGCATGCAAGATTTATTTGGCGATGATGAAAATGAGCGAAATACTCAAAGTTTTGGGTTATTCGTAGAAAATTAAAAGGTTATTCGCAAAAACAATATTTCAATTTAATATGCAGACGACATTCTGCCGGACATATTTAAGATTTATATAAGGTTTTGAAAAAACTATTATTTATTTAATAATAAAAATACACTTTAATTCTAGACACATTGCTCAAACCAATTAGGGAGCACGTGCTTTTAACAAAATTACAAATATATTTACACCGATAAGTAACGTAAAATAAATCACCTATAATTTAAAGGGTAGTAGAAAACAGATAAAAAAATCTTCACATGCAAATGAAAATGTATGACATCAAAAACTAGAAAAAGTAGATAAATGCAGAAATCAAGATTTTCCAGGAAAGTTTGTTTCACTGTCTCAGATATAAAATTCAATTGCTCAGCTTGTGTTTTGAGAAAAGGTGACTTTCAAATGTCACAACAATGTGATTTAACGGAATTCATGGCTTGGCGTGTAATCGGGACAGTTAAATATGGGGAAATACAACTGAGTGTAGCGGACGGTGTTGGGGTCACAAGAAGTGTCAATGCAAGTCTGTGGAATTGATTTCAAGACACATGGAATGGTAGACATCGACAAGGGCAAGGTCGACCATGTGTTACCACAGAAACTAATGACCGATATATGATGTTAACAGCTCGTCGAGATGGAACGGGCAATGCTACTCTGCTGCAAACACAGATGTTCTTGGCTACAGGACGAAGTGTGTCCAACCAAACACTCCGAAATAGACTTCATCAGGATTGTCTCTATGCACGTAAGCCAGTAGTTTGTATTCCGTCGATCCCAAGCAAGTGTGTGGACCAAAGAAGGTGGGCAAATGAACATCGAGTTTGGAGGCAACGTTGTTGGAGTCACATTATGTTTACAGACAGGTCCCGATTCAGTCTGGATGTGACATCTGATGTGTTTTGGCATAGAGAGAAAGAGGAACTTTAAATAATCCCACATTCGTTTGTGAAAGATCACATTACAGACGTTTTGTATTAATGCTATGGGCCCGAATCAACATAGGTGGACGTGTGGGCCTGCATATCATTCGGAATGGCACTTTGATGCCCAGAAGTTATACAGACGATATACTGAGACCTAATGTCGTATTTTATGTCGCAGCAATTAGTGATTTCTTTTTTTTTCCATGCATGATAATGTCAGATCTCATACAGCATATTGCAGTCTTGAGGAAAACATGCTTAAGTTGAAACAATACGGATAATGTAATGACCATCATGCTCTTCTCCGATCGAACATGTTTGGGACATACTCAGACGACGCATTGCTGCGAGACCAGGGCCTCCTTTTACTGTCCAGGACATCGAGATGCAATTCTTGAGCAGTGGAACAATATTCCCAAAAACCTTATCGGTAACTTCATCTCATACATGAAAAACAGGTGTGCAGTAGTCTTAGCTGTTGGAGGAGGTCACACGACATAGTAAAAATTCTCCATTATTTCTAAACAATACTTTTTTTTATCATTTAGTTGTAACCAAATTGTTGCTCTAAACCATATTTTTATGTTCTTTCCATCTTTTCAAATAATAAAAGCTCCCTTACAATTTTTGTGTCTTTTTTTCTGTATTGCGCATTGATACATGTGTACTATCCATTTTATACACCTACATGACTATCTTAAACTGTTGTCTTTACTTTTTTCCTTGCTCCTCTAATTTTTTGAGCAGTGTATCCATTGACACATTTCAACGAACAGTTGTGAGAAAATCCTCTGCCTCGAAACGCATAAAAAGGAGACAAAGAATATTTGTTCAAAGTACAGAGTAGAGCATACAGGAATTTAATTTTTTACAGGTAAATTTCGGGAGCTTGTTAGTTATTTCCACTTGTCCCCAATGATGCTAGTTAACGGTTTCAATACTGTTTTTTCTGTAATTGCCCTATAGAGTCTGTTTAGCTGTGGTGCGGACCTGCAAGAGAGGCATTTTTATGTGTGCATTATACGGAGCCCGCAATTAACGAATCAAGGATTTTAATGGCTTGAAAATAAAAAAACTTTGCGTAATAAAAATTGGATTCCGTTTTAGACAGAAATTAAAATGACTACCAAATAATGTTAAAATAAGCATGTTTTTTAATTTAAAAATAAATTAAATATATATTCCTTAATACAAAAGAAAAATAAATACTTTTAAGAAAGAATTTATGCAGATGAATTACTGTACTTTTTTAATTTAACTGTAATTAAAGTAATAGCTCACCTTACTTTGCAATAATTGAACAAAAGATCTTTTTGCACTTCAGTTTCCATCAGAGCGACGTTTTCGAAAATTCAGTGTTTTGTTCAGCTTATCAGATTTAGATTGCTATCGTGAATCAGCAACTGTTATCAATTTTTTAACACATCACAATTCTTGCAGTGAAAAGTGTTCTATATTTCTATAACTGTCAGTGGCATTAAATGCTATTTCGATAAAAAAGTCAAAGACAACAAAAGATTAAAACTAGTTTCAATTACGCACGGTCAATGTATGAAACAAATGTGACCATTATTGGCGAGATATGTCAAGCGTTGTTATAAACATTAATTGAAAATAGAAAACCAATTTATCCTCACTAACTGAAGATACAATCAAATGGAGTGCTATAAACGAAAGGTTGCTGTTTAGATAAGTTAAATCTCTATTTCATCGGTTTAAGGATTTCTCATGGCTATATTTTTCAACTGAAACTGGAAAACAAAGCAGAATGCTGGAGGAAAAAATTATGTCAAGTTTAAAAGCACCTTAGAATGTGAAACGAAATTTACAATGGAGATTCTGTGAAATTTACGGAAAGTTAAATAATGTCTGTGTAAAACCTTGGGGGAGAAACTGCTATAAGATACTAATTGTAAATAATATTTGATATAAGAACGATAATGAAACTACTTAAATAATACACACTTAAAAAATGTAACTATGCATACATTTTTAGGTAACGTATTAGGTACATATTAGGTAAAGTAAATAATCGTTTGATACTATTATATTTCATTCTATCGTTTCTAATTTAAATCCATAAAAGATATAGCCAAAAGTATAAAATATATTCAGTGGTAATATCGTTTAATCTTAAAATATGCCCAAATCAGCCAACATTATGTCGGAGTAATACATTAAAAATGCTTGCATAAGAAATTTCGTTTACATTCTTACAGTGATTTATATACTTTTGCGCTGCATTGTTTTACTGTTATCACAGCCACATAGATAACAGTTTATAGTAAATCTTTCTCAAATACTTTATTTCTTTTGAAAGAAACATAAAATAGCCGGTAACATTTTTATCTAAAATATCTTGGGAGAAAAAGAAAATGAGAAGTGCTTAAACATGCTATAATATAGGCAATTTAGTATTAAAGGTCAGTTCGTAATTTATACTCTTTCTGTAAAAAAGATAAAAGAAAGTAAAAACATATTCGTGATTTCTTTAGCATCTAAAACTTAGTGGCAATTCAAGACGCATCTTCATATACAATCTTTTGGTACTTCTTAGTTATCCCGTCGACCAATTTCGCCAAATTATACAAATCGCCAAACCACCCGCCAAATTATACAAATTGACATACTTTTTAATTTAAATAACGAAAGAACAAATAAATTAGTATAACATTAATAAAAATACCTATAAAACGTCGAAATAAAAATCACTTGAGGCGTAAACACGTGTTGTCAAATGAATGTGACATTTACGATCAACCGTTATTGGCATTTAATCTTATGGTGTTATTACACGAGGGGTCAAAGACGGGCCGTGGAAAAGACGGGCCGTGAGGCGGCTTTCGTCGCTAGACGCCTGGGATTCCAAGCGTCTTTGAGTCCTCGTGTAATAACACCATACAATTTGGCGACAGTATTTTGGTCGACGGGATAACTAACAAGTACCAATTTTTTTTAGTATCTTGGAATGCAATATTTATATTTTTTTCAGTTTTGAAACAAAAAAAAGAATTAATTTGCTACATTTACATCAAAGATATAGATCAAATAT
Organism: Maratus speciosus; assembly: GCA_963932465.1. Classification (NCBI taxonomy): domain Eukaryota; kingdom Metazoa; phylum Arthropoda; class Arachnida; order Araneae; family Salticidae; genus Maratus; species Maratus speciosus. The sequence continues at coordinate 371,114,966 of OZ010788.1, read as the reverse complement.
CTTATACATCTCTTATATACAGGGTGATTCATAAATATCGAAACAATAGGCTATCTTCTTAAATATTGCCCCTAGGCACATACTTCCAATTGAAAAGTTTCATAAAAAAAGGTGCAAAATTTGATGAGATAAGTTTCAACTCCATGGGAGGTCTATATGAGAAAATACAAAAATTAAATTTTTATACGGTCCCCGTAGAGTAAAATTCCCAATTAGGAAATTTTTACTTATCTATTCCTGAATTAAACACACACACAAAAAAAAAAAAAAAAAAAAAAAAAAAAAAAAAAAAAAAAAAAAAAAATTCACCTCGATATCTTTAAAATTTGCAGAGATATCAAAATCCAAAATTCGTGACTTACGCCATTATCCATGCCTCTGAGTGACGAGTTTTTGACTCATTTTGAATGCAAGATAGGGATCATCCACAAATTGTACATTATTAAAAGTCGATATAAGACAGTGCCTCTCCTTTGTACATAAAATAGGCAGCGTGTAGATTTAACGTTAAACTTGTTTTCAAAGTATGCTGGTGGTCTGCACTAGAGGTCTGCGCCGGTCGAAATATCCAGGTCCGGTCCCGAACCGACCCATAGAAAAAAAAGTTCGGCCCTGCCTGGAAAAAATTCAAATTGTCGCCTGGCCTGACCTGACTGAATTTCTACATAGTTTTTTTACATCGATATGGTTAAAAGTTGTTTCGAATGGAGGAGTTCTGACCAAAATTCTTATTATATATTTTCTTTTTTCATGTTTATAATTATTATTTTTAAAGATGTTCCAAAAGTGTGATTATTTGTTTTATTAACGAATCTCTATTTACATGTAAATGATTCACTTCTCCTTTAATAACGCTAATCCATATTCCATGTGTTAGAGACAATGAAAAATGCTATAAAGTAAAATCTTTTAAGATGGAATCACACAGGAAAGAAAAAAAAAGCTTTATAGACAAGTTCCCTTCTTAGGAGTTGTAAATGTAGTCTATTTTTTCTCAGGTATTATTATATTCATTTTCCATGGATCAACAGATTTTTCCGTTTAAGAAAGGATTCCGTCAAAGGCAGTTTTTTTCACTACTTTTACTGTTTTTTAAATTTTTTGCCTTAACCCCTTGGGGACGAGCGACACGTATACGTGCCGCATGCAGCGCTCAGAATCCTTGTTTTTCCTCACCAGTAAAATTTTACTGTAAAATTTGCCTTATTTAATCAGCGCATTTTCTCGTTTCAAGAGGACACAAATTTCTGTTTTTAAAAAACGGTGACAAAAGATTAAAAATTTCGTAAAAGGCTCTCGTCACGAAGGGGTTAAAATCTACTATCCTTTAAAAATATGAATTTTAAAATTTTATTGTAAAACTAGGGGGCTCTGCCCCCTGCAAGCTACGCTCGCCAACCCCCGTTCAGACACCGCAGAATCTAAAAACACGCTAATCTGATCGGTTTAAAAAATATTATAGAAGGTTGAGTTATACTGAAAAAAGCTGAGCAGATCTCCTTGTAAACGGGTTTCCATTCAATTTCCTTTGATTTCAAAAATTTAAGGCCGAATCAGTTGCTGTTAAGACATCCAATGGTTGTTTTCGTGTTTGATTAAAGAGGATCAGTTAAACATTTGAAAAGCAGCTAAAAATAAAAGGAATTAAGTGTACAGAGTCTTTGTCTCCCGGTATTTTAAAACAATTTCTATAACAATAGCCTAAGTCATGTGACTATCATCAAGAGTTCCGGGCGAACCACTTCGCTTTTTATATTTCTGGTGCCATTTTGGTACTTTTTGGCCAGGTACAGGTGATAAGTCGCCAAATATTATTCTATCACCATCATTTCAACTATATTATAATAGTCCAAGTCATGTAAGTGCCATAAATAAATACGCTCTGATCCCTCCACTTTTCATATGAAAGTTTGGCCCAGATATCATATACGGCCCCATATTGTCGCGATTGTTTTCCGATGCTAATTTGGGGAAAAGATCAACAGCATAAACAACAACATCCGGCTTATCAAATCAAGCAAAATAACGATACTATGGCGCCAGTTAAGTACCCGTTGCGTATATGACATTGGCGTCAGAAAAAAATAGCGCCAATATGGGACCGTATGTGGCATCTATGCCGAAAGTTTTCCATTTCGATTTAAAAAAATCAATTTTTTTTTTCCCTCGAATCCTTCTATATATATAAAAAAAAGTTTTGATTTGGAAATGGACCAATGAAAATCTGCGTAGATATTCCGGGTAGATCCACATCCAATTTGAATGCTTAAGCATGGCCTTTCATCGTTAATATTAAAAAAACTGTAGCATACAAAAATATGAAGATCAGTGGTATTATAGAGAAATATTTGATAAACACGCTGATGCAGACAGTTTTCAATCGGAGAATTATTTTAAGAGATATTTAATGCTAAAGTTGGACAAAATCGTTCCATTAAAAAAGTTTTATTGGAGCAAAAACTATGCATGAGAATTTAATCATTTTTAGATTATTTTATACGTTATAAGTTCCCGGTGTGCAGATTGTATTTATTTTTCTCATTTGACTCATTTTTTGAGGTTTTATTTCAATTTTAAATTCAAATTTTCAGCATTTCGAGAGATATTTTTTACAAATTCTAGAAAACGTTATTAATTTAAACTGTGCCAGTTGTATAAACAGCGCAAACAATAATGTTTACTTCAAATTAAAAATTTATTTTACACGTGACTATTATAAACAGAAAATATAAAAAGCAGGAACTCATTGAAAATTACGTCATAAAAATTATAATTACACGTGAATTTTAAAAGAGACAGAATATTGTAAAATAATAAATTCATAAACATGCGTTAGAACTCTTAAATAGGAGAATTTATGTCAGATTTACGTCACATTATACTTATTATATAAAATGAACAAAAAAATAATATTGCAAAGCAGTTTAAATTTAAAAATTGCTCGAGACATTTATTTAATATTTTAAGATGATCATAATATTTCATTTCTAACAAAAGTATTTTTACGTGAATATTAAAAAGAAAAAGAAAAGTTTGGTGAAAATTACATCAGATTATAATTCTCAGATTCAAATTATAATACAATCTTCCGAAATCTTTTTAAAGCCGATCAAATTATCGTGCTGTTAGAGTCTGCGGTGTCTGAACGGGGGTTGACGAGCGTAGCTCGTAGGGGGCAGAGCCCCCTAGCAATACTACATAAAAGCATTGTCGCAAAGAATTCTTGGTACTGTTACGCTAGCCGGGTTCAAATCTCGCCAATAACTATTTTCCAATTCGCCAGTTAGCATTTTTTTTTGAGTGGTAAATAAAACATTGCTTTGAAGTTGAAATTAAATGTCATCGTTTGTTACATCATTTCATATTTGGCCAGATGCCATATATGCACCCGGTTTGGCGTGATTTTTTTGCGAAAATTTGGCGAAATTCTCGTTTTCGAATACCAGTTACATATGTATTTTTGGTACCACTTAGTTACCCCGTCGAACAAAAATCTATCACCAAACTATAAGATTAAATGCCAATAATGGTTGATAAATGTCACATTCACTTGACTCTAAGCAAGTTACACGTCTTTACGTCATCAAGCGATTTTTAATTATTTTCTATTATTTTTTTTTATTTTTAAAGGAAAATAACCAAAAAATAATTAACTATAGACCAAAACAATTAATGTAATTTAAAAAATGAAAATAAAGTAAATAAACACTTATTATTCAATAAACAACAATAGCCGGGTTACCTTGTCAACCAAAATAATGCCATTTTGGCGCCGATTGGGTACCCCGGTGCGTATATGATATCTGTGCCTAATATTTTTCTTTTCACTTCGTTAAAAAAAATAAAGAAGTGAAAGCCATTTATTTTATATGTTTCTGTTTGTATTAAATAAAATGATAATGAAATACAAATTGAATTATGAATAAAAGTAACATGATACATTTCTTAGCATACATTTAAGGGAGGCCAAACTTCTCGCCAAATTAGTTTAAAATAGTAACCTTTTCTAAAATCTGAAAAAAAAATATCTGTTTGATTAAAATTTGAGTTGTCATCATTAGAAAAATTTATATAAAATTAGAAAAAAATTAATATTTCGAAAACTAATTCGAATTTAAAAATTCTAATACCAGTTTTTAAATCTGCCGATCAATATTGACTTTTGGTGTTAATTTCATCGCAAAGTATTCCATATTTTAGGAGAAATCGCCGTGAAACATAATCAGTTGTTTAATCAGTCGATTCAAAGAATCGTTACATTTCAGCCGTTTCATATATTCGTTTCATAAATTCATTTCATTAGGATTTTATATATATATAGGGTAGATAATGGCCATTTAAAAATATATGCATTTGTTGTAAAGGTTTTTGGGATCAGCCAAATTTTAGTTATTTTTGCACGGCTTAGGTCAGTCAGAGATAATGATTTTAATATGGGTTGTCTCGAGGCCGGGACTGAAAATTTCGCCCAGGTGAGACCTAGGAATAAGGAAGCCAGTCCCTGTTCGGTATAACAAGTGGCCGAGAGGTTCTGCTCTCTTGCTGGGTTCGAACCCAACTGTGTCCTTCGGCCCAATCATTTGGAGTTTTCAGGGATTTTCTTCGAACCTTGGATATCCTTGTGTAAATACGGGTTAGGTTCCCTTAGAAAGATTTCCACGGAAGGCACCCCCCCCCCGTTTCGGGCCCACATCCCTCGTATAGATAACTGGCCGTCATAAATCACACCAACACCCGCTTCGGTATGAAAAAATACGATCGGCCCGGCCTGGCCGAGTCTTCAGAAAAAAGTCGCCAATTCCGGGTCTGGCCAGGCCCAGTACACAGACTTTTTTATCAGCCTCGCCGGGACGATAAAAAACCTGAATTTGTAAGGTCTAAAATTATGAAAAACTCTCAATCGACATGTTTGAAAAAGCATTGTTTCAAATTCTACATTAAGCATTTATTTATGGACATTTAAGTAGTACAAAAAGGTGGTGGAAACGGCAAAAGTTAAACTGAATCGGAAGTTTAAGTTACCGAAGGAAGTGACTTTTCACGTGCAATTTTTTAAAATACATTTAAATATTTTATTAGGATCCAATCAATGTTAAAACTTTAAATGCGTTTTTCTGCATGATGCTTTTTTAATCGTAAATTAAATAGGTGCAAACTTAGAACATGTCTTTTTTTATTATTTTACATTAATTTTGTTTCGGCAAATTGAAAAAGAATTTACTTTTGGGAGTATGATTTTTTTAAAAATAAGTTACATATTTTTTTAAGCAAATATTTTTAATATTTTTAAAATTAAAATTAAAAAAATTCCTGAAACAAAACTAAAATTATACTTTCCTCTTTAATTAAAAAAAAAAAAATTTGAAATCCGATGAATAATGTTTCCAGTTATAAAGATTTAAATTAAATCCTCTTAAAAAAATACTAAACATTTAAATTTTAAAAAACTTTATGCGAAATATTGGGATGTGATTTTGTTTGCAAATTATACGGTTAACCATCACAAAAGAAGAAAAAAAAAATCAAAATTCTAGCTCAACAAATATATTTTTTACATGTTTCCTAGAACTCTTAAACTAACATTGTTTCTTCGATTGCACACATTTCAAATTGTGTCTAATCCTTTAAAACCTGATGAAATATTTAAACGTGCTGACTCTGCGAATTTTTCAGATATGAAGGTGCAATTTTTTGTGCTTAATTCAGGAATGGATAAGGAAAGTTCTCTTGACTGGAATTTTTACAGTACGGGGGCCGTATAAAAATTTAATTTTCGCATTTTTTCAAATAGACCCCCTATGGAGTTGCAACTTACCTCATTAAGTTTTGCACATTTTTTTATGAAACTTTGCAATTGGAAGTATTGGTCTAGGGGCAATATTTAAGGAAATAGGCTATTGTTTCGATATTTATGAATCACCCTGTATACATTCTCTCTTATACATATCTTACATATAAGCAAGTAATTCTTGTTTATTTATATATGTATGTTTATTTTTGTATTTTTGTATTCTAGAACACAGCTCTAACTATTTTTGTAAAAACAACACATTAGCAAGGCTGACACAGGTGACTATTGTTATATTCTGTTCACACCACTATTTAAAAAAATACATTCTGTAGTACATGTCTCTTGCAAACTTGGCCAAAGCGTATGTAAAAGATTTTTGATTTGAAATAGTGGCGCGAAATAGAATTTTAGTCGCTTGTGGCAGCCCTAAATTAGGGTTATTTTGGTTCTAGAACTTTATCTGTTTATCATATCCAGAAAAATGTTTTTTGTGCAAAAACGACTTTTCACGATAGTGAAACATTTTTATGGAAACATAATCGTAAAAGAAATATAAAAAATTCAAATAAAAAATCAATATTTTCTAAATATTATGCTGTATGCAAAATTATTCAAATTATAATTTTGAACCTGCTCTCAGCACGTTAAAAATGTTATTTTCGTAATGTAGACCGTAGCCAATTTTAATATCAAACACGACAACAAAATACATTTTTAACGGTATGATAGTTAGATAATGGTTACAAAAAAGATATTTTTTTGCCAAACCTATGTCAATTATCTTTGAGCAAAATGAAGAGTTTTACAATCAAATATCACTGAGGGTATAAAAAACATACAAGAATTGCCAAAACCTTGAAACTTCTATTATTTAATGCGCAATTCTGCTACCTACCTCCCTCCCTTTATATGCATATATATCTGTTTGTGCTTTTGTAACATACTTAAACATTCCAAAACAATTCCATGTAATATTTATCTCCCGAAAAAACTTTTATACTATTTCCCAATCCCTGCTGCCGATAAAATGGTTAAATCCTTTTTTTGTGATTTCTTTACACACATTACTGTTTTTCTCACAACAAAATAACATGAAAGTAGTACTTCATTTGAATATAAATTATTCATTCTTCTATCTGAATTTTCTATTTTTCATGCATAAAAAATTGCTTTTTGCAACTATTTTTACGATTATGTGTAAATATTGCAGTACTTTTATATAAATAAAATTACTTTTGGGAAACCAAAATTAATAACAAGGTTTTCCTGAAATCACAATATGTTAGTTCAATGGGTTTTTGTAGCGCAAGTCACTTAGCATGTAACTGCTATGCTTTTTTGCCACAGTTATTTTCAAAAAAGTTTCTTCGCCTTATTCAATTAATGGGATACCCGAGATAATATATCACATTTTTTTTTCCTTTCTGCAATAAAAGTAGTCAAAAATCGCAGCAATTTGCACCTTTGTCACTTACAGTACATGTAAGCATGGAACTAGACAATGACAAATGAAACAATAGTTTTTTATTTACTCATTAGAAAAACAAATGTTTAAGAAATATATTAAAATGAAAAAGAATAAATAATCTTGTTCCTCAGCGATGAAATACTAAATGACATTTCGGAAAAAAAAGGGAAGATAGGATTTATCTAATAAAGAAAAAAATGCTAGGAAGTTATTATCTTTGAGTTAATATCTATTTGGGAAAAAAGAGTTTTCGTAATTTTCATTATCAAATATATATTACTGAAACACACCACACACATAACGCTTATACAAATTTTTGGCAAAAATATAAAGGTATTGTTTAATTTTGGAAAATAAGCACTATTATATGGCATACAAAATTTATACATTCAATGCCGTCATAAACAAAAAAAAAATACATTAATATTAAAATTTTACAATACTATTTGTCCATAAATTTGTTGTTGATATTTTTAGCTGTTAAGAAATTTACGAGGTTTTTAAAAGTGCTTTTGCAATTAATTTTATATTAAATTTTAGATTAACATATGCATAATTAGCTAATTCATATGATTAGCAGTGTGATACTTATTTATCACAAGCGTTTTACTTAAAGAACGTTAACAAAATATCAAGTCTTTAAATAAAACATTAAGTATTTCATGAATGTATTACATGTACAAAATATTCGTATCTATGCTTCAAATATAATTCAGTAAAACTTAGTACTTGTATCTCTAGTTTTATATTTGTAGGGATATACTATGTGTGTTATGTTCCTGCATTGCAACGTGTACAGACCATCTGAGTGCTTTATTGGTTTTTCAATGAAAATTTATTAGCTTAATGTTTATGTTCGTTTTTAATTTTGCGATATGTACTTTCAACTTCGAGAATTTCTCTCTGTATAACATAAGATGTATATTTATAAAAATATAACAATACTCATACTAATGCATATACAGCTCATATGAAAAATATTAGAATAAGTGTGAAAAAGTAATAAGAAAAAATATTTTTCATTGCTTTATTTTTTATACTAAGCAAATGGAATTAAATTTCGTATAAATTAAATCTGGAATGTTTAGATAAGTTTTTAACATTTAGAAAATATAAAATACAGTACAATAAATTATGTATACAGCTTTCCGAAACACATCAAAATATTAAAATAGAATTTAGATTGGTTCAAAATATCAGAATATTTTATTTTACGCAACAATATTACCTTATGAATATGAAGTAAATGGTAGTTAATATTTTGTAGCGTCCCTTTAGCTTTCATAACAGCGTACAATCGATCTTGCTTACTATATACAAGGTGTTTACAAGCATTTCTATATATATTAGCCCAAATAGACTTTATACGTGCCACTAACTCAGTTTTACTTGAAGGAGCATTTTCTTGGAGTTTTTTCTTCAATATACATCATAAGTTTTCGATAGGATTAAGGCCAGGTGAGTTTGGTGGACAAAGAGGTATGTTAATGTTGCGTTGGCTGAACCAATTCTTAGTTGACATCGAGGTATGCGGTGACGCTAAATCTTGCTGAAAGATGAAATCATCTTCAAATAAATCTTCTGATGATGGAATCATGTAACATTCCAAACTATCTGAGAGTTAACCTTTTCGTAGACGGTGCATAACTTTCCAGGTCCATCTGCACTCATGCAACCCCAAACCATGACACTAGCAACAAATTTTACGGAACATTTAAGACATTCTTTATCGAATGTTTCTTGCTTCATTCTCCGAATTCGAATACCTTTGTTACCGTATGAAACACAAAACATACCTTCATCACTAAATAATATTTTCCCCAACCTTCTTCGCTCCATAAACATTTTGATTTACACCAATTCAATCTTATACGCTTTTGTTTTGCAGTCATGAGAGGTTTTGTTTCCGTAATATGAGATTAAAACTTAAATTTATGGTGACGTCTTAATTTTGTCGATGTAGAAACTTCAACTCCTTCTTCTTTCCATTTTCAGTGCAAGAATCGCATACTTTTAAAATGGTTTTTCTTAACTATACGCTTTAGTTTCCTGTCATCTCTAGTAGAAGTTTTTGGTTTTCGGCCGCCATTTCGTCGATTATTTTGAATCCATTTTTTGAATATTGTGTTAATCTTGTACTAATGCTTGATTGCGAACAATGTAAATAATTCGCCATATAACATTGATTTGTACTGTTCCGATACAAATCAAGCGTAAGAAGTTTAATAGATTCAGGAATATCACTCACACGACCCATTTTACGACGAAAACGCAAACAAATTGCAAAAAAAAAAAAAAAAAATGCATATTTTAAATAAAATCGTCAGAATTTAATCAAAAATGCCACCAGTTATGAATTTGTGATAATTAAAGGACAATTAATGTGAAATATTTTTTCAATTAATCTTTTCAAAAATTATATTAATTTTAAGATAATAAATAAGTTTAATGAACAATAAGTTCTTAATAAAAATAGTGTTTGCATATTTGCATTAAAAGACACTAAATTACCAAACGATATTTTCAATTTGTAAAAAAAAAGTAATTATTCTAATATTTTGAATATGAACTGTATATTATAGTAGCATTATATAAATATATATTCTATACAGGAAAACATTCCCTGAAATACACAGCATAAAGACCATCACCATCCCATGAAATCAAATACAAATAAATACAGTACTTTTTCCCAAAATGAATATATGTTTTTATCAACCATCTACCTCCTAATAGTGAGGAGTTTTGGCAATGAGAAAAGTTTAAATTCTCTGAAAGTTCTCCGAATACATGATTATTTTACACATAAATAAAACACCAATGTTAATTTTTTTTCTACAATGCATTTTTTTTTTAATTTATACTAAAAAGAACTTATAAATATATTTAAATTTCTTGTAATTTGTTTAGAAGCCGTAATTGTTTTATATTGCAAATGTGTATTAAAACGAATATTTCCGTTCTTAAGACTCTTACTTCGAAATGGAATTTTTTTCACGCCCTCAGTTGTAAGTACTAAAACTTTTATTACTGTGTGGGAAATATATGTCACATTGGACGATTCTGTTTTCTGTCTGTACCACATTTTGATAATATTTTTAGGCATACACATATACTACTTATTTTCAAAAGAAGTTTAGCAGACGAAAAATATTAACTTGTGATACGATAGAAAATAAAAATAGTGCCCAGTCCTGCTCGCCGTAATCAAATGATTAAGATGACAGTCAACAAAACAGAATAATTTACCTCTTTATTTAATTTACGCAACATGGTTATTATATTGTGTAAAAAGTGTAGAATGAAAAAATAAATCTTCAAGTTTATTATTAGTGTTATTTTTTTGTCTATTTATTCTTATTATATATATATGTTACATAAAAAGTATACTTTTACTATTCATTTAAATTATTCTAAATTGCCGGCCTATTCATTATTTCCTTTTTTTACGCTCTATTATTTATTTCTAATTAAATACTCTTAGAAGGATTCTCACTAAATATAGAATTGATTTTGCTTGTTATTATTTTGATGACATAATTGTTTTTTCCTCCTCTTTAGAACAACACCTGCAACATCTAAACCAAATATTTGAATTATGTAGGCTTGAAAATATTAAACTTAAATTATCTGAATCCAATTTTGTTCAAAATAAAAGGAATTTCTTAGGATATGAAATCAAAAATGGTACTGTAACTCCAGCTAATGCTAATATTGATGTCATAAAAAATTTAAAACCTCCTTACCTCCTTCTAATGTAAAAGAACTCCAAAGATTTTTGGGATCAATTAATGTTTACCATAAATTTATAGATAAGTATGCCAAAATCAGACACCCCCTTAACAGATTACTTAGGAAAAATACTTTGTGGGAATGAAATTCAAATTGCCAAGATTCTTTTCAGAAATTAAAGGATGCCTTAATTGTTAAACCTGTCTTAATAATTTATGACCCTGCATTACCACTTCATATGTTTGTTGATGCCTCACAGGTGGCAGTAGGTGCAGTTATTAAACAACCAGATAATAATGGGTTTTTACATCCAATTGCTTATTATTCTAGAGGATTGAGAAGTTATGAACAGAATTACTTTATAACTGAATTAGAATGTCTTGCCATCATTGACACCTTAGATAAATTTTTTCATTGCTTCCATGGTGTAAAATTCACCATTCACACTGATCATGCATCTCTTGTTTGGTTAAAGAATACTAAGCATTTGAGAGGTAGATTATTTAGATGGTCTTTGAAGTTAAGCATGTTTGATTATAATATTGTGTACGAAAAGGGATCCACAAATGTCGAAGCTGACATGTTGTCATGAAACCCTATTTTACATCTTTTTCAACCCTTAACTTTTCTTCTAGACGTAAAGGAACTTATAGAGATGCAGCAGAAAGATAATGTATGTGCCAAAAACTATCAAAATGAAAATGGGATTATAATAGTTAGAAAGAAAGGATTTCGAAAAATAGTAGTCCCCATGTATTTAAGGAGAAAAATATTAAATGTTGCTCATGAAAAATTTGGTCATCCTGGTATCCAAAAAATGTTAAATTTAATTTCCCCTAATTATTATTGGCCTGACATGACTCAGGATATAACTAATTTTGTCAAACATTGTGACATTTGCCAGAAAAATAAAAATCCCAGACAGAGAAAATGTGGCTTACTACAAGCTATGCCAACCACAGATCAACTTTTTGAATGTCTTTCTATTGATACTGTGGGAGGATTCAATTACTATAACCCCACCAAAAAATATCTACACATCATAATAGACCACGCGACTAGATATGTCTGGGCTTTTCCATCAAAAAGAGTTACTATTGTGACCTATACTAATTGCTTAAAACAAGTTTTCAATATTCAATGTCCTAAACAATTATTCTGTTTCAACAAAATTTTCAATGTACAGGTTCCCCAAAAAGTGTTGAGTGATAGGAATGATGCTTTCACTTCATCTAGATTTTAAAAATTTCTTCAAAATCACAATATTAAGCAATGTTTAACATCAGCACATCACCCACAAACGAATGGGAAATGCGAAAGAGTGAATCAATCAATAGTTACTAGATTAAAGTGTAAAGTTAATTCTACTACCTCTAAAATCCATTGGACAAAACTTTTGACAGAAGTAGTTAGTGAATAGAATAATACGCCCCATTCCATAACCAAATTCCCTCCTGCTTATTTACTTTTTGGTCCATTACCTTATGATTCCCCACTAAAACAAGATTACTACCCTCCTGTGAATGAAGCCCTTAAAATTGCTAAAGCGCGTATTAATGAATTTCATTTGAAGAGTAAAAAATATTATGACCGAAATTATGTAGAGCCAAAGTTTGAGGTAGGAGATCTTGTAATTTATGAAGAGTTCAATTACCCCAATACTAGAAAGCTCTCACAAGTTTTTACTGGTCCCTACCAAATTCTTAACAAATTATCTCCTGTAAATGTTCGAATTGATAGGCAAAGTCAAAATAGAAATACGGAAGTTGTCCATGTATCTAAATTGCGCCCCTACTTTTCACCAGATCGATTAAAATTATCCCATGAGAATTCACAACAAACTAATGTTAAAGTCCTGACCTAATATTAAATAGTCATAAATTAATAAAAAGTAACTAAATAAATTATAATTAATCAATCAATGCTTTTCTATATAACAGTGTGTTCTCGAAGGATCCACGAGAACATTGCTGCTGAAGTTTTACTTGAATTAGTTGTTTACGCGGGAGTAAATGAGTTGATTTGAGTTAAAGATTTCTTATATTGAATTGAATTAGTTTAGAATATTAAATAAATTTTAAAATTATATGTAAACTATGAATAAATGTTAACTGGATTAAAAAATATATATATCCATTATTGAACTATAATTATTAATACTAAAACATTATAGAATTTATGCGAATAATTGTTGATTATGCAAGTGTCCTGGATTTCAAACCCAACGTGTTTTTCTCTTGCTTCCTTTTTTATTTATTTTTTACTGATTGCGTAACCATGTAGGAAATGAACGAAATATTTCGACGCATATCGAAAAACACCTGTTAAGATTTTGTTTCAATGATATTGCTGGAGAATTTAAGAATTTATTTATTTATTTTATTATATATTTTTTTTTGACTTGGTATAATTTCATTTCTTATTGAATCTGTATTGATAGGAGATTACTTTTTATGCTATGTAACTTTTTACCCAGCCAATATCATTGAGTGCAATAATCTCTTATTATTATTTACTGAAGGGATGAATTAAAATATGGCTTTGAAATTATTGATGAGAAATTTGAGTTATTGTTATTATTGAATTAAATTTACTATTGCTAGATCTTGTATGATAGAAAGTATAGATAATTTATTATTGAATATTGAGATAAAATAAAGGTAATAAAGAAAAATAAGTGTTATGAATTAATGAAGTCAATATATGAGATATCTGAGAATACTCATAAATTAAATATTGTGATAACATCTGAACATAATGAAAGTAAAATACTTACTAGAGAATTTATGGAAAAGTGGTAATAGTATGGTACCGCTATTATCATAACAATACAATACTATAGAGTGCATATGGCACTAGATTTTTTGACAGTTTTTCTTGTGTCAAAAATGAGCAATAATCGAGTTTCAACGGACTATAGCATAGTATCAGGACAATATAATCATCCCGGTTAAAAAACTGTAGGAGATTGATACTCAGTTGAAATCTTTGTACATAAATTTTAAATTTATTATATTCATGTTTTTTCCTTTTATTTATATAACTTGTGAATTGTATGGAAAATTTCTACGTTATGGTGTTTAAGTTATAGAGATTAAACTAATGTTTAATCGTGATGTGGAAAGAATATAAATTCCTAAGAAAACTCCTAAACAATTCTAATATTGTCAATATCTGTTAATATTGTAAGTAATAAGTTGTTAGTAAAACAAGAGGAGATTATTTAGAATATAATTTACTCCATGTTGGAGAAATATTTATATTATCTTTGTAATTTAAAAAAAACAAATCCCACAGTTTCGCGTTTAAGCAGTAACTTATTGATTTGGTTTTTGACAGAATTAGAGAAAAATTTCAGACTACCGGGTAACACTATTGTAATCCGAGTTCATGCTTTTCCCCAATGAACTTGTGGGTCACGGAGCCACCAGTTCACCGGTTTTTAGGGAGGGGGATATTGTTATATAAAAATTTTTACTTCTACTATTCATTTAAATTATTCTAAATTGCCGGCCTATTCATTATTATCTTTTTTTAATACGCTCTATTATTTATTTCTAATTAAATTCCTATAATTTTAAAACGCGTATCTTAATAATAGATTTATTCCAAAACGTAATCTAAATTTTTAATCCCGTCATTAATTTTTATCGTCTACCAAACTGTAAAGTTCTGAACGCAGTTACTTATTTTTGGAATGTTTATCAAAGCCATTTTTAAATTTTTATTCTATTTCATCTCATTTTCCCGCCCGCTAGGCGTCAGCCGTTTCACATCTAAATCCTTCCAGTAGCGGCGCCGGGATTCTTTTCTGTGGCGTTTCTTGATCGCTCTCCAATGGCTGAGTGTCGGATCCCAGTTTCAGTTCGAAGCTCGTTCGTGACTTTGGTTGGGTTAGCCTGAAGTTTCCATTTCAATCGGATTTCCTCCGTGCATCCTAATAAATAGTTCGAGCATGAGCTCAGAAATAGATTTTTGTGCTGTTTGATTATTTACATAACCTGTTACCCGGTGTCCTAAGCCATGTAGAATAATCATTTCGCGAATTAACATCTATTTTGCATGAGTAACTAGTTTATGCTCGAGTGGAATGCTCTGATTTCTCATCCTGTGGGAATTGTTTAGTGTTGGTATGTTCTGATGGAATAAACAGTTTTCCTGTGACTACGTTTCCATGTGTTTAATTGGGAAAACCCCATATTTCTTCATACGCCTTTTTTCACCACTCACGCTGCCTTGTCTTCATCATCAATAAATAAGAGTTTGATTGGACTATACCAATATTATCATCTCTCTACAGCTGCTAAATTTTCACAGAGTTAATACCCCCACTAGCGATGCTTGTGCTAAGTGGTAGGATTGCTATACAACATCACCAGCGGCTGATTAATATGTAGTACTAATCCAGTAATATGAAATAAAAAACAAGACGTGATTGTTCGACTTAACACATTAAATTGTTTCGTAATATATATATATATATATATATATATATATAATTTCTAAAATGTGAATTTTTATTCTGTAATTTTTTTTTTTCAATTTCAAAAATGTGTTTCAGTTATTAAAATATTAAACTTTTAAGATTAAGAAAATGTAAATAAGGAAACTTTTTACTTTTGAAAACGAAAAGAATGTTTATTATGTAACTATATTTTTTTATTTTATAAGTTATAACTTATAAGTTAGCAACTTATGTGTAAGTTTTTTTATGAGTAGGATTTCATAATTGTTTTTTTTTTATTAAAAATAAATTCTTCTTGTAATACAATAACAAACAGAATAAACGGTTTTTATTACCTAGAAGAAAAACAAGTGTTTCGGAAACAAAATCTGAATTATTTTCCTGTAATATCGACCTCACCAGGGCCGAGAGGTTCTGCTCTCGAAGCCGGTAGACGGGTAGTGCTGGCTTCGAATCCAGTCGAACCCGTCTGCCTAATCGATCGGAGCTTTCCGTGGTTTTTTTCGAGCCTTGGCTTTCCATACGTAAATATTGGTTAGTTCCCTTAGAAAGACCACGGTGGAGGGCACTCTCTTTCGAGCCTGTATCTCTCGTGGATATAATAGGCTGTCATACATAACACCAACACCTATAATATCAAAAAAATATGTAACTTGAAAATACTATTTTACACGTAGATGACAATGAAAATATATACTGATGAATAAATATTGCAGATAACTTTACCAAAAAGAAAAAAAATCTGAATTTTAAAATATTCTTTTATTGAATTCTTGAAAACTGTTTTCGTAAATTTACATTTGCGTATGGAGGCTTTTTTGCATACATGTTTTCTCAAAAATATCTGACATATTTTAAATTTTAATATAAAATCAAGTAATTGTTCTACAGGTTTGAGTTTCGGCATAAAATCCTTCTCACGATGAAAAATTTTCTTCAAACAAATAAAAAAATTGTTTCAACATTCGATCATAGATGACGCCACTTATTTGGTTTCAAACACGATTTTCCGATTAGACTAGATTTGGTTTCGGTGTGCAAACCTACTCAATTAGATTTTTCGCTTCGAGTCGTAATTTCTGTGTCACAACGTCAAAACTAATCTGAAAATCAGAAAAAAAACGCATGGTTTAAGAAAAATATGCGGACAAGTAGCGCCATCTATGCTGGATGCTTTGAACTAATTATTTTCATTCGCTTCAAGAAAACGTTAGAAGCATCATCCTTAGAAGCATTTTAGTCCAAACGGCACTTCTGTACGACAATTACTTGAGTTTATGTTGAATTTTTAAATGTGCCAAGTACTTTTGGGATAAACTCATTGATAATAATTTTCCGCATTACATAACTTTTGCTTCAAGGTTCTTTTTTTAAATTTCCATGTTAAATAGTTTCCAAAAAAATATTGCGTTTTCTAAAAACTTTTATCCAGGTCCTAATAAATTTTTGAAATAGAAATGTTTAAATACATTCTATATTTTTATTAAAAGGATTATTCAATACAAAACTACTTTTTGTAAAATAGAGCGCAGATAGAACATTTAACAGCCACATAAAAGATCTTATAAAAAAAACTATAATCTTTTTTCGAAAAAAGGGTTACGTTTTTTTTCTCAGACACTAAGTACTTAAGAAGAGCGCTGAGAAGAAGGAATTATTTTCCTTTTTGAAATTCTTTGATCAACAAATGATTATTTGTATTTATGTAAGAAAAGTTATCGATGAAAAAAAAAGAGACTTTAAAGAACCACGTATTTCAAAAGGAATACGTTAAGTTTTATTATTTTTCTACAATATACCACTATTTTGCCAATATTTATAAAAATTATTACATTTATAATATAGTAGTAATTACATTTAATTCAATGATGTTCCTCTTAAGAAAAATGCAATGAATAGTGATATTTAAATTCTAATAATAATGTCTCAATTTCATTCTTATATGACACTTTTTCTTTCATTAACACACTTCGAAGCTTCCTACCTTTAAATGTTAAATATTCGAAAGAAAACATATTGCGTTTTTTTAGATATTTTTATCTTTGCCATAATAACATTTGAAACAGATATTTGTAAAGGATTATCTATATTTATATTCAAAGGACTAGTCAACACAAAGCTTTTTTCTATAAACGATATGGGGAATGTAACGGTCACATAAAATATCTCATAAAGAATTACTGTACTTCCTGTAAAAAAAAAAGTTATGCTTATTCTCAGCTATATTCCTGTAAGTACTTAAGAAGAACGTCGGGAACAAAGAAAATTCTGAACAATTGAGTATTAGAATTCGTATCGAAATGTCGTTGATGAAAAATAAGGGGATTTTAAAGTACCCCATATTTCGTTAGGAATACCTTAAATTTTACTACTTTTCTAAAATACGCATCTGTTTTAATAATATTTATGAACACTTTTACATTTCGAATAAAGTAGTATACACATTTCATCCTTTTATATTCTTCCGCAGATATAATGAATTTATTTCAATTCTCAAAAGGATTTCTCAGTTTTATTCTTATATGAACCCTTTTTTATAAATTCTCATACATTGCAGCTTCCTGCCTTTCGAAATTAAATATTTTACATAAAAATTTTGCTCTTTTTAAATGTATTATCTCTGTCCTAATAACCTTTATAATATAATTTTTTTAAAGTATGCTCTATATTTCGAGTAAAGTCATATGTACATACGAATGATCACATATATTGTTATTCGAAGTACTGTAACTTGTTCTATGTGAATAGAATTCGATCAAATTCGTTAAAACGTCTGAGAGTGCATAGTTCCTGTTTATCTATACGTTAAAATAGAATTCAATAAAATTCCTTAAAACGTCTTCCTATGCGCATTTTCTATTTATCCGTATTCCCTATTAACCGTGTTCAGAGTGATACCAATATATGAAAGCAGTGTAATAAAAATCCAAATTTCAGTTTCAAATTGATACATGACTTTGAAAATCATTAATTGTGATGTTATTCTGAAATCGATTTGTACCATTTGTTACTATACACAAATGGCTGATAATACATGAATTTTGGCTTCACAGTTGTGACTTTACATGAAATGACTTCACCGTGCAGTCAAAATGGGACGACATATTTGACTTCGCTGTGATTTTGAAACTTGAGACTATTTTTTTATCTGAAATCGTCTGTGCTATAGAGATTGGGATGAAAATTTTATTATGATATAATTCTGCCAAATACATGTTTTAAATTTGTATAAATATTCTTGTGTCCAATACGTGTGTTTTTGTCTTTACAATCGTTCCCATATAAAATTTATATGCATTTTTTGCATTATTGCAACACGGAATTTAGGATATAACCTTTATATTTTAACAAGAAAATTGAATTATTATTAAACATTAAAAATGGAATTAACTGTTATTTGTCGATATGTCATCACACATTTCACAATTGTCAACTCTGGCAAGACTGGCATTATACCTCCAGCCATGATTAAAAAAATAATAATAATAATACGCTCGTAAAAAAATGAAAAGAATGAAAAGAATTGAAAAGAATTCTCTTCGGTAACTGAACTATTGTTATAAGTAATATCACAACAAGTATCGTAATATAAATCTATATATAATAGGTGTGATAGAACACAACTAGAAAAGCAAAAATCACCATACAATCCATTAACAGAATGCAAGTCGTAAAAAGCTAGAGCGCGAAACATACTGTGGAACAAAATTACGATAAAGAAGATAGACAGCGATGTAATAAAAGGAAACCGATAATATGAAGAGAAACATGTTATTCAACAAAATGGAAGTAAACAATAAGTACGTCCCCCATCTCATCGATGATCCACAGAACGACTGAAGACACCTGCGGTGAACAGCCTCTTTATTGCGGTCGCTGTGAGATGCCCTTTATGGCTTGCGATCGGATCATGGATTGTATGGTGATTTGTACTTTTATAATTGTGTTCTATCACCTCCTAACATAAGTACATTAGTTTAGGGACACCCTGTATATATATATATATATATATATATATGTAACTTGCTCAAAGGATTTACATAAGTTCAATACACACATTTTATAAACACGGCTACAGTAAATATGAAGTCGAAGTCATTTACTTGTGTGTATTGTAGATAATAAAATTTTAATGTGTTAACTTTAAAATAAGTTTACAGTTTAGTCTATAGATGGGACCGTTTTGTTTTTATATACAACACCGTTTAAGTTTAAACATAATGCTTGATGAAACGTTTAACTACAGTAATCTCTAATTTATACGTCAGTGCAAGGGACTGTTTAAAAACGACACAAGCTATAGAGGCGCATAAATGAAATTCAAGTAAAAATTAAATTTGAAATAAATGTTAAGACAATGTTAAACTTTAAATAGTGAAATCACATGTAAAATAATTACAAATAAGACTTACTTAGATTGATAAAGATTTGGAAATTCGAATACAATATAGATATATGTATATCAAAATTTTAATTACATATAATATTTTATAAAACAGTCTAAAATTAGCAAAAATTGTTTATGATTTTGAGGTTTGTCCTTAAAATAAATTTTCCAAGTTCATTGAAACATGAATATGTTGAATCAGATGCATCAGTTCGTTTGAGGTAGTGACGGAGGTTTCCAGAGCATCTATTGCCTGTTAGAAAAGTCGTGAATATGTTTTTACCTTATCTTCGTTATCTGATTCTTGTTTATCGGCATCTCATCAGTGGTGGGGCATCAGTTTTTGCTCTGCTCATCTCTGGTTCACAACATTATAACCTCGTCACGCAAAGGCAGTAACCCAGATGGGGATCCCCCCCCCCCCCTTCCGCAAAATAAGTTAGAAAGGATATATATATAATTCATTTAAAAGAAGCATTGTAACTCAAAACGTATAAATGTTACGCCTTATCCTAGTAAAAGAAAAAAAAACTGCCGGCTCGGCTTACAGACGGAGGTAGATTTCGAAGTTAAGTACTAAATTCACTAACAAAACTTAAATCAAGATTAGAGATAAACCCAGTTTCTTCACTAAGAATGATCTCTAGGGAGCTAAACTTTTTGTGAAAATTTTAATATACACGACTACACACACGCATGTATATGGAATAGGTTTAAAAATGGCTAAAGTAAATTCAGAGAAACTCAAAGTGTTAAAATATGTTAATATTTCCATGGTCCGGTTTTTATCATGCTATTCCTTTTAACATTAACTAATGTTTAGAGAAAGTCGAAAAGTATGTCCCGCAAAATTTTTAATTTGGTTCTATAACTAATGGGTTAACGAACGATGAACATAACTATTACTTTAAAAGTTAAACAAGTTTGCACCATAAACAGATTTTTCTTCATCAAAAATGCATATTTGTTTTAAATAAAGAGCTGCGGACGAAGATGGGCCGCTCGCCGCGGCGATTGAATAAGTTCTTGAATACGTTTCTTCAAACTCATATGGCGTTACATATTCACCTGCTGAGGTTCATTATATTTCGAATATAACGCAATATACATATATTTTTTAATTCGTCAAACTATTTATTTCAGTTTGAGTTTTCATGCGGAAATCTTGCTCTAGAAAACTTCTGACGTAATATTCAATTCATCAAACGATTTATTTTATTTAATTTTTCACGTGAAAATCTTGCAATAGAAAGATAATTGTTATGGTGAGAATTTTATTGTTTTTTTTTTCAGTTGTTTGCATCTGCTATAACGAAAAATATTTATTTTTTCGATCCTTTCGATCCTTTATTTTTTTAATCCTCCCCATTAAAACCAACTTGGGTCGATGTTTCCCATTTGCAATCCCCGCAGAGATATTAGCCACCTCAATGCTGTTGGCGAGTTTGAAGACGATCCGTGCATAATTGCGACTTTTATCGTGCGGACAAAATTAAGTACATACATATACATATACATATACATACATATATATATATATATATATATATATATATATATATATATATATATATATATATATATAGCACATTATGTACTAAATGCATTTGTCAGACCCAGAATCTTGCACCATAAATAAATTAAGTATAACCATAAAACATCCATTTAGTTTAACCTTTAACCTTTTTGAGCTTATATATATATATATATATATATATATATATATATATATATACATATATAAACTTTTTAGGTGGGGTAGTTTTGGGTTCCTGGGGTCATATAATGAAAAGTTATGAAGGAATTTTTCAAAAGTCTCACCATGAAACGACTGCAATACATAGTATTTCTTACGAAATTTACCTAAAAAGGCCACGGGTTTATGCCGCACATGCCCATTTACGTGAGTAATGTTATTGAAAGGTTCTTTTTTTTTAAATAATTCTTATAAAATAGGAAACATAAGTTTAAGAAATTTAATTTTATTTCGTTTAAGGGATATTGTGACTAATTTCTCAATTAAAACAACATTAATTTTGAATTTTCAATATTCTTTAAGAATTAAATATAGGCTTTTTTTTATAAAAAAGTTTTTCATTAAAATAGCAGCAAAAAGAGAATAAGCTTGTAAAAACAAAAGTACGATTTTACTTCAAGTAATGGCTTTATTCAAAATATTCATGACTAGCGTACAGTATTTGCGAGTCTTGGATCGTGTGTGGTGTTCTAAAAAAATTGCACCTACATGCGAAAACAGATTTGAAGATTTGGTTGAACATAGGAGGCGTGCAAATAGCATTTATTAGCTTAATTTAAAATTTTACAGATAGCCGCACTAGAAATTAAAAAAAAGTGGAGATTGGAAAAAAATAAATACATTATTATCTCATGATGTGATGAATAAACTAAAATACTAAAATGCTTGCATTGATTAAAGACATTCTGTATTGTCTTTATTTATCTATGGTGATCCTCGAACCTACAGATGAGCTGTCTCGTTGCCATTGATCATCATGTCAAATCATTACGGCTATTTCTTGTATGTTTGTCGTTTCTCTTATTATTATAGTTTCATCAAAATTTATATAGTCATTAAAATCAGAAACTGCTTTATAATTCAACTGAAGCAAGAAATCCCCGTAAAAAAAAATCCGTAATTAACATTGACACAAGGAGTAATTCCCAAATCTAACAGGTACAGATTAAATGTGCAGTTTGCAGGGAAGAAAACAGCTTTTGTAGCGCACAGCTTTGAGATATACGAAGAGTGAGCAAGTCACTGGTCAATGAATAACATAATTTTCCGTTTTTCTTTTTCTATCTTTGCATCAAATCAAAGAGATAATTTTTCAAGTGGATAATTTTTCAGAACCATCTGAAATACAACAAGTAAGAATTGTGAACTGAAGCCCTATTTTCATTTCCAAAGCCATGACACCCTTGAAGGAGAGCGTGTTATCCAGCATCATTTTGAAAATAAAAAGTGCAGTTTCATGGCAATTAATGATGTCATAAAGCTTACAACCTTTCAATAAATATTGCAAATCACTTAACAACTACTCAGCGTAACGGCGTCACGTTCTTCAACTCCCCACTTTCGCCACTTATGATGCGCATAGGCAATTCTTACCTATTTTTAAGTTTTCTGATCCATCTTTGAAGTTAAAGAATTACAAATTACAGGAAGTTACAATGTTTTTATTACAAAAGACTGTGATAAGAGCTGTGTTTATCGCCTTTTCTCAATAACTCACAATTGATTTCTATACTGGAGGTACAAGTTTCTCTAAGACTGCACTAAAGCCATTTTTAATAGATCTCTTTGTATACTACTCGGTTTTAAGGAATGAGCTCCAGTTACATTTTTGAATGTCTTAATTGGATATTTGTTTTCCAAAATGTCTTTTTTATTTGCAATAGGAGGTTTGACTTGTTCTTCTAAGGATCCTTCCTTGCTTTGAGAATCTAGTCAAACATTTTAATAAACTCGATTTAAAAATAAATCGTTACTTTTGTTCGTTTACTAATTTTCAATATATAATGAAAAGAAAAAAAAAACATTTGAACCAGTGAGAACGGAAATGCGAAGAAAAATGATACTTCTTATGCGTACGGACAGGCTTATCAAACGTATTAACAAAAATGCTGTCCTCCTCCCTCCCCCTTTCATCCTAGCAGTAGAATGTTAGAAGGGCTGTGGCATAGGAATACAGCAGCCAATAATGCACAGAATACAAAAACAAAAGACAAACAATTTACTTCCCTTTTATAACCTGATGTCAAATTTTTGGAAAGGACA
This sequence comes from Maratus speciosus, assembly GCA_963932465.1. Classification (NCBI taxonomy): domain Eukaryota; kingdom Metazoa; phylum Arthropoda; class Arachnida; order Araneae; family Salticidae; genus Maratus; species Maratus speciosus. Next base: position 371,091,324 of record OZ010788.1, on the reverse strand, counting down.
TTCGTAGAATAGGAAGAAATGCCAAGGAGAACTTGAAATTTCTCTTTCCTGTTGCGACGTATAACCGGGTAAAATACATTGCATCGCTCTACGTATAACCGGGATTAACGAAAATCGAACTATAAATAAGACAGACGCAAAACAGATGTCACATTTAAGTGAGAGATTACTGTATGCAATACAGAAAAAATATATGATGTTATAAAACAAGCTAAATATATGAAGATTATTTAAATTCTATTTAATAAGTTCTTGAAATTTAGGTTCCAAAATTATTTTTTTTTACAAAAAGAGTATGGATTATATGTAGAAACATATATGTGTGTGGATGTGTAAATTGCATTCAAATATGTATTTTTTTCTGATAAATTATCCTAATGAATAAATTGTTTAACAGTTTTTGGGTAGATAAATTACGAAACAAAATTTGTGTGTTTAGTTTCTTTTACTTAACACTTACATACTTTTTCCTAAACATAATTAACACCTTGTTTCAAATTCTACGCGATACTACTTTTTTGTTGTTCCATTTATTTGCTAATTAACCTTAATGAGAGTGTCATTAGTTTAACAAAGAAAAAATTACTTTTAGATTACAAATTATATCCGAAATACCTGTAAGTTAACTAACTTTTAATGATAATTTATTCTGGAGAGATACCTATACATTGTTATTACTTTACACAAAAAAAATTCTAAATTTTATGTTTTTCTAAAATATTGTATTGTATACTTACCAAATTCCCACTCTTTTAAATGAAAAGAGAATGTTACTTCGAAGTGGAAAATTTATTTAATTAAATTTGTCTTGTTTCTATGTCGCAGCCAATTGATTTCTGTTTGATTTTATTTTCTAAGTAAAATTTAATGTTCAAAGTAATTTTTCTATTTTTAGAAAATGGAAATCTTTCCACGTGTAATAATGAATTACACATGCATATATAATAAAAAAAATCAGTTTTACTTACTTTTTTTTAAATTTAAGCATATTAGGTTGAATAAAAAACCGCAATAAAATAATTGTTATTGTAATGTAAAATATTTATAATAAAAATTTCTATGATTAATGCATTTCACTCAGTCCAATTTCTATATATGAAATTATTAAATTTCAGTTGAATCTTGATTATTTTAAGTTCAAAAGATTCCAAAATCATTTAATTTAAATGTTTCATAATTTTACTTTCCATATAATATGACTCGATAAGAAAAATATGAAAAAAAAAACCCTTCAAATAAATTTAAACCGGTTTTATTCGTAATAAGCTCTAAGGTAGGCGATAAAATATTGTTTTTTAACACAATCTCCTTATTAAAAAATTAAAATAATTTTTTTTCATTCTTTCCAAAGACTCACCGTGTAAACAATAAATAGAAATTTTTCTTTGCATAGTAAACATTTTTTTAATTGGCATATACGGAGTGTAATCAGGGTATTTAGAAACTGTTTACTTGTATTTATCTTGAGTTAAAGCGGACGAGGATATTTTTTTTTAAATCAGAAACCTGCATATCCTTCTGACGATATGCAAATTTTACTCTGTCTAGTTACTGTTAGTAGTATGCTGCATAAGAAAAAAACTGAGAACATAATAGCATTTTTTTAAGTCACACTGGTCCGACATTGCTGATTATGTGCCTAATTCAACAAAATAAGTATACCTCAGGACTGTTTTCACGCCAATGACAGATCTCTATTTTTAATGGCAGGTGTTTGAAAGATTCGCTATATGTCTAAGACAAATGTTAGTGGTTTATCCCTTTTTTTCATGAAATTTTGTATTTCGCATAATGGAGAAATAAATATAAACAATGCAGAAATAAATACGTACATATTGGATGAGGAAATTAAAGTGGAGCATTGTCATGCAGCAAATCCTGAGTTTACACTATTCTTTTAAATAAACGTTAATGAAATTTGTCAAGCTTAATAAAATAAAAAAAAAAATTTAAACACGATATTCAATACACTAAGATATCTTATGCGCCAATTTTAATGTTGTATTACAACTTTTGTTGTTAATCCTTGAAATGCATAATATCTGAGATCACATAACTGCATCCCTTTCTTATAGAACTGTTAAGTTAAATGTTGCTTACTTTGAAATACTTGTATTTTTTTTATTATTATATATTAGGAGTTTTATACAAATAAACGCATGAAATTAAATATTTCAAAATCTAAAAACAGGTGTACAAAACTAACTAAACTATAAAAAAGTTGAACAATCACAAAATCTTAAAATGCATTACAAACGCAAAAACCAAACATAATTATCGTTATTATGATATACGATTAAAGAATACTTTTATAATAACGATTTTCATTTTAATAAAGCGAACATTAACGTTTTTATAAAATTTACATTAAAATAACTACTACACACCATAATTTTACAAAATGGATTGAAGTTGCTTTTACACAAGCAGTGTCAACGGTTCTGACTGGGAATGTTATTAATGAAAGATATGGCATTTGAAATTTACTATTTGAGACATCTGTCTTATTTAACCCTTTGTAACTCAATAACCCCGATTTGAAAAATTCTTACACAGATATTAAAATGCATCATTTTAAGCATGGAAAGCATAAAAAAAAATCAGAACAAAAAAATAAAATTTTACTTGGAAAAATGGATTTGTTGCATATCTGCAACATCTTGCCAAATGGCACAAAAACTGAAAATATTTAAAATTTTAGTTTGCACGAAATTTTTGAAACAGTTCTTAGTTTTGTTGTAGTCCCACACCACATTTCTCACAAACAGTTTCATAAAAGTTTTTACAATCAGGGTATTTACAGCGTAATTTTTTTTCTGCCCAATATGGCAAGTGCCCAATTTCGTCTAGGCGCACTTGTTTTGGGGGAATATATTGAGTGGCCACTCTATGCTTTTTTTGTTGAATTTTATTTTCTACGAGATTTTTCCCTTTTTTGCTAACTTTGGACTTGAAGTTAATTTTACAGAAGGGGGGGGGATCCCTAATTTACCCTATAGCAATTAAATAATATAAAAACAGACTAATGTTTCCCCTTTTCAATAATTATGCTCTTCTGAAAGAAATGCAACTTAAATAACCATTAGAAAATATTTTCGATGCTCTTTCGATATTTTTAAAAAATCCATTACAGGAGAAGATATCGCGTGTTGTTGCAGATCAGCAACAAACAGAAGTTTACGTTTATCTTATACATATTATAAATTTCCTAGCCCGAAAATAGTCTTTAAATAAAGAATTTAACCTCACCTTTGAAAACAATATACTTGTGGACGTCTGGAGACTTTTTAACTCCTGTATTTCAAACTTTAATTCGGCAAAAATCACGTGTATCTGATCAAGCGATAAATCAAACTTTGACGCGAAAAAAAAAAAAACAATCAGTATCGACATTTTTTGTGGATTTAATGGAATAATTATGTTAATAGTAGTGTAATAGACTAACAACAATCAACAAAATCGTCTTTTGAAATTTATTGTTGAAATAACAATGACGTTTCGGGTATGTTGCAGATCTGCAACACGGTGATACAAAGGGTTAAAGAAGGGATCGTTAAGGATGATTCAGTAAAATGAAGGAAGCTGCTAACAAGTATATCCGTTGGACTTGTTTTTGAATATTGTAGGAGGAATTAAATAAAATTTTCAAGATTTAAATTTTTAAATAAAAATGTAAATTACTGATGATATTGAAAATTTTCTATTCAGTTATGCTGAAAGTTATCATGAGTTGAAATGTTGTTTATTTCTACTCATAAATAGTAATTTATATATATATCAAAGGCTATGTTTTATGCTGAATTTAAAAATGATTCACTCTACGAAAGATGCTTTAAGATTTTTGTTTTTTGGTATGAGCACTGCCTTTCTTTGCCTTTTGAAAAAATGGTCTTCTTATTTGGTGTTTCTGTGTTTTTAAAGAAAGCGCCTGTGAATGCAACAGTTATTATATATATTGAATGAAATACCGGGTTTTTCAAAGAGTTCTGTGCGAAAGTACAACGCGATAAAAAACAATCTAAGTTTCGGAAAGACATGCGGGTTTGCAGATAAATATCAGCGTAGTACGGGGATTTTGAATGGCAAGCACAAATAATTAGTTCAAAATCTCGACAATGGAGGCCGCTACTGCAAATAATTTCATGGAATAATTTCATATTGTTCACACAGCGCGAGATTTGGATACAAAAACGTAGAGAATACTTCATGTACACATTTGTGCACCCGGTATACATATATGTATATATGTGCATATAAAGCTTACTAAAATCCCTGATCTTTCTAATCTAAGTCTCTAAATATAACACAAAAGAAAACCGCCGCACAAATTTCATGTAACAACAGTGCGAAACGTTTGCTATATAATAATTTTAGACCAAAAATTTTTGAAAGGTTTATTCTCGTAATACCATAACGTAGTCATTTTCAAGCAGCCTATTTGTAAAATATACGGAAATTCATCAAACGGATGAGAAATAAACCAGTTGTTTCTTTTGTATATAATTGTATAGATGTTCTATTTTCCTGATTAGTAATATTCGCGTTTTTGCTGCAACAATATTTGAATGATATGTGCATCATTAGAATTATTCCATCGATTATATTCAAAAGTTGCCCACATATGAACTGATAATTTAATATTTACGCACATTGTTTTGCTGTTAAACCTAAAAATACGATTTCAATTGTTGTTATGTGTAACCGTCGAGGTTATATCTTGGAACAATGCATAATGGAACAACGTAGCGTATGGAATTTATTAGGTCTGTGGAAAACTAATGCATGATTTTAAAATGCAACATATTTTATAAACATTTGCTACACAGAATTTAACCCTAGTGGTATGTAGTATAGATAATTTTAAAGCTTCTCTTAAGCACTTGCTTTGCAAATGAATTGTTTTATTTTATTGTTTTATTAGGCTATTAATTGACTACGCAAACTGGGGTATAAAAAAAAAAAGATTTTCGTCAAATTTATTTTTAAGAGTTTAAATTCGGTCTCAGTGCAAGTTGCGCGCAACATTAATGATAATTGGGGGATAGGGAAGCGTCAATGTAAGCGCAGCCCAGCGTTGTTTAAAAAATCCTCAAGGTGATTTTGACCTTCAAGAAAGGGGTGGTTGTGGGCGTCCTTCTGTTGTTAACAATGATCATCTAAAGGCACTAATCAAAGCTGATCTAACCAAAAAAGCTCGAGAAGTTATAAATAAACTCAATTTTGAACATATTAGTACCGTTAGGCATTTAGAGCAATTAGGCAAGGTGAATAATCTCAATACGTGTGTGCCGCACGAGTTGAACGACAACTGAAGTCGCACAATTAACCCTCAAAAAGATACACTCTTTAGCCTGTGAAACACGCGTTCACCCACCGAGACCCACCGTACTCATTGGATCTCTCTCCAACCGACTAGCACTTCTTTAAACACATAGACATCTTATTGATGGGGGAAATTTCGTCAATCAAGATAATGTCGCAAGTGGCTTCCGAGAGTTTGTCACATCCAGAAGCGTTGACTTTTATTTCGCAAGAATTACTAAGCTCGTTTTTCGTTGGCTATAATGTATTGATTGCGATGGGTCTTACATTAATTTTATATAATTTTTAAGAAAAAGTTAGCGCGTTTTAAATTTCAATTGAAAAATCATTAATTATTTTTGCAACAATCTAATAAAAATCTTTTAAAAATGAATGGCATTTTGTCAGTTTGTTATATTCTGTAAATCGTCCATCTCATTTCCCGACATTATTTATTATCATTAAATCGTTTTGTTTATTTTTTTATCATTATTTCATTAAACCTAATCTTTGGTTTAAATGCAAACGAAGATGTTGCGATGCAATTATGCTGCTACGCAAATACGATGCAATCTTAGTATGTTGCTTAATCAATTACAGTCAGTATATCAAAATGTTATAACAGATCTTTGTGATATTGATTTAACTGGTAAATGAGTTTTATGATTGCTAAAAAATACTTTTTGCATTTATGATCATTACCAGATATTTAATCGATTGACACTGACACATACTGTTGCAATTGGAGACGAAAATTAATAATATTTTAAGTTTTACCATCTAATTTGATATGCACCACAATTACACATTTCTATATCCTTCATATTATAATCTTTCTATATTCTTCATTATCTGTAGCTATTTCGGTAAATAATGAACGAATACACATTAGAACTACGGGTGGAAAAAATAGTGAAATCTTTTTTACGATTGCTTTCATATGTAATTGGAATACAAGATCCTTTTAGAACTAATTTTACTTGTGCAAAATTATTATTTACATATTTGTGTTTTCAATTACTTCTAGATCAAACCCAGTCCTGGTTACAGAAAATGGGTCAAAACACTTTTTTATTGAAAAATACAATCATTTTTTTTTTCAAATTTAATATGTGTTTTATATTCGCCATTAACTAAACTAAAACACATTTTTATATGCAAGATATCGATTATGTATTTTAAAAATATTGAAATTTTTCATAAACGATTCTTTCATATTAGCTGTTTTACAAAGGTTAAAGAAATTTCAAAAGATTTCGCTATTTTAGCAGTTTTTTTTTTTAAATTCTAGTAATTTTAGTGGTTAGGTTTAAAAATGCACCTCAAATGTCAGCTGCCTAATTTGTGTTTTATGTGTAATATTTCATTGTTTGAATTTTATTATGGAATATTAGCCGGATAAAAATATTGAAAAATTTTGTATTGTTTACATTAAAATATGTTGAAGAAGTTACTCTGTTGCAAAGGGGACGCACGCAGTTAAAATAAAATCGCTGCCGGCTAGGCCTACAGGCGGAGGTAAATTTCGAAGTTAAGTATACTAATTTTACCAGAAAAACTAAATCATGATTAGAGATTCATGATTAGAGACTCAGATTAACAATTTTATCTGGCCGCTTTTGACGAGTTTTTATTTCATTTTATACAATATCTGGTTTTATCAGAATCATGTTAAGGCCGTATTTAAAAAAAATAAATACTTATCCATGCTCAACAACTCGAAATTTTCTGGCACATTTTAAGATTCATTTTTAATAGGAAAAATATTAAACTTACTGCCGTGATTTTTGAAGAGATTTTTAAGCGACCTGTGTTTTTATTTTTCATTCAATTAATTGAAACTTGATTTATAAACAATTATTTTCACAGTAGGGGAATATTTTTCGTTTATGACACAATCGCTTCGGAAATTGTGTTCAAAATGCCCACTTTTACATCATTTTTTGAAATATATTCTGCCTCTATCAAAAAATCTATTGTTAGGGTACGTTATATAGTTCTTGAATAAGAGAATCTACCAATTGGATGCGTTTGAGAGCAAAAATGAATTAAAAAAATGAGTCAGAAAAAAACAGTTTGGATTTTAATACACCCTTAATAAGATGATTTTTTTTCTATAACCGCTATGTACTTTTAATTTGTTTTTGCTGTATGAATTGGTCCTATCAAAAACTTGTCTATATAATTGTTGTAGACGATAATAAGAAGATATATGATAAATTCATGGGGATTTTATATCTTATGAATTGACGGAGTTATGGATTTCTTTCTTCTTCACACCCCTTTTTTTTGTTTTCGTTTTTAATTTTTTTTCTTTCTTCAACCCCCCCCCCCCCCCCACTTTTTTTTGTTTTCATTTAAAAAAATTTTTGCGGTACAAATTGGTCCTATCAAAAACTTGTGAAAATAAAAGTTGTAGATAATATTAAGGAGATTTATAATAAAATTAACAGGATTTGATAACTTGGGAATTGACGAAATTATGAATTTTTTCTCCCAATAACCCTATTTTTTTCGCCCTTTGAGACCATTTTTAATTTTATCAAAAATCTGTGATACATAAATTTTTGGCCCTATTTTTAGAAGTAATAAAAACTTTAAACTGATTTGATATGTACAAAAATTAAGAAGTTATGGGTTGTTTTCGCCACTCCCTATTTCCATCTCCTTGGTCCGATTTTGTCTATTAACGAACTTGACCAAGATTTTATGCCCCTTGATTTTATGTATCAGATATTTGTAAGATATTTGTGAAGAATTGTGGAAGTTAGCATGTCCTGAAGAAAGTGATATATATACACATATATATATATATAAGTGTGTGTGTGTGTGTGCGTGTATGTGTGTGTGTGTATGTGTGTGTGTGTAGATAGATAAATAAATAGATATATAAAGTTTATTACTGAGGTTGATTTTGGGTTCTAGGGGTCATCATCAGTGTAGATCTGCGAAACGTTTTCAGAAATTCCATTATAGGGGAGAATGTAACAGGTAGTATTTCATACGAAATCTACTTAAAATACTTGAAATGTAATTTTAAAACCATAAAAAATCAATAAATTAAGAAAATGTTACCCTACAAAATGCATCGGAAAAAAAAGAAACGTTATTTTTTGAGATGGCATTCTCATGAAATAATGACATGATGACATGATGAAAAGCTGGGAGAAAAAAAGCATACCGGGGGCTAATATCTAGGATTATTAAATTGAAAAGTAAGGTAATTCCCCAGTACTTGCATTATATAACTTTTTTTACAAAATTTGATTGCCCTACTTGTAATAAGATTATAGAAAACAAGCGCATTATATGTTTAATTGGTGGTTAGTTTTAATATACGGAGATTTCAATAAAATATGTTATATTTATATCACATCTTTCCTTAGATATCATGAGGAAATCAGACCGAAATTCATGCGCACAAATGAAGTAGAAGTAGGGATGCAAATGTTTAAAATATACATATCTTAACAGATGTTTATTCGTTACTTTTATTTCGTCTTATCATACCATTTATTTTAAATCTGTATGATTTCCGTTATAAGTTATGTAATAATTTATAGCGAAGTTTTAGTAGATTAAACTGTAATTATCTGCTGTAATTTAGAATAGGTCAGGAATAAATTGATTTCTGATATTCAAGATTAAACACACTGCATTTGAAACTAGGTCAACTCGCATTGTCTAAATATATATTATCATTTTTAGAATAAATGGGACATGTCTGAGTGCTGAATGTCAAGGGTTGCCTCAGACACCAGATAAGATCTATACTCAAGAAATGACACACCCAGCATTTCCGGCAACAAAATAAGATTTAGAAAACTTCAAGACATATTATTAAACTTTAAAAAATGTATAGAAATGCTCGATTGCAGTGGCATTTAAAGAAGTAAATTAAAATCTATTTTATATTGAAAAATTTATGTGATATTTTTCTATTACACGTTTAAAGAAGGAGTAAATATTTTTTTATTTCATAAATTAAGCATCATATAAAGCATTTGAAAACACGCTTAATGCGGGATTTTTTTTTTTTTTTTTTTTTTTTTTTTGAGAAATTCAAATAACTTTTCTATTCCTAAGTTGTTGGAAAATATATCTTAGACAGAAAAAAATAATTAAAAAGTAAAACAAGTCTAAAAAAATGGTATATCGTATAAGTTAGTACATCTACGATTAAAGAAGAGTTATATAAGATGAAATCTTGAAACGATTACCTTTATTATAACATTTTTTGACAGTTTTTTTTTAATCCCAGTTTTCCAAGGGTAAAAAAACAAATATATTGTATCGATTGAGGAAATAATGAAGACTGGTATTAAATAAAGAAGAATAAAATTTTAAATAGATGAAACAGCAAGGAAAAACTGGCGATAAATCACAGTTAAAAATAAAACTTTTTTAGAAAAACAATAAAATACAAAGTAACACACAGAACACGTTTCGTGATGGAAATTTCAATAGCCCGTCATCGGGTAATGTAAAAGGCTGGCGGTAGCAGAAAAGGTCACAAATGAACAGAAAGGGGATAGGGCTTACAAAGAATGCTGCACGCGACGCTAGCTGAAATGAAAACACCAATCACATAGGAGAATAAGCATAAAATAAAGTGTTGGTAAAATGAAAGAAAAAATTATTATAAAAAAATAAATAGAAATACAAATAATTTTTTTTTTATTGTTTTCTGTTATTTTTTTCTTTCATTTTGTCAACGCTTTCCTTTCCTGCATGTGCAAATGTGGGATCGGCGTTTTCCTTTCGGCTAGTGCCACATGTCGCATTCTAAGTAAGTTCTACTATCTGACATTCCATTTGACTTGTTATCATGTCCGCTTTCGGACACACGTTTACTTTAGTTGATGACGAGCTGTTAAAAATCAGATCCAGAAATGCGGCATGTGTGTTATTTTATATTTTATGGTATATTTTAGCAAAAAAAAATTAACAATTTAAATATTTTTGCAATAATATTACCCCTCAAAAGCTATAGACTTAGAAATTTAAGAAAGATAATAGACTACGCATCTTTAAAAATATCGGACATTCTTTATAAAAATTTAATAATTTGAATTGATACTTAAAATATATACTGAGATTAGAGCTTCAGATTATCTGTATGAAAGCAAGAAATAAATTATTCAACATCCAATTCCAATAGACTTTTTCAAAACCATTTATTTTACAATTGTAAAAAAGGAAATTGTCTCGAAGTAACGCTTTCCAGGGAGTGTTTTTTTTCAGTCGACCGTGGACAATAGAAATGTACAAATCCATATTTTTTCGAAGCTTTCAGTGGGGAAAAAACTGAATGATACGAAAACTTTCGAAAAAATACATTTTTGTTAGAAATGTCGAAGTTTAAAGTGGTGATTTTTTCATTTAAGCATGGAACGTGCAAATTAAAAATATAGCATACTTAAAGAAAATTTTATTTTTAAAACATTAATTCTATTATTTTGGAAGATTGTATTTGGAATGTTTTTATGTTAAGAAAATAGCATGAGAAATGAATATAATTTGTAATTGTTTTTCTATTTGCTTAATCATAATTATTGATATTTCATAATAAAAAAAGTCAAAATATGTTCAAAATAAGTTCCTAATGTAAATGCTGTAAAATTAGGCTCAGAAACTTAGTGTAAATGCTTTAAATATTTAGACAGAAACAACTTAAAGTATATATATATTAATAATAATAAATATTTTGTGTGCGTCTCAGACATCGATAGACAGTATTCATTCTTTAATTTATTTATTTCCTTAATTATTTTCATTTGTTTATTTATTTATTTAATTATTTTCATTTATTTATTTATTTGTTTTATTATTTTCATTTAGTTAGTTCTGGAAATGTGGATAGGGATACCCCAAGACATGATCAAATGAACCAGGGGCTCAGATTTTTTATTTATAATTAGCCAAGATAGTAATTCAAAAGTAAAATGAGAGTTAATCAGAAAAGCGTTCTTTATTTATTTTGTCGTTTGCATTCTTGCACAGTTAAGGCGCTTTCGCTAACCTCCAGCAAAGACGACTGTTTTTTTGCCCGATCATTCATAAAATGCGCACCGGCGAAAACGTTCGAATTACAGACAAACATAAAAAACATTTTCTTATATTTCCTATGTTTTTTTTCGAACGCAGCAAACTGCATAACAAAAAATGCAAATTTTAGTCCTTTCATTTTTTTACTCCGATTCCCCGTTTTATTTTATTATTTTTATTATTATACATCCGGACCTCGTTTTCCCGACATCCGTTTTTCACGTCTCTCCGCTTCTCAGGTCAGTTTTTCAAACTCCCGATTTTGCGAATATAATTTTTAATGTAAATATTCTCCGGATTTTAAGTCGTTGAATAATTTACAACTTCGGATATCCCGACGGTTTAGGAAAATTGTCCATTTTTCATAATCCATTTTATAAGCGCGGCAATTAAGCGATAAGAAATATCTTAGGCAAACTAAATTACACATTAAGATAAATGAGAAATTTTACTTCAATTTTTTACCTGAATAAATATACCCGCACAATATGAATGACCGACCCACTTAAATTCTAGATAGACGTATCAGTCTTCTCGCGTTCTTTTTGTTCTGATCAGGCGGTGCTTTCTTGCGTCTACATGTCTTTTTTTCTCCCACTAAAACCGAAGTATCGCATTGCATTGTAACGATCAGAAATTATGTAATATTCATTTCTGAAAAAACGAATGTTGATTACAATTCGTTGCATAATATTAAAAAAATAATTGTAGGATGCACATCTCAGGAGAAGCTAACCTTAATTAATCAGTATTTCATATAACAATAAAAAAAACCAATCATCATAAATCTGATTTTTATTCTTTTCAATTTTCTTTTTGTGTTTATTTTCTTTGATAATAATGTTTTATTGCTTAAAACTGAAAGTACAGTTATGAATTTAAAATTGTCTTAAATTAATTAAAAATACAGCTATCTATAAAAATATTTTTCTCGATCTTCGGTTACCGCGACACTCAGCTTATGATGACACTTTTTTCAGGATATTAGAGTGCCGGGGATAACGAGGTTCGTCTCTCTCTCTCTCTCTCTCTCTATATATATATATATATATATATATATATATATGTAGTATATGGGATATACATATATTTACCTTTTTCTGAAAATTGACGTCGGGCGAAATTTTAGCGATAAGCAAAAACAAAAATATTGAACTTAAACCCGGCTATTTTCTTCTCTACTAAGCGAAAAGGTGCAATTCGTTTTTAAATACGAATTTCAATCCGATTATAAATACGATGGTATATACGAATGTTAAATATACACTTTCAATGAAAAAAAAGCGAATGGCAGCCACTTCGCCCCATCCGGATACACCATTATTTCTATGCTAAAAGTAACTACGTCTCGATATTTTAACCCTCTCGTGCATAAATTATTTTACATTATTCACAAAAAATCATTTTTGTGATAAATGAGAAACCATTATAAAATAATTTTGTTATTGTACTGCATGCTAGGTATTATCTGTCCACAAATCAAATCTCCATAAATGAATGCTCAACATTTTTTGGCTTAATAATGCAATAATTATACGACCTCATATGAGGTCGGTATGCATGAGAGGGTTAACAAAGTGATTTTACATATTCTTTCTGCACTTAATTTACATGCTGTGCTGTACAAGAATCTCGAAACATTCGGGTGTTTATAAGTATTTAAAAAAATACAATCTACAATAATTTTTTTTTAAACGTGAATACGCGGCTGTCTTTTGATCAGGTTTTAGTTGATAAATATATTTACTTGTCAACGGAAATTATACACAGTCTTCGAAATATTATTTTATAGCTCATAAATATTTCACACAGTTCGGATGATAAGAGCTATTTTGTTTTTAATATTAAGGGGCCACATGACCTTTGAGTTTGTCGAAACTATCAAAAACATCGCCTTTTACAAAGTACCAAAATATAAATAATATGATGTTAATGTCTTTTTTTCCCTTTCAGCCTAAAGTAGATATGATGTGAATGATAAAAATAATGATAAAATTTCAATGAATTTGGACAAAAATATCTCTTTTTATAACTATTAAATTACCCGTTGGCAAAAATAAAGTTTTCTTCCAAGTTATTTTACCACGTTATTTTACAATTTTCCAAGACCTTATATTTATTTATTTAAATTTGAAAAAGTTCGAAGAATAAGAAGCATCTTTTTACTATTAAGTTGCTCGATGTGGATAAAAATACGCACACTTTAAATTTCTGATTTTTTTTTTTTTTTTTTTTTTTTTTTTTTGTCAAAATAAGGAAAATTATATAATAGCCAGCTAACAAAAAAGTGCATTTTATTTTAAAACAGTGCAATTTATGTTAAAACAGCGCATTATGTTAAAAAGAAATATAGAGTAACTCTAGGATAGATGGCCATAGTTTTTAAATATTGAAATATAAATTCCAAGAATGCAAATACAAGAAATACTGATGCATATTTAAATTCTTATACATGTACTCATAATATTTTATGCAAAAAATAATTAACCTTTGAAAACAAAATGTGTTAAATGAAATTGAAATTTAAATGGCAGATGGCCAGATATAAGAAAGAAAAAGTTAATTTAAATAGAAAAAAACACATTTCATACAGTTAATCATATAAAACATATAGCAATTTGTAAAGATGCAGTTATATGATGGAAAATGAGTGATGAAGACTCGAATAAACAAAATTTGAAGTATAATTTCAATACTTCACTTTTCGTAAAATCTTACCACATGCTTGGCAAAGGTCATAGTAATTTGTACAAGTTTCATGGAACCACTTCAAGTACCTTATGCATTGTATCTAGACATTCTTTTTGGATGTGATACCGTATTGTTTTGCACAACTAACACAGTGATCCTAATCTAATTCTATTTACTCGGAATCTGTAGAATCTAATAATTTAAATGAATTTCGTTTTCTTCGTTACTGGAATTGTCGTGTTTTTTTTCTAGCATTAATTGTAGTTTTATTACGTTAATTTAGTTTATTTATCAACTTTACCAGTTTCTGTTATGAAAGTTTCCGATATTTTTCAGTATTTTCTGGAACAAATAAATTGTTAGGTCTTATTATAATTATTATTATTAAAATATTTATATTACTTTAAATTTATATAATTATATCAACTAATATATTTATAAACGTAAACGTTCATATGTATTTTAAATTTAATTATATTTAGTTAAAATCATCACTAAGTATAATTTTAAAATATTTAATAAAGGTGGCCATATCTCCTTGATTTCATGTGGCCGTATATCCTGAAATTAAAGGTTTGATGGTCGCCCAATTTAAAGCATCTAGAGCCACTGTACGTCTTTGTCTTAAGCTTAGAAGTAAAAACTAGTTTATATCCGTGCCTTAAAAGTTCATATAGTCAAATATATGCATAACATACGTACTGCAAAACATTCACATACTTAGTCACTAAATCCGTTAACTAAATCAGTCATAAATAAGGTAAGATCAGGCCGAAAAACATGCACAAGTGCTTCTAACGACAGAAAGATAAAACGGACATACAGTGGCGGTCAAAAGTTTCCGGTCAGCATAATTTTTTTGGTTAATTTGTAAGTATATCCATATGAAGAGGAATCTCAAATTGATACTTATACACTTTATTGACATAACAGTTAAGAACTTATTTATGGGATAAAAAATAAATATTAATAAATTTAATTGACAAAATTAATTGCAAAAGAAAATGCATGGTCTCAAAAGTTTCCGACCACTTTGGCAAGTTTGGAAAAAAATGGTGTTATAAAAGAAAATAACAATGATCAACAACATTTACAATTAGTATTTTGTATTCATATATTTAGCAATAAGTACTGCAGCGCAGCAACGTAGCATCGATTCAATGAACAGTTGCAGATCATCAATGTTAAGTTTTGTCCACGGTTCTTGCAATTTTTGTGAAAATGCTGCTAAATTGGAATATTTATAATTCCACACACGTTTTCAAGTTAGTTTCAAAGATTTTCTATTATATTCAGATCGGATGAATGGGCTGTTCGTTTCAAAAGCGAAGTTTTTTTGTGCGAAAGCCACTGCTTGAGGAGATTGGATGTATGCTTTTGGTCGTTTTCATGATGAAACAAATAGTTGTGACCACAATTTTTCCTCCAATAAGGCAGCAAATGATCTTGCAAGATATCCTTATGCATTGCACTATTCATCTTGCCGCGGATTTCAAATAACGGACAGGCGCATTTTCCAGAAAATGCTCCAACAGCATAACGTGTCCTCCGCCGTGCTTCATTGTAGGAATAATATATCGCGCACCTTATCTTTTGTTTTTAGGTCGTCGGTTGTGATGTTTTTTATCACTCCCAAAAAGATTGAACGTCGATTCATCTGAAAATAGTACTTTTTTCCAGTTTTCACTTGTCCAGTCTTTATATTCCTTGGCAAACACCAGTCGGGCCCTCTGAATTTTTTTACTTATGAAAGGTTTTTTAACACCGACTGCTTCATAAAGTTCTTCGTCACATAAGCGTCTTGACACTGTAGATAGACTTGTTTCAGCAATAACCATAACAAAATAAATCGCTGTTAACACTGTAAATGGCGTGGGATTGCAGTGGCATTTTTAAGCGGGTCATCAACTGCTTTTCTTCTGATAATTCTGTCCACAAGAATAGTCGTTTTCCGGGGTCCTCCGGACCGTGGCAAGTTCCGAAGGCCATGACCATGTTTATATATATTTTTTTTTAAATATCGTTTACAGCAAATTTTCCGATCGACAACTTTGCCGCAATCTCACCAGAGGATTGTCGCTTTAGCGACAAACAAATCACTCATTTAGGAACAATAAATTGTTAAGCTTTTCATTTTTGAATTTCAAATACATTATTCGCCTTGATTAATTAACAAACATGACCAAAAAAACACATTAGCGATAGCAAGAACTAATGAATGACGAGTCGCCGGAAACTTTTGCACGTGCGAATTTTGAATTCCTCCCCTTTGCATCAAGTATCTTAAGTAACCAATCAAAATGATCACGGTAATTTGCTTATTCCTAACCTTTGGGGCAGTTGAACTTCTTCTTCGCTAAAACATTCTGTCAAACAAATAATAATAAAAAAAAAATACTGGCCGGAAACTTTTGACCGCCACTGTAGCTCTAAGATAGAAGAATTTCATAAGATGGTGTTAGATGTGAAATGAATGCAGTGAGTATTTCAGTAAGTACTTGAACATTAAGAAGATGATTAGTAGATTTTGGACTGAAAGGTACAATTCCGAGGAAAAAACTGTTTCCAAATGTTCAGCAACGCAAGAAATGAGTTCAGTGGGCAAAATAACACATTAATTGGTCAGAAAAATCAGTGGAAGCAAATAATATGGAGCGATGAAAGTAAAATATTGCTCTTTGGTAGTGATGGTGAAAATATATTAGAAGTGGAGTATGAGACTTTTGTACAACTACCTGGAGTCACTGCGCGCGCACTCCACTCCTTCGCGTCGAATCTCTTCTTTTGCGTTCTTCTATCCTACCGCGCGATCTCTGCTTTCTTTACCTTGTATATATATATCTGTGTATATGTGTGTATGTGTATTACGATAATTTGGTAACATGTCATGAAGGTTGAAGTAAATAAGGGCGCTTTAAAATAAAGCATTCATAGAATTCCATTTTTAATAAAGGTAAAGGAACATTCGATTAAATACTTGGTGGATACCTCGAAGTTTCTATATTAGATTGTTCTTTTGCTGTCGTTATTATTATGCCGGTCGAAATAGACTCTCAGTTTACCGAGAAAGACAGTTCTACCTAACAGAAGAAAAATTTTTGTTTTCTTCTTGTAAAATACAGTTGAACAGCATCCTCCACAAATCACAAACTTGTGCGATATTCCACAACGCATCCATTTGTAGTTACTTCAACTGAAACTGCATTTAGAATCAGATGATATAAAAACTTTTAACGTCTCTCTCCCAGACAGAAGACGTAGTTTTGTGAAAATACCAAATCTGAGCTCCTAAAATTACTTTTGATGTTTTGTATTCCGGCGTGGAAGTGCTTTTACGGTGCTGCACATATTGGAAAGGAGAAATAACAAGATCGATGCTGGACAGAATTGTATGTTAACGGCATGCGAAAATTGAAATGATGCGTCTTCGCCGAAAAAGTATGCGGAGTGACTTTTAGAATAAAGAAAAAAAATGTTACAAACAGATAATTTCAATAGAATTCATACTGGCATTTTAAGATTAAGAAATGAAACACATTGACAGCAAATAAAAACTACCTAAACTGTTTTAGTATAGATTTTCAAAGGAAATAACATACTGAAATAGGCATTTTAAATAGAAAAGAATTTAAGGGAACGGAATGAATGGAATATTATTTAAGATAGGGAATAATTTAAAAAAGTCCTTCCGGCCAGTGCCGGGAGGAAGAGGTAGCTTTCATATTCCTTAAAAAGCTAGCTTATATTATTCAAACACACGAAGCTCAATTTAGTGGAAACCGATTATAGAAGATTCAATACTAATTTTTATCAAGACTAAATCATTATGAATGAGAATTTCGCGAAATTAGTCAGCTTTATCCAAGCTGATTTTATTTAAAGTAACTTATATTTGGCTGCCAAATTCGGCGATTTCTTAAAGAGCCTGCCATTTTAAGACAACATGGCGGATGAGGCTAACCAGTGAACTTGGTCGAGACCTTATTAATTGCTGAGCACATGCTCACTCACATCGGAATAGTTGATATATACGAGTGCTTTCGCAGGCAAAAAATCAGATTTTTCAAAATGTCACCACACATAAACAAATTCAAATTGCTATATCTGAGCCATTTTTTAAGATAAAGATAAAACAAAAAATGCTCCGGAATCCTTATATCAATGTTAAATACTTAAGAAAGAAACCTTTTTCAATTTCTAATTTTTTTGCACCTCAATTTAAATGTAATTTTTTTAATTTAATGGCCGCCATTTTGAAACAAGATGGCGGATGAAGCTGGCCAGTGAACTTGGTTGAGACATTGCCATATACTATCCACATGCCTTCTTACAACCAAATAGGTTAATAAATACGTGTGTTATCGCGTGACAAATATCAGATCGTTTCAAAATGTCAGCCATGCTAGAAATTCAAAGTGCTATAACTCAACCATTTTTTAAGATACAGACGAAACAAAAACTGCCTCGGAATCTTTGTATCAAGGTCAAACACATTAAAAAAACCTTTTTCATTTTCCAATTTTTTGATACCTCACTTTAAATTTTAAATTAAAAATGTATTTTAAATGTTCCCTTTTGAAACAAAATGGCGAATGAAGCGTGCCTACGAACTCGGTCGAGACATTGGTATGTACTATGTACACACCAAGTTACATCCAAATCGGTTCATAAATATGACTATTATCGCGTGACAAAAATCAGGCCGTTTCAAAGCGTCAGCCACAATAGAAATTCAAAATACTATAACTCAACCATTTTTTTAGATATAGACGAAACAAAAACTGTTCCGGAATCTATGTATCAAGGTCAAACACATAAGAAAAAAATCTTTTTCATTTTCCAATTTTTTGATACTTCATTTTAAATTTAAAATTTTTAAATTTTTTTAAATGGCCGCCATTTTGAAACAAGATGGCGAATGAAGCTGGCCAACAAACTCGGTCGAGACATTGGTATGTACATTGTACACACCAAGGTACATCCATATCGGGTCATGAACACGCCTGTTACCACGTGACAAAAATTAGGACGTTTCAAAATGTCAGCCACGCTAGAAATTCAAAGTGCTATAACTTAGACTTTTTTTAAGATATAGACAAAACAAAAACTTCTCCGGAATCTTTGTATCAAGGTCAAACACATAGGAAAAAATATTTTTCAATTTTCAATTTTTTGGTACCACATTTCAAATTTTAAATTTAATTATCTTTTTTAAATGGCCGCGTTTTTGAAACAAGATGGCGGATGAAGCTGGCCAACGAACTTGGTCGAGACATTGGTATGTACTATGTACAAACCAGTACAAGTTATGTACAAGTTACAGTGTGACAAAGATCATATATATATATATATATATATATATATAAACTTTTGAACGGAGGGTGGTATCGGGATATAGGGGTCATGATCGATGAAAATATACCAAAATATTTTGAAATCGCTTTCCTCCGAACGGCTGCAATAGGTAGCTTTTTTAATGAAAGCTACCTAAAACTATGATTTTAGAATCATTTTGGAAAGGAACTTTTTATAGAATAATTTTAATAAAGTGAATGGACGACTGAAACTATTACAGCACATCCGTTTTTAGCAATATCTTTGGAGGGTGTTAAAAGCCAGTTATTCAAAATAATTTCAAAGTTGCATAAAAATGCTGTTTTAAACTAGACTTAGAGCACTGTCGAACAGCTAGATTTGTAAAAACAATCTAATTTATTCATAAATGATTTTGGTGAGTCATTTGCAAGTTTTTATCACTACATTAAAACAGAGAAGAAGTTCGGGTATTATAGAATGGTCGGGCAATATGGAACAGTTCAATATACTGCCCATACGGTGTTAACAGACAAATGTATATCTGCCATACGACTTCATAGTAGTCCCATGATGTACTATGCTCTGTTTTGGTTTGAAATATGTTGCTTGAGTGATGCGGTGAAATAAAATATTATTTTCAATTTTTGAACCTGTTTGCATGTTAATTTCATAAAATCCGTATTAATTATAAATTCTAATTGTCAGTGATGTAAACCAAGTTCAGTATAAAATTGACAGCTGTATTTATTGCTGTTTTAGGCAGTTATTTTCTATTCTAACTTGTTGACGAGTGAACGGGTTATTTTTTTTTCAAGATGGTGTGTTTCTGGTAATATGGAACATAAGCTAAACAATTGTTTCAAGACGTGTCTAAAAATTATATAAAATCATTTAAAGAATCTTATGATTTTGAAATGATGCACTAAAGGTTATCAATTAAATAATTTTGTTTATTCTTTCAAATCTATGTTAATTTGGAATTTTAATATTCTTTATAAACCTATTCTATATTACTCGGTTAATTTATATTTTTCTTCGACTTCAAATGCATTGAAAATGTATTAAGAAATAGTCATAGTTTGTTCTTTACTAACGTTCGATGTATTTCCTTTTTTTCTGTTGACTGAGAAATAAAAATGTAAATGGTAAAAATGTAAAAATGTAATAATACCCCAACTCCCTCTTTGTTAAAAGAGAAATTTTCTACCTCATTCTTCACTTTAGATGTACCTGTAAAATATATGGCATTAAAGCTATTCGCAGGCTTCATAACAGCCCTGATCTTCAAACCATTCAAACTTTTTGCCTGGTAATGGGTGCTAAATTGCTAAAAAAGAGTAAATTATTAAGTTTAAACTCACGAAAAGCATTATCAGGTTTTGGTGCAATGAAGTTGGGCAGAATTTATTACTTCCATAGCGGACCATTGTAAGGCTGTCATCACTGCTTGCTGGCAATCTACAAAGTAAATGCAATCATTTTACGTATATCATACATAAATGGACAGATAACATGACTGCAATTATGTAAAATTTATTATTATCTATTGCATTTATGGTTGGTTAATTTGTTCTATGTTTTGGTGAAATAATGCACTTTTCTCTTTCAGAATTTTATCGGCATATTTAGGTGTTTCAATAAACAAAGTTTTATGTAATATTAATATTACATTTTTAAATTTAATTCGGTAAATTTAATTTTTCAGTTTAATTAATTAAATTTAACTTTACACGTAACGTAAACACTAAACACTTTATTTGCGCATTTATTATTATTAATATTATTATTATTTACAATTAATGCAGTTTTTTTTCTGTAACTGCATAGCACATGCACAGTAGCTAATAAACCTGTACAAATAATTGCAATAGTGAATTAATTGTAGTATTTATTAATTCTGACACAGAACGCAGCAGTCACGGTAACAGTTGTTTTTCACAGTGATTATAGTACTTAAATAACACGACGCATTTTCCCATTAATATAAAGTAAAAGCTTTCTCTGTATCTGTACAACAAAAAAAATAATTGATTTTTTAATAACTACAATTTTTTTTTTAAAGCATCTACTATAATTTAAGATCTTTTCTGATTAATACTTCACATATTTTTTGCAAAAATACTCTCGTTTTTCAAATGTTTAATTTTGGACGCAACACATTTCGAATAAGAAAAAAATACAAACTTTATTTTATGAAACAAGCAAAATAGCTAGTATATGCCAACCACCAATGAAATGTTGTTCAAACAAAGTTCCTATAGACTCAGTAAATTCTCTAGTACTCACGTTGTTCCTCCATTAATATTTATCCAGCTTTCAATTAGCGAAGAAAATTTTCTTTCAAAGTATAACCTTTAATTTCTTGGTACTTTCTCTAGAATGCCAACAGAAATATTTGGATTTTTTTATATTTGCTATTCTGTTGCCACTAGTTCATTATTTTTTTTTCTATCGTCAAAAAATATTTAACATAAACTGAAAATATATATATATTATTTATATGTAATAATACAATAATTGCAATGATGCAGAAAACTAAATTTCATGTGAAAAAGATACTGAAAAAAAATGTAAGTAACTATTCATATTTTTAATATTTAAATAGAAAAGTAAAGCTGTAGCAAACCGAAAAAGACATTTCCATCACAACTATATGTTTTTGAGCTGTGCCAAGCGAAAGAGAAAAATGTTAATTAATGGTTGGTTATAAAATTTTATATTTATACTTCTTCCTATATGCTTCTCTAGTGTTAATTTCATACTTCATTAGAAATCCCTTGAAAAACTTTATTAAAAAAAAGTTCAAATAAATCAAAAAATGAAAAATTAAATATAAAAATATAAACTAAAAAACCGGAATTCTGCTTTTTCAGAATTTAGTGTCGCCCCCGATGAAAAAAAAATGTATATATAAATAGTACAAAACATATTTCAATTTTAAGACTTACAGCACACGCTTTTACTTTATGTAAAATGACGTCATTCGTATCCGTTTAAGATTTCAACATTTTCGAATCACTCTTAAACATCTACAGTAAAGTATGCATAGGACGTCACTATCGGGAAATAATACACAAATGCAGCAAAAAGATCCCGTCATTAAAGAAAGTAGATACTTAAAATTAAATATAGTTTATAATAGTTCCATGTTTTAACAGAAATCATTCGTTTATATTTTTTCAAAGTAGCACGGATTTTAATTTCATTTTCTTTCGGTTGTTATGAAAAAGTGGCAACAAAAAGATATAATTAATATTTTACAACTATTTTTCCTTTACTTTCTACAGATATGGAGTACTTCCGTTGCCAATATTAAGCAAATGGCTCCAAAAACTACAAAAAAATAATATTTAAAAAATAAATGGAGTTGCAGTTTTTAAACAAATTGCATTTAAAAGTACTTTTTTTCAATACGACGGTATAAAAATTGAAAATGTGCGATGCTTAGCAGTTTAAAGAATTGCTATGGAATATTTATTCGTACTGCTTTGTTTTACGGCTGGCGTCTATAAGGTAACGTTATTTTTTCGAGGCGACACAAAATAAGCTGGGAGAAAGGAATAGCATACCGTACCGGTGGGGTAAAAATCGAATTTAACATAGCTTTTTAAATAGATGTTTTCATAACTTTTAATATACAGCTGTTTCATACTCTTATATCAAATGCTGTAGATATTTTGTGTTATTTTGACAAATTCGATTTTCCAAATAAGATATTCAGATATTTAAAGTGCAAGAAACAAGACCAACATGTATTGACATTTATTAATGGAATGTCCTGTATACAAAGTTTCTATAATCCAAAAACTCACTTGTTCTCTTCTTTGACTTTTATCCTACAATGAAGACATATGTTTAAAGTACATCCGTTTAATTTTTGAAATTTGATTTTGTAATTCAAAAGAATTACTTCGAATTTCGAAATGTCTGTAGCGATGTAATTTGTTTTCATTTGTATCATTTTATCTTTTAGCAAAACTGTGTTAGAACAAATTTAAAAATAAGACATTTTATTTATTTCTAACATAAACTAACGATAATATTCCAGGGGCTAAAGATATGAACAACTGAATGTAGATGCGATTAGTCATTAGGTGAAAAGATTTTTAATATTAAAGTTCAAGGAACGATTCATGTAAACTAACAAAACGTGTTTTTTTTTCTAAATTTTAACCTTTTAAAGTAACTAGGGGATCGTACCCGGGCTTCCCGGTTTACAGAATATAGGTGAAAACCATATTTTAAAATTGAAAACTAATATTTTTTAGATGCAGTATATTTTTTAGATTACACAGTAACAATAACAAAGCATTTTTCATATGAAAAATATGAATCCTACAATCAAATGAAGTTTAGAAATTTATCAAAAGCGATATTTTTGTATCAGCCGTATGCTAAGAGTTATTAGCACAAGATTTTAGTACTTACGACATCTTTTTATATTCTGATAATTTCAGAGCTTTAAAAGCGTAGTTCAATTACATGGTTGCTATTTTTGTGTTTATTTATATTATTTTAATTATTTATTCATAGAGGCGGTTTTAATTTTTTGTGGAATATTAGTCGCAAAAAATGATGAATTTTTTATGTTGTTTTAAAGGCAAACGAAGTAATCTTTCGTAATCGTGCTCCACGCGATAGAGATAAAGAATATTTCATGTTTGAAAATTACTTTTAAATCCATAGACAATGAGTAAACAAAGATGTACTTGCAAACAAATTCCACTTGAAAGAATTTTTTTTTCCTATTTGGCTGTCTAAAAATTTTAATTGTTCAATTAAAATATGTTGAATTATTCTCATATCCATATTTACCATTTCCAAAAAATTGGTATTTTAATTTTATCTTTTTATAATCATTTTAGCTGAAAACTGGAAGTCACGATATTCAGTAATATATCTGCACATATAAGTCGCACTCTTCACTCTAAATGTAATCACAGTTCCGGAGAGTAAAAATTGACGTAATTTAGGGGGGGGGGGGGGTTGACGCATTTTAAAAATGTTTATTTTTTTCTAAGAAAATGATAGTTTTGCTATAAATATGACATCACTTTCACTTACTTAAACATTTTGCTTAGTGTCTGAAACATACAGTATCAGTACACATGCAGAAGGAAACAAATATGAACATTTTATGAGGAAAAATGCGTGTTTTCAAAAGCAGTACGGCCTTTTTTGTTCAAATGATTATGTCCCTAACGATAGTTTTCTTTTAAATATGACATCATTTTCACTTACTTAAACATTTTGCTTAGTGTCTAAAATATAATATCAGTACACATACAGAAGGAAACAAATATGACAATTTTATGAAGAAAAATGCGTATTTTCAAAAGCAGTACGTCATTTTCTGTTCAAATGATTATGTCCCTAACGTGATGTTGCACCACTAAACCCTATACAACAATATGTATAAACAATTTTGAATTTTTATCAGAAAATAGCAGAATAAAGATGAATAAACCTAATTTTGTTCTCTCTTATCTGAAATAATGAAAGCTATTATCACCATATATATCACATGCTAATTACCACCATTATGAAGAAATTTCATAAAATACTTTTACAATAAAAATTAAAATATGGGGATATTAAAAAAAAAAAAAAACAGTCAGTACGGGCACATCTACAAATGAACAAATTTCAGTTAACAAAATTATTAATAAAATTGGTTCAGCAGAAAGCTCAAGGCAGATGACTAAAAAACAGACTTGTGTTTTAAATATATAGATTATATAAAATTATGAAAAATTAAATTAAGCAAATTATGTTATTTTCATAAAATTATAGTAGAATATCTTAAAAAATAGCAATAATATTTTATTACTTGAGAGGATTTTGGACAAAAACCTGAGAAATCTCATATTATTTTAAACCTGGAATTAGTGCCAATATCTCCTTTGTTTACTTGTCTAACACGGCGAAGCGAATTCACCCATGCGAGAATCATCCAATCTGAGAATGAACGCTGCATGTCACTACTCATCTATAAAGACACTCAAAATCTTTGTAAAACACTGCGTTTTATTGCTGTATGATTTCAATTAAGTGTAGCATCTTCATATGTGAATAATTGCTTTTTTTATGAAATGATCGCTCTAAAATACATGCTTTTCTTATAAATTGATGTCATTTCCATCCACTAAAGCATTCCACTTTTACGACCCAGTCTTAAACAGCATATGTAGAAAAGTATGCACACGACTTCATTATCGCGGAGTAATACTCAAACCTAACATAAAACAATTTCATCATTCAAGAAGCTGGGCAAGACAAATCGAGTTTCTAATAATTAATATTCCTTCATTTGTTTATAATAGCTCCATGTTTTATCAGAAATCATTTATTTATATTTTTTTCCAAATTCGAAAAATTGTATCACACACGATTAATAAAATTGCATTCTTTCAGCTTTTTGATACGAATTAAGTAAATGAGGAGAAAATAAGTCACACAAACATCCTTTAAAATACATTTTGGGGAAGAGAAAGTGTTGTATAGTTTGTAAAGTAATTTTCAATAAAGTAAAAATTATTTAAATGATAAATAAAATCGAAATATAACCAAAAATTACCGGGTTTTATAACAGATAATATTCTTGACACTGCACGTATTTTAATTCGGTTTATTTTAGTTCAATATTTACGTTTTTCTTAAATGAAAAAATAGCAACAAAAAGTTATAATAATCTACTATTTCCCTTTATTTTCAATAGAAATGGAGTACGTCAGGTGCCACGATTACAAAAAAGTATTAAGAACAACAACAAAAAAAAAATAATATCTCAAAAATAAATTGAGATACAGCTTTCAAATTTCATTTAAATCACATTTTCCCCCTAAACGATGGTGTAAAAATAAAAAAAAATGTATGATGTTTAGAAGTTTAAAAATCTGTAGCAGCGAAAATTGTAAAACCGCGAATTTTTATTTTAAATTTGAAAGTGTTGCCATTCACAAAATGACGTATGCGTTACGCACAGATATGTTTGTCCTTTATAATACACATAGCTTTTAAATTAAAATACAAATTTTCGTCTCTAACATAGATCAACAGGTTTAACCTAGAACCTAATCAGTCGTACAGATCGTTATTGAAATATCTCTAGATTTGAAGAACTTTCGTTATTTCTTCTTAAATCCTGAACCAGGTTTGTATTAGCTAATCTATACTAATATTATAAAGAGGTAAAAATAGTTTATTTGTAGGACGTAAGCTCTGATACTACCGAACCGATTACAAACGTAAGGATATCAAAATGATGGTGTTAGTCCAACTTAGAACATAGGATATATCTTATGTCCGTGCCACTGGCCAAAAGGGGGGTGCAGGAGCAAAAAAAAAAAAAAGTTCTAAAAATGCTATTTTTGTGTTACTGAAGGGCCTAGAAACATGGAATTTGGAAAAGTAGTTACTTATAAGATACTAATGATCTCTAAGGTCATTTCTTAAAAAAAAAATCTAAATTAAAAAGGGTTGAAAATGCGCGAAAAGACTTCTAAAAAACTTTCTAAATGGCAATTTTAACACAATTTCAGGAAGTACCAAACCGATTTCAAAAATAATAGTGTCAAAATAATGGCGACAAACATAGCTCTAACATAGGCTACATTTTGTGTCGGTGCCACTACCCCTAAAAGAGGTGCAGGAGCAAACAAACGTTCGAAATTGCGAAGTGTGTGTTACTGTAGGGCTCAAATATATGGAATTGGGCATGGTAGTTACTTATTAGATATAAATGATCTAAAAGAACATTTCTTAAAAATTCGAAATTTAAAAAGGGTGAAAATGCGCGAAAAGTGTTCTAAAAAACGTTCTAAATGGCAATTTCTACGCAATCTTAGAAAGTACCCAACCTATTTCAAAAGTAATGGTTGGATATTGATGATGACAGCCTTTGCTCTAACATAGGCTCTATTTCATGTCGGTGTCACTACCACACAGTGGTTGCAGAAGCAAAAAAAACGTTCTAAATTGCGATTTTTGTGTTACTGAAGGGCCTAGAATCCTGAAATTAGACAGGGCAGCTATTTATAAGATACAAATGATCTCTAACAACATTCCCTAAAAAAATCGAAATTTAAAATGAGTGAAAATGAGCGAAACGCGTTCTAAAAATCTTTCTAAACTGCGATTTCTACGCAATCTCAGGAAGTATCCAACCGATTTAAAAATAATTGTTGGAAAACGATGGTGACAGCCCTCGCTCCAACATAGGCTGTATTTCATGTCGGTGCCACTACCCCAAAGGGGGTGAAGGACCAAAAAACTATCTAAATTGCGTTTTTTGTAATACTGCAGGGGCTAGAAACTTGAAACTAGGTATGGTAGTTACTTATATAAATGATCTCTAGAAACATTTTCGAAATAATTCGAAATTTAAAAAGGGTGAAAATTGACGAAAAACATTCTAAAAAACGTTCTAAATTGCGATTTCTACGCAATCTCAGAAAATACCCAACATATTTCAAAAGTAATGTTTGGAAATTGTTGATGAAAGCCCTTGCTCCGATATCGGATCTATTTTATGTCGGCGTCACTACCACCTTGCGGTTGCATTTTAAAATACGTTATAAATTGTGATTTTTTTTTTTATACTGAAGAAACTAGCAACTTGAAATTCGGCATGATAATTAATTATGAGATGTAAATATTCTCTGAGAAGAGTTCCTAAAAAAATTGAAATTTAACAGCGGTGAAAATGAACGAAAAGCTTTCTAAAAACGTTCTAAATGGAGATTTATACGCAATCTCAGGAAACCGATTACAGATGTAATGTTTTCAAATTGTTGGAGACAATCCCCGCTCCAACATACCCTATATTTTACGTTGTTGTCACTACCACCTAAGGGTTGCAGGAGCAAAATTTTCTAAATTACGTTTTTTCTGTTACTGAGGGGATCTAACATTTTAAATTTAGAATGGTAATTACTTCATGGATGCAAATGCTTTATAAGAATTGTCGAAAGAAAATTCCAAATTTAAGAGGATGAAGTGAGCGAAAAGCGTTCTATAAAAGTTCTAAATTACGATTTTTATGCAATCTTATGAAATACGAAACCGATTTCAAACAAAATGGTTGCAAATTGATGGTGATAGAACCTGCTCAAATCTAAGCTATATTTTATTTCGGTGCCACAACCCCTAGAGAGTTGCAGGAGCAAAAAACTTTCTAAATATCGATTTCTGCTGTTCTGAAAAGTCTAGAAACTTTACATATAGCACTGTAGTTACTTACAAAATATAAATGTCCTCTAAAAACAGTCAAAAATAAATTCGAAATTAAAAAGGGGTGAATCGAAGGGAAGTAGCCAAAAGCATTCTAAAAGAGTCTTCAATTAGGATTTCTATGGAATCTCAGGAAATAACACACCGATTACATATATTATTTGTTGCGAATCAGGAAGGATATTCCCTGATCCTATACGGGCTATATTCTATGCCGCTGTCACTACCACTTGGTTACCAGGAGCAACAAGAAAGCCTTTAAAAACATCTAAATTCCGTTTTCAATAGAATATTGGGAAATACCAACCGATTTCAAGGTTAATGTTGGCAAATTAATGGTAACAGTCTCTGTTTCAACATTTTTCAAGACATTCAATTTCAACCTTGTTGCGGCATTTTATGTTGGTGCAACTAACACCAGAGAGGTGGTAGACTGATAAACAACAAGCTTGGAATTTGACATGATGGTTAATTTTAAGATGTTCTAAGAAGATTTCTAGAAAATTCAAAACTTCAAATGAATACTGAAATGAGTGTATGAAATGAGCATAAGTCTTAAAATACTTTCTAAATTATCATTTATTTGGAATTAGTTGTAGTTCATCTTATTAATTAAAATCTCATTTCTGTCTATTGTACTTTTATAATGAAGTTTAGTCAAACTGAGTCTTAATTTGTAATTTTTGAATAATTTCAAAAACTGTTCTTCTAATAAAAAGTATCCATGCAAATATCACTTCGCATATTTCAAGTATTACGCGAGCAATACCGCGTGGTTTGCTTGTAATATATATTTTCAGAGCATCTGTATTTCATTATTGGAGCAAAGACCAGATATCTTTTACAAAATAGATTAGGTATTTATTTTACTTTAATTCTACCTTTACATTATTATCATTATTATTGAAAAACTGACATATTAGAAGACTGAAAGGAAATTTTTTTTTTCTTAAAATATCGAAAAACTCTGATAGAAGAAGTTATTGCAGGAGAATATAATATATACAAAAACTAAATTATTGTATAAGATTAGCGAACATACAATTTTTCAAAAACATTAATAATTCGTATGACAAATATTCTTTTTGTTAACTAAATAGTTTTATAAAAGTAGTCAGCAGTAATATTCTTTTGCTTTCTTTGCTTTTCAAAAAGCTTAATTTTCTTCAACAATATTATTTTTGTAAAAAACAAGATTTCTCATCTAAAACAAATCAGCGAATTTATACCAATCATCATTAGAATTTCCTTTAAACACATTCTTTATAGACAAGAACTCGTCCATGATAATCTTCCCTATATTTATCAAGCATTAACTTTTAGAAGTAGATATATTTTTAAAATAACTCCATTTAAATTTTAAAAACTACGGAAATGGGTTAACGATACATTATACTATTCAGTGATATTAAAATATTCTTGGTGGTGGTATAAATTGGATACGAATTATGCAAAGCAAACAGTGTTTAAATGACACTGAGATTTGCGTAATGTGTAAACCAAGTAAGAAATTGGATTTTACGGTCATTTATGCATAACCATTGTTTGCCAGATCTAACTATATCACGACAGATTGACTACTAAAGGGACTGCTGAGGAACATTTGATGGCTCACAAATTTATCACAGATTTTATTTAAGTGTTGACAGTATGCAGAAAACATTCCAGTGTATACACTATTCGTATTAATCTACAGATCACTGATCATTTCCCGTTTTGAAGAACACTGATCAACCCATTTGGATTTAGGCTGATAAACATTCATGTTTGTTTTATCAATGAAGCTGTCTTACTTAAATATAAATATGCTATTATAGAGAATGCTGTTATACATGTATGCTATTATACAGAATGCTATTATACATGTATGCTATTATACATATGCTAAATACATAAAAAAGTGCTAAAGTAATGGTTAGTATTTCATTTTTTGAATATATCTATTCTAATTCTAATATTAAACACTGGATCTAAGAGTCAATTTTGATAATATTTTTCCATTCCTGTGTTTAGACGAGTTTCTGTTTCTTTCTACCCAATATGGATTCAATAATTCTGGAGATCATAACACTATAAACATTCAACGCCCTGGCAATTCCGGGTACCAATCATCTCAGAAGATACGAGTGTTAGCCCAGTGGTTAAGGAGTTGAATTCGGAAATAATTTCGGGAAACTGGAAATTGTTTTAATCCCTTCCGTTTAGGTCTAGAATGAATATGCTACGTTTTCCCCTCGTATTATATAAGCGTGAAGAATTATGCATAGATTTATAGTCAAAAAACACGTTTTTTTTTTTGTTTTTTTTTTTTTGTTTTTAATACTATAACACTATCTTGAAATCATGAACTCTTTCAAAAACATTGTCGCACAAATGTTATAGAGCTTACAATTATGAATAAAATGAGTACCTACACTTAATCCTTTTGTGGGATATTAAGGTCACAATTCTACTTTAAAATTTTAGCCCCGTGATCAGAGGGTGGAACTCAGAATTAATTAGGGGAAAACTGTAAATCATTTTAATCCCTTCAGATTAGGACTAAAATGAATATTCTTTGTTTTCCCCTCGTACTAAGTGAACGTTGGGAAATATATACATATTTACATTCGAAAAACATGTTTTTCCTTAATTCTTTTAACAATATCTCAAAATAGCTAATTATAGCAAAAACATTGTCAATGCAAATGTTGTAGAGCTTAATATTCTGAATAAAATGAGCACCCATATTAGTATTTTTGTTCAAATTAAGGTCGCAATTCTAATTTCAAAATTTTGCTTTAATCACTAATCAAGAGCTTAAAGCCCGGAGAGACCAAGTTACACAAGAATATCTCAAAACAGCTAAGTCAATCAAAAACATTGTCAATACAAATGTTAAAGAGTATACAGTTCTGAATAATATGAGCGCCAACATTAGTATTGTTGTTCAAAATTAAGGTCGCAATTCTATTTCAAAATTTTCTCTTAATCACTAATCAAGTGCTTCAATCTAGGAGAGACCATAATACCTTAACAATCTCGCAAAACAGCTAACTATATCAAAAAATTGCCAGTACAAATGTTGTAGAGCTTAAAATTCTGAATAAATTGAATACTCACATTAATATTTTTGTTCAAAATTAAGGTCGCAATTTCAGATAATGTTAAAAATATTAAAGAAAAACGTGTTTTTCGAATGTAAATGTGTACATATTTCCCAACGCTCACTTAGTACGAAGGGTAAAACATAGAATATTCATTTTAACCTAATCTTAAGGGATTAAAATGATTTCCAGTTTTCCCGTAATTAATTCTCAGTTCAACCCTCTGACCACGGGGCTAAAAACTTAAAGTAAAATTGTGACCTTAATATTAAAAAAAGGTATTAAGAGTAGATACTCATTTTATTCAGAATTTTAAGCTCTGCAACATTTGTTTTGGCAAAGTTTTTGAAACATTTAGTGATTTAGAGATAGTTTTATAGTATTTTAAAAAAACGTGTTTTTTGACTATAAATCTATGTGTAATTTCTAATGCTCATCTAGTACGAGAGGGGAAAGCGTAGAATATTCATTCTAGACATAAACTAAAGGGATTAAAACAATTTCCAGCTTTTCCCTAATTATTTCCGAATTGGGCCCTTTTTTGGGCTATGTACTTTTTGTTCAATTTCAATGTTGGATAATTTTGACCATTTATGAAAATATTATCACAACATCCCCCATACCGGCTTCATGAATACGGATAATATATCTACTGTTTGCAGTTAAAAAATCAGGCAAATAAACTTGTTTTCCGCTAATACAAATTCCGATAATAAAAAGCACTCGTAACATTTCCTGTTTACATTTTTGGATCAACTCTTGTTCATACAGATCAACGATTATAATTTTCAAACATACATAAGTTTAAGCCCATCTATTTATATAAAATCCAAGTCTCTGTGTGTCCCTCACGATTCCGGTAGGACCCCCTCATTGAAATGAGTAATTGTTAAAAAATACTAATGCAGGGTTACCACAGTAGCGCCAAATGTTAGCCAGCTTTGTGACAGCTGGCTAATATGGCGAAATTCCCATTTAAAACCATTAATCTTTCATAAAGGAGGTCTCCGAATTTTAATTTAAACTCCGCTCTTTTAAGATATTTTTTCAAAATCTATGAGTGAGAATTTAAAGTACATCTTTACATCTTCCTCCCGATGATACTAATAAAATAACCGCCAATAGACGACACTGTACTGTGTGAGCTCCTAACTGTGCGATTTTAATGTGCTTTAGGTAATTTTCCAGTATAGGTGCCTTGGCGAAAAAGGAAATTTGGCAACATACTTTCCGGGAACCTATCCACTGTTTCATTTTATATACACACGCATTTTTTTTTTCGATATTTATGCGATTTATTTAACATAAAAAAGCCGTTTCTCTAATTTTATACAGAAACAGATGTAATTTGTACATAAAAACATCAATAATATACACATAAAATAAACATATAAAACAAACAAAAACGCTCATCAAGTTTGTTTTCATACCTGTTTATATGATTTGACAACAAATCTCGATACTTTCCCGTTATACGGACACCATGCCAAAATGTATGCTAATGCGCCAATTATTTTAAAATGCTAAAAGATATTTGTAATTTTATGCTAGCAGTTTAATATGAGTTTTATTTTATTGCTTTATTTTATAACATTTATTTGTTCACTTATTTTAAGTATATATTTGTGATTTAATGAAATAGTTCGTAAAAGTCTGAAATTTTCAAATGTTATATTTTTTAAATGCTCACTTTAGTATCGACATGTTTTTCTTTTCTTTTTCAAATGCTTAAATTCACGTGATTTTCATTTTGCGCCCACTATTACGCTTGGCGACAATGGTATCCGTATAACGGAAAAGTACCCAAATCTCACTTTCTGATGCCCAAATTACACCAAGCTTTAAAAAAAAAAAGCCAAAGCCCCTACAGTGGAAAAGTACCAAACTGTCTATTATTTTGCGCTAGCTGTGTTATAGTTTGTACTATATGCAAGGGGATTGGAGCGAAGTGTTTAAACATTAAATATTAAAGTTTCTGCACAGATGTCATATACGCCCCATATTGGCACGATTTTTTTCTGACGCCAATGCAATATACACAACGGGTACTTAACTGGCGCCAAAGTGTCGTTATTTTGCTTGATATGGTAACCCCGATGTTGTTGTTTGTGTTGTTGATGTTTTCGCCAAATTGGCGTATATGACAACTGTGCCAAAGTTTCTATAAAACAGTATAAGACTAAAAAATTAAGAATAAAATAAATTCAAAATAAGACTAAAGAACAAAGAAAAATCATGCGTTAAGCATATAATATGAAACACTTTCCAACACATCCTGAATGCTTTAACAAAACTTCGTTATTTGGGGAAATAAGGTAAAGAAGATAGCTAAGTAAACATTTTAGAAGACGCATGAAAAATTTTAAAAATTGATTTCAGCAGTTACCGTCCATAGCCAATAGTATCGTTATTACATGCCACTATTTATCCAAAATTTAAATTGAACTACTTGAAAACTACTGAAATCACATTTCCAGATATTATCATCCATAGACGGTTATGTATCCAATTCTTTGCGTGAACCTGTATATCATTTTATCTATATTCTACAAACATTTCTTAGTAAACTAAATGCAGTTCAGCGTAAAAATGCATAACTCCTTTAAAAACCACCTTTAAGCAATTTACTCTCATACTCAGTAACCCTTATGAATTATTTTGTGTAGCCCTGCATATGAACTGTAGCATTTATACACACAGTATAGTATGCATAAATGTAGTGAAACATAAAAGCGCATATCATAATTAAAAATGCATTCCTAGCAATCATTGCTTATGTACCAGATTTCCGAGAAAAGTTTCTTGGTGAGAAAGAAGTTTGCCAACGTATTTTCTGACAACCTATTTACTGCTTCATACTCACAAGCAATTTTTTCCATATGTATGCAATTTATTTAATATAAAAAAGCTATTTACCCATTTTTATAAAGAAACAGAAGTAATTTTTGCACAGATGTCATATACGCATCGGGGTTGGCATGTTTTTCTCTGACGCCAATTTGGCAGAAATCTCGCTTTCGAATACCAGTTACTTATATATTTTTAAATTATTTGCTATCATTTTGAAAAGGAAATAACTATAAATAAATAAAAGTTTGAATAATAACTTTAGAACAAAACAGTATATATAATTAAAAACAGAAAATAAAAGTAAATAAACAGTTTATTAATAAGTAAAAAAACAATAGCCGGGTTACCATAGCAGGCAAAATAACACCATATTGGCGCCAGTTAGGTATCCCGGTTCATATCTGAAATCTGTGCCGTAATTTGTATATAAAAAAATATTATATATATTTAGAAACGATTTTTTCTATGTATATAAGTGCATATATAAACAAAAATAAAAGTTCATTAGATTTCTTTTCATAGCTGTTTATATATTTTGGCAACATATCTCACTTTCTGATGCCCGAATTGCGTCAAGCTTTTTTTAAAAATGCTCTATAATTGGAAAGTACCTAAATAAATAATTAAGAGAAATAACCAATTATACAAAAACTTTTTATTTCGAGATCAAAGCATTGTTTTTAATTTCAATTAAAAATACATATATCCTTGGATAATTTCAGCTGAAATTAGGTTCACAGCTTAATATCTCATTCTATAAACCTATACAAACACAAGTGATTCATTCATCGTGAAACGTAAAAAATATTAAATCATTGAGGTAATCATACACAAAGTTCTCCAACAATCAATGGACAATATTCTAATGACGTCATAGTAGGTAAAGTGGTGGCGGTATCGTTTGTTTATGGTTTGAAATCACAAAGATTTAATTTTGCAATGTCTCTTAGTTACATTATTTTATTGTCATATTTATGAGCTCAGAGCAAAAGCATATTTTTTTCATTATTTAGTTATTAAAGACGGAAAAAATTATAAATGCATGATTTGAAAAATTTAAATAATTTTCGTTACTTCTTAGTTATCCCGTCGACCAAATTACTGTCGCCAAATTGCCAGATTAATTGCCAATAATGGTTGCCATTAATTAATTAATTGTAAGATTAAATGCCATTAATGGCCAATAAATCCATTAATTCGACGTTTTATTTGTATTTTTATTAATGTTTTGCTAATTTATTTGTTCTTTCGTTATTTAAAATAAAAAATTATGTCAATGTTTATAATTTGGCGAGTGGTTTGGCGATTTATATAATTTGGCGAAATTGGTCGACAGGATAACTAAGAAGTACCTAATTTTCTTTCTTAATAGTAAAAAATAACATCGGGAATTAACAGCGGGTTTAAGTTAAATAAGTTTAACTGTTTAATTCTGTTGTAATATTCAAAATAACTGTATTTATTAGATTTCAGTACACAACATCAGGGCCCGATTAAACTTTGCAATAGAGAAATTACAATGTCATTTCAGGACCTTTCTTTTGGAGAAGCTTTTCTAAATTCCACATATACATGGAAACTCTTCAGTGTTAGAAATATTATTCTTAGAACTGACATAGCATGAGAACGGCCTGCAATTTTACACAAGTTTTTGAAAACTACTTTATATCAGAAATTTTACTAAAAACTGGTTACTTTTTTGTTATAGCGGCCCATACTATTAGGATTATGACGAGTTGCAGCCAATTTCGCCAACGTCGTAACCAAGATCGTGAAGCACACACATATAATATCATTTCATGAAATCGTATACTATAATTTAATAGTTTTTACCTTACTTCAAGTATGTAATTTATTTATTTTTAAGGCTTAACAATCTAAATTGTCCAATATATGAATTTAAAAAAATGTAAACTAAGATTGAATTGACATGACCGCAAAAAGCCTCAAATCTGCATAACACTTGGAACCAAACTGTGCAGATTTGTGGTCTTCTACTGCACACAATTTTTCATAAATGTGTTTCGTTCTTAAAATGTGTAATTGTCCTCTATCACTGCGGAACAAGCGAGAAAACTCATATTCTTGCACATGAGTTGTATATATCTTTATATCTAAATTTCCGTCATTTTTGACGGGCTACCTTTCTAGTTTCATATAAAGATCAACGCTGAATATATTCGTTTCATGAGGGAAACTTATTTTCATATGTTTCATTCTGGAGGTAATCTCTGGAAGAACAGAACCTATTTCAAAAGTAATGGTATCAAAATGATTGTGTTAGTCACGGTTGAGCACAGGCTATATCTCAGGCACAACCCAAAGGTGGAGTAGGAAGAAAAAACTTTCTAAAAAATGCGATTTTTGTGTTACTGAAGGGCATAGAAATATGAAATTTGAAATATTAGTTACTTATTAGATATAAAGGATTTCTAAGAACACTTCTTAAAAAATTCGAAATTTAAAAGTGTGATAATGCGAAAAAACCGTTCTAAAAAACGTTCTAAAAGTTGATTTCTACGCAATCTCAGGAAATACCAAACCGATTTAAAAATAATGGTGTCAAAATTATGGTGACAACCCTTGCTCCAAGATAGGCTATATTTTATGTCAGTGCAACTACCCCAAGGGGGGGATGATGGAGCAAAGATGTTCTAAAAATGCGATTTTTGTGTTACTGAAGGGCTAGAAATAGGAAATTTGGAATATTAGTTACTTATTTGATATAAAAAAGTCCTTCCGGCCAGTGCCGGGAGGAAGAGGTAGCTTTCAAATTCCTCATTTTAAAAATGCCAACTTATATTATTCAAACACAAGTAGGTCAATTTAGTGAAAACCGAATATAGGAGATTCAATACTAATTTTTATCAATACTAATCATTATCACTCAATCATGAGAATTTCGTGAAATTAGTCAGCTTTATCCAAGCTGCTTTTATTTAAAGTAACTTATATTTGGCTGAGATGTTGATGTATACTATCCACATGCCTTCTTACATGGAAATAGGCGAATACGTGTGTTATCGCGTGACAAATACAAGATCGTTTCAAAATGTTAGCCATACTAGAAATTAAAAGTGCTATAATCCAACCATTTTTTAAGATATAAACGAAAGAATAAATTTTCAGAAACAAAATCTGCTCCGGAATCTTTGTATCAACGCCAAACACATAAAAAATCTTTTTCATTTTCCAATTTTTTAATACCTCATTTTAAATTTTAAATTTAATTTTTTTAAATGGCAACCCTTTTGAAACAAGATGGCGAATGAATCTGGCCAACGAACTCGGTCGAGACACTGGTATGTACTATGTACAGACCAAGTAACATCCAAATCGGTTCATAAATAAGCTTGTTATCGCGTGACAAAAATCAGGTCGTTTTAAAATGTCAGCCAGAATAGAAATTCAAAATGCTATAACTCAGCCATTTTTTAGATATGGACGAAACATAAACTGTTCCGGAATCTTTGTATTAAGGTCAAATACATACGAAAAAAATCTTTTTCATTTTCCAATTTTTTGGTATCTCATTTTAAATTTTAATTTTTTTAAAATTTTTTAAATGGCCGCCATTTTGAAACAAGATGGCGGATGAAGCTGGCCAACGAACTAGGTCGAGATATTTGTATGTACTATGTACACACCAAGGTACATCCAAATCGATTCACAAATACGCCTGTTATCACGTGACAAATATCAGGACGTTTCAAAATATCAGCCACGCTAGAAATTCAAAATGCTATAACTCAGCCATTTTTTAAGATATAGACAAAACAAAAAGTGCTCCCGAATCTTTGTATCAAGGTCAAATACATAAGAAAAAAATATTTTTCCAATTTTCAATTTTTTTGGTACCACATTTCAAATTAAATTTTTCTTAAAAATTTAAATGGCTGCCATTTTTAAACAAGATGGCGGATGAAGCTGGCCAACGAACTCGGTCGAGACATTGGTATGTACTATGTACAAACGAAGTTACATCCAAATCGGTTCATAAATACGCCTTTTATCGCGTGACAAAATTCAGGACGTTTCAAAATGTCAGCCACGCTAGAAATTCAAAAGTCCTTCCGGCCAGTGCCGGGAGGAAGAGGTAGCTTTCATAATCCTTATTTTAAAAAAGCCAACTTATATCATGCAAACACACGAAGCTCAATTTAGTGGAAACCGAATATAGGAGATTCAATACTAATTTTTATCAATATAGTGAATGAGAATTTCGCGAAATTAGTCAGCTTTATCCAAGCTGCTTTTCTTTAAAGTAACTTATATTTGGCTGTCAAATTTGGCAATTTCTTAAAGTGCCTGTCATTTTAAGACAACATGGTGGATGAGGCTAAGCAGTGAACTTCGTCAAGACCTTAGTAATTGCTGTGCACATGCTCACTCACATCGGAATCGGTTAATATATAGGAGTGCTGTCGCAAGCAAAAAAATCAGATTTTTCAAAATGTCACCCACAATAGAAATTGAAACTGCTATATCTGAGCCATTTTTTAAGGTAAAGGCAAACAAAAAATGCTCCTGAATCCTTATATCAAGATCAAATACTTTTGAAAGAAACCTTTTTCAATTTCTAATTTTTTTTGCACCTCACTTTAAATATATATATATTTTTTAATTTAATGGCCGCCATTTTGAAACAAGATGGCTGATGAATCTGGCCAGCGAACTTGGTTGAGGTGTTGATGTATACTATCCACATGCCTTCTTACATCGAAATAGGCAAATACGTGTGTTATAGCGTGACAAATACAAGATCGTTTCAAAATGTTAGCCATGCTAGAAATTCAAAGTGCTATAAATCAACCATTTTTAAAGATATCAACAAAAGAACAAATTTTCAGAAACAAAAACTGCTCCGGAATCTTTGTATCAAGGCCAAACACATAAAAAAAATCTTTTTCATTTTCCAATTTTTTAATACCTAATTTTGAATTTTAAATTTAATTTTTTTTAAATGGCAACCCTTTTGAAACAAGATGGCGAATGAAGCTGGCCAACGAACTCGGTCGAGACATTGGTATGTACTATGTACAGACCAAGTTACATTCAAATATGTTCATAAATACGCCTGTTATCGCGTGACAAAAATCAGGTCGTTTTAAAATATCAGCCACAAGAGAAATTCAAAATGCTATTACTCAGCCATTTTTTTTAGATATAGACGAAAGAAAAACTGTTCCGGAATCTTTGTATTAAGGTCAAACACATACAAAAAAAATCTTTTTCATTTTCCAATTTTTTGGTATCTCATTTAAATTTTTTTATTTTTTTATTTTTTTTAAATGATCGCCATTTTGAAACAAGATGGCGGATGAAGCTGGCCAACGAACTCGGTCGAGATATTTGTATGTGCTATGTACACACCAAGGTACATCCAAGTCGGTTCATAAATACGCCTGTTATTACGTGAAAAAAATCAGGACGTTTCAAAATGTCAGCCACGCTAGAAATTCAAAATGCTATAACTCAGCCATTTCTTAAGATATAGACGAAACAAAAACTGCTCCCGAATCTTTTTATCAAGGTCAAACACATAAGAAGAAAATATTTTTTCAATTTTCAATTTTTGGTACCACATTTCACATTTAAATTTTTCTTAAAAATTTAAATGGCCGCCATTTTTAAACAAGATGGCGGGTGAAGCTGGCCAACGAATCCGGTCGAGACATTGGTATGTACTATGTATAAACGAAGTTACATCCAAATCGGTTCATAAATACGCCTTTTATCGCGTGACAAAATTTAGAACGTTTCAAAATGTCAGCCACGCTAGAAATTCAAAATGCTATAACTCAGCCATTTTTTAAGATATAGACGAAACAAAAACTGCTCCGAAATCTTTGTATAAAGGTCAAATACATAAGAAAAAATATTTTTCCATTTTCAATTTTTTGGTACCACATTTCAAATTTTAAATTTAAAAAAATTTTTTAAATGGCCGCCATTTTGAAACAAAATGGCGGATGAAGCTGGCCAACGAACTCGGTCGAGAGATTGGTATGCACTATGTACACACCGAATTACATCCAAATCGGTTTATAAATACGCCTTTTATCTCGTGAGAAATTTCAGGACGTTTCAAAATGTCAGCCACGCTAGAAATTCAAAATGCTATAACTCAGCCATTTTTTAAGATATAGACGAAACAAAAACTGCTCCGGAATCTTTGTATAAAGGTCAAATACATAAGAAAAAAATATTTTTCCATTTTTAATTTTTTGGTACCACATTTCAAGTTTTAATTTTTTTTAAAAAATTTAAATGGCCGCCATTTTGAAACAAAACGGCGGATGAGGCTGGCCAACGAACTCGGTCGAGACATTGGTATGTACTATGTACACACCGAATTACATCGAAATCGGTTCATAATTACGGGAGTTACAGTGTGACATAGGTCAGATATATATATATATATATATATATATATATATATATATATATATATATATATATATATATATATATATATCAATTTTGAACGGAGGGTGGTTTCGGGGTCTGGGGGTCATGATCGATGAAAATATACCAAAATTTTTTGAAATCGCTTTCCTCCGAACGGCTGCAATAGGTAGCTTTTTTGTAAAGAAAGCTACCTAAAATGCTATAACTCAGCCATTTTTTAAGATATAGACGAAACAAAAACTGCTCCGGAATCTTTGTATAAAGGTCAAATACATAATAAAAAATATTTTTCCATTTTCAATTTTTTGGTAACACATTTTAAATTTTTAATTAAAAAAAAAAATTAAATCGCCGCCATTTTGAAACAAAACGCCGGATGAAGCTGGCAAGCGAACTCGGTCGAGACTTGGTATGTACTATGTACACACCGAATTACATCGAAATCGGTTCATAAATACGAGAGTTACAGTGTGACAAAGATCATATATCTATATCTATCTATCTATATATATATATATATATATATTTGTATATTGGTTTCGGGGTCTGGGGGTCATGATCGATGAAAATATACCAAAATTTTTTGAAATCGCTTTCCTCCGAACGGCTGCAATAGGTAGCTTTTTGTAATGAAAGCTACCTAAAATTTCTAAGAACACTTCTTAAAATATTCGAAATTTAAAATGGGTGATAATGCGCGAAGAGTGTTCTAAAAAACGTTCTAAATGGCGGTTTCTATGCAATTTTAGGCAGTATCAAATCGATTTGAAAAGTAATGGTTGGTGCTTGATGACATTTGCTCTAACATAGGCTCTAATTTATGTTTGTGTCAGTACCATATGGGGGTTGCAGGAGCAAAAAACATTCTACATTGCGGTTTTTGAATTATGGAAGAACCTAGAAACATGAAATTTGAAATGGTAGTTACTAATAAGGTATCAATGATCTCTAAAAACATTGCTTAAAAATATCAAAATTCAAAAGTGGTGAAAATGCGTGAAGACCGTTCTAAAACCCGTTCTAAAAGGCGATTTATACGTAATCTCAGGAAGTACTGAACTGATTTCTAACATAATTGTGACAGCTCTCTCAAGTTAGGCTATATTTTATGTCGTTTCCACTACTCCAAAGGGGTTGCAGAAGCTAAAGACGTTCTAAAAATGCGTTTTTTTTTTTGGTTATGGAAGGACCTAAATTTATGAAATTTGGAATGGCATATATTTATTTCATATAAATGTTCTTAGCGAACATTTCTATAAAAAATTGAAATTCAAAAGTGGTGAAAATGCGCGAAAAGCGTTGTAAAAACGTGTTCTAATTGCCGATTTGTGAGCAATCTCACGAAGAATCAAACGGGTTTCAAAAGTCATGGTAGAAATTTGATGCTTACCGCCTCTGCTCTAACATAGACGCCTTTTTATGTCGGTCTCACTATCACCAGAGGGTTTCAGGAGCAAAAAATATTCTAAATTGCGATTTCTGTGACACTGAAGAAGACAGAAACTTTAAATATGGCATGATAGTTACTTATAAAATATAAGTGTCCTCGAAGGACTGTCGGAAATATATTCTGATCCTACTCAGGCAATATTTTATGCCCGTGACTCTACTACCTGGGGTTAGCAGGAGCAACAAACTTTCTAAAAAAGCCCTTTAAAAGCTTTCTTAATTATGTTTCTGTGGAATATTAGGAAATAACAAATCGATTTCAAAATTAATGTTGGCAAATTAATGGTGATAGTCCCTATTTCAACAAAGCATTTTATGTCGAAAAAGATGGTAGACCGTTAGACAAGAAGTTTGGAATTTCACGTTATGTTTATTTTTAAGATGTAAGAAAATGGTTACTAAAATATTCAAAACTTCAAATGAATATTGAAATGAGCGTATTAATTGAGCATAAAAGTTTCAAATTATTTTCTAAATTGTCACTTATTTAGTTTTAATTTTATTTATTAATTTAAGTCTCATTTCTACTTAATGCAGTGTAATAATGATGTTTATTCAATTTGTGTTGTAAATAATAGTATTTGAATTATTCCTAAAAATATAATTTCTTTTTATAAAAATTAGACATATAAATATCGCTTGGCATATTTCAAATATAACGCGAGCAAATCCGTGGGTTTTGCTAGTAGTTTATATTTAGAATATAAAAACGTGTAATTACGTCTTATCTTATTCATCCAACAATATATTTGAAAACTTCTTACACCTTCTGAATTTCATATTCATATTTTTTTTTTCAGTTTTATAAATGTGGATCCATCAAATACAGTATTTATTGCTTTATTAACATTAGAAATCTAAATTAAAACATGCAGTTATTCCGGGGAAAAAGTTCGTTTGATTGGACCTTTTTTTACCATCTTAATCAAAGGATAGGCATAAAAATCTATTATGATAAATTCAAAAACTGTTGATTTCTGGACATTTTATTCTTTGAGCTTCAATTGTTTGTAGTGAAGTTTACTGTACCCTTATTCGGACGCAAAATATATCAAAAAAAGCTACTTTCTTTAGACATGTGATTTAAGCAATCACATTTTACTAAATCTAAAACTCAACTTGTGAAGATATATACAATTTTCAATTCAAAAATATTTTCGATAATAATTAGTATAAAATTTTGCTACATCTTTTGTCACAAAACTGCAGACTTTTCTACATAAAAAATCATAACAAGAGATTAAAATTCTGTGTCAAAGGCATAGATTATAAAACAACTCCCAACATTAAGAAAAAACCATGGCGATATTGCATGTTTTGACAGTAAGAAAGTTTAAATCTAAACTGTGATTTTATGGACAAACAATTTATTTTGTCACCTGATAGCAGAAATAATATGTTGTATTTTCATAAACGTCCAAAATTATTATACATTTTTTTGAACAGTCAATTCTCATAGATGGTAATTTATTCCAATTTTCTGCTGACAGAAATGAAGCACGTAACGAAATTAAATTAGACATATAACAATTTCTTTCTTTTAGTTATATATCGTCTAATTTATACTTTAAAAAATTCTTTCTTACAGACCGAAACGTAGGCTTTTTTTAAAAATCTTTTTAATAATACATTATTTCAAACAATATAACAATATATATCTGAACAATATCTATTTCATATTTTAACTTCAACAAAATATACCCCAAACAATTATCGAACGTGAAACTTAATGTATCATAATGCATCTGTGCATACTCGTAAGCAGTCTATGCAAGTTATATACAGGGTGTGCTCACAAAGTTTCAAGACTAGTCTGAGTATACAAAATTTATTAAACGTTATTGTACAGCGAACTAAACTTCTTCAAAATATGACTCTTAGGCATCAACACACCGCTGCCAGCGTTTTCTTCGTTGTTCATAGTCTCCTTGGAAGTCTTCGCGCGCAAAGCTCTTAAGGGACCTTGCCGAAGCTGCATGGATCGCTGGAATCGTGTCAAATTGCTTCCCGTTCAGGTCTTTCTTGATCCGGGGGAACGAAAAATGTTGCTGGGAGCAAGATCAGGCCTGTAGGAGGCTTGCGGCAGTATTGCCACGTGAAACTTAGCCAAAATTTCGGCGGCGGCGAGTGGCGTGTGAGAGGGTGCGATGTCGTGGTGAACAATCCAATAATCTTTGATATCTCGGCGGACGCGTCGGACTAGATCCTTCAAATAGTGGTGCATTCCAGCGTAAAACTGACCTGACCCGACGCGTCCGCCCACACATAAGAGACGATTGGATTGTTTACCACGACAA
Source organism: Maratus speciosus (assembly GCA_963932465.1). Classification (NCBI taxonomy): domain Eukaryota; kingdom Metazoa; phylum Arthropoda; class Arachnida; order Araneae; family Salticidae; genus Maratus; species Maratus speciosus. Next base: position 371,046,644 of record OZ010788.1, on the reverse strand, counting down.
TGCGCCCTCTCACACGTCGCCAAAGTTTTGGCTAAGTCCAACGTGACAATATGCCACAAGCCCCCCAATTGCACCGACATCGCTCCCAGTGACTTTTCTTTGTTTTTCAGGATCAAGAAAGACCTGAAAGGGAAGCGATTCGACACGATTCCAGCTAAGCACGATTCCAGCTTCGACAAGCTCTTAACAGCATTGCGCGCGAAGACTTCCAGGGAGCCTCTGAATAATTGAAAAACCGCTGGCAGCGGTGTGGTGATGCCCAAGGATCATATATCGAAGAATTTTAGTTCGCTGTACAAAAATGTTTAATAAGTTTTGTATTATCAGACCAGTCTTGAAACTTTGTGAGCACACCATGAACTCCAATTTGTGTCGGAATTTCGCTATAGTTAGTCTTTTAATATAGCTAAATTTCTTAGTAATCGAAGCATACAAAATATACATCGTGGATAAACAATTGAAATAGACAGCCTCAAGTGATAAACCCTTTTCCAGTATCTTCAGATAGCTGTGGTACAAAACGCTTTAAAATATACATTTTACGTAATTTAGTCTGAACTAGGTGACCAGCATGGAGGCCTGTGATAACATTCTTAAATTACCATGAAATTTTTAGTATTTTGTATCTTTAACTCTATGTTGTTTGAAATACGTACCCGCTGACTGTGTTAAAAATCGATTTAAGAAAAAAGAAATCCTGATATTTACCGGTAAAATGGCTCGAGATTACTGCCACATAACAGGATTTTTTTTTTGGGGGGGGGGAGGGGGGGGGGGGCGAGACGATATATTTCAACAACTACGTAATGTTCGTGCTAAAATTTTGATAATTAACTGTAAAAATCTCTGACTTACTCGTACCTATTGTTTTTTTAGCATCGAAATACTGAGTGAATGATTTTGATTTACGAACTAATTATTATCCCGGGCAACGCCAGACGTGTTAGCTAGATAAAAGAAATAACAATAGGAGAATATAAAAATATAGGGATCAGAATCTTCAATGTCTCGTCAGATTTCTCTTATAACTTTGTCGAAATTCCCTTATGCCTATCTTGCAACCTCTCCAGAGCACAATGCTTCACCATTTTTTCAAATGGTTAAATTTCGTATTTCAAAATGTTTTCCCGTGTTTCAAAGAGAAGGAATGTATATTACCATATATACATAAAATATTATTCATAAAGTACACAAAGTATAGTTAGTATTAAGTAGTATCAAAAAGTATATAATTATTGGGTATTTTCTTTTCTGCGTAATTTTCTTTTTGGTCTCTATGAGAAATTTATAATTATGTCGGAAAAGGTAAAGAAGACTTATGTTCTCGAGGTATTTTAAATGCTTATAAAATTGTCGCTATCATTTAAACTCAAGAATTTTTAGGAGTTAAAAACATAGTATGTTCGCAGACTAACATGTTCGCATGTAAGAAGACTTTTTTTTTTTACCACGACGAAACACTCAGGTTTTTACCGATTTCGTAGAAAATTTCGAAAATTTTATGTTATAAAAAATATTTCTACTATTTCGATCGATTCGAAATTTCATCGGTGATGTAAATATGGCCTAGCGAGATGCTCTAAAATGATTGTGTTAAAATGCAGACAATTAGATGTTTTTAGCGGATCAAAAATATCGTCTCCGTAAAGGCGAAGTGATTAGCACCGGTGTATTTGAAAATCTTAAAACTTGTACTTTTAAAAATCAATTACACCATTTGTTAGACGAAAATTTCTTCTTTAAGAGCAAACATTTGATTTGTCTTCAACGCTACAATAGCTATCTGGAGGGGCGTTTCCATAAGGGGGAAAAACATTTTCGGAAAAATGAAACATTTTATTTTTTTTTCCCCAAAGCGTTAACTGCAACTTTTTCGAAACACCGCAGTTGGGACATAAGGGTACGTTTGGAAATATTTCTTTCTATTTTTACTGCACCGAGCGGAATGGTCGATATGGCTTCAAACAAATCTATCAAAAAACAGAAATGAAATTAAAAACTGTTTAGTCGCTAGCTTCTCATAAGTAAATAGATTTGTGTGCACACGCAAGCGCTTTCCTTGTCTGGGAATGCAAACGATGACTTTCTGATGAACGTGAGTTGCGATTTTCAATTAATAACTCCCTAATTTTTAGAAATTTAAAATTCTGAGTCAAAGAAACATTAGTAGATAGTTTTGGTTAAACCCACACACATTTTCAGCCTCGTACGTGCCGTAGATTTTCTTATCCATCGGGAACAGACAGACAGACACGCACACACACATAAAGCGAAACTTTCTTTTGCTATTACATATATGACTATTGAACGATAAATTTAAAATCCAGTAAAGTTCGGTTTAATGATACTGCTTTGAACCATATTATCTCTGTATAATACGAAATTAGAAAAGCCAAATTAGATATAGTATCTGTCGTTTGTACAGTGTTAGGACGTTTTTAACCACAATTTTTAAATCCATTTTCAATCTATGTTTTTTTTTTCTTATTTGCGGAATTTCAAATTTAACTAAGATAAAGTTCATTTTTGGTATTTTATAAAGAAGGTATCTGTAGCTCTAAAAGCTATACTGACTTATATTTATAAATAAAAGTAAGATAAGTCATAACCTAATTGCATATTAGAAGGCTAATATCATGATGCCATTCAAATAATAGCAGAAGCTAATAGCTAAAGTTGTTATAATATTATGATCGTCGATAATTTTTCTGTCATGGAATTATATGAAGTTAATAATATTGTGTTCATAAAACATTTCCTTTCTGAATAAAATATATATATATATATATATTTCTTTTATACAAAACACATTTTCAAACGTTCTAATTTATATTTTTGGACTTATATTTTATTTTTCAGTTTATTATGAAAAGGTGCTTACCCCTGATTTTTTTCAGACATTTTTCCATGGAATTGATTATAAATTCTAACTTTAAAATTTCGCCAATTTTTTAATAAAAATGCCTTTTCCCATTCTTAAAAGAGTATCAAGTGATCACCATTCTTAAAAGAGTAATGAAAAACATCCAATCATGATTTATGTCCAGCAATAATTTTAGGCGTCATTTCCGTGAAAAAAAAAAAAAAAAATCCATACTTCTATCTAATATTATTTCAACTGTAGTAATTCAAACTTGAAACAACGTAGTAAAGGATAATAAAAATATTTATGAACATACATTTTCTTAACAATGAAAAACGGAAACATAATTCTAGAGGAACATTTTTGTTATTAAAATTCTAAAAAACGTTACTTTGGTGACTATAAATTAATAAAAAAACTGTTACCGGTAAATTAATGAAGAAATAAGTTTGATAATTTTTTTATTGGCTTTTTTATATTGTTAAATTCTAACTGTAAATTTCCAAAAATAATTAAACTTTTTTTCAGAAACAATAGTTAAAATTATGTTATCGGATTTTATGTAATTAAAATATTCAAAAGTTCCGGACCACAAAGAACTTTTATTTTTCATTGCTGAACTAATTTTCGAAAGAAAAAATATACTATTGGATGTTGCATTCAAAAGATCAGTTTTTTCCCCTTTCGATTAGGAAAAAAGGGATGTTGGGATTAAATTAGTAAAATTTTAGACTGTAATTCAATTGAAATTTGACTTTCTTTTTCACATTCTTTATACCATTTTACATACTTGTGTGAGGACAAATGCATGGCCTTTAGGGAAATAAAACATTAAGTATTTTAATGGCTTATGTAAATTACTTTACATTTAGTAGTAAAACTACAATTGTTTCTTCATATACCTCTAGTAAATATTTTAGAGTAAGCAGAAAATGCTTAAATATATAACGTTTAAATAAATGTTATTTCATTTTTCTCTAAAGCTGATAATGCCGGAAACATATTTCTAATTACAAAATGTATAATTATAAACTGTACCTTTTAGACATGGCATTTTTTAACAAGGTCATGTATGTTTAATAAAACTGTGAATTTACGAGCTCTGTATCCAATAACTTCTATATAGAAAAAATATGCCAAACACAGACCAATAAAATAAACAAAATGCAATTTTTTTATAACCACGATTTATCCAACCTGCATTTATTTAAATTTTACGAAGTTCCATAACTTTTGGGATCTTTAAACGGAATTACACTTTAAAGTCCTAGAAAACACCGAAATTTCATACAATTCAGAGTATAACAATTTGGTATGTTTTGGTTTTAGAAAAATATTTTTTTTATTATTCTACTTGACAGAGACACTACAAAATATAAGAATATACTTCAGTGAAACACGAACCCAGGGGCCGTAAAGAATGCAAATTTCCTGATTTTATATGTATACAACATACTGTAAAGGAAACACAAATGTTTCATAATGGGGCTGTTATTCCAAAGATTTACAAATGCATATAATAAAATTTCTTTAAAGATACCAACGATATCGAAAAGCGTTCTTTTATTTTCAGAAATAATAATAATAATAGAAAAACTTCCCGAAATTAAACCTCAAATTTCTGAAACAGATTTTTTTTTTTTACTGCGTGCAATTTGCACAAACGGTTTCGGGTATTTTCGAAATGTGTTAATCAGTTTTCTGAACCTGAAATATGTTTTTTTTTATGCTGTAAATTCACATGTAAACATTATCCTGTTTAACAAATATTATAAATTAAACCAATAATATTAATTCTAAAATAATTGTGATTAAGGTTAAGATTAAAATTAATGTTAATTGGCATCTCTACATCTACTCTGCATGTTACGCAGATGACATGGTTACTTGAGAACTGAGTGCATCCGAAAAAAAAAAGCAGGCAAACAAATTTTATTAATAAACCAGAAAATCTATTTAAAAACTTTTTGAAAACTTTTGTTTCATAATACTTCTTTAAATTTTGGAAATATATTATTTTCAGAGACCTCTATAGGTGACGAAATTCCTTTCGGAACATTTGTAACTAAGACAAGTTTTAAAAATTATGTATTAAAAACAAATACACTATGCTAATAGATACACACATTAAAGTACAATCAACATCAACGTTTCGTTTCTCATCTGCGAACGTCTTTAGGATATTATGACACACATAAGTCTAAAATTTTAAAAATGGATGCAAACGTCTTAAGTCCTTGACGAGACTTGATTGGAGGGCGCACCAAACGTCATCAAGTTGCCAAGACAATCAAAAGGAGTAAACCATCCCAGCGATGTAAAAGGGGAACTTACTCCAAAAATGGTTTATGACATATTATGCCATATTTTATGTATGCTGTAGTATAAATTATCGTTGAAGTTTTGCTGCCCAAGCTTAATAATCCTAATGGACATATGCATTATTGCACGGAATTATGATTCTTGCTTCATCAAAGTCAACTCTGCTACCATCATTAGCAAAACAAAATCCTGCGAAAGCTGTATTTAGTTTCGATTGTGAAATGTCACTCTTATGCTCTTTTAATATTTCTGAAAATTTTCTTTTTTTCCACCGATATAAACCAATCTTTATTTATTTAGGAGGGTAATTGGAATTTCATACACACCGGCTATTGATGGTTCAAGATTTTATCTATATTATTACTAAGAATTTGAATCAGGTATCAGGGATGTACTACTAATTTTATATTGATGATTTGAAGAATTTGCTTTAATTTTTCATATAAAATGAGAAAAATACTCCTGTATTTGATAGGTAAACTATTAAAGAATCGCTGGCCTGACTGGGGGGCGGTATTAAATTGCCAAATAATCTGGTCAATTTGAGAACTTTTATAACCATGATCTAATGCAACTTTTTTAATGAAATCCATTTCAGTGCCATGCTGACTCTGAACAAATATCAAAAGCTCGTCTGAAAAGGTAAAATTCATATCGCCCCAGCTAATTTGAACGCCACGTTAAGGCAAACTCTCAACCTGTTCAGTTTCGAGGATAAACTTTATGCTATTACTTAAATTATAACCTCATGATGAAAAACCTGTAAATCAGGAAGACGGTAAGTCCATAATATGAACACCTTATCCACATATCTTAACCAACAAACTGGTTTCAGCTTAAAGGAACTAAAAATTTTCTTTTCCGTAGGTCTGAGTGCAAACTCGGGGAAAAAACTGGAAACCGGCGAAAGTAGCTCTCCCCCCTCTTACCTGATTCAAATTCTTAGATAAAATCTTGAATCATCAAATAGCCGCTGTGTATGAAATTCCAATTTTCCCCCTGAATAAAGAAAGATTGGTTTATATTGGTAAAACAAAAGAAAATTTTCAGAAAGATTAAAAGAGCATAAGAAGGACATTTCACAATCAAACTAAATACAGCTCTCCCAAGATTTTGTTTTTCTAATGATGGTAGAACAGTTGTCTTTGATGAAGCAAGAATCATAATTCCGTGAAAGAATCCCAATGTCAACAAAATTTTAGAGTCCATTAGGATTACTAACCTTGAACAACAAACCTGCAACGATAATTTATACTACAGCATACATAAAATATGGCATAATATGTCATAAAAATTTTTTGGAGTCAGTTCCATTTAGCACGTTCCCCCCTTTCCACCGCTGGGACGGTTACTCCTTTTGGTTGCCTTGGCAACTTGATGATGTTTGGTGCGCGCTCCAGTCAAAGAACCCAAAACGTTTGCATCCATTTTTAAAATTTTAGACTTATGTGTATCATTACATCCAGAAGATTTTCGCAGATGCGAAATGAAACGTTGATGTTGATTGTATTTTAACGTGTGTACCTTTTAGCATAGTTTGTTTGTTTTTATTACATATTTTTTAATATATTTCACGGTGCAATCGTCCAATTTTTAATTAGGACAAGTTTGTTTTACATTGTCGCAAACATTAAGAAAGTTAAGAGTTAGATTAAGGAATACATTTCTTTTTTTACTGTTGCAATTTGGTATAGAAATTTCATATAGAAAATTAGTAATGATAACACAATCCAGCGATGTGTATATTTTTTATCTTTTCATAAGGTATACTTGCGTATTTTCTATCGCTGAATTCGAAAAGTACTTCCGATTTTTACCATTACGTTGTGATTTTTTCGCAAATTGCTAATTAAAAAAAAATATTAAAAAGTCCAAATATTGTGAAAATTTGATACTGTAAAGTAGAGAAAACATTCTTTATAATAATTTATTCCTTTTTTGGCTTGTACTAGAGATGCTTACAGCTAAACAGTTGAAAAAACTGTCGAGGGCAGGGTGCCCAGGTCGAAATTCTTGTTGGTATTTGTTTGTTAGGCAAGCATTAAATGCTGTATCCCAGCAAAGTTAACTAGCATAAACTACCATAACACATTTGCTGGTTCCACCATAATTCCCAGCAAGTCAAGGTGTGTATTAGGGTGTATCGATTTTTAACTTTTTTTTTTTGTTTCCAAATTCCAAGTTGATAAAAAGTTTCTACTAGACACTACAACTTACCACAAGAAATTTTGGATTTTTAAAAAAATGTTTAGGACTCCCGCACAAGGACTAAAGTTTAGAAATTTTACTTAAAAAGTAAATTTTTACAAAAAAAAAAAAAAAAAAAAAAAAAAAAAACCTAAAACTCTTTTATTCTAAATTGCAAGATAAAATTCCACTAACAATAAGCACAAAAAACGATAGAAAATGTATTTCAAAAACTTAGCACAACATTTAGGTCTCCCGCACAAGGCCTAAAAGTCGTAAATTTCAGCAAATTTTTGAACATTTTTCAGTGCTTTGATATTTGTGTTAGTGAGTGCTTAAGCCATTTGGTAGGCCTCCCCACCTAGCTGACCCTTGTTGCTGGTTTAAAAATTAAATGTAACTAAACCCTCGTTAGGCTTGATTGGAATTGTTGAAATAGGTGAAATAATAAACCACATTTTAATACGTCAAGCATCAACTTGAAGCGATGGAGTGGGGGAAGGCCAGACTGTCGCGCCGCGGTGACACGACACCTATGATTCACCGCGGTGACACGGCACCTATGATTCACCGCGCAGACTTGTCACTAGTCGTCTGCCCGTGAGCGAGCATTACGGTTGTGTTTAAGTGCGATAGTCTTGTTGTAAGAATCAATTGAGTGAGTGTTTTTGTTGTTCATTATGAGTAAAAAACCGCATCTAAGTAGACAAACTACCGACAGGCCGGTTATCCTCCAACCTATTGATGCGAGTGAGTTTAATGTTCTGCCAACCAAGATGGATATTTTGAAGTATTTTGAGTGGGTACGCATTGAAATGAAACAAGAGGGAATACATCAGCCTGCAAAGAAAGTAATTGCATTAAGAGTTGCTTTAAAACTTGAGGAAATATGGAAAAGAGCTTCAATTCCTGTTTGTGGCACCAAAAACACAATATTTATGGTTTTAAAACTGCATGAGCAGCTTGAGAAAATTAAAACGTGTTCAGGTACTAAAAGGAAGTATCCTAACTCCTACAAAGATGCAGTAACTAGCTTGCAGTCAAAAACTGAAACTGCATTGTTTGATATTTGTACTTGCAAATGTGACCTCAGCAACTGTATTTGCTCTTTTGACAAAAAAGTCCCGGCAATAGAACACGAGTTTTTGCTCGACCAACGTGGTCCTAGATTGATGTCAATTACGGAATGTGACAAAAACGAGACTAAAAAGTTTAAAAAGAAAAGCTTAGAAAGAAAATCTAGGTCACAAGCTTCAATGCAGGTAGTTGTAAAAAAGACTGAGGATGAAAACTTAAAATCTGTTGATAACGTTGATTCTGATGATAGTACAGATGATTCAATGTCTCACACATCATGTCAAGATAGTGATTTTGAAATAAATGTACTTGATACGAGTCAAAAAAGTGTTTCGATTGTAGAAGTAAAACTAGAACTGCCACAACGCTTGTCTTTGTTTTCACGAGCTTGTGACCGCAGGGGCATTTCTAGTAGAGCTGGAGCTCAGTTAGCTACTGCACTTTTGCGAGACTTAAATGTCGTTACTGTGGAGAACCAAGAAGCAGTAATCGACAAATCAAAAGTAGCACGTGAAAGACTTAAGTCTCGTAAAGAAGTAAGCTCAACTCGAACCTCCGATCTGTTGGCCATTTACTTTGATGGTCGTAAAGATGAAACCATAACAAAAGAAATTGTAGCTGGTAAAAGTGTCCGAAAATCTTTAATGGAAGAACACATATCTATTGTTGAAGAACCTGGATCCAAGTATTTTGGTCATGTAACTCCCATAAATGGAACAGGAAAGGAAATAGTTACATCACTTGTAAAGTATAGTGAAGAAGAAACTGTCGATCTTAAAAAAAACTAAAAACTATTGGTTGTGATGGTACGGCAGCAAACACAGGCACTTCAAATGGTGTTATCACCTTATTTGAAAATAAAATACAACAGCCACTGCAGGCAGTTGTGTGTCTACTACATTTGAATGAATTACCATTTAGGAAAATTATGGTTGCTCTTGATGGGCCAACTTCTGGACAAAACACATTTAGCGGGCCTATTGGTAAACAACTTCTAAGCTGCCAAAATCTGGATGTTGCAAATTTTTTTGCAATTGAAAGCGATATACCAGAAGTTGATCTTAAAGAGTTGAGCAAAGACCAAAAGTATATGTACTAAATATCCAAAGGCGTATCAACAGGTACATGTACAGAAGAGTTGGCCAGACGAAACCCCGGAAACATCTCGCACGACAGGTGGCTTACCCTGGCAAATCGAATCCTTTGTTTGTATATAGCCATGGATGATCCGACCCTTCAGCTGAGAAAGCTTGCAGAGTTAATAATGAAAGTCTACATACCACCATGGCTCTCAATTAAGTGCAATCCCAAAATCCCTCAGGGTTTCATTATTTTTTTTAAATGATTCATTTCAGCAATTACATGGAAGACGAGCTAAAACATGTCGTCCATGCAACGTTACAGAGAAACGCATCCATGGCTCACCCAGAGTATGTTTTAACAGCTATGTTGTTTAATGAACGAAAACATATTAGAGTCTTGGCTTATAAGAGAATCCAGAAAGCTCGTGAAACAGAAAAGAAAGGGGTAAGGATATTTAACCCCCCTCAGATCAATTTTAATGCTAAAGACTATATAGATATGATTGACTGGCAAACCACTTCAGTAACCGAACCCCCTCTTGTTACCGATATGAGCCTAGAAGAGTTACAGTCAATTGCGGAAACGGGTTAAAGTGGAAGGGTTGAATTTACAATTCCTTCTCACACTCAAGCTGTGGAACGAATTGTGAAAGAAGTCACAGAAGCTTCAAAGCGAGTGTGTGGGATGATCGAAAGAGATGGTTTCATTCGTGCCAGACTGGAAGACCGTAAAGAGCTACCTACGTTCAAGACCAAGAGCCAGTACAAAACCTCAGTGAAGTATTAAAATGCAAGTAAGTGTTTTTTGTACTACTTTGATTTTTAATGTTTTTAAATAACATCTTTATCTTACTGTTTTCCATATAATATTTGAAATTCATTGGTGATCAATTCTATAATTTTGTAAAAATCTGTAGGCCTATGTAAATACTGTATATATCTTTCGTTTCAGGTTTTGAAGACAAGATGAAAGGACGAGTATTTAAAACAAGTCAGTTAATTCGAAATAGAACAAGAAGACTGCGCTCATGTTCTATGAAAATACATCAGCAACATTTTGTACTTATATACTACATTTTATTCCACGTTATAATATTTCATACATTTGTAATAAACAATTAAACAATTGTAATCACAAATAACGATAGAGTTTATTTCAACACCTTTATCAAACAATTTACATCGTTAAACTATCTTTTTTTAAGGTAGACAACATTTATATATTATTTATGTAGTATGTATATATATATATATATATATATGTATGTATATATATATATGTATGTATATATATATATGTATGTATATATATATATGTATGTATATATATATATGTATGTATATATATATATTTATTTATTTATATTGTGTCATTTTATGCCTCCTGTAACAAAAATACACTTAAGTCTGGTGTTTTTAACAAAAAAAAATGGTTCATTTACACTAAAAATTACGAAAGTTTCGTCAAAATTAACAAATTTTAGGTCTTGTGCGGGAGACCTAAATGTTGTGCTAAGTTTCTGAAATACATTTTCTATCGTTTTTCATGCTTAGTGTTAGTGGAATTTAAACTTGCAATTAAAAAAAGTGTTTTAGGGTTTTTTTTTTTTAATTTTGTAAAAATTTACTTTTTAAGTAAAATTTCTAAACTTTAGGCCTTGTGCGGGAGACCTAAACATTTTCTTTTTAAATCCAAATTTTTTTGTGGTAAGTTGTGGTGTCTAGTAGCAACTATTTATCAACTTGGAATTTGGAAACAAAAAAAAAAGTTAAAATTCGATACACCCTAGTGTGTATTGGAACACTTTACTGCTTGGCCAGCATACATATTCCAGCTTGTGTTGCTTGAATATGTTGCTGGCCTAGCAACAATCAAGACCACCACTTGCTTGTAATTTCTGCTTTCTAGCAGTAATTCACCAGCAACAGAAACATTTTTTGTTGCTAGTATATCATTACATTTCTACCATCAGTTACTTTTAATTTTCTAGCATCACGTGCTTTTAATTTTTGCTATGCTGGCATTACATTTCTAGCATCACTTGCTTTTAATTTTTGCTATTCTAGCATTATTTTTCTAGCATCACTTGCTTTTATCTTTTGCTATTCTCCCGGTTAAAAAAAATGACGCTGGTGGCGCCATGTTTGGCGAATTTCTGAAGTACCTACAGCTTTTAGACGGGGGTCGCCTTTTCTTTTCCTCTGAGAAGGACAGAACTCATTATATCCGGTTTGGAAGCCATATGCTTTACTTACTTCGCCACTGGGATCGTGTTTGTAAACGATTTTAAATGCAGGTAATGGGTGAAGAGCTGATTCTGCTGTGTGTTGATATTTTTATAAGATAGAGGGTTATCGATTATTATAAGATTATTCATAAGACATAGAATTTATCGATGCTGTTATCCTCCAAGTTTCAATTAATAAGGTTAATATATTATTAGGGTTTTTTCTATGTTTAATGGATAATTAGAATATGGCTTGATTATTATAATGCATTAGTGGAATTTTCTTTGCTTAATGAATGGTTTGAATATGGTCATAATTATTTGTTGCAGAAAAATAAAAGATTTTGAAGTGTATTTAGGATAGAATTTATCAATTTAGGATGGGGTTAAGATTTTAAAAATTAGTCCTTATTGGAGGGGGGAGGGGGTGGTCAATTGTACATATTTTCAATTCGATTGTTATGAACTTATTTCTTACATGAAACATTGCTCCTTGAATTTTGAAATTTAATTGACTAAATTCTCTTTTTAAAAAGCACGGATTTTTTTTTTTTTTTTGGTATAATTGAAATAATTAAAAACAAAGTGAATGAACAGCTAAGAATTTTATGATTGGGGGAGTGGAGGGGATACGCTTTTTCCCAAAAATCCTTCACGGAAATTAATTTTTCGTTTTTTAAATATTTATGTGTTAAAATTTTATCTAAACCGGGGGGGGGGGGGGTTGCTTTTTCCCAATAAATCCTTTATAGAAATTAATTGTCAGTTTTTTTTTAGATTTATGTGTTTAGATTTTATCTAAAACGGGTGGACGATGGCAGCATTGAATATACGTTGTAGTGGTTTGAAAAAGGAAATCTACCGCCCCTGGATTTTGAAATTTAACAAAATAATATTTTTTCTCTGATTTTAATAAACATAGCAAATTTAATCTTTTCGAGAAACTTAACAGAATTAAATACTAAGAGAAAGTGCAGCGAGTAATTTTATTCCAATTCGGGGGGAAGGGGAGGGGGCTTTTTCCCTTTAAGTATAACATGGAAATTCTTTGTTAATTTTTTTAAGTTTATGTGTTAAAAATTATCTCAAACGTGTTCAATGGGAAGTATTTAATTCATGTGGCGGTGGCACAGTCCTCCCCCTCCCAGGTTTTGAAATTTAATAAACAAAATTTTATTGTTCTCCCATTTTTAAAGATATAGAAGATTTATAATTTACAGGTAACCTAAAATAATTTAACAGTAAGAGGAAGATCAGTTTAAAATTTTATGTTGGGTGGGTGGGTGGGGGGGGGAGGGGAGTTACTCTTCTATATCCGCTTTGGTAATTAATTTTTAGTTCTGTTTCTTTTGATATTTAGATGTTAAAAACTAATCTCAAATGGGTGATTTAAGACAGTATTGAATTCAGGAGAGGGCCAGCCCGGATTTTAGATTTTAATGAACACAATTTTCTTTTTCTACATTTTTTAAAGATATACTGCACTTTTTTCGAGTAAGTTAGAATATTTAAATTATAAGAAACAGAAGAAAAAATTCTTTTATAGGCAGCGGGGGGGGGGGGGGGGGAGGCTCCTCTAGAAGACTCTCATAGAAGTTAAATCCCTCATAGAATTTAACCCACCCCCATAGAAATTAATTAAAAAAATAGAAGTTATATTTTACATCTTGAAAAATTGCAATGTACAGTGAAACCTCCATAACACAAACTCCTGAATATTCCGCTAAGGGAAGAGTTCTTAGGTGATCCATTAAGCCTCCCTCGAATTTGAAATGTAACTAATTTCTTTCTCCGATTTTGAAAAACAAATTGAAATTTAATCTTTTCTCTTAGCTTATAATAAAAGAGAAACTAAGAATTTTCTGTTTGGGGGGAGGGACGGAGGTGAAAGAGAGCCATTGTCTCACCCTGGATTTGAAAAATTAATTTAATTTATAATTAAAATTTCCTTTTCTTTTATTTTCAAAAAACATAGTCAAATTTATACTTTCGAGTAACTAAAACAAAACAAAAATTAATTAATTAATTAAAAGATAATAATAAACATTAGATGCTGCCAAGCAATAACAAGCAAATAATTCTTCATTTAAGTACCTATATCATCATTACTGGGAAGAGACTTGTGTAGCAAATTAGCATATCTTACTGGCACATAGTACGTCATGCTGTTTTCTATCACGGCAGGATGCACAGCATATTACGCTGGCAAGCATAAAATAGCATGTAAAGGTACCTACCTCTCCATGCTTTGACAGAGGCTTAAAAAGCAAATAAGAACATAAAATACTTGTACATAGCTTGCCATGCTATTTCTTAATAAGCTGGCTGCATAGCATATTATGCTGCCAAGCATAAGAAAGCATATAATAGCACATTAAGATACCTACCTCTCCATGCTTTGGAAGACGCTTGAACAGTAACTAAGCATAACGTGCTTGTACATAGCTTGTCATGTTATTTCTCAATAAGCTGGCTGAATAGCATATTATGCATAAAAAGCATATAATAGCACGTTAAGGTACCTACCTCTCTATGCTTTGAAAAAAAGCTTAAACAGCAAACAAGCATAAAATGCTTGTTTGCTTCTCATGCTATGTCTACCTAAGCTGGCTGCATAGCATATTATGCTGGCAAGCATAAAAACGCATATAATAGCACGGTAAGGTACCTACCACACCATGCTTTGGAAGAAGCTTAACCCATTTGTGCCTGGCGTCCTAATTTTGGGACGCTTTCTTAAAAAAAAAATCCCATTAGAAATGGAATTATGATATCCTTTCAAAACTTTGTAAAATATGTCCTTAGTATTTGTTTTCAATATTTATTCATAAATGACAGCTCATTTTTAAGAATAAAAAGGTGAAATAAATGTTTGTTGTAGCGAAAAGTTGGATTTTCTTGAAATAAAATGGCGCGTAAGAAAAAGTAAGATATTTCTTTTATTTTTTTATCAATGATTTTATAAGTGGTATTATTTATAAGACAAAAGATTATTTTAGAATACATATTTTTGCATTTTTTAGATTTCTATTTTTTTGTTCGAATTTGAACCTTTATATATCGTCCCAATTTTGGGACGCTAGGCACGAATGGGTGGGGTTTTTTTTCCGTTTCCGTCTATGCATTAAATGTATGTTTTATGCCATTTATTTTGTTACAAAATGGTTACATATCACTTAGATTATTATTTGGCTATAAAATTATTATTCGGATTATTATTTGGCTATTCTTTGTTATTACTATAGGGGGGGGGGGAGTGGTTGGGCTCGGTTCAAGAGCAAGACACCCACCCCTCCCCACCCTTAGCTATTGGCTTGGTAAAAATTTATATCATACCGTTATGTTTTGTACTAGTTTAGTATTTGACATCCTGAGATTACTAAAATACAGTAGAACCTCGATTATCCGACATAATTGGGACCGAACCGACAGCAGATAATCGAAATTTCCTGATTATCGAGAATTTATCAATAATCATCTAGTTTAATATGTAACATCGTCATCGAACTGCTATTAGGACTATTTAATCTGCTTAATAAATATCTAAATTTAAATTATGCCTGAAAATAATTTTATCTGTTTAGAACAGGGACGTGTACACAGGGGGGGGGGGGTAGGGGCAAAAGTACAATTATACCGGTATCGAATCTTGCGGTAGCTCATGCTAATTTCAATGGAATTCAAAGAAAGGGGAACCAAAATGCTTATATCTACTCGTGGTTTGGAAAGGAACACTTGCATACACAAGGAATGTGAAAGTAAAAAAAGAAAAAGTACGTTGGAACAAAATTCAGGATATCGACATCGGTTTACAGAGAATACCGGTTACACGAGGGTCGGATAATCGAGTTCTAATGTGACATATAAACTCGTGTGTAAAACGAAGAATTTTTGACAATTTTCTTCATGTAAATTGGGGGGGGGGGGGGATAGACTTATATGCGAGTCAAACACAAAAGCCGAAAAGAAAAAAAAAAAAAAAAAAAAAAAAACTTTGAATACTGCAAAAGTCTGCTTTTTTATGTACCGGGTGTCCCAAAAAGGACTGACTGATTTTAAAATTCAATAACTTGCAAACAGTGAGAGATATTTAAAAAATTCTTGAAGGAGGGTTATGCATAAGGTCAAAAGTTTTTTTACAGTGATTTTCAATTTTAGTTCGAATTACAAACAATAGATGGCGCTGCGATCAATAGACGCTGAATTCAGGCTCGATTTTTGGTACTTCGTGGCCCGGATAATACATTTCCATCTCCTTTTTCAGCATGGAACAAGAGAAAGGACCAGAAATCGAGCCTGTATTTAGCAACTATTGCTTACAGCGCCATCTATTGTTTGTAATTCGAACTAAAATCGAAAATCACTGTAATAAAACTTTTGACCTTATGCATAACCCTCCTGCAAGAATTTTTTAAATATCTGTCACCGTTTGCAAGTTATTGAATTTTAAAATCAGTCAGTCCTTTTTGGGACACCCGGTATATAAATAATAAAATAATATATTAAATATACAAATAATAATAATTTATTATTAAAAAAATTTCAATGATTTGTTTTTGTTTACTTTCTAATTTTTCACATTGATAAGTGAACTCTTTGGTTTGATTTTGTGCGAAATTTAAGTAAAAAGTTAGGGGGTCGACATACGCGAGTTTTCAATTTTTTGCAGAATTTGCGTTCAAAAGTTAATGGTTCGGCGTATATGCAAGTATATACGGTATATATACTCCATTTGTAGTTATTGATTATTATAAATTGTTACTATATAGATTGCTACTATGCCAATAGCTAATGGTGAGGAGGGAGGGGGTCTTGTTATTGAGCTGACCCCAGCCCTCGCCCCCCCCCCTTATAGTAATAATAAAGAAATTTTTATAGTCAAATAATAACCCGAATGATATATAACCTTTTTGAAACATATTAAATGGCATAAAACATAGATATAATGCTTAGACACTAACGGAGAGGACTTTCGTACCTAGCGTCCCAAAATTGGGGCGTTTATATTTTTATATGTTAAATAAAAAAAAAAATTCAAAGAGATTTTTTTTATTATTTTTTACGTTCATTTTACACCATTTACTATAATTAATCCCAATATTGAGTTAAAAAAAAATTCAGGCACTAATGGGTTAAACAACGAACAAGCATAACGTGCTTGTACATAGCTTGTCATGCTATTTTTCCCTAAGCTGTCTGCATAGCATATTATGCTGGCAAGCATAAAAAAAGCATATAATAGCACGGTAAGGTACCTACCACACCATGCTTTGGAAGAAGCTTAAACAACAAACAAGCATAAAATGCTTGTATATAGCTTGTCATGCTATTTTTTCCTAAGCTGGCTACATAACATATTATGCTGGCAAGCATAAAAAAGCATATAATAGCTCGGTAAGGTACCTACCACACCATGCTTTGGAAGAAGCTTAAACAACAAACAAGCATAACGTACTTGTACATAGCTTGTCTTGCTATTTTTCCCTAAGTTGGTTGCATAGCATATTATGCTTGCAAGCATAAAAAAGCATATACTAGCATGGAAATCTAGCAGACAAAGCAATACATAGCAAAAACTAGCATATTTCCGATGCTAGTACTAGCAGGAATTTTGACCTGGGTGGAGATGTTACTGACCAGATTGAGAGAGAACACACTTCAAATGAAAGAGATTATCCGTCATTTGTAGTATAAGCACAAAAATAAATAAATTAATATGAAAAAACAAATTGTGCCTTTTTTTACAGTATCAGATGTCTGCTGTATTTCGCCTTTTATAAAAATTTAATGTTTGCAATTTGCAAAAGGTCCTGGCGTGATATTAAAAATTGAAGGTCATTTTCAAATGCAGCGCAAAAAATTTATCAGAAACTATTATGAAAAGTTAAAAAACATGACTCATCCCTCATTTTCCGTGCTTTCTTTTTTATATCAGTAATAATTGGAAGTATGTTTCCATGATCTGCTATATAGGAGAAGATTTGTTTAAGTTTGAATCACACATTATGTAAAACATGATTCCATGAAGTATTGCTCCATGCTTTGCATTAATTGGATTTATTAAAAATAACAACTAGGTTATGCTTTGTCAGAAGTTCTTATAATATGTGATTTCTTTTCTTGAAATAAATAGCAAAATTTTTAAGAAATAGTTCTACTCATTACACAAAATAATTGAAACAAAGAATCTGTCAGCAAGAACCATTTATAAATTGGTCGAAAAAACATAATAATAATTTTTTTTTACGTTCGTGGGTGTATGAATAAGTTTCTGCCCTCAAATAGAAATCAATGAGTGAAATTTATGAAATTTCTACATTTTATGAGTCCTTTTCTATATAGCCAGTGTGCACAGTAACATATTTTCGCAACCGGCATTTCAAAGAGAGGGGGGATGCGCGATTGTAGACACAAGGGGAGGGGGCACTTTTACTGACCCCCCACGTGTGACTATTGTTGGAAAGGTCTGTGACCACTTATTTATGCTATGCACCTCCCGAGCCCCACTCCCAAACTTGCCCTCCGGGGACAATTTCCTAAATTTTGCGGACACAAATCATGGCCTTGGAGGGAATTTAGGGGTAGAGGATCGGGAGGTGCATAGAATGAATAAGCTGCCACAGGCCTTTCCATAAAATATGTCACATGTAGGGTCGGTAAAATTTAGAAAAAAGCCCCCATTTAGGCCACTATCGCGCCTCCTGCAATACATCCTCCCCCATCTCTTTGAAACACGGTTTGCACAAATGTGTTATTGTGCACACTGACTATTAGAAAAGTGCTCATAAAATGTAGCAATTTAATAAATTCCACTCAATTATTTCTATGTGAGGGCAAAGACTTGTTGATACATCTGCGTAATTATTTTTTTTTCTAGTGTAAAGATATAATTTTGATTGTGTATAGTTTGCTGGAAGCTATTATATTCTATAAATATAATGAACAAAGAAATGGTTCTTTGTCAATTTTTCCTAAAATATTTTTCTTACATTAAGACAATTATTTACATTTTTTTATTATTTATTTATTAGATAAAATGACCAGTAAAATATGCCAGTAACAAACATTCGTAACGTTTTTAGGGTAAAGAAAAATTTTAACAATACTTTAAAACATTAAATACATATAAAGGTTTTTCGTACGTAATTAAATAGTTTAATTGGGTAATTATTTGTCTGACTTGCATGAAGCTGTATATCAATTAAATTTAATGAACAAAATCATGGATGCATTGTTTACCAAACTTTCTCAAAATATTATTTCATTGGGATAATTGTTAAGTTTTTGTGAGGTTACATAGGATCCTACATAAAATGATTGCAATGAAAAAAAAAATGACAGCAAAGAGAAATTGCAAATCATTCGGGGGAAAGAAAATATTAAAGACACTTTGCTACCTAATTAATTTCTTTAGTAGAATAACATTTTTTCTTGCCTGTGTGAACTATTGAACCAAGAGGTATATTGTTTAAATTTAATAACGGAAATCGTGAGTACATTCTTTGTGAAACTTTTGATTACATTGTTATATAACAGTTTTGGAAAATTATTTTAGTTACTACATAAAATGTTTGATAAAAATAAAAAACAATATCATCAACAAACATTTGTGCATCTGCAAATAAAAAGAAAAATTATGAATATACATTTTCCTATGCAAATAATAATTTTATTACGTTTATGTTTATATTGTTTTCATGAAGCATTGCATCAAACTGTATGTTAATCAATTAAATACAGAAAATCATTTATAGATTTCTGTTCAATCTGTATCAGAATACTTATCCTTTCACTGGAATAAATATCAGCATTTTTTATGAAATTATTTTACATAGTACATAAAATTGTTGATACCAAAGACGTGTATCAGCAAAAAACAATTCTAAATATGTCGGAGAATAAAAATATTCACTGCGCATTTTCTTATGTTATTAATTTATTAGGATATTCCCTTTCTCAGTAAAACACCTCTATATGCGTTCCATAAAATATAATATCATTCTTCGGATCTTAAGAAAATTAATAGCCTAAATGAATTAGCTTGAGAAAAGAAAAAAAGCAATAAATATATACACTTAAAGCTAATTTGATTTTAGTACTCTTTTGATATCGTAAAGAGGGCCTTTCGATCTTATTTTTTATCTGAATAAATTGTAAATGTTTGTGACAATACGTACTCAGCGTTACAGCTTCTTACGCATCCCATTTTTTCCCCTTTGCATAGTGATTTATTTCAAATCAAAGGTTTATAATAAATTCATGTATTTAAAAAAAATAAAAGATCGATTTTAAATATTTATTTTTCGCAACAGATATGTTTCTACGAATTACGGCAAATACATTTAATTGTGTGGAAAGTATATACTGATAAAATACTTTTTAACATATAATATTAAGAAATATTTTTATTTAATATACGTTTCTATAGAAAATCTTTTGTAAAAAATATATTCGCATTATAATTGCCGAAATTCCTGCGTTTAATTCAAAGAATTTTTGAAGTGCCATGAAATTCAAACTTACATTTAATTTTAAAGCTATGTTGTGTGCCGCACCTTCTAAATTTTTTTTGTAGCTTGTCGGTTCCACAGTCTTCCACAGGTGCCACGGTCTTCACAGTACTCCACAGTCTTTCGTATGAAATGTAATAAATTAAAACAGATAAAATTATTTTTTAATTAAAATTATTGAAATTCAAGAGCTAAATGTAAAGGTGCTATAAAACGAATTTAACACTTTTCAAAATTTGTTCAATTTGTTTGTCAAACTAAAAAAAAAATCATTTTTTAATACATAGGGGGATGTTGAGCAAAATCGGGTACTATAAATCAAATGAAATGAGATAGTAAAACAAAATCTGAACACGGTTTGTAATAATAAATGTATATTTGGCTATAATAAAACATATTCTTTTCGATAAAAAATATAATTGATTAAATAAAAAATAGTTTCTTCCAGACATATGCAAAAATCCGGTTTTACCCCACCGAATGTTAAACCCGGGTGTTCATTTAAAACTGCTAGAAAACACATTTTGGTAATACATAATTCTCCTTTAACATAGTAAAAAAAAATCCTGTTGTTTCATGCTTCGTGTGCCCACCCATGCTATTTCCGAATTGTGTTCAATCTTCTTTGCATTTGGAATTGGTGTAAAGCTCATTTCAAAACATGCATAATTCATTATCTTCTTCATCTTTTGAGGATAATTTCTCAAGAATTTTTGGTTTGTTTTTTGTTGATCCTTAATTTCTTTTTTTCGTTTTAGAAAACTTCCTTTTTTGTTTTTCAGTCTGTTTGGCTTCTTTCTATTTAATATATGTTTCCAACTCTAATTTATACGGCGAAGAAGTCAAAATAACAATTTAAACCTCCTTTTATCACCTCTTTTCTCAATCCTAAAGTCATCGAGGGTAAGAGGTAATAATATTTTAGTTGAAATTGGATATGGAAATTGCTGAGTTACACAATCAGAGATGTCGATGAAAGAGGCTGGATGCTGCAAACTGCTGGATGTGTGATGTCAACTCTTTTAGATGTGCAAAAATGAGCTTTATAAGGATGTGATGTTTCAGAAATACTTATTGCTGCAGCTGTGTCCACCTATAGCTGCGTAGACACAGGTATAAAAATAAAAATATATATTTTTATTTATATATTATATACTGATTTATGTACCAGCATGTTAAGATAAATAAAAGAACATAAAATGCGTTGACTGTAATAATAGAATTGTCATATGATATTAAAACAGATCTTTATTTTGTGTTTCTGCTACTTTAAAAAATATTATTATTATTATTATTTTAATATAACATGTTGAGAAAGTACAAGAAGAGAAAGGACGCATTTCTATAATGTCGAGATTTATTTTTTCATAAAATAAATTAAACAAAACCATTTGTTAATCCCTTGAGGAGCAAAGAAAAATGTCTCTAAATATTGAATTCTCACCGGAATAATCGAAAAAAATTATTCTTAAATAAGGAAAAGCAATCTTTCAAAGATTTTCCTCCAAAGTTAAAAATATAAAATTTTGTTAAAATTTTCTAGTGAGAATCTTGTTTATATTAGGTGGGATATATTTTATCCCACCGCCTCTCAAGGGGTTAATACAAAATGTAATTTTCAGAGCGGCACATTTCTGCATGCATTAAACACACGTAAGGCATGGTGACGTCACGGCAACGTAGTTGTGAAGTCACACTATGACATTGTGACTGTCGATGTGAAGTCATAGTGACTAGAATGTGAAGTCATTATGACCGTTTTAGAACTCCCTTGTGACTTCACATTGTGACGATTTTGTGAAGTCACGGTGTGACAAATTTGTGAAAAATGTGTCATTTGTGACGAAATTGTATTTCACACTGTGGTGATTCTGAGACGACAGTGACATTGTTGTGAAGTCAAATTGTGACAATTTTTTGAAAATTGTGTGATTTTTGACGATTTTGTCATTAATGTTGTGACGAATATGTGACTACAGTGAAAAAGTTGTGAAGTCACACTATGACACACATGTACAGTTGTAAACACTTATACATGTCACACATAGTCACACTTATGCATGTTGTAAAATCATTATAACATTATTATATTTCGGCGATACATCGCAATTAAAACTTGGCGGCCACTATAACAAGGGTATAACAAAAGAATTTTACTGAATAAAACTGAAGTGACCTGCAGACTTCAATTTTTGTTGCCTCGTTTTTTCCTATTGAAATAAATGGGAATATCGAAGGCAACTGAATGATCGATCTATCACAATGTTTTAAATATTAGCTGTTTGTTCTTCTAAAAAGCATTAAAATTACCAAACATTTTGGTTTAAGTTTCAAAAGTTTTATCAAAATAAAATTTATATTAAAAATATAATATCTTATAATACAAGCAGTACGTTTTATTTTCTTTAAGCTATAGAAAATACTAAATGAAATTAATTTATCTCATTTAATACGCATTATGAACTCTTAAGTCACTGGTGGAGTGATTGTTTTTCGATTGCACATCATCTATATAAAAAAAAAAAAAAACAGAAAACTAAAAAGGAATCCCGATATTAAGTAATTACATTTTATATGTTTTATGATATTAATTACTATAAAAACTCTATATATGATTGTAATTCAAACAAGTTGGGACAGAGAAAATAAGGTATTTCTTTGTTATAGAGACCCCTATAAATTTGATCATGCAAAAGTTGCACTTACGATCTCGCTAAGATCATCGCGAAGTTTAGTCATGCGTCATACATATGTATATTATATATATATATATATAGATAGATAGTTATACACTCGTATGTAGTCCAAACGCTCATCATGTACCATATAGCAGAGCTCGCAGCGTTCCTAAAATTTCCGCACTTTGCTACCACTAAATTAAAACGGTAATATTTGTTGTATAATTCTATTACAGATGTTAAAGGAATCTACCACGAAGAATTTTTATTTAAAATACTGGTAGCAAATTGCGAAAATTTTAGGAACGGTGCGAGCCCTGCATATAGTCATTATATACGTATTGTTTACGTCTTTTATGCCACATATATGCATATATAATATATATATACCGCGTGTCCTAAAAAGGACTGACTGATTTTAAAATTCAATAACTTGCAAACGGCGACAGATATTTAAAAAATTCTAGCAGGAGGGTTATGCATGAAGTCAAAAGTTTTTTTTACAGTGATTTTCGATTTTAGTTCAAATTATAAACAATAGATAGCACTGCGATCAATAGACGCTAAATTCAGGCTCAATTTTTGGCACTTTGGGACCCACTCAATACATTTTAATCACCTTTTTCAGCATGGAAGAAGAGAAATGTCAAAAAATCGAACCTGTATTTAGCGCCTCTTGCTTTCAGCGCCATCAATTGTTTGTAATTGGAACTAAAATCGAAAATCACTGTAAAAAAAAAAAAAAAAAAAAACTTTTGACCTCATGCATAACCCGCATGTATTTTTTTAAATATCTGTCACGTTTGCAAGTTATTGAATTTTAAAATCAGTCAGTTCTTTTTAGGGCACCAGGTACTTCCCACGTTTATTCTAAAAAGCTTCTCTGTTTACTCTCTGCGGTCGTATCGTCTGCAGACGATTTTTTTTAATGTTACAAAATGTTTAATAAAATTCACAACAAGTAAATTCTATTAGATGTAAATTTCCAACTGGGCGAAAAATGTCCGGACCAGGATTCGAACCCGGGACCTCCTGGCTGAAGCCGCCAGTGCTCTGCCATCTGAGCTATCCCGGACGATTCTGGTCAAACTTTTTCACCCAGCTAACCTTGAAGATTACAGCATCTGGTCTGAAACCTGGTTCAGCTTGTTCGAATCTTGGTCCGGACATTTTTCGCCCAGTTGGAAATTTACATCTAATATGATTTGTTTGCCAATTAGAATAATTGTGTGAAAATTAATCTAAGTAAATTCTAGTTTTCACAAAATGGGCCCCAAGAATAAAAGCTGCATCGACTCCTGAGCTTGATCATTAAGTAAACATTTTTTTTTTCCGAAATTATTTTTTATATAACGGTGTATATTCTAATCCTTACATGTGAGAGTATAAGTTATTGTAAGTAATCTTTTAAGTTTTTTTAGGGGGGGGGGGGTGTCTGTTATATTGTCTGCAGCTTTTCTTATATGACAAAAGGCTGCTGAAAAATAAAATAAAATTTGTAACTGTGGCAGAGTTTCCCCTTGGTTTGAAAAAAGGTAGGGCGCTGCCGGTGAGAAAAGGGCACGTTTTTTATACTTAAGGGCATGTTTTGGGTACTTAAGAGCACTTTTTTGATTTTTAAAGTCTCTTTTAATACTTAAAACTTAGATATATCTTTTCAAAACAACATTGTATCAGATTTTACTATGTAAGCAAATTTTTTAATGCAAAAGAGAAAAAAAGGCCTTTTTTTAATGGAGAGGCAAGAAGGGTGCTAATTCTTTTGATGAGGGGCAAGAGGGGTGCTATTTTGTAAACCAAAAGTCAGATTGGGTGCAACAACTTCCTGAAACTGCCTGGGGGAAATTCTGCTGTGGTAATTATGTATCATATATCTTTTTACATGCTTTTAACTTTATCAGTGTCTTTTATTACAAACTTTCCTATTCTCATTTTTCAGAATCTTTGCCGATATTAATCCGGATAAAGGTAGCAAAGCACCTAGAGTGAAAGGGAAAAGAAATAATCTCGTTGCCATGTCGGTTATAAATCTGCAGAATGGACTTGGAGACTTTGAATGTCATTTTAATTTGTGCTGCAACAATCAATAATTTTTTTTTGTTTTATTTAGTGTTTTCTTTACTGCTAATTTTATATTCACTTCATATTTTCAATGTAATTTGGTCTCACCAGGGTAATTATGATTATGCTCTTGTTTCTCACAAATGCCATTGTTAAGAATTAAGGAAGTAAAGAAATTGCTGTGAATTTATCAGGATATTTGCCATCTTGTGCGGTGATACAAGAAGTCTAAATTTTGTATTTTGAAATAATTGCATTTTCATTTGTATATTAATCTGTATACATTCAGCTATTATGTTTTTTGTTACAAGCGCTGTCTTAATATGTGTATAATTAAGCAATCTAGAGTTACCAAATGAAAATGTAATATTGCATTTAAGAAACATGGTCTTCAGGAAAAGTTATTTTGTGTGTGGGTGAATATTTAAGATAGAACAATTTTAAAATTATGTGATTACATTTTTAAAGATTTAGAAAGTTTTCATTACTTGACAATAAAGTCGGCATTTACCAGGGTTCTTCAAAAGTTAATTTGAAAACCATGCAGTTTTAGCAGCAGAGAAATTGATGTCATACTGATATTTCTTCACTTGAATTGGCTGTCTGTATCTGATATTGATTCTAACGTTGCAAATTGTACTGATACAAATAATAGTGATATTTTAAAATAAAATTAAAATGTTTTACTGTATATATATTTACATATTAACTTTCTGATAATGTGAATTTCAACCTGAATCTTTCAACATGCAAAGATAAAATCAGTTCAAAATGATTACGGAAAATGTTGAAAAGTTCAGAACTGACTGTAATAAAAAAAATGCTGCTTTTTAGAAAATTGAAAGAAAATTTAAAAAAATAAAATGTGCTTTTATTTAATTAAAAGTATTAGGAGCTATTATATTTTTAAGGCAGTTCTTCATATCCATAAAAGTCGATGAAATGTTTGACTCATTTAAAATTAACAGAAATCAAAATGGGTTTTTTTCTTCTTTTTTATAATTGAATTGAGTTATAAACAATTGTGAAAATCCTTTAAGTTTACTCCCAGAAAATGAGTTTTATAATAACAACAAAGATTAATGAAAAAATGTCATATCCCAGACCCTTTGAATTTGAGGAAAGGCCGCCAGAAAAGTTATTTTATAATTTACACAAGGTTTAATATACAACTGGTCTGCCAAGTCATGTGGATGGAAAAAAACAGAAAAACCAATTTTAGTGGTTGAGTGGTAAGTTTACTTTTGTGTTTCCTGCTCCCATTTTTCTATGTTTTCATACCTTTGGCTTCAGAAAAATTACTATAATAATCCTATGTACCTACTGCTAAAATCCAGAATGAAGGTGTTTTTCACTGAGATATGATTTGTTAGACCAGTGGCATTTTAATATTCTAATCTCGGTAGTTTTAACCATGAACTTGATGAGTTGATGTTTCGTGCAACCGCCTCTCAGTCTATTGCAGGTAGCAAGAACACAGTTGAAAATAATTCTAAAAAAATAATCACTTATTGCAATGTATTTTTATAATTTTTGAGAAAGCTTAGTATAGGATAGAACTTTTTGAAATGTTTATATTGTGGTAATTTAAAGTTGCAAAATATAATTAATATGTAAAAGTTTTTGGCTTACCTTATATAACATGAAGTTTTTCAAGGATTACCTAAAAATACAATTGCCGTGTAAGAAAATCTACTCTCTTATAGGAAGTAAAATGCATTTCTCTATTGAATATATAGCATAAATCTGGATAACTGTATTATTTCTGTAGTTATTGCAGCATATTCTCATTGGTGTATATGTCTGAATCATTCAATTTGCCAAGGTCATATATGGTCAAAATATTTAATATACTTATTTTGTTTCTTTTATGGAGAAATTTGCAAAGAAACAAACAAAATTACAGTTAAACTTATACAGTCAGATTTCATATTCAAAGCTTAGAAAATGCATTAAACATAAAAAAGCGATAATTTTTCAAGCTATGGTTTTTTTAAAGGGAAAATGTCAAAACAGTTTATTCATTATTACAGCAAGTACGCTATCTCCCCTCCCACTCTTTACAATGTGTTCTGTTTATGTAAGTAAATGCAAAGCGAATTGTAGATAGTTAATCAAAATACTTAAAAATATTTACACCAAAACTGCTATTATATGCAATTGAAATGTAAAGTTTTAATAATTTTTCAAAATATTTCTCTAAATATTAAAAGAAATTAAAATCGTCGGCTATTTTATTACACTTGTAGCACATGTGTGAAAACATTTTAATTTTTTTTTAATATATTTATATGCACATAAATAATCAAAGAAAATGCTTGTAAGCAGTTCAGTAAATTATACATAAGCACAAGAAAATGGCAACAATTAGCATATTTAACCCTTTCAGGACAAGTAATTGCGTTTCTGTAGTGTTGAATTCACACCAAAATCACCAGGGGCAATAGAATTTGTGATAATGGAAAACAGTTGATATGTATGTATCTTTTCCCCCCAATCTAAATATTGCAAATTATATTGCCAAAAATAAGTCAAATAATTAATTCTTGAATAAATATGTACCCAAATATCAGCTGCAATGTTGGTGACATCTCTATTTTACCTCTAATGTTAAACCAATGAATGTGTAATGTATATATTTTAATAAAGTTAATATTTTAAACTTTTTTTCTCTGCTTTTTTTCTTGAATAGCTTTTTTTTTTCTTTTTGTTGTCTAAATATTTCAAATATATATTTTTTTTTTGAGTATTACTTTAATTTGGTATTTTAATACATACAATTATTATTTTAGAAATAGTTTGACAAACATTCTTTAAATTGGTTAAATAGTTATTTACCGACATAAATACGAATCTATTATGTGGCAATAGGTTTCGATCAGTAAGGAGGAATTTTAAAATGTCAGTTTGTAAAATGGAAAATATGCTTAAATCTAAAATTTGTTTCAGGAATGGAAATTTTTTTCTGAAAAACTATATTTGTCTCCAACCGACGTATTTGAGTCTCAAAAACGGAGCATCTCAGTCTCCAAAAGGGAACATTTCAGTCTCTAAAACGGAGCATTTCAGTCTCTAAAACGGAGCATTTCAGTCTCCAAAACGGAGCATTTCAGTCTGCAAAACGGTTGATTGGTTGGTTGGTTGATTTTGTGACGGCCGATTATCTACACTAGGGATATAGGCCCGAGGGGGAGTGCCCTTCGTGGGGGTCTTTCTAAGGGAACCTAACCCGTATTAACGCATGGAAATCCATGGTTCGAAGAAAACCACGAAAACTCCGAACGATTAGGCCGACGGGCGCGATTGGGATCGAACCCAGTACTTCCCGTCTACCAGTTTCGAGAGCAGAACCTCTCAGCCACTGGTGGGGCCTGCATAACGGAACTTTGCAGTCTACAAAACGGAACTTTGTATTCTACAGAACGAAACTTTGCAGTCTACAAAACGGAACTTTACAGTCTACAAAACGGAACTTTGCAGTCTACAATACGGAAAAGTCATGTAACTGAATTTCTGTGATTTAACGGAAAAGATACGGCAACTCTGCTGCCAGAACGTTTTCCGTTTTTTTACTGGAGTTTTTTTACAGTGTGCGAAACTGTTGTTTTGATAAATTATGGATGGAAGAAGTGCTCATTTACGAAATCGTGAAACAAATAAGCTAAACTTCCAGTCATGCTAGCAGCAAAGGTTTGTATTTACTTTAAACTTCTTTTGACACTTTATCCAATCTTGTACCCAGTCTTGACAGTGTACGCACAGCACTAGAGTGTTTAAAAGGTTTTTTTTTTTTTTTTTTTTTTTTTAAGGAAAATTTTTAATAAGTCACTAAATTTCCATGTTAAAAAAACAACCTTGATTTAGAGTAAAAAGTTATTGTTAATAACATATTTTTACTCTGAATCGGAGTTACTCTCAATGTAACTCCATTCTTAAATCGGCATCTGAATGCAACTAGATGCAACTTCACTAGAGTCACTAGATGCAACTTCAAAGGCGAAATCGTCCACCGATTCTTCTATGAGTCAATCTTTTTTTCCAATAATCATCTTCAATCTCCTCAACATGTTTACAGTGCTCGGCCCAATCATCCTTATCTACTTTGGAAAAAGCGTCTTTTAACAGCGATTGCAGATTTTGAAGACTGAGGTCTCCTATATCATTTCTTTGTCTTATATACAACTTTACAGATTCTGATACATATTCAATGACATTTACGTCACAGTGATAAGAGAGCAGTCTCACAACATCATGGCCTTCATTTTTCAATATAGAATCAATTTTGTAAGTGGTTTGCTTAGGCATATTATATGATATTATATGAAATAATACTGCTTTTCTCATACTTATGTTGTATTATACATTGTTTTCATCCAGCCATTTTATCATTTTATTTTTACGGGAATATTTGGTGGGCACAGCATTTAGTTTGTTTGGATGATATGGGGCGTTTTCCAGGACAATTACGCTATTAGTTTTCAAATTTGGCAATAATTTCTCCTTGATGAATTTTTCAAAATTGACAGAGTTTATTTGACCGTGGTAATCTTCAATAGTAGCGGAAGCTTTATATATTAATTCTGCTCCTGGTATAAAACCATCTGAAGAACTCGCATGGACCACAATTAGACGATTTTTAGAATTTTTATCGACATGGATTCCTGTCTCTAAATCGTCTTGCCAACATTTTTAAAATGTTGTATAACTGTTCAACCAAGTTTCATCAATGAAAACAGTGGAACGGTTATTCGATCTGTGTTTCTTCATCGTTCGCAAATATCGATTTCTCCAGAAAACGATATTTGGTCTCCCAACTAAAATTTTTCGTTTACTGACACATATTTTTCCAACGAAAATTCATCGAAAGTGTAATTCTCCGTAAAGTTTCTTTTTTCCCACGGAAATATGATTTTTTCTCTCAATAAGGGAAGACGTTTCGAAATAGAAGGCACTTTTCCTGCTTGTTAAAACAGTCTTGGACAGTCTGCCTTATAAAGCATTTGTTGAAATCCTCAATCTCACATTTTAAATGGGATGATTTCCTACGGTGCTAGCCAGGAGAAGAAAAACTCCTATCTCCATTAGCATCCGAAGATTCTCGTTTTATTTTCTTGAGAGGACTCAGAAACGCCAGTCGCTGCAGAAGTTAGTTCTTTTCCATGCTTGTGCAATGGGCAAAGACAATGATTTTGCAGCTGCTTCAGCGGTGAAAAATTGGGAATAATTATGAATATTTTCTCGCGCTTGAGAATAAAGTACCTTTTCCTTCTTAAAGTTTAACGTCATCTTAAACAGAATATCAGTGTAATAAAAAATTTTGAAGTATATACAAAATTATATATATGCAAAGTAAAAAGAGAAAAATTAAAACGAATAACAACAGTAGGAAATTCCAAAAGGACTGAATATAAAACTGGTTTCTGTGGAAGGACAAGAAAGACTGCAATAATTGTCGGAATGATCGATTGAACGGTGGAGAATTTGCGAGAAAAGAAAACGCCGGACTCCCCTAAAATAAAGTCGGCTGACCAGTTACCCGGGCAGCAGAACCAAGCCGAGATGATTCCAGAGTCTTTCTTACTCAGGCAGACAGTATGTTATTCAAAATGACATTTCTTTTTATAGTATGAAGCATAAATAAACACCAAGACAAGTCAATTTAGAATTTTTTAACTTATTACAGATGTAAAGTTTTGTTGCAAATGTATTTTAGCTTAACCCTTAATTACTGTGACAAAAATTGTCCCATAACTACTGTCAGCGATCTCTTAAATCAAAACAAGATAAAAAAATCAACTGAGTGGTAAAAAATGGTTTATTTAGCCATTATTATCAACTTAATTCATTTATAAATCATGTTTCGAAGCTTGAAGTTTATTTTTGAATACTAAAGACAGGTATCCCGTTATATGGGAGTGTAAGAGACAGCGATTTATTGTAGCACATCGAGGAAAAGAAACATGCAATTTTAAACTTATCTAATAATCGTTGAATAACTATGTATTTTTTTGTACAAAGTGTATGAATATCTAATAATTGTATAGTTAAATAGTAAAAATCATATTATATTTGCATAAAAATATCTTTATATAAATAAAAAAGCTGGTAAATTAAATTTTACGCACATATCAACATATTTTTTTAATGGAGTTAAATACACGAGGAATTATACATCACCATAGAAATAAAATAAATAAGAATAATACATTTTTTACTACACAGTACAAAATGATAGTCAATGCCTTGCATTCTTGAAAATTGAAGGCACACTCTCGATTTGATTTGAAAACTTAATAAAATAATAAAATAAACATATAAAATACAATAATATTCCAGGAAATGCATTTATTTCAATATCATTTGTATCACTAAGTTCGTATCTCGTTTGATCAGAACAGCACAATTTACATTGTTTAATTTTTACATTAGTCCATTTGAGTATAATTTTTATAATGTTTTTAACAAATAGTAAATTCCAAGTTTCTTCTGGTTCTGCTTTATGCCCAGTTTTTTCAGGACCTTTTTAAACTCGTCAGAAGCACCACCATCTAATCTTTCGGAGTTCGAACAACATGATTTTGTTCTTTTGTAGTCCATATAAAATTATTTTTCCATAAAAATACTATGAGTTACGTGAAATATTTTCTTCATTGTCCAGTGATAATTCTGAACGGGCATCGTGATCACTTTCAAGAAATTCGTTTTCAGAATATTCAGAATCTGAATATTCTATATGCGACTAATTTCTGTCAGGCTTCTCAATTTCACTTTGTTTGAAGTACGCTGGACGTTTTCGCGAATAATTAGACTTCATTTTTTTCATAATATCATGAAATAAAGTATGAATTATCCATAAAATGAAAATTTCCCTCTCGGGCAAAAACAGAATCACAACTACTGTGAGCGGTCTGACACGGCGCTTTCGGAATCAAAATACTAAAAAACCCAACAAAATCAGCTAGAAGAAAGACAAGCTACGAAAATGGACACGAAAAAGTAATGTGAACTTGGGGGGCTGTTTCAGGAACGTAGAGGTAAGGGGTCAGGAGCATTATCTATTTTAAGGGGTGGAAATGAATGCAGGAAAATCTGGAATGGTCCGTCAGACCACTCACAGTAGTTAACTATATAAATGAGTCAATGCCACGTGACTTCATAACTGCCATCTGGAAGAGTTTTCTTTTCTTTGCTAAATTTCATTAATATGAAACACAAATGTTACATAGCGTTGATTTTTATACTCACAAAATTCCCTGAAGAGATTTTGCAGCCACATTTATCATTGAATTTCACAGCACATTAGCACATTTTATAATTGATCATATGACTTCATAAGAACAGATAGATTTTTATAAAATTTAATATCCAACAATCAATAATACAGGAAGATTTTCTGTATTCTTATCTTTATAATATAGCCATTTATCTTTGCCCAAAATATAATAAATTCCTTGTTAGCGGAATTTTCTTTTGCCATTTATCGATAATGGACCGAAGTGTAAAAATTGATTTCAGTTGTTCTATCGCATATCACACTTCTCTGTTGAAAGATGTTTCCTTCTTTTTTACCTCCAATTGTCAGCCTCGTATAAACTGATTTTAAGTTTTCAAGTGTGGATATCATGCTACTATATACATATAGGTTGTATCAGAATTTATCGTCGAAATTTCGTGGGGAGATAAAATAAAGCAATAGAAGACAGTCTCGTATGGGCGCAAGCGAACGCATGACGTAGTGGATGTCGATGTGTATCAATAATTTCTGATTACACGCAAAGCTCTCGGATAAAACCTACCGGTCGTCATTCTACAATGTCACTTTGCAGAAATAATATGAACCATTATACGTTTAATGAACATGCAAGTATGCATCTAACATACGGTGCGGCAGGTGAAAGCAGTTAGAGAGCTGTGCAACTGTATGCTGAAAACTACCCCAGCCGGAGCAATCCCCAGTAACACATGGCGCTCGTTTTTCTTCAAAAACTGTGCGAAATGGATTTCTTATTATAACCTGTCAGATACAGGAGGCAACCGATCGACACGGACATATCCAAGTAGAGGAAGCTGTCGTATAGTCTGTCGAAGAATAACGAAGTTCAGTCACACGAGATTTTGTTCGCCGGTTTGGTGTTTTATATTTAACAGTGTGATGGATATAAACGAGGAATGTTTATATACATTTTCATTTGTAAAAGTGCAGTTACTTCCAGTAGACGACTACCGAAAACGTACAGAGTATTGTCAATGTTTCAAAAAATCCGCAAGGTAGTTAAAACCAGGAGGCAGAAATGAAAGCCGTTTACTTGGATAATTAGTGGATGTTTGCTGGGAACATATTTAATACCACCAATTTGGATTGCACGAAATACCTCACATTTCAGAAAACATTTTTACAGAGATTTCTGAGAAAGCTTTCAGCTTTTATTTGCCGACAAAGATTTTTCCAGTTTGATGGTGCTCCAACACATTAAGCAAATAGTGTGCGTAATTGTTTGACAATAAAATTAGGAGATCAATGGATTCGGTGCAGTTGACGAATATCTTGGCCACCTCAGTCACCTGATTTAGTACCTATTGATTTATTTATGAGGCTCAATGAAAAATATAGTTTACGAGACTCGTGTTTACAGTGATATGGAGCTTGTACCAAATGTATCAACTACCGCCGGAAACGTCCGGCAAATGAAAAGCATGTGTTTCAGGGCATAATTATGCCAAAAATAGTGTCTCGTTGTCTACCAGCGCGCATCTTTGTCAGGTATGGTAGAAAATGGTCGGAATTTTATGCACTTTTTGTAACAGTGGATAAATAATGCAGAAATTAATGACTTATTTGTTATTTATTTTTTGACTTATTTGTTATTTATTTCCATCACCTACCTGACAAATTTTGCTTTATTTTGGTACATTAGATTTGTGTCTATACTACCTTTTGAGAAATCGTGTTCTTTTTCTTTGTCTACATTCACAGCGAATTTGATGCACCTGGTTTGCTGCATATTTTATCTGTAAGGTCTTTACGTTTTAAAAATATCGCAGCTTTGCTGCCCTTCCTATAACAAATGACTTCAATTTTTCAGTTCCATCAGTATTAACGGCAAGCAAAACCGAAATCCTCATTTTGCGTTTTTTTTCTCACCAAAGCATTTTTCATTTGTATGACAAAGCGTTTTGTCGGGTTGTAAGTCATAAAAAAATCCTGTTTCATCTGCGTTGTAAATGTCCGATGGTGAATAACCTTCAATCAGACTGAGCAATATTTCATTTCAAACTTTTACTACATTTTCATTTATATCCGCCTTTTCTCCGCATATTTTCTTTTGGTCTAAGTCCTATGTTTTCTTAAAACGTTCTATCTAATCATTGGATGCAGAAAATCTTTCACATTATGCTTTTCGGCAAGTTGAAATATTTTTATCTTTAATCAGAGACCCACTAATGACTATTTTCTTGGCATGGACGACGTTGAACTAGGTCAGACTCAAGAACAGAATGAGTAGTGGTTTTCAATGACTTTATTATTTTCGAAGAATTTTTACAACATTCTACTGTTGCTTTTACAATTTCTGCTCATTTTTTAACAATTGTTGCTATTGTTGACGTGGTGATTTCAAGGAGTTCTGCTAAAGCGTTTTGTGGTCCAACGTTCTTGTCAAATTCGCGTAAAGTATTAAGCTTTTCACACAATGAAAAAGTTTTCGTGCCAGACAACCTGTCATACTTCACAAAGTTTCAAAAATTAAATGTTAAGCAAAATCGAGCGTCCAATACACCTCATTTCTCTCAAGATATAAAACAATTAGCAAAAATTTTTAAACTGTATTCTTGTCCTAATTGAAACCCACATGACCGGTTACATTCATGACTTATCTGGATATGTGAATAATAATGAGCTTACCTTCAAAGAAAAGATGAATAGAGAGCGAATCCTGTAGCGGTCTGCACACTCTCTTGGGCGCAGAATCAAGGGAGAAAGGAAGGCACGGAACGCTATCGGGCTAAATGATAAGAAGTTTTTCATTTCAAATAACATCGTGCCGCGCCTCCCTTTACCCCTAGCTTCTGCGGAGTCCCATTGGAATGGCCCAGGTGCGCTCTGATTTATTCTCGCAGTGACATATGCGAATGGCTATGATTTGTCAAATAAGTTTTATTTTTCATAATAGCCTTTTAAATTATAGTCATCTCATCATATTATCATGAATCATGAATACTTCACTTAAATCCTATTTTTATTTGGAGGGAAAGTTGACGCAAACATCAGGTCCTTACTGGTGCTTTAAAGGTTGTTTCTATTGGCGGTAATCGCTTCCTTGGCAACTTTCCAATGACGTTTTCTTAAAGCAAATGTGCAGTCAATTCTACAGAAACATCGACGAAGTTTCAACGGGAATCCGAAGGGAAATTCTAATGAGATTTTAGCAGGAGAAAAAACGGTTTTGAATCTACTTATATGAGAAGTCTGTGCCTGCATCCTCCCCCGACACAATTACTGAGCACAAAGTCTTTTTCTGTTCCAGACAAACAGATATATTTTTTTAAAAGCAATCAAACATTTTTCAAACTAAAGAAAAAAAAATCGGCTGTTTAAAAAGTTTGTTATGTCAGGGTTTATTATTTGTTACGTAGGGGTTTTTGCCTTCATTTTAATCGAGGAAAAAGGAAAATTCGTTCAATCACGAAATTCATTAAATCGGGGTGCGACTGTATATATATATATATATATATATATATATATATATATATATATATATATATATACCTTCACATTAGGGCGTACCGAAAAAAATCGAAATTTCTCAAATCTTTTTGCGTTAGTGTGGATAATTTGTGAACTCCTTTCATTAAAAAGTGTGCGGAATCATAAAGCAGTGGGTTGATATCTTCTGTTGCCTGAGTGGGTCGAAAGGTCCGAAAATTGCACTGAAAATGATTAAAATATATAAAAATTAATAAATTATCACAGATTTCGTTGATCGGTTTGGGGTAGCGCTTAAAAGTTACTAATTTTTAATAGCAACAACAAAATTCTTTTTTAGAATTACAGTTTGATATCTTCTGCCGCCTCATTGGCATCAAAGTTTGGAAATTTTGACATATTTTGGTACTTTTCTGCATAATGGTTTACCGCTCGCACAATGCACAATCGAGAGAGGTTGTGTTTGGCACACTGCAAAAAAGTGGAAGATTCCTCTTTTAATGCCAAGAAACAAATCGGAGCGACCAGTAAATCATCTGAATATTATCTTTCGTCTGGCTAAGCCAGTAGAGTAGTAACTACTGGCTTGTAGCCAGGCGCTACAAGCATTTGCGAGTAGCAACCAATTTTAACTCGTTTAAAGTAGTATAATTTAAATTAGTGTGCCGTCTTTATAGCTGCTTATACTGCAGTCGTTTTTAAAAGAATTGGTCTTGTAAATTTGTGCATTTCGTTACCATTTTCTAATATCGTATTTTAGTAAATAGTTGAAATAAGCAGATAAGCAAATATTGGACAGCAGATAAGCAGATAATCCATCGGACTGGTCTTTGAGGTTCCAATTCAAGCCTGCGAATTACACCATTAGACAAACTTGTGTTGACTACAGTGCCGTAACACCCGACAACAATAAGATTGCTGAAATCATCCAATTAAGCACTTGTTACGTATTCGCAAGTGCTATTAGATGTATTAAGAATACATCCACTTTCAGGTGCAACATGTCTGTGACGAGGCTGGGATCCGATTCCTTTATTAAACCCAAATCTTGCATAACACTGGATGCTATAGCATGTTGCATACACCATATCTTTTACTGACAAGTTATCCAGCATTTGAGCACTCCTTGTGGGCTGCTCAAGAGACGCTGTGTAAGACATGTGTTTGATGACCACCTTGTTTTCCCCTATCTCTACCTCCATCATATCTTCTATTTCATTTTCCCTTTCATTCTCCATTGAATAGCTTGAAACAAAAGATAGAGACGTCTGTTTTGCAGATCGAAAAGTATCTTGTTCCTTTCGCATTTTACGGTTCTAGAGCCGTTTTGTTTCTGGAACATCAACACAATTTTTTTCTTTCCATTCTTTGTCAATGAGGAACACCTGTACTTTTGCAGGAGCTTTGTTTTCTTTCGAACAGATACACTCCTCAAAAATTCCACAAATTATACTCATTTACAGGCAGATATGTCAAACAATTTTTTTGCTTCCATTTTAATGTTCTCAATATTTTCGAGAGCAGTCTTGCTTTTTACAACACGTTTTATGTTTTTTCATGATTGGTCGATATTTTCCATGGTATGCGTGTATAATTTCAGAAACACGTTTATATAAAGCTGAAGGAATGGATGTATCGACGTACAAATTTTTCGACGATTTATCGACGTATAAATCTTCCAACCAACAGTTTGAGAAATAACTGAAAAACATGGTTCTTTGATCCCTCCAGTTTTGCAACCAATACGCCATCTCTCCTAAGCGCAACATCTTATGATGTCTTCATGCGTTGGCAGCATGCGCAAAAAATCCTTCGGTGTTCCAAAAATAGGGCATTGCAACATTTGTCGGCTTAAAAATTTTGACTGTGATGAATTTGGCATTTCAAATAATTACAAATATCACCTATTAGAAAATGATGACGAAATGTACAAAACCACAATACAAATTTCTTTAAAAACGACTGCAGTGCAAGCAACTATAAAGACCGCAAACTAACAGTCCAAGAGCTGTTAAACATTTTAGGGAAGGTATTTGAGGCACCCTGAAAATTTGGGCAACACTTCTTTTGTAATGCCTGAATACAAAATCGAATGTCTGGCTGAAGGATCGTGGCCCAAAAACTGTGCCAGACACGTGTCAAGTGCCATTTGGCACTTGACACGTGTCTGGCACAGTTTTTGTGCCGACTAAAGTGTCTGTCATTTTCAAAATATTTTTTTCTAAGCATAAATATTATTGTGCCTCAATCTCAGCGTGCCTCAAATACCTTTTTTGGGTAGTCCAAAACTGGCACTTGACACGTGTCTGGCACAGTTTTTGGGCCGACTAAAGTGTCTGACATTTTCAAAATATTTTTTTCTAAGTATAAATATTATTCTGTTTCAATCTCAGCGTGCCTCAAATACCTTTTTTGGGTAGTGTCAAAAAATGGCACTTGACACGTGTCTGGCACAGGTTTTGGGCCACGATCTTTCAGCCAGACATTCGAGTTTGTGTTCAGGCATTACAAAAGAAGTGTTGCACAAAATTTCAGGGTGCCTCAAATACCTACTCAAAAATGTTCAACAGCGCTCCTACTATAATAAAAAATATACTGCTTTAAACGAGTTAAAATCGGTTGCTATTCGCAGATGATTGTAGCGCCTCCCTTCTGCTCTTAGCCAGATAAAAGAATGTAGTTAGGTGATTTACTGGTATCCCCGATTTGTTTCCTGGCATGAAAATAGGGGTTTACCACATTTTTGGCCAAGTGCCAAATACAGCCTGTCGGGATTGTGCATCGTGCAAGCAGTAAACCTTTATATAGAAAAGCAGCAATATGTGTCAAAATTTCCAAACTTCGATGCCGATGAGAAGATGAGGCCGCAGAAGAAATTAACCTATAATTCTAAAAAACTTTTTGATTGCTGTTGTTCAAACATAGTACCTTTTAAACACTATCCCAAACCTATCAACGAAATATGTGATAAATTATTAGTTTTTGGATTTTAATCCATTTTAGTCAAATTTTCGGAACTTTCGGCCCACTGAGGCTGTAGAAGATATCAACCCATCGTTTTAAGATTCCGCAAACTTTTTAATGAAGGGAGTTCACAAAACTTCCGCCCTACCGTAAAAAGATTTGAGACTATGTCTATATTTATGCTATCACATTTGCACAATTATTGCGGCTTCGATTTTAATTAGAATTTTAAAAAAAAATAATGGAAAAAATATTTTTTTATATTTTTAAATAGCCGTGTATTACTTTATTTTTAGTTTTTAAAATACTTTTCTCCGAAAAGAGAAAAATAAACGCATAGAAAACGCCTTAATACTAAATCTGGGATTGTATAAATATCACCACAACAAGTGTATAATTTGTTTTATATTTGGGTATCTTCTGCATATTTTCGTGGATTTTAATTAATTTATTTCCATATGAAAAAATCTCGGGTTGTACAATTTTCACCAGTTATTCATATTAGCGTTCTGTGTCTTTAAACCATCTGAAAGTGAAACGTTTATCGCGATGCATGTGTAAGTGTATACTGCCAAAATGCTTTACGAACTTTTAACGACGGACATTATAAAAGCAATAAACATATATTGGGCCAATCTCTTTCTATTACATTGTATTCTTAAGGGCTATCTCAAAATTCAAATAAAGAATTCAACTTTTTAAATATGTGTAAAAAATATAAAATGCTATATCGATACCTAAAACACCAAAATGATATGAAAAAAATTACAAAAGGGATCAAAATGTTTTACAAAAAACACCGTATTTTAAAGAATTAGGTATGTTTTATTTAATACAAACATACAAAAAAATGCTAATCATAATCAACATTAGGAAAATTCTTATAACAATGAGTTTATATTTTATGGTATATTTATTTTTTCACCTATTCTCATAAACTCACTCTAATAATCTGTAAATGATAAGTTTATGTATACTTTCCCAAAATATAATTTCGGCAAAGATAATAAGCTTGTTATAAACCTTTGAATTGAAAAAAAAAATCTCTGTCTAATCTGCCTACAGGCGCAGGTAGATTTCCAATTTAAGTATTAATTTTACCAACAAAAAATTATCATAATTACAGATAAACCCACTTTAACAATTTTATCTGGCCGCTTTTGATGAGTTTTTAATTTCATTTTTATATAAGAGATGGTTTTATCAGAATCATGTTAGGGCGGTATTCAAAAATATATTTTTCAATGCTGAACAACTCGACATTTTCTGACACTTTTTCAGATTCAGTTTAAACAAAAAAAATATGGACTTCCTGCCGTCATTTTTGAAGAGATCTATAAGCGACCTGCTTTTTTATTTTTATTTCAATTAAGCAGAATGTGATTTATAAACAATTATTTTCTCAGTAGGAAAATATTTTTCGTTTCCAGCACAATCGCTTCGGGAAATTCGGTTAAAAATGCCCACATTAACATCATTTTTAAAAATATATTCTGCCTCTATGAAAAAATAGACCATTAAGGTACATTATATAGTTTCTGAATAAGTTAGCTACCAATTGGATGAGTTTGAGAGCTAAAATGAATTTGAAAATGAGTCAGAAAATAAACAGTTTGGATTTGAGTGCATCCTTAATACGATATTTTTTTTCAACCTCTATGTATTTTAAAATGTTTTTTAAGAATTGAACCTTTCAAAAACTTCTGAATGTAAAAGTTGTAGGTAATATTACGAATATTTATAATAAATTCATGCGCTTTTTATATCTTGTGACTTGACGAAGTTATGGATTTTTTTTCCTCCAAAAACTTGTCCTATTAAAAACTTGTCAATATTAAAGCTTTAGATAATATTAAGGATATTTATAATAAATTTAATTGGATTTAATATCTTAAAAACTGACGAAATTATGATTTTTTCTCTACTCCAAAAAATACCTTTTCGCCCCTGGAGGCATTTTTAATTTTATCAAAAATCTGTCACATAAATTTTCGGCCCTTTTTTTAGAAGTAATAGTAAATTTAAACTTATTCGATATGTATTGTAATTAAGAAGTTATGGGTATTTTTTCGTTTTTCACAAAACCCTTCTTATTTCCTCCCTCTTAGTCCGATTTTGCCCATTAAAGAGCTTGACCGAGATTCTATGCTCCTTGATTTCATGTATCAGTCTGGAAGAGATTTGTGCGGTATTATGGAAGTTGTCGTGTCCATAAAAAAATGATATACATAGATAGATAAAGTTATTTACAGAGGGTGGTTTTGGGTTATAGGGGTCATGATCGGTATAGATCCGCAAAACTTTCAGAATTTTCAACATAGGGAGAATGTAATAGATAGTATTTCATGCTAAATCCATCAAAAACGTGAATTTGATCTTTATGAGTGCTTTCGAAACAATTTATAGAATTAGAAATATTTACACTTCCATATGCATTAATAAAACTATACAAGGGGTAGACTTATTCCTCTTTCAAATAAAAAGACAACATAAAAGAATTAAAGATATAGCCTTTATTTGTTATTACTCTAATTCCTTCAAGTATTTTTATACTGACGTACCAAACGCGCATTTTATTATTTTTACATTGGATCGCTGAAATCACAAACATGTGCAATGAGTTGTTTACAGAGCGGCATTTGCTAGTTGCTGTACTTGAAGAGTGAATCAGTGTTGCGAGTTTGTATCTTTTTACAATTTAAGTTTTAGTTCCCGATCTGTTTAGCTTTTGCTTATCAAAGAATATTGTGGGAATCAAATTATGTCTTTGGTCATTGTATCACCATATGTGGCTAACATAGATGAAATACTTTATTTTCATTTTTTACATAGTTAAATAACATACATACATTTTACATAATTAGCTTTATTCAAAGCATTATTCAAACTGATGTCTTTACGTCATATCATTACAATTATTTATCAAACCAATCTTTAATGCTATTTCAGTAACGAAATATTATATAGCTTCGAATTTCTTCGATTTATTAAAAACAATGCATGTGCAAATGTCCTTTCAAATATTTTTTTTTTCTGTTTTGCATTAATTGAATACGTAAATTTAATATTAAACAGATATATTTTTAATATGGTATACAGTATATGCCGGAATTAAAAACAAATAATCGCCTGTGATATTTTCTAAAGTGGATTGCTTAAGAATATTAACGTAAACT
The DNA here is from genome assembly GCA_963932465.1 of Maratus speciosus. Taxonomy (NCBI): domain Eukaryota; kingdom Metazoa; phylum Arthropoda; class Arachnida; order Araneae; family Salticidae; genus Maratus; species Maratus speciosus. Next base: position 371,004,794 of record OZ010788.1, on the reverse strand, counting down.
GGAATACAATGCAATATCCTTGGTTGATACAAAGTATATGAAATTTCATAGAACATTAGGATTGTTTATGTAGAAAAAATAACTACAGCCAGAAACGTATCCTAGGAGTTTATCCAAAAATGCAAACGTTAAACTTTATTTTTACATCTTATCTTGTCATATAAAGGCAGTTAAGATTTAGTCACTTCTAATAGTATAAACATAAAGCAACACATGGTATTCAGCGTACGAACACAGATCCACTGTACAAGGTGTTTACTGAAGAAAAAAAAAATCTTTTTTTACGCTATTTGGATTTCCTCATTCATTAAATTCAGAATGTTAAATTAATATTAAATCCATGAGGATTCATAATATATTGCATGTTTAAATTCTAATAGTATACTAACTTGGAGGTACAATCGTGAAAAAAAAGAAACAATCCTTACTAACTCTGCAACAAATTATCGCAGACAAAAGTTACTGGTACCAAAGGATTGGATATAAAATATACTTTTAAATGATTTACACGGTGTATTCACAAAGTTTCAAGACTGGTCTGAAAATTCAAAATTTATTAAAAATTTTCTTTCCAGAGGACTAAAATTCTTCAAAGTATCAACCTTGGGCATCGACACACCGCTACCGGCGTTTTTTTGCATTGTTCATAGGCCCCATAGAAGTCTTCGCACGAAGGGACCTCGTCGAAGCTGCCTGGATGGCTCTAATCCTGACAAATCGCTTCCCTTTCAGGTCTTTTTTGATCCGGGGGAACAACAAAAAAAAATCCTGGCAGCTAGGCAGGGCCTGTTGTTGGTTTGCGGCAGTATTGCCACGTTAAAGATAGCAAAAACGTCTGCAGTGGCGAGCGACGTGTGAGAGGGTGCTTTGTCGTGGGGAACAATACAATATTTTCTGATGTCTGGGTGGACGCGACGGGTTAGGTCAGTTTTTCTCTGGAGTGCTCCATCAGTTTTGGCTATACTGATGCAAGCCCCTTACAGCCCCGATCTTTTCCCCAGCAGCTTTGTTTTGTTTTCCCAGGTGAAGAAACACATGAAAGGGAAGCGATGCGAGAAGATTCCAGAGATCCAGGCAGCTTCAATGAAATCCCTTAACAGCCTTTAGTGCGAAGACTTCTATGGGGCCTATGAACAATGGCAAAAACGCCTGCAGCCGTGTGTTGATTTCCAAGGGTCATATTTCGAAGAATTTTAGTTCGCGGCACAAAAATGTTTAATAAATTTTGAATTATCAGACCAGTCTTGAAACTTTGTGAACACACACACCATGTATATAACATTTGCTTACAGGCATATATTTATTAAACAAACCCAAGCTTTATTTTCTTCAAAGTCAAAACCCAATTTTAGAAATTAAATAATATCTAAACCCTCCAATAAGCCTTAGTACAAATTTTCTAGAAATTCTTACGATTAATTTCACAGAAATTAATTATTTTAACCCTTTATCTACTGCATTATGATCTGCTGCAATTTTCATTATGTAATTGTTTTTTTCAGTTATTACAATCAAAATTAAAGGATATATATAAAAAGATAACTCACCCGTGAGAAATTTAAATTGTTAGAGCTAATTAATTAAAGTGGAACTTTAATGTACCGCCATTACACTATGCCTAAAATAGTCTCTTAATAGAAAAACCCACTTGATATTTCAACTGAAATTTAATCGCTTAAAAATGCTAAATAACCAGAAGAAACTCATAAGTTAACAATAAAAAAATATTAAATTCACATAATTTTATTTTACACTTGGAAAATAAGTAAAAATCCAAATTTGATGGTTTAAAAAAATTTATTTTCGATTCTGTTAGTTTTCCTTTAGTAATGGAACGCCTATAGTCTAGAGACGACATGATTCCTCACATCCCCACATGTGGAATATATGAATTTACTTACGTCATTTCTAGAATAGCTAAGAAGAGCCCATCTCACCACTTTTTCTATTTCCTGTAAAAAATAATGGTAAAACAGAAATTAAAAAACAGAAGGAAATTACTACACTATAATTCAGTAATACATTATAAAGAAGATCAAAGCCATAGATAACTACACAGGCGAAAAGTAAATAAGCAGTTTCCTCCAACACCCAGTGTACTTGCGTTAATTATAAGTACCTCAGAGTAATTCAACTGTTAAATCAATTACATACACCGTTCACTGCTGCAATATACTCTGAAAAGTGGATTTGAAATGATGTTTTTACAAAGTACCATTAGAATACTAGTAACCTCCTATTGGATGAAAGTTTAAAGTGGTTGGTACTTATAACTACCGTCAGCAGATAAAGCGCTAAAATGAGCTTATTTTATTGATGTAATGAAATTCAAGTTCTGTACTCGACTTTTGCAATGCTGAAGAATGACCAAGTTACTTTATGAATGTATTATTTATTGCCAATGTGACTATTTTACTCACTTAATATGTTTTGAATATTGTTATATATGTCGTAGGCTAATTGGGAAATCCGGCTCTTTGCAAACAGCCTAGGCTCTTTGCAAAGAGCTGGGCTAATTGGAGAATCCATCTCCCTTTTTCATATTAGTCTGATATTTTTCAGGCTTATTGCAAAGAGCCTAGAAAGTGTTAGGCTAATTGAAAAATGACCACTTATTATCCGATCAGGGTGATATTTTTAGCTCACCGGCCTGAGAGCTTATGTGCCCGCCGATTCTGTATGTACGTGTGTACGTACGTATGTACGTAACACGATAACTCTTGATAGAAATATCCGATTTGCTTCAAATTTTTTTCTAGGTTCATTCTGATAAGGTGCTTCCCTGATTAGTTTTTGGGGTTCATTGGTTAAGGATAAAGGGGAAAAGGGGGGCTAGTGCCCCCCTTAATTTATATAAGTTGGTTTTTCATGCAGAAATATTCGATTTGCTCCAAATTTGGTATACCGGTTTAATTTGTTAAGGAGCTTCCCTGATTAGATTTGGAAGCTCATTATTTAAGTATAAAGGGGGGAAAGGGGGCTACCCCCCTTAATTTAGATAAATCGGTTTTTCATGATGAATTATTCGATTTGCTTCAAATTTGGTATACCGGTTTATAAAGTTAAGGAGCAGCCTTGATTAGATTTGGAGGTTCATTAGTTACATATAAAGGGAAAAAGGGGGCAACCCCCCCCCCGGTAATTTAGATAAATGGGTTTTTCATGCAGAAATATGCGATTTGCAATAAATTTGGTATACCGGTTAATTATGTTAAGCAACTTCCCTGATTACATTTGGAATATCATTATTATGTATAAAGGGGGAAAGGGGGGCAATTGCCTCTTCCCTTAATTTAGATAAATGCGTTTTTCATATAGAATTATTCGATTAGCTCAAATTTGGTATACTGGTTTATTATGTGAAGGAGATGACTTGATTAGATTTGGAGGTTCATTAGTTAAATATAAAGGGAGGAAAGGGGGTTGGACTAACCCCTTAATTCAGATAAATGGGTTTTTCATGCAGAGCTATTCGATCTGCTCCAAATTTCGTATACCGGTTTATTATGTTAAGGGGCTTCCCTGATTCGATTTGGAGGTTCGTTAGTTAAGTATAAAGGAGGAAAGGGGGGCTAGACCCCCCCCCCTTAATTTAGATAAATGGGTTTTTCATGCAGAGTTATTCGATTTGCTCTAAATTTCGTATGCCGGTTTATTATGTTAAGGAGCTGCCTTGATTAGATTTGGAGATTTATTGGTTAAGTATAAAGGAGGGACAGGAGCTAGTGTCCCCTTAATTTAGATAAATGGGTTTTCCATACAGAATTATTTGATTTGCTTCAAATTTGATATACCAGTTCATTACGATATGCCTTCCTTCATTTGATTTGGAGGTTCATTGGTTGAGTATAAAAGGGGGGAAAGGGGGCAATTGCCTCTCCCCTTAATTTAGATAAATGGGTTTTCGTGCAAAATTATCTGATTTAGTTTAATTATTTTTCAACCGGATCCGAACTTGAAGGTTCCATTTGAAGTCAACCCGAAAACCGACCACAACCAGGATTCGGATTGAATTCAATTAGAAATTTCAGGTTTGAACCCCCCCCCCCTTTCCTCCCTTTATATGTAACTAATGAACCTCCAAATCTAATCAAGGCAGTTCCTTAACTTAATAAACCGGCATACCAAATTTGGAGCAAATCGAATATTTCTGCATGAAAAACCCATTTATATAAATTAAGGGGGGGACTACCCCCCTTTTCCCCCTTTAGCCTTAACCAATGAACCCCAAAAATAATCAGGGAAGCACCTTATCAGAATGAACCTAGAAAAAAAAATTGAAGCAAGTCGGATATTTCTATCAAGAGTTATCGTGTTACGTACATGCGTACGTACGTACACACGTACATACAGAATCGGCGGGCACATAAGCTCTCAGGCTTTGATAGCCTGTGAGCTAAAAATATCACCCTGATCGGATTATAAGTGGACATTTTTTAATTAGCCTAACGCTTTCTAGGCTCTTTGCAATAAGCCTGAAAAATATCAGGCTAATTGGAAAAAGGGAGATGGATTCTCCAATTAGCCCGGCTCTTTGAAAAGAGCCTAGTCTGTTTGCAAATAGCCGGATTTCTCAATTAGCCTACAACATATACATAAAATAATTTTTCAATATACATTTTATAATGTTTACTTTTGTTGAATTATCGTATTAAAAATATAAGGTATCAGTAATTAAAATTGTTTTATATGATTGAAATTATAATGTTCTTTCTCCGATTTTGAATTTATTTAAATAGCCCATTTCAAAATTTATTGTAAGAAATGCCATGAGCATCGGCTTTTACAAAATTCAGAATAAAAAAAAAAACCTTTTGAAACAGTATAATGAAAAAAAGTAGAAAAAAAACCTTCAAAAATTGCTTTTTAATCAAAAAATATATCCCAAGTCAATTGTTACTAGCATATTTAAAAAGAAAAATACTTTTCGCATCGCACTTTTTGAGGAGGTTAGCGTAAGATCACGAGACACAAATATACGGTTTTATGTCTATTTACATCACAAGTCAGACTTACGCTCTGTTTGATCTTAAGCGAAACACGTAATCAAAGACCAAATGTTTCAAGAAAATAAGTAAAATATTATTTGAAATTGCTTCAAATCTCATATTTTAGATTACAAATTTTTCTGCAGATTATATATCATCACTTAAACAAGCATCTTGAATTTTTAAATCATAATTTTAACACTACTGTAAGAAAGTTTATAATTTTGAATGTGCATAAAGAAGGATTTAATACTATAAATCCATCAAAAAATTGTAAGTTGCAATTCATATATTTTTTAAATATTATAATCATAAATATAATATCACATTAGGATTATAATTTCAAGAGATATTAATAAAAATATGAAAATTTAATTTAATATTACAAGTTCTAAATTTTCAATGTTTATAATTAATGTTTATAAATTTATCGGTATAGTTTAATCGGATGGTGTAAAATAACTTGACAAAATTGGATTTTACCATTCAAAACGCAAAATTTGGTCTAGTTTTAATGTGTAAATGGCCCTCTAAGCAGATTTTATATACAACATTTAAGAGTACAGTGCATTAAAAAATTATAAGACCACTAATAAAATCGTGCACATCTGAATAAGAAGACACAATTTTCAAATTTTTAGTATGTGTATTAAAAATTGATCGTATACCGTTTTATGTTATAATTGCTACATAAAAATTTAAGTTACATTTTATTATAATATTTTTATTTTTGTTAAACGTAAATAAAGTGACTGCTAAAAAATTATAAGACCCCCTGAGGAAATCAACATATTAAACGTCACATCAGAATCATTATAAAACGTACGCGTTTGTATATCCTTAAAGTGTTCCAAAAAGCAAAGGTGCAGGTTTAGATAATGTTACTTACGATATATTTGAAGATTTCGTGGTGTAAAGAGTTGTCTGTTACCGAAGTATGACAAATTTGGGTTTTATAAGGACGCTGGTAAAATCTGAACGAGAAATAGCTCGGTTAATGAGGCGTTCTAAAACTGCCATTCACAATGAAATAATTAAAAAGAAGTTGGAAATTGCACATCAAACGTGACAAATAATGTGCGTTCGTACTATAACTACTTTTTTAATTTTTTTGCAGGCATACTGTACTAAATGTATATTTTAGTGCACTTCATAAGTGCATATCAATTTCATTCTCTTTGAAAGGCTGTAACATGATTACAATGCAATAGAAATATTTTTTTCCCATTGGCCATAATGTAACGGAAAATTTTTGACTGTCCATGTAATTACACCATACATCTGATTTTCGTAAAAATTGAAATGACTCGACAAAATTTTGCAAAATTATATATTTAAAATTTCATACCATTAGGTTGTGTAGTTTTTGCTCTGTTATATGCGGACGGATCGATAGACGGACAGACACACAGACATTCGGAATTGAACGACAGCTATAAGTGCTACATATTTATATAATTACGAAGGCACCTAACAGGGATTCACATAAAATTAAACAGTCTGGAAGGAAAATGATTTTAACACAAGGAATATTCTTCTTATTATAGCATGAATGTATTGAAAACACAATATCCGTTTAAGGAGTTTCGAGGCAAAAATATCTTCAAATTTTCTAAAAACAGTTTATTGAATTGAAAATTTATATGTTTTTTTCTGCTTAAAATTATGTTTAAATCATGTTTATATCTTAATTTGAATAGGAAATCTTATTTTTTGTTTGTTTTGGTTTGTTTTTAAAATCGAGCTTTCAAGCAATGGTTGCCGTGGAGACAACTTCTGTGGTGGAGACAACAACGTGGAGACGGCTATCGTGACTTCTTGTGAAAATGCGATTTTCTTCGTGATGGGTTTTTTCCCAAATTCTCGTATTAAAATTCTTATAAGTCAAGAACCGTTGAAGATAAATTGTTCAAACATGGAACATGTCTTTTTCAATTGCTTTACTTTAGTTTGATTCAGCAAATTTGAATATATATATATATGTATATATTTACTTTTGAATATATATATATATATATTTTAATTTACATTATTTTTTATAAATTTAAATATTTTTAATTTTTATTTAAATTAATATTTTTTAAAATGCTGAATAAAAATTAAATCTTATGTATTTCTGTTTATTTAAGGGGAAAAAAATGAAATGTTACAAATAATATTCGGAGTCATAACGATTTTAATTTATCCAATTTTAGAAACAAAATGTAATTTAAAATAAAAAAAAAAAAACATATGGGAAGTTTTATTATGTGATTTTGTTTACAAATGATATGGTTAACTATCACAAAAAAAATTCAAAATTTTAACTCGATAAATAAAAATTATTTTTAAATGTGCCCCGCACCCTCTTAAAGGAAGTATGATACTTCATCATAAGAATCATTAACTGGTAGATCTGATAAACTTGGTATAGTTCGGCAAATTGCCCACTTAGACAGAGCCTACGGCAGAGGAGACTGAAGAGCGCCAGTAAGTGTCTCCGCATAATTGGACTGGGGGTTTAGGCCAACTGCCGACAGTTGAATTATCCTCTTAGAGTTGTATTTTGTACAGTGTAGGATGACGTGGTCTGGGGTCTCGGGAATACAGCAAAGCGAGCAGAGGAAGGAATGCGACAAATCCATTCAAATCCTACATACATATACTACACTGGTGGAAATTGATTTATGAAATCACGATTTTTTAACAAGAACTTCTATAATATTCATTAAAAACGAATGAAATTCCATACGTTATACATGCTATGTACAACACATAATTCAGAAAAATAAAATTTCATACATATTAATAAACTAAAACATAAGTAACATAAAAACATGGAAATTGATTTATGAAATATCACATTTAATTAAAAGTAATAGTTAGTAAAGCCGCTTATATTCATCACAGTTTCTTTTATTCTAGATGGCATTGCTAAAACAATATTTTGAATGTATTTCTGATCAATTATTTTCCAGTTTTGACAGATTGAAGCTTTAAATTTTATAAGTGACGTGTACTGAATACTATTTGCATAAATCATTCGAATAAGCTGTCCCCAAACGTTTTCGATCGTGTTCAGATCAGAACTAATAGGTAGATGATCTAAAACAACAATATTCTCTTCTTCAAACCAATCTTTCATTGCATTTGAAATGTGAATATTTCCATTGTCTTGCATGAAGATGTAATCTAAACCGTAATATTCCCATGTAAATGGACGAAGAGAATTTTCTAAAACAAAACTGTAATCAAAAGAAGTCTAGCAATTGTTTAAAAATACAAACTCATTTTTGCCATCATAAGCGATCGCTGCCCAAATCATCAAACTTCTGATATCAAAATTTCTGCTGAATGTAGATTTTGATTCTTTTCGGAGATCCCTTTAATAATACATCAAACCACCCGGGCCATCCAAATTAAACCTTTTTTGAAATGATTTTCTTTCAATTGTCACCCATTGCCATGTACTTCTCGCAATACTGCAAACACATCTGCTTGTGATGTAGAAGTAAGTTTGGACCAGACTTCATTTTTGACCAACTTAAGCTTCGAAAAGAATGTAAAGTTTGCCTAAAACTTCTAGAAGTATAAGGAAGGGATAGCTTTGCACAAATCTTCTTTGAAGTGTGGTCGGATTTCGATGAAAGTTGAACCGCCCCCCCCCCCCCCTTTTCTCTCTCTTACTTAAACGTGGATTAAATTTTTGTTAAATTTTTTCCCATAATTTGCTGGATATTTTCTGTTGTTATATATCACACCAACTGATCTTATAATTAATTTTACTAATTTCCGTAACAGACTTTCCAAATCCTATATATGCATTGATTTTAACTCTTTTTTCCTCAAACAACGTATTACTTCCAAAATATAACACTTTTTATGTCTACTGTGCATATCACGCTACCTTGTGTTATGTAAATTTTCGTCATATTACTTCGGAATAGCCAATGGAATGTGATATTTCATAAATCAATTTCCATGTTTGCATATTACGAAAATTTAATTTTTGACTTTTTATTTTTGTGTAATATAATTTAAGAAATTTTATTTCTGTAACTCATTTGTTAAACATACTATGTATATCCCATGAAATTTCTTTCATTTTCAATGAATAATATAGAAGTTCTTGTTAAAAAACCGTGGTTTCATAAATCAATTTCCACCAGTGTATACTTTATGTTGCTTACCATCTCTAACGCCACGGCAAATTTGCAAGATTATGGCATTCTTTTGTAGCTAAAGTAATTGATATATTTCTCTAGTAACCATTTATTTCTTAAATCACAGAATGCCTGTTGTTAAATAAAGCAAATATTACTATTCTGAAATAACCGCAGCCGTTTTAAATAGAAAAAAACACCCGACTTGGCATTGGTGCAGTAACGGTTAGTGCAGTTGTGTTTGCACAAAGTAATTTTTTTGCATCATACATGAATTTAATTAAAGATAGGGAAAATACGAAAGACTTGGTGAACCACAGATAAGTTGTCTGTGGGCCAAATGTTACTAGCGAACTACGTGTTTCACATGCCTGAACGAAAGCACAATTTATGTGATTTTTAATTCTTTGAAATGGTGTCCAAAAGAAGAAGGACTTTCCACTGCAGAAATATGGATATCTGTAAAGGAAAAAAAAAGTTTTTTTGAAAAGGGAAAAGTTGTAATATTGTTTGTGGTTCCCTGAAGTGGCTAAAATTATTCTCAGCATGTTTTCAGAGGGATGGGATCTGTTTGGTGATACGAATTTACGGAATGGAATTCTGTCCTGCTCTAGGGACTTGCAACGTCCAAGTCTCGCTCTTTATTATTTGAATTTCATGCATGTTTTCCTCAAGTCGAGCTGCATATTCATATGCCTGCATTACCATGCGTTAAAACGATGTAATATTCAATGGCTTTATGGTTATTCACGACTTGATATATGTTTATTTCCGAATCCTTGGGCAATTAAAGCTCCATTCAGAATATTATACAGGTTCGTACACTTACCCTCGCTAATTCTGTCTTTTCTCATACATCTGTATTGCATGTTTTGTGATCTTTCCTCTACAAAGTTGGAGATTTTTCGAGTAGCCTTTTACTTCTATACCAGAACACGCCGGTTTTGACATACCAGATAGAATGGGGATTCGTCTGTTAGAAGCACGAGACTCAACTCATATTGCGTCCTTTTTCCATATTCAACAGTTCTGCAGACTTCACGGTGTCTAAAGGTCAAAGAAATACACAACATTGGTCTAAGTGCATAGAACCCTATCTCACGAAGAATCGTCATGGCTGTTTTGCATGACTTCTTCCGTTTTGTTGACAAAATTAATTTTTTGTAGATGAATAGCTTTGTTCGTTCTGTTGCGATGAACTGGTAACACAATATATAGATCATCATTAGCTGTGATAGCACATTTGCGACCTCACCTTGTTCAACGTCATACTTTCCATGTCTCTCATAATCACTCAAACGGTACTATTTGGAACACCAACAAATTCTTATAGTTGCACACTTCCGTGTTTTTTAAATGATGCAAACATTATTGTAACGAGAAATTTTGTTTAATATATAAAACCAAATAAGAAAAAAGGAACATTATTAAAAAATAAAATTTCTGTACCTAAGTGATACGGAGGTATGGAGCAGTGGATTCAACTATACTCCTGTTCAATGCACTTTATATATATATATATATATATAAACCAATGTGTTTTGCGAAAGATACACAAAAAAATAAAAAACGAAATCTTGAATTTAGCTCTTTTGTTCTTTTTACTTTTAGCTGAAGACATAATAGTTGATTTGCAAATGAATTTTTTTACTTCTTTTTTCTTAGACGTACACTCTAGCTCAGAGCTGCAGTTTTCACAATATTTATCGCAGATATTCCATATAGTAAAATAAAATCTAAACATAATACACAACAGGCTTTTCAAAACACCTCACTATTATATTACTTTGAGCTATTTTCTTTTCCAAAATTTCTTACATCAGAATAAATAATCATATGCTTACAAAACTTTGCGAAAAGATAAATTATTCTATATTGCCGATGCCTTTCCTAAATACTTAGAAGCAGATGTCCAAGAAAAATCGTTAGTTCTATTTACAAGAAATCTGATGGTTTTTCATTACAGACTTTATTTCATGGTTAGATTTTCTGTATGATTTTTATTTTAGAAACAAATATTGCATTGACTACTCCTATATGAATACAATGTAAAAAATAACAGTTGTTGATTTTATTCAAGAATATTTATGTATTATATTAGAAAATTGATTAAGCATAATATTTCTTTCTGGAGAGAATCTAGATAATTTTGATTATATATTTTTCTTATTCCCTAGATAATCGTTCCTGAAATCAGGAATTAAAATTGTAATAATTTTTGTACAAGGTGAAACAATTTTCATTTACGTTTTGAAACAATCTTTTATATGGATTGAAATATTTTACAATATTATCAAAATTTAAATAAATGTTCATGATATCATTATAAATAAATGCATTTAAAATGTAGTAATGTAAATGTATTATTAAATGCTTCGATTTTTAAATTCGAATTTCAAAAATAAGTCGTTATTATTAATTAATATTGCAAATTATGGAGAATGTTATATTTCTACTTACATAATTTAAAAAATAAAGTAATGTAGATTTTAAATTGAATAGATTTTATTTAAAAAACAAATATAATTCAATGGCTGAAAAATGATATTATTGTATGCGTTAAAATTATTATTTTGGAAGAAAGAGTGCAAAATGTTTCTAAAAATGAAATAAATAAAATTGCATCAAAACGTTCTTATTTTTCGAGATGATCCATTTCTCAAACTCAAATATCGAGAGCACAATTTTTAACGAAGGAAGTGCAATCACCTATAAAAAATATCTCCAATTACCAATTATACGAACACGTGCATTTCTACTGAGTTAACTGGAACAATATTATCATATATTGTTAAGTAATTTTCAAAATTGAATATTTCGTAATTTTTAGAAACTTTTATTTTAATATATAATTTTAAACTTAATAGAGAAAATTTGTTTTATAATTTGTTATTATAATATATTCTTTTTAAGGGGAGATTTGAGTTTCAAAATCACGGGATTTGAAATATATATATATATATATATATATATATACATTCTTTTTGCGGAGAAGAGAATTAAGAAACCAAATGCTTTAATTTATCTAGAAGATGTTTTGAATTCCTACTCGTATTCATAAAGATATAAACTTTTAAATTTTAAAAACTGCATATATTAACACAGTTTTTCTCTTAACATGTTGTTTATTTCAAAATTGAAAACTTAGCAACTTTCTAATTTTTGAAATTCCTAATTTTGAAATTCCTATATGGTCTGTATAATACTAAATGAATATTAGCATAAAAAGTTTGATTTCAGGATAACCTCAAACACTTTGTTTTGCATAGAAGTGACCAGGTGATTAAGTACAGATTCAGAAATATTGTGCCATTCCCTTACAATGACTACTTCTAGTTGATTGGCAGATAAAAACTCTTTACTTTTGCTACTAACATTACGAATTAATACTCCCCAAAGTTTTACCATAGGCTTCAAGTCTGGACGTGCACCCGGCCTTTTTAAACTATCGCTGTGTGGATTTAGACTCATGGCAAGAAGCATTGTCCTGCTGAAATATCCAGTTATCACTACCTAAAAATGATCCAAATGGTATCAAATGATCATAATACATAGTCTAATGTTTCGCAGTGCTCTTACATCCCGAAATTCCGGTTAAAACGCATAATCCATAATGAAAAAATCCTCCCCAAACCAAAATTGATCCTCCTCTAATTTGTCGACCGAAGCATTATTTCGGTTCCTTCCTCAAATCATGCCAATAGTGTTTATAACCATCCGGACCGTCAAGATTAATTTATTTTCATCTGAAAATATCACTTATTTCCATTTCTTGCTCCATGACATGACACTTTTTGCCCATTTCTGTCTTTCTTGTTTATGGCATTTCATTAGCCTCTGTCTTTTCAACAGTTTCATGCATTTTGCATTACTATTTGGTTTCAGATCCTAACTGTTATGTGTGAGTTTCTTTTGCTGAAACGTTTCAAAATTTCCCTAGTTGAAAGACCTTTTTGAGTTGACAATCGAAATATTTGTCGGAGAAGCGAAGTGTCTTTAAAGTTTGCAGCAGCGAGAAGTCTGATAACACCTCGCTGCTCCTCAATCGCCGAAATTTGCATGGGAAATCCATGATGTCCTCTCAATTAGACGGAACACGTAACTGCCTGCTTCTCCCCTTCCTTCAAGCACGGGTGCCCACGCATGCGCACAACTACGCCGGATACTGCATTCGCATCCCCTGATATCTCACTATGGTGTTCTAAAGCAGCATATTCAAATTTCAACCGCTTTGGTTGTTACGAGGTTCCGTACCTTTTCATTTTAACACTCATAGTAAATATAACTATGAATGAAAATATGACTTTGAACGAGTTCTCACAATTTTGAATTTTAGCTTTGGAAACCACAAAAACATATATTTTTATGCTCTAATGAACCATATATAAATGAAATGTTGCTTTTTTTGCCAGTGAATTTTCAGAAACGTTTTGAGAATAGTTTTATATGCAAAAAAATAATCACTTTTTTCACCATGGAACGTAAGTGTTTCTGGTTCCATAAATTCTCAAATAGATATGTTCCAGTTTAACAAACGTGTTTTAAAGATAAATGAGACAGATTAACATAATTAATATTAACATTATATATATATATATATATATATATATATATATTAATTCTTGAATGTATCAATTCAAGTACGCAGTTGTAAGTGTTTAAAAGAGTAACATCCTAAGAGAACGACTAAAGAATAACATCCTAAAACCTGAAATTGCGCTTTGAGAAAACTCTTTAATGTACTACAAAAACTGCTCTAAATGTACTACAAAAATTCTCTTTTCGAAGTTCAGTGGCAGCAAAATAAGCATTGTTTTTATAGATGATTACTTAAATCCTAATAATATATTGATTTTCGAGCTTTCTAATGCAAAAACGGTTTTCGGGGAATCGTGAGTAACTCTGAAGTGGTTATTGTATATTGTCGTTTTTGCATATTTTATATTAAGTTGTTATCAAAAACGATTACATACCTGTTAGCAAATTTTTCAGAAAAAAAATGAATAATTATTCTAAAAAAATAAAAATAAAAAAATGAAAATAAAAGTGGTACAATTTCTTATTACTTTATGAAATATTTTGTTATAAATGAAAGGAATTGTACTCTCTTCTTAGCCCAACTTTGACTGTTTTATTTTTATTTTAAAATTAAATATTTGTGTGTAATTCTTTTCGTGTAATTTTGTCAAACACAATAATATGTTTCAAATTTTATTTGCGTAAAAGGAGTACAGCCAACAGAGTGTAAAAGTGTCCAAGCCGGTACTCGAACTCGGGTCATTGATATAGCGCACCGACGTTCTACCAACTAAACCACTTGGAACGATACCCATCCTGGCACTGCTCCTTTTCATATGTTGGCAACGCTGAAACTGCAGCACAAGATAGAATATGTTTCCGTGAGTCTCCGACTATTGGTAAACATGAAACTACAGTGAATTCAGCATCGATTAAATTGAATAAATCTATACAATTCTTGGAAATTTTTCTGTAGTAAATTTCTCACTCCTTGCATTCAATAATATTTCAAATTTAATTGCTTAAAAGGCGTACAGCCAACATAGTGAAAAATTTCCAAATCAGGACTCGAATCCGGATCATCGTTATAACGCACCGACGTTTTACTAAACTGAACCACCTGGAATGATACAAAACCTGGCACTTCCTATTTTTAAGAAAATAAATTTTGACATATTACTGAATGCAACGCATGAAAATTTTTCTACAGAAAATTTCTAAAAATTATACAGATTTATACAATAATATGTTTCCCACAGCAAAATAAAATGAAACTATTATTTCATTTGAATAGAAATTATTAACTTTTTTTTTTAATTTCAAGTACCTATTTTTCAGTCATAATGACAATATTATTTTTGTGATTTAAGAAGGTGACATTATGTGTAAATATTACCGTATTGTTATGTAATAGAATACGTTTTCTAAATTTGTGACAAACTTTTACTGATATCACAATAACAAATGAAATAATAATGTTTTTATTTACTCATAATAGAAAGAAATGTTTAAAGAGTACAGTAAAAGTTAAAACAAAGTAGATAAACTTGTTTCAAAGCGATGAATATTGAATAACAATTTGGAACAAACAAACAAACGAGAAGAAAGGATTTATCTATGAAAGGAAAATTTGCTATGAAGATATTATCATTGTTACTCTTCTTTTGTGAAAAAGGGTTTTCATAAACTTTATGAACTAATATGTATTACTTAAAAAATATAAAAAATCCACACAACTTATTAACATACAAATCTTCATCAAAAATATATGGATAGTGTTCAGTTTGAGAAAAGTCTGCTATTAAACTGTATACAAAAATTATACTTTTGAGTATTTTTAAACACAAAAAATTTCAATTATCGGTATAATCATTCAATGATAACAGTAGAATTTGTCCGAAAAATGCTACGTTGATGATATATGTTTATAAATTTACAATGTTTTTTAAATAAATTAAAATTGCAACATCAATAAATTATATTTTTATATTTTAGACTAACGTATCCATAACATTTACTATTCTGGCACTTATTTAACGCAATCTTTGTACTTGCAAAATTTAAACTCTTTAACCCTCCGCTGCACGATGTGCCACATCTGGCACATAACTAAAAATACTGTAAATTTCATTATGTGCCATGCATTTGGCCAATATGATCTCTATCCCTGATCAAGAACAGTACAAAGAATGAAAACACTTATTTATTCTGTCCATGTCAGATGGCTGTATTTGACAAAAAATTAGAATTTGTTCTTCGGAAGCAAAAAACAAAATTCGATCAAGCTTTTAAGGTAAAATTTACGTTTATTATTTTTAGCGAATACTTAAAAATATTAACCCGAGTGTAGTCGCGACATTTTTTAGAACTTTAGTAGTCGCGTTCGGTCCATTTGCCGCCGTTACCAGCAGGCCGGAAACGAAGGGGAAACTTGCCGGTGTTATCAGATGATCGAAAACGGATAACGTAGGGTGAAAATATTGACTGAACTTTAAAGATTACAGCAATTATTCATTTTACAACCTTTTACAGCAATTATTTATTTCTCTTAAGTATATATTCAGTTGGCATCTAGATAAATGTTTTTAATAACTCTTTCTTCGTTTTGCATAAATACTTAAAAGTAAATAGTAAATGATTTAATTGAATTTCTGATGTTACTATGAATCAATAATTAGTAGGAAAACATTTACGAACATGAATCTAAATTTGTGATAGGGGTATTTTTTTTTTTTTTTTTTTTTTTTTTTTTTTGGAAGGACAGAATCAGAGTCAGGTAGATTTTTATGATACTCCGGCACTCTATATCATTTAATAAAATAAAATTAATATAAATTTAGCATCAATATAGTACACTGACATTAAATTGAACAATTAAACTGAAAATAAAAATGGATCCTATGACATGCAACAGAAAATCAAATACAATACCACTAATTCACCAGCATATTGCGGACGATTAATTCATTTAAAACATATGAAAACTCATAAAATTTGATGCAAGAAACAATTAAAGACAATATATACATATATATATATATATATATAAACTTTTTGTACAATAATACCTTGAAAAATAATGAAAATGACCAATAATTATGAAATCACAAACACCACATAAACCAAATATTATTAAAAATGTATAATTATATATATATAATAAAGAAAGGGGTAAAAAATGCTTAACTTCGAAATTATAAATGTAAATGTTGTAACTACGTTTTATTTATTTATTTACTTTGTGGGGTGTCTGTGTGTGTATGAAGGGGGAGAGGAGGAGAGTGTGAGGGCTCTCGAGATTTTGTGATTAAATCCATTTTTCAAATGAAAATTCACGATTTGTAGTTTTTATACTTATTTCAGGGTGGGAGCAGCGACTTTGAATAAAAACTCTGGATACGAACTTCGCTTATATAAAGTAAATAATAAATAAGTTATTGAAGTTATATATTTAATTTAAATACATTTGCAATTGTAGATTTAAATCCTAAGATGGATAAATTATTTTAATTAATAGAATCACTGAAAGGTTCATCTTAATAGGGATGTATTTTACAGCAACTATTTAATTAAAATAAATATTCAATTGTACATTTCATAGTAAGGTATTAATGTTATAATTTATTGTTTTATAATACCATTCATTAAAATAATAAAAACAATAAGAAAATTTTCTCCGAAATTATAAATATGCAGCAATAATTTAATTTAAATGAATTTTCTCTCATATTCTGGAAAACATTATTCTCAAAAATAGTTTGAACAATTGATGAAGGACAACAAATTTAAATTTGTTAGATACCGTCCCCAAGCCTCTGTTGGATTTCAATAATAATAATAATAAAACATTTTCTGCGGAATTGTTTAAAAAAATGTGTTTTTACTTACAGTATGAAAATTTAAAAAAAGATAAATTTTAGAAAAATCCTTAATATATATTTTTTTAAAATCATAGTATAAACATTCACTGAATTATCCAAAAGAGATTTTTATTTGCGTATTTTCTAACCTATATTATAAAATTCTCATTATTTTTCTTATTGTACAAATAAATTATATGTATGTTCTTCGCAGATATACATACTACATTTCTGAGAACATTGCTTTATCTTTCAAATTTGTTTTATTGTACAAAAACGATACTTTTCAGATTTTGGAGACACGGCAATTTTTTTACTGATTCCCACAAAATTCTCTTCTCTCTTCTTTAATGGTTTGACAGTGTTATTGTCTGTTTTCTTTCATTTATATGTTCCGATAATAAATGGAAAGCGAGTTCTTTCAAATAATGATGATGAATTTCCCTTTTTTACCATATTTAAACGATTATAAATTTGAGAATTTATTACCGCAATATTTGACAATGAAAAAAAAATGTAAGTGACCATCCACCAAATTTTTGTGCGAACTGACTTCACAACTAATATAATAAAACAATTTTAAGTCACATTCTAAAAGTAAAAAAAAGTACTCTATGAACGGGTAAAATAGCAGAAAGAAAGAAAGACAAAATAACAACAGGCAGAGAGTTCGTACTTCAAAGAAACATTCCCCCACAGATTTCGCGGAAATGGGAAAGGATGAACACGAGGTGGAAAAATTCAACTAACGCAAGTGGTCGCAACGCGGTCATTTAGACCGATTGAAACTTAAGAATGCGATAAAATACTAAGAAATATCAGGAATGACTTGCAATTTTACTACACAAGAGTGTGAACACTCAAGGTCAGCTATACGGAATTTGGATATCGTAAGTTTAACGGGAAATGTGTTACCGGAAGATAACGAGTTTCGGGCGGGAAAAAGACCAACGCGCGACTATCAATGGGTTAATATAAAAAAAAGTTGCAGAGTGTTGAGCAGATAAAATTAATTAATTTAAGCTCATTTAGTTGTAAAATATAGCTATACAATATTTAAAAACCCTAATTGTGTACATAGGGTACAAGTCATAAAATATAAAATTTTAGCTGAAAATTTGAAATTTAATTTTTTTTTTACTATTTTTTCCATTATTAGACCGATATATAGATTTCAAATAATTTTCTTTCATAAAAATAGAAAAAATCGAGCAGTGAAGGGTTAAATATAACATTAAATACTACGTGGGAAAAAGTATTACGGTTACGTAACATTCGTATCTATGCTGAAATTTTTTTTTTTAAATAAAACTTAATATTTGCATCCTTAAGTTTATATTTAGATGGAGATTATTTTTCTGAAATAAAATATATAACACCATCTAAAAGGTTTTTAATTTGAAATTCAATCTATGTTGTATATTTTCTTTTTAATTAAAATCTTTTGGCTTATTTGAAGTTTTTATTTTTATAATGTTATGGTATATTTTTCTTCATTTTGAATTATTTTCTGAGTAACATAATATATAACTTTTATAAATATTCATTTGAATTTTATAACACTGCAATGAGCATACTAATGATTAAATAGTATAATATCATGGCACAACTGCATATTCTGTACAGAAGGGAGAGAATGCGCCTCGAGATGCAGTGCATAAAGGCGATCTAAAAATTACATAAAATCACATGTGAAAAATTAAATAGTTGTATCTCAATAGAATGTATGTTTTTATTCACCATATACCTCTAAATATTTAAGAATATTGTCATCAAAGAAAAGTTTAACATTTTGCAAAGTTCTCAAAGTATATTATTATTTTTCTTAGATCAAATACTAATATAAAAAATATTTTCTTTCTAGAATGTAACTTTTTTGTACTTAGTATTCAAAAACACTTTTACAATATTTTTAAAAGTTTTGAAGTTGATTCTAAGTCGAATGTGCTTTCTTATACAAAATGCAATAAAATGTAATCCTTCCATTCATAAGACTTCTAAAAAGAATTTTTTTTTTTTTTAACTTTTAATAACTTTATTAAATCCCTTAATTACGGGTCGTGACATATATGTCACATTGGATATTTTTTTATTCCATTCGTACCACATTTTGAAAAATACTCTCTGTCATATGCTCTTACCATCATATATTTACAGAAATGTAGCTGATTTTTTTTAACTTGTGGTACGATTAAAAATAAAAATATTCGCCAGTCCTGTGCCATAATCAAATGATTAAAACGACTATCAACAACAACGAACAACAAAAAATTAAAACTAAACTCTGTGGCTATAAAAACCATGAAGGATCTGGGCCGACATTGCCCATCTCTGTTTTCTTGACCCTAGGCCCCGAAGTGCTATACATCATGCGTCAAGGCCAGATGGTCATCCTATCGAGCGACCCTCGGTGTTTAATTTCCAAGAACAGCAACTCTTCATAAAATTCATTCAAAATTATTATTATCTTGTGCAAAATGTGCAGAAGGAGAAAAAATCAAGTGACAGATTTTTGAAGTTCACGAAGAGCGTTACATTTTTATGTAATAATTTTAGTTCGAATTACTTAAGCGGTTGAACTATTCTAAAGTGCAATTTTTCTACACTTTATGGATACAAACATGTTTTATTTTTTCCCTATAATGCTTAATTTCTACTGTTTAAAATTTGTCTCCTGTAAAATATAATAAAAATTCAATTTACATTTCTTTCAGATATTAAAAATATTTGTTTTAAGTTACAACTTAACTGTTTCTTAAACATATTTTTCAATTAAAACTTCACATTACATAAAGTTATTCGAAAAAAAAAAGAATGATACTGTTTACTTGAAAAAATATATATATATATTCTACAATATAAATTTTTATGTAAACTTTACAATTTAGCATACTTTTGGTATTTTTTTTTTGTCTATGAGTACAGTATCATATGTGTATTTATTATTATTAATAATTTCTTTTTAGTATCGCAATAACAAACAAAGAAACAGCGAATAACCAGAATACAAACAAGTGTTCCACAAACAGAGACATATATATTATCCTATAATATATATAAATATGTAACAACTGAGTGTGGTTTTAAACTTAGATTGCAATAAAAGTATATACTAGTAAATGTGTATTGAACAATTCAACGATAAAATATACTCAAAAACTTTAAACTAAATTTAAACTAAATACAACTTGCTAAATGGTACAATAAACATATAGGTGATTACAAAAATATTAAAGTGTATTACAAATCTACGCTTCCAATCGATTGTGCTACAGTCATCAGGATAAAATGATGTTAAACGAATCTAAAAGTTCAAAAACTGACACAAACGAAGGATGCTTGAAAGGAGAATACAAAAACATCGCTAAGTAACCATTGTTACCATACAATGCCAACCACAATAGTAGGAAGGGCGATTTGTTGAAATACGGAATAATCAGACAACGTTAAATTTATTATAACAAATTATGGCAGATTTTGTTGGTGTTAATTTTTAAAATATCGTTACGTTCCTTACGTATAATATTTTTAAAGGACTGTAAATTTTACTTTCATATTCTACATGGGATTATAATCCTAGCCTTTTCAAAGATAATATGGTTACGCTCGTTAGGAGCACCGCAAAAATATTTCGCATTTGAAACAGAATAAAGCTCTATCAAGTTTTTATTCCTCTAACGAGGGTTGCTGTATTAACTTTGAAAAACCTAGTATTAGAATTCCGTGTAATAGTAAATACACGTAATTAAAAGTTTAGAGCCCTTTAAAATTAATAAGGGTGGGCGGTATGATGTTGACTATAGCTAATCATTTAATATTAAAATCTGGCATGATTTGTTACAATTAACCTAACGCAGACGGTTCATTTCATGTTTTATCCGACCACCATTTCTACGCTTGTGGTTGACACCGTTTGATAATAATCTTTGAGCCGTTTCTGTACTCTCCTTTCAAGTATTTGCCTGTGCTCTAACACGTTTGTGTCTGTCGTTGAACTTTTCCACTTGTTTAGCATAATTTTATCTTAATGACCATCACGGGCGCGATTCGAAACGTAGGTTTGCAATTAATTTTAATAATTTTGTAATATCACCATTGTGTTGTATAAACCTTTAATAAGTTATATTTAGTTTAAATATAAAGTTTATTAGTATATATAAGTTTTTGATTCATAAATTCTGCAGGTAATTTGCCAAACAGATTGAGAATTTTGATATATTCTGTAATTGAATCCTTGTTTAGTTTTGCGTAAATTTCAGATTTGCATATGCATTATATTAAAAATAATAATAATAATTTTATGCATTATACAAATATTGCTTCAGCATTCTTTAATTTCTTTTTAATATCGTGTTAAATGTTCTTAAGAAGAAATACTGTGTTTTCTAAATTATTTTTATATACGCGCTAATAATCTTTGAAATAGAAATGCGCAAATGATTCCTTTTATTTATGTTCAAAGAACTAGTCAACACAAAACCCTTTTCTATAAAATACAGCGCATATAGAAGATAAAACGGCCACATAAAATATCGCATGAAGAACCAACTTACTTCTTCTAAAAAGGAGTTATGTTTAATCTTAGACATCTTCCTCTAAGTACTTAAGAAAGCGTCTTGAAACAAAGAATACTTTTCCTTTTTCCCAAATTTTTCTCAACGATTGATTATTTGTATTGATGTAAGAAATATCGTTAACTTAAAAAAAAGGGATTTTAAAGTATCACATTTTTTGAAGAAATACATTAAGTTTAATTACTTTTCTACAATACGAAAATATTTTTCAAATATTTACGAACATTATTACATATTTAATTAAGTATTAATTACCTTACATCATGTGATTTTCTTCCGCAGAGAAATATAATGAATAGCCGTATTTCCATACTTGGGATAATTTCTTAACTTTATTTGCATATGATTATTTTTTTTATAAATCTTTATAACACTTCGCATGCTGCTACCTTTAGATATTGAATATATTACAGAAAAAATACTGGGTTTTCTAAATTAGTTTTATCTATATCCTAAACCTTTTTAAAATAGAAAGGTGTAAAATATTCTCTATATTTATATTCAAAGGGCTAGTCAACCCAAATCTCTTTTTTCTGAAGTATAGCTCATATAGAAGCTAAAGTTGTCAAATTAAATGCTTTATAAATAATAATAATTCCTAAAAAAGGGATTATGCTTTTCCCAGCCATTAAAATACAAGTACTTAAATAGAGCATGGTAAACAAATAATATTTTTTCCTGAACAATTGGCTATTTCTTTTGATGTAAGGGAAGTCGTTCAAGAATCAAATGGATTTTAAAGTACCGCAAATTTGTTAAGGGGTGCATTAAGTTTTATTATTTTTTCTATAATACATATCTATTTTACTAATATTTAACAATTCTCATTAAAGTTTCTTAATTTTATACTTGTATGAAACTTTTTTTATAAATTCTTATAACACTTCGTAGCTTGTAACCTTAAGATGTTAAATTTTCTACATTAAAAATATTGCATTCTTAAACTATTTTTGTCAATGTCCAAATAATCCTTCAAATAGAAAGTTGTTAATGATTCACTATATTTACATTCAAAGGGCTAGTCCACAGAAAATCTCCTTCTATAAAATACAGCGCATATAGAAGATATAACAGTCACATAAAATACACTATAAGAAACCACCATACTTCCTCAAGACTGGAGTTATGTTTTTTTTCGCAGCTATCTTCCTATAAGTATTTAAGGAGAGCTTCGCAAACAAAGGCAAATTTTTCTGTTGCGCAAATGTTTCTCAACAATTGATTATTTAAATTTGTGTAAGAAAACGGGTTGATGAAAAAAAGGCGGATTTTATAGTCCCCAATTTTTCGTGAGAAATACCTAAAGTTTCAATATTTTTCTGCAATACAAATCCACTTTGCTACTAACTACATTATTACATATTTAATAAATTAGTAATTACTTCTCATTATGTGATTTTATTCCGCTGAAAAATATAATGAAAAGTAATATTTCAATTTTCATAAGAATTTATTAATATTATTTGTATACCGCACTTTTTTTATAACACTTCGCATGTTGCTATTTTTTTATATTAAAAGTTCCACCGAAAAAAATCTGAGTTTTTTAAATTATTTTTATTTATGTCTTTAAAATCTTTGAAAGAGAAATGTGTAAAAGTTTCACTATGTTTATATTCAAAAGATTAGTCAACACAAAGACTATTTTTATGAAGAATAGTGCATACAGAAGATATAGATGTCAAATAAAATATTTTATAAAGAACTATCATATTTCTGCTAAACGCAAGTCATGTTTTTCTGAGCTATCTACCTCTAAGTACGTAAGACTATCTTCGGAAACATAGAATAATTTCCTCTTCACAACAATTCTTTGTTCTTATTGATGTAAGATAATTCGTTGATGAATGAAAATGGATTTTAAAGTATCACACATTTGTTAATACCCTAAGTTTCACTATTATACTAGGGGAATATCCTAAGTTTCACTAGTTTTCTACAATGCACATCTATTTTGCTAATATTGTTGAGCATTAATACATTTCTAATAAACTAATAATTACATTACAATTTGTGATTTCCTACTGCTAATAAATATAATGAATGATGATATTAGAATTTTTTTTTTATTTTCTCGTTTTAATATTTTTAATTTTATGACTCTATAACACTTGATTGCTAATGTATAATGATAAATAGTAAGCAGGAAAATATTACTTAAAAAAACATTTATGTCCTAATAATCCTTGATATAGAAATTTGCGAAGAATTCTCTATGTTTATATTCAAAGAAATAGTCAGCACAGAATCTCTTTCTATAAAACACAGCCCGTATAACGGTCACATTGAATATCTTATAAAGAATCACCATTCTACTAAACATGAGTTATATTTTTTCTTAGCTATATTTCTTCAGTACTTAAGAAGAGCGTCGAAAACAAAGCATATATATATACATATATATGTATTTTTTTTAACCATTTGGAAAAGTGGTTATTGTCCTGTCAGGATGGGAAATCAAAAGCATATCTGAAGCTTTTTATTGGTTTAATCCTCATTTTATTCGTTTTCTGATTGGTCTATACAGTAATCTGTATTTCCCTTTACTTTCAACAGAGATGGATACTCCTGTTGCCACTATGACAAAAAAGTAATAAAAACTACAAAAAAATAATAACTCAGAAATAAATTGAGATACAGCTTTCAAACAAATTGCACTTAAAAGAAATTTTTTTTTCTCCATACGACGTTGTAAAAAGTAATATTGTGGGGTGTTTAGAAGTTTAAGAATGAAATTTCATTTAAAATTGGTCGTCAGATTTCTTGGACATCTGACGATGGAAAAGCCTTTTCCCGAACAGCCAATGAAATGCTTGGATAATACGTAAGTTTCAGGTAGATAATACGTAAGTTTCAGGAAATCTTGCAAGTTTTACGTGTAATAACACTATTAATGTTTAATTCATGGCGTACGTAATGCATGATCAACTCCGTGCGATTTTTTATGTCTTAAATTTTAGTCTTAAAAAAAATCATTTACCAAATGGTCGTTGTAATTTGTTTAATTGCTTTTTTTTTTTTTTTTTTTTTTTTTTTTTTTTTTTTTTTTTTCAAATTTTCTAAACAAATGATATTTTCTACTCATGTAGGAAAAGAAGTTAATTTAAAAAAAGGCATTTTAATGTACCATAATTTATATAAGGAATAACTTAAGTTTCAATATTTGTCTACAACACAAATCCATTTTGCTAAGATTTACAAACATGATTACATATTTAATTAAGTAGTAATTGCTTTTCATTATGTGATTTTCTTCCCTAGAAAAATATAATGAATAGTGATATTCCAATTCTCATAAAAATTTATTAATTGTATTTGTATATGGCACTTATTTTATAAATTCTTATAACACATCGCATGTTGCTATTTTTCGATATTACACATTCTACAGAAAAAATCTATGTTTTTTCAATTATTTTTATTTATCTCTTAAAAATCATTGAAAGAGAAATGCGTAAAAGTTTCTCTATATTTATATTCAAAAGTTTAGTCAACAAAAAGACTCTTTTTATGAGGTTCAGCGCATACAGAAGATATAGATGTCAAATAAAATATTTTATAAAGAACTATCATATTTCTGCTAAACACAAGTCTTGTTTTTCTGAGCTATCTACCTCTAAGTACGTAAGACTATCTTCGGAAACATAGAATAATTTCCTCTTCACAACAATTCTTTGTTCTTATTGATGTAAGATAAGTCGTTGATGAATGAAAATGGATTTTAAAGTATCACACATTTGTTAATACCCTAAGTTTCACTATTATACTAGGGGAATATCCTAAGTTTCACTATTTTTCTACGATGCACATCTATTTTGCTAATATTGTTGAGCATTAATACATTTCTAATAAACTAAAAATTAAATTACAATTTGTGATTTCCTACTGCTAATAAATATAATGAATAATGATATTAGAATTTTTTTTATTTTCTCCTTTTAATATTTTTAATTTTATGACTCGATAACACTTTATTGCTAACGTATAATGATAAATAGTAAACAGAAAAATATTACTTAAAAAAATCTATGTCCTAATAATCATTGATATAGAAATTTGCAAAGGATTCTCTATGTTTATATTCAAAGAAATAGTCAGCACAGAATCTCTTTCTATAAAACACAGCCCGTATAACGGTCACATTGAATATCTTATAAAGAATCACCATTCTACTAAACATGAGTTATATTTTTTCTTAGCTATATTTCTTTAGTACTTAAGAAGAGCGTCGAAAACAAAGCATATATATATACATATATATGTATTTTCTTTCAACTATTTGGAAAAGTGGTTATTGTCCTGTCAGGATGGGAAATCAAAAGCATATCTGAAGCTTTTTATTGGTTTAATCCTCATTTTATTCGTTTTCTGATTGGTCTATACAGTAATCTGTATTTCCCTTTACTTTTAACAGAGATAGATACTCCTGTTGCCACTATGACAAAAAAGTAATAAAAACTACAAAAAAAATAATAATAACTCAGAAATAAATTGAGATACAGCTTTCAAACAAATTGCACTTAAAATAAATTTTTTTTCTCCATACGACGTTGTGAAAAGTAATATTGTGGGATGTTTAGAAGTTTAAGAATGAAATTTCATTTAAAATTGGTCGTCAGATTTCTTGGACATCTGACGATGGAAAAGCCTTTTCCCGAACAGCCAATGAAATGCTTGGATAATACGTAAGTTTCAGGTAGATAATACGTAAGTTTCAGGAAATCTTGCAAGTTTTACGTATAATAACACTATTAATGTTTAATTAATGGAGTACATAATGTAAGATCAACTCCGTGCGATTTTTTTTGTCTTAAATTTTAGTCTTTAAAAAAATCATTTACCAAATGGTCGTTGTAATTTGTTTAATTGCTTTTTTTCTTTTTCTTTTTTTTTTTTTTTTTTTTTTTTTTTTTTTTGCAAATTTTCTAAACAAATGATATTTTCTACTCATGTAGGAAAAGAAGTTAATAAAAAAAAAAAAAAAGAGGCATTTTAATGTACCATAATTTATATAAGGAATAACTTAAGTTTCATTATTTGTCTACAACACAAATCCATTTTGCTAAGATTTACAAACATGATTACATATTTAATTAAGTAGTAATTGCTTTTCATTATGTGATTTTCTTCCCTAGAAAAATATAATGAATAGTGATATTCCAATTCTCATAAAAATTTATTAATTGTATTTGTATATGGCACTTACTTTATAAATTCTTATAACACATCGCATGTTGCTATTTTTCGATATTACACATTCTACAGAAAAAATCTGTGTTTTTTCAATTATTTTTATTTATCTCTTAAAAATCATTGAAAGAGAAATGCGTAAAAGTTTCTCTATATTTATATTCAAAAGTTTAGTCAACAAAAAGACTCTTTTTATGAAGTTCAGCGCATACAGAAGATATAGATGTCAAATAAAATATTTTATAAAGAATTATCCTACTTCTACCAAAAAGAAGTTATGCTTTTCTCGGATATCTATATCTAAGTACTTAAGACTATCTTCGGAAACAAAGAATAATTTTCCTTTTCTAAACAATTATTTGTATTGCTGTAAGAAAAGACGCTGATCAATGAAAATGGATTTTAAAGTTCCACACATTTGTTAAGGAATATATTAAGTTTCCCTATTTTTGTACAATGCATATTCATTTTGCTAATATTTTTGAGCTTTAATACATTTATAGTAAAGTAGTATTTACATTTCATCCTGTGGTTTTATCCCGCTGAAAAATATCATGACTAGAGATATTTCAATTCTCATAAGAAATTTTTAATTTTATTCTTGTATGAAACTTTTTTTTAAATCCTTATAACACTTCGTAGCTTTCATCTACCTTAAGATGATAAATTATGTACATGGAAAAATTATAACTTTTTTTAAAATATTTTTATCTATATTCCAATAATCTTTGAAATAGAAATTTGTGGATGATTCTCCTTATTTATATTCAAAGGATTAGTCAACACAAAATATCTTTCTACGAAATACAGCACATATGGAAGTTATCACAGTTATAAAAAATATCTTATAAAGGACCATCACACTTCTTCTAAAATTGGGTTATGTTTTTTCTTAGCCTCTTTAGTTAAAGTACTTAAGAAGAGCGTCGGAATGAAAGAATACATTTCCTTTTTTAGAATTTTTCTCAATAACTGATTGTTTGTAGATAAGTCGTTGTAAGATAAGTCGTTCATGAAAAAAAGCAAGTTTTTTTTTTTTAACTACCATATTTTATTAAGAAATAATTAAATTTCATTATTTTTTTGCGATACACACCTATTGTGGTAATGTTTACAAACACTATTTACACTTCTAATAAAGTAGTAATCACATTTCGTCGTATGATTTTATTCCGGAGAAAATAGCGATATTTCAATTGTCATAAGAATTTCATATTTTTATGGTATATGAACATATGTTTATAAATTCTCATTGCACTTCGTAGGTTGCTACCTTTAAATATTAAATATTCTGTGGAAAATTAGTGCGTTTTAAAAATATTTTTATATATGTCCTAAAAATCTATGAAATAGAAATTTTTAAAGAATTCTCTATATTTATATTCAAAGGACTAGTCAACACAAAAGATCTTTCTATAAAATACAGCGCATATAGAAGATAAAAAGGTCACATAAGATATCTTATACACAACCATCAAACATCTTCTATATAGGAGTTATGTTTTTCTCAGTAACCCCAATTTTCTCAGTAAGTACTCAAGAAGAGCGTCGGCAGCAAAGACTAATTTTCCTTTTCGCAAATTGTTCTCAACAATTGATTATTTGTATTAATAAAAAAAAGTTGTTGATGGAAAAATGGGGGATTTTAATGTATAACATTTTTCTTAAGAAATAACTTAAGTTTCATTGTTTTTCTACAATAAAAATCGATTTTTCTAATATTTATGAACATCATTACGTATGTAATAATGTGATAATTACTTTTAATCATGTGATTTTTTTTCCCTCAGAAAAATATAATGACTAGCGATATTTCAACTCGCATAAAGATGTTTTACTTTTATTTGTATGAGAGACTTAAAAATATATTTTAACAGTTTGCATGTTGCTAACTTTAGATATTAAATATTCTACGCAAAAAATACTGTGTTTTTCCAATTATTTTTATCTATGTCCTGAAAATCATTGCAATACAGAAGTGTGGAAAATTCTCTATATTTATATTGAAAGGACTAGTCATCTGAAAGCCTCTTTTACCTATATGGAAGATATAGCTGTCAAATGAAATATTTTATAAAGAACCATCATACGTCTCCTAAAAATAAGTTTTTTTTTCTTCTTTTCTAGACCATCTATTTCTAAGTACGTAAGAAGAGTTTTGTAAATAAAGACAAATTTTTCTTTTCTCAACAATTGGTTATTTGTACTGCTTTAAGAAAAGTCGTTGATGAAACAAAATAGATTTTAAAATACCACACATTTGTTAAGGAATACATTAAATTTCATTATTTTTCTATAATGCTTTTCTATAATTTTGCTAATATTTTTCAACATAAATACATTTCTGATAAACTAGTATTCACATTTCATCCTGTGATTTTCTTCCGAGGAAAAGCATAACGAATAGTGCTATTTCAATTCTCATAAGAATTTCTTATTTTTGTTCTTATATATGAAACTTTTTATTATAAATTATTACTACACATCTTAGTTTGTTACCTTAAGATGTTAAATATTCCACAGAAAGAATATTGCTTTTTTTAAAATATTGTTTTCTATATCCTAATAATCTTTGAAAACATCTTATAAAGAACCACCACACTTCTTCTAAACATGAGTTATGTTTTTCTCAGCTATCTTCCTCTAAGTTCTTAAGAAGAGCGTCAGGGCGAAATAATATTTTTCCTTTTTGCAAATTTTCTGAACAAGTGATTATTTCTATTCAGGTAAGAAAAGTCGTTGGTAAAAAAAAAAAGGATTTTAAAATACGACATTTTATATAAAAAACACCTTAAATTTTATTATTTTTCTACTATGCACATGTATTTTTCTAATAGCTATGAACGTTATTACATTTCTAATAAAGTAGTAATTACATTCCATCCCGTGATTTTCTTCCGCAGAAAAATATAATGAATAGGTATATTTCAGTTTTCATAAGAATTACTTAATATTATACTTTTATGAAACTTTTTTTGAAGTTCGTATAACACCGTAGCTTGCTACCTTTATAATTCAGATATACTAAAGTAATAATACTGTGTTTTCTGAATTCTTTTTATCTATATCCTAATAATCTTTGGAATATAAATTTGTAAAAATTCTCTATATTTATATTCAAAGGACTAGTCAACGCAAAACCTCTTTCTATAAAATACAACACATATAGAAGATATAACGGTCACATAACATTACTTATAAAGAACCACCATACTTCTGCTAAATAGATTTATGTTTTTCTCAGTCACCATCCTCTAAGTACTTAAGAAGAGCGTCGGGAACAAAGAATAATTTTCCTTTTTCCCAATTTTTCTGATGATTTGTACTGTTGCAAACAACGTCGTTGATTGTAAAAAAGGGATTTTTAAGTACTATATTTATCATTACGAATATCTTACGTTTCATTATTTTTCCACAATACGCATTTTTTGCTAGTATTTATGAGTATTATTACATTTCGAATAAAATAGTAATTACATTTTATCCTGTGATTTTCTTCCGCCAAAAAATATAATGAATAGTGATATTTCAAGTCTGATAACACTCTCTTAATCTTACTTTTAATATGAATTTTTTATTTATCCGATCAACATATCCTTATTTCAAGACATTTTTTCACTCCCAATGATACTTATTCGTAACTATAACATACGAAGTTAATTGGGTCCGGAGCTCAAAATTCCAATTATTTTATTTATAGAGTTTTTGGAATGAAATTTTTTTCTAAAATATCTTTTAATATAATAAAAATATTGAATGTAAAAAAAATATCTGAAAATTTTTAAATATTTTTTTTTTTAATTATATTGTAAAATTTTAAACATATTTAAATTTTTATATAACTCTGGAAGTACTCGATTTACAAAATTTTTACATTTTTGAGTATGGAAAATGCGCCATTTTAATTTGTTTTCAGGATTTCTCTAAATATTGATTAAGAATTTTATAAAAAATATTTAAGTAAAAAAGTGAAGTTTTTTTATGAGTGAGTTTTGCATTAATTTGCATATTTTCATAATTATCACTCAAAATTAAAAATCCAGAAGACATTTTTTTTTTAAATATAGCATAAAATCTCTGTTAAAAATTCCATACATGTATCTTGAAAGGAACTTTAGATATATTCTTTTAAATTTGACAAAAATTCATTCTGGGATAAATGGAGTTAAAGTTCTAGTCATCGGGCAGCTCATGCATCGCTTCTCAAGACAAAAGGTGTTATATCTCTGGATATAATGAAGATAAAAGCACGCAGTTTGCAGTATTTAACGCTAAAAGCTCTGTATTTTTCTAAGCCAATAAACAAAAGCGCAATTTTTTGGAATATTTTTAGCCCCGGTCCCACTTATTTTTTACAACTGAGAGAAAACCTTTACCAATCTGTATGACTGAGAGAAAGAAAATAGTGTATCTTTATAATAAAACACTCATCCTACAATATATATTAAAACACACATAAATAACGCCTGCATTCAACAGTTAAAGGTATATATAAATATTATACAGACATACAAACAATAAATACAATAAACCCAACTGAAGTGAAAAATTAGCCAGAGCCAGGAATCGAACCCTGGACCACAGTATACAAGACTGCTGCTCTAACCACTGAGCTACTCCGGCCGATGCCTGAGTCTGCAATTTCTCACTAATAAACCATGTTGGGGAAGTCACCAGCCATCTATACGACAGCATTGGATGTCCGGACAACGATGAATAAATTTTACTATTACATCGATCTACGATAATTATAATAAGACACTCATACTACAATATATTTTTTCACTCCAGTTGGGTTTATTGTATTTATTGTTTGTATGTCTGTATAATATTTATATATACCTTTAACTGTTGAATGCAGGCGTTATTTATGTGTGTATGTATGTTTTAATATATATTGTAGTATGAGTGTTTTATTATAATTATCGTAGATCGATGTAATAGTAAAAATCTATTCATCGTTGTCCGGTCATCCAAGGCTGTCGCATAGATGGCTGGTGACTTCTCCAACATGGTTTATTAGTGAGAATTTGCAGACTCAGGCATCGGCCGGAGTAGCTCTGTGGTTAGAGCAGCAGCCTTGTATACTGTGGTCCCGTTTTCGATTCCTGGCTCTGGCTAATTTTTCACTCCAGTTGGGTTTATTTTATTTATTGTTTGTATGTCTGTATAATATTTATATATACCTTTAACTGTTGAATGCAGGCGTTATTTATGGGTGTATGTGTGTTTTACTATATATTGTAGTATGAGTGTTTTATTATAATTATCGTAGATCGCTGTAATAGTAAAATCTATTCATCGTTGTCCGGTCATCCAAGGCTGTCGTATAGATGGCTGGTGACTTCCCCAATATGGTTTATTAGTGAGAAATTGCAGACTCAGGCATCGGCCGGGGTAGCCTAGTGGTTACAGCAGCAGTATTGTATACTGTAGTCCCGGGTTCGATTCCTGGCTCTGGCTAATTTTTGGCTGTAGAAAAAAGGGATGGTAAAGGAAAAAATGGACAAAATGGTAAAAAAGGGGACGGTAAGGAAAATTGCCACATATTTTTAGGAAAATTATGTTAAGACTAAGTGATAGCCACAATGTTCATTGATTTTTAGAAAGATTTGTTAACAATGGATTAAATTAAATTATTTTTTTAGTTACCTCGAAAAGTGCAGGAATAAACCTTGGGGACTGTGAGACTACCAATAAAGCCACGATGCTTGAAATTGATATTTAAATGCTGATTTAAATTCTACAGTAAATTTCCTGCCAAAAAAATATGTTGCTGCATCTGAAATGATTTTCTGTATAATTTTAGAAGAGGGATGGTAAGGAATCTAAAACCAAGGGACAGAGTTAAAAAAAAATATCAACCATAAAAATGTGTGCAGGTTAATATTTTTCTACATATATATATATAAAACAATAGTTCCAGTTTCGGAAATTTTTACTTATAAAGAATTTGCATAGTACCCACAGGACATTCAAATAAGAAATAATGACAATGTAGTATTTTTAGTGCAAAATTTTGATATAACATTGTCTTAAATGGGTGTTAAAGAAGGGACGGTAATGTAAAAAAAAAGGGACAAAATGGGGAAAAAAGGGACGGTAAGGATGGAACAGCAAGGAAACTTACCACCTATTTTAGGCAGATCATGTTAAGACTAAGTGGTAGCGAAAATGTTCATTGATTTTTACAAACAGTTATTTACATTGGATTAAATAAAAAAAAAATAATTAATTTACCCGGAAAATTGCAGGATTAAACCTTGCGGACGGTAGGACTACCAATAAAGTCATGGTGCTTGGAATTAATATTTAAATGCTTATTTATATTCTGCAGTAAATTTCCTGTCAAAGAATTTTAGATATTCTTTCTCTAGCATACTTCTGAATGAGCAAAAACTTAAAAAAAAACCCCGTCGCTGCATCTGAAGTGATTTTCTGTATCATTTTAGAAGAGGGATGGTAAAAAATCTAAAACCCAGGGACAGAGTTCAAGAAATAATATCAACCCTAAAAATGTGTGCAGGTTAATTTTTAGCTACATATTTATATAAAACAATAGCTCCAGTTTCAGAAAAAATTACATCGAATTATTTTTATTGAAACAATTTTATCCAGACTGCTCCAAACTTAAAAACCAGCATCAGGGACACGGAACGGTAGATGTGTTTTCCATGCGTTTGGATTCCCAACATCGTCCAAAACTTATTTATCTCGTTAATATTGTTGTGCAATCATGCATTGGGATGTTCCTAAGGATATGAAATAAAAAAACACAAAAGAGGGTATTAAATAAAAAATTAATATTCAGGGACATGAAAGTTAAAAGATTGTGAGAGCCCCATATATATACACTTGTGGACAAAACATTAGGACCAAGAAGAAATGTACACTTAAATTTGAATCTACATGAGATTGTGGTGCAAGAAGCAAACAATAGTATTAACAGAATTTTACACAGGATTTAATAAAAAAAATTCGTTGAAATGATGTAATACAGGGTAACACCAGATGTTCTTTTTCTGAAACGTGAATATTGTCCGAAAACATGACTGTACAAAGAAAGAAAAATACTCACAATTAACAATTTTCAGATCCATATCAATAAGGGATGTGGCCACCGTATAACGCGAGACAACTTTCAACACTACATGACATACTCAGAACAACATGATTCAGTAGCTGTTGAGGCCAGTTGCACCATTCATGCTTCACTGCACGGATGAGTGTTTCCTTGTTTCTGGGAGAAATTTGTCGAGCATCAATAAGTCTCCCCAAGGAATCCCATAGATTTTCAACATGAATCAGGTAAGGGAACGTTCTGGCTAGTCTATGCGTTGGATATATTCGGCCTCAAAATAATCTTGTACAGACTATGTGCAATGACAAGGTGCGTTATCATCCATAAAACGAAATGTTTTGCCGATATCATCTCGAAAAAGTCGAACATATGGCAGCAGGAAGCCTTCAATGTATAATCTACCTGTCATGGACCTTTGGTCAAGCATATACAGACCCCTACGGGCATTAAACATGCTGCCTGCCCACACCATGATATTAAGAAGTCGTATACCCATCTCTTTCTAGAATATATTCGTGACAGTGAGCACTACCAACCTCGCACCTTATCAGTTTATGTCTACAATCAGACGATAGACTGAATCTACTCCCATCTGAGATGATCGCGATAGACCAGTCGTCACCAGTCCAATTGCGATGCATACGGCAACACTGTAAACTTGTGCTACGTTGGCGTCTCCAGAGTGGGACACACACAACAAGTCTTCGGGCGTATAGTCCACCTTCTTTCTAACTTCTTGGAACAGTATTCAATGATATTTTAGTTCCTGTGGCAACACAAAGTTGATTTCCTAATTGACCAGTTGTGAAGCGTCTGTCCCTATTTGTCGAAATAACAATATAGCGATATTTTCGGGGCGTCGTACTGCTAGGACGACCTCCTCCCGTGCGCCTAGTACATATTCCACTCTTTTGGAATGCTGCCCATAGCCTAGAAACAATACTATGCGCGATGTTAAATTCACGGGTAACATCTCTCATTGTGCGTATCTCTTCCAACTTTCCGATTATTCTACTACGAGTAATATAATCTAAATGATGCCTCGAAGAAACGTTCAAAAGTTCAATGTCCAAGCTTTACTCTTTTTCCTTCAATTTTTACATCTAATGACAACTCCGAGCACCCGCCGGTTGCCTAAAATCTCTTACCTCTGCTGCCACGTGATCGACCATACAATTTGAAGTACATAATTTGCATAATTTTCACAAAACAGTGTACTTCTCGCATTCATGCAAATTTACACGTGCTGCTGCGGATCTATATCTAGCTGTTATCGTTGAAAATAACAGTGGTCCTTAAGCTTTGTCTACTAGTCTATATAAGTCTATATAATTGACGAGCTTAAATCTTTTATGTTTTGAAGTTATGCGAATTTTATACTATCTATCTATCTATCCATCTATCTATCTATATCTATATCTATATATTTATATATTTATATATATAATAATGATGAAATCACAAATATATGAACAAATGGTAAAATTCTATTAGATGAACAAAATATGAACATAGAAAACCAGTGAGTAAAATAGTGCTGCCATCTATTGTATATTTATCAGTGATTTCAAATCACTAACGGTCCTTTCTGTGATTTCCAAAAGAAGTGCATTAGATGATGTGAAACACTTAAATTTCACGCATAGAGTAGTAATAATTACGTTATGTTTTACTAGTATTTGTTTGTAAAATAAAATTATTGGGAAAGATTGTACAAGATTAAGTATGATATTTTGTAGATTAAATGTTTAAATTAAATTTTAGATATTGGTTTTTTGAAAATGATTCGTTAGTTTGACATAGAAACTGTATTATTGTCTACATAATATACACATACAAGCATATTTACAGTACACACTGTCATTTAAAAGATAAAATTCTCCGGTGGACTGCGCGCATGCGTTCTGATTATATGTAAATCTAATTTCCTAAAAAGTTTTAATATTTATGCATATTTAAATTATTTATAGCATTTTATTGAAATGCATGCAAAAAAGATTAGTTTTACTATGATTTTCTTTTAAAAAAATAGAATCAATCGTTATTAGTATTCGGCTACGGCATAGAAATTTATTAAATGAATGTAATTCCAATAAAAGTTCTGAAGGACAGCAGATCATTCAATTATTTGAAGAATACTGAGTAAGAAATACAATGATGATTGTTTTATGATTTATGATACCTCAGGCTTGAAATGAATAACAGCATATATTGTATTGCACTTTAAAGGGTGTTAGGAGTTATTATTATATATTACGATATTTAATTTTGTCTAAAACCAACGATTTTTGAAAAGTTACGAAATGCATTAGGGATTCACAGAAGGTAAACAAGAAAAACTTGTCAATAAAAATTCAATATGGGCTCTACAGCTATCTCTAACAACCAATCTATGCCGACAAATCCTGATTATTAATTGTTTAAATTGTTCTAATATTTTTTGAAATTTTGAAATTTGTCTATGGCAGTATAGGAACTAAATTACTTGCGCATTCTAAAATTATTACAGTGCAAATTGATTGAGTACGTGAGAGCCGAATTGTTATATAATCTGTCTTTTATCATTCAATGGTTGCAGTTCCGTTAATAAATTCAATTTAACTTGAAATTGGTAAGCTTTGCAGAGAGGAACAAAAAATGTGTAATTTCATATGATTAAGTCGCATTAATTTTTTATTTTAAGGTTAGACTGATTTATAGAATTTAATCATACCTGCTGAATAAGTTGTTCCATTACCGTTCCCGAACATTTTTTAACTGCAGAAAGAATAAATCTTTTTAAGAGCGTATAAACACATTTTTATTAAGGATATACATAGGCTTAACTAATGAGCACGTGGTCATATAAGATGAACTTTGGATGAATGATATTAGGTTACTATTTGCTAAGTAAACAAATTTAGTCTAACACCCAATAAAAGAGCCATACCTTTACAACACCATTACAATGTAGTTTTGAAAGTATATTTTACTTTTGGAGCTGTAGCAACCGCAGCAACTTAGGAACTGAATATAATCTTAATTTTGATAAGTGTTGCGTTACAAGATACAGAATTTGTCAATTTCACATAATAGAATTAATGAAAATTTTGAAAAATATCTGAATATGGCAGAATAAATTAAAGTGCTTGAATGTTAGAAAAAAGTATCCAGGTATGAAGTATTTTTAAAGCGATGACTGTATACTTTAGGATGATTATGCACGCTGATTGTGAAGCATATTATAAGGATGCTGATTTTTTCTAAATCATTTATTTAAATGCAATGCCTATACTCTTTTAATCCAATTTAAATTAATCGGTATTAAATTGGAAATTCATATGATTACGTTTAATGAAAAAATAAAGTTGATTAATACTATACATTTATGACCGTGCAAAAAAATTACTTTGATATCTTTTGAAAGACTTGTGAGAAGCAAACTCACACAAAGTGCATTACTAAATGAGATCAAAAGTTTTCGAATTAAACATTAGTACTAAATACTCATAAAAACAGTTTTGATATTTAGTCATTAATCAAAATTTTTAGATATTTTTTTATTTGTATATTTTGAAACCACCAGCTTCCAAGATTGTTTGACAAATATTTTTTTCGGTTTCTATATGGCAACATTTAAAATATTTTAATTATATTCTATACACTTTATTTAATTCTTTACATATTTTAATTTACATGCTATTTATTAACATTATCATTAAACTAATGTTTTAAATTAATAATATTTCAATTAAAATTAAAATAATTTAAAATTAGATAAATTAAAATAATATATTCATAAAAAAATAATTTGCAAAGCTTATCATATTTTCTTTGAAACATTAAGGATATTTTCAAATAATTAATTGCTGCTGTTGTAAAAGTTAATGTTTCCTACTCAATAATTTAATTCATAAGGATACCTTTTATTAACAATAAACTTTCTGACGCATTTTATAAGTGGGCTTTGCCTCTTAAGAAAATTAATAACCTAAGCAAATTAACCTGCAAAAAGTAAAATTTGCTTATGCGTAGAAAATAATTCGATTTTACTTCTTTTTACAAGCTCGTAAGGAGAGTGAACCTTCTTTTTATATCAGAATGTTAATAAACTTTCGTTGTTTACTATAATACACAGTAAGCGTGGTAGCTTTTTAAACATGTCACATTCTTTTATCTGGGATGATTTCTTTCCCATGGAATGCTTACGGTAATTTTATGTTCATGGTAAAAAAAGATAAAGTCACTTTGAATAAAATATTGAATGTACAAAAAAAAAAAAAAAGTTTTTAATTTTGATTGACCGAAAATTAAATCGTATTCCATATCTAGAATAATTAAAAATGACAAGGTAAAAATGCTTGATTAATAACTGCATTAAATTGTAATAGTTATCAAACAAATCTGAGTTATTGTTAATAAATTTTAAACATGATGTTATTGCCTGTAACAAATAATTATTATTTAATAAATCTATATTTTATTATTGCTTTAAGAATTTTAGCTACTGAAAATATAAGAAATAAATCATGATTTTTTTCGAAAAATGAACCTATGAGAATTTTTCGTTTTGTTTAATTAAGTCCTTTTAATACTCAAATTGGATACAAATTAAAATTACTTAGCAATGTCTACGAAATCAAATTTTTCTGTTTTAAAATATATATATGTATAAAGGTAATGTTTGATTTCATGAAAAAGTTTATTCCAATATATTTATAAATTATCTGTTAAGTGCTTATGGAAATTAAATGCAGTTTTAAAATTTGAATTCAACTTGATTTTGAATGGTTCCATAAAATCAATTACTAATGACTAAAACTCTGATATAATGAGTGTAATATATATATATATATATATATATATATATATATATATATTACAATTTATTTTATAAATATTAAAGTACCTTTCGTCCGACTTTGAAATTCATTAGTTTATTTTAAGCTATTTGTTATTGTTTATATGTTTTATTTGTTAAGCTTTGTATGCTGACTGTACAAAAATTTTATTATCAATTAAAATATTAAACTTAATTAAATTTTCTGATGTTGAAATTTAAATGCGTTGTTTTCAATGGATGTTGTTACTTTTATTTATTGTTTAGAAATTTATTTTCTTAAGATATACTGGATTCAAATTATTTGAATCACACGCAAATTTCGTGTGCGCAGTGTCCTGTACAGTTATCATGTATCATCAGAACAACTCCCACGTGTTGAATTAAGTACAATGCATGGAGATGTCAAAATAGAATATTCGAGTTTCTGAAATAAAATTATATTTTTATTTAATTAGAATTTATTTCATTTAAGTATAATTTAATGTTTAGTAATTCTATATTATTGCAACAGTATGGACTCCATATTCATTTATATTCTTTCTCTAGACCTTTGATTAATCACAAAAACCTCTTTTGTAAAATTCCAGGTTTCCGATGATTTCGAAAGTAAAATGTCAGGTCATCAACTGCTTTTTAACCCTTTCCGGCGTGATGGGACAAATTCTGTCGCACTTAATTTTAATCCCCACTTTTCACGTTGGAACCATAATTTTGAAATAAATTTTTGCCTCTTACAATGTACATGAAGAAAATTCTTCTAATATTTACAACGAAATTTATTCGTAAATCTTGGTATCAAACAATCATTTCGTCATTTTAGCACTGGAAGTACTTTATGCAGGAAAAGGTTAAACTATTAAAAGTGTTGAGAGTTTTTGGTGCTCTAGTAGCTTCAAACATAAGTTGGTGAAATTTTGTTTCAATATTTGAACCAGTAGTTCAAATAAGTTTCCATCGTCTTATTGTCGGTCTTGCGTTTCGATCTTCTCTTGAATCATAGCTCAAAATCTTGGAACAAGATTTCTTCTTTTTATGTCTGCAGTTACTGTAGCACGAAACGCTTATTAACCCCACCACTAAATTTTTAAAAAGTGTAGTAATGTATCAGAACTACTAGCACTTTCCTTCACGGAAATTTATTTTTCAATAAAGATTTTAAAAAATCAGAGTTTTACTTGTTACCATAAAACACAGATCCAAGAACTGATCTCTTTGGATAGACATATAATATGGCAGACATATGACGGTTTTTAATCAACCTCAATAAAAAACGTATGTTGCTTAAATAGTGTGCAGCAAATTTATAACAGCACAGAAACTATAATATGCTTTTTATGCATATGCATTTAGCGGCAAGCATGCAATAAGTTTGTTAAATGGTATAAAGTTGTAAATAAAGAAAAAGATATGAAACTTTCTAAAAAACTTCAGAAAATATCGAAGGTTTTTGTTGTTGTTGTTGTTGTTGTTTATAGCGTTCATGCAGAATTTTGAATCCAATTTAACGTCACTTTCAGGCAGTTAGTCAAAGTTCAGTAGAAACAATGTAATATGATAAGTATTTGACGCATTATACGCACTTGTATTAAACAATGTGCGCGTGAACGATTACTTTTAGCATCGTTTAGTAGTCACGTTATAAGTGAACTCGTATAACAAGACTACTCGTACACCGTAAACATTCAGAAAAATAATAACCAATATTGTAAGCTACATTTTAGCTACTTATTACACATAGCTGGATGATAAAGTAATTTTCACATATTGACATTTCATATTCCAGCAAAGACAAAATGTCCGCTCGTAGCATTTGAACATATTCATATATTTCAATGTGGCTTTTTATGTTGTATGCTTTTCTTCTTGTTATATGCTTTTCATGTTGTATGATTATTTGCAAGCGAACTTAAATACTATGAAAAATAACAGTAAAAAGAAAAAAAAAATATTAAAAAAACGAATATCGTGAAATTTCAGAAAAATATCCGAAATATATAGTAAGCTGGATTCCAGCCGCTATCTAAAAGAAGCTAAATGTTAATCGAGTTTTCGCAATATGTATTTTTTTATTAAATCACTTCCAAACAGCATGTATTTAACTTTTGTTCACTTGTAAATTTTTAACAGATGCTTATATTCCAATCCTGCTTTTTATTTTGGAATTGGCTCGTCCTAGTGATTGACCCTTTAGTGCGCAGCTTTGCATATATGCAAAGAACACTGTTTTTAATTATTTAATTGGTGTTTTTTATTTGCATATACCTAATCCACACCAGAAAATTGATATAGCAATATTTGCTTTAATTAAAAAACAGACACTCCGTATTTAAATAAAGCGAAATTAACCATTGAAACTTTCTGGTGTAAAGTCAGATTCTCTGACTACGTAATTTCTAGAACGTATTCTATTATGGAAATTAAAGGCTTAAAGCTTAAGTTTTATAAAATAAATAATTATATAAAATAAGGAGACATACTAATTTCCATAATTTTAGCGTAAAACAGCCACACGACAGTAGTTTTTACTTGTATTTCAGATGTGCAACAGAAGAAAAGATTGACGTATTATATGAAAAATGTTTCTGATTTTTTTCATTATTTTTCCTGTGTTATAAGCCTTTCAGAGTAACATATATATTTTTTTCGAAATAAAATTAAAAATCGCGCATTTAAGCGTTAATTGAAGGATAACTAAAACATCAATAAAATTGACAAACAAATGTGAAAATTCGATTATTATATAGCTACTTTTAAAATTAACTAATATTAAGAGACCACTATATCATCAATATACTTCTGCATTATCACTATATGTAACTGGGATTATAATAATTGACCTAATTTGGGGACTACTATATGTCCAAGATTTTGAAATATTGCTAGTGTAATCAAAAGATACAGAAGCATGAGCAAAATTTAAAAATAAATAACAGTATTCTCAATGTTCTAAATGAAAAATCAGTGCACTTCCACTTGTGGCCATTTCTTTCCTCAGGAAAACCATTCGGTAGTCCAAACTGCACGTCGAATACCTTCAGATCTTTTGAGTACATTTCCGGTTTAAATGAATGTTTTGGTACACATGTTAGTGCTTTTAGCATTGGGTGGATATATTTTGTACCATGTTATGAATATTATTTGCACTGCAATTGCGGTTTTCTTTTCAGCATATCACAGAACAATTTGTGCTTCCTCTTGCGGTGTCACCATGTTTCCTTTTTACTGCTCGCAACAAAAGTAGGTGCACAATAGGGTGGTCAACCGAAAATAATGTCACCAAACTTTAAACTTTCGGCTGCCATATTTTTAAAATAGCGCCATTCTACGACATAATTATTTTTAATGGAAGTTATCATTTAGGGACATTTGCTTCGGACACTATGTATA
Source organism: Maratus speciosus (assembly GCA_963932465.1). Lineage (NCBI taxonomy): Eukaryota > Metazoa > Arthropoda > Arachnida > Araneae > Salticidae > Maratus > Maratus speciosus. The sequence continues at coordinate 370,962,232 of OZ010788.1, read as the reverse complement.
TTATAATTACTGTTTATTGATTTTACTGCTTTTTAGCAAGTTTCCTGAAAGTGGCGTCACATTTTGTTTAAAACTATGCATGTTATAAACAAATTATGTGCGGAAGTTTTGAAAATTAATATTAAAAAATAAATAAAGAATACACATGTTTTACAGATCCCAGATTTCATGTGCTACAACAAGATATAACTTCGACTTTTTTCAGTACTGTTTTTCGACTACAATTTTTTTTAAATTAATTTTATGTCAGCTCCTTAATTTCTCACGTGAAAAAAATTCACTGAAAATATGAATTCAAACACATTCTTTATATGACTGGAGTTCATCACGTATTTCTCCAGATATTCTAGAATACTTGATTTCTCTATTATTTATCCAGCAAAACGTGTGAAATCGAAAGTGTCCAGATGCATTTGAAAGAATTGTTTATAAAATTCTCTATTTTGTTTAAATGGTGAGTCATTTAAGTTATCATGTACTTTAACTTATAAAATTTGAATTCTACATTTTGGAAATTTACGGATAAACACCTTACGCTTTTTCTTTGATAACTGTATGAAGAATTAAGAACACGTGTATAAACTATGCCCCCTTCGGCGTTGTCGGGGCTGCGTGTAATTAATAAAAAAACACATTTGGTGGCAGTTATAATATGTAGATGACTTCTTTAGACTAAATTTACCACTTACGATTATAATTAATTTCATACGAAATAAAACCCTGTTTTAATTTATTTTTGCATTAATAAGTTCTTTCGTACATTTTTTGAGGGGTGGGGTAGTATTACACAGTCGTGAACTATAAAATTATTTTCGCATTACTTATGTAGATAGAAGATATTATATTTATTGCGACTCATACTTAGTCTTTTTAACGAGAAAATTATTGTATAATATTTACATAATTTATTTGTTTCGATAATAATGTTAATGGTGATATGATAAATATTGGTATAATTTCTTTTCATTGCCATTTTAAAATAAACAATTAAATTTTAAAAATCAAAAAACCCGACTGCGTAAAAAGCGAACTAATTAATTATTTCTCATCAATGTGAAACTATTTTTTTTTCAATTCCTACTATTAGCTCACACTCTCACTATATATATCTCGTTCAAATTTTCAATCGTTAATAAAATACTTATTCATTTTGAAAGACCTATCCAATGATATGCCACCCAATAGGGTGCGTAATTTATTTTTTTCGCCTCTACCGCCATTTTGTATTTTATGGCCGCCATTTTGAATTTATAAAAACAAAACTTAGCCTATAACCATCGGGCCGTTAAGACGAATCGATAGTGACCTCATCCATCCAGACGTTGGGATGTTTCCAGGGTGTAAAGAAATCCACATACACAGATACGCGTGAGACACAGAACCCTTCTTTTCAGTCGAGTAAAAATTATCCCAAATTTAGACATACCCTATTTGAGGAATCAGCAAAATGTAACAATGTTATAATATTGAAATATTTACTTATATAGAACTTCTAAATTTAGTTGTTTTAGGTCATCAAAATTTTGAAGTTAGGAAGAGGATATGATACAAAATGCAACTTGTAACATTATCACATCTTTAAGTAAATTGCAGCGATATCATTGCAAGTTATTTATGGCACTTGTTTATGATGTCGTTACGAAAAATCGCATTTACTGCGTAGATAATGTTAAAAGACAGTAGCGGTGCTTTATGTAAAATTATTTTAAGTTAAATTTAAAAATAAAAGAAAACATTTCAATAAGTACTAAATAGTATTTGATTTGCTTAAAGTAAAAAAGTCGCGAATTTAAGCTCCTAAAAGGGGTACATTTACAATTACTTTTTAATGAGTATTGCACCCTATATTTAAAAATCTAATATTTATTGCAATACACCAAACAATAGACACTGTTTAAAAAATTAATCCTTACATAATGTAATATAATTTGCTTTAAAGTTTTATCTTTTAAATATAGATTGTATTGTGTACAAAATATAAACATTTTAAAAAAATCTATTAAAAATATTTTCAAGATATTCAGTCCCATATTATATTTTATTTGTATTAGAATTTTTTGTTTGTAAAAGAATTTCCATAAAATATAATATTTTATTTCATTACTTCTGTAGAAAATAAAAAGGGACTTACGTAACAAATTTAAGAAAAGTCAACACTTTGTTTAAATCAAAAGCAGGCCAATTTATAAAACGCTCGAATCTTAAGTACAATTTAAAGTATAAATATTTATTTTCTTTTTTATTCACGGTACATTTTCATACAAAAAATATATAATTGTACTTAAGAGATTTGTATGATTTAGATGCGAAGAGCATCATTAAAGTTTACATAAATTGTTTTCGCTAGGGGCAATTTGAGTTAAAAGGTAATTGAAATATTATTATACTAATAAATATTTTTACTGTAAGAAAATATTACAAGACTATGTGAAATCCCGTAACGTTTGATAAGTGAAAATATATCAGTGAGGTTATAGTAATTTAAACAAAATTTCCTTTCCAATTATTATTACTAAACTGCTTTTGAAGAATATTTTTACATATAATTTGTTTAAAAATGAACATGCATATTTTAGCAGATACTTATCGAAAATTATAAATTATGCTACTTTGAAATTATTCACAAGTTTCAGAAATAATAAATGTTTTAACACTTACACGTATATCTAAACATTTTCAATATGTAAGCTCGGAGCCACTCCGAGCATTACAGTGTTTTTATAATTTATTCAAAACTCCAGCAAGAAAAATATTTTATGGGACTTTTTTTTTTTTTTTTTTTGCATTTGCATTTGCGATACGTTATGAAACCAGTTTATGTGAGATTACTATGAAGTGACCACTAAAAGTTGCAAAAAAGGAATAGTACTACACTTAGGCTAATGTCAGACGAAAGTCTTTTTGCACGCTTTTTTTCCTTACGTATTATGTCTACACAATGCCGCTAGCATTGTGTAGGGATAATACATAAGGAAAAAATAGTTCAAAAAGACGTTCGCCTGGCATTAGCCTTTAGTGTCAGAGAAATTGATCGCTTGACAACCTCAGTCATTTAACCAATAGAGTGGCCAAAGTAAATGTGGACAGTTACACAAGGACACACACCTGAAATACATCAGAAAAATAATTAAAAAACATTGGTACAAAAATACATTTTATAGACAACAAAGTTGCCCAACTGCAAATGATCTATGCAAAATACAGACGCAGTTGGTAAGTTATAATTGAAAAATATTTCGTAGTATTTTTAGGACTATAAAAATTTGTTTTTAACTGTGAAAGTGAAGAAATAAATTTAAGTCCTATTTGAAGTATTCTTATGTGTCACGTGACGCACGTGCAATCATTACATGTATACTCCTTATTTATAATATAACCCAAGCTGATCCTGTCCTTTTCAGTATATTCCCAAATTTCCATTTTTTTTTTTTTTTTTAATAAAGTTTAGCCCGCAACTGGAGACATGAATTTCCTTACGAGATCAGAGACATAGAGGCAAAAATACTCCAATGTTATTTTTCTTTTTTGTCTTTTGTAAACAGCATTGGAATTTATTTTGGAAACTCAATATATTCTGGAAACCATGTAATGATAAAAGAAATACTTGACGGTACTGAGGAGATGATTTTATTCAAGGAGAAAACCACGTGATAATCAGAGCCAAAGAACAACGCAGAGGCATTTTTTACCCCATCTTCAGTTACGGGTTCATAAAAAATCTTATTTATCGATCGAAGTTTTTATAAATCGTTTTTCAAAGATCTTTTCTTTTTAGATTGTACGTCAAATGTCTTTAATAGCCCAGTGTGACCAACATTGCCCATTTAGATAAATGCTGTTCTAAACTAAAGAAAATCAACAGAAAATTCGCATTTTAACTGAAACAAAGGTGAACACCGAAGTAGGCTAAAAACTTCTGTTAACTGCATATCGCATTTCAAAACTGGTGTTATTTCAGTGTTGAAAAAAATCCCAACACATGTAGCATTTACCGGACTTTTTAATGAAAATTGCTAAACTTCCCACTTTCTTCACAAGAAAACTTGATCATTTTCGAACATACTTTACGTTGATACATTTACTTGCACAATATGTATATTACAGAAACATTTTACGGGATTCTTAGCTAACTGGTTCTTAAATAGTAACTAAACGGGATATATAAACGGGTATTTTTTTTTATAAAAACATTTAAAATGAACCGAATTCTAAGACATTAGCTGCAATACCCGGCGTTGCCCGGGTCAGAATATATTGCACGATTTATGACATGAGTACCAGTCTTCTTAAGCGATGCGTTTTAGCAATTTCAGAAGTGTCAGTTCATTGCTTCGGCGTTTAATAAAGATATCACGATGGCTATATTTGTTATCCACAATTATCACTGCAACTTCACTAACTTAAGGTGCATTAAATCTTCGTTCAAGCTCACCGGCTGGTCTTTTGTCGGCCAGAACGACGATTTTATAATTGTCTGCAACCATTCGTTCTGGTCTTGAACACATTGATCACTTGAATATGGTTGTGGAATAGACGTTGTAACCCATGAATAATTTCTCGTTGTAGCCCCAGAATGTGAGTGCAACGATAATCTATTTCGAGTTTTTCTCACTAACAAAATATATTTGTAGGAATTTCGGTGTTTAATGTGGTATGGGTATTACCCAGGTCAAAATTCTTGCTAGTACTAGCATCAGAAATATCCTAGTTTTTGCTATGTATTGCTTTGTCTGCTAGATTTTCATGCTAGTATATGCTTTACAATGCTAGCCAGTATCATCGCATGCTATATAGCTAGCTTACGCAGTAATAGCATGACAAGCTATATACAAGCATTTTATGCTTGTTTACTGTTTTAATTTTTTCCAAAGCATGGTGTGGTAGGTACCTTACCGTGCTATTATATGCTTTTTTATGCTTGCCAGCATAATATGCTATGCAGCCAGCTTAGGGAAAAATAGCATGACAAGCTATATACAAGCATGTTATGCTTGTTTGTTGTTTAAGCTGCTTCAAAAGCATGGTGTGGTAGGTACCTTGCCGTGCTATTATATGCTTTTTTATGCTTGCCAACATAATATGCTATGCAGTCATCTTAGATAGAAATAGCATGACAAGCTACCTACAACCATTTTATGCTTGTTTGCTGTTTAAGCTTTTTTCAAAACATGGAGAGGTAGGTACCTTAATGTGCTTTTATATGCTTTATTATGCTTGGCAGCATAATATGCTATGCAGCCAGCTTATTAAGAAATAGCATGACAAGCTATGTACAAGCAATTTATGTGCTTATTTGCTTTTTAAGCTTCTGTCAAAGCACGGAGAGGTAGGTACCTTAACGTGCTATTATATGCTTTTTTATGCTTGCCCGCATAATATGCTATGTAGTCAGCTCAGGAAGAAATAGCATGACAAGCTATGTACAAGCATTTTATGTGCTTATTTGCTTTTTAAGCTTCTGTCAAAGCATCGAGAGGTAGGTACTTTTACATGCTATTATATGCTTTTTTATGCTTGCCAGCATAATATGCTATGCAACCTGCTTTTATAGAAAACAGCATGACGTACTATGTGCCAGTAAGATATGCTAATTTGCTACACAAGTCTCTTCTCAGTAATGATGAGGTAGGTACTTAACTGAAGAATTGTGTGCTTGTTATTGCTTGGAAGCATCAAATGTTTATTATTATTTTTTAATTTATTTATTTATTTTTGTTTTGTTTTAGTTACTCGAAAGTATAAATTTGACTATGTTTTTTGAAAATAGAAGAAAAGGAAACTTTAATTATCAATTAAATTAATTTTTCAAATTCAGGGAGAGACAATAGCTCTCTTTCACCTCCGCCCCCACCCCCCTCCAAACAGAAAATTCTTAGTTTCTCTTTTATCATAATCTAAGAGAAAAGATTAAATTTCAATTTGTTTTTCAAAATCGGAGAAAAAAATTAGTTACATTTCAAATTCGAGGGAGGCTTAATGGATCACCTAAGCCCTCTTCCCTTAAGGTAATATTCAGGAGTTTGTGTTATGAAGGTTTCACTTTACATTGAAATTTTTCAAGATGTAAAATATAGCTTCTATTTTTTAAATTAATTTCTATGGGGGGTGGGTTAAATTCGATGAGGCATTTAACTTCTATGAGAGTCTTCTAGAGGAGCCCTCCCCTTCCCCCCCCCGCCGCCTATAAAATAATTTTTTCTTCTGTTTCTTAGAATTTAAATATTCTAACTTACTCGAAAAAAATTCAGTATATCCTTTTAAAATGTAGAAAAAAAAATTTTGTTCATTAAAATCTAAAACCTGGCCCTCTCCTGAATTCAATACTGTCTTAAATCACCCATTTGAGATTAGGTTTAACACATAAATATCAAAAGAAACAGAACTAAAAATTAATTACCAAAGCGGATATAGAAGAGTAACCCCCCCCCCGCCCCCCCCCAAACAGAAAATTTTAAACTGATCTTCCTCTTAATGTTAAATTATTTTAGGTTACCTGTAAATTATAAATTTTCTATATATTTAAAAATGAGAGAAAAATAAAATTTTGTTCATTAAATTTCAAAGGCTGGGAAGGGGGGGGGGGTGAGGGCTGCGTCACCGCCACCTGAATTAAATACTGTCCCTTGAACACGTTTGAGATAATTTTTTAACACATAAACTTAAAAAAATTAACAAATAATTTCCATGGTATACTTAAAGGGAGAAAGCCTCACCCCCTTCCCCGGATTGGAAGAAAATTCCTCGCTGCACTTTCTCTTAGTATTTAATTCTGTTAAGTTTCTCGAAAAGATTAAATTTGCTATGTTTATTAAAATGAGAGAAAAATATTATTTTGTTAAATTTCAAAATCCTGGGGCGATAAATTTCCTTTTTCGAACCACTACAACGTATATTCAGTACTGCCTTCGTCCACCCGTTTTATATAAAATCTAAACATATAAAACTAGAAAAAAAAAAAAAAAAAAACTGAAAATTAATTTCTATAAATGATTTATTGGGAACCCCCCCCCCCCCCGGTTAAGATAAAATTTTAACACATAAATATTTAAAAAACTGAAAATTAATTTCCGTGAAGGATTTTTGGGAAAAAGCGCCTCCCCTCCACTCCCTCATCATAAAATTTTTAGCTGTTCATTCTCTTAGTTTTTAATTTTTTCAATTGTACAAAAAAAAAAAAAAAAAAAAAAAAAAAAAACAGTGCTTTTTAAAAAGAGAATTTAGTCAATTAAATTTCAAAATTCAAGGAACACTGTTTCATTTAAGAAAAAGTTCATAACAATCGAGTTGAAAATTTGTACAATTGACCCCCCCCCCCCTTCCAATAAGGACTAATTTTTAAAATCTTAACCCCATCCTAAATTGATAAATTTTATCTTGAATACACTTCAAAATCTTTTATTTTTCTGCAACAAATAATTATGAACATATTCAAACCATTCATTAAGCAAAGAAAATTCCACTAATGAATTATAATAATCAAGCGATATTCTAATTATCCATTAAACATAGAAAAACCATTAATAATATATTAACCTTATTAATTGAAACTTGGAGGGTAACAGCATCGATAAATTTTATGTTTTATGAATAATCTTATAATAATCGATAACCCTCTATCTTATAAAAATATCAACACACAGCAGAATCATATCTTTACCCATTACCCGCATTTGAAATCGTGTACAAACACGACCCCAGTGGTGAAGTAAGTAAAGCATCTGGCTTCCAAACCGGATATAATGAGTTCTGTCCTTCTCAGAGGAAAAGAAAAGCCGACCTAAGTTCCCCTTCTAAAAGCTGTAGGTACTTCAGAAATTCTCCAAAGATGGCGCCACCAGCGTCATTGTTTTTCTAAGCGGGAGAACAGCAAAAAATAAAAACAAGTGATGCTAGAAAAATAATGCTGGAATAGCAAAAATTAAAAGCAAGTGATGCTAGAAATGTAATGCCAGCATACCAAAAATTAAAAGCACGTGATGCTAGAAAATTAAAAGCAACTGATGGTAGAAATGTAATGATAGACTAGCAACAAAAAAAAGTTTCTGTTGCTGCTGAATTACTGCTAGAAAGCAGAAATTACAAGCAAGTGGTGGTCTTGATTGTTGCTAGGCCAGCAACACATTCAAGCAACACAAGCTGGAATATGTATGCTGGCCAAGCAGTAAAGTGTTCCAATACACACCATGACTTGTTGGGAATTATGGTGGAACCAGCAAATGTGTTATGGTAGTTTATGCTAGTTAACTTTGCTGGGATACAGTATTTAATGCTTGTCTAGCAAACAAATACCAGCATGAATTTCGACCTGGGTAGCGAGCCTACTCGATGATAAATTTGCCCTTGAACTTTAAAAACTGGGCAGAAATTGTCTATGTTCCATATTGATGTAACCCCGGACAAACTCATTTGGAAGCAAGAATCGTATCGACGTACATTTTGTATTTCGTAATATTCCTTTAAAAACTTAATTTAGAAAGTTTTAAAAGTTTTTTTTTTTTTTTTTTTTTTTTTTTTTTTTTTTTTTTTTTTAACGCTTGTTGTTCCTGTCAAACCGGAAATGCTAGTGGCACCCGCTTAAAATGTAGCCTGTGTAGTATCAGAAACTGCCACTATTGATTCGCAACCATTACTTTCGGAATAGGTTCATTATTTTTGGAGATTGCATAGAAATCGTAATTTAGGACAATTTAGGACATTGCAATTTAGAATTTTTTTTCTCCTGCAACCTCCAGGGGACAGTAACACCGGCATAAATACAGCCTATGTTAGAGTAAGATCTGTCACTATCAATTTCCAAAGTTTCCTACCATTACTTTTGAAATCGATTTGATACTTCCGGAGACTGCGCAGAAATCGCAATTTACAACGTTTTTAGAACACTTTTTACCCATTTTTACCCTTTTTAAAATTCGAGTTTTTCGAAGAATGTACTTAAAGATCATTTATATCTTATAAATAACTAATATTCCTAATTTAAGTTGCTAACCCCTGTGGCATCACAAAAAATGCAATTTAGAAGGTTTTTTGCTTTTGCAATCCCCAACTGGTAGTGACACCGACATAAAATAGAGCCTATGTTGGAGCAAGAGCTGCCACCATCAATTTCCAACCATTACTTTTGAAATTGGCTTGGTACTTCCTTAGAATTTCAATTTAGAACGTTTTTAGAATGCTTTTCTATCGTTTTCACTCCTTTGAAATAATTAAGAAATGTTTTTATTGATCATTTATATCTTATAAGTAACTATCATGCCAAATGTCATGTTTCTAGACCCTTCAGTAACACAAAAATCACATTTTTATAACTTTTTTGCTCCTGCACAACCTTTGGAGTAGTGTTACCGACATAAAATATGACTTATTTTGGAGCAAGGTCTGCTACCATCATTTTGTCACCATTATTTTTTAAATCGGTTCGGCACTTCCTGAGATTGTGTAAAATCACAATTTAGAACGTTTTTAGAATACTTTTTGCGCATTTTCACTTCTTTTAAATTTCGATTTTTTTATGAAATGTTCTTAGAGGTCATTTATATGTTATAAGTAACTACCATGCCAAATTCCATGTTTATAGGCTCTTCAGTAACACAAAAATTGCATTTTTAGAACGTTTTTTGATCCTGCATTTCCTTTGTGGTAGTGCCATCAACATAAAATATAGCTTATTTTGAAGCAAGGTCTAATACTATCATTTTGACACCATTATTTTTTAAATCGAACTTCAGAACTTCCTGAGATTGTGCAAAAATCACAATTTAGAACGTTTCGGAATTTTTTTTTGTGTGGCCCTGTAAATGAATAATAAATATTCTTTGCACCGCATATGTAACAGAATGTATATTTAAATGTATTTGATAAAATCGTTTCAATTTCACTATGTGCGAAAGGCTGTAACATCATTAAAAACCATCTCAAACGATTTTCCCCCATAGGCCGTAAAGTAATAGAATTCTTTTGAGTGTCCGTGTAATCTCTCACTTCTACGCACCACGACCAAACTGCGTACTAACAGCAGGAGACAAAGGGCTATCTAACGACACCAACCGCGTGTGGGTGGCAGTAGGTGTTCATACAGAAATGTCTGGCTTTACCCACACACACTAGACTTTTATATATATATGTATAGATTACAAATATGATTTTTAGTAGAATGTGTACGTGTAGTATATTAAGCAGACAAATTGAATTTATAAAATGTCAAACTACTAAAATAAAACATATATGTTTCCATTTATTACTGAAGACGGGTATTTATATAAGCAGTAGGAAACCAACATGCAGAATAAGTACCGGGGCTACAGGGTATATTCCTTTTTTTCATTTCAAAAGCATGCCTTGCATATTTTTTTATATTTACAGCTTTTATAAAGTTTAGTTTATAAAAAGCATTTTAAAAAAATAAACATTTGTGTCAGTAAAAATTCATGTTTTTTTTTTTTTTTTTTTTTTTTTTTTTTTTTTTTTTTTTTTTTTTAAACAAAGAACGTATTTAATGAATATTTAATTTGTATTAAAAATTACCAACTTCAGTCTTTGCTTTGGTGTAAATATAAATTCATAATTCATAATTTAACCTTAGTGATTAACTACTGATTACAAAGTACGTAATTTTATGTCAAGTGAATTTTTAAAAAAAATAGTCATTTCTCTTTATGCTTAAAAAAAAAAAAAAAAAAAAATCCCTGTTTAATAAGCCTAGGCAGATTTCGCAGTTAAATGCTAATTTCACCAACAAAAACTAAATCAGGAATTGAGGTAAACACAGTTTAATAATTTCATCAGGCAGTTTTTGACAAATTTTTAATTTCATTTTTCTGTAACAGCTGGCTTTTTCAGAATCATGTTATAACTTTATTGAAAATTTTTAACCCTCACATTTCCAAACCGATTTTACCCATTTGCAATCCCTGCCGAGAAACAACACTTATAACACTTCAACAACACTTATAAATTTTACCAATTTCCACATTGCGAGAATTTATCAGAGCCTTGAAGCTAGAGCACGAATTAATTATTCCATGTTAAAAAATACGTTAATGACCATTTTGATTTTCTACGAGACGATAAGATACCGGTAAGAGCTTTCAAGACAATCAAATAGCACAAAACAAATCTCTCTCTGGCCTCATGCTCGACAGTTTTGTCAAAATTCGCGTAGGAATGCAGATTGAAATATAATCTTCTGACGGACCAAACAGATTCAGAAACTAGACACGAAATGAAATGCGACCCGTCAGTAAACCAATGAAGAGCGATAGAGAAGAGTAACAGAAAACGAGTTCTGGATTTCCTTACGGAAGAATTTCAATGCAATACGGCCGATGCTAGACAGGTTGGTGGGAACTGATAAGGAATAAAAAAAATAGTTAAAATCGCTTTTATAAACATTCTAAAAATAAAAGTAGCCGCTCATAGAATATTACAGTTTTTGTAGCTGATAAAATATAATGAATGGTTTAAAAGTTTAGATTAAGGTTTCGATTAAGATAATTATTAAGATACGCGTTTAATTTTACGGGAATTTAACTAGAAATAAATAATAAAGAGTATTAAGAAAAAGTGAAATAATGAATACGCCGGAATTTTGACTAATAGTATAACATAACTTAAGTGAAGGTTGCAAGTAATTTTTTTAACACACACACATATATATATAGGCTGTAATAGGTTGTTTTCGTTTTGTTCTCCAAAATATTAGTTTATGAACCTATTACAACGTTCTTGGCGAGATTAAGAGAGATGCGTTATACAGTAAACATTTATATATATGTACATAATAAACATGGCGTGCACAATAAATTAAACTACATTTTATGTGTTTTTTCCGGATTCACGAAAATATTCCGAACAAGCGATATCACGAGGGGCTAATATTCTATACAACAATTTGTTCTTAACCAATCACGCTACATAAATTTTATGTAGCTAAGTGCCCTGCGTTGCCCGATATTTTAAGAATGTTTGATTTGAAAAATCATTTTCAAAATTAAACATACAATATAAAGAAGTACAAAATAGTAATGGAAACGTTATTTATATACATGAATGAAATGGAAACACAATATTCTTAATTATCCAAGATATTTAAACCCAATTCATTTTTTCCAACTCACATGGCGTTACATATTCACATATTATCACCATTATATTTCCAATATGACGTAATATTCATTTTTTTATATATATAAATTTGTCAAACACATTATTTCATTTTGAGTTTTCACGTGGAAATCATGCAATAGAAAAGTAAATGCTGTGGTAAGAATTTTATTGTGGTTCTTTAATTATCGGCAACAGCTATAAGGAATAATGTTTAAATTCCCCGTTATAATTCTGTAAGAGCTGGTTTTATAAGGATCATGCTAAGGCGGTTTTAAAAATTCCAAGCCTCCCCATTTCCACCCCCTTTGGCCTATTTTGCCCGTTTGCAATTCCCGCCGAGATATTTGACATCTGAGTGTTTTTGTTGAGTTTGAAGATGATCCGTGCATAAATGCGACTTTTAGTGTGCGGACATAATTTTTTAAATACATAAATATGTGTATATATATATACGTTCTTATGTGTGGGTGGTTTTGGGTTCCGGAGGTCATATAATGAAAAGTTATGAAGACATTTTTCAAAAGTCAAACATGGTAACGACTCCAATAACTTGTATATATTTATGAAATCTACCTAAAACAACATTTATAAAATCTGTTAATATCCTAAAACATATTAATATCATAAGTAGTTGAAATATAGATATAATTGCATTTTGAGAAACATATTATGTGTAATTAAGAAAAAAAGTTTTGAATAATCCAAGCACTTGAGAGAGAGAAAAAAAAAAGCTGATATTTTTAACAAATCTAATGTATTCAAAGGTCAAATGTAAAGCCTTGATATCTTACAAGAAATCTCTTTATTCAATATATCTTTATTCAATGTTCTATTTATCTTTTTGGTGCTATAGTTTTAAAAATTAAGGACATATGATATTATGCTTTGTTAAAAAAACTGAGTGCTACATAAATTCTTCTCCTAAAATGCATCACTTATAGATTATCTAACCGTCGCAAAAAATCTCTTATGAGTCGCCACCACACTTCTTTAAAAATGAAGTTATGATTTCATTAGTCATATTCTTTGCTAAGCACTTAAGCAAAGTACCTTCAACTAACAAATAATTTACTTTTAGGGAATTTTTTCTAACAAGAGTATTTGTGTCGATGTAAAGAAATTCTCGAAAGGAAAAAAGCAAACATAATTACAAACTATTACATTATTTTTTAAGGAAATATTTTATTTTATTCCTATATTTTCCTAATGAAATCTAAAATTTATTTTTTCTAGAATGATTCATCTTAAGTGCCTAAAGTATACACATATTTTTATTTAAAATGGAAAATTTTATTATTTTTGTGTTGTTAAAAATATCACAATGTAATGAAATGAATAACATTATTTAAACATGTAAGAATCTAGCAATTCATTTCTTTTCTTTAGACTGATATATATATATATATATATATTCCGAATAATACACGAAGAATTGAATACAAAAATTATTATTTTTTTAAATCTTACTACATATTTCCGTACCTCTATGTTTACATTTTATTTTATACTTTTTTATCTTTAAGTACATTCAGTGCAGACGATCGAACCGTCACAAAATTTCTCTCTTAAGGGATCTGGATACTTCTAATATCAAGATACCTTTTCCCGAACTATCTTCCTGTATGTTCTTGGGAAGAACATTTCCAAAAATGGAAAATTCACCTTTTAGCAAAGTATATGATTATTTGGATTAAATTTGAAATGCCATTTACGAAACAAAAATCAACGCAATTGATTTTCTTATATATTTTCTGCAAACATTTCCCTTAAAATAGACTTGTGTAAACCGTCTAATCTTTCCATAATGTCTCTCTTAAGGGATCAGAATTCTTCTTCTAACATGAAGTGACATTTTTAAAACCGTATATGAAAAATATTGTCCAAAAAGAAAAATTTACTTTTTCGCATATTTGTCTCAGCATATTATTATTTGCACGAACATTAGAATAACCGTTGATTGAGAAAAAAGAATTGCAATGTACCACATTTTTTGATACATTTTCTTTTTTAATTTATACACATTTTTTTTTCTGAAACAGCTCATTTACAAGATCTAAAAGTCACATAATGTGCCTCTTTAACCCTCTTGCTGCGTAATTGTTTTATCAAATTAACTTCAAAAATTTCGTATTTAACCCTTTGCGACGAGTGTCTTTTAAGAATTTGTGTCCTTTTGTCACCGGTTATTCAAAACAAAACTTAATCGGGAAAATGTTCCGATTAAGTAAGGCAAAATTTACAATAAAAAAATAACTGATGGAAATAATCAAGGATGGTTAATTAGACGGAAAAAATGTATCCCTGAGGAAATCTCGGGTTACGCAATATATGCTACTTTTTCGTTTCCTGAGAAAATCTCAGGTTGCGCAAAATATACTACTTTTAAGTTTCCGAGGAAATCTCGGGTTGCGCAGCGAGAGGGTTAAGGATTAAGGTAGTTCTTCAGAAGTGATGTTCAATTTTTCTGTATATGCGCTTAAGAAGAATGTTGCCAAAAATATCTTTTCGCGTTTATTTGTCAGCATACTATTATTTGTACTAACATTAGAATAGTTGTTGATTAAACAAAAATGTAAGGTAGCACAACTGTTTTATGTGGTTTATTGTTTATTTATGGTTATCAGTGAAGTTTGGGATATTCTTTTTTTTTTTAACTAAGCAGATATTTTTGTTGTTTAACTTTTACGAAGAATATTTTTGCGTCAATTTCTCTAACCATGAAAATGTCTGTCCCCGCGTACCAAAACATATCAATATCAGAAGTGGTTGAAATATCTCTATAATTGCATTTTGAGAAGCAGAAAAATGGTTCGAATAATTCAACCACTTGAAAAAAAAAAGATTTAATGTTTTAAACAAATCTAATGGATTCAAAGGTCAGATGTACAGCCTTGATATCTTGCAAGAAATCTCTTTATTCAAAATATGTTCTATTTATCTTTTTGGTGCGATAGTTTTAAATATTAAGGACATATCATACTATGTTTTGTTAAAAAAGTGGGTGTTACATAAATTCTTCTCCTAAAATGCATCGTGTTTACAGATTATCTAACCGTCGCAAAAAATCTCTTATGAGTCGCCATCATACTTCTTTAAAAATGAAGTCATGATTTCATTAGTGATCTTCTTTGCTAAGTACTTAAACAGAGTGCCTTCAACTAAAAAATAATTTACATTTAGGGAATTTTTTCTAAGAAGAATATTTGTACTGATGCAAGGAAAAACTCGAAAGTAAAAAAAACAAAAACAAACAAATATATATATATATATATAATTACAAACTATCAAACTATTTTTTTACGGAAGTATTTTATTAAATTTTTATATATTTCTTATGAAATCAGAAATTTAATTTTTTTTTATAATGCTTCATTTTCAGTACTTAAAATATATACATATTAATATTTTAAATGGAATAGTTTATTTTTTTTGCGTTGTTAAAAATATCACAAAGTAATGAAATAAACAACATTATTTATACATGTAAGAATTTAACAATTCATATCTTTCATTTAGACTGATAAAGAAAATTATTTTTCGAATAATACCGGAGAATTGAATACCAGAATTCTTTTATTTAAAACTGATTGCCTATTTCTGTACATGTGCTATTCTGTGCTATGTTTACAGTTTATTTTATACATTTTTTTTGTTTTTAAGTGCATGGAATGTACACGATTTACCGTCACATAATGCCTCTCTTAAGGGGTCTGGATATTTCTAATATCAAGATATCTTTTTCCAAGCTATCTGCCTGTATGTTCATAGGAAGAGTGTTTTCAAGAATGAAAAATTCCATTTTAGCAAAGTATATGATTATGTGGACTAAAACTGGAAATTCTGTTTATGATAAAAAAATAATTTAAAGTAACTCATTTTCTTATATATAGTTATTTTATACAAAATTTTCCCTTAAAACATAACTTATGTAAAACGTCTAATCGTCCCATAATATCTCTCTTAATAGATCAGAATACGTCTTCTAACATGAGGTGGCATTTTTAAATCCTTCGGTCTGTATGTACTTACAAAATATATTGTAAAAAAAGGAAAATTTACTTTTTTACAAATCTTTCTCAGCATATCTTTATTTACACTAACATTAGGATTTTTGTTGATAAAAAAAAGAACTGCAAAGTATCACGTTTTTCTGATATATATATATATTATAAATTTATA
This sequence comes from Maratus speciosus, assembly GCA_963932465.1. NCBI lineage: Eukaryota > Metazoa > Arthropoda > Arachnida > Araneae > Salticidae > Maratus > Maratus speciosus. Next base: position 370,945,951 of record OZ010788.1, on the reverse strand, counting down.
CATGTTTTTTTTCCACTGAAACACGGCGCATGTACAATATCTAGTGATCCGGCTTGAATTTTGATATTTTCGAATAATTTGTTTGCATAGATTAGCTAAGGACGATCTACACCGGGCTAGTTTTTACTTTTTCTATTTTGGTTAGGTTTTTTTTTGTTTTTGTTTTTGTTTTTTAGTTTTTTTTTAGTTTTGTTTTATTAGGATAGTTTCAATTTCAGAACCGGTTTAAACTGGTTCCGAAAGTAAAAGCAACAACAACAAAAAAAAAAAATAGTTGTCTTAAATCTTCGGCTAAATTAAATAGGAAAATGTACCTTGAAATATTTTTGCCAGCCAATTCTCGATAGATAGCGTATGGATTTGCTCCAGCTAAATCGAGCTCATTATAGAAAACATGGACTGGTCATGTACAGTCGTGGAAAAAAAAAGTAAACACCTTCTACTAACTCCTCAACAACCTATCGTAGAAGAAATTAATGATACCGAACGATTGGAAATAAAGCCTACTTTTAAATGACGTATATAAAATTTACTTAGGGGGCCATCTACATATTAAAACGAACCATAACTTTGTTTATTCAATACCAGTACACAATTCTGACAGCATGAATGAACTATACACCCTTCAATTAGACTAAAAACAAATTTTTATGCAATTCGTACCATAAGTTTCGTACCATCAAGGCACCTTAAGAGCCACTCAAGTAGTCAATGAAGTCTGCTAGATTACAAGATAGCATAAGAAATTTCAAAATATCTCGTCACTTCTATCATAGACGGTCTCTTAAACCATCATTTTGCCGTTTTTAAGCATAATTTGAAAACTACTTGGAAGAAAAATGTGACATTTTGGATTTCCATAAAGCAGGCCTTATTAAATCTAAATCCATCAATAAAATTGTAGTTTGCAATTCATAATTTTTTCGAATATTGATTTCATAATTCATAATTCATATCATAAAATTATAAAAAATACAAATTCAGGGTATATATGTTTGGGTATATTAGTATTATCCTATACAAAAAATTAGCACATTAGGAAAATAGTTTCAGGAGATATAAATTAAAATATGAAAATGCAATTTAACATTAGAAGCAGTAAATTTTGAATGTATATAATTGAAAAACTTATCATTCAAATGACTTAAAATTTGGTGTCTAGGCATAGTTTGAAACACAGATTTGAAACATATCGTTAAAATTGTGTTAAGTTTGGATTCGTTTTAATATGTAGATGGCCCCCTAAGAAAATTTTATATACGTCATTTAAAAGTAGACTTTATTTCCAATCGTTCGGTATCAGTAACTTTTGTCTACGATAATTTGCTGAGGAGTTAGTAGTGGGTGTTTACTTTTTATTTTCCACGACTCTACGTGAACCAGCCCGAACAAAATGTTTACGCGTAATCTGGTCAACGATATAAACTCCACACTGGCTTTTGTTGTAAAACTCTACTGTTTCTGGAAGTTTTATTCTCATTTTGTAATTCAACATTTACATTTGGATTTGGGTGCAAGGTACTCAGTAGCAGCACATTTTTATTCCTTTTACCCAGATATTCCGTCAGGTCATAGTAGTTCTTTAGTAATTATATAGTAAAACAGTTTCATACAACTGGATTTTAGAATTCCTTTCTTCATGCGTAATTTCTTTTTTCTGTGTCTTCTTACTGTGTCCACAGAACTTTTTTTTTTCATTTTAAGTCTTATAGCCAATGATGGTGAGGAAAAGTAATTGACCACTGTCACATTTCTACCAGTATACAGATAAGGGTTTAGAAGACGCATTACTATATTTTCAGGAAGATTTTCAGTTTCACTTCTTGATTTATCCTTTCCAAGATATAGAAAAGCATTCACATAAACTTCGAGCATACATCGACTAGCATTCAAAATTTTATACCGAATTTATCTGGTTTATTGAATGGCATGCGTGGGGGAAATATGTTTTGTTACAACTATTAAACTAGTCGGATGCACGAATCCCAAAATTTTCTTCTATCTCATGCATCTTAATGATTTAAAATTCACTGTCACAGTGCCAAAATTAAATGGCAATCTCTGCTTATCATGAGGATACTAAAAAGATGAAATTCCGTGCATTAGTTCTTGAGATATGACTATATCTGATATCGTGTAAATCCAGAAAAGTACAGCATAGCAGCACCACCTATTGGGTGATTTACTTCAGAACTTAAACATTAACAATTTATGCCAAAGTCTAACTGAATATGAAGTTTGGGGAAAATCCGAGCATTAGCTTTGAGACAAAGCTATTCCGAAAATCGTTAAAGAACCAGCATAGAAACGCCACTTATTGCGCGCGTACATACTGCACAACAAAACCTAATTAGCAACAACTTATGTCACTGTATAACTGAATCTGAAGTTAGATGAAAATCCGTGCATTAGTTCTTGAGATAAAGCTATTGCGGAAATCATAACAGATGCAGCATAGCAGCGCCACCTTTTGAGCGATTTACACAAAACATAATCAGTTGAAATATGAGTCAAAGCGTACTTGAATCTGAAGTTTGATGAAAATTCATGCATTAGTTAATGAGTTAGATCTATTGAGGAAATCGTGAAAAATGCAGCACAGCATTGGGCGATTAACACTATTGCATAATCAGCATCCATTCATATCAAGGACTAACTGTATCTGGTGTTTCATGGAAGTCCGTCCATTAGTTCTTGAGATAGAGCTATTGCGGAAATCGTGAAAAATGCGGTAAATCAGCGCCACCTGTCGAGCGATTTACATCAAACACTAACCAGCATCAATTTATATCAGGTACTAACAGAATATACATATTTATTAAATTCCGTGCACTAGTTATTGAGATAGAGTGCCCACAAAATTTGTATTACAGACAGATAGAGTCACATACTCACAGACAGACATTTTGTAAAAACACGTTTTTGGGATCCCTGACCCCTAAAACGTGTAAATCCACCGAAAACTGGAAGTCGAAAATTTTACTTTCTTCTTGTAAAGATAGAAGAAAGTAAAAATGGTGGACAGTAGAAAATACGAGAGGAAGGTGGGACGTATTTCTTGTAGCATGGAAACAGTGAAAGAAAATAATGTGCAGAGAATAGTTTTTCCAATAAAATGTGTTTTCTGATCAAGAAAACAAGATAAATCTATCTAATTTTTATAGCATTCATTTTGACTGCTCGTGGCACTTCTTGGTATAACTAAAAATATCTTCGTTGCTTTTAATTTCCTTCGATTCATATTTGGTGTAAATGAATTTCGAGTTTTTTTAGAATAAATTAAGCAATTGTGATGGATTTCTTAAGATGGAGGGTTTTTCAGGAATCCAAGCTGAAATGGTAAAAACAGTCAAAATGTGTACTCTGGCGCTTATAATGTTAAGGATTAAGGTACTTCTTGTAAAATTATGTTGAATTTTTTAAACCACAGGCCTGTATATATGCTTACAAAGAATGTTGCCAAAAAATACCTTTACGAATTTATTTCTCAGTATGCGATTATTTCTACTAAGATTAGAATAGCTGTTGATGAAACAAAAATATGTACCACAAATGTTTTAAGTGGTTTATGGTTTATTTTTGGTTAGCAGTCATGTTTGTGACATTCCTTTATTTTTTAGCAAAATTTCTGCCCTCGCATTGAAACTAATGAATACACATATATAAAAATGAAACAGAGAGCTAAAATAAGTTAATTATACGTTTTTTTATGTTTTTATAAATGGATAAATCATAATATTAAAAAATATATGTCACTTAAATATTTTTCATGTGATAAATATTACTAACCTGTGCCCCCGCCTCCATTTTAGCACAGACGTGCTTCTTAAAGTTAACCATCCCGATATATTTGCGATAGATTTGTTGTTGAAATTATTATATATTTAATATATAGTAATTATAAATAAATTATTAATATTAATTTTATATATTAATTAAAATATATTATTATATATATTATTTTATGATATAATACTAAAAATTGAAAAAATAAAGACTTTTGTTAGTATTTTTCTGAAAAATCAAAAAGAATACCTTTGGTTTTGTTATTTTCCCCTGTGGTAAAATAAAATTATGATTCTAACATTTGACAACAGTCATATAACCCAAAAATGCCACCCGCGAAGAGTGGCATCATCAAACAAACTTTCTTGAATTATTATTTTTGTACCACTAAAGCTTATATATTTCCAGTTTTGCCTTGTAAGAATATTTATTGACTGCCATATTCTCTGTTTTATTTGCAATAATTTTGTAAAAAATTTCTATCAGCGATTAAACCTTATTTGTATTGAGTTTTAAAAGTTTTCTATAAGTTGGATTTTTTTTGTGTGTGTGTGTGTGTAGTTATGAAAGGAAACAATCTAATCTGCCTTTTTGCCATCCCATGTCGCTATTCTCCAGTCATTTCCATTGTTATTTATCTAAGTGTCATTCACCTTTTTCTGGGCTGTCTGTTTTAACTTTCAAATTATATTCTTGTGTGTTTAACTTTGTAAAAAAATTTTTGAGAATAGAATTTTATTACTAGAGACAGTTTCTTAATACAATTCGTCCCAATTTTAGAGGAAAATATATATTATATAATGTTCAAAATGTTCAGTTGAAAGCAAATGACCCAATTACGTAATTGCAATTTCTTCTACTCTTGTGAATTTTTTTAGAGAAAAAAATGTAATGAAAAATCATATTACCATTTATAAGAACTTGTTGTTTTCAGTATATATTTTCACTTATTCAGAATAATATGAGTAAATATTAAAGTGCTTAAATATAAATAAAATATGATTTTTTAATTCAAAGGACATAATAATCATTTCTTGTTACCATAGTAAGTAATAGAAAAAAATTGAATTTTTTTACTTTTTAGACATTTGTATAATTTATATAATACAGAAATTATTATCTTCTATCGGATATTTTTTGTCAAAAACACGTATTAATTATAAATATTTCTATTTTTAAAGATTTTTTTATGTTTATTAATTTCTAAATTCTCATTCAGTTAACTATTTGTGTAAATATTGTGTTATTCTATGTCAAATGGCATAAATTAAAGTTAGGTTTTCGGTCCTCAGCCTTCAATTTTCATGCAGTTGCAAAAGACGATACATGAAGTATAAGATGAGCATTTGTAAAGTTTGAGTCAGAAATTGTCTTACTTCAGGGCCTTCTGTAAAGTTCATTTTTCAGTCTCCGGAAAACGATCAAAGCAACGATTTGTTTTCTTTTTTCTTCATGGTACAATAAAGCTAACTTATTGAATATGAATGATCTAGTACTTTTCCCTAAAAAACATAATTGCATTATTAAAGATGAGAAATCAATGCATTAATCATTACTTGGCGTAAAAGAAGGTCTTCAGCCTGTCACGATGAATTTTACTCTTAGTTTAACTAACTGTAACTACACAGTAAATTATTCTAAAAGTTTGTAACTTTACCAATTAATTACCCATGACGATAGCTTTTGAAGTTGTTTCTTTTTTACCCGTCTGACAAGAAGGGTTAGGAGTTTGAAGCGTATCTGGGTATGTATATATGTGGATTTCTTTATACCCACGAAGCATCTCATCGGTTGGATGGATTTTAATGAATGAGGTCTCTATCGATTTGTCTTAACCGTCCAATGAATATAGATTAGGTTTTATTTTTATACATTCAAAATGGTGGACTTAAAATACAAAATGGTGGTAGAGACAAAAAAAAAAAATAAACGCACCGTATTGAGTGTCATATCATTGGATAAGTTTTTCAAAATGAAGACGATGTTTCCAAGACTGTTTATAGTCAGAAACTCCGTTTATATATTACACAACCTGAAAGTTGTGTAGATAGGATCTCTAGCTCAACTGTAACTCTAACCTTCACAGACATCTATAGGCTTTATCAAAACAGTGTTTATAGATAGGAACCAGCAATTAAACACACATTAAAAGTCATCAATACAAGTAAATAAAAAAATGGGTAAGTAATATAAACTAAAAATTCGTCTATAAAAAATAAAATTAAAAAAAATAAAAAATAAAAACCAATTGCTTAAAAAGCGAACTAAAAAGAGGGGGAAAAGTCACGTAGGAAAATAGTAGATAGTGTAATGGAAATCCTTTTTTACTTAAGTAATTGCAGTCGGCGGCAAACATGTACGTAGCAGGAACTGCAGTACACACCTAAACATGAATTTGATTCCTCTTGTTTTCCTCTTTTTTGTTCGCTTTTTACGCAGTTGGATTTTTTGATTTACTTTTTTTTTACTAAATGTTTATTAATTTATTCATTTTTGAAAGTCCTTAAAAATAAGAAAAAAAATCAGAAATTCAATCCAATTTGCAGAAGACCATATCTCGAAATGGGCGCAACGTATTTGATTGTCATTAATACCATTAGAAATAACTCACTGTAAAAGACAAGAAAACTTTTGTTTCATTTTGGGTCTTTTATGTATAAGGTAAAGTATGTCGGGTTCAAAACAACATCTTTTTGAAAGATTCGCAATTATATCCACCGTACAAACTGTTTCGTTAAATTGTATGAGGAAGTCGAAAAGATTTATAGCTCTGCAATAGGGAAAAGAAACACTAAAGTAGATGAAATAAGTGGTTCTTTTAATGCACACTAGAATATCGCTTAAACGAAGAAAGCTAGAAAAGCTAGAATTTCAGAATGCGTATGTACCATAATAAAAAATATCATACGCTGTCATTTCAGGGTATCTGCAATTCTTCTTAGATGGGAAATTAGACAAATGTTGATGCTATCTCGAAAAATATTAAAGATAGATAAACATATCAATTATTAAAATGTAGATAAGTCCCGATTCAGTATAAAATTACGCCTTACATGGACAAAAAATATTATTAGAAGCTCTAAAAATACCGACGCTGGTTGTGCTATATTTTAGCAGATTATATTTTATCGTAAAATTAACATTTCAGAACTGTTAATAAAGTTATCTGCACATGAGACATGTAATTTGTATTAAAATAAGGATTCCATGGACTTTTTTAAGTGCCATTTTTTTACTACTTCTCATTTGTTTTGAGACATGGTCGACGTTTTCCGAATTGTTTCGCTAGAGGAGGATGTAGATACTCTCATGTGGTAGTGCAAAGTCCTTTTACTACCGCTAGAATATTGTTCCACTATTCCAACTTTATCCATTCTAGATATATTTGAAGGGACCGGGGCATTATTTTGCACCTAATCAAGGTTACCTGCAGTGAGTGCAAAGTCATTTTATATTGTTAGACAGGTGTCCCACTATTCTATATATATTTGAGCGGACCGGGACATTACTTTGTATATAGTCAGGGTGACTTGCCAGGATCTTGACATGGGATTGCTCACTTATTTCATAAGCTTCTGTGTATTTACTTTCACTACAAATATGTACTCAATTCTTTTCGACTTTGAGATACATTTTTAGAATCAATATAGACTGAGGATATAGTTGCGAATCTCTCATAAAGTGGGTGTTTTGATCTTTGCTTTTTCTATTTTTATAGAAGAGACCCAAAATGAATGAATTTTCTCGCTACTCATTTTTTTCAGGTGAAATTAACGGCAATTTAAAAAAAAAATACAATTTAACAAATTACAACGACCATTTGGAAAACGATTTTTTGAAAGACTAAAATTTAAGACATTAAAAAATCGCTTTTGGTTACTATAAATTTTTAAACTTCTACGAAACATGTCATTCATTATGTGCGCCATAGATTAAACATTAATATCCCTGGACCAATTTTAAATGATATTTCAATCTTAAACTTCTAGACATCCTACAATATTACTTTTTACACCGTCGTATAGAGAAAAAATGTACTTTTAAATGCAATTTGTTTGAAAGCTGTATCTCAATTTGTTTCTGAGTTATTAATTTTTTTGTAGTTTTTATTACTTTTTCAACAGAAGTATGCATCTCTGTTGAAAGTAAAGGGAAAATACAGATTACTGTATAGACCAATCAGAAAACGAATAAAATGCGGATTCAACCAATAAAACGCTTCAGATATGTTTTTGATTTCCTACCCTGACAGAGGACAATAACCATTTTTCCAAATGGTTAATAAATATTGCCCTTTTTTGAAATATTGCCTTCTAATGAATTTATCAGTTTTTTATAATATTTTTTTTAAATAAATTTAATAATATTTCAGCAAGTGAGAAACAACGTCAGCAGCTCTGTGACAGTTTAATGTGTTATTAACTGGTAAGTGACGAACTGTCAAAGAGCCTTGTTCTGCAGTTACAGCATGTTAATTGCAAAATTCATCACGGCAGGCTGTATAGCCTATTTTCAGGTCAAGAAATAACAAAGGTATTAATTTGTGATCTTTATTTCCGCAATATTGTATTTTTAGTGCAAAAAGTTGTATTATATCACCTATTTTTAATAGGTAAAGTTATTCGTATCATGAGCAATAAGATGACAAATTTTTGATTCGATAAATTTCTTACGACTGTGAAATAGTGAACTTATCAGAAGGAATTTGGAGATGTTGATCATAGACCTATTTGTTTGTAGCTATTACATCAAAAATGAAGGGATTCGAGTAAGAGTATATAGGCCAGTTAATTCGGAATATATCTATTATAATGTTTTTATATGAATAATAGTTTTTTTAAATTCAAGATTTACAATAAAATTTCCTTTTTCTAACGATAATAAGCTAAAAAAAAATAGAAAACAAAATACTTTAAAATAATAAAAATTGTAGAGTAAATAAGTATAAATATCTATTTTTAGTGAATTTCTTTATCATTAATATACTTTGTATTTTAAACACTCCTAAGTTTTAAATTTAGTTAATAAACTCTTTCTTAACACATAATAGTTAATTTTCTCTTCGTGGGTAACAGCCGCGTTTGAACATCAATTTTTTAATCTTCCCTAATGCCCTTGGAAAACGAATAACCTCTTCACTGTATGTTAATTTGCCACGCAACTAGGAAGTCTATCAAGCTTACATTGTTCCAAATTATCGACTGGGAGTGCAGTTGCATTGCAACTAAGTATCCCATCAAAGCATTCGCCACTTTCCCCTGTAAAAAGCATTAATCTATTCGAAATTATAGAGCATGTAGCAAATACCTTTGTATTATTAGAAATGATAATCGTTAATCTTTGAACTACTTCACAGAAAAAAAAAAAAGATTTTACATGGTTTCAAAAAAAAATTCTATAAAACTCTTTATAACATCCCAAATCAAATATTCGGGGAATTACCAGACAGTGAGGTATCCGACATCGATAAACGCCCTAAATATACGCTTTTACTAACTGACGTAGATAGAGATTTTCTCAATAATTATCAAGAAGGAGCTTCGTGCAATATAATAGAAGTGTAAAAAGTAGCAATGTTAAAAGCACTAAAAATTTTAAATTTTAAGCATTCCGGTTTTGGTAGCATATAGCATACCTTCCTCAGCGCTAAGGATGGCGAAAATGTGATCACATATACAGGAGAGATGTAGATTCAAGTTAAATATTTATTAACCAATAGGAAAACAGAGGATTGTAGGTAACAACCAATAGGAAAATAGATGGGAAATGGAACCGAAATAGTGAGAAATTGCTTAAAAAAAATAAAAAATTAAAAGAAAGAATTTTTATGTAATATTTCGAACAGTCTGATAATGGGGGGGGGGGGGGTAGCGAATTCACAATTAACAATATTTTTTAAATTTTTATAACAATCAAATGCTTCAAGGAACTTAATTTTCTTGAAGCATTTCATATTTATAAAAAAAATTAAAATATTGTTAATTATGAATTCGCTATTCCCGCATTATCAGATTGCTTGAAATATTACATAAAAACTTCTTTATATTAATATTTTAAAGCAATTACTCACTACTTCGGTTCCATTTCCCATCTATTTTCCTATTGGCTGTTACTTGCAATCCTCTGTTTCCTATTGGTCAATAAACCTTTAACTTGAATTCCCATCTCTCCTATATATGTGAGCAAATTCCCGCCAGCCTTTGCACTGAGGAAGGTATGCTATATTCTACCGAGACCGGTATGCTTAAAATTAAAAAAAAAATTGGTGCTTTTAACGTTGTTATTTTTTGCACTTCTATGAGATTGTCTCACTTATCATATATCCTTTCTCTTTTTTTTCTTTTTTGTTTTAAAAATAATTATAATCTGCTATTTTTTAGCATTTTACTATTTTTAAATTATAATATAGGGTCTCTGAAAAGAGACTGTTTTGTTATCGGTCTTTCCCACGGTAGCTTTTTCGCCTGTCTTTTTATGTAATTAATGTTTTTTTTTTCTTAACGCCTTTCTTCTTCTCTTTTTTACACATTGTTAAACTTTTTTGTAATTTAATATATCTTCACTTTAATTTCTTTATATTCACATTTCTTAACATATTGTTTCATGTGGTTACCATCCACATCTAAATATTTTTCTCTTTTACAGCTCCTTAACTCTTAAATGCCTGATTTTTCAAAAATCATTGTATAATGTTTTACGGCTTTCATTCTTTAAATAAATCATGGGAAAAATACTAAAAAAATCATATTTTGTTTTAAGTATGGTTTACGGCTAAAAAACAGTTTGTTTCTAATCGGCAATACTGTTCTTTAATTGCAAAAATCATTTTCCTTGATAAAATTCTATAACATTAAACACACAAGAATTTTAGGAACTATAATAAGAAATAAATTTTACTTGCTCACTGCAGAACAAAATAGAGTATTTCGCAAGCTTCCAAACAAAACAAAAAGAGCAAGTAACAACAATTGAAAAAATAAATCTATTTTTATTCTTTAACAGAACAAGTGTTGCCATCTACATGTTGAAAATCAATTTAATAATATTTTCAGAATGTATTTTATTGGCAACATAAAGCATTATAGCTTCAATATTATTCTAATAATATTTTAGACCCTAAATTGGGTATATTGCGAAAAGCAACACCCGGCATTTAAGAGTTAATGCCTCAGCAATATGAATCACCTCTCTACAGGATGTTAAGTTGCCACGCAATAGTTCATAAAGTTTATCATATTATTCCATTGTTTTATTGTTCCAAATTATATGCACCACTCTTTTATCAACGAATATTGCATGATATTTTAGAATAAACTAAGAAATGAAAAATCACCTCATATAGTCTGTAAATGAAATTTCAATAGGTATAAAGAAAGTAAAAAATGATCATATTTTTTTTAATGCAATTTTGCATATACATTATTAATTAGCAAATTTGATCTGAGCTTTTCAGTGATATATAAAGAAATACACTTTTCTCTTTTTTTTTTTTTTTACTTATTATGCTATTGGATATTCCTAAATATTGTGTAGAAAGACATTTAATAAACATAATATATATTTTTAAATATAACTGTATAGTTTCAAGAAAACTTAGTATTTGTTTCTTTGCATTTTAGATTAAAATGATGTTTCACACAAAGGCACAGTTACTGAAATACATCACAGATAGAAGATATAACCATCACATAAAGTCTCTTATGAAAAACTATAAAAAGTTCTTCTAAAAAGAAATTATGTTTTAGCTCAGCCATATGCCTCTAAGTACTTAAGGAGAGTGTCGGTGACTAAGAATAATTTACCTTTAGGATTTTTTTTTCTGCATGTGATCATTTGGACTAGTAGAAAACAACAACAACAAAAAATAACTGAAAGAAAAGAAGTTTTAAAGAACCTCATTTTTCAGAGCCTGTGCATTTTGTGTATTCTTTTTAGTTCCAATTTAAGTTTTCACAAAAAAAAAAAAAAAAAAAAAAAAAAAAAAAAAAAAAAAAAAAATCTTCTTTCTTTTTAATATTTATGAGTAGTTTTATATTTTTGATGGCATAGTAATTATGTTCTGCAATGTAAAGTTTTAACTGAATAAAATATAATTAAATGTTTTATTTTGATTCATCGGAATGTCTCTATTATACAATAATATTTTATTTATTTAAATATATTAAGTTTGAATATTATTCTGTTCTTATTTGAATAAAATATATTTTGTAACTTGAAAGTTCATACTAAAAAAAAAATTCTTATATTTAATAATAAATTGATTTTTTTAACTTCTGAGAAAAGCGAATGTTTTGAGAAATACAGAAATTAATATTATACTTAAAGAATGATAATTAAGTAAGAAATAGATCAAACTTTGTTTTGTTCCTGTTGTATATATATTTTTTTCCTTTTAGGGAGAAAAATGTATTTCACAATCCCAGAAACATGCATAAACAATCATATATGATTTATAGACAATATTAATAAAAAATGAAAATTTTCCAAATTTATTTGGCTCAAATTAAATACAGGGTATTTCAAAAAAAGTTTACAAAATGGCATGGCAAATCAGGCATTCAACAAGGATAGAAAAAAAATCACATTGGAACACCTTGCCGCACACCACTTATTAAATCACAAATACATGGTTTATATCCTAACTGAACCCGAGTGGACAGTAATAATTTCGAGAAAAATAAAAACAAATTAATTAAAATGCAACGGTATGTACCTTGTTTTGTGTGAAACGTGATAGCATCACCATAAGACTTGGAAAGACAAGTTGCTCAAGCAATCGATGATGCCATATGAATTGATAATCACAGTCGAAAATGTGGGTCGTAAAGGGCATACTGCTGGATCGTATAACGCAAAATTCTACAACTTTTGTTTGGTGTTATCACATTTACAACAAGGGTGAGTATGACTGTTAAATGTTTTATTATAATATCCTCCAGTTTTCTGAAAGTTATTACAGTCAACCCAAATTCAGTTAGGATGAAACACCCCCTGTCTGTGACTAAATATATGGTTTGCGACCTTATGTTCCTACATGGTTTTTTATTCTTGTTGTATGCCTGCTTTGTCAAGTCATTTTGTATAATTTTTGAATCAACCTGTACATTCCTGATCAATGAATTTCTTGCAATATGTACCGTTTTGAATAAACAAATTCAATTGAATCTAGTTACTTGTAAAAAAATACTCATCAATAATAAATATAGAGACATTTAGTTTAAGAGAAGTAGTAAATTTTAAAGTAAGATTACACAGTTGTGTTTACTAGTGTACAGTCGTCGAGAAAAAATCCCTCAGATCCATCCCCAGTGAAAACTCATGAAGAAATAACTATAGAAGAAAGAGACTCATACCAACGCAAAATAAATTACGACTTTTTAATGTGATAGTTATAATTTGCTTTGAGTTTTTTTTTTTCGACAAACTTAAATAATAACAAACTTTGAAATTTTGCAATAGTTACACCTAATCTTGGCATCATATTTCGAATGGACAGTAAAATTTAACTTCAATCATTGAATGGAAGTAATTTAGATAAGTACTTTCAGAATTCTGAGGATTTAAAGTTTTGATCTTCTGATTTAACATTAAGAAAAATATATATTATAATAAAAATGTATATATGTGTGTGATTATTGCAGCTGTCGACTAATAAAATATGCAAATGCAGAGCTTCCATTTTAAGCAAGGAGCAATTATTACTTGATTATCGAATTTATTTATGCGGGTGAACAGCTATGACAAATCTGATACAATCAATAAATTAAGGCTAGTACATTCCATCAATAAGATATTCACTGACGCTGGAGAGACTTCATACTTAAAAAACAGCGGAATACCGCCTTAAAAACTGATCGGTCACTGAACAACAGTGCAGTCATTACCCATTTAGTGCCAATGGAATGAAAATAATAATAGCTAGCGTCGAAAATTCTGGATGTTTTCCCCGAAAAAAATCACATAGTTATATATCATCTTCCTTATTTAGATATTTATTCCTCAAAAGACTGGAGCACTCTGAAATTATAGCGAAGAAATATTTTATAAAATATCTTAGAGATCAAATTCACAAAAAGACATTCTTGTGATGTCGTATTATTTTTTAACACACGATTTCATTACATCAATGTTTTTCTCTGAGCTCATCGCAGAATATTTTTTGGTGAGAGCGTAGGAACACATCTGCGTTATGACATAGCGGATATCCAATAAGAAAAAAGAGAATTTTTCGGATTTAACAAATAATTGTGATGAGATTTTATTTTGGCGCAATATCCTGGCAAAAGCAATATTCTGTTATAATGAAGGAAGAACTTAAAAGTAAAATTAAAAAAGAAGATTTTGAAAGTGGTTTTGAAGAGGGAAAATTTTTTTTATGGCGCAAAACAAAATTAAAGGTAGGAAAATTAGAATAATCTTTAGTTAGGTTAATAAATATAAATATTTTACACAGACACACACACACACATATATATATATATATAAATTTATATATATATATATATATTAATTTTAGAAACAAATATATAATATGATCCATAATTTTATAAAGAAAAATAAATTTTCTTAATTTAAATTATATGAATCTAAAATAACCACTCAATTTGGTTATTTTATCCTGGTCAGTATAAGGGAATATAAAGCACTCAAAACCGACATTAGATTTTCTAATCGCTTCAGTTATGTGAATCAAAAATAACGCTCATTAAGGGTATTTTCTCCTGGTCATTATAATGGAATAAAGATCTATTTAATGGAATAATGGTCATTATAATGGAATAAACATAACTGAAAAACAATTTGACAGAAAAGACGTTTTCCTGTTATGTTTGAAACACAATTCGCATTGCAATAATCTATTCTATAACAATTAAAAATGTATTTAACTTTAGATCCTTTACATTAAAATTTAAATCCTCATAATTTTTCAAGTACTCAACTAAATATCTCTCCTCTTTTCTGTTTTAAGATACAATTTATCCAATAATATGAATATAATATCAAACTAAGGTTTTAGTGCTGAAAATTACAATGACAAACTGAAATTTTTTAAAATTTCTATGTATTTCCGACTCTCTAAGTATAATTAAAATATAGCATTAAAACGTAGACGTTATAACTAATAATTTGGTATCACTTACGCATTTATAGGATGACTAGGGGGCTCCGTCCCCTGAGAGCTATGCTTGCCAACCCCCGTTCAGACACTGTAGAATCTAAAAGCACGCTAATCTGATCGGTTTTAAAAAGATTAGAGAAGATTGAATTATACTGAAAAAACCTGTAGCGATCTACCTGTAAACGCGTTTCCTTTCAATTCCCTCTGATTACAAAAAATTAAGGTAGAATCAGTTTCTGTTAAGACATCCAGTGGTTGTTTTCGTGTTTGGTTAAAGAAGATCAGTTAAATATTTGAAAAGAAGCTAAAATAAAATTAATTAAGTAAACAGAGTTTTGTCTCTCGGTATTTTTTAACAGCGTTATAAAACGATTGACATAATACAATTACTAAAATTTGCTGCTTTAACCCCTTCAAGGGCGTGGTTCATTTTTGGACCACTTAATTTTAATTCTTAAATGCCACATTACCATCAGAATATTGGGAGGAAAATTTCCCTTTTATTAAATAATTGAACAAAAGCATTTTTGTATTTCGAAATTTGTTTGTAAATTCAGGTGCCATTCACAGATTTCAAGATTTTACGAATAGAACTGCCTTGTCCGTGAAAGGGTTAAACGCATATCAATGTATTTATTATTTTAAAATTTCCTTTCCCTTTTAATATTCACGTGTAAATACAATTTTCAGGACATAATTTTCAATATTTTCCTGCCTTTAACACGTACTCATTTAATAGTAATTTTAAAGGGGTTTTTTTCTGTTTTTAATAATCACGTGAAAATAAATTCTTAATCGTTAGGAAATATTATTTTTGCACTGTTTTTAAAATTGAAAATAATTTCTATAATAATAGCCTAAGTCATGTGACTATCATCAACAGCTCCAGGCGGATCCCTTCGTTTTTTATATTCCAGGCGGCCATTTTGGTACTTTAATGTTAGCCAGCCACAGGTGTGATAAGTCGCCGAATATTATTCTATCCCCATTATTTTGTTTATATTATAATAGTCCAAGTCATGTAACTACCATAAACAACGGGCTGATTCCTTCGCTTTTCATAAGAAAGGTTGTCATTTTGATTAAAGAATCAAAATTATTTTTTCGAATAAAGCTACATAAAATTTGCCATGATCACAAAGAATTCCTGGTACTTTTATGTTAACCGGGTGAAAATCTCGCCAATAGCTTTTTTTAACTGCCAATTAGCATTTTTTTTTCGAGTGGTAAATTAAAATGGTGCTATTTGGTTATCCCATCGACCCAAAATCTGTCGCCAAACTATAAGATTAAATGCCAATAATGGTTGATCGTAAATGTCACCTTCACTTGACTTTAAGGAAGTTACACATGTTCACGCCATCAAGTGATTTTTATTTCGACGCTTTATTAGTATTTTTATTAATGTTATACTAATTTACTTGTTCTTTTGTTATTTACAATAAAAAAATATGTCAATTTGTATAATTTGGATATTTATATAATTTGGCGAAATTGGTCGACGGGAGAAGTAATAACATTAAAATGTTGCTTTGAAGTGGAAATTAAATCTCATGATTTGTTGCATTGTCACATACGCAATATAAATATAATATCATTAATATCGTATAAATATAATACGTTTGGCAATTTTTTTTATTTTTTTTTTTACGGAAATTTGGTGAAAACCTCGTTTTCAAATACCTGTTACATATGTATTTTTAAATTATTTTCTGTTATTTTTAAAATGGAATAAGAATAAATAAAAAAAAAATAATTAATAACTATAGAACAAAACAATTTATAACATTTTTTGTAAATAAAAAGAAAATAAATTCAAATAAACATTTGTTAATAAATAAGCAACAATAGCCGGGTTACCATGTCAGGCAAAATAGCGCCATTTTGGCGCCAATTAGGTACCTCGTTGCGTAAATGACATGGGTGTCTAATATTTGTCTTTTCGTTTCGTTTAAAAAAAGAATGAAGTAAAAGCTATTTATTTTAAAGTTTTCAATTTTAAATGAATGTTTTGTATTAAATAAAATGATTAAAAATACAAATTGAATTCTGAATAAAGTAACATGATGTATTCCTTAGCATACATTTAAGGGAGGCCAAACTCGTCGCCAAATTAATTTAAAATAACCTTTTCTAAAACATGAAAAAAAATATCTGTTATGATTAAAATTTGAGTTGCCATCATTAGAAAAAAAATAATATTTCGAAATCTAATTCTAATTTTAAAATTCTAATACCAGTTTTGAGATCTGTGGATCAATACGGATTTTTGGTGTTAATTTCATCGCAAAGTATTCCATATTTTAGGAGAAATCGTCGTGAAACGTAATCAGTTGTTTAATCAGTCGTTTCATAGAATCGTTACATAAATTCAGTTCAATTCGATTCATTAGGATTTTATATATATAGGGTAGATATAAGTCAGAAATATATGCATGGACATATTTTTTATCCCGAATGTACTAAATGATGGCTTTTTAAATTGTTGTGTGTAATGCAGTGTAGTCCCAGGTGACAATGTATTTTTTTTTTTTTTTTTTTTTTTTTTTTTTTTTTTTTTTTTTTTTTTTTTTAAATCTGTAACACAATTTAGGAAAAAAAGTATTTCCAGTACATCCATCTTTAATTTTTTTTTTCTTTTTGTGTATAGCAAAAAATATTCCGTAGCAAATTTGTTACATGTAGAACAAAAATGACAGTCGCTGTTACAAATCTGCATAATCATAAATTAATCGCTTAATTTGTCCGTATTTTCCGATGTAAAGTTTTTTAATCACAAGAAAAACACAATTAAGATACGAAAACAATAAAACAATAAGCTTTTTGAATTTTGAAATGTATTTTAATGTCATACTCATTTAATTTAAATGTAATTTAGTAACAATGAAATATAAATTACAAGGATAGGATCACCGAAAAATCTTTTTTCTTATTTTTGTAGCAATTTTGTTTAAGATGTCTCAAGACTCTTAAAACTTCAGAATTTTCGAAATTTAATTTATTTTTTGACTCCCATCTTTTCTAAATATATTGATGTAATTGCTTCCTTGAAATTCCAATTAGAACAGGAGTTATGGTTTTTAGAATTATAGTCCCTCAATAGCTGAAGTGATGTTTCCTAAATTTTGAAGTCAGTTTTCTCAAATTACGTTTTGGGGTAAAACGCTCATGATATATCCAAAACATCTAAATATTTTTTCATGAAATTTTCAAAAGATATGTTTTGTGTTAGTATGTATAAACTCAACGTAAAATTTCATTTTTTATTATTAAAAAGAATCTATTTTTTTATGATTATA
Source organism: Maratus speciosus (assembly GCA_963932465.1). Classification (NCBI taxonomy): domain Eukaryota; kingdom Metazoa; phylum Arthropoda; class Arachnida; order Araneae; family Salticidae; genus Maratus; species Maratus speciosus. Next base: position 370,927,747 of record OZ010788.1, on the reverse strand, counting down.
CTGTTGAAATTCTCAAAATTCTCCATTAGCTAAATGCAACTTTGTATTAAAAATGCAAAAATTAAATCCAAATTTATTTAGGTTCAGGGTAATTATTGTAATCGGAAGTATAAGTAGGTACCAAAATTCTCATTCTTGTGGCAAAACGTATTTTGTAATCCTGCCCGTAAGTTGTTATGCCAATTTTCTGCTCTTCAAACGTCTGACAGTTTGGAATCCCCTATAAATGCTAATTCTGAATCTTGAAATTATTTAAATACATGAAATGAAAAACATACTTTTATATTTCATCCTAATCAAAATTGCGTTTTAAAATCATATACATTTTAAGATATTAAATGTTGAAAATGTCATTTTTTTTCAATTTTAATAGCCCAGAGATCCCTTAAAATATAAAATATTGAATCAAAGAATTGGAATATATACATATATGCACCTGTATAGGCTACGTTTGTTTTTAATGCTATAAGAGCATTGTTTTTCCAGTGGATTAATGTCTTAACATCACTGAAAACTTTTTATAACCCGCCCGCTGTCAGCATGCAGAATAGAACATGCATTTTTTGAGATTCCATATATTTTATAAGTAGAATTTTTATGAGCATGCTGAGAGGAACTATGAGAAGAGACAGTAGAACTAAGAGAAGTATTTGTGAAAAATTCTGCTTTATTTTATTTTATTTTTTATAGAAATATCTTATATCTTCTTTTTTTTTTATCTTCTACAAACTAAAAGACATTTTATCACATTCAGTAGATAAAAAGTAAATTGAAATAAAACATAAATATTGTTTCTCAGATACAATATTGCATAATTTATTTAAGGGGTTTCAGGTGTCTTACTTTTTACCTGGTGGTGCAATTTAGCAACATGTCGCATTTAATTTTTTTCACAGTCTCTATAAAAGATAAATGCTTAAAATTTTTAATATAGACAACCTAATATCTTTTCTATTTAAAATAAATTTTTTAATATTCTATATTGATATTTTATTTTATTTTTTATGTTTAATTTTTATATAAAAAAAAAATAAATAAATAAAGTGTTTTTTGACTTGAATGCTCTGCGCGCAACATTTTTCAAAAACTAATAAAGCAATTTGCATGAAACTTGGTAAATATCTTCATTTTAAGGTAATGAATAACTTATACTTCAAATTTAGTATTATAATTGCGTTGATTATTTAAAACTGGCAAGTTTTCAATAAAAGAATGTTTTTTTTTTCAAAATTTTATATTTCAAATTCAAATTTCAAATAAAATAAACAAATAAACTGCTTACAAATGAAGTATACGTTCAAAATACATTAGTTTGACATCATTATCAATATTTTTTTTTTTTTTTTTGGGGGGGGGGGGGTCTCGAACCAGTATTTTTGCTACAGTCTCTCGCGCATTTCATGCAAGTCAAAAAATAATTTGAATTTTTTTATCAAAATTAAATATAGAAAAATAAAATAAAATTAAAAATAGAATATTAAAAAATATATTTTAAATATAAGAGATATTAGGTTGTCTATATTAAAAATTTTATGCACTTATGGTTTATAGAGACTAGGAAAAAAAAATAAATGTGACATGCTGCAAAATTGCACTGCCAGGTAAAAAATAAGACTCTTGAGAGTTAAAGAGTTAAAAGTACATACTCATTATAAATCACCTAATATTATTTTGTCTTCCGCGACATATACACTGGTTATCAAAAATTAAGGAAAAGTCACAAAATGCTAATTTTCAAATACGCGAACACTCAAAAGGAAATAATATAATTCGAGTAATTACTATCTCTACAATACAGCTAGTCCATATAACATCTCATTCATGTCACACATGGTCACAAGTGACACAGTCACTACGGTGAAGCAAAAAAATAGGAAATTCCATACATCCCATTATGAGTCTCAAACGATCACTATATGTGACTCAACTGAGACGTCACTGTGACTGCTGCTTTGTGACGAGTCACCGTGTGACTTTACAATGTACTTACATTGTGACTCTCATGTGACTGTCATTTGTAGACTCAATTTCAAAGTCATCGTGAACGCTGCATTGTGATAAGTTACCAAATGATGTCACATTAAAGTCACATGATGACTTTCAGGTGACAGAGAGACTACTGTAAAATCCCCATTGTGCTCTTTTGAGAAAAGTCTCCATGTGACTATAATATAATATTATTTGGTGACTTATCATAATGCAACGTTCATGATGACTATTAAATTGAGTCTCAAAATGACAGTCACATGAGGGTCACAATTTAACTACATTGTAAAGTCACCTGGTGACTCGTCACAAAGCAGCAGTCACATTGACCTCTCAGTGGAGTCACATATAGTGATCATTTGAGACTCATAATGTGATGTTTGGAATTTCCTATGTTTTTGCTTCACCGTAGTGACTGTGACACTTGTGACCATGTGTGACATGAATGAGATGTTATATGGCCTAGCTGTGTGGTAGAGATAGTAATTACTCGAATTATATTATTTCCTTTTTAGTGTTCGCATCTTTGAAAATTAGCATTTTGTGACTTTTCCTTAATTTTTGATAACCAGTGTATTTTATGATACAAAAGACGAATTGATCGATAAATGTCTTTCAACTTTTTAAGTGAACGATTGAGAAACGAAAATTAAAACTCTTAATTAAACTTGTATTGCACTTTAAAATTATTATGTCAAAATTCAATTTTATACGTACTATATAATTCTGCAGTAATTTCCGTTTCGCCGTTTTTATTATTATTATTATTATTAGTATTATTATTATTATTATTATTATTATTATTATTATTATTATAAACAAAGAACATTAAAATAAGTGGAACTTTACTGTTTTCGTTTTATGCAAGAAAGAAACCGTTACCTATAGTGTAACAGATTGTGCTGATAATTATTATTGACATATTTCAAATCAACTATTTTTGCAGAATCTGCGAGTTGTTGTGCATGAATAAAGAGTATAATTTTTAAAATTCGGTAAGAGGTGTAAAATAAAATGCTTACGTACTTAAATTTTACATATCAAAATATAGTAAATTGAATCCAGCTTGGCCAGTTTTACTGACATTTGTCATTCATCCTATAAAGATTATTAAGTATTTCATTGCTATAAAACTACAAAGTATAAAAAAGTTACAAGGAATGTTTATGAACAATTTATGTGCCCTAACTCTTATATTAATACGAGGTACACACATTTAATTAAAATATTTTAATTTGGGTTTTAAAAACTTTTATATTCCTGGTTAAATGTCTTCATATTTTTTAATTTATTAATAATCAAACATTTATGATATTACTTTTTATTTAAACTAAAAATTCAATTTAATTTCTATACATAGAAGATAGACTCACACTCAGAGCTAGTTGCATCCACAAATAACTATATAACATGTTTGTTAGAAACTTTCATATCTAAACATAATTCAACACTAGAAAATATCTATCATTCGTAAAATATAGGGTAAACTGGGTGACGATGCCGTAGTTTTGACTTTATTGTTTTAAAACCTGTTGTTTTCTTTTGTTACTCATTAATTTCTTGTTAAAGTTTGCACCCTTATGTATAATTTAAAACCTTATTTCATTTTACAGATATTATATAAAGTATGAAAATTTTTGTTTCTGTAAACACTTGCATTTCAGCACCTTATTCATACCTATGGTCAAAGGGGTAAGATGCCTTGTGCAGTTTCAACGTAAACAATAATTTTTGTGAAGCAGTTTCAAACATAACAGGACAAATAAAAGTAACTTTAATATTTTAAACATACTAAAGTTGTTAACTTACTTAGTATTAGGAAATTACGAATGATAATATGAATGCAAAAATATGAATGTAACGAACGTTGGCAATTTAATAAAAGGACAAACTAATATTTGAGAAAAAAAAAGTTATGTTCTACTTAACATTTAAAAGAATTACGGCTCTTAAGTATGCCTATTTTTAAACATTATACTAAGTTTAAATACGATAAACACACTGTGATAAAGTATTTTAGAGTGCAGATTTTTTGTTGGTGTTTTTCATATGCCGCTTTGTTCTTTTCAGCTATAAATCAGATCTGCCACAGACTGTAAATTTGTTTAGGAAATTTAACCAACTTTTATATAACTAACAGTTTCACTGTATGCATTAGATCCAATTACATTTTTCAGAGGTTTTATTGCATTCTGCTAAACATTGATTCTCACTCACTTAAAAAAAAAAATCCTCATCATATAATCTTGGTAGCAAATTTAATCCATTATCGTTTCAAAGCAGATCAAATTAGTGTGTTCTTGGAGTCTGCAGTGTCTTGATGGTGATTGGGACGCATAGCTCGTAGGGGGCAGAAAACCCTAGTTATCTAAAACTATTTTATATACTACCGATATTTTCATTTATTAAATTTACTTATAAATGCATTTAACATCAAATTTTTAACAATGATTAAAATTAATAGTTATTAACCAATTATTTATAAGGCCAATAAAGTTTATTTATAAGGCCGAATACATATAGAAACCTTCCAAATTATTTTCCTATTAGATTTTAATATTTCTTTATTTCATTTTAATCATTTAGAAAATTTATGATTTTAGTCAATGATTTTTTTTAATCAGTTGATTAAAATCACGACTTAATCCCTGATTTAAATTATTTTATTAAAATCCCCGACAAGTTAGTTAATAGCCAAGAGTAATTTAATTAATGAAGAAACAACCAGGCATTTAACCGCAATGGAAAATAATTGGCTTCTAATCCCTAGGGAAAACAACCGGCATCTTACCTCCAAAAATTTTTGTCGACTCACACCAAAGTATTAGACAAGACGCCGGTACCCCACCCCCATTGACGTGAAGAAACGAACCGACCGCCATTTATGATTTGCAGAAAGGCCAGGTACCAGTACTCTCTAAAAACACCAGTTTTATTTATCTGGTGTTTAAACTAAGACTTATATAGGCAAATAAAGAAGTCACGTAAAAGATTTTTGATACTTACCAGAAGTGCTAAGACGAAATAGCAATAAAAAAGTACCTATTAATTTTTTTAAGACCGCAAATAGAAATTAAAGCATCAATAGGGAACCCTCTTCCTTACAAATATGTAGGGTTTCCGTACGTCGACTGCGCATATGAAATCTACGCAATTTGGCATCTTATACAACAGGACAACTCACCTCAAGTTATCCTATTCATATTTTCCTTTACATTTCGGTGGCTAACTACGAAATTGCGCTTGTTTTTAATTTTTTTCTTGAAAATACTATTGATATAATGTGAATAAAACAAAATATTTACGCAGAAAATTCTGTACTTTTCCTGAAATATTACTTTTTGTCTAACTGGACTTAAAAGATTTTTTTTTTTTTTTTTAATATTATGTGAATGACTGCACATAAAGAAAAAACAAATACTTTATACTTAATATTTTTGCCCTTTGGTTGAAAAATATGATAGTCTTGAGTAATTTTAAATGACTCTGAGACACTTTTGTGTAGTCGAGGAGGAATTATGTTAAATGATCTATGACATTTACATTTTATTCCGAGTGTAGTACAAGTCACTACATATTTATTCCATTTTAATTCCGAATAAAATTTAGTAATAAATATTTTATTACTTTGTATTTTTATATATTTTTCTGTCCTCATATTTTTAATTTATTTATAGTATATCAAAAAATTATGATATTACTTTGTTTTTTGGTACTAAAAGTTCAATTTAGTTTCTGTAGAGAGAAGATAGATTCGCATCCAAAACAAATTGCACCAATAAATAGCTGTATAACATAATTGTTGGAAATCTTCATAACTAAACATAATTCAGTAATAGAAAATACCTATCACTGTAAAATATATTAATAATTTCCATTACATTTCGGTGAATATATGCTAAATTATCTGGTGTTTAATTTTTTCGTTTATTTATATTTTCTAAAAATGGCTATCGATGTAGTTTGAATAAAACCAATTATTTATGCAGAAAAATCTATACTTTTCTGAAATTGTACTTTTTTCTAACTTGACATAAAACTTTTTTTTAATATTATGTGAACGGCTGCATATAAAAAAACAAATGCTTTATACTTAATATTTTCACCTCTTGTTTGAAAAATATGATAGGCTTGAATGATTTTAAATGACTCTGATTCAGTTTTGTGCAGTCGTGCAGGAAGTCTGTTAAATGATCTATATCATTCACATTTTATTCCGAGTGTAGTACAAATCACTTCGTGTTTTATTCTATTTTAATGAAAAAAATAATATTTAGAAATGAATGTTTTATTAATTTGTATATTCGTATATTTTATCACAATACTTCTTTTAAAATAATGTAAAAATCTTATAAAAGAAACTATAATTAATTATTTTTATAATAGTTTATTATTAAAACGAGTATAAATTAATATTATTTTTCATTTATAAATAAAAATAATTAAATTTTAATAGTTTCATATTAAAATTGAAATGAAATATGTATGTATATAATTATTCGCTGCTATGCGAAAAGCTGCAAATGAAAACCAAATATTTTACGTTATTTTCCTTAATTTCGTAAAATGGTATACTGCATATTACATATTATTCATATATTAAATATACTACTGTTTCATATACAGCTCCAAGTCAAAAAGTTAGAATAATTCATTTCATTTATATTTGGAATGGAATTTAACTTTATTTCAGTGCAGTGTAATTGAAAAAGAACAATAATTGATATTTTAATAAATTTGCGTGTTATTAAAGAAAGTTAAAATTGTGAAAGATTAGATTTTAGTAAATATTGTATTTTCGTAAAATTATTTTCATTATTCAAAATATTATCATAAAATAGTTGGTTTAGAGAAATAGAATACTTATGAATTTTCCTTATTGGTTTAAATGGTTGCATAAACTCAGCATTGCGGGACTTCTTAAGTTATAAAAACGCTTTGTATCATCATTGATTTCATTTTGTGTGAAACATGGGTCGTTCTTCTCACATAACGGAGCTTACAAATCATCGTATTATTGATTCTCATAAAGGTCTTAATCAGCAATATATCGCCAGTTACTTAAAATGTCCTTAAACAAGTGTTAGTAGAGCAATAAAGCAATATTTTAACGACGGACATTTTTAAAATGAGCTTCTGAATAGAGGCCGAAAGCCTAAAACTAGGCAGCGAGATGATTGAAAGCTAAGGAGTATGGCTAAACAAACCGTTTTAGAAGTGTGAGATATTTTCACTGAAAGTGGAAAGAATACAGTGCTGATGTGATTAAATCTACAACACTAAGCCATCTCCATAAACTTGGATTTCAATCTCGTGTATCAAAGATTAAGCTGCTCATGACTATCGAACAGAAAAGGGAGAGAGTGAAGTGGTGCAAAAAAGGTTTTCTAAGATCTGGATGATTGAAAAAAAAAATATATTGGTTTGTGATGAATATGTGTTTTGCGCAATATATAGTGATCAAGGTGTTCGTGTATGGCGAACGAAGCAAGGAGCACGTGACACGGACTGCATGAAACGATCAGTGAATTTGCAGCCAGTGTATTTTACTGATGTTACTATATTTCAAATACATTGGAATTAATATGCCTTACTGCCTACAAAACCATGTAGAATATGGTGAGCATATATTTTTATCGTTCATTTAGAGTGTCGGACAAAAATTATTTTATTACTGTGCTTCCTATGAGCTATAAATTCTGAAAGTGCATTTTTGTGTGGTATGTGCTTTTAAATTTAACATATTTTACCCTCTGCATTAGATCTAAAAGTCTTATACAGGGATACACATAGGAATACGGATACATTTATTTTTATAGGCGGAAATCCGTAAAAAAGAATTTTCTACTGTGGTATGTGTTTTCTATCTAGATTAAATTTTAGCAAATTATGCAGTATACATACAAATCTACAAATCATATTATACATGGTTTCAGAAAAGAATTTGAATACTATTCCGACTGTTGACGGTCGTTGCTGACATTGGATTTTCAAATGAGGTATGAGTTTGGAACCTGTTTTTTAGATATCCTTTTTCAAATTTTTAAATAGGGAAGTTTTTTCTGTTTTCTGAATATCTTGGAAAATGTTTCATAACCTGTTCTTGACGAAATATTTTTTGTTCTTGTTTCCATTATAAATACTAGCAGGAATGACCGAGCTAAGCTCGGTCAAAATTAGCTTTGTGTTTATCTCGATATATTATTCCCACTAAATCATTCTTGCTGTTTTAGATACAATTAGCTTGACCCTGAGACATAGTGACCCAAAATGACGCACTAATCGATTTTTTTCAAACATGCCACCTAATACAATGCTCTTCTCGAGCCTGAAAACGATGGAATACAAAAATTTAGTGAAAATCGTTAGTCATATTCTAGATAAAATAAGCTTGACCCACGTTGATTCAAAAAACCAATAACCGAAATTTATCGAACGTGTGAGCTATTTCAATGGTCTTTTTCTTCTGTGAAACGGTATAACAAAAAAAATTGTCAAAATTGTTTAAACATTTTTTAGATGGATGCCGTTAGCTTGACCCCGACCCATTATCACAAAAATGACCCACTAATAGAATTTTCTTGAGCATGCGACCCAGCCTACTGGTTTTATATTGTCCAGAAACGGTGTAGTACAAAGTTTTGTCAAAATCTTCTGAGCCGTTTTTTAGATAAAGTTAACTTGATCCTGATCCATTAGGACCCAAAATGACCCATTTATTGAATTTTCTTGAACATGAGACCCTGCCCAGTGGTCTTATCATGCTCTGAAACGGTATTATACAAAATGTTTTCAAAATGTTTTGAAGCGCTTTTTAAATACAATTAGCTTGACCCTGACCCACTGTGAGCCAAAATGACCTACTAATCAAATTTTCTTGAACACGTTACTCATCCCAATGGTCTTTTCGTGCCCGAAAATTGTTAGATACAAAATTTAGTCAAAATCGATTGAGTCGTTCTCTAGATATAATTAGCTCGACCCTGACCCACAATGACCCAAAATGACCCACTACTCTAATTTTCTCGAACACAAGACCCATCTCAATGGTATTTTCGTGCCCGAAAACAGTTTGGTGCAAAATTTCGTCAAAATCGATAGAGCCGTTATCTCGATAACTTAGATTAACCCACGGTGACCCAAAAATGACCCACTAATCGAATTTTCTTGAACATGTGACTTAGCCTAATGGTCTTCTCGTAATCCAAAACTGTAGAATATAGAGTTTAGTAAAAATCGTTAGAGTCATTTTTTAGATAAAAATAGCTTGACCCACAGTGACCCAAAAATGACCCACTAATCGAATTTTCTCGAACACGCGACCCATCCCAATGGTCTTTTCGTGCCCGAAAATGGTTAGATACAAAATTTAGTAAAAATCGATTGAGCCGTTCTCTAGATATAATTAGCTTGGCCCCCATTATGACCCAAAATGACCCACTAATCGAATTTTCTCGAACATGAGATCCATCCCAATGGTCTTTTCGTGCCTGATAATGGTTAGATACAAAATTCAGTCAAAATCGATTGAGCCGCTCTATAGGTATAATTAGCTTGACTCTGACACATTATGACCCAAAATGACCCACTACCGATTTTTCTCGAACACGTGACCCATCCCAATCGTCTTTTCGTGCCCGAAAACAGTAGAGTGCAAAATTTCGTCAAAATCGTTAGAGCCGTTATCTAGATAAACTTAGCTTGACCCGCGGTGACCCATAAATGACCCACTAATCGAATTTTCTCGAACATGTGACTTAGCCCAATGGTCTTCTCGTAATCCAAAGCTGTAGAATAATTAGTTTAGGGAAAATCGTTAGAGCCGTTTTTTAGATAAAAATAGCTAGACCCACAGTGGCCCAAAAATGACCCACAAATCGAAATTTCTCGAACACGTGACCTAGCCCAATAGTCTTCTCGTGCCCGAAAATGGTTGGATACAAAATTTGGTCAAAATCGATTGAGCCGTTCTTTAGATATAATTAGCTTGACCCTAACCCATTATGACCCAAAATTACCCACTAATCGAATTTTCTCGAACACGAGACCCATCCCAATGGTCTTTTCGTGCCCGAAAACGGTAGGGTGCAAAATTTAATCAAAATCGTTAGAGCCGTTCTCAATATAAAATTTACATACACACACACACAATTTTTGCTCACATTATAGTATAATATTATAATACATAAACTATGATTGTTTCTATTTTTGTAATTGTAATAAATAATATTTTCCTGTTAAAACTTCGAATGTGGGAATACTATGTGATACTCTTGATTCGTTTGGAGGTGGGGAATATGATTTTACTGAAAATTTTAAAATATATATATTATTCATTTTAAAAAATACTAAGTTTCAACTATAAAATGATATTTAAAATGTAGCTTAAAATGTTTTTAAGTAATACTAGATATGTTGTCAGTGACTTCATTTGTAAGAAAAAGTTTCGTTGTGCAAAGATTTGGCTTCTAGTAGTTTTGGTTTGGTAAAATGAAAACGCTTAGAGTTGAAAGCTGTACAAAAAATATATTAAGTTAATGAATTAAAATATATATTTTGAAAAATGTCATCTTTATCTCTAAACTATTTCAGTTTTACCTCATTTTGTTAAAAATGTTAACTGTAGTTTTTAAGAAACAGTTTGTCTTTTTTCATTAAACTCAATTCTTGCAAACAATGGCAAAATTGTTTTTAAATTCATCGAATGCTGATATTTAAGTGAAATCATCAACACCTTATACAAATAGGGAGGTAGGCACTGTCTGATATGACATTAAATTTATTTGGTTATCATAAACTTACTTCTGATATTTCATTACATATTTTCTTTTTAAATTAAACAAATTTACATACATAAAACGCACGAATTATTACACGTACGCCAGAAAATTACATTAGCAAATACATCAAATGTAATTTATAAATAAATATGAATGTTTTCCAGCCTTATGTTTTGACCTAGGATTTTTCTATAATTTAGATGCGCATCATTTGATATAACAAATGTTGTAAATAATTTCATTTGCAGTAATTTCTACTATAAAAGATAGTTGTATGAGTCTTTAAGCCAGTCATTCTAATAAGTAAAATAAATAAATAAATAAATAAAATGTCTGGTATTTAACGCCCTCAACGAATTTTGAGATATCAGAATACTACATGAAGTACTATTATTAAACAAATTCAGGTAACCCATCTTTCACTTAATAGCAAATATAATTAAAATTTTCACATACTTTATTAATAATTATAAATTATTATTATATAGTTTTAATTTTTTCATAAAAATTTTGTTAATTTTCATTTTAATTAGATTCTTGAACAGCGTATACTCATTGTTTTATAAAAATGTTGTTAGGCAAACATCATTAATTTTTTTTTTAAATTCTTCTGAACTGAAATAACTAACATAACATTTAATATCTGCAGTCAATTTTGAATTCTAAGAAAAAATTATTGAGTGTTGCAAATTAAGTCAAAGGAAACGGTGTCTCCCATTTCAATTCTAATAGCAAATACAATTCGAAAATGCATAATCTTAATTTATAATTAAACATTTTTTCAGTTCAGTCTTTTTTTCCACACAAAATATTTTTTTTTTCTTTAATCTAATTAGATAACAACTTTGACTGCATTCATCTTGTAAACACTATTTTTTTAGTATTCAAGCTACTTAAATATATTGTTTGATGTATTTCTTTGCAAAGTATTCTTTTGAAAATATAGAGCTAAAACAACATTTAACTTCTGCAGCGAATTTTGAAATATCAGAACAATTCATTGAGTGCTGCAATTTAAGTCAATGAGGCAACCCCTGCCCCATTCCACTGCTGAGAAAAAAGAGAGAAAGAGAGAGATGGAGTCTTGACACGACTAGCAACGCGCTTGCGCGGAGCACTGCTCCTAAACCTCCCGTATCCCAGCAGTCACTTTTCAGGATCTAGTTGTTCGGATGCAACCGAACCCGCCGGTTGTCTTAGCAACCTGTTCACCAGAGAACTTCTTCCATATATGAAAAAAAAATCATACTTGTGCACATTTAATTGTGAGAAAAGTTTCCATTTCCTAAGCTAAAAGGCTTATAAAAACTGCGTATTTGCTCAAGCTATGTGACAGTTTAAATATATGTTCGAGTTAGTGTGTTAGTGAAATATATGTGATTAAGTTTAAGCTGTGGACATCCTTAGTAAGTCATTTATAGAATAAAAATAAATGTAAGTAAAATTTTATAATTTATTTAAATGAGGAAAATAATAAAATATTCTGCAAAATTTTAAAGTAATTTATATTGTGTTTAAAGATTAAATATTTTTTAGATTGTCTTGCCTGGAAAAATTAGGTAATTAGGCATATAATAAAATTAGTTTTTATAAATAAAACTATAGCAGAGATAATAAGTTCCTCTTGGACGTTCTGTTTTTATATATTAAAATAATACACATGCTGTACTGACATATTTTATTACATTATTTACGTTATAATTTTTTTCAGTATATATACTTTATATTAACAACACATAGAATTACTTCTAAGTGTGTGAATTACCTCTTTTTTACATATATGCTGCACTATGTGCACATTAATTAATATTTTAATTTACAGAACACATTTAAAGAGTTATTTGTAAAGAAGATTATTATTATCACAGAATAATGTTTATATTTATTCTTTTAAGCCTTTGCCTTAATTACAAATTGTTCACATTTTTAAGCTCTTCATTTACGATGTGTGATATTAAATCTGGCGGAAAACAGAATAAATGTGATTCTGAATGAGATTCTTATTTTTGTTAATGTAATGGATGGCTATTATATATAAAAGGGAAAAACATTCACTTTTATCTAAATTATACAATGTTATACTATTATATGTCTTTATTTAAATAAATAAATGTAGTTGAATCATAATTTTTCAAACATATAGCGTGTTTTGAATCAAAATGAATATGTGATGTGTACTTTATTACTATCTCAGCAGTATGTTTTTAATCCGTTCTAAAGGGAATTTAAAAAAATTTACGTTTGAACAAAAGTCCACAATCTGGTCACTTTCAAAAATTCCTTTTCTATCATTTACCGTTAAATATTAGATGAAAGACATTAAACATTTTTTTTTTGCTTACTTTATATATTACATAAAACAGAAGAAACAATGGGCAAGAAAAATGAATTTAAGAAGAATAAATTTTATATTTAAAAATAATTAACTTAATTTTTTAATCCTGGTATTTTAATTTAATTAGATATTTTTGTAGCGAAGTAAATATTTTCATTTTCATATCCTAATAATTAATCAGTATATATTAAAAATATTTCTTAAATAAAAGACAAACTTGTATGTGCAGTATTATAGAGCATATGGGTATTCTTAGCTATTAAAAGATATAGTGTGTTTATATCTTCATTTATATGTATATATTTAGCGCTACCTTATAAATGTTATTTTTATTGACATCAAATTTTGTTTTCAATAAATGCTGAATTATAAAAATGTAATCGCACTTTTATGCTGATATAAACTCCGTATAATTCACACATTTGTGGATTGTTCGTTATTTAAATTATATTATGTGAGAGCGGAACAAATTGATTTTGAATACAAAGGCAACTTTAAATGTTATGTTAGAAACAACATAAGTTGATTAGTTTAATATTATCAAATTTGTTTCTTCTTAAACAAATTAGACATTTGTGATAAAATCAAACGAAAACAAAGAAATTTATGCAATCTTTAAGATTAACTGTGGTTCCTAAAAATATTACTATTTTTTTATAACAATTGTTATTTTAAGTACGTTTATTTATTTAAATCAGTTCAATATGTCTAAATAATTATAACAATTCAGAAATAGGAAGAATCCAGAAATTAACATAATTTTTTGTTATTCTAAACAATTAAACAAAGCAAATTTTCTTCAAAATCGTCAATGAGATAAATTACGGAGTATTTTTGTTGAAAGTTTATATGCAGTAATACATATTAAAATATTTAAATAATTAAACAATAATAAAAAAATAAATTTTCATCAATTTAAATAATGCATCTACATTTGTTTTGAAGAAAATATGAAACTCAGTTGATATGCATGATGACATGAATAATATAAGAACATTTTAGTTAATTCTCAAAGTTAACATAGTTTATGTCAGGAACAAGTTTAAAATTTTATTTAAAGAAAACTACAGCCCAAATATTCAAACATGGTCATATAAACAAAAATTCAGCTGCTAAAACTTTTACAACTATACAGAGTCTTTAAAAAAATCTGTAGTTTTTTTTTTTTTTTTTTTTTTTAAATATTTCAAAATGTAGCACTTGATTTTCTAGATCATGTGATAAAGCATTACTTTAAGAGTAATACCACACAGGGTATGATGAACAACTCGTGTAAAAATTTTAATACGTGATATAGAATACTGCAAAAATATTTTTACATAAAGGGCTAGTATCCAAATTTAGTTATTCAGTCATAAAATCTCATTCCAAGCAGAATACGTATGTTCAAACATGTCTTTCAACCATTCTATGTAATGTATTAAAGTATTCAGTAGAATAACTTTATTTTGTGACATATATGATGATATGAAGGAAAGTGTGCTGCAATTAAATCAATGACACGATGTTTAATATGAGCTACATTCCAAATATATCTACATCCGATTGTCTATATCAAACTTGTTTGGATATAAATTATGTTCATTTACCGCAATTCTCGAGGAATTATCAAATTTCGTGAAAAACGCTATAAATATCAGTAAAATATCTCAATTTTAATGATGTGAACGAAAATACCCGTTCTGCTTGCACTTCTTTTGGCCCCGTTGCTCAAAACTTCATTATTACTCTGCTTTTCTCGGAAAAAACTATTCTGTATTTATACACGATTTTTTGGAACAAACCGTATATTTTAAGGCTGCCTATGACATTTGATCTAGAATACTAAAGAAAGTTAAAAGGTGAATTGCTATTTTACCTCTTTATGTTCAAGAGTCTCATAGTTTGTAATTATAAGTATTCCTTAAATAATGATGTAAATAAATTTACAACTTCATGCAATATCCACCAATAAAAGTTGCCATTTTTTCGTTTAAATTTAATGTGTCATATTTATATATTTGCATGTTCTACAGATTGCAGAAGTATATTTTAATTAATGAAGTAGTTAATATGCAACTATTTCATATTTACACGGAAATGGAAATAGGGTATATCTATATCTCTCTCTATATATATATCATACAATATATATAACATAGTACAAAATATCATTATTGAATCCATATGTGAAGCTTTGAGAGGATCATATTGCAACTTTCAATGGAATTTCCTATGAAGAGGTATCAGTTAATTACAAGGTAGAAATCAGATTGATAATACACTAAGGTAATGCGTAATTGCAGCAATGACCTGAGAGCATAATATTTATAAGATTGCTAAAATCATTTAGCTACCTTTGTTATATATTTATATATTTTGGAAGTTAAGTTGAGTATCGATAGTGAAATTCATCAAATTTATATGTTATCGAAATACTTTAAGTTTAAAAAGCGCATCTGAATATCAAAGCACTGTCAAATACATGGATGTTAAATTGGAAATTACAAATTTAATTTTAGTAAATAGTATTTACGATAAAATAAATTATTTTGATTTTGATACAATAAAAATTTTAAGCTTTAATAGTAACGTGCATTTTTAAATTTTAAGAAACACATATTTAAATGGTTTAAACCATATTGTAAATTTGTGTTAAAATTTTGATGAAATGATTGGTGAAATTTTTCACTTTTACATTAATGCCAGTAAATAAATTTATCCAATACATTTTTTCAATGAATTGACTCTTAATTTTATCAAGAAAATGAGTTATCGACATAAAACATTAGAATTGTTCGATGCAGATGATATATCGATATGTGACACCTGATGGAAATAGTTTAGTGATGTGGATATTCACGTATTCCCTTTGATGGTTTTGGTCGGTTTGTAGTTTTCAATTTTTTTTCAATTTTTCATCTGTTTGGTCTTGGCAGGTGAGGGTGGATGTTATGCACGTCAAACATGTTTAACCCCATAGCGCAAGTCATTAGCCTTATCGCTTGCCTTCAAATTCTGTTTTTTTTTCTTAGTTATTTTTTGTTTTGATGTTTATTGTTTCATTTACAGTTCGTTAGATGTTTTTACGTGTTTTAAATTATATGAAAAAGGATATATCAATATATATATATATATATGTGTATATATATATTTGTCAGTTATGATTATTCTAAAAGTGAGTGATATTCATTGTTGAGATCTTTAATATGAATGTTTATTATTCTCTACAATTTTTATTTAATAATAAAGTTTAAAAAATATTATTAAATTATTTGAAGTTTAAATATATATATATATATATATATATATATATATTTCAATCTCATAAATAGCTAAAAAAAAATAGAGAACGCTTTATTCTTTCTATTACGTTTTGAAAAACATGTTCATATAAGAAATAAGATTGCGTACTAGTAATTAATAAACCTAGTTATATACTGAACGCAAAAATAATTCCAAACTATTCAGCATAAACAATGTTGTTATGTATGTATATCGATATGTAATTCTATCTGTACATTGTAACTCTATTGTTCATTGTCTATTTGTAATTGTTTGTTCTAAAAGTGACATACATTTTATGCTGCATATTTTTAACTCTCTATTTTAGATGATAGTCCTCTATTATAATTTCTTCCCACCAAAAGGAGAACCAGTAAGCAGCCAAAAAGTTATTAAATAGTGTATTCCGTTTTATTTTTGTTCTTTTGGGAACTATACTCTTTGCAGATATTTCGGAAAGCTAGAATAAATAGAACGAAAAGTTGATAATTGTTTCCTTTAAAGGCAAACGCTTTATTCCTTCCTTTTATGACATTTTCTTGCTTCCTTTTAAACTTTAGTATTGCAATTTATTTAAATATTTAGTAATTCTTTAATATATTATAAAAGTTAAATATCCGTGTTTACTTATATTGTAACATTTTTCTTTCGTATCATCCATCAAGTAAAAATTAAAATTAGATTTTTAGTTTAAACACACCCCTTGAATTTTCCTTTTAAAGCATACATAATATATGAAAAAGTTAAGGATATATTTTTATTTCTTTTTTTTTTAAGAATATTTATTTATTTTTAAAGAAGAATGTTTTAGATTGTAGGGTTTATCTGCACTTTTGATACATTTCAATTAATGTATTTTTTTATTTTAAAAAAATCATGACCGTTATTAATAATACAGATATATCGCGTAACAAAGTGTTTTTGCTATAGAAGTCACATAAAACATTTAAATTTATATAAAAAATTGTATCTATATTATAAAATTTAAAAAAAAATAAAAATAAAAGTTATATAAATATAAAAGAAAAAGAAACACTTTAGAATTATAAATACAAATAATTCTCCAAATTTTTATTTTGTATAAACGGATGTTGCAAAAACATACAGACAAAATACATTTAAAGTTTAAATTTCAATGCTAGGAATAAGAATTCGTTAAAATAGGAAGTACACGAAAAACATAGTACGATCCTAGACAAACATGATCATAGAAAGTAGATGTTTTACCTATTGGACAGCGAAAGAAAAAGTAATAAAATCTAATCGAAAACACTTTTAGTATTGTAGTCAAACGCAGTTTTTTATAGTAATCATTTTAAAGCAAGCAGACTTACTTTCCAAACTTTTTTTTTATTACTTACGGAGTTCTTTATAAATCAATCACCATTGCTGGGGGCTTTGAGCCTCTTTGTCTTACAAATTAATAGTGCTTCTAATATGAATTTCATGAGGGATAAAATATGTGAAAGTTGAGTTTAAGAAAATGTATAGTAAAGGCGGGTAAGGCTATGTATATAATGTGAAATATTTTAGTTGTCACGTCGGTGCCTCGATTTCTCTCGCTTCTCTCAAGCTTCTTTCACAGCAACAAGATTTTTTTTAAGGTAACGAAAGCAGAATGATGAAATGTCGGATACTACTGGAAAGGTAAAATTCAGCTTAGTAAAATTTATTCAGCTTGCTAATCCTTGTTTTCTTATTCATTTTCAATTGTTTTACGAGATTTAATTCCATTTAGTTATTCTTTATTTCAATATTTTTTGTGGGAGAGGAACACTTGGAAACTGCACGAATAACTATAGGAAAACACAGAGAACAGGTTGTAAATCGCAGATCTAAAAGATTCGCTTTCGTACATAAGTTAAGTCACAAAACCTTCCAATATTTTAATATGTTTTCAACGATAAAAAGTAACTTCTACAATATGAAGTTAAAACATTACAACTGCATAATTTTACATCTTCAAAATTTTACACGTATTTGACAAATGACTACATACACAGCGTATTTAGAAGAAAAAGTCGATGTCTTCATAATATCATAAAAATAATTTTTTAACACTTACCAACATAATTTAAAAGTGTATAGGACTTTAATTTGTCTGGTCGTCTGTCTATCTGTCTGTGTCTCTCCGTCTATCTGTACGTTCTGTAACGTTCGTAAATAGACTAGGATTTCCATGCGCTTGTTTATGTTACTAAGGAATACCACAGGAAAATCCCTATTGAAAATGGAATACTTTGTTTGAAAGTTCAGTGGCATATAAAATAATTTTTATTCAGTATTGTCTTTTAAGAAAATTCTTTTGCAGTCTATTTTCATAAATTTACTATTCATTTAACTGAAATTGAAATACTGTATTGGGGTTCAGTAAAACATTTTATCTATGGAATATGAAGTAATGGCATTTATCATTCAAGTAGAGAAACAAACAAATAACTTCCATTACATTATGTCCTAAGGGGAAAAGCATTTGCATTGTTTTTTTTTTTTAATTTACACTATTCCAAGCACAATGAAACTGTTGGGCATTGTTGCGATGCACTATAAGATACTTTCTGTAGAATTTTTCCGTAGGATTCATTGTATTTATGAATTCATTAAAAAAAAAAAAAAAAAACGGTCTTATTATTTTTTTGAGCAATAATATATAGCAGTATGTGCCAGCATCAGTGTCTATGGGGGTGTATAGCTTGGTGTGTTTTTTATTGCGATATCCATTTTTTAGCTTAATAACGCTTAGTTAGTATATGCTAATATAGGTTTCTATATAAATATAGTTATAAACAGGTTTACGCAAAAAAAAACAAGAAAAAAAAAACAAGTTGGAAATTGCTCGTCAAACGTGGAAAATGAGGTGCGTTCGTACTATAACTAGTTTTATAATTATTTTTTGCACCCCATATTGTACTGAATGTATATTTTTTCCACTTCATAAAGTGCATAGTCTGTAACATCATTAAAATGTACTTCCAACATTTTTTTTCCCATTCACCGAACACATTTGACTGTCCCTGTAATTAAACTATACATCCGATTTTCTTAAAATTAAAAATGGCTCGACAAAATTTTGTAACAATTATATCTTTAAAATTTCAGACCATTCGGTAGGCTGTAACATCATTAGAATGCACTTTCAATAATTTTTCCCATTGGCCGTAACTTAAAGAAAAACTCTTTATTTTCCCTGTAATTAAACTATACATCCGATTTTCATAAAATTTGACATGGGTCGACAACATTTTGCAACAATCATATATTTAAAATTTCAGACCATTCGGTTGGGTAGTTTTTGCTCTGTTATATGCGGACGGACGGACAGACGGACAGACAGACGGACGGACGGACTGAACGACGACTATAGGTGCTACGTATTTATATAATTACGAACGCACCTAAAAAGAATGTATACCGCCTATTGATGGTATTAGATGGAAATGCGATTTCAGTTGTGCTTTGCGTTTCCCGTCTGAAATAAATATTATCTTAATATCATTCACCGCAAGAAAAGTACAAAACTTGCGAAAATTCATTTTGCGCTTTATTCCACTAATAAGCCTGTCATAGGTGTGTCTAACTACAGGAAATGTTTTATAAGTGTAGTTATCTGGAAAATCGCTTTATTACGTTATACGCCCATACGTGACTACAAAAAGGGGGCAATTGTGCGGAATGGAAATTACTCAGCATTCCAAACCTCATCTACGTCTCAATTATTAAGGATTCTGAGCTTTTATGCACGTTTTTACTGCTACATGCAGAGCTAAGTTATATAATACAGTCGAACCTCGTTATCCCGATACTCTAACGACCAAAAAAAATTGTCGTCATAAGCGGGGTGTTGCAGCAACCGCAGTTGGAGAAAAATACGTTTATAAAAAGCTGTATTTTTAATTGATTTAAAACAATTTTAAATTAATAACTGTTCTTGCAGTTTTAAGCAATAAAACATTACTATCAAACAAAATAAACAGAAAAACAAAATTGAAAAGAATAAAAATCAGATTTATGATGGCTTGCTTTTTATTGTTACATGATGAATTAAGGTTTCTTATCACTAGATGTGCTTCCTACAATTCGTTTTTCAATATTATACATTGAATTGTAATCGATATTCGTTGTTTTAGAAATGGATGTAAATAATTTCTGATCATTCCAATGCAATGCAAATGCTTCGGTTTTAGTCGGATGAAAAATACCGTGTAACCACAAGAAAGCGCCGCCTGACAAGAACAAAAAGACCGCAAGTAGAGTGATACGTCTATCTGGAGCTTAAGTGGGTCATTCATAGTGTGTGGTTTTATTTATTCAGATAAAGGATTGAAGTAAAATTTGTCATTGATCTCATTGGGTATTTTAGACACTTTAGTGAAAAGTTTGGCTAAGACATTTCTTACCGCTTAATTTCCGTGCTTATAAGATGGGTTATGAAAAATGGACAATTTTCCTAAACCGTCGGGATATCTGGAGTTGAAAATTGTTCAACGACGCAAAATCCGGAGTTTATTTACATTAAAATCATATACAGAAAATTGGGACTTTGAAAAACTGTCGTCATAAGCGGAGTGACGTGAAAACTGGGTATCGGGATAACGAGGTCTGACTGTATTAGGTTGCGATAAAAACATGCGGATGTTTTTTGCCTCTACTATTAAATTTATTTTTGTGGAGATTTGTCACTTTTCTTGCAGGTCAGCGATATATGCTGAGGATGAAAATTTGTGGATGTTATGGAGAGTACAAAATATTTGAATTTAACACATATGAGTGGTAAATGGGTAAATTTAGATTATTTTTTCCCGTTGAATTAATGTGTATCAAACCATTCTGGGTATATACAAATCTATGGAAAATACAGGAATCTGCTCAAAAGAATTCGTATATATTTTCGACTGCGGTGTGACAATTGCTGAAATTTTATGTATAATTTCCATACGTATTTTGTAAATTGTTTACTTATATATCTATCTTTCTCCTTATCAAATATCGAATTTTCGTTACATTATTCTGAAAGTATTTCATAATTTATGCGTTACGCATGACTTTTCTTTCTTGTGTGAATACTGGAAACTATTATTTAATCAGATCGACTAAAATCTATCCGAATGAATGCCCAAATAATTATGATAATGCAAATATGTAAATCCAGATGGTTTTACTGATTAGTTTAATAGTTAGGATACTATAAATAATGATCTTTGGCGGAATCGTTATCATTGAAGTTCATATCCTTGATGATCTGTTATTTTTTTTTCCAAACATATTTCTCCTTAAGAATTAATATAAAAAAATCAACATATATATTATTATCACTTTTCCAGCTCTATTAACTTATTTATATTGTACATTTATTTGAAAAAATCTAATAAAATATATTTTAAACCTGAACTAAGATATTCAAAATTAAATCGAAATTCTGTAAAAAATAGAATTTCCAGAAAAAGATTATTTTGCTTATAATCATTTTTTTTTATCTCCAGGGAAGCTTTTCACCCTTTCTTCCTTTAAACTTTCACTGTCATTTTTGAGAATAACAGTCTCAAATTCATCTCCAAAATTCAATACTCCCAGTCATTTTAATCTCCATGAAAGCATAAACCTCTTTCCGATGTCAATGTACTTGCGCTTGCTGTTGACAGTTTTCATAAACATCAAAACAGATTTACTTGCAAAGCTCTTTTCCGAGTGCAAAAGATTTTTTTTCTGAAAACTAATATATTTCTTTTCTTTATTATTGGAAATAATAAAATTTGAGATTATGAAATCGTTTTTATAGATAACATTATTTCTGGCACGATTGAAAATGCACATTAAAATTTGTAAAATAAGAGGAGATTTACATGTAAGAAAATTAAACCTTTATTTGTTTTTCTGATTCCATTTGCTAATAGTTATATAATAGAAGTATTCATTGATTAAGTTCAATTAATAAAAAACAGGCTATTTTAAGTGACTCGCTCTTACGGTTTTTTAATTGTAAACGAATTATTTTTAACCATAACACTAAAAGGAAAAAACCGCAACTATCTCTTTTTACTTTTTTATAGTATAATTATAGAGAGGAAAAATAAAAAATCTACATAAATTTAAGTAATCTTATACAGTTCATACAGTATATTATAAATGTATGAAATATAATTTTTTAAATGTTGCATACTGTTTCATAAATGTTGTCGCATTTTGATTTCAAGATAAATAGGCAATATTAGAAGTTCTACACAATTATAAAATTTTGTAAATAAAAGAAATTATAAACGTATCCAATAAACTGCACATGTCGATCACACATACTTTAACATTATTCTCTGACGACTAAAAACAAAACACTTAGTCTAATTCAGAATTTAAAAAATAATAATCTTACGACGTAAAGTATGTGGACACAAAATTGTAAGTTTTTATAAACAGCAAAGCTAGGTTGCATAAGATACAGTAGAAGTTAACCAAATATTTTCGTTGCAGATCGGATAAGTATGCAAGAGCATGTTTCTTGGCATTTGACATTGAATACGTTTCTTGATCATATTACTGACCCATACCCATGCATTTTATTATACATACGTTATATGTATATCTATATTCATTTCAGAATCGTTGGTGGTAATTAAATAAATTGGTACATATTACAATTACAGTGTTAGATGCATAAAATTAAGCAATAAAGTTTCCTATGCTGCTTAGAAGCCAAGTTCACCACACCTTCCATGTACACTGACACTGTTTCTTACAGCGGTTGTAGATAAAGGTTAAAATTAACTTTCATTTAAGGAGAAGGCATGATATCGTTCTGAGTAAATATTTTGTGTTCATCCCAACTTTATCTCTTTAACGTTTCTCACATAACTTATGCTTCAAGGAGAAATGTGTTTTAACGGACCAGATAATGTTATTTTTCAATATATTGATACAATTAATATTTTTCTTATATATGCACTGTGAAAAAACCACTGTAGATTTGCCAGAACAAACTCGATCACAGTGAATGTGCTGTATCTTTCTTTAGTTTCCTGACTATATTAACATGGAAAATACAGTAGTTGCGTAAAATTAACAGCACAATGTACTGGCAATTTGGACGCATTTTTTTACAGCACAAACTACTGGCGTCTAAATTGCCAGCACATTGTGCTGTTAATATTACGCAACTACTGTATTTTCCATGTTTATATAGTCAGGAAACCAAAGAGAGATACAGCACATTCACTGTGATCGCGTTTGTGCGCGAGATGAACAGTACTTTTACTGTAAAAATGTCGTTTTGTTTTACAGTGTGCTTTAAACTTCTTGTTAATATTACCCATTCTCTGCGATCTTAACTTTTGTTCACTGTGGCAATTGAATGTTAATACTAGAGACAATTGTTTTATTAATCAGACATTCACACATAATGCCTCTTTAATTCTGAAATCATTTATATTGTATGTTTGAATTTTAATAAATTAAATTAATATTTAGATGTTGCCTAAGTACGAAAAAACTACATAGTTATCAAGTAATGAATTTAGATTCTTATAAGTAAAAATTACATAATTTAAATATTTTATTTAATTTTAAAATCTAAAAAAAATACATTTTACATTTATACTTTTCAAGATTTACTAATTTAAATATTTCTTTATTTATGTTCATATTCGAAAGCATGTTTTTCATTGCTTTTCGGCGGTCATATGTAAAAATATGCTTAAAAATGCGATACATTTTATACAGTAAGATAAAAATGTCTGTTTTATATATTTATGATTCGGTTTTTGCTTAATAAGTGTCGTGTGAAATTTATCATTAAAATGTTTTCATAAATTAAATAGCGAAAAAGAAAGAAATGTATAAAAAATTATAAGGAAAATACATTTTTATACACTCATTTTCACCCTTGTAGCGTTAAAAAAATCTAGCGTCATTATATCAAATTGACTTTTTCTTTCTCCGAGAGAAAATTATATGCAGATATACGACAGAGATTCTTAGATGTGAAATTTAGATAGCAGCAAAAATGTCATTTTTTGCTTACAATTTCTGCTACATTATAAAGAAAAAATGATGAATTTTAATACGTCAAACCTTTAAAAATTCTTTTTGGATGGATTTTAAAGCAGCGCGTATCTTTTAAAGGTATCGGAACTAAAGATACTTATATTTTGTTTTATAAAAAGCTTTCTCTCTCTTTTTTTTTTTTTTTTTATCAAAGAAGGGGAACGATAATAAAGCGATTCTAGAGTGATAAGTATATAAAAACTTTAATAACGAGTAAGAAAACAGAGTTCTTTATTCAAATTATTTTCGTTAAGTAAATCTGTTCTTAGTAAAAATTAAATTTAGGTAAACCTTCAATAATTTGTGTATCCAAGAATGCACTTAAATTTTGAGATTATTGTAGCATATGATCATATATTTCACAAAAGTTTATATTGTGGAGTATAATATTTATCTCTTTCAAAAGAAATAATATTTAAAAGATATTTGTTATTAATAAGGAGACTTTTTCGACTAAATAAATCATCTTTAAGGTTGGAGTACCATAGTCGTGATTTTTTTTCTAATAGAGCGAAAACTATCCAGGCGAGTGTGCGTCTCGTGAATTTTCAGCCTGCTATCAGACTTTCATCTAGTAAATGGTATAGTTGTAGGTTGGATGAATGAAACAAGCGTTACATTTCAAAGCCGTATTCAGCAAATAAAAGTGAATGATTCCAGCGAGAATAGGTTCGAGAAATTCAGTAGCATTGTCAAGGAATAGCCAACATGTTCCTATGCGTTGAAAAAAAACATCAACTATGCTAGCCAATCCTTAAAGATATTTGTGAATTCTGAAGTACAATAAAAAATTAAATAAAATAAGCTGTCAATTTAAAAAATATTTTTCTGTTAATATTGATTGAGCGTCTCCCGTTTTTCTTTATTCTGTTCACCTGAAAGTCACACGTATGTACTAAAACGGAAACAAAATTTCAAAATCTTAGCTATATTGGTAAAACTACACTATATAAAAAAATCAAGTTTTTTGTTTAATCTAGGGAAATATAATGTAACCGTATAGCAAAATTTATAGTAACCTATTCTGAGTTAACCACTATTCTGAAATGTATCTGACGTTTGTCTTATGACAAGATACTTGAATGATAAAATGTTCGAAATGCTTTTATGATGATAAACATATTGGGCACGATATTCAAAATGTAATTAAATGAAAATGCTGGGCATGGAATGTCTCTAAAATGTTCTACCTTTGATATGACTCAGAAACTGTAAAATCTCGAGAATATTTCTATATTTTTACCCGTACAGCTCTTTCGCAGTGCAATTTTTGAACTTTTTAAAATATACTTTATTCTTTAATTTTTAATTAACTGTATTTTTTTGTCATGATACGTCTTTTAACGAAATTTGAGTGCACTATGTCGCAAAGCTGTTCAAAAACTTGTCTGTATGATACGTTTTTATTCATCGCTGTGTGTGTTATTTGTAAATTAAAAAATAAGTTGACATCAACAATAAGATATATACCAGTGTCCCGTGCGAGAGCTTTAGAGTAAATATTTTTTTTTTAATTATCTAATATTTTTATATGCAGGTTTAAACTTTAAAAGAAAAAATAAGGATAATAGTATCTGGAAACAACATTAGTGAAGTCAGAATAACATCTAATTTATTCCATCAAAGATACAGTACAAAAATGATCGAACATAGTAAAAGGTACACGCGAGAAAATTTAACGATCATATTTTAAATGCATTAAAGGATGATGCCATCGTTTAGCGAAAATAAAGCATAGCTTTTCAGCTGCACACAACAGCTTCAGTCGATCGATAGTATCTGTGTACCTACAAATTTCAATTTCAGTTTTGAAAACATATATATATAATAAACCATACGGAGACGTCAACTTTATATTTGTTCTGATTATTTATTTACTAGCTGACCCGGCCGCCGTTGTCCAGATCCATGACAATATTTTTAAACAAACCTTAGATTTGTATTATTTTATATCTCTTCTGCCAACGCGTTGCTCAAATGATTTATACAACAGCTGGCATATAAAAAACTGTCGAAAATATATTTTTTTAAATTATTGTGTATATGTTAATGGCGGTCGGATGTCAAAGAAAATTAGATGTTTGGATGCGTCGTTAAAAAATATGCATAGGTATGTTAATTCCAAATCGATAAAAGCAAAAATGTAATAACATCCCTTAAAAATCCCTAGTGTTCTTTGAAATGTGGAAACCTGGCGAACTACAAATTCTGATAAAACCTCCTCCTCTTAAAGAAGAAATTAAGAAATAATTTTCATTACGGCCAGAATAAAATCTATGATTTTCCTTTTACAAATTACTTGCCTCGATACGATTTCAAGGAAGTGTGTTAATAGGACAGACGCATCAGGGGTCAATTCTAGTGAGCCTGTGGTTTTGAGAAAAGAAATACTTTTTTTAATAGTGGCGCTTGATGAGTCTTTTATTAATCTATACTAATATTATAAAGAGGTAAAAATTGTTTATTTGTAAGGGGTAAGCTCTGGAATTAAAGAACCGATTGCAAAAGTAATGATATCAAAATGATGGTTTTAGTCTAACATAGAACATAGGCTATATCTTATGTCCGTCCCACTGGTCAAAAGGGGGTGCAGGAGCAAAAAACGTTCTAAAAATGCGATTTTTGTGTTACTGAAGGGCCTGGAAATATGAAATTTGGAATGGTAGTTACTTATAAGATACTAATGATCTCTAAGGACATTTCTTAAAAAAATCGAAATTAAAAAGGGGTGAAAATGCGCTAAAAGAGTTTAAAAAAACGTTCTAAATGGCAATTTTTACGCAATTTGAGGAAGTACCAAACCGAGTAAAAAAATAATGGTGTCAAAATGATGGTGACAACCCTTGCTCCAACGTAGGCTACTGTTTAGGTCGGTCCACTACCACTAAAGGGGGTGAAGGAGCAAAAAAAGTTCGAAATTGCGATTTTTGTGTTACTGAAGGGTCCAGATACATGGAATTTGGAATGGTAGTTGCTTATTAGATACAAATGATCTCTAAGAACATTTCTTAAAAAATTCTAAATTTAAAAGCTGTGAAAATGCGCAAAAAGCGTTCTAAAAAATGTTCTAAATGACAATTTTTATGCAATCTCAAGAAATACTAAACGAATTTCAGAAATAACGGTGTCAAAATGATGGTGATAACCCTTGCTTCAATATAGGCAACATTTTATGTCGGTGCCACTACCCCTAAAGGGGTTTCAGAAGCAAACAAAGTTCGAAATTGCGATTTTTGAGTAACTGAAAGACCCAGATACATATAATTTGGAATGGTAGTTACTTATAAGATATAAATGATCTCTAAGAACATTTCTTAAAAAATTCGAAATTTAAAAGGGGTGAAAATACGCGAAAAGAGTTCTAAAACACGTTCTAAATGGCGATTTCTACGCAGTCTCAGAAAGTACTCAACCTATTTCAAAAGTAATGGTTGGAAATTGATGATGACAGCCCTCGCACCAACATAGGCTCTATTTCATAACGGTGTTACTACCACCTAGGCGTTGCAGAAGAAAAAAAAAACCTTCTAAATTGCGATTTTTGTGTTACTAGTGGGCCTAGAATGTTGAAATTAGGTAGGACAGTTATTTATAAGATACAAAGAATCTCTAAGAACATTTCCTAAAAAATCGAAATTTAAAAGGGGTGAAAATGAGCGAAAAGCGTTCTAAAAATCTTTCTAAATTGCGACTGCTAAGCAATCTCAGGAAGTACCGAACCTATTTAAAAAATAATGGTGTGAAAACGATGGTGACAGTCCTCGCTCCAACATAGGCTGTATTTCAAGTCGTTGCCACTACACCAAAGGGGGTGAAGGAGCAAAAAACGATCTAAATCGCGTTTTTTTCTAATACCGCAGGAGCTAGAAACTTAAAACTAGGCATGGTAGTTAGTTATAAGATATAAATGATCTCTAAGAAAATTTCCTAAACAAATCGAAATTTAAAAAGGGGTCCAAATGCGCAAAAAGCGTTGTAAAAAACGTTCTAAATTGAGATTTCTATGCAGTCTCAGAAGTACTGAACCGATTTCAAATATAATGGTGTAAAAATGATGGTCACAGATGAGACTCCACAAGATAGGCTATATTTTATATCTATTTCCACTACCCCAGAGGAGATGCAGGAGCAAAATGCGCGAAAAGCGTTCTCAAAACGTTCTAAATGCCGATTTGTCAGCAATATCTCTGGAAGAATCAAACTGATTTCAAAAGTAATGGTAGGAAATTGATGCTGACAGTCTGTGCTCTAACATAGATGCTATTTTATGTCGGTATCACTATCACCTAGACGTCGCAGGAGCAAAAAAGCGTTCTAAATGTCGATTTTTGTGATCGGTTGGGGCTAGCAACTTAAAATTAGGCAAGGTACATATTTATTAGATATAAATGATCTTTCAGAACAGTTTCAGAAAACTTAGAAATTTAAAAAGGGGTGAAAATGCGCGAAAAGCGTTCTAAAAACATTCTAAATTGCGATTTCTACTCAATCTCTGGAAATACCAAAGCTATTTCAAAAGTAATGGTTGCAAATCAATGGTGACAGTCCATGCTATAACATAGGTTATATTTTATATTGCTGTCACTACCATCTGAGGGTTGCAAAAGCAAAACATGTTCTAACTTGCGTTTTTTGTCAACTGATGGGTCTAACGCTTTGAAGTATGGCATGGTATTTACTTACAAGATGCAACTGCTTTCTAAAAACAGTCGAAAGAAAATTCCAAATTTAAAAAGATGAAGCGAGCGGAAAGCGTTATAAATTATAATTTTTATACAATCTTATCAAATACCAGACCGATTAAAAAAATAGCATTGACAAATTGTTTGTGATAGAACCTGCTCAAATATAAGCTATATTTTATGTCTATGCTACTACCGCCAGAGGGTTGCAGGAGCTAACAACTTTCTAAATTGCGATTTCTGTGATACTGAAAAGGCTAGAAACTTTAAATATGGCATGGTAATTACTTATAAAATATAAATGCCCTCGAAGGACTGTCGAAAATAAAAACGAATTAAGGGGTGAATCGAAGGGGAGTTGCGAAAAGCATTCAAACAAAGTCTTAATTATGATTTCTATGCATTTTCAGGGAATATAAACCGATTATAAAAGTAATAGTTGTGAATCAATGGTAACAGTCTCTGATCCTACACCGGCTATATTTTATGCCGATGATTCTAACATCTGGGGTTCACAGGAACAACAAACGTTCTAAAAAAAGGCCTTTAAAAGCTTTCTAAATTACGTTTCTGTGGAATATTAGGAAATAACAAACCGATTTCAAAATTAATGTTGGCAAATTAATGGTGACAGTTCCTATTTCAACATAGCCGTTTTTGTTGAGAGAGGTGGTAGGACTTGGAATTTGACATGATAGTTAATTTTAAGATGTAAGAAGATGGTTTCTAAAAAATTCAAAACTTCAAATGAATACTGAAATGAGCGTATTAATTGAGCATAAAAGTTTCAAAATATTTTCTAAATTATGATTTATTTAGTTTTATTTCGTTTTATTAATTTAAGTCTCAGTTCTGCCTAATTTAGTGTAATAATGATGTTTAATCAAACTGTGTTTTAAATAGTAATTTTTGAAATATTCCTAAAAGTAATAAGTACCTTTTAATAAAAAAAAACTTTTAATAAAATAAAATATTACCTTTTAATAAAATAAAAATTTAGTTAGCACATTTTAATAAAAATTAGACATATAAATATCACTTGTCATATTTCAAATATTACGCGAGCAAAGCCGCGGGGTTTGCTAGTATATCATATAATTACACAAAATTTAAAATTATCAGTTTCAGGATGTTTAGGAGAGGCATTTAAGTATCTTCACGAAAATGGTCAACCTCGTACGTGCCGTAGATTTCGCTAACCATCGCAAGCACACATACACACAGACAAACATACACACAGAGTGAAGCATTCGTTTATTAGTATATATAGTAATTAATGAGCCTGAAACAATCCGGTATTTTATTTTTGGGAAAATATTATTTCAGAGAATCCTTTCATTTTATTTCTTAAAACAACGCTAATTTAGTTTGAATTAACTATCATTTTCAATTAAAACATTTTTTTTAACGAAATATCAGTGAACTATGTTTCAAGCCGGTTCATAAACCTTTAGAATGGTACATCATTCGTTGTTCTGATTTTTGCAGATAAATTGAAAATAGGGTGTTGATAACAGAAATAATATATATGATTGTATATATCAGGGAATCAACTACGAAGATTTTTGTTATAAACTAATCGTAGCAAGGGTAGAAAAAAATGGAATGGTGCGATCTCTGGAAAACAGATACTTCTCTCTGACAGATGCTTCTTTTTTAAATTCCTTCTAATTTGATTTTCGTATCCACTTACACTTTCTTATTATAAAAAGTCTGCTTTCTAATCAGCTTTATATAGATATTTTAGGTGCGTCCGTATTTATATAAATACGTAGCATCTATATTCTCATCTGGTCCCTCCGTCTGTTTGTGCGTCTATTTGCATATAACAGCGCAGAAACTACCCAACCGAATGGCTTGAAATTTAATATATATATAGTTGTTGCAGAAATTTGTTGAGTCATTTCAAATTTTATGAAAATCGAATAAAAACTTAAAAAGATATTGATAAAAGTTTCCTTCATTATATTGACTCCTATCATACGTAATTAATTTAATGATGTCCGATGATAGGTAATTGTTCAAGATTTACATGGTGATTATGTCATATTTCAGATGGAGCCATATTATTTCCTTATCACTGAAATTAATATTTATAATCATAATAAATTTTTTATTCATGCATTTTTGCATACGAGTTCAACAGCTATTGCACCAAGATCTGAATATTTATAAAACTAGTTATAGTACGAACGCACCTCATTTTCCATGTTTAACATATAATTTTAGACTTGTTTTGATTCTGCCACATGGCGCATAATCTAAGTTAAATTTAAGGTAAGTCTAATTTAAATCTAAGTTAAATTTATATATTTAACTTAAAAAGTGAAAAAGTTAACATTCATTTCATAATAAAAAATAATCATTTAGAAATCATAGTAAAATAAAACTATTGTCGTTACTTTTCAAGCATACCGAAAGTTTGAAAAGCGAAAATCTATAAACGATCGCTGAAATAGGGTAATAACAATCCCTTGTAATTAAGTCAGTCATCGTTAATCACGTTCCAGTCCCATTCCAATGGCTGGTCTGCTTCATTAATCTCATTGGATATAAAATGAATCGGAAAGACGAATCTACTGCCTCTAAACGACTTCGTGATTACATGAAGCAGAAAATTTCGATTTAATTCATTTTTTTCTTCTCACAGTCTCGATGATTGTATTTCAATGGATAAAGATGTGGATGAAACATTCCTGAAATAATAAAGAAAGAAAATATTATCTTCTAATATTTAAATCATCATTTACATAAAACTGCACTAAAAATCTTTAAGACAAAAGTTCGTAATATTTTATTAGTTAAATATATAAAGATAAAATAGCCATGAGCAAAATTTAGGAAAACAATGTGTTATTTTTTTTCCATTTAGATGTGTGATGAATCCATGAAGCGCATTTTTATTTGATATGTTATCACAGCTGATATATATGTTTCTCAAAAATTTTTAAATTGCTTTCAAAACATTTCTCTCTATTATAACTATAACAATTTTATGTCAGCTGCAATGAATATAGATTTTTTCAAATAGCATTAGAAAACATTTGATTTTTTTATGATTCATAGTAATATAAAAATGTGTCTTAAAAATTTACAAATTTTGAATTTTTTTTTACGTACATTAACAATTATTACATTTCTTCTAATTAAAATTTCCATCTGTATTAGTAATTAAGAATTATCGATTACTGCTAAATACTCTTTTAAAAAAATCTCTAACTTTTTATCGTCTGTCATATTGTAAATAGCTTAAAATATAAGAACAATGTATTCCCTTTATATTTCTCGTAGAGTTAAACATTCACAGTAATATCATTCTTTATGTTTCTCCGCTCACTCAAATTCTGTAGTACATATAAGTGTAATAATATTCTGTAATTAAAATGTAATATTAGAAATTGACTAAATATAAGGTCATATTAAAATATAATTTTAAATTCAGTTGCCTAAAATTTTTGTTCTGAATCATTGAACGCAGTTTATCAAAGATGGTGTTTTAGAAATACCACAACTAAAAAAACTATAGTCGTCTAACTAATACAATCTCATTTATGAGAATTGAGGGGATACAGTATCTTAATACAGTTATATATGTGGGGGGCATTATATTATATGATAGAAAGCTAAAATAATTCTAAGACATATTGAAGAACAGCGTAATTTTTATATAATTAACATTTGTAAAATACCTTCTGCACCAAAATATGGATACTCATAATTTAAATATTTAAAAAATACTGTAAACTTGAATGTTTACAGTATTTTACAAATACTGCAAAGAAATATTTACCCTGCACAGAAATATTAAATACACCATTTTTAAACAAGCAAAATAATTCAATCAAGATCTAAATTAGAATAAAAGCCTTAGGAGTTTTTTAGCAAGCAAGTTATGAAAATGCGAACATGGAGAAAAATCAGTTTAAAGTTTTCATTTTCAAAATTAACACGTTTTAACTTTTAACTTCGTGAAGTTCATGCACAATTTTATCAAACACATAAACCAAAGTATATATAAACACTTTAGGTAGTGTTTTAAAATCATTAATCACCAAAAAAAAAAAATGTTTGAAGCATTTCCGCATCTGCGAGCAACATAATTTTTTCAGGTGCTAATAACTTCATAAACTGAATTCGTACTTATCCTTCTTCTGTTTGTGCGCCTGTAGTCTTATCACATGGCCATATTAACTCAAATTGTTAGGAATAAATCATAACCTGACTTTTCATCATGAAGGGAATACAAATAAATCGCTATATCCTTGGGTTTGTTAACAAAAGATCTAGATTAATTAGGGTTGCGGAGTTGGCGCGGCGTCCTTTTAAATTCTGCCATCCCGCGAAAAATCTTTAATGATATCTTTATTATTAACGATACACCTTTGAAAAACAGCCAGTATAATTTGTAAAAGATGTAGATATACTTTAACCAAGAAAAAAAAAATCTATATTTTGACCATGCCAAGGTACTGTGTAGCCATAATTATTCAGTCCTCTCCGACACTTTATTCCACTTGATATGTTGTGGCTTTAATGAGTGCAACAAAGTGTACCGTGTACACTGCATCTGTAAATCTTGGAGCATAAAGTGGAAACCTGTCTTTATCAATGCTTTAAAACAGCGAAAGCATAAAAAAAAAGAAATAAAATTCAATGCAGAATCAGAAGTAATTTTATATATCATCGGAAAATGACATAATACAGTTACCACTTTTATTAAACTATTGAACTCATATGGTTTTACAATCCCCTTGAGCGAAAAAAGATCATGTTTAGTTTAATGAAGAAGACCAGTTGAAATTTACTGGTCATATTTATATACTTCTAGGTCTTCATTACTCATATAATTTTTGACACAAACATCTTACGAAATACTTTTTCTGTTAAATTTTGTAAAATATTTCGAAATGTGCATAAAATGCATTTAAATAAAATTCATTTCTCTTTCAGTTTAATCCGTACGCCCATGCTCTTATTTTTTTTAATTTAGTACACGCATGGGATAAATCTCACCCTGCTTTGTCTTACATTATATTATAAGCTAAATACGTTTTAAAACAAATTTACTGTTACACATTGTAAAATGCAGCATTTCTACTTCCGTAAAAATGAACTTATCGAAAGGAAACATTCGTACACATGCGGGATTACACAATCCCAAAGGCGTCTCTTGGGATTCTCTCCTCTTCCCATCCTTATATTCGTTCCTCCTAGTGAACAAAGAAACGATATTCTTTCAACATCCCTTATAAACCTTGAACTTAAAAGGTACAAAGCACGTCAGAAGCGTCTTAACAAAATCAACACTTTTTTCGAAGAAAAAATGTGATTGGGTGACATTTACCTCAGCGCGTGTGCTTAAGCACTGAATGAGCTTAACCACTGCATTAGAATTTAGCAGTATAGAAAGTGTATCAAGCATGTTTTACAAGAGGTTAAATGAATTAAAATGATAATTTGTCTTATTTAGGATGTAACAATACAGTTATTTTGAAAAAAAAAATAATTTAAAGTATTGCTGTTTTAAAAATCGCTAAATAAGTATCCACATGAATAATATGTCTTTATGTAATGTATACATACTCCAAAGACATATTATGCTATTCAGCACCTTGTATGATTTTCAAATTGTATAAATTTACATTGTTGTGTTAGTCGAATTAGATTTTAATCAAGAAATGAAGAACCTTAGGGATTCAAAATTAAATATTAAATAATAAAAATTTATTGTATAAACATTTACATTTTGAATTATATCTATAATTATTTGTTCAATAATTTCCGGCACATCAAGGGTTTAAGGAATCTCTGTCTTAACTTTTGTAAAATTAATATTTAATCAGCCTCTAAACCAATATTAAATTACTTCGCATGTTTAACTATTCGCTGGTTTCGATTTGTCATCTGACTTTAATGTATCGCTTTGTAACAAATATTCAACGTATTTTAGTTTATCTTAAGTTCCGAAAAATACTTTCAAAGTACCACGAAATATATTCAAATCAAATTCAGTTCTCCTTCGATTTCACGACTGCATCAAAATTTAACAGTATAGAAAGCGAAACAAACGCGTTTTACAACAAGCTAAATGCATTAAAATGATGATTATTTCCTATTTAGGAAAGAACAATACAATCGTTTCGGCAAACTTTTCAATTTAGAACACTACTGTTTTGAAAATTGCTAAATAAGTATTCACGGGAATAATTTTCTCATAAGTATGATATTTCCCTCCGAGGTCCTAATTAGGTACCCAGTATTTTATCTATTTCCAAACTGTGTAAATTATTTTTATTGTGTTAAACAACTTGGATTTCAGTCAAAGTTTGTAAAATGTAGTGTGTTAGAAATTATATAGCAACATATAGCGTTTTTTTTTTTTTTTTTTTTTTTTTTTTTTTTTTTTTTTTTAAATACCACACATGTTGAGATTACTCTGCTATTTCTATTTTTTCAACTAATAAAAATATATTATTTTATGAAAAAAATAGAAATATTTTTGTACTACCAAAATAGTTAAAATACATTTAATATATATTTTCTAAATAAACCAAATCCATGTGATTTTGCAATGAACTTATTTGAAAAATGATCACGTTAATTTTAAGTAAAAAGAGCTGTTTGAATATATTTATCATAATTATATATTCCCAGAATGTGATTATGCATCATATTTTAATACCCTTAAAAGAATAATATTCGTTTTATCTTATCTTTAAAAAAATATTTTCAAACTACCACGAAATTTATTCAAATGAAATTCATTTCTGTTTCAATTAGCTACATCGAAATTTAATAGTTTGGAAAGCGAAAAATATCTGTTTACAACAAGTTAAATGCGTAAATAATGATTATTATTCCTTATTTAAGTTAAAGCAGTCCAGCCATTTTGATAAATATTTTCAATTTAAAACACAGCTGTTCCAAAAATCGCTAAATAAGTATCCACGTGCATATTTATATAGTATACACACCCAAGGTTCTAATTTTCTACCAGTAACTTTACTGTTTTATAAGCTGCATAAATTAAGTTTGTTCTAATAAACGACTTGGATTTCATTCAATGAGTATGGGATGTACTTGTATAAAAACTGCCAGTGCCTACATATACCTGGAGTATTTAAAAATCTTGATATTAGTCATCCACATTAGGAATCACCTGTCAATCATTTAATTTATTAATGTCATTCTTTTACTTTAAGAGATAAGGCATAGAACGTTTTATTTTTTATTATGGAAATATGCAACCTCCGTACATATTTTTACTAAGATTCATTATTTTAATTTCAATTTATGTATATTTTTTTCTGATAACTCAAAGTTAATTCACCTTTAAATTTAAATAACTATTTGTATATTTTTAATGAAAACTTTTGAGTATTTCAGTTGTGTCTAAAGTATATTTTAAATGATATAATACGCTTAGTATTGTTATCCAGTGGATATCATTTTCAAAATGTCTTGTGAAGCTGTGGAAAGAAAGCGTAGAAACATCATGTAATCGTACTAATATAGATCAAGTGATAGATTCAAAATTTCGTTAGAAAGCATACAAACATGCAAAGGAAAAATATTTTTTTTCGAATTTTTTGACAGTAAATTACTTTTTTTACCATAAGTCATATCATAATTTCTTTAATTTAAAGCTTTCAAACAAAACATCTTATTTATGAACGGTCATTTCCCTTTTTGTAGAAGCATCAGAAATATTCATAATTAATGACAAATTATAAATGTATAAGAAATAGAAAATGCCGTTTCATTGTTGAATTTATGTTTTACTTACAAAAAAAATTTGCAACGGTAATACTTTTATGTATTAAAAAAGGAACTTTATAGTAAATTTTATATGTAATCTTTACTGATAAAATATGCATTTATAAATACAAATGTCTATAAATTTTATAAAGGGACTACTGAGACTTTGTAAATACGTTTTCTGCTAAAAACGCGAAATGATAAACTATTTTAATCAGCTTTACGATAACTTTTACAATAAATTTTAAACTGTAATGCAATTAAATAATAAAGTTGTTATTTTCTTGGTGTTTCTCTTTTTAAATTCACTTTTTCTCTTGCTTTCGGTAGGAATTTAAGCGTTATTCAGTGTCGGAAACAATTAACTTTAAGTAACGTCTTGAACTTGAAAGATAAATCGTTTTATTAATATTTAACAGTATTAAATTAGAAAGGAAATTAGAAAATGGTATTTTTCTAAAATTTACGTCTTATAAAACACTCGTTTATTCAAGTGTTAAACAAACGTTTATTGGAAAATCAAAAAACAAAGAGATTTTTGGGATTCTAAGAAAAACAAGAATATCAAAGAATTTCGAATAGCATATTTGCCTTAGCTTATTTTCTGTTCATCGCTTCTCCTAAAAGTCTTTTAAAAAAGGTAAAATTTTTAAAATAAATAATATATAAATTATATAATGGTATGTATTACTCGATTATTTTAAATTAGAATGATTGTAATTATTTCTACATTAGTACCAATAAAATATTTACTCAATACTGTGGATAAAAATACTTTTATCAAAAACATTTTTGAAATGTATTTATTTTGTAAACGTTGGTTTTATGTTTAAATTATTTTAAAACTTAGAATAAATACCAATATTTTATTCTGCTGTTGGAAGTTATTGTCTTTAGTTTGTGAATTATTTCTTGTCAGTTTGGGTAAAATGCATTTTTCCATTGCAATTTTGGGATAAAATTTCCTTCAAATATTTCATCCAAATTCCGCGATATTTGGGAACAATGTAGCTAATTTTAGCCTACATTCTTTGGGTGCAAGAATAAATGTAAATATTTTTACAAATAAATGTACTTGGATATTTTATGCATGCATATGTTCTATAAATTCATTAAAATTTCGAATTTAAAAAAAACTAACATTTAATTAAATCAAAAGTTTCTGTAAAAGAAGTTATTAACTTACCTGGTAGAAAACAATATTTCATTATATATTTTTTAATTTCCTGTAAAATACTCAATATATAAATTCGAAAATAAAACCTCATTTGATAAGAAAACAGTTGCATTTTACAAATAAATTGTCGAAGTGAACAATTTACTGTTCCCCTAACTCATAAAATTCGAAGATTATTATAGCATTCAATGACGTCTGAAATGGAGAAATGAAATCTTCTTCAACTGAACATAACTCTTATTACTTCCCCAGATAAAAACGAAAAAAAAAATTCAAATCATTTTCTTACTTCAAATATCGTACTTTCGGAAATTTATTACTCAATAAATGTATCAGTAAGAACTTTCAAACACAATTAGTATTTGTTTTCAGTAGATTCAACTAGAAAAGCAAAAGAAATGTTTGAGTTATAGCAGATATAACGAAAATGGTACAGGCTTAAACATTCGTTTCTGTAAACCATATGAAATATGGTTAAGAATTACTTGATTTTTTTTAGTTTGACAAAGCATATATTATGTACGAATTTATTTTTTTTATTTATTAAAATTTTAGAAGGAAATTGAAAGTTCTCTATCGTTCAATGTTAGACTGAACTACATCTCTTTTATTTTCCTTTCACAGGAAAAGTAAAAAAAATTCAGTATCAAAAATATTAAATGTACATGAATATTTTAATAAATTATGGGTAAGTGATTCTTCGTAATCCATACTTGAATATAAATTTGCGCTGTACTTTAAATATATTCTGTTTTAATTTTCTTCCTGGTTTAAACTATGAATAGTGGTAAACCATCAAAAAAAGTTTATTATGATCATTCTATAGCAATATTAAATATCCAATTAGGACACTATCTTTTATACAATATCAAAATGCTGTTTTGGAGTATCACAAATTTACCTGTCTATTTGCTAGGATGAAAACTACAGTAAGAGTACAAGTCAGGAGTTGTAAGATTTGAATCATGGATGTGACGTAGCTCCTAACGCATTCTGAATTATATAGCGTGTTTCAAAATTATATAGCGCAAATGTAAAGGCAGGTAAAGGGGGCCTTATTAAGAGGACTTCGTATAAGAATGAGGATGAAGAAATGCATCGTTGAGACGGTAGAGGGCTTTGTTAAGTTCAGTGGATAAAAGCATTTCACTCTGCGTCAATCTTCATTCTACGCACGGATTTCGAGTAACGTGCGTCGTTGCACAAATGCAGAGTTTGCCGACATCCATTTCATGTATCAGGCTCGCAAAAAATGGAGCGGCTGTCCAAAGGATGTTTATGGAAAGATTTCCAATTAGGAATTGCCGGATTGCCGAACTTTTGAGTGTCTTCTTTGGAAGTGGAGCGCGAGTGGACCAATTTAGGTCTCAAGGCCTGAGACAGGTACTGGAAGATATTCCATATAAATTCATTGGAAAAGGCAATATTATGTACCGTAGACGAAAGTCCTTCGCAAATCTCGATAACTGCTGGACGTGCATTGGGTGTGAGCCATTTGCTTGCGCAGCCACATACATGAAATTTTGGCAAGCTCCTCATTGGTGTAACGATGCATGTTGACGGAAATTCATGCGGGGAATGACGATTAAAGTCAGTGAAACGTTTTCATCCGTCTAACTCTCCGGATCCCTCTAATGCTTCAACGCTGAATTTCCGCAACCAGATTGCTATACGATATCTGCTGACTAAGATCCCCTCTACCTTTTTTGTAGTTCTGATATATAATTTCGAAACACTTTGTATATTTAACTGAGATTTCAGTCGGTTATCCCTTGTTTTTAAATTCAACTATTCCAGTTTATGCCGGAACAACTTACTAGTGTGTTTGTTTAGAATCCTAGGAAATTCAGTCAAGATCACATAAAGCAGAAAATAGCGGTGAAAAGTTTGGCCATTATTATGGTTGCAGGTTGTGTGACCCTCAAAATTTGATTGAACATAAGCACCAAATTTTTAACGTTGTATACAAATGAAACTCTATTTGCGTAAAAGAATCTCTCTGTAAGTGGTGTGCTGTCTGGGAGAATTATTAACTTAATATTTCAAGTTAACCACCTTCCCCAATTAACCTTTTCATTTTCATAATTTTTATGTTGCTATTGTTTTGTGCTGCAGTTTTATATTCATTTTTTCGCTGTATTATGCAAGCGGAACGTCAAAAAGTAAAATTC
This sequence comes from Maratus speciosus, assembly GCA_963932465.1. NCBI lineage: Eukaryota > Metazoa > Arthropoda > Arachnida > Araneae > Salticidae > Maratus > Maratus speciosus. The sequence goes on along the minus strand of OZ010788.1, from coordinate 370,887,563 downwards.
CACATACATTTTCCAGATAGTAAATGCAAAAGGTAAAATTTCCATTCAAACATTAATTCAAAAACACTCTGCTTGATTATGGCGGGTTAAGAAATACTTGAATGAATCCCCGTAAACTATAGTTTTAAACATCTTATTGATGATTTCCGTCAATATTTTCAATTAAAAGGAATAACTAAATTTTTGAGCTAGGAAAAAAAAAATAAAAAATATACATTAAAATATCTAGCTATACTATTATTTATCTTTTTATGATCTTCGAACATAAACAAATAATCTCTGATAATATCTTTGAAATCAAACATTCGGGAATATAATAAAAATAATAAACAAAACCAGAAAAAAACAATGATAATTTATTTTAATAATACATTTTTTTTAAATTAATTAATAAAAAAATTTTCTTATTTTCATACCGTTATTGCTCTCCCTGCGCTACTATTTACTGAGGGGATATTACAATTTATTATCTAATTACAGTAAACATAATTCAGAAAAATAATTTTGGTTTAGTATTATAGAGTTAGAATATGAAAGTATCTACAATACATCGTAAAGAATCTTTCTGTAATCTTTTATTTCTATTGTAAAAAATAATTGATTTCACTAAATAATTACTGCTGTAATCTGTATAATTTTGCAGAACTTTTTTTCAAAATAAACTTAATAGAATTAATTGTAAAGAAATTTTCTTAAATCAATAAGTGAGGTACCATAATCCATCATTTTAGAATGTTCAACGGAATATCTCATGGCATAAAATATTTTACATTGTTTTAATGAAAATTTGAAAATGAAATATACCATTAATAAAAAATGAATCTCATTTAGATGACATTCGGCAGATTTTTAAGACTAGAGCAAACATAGCAGAAATTTCGTCTGAAGAGAAGTTTCTGAATAAAGATGCTGAGTTGAAGCACATTTGATATACATATAATAAAAATAATGATAAACGTAAGTGAAAAAATTATATATATTGATTATTTATATATATTGTATATTTTGTCTTCAGATTTTGAAAAAAAAATACCCGCAAAAGGTTACACAGTAAATATTAACTATAACATTTGCTAATCTGCAAAAACATCGAATTTTTGTTTGTTTTTAATTTAAAATATAAATTATTTAAAACAAAGAATTTAGAAATTGCCTAATAAATTTGCTTTCCAGCAAGTTCCAACACATTTGAAAACAGTTAATGAATATGTTTTGTCTGTCTGTCCATGCTCTCCAAATGTTTTCCAATTGCCATGAAATTTATATATGTTATTGGGTTTAATATGGTATGTGTAGCATTGAAAATGAAGTGTGTAGTATTTACGGTGCATTTACAGGGACACTCAAATTAATTCCACTACATTATGCCAATGGGGAAAATCGTTTGCTGTATATTTTAATGATATTACACTATTTTAAACACATAAAATTTATATATATCACATAGTTGTATTACAAGATACATACTATAGAAACTGGAGTGCATCTCATCTATTGTTCAAATACATGGGCAAACACAAGTATTTTGCAAGAATGTTGCCTACGAAAAATAATTGCTTAAAATGCTTTTACAGTTGCTGTACGCGTTTTGAAATGTAACCTTTTTTTTTAAATTATTTTGTGTGGATAAGTTTTATACATCATACATAGGGCTGCATAAAAGATCTCAATTACATTTCCGTTTATTGATTGAAATTGTTGAATGGTATTTTTCAATATTTTTTTCAAATTATATATATATATATATATATATATACATAATTTTTTTTTACAGTAATCTGAATGTGTTGGAAAATGTTACATAATCTGTGCTGGTCGCATTATTTTTCGTTATTGATTACATTCTAGTAAATTACCTTGATTAAATCTTCAATTTCGGGCCATGAATGACGATTACTTTTAACTTATATATCACCACGGTTTGTAAACATTTTTCATTCTAATAAGATTTTTCTTGGAAATATCTCAGTATAAGTATTTTTCAGAATCTTATTTCTTAAACGTTGTAGGAATTCAATAAAAATATATCCACTTGGACTTTCAGGTCCTAAGCCATAATCAAAAGATGACTATATTCTAAATGTCTTCTAAAGCAATATAAATTTTTCATCTTTTCATTTTCTTCTTTTTAAAGAAGAAAGTTTTGTAATCGAAATTTTTTTCCACGACTTTATATGTTTTAGGGGTCAGAGATACCAAAAAACATATTTAGTGATACAAAATGCCTCTAGTTCCGTCCATAAGAACGTGTGCCCCCTTTGTATTTTCGAAAAGTGCATGAAATTATGCGTATAATTGAACCAAATTTTATGTGTATGTTTTTTGGCTATGGTCAGCACGTTCTCATTGAATTTTGAAATATTCCGCCAGAAGTGGGCGCTGTAATAGTTTTGTGCAAATATCATTATTTTATTATAGAAAAATATACGAAGTTTTGGAGAGAATTGCACCAAATATTTTATATATGATTTTGGCTACAGCCAGCAGGTCATCCGTAAATTAAGAAATATTCCACTAAAAGGGGGATTCTACTAGCGATGTTCGTGTATTTTCATTATTCTACCATGGAAATGGTATGAAGGTTTGCATAGAATTAAACCAAATTTTATGTGTGTGTTTTTTTGGCTATGGTCAGCACGTTCTCATTGAATTTTGAAATATTCCGCCAGAAGTGGGCGCTGTAATAGTTTTGTGCAAATATCATTATTTTATTATAGAAAAATATACGAAGTTTTGGAGAGAATTGCACCAAATATTTTATATATGAATTTGGCTACAGCCAGCAGGTCATCCTTAAATTTGGAAATATTCCACTAAAAGGGGGATTGTACTAGCGATGTTTGTGTATTTTCATTATTCTACCATGGAAAGGGTATGAAGGTTTGCATAGAATTAAACCAAATTTTATGTGTATGTTTTTTGGCTATGGTAAGCACGTTCTCATTGAATTTTGAAATATTCCGCCAGAAGTGGGCGCTGTAATAGTTTTGTGCAAATATCATTATTTTATTATAGAAAAATATACGAAGTTTTGGAGAGAATTGCACCAAATATTTTATATATGATTTTGGCTACAGCCAGCAGGTCATCCGTAAATTTGGAAATATTCCACTAAAAGGGGGGATTGTACTAGCGATGTTTGTGTATTTTCATTATTCTACCATGGAAAGGGTATGAAGGTTTGCATAGAATTAAACCAAATTTTATGTGTATGTTTTTTGGCTATGGTCAGCACGTTCTCATTGAATTTTGAAATATTCCGCCAGAAGTGGGCGCTGTAATAGTTTTGTGCAAATATCATTATTTTATTATAGAAAAATATACGAAGTTTTGGAGAGAATTGCACCAAATATTTTATATATGATTTTGGCTACAGCCAGCAGGTCATCCGTAAATTTGGAAATATTCCACTAAAAGGGGGATTGTACTAGCGATGTTTGTGTATTTTCATTATTCTACCATGGAAAGGGTATGAAGGTTTGCATAGAATTAAACCAAATTTTATGTGTATGTTTTTTGGCTATGGTAAGCACGTGCTCATTGAATTTTGAAATATTCCGCCAGAAGTGGGCGCTGTAATAGTTTTGTGCATATATCATTATTTTATTATAGAAAAATATACGAAGTTTTGGAGAGAATTGCACCAAATATTTTATATATGATTTTGGCTACAGCCAGCAGGTCATCCGTAAATTTGGAAATATTCCACTAAAAGGGGGGATTGTACTAGCGATGTTTGTGTATTTTCATTATTCTACCATGGAAAGGGTATGAAGGTTTGCATAGAATTAAACCAAATTTTATGTGTATGTTTTTTGGTTATGGTCAGCACGTTCTCATTGAATTTTGAAATATTCCGCCAGAAGTGGGCGCTGTAATAGTTTTGTGCAAATATCATTATTTTATTATAGAAAAATATACGAAGTTTTGGAGAGAATTGCACCAAATATTTTATATATGATTTTGGCTACAGCCAGCAGGTCATCCGTAAATTTGGAAATATTCCACTAAAAGGGGGATTGTACTAGCGATGTTTGTGTATTTTCATTATTCTACCATCGAAAGGGTGTGAACGTTTGCATATAATTAAACCAAATTTCATGCGTATGTTTTTGGCTACAGCTAGCATGTCCCACGTCAATTTGGTGACAATCCGCAGGAATGGGGCGCTGTAATAGCGATTTTTCATAGCTCTATTGTACATCGGTTATTTATGCAGCGATGGGCAATTTGCATCGAGCTAATTCGGCGAAGCTCACCCAATAATTTTCCAAACCGATTTATTCTTATTACTCCAGCTACGGAAATCCTTTTTTTTTAAAACTCATTCAACACTAGAATAAAATTATTCAAAATGTCCACTACTATGCGATCTGCTGCATGAGCAAGCACCTTATCAATGAGGATTAATATAATAACAAGACCTTGAACTAGACTATTTTGACGCAACTTTGTTGATTATACCTACACTCTATAAAAATACAAGCCGTTTTCCTGTAGGAATCGGAAAAATAGTTGCCTTTATCGTATTGGAAAAGTTTTCGACCCAGCTCGGAATAAAATCCGTAAAATACCGTTTTATTGATTATTTCCTTTTTTTACGGATTTTATTCCGAGTTGGGTCGGAAAATTTTCCGGTACGATAAGGGCAACTATTTTTCCCATTCCTACAGGAAAACTGTCGGATTTTTTTCACAGTGTATAGAGTTCGGCATTAAACTAAGATCCATTTGTAGAATAAATAGTTCATATCTTCAATCCAAATCAGATGGGTTTCCCTTTTCTAAACTGTTTTAAGCCTTGATATCCATAGTATTGAACAACAGACTCATCAACACCAAAATACGTCGACAAATCACAAATTTTGAAAGCATCTTTCAGCATATGGAGTAAAAGGCATACTTTAATAAAAGGCTCTTCAACATAAAACTCTATATTATTTTTTAAATGCTGGTATTTCATTATGTACATTATTCCACATTTTTACTCCATTCGTGCTATTTTTTGATAAATAATCCCTCTCCGACGCGTATAACAGGATATTTACAAGAGGATCTGTAACACACGTTGTTGTAAATTGTTTTATGATTGAATGAAAAAAATACCGCCAATCCTGCTCCGTACTGTATGTATTTTTAGAGTTATTCTACGCTTAAAGTTGAAATATCGCAGCCTAGTTTAAAATATATATATATATATATATACGTCAGTGTATCACATCAAAATGCCTTTCACATTTTTCCAGCCCACTATATGATATAAATCGTTTAAATTATTTAAATTATATCATTTTACAAATCATAAAAAAAAAGGACGCAAAAATGTGGAAAAAATTTACATGCATGCGAACATCAGTAGACATTGCCCACATGAATTTATATATTTCATTTAAACCAGCTTCCCCTCGTCCATGTTACAGATATAGGTGAAAAATCAGTTGTTTGTTTTTGGAAACTCTAATACTATTTCAGTTTTAATAGGTGTGTTTTTTAGATTATCCACTAATAACACGAAAAGGCATTTTTATGTAATAAATATCAATTATGCAATTCGAAATTTATTAAAAATGATACTTTTGGATTTTTCGCATGTTAGCAATTAAAAGTCAAAGAAATCGCCAAAGATTTCGCTATTTACAGCAGCTTTTTTCATTCTGATTGCTGTTTTTAGCTTTGAATGCAGAGTTAGATTACATGTCTATTAAACTTGGTGTTTTTTATTATATTTTATTATTTATTTATTTTGAAGTTTAATTTCGTTATAGAATATTACCCGGAGAATATTATTAATTACTTATATTGTTTTAAGAGCAAACGGATCATTCTTTCGTAATCTGGTGACGCGCGATAAAGGTACATTTAAAAAATCATGCTTAAAAACTATATTAATAATTATACGAAATCGGTAATTTGAAATAACAAATTGTGTTAAAACAAATTACAATCGTAATAACATTTTTTATGTATTCAACGCAGCAGAATTATAGTGTTACAAGTTCAAAAACGTTTAGTACAAAAGAAATTTCTTGCAGTTGTTATCACAGTTTACATGGCGTCAGTTTATGGCAAGGACATTTTTTTTGTTATAGATTTGCTATAGAATTATTATTGATTTTTATTATTTATTATAATTTAATAAAACCTTTAAATGACTGCCAACGCATTCAAACTTATATTTCTATACTTGGAGAATTTGACGATGTTTCTAACAAGGAAAACTTAGAATATGATTTACTGGAAAACGTATTTGTTGTCATACTTTTAGTAAAAGGGTGGTGGAAGGTAAAAATTGTCTACCACGTAATTATCTAAATAAAAAAAATAATTGAGAAAAAAAATGCTATTTTAACACGTTTATTTCTTTATTTGTGTCGCACATAATATCGAAAGCTATTTCAAGCCTTAATATAGTCAGATATTTTCTTCGACGGAGGTTTTACGTTTTAATTTTTTTATAATGCGTTATTATGCTGTAATAACATAATTCTGGATACAGTAAAAAAAAAAAAAAAAAAAAAAAAAAAAAAAAAAAAAAAAGTCATCTCTCCGGCATGGAAAAGGTTTCATTTCAGATATATTTAAATTTTAACTGGTATGCTTTTAATGTAATCAAGTTAACAGGAATATGAGATGATACCGTATTTATTGTTTTACCGTATTTATATAAAAACATGCTTTGAAAATAGTTGTATAGTAAATTTAAAAATCTGTATCAAACATTCAATAAAATTTCCCTTTTTAAAATATCAAATTAAAAAATACTTTTCTCAATGTTTCTTTAGAAATTAATCATATGAAAGATAGAGGAAACCAAAGCATTCATAATCATTTATATATGATACAAGGATAAATTTTTTTGAGGTCACTCTTTGTTTAATATTAAATTTATAAAACTTGTTACAAGATATTAGTTTTAAACATTATAAGTTAATACAAAAAAATAATAATTTCATCAGATCAGTTTCAAATAATATCAGTAAAAAATCAAAAATCTAATCAAATTAGTTTAATCCAATCATTAATCATTAGCATATAATAGAAATATCACTAATTAAACGTCACATTAACAATAATATATATCTTATTTCATTCAGAAATGTCTCATTAGAAAAATTACAAAGGCTTTGATCTTTTATATGCAAAGACCTTGTTTTCGTAATGATCTTCTGCCACAATACATTATCTAGTTTACCATAATGAAAGTAAAAAATACGAATATACAATATTATTTTAACATATTGATTTATTTATTTCTGTTCCACACAATAATGTTAAAAGCTGCTTTAAACCTTAAGGGGACAGGACGTTAAAATAGTTTTTTTTTTTTTTTTCATCATAGAGAGAGGAAATTTTAAGGAAACATACATTTCACCATAAGTATATAGAACATATTAAAAGAAACTTCCAATTTTATTATAAATTTAAGATTTTTAAAAAAGTTTAAATTTTAAAACGAAATTTCAAAATTCTGCATGCGGTTTAGTTTATGAGATATTTCCTCGATTTTGCATTTTAATCACTTAAAACTCTATTACAAACAGGTCTGTGCATCGATTTTTTAATCCCTTGAATAGTTAATGTTTTAGAGGTTTTTTTCCTGAATTCGATATCGATTTTCATCAAAATTTTGCCTTTTAATAAGTAAAAAAATTAATTTAATTGTCTTAATGAAGACGAAATTTAAAATGCATGCACAGTTTCTTTGTAAGTAATATCAAGATTATTCCTTAACAATTTCACGAATTTGAATAAAAAATTAAGACGCATAAAAATAAAATAAATCAATTTCAAAAATCTAAAAACGTTGAAAAATCAGTTTGCAAAAAAAAAGATTTAAAGTATATGAAAAGGGCGAAAAATAGTGTTTTTACAAAATTCAAATGCTTGTAACTTTCCGAAAAATAACGACATCTACATGCGGTTTTTGGCAAATGGCTCAGAACAAACTGCAGAACAATTATATGCACAAAACTAATTTTCGATTTTGGGGATGATTTTTGGTCAACTAAAGGTCCACGGCCCCCTTAAGATGCTCAGACATTTTCATCGTCAAATGTTTTTCTTTTTTTTGTTTCCGCGTTCGTAATTATATAAATACTTAGCACCTATAATCGTCGTTCAGTCCGTCTGTCCGTCCGCATATAACAGAGCAAAAACTACCCAACCGAATGGCCTGAAATTTCAAATATATGATTGTTGCAAAAGTTTGTCGAGCCATTTCAAATTTTATGAAAATCGGATGTATAGTTTAATGACAGGGACGTTCAAAAGTTTTTCTTTACATTACGGCCAATGGGGAAAAATTATTGCAAGTGCATTTTAATGATGTTACAGTCTTCCGAATGGTATGAAATTTTAAATATATAATTGTTGTAAAATTTTGTCGAGCCATTTCAGATTTTATCAAAATTGGATGGATAGTTTAATTACAGGGACGGTCAAAACTTTCCGTTACATTACGGGCAATGGAGAAAAAAGTACTGCAAGCGCGTTTTAATGATGTTACAGACTATGCACTTATGAAGTGCAAAAAAATATACATTCAGTACAATATGGGGTGCAAAAAATATTTATAAAACTAGTTATAGTACGAACGCACCCCATTTGCCACGTTTGACGAGCAATTTCCTACTTTTTTTTTTTGTTTGTTTGTTTTTTTTATAGCGACATAACGTAATTCTGGATGAAAATAACCATATAAAACAGAATCTGACATAGGAATGACTCAAAAATGACATAGAAAAGATTTTATTTCAAATACATTTAGAATTCAACTGGTATGTTTTATTGTAATCATGTTAACAGGAAAATTACATGGTACCATTTAGAAAGATCCCATTACAGTGATGTCCTTTTTTCGCAGATATTGCTGTATTTATGTCAAGTTATGCTTTCAAATAGTTCTATAGGAAATTTCAAAATATGTATGAAACATTCAATAAAAATTCCCATTAAGCATCGAAAAAAAGAATACATTTATCAATATTTCTATAGAAATTAATCATATGAACGTCAGATGAAACCAAAGCACCCTTAATCATTTATATATAATACACTGATAAATTCTAATGAGGCCGGTTCTTATTAAATATTAAATTTACAAAACCTGTTCCAAGATATTACTTTTATACAATATAAGTTAATGTAAATATATATATATATATATTATTTCATCAGAACAATTTCAAATGGTATCAATAAAAAATCAGAAATCTAATCAACCGAGTTAAATCCAATCATTAATCATTACCATATAAAAGAAACATCAGTAATTAAATGTCACATTAACAATAGTATATATCTAATTTCATTCAGAAATATCTCATTAGGAAAATTACAAAGGCTTCATTGATTTTTTATAAGCAAAGAACCTTTTTTCGTAATGATCTTCTGCTACAATAGATTATCTAGTTTACCATAATGAAAGTAAAAAATGAAAGTAAACTTTTTTTTTTAAATTAAGTTCATTGAAAAATAAATCAACTTTAATGTATCATTATTAATCATCTTTCTCTTCATAAAATCCATTTTTTACTCAGTTTTCTGTAAATAGAATTTTAGTAAAAAGAAAAAGCTGTTCACAGAAGATTTTAAGAAATTTCATTAATTAACTTTTTTAAATGGTAAAAAGCCTATGGCTTATTTAAAAATAGAATGAAAAAAAGTAAAAAAAAAAAAAAAAAATAGATACAAATATGCTGCAGCATTTTGAAATATATTAAAAATGATCTAAACACAGATTTTTATAATAGTACTTTTCATTAAAATTCAACTATTCAAGTTCAATTTTATCCAGTTAAAATCATTAGAAAATGTTTTTCTTGCTAATGAGAAAATTAAAACACTGCCCTTTTATCACAACACAATCTTTCATAATACAATAAAAATTTAAGAAACACAATATGATTTAAAATAATTATTATTCATTCTCTGGTGACAAAATACCTTTTACCTCAAAAATAATACAAGAATGTCTCAAAAGAATTAAAACATACATAAAAGAGAAAAAGAAAACGGCTATTCGGAAAACATTATATAAAGTAAAAGCAAGCAGTCAGATGGTGACTGGCAAGAAAAGTTTAAAAAGAAAGAGAAAAATGTTTATATTCTACAAAAAATGTAGAAAGAACTGCATTTTTAAAAAAATATATATGGATAATAAACTATTTACACTTGAAAAAATAATTATGATTGCAATTAATATTTAATCTAAATTTTGGGAGAAAAATAATTACAACTGTAATTAAACTTGCAAATTAATCACAACAAATCACGAACAATAAATTGCAAATTACTAAAAATTACCATAATTATAAATATATTTAACATAAATATAATAAATTAACATAATACAATACATAATAATAGTATAATAATAGTAATGGGAATATAAAATAATTAATTATAATAATAATTATTATTTTAATTGCTATACTAGTATGTAATTTTATAACTATGATAATTATTATAATTACTTACTACCAATTACAACTAATTTAAAATCTTATTAATATATTATTTTTTTAATCTTATTTATTTGTTTATTTATAACAAAAATAGCATTTTCAAAACTTTGCGTTTGTGCCGAACCTCAGGATAATTTTAGTTTTAAAATAAATAATAAAGAAAATTGAAATTTGTTGACAAGTTAATATAAAATTGAAAGCGAAGAGTTTTAAAACAACCGAAAATTTGTATAGCAAAGACGATTAAAATGATAGATCAACACAATTGCTTTGTTAGATTGAGATGTTAGATTTTAAAACCTTACATATAATAGAAAGTTTATTAAAATTAAAAATACAGAGATGTTGAAACTTTTCTCAACACCTACAGATTTAACTCAATTAATTTTAACATTAAGAGAAATAATGAATTTGAAGGAAATTTGCGTACATGTTTAAAAGGCAGAGAATGATTATTCTTATTATTTATTTATTTATTTATTTATCTATTTATAAGTGATAAAAAAGAATCTACACCGAATAACTAAAACATTGATTATTTATAATTTAACACAATTTGTTTTTCAAAAGTAAATTTATTAAATGTTTTAATACAAATACCAGCTCTAAAATAAAGATGTCATTAAGTTTATTTTGAACTGAACGTAATTTTACACAATCGTGTATATTTATCTTATTTATTTCATTAATATTAAATAAGCATAAAGTCTGTCTCAAAATTTTAGACGCAACAAATAACAGAAAAATAAACAAAATCGTATTATTACTAGATTATGTTTTTTATTCAAATAAATCATATCAAATTAATAATCGTATACAACATTATAACTATGACGAAAGAACATAAAATACGTTAAGGAACAATGACAAAAAAATCATTTAACTAATTCCATGATGATATTTATTCATATTATTTCCATGGTTTCCGTTAACTTCAATTAATCGTGTTTCCTTTAAATCAATTAATTTTGGAAATGATATTGTGTGCAGGCATTACCATTTAAGTCCGAAATTAAAACTGGCGAATCTAAAACAATAACATTTTTGCCAGAAAGCCACTATTTTGGGATTTGTGGATTGAAGCATCATTGTGTTGAAATATTTACTCAGTACCCCCAAAGATGTCACCAAATTGAAGCAGATGTTAATGAGCGGCTATTAATATTTTGTGAAAGTTTGTTTTACATAGTACAATTACAGGCAGCTTTGTACTGTACATTCTTCATTTTACGCTTCCAGAAATGAAAAATTCCACTACTGTACATAAAAATTTATAAAATGCTAAATTAAATTTCGTTTTGTTGTTGAAGTAATACATGAGAAAAAGTACAGTAAAGCCCCGATTATCCGCGAGCGGATGATCCGCTGTGCGGTTTATCGGCGAAGCGATTTATTTATTTTTTTTTTTTTTTTAATAATTCGAGCCAACAGCAAGGAAAATACAATAAGCCCTACTAATAAATATAAACAGAAAAATTCATGTATTCTAAAAAAATAAAAGAATATTTCTAGATTCGGTTGCTATGTTTGAAATATCAGAAATAAAGTCTTGATGTCTTTTCTTGATTTTATTAACCAAACGTAAACACCGCAATTAAAATATTTAACAATTAAAGAAGACTATTATAATAAATTCCAAGAGAACATATCAAGAATGACTTCATTTTCGAGATAAACATTATTCCATACTAAAAGAAAAACAATAGTTTACAATTTAGAATTAAAAAAAGGTGTTTCCAAAGTAAGAAGGAAAAAAAAAGTGACTGATTTTTTTAAAAGGCGTAAATCAGGTCTTTTTGTACAATATGTATGGCATTGTTTCTTGTTTACTGTTCTTTATTTTAGTAATTTAGACGTAAAGCAAAGGTTTCTGATGTACTGTGCATATGTAAGTATTTTAAACGTTTTATTATTTTTTTTTTTTTTTGTACACTAAAACATAGTTTTTATGTTGAATTTTCCTTTTTTTTTCGTGTTTGCACCCCATTTTCAGACTTTTTCGGGTTATCCGCGGTGCCCTTGCCACCCATTCCCGCGGATAATCGGGGCTGTACTGTATTTACATCATTGGGATTTAAGCTAATAATATTGATTATCAATAAAATGTACCTAGTAAAAACTACACCACATTAGAAAATGTTATTTTTCTCTCGTCTAATTAAAATATCCTATTAAGCTATGATTTCTAACTGATAATTTTAGTTAGGATAATTTTTAATGTATTATTATGCTTTAAGCTAAGTAATATTTTCTTTAAAAGTTTAGTCTGATTATTTTTTTTAATAAAATAAATATGTTTAAAAGTGATTACAGAAAACATAAAAGTTTAACATTTAGCATTGCCATAAGTCCTAAAATCACAAAGACTTATCGCGCTATCGCCTACCGAAGGCAGTATGTGACCCTTTAGAGAACTCGTGCTGGTAACAATTCCAGCCATCAGCAACATCTATATTCCCTTTTTTTTTTTCGTCGCTGAATAATACATTTTTCAGTTCAATTGCATTTCAAATATTTATTGTGAAGTTATACATATTCCATATATTTCCGCTTCGTTTTTTATTATGATATGTTAATGTGTGCCACAACGTTTGAGATATACTGAAATTGCTAAGAATGTAGATACCTAGACAATAAACAATACCATACTTTAAACAATTCAAAACAATTATTAACAACACGCTTTATTTACCATGTCAATCTATCGATAATATAAATTTAAAAAAGAAAATAACCCCACCCCCAGACATAACTTCTATACAATTGAAGTTTCAACATTTATTCAACATAGGCATAGCATTGTTGCTTAATACCAAAGAATTATTTAAGAAGTTCATTTACTGAAACTCAAAATGACAATTTCTAAATACGTAATTCTAGAATTAGAATTTTTCATTTAATTAATAAATATCCTTACTGACTCTGGAACTTCATCATCTGTCACTAATCTGCAAATATACTTTATACCGTTTATATCTCTAAATTCACCTCTCCTTTTTATGAAAATGTTTTAAACTAACATTCATGTGAAAGCAAAACAGTTCTCAGTATATGATTTTCGAATGGGTCTTTTACATCGATAACTACATTCATGCATTATACTTTTGTATGTACATTATTATTGTATAAAATAAAATATAAATTCCGATATGAGCTTTGCCAAAGTGTAGACACTTTTGATAATATTAAGAAACAACGCAGCGTTAAAAAATAATACGTTAAAATAATAATAAAAAATATTAAGTTTTTTTTTATGTTAATTGATTTTTAATATAAAATAAAAGAAAAATCAAACATCCTGCACATACCTTCATACCGATATAATTTTTGACATTTATTTAATTTACGCGCATCATTACAGTTAAATACGAATACTTTATTTAAGGAGCTTATTTTCTGCAATTTTAAACGGCGATTTCAAAATATATAAATTCAGGATTAGAAACTTTCAATTAATAAAAGAATCCTTTTACTGATTCTTGAAATTCATCACTTAACATTTTATCTGCAAACATCTCGTGCGGAGTTTATCTCTTCTTTAAATTCATCTCTCTCTTTATGAAAATCTTTTAAATTAACTCTCACCTACCAGACTCATGTGAAATTAAAACAATTCTTTGAATATAAATTTACGCAATCTGACTGAGTGCTTTTACATCGATAAGTGTAAGGTTAATTAATAACTACTATGAAAGTCCCAGCCGACGCCAGCAGACCATGTTAATCAAGCCATGCTTCTTGAATTTCGTGAATCCTGCTTATCCTTACAAAAGTGTGTAACTATCATCTTGCTCTCCTTTTCATAAAATCTTTCCTAATTAGCTATTGTTATCCCTCATCGGTGCTTTTAATTAAATCTTCCAACTCTGCTATCGCAAATTAATTGCAAAAGCAGGAGATTGCGGAGTTAAGAGAAGGGTCAGATTGAGGTGTCACGTTTTATTAAAAATGCCGGATCAAAAGCTTAGTTTGGAAATTTTCGTGAAATCTGTTTGCATAATTATTGAGAAAAATAAAGAATATTTGTAGGATAGTGGCTTTCTTTGTGTGATTTTCGGATTAAAATTAAAGATGTTATTTCGATATTTTAATGACACATTTTTGTAATCGGTAACTTTAATATGCATGAATGCATGAATTTAAATTCTGTATTTATGGGTGTAGAAATTTTAGTTTTATTTTATGAATAATATTATGTTGATGAAAAATATTATGTTTTGGATATTAAAATATTTTACGTCTTTCATGTTTAATAGAATTCTATGTAATTTAAGAAATTAAAATGTGTAATAACATAAGATAATATTTATCATATCACATAGGTGTAAAAAAATTATTGATTTTGAAAACCACTATTTCCGAAAACTAATCATAATTGAGCTACTGAATTTCTGAATTTGAAGATTAAATAGAGTGCATATTGCTGTTTTGTAACTCGGATATTTGAAATATTTGACACACGTGCTATCATAACATTTTTTTAAAAAAAATAATTTCATTACATGTAATTTTTAAATATATTTTTATAATTTTATATTAGTAAATCTTCTTTTTGTGGGTTTTCTTCTACAATATATGTTGTAATTACATTAAAAATAAATTAATTATATGAAATTGGACGATTTAAAAAAAATAATAAATAGAAAACATGACTACTCTTCTGACAGAATTTCATTCTTAATTTACTGCTGGTCAAACTCGAAATTCTGAAAGTTACTTAAATTTCATACAATGTTTTGTGACTGTAATGTCTAAATTGATGATATATACCGGCAAAGTTGTAAAGTAATGTCTAAATATATTGCTATACTTAAAAAATATTAAAATAAATGTATCGGATTGTACTTAAAAAAAAAAAAATAGATATATTTAATTGCACCCTAATAAAAAGTAAAATATATTTCAGTACTCTGTAAAAAAAATATTATAGTTTCCCTTATGCATATGAAATCATTGTAACATCGTTTTTAAAGTTAAAAAAATTGAAAAATGCAGTGATCCCAAAATTAGTATACATTTAAATCATAGGTAAATATTGAAAGATATGCTGTTCAAATTTGCGTGTTCATAAATGTGTTTCTTTGATGCCAATGACATTTCCCGACAACCAAGATGTAAGAAGTAAAAACATTGTATCAAATTGATTTATCAAATAGTTATTATTCAAAAATATTTCTCATAGGTATATATAAATCATTAAACACGTTCTAACATCAAAACAGAAAGGCACATATTGCGTAATGTTAGACCGCATAAGAATACATACACACACATATTGTTATTATTATTTTATTATTATTATTTGTAAAATTCTGTTATAAAAGCGATCAAGCGTTTTGCAAAACTTTAAACGCAATTTTCCCAAAACAATGTTTTTGAAATTCAAAGCATGACCCGAAAGAACTCGGTGATGCATGAATTTATTTCTTTGTTTTATTTTTTTTTATCTTTGTATGTTTTCAATGAAAACGTATCCCATTAAATTGATTGTTTTATTATTATTATTCGCTCATTTAATATAAACAAAACAAAATAAAATTCCTTGTCAAAAACTGATACTAAGTTAGAGACTCCGCCAGTCTCATAAATGCACTAGTAAAGAAAAAAAATGCTCTAGTACCATTCAGCTATATATACCAGATGACTCAACCAGGTTTTTCCGAATTACAGAACATACTATCCTGTGTATATAACTAAGGTGGAAAGCATTTTTCTTTAAACTCTTTTACACTTTTTTTATTTATTTTTATTTTTTAGTATACTCACTACAATACCACAAATCCTTTAAATTTGAAAAAATATCATTTGTATATTTAAATAAAGTTTTGAAATTTATGAAAAGCAATATTTTTGTACTAACCGCATGCCAAGTAAAAAGAGCCAAAGAAGTCGCAAAGAGTTCGCTAGTTACAGCAGCCTTTTACATTTCGACTACTTCCGTTTTTTAAGCATGTATTTCGAATATTCATCTGAATATTTGTATTTTGTTCATATCATTTTATTTATTTATTGATGATGCTTGAATTTTATTATAGAAAATCGGAAAAAAATATACCAGATGCATTAGTTTAATAGTAAATGTGTCAATCTTTCGTAATCTGCCTGAAATTAATAGAGATAGAGTAAAAAGTAAAATAATTATTAAAATTTATTTTAAAATACATAAAAAAATCAATAAATTGAAATAAAATTTTAAAACAAATTGCATTGCGCCATTATTTTCTGATGAAAAATGGTAAATCATCCAACGTTTAGAAATGTAATAAAATGCAGTATAAGCGTCTCTCTAATGTATCTCTTGGTATCTGCCTCCGATTTTGGTGTTTAAACATGTTAGAATCTTCAATGAGATACACGGGGCCTCTTGGGACAATATTCAAACGTCATACATTTTACATATTATGATGTACTGTTATTCTGCCTTAGCTTACTGCTTCTCGCTCTTATACTTGAATATTAGCAAGAAGTCCCTCTGCTGATATCAAATGCTGATATTTTAAATATTCCACAAAAAATTGTTAAAAAATTATTTTGGATTTAGTCAAATTTTGATATTTTTTTTTAATTGAAAAATTATCATGGGGCCAACACATATAATACGTTGAGCCAAAAATAAAACATTTTTCACGAGACATATCGCATGAAGTGATATTTCAGGAAATAACAATTCTGACGTTAGAAGTAATTTTCCTACATTTTCCAAGCGAGTGTACTGAATTGTCCTCCATATGCTTAATAGCCAAACATTTAAGTATAAAACATTACCCATTGCGTGCAATTACTCCCGTCTTTACTTAAATTCTCATTTTGTATGTAAGGAAGCGTGTAATCTTTAAAAGATATAGTGCACTATATTTACGCATCGACAATAAAGAGTGATTCTTAACGGCGCTCTGCGAAGTAATTATGAGAAATTCAGGAAAATGTGATTTGGTATAATAGATCGGAAAATAATGTGAAAAACTATAGTGATTGAAAAATATGCACAGATAAATTAAGGTTTCTCAGGTCTCTTAAAGCTTCAAATTTTTCGAAATTTTATTTTTTTTTTTTAGATGTTAAACTCCTATTTCTTCTGAACATTTTGCTACAATTGTTTCCTTGAAATTCTCATTTGAAAAGAAGTTATGGCTTTTAGAATTATACCCATTCAGTACCTGAAGCGATGTTTCCGAAACTTTGAAGTTATTTTCCTCCAAATGACGCTTTTGAGTGTAACGGATATATCAAACACTTCTGAATATTTTTTCATGAATTTTCAAAACAAGTGTTTGATGTTAATCTGTATAAACTGAACCTAAACTTTCCTTTTTATTGTTAAAAAAAATATTTTTTATGGGATTATACAGTTGAAATCTTCAAAATTTTGTATTAGCTAAATACAGCTTTTTATTAAAACTATATAAATGCTTTAAATGCAAATTTATTTAAGTCCAGGGTAATTAATACAGTCTGAAGTATTTCATTCTAGTTGCAAAATTTATGTTGCAATTTTGCGCGTAAGCTGTTATACCAACTTTTTTCTCGAGAAATGCCTGACAGTTGGGAGCGGCCTATAAATATTAATTCTGCATCTTGCAATTTTTAAAATACATGAAATGAAAGAACATACTTTTATCATTCATCTCAATAAAAATTGTGTTTTTAAGTCCTATATATTTTTAAATATTAAATGCTGAATGTGGCATTTTTTTTTTCTTCATTTCCTATTTTAAGAGTCCTGACTCCACTTAATTTATACATTTATTTTAAAGTTTATTCATAATAACACTCAATTTCAAAAATTCTTTAACTAAGTTGTGGCATAATAAGACACTGGAATTCATAAATGCTAAAATATCAGTCTGTTGGAATTGTACTTACGGGACTGAATCGGACATTTCACTGAGTAATTTAAATAGCTTTAGAAAAGAAATATCTTCATAAAAATTATAGGCATTCTATCTCAATATAGCATTTTTAGCTGTTAAAATTAAAGGTTACAGACAGCCAGAATGGAAGGAAAAGGCAGTGTGATGTAAAGTTTATAAAAAATGTATTTATATTAAAGAATAACGTTTATTTATCGTATGTAAATAAATGTGATTAAGTAAAACCTTTAGGCATATAACAATGAATCAAAATTGAAAAAGTTATTTATTTATTAGGTAAAAAAAATTCAATATTTTACTTAGCAACTATATGTCAAATAACTTATAACAGAAACAATCTGATATACAAACGTATATTGGTGTTTTATCGGTCGCTGATTTATAAATGAAAATTATGTTAAAGAAGATTGAAGAAATTTTTACTGTTAAATAGATAGAAACACATCTCAAAACTTTATAACTTAGAATATTATATAATAAACAAGAAGAATTGTCATGTATTTTGCTTTGTTCCTATTCTATACTTCTCAGCATAATTCCCTTCGTAAATTCCATTTAATGTCCGACAGCCTCCAATTAACATAATTACTGTTAATATATATTACACATTTTAACCCTTGAACGCAGAGGATTTATTATAATTGTTATAGAAAAATAAGAAATTTCAACAACCAAGAATTGTCTCATTTCCTACAGCATAGAAACAAACTGATTTAAACACCATTAGTGATGTTTTATACGTCGCAGATTAATAATTTAAAAATTATATATATGACCAAGTTGTAGAATATTATTACTTTTAAATAGATAAAAACAAATCGCAAAACTTTATAGAGGAAAAAATTGCTTTATAAAAAAGTAAAATATCCATAATTTTTTGCATTGTTTTGCTTTGTTCCTATTCCATTCATATCAGCATAATTCATTTCGTACATTCCATTTAATGCATTTAATGCCCGTCAGTCTCCGATTCTCATTACGATTGTTATTATTATTATTTTTTTTAACATTTGAATACTTTAATGCATATTCTTTATTATATTTTTTTCTAGAAAAATAAGAAATTACAAAAGCCATGAATATCTTTCATTGTTATAGTAAGCAGAAAAATTTTGAATCATATAAATGTAAAAGAAATGTAAAATTAAGACACATCTGAAATTGCAACATATTTCATTTTTATAAAATGTATATAATCTCGATTTTGTTTCTTATTTCATTTCCCATTTTCACCCTTTAGTGCGGAGTCTTTATTATACTTGTTACTAAAAATAAGAAATTGTAGATTGAAGGTGAATTTTCTCATTGTTACAGAAAGTAGTAAATTTCTGTATTATATTAATGTGCAAGACATTTAAAATGTAGATGCATCTAAATTTCAACGAAATTCATTTAGTAAAGTGATTAAGATCTTGTTTCTGTTTGCTATTCATTTTAGTAGTCATGTGTAGGAGAAAATGTATTTTAATAAAGTTGCATTACATTGTATGTGTGTGTACCTACGAATTAATAAATTCCTTTCAGAACTTTCTTAGCTTTATTTTAATTTAAATATACATACATATATATTTTTATTTTTTATTTTATTTATTTATTTTTTTTTTTTTTACAGGGAAATATTACTATACGTTTGCGTTCGAATCTATGATTATTTCGTTACTATAAGATATTGAATGATTATCTAATCTGCAAACTATACAGAAACGTTTCGTTATACAGAAGATGGAAATGCGAAAGTTTAATGTAGCACAGTACCTATGTCTAAATTTTGAAATCTTCCCCTTTTCCATAGGCAAGTTTAAGAGAGGATTAAATGTATAGCAGAAAAAAAAAAAAAAAAAAAAAAAAAAAAAAAAAAAAGCCAACATGTTTCTGCAGTTAACGAAATCGTATTTTCAAAATTCCAAAACAATAAAGGTTTCTGTTTTACTTTAACAAATCTTTCTATGTATCTAAGAACACATTTTTTAAAGGTTGTCATTCATTATTTCGTTACATCGTTTCTGAAAATAAATGGAAAATTACCCGAATTGTGAATTTACACTAATTTGCACTAAAGTTTACACGATATGTAATGCAAATGTAGAAATATTCATTTAGGAAAATCCATTGGTACTTTTGTGTGTTTTATATTTTAAATAAATATAATTCTTCTTTTTAAATGTATAATAACAAATCTGGACCCAGTACTTTATTAAATTATTATGAAAAAAGTAAAATTGTCATTTTATTTGTTTTGTTTTATTTTGTTCTAATTACATTCATCACAGCATCCGGACCAGATAAGAGATCCAGATAGTTTTTACGCTATTAGCGAAACGAGGTCAACCAATCAGAAAATTATCTTACTTAAAACAGCGAAAAATTCGCAAAAATGCAGTCTTTTGATTGGCCCATCTCGTTTCGTTTACACGCAAAATCTATCTGGATCCTAGACCATGTATTTTGTTTATCTCATTTAATTCGAAACTGGTTGTATCTATCAGTAAAAATGCTAATATATTTCCATATATTAAGCTTTTAATCGAAAGGTATAATTAAATTTAATATACAAAAATAAGAAATTTCAATCTCTTTTATATCATTGTTATAGAAGGGTTTATATTTCTAATCATTTATGTGAAGCATATTTTTAAAAAAAGACAAAAATAAAAGATATCAAAATTGCAACGTAATTAATTTTTAAAAAATGGCTAACAATTTCCCATTTTTTTTTTATCTGCTGTGAATTATGCGTAATAATTTATCTTGAATGTATTTTTATATAATTTGCTATTTACGCATTTACTATGAAACAGTTTACATTACGGATGTATTACTTATTTTCATCATATTAAACTTTTGATTTTTATTCGAATAATGTGCCACAGTAAACAATAACAGTTAGTAAATCATAAACTACAATACAGTTTTATGTAAAATTAATGATTTATTTTTGAAAACTTACATAAAATCAAAATTTCAGGAATCGTAAATATCTATATATTAACACAATTTATGTTACAAAATATGCTTTAAAAAACTAGTTTTGTATGAAGCATAAAAAATTAGTTTTAAAAATATATAATAGAGTTACAGATTATGTTTACTATTAAATATATAAAATAAAATCTTTAAAAAAGAAAATATTCTATGAAAAAGAAAAAAAAGAGAAATTTGTCATTAGTTCTTGCCCAGTTTTTTCTCCTCTAATGCCATTCTTTATCACATAAATTCTTTCGTTCATTCCGTTGAATGTGCGACTGTCTCCAATTCTCATTAAGGCTTTGTTAATATATTTCCTTTATTACTGAAGCTTTATTATACTTGTTTTAGAAAATTAAGAAAGTCCGACGGTCCATGTATTCATCTCATTGTTATAGGAAGGATTAAACTTTTCAATTCAATGCATTCATAGAAGTGAAGAAACCTTAAAAAATTAAGAAACGAGACGAATCCAAATTACACCGTAATTATCTTAATGAAATGATTATTATCTTGATTCTATTTTTATACTGCTTGTGAAAAATGAGTGAAGGAAAACCTTCTATGTATTCTTCAGCCTACGTCAGTTTTATTTTATGTATTTATTACGCAGAATTATAGATATCGAAAGAATAGTTAATTGACATACCAATTTGAAACTATTGTTCTCTGTAGTAGAATTTGGTAATTGTGAATAATCAATAAATGATTATCTATACTGCAGACAAACTTGTCGAAAAATATGCTGAAAAACAAGAAATATCCGTAAACTTTCAGTGCGCGTGTATATATAGCTACCCACGATTCGGATAAACATTTCTTTACCCTGAAGAACAGTTTGAATGTTAACCATTTACGAGTGGAATCCCGTAGAATTCGACGAATGAAAATGTTTAAAATAACTTACTTATTGAATTTTCAAAAAACTCACAAAATAATTATAATAATTAATCGATCTTCACAAATTATTGAAAAATTATACTTTATTCTTATACGTGTTTTGATCTCTGGTATTATAAATCAGCGAAAATTGTGTCACTATGACACAATTATAATTTATGTTTTGAACGAAATCTAAAAATAACGTCGTTTTCACCATCACAAAATTTACATGCATACGTTTCATATTCATATTCGAAATTTTAAAAAAATATTTTAACGTGCAATATATTATTAATAAATATAGTCCTATATTTGATGTCACATTTGCCAGTTACTCTTTTGCATATAAACATTCGCAACCTAGACTTCAGCTTCTATTTTGAGTGCCGGCGAAATCCAGAAATTTATTTTTAGACGCATTCCCTGTGATATATTTAATTTTAGTAAAGAAAATACTCATTTCAGTTTTACTATGGCATCATTTTCACTCACTAAAGCCCTCTGAGATTAGCGTCTCAATTTTAGTATCAACGGAATTAAAAAAAAAAAATAATGTAACAGCTTTATGAGTAAAAATATTTTTTTTTTTTAAACCGTAGCGTCATTTTTTTAAACCGTAGCACCAATGGTCAAAAGTTCTAAAAAGTAATATTTAATTGTAATATGAAAATGGCATCCGTAATGATATGGTAATTCTCATTTTTTTCACTCGATTCAATAATGGAAGTAATCCGATTGCCACCAATGTGAAGAAATTGAACAAATTACTTTTAAAATTAAAAAGTACAATATAAAAATCTGATTATTTTTTTTAAACTAGAGAGTGCGCGCGCATCTACATAAAAATGCTTTCATTTGAAAAATCAATTATCAAAATCGGTTCAGTAGAAAGCTTAGACTAGATGACTAAAAAGACAGCCTTGTATTTTAAATATACAGATATTCTCGAGAACCAATAGATTTTTCAAGATAAAGTAAACGTTTTTTTTTTTTTTTTTTTTTTTTTTTTTTTTTTTTTTTTTTTTATGGCAGCGAAGCGAAAGTGCACTGTTTACTTTCGACATCGTAAAAATGTGAAATTTAGTGGTTTCTGAAAATTCTGATGTGTCATTTTTGAAATTTCTTCTCAAAATAGAAATTAAAAGATTTCTGGAAACATAGGTAAATATGAATTTCCGAAGAATTTTCCAAAATAGTGTTTCCTACATGAAGAACTCTTAATGGTCAAAATTTTTATAGTGCACAACGGGTGTACCGGTAACTGAATTAAGATGCTAAAGTTAAATATTAATAGAAACATTATAATAGTATTTTTTGCTCCAAAACTATTATAAGTGATAACAAATGCAATGAAATATGTTGTATATCTATGAAAGACGATAGTGTGTGCGTGTGTGAGTGTGTCTACAGTTGCGTTTCGAAGAGACCACGGCATGCAGAGCTACAAAATTTGGAAGTATCGTATATGTAAGTTTCTATATCTGTAATTATGCACTTTGAAGCTCTATTTTGTACTTTTTTATTAGATTTTCTTTAATATAATATTTTATGCTATTTTTAGAATTTTTTTTTATATTTTGAGGCAGATATTTTACATCAATAAATGGAATCCGATTTCAATATTTCAGCGTAATATAGTGAATTTTATTCTCTTTTCAATAAAGTTTATTCGGAAATCATTCGTACAACGATTTTTGAAACTTTTGCCAACGTTTTTATGCAATTTTTCAGAGTTTTCTCTTGTTTTTTGTTGACATTAGTAAACGGAATTCGGTTCCATGCTTTAAGAGTAAGGTACTAAATTTTGTCCTCCGCGACCTTTGAATTTTTCGTGATTTTTAAGGCGATTTTTAAAGATTTCTATGTAGCAGCTTTTTGGTATTCGTGAAAATATCCTTTATAATGTTTTAACACATATATTAAATTTTGTCCTCTGCGATTTTGTAATGAGGATTTTATAGTCTTTTTCGCTTTCCGTGGCAAATTTTTGACATTTGTGAAATTAATTATGTTTCAAAAATGCAGACTAATATAGTTAACATTATGCTCGCGATTTTTAAATTGTTATGCGATACTTAATGCGATTGCAGGCTTTCTTTCGTTTTTAGTGGCCGGGTTATCTTGTTTACTTTTTTTTAGTGTCATGAAAGTAAATTCGGTTTAAAAATTTTTGCCTAATAAAATAATATTTTATCAGCCACGATTTGTGAAGACCTAGCGATTTTTAACGTTTATTTACCTTCCGTCGCGATTTTTTTTTAATTCGTAAAGAAATTCGGTTTCAAACTTTTAGCTTCATTTAGTGAATTTTATTCTCTGCAATTTTTGATTTTTTATTGATTTTTATTCCGATTTTTAGCTTTATTTATTTATTTATATATTTATTTATTTATTGCATTCCTCTACGATTTTTTAGCATTCGTAAAAATAATTTGCGTTAATATTTTGCCTAAGATAATAAATTTTGACCGCCATTTTTGGAATGTTTGTGATTTTTAAAGATTTTCAAGTTTATTTTTAGCATATTGTTTTGCTTTTCACGAAAATTTTTTGACATTCCTGAAAGGAATTAGGTTTTAACCATTTGGCCTTATACAGTACATTTTCTCTTCCGATAGTCCGCTATTTTTGAATTTTCAGTAAATCTCAAAGAGTCATTTAGAGCATTTTCGTGTTCAGCACCATTTTTTTACATTCGTTAAAGTATTCCTCTTACAAGAATTTGATACGCTTAATTATTTTTTTTTCCTCTGCGATTTCAGAATTTTTACACTTTTTTGCGTTTGGAGGAGATTTTTCTCTATTACAAAAAAAAAAAAAAAAAATAAAAATAAACCCGTTTTTAATATTTTACCACCAGTTTAAACTTTGTTCTCTTTCCGATAAATTTTAGGAATCTGCATATCGATTTTTGAATTTTTCGGCAATTTTTAATGCCAATTTTAGGTATTTTTCGTGTTCCGACACAATTTTTTCCCTATTAGGAATTCTCTTTTCTTATTTTAGACCAATGTAATAAATTTCGTACTCCACGAATTTTTGAAATTTTTAGCGTTTTCAGAATTTTATGAGATCATTTTATTCGATACTTTTCGAGATTTTTTACCTTCCCCCGCCCTCCAATTTTTTTCGATTTTTTTTCCATATTAATAAATGAAATCCGGTTTACTTCCTCTAGACAAATAGTTTAAATTTTGTACTACTTTCAATATAGTTTGTTTAGAATTCGTGCAGAAGATGAAAGAAAAAATGATGAACTTATAATGCGATTTTCAAATTTTTCTAGAATTTTTATTTCGTTTTTTAGACTATTTTAGCGTTTTGTACGATTTTTTACGGGCTTGTGCAAGTCCTATTTCGTCATGTAGTTGTTAAATATAAAATTTAAATTCCTTGGAAGCCACATAATAGTATTTTTAAATGTTCAATTAAAAAAAATAATAACAAACATAATTGCAGAAATCTCCAACTTTTATAAAGAGTGCTATTAAACGTGGAACATTTTCTCATTTCGAATAGTTTCAAACGAATTCCTTCTAAAATCAATTCGAAAAATGTTTCTTTACCGATTTATTAACATTATTATTATAACTTATTGCTAAACATACTGAGTTCAATCAGAGTACAATTCAGAGTTCTGTTTTCCGTGGAATTTAATTTACTGTTTTTATCTTCTAACTAAAACAATATTCACATTAAAAAAGTTATGCGATAGTCATTAGTCCTGAACGTTTCGAAAAGAAATAAATTAGTCAGTTCTAATACATCGCTTGCATGAGTCAAGATAATTTTCTTTTCCATCAAACATACAGCCTTATTTAGAGATTAGTATCACCTTGACTGATGAAAAACAGATTCGATTATTGCTGTTAAAAAGCAGAATTCGTTAATGATGTTAATGGTTTTTTCGACCTATATACTGTTTTATGTCTAAATCCAGAAATGTTGTTAATGCTGTATAGCTACATATCAATCTTATGATGTGTGGATTTATCCATGTGATCAACTATTTGTTACAATTAAATCGGCATCTTTGAAAAACACGGCTAAGAGTGACAAAAAGAGGAATAAGTTTTTGTTATCACAAAAAGATATATGATGCATTAATTTTTGTTTAGAAATAAAAACAATGAAGTAAAATTTAGTCTCTATTTGCCCAATCTAAAAAATAAATTGGTAAATTAGTCACATTGACATACCTATACGCGTAAATTTTTTAAATTACACCTTTGTCATGAAATTTACAATCTTGTCATTAAAATTTACCTGTAGGGTAAAGTGCCCTTATTTCGTCCCCTCTCCTAATTTCTTCCCCGTTAACTTCTCCGCTTCTGCGAAAGTGGCGCCACTTATGACGCAAGGCTCAGGGGACGGGAAGTGAAAGGGATCAGTGTTGAAAGTTTTGTTCGCCAAGAGGCAAACATAAATTAAATCCGGCGAATTTCCTCTTTTTAGAAGACCCGAGTTCTTATTACGTCGTTTGTAGAACGTTATTTACTGCACTGTAAGTATTTATTTCTTATTCATCGCATGAGTTTTACGTTGGTAAGATGCTGACAGTAGCATGCAGTGAGTTTTAGGACGCTCAGTTCATCTTACGGGAACTGAAGCTCCGTAATATTGGGAAGTAGCGTGATCCCAATTTCTTCCCTCTTGCAGTTCTTATTTTCGTCCCGGGGACGAAATTAGGAATGCTTTTTGATGGCATTTTTTTTTCAATTTTTCCTCATGTTTGGATGGCTAATGTTTCGTTATGTTATTCTTCCACTGATAATTAGTACATTTCTTTGTGCCTTACTTTAATGTAAATTAAATTACTTACTATTTTATAAATAAATGTGTATTTAGTTATAAGTTAAGCCTCGGCATATTGGATTTTTGGGGGGGACGAAATTGGGACCATTTTTTTTTCTTTTAAATTTTTTAGATACTTTGGAAAAAACAATTTTTCGCATTGTTAAAATTTTTTTGTACGGCATTTGCCTAGGTTTCTATGTGCTTGGGTAGATAGTATTTGTAAAATGAAAATTTGGTAGATTTTCACTGAAAATTTCAACTACCAAGGGCCTAAAAGTGACTGGGGGACGATAATAGGGCACCTTACCCTATTTATGTGTGTTTATTGGTTTAATGGAACTGTGTAGTTTGTTATCCCTTCAACAACTCAAACAAGTGTGTAAATGATGATAAAATGTGTGAAAGCATATTACAGATTTATCCGAATTGGTGCGTTACTGCAATTTAGAAATTTTGCATATTACACAAACGTTTATGTATTTCGCAAATTACGTTTAAATATGTGTATATATAGAGATATGCATAAAAACAGATTATTACACAGATATATGTACAAGAACAGTATATTACACAGAAATATCCGTAGGCATGTAAAAACAATACATATAGATACTTAAATCTTGACTTGAGTAATGGTACCTGAATGATCAAATTAATGACATAGAAAGTTGCAGTTCCTGAGATCTGTCCCGTTTCGGCAATTAATACTCGTTTACTGTAGATTGAATTAAAAGGATAATTTCTCCTCTTCAGATATATCAAGGAATTTGTTTTGTATCATTCAACAAATGTGACTGAAATTGTTAGAAAAACAAAAACCGAAAAAATACAGAAATAGTACTGACGTCATGAGTTTCGTATTTTACAAAAATTTATTTTGCAGTATACTTATTTAGATTATGCAGATTGTGCTCATAAATTATAGATATACTATTTTACGGCTTCAAAACAACTGTAAGAAGTTAGAGAGATGTCACATATTAATTATAATTCCGGACGATCCTGTTTCTTCAAATGAATTTTACACGATTTTGAAGTCCAACAAACTAATGTGCTCGAAAGAGATTAAACAAACCTAGCTCATGAATTTGTTTCGCAGGAATGAAAATATTTAGCTTAAAATTTACATACCAAACTATAAGGTTATGTACTACGTACACGAATTCCATTCGTTTTTATTTACACATATATATGTGTACTCATGTGCAATTTACATATTAAACTGTTCATTTCGAATTTATTTCATAATATTTTACCAACTTCAGCCGCTTAATGTATTATTGAAATACACAGGAAAATATATATCTTGAAATTCACGCAGCAGAGCTATTACTTGGTGATTTACATGACTAATTTACACATACAGACAAATCGTTTTTGTATCATCAGTATACCTGTTTTAATGTGTAAACTTTGCATTTATTTTTTATAGAGTATAACTGCTCTTTAGTTAAATTTGGTTTTGTTTTTAAGTCCATTAACTTACAAATCATTGAAATGTTATTATGTTCACATGTTTTTTTTCATGTGGAAGATATAATATTAAATGCAATTTATACATTTTAAAGATATACATAATCTATATACTACATAATTATGGCGACAGTCGTATATTAATTCGGATATTTAGATTTTATCATTATTGTTTATTTGTAAGTATAGTAAAACCTAAAATTTCAATTCTGTCTTTTTCTTTAACTAGGAGAATATTTACGTAAAATGCTACGTGAGTGTCATTCGACCAGGTATTTACTATAAAAAAATAAATAGTCAAAATACACCACTTTTTGATGCCTAGTTAATTTCCTTTTCTGTCCACTAATCAGTTTTATTTGATATAATCACCTTGACTGATGAAAAATGGATAGAAACACATCTGAAAAATTAATTAATGGATTTGATGTTTTTTAAAACCTAGTTAGTGTTTCATCATTAAATTAATCAAAATTTTTTACTACCGTTTGGTTATAAACGAAATTATTCCTTATTAAAATATTTTAGAGATCTACTAAAAACTTTTATGTTTAAAATGTCTAGTGTATAATACATTATAAACCAGCATTTTTTAGTCACAAAAATATTCTGAGTGACAATGCATGGGAAATACAACTAATTTTACATTAAACTGTTTCATGCATTAGTATGTGTGTTTAGTTAATACTTCAATGGTTGTCGTTTAACTAAATAGATATACAAAATGTGCAGTATATTTTAAATCATTTTAGAGATATTTTAATCCTTTAGGAGTAATAAGTATAAAACCGCATAGTTTATTATCGGTTGCTTCTAAAAGCCAGGATTTCCAACATGATTTAATATAACTTTGCGGACGGACGTTGCACGTGTACTTGCATCATTATAATATCGTTTAATAATATGACGGGATCGTCCCATTTGGTTAATGTATTATCATTTGTACAAAATTAAATTATACAATCTTACCCCACCTGTGGAGTAAAATCTCATGGGCATTTTCAATTTACAGGAATTTAAAAAGTTTAAGATTTCTTTAAAATATATATGTATTATTTTACAACTAACTTTAACAAATAAACTCATCTAATAATATTTCAATTATATGCCTAGTCACTTAATATATAAAGAAAAAAAGTATACTTATTTTCATTACAATGCGACATATTGAGAAATAGATGTTCACCTCCTGATCAGTTTTATAAAGTTCACAATCACTCTTGTTATTGCAATTTTGACTGCCTTTTCTACACACATTATTTACGAGATCCTCAATTATTGTTTTTCAGTATTTTTTTTTCAAACAGGATATTCAGTTTTACTCAATCATATCAAAAGTTTCACTTTAAATATAATCATATTAAAAAAAAGAATAAATTTAAACAAAACAAAATAATTAAATATACATTTACGCTAAAATTACACTAAAACATTACACTAAAACTAAATAAGTGGCTGTGTGGAGATATCCTAACGGACGCTTTACTTTATGGCCTAAAGGTAAATAATCTAATTAGTTACAGAGTTAACCAACAGTTAGAGAGTTGGTTAAACTTGAGGCAAAACTGAGGTATCCATTTTCACCCAACTTTAAGATTTTACTATATATTTACCTAAAACACGAATATCATATTTTATATTTTACGTCATGTATAATATATTTTTCAGATACAAAAACTATATATGGCGTCATTTATAAATCGTTCCGAATGTTCAGATTTTTTTTTTTTTTTTTTTTTTATCATTGTTACTTATTTAAATCACACTTAAGTTTTCAATAGTAAGTTCTTCCATAATGATTGTCAAGAAAAATAACATGAGGGAATTTATCTGATGTATTTAACTTGGAAGACAAATGTTTATGTTTTCATAGTTAGGATAAATGTTGCATATTTTTATTTTCTCCGGATTTTTTTTTTCTAATTGAAATATTTCGTTGTTATAAAAGATAATTTTGAAAAATTTACACTGTTAAGATTTACACCTTTCATATTCATAAAAAGTAAACATTGCATTTTTCCTGATGTAAACAATAAATAAAGTTAACGCTTTGAATTACAAAATATTTCGATGTGTATTTAATTTGGTGTAGATAAAATTTGTGGACTCAAAATGCTAAATTAAAAATTTGGAAAGCATGATAAATGAGGAATTAATTACATCAAATATGTCGTGAATCAAACAATACGTAAAAGAATTATTTTCTTACAGTGAAATTTAAACATATGCACGCAATAATAAATATGTTTTCCCGAGTAATTAGGTTATTTTGAATAATTTTTATAAATGCAAAAAAAAATATATATATATTTTTAATTTTATGTGCAGGTTAGGGGGGAGACGGTGGGGAGCCTCCCCACCCCCCAAAACCTTCACGAGTCCTTATATTGGCAAATTTACTAACTTAGTTTCCATATTTCATTAAAAACTTTAATAAAAACTATAATACACTTTCTGTTTCTGATAGACTTGACAAAAGTTACAAATATACTTGAGAATATTATTAAACTGTTTACAAATAAGATTTATATGACATTTTATAATTGTGGTAACTTTGCAAAATTATAAAACAATTTATTTTAGCCTCTCAATGAGTTGGTAAATACAGAAATTTTACTTGGCAATTTAAGGTCTTCAACACCCCCCCCCCTCCCTCACTAAAAAGTTCTAGCGACAGTCCTGTTTATATGAAAGTTCAAGCAAATATTTATATTCAATAAAAACATGAAAAAGTATCTTTGTTGTGTTATGTATTAAATTAAAAAAATGTACCATTTATAAAGAAAGAGAAATCGCAGAATTGATTCTTGTTGAATTTTTTTTTAAATTAAATTATTAAGAAAAATAACATATATACACATTTGAATGAATTGTTACGAAGCACAGATTCGATGATACATCTTCGTAAAAAACACTTAAATCACTGGACTTATATTTAAATATTTTGATTTAAATTATTGTACATTGAGTTTCGTTGCGACAAATGTGATACAAGCGTAGTTCATGACATTTAAAAAGTCAAACGGGATGTCTCATCTTTACAAAACGATTGGTCCAAAACGGTGGGCTTGCCGCTTTGTATGTCGTTGGTCGCAGTTTCGTGGAGATAAGCGGCGTATGATGAAAGATATTTCACATGTGAAACACTAATCAGATTTATGCTGGAAACTCAGCAGATATGATGCTAGATATTAATAGAACACATGACGAATGATTCTAAATTTTATTAAATATTTTCCACACATTTTGATTTTAGGAATGCAGATCTATAAACTAAAACTAACACATTTTAAGACGAATTAATTAGCACTTTCTTTATGACCTCGAAAACACAAAACGTTATTGTTGACATCGCGATCTAAGATCACTTCTGCAAGGTGGGGGTCAGTGGGGTATCAAAATAAAGAAATTTAACTGTCGAATCACCGAAGAAAACGCTGATTAATTTTCACATCTTCAGCTTTTTTAGAACACATTAAACATTTATGGCACTTCAAAAATTAACCAAACCGTTCGAGGGCAAATAAAAAAATAAGTTACACTTCCAAATTATGGCCATTTATTAAACCACATATACACGGCTATGGCAACATAAGATGTAAGTTGACATTTCCGCATAGTTCCCAAGACACTGCACAAATTTCACGGAAAGATCTGCCAACTGTTCGATTCCGGACTCGTAGAAATATCCCCCAGCGCTATGTAACCACGCGGAGACAGCGAAATACAAGGTGCTCGTGGACGATGGAGAACAAACTGCCGTACGAAATGTTCAGCATGCTGCCAATTTCCTGGAGTGTTATGCACCGATTCGTTCTAATGATATCATCCACACGCACGTTTGCAATGGTACTAGACGTTGCGAGATTGCCTTCGCAATATTCGTCCCTGATAACCGTGCATGCTGAACATTTCGTACGGCAGTGCGTTCTCTATTGTTTACGAGCTCCTTGGAATTCACTATCTCCGAGTTGTTACATAGCGCTGGAGGAGGTTTCTACACATCCGAAATCAAAGAAGTTGGTTGACTGTTTCGAGAAATGTCTATAGTCCCTTGGGGGACTATGTGGAAAAGTGAGCTTACATTGTATGTTGTCATAGCTGTGTTGCCTCTATATTTATGTTTGATAAATGGCCAAAACTTGGAATTATAACATATTTTTTGATTTGCCTTCGTAAATCATTAATGAAAACCAGTAAAAACTTCTGTAATTGTTCCGGCTAGTGCACGCACTAAGAGAAAAATTCTCAACTAAAAAAGACGGCAACCTTCACTCTCCATGCTATCTTTTAATCCACGAACAAGTTAATAACCACTTCAGAATTACATAGTAGGTTGCCACAGGCAGGGAGAATGAGATGAGCAAGTTGATGTCAAGAGGTGGATAGTACACACCGCTAAATCCAAAGGAGTAATTAATGGGAAAACATTCCGCTATTCAGCTATCATGCTTATGATTGCGAAAATAGTTGGTTGATGAGTGTGTTTGGAAAAAAGAATTTGTTTAACACCCCTTACAAATAGGGAAAATAATGTACAAATTTGTATTCTTCTAACAACTTATTAAAACGTATCTCCTTGATGTAAGGACAAAAACTTCTTTAATTATTCCGGTTTGTGCTCTACAAGAGAGAAAAATTCTTACTTGAAAGAATAATAATTATATGTTGAATAGAGAATTATATGTTGTTTTGCAGTCATACAGCTGATACAAGAACAAAATTAAATTACATATATAATATTATCGTGGTGACTATTCTGCAGAAAACAATTAAACTAACAAATTTTACTTCCAGTTTTTCAGAATAATTAAAATATTTCACCGATATATTTTGTCAAACACGCACCTAACACATATGCATAACGTAATTATTGTCATAGGCTATTAAAAAATATTGTTTTATATTATGCACCATTTGATAAATTTTTTTCAAAAAAAAATTATCACTGTAAATTATTTTCAAATGGATTTCCTTTTTATACCTCAACTCTTAATATAAAAAAAATATATTTATAAGAAGATAAAATGCAGTACAGAGTAATATGAAAGTTTTACGAATTATCGTATCTTTAAAAAGTATTTTCGTCTTGTTGTTGCTTATATTTTAATTTATGTATGAGAACATAAGATTAGGAAGTGAATAATGAACCAACACGAAACAGCAAAAGTTAAAGAATTGTAAAATATCGTGGAATTAAAAAAAAAAAAAAAAAAAAAAAAAAAAAAAAAAAAAAAAAAAAAAACAATGCATGAGATTAAATGTATTAGTCAAAAAGAAAGAAAAAAAAATTGTGCGTAAAACAAGAGATTAACTATTGGAGCATAAAACTTTTAAGTAAATGATATATGACGAAGCAAAACAGGAATAAAAGAAAATATACAGCATTTGAATGATGTGAAAATAATGAAATAGGATTAAAATTGAAGTGAAAAAAAGAATTGGATTGAAAAGGAAAGAAATCTTTAATGTACACCAGATTACCTAAGAATAATAAATGAATCGATAAAGCGTTAAAAGTTCAGAATTTGTGGTTAGTATTTTTTATACTGGTTCTTCTTCTCATTGCTAATTTAGGTTTCTCTCCCATTTTTATTTTTCTGTTTATTGTTCTTTATTTTGCTATCTACACGCGCCATTTATTTCGCCCGTACCACAACGTATTTATTAAGCATCGAGTACAACATGTCGATTTTTTCTATTTGTGTAAAAAAAAAAAAAAAGAGTGATAGCGCATTTCAAAAGTTTCATTCCGTGGTATTCACACGTATTTAAAACTTTACGCTTCCGTGTTTTTGAGGTAACTCGACACTGAATTCCTTTTATTCCCCTCCTTCTTTTGTACTAAAAAAAAGTTTCAGCTTAAAACTTATAAGCAAATCATACAAATCCCATAAAAATTATAGGATTAAAATAATGAAATATGTGATCATCTAACATTTTTCTGTAGCTGAACATCATAAATTTCTCATGAACTAATACGTGTACATCTATAATCGTAGATATTTATATTTTGAATCATTCATGAATCTGAATTAATTGCAAAATTTCTGTTTCCATAAAAAAATGCGTAATGCAAATTTTTTTTGTGCATTCCTCTTACTGCTACGTACTTCGAAAAAATTAAACAAAAATGAAACTCAGGTAAAGGAACAAATACCTTAATATGTCTCTTTACTTTTGTAAATTTTATGTAGATGGAGGTATGATTATGTATCACAAAATTTTGCTTCTTTTGAAAACAAAACTCCAATTCAGTCACTCTTTATTCAATTCCTACAGAAACTTCTAATCCATATATCATTTATCCGCAGTTGCATAATTTCTCATGAAATATCAAATGTGACATTCAAGCTAGAACGCAATGTATGACAGCTCAAATTGTAGGCAAGGCTTAAGACATTCAGTAAGACATATTGTCTCACTTTTGGTCAATTTTTATTTGTGTTCGTAGTTATATAAATACGTAGCACTTATAGTCGTCGTCTGGTACAGTGGTGGAAAAAAAAGTAAACATCCGTACTACTAACTCTTCAACAAATTATCGTAGACGGAAGTTACTGGTACCGAACGACTGGAAATAAAGTCTACTTTTAAATTATGTATATAAAATTTGCTTAGGGGGCCATCTACATATTAAAACGAACCCAAACTTCATTTTTTTCGTTGGCAATACACAATTTTAACGAGATATTTCAAATCTTCGGTTCAAACTATGCCTACACACCAAATTTCAAGTCATTTGAATGATAAGTTTTTGAATTATAAATTTTCAAAAATTTGTGCTTCTAATGTTAAATAACATTTTCATATTTTTATTTATATTTAATGAAATTATGCTCCTAATGTGCAATTTTTTTGTGTAATAATAATACTAATGTGCCCAAACATAAATACGCTGAATTTGCAATTTTTATAATTTTAGGTAGCTTTCTTTACAAAAAGCTACCTATTGCAGCCGTTCGGAGGAAAGCGATTTCAAAAAATTTTGGTATATTTTCATCGATCATGACCCCCAGACTCCGAAACCACTCTCTGTTCAAAATTGATATATATATATATATATGACCTATGTCACACTGTAACTCTCGTATTTATGAACCGATTTGGATGTAATTCGGTGTGTACATAGTACATACCAATGTCTCGACCGAGTTCGTTGGCCAGCTTCATCCGCCATTTTGTTTCAAAATGGCGGCCATTTAAAAAGTTTTAAAAAATTTAAAATTTGAAATGTGGTACCAAAAAATTGAAAATGGAAAAATATCTTTTTCTTATGTATTTGACCTTTATACAAAGACTCCGTAGCAGTTTTTGTTTTGTCTATATCTTAAAAAATGGCTGAGTTATAGCATTTTGAATTTCTAGCGAAGCTGACATTTTGAAACGTCCTGAATTTTGTCACGCGATAAAAGACGTATTTATGAACCGATTTTGATGTAACTTCGTTTATACATAGTACAGACCAATGTCTCGAAGGAGTTCGTTGGCCAGCTTCATCCGCCATCTTGTTTAAAAATGGCGGCCATTTAAAATTTTAAGAAAAATTAAAATTTGAAATGTGGTAGCAAAAAAATGAAATTTGAAAAAGTATTTTTTTCTTATGTGTTTGACCTTGATAAAAGGATTCGGGAGCAGTTTTTGTTTCGTCTATATCTTAAGAAACGGCTGAGTTATAGCATTTTGAATTTCTAGCGTGGCTGACATTTTGAAACGTCCTGATTTTTCTCACGTAATAACAGGCGTATTTATGAACCGACTTGGATGTACCTTGGTGTGTACATAGTACATACAAATATCTCGACCGAGTTCGTTGGCCAGCTTCATCCGCCATCTTGTTTCAAAATGGCGGCCATTTAAAAAAATTAAAAAATAAAAAAATTTAAATGAGATACCAAAAAATTGGAAAATGAAAAAGATTTTTTTGAATGTGTTTGACCTTAATACAAAGATTCCGGAACAGTTTTTCTTTCGTCTATTTCTAAAAAAAAATGGCTGAGTAATAGCATTTTGAATTTCTCTTGTGGCTGACATTTTAAAACGACCTGATTTTTGTCACTCTATAACAGGCGTATTTATGAACCGATTTGAATGTAACTTGGTCTGTACATAGTACATACCAATGTCTCGACCGAGTTTGTTGGCCAGCTTCATTCGCCATCTTGTTTCAAAAGGGTTGCCAATTTAAAAAAAAAAATTAATTTAAAATTTAAAATGAGGTATTAAAAAATTGGAAAATGAAAAAGATTTTTTTTATGTGTTTAGCCTTGATACAAATAATCTGGAGCAGTTTTTGTTTCTGAAAATTTGTTCTTTTGTTTATATCTTAAAAAGTGGTTGAATTATAGCACTTTGAATTTCTATCGTGGCTAACACTTTGAAACGATCTTGTATTTGTCACGCGATACCACACGTATTCGCCTATTTCGATGGAAGAAGGCATGTGAATAGTATACATCAATATCTCAAACAAGTTCGCTGGCCAGCTTCATCAGCCATCTTGTTTCAAAATGGCGGCCATTAAAATAAAAAAATATATATTTAAAGTGAAGTGCAAAAAAATTAGAAATTGAAAAAGGTTTCTTTCTTAAGTATTTGACCTTGATATAAGGATTCAGGAGCATTTTTTGTTTGTCTTTATCTTAAAAAAATTGCTCAGATATAGCAGTTTCAATTTCTAAAGTGGGTGACATTTTGAAAAATCTGATTTTTTGCCTGCGACAGCACTCATATATATCAACCGATTCCGATATGAGTGAGCATGTGCACAGCAATTACTAAGGTCTCGACCAAGTTCACTGGTTAGCCTCGTCTACCATGTTGTCTTAAAATGGCAGGCACTTTAAGAAATCGCCGAATTTGGCAGCCAAATATAAGTGACTTTAAATAAAAGCAGCTTGGATAAAGCTGACTAATTTCGCGAATTTCTCATTTATAATGTTTTAGTATTGATAAAAATTAGTATTGAATCTCCTACATTCGGTTTCCACTTAATTGAGCTTCGTGTGTTTGAATAATATAAGTTGGCTTTTTAAAAATAAGGAATATGAAAGCTACCTCTTCCTCCCGGCACTGGCCGGAAGGACTTTTATGCTATGAATTATGAACTATGAAATTAATGTTCGAAACATTTATGAATTGCAACCTACAATTTTTTTGATGGACTTAGATTTATTAAGTC
Source organism: Maratus speciosus (assembly GCA_963932465.1). NCBI lineage: Eukaryota > Metazoa > Arthropoda > Arachnida > Araneae > Salticidae > Maratus > Maratus speciosus. The sequence continues at coordinate 370,849,930 of OZ010788.1, read as the reverse complement.
CTGCTTTATGAAAATCCAAAATTTCACATTTTGCTTCTAAATAGTTTTCAAATTATGCTTAAAAAACGGCAAAATGATGGTTTAAAGGGCTGTTTATAATAGAAGTGAGTAGATATTTTGAAATTTCTTCTGCTGTCCTGTTATCTATCAGGCTTCATTGACTGCTTGAGTGGTGCTTAAGGTGCCTTGATCAAGAAGGCTCTCTCGGTTAACAATCGAGTACCGAACTTCAATTTGGATACAGCCCTTAAAATACGCTCGTTTTAAAATAATTAATTTCTCGGAAACTTAAGGTACGAATTGCATAAAAAAAATAGGCTAATTGAAGGATATACAGTTCATTTATGCTGTCAGAATTGTGTATTACTATTGAAAAAAACAAAGTTATGGTTCGTTTTAATATGTAGATGGCCCCCTAAGCAAATTTTATATACATCATTTAAAAGTAGACTTTATTTCGAATCATTCGGTACCAGTAACTTTTTTCTACAATAATTTGTTGAGGAATTAGTAGGGGGTGTTTACTTTTTTTTTTTTTTCATCGACTGTACATCCGGTTGTCCGCATAAAGTATATAACCAAAAAAGGTTTGAAATGTAATATATGAAATTGCTGCAGAATTTTGTCGAACCATTTCAAATTTTATGAAATTTCAATCAAAACTTAAAAAATATGTTAATAAATGCTTTCTTTACTCTATTATATCCTATGATGCGTAATTAATTTAATGATATCCCATGATAGGTAATGATTTTTCGTTGCCATGATGATTACGTCATATTTGGTTGGTTGGTTGGTTGTATTTATGTCGGCCTATTATCTGCACGTGGGATATAGGCCCTAAGGGGGGGGAGTGCCTTCCGTGGAGGTCTTTCTAAGGGAACCTAACCCGTATTATCGCTTGGAGAACCAAGGTTCGAAGAAAACCACAAAAACTCCGAACGATTAGGCCGACGGGCGCGATTGGGGTCGAACCCAGCACCTCCCGTCTACCAGCTTCGAGACGTCATATTTAAGATGGAGTCATATTATTTCCGCATTACTGATTTTAATATATAGAATCTAAATAAATTTTGTATTTATGCATTTTTGCATAAGAATACAACAGCTAATGCACCAAGATCTGAATATTTATAAAACTAGTTATAGTATGACGTCTCCTCATTTGCCACATTTGGTGTACATGTACAATTTCCGACTCGAAGTAGTTAAAATGGTAGGAATTCAGTTCAACGAATTGCTTTTTATTTTAAAAATTCAATTCAATAATCAAATCAAGTTTTATTAATTGCTATAATAGAATTGTTAGCATAGAAGTGTTGGGTGATGAAAAAACAGTCAAATACAGTCCAATGTAGTAATATTTCACAGTTCGACAAACTTTCAATGAAAAAACTAAATCATACGTAACATAAACAAAGTTTGGTTTTTAATACGGACATTTTACGTCCACTCATATCTAGAAATGTATCTTGATATTATTGAATGATATTTTGAAGATACATGATGCATATTAACCAAAATGAAGATACTATTCTTCTGTAGGTCTCTATGAAACAATTCGTTTTATAGAAACTACTCATCTTGCTATAAACTGAATGTATAAATTTTTACGTTAAAATATATAAAGCTGAATTACTTCTCTTTACAATTTACTAGATTCAAATATGAAATCTATATACTTTTTGTCATGCTTATATTAAGAATATCTGGTGTAACTTGAATAACAAATTAGCCGAATTCTTGTCTGAAATTAGAAAAATGTGCACTTAAATCACCTGCATGAGGCATATTGTTTTAATCTCTCACATTCAATATATTAAAGGGTTTAATGAAAATTTTTTTGCAGTTAGGTATTGTTAGCATATATAAGTTAGAAATATAGAAGTAACTATTAACATTTGATGGTAATGGTAACCACAATTACTATACCATTAAACCATTTTCATGATTTTAATTATTTTCACTTAAATTAATTTCAACACAATCTGTGATTTTATTTGGCTAATTTAATGTGACCTCATAAAACAACAAATCTACATTATATATATTTTTACGCAACTTTTCCCTTTATCGTTTATTTGAAAATACTTGAATTTTAAAACACACATACATACATAAATAAAGCCTGCATGCAACTCTTAAAGGTACATAAAATATTATAAAAACATACATACATACAACAAATAGGATAAACCTAACTGGAGTAAAAAAAATAGTCAAAGTCAAGAATAGAAACGGGCGTACTAGGCTGTTGTGGTGGTTAGTGGTTAGAACAACAGCCTAGTACGTTTTGGTCCTAGGTTCGATTCCTGGCACTTCCTAATGTTTCACTACAGTTGGGTTTATTGTAATTTTTGTATGTATGTCTGTATAATATTTGTATATACATTTCATATTTGGATTTTATTTCTGTTTTAACATTTTAGTATTGTTAAAAATAAGTATTGTGTCACACGCAAGATTTATTCTTCTTTAAATCCAGATGCTGTTTATATTTACGGGAAAAATAAATAAAAAAAATTGTTAAAATCTTTACGCACATTTAATATTTTGAAATTCATCTCCAATGTTAACAAGAAAGAAAAATCATGCATCATGTACAGATTATGAAACATTTTACATCACTTCCTGAATTCTTTACGAAACCTTCACTGTTGAATAAGGTAAAAAAAAAAAAAAAAAAAAAAAAATGTAAGTAAACATTTTAGAAAACGCATAACTCATTTGAAAAACGTATTTCAGCAATTACCGTCTATAGCAGAAAAGTAGTCAATTATTTTGTATAGTCCTGTATTTAATCTACAATTTGTACATATTACGTCTACATAATATGCTGAAAATTAGTTTAGTAAGAAAATGCATAATATGTTGAAAATTCACCTTCAACAGTGTCTACCAATTTACGGAAACATGCTTGAATAATTTTGCACAGATCTGTATATCACCAGCAAATTTTTATAGTCGCCACATATTAAGATAAAATTTAATACAGGCTAAAACATAGTCATACTTCCAAAAATTATCATACTTAGGTAGTCATGTATCCAGTTGTTTGTGCGGCTTTGTACATGATTATATCTATATTATACAAATATTGCTTAGTATACTAATTGTAATACAACGTGAATGCGTATAACTCAAGAAAGGGGTGCATTTAAGCCATTCACACCGATTATCCTCAGTGTTTGCGTATTCTTTCGTGTAGTATAAAAATTGATAGCACTTATGCACCTCAAATACTAAACAAAAAAAAAAATTAAACTTAAGGGGGTCCGATACACAAAAGTCTTCAAATTTTCATTTTTTTTTCTTTTTTCTTTTTTATTTATTCAATAAAAAAAATTCTTGCCGTTTTCTGCTTAAAATGACATTTAAATCTTGTTTCTATCTTAATTAGAAAAGGAAATATTAATTTTGGTTTGTTTTTAAAATCTAACTTTCAAGCTATGGTTGTAAAGGAAACGACTTCTTGCGAAATTGCGTTTTTCTTCATGATGGGTTTTTCACCATTACTCATATTTAAATTGTTGTAAATCAAGAACCGTTACAGATAAATGGTTCAAACTTTGAAGATGTCTTATTCAATAGCTTTTCTTTAATTTAGATTCAGCAAATTAAAAAATATATATTACTTTTGAAAATATGATTAAAAAAAAGTTACATCATTTTTTTTTCTAATTTTTACTTTAAATATTTTTATTTTTTTTTAATTAATATTTTTTAAAATGCTGAATCCATATTAAAACTTATATATTTCTGTTTAATTAAATGAGAAAAAATTTAAATTCTATAAATAACATTTTGAGTTATAACAATTTTAAACCACCCCACTTTTTTAACAAAACTTAAATTTAAAATAAAAAAATATATATATGAGAAGTTTTATCATGCGATTTTATTTACAAATGTTAACCTTCACAAAAAATTTCAAAATTTTAACTCAATAAATATTTTTTTTTTTAAATGTGTGCGGACCACCTTAAATGCAGATAACACAAATGAAATCACATTTCCAGCTCTCAGGGGAGATGGGGGCACATGTGAACATGGGGCAGATGTGAACATCTCAATTTTTCAATAGTTATTATATGTTTATTTATTTAAAAAAAAATACCAAAGAAAGTAGCGCCCGTAGACATATGGCAAATTTATTTTGAAGCTCTTTCACATTTTGTTTATCCTCAATCGCCAAAATACTGTTTATAGACCTCAAAATTAAAATCTCAGTTCCAACTTGATAAGCGAATAACTTTACTTATTTATTCATTTATTTGAATTTTAATGTCTTAACATATACTATGTATACTAATAAACATCATTTATACAATTTTTTTCTTCTAAAATTGGGAAATATTAATGATTTATCAATTTAACTCTAACAGCCATGTAGGGCACATGTGAACAGAGTAGTTGGGGGCAGATACGAACAGTTCATAAGTGACCCAATAATCATTCTGTCATTCTGTTCCTTTCAGTTAATCTCATGAGAAATAATGTCAGTCGCAATATCTATAATTTTCCTGAATCAGAACACATTTCCATCATACAAAGTTGATTTTGTATTGAAACTCTCACAAACACATCTGTCAGCGAGTACATAAAGAGCAACAAGATCTTTTACGTCCAATTGTATTTTAAATAAATTTAATGTTTTCTAAAATGCAATATAAATGTTATGTATTAATTTATTAAACGGATTACATCAATATTTTTTATGCATTTTTAATGCAAAAAGTATTACGTTAAACAAATTTGCAAACTTTTCTATTTCATTTCATCCAAACTTACAATGATGGCTTGCTTTCATCTAAAAACAGTTATGTATTTGAATGGAGACAGATATGAGTTATATTTTAAGAAAGTAAAATTTTAAACTGACAACTACCGTAAAACTCCGTTTGTAACCCCTCCCCACCTCCTTCAAAAGCAAAAGAAATTAAAATTTGGGTGGGGGGTGGGGGCAAGTTATAGTCGAGATTTTTTTAAAGTCATTAAAAATCCCTTCTTTATTTATAATTTAAAAGTAAGTAAGGCAAATATAGGAGTGATAATCTTTCGTATTTCGGCAGATTTCCGATAAATAGTATCTAAATTCCTCCTTCCTAAAATTTCCCACAAACAAAAACCCCTAAACAAAATTTAAAAGTTTGAAACTTATTTTTTTTATTCTATTGCAACAATACTTAAGGATTCATCTAAGCCCCCCCCCCCCCCCCCCAAAAAAAAAAAAAAAATAAATAAAAATCTACTTATTTTCATTTTATAATCATTTGCTTAAACATATCACCCCAAAACTGGAGAATATATGTATATTTTTTTTATGGTGAATTTAACAGGTAATATAACTAATGATTATGGCGACAAATTAATAACAGAATAAAAAACGTGGCAAAGGATGTTTTTGTCGTTGTGTTCACATGTGCCCCACGTGTGTTCACAACTACCCCGCTGATGGGGCACATGTGAACAATTTTTTTTTTAATTTGTAAAACTATTTAAAAATGTAAGAAGAACTATACAGGTGAATTTAAAGAAATTGTCATACATAAAAGAATGTTCTGTTTACTATATTGAGTAGTTTTTGTTTATAAAAATTAATCCAGTTATGAGAGAAAGCTATATTTATGCGAACTGTTCACATGTGCACCCTACAGGTAATAGGCAGTGTATTTCAAATACAGTACTCTATCCGAATACTTTGTGTTGCCCTGCAAATGAATAGCAAAATACTTTGCATCCCATATTCTTCAGAATGCATAATTTAGTGCACTACATAAAGGCTTATCAGCTTCGTTATGTTTGAAGTTTTCTAACATCATTAAAAAGAACCTAAAAGGATTTTTTCCATACACAGTAATGTAACGGCAAACTTTTGATCGTCTCTGTAAATGAACTAAACATTCTACACACTTCATTTTCAATACCAATCGTGGTATATTAAGTACAAAATATATACGAAAAAATAAGTTCAATCAGAGTTATTTACCAGAATTAGAGCTGGGACAAATAACCAGACGGTCAGATAAACTGAGGTCATAAACACTTTTCAACTATGTTGGAAAGTGTTAAAAAGCACAATGCTTAATCGTGACAAAATATAATGATTCTGAAAAATAATAAATGTTTGAACATAAAAGAACAACGCATTTAAATGCATTCTATTTTCTAAGAAAACATTAGAAAATTCTGTTTCAAAATTTTGATTGTTAATTGCAAATTTTGATCCTAAAAGAAATATTTGTCAAGCATTTTATAAAAAGAATTGACCAATTAATGTCTTTCACAGAATCTATATTTGCATGTTTCGGAATATAAAAAATAAAACACGAACAGCTTTTGTTTCCTTGAATTTTCAAGCTTTTAAAAATAAAAGACAAGCAGATGTTCTGACTTTCGATCACAGGATAAAACCTGAAAGCAAAGCACAAAAAAGTATTACACTGTGCCTTTAAGTAAAACCATTTAAATTCCTGATAGTTGTATCGGGTTTTTGTAGCAACCTTGAATAAGAGATCTTTCAATAAATATTTAAAGAGAATTGTGATTTAAAATTCTACTTTTCGTTCGATATATCAACATTAACTGAAACAAAACATTTTATGAAACTACTGCTATTTTTCCCTTAAGCTGAAAATACTTTTAAAAATGAGAAAAACAAAGAAATATAAAACTATTGGACTGCAAGCACATATAGGATTATATTCACGTGAGATTTCATGATGGAATGCCAAGAGATAAAAGATTTAAAATTTGTATGCTACGCTTCATTTTTCAAAGCTGTTTTGAATTTTATATCTTATTTTAATGCAAGACTTGCATACTTTTTCTAATGTTTCTTTGGGGATTTTCCTATGCTAATGCTAATGTGCTCAACAAGATAATCATTTTTGCAGAAAGCGCTGTTAAGAAACTACATATTTGTTTAATGTGTTTAAATAAAACCATTTCTATGACATTATATAAAACTAATAAATGCAAAGAAACATCTATCATGCTTAGTCGAAATTTATTATGTTGTCCATATGATTGTTTATAGAGTAAATTAGTGATAGTTCCCTTCTTAAGACCTACTAATTTTTCTTTTTTATAGTAAGGATTTTCGTAGTGCACATTTAACCTAGCTACCCCAAATTTTATGTAGAACTTCATAAAAATATTACTGTAATATGAAATTTTTATTAAAAAAATATTAATGATTTTGGCCATTTATCTTGCGCCTGAGGCTAAGACATCCTACTTGATCGGGGCAGATGCCCCATTCACCAAATAATAGAAAGCATAAGTAATTAATTTGTAATTCTAGATTTGAATTCTAATATTTAAACCAAATTTATGATTTTGCTTTATTTATTTATTCTTTTTTAGGTGCGTTCGTAATTATATAAATACGTAGCACCTATAGTCGTCGTTCAGTCCGTCTGTCTGTCCGTCCGTCTGTCTGTCCGTCCGCATATAACAGAGCAAAAACTACCCGACCGAATGATCTGAAATTTTTAATATATAATTGTTGCAAAATTTTGTCGAGCCATTTCCAATTTTATGAAAATCGGATGTATAGTTTAATTACAGGGACACCCAAAAGTTTTCCGTTACATTACGGCCAATGGGAAAAAATTATAGCAAATGCATTTTAATGATGTTACAGACTTCCGAATGGTCTGAAATTTTTAATATATAATTGCTGCAAAATTTGTCGAGCCATTTCCAATTTTATGAAAATCGGGTGTATAGTTTAATTACAGGGGCACCCAAAATTTTTCCGTTACATTACGGCCAATGGGAAAAAATTATAGCAAATGCATTTTAATGATTTTACAGACTTCCGAATGGTCTGAAATTTTAAATATATAATTGCTGCAAAATTTTGTTGAGCCATTTCAAATTTTATGAAAATCGAATGTATAGTTTAATTACAGGGACATTCAAAAGTTTTCCGTTACATTACGGGGAATGGGGAAAAAATTATTGTAAGTGCATTTTAATGATGTTACAGACTATGCACTTATGAAGCGCAAAACAATATACATTCAGTACAATATGGGGTGCAAAAAATAATTATAAGACTAGTTATAGTACGAACGCACCTCATTTGCCACGTTTGACGAGCAATTTCCAACTTGTTTAAATATTGAATAGAAAAATTTAGTTTTCACCTACACAATTCAACTTTTTCTTCCTTCCAGGAAATATTGCAACGCAGATAATTTATTCTGCAGGTCACATGTAGGTATTCCAAACAATCAACACACCATGCCTTTCCTCAATAAGCCGGTTTGCAAAATGTGAAGCCAATCGTATAATTTCAAAGATGGCTAATGCTCTTAATTTCTGCATAACTACTGTGAACTCGTTCCATCTAAAGATAAATAAATGGCTCGATTAACTCGCATGATGCAGTGTTTGCACTAAACATTTTGTAAAAGACTATTTCAATAATACCAATACTAATTAAATTTCTTGATTTCAAAAGACTCTAACGATAGCAATAGGAATCCAAAAAAAAAAAAAAATAATAAAAATAAAAAAATAAATAAATAAATAAAAATCGCACCAGTATTTGTAGTTAAACTTAAAATTGCATGTTAAAAGGTGAAAACGAAAAAAAAATAAAAAGCGTTCTGTGAGACGGCTAACAGAAATTAGTTGTTAATCTAACCTAAGAAGATCAAATCCCTCCCTTCTGGTGTTCGATGCACAAGCTCTAAAAACAATTTCGGGAAATGAATTTAAAATTTCCAAAGTAAATGCGTGAAATTTTTATGCTACATAATGAATGAGTTCAAAATATTTTTTCAATATTCAACGGAAGGTTAAACTTATGTAATTTAAATTAGGGGAGAAGCAGAATGATTGCCAACAATATACGAAATATCATTTAAATAAATGAATATACATAAAGAGGGATTATTCCCTTGCAAATTTCACTGTAAGTGTAATATACATAAAGAATTTTATATTTAGATTTTAGATTTAGATTTCCATCTATTACTTCAGAATATATTCTGATATAAAAAGAGGGAACGTTCAGAATTTGTGAATTCAAATTTTCTGAGCACAGCTATAAATGAAATCCACTTAAAATTTCCCCCACCAGTCGCTGAGAGGTTCTGCTCTCGAAGCTGGTAGACGGGAGGTGCTGGGTTCGATCCCAATCGCGCCCGTCGGCCTAATCTTTCGGAGTTTTCGTGGCTTTCTTCGAACCATGGTTTTACATGCGTATATACGGGTTAGGTTCCCTTAGAAAGACCCCCACGGAGGGCATTCCCCCCCCCCCTCTTGGGCCTATATCCCTAGTGTAGATAATCGGCCGTCAAAAATCAACCAACCACTTAAATTTTTTTCGCTTAAAAATGTAAGGGAATTGCAACTTTTTAACCAACTTTATGAAATGAAACAAATGAATTGCTTAAGGGGTCTTCGGACTCTTGACATTGGAAAAAAGGAAAAAATAGAGCATTTTCAACATTTAATATCATAAAACGTATTCGATTTTAAGGCACAATTTTAATTGGGAATGAAAGATATAAGTATGTTCTTTAATTTCAAATATTTAAATATTTTCAAGATCCAGAATTAGCATTTACAGGGGGCTCCAAATTGTCAGGCATTTGACGAGCAGAATATCGGTATAACAGCTGACGTGCATGATTACAAAATAAATATTGCATCTAGAATGAAAATTTCGATATCTACTTATACTTCAGACTACAATAATTTCCCTGAACTTAAATAAATTTGTATTAAAAGCATTTTTACATTTTTAATACAAAGTTGTCAAAGTTATATTTAGGTAATAGAACATTTTGAAAATTTGAAGAGTATAATCATTTAAAAAATATTTTTTTGAACAATAAAAAGGAAATTTTAGGTTCAGTTTACACAGACTATTATGAAACATAAGTTTTCAATATTTCATGAAGTAAATATATGAAATATTCAGAATTTTTTTAGATGTCCTGCGCATTATACGTCATTTGGAAAAAAAAAATGACTTCAAAGTTTCGGAAACGCCGCTTCAGCTATTGAGCGAAAATAACTCTAAAAGTCATAACTTCTGTTCTAATAGAAAATTATAGGAAACAATTACATCAAAATGTTCAGAAATTATAGTAGTTTAACACCTGAAAAAAAATCGAAATTTTTTAAGCTTTAAGAGTTCTGAGACCCCTTAAAAAAAGAATTTATAACTTCTATCACCACCCCCTGACTTGTTATGAAATTATCACCTTACACGTGCCATGATCAACCAAAAGAAAAATCTGATTTTTTTCTTTCTTAATCCACAATCCTGAAGATTGAAAAGCTATGTTCATACTCATAAAAGTAATTTGATAATTACAAATGGGACGTCCTATCCCGATGTACAAATGAAGTATATATCACGAATGCAAAGTGGGGCAAGTATCCTATTAATCCAGGAAAGATGATACAGCCAGAGTGGATACAGAAAGTGGTGACAAATATGGTCATTACTATAACATTTCTTTGAGGAATATAACTTTTATTTTAAGAAATCAACCACTGTAACTTCGTCTACTGCGCTTTAATGTAATAATTGGAGGCATTAGTGTACGTTTCTAGCTCTGCCGCATGTCCAATCGCTGAAATACAGTTAATAGAGAAACTAACCAGTTGCGTCATTTAACCGGAATTAAACGCAAAAGAAGTACAATTGAGATGTATTAAAAAAATTCGTTTCCATTTCACATCATTTTGCTCTTATTCCATATCCAGTGAAAATATGGATTATTATATTGTAATTTTGACAACTCTTTTACAACGTATTCTTTATGTTTATACTGTTCAGTTAGTTCGATAAAATCAATGTAGTATATGGTTTAAATGGGGATTAATATAATTATATATATCATTTGTTCAATTAAATAATCATCCCTATCATTTTATACCCCGGTATAGTAAAGCTAAATACTTCATATATATCCTCTAAATGCCAGTAGTAACAATTAAAAAATAAATAAAATATAATGGTGATGGAAATTCAACCTTTGTACTACTTATAATTTGTTAATTGTGGAATCTTTTACGTTTGAGAATTTAAATGAATCAATACAATTGACATTTGTTATTCCTTTGAAGCATAACAACTTCAGAAAAATATTCAGCTGTTTACAAGGTTTTAGTCATTTGTAAAAAAAATATATTATTCAAAATTATTTATTTTGATATTTATACTAACGTATAAATGTTTTACACATGAATGTTTGTCCCGTAAAAACGTGATATTCGTCGCCACAGAGACACAGTAGAACATCTAGTAATAATAGAAAATGAGATGTCTGACTTACCTGCTATGAAAAACTGTGTTTGCATCTTGTGGAACAGTAGAGAATTTTTATAAAACACATCTGAGGTATAGTTTTAAACATAACTTTGTGTTTCAGAAGTTTTTCCCCTATACGCAATCACAGTTTCTCATAGAAGTCAATCGGGCATCTTATTTTTTATTATTAGTAGATGTTCTACTGTTTCTCGGAGGCGACGATATATTCAACAGAATAATAATTTGAAAAGAATTTTCTAATCCGAATTAAATGTTTTAATCAAATCATTTACCAGTTTTTATTTTGAGGGCAAAAAATGTACTCTTTTTTTTTTTTAATATATTTTTAGCATTTGTAAGTTCTACTTTCCATATATTTCTTTCACATTGTAACAAAACTGAGAAATCAATACTTCTGTAGTGAAATTCCTATATCTAAAGATGAAAGCGCTAAAAACCATTATCGATCTGAATTTAAAATTCATGTTCAAATGCCGTCTTCTGATTTCATTACTCTCGACACCAACACTTTTTTTTTTCAAATGATTCATCGTTATTGGTTTTTTTTACAAGATTCCTTTATCAAATTTGAGTTTCTATTTCATATTACCCTAAATCTTTCAACCTTCGTAAAAATAGACAGAATCATATCATATAAGAACTGATTAAATTGAAACAGTTTTTTCTTAACAAAATAGTCGTTATTTATACTTTTTGTTTGGAAAAATAACAAGCACTTGCCATTTGACACCACTAAATATGTGTAACTGCGCTAAGTATAACAAAGCAAACTTCTAAGAATAACAGTTTTTCTGTTCTACGTTTTAAAATACACTATTTAATGATATATTCTATTAGTACGGATATATTTCTCGACGCATCTCTGAAAAAGAAAATATATATATATATATAATGGAGCAAGAATATAATGCAAAAATTAAGAATACCGCAATTTAAATTTCAAAGTTATGATTGTGGATTGGACTCGAATTCCTCAAAGTTTTATTTTTAGCAGTTATTCTTTATTTCAAACAGTATTAATGTTTAAACACTCTATATATGACTCACCATCAGCTAATCTAATACAAATAAAGCTGCAAAATATTGTCTAAAAGAAATTTTCTCATTTATAAATGCTAATGTAATTATAAGCAGAAGCTAGAACATTGGCAAAAGAAAATATGTATGTATTATTTTATAGAATGTATTTATATAAAATATTAAACGACTTAGAAATATTTCAAAACGACAAAAGCTGATTGAAGTGTAATTGTGGATTAAAAGTCACGTACTTTTTTTACATAAATACTTCGTATCGCATTTATTTGTTTAAGCTTTATAGAAATAATTAATAATTTGATGAATATTTCCAACTGGGAGAAAAATATCCAGACCAGGATTCGAACCAGAGATCTCTTGGCCGAAGCCGCCAATGCTCCACCATCTCAGCTATCCCGATGAATCTGGTTGAACTTTTTCATCCAACTAACCTTATTGATTATAAGATCTGGTCTGAAATGTGGTTCAGCTGAACAGAATAAATCGCAAGTAATGAAACTCCAGAAATCGCTGGCTACGTAATTACACTAGATAAATTTTAACAGAATTATTCTAAATGGTAAATAAATCATATCAGATGTAAATTTCCAACTGGGCGAAAAATGTCCGGAACAGGATTCGAACGAGGGATCTCTTGGCTGAAGCCACCGATACTCTACCATCTGGGATATCCCTGATGAATTTGGTTGAACTTTTTCGCCCAGCTAACCTTATTGATTATAGCATCTGGTCTGTAATCTGGTTCAGCTCAACAGAATGAATTGCCAGTAATGGAACACCATAAATCTCTGGCTACGTAATTACACTAGATTAATTTTAACACAATTATTCTAATTGTTAAATGAATCATATCAGATGTAAATTTTCAATTGGGCGAAAGATGTCCGGACAAGGATTCGAACCAGGGAACTTTTGGCTGAAGAATAATAGTTAAACTTTAAAAAAATAATCATAGAAGATTTAAGGGAGTAGGATACCTTTAAACATTCAAAATTTTTGAATTTTTTTAAATACATATTTTGTTTCCGTAAACATTTCTGATCAATATGCAAAAAATCGCATTAAAAAATTCCCACTATTTTAATAATTACGGCAGTTTTATTAAGACTACATAGGAAAATGAAACTTTTCGTTACGTTTATTCAAAACAATGAATTTTGATACTGCACGCAGTGTTACTGGAAAAACTATACATGGCAATCAAAAGAAATTTTCACCACATATTCATTTCTGTATTATTTACAACTTAAAAGCAGAAAAAGGTAAGATTTTTTTATCGGTTTTTGTACTTTGAAAATATTTTTTTTAAAGTGATTTTTTTTGAGAATTTTTTAATTTAGACTATATTTTTTACAAATATTCTGGTTTTAGTATAAATGTAACACTATTATATATTTATTTTCACCAAAATTTCCTCTTTATGTACATATTTTCAGATTTTATTATGCGCGCAAGATTTTTTTCTCTTATTATCAAATATTTTTAAACTTATCATTTCAATATTTATTTAAGAATTTACAAATATATACATATTTTTAAATATGAATTTAAATGTCAGCTTTATTTTTAAGCTTTTCTCATATGAGCTCTCTCTATATATAACGAAGTTTGATTGATATTTTTCACTTATTACACAAATTTTGGAACTTGGAACATAGTGATATTTTTTTATATTTTTGACGTGTTCAAAGGTATCCTACCCCCTTAATATTATACAACAAATTTTATTTTACTAAAATAGTTTTGCCACGATTTTGAAAACAAAGTTCTAAGATTGTGTGTCTTTATTTTTGTTTTATACTCCCTTTGACACTGCCTGTCGATTATATCTGAAAACAAACTGAAATTTGTAAAAAAAAAAAAAAAAAAATCAGAAAAATGTAATAAAAAGTTAAAAATGTATTAAAAATATATAATCTTTTTTAAATTTTCAAATAAATATTTATTTACTTCTCAAGTAAAATTTGTACACTGTAATATATTTATGTAATGTTGCTCCATGAAACTGGTGGCAACATGCTGCTTCTAATTTTATGAAGTCAAATAAGTTACATAATATGTAATTTAAACAGATATAACTGGTGTAATATTACACATACGTGTAAAGTAACAACAGTTATGTCGGTAAAATTACTCAGTGAAATGGAGGCAGCAAGACTGTCACACATTTTATGGAGTAACGTTATATATATATATATATATATATATACAATGTAGGGAATTTGGTTTACGTTATTGCAAACACAAAAACATGTTGATCTATTAACTTGTTTAAAATCAGCGTGGCAAAGCCTTTTAAAAACATTTTTTCGAGATAAATGTGTTTAATATTCTGCCTTTGCATTTGCAGCTGAGTTGCGCTCTTCAACATTTATGTTTGTAATTTTCCTATTGGTCCAAATGTATGAAATTTCAAAACGTTCAAACATTTTAAAATATTAATAAATAGAATATTTTCATTAGTATAAAATTTTCTGCTCACCTTAATGCAACAAACATACGCGTTCGTGAAATGATAAATAATTGTCTGAATTCCATGCTGGTGGTTTTAAGTAATGAATTATATTAACTCAATTTTTAGATTATTTTCAACTTTAAAAGAATATGCTTTATTATGCACAGCATTTATACAGTTCTTTACAGTTATTTATACAGTTATTATACAGCATTTATAGTTAAGAGTTTTATCTTTCACTTTTTTGTTAAAATATCCACCATATAATTCTTATAAAAAAAGGGGTTAGATACGCTTACTTGCAGATAGTTAAAATAATCTTTTCTTGTGTTCCGTCCAACACCAGTATCCTGAACGTGTTGTCAATATGTCGCTTTAGGATGACAGTAAATATATAACAATTCAGTGGAAGCAAAATCTACAATGGCTGCTGCGAGGTTTACTATCGATGATTAATTTCTTTATTTAGTCGCTTTATGCTGTAGATGATCGTAAAGAAATATTAAAATTACATCATCGTCAGCGTTCTACAAATTTCGCATTTAAGATATATTAGTTTCATATGTTCGTATGTTTTGTGCGGCCATTTAAAAAAACTATAACTGCCACATACATTTTCTTAAAGAAAGAAACACTGTGTAGGTGACTGTAACAACGTACTAAAATTTCATTACGGTCCGTGCTCTACATATCCAGCAGTTAACATTTATTCGTTTCAAATATTTGTATAATCTTGTGCGGTCCTGTATAAATAATTATAAATGCTATATACAATAACTTATAGGAAATAAGTTCTGTATTGCCGCCAGTGGTCTACAAATCTCGCAATCAACATGTTTTCGTATTAATTTGTGCAATACTGTATAAATAACTATAAATGCTATATACAACATCTTCTAGGAAAAACATTCCGGAGTTGAATATAATAACTTTTTAAAGTTACAATACCGCCAACATTCTACAAATCTTGCAATTGAGACGTACTCATTTTATTGGTTTAACCAATCGTTTCATAAAGTCGTTTCATTAGGATTTTATACAGTGTGTCCACGTATAACCTGACCGACCTTTATTTTCGCAACCGTTGGCCCTAGATGCATACTTCCAATTACAAAAGTGGTCAAAATTAGGTGCAGAGTTAAGATAAAAAAAAGTTTGAAGCGAAAAAAGAATTTAGTGAAGAATTACAGAATCTAAATTTTTATACGGTCCCCCGGTCCTGTAAGTTATATTTAGTAAAATTTTCCTGTTACACTGACAAGTAAGGCAGAAAAGTCCCGTTATTCTACGATTAAAATTGACCGAGTAATAGCTGTTTAAATTTGGAGCATATATTTTGCTGCAAATTAGGGGTCATTCACAAATTTAGTAGAAATATAATTTCTTCAGATATATTAAAGAAATGGTTGAGAGTAAAATTAGCATTGCAATATAAATTTGAAATCTTTAATTATTCTGACATATTACTGCAAAATATACAAACATATAAGAAGATGAAAATAACAGAATTTTTGTTAAATAAAAGTATGGAAAACAACAGCCTCAATTCTTTACAAAAATGATACATAAAATGATACACATACAAAAATGATAAAATGTTGTTAGATTACACCGTCTTTCAAATTTTGGGTTGTGCCATTTTTTTTAGTTTTTGAAAATTCATTCACATGTATTTTTTAGCGCTGAATCCGAAAATGACTTTCGTTTTAAACCATCACGTTAGGATTTTTCTCAAATCGCAAATTTCAAATTTAAAGAGCACAAAGTTAAAATTGATCCCCCCTCCACTCCCAACTACATCGGACCCCTGAGCTGCTTAGCTGTAAGAAACCCAGTATAAGCTACAAAACTGAATAAATTATTGAATCAAATAAAATTAAACTGAATAAAAAAGTCTTTCATCTATTTTATAGTATCAGATTTTTCGCTACTTTTTAATCTTGAAATTTACGATTTGCGAAAAATCCGTACATGATGGTTAAAAGTGAAGGTAATTTTTTTTATTTAGCGTTAAAAAATACATAAAATGTAATTATAAAAGTTAAAAAACATAACCATCGCAGGTTTATGTTATCTAATCTAAAACCATTTCTTAAACTTGTTGCCGGTAATCTATCCGAATTTTTTTGGGTTATCCTCTAATATAAGTATGTATAACATGGTAAGCATCGAAAATCATAATAATATTGCATTGTAATCGGATTTAAGTCAGTATGTCAAATATTAAATTCGATCGGACATTTGAAAGGCAGTTAAAGTTCCAGTACAAATTTTAAACTGGAAAGACTATTGTTGCAAGTTAAATAAAACATTATGAAAATAACATAATTTTTGTTAAAAGAAATCATAGCCTCAAATCCTTACAAAATACAACATATGTTAAAATACAATTATTTTAACTAATCTGAAACTTAACTAATAAAGTTAACTCAATCGTAACAATTGTATGATTTCTTTCAAACCGCAGATACCTTGAAATAAGTTTAAGTAGTTTATATACGACCCCTGAAAGCATGGTCGAAATCATCTGTTTTGACATGGAAAAAAGTGGTATAAGTTATGCATTTCAAAGTTTTATAACTCGGTCAAATTTAATGTTAGATGAATGGAACTTTTTCTATCTTACTTGTTAGTGTCACAGTAAATTTTTACTAAATATCACTTATAGGACCGGGAGACCGTATAAAAATTTAAATTTCGTAATTTTTTAATAGATGTTTTTCTTGACCCAAATCACTTTAAAAATAATTATTTACATTATTTAAACCATTTTTGTAATTGAAAGTATGCATCTAGGACCAACGGTTGCCAAAATAAAGGTCGGTCAGGTTATACGTGTCAATAAGGTAGACAATATTTTTTGTCATCATTTAAACTTTTCTGGTCATTCTAATGGAACAATTATGCGCATTCGAGAACAAATAACAATTGTGTAAATTCCATGCTGTTGGGATTAAGTACAAAATTATATAAAATAAATTTTCAGAATATATTTAACTTTTAAAGAATGCGCCTTATTATGCACAGCATTTATTATGTATTTATTTATTTTATCTGTCATTCTTTGATAAAATATCTACCAAATAATTCTTATAAAAAAAGGCTTAGATACGCTTAATTACCGAAACTTTTAAAAGAATTATTTCTTGCATTCCTTTCAATACCAGAATCATGAACGTGTTGTCAATATATTGCTATAGGATGCCAGTAAATCAATGTTTTAATATTGTACAACAAAATTAATCTTACAAAAACTTTGTAACGATTTTGAAAACAAAGTTCTAAGTTTTGGTATCTTTATTTTTCTTTTATACTCTTTTTGTTACACGGTGTCTCGATTATACTTGAAAAAAAAAATCAGAATCCCGAACATGTCAATATATTTATTTCTGCAGCATGCCAGTAAATCAATGTTTTAATATAGTACAACAAAATTAATCTTTCTAAATTAGTTTTGTCACGATTTTGAAAACAAAGTTGTAAGTTTTTGTGTCTTTATTTTTTCTTTTATACTCTTTTTTTACACTGTATAGCGGATTATACTTGAAAAGAAACTAAAAAAAAAAAAAAAAAAAAAAAAAAAAAATCAGGAAAAAAGTAATAAAAAGTTCAAAATGCACACACAAAAAAAAAAAAAATATATTATTGTTGAATTTGGAAACAAATATTTCTTGGTTTATGTGGTAAAGTTTGTAGATAATTTTGTTTTCATTATTGAAAAAAAAAAAAAAAAACATATAGATCCGTTAACTTGTATAAAAGTTATTGTGGCAAAGCCTCTTAAAAACATTTTTCCGAGATAAGTGAGTTTAAAATTCTGACTTCGCATGTGTAGCAGGTTTGCGCTCTTCAACATTCATGGTCGTAATTTTCCTATTGGTCCAAAGGCACGAAATTTTAAAAAAGTTAAAACATTTTTTATATATATTATTTATACATAATGTTTTCCATAATTTGAAAGCATCCTGGCCATCTTAATGCGACAAGCATACTCGTTCGTGAAAAAAAAAAGTCTGAGATGTTCGTTTTTTTAAAGTTTGTTAATTTGTTTTTATGCATTCTTTAGTGCTGAGTCTGAAAATGACCATTATGTTTAACCGTCACGTCAGGATTTTTCGTAAATCCTAAATTTTAAAGTAAAGTTTAAAAGTAAAATAATAGAAAAATATGATACTGTAAAATAGTGATGGTTGTGTTTTAAACTTTATATAATTGATTTTTCAGTATTTTTTTAGCGCTGAAACCGACAATGACCTTCATTTCTAACCATCACTTCAGAATTTTTCACCAATTGTAAATTTAAAATTTAAAAAAGAAAAAAAATAGTGAAAGAGGTCCAAATAAACTTACAGACATGGAATAAAATTTTAAGGACATTAAATACATAATATTTTATAAGCTTATTGGCAAAAATGCATAGCCAAACAATTTTTTTTTTTAAATATTATCAGAAACATGCTTTACATCTATTTTATAATATCAGATTTTTGCAATATTTCAACTTCCTAAAAATTTAAGAAACTACGATTACGAAAAATCCTGACGTGACGGCAAAAAATTTAAGGTCATGTTTAAATGCTCAGCGTTAGAAAATACATATAAATCAATTATCTATTTTATCAGATTTTCGCAATTTGTTTCTACTTTTTTACAATGAAATTTATGATTTGCAAAAAATACTAATTTGATGGTTAAAAATGAACGTTATTTTCTGATTCAGCACTAAAAAATACATAAAAATGAATTTTCAAAAGTTCAAAAAACACAACCATCACGTCTGTTTTATAGTATCATTTTTTCGCTATTTTTTTTGTCTTTACTTGTAAACTTTGGAATTTACGATTTGCGAAAAATTCTGACGTTATGGTTAAAAATGAAAATAATTTCCGAATTTAACGCTACAAAATATACAAGGGCCAATTATCAAAAGCTAAAAAAACATGACACAATCTAAATTTTGCAGGTTAGTGCAAATGTGTAAATTCCATGGTGGTGGGCTTAAGTAATGAATTATATTAAATCAATTTTCAGATTATTTTTAACTTTAAAAGAATGTGCCTTTTTATGCACAACATTTATTATGTAGTTACTAGTTTTATCGCTAACTCTTTGTTAGAATATCTACCATATAATTTATCGTAAAAAAAGGCTTAGATACGCTTAATTACCGACAGTTAAAAAAATCATTTCTTGCGTTCTGTCCAATACCAGAATCCTGAACGTGTTGTCAATATATTGCTTTAGGATGCCCGTAAATCAATAACAATTCAGTGGAAGCAAAAACTACAATGGCTGCTGCCAGGTTTACTATCGATAATCAATTTCGTTGTTTAGTCGCTACTCTTAGAATGCTTTATTAGTTTTCTAAAATTAGATTTATAAATTACTAAAATGCTATAATAGATAACTTGCCAATATTTTCGTGATTAAAATCTAAGGAGATTTAAAAAAAATAATTGATCCAAAACCAGTTAATTATTTTTTTTTTTTTCAAAATTTTAACATGCTATAATAATACAAATTATGACTAATAACAGAAATGAGAATATCAGAAATGAGAATATCAGAAATAGCCAATTGAGAATTAAAAAAAATAATAATAATTTAATTAATCTTAGATAATTAAGCTTTGATAATACATTTGGATTTTATTATTATTATTTTTTTAATTCTTTTACGAATTTTCTGTTATTTTCTAAATAAAATTGCTTTGTAGAAAATTAAGCTCGTTAATATGGCTTGTTTTTATTTTTCAATTACGAAGGCATTATTTAATTATTATTTCGTACGTAAAGTGAAAATTAATTCAATTTCGATTAATTTCAAATAGAAAACAAAAATTCGAAAAAAAGGTTGTTTATTTAAAGTTAGTTAAGCAAAATAAAAAGATTATTTCGTCTAGTTGAAAAACATGTTCAGACATTTTCAAGGCAATTTGAAAATGACTTTTTTAAGCGTCTAGATTTTTCTTTTAATTTTGATTTTATGTGTTTATTTATTTATTCTTTTATTTTTCACGTATTTTCCATTTCCGTATTTTCCATTCTTTTAAATTATCGTGTTTTTCATTTAATAAGTACTTTATATTCTGATTTGTTCTCGTGTCTTGCTTTTTTATTGTCTGTTTCCTCCTATTTTCCATTCATTATTACTTTATAAGTTATCTTTCCGTTCAGTCTTGAATCTGCTCAACCATTTTAACTTGTAGAACGATTTTTTACTACCTATAAAGGAACAACTATACGCAAAACGCGTTGTCCTTCCTTAACATTTATTCATAACATTTTTATTTGTACTTTTATTTGAAAAAAAAATTAAATATCTTAATGAATTACATTAAAAGTTAGTTTCCTCGCTTATACCGATTTTACAGACTAAATAAAGAAATTAAAACTTCTTCATTTAATGTGTGTGCAGAAATGACACTGGCCAACAAAGTTGAACTTTTGCTCCTTCACCAAATCGAAATTAGTTGTTTCTTATGCGGTTATTGGTTATGATTCCGAATGTAGTTTTATATTTAATTCAGCAGGTGTCTGTCTAAATATATATTATGCTATCGTATGTGGCACTGAAATCGCTATTATTTGTTAATTGTTTAATGTCAACGACCGATTGAAACGTATCTCATTGGTTATTGAACAGCATTTAATGCACCGACATGCCTAAAAAGGAGACCCTGTTCTTTCGCCAAATGTTCTTTTGCCAAAATTTGTCGCCAACTTGGCGATATCTCTAATATTTCGCCAAATTCCCATAGACTTCCAATGTAAACCAATAGGGTTTACTTGCTTGCAGAAAATCAATAAAATTGAGATATTTTAATGCAACAAAAACTAATATTAGCTTAAGGGATTACATTAATTATATTCAATGGAGTCCAAGTAAATTAAATTATGAATAAAAGTAACATGATAGAATGCTTAGCATGCTTTCAAAAACATATATATTAAGGGAGACCAAACTGGTCGCCAAGAGTGGTTAGATTTTATGATTTTTCAATATTTCGATTTATGGAAATTAAGTAAATTTTTCACAATTATATACAAATTTAAGGCATAAAGCATTATCTGACTGCCTTTTTCGTTTTATGTAATTATTACTGTCTAGTTTATTTTATAAAAACGTTGTTTCTGAAATTATACTGACTCATGACCGTGAACTATT
This sequence comes from Maratus speciosus, assembly GCA_963932465.1. NCBI lineage: Eukaryota > Metazoa > Arthropoda > Arachnida > Araneae > Salticidae > Maratus > Maratus speciosus. The sequence goes on along the minus strand of OZ010788.1, from coordinate 370,827,965 downwards.
GTGAATAATTTGCGTATTGTTAAAGTTTTCTAATAATGTTCGTTGGATGCCAAATATTCCTGTCACGCGAGCTAATATGTTGCTAAATCAAGGTTTTGCTCTGATATCAAATCTGGCATTTGTTTTATACTATCACGCCTAGTTTTTGAAAAAAAATGAAATTTTGTGTTTTGGTCAAAAAAGCCGAAAATAACTTAGTATGTTACTTTGTGATTTACTTCAATTAGTTAGGATTGATTGTACTCTTTTTTAAAATTTTTTTTGCGATTATATATGTTGTTGTTTATGTCCCTGATAATTTTACACTCTTCACCCATTTGATAAATTGATGCATACCCCTAAAAAGCATCTTATATCAAACATGTGGCAATACCGTACAAACGTAGAAATTAATTTTACTCAAAAACTAGACGTGATATAAGGAAACAGATTGTAAATTTGAAATCAACATAAAGTCTAGTCGCGAAAAGTGTTACGTTAATTCTGTGACAAATAATTTAAAGCTGACAGTATAGCTCACACAAATATGTAAATTAGGCTTGATAACGGGATGATAGATGTGCAGAATATGCATATCATGACAGTTATCTAAAGCAAATACTCAAGTAGTCATTATCTAGAAAAAGATAATATAACCTGACATATACTGTATTTAAAATTCGCACAAAATAGCATAAAAAATGTTAAATTTGCATAAACATAAATTTACAAATTTCTCAAAAAATGGACTATCTAGAAAAAAAAAAAAAAAAAAAAAAAAAAAAAAAAAAAAAAAAAAAAACGGAAAGCATATTCGGAATCGGCGCAAAAAACTGATCTGCACTGGTTTCCAAAAATTAAGGTAAAACAACAAAAGTAGAGATTACTCATAAAGTTACAAGTATAGGAAAAGTACCTCTAATATGGAGTACGATCACCCCTAGACGAAATACAGCACATACAGCGATGTGTGATACTACAAATTATGCGATCGATAAGTTCGCTGGGAAGTGCGAGAAATTGCTCTTGTAAAGCAGTTGTAAGCGTGGCAAGAGTCTGATCAGAGGTATTGAAAGCAGCGATATATCTTCCTAAGGCATCCCAAAGATGCTCAACGGGATATAAGTCCAGTAATCGAGCTGGCCATTCCATGCGCAGAATTGTTTGGTGCTGAAGATAATCTTCTACGATGTGAGCCCTGTGCGGTCTAGAATTATCGTCCTGTAACGGGAAATCATTAACTATTGCACCGGCATAAGGGCGTACATAAGCATCAAGAATGTCATCTCTATAGACGTGAGTATTCACAGTTCCACGTGGAAAGACATGGAGGTCTGTACGTCTGCCATAAGACATACCATCCCACACACACACACTCTGCTCTTCCAAACGAATCTCTTTTACGAATGTTTGATCGATGATAGCGTGTTCCATGTTCTCTCCAAATCAATCAACGCCTACTATGGCTTTGGAGGCTGAACTGGAACTTATCCGTGAAGAGAACATGCCTCCATTGACCAGCTGTTCAGTGGACATGTTGACGTTGCCACCTTAAACGTTCCTTCTGGTGACATGAGGTGAGCGGCACACAAATGTCTTTTTGCATCACATAAGGGCCACCTCCATGAAGCCTTCTACGCACAGTAGAACTTCGTACCAACCTTCCAGTGGCTGCAGCAAGGAAGAATCTAAGATGAGAGGGTGTTGCTGTTCTATTCTTTCGTGCACATAACCACAAATATCGGTCATCGGGCTTGTCGTAGCTCTTGCCCGTCGTTGACTAAACCTTCTGGAGGCCGAATAAGTAGTTTAAAATTGTTTCCTAAGCCTATGAACAACAGAAAGACTCAGATTTAGCCATCTGGCAACCTCAGTCTGACTTTGATCTACCTCCAATCTTCCAATAGCTCTATATTGCAGTTATGTGGACAAATGATACCTCGAGGTCATACTAACGAATAGGCTATATCAGTTTTCTTCTATATCCCAGCAGCCGTACTCTCTAGCATGCATTTTTATGCTCCTCGTAGATGACGCAATCCGATTGCAGCGCCATTAATTTGCATTTTGTAATTTTATTCAGTATCTTTTAGTTAACAACATATGCAAATTTTATGCGAATATGTTCATTTTTTTAAGAGTTATCGCTCTTTTTGTGATTTTTCCATAAATTTTGGTAACCAGTGTAGAATCAACCAATTTCAGACTTGTGATAGAAACATTGTTCTCCAGTGTTATCAAGAATAGTAAAATATCTAAAAAATATTCACAGATTTTCAGATCTGTTCCAAAACTAACATATGCAGCACGATTAGTCATACCGCAATCAAAAATACGAATTTTAAATTTCACTGGAAGTATAATATTGAGAACATGAAGTATATTATGAAATTCAGCTCTAGGACTGGGTTATTGTTTAACAAAATCATATAATTTAATCTTATCTTTTTTTTAATTTTATCTATTTACAAAAGAAGGGAGTATTCCAATCGTGAAATTTAAAAACTCCTATTAATGAGGGATTAAGAAATCATGGGATCTTCTAAAATCGTTTTGAATATTTGAGGATAACCCATGTTTTTCAGAATGTCTGTTGGTATACTTTGGATTGTTATGAAAGTTATAACGCATAAATGCCTGGTTTTGCTTTTTTCACTGTCATTGAATGTTTAAAATTATCTTCGTCGTATTTGATTGCAAATTTTCCGCGAATAAATAGTACAAAGAATATTATAGCGATTTAGTGGTAGCAAACAGTGAACAATTTCGTATCTAAGCGCATGATTTTTCCAACAACCCAATATTATTTTATGCAAAAGTTGTTGATGCGCTATACTACGAATTAATGCACGGAATTGCATCAAATTTCATTTTCTGTTGGACCAAGACATAAATTCATATTGAACAGGTTTTGGTGTAGCTACTATTTTTCTTTTTTCACTTGTGTATATTTATTCACGTATTAGTCTAGTTCCATGTGAAATTCAAAGAAATGTACTAAACAGCATAAACGTTGACCTGCAACAGCGCTTTTTAAATTAATATAATTGAATAATATTTTAGAAGAAAGTTTTATGTTGACCGCACATTGTTAAAAATTTGCAGCATTCTGGCAGGTCATTTGACCGTTTTTTCCGAAAACGGTTACACAACCGTAATTTTAACACTATTCGGACCATATTATTGGCCATTTTATGGTCAGAATATAGTTAAATTATGGTTATGAAACCGTTTTATCAAAAAACGTTCGAATGACCTGCCAGAATGCTGCAAAATTTTTAACAGTGCAGCGTACCAATTGTTTTAAGGTGAAGTTGAATTACTCCGAAATACCTAAAAACAGTTAACCATTCTTATAGTAATGCGAATGTATTTAACCACTGAAAAAAATCTGGAATTACCCAAATTATACTGATGGATATTTTTTTAATCTTTGAAAAAATATATTATGTAATTATTAAGAAAAATTTAACTTTTTCAGAATTTTTAATGTTTTTACTTATGAGTAAATTGTTTACAATACATTTTTTAATATTATTAGAAGTTCTTATTTTTAAGAATTTCTATATGTACTCGTATATTATTTCAGACTTTATTATTTAGACTTACTTTCAGCTCTTTTATCCTTTATTTAAAAAAAAAAGAAAAAAAACATTGCCGCAGAAAGGATTATTTTCCTTTTTTACTATGAGAAATCGTGCATTAAATAAATTAAGTCTTACAATAAATTTCTTCTCGATGGAAAATTCTAATAAGGTTAGTTAAAAGATGATTTAGTACTTTAAAGAACAATTTATGAACTAATCAAGGTCACATTACAATTTCCTAAGAAATTTATATACGAACTATATTCATATTATAAAAGAATGAACAACGTTAAATAGAACAAATGTATGTATGACAAAACGGACACACAGCTCTTTCGAAGCTTCTGAATCACCATCATTAGTGCGAAAATTAAAAGTGAAAGAGTAAAATATAGCGTGCCAGAGGGGCGCACTTCACAGCTCGCCGTCAACGGCGAAATAGTGGTGAGCGTCGAAAAACAACCTCGCAGTTAAACTTAACCTCGCATAATTTCCAGCGAATAATTCATAGCCTGTAAACATGTAATAGGAAACCATTACTGGCCATATTGTTTAATTGTGGAAGAATTATTAAGTCAATATTGCATAAACCATTTTAAACAAAAATACATAACACTAATACAAAATACTCGCTTTACTTATGGGAGACCGCGGCAAGATGACTATGTTAACAATTTTTGTTGTTTATTAATTTATTTTGAAGTATAGTGAAATTAATTTTACATGAACTGTTAGAGTATTCCTATGTAGTATTAAATAGATATTTTTATTAATTTATTTTTAAGTATAGTGAAATTAATTTTTCATGAACTGTTGGAGTATTCCTTTGTAGTATTAAATATATATTACCATTTAATTTTTCAACTAAAAAAAATAAAGGATATTTTTATTTTTTCATAACATTAACAAATCGTCACGTTACCCCAGTACTGGGGCAAGATGACTTTCGCCTTGGGACAAGATGTCAACACTGAAAAAGGTTGAACATATTTTATCTTTTGAATATGTTACATGGTTTAACAAATGATAACTGTGTTTTTACATCTTACAAAGTATCAAACTAAGCATAATGCTTTGTAACCTAATGTTGAAGTTTTTAGTTGTGCAGCTAACAATACTCGCAAATAAAAAGGCCATTTTCATAATTAGAACATTCCTCATGCCACCATACTTGGTATTTAAAGCGCTGAATCCAACTACTGCTGGTGGGTCACAATATTCCTCGCCAGAAACAGGACATCTGAAAACACCATCCTTTGAAGTTGATGCAACTGGACTGTTTGGCCTGGATTTAATAGCTCTTAGGCCTACAGGAACTTAGTTTGGAAGCGGAGATACGGACCTCGATAGGATTTTTCTTTCGGCGGTCTAGGGCGGGAGGGGGGGGGGGGGCTTAGCGGATGGCAAATATGTCTTCCTCTGGTCGCCCCCTTTCGAAGGACAACTCCCCCGATCCGATGCACCCCTTAGCTTCAGAGGAGATAGAAGCGCAAGGTCGCACGGACAAACACACAGTCAAACAAGCGTTTCCGGGATTTAAATAGAATGGACAACATAGTTAGTCAATAAATTCCAAAACACGAATGACGAGCTTGTCATCTTGCCCCGGACTGCCTGTTTAAATACATTAGTTTTCACTGTCATGAAGGAAGGCGATTAATTGACATTTAATCATAGTAATATGTAGTATTAAACTAAGTTACTCATAAATATTAAAGAGAAACGATATATCTTACCGGTATCTGTAGCAGAGCTTATTTACACAAGCATTAAAGTTATATTGTGGCAGCGGTAAACAATAACAGCTTCAAAACTAACAGAAAAATGGCCATTTCAGCGTCTCTATACTATTGCTTAACTAACGGTCGATAGGAGAGACAGTAGTGTCCGGTTGATTCTGCCACCTAGTGGAAAACAGAAAAATTAAGACATTCGTTATCTTGCCCCGCTCTTCATCTTCCCCCGGTCTCCCCTACACATACTGTGTTCCCTTGTCGTCGTGTTCACTGACACACACACGCATTTTCTGTCACAAGAAACTAACATTCTTGTGAAGAATAATTATTATACCCGGAGACATTTTCGGAAATTATAAATTTTATTTCAAATGTTATTATTTAAATTAAAAAAATCCTTTGTATAAAGGAATATTCATTATTTGTGGAAGTTCTTACAACAATTTTCTGCCTATCCAATTCTTAGCCGAGAAAAGACGTTTCTTTAGTTCTTAAAAAAAATTCAGAAAAGTCTTTCAAAGAAAAAATTGTAATCCCTTTAAAAGACGAAAAGTTTATTTAAATTTTCGTTCGATGCAAGAAAATGAAAAATGGATTTAGATGTCTTATCAAAGTAGCATTAAACCTGCTAAATCTGATATCAACTTGGAAATTTCCTGAATATATTTTCCTGAAAAAAAAATCTTTATTTTCTAATTAGTCTTATATTTTAATATGAAATTCAAACAAAATTTCACCATCTGTAATTTTTAAAGAAAATATTTTAAATGTGCACGTATTTCAATTAGGATTTACGTAAATATTCCCCGATATTATAATCGTTCCATATTACAAATGCTCTAAGCAAATACTCTTTTCGTTTGTTCCGCAAGGATGATTTCTTTAATAGAGACCGTTTAATCCGTTTAGAAAAAAATTGTGGTTTTTACAATACATATCGCATGATGATAATAAGAAAGTATTGCTGTAAAGTCATTATATGTGCGATCTTGTAGAAATTTAATAGATGTAGCGCAATGTACTTTATCTAGTCCTTTTAATTACACAAGCCTGCGATGGTTGTGTATTTTAAATTTTCTTAATTGATTTTTATGTTTTCTTTAGTTTTGAATCCGAAAATGACCTTCATTTTTATTCATCCCCTCAGGATTTTTCGCAAATCACAAACTTAAAGAAAAAAAGTATGTTGTGGCCATTACAAAACTTTCTTTTATATAAATCACATCAATTAAATCCTTTAAATAGTACAAGAAATAACAACGATTTAGCACCATTTCATATCAAAGTATATCTGAATTTGAAGTTGGATGAAAATTCGTGCATTAGTTCTTGAGATAGAGCTATAGCGGAAATTCTGAAAAATGTACCATAGCAGCGCCACCTGTTGAGCGATTTTCCCCAAAAATAAGCAGCACTAAATGATATCAAGGTATACCTGAACCTGAAGTTTGTTGAAAATCCAAGCATTAGTTCTTGAGATAAAGCTATTGCGGAAATCGCAAAAAATACAGCATAGCAGCGCCACCTGTTGAGCGATTTACACCAAAAATTAAACAGCGCTAATTTATATGTCAATTCATGTCAATACCTAACTAAATCTGGACTTTGATGAAAATCCGTCGCAATAGTTCTTGAGATACAGCTTTTGCGAGAATCGTGAAAAATGCAGCACAGCAGCGCCACCTGTTGGTCGATTTACAACAAAAATTAAACAGCACTAATTTATATCAGGGACTAACTGAATCTGATGTTTGATGAAAAGTCGTGCATTTTTTCTTGAGTTAGAGCTATTGCAATAATCATGAATAATGCAGCATAGCAGCGCCACCTGTTGGACGATTTTCACAAAAAAGTTATCAGCACCAAGCTATGACCTGCCCTAACTAAATCTGAAGTTTTATAAAAATCCGTGAAGTAGTTCTTGAGATATAGCTATTACGGAAATAGTGAAAAATGCCGATTAGCAGCGCCACCTGTTGGGCGATTTTCATCAAAAACTAATAAGGTCCAGGATATATGAAGGTATAACTAAATATAAAGTTTTGTGAAATTTCGTGCGTTAGTTCTTGAGATAGAGCGCCCACAATATTGTTGTCACATACAGTCTCACAGAGAGACAGAGTGACAGACAGACTCACAGACAGACATTTTCTAAAAACCATCAAATCGGGTTCTGGGCATTCTAAAACGTATAAATTCGTCGAAAACCGGAAGTCGAAAATTTTCACGAATCCAATACCTTCTTCTTGTAAAGATAGAAGAAAGTAAAAAGTAAAAAAAAAAAAAAAAAAGTAGAAAAAAAGCGAAAATATCATACTAAAAAATAGAGGAGTATATTTTTTTCCATTTTCTTTAGTACGATTTTCTTTAGTATATATTTTTTTCTTTTTTGATAAATGATTTTTGTGCATTTTTTATCGTTGAATCCGAAAATTACCTTCAATTTTAACCACTATGTCAGAATTTTTCACAAATCGGAAAATTCAAAATTTAATAGTATAAAAATAGCGCAAGTCTAATACTGTAAAATGAATGAGATGGTTGTGATTTTTAAATTCTGATAATTTATATTTATGTAATTTTATGCACTGAATCTGAAAATGACCATCATTTTTAATCATAACGGCAGAAGATTTTGTAAATCGTAAATTTTAAAGTTAAATGTAAATATCGTCGAAAATCTGATACCATAAAATATACGTAAAACTCCTTTTATTCAATTTCAGTTTATTTAATTCAATAATTTATTAAATTTATCGGTTATTGCTAATGATTCTTAGCTAAACGGCTCAATGGACCGATGAGGGGGGAAGGGAGTTAAACTTATAAATTTGATCTTTTTAACTGTGAAATTTACTATTTGCGAGATATCCTGATGTGATAGTTAAAAGTGGAAATCATTTTCGGATACATCGCTAAAAATTACATAAAAATAAATTATCAAAAATTAAAAATCACAACAATCACATCTATTCTCATATTTTCGCTATTTTCTTTTTATCTTTTAACTGTTAAACCTTAAGATTCGTAAAAAAAATCCTTACTTGATGGTAAAAAATGAAGGTCATTTTCGGATCCACCGCTACAAAATACATAAGAATCAATTATCAAAAACTAAAATAACGTGACACAAACCAAATTTCGTAGGCTAGTAATATCGTTGTGTTATTAAATGCAATTTTAAATTAGTAAATGTGCGCTTATTATCTATGAGAATTTATCTTGTATTTTGTTTCAAATAATTACCTTTTAATGAAAAAAAAAAAATCCCTGCCGACCCGGCCTACAAGCAGAGGTAGATTTCGAAGTTAAGTATAATAATTTCAGCAACAAAAACTAAATCATGATTAGATATAAATCCACTTTAACAGTTTTATCTGTCTGCTTTTGACGAGTTTTTATTTCATTTTTATGTAATAGCTGGTTTTATCAGAATTATGTTAAGGCGGTATTAAACAAAATACTTTTCCATGCTCAACAACTCGAAATTTTCTGGCACATTTTCAGATTCATTTTTAATAAAGAAAATATGAAACTTGCTGACGTTATTTTTGAAAAGATTTATAAGCGACATGTATTTTTATTTTTCTTTCAATTAAATAAAACTTGATTAATAAACAATTATTTTCTCAGTAGAGCGATATTTTTCGTTTCTAACACAATCGCTTCGGGAAATTCTGTTCAAAATGCCCACATTGACACAATTTTTTGAAATATATTCTGCCTCTATAAAAAAAATCGATCATTACTGTACATTATATAGTTTCTGAGTAAGATACTCCACCAATTAGATGCGTTTGAGAGCAAAAATGAATTAAAAAATGAATAAGAAAATAAACAGTTTGTATTTGAATACACCCTTAATAAGAGGATTTTTTTTCTTCAAACGCTATGTATTTTTAATTTGTTTTTGCTTTAAGAATTGGTCCTATCAAAAACTTGTCTATATAAATGTTGAAGACAATATTAAGAAGATATATGATAAATTCATGGAGATGTTATATCTTGTGAATTGACGGAGTAATGGATTTTTTTCTTCTTCAACACACCTTTTTTATTTTCGTTTTTATTTTTTTGCGGTACGAATTGGTCCTATCAAAAACTTGTGAATATAAAAGTTGTAGATAATATTAAGGAATATATAATAAAATTAATTGGATTTGATATCTTGAGAATTGACAAAGTTATGAATTTTTTTCTCCCAAAAACCTTATTTTTGGCGCCCTTTGAGCCCATTTTAATTTTATCAAATATCTGTGGTACATAAATTTTTGGCTCTATTTTTAGAAGTAATAAAAACTTTAAACTGATTTGATATGTCCCAAAATTAAGAAGTTATGGGGTTTTTTCGGTTTTCACAAAACCCCTCCCTATTCCCATCCCCTTGGTCCGATTTTGCCCATTAACGAACTGGACCGAGATTTTATGTCCCTTGATTTTATGTATCAGTTTGGAAGACACTTATGCGGAATTGTGGAAGTTTTCGTATCCAGAAAAAAGTGATATATATATATATATATATATATATATATATATATATACACTGCTCAGAACAATTAAAGGATATTTGAAGTTTTATATAAAATAAAGATATAAACGAAATTTTTTTTTGCCGAAAATAGAAGAAGAGAATCACAAGTGCAAATTTTTCTGGTTTTCAAACTGTGGAGTATGCAAATTTTGAGTTCGACGTCAAAAACGTCGCTTCAGCGGCAGCGAATGAAATTTGACTTTCAACTGGATAAAAGAGAATGAAGACAAGGATTATCGGCATTCAGTGATTGCTTTGTTTCGATGAGTACGATTTCTCAACGAAGTCATTTGACAGATTCAGAAGCTTTGAGAATTGTTGGTAGGTTAGAAGGGGGCCAAACTCAAGCCGAAGTAGCGCAAGCCATTGGAGTGTCACAAAGTGTCATTTCCAGGATCTGGAACCGTTTTTTGGAGAGTGGATGTGCAGGCCGAAGACTAGGGCAAGGTCGTAGACGGGCAACAACGCCCAACGAAGATCGGTATTTAGCGTTAACAGCTCGGAGACACCGAACCATGAACACTACTCTTCTCCAACAACACCTTCGCTCGGCTACAGGCACCACGATTTCAACTCAGACTGTCCGAAACCGGCTCCATGCTTTAGGTCTGTGTGCTCGCCGACCGATGGTATGTGTTAGATTAACATCAAGGCATCGTCGCGACCGCAGGGAGTGGGCAACCGAGCATGTCAACTGGAGGAGAAATGAATGGAGCAATATTCTGTTTTCTGACGAGTCCCGTTTTTCTGTGCATCCGGATAATAGGCGTATTTACATCTGGAGGGACCGTGGCAGTAGGAATAATCCTACGTTCGTGCACGAAAGTGTCAGATTTGGCGGTGGAGGAGTGTTGGTGTATGGTGGCATCTCCATTGACGGGCGCACTGACCTCTACATCATTCGAGATGGAGCTCTGACTGGTCGCCGATATAAGGATGAGATCTTCAGACCTATTGTAGTCCCTTACGCTGCAGCAATCGGAGATAACTTCATTTTAATGGACGATAACTGCAGGCCACATCGTGCAAACCTGGTGGAGGATTTCCTTTTCGAGGAAGGAATCGTTCGAATGGAATGACCAGCGTGTTCTCCAGACATGAATCCAATCGAGCACGTTTGGGACGCTGTAGAAAGACGAGTTTCTGGCCGCCAACAACCCGCACAAACTCTCCAAGAACTGGAAAGAGCTCTTCTGGAAAAGTGGGGCAGAATACCTCAACTCGTCATTAATAGCCTCATTGAGTCCATGCCTCAAAGGTGTTCAACGTTGCTGGCCGCCCGTGGAATCCATACTCCCTACTGAAAATGATTTTCTTTGAAGAAAACACCTTTTCTTATTCTTTTTTTCTCATATGCACAAATTGTGTTTTTTTTTCCTTTAGTACACAAATGCGCAATAAAATGCATTTTTTTCTGCCAAACAAGTGTAATTTATTCTCATATAACCTACTATGTCTGTCGACCATGTATCAATCAGCTAAACAGTTTACCAGATACAAAATCTACCTAAAACTGCAATATCCTTTAATTGTTTTGAACAGTGTATATCACTTTCATATATATATATATATATATGTATATATATATATATATATGTGTGTGTGTGTGTGTGTCTATAGATAGATAGATAGATAGATATCTAAAGATTTTTACTGAGGGTGATTTTGGGTTCTAAGGGTCATGATCGGTGTAGATCTGCAAGATATTTTCAGAAATTCCAACATATTAACTATCATAATAGGTAGAATTTCAGGCGAAATCTACCTAAAAATGTAAATTTCTGCCAATAAAAATTATTTTCATGATAATAAGCAAGCAATTGCTCTTTTCATATTTTTTCCAAAGGTTCCGTTAAAACTTGATATCCGCTGAGTATCGAAGAGCGCAAAATGAAAACTAGCACAATTTTACTATACTAAAACTTTAAAACATGAAATTATATATCAATATCTCTCTTCTCTTTATTCTAGAAAAAAAAGTAACCGCCGCCGCCGGTTTTGAATTTTTTGTGACCGGAGGTCTTTCTTCGTTAATATTAAGAAAAATAACGCATACAAAAATATGAAAATCGGTGGTTTTATACAGAAATGTTTGATAAACACGCTGATGCAGACAGTTTTCAAATCGAAGAATTATTTTAAGAGATATTTAATGCTAAAGTTGGACAAAATCGTTCCACTAAAAAAGTTTTATAGCAGCAAAAACTATACATGGCGATTTAATCATTTTTAGATCATTTTATGCGTCAGAATTTGCCGGAGTGCAGATTGCATTATTTTTTTTTTTATTTTGACTCATTTTTTGAGGTTTTATTTATATTTTAAATTCAAATTTTCAGCATTTCTAGAGATATTTTTTACATTATTTTAGAAAATAGTATTAATTTATACTGTTACCAAATGTATAAACTGTGCAAACAATAATGTTTACTTCAAATTAAAAACTTATTTACACGTGACTATTATAAACAGAAAAAATCATTTGGAATTAGAATTAAATAATTATGTACAAAAAGCAGGAACTTATTAAAAAATACGTCATAAAAAGTATACACGTGAATTTTAAAAGAGAAAGGATATTGTAAAATAATAAATTCATTAACATGCGTTAAATAGAAGTAATTGCGTCATATTTACGTCATATTATAGTTATTACATAAAATGGACACAAAACAATATTGCAATTGTTATTAAATAATATTGCAAATATAGCAAAATTGTTTATACACGTGAATATTTAAAAAGAAAAAAATCTATAAAACAACTAATTATTTAATCTCTCTATTCTAAAAAAGTAACTACCGCTGTCACTGCCGCCGGTTTTGAATTTTTTGTGACCGGAGGTCTTTCTTCGTTAATATTAAGAAAAATAATGCATACAAAAATATGAAAATCGGTGGTGTTATACAGAAATGTTTGATAAACACGATGATACAGACTGTTTTCAAATCGAAGAATTATTTTAAGAGATATTTAATGCTAAAGTTGAACAAAATCGTTCCACTAAAAAAGTTTTATAGGAGCAAAAACTATTCATGAGAATTTAATCATTTTTAGATCATTTTATACATTTGAAGTTCTCGGTGTGCAGACTGTATTTCATTTTTTAATTTGACTCGTTTTTTGAGGTTTTATTTCTATTTTAAATTCAAATCTTCAGCATTTCTAGAGATAGTTTTTACATTATTTTAGAAAATGGTATTAATTTAAACTGTTGCCAAATGTATAAACAGCGCAAACAATAATGTTTGCTTCAAATTAAAAATTTATTTACACGTGACTATTATAAACAGAAAAAATCATTTGGAATTAGAATTAAATAATTATGTACAAAAAGCAGGAACTTATTAAAAATTACGTCATAAAAACTATACACGTGAATTTTAAAAGAAAAAGGATATTGTAAAATAATAAATTCATTAACATGCGTTAGAAGTCTTAAATAGGAGAAATTACGTCATATTTACGTCACATTACAGTTATTACATAAAATGAACACAAAATAATATTGCAAAACACTTTAAATTTAGAAATTGCGCTAGACATTTATTTGATATTTTGAGAGGATCTTGCAACTATTTTTGTTAGGAAAGCGCAAATAATATTTCATTTCTAACAAAAGTATTTTCACGTGAATATTTAAAAGCGAAAGAATAGCTTGGTAAAAATTACGTCAGATTAAAAACGATTAATTTAAAATGTCTCATTTAAAAGAACTTTCGTTTCGCTTTGTTAAAAAATACCAGGAGACAAAGACTCTGTTTACTTAATTCCTTTTATATTAGCTTATTTTGAAATGTTGTTACACGTGTCTACGTCATCAAGTTATTTTTATTTCGACGTTTTATTTGGATTTTTATTAATGTTGTACTAATTTATTTGTTCATTCGTTATTTAAAATAAAAATTATGTCAATTTGTATAATTTGGCGAAATTGGTCGAAGGGATAATTAAGTAGTACCGCAGCGGATTTGGCGTTAAAATTCCCCAATCAAAGAGAAATGAATAGAAATTCGTTTATAGGGAGATCGCCACTGTTTTTTAAATGATAATTCAATCTTTCGAAATCTTTTTAAAGCCGATCCAATTAGCCTGCATTTAGAGTCTGCGGTGTCTGGACGGGGGTTGGTGAGCGTAGCTCGTAGGGGGCCGAGCCCCCTAGTATATATATATGAAAATATGATATCATGCTTGTTTATTTTATTATTCCATAGCTTATTAGTAATGTCTCCTCTATCTGAAACTTTATATGAAGCAGAAGGAAAAAGTATTTGAAAGTGTTACACTTTTCACAACTACATCATTGGATTTTGATAGTTGGATAGGCATTTATCTTAGCTTTCACATAAAATTTTTCATTATTTTTTTTTATATGAACAATTGATAAATACACAGGAAATTTAAATTAAAAAAAATTGTAAATCACATCAGGAATGCTAAATTTATTTATTTTTAATTACACCACAAATATTATATGAGAAAAATTATGAATTCTGAAATTTTAAAGTTGTTTGTTATTAAATATTATTTAAAAAAATATTTGTTTTTTTCTGCTATTAATATAGCATTTTACCAGCTTATCTTATGTATGGTCTCTGAAAAGAGTCTTTTTACTTTCTTCTATCTTTACAAGAAGAAAGTATTGGATTAATGAAAATTTTTGAATTCCGGTTTTCGACAGATTTACACGTTTTAGGGGTCAGAGATTCCAAAAAACATGTTTTTACAAAATGTCTGTCTGTCTGCGTGTATGTGACAAAAAAATTGTGGACGCTCTATCTCAAGAACTAATGCACGGAATTTAATAAAATTTTATATTCAGTGAGTCCCTAATACATATTGATGCTGATTTGTTTTTGGTGTAAATCGCTCAACAGGTGGCGCTGCTATGCTGCATTTTTCACGATTTTCGCAATAGCTTTATCTCACTAACTAATGCACGGATTTTGATCAAACATCATATTTAGTTAGTCCTTAATATGGATTGATGCTGATTACGTTTTGGTATAAATCGCCCCACAGGTGGCACTGTTATGATAAACTTTGCAGGATTTACACCATTTCCCCACGATTCCCAAATCTTAAGAACTAACGCAAGGATTTTCATCAAACTTCAGATTCCGTTAGTCCTTGATATGACTCTCTACTGATTATGTGTTGGTGTAAATCGCCCAACACGTGGCGCTTCTGTGCTGCCTTTTTCACGATTGCCTCAATAGCTCTATCTATAGAACTAATGGACGAAATTTCATCTAAGTTCAGATTTAGTTGTATGTTGACACAAGCTTTTGTTAATTAGGTTTTGGTGTTAATCACCCAATAGGTGGCGCTGCTATGCAGGAATTTTAACGATTTTCGCTATAGCTCTATCTCACAAACTAATGCACGGATTTTCTCCAAACTTTAGATTCAGTCAGACGTTGACATAAATTGCTGCTGATTAGGATTTGGTATAAATCACCCAATAGGTGACGCTGTTAGGCAGCATTTTGCTGGATTTAGACGATTTCAGCGATAGTTATATCTCAAGAACTAATGCACGGAATTTCATATCTTTAGAATCCTCATGAGATGCATAGATTGTCATTTAATTTTGGCATTGTGATAGTGAATTTTGAAGTATTAACATGTATGAGATAGAAGAAAGTTTTGGGATTTGTACATCCGACTAGTTTTTATAATGGCGTATCCCACACAGTAGCTTTTTCGCATGTCCTTTTCATAGAACTAATCGAATTTTTCTTCTTTCTAAATTTTTAAAAATTTAATATATTTTATTTTATTTTTTCCTCTCACATGTTATACTTAAAGTACTTATATGTTTTTTTTTTTTTTTTTTTTTTTTTTTTACATATTTACTCTTTTCTTAACTTTTTATATTTATTTTTCATATATTGGCCACCAGTCACGTCTAAATATTCTTTTTTTTAAGGCTCCCTAATGCCCTTGCAACACAATCATCTCTCCACTCGATGTAAAGTTGCCACGCAACTAGGCAATCCAAAAAATCAATCACATTGTTCCATTGTTTGTTATTAACAAGTTGTAAAAGTTTAATGCTATTGAAATAAAAAACCGTTACCACTTGTAATAATGCCCGACATGCATTGTTACTTTAGATTTAAAACATATGATAAAGCCATATATCAAAAAATAGTAAATTAGATGTGATCATTTGCAAAATACGTAAATTTTCCGAATCAATCTGTCTCGCTATCTTGACTGGATAATAAGAAATTTCAACTTTTATTTTATGTAAAAACCCAAGAATTTCTCTCTGTGATTTTTCTTTTTTCCAAAGTAATACACATAATTCCGAATTCTAAAGTAGAGGATACAAGAAGTGCTCAAATCTAAATCGGCACTTTCTTCAAATCACAGGAGTATTCCATAAACTGCGCTACTGTTACCTTTTTCTATTAGAAAATAATAATAATAAATAAATAAATAATACTCAAAAATCTGAGAATTGAATCTAAAATTTTCCGTGAAATTTTCTAGTAATAGACGGAATTTTCTTGAAATAAAAGGAAATTAATTTTCAATGACAGGTACTTTTCCCCATCTGGCTACTGCTATTTTTACGACTTTAACATTTTTTTTTTTTTTTTTTTGAGAATATATATGGATTCTTCTAATTCACGTTCAAAAAATATTAATTTAGTGTAATAGATACTCAGCAAAAGACGAATTTTCTAATAAAAGTAATTGCTGTTAATAGTTTTAAATGCAGGAAATTTATTCATTCAAAAATTGGGGTTGCTTGTATTTATTTAGCGTGATTAAGTCGTGTAAAAAATAAAAAATGTTTTGAAAAGATGGTGTATATCAAAAATATTTATTACATTTAAATGTAAAAATCCCAAAATTGTCAAATTTGAACTACGCAGGTGTACGACTGTCTGTTCTTCACCAGCGGCTGGACAGACAGACATAACTCCACCCCTACTGTTAAAAACTTGCTGGTTTCTAAACATACGTATATTTTGTACTCAAAACAACAGAAAAAAAACTATTGTAATTCTAGATATATAAATTAAAATAAAAAAGTTAAATTCTTAAATTTTATATCTAAAATTACAATAGTTATATATATATATATGTATGTAGGCTTGAGTCAGGTATGTCTTTTATGCTTTATAATAAAATTTCGGTATATGATCATGCTTACCATAATATAGCTAAATGATGAGGGGTTGGATGGAGTTGATGAGAATTGGTTGGTTTAGTTGATTTGTTTGGATTTATTAGTTTTTTATTGATTTTTGGCTAGTTAGTTGAAGATTTTATGATTGTTTAATTTAAGAGTTTTATTAGTTCTTTCGGGTTTTTGTTATATTGTTATAAATTTATTTAACTTTGTTATAGTTGTGCATTTTTTAGTACACATTTAAAATATTTGGAATTGCTTATATTGTATTTACATAGAATAATTAAAAAAATTTAATATGAATAGACAAAATTATATTGTAAAAGGTACCGGCAAGATACGGAATTTTTATAAATTTCGTAGTGCTCGGTCGGCTCCAGAAACCATGGTGGGGAGCGGATCGTCAAAAAGTTACCATGGACCAAATGTATTTTAAAATGTGGATGTATTTGAGAGTAAAGTTTATGGTTGCGATTATGGCGAGATTTGTGAGAAGAGGGGGAAAGGTCATGTATGCAATTTTTATTGCAAGCAGAGTTATATAGATGAGAGTTCGATAGATGATTGTTTAGTAATGAAAAAAAATTATGAATTGTGTGATAAGTTAAATAAGGACAAGGGTGTTTATAGAGATACAGAAGTTGTAAGGTACAGGACAAGATATGTTTATAATACAAATTTAATGAATAAACATAAGAAAAACGTAGATTGCATCGATAAAGTGAATAGGTATAAAACAAGATTGTTTTATAATAGGGGTATAAAAATTGGACAAGATATAAATGGATTAAACTTAATAAAATGTAGTGACAAAAGATGTAGAGTTTGTATTTGTGCCGATACGGATAATGGTGACAAAGTGATTGAAGAAAAATCTTTAAAATTTTGTAAGGTATATAATTGTGTGTATTGTTTAAGATGTAATGTGTGCAATCAAATGTACATAGGAGAGACTTCTACTCCTTTAAACAAGAGATTCAACAATCACAGATCAGATATTAGAAATCTTAAGTATAAAAAAGAGGATCAAGAAATAGAAATTTCACATTTTTAAGAACATGGCATAGATAACATAAGGATTTCTATATTGTGTATTATTCCTAATAAAATGGAAAGAAAGATTCGTGAAAAGGATATGATGATAAAGTTTGGTACGGTATATCCATATGGACTTAATGTTATGTTTAACCATAGTAATATAATTAAAAACTTTAAAACTAAAAATTTAGATGATACAATTTACGACAAAATTAAACATGACATTGGAAATGAGTTGATTAGAAATAGTAATCAATATACTAAGTTGAATATTTAAAAAAAATTAAATACTTGTACAGACATAGTAAATGCAATAATTAATTATAAAGGTGAGCGAAGAGTTAATGTGATTAAAAGTTTGATTTTCAACATTAAGAAGAAATTAATTCCCGTAACTTTAAGAACTTTACAGTCTAGGATAGAAAATGGGAATGTTGACTTAGGTTTGGATTTGTTGAGATATAGAATTAAGACACAAAAATTACAAATGTATTGTAATATTGATTATGGCCAAGTTAGTGCAATAAATAAAATCTATTTTATAATGGATTATTTAGGTGATAGCCATAAACGTGTAAATTACAATAAAATGTTGAATAAATACAATGAATTACTACCTGTCGGAAAAATAAATATAGTTAAGGCTTTTAAATATGATAAACCTTTGGGGAGAACTGTTTTTAATTATAATTTATTTGCTAAAGATCTAAAGAGTAGTATAGCAGGGAGTATCTGCCACTGCAATGATTCTGAATTTATTAATTATAAAGACAAGTATTATGGACATGTTATTACTGGAGATCTAAAGATAGTAAAGGATGAGGAGTTGAGGAGGTTAATGGAGTACGGAACTAAATATCGTGTGAAACGTACTCTAACTAAAAGTGTTGCAATTAAACGTTTTACTATTAATATAGATATATTTATTAATAAACTAATGTATAGATACAATTTGCCATCCAGTGTTTTTGACGAGTGGAAGTACTATATATTAAGCGATTTTAAACGAGAATTTTCCAGCGATTTTGACGGAGTCAATAGAGAGAAATACAACAAACTTACACATTCAATTAAAGAAATTCAGGAAAATTTTATAATCACCTATGTGGATAAAGCAAATACAAGTTATGCACTGATATGTAAGATACTATACGGTAAACTCTTGAATGAGTGCTACAATAATAAAAATAACTATTTACCATTAAATTCGAAAGCTGCAGTAATAGAAAATAGGATTAAAGCCTTCTATAAAAAAGTTAAGCTGAAACAAATGAGTCAAAATTTCCCTTATCTCATATTAGTGCCTAAATTCCATAAAACCCCTATCAAATTCAGGAGTGTGACTTGTGGATTTGGATCATATATTGGTGCTGCTAGCAAGGCTTTGCTGGGGGTATTGGAGGGAGTGTTTGACGGAGTGATGGGGGGAGAGACGACTTTTATTATCAAAAATAGCTTTACACTAATAGATAATCTAAAAAAATTAAAAAATATTACTGGTTTATTCGCTTACGATTTTGCAGATCTCTATAACACAATTGATTTGACAGATTTAAAAGAAAAAAATGGTAGATTTTTATAATATAAATAGTACTATGGATGTTCATAATGATTTTTTCATAAATTTATTTCAGTTAGTAGTACAAGAAAACTACCTTTACGAAGGAAATACAATATTTAAACAGATTCGGGGTATTCCAATTGTGGGGAGTTGCAGTTCCATTTTGGCAAACATTTACTTACATATATATGAAAGAAATAATAATTTAAACAGTAACACATTATCCTACAGATATATAGATGATGTTTTGATAGTCAAATTAAACAATGATATTGAAAATATTGATTTTACATTTTATCCTATGTCTCTGAGTCTGGAACCCTCCTCCCAGAATTGTAAAAATATTAATTTTCTAGATGTGAACCTAAGCATAGAAAGTGAAAATCTGATATCTAAGTTATATGACAAGCGAAATGACTTCAACTTTAATACCTTAAAGCTGCTATATTTTGATTCCAACGTGCATGTTTCGATTAAAAGAAATGTACTTAGAGATGGATTAATACGAATCGAAAGACTGAGTACTAGAGTTATAGATATGTTTAACGATATTTTAGAGTGGTGCCGCTTGGGATTCAAGCATGGTTATCCTCGCAATTTCATCAGGAGAATAACTAGTGATTTTATTAAGAGTAGCAGGTACGGAACTGAACTGAACTCAGTGATGGATGAGAATGGAGGTTTTGATGAGTTGATTGATCTAAAGAGTTAGTGAGATATTTTGGTGGATGTTGTAGTTCTGTTTAGTTTTTCATAGTTTTTCATTTTTTCAATTTTGGTCTTTGCGAGTGAAGGGGGACGTAGCATGCGTAAAGTCTGACTTAACCCTGCAGAGTATGTCGTTAGCCATACCGCTCGCCTTCTGTTCTGTTCTGTTATGTTTTGTAATTATATATATTTTCTTTAGTTTGGTTATTCAGTTGATTTTAAGAGTTAAAGTTTATGTTGGTCATTTTAATTTTTTCGATGTGAGTTTCATTTTAGATATGGTGAGTGATGGTTTTTGATATTTTGTTTGTGGTTTTAAATATATATATTATGGTGGTCACAAGCAACATGGGGAAAAATTTTTTTAACGTTTTCTTCTGGGGGACCCTCCTAAAAGTTGCCAATTAGTTAGAAAATGAGATTGGCAAAGATTCAGCTCAAATAAATAATATTAACCCGTGCCTCATCGAGGTTGAATTCTTGAAAATTTGCAATTTTTGGCAAAAAATTGTCGTTTTTCTTTCCTTACGTGAAAAATATTTGTCTTAGAAACCTGATTCTTGTTTTATTTCATAGAAACTGTTGATGCCTTGAACTTTTACTCTCATGAAAACTTATATTTAATGAACATTTTGTATTTTTCAGGACATCTAGTGAACCATACCCTCAAACTCTGCATTTTTGAAACATAGGTAAAAAATGACAAATTAAAAATTTTATTACTTTTGATAATTTTTTTTGTATTATTTTTATTAATAGGCAAAAATAGGTGAACAATTTTTGTAATTTTAAAAATATTTCACGAATTATAATTGATTATTAGTTATCTAGTTCTGTGTCTAGTAAGAAAGAGCTTCTCGATTTCTGTTGCAGTTGAACCTCTGAATTTCTCTTTTTATTACAAGGCTGTTTTTGTTATCTGTTACGGATATCTAGTTTTAGAATTGACGAAACATTCCGTAAAACCCCTTCCCCCTCTTGATATGACAGAAGAAATGTAAGATTTTTTAAATTGGCCACATGTCTCATCAAATCATCGACAGTAAGCAGCTAAGTTATTGTCAAGTTTTATGTATTTTATTTTATAATATTCGCAAAATGAACTGAACGCCAGAGAAGCTGCTAGACTTAGAATACATCCACTAGCTAACCACAGGCATCGACTCTGCAAATAACTGTTTCGTAAACAAAAAACTGAGCTCATCAAAAACAGATTTTAAAATTCCCGTTTAGAGAGAACTGTTGTTCACTGGGGTGGAAAACTGCTTCACCATTTTTTGAATAAAGAAAATGTAGAGTGGATAAAAGTTTTAATTAGTTGTGGGGATGAAGAACAGTTACTACGAGTTCCTCAACTTGTATCGGAATAATTCAGGCGAAAGCTGTATTTTCAGCAGTTGAAGAGTGGGAGGAAGTTGGTAAAATCCAGGCAATACTTTTTGATATAACTGCAGTAAACACAGGTCGCCTCGGAGTTAACCTGCATTTTTCTATAGCAATTGTTAAAGAAAAAGTCTTCTGTATTTACCATGCCGCCAGCATAATTTAGAAAGCTGTTCTTGATTGTAAAATGGGCACAATCACTGCCCCTCAGCCAGATATTTAAAAAAAAACAAAAAAAAAAAACAATTCAGATTGGGTGGTCTAAGTTGAACCAGAGTAAGTATACAAATGTTACTGAAGATGAAATACTAGGTATAAATAGTTAATTCAGAAGAAATTTCAAATTTTTTTACAGGAACTCTTAAAAATTAACAGCTCAGGGATGATTATAAAGAGTTTATCCAACTTTGCTTAATTTTTATAGAATTCTTTCCTGCAAAAGACTTTTTTTCAAAGCACCTGGTACTTTTAATCATGCCAGATGGATGGAGGCACAGGCCATTCATTCTCTTAAAATATATTGTTTCAGGGATCATCTTTCAATAACAAATTTAGAAAAAGAAGGTATCAGAGATCTTTTCTTATTTTTAATCGATATTTATGCAAAAGCGTGCTTCAATACTTACACTGTCACTTTAGCCCCCAATTCAAGACCTGCAAATAATAAAATCACTTGTTCACTACAGAAAATTTTATAAATAGGTTACAGACAAAGCACTTGCTAAAATGACAAACCGCCTTTGGTATCTTAACTCGGATCAAGTTGCATTTTCATTTTTAGATATTACTTTGGTAAAAAAAATCTACATAAGCCACCTTATCTAAACCATTACCACTTAAATCCTTTCCGGCGCAGTGTCCTACGCCGGAACCACCTAATTTTAATTCCAAACTTACAAACGGCACGAAGAATATTTTAATAAAATTTTGCTTTTACAATGAAAGGTTAATGTAATGTGATTTTAATTTCTAAAAATGTCGTTTGTAAATTCCGGGGTAGACAATCATTTCATCCTTTGACGAACAGAATTTTTCTGTGCCGGAAAGGGTTAACGTGACAGTTGTAAGGGAAAATAATTTATTTTCTTTATTATGCCTCCTTTCTTGTAAAACAACTTTAATAATAAAATGCAATTGAGCATTATTTGCTCTCATTTCTATACTTCATTTTTTTTGCCCTCCCTTTTTTAAAAAAATTCTTTCAGATTAAAATTCGATTTTTTTACTTTTCTTTGGAATTTTTTTTAATCAAACACTTTATTGGACTTCACAAAACTAAAAAAAGAAAAACAAAAGGTGGAAAGCAGATGAAATGGAATGTTACAAATTTTGTTTTCGCTTTTTCATAAAAAGTGAATTTTTAGGATTCAGGTGAAGTCTGGTCCTGAAAAATGCGCATATTTTTAAATCTATACATTTTTAGAAAAAAATGGTGTGCGGTTCTTCAAAACAAAACTTTTTTTATATAAAATGCGACCTGCATTATGTTTCTAGGTTCAATTGTATTCATTTCATGAAGGAAAAACAGCATTTTTTTGCGAAAAATCACGTTTTTTTTCCAAACTTAAACCTCAGTGAGGCACGGGTTAATATTATCCAAATGAGCTGAAACTTAGCCAATCTCATTTTCTAGTCAATTGGCAACTTTTTGGGGGGTCCCCCCGAAAAAATTCGAAAATTGATTTCTTGTGACCACCCTAATATATTGTGACCTCTCTCTCTCTCTCTATATATATATATATATATAGAGAGAGAGAGAGAGAGAGTCCAAGTATAAACTTACCGACCTTTATTTTCGCAGCTGTTGGTCCTAGATGCATACTATTTTCAAAGTGATTTGGATCAAGAAAAACATTTCTTAAAAAATTACGAAATTAAACTTTTTATACGGTCCCCTGGACCTATAAGTTATATTTAGTAAAATTTTACTGTTACGTTGACAAGTAAGATAAAAAAAAAATCCCGTAATTCTACGATTAAAATTGACCGAGTAATAGCTGTTTAAGGTTGAAGCATATCTTTTGCTGCATATTAGCGATCATTCACAAATTTATTAGAAATATAATTTTGTCAGATACATTTAAACAAAAAAATTCAGAGTAAAATTAACATCGTATTATAAATTTGAAATATTTAATCATTCTAACATATTAATGCAAAATATACAATTTGTAATAACACATAAGAAGAAAAAAAAAAAGGAATTTTTGTTAAATAAAATGATGAAAATTAACAGCCTCAATTCTTTACAAAATGATACATATTTTAAAATGATATTTTATTACACTAGCCTGCAAAAGTTGGGTCATGTCATGTTTTTTAGCTTTTGATAATTGATTCTTATGTATTATCTACCACTCAATCAAAAATTGACCTTTACTTTTTACCATTACGCAAAGATTTTTTGAAAATCAATCGTATATTAAAAAAAAAAAAAAAAAAAAAAAAAAAAAAAAAAGAAAAAAAAAAAAATAGCGAACATTTGATGCTATAAAATAGACATGAAGGTTGTGTTTTTAGCTTTTGAAAATTGATTAATGTGCATTTTTTAGCTTTGAATCCGAAAATTACCTTCATTTTAAACCATCACGTCAGGATTTTATTCAAAAATGCGAATTTTATTCAAATTTCAAAATTAAAATTGATCCCCCCTCCCCTCCCAAGTTCATTGTACCCCTGAGCTTTTTAGCTGTAAGAAATCCAGTATAAGCCAAAAATTGAATAAATTATTGAATTAAATAAAATTAAACTGAATAAAAAAGTATTACATCTATTTTACAATATCAGATTTTTCACTGTTTTTTAACCTTGAAATTTACGATTTGCGCACAATCCTAACTTAACGGTTAAAAGTGAAGGTTTTTTTATCCAGCGTTAAAAATACCCTAAATGTAGTTATAAAAGTTAAAAAACGCAGGTTTATGTTAACTAATCGAAAACTATTTCTTAAACTTGTTGACGGTAATCTATCGATTTTTTTTTTGTTATCCTGTAATATAAGTATGTATAAGTTGGTAAGCGTCGAAATCATAATAATATCAAATTGTCATCCGATTTAAGACAGTATGTAAAATTTAACTTCAATCTGACATTTGAAAGTGAGTTAAAGTTTGAGTACAAATTTTAAACTGGAAAGACGATCGTTGCAAATTAAATAAAACGTTATGAAAAGAACATAATTTTTGTTAAACGAAATCATAGCCTCAAATCCTTACAAAACAAAACATGCGTTAAAATACAATTATTTTAACTAATATGAAACATAACTAATAAAATAACTGAAGTGTATAATTTCTTTCAAAGCGCAGATAGCTTAAAATAAATTTAAGTACTTTATATACGACCCCTGAAAGCATAGCCGATATCATCTATTTTGAGATCCAAAAAAGTGGTATAAGTCATGCATTTCAAAGTTTCGTAACTCGGTCAATTTTAATGTTAGCTGAATGGGACTTTTTTTATTTTACTTGTTAGTGGCGCAGTAAATTTTCTTAAATATCACTTATAGGACCGGGGGATCGTATAAAAACTTAAATTTCGTAATTTTTTTGATAGTTGATTTTCTTGGCCCAAATCGCTTTAAAAATAATTCACCTTATTTAAATTATTTTTGTAATTGGAAGTATGCAATTAGAACCAACGGTTGCGAAAGTAAAGGTTCGTCAGGTTATACGTGGTCACACACACTATATATATATATATATATATATATTTCTGAACAGTTAACATTTTAAAAAAATTATTAAATAAAATATATTGTATTCATATAAAGTCTATTTCTTTTCTTTTTCAATATTTAATATTTACATGAAAAGCAAATAAAGAACCATGCATACTAAAATGCCAAAAGTCTTTTTATGAGCATTTTGCTAGATGTCATTTCTTTAGATGCTTCTATAGAGAAAATGTGATGCAAGAATCTCACATTAAATTCAAAAAGTTCGAGATCATCCATTGGCGGGGATGAAAAGCTGGAAGAATGCCAATCATGTGAATATTATTTTTGGTATTTTTATGGGTCAAACCAAATGTCATTAGTTCAAGTGAAAAATGACGCCAATAAAATAACATCAATGACCTACTGCTAAACTAAAAGCAATAAGTCCACAGAAAAGCTTTTTCCGCTTAAATTTATATTGATCGAAATAAATAAAGTAAAAACCTAATTACTTTCATAATAAGTCTATGAACATTCATACTTTATACTTTCAATGATGACAAAAAAAGTATTTCAGTGACTTTTATCGAGTATTATTTCAAATGTTTGTAATAAAAATTAGTTAAAAAACAAAAAGGTAATATAAAAATAGCAAATAAAGCCTTTGTGCAGCAATATTAAAAAGCAGAAAAAAACCAACGTTTAAAAATGCACAAATGTATTATTTGTGGATTTTTAAACGTTAGTTTTTTTCTGCTTTATAATAAAGCTAATAATTCTAAAAAAATGATAAATAATCGATAAAAAACAATACCATTAATAAAGAAACATATTCCCATGAAATTATGAATAAAGAGGAATTGTCATTTCATCAAAATGGAGAAGTTTCAAGTCTTTTTATCGCCGGGTAAACTTCCACCAGTAAATTTGAATAGGCATTTTCTACTTATTTAAACACCTTACCGACGCAGAATGTGTATTATATTTAAGGCGAAAATATCTTCTTGTTTTTCTTAAAGGAAGATTGTAACGGCGGTGGTCAGGCACTGTGGTTTCGCCATATTGTGACTATATAAACAGAAATTATTTGCATGAATAAACACGCTCAAAAAAACTTCCTTCAATTCACAGAAAATCTACTGGCAGCGGTTGGTTGGTTGGTTGTATTTATGTCGGCCAATTATCTGCACGTGGGATATAGGCCCTAAGGGCGGAGTGCCTTCCGTGGAGGTCTTTCTAAGGGAACCTAACCCGTATTAACGCTTGGAGAACCAAGGTTCGAAGAAAACCACGAAAACTCCGAACGATTAGGCCGACGGGCGCGATTGGGATCGAACCCAGCACTTCCCGTCTACCAGCTTCGAGAGCAGAACCTCTCGGCCACTGGTGGGGCCCTACTACTGGCAGCGGTGCTTTCGGCATTTTTCGTGAATTGTCGAATATTCGTTTTTTTTTTTCCTCCGTTAAAGAAGGTAAAATATCTGTCAATTGAAGAAAGTTGGAAAACAGCAAAATCGGCTGACGTTGGCTTCGAACCAACCACCTCAGCGTTACGAGACGAGCACGCTAGCACTCAGCTGTAGTTGCACAACAACGAAATGCTTTGAAGCAAATATGTTCGCTTCAGATGGGTATAGTTGGATCAATTTCTTTAAAAAGCTTTTAATTTGGAAGTTCGTTTCGGGAGGAATTCATCCTTAATGAGATTGTGGCTAGGGTTTTTATACTTTAGTATTAATAAAGTATAGAAATATGATTTTTAAATATTTTTACGTCGATTGCTAGAGGTAAAATACGAATATTATATTTTTATTCAATATATATATATATATATATATATATTTAATATTGATTTTATTTTCCATTTAATTTTCTTAATTAAAATATCCTTTAAATGTGTTCATTTAAATTATAATTTAAATGCGAATATTTATTTATAAACAACTCTATAAATTCATTATTTAACTTTATTCAAGTTATTCAACTTTAAAAATAAATTGTGAGTACTTTTGAATAAATGAGCAAAATAATAGTTATTTATTTTTAAATTCGAAAATATTTTGTCCTTTTTAATTAAATTAGAAATCTTAATTTATAGAATTTTTAGTTTTTCATTTATAAAATAAAATCGGATTTATTATTAATAAACCCAATACTCATGCATGCTAGGAATGAACGGAAATTCTCATTCAGTTTTAGATTTTCAGGGAGAATTCACTGATAAAACAAGTTTTCTAGGATTAGGGAAATAATTCGTTAAAAAATAAGGAATAATTTAGTGTATATTAAGGAGTTTTTCTGACAGTGAATGTTTAATTAAAACAATTTTTTTCTTCGATTTTAGTGGTGGAAGTTTACCACGGTGGTATTCAGAGCGTGCTTAACCGATGGAAACAAACATCAGATTCTACCTTGAGTCTGCACCTTCAATTACTTCATTCGCAGCTGACAGACTCTGCACTATTTGCGTTGGGTTGGGTTGATTTTTGACGGCCAATTATCTACACGAGGGATATAGGCCCAGGGGGAGCGCCCTCCGTGGGGGTCTTTCTAAGGGAACCTAATCCGTATTAACGCATGGAAGATCCACGGCTCGAAGAAAACCACGAAAACTCCGAACGATTAGGCCGACGGGCGCGATTGGGATCGAACCCAGCACGTCCCGTCTACCAGCTTCGAGAGTAGAACCTCTCGGCCACTGGTGGGGTGCACTATTTGCCTTCTGCTCTTTATTCATTGTGCCTCTACATAGATGGTACTTCCGTAATGGAAAGACATAGCATAATTAAAACTTGCTGTTATTTACCTGTTATTCTGTTACTAACAAACGGATAAAAAATATATACAGGAAACAGGTTAATCAAAATGAGCCAAGAAATTTTACTGGTTGTATATTTTTTCGTAATCGAAATACCACTTTTTTATTTATTGACAGGGACTACATTGCTTAATTAATAGCTTTTGTTCTTTTTTGATTCTTTATACGATTTTTAATGTTATTATACTTCATTCATCTAAAATGTATTAAAATACAGCGGTATATATAAAATATAAAAATAGTAAACTCTTCGAAGGTAATCGAATGCTTGTCAGAAGATAAACAGCTGAATCGTAGTAAGTGCATTATGAATGAATTTTTTAAACAGGATTTTGCAAACACAACTTATTATTTTAGGAACGAGTTCAAATTTCGTCAAACATACGTTTTTGCTTATATCGCATTTTTTAATAACTATATATATATATATATATATATATATATATACGGGATGTCCGGTCTCAACGGTGTCCAATAGCTAATTCCTAAACCGTTAGTCATAGACATATAGTTCCAATTACAAAAATGTTTTAAATCAGGTAAAGAAATATTTTAAAAGTGATTTGGGTCAATAAGAACATTTCTTAAAAATTACGAAATTAAAATCTTTATACGGTCCCCCGGTCCTATAAGTTATATTTAATAAAATTTTCCTTTTACACTGACAAGTAATACAAAAAAAGTCCCGTTATTCTATGATTAAAATTGACCGAGTAATAGCTGTTTAAGGTTGGAGCATATTTTTCGATGCAAATTGGGGGTCATTCACAAATATAGTAGAAATATAGTTTCGTCAGATATATTAAAAAATGGTTCAGAGTAAAATTAACATTGCAATATAAATTTGAAATCTTTAATTATTCTGACATTAATCCAAAATATACAATTTGTAATAAACATTTAAGAAGAATGAAAAAACAGAATTTTTGTTAAA
This sequence comes from Maratus speciosus, assembly GCA_963932465.1. NCBI lineage: Eukaryota > Metazoa > Arthropoda > Arachnida > Araneae > Salticidae > Maratus > Maratus speciosus. The sequence continues at coordinate 370,798,882 of OZ010788.1, read as the reverse complement.
TAAAGTGATTCTAAATTAACAGCCTCAATTCTTTACAAAATGATACGTATTTTAAAATGTTATTAGATTACACTAGCCTGCAAAAGTTGGGTTATGTCATGTTTTTTAGCTTTTGATAAGTGATTCTTATTTATTCTGTACTGCTGAATCTGAAATTGACCTTCATTTTTAACCATCACATCAATATTTTTCACAAATTTCAAATTTCAAAGTTAAAAATTTCAAAGTTAAAATTGAATCTCCTCCCCGCTCTCATCGGACCACTCAGCTGTTTAGCTGTAAGAATTCCAGGATAAGCAAAAATATGGAATAAATTATTGAATAAAATAAAATAAAATAAAATAAAATAAAACTTTTACATATGTTTTAGAGTATGAGATTCTCGCTATATTTTACCTTACACATTTGCGATTTGCAAAAAAATTCTCACATGATGGTTAAAAATGAAGGTCATTTTCAGATTCAGTGCTAAAAAGTACGTAAAAATCAATTATCAAAAGTTAAAAAATACAGCCACCTCCTCTACTTTATAGTATCCGATTTTTGTTGTTCTTTAAATTTGACAATTTATGATTTTGCGGAATATCCTGACAAGATGGTTAAAAATTAAGGTAATTTTTGGATTCAGTGCTAAAAAATACACAAAAGTTAAAAAAAACCTACAATCGCAGTCTTGTATTATCTAATCTAAAACTTTTTCTTACTTCTTGGCGGTAATCTATCCGAAATTTTTTGTGTTATCCAGTAAAATGAGTATAAATGGTAACCAACGAAAATCATAATAATATTAGATTGTTATCGGATTTGCGCCAGTATGTAAAATGTAATCTCGATCGGATATTTGAAAGTGTGTTAAAGTTCGGGTAAAAATTTTGAAATGGAAAAACATGAATACGATCGTTGAAGTAATATAAAAACTTGCCAAAATAACATAATTTTGTTAAAAGAAATCATAAAATAAACAGTCTCAAATCCTGACAAAATGAAACATATATTATATTAGCCAATCTGAAACTTAATAAATGTTAACTTAATCGTAATACTTGTATGATTTTTTTCAAAGCGCAGATACACATGGAATAAAATCTTCGAATACTTTAAGCACTTCGTATGTGACCCCTCAAAGCCAAGCAGACCTCATTTGTTTTCAGAGCAGAAAAGTGGCATAAGTCATGCATTTTTAAAGTTTCATAACTCGCTCAATTTTAGATTTATATGAATGGGAATTTTTTTGTCTTACTTGTCAGTGTAATAGAAAAATTTTACAAAATATAACTTATAGGACCTGAGGGGGGGGGGGGGGGGGGGTATAAAAATTTTAATTTCGTAATTTTTTAAGAAATGTTTTTTATTGACACAAATCGCTTTTAAAATATTTCTTTATCTGATTTAAAACATATTGGTAATTGGAATTATATGTCTATGACTAATGGTTTAGGAATTAGCCATTGGACACTGTTGAGACCGGACACCCTGTATATATATATAGTTTCAATTTACGTGCACTAAATACTCTCCTGGAGCAGTTAAAAAATAAAAATCTACGAGTTTTCAATGGCTTCATTATATAACATTTTATGCTAGTTCAAATTATCACAATATTCTTCTCATAGTTTTCCTTAACTAGTAAGTAGTTTTTTTCTATATGCTTTAAAAATCAAAGTTCTTTAAAAATAACCTTTACAATATCTCTATAAACAATTTTAATTAGAATATAAATGAAATAATGTCCATGTCAAATCAACAATTTTTTCATAAAATATATCTCTAATTCCATATTAACAGAAGTTTTGTGCTCGTTTCTCTAAATAATTATTGAATAAGAAATTTGATGCTTCCAATTACTAGCATAGAATTGCAAGCTTTATGGTTTAATAGCTATTCCTTTTGACAAGGTCTGCTAGTAATAATACCTTCCTCGTTTATGGAAAAGAATGTTAATCGTTAATTGTCTCTCATGGGAGAAAACTTTTCTTCTATCCTATATTATTTCTATTAGTTCAACTATTTCTCATTTTATTTCATACGTATTTTTATTTCAGAAAAAATATAGTTTTAAATTCTACATTTTTGTAAGTTGAAGAATAAGAAAAAATCTACATTAATAATAATAACAGAAGGAAAAATCATAACACCAGTTATAAAAGGCGCCAAGAAAGTTGTTTGAGGGAAATTTCTTCTTTATGATTTTATATATATATATAAGTTATAGTTAAAATAAGTTGACGGAGTATATTCATTTTTATTTTACACTACATTCACTGTAAAAAAAAACGACATTTTTACAGTACTGAGTACTGTTCATCTCGCGCACAAACTCGATCACAGTGAATGTACTGTATCTTTCTTTGGTTTCCTGACTATATTAACATAGAAAATACAGTAGTTGCGTAAAATTAACAGCACAATGTACTGGCAATTTGGGCGCATTTTTTTTACAGCAAAAACTGCCGGCGTCCAAATTGCCAGCACATTGTGCTGTTAATTTTACATAACTACTGTATTTTCCATGTTAATATAGTCAGGAAACCAAAGAAAGATACAGCACATTCACTGTGATTGAGTTTGTTCTGGCAAATCTACAGTGGTTTCTTTACAGTGTTTAAAATCCCAGCAGAAGACATATAAATTTCCTTACCTCGCTTTGACATGCCACGTATATGATAAATACAATTAAGCATTGTTATAACTTCAGAAACATATGAAAGATTAGAATTAAATTACTCTTTGAAGACATTGTAAAAAGCATTGTGAAGACTGGATTATGTTGCAGATTGAAATAACTATATTAGATGTAAATTTCCAACTGGGCGAAAAATGTCCGGACCAGGATTCGAACCCGCGACCTCCTGGCTGAAGCCGCCAGTACTCTGCCATCTGAGCTATCCCGGAAGATTATGGTCGAACTTTTTCACCCAGCTAACCTTGATGATTACAGCATCTGGTCTGAAACCTGGTTCAGCTCAACAGAATAAATCTCAGGTAATGGAACTCCAGAAATCGCTGGATACGAAATTACACTGGATTAATTTTAACACAATTATACTAATTGGTAAACAAATCATATTAGATGTAAATTTCCAACTGGGCGAAAAATGTCCGGACCAGGATTGGAACCCGCGACCTCCTGGTTCCTTCCGGGAAAGCTCAGATGGCAGAGCACTGGCGGCTTCAGCCAGGAGATCGCGGGTTCGAATCGTGGTCCGGACATTTTTCGCCCAGTTGGAAATTTACACCTAATATGATTTGTTTACCAATTAGAATAATTGTGTTGAAATTAATCTAGTGAAATAACTATGTCGAAAGACAATAGGATGTACTTTATTAACGCTGACGCCATATAGGCGATAGCAACAATTTTATTGTTTTTTTTAATCCTTTATACCTTCTAAGCTTTGCCCAATTTGAAATTTTAAATTTCAAATAGAAACAATATGCTTTCAAATGTAATTTGTTTGTGAAATGTACCTTTATTTACTGAGCTGTTACGTTTTGTTAAATAATATCCGATCTCTATAAAAATAATATATCTCAACTGCGTGCATTAAGACTACGACAGATTATCCCGTTTGCACGTCAATCAATATGAATACACTGGCAATTACTTTTAGATAAAATTGTCTAACGAAATTAAAACTTCACCAACAAATAAATGATATCAAAACTAATTAAATAAATAAAAAACAGATTTTCCAGGATACGTGATAACTACGACTAATCTAACTACACGCTTTAACATTTAAATATTTTGAATATTGAAGTGTGATATAAATGGTGAAAACTTTGGTATTTTTTTTCTTTCTAACCGATTACCAGGCCCCTACTTGCCGAATAGCCCCAGCTAAACGGGTATTTTTTTGTTGTTGTTGTTTATTAGTTGCTTGCTTGCGGCTAATACGAATTAATAATAAATATCGAAATTTTATTTGAATATATGTTTTGTATTTTTCTATAAAAATGCGTTTCGGTGATGTTAATGCGAAAAATATATTATATATCGATAATTTCTTTTATTTTGTAAAGTTGCCGTTCTGATACCGTAGACTCTAAAAGCATGCTAATTTGATCATCTTTAAAAAGATTACGGTAGATTGAACTATAATTAAAAAACAACTAGCGATCTCTCTGTAAAAAGATTTTCATTCATGTCCCTTTGAGAGAGAAATTTTAAAACCGCACAAACTTAACACGCTGCTGTTAAGACATCTTGTGGCTGTTTCGTGTTTCATTAAATAAGATCAATTAAACATTTGAAAATAATAAACTAAAAAATACTACTCGTAATCAGACACGCAAGTTAAAAATTACATAAATACATATACAATTAAAATAGCAAATGTTTCAGGCTACGTTTTAGCCCCTTATTAGTGCAATAACATTCAGATGACCCTAAAGGCCATCTGACTATTATGTCTGAAAGTATATCTGATTAATTGTAGTATATATTTTTTAAGATTGTATATATCAGACGTTAAATAATATTCAGTTATTTTAATTTGAAACAAAGCTAATGTAAAATGAACTTATTAAACAGAGGCTTTGGCACCAGGTATTTTTTAACAACGCAGGGCTGCCATTTGCGACTACTTTTAATCCTACCTCGCACCACTGTCTCAAAACAAAAATTATTCACATACTGTTCAATAACATTTGCAAGAGAAATATACTACATAATCTCCTTTTTTTTAATAGTTGTGCGAATAGAACAGAAAAATAGTCGCCTGTAACAGCTCTGCAATAATACTTTTTTTTTAAATAATAATAATACCTTTTAATTGCATCGTTTTAACAATTTTGACCATCTTTATCATTAAAGAGCTCTTAAAATTATCCTTCAAATTAAAAATTATCTACTTCAGCGTGTTTATCAAACATTTCATTATAAAGGCTACCAATTTTAATATTTTAGTATGCAGTCGTTTTTTTTTTTTTTTTGTTGTTTTTGTTTTTTTTAGCGGACACGAAGACCTCCTGTCACACACAAAAAGAAAAAAAAAACTGCAGCGACGGGGACAGCGTTTATTACTCTTTTCAGAATAGAGAGATAACGTTTATAAGGCAACGGAAAAAACAATGTTTTTGGCGGCGGAGCTTAAAAAATTCATTAATAAATATTACATATGTTCTGTGCTATCTAACATACATACAACATAAAACTGATATTTATATCTTTATCGAAAGATTGTTTATTAGTCTAAAATAGAATTAGTTATAATATAATTGAAGGATAAAATAAACGAAATGTTTTTTAAATAAAGTGTTTCCCCAGCAACATGCATCGATTTCGCAGAAATAAATATTATATGATTTTTTAAATGTAAAAACGGATCTGTTATAACAGAAATATACATTATATCACTAATGTTCTAATTTCCTCTTAAACAGATGTATATTTAATATTTTCTTTTATTTTGAATTTATTTACAAAACGATTGCCATATGTAATATTTTCTACAATTGTATTTTTCCCTTATAAATGCATAGGTGATATTTTCTTTTTATACACCAATTCGTATGAAGATTTTGTGAAACATAGTGAAACCAATATTATCAATAAAGTGCAATATTCCAACTGTGTTCGAATGTTCAATCACAATATGAACTTTAAACATGTCACCGTTATACATAAAATGTAAGAAAAAAAAGAATAATAATATAATTTTCAGAAGTTAAAAATACACAATTTAAAATTTCTTCGTATTACTTTCGGCCTTTCATATAGTAAAGTGTCACATTAAAATGAATGGTACCGCAGTTAAGTATTTTCCTTTAAGCAAGTTTAATCCAGAACGCTGCTGCTTCTACTACTGTACAGCTACGCATTCAAAAATGAAAATGACATAAGTGAACAAAGTGATGGATTAAAAAAAAATGGAACAGCAGTAAAATATTTTCTCTACTTCAATTCAATCCACGGCACTGACACTTCTACTTTCAGCCACCCTAATAATTACAGACAATCCTAATACAATTGAAGTGACGTATCCGAGGAAATTGCAGGTTGAAAGTACTAAGAAATTTTAAGTAAAATGAAAAAATTCAGTCATAAGTACTATATTCTTATTATTTTGTCGCGTTTTAAGTAAAACGTTGAACTTATTAACGTTCGTATTGAGTATTTCGCAAATATTAAAAATTTTGATAAATCAAAATTGTATTTAAAATGCTTTTTTCTGATGCATTTAATCTGAACAAAATTTATAGATGTTTCATTAAAACTGCATATATACTTTATCTCAACTAGAAAAGAAAATTTGTCATTTTAAGTTGGCCAAGCAATACTTTATAACCCTAAGTATTGTTAATCTGAATAGCGGCAATTTATAAACTTTAATAACAGGAAGTTACGGGAAAGAAACTTGAAACGACTTTTACTTCCCGTAATGACAGTTTTCTCGCAAGTTTGTTATTTTGAGAGTCATATTTTATATCTTTATTCATTTATCAAGATCTTCTGTATCATATATCAAAATGTGGTTAACAGATTAGGTAATTATTCACGTACTTCATTAATAAAGTTATTTGTTCGAGTACCAATAAAAATATAGCAAATTTATTAAAAAAAATATATTATCTTGTTGCAAATATTCAAATTGTGTTGAAATTTCTTTAAAGACTAATTCCAGATAAAAATTCATTTATAGTGAGAAAACAGAAAATAAACACTTTTCACTTGCTTTGAAATATATCTTTTAACAATAAAAAAGTGTTGCCAGATTGGGCATTCTGTCCCCATTTTGGGGAATTTTGAACCTTTAGGGGACTTTTTTGGGGACAAGTAGTACGTGGGGAAAATATTTGGGGACTACAAAAATTTTGGGGAAAAACTTGGGGATTTGTTTTTTTCTTTTTACAATTTTCGGTAAAGATTTCTTTTAGTCCTCTAGAAAAACTGGTTCTGTCTCGAACTAAATTTTGATTTGAAAAACGAAAATACAATCCCGAAATCGGAAATATCAATCATTATTCTTTTGTATCTGGTCGTGTTCATTGTTTACTACATTATAGTTTACGCATATCACAGACGCATGAGACTCTAAAGTGTTAAGCAGCTTAAACCTGCACGTGACTAAATCTGCAGGACTTTAACAAAAATTTCCTTCGCCGTACTTAAAAAAAAAGTGTAATTTAAATATGTGGAAAAAAGATATTTTTTTCTTATAATATACAAAAACACATCGATTGATACAGCGGAAATACTTTGCATTAGGATTTTGTACTTCAGTATAGGGATGACAAAAAAATTAAAACAGCGTACCATTTCGGATTCATTCAAATCGCAACTGATAAGAGATTGTTTAAAGCTGTGGAGCTAATGTAACAGAAGTCTGACATTTTTAGACAATACTTTTAAAAACAAACGTAAAATAACTTGTCATTGCAAAATATATCTCTCATTCTCTTAATGTAGCTACAGAATATCATTCAGCCAAGTTTAAAAGATTATTTTTTGTAAATGGGGAATTTTTTCAAAAAAAAGATTGATTTGGGGAAAATTTGTGAGCTTAAATTACTTAAATATTTTTTATATTGGTAAATTGAAAATTTAGAAATTCCCTTTTAGAGTAAAAACTGAGTTGGGGACTATTGCGGAAAAAAACACTGCTTTGGGTAAAATTTCAGAAATTTGGGTTGGGTTGATTTTTGACGGCCAATTATCTACACGAGGGATATAGGCCCTAGGGGGAGTGCCTTCCGTGGATGTCTTTCTAAGGGAACCTAATCCGTATTAACGCATGGAAATCCTCGGTTCGAAGAAAACCACGAAAACTCCGAACGATTAGGTCGACGGGCGCGATTGGTTCGAACCCAGCACCTCTTGTCTACCAGCTTCGAGAGCAGAACCTCTCAGCCACTGGTGGGGCCATTCAGAAATTTGGGGGAAATTGACTTTTTATCTAGCAACACTGCAATAAAATGCTCTTAAATGTTACGTTGCAAATATTCTTTTCATATTTGCGTTTTGCGTTTTTTAATTTTTGATATTGCTCAGCACAAACATCTTTTTCAGGATATCATTAATAAAGTTATTTGTTTGAGTACCAATAAATATAAAGCAAAGTTTTTCCCTTCTCTTATTGCTAAAGTTCAAATCGTGGCGAAAGTACTTTAAAAACAAATGAAAAATGAAAATTACAAAGTCATTTTTATTGAGGAAAACAGAAAATAAACACTTTTCAAATGCTTTGAAAGATATATTTTAACAATAGCACGCTTTTAAAAATCACGTTGCAAATATTTTTTTCATATTTGTCTTTTTGAATTTTTGACATTGTTTATCGCAAGCATCTTTCAGCTTTTCATGTACATTTTAGTGTTAATCATTTTTAAATTTGAGACTCTTTACACCTGCATATCCGTTTTTTTATGTAGCTTGTTAATTACAGAAATTTGTTTTTATAATTTAAAAAAGAAATATGAAAAACATTTGAATGCTGTAAACATTTAATTATCTCTAATTACAAAAAAACAATACGAAAAGAGGAGTAAAATCCTCATAAAGTTCAATTGAGGCTGATACAATACATGCGATGCATTTTAAAACACACCGCAGTACACAAAATTTTTCATGTTCCATAACATTTATTCTAGAATTAGATACATAATTTAAACGCAGGCAGTTAAAAAATTATTTAAATGTTAATGCTTTTGCTTAGGGAAAAGACATTATCTAAAACTATGTAAAGTAGGTTAATTTCTTTTTTAATATTTACACTGCAGGCTTACTATTTAATGTTAATTCTGGAAAATTATAAGTATTATTTAGTTATAAAGTATTAAAGTATTATTTATAATTGAATTTCATTAACATTTTATTTCACACATAAAACATTTCTCTGTGTATGTCATATTTCAATGCTTCAAAATAAAACCATATATTTAAAAAAAATGGGAAATCGTAAATGCGGAACATATTTTCGATTTACAAAATTGAAGAAATTACACAATTGAAATGATTTTTTCTATTAATTATATAAAAAAGTTTTTATTAGAATTGCTCTACGGTTCCCATAATATTTCCTGGTTATCATTATTTGAAGTTATAGAGACACACAGCGACACAGAGCAGGCAAAACACACTCAGAATCTCTAACAATTTTTTTTATAATTTGTCACTTTTTCAAATTTTACATAAAAAAGGTTAAATTTTTGTTACTTTTATTTTTAAAGTTCCATTAAAATTTTGAGAATTCGTAAGTTACTGAGAACATTTTTGTTTATCGAAAACAAAATTGGGATGAAAATGAAACACATTTGCCTGATTTTAATTGAAATAGTCTTAAAAATAAAACATCCATCGCACAACTTTTAATTTATCTTTTCCCCTGTATTCTAAATTTTAAAAAAACGGCACACATTGGAAAAGCACTTTTCTGCATTTGCTTTTTTTAAAATAAATGATAATGATTTTAGTTATACCAAATAAAGGGTGGTTATAATTAAAGTTAACCTGTTGAGACATACGTAGAGTCCGCTCTGGTTAACAGATATCGATGAAACTTGGAATATAAGTTATATGGACCATGGGGAAATGAAATCTGCTATAAAAAATTAGTTCATATTTGAACCGATAGATGGCGATTTTCATGTACAAGAAAGGACTTTATGCAAATTTGCAGCGATTTAAAAAGCCAGTAGTCGCTATCGTAAAGTCATCCTGTACCATGCCGTTAGAGAGAAGGAACGAGAGTTACTGGTGAAGTTGGTTTATCAGAACGGCAGTAATTTGTCAATTGCCTGCGAGAATATCTGAGCTTGAAAGGTTTACGAAAAGGACCAATGTCGAGGTAGACTTTGAAAAAGATGATGTCTAAATTCGAAGATACTGGAGAACTGGGTGTACTGCAAGGAAGAGGACGGAAACGGATTCCAAGTGAAAATGCCGAAGGAGTCGCTCTTGCCGTGGTCGAAAGAGCGTCCGGTTCCCAATATTCTTCGAGAAGTGCTCGAGCTGTGTCACGTGATTTGTCTCTCCCTTGATCAACAGTACGGAATGTTCTTCGATCCATTATAAAGTGGTAACCATACAAGATTCACTTTGTGCAAGCGCTGAACGCTGCAGATCTGGACACACGAACTCAATTTTGCGAGGACGTTTTTGGCAATAATAGCCATTGACAATGCTAGGGTTTGGAACATTTTTTGGTCAAACGAGACGTATATTACCCTAGATGGAGCAGTCAATACTCAGAACTGTCGCGTATGGGGCACTTCAAGTCCTAATATTATGCATGAACATTCTTTGCACCCTGACTACGTTACTGTATGGTGTGCCTTTACGCCTGCTTTCATTCTTGGTCCCTTTTTTGAGGAGAACACTTCTCAGGGTTCTAAAAGGTGTTCCATTACGGTTACCCGTTACTGCGACCTCTTTCAGCAGCAGGACATTCCATCCTTACAAGAGCGAGAGTGTTTAGAGACTACCGTATTCATGCAAGATGGTGCACCACCTCACATGGCCCGAGCAGTGACGGCACTGCTTCGTGCCCACTTTGGAGATGATCGGGTAATTTCGAGAAGTTTTCCGACAACCTGGCCTCCTCGTTCTCCGGACTTTAATCACTGTTACTTCTGGTTGTGGGGATTCCTGAAACATTGTGTGTACGTGCCTGATTTGAAAGCAAGCGTAGCTCGGCCTGTTGTGGTAATTGATCGGGAAACCCTTCGCACTACTGTTGAACACACTATAATGCGCTTTGAACATGTGCTTGACGCAAATGGAATGCACATTTAACATATGCTGTAAATTAAAAAAAAAAAGTTTTTTTGTTTCCAGTTTGAGATTTTAGGTCTTTATGCACCTCCTTCACACCTGGTGGTGGACATTTGAACTAATTTTTATTGCAGATTTCATTTCTCCATGGTCCATATAACTTATATTCTAAGTTTCATCCATATTTATCACCCAGAGCGGATTCTACGTAGGTCTAAACAGGGTAGCTTTAATTATAACCAACCTGTACAATAGATAAGAATGTCTCGAAAATTTTAAATTCTAAAAATGTAATCAACATATTTTTTTTTTCCTTAGAAGTTGAAGGAAATATGGAAAGAAAAAAATATTATTATAGCAATTTACATATCAACGTCACACAGAAAAATTGAAATTTACAGTTGAATGCTGCGCAAGTCAACATTTCAGTTATCATTTTCGTATGTGAATATCAAATAGGAAAAAAAAATCTGAATACTGTCATTTAAATACTGAAACTATGACTCAGCAAAAAATAGGGATAAGAATATACCGGCAATTTAAAATTCTGCAAATATCTTAAAAATGGGACTTTTTTTTCCTTTTTAAGAAGTGCAACAAAATATGGTAAGAAAAATATGTTATGGCAATATATATATCATATAGAGAAATTATAGTCATTCGAAAATTATGGTTGGATGTTATGGATATGCACAGTACCATCATATTTATGCCATGTACATATCAAATGCGAAAAAAAAAATTCTGAATACTGTTGTAGTCCACACTGAAATTGTATTTCAGCAAAAGATAGAGATAAGAAAATACCGACAATTTAACATTTTGCGAATTTGTTAAATATGGGAACTTTTTTTCTTTTAAGATGTGCAATAAAATACGCAAAGAGAAATATATTATGGCGATATACAACATCATACATAGACATTGAAATTTATATTCCAGTTCTATAGAAGTCTGCATTAATGTCATCACTGTATGTGAATATCAAATATTAAAAAGGAATTTTCGGAACATGTTTGCTTTATATACTGAAATTGTGACTCAGGAGCAGATTTAGATAACAATATGTCTAAAATTTAAAATTCTGCCATAGTAAAAATGAGATTATTTTGTTTCTTTTTAGAAGCGCAAGAAAATATGCAAAGGAAAATAAATTATTCTGGAAATTTCCACATCAACATCATATAGAGACATTGAAATTTATATGTGAATACCATGGAAGTCTTCATTGATGAAATCATTACTTTATAAATATCAAATATATTTAAAAGAAATTTTCTGGATGCTATATAAGTTATTATTGCTGTTATCATTACTCTATGTGAATATAAAATAATAAAAAGGGATTTTCAGAATAGTATATCTTTATATAATGGAACTGAGACTGGAAAATCAAGTTTGATTGATTAATGATGAATAACTTTTAAATATAGCTTAAGGAGCCAGTTTGAATTTTATACAATGTCAAATGGTTTTATTAACAATGAAAACACATTTTTATAGTATCATTTTTCATTATTTTTTTACGAATTTTAACAATATTGCAGTTTTTTTTTTCAGTATGCTCGAGATAAATAAATAAATAATATTTGTAAAAATAAATTTTCTTTTATATTTCGATATTTTAAATGCATTTTTTACGCATCAAAGAATGAGCATATTTCAACGCTGTATATATTCTCCTTTGAAAACGTTTGAAATATTTTCTAATTGTTGAATGTATGAAACACATTTTGAAAGTAACATTTTCAACTGCTTATATTATTGTAACGATTTTCAAATAAATATTAAAGGTAATTTGTAAAATATAATTAATTGTAAAATCAAATTTCAAATAAAATATTAAAGTATTATTAAAACCATACAAGAATTTCCAAGATTTAAAATACTTGAATATATGGACATAATGCAGTGGTTTACTTACTTTATAAACTATAAAATTATAAGTATGGAGAAATAATATAGAAGTCTCATATGAATTGTAAACGTTATATTTTTTATATATTTTATAACGCATTTTATAATATATATCCTGGGGAATACAATTGGACTATTAAATACAATTTATTATATGTATATACTGTCGCAAAGATACGTGGAAGTTGCAGTCCGGCTGGGAATTTTCGTTACTTCCCGAATATAAATTGTTTAATCTGCTGCAAAAACAAAGGGATTACAGCCGATTTTATTTCTAGATCTTTTATAATAAAATCGTAAAAAGGAGCCATTAGACACCGAATAAAATTTTCTTTCTGAATATGAATGAAATTTTTGATATAGGAGTCGTCTGCATATTAAAAATTATAAATTTCATTTTTTAAATGGTAACAATCACTTTTGACGCTAGATTCACTATATCTTATCAAAAACAACTCGCTGTAAAAGATCCGCCAAGACACAGATCTAAAACGTCAGCCATAAAAATAAGTAGTATTACATAAAAGGAATTGATATTGAACTACATACTAAGAGTGCCGTGTAAAAATCTGTCACTACTCATATTGTTTCTCATGGACTGGTAGTGAGTTACAGTATGTGGAAATTGTTTGGCGACCAACAGGCTTTTACAATGTATCTGTATCTTGCAATGACATATGACTATAACATTTTTTTTGTAGTACTGCTCCCACGAAGTTCTAAAAAGTTGAAGTTTCACCGTTTGCATGACCATTCATAGTTAGCTTGTAGGATCGATTAGCAGCTTTCATGTACCATTATTTGAAAGACGAACAACCTTTTACGAGGAGGATTTTCTAAGTAAATATTAAAATATTTTTAGTGTGAAAAAATAATAAAAAAATTAATGAGCATATGCATATTTACAGCAATGTAACTGATAATAAACGTTAATTAAACTGATAGGTATTGCAGTAAAGACCGCGCTTAAACGGAGTCTGGCGTGACTTGGCAAAATAAGACCGTTATCCCTTTAAGACCGGGAGATTTTTTGGTAGAAATTGAAAGTTTGGGTGGTTTCCCTTATCGATAGGACCGTATTTGATTGAAAAAAAAATATTTAAAGAACTACCCGAAGTCAGGTAATGCTAAGGGAGGACCCGCACAATTGGACGGTTTCGGTGTTAATGCAGCCGTTTTTGGGCTAAATCTACACAATTGTGTGGTTTGGGATTACGTGTGCAAACATCTAAAGATAAAAGTCTAAGCAAAAAAGTTGTTGTTTATTGAGATAATTTTCATGAGCCACAATGAAAATGTTCGAAACAATTTTTGTTTTTGGACAGACCACTACAATTTCATTTTCAATTTCTGAGACGTGCTCAATGCTCGCACCCCTCTTAAAAACCGTTGACAAATGGTATGCCCTTCACTCCGTTTCGATTGTGCCTGATCCTTCAAATTTCTTTTTTTTTAGTTTTTTCAGTTGCGGTATTTTGTTGAAATACCGGTCGAAGTACATAAACCTAAGTCTGAACCAGAGTAAGGACTACAGCAGGTCCTAAGCCTAGATTCTTGTAGTCCAGGTCTGTACTTTCCCACTGGTATACTACAAAATTTAAAACTATCCCAGGTGATACTGTTACAACAGAGTGTAGTTTGTTTTTTATATACTGCTTTACTGAAGCACGTCCTAAAAAAAGGAATCGTCTGCTCATCTACAGAAATTTTTCCCTGATCTCTTGGTAAATTCAAGTCGACACAACGGAATCTGTCGAGCATTTGCTGAACTTTCCATAATTTATTATTTATTCCTAGTGGTTTATTTGCTGTGTCGACATAATGGAATGAATTTATCAAACTTAAAAATCTATCTCGTGATATGCATATAACTCATATAAAACTTATAAATCATATATGACATCTAGAACTCAGAGCAAAAACATACAGTTCGTTACATGTGCATATTATATATCTAATACTATCAATTTTAAATGCAAATCACGAATAGTGAAAACCCATGGATTTAATATTAATCCGATTTAAAAATGTAATTAATAAAAAAATGCTAAAAACATAAGTTTAAAAAAAATCTTAAAAATAAAAATTTGATACATTAAGAATTGTGCCCATTTTGAAAGATGTAAAGTTCGGACCCCCACAATTGTGCGGGTCATTTGTTTTTCAACATTTGTAAAGCCTAATTAAATTTATCAAAGACAAAATCAATTGAAATCATGAATAAAGTATATGAAAAGAAACATTAAATCTAAGCAGACACTAAAAATCATATTTAAAAGAAATTACGACAGTAAAAACTTTTTGTCTATTGCTGTCAGATGATATAGTCTTTTTAAAAGCAGAAAATCTAATCCTGTATTGTAGTTGGTGCCCCCTAGTTGTGTCTTATCAAAACTTCTGAAGCCAATTAACTCATATAAATGTGCAGATTTGGTTTTAAATCTCACAAAAACAGGAAATAGTCATTCTCTTTTACTTTAGTATCACCCGCACAATTGTGCAGGTCAGGGCTTAAGGGGTTGTACCTAGTCTTCTGCTTTAATAGTATAGTTATGTAATATATGTTATGTTGGTAACATGATATTTTAAGAAATAATTACGTAATGAACAAGTTAAATTTTAACAGTTTTCAATTAAATTTGAGTATTAAACGTATTAATGTGAGAGTATTAAACGTGTTTAGGTAACTAAAGTTTTTGCTAAGAAATATTGGAAAGTACAATTATAATAACGTATGATTACCACACTTACATGCAATCTCTTGCCTATCTTTCACTCTTTCTGGTTTATTACAAACCTTTCTCATACAACTACTTATAAAAGAGATAAAATGGGAATTTAAAATTTATTTTTACGATTTCCACAAATTTTGAAAACTGATATACTGCATATATTGTATGTATACGCTTGTAGATAGTCAAGCAGTCTTCACATTTTGCACGTCACCCCGAGTTCTTTGGCAACATTGTGAGTAGTGATATATTTTTAGTCGACACTCGGAGTATATGCACTTCTAAATCGCTTCTTTTATGTGATAGCATATCTTTTTATGTCTGACGCTTTTGATTTATGGCTTGGCTGAATCATTTACAGAAAGTTGCTTTTGATGAGAAATTACTTATCTTTGTAAGGTATTTCATTTGCATCATGCATATTCCATTTTAATTCAGAACAGAAAAGAAAAAAGAAAGATTACCAAGGTAAAAAAAAAAAAAAAAATTAACAGTGATGCTATAAACATTTCAATTGTGTTATATCTATTATTAAACATAATATTGAACTATTTTTGTCCTTTGTATCACCGCATTGCAGATATTCAACATGCCCGAAAACTCAATGTTATTTCCAGATTGAGGTTCAAAAAATAATTTTAGTGACTTTTACTATTCAGCAAGAATTTTATTAATACAACAAATTCATAGAATCTGCAACAGATTACAGAATCTGCGAAGTTTATTTCTTATACAAAAGTTTGATCTATCACATGCCTAGCACGTGATTTTTACTGAATTAAATTTTAAATATCGGAATTCTTAAGGGGAATTATTAATATTACTGAGAACGTCTAGAAGTAGATTGTATACAAAGTTATGTTCAAATTCTTCCTTTAAAGACAACGTTTTAGCAAGAGAATTTGCAATATGTACATAAAAATGTACATTTTGTTTGTTACACATATGCAACAAAGTATAATTCTTTCTAATATCAAAGTTTTAAAATATTTAAAGAGCAAAAAGTACAATTTCTCGTAGATATTAATTGAAAAATGTATATTTCTGTAAAACAAAATTATTTACAAAGGGAAACATCAGTCTGTTTTTATGTCTTTCCTGATATTGTTTAATTTCTATAAGTAAATTTCAATGGATTTAATTTAATTTTACTATAAACATGGTATAACTATATTGGTGATAGCTTAAAAAATAAAAAAAAAACTAATAAAAGATGGTATTTGAAGTTTAGAAACAATAAGAAGAAATTTTATACCTAACAGCAAGCTACGTAACGACAAATATATGAATAAAAAGGGAACTTGGAACACCTCCTGAAGGATGGATGATTCAGCAACATTATGGAAACACATTATAATTGGTCTTTTCGGATCATCCTTGGCCTGTGAGGAACCTGAATCAACAGCTTGAAGGTATGACAGATATACAAAAACGTACATCGATATTGACCAACCTTTTGTTATAGCTGACTATAACAGACACATGGGTAGATTTGGTAAACAGTATTACCAGAAGACAAAATATATTACTGAGAAGCATAATATAGCCTATTTGCATTTTCTACTACTTTATCGATTTAATTATGTCTAATACGTTCTTATTATATCAACATGCTCATGACGAAAAAAGAAACAACTAAAACAACGCTGAATTCTGCTGATTTTCGCCCTGAAGATGCTGAAATCCTGTGTAAAATGAATATCAAATCAAAATTTAGCAGAAAATAAAAATGGTGTAGAAAAAAAAATCAAGAAAAAAATAAAAGAGAGACTATTGTGCATATTCATCAAAACAAATGCGTCTAAACGAAATTGGGTAAAGAAATAGAGTGCGATGCAATACCCAAAATGTAAAGTGTTTACACGGATTGTTTGTGAGAAATGATGTCCGAGACTTTGTTACAATAAAATTTCAAAAGTTTCATCTAAATTAAAATCTTAAATATCTCATTTTTTATGCCATTGTGCAATGAACACATTTTGAAGATAAGTTTTTTATTTTATGTTCAATATTTTTTAGATAAATTTTTATGTGCTCAAAATGATGTAAGATAAAGCTAGGAGAGTTTGTGTACATTTCAAAAGAATAATAATAAAAAATCTAAATATTAATTTTTTGCTAAACTATGCATGAATAATTTTGACTTCATTTGTTTTTTATGCATATCCGTTGTTATTTTGTTGTTATGCCGTAATTTAATAGAACATCAGTAATAAAACTAAGAAAACAGGTTTGCGAAATCTCTCCTTACAGGGTTATTAAGATTGCGCACATGGGTAGGAGAGATTGTGCAGATGGGTAGACGAGATAATTAATAATAACTAAAATTAAATTGTTGACAATAATATTTGCACTTAAATGACATTGTTGTAAGGTTTTTGTGAGTAAATATTATTGTATTAGGAGTGAATATTTCAACCTAGTGGTTAAATAATAAACAAGTAATATAACAATTTTGTTTTTAAAGTCAATTCCTACTTAGGCCATCAAAGAAAAATTTAATATAATCAAGCTAATATGAGTTTTTGTTGCATTAAAATATCTCAATTTGTTGATTTTCTATAAGCAAGTAGGTTTACAATGGAACTCTATGGGAATTTGGCGAAATATTACAGATATCGCCAAGTTGGCGACAAACTTGGCGGTATTTGGCGACAGAACAGGGTCCCCCCTATGGTAACCCTTATTGAAAATACTTTCATTGAAATTCAATAACCAGTGGCGGCCATTTTGTTTCCCATGCAAAACTAAAATTAATTAATTAAAATTTAATTAATTAATTAATATTTGAAAAAACTTTATTAACATCAATTGTCATCCAGTACAAGTTTAAAAAAAATTATTTCAACCGGATAGGATGAATAATGAGTATTTTATTAACGATTGAATATTTGTACAAGATAAATATATAAATAAATATAGGGAGAGTGTGAGCTAATAGTAGGAATTGAAAAAGAAAGAGTTTTAACAGCAGTTAAAGAATTTTAATTTGAGAAAGAGATTAAAATATCAGAAAATGCAAGTCCTACTAAGATTACAAAATAACTTTAATCTACTTGATAACATATTTAAATTTAAAATTACTTCATTTTCGTTTCCACAGTTTCAATGTATTTTCTCTGCTAACCGAAGTTGCCGTCGTCAACAATCGATGAATTTATTTTTGTAACTTGAGCAGCTTTCGTGCAATCACCTGCAACAAGCAATACTTTGAATATAGTCACTGGTCGAAGTTGTCTCCTGGTCTATTTCCAGACATTCAATGACAATCATCCTCATTTACATTCGTTTTTTTATCCCACTTTTTCTGAAAGCATCTTATCTTCAGCTGTTTTTTTTTTCTTTTGTATCGGCATCCTTCTTAAGTCTTTTTTTTACGTGTATTTTGTGGATCACTAACATTATTTGCACTCTCTTTCCTTATTGATTTGGATGGCATGAAACTACTTCGAATGGATGAAGGCTTCTCCAAAACATTGTTGGTGTTATTAGAAAATTTATTTTAGTTAATAAAAGTATTTTTATTAGCAAATTAGTTGTTCTTAAATATATATATATACATAATTTAATTTATTTATTAACATATACATTATTAATTTATTAACAAAACAAATTTCATAAAATTAATTTAATAACAACTCTATTATTAATTTATTTAAAAAAAAATTCTGCAAAATTATTTTTTTTTTGCAAATTAAGTTGTTGCCAAATTTAGTTTCGATAATTCCGTGTTTTTCCAAAACTATTTCAAATTGATCCAGTCATATGTTTTACACGTAATTTCCAATTCATGCAAATTTTACGAATAAGCTGCGTATCCCTCCTAGCACTGTAACTTATGGGGAAATGCGCCATCTCTCCTAAGTAGCAGATGCGCAAACTCTACTATTTTGGTAGGAAAGATCCCACGGCCTTTTATTTAAACGTGGTCACTTCTAAAATGAATTGTTGGTGTTCGCATCCTTATTCTAAGTTAGTATCTTATAAGAAATAGTTTAATTTCAAAATAGTTTGCATTACTGACATTCTATAAAAAATCTGACGAAACAGTTATGAAAATTCAAGCACGTACTTTGGAAAAACAAAACAAAATAGTAATGCTTTATCCAAGACGCTAGGAATAATCAGTGTGCATATTCATGTAGACACTGCACTGATGCTGCTGTACAACTACCTGGAGTCTCTATGCGCGCACTCTATTGCTTCCCATCGAATAACTTTGACCGCGATCTCTCCTGGCTTTACCTTATACATCTGAGTATGTATTTTTCAAATAGGAGTTTTTGAGTTACAGAGGATTAAAATCTTTCAAAAACATTTTTATGGATTCTTACACAACTCAAAAAATTAATTTATTTTTAGAAATGATAAAATGTGACGAACAGCAATATTTTATGTCTATAAGATATAGAGTGATTCATTAATTTACTCATCAAGAATTTTACCCTGATAACTTTTTAATCGATGTCTTTTCATTTTTAAATTTTATATCAGTTAAAAAAAAGAGACTTAAAAAAATATTGATAGATGAACATTTGTTTTCTTATCTGGAGTATTTAAACAAATTTATAAATAAAATAAGCATTATTTTTTTGGAAATCTAAAGTCCCTGAGGCACGTGCGACTAATTATCTAATTATGGCCTCTTGTTATAATATTTTCATAAGCTCGTTCGATTTTCCAAATTTTCAATTTATGTACTTTTTTAAATTCCTAATTGTTTTTTATGTAGTCGACAGGGTATACTGAGTCGTATACATTTCAAACATTTTCATACAAATCTTGGATGATAATTCATCGGAGAAATTATCATTTAATAATGTTTCGGAATTTGTTATTAATCAAATCTTTTAAACAATTTCAACGACTTTGGAGATATTGAATAAAACGACTAATTTTTATCCTGCAGACTTGCACAATCGTTTTTCTGGCTGTAAGTGCTCTCTGATTCATTAAGGCATTTGCATTATCTTTCAGAGCATGTTATGTGATTTCTCTGTCCACATAGAATATTTCCATAATCGAGGTCCACTGGAAAGTTTCAATTACTAGTTTATCCTCCAATATGAGCAGGAGATTACTCGATTATTATTGTCCATGATAACACCCGGCCAAAAACCATTGCGATTTCAAGCGAATCAAAATTACATTTAATTGTTATCTAAATTTCGTGTCCAAAAATCTCTACAGTATTGGGTTTTTTCAAAAGGGTGCGTCTGAAATCTAGAAGCATCATTAATAAAGTGGATCATATAAATGTCTTTAACAGAGTGAAATTCTGGATTGATGAGCTTCCATACGTCAAAACTGAATCCATATCAATTTTCAAGTAAAGTAATGAAACTTTACAGAGATTGAAATACTATAAAGCCATTAAAATACATGTCACTCAGTCACTATCCATCTGTTGTAATATAATCAAGATCTTTTAAGTGACCTTGTAAACGAACCGTAAATGATTCAATGCCGCTTTACATAAGAGATCTTAATTGAGTCGAATGCAGTAGCATATGTGAATATCGTGCGATATAACAACTTTGACAAATGTTAGGTTATTTAGTATTGTTTTTCCTCTATGTTAAGTATAGGAATCCAGTACTTTAAAATGATGTAAATCAAAAACTAATCAATATTTTTATATGAAACTTTAAAGTATTAAATTGTTTATAAAAAAATAAAATAAAATAGAGCAAAAATTGGATATTATACAGCTTTGTAGCCCTATCGAAAGATCTTTTGAGTGACCCTGTAAACGAAACGTAAATGCTACAATTTTGTTTTAAAACAGGTAGCTTACTTGGATCAACTGTAGTAACATATCTTAATTCTATGTGTATACGATCTTTCTTTCTTTCTGACCGATGTCCAGGTTCCTACCTGCCGGGTATGTAACCCCAGCTGAATAGTTTTGATACCTGCTATCGGGTCGGGTGACCACCTAATCGCAGCACAGCGGCAACAAACCTGACGAGCGCCTAGATCGTCATCCGATCGGCAGAGCCTCCGCTTAGTTAGGAACTTTGTTATACATGTTAATTAACATGCATTGTTGTTTGGCTTTTGCACATTGCCATTCAAGTTGATATCGGAATTTCCTTCACCGGGCAGGGCAGATCCAGAGGTACAATTCATGGGTAAATTGGAGAACATTACACCCACGACTGATTTTACATGCACCAGGCGCCATTAGCGTACATGGCAGATATTACCCAACGGTAAGCCTCAATCCTGCGAACTTTCAGCTGAGATTTCCATGCTCTGCCTATTGGGTCACCGCTTCAAGATTTAATCAGAATTTGCCTGGAATTTTTTAAGCCTAATTGTTGGTGCAGACTTGTCATATGAAAAAGGAACTTTTGGAGGGGGAGACAAAGAACGGTGCGCTCCAAAAAAGACAAATTGCACAGTGAGTTAATTTTGAACCCAAATGCTAATCTAACTTAACGTTGTGGAAAGCTGAGACTCCGTCTTACTACCGTATCCCACCGTGTGAAAACTGGCTCCATAGGCTTCCGATTGGAGCGAGCCTGGTAGCACGTACAGTTAGCTACTTGTGGAATTAGATTTGCAACAGTTGTAATTATGGAAGTTTCTCACCCAGTGGCTGTTTGCTCTTCTGTAGAGATAACTCTTCTTATTTGTGGCTTGGACTCTTTCATGGGGTTTAGAGCCTGTTAGTAGGGGGATTATTATCATATTTGGTTGCTGTAATGCTTCACACTTTTCTCTGGACGATATTTTATTAAGATAATTATATTATTCAGCATATTTTTTTTTTTTTGGTGGGGGGGGGGGGCTACTAATTTCGTGAATGCGATCTTGGCGATCAGTCCATTGAATACGAATGGTTTTTTTCAATTTTTGTTTGTGCAACTACGCTGCAAGTTATTTGAGAAACTTGTGCACTTGTGCGGGGTGGCCATATTCCTTGTTCGTCGTACATTTATGATGTCTTTTATCGCATGATTTTGTAAGAGATTATTGCTAATTGGCTTATTTGCTTTGACTTGTTGTGATTTTCATTCTGTTACATTTTTCCTTATCACGTTACTTCCCCGAATTTCCTATCTTGTTAAATGACAATACTACGAGATAGTGCGAACGAGTTCTTGGCTATAGCTTCATCAGTAATAACTTCTGCCACTCAGTAGCGCGAATAATACGATTTTTTGTGCATATGAATAGGTATGTGTATGAGATCATATTTTGGAAAGAGTAAAGTAAGCTATTAAGTATTTTTTGCATGTATGCTACATATGGGAAACCAGTATTTTGAACTGAAGTAAATCATAAAAAATACAATTATTTGCCCTGAAACTTTAAAGGTTTGAACTACTTATAAAAAAAACAGCAAACCGCGAAAAAATCCGATAATTACATATCTCTGTAGTCCTACAAAAAGATATTTTGAGTGGCCCTGTAAACGAACCGTAAATTCTGGAAATTTGTTTTACAATAAGAAGCTTACTCGGGTCTTCTGTATTAACATATCTCAATATCATGTGTTTACGACAATCTTGATATGAGTTAGGCCATTTAATATATTTTTTTTGTTTATGTTAAATATAGCAATATTTTTAACTGGTAGAAATCAAATACTATTTAATATTTTTACACGAAACTTTAAAAAATTACACTATCATAAAAAACAATTCAAATGCAGTTAAACGAGTAAAAATCCAAAAATTACATATTTCAGTAGCCTGCCAACAGATTTCGGCTGATGAAGAATTTAAATTTTAAAAACAACTCTTTTAAATCGTATTTTCTAAAAACCTATTTCTTCATCGGAGTCCATTTTACTTTTGTTTCCATTATCACTTGGCATGTCGAATACCATAGAAACAAGAATTTTTTCTTCTTTATTTGATAAATGGAACGTGGTTTATAGATGTGTCAAAATACCGTTTTGGTCAATCGGTAAAAAATAAACTAGACGGAGTACTAAAAGGAAATTATAAAATCGTTTGGCATCAATTTGCCGAAATTCCTTTAATTTACGGTTCATTGCATTGTTGTTTCTTCTGCTTGGCAAGAATCTCTGCTGAGTTTCTATGATGCTCAAAAAATTACCTGATTAAAAAAAAAAAATCCTTTATAAGTGGTCTTGTACCTTTTAAACGCGTCGAAAATTAACAAAAACCTTCTAAGTTTGAATTAGTCTATCTTCAAAACATTCCTATGTATAAACATGAAATTTTAGATATTGATTAAACAGATTGTGCTTTGTAATATGCTACCATTGGATATTTATTAGCCTTTTACAAAATTTGTATTGTTGAAATCAAAATATCTTTTTTTTTTTTTTAATTTTTTTTTTTTTACTCCATAAGTCATTGCACTCATGATATCTTAAGAAAGTATGTCTGGATTGTCATGAAATTTGGTAAAGATAATAAACAAATATGTGTGTTTAAAATGAACTATTTTTAAGAATTACAATATTAATATTTTTAGTTGGGACTATTTTTATTCATTAAAGACATAACATTTTTTTTTTCTTTTTTTACAAAAATATATTTTTTATATAGTTAAGGAATGTTTTATTTATTGATTGATGAATGTTTTTATTTCACTATGGAATATCAGAATGAAAGTTCGATAAATGGTTAATATGTAGACAACCATTATTTCAAAACAAAATTCGTGATTCGAAAATTACAATAACAAGCGGTTAACCCCGAGTTACATAATGTAGGTAAAAACCAATTTTTTAATGGATAGCTATAATATATATATTACGTTTAATGCGTATTTTTAGATTGCCCGCTAACAGTACTACAAATCATATTTATATGAAAACTAGCTATAATGCTTTGAAATGAAATTTTGAAATTTATTAAAAGTGATAGTTTCGTATTGGCCTCGCGCCAGGAGTTAACAGTCTAAGAAATTGTTAAAGTTCACTATTTACGATCGGCCTTTTTATCGGCCTTTTATATTCATTTCAATTATTTAAGCGCGTAGTCCAATTCATCTGTGAAATTTGTATTTATTAACCATTTAGAAAAATGGTTATTGTTCTCTGTCAGGGTAGGAAATCAAAAGCATTTCTGAAGGTTTTTATTGGTTTAATCCCAATTTTATTCATGTTCTGATTGGTCTATACAGTAATATGTATCTCCATTTACATTCAACAACGATGGATACCTTCTGTTGCCACTATGACAAAAAAGTAATAAAAACTACAAAAAAAAAAAAAGGAATAACTCAGAAACAAATTGAGATACAGCTTTCAAACAAATTGCATTTAAAAGTACATTTTTTTTCTCTATCCGACGATATAAAAAGTAATATTGTCGAATGTTTAAAAGTTTAAGAATGAAATTTTATTTAAAATGGGTCGTCAGATTTCTTGGAAATCTGACGATGGAAAAGCCTTTTCCCGAACAGCCAATGAAATGCTTGGATAATCCGTAAGTTTCAGGTGGATAATACGTAGTAACAACACTATTAATGTTTAATTCATGGCGTACGTAATGTAGGATGAACTCGGTGCGATTTTTTATGTCTTAAATTTTAGTCTTTGAAAAAATCATTTTCCAAATGGTCGTTGTAATTTGTTAAATTGCTTTATTTTATTTTTTTATTTATTGATTGATGAATGTTTTTATTTCACTCTGGAATATCAGCTGGAAACAAATTTTGAGCTATTTAAATTAATTTTGGAGCAAACGATTTTATCTTTTGTAATAGTCTGCAATTGGTACAGATAGATATTTCAAAAAATCATGCTTGAAAATTATTTTAAAAACAATAAAATTTTAATAAATAGCAATACAGTCTTCAAACAAATAGCAACACAGCTTTCAAACAAACTGCATTTGAAAGTACATTTTGTTTTCTTTATTTGAAGATGCAGAAAATTAAAATGTTTGAATATTAAAGACGTGAAAAATCACATTGCTAACAAGTCGTAAACCAACTTAGTGAAACTATGTCCAAGCCGGGAATCGAACCCGAGCCCCTGGAATAGATCTTTAGTGCTCTACCACTAAGCCACAAGGACGATGCCCAGCTTGGTATCTCTCACTTATATAAGTCGGTAAGGCTGCAACCGCAGCACTAGATGGAAAAGTCTTCATGAGCACACAATCTAGTGGCGAAACATGAGACGCAAATGAACCCAGCATCGGTTAATTATAAAAATTAAAATATTTGATATTTAGAAGTTAAAGAAATTACAGTAAAAGCAAAATTTAATCGTCTAGTGTTGCCACCTGTCGAAATGACGTCAGAGTTACGTACGGACAAGTCTGTCCTTTATAATATAGATAAGCACAATTATTGTGGAACCGTATCACCTGCAACTCTCTGAAATAAATGGATTATGAAATAGCATTCGATTGTGCGTTTTTGCCTATACTGTACTTTGCTATAAACAAAGATTTGCAAGTTTTAAAGAATTTAATAGAAACATAAAAGAAGATCATTATGCCTGCGAGATATTAAAAACATTCTGAAAATATATAACAATATATAACATATTGTAATAATATCTGATATATAACAAAATTTAATCTTCTCAAAAATGTTAAATCTCGTAGATTTTTTCATTCATAGTATAATATTCAATATGTTCCTTAATAACATGCGCAAAATATACACAATTTACAATTAATTATGCTGGTATGTAACAATAATACTTAAAAAATTTTCTCTTATAAAGTTAAGCTATCATAAAGCACAAAAAATAACTGATAAATTTAACGACTTTTTTAAATTAACCTAAATTTATTTAAAATATGTATTTCTTACAATATACGCAAATCATTACAAAATTACATTGAATAATTTTTATATAATAGAACATATTAGGAACAACGTATAAAAAGATCTATTAGAAAGTATGGCCAGCATGAAAGATTTTTTTATACTTTAAACATGTCAAAAGTACTGTATCAGTATAGACTTTATACTTTTTCACTGCTGTAAATAAATGCCACATCCTTAAATCAACAGGGGCCAATAAGTTAAAAATATATTGCAGAAAATATACACTAATAGAAATATTTTCGAAAATAAAACTTTTTTTTTTTTTTTTTTTTTCAAAAAAATATACAGAAAATACAGTCCCGAAATCAGAACAAAAGATTCCAAAAGGAAAAATCAAAGAAAAAGCTACAGAGCGTAAAAACAAAACATTTGTTTTCGAGAAAGTGCCTCGAAAAAAAAAAACTTCAAATGAACATGTTAAAAAGTAAAAGAAAAATATATAAAGTACTAAATTTATAAAGAGCCTTGTTAGTTTTTATAGAACAAAACAACTCCCAATAAAAAATAAATGAAATATTTGCTTTTAGCCTATTTCTACGCAATTTATTTTGAAAATAATGCTTTCTAGTAGTTTTTGTTACAATGACCCTAAAATATTATGACCGATTGCCAGCCCTTTAAAGAAAAAAAAATAATACAGTGAGGAAGAGCAAAATATCCTTTGCCTATGTACATATAAAATATTTCAAGGCAAACCTGATTATTTCTACATTAAATAAAGCGTTTTTTTTAGATTGTTTCATTTAAATATCAGACAAATTTATTTAATTACTACAATACATTTATTTTAATTTATTTTATTTTCTAACTTCTGTTTCCAAAGTCGTTAGTAACTGACACTCACAATATCACTTAATGCATTAATTTTTAATTAAGTAGGATACGTTTATTTGTGTAATTCAATTTCTATAAAACCTATGATGCAGTTACGGAATCCGTCGAAAATTCCATTATTCTGATATTCACGTAAACAAATTGTAGAAGTGCTTCGATTTTGGAAAACAAAACTGCCATCTACCGAGCGAGTGTTTGAAAGATATTAAAGAGTATTTTGGTAAGCTAGTGTTTATTTACATATTTTGGTGATACAATATTACACCAGTTTGACAAGACATGATATACATATCATGAAATATTTTTAAAAAGTATTTTTTATTAGAGATTCTTTATAACAAGATTTATTTATAAAGATATGTCCTACTACAATATTATTTGATAAATTGCAGCAAATTATCATTGATAGAGCATATAACAAATGTAAAAATCAATGAAATACTCCACTTTTTCTGGTGAGAAATAAATAGAAGCTAATAGATAAGTTTTAACTACGGTGCAGTTTATTACCCGTTAACGTTTTCGCATAAAGCGTGCCACTATTTGTTACATCACAAATTTAAATATTCTACTAAAACATTGTTTTTCGTCTATAGTTAAATTCTTTTAATTTTTAAATTCACCTATCACAAAAAAAGCTTCGTTTATAGGATTTGTATAGTACTATATTGTATATTCTTAAATTTTATAGCAGAAAATTGTCTAAATAATAGAAAATAAAATTCAGGTACATGGTAGGAACAAATGCGCTATCAGCTGATAGGCACAGTGAAAAATTGTCAAGAAAATGTAAAGACTCTCTAAATTTGACTGACAAAAAATCAATTATATCATATATTTGGAAAATGTAACGCGGAGATAATGCAATTCCTACAATTTTACAAATTTCAACAGAGTCACACTGATCATATTTCTGGGATAACATCATCTATAAAATGGTTACAGCTGAAATTTCATTTGTATCATACAACTTTAAAATGTAAATTGAACCTTCTATAATTTATGCAGGCTTTTTAATTTTGCAGTTGTATATTAATAACTTTATGTAACATTATGTAACATTAATAAAGTTTAAATTAAATGTTCACGCCGAAAGTTCTAATTATGCACTTAACCTTTTGTGCACTGACGACACTTTTACGTACCATTGAAGAAAATTTAACATAAAATTTATTTATTCTGTCTATTAATAAAAGTTTATTTTTCTTTCGATGTAAAATGTTCTGTTCGATCAATTTTAGAAAGCGTAGTGAAAGGGTAATCGAAAAAAATATTTTTTAAAAGTAGTAATTTTCTAAATCAACTTACATGAATATAGCGTTTTTTTTTTTTTTTTTTTTTTTTACGTTAAATGAAAGATTTTCAATTCCAAAAGCCTTTCCATTTACAAAGAGGATCATGATACATCTACATACATTGCTTTTAAAACAATCATGATATTGCTATAAGCGTATTTTTGGTAAATAATTTGATTATTTTTGTAAACATTTTACAAATAAATTATAACTACCGAGTTATTTAATCAGTTTTAATGAAAAAAATCTAAATTTCAAATTATTAATACTTAAAAATTCCGGTATAACTTCAGATATTAAAGAAGAGAATTACTGACGTAAACAATTTCTTGATAAATAATTGCATAGATAACGCGTTAAAACAGGAAAAGAATATTTGAAAAAATACTTACTTTTACCTTTATCCACTTCCACGCCGCAAAATGTTAAAAACTTAATAATAAAGTACCTTAAAAAATTTTAAACATTTTCTAAAGTAAATAGAAGCAAAATTTCAACTTGTGATAATTTAAAATTTTATAAAGTAAAATGTGTAGTTAATTTCCTTTCAGGGAAAGTTTGCTTTTTGATAAAGTTAAGAAGATTAAGATTGGACTATTCAAAACATAATTTACTCTTTCAGTATAGTTATCAGTCAATATATGTCAGCTGTAAAAGAATTGCTGTTGTCACAATTAAATATTCTAGTTATTATCGCAACACTATAATAAAAATTTGAAAAAATTATAATAATAAATTTTAAATAATATCGCATAATATGATAATACATTTTGATGTAATAAAATTAATTTGTTTATGCAGTACAAGAGCTCGTTTAACATACAAGGGATTTTGAGTTTTTTCAAATGTAAAATTTATAATGACTATATTTTAATGAGGAATCCTCTGAGACTTTACCTAAAATTTTCTGCCGATAAATTAAATGAATCCCTTTAGAATAATTTGTTAAGGCTTAAAACTATTTTTAATGATCATTACGGTTTATACTTATGAGATTTTCAAATTACTTTTAGGCTTCTCTCCATCAGTAATTAGTTCCCCGGGGGTTATTTACTTTACGTTATAAATTAGCTTAAATAGTGAATATGCAAATGAATATTTTGTTTTATTTATACATGTAATTGAATTAAATA
Organism: Maratus speciosus; assembly: GCA_963932465.1. Lineage (NCBI taxonomy): Eukaryota > Metazoa > Arthropoda > Arachnida > Araneae > Salticidae > Maratus > Maratus speciosus. The sequence goes on along the minus strand of OZ010788.1, from coordinate 370,769,481 downwards.
TAATTTTAATTTTATTAACATTGCGAAAAAAATAAATTTAAAAATTTTATTAATTAAATTTTATTAATTTTATTAATTTTCAAGGAATGAAAATATTTATAAACTATGGAATTCAATCCGTCTGAAAGGGAAAATTAAATATTTCTCAAAAATGTTTGATTAGTATTGATATAATTCACAATTTTCAAAATTTTAGAGAAAATTTTTAAAATCGAAAAAAAGAAATAAATAAATAAATAACAATAAATTGACACTAAATGATTACAGGGCAAGTTTCTTTATAAGCTAATTACATAGACGAGGTTTGTATAATTAAAAAAAAAAGTATATCTTTTAAGTTAATAAAAAATCACAACACTCCAGGCATTTTAATCACCAATTTGAATTAGAAAAAAAAATAAAAAAAAAAAACCTTCCGACTTTTTCTTTATTTATATAAAAAGTGAGGGTGTTAAAGTTCGTCTGTATAACGAAACTATACAAATCTCTGAAATTTTCAATGCAAACAGCTAATTTTGGCATGATATTTGGATTTTTCGGTGAATTGTACATCAGTCTGCCAAAAAGGAAACAATTCCCGTTAATTAGTTTAAGCATTATGAAAGTTTACAATTTAAAACGCGTAATGCTCAATTCCTTTTCAATTGTTCCAAAACGTATAGCAATGCAGATATTTTTTTATGTATAACTCAAACACTACTTTGCTCAATGAACATCGATTGAGCTTAAATTTTAGATTCGCATATTTGAAGCTTCTATATATCAATTTCTGTTCAAAAAAATTAATATGTTGTGATTCATAATCCATGGAAAATTTTATTTCAAAAATTTTTATTTATAAAATAAATTCTGAAAAATAAATGCACTAACAAATAACTTATATATTTTTTTAACTGAAATCTATTTTTGAACCCTTCAAATATGCAAAAATTACAGCTTCATCTGTCAAGCAATTTTTGAGACAAGAACTTAATAGATAACTCATATGCAGGGGAGACCGGGGCTAGTAGTTTTTAGTTATTGATTTTTATAAATTTTTGTTTAAGTTTTTTTATGAAACTCTAACTGTACTTTTAAAGAACAGCCATTGGGCTATAAATACCCGGAGTTTCGAGTTTGTAGCTTTTGTAGTTTATGTTTAGCGGAAGCCTAAAGTAAAAGGAAAATTGTGCGCCAACCTACCCCGTCACGAGGCAAGTTGCCTATGCCTATGGGGTAAGTTGGCGCTCGCTTTATCAAAATTTAAATGAAACTCAAATAAGGCACGCAGTTAAGAGAAATCAATTTCATTATTAACAGTAAGTTTAAAGAAAGGCATTATCGCCGTACAATGTAAATTTTAAATTATACAGACATAAAAATAATGAATAAAACATTAAAATTGAGTAACTTCTATCCTACTCGATATCATCATCAGAGTTACAGTTGTCACAAATAAAAAATCGCGTGTCTCCGTTTCAGCAATCCTCGTCTTCCCAAAATCTTGCATTGCAACTACATTTCTCGGTGTTTCCTGTTTTTCAAGTTACCAGCACATACTAAACACCGAGCCAACTTGCCCCGCGTTCAATGCGCCTACTAGCTCCATAATAAATTTCTTCACAAAAGGACACGTATCCATCTAAGCATAAATAATACAAGTAAATCACTTATGGGGTAGGTACTGTTAATCGTGCAATAAGAAAAACTGCATAAGTTAAATCGCAGTTATTAAGATAAGTATTAGAAATTAGAAAAATAATGAAGCAACAAAAAATTACTTATGAGTGCAAAAAACAGAACTATCGTAATAAATGTCCACTGAACGTAGGTAACGCTGCAAAATGAGGATTGTAAAAATCAAGAAAAAAGGTACTCTGTGATTGGTTGCGCACTCTATCCACGAACAGGCGATTTATGAGGACTGCGCCTACTTACCCTTGTAGCCAACTAGCCCAGGTCTCCTCTATTCCGTTTTCCAACATTTATAAATGAATATAACATAAGGGAATATAAAATGTAAAACTTTATAATACATAAACTATCCATGACTCTCCGTTTGGCATCCTAAGGTGATATTTACAACAAGTCAAATCAATGAAAAATTAAGTGTTTGTTTCAAACATTTTAGAGATTTGCACATTTACACTAAGCAGACGACCCCATAAAGATATATTTTTTACAAAAATTAAAACAATACATAATTTACAATCGAATGACTCTTTCAGTTTTTAATTTTATTTATTAATTTATTTTGGCCGGCTAGATATTTTTATTTTTAACATTTTTTTGTACATATTTTCTTTAACACAATGTAACAAATACAATAAAATTTAGTGCAACGTGATTTTCCTCCCACTGAATTTGTCTATTAATTTTCAATCCAATATTTTATCCTTCTAAATTTAAACACAATTTTTCTTTATCTTTAAAAATATGATCGCAGATGATTTCTACAGACAATGATGCTTCGGAAAAAAGTCTTATCTTTCAAGTACTTTTGAGATAAATTTCTCTTGGTTGACAATGGATGCAATGCGTGATAGATGTCTGAAGGTGAAAATGAATGAGAGGGGAAAACGGGTTGTGCGACCAGATTATTTTACTTTTTTATTGCATATTTTTATGGACAGATCAATTTTTCTGCTTCATGCAATGTCATATTTTTACTTTCACGGACGCGATGAGGAAATACATACAGCATGCTTTAATTTATTTCATGAATTTCATTTAAGATTTGAGTTCAAATTCTATAGGGAAGTTGCAATCAGCTGATAGCCATTGTATTTCAAGTGGAGGTCAGGGCAGTTCCACCAATCAGAACTGCCTATTCGTAGTGTGTGACCTCCAACATGACGTCAATTGCAACTGCCCTATATACTTGAGTTACTATTGTTTAATGTCTAATTCATACATAAAAGCTTTTGCACACATTTCAATGTCCTAAAAATATTTACATCCCTGAAAAATGGAATAAAGAACAAAATAGTTTATATGCGTTAATAATAATAACAATGATTTTATATATGTATTGATATATATATAGCCATTGTGTAATATTACAATTCATCATCTTTTATTAATAAAAATTAATGAATTGAGTATCAATACATGACACAGACATTATACGTATTAAATCTGGATCAACTATTATTAATTTAACTAATAATTAATGATTTTTTTAAAACCTTGATCACAATCATTAATATATGAAGTATTAAAAATTAAAACATTCAAAATTGGCAAATGGAAAAAATCAACAGGAAGGCGAATGCATAAAAATATTTTTTAAAGTTTATTTATTTGTAAGGAACAAATAAATAAAGATATATATGTCGAAAATCATAAATATTTGAAATATTTTGTAAAGCTATTTGTAACTAAAACAGTTTAATCAAAGAAATAATGAATCATTGTCAGCATCAACAAAACATTTGCATGAAATGTATGATCTCAAAATTGAAAATTCATTAATTCAAAAAGAAAAACTATAAAATGAACTTAAAATGAGAGAACAATTATCAATAAAATTGGATCTAATGTTTCGTAACTCGTTTTCAAGGGCAATAATATGAAATCATTAGTGAAAAACCGTTAATTTCTGAGATAGAAATAACAAGGTAATGCTTAAATGCATATTAATAATAACAATAATAATAACTCTACTAAATATTTTTAAAGAGATTTGTGTCAATAAAATCATTTCTTAAAAACTTACTAAATTTAAATTTGTATATGGTCCCCCGGTTCCATAAATTATATTTAGTAGAATTTCCTTATTACACTGACAAGATGACAAAATGTCCCGTTCATATAACACTAAAATAGGTCGAGTTATTAAAATTTAAAAATGCATAACTTATACCACTTTTCTGCTACTGAACCCAATTGAGTTCGGCCATGCTTTGAGGGGTCCTATACCAAGTGCTTAAAATATTCGAAGAACTTCTTTCGGGTGTATCTGCGCTTTGAAAAAAATCCTACAAGTATCACGATTCAGTTAACTTTTATTAAGTTTCAGGTTGGCTAAAATAATTGTATTTTAACATATGTTTTATTTTGTAAGGATTTGCGACTGTTTCTTTTCATGATTTCTTTTAACAAAAATGGCGTTATTTTTATAAGTTTTTATTTAACTTCAACGATCGTATGCATGTTTTTCCAGTTCTAAATTTGTACTTGAACTTTAACTCACTTTTAAATATCCGAACAAAATTAAATTTTACATACTGATGAAAACTTGATGATAATCTAATATTTTTATGATTTTTGGTGGTTACCATTTATACATATTTTACAGAATAACACAAAAAAGACTGCGATGGTTGTGTTGTTTTTAACTTTTATGTAATTTTTAGCACTGAATCCGAAAATTACCTTAATATTTAGCCATCATGTACGGATTTTTCGTAAATCATAAATTTTCAAAGTTAAAATATAACAAAAATCGGATACTATAAAACAGAGGAGATCTTTGTGTATTTTAACTTTTGATAATTGATTTGTATATAATTTTTAGCACGGAATCTGAAAATGACCTTCATTTTTAATCATCGCGTTAGAATTTTTTTTGAAAATAGTAAATATCAAAGGTAAAGTATAGCGAAAATATGGTACTATGAAACAGATTTAATTTTTTTACTTAATTTAATTTTATTTAATTCAATAATTTATTCATTTTTTTGTCTTATACTGGCATTTTTACAGATAAACAGCTAAGGGTGTGAGGTGGGGTAGGAAGTTCAATTTTAATTTTGAATTTATTAACTTTGAAATTTACAATTTGAGGAAAATCGTGACTTGATGGTTAGAAATGAAAGTCATTATCGGATTCAGAGGTAAAAAAATACATAGAAATCAACTTTGAAAAGTCAAAAACACAATAATCACATCCATTTTATAGTATTAAATTTTCGCATTTTTTTCTTTTTTTAACTATACAATTTACGATTTGCAAAAACTCTTTACGCGATGGTAAAAAATGACAGTCAATTTCCAATTCAGCGTTACAGAATATATAAAAATCAATTATCAAAAGCTAAAAAACATGACATAACCCAACTTTTGCACGTAGTGTAATCTAATAACATTTTAAAATATGTATCATTTTGTAAAGAATTGAGGCTGCTAATTTTCATCATTTTATTTAACGAAAAATCCGTTTTGTTCTTTTTATATGCTTATTACAAATTGTATATTTTGCATTAATATGTCAGAATGATTACAGATTACAGATTTCAAATTTATATTACAATGTTAATTTTACTCTCAACCATTTTTTTTTTCTAAATTACATCTGATGAAATTATATTTCTACTAAATTTGCGAATGACTCCTAATATGCAGAAAAAAATATGCCCCAAATTTAAACAGGTTACAAATTACTCGAATAATTTTAATCGTAGAATAACTGGACCCTTTTTTTGGTCTTACTTCTCAGTGTAGCAGGAAACTTTTACTAAATATGACTTATAGGATACGGGAACACCGTATAAAATTTTAATTTCTTATTATTTTTTTTTTTTAAGAAATGTTTTTATTGACCCAAATCGCTATTAATATACTTCTTTACCTCATTTAAATTTTTTTGTTATTGAAATTATGTGTCTATGACTAACGGTTTAGGAATCAGCCACTGGACACCGTTGAGAGTGCACACCATGTATATATACATACTAGCAGAATTATCCGGCTTCGACCGTGTCAATTATAAGGAGCCTTACGAAATAATACCGTTATCACGATAACTGAAATTTGTGCATTCCAATAACCCAAAACGTTAAAAAAACAATCAGAAAACATGACGTTATTATCGCGCAACCACAGTAAAATCCTTGAGCTTTAATAACAGAATGCGCGTTTCCTTTTTGCGGATGTAAGAGAAAAATATGTGATTTTCCTGACAATACGAAAAAAAAAATCCACCAAATCGCGCAGCATTTTGTGAAATTCTCGTTTGTATGGCACATATCTACATTATAAAATAAACACACTATGTCAGTGCCCATGCATTGCGCCTTTACTGCAATTTTTCTGACTTCTAGACATCACATAATTTCATTTTTTAGAATGCCGAATAGAAAAAAGTTCTTTCAAATGAAATTTGTTTGAACATTGTATCTCAATTTTCTGATTTTAATGGAGTTTAAAGTAATTTTTAAGCATGGATATTTTTAAAGGTGCATGCAACCCGATTACTAAAGATGAACCCGTTTATTCTTAATGCAATAGTATAAAGAAAAGATATGTCTATGAATAACGCTGGTATCATATTTTCGGTGGTAATAACCTAACACAACAATAAATTTTCCTTTTACTGCAATTTAACCTCTAAACAACGCACATTCGATTGGTTCCAACGTTTTATAAAAAACAAAATTACTTTCAGTAATATTTGTTTCTAATGCTTAACACTATTTACAGATTTTTCATAGATTTTAAAGTAATTTTCAAGCATGAATATTTTTTAAATATGCTTGCAACCCAATTACAAAATATTAACTCAATTGTTCAAAAACATTGTAAATAGTTCAGAATTAGTTTGTTTTCGAGTAATATTCAATAACTAAATCGGCAAACGAAATTAAAACGCCAAAAATAAAATAAAATAAAACACGAATTTAATAGGTATCAAATTAAACTACTCAAAATAATCTAATAAGTATATAAAATGCAAATGGGAATTTTATTCCGGGTGCATATAACTTGAATTCTTCAGAACGGATTTCCATACGACTTTCACTATTTGTTTTTCTGGGAAGAATTTAGTCCTTAACATATTGTTTTCCGTTGCTTAGTCATAGAATTATACGGGAAAGTTATATAATCATGTGAACCCAATCATGAAAGATTAGTCTTATTACCTGAATGAAAAATGCAGAACTATTTTTATCTCTATGTACTAACGGGTTAGTCTTCAGTAATCGGGCAATGTGCGCTAGTTGGCGTATTCGTATTTTAATGAGTGTGCCTCACACCTATTACGACATGCACATTTGTTTATAACAATAAAGAAAGACAGGTTTTAAGCGAATATCTGGCATGCAACTCTATTACAAAATACTAACCTGTAATAATGCTTAAGATAGTTCTCTAGTTCCCTGCTCAACAACGCGAAACTTTTTGACACATTTTCTGACTTCTTAAACGTAAAGGCTTAAAATTTGTAGGCTTGACTATTAAAGCGATTTGGATTTGAAATGGGTTTTCCATTTTTTCATAAATAAATTAGTTATCGAGTTATGAGCAATTGTGGTCACGTGATGACCGGTTTTGCCCCTTTATCACGGTGTTGCGTCCGAAATTCATTTTAAAACACCAAGTGAAATATTTTATACCTTTACCAAAAAAGGGAAACTATCTTTCGTTTGCACAGTTTTTAAAAAAGAACTGCAAATGTCATGTGTTTTCGAACAAAAATGAATTAAAAAATGAGTCAGAAAGTTAGTCCATTGGATTTGAGAACAGCCTTAACTTGACGTTTATGAAAAAACTCACATTTTTAGCTCTAATTTTGGAACTCTCGAATTCAGAAAAAGGATGTTCTTTTGACCCAATTGTGGTATTTTTTTTTTTACTTTTAAAATTAAAATGCATGTTTTCTTTGGTACGCGTAACAGAAGTATATGATTTCTCACAATACGGGGAAAAATACAATAAATGCATCCGAATGAGGCTGCAGTTATTGAAATTTTATTTGGACAATTTGAGATTTTATTTGCTTAAAACTAAAATATTCACTTTACGTGTAATTATAAACTTTAATAAAAGTATTAGATCAAGAGGGTTTCCCCTCTAAATAAAACATCATTCTTAAATGTAAACTTATCGTTTTCATTAATAGAAATTAAATCTATTATGATTAGCTGAAATGATGTCATTTTCCATAAATTTTTAATCGTGACATCAGTCAAGAATTTTTTTGTAAATTGAAATAACCGACCTTTTTTTACTATAAATCACAGAAAATGTTACCACTGAGTCTAAACCAATACAACACTTAGCTATAACGTATAGCTATAAGATATGACTGTAGTATACAATCGAAGTAGTAAACAAAATATAAGAGGCATTTATTTACAATGAGTTTGATTACACGTTGAAAAGATTTGATAGAATGTGACGTCATATCTAGCCTTTTTTTTCTTTTTCCTAAATTATTTTCATGAAATTTGACTGCCTGTATTAAAGTCAATGTTTTAATTTAAAAAAAAATCATTCTAATTGAGGTGCTACGTTATTTTACCGCTCTTATAGTTAAAGTTTTTATTTTATATACAAAAAAATGTGAATTTTCTGTTTAGAATGACGTCAATTTCAAACACGCAAAAATATAGCAAGAAAATCTGAATTTTTATTGGCAAATAGAAACAAAATACACGCGTTATCCTTATTTTTTTCACATTATTGTGTCAATTTTTAGGGTTTGGCAACAGGAAAGAAACGTTTGAATTAAAAAAGATTTAAAAAGAGATATTTCTATAATGTTAAATTATGGAAGTGTTAGAAAAAGGGATAAATAGTGGTCTGATAAGTTTTTAAAGTAGACGGTGATCTTTTCCACGTTCTAAAACGTATGTACATCGAGTTTCGTGCAAATCGGTCAAAAATTAAAGATTTGTATCAAAGACATACAGACAGAGAACGACTTTTATATATATAGATAATAACTTTATATGTATACATTTTGTTAATAAAAAAACTATAATATTTATATTCTTACAGCATATGAAGTAGAATTGTCCTTAAATATTAATTCCAGCAATTCACCTAAGTATTTTACGTAAACTATTATTTTTGTTTTTGATTTCTGTTAAATTTCGTTATTCAAATCTTTTATTTAGCTTGTTTTTTATATGTAAACATGAAATTTTTAATCTATTTTTCAATTACTTCCTGGTTTCCAAAAATTATAAAATTTATGTACACACGTGTATTTCGATGTCAATAAAACATTTTAATATTGTTTAAAATCTCTTTTATAAATGAATACATTAATTTTTAGGCATTTTGCAGTTAGTTCGTAAATATGCTTTTATTTTCATTTCCTTTTGCCGCATTAAAAAAAAAGCAAATAAAAAATATGTATTATATTGATAAATTGACTAGCTTGCACTTCCAACCATATAACTTATACCATATACCACAGCAATCCTACCACGCGGAAAATAATTAGGGAAATTTTCCATAATCGCGTTCGATGCCTCCGTCAAATTAACACATTGTAACGTAATGTTTTTAAAAAAAAAGTTAGTGTTAAAAAAAAAAAAAAAAAAAAAAAAAAAACATGAATTACAATTACGAAAATTAGGTGTGATTTTCAAGATAAAACTTGAATGCTTATAAAACCTTTTTTTAATATATTATCATTTTTATATTTATTTTTAACATTAAAATTGAAATAAAATATTACTTTCTTATTTATTTATATAATAATACAGAATTTATGTTTTCAATAACGCTTCAGAAACGGTCTATTTTTGAATTACTTCTAAGTTAAATTTATCTTGGTTGACAAGGATTCAGTGCTCTATAGGACACCATAGATAAGATTTTTTTTTTAATTCTATTTCAATGAGAGGTGGAAACGAGCTCTTTGAAAAGAATTATTTTTATTGCACATTTTCACAGGACGACAATGATTTTTTCTGCTTCGTTCTGTTTCGTTATTTTTGGTAATTTTCTGTACAATAAAGCGCCATATTCTATATGCATAATTTATTTTGCTCAATTTTATTCTATAAACCTTCTTTTCTTCTTCTTCTTTTTTTTTTTTTTTTTTTTTTTTACTTGCATATGTGAGTTTAAATATCTTATCATATGATGACATTCAATTAGGAAAAAAATGTTGAAAGGTTAAAGAAAATAGCGGATAGGGGACAGAAAAGTATATTTTGCTGTTGTAAATATATTTTTATGAAATAAGATAGTATATCTGAAATATCTCAAGAAAAATATTCTTTAGCAATTATAATGTAGTAATATCCATTTCAGCATATTTTTTTTTTCTATTAATAAAACCAGGGGACGAGGGACCATAAAAAAACTTAAAAATCATTTTTTTCTTTTTGTAAATTTCACTTTAAATATTATTCAAGGGTACGTTATATGCATTATGGCATGCATTTATCACAAAAAAAATAAAAAAAAAAATTTTGAAAAAAAAAATGGATTTTTATGTGTCGTCTTATAAATCTTCGAAATTCTCCCTGCACGTTCCATATCAATGAAAATCCCCAATATTTTTTTATAAAAGTTTGGTTTATATGTATAAATAAAACTATGCACCGAACTTTATATAAAGGTAAGAAATATTAAGGTATAAAGGTAAAGGTAAATATAAAGGTAAGAAAAAAATTGAAAAGGTTTGATTTTTTTTAATTGCTTTTATATTCAAATATATAATATTCGATGCACAGTTTTATTTATATATATAAACCAAACTTTATAAAAAATATTGGGATTTTCATTGATATGGAACTCGTAGGGGGCATTTCGAAAATTTCTAAGAATTTCGAAAATTCCGTTTATTTCGCAAAAATACTTTTTTGGTGATAAATGCACGCCATAATGCATATATCACAAAAAGGAAGTTCCTCAAAAATTGCTCAAGTTCCCTTGAGCAATATTTAAAGTGAAATTTACAAAAAAAAAAAAATAAAATAAAAAAAAATAAAATACATAAATAAATAAATAAAACAATTTTTACGGTCCCTTGTCCCCTTATGTAGTTTCATTTGACAAATGTGTTCTACAAATTTCAATGAGCTCTGTAAATAGAATTATTTCTTTTTCTTTTTACATTTCCAAGAAAAAAATTCGTTTAGCTTTATGCTCTATTATTATTTTCTGTAATTCTCAGCATAATACACGCTATTTTTCTTTTAGTATTCGTAAACACTAAAACATGAATGTTTATCGTCTCTCAATTAATTTTAGTTGTAGATTATTTTGTATAATATATTTTTTTTTAAGTGACTAAATTCAAAGTCTTAATTGTGCATTTGTTGAAAAAATCTGTCGGCCGTTAGTCTTGACCGTAATCCAGTGACTATGGGTTTCATAATTTATTCAAAATCGGTCGGATAGTTTGCGAGAAAACGGTTTTTAAGGCTCGCATATTTCACACAGGATTGCACCCAGTCTTGTCTTCCCTTAAGTTTTTGAAGTTTCTTAGCAAAGACTTGTATTTTATAATTTTATATTCCAACATATATCGATAAACATCTAACACATGTTCTCTTATAGCATTATGGAAGATTAATAAAACGTAGTGTCCTGGGAAATACTTAATTCAAAAGAGGACTCTCAAATTTCTATTTATGAAATAAGTTAACATCTGCCTTTTTTCGAAATTGATAATTAAGAAAATTTAAAAGTTTATTTAGGAACTTATACAATTATAAATATGTGCATATGTTTCCATGAAATGGACTATTTTAATATAAATTAATGACTTCATTTTGCACGAATAAGATACTTCCTGAGGAGATTGATGCATATGCAATTGCAGTTTCAAGCCGATCTCTTTGGAAAATTAAGTAAAAGTTCGTTTTTCCAGAAAGCTACTTAACTATATTTTTTCAAGATATTTCAGTTTAAGTCTTTTACATACTATTTTATTGCATTATAGCAGCATGTAAAACTTATTAAACATTTTCTAAAGATATAACGAATCGTTCTGCAATTTACCGAATTATCATTCGCGCCAACCCACTGAGTCGCGTCCCATACGTATTGGAACCACCGCTCTATAGAAATGAATTGTGTGACAATGGTTATTTTCATTTAAAGAGGCACGTTTAATTTTGAGAAGATTTTTTCTGTTTTACACCAAGTATTTTTTCCCTTACATATAAAGAAAATGCGATAATATAAGTTCAAAATTTACTTTCATAAATTTTATTTTAAGTTTTTTCTGTGGCTAAAATCTGAAGCTAATATAAATATTCTTGCACGAATTAACATTGTATAAATAGCTAACTTATCGATAAAAAGATTAAAACTACCTTAAATCTGTATAAAACTCTTCCGTTGATGTTATTTTCTTTCTGATAGATGGGATATTTTTATTCTTGATTTCAAAATCATGCCGTGAAGATTTATATTTAAGCTTTTTATGAATAATTATTCAGTATTTTAGAAATACGTCATATATTTGTTTCTTTATTAAGTATAATTTCGGAAAATTAGTTTGAATTAGTTTGCAGAAATTTCAAAAACTGAATTCGAAAGTTAAAGAATAAATAATATTCGATAGAAAAATTTCAATTGATTTTACATGCATATAGTAATTTTTTTCTATATGTCTTTAATAGTACCCTTAATTAGAAAATTCGTATTCTGGATTGAATACAAACCTCTTCTAATCACCTCTTACTACATCACTAAAATATATTTGAAATTTTCAGAAGTCGTATTTTGCTTAGTTTTATTTCTATTTTGAATCTTGTAAAAATATTTATGAAAAAAAATCTATAATCATTTAATCTATGATAATGAAATCTGATATTATAAGTATATTCCCCTAATTTTTTATTACAATTTAAGTAATTATTTCATAAGTATGGCATTTTCTAACTTCTAATATTAATCATTCTGGACGTTAATTGTTCGGTAGAACTGTTGGAATTATGCAAGATAAAATTAATAACTAAAGTATAAAACATAAATATTTAGTGCTAAGTTAAAACACAAAGGATTTTTTTTTTGTTACAAAATTTAACTTAAATGTATTTTATCATGTTATTAACTTTAACAAAGGCAATAAAAACGAAGTTCCATTTACAATTACTAAATTCTTTTGAGAAAAAAAATTGATCTTTCAAAATTCCTTATCTTTCGTTTTAAAAAAATATATTCCCTTTTAATGTTTTTAATGTAAAACATTTTTTAATACTTTTTAATCGTGCTGTACAAAGCTAAAAATCTAGAAAAAACAATTGTTGAAGATCTTTAAGATAATGTAATCTTAATGTATTTCAGAATTTAAACTTAATTCTTAAAGTTTAGTTATCCATATTCAAAGATTATTAACTGGAATTAAATAGTTTTATAGACCTGCCTATGATTCTAAATAACTATAGAAATTTCAAATTCTACTTTAAAAAAATTTAAATGCTTTCTAAGGTATAAATATTTAAAAAAAAAAAATCTCTCATGAATAAGAATAATTTGTTAAATATTTGTGGAGATTTGACCATTATGTAAATTGTAATATCAGCGAATAAATAATATATGATTTGGTTTTATGAATTAAAAAATTCAAATTACACTTTTTAAAAAAAATAATTAAAAAGTTAATTTTGTATGATTAGTTACTATGTCACTAGATATTCTGAATAGCTACAGGAAATTAGTAAATTACAATTTTACATTTTACCTTAAACAACTGTTTTCTTGACATATTGCAATATCATGTAACACCGGATAATTATGATAATTATAAAAAAATAATTTTATTTTCTTTTTAAGATCCTTATTTTTTCTTATTTATTTGCCATTAATGTAAGACTAACTTATTTTGACTTTCTTATATATGATTATTGCGTTAAAAATGTATTATATCACATGCATATGTTATTAAATTTTTAAAATTGAGCCATTATTAACGCCAATTAAAAATAAACGACGAAAATATCTTAATATCTTTACATTATAAATAGAATATTTAATCTTAATACATTGTATATTTCGTTGATAATATGATTTTTCTATAATTTTTTAAAGTAAAAAGAAATTTTATTAAAAATTTACATTTATGAAGATCTTAATTATTAAGATTCTAATTTTTTTTTCTTATTGTGACTAACTTTGTATGATTTTCTTAAATATGATTAATGTTTAAAAAATTCATTAGATCACAAACATATGTTATAAAAAAATACGCATTTTTTTAAGGAAAATTAAAAATAAACAACTAAACGGTCTTATCGTTAGAAATAGAACATTGGAATTTAATGCACTGTAGATTTAATTCATGTTATTTTCTTTTTTAATAAAAAAAGTATATTTATTAAAAATTTACGTTTATGAATATTCCAATAGAATTAGATATGTACATTTTACACAAGATCAAATCAGATAATAAAAAGAATATATATACTTTGAAAAGTAACAATAAACAAGGATATTGTACAATATAGAGATAACATATTTTTTAATCATTGTGAGTCAGCAAATGAATTTACATTTCTTTAAAAATATTTCTTTTCAAATGTGACACTGAACTACAGCTGTCAAATACTTTTTCAAAAAACTATATGATTGCTTCTATAATATGATCTTATTTGCATATAAAGAAACGGCATACAATTTTATCGGTATTAAGAACCAAGATAAATTGTGAAAAGAAAATAGTCCATCATAAATCACAGAATCTCAAATAAAACCTATTCATCTTCCTGAACAAAAAGAATGTCATACATTGTCATATCCGTAAAATATACGTATTGAACTCAAAAATGTATACCATGACAATCATTCTTTAAAGAAGGGGGTATAGACGACATACGATATCGCCGGAATATTTCAAATGATTCTCCTAATATTGCCATAAAAACTAGATAAAAGATATGCTTGGACTAAAGGAGAAAGAAAAATATATTTTCTACTATTTATTTCTAGAAGAGCAGTTTCTTCGATTTTACGGTCCCTGAGCCTACTTTATAGATTTTTTATGAAATCTTAGCTTATTTTATCAATTTTAAAAAAGAGAAACCATCAGATGAAAAAAGTGGGTATTAGTAAATAGAATCTCTTCATCTTACATTACATTATTAGCTGTCAACATTATACTTTTTACGCACGATTTTGTTTTCCGAGCAACTACTTAATTTAATAACTTAAATTATATAACTGAATATAAGGTTTCTGAGCCTGCTTTATAGATTTTGTACAGGATTTCAGCTCGTTTTATTAATTCTAAAAAGTGAAACTATCAGATGAAAAAAGATGTTATTAGTAAATAGAATCGCTTCCTCTTATACTTAATTATTAGCTGTCTATACTAGACTTTTTACGCATGATTTTGTTTTCCGAGCAACTACTTAATTAAAGTCCTTAAACTATATAGTTAAATCTTTTGTTTCAGAGGCATGATTTTTAAAATGGTGAACACTTTTTTTTTTTTTTTTTTTTTTTTTTTTTTTTGTAATTATTGAAATAAATGTAGTTTTATACCCCAAAGTATGTACTTTTTCAATCTTCCTGATAATAAATAAAAGTATATTAAAACTAATTATCAAAATTCGCTGCGTTTTGTCTATTACGTATATCTAAACATTCTGCCTGAACCTTGGAAAGAATTTTGGTCCCGAATAAGAACTTCAATGATTCACTTGTGGATAACTGGTCTTAAAGTTAGTTTACCATTGTTATGAAAAAACGGAAAAATATCGTTTTTTCTTCTTACTTTTCCTATTTTCATCAGCTTTCCATGAAAATGGTCCGGTATAGATTTTAAATTGAATTCTCTCATTATCTTTTTATATAATATTTCTAAACCTTTAAGAACATCTTTAAGGGAAAAGGTGTCTTTAATGTTTAGTACGTGCAGCATGACTTTTTTTTCAGCTGAGAGAAGGTTCATTGAAGAAAATTAATTTTTTCTTATAAAGTATAGATTACTAATGATTTTAGAAAAAAAAATGAGACAGACGAAAAAGCGCTTTTTAATTTTCTTGCAAAGCTTATTAAAAAAGTATATTTTATACTTTTTTATACAAAGCAATGAGCATTATTCTTCAAGTCAAAAGGAAATATAACATATCTTGTTGTATAATGATGTATATATCTAAACTGTATTGGTATATTATTGACATAAATAAAATATTTTTAATTGTTATTTGCTTTCATATTATTAAATTATATTATTATCGTGGCCAATGTATGTACAACGTGCAAAAAATGTTTGAATTTAGAGAAAAGATAATATGTATATTCTTAATTAAAAAAAAAATAACGTAGATACACTATACCGATTTTCAGGATCTGAGGCAAATTTACTGAAAAGTATATGAAATAAGAAAATATAATTTTTATTTTTAGTTATAGCATTTCTTTTATTTATAGTACTAGGGGGCTCGGCCCCCTACGAGCTACGCTCGCCAACCCCTGTCCAGACACCGCAGGCTCTAAATGCACGCTAATTTGATCGGCTTTAAAAAGATTTGGAAAGATTGAATTATAATTTAAAAAACAGTGGCGATCTCCCTATAAACGAATTTCTAGTCATTTCTCTTTGATTGAGGAATTTTAACACCAAATCCGCTGCGGTACTACTTGATTATCCTGTCGACCAATTTCGTCAATTTATATAAATCGCCAAACCACTCGCGAAATTATACAAATTGACATAATTTTTATTTTAAATAACGAAAGAACAAATAAATTCGTACAACATTAGTAAAAATACAAATAAAACGTCGAAATAAAAATAACTTGATGACGTAGACACGTGTAACAACATTTCAAAATAAGCTAATATAAAAGGAATTAAGTAAACAGAGTCTTTGTCTCCTGGTATTTTTTAACAAAGCGAAAAGAGAGTTCTTTTAAATGAGGCATCTTAAATTAATCGTTTTTAATCTGACGTAATTTTTACCAAGCTATTCTTTCTCTTTTAAACAATCACGTGAAAATACTTTTGTTAGCAATGAAATATTATTTGCGCTTTCCTAACAAAAATAGTTGAAAATATTCTCTCAAAATATTAAATAAATGTCTAGCGCAATTTCTAAATTTAAACCTTTTTGCAATATTATTTTGTGTTCATTTTATGTAATAACTATAATGTGACGTAAATATGACGTAATTTCTCCTAAGACTTCTAACGCATGTTAATGAATTTATTATTTTACAATATCCTTTCTCTTTTAAAATTCACGTGTATACTTTTTATGACGTAATTTTTAATAAATTTCTGCTTTTTATACATAATTATTTAATTCTAATTTGAAAGTTTTTTTCCTGTTTATAATAGTCACGTGTAAATACATTTTTTATTTGAAGCAAACAATATTGCTTGCGCTTTTTATACAGTTGGCAACAGTTTAAATCAGAACAATTTTCTGAAATCTGTAAAAGATATTTCTAAAAATGCTGAAAATTTGAATTTAAAATAGAAATAAAACCTGAAAAAATGAGTCAAAACAAAAAATTTATGCAATCTGCACTCCGGCAAATTCTAACGCATAAAATGATCTAAAAATGATTACACTGCCATGTATAGTTTTTGCTGCTATAAAACCTTTTTAATGGAACGATTTTGTCCAACTTTATCATTAAATATCTCTTAAAATAATTCTTCGATTTGAAAACTGTCTGCATCAGCGTGTTTATCAAACATTTCTGTATAAAACCACCGATTTTCATATTTTTGTATGCATTATTTTTCTTAATATTAACGAAGAAATACCTCCGGTCACAAAAAATTCAAAACCGGCGGCGGCGGTGACAGCGGTAGTTACTTTTTTTTAGAATATAGAGATAATTCGAGGGAAAAAATTGTTTTTATTACTTTCCAAAAAGTGCATGCTATTTATTATTATCTATACGAAAGCAACAATATGAGAAATGACTGTATATCTCTGATAATATATTTTCTGTAAATATCTTTATATAAGTATTTTATTTATTGATTTTGTACAGAAACACAGGGCAACAGACTGTTAAGGTTTCTCCAAAATTTTGAAAAGTTAAAAACATAGTTATTTTATGTATTTGATTTTTCTTTCTATCTAAAAATGTATTTATTTTCAAATAGTTTTTAGATAAAGGTAATTCATAATATTTAAATACTTTGACGCAGCCCAAATTGTATATTATGAAATATTTTTTGTAAATATCCAGTTCTATACGTAACATAAAATCTCATTTATATTATATAAATATAGTTTTACCAAATTTACTTAAGTATACACCCATAATCACAACCATTCTAAACACAGCCACTTCATTTATCTCTTCTAATTTGATGATAAAAAATGTTATTAAGTGTACTGAAACAGTAAAAGATAAAAGAGGAAAAGTTGTAGGAAAAGCGAGCAACTTCTAAATGATTTTTTTTTTTTTCAAAAAATAAGAGAAAGATAATTTAACTTTCGTATAAACTATCATTTATTTCTTTTCCAGATAAAATTTTAGATTATTTATACAAGGATTTTTCAGAACAGTTAGAAAGATAATTTAATCATAAAGATCATTTATAAAGAGTACTATCGTTTTTTGTCTTTGATGAATTTTCAGCAGCGATTAGATTATTCATAATATTTTCGATGGCATTTTTCGATTTCAATGCGCAAATATTTCGAATTATTATTTTAATATATTTCATAACATTGTGTATAATATTAATGAGAATTTTTTATATAAATTTAATAAGAAAATTATTTTTTTCCATTTCTCTTTCTTGATTTTGGCTACTTATGATCAATAGCTTTTTTTCAAAATAAATGAAAAATGTTTTTTTACAAAGAAGATGAACTTTATTAAGTAAGAATAAATCATAACTTGAGGAAATTCTCGTTTTTCTTATATATTAAATTAGAACTAACAAAAAATTAACTTGAAGAAATCTCATACAAAATTAGACTGATTTCATGACACAGTCGTTATTACAGAAATAATAAGGTAATAATAGTAAAGAAATAATAGTCTTTTTCTATACCTGATAAGATTTCTGGAAGTAATAAATATTTGTATTTTTCAAGCAAATAACTGCAAATTTTCGCATATTCTAAAAGAGCGTCTTTTTTATAGCAATATATGATCTGTTTTATGCGCATGTGCATTGATACTTCATGAAGAAATAAGCGAGAAAAATTATTATGAAATTTGCTCATGAATTGAGTTTATCAATATTTTTTCCAGTTCTTATTTTCCGATTGCTCTCATTGCATATTTTGTTTCTTTCACTGTGTCCACAACAGTTTTTTCTATCGATATCTGATTGCGCAAAGACATTGGCCCAATCACAAATTAACTGTTTTTTTTTTTCATCACAATAGATTGCACTTCAATAATTGTACCCACCGAAACTAAGCACAACTGAAGACTGTTGATCTCAAATTCACCTTTCTAATTCGAATTCTGTGAGTGAAGTTATATGTATTTTTAAATTATCTCCTTAGGATATTTAATACTTTCTTCTGTGTACCCTTGTTAATGGATGTTTTCTTTTTTACTTTCTTCTATATTTACAAGAAAAAAGTATTGGACTCGAAAAAATATTCGAATTCCAATTTTCAACGGCTTTCGACGGATTTAGGGATCAGAGATGTCGAAAACCACGTTTTTACAAAATGTCTGTCTATCCGTCTGTGTGTCTGCATGTGGCACAATTTTTTGCGGTGCTCTATCTCAGGTACTAATGAACGGAATTTAATACAGCTTTAAATTCAGTTAGCCATTGATATAATATGGTGCTTATTACTTTTTGGTATAAATCGCCCGACAGGTGAAGCTGCTATGAAGCCTTATTCATGATTTTTTTCAATGTCTATATCTCAAGAACTAATGCATCAAAATATCAGATTCTTTTAGCCTCTCATATAGAGCAGTCTTGTTTATTCTTGGGTGCAGATCGCCCAACAATTGGAGCTGCTGTGCTGCATTTTTCCTGATTTCCCCAATAGCTGCATCTCAAGAAATAATGCATACATATCATCAAACTTCAGATTCAGTTAGTACCTAATACAAAATGGTACTGATTCCTTTTGATGTAAGTAGTCCAACATGTGTCACTGCTATGCAAAACTTTGTGCGATTTCCGAAATAGCTCTATCTCAAAAGCTAAGCATGGATTTTCATCAAACTTTAGATTCAGTTAAAAGTTGACATAAGTTGTGGCTGATTAGATTTTGGTGTAAATCACCTAACCGGTGGCGCTGCTATGCTACATTTTAGGAAGTACTGACATGCATAAGACAGAAAAAAGTTTTTGGATTGCAACATTCAATTAGTTTTGTTGTTGTTACAAAATTTTCTAATATACAGTCATAATACAAGCAAGTGTTAAACTCATACCCGGTTTTGCTAATATTTTAACACACAAAAGATAAATTAAGCATATGTTTCAGAAATATTTTAAAAACTAAAAATTAAAGATGAACCTATTGAACAATACACTGAAAAAAGAAGTTAAAATATTAGTAATCTCTAAGAAGATATTTTAAAAATACGAATTCATGTAACCATAATTTTTTAAAAACCGAGATGAATTTGAGATTTCTCTGACCAACAAGACTAATTGAATTTTTATACTCTCGTAGCCTACCCTTTTATAAGGTTATAGTTTTTTATACGCATTTTCCAGTCTCGTAAACAACCAGAAAATTGATGGATTATGTATATTATAACTGTAATTTGAACACTGTAAAAAAAAAAAAAAAAAAAAAAAAACTGAAATACTACTGGCAATCTAGACGCCAGTACTATTTCCGTTTTTTTTTACGGGAATTTTTACCCATAAATTACAGAATATTTTCCATTTTTCTGATTAAAAACGGAAATTGTTCTGTAATTTATGAGTAAAAATTCCCGAAATAAAACGGAAATAGTGATGGCGTCTAGATTGCCAGTAGTATTTCCGTTTTTTAATCCGTTTTTTTTTTTTTTTTTTTTTTTTTTTTTTTTTTACAGTGAAGTGTTATGTGTCTATATAGTAATTGTAAGTTATAAGTAGTAAATGTATGATAGGAATTGAGTCATTTATGCATCAGTTGATTACGAAATCTAAAGACATCATTAAAAATCCCATTTCTTAAGCCTCCAAAATTTAATAACACGAAGGCAAAACTAAATAAATTAATTTACCAGAAACTCGATAAGAAATGAAAATTTCTCATACAATACTACATTTCCTTTCTATAAAGTAAACATTTTAGAACATATTTTATGTATAAATCTATACAAATTTGTGTTTAAATTTAAATTAAAATATTTTTCCAATATTACAATATTTTACTTTAAAAGAAACTTCTGTATAAATTTACAATTTAAATAAATAAATTAAAACTAATACAAGAAAAAGTTAATAGACTTTTAAAATACTTGACTTGCATTTTTCCAATTCTTTAAATCAATAAATCTTTGATTACTGCATCCATAATTCATAGAAAATTGAATTTATTGATAACTTCCAACCATGCAAAGAAAAAGATTTATTTTAAGAGCTTGAGAAGTTAATGTGAAGGCGAAAGTTACAAATACATGAATCGATTTGAATATTAGTAAGAAAAAAGGGTAACCGCTATACAATCGATAATCTTCCCCAACATCCTTTAATGTGCATCAGTTGATACAAGAAAATAATCTTAAATAAGAAAGAGGATATATATATTTTTTTTTTTTCTTTTAAATAAGTTGTTAAAATTAATGTTTCGTAACCTAAAATGAAAAGTTTTAATAATACCTTTGATCTCATTTAGTTTAAGCTCATGCACATTAAATCGTTATGTTATGAATATATTATGAAAAAATGTGTCCTTTACGTTAGTTGCTTGTAAAAACAGATAAGCCTATAAAATTTAGCGATAATCTTTAAACGCACGTTAAAATAAATAATAAATAAATACTGCTATTAAAAGAAAGTTATAATGGACATTTCTTATATATGCAACTTTATACTAAAAATTGATTTTTTAAGCGATTTGAATAAATCATACTATGTTACAGCATAATATTTAGTTATAAGTATAGGGGGGATAATACGAAAAGCGTTAGTAGATAAAATTAATGATATGGTCTAATTTTCCAGTATTAATAGGGTATTAATAGGGAGAAATATTAAGTTTAACTATCAAAGTTCAAATAGATAGATACGATTTACATATAGTTTAAGCTTTAGAAGCATGTAAGACTTGAGCTAAGAAACTTCCGATTTAATATATAGCCTTCGGAGCATTTTAGTATGGTAATTATACCTGCGGATTTAATTTTGTGTAACTAATGCTCTTTAAAGTTATTAAGAAATTCGAAATATTAATAATTCAAAAGACAGAAATTCTAATGATGATGATTAAGAATATGTACGCTTTAAATCAATCATGTATAAAACGTTTATATCTTGCAAAATTAAATTTTTACAACAAATGCGAACTCCTTGTACGAGTAATAATTATATTTATTTCTCAATATAGTTAAAAACTTTCCTTAAAAATACTTTACTAAACTTTAAAATCGTTCATTGATTAATTAACACGAAGTCATTTAAATTCCCTTTAATACCATGTAATAATGCCTCTGTTAGCAGATATGATATCATCAGTGTTGCCAGATGTAAAGCTAAATGAAAAAAGTTTAAAGAATAATTGAAATAAAAGGTAGTATTAAACAGTCTACGTTTTTCACCGTTAAGTAGAAAAATGTTTGAACGAATAGAACGAATTTTGCTTCTTTTTTCCTCGTCAGTTGCCAGTACAATATCAATCAAATAGACATCGGTTTTGTAATTTTTTTTACATATCTGGGACTATAATGTTACCTTTTTCCTCTTATTGAATCGTTATATAAACTGGAAAAACGTAAAACTTTCTTCAAATTCTTGCCTTGATAAAAATTTTGAATTGAAGTGCTAGAAAACAGATTTGTATTGTAGGAAAAGATGTTATTCCTTTGCCACTCGTAAAGATTTACTGGAAGTTACTTTTGTAATATCGTTAACTTTTAAAAATAGTCTGAACAAACACACAAAGCAATAGCTTTAAGATTATACATCAACAGTCTGAGAAATATGGTTTAAATGTGCCATAGCTGTTGAAAGAATTGCGAGTAACTGGCTCTTTCTCACAAATACTCTAGTCTTCGATGCCAAAATGCCAGCAGTTATGTTAAAATTATGCTTATGAAATTTGATCGTTCCTAGTCAGGTTTATTAAAAAACGGTTTCGGAAAATTGAATAGGCTTGTCACATTCATCTAGTTATTTGAAAAAATCTTAGATGTATAGAGGAATGTTTATGATAAACCCAAACAAGTGGGATGTGATAGTGCTGTGTAGTGCTATAATAGTTTTGTGCTAGTGTTGAGCTATAATTATACCAGTTGTGTATTATCAAAGGACTGTGGATTCAAGACTGTGTAGTAATAAATTTATAGAAATGACAATATAATGTGAACAAAATCAGCTACATTTAAATTACTTAGAATAAAGCTGATAGCGTCAGATGGTTTGCTATTTTTTTTCTCTAGCAAAAGCCAAATGAAGTTAATTTCACTTAACATTTGTTTTATCATTTGCAATAGCTGATATTTATCCAATTACATAATTGTCAAAAGTGCACTAGGATTTATTTATTAATTATACTTGTTTATTTTAAACAAACTGAAAGTGCTAAATATTATTTTTCAGTTATCGTATTTTCAAGCAGATTATAGTTAAACTTTGCTTGCAATTTATCGTATTTGCATTCTCATGTATTATTTTCTTGAGTTTATTATTTTTTTGTATTGCGATTTCTTTTCTAAAATAATGTATGAAAATAATTCAGGAATAGTTTAGATGATCTCCAACGATAAGTAAATCTTATTGCCTAATGAAATTAACAAAGATTCAGGCACATATGTTTTTATAATAGCATTTTATTAAAAACACATCCTCAAAAACTGCCAAGGAAATTTTAATAATAATCTGCTTTATATATTTTGTCATGCTGTAACCCTCTGTGATAGAAGAAGATTCATTTACTACAATTTGTTCCGAATAATGAGAGAAGAAGATTTGGATTAATCTTTAGGACAGAAATTTAAATCAGTAATGTTCAATGTTTAGCAGTGAGATGCATTTACATGTTAGTCAGAGAACATTAGAGATTTTAATGTTTACATTTCCTCATTCAGGATTTCAGTCTGATGAGTGTTATCATTAAAGTAGTAAAAGAATGGGATAATTGAATTCCGAATATTTTAAACTTATTTTTCATTACAAATTGTAAAACATTGATATCTTAATCGTTCTTTAGCAAAGTGAGATTTCTGCTATTATCGGTATGAAATAACAGTTACTGTATGCAGAGATACGTTTATAAATATAGTTAGCACATAAATCATTACTTAAAACTAAGCACATAAATACAGGTTGTTGATATTTATCTTAAAGGTAAGTGATATTTTATGATAGAGAACATACAAATGTTAACTGTAATATAATAATAAAGTTTCTAATTTCTACTTTCTAATTTAATCTAATTACAATATTTCTATTAAGTTTAGAATTTTTGTAATTTTAATTAATTTTTCAATTAACTTTCAGCAGAGAAACTACGCTCGAAATTATTGAATACATAATACATGATTTATCACATTGCTAACGAAGCGTAGAACAGCAATGTGAAAAATGCCCAAGACGGGAATCGAAACCGGAACCCTTGGAATAGCACTCCAAGTACTCTACCATTAAAGCTACGATGACGATGCGCAGCTTAGCATTTTCTACACATGCTGATAAGGCTGCAACTGCATCACAAGATGGAATAGTCTTCATGAACACACAATCCAGCGGTGAAATATGAGATACAAAAAGTATGAGATACGATACTGGGTTTTTTTTTATATATCATGTTTCGCCGCAGGATTGTGTGTTCATGAAGACTATTACATCTTTTGATGCATTTGCAGCCTTATCAGCATGTGTGGAAAATGCTAAGCTGCGCATCGTCATCGTAACTTAAATGGTAGAGCACTTGGAGTGCTATTCCAATGGTTCCGGTTTCGATTTCCGGCTCGGTCATTTTTCACATTATTGGTTCTACGCTTCGTTAGTAATGTGATAAATCACGTGTTATGTATTCAATAATTGTTTGTTTTATTTATCCCTAATTGACTTTCATATGAATGGAATGATGGTTTAAATTCGCAGAAAGTAAGCTTAAATGCAGAATAAAATATAAACAAAATACTTATTCAAACATAATTGCGATAAAAATAGCTTTTAGAGAGCGCTAATCAGAACTGTAGGTAGCGAAAATTTATCTTTAAACTAATAAAGTTCTACTGAAAACAAAGTTTATGCTAAAGTCGTTTGAAAGTCTTATATTACATAGGCTTACAGAAACACATATTTAAGTTTTTATATAAAAAAAAAATAATAATATTTTTAATGCTTGGTACGATATGGGTTAATGAGATACGTTGACTAAATAAAATGTATAATATTGTTTTTTCCTGGTGTAGTCCTTGTAAGGTTTTAATTTCCCAAATTTATGGATAATTCTCTAACACATGCTCTTGCATAATGTTATAAAAGTTTAAGAAAAAAATACACAAAATATATTTTTATGCGGCGGCGTGTTATATTGTTTCTGGTATACGTTATTTTAAAAATAAGTTCCATAAATATATATATGCAGTTGGATCTATGCAGACTGCCTGTATTTAAAAACAAAATTCATGATTCAAAAATTACAATAACAAGCGAATTACCCGGGGCTTCAACGTTACATAACATAGGTGACAACCATTCTTTTTTTAAATTGATAACTATAATAGCTATTTTACGTTTAATTAATTTATTTAGAGTGCCCACTAACAATACCAAAAATCATATTTATACAAAAGCTAGCGTAATGCAGTCAAATGAAATTTTGAAAATTATTAAAAGCGATATTTTTGAATTGGCTTCGTCACAGGAGTTAACATCCGAAAAAATAACCAAAGATCACTATTTACATTCAGCTTTTTTATTCTATTCCTTTCAATCGTTTAAACTCTTATTTCAATAGATGTGATAAATTTGTATTTTATTTCTTTATTTATTGATTGATGAATGTTTTTATTTCATTATAAAAAATATGAGCTAGAAACAAATGCTGAGCATATTTACACTAATTTAACCGCAAACGTATTTAACTTTCCAGAAAGATTTTTTTTTTTTTAATCATGCTTGAAAATTATTTTAAAAATAATAAAAATTGAGTGAATAGCAATACAGTTTTCAAACAAACTTAATTTGAAAATACATTTTTCAATTCCTACTATTAGCTCACACTCTCCCTATATTTATTTATATATTTATATATTTATCTTGTACAAATTTTCAATCGTTAATAAAATACTCATTATTCATCCTATCAGGTTGAAATAATTTTTTTTAAACTTGTACTGGATGACAATTGATGTTAATAAAGTTTTTTCAAATATTAATTAATTAATTAAATTTTAATTAATTAATTTTAGTTTTGCATGGGAAACAAAATGGCCGCCATTGGTTATTGTATTCCAATGAAAGTATTTTCAATAAGGGTTACCATAGAGGGGGGGACCCTGTTCTGTCGCCAAATACCGCCAAGATTGTCGCCAACTTGGCGGCCAAAATGAGTCGCCAAAAGTGACGCCAACTTGGCGATATCTGTAATATTTCGCCAAATTCCCATAGAGTTCCATTGTAAACCTACTTGCTTATAGAAAATCAACAAATTGAGATATTTTAATGCAACAAAAACTAATATTAGCTTGATAATATTAAATTTTTTTTTGATGGCCTAAGTAGGAATTGTCTTTAAAAACAAAATGTTTATATTACTTGTTTAAATCATGCTTGAAAATTATTTTAAAAATAATAAAAATTAAGTAAATAGCAATACAAATTTCAAACAAACTTAATTTGAAAATACATTTTTTTCCCTTATTCGACGGTGCTAAACGTGGAAATTATTTAGAAGTTTACTATTTAGAAGTTTAAAAAATTGCAGTAAAGGCGAAATTTAATCGCTTGCTGTTGCCACGTGTCAAAATGACGTCAGCGTAACGCACGAACAAGCTTGTTCTTAACAATATAGATAAACAAAATTCTTTGTGGAACCATATCATTTGCAATCTCCGAAATAATTGGGTTGTGAAATGGCACTGGGCGTGCGTTTTTGCCAAAATTTTACATTGCTATAGATAGACAAACATTTGCAAGTTCTAAGGAATTTAATCAAAAACAGAATACAAGATCATAATACGTGCGAGATAGTAAAAATATAAATATATATTGCAAACCGATATGTAAAATAATTAAATATATAAATAAATAAAAAGTTAAAAAATGTTAATTATGTATTTTTATACATAGAAAAATATTCAATATATTTTTTTTTGATTAAAAAACTTTCGCAAAAAGTTTACTATTACCAATTGATAATGCTGATACGAGGGTGTATCAATAAGTTTTTTCCCTCACATAGAAATAATTGAGTGACATTTATGAAATTGCTACATTATATTAGTCCTTTTCTACACAGTCGCCGCGCCGTGCACAGTAACTCATATCTGCAAACGGTATTTAAAAGAGAGGGGGGGGGGGGGATGTAATCCAGGAGGCGCGATAGTAGACCCAAAGGGTGGCATTTTTCGAACTTTTACCGACTCCGACATGTGACATATTGTTGGAAAGGCCTGTGACCACTTATCCATCTTATGCACCTCCCGAGGCCCTCTCCCCAAATTTGATCCACGGGGTCATGGACGATGTCCGCAAAATTGTGTAAAGTGCCCCCCGGATGGCACGGGTGTATAACATGAATAAGTGGTCACAGGTATTTCCAGCTATTTGTCACATGTGGGGGTTGGTAAACGGTAGAAAAATTTGGGTCTAATTTTGCGCAATTACATCATCCCTTTGGAATACATCATCCCTCTCTTTGAAATACCGTTTCCATAAATGTGCTACTTTGCACGGTGACTATATAGAAAAGGATTAATACAGTGCAGCATTTTCCTACATTTCACTCAATTATTTCTATGTGAGGGCAAAAACATATTGGTACACCCTCGTATGTAACAAAAATAGTTAAAAACTCTTCTCTTATAAAGTTAAGATATCGCAACAAAGAAAATAACTGATAATTTATAATATTTTTTTTTAATTAGCCAAAACTTATGGCGACAGGTATGGGGAAACAGTGCTTTTACCCCCGACTTATCTCGGGGCAGCCGGTGAAGTGGTTAAAATGTATATTGATTAAAATATACCTACTTTATTAAGAAATTTAAGTAAATAAATTTTGTATAATAGACAATTTCATAAAGCAAGAATAAAAACAATTATTAAAAAGTAGTACTCCCATGAAATATTTTATTCTAAGTTAAGCATTTCAAAAAGTATTGTATCGGTCTACAGCTTATACATTAAGCTGCTGTAAATAAATTCTTCATCTTTCCTTAAATCAACACTGGTCAATAATTAAAAATTATATTATATAAAATATATACTAATACAAAAATTGACAAAAATACAAAGTGTGTTTCAAAAATATATACAGGAAATACAATTCCGAAGTCAGAACAAAAGATTCGAAACGTAAAATCAAAGTAAAAAGTTATAGGGCGCAAAAACTAAACATTTGTTTTCGAGAAAATGCATCAAAAAAAAAAAAAAAAAAAAACCTTCAAATGAACATCTTAGAAAATAAAAGAAAAATATATAAGGTACTAAATTTATAAAGAGTCTTGTATGTTGCTATAACAAAACAACTCTCAATAAAATATAAATGAACTGTTTGCTTTTAGTCTATTTGTGCACAATTTATTTTGAAAATAGGACTTTCCAGTAGTTTTTATTACACTGACCCTTATATATTATGAACGAATGCCAGCCATTTAAAGTAAAAAAAATAATAGAATGAGTAAGAGCAAAACATACTATGCTTGTGTACATATAAGATTTTATAGGTAAATCTAATTATTTCTACTATCGAAACTTTTTTTAAAAGATTGTTTCGGTTGAAAATCAGGCAAATTCATTAAATCACTATACTACTTTTACAGTTATTTTTTGTAATGTCTGTTTCATTGTTATTCGTTAGTAACTGACACCCACAGTCTCGATGCATGAATTATTAATTAAGTAGGAAAAGTTTATCTATGTAACTCAATATCTATAAAACGTATGATACTATTACGTAATCCGTAGAAAATTCCCTACCAATATGTAAAAGTGTTTCCAGTTTGGAAAACAAACCTGTCATCTACAGAGCGTTTTTTGAAAGCTATTAAACAGTATTTTAATAAGTTAATGCTCAAAAACATAGGAGTAAATTTTCGTGATAAGATATGGTTAGACCTGTTTGGCAAGAAATGATATACATGTCATAAAATATTTTTTAAAGTGATTTTTTTGTTGTTGTTAATATCCATGCTTTATATGTCCTACTGAAATGCTGTTTGATAAATTACTCCAAACGATCTTTGATAGAGCATAGAACAAAATAAAATATGAATTAAATAATCCACATTTTTCGGGAGAGAGATGAATATAAACTATTAGATAATTTTTACCTAAGATGCAGTTAATTTCCCGTTAGCTTTCTCTTACAAAATGTGCCACTAATTATTACATCACAAATTTAAATATTCTGTTAAAATAAATTGTTCTGTAAAATTTTAATTGTTAAACTAAATTCTTCCCCACAAATAAAAATATATGTTTCTTTTACACGGTCTGCATAGTACTATAATGTATGTTCATAAATTTTAATGCAAAAAATTTCTGCATAAAAGAAAATGAAAGCGTATACGGTAGGAAGAAATTAGGCGTGTACAAAATGTAAAGAGTCTCTAAATTTGAGTGACAAAAAAAGGTCCATTATAGCAGATTTAGTGAAAAAGTAACGTGGAGATGATCCCATTCCTATAATTTTACTAACTTGCACAGAGTCACATTTGTGTCAATTTCGGAATAACGCTACCTAGAAAATGGTGACAGAGGAAAGTGCATTTGTTTGATACAAAATTTAAATATAAAGTGAACCTCCTATCACAAATATATGTTTTTTAAATTTAGTAGTTGTTTATTTTCAAACTTAAAAAAGTTTAAATTGTATATTCAAGCCAAAGCTCTATTAATGCATTTAAAACACGAAAAAATTATTGAAAAAAATATTTACTTTTACCTTTATCTACTTCGGCGCCTAAAAATTTTAAAAATTTAATAGTAAGGTACTTTAAAATATTTTAAACCTTTTCTAACGTAAATAAAAGCAAAATATTGACTTGTGATAATTTAAAATTTCATAGAGTAAAATGTGCAGTTATTATTATTAAAGCGTAAGTTTTCTTTTTGATAATGCTAAGCTGATTAAGATTGGAATATGCAAAAAGTAATTTCCTCTTAGAGTGTAATGATCAGTCAATGTATGTCAGCTTTAAAAAAAAAAAATTCTTATGACGAAATTAAATATTCTAGTTATTATCACAGTATAAAAATGTAATATTTTAATAAGAATATTTCAATTATATAAAATAATATTAACGATATATAATATATTATAAATAATATTAATTAATATATTATACATTTTGACGTATAAAATTTGTCTGATTTTAACATTTGGCAATATTTTGGCAATATATTTTTATCATTTTATAATACATGTCGCCATTAAATGCTATATCGTTTTTTCGATTTTTCCCATATTCGGTTTTCTTCTGATTGGTGCCGCCTTTGTATACCCTACCGTTAATTTGCTTAAACTTTTATTCATTTTTCGTCCGACAGATGGTGCCACTGCATCTGTGTTCTTATGATGGGTTGAATCTATTATCGTTTGGAAACTTAACGGACTTTTCAAATTCAAGACGGCTTGACTTTGTTTTTTAAAGCTTTAAAAGCAATGTAAGAACTCTTTCCTGAAGTTGGTTATAGATGATAACCGAAAAGCTCAGTGTTATAATTTTATTTTAAATGTCTATTCAGTTTTTAACTTTACAATATTCTGTAAACATCATTTATTAAACTTCTGATTTTTTTATTTTCACGTTAACATTGAACTTTTGTATGCTGTAAATGCCCAGATATTTTATTTTTATTAAAATTTATCTGTTTATGCAATACAAGACCTCATTTAACAAACAAGTGATTTTGAGTTTTTTCAAATGTAAAATTTATAATGACTACATTTTAATTAGTAATCTTTCGAGAATTTACTCAAAATGTTTTACAGATAAATGACTCCCTTTAGAATAATTTTGTTAAAGCTTAAAAGTATTTTTAATGCTCATTACGGTTTATACTTAAAAGATTTTTAAATTACTTTTAGACTATAACCTCTCTCCATCAGTAATTATTTCCCCGGGGCTTATTTACTTTTCATTATAAATTGGCTTAAATAGCGAATATGCAAATAAATATCTTATTTTAATTATACGTTGAATTGGGATAAATATAATTTTATTTTTATTATCATTGAGTTAAAAATAGATTTTAACATTTCAAGGAATGAAAATATTTTTAAACTATGAAATCTGAAAGGCAAAATGAAAATATCATCTAAATGGTTGATTAGTATTGATATGATTTACGGTATTCGAAATTTCTCAGCAAATTTTTGATTTCGAAGTTTAAAAAATAAATAAGACATTTATTTATAATTAATTGATTGCAGTGCATGTTTCTTTATTAGTTAATTAAAGAGATGTGGTTTGTACAT
This sequence comes from Maratus speciosus, assembly GCA_963932465.1. Classification (NCBI taxonomy): domain Eukaryota; kingdom Metazoa; phylum Arthropoda; class Arachnida; order Araneae; family Salticidae; genus Maratus; species Maratus speciosus. The sequence goes on along the minus strand of OZ010788.1, from coordinate 370,738,096 downwards.
ATATATAATAATAATTATTATTACCAAATAGGTCAAGAAAAATATTTTATATAAATATCCAATTAAAAATTAGGTTCTTTTTTTATTATTTATGGAAATATAGGGGGTGGTTAAGGTTCCTCTTTATATTGAATTTTTACACATTGCTAAAATTTCCAATACCAACATAATAGTTGGATTTTCACGTAAATTGTACACCAGGCTACCAAATGAGAAGTCATACCCATCAGTAGCTTAAACATTGTTAAAGTTTAAAATTTAAAACACCTAATGTTCGATTCATTTGCAATCGTCCAACACATATTGTACGTATGTTATTTCTTTAATTATACCTCATACATTATTTTTCGGAATGAACATTAATTGAGCTTAAATTCTGGATTCGCATGTTTGAAACTTCAAACATCAATTTCTATTTAAAAAAAATTCTATGTTACAATACATATTCCATTGTAAAATTTATTTCGGAAATGTATATTTATTAAAGGAACTCAGGACTCATAAAATCGGAAAAGATGGAAAAAGAAACCTTTTCAAAATTAAATCTTTAAAAATATACATAATTTTATACGAATTTTTTTTATTGGGATGAAAGATATAAGTACAGTACAGCCCTGATTATCCGCGAGATTGGGTGGAAAGGGCACCGCGGATAACAAAAATCGCGGATAACCCGAAAAAGGCTGAAAATGGAGCGCAAACACGAAAAAAAAAAGAAAATTCAACATAAAAACTATGTTTTAGTGTACAAAAAACATAATATTAAAACGTTTAAAATACATACATATGCACAGTACGTCAGAAACCTTTGCTTTACGTCTAAATCACTAAAATAAAGAACAGTAAACAAGAAACAATGCTGTACGTACTGTACAAAAAGAGGTGAGTTACATCTTTCTAAAAAAATCAGTCACTTGTTTTTGCTTCTTGTTTTGGAAACACCTTTTCTTTATTCAAAATTGTAAACTATTATTTTTCTTTTAGTATGGAATAATTTTTATCTCAAAAATGAAGTTATTCTTGATAGGCTCTCCTGGAATTTATCATAATAGTGTTATTTAATTGTAAAATATTTTAATTGCTGTGTTTACGTTTGGTTAATAAAATCAAAAAAAGGCATCCAGACATTATATCTGATATTTCAAACATGGCAACCAAATCTAGAAATATTCTTCTATGATTTTCGAATACATTGATTTTTCTGTTCATATTTAATAGTAGGGATTATTGTATTTTCCTTGCTGTTGAGTTAAATTAGAAAAAAAAAATAATCGCTTCGCCGATAAACCGCACCGCGGATCATCCGCTCGCGGATAATCGGGGCTTTACCGTATGTTCTTTCATTTCATATATTTAAAAAATTGCAAGATGCAGAATTAGGATTTACAGGGGCTCCAAACTGTCAGACATTTGACGAACAGATAATTGGTACAAATGCTTACGCGTAGGATTACAAAATAAATTTTGCATCTATAATGAAAATTTTTGTGCCTACTTATACTTCAGATTGCAAGAATTACCATGAATCTCAATAAATTCCTATTTACAGCATTTTTATATTTTTAATACATAGTTGTATTTAGCAAATTCAATATTCTGAAATTTTCAACAGTATAATCAAGTACGAAATATTTTTTGAACAATAAAAACAAAATTTTAGGTTCACTTTATAGATACTAACATGAAACATATGTTTTGAAGATTTCATTAAAAAAATATTCTGAAGTTTTTGAGATTTCGTGTGCATTATGCCCAAAAACGTCATTTGTAGAAAAACGATATCCAAGTTTCGGAAATGCCGCTTCAGCAATTGAGCGGGCATAATTTTAAATGCCGTAACTTCTGTTCTAATGGGAATTTCAAGGAAACGTTTAAAAACATCCAGAAAAGATAAGAGTTTAACATCTACAAAAATTAAAATTTCGAAAATTTTGAAGCTTTAAGAGTCCTGAGACACCTTAAAATAAACAATAACAATGATAAATTAAATTTAAAAAACCAAAAAACACGACTGCGTAAAAAGCGAACTAATTAATTATTTCTCATCAATGTGAAACTATTTTTATTTTCGATTCCTATTATTAGATCCCAATCTCGCTATATATATCTTGTTCAAATTTTCAATCGTTAATAAAATACTTATTATTCATCCAATCCAGCTCAAATATATTTTTTTAACTTATAGTGGATGATACTTGATGTTAATCCAGTTCTTTCAAATATTAATTCATTAATTAAATTAAATTAATTAATTTTCAATAATCGAGAGACCCCTCTTCTTGATCCAGGTATTTTAAGACCGGGAGAGCCCTCTTCTTGATCAAGGCATTTTAAGCGCCACTCAAGCGGAAAGAAGAATGAGAGGAAAAAAATTCTCTTATTGACCTAAGTAGGAATTAACTTAAAATATTTTTTTTATATTACTTGTTTATATTAATTACCTATTTTTTTATTTACTTATATTGATGACTTTTAAGTTGAGTTTAATTGTTAGTTCCTATCTGTAAACACTGTTTCGATGAGGTCTATAGATGTCTATGATGGTTAGAGTTCCAGTAAAACTAGAGATCCTACATACACAACTTCCATGCTGTATATTATTTTAACGGAGCTTCTGACTGTAAAACAGTCAATGAAACATCGTCTTCATTTTAAAAGACCTATCCAATGATATGCCACTCAATAAGGTGCGTAATCGTTTTCGTCTCTACCACCATTTTGTATTTTACGGTCGCCATTTTAAATTTATAAAAACAAAACATAGCGTATAACCATCGGGCCGTTAAGACAAATTGATAGAGACCCCATTCATTGAAATCCATCCAGCCGTTGGGATGTTTCTAGGGTATAAAAAAATCCACATACACAGATACGCGTGAAACACATAACCCTTCTTTTCAGTCGGGTAAAAAAGCAGTAACATATTTTCCTTTAAACATAAATCGATTTTTATAATCTTTAAATATACAGTATTATAGTTTCATCTCACCTGCCAAGTGTTTTTCAGCTATGCTTAAAAAACTACCCAAATTGTAGTTTGTTTTTCAACGTTCTCAAATGAATGTAACATTAGGATACAAAATTTAAAATCTTATAATTCATAATCTATTTTACCGAATGACTTCCCGTTTGGTATCCTATGTTTTTGTTTTTTTTGTTTTTTTTTTAAGTTTCAAATACAATGGCAAATTAGATGTTTGTTTAGAAAATTACAAAGATTCATATATTTTCAGTGTGGAGATTTATTAAGTATTAAACATACTTTTTTTTAACAGAAATTAAAATAAGATACAGCTCATATTCAAAATATTAGAATAATTACTTTTTTTTTTCACAAACTGTAAATATCGTTTGGTAATTTAACATCTTTTAATGCAAATACGCAAACAATATTTTTATTAAGAACTTATTGTTGATTAAACTTATTTATTATCTTAAAATTAATATCATTTCTGAAAACATTAATTGAAAAAAAATATTTTGAAAAGTCAAAATATTAGAATATTTATTCAAGTGGTTCAAAATGTTAGAATATTTCGCATTAATTCTCCTTTTATTATCACCAATTCATAACTGGTGGCATCGGTATTTTTTTACAGTTTGTTTCCTTTATCTTCTTAAAATGAGTCGTGTGGGTGATATTCCTGAATCTATTAAAGTTCGTATGGTTGATTTGTATAGGCACGGTAAAAATCAATGTTATATAGGTAATTATTTACATTGTTCGCAATCAAGCGTTAGTAAAATACTAACACAATATTCAAAAAATGGAAATTTAAAGAATAATCGCCGAAATGGAGGCCGAAAACCAAACGCATCTGCTAGAGCTGACAGGAATCTGAAGTGTAAAGTTAAGGAAAACCGTTTTAAAAGTGTGCAATTCTTGCGCCGAAAATGGAAAGAAGAAGGGGTTGAAGTTTCTACATTGAGAATATTAAGACGTCTCCATAAATTTAGTTTTGAATCTCGTATACTGAAAACAAAATCTTTCATGACTGCAAAACAAAACGTATAAAATTCAATTGGTGTAAATCAAGACGTTTATGGAGCGAAGAAAATTGAAAAAAATATATTATTTAGTGATGAAAGTATGTTTTCTATCTATACAACATAATTTCATCACTAACTAATATTTTGAATTATTATTAATATTTTGAATTATTCTAATATTTTGAATATGAGCTGCATGATTTCCAGTCGAATGACTATTTCTTTTTTGTCTGTGACAATGCAGATTTAGATTTTCATTCATTTATTTTGCCCGATTACATATTTTTAATTATAATTTTTTTAAAGATATTTCTCGCCACATATGTAACAAATATAATATTATATAGTGCGATGCCATTTGTCTTCAAAGACCGAAACTGTCTATTAATTTTCAATCCTTTAATTTATCCCTATAAATTCAAACATAATTTAGTCTTTATTTCTGAAAATATGATAGAACATGATTTCGACTGAGAATGACGCTTCAGAAAAAAGCTTATCTTTCAAGTACTTTGAGATAAATTTCTCTTGGTTGACAATGGATGCAATATTTAATAGAAGCCCAGAAGTGAAAATGAATGAGAAGGGATAACGAGTTCTGCGACAATATATTTTTATTTCTTTTGCACATTTTTATTGCCCAGATCAATTTTTCTCCTTTATGCAATGTCATATTTTTATTTTCACGTCTGCGATGAGAAAATCGGTATTTGAGTTCAAATTCTATATGCTTACATTTCAATGTGTAATTCATACGTAAAAGATCTTACATATATTTTCATACCCTGAAATTGATTGTATCCCTTTAAAATTAAATAACGAACGAAATATTTTACATGTGTTAAGGGGTCTCAGGACTCTTAAAGTTCTAAAAAAAGAAAGAAAAAGACCATTTTCAACATTTTATATCTTAAAATGTATAGGATTTTAAAAGCACAATTTTTATTGAGATGAAAGATATAAGTATGTATTTAAAAAATTGTAAGATGCTGAATTAGCATTTATAAAGGGCTCCAAACTGTCCGACATTTGACGAGCAGAAAATTGGTGTAACAGCTTACACGCAGGATTACAAAATAAATATTGCAATTAGAATGAAAATTTTGGTTCCTACTTATACTTCAGATTATAATAATTACTCTAAACCTAAATAAATTACTATTTAAATAATATTTATATTTTTAATAGAACGTTGTATTTATCTTATACAAAATTTTGAAAATTTCAACAGTATAATCATCTAAAAAAATATTTTTGGAACAATAAAAAAAGAATTTTCTGTTTAATTTATACAGACTAAAATGAAATATATGTTTTAAAAATTTTATGAAAAAATATTCCGAAATTTTTGAGATATCCTGCGCTTTATACCTAAAACGTCATTTGGAGAAAAATGACTTCAAATTTTCGGAAACGTACTTAAGCTATTGAGCGAGTATAATTCTAAAATCCTTAACTTCCTTTCTACTAGGATTTTCAAGGAAGCCATTATATCAAAATATTCAGAAAATACAGTAGTTTGACTTCTAAAAAATTTAAATTTCGCAAATTTTGAAGAGTTAAAATAATTTTGTATGTGTATACATATAGAATAAATTCTTATGCGTACATTTGGATATAAACAAAAACAATAATATTTATATTTATATAACATATGAAATAGAATTTCCCCTAAATACTAATTTCTGTGATTCAACAAAGTATTTTACATAATATATTATCTTTGTTATTGTTTATTCATTTAACGCTTTTTTATTTAACGCAACTTATCTTTTGTATTTAAACAGGAAATTTTCTAATCGATTTTTCAATCACTTCCTGGTTTTCTAAAATTATAAAAAATATGGACACAGGCGTGCTTCCGATGATAATACATTTTAATACATTACATATTAATATCGTTATTATTATTATTATTATTTTTTTTTTTTTTTTTGTAAATGAATTCATTATTTTTTATGCATTTTGCCGTTATTTCTTCACAGGTTATAAATAGGCAAATATCCTTTGTTGTTTCAATTGTGTACGGGTAACAACAAAGATGGGGTTAATAATGCATTAAACCTCACACACACAACACACACAAAAAAAAAGTCCAATTGGCTGTGAAACTGCAACAAACGAAATCTTTTAAACATTAAAATGTAAAAAATATAAATGAAATATAAAGAGTGTAATATATTTTATAAAAGTTCCTTTTAATCAATTAATAATTTCATTTTAAATAAACAGTAATTATATGCCTAGAATATAATTTAAATAATGCCTGTACTTTTATTTCCTGTTGCCATATTTAAAAAAAAAGAAACAGACAAAAATAATGTATAAATATTAATAAATTGACTAGCTACACTTCCTACCACGCGTAAAAAAATCTGGGGAAAATCCCTTAATCAGGTTCGATGCCCTCGTCAAATTAACATATTCCATAAAAAAAAAAAAAAAAAAAAAAATCATTAACTACATCCATGAAATTAGGTGCGATTTTCAAGATAAAACTTGAATGCTTATAAATATATTATTTTTTATACTTATTTTTTTCAATTAAAATTTAAATAAAATATTATCTATTTATTTATTTATATGATAGTACACCATTTATATTTTCAATGACGCTTCACAAATGACCCATCTCTGAATATTTTCTTACTTAAATTTGTCTTTGTTCACTAATATTCAATGCTCAATAGGACCCCATAGATAAAAATCATATAAAAAATTCTATTTCAATGAGAGGTAGAAACGAGCCCTTTGAAAATAATTATTTTTATTACACATTTTCTCGAACAGAAATGATTTTTTCTGCATCATGCTGTATCGTAATTTTTTGTCATTTTCACTGTAACAAAGCGCCATATTCTCTGTGTGTAATTTATTTTCCTTAATTTTATTCTAGATTTTTTTTAAATATTGCACTTACATATGTGATTAAGGTATAAGGCTAACGTAAATATTTTATCATATGATGCCATTTCATAAAAAAAAAAAAAAAAAAAAAAAAAAAAAAAAAAAAAAAAAATGAAATGCTGAAGAAAACAGTGAACAGAAAAAATATACTTTGCTGCTGCAACAATATTTTTATGAAATGAGAGAAATATTTCTGAAACATCCCAAGAAAAATATGCTTTAGCAATTATAATATAATGATAGGCATTTCAGATTTTTATATTGAAAAAGAAATATGTAGTTTACTTTAGCAAATGAGTTCTATAAATTTTAATGAGCTCTGTAAATAGAAATATTTTTTTTTTTGGACATTTAAAAAAAATGAAAAAGTATTTTTTTTTTGTTTGTTTGTTTCATGCTGAAAGGTTATTTTCTGTAAAAACCACGATAATATATGCTATTTTTATTTTAATATTAGTCAAGGGTAAAACACACTGATACACTGATATATGAATACTTATCTTCTGCCAATTAAATTTAGGTCCAGAATATTTCGTAAATTACATATTAGTGGGACTAAAGTCAAAGTCTCAAGGAGGCATTTGTAACAAAAGTAATTTCTAAATATATGTATTATCTATTAAAAGAAATTTTTGCTCATTATGAGCCAATTCCCCTTTTTGTGGTAATATATACTTACAATTATTTTGACTCGAAATACTTTAAAGAAATTCACATGTAAGCGAGACCGGGGCTAGTTGGCTACAGGGGTAAGTAGGTGGTAAGTAGGGGTAAATAGGCCTCATAAATCGCCTGTTTGTGGATAGATTGCGCAACCAGTCACATAATACGTTTCTTCTTGCTTTTTGCAATCCTCATGGTAGTTTTGCAGCGTTACTACGTGCAGTGGACATTTATTACGATTTTTCTGTTTTTTTGCGATCATGAGTAATTTTTTGCTGCTTCATTCTTTTTCTAATTTCTAATACTTATCTTAATAATTGCCGTTTAACTTGTACAGTTTTTCTTAGTGTATAATTAACTGTATCTAGCCATATGTGATTTACTTATGCTTAGTTATTTATTCTTACTTATTTATGCTTAGATGGTTACGTGTCCCTTTTGTGAAGAAATTTATTATGGTGCTAATAGGCTCATTGAACACGGGCATGTTGGCTCGGTGTCTGGTGTGTTCTGGTAGCTTGAAAAACAGCAAACACCGAGAAAGTGGTTGCAACGCAAGATTTTGGGCACATGAGGCTTTCCCAAAGGGAGACACTCTATTTTTTATTTGTGACAACTATAACCCTGATGATGATATCGAGTAGGATAGAAGTTACTCAATGCTAAAGTTTTATCATTATTTTTATGTCTGTATAATTTAGAATTTACATTGCATGACGATAACGCCTTTGTTTAAACATACTGGTAATAATGAAATTGATTTCTCTTAACTGTGTGTCTTATTTGAGATTCATTTAATTGTTTATAAAGTAAGTGTGCCAACTTACCCCATAGCTATAGACAACTTGCCCTATGACGGGGTAGGTTAGCCTTTTATTTTAGGCTTCCGCTAAACATAAACTACAAAAGCTACACTCTCAAACCTCCGGGTATTTATAGCCTTATGCCTGTTCTTTAAAAGTACAGTTAAATTTTCATATAAAACTTAAACAAAAAATTTAAAGAATGAATAACTAAAAACTGCGCCTACTAGTCCCGGTCTCCACTACTATATTTTATTGGGGACAAACAGTGAGGAATATATTAAGAAAACTTCAAAAAATTATTTTTCAATTTTCTTTTATTTACAATTTATTTTAAAACTGGGAACTTTTCTTCTTTCGAGCATGCAATTGAATAGGGTACAGAATTTTTTCCCCAAGTATATTAAAAACAACAATTTAATTAACAATGTATCTAAAACACATTCTAAATAGAATAATTTAAAACCATGCTATAGGTTTTATAGTAAATATTCTCACAATGAATGTGTTGGCAGCTTGGTGTATCCCATTTTCTTTCTTGAAATATATGAATGCAAATTCCAATAATACTTGTATAAATCACATTTTACATATAATGTCAGCATAGAAAATGGTTATTTCTTAAAGGCTTTCAAAAACATATGACTATTGGGTACAGCAACTAATGATTGGGTTTAACGTCTTTATATAACACATTTTCTTAAAAGTAGTGCATTCTAACTTCTCTTGGAAGTTGTTACGTATTTAATAGTCTTATAACAACATATCGGTATATTTTACTAAAACAAAACAACAGTATATAAGTAATTTTTTCATTTTTAATTAATTTTGTAAAAAAAATACTTGCATTCCGTTGTTAAATAATTAAAGAAATAAATATATATGTATATTGACATCATTGAAAGAATTAAACTGCTAAAATCGAAATGGGCTGGGCATATTGCACGAAGATAAGACAATAGATGGAGCACAAATATCCTACAGTGGTATCCCAGATATGTAAAACGACCAAGAAGACGACCTCAAGTAAGATGGAGTGACGAAATCAGAAAAATGCCGGTGTTAATTGGATGACTAAAGCACTAAACAGGAACCCTGAAAAAATCTGAGGTAGACCTACATCCAGCAGTGGATTACAAACGGTTGATGATAATGATGATGATGATATACGGGGCGTTTCATAAGTTGGTTACGAAAGCAAAACGCGATAAAAACGTCCTACAGGTCGGAAAAACATGCAGTTTGATGATAAATATTCAGCGTGGTACGGGATTTTGAATGACACATGCAAAAAATTTGTTCAAATTCTAGACAATAGAGAGCGCTACTGCAGATAATACTATGGAATAATTCTATATTGCTCACGCAACGCAAGATTTGGATCCAAAAATATTAGTGAATACTGCATGTACGCTTCTTTGTAGCCAAATCTTGGGTTGCGTGAGTAATATGGAATTATTCTATGTAATTATCTACAATAGCGTCCTCTGTTGTCGAAATTTTGAACTATTTTTGTTACTGTCATATAAAATACCGTACATCTCTGAATATTTATCTGCAAACCTCAAGTCTCCGCGACCTATAGATCTTTTTTTATCGCTTTTTACTTTCGCATCGAACTTTTTAAACACCTTGTGTATATATATATATATAGAGAGAGAGAGAGATAGATAGATAGATATATGCTTTTTTGATATTTAGATTCTATAAAATTTTGTTTATAACTTATTAAGTTTCTTAGCACAGTCCTTCTAAGGTCTTAATTTTACTTTCCAAAATATGTGGATAAACCTCTAACACTTCTCCGTTTATAACATCATGAAAGTTTAATAAAAAATACTTATCTTGAATGTACTTAGACCATTCAAAAGAAAGGTGTCTCAAATTTCCATTTATGAAATATATTTTATTTGCATTATTCGAAATAAATCAACAAGAAATTTTAAAACGTTCTTTAGAAACTTATAAAGTTTTAATAATATGTACATGTTTCCATGAAATGGACTGCTTTAGTACAGAGTGTCCAGCGAATAAGACCTTGAATTGAAAATTAAATATCTCAAAAACAAAAATAAATAGAATTATGCGGTATACGGTTTGTTTATTAGTTAAACTGTAAAAATGTTATAAAGAAGTTTCAAAATTTAGCTGTAAAAACCGTTAATAAATGGCGTAGCTGTAAAAGTGTTATAAAAAAGTTTCAAAATTTAGTTGCTAAAACCATTAACAGATTGCGCTGTAATCGCAATGCCTATAAATTGTGCTTTGAAGTCCAGAGCATTAGTGTCTCATTCCTGGATGGTTCCCTATGGAAGGACGAGAAGTGAGAAATCCGCCTCTTAGTCAGGGTGATGTGCAGAAGCGGAGCCATGTGTTGACAGAATTTTGATTTATTTCAAATTTTGTTAAAGCTATTTCGGTCTGGTTACCAGTATCTCTGTAATATGTCTTTTTTCTCCTAATTGGTAGATCGTGGAATCGAATCAAAGCAGAGGAGGATTTGAAAAAATTGGAAATCTTTATATTTTAATATTTATTTAAGTTTTCAAAAAAAGTTTGAATAAAAAAAAATCCAAAGTTTCTAGTTTTAAAATTTAATCAAGCTAAAAGAAACTCTTATTTTTAAATCATTGAGCATTTATAATAATGATTCATAAATCATTTTTTTAAATTGTAGAAAATACTTTGAATGAAAAAATACAAAGTTTCTATTTTTAAAACTTAAGTAAAAAAAAATCATTTTAATTTTAAAAACTCATTTTCATTTTTTTATCACTGAGCACAGAAGTATGGTGCGGCTTCTAGCGATATGAGAATGCAGCCTCCAAAATGCTTTTGCTTCGACGTTGATGATATCACTTATCATCAATTCTTTTTAAAAATCAAATAATTTAATGCATAATTTCTGTCCCTAAAGCTTTGTTTACAAAAAAAAGAAATATATGTGTTGTGCTAAAACCGAAATATTATGCCGTGATTTAAAAATATAAACGAAAAGTGAAAAATTACTTTTTTATTTATAATAATCCAGGTATAAGCAATAATACCAAAATATTATGCCGTGATTTAAAAAAATAATAAATAAAAAGTACAAAATTATTTTTCTAAATATATGCGTTATTTAAATAATAAAAAATTTAATTTAATGAAATATTTTAATAAGTTCTTATATAATGATTTCTAAACTTTTCATTGAAAATTCCATTAATTGAAATTCTCTAAAAATTCTCTAAGTTGGTGCAATAATTCTGTGACCAGATGTCTACACTTCTGCTTCACGAAAAAGTAGACTTTCACACTTCTCGCCCTTCCATAGGGAACATCTAGGAATGAGACGCTAGTGCTCTGGACTTCGAAGTACAATTTATAGGCATTGCGATTACAGTGCCATCTGTTAACGGTTTTTGCAAGTAAATTTTGAAACTTCTGTGTAACATTTTTACAGCTTAGCTAATAAACAAACATTTTACCGCATAATTTTATTGATCTTTGTGTTTGAGATATTCAATTTTGAAAGCAGGGTCTTATTTGCTGGAAACACTGTATAAACATATAGCTTTATTTTGCATCAATAATAGAGTTTGTGTGGAAATTGAAACATTTGTAATTTTAGCTTCAAGCCAATCTCTTCTGAAAATTAAATAAAAAAATTTTTTTCAGTTATTTATCTATATTTTTTCAAGATATTTCACTTTACGTCTTTTACATAACACTTTATTACATTATTTCAGCATGTAAAACATATTAAACATTTTCAAAAAATATAACAAACCGTTCTGTAATTTGCAATCAACAATCGCGCTACACCAGTAAGTGTCATGATCTATACATTTTGGAATCCGTTATCTATAGTACTTGTAGATGCCTTATACACAGTCCTATTACAATGATATGGGAGTGACAAGGGATATTTTCCTTTTAAGGAGCATATATAATTTCCAGATAATTTTTTCTGCTTTACACTTTTTTTTCAATTTATAAAGAAAATGCGATAACACTGGCATGAAATATTTGGGTTGTGTCATGATTTTTAGCTTTTGATAATTGATTCTTGTATATTTTGTAGGGCTCACTCCGAAAATGACTTTCCTTTTTTAATTTTACGTAAGGATATTTTGTAAATCGTAGATTTCAAAGTTAACCAGTCAAAAAATTGCAAGATTCTGATACTATAAAACAGATGAGATAGTTGCGTTTTTTAAACTTTTGATAATTGTTTTTTATTATTTTTTTAATGGTGAATCCAAAAATGACCTTCATTTTTAACAATCACATAAGAATTTTTCGCAAATCATAAATTTACAAGTTTAAATTTTCAAAGTAAACTCCTTCCACAGCTCATGGGAGCCCTGAGCTATTTAGTCGTAAGAATCTCCAAGTATAAGCTTAAAAAAATTTAATAAATCATTAAATTAATAAATCATGAAATTAAAATAATTTAAAAAAAAATTCCCATCTATTTTATAGTATCAGATTATCGAAATATTTTTCTTTTTAACTTTGAAAATTATGATTTGCGAAAAATTCTGACGAAAAATCTTTTAGATTCAACGCTTAAAAATACACAAAATTAGTTATCCAAGGTTGAAAAACACAACAATCTCTTTTTTTTTTTTTTTTAGTTTCAGATTTTCGCTATATATCTTTTTTAAATCTTTTACTTCTGTAATATGCGATTTGAGAAAAATCCTGACGTGAAGGGAAAAAATAAAGGTCATTCTCGGATTCAGCGCTAAAAAATACACGAAAATCGGTTATCAAAAGTTAAAAATCACAACAATCAGGCGTGCGTAACATGCATTCAAAATTTCTTTTCTTAAATTTTATTTTAACTTTTTGTGAGACAAAAATCTAAAGCTAATATAAGTATTCTCGAGCTAATTAACATTTTATAAACAGCTAAGTTATCAAAAAAAAAAAAAAATAAAACAAATAAAACAAACTAAAATCTGTATAAAACTTTTACTTTGAGGATATTTTCTTTCTGTTGGACTGGTTATTGTTATCATCCGCTTCAAAGTCATGCCGTGAGGATTTATGTTTAAGCTTTTTATCAATAATTACGCATTCTGTTAGATATACGTTATACTTTGTTTCTTTTTAAAATACAATTTCGGAAAACTGATATTAGTTTGCAGAAATTTAAAAAACTTAATTTGAATGTTAAACAATAAACAATATTCGATATAAAAATTCATTTGATTTTACATGCATATAATAATTTTGTTTATAATTTCTTAATAGAACCTGTAAGTGGATGACTCGTATTCTAGATCGAATACAATCATATTCAAATCATCTCTTTCTACGTCATTAAACTCTATTTGAAAATTTGAAAATTCTTACTTTGCTTAGTTTTATTACTTTTTCGAATCTTGCAAAACTATTTGTGGAAAAATATATATATATTTATTAAAACTGTTATAATGGAAACAGATATTTCATATATATTCGCAAATTTTCTATTAAAATTTAATTAATTATTTCATAAATATGACATTTCCCAAATTCTAGTATTAACCATTCTGAAAGTTACTATATGTTGGGTACTAAAGAAATGGCCCAATAGAAAGCTTGCAATTATGCATTGTAAATTTAATAAGTAAAGTGTAAAAAATAAATAGACAGCTATATTAAAACCCCAAATGACTTTTTGTTAAAAAAAATTAATTAACTTTTTAAACTATTTTATCATGTTATTGACTATAAAAATGGCAAAGAAAAAACAGCTCCGCTTACAATAAGTACAATATTCAGAGATAAAATAAATGATCTTTCATAATTCTTTATCTTTCATACTATGAAAACAAAAATCTTCTTCTAAAGTGAAGTTTTTTTTTTTTTTTTACTAAGTGCTGTTAAAACTATAATACAAAACTACAAAACAAAGAAAAGAATTTATTCCAGATAATTAGGATAATTTTACTTTAAAGTATTTAAGAACTTGAAATTATTAATTAAAATTTATTACTCATATTCAAAGATTGATAACTGAAAATAAATAGTTTTATAACCTTCTCTGATTCCAGATATCTAAAAAATTTCAAAGTCTTCATTTTTGAAATTCTAATTTCTTTCTAAGTTAAAAAAAAAAAATATTTAAAAAAAATCTTTCATGAATAAAAATAATTTGTTAAATATTTATAGAAATTTAACCATTACGTTAACTGTAATATCAGAAAGATACCGGATTTTCAAAATTAAACGCACGATTATATATTTTATAAATAATAATTCAAAAGAAAGATTAAGATTACATATAAGAAATTTAAAAGAAAACACATAAAAAAATACGTGTTCTTACTGACATATACTTAAAAAACTCATAGTAAAGTGAATTACTTCTTCATTACGGTGGATGGAAAAGTATACGATTTTTTTTTTTTTTCGAAATTACTTTCGGCGCGGGGTGCAAAAGTTACCTTTTATGTAGTCTAGTTTACACCTTTTTTTTTTTTTTTTTTTTTTTTTTTTTTTTTTTTTTTTTTAATTGAAATCCATTTATATCTTCCGGTACCCCAAGCGGCCAAAAAAATAGTTAAAAATTGAAATTTTTATGAAAATTTATATACATATTTTTATTTTTTATGTTTTTTTTTTTTTTAAATTAGTTTTGGCGCGGGGTGCAAAAGTTGTTTTCTATATATATTAGTTTACATGATTTTTTTAATTGAAATCCATTCATATCTTCTGGTGTCCCAAGCGCCTCCAAAATAATTAAAAAATTAAAGTTTTATGAAAATTTATAATTGTTTTTAGTTTATTTATTTATTTATTCATTTTAAATTACATTTATCGCCTGGTGAGAAATTTTGTGTATCGGGTGTGCTACATAATTGTGTAATTTAGACAATTATTTATCTAAATCCATACGTATCTTCTGGTGTCCCAAGTATAGTTAAAAATTGTAATTTTTAAGAAAATGCATTAAAAAAAATTTATTTATGAAAATTGTTTAGAAATCTGGCAAAGTATTTAGTTAATAAAGAATAAACTTATAAATAATAATAATTTTATAATAATACATGAAGTATACACTTAAAAATAAAAGCATTAGATGTGACGAATTATACAAATTGAACTTACGTAGAATTTTTTTCACTTCTTTGATTTTGAAGATTTACATATTTCTGAAGATTGTAAGAATTTTTTATGTTAAAATGTTTGATATGATTTCTTGATATTATTCTATTCAATATGAAATCTTGTGTCTTTTCTTGTCCAGATATGCTTTCGGATGCCTCAGTCTCTAGGGAAATGTATCTTATGTGGGTACGTCTTGGCTACTTTGACCATTCCTCCGTTTTACCTACTTTTGCCTCAATTTATTCGCAAGGCACATTGATCAAAACATGTGGTTTAAAACATCCAACTCGTTGCCATTTAATAACTCCATAATAATCCTTTGCTTTGAAGTGTATTTTTTGTTCTTGAAAAATCCTTATTTCTGGTATTTCTCTATTTTCATTTCTAACACAAATTAGCCTTCTTATTGCTGAAGACCTGATATCCTCTCTGTTATAGAAGGGTATTGATAATTAAAAAAAATCAGGATGACGAAAGAAGCTATATCGTTCAGTAACAGCGTCTACTATCTTTCTTAAATTGGATTCAAAATAGCTAGAAAACGGAATAAATTTCCAAATATACCGAGCTCCTTTTATTATGAAGGGCTATATGTTGTTCAGAATAATGAGATTCTTGTAGACCTTAAAATTCTACCGGCAGTTGTCAGCCATTTTGAGTGAACAACTTGACCAGGCTTTTTGTTTTTAATGCCGGGTCAGAACCACATTCACCAGGCGATATTCCTATGCAAATATCATATAACTATTCCTGATCACTGCTGAAAACCATTCTATCTATGCTATATGGCATATTCTCCAAACTTATTGAAGGAAAAGAAAAAAACAGGTAGCTTTCCGCAGGTTTTGATTGCTGTACCAATTGGCCCACGAAAAGCTGTAGAACCAAATGTAGCAACATGTAAAGAATCTAGTAAATGTCGTAAAGGCTCACTTATATCATTTACATAAAGCAAACAAATGACTACTGTAAGAGTCTATTGATTTCATATCCGTCAGGGTAATAACTCATCCTTTGTGACCAATATTTACGTTTGTTCTGCGCATCCTATTACTGTAAACCGATATAATTGTATGTTATTTGATTTTTTTTAAATATTGCTTTTTTATGGCTTAGCTTTTCCTGTTGCAACTGAAACGTGTGACAAATACTGAGAGTAAGGTCCCTTTACAAGAGTATAATGTCCCTCCTTTGTGATGTTTGTGTAAAACTTCTGCCCTCCAGCACTTATACTTTTGTGTAGTCTTTACTATATAGTATAAAAATAGATTTATTCATTTAATAAAAACAATAAACAATTTTTCATCTTTTATCGAGAGTACTTTTTGCGCTATACAAAAGATTCTTTAGCACTTATTTTTACTTATATTTTATTGTTCAAACTTTGCATAAAAACCGACTGTCTGCAATTATTTAAGTGGCTTGGAACACCGGAAAAAAATCATCGAATTCGAAAATTTTGCATGTATGCTAGCATACTTTAAAGACAACTTTCGTACCCCGCGGAAAAATAAATAAAAAAAAATAAAAAAACAAAAAAAAGTACAATTTTTCATAAAAATTTAAATTTTTAACTACATTTGAGGCGATTGGGACACCGGAAGATGTGAATAGATTTAGTCAATAGATAGTCAATAGATATGTAAAATAGTATACATAAAAGGCAACTTTTCCACCCCGCGCCGATTCGATTATCCACATTTCGATTTTTCGATCCACCCTATTCTTCAAGCCGAAATTTAACTTTAATTTTTTTTATGAAATCGTTAACTACCAAAATGGTAAAAATTGAAAAGGAACATTTATTAGTTTACAACTGTTTAAACTTTCATCGATGCATATATTATCTATTTTTCTCCTACTGTTCTTAATTTAATGATTATTTTTATGTTCTGGAATTTCTCTATTTTTAATTTAAAAGTAGTATTATTGCTATAACAAAGAGATCAAGGAAAGAAATATCTTTTTCAAGATAATTTAAATAACAGTAATTTAGTTTTTAGAAGTTTTTTTTTTTTTTTTTTGGTTCTTAAAAATGACACTTTTAATGGCATTTCAAATTTCATATTCAGGACTGAAATTGAACAGTGTTAAATATTTTATTGTATTAATACAGGGTGGCCATCATTAAACTGCAAGTGTTCAAGGGGTGCTGGAGAGAAAACTACTGGGAATATTCCAGTGAAATTTAGGTATCTATACGTTTCAGAACATGCGCAATTCAAATATGCAAAAAAAAAAAAAAAAAAAATCGCCATTTTCATCCGATAGATGGCATTATACCGTGTTTCAATGCTTATCGACGGCATATATGCCAATTTTAACACCATCGAACTGTATAAAAACATCAATACATTGAGTAAAGCCCAGTCATGACTCTGAATAAGAAGGAACGTGCATTGTTAGTGAAGATATTCTATCAGAATGGTAGCAATTATTCAGCTACTCTGAAAGAATACCGGCGTATGAAACGATTAAGAAGAGGTCCAATGAGTCTCAATGGATTGAAAAATATGATTTTAGAATTTCAAGAATCAGGAGAATTGGGCGTTATTCCAGGCACAAGAGGGCGACGTCCCGTAAACCCGAAAAAAGTGCAACAAATTGATGACGCCGTTGCGACTACGAGTAGCAGTTCAGGAACCAGTATGCTGCAACAAGTGAGCGCAAGAAGTGTGGCTCGGACATTATCTCTTCCCTGGTCAACTGTGCATAAAGTGTTGCGCCAGATTCTTCGGCGTTATTCGTATAAAATTAAAATTCTTCAAGAATTGAAACCTCATGATGACACCCTAAGATTTGATTTTGCAAACCTTGTCCTGTCGAAAATCAGTGAAGATGACACTTGGATACAGAGAATATTGTGGACAGACGAGGCGCATAGTGTAAATTCGCATAACTGCAGGATATGGGGAACGAACAAACAATACGCTAAACGTGAAGAACCCCTCCATTTCGATTATGTAACCGTATGGTGTGGAATGACTTGTGATTTTCTTGTGGGCCCATATTTCTTTGAGACCCCTACTCCAAGTGGTCCCAAACGCTGTAGTGTTACAGGGACTAGCTATGGTGCGATGTTGAGACAACAATTGATTCCAGCATTGCAAGAGAGACATTCTTTAGAAACCACGGTATTTATGCAGGACGGAGCACCCTCTCACATCGCTAAATATGTTAAAAAATTGCTGCATGATACCTTTGGTGCTGACCAAGTCATAAGCAGAGGTTTCGACAACGCTTGGCCCCCACGTTCACCGGACCTTAATCGTTGCGATTTTTATCTGTGGAGACATCTGAAAGATATGGTTTATAGAGAACGACATGCTTCTGTTGCTGAAATGAAATCTAGCATAACGAGACACGTGAGATGTGTTACAGTGTTACACCACAGATTTTAAATGCGACGGTGGACCATGCTGTTTTACGTTTTCAGCATGTGGTTGCATCTGGTGGTTCACATATTGAGCATATCATGTAATGATTTCATTGAATAAATAATGACTTGTTTTCCAAAGCGTCTTTATGGATTGTTTAATTTGTGATCTTATTTACGCTAATTTTTATTACAAGGTACTGTAAAAATTTAATTACTGAGCGAATTGTATGGAATTTTGATAGACTGTAAATCATACTTTATATTGTTTATATGCCTCTTAGAATGTCATTATGCTCTGTCTATCGATTTTGGAGGTTGTATATGCCACCGGTGAACGTTTAAATACGGTACAGCGCCATCCATCGGGTGAAAATGGCGATTTTTTTTTGCATATTTGACTTGCGCATGTTCTGAAACGTGTAGATACCAAATTTCACTATAATATACCCGGTAGTTTTCTCTCCAGAACCCCTTGAACACTTGCAGTTTAATTATGACCACACTGAATATATATATATATATATATATATATATGCGTATTTAATTTCCAAATCTGCACTGTGTGTAGTGTTATAAAAATATAATAAAAATATGTTTTAAACATGTTTTAAACATATTCCAATATACTTTTTTAAACAAGTCACAATAAACTATAAAAGATAAAAGTAATTACAGTGAAATATTAAATAAATAAGGATTTTTTTAGGACAACATACACAGTTTATAATAAAAGTATTACAAAATCAATGTTATCTTCAAAAGGCTCCATTATTCACATTCAAAAATTCTCAAATTATCTTGAAATTGAAGTATTTTAAAAACAATGTTACATCGTGATATTATATTTGATATTTCCTACACTTTGTCCAATTCTATAAAAATATCCAAAAGTATAAATTATGTCATGTTCAGTAACAAAGTAAATATTTATCTTTCATCTTTTTATGTTTATAATAACATTTAAAGAAGGCTTTTAATACTTTATACAATTAATTTAATACTAAATAATTGACACTGGAAAAATCGTTCAGCGAAATTTTGTAAGTGTTTAATATATATGTGTAACGCTGGAAATTTATTTAGAGCAGAAAAATAAACCATACAAAAGTATATAGCTTCTTTATGCGAAAATTCCCTTGTAAAATCTTTATTTTTTTAATATGGCGATGATTGGAAATCCAAGCCGAAACCGCGAATGCATTAGTTCCATGTATTCTAATTGTTTTTTGTATTCGCAATTTTCAAAATCTGCAATTTTTGAAATTATTTTTATCGTTTCAATTCTCTGAAAAATAAACCCCAAGTATTTTACTTTCTAATGTATTATTTTTTTTTATATAAATCATTCAACGAATTAAAAAATATCACTACATAAACTCCTATTTCATCTGTACCGGAGGTTTAATAATAAATGACAGATATTAAAACAATCCAGAACAGAATTTTTGAGATTATATAAGACGCATTTAAATGGCAAAGAGTAGAAAAATAAATGTTCTTACATTGCTATATTTTTAAGAAAAGGAAATTAATCATAAAAAAGTAAATTGCTTCTTCATGCAGAATTTCAACTTTAAAAGTTTTTACGATATCGTTAACTTCCATAATGGAAAAGAAAACATACGTTCATTTAAAATGATGTTAAATTTCTTTTAAGTATAAAGGAAAATACATTTCTTCTAATTTTACATTAACGAAAGGGTTTCTTATTTCGTTTCCCCTAAAATTTTTCTTTTATTTTTTATTTATAATTCATACTTTGATATTTCATCTATAATAAAGAAATTAAAAAAAAGAAACAAAAGATTCAGAATAATTTAAATAATTGAAATTAAATATATTTAAGATTTTGAACTTATTTTTTCAATGTATTTTCTTAAATATTCAGAGTTTAATTAATGATTTATTAACTAGTGTTATTTTCGAAAATGTCTGACATGAAATTAATAAAGCAAATATTGTTTTCGAAACAATTAAATATTGCTGCATTTTACTATTATTCATCAAATGCTTTTTTCAGTGTATTTCCCTTAACCAAAATAAGAATAACTGAAATGTATACTGGCAAAAATAATAAATTTTCTCCACAAACCATTTAAAAAAACCATTTACCATACAAAAAACTATATAATTTTGTTTTATGGATTAAAACATTCAAATGACATTTTATTAAGAGATCTCAGGACTCTTAATGCTTCAAAATTTTCGAAATTTAAATTTTTATGTTAAAACTCCTACAATTTCTGAACATTTTGATATAATAGTTTCCTTGAAATTCTCATTAGAATAGAAGTTATGGCTTTTAGAATTATACCCTCTGAATAGCTGAAGAGACATTTCCGAAACTTTGAAGTCATTTCAAATGAAAATCAAATTTCAAATCAATTGCTTAAAAGGCGCAAAGGCCAACATAGTGAAAAAGATTCGAAGCCGAGACTCGAACCCGGGCCATCAGTATAGCGCACTGACGTACTACCGACTAAACCACATGGAACGATACCTAGCTCGGAAAATTTCTCACTATTATGGTTCGAGTCCCGGCTTCGAATCTTTTTCACTATGTTGGCCTTTGCGCCTTTTAAGCAATTGCTTTGAAATTTGAAATTTGATTTTCATTTGAAATATTGTATGCAAGGCGAATGTTTCTCTCTGGAATAATTTCCATGTATATATTTGAAGTCATTTTACTCCAAATGGCGTTTTTGGGTATACCGCGCAGGATATCTCCAAAACACCTGAATATTTTATCATGAATTTTTCAAAACATATGTTTTACGTTAGTCTGTATAAACTGAACCTAAATTTTCCTTTTTATTCTTAAAAATATATATCGTTTTTTTGGTGATTATACTGCTGAAATTTTAAAAATTTTGTATTAGCGAAATACAACTTTGTAGTAAAAATATAAAAATATTTTAAATACAAATTTATTTAGTTTCAGGATAATTATTACAATCTGAAGTATAAGTATGCTCAAAAATTTTAATTCTAATTGAAAAAAAAAAAAGCTGTTATACGAATTTTCAGCTCGTCAAATATCTGACAGTTTAGATCCCCCTATAAATGCTAATTCTGCATCTTGCAATTTTTTAAATGCATGAAATGAAAAATTATACTTATATCTTTCATCCCAATAAAAATTGTGTTGTAAATGGGATCATATACATTTTAAGATATTAAATGGTATAAAAGAGTTTATTTTTTTAATTTTTTCCAATTTTATAGGTCCTGAGACACCTTGAAAATAATTGAATAATTGTTTTTATATGATTAATTACGTATTATGACTGCGTATTATGAATAGCTACAGGAAATTTTTAAATTACAATTTTTGTATTTTAACTTATGACACTGTTAAAATACTTATATAAATCTTTGCATACTTATACAAGTATGGAAATTATTAAATTGCAATTTTTACATTTATACCTTATGCCACTGTTTTCATACTTACATATATCTTTGCTTACTTATATGAAACCTATTAATTATAAAAAATAAATTACAGTTTTGTTTAATAAGATTCTTGTTTTTTATTACTCATTGTGATTAATGTGTGATTATTTTATTATGATTAAATTAAATGTAATTAATTTGTCAGGGATGTATTATCTCAAAAACATATGCTATAAAAATGAATTAGGCTGTTTTTATGGATATTTAAGTAAATTAAAATATTAAGTAATAATATAAGTATATTAAATATAATTAATTAATTAAAATATATTCAATGAAACGGTATTAATATCTTATCATTATAAATAAAACACTGGAATTTAATACATTGTAGATTACATTGATAATATTGGCTTTTTTTAATTAAAAATTTTTTTATTAAAAATTTGCATTTTTTATTATTCTAACATAATGCGATAAGTGCATTTTAAAAAAGAGGAGATCAGATAAAAAAGAATATATATATATATATATATATATATATATATATATACCGGGTGAGCAAAAAGTCCGTATAAATTTAAAAAATCATAAAAACCGAAAAAATAACCGAAATGAAAAACTGTTTGCAGTATTAGCATCTATAGGTCGCGGGAATTTTTTTAAGACAGAAGTAAAATATAACTCAAAAAACATCCGATAGATGGCGCTGGTTCGTGCGATTTTGGTGGAAATATGCAAATGAAACGGTCATAAGAATTTGCGCTCCTAATCCTGAACTTGTTCACGTAAAATAACTTCACCAACAAAGCTTTATCCATCATACTCAGCATCCTTGACCAAGTACACGGTTCACAACGGTAAATTAGTTCTGGATTACGAGCGCTCAAATTCTTAAAATCGTTTCATTTGCATATTTCCACCAAAATCGCACGAACCAGCGCCATCTGTCGGCTGTTTTTTGAGTTATTTTTTATTTCTGTCTTAAAAACATTCCCGTGACCTACAGATACTAATCCTGCAAACAGTTTTTCATTTCGGCTATTTTTCCGGTTTTTATGATTTTTTAAAGTTTATACGGACTTTTTGCTCACCCGGTATATATATATATATATATATATATATAAAGGGTGGTCCTTAAAAAATTAACTTTTAAATTTTCTATGCCCCCCCCCCCCTATTTTGTTCTATGTATAAAATAACAACTTTCGCAAAATGATTTCAGCAGAGAGTTTCAAAATATTTACACAGTCTGTTGTCCAAACACAGACAGGAGTATTTCCTGTCTACACTCTATTTCATCTCAACTTGACAGCATTATGAAAGGTAAATAATCCAACATTCATCCTTGAAAAATAGTTATACGTTATTTTTTAATCTTAAATAGCTAAAATGCGCAAAAATTTATAAGATAATGTTTATAAATTATAGAATTTTATTTTTTTATATTCGAAAAATGTTGTACTAAATAGACATATTCGTATCAGAAGCCGAGCAAGCAGAGCCCAAAACTTAAATAAAGAGTTTTCGGCAAGCGTTCTTTTTACTGTTAACTGGGATTTCAAAATTTTAGAAGACATTTCAGGATCTGAAACTGTAGACAGATCACCCATTATTTTTTCATGCAAAGGTATTGACCAGTTACTTGTTGTTCCAAAACTTCAATCAGGAACAGGTGAGGCAATAGCTTCTGCTGTTAACGAAACATTGGAGACTTGGGGAGTACCGAACAAGTAAAATGTATGAGATTTGACATAACCCTTGTTAATACGGTATTATCAAGAGCAGCTTGTGCTCTTCTGGAATAGAATATGAACAAAGAAATGATTTAGATTGCCATCATCACGTCCTTGAAATATCGTCTTTGTTCTTCATCTTTTGTGTGAAGTTTATTGTATTCCTCCATAAGTGCTATCCCACTTTCGGCTACATCATTAACAACTTTGACTGAAGTCGTTAGTGCCTTACATGTCTTGCAGGATTCGTTTTCATTTCAATTATTCCCATCTGTTTCAAAAGAGTCTGATGTCATCCATAAATTAAATGAAACCTCAGAGTGCAACTTGTTAGAAAATCTTTCAAGTCATTTTGGAGAATGACATATCAGTACGTGTACGTTTCAAGGGTTCATAATTTTCTTCGTTTTTCAAACCATGCACCATTTTTCTTTTACTTTCATTAAACACATTATCATCGAAAAATGCAAAAGCAACTAGTTCTTCTGTGAAGTACAGAAATGTCCTATGAACTTCTTCAAAGCACACAAAAAATGATTTCATTTAAATTTTCGTCTTTTTTCAAGTTCTTCAGGAGCAATAAATCATTGGGCTTGATACCAGCTGTGAGTGTAGATTTTCACCTCAAACGAGAAAACTTGACGAACTCCAGATTCTTCCGTCTCAGAGAGTTTAAACTGATCATTAAATAAATAATGAGCGAGTATATGGCCTTCACGATCAATGGAACCCAATGCAATCCACCTAGAGCTCTCATGCAAACACCACATTCGGGTACTCCTCCTAAGAAAATGATGGCAAGCTCTATCAGTTCCTTGTACTTGTAATCGTCCCTTGGTTGAAAATCATTAAGATGACTTTGAGCAAATTTTGTAATTTCTGACCCATTATGTGTTATTTTTTTCATTGATTAAATTGTCAGTTATGGGAGTCTGAAATATGGCATAATCGATAGACATCCATGAAATTTTAAATCGTTTGAATAACAGTATGTCTTGTCTGCTTGAAACTTCCAGAGACGTAACAACAACTTCCTCGAGCATAATGTCAAGGATGTGATTATGGCAAACCAAATAATTTCTTTGCTCATATTCTATTACAGAAGAGCACAAGCTTCTCCTGATAATCGGGTATTAATAAAGGTTACATCAAACGTCATACATTTTACTTGCTTGTAATCCCCAAAACTCACATGTTTCGTTAACAGCAGAAGCTATTTTTCACCTGTTCCTGATTGAAGTTTTGGAACAGCTAGTTAAATGGCCAGTACCATTACCTGAAACAATAAAGTGTAATCTGTACGGTTTCAGATCCTGAAATGTCTTCTAAAGTTTTGTAATTCCAGTGAACCGTCAAAGGAACGCTTGCCGAAAATTCTTTTTTTAAGTTTTGGGCTCTGCTTTTGATACGAATATGGCCATTTAGTACGACATTTTACAAATATAAAAAAATCGAATTCTATAATTTATAAACATTATCTTATAAATTCTTACGCATTTTAGATATTTAAGATTAAAAAATAACGGAAAGCTATTTTTGAAGCGGAATGTTGGTTGGTTGGTTGTGTTTATGACGGCCAATTATCAGCACGAGGGATATAGGCCCTAAGGTGGGGGGAGTGTCCTCTGTGGGGGTCTTTCTAAGGGAACTTAAACCCCTATTTACGTTTGGAAAACCAAGGTTCGAAGAAAACCACGAAAACTCCGAACGATTAGGCCGACGGGCGTGATTGGGATCGAACCCAGCACCTCCCGTCTACCAGCTTCGAGAGCAGAACCTATCGGACACTGGTGGGGCGCGGTGGAATGTTGGATTCTCTACCTTTCACAATGCTGCCCAGTTGAGGTGAGATAGAGTGTAGACATGAAATAATCCTGTCTGTGTTCGCACAACAGACTGTGTATATATGTTGAAACTTGAAACAAATGACATTCTTTACAGTCTAATATCAAACCATGATTTAATTTGGCAACGACTATGGATTTGTATTAATAATTTATTATTTAATTGCAAAATATGTCAATTTTTAGTTTTTATTAAAACATTCAAACCTTGGTAGCGACTCTTAAAACATGTTTTAAAATTTTGAAACTTTTGTGGACATCTTTATTTTATACATAGAGCAAAATTGGAGGGTGCCCATAAAAAAAAATAAAAGGTAATTTTTTAAGGACCACCCTATAATAAAAGATTGCTAAAATGTTTTGCTACCTATATTATATATTTAAAATATATGTAAGATGCCATAATTAATAAGAAAAAATTTCAAAATGAATTGTTGACATTCAAAGCGAAAAGATATCAAAATGTAAAAATATCAGAAGACGAAACAAAAAAAAACAAAAACAAAAAAAAAAAACGAAGGGGGCATTTGATTTAAAAATACGCTGATTTAATACAGTTTATAAGGTTTATTGGATACTTTTATATGTATATTTATGCAATTATATTTATATATTATTATTTCATATCAAATTTATTTATATTCATTAATCATTAATTTATAATGTTAACGCTTAACTTGTATTCAAATTACTAGCCCAATAAGGGAAAAAATTAACAATAATTATTACTATTATTAATACTAATTCCTTAGCATCATAATTTTAATAATTCATTTATTTATATTTAATTATATATCGATTTAAGTGTCGATGTACTGTAGCCAAAGGAATTTAAATAGTGACATGTATCTATGCAGTGACATGCATGTATGACAGTATCTTTTTAGTGACATGTAAATAGTGACATGCAAGGCACATTTATTTATGTGAAACATTAATAAAAGAATCAATCTTACCAACTTACATATTAATTTTATTTAATATAATATTTACTTTTTTTTCCAACATAATAATATAAATTTATCAACATATTTTTAATTATTATTTTATTATCATATAAGTTTGCAGCACTTCACGAAATCATTGGAAATACATGGTGAAATTCTTTTCTAAATTAGCTATAGAGGGCGCTGGTTACATATATTGAGAAATATTTTTTACCATATCGTACATTATGACACCTTAGTCCATCAACGTTTAAAAGAAGTTTTTTGAAAACATGTGCATATAATCTCATTTACTTTTATTTAATCTTGCCTCTTTCTAAAATAGTAATCCTTTCAATATGGTAATGCGTATTTTATTTCTTAATTCTTTTAAATCATATTTTATTTTAAATTATATGTTTTACACAATATATTTCTCTATTTGTTGTGTGTTGGTAGTCCGAAATTCATATTATTTAGCTTTGTATGGCTAATATGAAGATGAAACCACGCACTTTATTTGTAGAACTTTCGGCATTTGGGACCTGAAGATTCTGTCTAAGTTCTACAAATACCTATTTTTCTTTTTCTGCTATTTTTTTTTGCAATGTTTGATGGTATTTTGTATTTTTTTTAATCTACATACATATTTATATACATATATATATTGAAAAGTAACAACAATTAACGGGAATATTATACATTATGAGGAGCGGCTATTTTCTTGAATCATTGTACGTCAGCAAAGAAATTTACATTTATTTAAAAAGATTTCTTTTCAAATGTAACACTGAGCTAAAGCTGACAAATACTCCCTTATTTGCATTCAAAGAAACGACATACAATTTTATCAGTATTAAGAAGGATGATAAATTGTGAAAAGAAAATAGTCCATAATAAATCACAGAATCTCACATAAAACATATTCATCTTCCTGAAGAAAAAGAATGTCATACATTGTTATACCCGTACAATATACGTATTGGACTCAAAAATATATATCATGACAATCATTCTTTAAAGAAGTAGGTACAGAGGACATACGATATCGACGGGATATTTCAAATGGTTCTCCTTATATTCCAATAAAAAACTAGATAATAGATATGCTTTGACTAAAGGAGAAAAAAAATTTATTTATTTTCTACTAGGGCAGTTTCTTCTATTTTATGGTTACTAAGTCTGCTTTGTAGATTTTGTATAAAATTTAAACTTATTTTATTAATTTTAAAAAGAGAAAACATGAAATGAAAAAAGAGGGTATTAGTAAACGGAATCTCTTCATCTTATATCACATTATTAGCTGACAATATTACACTTTTTACGCAATCTTTTGGTTTTCGAACAACTATTTAACTTATTTAAAGTACTTAAACTATGAATTAAAACTTCTGTTTCAAAGGCAAAAACTTTAAAACGATATACACTTCTCTTTTTTTGGGGGGGTGGGGGGGGTAATCATTCAACGAAATTTGGTTTTATACGCCAGAGTTTGTACTTTTTCAAAAGTTCTAAAAATAAACAAAAATGTATTCAAATTAGTTATAAAAAATAGCTAAGTTTGGCTTACTAGGTCTGCCTAAATATAATGTCTGTAGTTCGGAAGGTATTCTGTCGTGGATGGAAATTTTAATTGTTCACTCACAGATAACTGATATTGACGTTTTGAACCTAAAAATATATACTTAACAATCATTCTTTAAAGAAAGGGGTATACACGACATACGATATGGACGGAATATTTTTAATGATTCTTCTAATATTGCTATAGAAACAAGATAAAATATATGCTTGGACTAAAGAAGAAAGAAAAATAACTTTTCTACTATTTATTTCTAGAAGAGCAGTTTCATCAATTTTACGGTCCTTAATCCAGCGTTGTAGATTTTGCATAAAATCTCAGCTTATTTTATCAATTTTAAAAAGAGAAATCTTCAGATGAAAAAAGAGGGTATTACTAAATAGAATCTCTATATCTCATATTACATTATTAGCTGCCAATTTTATACTTTTTACTCATACTTTTTTTCCGAACAATTACTTAACTTAATTATAATACTTAACTATAAACGTCTTTAACTATATAGTTAGAGCTGCTTCTGTTTCAGTCGTTTGATTTTTACATTGACAGACATCTTTTACTTCATTTTTGGGGGGGTAATCATTGTAAAAATGTGGTTTTATACTCCAAAGTATGCACTTTTCAATCGCCCTGAAAATAAATAAAATTACATTAAAATTAATTGTAAAAAATTCGCTACGTTTTGTTTATTACGTATATCTAAACATTCGCTAGTTCGGTAAGATTTCGGTCCTGGATAAGAATTTCAATGAATCACTTGTGGATAACTGGTATTAAAGTTATTTTACCATTGTTTTGAAAAAAATGAAAAAAAAAATCGTTTTTTCTTACTACTTCTCATATTTCCATCAACTTTCCGTGAAAAACGGTCAGGTATGGAACTGAATTCGTTCATTGATTCTTTTTTTTTAGATTATGTCTTTCTAAATACATAAGAATGGATTTAAGAGAAATGGGATTTTAATGTTTAGTACATGGAGCATTAATTTTTATTGCACTGAGAGGAGGTTCATTGAAAAAAATAATTTTCTGTTCATTGAAAAAAAACATTTTTTTTCTTCTAAAAAATCCTGGAATTACGATTTAGTAAAATGATACAGGAGAAAAAGCTTTTTAATTTTCTTGTAAAATATCTTCAAAAAGAATTTTCTTTTTTATACAAAGTAATGAGCATTATACTTCGAGGCAACAGAAAATGTTAGTTATCTTGTTACGTATTTCGTAATTTTCAGCGAATTTACAGAAAAGTGTTAAAAAAAGACGAGATAATACTTTTTTTTTTATTATGCGTAAAAAATAAAAAATAAAACTTTTATTTTTGGTATACAATGGAGAAAAATTATTGATTCTATTACAGGCCAAAGTGTACATAATATTTCATAATATCCTAAAAGAAAGCGACAATATGAGAAAACTACGAGGAAGACACCTCTGAGCAACAAATTTTCTATAAGTATTTTTATATAAGCATTTATTAATTTGGTTCGGAAACCACATAACAATATTCAGCTACTGACTTTTTATGTTTCACCAAAGTTTATAGAAGTTAAAAACACAATTATTTTAGGAATTGGATTTTTTTAATTTAAAAATTTACTTATTTATTCAATACTTTATATATAAGGGTAATTAATAACGTTTACTTGTTTTAGTGTAATACAAATTGTACATTATGAAATATTTCTCGTAAATATACTCTTCTATTGATAACATCAAATATCATCTATCACGTATAAATATGGTTTTATCAAGTTTACTTAAGTATACACCCATAATCATAAGCATTCTGAAATAAACCGCTTCATTTATCTCTTCTAATTTGATGATAAAGAAATTTATAAAGAGTACTGAAAAAGTAACAGATAAAGGAAGAAAAATTCTAGAAAAAGCGAGCAACTTCTAAATGAACATAAATTTTTTAAAGAACAAGATAAAGATATTTTAACTTTCGTATAAACTTTCATTTATTTCTTTTCCAGATGTATTTTCAGATTGTTTGACAAGGATTTTTCAGAACTGTTATTAAGATAATTTAATCATAAAGATCATTTATCAAAGAGTCTAATCGTCTTTTTGTCTTTGATGAATTTTCAGCGGCGATTAGCAATTTCATAATATTTTCGATAATTTTTGTTTGAATGCGCAATTTTTTCGAATGATTATTTTATTATTATTGATAACATTGAAGATAATAGTTATAAGAGTCTTTTATATAAAGTGATTCAGATAATCATTTTGTCCTGTTTCTGTTTCTTGATTTTGGTTCGTCATGCTCAATAGCTTTTTTTAAAGAAATTAAAAATATTTTTCGCATAAAAGGCAAACTGTATAAAGGAATATTAAATCGTGACTTCCGGTAAATGCTCGTTTTTATAATAGTATTTAAAGTAGAATTAACAAAAGAATAACTAACTTGAAGAAATTTCATGCAAAAATTTGATTGATTTCCTGAAACATTCTTTATTAAAGAAATAATAATTTAATAATAGTAAGGCTAATGTCAGACGAACTTTTTTTGCACGCTTTTTTCCCTACATACCATCCGTACACAATGCTAGCGGCATTGCATAGGGATGATATGTATGGGAAAAAGCGTGCATAAAGACGTTCGTCTGACATTAGCCTAAAGAAATAACAGTCTGTTTCTATACCTGATACGATTTTTTTGAAATAATAAATATTAGTATTTTTCAAGCAAATAACTCCAAAGTTTAGTATATTCTAAGGGAGTAACATTTTACTAGCAATATTTGATCGTTTTTTAAACAAAATCGTCTGTGCATGCGTACTTCATAAAGAATTAAGAGAATAAAATTATCGTGAAATTTGCTCATGATTGAGTTTGGCAAACTTTTTCCTGTTCACATTTTTCGATTACTCTCATCGCATATCTTCTCAATTTCACTGCGTCCAAAAAAACTTTGTCCATCGAACTGACTTTGCAAAGCGAGATTACAATTGAATAATTTTTCCCACCGAATCAATCATAACTGAAAAATGTTGGTCTGTGACATGTGTGACAATGTGTGAGCTAATGTGCCCGCCGGTTCTGTATGTATGTATGTATGTATGTACGTTTATACGTAACGCGATAACTCTTGATAGAAACATCCGATTTGCTTCAATTTTTTTTAGGTTCATTGTGATAAGGCGCTTCCCTAATTAGTTTTGGGGGTTCATTGGTTAAGTATAAAGGTGGGTAGTGAGGCTAGTCCCCCCCCTTAATTTAGATAAATGAGTTTTTCATGCATAATTATTCGATTTGCCCCAAATTTGGTATACCGGTTTATTATGTTAAGTAGTTTTCCTGATTAGACTTGGAGGTTCATTAGTTAAGTATAAAGGTGGAAAAGGACCACTTAATTTAGATACATGGGTTTTTCATGCACAATTATTCGATTTGCTCCAAATTTGGTATACCGATTTATTATGTTAAGAAGCTGCCTTGATTAGATTTGAAGGCTCATTAATTAAGTATAAAGGTGGGAAAGGGGGTAACTAGACCCCCTTAATTTAGATAAAGTGGTTTTTCATGCAGAGTTGTTCGATTTGCTTCAAATTTGATATACCAGATTATTCCAATATCGCGCTTCCTTCATTAGATTTGGAAGTTCACTGGTTAAGTATAAAAGGGGGAAAGGGGGAAAAATCCCCTCCCCTTAATTTAAATAAATGGATTTTCCTGCAGAAGGATCCAATTTACTTTAATTTTTTTTTCTATGTTCAATCTGATAAGCAGGTTTCCTGGTTAGATTTGGAGGATCATTAGGTAAGAATAAAGGGGATAAAGGGAGTTAGACTCCCAGCCCTTAATTTAGCGAAGTGATTTTTTTCATGCAGAATTATCAGATTTGCTTCGAATTTGTTATACCGGTTTATTATGTTAACGAGCTTCCCTGATTAGATTTGTATATTCATTGGTTATTTATAAAGGGGGGAAATGGGGCTAATCCCCCTTTATTTATTTTTTGAGGGGATTATTTAAAAAAAAATAAGAGTATAATATGCAGTTAGTGTGAATAGCCTGTGAGCTCAATGATGCCAGTTTAACTGGGCACTTTTCATTTTATTAATTTTAAACTTGTCAGTATGGTTCATATGTGTTTTTAAAATATACACTCAGGAAATACTTTTGTTTGTGTATTCTTGTCAAACGATGCCTTTCTTATATTTTTCTAACATGCATTCTTAATAGAAGCAAGTGTTAAATTAATATCCAGTTTAGTTTACACAGTTTAATACAAAAAAAATTATAAATGAAGTGTATATTTTAGAAATATTTAAAAAATATATATAAATAAAAGATAGATCCTTTTACAATACACTGAAAATAGAAGTTAGTAATTTTAGTAATTTGCAAAGAGATATTTTAAAAGTACGAATGCGTCACGCTACCATAACTTTTACATAATCCAGGGAAATTTGAGATCTCTCTGGCTAAGAAACCTTATGGAAATCTTTAACACTCGCAGCCTTCCTTTTCCTAAAGTTTTAGTTATTTGTACACATATTCCAGTTCTTGTGAACAACCAGAAATTTGATGAGTCATGGATAGCTCTAACTTGCAGCGTTATTTGTCAAGATAGTAAGCGTAAGTTTTTAGTAGTAAATGTGTAATAGAAATTGACTCATGTATACATCTGATTATTACTAAACCTAAAAACATCATGAAGAATCACATTTTTAAGGCTCCAAAACTTAATCTCACGAAAGAAAAACTAAATAAAAGGCGGTTTTTTTAGAGATGTGGTTTTGAAATTGGCAAAACTGTTTCTAGTCACAATCAATTTGACAGGTGAGAGATGATTTGTACTTTATGTTTTGCATTTTCCCATGAATAGAATTACGCCAGAACACCATTCGCAATTTTGCAAAATAACATCAGTTTATAGCGGAAGGCATTCGGTGAGAGCAGAATTTTGCATAAAGGACCTGTGAAGTGGCGTCCACGATCATGTGATCTTATACAAATGGATTTTTTTTCGGTGGGGATATGTGAATTCTCTGGTCTGTTCCGAAAACCACAGATATTTGACCACTTGGAAATCATCATTCGCCGCGTTATTTCTGACATACGGCCCCATCTGCTAGCAAAAGTGGTCTATAATTGGACTTCAGGATTGCTCTTCATTCGAGTCAGCCACGTCGACCATATACGTGAAATCAATTTTAAACAGTAATAACATAAGATTATTTATTTAATAAAACCAATATCGTGGTCATTAACATAATATATTTATTTGTTTTAAAATTGCATACCTCTAAGAAAAACCCTCTTTACATAAACTTACTAGAAACACGGTAAGATATGAGAATGTGTTATACAGTACTCCATCTCTTTTCTCAAAGGTAAACTTCTTAAGAACTTTTTTTATGTGTAAATAAAAAAAATTCTGATTATATTTAAATTAAAATACTTTTCAATATTATCATATTTTGCTTTAAAGGAAACTTTTGCATATTTTGACAATTTATATGAATAAATTAAAGCGTATTAAACAAGAAAAGCTTAACAGAACTTTATACTTCAACTGCAATTCTTCAATCCTTTAAATCAATAAATCTTTGATTATTGCCTCCATAAGTCATATAAAATTGAATTTAGTGATAATTTCCAACCATGAAAAGAAAAAGATTTATTTTAAGAGCTCGAGAACTTAATGTCAAGACGAAAGTTACAAATGCATGAATCGATTTGAATATTAGAATTAAAAAATGGTAACCGATAAATAATCGATTAGCTTCCCCAACATCCTTTAATGTGCATAATTCGATCCGAGAAAATAATCTTAAACAAGAAGGAGGATATATTTAAAAAAATAAGTGGTTAGAATTAATGTTCCATAACCTAAATTCAAAAGTTTTAATAATACTTTTGACCTCATATATTTTAAGATCATTCACATTAAATCGGTATGTTATGAATATATTAAGAAAAAATACGTACTTTACGTCAGCTGCTTGGAAAAAACAGATAATCTTACAAAATTTAGTTTTAAATTTTTAACGCCCGTTAATATAAAGAATAAAGAAATGATGTTATTAAAAGCAACTGTTAATGGACATTTCTTATATATGTAACTTTATACTAAGAATTGATTTTTTAAGCGATTTGAGTAATATATGTTACTATATAGTATTTATTTATAAGGGTAGGGCATATAATATGATACGTATTAATATATAATATTAAGTATATCGTATTATTTTCCCATTATAATAGGGAATTAATAGGGAGAAATATTAAGTTTTTACTATCAAAGTTCAAATAGATGTGATTTACATATATTTTAAGATATAGAAGCATGTAAGACTTAAACTAAGAACCTTCCGTTTAATATATACTCTTCAAAGATTTTTAGCCGGGTAATTATTCCTGCGGATTTCATTTAGGGTAACTAATGCTCTTTAAAGCTATTCAGAAATTCGAAATATTAATAATTCAAAAGACAGAAATTCTAACGATGACGATTAAGAATATGTACGCAGTAAATCAAGCATGTATCAATCATTTATATCTTCCAAAATTAAATTTCGACAACAAATGTCAACTCCTGCTACGAATATATACAAGAATTATATTCATTTCTCAAAATACGGTCAAATACGGTTAAGAAGCTTATTGTTAATACGCGATATTGCTTAATACACGGATTTATTTCAGCCCCTTGAAAAACTAACGCAAAAATACCACGTTTAATTCGGGAACGATCAATACGCAATCTCGATGATTGTGAGATAGATTTTTTGTCCTTTGAGGCAGAAAAGTCATGCTTAAGATGGAAATTCTTTTCTCTTCTCCAAAGTTGTAATTTAACTTATATTTTCATTCAAATATTAACGACTGTTTCCGAATAGTAATATCTGCTTTATTTAATAGTACGTTAATCAAAGCAAACATGGCTTATCGTAAATAGTAGTATATATATGGATTTTTTAAAAAAAATCTGTAATTCTAGCATTCTTTGTCTCTCGCTTCTATGTCTTTGTTTTTACTGTAGTAGAGAGAGATAGGCGAATTCAGGATTTTCATATGCATTATAAAATTATTATGATTATCACTGATTATGGCTGTTGTAAGTGCGGTTTAAAATGTACGATATTAGATTATTACGTTTTATAATGCATGAGCAAAAAATGATTATAATAAACTCAGAAGATAAAAAAAAAAGATTGCAAATGTATTTAGATTTTTATTTTTCCTACGTTTGTCTGTATTTTGGTATGCTAACGCTACTTTTTACAAAATATTATTAAGTATAGCTACTTCTTATAATATTACATATGAAGTCCAGATTATAATGGTACTAATTATCACAAGTACTAAATGTTATTTTAGTAAATTATTTTTCTTCTAAGATTTAATATATGTTATATGTGTTAAAAAATTAATCTCACAGAAAGATTATTCTTGTTCTGTTATTTTTGGTTGTAAGTATTAATCGACAATAAAATCAAGTTTGAATCAGTAATTCATTTCAGTTATTATTCCAGTCTGTCCTATAAGCAAAACGATGAGTTAAGTTTGAATACAGTTAAATTTTAATCGGAATATGCGAAAAAGCACATTGTTTTCCCGTAAACATACAAATTGAAAGTCTAAAGCTTATTTTGTTGATTACATATGTAAATAACCTCAGTGTGTGCAAAAATATACAAATCATGCTTAACCTTTAACTGATGTGTTTAAAATTTGTCACACAACTGATGTGATCCGGTCTCTCAGACCCCTCGAATAAAATAAATAAAAAAATAACTCAAATGGTTGAATTTACTTAAATTGTGTCCTAACAATATCGTTGCACTTCTCTTAGGAGCATGTGAATAAATTGCATGAAAAAAGTATTTTATTCATATTATTTAACTTCAGTACAGAAGAGTAAAAAGCTGTAAAAGTGTTTACAGCTGGGAGTCGCGGGGTCTGGGAGACCGCGTGACATCAGTTAAATGTTAATACGGGATCCAGTTTAAAAGGCGTCTTTTGCCAACTGCATTGAAACGTGCCTTAAGCGGTTTTGACAGTAGTTAAAAACTTTCATTAAAAATTATTTGCTAAAATATAAAAATATCCAGGAATTTTTATATTTAACAGGAATGCATTGAAAAACCCTTTAATTCAATATAACTGTGTGGGAAAAAAGTAGTATGTGAAAGTTCTGTGTAACAGTTGTTCTATAATTGTACCAACTGTGGATTCAAGACTGCGTGATAAGTAAGTTATAGAAGAGGTGCTATAATGTGAAAAAAATTAGTTGATATATCGTTTTAAATTACTTACAAATAAACAATTTTTAAAAAATCAAAAAATCCGACTGCGTAATAAGCGAACTAATTAATAATTTCTCATCAATGTGAAACTATTTTTTTTTCAATTCCTACTATTAGCTCACACTCTCGCTACATATATCTTGTTAAAATTTTCAATCGTTAATAAAATACTTATTATTCACCAATCAAGCTCAAATATTTCTTTTAACTTGTAGTTGATGATACTTTATCTTAATCCAGTTTTTTTTTCAAATATTAATTCATCAATTAAATTATATTAATTAATTTTCAATAATCGAGAGAGCCCTCTTCTTGACTAAGGTATTTTAAGACCGAGAGAGCCCTCTTCTTGATCAAGGTATTTTAAGACCGAGAGAGCCCTCTTCTTGATCAAGGTATTTTAAGACCGAGAGAGCCCTCTTCTTGATCAAGGCATTTTAATCGCCACACAACAGTAAAGGAGAATGGGAGAAAAAAATTCTCTTATTGATCTAAGTAGGAATTGACTTAAAATATTTTTTTATATTATTTGTTTATATTACTTACCTATTTTTTTTTGTATACTTGTATTGAAGACTTTTAAGTTGTGTTTAATTGTTATTTCCTATCTATAAACACTGTTTTGATGAGGTCTATAGATGTTTATGATGGTTAGAGTTGCAGTAAAGCTAGAGATCCTACCTACACGACTTCCAGGTTGTATAATATTTTAACGGAGCTTCTGACTGTAAAATAGTCAATGAAACATCGTCTACATTTTAAAAGACCTATCCAATGATATGCCACTCAATAGGGTGCGAAAATTTTCTTCGTCTCTACCTCCATTTTGTATTTTAAGGCCGTCATTTTGAATTTATAAAAACAAAACCTAGCCTATAACCATCTGGCTGTTAAGACGAATTGATAGAGACCTCATTCATTAAAATCTTTCCAGCCGTTGGGATGTTTCGAGGGTATAGAGAAATCCACATACACCGATACGCGTGAAACACATAACCCTTCTTTTTTGTCGGTTAAAAAGAACGGATAGGTCAGAGGATTTTCTGTAACCTTTCTCTAGAAAAAGTCAAATAAAGCGAATTTCACTTATCATTTAAGTTATAAGTTACAATATATGATATTCATCCTATTACAGTATTGTCACAAAAGCTCTAGTACTTGCATCATATCTATTTTAAGCAGATTGAAACGGCTAAATATTAATTTTCATTTATTTTATTTCAGACAGTTATCGTCAATATTTCCTTGCAATTTATCGTATTTGCTTTTTTGTATTGTCTTCTTCAGTTTATTATACTTTATTTTGCGATCTCTTTTCCACAATAATATATATAAAACAATTAATCAACAGTTCCCATGACTTCAAAACATAAGTAAATCTTTTTTTTTCCTACTGAAATTATCATAACATCTGACAAATGCGTTTTTACAATAGCAATAAATAAAAACACATCCTTAAAGAATTCCAAAAAAAATTTAATAACTAGAAAACAGAAATTCTGCATTTTCAGATTTTAGTGTCGCCGTCGGCTTTTCCATTACTTCATTTTCTTCTGATGGACTGATGACTTCTATTATTATGAAACAGCCATTATAAATGAAGCGTTAGGTGAAGATGAAAGAGCAGCCGTAAAAAGTTAAAAACAATTATGGCCATTTTTTCCGTCATTCTGACCAGAAAATCAAAGTTCTAACTTTTTTTACGGCTGCTCTTTCATCTTCACCTAACGCTTCATTTAAAATGGCTGTTTCATAATAATAAAAGCCACCAGTCCATCAGACGAAAATAACTCGGTAATGCGGGACACTACAGCAGTACAAAACATATTTCAATTTTAAGACTTAAAGCACACGTTTTATTTTATGTAAAATGACTTCATTCGCATTCGCTTAAGAATTCCACATTTACGATCTACTCTTAAAAATCTACAGTAAAGCATGCACAGCACATCACTATCGCAAAATAATGTACAAATGCAGTAAAAAGATACCGTCATAAAAGAAAATCGATAAAAAAACTGCTATGTAATGATTCATAGATACTTAAAATTAAATATAGTTTATATAATAGCTCCATTGTTTTAACAGAAATCATTCGTTTATATATTTTTTTCAAAATAGCACGTATTTAAATTACATTTTCTTTCGATTGTTATGAGAAAATGTCAACAAAAATATATAATTACTATTTTAGAACTATTTTTCCTATACTTTCTACAGAAATGGAGTACTTCCGTTGCCAATATTAAGCAAATGGCTCTAAAAACTACAAAAAAAAATTAATATTTCAAAAATAAATGGAGATACAGTTTTCAAACAAAAT
The DNA here is from genome assembly GCA_963932465.1 of Maratus speciosus. Classification (NCBI taxonomy): domain Eukaryota; kingdom Metazoa; phylum Arthropoda; class Arachnida; order Araneae; family Salticidae; genus Maratus; species Maratus speciosus. The sequence continues at coordinate 370,699,193 of OZ010788.1, read as the reverse complement.
GCATTTAAAAGAACTTTTTTTTACCAATACGACGGTATAAAAATCGAAAATGTGCGATGCTCAGAAGTTTAAAAAATTGCTATTGAGTATTTAATCGTACTGCTTTGTTTTACGGCTGGCCTCTGTAAGGTAACGTTATTTTTTGGAAAAGACACAAAATAAGCTGAGAGAAAGAAATAGCTTACCGTACCAGGGGCTAATAATTTGCTTTATAAATTTCGTCATACTATAACCATCAGCGAAAGAATGAGATTCATTTGCAACAATTTGTTCCAAATAATGAGGGGAAGGGTTTAGATCAGGGTCGGACAAACCACGGGCGACTAAAAGATTGCACTTGGCGACTAACTTTTTTTACCTACTTATTAATTTTAATTTTTTCCCTTTAACCGAAAAAAGTTTAAGTGCGAAAATATTTATTTTTAATAGCGCGATCATTTGCAGAAAACGAAAATACACCATACTGGCGCAACAACTCTCCCTAATTTTCCAGAAATCGGAGATTTTGCTAAGCTAAACTAAAGTGCATGTTGAAAGACCACTGCTTAGAATAGAAAGCTTTAAAAATACTCCAGCAGAAAATGAAAAATAAATTTAAATGAGGTTTCATTAAGTGGAATGCACCAAAATTTGTGTCAAATAAACCTCACAAAAATGAGAAATGGACAAATGGTATTTCAAATCAAAATCAATGTATATAATTTCCTGTTGGAATTAAAGGTAAGGATATTAATTTGTCTACTGTTTTAATGTTTAATTTCAGAATTTGTTTCTATTTAATTTTTACAATATAAAAGTGATATTATCTTACAATTTTTGCCCAGTTTTTCACTGAACAGTTAAATTGTTCACTGCAAAATGAAACATAAATCACTCAAAAATAGCCGAATACGATTATGAGCAGCCAGTGTTCCTTTTGTAGTGAATTCGTTAATGCCAGAAAAGTGATTCTTCAAGCTGACTCCTAAGAATTTTTCCTGGCGCCTAAGAATTTTCAACTTTTGTCAATCCCTGGTTTAGATTATTCTCTACTGCAGAAATTTAAATCCCTTCAATTAACTTTGAATTAACCTTGAATGTTTAGCAGAGAGTGATGTTATGCATTTAGATATTAGTCAGAGTACATTAGAGATTTCAATATTTACATTTCCTCATTCAGGGTAAGGCCTGGTGTTATCAGTAAAGAAGTAACATAATGGGATGATTGAACTTTAATTCCAAATGCTTTAAGCTTTTATATTAATATTTTTATATATGTTATCTTTAAAGGACATCGTACAAAATTGATATCTTAATCGTTCATTGGCAAAGTAGTTTTTCTATTATTAATGATATGAAATAACTGTTGTGATATGTAAAGATACGTTTCTATATATAATTAGCACATAAATACTTATTTGACACTAAGCGTATGAACCGGAGATTGTTGACAATTACCTTAAAACTAAGTGATTTGTTGTTGTTGTTGTTTAGATGACTATCTTTGTTTACATGTTTGTCTATAATGTTAGTAAATTCTGAAGTTTGTGTAGCTAGGGAATTTTGTCACCTATGTTAACCTGAAAAAAAAATTTTATTAGTTAACTGAAACTTAAGTTATTCGTTTTCCGCCAGTATTTACGAATTGTAATAACTTAAAATTCAAATTTGTATCAATTTAAAAATTTGCATCCAACAATTAATCTTAAAGATATGTTTATTATATTATAGTGATAATGTTTTTGAAGTCTGTATAAAGTGTATGTAATAGCATATAAATATTGTGCACATGAAAATATTTTTTTAATCAATTTCTGCTGTTCTAATGAATTTCAAAATGTTTATGGGTCAATCAACTGTTTTTTTTCACCAAACATGAAAGTCTTTTCTTCTATTAAAAAATAATAATAGTCATTTTTTCAAGTTTGTTTGATTAACAAATTAAGCTTTAGATATGCTAACCACCAGTATGATTTTTTGCTTCATATGTATCGATGTTACCGGATTCTAAATTTTATAGGGCAAGACAATTCTGTCACGTAACTTGAAAAAAAAAAGAAAAGAAAAGAAAATGATACAATCACTTCGTAATTTTGTTCTGCAAAGCAGAGATTAATTTTCTATACATTTATCGAATACGTTTTTCAGTTATTAGATTTTAAAAGTTTTTATAATTTTTTAAACCAAGTTGAAGGGACGGTAAAAAAACAGTTGTTTGACCCGTTTATTTCCTTCCAATTTGAATTTCAAATTATATTTTTATACTTTTGCAGGTCTGTCACAATGACGAAAGCGAGCACAGAACTGAGAATAATTTATTTCAATACATGAAACAGAATGTGGTTTCTTTCTTTCAAGTGCAATATTTTTTGCGATGTTCATAAAATATTGTAGCTCGTTTCTCCATGTGGAAGAAAATTGCATTAAAGAACCTATGCAGAGTCCATAAGAGGATGGGCTGTAATTTATGACAGAAAACTTTTCAAGAATTTTTCCAAGATGAATATTTGAGTCCTTCAAGTTTTACTTCGTATGTTTCATTCAATTTTCTGAAAGATGACACGAATAGAAACTTTTCGTGTTCTTAATGATTTATTCTGAAATTGATTTATATAATACCCTGACAGCGCATGAGAAATTTTAAAATGTCAGCTAAATTATTTGAATTTTATAAACTTCTCTGGACGTTCTGTGATTTTGTATATATTTATTAATCTTGATTTTTTTCTACTTATTTTTACTAAAAACTCATACATCATTTTAAAAAGTTAATTTATTAAGTACATTTTCTTCATATTATAAGAATGATTTCATTTTATAAAGAAATATCAGATTTATTACATGTATTGTGTGCACATGTATTACAAATTTAAGCAAAAATTGTTCCTGTCATTCGTATTTATCATGATTTCTAATTAATGTTCCGTAATATTTCTCATATTTTTAAAAATTTCATGAATCCTCCAGTAACTTACACAGAAATGCTGAATAAGAAGAGCATAAATACAATTCTACTTATTTGCTGTCTGAATATTTTACAAACGTTTATTCCTGTAAACAGCACTGAAGATCCAAATATTATAACAGCAAGTGCATTGACTGAAAGAGAAGCCATGTACACCGATTGTGGAGGTGTATTAAGGAATCCCCAAGGGGTTATTTCAACACCCAATTTTCCTGACCCTTACCCAGTTCCCATAAATTGCAGATGGGTAATTGAAGCACCGGCAGATAAAGTGATAGCTGTCTATTTCACGCAATTTTATATGCGAGAAGGTTTAACAGTGACAGAGTATGCATTCTTTTCTGAAACACTTTACATGGGCAAAAAGGAATTTGGCATGATTAGCTCAGACAGAGAACCTACGTATTTAGTAAGCAACAAGCCTGTTGTGGTATTGGACTTCCTTGTAAGAGAGTCTGGCAATATACATATGAGAGTTCGTGAATATCTACTAGACGTTTTCGGTTTCAATATAACATATGAAATCGTGGGAAGAAATGAATCTGTGAGGAAAGACGCCTGTCTTTATCATCATTGTTCATTTACCGGCTCCTGTTATGCTACCTATCAGTTTAAAGGATATAGCTGCAAGTGTTTTGCAGACTTTTACGGATCTGAATGTCAGTACAATCCAGACTGTGAACCTGAAAGTGGATCAGTATGTAAAAATGGCGGAACTTGTCGGTAAGTATATTGTAATATACATATATATATATTGTATAATATTTCATAAAAATCAATAGTTTGTGTTTATTATGAATTTATAATAACTTTAACAATTTTACTCTATTGTAGTACCACAAAATCATATAATAAATATTTTAAAATTATGAAAGAAAAACGATCCTCTAAAAGTTTTGAAACAAGCATCGTCATTCTTTGTACAATCATTGCAATTTGACTGCCTAAAAGGGACTGCTCAGACTCGGAAAAACTTGCCTGTAGAAGTGAAGTGTATATAGTTGTTTTTGCTATGCCTTCCTTTATTAGTATATCCAAAGTTTCAGTACATAAGATACCCCTGTGTGCTACCATATCTAGGGAATTTATGGAGAAGATTTTCAAGTTGAGCTCTAAGTTCAGGGATTAGAGGTTTTAAAGGGATAGAAAGTCTGCTAACTCAATAGTCTGACAATTTTCAGAGTCTTTTGGCAGAGTATACAAAAAGACGATCTCTCCTTCCCCAACTCAACTTATTATTTGTAAGTAGTTTTTGAATAAACATTGTAAAAAAAAAAAAAAAAAAAAAAAAAAAAAAAAAAAAAAAAAAATTGCATACAGTTGCGTAAATATGGAATGCTTTTAGTCGTCAAGTGTAACAGAGAGTTTTTAAACTAACAAAAATTCAAAATGGAAACAAAATCTTGCTTTTATGCTTACCGATGAGACCTATTCGTTTTATTCAATTACCGTAAGCAAAACTGTGAAATCACACAGCACTGTTTTTATTTTTTTAATCAAATCAAACTCTTAACTACCAAACCAAACTATTAACGGGTGAGAACTATGTGATTATGCATATAGCTATGTGTTTTGGAGCCACTGGTATCATGTAAGGTCATAAGCACGTAGTTGAAGACTCAGTTTGTACAAAACATACGCGGTAAGATATAGGTTTATTTTTCTGTAAAAAATAAATAAATTAAAAAAAAATTAAAAAAATACCAGAAAAAGTCAGTTCTTCAATTTCTACTGTTAAGATTTTAATGAATTTGATAATAATAAAAAAATATATTTTTTCGTAACTATATTTCTGAGATTAAGGGAATTATTTAACAATGAATAATTTCAAAGTGCATAAAAGTCACTTGTGATGATACCTATCTTTTTAAAAATGAGGGTTTTTTTAAGTATTGGTAAGATATTTTTAAATCAAATTCAATTCTTTAAAATAAACCAGTATTTGTAGTAATACTTCACAAATATTTTTAAAAACTAAATTTAAAACCTGAAATAACAATAAAATATTCTAAAAGAAGAAAGTTAAGGAAATCTAAAATTTGCATGCTTACTGCAATGTTATAGACACACAAAATTCAAACTGTGCTTTCAGAAATAAGCTTACAAAGACAGCAATGTATCGAGTTCTTTGCGTAGTCCTGTATATGAGTTGTATTTTATAAACATAGTATATTAAATACACTTTTGATGAAAAATGTATTGATCAATCAAAAAGCAACCTTAAATAATAATGATTAAGAATTCTGTTGTGTAACCATATTTTTGATCTAAAAAATGTATACACACCACGTAGTATTACCATTAGTACACCATAAAAAATGAGTTAACCCGAGAGTAGTTGCGTCTTTTTCAGAACTTTATTAGTCGCGCTCGGTTTCTTTTCTGCCGGCCCACCGGAAACAGAAAATGTAAAATAAGAAAGATTTTTCACTTCATATTCGAATATTACATTTCAATGAAGTTATAAATTTATAGTTTACTTAAGTCATACATTTTATTCATGAAATTTGTAGTAATGGGATAAGTAAAATTTAACTGACACTAGAGATCGTTACGTAGACTTTTCCACCAATTTTAATTTAGCTTTAAAAATGTACGTGAAGTAAAAACAGAGGTGTCTTGTTATTTCACTATGGTGGTGGAGAAACATTTAAAATCAGCCTCATTCTATTTGTTAGGGGAAAGTATATAGGTGAAGATAATTTATATGAGCGGCAAAAAGACCGACACGCGACCTACTCCCCGGTTAAACTAAAGTACGCACACCAACACTGAAAACGCACATCCAGTATTTATTGTTCATAGTACTGTAACGGTAATTTTTTCTTCGCCCCTATAAATAAATAAGGTACTTCTTAGTTATCCCGTCGACTAAATTACTATCTTCAAATTGTAAGATTAAATGCCAATAATGGTTGCCATTAATTAATTGTAAGATTAAATGCCAATAATGGTCAATAAAACCATTAATTTGACGTTTTATTTGTATTTTTATTAATGTTTTTCTAATTTATTTGTTCTTTCGTTATTTAAAATAAAAAAAAATTATGTCAATGTGTAAAATTTGGCGAGTATTTTGGCGATTTATATAATTTGGCGAAATAGGTCGATGGAATAACTAAGAAGTACTATAAATAATAGCTGTCATACACGTAATATTCTACATTAAGTATCTTCTCGTATATAGAAATAACCTATGTAAAATTCCTTCTGTATGAAACAGTGTAATATTATTAAAATACGCTGCAAAAAAACTTTCCAAGTAGATCATTAGGAAATCGAATTCATTTGTGTAGCCGTGAAACTAAACTCGGATTTGGATATCAATTTCAATTTAGTAGAAACAGTATAACACCATTTATTTCACCGCAAACAATTTTTCAACCTATAATTGGAAGTGGATCTTTGAGTATCCCTGTAAACGTACTGTAAATGCTGCACACTATTTTTTTCAATAGACAGCATGCTATAGTAAACCTCATCAATATATACCACCATCATGGCAAAGAGAATATTTACGTCGAAAAACAAAACAACAACAACAACAAGAAGTTGGAAATTGCTCGTCAAACGTGGCAAATGAGGTGCGTTCGTACTATAACTAGTTTTATAATTATTGTTTGCACCCCATATTGTACTGAATGTATACTTTTTTGCACTTCATAAAGCGCATAGTCTGATACATCATTAAAATGCACTTCCAATAATTTTTTCCCATTCCCCGTAATGTAACGGAACACTTTTGACTGTCCCTTAATTAAACTATACATCCGATTTTCCTAAAATTTTAAGTAGCTCAACAAAACTTTGCAACAATTATATCTTTAAAATTTCAGACCATTCGGAAGGCTGTAATATCATTAAAATGCACTTGCAATATTTTTTCCCATTCCCCGTAATGTAACGGAACACTTTCGACTGTCTCTGTAATTAAACTATACATCCGATTTTCCTAAAATTTGAAATAGCTCAACAAAACTTTGCAACAATTATATCTTTAAAATTTCAGAACATTCGGAAGGCTGTAATATCATTAAAATGCACTTGCAATAATTTTTCCCATTGGCCGTAATGTAAAGAAAAACTTTTGACTGTCCCTGTAATTAAACTATGCATCCGATTTTCCTAAAATTTGAAATGGCTCGACAAAATTTCGCAACAGTTATATCTTTAAAATTTCAGATCATTCGGAAGGCTCTAATATCATTAAAATGCACTTGCAATAATTTTTCCCATTGGCCGTAATGTAAAGAAAAACTTTTGACTGTCCCTGTAATTAAACTATACATCCGATTTTCATAAAATTTGAAATGGCTCGACAAAATTTTGTAACAATCATATATTTGAAATTTCAGACAATTCGGTTGGGTAGTTTTTGCTCTGTTAGATGCGGACAGACGGACGGACGGACTGAACGACGACTATAGGTGCTACGTATTTATATAATTACGAACGCACCTAATAATTACGAACGCACCTAAAAACTGAAGAATGCAGACAGACGGCAAGCTGTAGGTGGCAAGCATATCACATACAGCATACAGACGACAGACAGGCATTTGATAGACAGACAAACCGAAGTCATAAACACTTTTCAACTGTATTGTAAAGAGTTAAAATGGATAAAAACAAAATGCATGATAACAAAATAATGAGACAAATTAGAAACAAAAAAAAGTTTCTAAACTGAGAAGAAACTATCATGCATATGCATTGTACTCAATTGCATAAAAAATTCAGTATCAATTGTGAATACACATTTTTACGCTTTATAAAATACCTCAATGGATTTACATTAATGGCTTTTTAATATTTAGCGCTAAATAATATTAGCAAAAATAATTCATCCAGCTCTTTATAAAATTACGCAATTTTTTTTTATGTGCATCTTCAATAATTTGAAAGCACCTGTTTGAATCGGTACAATGTTTAACTAAATACTTTCTAGCCTATTATCTACAATAAATATTATTTTAATAAAACATAGTAAAATTTTCCATTAAACGGTATAGCTAATACACCCAGACGTTAAATTTTATGTTAGAAAAGAGGCATGAAGGTTTCGAAAGGTATTTTATAGTAAGAGAAAATTAATCAGAGACGCCAAACATAATATTCAAGCAGAATATATTGACAAAATAATATGATAAGCCAAATCTAAGTTTGTAATATATATATATATATATATATATATATATATAATTATTTGATTATTGATCATGTATAAATTTGTCCAGCGTGATATGCATAAAAACATTTAAAAAATACTAAATGCAAATTAAGGTCAGGCATATAACAAAATTAAATTAGAATTAAATACTATATGAAAACAAACTGTATAATGCTTAGTCATATATGTGTTCTTTAAACCATTTATTAATTGCGCTGCAAAAATTTCAACACTTGAAATTTCAATTCTAAGGGGGTAAAATGAAAGACGCCAAAATTCTCATACAAAAACAGTTCAAATGGCAGAATTAATATTTAATATATATTTATATGTATACATAATTTTAAGCATTATCAATTCTTTTTTTATATGTAGAACAAGTTAATTATAGAGATTACTTTCCATAATTAAACATTTATATTATCTAGTAAAAGTTGAATGTTCAATTACAACATAATTAGAAATAGATAAACTAATTAATAAAGTAATATGATAACTTGTAGATGAATAAAGATATTAACTCTTTGTAACTTTATTTTTTATTAAAGTATAATAACTTTTGAACTCTGCTTTTTTTTTTCTTAGTCTCATTGATCTTAATAAAAATAAAGTGTAGGTTGTTTATAAATAAGCATCGATAATCATCTTCGATATTTTTTAAAAAAGAACACAGTTTTCAAATATTAAAAATGCAAATTGAATTACATTTGAAAAACAAATATTTTTTTTTTTTTCGAAACGAATAAAATTATTTTCGTTGATAAGAAATTAAAAAGAAAAAATAATTTATTTCTCACAAGTTTTTATTTGTCTTTTTTTTTTTATCTAGTGTGCTGCAATTTACTTTTGATAGCTTCGATTTTATTATTTTGCATTGTTTCTCTTCATTAGTTTCAATGAAACATTGAAATTCTCGACATTTTCTTTCGTAATTTTATTTTTTTGCTTTAACGCTTTCACGCATTTCCGACGATGCAAATTGTTTTGTCTTCCTTTGAGCGTAAAACAATTTTTTTTTTTTTTTTCCCTTGGATTTTTTATTCCTAGGATTTTTAGCACATGTTTCTGCATTTTCTGCATTTCTTTGTAGTCATTTTAAAAATTACTGTGATCATGCATGTGCTATCTTTTTTAGAATATTTGTCAAATAAAAATAAAGATTGGGTTAAAAAACTGGAATTAATGTTTACTAATATTTTTAAGTATTAGAATGTATTTATCAGCGTAAAGACAAACTATATTGCAAAATACAAGTTTAGTCCAAAAAGTAAAATTTAATGACATTATTTTATCGGGAATGCAATAGATGTAGCAAAAAAGAAAAAACAATTTTTATTTTTGTTGTATAGAAAAAAAAGTCTCTTCACTGAAAAAATGTAGTAAAAAACATGTAGTAAATAGTTTAATTTCTTTATAGTCATTTCATGAATTCATTTATTCCTGCATGTTTGATATTTTAAAGGATATTTGTCAAAACCAAAAAAAAAAATGTCCTAAGTTAAATATAACTTTGACAAAATCATTTTACGCCAATTTAGAATTTACTCATTTAATATGTTGTTAATATGGCAGTTTTGCATTTTTATTCATAAAGCTGAACGATTTTCGTATGACTGCGGGACATTTTTCCTTTTTACTTTCTACTATCTAGAATAAAAGAAAGCATTGTAATCGAAACTTTTTACGACTTCTGGTTTTCGACGAATTTACAAGTTTAGGAATCATAGTATGAGATTATTATTATTTATTATTATTTTTTTTACAGTTATGCACAGAATTGAAACTTATTTCATATATGTGTTTTTTGCTATAACTAGCAGGCCTCACTGCGATTCGTAAATATTCCGCCGCAATAGGACACTGTGATAGCGTGTTTTGTGACAATTGTATTTTGTTTTGACAATTGCAATTTGTGACAATTATTGTATCATCGAAAAATGTGCGAAGTTAGACATAGAATTAAACCAAATATCCGACATATTTGTTTTGGGCTATATCCAGCAGCTCTCAGTTTAATTCAAGGAAATTCAGCCTGAATGGGGCGTAATAATAGCGTTTTTGTCATCTTTATTATTGTATCATCGGAAAGTGTACGAAGTCGTTCATATAATTAAATGAAACTTAAAATATATGCTTTTGATTACGAACGCTAGGACTCAGTTAATTATGCGGATATTCCCCGGAAGAGTGTGCTGTGATAGCAATATGTGTGCAATTTTCTATATCCTCCGTAGTCCTGTTGTAGGCGGTCTCCTCGTGCAGCGACGGACACTTCATATCATGTTAAGTCAGTGACTCGCAAGTAGCTGACGTGCAGCAGACTAAAGAAAAATATTGATTTTGTTAAATATCGTGATCTAAATTACGTTCATTTTTAGAAAATAATTTTAAGTATAAATTTAAGATGGACATTAAGGCTTATGTATTTTTTGTTTTCCATTGCAATAACATAACATTGAAATATAGCATCAGCGTTAATGAATTATTATGTGTTACAGGTTTTTTCAAATATTAACATGTATGTGATCGAAGAAAGTTTTGGGACTGGTACATGTGAATAGTTTATGATTGTTGTGTAAAAAAAAAAATAAAAATAAATAAATAAATAAATAAATAAATAAATAAATAAATAATAAATATCAGCAAATACAAAAAGATTTGTTATTGCGCGAGCCGCATGTTTAAGTGAGTACGAATTTGTTCATTTAACACGGAATAGCCCCATAGTTAACACGTTCAACCCTGCTACAAAAATAAATAAATAAATATATATATATATATTAGCAGACTCTACGCACTGTTGAAAATTTGCAGCATTCTGGCAGGTTATTTGATCGTTGTTTTTTTTTCCGAAAACGGTTACACAACCGTAATTCTAACACTATTCTTACCATATTATTGGCCATTTTATGGTCAGAATATAGTTAAATTTCGGTTATGAAACCGTTTTCTCATAAAACGGTCGAATGACCTGCCAGAATGCTGCAAAATGTTTAACAGTGCGGGCTTTCCACGGGCTTAATTAAAACAAATCTAAAATTAGCTTAAATGTAAAATAAATAAATCTTTATGGAATGCAACTAATCACTAACTCAGTTTTTTCATTCCTTTAGCCACGAAAAAACAAAGTCTTCCGCAAAGGCGATTATTTTATACAATGTTAAAAATTTGCAGCATTCTGTCCAGACATTTGAGCGTTTTTATCAAAAACAGTTACACAAACGTAATTTAACACTATTCTGACGATATTATTTGTCATTTTATGGTCAGAATATAGTTAAATTACGGTTATGAAACCGTTTTTTCAAAAAACGGTCGAATGGCTGGACAGAATGCTGCAAATTTTTAACAGTGTACAATACTATTCAACGCGGTAGCTATGATCTGAAAGTAGACATGTAATTCAGATTTCAGAAGAACCACGTCCTCATAGCTCTAAGTTGTCGACATTTATCTTGGGAAACGATTCTTTTTTTCATTTTTCTTTTAACGCCAGAACTTATTGGTGATAAAATATTACCACAACAAATGAACAGATAAATTTCGATCGCTTGATCCTCTTTGCCATCGAAAACTTAATATTATGTTAATCTGTTTAAGAATTCGTATAAATTTCGCTTATTAATATTTATTTGATTTTTTTATATTACTGATGGCTAAGCCCATACAGGGAAATAAAATATAAGATTGGATTTTGCAAGAAATCAAACTGATGAAGTCCTCTTTTTCAGAGAAAAGTGGAATTTTTTTTATTATTATATTATGGCGTAAAATTTTAAAATTAGCTTTGCAATTTCAGAATAAATTATATTAAAAAATTAAAATGCTGAGAAAGTTTTTTTTTTTTTTTTTTTTTTTTTTTTTTGATAACTCATTGAATTTGAATTGATTTTATCATGCTTTTATTTTATAATCTCAAACTCAACCGCGAAATTAGAAAAAAAAAATTAAACTACCATTCAATATGAAATAACAAAAATCAACTCAAAACATCCAAAATCTGTTTAGGACAAAACTTTAGGTATCCGGAAATAAATTTATAAACCTTTAAGTGCAATAGATTTATTTCTCTAGCCATCGACAGGAAAAAAAACCACCGACACATACATGAATAGAGAAATATTACATTTTATTACTATACACATCTTTTATGCATTCAAATAATCTGTTATATAAGAAGATTTCTCACATTAATGACCATCTATACATAAATTTAGATTCTTAAGAAACACCAAGAAAATAAATTATTATTTTTGACACAATCAAAATTAAATGGTAAAGTTATCATACGAATTGAATATTTCCAACAGAACTAAAAAAAATGCACAGGTCGGGAATCGAACACACATTCATGTCTTACAGGAACAATGCTCTGCCGTTTAAGCTAACTGTGCCGACAACCGGTGAGCATGTTTTGTTCAGATAACATTATTTAATGTTGTTGATACTAAAGTAATGGTATACAAAAGTTGTTATTTTTTAAGTCGTTTAGTGAGATTTTTTTCTGTTTTCAACCATTCTTCTTGCCATCTATTAGTTTGATGCTTTTTGAGGCTACAATAAATAAATTCTTTACAGAAAATATTGCGATGCAATGCACAGTGTACATTATAGGTTCTCCAAACTACTCATCTCAAGAAGATATTTAAAAAAAATTACATTTTATTTTTACGAAAGCATTTATTTGGGGGTTATTTTGGTATATTTTTTGTCTCGAAAAAGATGATGTTTTATTTAGATAAGAACTCTTTTTATACTACACTATGATGACCACCAAAACTGCTCTTTCGAAACCAAAAATATAAAAATGTTTTTAATTTATAAATTTGAAAAAATAATTTTAAATTTTAAATTTTCTCTATTAAACATTTCTAAATTAGGTATAAATCTCATAAGTGTTTGCATAAGTATTTTATTAAATGGGATTTTATCCAACTATCGCAACAAATTCCGATGTTTCGAGCTTTGCAGGTACTTACCAGTTTTATTAAGTAATACTAGAACAGGACGCTCATCGTAATAACCTCATTGTATGGATTCGTGTTTAATATAAAACGTGTTAAAAGTTAGGTTTTGCGGACATTTGATAACTCTTTTATGCTTAGAATAACAGATATCGTACAACATTAAATTGTGGATTTCAGGATGTTAAATGTTTTGTAAATTAGTTGAAAATTTAAATATCTCACAGAATTGACGTTCAGATAACAGAGTATTTACTAGTAAATAGATGTTAATGGATTATAATGAAATTTTCTATAAGTTTGTGAGATTCACTGCATGTATTCTATTGAAAAAAATAATAAAATTTATGACACTTTTACGTGGACTCATAAATTCCAAAATATGAGTTATGATCTCTATATTTTGAGAGTTTGAAGCATTTTTAGTCCTTTAATACATAACAAATTTAGATACGTTATTTAGATTAATTATGACATATCCCCGGGAGAAAATGATTCGTGCAGCTTTTGTAATTTTTACACAAAAACACAATAAAAATACATATACATTGCTGTCTAAGTGCATAGATTTTGTTACGTTCATATTAATGCCATGTTGTCATTGCGAGCAGCACGAAACTGACTTACTTTATTTAATTTTACCTTTAATATTTCATTATTAAAATATGCGTATAAACTTTTTTTATCTGCTTATAGAGAAACTGACAAAAAAATGCTTATATTAATTTTTATAGGCATTAGATGTTGGAGATACGTTTTCTATTCATAGACATTTAATAATTTATACTTTAACGTGCTGTTTTGTTTTCTGTAAAATCTGTGAAATTAGTACGGTTAAAAAAGTTTTAATATATGTGCGTATTAAATGGTATTCTGCTTTTTTATCCAGCTGAACTATATGGTATAACCATAGTATAATTTTATTTATTTTTCTAACTGGGATACGATTTCATACCTGATACATTGCTCAATATGTTTTGTTTTAGATACGCATATAATAAGTTTTTATGTTTATCAGATAAGGAGATATTTTTATGCTTAGAAAGATTAAGATTTTTTTTTCATTTTCTTTTAGCACATTGTAAGCAATTTACTTAAGTATTTAAATTTTCTGCGTGTGCTTTTATAAGAATAATTCGCAAATGCACAACATATTTGATTGTTTTTTTTTTACTATTATAATAAAATTTCATATAGTTTTGGTTTTGGGTATATAAGCAGCCATATTTGATTAAAATTTAAAACGATGAACGCTAAATCCCGTGCATTGCAAAATTTGATCTTTTTAAAAAGTTGTGCTAAATTAAAACCTGAAATGCAATATAAAATTATTATTTTACTTTTCTGAAAAATTATTTAATCTTTATATTTTAAATAAAAATAACAAATCAGCATAAGCACCAAATATGAATTCTCATCATATATATATATATGTACTCATCATATATACACTCATATACACCGAAGAGCCATTACATTATGACCATCTGTTTAATACGACGTAGGATCACCTTTTGACCTCAAAACCGCCAACACCCGACCTGGTATCAACTCGAAAAAATTTTCATAGGTAGTCTGAGGTATCTGGTACCAAGCGATCACTAACTGGTCCCGAAATTCTCGCATATTGCGAGATGGTAGCGTGGCAGCATGAATTGAGATTTCCGGTTGGAACCACAAATGTTTTTTTAGATTCATATCAGGTGAATTTGGAGGTAAGATATGACTTGAAACTCACTAGAATGCTCCTCGAACCCCTCCCTGACGATTCGACCCGTATGACATGGTGCATTATCCGTTGGTAAAGGCAATAGCCCACCGGAAACATTCTTGACATTAATGGTGCATCTGGTCTGCTACCATGTTCAGGTCATGCACAGTTCGTCGATGTTCAGGTCATGTCAGGCATTGTTCTATGGGGATCATGGGTCCTTAATGTGATCCATAAAAACATCGGCCACACGATAATCTAGCCGTCAAAGGCTTGTCTCCGACCAACTGTGCGTCCGGGAGAAGGGTTACCGTTGGTAATCGAAGCATTCGCACGCACTCATTGAAGGGATGGACCAGAAAACGTGATTCTTCGGACCATGCAACTTTCTTCCATTATTCTATGGCCCAATTCCGATGTGCATGGGCCGGTTGCAGGCGCTGCTGGCAATGACGTGCTGTCAGCATAGGAACGTGCTTAAGCCGTCGGCTGCGTAGGCCCATACGCAACAGTGCACGCGACACTGTATGTTGAGAAACACAGTCTTGGTCGCCTCTGTTGCAGATTACGGCTGTTGCAACTCTTCGGTCACGACGAATAATATGTAACAATATCCGCTCTCCTTTGGAATTAATGCGCCGCGGGAGACACACCGAGCACCGGAGATTTGTCGTTTTACTATCTATACACCACTTTCGGTACATGCTCACAATGACTGCATGTGTACAGTCCACCAAATGCGCCGTTTCCGATAGCGATGTTTCCAGTCGACGGGCCATAACGATTTGACCTTTATGAAAGTCTGATAAATATGCCACTTTCCCCATTGAATCGCTAATCACGCTATGATTGAAATACAATGCATGGGCGCTTTATATACTGCAATATCAACTGCGCACGTGACGTGGTTTTGTTTCTGAGCGAGATCATTGTCATAGATGGAGGGTGGAAATAATGTAATGGCTCTTCGGTGTATATACTCATCACTGGACTTTAAATTGATTTTATAGTTGGATGGAGGTATGGAATATTCTCTATGGTACCTCCCTCTAAAACAGACTTTTTTATCGAGAAAAATTCGTATATGCATTTCTATGGGTAGTAGATTTTGGAGATGCGTTTTCTATTTGTATGCATTTAATAATTAAAACTTTAATGTGCCCTTTAGGCAGGAAATATTTTATTGTATTGACTACAGTTATCAAACTGAGTTGATGAATACTATAAATCCTATTTATATTATTCAGTGCAAATTTTAGATGGAAAGAGGCGTTTTTTCTGTTTTAGCAATTGCTTTAGTGATGGTATTTCTAAATCATAATACCCTGAGAGAATGAGTATTTCACAAATTTGCAAATGCAGAGTGAATATACCAGTCTGTTTTATTTTAATATTCGACAAAAGTAGTGTAATTCTGGAAATAGTGCTTCCTGTCTTGCATACAGAAAACGGAAAATATTTAATCACGTAAAATATTTATATCAATCTGAGTTTGCTGGAAGATATACAGGTCGCATGTAGGAATAACTTTGATCCATCTATCAACAGAAACTATTTAGAAAAAATCAATAGATTTCTTCAGAGAAGGGTAAAATGACAATTCATGCAACATTAATTAATGAAAATGTTTAAGAGGTTTATTATCGCGCCTCAAAAAGAAGACCAACACGTTTGAAAAAACTTGTTTCTCAAAGTAAAACAGTAGTCCGACAGCCATAAATAATACATGTGAAAGTCAATAAAACAAATACATTTGAAATATTACTTTACTCCACTATTCAATAAATGAAATTAGAATTCTATATTTTGTCATTCCTTAAAAATGCTACCTTTTAAAAAATTGACGGTTTTTCCAACTATGCGATATAATACTATACACGCGTGATAAACACAGCTATAAAAATCAATAATTTCAACACGTTTTTACGAAATGAATAAGAAAAATATAAAAACACAAACATATTTTCAAAGACTACACGCTTTAATTTCGATTACTTTTTTAAAATATACTAAGCAAATTACAAAGAGTACTTTTTCTTTGTATAAAAGTTTTATTCATTTCATGTTAAATAAATTTTGACTAATTAAGAAAATTATAGTTTTTAAAGTAAATCAAACATTACATTATATTATGACGGTGTCACTTAATCCCATACAAATATATTTTTATATCACGTTATTATTCCAAACATAAAAGCCAACTTTTTTCAACAACATAACAAACAAAAAATGCAATTTAGTTTCTTTAATATAAAGCTTATCAAGCTTCTGTCGCTAAAACGGCAATGAAAAATTGTTTAAAGATAACGCTGCCAAAAGGAAAAAAAATAAATATAAAAATATCGCTTCAGCCTTTAAAGTGTGAGAAGAGATTTTCTGTTCTTAAGCCTTTAAATGATGAAGAAAATTCTTTTTTAAGCATTTCATAATGCGGAGGTGTTATATGGTTAAGTATGTTTTGTTTTAAAAAAATTACATTTAAAGCTTAAAATTTATGAGATAAATTATAGAAAATATTTATTTAATTAGCTGTAAAACTATTTATATATAAAATATATACTCTTAAATAGGAAGTTTAAAATTACGAATATATGTAATAATGTTATTTTTTAGCGTTGCATGATATGTCCATTTTTAGCGATATTTAAAGTACTTCCTACATTATTTTCTAACGGTTATTCTAAGAAATATTACCTTCTTACGTTGAACGAAAATAATACTATTAACGTTCTACCGTTTTCTTCACAGGTTGTAGCGAAAATTTTAGTTGAATAACGCTTCAACAGGCGGATCTAGTGATTTGAAATTGTAGGAGCATGACCAGGGAACCAAAGGAAGCTTATTTACAGATTCTGGTTACGGTCGAAGAATATTTTGCGTTTGCCAAATTCAATCGAAAAGTGTATTTTTTTAGTCAAAAGTTTTTAATTTTGTGGTAAAAGACTTGCAAAACTATCGGGAAGTGATCCAGTCCTTTTAAAGATAGGCCAAAGACATATTCAAGCGTGTTAAGAGCATTATTCGTCAAGTTTGAAAGACCAAGGTTTAGAGGCTGATGACAAAATGGGCCTGAAGACCAAACAAAAGACGGGAATAACATCTGAAAATATCCCCACTGGCATCCTAGTCACTAGGGCAATCCTAATATCGGGAGAGGCTTCGCGAATCTCTTTGGCTATGAACTTTTTTGGCCTCCCTATAGCCCTGACTTATCACCATTAAATTTCTTTTTATGGATATTTTAAAGTTAAAGTCAGAACAATTGTGATAATGTTGATTCAAACAAATCAATTGAAGCAGGTTCAAGTTAACTCGAATTCCAAACAGAGACTTCGTTTCGTTGTCTCCTCAGATTGCCAACATTTCGGAAGTTCATTTTTTATATCCTTTATTCTCGTGTATAAATCCTGAAATTTTGAGAAAAAAAACTTTTTCCGTTCAAAAGATATTCATTGTTTTCTTTTTCCATGCATTGTGAAGCACCATGTATATCCTGCTTCAATAAAGTTCTTACTTTTTGGCATTTCTAATTCAAAAAATATTAGATCTACAGTATATGGCAAAAAACACCTGACACTTTCGATTTTATACCCATTTTCAAAGATACAGAGAAGTTCTTGACGAGAAAAGTACTTCAGGTATAAAAAGAACATGTTACCTCAAATTTTTCTGCAAAGGTATATCCCGAGGAAAAGTAGGGTATCACTAACTGATTTAAACTTAAAATGATATTTTATCTAATTCTGTAAAATAAAATGTTCGAAAGTATATGTAACTGCAATAGTTGACTGCCTGGACATTGTACAACATTTATGTTTATTTTGTTTAGTAATAGCGCATATTTTTAAGAGGATGAAAAATTTCTTTTACAAAGAAGATTTTGAGTGATTTTTGTTTAAAGAATGCAGAGTTTTCCGCAAAATGAACAGTTCATTGAAAATAAATATGCTACTGTTAAAAATGAAAATATTAAATAATCAATTGTATATGAACATATAAGTGAAATGAATTGTAATGCATGCGTGAAGAATAATAAATTTTCTGTTTCATAGATAAATAATTAAAAGTATTTTTTCGCTCCTATTGAAATCCCAGACGAATATTGTTAAAATTAAAAGAGACACATAAATACAGTGAGTTGAATTTCACTGGCTTTGTAAACGTGGATAGATGATAAGACGTTTTCAAGAAACTGTCTTTATTTATTAATCATCTTCTAACAAAGAATCATGTATTTAACATGTGTACACGCGTAGATTTTGAAAGAATGTTCATAATTTGGTAGTTATTTTTTTCGTAGAATAGATTTTATATGATGTTTCTCCCAAGCAAGTCTAGAAACCATCATATAACTACTTTTTAAAAACAACTAAAATTCTGCTCACTATACACTATATGGCCAAAGGCGACCGGTCACTTGCAATTTTAGACTTTTTGTTAAATATTTAGAAAGTACATGAGAAATTAACCTGCAACTGCAGGTGTGCGAACAGTATAGTATAAGTAATATTTTTCTGCGAAAAATTTTCGCAAAACCCCATAGGAGATCGCCAACAAATTTAAAAAGAACGAATATATTTTTGATAATTCTGTAAAAACTAATGTAGCAAAAGCTTTCAAACTCGAGATTATTAATAAGTGGCTTATTGCAATATACTGTATTCATTTTTATGAGGATAGCATGTATACTCGTAGAGAAATTAAGGTTTTTATAAAAACAGTCCCTAATTTTGCCAAGTTTTGCTTATAATTTGCAGAGTTCTTAATGCAAAAAAGTTCTTTTCAGAAAATATGACAAACAACATTTTACACAATACCCTGAAATCAGAATGAAAATAATAATAATAATTGTATGAAAAATTAGCAGATTTACTAAATAATGATTTATTGCGCATGCTCGAACGTAATCAAAATATAATTTGCATAATGTGTTAGCTAAATGTATAGAGCACCTTTTGTGAAAGTCTCAAAAACATAGATTGAAATGTCTGATAATAATCGCTTGCAGAATAAACTCAAAATCCGTTATTACAAAAAGGAAGCAAAAAGATGAGGGGCTGTATCCAAATATTGTAGTACGTGCAATATTGGGTATGCTATATTGGCAGTAATAAATGAATATATGGATACAGCCCATCATCTTTTTGCTTCATTTTCGGAACAGTGGATTTTGTGCTTTTTATATAAAAGATTATTATCAGACCTTTCAAACCATGTTTTTGAGACATTTACAAAAGTTGCTCTATACATTTAGCTAACACATTATGAACATTATATTTTGATTGAATTCGCGCTTGCGCAGTGAATCATTTTTTTAAACATGTTTAGTTTTCATCCAATTTTTATTACATTTTAATTCTGAATTCAGAGTACTATGTACAATGTTGTTCGCCAGATTTTCTAAAAAGAATTTTTTTATGTATTAAGAACTCTGCAAATTATTAGCATAAAAATTGGCGAAATTTGGGACTGTTTTTATAAAAACCTTAATTTCTCAACGAGTATACATGCTATCCTCATAAAAAACACATTATATTCCAATAAGCCACTTATTAATAATCTCGAGTTTGAACGCTTTTGCTACATTAGGTTTTACAGGGTTATCCAAAAGATATTCGTTCTTTTTCAATATGTTGACGGTCCCCTATGGGGTTCGGGAAAAAATCTTCACGGAAATGTATGACCTATACAATACTGTTTATACACCTGCAGTTTCAGGTTAATTCTTTATGCTTCATTTTCTATATATTTAACAAAACGTATAAAATCTCAAGTGACCGGTCAACCTTTGGAACATATAGTGTATCAGAGATAGGTTTCCGAATTTTCATGATATTCAACTGGCATTTTTATATGAGTTGCCGTATGTAGTTGACTACCAAATAAGAAAGAAAATTATTTGAGCATAATCAATTAGATAAAAGCCTATTCTACAATAATAAAATGTTTTATATATCCTCAATCTTTCGGAGCCTTTGTTGGAATCAGTTATATTGTTGGAGATTCTCAAGCATAATTTTATGTAAAGGTATAATTAAACGCATGCAAAAGAAAAAAAAATATTTTAAAAAGTTAAAAAATTACCTTACTATTTAATTATACTCATTTAAGTTCAGTAATACACACATATTGTTAAACAATGCTCATACATAACATTTCTAGTAAACTAAAATAACACGAACATTCGCAGAGATTGTACAATATTGATTAGTCCCCCCCAAAAAAACAAAAGTTAACAAAATACCCCAAAAAGTTATACTGAGACTTCTAATGTGGCAATTATTTTGCAATATTTCTGTTTTCTATCATGTTCAATGGATGCTAACTACAATGGAATATATAGCTCGGCTTTCAAGCAATTTCTATATTTTGTATTGGTAGCTCTTTAAAAGGATAATGATGCTTCACAGAGATACTTTATTGAGATAAGCTCATCTTTATCTGTTTAAAAAGAATTTTCAAAGAAGCGCATTTCAGGACTAAGCCACACTTTTTTTGGATGCCTACCCGTCTCCCAGGTAGCAGATTGCATAAACAATTTACGGTACAAAAGTTGCGAAATTAAATTCAGAAAAAATGCGTCCATGGTTTATAATGATGTTTTCTAGTTTCAATTCCGCTTTTTGTTTATAATCTTTAATTGAATTTTTATTTTATTTTTTCTCTGTATATATGACATAATATATGACATGATAGTCTAAAGGCAAACGTACTATAAAAATGGAACATCTGTTTTCGTGCGGATAAAACATTTAGGGGATACTAGGGAATGTTGACACTCTTTTTTACAAAATTATTTTTTATTTTTTAAATATTGAACGGAGAATAATTTTTTATATATTATTTTATTCGTTATACAATCAGTTATCAAAATAAAATGACTACATAAGTGTAATATATAAGAAATTTGAAAAATGATTTAGTTTAATCGTGAGAAAATATTGGGTTAAGGCTCCCTATATTAAGGGATTGACCCACTATATGGGGAGCTTGATCCACTTTGTTTTATACTGAAATATTTGTGAACAAATATAAAATCAGTTAAAAAAAAACCAAAATATCTTTATGCTACATGCCTTAATTATAAAAAAAAATGTTTTTTAAAATATGATGCTTAAACGAACCTGTTTAGACACAATCGCAAGTCAGAGGAGATTTTTTTTAACATGATTTTGTCTGAGCAGGTATAATTGTACAGCAAGAAAAAGTAAAATTTAACATTTAAGACAGTATTCCCTTAGAGATAGGTTCCGCGTTAATTGGGTTTCGTCTATTGTTATGTCCAGATTTAGGAGACTCTGTCACGCTTTTTTTTTTTTTTTTTTTTGTCTCCTTGTCCTACTTTTTGTGACACTCGACCTGTCAACTCTAGTTGTCACGTATATTGGCTTCATCTTACTGTGTTAATTCTGGTGAAATTTCTCTACATAACGTTCTAAAATTTTTGATCAATGCTACCTTTTTTTACAGCCACATAAGCACTTTACTTATCATTAACATATTTTAACCCTTTCAAGGGTATCTCCCAAAGTACTTTCAGTACTAAAATGTTGAAATAAATGACTGGCACCGGAATTTACAAACAAATTTATGTGAGCATAAGAAAAAGGCTATATTTCACATACATATTAAAAGGAAAGGATATTAGCAAAATTATGGTGCCATTGTGGTGTTTGGGAATTAAAATTATTTCATATTCTTGCAGTGGATACTATAGAAATTTTTCACATCATTCTTTAATCAGTTTTAAACATTTCCTTTTCAATCACCCTATTTTATAGTAGCTTTACAGAAAAAAATTACATTATTTTTTATATAAAACAATTAACCTTTCATTATGCACCGTGTTTTATAACACGATTTCAAAAACCACTTAATTAGGGGAGCCTTGAGCATTTGGCCAACCCTCTCTCACAATGACAGGGTTAAGTCTTCCCATATAACCCCTTTCTAAAGAATAGCATATTGTTATGTTAAGTCTAAATTAATAAGCTCGGAATTTCTGCCTTACGTAAAACCTACTTACTTAATTTTCTATGACATATTTTATGTGCAAAAAGCTTACAAAATAATTTCTATAAACACAACTTTTAGGTTGAAAACGGCTCACAATTGATTTTTTCCGCACCTATTTCGATTATCTGTATTAAAAAAAAAAAAAAAAAAAAAAAAAAAAAAAAAAAAAAAAAAAAAAAAAACTGTTGTTTGTGTATTTTAGTAGCTTTGGTTGACACCTATTGATAAAACTCTGAAATTATTTTAAATATGAAAACTGATGGATGGATTAAGCCTCCCCTATGGCAAACCCTCCCTAGTCTCTCCTACATCGGAAGTGGGAGAAACAAACTGTGTTATTTATGCGAAATTGACTTCGGCAGAATCCACATTAACTTCGGCTTTCTGCTTCTCTGGATATAAAGACTCTAGTTAAAAGTCAAATAATGTCAAGTTTGAATATAAATTCAATCTTACATATCCTTCATGTGCCAGATATCCTGTAAATGGAGCTCTTTTTATGTTAATAATCTCATTTGTTAAACATGCCTGGACTGCCCAAACCAATAAATCGAGATTCTTATTTAATGAAACGTTGCAAATAAGAATGTGACATTTAAAAATTCCACGTGCATTGGTAGATCTTTTCCATATTTTTATTAACCTTTATACGATATGAAACCGTTACACTCCAATCGTTCCTATTCTCGTATCAAAAAATAACACAGAAGTGTCTAATTGCCCTATGGACTCAGATAGTTAGTTATATGCATGCAAATACTGTACAGTGGATATAGATTCCAAGTATGAATTTACATATATTTTTGTAGATTGGATTGATTTATGCATAGATAATAGTAATATTTAATAAATATAATTTTCATTGCTATTTTTGACTATAAATATTATCGTAAGAATATGTTAAGTATACAAGAAAGGGTTTAATGCAAATGAAAAAAAAAAAAACTGCTATCAATACAAATACTGAACAAACAGTATTTTAAATAGTTTTTAAAACAGGAAGTAGGATTTTTGAAAAAACAAAGTTGTAAAGTTACGCTCAATAAGTGCAAAAGGAACAACAATTCTTTCAACTTACCAAAATTTATTTAGCAACATTGTGAGAAAACACAAACAGATGAATATATTAAAAACATTCTAAAATTATATACATGTCGGTTCTTCAATAAAACGCAAACTTCAAACTAGAGATTTCCTTTCCAGTTATTTCAAAATTGAAAATAAGAATTTGTTTTGAATTATTTCGACACGTTCCAGTTTATGGTCTATTTTTCTTATTAAAGATAGAAAATAAAATATCTAACCAAATATTTTATAGGTTTACAAAATAGTGATATAGCTTCAAAAACAACTAACAAACAACTCATTCAAAGCGTGAAGTTGTTTGTTCTCGAAATAACGCATATTTGAATCCTCTACCAAATACTGCAAAATAAATACCTAAAATAACGGTAAAAACAGAAACAAAAAACAAGCTGTTTATGACAATATATACGCAGAATGATTTCAGAATCTTCTTCTTTAGTTCTTTTTTGGATATGCTACATGAAAGAAAAATATTTTCTATACTAATGCAAAAAATACTTTAATCTGAGAAAGGAAAACGTTTATTGTTGAATCCTGTTGTAATATATCTAAAAGAAACATGCCTGTAAATTATTTGTGCTAGACCAGATATCTAAGTCTTTTTTTCAGCTTAAATTTAAAATCTAATAAAAAAATATTGGAAATATTGAAATGAAACCACTGAAAAAAGGGTGATACTACATTATCATCGAGAGAAACGAACTGTTCCTGATTCCTTATATCCCATCTTTCTATACATGTGAAAATTTAAATAAAAACTTGTAAAAAATATTGTTTAACAGCTATTTAAGAAATAAACAAATCTGACATTGTACGTTAAACATGGAAAATGAGGTGCGTTCGTACTATAACTAGTTTTATAAATATTCAGATCTTAGTGCAATAGTTCTTTCATTCTTATGCAAAATTGCATGAATAGAAAATTTATTACGATTATATATATTGAATTTAGTAATGCGGGAATAATATGACTCCATCTTAAATAGGGTGTAATCGGAATGGTAACCAACAATCATTAACCTATCATTGGATATCATTGAATTAATTACGTAAGATAGAATTTATTAGAATGAAGGAAACTTTTATTAATACCTTTTTAAGTTTTGTTTCGATTTTAATAAAATTTGAACTGTCTCGACAGAATTCTGAAACTATTATATATATATATATAAATTTTCAAATCATTCAGTTGGGTAGTTTATGTGCCGTTATATGCAGAAAGGTGGACAGACGGACAAATCAGGCGACGACTATAGGCGGTAAGTATTTATATAATTACCAACGCACCTAAAAATGAGTAGTAAAATATCTGATAATAAATACTCGATTAAAAATTAAGTTTAAATATATATATATATATATATGAAACATTTTATCATATAAATATTATCGAGAAACCTACCTAATTATAAATATCTTTTATTAGAGAATACAAGTGCACGTAACCTTTCTACAGATAAAATGTAAGAAAAAAAACTTTATTTTTGATTTTTTTCTTTTTTTTTAACTTCGGGTTTCTATTTTAACTTTTATAAAATGAAATAATCTCAAAATTAACCTACATTAACATTTCACGATTAATTATCTTGGAATAATTACGCAAGCAGTTTATTTACCTGTTGCCTGACATTTTTATGAAAGTATTTTAATTATTTCTTTAGCAGCAGATAGGAGTTATGCAAAATTAATCCAAAAAAAAAAAACAAAATGAAAAGAACTTTCATCTGCGTAGTTATGCATTCTGTAAAGTATACATGTAGGATTTAATAACGAGGAATGTAAAAGAATTTTCTCTTAATTTAAAATTTCATTCTGAATGTTTCGAAAAAAAATGTTAATTACTTTGAACTCGCTACCTGCATCTTCTTTTGAACTCGCAAGTCGCTTACTATGCAGACTGTGTATTTGAATTTATTTATTTTCTTTTTTGGAAACTCTATAAATATGCAAAACTAAATTAGAGTTCTAGCCTTTATTCCAATTTGCCTAAATATTTTTTTCTTTTATTTTCCTTTCGTATGTATTTTTTTTTCTTTCCATTATGCATTGTGTTAAAATCATCGGTTCTCTTTAATTTTCTTTTGAATATCTTATTCAGAAAACTTATAGTATGAGTATCTTATTCAGTTACAGATCCATTCTATAAAAAAGCGTTCTTCAGGATATTTATACATCATTAAAAATAGAATTTCATGATTATTATTTCAGTCGAAAATATTATTAAACATAAAAGATGCAATTTATTCTATAATTTGCTCTCTGAATGCAATTTATATATATATATATATGTACGAAGACTTAGACTTTCTAATAATTTTTTTCTTCATCGCAGATTTTATCTTTTTTATATACTTTATAGATTGTTTCCGAAAAAAATAATTAGTTATAACCAAAATTCTGTGTTCTTCTAGCTTTTATTTCACTGGAAATGCCATTTTTATATTTAGTGTAAATACAGATTGGTAAATAAAGTAAACATAAAGAGAAATGATTTTAAAAATATAACGCATAGTACACTTTCAAAATAAAAATAGTGTGCAAAAATGTAGCAAAACAGAAAAATACATTTGTTTGAGAATTTCGAAAAAAGAAAAGAACGTCAGTTTAAAACCTATAATAGCCTATCATCCCTCGGGTTACACCATCGATTATGAAACCTGAAGTTCTGGGTTCTACCTCAGAAAAATACTTCAGAAAGCTGTAGATAATAATAAATTTTATATAAATAAAATATTAAAAAAATTATATGAATAAGTGTTAGATGTATCTTTTTTTTTTTTTTTTTTTTTTTTTTTTTACTTCTTTATTCTCTCTATAACAGAAGAAAGTGTTGTAATCGAAATTTCTTTCGGATTCCGGCTTTCAACGAATTTAGAAATGGTTGGAGTCAAACATCCCGAAAAACAGGTTCTTACTAAAATCCTTACTAAATGTCTGTCTGTGTGTCTATTTTTATCATAGAAAAGTCTGTGTAGTTAGGTATAAAATTGAACCAATTTCCGTACTTATATTTTTCGCTATATTTATTTCGCTATATATACAGTGTGACGCAAAAGTTTAAGCACAACGCAAATATTCTAATAAAAGTAAAATTGTACAAAAGAATGCATTCCACTACAGGTGAATACTGTGGTCATAAATATATATCTGAAATTTGGAAGAAAATCATCGTTACGAAAATCAGAAATTACAAAAAAACATTTTTTGTGATGTCCCAAAAGTTTATGCACAACCGAGATTTTATGCAAATATCTCCTTAAACATGATAGATGGTGGTTCGGCGAGATTTTTTCCCTAGAGTTTAAAGTGTAGCAATCGCTGTACGAGTGATATCAAAATGCCGAAATCTCTGCAGTTCTCGCCTGAATAAGTTGTAAAAGTTTGGAAGCTGAGAGTTAAAGGTAAATCCGTTTTGCAAATTTCGCTCATTTTAAATTGTTCTAAACGTGGTATTTATAGGGATTTGCAACGTGGAAAACAATTAAAAATGCGTATTGCTCAGAAAAGTCGAGTAAGACCACATTTCGTGAGGATAGAAGAATGAAAAAGATTGGCTGTAACTAGCAATTTGTCACTTAATCCGATAAAAAATGGACTTGGATCAAAAATACCACGTGACGCAATAAGCAGACGAATAATCAAATCAGGATTCATCAAAGAACAAAAATTGGCTCTTATGGTCTTTCTCAAACAGTGTCACAAACAAGCAAGAATTCAATGGGCAAAGCTGCACATGTATTATCGTGATGAATAGATTAGTGTTATTTTTTCTGATGATAAAAAATGGAATTTGGATGGTCCAGATGGCTTCTCATTCTATTGGCGTGCCTTGAGGAAAGATACGAAGAGCATATTCATCAGGCAACAACGTGGTGGTTCGCTCATGGTATGGGGAGCTTTTGACTACAATGGAAAAACGTATCTTTGCTTCCTAAATGGCAGGAAATGTATCAGGAAACTCTGAGTGAGCAGTTGTGACCGTTTGGGGAACTCCTAGGTTGTCCCAACTGGCCCTTTGAATAGATACTCACTTCCTGTTGCACAATATAAGGTCTTAGATTTCAGAATATCGGTGTGATGAACTGGCTAGCACTCAGCCCAGACATCGATAGAGAACATCTGAGGAATCCTCTCACATGTGTGCAAGATGTGTACAAGAATGGGAAGCAGTAATACTCTGTGCAAAAGCCCAATCAGCGATCGAGGAAGCCTGGTACAAATTTGCTCCCAAAACCTCCCATACTCTCGCATTATCAATGGAAAATCGCGTATTTGATATCATCAGGTGCAATGGAAACACAATGGACTACTAAAGTGCTTTTGTACTTTCTGAAATGTAAATATTTCGTTTTTGTGCATAAACATTTTTCGAAATCACAATTTTGATTTTTTTTAACTTATTATTTTCTTTACAATGAATTGTTCTCGAATTCAAAACATGAATTTGTAATCCAATTTTTTAGATACAGTAAAAATTTCAAAGCATTCCGGTGTATAGATTTAATTTTATAAAAATATTTAGCTTGTGCATAAACTTTTGCGACGCACTGTATATATATTTCGCTTGTCATTAACTAAAGCAAAAATATCCGTTTTAAATTTCTGTTATAAATTCGAATCTTCTGAATAAAAATGAAGTCCAAATGGACAAATCTGTTTCCGAGAGGGGTGCGGTAGATCTAAAAAAAAAACACTAAATCACCTAATTTTAATCCATTTCAGATTTTAATTTTATACTTGTAAAAAGCAATTTTTTTTCTAAAATGCATAGTTAAAAGAATTGCGATTTTAAAAGTACTAACATGTATTAGATGGCAGAAATCTTTGGGATCGGTACATCTGACTAGTTTATAAACTTACTTATCAATTCTTCATCGGGAAAACACAAATATTTCATTTGTAATAAATCCTAATTGGCGAAATTCTTCTACACCTAAGCATGTAATTGTTACGCAGCGTCATTTGTTATACAAATTCAATCTAATCTTGTGCCTATGTTGGTAATGCTCAATCATTCATTCAGTGAGATATCATCTTTGGTTTGAATGAATATACTTGATTAAATTAAAATATTTTTCCAAGAACTTTTGTTCATATGCTTTTAATTTCAGAATTTAATTGTTTAGCATTTCGCAGGTGCCTTTTTAATTCATGATTTTCTTTCTTGTTACACTACTTACAAGCATACATTATTTAAATTGCTAAACCATTTGCATTTACGAAAATATAGTGATTATATGCATAATGAGAGTTTAAAAAAAAAGATTTATTTTACGTAATTTACATATCCGCTCTATGTTTAAAATATTGATAAATGTCATTAAACCATTGATCTCCAACTCTCCCGTTGCTTGAACAACTATTTATCATTTTTTTCTCAAGATATTTTAAAGCTATTTAAAAGGACATTTGGTATGGAAAACTTAATGGTATGGATTCTAATATATATATTTTTCCATTTGTAACAGATTTTTTTAAAAAATGGAATTTTTGATTTTTCGACTACCTCAAGTAAAACTAATAAAATGAAAACAAAAGAAATTCTTTAGTTTTTATAAATAGAGTGAATATTTAAATTCAACATCTCAACTAACAATACATTCCTAACCTGAAGTAAATGAATCAATTTAAAGAAATATTAGAAAGGTTTCTCTGGAATGTTCCCGCAAAGGGAGCATTGAGGGCTGGTGGTAGTATTTCCAAACCAGTAAAGCAAAACAGTAAAACTGTTCGAAAAAAAGGGAAATTCATAGTCCGTATGACTATTAGATATAGTGATTATAAATTTTGTTTAAGGGTATTTTATATTGATTTTTTTTAAACAGCAGTGTGTTTCAGTTCGCTTGAATATGGATGTGTAATATTATATGAAAAAAAGAACCAGTTTGAACCAGATTATATTTAATAAAACTCTTCAATAGCACCTTAAAACAAGAAAAGTTATATTTATCATGTTTATCCGTTTTCAAAATAATAGAAAAATACCCAAGAAAAAATGCCAAGACGTATAAAAACAGTCATAGCTGCTAAAGATGGACATACGAAGAACTAAAATCCATGAGTGGGCATCTATATATATGCTCATTGTAAGTAATACGCATACTTTCATCCAATATTACATGTAATACAAAAAATTAACTTCTAGGCTGATTTATGTGTAAATTTTCCTGTTACAATAATAATTTGGTCAGTAGTGAAGAATGTTTCTTTCAGAGAAGTATGCCAACTGTAGCGATTTGGCGATTATATCGGCGATACTTTTCTCACTGAAATCAAGTGGGATTTGTGTCACTCACACTCTATCTTTGCTGCACACTCGGGATGTCGCTGCATGGCCCCCTCATCTCGAGAAGACTTAAATAAATTTTCTTTAAAGTAATTGAACATCGATTTTATTAACTCACAGAAATCAAAACGCTTTCACTCACTTCTCTTCGTAATTAGAACCAAAAGCTTTACTATAACGCTGAGCGATATACTACAATCACTTAATATGTCTAGGGTGCACTTTTTTAAATACATGGCTGTAAATTGTCAACAGGCCCATTTCATATCAGTAAATACTCTTCAATAAAAATATTTATGGCACACATGTTCATATGGTAAGGATACCCGATAAATATTACTAGCATACATTCTCACATGCGATGGCAGATAATCTGTTAAATACAGTTTTTTATATGCCTATAAATTAAATAAAATAGAAATTTCAAAAATGTTCAGAGCTAGGATGTTAATTTTCATTACAATAATTTAACTTTACTCAATTTAAAGAGGGGGGGGGGGGGATTCGATCCCATTTTTTTCAGTGTTACTATAAAATTTATATTTATTCCTTATGTTTTCCTAAGCTTAACAGTACTTAATAGTGTAAAATTCTTGAGGGGCTTCCCGTCTGTCAGCAACTTTACGCTCAGTCTTCCGTTTAATGCGTTACTATTAGTGAACCAATGGTAAATATATTGTCTAACTGTATTTTATATACTACAAAATTAATTTTGAGAAATTGTGGTTTAATATTATAAAATAAGAAGTGGTAGAATAACAAAATGAGAAAATTAAAAGACTTTAAGTGTGAATAACAATAAAAAATAATAAAAAATGATTAAGAGAAATATTTAGTTTAAAAAATATGTAAAGAACAGTTAAAGCTCAGTAAAGGCAGGTACGTTAAGGAAGAAACAAAGTCATATGACTGAAAAAAGGCAACTTTAAAATCATTTTTTTTTTTGTTACAGATTAAAAGTTTATGTGTATTAAATTGTTATAACGTAATAGTATTTTTAAATATAGAAATTAATGAGAAAATTTGACATATCTAAAGAACTTTCCGTCCTTCAGCATCCATAATCAAGGAATATTTCGGTCACTTTCGATGATCACGCTCGAAGTTATCCTATTCAGGCAGTTCAGTAAAACTTTCGTTAGGGACGATGTATAAAATTTCGTAGGATTTCGAAGAAAATCCAGTAAGCCAACAACACTTTTTAAGGTCCGAACAGACCATCCCTTTAACTGTTATCAGTATCAGCGTCTTTTCTTGTGGCCAGGCGGTGTTTTGGATCTTTAATGCCTTTAAGAGGAAAGGGACCGAAGTCCTGCAAAAGAAGAACCTTTCCGTCAAGTACGGTTGAGCTCCCTATCTCCTGACCCATTGTTGATTCCCTTCATCCTTTTGTGAATAAACCGCAGAAGGGTACAGAATAAAAGATTTCCAAGAAAAATGTAGAAGTATGGCAAAACAAGCGTTTGCACGGAGCCTTAGTAAAGGTGGGGGCTAAAGATCTTAAAAGAAATAAGGGAAGATATAAGAGGGTTTAGATCTCTACATATCGTGGTATTGTGGAGATAACGAAAGGCGATGGGAACAATGCGAAGGTGTTTGTTGTTTAATCTGCTTAAGTTATCCATTGAAGAATTGCAAATGAAACACCGGATGGGACGACGTGGGTCATTATAGGAAGAATGCAAGAATTATAAAGAGTAGATTATTATATATTGAAAGATTTTGGGCTATTCAGAAGCGGTTTGAATTTTGTTAAGGGTAATTAAAGTAATTAATAAAAAGTCCTTCCGGCCAGTGCCGGAAGGAAGAGGTAGCTTTCAAATACCTTATTTTAAAAAAGCCAACTTATATTATTCATGCACACGAAGCTCAATTTAGTGGAAACCGAATATAGGAGATTCAATACTAATTTTTATCAATACTAAATCATTATGAATGAGAATTTCACGAAATTAGTCAGCTTTATCCAAGCTGCTTTTATTTAAAGTAACTTATATTTGGCTGAGATGTTGATGTATACTATCCACATGCTTTCTCACATGGAAATAGGCGAATACGTGTGTTATCGCGTGACAAATACAAGATCGTTTCAAAATGTTAGTCATACTAGAAATTCAAAGTGCTATAATTCAACCATTTTTTAAGATATAAACAAAAGAACAAATTTTCAGAAACAAAATCTGCTCCGGAATCTTTGTATCAAGGTCAAACACATAAAAAAATCTTTCTCATTTTCCAATTTTTAATACCTCATTTTAAATTTTAAATTTAATTTTTTTTAAATGGCAACCCTTTTGAAACAAGATGGCGAATGAAGCTGGCCAACGAACTCGGTCGAGACATTGGTATGTACTATGTACAGACCAAGTAACATCCAAATCGGTTCATAAATACGCCTGTTATCGCGTGACAAAACTCAGGTCGTTTTAAAATGTCAGCCACAATAGAAATTCAAAACGCTATAACTCAGCCATTTTTTTAGATATAGATGAAACAAAAACTGTTCCGGGATCTTTGTATTAAGGTCAAACACATACAAAAAAATCTTTTTCATTTTCCAATATTTTGGTATCTCATTTTAAATTTTAAATTTTTAAATTTTTTTTAAATGGCCGCCATTTTGAAAGAAGATGGCGAATGAAGCTGGCCAACGAACTCGGTCGAGATATTTGTATGTACTATGTACACACCAAAGTACATCCAAATCGGTTCATAAATACGCCTGTTATCACGTGACAAATATCAGGACGTTTCAAAATGTCAGCCACGCTAGAAATTCAAAATGCTATAACTCAGCCATTTTTTGAGATATAGACGAAAAAAAAACTGCTCCCTAATCTTTGTATCAAGGTCAAATACATAAGAAAAAAATATTTTTTCAATTTTCAATTTTTTGGTACCACATTTCAAATTAAAATTTTTCTTAAAAATTTAAATGGCTGCCATTTTTAAACAAGATGGCGGATGAAGCTGGCCAACGAACTCGGTCGAGACATTGGTATGTACTATGTACAAACGAAGTTACATCCAAATCGGTTCATAAATACGCCTTTTATCGCGTGACAAAATTCAGGACGTTTCAAAATGTCAGCCACGCTAGAAATTCAAAATGCTATAACTCAGCCATTTTTTAAGATATAGACGAAACAAAAACTGCTCCGGAATCTTTGTATAAAGGTCAAATACATAAGAAAAAAATATTTTTCCATTTTCAATTCTTTGGTACCACATTTCAAATTTAAAATTTTTAAGAAAATTTTAAATGGCCGCCATTTTGAAACAAAATGGCGGATGAAGCTGGCCAACGAACTCGGTCGAGACATTGGTATGTACTATGTACATACCGGATTATATCCAAATCGGTTCATAAATTCGAGAGTTACAGTATGACAAAGGTCAGATATATATATATATATATATATATATATATATATATGGATATATATATATATATATATATATATATATATATATATATATATATATATATATATATATATATATATATATATATATATATATATATCAACTTTTGAACGGAGGGTGGTTTCGGGGTCTGGGGGTCATGATCGATGAAAATATACCAAAATTTTTTGAAATCGCTTTCCTCCGAACGGCTGCAATAGGTAGCTTTTTGTAATGAAAGCTACCTAAAATACTTCACTTGATTTTTTTTTTCTGGTCATATTTTTTTCATTAAAGTTATAATCAAAATTTTATAATAAATAGTTGGATGTGCCAATCCTAAAACTTTCTTATATCTCATATATTTTAATATTTTAAAATATTGTTACATATGTCAAAATTTCATATTTAGTAGTTCAATAATATATCAAATTTGACTTTCATCTTAAATTTCTGCTTCAGTCAATTAATCAGGGTAAAAACGAGTTAATCTCGATCGTGATATTTATTAAAATCTATAGATTTTCGCTATTCTGTATATATCAGCTGTTCACAAATAGTCGGCTTATCGGATGGGAAATTCCGTCGATTTACGAGGCGCCGGTGTAAAACAGAACAGTGAAAAATCAAGAACATTACACAAAATTCGCTGTTACATTGCCCCTTTCGGCGGAATATTTCCAAATTCCGGGAGGACTTTCTTGCCATGACCAAAAACATACACAAAAAATTGGTTCAATCCCATGCATAGCTTCATACACGTTTTGATGGTACAATTTCGACAGACAGGAAAGACACGAAAATACACGGAAAGACAGACATTTTCTATAAACATATTTTTGGGAATCTCTGACCCCTGAAACGTGTACATCCGTCAAAAACCGGAAGTCGAAAAAAATTTCGATTACAATCAAGCAGGACAGTCATTCTGCCAAGCCAAGTCTTTAAAAAATGCTAACCCCGCCAAAACAAACAAACGCCAAGAACAAAACGGCAAGACACCTTAACTGCTTGTTACATTGAAGTCAACTTTTCCATGTTAAATAGACCAAACATGCCATCGTAAAATTTTTCAGATCAAAAGAACCAGTCATCAGAGAAAAATAAAACCAAATCTAGAAGAACATAATGAAGAAGATCTTCAATTTGTGTTCCTAAGTTCATCTTCATTAATTAATTATCAACTGAGATATAGATTTTTTAAAATAACGTTGAAATACTGAAAATGATCGATTATTTTTCTTCGTCAAACTTTATATTTCAAATGAGATAGAGACTTAAAAATGGAAAGAAAAAAGTAAGGCTTGCATTTTTGGACAGCTATTTACTCAGTCTACATACTTTTATAAAATTCAGTTTTAAAAACATAAGATTTCTATTTCTTAATTAGCGAAAAACTGTTAATGAATTCTAAAATTTACAAGTTACGCCAAATAGCGATAAACCCGCCAAAACATTTTAGAAATATTTACATTATCTTTTTGCATAGATTTCGTCGAAGAAAACTATTACCGGGATCCAGATAGATTTCTTGCGGTTAGCGAAATGATTTTGACAAATCAGAAGCCTGCATGTTTGAGAATTTTTTGCTGTTTCTGGATCCCGGCCTATGTAATGAAAGTTTTGCGTCATTTTTTAATGCCATGGAGGAAGTTCAATGTTTGCAGAAATCTAGGGTGGTATTCAGATAGATTTTTCGCGGTTAGCGACACGAGATTCACCAGTCAATAGCCTGCATGTCAGCAAACCGCGAAAAGTTCGCTAAAATGCAGACTTCTGATTGATGAATCTCGTTATGCAAAAAGCAAAAAATCTATCTAGATTGCGGCTAATTATGTTGAACACAATTTTGCGTTTCCACATCCAGGAAGGATTTTGATTGTCATAACAGCATTACAAATTTGAAATTATTTAAAGCATTGATTCTGAACTCCTTTACTATACATTTCGGGGCCCATCGTGACTGAGTCGGGGGGAGCGTGACTGAGTCGTGACTGTTTTGGATCCCACAATGACACACACACCGCTAATCGCTTGCGAGTGTAGGTGGGTGCAGTTCGTATCCCGCTGGCTCCGTTGCACACTCTTTGTGGATCTCCCGGCTGTATTTCTCAGTATTGTAAATTTCCTTATGTGTGCTATCTCGTCCTTGTGTATATTGACGATGCTTTATAAAAGGGAAATTGATGCAAAGCACACAGGTCAAATGTATGTTAATAAGATGTCAAATGTATATATTTCGATATTAAAGAAGTTGTTGTTTTCATAGCAACAATACTTTTCTCTAAAACACAAATATCGAAATTTAACCACCAGCGCTCAGAACCAATATCATAACAAAGACCCTTTATACATAACAGTGGTGATACATGCGAAGGAAGCATGCTCATTTCAAATTTTTGTCGAAAGTACGGCAATCCACTTTCTTGACTTAAACGATACGCCATGGACGAGTTCTATTACACTAGTGAAATAATTCAACAACATTAGCCTGGCAATAATGACACGCTCGCAAAGACCGTTAACAATTTATTTTTGTCACTTCTACCAATAAACTTTTATTGACCGTATGTCGCTACTTCGTTATAGAGGCACACTTGTTCATAATTTTGTTATTGAAAACAGACTTTATTTAACAAGAATAATTCAGAAAAGGAAAAAAAAATTCGTTTCCGTAATAAATGAGCTTTTTTTACATTTTTGGCAACAACATTTTGTTAGTGATCCAGGTAGATTTTTCTCTATTTTCTAAAGAAGATTGTCTCATGAAAAGTCTGCATTTTGCGAAACTTTTCAAAAAATGGAGAATATTCCAACTATGTCATGATCACGTGATCAAGGTAAAAACTTCTAGCGTAAAGAAAGGAAAGCTCCGAAGACGCAATGTAAATCACCGCCAGCCAATGTAAAAGTTCATAGGAAAAGCAGTAATAGCTTCCCTTCTTATCAGTTAGAAGTTCTTTGGGTAAATTACAGGTACCACGTGACTTATTTCAACCTCGAACCGAGATCTGGAATATAGTCCATTTAGATCCAGACTGTTTAATATCGTTACGAAAATATTGAAATATTTATCTAAATCCTTACAATACACTGTTAAAAATCTCGTGAAAAATTACCTCTTCTTTTAACCTTCCGTCTACCAGACGGGTCCATTGGACCCGACATGTACATTCAAAATATTTATTCAAACCAGAAATTTCTTCAAAACAAACTAAATGTATAAATCAGACAATAATAAGTTAAATAAACAAATTAAATAGTTTTAAGTAAAAATTCTCGTGTAGAATGTTTTTATAAAACTTGAGTAAAATTTCCGGTAGTTCTAGGGTTAAAGACTATCTATTTTCTGTCAAATGAGAAAGCTACATAAACTTGGTCAGAAAATAGATAGTCTTTAAAAACAGAGGAAATTTTTCACGATGTTTTAACAGTGTAATTTCTTTATCAACCGTGAAATTCACCGAGCTCCATATTAGTAGGGGGGAGTTAACTCGCCCATCCGCTTTTTGCCGCGACCGCATTAAGCTTTCAGTGTGCGCAAGTACTGAATCCTGCACTTTTTTTTTATATTTGAAGCATTTTTTTTCAAACCTTTCCGCATACTTTTTTCAATTTCTACACCTTTTTGTTACTTTTAAGCGATACTTACAAAATTTTGTATTTCTTTGTTTGCTGTTGTTTAACTTATCTAAAATTTCATTTTAAACTATTATCAAATTAAAAAACTGCGATAAATTTAAATAAAATCTATATTTTATTTCAATAAAAATATACTTATCATTGAGATTGTAGCAACTTCGTTATATTTTTTTAAAGAAAATCTAATTTGAAAATATTTATCCCACACTATTTTATGAGATAAATCTATATTTTGCCTCTAAATTTCTTTGTCATTGTATTCCTGAGCGGACTGCTGGGTTTAGGTTGAGGTCAAGATAGATTTTTCGTTGTTTAGCGAAACGAGATTGACCAATCAGAAGCCTGCATTTTTGCAAACAGGAAAAAGTTCGCAAAAATGCAGTTTTCTGATTGGTCAATCCCGTTTCGCTAAACAGCGAAAAATCTATCCAAATCCCGACCCTAATGTATCAAAATGGAGTTTGCTTTCTGTACTATTCTGGAGTTCAGTTATAGCGTCTAGAAATATAGGCCGGTATGCAGGCACATTTCTGCAAACAGTGAAAAGTTAGGAAGAATTCAGGCTTCTGATTGATCAATCTCGTCGTTGCGATAACAGTAAAAAATCTATCTGGATTACGGCCTTTGTGTGGAAACCGGCTATTCCATTAATGCTTTAAAAAGTGCTAAAAATTTAATCCCATAAATATTGAACAATACCGAATGACAAATGTCGATCGCAGCAACATTTTCTAGATCTTTACAGGGCAAAATGTTTTCTCAATTGATTTCTTTTGCAATAGTTACGTTGGAATTACAATTTGTCATTCAGCATCGTTTAATATTTACATGATACAAATTTTTAGCAATTTTTGATAAGCCGATTTTTAAACTATATCTTCTAGACACTATAGCTCAGTTATAGCGTCTAGAATAGATGTTATAGAAATCGGCTATCTCAGTAATGCTTAAAAAAAGCACTGAAATATTGAATCCCTTAAATGAACAAAGATGTTGAATTCCAAACAGTCATTTGCAGCGACACCTGCAGGATATCTTTTAAAGAAGAAAGTGACACGTGTAATGCAACCGCGGTAGCCTGTCTTTTTCGTTTGCCTCGGGGTAGATATAAATGGCGTCATTTGAAGCTGTTCCTAACCTGTGACCAACGACATACAAGGCTAGTTCATGACGTCACACGGAGTTGAATCGAGGCTAACGAGAAAACAGGCTACCACGATGGGTCCGATTCTTCTTTTTTTACAGACCGCCGGAGTCACGTGATGCTCTTTTCGCACACCTTCATTGGTGCATTCGAGCATCACGTGACTCCAGCGGTCTGTAAAAAAAGAAGAATCGGACCCACCGCGGTAGCCTGTATTTTTCGTTAGCCTCGGAGTTGATTATCTGTACACGGCAATGGACACAAAACGATGGGTTATTCGCTCCGCTTTGTACTAATCATCGTGTAAAAATGATCCAACTCCGTTAGCCTCGAACCAACTCCGCGTGACGTTTTAAACGTCATGAAATGGCCTATTATTTCACTGGACGCGCTAACATCCTCCTCCCTGTGTCCGCTACATATAGCTACGTCTTGCACTGGAGACAGCTAAATGGGCTGTTATCTGTAAAAGTCAAGAGAGAAAAGGGCAGAAAAGGAGGAAAGAACTCGTTTTTTGGCATTTAGTTTTCACACGGGAAGATTGACATGTCTGCTATTCTGCTTTCATAGCTTCATGGTGGTGAAATAGGCCAACGCTTCCTAGATGTTTGAGAAAGTCTTGACACGCGTCACGAAAACGTCACACAAAGCAATCAAAATAAAGAAACAAAGTCATTCCTTGGCTCGTGAATTATGAACGAGCCAATGAATGATTGTTTTCTTTGTTTTGCCTGCTTTGTGTGACATTTTCGTGATGTGTCAAGGCTTTCTCAAATATCTAAGTGGTGTTGAATAGGCCGGGATCAAGATAGATTTTTTGCTAGTAGCGAGATGAGATTGATCAAACAGAAGCCTTCTTTTTGTGATCTTTTTGCTGTTTGAAGTAAACACCGAAGAGCCAGCAAGGATGGAGGCTTCTGATTGTCGAATCACATTTCACTAACAGAGAAAAATTTATCTGGATCCCGGTCATTAACTTTGGTTGGTTAAGACGATTTTGGATAAAATCGAATCAGGAAGCCAATGTTTGTTAACTTTTCTGGTTAGTTGAAACGAAATCTTCCACGTCTATTAGTTAAAACTGAGTTGCTGTACTTTGGACAAAAACTTGAATATGAGCACAATTCTTGTACTTATGCCACTACTGTTACATATAAATGTTCTCTGTTATGAGCATGATTCTAAGCCCAGTTGTTTAAATTTGAATACCTGGGTATTAGAGAAAGCAATATTGAAAGGTTCCGTTGCCATGGAAACAACGACTTCTTCTTTAATTCATATAGAAAACTAATGAAAAGTCGTAAATGACTCAAGTTTAAAATGTAGGCAAATGGTCTGGAAATATCAATGGCTCCCATCTTGCATTTTACAAAAGCAATTTAATAGATTCATATGATGTATAATTTGATACAACTCTTAGCTAATAAAAATTCCGCAACTAGACTTATGTAGGTAAATCTTTTGAATGATTAATTCAGAATTCTAAGAACAAAAAGAAGTTCATAAGTGCTCTCCCCCTCCCCAAAAAAAAGAAAATACAATAAAAAGATATAAGTAATTTGTTAACTTTAACATGTCTGTGATCTTTTGTCAGAGTTTGGAAAATAGTCTAGGTATTTAAAAAAAAGCATAAAGCAAGTTTGACGAACGATAACACTATAAATTTCAGACAATTTTTAACCGGAAAAAATTAATTGTAATGTATATGCGGCTTTAATAATAGAATATTAAACAGAATCAATTTATGGGAACTTTTATATGAAATTATTATTCGCACATTTATGCAAATAGGTATGGATAAACAGACTTGAGTAAAATTACATATTTATTCTTTCCTCTCTATAACACGATCTAAATGAAGATGGAGTTATATGTACAGTTTACAGCTTTAATTTTTTAGATTTTTTTATAAATATATTCCTCCAGTATGTCTAGAATTGCTAGATTTTCATATTTTTAAACAGATCTTCGATTCTTTGGATGCCTGCGGGGCTTCATTTTCGGATTAGACGTGGGTATTTCTAAAGGTAAATTTATTTTTCAAAATCGTCACCCAAAAAAATGTTATTACAGAACAAACAATTAACTGAGAGACTAACTGTAAACTGTAAATATATATTTTGTTTCGACTGCATCTGTTTTTTACTAAATTTCCATCCTTCATAAAAATTTTAAAGGAGATGTAAATTGAGAAAGACTGATACTCTGAAAGAAGAAATTGACTTTCCTTGCTTTTAAATTATTAATTACTCTAAAAAAATGAATTATAGGTAAATAAACATAAACAATGTTTTCTCCCTGCTTAGAAAAGCTATACGAAAACTCATTTTAATTTGAGTGAGTAGAATTATTTAAATTATATATAATCTGTTTTAAAAAAAGAACTGTTATCTAGCATAAAAGAACTTTTCAAAAGTAAAAAAAAGCCAAGCAAAAAAAAGATGAACGTTGTGGCTAAAAAGTGGTGTGATATCAAATTTCCAAGATTGTATTATGGTATTTATTTAACATTTTCCATTAAAAAATTACCATATGTAAGTCGGGTACCTACGTATGCGTTGATAGAAAACCATTTCTCCTTTACTAAATACATCATAACGTGTTTCTGGAAACTAATTTTTTTTAAATTATGCATGAAGGGCTTGGTGGCCATCTTTCCATATTTTACACAAAGTTCTAAGCACACAAGTTCGTAATATGTTTGCGTTAATAACAATTTCGAACTTCTAATTTTAACTACAGACAGGTAAATTAAGAAAGGTTCATATTTTGAAAAATCAAATTGACTTTACTGATTTAACTAATTAAATAACACCCCCACCTGAAAAATGAATCATAAGATGAATCCTTAAGTTACTTCAGGTTTATCTTAAGACACAAATTTCTAGACGCACACATTCAAGCATAAAATGTTTGCTTTATTAACTATTTCGAACTTCCGCTTTTAATTACGGATTTGTCTATTTAGAACTTTGTGTAAAATATTGAAAGATGGCCGCCAAGTCTATCATGCATAATTAAAAAAATCATTTTCAGAAACACGCTATGATGTATTTTGTAAAGGAGAAAAGGCTTCCTATCAACGCATACGTAGGTACTCGACTTACATATGGTAAATTTTTAAAGGCAAATGTTAAATAAGTACCATAATACTAGCTTGGAAATTTGATATCACACCACTTTTCAGCCACAACATTCATCTTTTTTTTTTTTTTTTTTTTTTTTTTTTTTTTTTTTTTTTTTTTACTTTTGGAAAGTTGTTTTTTAGCAAATACTTTCATCTGATGAAGATAGAAGAAAGTAAAAATCACATTAATTACATTCGAATAAAAATAATTTATTAGAGAATCAAGCGATATACTTTATAAAACACTTTCCTTTCAAAATATTTCATTACACAGAATTGTATTAGCTAACAATATGGTTAATAGTTTATCATATACTCCATCAGTGTTTATTTTAAAATGTTATTTTGCTTCCACAAATTTAAATTCTCTCAGATATATGAGGTAGAAAATATTAATATTTCAATAATTATATCTTTCTTGACAAATAGAGCCAAAAATATAAAATTCTATATGAAGTAAGGGAGTACGTTGAAAAAAACAGGCCCATAAAGCATATAAAATGTTCTGAAATACAAAATAATCACAATTTTATTACTATTTCTTAAAGATAATCTGTTTACTTATACCATGTACATATTTATTTACTTGAGAACGTAACAACTAAATTAAATTTTATATAATATAATATCAAACTAAATAATTTATATAATATCTAAATTAAATTTTGAAAAATATTAGTACTTCAATAATTATACCTTTCTCAACAAGAAGAGCCGAAAATATATTAGACATTAAAATACAAAATTTTATATAAAGTACGAAAGTACGTTGAAAAAAAAACTGGTACATAAAGCATATAAAATATTCTGAAACACAAAATAATCTCAATTTTATTAGTCTTTTTTTTCTGTTTAAGTTAATCTGGTTATATATACCATGTACTTATTTATTTACTTGAGAACGTTACAGCCAAACTTGTATCTAAAAATAAGGG
Source organism: Maratus speciosus (assembly GCA_963932465.1). Lineage (NCBI taxonomy): Eukaryota > Metazoa > Arthropoda > Arachnida > Araneae > Salticidae > Maratus > Maratus speciosus. The sequence goes on along the minus strand of OZ010788.1, from coordinate 370,656,763 downwards.
GGGGGGGGGGAATTCTTTTTCAAATACGTATAATGAGATATGAGTATAGAAAAAAATAAGTCCATAAAAAAGATTTTAAAAAATATTATATTATGATACATTTGAAATAAAAAATATAAGCTTGTTAGAAAGTGAAGTAGCATCGACATAAACGAGATTTCTTTGTAACAATTTTTGTGATGTTGAATTTTTTATACGCTTTGGGTATTTCTTTTAAGTATAGATGAAATTAAATATTTATTCTCGTGTTATATCAAAGAACCGTTTAAATACTATTTTTGTAAAATATAGTTTCAGGAAATTTTAAATTATATCATTGTTTTTCGGGTCATAGGATGTGCTATTAAATATTACATTGATAATATTTTATAATATATATTCAGCTAAAAAAAATATAAAAAATAGCTAATCCTTAAAAAAAAAAATTCTCTAAAATTAAGAGTAAACATATACTGCTTGGGAATAATTTAATATATCTCATTCTAAAATCTATCATATATTAAGGCGTAAGTTAATGTTTTTATATGAATTACATTTCAAATTTAAATGAGTTTTACATTTAGGCTAAATATTATAAATCATCCAAAATTTTTGATTATTTTTTACGAAAAAAATAATAAAAAGTCTATTGTTGTGTCTAAATGCACAGCGAATTTTTTATCAACCTACGCTAGCTGCATGAAAAAACTCAAAAGGTAATGTTTTCCGACGAGAGCATTCTTTTTCAAATTCTTCTTTTCAATTTCTCATCTCGCCAAAAGCTAAGGTAGAAAATATTAATATTTCAATAATTATATCTTTCTTTCCAAATAGAACCGAGAATATTAGACATTAAAATATAAAACTTTATATGAATTAAGAAAGTAAGTTTTAAAAAACTGGCACACGAAGAATATAAAATTTTCTGAAATACAAAATAATCTGAATTTTATTAGTCTTTTTTTTTTAGTTAATCTTGCTAATTATAACACGTACTTATTTATTTACTTGAGGACGTAACAAACATATTTGTATTGAAAATAGGCGGAAAAAATTCTGTTTCAAATACGCATAATGGGATATGAGTATAGAATAAAATAAGCCCATAAAAATGATTTAAAAAAAATCTTATAATATGATATATTTGAAATAAAAAATGTAAGCTTGTTAGAAAGTGAAGTAACATCGACGTAAATGAGACTTCTTTATGAAAAATTTTATGATGTAAGATTTTTCTTTCGCATTGGATATTTCTTTTAAGTATATAAAATATAAAATATTAATTTTCTTCTTCTGTCAGAGAAACTTTTAAATATTATTTGTGTAAAATAGAGTTTTGAGATATTGTAAGTTTTATCATTGTTTTTCCAGTAATAGGATGTACTACAAAATATTACTTTATTTTCAAATATTTAATAATTTGTGTTGAGTAAAAAATTTATAATAAAATAAGTGATCTTTCAAACTTTAAGAAATAGTTGGTGAAAATTAGAAGTAAACATATATTGCATAAAAATATTTCAATATATTTCATTCTGAAAGCTATTACATGTGAAGGTTTAAGTAAATGATTTATAAATGAATTACATTTCAAATTTAAATAAATTTTACATTTAAACTAAAGATTAAAAATCATCCAAAATTTATGATTATTTTTTATGAGTAAAATGAAAAAAATACTATTGTTCTGTGTAAGTGCATAGGAATTTTTTTAAGTCTACTCTAGTCACATGAAAGAACTTACAAGCTACTGTTAATCTATGAGAGCGTCCTTTTAAAATTTCTCATTTGCATTTTAATATGTTTTTTCATACGACAGATGGATTCGATATCTAAACAGGAATTTTTACAATTGTAAATTTTAGTAGTAGTTTTTATGAGGATGCTGTCACTTTTGGAACCGATTCTGAAATATACAGTGGCCTGATTCCAGCAAAATTTAAACAGTGGGTGATAAAGAAATGTCCAAAATCACATAAACGCTTAATGTTCCCTGATCGGGTAATCAGGATAATGTGTTATTGATTAGGTTTTCTATTATAAAGACCTAATTTCGTCCCCCTTTACTTCTCCGCTTCTGCGAAAGTCGCGCCACTTATCACAAAATGCTAAGGTAACGGGAGGTAAAAGGGGCCACTGATGAAAGTTTCGTTTGTCAAGACTCATACATATATTAATGGCGCCTGATTTCCTATTTTTAGAAGACCTGATTTCTTATTACATCATTTCTAGAACGTTATTTACTGTACTGTAAGTATTTATTTCTTATTTCTTACATACATTTTACATAGGTAAGATGCTGACAGTAGAATACAGTGAGTTTTAGGACGCTCAGTTCTTCTTACCGGAATTGAAGCTCCGCCATATTGGGAAGTAGCGTGGTTTCGATTTCGTCTCTTTTGCAGTTCTTATTTTCATCCCGAGGACGAAATTAAGAATGCTTTTTCATGACAATTATTTCAAAATTAAAATTAAGTTTAATATAAAATAAAATAATAAATATAATAAAATAAAACAAAATATGATGAAAAAAAAAGTTTAAAATAAAATTCAAAATGAAAATAAAATTTAATATAAAATAAAATAAAAAGTATAATAAACGAAAATACAATAATCTCGCAAAAAATGAAAAAGTAGTAAAGAACACGCATTAATATGCACCTCAGCTAGCCTATGCAAAGAAAAAATCACTTTAAAGTATTTAAATTAAAACCACAAATTAAAAAAGAATGGTGCCATAGGTTTAACATTAGTTTGCAAGTGTCTTATCGTGAAAAGAGCGTGTTCGTATGTGATAAATAAGTGACTGAATTTACACTAATTGGTCATTACTCATATCGCAGAGACCACAAACAATCAAGCCACAAGACTGAAATAAATTTCCGTAGAAATTGTAAGATAATAATTTCTGTTACAGCAAATATGTTTTGTTTTCATTTCTATTAAATATGAATATTTTTCTATTGCAGAAAATGTAACAATTTCGAAGTTATTAAAGTCTTCAACTTTTGGACACAACATAGGTTGCAATGTAATATTTACGCAATTGATGTACCTTATATACATTTTTTAATTTGAAATAGCGTAAAATAAATGTAATAAATGGCTGTAACAGTGATTATGCAAAAATGATAATAAAAATTATTAAATACGTTATATATAATCATGTTTTTTATATTCTGGAGAAAAAAAAAATATTTGAGTAAGCTTTTCGGTAGACTGTAGCTGGATAAATTAATTTTCGCCGTGTTATAAAATGGATTTAACTGCATTTTAAACTTATATAAGAATAATCATGAAAATATACTTCAGGGTGTAAAAATAACTAATTAAATAAATAAATAATAATAATAATAATAATAATAACAAAAACTCTATTTATTGATGATATTTCCCAAACAAAAAATAGATATATATGGATGGAATGCTTTATTTTCCAGAAATTGAATGATTAATTTTTAAACATAGGACCATTATTGTTCAAAACGCGATATAGAACTTTTACGATGATTTTCAATACCCTATAAAATAGCTTTGATGGTTTATTAGAAAAAATGTTTCAGAATTGCTATTATTCCGTGTTTGACATAATGATATATTGTTCTGTGATTCTTCGTATTGAGATTCATTAGCATTTCTTAGTCAAATTAAATTTGATTTATAAAGCGAATGGTCAAATTCTTAAAACAGAAATATCTATATTAGTTCTTTGGCTAACGCCAGATACATTTTTTTTTTTTAAAGTAATGACAAGGAATAAACGGATGACTGATTTTAAGAGTCTTGTACACTTTGACCCTTTAAACTCAGATGGTACTTTTAAGTATCATTAAAGTAAATTTAATATAAATTTTATTTAGAGCTTTTACAATGCTTTTATAAATCTGGAAAAGTATTCTGCAGATTTGTTAAAAAAACATTTCAGAACTTCTATTATCATCTGTTTAGCGTTATATAATATTGTTCTACGATGCTTCGATTTGATATTCAAGAACATTTCGTTCTTGGTTTAAGCTAAACATATGTTTAAAGCACATACTGAAACGCTCAAAGAAAAAATATCCGTTTTAGTTCCTTAGCAACGATTGCTAGAATTCTAAAATAGTATAGAAATAATGGTCAAAATAACCGTTTTTCACAGTCTTATAATTTAACCCTCTTACTCAGTCCATTGTTTATAAGCATTAAAGACATTTTGTAGATAATTTATTTAAGCAATCCTAATGTAACAGGAGAATTATTTTATATATATATATATATATGACTCGATAGCATTTAAAAGTGCAGCGAAACATTCAAAGCTAAATATTTTTTAAATGTGTAATTTTCGAGAAATAACGTATAGTTTTTATTTCTTATAAAAGAGTTTGATATGGAAAATTTCCAACCGCGAAAATGTTTCCTTTTGGAGATAGAATTAAAATACTTTTTTTGATATTTTTATTTTTGAGAAAGGCGGGATTTCCATAACGGTATTATTTGTTAATAAATTTAATTACTCTAGTAAGTGTTTTTTAAAGACATCTATATCTTTCAATTTATTGGTTTGGTTCAATCAAAAACATATAAAAATTGCATATAATTATTACATAGTAATTTTACGATGTATCTTTAGACATCAAAGAAAACTTATAAAGATGGGGAAAATTTTTAATACACAATTTTGAGCTTAAGTGGTCAAGGTATTTATTCAAAATACACAGAAAAAATGAAAACAAGCTCTTAGCATAAGAAAATATATTATGACCACGAAAAATATATAATGATGTTTTATGAGCTATCTGTGATTTCGACAAATGTTCTTTAAAAGAAACCTCAGAAACAAATATGTTTTCGAGTTTTAAAGAAGAAATTATAAAAACAAATTTTCTTTTGCTGACACAGGTTTTTGTAAAGTTTGCAAATAGCTTTTATAATGTATTAATCAGTTTTCTGAACCTGGAATATTGGTTTATACCATTCTACAAAATTTCAATTTAACATAATCTCCTGAGTACCTGAAATTTTACATTCAAGTGTGTGACAATAATATTAACTTTATAATAATCTTAACAGTGTAAAATTATGACAGTTTTCAGTAAAACATGTGTGATGAACATGAATATGTTTACTTTACGATTAGTTGCATCCGATAAGTCTATATTCCGGGTTGAAAAACCAGATTAATACCCTATAAGAAAAACTCGAATAAGTAAAAAAAAAAAAGTTTCGGTAAAAAATATATTCTTATAATGCGTGTTTAAATCTCCAAAATAAATTAGTTTCTGAGTTTTTTCTAAAGATAAAGAAAGCTTTACGGGATACTAGGTAAATCAGAAGAGGTTACTTTTGAATTTTGCTTGCAGATATATGATAATTTCCTTGAATACAAAATATTTTTCTTTTTGTACACTGTACATAAAACAGTACATTAATCTAATCTTGCTTCTATCTTCTTAGTTTTTCATATGTTTACTTTGCAAGTCTCTTGTCACTTGTTGACAAAACTATTTCCGTTGTCAATGACGCACGCGGTCAACGTCATGGAATGCAAGTGTGACGGTGATTTGTGTACCCAGGTTCATAAATGATTAAAAAAAACTCCAACACAATACTTTAGGAGACTTAAACTTTTTTTTATAAAGAACCTTTAAGGGGGGGGGGGCGTGAAAATACAGAGAGATGGGGAGAAGTTCGTTAACTGCCCAGCGGCAGAAGCTCACAGCGCAGCTTGATTACAGTCTACATATCTCTAGGTCAGGATCAAGAGAGTGAGATTTTGTTACAATTACTTACACATTGGCGAACATAAGATAACCATATGTAAGATATTTGGCGATAAAACGAATCGGGTAGACAAAAGAATCAAGAAGTTTTACATTGAATAAAATTTTACGCAATGGCGTGTTTATAGGGTTATTATTAACTAACATAATGTCAAATTTAAACTAAATATTTTATTTGAAGGGGTGGACAAAGAATAATGACAATTTATAAAGGACCAGTAAAGTTAAATGTTGATTTTGAGGGGAGAGGAGGTTAAATGAATATATAACGGGAAAGCCGTTATAGCAAGTGTTGTATTCCATGGGTTTTCGGCCAATACGAAATTCTTTTCTACGCTTGGGGTGAAAATAAAGCACACCAGTATTAAATAGGCCACTCAGTAGCGTATAAAATTGGACTGGTAGCAATCTATAAGTAATAATATCTATTAACTATTGATATGCCTAAATTTTGCATAGGTGACCATCTAAGAAATAAAAATTGTATCAAATTTTAAATTTCATAACACTAACACCCAATTTTGGCATCACACTTGCATTCATTGGTAAATTTGATGTTAATGTGACAAAACGAAATAGAAATTCATTCAGTGAATTAGTTTAGAAATTTCGCAAGTTAAAGTTTTAGAATTTCTAACATTAAAACAATTTTAATAGTTATAAAATTAATTTTAATGAATAATTTAAAATTTATTTGGCGAAGAAGCTGCATGTTTGAACTTACATATTTTAGGCTTCTAGAAACTAATTTCAGTTATTAAAAGTATAGATTACAATTAATTATATTATTATTCATTAATTTCGAAAAAATATATTTTCCAAAAATATTGTACTTTGCAATGCTTTATGTAAGTGACGTCATGAATATTTACTGATAATTCACTTATGGAATGTGGGAATCATTATTAAAAATATATACTTTCATAGCAAATATTTTAATATTACTTGTCTTTAAAAAAATGATGTAATATATTAGTATTATATTCGACATGTACTGAACAGCGTTATATCAAAAAGTTTCAGGTATTTTATAAAGTGAAATAAAAGCACTAAAAATAAATATATTCAAAATTTTGTAGCTGAAATTCAAACGATTTTTCGACCCACATATAAATAATATTTCCCCTTTATAAACAATACACTTGATCACGTACAATCATTTCTATCTATAGCCTCTTTATGCGAAAAGATTTCGTATTGTAATTGCTAAGTACTTAACTAGCTACACTTACGATAAGACATTTTCCATTTGTGCAAGGCTATTTGCATATTCTTTCAAAAGAGTGGCAGCTTAAAGTAAATTTGAGAATACACATCAAATATTTATACACATAGTTGATATCCGAAATTTTCTGAGATCAAAGACGATATTTCAAATATAAATGCAAAGGAACATCAAAAGTATATGAACTTCAAGTGGAAAAATCTTTTATCTAAATATCTAGATTCCTAGACAATGCTTACATACCGAATATATTAAATATGTGTAAATTGGAGCTCTATTAGAAAATTGATGTGCAGAAACATTTTCTTTATTATCAAAGCTTTTCTAAATGGTAATTCCCGAGATACATTCGTTTTATCTCTTTCTCTTCATCTTCCCCCATCATTAGCGGAGTCGGAAAATAATGGTAGGAACAGAGATAACATTTTTATGCATGTTTCACCCGCACATTCGTGAAATTTGCTCTTATCCGTACTTTCACAAAATTTGCTTAGTGTAAGACCATTATAGCAACCGAAAAAGAGTGAACAATTAAGAAACAGAAGAGATTCGTAATTAAGTTAGAAAAGGTATTTGCAGAAAAGATCCCCGTAAAATATTACAACAGTTTAATGCGATATTACTTTGTAGATGTAGGAGTAAAAATGTTTTTACTCTGTGTGCATTAGCTTTTTAAGCATGATAATGGTTACTGTAAGGCATCATCTTAAGAGCGTCATAGAAGAGTGAAAAACATTCGAAATGCTTTTATTTCAAAGACTTTTTAATGAATCTTTGTGTATTTTGCAAATAAAATACAAAATAAACTTTAAAAGTCCCAAAAATTTGAGTAAGATCAATAGATCTTGTTTTGTAAAAGTTGTACATTTCAGTCATTAATTTATGTATGTAAATTTCCCTTTAAAACATTAATGAATATTTTGACGAATATCTCTTTCACAAAATTTTTCAAATATCATATCGTATGTTTTTATATTCATAATATGCATATGCTTAATTGAAGCATTTTAGAATATTTACTTTCTTATCTATGTTCATATTTTTTTTAATTTTTCATATAATCAAGGCAAATCTAATGTCGAAAATGGGAAAAAAATCAATTCATAAAAATTCCCCATCCAATTCACAATTAATTTGACTTTTGAATCTCAACTTTCTAATAAGATTTGTACAAAGAAAAATTAATTAATAAAAATTCCACATCCAAGTCGTAATTTTACTTTTGAATCTAAAATTTCCAATAAGATTTGTAGTTCTTTGTTACGCTTATAGATTATTTATGGATAGATTTATAAATATTTAATCTTATACGAGTTTTCAAAATAACTGTACAGTCACCTGTCATTTTCTTTAAATAATTTATCATGCATATTTGCAACACAGTTGATTTCGAGCTCTTTTTTCAATGCTCAGTAGAAAAAACACGTAGTTTATTGTATGTATTTTTTAATAAAACGTTTTGAATTTATTTTAATAATATTTTTAAATTGTTTGAAGTGTAATTTACTTATTTGAAAATCTTTACTTACATAGAAATAAACATTAATCCTAAATTATCTCTCATGAAATTTTTTTGTGATTTTCATACCTACGAAAATCTGATTAATATTGGAGTTCATTTATTTGTACCCAACAACTTTCAGAAATGTCCAGAAATTACAGTTTATGTTCTTTTAAAACATCACTGTAGAAACACGGCTAAAGGCATGAGTTCTGGTTTTCAATAATTCTTAAATAGCACATTACACAGAAAGCGTCAATAGACAAGAGGTATCCTACGGCTTCTTTATATCGTTAACACTGACCATAGAAATGCTTCATTATCGGATAGAATATTTTTTCTTCTGTCTAACAAGTTACAATTACCTATAAAGCTTATTTTTATAGGATTTTGAAATAGTAGGACGTACTTAAAATACTTTTTGATTTCTAATAGATTTTTTTACAATTGCTTACTAAATAAAATTTTCAATTTTAGCCTCGTCCCGAGGACTGATACAAAAGTCGTATATAAGTACATTTCGGTTATGGCCTCGGGAATTGATCACGGAATTGATATGAACAGTCCTCATCATTAATTTATCATAATTAAACATTTTGACTACTCTAACTTCACAGAAGCATTAAATAATTTTAAAGCATGTCTCGTAATTTTTTCAATATTGAAAAGAATATTTCAAGAATGGGTGATATTGCAAGCGTAGCTCTTAAAAAATGAAAAAAAAAATCGATAATGATAATACACATGTAAGCAAATTGAAAAAAAAATAAATGAGTACATTTCCATTCTAATGCAATTGCACATTAGGTAATTATATCGATAAATATAAGAAGTAAAACAATTTCAGGAAAAAAATAATCAGGGAAACATTTTCTTTATCATTTATTGATATTTCAAGAAGATAACATAAATCAAGAGGTTTTGAAAAACAAACTTATAGTACTAATTTATTTAGAATCAATATATTTTATGTATTTTTCTTAAGACTTTTTAAAGTTATCTGATTTAATGACGCATAGTAATTATTCAAAAATGCTAATTATCATCCTTTTTATTCTTTCTCTCTTCCACTTTCAAGACTCCTTAGCAAATATTTGCGTGCTAGAGCTATAACAGCAATTGAAGAAAATGTTTGTCTTTTCTGTGTGAATAACTCAAACAGAATTAAAAAAAATCCAAGATTTACTTTATCATTATTGATGTTATAACACATGGGGCAAACGTACAGAATCACTTTTAAACATAAAGCTCTGAAACAAATAAATGGTAATACGTAAATCCCGATTAAGTATGTTTACATAGAAAATAATCGAATTCTTCTCACCTAATCTTTTGAAAATACTGAATTATGTATGAGACAATGTGATTTTTTTTTTCAAATGTTAAAAATGGATAGTTTCATAAATAAAATGATTTAAAACTAAAATTATTTAAAAACTTATATTTGATTTTACAGCACAAGTAATAACTTTTTTTACAGTGAATATGTAAATTTTATTACCTTGTTAAAAAGAATGTTTATTTCTACATTATTTTATTTGTTTAATTGCTTTCTATAGCGAAAGGAAAAATTTTAACAAATATTACACTGGTCATCAAAATTAAACGATAATGAGATAAAATATACTCGCTAAATTAATGTTGCAACCAATTCCCAATGTTTCAATCTTTTATGTTAATTAAGTACTATTGAACTCAAAATTGCACTTCCGCGCCTAAGTTAGTGTCGAAATATGCAAATTAGATGATTGACAATGTGGTGCGCATTGGACGTATGTTGAAACTCTGGTCTATAGTGTTCTTTAAAGTGAATGTAGTGTCTGAATGTGATCAATATTCACTAGTCATGACTCAAACGCATAATTTATGTTAAGGTCAAAAGTGCGAATAATTGGTAGAATCGAGGAAGGTCAAAAACAAATGGAGGTCACCCAAGATTTGAATGATTCTCAAAGCGTCATATCAAGAGGTTCGAGCCGCTTTTTAAGCAGTGAATAAGTTTATAGATAGCCTGGTCAAGGGAGGCAAAGGGCAACAACTACATCCGAAGATCGTTTTTTGTCATTGTGGCTGGAAGAAACCGCGAAGCGACTACAAGAGGTTCGATTTCAGACCTTCAGGCTGCCACAAAAACTTGAATTAGCCGCTCTACTGCTGCACGAAGGCTTAACGAGGGTGGACTGTATGCGATAAAACCAAAAGTTTGTGTCCCACTCACTCCAGCTTCCCAAGGGGCTCGTTTAAACTGTTGTCCTCGTCAATATCAAAGGAGGCAAGAAGACTGGACTCAAGTATTATTTACCGACTAGTCCAGATATAGTCTGGACACTGATTCTAGACGTGTTTTGATCTGAAGAGATAAAGGAAGACGCAACTTGTCCTTCCCTTGTCCGTGAAATATCGCGGGCTATCGCAATCTTTTTGGCTCCATTGAACATGACGAGGGCAACAGCTTAATTCGACCCCTTTGGAAGCTGGGGTTAATGGGGCACAAACTATTGATTTTCTTGTATAGAGCTCGCCCTCTTTAAGCCTTCATGCGGCAGTAGAATGGCTAATTCTAGTTCCTGTGGCAGTCTGAAGGTCTAAAACCAAACATTTTGTAGTCGCTTCGCGGTTACTTCGAGCCACAATGACAAAAAACGAGCTTCGGATGCAATTATTGCTCATGGTCTACCTTGGCCAGGCTATCTATCAACGGATCCTGTGCTGAAAAAGCGGCTGGAAGCTCTTAATATGGCACGTTGAAGGATATTCAAATCTTGGGCAACCTCCATTTGTTTTTGGCCTACCTCCATTCTATTAATTATTTACCACTTTTGACCTTAACTTAAATGATGCTTTTGAGCCATAACTAATGAATACTCATCACACTCAGACACTACAGTAAGTTTAAAGAACACTACAGACCCGAATTCCAACATACATTCATTGCGCACCACATTGTCAATCATCTAATTTACATATTTCCGACACTAACTTATGCTCGGTAGTGCAATTTTGAGTTCAATAGTATTTAATTAACATAAATAATTGCAGCATTGCGCATTGGTTGCAACATTAACTTAGTGAGCATATTTTTTCTCATTATCCTTTAATTTTGATGACCAGTGTAATAAGAAATCTGAAATACTGGAAGTAACGCACCAGATCATTTTCAGCATTCTCCGATTTAAACACTTGTTTCAATGACCATTCTTAAAGCTTAGATAAAATGCTATTTGTATGTCTAAAATTATTTCAAATCTGAAATTTGCAATAATAATAATAATAATAATAATAATAATAATAATAATAATAAATATAAATCCCTGACGGCTCGGCCTACAGGCAAAGGTATATTTCGGAGTTAAGTAGCACTAATTTCTCCAAGAATAATAACTTAAATAACTAATAAATAAATTAATAGAGATAAACCCAGTTTAACAATATTATCTGACCGCTTTCACGAGTTTTTATTTTCGTTTTTCTGTATTAGAATGATGTCAATATTATAATCATGTTAAAATGTTAATTGCTTCTTCAACCCCTATTTTTTTCGCTTTTAATATTGGTCGTATTAAAAAATGTAGATTATATTAAAGCTATTTTTAACAAATTTAAGTGGATTTGATATCACGTGAATTTACGAAGATACGATTTTTTTTTTCTTAAAACCCCAATTTTTTTTCACTTGAGCTCATTTTCATTTATATCAAAATATGTTATGCATTAACATTTGGCCCTTTTCCTGAAAGTACTAAAAACTTTAAACTGATTTGATATGCATTATAATTAAGAAATTGTGGTTTTTTCTCTGTTTTCACTAAAACCATCCCTATTTCCACCCCCTTGGTTTGATATTTCCCATTAATGAACTTGACCGAGATTTTCTGTCCCTTGATTTTACGTATCAGTTTGGAAGACACCTGTGCGGAATTACGGAATATACCGTGTCCATAAAAAAGTGACATATATAAATAGATAGATATAGTATAAATGATAAGACATAAAGTTTTAAATAGGGGGTGGTTTTGGGTTCTAGGGGTTATGGTCGCCGTAGATCTGCAAAAATGTTTCAGAAATTCCAACATAAGTGATAATTTAATAGGGTAACTCTAGGGTAGATGGCCATAGGGGAGAGAAGGCCAGTCTAAATATCTCCAAAACTTGATCATAGGTTGCAATATAAACATTGTTCCTATGAAAGAGTTCAACGAATTTTTTTTTTTTTTTATTGCGAGGTGCAGATGTGTTTTACAATTATAAAAAAGTAAGTGTAAATTTAATCTAAATTAAATAGCTGGTTGAATATATATTTTTTTGACTTAGGTGTCTAAAACAAAGTTTTGCAGTACGTACGTTATGTATATTTTTTACTATGTGGACTTTTTAGGCACGTATATAACCTAATCTTTACTTTTAATACTAAAACAAATACGTACAATGGCTATTGATGCTTTAAATTGGACGACCACCAGTTCTTCAATTTCAGGAGAGTTGGCCACATGAAATCGAGGAGAGATGGCCATCTTTAATCAATATTTAAAATTACTCTTAATAATGATTTTAACTAAATATAATTAAATTTAAAATAAATATATAACGTATACGTTTATAAATATATTAACTGATGTAATTAATTAAATTTTAACAGATATAAATATTTTAATAATAATAATAATAATATAATAAGATCTAACTTTTATTTGTTTCAGAAAATACTGAAAAGGTCGGAAACTTCCATAACAGAAACTGATAAAGTTGATAAATAAACTAAATTAACGTAATAAAACTCAATTAACGCGAGAAAAAAAAAAAAAAAAAAAAAAAAAAACGACAATTTTAGTAGCGAAGAAAACTAAACACATTTAAATTATCAGATTCTACTGATTCCGAGTAAATAGAATTGGATTAGGATCACTGTGTTGGTTGTGCAAAACAATATAATATCACATCCAAAAAGTATACCTAGATATAATGCGTAAGGTAGCTGAAGTTGTTCCATAAAAGACCTTTTTCAAGCATGTGGTAAGATTTTACGAAAAGTGAAGTATTGAAATTAATTATACTTCAAATTTAGTTTATTCGAGCTTTCTTCACTCATTTTCCATTATACAACTCCATCTTTGTGTATTACTATATGTTTTTCATGATTAACTGTATGAAATGTGTAATTTTGTTTTGCTATTTAAATTAATTCTATCTTTCTTGTATTGGATGACCATCTCACCTTGGCTTTAAGGAGCGAGAGCCATCTGCCATTTAAATTTCAGTTTTGTTTAACACTTTTTGTTTTCAATATTTAATTATTTTTTGCATAAAATATTATGAGTATATGTATAAGAATTTTAAATATGCATCAATATTTCTTGTATTTGCATTCTAAAAATTTTTATTTCAATCTTTAAAAACTATGGTCATCTATCCTAGAGTTACACTAGTATTCCTGACAAAATGTATCTAAAAGGTAGCATATACGACCTAATTGCTACTGCAGAAGTGATTATTTTTTAATAAAAAGTCATTTTAAAGTGGAAATTTTTATATTTTTAATGAGCAAATCAATCTTTGTTTATCAATATTTCTTATGATTTAAAAGTTTTATTGAAATTATTGTCGTTGTGATATAAAAGACATATAGGAGAGACCGTGGGAATGGCGACACCTAAAAGGAATTTAAAATTTTTGCCTAAAAAAAATGTTTATTTTTTAATAGTAAAAATTCTAAAGCTGAATCATGATCTTTAGTAACTGTATAAATTTAACCGTAATCATAACTGTGAAGTAAGCACACACACACAAACACACAAAAAAAATCTTTCAACCTGTGTACAGTTGCGGTATTACCCAGGATACCGGGTTAATTCCGCCACTGTATCGGGGTAATGACGCCACTCTTCAATGTGCTATTCTTTAGAAAAAAGATATGTGGGGAGGCTTGACCTAGTCAGTGTGAAGGAGGGTTGACCCGATGTTCAAGGATCTCTTAACAAATTCAAGACGGGAAACGACAATTCTCGTTTTCATTAAAATAAACATCATTGACTGAGGGCGTGGCTTCTACCTTACAGAAAATGCATTTATATCATGTTGTCCATTTTTTTTTTAGATTGTAAAACATTTTATATAAAATTCGTTCATTAAAAAATATTTACAGATGCATAAACGTGGGTGAAAAATTTAGAACACCAATTTGCAAAAGATTTTCAGAACAGGGAGGTGCTTCTATTGTTTTAAAATTCATATTTGAAAAAAAAAATGCCCGTCGGCGATGTGTTAATTACGGGGCTTTGGAAATCTTTTTTATTTGCACTGTGCATATTGAAAGATTAATGGTTATACAACCTGTGGCCAGAAAGTTCGGTGAATGAATTTTTATTTCCAATACAGTATTGTACAGCATCAAATACAATTTACTGTCCTTCAAAATAATCTCCATGGATGGTAATGCACAGTTGGGAACGAGTATATAAGTCCTGGAAACTCCTCTAAAAGATTTCAAAAATATATATTTAAAAACACACTCAAAATATATATTAAACATTTACTTGCTAAAAAGGACGTCAAATGTTTATAAAATACATTAAAAGATCTTAATAATTTGACATGTTTCGATTGAATTTACTCAATCATCATCAGAAAAACAAATAAACACTAAGATGGAAAATGACAATAAACTACTACAAATGAAATTTAAAAATAAATAAATTTAGCAAGTAAATGTTTAATATATATATTGAGTGTGTTTTTAGAATATATATTTTTGAAATATTTTTAATGGACGTATAAGAGATCTTCTGTTTATAATTTAATATCCTGTAAAAGAGTTCTTTCGGAATGGCTTTCAGCTCAGCCGTCACGGCTGAGTCCGTCGTCGCCTAAAAAAACCAATGTACGGTCAGAAAAATCGTGCATAAAGACAATACTTTTCGCATTCTTTGACTCTAATGGTCTCATTCACAAAGCATTCCTCCCTGGGAGCACTACGCAAGGCTCCTGGTCTCTTCTCCACGATAATGCCCGGCCACACACCGCCTTGGTTGTATGGCAGTTTCTGGCCGCGAATGTAGTTGTGACACTTGGTCACCCCTCTTATTCACCTGATTTGGCACCTGCAGACTTCTTCCTCTTCCCCAGATTGAAGTCAGCCCTGAAGGAAAAGAGATTTACCGACATCACCGACATTCAATGCAACGTGACGGCCGAGCTGAAAGCCATTCCGAAAGAATTGTTTTACAGAAGTTACCAATGCTTATATACTCGTTCCCAACAGTGCATTACCATCCATGGAGATTATTTTGAAGGACAGTAAATTGTATTTGATGCTTCACAATACTGTATTTGAAATAAAAATTCATTCACTGAACTTTCTGGCCGCAGGTTGTATATAAAAATGAATGTAAATTTATTATGTAAAGGTACCGTAGAATGGGGTGATGGAAAAATAACCCGTTTAAAACTGATTACAGAAAGATGTAAAAAATTGCTATTTGCACTGCACGAAAATAAATAATGAAATATAAATGGGAAAGTTGACAGGAATTTTTTTCTATTTAAATATTACTTACATTAGGTAAATAGAAACAGTCGAAAAGACTAGAAAGAACGAAAGCCGTTGTCTTAACCGTTTCAGGGGCAATGGTATTTTTATAAAATCACTTTATTTTAATTCCCAAACATCACAATGACACCAGAATTTTGCTAAAATCTTTTCAATTTAGTATGCATGCGAAATATAGCCTTTTTCATATTTCCAAATAATTTTTTTCGTATATCCCGGTGCCAGTCATTTATTTCAATATTTTAGTACTGAAAGTACTTTGACACTGAAAGGGTTAAAAGATGTTCATGATAAGTACTCATGCGGCTGCAAAAGAACATATCAAAACATAGAAAAACTTTAGGAAGTTATGTAGGCAAATTTCAACATAATGAATAGAGTGAAATGAAGCCAAACTTTGATAACTAGAGTTGTCAGGTCGAATGTCAGAAAAGTAGGACAAGGAGACAAAAAAAAAAAAAAAAAAAAAAAAAAAAAAAAAAAAAAGCGGGACAGTTGCTACTAAATACGGATATTATATTGCATGAAACCCTATGGAAACGGAACCTGTCTCTTGCGAAATACTGTCTTAAATGTTAAAATTTTATTTTCCTCGTTGTGCAATTATACCTGCTCAGACAAAGGCTCCTGTTTAAAACAAAATGTTTCTCCTTTGGCATGCGATTGCGCCTAAACAGGTTTGTTTAAGCATCATATTTTCAAAAATATTTTTTATAATAAATAAAGCATGTAGCATAAAGTTATTTTGCTTTTTTAAACTAATTTTACTTCTCTTCACAAATATTTAAATATCAAACAAAATGGGTCAAGCCTTCCATATAGTGGGTCAAACCTCCCATATATGGGGAGCTTTGACCCATTATTTTCTCATGATTAAAATCAATCTTTTTTCGAATTTCTTATATATTACACTTATTTGGCAATTTTATTTTGATAACTGATTGTATAACGAATAAAATGATTTATAAAACTTTATATAATTTTGTAAAAAGTGGATCAACCCGCCCTAGTCTCCCCTATATAATTTGTAATAGTCTTAATTAGTAGTTTAGCTTGGAATTTTTCTCCTCCGATTTAGCACGGTTAAAAGTACTAGAAAACATTGTAGTAAAATTAAATGCACCCTATATAACGTATAAAGCAATAAAAAATACAAATTCAGCCTGCTACATTTAGTCATGTAGAAGATTTCTGATATTTAAAAAAATCTTCTTCCTAAGTCATTTTAAGATGAATTAATTTGTGCACAATGTAATAATCCATGTCAAATTTCTAGTTCTAGGCTTGTAAACATTTTTCTGAAATATTTGAAATTAATTACTTTAAATATAATTTGCTTGTGTACTATTTTTACTTAGATTGTTTATTCATTCAGTCAATTAATTCTATTATTTCATTCGTTTTATTTTAGAATATACCGCACATACCTATATCCCCGTTCTTACCCTTGTTCTATTAATTGTTTCATGATCTCCCGTCCTGTTGATTTCTTTTTTTATTAATATTATTTATTTATACAGCTATTTTTAAATATTTAGTTCATATTAAGTTTCTTTCTTTATATAAACTTGTCTTGTAACTTCACGTACACAAACTGCAGATTTTTTTAATTAACAAATTATTAATATTTCTTTTTGTTACAAGTTTTAACAGCAATAACGATAATTTATAATATTACAAAAAAAAAATCTTCGAGTAACTTTACCTTTCTTTTTATAGAATGGTGAAGTACCATTCAAATTGCTTGAATTGAATGCAGAGTCGCTAACGGGATTTCTAATACTTCTCACAAAATCATAACATTTTACTAAAAGTAAAGCGCGTACAGGGTGAATATGATTAGAATGAGTTTTTTTGCTTTTTTCCCCCTCTACTATCGTAGACAAAATTCAGCATCTAACATAAAAGCAAAGGATTATGCATTGGCATTAGATTTGTTTAGTGTTATCTTATGGAATTAATTAATTATTAAGATCGAGGTAGCTTCTTTTGTCTTTATACAAATAATTTTAGAGAATTAATTATTTTAATTTAAGAAATCCTTCTTTTTTTCGCATTTAACCCTAGATAGATAACCTACGTCGAATCGACGTAATCGATTTATAACTCGTTTGTTTTTCGCGTCCCTAAACTCACCGTTCCCGCCAACTCACTCGGCCGTTGGAGCTTGCAGGACGCACCCTATAAATTTACTACTAATTTAGGTTTAATTATAAATTTAGCAACTTCAAGTTTCGTAAAATAAGAAGTTCCTTGATTTGTTCCTTATTGTTTTTTCGTAATAAAATTTAAATAAATACTTATGTTGTTTTATGTACTCGGCACTCAATTACATACATTAACACATATTATTACATTTATAAACTTAGTATACACTTAATCGAAAATATGCTCACTCAAACATTCGCACATCGAGTCGACGTATGGTTATCTTTAGTGTATAGTGAAATATGGTTATCTATCTAGGGTTAATGTATGGAAGTTCCAATTCTTGGTTTTTGACAGTGAAAATCACTGATTTAAAAGAGTTAATAAATTGTTGTGATTTTTTTTTCTTTCATTTTATTTCAATTATCGCTGTAAATAACAGAAATTTGACATTTCATTTACAGGGGGATTAAAAACAAGCATTTACAAAACTCAAGAGTTGTTAGGGTACACTATAAAAAGAATCATGTCTGGAACTAAGATCGCAGTTCACTTACTGAATTAAAAATACAGTGTAACCGCACAGAAACCCAACTATTTTGTATACGTGTTTAACAACAACAAATACACTGCTCAAAAAAATTAGGGGAGCAAACAAAAAAGTGAAGAGAACAGTGCAAGACAGCCATGTATGGGCCTAAAATGGATAGTACACGTGTATCAATCAATACGCAATACAGAAAAAAAGACGCAAAAAATTTTAATGGAGTTTTTATACTTTGAAAAGATGAAAAGAACATGAAAAGATGATTTGGGGCAACAATTTGGTTTCATGTAAATGATAAAAAAAAAGTATTGTTTAGAAATTATGCAAGATTTTTAATATGGCGTGTGGTCTCCTCGAACAGCTAAGACTGCTGCCCACCTGTTTTCCATGCGATGAGGTTATCGATAAGACTTTGGAGAATACTGTTCTACTGCTCAAGAATTTCAATCTCTAAGTCCCGGACAGTAAAAGGTGGCCTCGGTCTCGCAGAAATGCATCGTCTGAGTATGTCCTAAACATGCTCGATCGGATTTAGATCAGGAGAGTAGGCTGGTCATTCCATACGCTGTATTATTTTAGCTTCAAGCATGTTTTCTTCAAGACGAACTGCATGAAGTCTGGCATTATTATGATTAGAAAAAAGAAATCGCTAATTGCTGCAACATAAAATACGGCATGAGGTCTCTGTATCTCGTCTGTATAACTTCGGACCGTCAAAGTGCCATTTCGAATTATATGCAGGCCCGTACGCCCACCTATGCTGATTCCAGTCCATAACATAATCCCAGCTCGTCTGTAATGTGATCTTTCACGAACGAATGCTGGATTATTTTGAGTGTCTCTTTAACTCCATGCCAAAACACATCAGATGTCACATCCAGACTGAATTGGGACTCGTCTGTAAACAGAATTTGACTCCAACAACGTTGCCTCCAAACTCGATGTTCAGTTCCCCACCTTCTTTTCTGCACAGTGGCAGAGAGGTGAACGGAATACAGACTATTGTCTTACGTGCGTACAGACCACCCTGATGAAAACTATTTCGGACTGTTTGGCTGGACATACTTCATCCTGTGGCCAAGAACAACTGTGTTTGCAGCTGAGTAGCATTGCCCGTTCCGTCTCGGCGAGCTGTTAAAAGGATATATTGGTCATCAGTTTCTGTGTTAGCACATTTTCGACCTTGCACTTGTCGATGACTACCATTCCATGTGTTTTGGAATCGATTCCACACAGTTTCATGGACACTTCTTGCGACTCCAACAGCGTCCACTACACTTCGTTGTGTTTCCCATAATTCAACTGTCCCGATAACACACCAAGCCATGGATTGCGGTAAATCAAGTTGTTGTGGCATTTTCAAGCCATCTTTTCTCAAAACACAAGCTGAGAAACTGAATTTTAAAACTGAAGCAATGAAACAGACATTTCTGTAAAATCCCGATTTCTGCACTTATCCCCTTTTTCTAGTTTTTGACGTCATAAACTTTAATTTACATGTGAAGTTTTCTTTATCTGTTTTCTACAACACTTTAAATTCAGGATGTTTTATCTTATGTAACTTATCGGTGTAAATATTTGCGTAATCTTGTTAAAACCATGTGCTCCTCTAATTGTTTTGAGCAGTGTATAATTTATTCATTACATAAATTACAAAAAATAAACTTCGAATATATCTACCTAGCGTATTATAGAATGTGGTGTTCCGTGAGAATTGCGTGAATTGAATGCGGTATCGCTAACGGAATTACATTGCATTTCTAATGTTTCTCACAACACCCTAACATTTTAGTAAAAGCGAAACACATATGGGGTAAATACGATTAGAATAAATGTATTACAGTTCAGATTTTTAAAAATAATGGTTTAGAGAGAGACACGTTGTATATTCGATTGAATAAGTGGGTTGTTACTCTATTTGCTTATGCAAAAATTGTTTCGTATAGTTTTTCGTATTTTTCATTTTACAGTTTTTCGTATATTCCCAATCAACTGTAATTTTGGACAATCTTTCTTGAATCGCCATTTATATTTCATATGAAACTAAAATATTACATTATGGAGAATTAAAACTTATTTTTAAAAATAATTTTATAGAACGCGAAATGTTTTCTGAAATATTTCTTCACTATAAATATATATATATATAATTTTACAGATATTACATTGGATCCACAGTGAAAAGTTGCGAATGTCCTCCTGAATATGAAGGCATGAAGTGTGAAAAACGGAAAGATGACAGGAAACTTTTAGGTATATATTTTTGAGAATATTTGTTTTATTTTAATTTTTATAGATCTTTTATTCAGAGTAATACAGATGTTCTGTCATGTTTAATGCGGAACACAGCAATAGTTTTATATCCATAAATACTAACTTTATACATTTTAAGATCGTGAACTCTTTATTTGTAGAGTTTTTACACAATTTTTCTAGATAACAATATGATATCAATGAAATTTTTATGTATTTACTAGATATACTGGGTAGTATAAAGAAAAATAATTTTTTTTAAATCTATCAATATAAAGAATCAGAGAAATAAAATCAAATTTCGTATGGGTACTATGTGAAAATGTGAAGGAAGAATGGCATAGAAAAAAAAATTAATTGGATTCTTTATTGAAAACCATAAAGCACAAACGTTAATAACAATTAACGTAAATAGAGAAAAACATCAAAAATTGTTTAACAAAGGTTCAACAATGTACGATTATCAAGCACAACGAATTCAAGACAGTGATCAGCATGCTCATTTAAAGAATATTACAACTTGTTATTTCACCAAGAATTTAAAAAGAGTAATCTCCAAGAAATTATAGATTTTCATTCGTGTTATAACAACTCCCCATGGATCAGAGAAATCCGAGACACGCTTTCCTGTGACGTCATTAAACGTCACACGGTTATTATTTATTTATAATAATAATTAATGATTCCATGAGTCAATAAAATCGAAACTTGAAAATTGTTGGATTTTTTTCATCATTTTTCTTACTTAGTGTGATGTTTCGTAACATCACAAGGAAGAGTACCAAGTCTTTTTCCTTTATCTAGGAGTCATTGACTATAAACGATAGAGTAAATTCATTTTTTGCACATATCTTATCACAACTTCTCCTGAAGAAACGCAATAGAGAGACGTCCTTCTTTATTTATTGATAGATATATTTCTCTTCTACCATTACCAATAATTAAAAAAAAACACCTCTAACACTGTTAACAATTAATCGAATTATGCATTAATATAATGTCCCATAAGCACTGTAAATTTCTTATATTAAACTTAATACAAATCGCGTTTTGTTAATGTTAAATAGTTACAAAAGTAAAGCCATTATCTATGATTGCATACAAACATGTATTTGTTTCATCCAAAATTTTTCGATGTAGAAATTTTATAAATATACACATATTCTAGCCTACCATTGTTAAAAATCCTATTATATTATCCAATATTCTTTTTTCTAAAGAAATGCCAAAGTAGAGATAATTGTATGTCTATATACCTATAAATGGATTACTGAAATTAAATCTCTGATTATTTTCTTTTAGCACAATGCGTTGCTATGGGTTGTACTCAAACATGTGTGCAGACAAGTCAAGGTGACTACAAGTGTACGTGTCTTTCGGGATATCACTTGTTGGAGGACAAAAAGACATGTGTGGAAAAAGGTACTATAGAAAATATTACCCATAATTCTAATGTTTTACTGTTTAGCTACATAAAATTTTTAACTTTATTTTAAAAAATAACATCTCCGAAAAAAAAACACGAATTGATCAATCACAATAATTGTTTATTAAAATGGCCATTGTTTTTCTATGAAAAACAAACAAACACGAGAAAAAAAAGATAGAATACAGATCAATATCTTCTGATATTCATTCTATTTTACAAAGTATTTAATTTATTTAATTACCACTAAAAATAACACAGGTGTATAATAAAAACTGAAGAACATTTACTAGAAGAACATTTCGATTACAATACTTTCTTCTATTGAAGATAGAAGAAAGTAATGAATCTTTACAAAGGAATTGACATATTTGTTTTAATATTTATTGCTTTGAAAGATTTTCCTTTTTTATAATAACATATTTAACCAATATACATTTTTAATGACATTTCCATGAAAGTCATGTAAATTTGCTTAAATGCTGAAAATAAATTCATAAAAAAGTAACAAATGTCAAAAATTACTCAATATATCGGCGAAATTGTACTTTTAACAGAATAAATAATTACATTTAAATTTTATAGGAAATAAAATATCAACTTGTAACTATATTGTATTAAAAAAGATTGCTCAATAAACGTAATTGAAAAATTAAAAAAACAACAACAACAATAACAACAAAAAACATTATTTTTCTGTAAACATGGTGAAATAATAAATACTTTTAGAAAGCATAAACAACCTGGAGATAAATCCTAATATAAATATAATTTAATAAGAACACAAAAACAGTATTACGATGAATGCAAATGTTTATCGAAATAGTATAATTTATATTTAAATGAAGAAAGCATGACAATGACGCAAATTTCCTCAAAATTGCATAAAAAGTTAAAAAAGCATGTCAACAGAAATACATTTAAATTATTCATAAATGTTAGAAGCGGGCGTCTGTCAACATACATAAATAACAATCAAGATTCAAAAGACTTTTTATGACTTAGTTGCAATATTAATTATTTCCATTGTCTCTAAAAATTAAATCAGAAGAATCATTATAAAGAAAAATCACTGTTTTTGTTTTTCTCTTTTCATTTCGTTATTTTAAAGTAAAAATGATTTAGAATTTCATTAAAAAAAGAAAAAGAAATCAAGTAATCGCGAAATAAAATTTATTATGGAAAACGTATATTGACATTTTATGTTAAATGTAAAATATTATTAATTAAATTTAATAATTTTTGTTATACAAACTTAAGCATAATTTTAAATCTGTCAATAAATGTACCGCATATTTTAAAGTATAAGAAAATATTTAAAAGGGAAAACATTTTTGCCTCCATCAGATTATATAAGAGTGTATGGTTTCTCATATTATGTTGAAAATAAAGGACTAATTGCAAGAGTGTTTTGTAGTAAAATTAACAATCCTCTTCAGGTAACAAAAAAAGATACATGAATTGTAAAAATATAGTTAAAAAAAGCCAGAGCCTAAGCTGGATGTGTAATTTACTTCAAGAATTTTTGGATATGAATTCCCAACGACATTTTTTTTCTTTCTTTTCCCAACAAATGATTAAATTAGTAGTACCCAAACCAATGGTACTACACTATGAAATATGCAATGTAATGGAGAATACACACAATCTGCAATACACAACCTAATCGCATATACTATCAGCTTGTTTGTGCTGATTAATCAATGCCATAATACTCATGATAGCAATTCTCATATCTTAGTTTCATCATAATGCGTTCCATTAAATGCTGTTTTAGAATAAGCTGCATTTCCTTCGTGACACTTCAGTGCACAGCATAAAATTACTTCAGTACGTGTCAAGCTAGTATAATGAATTTATTTTATATAAATATGAAATCGTTTACTATTAACTGTCTAACGCTTTTATTAACAACCTTGTCTGTAAACAGAAATTTGCGATTTAATGCAAGATTTTTTATTCTGTCGATTTTTATTGATTTTTATTGTATTTATATTCTATTCTATTTTTATTATATATTGATTCTTATTGTATTTACAACGTATTGATGAAACTATTAAAGCATAAAAGGAATTAAAATAGTGTTAGACAGGCAAAAAGAAAATATTGATTTAAAAAAGGTTTATATATACCAGAATAATGCAAAGTATTATTCCAATTTGATAAAGGACAAAATGAAGCAGTATTTTTTAAAGGTTTCCGTTCTGCAGCTTCACCGAGAAAAACATACTCCACATTTTTTGCATTTTTAATATTCTCTCACTGCCATAAACATGAATTAAAACCGTCTGCATGCCTTTTGTTCATTACTTTGTGTTGCTTTAAGGGGACAAGGGACCTTAAAAATCATTTTTTTTTTTTTTTTTTTTTTTTTTTTTTTGTAAATTGCATTTTAAATATTATTCAAGAGTTTCGTTATAGGCATTATGGCATACATTTATAACAAATATATATATATATATATACATATATATTGTGAAAAAAAAAGAATTTTCCGTAATATTTTAGATGTTACGGAGAACATTTCAAAATGCCTCATGCACATTCCATAACAATGAAAATCCCCATTTTTTTAATACAAGTTTGGTTTATATATATAAATAAAACTAAGATCAAATTTTATATATTTGAATTTAAAGATAAGAAAAAAATATTTTCTAAATTTTTGGAAATTTTGAGCAGGAAAAATGCGCAAAATTTCAAAAATATTTTTTTTACTTACCTTTAAATTCAAATATATAACATTTGCTGCTTAGTTTTACTTATATATATAAATCAAACTTGAGTAAAAAATTTGGGAGATTTTCATTGATATGGAATGCGCATGGGGCATTTTGAAAAGTTCTCCGTAAAATCTAAAATATTACGGAAAATTCTTTTTTTTTCACACAATTTTTTTTTTTAATTTTTTGTGATAAATGCAGGCCATAATGCCTATAATGAACTCTTGAATAATGTTTAAAGTGAAATTTACAAAAAATGAAAAAATTATTTTTAAGGTCCCTTGTCCCCTTAAACAACTGAGGGGTTTTGTAAAATGTACCAAATATGTTAAATCCACCTTATTACATTTATATAGAAACATAATAAACTTACAAAATAAATTTGGGTTCCTCATTTTACAGGTCGAACGAGGTACTTAGTAAGTTTTAAACTGTATGATCAAAATGTTGATCTGGCTCATTTGGATACTACAAGATACAATCAGTTGAAGAAAGGAATAGAAAACGCAGTGAGTATAACTTTTGAAATATTTATCACGAAATTCGCTTTTAAAATTCAAAATTATTTTTGTTACATTTATTTATAATAAATCCGCTCCTATTTTTATTATCCTACTTTTTCTTATTCTTATTTTTTTATTATTTTCCTATATTATATATTTGTTTCAACTAATTTAGTTATTATGAATTATATTTTCAGAATATATATCTTAAAATAAACACTCTTAAATTTGGCTGACTAAGATTATTTCCATTAATAAGCGAATTTATACTTCAATTAATATTTTTTTTTCGATTATTTAGTATAAAAATATTATACAATTATTTTTTCCGAACATCATATCTTCCAGAATCATGAAAAAAAAAAAAAAAAAAACTTTTTTAAACACAACGGATGTTTTCTATAAGCGTACCTGATAATTTTCAGTTTTATTTGTCTTCTATAAAATCGAATAAAATGAAGAGAATTTGCTAAAAAAAATAAACATAAATTCAGATAAACTATTCGTTACATGTACTTGCTGTTTACAATCATTTATTTTCATTTGAAATTTAACGAAATATTAGTAGCTATGTATAAAGAATAAGATGGAATATATTAACTGAAATCTTTAAAAGTTAACATAAAAAAAAATGTATTGAAAATATAATTTCAAGCAGCCAAAACATTTGATGTAACAGCAAATATAAATAATGAAATATTTAAAAATAATAATATTTAATCCATTGTGTGTATGTGAGTGTATTTTTTTAATGTAAAAAGCAACAAAGAAAACCCGATGTCTAAATCTTCCATTTAAACACTGTAAAATTTTCCCAGCACCGATGCTGTGAAACAGAACTAATGCAACTAGTGAAGTAAATATAGAATTATCTCACCTCATCACGCAGCTAATAGCAACGCGAGTTTATCCAAACTTGAGAAATTTTATACAATTCTTAAATAAAACAGTTTGTACAGTCGTGGAAACAAAAGTAAACACCCCGGCTAATTCTTTCACGAATTATCGTAGAAGATAGTTAACAAACGATTGGAAATAAAGTCTTTTTTAAATGATGTATAAAAAAATTGCTTAGGGGGGCATCTACATATCAAAACCAACCGATTTTTTTTTCTTCTACACCAATATCCATGTTTGACACAATAGATAAATTATGCTCCCTTCAATTAGACTAAATGCAAATTTTCATGAAATTCGTACGATTATTTTTTGAGAAAATAATTATTTTAAAATTAACATATTTTAGGGGTTGTGTAAAAATTGGAGTTCGGTAGTCGATTGTTGAACTGCTACAGAATGACTATATCACTTCCATTAATGTATTATTTCACTCGCTTAATATGTTTCGATTATTACCAGACCAAATATTTAAATAAAATGAGTAAAGTATATTTTTTTCAAATTATGCACTTCTGCACATAATATATGGCCCCTTAAACCATAATTTCGCCGTTTTTAATGATAATTCGAAAACTACTTAAAAGAAAATTTCTATATTGAGAACTCGTATAAAGCAGGACATAGTAAATATAAATCTATCAAAAAAATAAATTGCAGGTTTCAATTCATATTTTGTCCCGATATTAATTTCATAATTCATAATTAAAAAAAATTTAAGTTACTGATTCAATGTATTTATGTTTGCGTTGTTTAGTATTATAACCACACGCAAAAATATCGCATTAGAGTTATAATTTCAGGAGATATTAATACAAATGGGAAAATGTAATTTAACATTAGAAGCTCTAAATTTTGAATGTTTATAATTCAAATGCTTATGATTCGAATGACTAGAAATTTCGTTTCAAGGCATAGTTTAAGACGAAGATTTACTTATCTATTTTTTTAATTGGGTGTTGCCATTGAAAAAAAATGAAGTTTGGGTTCGCTTTAATATGTAGATTGGCCCCTAAGCAAATTTTATATACATCATTTAAAAGCAGACTTTATTTCCCATCGATTGGTACCAGTAACGTTCTTTTAATATAATTAGTTGCAGAGTTAGTTGGTGGTGTTTATTTTTTTTCCCACGACTGTACATTTTAAAGCAATTGTAGTGGCAGCTGGATGACAGCACCTATTGTTACAAAATACAGATTTTTGTTGTTGTTGTTACAGTGAACTGATGAAAATAAATGTAATGTATATATGTGTGATGCATTTTAAGAGTACAATGGGATTGAAATTAATGAGATTAACGTGTAAATTAATCTTCTGTCTTATCAAGTAAGCTAAATTCTATCACTAGTCAATTATTTTTCAGTATTAAAAGTTATGTTGAAATTGATATGTGTAGTGACCTAATTTTTATTGGATATCACTATTTACGGAAACCAATTAAAATGCCTTTCGGAATATAGAAATTATATAATTCAAATCATCACGTGACAATCTTCATTTAGCATAAATTTAGAATGGTAAATCTAATAAAATAAAAATGTGAATGATTTGTAATGCTAAAGTTTTTTGCTGAAATAAATATGATAACAGTCCCTAAAAAAATCAGAAGCCTTCTTTTGAAACAGTGTTATTATACAACTTTTAGCGCCGTTACTGTAGTTATAACTTCTGTGCGAATTTCAATTATTTTTACATTATACCCTTTTCCAACGTCTGCGCATACACTGTTAATGTTGTTTTTATAACATAACTCAAAGTATGTGTAAATGTTGCTAGTTTATTAAACTGGTAATGTATAGGAAGCTGTTTTTTCTTTTTTGATTTGACGGTAGAAGAAAATTATTGTATCTTTATTTTGGTTTAGTGTAGTAAAATTTCTAACATTGTACTGGTAACGTTTTCATCGCTTAAAACTACCAGAACTTGTCAAATACGTAAGTAAACATATTTACAAATTGTTTTTATGGAACAAAAAACATTTTAAATTAGACACTTTTAAACAGTATTATTATTTCAACAATTGAGCAGTAAAGTAAAAAAAAAAAAAAAAAAAAAAAAAAAAAAAAGTGTGTAACTTTTTCTCTTTAGCAAGAAAAGTGGAAATTTTTAGAGATATTTCATAAGGTAAAGCGCAATATTTCAGATCTTCCGGAAAGTTCCGTCGTATAATGTTTTATCCTGTTTCAAAACGCATACACGTGTTTATTTGAGACATACTTTTTTATTGCCTTTTATTGTCTCTTTTTTTATTGCATTTATACACATCATTGCTCCACTAAATTAACTGTAACAAAAGGGTCTCATGTTATTATGAGTTGAGATTCTATCATGTAACCTAGGCTACTGATACAGTTCATTTGCGACGTTGTATTTTGTACGATTTCCAACAAGGCATAAATGCTAGAAAGTTTTGAAATTTAGTGAAATTTTTTGGGGGAGATACATTTTCGGATAGAACATGCAGGATATATTTCGAAAAAATTGTAGCAGGTCATTCGACATTAACGATAAGTGAAACTCGAATTGGACATTTTTCCAAAACAATAACATTTTCCCTTATCAACAAGGTTACATTTTCGAGGACGCTTTTGACCTGCATTGTACCTTTCAATATCAAGGTCGAGAAGGTGTGGGTGAACCTTTTTTTTTTCACTACGATGGGAAGAAATATATATAATGGGGACAAAAAAAAAAAAACCGCGCGTGTAGAAATGCATTTCTTATGGGGTAACACACACTAAAATAATTTTAATGAAGACTAACATAAAAGGTACTTGTATATATTGATGAAAGGTTATTAAATTTAATTAATATAAATTTCGTGAAATAATTCATGGTTTAAGGTGTCAAACAAATTGTTTGTATATTTTCTTTAAAAAACGTGATTTTTACAGAAAGTGCTGGAAAATCTGAAAAAAAAAATATATATAAACATGATTTTCTTCCTAAAAACAGGAATTCTGATGCATTTTAGGATATAGAGCAGTAGATTTGTTTTTAAAATGCATTTAGGCAAAAATATAGTGGGTGGCAAAATTGGGCGGGTTTTATACCACGCATGTAAATAGAAACGTGCACGTGTGCTGATGGGCTAAATAAATAATTTCGGATCATATTCGGAAGAATAGAAAATGTATTGTTTTCTTTCACATCCCAAATTATTATAATTTTCCGGTAGACATAATAGCTTTTAAACGATAGAAAACATTAAATAATCATTAATTTTTATTGTAAATAAAAAAAGTTAAATGTTTCAATCTTCGCCTTCAAAAATGAGAATATATTCTTATATTAATTATTATATAAACAATTAACTTTATTTCCACTTGATTATATGAGTGATGTCTTTTGCAAAATATTCTTTCTTATTTTATTTGTACAACAAAATTCTGTCAAACACTATGTATGTATACATATATTTATTAACATAAAATCGCACAAATGCGAGTGAACTTAAAGATGCCAAATTTTTTAAGTGCTTATGTTTCAGGAAAGACATTTATACTATGTAGTCTGTTTTTACAGTACATGTATATCAGATATATTACTAGGTTTGAATAATAAGAGCAAATAAGAGCAATTTCTGTTGAGTTTCACGTTTTAAAAGTTAATCACATGTTAGTATATTATGAAATTTATATCTTTTAAATACATCATATATAAGACTGAATAATATACCTTCAAAACATTAATAAATGCAAACAATAATCCATAAGCGATAATTGTTGGAAGCACATTTTTACTCGAACGCATTTTCCATCTAAATTTAAACACTACTTAATGTATTTTGTAAAAGTTGTATAAATCATATACAGCACTCTGTAAAAGAACTTGACACAATTATCCTCTTTTGGTGGAAATTAGTTAAAGTGACTTTTCCACAATGTCAGGTTTTATACCATGTGCTATGTGCATAATGTAATTAAATTCACGTTAAAATGCATGCATAAAAAATGGTTTCGGAGGATAATACCCGAAGTAAGTTTTCAGCTGTATTAGCAATTCACAGATGAAATAAATATTATTCAATTGGTAAGATAAATTGTAGTCTGTAAATAAAAAAAAAATCAGATACCTTTCAGCATAAAAGAATTTAAGCAAATTTTTTGAAATGATTAATGGGGAAAAAATTGAAATTTTCCCCTTTTCTTTTTTTTTCTTTTCTTTTTTTGTTATAATTTTACTATCTAATCCTTCTCCTACGACATACCCTATTAAATGATACCATTAAATGAAACAACGATTTTAGATTAATTATACAGCATCAAAGAAAATATTTTTCTCAGAGTGATTTTATGGCATTTTTAAAAGGTTCCGTATAGTTAATTGAGACTGTTTAGAATTCCAGAAATCCGTTCAAAAGATAAAATTTTCGAGAGGAATGATTATCTAGCATTAACTTGTGTAACAAAACATTAGAAAAACTTTTCTTTCGATGCCGTTTTTTTCTTTAAAAATGAAGTTACATATAGATGTTGATTGTTATAGTTGGCAGAAAATATCCCTTTGGTTCATTGGAATTTCTCAACAATGTTACACGTAGCTTTTTGTAACTATTTGTGTGTTGCTTAATAGGTATCTTTATTGAAAAGTAAAGAAAACCTGCAAAATATCTACAAAGTGTTAATCGGAATAGTTTGCAACCTGACCAATTAAAGAATGTGTCAACATTTTTCGTACACTATTTTTAAACCTTAATTGCTAAATCTTAAATAATACAAAGGAAGTACCAAAAAACTGAGAATTATTTTTTTACGTAGTAGCAACACCGCGAAACTAAAAAATTATAATGCAGGCAATTTTTTCAAACTGTTAATTGTACGGTTATAAATATTCTAATCGAAGCAGACGATTTCATTTTCCTAGTTTCGTGCTTGTTTAAAGAACTGCTTTTATTTGCCCTACAGAAATGGAGGTGAGTGATTCAGGGTTTAAAAAACGAAATGCGTTGTGCCATAAAATTTTGCTATCGTTTGGGTAAAACAGCACCAAAAACAGTTAAAATAATGAATGTAGCTTACAAAGACAAAGGTTTTGGTGAGTCTATGATTTTTAGATGGCATGTTGATTTCAAAAAAAAGAAGTTTGTCTGCAATACTTGCTCCTTAGCCTGGCTGACAAGAAAGTGTTGTGAATGATCGAAATGTTAACACTGTATGGCAGACTTAAGAGAAAGTCGGCGAATGATATGTTAGGAGATAGCGGCATGAACTAATATTTCGAAAATGTCGAAATTTCGCATTCTACACAACGATTTACAGAATCACCATGTTTGTTCCAGATGGGTCCGTCATCGCCTTACTAACGAACAAACACAAACAAGAATATACCAATGTTGTGAGAAGAAACAGATGCTTCAAAATGATCCGAATTTCCTAAAGACTGTAATAATAAGTGACGAACGTAGAACATTGTAA
Source organism: Maratus speciosus (assembly GCA_963932465.1). NCBI lineage: Eukaryota > Metazoa > Arthropoda > Arachnida > Araneae > Salticidae > Maratus > Maratus speciosus. The sequence continues at coordinate 370,624,833 of OZ010788.1, read as the reverse complement.
TCCCCTTACCAATTCCGCAACAAGTGTATGAAAACATACCTATTTTCTGCCTCAAAAAAATCCGACAAACCAAATCTACTGAAACGGTCATAATGATTATTTTCTTTGATCATAAAGGTCTAATCTATTAGCATACTGTGACTCCAAAATCTTCTGTGAAGGGTGAATATTGTTTCAGTTTTGAAATTTTTGCGCCCACACATATCGAGAAAGCGTCTCGAACTGCTAAGGAGTTGAACATTACATCACGATAATGGTCGCTTGCATGTCTCTACTTCTGTTCAGCAATATCTTAGTAAATGCAATATTAAAAACATTTCACATACCTCTTATAGTCCAGATCTCGCAAAATGCGATTTCTGGCAATTTCCGATGTTGAAGGAGAAGCTCCGCGGTAGACGATTTAATAGAGATTCTGAAGTTATTTCAGCAGTGCAGGGCATCTTTGAAGCAACTTCCAGAAAAAGGATTCTCCACATGTTTTCAAAAGTGTATTGAACGATGGGACCGTTGGATACCATTTGACGGAAAGTATTTTAAAAAAGAATGATGTATGTTTTGCTGTAAATATATTTCTTTATTTTTTATGATTTTACTCTCAGGTTTTATGGAAAAAGCCCTTTGTATTTAATTTCTGTAGAACAGAATTCATTTAAGCTTCATTTACTTAATGCGTTAAAAAAGCTATTACAAATTTAAAAGCCTACTTCAATATGTTTGAAGTTGGAATCACAAACTTCTTGAAACGGATATAAATTTCCACTTATCTTACGCATAGGCTATAGGAAAAGAAAAAGGGTTAGAAACAAAAAGACGACACAGAAGATAGGATGTAGAAAGTAAAACTTTCTGGGTAAAGAAAATTAATAGTTTATGAAGGATAAAAAAAAGACACTATCTTTCAGATAAATTTTCATTTTATATTTCCTTCTTCTCTGAGGGTTAAGAGTATATTTGAATAAAATGCAGTGCTACAGAAATAGATTTAAAGTAATGATTTTGTCAAGTATTTATGGAGCTTTAAAAATATTTTGCTTACATATATCTTTCCTCATGTTTTTACTTCATTCAACAATATTTATAGTTCCACTAAAATAATTTGTGATAGTACTAAATAAAATTCAAGATTTTTTTTAATGTCACATTTTTCCTAGATTATTAAGATTTGTATTTGTTGAAACCGATTGCACTGTGGTAAATAAAAAGGAACATGCATGCGGTTAGGTGTTTTAAGGTTTAGTTCATCTGACGAAACCCTATTCGTCTCGCTCCTCTGTCTGTCTGTCTGCCGGTCCGTCTGTCTGTCCGTCACAGAGCCCGTTCTTAGAAACTATACACGTTGGAGACTTGAATTTTTCCATACTTATAGGTGAACATCTCACATCAAACTACAAATCCTAAAATTTTGAAAAAATCTTAGATTTAATCATCTGGGCTCCAACTTGTGTATTTTAATCTTTTTATTCTAACTGAGCTCCTAATTAAGTTGAAGGCTTAAAAATTTGCATACATATAGCTGAATGCATCACATCAAACGACAAATCATAAAATTTTGAAAAAGTCTTATATTTTCCCCTCTGGGTTGTAACTTGTGTATTTTAATCATTTTGTTCTAACTGAGCCCCTAATTAAGATTAAGACTTGAAATTTTGCATACTTATAGGTGAACATCTCACATCAAACGACAAATCCTAAAATTTTGAAAAAGTCTTAGATTTAATCATCTGGGCTCCAACTTGTGTATTTTAATCTTTTTGTTCTAACTGAACCCCTAATTAAACTGAAGACTTAAAATTTTGCATGCTTATAGCTCAGCACATCAAATCAAACGACAAATCATAAATTTTTGAAAAAGTCTTATATTTAACCCTCTGGGATCTAACGTGTGTATTTTAATCTTTTTGTTCTAACTGAGCCGCTAATTAAGTTTAAGACTTGAAATTTTGCATACTTATAGCTGAACACCTCACATCAAACGACAAATATAAAATTTTGAAAAAGTCTTAGATTTAATTATCTGGGCTCCAACTTGTGTATTTTAATCTTTTTGTTCTAACTGAGCCCCTAATTAAACTGAAGACTTAAAATTTTGCATACTTATAGCTCAGCACATCAACTCAGCACACCATTCTAACTGAGTCCCTTTTAAGTTGAAGACTTGAAATTTTGTTTACATATAGCAGAACACTTGCAATCACACGAAAAATCATAAAATTTTCAAAAAGTTTTATATTATTTACCCACCTGGCTCTAAATTGTGCATTTTAAGCAATTTTTCTAACCTCCCCCCATTGCACCCGGTGGGTATTTTTCTAACTTTTGCCGACACCACTTTGACCACTCTTTCATATTATGGCCATAGCCTTACATATTTCAGATCCACTTTTTACCGCCAGGGGGCCCTACCTATCTCGGGTGCTATAGACCCGATCCCCTTGACAAATACACCTACAGATAGGTTGTAAAACGGAGTTTCGTTCGGATAGTGGTTTCTATAGGATAGAGTGCGCCCCCTGGTTGCGAAATGTGGAACTAACAGATTTCGCAAAAGGGTAAAGTGTTTTGAAAAGAATATTAAACGAAACACTCTGTGCTGTCTGTGATCACACTTACACACTTGTCCTTTTTTTTTTTTTGTTTTCGTATTTTAATTTCACAAGTCGATGGGTAGTATTGTAATATGCGGAAAACAGGAAGTTTGAGAGATCGACGACGCATCAGATGTTTGATATTTTAAAAATACTTGTTATCTCATAAGCACTGTGAAATGTTTATGTGTCAAACATATAGTGTTTCCATAGCCCGAGTAAAAAATGTGAAAATATATTGGTATTTATTGGTAAACATGCTTCTAAGGTTTTTCTTTTCTTCACGTCGAGAGTTTTAATAGAAAAAAAAAAAAAACATCTTTTTTTGGCTAGATACTTTTAAATATTTAATGGTTATAAATGTGGCAGGGTTTTTTTTTGTTTTTTTTTAAGCCTGTGTAGAATAAAAAATAATCGTAAGAAATATTGTTATTTAGTTGAAAAAAAAAACTCTGGCTACTTTTAGCCTATTTTATCAATAAGGGTACACATTAAAAACATATTTTTTATCCTCCGAACTCATTGAAAGTTTTGTCATTTATAAATACAGTAGAACCTCTTTCATCCGAAACTCTTTTAACCGAAATCCATTTTTATTTTTATTTATTTATTTATTTATTTATTATCTTTTACTATAGCATTCCTTGTGTGCAAAATACATTTTGAAAGGGGTTTTTTCTTTATCTTTTTATCATATTCTTTGTGTACAAGCGGTCCTTTCCGAACTATGAGTACATATAAATATTTTCTATCCCTTTTTTTAAGAGTTCCTTTGAAATTAAATTGAGCTCCCGTAAGCTGCGGATTGGAATGAAGAAAACGAACAAATTAGCAATTCTGAAGCTATTGAATATTTTGCAAAAAGTCTGCCATGGCTAGAGCAACAGATGGACTGTGATACTGGTGAACTAATAATATTAAAAAACTCCGTGATAGAGCTTCAAAGCGAAGGCAGTGGAAAATGCGACTAATAAAACATTTTTTCAAACTCTTATGTAAAAGGGAATTTATTTCAAAATTAAAATTCGGGTACTTTATTCTTGTTTCTATTTTGCTATTTTTTTATTAATTTAGTACTCGTTACCATAATAAGAAATATTGCATACATTTCTCCTTAATCTTAAGATTGAAGCATTTTCGATTATCCGAAAATTTCGATTCTTCGAAAGATGGTCGGTCCCAATTACTTCGGATAATCGAGGTTCTACTGTATATAGGTTTTGAAGCCGGTGTAAAAACTCCGTGAAAAATATGTGTATTTGGTCTTAAATTCATGAGCAGAAGTTACCTGCGTTTTCCCATACTGAGAGAAAATTTTGCAGATTTGATTTTTTAATACTTCTTACCTTTCGAATGTTCTCTTACAAAAATTTCTTATATAATTCTATAAAAAATATTTATAGAAAAAGTACTATAGAATCATATAGAATTATGGCCCGTTTTTCTATAAGCTAGTTTAGCCAAAAGATATAGAAGTATCTGTAGAAATTCAATAGAAATGTCCATAAAAATAATCGAACATATTCTATAAAAAAGCAGCGTCAGCAGGTGTTTTCATTTAGCCACCCTCCCAAGTACTAACCATGCTCGATGCTGCTTGGCTTCAGCGATCGGAAGCGAACAAGTACACTCAGCCCACTCCACAGTTGCTCGCAGGATGGTAGTTTTCCTTACAATATTTGAAGTTTATTTCTTTTGTTATTTGCATTCCCAATCATTGAATTTGTATAGAAATTATTGTATTGTATAGAAATTATATATTTTTTACACGCTGATTAATTCTCAACTGTGTAAATTATGAAAAACGAAATCATTTGTAAATTAAAAAAACAGATTTAAGAAAGAAAAAAAAAATCTCAGTTAAAATAAAGAATTTATTTATTTTGTTGGTGGTAGTGTCGCTAAATTATTTACAAAAAAAAAAAAAAAAAAATGAGCTTCACAGCTTAAATCGTGTTAAGATATTAATTACATATTTCTCATTTCTGTTAAAATTTATCAATATGACGGTATCGGAGGCGAGTTGATAAAAATAACTCGCATTTTAATATAGACTTGAAAAAATATTTAAAAGTCTAATAAATTATTTTTTTTAATTTGTTCAACTTGAAACGCAATTGTTTAAATACTTTTGTACTTCAGATTAAAATTTTTGAATAAAAATTACAATTAGTGAATAAAGTTTATTAAATTATAAGATGAATTACCGTTAGTGAATAAATTTATTAAATTAGGTGAATGTTTTTATGAAATTAACAGCAAATTAATAAATGATTATAAAATAAAACGACAAATTAATGAATCATTAACAAACATATTAATTAAACAATTTAAATCAGTGCAGTTCGATTGATATATTATTACATTAACAATTGAATCAGAGTGTATTAGAATTATGAATTAAATTATAATGATACTAAGTGATGTATTACAAAATTAATTAATATTATTATGTAATATATATGTATAGATAAATTAGTACGCATAAATTTTAAAATACCAAAAAAACATGTTTTTTATTTTAAAAAAATCTATAGAATCATTAGTCTATAGAGATTGTATAAGTTTTATAGCGCTCTATAGAAAAACTGTTCTGTAGGAAAAAAATTCTAACGCATTCTATAGAAACATTTTCTTTAGAAAAGTATTCTATAGAACTCTTCAAAACTCCATAGAAACAGTGTTCTATAAAAAGGCTATTCTACAGAACTTGTAAAAAATTCTATAGAGTTCTATACAGCTCTATGAACAATTTTCGTAAGGGTTACGAGATTTTCATTGGTGATATAAACCCAGTATGCTAAAAAAGTGTAGTAATACTGTGGTTAAATACCGTCGTGAGTTTCTTTTAATGCAAAAAAAAAAAAATATCAGGAGGCTCAATAGACCTGCAGTTGCGAATGTTTTTGAAACAGTTAACATTCGTATTTTTATATTCCACAGTCGTAGTGAAAAAAGGTGTCCGTATTAAATGAGATTTTTTTTCTTTAGGCGTATCCCTGAAATTGATCCAGATGGAGACTTCGATAAAAGGGAGAAAAAAATCGCAAATTCGAAATTTGAATGGGTTAACAATTCAATATTATATATATATATATATATATATTATCATGGAAGACGGTAGTATTCCGAGTGACGCAGCCTTAAGCCTAAAATCGTATCGTATCGTATCGTAGAATTCGTAGATGGCGGAACTCATATATACAGCTAACTCGACATCAAAGAAAATGCGAAAAGCCGCCTATTAATAACTCAGCAAATATAGGTCCTATTGTTCTGATTTTTTTAAAACAGTCTTATATCTGCAGTCTAATCCTATTCTGAATTTTTTACAATTCTACGTGCAGTGTATTTTCAGATCTGTAAACCCATTTTGAAAGCAATTTCGATGGTGTAAGTTTGTCTTTTTTTTTTCTCCGAAACGGTCTAGATTTTTTTAAAAACATTAATATATAAAATGAATCTATTTTTGATGAAGTGGATAACACTAACCTAGTATCTAGGAAAACTCTTAATTTTTATATAATCCGCATGAAAAATTGGACTTCTTAGGATCGCGGATTACATGTTATTCTATGGGCTAGCAGACAGAACGTTGCACATCGGTTTTGCGCGATTAAGGTCACAGTTAAAAATATGAATATTGGCAATAAATCTTTTTTTAAACTACAAAAACAGTTTATTATGTGCTTTAAAATACTTAGACTGATTTTTTTAAATGGAGCAGTATTTTGTAATTATATGTATTTTATTTCCTTGTTATTCATAGTAAGTAAACATTTTTTAAGGAGAAAATATTTCACATTTAAAAAAAATTCTCATATCGAAATTCGATATTTATCGCAAATTCTCGTATCGAAATGAAAATTCATCGCGTTCGCCATAAGACTTCGCCATGTATCACTACGCGATACGCGAAGTTGACTGAAGAAATAAGAAATATCAAAGATCTTGAAATGGTATTCCAAGGGGAGAAAGTGAGTACAATTTCTAATTATCCAGACAGCATTCTTTGCAACCGATCCTTTCTAATTAGTATAATGTTCTGAATTGTTTTTATTTTCAACAATACTCATAACTGTTTTCCTTACAAAATAACGTTCATGTGTGGCATAGGTATTTCTTGTGATATGTGAGTGTAATACAGATAGATGAGTAAAGTATATTTTTTTCAAATTATGCACTTCTGCACATAATATATGGCCCCTTAAACCATAATTTCGCCGTTTTTAATGATAATTCGAAAACTACTTAAAAGAAAATTTCTATATTGAGAACTCGTATAAAGCAGGACATAGTAAATATAAATCTATCAAAAAAATAAATTGCAGGTTTCAATTCATATTTTGTCCCGATATTAATTTCATAATTCATAATTAAAAAAAATTTAAGTTACTGATTCAATGTATTTATGTTTGCGTTGTTTAGTATTATAACCACACGCAAAAATATCGCATTAGAGTTATAATTTCAGGAGATATTAATACAAATGGGAAAATGTAATTTAACATTAGAAGCTCTAAATTTTGAATGTTTATAATTCAAATGCTTATGATTCGAATGACTAGAAATTTCGTTTCAAGGCATAGTTTAAGACGAAGATTTACTTATCTATTTTTTTAATTGGGTGTTGCCATTGAAAAAAAATGAAGTTTGGGTTCGCTTTAATATGTAGATTGGCCCCTAAGCAAATTTTATATACATCATTTAAAAGCAGACTTTATTTCCCATCGATTGGTACCAGTAACGTTCTTTTAATATAATTAGTTGCAGAGTTAGTTGGTGGTGTTTATTTTTTTTCCCACGACTGTACATTTTAAAGCAATTGTAGTGGCAGCTGGATGACAGCACCTATTGTTACAAAATACAGATTTTTGTTGTTGTTGTTACAGTGAACTGATGAAAATAAATGTAATGTATATATGTGTGATGCATTTTAAGAGTACAATGGGATTGAAATTAATGAGATTAACGTGTAAATTAATCTTCTGTCTTATCAAGTAAGCTAAATTCTATCACTAGTCAATTATTTTTCAGTATTAAAAGTTATGTTGAAATTGATATGTGTAGTGACCTAATTTTTATTGGATATCACTATTTACGGAAACCAATTAAAATGCCTTTCGGAATATAGAAATTATATAATTCAAATCATCACGTGACAATCTTCATTTAGCATAAATTTAGAATGGTAAATCTAATAAAATAAAAATGTGAATGATTTGTAATGCTAAAGTTTTTTGCTGAAATAAATATGATAACAGTCCCTAAAAAAATCAGAAGCCTTCTTTTGAAACAGTGTTATTATACAACTTTTAGCGCCGTTACTGTAGTTATAACTTCTGTGCGAATTTCAATTATTTTTACATTATACCCTTTTCCAACGTCTGCGCATACACTGTTAATGTTGTTTTTATAACATAACTCAAAGTATGTGTAAATGTTGCTAGTTTATTAAACTGGTAATGTATAGGAAGCTGTTTTTTCTTTTTTGATTTGACGGTAGAAGAAAATTATTGTATCTTTATTTTGGTTTAGTGTAGTAAAATTTCTAACATTGTACTGGTAACGTTTTCATCGCTTAAAACTACCAGAACTTGTCAAATACGTAAGTAAACATATTTACAAATTGTTTTTATGGAACAAAAAACATTTTAAATTAGACACTTTTAAACAGTATTATTATTTCAACAATTGAGCAGTAAAGTAAAAAAAAAAAAAAAAAAAAAAAAAAAAAAAGTGTGTAACTTTTTCTCTTTAGCAAGAAAAGTGGAAATTTTTAGAGATATTTCATAAGGTAAAGCGCAATATTTCAGATCTTCCGGAAAGTTCCGTCGTATAATGTTTTATCCTGTTTCAAAACGCATACACGTGTTTATTTGAGACATACTTTTTTATTGCCTTTTATTGTCTCTTTTTTTATTGCATTTATACACATCATTGCTCCACTAAATTAACTGTAACAAAAGGGTCTCATGTTATTATGAGTTGAGATTCTATCATGTAACCTAGGCTACTGATACAGTTCATTTGCGACGTTGTATTTTGTACGAATTCCAACAAGGCATAAATGCTAGAAAGTTTTGAAATTTAGTGAAATTTTTTGGGGGAGATACATTTTCGGATAGAACATGCAGGATATATTTCGAAAAAATTGTAGCAGGTCATTCGACATTAACGATAAGTGAAACTCGAATTGGACATTTTTCCAAAACAATAACATTTTCCCTTATCAACAAGGTTACATTTTCGAGGACGCTTTTGACCTGCATTGTACCTTTCAATATCAAGGTCGAGAAGGTGTGGGTGAACCTTTTTTTTTTCACTACGATGGGAAGAAATATATATAATGGGGACAAAAAAAAAAAAACCGCGCGTGTAGAAATGCATTTCTTATGGGGTAACACACACTAAAATAATTTTAATGAAGACTAACATAAAAGGTACTTGTATATATTGATGAAAGGTTATTAAATTTAATTAATATAAATTTCGTGAAATAATTCATGGTTTAAGGTGTCAAACAAATTGTTTGTATATTTTCTTTAAAAAACGTGATTTTTACAGAAAGTGCTGGAAAATCTGAAAAAAAAAATATATATAAACATGATTTTCTTCCTAAAAACAGGAATTCTGATGCATTTTAGGATATAGAGCAGTAGATTTGTTTTTAAAATGCATTTAGGCAAAAATATAGTGGGTGGCAAAATTGGGCGGGTTTTATACCACGCATGTAAATAGAAACGTGCACGTGTGCTGATGGGCTAAATAAATAATTTCGGATCATATTCGGAAGAATAGAAAATGTATTGTTTTCTTTCACATCCCAAATTATTATAATTTTCCGGTAGACATAATAGCTTTTAAACGATAGAAAACATTAAATAATCATTAATTTTTATTGTAAATAAAAAAAGTTAAATGTTTCAATCTTCGCCTTCAAAAATGAGAATATATTCTTATATTAATTATTATATAAACAATTAACTTTATTTCCACTTGATTATATGAGTGATGTCTTTTGCAAAATATTCTTTCTTATTTTATTTGTACAACAAAATTCTGTCAAACACTATGTATGTATACATATATTTATTAACATAAAATCGCACAAATGCGAGTGAACTTAAAGATGCCAAATTTTTTAAGTGCTTATGTTTCAGGAAAGACATTTATACTATGTAGTCTGTTTTTACAGTACATGTATATCAGATATATTACTAGGTTTGAATAATAAGAGCAAATAAGAGCAATTTCTGTTGAGTTTCACGTTTTAAAAGTTAATCACATGTTAGTATATTATGAAATTTATATCTTTTAAATACATCATATATAAGACTGAATAATATACCTTCAAAACATTAATAAATGCAAACAATAATCCATAAGCGATAATTGTTGGAAGCACATTTTTACTCGAACGCATTTTCCATCTAAATTTAAACACTACTTAATGTATTTTGTAAAAGTTGTATAAATCATATACAGCACTCTGTAAAAGAACTTGACACAATTATCCTCTTTTGGTGGAAATTAGTTAAAGTGACTTTTCCACAATGTCAGGTTTTATACCATGTGCTATGTGCATAATGTAATTAAATTCACGTTAAAATGCATGCATAAAAAATGGTTTCGGAGGATAATACCCGAAGTAAGTTTTCAGCTGTATTAGCAATTCACAGATGAAATAAATATTATTCAATTGGTAAGATAAATTGTAGTCTGTAAATAAAAAAAAAATCAGATACCTTTCAGCATAAAAGAATTTAAGCAAATTTTTTGAAATGATTAATGGGGAAAAAATTGAAATTTTCCCCTTTTCTTTTTTTTTCTTTTCTTTTTTTGTTATAATTTTACTATCTAATCCTTCTCCTACGACATACCCTATTAAATGATACCATTAAATGAAACAACGATTTTAGATTAATTATACAGCATCAAAGAAAATATTTTTCTCAGAGTGATTTTATGGCATTTTTAAAAGGTTCCGTATAGTTAATTGAGACTGTTTAGAATTCCAGAAATCCGTTCAAAAGATAAAATTTTCGAGAGGAATGATTATCTAGCATTAACTTGTGTAACAAAACATTAGAAAAACTTTTCTTTCGATGCCGTTTTTTTCTTTAAAAATGAAGTTACATATAGATGTTGATTGTTATAGTTGGCAGAAAATATCCCTTTGGTTCATTGGAATTTCTCAACAATGTTACACGTAGCTTTTTGTAACTATTTGTGTGTTGCTTAATAGGTATCTTTATTGAAAAGTAAAGAAAACCTGCAAAATATCTACAAAGTGTTAATCGGAATAGTTTGCAACCTGACCAATTAAAGAATGTGTCAACATTTTTCGTACACTATTTTTAAACCTTAATTGCTAAATCTTAAATAATACAAAGGAAGTACCAAAAAACTGAGAATTATTTTTTTACGTAGTAGCAACACCGCGAAACTAAAAAATTATAATGCAGGCAATTTTTTCAAACTGTTAATTGTACGGTTATAAATATTCTAATCGAAGCAGACGATTTCATTTTCCTAGTTTCGTGCTTGTTTAAAGAACTGCTTTTATTTGCCCTACAGAAATGGAGGTGAGTGATTCAGGGTTTAAAAAACGAAATGCGTTGTGCCATAAAATTTTGCTATCGTTTGGGTAAAACAGCACCAAAAACAGTTAAAATAATGAATGTAGCTTACAAAGACAAAGGTTTTGGTGAGTCTATGATTTTTAGATGGCATGTTGATTTCAAAAAAAAGAAGTTTGTCTGCAATACTTGCTCCTTAGCCTGGCTGACAAGAAAGTGTTGTGAATGATCGAAATGTTAACACTGTATGGCAGACTTAAGAGAAAGTCGGCGAATGATATGTTAGGAGATAGCGGCATGAACTAATATTTCGAAAATGTCGAAATTTCGCATTCTACACAACGATTTACAGAATCACCATGTTTGTTCCAGATGGGTCCGTCATCGCCTTACTAACGAACAAACACAAACAAGAATATACCAATGTTGTGAGAAGAAACAGATGCTTCAAAATGATCCGAATTTCCTAAAGACTGTAATAATAAGTGACGAACGTAGAACATTGTAATCCCCTTACCAATTTCGCAACAAGTGTATGAAAACATACCTATTTTCTGCCTCAAAAAAATCCGACAAACCAAATCTACTGAAACGGTCATAATGATTATTTTCTTTGATCATAAAGGTCTAATCTATTAGCATACTGTGACTCCAAAATCTTCTGTGAAGGGTGAATATTGTTTCAGTTTTGAAATTTTTGCGCCCACACATATCGAGAAAGCGTCTCGAACTGCTAAGGAGTTGAACATTACATCACGATAATGGTCGCTTGCATGTCTCTACTTCTGTTCAGCAATATCTTAGTAAATGCAATATTAAAAACATTTCACATACCTCTTATAGTCCAGATCTCGCAAAATGCGATTTCTGGCAATTTCCGATGTTGAAGGAGAAGCTCCGCGGTAGACGATTTAATAGAGATTCTGAAGTTATTTCAGCAGTGCAGGGCATCTTTGAAGCAACTTCCAGAAAAAGGATTCTCCACATGTTTTCAAAAGTGTATTGAACGATGGGACCGTTGGATACCATTTGACGGAAAGTATTTTAAAAAAGAATGATGTATGTTTTGCTGTAAATATATTTCTTTATTTTTTATGATTTTACTCTCAGGTTTTATGGAAAAAGCCCTTTGTATTTAATTTCTGTAGAACAGAATTCATTTAAGCTTCATTTACTTAATGCGTTAAAAAAGCTATTACAAATTTAAAAGCCTACTTCAATATGTTTGAAGTTGGAATCACAAACTTCTTGAAACGGATATAAATTTCCACTTATCTTACGCATAGGCTATAGGAAAAGAAAAAGGGTTAGAAACAAAAAGACGACACAGAAGATAGGATGTAGAAAGTAAAACTTTCTGGGTAAAGAAAATTAATAGTTTATGAAGGATAAAAAAAAGACACTATCTTTCAGATAAATTTTCATTTTATATTTCCTTCTTCTCTGAGGGTTAAGAGTATATTTGAATAAAATGCAGTGCTACAGAAATAGATTTAAAGTAATGATTTTGTCAAGTATTTATGGAGCTTTAAAAATATTTTGCTTACATATATCTTTCCTCATGTTTTTACTTCATTCAACAATATTTATAGTTCCACTAAAATAATTTGTGATAGTACTAAATAAAATTCAAGATTTTTTTTAATGTCACATTTTTCCTAGATTATTAAGATTTGTATTTGTTGAAACCGATTGCACTGTGGTAAATAAAAAGGAACATGCATGCGGTTAGGTGTTTTAAGGTTTAGTTCATCTGACGAAACCCTATTCGTCTCGCTCCTCTGTCTGTCTGTCTGCCGGTCCGTCTGTCTGTCCGTCACAGAGCCCGTTCTTAGAAACTATACACGTTGGAGACTTGAATTTTTCCATACTTATAGGTGAACATCTCACATCAAACTACAAATCCTAAAATTTTGAAAAAATCTTAGATTTAATCATCTGGGCTCCAACTTGTGTATTTTAATCTTTTTATTCTAACTGAGCTCCTAATTAAGTTGAAGGCTTAAAAATTTGCATACATATAGCTGAATGCATCACATCAAACGACAAATCATAAAATTTTGAAAAAGTCTTATATTTTCCCCTCTGGGTTGTAACTTGTGTATTTTAATCATTTTGTTCTAACTGAGCCCCTAATTAAGATTAAGACTTGAAATTTTGCATACTTATAGGTGAACATCTCACATCAAACGACAAATCCTAAAATTTTGAAAAAGTCTTAGATTTAATCATCTGGGCTCCAACTTGTGTATTTTAATCTTTTTGTTCTAACTGAACCCCTAATTAAACTGAAGACTTAAAATTTTGCATGCTTATAGCTCAGCACATCAAATCAAACGACAAATCATAAATTTTTGAAAAAGTCTTATATTTAACCCTCTGGGATCTAACGTGTGTATTTTAATCTTTTTGTTCTAACTGAGCCGCTAATTAAGTTTAAGACTTGAAATTTTGCATACTTATAGCTGAACACCTCACATCAAACGACAAATATAAAATTTTGAAAAAGTCTTAGATTTAATTATCTGGGCTCCAACTTGTGTATTTTAATCTTTTTGTTCTAACTGAGCCCCTAATTAAACTGAAGACTTAAAATTTTGCATACTTATAGCTCAGCACATCAACTCAGCACACCATTCTAACTGAGTCCCTTTTAAGTTGAAGACTTGAAATTTTGTTTACATATAGCAGAACACTTGCAATCACACGAAAAATCATAAAATTTTCAAAAAGTTTTATATTATTTACCCACCTGGCTCTAAATTGTGCATTTTAAGCAATTTTTCTAACCTCCCCCCATTGCACCCGGTGGGTATTTTTCTAACTTTTGCCGACACCACTTTGACCACTCTTTCATATTATGGCCATAGCCTTACATATTTCAGATCCACTTTTTACCGCCAGGGGGCCCTACCTATCTCGGGTGCTATAGACCCGATCCCCTTGACAAATACACCTACAGATAGGTTGTAAAACGGAGTTTCGTTCGGATAGTGGTTTCTATAGGATAGAGTGCGCCCCCTGGTTGCGAAATGTGGAACTAACAGATTTCGCAAAAGGGTAAAGTGTTTTGAAAAGAATATTAAACGAAACACTCTGTGCTGTCTGTGATCACACTTACACACTTGTCCTTTTTTTTTTTTTGTTTTCGTATTTTAATTTCACAAGTCGATGGGTAGTATTGTAATATGCGGAAAACAGGAAGTTTGAGAGATCGACGACGCATCAGATGTTTGATATTTTAAAAATACTTGTTATCTCATAAGCACTGTGAAATGTTTATGTGTCAAACATATAGTGTTTCCATAGCCCGAGTAAAAAATGTGAAAATATATTGGTATTTATTGGTAAACATGCTTCTAAGGTTTTTCTTTTCTTCACGTCGAGAGTTTTAATAGAAAAAAAAAAAAAACATCTTTTTTTGGCTAGATACTTTTAAATATTTAATGGTTATAAATGTGGCAGGGTTTTTTTTTGTTTTTTTTTAAGCCTGTGTAGAATAAAAAATAATCGTAAGAAATATTGTTATTTAGTTGAAAAAAAAAACTCTGGCTACTTTTAGCCTATTTTATCAATAAGGGTACACATTAAAAACATATTTTTTATCCTCCGAACTCATTGAAAGTTTTGTCATTTATAAATACAGTAGAACCTCTTTCATCCGAAACTCTTTTAACCGAAATCCATTTTTATTTTTATTTATTTATTTATTTATTTATTATCTTTTACTATAGCATTCCTTGTGTGCAAAATACATTTTGAAAGGGGTTTTTTCTTTATCTTTTTATCATATTCTTTGTGTACAAGCGGTCCTTTCCGAACTATGAGTACATATAAATATTTTCTATCCCTTTTTTTAAGAGTTCCTTTGAAATTAAATTGAGCTCCCGTAAGCTGCGGATTGGAATGAAGAAAACGAACAAATTAGCAATTCTGAAGCTATTGAATATTTTGCAAAAAGTCTGCCATGGCTAGAGCAACAGATGGACTGTGATACTGGTGAACTAATAATATTAAAAAACTCCGTGATAGAGCTTCAAAGCGAAGGCAGTGGAAAATGCGACTAATAAAACATTTTTTCAAACTCTTATGTAAAAGGGAATTTATTTCAAAATTAAAATTCGGGTACTTTATTCTTGTTTCTATTTTGCTATTTTTTTATTAATTTAGTACTCGTTACCATAATAAGAAATATTGCATACATTTCTCCTTAATCTTAAGATTGAAGCATTTTCGATTATCCGAAAATTTCGATTCTTCGAAAGATGGTCGGTCCCAATTACTTCGGATAATCGAGGTTCTACTGTATATAGGTTTTGAAGCCGGTGTAAAAACTCCGTGAAAAATATGTGTATTTGGTCTTAAATTCATGAGCAGAAGTTACCTGCGTTTTCCCATACTGAGAGAAAATTTTGCAGATTTGATTTTTTAATACTTCTTACCTTTCGAATGTTCTCTTACAAAAATTTCTTATATAATTCTATAAAAAATATTTATAGAAAAAGTACTATAGAATCATATAGAATTATGGCCCGTTTTTCTATAAGCTAGTTTAGCCAAAAGATATAGAAGTATCTGTAGAAATTCAATAGAAATGTCCATAAAAATAATCGAACATATTCTATAAAAAAGCAGCGTCAGCAGGTGTTTTCATTTAGCCACCCTCCCAAGTACTAACCATGCTCGATGCTGCTTGGCTTCAGCGATCGGAAGCGAACAAGTACACTCAGCCCACTCCACAGTTGCTCGCAGGATGGTAGTTTTCCTTACAATATTTGAAGTTTATTTCTTTTGTTATTTGCATTCCCAATCATTGAATTTGTATAGAAATTATTGTATTGTATAGAAATTATATATTTTTTACACGCTGATTAATTCTCAACTGTGTAAATTATGAAAAACGAAATCATTTGTAAATTAAAAAAACAGATTTAAGAAAGAAAAAAAAAATCTCAGTTAAAATAAAGAATTTATTTATTTTGTTGGTGGTAGTGTCGCTAAATTATTTACAAAAAAAAAAAAAAAAAAATGAGCTTCACAGCTTAAATCGTGTTAAGATATTAATTACATATTTCTCATTTCTGTTAAAATTTATCAATATGACGGTATCGGAGGCGAGTTGATAAAAATAACTCGCATTTTAATATAGACTTGAAAAAATATTTAAAAGTCTAATAAATTATTTTTTTTAATTTGTTCAACTTGAAACGCAATTGTTTAAATACTTTTGTACTTCAGATTAAAATTTTTGAATAAAAATTACAATTAGTGAATAAAGTTTATTAAATTATAAGATGAATTACCGTTAGTGAATAAATTTATTAAATTAGGTGAATGTTTTTATGAAATTAACAGCAAATTAATAAATGATTATAAAATAAAACGACAAATTAATGAATCATTAACAAACATATTAATTAAACAATTTAAATCAGTGCAGTTCGATTGATATATTATTACATTAACAATTGAATCAGAGTGTATTAGAATTATGAATTAAATTATAATGATACTAAGTGATGTATTACAAAATTAATTAATATTATTATGTAATATATATGTATAGATAAATTAGTACGCATAAATTTTAAAATACCAAAAAAACATGTTTTTTATTTTAAAAAAATCTATAGAATCATTAGTCTATAGAGATTGTATAAGTTTTATAGCGCTCTATAGAAAAACTGTTCTGTAGGAAAAAAATTCTAACGCATTCTATAGAAACATTTTCTTTAGAAAAGTATTCTATAGAACTCTTCAAAACTCCATAGAAACAGTGTTCTATAAAAAGGCTATTCTACAGAACTTGTAAAAAATTCTATAGAGTTCTATACAGCTCTATGAACAATTTTCGTAAGGGTTACGAGATTTTCATTGGTGATATAAACCCAGTATGCTAAAAAAGTGTAGTAATACTGTGGTTAAATACCGTCGTGAGTTTCTTTTAATGCAAAAAAAAAAAAATATCAGGAGGCTCAATAGACCTGCAGTTGCGAATGTTTTTGAAACAGTTAACATTCGTATTTTTATATTCCACAGTCGTAGTGAAAAAAGGTGTCCGTATTAAATGAGATTTTTTTTCTTTAGGCGTATCCCTGAAATTGATCCAGATGGAGACTTCGATAAAAGGGAGAAAAAAATCGCAAATTCGAAATTTGAATGGGTTAACAATTCAATATTATATATATATATATATATATATTATCATGGAAGACGGTAGTATTCCGAGTGACGCAGCCTTAAGCCTAAAATCGTATCGTATCGTATCGTAGAATTCGTAGATGGCGGAACTCATATATACAGCTAACTCGACATCAAAGAAAATGCGAAAAGCCGCCTATTAATAACTCAGCAAATATAGGTCCTATTGTTCTGATTTTTTTAAAACAGTCTTATATCTGCAGTCTAATCCTATTCTGAATTTTTTACAATTCTACGTGCAGTGTATTTTCAGATCTGTAAACCCATTTTGAAAGCAATTTCGATGGTGTAAGTTTGTCTTTTTTTTTTCTCCGAAACGGTCTAGATTTTTTTAAAAACATTAATATATAAAATGAATCTATTTTTGATGAAGTGGATAACACTAACCTAGTATCTAGGAAAACTCTTAATTTTTATATAATCCGCATGAAAAATTGGACTTCTTAGGATCGCGGATTACATGTTATTCTATGGGCTAGCAGACAGAACGTTGCACATCGGTTTTGCGCGATTAAGGTCACAGTTAAAAATATGAATATTGGCAATAAATCTTTTTTTAAACTACAAAAACAGTTTATTATGTGCTTTAAAATACTTAGACTGATTTTTTTAAATGGAGCAGTATTTTGTAATTATATGTATTTTATTTCCTTGTTATTCATAGTAAGTAAACATTTTTTAAGGAGAAAATATTTCACATTTAAAAAAAATTCTCATATCGAAATTCGATATTTATCGCAAATTCTCGTATCGAAATGAAAATTCATCGCGTTCGCCATAAGACTTCGCCATGTATCACTACGCGATACGCGAAGTTGACTGAAGAAATAAGAAATATCAAAGATCTTGAAATGGTATTCCAAGGGGAGAAAGTGAGTACAATTTCTAATTATCCAGACAGCATTCTTTGCAACCGATCCTTTCTAATTAGTATAATGTTCTGAATTGTTTTTATTTTCAACAATACTCATAACTGTTTTCCTTACAAAATAACGTTCATGTGTGGCATAGGTATTTCTTGTGATATGTGAGTGTAATACAGATAGATTACTAATTTAATTTTGTGTTTTGAGTCTTCTTTTAAAGAAATTAAACAAAATCTTTCATTTTTAAAGAACGCACAATTTAAATAAAAGGTATGAAGAAATCAAAATTAAGATTTCCAATCCCGTTTATAAAATGATTCATTTGCGAATCGTTTCTAATAACATTATAAACGAAAATTGACTTAAAATGACATCTTTTTCGAAATATGAGTATCTTTCGTTTATTTATTTATTTTTTTTATATAACTCTTTCCAGCTTCAAAAATTAAAGCATCGTAGTATTTTATTTTTATAAAATTAAACCTAAAGGGGAAAAAAATTCTCATTTTCGTTTATCTCTGTAACAAAAGAAAAACAAACAAAAAAAAAACAAACCCTGAAGCATGTCTTTTAGGCTGATTACAGCCATGGGTGCAAGACCTTCAGTCTCAGGACTGATTTCAGTCTTTGACATATTTTTGACTGATAGTAAATTCTACTTTATATACTTAAATTATCACGATTAGCTCAAAATGAACCATTTTATCTTGACTGGTTGTTTTGAGCTCCTAAAAGTAAAAATTTTCATCATGATACTTTTCCTTATTTAGTAATTAAAGTTTATAGATAAATAAGATAAAACAGCTTTTTTGCAAAAGTAAGATAGTTGTTTTTATTTAATTTTAAAGTTAATATGCTTAAAAGAAAGCTTTAAATAATTTACTTTTAAAAAATATAAAAGTAGCCAGCTCCCTTATATGGTATTTGTGGTAATGAAGTATTATTGTAAATAAGAACAATTCAGAACATGTTACTATTTAGAAAAGATTGGTTTCACAAAATTTCATTAGCAGCTGCATTGTAGCTGTCATGATAATTAGACTTTGTATAAACTAATAAAGTGATTACCCAGTAACCATTTCAATTAATATATTAATCTGCCTCGCATCTTAAATTAAATATTAAGTTTTTATTCTTTCATTAAGCCATCCACTATTCTTTAACATTCCGCATATTCCGTTTACAAAAACTCTTTTTATCAATTCCACCTGTACACTGGAGGGTTGCCGTATCACGTACAGAGTAGCACGTTTATCGCCTCGTTGTGCTATAGCATTTGAAAGATCACCACACTAACATAAAAAAGTAGCAATAAAAGAAAAACAAAATTAATCAGTTGATTGTAAAAAACCCGCTCCATTCTCGGTCGGGGGAGGAACATCACAAGAAAAAAAACCCTCGCGAAATTTGACAGTATGTCAGGGAGGGGGGGGGGGATCCAAAACTTCATCAAAATAGTTGTAACTTTTCTAATAAATATGTTACATATAACATATGGTAGTAATAATCGGTATATCTGATCAAAATACAAATAATTTTTTAAAATGAACTATTTAATGATTTTTTTATCCCTATTACTGTATTGGATTAATAGCAGTTTAAGAGCCATAATTTTATATTCTAAAATCATTAAAAGCACTCTGCAAGCAGTTCTTGTTCAATCACAAAAGTCTGCCACTTAAACATTTTAATGCAGAAAATGTAATGTATTTCTCATATGTAAACAATGAATTTTGCAGTTAAGAAGCTTAGGTATTTCACAAATATTGCTATTTCTTGGAACAATAAATTTGATGCATTATCGTCTTTAACACATTATTTTGGAGTAATGAAAACAATGTTATTATATTAAATTTTTTTGTAAATGGGTGTTATAATCAGTAGTAATTCATGACAGGTTTTTCTTACAGCACTAAAATGCATGCCTTCCAAAAGTTTTTTTTTTTACTAAATTTTTGCCTTATTTAATGGAAGAAAGTTCTGCCAAAAATAAGGCAAAGATTTCATTATTATTAAAAATAGTGAAAAAGGAATAAATTTGCCAACAATGCATTTAGTGTCCCCAAAACTGTCAGTAACGAGCTACCACTGTGGGAGAAAAGGTGAAATGTACAGTTGCGGAAAAGAAAAAAGTAAACACCCTCTACTAACTCCTTAATAAATTATTATCGTAGACGAAAGTTATTGGTACCGAACGATTGGAAATAAAGTCTATTTTTAAATGATGTATATAAAATTTGCTTAGGGAGCCATCTACATATTAAAACAAACCCAAACTTCATTTTTTTCAATAGCAATACCCAATTTTAACGAGATATTTCAAATCTTCGGTTCAAACTATGCCTAGGCACCAAATTTCAAGTCATTTGAATAATAAGTATTTGAATTATAAACATTCAAAATATAGTGCTTCTAATGTTGAATTACATTTTCATATTTTTATTCATATCTCCTGAAATTATGCTCCTAATGTGCTAATTTTTTGTGTAGCAGTAATACTAATATACTTAAACATAAATACGTTGAATTTGCAATTTTTATAATTTTATGATATGAATTATGAAATTAATATTCGAAAAAATTATGAATTGCAACCTACAATTTTTTTGATGGATTTAGAATTATAAGTCCTGCTTTATGGAAATTCAAAATTTCACATTTTTTTTCCAAATAGTTTTCAAATTGTGCTAAAAAAACGGCAAAATGATGGTTTAAGGGGCCGTCTATGATAGAAGTGACTAGATATTTTGAAATGTCTTACGCTGTCCTGCAATCTAGCAGACTTCATTGGCTGCTTGAGTGACGCTTAAGGTGCTTTGATCAAGAAGGGGGCTCCCTCGGTTAACAATCGAATACCGAACTTCAATTTGGATACAGCCCTTAAAATAAGCTTGTTTTAAAATAACTATTTTCTCGGAAACATATAGTACGAATTGCATAAAAATTTGTTTTTAGGCTAATTAAATGGTGTAGAATTCATTTATGCTGTAAGAATTGTGTACTGCTATTGAAAAAAACAAAGTTATGGTTCGTTTTAATATGTAGATGACCCCTTAAGCAAATTTTATATACATCATTTAAAAGTAGACTTTATTTCCAATCGTTCGGTACCAGTAACTTTCTTCTACGATAATTTGTTGATAGTACGAGAGCTGTTGAACCTTTTTGAGTAGGTATTTGAGGCACCCTGAAAATTTGTGCAACGCTTCTTTTGTAATGCCTGAATACAAAATCGAATGTCTGGCTGAAGGATCGTGGCCCAAAATCTGTGCCAGACACGTGTCTGGCACAGTTTTTGTGCCGACTAAAGTGTCTGTCATTTTCAAAATATTTTTTTCTAAACATAAATATTATTCTGTCTCAATCTCAGCGTGCCTCAAATACATTTTTTTGGGGTAGTCAAAAAATGGCACTTGACACGTGTCTGGCACAGTTTTTGGGCCACGATCCTTCAGCCAGACATTCGATTTTGTATTCAGCCATTACAAAAGAAGTGTTGCACAAATTTTCAGGGTACCTCAAATACCTTCCCTAAAATGTTTAACAGCTCTTGGACTATGAGGAGTTAGTAGGGGGTGCTTACTTTTTTTTTCCATGACTGTACATTAGGGAAGTTAGTGCTTATTTATTTATTTATGTTAGTGAGCAACAAATGTTGCAGATTTTTTTTTTCAAACTAATTTTTAAAAGATTTTATTATTTAGGTAAGCTGGAGAGGTGGGTCCAAAAGCAGAAGTGGAATCTTCGGAGCTCAGGGGATTATTTTATATGATTTATTATTATTGTTAATAAAGAATTTTAAATAGGGATGGTGAAAGATTATTTTATATAAAATTAAAGAATGTTTAATTTTTTTGCACTAGGAATGAGAAAAGGAAGAAGCAGAAATTTGTAGTTTTGGATTTAATATAAATGTATGTAATTACTTTTACAAGTGAGCGATGATTGTTATATATATATATATATAAAGGTTTAAAGAGTAATATTTCTTGCTATTTTTCTTAACAAAGTAAATTTTTTATATAGTAAAATGTAACATAGCTTTTCATATCTCTGAAACAAACCAACAGAAATACCCTCTAAACATGCATGTTGTACATTACTTCCATATCTTACCAAAGCGTTCCTATAAAAATCTCATTGCACGGTGCTCTTTAAAATTGAAGCATGGTCATCCTTTTTTTGCGGGGAGGGAGAGGGGAGAGATTGAAAGTGAATGGAAATTCTTACTATGAATTCTTTGTATTGGTCTTTAATTTTTTTGTGTGTGTTTATTGTTTTATTTATTTTTTTTAATAACCTAAAAAAAGTAATGATATCAATACAAAAACCCTTAACGGGTTAAAAGTTTGTGACGCAGCACTTTATCTTATGCTCTAAGAATTTTAAATATGGAACTTAAAAATAATGATATCAAATTTTGAGTGACGCTATGCTATTAATTATAATCTCTCTATATATTATTTATTTCATCTTTTTATTTTTTCATAATCGCATGTGCAAAAATTATGTTCAATTAAAAAAAAAACGTATAAAAGTTTATTCATTGATGCTTTAACATTTACACCTCTCATAAATTCCAAGTATGAGTTTTAAAAGATATGATATCAAAATTTTAGTGACGCTTTGATGTGGCTTTAAACGATTTGTTTTAAAATTAAATTTAAATTATTTTTGTTTTGGCTAAGATATATTCACACATCTAAATAATAGTTTTAATTTTCCAATATACTTTAAATATGTCACTTTCACTGAATTTATATGATGCATTTAAATGTATTTATTTGAATAAATTGATTTATCCTTTGTCCAATGCTATTAAAATTTTAAAATAAGATTTACGTAAATAATTTTTTTGCGTCATTGTATCCAAACTAAGTGAAATGTATTCAAATGGATACTATGAGGCAAAAAAATTATTTACGTAAATCTTATTTTAAATTTTTAATAGCATTGGACAAAGGATAAATCAATTTATTCAAATAAATGCATTTAAATGCATCATATAAATTCAGTGAAAGTGACATATTTAAAGTATATTGGAAAATTAAAACTATTATTTAGATGTGTGAATATATCTTAGCCAAAACAAAAATAATTTAAATTTAATTTTAAAACAAATCGTTTAAAGCCACATCAAAGCGTCACTAAAATTTTGATATCATATCTTTTAAAACTCATACTTGGAATTTATGAGAGGTGTAAATGTTAAAGCATCAATGAATAAACTTTTATACGTTTTTTTTTTAATTGAACATAATTTTTGCACATGCGATTATGAAAAAATAAAAAGATGAAATAAATAATATATAGAGAGATTATAATTAATAGCATAGCGTCACTCAAAATTTGATATCATTATTTTTAAGTTCCATATTTAAAATTCTTAGAGCATAAGATAAAGTGCTGCGTCACAAACTTTTAACCCGTTAAGGGTTTTTGTATTGATATATATATTATATATATATATATATATATATATATATATATATATATATATATTTAAAGGAACATCTTCCGTTTCTTGATATTCTTAACGAGTTTGCCATTGACACTTCAAAAGGAATACCAAATTGAAAAGCTGCTCACTCAATTTTGGTTCCTGTCTGTTTTTGCGCTCTGTAAACGAACTTTCGGATCCACCACGGAATGTGTATCCTTGCCATCCACTTTTTAATTCGCGAATATTTATCTCGGTTGATTAAAAAAAAAAAAAAAAAATCTGAACCTCAGTTGATTTTAGATAATATGTGATGAAGCAGTGTTTAACGTATCATTTTGGAAATATTTTAATAACCTATCATTACTTAGCGAAAAAATGAGAGAGATCTCTTTTATAAAGAATGCTTGCATCTATTCTGACTAAGAACTAAACCTGCTGCTCACCTAGACCTATATAACGTTTTTGATAAATTGATAAAATCATTCAAAATATTTTATTTACTACATTTTATTTGTATGGTATCACTTAAACGATCAAGACTTACCTGTGGTATAAATAATAATATCATAGTTATTCTAATGACAACAGAAAATAAATAGTGGAAATAAGAATGTCCTGTCCAATAACACTTGCTTAGTTCAGTTTTTTATTCATTGTTACAGTTATGTTACTTTTAACACTATTATAATTTAAATCACATATCATGAACGCAAATCTTTTTTTTTTTTTTTTCAATTCTTCCAACTGTTTCTGCATCTATTTTTTCAAAAATCATAAAAAAAGACCTCTTATTCTAAGGAATATGTACAAAAACTGCCTTCAATTTTTCTTATAAATTTTATTCTAGTTTAGTCATTAATATAAGAGAAAATTGTAACAGACTGGTAGTTTTCATTCACTATATGATATAATATTCAGAAGATTAGGATGCAGGGAATTTATCAAAATCCTTACTATTCTCGGCTTTCTTATAGAAAATTATACCTTCTTTTTAAAGTTATACTTTTCAAAATTTTCTCATTTGTTGATGTGTTCCTCAACTTTTTCCTCACAAAAGCTTTGCATGTAACTTACATGGTTGAAAAAATAAAAGATTAAAAGGTATGTAGAAAATGAGAAACGTGGATTTTTCAAGTGTTTAGCATGATGTGCAAACGAAGACGGAACATGGTGGCAAAAGAATGAAGATTTTTAAAAAATGTCGAAAATAAAATGTGAAAACATTTTTTTCTGAAATTTAGAATAATAATGTGTTTAAAATAAACGAACCTTTTAAATCCATTGATTTTTTTCTGTATTACTAAACGCTGATTAATAGTGTAGAGTTATTTTTAAAAAATCTCACAGATATATTCACCGATAATTAAATAAAACGACTGGAAAAGCAGCCGTTTTTGACGCAATCATTCAAAGAACAAAGTTGCCGTAATGCATTCCTTTCATGGACGTAAAGGCAAAGGCGTTTAAGTCAGAGAAGTATATGTCTATAAAACCATATACTTTAGTTACTCCTGAAGTAGTTACTTAGATTATTTTATGTTATACCAACAACAATATCATCTACAAGACATTCATCTTCGGCTATTGTAGTTGTTAAAAAACGGTAAATCTCCACATGTCTGAAGACATAAGTTAGAAATTACCGTATAATTCGCGAATGACTGTACAGGGTTTCAATAGGAACTACAAGATTGTTTTTAAATTCCGTATAAAATACTATTACAGATATAATAGTTCCAAAAGTTTCATAGATACCAGAAGATATTCTGATAAAAACACTTGCTGTGTAACATATTATTATAGAACTTAAAAATGTTTGTCACAAAGGTTCCATTTAAGCTATAAAATGTCTTGTTCAATACACTTCTCGAAGAAATTGCCATTATAGAAAGCAAAGATGGCTGTACCAAACTTTCCATATGAATAACAAAATGTTTTTTCAGACCACTCTTCGTACAACAAATTATTATAGATTTAAATAATGGCTCTCTCAGAAGCTCCATAAAATCAGCAAGATGTTTTGTTTAAAACATTATTTGTATATCTCACAATAATAGCTAAATTCAGGATCAAAATATTTTTTTGTGACTAGTTTCTTATATTAATTTGTGTCCTATTACCTTGTGGCACAGCCTTATTGATTTGTTTTAATAATAAGTTGTGTAATTTTGATCATTGCTTATTTCCATGCACCATTATAGAATACATCAATATGAAGTAAGTATGTACGTCAAGTAATAACAGACACAGAACGAGCAAAAAACCTCTAAACAATTGTTAAATTTGCAGACACGATCTGTAAAAGTATAATATAATAATTTGAAAAGTTTGTTCCTCTGTAATAGCATCGAGGTGCGTTTAATATATGAAGAACTTGGTAGGTGATTTGACCTACAATCTCACATCCCTCACGATATGAAGAGATCAAAACTTTTCAGGAAACAAAATTAACTGTTTGGCACTTTTGTTACAGATGTAAGCTGATCAAAATTACTTTTTTTATGAACTTATTGTTGTTAGAAAATATGTAAATCTTAAAATAAATGTATAATAAGTAAGTATTAATGAATAAGAAGGGAAAAAAATCGTTATAAATTCTTTATCTTACACTCAGATGATTTTGAACACAATTTATGCTGTCAGTTCGCTCCACTTATGTGATGGACATAAATTTAATAAATTATTCAACTACAGCTTATATTCGCTCAGATTAAAAGCATGTAGTAGAACGCACATTGCAGTTTTAAATTTCAGAGATGCAATATCGCAAATATTAATCTGATAAAGATCGAATTCACGAGTGACATATTATCTGATTAAAATATCAGCTTTCAGTACCGAAGAGTAAAATATATGGTCTGTCACTAGATGGAAACATTTATTTATGTCATGTTCTTTAGGGATGATTACCCTCTAGATTATCTAGATGGATAGTCGAAAGACGAATTTATCAGATATTCCCATATTTTAATATTAAATCTATAGATGCATTAGGATTTATATGTATATGCAGTTTACGATATCTATAAAATCCATAATAAATGCATTTAACATGCGTATTATGGATGTTTCATTTATGAATATTAATTATTATTCAATGTTCTAAATCGTTCTAAAAATTTATTTAAAAAATTATATATCACCACAATTCTGCAAATACTACAGAGTTCCAACTATATGATACTGAATTAAGATTATGCCGTATGATAGATATGATCAGATAAATAGCAGGACGTATGGAAAACAATAGAGACGTTATAAAATGCTGTTTTTTTACGTAATGCCATTTATTTGACAATATTAATTATGAGTCATAATCTCCAAATGGTATCGTATGATATGGATTTTGTTGTGTTTCATTTGTAAAGACAAAAAAAAAATCCTGAAAACGCAAATATATACTTGCAGATAGTTTAAATATAATATTTGTATTGGTTCAAGTGAGGTTGAAATATAAGGATTTTTAATACGTAACATTCTTGTTTATGAAACACTGTTTGAAATACGAAAAACAAAAGCGTTATAAAAAATGCAGAAGCATTTACGTACTAAGGTATAAGTGTTTATTCAGTTTTTCTTTTTCTCTTTCTTTTTTTACTCGGCGAAAATCTGATTGAAATTATAAAGTACTAGAGTATGCAAGACATATTTTAATTTTTGAAAGCAACCATTTGTACATTGGGTTTTTCTGTATAATTTTTATGCATTATCGGAACAATGAACTTTTACAATGAGATAAGATGTTCCTCTTATCTTTTACATACGTTCTATTTTTGTCTTACATTTTCATTATGAAACTCTACATTTTAACATTTGGGATTTCTATTCACTTTCTTAATAGTGACTTCGTTTTGACTACATTTCTACTCATTATTACAAGATACCCCTTTCAGGCAGATATATTACACACCAATTTATTCAGCTTGTGTTGAATTTATTCAGCATGTGTCACGCTGAACTTTAGATGTGATAAAGCTGTAGAATGTTACTCCCCTACTCCGAAACGTTCTGCTTGCTATATTTGACGTACGATCCTACGTAAATTCTGAAACCTATCGATTTCTGATATTCTGCACATCTAATTGATATACAACATTTATGACAATGATGTTTAAATAACTAAAATAATATATAAATAGGGTAGCTGGAACGTTCTGCTTGCTAAATTTCCTCTTCGATTCCACATAAATTCTAAAATGTATCGATTAATAGCATTTTTGCATCTTTCATTGGTAGCAAATTTGCGAAAATAATGTTGAAATAACGAAAATAAAATACAGGGTGTAATATGTTATATATCGCCGATTTTTCAACCATTGGTCATAGACATATAGTTCATGTAAAGGTGTTTTGTTCGCCTTATAATGGTGGTTTCGGGTTCGGTGATGGAATGAAAAACTCCACTAATAAGCACAGGAACAGTCGTTTTTATTTAGATCGAAGTAGCAGCACTATCATAAAGGAGGATACATTTGTATACAGCTGTAGATGTAATCCATGGAGAAGTGTTCCATAACGTTGAAAAATACAAGCGTCCCTTTATGGAGACCTTACAAGAAGCGAGAGAAAATGCGAAGTGATAACTTTTGCTCACTGATTCACATATCTTGGCGTAGCACATTATCGCCAATTTACAAAGGTTTTTAGCGACCGAATGAAGACAAACAAAGCATTGGCGGGAGGTTTAGTGGAATATAATATGGCATCCCTTCTAGCCATAATTCACCGGGATGTAAAATAATCCTTTTTTATTCCATGGGATCGGCGACTTAAAATCTTGATTTTGTTTATATTAACATTAATGATATAGCTCAAATATAATTGTGCAATATAACTGACGTATGGGAATATGTAGAGAAAGGGCATATGTGCTAACGTACATTAAATACATTTGAGACCGCATTCACATAAAATAATTTTATTTTTTTTTTATCTCTTTTGAACTGTCAAAATTTAGCAGCAATTAAGAATGACTTATTTACAACGCAGATAAAATACGATGAAAAGAAATTGTAACGTAATGAATAGACACTGCACTTAGATTTTTTTGTGTATCTACTTGATTACTTTTAGACAAAGACCGTTAAAGGACAGGAATTAATTCTGTGGGAATGGAGTTTTGATAACTGGAAATTGAAGTCATAAAGCTATGTATATGAACGTATTGAAGTAAGTTCATTACGAAAAGGAGAAAAAAAAACATGTAGATAGAAATAAGTATTGTTTTAAGAAATGAATTAATTTAATGATTTCACATGCATAAAAAAGGAGGGGGGGGGGTGGAGGAAGAGCAATTTATTAAAAGGAATGAGTTATGTTCAAGTAGATTTTGAGTAAAGGAGGGTTGAAAACTGATATCTGCAGAGAAAGCTACCACAGTTCCAATTACGAAGACGTTTCAAAGGAAGTAAATATTCATGTTGCGACGTTGCTTAAAGTAAAAAAAAAAAAATCCATTTTATAATAATTACGAAATCTAACCTTCACCTTGATACAAGGATTAGGAGCATTTTTTGTTTTTTCTTTATCTTAAAAAATGGCTGAGATATAGCAGTTTGAATTCCTAATGTGGGTGACATTTTGAAAAATCTTATTTTTTTTTACTGCGACAGTACTTGTATATATCAACGGATTTTGATGGGAGATAGCATGTGCACAGGAATTACTAAGGTCTCGACCGATATATCGTCGAATTTGGCGACCAAATATAAATCTCTTTAAATAAAACTAGTTTGGATAATGCTGACTAATTTCCCGTAATTCTCATTTTATATTCATTATTGTCAAAAATTAGTATTGAATCGTCCATAATCGGTTTCCACTAATTTGAGCTTCGTGTGTTTGAATAATATAAGCTGGCTTTTAAAAACAAGTAATATGAAAGCTACCACTTCCTCCCGGCACTGGCCGGAAGGACTTTAAAAAAGTTATTCCATTGCTTTATAATGTGTTTTTTAAATCTATTCCATTGCGTTATAATATGTTTTAAAGCTTTTCTGTTGCTACGAACAATGTGTATCAGTCATCTGACACTTCTGTTCTTCAAATGCAAATTTCTCCCACAATTCTTCTTTCCGTTGAAAATTATTTTGCTTTGATGCAATACATGAAGTTACGAAAAAATGCTTATACGAAAAATCCAAGAAATAAATTTCTGATACAATTAAATCGGACCTTTGGGCGCCCACAATAATGTCTCATTTAAAGACATTCAAATATATTTTCCCCCATGAATTGGCAAAATGCAAATATCCCTGTATTTCTAAACAGACGAAATGTTTTGTTAAAAATGTGCACATTCTGAACGGACATGAAATTTCAGAAACGATTGTTTACAACATATTGACTCCTCAGTGTATAATAATAGAGGTAAGAATCTACAGTTGAATATTTAAGTGAACCTTGAGACAAGTAAAGTTATAACTTTACCACTTATAAGTGGTAAGACATGCTGAGTGTGTAAGTGAGTGAGTAAGTGATACTGAAAAATATGCCACTAGAAAATTAAACATATCAGACCAAAAGCAGATTATGAATTCTTTGAAATACAATAGTTATATAATTCCATATAATTTGTATATATACCATCACTTAATTTTATACACTTATAGAAGGCCTATAATTGGATTTTTGTACAGATAAATGTCAGCGTGTATCTGACGTTAATAAGCGACGTAAAAAAAGTTTAATCATGCTAAGATCTAATAGTATCTAACTTACAACATTTTTGATCAATTCCATAAAACAAGAAATAGTTAAATTATTACATTTAAAGAAAAAATATAATTACAGAAATAATTTATCTATTTTATTTACAAACTTGATAAAGGATTCCCCAAAATTCTCAGTACGAAAAGGCTTTTAAATAAAACTTTTATATCACAACTTTGATATATTTTTGACATTTATGACAGTTCTTAAACACACAGATATATATAGCTATATGTAAGAAATGTCATAAATGTATTACTTAGGTTATATTCACATTAAATTTATAGGCAATGCCGTATATTGAAATGATATCGATATCATAATCTATTTTTTAGATATGTGTTATAGAAATAGATTACACTTTTATGTTTTCAGTTTGATTCAAGGAAATAAATACAGAGCTTAGATTTCTTCGACTTACTTTCATTTTCAAGGAAATCTTTTTATAGCTATAAATATGTGGACATAGAAGGGTAACACAAAATCGCATTTTATTTTCAGAGTGATATATTTGTTAAAATGATATGACCTGATTTACAAAAGGAAAAATATGAGACATTTCTATAGAAACTTGATGTCGCATTCAACATAAACTTCAGAAAAGTCATAAGAAATATTTTTTGTCATTTTCTCTAGAAAATTGTCATGGAAGTTACAAATCCCTTTTCATACAAAAGATGCAAAAGTTTTTGTGATATAAAAAAATAAACATGAAAAGATTTCACTAAATATGAGTTCCAAAGAATTCCTACTATAAAAGTATTTTTCTAAAAAAAAACTTTAATTTTTCTGTATTAAACTTAACATTTCTTTTTTCAAACTGATCAAAACCACCATAATACATTCGTTAAATTCAGTGTAATACGAACTTTAATTGAAATTAGATAATTATAGTACAAGCTCAGCAAACTTCCAAAAGATCATGAAATTCAATGTTTACGTTAGATAAGAATTATTAAACATACAATCGCTTTAAAGGGTAGAAAAGGATGTATGTCTGATTTCAAAGACATTTTTAATCTTTATACAAAATAGCTATTATTGAAATGTTTTTAATTCTTTAAAATGCCTAAAAAAAATAAGGGACGTGACAAAAATAATGTTTTAAAAAGTTGAATAATGATATGTTTAAATCAGTTTTACCCGATATTTTTGCACTGTAAAAATATACGTGAATATACAAAAATGTTTCCGTAAAATTTTACGGAATAGTTTCATTTTTCTAAGAAAACAGCACAATTATCGTGATTGACGTTATGGGATTATAAACCCATATAAATCGAGTAGGTTTTCCATACATTTTAAGGAATATTTCTATATAAATTCCGTAAATGATGTTCAGAAGTAATTGCTATGTTTGGAAAGCGAAGTAATTAATTGTTGTATGTATTAGTCTTATAGTGATATTATTTTCAACGGAACCTCAATATTGTCTAAATGTAGTTTTATATTAAAAATAGAGCCAATGATTTCCCTATGTCTAAATACGGATCATTTAGCATGGATTTTCAAGTAAAACCAATAAAAATTATGGTGTCATCTATGTATATTTAAACAACTCGCGTATTTTTCTTCCTTTCTTTTTTTTTTAGTAAAAAGCTTTTAAACATTTTTTTAAGTGTTACGACATTTAAAAAAATTAAAATCTTAATTCTTTTTAAGTTTGAGACAGTTGTAAAGGAAGTGTTACAGTTACTTTTTCACTATGATTTTAATATAATGTTTGATTTTTTTATAGCAAGCTACTATTATTTTTTTAAATCCCTGTAGAATGTTTCAAAAGGGAGAAATATATTTATTTTTAATAGTTTTAATATATTCATATTAACATATTCGCACGTAAAATTTAAAACATATATGAAATATAATAATAAAACTATTATAAAATTAATGTTTATATAAGTTACAATAAGCAATAAACTAAATTTATTAAAAGAAATTTAGTATTAAATATATACTAAATTTATTAAATCAAATTTAGTACTAAATATATCAAATATATACTTGGTTAAGTAAAATAATGCTATAAAGTGATAAAACATCATTTATTAAGATTGACCATCGTTTCGTCGCACCAATGGTGACATTTTCAAAATCATACACGATAGAAAATATTTTCACATAATTTAAAAATAATAAACATAGTAAATAAAGCCATTCTATTCATAGAGCTTTCACAGTTTGTACTCCGGAACAGTTGGATAATGAAATAAATAAAATATATGACATTGCAAGAAACAATGCATACAAAGAAAGCACCATAGAAAAATTAATTAAGAGCTTGAAGAATAAAAAGAAAAGAAATTTCAATCCACAAAATTCCATGTTATCCACATTACAATGTTTTCCTGGTTTCTTCGAACGTTTGAAACATAAATTCAATAAATTCAATATCACCCTAGTCGCAAAACCTTCTATGAAATTAAAAAATATAATGTGCAAGAAAATAGATCCAATAGAGCCAAACCAGTTATCAGGAGTATACGAAATACCTTTCACCAAAGAAGATGGAAGAAAGCAGTTTTATATAGGTATGACAAGTAGAAAACTTAAAACCAGAATCAAAGAACATATAGCAGACATCAAATACAACAGAAGAACCACAGCTTTGGCCAGATTATGCAACGAAGAACCGTTACGGATCGATTTTAAAAATAGCAAGTTAATTTACACATCAAGATTTTATTTACCATCCATAATCCGAGAATCAATAGAGATATTTTTACGCAACAAGAATATTTGCAATGATTCAGTGTCCCTAGATTTACCTAAAATTTGGAGAGAGATGCTATATAATTTTAGTACCAATAGTAAAAATTAATCCACGCTCGCAAATAGCCAAGATAATTTTATATTTTGTTTTATGTTTTGCAATATTTTTCATTATGCATGTTGTCTCGTGACATTATTTACCATGTTATTGTTTTGTTAAATTATATGAAAACTAATCCACGTTGACAAATAACTAATTTAATTTTAATTTATTTTATGTTTGCAATATTTCATTATGCATCATGTTTCGTGACATTATTTACTATGTTTATTATTTTTAAATTATGTGAAAATATTTTCTATCGTGTATGATTTTGAAAATGTCGCCGTTGGTGCGACGAAACGATCGTCAATCTTAATAAATGATATTTTATCACTTTATAGCATTATTTTACTTAATCTGTTTATAAGTGATCATTATACATGTTTTTATATACTTGGTACTAAAATACCATATATTAATTTTCTTTATTTGAACTTACAGATCATCACGCAAATAATTTTTAAAAGTACATGTTTGAAAGAAATATATTGGTATTGTTGCAAAAATAAATGAATATATAAATAAAAATATTACACTATATATTTTTTAATCTTGCAAAAAGAAGCAATCATTACTTATAATACATTCTTTCGTGCATGTAATATTTTAAAGACTCAAATTTTTCTATTATAAAGCATGAAAATTAACAATCTAAATATTCAAAATTATGGAACATTCAGAATTGAAGAGCTAAGTGGAAGAACATGTTATGTAACATAAATTACATTTGACGAAATTTTATGTGAAAGTTTTTGTTGTCAATTTTAATGATCTATTTCCTGTTTGATACCATGTGTTTAAAATATTAACAGGTGTGGTACTGAACTCTATCAAAAAAAAAAAAAAAAAAAAAAAAAAAACCTTATTCATATTTAATTTTTAAATATTAAAAAATATTAACATTATTGACATTATTAAATAATAAAATATTAAATATTAATGAATAATGCCTTAAATCTTCAAGGCTAAATAGAATTTTCGTATATTAGCTTTACCATGTGATAGAATACCTGATAACGCCTTCGTACAAAAGATAAAATATTTTTTAAGAAAATATAGCATAACATGCACTTCCACTCAACTTATCAATTGTATACTCAATTGAAAAATATTATCTGTACGAAAATATATTCCTTGTTCAACATCTTACCTTTAATTCATAAAAAGCAACTGAAATTAGTAACGATATTTGAAAATGTAACACGTGTACACGCGAGAAAATGGTTAAGAGCACTAAGCTGAAAGAGGACAGTTCCCGAGTTCAAACTTCACCGGAGGTAAGTGTTGTTTCATTGCTGTTATTCGAATTAAGTAGCGATATTCTGACATTGATAAACGTGTCCGTAAAAATTGAAATTCATGAAGATGTAACTTTCTACGTTTTTTTTTTTTTTTTTCTTTTACGCAAAAATTTTTAAATACGAATATATATATATATATATAATATTTTTTTTTTCTTTTTGTGAAAAAGTGGAATATTTTCTGGAATTTACCGAACAAATTGTCCGTTAAAATACGGAAATAGTACTGGCGTCTCGATTGCCAGTACAATTTCCGTTTTTCAACGTATTTTTACAGTGTCGTCATTTATTTTTATTATATTCTTTTTTTTTTTAGTTTTGATATGAAAATAGAAAATAACACAGTACGTCCATTATTAGACGACCCTTTTTTAAAGTTGCTACAAATAAAACTATTGATGAGAATGTTCTGAAATTTTGTTAAAGACATGATAAATGTTTCGTAATTTGTTTGAGCGAAAAAAAAAAAAAAGTTCAAAATTTCCTCACCAGAAGACTTTTTTACCACATTACACATTGACCATACATTTAAGATAGTTTACAAGATTTATTACAACCAAACATGTTCCACACGACTCTCATAATTTCAGGTAGCACCTGGATTTGTAAAATAACATGTTCCACAGTTGACTGCAGCGTATTCTGGGAAGTGCTAAGAACTTGTCATGAAATCATGTCTTTAATATCAAATAAAGTTATTAAAAAAATTCTAAGCTATCGTAAATGTGCGCTAAATGTGTAATTAATTAAAAAACTCCCATTTGTGGCAAAATTTTGAACTTTTACTTTTTTTTTTTTTTTGGCTTAAACAAATTCTATTCGATTTATTTATTATGTCTTTATAAAATTTCCAAACTTTATAAACAGTACTTTCGTCTCTAGACAACATTAAAGTAGTGTCTTTTAATTATGGGCAACCTGTATACTTCTGTTAAAATAATAATAATAATAATATTTTTATGTTTAGGTTCATTCACTGTACTTCTTTAAAGTAGAAATTTTTTAGTCGAAGAATTTTCGTGCAGACATATATCAAGTTTGTCAGATGGATAAACTATTATCTTCCTCTTGTTTCTCTTCGGACTGTACAAAGACTTAAATTTAAACACTTACACAGTAAAAAAGTACGAGCTTTAATCTAAGAAAATAAACTATAACCACGTACCTCAATTAGAATCTTTCAGCTGTCAAACTAAATTTATACATTCACAAGTAAAATTATAATGTTAATTAATTAAAATTTATGTTAATGCTGTTAATTTGTCATTTTATTTCTTTAAATGCATGTTTTTAGGTTTCCGTGCTTAAAAAGTAAAAACGGAACCATTATAAGGTCACTCCTGTGTCTGTCTGTAACATACATTTTACTCGAAAACTATGAAACGTGGAAAGTTCAAATTGCGTAAAGTAATAAAGTCTATTGACCCACATATTTACAGATTATTAAACATTCACAAATATATTTAGAAATAGTGGGGGTAATATAGTGGGAGTTCTATAGTGCCTAATATAGTGGGGGTATTATAGTGGAATTAATAAAAGCGTAAATAAAAGCGTAAAAAATAGCAACGTTAAAAGCACCAAAATTTTAAATTCTAAGCAATTAAGTTCCTTGAATTAAGTTCCTTGAAAAATAAGAATATTTTCTTTGTATATCGCATGAAAGCTTTCGTAACAGGGATGACAGGGATGACAGGAATGACCGCCCCGGGAACCCAGCTTTCGCTTTAGAGTATAAGTGCAATCCCGGGGGGAGACTCAAATCCACTGCAAATGGTAAGATACATTAACAATGACAATATTTTTAAAACAGTTAATAACATATAGAAAAATCAGTTTGCTGTTTTTGACTCTGAAACTCACAAGAAGTGTCATCAGTACATACATTGACAGCAATTGCACTATGTTGCATACATGCATAAACAATTACAAGACATGTTTTTTTAATTTAGAGCTGAAAAACTTTAAGTGAAATGCATTTGCCGATACATATAATGAAAATACTAAATAAACAAAAAAAAAGGGAAATAAGACAAACATTTACATTATGTACAAAACAGGGACTCCTGTCTGAAATGGGAGCTAAAAACAATGAGTTTGCTCAGCTACCTCAGAAAGGGAGGGGATTGTTAAATATAAATTCGTTGTCTTCTAAAAATTTCATACAATCCGCTATACGTTGCAGGAGAACTGGACAGTCGAGCAGGTAAGCTAGCCAGTCAGGCAGTGTCATCTGTTGTGGCTTTTTTACGTGATAGTGGGACGTTAATGTGCAATGTAAATCATAGAGTAATGATGTTGATAAGGATCCACAAATGCAAAGAGGTGAGTCTCGTTTATTTATGGTATATAAGTGTTGTTGGAAGGGTCCATGATTTGTGAGAAATAGATACAGGTATCTGTTACTTATGAAAATGTTTTGTGAGTCCTTAGGTATGAAGTCACGCGTGTATTGACCCACCTGCAGTGTAGACCAACGTTGTTGCCATCGTTGTAGCATTTGTTTTTTGAGTTCTAATTTCAATGTTGATTGTGGGAATGGAAGAAATGTTAGTGGTAAAGTTAAATCATCGACTGCCGACCTCGCCAGCTGATCGGACAGTTTGTTGCCCGTTATTCCAGAATGTCCTTTAACCCAATTAAAGAAGAACGATTTTTCTGAGGACTGAAGGAGTAAGGTTATGTCTAGAACTAAGTGATTATTGTTATCAAATTTTGAAAGGGCCATTAGACCTGATAAACTGTCTGATGAAATTAAGTATTGGGAGTCAGAGTCCTCTTCTGCCCAACGAATCGCCCCCTTCATAGCAAAGAGCTCCGCCTGGAAGACAGAGTTCCCCGGATCAAGCCTTGCGCGCCAGGAAAAAAAGTGTGAGCTTTGCCTATAAACACAAAAAGCTGCCGCAGTTCCTACTTCTGTTTTAGACCCGTCTGTAAAGATGTGTGTTGATCCGTTAAAGTCTTTTGTTGCACAAATACTAATACCGTTTGAAAGTGAAGAGATCTGATACTTTGAACATTTTGTTGAATACATTGGGGCAAAATAAGAAATATTAGAAGCACCCAGGCGAGTGATCCGAGCGAATTCAGCCTCCGCTTCTAATTGTATGTCCAATGGAGGGAGACCCGTGAGCGCCTAAAGTGCTGCGGTTGAAGTGTTCCTATAGGCTCTGGAGATCAGGAGAAGTGCCCTTCTCTGAGCCGCTAGAATATGGCGAACTCCATGCGACTTCCGTATTCGCGGAAGCCAGACTGCACAAGCTTACGCCAGTTGCCGCTGTAGGATGGATGAGTACCAGACTTTAAAGAAGTATGATGGAAGACGACCTGATACTGAGGAGAATTTGTATAAATTTTGCGTGATTTTTATTATTTCTTGACGTTTTGATGCCAGGTGGGGTAAGAATGAGAGGTGTTGATCAATTTTGATTCCAAGATAATTAATTGTTTTTTCTGACTTTATATTTTTACCATGTAGTTTAAAAAGTGGGCCCCGTTGGAGAATTTTCGGTTTACCAAACGTTATAGAGCGCGACTTCTCGAAAGAAATTGTTATTTTGTGAATTTTCGCCCAGTTTTGAATAAAGTCTAGTACTCTGTTCCCTCGTTGTTCAAGTAACGCTCTTGTTGGGCCCCAAACTATAAGTAAAACATCATCCGCATATGCGACTATCGCACAGAACTCAAACAGGAAGGTCCGCAGCAGAGTCTCGAGGAGAGCCAACCATAAAAATGGCCGCAGACAGGAGCGCTGAGGACAACCCCTTGAGAAAAAATACAAAAGATCTTGCAGCTGTCAGTCCACCAGAGCTCGCCTGCCCGACAGGAAGGAGGCAATTACATTAATTAGCTGAGGTGATAAGTTTAAATGGTGTAGTGCCTGTAGTGCTAGGTCCCATGGGAGATTATCAAAAGCCCCCATAAAATCTAGCGAAATAAAAGATGTATAATTTTTATTAGATTTGTTAATATCTATGTAAGGTAATGCCTGTTCTAGTGCTGTTTCGGTCGATTTTAATTGCGTAAAACCGTGTTGTAGGCCTGTTAATGCGTTACTTTGAGTTAGTGAATGATTAATTCGTCTTAAGAACACTTTTTCATAGATTTTGCCAAATATCGGTAGTAGCGTTATTGGTCTATAAGAGGTGTGTTCATTTGCTGGTCTACCTTCCTTCCTAAAGTAGACGAGCTCGCCCACCTTCCAGGCCTCCGGGAAATAGTTTAAACGAAGTGCACTCTTATACATGTCTAGAAGAGTTAAGGGGATTTTAGAAAAGAGAGATCTAATCATCCGATGGTCTATTCCGTCGGGACCTGGAGCTTTGTTTTGGTTAAAGCTATAGATTGCATTTCACAGGTCTTTTATTGTAAAGTTAGGTTGGTCTGCGTGAGTTTGTTGTAAGGTTGCTATATTTGGCTGAGTTGGTGATACCGGTGATGCACCAAATATTTTTTCTGTCAGTGTAAACAAAGAAGAGGACCTGGAAGCTGGGAATGACGAGTCCGGCAGATAGCTAATCTGACAGTCCTGAAAGTCCTGAAAAGCCAGTTTTTTAGATTTGCAAAATGTGTCAGTTAGTTTCTTTCAAAAATTTACCCAGCCGTCTTTCTTTATTCTTTGAATCAATTTCTGATATTTGGCACGCTCTCTTTTGTAAATTTGATATTCTACCGAGTCTAAGTTCGTCTTCTTAGCTCTTGTATAAAGTGCTTTTACTTTATTTCTTTGAGAACGAAGGTCCGTTGACCACCAGGAGAACTTGACCTGTCTGAATGGAGGTTTTAGTTTAAAGGATGCTTTTGCGCTATTTTGAATAATATTTTGAAAAGATTTGTAGGTCAGGTCAAAGGCCTGACGTGAGCCTACTGAAGAAAAAATTACGGAATTTAAGTAGCATAAGTTTTCAACCATGCCTATGAATTTGTTGAATGGGAAATTTTTTGTTCTGAAGCGACGTTTCGGAAGGATCGGGATTGGAAGCAAAAGATCTGTTACGATTGGCCGATGGTCACCGAAAAGCTCAGGGAAGACATCCCATCCTCGAAAGTAGCTGAATAGTGGTTGTGTACAAATTGAGAGGTCAGGACGCCCTTCCCTTTTGCCGGACTCATAGGTTGGTGTACAGGATGGTGAGTTTAAGACAATCAAGTTATTTGCTAATAAAGAATCTACGAGTAGCCGTCCTCTGTCATCGTCACGAGTATAGCCCCAGAGCTGGTCGTGTGTATTGAAGTCACCCAGGACTAGCTGGTACTCACTCTGGCGTGCGGAGCGCAGCCAGTCTTGTACGTCCACCTCAAAATCTGAACGTGGAGGGCTGTACAGGCTGCCTATGCTCAGAATAAAATTTTCTAGTTCTAGGTTTACAAACATGGAATGATCGTTTTTTGCCGAGATACAGTGCTTTAAATTTTGATCCAAAATTATTATGTGGCTATTGTTGGAGCTAGAGCTGTAACAGGGAACATCAACTGGGAGAGAAGATGGGCGTTTGTTAAAGAGATAGGCATCCTGGACGCAAGCCAGTGAGATTTTTTTGTGAATTATGAAACGGATAAATGCTGCCGTGTTGGACTTACTGTTCTGTAGGTTACATTGTATTGCACGGAATTTTATGCAATCTTAGTGTCCTTTGTGCTACTGCTTCTCGTTGTTGTTTGATATATGTCGGACAGCGTCCATTGAAACATGTGTGATTTGTTGGAATGTCCTTTCCTGGAGCTTCTCTACATCTGTTTTCCTGTATGCAGTTGATACACTTTGGTTCCTTCGCCGTACATTCGTTTACATGGTGTTTCTCTGAGCAATAAGCACAGGTTAGCTCATTTGTACAGTCTCTTGATACGTAGCCTAGTCTTTGACAGTTGAAGCTACGTGGTATTAGAATATATGGCTTTACTGTACATCTGTTAAAACCAAAGCACGGTTTCAGCGATTGCAGTTGCAATGCGCCCCTTTCATGCATTTGGAGAACTAGATGTGAAGTTGCTTCTCCCCTTCTTCCTTTCATCACTTTCAGCAGCTTGAAGGAGACATTATCCTTTCGTAGACATTTATTAAGAGCAGGGATTATGATGTTTTCTTCATAGTTTTGAATTGCTTCATCATTTTCTTTTTGTTTGTCTCGGTTTTCTGATTTATTGTCTATTTTCAACTTCATCGGGGCTTCTGGCGCTCCAAATACTATCACCCGTAGCATCTTCGGTGGTTTCTCTGTTATGTTTATCATGCGATTGAGTTTTTCACTGGTTTGGAGGCTGGTTCTTATCTGTGCAAGTTCTTCATCATTGTTACAGGTTATTAGGAATTTCCCAGATCTTGTAGGGATACAGTTTGAGGTCTGTAGTTTTCTTTGATCCACTTCAGTATTTAAGACATTCCTTAACTCCTGGACTTGAATTCCATCTGTTTTCGGGCTCAGTATTAGGGTTGGCTTTTCCATTGGCAGAGGTGGGAATTGTGCCATTTGTGCGTAACTAAACATCTGTTCGCGTTCCTTGTCAATTCTTCTCATATCTGCTTTTTGTTTTGGTGTTTGTAGTAATGGAGATTTTTTGAGGGATTCCTGTATTGCTCCTATTTCTTGCTTCTGTTTTTTTAACTCAGATTTCAGG
The DNA here is from genome assembly GCA_963932465.1 of Maratus speciosus. Classification (NCBI taxonomy): domain Eukaryota; kingdom Metazoa; phylum Arthropoda; class Arachnida; order Araneae; family Salticidae; genus Maratus; species Maratus speciosus. The sequence goes on along the minus strand of OZ010788.1, from coordinate 370,583,711 downwards.
AACGTTCCATGTTGACCCAATATGAAAGTCATAGTTTCCTTTAACTCTGCTAGAATGTCTATTTGCTTTTTGTTACCTTCTACACGTTTTCGGTGTTCTATGCATTCTGTTTTCCAGTTTTCTCTTCCTTCATTTATTTGCTCCACTAGTTCCATCAGGCTGTGGAAACCTTTTATGATTTCATTTTTTATAGTTAACTTTTCGCTTTTTGGGTCTTCATTTTTATTTGCGAGGAGACGATTAATGTTTTCTTCTATTTTTTGGCGAATTGTGCACGGTTTTAATTTTTTGGCTTTTATAAACCGAAGTTCCTCTTCTATTTCATTTTTTCGTGCTTGGACCGACTTTAACTCTTCTACTAATTTTTCCATATTCGCCAGCTTGATACGTGCTTCAGCTAATTCTCTCTGCTCTATTATGATTTCTTCCGCCTGGTGTTCCCGTGTTTCTTTTTCTTCTTCCAAACCTGCTCGAATACGTTCCAAATCCGCTTTTGCCTGATTGCCCTCTGTTATGTTCTTTATTATGTATGCTTTGTAAGCTTTTACCATGTTTGCATCATCAGATCTCCCAAGCCTTTTGCACTTATCATATTCTTCGAATATCTCGTCCATTGTCATCATTTCCAATTTTTCTATTTCGCAGATCTGTAAATTTCCATCTGTTCTTGTTGTTCGCTCTTACCATTAGATTTTCTTGGTGATTTTGATTGTTCAGCTTCTACTGGTTTCGATAAGTCGTTTTTCTGCGATCGCTGTTTTTCCGCTTTTTCTGATTTCCCTGGCTTCTCAGATTGTGACCCTTTGTCAGACTGCATCTGTTGCGATGACTACAATCGTTTTTTTGATTGTGACCTATCCTTTCTTGATCTGAGGCAATGCGAGGGTGTATTACTTTCATTCATCTTTAAGTCCGTGCGAAATTTTTGCGCAGTCTAAAGTTTTTGAGATGAAGTATAAACAGGTAGCATAGACGGTTAGCACTTTTATCACTTCTTGGCTTTCGACTAAGATGATGGGGAAACACAATTCAAAAGATTGTTTGATTCGCTTGTTAGTACCTTAACCACTTTTTTGAACCTCACCTGTTTAATTCAATAAAACTAACTAGTTATCTCCCAGTTCATTATAATATTGATAGATTAGTTCCTGGACGGAAGAGGCTACGCCAGAGCCCATACTACACTCTTTTGAAAGAAAGGGAAATAGAAAGATAAAGCAAAAATCAGTGATCGAAATCACCGGAAATGACTAAGAATAATAACCGAAATTTTGGGATAATTTTGAATACTAAATAAATAAAAAAAAATTATAGAATATATTTTTCTTTCTTATGTTTTTAAAATAAATTGGGCCAAGACATATGTTGTAATGGGAGCTCTCTGTGTATCTTTGAAGCTCATACACATACAAAGTAGTACAAAGAAATGATAATAAGAATGATCATAAAGGTAATTAAATAATTGATATTTATAATGATTGCATATGTACTGCAGTCAGTGCTTCTCTGATAAAATATGTTGCTTACTAAGTTCCACATATTAAGAAAAAAAAAAGTGCAATAATAACTGATGAAAAAAGAAGAAGAATCTAAGGATATTAAGTTTTTACAAAGATTTCAGTATGTAAAAAAAAAAAAAAACTCATGCTTATGAGAGTGTAATTTAGTGATTTACACACACTGAATTTGTATTTAAATGGTGAAAGTAACCTAGTAACATGCCTGGAGACAAGCAAAACGTGAGGGTTTGTTTTACAATTCAGAAAAGAAAATTTAGAAAAGAGACCCCCCCCCCCTTTCTAAAAAAATATACATACCGGGTGTCCCAAAAAGGACTGACTGATTTTAAAATTCAATAACTTGTAAACGGTGACAGATATTTAAAAAATTCTTGCAGGAGGGTTATGCATAAGATCAAAAGTTTTTTTGAAGTGATTTTCGATTTTAGTTCGAATCACAAACAATAGATGGCGCTGAGATCAATAGACGCTAAATTCAGGCTCGATTTTTGGTACTTCGTGGCCCGGATAATACATTTCCATCTCCTTTTTCCGCATGGAACAAGAGAAAGAACCAAAAATAGAGCCTGTATTTAGCAACTATTGCTTACAGCGCCATCTATTGTTTGTAATTCGAACTAAAATTGAAAATCACTGTAAAAAAACTTTTGACCTTATGCATAACCCTCCTGCAAGAATTTTTTAAATATCTGTCACCGTTTACAAGTTATTGAATTTTAAAATCAGTCAGTCCTTTTTGGGACACCCGGTATATATACATACATACACACATATACACACATATATATACATACACATATGCATATACATACACATATATGCATATACATACATACACATATGCATATACATACACACACACATACAAATACACATATATATACATATAAGTAAACTTTTATAGGATGTGCTATACATTTTCTTTTCTTTTTTTCCTTTTTAATTAAGATTGAAAATGATTAGTATCGCAGAAATGAGTGCCAGAGTTGAAAAAGCTAGTATGTTTGTTAAACGTTTGTAATAAAATAGATGTGAGTACCCCTGATGTCTGTTATCCATTCTGCGCTTGGATGATGTTGAAAAGTGCAAGATAAAATATATGAAAAATGCTAGATGTTAAAATATGTCCATGGTGGAAGTAGAAAATGTGGTAAGGGGACAAAGTGGGTGCGAGCTAGAGGGGTGTAAAGACCTTGAAAGAAAGTATTGTTTCCGAAAGTAAAAAGACCTTAGTAGAACTAGAGGGGAAACTGAGACTTATAAATGATATAATATGTTAGAGGGTGCTGCTAAAAGTTAAAAAATGGAGTTGTTAAGCTTACAATTAACTGAACAAACCGAAAAACAGCAGATGTTACATGTGGGGGGGGGGGAGTAAAAAAAAGTACTGTCCTTGAGTAAATGAAAAGAAAGTTGTAGGGATTGAAATTAATGATAATATTAATATGAACCACTAATAAAGCAGATTTAGCGCAACTTATTGGCAATATAGAGAAGCTGGAAAGGAATGACTTTTAAAAATGAAAAGCTGAGGTCAATACCTTTAATTTGGTATATTACATGCCCTATATGAGAGACGTGAACGAAATTAGCTAAACTGGCGCCCCCTAACGGCTACAAAGTGAAATTTGAAAAGAATAATTAACAGAAATGAGGAGCTGAGGTCAATATCTTTAAAATGGTATAATACTTGACCTGTTGGGGGGAAACAGATATATTGCCCCTCCCTGCCCCCAGAGCCCTCCCCTTATGGTTACAGAGTGAATAAATTCTGGAAATGAGGAGCTGAGGTCAATACTTTTAAAGTGTTATAATGCTTAACATATCGGGAAAAAAGAAGGCTCTCCTTGCTCCCAGAGCCCCTTCCCCTATTGTTACAGAGTGAATAAATAATGAAAATAAGGAGCTGAGGTCAATACCTTTAAATGGTATGATACTTAACACAATGGGGAGAAAAAACTAATTATATTGCACCTCCCTGCCCCCCAGAACCCCACCCCCTAATCGAGCTAGAATGAAATGGAGCTCTCCAATAGAATCAGCGTACCCAAAAAAGTCCGAATAGGGAGTGTGTTCAAGAAGAACGCGCGCTGTGCGCGCGAGCTCAGGAGTCAGGAACATGGAGTGGGTCTATATCATGGATGTAGCGTGTTCAGGTAGTGTACAGGTAGACACGTAGTGTGTTCAGGAACAGATCATGGATTTGATTAATTAAGGTGCTAATTATAAAGTTATTTTGATGCAGAAGCAATGTGTGCTCGATGGCCGAATGGATAAGGCAATGAACTCGAGACTAGGGATTTTGGGTTCGAATCCTTCCGATCCCACATAGTGTCACAATTTTATTTTTGTTTTGTTTATTGGTTGTTTTATATTTTTCATAATGAATAAGATATTTTTGAGGAAGATATATCTTTTATTTTTATTATACAGAAGCACGTGTATTTTTATTATAATAATAAAATACTTATTTAAATGTGAGAAAATGAGATATTTCGAGATGAAAGTTTTACATCTGAACACTTTTTAACTATTCAAAGTTTCATTTCTAAGTATGTACATGTATAATGATATAAATATTAAGCAAATCCAAATGAAAAAATAATATATATCGCACGTACGATAATTCCTTGATTTTTTTTTTTTTTTTTGAGTACTTTACGAGTGAATTTTTATCGGGACTAGGCTGGAAATCATATTTTACTTTGAACATTATAAAAATAAAATGTAATAGTTGTAGATTATTTTAACTAAAAATATCTGTACATATATTTTTTTAAAGAGATAAAATATATAGGTCTGCTGTCTAGTTTTGTAGTGAATAAAGTATGATTAGAATGATTATAAATTTTCTACTGAAAGTATAAATAAGTATTTTGCTTATACTAACAGAATTTTGAATGCCATTTATTTCTCATGTTTTATGATGTATTTTGGTCTGTTATCCACACGGTATTGGAATATGCAATAATAAAATAAGAAATATATATATTAAAACCTTCTCTGAAAAACTGTCTAACTAACAGTGCAAATTCCATTGAAATCCATCCAGTATAGTAGATTACAAACAAATCTCATATGTTGATATCACAATCTTGGTTTACTAACAGCATTTTATTTATCACGGAAGATATAAATCAAGTGATAAACCATTTTTAAATAAATAGAAAATTGTTAAAAAGTTAAAATTTTTAGATCACCAGTTGAATTCTTAAATTGTATCAATCAACCTACCAAACAAAGCACAACCAATAACACATAAGCAGAAAACGCACAATCACGTGATCAAATCGCCCACACAATTTTTTTGAGCAGCTCGCGCGGCGTTTTTGTGCGGTTGGTTAACTAATTTTAAATGCCAAATGGGCTAAAGTAGATAAAGAAGGTCACGTGATGTTTTTCCCGACTATTTTAGATTTTATCTGAGTGAACATAGGCATGTATTCCTGTTACGAAAACCATGTTTTGGAAGAATAAAGAAATATAGTCGTTGGTTTTACCTTTTTTGAACCATAAAAATAATGAAATAATTGAATTATGTTAAAATTCCTTTCTTCGATAATACCTACTCCATGGCATAAACTTCTGAGCGCGCGCGCGGCGCGAAGTGCACTTCTGAACACACTCAGGGAAGCTCAGCCTGAAATCCTTAAATTAAACGGGGGAAAGACGATTTAAAATATTTATAACATTGATTAATTTAAAAAATCAATATGCAGCTCCAGCACTAAAGGCCCTATTGTAGGGGAAAAACTTAAGAACTGCCCAAATGTTGAGGTTGGATGTTACTAAATAAAAAATAAATAAATTAATAATAATAATAATAAAAAAATAATAATAATAAAGTAAAACAACAAAACAGTGGGAAGAAAAGAATCAGAAAAATGTATAAATATACTATATATTTATTAAAAGGATTAATTGGCCCAAGTCGGAATACAAACAACCAGCGAGAGTCTCTAGTAAATATTTACTTTTCAGGGATACTCACACTAACTCTCTAACAATATACTCCATGGGCAGAGATGCTAGAACAAACCCCTCGACAAACCCGGATCATTTAAAAGTTAGGTGCCAAAGACATCTCAACATTACAGGAGTACTGAACTCAAGTAAAGGCATGCAACAAACCTACCAACCATGGGGGGAAAAAAAGGTAACATTTTATAATTAAATTTAAAAATACTTAAAGCTAATATTTTAGAATGAAACCTTCACCGCTATGAAGAGCAAAGTTCAAAATACACTACAGGCACAATTTCATTAATTAAAAACTTTGATTAATATTATTAATTGGTACCTCAAAAAGTGTAAACAACAATGTTATTCTATGGGAGAATGAATTCTTAAAGAAACCAAAGTGACTCTTAAACAACAATTTTTTAATATATGAAGGCGGCTCCACAGAAACACAAAACCAGTCACCGGAAGTAGCTTAAGGTTTGGGCTATCCAAAAAATGTTGCAGTTTAGTATAAAAAATTAGATTTGATATCTTTTGAAAGCTATGAAAAAGGTAAACAGCGTAATGTTATCTCTATGGGCCCGCCATTTTGTTTCGCGGTTAAGATGAGCAATACTATGTCTTCTAAAACGCTTCTCCCGGTCACTAAACTTAGTTAAAACTTTAATAAAAGGATTATTCCTATTCTATTAACATTACAGTACACAAATTATACAATTGTTAAGCAGAAATGAGTTTATAACGTATTTTAAATTGTAACTGAAGAACATAGAATTTTGAAAGTTTGGCAAATGGCTCCTGAAAGCAGAAAAGTGTATGAGCTTCGAACGTTAATAACTTTTTAAATATTCATTGCCGGTGCTAATATGACATATTAAAATGTTCAGAAAAGATCCGGAAATCATGAAATGTCAATTATATGCATGGAAATATACACTGGTAAACTAGGAAAGCAGTGAAGCAGGTGGTTATCACCGGAAACAATGGAGAAATGAGAACGAAAGAAGTAGTGAGTTTAAGTAATCACTACTCCAGTACCCCTGCTTCAAATAAAGCACAACATATATCAAAATTTAGAGCATAAGGAGAGGAAAAGAAAGATATGTAGTACAAGTCTCTAGCTCACTTCATTCCTGAGAGATTTAGCTGGACTTGACTCACACGATGCAACACTAGACACACTCACACCTCAAGCTTTCGTAACAGTGAAATTAAAACATTTTATCTTTTAATTTTAGGTATTATATTTTAAGAGGTATAATCGGAAAGATAGTGCAAAAATTTGTCGCCCCCCGCCCCCTTCTATTTCAGAGTCTACTGAAACTAAAATTATGAAAACAATTAGAGGTAGTAGACGTTAATTTAATTGTTGCAGGAAAACTATAGCGATTATTACCCTATGTCATACAGCTTTTGAGAAAAACAGGTTTTTTCGTTACATACAAATTTCGATTTGCGCATTCAGCAAATGTGTTGAGGAGAGCTGGAGCTGACTATCGTAGCAGAAATATAAAATTATTGTTGATAATGATTTTCGAAAATAATCTTTTGTAATTAGTCAAGACAAAAACCATTACAGACACGCACGGTTTGGACCTACATAATGACAGGGCCAGCGTTCTTAATGTACCATCGGCTATTAAAGCTTCAATAACATCATTTAATGATATATTTGTGTAATGCAAGTCCCAGTAGCAGTATATAAGCAATAAACGTCAAATTGTTAAAAACAGATTAAGTTAATAAGAATTAATGATATAAATATTATGGGAGTTGATACTAGTTTGCATTGCGTGAATCTCCCAATACGCCTTCCGTGTCTTTAAAAGTTAATTAAAAACTTATCTGGAAAAACAATGCACGGAACAAAGCGGCGTTGCAACTTTTAGACCTCCTTTCGAAGCGCACTTAGGACATTGTCAAGTTTAAACTTTGGGCTAGTGTTTTGTTTTAGCTGCCACTGCAAAAGAAAAAAGTTTATTACTACGCTGAGCATAGTTTTATGAAATTCCTAATGCAGTTTAAATATGCATTACTTTTATTTTCAGCACCGAATTAAGTTCATCATACGATAAGATTTTTAAAAAGTGCGACACAGAGTAACATTTTTTGATATTATTTAGGCGTCATATCTCTTTGAACTTTAATGGTATAGCCATTCATACTTTTCTAGTATATACCCAACCCTATGTTGTATAGTTTTTTACAAAGACTTATTATTCTTTTAGCAACGATTTTTTTACATAATACAGTTAATAATTCCTATATTTATTATACGAAATCCTCAGAGAGCGAGTAATTCTCGCACTTGTCCGCTTATTTGAACAAGAAAAGGCTTACTTGAGAATAAATAGCACCCGAAAAAAACCTAAATCAAAATTGAGAAAACGGATTAATGCTCTAGAAAAAACTTTTCTGAAACATTTCCAAAAATCAGAGGGAACACATGGAACATTAGTATTTATAAATGCTTCTTTGGATCTCTAAATTATATTGTTTTTTGCGTTTTTTTTTAAGACAAAGAATGCTTTTCAAGTGGGTACCTCAGATTTCCGTTTGCGATTACATTACCGTGATTCTTATATACTACTACTTGTTTTGTCTGATTTGATATGATGAACAAAAAAAAAAAAAAAAAAAAAAAAAAAAAAATCTCAATTTTTGTTGTTATTTAAATGAAAAGGCTTTTGTACAATTTATGTATATACGACCCCTTGTGCATAATGTTTCCTACTTCAAAATAAAACAATTTTTGAGGTACATTTTAATGCTATTTATTTACCATTTATTCTAATCTACGAAAGAATAGGCTAAAAATAGTATAGGGTGTTGCGCGTTTTTTTCCACAATTGTACATTGAAAATTTGTCAAAATTTAGTAACATTAGGAAGTTTTATCCTCTTTACTGTCAAACAACGAAAGTCAAGTGTACGAATGTTGTTAACGTTTTGCTATACGATAAAAATATATTTTCTAATTAAGGATAATTTATATTGTCAAATGATTTTGTACCTATAAAAGGATTAAAATATACAAATAATCACTAATGCTAGAAAAAATATTCCAGTATTCTTCAGTTAAAAACATACATCAACAAACATGCATTTTTTAAAGAATGACTTTAGGCATATATATAGATAGTATTCTAAACATTTTAAAAAAGAAGCTTTTCTACATTCAAATATGTAAATATTTCCAACTATATTTCTAAAAATTGGTATACAAGCTGTAAAGCATAAAAACAGCTTATTTATCTCATATTATGATTTGTGCATTTCTAATAATATCTTTAAATAAAATAAAATTTCGTCGCAAATTTGCTTTCTGAAAATTACATCAGTTCCTTTACCATAAGAACAGAATTATTTCAACCAATAAAATAGATCTGTTAGACCTATTGTTAAGGGGACCTTCTACATTAGGAGACCCCCCCCCCACACACGCACACTTTTTATGATATTTTTTGTAAGAAAACTACATGAAGAGGCATGATGGATCTTTTTGAAATTTTAGCAATTTATTGTACATATCTTAAGGTATACACAAGGATTTTTTAATTAGATTTTGTTGCTTCTACTCTATGTTATAAACAAATATGTTCAACTGCTTTGGAAAATTTCGTCTGGACGGTGGGCATGATAGCGACTTGTAGAATTATGTGAAACACATAAATATTTTTTTTTTTCGTTAACCTCGTGGCTATATCTTCCAGTTAAATTAAATGAACCCATAAATGTATTAAAAAGAGTTATATAATAAATTACGTATTCAAATTCATTTGCAACCTTCATTTCTCAAGAAAAAATAAATTGGTATCAAGAAAGAACTAGTAGTTTAAATTAAAAAATAAAATTACAGTATATAATGGTAACACGTTTTAAGTAAAGATTAAGTTTTAGTTGTTTAGTGATGTCGAAATGAAGCTCCAAATATCTTTTCTTATCACATAACCAGAGATCGGTTGTTTATAAGCTAAACCAAATTTTAAACATCCATCATTAAAAAATGTTCTTAAACTTATAGTAGATAGTATTCTCATTAAATATTGTGAAAATAATATAACAACCTTTTGTTGAAGGATGTGTCACTTGATCAAGTTCTAAAGCTGACAATAGAGTTTTTTATTTTTCTGTGTCCTTGCGAAATATACTAAGGTTTCAATTTATTTTCTATAAGCGTAAAATAGGTTTGTCGGTTGCTATCAATAAATAAGTTCTTGTACATGGAAATCTTTTAATAACTATTGCAACCTTCACAACTTTTCTACAATTATAATTGCAAGAATACTGTAACACTGTATTAGCAAATACGAGTAATTTGCATATTTATAAAACAACTAAGCTCAGTTGCATACTGACGTACACAACTAAGCTTTGATATTGATTAATTCCTTTAACAATATGTTATCCCGCCGCGCTAAAATGTAGTATTTTAAATATCTATGAAGCCAGTATTAAATAATTTGGAAAGATGATTAGAACTTTACTTTTATGATTAATTGTTCAAATAGTTTCTTTATACATCAGTTAAACTACTAATTAAATATTTCATTAATTTTAATAATTATGCTTTTAAGCGAAGATTTTTCAAAATTCTAATATTAATTCATAAAGTGAGATAATTTGGTATTTGAAATAAATTCCGTACTAGTAAACTTTATTACAATCACCTGTTCGATTCAAAACTTTATTTAAAGTAGTGCTTAAAGATACAGATTAATATGTTTCTTATGAAATGAACGTAACACATCATGTTCATCTGACTAGCATTTAGTTAGAGGCAAAAGTAACATTTGTGGAAAATTTTATTTAAATATTTAGCAAGAATTATAAATTTCAGGGCGGAATGTATTATAAAAGTTCTAAACGAAAATTAACGCAGTCTTAGAATAAAATCTGCTTCATATATATATATATATATATATTGTAAAAGGTTAATATAAAGAAGAAATGAAGCTAATCAGAGACTAACATTTACATAGATGCTAAGCTTTTAATCTTCGATTTCAAATGTACAAAACACTTTTCTCTGAGTATGCATCAAACATTTAAAGTATGACTATTTTAAGTATATTGTTCCTGAGAATGGATTACCCATTACATTTTTCAAAACGCATTCTATTAATAATCTCACAAATAAAAAATACTCAAATTAACAAATCTGCAGATAACAAAGAAAAAAAAAAAAAACAGACGTATTATTCTGTATTGCTGAAAAAATGCTGCAAGCAGGCACATAGTGTGTTGATTTGACGTTTCAGCACATCTTAAATTGTAGCACAAATCTTAAAGTACAGCGGCGTAGTTTTATGAATATTTAAACTTAATATCCTCCAATTACGGTATTTTAAACTATATAAAAACATCTGTACAATAATAGGTTCTTAATGCCCAGTGTTGACTTCATCTGCACAAGGCTGCTCAAGTGCAACAGGCTGTAAATCGGCAGTTAACTTCTGTAGAACTATTTTCTAGTGGGGAATATCTCTTGTAATCTTCACGAGGTTCAACAACTGCAAAACATGATGTTATTTGTGTTCCTGTAAAACGATTTTGTCTTCAGAAACTCTTATCTTGAATTCTTCTAGAATTACACTGATCAGTATGATATTCACACCAAATTGTTCGAATCAAGTACTCTATACTAATGAGTACTTAATTAATTGAAGAACAATCGTTATAGTATTTTGCCAAGTTGAGTGGATTTATATTAAATGAAAAAATAATGGAAGAAATCTATTACTATTCATACGGTAAAGAAATGTGAACTTACACTAAAATAAAGAAATAAGAATTAAAAATGTTGCAATGCGTGCAGTTTATTGATTTATGTAAACAGAGCATTATTTTATTACCATTAGAGATGGCATTTAAAAGTAATGAAGAATTTGTACACTGTGGGTTGTTTTACTGTCTGTATATTGTAATAATTGGATGAGGAATAAAAAGCATTTTTTAGAAAATATTGATATAGTTTTAAAATATACCAATAAATTTTAATTTTATATAAATATACTTTGTTTATCTTTTAATACAAAATTCTAAGTTATTTTAGAAGATACCATATGCATCAAATGTGGGAATATTCCATGTTTTTGAAATTTTATCAAAGTAAATATTACATGGTTTCAAGATGAGAGATTTAGCAAATGATATTGCTAAACTCCAGCTCAGGCAATATTTATTAAATAACATAAACTGACTCAATGTGTCTAACAAATTCGATCGTTATACCCGTACAACCATGACAAATACTGTACTATACCTGACGTTTTCTCTTACAATTAAATATAGTTTATGTATTATTATTACAGCACGGGACTCAAAATAGAAGTTATGGAGATTATCTCTTAAATAACTCTTGATAGAAGCATACTTCCATTTAAAAAGTATGCCAATCAAATATGGATTTTTAATTTGGCATTTGTTTTACTGTGGAAACTCATATTGGTAAACGGTATTCAATTTTTAATGGTCATTTTTAAGATTATAAAATCTCTTGGAGTTAATAAATTTTTACTTTATAGATTTTCAGTGAAATCTGGCACTCGAAACTCTAAAGATCAACTATTAGTTGCTTAAAACAATGATAAATCAACAAACCCAATTATATTTCCTTTGTAATTTTTGTACAAAGTAAATTGAATTATTTAAAGACTTTAAGACGTAGGGCAACATTTTTCTAAATATAAGTTAAAGGAAAAGTGTGCCATATAAAACATAAATTTCGTACTGAAATGTATCAATGTTTATATAGCGAAATGCCAAGTAAATGTCATTTATATCAACAACACTATATACGTAAAATCATTGTAAACGGAAACTGTTTAAGATTAGTATATTAAATCACAGTTCTCCTTTAAAGTTAATTTATCCTGATTTTTTGAAGCTAATAAATCGTTTTCAAACAAATTACGTTATTCAGATATATCAATTTACGACTATTTTAATGATCTGTATTGAAAAATCATACTATATTTTAAAAAATCTTAAATTAAAAAATTTCGAAAAATAGACATTTACATCAAAACTTCAAAATAGTATTTGTGAAATCTTTTTTTTTCTTTATATTTATGGTAGCAATTAATCTACACGAAAGTTTATTTAAAATTGTTTCAATGACGGATACTCTGTAAACTTTATAACAGCTTTATGTTATGAGATATTCAAATCGTTATTCATTTCAATTGATAATAATACATTGTTACGAAATACATTATTACGTTTCCGTGTCTAATTAAACAATTTATGGGCCCTTTAAAGACCCTCTTAAAGGGGATTATTATAGATATGTACTCATGATATGAGTAACTATTATATAGGTCCGTGGAAATGTTTCTAGATTTATTATGCAGGGTAAATTTTCAATGGCTTTTAAAATTACCGATTCAATACATACAGAAACATGCATAACCTAAAACGGATGCGGATTTATTATGTCGCATACTAAACTGAATAATAGAAAATGTGTTTATACCATATCAGCATTTGAATTTTAATCATACATTTGCTGTTAAAACATATCAGATTACACAGGATAAGTTGCAGCCATGTAATAGTAGTTAAAAAATTAAATTACAAGGGTCATCTAGTAAAGTTTTGGAATAAAATGATCACCTTCAATTTTTCTTCTAAAAATAAATGCATAATCAGTGTCGCTATCATCGGCTTGTAATAATATCTAAAAATTGATGGTATGCCAAACTTAAGCTCCAGAAGCCGTTTACAAATTAAACATATGCCCAAAAATACACTCAAACTAAATATACACCCAATTTTAATACATTTTTTTTTTTAATTAAGTCAGTCCATACCAGTACAGTCGGCCTAAAAATGTAAACACGCTAAAAAAAATAACTTCTTTTTAATTCAGAAATTCGTATTCATATTAGAAATTAAGAACGGTGACTTTTGTTTTATTTAATTACAACCGTATCGCGATCATATAAAATAAAAATTCTTCTTAGACAATTCTTAAATATAAAATAAATTCTTGAAATGCACATATTTGCTTTAATGTCGAATATATGTTTAACGTAAAGAGTTTGATTCAGATATAGAGATTTATTTATCTGATATAGTTGATATGGTACAACAGAAATTATTTAACTGCATTTCATATTAAGAGCTCTGACTACTTATTACGCGAAAAAAATATTTTTTCTACAAATTTTGCTCATTATTTTGTATTTATGACTACCTATTGAAAAATTTATTAAAATTAATAAGAAATCTAAATTTAAATTTAAAATTTACATTGAACATGTACTATCGATTATTTCAATATGAACATGGATTTAATGCAAGATCATTACTTATTAACAGAAAAATCCAGCTTATATACTCAATCAAACAGAAAGATTATCATCCATAGCTCTACGTTAATCTTCAAAATTTATCATAATCACTGAATTCTACATAATTACCATTCGAGCAATAAAACCCTACTGTTGGAACTACTAGATTACGTTTCTCTATAATTTCATAATAATTATTCACTCACTATTTGTGGATATTGTTGTGTAAATCCCATCCGCAAAACCGTGTGTTAAACTAAGTTGTGGAATAGAAGGATAAAGTTCAATAATTTAAGCGTGCCATATATACAGGGTGTCCGACCTTAAACGACATTAAACGACATTAAACGACCGTAATTTAAAGTTGTCTACAGACAAAATTATTGTTCATAAAGTTGTGAAATTTTGTGAATGATATAATAAAGGGATGGGAATTTGCTTAAGCTAAAAAAATATATAAATAAAAATAGTTCAAAACTTCACCACCAGAGGGTGATGTTTTAATAAATCACACATTTAGCATTTCGATAGTTCAGAAATTTTATTTACAGAATGTTCATGATTAATCGACCCTATTTTAAAGTGGTCAACAGACGAAACAATTATCAGAATGTTGAGAAACTTTTTGGAGGACATAACAAAAATTTAGAAATTTGTTTGAGCGAAAAAAAAGTTAGGTCTTTTTAACGAATTACACATTTAGCATACATTTATGATAGTTTAACGAAATTTGTTTTAACCAAACATGCTCTGCATGACTTTCATCATTTTCAGATACCATCTGGAATCGTAAGATAGCTTTTTTCACAGTTGACCGAAGTGTTTTCTGGGAAATTCTAGAAATATGTCGTAAAATGGAGTTTTTAGAATAAGGTTAATTAATAAATACAATTTAAAAACTATCGCAATGCGGAATGTGTAATTTATTAAAATCGCCCTCTGGTGGTGAAATTTTGTACTACTTTTATTTATATATTTTTAGCTTAAACAAATTCCAACCCTTTATTATGTATTTCCAAAATTTTACACCTTTATGAACAATAGTTTTTTTCTGTAGACAACTTTAAAGTAGGGTCATTAATTAAGGACACCCTGTATGTTTACATTTATTCGCATCACTATTGTATAATATTGCGTTTTATTCTGTATATTTAGACACATCTTCAATTTTCTATATTTAAAAACCGTTTGAATTAATTGGTAAAAAGAATGAAAGCTTTAGTATATAATCAAACCGGACTCACTCAAAAATCAATATTAATGAAACTACTTCTATGATTCATGAATTTTTCACTTAAGGGGTCTTGAACCTCTTAAACGCGTCGAAAATTAACGAAAAACTTCAAAGTTTGAATTAGTCTATCTTCAAAACCTTTTTATGTATAAACATGAAATTTTGGATATTGATATAACAGATTGTGCTTTGTAATACGCTACCATTAGAAATTTATTAACCCTTTACAGAATTTGTGTATTGTTGAAATCAAAATAGCTCTTTTTTTGACCCCATAAGTCATTCCGCGCATGATATCCTGAGAAAGTATGTATGGATTGGCATGAAATTTGGTAAAAATACTAAACAAATATGTGTGTTTATAATGATCTACTTTTAAGTATTTACAATGGTAATATTTTTAGTTATGACTATTTTTATGAATTAAAATTTCAAAATTTTTATTTTTTTTTACGAAAATATATTTTTTATATAGTTAATGAAATAATTTTAGCCTAAGAGTAGATCATTTTAAACAAACATATATGTTTAGTATCTTTACCAAATTTCATGTCAATCCATACATACTTTTCAAGATATTATGCGCGCAATGACTTATGGAGTAAAAAAAAAAGCTATTTTGATTTCAACAATACACAAATTCTGCAAAGAGTTAATAAATTTCTAATGGTAGCATATTACAAAGCACAATCTGTTTAATCAATATCAAAAATTTCATGTTTATACATAAAAAGGATTTGAAGATAGACTAATTCAAACTTTGAAGCTTTTCGTGAATTTTTGACGCGTTTAAAAGGTACAAGACTCCTTAAGCCGTGGGACCATAGACATTATCGTTCAACTTCGTTGCAACATTTGGGGGGGGGGGGGGACAACTAAATTCCTGCATTATTATTATAATGATCGTTAAAACTTTAGAAATCACGAAAGTTGCACATTAATTAATAATTAAAATAAAAATCATGGGACTCGTTTTTAATAGCTTTTGAAAAGCTATCTGCGTTTGGCGCGCTTTTACCCACGGGAGCCAATAAAATCATGTCTTTCAGACGTTTCGCATCGCCGTTATCAAAATATCTACTGAGTTATAAAGAACTAAAGTACGAACTTATATTTATCTAAATTTGATTAGATTATATGAAATGTTAGACATTAATGGCTATGAAATGTGGAGTTCTTGCGAAGTAAATAGACCGTAATTACAGAATTTTTTTTTTTTTTTTTTTGAAATTTCCAATATCGTCAGCACAGTCTTTTTTGGCGCCATCTAGCGAGGGTAAGTAAAAAAGAATGATGGAATTCGTCTGAATTAACCTTAGAAATGAATATATATATTTTTTAATGAATGTATACAAATGTGAGTCACATTTTTAATCTCAAATAAATTATTTTATAGCAATAATTTTTATTTTTTTACCAGTTCTAGAATAAATTAATGTAGTCAGTAAACACTCGACTATCCGGCCTAATGGGGCGGTAAGGTAGGCCGGATAGGCCGGAGTTCTATAAATATTTATTCAATTCCAGCTCCCCCACCAAGATATTAAAAACACATGTTATATACCATATGGCCAAAGGTGACTTGCGATTTTTAACGTTTTGCTAAATATCTAGAAAAATACATGACGAATTAACCCAAAATTGCAGGTGTATAAAAAGTATTGTATAGGTCATATATTTCCGTGAAGCTTTTTTTCCCGAAACCCCATAGGGGACCGTCAAAAAATTGAAAAAGAACGAATATCTTTTGGATAACCCTGTAAAAACTAATGGAGCAAAAGCGTTTAAACTCGAGATTATTAATAAATGGCTTATTGTAATATACTGAGTATACTGAGTTAATTTTTTTAAGGATAGCATGTATACTCGTAGAGAAATTAAGGTTTTTATAAAAACAGTCCCAAATTTCGCCAAGTTTTTTGCTTATAATTTGCAGAGTTCTTAATATAAAAAAAAAGTTATTTTCAGAAAATATGACGAACGACATTATACACAATACCCTGCAATCAGAAGGAAAAAATAATAGAAATTGGATGAAAAATGAGCAGATATACTAAAAGGTTTTTCAATGAGCATGCGCGAATGCAATCAAAATATAATGTACATAATGTGTTAGCTAAGTGTATAGAGCAACTTTTGTAAGAGTCTGAGAAACATAGTTTGAAAAGTCTGATAATAATCGTTTATAGAATAAGCTCATAATCCGTTGTTCTCAAAATGAAGCAAAAACATAAGGAGTTTTATCCATATATCCATAAATTAGTGCCAATTTAGCATACACAATATTGCACGTAATACTGTATTTGGATACAATCCCTCATCTTTTTGCTTCATTTTGGGAACAACGGATTTTCAGCTTATTCTATAAACGATTATTATCAGACTTTTCAAATTATGTTTTTGAGACTTTTACAAAAGTTGCTCTATACATTTAGGTAACACAAAATGTATATTATATTTTGATTGCATACGCGCATGCGTAGTGAAACATTTTTTAGTAAACCTGCTCATTTTTTATCCAATTTTTATTATTTTTTCATTCTGATTGCAGAGTATTGTGTACAATGTTGTTTTTCATATTTTCTGAAAACACTTTTTTTTATATTAAGAACTCTGCAAATTATAAGCAAAAAACTTGGCAAAATTTGGGACTGTTTTTATAAAAATCTTAATTTCTCTACGAGTATATATGCTATCCTCATAAAAATGAACACAGTATATTACAATATGCCACTTATTAATAATCTCGAGTTTAAACGCTTTTGCTTCAGTAGTTTTTACAGGGTTATACAAAAGATATTCGTTCTTTTTCAATTTTTTGACGGTCGCCTATGGAGTTACGGGAAAAATTCTTCACGGAAATATATGACCTATATTATACTGTTTACACACCTGCAATTTCAGGTTAATTCCTCATGTATTTTTCTAGATATTTAACAAAACGTCAAAAATCGCAAGTGACCGGTCACCTTTGACCATATAGTGTACATTTTAAAATTTTATATATACAGTACATACAGTTTAAAAATAAGCAAAACATTAATGTAAAACGTAAGCTTAATTCTTAAAAAAAATTCTTAAACCATATTTTAATGTTTATTAATAAACGATTGCAGAAATATGAAAATTTATTCATAAGATAGAAAAGTCAAATCTTATAATTTTAGTTTTTGAAAATGTCCTTGAGAGATGACTGACCCTTTCAGTTAGTCCTCTTCCGCGTCGCAGTGGTCCTCCATTTACAGAGATGATATCAGCTGGCGTCTCTTCCTTCTGCTGACTGATGCATTGCAGTGCTGCCTCAAGCGTCTTGAACCCTTACGAATGTGAGATTAGATTTTTCCTGCCATCCTCCTTCACTTTTTCTTCTATTACTTCTCCCTGTGTCACCATTTCTACAACGCCGTTAGTTTTTTAAAAGCTCTAGGTTTGTTTGTCGTTCCTAATAAAGCCAACCCAAGCTTATGGTTGCCGGTTACATTACTGCAAGTCAATATGGTGATTCGTTCCTTGCACTGTTTGTATCCCGCAGCAGAGGTTTCTTTCTTTGATACAAGAGTTTTCGTTGGGAGAATCTTATAATTTAAACCGGTCTAATCGCAAATGTACAAATGCTCCCGAGAAATTTCCTCCAGTCAAATAAGCTTAGCAAAATTGTCTTTGACCAAAGGTACAGCCTCTTTATCAGCAGATCAAGACTCACCACTTAGGAAAATGTGACGAACATTGAATCTAAATTTAAAGCGATCTAATCATCCTTCAATGGCAGTAAATTCTGAATCTTCTCCTTCTGATAGTCGGAAAAATCACAATGTTTTTCCCGGCAATATCCGTCCAATAACTGGTAGGCCATTTCCTTTTAAATGTTGGTGCCACAAAAATAAAGCTTTCCAGACTTCTTTATGCTTACCTTTAAGTATGGTTTTTCTTTACACTTCATTGGCTTAAGCAGCATACCACTTTTCAATTACTGCATGATTTTTCTTCCTTTCACCCACTGTGCTTTTACCAACTTCTAATTCCGAAGCAATAGTTTTTGCCATTACCCCATATTGCAGTCAATTTATGGCATGTACTTTCTCATCCATAGTCACTACAATCTTTTTTCAATTATCACCCATTTAGTTAATCTTCAACAAAAACGAAGCACGCCAAAAGACTATTTGAATGTAACCAGAAACAACGCCAAATAACGCCCGCACTTGTTATCATCGGAAGCACAGCTGACGAAACAGGTTATCAAGCCTTCACAACCCTCCTCCCCCTTCTCGTCTGTCTTTGCTCTATTATTGCATTCTTGCTCCCTTCTTGCTCCTTCCAACTTGAGTCAGCACTTTCCCACGGACGGGAATTTGCCTCTCTCGGCCGTTTGCAACATTCATCATTTTTTTACTAGGCCGGATAGTACGGAGGGCCGGGTAGTCGGGAGTTTAATGATTTTTTTATTCTATTTCGATTCATTTATGAGAGTATATGCATATATACTCGCACATATATATATTTAGAGAATTCGTTGAAAATTAACAATCATAAATGAATGCATGTATGCATAAAAAAACAGAATATAAGAAAAAAATAAAACATATACAATTACATAAGTGCGCCAAATTCTACATATTTTTTTTTTTTTTTTTTTTTTTTTTTTATCTATGTATTTTCCTTGAAGAATAATTCTACTTTTAAAATGATTTTTCCAAAACTAAAATTATCACACACATTTATACGGATAAATAATTACAATACAAGATAAGAAGTAACTCTATGTATTGTACGCCCTTAAGCACATAATGACTTTTACAGTTTAACTGATAAATATCCAGAAACTAAAAAATTAGTATGGAATGAAAATTTTCGTCTTTAAATTTTATTTAAATTCATGTTATCTTCCTTTGAAAGTAAATCAGTTGAAACTTTAAATCATAAGAAATGTGTTTATTATATATATTTACAGGACTGTTTTTATGCAGGCATTATTGCACCAGATATGAAAAAATTGTTAAAAAAAATGCAAGAAATACGTTTTCATATAAGAATATATTTTTTCTACAATATGAAGTATATATGTAATAGACCAGATGGCCGGTTACCAAAACAGGAAATGCAGCTGCTTTTATTAATATTAGTACTTAAACCTGAATTTTTGTTTTCTCAAATTTGTTGGTAAAATCACTTTAAAATGTTGCAAAATAAACTGGAAAAATACAAAAAAAATACGTTAAAATATTTTTGTATTTATTTGATAAAATGTAAACGTAATAAATATGGGAATATCTACATGTGGAAAAATGCACAATTATATATTTTGTCTAAATTTATATAAATTAAGCTTTTAAATTGCATATTATATACTATAATTAGTATTTTACTGACCTATTAAAATATATATTTATTTCTTTACAGAGACAAATAACATTATAAGTATAATTAATAATAAATTAAGAATAATCATATTTCAGGCTAAAAAACAATTTATTTCAAAATCATTTTGAAAAGAACTTTACAGAAATAACTCTCGCCTAAATCGCTCATAGAAGTATATAAGGTTAGTTGGGGTAACTGGACCATAGGCTATTTTATATAAAAACTGTTGGTGTTTTTTAATTTTTAGCTTTTGTGAACAATGACCCTTAATCTCTACTTCCTAAAACAATGTGTATCAATTGAATCATAACTCTCACTTTGCTGTGATAGGTTGTCAAAAATTTACGTTTCTTTTTTTTTAAAACAACGTCAATATTGTTGAACTTCCTTGGCTTTTTATTAAAATACTGTAAATACTTTTATTAAACAATCTTTTTTTTTTTTTAAGATTAGACATATAACTACATTAATATTATTAGGTATCTATACATATTTACTTCATGTTTCAAATGTAAGCCCGGTGTTCCAGTTACCCCATAAATTTTTCAAGAATGGGGTTACTGGGACATGTATCCGGGGTAACTGGACCATGCTGGATCCAGTTACCCCAATAGTTGTAAATATTTTTTTTGTGTTTCTCTTACTACGGGAAGTAAATTTCTCCATTGTTTTTTGCTCACAATAAAGAAAATGATAGAATACCTTATGAAAATTAATACGTAATGAAATTTTTAAAAAAAGCATATTGAGTGGTATCAAACCAAATTTTTTGACCACCTGAGAGGCGGTGATGCCGTTATGGCATCACGTAATTTTAATTCCTAATTGGCACATTGGTACCTGAATTTTATAATGAACATTTCACCTTTATTAAGGACGCGAAAATATACCTTTACTTGTTTTCAGATAGATTCTCTTGTAAATATAGGTGTGAGTAAATTATTTCAACATTTTACGAATGCAAGTACCTTGCCCCTGAAAGTGAGATAGCCAGACCTTGAAATTGTACTATAACCAGGGGTCGCATTCTATAGGGAAACTTTTATCGTTATTACCACTATTTTTAAAATAATATCTTCACCTTTCTTTAAGCGTTCTGATAGGAACAATAAAATTTTCCGTATATAATGCGACTCCTTGATAAAGATAAAGTACTTACGTAGCCGTTTGTTCATAGATTTACCTTACTATTTTTTTCCTTAAAATACCCATGTGACTTTTATACTTATTATCTATACTATTACTTCGGTTTTATGTTTTTGGTATAAATAAATCTAATATTTTCACTTTTTGTGCTTTTTTAGACATATTGACAGCAAAGGTTTCCCTTACAACGCTGTTTATTGACATATAATTTACATGATCTGCCTGGTTTGAATTTCTTTAAGTTGTTTACACTTTTTCAAACAGGACCCTATACCCGATAAGAAAAAATATAAACGCGTGTGGAACATATACCCCCTGTTCCAGTTACCCCATTTTTGGAGGCAACTGGACCCATGAGGAAAGAAAGATGAAATATGCATATTTTTATATTTTTAAATATTAAAATGGTAATTTTGAGCATTTCTGTCTGATAGAGGAAACCTAACTGAACACATTTACAGAAGTTCAGACTTTAATTCAAATGAACATTAGCTTTTTGAAGCTGAATTGTCAGAAGCTCCAGAGTTACATTGTAAAATCATGGCCCAGTTACCTAAACTAACCTTACCTATTTGCACTTAGTGCTCTATATTTTGTACGTTACAATCATGCATAAAAAGTAGGCTTGAACACATATTTTTGCAATTTAAAAAATATGTATTTCAAAGAAGTCAACAATCTGAGATTGAGATTTATTTATTTCGATCCTTGATACAAAAATACAAATAAACTTACTTTTTACTTTTCTCTATCTTGAAAAATTAAAAATCTATAAACACTGGCAAAAGGCCTTCATTTAAGCACATAAATATCAGTCTTATGCTGTCATCTCCCGGTAATAGATAAATACATCATACACAATCACTTCATATAATTTTCATGTTGTAAAGAACCAAAAAAAATATACAAAAATTATTAAAATTCGAAACGTCAAACCCAAAAATGGGACGCTAGGCATAAATGGGTTAAAGAAGTCACAATAAATAAAAGTGAGATTGGAATGTGTGGTAAAATGGTAATAAAATCACTCTTGATACATTTTTAAAGTTGCAGATATGCTATAGCGTATGATCACAAAATGAATAATTTTAACAAAATAATTCATTTTGGAGAATTGTAAGTTTGTTTCTAAGCAGAAAAGTGAAACTTTCGCTAGTTTTTTTACGCTAACCACGGCGAATTCATAAACGCTTGGTTCTGATTTGGCTAATAAGTGAGAGAAGGGAGAGATTCAGCCAATCGGGTGCTAGATGTCGTGAAAAAATAGTGCTATATATTTTTTCTGTTTTCTAATTAATGTGCAACTTTTGCATCCAGAACTTTGACAATTTCAATGTTTAAGAACTTTTTATAACATAAAGGTTTAAAATTAATTTACCCTCCCCCCCCCCCCCCCCACCCGAAATTTGCAACAGAAGTCTGTTTCAATTCTGTATCGTGAATGATAACACTTTAAAATTTTAAAGAAGGTGGGAGAGTTGAATTTCGAGTTTGGAAGGCGGGTGAAGATAATTGTCCTTACAACTGTAGCGTTTTCTTCGATGAGTATCCTTTATATGTTGTTTTCTGACAGAGGTCGTTTTAAAGCTTTTGGCCTGTACATTACTAAGCACTCACTCCTCTCCTCTTAACTAATTTTTTCATCAGTAGAGGGTGTTTTAAAATTTTAATTTGTTCATGACTATGGCATACAATTTTACAAAAATTTATGAATAATATTTGCATAACATCTCAACAATTTGCAACTGCTTCTCCCCCATTTTCACACTGTGAGTGGGTACGTATTTCAGACAAAATCGAGTTACATATAAAATCATATAAATTAAAGGTTTCTTTATAAATATTACCACGAACCCGGGCAACGCCGGGCGGGTCAGCTAGTGATATAATAAAATATTACCGTTGACACTGTAAAACGTCATAAGACAAAGAAGAGGAAAATGGAAATTTTTGAACTACACTTTTATTACACTTTTTAACTTTTTTTTTATAGATTTCTTACAAGTGTACTGTATCACTGTAAAGATGGAAATTAAAAACAAATTACGAAAATAAATTAAAATATCATGACATATGTATGAAAATTCAATTCAAAATGACTATTAAATAAATAGACATTTTGTATTGTATTTGTAAACATATGTCATGATATTTTAAATTATTTTAGTAATTTTTTTTAATAAAAGTTGGTCTCTACAGTTATGCAGGACACTTGTAAGAAATGCGCAAAAAAATTTCCGCAAAAAGTTAAAAAGTGTAATAAAAGTGCAGTTTAAAAATTTCCATTTTTTTCTTCTCTGTCTTATGACGTTTTACAGTAAGAGCTGTAATTTTTTATTATATCATTTTCTTTTATAATATCATAAATTAATATGTAATATAAAATATACAGTAAAACATTGGCATGCAGCAAGTTTCGTACGTCTCAGGAGAAGAGTACCAGATTTTCCGTAATGTAATATTTGCTTAATTTTATGAAAACAAATTTGTGTTTATTTATGGTTAAGATTACTTGACAAAAATTTATTTATTCAAAACTCTCAAATATCCTGACGCCTAGGAACCCTGCAATAAATTCTTTATACGGTACAAAGTCAGGGGGAATTATGCAGAAAACAGTAAATATAAGTAATTTAATTTTTTATATTTATGTTTGTACTTTTTTAATGAAACATAATTTCGTCAATATTACTTATATAGTGTATAAAACTTTTACTACACTATATTAATAGCAATATAGAAACCTAAGGTATAAGCTTATTTCTCTTTTCTTTAAGGAGTATTATGCACAAAAAACTAAATATAAGTTTTTTTTTAATTTTAGTATTAATGTTTGTTCTAATGAAAATATAATTTCGTAAATATTATACATGTATTTTAGAACATTTTAATTACACAGTATTAATAACAATATAACAACCTAAAGTATAAGGGGTCTTTTTTCCAAAGAGAATTAATAAAGCCCAAAAAAGTAAATTTATGTTGTTTAATTTTAGATGTTTATGTTTATATTTTTCTAATGAAAACATAATTACATAAATATTATACATGTATTTTAGTAAGTTTTCATTACACATTATTAATAACAATATAACAACGCACGTTAAAAGCTTTATTATTATTTTTTAATACAGAATAAAATTCGAAAAGAATCTACTATTTGTCTTCAAAATACATAAATCTTATTTTTATATAAAATAAGGAAGAGTGTGGTAATAAGAAAACTTCTGTTTCTTAAAAATAATGTTCCGCTTTTATCTTAAACGCTCAGTAATTAATGAACCATTAGGGGGTTACAACGAAGGAACTAGCGGTAATTAAACCCAACTGTTTTCATTTATCATTTATATGGTGCACTTGTTCGAAAGAAATACAACAAGTTCCTTTGCTGCAAGAGATTAAGGTGTAATGACTAATTAAAATGTTGTTGGCCTTCTTAAAAACTATTTTAAAAAATCACCAGTAAATCATTTGCATAATTATTTTTATGGGCACGTTTAAGCCAGTTATTTTTTTTTATAACTAAGAAAAAGAAATTGTAAGATGAATTTTTAAATAAGGATGATGTTACAATTATCAAATTGAAAGTCTTAAAAAAATTAAATAAAGAAAAACATTTTGTTTAAAATGTAGTAAAAATATAAAGATCCAGCGTCTAATATTTTATTCTGTTATTTATGTGTATTTAAATTAAGAACAATAGTTGTCCTTCTACATGAAATTAATGATTTTGATACAAAATTACAAATGAATCATTTATAATTAGAGAAAGCTGCTTATATTGTACAGGCTATAGTTAAATAATAGAAATTGTTTTTTTAAATCAATATTTTTCAACATTGAAATTTTATACATGGTTCTATCTTACGGCGTATAAAAATGTATTTATTTGTGATGTAATATTTGCCAAAATAATGAAATTTGTTTCCGAAAATATAAATCAAAAGAGATGCATTTAATGGTGCTATTAAATTATATTGGACAATAAATCGCACATAAAATATTTTATAACAATCATATGTATACAGGTTGTATCTTGTTATCGTTGATCAATAACTAATTCCTAAACTGATAGAATTAGAGATTTTTATTTCCAATTGTAAAAATATTTTAAATATATATGCATGTGTGTGTAAATACATCGCATTGATAGCGAGTATTTATAACATTTTTATATTCCCGACTATCATATTCAATACTACGCAGCAAGCAAAAATCTTTCTTGTTTCAAATTACTTATTGAATTTTCGACTATTCTTGTATAAAAGAGATATATAGAAATCTAAAAGATGTTCTGTTAAGAAAGTGCGTGAAACTTAAATGCGGAATCATGTATTAAAGTTTCAGTCAGATTCGACAATCCTACTTGTACCTTTTTTCTCTCGAAAAACCTGAAAAAGAAGGAAATGAAAGTGAAAAGTTTTGTGCATGTATGGGATGGTACAGATGGGGAAAAAAACCATTGAATACATTTTCGTTTTTATTTTTACGTGGAAGTTATTATTTCAATCCTTTAATACTAGGATTAGTTTATATTATTAACAATAGTAGTATAGGATTTAGTTTATATTATTAACAATATTTCTGAAGATAATTCTTTTTTTATGTTATACTCAAAATAATATACAATAATATTAGCTTTATTACTTCAAGCCATCGAAGTTACAAATAACTCGAATAAAAATCGTTTTATAGAATTAAAGAATCAATCAGTTTTTTTAGAGTTTGCTTTAACGAAATAATATTTAATCATTGTTATGATAATCTAAATATATTTATTTGTAAATGCAAGAGATATCCAGAAAAGTTCACCGGAAATTTAAATTCTAATAATTCATCAGCTTAAAGATGATATAAGATACTTGAATGAAGCAAATTTTTATGAACAACAATTTTTAAAGAAGTTTAAATTTTCATCCATAGATGGCGATGAGCCCTCTCATACTGACAAAATTTTCTAATTCTCAAATAGGGAGAGACCGGGGTTAGTAGACACAGTTTTCAGTTATTGATTTTTATTATTTTTTTGTTTAAGTTTTTTTATGAAACTTTAACTGTACTTTTAAAGGACAGGCATTGGGCTATAAATACCCGGAGTTTTGAATTTGTAGATTTTGTAGTTTATGTTTAGCGGAAACCTAAAGTAAAAGGAAAATTGTGCACCAACCTACCCCGTCACGGGAAAGTTGCCTATACCTATGGGGTAAGTTGGCACATGCTTTACAAAAATTTAAATGAACCTCAAATAAGACACGCAGTTAAGAAAAATCAATTTCATTATTGCCAGTAAGTTTAAACAAAGGCTTTATCGCCGTACAATGTAAATGCTAAATTATACAGACATAAAAATAATGAATAAAACATTAACATTGATTAACTTCTGTCCTGCTCGATATCATCATTTGAATTACAGTTGTCACAAATAAAAAATCGAGTGTCTCCGTTTGGGAAAGCCTCGTGTGCCCAAAATCTTCCATTGCAACCACTTTTCTCGGTGTTTGCTGTTTTTCAAGCAACCAGCACACACCAGACACCGAGCCAACTTGCCCTATGTTCAATGCGCCTACTAGCCCCATAATAAATTTCCCCACCATTGTCCAAATCTTATTTACCTCGTTAATATTGTTGTGCAATCATACAATGGGATGTTCTTCAGTATATGAAATTAAAAAAAACACACAAAAAGTGTATTAAATAAAAAAATATTATTCAAGGACATGAAATTCAAATGATTGTGAGAATGCCCCATATATAGTACACAGTATTCGGTGTACAGAATATGGAAAAAAATTACTGAAGGAAGTAATAGCTTTTTTATAATATTTATCACAGATACTTTAAATCTTTCAGCAAAGAGACTAAAATAAATTTTATATGAAAATTATCACTTATTCATTGAAATGATAATGTTTTTAAGTTTATCAAAAACCGTATTCCTTTTGAGTTAACCGCGCGTAAGTGATTGATAAACACTGGAATCGCACGTAAATTGATTACAATTCCGTTAAATTTCTGTTTCATTTATTTATTTAATTTTAGTAATGTCTTAATTTAGTTATGTAATATTTTCCGGAAACAAATGCTTAACTATTTGCCTTGTTTCATGTACGAACTTGTTAATTATCTGCAATCGGGTTATTTAAAATGTCGGATTAGAAAAAAAATCATGCTTGAAAATTATTTTTAAACTGATAAAACAGAGTTTAAAAAATAGCAGATTTAAGTACACTTCTTCTCAATTCAGTGTCAAAACATTGAAAGTGTGCTATGTTTAGAAATTACTAATTTTGAAAAAA
This sequence comes from Maratus speciosus, assembly GCA_963932465.1. Classification (NCBI taxonomy): domain Eukaryota; kingdom Metazoa; phylum Arthropoda; class Arachnida; order Araneae; family Salticidae; genus Maratus; species Maratus speciosus. The sequence goes on along the minus strand of OZ010788.1, from coordinate 370,555,895 downwards.
AAAAAAAAAAAAAAAAAAAAAAAAAACGAAATTGATTGTTTATGTGGTTTTAACCGTCCATATGAGGCTAGTGGTACTCACGGACATGTTTTAGGTAGCTTTCTTTACAAAAAAGCTACCTATTGCAGCCGTTCGGAGGAAAGCGATTTCAAAAAATTTTGGTATATTTTCATCGATCATGACCCCCAGACCCCGAAACCACCCTCCGTTCAAAATTGATATATATATATATATATATCTGACCTATGTCACACTGTAACTCCCGTAATTATGAACCGATTTCGATGTAATTCGGTGTGTACATAGTACATACCAATGTCTCGACCGAGTTCGTTGGCCAGCTTCATCCGCCGTTTTGTTTCAAAATGGCGGCCATTTAAAATTTTTAAAAAAAATTAAAATTTGAAATGTGGTACCAAAAAATTAAAAATGGAAAAATATTTTTTTCTTATGTATTTGACCTTTATACAGAGATTCCGGAGCAGTTTTTGTTTCGTCTATATCTTAAAAAATGGCTGAGTTATAGCATTTTGAATTTCTAGCGTGGCTGACATTTTGAAACGACCTGAACTTTGTCACGCGATAAAAGGCGTATTTATGAACCGATTTGGATGTAATTCGGTGTGTACATAGTACATACCAATCTCTCGACCGAGTTCGTTGGCCAGCTTCACCCGCCATTTTGTTTCAAAATGGCAGCCATTTAAATTTTTTTTAAATATTTTAAATTTGAAATGTGGTACCAAAAAATTGAAAATGGAAAAATATTTTTCTCTTATGTATTTGACCTTTATACAAATATTTCGGAGCAGTTTTTATTTTGTCTATATCTTAAAAAATGGCTGAGTTATAGCATTTTGAATTTCTCTTGTGGCTGACATTTTGAAACGTCCTGAATTTTGTCACGCGATAAAAGGCGTATTTATGAACCGATTTGGATGTAACTTCGTTTATACATAGTACATACCAATGTCTCGACCGGGTTCGTTGGCCAGCTTCACCCGCCATCTTGTTTAAAAATGGCGGCCATTTAAATTTTTAAGAAAAATTTAAATTTGAAATGTGGTACCAAAAATTGAAAATTGACAAAATATGTTCTTCTTATGTGTTTGACCTTGATAAAAAGATTCGGGAGCAGTTTTTGTTTCGTCTATATCTTAAGAAATGGCTGAGTTATAGCATTTTGAATTTCTAGCGTGGCTGACATTTTGAAACGTCCTGATTTTTCTCACGTAATAACAGGCGTATTTATGAACCGACTTGGATGTACCTTGGTGTGTACATAGTACATACAAATGTCTCGACCGAGTTCGTTGGCCAGCTTCATCCGCCATCTTGTTTCAAAATGGCGGCCATTTAAAAAAATAAAAAAATAAACAAAATTAAATGAGATGCCAAAAAATTGGAAAATGAAAAAGATTTTTTTTTGTATGTGTTTGACCTTAATACAAAGATTCCGGAACAGTTTTTCTTTCGTCTATATCTCAAAAAAAAATGGCTGAGTAATAGCATTTTGAATTTCTCTTGTGACTGACATTTTAAAACGACCTGATTTTTGTCACGCGATAACAGGCGTATTTATGAACCTATTTGGATGTAACTTGGTCTGTACATAGTACATACCAATGTCTCGACCGAGTTCGTTGGCCAGCTTCATTCGCCATCTTGTTTCAAAAGGGTTGCCATTTAAAAAAAATTAAATTTAAAATTCAAAATGAGGTATTAAAAAATTGGAAAATGAAAAATATTTTTTTTATGTGTTTGGCCTTGATACAAAGATTCCGGAGCAGTTTTTGTTTCTGAAAATTTGTTCTTTTGTTGATATCTTAAAAAATGGTTGATTTATAGCACTTTGAATTTCTAGCATGGCTAATATTTTGAAACTATCTTGTATTTGTCACGCGATAACACACGTATTCGCCTATTTCGATGTAAGAAGGCATGTGGATAGTATACATCAACACCTCGACAAAGTTCGCTGGCCAGATTCATCAGCCATCTTGTTTCAAAATGGCGGCCATTAAATTAAAAAATATATATATATTTAAAGTGAGGTGCAAAAAAATTAGAAATTGAAAAAGGTTTCTTTCTTAAGTATTTGATCTTGATATAAGGATTCAGGAGCATTTTTTGTTTGTCTTTACCTTAAAAAATGGCTCAGATATAGCAGTTTCAATTTCTATTGTGGGTGACATTTTGAAAAATCTGATTTTTTGCATGCGACAGCACTCCTATATATTAACCGATTCCGATGTGAGTGAGCATGTGCACAGCAATTACTAAGGTCTCGACCAAGTTCACTGCTTAGCCTCATCCATCATATTGTCTTAAAATGACAGGCACTTTAAGAAATTGCCGAATTTGGCAGCCAAATATAAGTTACTTTAAAGAAAAGCAGCTTGGATAAAGCTGACTAATTTCGCGAAATTCTCATTCATTATATTGATAAAAATTAGTATTGAATCTCCTATATTCGGTTTCCACTAAATTGAGCTTCGTGTGTTTGCATGATATAAGTTGGCTTTTTTAAAATAAGGATTATGAAAGCTACCTCTTCCTCCCGGCACTGGCCGGAAGGACTTTTTTCTTTACAAAAGATTTTAGAAAATTCTTTAAAATATCCCTTTTTTGTTAAAGCTATAAATGATAGTTTTATTTGGTTTGGAATAGTCTGTGTTTTTGAGATATTAAATGTGTTAGGACGAAAGTTTTCTATACAAAAATTGTAGTATACTTTACCATATTTTAATGATTGTCCAGTTTTTTTCTAATCACCCTTAGATAGACTTATCTGCATTTCAATTAATCTTTTCCATCAATTTTTTTTTCAGTTGTTGCAACTGTTTCAGCCCCGACTGTACAAGACTGAAAATATGACTGTCCTCAGTTTTCAGTAAGTATATCGTTTTCCAATAGTAAAGTATCCCATGCTATTTTCAGTACTTGGGATCACATTTTTTTATGAAATATTTTCTACAATTATATAAAAATATCATTATCAGATATGAAAATAAGGAATCTTTATTACTTTTCTGAAAACAAGTAAAGAATATGAAGATATAAAATGCGAAAATAGCATTAAGCGTTTTAATACATTCATATATGTCTCATATAATCGTCTTCGAATAGCCAACTGCAAAGCTGGCAGATTATTAGTTATAGTTGAAATTGCAAAAATGCTTTATATATTATTCTTTATAGTATTAAAAGCCATTTCTAGTAATTTTTGTTGAAGTTTCAAAATTTAATTTCCATACGATAGTATTACCCGCATGCAAATGATTAACAGCTAATGAAATCATCAAAGACTTTGCTTCTTACAGCAGCCTTTTTTATTGTGATTATTTCAGCGTTGAAGCACGCAGTTCGATTACATATGTATTAAATCTGTATGTTATCTATGCTATCTATTTATATAAAATCCAAGTCTCTGTGTGTCCCTCACGATTCGGGTAGGACCGCCTCATTGAAATGAGTAACTGTTGAAAAAAACTAATGCAGGGTTACCACAGTAGCGCCAAATGTTAGCTAACTTGGTGATAGCTGTGTAATTTGGCGAAATTCCCATTTAGAACCATTAATCTTTCATAAAGGAGGTCACCGAAATTTAATTTAAACTCCGCTCTTTTAAGATATTTTTCAAAATCTATGAGTGAGAATTTAAAGTACATCTTTACATCTTCCTCCCGATGCTACTAATAAAATAACCGCCAATAGACGACGCTGTACTGTGTGAGCTCCTAACTGCGCGATTTTAATGTGCTTTAGGTACTTTTCCAGTATAGGTGCCTAGGCGAAAAAGGAAATTTGGCAACATATTTTCCGGGAACCTATCCACTGTTTAATTTTATATACACACGCATTTTTTTATATATTTATACGATTTATTTAATATAAAAAAGACGTTTCTCTAATTTTATAAAAAAACAGATGTGCTTTGTACATAAAAACATCAATAATATACATATAAAATAAACATATAAAACAAACAAAAACGCTCATCAAGTTTGTTTTTACAGCTGTTTATATGATTTGACAACAAATCTCGATATTTTTTTGTTATACGGACACCATGCCAAAATGTATGCTAATGCGCCAATTATTTCAAAATGCTAAAAGATATTTTCAATTTTATGCCAGCAGTTTAATATGAGTTTTATTTTATTGCTTTATTTTATAACAGTTATTTGTTCACTTATTTTAAGTATATAATTGTGATTTAATGAAATAGTTCGTAAAAGTCTGGAATTTTCAAATGTTATATTTTTTAAATGCTCACTTTAGTATCGACAATGCTTTTTCTTTTATTTTTCAAATGCTTCAATTCACGTGATTTTCATTTTGCGCTATCTATTACGCTTGGCGACAAAGGTATCCGTATAACGGAAACGAACCCAAATCTTACTTTCTGATGCCCAAATTACACCAAGCTTTTTTTAAAAAAACGCCAAAGCTCCTACAGTGGAAAAGTACCAAACTATCTATTATTTTGCGCTATCTGTTTATAGTCTGTACTATATGTAAGGGGTGTGGAGCGAAGAGTTTAAAAATTAAATATTAAAGTTTCGGCACAGATATCATATAATACACGCGTCGAATATTGGCGCGATTTTTTTCTGACGCCAATGTCATATGCACAACGGGTACTTAACTGGCGGCAAAGTGTCGTTATTTTGCTTGATATGGTAACCCGGATGTTGTTGTTTATGCTGTTGATGTTTTCGCCAAATTGGCGTATATGACAACTGTGCCAAAGTTTCTATAAAGCAGTATAAGACTAAAAAATTAAGAATAAAATAAATGCAAAATAAGACTGAAGAAGAAAGAAAAATCATGCGTTAAGCATAGAATATGCAACACTTTTCAACACATCCTGAATGCTTTAACAAAACTTCGTTATTTGGGGAAATAAGATAATAATAAGATTTAAAAATTGATATCAGCAGTTACCGTCCATAGCCAATAGTATCGTTATTACATGCCGCTATTTACCCAAAATTTAATTTTACTCTTAAAACTACTGAAATCACATTTCCAGATATTATCATCCATAGACGGTTATGTATCCAATTCTTTGCGTGACCCTGTATATCATTTTATTTATATTCTACAAACATTTCTTAGTAAACTAAATGCAGTTCAGCGTAAAAACGCATAACTCCTTTAAAAACCACCTTTAAGCAATTTACTCTCATACTCAGTAAGCCTTACGAATTCTTTTGTGTAGCCCTGCATATGAACTGTAGCATTTATACACACAGTTCATATGCATACATATAGTATGCATACACGTAGTGAAACTTAAAAGCGCATATCATATTAAAAATGCATTTCTAGCAATCATTGCTTATGTACAATACTTCGGAGAAAAGTTGATTGGCGAGAAAGAAGTATACCAACGTATTTTCTGACAACCTATTTACTGCTTCATACTCACAAGCAATTTTTTCCATATGTATGCAATTTATTTAGGTAGTTGTTAGCTATCCCGTCGACCAGTTTCGCCAAATTATATAAATCGCCAAACCACTCGCCAAATTATACAAATTGACATAATTTTTATTTTAAGCAACGAAAGATCAATTAAATTAGCAAAACATTAATAGAAATACAAATATAACGTCGAATTAAAAATCACTTGACGACGTAAGGAAAATATGATCATGTTTAATGTCAACCATTATTGGCATTTAATCTTACAATTTGGCGACAGTAATTTGGTCGACGGGATAACTAACAAGTACCTTTATTTAATGTAAAAAAAGCTATTTACCCATTTTTTTATAATAAACAGATGTAATTTTGGCTCAGATGTCATATCAAGCAAAATAACGACACTTTGGCGAGAGTTAAGTACCCGATGTGTATATGACATTGGCGTCAGAAAAAAAAATCGGGTACAGATGTCATATTCTCCCCATATAGGCGTGATTTTTTTCTGTCGCCAATATCATATAGGCAACAGGTACTTAACTTGCGCCAAAGTGTGTTTATTTTGCTTGATGTGGTAACCATGATTATGTTGCTTATGCTGTTGATGTTTTCGCCAAATTGGCAACCGAAAAAAATCACGCCAATATGGGGCGAATATGACATCTGTGCAGTAATTTTTGCACAGATGTCATATACGCATCGGGGTTTGCGTGATTTTTCCCTGACGCCAATTTGGCAGATATCTCGCTTTCGAATACCAGTTACTTATATATTTTTGGTACTTTTCGGTTAGCCGGGCGCCAGTGTTATACATACCTATGTATGTATACCTATATATACATATATATTTATATTTATACATATATAGAAGCTATATGTATACTATGTGTAAGCTATATGTAAGTATATTTATATTTATACATTTGTATTACATTTGTATTACGCATTTATATGTATACATAAGCTATATGTATACCTATATATACATATATATTTATATTTATACACATATAGAAGCTATATGTATACATATATATGTGTGTGTGTATATATACATACATATGTATATATAGGTATACATACATATGTATATATAACACTGGCGCCCGGCTAACCGAAAAGTACCATATTTTTAAATTATTTGCTATCATTTTGAAAAGGAAATAACTATAAATAAATAAAAGTTTGAATAATATCTATAGAACAAAACAATTTATATAATTAAAAACAGAAAATAAAATAAATAAACACTTTATTAATAAATAAAAAACAATAGCCGGGTTACTATAGCAGGTAAAATAACACCATTTTGGCGCCAGTTAGGTATCCCGTTTCATATCTGAAATCTGTGCCGTAATTTGTATATAAAAAAATATTATATATATTTAGAAACGATTTTTTATGTATATAAGTGCATATATAAACAAAAATAAAAGTTCATTGGATTTGTTATCATAGCTATTTATATATTTTGTCAACATATCTCACTTTCTGATGCCCGAATTGCGCCACCCTTTTTTTTTAAAATGCGCTATAATGGTAAAGTACCTAAATAAATAATTAACAGAAATAACCTATTATACAAACTAAAACTTTTTATTTCGAGATCAAAGCATTGTTTTTAATTCCAATTAAAAATACGTATATCCTTGGATAACTTTAGGTGAAATTAGGTTCACAGCTTAATTAATATCTCATTCCATAAACCTAAACAAACACAAGTGATTCATTCATCGTGAAACTTAAAAAAAATTTAAATCATTGAGGTAATCATTCACAAAGTAAGTTCTCCAACAATCAATGGACAATATTCTAATGACATCATAGTAGGTAACGTGGTGACGGTATCGTTTGTTTATGGTTTGAAATCACAAAGATTTAATTTTGCAATGTCTCTTAGTTACATTATTTTATTGTTATATTTATGAGCTCAGAACAAAAGCATATTTTTTCATTATTTAGTTATTAAAGACGGAAAAAAATTATAAATGCATGATTTGAAAAATTTAAATAATTTTCTTTCTTAATAGTAAAAAATAACATCGGGAGGTAACAGCGGGTTTAAGTTAAATAAGTTTAACTGTTTAATTCTGTTGTAATATTCAAAATAACTGTATTTATTAGATTTCAGTAAACAACATCAGGGACCGATTAATCTTTGGTTAGAGGAATTACAATGTCATTTCAGGACCTTTCTTTTGGAGAAGCTTTTCTAAATTTCATATATACATGGAAACTCTTCAGTGTTAGAAATATTATTCTTAGGAGTGACATAAGATGAGAACGGCCTGCAATTTTACACAAGATTTTGAAAACTACTTTATATCAGAAATTTTGCTAAAAACTGGTTACTTTTTTGCTATAGCGGCCCACACTTTAAGATTATGACAAGTTGCAGCCAATTTCGCCAACGTCGTAACCATGATCGTGAAGCACACACATTTATACCATATAATACCATTTCATGAAATCGTATACGATAATTTAATAGTTTTTACCTTACTTCAAGTGTAAAATTTATTTATTTTTAAGGCTTAACAATCTAAATTGTCCAATATATGAATTTAAAAAACAAATATTGAATAGACATGACCGCAAAAAGCCTCAAATCTGCATAACACTTGGAACCAAACTGTGAAGATTAGTGGTCTTGTACTGTACACAGTTTTTCATAAATGTGTTTCGTTCTTTAAATGTGTTATTTTCATCTATCACTGCGGAACAAGCGAGAAAACTCATATTCTTGCACATGAGTTGTATATATCTAAATTTCCGTCATTTTTGACGGGCTACCTTTCTAGTTTTATTATATATTTTATGAAATGTTAATTTCGTTACGGAATATTAGCAGGAAACGAATGATGAACTATTTATATTGTTTTATATGTGCCAATTTGATTAATCCCCGGCAATAGAACTGCGCGTGATGTAGATAAAATTTTATGAAATTTATGCTTGGACAGTTTTTTACACACAATAAATAAAATAGCAAATATAAATAAAATTTTGAAACAAATCGCATTTCAAAATGTACATTCGTACCTACTCGAAGATGTAAAAACTAAAGTTATTTGGTGTTTTAAAATAATAAAATTTTCGAAAAAAAAACCGGATTGCTTGCACTTTGCTAACAGCGATATGTCTTAAGCGATATTCACAGACATATTTTAGCTTTATAAGACAGATATATAGGTTAAAACGCATATTAGGGAAATATCCCTGTTTTATAGTTTGCCATTTATTGTTGATAATGAACAACACAATTAAATTTAAGTCCTCCTATGTGAAACTTCTCCCCAAGCTAATTATATAGATACATTATCAAAAGACTTTGCGTTTTATGTTACATCATTAAGATTGCATGATTATCGTGAAAATTTGAAACATTTACTTTTCTTCTTACAGAATCCGTCACTATTGGCGATGAAAATTGCTCTTAAAAACTTTAAAAAATCATGTTAAAAAAGTTTAAATGCATGAAATTTTTATTTTCATGTGAATAAGTGAAATCATCAAAACTGGAAAACTGGAAATAAAAATCTCTATTACAGGTGCATTTATTTTAATTTTAGATGTTATAATATGACTACGGACAAAATCTTCTAACAATTACCTCATTAAATTTTCTTCTGATACAATATAAACTAAATGCAATTATTATTCGAAGTAGTTTTTTAAATGTTTCAGCAATAATGAATTGCAGTCAAATAATTATTTTATCGCCTTTTTCAATAAGTTTTTTACAGCTACTCATCCAAATTTAAATATATTGTTTCGATAATTCTCCTTAGGTTATATAGATTTTTTATCGGAAGTCCTATTATATACATAAAATAATGCACATTTATTATATTTATTTTACTTCATTTCCGGGGAATTAATAACGATATGAAACACTTATTACTTCCATTTAGTCAAACGACATTTTCATCTTTTGATGTTTCTAAATAATTACTGCATTTGAATGCATCCAAGTTTTTATAGTTTATAAATTTTAGTGGAATTTGTACACACATTATATTTTTTTCCATTTTTATCTTTTGTGTTTCTATTTTGAAAAATTGAGATTACACATAAATAATCTGTAGATAAATGAAAAGTCTATGTAAATTGGCTGAGAATAATATACGCATTACGTATAATATTTAAAAATTAATAATGCAAGAACAGTATATTAAACATAAAAATGCAGACATGTATAATTAACAGTGAAAATAGTTTGACATTTAAGAAATTTACTCATTCATAGAATACCAAATTTAAAATGAGAAAAAAATTTCTTAATCGGAGTATAATTTTGTTGTACTAATATATGTTGTTTATATGTTAAATTTCTTTGAGAATAATAAGTATTTTACTAAAATGAACGTTTCTTTACCTGCATTGTTAATTATACGAAACTAAGAGATGCAGCAAAAAATCCATTTAAAATTATGTGATACAGTATTCAAGTTAACAGTTTCATATTCAAAGGTGATCATACAAGTAAAATGTTTTTGAAATAGTTATTTGAAAGAAATAATTACCAGACAATGTATGAGGATTCATGAAATTAGTGCATTTGTACCTGCATTTTTAATATTTTTTCAATACTTTAAGATTCATATGTAGTTATTCCTTCACAATCTTAGCCATAAAAATTATTTTCTTATTTGAAACACATCATCACAAAAATGTACAGTTTTATTTTTAATTATACAGATAAAAGTCAATGTGAGAAAGCAAGGTGCCTATAGAATGCCCTTCACCAATCCATTTCTTCTCAAGTCATGATACGTGTCCACAAAATATCATTATGGATGCTTTACTAAAGACAAAGCAATGTATATAACCTTGTGTTTAAACATTATCTTAATCATATTGGAAATCCTTCAGCTTGTCAGTGACTTCATAAATAGATAGAGTGTCGCATGTTCTCCTTGGCAGTCTCGATAGCGATAAATATTGCACAATGTTTTCAGACACTGCCGTTAATGACCATTAACTATTTGAAATGTTTAGGAATAGATGCAAATCGTTCTGTACTTTCTAGAGGACGGATTTTGTAATGCTTAACTAATAGGAACTTTTCATTGTGACATTAGAGTGAGCAATTAAACGTCAATCCTGTGTCATTCCGTCCAGTGTATCAGATATTCTTGCCGATTTATTCAGCAATAACATATCTCCTGTAATAGCGCCTTTGTTGAACAAAACACCCAAAGTGCGCATCAGTCGCAATGAGTCAGACGTGACACCATTCCTGACACAATTGCTTGACAGCCATCCTTAATAAGTTAGCAACATTTTAAAATTGTAATTAATTTTGTGTAACGATATAACCCTTCTAAAATTAAACCAACATTGCCTGTTTCATTTAGTTTCCACACTTCATGTTGTGATAAAAAGTATTTATCCCTCCTCCTTTTTGTGTTAGGTGTCTGCTGTTCCTCTTTAATTATACTGGTCGACAAAAAAAAAAAAAAATAAATAAATAAATAAAAAATAAAAAATAAAAAATTCCCTCCCGGCAAACAAAATATGTAAAGTGTACAGATCTAATATTCCCAATTCTAAATATGCTATCCAAATATATCCAGTACGTATCATTTTTTTCGAGAAACATTTTTATAACAATAACAAATAATGAAGGATTATTAGATTAATTTGCAATGCTTGATAAAATTGAAATCATAAAAAAAGGTGCATTATCTGTGTTAGATACCAAATTTATAAAATATAACATGAAAACCTAGTTCGTTGATATTTGTAACGTGCATTTTTACTTTTATACCCCGCTTCCATTTTCGTGCCCAAATTTATTATTTGCTATCAACTGATATATTTTCATTACTTATGCTGTTGTAACTCGGGTCATCATATTTATACAATTATTTACAGGTAATTTACATATTATTATTTACATTTTATGGTTTATAAAATATCCCCTTATGTTTTAACGAGATATAAAATACCTTAATTTTAAAAGCAAACCCTCCTACGAAAAGAATGGTTCGTGATTCAGTAATTTCGTTACCTCATTTTTATTTAGCACAATAAAATCTATAAGAATCAGCAATCATTTATACAGAGAGGATTTTGGTGCGACCAGTGTTATTGTTTACTGCCGTATTTTCGATCTCCTTACATTATTTTTTTTTCAATTTATTTTGGAATTCACTGTACAAACACATTTTTGCACAATGTGCACATTTTAAAATTTACAGGGAATAAGTTTAAATATTTTTTTTAATGTTTAACCTTACAAAGTATTCACAATATGATACGGAGAAAGAAGAAATACCAATGTAATTAAATGCATTTGAGAAGAAAGTAATGCACCAAATTAATTTTAACACAATTATTATAATTGGTAAACAAATCATATTAGATGTAAATTTCCAACTGGGCGAGAAATGTCCGGACCAGGATTCGAACCCGGGACCTCCTGGCTGAAGCCGCCAGTGCTCTGCCATCTGAGCTATCCCGGACGATTCTGGTCGAACTTTTTCACCAAGCTAACCTTGATGAGATGCCCAGTTGATAACCCAGATGATAACCCAGATGCTGAAATCATCAAGGTTAGCTGGGTGAAAAAGTTCGGCCAGAATCGTCCGGGATAGCTCAGATGGCAGAACACTGGCGGCTTCAGCCAGGAGGTCCCGGGATCGAATCCTGGTCCGGACATTTTTCGCCTAGTTGGAAATTTACATCTAATAAGAAAGTAATGGTTAAAGAAATCCCATAAGTATAATATATATATATATATATGTGTGTGTGTGTGTAATTTTAAAGGAATTTTAAGATATTTTAGGAATGAATTTCTACTATTAAATAAAATATCAAATTTTATTTTCTTATTTATAAACTAATATGGCTTATCGCTATTGTTTTTATAGAATTGTATATTAATAAAACACATTTTAAATTTGTTTTTATAACCTTTTAAGTCAAAACCAGCACGATCGTGCGGGATAGACATTCATTTAAATTTTTGTTTCTAAGTCGTATTTATTAAAAACTCGAATCAAACGATCCTTCTGGTTTGCAAAAAGAGTAAAGTATAATTTTTTATCAACAGGTAGCGGTTGCAGTCCATGTTTTACTTTCTACAGGCATGACTAGTTTTGTTTACCAATGCATCGGGTCTTAAAGGGATAAATAAGCTCGTGTATGACATAAGCTCAGAGACACATTGTCAAACCGGGAATTTTTCTCCAAAGAAGTATATTTCACATTACAGAACTAGAAGATTATACTCCTTGTTGAATCCGCTCACGTGCAGACTTGCGTTAGCTTTGAGACAATGACAGGTTTGCAAAGTATGATTTTGTTAAAACTGATATCGAAATAACAAAGTTTATATCATGTTTGTAGCTGACTAATCTGCTTAAAATATACATTATTTTTCTTCTCTATCTGCAGTATATGGTGGCGTACTGTCATTCTGATGCAAATGCGTGATGAATAGCTGCGAAATTTTAAGATAATCCTGTGATGAGTCATACATTTGTATTGATCTTTTGTGAGAAAAAAGTTATAAATATTTTTATAATTTCAGAGACGTCATCAAAGTGGTAAAAGTAAAAATGTTCTTCAACTAAAGAAAGCATTCGGAATATTTAAATAAGAATATATTAAAGAGTAATACAATCTTTTTAAATTATAAAGGTGTCATTAAATGTTCTGTACTTCAGTTACAAATTATGTCCGTATTTCTACATGCTACGCTTACCGATCTGAATTTAATTTAAAAAATGAAAGTAAACTTTCAAATAAACAGATTTTTGCTATTCGTTGTACTTAATTTTATGAACTAGGGGATTCTGCTCCCTAAGCGCTACGATAGTCAACAACAGTTCAGAACCCACAGGCTCTAAAACACTCCAATTTGCATAATATGAATTCAACGTTTCATAGCGCTTAAAGTACTTTTTTTAATTTAAAAAATGTCTGCTTCACTGTTTTTATCGTATATTAATATATAAAACTACCAGCTGTATATTTTTAATGCAAAAGCTTTTCAGAATAAGCCGCTAAATAAAAATGTCACAGCAAAATATATTACGGCAGCAACAGAGTGTCAGTGTTTAGAATATACGGATGTATTGTAACAATATAGCCAAAATTCTAGTGTAAGCAGAGGTAAAAAAATGTATGCAGAAAAAATAAATAATTAAATGTAAATTAAAAAAACAATACTAAAGATTCTTAATTTAAACAAATCAATGTTTCAAAAGTATTTTTTTTTAGGTTTTTACAAAATTAATAAGAAACATTAATACCAGAAATTTAATTTAATAAACGATGTAATATGGATAGTACTTAGGGATAAAATACATGTTATGAAATGAAATATTTGGTGTATTTACAAATGTCTTAAACAATAACTTGGGTCTTATCGCTTGTTAGAGAAACAATATTTTAACGTTTTGCGCTCTTTGTCAGTTAAAACACCATAAAGTTTGTCGCTAACATAATTTAAAATTTAAGCAATGTCTACCAGTATTACAAAACAAAATCTTTCTATGATAATGCTGGAACTTTTTCTATAGAAATCTATGATAAAAATGTTTCTTTGGAATTTGTTTTAGCCAGTAAGCTGATCACTACTTCCAAATAATAGTATAATAATATTTAACGTGTGTAAGGGATTAACGATACGTAGTCAAACTACAAAAATTGAAGTTTATTAACTTATTATTTCTTTTGTTGAGTTAGGCAGTGAAACTAATTATTCTTTCAATAAAGACACATTTCTTCAAACAATTTCCCCCTTAATTTATATGCATCAACAGTATAATAGCGTCAGCTTATTTCTTCTGAAAAATGCCATGAACGAAAATCTCACTGCATTAATAAAAATTTACATTTTGATTGAAAGTAGTTAATTCAGTAAAAATTAAAATCTCTAAAAGACATGCCAGAGAAAGATAATATTGACGGACATCCAAAACTTTTTCATGAATTAATGAGTTTTCGTATTATATCAGAAGTATTTCAAAATTTTCTTTCAAAGATTTCTGAATAACGATTCATTCATTAAAGCGCATCATATTTCATTTTTGAAAATTGCTTTATTTTCTTGAGAATTGTCCTGATATTTTAAAAATAATCGTTTACATTTTTCATTTATTATTTTAATTGGAATATAACTTAAAACTAAAAAAACAGTGTTCATTAAAATCTCTGCTACAAGCTTGACGAACTTTTTCTATACATAAAAGAATTATTTTATGAAAAAAAAAAAAAAAAAAAAAAAAAAAGAGCGGTTTATTTTGAAAATGCATTTTTGAAGAAAATTCGTTAACGCTAAATATTGTTATATATTAACATAAAATTTATGTTTTTAACAAATGCACAGTAAATATATTTTATTGTCGCTCGGTGGCGTGGTCAGTAAGCGGAGGCTGCTGTCACACTGACGGTCCGGGTTCAAGTCCCTGGGTAAGACATGGATGTAATTATGTTTGTGTTTTCAAAATGATATACATATATGTAATGTAGAGAAATAAAATTGTTATGTCTGGTTTGTGTTACAATTTTTGTGTATAAATGAGGATCATTCGAGGCGATGGCCATTGTTGCTATAGGCCTCAAAGCAATCTCCACTAGGGTGGATTTCAAATCAAATCAAATATTTTTAACATCAGTATAAACTTGTTACTACAGTGATAAATCAAATGCATTGATTTTGAAAATGAGATAAGCTTACTTTGAATAAAATAAATTTTTTATGTTGGATAATATTAAGAAACAGAATCATATTTTGGTAATTTTACTACAACTGTGGAGAATTGGCAGTATTGTAGGATATAGTACTCTATGCAATGCATCACCCATTCATAATGGATGCTTTAAAAATCATTATTAAGAAATATAATTCTATTCATAGATCTTATTACAGAATATGTTTCTCTTATTTCTTACAATTTCACATGAAAAAAATTGTTATTTTTTGTTTCATTATAACGTTTCGAGGGAAGAAAGAAATAGTGAAATAAACTAAAACAAATAAAAATAAAAATAAAATATTCATTTTCTATTACTATAATTATATTCTAATTTCTAATGCCATAACTTAAAATTTAGCAATATCTTACAATATATCAAAACAAAATATTTATATCATAATGTAGAACGTTTTCTATAGAAGTATGTGTCAAAAATGTTTCTTTGGAATTTGATTTACCCAAGACGCTGATTACTATCTCCAAATAATAACGTTTAAGGAGTTTAAAGAATTAGCAATACGGCAGTGAAACTACAAAGGTTAAAGTTTACTAATTTATTATTCTTTTTGTTGAGTTAGGCAGTGGAAGTTAATTATTCATTGAATAGAGACACATTTTTTTAAAGAATTTTCTCCATAATTTATATCGATCAACAACATAATAGCGTCAGCTTATTTTTTCTGAAAAATGCCAGGAACGAAAATCAGCCTGTATTAATAATAATATACAGTTTGATTGAAAGTAGTTAATTCAGTAATAATTAACACTTAAATGCCGAGTGTTGCTTTTCGGGAACATAACCAATTTAGACTTCTGAAATACTATTAGAATAATTCTGAGGCTATAATGCCTAATGTTGCCAATAAAAAGCATCCTGAAAACATTATTAAATCGATTTGCAACATGTATATGACAACACTTCTGCTGTTTAAGAATAAAGATAGATTTATTTCTTCAATTGTTGCTACTTGTTCTTTTTGTTTTGTTTGGAAGCTTGCGAAATGCACTATTTTGTTCTGCAGTGAGCAAGTAAAATGTATTTCTTATTATAGTTCTTAAAATTCTTGTGTATTTAATAATATAGAATTTTACCAAGGAAAATTAATTTCTCAATTAAAGACCAGTTTTGTCGATTAGTAACAAACTGTTTTTTAGACTTAAACAATACTTAAAACAAAATAGGATTTTTAAAAATATTTTTTCCATGATTTATTTAAAAAATGAAAGCCGTAAAACATTATTGCAATGATTTTTGAAAAATCAGGCATTTAAGGGTTAAACTATGAAAGACATGCGAGTGAAAGATACTATTCACAGGCATCCCAAACTTTTTCATAAATTAATGACTTTTAATATTCTTTCTGAAGCATTTCGAATTTTTCTTTGAAAGTTTTCTAAACAACGATTCATTCATTGATGTACAGCGTATTTCATTTTTGAAATTTTCTTTATTTTCTACAGAATTATCATGATATTTTGAAAGTAATCATTTACATTTTTAATTTCTTATTTTCATGAGAATATGACATAACACTTAAAACAACAAGAAAAAACCCCCATACAGTGCCATTTAAAAACTCTGCAAGAAACATGACAAAATTTTTCTATATAGAAACGCATTATTTTGATGAAAGCTTTAAAAATTATTATTAAGAAATATAATTCTATTAACAGATCTTATTACTGAATATAATTATCTTATTTTTTCTTATTTTATCTAAAAAAGTTTATTTCTTCTAAAGAAGAAAGAAATAGTGAAAAAAAATAATAAAGTATTAAAATGTAAATTATTCATATTCTATTACTATAATTATATTCTAATTTGTAAAGCACTAAGTTAAAATTTAGCAATGTCTACCAGTATTTCAAAACAAAATCATTATATGACAATGCAGAATATTTTCTATAGAAATCTATGACATAAATGATTCTTTGGATTTTATTTTAGCCATGACGCTGATCACTATTTCCAAATAATAACGTGTAACGAGTGTAAAGAATTAACGATATTGCGGTCAGACTACAAAGATTGAAGTTTATTAATTTATTATTTCTTTTGTACAGCTAGGCAGTGAAAATTAATTATTCTTCAATAGAGACACATTTCTTCAAACAATTTCCCCCTTAATTTATATGCATCAACAGCATAATAGCGTCATCATATTTCTTCTGAAAAATGCCAGCAACGAAAATCAGCCTGCATTAATAAAAATTTACATTTTGATTGAAAGTAGTTAATTCAGTAAAAATTAAAAACTCTGAAAGACATGCAACTGAAAGATAATATTGACGGACATCACAAACTTTTTCATGAATTAATGACTTTTCGTATTCTTTCGGAAGTATTTCGAATAATTTTTCTTTGAAAGATTTCTGAATAACGATTCATTCATTAAAGCACATCGTATTTCATTTTTGAAAATTGCTTTATTTTTATCAGAATTGTCTTAATATTTAAAAAAAAAGTCTTTTCCATTTTTCATATATTATTTTCATGGGAATATAACATAACAATTAAAATGTATATATTTAGAATGTTCTTTACAAACATTACAGCACATTTAACGAGCTTGTTGTATACAGATAAGCAGTATTTAGTTTTAAAATTGCACCGTTGATTATAAATTTGGGATAGTGCAGTTTTGGGGAAAAATTGGTTAAAGTGAATCATTATTACAAATTAACATACCGTTTATATATTTAATCATTTCACAATAAAAACATTTTAAAATGAGTAATTTGTTCCCTTTATGTTGAAGTATCTTTCACACAACATCTTCTTTTCATGTTTATATTTGATAAATTAATTAGCGCGCGAACCAGTTATTATGTTATTTGAATTCCACAACTCGAATCAAGAACTTCTGATTTCCTTTGTAAAAGTAACCTTGGTCGCGTACCACCTTCATAATATTAATCCAATAGAACCGTTTTTTACAGATTTCTCATTTGAATTTCAATTTTTCATTCACATATTTATTCATGTTTACATAGGATATCTCAATCTGACGTGATATATTTTACATTTTTTTCTTAAATTTTTCTTGCAATTAGTTCTAGAAACTGTTTTAAGTTTTGATTCTGTAAGTATCACCTGCTGAATTTGAAATTACAAAAGAAATGAGAAATAAGCGAAACAATAACATTACGTTAACATTCAACCGCAGATAATCTTGGCTAATGTAAATAATTTAAAATTATTAAAAGCAAAGAAACAAATTTATGGAGAACGTTTCTATTTGTATATATTATCATATAACGACTCATATACACGATTAATTGTAGGCTCCTGAGGTAATATGACAGAATAGAGTGCTGCATTGTATTCCCACTATTTTTATTAGAGGTATTAACATCTGATAATAAATTATATATAAAATGACTATAGAGACATTACTTCGATCGTAAAAAGATGTATATTTATTTACATGTGATAGGCCAGGGGCTGTGGTACAATTCCACTTCTTTGGAGAAAAAGAAGACAGTCATCAGGCGAAAAGTATTATGGAAGATGCTTTAAAAAGTAAATCGATTGGAAAATATGCTGTTGATAGAAACTACATTAGTTTCGAATGGGAGCCTGGTAAGTAATTTTAACTAGTTAACTGTGACCGTATAAAAATTGTAAAAGTGTAAAAAAATATGAGAAGAGGGTTTTTTAATCTATCCATTAGACTTTAAATTATTCAGAGTTACAATTAATTTATTTATTTTTAGTGTGTATTTTTTTATATTTTACTATATTTTAAGAGACAAAGTTTTTCAAGTCTTTTGCAACTCACACGCTAATTTTCGGGCGATCCTACAGGTGCGTTTTATAAAATATAGGATGCAGTTTTCCTTAAAAGAGAAGATTTATTTTCTTTAAATAAAAATTATAATTTATTTACAAAGAAATTTTTAATCTACACTGGCGTGCAAGACTTAAACGACCATAATAAAATGCTAATTTTCGGACGCGAGAATACTCAAAAGAAAGTAATATAATTGAAATATGTACTATCCCTACAGCACAGCTAGTCGATGTGACATTTCCTTCGCGTCACACTTGGCCACAAGTGTTGCAGTCACTACGGTGAAACTAAATTTGAGAGCTTTCATCCGTCTCATTATTACCCTCAAATAATCGCCATATGATGACGCCACTCAGAAGCCACTGTGACTTTTTTTTATGAGTCGCCAGATAAAATTACAAAGAAGACACCTTGTGATTCTCATATGTGACTAGCATTTGAAGACTCAATTTTAAAGTAATCGTGAGCATTGCACTATAATGAGTTACCATATAATGACACAGTGAAGTCGGGTGGTCACTTTCAGGTTAGCGAGACTCGTCTGTGAAGTCACCATTGCGCTCCTTTGAGAAAAGTCACCAGATAATTTCATTTTCTGTCACTTGGAAACTCGTCACAAAACAGCTGTCATGATGACTTTACAATAGAGTCTCAAATTGACGGTCACATGAGAGTCACTAGGTGACTTCATTGTAAAGTCACTTGTTGACTCGTCATAAAACAGCAGTCATAGTGACTTCTCAGTGGAGTGATCAATTGAGAGTAAGAATGAGATAAATAAAACATATATCACATTTCAGTTGGTTGTAGTGACTCTGACGCTTTTGACCATTTGTGACGTCAAGGTGAGTTCAGATGGACAGGCCGTGCTGTTAAGGTAGTACCTATTTTCTACACTTGATGTTTGTTGAATTTTCTTTTGTCTACTCACGTGTTCAGAAATTAGCATTTTGTGACTGTTGCTTAAATTTTGCACGCTAGTGTATGTCTTGCGTATGTTAAACTATTTTTTTTCCACAATGATAAACTAAAAAAAGGGGGATCCTTACAATTGTACAGTTTTTTTTTATTAAACTAATAATAATTAATTGTTGGTTTATGAATGGTGTTTACTTGTACACAGTTTATTGAAATAAATCAACCTTTTCGAAAACATATGTATTTTGGATCTGGCTGTAATGTGTAGTAAATAAACTTTCGAAAGATTCTGCTTGTGTTCTTGCGTAGGAAAGATTCTTCTTTATTTTCAGATAATCAAGCAATTTGGAGGTGATTATTTTCTGAGAATGTATGTCCTGTAATTGTTTGATTTCTACGTTCTACATGTTTCTTTTCTGATTTTATAAAATCATTAAATTCATTAACTCATTTTATAGCAATTGGCACGTGGTTTACAGAATAATGAGTTTTTTGTGCTTCTGATCAGGTTTATAATCCGTTGGCCACTAACAGAGGGTCCATGCAGAACGTTTACGTTTTAGGTCTGTTATTATTTGAAATCAAGGTGTAGCTATTTAAACATATTGAGTAGATTTGCTTCTGACCATATAGTGTTATAGTGTTTAGTGTTATTTCCTTATATTTATACAAAATTTCAAGTTTATACAGATTGTCATTGTTGGATAACTGTCGTTAGATTGTTAAGTGTTAAATTAAGATTTGATAGGTTGTTAAAAGCACAATTACAAAATTGCCATTTAATTATAGTCAGATTACTTAACGCTTTCGGCACTGGCGGTCACATATGTGTTCCTTTTTTTAAATGCTTTAAACTATAAATAACGCCTTCCAGATACGTAAAAAACATCATAATCACATATGTGCATTCTATATTTAGACTTTTTAGTGAACAAATAGCTCCACCTAGCTTTAAAATAGTTTTAAAAAAATGACAAAAGTTTTAATTTTTTTGGACAGTTTTTTTTTAAGTTAGGGCCGTATGGGTTTAAACTTGAATTAGGGATTACTTTTCATAATGAATAATTTGTGATAAATAATAAAAAATACTAGTATGTTTTTATGTCTGTTAAATCCTGTTGCAATACAACTCAACCGTCTTCAAAAATTGTCCCTTCGACTATTGTCATATGCAAGAACGCGAAATAAGTACATGCGTTAGATTTCAGAAACTAATATATTCGTTAAATTTCAATGAAACCTAACTTCTGTGATTTGGTTTGTTACTTTTAGTTTTACTAGCGTAAAATGAATTTTTACCCCAAACTGAAAAAAACAAATTCTGGGCCGAAAGCGTTAATGTTACGTTAAGAGTACGTTTAACTCTTATTTTCTTTATTTGGACACATTTTGGGTCTTTAAACAGTCTTGTTAGAAAACATCCAGGAAATTTATGCTCTCGTGATCTAGTTATGATCTTTAGATCGAAGAAATAGGTTTGCTTTTCTACATAGAAGTGATTGTTCTTATATTACAGATAGTCAAGGTCTAGAAGCGATTAGCTTTTACGATAGTTAATAAAATAATGTTGTTTAGCTTGTCATATGCCATTTATACGACTGGCCACCTGAAAGAAAAAACTGTCATATTTTATATCAAAATATATTCTCAACTGGCTGTTTGTAATTAGTTAAATAATAATTAATGTTTTTTTTTTTTTTTTTTTTTTTGAAATATGAATTGCAGACATTGTTAAATTTAAAAAAACAGTAACATTTTAGAAAAACGGAAAACATTGAACTTTCTTCTAATAATATTGTTGCAGTACGTAGAATGTGAACAATACTGAAGAAAATATAGTTTTACATTGTATTTGTCTAAATATGTTTATTACAGAAACGTGTAGGGAAATGTAAGTCTTATTTAACTGCCGTACTATACGATTTTTGCACACTATATATCGAGTTTATCTTTCTAATAATAAAGAGGATTCTTAATTAAATGTAAATTGAGTATTAGTTCTCTTTCGTAATAAAATAATGTACATTTATTAATATATACATCATTCTTGATTAGTAAAATAGTTTTGAAATCTTTTTATTTAGTTTTGTATTTTAATTAGAAAATTGTATTAACTTGCATTATTTCTCATTTTTGCAGCTTTGAGTATACAAAGCATTGACGCATCTGAAAAAATGCCCGTTGTTGAAGGATCTGAGCTTAGTTTAGCATGCATCACACAAGGATCCAGTGCAATGCAAGTACGATGGTTCAAGAATGGAGCGCCTATAAATGTAGAAACATCATATCGTTCGATGTGGACCACGCTTGTGCCAAAAAACTCAAAGGACCAATATACTGCAGTTTTAGGTTTCGAAAAAGTATCTACGTATGACTCTGGTAAATATACCATAATCATTGGCAATGAATTTAAAAATTTAATAATGTAGTGCATTTTTAATTCACACGCTGCGCATCCCGCGATTTCCACGGGCAACGTAATGTAGTCAAAATCTGCGCAACCCACCATATCCACGACTCTTTTTTTTTTTTCTTTTTTTATTTATTTAATTCTATATTAAAAAATTCATTTACAAAAAAAAGTCTTTTTTGAACTCTAAAATATATGTAGATTTGAAATATGTAATAAAATAATTGCGCAATTTTTAAACTTATTTTGATTAAAAGAAAAAAAAAAATAACGCAGCGAGAGGGTACATTTTTTAAATATGACTTTTCTGCAATACATAGATTTACTTCTAAGATATTGTTAATTACATAGAAATATGTGGGAGAATACACTGTCAAAAATAATTTACTTAAAAATGAGAACGTCCATGTACTCGTATTTTTTTTAAGTACAATTGTTTCAAAAAGAAGTACATTGTTAAAAATAATCTACTTAAAAATGAGCATTTCTATTTACTCATATTTTTTAAGTACAATTGCTTCAAAAAGGAGCATTAATCTACTTAAAAATGAAAATTTCTTTGTACTCGATATTTTTAAATACAATTAATTCAGAAACGAGTACATGATATTTTGAAGTTGTGTATACTTATACTTGATTTATAAATGTATGCAGTAATGAATACATACATTTTGTATTTTAACTCTTAATATTCATGTTTAAATCTTATGTGCTCAAAAATATGAGTTTTCTGATAAACCCTTTTCTTATACCGAATTGACAGTAGGGATTTCCAAGCTTTTATTTAAAGATATGTCTATCTTTGTTATAATTTTTAATTTATAATACACACTTTTCAAATTTATTTACAATTTCATTAGAAATTTAAAGAAGAAAATTTAGTTTAAAAATTGTTTTATTAGAAATTAAAATATTTAAGAAAGGTAAAATTCATCTTTGCTGTTAGCAATCTTCCGTTGCTGATTCATAAAAGGTGTAATTTGGAAGCAGCTGGTAACTGCTGTTATAGCACAGTCAGTTCAGTACTGATCTCCCATCTAGAGGACTCGGGTTCAAATCACCCGGCGGCGCATACACAAAATTTCAAGAATTAAAATAGTAAATTTCGTTGTTCTTTGCTCCAAAAAATGTAGTTTTCCGCAATTCAAAAATACCGTAATTCAAAATGGTGATTTGCCGGTTCTGTGTAGTTTCGCTTTTCTTTTTCTTTCTTATAGTGTATGTGTGTTCCTATACATATTTATTTTCGAGTCCCTGTATGTACTCAAAACAATGAGTACATGTGTTTCTGAAATTTAAGAGTTAAGTACTCGGAGTTATTATAAGATCGGAAAGTACTCAAAAATGAGTACATTTTACTTATTTTTAAGTATCCAGTTTTAACAGTGCAACATTAATATTTTATGACTTTATTTGTTTGTAAATGCAATTATCAATGATGACATTCTGTTTATTTTTTATTAAGAAGAAATTCTTATTATTTACAAATACAATTGCACATTGCATGTAAATTAAGAACTATAATGAATAATGATTAAAGTATTAAATTAAAAACTCCTCGTCAAATTAAGATTAAAAACGCATAGCAGCGTAACACTTAAATGAAATATTCAATAATAATTCAAATATTAATATTCAATAATTAAAATGCATTTTACAATTACAGTAATACCTCGACTTACGTCAGCAATTCGTTCCCAGATTAGCGACTTAAGTCGAGATAACTTTAAATAATCAAAAAAGGATAATAAATAATATTTAATCGAAATCTAATGAACATATTCTATTGTATTTAGGAATTATGTCACATACATTGAACATTAGCAAAAAAAAAAAAAAAAAAAAAAAAAAAAATGCGTTTGAAATTGATGAATTTGGAATAAATCAATAAGCTGTTAACTTAAAATTTATTGTTTTTCTAAGTGCACTGTTCGAAAAAGCTTTTTTTAGTCGTTGCTACACTTTCCTTGTCTCAATCAATATTTTCAAGAACCGTCATTCCAGCTTCAATAAGGTTTGGTACTTCGGCTAATTTTGCAACCGTCGTAATCCCCCCCCCGCCCCCTTTACCCTAGACTCAAAATCTTCATCTATTTCTTCGACAGTACTTTGTTTCTTTAATTCTATAAGTTCGTCGGTGGTTAATTCCGGATCAGGGGAATTTATGATTTTGACAAAATCTTCAGCATCCATTTCTAAGTTGAGTTCTCTTCCATTTTCGAACATTTCATAAATTAAAAGAGATACATAATGATAATTTTCAGTTGTTTTCTTAGTCTCTGCGAAAGAAACGGAGGACAGTCTTTTCCAAGCATCTCTCATTGTTTTTTTTTTTTTTTGCTGAACTTCACTTCATGAATCTCCTATGGCTGTGATTGCATCTGAGATGTTAAATATCCTCCAAAACTCTTCAAAAAGTTTAAAACGCGTCTTAATTAATTAAAAGTTTTCTTTCAGGCCAGACGAAGCAAATGCGGGGTGACGTAGTAAAACTGTTTAGGAAAGTGAATTTGTCCGATTTCCTGTTCTTTTATGTTTCACTATAAGAAAATTAATAGTCAAATAGTAAGCATTGAGAAAGAGCATAATGCGTTGGTGGAACAATTATGATATTTTGAAAAAAAAAAAAAAAAAAAAAAAAAAAAAAGACCAAGACTGTACATAGATTAAATAATTCAGCGATCCTAAGGGACCAACCCATCTAGAGGCACAAAAATAGTGAGGTGTTTGTCAGTGCAACTGTTGTTTTCAACGAAATTTCAAGCCCGTCTTATCATTTACACATTAACTCAAACACTTAGAAAAGTAAAATTGTCACAGATAACTTTATACAAATATAAATTACATTACAATAAATATCTAACTTTAAGTATAACTATAAATATATTATTTTGGAAATATTTCGAAAATATAGCTAAGGAGATGTTGAAATTAATATACAAATTAATTTTAAAATATCGAACACCTTTTTTGTTACCCTATATTGTGCATTTTAAAAACAATTTCAGTAAACATATACAGGGTGTCCGGACTATAACTATCCAAAAGTTATGACTTATTATTGCGGAACTACACATTATATTATAATATACTTCACCTCCGTGGATTGGAAATCACTCCATGATTTTAAAGCGTTGAACAAAACAAAAAACTGAAACTGTGGATGAGTGGAAAAAGCGCATCATAGAAGCAATTTGTCTAATATCGCCTGACATGTTACGAAACATTTGAGAAGAACTGGATTACCGTTTAGACGTTTGTCATGCCACCAAATGTGCACACATGGATGTCTATTGATGTTAAAACTTTGTGGGATGCTATTTTTATTTAACCCTTTCAGGGGAAACGCTTTTCTGCTTCAAAAATGTTCAAATAATTAATTCTCACCGCAATTTATAGACAAATTTATTTGAAAATATTCAAAAGCTCTTTTTCATGTATATTATGAGATCGAAATTGTACGAAATAAAAACTTACTGGTGTCAGTTGAAAATTTGGTCATTAAAATTAACCGTTTGCAAAGTGCAAACGGCGCCCCTGAAAGGGTTAACACGTTCACGCTGGCGCGGTGGGTCATACTCGACTGTCTCGAAGCTGCCAAGTCTCCGGCTTTTTGGATACCAGTATTCTAATACAGAAAATGTTGTTTCATTTAATTAGAACAATTGGGCGATTTAAAGGAACAACATTTTCTCTAAAATAATAGTGGTGTGCAAAAAGCCGGAGACTTGACAACTCTGAATCAGTCGAGTGTGACCCACCGGGCCGGCGTGAATGTGTTAAATATATATATATATTTTAAATCTAATCGGTAGTTCCGCAAAAATAAGCATAATTTTTGGATGCTTTTAGCCCGTACACACTGTGTATAAACACGTTTTATTAAGGGGTTCAAGAATATGTCATTTCTTAGTGGCGTGTAATATTAGAGCACAGGCCCTGTAAAAGATTCTCACAATACAACGGAAAAAGTATGTTCAATAAAGCGTCTGCTTTGTAAAGTAATTTAAAACCCAATATTGCTTGAATTTTTTTGAAAAAGAAAACAGGTTTTTGTCTATTTTTTTGTTTTATTCAAGATCTCTGTTTTGCTTGTGAGTAGTAAAATAATTACGGCTTTCATAGCTTTAGCAATCTAATGTTTCTAAAAATATTTGTTTGGGTTTAGTTTATTAATATTGCTTTAATAGTACTAAATCAAAGATTTTATATTAAACAGTCAGAAAAAAATAAATAATCTTTTAAAGTTTATTATCTTAATTGCATTTTAATTTTTAGATTTATAATTTAAAATAATGCATGGTTGGGCATACTGATTTGTTAAGAAATTGTCTAGCTATATTACAATTTATAGCATTGTTAATTAAAAATTCAGATTTACCATTGCATAGCTCTTACAAATAATGAATTATTTATACGTGTTAACTTTTCAACCTCAGTTTTAAACAGGGTTGTCAGTTTTATTATTATTATTATTAATTCAGGAATTACGAATTCGTACCGGAAAATTCAAACAAAATTCTGTTTTTTTAATTTTCGATTTTTTTTAAATAAACTAAAGGTGAAACTGACAACACTGGTTTAACCCTTTATCTACTGCATTATGATCTACTGGAATTTTTCTCATGTAATATTTTTTTTTTTCAGTTACTACAATGCAAATTGAAGGATAAACATAAAAAAAATACTCACCTGTGAGAAATTTGCTTATTTAGAGGTAATTAATTAAAGCGGTACTAAACTATCGTAACAGAAAACCCGCTACGTATTTCAAATTTCACCAGAAAATATTTTCGATTTAATAAGTATGTGAAATATAAACTTTTTCATATTTATGAATAAATCTTTTGGCAACTCCCGGTGCCAATAATTTATTTCAACATTTTAGAATTGAAAATGATTTGCCCCTGAAAGTGTTAAAAAAAAAACTATTTTTTTTTTTTTAGGTTTCGATCTTGTTAGCAGTCCTTTAGTTATGCGACGTCTATATTCCAGGGACAACATGTTCTCTCGCACCGTGCAATATATGACATGTGCAATATACGAATTTACATATGCAATTCCTAGGATAGCAAACACGAGCCGATGTCACAACTTTTTCAATTTCCCATAAAAAATAACAATGAAACAGAAAAAAAATCATTACTACACTACATTTTACATTTATTAATCACATTTTAAACCAGATGAAAATGATGGATAACTATACAGACGAAAAGTAAGCAAGAATGTTGTCTCCAACACCCAGTGTACTGACGGTACATATAAGTACCACCAAGTAATCCAACTGTTAAATCAGCTACATACACCGTTCACCTAAAATATCCAGTCACAATGTATTCTAATATCATAATGAACACATAAAAACAACAACACTTATCTTATATCCTTTACTGTGTTTGCAGCAATAAAAAGACGAGCGTAACAATAAGTACAAAATGTCGGCACAAAAGACATCCATTATTTCAAAGATAGCCTCCTTCCTCGCTAAAATAACAAACGTAGAGCTACTGCTGCCATGTATCCGGATAAAGGGGAGTTAAAAGAATGTTTTTGCAAAGTACCATTAGAATATTAGTAATATTCACTATGGGATGAAAGTTTAAAGTGAGTGGTACTTATAAGTTCCGTCAGTAGATAAAGGGTTAAAGCCCAGCTTATGTTTTATGTGTTTTTCAGTGCCACTAAAATAAATCTGTTACCGAATTTTCCATCCAAAGCTATACCAATCGTTGTTTTTACTTAAAACATGCACTTAAAAAAACACGAATGTCTACTGGATGTGTAAACACATTTTACAATAAATAAATAAGTAACTAAAAATAAATAAATAGATAAAATATACGATGCAAAGTTTTCACATTTGCATAAAGAACGTGAAACTAACCAATCTAAATAAGTTAAACGGTAAAAATCTGTCGACACAAATCTCTATTTTGAAATTTACTATCAAAGAAAAAGACCGCAAATTAAAACTTTATTCTGTAACTTAAATGAAACATCCCCCACACAGTCGTCTTTCGAAGTCTATCTTATTTATGTATGTTAATGAAACAATTTGAATTTACTGAAATTTATGAGCAGGTTTATAAAACTCAAAAGTTTTTTTAATCAGTAAAAAATATATATATAATTCCAAAGAACATATAAACAACAAATCAATGTAACAAGTTTCTTTCTACTCTTGAGTGGGCGGAAAGGCACTGTGAACTCCGCCCCTTATCCAAATAAGTATTGAAATTGAGTATTATAAGTTTTGGAATTTATTTGGATTGTTTATTTTGGTTTTTAACTCATTATAGCCGGTTGGCAAGAAAACATGCCATGTAAGGCAAACAAAACTTTTAAATTTGAATACCTGTATTTTAGTTTGGAATTTTTCACATATCTTTCTCCAATTTTGAACGAATAAATAAATCAAAATTACAATGAGGTTAAAATCGGTGTCGAAGAATTAAAGGAAATGTAAATCAGGCTCGTCCTTAATGGGTTAATAGTTTATTTATTATTATTTTATATTATGTTTTGTAATAGTTTTTGGACTACAAATATAGTTATAGTTTTATTTGATTTGTTAACCGTTTGTGTTTAATGAAAGCATGTCCCGCCTTACAAAGCCTGCTGATAGTAATTTTATTTATTTTTAAATTATCGGGTGCAAATAACTAATGCATTTCCATTCACTTAAGAGTAAAGGAAAATAATTTAACCCTTTAATTCACAGTGTAACTCAGGGGTTATATGACCTTTTATTGTCATTTGTCGCTTTCTAATGTTTTTTGGTGAATTATTATGTGTTAATTAACTGTCATAGTTATCACAGGGAGGTTATCGCATCTTTTGTAGATACTGCTTGCAATGTGCTCGACTGCCGATTTTCTATATGTATATAAGGTGGTAATTAATAATTCTGCAAACAATAAAAAGCATTAGAAAAATTATTGTATCGTTCAATAATTTTTATTGTGCAGTGAAAGCACTTTAAACTATGTATTTAATTTAAAATTATCATTTTTGAGCAATTTTTGTTATGCAACTAAGTAGTGACTTTATAATATTATGTCCAACAGCAAAATAATTAAATTTATTACCTATTTTTCTAGTGGATAATTTAGAAAAATAGACTCAAATATATTTTTTTGAACAAAATAAAAAATCATGCATTGAAGTATTAACTTGTGTCACAGATTAGTTGTTTTTGCGTTTCATAAAGTTATATATTTTTTTTTTGCTCTTGATGAATAAATCGTTTACAGTTTTATACACCTGCTTCTGAATTGTAATAAATTCAAATTCGTATACTGTTTGATAATTATATTGCATTGCATTTCTTAAAAGTTGATTTTACGATACATATATATATATATATATATATATATATATGTCAGTGTATGTGGATATGCAATTTTGCACCGACGATATCATCAATACTTATCCTACACTGAATGATTATTTATTAGCTATTCGAAATCAAAGAGATTCATACAATATATAGGCACTATCTTTTTTAAAAATAGGAAAGAATATTTTAGCCATGTAAATAAAGTTGGTTACAAGCAAAATATTTATTAGGGTGGATCGAAAAGTATAGGGCCCGATCAGTGGCCGAGATGTTCTGCTCTCGAAGATGGTAAATTGGAGGTCTGGGTGACCCAATCGCGCCCGTCTGCCTAATCATTTAGAGTTTTCTTCGTGGCATGGATTTCCATGCGTAAATATGGGTTGGGTTCCCTTAGAAAGACCCCCCACGGAGGTCACTCTCCCTCGCCTATATCATTCGAGTAGATAAGCGGCCGTTAAAAATCAACCCAACCCAACCCGAAAAATATAGGAAAATTTTCTTTTACGATATTAGTTCTGGCACGGGGTGCAAAATTTGTATTTTATGTATATTAATTATTTTATGTATATTAGTTTACATCTATTTATTTTATTGAAATCCATTCATATATTCCGGTTCCCTAAGCGTCCTAAAAATAGTTAAAAATTGAAACTTTTATGAAACTTTATAATTTTTGTTGTTGTTGTTGTTCTATAATTTTTAAAAAATGAACATCCGCGCGGGCTGATAAAATTGTCTTTTATTGATTTACATGTTTATTATTATTATTATTATTATTATTTTATTTTTTTATTTTTTATTTTATTTTATTTTTTTATTTTTTATTTTATTTTATTTTTTTTTATTTTTTTGCAATTGAAATTCATTCGTATCTTCCGATGCCCCAAGCGCCCACAAAATACTTAAAAATGGATATATTTATGGAAAATTTTAACTTTTTTGTTTTTAAT
Source organism: Maratus speciosus (assembly GCA_963932465.1). Taxonomy (NCBI): domain Eukaryota; kingdom Metazoa; phylum Arthropoda; class Arachnida; order Araneae; family Salticidae; genus Maratus; species Maratus speciosus. Next base: position 370,525,335 of record OZ010788.1, on the reverse strand, counting down.
TTATATTTATAATTTATTTCTTTATTTTAAAATCCATCTAGCTCCTGGGGAGAAAGTTGTGTATTTGGTGAACTACATAATTGTGCAGTTTACCCATTTTTTAATCAAAATCCATTCATATGTTCCGGTATTCTAAGTATAGTTTAAATTGATTTTTTAAGGTAATGTATTCAAAATTTTTTGGATTGGATTTCTTGGAAATTGGATTCTCTGAAATAGCAACCACAAGGAAAGTACAAAGAAACGCTTAATATTTCGTAAACCCTGTTAAAAAAAAAAAAAAAAAAAAAAAAAAAAAAACATTCTATCACTTTGCCAAAAGAATCATGATTGTGTTAAGTTCAATCAGTATAACGCTACCAGCCAATACACTGCTATCTATATTATAAAGGACAAATGTGCCCTTCCGTAACGTTGGCGTCATTTTGATGTTGGTAACAACAGGCAATTAAATTTCTCTTTTACTGCAATTTTTTTAACTTCTAAACTAAAATCTCACATTTTCAAATTTTACACCGTCGAATATAGAAAAAAAATAATTTCAACTGCAGTTTGTATGAAAACTGTAATGTAGTTTGATTGAAAATTGCATCACAAATTACTCATCTTCTATAGTTTAAAATTAATTTTCAAACATGATTTTTTGTTAAATCTATCTTTATCGCGTGTAGACGATTATGAAAATTAAATTCTTTTGCACTAAAGTTAATATAAATAGTTCAAAATTTGTCTTCGGATAATGTTCCACAACGAAGACAAAACATCATCAATAAAATAATCAAAATATATAAATAAAATAGAAATTTAATAGACATGTAATCGAATTGCTCTCTTAGACCACTGAAATGATCATAATGAAAAAAACTGCTGTAAGTAACGAAATCTGTGGCGTTTTCTTTGGCTATTAACTCATACGAAAATAGAGCTTTTAATAAATTTCAATTTTTCATTTATGCATTATTCTTTATTAAATGCAACATTGATACTTTTGAAAAAAAAATCTTTTTTGGTGTTGTTAGCGGACAAATATATATATATATATATATATATATATATATATATATATATATATATATATATATATAACCATTAATTGAACATAACCTACCACCATCAAAAACCGTAATATTATGAATTAAAGCTGTAAGTATAAAAAAAAGTGCCAAATAATTTATTATAAGAATTATTATGGAAGACAAAATAAGAAAGTGGACACCGACAAATAATGGAATAGCTTATATATTGAATTACGTTGTCAAGGGCACAGAATTCAATGATATAAGCAATATGGTTGTTTTCTGTGAGAAAAATAAGCTAAAGCTAAAATTTATTTTTCTCTGTGCCCGGACAACCATTATAATCAAGTGAATAGATTAAAAATGAAAACAGAATAGAAACAAATAATATGAAATGGAAAAATCAATAAAACCTGTTTAAATATTTATAGGATAAAAAATAGAAATAATACACAACATACCGATTAATATTTCAGTATTTTTCAATATATCCTCTCGCACATGGCTACCAAAATATCGTAAAGATTAAGATGAATAAAACAGTTAAGAATTCACAGTAATTGATACCAAAGGATGCAGTTAATACATTTTGAAATACCATGATAAATGGAATTAATATAATATAAAATAAAATAAATAGAAAGTAATTACATTATTTAAAATAACTAAAATGCACTATTAAATTAATTAATTACTATTTAACAATATCGTCAAAATTTAGCAAAAAATCCGCCTGGTGTAGCAAATTATAACTTAAAAGGAGCTGCAAAAGACCAAATTTATATATATATATATATATATATATATATATATATATATATATATATATATATATATATATATATATATATATATATATATATATGTATATATATATGTATATATGTATATATATATATATATATATATATATATATATATATATATATATATATATATATATATATATATAAATATATATATATATGTGTGGGTGGGTGTGTGTCTTGCCTTATATTCTGTAACCAGGCATGTCCTGGTTGCATTCCCTAGTATTTTTAAAAGGCTGAGAAATGAAATTTCTATTTAAATACCAATATCCATATCCAAAGACATGTCTCCTGTGGATTAATTGCATTTGACCTTTTAACCATTTATGTACTGAAATATGAATTCCTGAAAATTTCATCTCCTAAAGCATTTTTCGTGAATTGTTTAAACTACATTAGAAGATTTACATAATCATTTAATAAATTTTAGAAGGATTTTAGAAGGATTAAAGGGTTTAGAAGGATTAATTGTATTTGAATTTATAGGGATTTTGTGCAATGTCCTACTGAACCCCCCCCCCCTCCCCCCAATGCCATGAAAGCTGAAAAGATGCAAAAGAAAAATAAATCATCTTTTAAAAATACTTTTGTTTTGTATATCCAATAATGCTTTTGTAACAAGATAATGAAATGTGTCTATAATTCATTCTAAACTCCATTACAACTAATCGATGTATTAAATGAATTTTATATCAATTTATTTTAATGATACTTATAAGTATCGTCAGTAGATAAAGGGTTAAATGAAGCTGTTTATAAAGAAGCATCTCAAATCATTTCATGGACTGTGAGAGACTGCGGTTGTGGAGTGAAAAAAATCAACGTAGAAATTTTAAGAAAATATATTTTATCTTGTAAACCAGTATGTAATAGGAAAGTTCAACAATAAAGGTATCAGATTAAACATCTAAAAATTATTATCTTTGTTTACATATTTCCTTTTCCAAAACCGTTACAAAAAAGTGTGAACAAAAACCCTCTGTATTTATTACTCGGCCAAGCAATTTTCACTTTTTCTCATTTCCTGTCTAGACATCTGTTTATTGAGAACTGAGATTTTTGCAATAATAATAACCCTAATGCAATCAGAATAATGATATTGTTTTCAATAAAAAGATCAGAAATATTATATTGATGACTAGAAGTCACAGTTTTCGTATTTACATCTGGAAAAATCTTTCTTCAAAAACTTTAACATTATATAATTCAATTAACTGAATGCGTATATGTACACTCATGTGTGTTATTATTATTATTTTATTTATTTATTTATTTTTTTTTTTACGAAATGGTTTTTTCGTAGAAATTCTGGAAAATATTGATTTTTGCAAAAAGAAAAGAAAGTTGTTTCCTTGAACGAACTATGCAGATATTGATTTTCTTCTGCATTTTAAAATTGCTTTCTCCGCCAAAATTTTTATAACAAGCTTCTTTTAACGAACATTATTATATGTTTGAATGCAATATTTCTGATCTAAAGTTAGTTAATCTGATATAATAAATTATAAGACGGTGGCATCAGATAAGTTTAAGAGATAAACTGTAGAGCATTCCGTAAATTAAAGAGCACGAATATTTTATACATATATAGCATTTGTTTAAAATAAATAAAAAATACAGTAAGCAATATTTTAATCAACGTTGTAAAAGACATAAGTGTTTTTATAAGTATGTAAGTACCTTTTTTATTGCACTGACAAAGAAACCAAGTCGGTAGAGCATGCTATCCCTCCCGGTCACCTTTATTATAATTCCTTTATTGTTATATTATTATTATAGATGCATGCGCATTAACAGAACTATTCCACATTTTATGAAATTATTTAATGGTCATCAATGTTTCCAAATTGAGGATTAGTTTTTCTTTCAAAATATATACCACTTTTTGCAAATAATCTTCTTCACTCTGTTTAGTCATAGGATGTCGGTCACTAATTCGGACTATTATTCTGAAAATGTGATAGACATTTTGAAAAAAAAAACTATTACAGGCCCGAAAAACATGCGTAATAGTGGAACGACATTCACCACTAAATATTAATACATTTCTTCAACTTATTCAATGACAGATTTATTCTTCATAAATGGAAGAATACTTTATCCATTCCACCAGTGCGCATCTTTCTACCATTTAATTTAAAACACATCGTCAAAAGAAGTTTTAATGCAACAGCATTTATTAAACTTAAATACTCTGTGTACTAATATTAAATTAAATATATTATATTGTACAAATATTTTATTGTGTAATATTTGTATTCATGCAGTTTACCAAATGTTAAAATAAAGCTACATTAAACAAAAATATCTTGGCATATCAAGCAATTGACAAAAATAACATTATAAGGAATAAGATTTTACATTATTAACTGTATATGTTGCTCCAGTTTATGTCCTGTTGCACCCAGGGCCACATTATCGCACATATTCGAAAGAAAAAATCGTTGCTTTATTTATTTGCATGATTCTGCTTTAATCCTTAAATGCCTGATTTTTTCAAAAATCATTTTAATAATTGGGCTTTCATTTTTTTAAATAAATCATGGGAAAAATACTTTAAAAAAATCATATTTTGTTTTAAGTATGGTTTACGGCTAAAAAGCAGTTTGTTACTAACGGGCAATACTGGTCTTTAATTGAAAAATTATTTTCCCTGATAAAATTCTCTAATATTAAACACATAAAAACTTTAGGAACTATCATAAGAAATAAATATTATTTGCTCACTGCAGAACAAAATAGGGTATTTTGCAAGCTTCCAAACAAAACAAAAAGAACATGTAGCAAAAATTGAAAAATCTTTATTCTTAAACAGCACATAATAATATTATAATACTTAATATAATTTAATAATATTTTCAATTATGATTTAATTCAATATATAATTTAATAATATTTTCAATTATGATTTAATTCAATATATAATTTAATAATATTTTCAATTATGATTTAATTCAATATATAATTTAATAATATTTTCAGAATGAATTTTATTGGCAACATTAAGCATTATAGCTTCAATATTATTCTAATAGTATTTTAGAAGCCTAAATTGGGTATGTTGTTGAAAGGTAACACATGGCATTTAAGGGTTAAATGTAGGCGGAAATTATTTTTCTTAAATAAAGGTGATATTTTTCCTAGGCGGTTATGAAGCCTTAATTTATTTGAAATTTATTTTAACTTTTCTAGAAAATAGGATGCTTTGGAATACTGTGTGATGCACTAAGAAAAATATTTGAAAAGGATCATATTACAATAGCTGAAATTTATAGTTGATCGATTGTGAAAAATTATCTAGACCGATTTTTAATGCCCAAACAGTTGCGAAACAGTTCAAAAGTCTTTAAGTAGCCTCCTAGTAAACCAATATTTAATACTCAGTCAAAAAGTAGACTGTTTTAAGATTATGTCTTTTAATTTAATTGATTTTTTTTTAGAATATTCCTGGTTAAGTAATAATAAAATAAAATTTCTTAGCTATGCTTTTAGGCGTGAACGAGAATTCCATTCGATTATTTTTCATCTGCAGAAAAATCACTTATCTTACTCGAATGACAGGTTGCCTTCCATCTGCGCATGCTCGAAGGAATCATTGCTAACTGTCATTCGAAAGAATATTTTCCCGGAATGATACATGTCTCCATTTTAAGCATGTTCGAGTGAATCACTTGAACTGTCATTCGAAGGATTATTTTCCATCTAGTGCTATTTCTTTTGTGCAAGCTGCAATTAATTTGTACGATTTATCCCGTATGCTAAAAATCTCATATTTCATTTGAATGACATTTGATTTTGCATTCGAGTGATTTCATACCATTATTTTTCGTTTAGCGAAAACAATTTGATAACAACATGTTTAAAATGTTTTACTTCTTTCTGCTACTATTTTTCAAAAATTCGTAACTTAGACACCGGGTATAATGTCACTAGACCATTAATAATTTCTTATCTATTATTTCCTCAGCAATTTTTTCTACCAATTACTTCTTCTTGTTTTGAGCTTGTAATGGCCCACTCTTGCAAGATGGGGAACGAAATCTCCATCTCTGCTCTTTTCAATATCTTCAACAGTTTAGGAGATACACGAGCATTTACATTTTGACGATTTATTTTTCAAATGTTTGACTTGAATGGATACTATCTCTTGAATATGCCACTTTTTATGAATGTAGGATGTTTTAGCGAATTTTGTGATTTCAATGTATTCGCTGTATCTATTTATATTTTGAGCACATGTTTCTGTTAACTCGAATCTTTCATGTAACATATTTTTTTTTTAATCTTCCAAAGTACTTCGTTCTAACTATTTAGAAGTTTGCCATATGAATGAGTTTCCCACTAGATAAATTAGCATTGTTCATTAATTATTTTTCCATGTGTTGAAAGAGGATGCAGTTGAACGTAAATAAAATTAGTCATTTCAATTTGTTTTTCTTCACTCACACATTCAAAAAGTTAATAACAACTATAGATAAAGATTTTAATAAGAATTGAATCTAATGTTAGATTTAAATGTGATAGTCTGTTAAAGTGTAATGATTAAAGAAGACGAAATACATAAATTTAGAAGCATAACGCAAGAAGATTTTCTTATTAAAGTTTGAAACATGAGATCTAATGATAATAAGTATATATATAAAAATATCCAAAACAAAAACAATTTAGTATCTAGGAATTTCTTCTTGCATATCTTCTTATTTTAGATATATGCCATCTAATGTTAGTAAGGATTGAAATAAAAATATACAATAAAGAAGCAACTTAGTATATTTATTAATATTCGAAAAAAGAAAAATACCGAATATTTAATGAATACTGTTCTGACAAGTGATAAAATTTGCATATTTGCGAACGTGCAACTTGAATTTGCATAACTTTAAGAAACATTTTTTGAAATATGTCATCTGATAGTGTAAGTTCCCGTCCTAGGACGATGTATAGAAATCGTAGTTTTCACTTAAAAATTTAAATAATTGATACAATTATTCATACAGTAAGTGATCTACAGTAAAAGTAAAGTACACAGTAAAGTACAGTGATCTCCTACTTATGCGCGTTCGCAGGGGACAGCGAAAAAAGAAAAAAACTCGCATAAGTGAAAAACCACAAAAGAGGCCTTAAAAGTTAACAAAAATACAGCGTATATATGTTGTTAATTAATACTATATATGTTACTGAAAAATGTGAATAAGATTGGTTTCAAAATGCAAATATCTGTATAGGTTCAGTTAATTATATTTTAAGAACATTAAGAAAACGGAAATTCTTATATACCTAAGAAAATTTTGTTCTACTTATATTGCATTCTCATGAAATAATTTGCAATCGAGGATTGTTTTTCTTTTCGAGATTTTTCAAAAAGAGTCTTTTCAAGTTTATCAAGATGTGAAAAGTTTCATTCACTTCTGGAATTGAACTGAAAATTGTTACGAAGATTTCCCAATGCTTACGAAGATGTTCCGATGCTAAGGCTACTGTGTGAGTTAGTGGAGCTTTTGCAGCATCATAGTCATTCATCGTCCTCCAGGAATTTGATGCCCTTCTGCAACCTCATTCGCTGCTGAAGTTAGGCGTCAAATCCGTGCCTATTTTTTTCTTTTATTTTGATTTTCTTTCCGAAGTTTTCAATTTTTAGTTGTTAAGGGAAAAATTCTTAAAAAAATGCTCGACACGCATAAGTGAGAGATGCGTTTTCAATGCGGCTCATAAATGAATAACAGTTATCATTGTTTTTCTATGTCCCTGCCCAGGACCATGAAAAAGACGCGCATAAGTGGAAAATGCTCATAAAAGAGAACGCGCATAAGTGAGAGATCACCGTAGTAATCATTATTTTTATTATTCGATTTCAGAAATTCATACGTACAAAATCGAGTTGCGTTCTCTAAATCTTTACTTCTAAAACGAAAACTAATTCCATTGGTTCGTATTCAGCAAGTCGTTCGTATCCTTCTGTTACTTGTACAACAGTTAAAAGTTTTGCTGAATCTATATTTTCAGTTTTTTTGCAAACGATACTTTCGTATTAGCTACTTGCAAAGACTTAATACCAAAGAATTCTTCAAAAAGTTTATATATACAGCAGAATTTTTTAAGTCTCATTGTTTCAGCGATTAAGCACGCAGATCAATTTGATAATTTTAATTGTTTTTTTTTTTATGAAATCTTAATTTTGTTAGTGTTTATTAGCCCGTAATAAACTCAGAACTAGTTGTATTGTTTTAAGAGTAAACATGTTAATATCCGTAATCAAGCTGTTTGACTTGAAAATCGCAAAAGGTAAGTAAATTGAAATACAATTTTCAAACAAATTATATTTTAAACTACATTACCCCTTACTCTTCAAAGGTTTAAAATAAAATTATGCGATGTTCATAAGTTTTTAAGTAAGCAAAAAAGGGCAAAGGGATTGATGATTCATGAAATAAATTGCTTTTATCAGAATAAATTACACATAGGAAACTGATACAAACATACAAAACACGATATTTATTACTTTATCTAATTTAGAAATCAATACGCAGGAAATTGTGTAGCGTTGTCTGTCATTTACCCCTAAAACAAAAACTTATTTCATTGGTTCGTACGCGAATGACTTAAAAGGCATTTTATGATATCATTTTTATTAATGTTAAAAAAATTATAAACACGGATTCGCATATTAACTACTGACATACGCAAAATTTAAAATTAATACTACAGGAGTTAAAATATTCAATGAAAGAAATTTATATATATATATAGATAAAATAACTAATCTCAAAAATGAACGAGTCTCTACACACCTCATTGTTTACATTACAAAATTAAACACAATTTCTGAAATGGTTTGCAGATAGCGCAAAATACTGGAATTATGTTAGTTTTAAATATTTTATCGAAACATAGCTAAACAGGGGTGATTTTAGGTAGAAGAAATTTGTATTGAGAAAATACGTTTTCTCACACACTTCTCATATCGAAATTAATCTTAATATATCTGCATCTTACCGCCAACTGGTAAGATTAATGTGCTGTAACCGGAATATTCTCAAATCCTTTTATTAAATTTATATAATTTTACAATAGACAAAACAACAGCAGCTGGAGACAGCTGCCTTAAAACAATCTTTCAGGTTATTTTTTTATTTAAGCATTTAAAGTTTGTGACACTTTTATTATAGTTGTAAATTATTATTCTGAAATGTGACAAATGTGAATGTCACGAAAATTTTAAAGCCTATTATAAGCATTGACAACATCTATAATCGATTATTTAATATCATTCAACTATTAAGAGAATTCGGATACAAATCATCCGATTATCGGAATCACACTATACCTGTTATTAATTATAATTCTTAACACGTCGTTGATCAGTCAGGAATAAATCCAGAATTCTTCGAGTGATTATCATTATTTTAACCCTTCGGAGGCAAGTAATTGCGTTTCTGTAATGTTGAAGTCACACCGGAATATTCGAAAAAAAAATTTCAAAATAATGAAGAACAATTTTTCAACCCTTTTCTCCACCTAAGTTAGAAAATTAAATTTTATATAAAAGTTTCAGGTACAAAACTTTATTAAAATTAGGTAATATATAATATATTCCAACGTCCACAGTGGAGTATTTGAGTCAAAAACCTGACCAAAAATGCAAAAATTAAAATTTCGTCAACTATTGTAAAAATCAATTTTTTTAATAGTTAACTAATATGCGCGTCGATCTATGTCTATTTTAGGAACCTGAGTAACATCCGATAGCTCCTGGCCTCAGTTGAAGACGAAGTTTCTTTGTGAGAAGACGTCGATTTTTGTTGCTTTTTGGCATTGTTGTTATGTTTAAATATTATTTTTTTGTGGCTCAATGAATTGTTGAATTGAAACTAAACAGAGCTTACGTGTTTAACAAAGGCAGAGCTTAGTGTTAAACATATGTGTCAATATAAATAGTTTAGTTTTTAATGTAATAAAAAAACATTACATTTGAAAAAGGGTTATTTTTAAAGCGTTTTTGGCTCTAATTTAAACATATCGAAAGCTTTTTAAATATGTGCCGGACTTTTCCGTACCATTTTTGAATTATGATCGTATTAGTTATAGTCTTGAGTGCCAATTTCTGCCAAAAAAAATCTTCCGCATATTGTTGCCATTTTATATATAATTTTTTTTTCGGGATGACTATTTAAATACTCCGTTTTGCGGCCATCGAATTTAAGAGATAAGAAGTATATATTTACTGTCGTATTGCAGGTTTTTAGCTCACTGGATATTACCGGAGAGCTCTTGCACTACAGATTCTGTGCGTATGTATGTACGTACGTACATACGTACGTATATAGGTACATACATATGTACCCGACTTGATATCTCTTGATAGAAATAATCGATCGCCTTCAAATTGTATTATTTATTGAAAAAGTGTTCCCTAATTAGTTCCGGGGGATCATAAGTGGAAAATAACGGAAAAAGGTTGGGAATAAAGGATGTCTGGAGTAAACGCAGAATTGATTAAAATGTTGCAAGAAATATTGGAAGTCATAACAAGTGGGCATCGCATTGACGAAAAAGAGTTCCAAGCATGTTCTGAAACAGCAAGACTGTACGTGAACATGTATGTGAACCTTTACAATTGGCACCCTATGATTTCAACAATGCGCAAGGTTTTGATTCATGGTACCACTATAATTAGTAAAGCAATCGTACCCATTGGCCAATGCAACGATCAGAAGCAACTGCCGATGCCAGAACAAACACTTTAGACAGTGCCGTACAAAGTACTCATGAAAGTGCAATAGAGAAGTTTGCAACAGAGATGTCTCAATTTGGCTTCTTTTAACCATTGATCGTTTTATAAGCTGCTCTAGACAAAGACCAATGGAAATGAGCAAGCCATACAGTAGCGCGAGCCTACAACTACTTTTTCCAGCTAGGTCTGATGGTAGTCCTGATAAAAGCCTAGAAGAGAGTGTTGAAAAAGATGGAAAATTGAGATCTGAAAAAATCAAATTGAATCTATTAAACTATTAAATACGTTGTAAAATTAGCATGTATATACTGTAGAGATTCCACTTTACTAAATGTGTTATTAAATGTAACTTTATCAAATGTGAATAATCTTTATAAATGTAATATAAATATAATAATTAATATTAAAGTAAATTAAATGTAAGTAATAAATTTTATAAATAGTAAAATTAAATACATTTAATTAAACGTAACTAGTAAATAAAAAACAATCTATCAACAATTACTTTTCTCTTATAAACCGTAAACATTTAAGGCTGCTAGGCACTCAACTTCCATATTCCCTTCGGTAATGTTAATTCTATCGGCATGTGATGTATTCGTATTTTAAAACATCTACTTAGTAAATTAACATTTTAACTTATTTTTTCTGTATGCTCTTCTTAGATTATGTCTCTTTTTTTTTTTTTCTTAGTTGTCAAAATATTTATAAAACGTATACTTATTATTATGTGAAGTGTTAAAATATTTTTTTTACACTTTGTCAGCTTTTAAGATATAAAATATTAAACTAAGCTATGGGTTTCTATGTGTACTAAATAGTATGCTAAAAGTTAGTTCAGTAAAACGCATAGCACAGTTAAAATTTTCCATTCAGTCATTTCCGTGAATAAACGGATATGTACTTGAGAACTTTTGTGCAGCCATGTATATCATCTATAAAATGTAGCCACACCATTAATATTAAAAAAAAAAATAGTTCAATTTAAGAACGCATATCACAACTGCAAACTCACTTCCAGCAATTATTGGTCATAGATTTCAATAGTCAAATTTATTCTTCAGCCGAATTCTTTTGTGTATCCCTGTAAATGAACGATATATTCTATGCACACTATATTCTACAATAAGTAACTAAGTACACCTCAGTGATGTATATACATTTTAGTACGTTTAAAATAGAGTGATATCATTAAAATACAGAGCAAACGATTTTTTCCTATAGTCCGTTTTCTTACTTCCATCTACCTCATTTTTATTGCACAAAATGTTGGTGTTGTTTTGTCAAAGTGAATGCCTATTTAAGCCATGTATTTGAACATACTTTTTACCCGATGTGAGACAGTTTAAATTATTTAATATCCAAACCTTATAAGAAATAAGCATACATTAAACTTTGTGCGAATTGTAATAAAAACGCTAAAAACTTTAACAACGATTTTACGCACAAATAACGTTAGAACGAAAAACAAAATCCCATAGGATCGTTTCTAGGATTCTTGAATCCACTTCCCTAGTGAGAAAAAAAGAAATTAAAATAGTTTCGAAGAACCCCTCGGTTATAGCCGCGAGAACTACCTTATGGACTGATTGAAAAGCGAAAACAAGAGTTTATATATCCTAAATAAATGACGTACTTGACCAGAACTATCTGAAAATCAGTCGCTGCGCAGGATACCTCTACACTGGTGAAAGTAAAGGTGTGCTCGTCATATCATTTACCAAGGAGGAGTTATGTTTATGAGTATAATGACCTCCGTAAAAGTCTAGATCAAAAACTGAGTTACATTTTTGAATAATTTTAGCCTCTGGATAATTAAACTGGTGGTTGGAATTCCAACAATGTTTCGCTATTGTAGATTTCTCAAATTCCTGCTTTCTAACGTAATTCTGGTGTTCTTTTAGCCTAATTCTAAGTGCAAGCTTCATATGCCCAATGTAAGACAGGCCGCACTCACAAAAAATTCTGCAAATGCCTTAGGTATTATGCTCGTCAATAGGATCTTTAAGATTGGAGAAAGAAAGTTTATTGGTTGGAGAGAAAACAACTTTAAAACTAAACCCATTCAGAATACGAGAAATTTGTGTACTAAGTTTAGGAAAATAAGGTAAGGCAATAACATTTTTAAATTCTTTATTTGCTGGAACAGAATGGGTGATTACCTGAGGTTTGATAAAATACGGTTAATGATATTCAAACTAAATCCACGATCGATGGCAACTGCTTATATATAGCTAATTGCACTATTAAATAAATCAGAATTTGAGCAAATTTTACGTGCACGGAAAATAAGACTATTGAAAGCTGCAAGTTTTTGATGTGGGGGATGACTGGACTTATAATGTGGGGGTAAACTTACAGAAAAATGTTTACGGTAAACTGTCGTCAAAAACTTACAATCATTACGAATTACCAGGACATCCAGAAAAACTCTATACTGTACTAAAACTCTACAACGGCTAGCTTTTCTGGATGTCCTGGTAATTCATAATGATTGTGAGTTTTTGACGACAGTTTACCGTAAATGTTTTGCTGTAAGTTTACCCCCTCATTGTAAGTCCTGTCATCCCCCACATCAAAAACTTGCAAGTTTCAATACTCTTATTTTCCGTGCACGTAAAATTTGTTCAAAAATTCTGATTTATTTAATAGTGAAATTAACTATATAAAATCAGTTGCCATCGATCGTGGATTTAGTTTGAATATCATTAACCGTATTTTATCTAAACCTCAGATAATCACCGATTATCAAACGCAAATAAAGAATTTAAAAATGTTATTGTATTACCTTATTTTCCTAAAATCAGTACACAAATTTCACGTATTCTCAATAGGTTTAGTTTTAATGTTTTTTTTTTCTCTCCAACCAATAAAATTTCTTTCTCAAACCTTAAAGATCCTACTGACGACCATAATACCTGGGGCATTTACAGAATTTTTTGTGAGTGCGGCCTCTCTTACATTGAGCAGACAAAGCGTGCACTTAGAATTAGGCTGAAAGAACACCTGAATTTGTTAGAAAGCAGGAATTTGAGAAATCCACAATAGCGAAACATTGTTGGAATTCCACCCACCAGTTTAATTATATAGAGGCTAAAATTATTCAAAAATGTAACTCAGTTTATGATTTAGACTTTTACGAAGCTCACTAAACTCATAAACATAATTTCTCCTTGGTAAATGATATGACGAGCACCTTTTTTTTCACCAGTGTGGAGGGATCCTGCGCAGTGACTCTTGTTCAGTTAGTTCTGGTCAATTACGGCATTTCTTTAGGATATATAAACTCTTGTTTCCGCCTTTTCAATCATTCCATTAGCCAGTACTTGGAGCTATAACTGAGGGGTTCTTTAAACCTATTCTTTTTTATCACTTCGGAAGGGGATCCAGGAAACCTTAAACAATCGTATGGGATTTTTTTTGTCGTTCAAAAATCGTTGTTAAAGATTTTAGCTTTTTTATTATAAGAAATACACTTATTCGTCAATATCGAAAACCTGCTTAGATGACCAATGTATCACATGCTTTCAGAAATGGGCGGGGCTTCTGATGTTTCAAAACCCAAATTTCATATTTAAAATGTACGTCAACAATATGAACAGAAAATTGATTATTTCGACATTTTTAAATATATACTCGTTCCCGAAATTCAGCTCAGCATGGTTTTAACAAATTATTGCAGCTGCTCAACTATACTTATCACATAAATACAGATTAAATAAATAATGCTAATACATTGAAGGCATTTTTTACAACATAAAAGTTAAATATAATTTATATCAAATCCTCCAAAAAAGAAAAAGAATAAAGATAGATGAATTAAAATACAATGTATACATGTTTCTCCTTCTTATTATTGTAAATCTTTATTTATTCGACTTTAAAACTATTTTATTCATGCTTAACAAGAATTTTTTAAGGTTGAATACTTTCTTTACTCTTGCATTAATATTTCTTGGTTTATTCACAAGAAAGAAAAGAAATTCAACTTTTCAGTTCCTTATTGACATTTGCACAAGCCTCATAAATTTTATTTCACTTTTCGACCTACTTTCTTCATTTTCCATTTTTCATAAAACGATGTATTTTAAGTGGCTTACTATTTGTTTGTACTTAGAATAGTTTCTAAAATGTAAAAATTGTAGAAAATTCGCTTTCTTTGCTTTAAAATAAATAGGATTTGGAATTGGTGCGGAAAACTTTCTCTTTTCTCCGAGATCTGGAATGGAGATTCATGCATTAAGGTAGCGTAGATATGAGAGTAAGTTTATGTCTCTAATGTAAACGAATTATAAATGACGATAAAAGGATTAGACTAAAAATAGACGATATCTTTTAAAATGTATATATCCCTCATAAAAATTCTTGTAAAATAAAGCCTAATCTTTTATTTTTCATACTGCATGTTGTTTTCATAGGTTAAATAATAATAATAAAATAACAACCATAAATCAACTTTTAATTATATATTTCAAAAGCATGGTCATTTTCGATTTTAAGATTTTAGAAATAAAATTCTATTTGTAATATTGAGTGAAACACCATACGCAATTTAACTCCCACCTTTTATTTTATTTCGGTTTAATGCATTCACAATTTTTTATCAAATACTTTTAATTCAATTTCCATATTTAAAATTATTTTGAAGATTTTTTTTATTAACTGTGAAATTTATATTATGTTAGTAAAAAAAAAAAAAAAAATGTGTTTGAAACTGCTTTATACCGGGTGAGCAAAAAGTCCGTATAAATTTTAAAAATTCATAAAAACCGAAAAAATAACCGAAATGAAAAACTGTTTGCAGGATTAGCATCTGTAGGTCACGGGAATTTTTTTAAGACAGAAATAAAAATTAACTCAAAAACAGCCGACAGATGGCGCTGGTTTGTGCGATTTTGGTGGAAATATGCAAATGAAACGGTTATAAGAACTTGCGCTCCTAATCAAGAAATTGTCCACGTAAAATAACTTCACCAACAAAGCTTTATCCTTCATACTCAGCTTCCTTGATCAAGTACACGGCTCACAACGGTGAACTAGTTCTGGATTAGTAGCGCAAATTCTTAAAATAGTTTCATTTGCATATTTCGACCAAAATCGCACGAACCAGTGCCATCTGTCGTCTGTTTTTTGAGTTATTTTTTATTTCTCTGTTTAAAAAAATTTCCGTGACCTATAGATGCTAATTCTGCAAACAGTTTTTCATTTCGGCTATTTTTTCGGTTTTTATGATTTTTTACAGTTTATACGGACTTTTTGCTCACCCGGTACTATATTGTCTAAAGAATACAGTATACACTTTTAAAGAAAAGATACGTTGGACAGACAATTTTGATTGAGCATAATAACATAAATTTTATAAAAATAGCAAATAAAGCCTTTGTGCAACAATATTAAAAAGCAGAAAAACCAACGTTTAAAATGCACAAATAATATATGAAAAGCAGCAAACAGCTGTTTCGAATCTACTAGCGAGATTCTTCTTCAGTGCAAAAGGAACAGCGTGCTAGAAAAAGCAAGGCTGAGCAAAATCATAGACAGAGACGCGCTGGCTTTTATACCCTATGCGGGTGGCGAAGGCGCCGAAACAACCAATGAGAGAGAAGCAGTGGAAACAGCTGGGTGGACAAGTAGCGACATCTACCGGAGAAGTAGAGAAAAGAAACCAAAAAAGCGGAATTAAATTAACGCTTTCCAAATACTTGGAAAATCTGGAGTACTAGATAAGTCATTGACTAAAGAGTGAGAATTTTTAATGATATGGTAAGCTTCCCAAAAATCAAGATCAAGGTTAGAAGAACATTTTTGGATAATGATGGCTGAGGAAAAATCGAACCTATGTTGAGAAGACCAAGAATGTTGAGCAATAGAAGAACGTTTGAGCTCCTGATTTTTAACAAACCTTCATGCTCTTTTAAACGAAATCTAAGAGCACGTTTAGTCTGACCAATGGTCTGACCAATGGTTGTTTCGGCGCCTTCGCCACCCGCATAGGGTATAAAAGCCAGCGCGTCTCTGTCTATGATTTTGCTCAGCCTTGCTTTTTCTAGCACGCTGTTCCTTTTGCACTGAAGAAGAATCTCGCTAGTAGATTCGAAACAGCTGTTTGCTGCTTTTCATATATTATTTGTGCATTTTAAACGTTGGTTTTCCTGCTTTTTAACATAAATTTTACTTTATAAATCAACTGATACTACTATCAGAAGTATCACTGGAATCGTAGAACCACATTTATTTCTCTGCATTGTATTTCGAAACCTATTTAAACAAAAGAGTAAGCTAAGCATTTATTTTTTATAAGATATATACTTCTAAAATAACTTTCAAAATTTTTCATTTTTGAGATTGTATTTATTAATTTATATCCGTTGTATTTTTTTCTAATTTCTTCCATAAGAACAATGCAAACATCAATCAAATAATTGCATCAATTAATTCAGTAAGAAATTCCGTGGAATTCAGCTGTGACATGTTCATCCATCTTCATTTTGAGGAAGTTATAAAACTAATCCTTCGTATAACAGCAGAACGACATATCAAATCCTGTGATAGAATGTCATACAACAGTTAGAGATAGAGAAAAGTCGTAAAAAACGCAGAAAAGAAATATGAGAGAAAAATGTTGTAATAAAAACGAAAGTCATACATTCTCATAATCAAGAAAAATATCACGTTCGCTTTCAGAGCTTACTCTTGGGAGATAAAACAGAGAGTGGAATTGTACAACAATTTTAGACAGTATAACGGTAATTTTTTTCACGAAATTAAAGAAATGCGATATCTTTAAAAAAAGTGAAAAATATTATGGCTTTAAATATTCATCGTTATAAGCTTTTTCATCTGAAGTATGTATAATTCGTGCTTCTATACGTTTCAGTAAATTGCATTCTTCTTTATCACTTACGTTGTTTCATATAATTTTAGGGATACACTCCTTTCTATAAAGAATTAAAAAATATATATATATATCAAACATAAACAGAGAAATAAATGTTTTTTTTTGTTGTATTTATTGTTTTGTAAATAAACATTTTACTGCAAATGAAACTTTTTATCCCTGTCATATCAACTGAGAGGCGTTTTAACAGTCATCAGCTTTTTTATAAATGATTCGCCAGTAGGTTTTATTTGGATTCAGTGAATATTTGCAGGAATCCCACTAATGACCATTTTTATATTCTATTTGCACCACTATATTTAAAAAATAATATGTATAGTATGCCTTAGTTCCACAAGTTAAAGTACAAATGAAAGTTCCGCTTAAAAAAAGTGGTGTCAGCTGAATAAATTTCGTAAAAGATATTCTGGTTCGGAGCGGGTTAATCGTGTCACATTCATACGTGCCATACGACTTATACCACAAAGTACAAATGTCACGTGAGAAGCGACATAGGATCGATAAGGGTTAAAGGGTCTCAGGGCTCTTAAAATTGGGAAGAAAGACCATTTTGCAAATTTAATATCTTAAAATATATATGGCTTTGAAATACAATTATTATTGGAATGAAAGAAGTAAGAATGTTCTTTCATTTCATGTATTTATAAAAATTGCAAGATGCAGAATTAGCATTTATTGGGAGCTCCAATTTGTAAAACATTTGACGAGCTGAAAATTACTATAACAGCTTACGCGCAGGATTACAAAAAACATTTTGCAACTAGAATGAAAATTTTGGTGCCTACTTATATTTCAGATTGCAATAATTACCCTGAGCCTAAATAAATTTATATTTAAAGCATTTGTATATTTTTCATACAAAGTTGTATTTAACTAATATAAAAGTTTGAAAATTTCATCAGTATAACCGCATAAAAAATGTTTGTTTGAGGAATAAAATAAAATTTTAGGTTCAATTTATACAGACTAACATGAAACATATGTTTTTAAAATTTCATGAAAAAAAAAATTCAGAAGTTTTGAGGTACCATGCGCATTATGTCTAAAAACATGATTTGCAGAAAAATGAATTCAAAATTATGGAAACACCGCGCCGCATTAGCTATTGAGCGGGTATAATTCTAAAAGCCATACCTTCTGTTCTAATGGGAATTTCAAAGAAACAATTTTAACAAAATATTCAGAAAAATAGGGTTTTAACATCTAAAATAATTAAAATTTCGAAAATTTTGAATCTTTAAGAGCCTTGAGACACCTTAACATGTCATTATTTCATTCACTCAGTGTGTGATTCTTTCGCCTAATAATTGCACATGCTCTTTAGGGTGGATAGCATTAATATCCATAATTATTTAGATTTGTAAAATAGTATGAGTACAGGCAGAATACACAGATAAAACATTATTATTTTTTTTTTAAATTTTGAACATCTCAGAAACTTATAATATTTAAATACATTGAATAAAACACATATCAAAGCAACCTCAAAAGGAAGAATCAGTTATTATTTGCATATTAAACGAGTTTAAGCAGTGTTCCTACACTTTAGCTAAAATACTTGTATTTTATGTAGTAAAACTTGACATATATTATCGCGCAATTGCAAAAGGTAAGACTTTCCCTAAGATAAATATGTTGTTTATTTGACCTAACGTCAGGGAAAATATCTCACAAGTTATAACCCTGTTAAGTCATCCTTTAATATTTAATATGAATTATTCTACATTTTTTATTATTTTATAAAAAAAAAATAATTACTAAAATTGTATATATTTGATTTTATTAACAGGTATTTCAGTCTCCCATTTAGATTTTTGATGTTTAAATAATACTATTTATGCAACTTCTAGAATTATTGTTGTATCTGATTAATCACATTTTAGTTAATATATATATATATATATATATATATATATATATATATATATATATATATATATATATATATATATATATTTAACTGAGGCACTACCGCTATTGATACGGTATTTCAAGTAAGATTACAGACAAATTAATGGATGTAATCAAAGAAATATTTTCATGCCGTACTTTATTTTATGTTATGATTTGTTTCGAAAGAATTCACATATAAAATCAGCATAGCATTTTAAAAAAGTGACATGATAACAATATAATAATAAGCTAATTTAGTTATGTAATTTTTTTTTTACATAACATATATAAATTCTGTTATGAAATGTAAATTTGAACAAAAAAGACGATTTCCTTAATAAGACGTTTAATTTAGGCGTTTAAAGGCATTATTCAGTTTATTATTATTACCCTTTTTATTTTAGTGGCGAGAGTAAAATATTCAATTTCCCTTGTAAAAAGTTTGTGTCGGATTAATAGCGTAATTGAACCTATGTTAACCCTAAATGTTTTTTAATTTTCTTCAAATAGCGCTAATTGCACATTTTCCCGAATATTCACAAGGTAGTTTGAACTATCGGTAAAGTTATTCCTATTGTTTATATGTATATACATGGTGGTCAAAATTAAACTGACGGTGCTCAGACGCTCATAGCTCCGGTTCAACTGAATGGATCCGAATGAAAATCCAGATATATGTTATATAGATCATGCGGCCGACTTTTTCGTAAACAAAAACAAAAACAACAAAAAAAAAAGGTTTGAATTTTCGCCATCAGATGACACTGTAGTGGTAAAAATATATTCAAGTGAGTAGCTAGTACAATTTCGCTATAAAAGCAGTACTTATGGTTGAAAGAAATCACTCGCCCGCAGTGAACATTCCGCTGAAAAAGAAGGAATGCGCCTTGATCGTAAAACTTTTTTATCAGAATGAGAGCAATGCTGCAGCAGCCCTCCGTGCTTATCGATGGATGAAAACGTTAATGAGAGGACCCACATCCGTAATTGCAGTTAAATGCATGATTCGTAAGTTTGAAAAAGCTAGTTCGCTGGAAGTTGCACTGGGAAGAGGACGGCGTGCAACTGAGCCGCCGATTCTGGAAAAAGTTGCAATTGCAACAGCTGAAGCATTGCAAATTCTTCAAATGCTACTGTAAGTGGCAGATCAATAGCAGGAGCTTTGGACTTTCCGTGGGCAGCCGTGCGCGTGATTTTACAAAAAATTCTGAAGCTCTACCCTTACAAGATGCATATCATGCAACAGTTTAAACCGCAAGATCATTCTACACGTTTTGATTTTGCGTTGCGTTTTTTGACGATGATACAAGTGGATGAGTACTATACATCGCATATCTTAAGGACAGACGAGGCTCATTTTTACTTAGATGGTGTTATGAACACACAGAACTGCCGCATATGGTGTCATACCAATCCTCATGCCGTGAAACAAGAGACACTACATTCCCCATAAGTCAGGGCTTGGTGTGAATTGACGGTGAATTGTATTTTGCGCCCGTATTTTTTCCAGAACTTCACAATGAACGGGTCCGTTAAGCGTACAGTAACAGGTGACCGATGAAGCAGACCCCTGGAGAATCATGTTGTCCCAGAGTTAAGGGGGCTCAGGGCTTGAATACTTTTCAAAAAATTGATTTCTTTAGTACCTATTTTGATTATTCAATTACTTCTGATCGCAGTGCAAAAGCCGCATAAAAATATTTGCATTTTTAACGGACTTATACGCATTTATGTAACAATCACCTTCATAGCCACCCCCCCCCCTCCCCATTTAATTGCAACTTTAACTCGCGTTTTCTCAAAACTTGATTTTTGACGACTATCCGTAAGATTAAAAAAAATTATTTAATGGAATAGCTTTTTTTTTTTTTTTTTTTTTTTTTTTTTTTTTTTTTTTTTTTTGCATGCATATAACATCATTATCTATAGAATAAAGTAATATATTTTAGATATATTAATATTCGGGGTATTTTTAAGGGAAAAAAACTTGTATATTTTAGGGTTTTTTAAATTTTCAAGTTTTCAAATTTTTTAATAAGGTTTCCTTTGAGTTTAATCCTTAATTCCTTCTTAAAGTTTCCTGATAATTTTAAAACAAAAATTAGGTTCTTATGTGAATTCAACGTTAAGATATCTTACGGATGGTGATATAACTAAATTTTTTTCGAAAATTGTGTTATGTAAATTTTGCTATATATTTTTTATTTTATTCCATTAAAGTACTTCTTTTTATAATTTTATAATTTTATATTTAAAACATACCTCAAAAATATTAGAAAGTTTAAATCATTTACATTGAATACTTCTGTTTTTATATGGATTCCAAGCGAGAGCTCTGTTTACATGTTTTTCGGTATCGATCAAGCCCTGAGACCCCTTAAGGCAAAGCGGCTATTTGACTACCACAATATTCATGCAAGATGGAGCAACTGCTTATACGGCGAGAAATGTAAAGAAGGTGGTTCAAGCCAAGTTCACTGATCAACGTATCATCTCCCATACTTTCCCGATTTCATGGTCAGCAAGATCAATAGATGTGAACCCTTGTGACTTCTGGCTGTGGGGTTTTCTCAAAAATCATGTTTATCAAGGACGTGTAACTAATTTAGTGGACTTGATTTCTAGCATCTTACGCCATGCCTCCCTCATTCCTACTGATACGTTGCTTGCAGCCGTTGATAATGCGGAGGTACGCTTTTCAGCATAATGTTCAACGACAAGGTCTCCATATATAACACACAGGTGTGTAAATAAATAAAATATTCCGTTATTCTTTGACTTTTGAATTGTTTTCTTCCTTTCTATATTGTTAAAACACCACCTGGTGGCCAAATTCGAAACTTTTCTTACGGAAACCTCGGCCGCAATTTCTATGTACATACATCTGAAGTTTCATCCGGATCCGTTCACTGGAACAGGAGTTATTATCCGCTGAAGAACGTCATTTAAAATTAGCCACCCTGTATATATATATATATAGTAATAAAAATTTTCCCCCTTTTATCTTAGAAAGCTATTCCAAATTCTTAACATTTTTCCTTTTTTACCTATCTTTAATAATACCTTAATATTTTTTGTCTTTTATTTCATGCATTTAAAACTGCGTATTTTTTCATTATTCTAAAGACCTTAATCCATTCGCATCTTCTCATAAAACCCATTAAATTACTTTTTTTCATTTTATTCTAAAAATAAATTCTTTTTCTTTCGAATGCTTTGTAATGGAGTTGTTCGATGATGTACTTTTTTTCCCACAAACCCTTGCAAATCCCGCCAGCCATTGATTGCGCAATAATTCTGACGCCGAAGCTAAAGAGATCGCATCGTCTTCAAGCGTGCCTTTCCCCCTTCCCTCTGTAGCTACTCCTATCGTATTCTGCTCTTATCGCATCCTTCCGGCTACTTGTACGGGATTGTCATTTATCGTGTATTGTATTCATACGCATGCAGTTTTAGGAAGTATATAACCCGTTGCATGGGCTAGGAGAGGTGGAATTTTGCGATTATTGAGTTAAGCCACGCCAACTGGAGTTTTTTTTTTTCCCCTGAATCTTCGTCATTTGTTCTAAAACGTAACATCTAGTGGTACATTCTACTACGTAACAACTGACCGCACATGGATAACCTATAACTAGCGAAATTTGGTGCATTATATGATCGATTAATAAACGTTTTGATGCATCTATAGGCTTCGACAATTATGCTTCGGAAAACATTCCAGTGGACGACAGCCTGACCTTCCACTCTTCCATCACGATTGTACGACTACAAAAAACCATGATTTCTTCATTGAGTACATAATGTGGGTATGCTGGTGCTTAAGATCTACATGTTTATATGATACGAGTGAAATCGTTTCCTATACATACATACACATATATATATATATATATATATATATATATATATATATATATATATATAACCATTAATTAAACATTACCGACCATCATCAAAAACCGCAATATTGTGAATGAATTGACAATAAAAATGGATGCCACAAACCTATAATATACAGCTGTAAGTATAAAATAAAGTGCCTTATACTGAATTACAAGAATGAATATGGAAGAAAAAAAGAAGAATATGGATTCCGAAAAAATTGAAAAACTTATATATTGAATTACGTTTTGAAGAGTAGAAAATTCAATAATATAAGCAAATCTGTTGTTTTCTGTGAGAAAAAAAGCTAAAAGCTGAATTTTTTTTTTCTCCTGTACCCAAACAACCAACATAACCAAAAGAATAGTTTCAACAGGAAAACAGAACATTATCAAATGGCATGAAATGGTAAAAACACTACAACCCATTAAATATTTAATTTATAGCAATAGAAATCTTACACAACATACCGAATAAATTCCCAGTTGATTTTCAAAATATCTTCCTCCACATGGAATCCAAAAGCATGATAAGATTAAGGTGAATAAAACAGTTAAGTTAACACAGAAATTAAAACCTATGGATTCAGTTAATTCATTTTGAAATACCGTGATAAATTCAAATAACATAATATAAAGCAAAATAATTACATTATTTAAAATACCTAAAAACAATTTAAAATTGTTTAATATCAATTTTACAATATTGCCAATATTCAGCGTTCAATACCACCGGGTTTAAGAAATTAAAATTATTACTTTAATAGAAGCTTTAAAAAGAAAACATTTTGGTGCTGCCATCTATTATTTTATTTTTAAACTCTTATTATTATTCAAATGTAACAAAAAGAAGAACCTAATAAAAGCTAATGAAATTAAAATATATCAACTGCTTTACAACACAAATCCTAATATAAAAATAATACCATATTATATATCATTATTAAAAAAAAAATTTAATAAATTAAATGTTAATAAAATGCTTTCAATATATTCTATTACCAAACCCATTTAATCTACACTGAGAAATTAAAAAAAAAAATAACATTGATAATATATAGAATATAGCTATATCCTATAAAATAAAATAAATTATATATAATAAAAATATAATATATATATATATATATTAATCAGTGTCGCAAAGAAGTGTGTATAGATGTTAACAAATAACCGAGTAGAACAGGATCCCTGTTACTACATATTTTATACCATTTTTGGAGAAATGATATCTTTCGGAACTTCCGAAGCTAAAATGCTATTTTTGTGTGTGAGAACAGGATTGAAAAAAGAAATACTCCTCAAAACCAAAATTTTATAAATTTATTCGGATGTAAAACATTATTTTTCAAAATACGTAAACGATATGTACAGTCGTGGGAAAAAAAAAAAAAAAAAAAAAAAAAAAAAAAAAAAAAAAGTAAACACCTCCTACTAACTCCTCAGCAAATTATCGTAAAAGAAAGTTACTTGTACCAAACGATTGGAAATAAAGTCTACTTTTAAATAATGTATATAAAATTTGCTTAGGGGCCATTTACACATTAAAACGAACCATAACTTTGTTTTTTTTTTTTTTTCAATAGCAGTATACAATTCTGACAGCATAAATGAACTCTACACCCTTCAATTGGCCAAAACGAATTTTTATGCAATTCGTACCATAAGCTTCCGAGAAATTAATTATTTTAAAACGAGCGTATTTTAAGGGCTGTATCCAAATTGAAGTTCCGTACTCGATTGTTAACCGAGAGAGCACCTTTCTTGTTCAAGGCATCTTAAGCACCACTCAAAGAGTCAATGAAGCCTGTTATATTACAGTACAGCAGAATAAATTTCAAAATATCTGCTCACTTCTATCATAGACGGCCCCTTAAACCATCATTTTTATGTTTTTTAAGCATAATTTGAATACTACTTGAAAGAAAAAATGTGAAATTTTGGATTTCCATAAAGTAGGACTTAATAAATCTAAATCCATCAGAAAAATTGTAGGTTGCAATTCATATTTTTTTCGAATATTAGTTTCATAATTCATAATTCATATCATAAAATTATAAAAAAATTGCAAATTCAGCTTATTTATGTTTGGGTATAGTAGTATTATTGATAAAAAAATAGCTCATTAGGAGCATAATTTGAGGAGATATAAAAAAAATATGAAAATGTAATTTAACATTAGAAGCACTAAATTTTGAATGTTTATAATTCAAAAACTTATCATTCAAATAACTTGAAATTTGGTGTCTAAGCATAGTTTGAACCGGCGATTTCAAATATTTCTTTAAAATTGGGTATTGCCATCGAAAAAAATGAAGTTTGTATTCGTTTTAATATGCAGATGACCCTTTAAGAAAATTTTATCGGTCTTCTCTTGTCTTTTATATGTCAGACTTTATTTCTAAACGTTCGGTGCCAGTAACGCTCGTCTACAATAATTTGTTGAGGAGTTAGTAGGGTGTTTACTTTTATTTCCCACGACTGTTCCTCGTCCAATTTGAGTTGTTGTTTTAGCAACTAATGAATTAAATTCTGCGCTACCCTCTTTTTTAATTTTTGGAATAATTCCCCATAAATTAGTAAAACTAATACTCATCATGGACTTACACAGCATTATTTTTAAACACATAAAATAAAATATAAACAATAATAAATAAAAAAAACAGATTTAAGGAAATGAGGGAAAACTGAATATGGAGCGAATAATCAACAGAAATACAATTGTAGATTATGATATTTTAAATACATTTATATAATAAAACCGATTTTTTTCTATAATTATGACACATTTGTGAATTTTGTTTCAATATCTTGTTGATATACTCTTGCAATTGCTTTGAAATATTATTGAATGCAAATTATTCATGAACACAATACCTGGAATTTTATTTTTTAAAGTTTTAAACTACATGAAATAAAATTTTTATGAGAAAATGAACATATTATTATGAATATTTTTTTTCAAAAAAACATTCTATTTAAAAATAATGCATATCGCTAAATATATGATTATATTACCATATATAGACCATATATGATAAATTGAATCCAATTGGTTTACACATTTCATAAACTGAACATATAGCACATGTGTTACTATTATCTGAATCGATAACATTTTGTTCTTAAGTCACAAATAGTATTGTTTATTATTTATTATAAAATGTGATTCAGAAATTAAATAAATTGAAAATACGTATTATGCAAGTGTAGGCGGCCAATACTGACCACACCACGGTGTGTTAACATCCAATCCGGAACTCAACATATAAAAGAGGGGCCGGAATAGGTCCATTTCAGAGGCACCGTCATATCATCGGCCCAAAATGTGGGACCTCACATTTTAACCCTTTATCTACTGACGGTACTTATAAGTATCACTCACTTTAAACTTTTATAACATAGTGAATATTACTAATATTCTAATGGTACTATGCAAAAAACGCTCTTTTAACTCCACTTTATCCGAATACATGGCAGCAGTAGTTCTAGGTTTGTTATTTTGGAGAAGAATGAGGCTATATTTGAAGCAATCGATGTGTTTTCATCCGACATTTTGAACAGATTGCCACACTCATCTTTTCATTGCTGCAAACACAGTAAAGGGTATAAGATAAGTGTTGGATTTTTTTATGTGTTCATTATGATCTTAGAATGCAATTTGACTAGCTATTTTAGGTGAACGGTGATTGTATTTGATTTAACAGTTGAATTACTCGGTGGTACTTATAAGTACCGTCAGTACACTGGCCGTTCAGAAAAACTTCTTGTTTACTTTTCGTCTGTGTAGTTATCTATCGTTTTCATCTGCTGTAAAATGTAGTGACTAAAATGTAGTGTAGTAATGATTTCCCTGGTATTTTGTTTTCTGTTTCATTGCTATTTTTTATGGCAAATCGAAAAAGTTGTGGCACCGGCTCGTTTTTGCTATGCTAGAAACGGCATATGGAAATTAATATATTGCACATGTGGAGATGCGAGAGAACATGTTGTCCCTGGGATATTGACGTCACATAACTAAAGGACAGCGAACAAGATCGGAACCTAAAAAAATAGTTTTTTTAACCCTTTCAAGAGCAAAGCATTTTCAATTCTAAAGTGTTGAAATAAATGATTGGCACCGGAACTTGCTAAACGATTTATTTGTAATTATGAAAAAGACTATATTTCACATACTTATTAAATCGAATATATTTTCCGGTGCCAGATGAATTAAACTTGTGGGTTTTCTGTTACGATGTTTTAGTCACAGAGTACTGACTTTACTTTAAAGTACCACTTTAATTAATTACCTCTAAATAATAATATTTCTCATGGGTGAGTATTTTTTTTATGTTTATCCTTTAATTTTCATTGTAGTAACTGAAAAAAATATATTACATGAAAAAAAAATTGCAGTAGATCACAATGCCGTAGATAAAGGGTTAATCATGACTACCTGAGGAGTACTGATGGAGAAATAAATAACTTAATACTCTATAAATTCTATAAATACTCAATATAATTCTATAAATACTCTATAAATACTCAATAAATTACTCTACGTCCAGCCAGGAACGAGGACTCCTATAAAGGCTACCTCTGATATATGTGTTATCGTATGGGACAACATAAAGATAAATTTTATTAAATAACAAATAGAATAAAAAAATAGGAAATTCAATTCCAGCGCGTCTTGCGTACTGGAGCCAAGTACCTATCCGGAGATCAGGGCCATGGGATAAGATAATAAATACAAAAATGTGATCCCGCCAATCCTTAGGCAGCCGTATGTGTCACGTAAGTTTAATTGTTGTCAACTATAATTCACCTGTTTCGAACCACCCACATAAGACTTCGCCTGACAACCCTGCAAGACCTTAGTGGTCCTCCCTCCGCCGGGTCATCATTCATCATCAAGGTCATATGGCCGATGGTTGTTTCTCACGATAATGTCCCAACGACAGTCTATCCAGGTGAACGTTACTCATAAACGTAGTCTTCGAGCTGGACTCCGTAGGCATCTTGCACCCGCAACGGCATCGCTTTGGTCTACTTCCGAAAAGGAAGAGACCACTACGGCGTGTTTGCGCGGGTTCTCGGTCACGCTCTTGCGTCTATGCCATGTTCATCCTGAGATGCCTGCACCCACAAATACCGGGTTGCCAGTTTGGCTTTTTTTTTAATTGCAAAATTTCAAATTCAAATCAAATTTTTTAAATGAAAAAAAAGCCTAACTGCCAACCTTCCATACATACATATACAAATTTTAAATTTTAAAATAACACAGTAAATTAACTTCATTAACTAGTAAGTAAGTAAGCACGCACCCTGGGAACCCGCTTTTGGCTTATGGTTAGGTGTAACCCCCAAGCCCAGGGCAGGGAAAAGTTATACTACCTGCGGAACTCTTCAATGGTTTTACAGTTTAGGAGAAATAACAATGTTAGATATATGACAATTATTGACAGTGTGTGCAATAAATATTTACAGATGACCCCCTATAATTACATTTGAGAGAAATATTCATTATTATAACATATAAATATGCATAGTATTTAGAATTTGATATTAAACTTTTTTGATCACAATTACATGACCGTAGCAAACGCAATTATCATACTAAGGACAACAATAATATTTTAATAGAAAAAAAAAATTCTTTATTGTGTAACTGCTATGTAGAAAAACAAAACAAATCATTAAAAAATCTTCGGAGAGTATGAAAAATCTTTAAAATCACAAATTTTGAAGAGGAAAAAAATCGAAATTTTTCTTTTAAATTTTTTAATAAAAATATTAGGGAAAGCTACATAATCAGACGGTGAATTAAACATTCATTTTAAATTCGGAAATATAAAGAATGCAATTAGAAAATCAAATTGACTCACAAAAATGTACTGGAATATTTCAAGTACCAGCAAGATAAAAATGCTTCTTAAATTAAATAACATTACTTTTACATTGTTAAATAGAGTACTCAATTAAAATAAAATTATGATATTTTTTTAGCTGCTGAAAAAGACGTGATAACTATAATTTACGTAATATTGGGAGCATACATAATAATAATAACAATAATAAAATGAATAAATGCAGTGATTTTTTTTTATCTTATGGCATCTCATCAACGCACTTTGTTTAAGCGATATAACTATTAATTTAGGGTGCTTAAGTAATAAACACAATTTAGACATCATAGAGTCATCTTGTGGAAATGAATGTTTATTAAATATCATTTATCACTAACCCTACGTCAGTAAACTCATTTTATCAGTATGATTAATTTCCTCACTCTATTTTTGGCAGCAAAGGAAAAACATACTTTCTCTTTATATTCCTTCCAATTATGTTTTGTTTTATCCAACAACAAGCTAAAAAAAAGTTCTGTTATTTTGCGAATCTCCTTTCACTATCAGAAATAAACAAAAGAAGATTTTTGGAACCGCAGCAAGGAAACAAACATCTTAAGATAATCATCACTATCCGAACAAAAAAGTAAAAATGACCTTCTTTATATAGTTTTCTGATTAGAGAGCATTTTTCATTCTGTTTAGACTTTTACTTTTGCTTTCCGTTTCTTACAGAATATTTTTTCTTTTAATCTTATATTTATCTTTTATAAATAGTTCATTGAATATAACAATCAACAATTAAAAAAAAAAATTATATTTATGTTTCAAAAAATCGTCAGTATTTATACTGGGCACTTTTTCTACAAATCTTCCCATTTTTGAGCGGAATTTATCTCCTTTTATCCCGTTTATCATGAAATTTCAATATTATTTTTAATAAAGTCTTATTTAATATGCGCTTAAATTTATGTAATGTATGAACATCTGTTCTTAAAATATCACATTTTTAATTAAAATATGTCGTTTTATTTTTTAAAAACTCGTACTTATTTAAAAAGATTTAAAGCATGTTTCGTTATAATAATACATGTTACACATTTATGATAGAAGGCTTCCAAATATTTTTGTTATTCGTTAATTTGTCAAATTATTATAATTTTCAGAATGATAATCATGTTAGTCTCAAGATCAAAAATTCAAAAAATTATTTCGCAAAAATTGCGCTTGCTGAATCGAGAAAAATATAATTATTCAGCATAAAAATTACTTAATATTTCTTAAAAGGAAAAATATTTAAATGTAAAATGAGCTAAAAGAAAATATTCCTAAATGATATAAATTTTATTTTTAACAATTCATGTAATGCGCTTTCTTTTCTTAATATATGGCAAGTGGCTCCCGGCTGAGAATAGGTATGTTGGTTAAGATACAATCCAGTCTGTGTAACAGATTTGCCCTTTGTTGCAACTGAATAAATATTGCATATGATGATTGGAACATTAGTGTGAGAGTAATATCTTAAGATTCTACTCTAGTCACGCTTAAAATCTCTAGCAGTAGTGTTAAACTATTGGAGAAACCTTTGCACATTCCCCGCTTAATTTTTTTTTTTTTTTGCATAGGATACCTGAACTCGATATCTAATGTTGTGCCGTTGTACTTTTTCGATTTTGATTACAATTTTTTTTCTATATGCAGACATTTTCACTTTTGGAACTGATAATAACAGTTTCTGAAAGTGAAAATAATGTCATAAAAAAAGTAACCAAAATGGAAAAGTACGAACGCACAGAAAGACACTCGCAAGCTAATGTTTGAAACAGGATATCTGTAAGAGGAAGTGGCGACATGCGCACAAGATGCATACCCAGAATGTGCTCACACAGAGGGTTTTGTCCAAATTATTGCATTATATAAAAATCATTGTCGATGCTAGCATGTCGAGATCAAGTATCCAGAGACAAGTTAACAAATATTAGCTTGACAATAATGGTAGGCTCCCATGATACTTGATGATAGATTTTGCCAAAAATTGCCTAAGACATTCAAATTTATATCATGTTTGTCTCCACTCTCATTTAGAGACACGCTAGTAAACTGATAGGAACATTTTTTTTTATATTTATTTATGCTTTAAAATTTCTCACATTCGGAAACGGTTCCGAAAGTAAAGACATTCAAAGAGTACAAACGTACCATGTTAAACATCGACTTCACATATCGTATAAAAACGAATATTTAAAAATATTAGAATGAAAGCGAGAAATTGGAAAACAACTCTCCCATACGTTTAACATTAGCGTGCGAATTTGTTCACGCAACTAGCGTAGACTCCTAACTTATGCACAAAAATTATGCAGCGTCGTGCGGTTGAAAATGGAGAAACTAAAAAAAAGTACTTTAATTTAAAATAACTTCAAGAGATGGATAGCTAATATCTTAGATATATGAATACAAGTGATGATATATCAGGAAAAGTTGGAGGATTAAACAGTTGAACATAAAATCCGGAAATTTTATATTGGAGTACCATAGCTATAGATAGAGGGCATGAACTTTTACATGGCTGTTATTTTTCATTTTCATTTATTTTTGTTTTTTGGTACAGATCACACTAACTAGCAGAAACATGTCTTCATGATTATTTATCTATTTGTTTTAATGACGACATATGATAGAGATGAGACCTTATTGTTTTACGCACCTTAGTGGACCGACAAAGATATTAGATAGATATATAATGATGTAATCACTAGTCTGACAAAGGAAAAAAATTTATTTTCACCAACGATATTTTGACAAAATCATCTATTCTTGTCATCAGTTTTTGTCATAAAGCATGCAACAGAGGTTTCTTGGAAAGTATTGAATTAACCAAAAAAAATTAGTCCATAAATTGATGGAAACGTTAAATACCCAATGGAGATGATTTTCTTTTACGTTTAATCGCAAATTACAATATATTCCATCTATAAAGAGTGGATAAAAATGCGATATTTTTCTTTTCTGGGATTCAGTTTTGTCCACTACAAAAACGTCCATTCATGAGAAGATATTGTGGCTAGAGAGATATCGACAGAAGTTTTTCTAAAAATCTTAGATAAATGGACTAGAAGCAGTCTCTATGAAAATCAGTCGCTTTTGAAGCTAAGATGTGGTGCCCAAGCTGTATATGTGTGTGTAAAGTGTAAATCAACAAAGTCAATTAGTTAAGGAAACGGTACAACAGAGAAACCACCAAATTACAGGCTCTACAATTAGGTCGGCCATTTCATTGGATAGCCCCCATGCCGCGATCAAGAAGACAGCCGCCCCGATGCCAGACATGTATACCCGTTCGGATACAGAAATCCGGCAGCCAGGGGTCTGGTCATTGGTTTGGAGTCAGCCGATGTCCGCCATGTACGCTAATGGCGCCTGGTGCATGTAAAATCCGTCGTTGGTGCAAAGTCTTCCAAGTTAACTGTGAATTATATCTCTTGAGGTGCCTTGGTAGGTAAAGGTCTCGTCACCTAATCAAGGCTCTAAATTACGAGGCCAACTTGAGTAGCAAAACGTAGGTACAAAACAACAAGATCAAAATGTTAAGTAACCGGTTTAACTAATTTCACATCTAACCAGTAGGCAAAGTTGATAGGATAATGATCTAGGCCGTTACGCGGCGATAAGGCGGTCACCGACCCGATACGAGGTATCAAACCCTTTCAACTGTGGAGATCCGTCAGGTAGGGGCCTGGTCATCGGTTAGAAAGAAAGTTAAGATGTGGTGCAAACATAAGACATTCTACTTACAAATATACATAGTATCAAAGCGATATTTGGAAGAATACCTCCTATATACAATTAAAAGTTGCTGCTTTTTTGATTCGGGTAACCTTACTGCCAAAGACATAGTATTGCTTTTTGTAGAAGAAATAACACCGAGGCATTCTTAAATTCATTTCAGAATCATTTTACACCAATTTAATGGATGTTAGATATCTACACAAAAACTGACATTATAAATGCGTTATTAGTGTACATATATTTAAATTTAAACCTTTTCTTGTATATAGCTTTGCTATGTCGTTTAACAACTCATTTGTATTTAAAATATCCCCAATTAAAAAATCCTGCCAATTGCAAATTGCGATAGTAATTAACATTGGGGATCCGAACTGATTTGTATTTTAATTATACTCAATTAAGAAATCTTTCAAATTGCAAATTTACATTTGGAATCTGTAGCTCATTTAGAAATTTTCTTTAAAGGTAATACATATTAGAGTTAAAATATGTATATATTTTATGCATTAAGTATTGCATCAAACAATACATTAAACATTTCAGCTAATCGCTGTGTTTTGTTATTTCAATCTCTGATAAATATATATATGAATATTTAATTTGCAGGGGAGTTCACATGCCAAGTTTCAGATTGGGGAACCATTCAGAACAAGAGCATACAAGTTTCTGTTGTCACTGTACCTGAACCTCATGTTACACCCGTTACTTCCACAGTTCATCAGGGTGATAAAGTCGTAATCACTTGCCTCTCGCAAGATGACATGTTTGGTAGTTTCGGATACAACTGGTTAAAAAATGGCCGTATCCTAAATCCTTCAGCAGAGCCCGAATTAGTAGAGGATCTTTTTCCTGCTGGGAGTCGCATTGTTATTCAATCTGCTAGAGCCTCAGCAACATACACCTGCATTATAACAAGTACAGCTGGAGCTACACGAAAAGACAGCACTGTAACTGTCCTTGCATCAAAAGGTAATCTCCGTCTATAATATAATATTTAATCAATATAACTATAAATCTTTAAAATGTTCAGTTTAATTTTGTACGGGGTTTCCAAATTCGACCGAAAAATTGAGTATCAAGAGCATGAAAAATTAACATAGAACATGGGATTGCAAACTACATATTTAGTCACAATTACTGGGTGTTTCAACTTAACTGAACTTGTGTTAACAGTAATAATTTAGAGAAAAATCAAAATATTACAATGAAAATGCAACAATATGTATCATATTTTGTGCAGAAATGTTAGTATCAACATCACGTAAAAACAGGGTGCTTAAGCAATCGATGATACCGTAAGAACTAGCAATTGCAGTCCGAAATGTTGAGCGTCAAGTACATACTGCTGGTGCGCATAATGAACATTTTCTGCCACTTTTTTCAATTTGATCTCATTTACAACAAATGTGAGAATGTCTATTAAAGTTTATTATAATATACCTCAGCTTTTTTAAAGTTATTGCCACAAACACAAAATGAATTAGAGCAGAATACCCTGTATTTTTGATTAAATAAATGGTTTGCGACCCCATGTTCTATTGTAATTATTCCTCCTCTTGATTCCTTATATAACCACTCTTTATTTGTCGCACGAATTTTGAACACCCCGTATACGTAATTAATTGTCTATGTATATAAAAGAGATTTGGGATATTCTTTATATTATAAGTACACTCTGTAATGTCCAAATCAATATGACTTTTTTATATTAATATAGACGTTGTGTTAAAAAGTTAAG
Source organism: Maratus speciosus (assembly GCA_963932465.1). NCBI lineage: Eukaryota > Metazoa > Arthropoda > Arachnida > Araneae > Salticidae > Maratus > Maratus speciosus. Next base: position 370,490,749 of record OZ010788.1, on the reverse strand, counting down.
ATAAAATTTTTGATTCTGTTGCTTATTAGTTGCAAAAAGGATATCTAAATTCTTTACAAGCCACATTTTAAGACGAAAGTAACAAAATCATCTTCTATCTTCCATTTCAAAGGCATGTATTCTATATTTTCTTCTAAAAGCATTCGGAAGTGCCTAAGCTAATTTTACTGCAAGTTAGAAACTCCAAAAGTTATGTATAGCTATAATTTATAATCAGACAAATTTTATTATAAAATAAAAATGATTGCACTACTTATAGTTTTATTTACAACACTGACTATTACAGATGGACAAAATTAGTCAGTTCTGTTTAGAATAAATATAAACTTATGAGAATCAGTATTCCAGTTTTTAGAAAACAATATCCAAAACAGTTTTGCATTTAAATAAATTATTTATGGGCTTTTCAAAATACTACTTTCACCCTCAACATACTTTTCGTTCTACAAATAAATATTCAAAAGCGGTGTGACATTTAGTAACAAAAATGCCATTCATAGATTATGCATCGTCGGTTATTGAATTTATTAGTGGTGTCAGACAAAGAATAATATATATCTATAATTTGTAACGAGTCAAGATTTATATTAAATTAACTTATTGCACTGCTTATAGTTTTAAGCACAAAATTGACTATTACGGATGACAAAAATAGTCAGTACTGTTTAGAATAAATATCAAAGTATGAGAATCAGTTTTCAAGTTTTTAGAAAATAATATCCAAAACACTTTTGCATTTAAATAAATTATTTATTGGCTTTTCAAAATCGACAATACTTCAAATACTTTCGACACCAACACACTTTTCGTTCTACAAATAAATATTAAAAAATACAATGACATTTATAACAAAAATGTTATACATAGATTATGCATCGTCAGTTATTGAATTTATCAGTGGTGTGAGTCCAAGAATAATATATATCTATAATTTGTAATGAGTCAACATACATATTTTTTAAAAAAAATTGCGTTGCTTAGAGTTTTAAGCACAAAATTAACTATTACGGATGACAAAATTAGTCAGTACTATTTAGAATAAATATCAAAGCATGAAAATCAGTTTTCAAGTTTTTAGAAAATAATATCTGTAAAGAGCAACCGGATGGTCGCGCGTGGGCTTTTTCTATAAGGATTGGCCAATTATCAAAACAACACAAACGTTTATTATACACATAGGACGGGACGGTGAACACAGACTGGCACAAACAAATGTACACATGACACTAAGTCATATCAAACAAAACTTATAGTTTCATCGTGATTCTTTACGGCTGGCACTAGCTAAAACCGTTCTCAGTAGTTTTGGATCACCTTCTTCGGCGAAGCCATCCCAGATTCTGCTCTGTTTCTCCTCTTTTGGCCACAGATGGCGCTTCTATAGGTGAGAGGGATTGTACAAACATCACACCTCCCCCATTCAAAGTTTTGATTTAGTCTTTAAAGATTAATCAAAATCTAATGGAATCTCTATAAACATTTTAGCATACACACTATTAATATAAATCAAAATTACAATACTTAACATAAAGATAACTAAAAAGAATAACTAAGATACTATGCAATATGAGATTATGATACTAGTACTAATACGTTAAAGTTCTAGAATAAATATTTTAAAGTTCAAATAATAATGTTCAATCAATTAATGTCCACAAAAGTCATATTCAGAAAAGTCTTGAAGGAAACATATAATCACAAACAAAATAAATCAAAAGTTTATCGTGAGTTTTTTTTTGAACGGCAAAGTCTTTTTCGTTTAAGTCCAGTGTGAGGCATATAGTCTGCTTAAGGAATCTGCATTAGTGTGGAGTTTTCCACGTCGATAGGCTATGTGGGCTTGAAATCGCTGCAATGCCAGAGCCCACCTCTGAAGGCGCGCACTTTGGGATGCACAATCGGTCAAGAATTTCAAAGGGTTGTGGTCACTCACAACAGTCACTTGCGAGCCATATATATAATGTTCAAACTTTTTTAGATCGAAAATAACCGCGTAGGCTTCCTTCTCTATAGTAGCATAATTTTCTTGGCATTTCGATAGCTTTTTGCTAATGAAAGCAATGGGATGTTCTTGGTCATTTTCATCTTTTTGAGATAGGCAAGCACCTATCGCGTACGATGAAGCATCTGCATGTATGATGAAGGGTTTTGTAAAGTTTGGTGAATAACAAATAGGCGTTTGGCTGATTGCCTGCTTCAGATCACGGAAAGCTGTTTCACACTGCTCAGTCCAGGTAATTTCATTAGGAGCACGTTTTTTTGTATGTTCAATTAATGGCCGGGCTATTTCAGAGAATGTCGGGATATAGGACCTATAATAGGACAAAAGGCCTAATAAACTTCTGACATCTTTCTTGGATTTCGGCACTTCTAAATTTTGGATGGCTGCTACTTTCTCTGGATCAGGAGCATGTCTGCCTGATCCTACCACATGTCCTAGGAATTTTATCTGGGATCGTGCAAAGACACATTTCTGAAAATTTACTGTCAGGTTTGCTTCTTCGAGGGTTGTCAGAACAGCGTCTAGGTGCTTGAGATGGTCAGTCCAGTTATTAGAAAAAACTACCACGTCATCTATGTACGTTTCGGCATATTCTTTATGTTGGACTAAAGTGCGATTCATGGACCTTTGAAACGTGGCTGCCGCGTTACGTAGCCCGAACGGCATGACTACGAAGGAATATTGTCCTCGGTGTGTGACGAAAGACGTTAAATGTTTAGAGTCTTCACTTAATCTTATCTGCCAGTACCCTTTCAGTAAGTCCAACAGGCTGATGAATTTCGCTGGAGCGACTTTGTAGAGCAAGTCGGTAGCGTTAGGCATAGGGAATGAGTCGACTTCTGTCTGGGAGTTTAAATATCGATAGTCCACACATAATCTAACTGAGGAGTCTTTTTTGGCTACACATACGATCGGATGAGCATATTCACTCTCCGAGTGCTCGATTAGTCCTAAACTTAATAATTCTTCGATTTGTCTGTCGACTTCACTTTTGAGTGCCTCTGGGATTCTGTAAGGCTTCTGACGTTTTGGTTGGTTATCAGGTTTTAATTTAATTTTATGTTCTCCTACATTTGCAATTTTAGGGATTCCCGACTGAAGGTTGGAGTGTCTACATAATATGTTGATCAGTTGCTCCCTCTCATCTTCTGTTAAATGGTCCAAGTGTAATTTTTGGTGGAGGTTATTTGGATCGTCTTTACTAATCTGCGGGATGTTTTCGATTTCACCGAAATCGATATCATCATCATAGATGACGCCTATGTGTGTTGTCTGAGCTTTTAATTCTCTGATTTTATTCGCGTGTAAATGCTTTATACTATTATCTGGCAATTGTACTAAATAACTATAGGGAGATTTCTTTTCAAGTATCGTAGCTGGTGCTGTCCACCTAGCGTATATTTTGTGATTACTGTCCGGAATTAATACAATAACTTGATAATTCGGTTTAAATTCTTTATGTCTAGCTTTCCTGTTGTGATAATAAGCGTAAGCCTGCTGCTGATCCTTGCAAGAAATTCCGGCATGCACGGCTGCTTTTTCCAACTTTATTTTCAGGTCATTTAAGTAATTGGTAACTGAGCCTAACTGGCCAATTGGTAGAGGTGTTTCGTTGGTCCATGATGACTTTAATATGGAAAGAGGACCAGTTGGACGCCTACCATATAACATTTGGAATGGACTAACGTTCGTCGTAGCATTTGGTACATCCCTGTATGCCCACAACAAAAAGGGTATGTGTTTATGCCAACTTCCGGCATTTTCTCTTATAACATGGTGTATCATCCCTTTAAGTACCCCATTCCATCGTTCTACCAATCCATTCGACTGTGCGTACCCCGGAACGGAAAAACGCGGGGACGTCCCTAAACGTTTCATAAATTCTTTCGTGAGGGCCGAAGTGAAGTTTTTACCCTGATCGCTAGCTATTAATTTAGGAATTCCGGTCCGTGAAAATATCTGTAAAAGGGCATCGCATGTGGATTTTGCAAAAAGATTTCGTAAACAGACCGCTTCCGGCCAACGCGTGCACTGGTCTACTGCGGTTAGTACGTACTTGTACCCTCCACTAGCCGGTTCTATTGGGCCTATTACGTCTATATTTACAATCTGCATTGCCTCGTCAGGACGAGTAAGTGGGGTTATTGGTACATCATCAAATTTATTTGCTTTCGCTCGAAGCTGACAGGACAAACATTTGTCGCAAAACTCGCTCACATCTGTCTTAATCCCAGGCCAAAAAAAAAGAATATTTTAATCTTTCAGTGGTCTTTCGTTTTCTTAAATGTCCACCCCAGGGGCTTGAATGAGCGAGCTCTAGCAACTGCTTTCTACGCGGCTCGGGCACGAGCAATTGATGTACCGTTTCCCCTAATATTTTGTCACGATGGTATAACAGATCGTCCTGAACAAAATAATTATTACGCTCATTTTTGGCATCTGTCCAACACTGATTTAGTGATGCATCCGTCTTCTGTTCCCATTTAAATTTTTCCGAGTCGTTCGTGAAATTTCTGGTATTTTCATTGCCATCGTTATCAATATTCTCGTTTGCATTTCCTATTTTAACCTGCTCGGCCTCCGTAGCAGCGCAAGCTAAATCTAAATCTACCGCGTTGTTTTCACTCGTACGGGGCAAATTTATAGTACTAAAATCATTTATTGTGGTGTCGGGTTCGTTACTTTCGCTTATTGTGCTTAATTCCTTATGAGCATTTAAAGATAACAGTAAATCATTAATTAAATTATCAACCATCGCGCACGTTATTACTATTTTTGGGAACACCCTGCAATGTACTTTATCTGCAGCTATGCTTAATGGAATGTTTATTAACGGTGCTCTTAACTCGTGTCCGAAAGCTGATTTAAGTATAATTGAACCGCATGGTACTTTAAAATGCTCCGGTACACAATCGCTCTTTATAATTGAAATCTGAGTACCGGTGTCAATGACCCCTCGTAAAATTTTATTCTCAAATTCTAAGTCTATAAATTGGAGTGGTTCAATTATTTTTTTCTTTTCTCGCACCCGTTCTAAATCAAATACATTCCGCGACATTACTCGGGCTGTCAGCGCATTTTCATTCGTATTTTTTTCTGATTTATTACCCTTCCCAACTAAAGAATTACAAATTGACACGTGATGTAATTTAGAACACTGCCTACATTTAGTTTTTTCCGTACAATATTTAATTATGTGTTTTCGCTTCAGGCAAGCGAAGCATCTACCCTCAGCTTTTAATTTATTAATTCTTTACTGAATTGAATATTTGTCACAATCTTCAGTTAGATGCTGATTTACTGCCTGGCAGAATAAACAAACACTCTTTCCGCCAGTCATTTCATATGCACTGACGCCAAATGTTTTGTTAATTTGTTTACATTCCGGTAATATTTCTGATGAGTACTTTGGCCTTGAATGGTCAGAAGATAAATTTATAATTTGAGTTTGCTTTTCCCTAGCCTCCAAATCATTTCGGATAAATGATAATAATTTATCCACGCTGTAATTCTCTTCAGAATTTTTGACACTTTTTCTATTGAACTCAAGCGATAAATTATACGGTAACGCTTTTAATATTATCGGAGTCAATAATGCATCAAAACTGTCCGCTTCCATTTCTAATGACCTTAGACTACGAATCTGCGTTTGAATAGCGTCGTTTAATTTACGTAATGACATGACGTCATGCGATTTTGTAACCGGTTTTAAAGTTAACAGCGTATTAATATAACTGGTAATAATTAAATCTTTCCTACCAAATTGTCTTTTAAGTAAGTCGACTGCTTCTATGTAATTTTTATCAGATAACGCAAAACCCGATATAGAATTATACGCACTCCCTCCTAAATAACTGAATAAATAATTCATTTTCTCAATATTTGAGAGGTGTTCATTGTCATGTACCGCTGTTTTAAACGAGTTCCAGAAATTCTGGAAAAGTTTAATATCTCCATAATATTTCTCAATTTTAAGTGTCGGTAGTTTGACCGTGTTAGGAAATTCTACGCACCTATTTGCGGGACATACAGGGGGTGGGGGTTCTTTTTGTTTTAATTTTTTATTCACTCTGAACTTCCAGAGCGTAATTTTTTCCTGGTACTCTGCCGACGCCTTGGCATCTTTCTCGACTTCAGATAAATCATCAATTAATGTTGGGATTTCGTTATCCTCTTGTTTCAAATCACTACCTTTCTGTTCTAACATCGCCAAATTTTCTTCAAGATCGTCTAAGTTTGGCGTGTCGGACACAAAATTATCTTCGATTTTTTTAATTATTGACGTAATAGAACTTTTAGTGACTCCGCGAGCTTTTTTTAATTTTGATAACTTATCTGCCATACTTAAAGTAATGTAATAAAATCTTACCTCCGTAAAAATATAATCTGATACGGATAATATAAATCAAAAATAATCCGCACGTCCAGGGAAAAAATAATCCAGGGATAGGGTATCCTTAATGCACATTAAATTCACTTGTTGAATTCACTTTGGCCAAATCCCACAATACTTCTGACGCCAGTGTAAAGAGCAACCGGATGGTCGCGCGTGGGCTTTTTCTATAAGGATTGGCCAATTATCAAAACAACACAAACGTTTATTATACACATAGGACGGGACGGTGAACACAGACTGGCACAAACAAATGTACACATGACACTAAGTCATATCAAACAAAACTTATAGTTTCATCTTGATTCTTTACGGCTGGCACTAGCCAAAACCGTTCTCAGTAGTTTTGGATCACCTTCTTCGGCGAAGCCATCCCAGATTCTGCTCTGTTTCTCCCGTTTTAGCCACAGATGGCGCTTCTATAGGTGAGAGGGGTTGTACAAACATCACAATATCCAAAACACTTTTGCTTTAAATAAATTATTTATTGCCTTTTCAAAATACAACTTTCACCATCAACGCACTTTTCGTTCCAGAAATAAATATTAAAAAATAAAATGACATTTATAACAAAAATGCTATACACAGGTTATGCATACTCGGTTATTATATTTATCAGTGGTATTTATGAATTTGTAGGAATGTGTTATCCATTTTATTTGTTACCTTAATTTATATTTATATTCATCCGTTTCTTACGGTTATTGAATAGGTAGTACACCAGTCTGCTTTTTTGAAGAATATATGGAAGTTGTTTGGTCAAATACAGCAGCTAACACCGAAGATATTCAATTTTGTCCAAAGGGATATGCAGGTAAACTTTTTTTTTACAAACCGTAAACGATTGGTTGTAAATTGAGAAACGTTTTTTAATAATAAATATATATTTTTTAAAAATATATCTTACAATTAATTATATATCCATTATATTTAAAAATAAATAACGTATAGATTATAAAATATAAGCTGACAGAAAATTTACTGAATATTATCATTCTATCAAAAAATAACTGCCGCTTATTTTGTTTATTAATTAGTTATTGCTAAGTAATAGTTGTTATTGCTAAGTGCTAAAAATTATTTTCCGCAAATATGGTAAAACACTTTAAAGATTTCTGAAAGGAGCGTTCCAGTTACTATGAAAAATCTGTTAAATAACTGCGTAGGAAAATATATAAATTTATAGATTTTTGAAAAAGATACAAATCACATGTATCATTAATAAAATATCCATTAAAATTTTCATGCTTTTAATTGAATTTCATCACAGTAAATATATATATATATATATATACATTAATGAAGTGTCTTAATTAGCAATAAAACTTATCATAATCTATTTTATCTCATAAATGTCTTTAAATGAACTATTCTAAGTACTTTATTTCAGATTGACTTAAAAAAGCGATAGTAACCGTCAAAGAACAAGTTATTATATTAAATTAAATAGCTAAAATTAAATTTTCTGATTAGTGTAAAGAAATACTACTTAATACAATATTTTCACGGAAAACTAATTTTGTATCCGCTACTGAGTTCCTGAAGGAATAAAACCAGAAAAATGTTAAAATTTAATAACAGTCAAACAACCTGTAAACATAATAGCTAAAGTTGTCTAAAGTAAAATGTTTGATTACAAAGTTTGATGAAGAATAAATAAATAAAATAATAAAGCACTAATCCAAGACGCCCCAAAAAGTAAAATGAGCCTGAATTTTTCTTCGTTAAAATAAGGATTTTTAATTAAAACAAATTCTGTTGGTATTATTCATTAATCGTAGACATAGATCTACACTAATCATCAGCTATTTCACTTTATGAACCTACCACTTTCTTTTTCATGTGCCTCTTCATTGTTGGATTACTTTTAATTAGAGCTCTTTTCTGGTCCATATATCCCGTGACATTCTTCACACATGTGCATAATGTGGGAGGATATTGAGCTATGAATACAATTTCTGAACTATAACACACACACACACACGCGTCTTTTTCTTACAGCGTTACGTGTTGTACTGAATTAGCAAATACACACAATCAACTGGAGTCAGTTTTTGAGAAACAAGCTAGCCCTAGATTCGAATAAACACAATATATGATTACATTTGAAAACGGAAAGTAACCGATTTTAAGCAACAAAATTTATATTCTTTTCAATAACTTAATATTTCTTATTGTATATATAATTGTAAATAAGATCATTTTTTAAACCAATTGCTCTGAAATCATGGCACATCTGATTACTCTGGATCTGAATGAGCGATGAATAAAATTTCTGTACTATAATCCATACACACATGCATGTGTTTGTATAGCGTTACGAGTTCTTTTAGATTAACAGATGCACACAGTCAATTGGTGCCAGTATTTGAGAAAGAACAGAGCATTGATTCGGATAAATATTACATATGATTACATTTGAAACGGAAAGTAACCGATTTTAAGCAATAAAATTTATTTACTTTTCAATAATTTAATATTTCTTTTTTTTTACATATAATTGTAAATAAGTTCATTTTTTAAACCGATTGCTCTGAAATCATGGCACATCTAATTACTCAGATTCTGAATGAGCAATGAATAGAATTTCTATACTATAATACATACACACATACATTTGTTTGTATAGCGTTACGAGTTGTTTTAGATTAACAAATGCACACAGTCAATTAGAGTCAGTATTTGAGAAAGAAGAGAGCATTGATTAGAATAAATACAATATATGATTACATTTGAAAACGCAAAGTAGGCAATTTTGAAGCAATTAAATTTATTTTTATTTACCATGTACTTAATATTTGTTATAGTTTATATCATTGTAAATAAATCCAGTTTTTTAAACCAATTTCTCTGAAATCACATAAATCTCTTGATAGGTGAAGTGAGACGACAATGCAATCTTAAAAAGGATGGAGAGGCCGCCTGGGGTGAACCTGATTATTCTAGATGTCTCTCCAGTGAGTTTCTCTATATTAATAATAAGGTAAGAATACAACGAAACATATATGATATGACAATGAAACAATACAATGACAATGAAACAATACAATGACAATGAAACAATATATACAATGAAACATATATAAAACAAGAAGAAAAAATCATAAATCTCGTTAAAACTTTAAAAACTTATAAAAATGTTTAAAAAATATGATCAGGGAGTGTGGTTTGCAAGAAAGTGCTCACAAAGTAGTCGGATTTTTTTTTTAGCAGAACTAAAAAATTAGTTAAAATAATCACGTGTAGAGGATGCTGACGAACCGAAACAAGCGCTTCATTCATTTGTTTTTCCAATAACAAATGTTCAACATGCTCTCCAGAACATTCTACGACACAACCAAGTTGTGTCGTAGTACCTATTCATTGCCTTTCGTGTCGTCAGCGCCCTCTACATGTGATTTTTTAACTAATTTTTTTTCTGCTAAGAAATTCCGGCTACTTTGTGAGCGTTTTCCATCTAACCGCACTCCTTTATCATAATTGCTTCCTTTTTTATGAGTTTTTAAAGTATTAACGAAATTTGGCTCACCCGGTATATGAAGCATCGTTCAAACAGGATATATTGTAAAAGTATAAAAACGTCTTAATAAACACCATAAAATAAGGAATGTGCTAGGCATTTCGAAATAATTTTGTCTTTCTTTCTCTCTCTCTCAAAAAAAAAAAAAAAAAAAAAAAAAAAGACTCAACGATATCGACCTAGACAGGAGCAAGAATTGTCTTGATCAAAGTGGCTTGCCTTCAAAGTGGTAGAAGGTGTTCTTTGTGCCTCACGAACAATGGCAAAGTTGTTTCAAAAGTCTTAGAGCATTATTTTGTTTATGATTTTATTAAGGTGTTTTATGATTTTATTGTATCACTTTAATGTTCTAAAGGAATTAATGTAGATACTCGATTTTCTGATATTGATTTGATCATAGGTATGTTGGAAAGTAGCAAACTTTAAGTAATCCGCGTTGCATATTTAGGATATACGGGTCATTCTCACAATCTTTTGACTTTCATATCCCTGAATAATAATTTTTTTTTAGTACATATTCTTGGTTTTTTTCCTTGTACTGAGGGGCATCCTATTGCATTATTGCATAACAATATTAACGAGATTAATAAGTTTTGGACGATGTTGGGGGTCCAAATACCAGGAAAACTCATATACCGTCCCGTGTCCCTGTTGCTGATTTTTAAGTTTGGAGCTGTCTCTATAAAATTGCTTCAATAAAAGTAATTCGATGTAATTTTTTTCCGAAACTGGGACAATTGTTTTATATAAATATGTAGCAAATAATTTACTTTCACAAATTTTTATGGTTGATATTATTTTTTTGAACTCTGTTCCTGGGTTTTAGATCATTACCACGCCTCTTTATATACTTACACAGAAAACAACTTCAGATGCAGCCACATAATTTTTTCAAGTTTCTTCTCATGCAGATGTATACTAGAAAAAGAATGGCTAAAATTATTTGACAAGAAATTTACTACGCAATTTAAATCAGCATTTAAATATTAATTTCATGCATCGTGGTTTTATTGGTAGTTTTAACATCCCCAAGCTTTATTCTTGCACTTTTCGAGGTATTGTTTTTTATTTAATCCAATGTAAATAACTGTTTCGAAAAATCAATGAATATTGTGGCTATCACTTAGTCTTAATAAGATTTGCCTAAAAAAAGTGCTTTTTTTTTTTCTTTTTTCCGTCCCAAAACCTACCATTCCTTTTTTTTTACCATTACCGTCCCTTTTTTCCTATACCATCCCCTTTTTCCCTTCCGTCCCTATTTTAACGCATTTTTCAGACAATATTATACCAAAATTTTGTACTAAAAATTCTACTTTTTTCTTATTTCTTACTTGAATGTCCTGTGAGTACTATGCAAATTCATTATAAGTGAAATTTTAGAAGAAAATAGAATGTTATAGTGGTAAAATTGTAAGGAAAATTAAACTCGAAATTTTAACTTAAACCTCAGTTAAATTTAAAAAAAAATTCATGCTGACCATTTTTTCTTTATTTTGAAACATTAAGGCATTCGTCTATCAGATTAAAATGTTATTTTTGCAAGTTTAATTTCACCAGATTTTTATTCCCGAAAGTCAAAAATTGTGAGAATGCCCCATGTCGGATAAACTATAGTAGAATCAGAAAAAATCTTTGGTAGCTGAATAGAGTATAGTTTCCAGAATTTCTTACAGAATCCGAACTGAACAGTAACAACTTACATTTGCTATTCATTGATATTAAGGATTAAGGTAATAACAATTTACAATATACGAAATCGTTAGAAAAAAACAACAAATTGGTGGAGAAGCAGAATATGCACAAAACAATTAATTCTATGTATACAGCTCTTATTTGAAGATTATTTATTTACAAATTATTATTATTATAAGAAATTGCTGGTGCGACACTGCCTATTTTTTTGCTTAACATTTGTAATTATCTCTTATTATCTACGAATACACATAACTAGAAATTTTGTCGCATTTCGTCTTTGTACCTTTGTGTTTATCTATAAGGCAAGATGTATAATCTTAAAAGCGCACTTTATTGTATTATTCGTCTTCCTAAACATCCTTTAAAACATGAGCGAACCCTCTGATTTATGAGGAATTAAAAAAAATATTTTAAAGAAGTTCATTGAATATCTAATTGCTATACAAAGCTTTCTGCGAAAATATGATTTTATTTTTTTAGCTTTGATTAATTATTCTGGAGTATTGTATTCCAAGTGTTCTCCGGCATTCTTAAAGCTGTTGAATAACGCTACTACGTTCCTGTTTTTTAGAGTCTGACTTATTCTTTCTGGGAAAACCCATTGGAATTTCGAACCAACTTTTTGAATAATGATATATTTTGCTCAAATATCTTGAGACGTTTTGCCATGAAAGCATCCCTCTGATCGTAGTAGGTAGACATGTTTATCATCAGCTGTGTTTTCATGAGAAATTAATTAATTGTATACAATTTCATGATATGTATATATTAAAATTGTTCATTTATTTATATATTAGGCGATCCGCAATCCTCTTTCCAAGTATTATGTTAACTATACATAAAAATATCTGATATTTGATGTACAAACAAAACTGGAGGGGATGCCAATTGACTTCGGCAACGTTCTATATAATTGTTATTACGACTACCACAGAAAATGGAAAACATCTTTAATACACAAAATTCGTAATTTAAAAAATCCCCTGAGAATCTCGAATGTGCAGAATTAAATTATTCGGTTTAAACGCTTAATCGGTAAATATATGGAACTAAAAAATATAACCAAAACAATGATCCAAAAAATAAAACAAAAGCATTCCCCTTATTCAGTTTTTAAAATGAATTACAAAAGACTATTTTATATTTTTTTATGTATAATAATTTTTAATATACTGTGAAACATTTGTTTCATTTATGATTCTTGAGTATTTGCTTCATGCACAAATACAAAATGTTACAACGATTGAGTAAAATTACAAATAGAAATGGGTTAATAAAACTAAAGGCCTTATTCTCGACGGAAGTAAGGCTATTATCGCAAAATATGTCAAAAATACCAGTTTATTTAAAAGAGGAAAAATTAACTATATTCGGCTAAAATATTAAAACAGGAGTCATTTTAGCTCCCTGAAAAAATGCGCTGCAAAATGCAAAAAATAACTTTGCAAATCATATCAAATTTAAATTAATTCTTTTTTGAAATTAAAACTTCTTACTTTCCGACCCAATTGTTATTTTGTTCCTAAACATAACAACTTGGCAGATTATCTTATTAAGAATTTATGTAATATAATTGTTTTTTTTCTGTTTTCCTGTAAAAACATAAGATTTTTCGGAATTTAAAGTAAAAATTGAGGAATTTGAAACGAATTTTCGAACGCGACACCGCATGTCAGGAAAAAATTGCGTTGTGAAACAACGAATAATAAATACAAAGGGTCTTTCTGAGACTATTTTCAAAATTGGCGTTTTCAATAAACAATACACTCAAAAACCTGAGAATCGAAGTCGAAAGATAGCAACTGCTTATAACTCAAAATATAAATAATTTATCGTAAAATGAAAAACTAATCCACTATCAATCACTTCGATATATTGCTTGCATGTGTCAGGCCTATATGATTAAAAATGTGTCAGCCAATATAAAAGAAAGTTTCGCGTTGTTGAGCCGGAAAAAAAAATATTTCTTTGAGAACAAGTGCGATATAATTCCCTACCTTTCGACGACTAACAAATATCTACATTTTCAAGCCTTTACACTTTACTTTATAATTATAGACTTAAAAGTAATATCTAAAAAAATCATGACAAATTGCAATTTCCGTAAAATGTAATTAATCCAAAGATTTAATAGTTTAATAATATCAAATTTTAAGCAACATCAAACAAAAAATAAGTATACAAATAAAAGTAGTTAAAAAAACAACAACATTGTTTTATAAGCACTCAGTGCTTTTCTGAAAATCCACACATTATTTAATGACTTCAATTCAAATTGTTCTGAAAAATGCTGTTACATTATGTTGATTAGGTGTAGACTATGATTATAAAAATTAATCGCTTTGATTTACGGTTGGTAAAAAATGTGGATTAGTGAATTTGTTAAGGTAATTAAAATTTTTACAGTATTTTGTAGATATAGCAACAATAAAGAGAAAAATCATTATTTATACTATCAGTTGAGGATTCCAAAACTGTTTTGTCAAAATATAACCATAATTTAATTAATATAATCTATTAATTCATTAAAGTCAAATATTGTTATGTATCACACTGTTTAAGATGAAAGAACTTTTTAAAAAACACCATAAAAATTTAAATAAAGTCGCAAGGCCTATCGAAGGAGCTTAACTTTCTTCATCAAGCTTAGAGAACACGTCCTACTACTTTGAAAACTACAGCAAGACTCATTTCATAGCCTTATCAGGAATTTAGTAAAATTCGATTGAAAAGTCCTTCTTTACATTACACTGTTTATTTTTATTTTTTATTTTCTACTTTATTCCGTTTTAAACTTTCTATGTTACAATTTCTCAGCCGGTTGGAATATTTTTGCAAGTATTATTTAGAACATAATAAACTTAATTATTTTTAAATTCATGTACATTTGTAACAATAAAGAAATCTTTGTAATTTATCACCTGCAAGTAGATAACCGAAAAAAAAAAATATATTTTTTTAATTTACAGTTAAAGTCCCGTGGTTTAAAAATGTAGTATTGCCGTCAGAACAGGGCTGTGTACATTGTACATAGATTTTATAATTCTTATTTATCAAGTAGTGAGTGGAAAATCGATTGCAAAATTCTATATTTACATGCAAAAATTGTGTTGAGTTACAAAAAGAGTGTAAAATATAAAAGCCCAGTAAAAATTTTAATATTTAAGAGGTAAGTGTACGCAAGAATTTAATTGAAAATGTTTTTTTTTTTTTTTTTTTTTTTTTTTTTTTTACACAAGTATAGTAAACTTCATGTTGTTCAGCTTAAACATAAAATATGTGTTTTAAAATTTCATCCATTTATTTTGTTTTATCATTTTAGTTTGAAAGTTTACGAATGGGATACATAATAACTGACGTTGGAAATCTAATGCAGGAGCTCAAAACATACTTGTGGAACATGAGAGACCGTTTTCATATTGCGGAAGGAGAGCCAGTTGTGGATTTATTAGAAGGAATGCACGATTACCAAAGAAAACACAGCCGGAATGATGACGCTCAAATCCGAAATAATTCTCAGGTAAATAATGATTTTGATATGCATATATATATATATACTGGGTGTCCCTAAACTCATGGTACATACGCTAGGGGGTGATAGAACACATCAAGACGAGCAATAGTAAATAGGAATACCAAACGTATTTCAAAGGAGACAGGCGCCATCAAAGTTTAGGGTCCCAAATTGCAAATGATGATAAAAAAGGAAAAATTGGTCTATTTATTTGCGGTTTTCGCTAAAATCATTCTTTAAATTAGTATTTTCTTTAAAAAAAAAGTTATAAAGAGAAAGTTATAAAAATACCGGTAGAAGGCGCTCTAGACTTTGGAGTACCGAATAACTAATTTTTACCGTTTTTTTAACACTCTTAAATGTTTTCTAAAGTTTAGACCTTAACTTAAATTTTGTGTGCACAAGTGAAATCATCGGGAGTGGTTAAGTGGAGCAAATTTAACTGTATTCAGGGGGTTGATTTTTGAACGATCGTATGTAATGGAGCAAAATAATAAGAGATGAAGCAAACTTTATGAGGTGATAGTACACATCAAAACAAACAACATTCACCTGGTAATGCATGATTTGAATTCAAATGCAAATGTGTTAGACCATGTTTAAACTAGATACATGCAAGCGCTATATCCATTATGCTGTAAGTTTCCGGAAGAAGAATGAAAATGTGACATGGGGAAGAAGAAGAACGCGTATGCAGATTTTCGCTAACATAAAAGTTACTTATTCGAGTGCGTAATTGTAAAACTGGGAACTGTTCACAGCAGCTGCCTTCATTTGCTCTGTGGATAGCCGATAATATGGTTTCGTACTCTAACCAGGAGAAGGCCGAGATACATTACATGTACGGAGTTGCACACAGCAATGCAACAGAAGCTCAAATATTGTACCGAGAGTGTTTTCCAACCAGACGTGTTCCTGTTCCGAGGATATTTCAACGACTGCACCAACAACTGTGCGAAAGGGGTTCCTTTGCAAGTTGCATGCAGGATACCGGACGTTCCAGGAGTGTAAGAACGCCATCAGTTAATGATAACATTTTGGATCGTATCAGCGAGAGGCCTGAATCTAGCACGCGGGAACTGTCCGAAGAAGTTAACGTTTCCCGTAATACCGTGTGGCGAGATCTGTGAGATGAAGGAATGCATCCGCACCATGCGCAGAGAGTTCAAGTCCTAGAACCAGTGGATTACCAGGCACGTGTCAATTTTAGCACGTGGTTGCTCCAACAAACGGCTGTGGATCCTGCTTTTTGTGCACATGTGTTGTTAACGGACGAATGCACATTCCCACGCGAGGGTATTTTGAATATCCACAATTATTATGTGTGGTCAAATCAAAACCCATACACAATAGGTCCACGTTCGTTCCAGTGACGTTTTGCGGTCAATATTTGGGCCGGAGTCGTTCACGATTATCTTATTGGGCCATACTTACTGCCAACGCGCCTGGATGGAGATTCATATCTTGTGTTTCTGCAACAGGTGTTGCCAGAACTATTAAACCATGTTCCAGCACCCATCAGACGACGTATGTGGTTCCAACACGACGGAGCACCGGCCCATTACAGCCTGGATGCCCGTAACGCCCTGAATATCATGTATCCGGGGCGATGGATAGGTCGTGGTGGTCCAATCAGATGACCGGCCCGTTCACCCGATTTATCCTGTCTTTACTTTTTCTTGTGGGGTCATATGAAGAGCCTGATATACGAAGATGGTCTCGCAGATTCTGCTTAAGACATTGTTGCCCGGATATCCGTTGCTTCGGCCACCATAAAAGAGATGCCTAATGTTTTCGCCAATGTACGGCAGTCAATCCATCGACGGCTTGAAACCTGCGTTCGTGTTGGAAGCCGCAATTTTGAACAATTCCTGTGATGGAGTACTTCGTGTTGTTTATTTTCATTTGATTGAATAAAGTGTTTTTCTTCCTTTTGTTGGTTTCTTTTCATTCCGTATCTGTCTGTCCTGATTTCCATCATTTTGTTATTATTTTGCTCATTACATATGATCGTTCAAAAATCAACCCCCTGAACACAGTTAAATTTGCTTCACTTAACCACTCACGATGATTTCACTTGTGACATAAAATTTAAGTTAAGGTCTAAGCTTTAGAAAACATTTATCAGTGTTAAAAAAAAAAAAACCAGTAAAAAGTAGTTATTCGGTACTCCAAAGTCTAGAGCCCCCTCTACCGGCATTTTTATAACTTTCTCTTTAAAACTTTTTAAAAAAGAAAATACTAATTTAAAGAATGATTTTAGCAAAAACTGCAAATAAATCGACCCATTTTTCACTTTTTTATCATC
Organism: Maratus speciosus; assembly: GCA_963932465.1. NCBI lineage: Eukaryota > Metazoa > Arthropoda > Arachnida > Araneae > Salticidae > Maratus > Maratus speciosus. The sequence goes on along the minus strand of OZ010788.1, from coordinate 370,473,317 downwards.
ATTTGCAATTTGGGACCCTAAACTCTGATGACGCCTGTCTCTTTTGGAATACTTTTGGGACCCTTGGTTTCCTATTTACTATTACTCGTCTTGATGTGTTCTATCACCCCCTACCGTATGTACCATGAGTTTAGGGACACCCTGTATAGGTGTGTGTATGTGTATTTATTTTCATTCTAATATAATGGTATTAATAAACTAAGAAAAACAATTTTATTTATTTCATTAAAATATCTATAAATTTACCAAAGTTATAAACTGTTGAAAAATGGGAAAAATGGTAGAATGAATAAAAATAGATAAAGTAATGAAAAATTGTATTTTTTCGTGTTTATATATTTTATAATTTACTTGTAATAGATACTCGATTTTGTGAGACGAGTTATTTCTAAAGTGAGGGATCGAAAGTTTCCATTCGCTCAAGTTAGTAAGATACAGGAAATCTGGATTAAATTATGCTGTTAGTTTATTTTACGACAAAACGAAATAAATACATTTTCTATTTATAGTAATAACTAGTCCAAATGCATGAAATTAAGGGCATATTTGGGATTTTTTTTTTTTTTTTTTTTTTTAGATTAGAGAGCTATTGGTGAATTCCGTATTTCTTCTTTAGACTTTCGGTAACAGTCACTTCGTAACCCCACCGTAAAGATTGCCTAAAGTTTTTTTTTTTTTTTTTTTTTTTTTTTTGGCCATTTTAAACCACAAAATGAAATTAATTCAGTTCAAAGTGAAATTTATTTTATGAATAATTTTCCACATCAATAGATGACTTACAATACGGCAAACGATAGATGACAAACGATACTTTAAAATATAAGCCAAATGTGGGTTAATATAGTAGTACAATTTGTAGAACTGGTTGAATAATACTTAATAAAATAGTTTCATTGTTTTAAAAAATAAATAATAGGTTTGTAAAAATATTTTATTGTAGTAATTATAATACTAACTAACATATGAAATATGTGAGAATAATTATCATGATGTACGAGTTTTCCAACAGCATTTAAAAAAGTAAATTTGTAATTATTTTCACTATAATTTATTAAAATTAAAACGAAAGTTAAATGAAATAAAATTACAAAGCTATTCCAAGTATATTTATGTTTATATGAAACTAAATCATTGCGGCTGCGAAAAAGGAAAACGATATTGAGATTCTTCAATGTATTACTTTAAAGATGTTTCTAATGGAAATACTTAATATCTAATGTGACATCTAAATAAAAACTGAGAGATATAATTGAACAAAATAAAATGTGTCTGATACTGTTTTAATTTTCTTAGACTCAGATTTCAGAATAAATTGCTTAGCATTAACTATCACATTCTTTTGCACTAAGCGCATCTTAGATATCGATTTAGAGTTTTTAATCTGTAATAATAAATAGGTAACATGTAAAAATACAAGAAAACAAACGTATATGTTATTTACACTGGTGTCCAAAATTAAGGACCAATCACAAAATGCTAATTTTCAAGTTCACGAATACTCAAAAGGAAATAATATAATTCGAATAATTACTATCTCTACAGCACAGCTAGTCCATATAACATATCATTCAAGTCACATATAGTCACAAGTGTTACAGTCACTACGGTGAAGCAAAAAATAGGAAATTCCATACATCTCATTATGAGTGTTAAATGATCACTATACGTGACTCCACTGAGACGTCACTGTGACTGCTGCTTTGTGACGAGTCACCATGTGACTTTACAATGTAGTTACATTGTGAGTCTCATGTGACTGTCATCTGTAGACTCAATTTCAATGTCATCGTGAACGCTGCATTGTGATAAGTTACCAAATAATGTCACATTAAAGTCACATGATGACTTTCAGGTGACTGATAGACTACTGTGAAGTCACCATTGTGCTCTTTTGTGAAAAGTCACCATGTGACTATAATGTGATATTATTTGTTGACTTATCATAATGCAACGTTCATGATGACTTTGAAATTGAGTTTAAAAATGACAGTCACATGAGAGTCTAAAACTAAATTGTAAAGTCACATGGTGACTCGTCACAAAGCAGCAGTCACAATGACGTCTCTGTGGATTCACATATAGTGATCATTTGAGACTCATAATGAGACGTGTTTAATTTCCTATTCTTTGTTTCACCGATGTGACTGTGATACATGTGACCATGTGTGACATGAATGAGATGCTATATGGACTAGCTGTGCTGTAGGGATAGTAATTATTCGAATTATATTATTTCGTTTTGAGTATTCGCTTACTTAAAAATTAGCATTTTTGACTAGTCCTTAATTTTGGGCACCAGTGTAGTTGGATGTGCCCAACCCATATCACTCTTCTATCTCTAACTTCTATACCTTAATATTTCAAAATGTTGTTGCAAATGTCAATATTTAATTTTCATTAGTTCAATACCATATCAACTTTGAATTTCATCTTAAATTTCTTGTTCAGTCAATTAATCGGAATAAAAACGAGTTAATCTCGCTCATGATATTCATTAAAATCAATAGTTTAAACGAGTTAATCTCGTTCATGATATTTATTAAAATCAATAGTTTTCCATTATTCTGTGGTATATCAGCTATTCGCAAATAGTCAGCTTAAAGGATGGGAAGTACCAGTCGCTTCACGAACCGCCGGTGTACAATAGAACTATGAAAATTCAAGATAATTACACAAAATTCGCTATTATAGTTTCCACTTTTGGTGGATAATTTTCCAAATTCAGGGAACACCTTCTTGACATGACCAAAATATACACAAAAAAATTTGTTCAATTATATGCATAACTCCATACACTTTTTGGTGATACAATATTGAAAATGGTACAAAATCTCTATTACAGTATCCTTTCCAGTGGAAATTTTCCAAATTCAGGGAGTACCTTGTTGCCACGGCCAAAAACATACGCAAACAATTTAGTTTAATTCTATGTATAACTTAATACACTTTTCAATGGTACAATATTGAAAATGGCTCGAAAATCGCTATTACAGCTTATCGCTATTCACTTCTGGCGGATTTTTTTGAAATTAAAGGAGGACCTGCTTGCTATAGCCAAAAAAAAAAAAAAAAATAGTTCAATTCTATACATAACATATACTTTTCATACAATATTGAAAATGACTCGAGCATCCCTATTACAGCGCCCACTTCCGACGGGTTTTTTTCGAAATTAATGGAGAACCTGCTTGCTATAGCCAAAAATTAAAAAAAAAAATTGGTTCCATTCTATACATAACATACACTATTCATACACTTTTCGATGGTACAATGGCGAAACACGGATAGACAGACATTTTGTATAAATATGTTTTTTGTGATCTTTTACCCCTAAAACGTATAAATTAGTCGAAAACAGGAAGTCGAAAAATTTTTCCATTACAATACTCTCTTCTATTAAAGATGTAAGAAAGTAATAAAAGACACATTTCTGAATGTATTATAAACAAGGGTATGTTTTTTCGTAGGATGAGATATGTGGGACAGTAAGATTGAGGATTAGTCTTGCGGTAGAGAACTGATTCATTAAGCCAGTTTACGTAATTTAGATTCTTTCACTTTTATTTCAGTTTGAACTAAAATAGAACCTTTAAAACTTCATGTCTGATCTTATAATTTTGCTTGAAACATGTCATACTTTCCGTAATCACACGTATATTTTAAAAAAGGAAACATACCTTAATATATTATAAACAACGGTATGTTTTTGTGTAGAGTTGATTGACTGAATTATGTGGACCAGTGTGATTGAAGATTGATCCTATGGTTTAAATATTATTGCTTTGTTAATTTTACACCCCGTTACAGGCACGAAATTCATAAGGGTGTGTAAAAATTTTCAATAAAATTAAACATCTGAACGGGTAAGTATAGAAATCAGTCACATAGAAAATATGCATGACAAGAAAAAAAAAACATATATTAAAGAATCGTCTGTCTGATTTTGTTTATAACTTATTGCGTAAAATATTTTCCCATATGCTGCTACTACGTACAAAATATATATATATATATTATTTTATTTATTTATTTTTTTTTTGAGAAGTTTTTAAAATGTTTTCTTTAACGCTATTTATGACTTAGCTTGAAACAGAATTCTGCTTAAGAAAAAAAAAATATGTATATGTTATCTGGTTGCCAGTGATAACTCGCTTAACCTTGTTTTAATTGGCACTATTTGAATTGAAACTTTTTTATGTCATTTACCGTGTGCGGCGTCGGATAAAAAAGTCTTACCTTTTTTTAAAGAAAACTATCTTTTATCTATAAATGTATTTTATACGAAAAGACAAGAAATGAAACAGTATTTTAGCGATAGCATTTCGATGGCGAAGCAACATTCGTCGCATTAAAAAGCGTTAAAAATTGTTTGAGTCATATGTCTTGAATTTCTTAAAATGTGATTAAAACTGGTGTAACAAAATATTTCATTGCCTGTTATGACTTGCAATCATTCTTGGCTGAATTCATGTGGAGAAGAGGAACTAAAGAGACATTTTAAAAAATTCTAAATGATATTAAAAAGTTTAAGACCTTAAATAAGGCAACCGTTTACTTCTGTGCATATAAAATCAGAAACGCGACACTATGAAATAAAATGTTTCTAGTTTATGTTCGCTTACTTAAACATTTATTTTGTTCTCTAAACCTTATCATTAATAGATTGGGTTACACATGAGTTTGTTATTTGTATTGATATTTTTGTGTCTAAGTATTTTATGATGAATATCTTGATGATTTTTTAGCTAATTTTAACAAATATTTTAAAGATATAATAGAAATTATCGAACTATTTATAACTAATCATAACTGTTTTTGTCACAATACTTTAATTTATTAATTATTTATAGAAAGTTTTAACTCTCACTGCAGTGTTAAAATTTTGGCTATTTGTTTATGGCTAATGTTAAAATATTGTTAATGATGTTACTTGTTACTGCGTAATGTTATAATATCGGCGAGAAAAAAAGGGTTGTTGATATTTTTAAAAAATCGTGGTTCACTGATGTCCGGCTAACACAAAAGTACCGAAAAATTATATGAGCATGTCTTCCGAAAAGTAAAATCAGAAATCAATATTCTTTATATTTTATATACTACCACGTGGCACTTGCGGTTACGGTAACTGTCCAGACCCCATATATATATATATATATATATATATATATATTCGTGAGATACATTTCGGCGAGAAATCTGTATTTCAGTTAAAAGTTCATTTGATTTATGCAAACAGTTTTTGAACAGTTACGCCAAATGTAGCGTAATGAAGTATTATTATATGTAGTTTTTTTTTTATATTTAAACATTTAAAACACAATACATTCTATTTTCACAAAAGTTGAAATCTTTTTCATGTCGTATTCTAATTATCGATTTAAAAGCATAAACATATTTTACTTTAGCAGAAGATGGCTCTTAGACATTAAAAATCGTTTACGAGTTGGAAAATTATTTACGTGTGAATTACACGACAGGAAAAGGGCTCGAAATACATTTTTTTTTTTAAATAAAGCGTCTTAAAGTAACTTTAAATTGGTTTTGCACTCGATAATAATTTTTAGTAATTAGTACTTATGTTTATTTCACTTAAACAATAAAATGACGAGGAGCGTTTACTTGAAAAATTAATTAGAATTTATTTCAAAGCCATTACTATTCTTTACTTTTGTTAAGTGACCTTTTCAAACATTTTTTTTTTTTTTTTGGCGCAACCCTCTCTTTTTTATGTATATATATTTTTATATCTTTCTAAATAAACAAACTGTAACCTTATTTATAACTATATTGAATGCAACACAATGCAGTACATATTCAAAAATCTAATATTTTTCAAGTAATTCAAATATGTGTTGTTGATTGATTTTATAGCCTACAGCAAACAATTCGAAGCAAAAAAAAAGGTTTATTTATTATTATGATAATCAAAGCCTGGATTTGAGCCAGAATTCAGTTCTAAATGTGTATTCATGTATTTTGTATTAAAACATTTCTTATCTTAACATTGGATCTGAACGCTCTATCCTTAAACGCGCTGGTTCAGAGAAAACTATACTCTAAAAATATTCAACCTTTCGAAATGTAATTGTATTTCTACGCTCGTTACTTTCGTATTTATTTAGTAGTTGAAATTCTGTAAGCATTTTTTAGCCAAAGCTCACATGTACCATTTACACTTAACTTATCATGTTTACTTAAATTGGATTTATTCCAAAATTCCCAGCTGAAGTCAAAATATATTCTCATTAAGGAAAAAGTAAAACTTGTTAAGAATCAATCAATCGGTAAAATAGCATGTTGTCTGGAGTATTAAAGAGTTTGGTATACTTCGTAAGAATGTTGCAATTTAGTATACTTTTAATAAAAAATCTACCGCTCTTAATTAATAGGTCTTTAGGTAAGGCGAATAGTATAAAATCACAAACCTATTTATCTTTAACGGAAAGTGCCTCTTAGACGTTAAAAATCGTGTGTGAGTTGTAAAATTATTTACAAGAGATTATTTACACGACAGAAGAAATGCTGAAAATAGTTTTTTTTTAAATACAGCGTTTTATATATCTTTAAATTACATTTGCACTCAATAATGATTTTTAGTAATGAAAAAACATGCATTTGTGTTTATTTCACTTAAAAAATAGGAATAGGAGAAGCATTTACTTGAGAGGTAAAATAGAATTTATTTCAAAGCCATTACATTCATTTACTTTTGTTAAGTGATCTTTTCGAACATTTATTATTTGTCTTTGACGTTACCATTTAACTATTTCCGTATATATTTTATCGTACATCCCTCTATATTTTATAAATAGACAAATTATAATCTTATTAATAACCATATATTCCACATTCTAATATTTTGCATGCAATATAAATATATGGTGTTGATTAATTTGAAAGCTGACTGCGCACTAAGCGAAACAAAAAAAAACTAGTATGTTGTGGCCATCACAAAACTTTCTTCTATATAAATCACGTCAATTAAATCATTTAAATAGTACAAGAAATTACATGAATTTAGCACCAATTCATATCAAAGTATATCTGAATTTGAAGTTTGATGAAAATTCGTGCATTAGTTCTTGAGATAGAGCTACAGCGGGAATTATGAAAATTGTAGCATAGCAGTGCCACCTGTTGAGTGATTTACTCTAAAAATAAACAGCACTAAATGATATCAAGGTACACCTGAATCTAAAGTTTGTTGAAAATCTAAGCGTTAGTTCTTGAGATAATGCTATTGCGGAAATCGCAAAAAATACAGCATAGCAGCGCCACCTGTTGAGCGATTTACACCAAAAATTAAACAGCACTAACTTACACGTCAATTCATGTCAAGGACTAACTAAATCTGAAGTTTGATGAAAATCCGTGCAATAGTTATTGAGATACAGCTTTTACGAAAATCGTGAAAATGCAGCACAGCAGCGCCACCTGTTGGGCGATTTACACCAAAAATTAAACAGCACTAATTTATATCAAGGACTAACGAAATCTGAAGTTTGATGAAAATTCGTGCATTTTTTCTTGAGTTAGATCTATTGCAATAATCATGAATAATGCAGCATAGCAGCGCCACCTGTTGGGCGATTTTCACAAAAAAGTAATCAACACCAAACTATATATTGGACTAACTGAATCTGAAGTTTTATGAAAATCCGTGCAGTAGTTCTTGAGATATAGCTATTGCAGCAATCGTGAAAAATGCTGCATAGCAGCGCCACCTTCTGGGCGATTTTCACCAAAAACTAATCAGGTCTAGTTTATATCAAGATATAACTAAATAATAAGTTTTGTGAAATTCTGTGCATTAGTTCTTGAGATAGAGCGCCCACAAAATTTTTGTCACATACAGACTCACAGACAGAGTGACAGAATGACAGAGTGACAGAGTGACAGAATGACAGACAGACTCACAGAGAGACATTTTCTAAAAACCATCAAATCGTGTTCTGGGCATTCTAAAACGTGTAAATCCGTCGAAAACCGGAAGTCGAAAATTTTCACGAATCCAATACTTTCTTCTTGTAAAGATAGAAGAAAGTAAAAAGTTTATTTTATTATTCTGATAATCAAAGCCTGGATTTGAGCCAGAATTGAGTTCTAGATATGTATTGACGCATTTTGCATTAAAGATATTTCTTAGCTTAACTTCTGGTCTGAACGCCCGATCTCATAACGCAAAAGTTTGTTCATAGCATAATATTATCTAAAAATATTTAACCTTTCGGAATGCAATTGCATTTATAGATTCTGCTTCCCTTCTGTATTTATTTAATAGTTGAAATTTGTAAGCATTTCTTAGCCAAAACTTTTATGTACTCTTTTATAATTAACTTATCATATTTACCTACGTTGGATTTATTCCAATAATTTTTTAACTGAAGTCAAAAGCTATTTTCATTAATGAAAAAAAAAAAAACTTCTAAATAATCAATCATTCCGTGAAGTAGCAAGACATTGTCTGGAGTATTAACGATTTCGGAATGACGTACTACTAATAAGACATGTCTTTCATTAAGTATTATTTTTGTTAATATCAGCATATAATAGTGGTGGTATGTGTCTGTAAATGTATTATTATGACTCCATTCTCTTTCAGCATTTAGTAATAATAATGATATTAAAACTTTCCTCCATTATCGTTAAACTGTTGACGGTTCTTTTATTACAAACATATATTTAATTCTTTAAATTTAACCCTTTATCTACTGACGGTACTTATAAGTACCATTAAAATAACTTGTTATAAAATTCATTTAATGCATCGATTAGTAGTAATACAGTTTAAAATAAGTTATAAATGCATTACTTTATCTTGTTCGAAAAGCATTATTGGTTACACAAAACAAAAATATTTTTAAAAGGATGATTTCTTTTGCCTTTGAATCTTTTAAAATTTTTTGGCATTAGGGGGGGGGGGGGGGATTTTTCAATTCAGAAATATTTCTATTGTAAGAACATTATATTGGACATTTCCTAATTATACAAAGTACTAATAAAAATATGTAAAATAAAAGATTTGAGTGCAGTTATAAATATTGCACAGAATCCCTAGAAATAAAAATTTAATTAATCCTTCTAAGTTCTTCAATTCTTCTAAAATTTATTAAATGATTATGCAAATCTTCTAATGTAATTTCAGAAATTTACAAAAAATGCTTTAGAAGATAAAATTTTCAAGAATTCATAACTCAGTACATAAAGGGTTAAACACGCGACTACTTTCCCAAATAAGAATTTATATTAAAACACAAAACACTAGTCGGATGTGGCAATCCCAAAACTTTCTTCTATCTTATACATGTTAATATTTCCTGAAAAATACAGCATATCAATGCTGTCGGCTAGGTGATTTACATCAAAATCTAATCAGCAACAATTTATGTAAAGTTGTAGCTGAATCTGATGTTTAATGAAAATCCTTGCATTAGTTTTTGAGATAGAAGTAGTGCGGAAATCGTAAAAAAATCTACACAGCAGCACCACCTATTAATCGATTTATTCCAAAAACCAATCAGGACCAATTTTTTATCAGGGATTAACTGAATACGAAGTTTGATGAAAATTCATGCAATAGTCCTTGAGATAATCTATTGCGATATCATGAATAATGCCACATATCAGTGCCACCTGTGGAACGATTTACACTAAAAAGTTATCCGCACCAAATTCTATCAAGAGCAAACGGAGTATGAAATTTTATCAAAATCCGTGCATTAGTTCTTGAGATATACATATTGCGGAAACCGTGAAAAATGCAGCATAGCAGCACCACCTATTGGGAGATTTACACCAAAAATTAATCAGCACCAGTTTGTATCTGGGACTATCTGAACTTAAAGTTTTAATAAATTCCGTTCGATAGTTCTTGAGATAGAGCGCCAACAACATTTGTGTCACAAACAGACAGACAGACTCATAGACAGACATTTTGTAAAAACATGTTTTTATGGTTCTCTGACCACTAAAATGTGTAAATCCGTCTAAAACAGGAATTCGAAAATTTTTAATGAATCCTATACTTTCTTCTTGTAAAGATAGAAGAAAGTAAAAATACTAGTAATATTTTTACTTTCCTCTATCTTTACAAAAACTAAGTATTGGATTCATGAAAATTTTCGAAGTATTTAAACGTTTGAGGAGTCAGAGAACCCGAAGAACATGTTTTTTACAAAATGTCTGAGTATGTGAGACTGTCTGCCTGTATGTGACACAAATTTTGTGGGCGCTCTATCTCAAGAACTAATGAACGGAATTTAATAAAAAATTATTTTCAGTTAGTCCCTGATATGAATTGGTGCTGATTAGTTTTTGGTGTAAATCGCTCAACAGGTGGCACTGCTGTGCAGCATTTTCCACGATTTTTACAAGAGCTCAATCTCCAGAACTAATGCACGGATTTTCATCAAATTTCAGATTCAGTTAGTCCTCGACAGGAATTAACGTTTTATAAATTTTGGTGTAAATCGCTCAACAGGTGGCACTGCTATGCTGCATTTTTTGTGATTTCCGCAATAGCCCTATCTCAAGAACTAAAGCTTGTATTCTCAACAAACTTTAGATTCTGGTATACCTTAAAATGAATTACCGTTGTTTACGCTTTGGTACAAATCACTCAACAGGTGGCGCTGCTATGTTTCATTTTTTTAGAATTTCCACTATAGCCCTATCTCAAGAACAAATGCACGAATTTTCATCAAACTTCAGATATATTTGATATGAAATGACTAAACTGATGTAATTTCTTGCATTATTTAAACGATTTAATTGACGTGATTTATATAGAAGAAAGTTTTGTGATGGCCACAACATACTAGATTATGTCTGTTTAATCCTGTTATAATGCGGCATTTCCCAAACGTCTTCAAAAATTCTTCCTCAGATTATTGCTACGTGAAAAGTACTAAAAATAATTATATTGTTTAGGTTTAAGTAAATAACACATTCTATAAATTTCAATAAACTTTAACTTCTGCGATTTGGATAGCTACATTTAATTTTATTAGCGTAAAAGAAATTTTTCGCCAAAATTGAATGAAACCTCAGGGACCAAATGGTTAATGACATTAGTCTACTTTTAACAGTGTTTCAATTTATTAATAAACGATCTGCCTCTATTTCAGATCAGTAATATCCCTTATTTAATACGTCGTTAAATCAGCCTAATACTATACAGTAGCACATAATTAAAAAAAAAAAACCCTAATTCGGAACACTGCTTTCTTGTTATGTTGTTCATTATATTGATTTCTTTGTTTGAATTTCTATTGATTTTTTTATTTTGAGTATTTCAAAGTTATCCGGATTACATTACTTTAGATTTTATAATTCCATGTCTGAGTAAAACTATTTTTCTGCCAATTATGTAACGCAGTTTTAATTGCCACCAGTTCCGGGAAATGCGGGTTGATTCTAGAACATGCAAAAAATTACTTTTGATTGTCATATAATTAGTAAAGTATTTATTTTCAAATTACTTTTAATCTTACGTAAAGGCAAACTAGTTACTTTGCTTTAAGATGAATTTACATAATTTCTTTTTCTAGAATACAACTGAATATTAGAATAAGGTGATTTTTACTTTCTTTTATCTTTACACGAAAAAAAGTATTGGATTCATGAAAATTTTCTAATATCACCTTTTGACGGATTTACACGTTTTACGGGTCAGAGAACCCGAAAAACATGTTTTTACAAAATGTCTGTTAGTTTGTCTGTGAGTCTGTCTGTCTGTGCGTGACTCAAATTTTGTGGGTGCTTTATCTCAAGAACTAATGATCGGAATTTAATAAGAATTTATATTCAGTTTGTCCCTGATATAAATTGGGGCTGATTAGTTTCTAGTGTAAATCGTTCAACAGGTGACGCTGCTAACCAGACGTTTACATGATTTCCACAAGAATCCTCCAGAACAAAATTACAGATTTTCATCAAACTTCAGATTTAGTTACTCCTTGACAGGATTTGACATTTTTTACATTTTGGTGTAAATCGCTCAACAGATGGCGCTGCTATGCTGCATTTTTCGTGATTTCCTCAGCCCTATCTCAAGAACTAATGCTTTGATTTTCAACAAACTTCGGAATTCAGGCATACCTTGATATGAATTACTGCTGTTTATGTTTTTGTGAAATTCGCTGCTATGCTGCATTTTTCAGAATTTCCTCTATATTTCTATCTCAAGAACTAATGCACGATTTTTCATCAAACTTCAGATTCAGGTATACCTTGATATCAATTAGTGCTGTTTGTGTTTTGGTGCAAATCGTTCAATGGCGCTGCTATGCTACATTTTTTTCAGAATTCCCTCTATAGCTCTTTCTCATGAACTAATGCACGAATTTTCATCAAACTTCAATTTCACATGTACTTTGATAGGAATTGGTGCTAAATTGATGTAATTTCTTGTATTATTTAAATGATTTAATTGGCGTGTTTTATATAGACGAAAGTTTTGGGATGACCACAACATACTAGTTTTATTCAGGATTGTGCATTTTTAGCAGGACATTTTATGTACTCATTGAATTACTGTTGTAAATTTGCTCATAAATTTAACTACGCTTATATCTATGCAGAGGTAACAACAGCCCACTACATTTTTTTTATTATTATTTTTTGCTTATTTTTATTCGTTACCAGGTTAAATCATTCTTATGAATGTACATATACGGGTTATGAGTTTGTATATATATATAATTTTATACAGAATATAGTAAAATTACAAAAATGTTTTCAGATGTTAACAGAAACTAAAAAAAAAAAATTAAACGAAAGATAAATGATTCTCAGTAGATTCTCAGTTATTTAATTGAAAATTGTTGACTCTAAGATTTTAAAAAATATAACCTGCTATAACTAAACATACTTAGAATTATTCAGGCCAAGCTATCTTCTTTATACTGTTTTATGATAAAACCTGTCAAGAGAAAAAAAAAAAAAAACACCCTCCTTATTCCGTTTACAGTAGACAATAATTTTGTTCTGTTTTCCTACTTGAGGATTAAAGTCTATTATTTTCCAAATTTTATCATTCGATTTTTAACGTATTTTTATCGAATAACGCATTGACACTCAATATATTTCTTGTGTTGACCATCCATCTCTCTCTTATCTTTAATTGCTATTTTTGTTTTGAGCGTGTGGGTGGCTCTAGATTTAAGAGGAAAATATTGGTTGCGTGGGTAGTATGTAATAGTCTGTTAAAGTTATTTTTATGTCTATTTTTAAGAATATATTTTTCGCAACTCCTCCCTGTCAGCTTATTATTCTTAAAAAAAAAAAAAAAAAAAAAAAAAAAAAAACTACTCTAATATGTATCATGTGTATCCGAACATATATCATTCAATTTAATCCAGTTTTAGCTACACGTTTTCAATAATTTTCAGGCAATGATTAAATGATATTAACGGACAAAATTATAGATAACCAAAGGATGTATCATAGATCACTAACAGAGGTATTATAGATCATTAACAGAGGCATTATACAGGGTGTCCGGTCTCAACTGTGTCCAATGGCTAATTCCTAAACCGTTAGTCATAGACATATAGTGCCAATTACAAAAATGTTTTAAATCAGGTAAAGAAATATTTTAAAAGCGATTTGGGTCAATAGAAACATTTCTTAAAAAATTACGAAATTTAAATTTTTATACGGTCCCCCGGTCCTATAAGTTATATTTAGTGAAATTTTCCTTTTACACTGACAAGTAATACAAAAAAAGTCCCGTTATTCTACGATTAAAATTGATCGAGTAATAGCTGTTTAAAGTTGGAGCACATTTTTTGCTGCAAATTGGGGGTCATTCACAAATTTAGTCGAAATATAATTTCGTCAGGTATAAAAAATGTTTGGGAGTGAAATTAACATTGTAATATAAATTTGAAATCTTTAATCGTTCTGGCATATTAATGGAAAATATACAATTTGTAATAAACATTTAAGAAGAAAGAAAAACCAGAATTTTTGTTAAATAAAATGATTCTAAATTAACAGCCTCAATTCTTTGCAAAATTATACGTATTTTAAAATATTATTAGATTGCACAAGCCTGCAAAAGTTGGATTATGTCATGTTTTTTAGCTTTTGATAATTGATTATTATATATCCTATACCGCTGAATCCGAAATTGACCTTCATTTTTAACTATCATATCAGGATTTTTCGCAAATTACAAATTTAAAAGTTAAGAAGTTCAATGTTAAAATTGAATTTCCTCCCCCATCTAATCGGACCACTCAGCTGTTTAGCTGCAAGAATCCCAGGATAAGAAAAATATCGAATAAATTTTGTAATAAAATAAAATAAAAAAGTTTTACATATGTTTTATAGTAGGGATGCACATCCTTTTTAAGAGAAGGGCCACTTACAAAAATGTCTGAGTTGTCGAAGGCCACACCAGTAAAACGGAGATAATTCTGTTTTGGGGAGGTGATCTGCCTATAATCTGATAAAAAATATGGTTTCAGAAGGTGGGGTTTACCCCCCCCCCCCCCCCCTTGGTTCTCCTACCCAGTCAATATATCCAATTCAGTTGACAAGAATATATCAACAGTTTACATTTGTATATATAATGCAGATATAACAAGGATTATTTTCAAGAAATGATAACATTCCTTGACTTTATTTAGGAGAGAAATTTTTGTTTTATTAAAATTTTATGGCATGAAAGTGGCTAGTGCCGATAAAAATGTGAACTTTATGAACGAAAGGTGGAAGAAGAACCGGTCAACGAAATTTGACGTTTTTCTGCCCTCGATCAAGAAAATTTGAGATTTTTCAGGGCCTGATCAACAAAATTCGCGATTTTTCCGCCCCTGATCGATGAAATTTGCAATCTTCCAGAGACCGATCGACGAAATTTGCTATTTTCCGTGACTGGTCCACGAAATATGTGATTTTTTCGCACCTGATCGACAAAATTAGCGATATTTTTCCTGCCGGACCAACGAAATTTGTGATTTTTCTGAACCCGATCAACCAAACTCACGATTTTTTCGTATCCGATCGACGAAACTTGCGATTTTTACGTCCCTCATCGATGAAATTTACGATTTTCCGCAGCGGGAGAATCTCACAATTTTTCCGCAGCCGATCAACGAAATTAAAATTTTTTCCGCGCACCATTGACAACATTCGCAATTTTTCCGTACCCGGTCAACAAAATTTTCTATTTTTCAGTGCCGGATCAACAAAATTTGCGATTTTTCCGTGCCTTCAACAAAATTCGTGATTTTTTTGTGCCCGACCATCGAAATTCGCGATTTTTTCGGAGCTCGATCGACAAAACACAAGATTTTTCCGTGATCGGTGAAATTTACGATTTTTTCTGCGCCTCATTGACAAAATTCGCGATTTTAAAATTTCTGATCAACGAAATTCGCGATTTCTCCGAGCTTCATCGTCAAAATTCGCTATTTTTCCGCACCCGATCAGCAATATTTGCGATTCTTAACTGAGTGACGAAATTTTCATTTTTTTCAGCGGCAAATTGACGAAATTCACGATTTTTTTCCTGTGACAATATGGACAAAAATTGCATTTTTTCCAGTTATTAACTGACGGAATTCGCGGACCACAGGTTGTGCATCCCTATTTTATAGTATGAGATTTTCGCTATATTTTAACTTACACATTTGCGATTTGCAAAAAAATTCTAACGGGATGGTTAAAAATGAAGGTCATTTTCAGATTCAGTGCTAAAAAGTGCGTAAAAATCAATTATCAAAAGTTAAAAAACACAACCATCTCCTCTACTTTATAGTATTCGATTTTTGTTATTCTTTAAATTTGAAAATTTATGATTTACGAAATATCCTGACATGATGGTTAAAAATTAAGGTAATTTTCGGATTCAGTGCTAAAAAATACATAAAAGTTAAAAAACCCAACAGTCGCAGTCTTGTATTATCTAATCTAAAACTTTTTCTTAAACTCCTTCGCAGAAATCTATCCGAAATTGTTTGTGTTATCTTGTAAAATATGTAAAAATGAAGGTCATTTTCAGATTCAGTGCTAAAAAGTGCGTAAAAATCAATTATCAAAAGTTAAAAAACACAACCATCTCCTCTACTTTATAGTATTCGATTTTTGTTATTCTTTAAATTTGAAAATTTAAGATTTACGAAATATCCTGACATGATGGTTAAAAATTAAGGTAATTTTCGGATTCAGTTCTAAAAAATACATAAAAGTTAAAAAACCCAACAATCGCAGTCTTCTATTATCTAATCTAAAACTTTTTCTTAAACTCCTTCGCAGAAATCTATCCGAAATTTTTTGTGTTATCCTGTAAAATATGTATAAATGGTAACCACCGAAAATCTTAATAATATTAGATTGTTATCGGATTTGCGCCAGTATGTAAAATGCAATCTCGATCGGATATTTAAAAGTGCGTTAAAGTTCGAGTACAAATATTCAAGTGGAAAAACATACATACGATTGTTGAAGTAACATAAAAACTTATAAAAAAAACATATTTTTTGTTAAACGAAATCATAAGAGAAACAGTCTCAAATCCTGACAAAATAAAACATATGTTATTTTAGTCAATTTGAGACTTTATCATAATACTTGTAGGATTTTTTTTCAAAACGCAGATACACATGAAGTAAGATCTTCGAATACTTTAAACACTTGGTATATGATCCCTCAAAGCCAAGCCGATCTCATTTGTTTTCAGAGTAGAAAAGTGGCGTAAGTCATGCATTTTTAAAGTTTCATAACTCGCTCAATTTTAGCGTTATATGAATGGGACTTTTTTTGTCTTACTTGTCAGTGTAATAGGAAAAAATTACTAAATATAACTTATAGGACCGGGGGACCGTATAAAAACTTAAATTTCGTAATTTTTTAAGAAATGTTTTTATTGACCCAAATCGCTTTTAAAATGTTTCTTTACCTGATTTAAAACATTTTTGTTATTGGAACTATATGTCTATGACTAACGGTTTAGGAATTAGTCATTGGACACCGTTGAGACCGGACACCCTGTATATCACTAACAACTACTATATTTCTCTCATTGTTAACCAACATTCTAATATCATATGGGGAATTTAAACTGTTTTATTATCTAAACGTTAAATAAATATTTTATAACTCAGCTTCATCTGCAGGTGTTATTTGATTTCTGTAGTGACAAAATAACATGTTTAAGTTATAAAATAAGAACAAATATTTATTTTAAGTTTTTTTTAATCCACTTAACTGTTTTGCACGAATAGAGTCCGAGAAAGAGAGGTTAGCTTGCTTCGTTACTAAAGGCTTTTTCACAACACTAATTTTAACCTGAAATCTTCAGTTCATAAAATGGCAGACTTATTTCTTGATTATTTAAGGAAAATATTTTTGCATTTAAAAAGTGGCGTTGTCTCCCTGATTTTAGTGTGTGGTGTCAAAAATATGTGATAGTTAAATGGTTAATAAAATATATGTATAATAAAAATATTCAGAAGTCTTGCACTAAATACCCTGAAATACCACTTTTATAGTTATTTGTCAAATAAAGTCCAAGTTTCAAAACATTGGATAGTGCGAATCTAAACAATTTAATTATACGCATCGCAATAACGTGTTCATATACGTATAATATGAACACGAAAGGATTTGCATAAATAAAGCGACATTTTTATTGAATTAAACGACACTGTGTTTTATATTTCAAACACTTTGTTTATAAAATACAGAGTGTCTATAAACTCTCTGTGCAATCAAGTCTTTTTTTCTGGGTATCTAATTAAGACGTTTAACAAAAGGAATAATTAGTGTTTGCGCTAATCTACATGCACTAACAAATAAAAAGATGTTGGGATATATCAACCGAAAATATAGAAAGTCAGCTTTTATTTAAGAATCTATGAAATAGGTAACACATGTCCTAAGAGAAACAACAACAACAAAATTATGCGAACTGATATCCTTTATGATGAAGATAGATCAAGCAGATAATACAAAAATTTGTCCAAAGGGTACAAAAAGTCGGTAATAGTACAAAAATCTGTTCCGTAACCGCAATTCCAAGTTGGAATCACCACGCGTAATCACGAAACCACAAACTGTTGTACGATCTCTTTAAAGAGATCTAAATAGAAGTTTATATTTTATTTCATTTATCGGGATTGTTGGATGTTGGAGGAAAATAAGTTTTCAGAGTAAATGTTTTTTTTTGTTGTTGTTGTTGTTGTTTCTTTTCTTCTTCTTCATTTCACAATTGTTTGAAGATAATTTTCAAGCAATAAGTCTTCACAGTAAGCGATATCGGCATAAATTCCATTAACGGGTAGAAAGATGAAAGCATATATATATATATATTTTTTATGTATTTTTTCGGAA
Source organism: Maratus speciosus (assembly GCA_963932465.1). Classification (NCBI taxonomy): domain Eukaryota; kingdom Metazoa; phylum Arthropoda; class Arachnida; order Araneae; family Salticidae; genus Maratus; species Maratus speciosus. The sequence continues at coordinate 370,454,975 of OZ010788.1, read as the reverse complement.
CAGTTTGTACGATCTTGAAAATGGGAGAAGTATTGTTGTATTTTACACAGAGATCGCGACCCTTTATCTATTTAGTTTTTGCTCTTGTTAATATATCCATTTAATAATTTGAGAAAATCCATTTTCTCCTAAGTAGCCGGATATTTAATAGAAAGGCATAGGGATTTCTTCACGCACATCCTTTATCCAGCGCGACATTTAATAATAATGTAATGATTCTAGTGGGATTGTCATCGATGATGGCTAAGAAAGTGACTCGGGAACCTTTATGCGAATCGAACTCATTTATTAGGCCGATCATAGTACATCTGATTCGCGGGTCGATCGCCGGTCCCGGAGCCAACAGCGTAGATTTTTGGTATATTACATTGGCGTAAGTTTAGCAGGCATTTCAAATCTGCAAAAATCTCTCGTTTTTCGTGCGTTTTCGGGGTAATGTGGTGAAGATTCTAATATTTTCCAGCAGAGGGCAGAATTGTTAATTTGGGAGGAACATTTAATTTAATTGGTTCATTAAGTGGCCCGCACAATTCCCAGGGACTGTGACGTATCAGCCCTATCCGCAGATGCTTGCTAAAGCTTAGATTTGCAGTTTCACTCTTGTGAATCGTCCTAAAATGATCTCTGAAAGTAATAAAATGTATTGCGGAAAAATAAATTTAACAGGGACAAAATGTTTTTAAGCTTCAGAATTAAAGTTAAAAATATATTAGTTGAGACTTTAAAATTTTAAAATTATGAATTTGAATTTTAAATTTAAGTTTTAAAAATGGGTTTGACTTTCCTTTCATATATATATTTGAGGATCCCAAAAGCCAAGGGTATAAGTAACAAAATTGAAAAACTGATCTGAGTGCGCAGGCTATCGGGAAATAAGACTATTTGTTTGGGACTATAGATATACGAGTAATTTTCTTATTTTGTGCTGCGTTCGAGAGGTCAACTTCTTAAGCTCTTTAAACTACTTAACACCTTCAATCTCTACTTAAATTTAAAAAGGAAGTATTGTACTCCAATTTTCTTTCACTGTTATTGCATCTAACAATTAAAAGACCGCCATGAAATAAGCAACAATTTCACATTTTAATTCAGTCAATTTCTATTCATGTTCAACTTTGAGCTCAATTTACTCCTAATCTAAATTTCATCACTTATGCGCCTCGGTTTCTAAGGTCCTCATATACATATATATATATATATATATATATATATATGTTTAATTAATGGTTATATATATATATATATATATATATATCTTTTTACATTTCCAAATATTTTCAGGTTTATATATGTTACACTATGTACCCTATAAATATTTATATATACAATAAAGTGTTAAAATGGCAACGTACTCTGTTATATATCTTTGACATCCTCGATATACATTATGGGTTGATTTGGTCCCAATGCTTTTATTTAATGGTTTATCGATTCCTTACGATGCAAACAGAAACTTACCGACAATGATACTTTGATTGTTATGCATTTGCAGCCTTTTTAATACATAAAACGTAGAAAATTAGATTTACTCAAATCATATACAGTCGAACCCGGTTAAGATGCTCACGGTTATAAGCGATCCCGCTTAATACGCGGAATTTTATCCATCCCTTCAGCATCGACCATACGACTAATGTAAAAATATCACGTTTAATACGCAAACGGTTATTAAGCGATCATGCTTAATAAGTTAAAATTTTTGTCATCTGGGGAAAAAAAATCACGCTTATAACGTGAATTCATTGATCAAGATGCGAATTCCTTCTCTCTTCTCGTTTGTTGCCAATTTAACGGAATTTTTTTATTCATAAACAAAACACAATTTCCTCACTGTTATTATTTACTTTATTTAATAACATATCAATTAACTTGAAAATTACTAATCGGAAATAGAGTTAGATATTTCAGTAAAACAAAAACCCGCTAAATTAGTGAAACTGCAATTGCTCTTTAATCCCTCTTCCAATTTCTTTAGATCTCGCTTCTTGTATATTTTTAGTATGGTAGATAAATATAGACAAATTCAGGTTATTCAAATACATCATAAAAATGATTATGAGTAAAGCTGATCATACCTGTTGATAATGAGTTTTTATATGTACGTTATATCACTACTATGTTTTATCTTTATGGAAACTTGTAGAGATTAAACAATTACGATTGCGGTTAGATAATAATTTTATGTATAGGTTTTCTTTACTTTTTGTTACGCTAACAATTTTTAAGCAAATATTAATAAAGATAGTTTTTTTCTTATATTTAAAAGGACAGATTATAACGATACTCATTATTACAAGTACTAAATATGGTCTTATAACTGGGTTATGCTTCAAATATTTAATATTATTTTTTTCTGTTAAAAAATTAATTTTTTAGGAAAATTATTTTTGTTGTTTTACTTTTTGAATGCAACATATTAATCAAAGATAAAGCCATGTTGGAATCCATACTTATTTCCCGTTATTATACCATTCGGAACAATAAAATTTAATCAATGAGTTATAATGCTATTAAATTTTAATCTAAGTATACGTAAAGGTGATAATTTTCAAACATGATACTTAAGTAAAAGCTATAAATTTCATTAAGACGATTAGATGGGTAAATAAGCCCAGTTCTTCCAATATTATATAAATCACGTTTAATACGCGATCCCGCTTAATACGCAACTTTTGTCCACTCCCTTGAAGCGCGTCTTAACCGGATTCGACTGTATTTCACATGTATGTTTGCAATACGTATAGTGTCCCTTTTTGCAAACGTTACATTGTGCATCTTATATATTTAGTTATACAATGAATTGTTAGAATTGCAAGCATACTCTGAAATAATCTATACATCATCCATGTAGAATGTGAGTTCATTTGGGCCTTACACTATTAATTCTGGTTTTATCGATCCTCTATTTACGACCCTTTTGCAAATATATATGCAAATTCGAGTGAATTTATATACGAGATATCAGGGTAGTATGTCAGTAATGTGTGATATATTAAATGACACAGCAGCATAGCACTTTCATAAGAAACGAAGTTACATGGCCTCCGGACACTAGAGAATATGCTTTAAGATATTTAAACTATGTCAACTGTGAATTCCATTAAAATACGCTTGCTTTAGAATTCAATTAATCTTCGAATAAATGTTTTAGCTTATGAAGACAATGGATTCTTTGTTCATTTCAATTAGTTTATTTAAAAATGAAATGAAATTATATTATACAAAGGTAACGGAATTACGTTTTCATATTTCGTTGCTTTAAAATACATGAAAAGTGAACACTTTGATTAGATTTATTTTTTTAACAGAACATGATTATTTTCTTTTGTCCCAAGTTTTTATTGAACTCTTCAGATTACGTTTGGAAATATATTATAAAGAACATACTTCTACAGATAATTCTGCTCAACCCCAATAAAAGTGTGGCAACTAAAAAAATCATTTTGGGTATTATTCTCGAAAAAGTATGACTTTGGCAAGTACGGGGTTGTACTTAGGTTGTACGGAAATCCACCATACTGAACTATATGTCACTTAGCAGCACAAATCGGCGCAAAAAGCATGGGGGATAAATTTACACAATCATCCTTTTATCTTCTTTGTCTAGATTCTTAAAGGTAATATGCTTTTAAGGGTTCTCAGTACTCTTAAAGCTACCAAAATTTCGAAAGTTTAAATTTTTTATATGTTAAATTCATACTTTCCTGAAATGTTTTATGTAATTGTTTCTTTGAAATACCCTTTACAATAGAAGTTATTTCGTTTAGTTATTAGTTATACTTGCTCAATAGCTGAAGCGGCGTTTCCGAAATTCTGAAGTCATAAAATATATAATATCAACTTTAAAAAGTTTACTGCCTTATTTAAAAGGCGACTAAAAAATGAAAAAGGTGTGACAAGTTAAAAATATACATTTTATTTAAAACTTCCTAGTACTTTCAAGCTTTTAAAAGATCATCATCAGAAAATATTTTAATAACCAATTTTTATTTATTTATGCAAATCCGTCACTTTGTTTTGAAAAAGCCAATAATTATTAAAGTTGAAAGTAGTAGTAGCAGTTTCTTGAATTAAATTTAATAATTATTGGCTCTCTCATTTTCAAAACAAAGTGACGTATTTGTATAAATAAAGAACAATTAGTTATTAAATTATTCTCTGGTGATGAGCTTGGAAAAAGTTGAAAATACTAAGAAGTTTTAAATAAAATGTATATTTTTAACTTGTAACATCTTTTTCATTATTTTAGTCGCGTTTTAAGTAAGACAGTGAACTTTTTAAATTTTGCATTATATGTTTTATGTTTGAAAAAAAGGTGAAAAATTGTGTTTCGTCTTTTGATTTTATCTCTGAAGTCATTTTCCTCAAAATGACGTTTTTAAGCATAACGCGCAAAGATTACACAAAAACTTCTCAATATTTGTTCATGAAATTTTCCAAATATATGTTTCATGTTAGTTTGTACAAACGGAACCTAAAATTTCCTTTTCTTCCAAAAAACCGTTATTTTTAGGAGAGTATACTGTTGAAATTTTCAAAAATTTTTATTAGCTAAAAAAGTTTGCATTAAAAATATAAAACTACTTTAAATAGAAATTTATTTCAGTTCAGGGTAATTATCTCAATCTGAAGTATAATTAGGCACCAAAATTTTAACGATTGTTGCAAAATGTATTTTATAATCCTGCACTTACGCTGTCATACGAATTTTCTGCCCGACAAATGTTTGACACTTTGAACTCCCCTATATTTATTAATTCTGAATCTTCTTTTTTTAAATTTACGGAACGAAAGGACATACTTATATCTTTCAGTTCTGGAAAAATTGTGCTTTAAAATCAAATATATTTTAAGATATTAAATGTTGAATATGACCTTTTTCGTTTTTTCTCATTTTAAGAGTCCTGAGACACCGTATTCTTTTAGAGCTTCATGCAGAGCTACGTGCTATAGTTTTACGTTACGGGAAAATATAATGCAAATATTCTTCTTCTCCTTCTCTGAACTTTATTAACTTTTAATTTTGTCTCTTTTCGTATAAGTCATAAATATCAGCTAATCAGATATGTAACTTTCTTAAGTAATTATAGAATTTTTATTTTATTTTACAGGTGTTTTTGGATATAGTGTCATTTTTGTTGGATTCACCTCAACTTATTCAGAAGCAGTCCGTAAGTAAGGAAACTTTTCTTTACCATACTTTAAAATTTACGGAAAACATTTTATTCTCATTATTATAAGTTTTTACATATAGATTGACTTTTAGATTATAATGATGAAAATAATGTTGGTTAAATTTAATTTATCTTAATATAAGGTTTTTTTCTTCAGATATTCTCTTGCTTATTAAAGAATATAGTTAGTAGAGAACCAGACACTCAGAAAGAAATATTATTTACTTCGGAATAATTGATTTCTCTTCCCTTCATTTGTATATTCTAAAATCTCCAAATCTAGACAATTAAAATATTCAGTTACGAAATAATAATCATCATTTCCTTCCAAATATAATAACGTAGAACATTGTTATATGATAAATTGACAACTGATCTTCAAAAATATTTTTTCTTAAAAACATAAACCCTGTCATCTTAGAATAATTTACTGGTTTTACGATTGGTTTACTGGTTTTACGAATGTGACTTGAATGAATGTCAGTTGTCTTGAACTTCATATTTAGAAGACAATCGGTACAACAGAGAAGAGTTTAAGAATTAAAAATATAAATGTTAATTTTTATTCTTAGCACTTAATATATATTTCAAAAAATATATTTTATGTGTATTAAAATAGAAGTTGTGCTTCTAAAGATTGGTGCCCTAAGATTTTTTATGAAGAACAAGTAATTTTTGTCCAAATGCTACTAAATGATTAAAAAAAAATAGCATTGTTTTGATAAGCTTGAAGCATTGTATAATAAAGGAAAAATTATTTAAAAATTTCTCAATGTCTTAGCAAATCTCAGAAGATAAAGAATAAAATTTTGAAGAAATGTTTCAGAAAGCTATCAGATATCACGCTAGGGATTTAGTTATACACTGCTCAAAACAATTAAAGGATATTTGAAGTTTTATATAAAATAAAGATATAAACGAAATTTTTTTTGCCGAAAATAGAAGAAGAGAATCACAAATGCCAATTTTTCTGGTTTTCAATCTGTGGAGTATGCAAATTTTGATTTCGACGTCAAAAACGTCGCTTAAGTGGCAGCGAATGAAATTTGACTTTCAACTGGATAAAAGAGAATGAAGACAAGGATGATCGGCATTCAGTGATTGCTTTGTTTCGATGAGTACGATGTCTCAGCGAAGTCATTTGCAGATTCAGAAGCTTTGAGAATTGTTGGTAGGTTAGAAGGGGGCCAAACTCAAGCCGAAGTAGCGCAAGCCATTGGAGTGTCACAAAGTGTCATTTCCAGGATCTGGAACCGTTTTTTGGAGAGTGGATGTGCAGGCCGAAGACCAGGGCAAGGTCGTAGACGGGCAACAACGCCCAATGAAGACCGGTATTTAGCGTTAACAGCTCGGAGACACCGAACCATGAACGATACTCTTCTCCAACAACACCTTCGCTCGGCTACAGGCACCACGATTTCAACTCAGACTGTCCGAAACCGGCTCCATGCTGTAGGTCTGTATGCTCGCCGACCGATGGTATGTGTTAGATTAACATCAAGGCATCGTCGCGACCGCAGGGAGTGGGCAACCGAGCATGTCAACTGGAGGAGAAATGAATGGAGCAATATTCTGTTTTCTGACGAGTCCCGTTTTTCTGTGCATCCGGATAATAGGCGTATTTTCATCTGGAGGGACCGTGGCAGTAGGAATAATCCTGCGTTCGTGCACGAAAGTGTCAGATTTGGCGATGGAGGAGTGTTGGTGTATGGTGGCATCTCCATTGACGGGCGCACTGACCTCTACATCATTCGAGATGGAGCTCTGACTGGTCGCCGATATAGGGATGAGATCCTCAGACCTATTGTAGTCCCTTACGCTGCAGCAATCGGAGATAACTTCATTTTAATGGACGATAACTGCAGGCCACATCGTGCAAACCTGGTGGAGGATTTCCTTTTCGAGGAAGGAATCGTTCGAATGGAATGGCCAGCGTGTTCTCCAGACATGAATCCAATCGAGCACGTTTGGGACGCTCTAGGAAGACGAGTTTCTGGCCGCCAATAACCCCCACAAACTCTCCAAGAACTGGAAAGAGCTCTTCTGGAAGAGTGGGGTAGAATACCCCAACTCGTCATTAATAGCCTCATTGAGTCCATGCCTCAAAGGTGTTCAACGTTGCTCGCCGCCCGTGGAAACCATACCCCCTACTGAAAATGATTTTCTTTGAAGAAAACACCTTTTCTTATTCTTTTTTTCTCATATGCACAAATTGTGTTTTTTTCCTTTAGTACACAAATGCGCAATAAAATGCATTTTTTTCTGCCAAACATGTGTAATTTATTCTCATATAACCTACTATGTCTGTCGACCATGTATCAATCAGCTAAACAGTTTACCAGATACAAAATCCACCTAAAACTGCAATATCCTTTAATTGTTTTGAGCAGTGTAAATCGATCCTTAATTAGTTGATATCGTCAAAAGATAAGCTACTAAAAGTAAAATAGACCAAAACTTGAGTAATTGACGACAACTGGTGCCCATTCACGAACATTTTGGAAGAACTTCTGATTGGTATTAGAAATGAAAATTCGCTGAGTTCCAAAAAATAAATTTGTTTTACTATGTTTTCAGGAAAAAGTTGGCATTTTACTCGGAGTGGGGGAAGGTGCACAACTTCTTTTAAGTAGGCAAAGTGGTGTATCGTTTATAGTGTATTGCTATACTTCTAAATCGAATGACACTATCTGCAACTCGATATGATCATTTGTACAAAGTTACGTCAAATTTTATGAATAACAAGTAATATAATTTTTTCTTTAAGTCAATTCTTACTTGGGTCATCAAAGAAAAATGTAATATAAATTCTGAAGTTAATATTAGTTTTTGTTGCATTAAAATATCTCAATTTGTTGATTTTCTATAAGCAAATAAACCCTATTGGTTTACAATGGAAGTCTATGGGAATTTGGCAAAATATTACAGATATCGCCAAGTTGGCGTCACTTCTGGCGACTCATTTTGGTCGCTAAATTTGGCGATATATCTCAAGTTGGCGACAAACTTGGCGGTATTTGGCGACAGAACAGGGTCCCCTATGGTAACCCCACCTTATAGATATGAAGATGCATTAAATGCTGTTCAATAACCAATGGCCGCCATTTTGTCTCCCATATAAAACTAAAATTAATTAATTAAAATTTGATTAATGAATTAATATTTGAAAAAACTGTTTTAACATCAATTGTCATCCAGTTCAAGTTTAAAAATCTATTTCAACTTGATAGGATGGATAATAAGCATTTTATTAACGATTGAAAATTTGAACAAGATATATATATATATATATATATATATAGGGAGAGTGTGAACAAATAGTAGGAATCGAAAAGAGTCGAAAACTTTTGTACAGATAAATTAAGGTATTATCGCAATAATTGATGGTCAATGACGAAAATTTACGAAGAAGTTCGTTTTGGCATTGACATTAGAAATGACAATACGATGTGTCCGCCAAAATAAAGTTGTTTTATTGTGGCTTGGTAGTCAAAACGGGGTACTTTAATTCAGGTGTTGTGGAACTCAAATAATAATAATGATAATAATAATAATAATAATAATATATATATATATATATATATATATATATATATATAATATATATACAAAAAAAAGTTGAAATTGACTCTCCTGTGTACAAATGCTATTCTTTTTACGCCAAAACATGGTAAAACATCTTTATGTTTTGGGGGGGGTCTATTGAATCTTAATTTCTAGGGCCAAAACGAAGTTTGTCTTAAATTTTGATTAATGCCCATTAGTTGTCACCTAAAAACACCAATTTACCGGTACTATGTGCCGAGCACGCTTCAAAATTAATAATAAATATACTACATTATAGTTAGTGTCAAGCGTGATCCATTGGGTTGGAATTTGCTTCCAGAAGTAAATGAATCGAGGATATTATAAGATTTCTAGTACTTTTTTCTTTTAATTGATAATAGCATTTATTTGGAGTCCATAAATTGACTTATAAGAGTGAAAACGACATGGAGGCAGCTATTCAAAAATTCTTCGATCAAAAAACTCTTTACGAAACAATAAAATATGCTGCTTTGTCATACAGTCAGACACAAGAAGATAAAAAGGTGCTGAGTTGTGCTGGAAAAAAAACTTTAATAGCAGCGTTGCAGACACTACATATAGTTTTAATATCAATTAGTGATTTAGTTTTGATGTCAGGTTTATATTATGTATTGCTATGTCTTAAGGGACTGGCACATCAATATTTAAATGACTTCGACATCTCTGTGTGACCATAAACTCTTAAAAACATGCTGTTGGAATTTATGATAAATTTATCATGAACAGTAGAAATAAAGACGACTATATAAATCATTTTGTCAAATAAAAGGTTGTTATGGAACATGAAAGATATTATTATTTGAGCTCTTATAGTTAGTTGACTGTTATGTTTTTAGTTTGACTCGAATGGATAAGCAATTCAATTTCAATTATCTAGTGCTGTTCATCATCCCCAATGAATGCTGAAAAATATTCATTATTTAAAACATTTTTTTTCGAAATACATTCTATTTGCTTAGTAGTAATTGTAAGTTTTGAGGGATATTTCTATACTTATTGTAAAGACATAAATGATTGGAAAAATTTAGCATGCAAAGAATCATTCCAGGATTTGGTGTCTTTAAGTACCTTATTTTTATAATGATATATTTTTCAAGAAACAAGTAACAGTGGAGATTTTTCCCGACATTTTCCCGATGAAAAATAGATTTTTTATTTTTTGAGCAGGCAATTTATATTGAACAAGACGTGAAGTTTGCTGAAGACTTCATATATAAATAATCTGATAAATAAACATGACTCTAAACGATTAAATATTTTATTCTAGGAAACCTAACAATTTACACAGAAAGAATAACAAAACTTTGTTTTAAAAAGCAAATCCAATTTTGTAAACGGATAAAAATTTCACGTTACAAATTTTCACTTAGTTACAATAATTATAAAAATGTAATTAATCAGTATAATTAAATGTGTTTTTCCTGAACTTTCTTAAACAAAGAGTAATATTTTTAATTGTATAAAATATTTTAGTATAAATATTTTCTTATAAAGAGATTATATTGGGCGGTTATAAATTAAAATATACACAGTCTTGCTCTGTGATTAAATTGATCTGGCACTTGTAATTAGCTGAGTGCGCGTGTTTCGAGTGTTTCTGGAATGTAGTTCTGCTTAGTCAGGTGCAATCGAACCTGTGCTGATAGTATGTTTGATTCGCTTGCATAAAAACTGCTGAGCGCCTGGGTAATGTTAGACTGAGTTTTTAATCGGATTTTAGATAAATACAGGGTATATAAAGATGCGAATTAAATTAAATATATATTCTAAACATGGATTCTCCTGTTCAAAGACGTACATTTTATGCACGAGTTTTCTCATGTCTTCGAGCATTAAAAGATGTGAGAGACAAATTAGATGATGACGAAAATTTTTCAAGAGATGGAATCGATGTCGAGCTGACAAACCTAAGAATTGTGACTATAAGAAAGCTAGACAGGCACCTACAAGCTATCGAGGAGGTGACTCGTCGAATGCTTTTCCAAGAAAATACCAATCTGTTAACAGTACACCGTATAAAAATTTTGTCATTCCAGACTCAATTGAGAATAATGCAATCAAATGAATGTGAAATATTGAAAACCGACATACGTACGTGCATAAAATTAACTAAAACATGTTTTTTCGGAATAATCTGAATTGCTACAGATACGTGAAATTCAATTCCTTCGCGTATTCTGTTTACATCGAATGTTTAAATTGGACGCTCACCCGCCAATATAAATTAAAAATAGCTGTCTCTGCAGTGTAGTGGCATTGTATGCACTATATCAGTATTAATGAAGGAAAGTTCATAATGAAAAGCATTCTTAAGCTTATTTAGTGCACAAAAGGCGCAATTCCACACATTGTCAAACAAGTGTACATTTTAGGTTGACAAAGTTTATGAGTTTTTTTTATTTGAATGCAATTAAACGGTTCTTCAAAAAAAAAAAATCTTATTTTGAATAATTCTTTTTATTGGCAAATATTTTTACGGGCAATTTTTGTTTTAAAAAAGCGTCGTTATTTAGAATAAAGTTTTCTGAAAATAATATCCAATAATAGTAGTGAAAAAAATCATTTGTTTTACTTTTAAAAGCAAATGAGAGTTAAACACGTATGCAGAGCACATTTACGTCGCTTAATAGTTTTTTTTTTGTGAGTAAAGTGTTCAGACAAAGATAAGAAGTTACTTGAAAATTATAATGTTTGTTATAATATTGATAATTAAGCGACTTTAGTATTATTCGCCATAATTTTGTAAAACTACTAATGAGTAAACAAAATCACAACAAAAGGAAAACTGGAAATAAAAGCTTATTACTAAATAATTGTGTATTTATATGTTTTTATAATGTTAATATACGAAATGCATATGCACTTACGCAATTTCTTATAATTCCGACTTTCCTAATTAGTAATTTATATTCTTTATGCTTTACATTGTGAAAAAAAAGTAATGCTCGTTATAAAATATCATTATAAAAGAAATATAAGAATAATTATTAAAAGAGGATACTTCTTGTTACTTTAGAAATAAGAGTCAAATAAGTAGTTTTACACAGTGTTTTAAGAATCTCCTTATGAAGTTTCAAAAGTGTCATATTTTTAGCATTCTGAAATGAATGCCTCCAAAGGGGCACTTTTAACTTTTCTCACTTTTCTTTTAGAAGCTATATTAACAGTTTTTGACAGTTATAACAGCCTCATTAAAAATTTTAAAGATAATCCTATTCGTATAATAACTTGAGAGATTCAATTTAAAAGTTCTTGAATTAACATTGAAATAAAAAATCGTTGAAGTGCACGCTTTGAAGTTGAAGCATATGTGAACATGAAAAACTTTTGTAACTTTAAGTGATTATAAAAAAGTATAATTAAATGAAAGAACGGATTATGTTTCTTTTTCATTTTATTTCAGAGTACTTTTGTGCAAATATATTTCGTTCTTTTTAATCAGTTGTAAATTTTTACTTTATGTAGTTCACAAATGCTTTACAGAAATTTGATAATTATGCAAAATTAAAATTATTCAAATCTATTCTAAGAAAGTAAAATGCTCTGCATGAGACATTTGTCTCTTATTTTCATCGTTAGTGTCTGAATTTAAGATGTGTAATTTACAGATAATTTTTCATTTCATCGGCTACAAACATTAAAGGAATTAATAATAAAATAATTAATGCAATTAATATTTAAAGGAATTCGATTTTAAGAATGTAAATTAACAATTACCGTAAAATTAAGAAAATAAGCATGCAGCCGAATTAAACCCCCACTCCCAAATTTTGAACAGATTCCATTTTTTGAAAAAAAAATCCGTTTTTAAGCCCCCCCCCCCACCCCCCTCCACACACAAACTAAAAAAATCTTTGGTTGGAAAGTGTACTTCCACAACTTGCTGACGAAATTTTTTACGGTGTCAATAACATCGCGAAGGCTAGTTTATTTCTTTCCAATGCTCCCTACACTGTAAAAAAAAAAAAAAATGGTGTAACGTTACTCCATAAAATTGGTGGTAGCACGCAGGTGATGCCACTAATTTTATGGAGTAATTTAATTGGTGAATTTAAATTTCTATATCTGGTTACACCATAAAAATGTGAAAATATCAGAATCCACATTATTATGGTATAATGTAATATCACTTATTGTGAGCTAAACTACCCCATTAAATTGGAGTCAGAAATGCCTTTTTATACGTAAACAAATAGAATATGAATAGTGTATTCCTCTCTAAATAGGAAATGTCATTATTTAGAGGATTATTTATTATTTTTTGTTTAATTTAAAATTTTCTTTGTACATCCTTAACTTTCCTTAAATATTTACGGAATATACTTTATCCTGTAACTATTACTTCGTGTTAATAGTCTTTGAGGGTAAGAGGAAATTTTCGGAAGTATTGTGGGAATTCTCAAGACAATATCGTTCATCTGCCCTCTCACCACTTTTGCCAGTATTTCATATTGTTAAAAGGGGGCTTATGTTTTTGGTGGAATTTTGCGGTACTATCAATTTATTTTATTAGTTTTCTATAGTAGATAAATTAAATGTGTATATTTCATTAAAATATGAATTTAGCGCTGATCGTGATACACGATGATTTAACATAAAAAGGCTGCTACGGCAATAGATGTTTACAGTATATTACGTGTAAGTGTCGGATAGAAGCTTAGGCAATAGTTTCTGCTCAATACTAGGGTAAGCTATTTGAATTTTGATAGTTGTGTTGCATCCTACTATGCAGTTTACAGAATATATCAAAATGATTTCGCGACAGAAAATTAGATATTTTCCTGCTGATAGAAAGTTGAAATTAGTAGCAGAAGTACAAAACTAGAGGAATAGTGTTATAAGACGTAAATAGATCATGTAGATACTATATTGGCGTAAGAAAAATTGACAACGATGGAAGTGTTCTGAAAAAAAGGTTGCATTTCGGGCAAAAAAGAAAAATATCTTGAGGCGATTGAAAAACTCGTGTTATACATTAAAAAGAAATGACAATTCATTTATGAAGTTTGTGCAGAAACGTTGAATACGGAAGCTTTTTTGATTTCAGAAGAGAGAAAAATGTTAATGTTAGTCGAAGATGGATCACTGTTTTTAGCAAAACCAATGGTCTCTCTAAAAGAAAGGAAAAATTTACTTGGCAACACCCAGAAGAAAGCATTATTGTTTTTCAAGCAGCACAAAAATTCAGTGGTTACAAATCACTGTGGGTCCCGAGTAAGTTTGACCACCTGAACAGAATGTACGCTGCACAACACAAAAGAGCCCATGGTCAAGATAACGGAGTTGGACAAAGTTGCTCATGATCCCTAAGTAATATTATAGCGCAACATATCTTAGTGCATTTTCAATATTTCAACTTTCGTACTTGATTTGACAAATCGGTAATACCGACTAAACACTGGTTTATTTTAATTTCCTTTTAGGCATAATATTTGAATAAATAAGCAAAAGAAGTTGAGATTTTGGTGATATTAAGGTGAGAATGAGGTGATATTAAGCGTAATTAATTAATGTTCTATGTTCTGTTCTTGTCTTTTCGTGTACATATATGCGAATTATTTTCCTTAATCAAGTGTTATCTCTATTCTGAAGCCTCTTCCTACAAAAAAAAAAAAAAAAAAAAAAAAAAAAAAAAAAAAAAAAAAAAAAGGAATAAAATATTTTTTCTTATTAGTCCTAAATAAATTTTAATAATTTTTAAAATAATTTTTAATTATTTTTTATTCATATAATATATTAAAATTTGTAGCGAGTTTGTTACACGAAAGCACAGTATTCATGATTAAATAAGGGATACTACAAAACGTTAAGGCTGAACTTAGAATAAGGATTAATTATCGCATATTTTAATGATCATTAATGATAGAAATAAGCATATTAAATAAGAATATGTAGATAACAGCAACGCAAAAAAAATGTGTTAGCTGTTTCAAAAAACGAATATTTACTACTTTCTTATCACACTTAATACGCTAAGGATATCTAGTAGAAAGTATTTTAAAGGTTAACAAAATTAGTATGGAAATTTCTCTTATTTATGTGCCCGTAATAAGGCAGGTTACAGTACAAGAATATTCTAAACGTAAAAAATGGGAACGGGGAATATTTAGAATTTAGTAAAAGAAAAAAAAGAAAAAAGAAAAAGACTAAATTATGTTATTTAAAGTTAAATAAACAATTTTCAGTTTCATAAAATAAATTATTTACGCGTAAGTTTGTAACTTATATCCCACAAACGCAAAATAGGCGCAATAGATTATCTGTAATTATTTGTACTAAGTCGCAAACAGTTGCTCCAATATAAGGAAAATGATTTTTTTTTTCATTTTTACTTAAATAAATATAGTTTTCCGTCAGAAATTAAACAGAGTGAAATAGAACCACTATTCACATTTTATGAATTGCAGTTAATTTTATGTTTTATGCTCTCATAAATTCAGAGATTAAAGTCATAGTGGAAAATAAACTAACCAAATCGTTTAAGCGGTTAGTGTGGATAAATATAATTAGGTTATTTCAGATATTTTCCAGGAAAAATTCAACAAAATAGTACCAGATAGATATTTGGGTGTACTTAATGTGATTTGTAATTGGATTTTTTCTTTGAATAACTGAAAATGGTTTACTAAATAAAAATAAAATAAGGTTTATAATATGTGAACACAGTACATATTAAAAGTACCTAGTCACGTTTTTTTTCATATTATATAAACAGCGAAGTTTGTTCCTAAGCGTGAATTAAGAATTGTCCATGTAAATTGAATAAATTCTTAAATATATGGCTAACCCCTACTGAATTTTACTTATTAGAGCAAGGAAAAATTGCAGTTTAATTTTAATTAAATTTTAATGACTGCTACTATTTAATGTTTTTTTTTTTACTTGCCGGTCACTTATGATTCGATTGATCAGTGTACTTTACTCCTAGTGGCTACTGAGCTTTACAGTTGTATACTTTCACATTTTTTCAGCAACATTCCAGTCGCAATTTGATTTGTCGGTGTGCCCTACTGCTATTGGCTAATGAACTTTGCATTTGAAACCTTTCAGATGTTTTCAGATTTTAAAGATATTTTGCAGTTTTTATTACTTTTAATGATTTTTACATTCTATGGTACCAGATTTGAGCCTTTTTTTTGATGGGGCGGAGTGATCTGCATTTTTTTTTCTGACCTTTGCTGCTACCTCTGTCATTTTCTTTGAATTTCATGAAACTCATTAAATCTTACTGTGGGTGAGGGACCTCCGGTCCCTAGGTACAGCGCTAAATTTTTCTTACAAGTCCAAATATAGTTTTTGAATATTTATAAGCTAAAAGTGTATTTTTCTTTTTGACTTATTATCCTCCTCTGTAGATAAACGCTTATTTTTGTTTATGCTTATCGACATCGAGGTGAGTACAGTTGCGGCAGAACTAGGAGTAACCTTAAGCAATCTACATTTTTCCATTGCTCGGAAATGTTGCAGATATGTTATTTTATTAACATTTATACCCCCAAAAATATAAATATATGCATACATTTTGCCGCATCAAATTTATTTATACATCAATTTATTTTTCTTTTTATGCTATGTGTATACGACATTTCGTCCTTTTTTTAAAGTGAAAAAAGAAAACTATTTAATAAATGAATAAACAAAAGGTATTATTATGCGAGATGAGATGAAACTAAATAAAATAATTCACCTATAACCACTGAAATTACAAGATCTGATTATATAGCTTTGTACCAATGGTTGCCCGCGTCATGAAAATAGTTAACTGTCTATATTTTTAAACCTCTTCAGTGTTCATTTATCAAACAGTAAGCAGTTCGTTTTACAACTAGAGAATTCATCTGATCAGTATCCCATTTGCAAGTATGCGATTTGAAATTTAGTATACTAAATGTTTAATGTATCTGGATGTTTCCTGCAAGAACACGATATTTTGAGATCACACTGTAAACAGTTAAATATTTGCCGCTAGTTATCCAAAAATTTAGAACTGCATCGGTGATGACTCTAGTGGCATAAGCAATACAACATTCTAAATCTTAAATGAACTATCAATTATATTTTTCACAAAATAATTCGAATTGTATAGATAGCTTGACTTAGATAATTTGCGACCGAAGACATATAATGTATATTGGGTTGCAAACAATGTCATTTATTTCTTGGATAGTGCTGCATGTATTTAAAATATTCTAATATTTGTACGTTGTGTAAAGTACAGGGTGTCCGAAAATTTTGGGCACATTTTAAAATTCAATATAAAATCAAATAACTGTTGTACAGCAGTGCGGTTCAGACTAAAATGTTTCTCAGTTGAAAAGGTTTGTTCACGGGAATGAAAATAATTAGTTTCAAATTTCGATCATAGATGATGTCACTATATTGACTTCCGTATGTTTGCTTTCCAACATGCGTTTTCTTTCTTATTTTCAGATTACATTTCACGCTGTGATACAGAAAGGCAGGTATAGTTGTCATTTCTCTGTCACAGCGACAAAATTCATCGCAAAATCAGAAAAAAACGCATGTTTAAAAGCAAACATACGAACGCCATATAGTGGCACCATCTATGATCGAAATTTGAACTAATTATTTAAATTCGCTTGAAGAAAATTTTTCAACATGAGAAATATTTTAGCTCCTGTACCTCAATTATTTGATGTTATATTGGATTTTAAAACACGTGCAGGAATTTTCGGACTCCCTGTATTATAGGTAATCAGAACTTTTAAAATTTATATCCTGTTTGTAAATGACCGTTTTATTGCAAATTTATAAATGTATACTAAGGGATGTTAAATGCCTACAGGAGATAATCAAGAAACAGAATTCTCCGCTGTATAGGCTCCCTGAGACTACTTGAGTGATCTTTACATGATGCTATGAGGAGGATTATAGGACGTTAAAAAAACAACTGTCAAATGACAAAATTTTTTATATTAGTCACACACAAACAAGAAAATAAGACCCAATAACTATATTTTATTTATATTTGTTTGTTTCGTATTTATTCTTTATTGGTGAAAATATTACCATTTAAAACTATTTTAATTAATTCTTTTTAGAAAAAAAAATATGATCAATAATTTCAACAAAATCTAAGCAAAAATTATTTTCACGGTTTTGGATAGACACATGAATCAGATATTTGTTAATGTTAAGATCAGATACTACAAATCACATGAAAGAAATAGACGAAATCCTTTGACACAAGTTTCTGATCTATATTCCTACTTCCGGATTTGAATCTAAACACTTGCGAATACTGGATAACAACTCTGTCCACTATGACACCTGACTATTCTCTAAGACGCGTTTTATAGGATATTCATATTTTTTTCTAATCAATCAAAACCATCAGTAGATGAAAAATAAGCTTATAAGACATGCTTTATTTAGCTGCAATTCTGTATCGATTATTCAAATTTTAATGCATGTCATTTGATAGAGGAAAATATTAAAGTCAAACTAATTAAAGAATATGCATAAATAATTAATAAAAAAGTCATTTGATTTATAAGTACTTAAAGGAATTATTGTTTAAAATTTTAATAATATTTTTTAGATTTTAATATTTAAGGAATGTATATTTCTGATCTATAGCCATATGCAATAAAATATATAAAAAAATGTATTATCATTAAAATACGTAAGAAAACAATTTTATTTTTTAAAATACGAAATAATACGAATTTACTGTTAAGTATCATTTCGCCAACTTCTTATATTTTGTCAAAACGTCACCTACATCGAACAATCTTTATGTAGCATTCGTTACAGAATTTTCTCCAGAAACTTTATTTAGAATTTCTTGAAATATAACTTTTGTTAATAAAACTAACATTTGAGAAGATTTAAAATCGTTAAACGTATTACACTTCGATTTCAAACGTCATCTTTTCTTTATATTTCTTTATTATACAACATACTTTTCCAGAAAATTCAAAACAAGAAACATACGTTAAAATAAATTATTTTTATAAACACCTTGGTCGACTTAAAAAAAAAAAAAAAAAAAAAAAAAAAAGATTTGTTATTTCTATTGTGCCGACAAACATCCTCTCTTAGAGAACTTTAGACGTGATCTGAGCTAAAATAGAAACAGCTTTATTACCTTACAAGGGAACCACTTTTGGTGTTGCTCGCACCTAGCATCAAGACCTGGTGCGTTTTGTAGCCCTATACATAAAAGGTAGAGAACCGAAAAATTTCTCTGTTAAAATCATATTTTGTATACTTTTTATACTTTTAATTTTTTATTATTACATACTTATTTGCTTATTTCACGCCAAAAGTGAGTTAAATCGCCAAATATGGCGCTACAATTTTTCCGCCCGCTTTATCCAAAGAGTAAATGTACAGAACTTATTACTAGAATTATATCAGATTGCGATTTTCTTTTTAAATAATTGATAGAATAAGAAACAAATGTTAGATTTTTATTTTTTTTCTATGCGATGAATATATAAGTAATAAATATAATTCTGTAAACGCTTCGAAGATCATTGAAAACTATTTTTTAGTGAAATACAAAATAAGCAAATTATTTTCTTTTGAAATCGAATGAAATAAAGTTTCGAATGTTTAAAATGAAATGTTGCTGTATTAAATGGTCCTTCGGTAAAAGTAATCATAAAATAAATTAATATTTTTACACAATTTAGAAAAATTACTGTGGCGAAATAGGTCGGACATTGCAATTTCTAGCTATTACGAATTCAGTATGACATTTGGCTAGGGTTGCCGGAAAGCTCTACTTTTGAAAATAAACGCTAACTGTTTCCCCGCCAAAAATATGAATATAATGTTGCAATTTTTCAAAATCAAATTCGTGAGTTTTTGAAGAAATTTTCAAACTTTTTTCAATATTTTAGATTTATTATTAACTAATTTTTATTTTTAAATGCTTTTCTTTAAAAAAATTCAATGTTAATAGTCCGATAAGTGGTCTCGAAAATTGCATTTTCAGAAAGTTATGTTGCTGTATAATCAAGAAATATTATTTTAACAGAAAAAATTTATCGATTCTTAAACTTCATAATATAGGGCTTTAAAATGCACCAGGTCTCAATGCTAGGTGCGAGCAACACCAAAAGTGGTTCCCTTGTTAGTTTAACACTTGTTGTTATTGGTATCAGAACGACGTATATATTTAATGAATTTCTATTGAAAGGTTTAAACACGCAAACCTACGAGCTTACAGGCACATTTTTTGACCATCATAAGTGATTAGGCTGGGGCACAGACTGTTCCTTGTTCAATGACTGTGATATATTTTCTTGCTAAAAGAGGGGAGAAGAGTTTCAAGAATTCCGATGAAAAATTGTGATATAGATGTATTAAGCTAAAGAGTTTTCTAAATAGAAAATATGTTCCGTAATTGGAAGTTTTAATTAAGGCAAAATAAACTAGTGCTCAAAATTCTGCAGAAATATTCGTTATTTAGAAAAGTTAACTAAACATAAGTTTGCTAATGAAAAATTTCGCTGTATTATGAATAACAATAGAATTATATGTATGGTAATTAAGTCAAATCTGAAAAAAATAATTAATTAATTAATTAAACTGATTTTCAAAACTATATTAAAAATAAAATACCGTAAAATCTGCAAAATGGAGCTTTTATTTTGTAAAAAAAAAAAAAAAAAAAAAAAAAAAAAAAGAAGGAGACAACTGTGAGTTTGAACAGCATTTAGCTAAATAAACACAGTTTGTAAATGTAGAATATAATTCTATATTAATTTACAATTTGAAGAATTAGAGAAAGAGAATTCTGCTTACCTGTTATTATTTCCAGGTAATGAAGTACTTTTTACTTCCTTTTTTTCTGAACGAATTTAAGCTGTAAATTATTTAATTATATTTATTTTATAAAAAAAAAAAAAAAAAGATGTTTGTAGAATTGATGCGAGGATATTCACTTTATAAGGCATTCCTTAGATTTATTCTTATTTATTCAGACATCTGGAGTATAAAGAGCGAAATTAGTAAATAAAATAATATACATGAATGAATTCGGTTAAAGATATATAATGATATATTTCAGTCGGTGGTGCTATCGGTGGTGATTAACATGAATTAGCTGCTTATTTTAAGCAGTTTTTTAAACATTGAAAGTAATTAATATCATTTCTGAAGCTTCAGGATTTCAAACAAGGGGTTTAGGAATTGGATTTACGTAGAATCAGCTTGGTCAGCCAGCCGAAAGGAGTGAGAAAGTTTGGAGCGTTCAAAAGTACCTGAAAAGGTTATAGAAGTTTAATATAAAGGAAAGTTGTAAAGTCAGCATAAACTATTGTTCTTTGGATAATTAAGTCCGCGAAACACAGTCATAGATCTCTTTTTTGTACTTCCATCTCTCGTCAATATTTGAAACTAAGTCTAGTAGCGTCACCTATTGTCCTCTTTATCTAATACTAAAGTTTTTTCTTGAATATACAATAAAATACGCTTAACACAAAAACGTTTAATATGAAAAATCGGTTAACACGAAATGATATAGCGGTCCGAACAGTACACTATGCAATTTAATACATTTTTTTTTCTTTTAACACGAAACAAAAATCGTTTAACACGAAAAAAATTCTCTTTCGAGCTAGTTAGTTTGAGTTACAATTGGTGAATTTTGTGTTAAAACCACTGAATTTTGGATGAAAATCAGTGAATGTCGTATTTTTTGTAAAATAGCTTATGTTTCATTAGCACAATGATTGAGGAATCGGTGCGAAAACAAAATGCCATTTCGCTTAAAATGAAGATGAAACTGCTTAATACAGTTGATGAAAAAGAAGGATGAAAACAGAAATCTGCAAAGAGTTTTGCCTTGCCAATTCTACCTTATCAACAATAATAAAAAAAATACGGATCTCATTGCGTGAATGATTGAGCGCAGTATATTTAAGCCAGAGAGAAAACTTATGAGAACGGTTAAGCACGTTGATTTAGAGACAGCTTTGCTTATTTGGTTCGAAGAAGCTAGATCTCAGAATGCTGAAAAATACACTTAAAAAAAAGATATCTGATTTTTTCTCCTAAAAACAATATTTTTTTACTTGCTTTTTATCCTAATGGATGCAACTTACCAGTAGCTTAACAGGAAATCAAAGTAAAATTGGACGATGTCGAAAATATTTGTGAGTTCTGTTCCTTTTTTACGGATCTTTTAACGCAAAATTCTTTTAACACGAAAAATTTCTTCGCCCCCCCCCCCCCCCCAGTTTCGTGTTAAACGTATTTCACCATAATATATTCGCAGTTATAATTAGTCTGGCATTATACACTAAAGCACATCATTAACAATCCACATATTTCAAAAATAAGGTTTCACAACGAAACGTGTTGATTAGAGGATTGGAGATTTCCGACATATTTAGAAAATATTTTTTTTATTTTCCCACTTTAATATATCTCTATGTTTTTACCTATGAATGGCGGACATCCCTGAACTACGGTCAAATTCTGTGCTCCAGAATAGTCTACCATTTCCAGGTTAAATTTCGAGACTATCAATAAAGAGATTTATTCAATTAATTTAACGAAAATAGATTCATTCATTCATTAATAAAATGTAATAACAATCAAAAAGATAAAACTATATGGTTATTTAAAAAAAATAGTAAACTAATAATAAATAGATAAAATTTATGTGCAATGATTAAAAAAATAATAATAATTGGTAAAATAATTTAAGAAAATAAAAATGTTAAATTATGTTTCATCTAATTAAAAGTAAATTAAAGTAATGATGAAACCTAATTAAAATTTAATAAAATATATGTTATAAAATATAAAAGAAATTAATAATTAGTAATATAAACTTGACATACTAAAAAATCGAGTTCACTCTTTTTGATGTTCCATAAGAAGCTCCAACCCTTTTTCTTATATCTTTATCTTTAGACTCTTATATATTTTATTGCATTTAATTCGTATTTACGTCGATATATAATCTAATTTATTTTCTCTTTTGACAGCATGTTATAAAACTACATCAACAGGTGCTTAGTTACGGTCTATTACATGGATCTGTTATAACAGGAGACTCTTTCTACATACTGCAGAGATCTTCTTTGGGTAATTATAAGTCAGAATGCTAATTCAAAACCATTCCCTATATTTTAAACAACTTGTTGTAAAAGTTACATTTCATTCTTTATATTTATTAAGAAATTACACGAAGAAACTTCTAATTTTTACATTTTTATTTCTTTTCAAAGATTGTCCGCAAATGTTAATCTATATTCATTTCATTTTTATTCTAAACTAGCTGAACCGACCGGCTCGTGATACCTTAAATAAACCTGAAATTTGCATGATTTTATATATTTAACCCGGTTTTCCATGAATTTATATTCTGAAATGAAATTACGCAAAAAATAATTATATTTAGTGGTAAAAGCTCACGTAAGAATACATCTTGTTTTGTTTTGTTTTTGTTTTTTTTTTTCACATGGGTCGTTTCACAGTTTCAAAAAGACAGTTCTACTCCAAACATTTTGAAATTTTATTGTTTATAACTATACAATTTTTCAGCGCTTGAAAAAAAAATCTTTTAAAAATATTGTTATTTAGTTGTAAAATAAATATATTTTCTTCTCGATTTTAATTTGTTTTAGTGTCGGATCCTGTCCAATTAAAATTACAATCGTCCAAACTGATTATAATTTTAATCGGTTATAAATATAACTGTGTCCAACTCTCTTTAAAATTTCCTCGAAGAAATATGCACATTTAGTAGCGAAACCATGAGTTGAAACAACTGGCGTTTTCCCATTTTCACCAAAAATTTCTCAGATTTTTATTTTTTACATACTTCTACTCTTCAGACCGTTTTCAAATATTTGTGATTGGTGTAAATCTGGTCTTTCGAGATGACAGAAAAAAGATTGTGCCAAAAAGCGGATGTTTAGTTACTTCTACCGTATCTCAAAGATCGTCTTCGTGCTAAAAT
The DNA here is from genome assembly GCA_963932465.1 of Maratus speciosus. Taxonomy (NCBI): domain Eukaryota; kingdom Metazoa; phylum Arthropoda; class Arachnida; order Araneae; family Salticidae; genus Maratus; species Maratus speciosus. Next base: position 370,431,266 of record OZ010788.1, on the reverse strand, counting down.
GACTGTAGTCGAGGATTTTTTTAAAGTATTTTAATTCGTATTTTTGAAATCCGATTTCACATTTGAAAATAAGAAGGTCTCATGTTTAAATAGGCGTGTTAGTAAATCGATATGTCTGAAATTGAGCCTTAGGGCAGCGTTACCGAAAGGGAGAAAAACTGAATCGAAAAAAGTGACCGTATTTTAATGTTATTTATAAAGATTATTTTCAACGATTTTTGTTTGAACTGATTGCGGAGTTTATGACTTAAAAGTCGAAACTTTAGAATATGTCTTCTTTTTTCCGATATAATAAACGGTTCAGGCGGTGGTAGTTAGGCAAACGCCCAAAATAAAAGAACGTTTGGTTTTGACCTTCTGCGTTCTTGAAAAAGCAGAGGCTGAACATGCGCGGCCGTGCTTCCTCTTTTTCGAGAGCAAAATGCGTTTTCGAAGAGTTTTTAATTAATAATCTGATATCAGATGCTTCAAGACCTGCTGTCGACTATCCACACCCAAATTTTCAGACTTGTACTTGCGGTAGATTTCACTAGACATCGCAGATAGATATACACTCACGTAGACCGCAACTACTTTTTATTAGCATAGATCCCAAACATATATGAGCTGTGTGCGATAAAATATTTAAAAATTATTTGTGTGTACCATTTTAGTTTTGGAAGTTGGCCAAGTACAAAATGAAGGTCCAAGATCTTTAAAGTTTCCATCACAGAAAGCTGTTGGCGATATACAGGAATACACTAAACCCAACTGGCTGACCGACTCTGTGGAGCTGGATTTTAATACCTGGATTATAGAAAATATTCAGGAAAGTAAGTGGTATTATTATTTATGTAACTTTGTCTGATTTTAAATAAAATTACCATTAACGGATACCGAAATATTTAATATATGTATATTTTTTTCAATTTTAAACTGATTAATACAACATGTAAAAAGTGTAATTAAGAATTAATTTTTACAAATTGTGTTAAAAATACGTTTCTCCAAATATTGGTGTTTACATTTATCGCGATTTTTTACGCCGATATTTTACGCAAACTGAGGACGATAGTCAGCTGATTTTATTTTGCTAAATTTCCTTCATTTGTTCATATTATAAATGATGTGCTATTGTCTATTATAAATGAATCCATGTTTCTTTTGTAAATGAATATTTTATTCCACGTTCTTTAATTAAAGACTGTGCAGATTTTTATGGATGTAAAACAAGATAATAAATGTATAAAAATAGCAAATAAAGCCTTTGTGCAACAATATTAAAAAGCAGAAAAAACCAACGTTTAAAATGCACAAATAATATATGAAAAGCAGCAAACAGCTGTTTCGAATCTACTAGCGAGATTCTTCTTCAGTGCAAAAGGAACAGCGTGCTAGAAAAAGCAAGGCTGAGCAAAATCATAGACAGAGACGCGCTGGCTTTTATACCCTATGCGGGTGGCGAAGGCGCCGAAACAACCAATGAGAGAGAAGCAGTGGAAACGACTGGGTGGACAAGTAGCGACATCTACCGGAGAAGTAGAGAAAATAAACCAAAAAAGGAGGAATTAAATTAACGCTTTCCAAATACTTGGAAAATCTGGAGTACTAGATAAATCATTGACTAAAGAGTGAGAATTTTTAATGATATGGTAAGCTTCCCAAAAATCAAGATCAAGGTTAGAAGAACATTTTTGGATAATGATGGCTGAGGAAAAATCGAACCTATGTTGAGAAGACCAAGAATGTTGAGCAATAGAAGAACGTTTGAGCTCCTGATTTTTAACATAACCTTCATGCTCTTTTAAACGAAATCTAAGAGCACGTTTAGTCTGACCAATATAAGAAAGACCACACTGACAAGAGATCTGGTAAATGCCCCAATTATCTAGGCGATCAACGGGGTGTTTGAGATTTGAAAAAGGGATTTTATTAACAGGAGAAAAAATAACTTTAAAATCAAACCTTCTTAGGATTTTAGCAACTTGCTGACTGATTTTAGGAAAAAATGGTAATACAACTGAAGTATTAGAGTTGGAATTAGAATGCTTTTCAGAATGGTCGGATTTCGTCAATTTCTTATAAATAGAATCGATAATATTAGAGGAATAACCACGATCGACAGCAATAGCTTTGAGGTAATTAAGTTCAGCACTAAGTAACTGAGGAGTGAACTAATATTTGTTCCACACACATTCAGAATAATGTAACAAAAATGCACGGTTAATGAGTTAAAATATGATGCATAATTCAACCTTATGGAAACGCGTAACACATTTCAAAACCCGATTTCAGCTGTCCCCATCTGCAATTGGAAAATTATCCTAATTATTTAAGCAGCCCTGTATATGATTATAGATTTGTATCAATAAACTACATACCAAAATTTAGTTTAGTTAAGAAATACATATACTTCTGTTGAAAATTCTTCTTTAGTAATTTCCGCTAATAAGGAGGTTGGTATGTGAATTCTTCTGTGCAGCCCCGTATATGAAGAATAGAATTTATGTACAACGCGTAACATGCAAAAAATTATTTAAATTTTAAAGCGCATACAGAATTTTCAAATTATTTCCGGAAGTTATTACTCAAAGACAGTACTATAACCGATTTCTTTTGTGTCCCTGTAAATGAGCGACAAATGCTATGAATGCCCTATTCTATCGTAATCAGCTTGTAGTTAAATTCAGTGAATTTTATCACTTTCAATACATTTAAAATAGCGTAATCCCATTAAAATGCTCAGCAAACGATTTTCCCCCATATATTATAATGTAAAGGAATTCTTTTGAGTACCCCTGTAAATGAACTATTAATCCCACATACTTCCTATAGAATACCAAACATTGTTTGGTGATCCTAAAAAACATATATCAATTGCATGAAATTCCGAGTATATTTACGGGATGTTAGAATGTGGAAAGACGAACGGACTGACATACAAATCGAATGCATAAACACTTGGAAAGTGTTAAAAAGAGATAAAATCATGTTTCTTGCGTTTATTACGCCATTCTCAGGAATTCTTCGTTTCAATAAATCATTGCAACATATTTTTCCATTAAAACAAAAATATTCTTTCTTCGACAAAAAAAAAAAAGAAATAAAAAGAAATAATAATAATAATAAATAAAAAGAAATAAATCAATGAACCCATAAATAAGAACTTCATAAAAAAAAAAAAAATCTTACATATAATTGGATGTCTTGTAATTTAAGACAGTTGGAAAAATGTGTTTGTATTTTATTGATTAAATTTTGAGTGAAGTTACTTCTCAGAATAAAAATTAATATTCCATTTTCATTCAAGCTTAACAGTCAGTAAGCTTCCTTTACTTTATGCTTAGTGGGCTTTACCCGGATTATCTTTAATTAACGGAAATTTTGTTTTGATTAGAAGACAGATAAGAAATATGCTTACGATAATTCAAAACGAATTTTTATATCAAAGGGATTTTTTTGCATTTTATCTTGATGTTTGATAAGCAACTTTTATAAATGTCAAAATATTTTTAAAAATAAGTTGTTGAATGAATATTATATATATATATATACGATTACGAAAAGACAGGTAGGTCAGGTTATATGTGGACACACTGCATATAGGGGAGGCTAGGGACGGTTGACCATACAGGAGGCTTGACCCACCCATCAATTTTCATATATAAACGAATTTCAGAGTTTTATCAATAGGTATCAACCAAAGCTAATGGAATGCTCAAACAACAGTCTTCTTTTCATTGAGATAATCGAAATAGACGTGGAAAAAATGAAATGTCAAGCGTTTTCAATCTAAAAGTTGTGTTTTTTAGAAATAATTTGTAAGCTTTTTTCAAATAAATTATATCATAGAAATTTAAGTAAATAGGTTTAAAGTAATGCACAAATATCGAGCTTTCATTCCAGGCATAAAGATTGTATAGTAAATAAGGCTTAACATAACAATGTGCTATTCTTTAGAAAAGGTCTATGTAGGGAGGCTTGACCCAGTCAATGTGAGGGAGGGTTGACCAGATGCTCAAGGCTCCCTTAATTAATTGGTTTTGGAAAACTTTTTGTTATACACTGTGCATAATGAAAAGTTAATGGTTATATACATAAAATAATGTAAATTTATCTTGTACTTCAGTTAAAGGTGTGATGGAAAAGAAATGTTTAAAACTGAGTAAAGAAAGATATGAAAAATTGCTAGAAAATGGGAAAGTTGATTGGAACTTTTTTTTAAATTTAAATATTACTTACAATAGGTGAAAAAAGAAATAGGGAGAAAGATTAGAAAGGACTAGAAAAGATGAAAGCAGCAGTCTTAACCCTTTCAGGGGCTACTGGTAACTTAAAAAACTACTTAATTCCGAAATGTCACAATGGCACCAAAATTTTGCTAAAATCTTTTCCATTTAATATGTATGTGAAATATAGCCTTTTTCTTATTTCAAAATACATTTGTTCTTAAATTCCGGTGCGAGTCATTTATTTCAATATTTTAGTACAGAAAGTTCTTTGCCCCTTAAAGGTTTAAATCATGTTAATGATAAGTTAAGTGCTGATGTTGCTACAAAAGAACATAGCATTAATCGAAAAACCTTAGAAATGTACGTAGACAAATTTCACCAGGGTGAATACAGTGAGATGAAGACAAACTATGTGACAACTAGAGTTGTCAGGTCGAGTGTCACAAAAAAAGGACAAGGAAAGGAAAAAAGGACAAGCGGGACAGTGGCTCCTAAATCCGGACATAATAACATGAAACAGTATGAAAACGAAACCTGTCTCTAATAGAATACCACCTTAAATGTTAAAATTTCATTTTCCTGCTATACCATTATGCCTGCTTAGACAAAATCCTGTAAAAAAAAAAAAAAAATCTCCTCTGACTTGTGATTGCGTCTCAACAAATTTGCTTTAGCATTATATTTAAAAAAGTAGTTTTTTTTTATAACAATTAAAGCATGTAGCATAAATTTATTTTTTTTTAAATTAATTTTATTTCTCTTCACAAATATTGCACCATAAAACAATGTGGGTCAAGCCTCCCATATAGTGGGTCAACTCCCACATATGTGGGGAGCCTTGACCCATTATTTTCTCATGATTAAAATCAATCATTTTCCAAATTTCTTATATGTTACACTTATGCAGCAATTTTATTTTGATGATTGATTGTATAAAGAATAAAATGATGTATAAAACTTTATTCTACGTTCAATATTTAAAAAATAAAAAAATCATTTTGTAAAAAGGGGATCAAACCTCCCTAGTCTCCCCTATATAATTAGATATTTGTAGTTAATGTTATATATATATATATGATTCTAGATGAATACTTCCAATTGCAAAAATGGTTTGAATAAGGTAAAGAACAATTTTTAAAGCGATTTGTGTCAAGAACAACATTTATTAAAAAAATACGAAATTTAAATTTCTATACGGTTTTCTGTTCCTATAAGTGATATTTAGTAAACATTTACTGTGACACCAACAAGTAAAACACAAAAAGTCCCATTCAACTAACATTAAGATTGACCGAGTTATGAAACTTTGAAACGCATGACTTATACCAATTTTTTGCATCTCAAAACAGTTGATTTCGGCCATGCTTTCAGTGGTCGTATATGAAGTACTTAAAATAATTTCAAGGTATATGCGCTTTTAAAGAAATCGTATAACTATTACGGTTGAGTTAACTTTTATTAGATAAGTTTCAGATTTGTTAAAATAATTGGATTTTAACATAAGTTTTATTTTGGAAGGATTTGATGCTATGATTTTTTTTTAACAAAAATTTTGTTATTTTCATAAGGATTTATTTAACTTGCAACGATAATCTTTCCAGGTTAAAATCTGTACTCGATCTTCTCAAACTTCCAAATGCCCGATCGAAGTTAAATTTTACATACTGACTTAAATCCGATTACAAATATTATTATAATTTTCAAAGCTTACCATCTTATACATACTTTTATTAAATGATAACAAAAAAAAAAAAAAAAAAATCGGATAGATTACCGTCAACAAGTTTAAGAAAGAGTTTTATATAAGATAGTATTAGCCTGCGATGGTTGTGTTTTTTAACTTTTATAACTACGTTTTATGTATTTTTTAATACTGATTAAAATAATTACCTTCACTTTTAACATCATGCCAGGATTTTTCACAAATCGCAAATTTCAAGGTTAAGAAATAGCGAAAAATCTGATACTTTAAAATAGATGTAAGACTTTTTTATTCAGTTTAATTATATTTAATTCAAAAAATTATTCAATTTTATGCTCGTACTGGTTTTTTTACAACTAAACAGCTCAGGTATCCAATAAGGCTGGGAGGGGAAGGGAGGGGGGGTCAATTTTAACTTTGAGCATTTGAAATTTGAAATTTGCGATTTGAGAAGAATCCTGACGTGATGGTTTAAAATGAAGGTCATTTTCGGATCCAGTGCTAAAAAATACATTAGAAACAATTTTCAAAAGCTAAAAACACAACCAACATCTATCTGTAAGTATAAAATTTTTGCTTTTTTTTTATTTACGATTTGCAAAAAATCTTTACGTGATGGTAAAAAATAAAGGTCAATTTCGAATTTAGCGGTACATAATTCATAAAAATCCATTATCGAAAGTTAAAAAACATGACATAATCCAAAATTTGCTGGCTTGTATAATCTAATAACATTTTAAAATACATATAATTTTGTAAAGAAATGAGGCTGTTTATTTTCATCATTTTATTTAACAAAAAATCTGTTTGTTTTTTTTTTTTTTTTCTTCTACTTCTTATATGGTTATTACAAATCGTATATTTTGCATTAAATTGTAGGAATGATTAAAGATTTCAAATTTATATTGAAATAATAATTATACTCTGAACCATTTTTTAATATATCTGACGAAATTATTTATTTCTACTAAATTTGTGAATGACCCCTAATTTGCAGCAAAAAATATGCTCCAAGTTTAAACAGCTATTACTCGGTCAATTTTAATTGTAGAATAACGGTATTTTCTTTGTCTTACTTGTCAGTATAACAAGAAAATTTTACTAAATATAAATTATAGGACCGCGGGACCTTATAAAAAATAAATTTCGTAATTTTTATTTATTTATTTATTTTTATTTAATTTTTTTTAACCTAAATCGCTTTAAAAATAATTCTATCTTATTTAAACCATTTTTCCCATTGGAAGATAGCATCTAGAACAACGGTTGAGAAAATAAAGCTCCATTAGGTTATACGTGTATACTCTGTATAATAACTACACACATCTAATTCCTATACGGGTCTTAGTCTTAGAGATACATTTCCGATAGGAAAAAAGTTTAAACTGTTGTTCTTGAACACAATAAATAGCCTATTATGCCAAAATATATTTTTGGATACAAAAAACAGGGAAAATAAACTTTCATTATGTCCCTGAGTCCCATAAATTTTATTTTAGAAACCATTCTCCATGGTACACGAAATAACCGAAAATAATTTTTCAAGGTCAATACTTACCGGCTGATGATTCTTTGAATGTTATGAAATTTGAGATTCTTCGTTCTCTGACAACGCCATTTTTAGTGACATAAAAAGCTGAAAATAATTAAAAATGAAAACGTTTTATCTCAATAAGTTTTGATTGACCAAAATTTGAATTTTTATTAATTTATTCGTTCGAGCTTGGAAAAAGACATTCGTATATATATATATATATATATATATTAAACCACACATGGACATTATAAAAATTTAAATTCCGTAACAATTATTTTAACGTAATTGCCTAGCACATGAAACCTATAAAGATAATGATGAGAGATTTAACTGTGTGGTAATGTAACTCAGTAATGAAATCTCTATATTTTATTAATTATTATTTTTTTATCCTGTGACATGTTTAACATTGTCACTTATATGGAAGCTTCTACATTATATAAATATTTGTAACATAAATGAGGAATATACGTAGAAATTTTTGTTTGTTTTGCATCAATTCTAAATATATTTTGTGCCTTAACAAGCGTAAATATAAATCATTATTCGGTCGATAGATTTCAACACCAATATGAACTGCTTACATTTGCCAAGCAGTCGTTCTGAAAGTTTGGCGCTGCTGTCTGGTCCTCACATGAAGAGATTGTGAAATACGGGCGATTTTATCGTGCGGAATAATATTTACACAAGAAGAGATTTCTTATACTGTTATTAAATTTTCAAATATTAATTTATATAAATAGTGTAGATAAATATGTGTCATACCTCATGTAATCAAGCAGTATATTTTAAAGGCTTTCAAACTGAATCCCAGAGTACCGTTTTTACTGAAGTAATATCTCGATCTTTAAAATTGTAGAGTCAGCTAAAATATCTTAAAAGTGGGCTTCACAGTAGTATATTATTCGAGCATGGTGTGTTTATTTTATAAGTACATCAAAACGGATAATTTTTGTAAATAACAAATGTTCTTTTAAACATCGGAGAACTTTATTACCTTATGACAAAATTTAAAATTATTAAGCCTCAACTGTTTGCTTTCGGCCGAAACTTAAATAGTTGATGGAACTACTATGAATAAAGACGAATGCATATCCTCAAAATGGTGAAGCTTCAACCGTAGTCGTTTTCGTAAGTCCTGATAACCACTGAAGCAAATTTCCTCCAGTAAATTTGAATAGAAACTTCCTCCTTATTTAAACGCTTTATTCACGCAGAATTTAAGTCATAATTATGGCAAAAAATTGATATTCATTTTTACTGGTGGAAGTCGTCGCGCATGCGCAGATAAAAAATATTTCATTCAACTGCTAATATATTATTATATATTATATATATTTTCATTCATATTACACCATATTATTTCTACTGCATTTTGTCAAATTTTCTGAAACTGGTGTTAAATTTTATATATATATATAAATAAAAACATACATGATATAAACAAAAAAAATGCATTTTTTTCCTAAACTTAAAAAAAAAATCGATAGATCTCCATTAATATACGTTCAATTCTTCCACAAATGAATACATATATTGCACAATATCTATATATTCGTAAGCTATAGCGACAGATAATTTCGTGCATTTTATTTTTCAGGGTGATCCCAAACATTATTTTTTTCTTTGATTTTTTGTTGTCCCCCTAATTATCCCTCTGACCAAACCGCCAATGATAAATATGAAGAAGAACATAGTCTTGATAATCCTGAAGTTTCAGAAAAATCCGAGAATTATATCTTTAAATATTCGACAAAATGTCTAAAATTGTCCGGTCATAAGTGTCCGATCATGAATGGCATGGTGTATATAGTCATGGGCGTAAGATGCGATTTGATCGACAGCAGAAAATCAGTATATAGCATGATCAATGGCTACTGTCTATACCAGAACTATTATACAACTTTTGGAAACCAGAAAATTTCGAGCTAGGGGCAAAATAATCCTTTCTTTTTATATTAACATAAATAACAGTAATAATAAAACTAAATTATATTCTCACTATATTGATATATAGGAGAAAAAAATGTATGGCCCTGAAAAGTCCCTTTTTTGGTTAATGGGGCTTTTGCTCCCTCCTTTCAGCTTTTCCTGTCCAAGCTTGGCGAGTGTAACTCTGAACAGTGCTAACGTTTACTCTCTTTTTCATCCTTTTATAGTAGTTTTACAACCTCAGTTAGACCATTTAAAAAAATTTAAAGATACTTTTCACTTATTCATCTTAAGCCTTAACTTAATATTAAACTTTTTTTTTATTATTATTATTTCTTAAATTCTTAACTATTTAATCTCCTATCCCATTTTCTTATTTTTATACCTTAAGTAGTTTTAAACTACAGTTAAATTTTCCCCAATGGCTCACAAAATAAGAGACTTCAATTCCTAGTCTGGGTGTTAAGCTATCTTAAGCTAAGAAACCCCTCATTGCTGCTTTGTGTTCAGCACATGTTCAGCAAAATAAGCTCCACCCTATGTGTTTGTTTACTTTGTATATTTAATCTATATATTTCTTATAAATATAAATTAATTTACAATGCAAACATTTTTTTTTATTTATCCAAAGAAGTACATTTATCAAAACAAGTCACACGAAAAATAAAGATTAAGTTAAGTAAAAATGTAATAGAAAAAAAAAAGAAAAAAACGAAAAATCTTTCTAGCAAAGTGCTTATATGGCAGCTGATTTTCTAATTAAAATTGCCCATCAATTTATTATTTTAAAAAAAACTATAACACGTGTGTGAAATAAATTAAGTTTTCTAAAATGAACTATAATAAATCAGAAATTAGAACTATTACACAATCTTAATTATAATTCCACATTAAAAATAAAAATAAATTTCATTGTCATGTCATTGAACAACTCATATTTTCATTTCATTAATTTCGGAGACAGATTGCCGAATCACCATTGTCGAAACGATTAATTAAATATTAAAAACTAAAACTTCCTCTTAAATATTGTAGTATGATAATTTAAAAATACGTACTACACGTATTATAATTATAATAACCGACGATTTAAAATGAAACCAAGAAAAAGCTAAATTCGAAACGCTAATTTTTTAAAGTAATGATTGAAATGTCACACTTATTTTGAAACAGTTATAAATTCTGATTAAACGCAAATAATTAGATAAGTAATATATTTATTATAATTTAAATTATGATTTCCCTATTAAATGCACAGTTGATCAACGTGAAAGGGAAAGTGAAGGATGAAATAGGATAAAGTAGATTTTATAGAAAGTAAATAAACAGGATGTATCAGTGATGTACACGGCTGTACATTGTACAGTCGTGGATAAAAATAAACACCCCTACTAATTCCTCAACAAATTATCGTAGAATAAAGTTACTGGTACCGAACGATTGGAAATAAAGTCTACGTTTAAATGATGTATATAAAATTTGCTTTGAGCGCCATCTACATATTAAAACTAACCATAACTTTTTTTTTTTTTTTTTTTTTATATATAACAGTACACAATTCTGACAGCATAAATGAACTCTACATCCTTCAATTAGTCTAAAAACAAAGTTTTATACAATTCGTACCATAAGTTTCTGAGAAATTAATTATTTTAAAACGAGCGTATTTTAAGGGCTGTATCCAAATTGAAGTTCGGTACTCGATTATTAACCGAGAGAGCTACCTTCCTGATCAAGGTACCTTAAGCAGGCAATTAAGCCTGTTAGATTACAGGATAGCTTAAGAATTTTCAAAATATTTAGTCATTTCTATCATAGACGGCCCCTTAAACCACTATTTTGCCGTTTTTTAACCATAATTTGAAAACTACTTGGAAGAAAAATGTGAAATTTTGGATTTCCATAAAGCAGGACTTAATAAATCTGAATCCAGTAAGAAAATTGTAGGTTGCAATTCATAATTTTTTATATTAATTTCATAAGGAATAATTCGTATTAGAAAATTATAAACATTGTAAATTCAGCGTATTTATGTTTGGGTATATTAGGATTATTGCTACACAAAAAATTAAAACATTAGGCACATAATTTCAGAAGTTATAAATAAAAATATGAAAATGTAATTTAACATTAGAAGCTCTAAACTTCGAATATTTATAATTGAAAAACTTATTATTCAAATGACTCGAAGCTTGGCGTCTAGGCATAGTTTCAACTGAAGATTTAAAATATCTCGTTAAAATTGGGTATTGCCACTGAAAAAACGAAGTTTGGATTCGTTTTAATATGTAGATGGCCCCCGAAGCAAACTTTATATACATCATTTAAAAGTAGACTTTATTTCCAATCGTTCGGTTCCAGTAACTTTCGTCTACGATAATTTGTTGGGGAGTTAGTAGGGGGTGTTTACTTTTTTCCCTCACGATTGTATATTGTACGAGATGCATTTATCTTTTTTATACTTATGATTTTTTATATTCCAGATGTTAATTTTGATAATCTTTAAACTTACTGACGACTATCTGTCATTGATTCGTAGAATCGGTAATATTATTTATGCATGCTGCCTGCAGCCAATAATTTAAAACTAAGACAAGCACACTGTAATAAAAAATCTGTACAGTTACTAAAGTTTTTCTAGGAAACTGTGAATCCTAAAACTTTTTATGTAACTGCAACCAAGATTACAGATAAAATTTTAGTAAGACTACTGTAATTTTAGCAGATTAATTTGTAAAACTGCAGATTTATGTAGCTTTATAAAACTAGTTTTGCAGATTTACAGCTTTTTTTGTACAGTTACAGATGAAAGTTTAGTAAGAACTACAACTTTACATCTGTAGAGCTACATTTTTTTTTTTACAGTGCTGGTGTAAACTGACAATCTGAATTTTTTTATAGAGTAACATGACAGATTTATTCTACGCAGTCTGCATCACTTTGACTTAATTTTTAGATTATCATTTACAAAAAGCAAGATAAAGGAAAAATATAAAAATATTAATTTAGCAAATTATACAATTTTTTTAATTGTGCAAAAGTTAATATTGTGCATCAGTTTTACTATTTTTTTTTTAAAATGTTAAGTTTTGACTGGTTATTTAGATTATTGTCAAACTTTATTCTATATAATCTGCATTTTTTTCGTTTTAGATTATCATTCAAAGAATAATATAAAAATATTAATTTTTCAAACTATACATGGATTTTTATTTGTATGGTATATTACATTTAATGTGATTTTTTTTTCTGTAGTGTACACTGTAAAAAAAAAAATCTGTAGTTCTACAGATGTAAAGTTACATGCTTACTAAACTTTTATCTGTAAGTGTACAAAAAAAGCTGCAAATCTACAAAACTAGGTTTTGTAAAGCGACAGAAATCTGTAACTTTACAAATTAATCTGCTAAAATTTCAGTAATCTTACTAAAATTTTATCTGTAACCATAGTTGTTGTTACATGAAAAGTTCTAGGCATCCCAGTTTCCTAAATAATTCTTAGTAACGGTACAGATTTTTTGATTTTCGGCGCAAAAGTGTGTCTGTTACAGAAATTTTTGTTGTTGCCGTTACATAAAAAGTTCTCGGAATCTCAGTTTCCTAGAAACACTTTAGCAACTTTACAGATTTTTTTTTACAGTGTATAGTAAAAAATTAAAACAATTCGAGAAACTCAAAATTTAAATATAAAAAACAACTATAAATTTGAATGTTAAATCCATACACTTAAATATTCAGTACACCATAGGAAACATGTAGAAAAAATTCAAACTTCTATCTTAATTAGCAACAAAAACGCTAGCATTTTTCGGACAAATAAGGTACGAAAATATGAACATGGGGAAAAATCAGTTTAATTTTTTTATTTGCAAAAATAACATGTTACACATAACATATTATTCCTATACGAATTATAATTATAACTCGAAGAGTGGTATTTGCTTTTTTCAAAAATTTCAATTCGCTGATGCAAAATACAATTGAATAAAATAATCTATTCGAAGAACACCGAAATTAGAAATTTTTATCGGTTCAAATTCATACTAGTGTGGAGCTCGTTTGAAAACAAACATTAATAACTACTTAAAATTTTTACGCACATTTTCAAAAATTGTCAAATCGCGTTCAGTACGTCCCAATAAAAATGAGTAAATCCATAACAGGAACAGAGGTCGAAAAATTTCACAAAGCCAATACCTTCTTCTTATTTATATAGAAAAAGTAAGAAGTGTCTGAAATTATTATATTTGGATATTTTTTATTTCCAACGTGCATTGTTTTAATTTCAGAAGTTTTTAATCAACACGCGTTTACGGTAATCTGCATATGACAATAAATGCAGGATTTACTTTATTTTTATTGGAGAGTTTGTTTTTAATGTGAAGAGAGTAAAATTTCCCTTTGTAATATTGTTATTTCATGAGGTTACTATACTTGTCATCATATCATATCAAACATTTATTTTGTTTTTTATTCAATGTGTATTATATTAATGTTCAGTCAAGTTATTTACTGTATAAATGTACAAAACTAAAAACAATTTATAATGAGTTAAAAATCTTTATTAATTATTTTCAGTAATAAATATATGCATAATTTGATAATTTCAACTATTGCAGTAAAACTAAAATAATATCATGAAACTTTACATTTCCATTTCAAAGTATAATGATATGTTTCTATTTTCTAGTGAATGATTCCATTAGTATAGCTGTTGTTTTTTATAAAAACTTCTCCGCATTCTTTCCTCAAAGATTTTTGGCTCGTCACGGGTAAGGAAGTTTGATATTATTTTGAGAATAATTACAATTATTAAGTAAAATTTCTACATAAATAATCAAATTATCATCTTTAAAGACAATATAGATGTATTAAAATGCATTATTATTTAGTGTATTTGCTACAAAATATCTATAGGTGGTGAAAAACTTGTACGTAACGCAAATAATCAATTTGTGGACGGGTGTATGTGCAGCCATAAAGGTGCCTGTAGACATAGAAAAGTCAGCTCTAAGGCATGATGCGAACTTAAATATACTATCTCAAAACTACTTAAACTACCAAAAAAAAAAAAAAAAAAAAAAAAAAATTATTTTGTCAGTTACAAGGGAACCACTTTTGGTAATGCTCGCACCTATCATTGAGACCTAGTGAATTTTTAAAGAAATTAGAGAATCGATAAAGTTTTCTGTTAAAATCATATATATATATATATATATATATATATTCAGCAGCAGCAGCAGCATAACTTTCTAAAAATGCAATTTTTGAAACGACTTTTCGGACTATTAACACAATGTTTTTAAGAAATGCGTTTAAAAATACAAATTAATCAAAAATAAGTATAAAATATCGAAAACAAATAAAAATTCCTTCAAGAACCTACGAAATTGATTTTGAGTTGGCCGGAGAAAAGTTGGCGGGTTTTTTTTTTTTTTTTTTTTTTTTTTTTTTAAGTAGAGTTTTCCGGCAACCCCATCTAAATGCCATAGCTGCTTGCCGTGTGTGAGTGAGCAGTTTTGGACTTCGCTAGAAATTGTAATGTATGACGTAACTAGGCACAGTAAATTTTCTAAATTGTATAAAAATATTAGTTTATGTTTACTTTTTTGAAACGACACAACATTTAATACAACAGCGATTCATTTTAAACTTTCAAAACTTTGTTCTATCTGACTTCCAAAAAAAAAAAAAAAATAGTTTGCTTATTTTGTATTTCAATAAAAAATAGTTTTTAATGATCATGAAAGTTTTCAACAAATGAATATTTACTATTTATTCATTTATCATCTGCATAGAGAAAAAAAAAACAAATTCTTGTTTCCGATGCTATTATAAAAACAAAATCGCAATCTGATTTAATTTTAATACGTACCGTACATATACTAGGCAATAGAGGGATATAGCATGCGAAAAATGTTTAGCGCCATATTTAGCGAATTAACTCACTTTTGACTGGAAATAAATCCAATAATAAAAAATTAAAAGTATAAAAAATTATATAAAATATGATTTTAATAGAGAATTTTTATCGGTTCACTAATTTCTATGTACAGGGCTACAAAATGCACCAGATTTCAATGCTAGGTGCGAGCAGCACTAAAAATGGGTCCCTTGATAGTACGAAAAGGATCTCCTTAATAGCTAAACAAAAAAAAAAAAACGGAAATTGCGAATTTGTATAGATCTGATTATCGCCTATGTTTAGCGCCATATTTAGCGAATTAACTCACTTTTGACTGGAAATAAATCCAATAATAAAAAATTAAAAGTATAAAAAATTATATAAAATATGATTTTAACAGAGAATTTTTATCGGTTCACTAATTTCTATGTACAGGGCTACAAAATGCACCAGATTTCAATGCTAGGTGCGAGCAGCACTAAAAGTGGGTCCCTTGGTAGTACGAAAAGGACCTCCTTAATAGCTAAACAAAAAAACGTAAATTACGAATTTGTATATATCTGATTATCGCCTATGTTTAGCGCCATATTTAGCGAATTAACTCACTTTTGACTGGAAATAAATCCAATAATAAAAAATTAAAAGTATAAAAAATTATATAAAATATGATTTTAACAGAGAATTTTTATCAGTTCACTAATTTCTATGTACAGGACTACAAAATGCACCAGATTTAAATGCTAGGTGAGAGCAGCACTAAAAGTGGGTCCCTTGGTAGTACGAAAAGTATCTCCTCAATAGCTAAACAAAAAAAAAACGGAAATTGCGAATTTGTATATATCTGATTATCGCTTATAATATAGTGTTAATTGTGTTACACGAAAGAATAATGTGAAAGAAAGGGAAGAAAATAGAATTAAACAAAAACATGAGTAACACACAAAAAGCATTTTTTTTTTTTTTTTTTCACTTAATGTCGAAAGGATCATCGTCAGTGTCAAACGACACGAACTCACTTTCAAACGTTTCCATTTCGGTTTTATCTACATGTTCATGCAATGCCATTTTCTACAGAATGTAAGATAGGGACATTACAAATGTAACGTTATCAATTTTTGGCAGTTTTGGACCCACTCATTCCCTTACCATACCATTCTTTAAAACCCCGCCCCTTTCCTAATGATAACGTTATCAGTGTCTAATAATCATTTTTCTTTTATTTATTTTTTTTTTCTGTATATTTGCAATGATATACAGATTAGAGGTCTGCACGGGCCGAAATTTTCAGGCCCGGGCCCAGCCCGACTCATCGAAAAAAAAATTCGGCCCGTCCCGGCCCGATAAAAAAATTAAAAGTTCGGCCCGAGCCCGGCCCGTAGAAAAAGTAATATTGGCCCGGCCCGGCCCGGAAAAAAGTTAAAATATCGGCCCGAGCCCGGCCCGGCCCGGATAAAAGTTAAAATCTCGGCCCGAGAAAAAAAAAACCTGGCCTGAGTGAATTTTTTACAAAACACTGATTTTTACGTCGATTTGGTTAAAAATTTGTCTCGTACGAGGTAGCTCTGACCAAAAATATTTATCTTAACTTTTTTTTTTTCTCATGTTTATAATCTTCATTTTTAAAGAAGTGACACAGACTGCGATATTTGTTTTTTTAACGAATCTCTATTTCTTGTATATAAATGTTTAGGTTATCATTAATATTGTTAATCCACATGCCATGCATTAACATACATGTATTCCATGTATGCCAAAAATCTGAAAAATTCTATACAGTAAAATTTTCTAAGACGGAATTGCGTAGAAAAGAAAAAAAAACGTTATAGACAAGTTCCATTCTTAGCAAGTGTAAATGTATCATATATTGTTTTCTTACGTATTAGTATATTAATTTTGCATGGATCAACACGTTTTTCAGTTTAAAACAGGTTTTCGTCATAGGCAGGTTCCTTTCATACGTGTTACTATATTTTAATTTAGCTATATTTTAATAAGCGTAGAAATATACTATTCTTTAAAAATAATAAATTTTAATGTTTAAGTGTAGAATAATGGCAATTTAAAAATGTATGCATTTTTTGCAAAAAATTTTGGGCCAGGCCTAATTTGACTGATCTTTGAATGGATCTGGCCAAGCTGAGACAATGATTTTCATATGGGCTGAATCAAAACTAGGACTGAAAATCTTGGCCCGTGAAGACTAGGAATGAAACCAATCCCGACTCTGTACAGAAAAAAATAAGTTAGGCCAGTTCCGCCCGAGCCTTTAGAAATAAAGTGTGGCCCAGACCCGGCCCGAGCCTTCAGAAATAAAGTACGGCCCGGGCCCGGCCCGAGAAGAGTGGAGCCCGAGCCCGGCACGGCACGAGTGCCGTGAGTGAAAATTGGCACGTGCACGACCCGCGGGCCGGGCCGGGCTCGGGCTTCGGGCCACGGGCCGGCCCGTGCAGATCTCTAATACAGATACTATGTTCATACATTTACTATAGGGATACTTATCTGATTTAAATGAAGAGAATAAATTAATAAAATATCAATAATATATATGGAATATCTTCATACAAATACCACTTTAAAGAAATATTTCTTATTTAAAAATAATAGGATATATATTTTATAATAGGATTTTTTTTACACAATGCAGTCAACAGTAGTATCATTTTTTGCTTTTGCCGCTCCACGCATGTAAGCAGACTTTCTTAACAATGAAGCAGGTGGACAACATTCTTCCCCATTTAGTACTAGCAAATTTAACAAATATCATTTCTAGCCTGGTTTTCTAAGAAAGAATTAGATGCGCATATGGTAGAAGAATACAAACGTTTGGATATTCCATATTTTGGAATGGAATGATTTCATAATCATTTAATGCTTTTAATAATAATTTTGTGTTTTTATATAAATACGTAACATACCAAACAATTATAACAGACTACATTGATATAAAAAAACAGTTATCAGAACATCAAAATTTTGTTTCGATACAAATGGTATCGATATCAAAAGACAAATCCCCCCTCCCCCCTAGAGTGATAACGTTACATATGTATTAGCCCCATACGGAACGACAGTTTAATTGAATATTTCATATATATCTAATAATTTTCTAAAAAGGACGGCTATGTTAAGCATTTCGTCGCTATTGTCACAATGTATAGCCCCAATCGTGAAGCGCATTCTGTATTATGAGTAATAGTTTTTTTTAACTAAAGCTATATCAGTTAATAAATTAAATGAGTGTGTAACGTATATGCTTTCTATTCTACAAAAACTCTGTAAGTGTTCTATATGTAAGCAATCTATACACATGCGCAAAAATGCCTACAGATTCATGAATGGAGCTATATATATGCATAAGAATAATTACTATGTAAATTTAGAAATCCAAGTATATTGTTAATACAAATTCGTGTTTTGAAAACATGAAAATATTACAAAACATCTAATGTATAGTATTCGCTTATAAGGAATTCATTTATATGAAATTTTTGTAGTTATTTGTTTTAGACAAGAAACATTTCTCGAATATGTTCTAAAAGAAGCCATTTGTTCGAGTACTTTTTTATTACATTTACATGTTCCCAGACTCAATTTTTCTTAGAAAATATGTCCATTGCGATACATAAAATTTGAATTGTAACTTACTTCATTAATTTCTATTTTCTTTTCTCTTACCCTACTTCATAAATACAGTTTTATTAGATGCATTATTAAAGGAACAATTATATGAGCACAAACTTTCCAGAAATAAAGAAATTCAGCATGCTTGCAAACTTTCTTGTATTCATTGTTGAACTCATTCATTGTTTAAAATCTTTATTTAAATCGGTACGATCATTAGGAAATGCACATAAAAGTCATGAAAAACATTGATATACCAGGAATTCTTAATTTAGTTGAACTAATGACTTAGCCTTTTATTCATTTAAAACCTCATTTGCTTTGTACCTGAAACATTACATTCGAAAATATCTTAAATTCAAGAGTTTTTGAAAATCTGAAATGGAATTTTGAATAGCCATTCACTTGTGATTCCATAATTATTTTGACCTCTATATCTCTCAATACATGCTATATATTTTTTGCTGAAAGCAGTGCTGTTTAGAACTGAAAGACTAATATGTAACAAATATCGTCATCCAGCTTATTTGTCTATTGGATAAAGTATAAGATGCAAACACTATGTGCTTATAGTTTTCAGAAATTCCTACGAGTGCTGTTCAATAAAGAATAATCATACTTTTTTATTGGCATACCTTATTGCACACATATTTACTTTTATGTTCCGGTGTTAGGATAATTTGCAAAGAATGGGTGGTTATTTTGTTTGTTCATTTATTTCCAGCAGTACGTCAGTGGCAGCCATGAATGTTCAGATACTTTTAGTATCGCCTACGGAAACGAAGGAGGGAACTCTCAATGAGCAAGTAATGCTTCTGACTGCTAGAAATTTTGCTTTCGCCAGAAGAAAACACTAGTTGAAGAGTATGTTATAGGAGACTTGTGAAGAGTGCGTTCTTCCCTGTAGCACAATTAGATGATGTTCTGAGATGTTTAAGAACGAGAAAGACAATAATCTTCAAAGGAAGGTGCACACGGTGTTCCTGTAGCTGAGCTTAAAAAAGTCAGCGTAATATCGTCGCTACAATTGTCAGAGAAAATCATTAAATAAGAGAGCTGTGAAAAATATTGAAGTTAGAATGGCGTATAAAACACACGTTGACAACAGAAAAGTGAACATCACGCGTGTTTTTGCGGCTTGAATTCCGAGACTCCTCATACCCGAACAACATTACACTATCGTGGATGCAGTTTGAAATTGAAGCTGATGTTACACGAATTACAGATGAAACTCCTAATATAATAATACGTTTCGACTGACCATTTCTTCATGCGAAATCAAAATGTCGATCAGGGAAGAGCATACTTGCTCATTGCGTGTTGCCGCCATCGCTTCCTTATGCAATACTGAAAGATTCTCATGGGTGCCACTGGCGTACTACTAAAAATAAATGAAAAAAATATACCACGTATTCATTGCACAATAAGCTAACAATGGAACATAAAAGTAATTTTGTATCCAATAAATTATGCTAATAAAAAAATATGGCCATTCTTTCTTCAACAGCCCTTGTATTTTAAAAATTAAGTATACATTTTCCGATTTTGCTTCTCTTTCTCTTTCAACGATTCAGCTATCGCTCTGGCTCTTTTTTGCACAGAGGTATGGACATGGAGTACCAGCTGCATTCACGCCTGGTGGCCGTAGCGATGCAGACTGGACAGAGAAGAATAGGATCGAGGTCATCTCGTCTCAAAGTGAAAGCTAGGCTTGCTCATCTGAACCATACCGTGGTAAGTTACTTTTTATACTATAAAAAGGCTATTTGTTTAATCATAAGTCTTATTATTAAAATGTCGAACGCCTCTGGAATCCTCTCAAAAAATTTGCATCGTCTTGTGTTATTTGTAATGCGCTTCTAAATTTTTTTAAACAATAATTACTGAGTGAATAGCATTGCATTTCGATATTTATTTTTTTAAATAAAATAGTAGAGGTTATTTATAATTACTACAGGCTACAATTTAATGCTTTAATATCTTCCCATCAATTTATAAATATATTTATATAGTTTCCAAAGTTTAAGCCATTTTGTATCCCCTTTCTCCGAATACTAAAGTATGCCAATGTTTTATTCAATAGTAACAATGGTTAAACAAGCCGAAGATTCTTATTCAAAAAACATGGTAGCAAGAAGCGTAAATGTTGTCATATATGCATTTAACCAGTGGCAATTAATTAATTTTAGAATTTAACTTGTCAATTTACTAAAAATTTTAAATGGAATTAATTTAATTAATTTTTTCAAGCATTTCTATGTATTTAATGGATAATTATCACTTTTGAATGAATATCATTCTTAAGTTCTATATTCTTCAGATTTTTTTTTCAGTATTCTTGTGTATGTTGTATAAAAAATAATTTTACAGATGAATTTATATGGATAATTATTTTTTAAATGCACATAAATACGAATCGCTCTCCAGAAATGTTGCAAACAAAGGAAATGCGCATAAGTTTTAATTATCTTATGAAGTCTACACATAATTGAGCATGTCTTACTTAAAATATAACTAGGATTTATGATCTTATTTCATAAAAATAAATTCTCATAAAGTTTACTGATAAAATTAAATTAGAAAAATTTATTTTGAAATAAATCAATTAAAGCTTATTGTAGAATCTCATGTTCTACTGTTTGTTATTCAGATTATTTAATTACTTTTCCATTTTTTTTTTTTTTTTTTTTTTTTTTTTTTTACTCTTAGACGTTTGATTGATTTTATCGTATATCTATACTTTATTGTTTTCAGTACATATTAAAATAGTTTTGAATGATGATTATATTTATTTAATTAAGAATAAGGATTTTTTATTAAAATTTACTTCATAAAATTTCAAAAATGAAGTCCGTAAATACATTTTTCTTCATTTTATTCATGGACGTGAATTCATTCGAATTCCAGCAGGAAGTATTTGAAGCGTTATTTTATTAGACATCCTGCTATATATTATAGCTATTTTAGTATTACAAAGCATATAAATTTAAATGGTATCATTTTTTCTAGTTTCACAAAACTGAATTTTAAATCGAAATCATATATTTTTACTAACTTTTATATCTGATAATTGTGATATTATAAATGCTCAATTTAAATTAAATCTGATAATTGTGATATTATATATACTCAACTTAAATTAGAGGGCTTCGTTCGCAAATGATAGCTGCGAGATTTGAACCCATTTTTGTTATTATATACATAATATATCGATCCTGAATGTCGGAATTTATAAAAAATATAAATAAGGTAAATTTATTTTATTTTTATTTTATGTAGAATCGACACATTATGTGGAATATTTCTTGTGGATTAGCGGATTTTTCTCAGGGGTAAGTTTTAATTTACTGTTTTATTTTATTACGTGAACTGTGTTAATATGCTCACCGTATTGAATTACTAGCATTTAATTTAAATATAAGGTATTCAAACTTACAGCCAAGAATATTTTGTTTTGGATTTATTTCTAGCAAACATTACAAATGCTTTTTAGACAAAAACTTTTATTTTTATTATCGCTTGCTGTTAAGTAAATAATTGCATGAGTCTCGAGATTTTATTTTTTTATTCAAACTATTCGAAAATCAAAATACCAGTGTCACGAGTTCCAGATAACAAAATTTTTCTTCTAATGCAAATTTTTCTAAGTGTTTTTGATTTTTTTAAGATCGTTAACATTTTGTCACCAATATCAGATATAACAAGATCACGAAAATGCTATAAAAATAACAACTTTGTTTTATGTACGTTATTTACGTAAAATATGTTTTGTCATGTAAGTATATTAAAGATAAACACTGAATCCTTTCCGGCACAGACAATATTTGTTGTAAAAAGATGAAATGAGTGACTGACACCGGATTAACAAACGACTTTTTTAGAAATTAAAAGCATGTTACAAATGTTCTTGTAAAAGAAAATTTTACTAAAATATTCTTGGTGCCGTTCATAAGATTGGAATTAAAATTAGGTATCCCTACCTAGGCGCACTGCGTTGGAAAGGTTTAAGTGAGATTAATTCATTTTTATGTTTAATAATAATAAAAAAATAATTTTTCCTATTATATAAATTTGATTTAAAAATAAATATAACAAAACCCTTGTAACATCCCTTTCATTATGTTAAGTTGTAGTATCAAATACTGCGACAAATTATGTTATATATTAAATATATTCAAAGTAGTTATGAAAGTAAAACGCAATTTAAAAATAATATATATATATAATGTTGTAAATTCCCATCTTTTGCATAAAGAAGCATTTTTTGTGCAATTTTATACATGTTTGTAAGTGAAACAAATTACAGAGTATGTAAGACATAGGGCAATTTAATCATTCAAAACGGTGATAAAAAATACTCTTTTAAAAATAAAAATAAAAATTTTACTTAAAGAAATACAATATCAAAATGTAGAATAATAAAATTAATTTATCAGAAATTTCTATTTACAAATGTCCAACGTATGTGAACTAGAAAACTTTCTAACTGAAGCAATACTGTTATTTATCTTCATCATTTAATAAAGAAATTCTAGATAGGTAAAAACGTTTCTGAGAAAATAAAAATCTAGGCAATTACATATGTCATTTCGCAGAACTGTATCAAAGTGTTAAAATGATTTGAAGATGGCACATGTTAGAAACAAATAGGAAAGTCAAGAGACTATTTTTTATCATTTATATTGTAAATAATTCAAAAACATATTTCCGTCTCCAGGAATTAACCAGAGATGAAAATGTGTGAAGCTTCTTAAAGTAATACTTTTTTAATCAGCTTCTTCAGAATGTATTAACCGGGAAATAAAAAATTAACAGTATAATAATAATAATAATAATAAATCGTGGAGGGTTTCGTTTTAATGGATAAAAATTCCAATGTCGATAAAAAATTTAAATTGTTATTATTTTTTTAAGTAAAATATAATCCATAGATTTTATTTGCTTATTGCATTTGTTATTAGGTTGAATAAAAAGTTCTGGGAAATTTTTAATCTATATCAGAATTTGTATCGTTCCAAATGTGCCATCAATTCCGAGCTCTATTGCTAGCAGTTGGATCGCGTCTACGACAATTTGGTGCAGAAGTTTCCAAGATTGGTCCGCTTTGTTTCAGCAGGACAATGCCAAACAGCACGTGGCCCAGAGGACCAAGGACAAGTTTGCACAGTTAGACTTCGTCGAAATTCTTCCTTCCCCAACTACAATCCATACATTGCTTTATTTGATTATGGCTTCTTTCGATCAATGCAACATTTTTTCAAAAGCCATCGAATTGAATCCTTTAATGATGTTGAAGAAGCATGTCAAGAGTTTTTAGATTCCAAGGAGCCACCATGGTACTTCCAGCATATTCGGAATCTGGCAGAACGATGGTAGAAAGTATTGGACTATGATTGTCTCTACTTTGAAGAATAACCCTTGTTGCTTTTGTTTTTAATTTGTGCATAACAACGCAACTTTCAGAAATTTCCCAGAACTTTTTGCTCAACCTAGTATTAACATTTTCATCACAAACAATACTAGGAATAATTACGTAAAGAAAAAGTTCGTATGCCATATTGTGGGAGTGACATAACAGTTTGGGTCCTTATTTTTTCTCTGTTGTCTTCAAAAGATATTATTAAAGGAAGATCCTGAAAAACTAAATTTCCTAAAGAATTTATCAAAAATTTATTATTTAAAATAAGTTACAAATGTTACAGTGAGAAATCTCCAGTTAACTTGAGATTTTCTTATTATAGGATAGCTTTTCATAAATATTTTTTCACAATAAATACATTTGTAATGTTTTCTTACTTTAAATTTTTCAATTTATTTTTCATAGAAATCTTCAATTTTCTATGGAAGGATGTGAACCTGTACAAACTGGAAATTATTCTTTATGCCAGTGCAGCCATGTTGGGACTTACGCTGTTTTGCTCACTTCATATGCTCAATCAGTATGATATAATACATTAATATGACTGTTTTTTTAAATATTAGATATTATAACAAAATACCCAAAACATTCTGCCAACTAGTTTAAATTTATTCTCAAATTATAATAAAAGAGGAGAGTTTATACATCTATTTATATATTTATCCAACAGTGGCGTGGCGTCCGGTCATCGCTGGATACGGCGATGACCAAGCAATATTTTAAAACTCTTAATAAGCTTTTAAAACTCTACGATCCAGTTTTAGCAGAACATTTAAAGTTCATGTATAAGTGAAGGTAAGATTTAAAGTTTCTTTTTTGAACATTCAACCATTGAATTTTAGAGTTAATAATTTTTCACCACAAACTTAAATAATTGCGATGACCACCGAAAATTTTCACGCCACGCCACTGTTATCCAAGTATATAATTTATGGATAGATGGTAGTATGCAGAGTCAGGAAACTTAGCCTGGAAGTAATGGACCCAACATTTTACATTTGGAAGCAATTTATTAGAAATTGCCTCTCTTTTTAAAAAGGCGTTAGAATATTTTAACTGTTTTTTTTTAAATAAAAATTCATTCTCCATCATACATTATTATTTGCATTTTCAAAAAAAAAAAAAAAAAAAAAACCTTCACTGATAGAAAAAATACTTGTCATCCTAATATAGTGTGCTTTAAATGTTAAAAGCAACATTGTAGTTTTAATGTATTTAAATTTTCTCTTGATCTCGAATTTGTGTTTTTAAAATACTAGATTCGAAAATGTTTTGTTTCTTTTTGAGATTTTCATTTATTAAAAAAACTACCTTAAATCGTCTAATAAAAGCTTTTTGTCACGCGAACTAATACACCATTAAAAGATGCATTTGGAAAGGAAGTGAAGTAGATAGAGCAGAGTAAAGAGTGTTTCTAGAAACCTGTTATACTTTAAGTATTTCCTCATCTTCCTTTTAAATTAATCAGATAAAAAAATACCTGATATCTCTTATTCTTTTTGTGTTTTATTTATATTCATTGAAACAGTGTTAACTTTCAGAGCAGTTTAAACCTTTTCAAAATACTATAATAACGTAAGCGGTATAGTGAAATAAACTCGTAGACGCAATATTTCAAATAATCTTACACATTCACGAAACAGATGAAATTATTCATTCACTTACACAAGCACATCTGGTTTTGTATAATATCGCTCTATCGCATGAAAATTGCACTGTAAAAAAAAAAAAAAAATGTCATGATTTTTACAGCGCTTTATGCTGTATTTTTTTTTTCAATCACCTGTCAGTGAAATCGAATTCATATAACAAGTGAAGTAAAAATCGAAATATTTCTATCACATGTACCACGCAGCCTATATTAACACGACATTTGCCAGGGTTGAGATATTTTACAGAACTCTTAAAGACATAATCTTGTAATTTTTTGTAGCAACTGTATTGGGATCCGGGTTGCCAGCGCATTTTGTTGTAAAATACGGTGTTTTTTCCTGCACATTATGTTGTAATATTTCAAGCACCGATGCTGTGAAAACGGATGCAAGCATCGATGTTCTGAAAGTGAAATCAATTAACAAGTGAAGTAAAAATCGAACTATTTCAGTCACGAATAGCACGCAGCCAATGACAACGCGATTTACCCCATATTGGGTAAATTTTCCCGACACCCTTAAAGACAGCAGCTTGTAAATTTTACAGCAACTGTGTGCCAGCACTTTTTGTAGCAAAATACATAATTTATTTTTAAAGTGTGCACAAATACAAAAAAATGCATATTGTGTATTATTGAATTTAAAGGTCTGACTTAACTGCGCATTTCTACAAGAAAAAACCTACAAAAAAGAGTTTTGATATACACAAAAGTAGTTAGATTATGCTACATGTCACTTTGTCATAACAAAAAAAAAAAAAAGGTCAAATTATACGTAGGGATAAATTTACTCGATTCTGTACATCTCTTCTGTGTCTTGATTCTTAAGTGCTTAAAGTATTTACGTACGCTATTATGACTGCATAAAAAGCTCAGTCATATAGTTTTAGGTTTCCGTAAAAGCATATAAATTATATTTAGACTCTCCTGTGAATTGTAGTATTGTTGTACTGTGTTTCATTTCTTGTGAGTAAGCGATGTGTTTCTGTATCGCCTGTTCATCCATAATGACGTATACTTTCTTAATCTTTTATTTTTGATAATTTAATTGATAACGATGAAACATATTTTACTATGTAATTATACTATATGAAATATAATTTTTTATTGAATTACACTGCAGCTTTATTTTACAGATGTAATTAAAAAAGTAAATAATTTTTATTTGAATTACAAAGTGCGAATAAATTAATATTTTTTTAGCAATTCTCTCACAAAATCCTCTGTTTAGGAAGAACTACATTTTCAAGATGGATTTGAAGTAATTGCTGGCATTGGCTGCGCTGTTTGTGCCTTTTTTGTTTGCCTAACTTTCCTGATTTTGGTGGTGCTATGGAGGTAAGGTTAAAAAAAAAAAATATATATATATATATATATATATATATATATATATATATATATACGAGGGTTACTCTGAAATTATTGAGATACGCGCAGAGAAGAATTTACAAAATAAAAATAACGGTTTAATTTTAAAATACAAAATATTTTAACACAGCAGACGATTTTTTACTGATTTACTTCAACTTATTTAGCGTAGAATAAATTTTAAACAGAAGAGAAAATGGAGTTGACGCGAGAACATTTTCGCGCTATGATTTTCTACGATTTTAAAGCAAGATTAAATCAAGAAGAATGCGTTCAACGGTTGAATTAGCATTTGGTGATGAATCTTTAGCTCGTGCTACTGTATTCAGATGGTTTAAAGAATTTAGCAGAGGTCGCAATTTTCTTCTGGATGAAGAACACACAGGAAGGCCGCCGTCGGCAGTAATCCCGGATAATGTGTCTGAAATACGAAAAATGTTAATGGATGATAATCGCTATACCTATCAAATGATACAGAAGGAACTAAACGTTAGATCCGCAGCCATACACAAAATTATTCATGAAGAATTGCATAATAAAAAATTAGTTTGCCGTTGGGTTCCCCATAATCTAACTGAGCACCAAAAAGAGGAGCGTGTCAGAATCAGTAAAGAAACTCTTAAGTTGCTAAATGATGGTGAACGTCGCATCATTTCTAAAATTGTAACGGGTGATGAAACGTACATACCATTTTTTGATGCTCCAACACGTCAAGAAAGCAAGAAAAGTAAAGTAAGAAGAAAGTCAAGAAAGTGTGGGTCTTTGAAGATTATCCCACGACGATAATGGTGAAAAGACTACGCGCACTGAAAAAAGTTATGTATGCCGTTTTTTTCAGGAGTACGGGATTAGTCAAAGCCATCAAGTTGGAAGGACAGAAGACAGTAACAGCAAACTGGTATACCACTAAATGTCTTCCAGAAATTCTACAAGAAGTTAATGTTAGGAGGCTAATGCTTCACCATGACAATGCATCTTCACATACAGCCAGATTAACAGTTGAGTTTCTTAAACAAAAACGAATTAAAGTGATAGAACATCCGCCGTATTCACCTTATCTAGCTATGTGTGACTTTTGGTTATTCTTTAATCTAAAAAAGAATTTACGTGGACGTCGTTTTCATTCAGAAGAAGAGATTGGTGTGGTTATAAATGCATTTTTTTCATCTATTCCAAGAAATGAATGGCTTGAGGCATTTCATCTGTGGAAAATTTTTCTACAAAAGTACATTGATGCTGGAGGAGACTACTTTGAACACACCTAAAATTTTGTAAGTATAACTTTAAAAACCTAGTTGTATCTCAAAAATTTCAGAGTGACCCTCGTATACTTAATTACGATAGCTTAGTTTTATGTTGTTGCTTTTAATGTCCTATGTTTTATCAAGACGAAAAATCAAGTACCTTATACCTCGGATATGGACGTTGCAGCTGTTATATACGTGTTCCGAAATTTTCTGGGCATCCAAATTTTTTGCTACAACCTTAATACTAGCCGGAAGGCGGTAACTTGCTGTATCGCAGTCTCTTTCCGCTACTTTAAGATAATAAAATAAAGGTTATAAGACTATTAATAAACATTTAAAAAAATAGCATTTTACAGTATACTTATTGCAAAAAAGTTTAAAGTTTTTGAAACAATAATTATTTTTGTTACTTTATTTTAAATATCAAAGGATTTAGGGATGTTTAGGAGCACAGAAATTTTCTATTTTGAAAAGCAGCCCCATATTCAAAGAATGCACAGGCTATTAAGGAAAATATTTTCCGAAACATAAATTATGACTCAATAAATATTATTTTGTTTAACTTTTGCACTGCAGTGACGGTTAAACTTACAGGGCTATCACAGACGACTATTTTTCTATTCTATTGACACCGCTATTTAAAAAAAAAAAAAAAAAAAAAAAGAAACAGATTTTTTTGTATATTTATCTTGCAAATGTTTTCGAACAGTATGTTTTTTTTTTTTTTTTTTTTTTTTTTTTTTTAGCGAAAGTGTTTTGAGGTAGCCTATGGCGAACCTGAACATAGTATACCACCGTGTAGGTACAAGGAAGTGCAAAAGGTTAAATGTCTGATAAAATGTGCATAAAAATAATATTTCCATTCAGTAACTAAAAAACCTTTACATAAAGATATTTTTATGCCGTCTATGCCAGGAGTTGTGAACCATGACGCGCAAAAAATTAAAACTGCAAAAACATTATATAAATAAAATAAAGTTTTCTGTAATTCACAACTAGTGTTTTTTATCAAGTGCAGACTAACAAAAATAACACAATTCTGTTTGTATAAGTTAACTCAAGAGAGAGCATTTTAGCTAAATAACTTCTTTACCTTTCTGTACGGATTTAAAAGGGTGTTTTCTTCAAATGAACATCATTAGAGCGCTGATGAAATAAAATGGCAAGTTGAATTAATTTAGCTATATATTTATTACCTACCTTATTAAAATCTGTGCACGAATCTATGTAACATAAAAAAAAAACTCGGAAACCACAGGGCGCAGAGCTACGAAATTTGGCACACGGTTTGATGGTAGGGAACCCATGAACGATTGGGGCAAAAAAATTGGAAATTTTAGATAGATTTTTTATGGCGAATTTTGTTTTTTCTACCCGTAATCGGGCGAGTTCTAACCAGTTCTAAATGTTTACAGCAATGTGAGATATACATTTTACGTACGCCACACTGCAATACTATATGCTGTAGCGGGTATTACGGTTATTCTTTTATCTTGCATGCAAATAATTGGAGATTATTTAATTGCGCTTAATTATTACCTTTTTTTAAAAAATAAAGATAAACATTTTATCAGAAACATCAACAAAACTTTTTATTCTATTTATTCCCTTATACCAAATATATCGTTTTGTAATTTGCTGCCATAGCAACATGATAATTTACTATATATATTTTTTTAATTTTTGGTTTTAGAATTAAATTCATGAAATCCCGTGTATAGAAACGTAATATAATGAAATAGTAATAGAATAAAATAATAATAGAATAAAATATGACGAAGGTATTAAGCATTCTCTATAAAATGTAGAAAAAGAACATTTTTTAAATTATGCACAAAATGCATTCTTAAATACAAATAAGATTATTTTATGTTAAATGTTTAATTAATGGTAAATTAAATATTATTAAAATAACAGTTACAAAAAATGGTTTCAATATTACAGCATGTGTATCCTTAATTAAATATTTCCTAATCAAACTTTCATTATAATTAAGAGTTTTATATCATTGCCGATTATGAATACACTGTAAAAAAAATCTAATAAATCTAATAAATTGATAAAAATTTGAGACAGCCTTGCTGCCGCCATTTTATTGTGTAATTTAACCAATATAACTGGTGTTACTTCAAACTAATGTGTAATATTACGTCTGTTATATCAGTTTAAATTACACCATTATGTAAGTTATATTACTCTACAAAATTGGAGACAGCGCTTTGCCACAATTGCCACAGGAGTAAGGATGCTTAATGGTTTCACGGTGTAGTAAATGATGTTCTCAAGCATACATTGTCGCGAATTTCATAAAAATAGCACATTTATAAAATTAACTACATACAATACATTGACAACAATGACCACACGATTTAATTTCTTTTCACCGCTATATAAAAAGACAATGACGTTCATTTATTTCTATGTGCTTGAACAGTTTGACATATGAATACCCTACATTAATAAATAGAAGATAAGCAGGAAACAACATGGTATCATTGAAACTTTTTTAGGCTACATCCTATTTTTACTTAATTTTTTTACCATATCTAGTAACTCATTTAAATGTCCATAATGTAATTCTCTTTCAAATATTTCAGTCAACTCTATTGAATGAATATAGTAACGTGTTCAAAGTAACCAAAAATCAGATGAATGTTAGTAATGTTAACAATGTAACCAAAAATCAGATGAATGTTAGTAATGTGAACAATGCAAATATTAGGTGTTTTTTAGAGGTGTGGTTTTTAAATTGGTAATACTGTTTCTAATAACAATGAATTTGGAAGCTGACAGATGATTTGTGCTCAGCATATTTTGCCATTTCAATATGAATGGACTTACGCCCAAAGAACGTTTGCAAATTCTGCAAAATACAATCAGTTAATTTTGGGAGACATTTGATGCGCGCATAATATCGTGCAATGGGCACGTGAACGGACCTCCACAGTCATGTGATCTCACACCAATGGATTATATTCTGTACGTATATGTGAAATCGCTGGTCTGCACCGATAAACTATAGACGTTGGACCAGTTGAAAATCAACATTCGAAGCGTTATTGCTGATATACGACCCCAGCTGCAGGTTAAAGTGTTCCAAAATTGTAATTACAGATTGCACTTAATTCGAGCCAACCACGTCGCCCATATGCCCGAAATCGTTTTTACACCAATGACATAACGTTATTTATATAATAAGACACATATCATGTCCAGTAACATTGTCTTTATGTTTTTTTTCTCGTTTTAAATTTGTGCACCTCTATAAATCACCCTTTACATGCTGTTATATTGCAATATTGCATACTTAATTTGGAAGAATAAAATCTATAATATCTACTTCAAAATATAATATTTCCCCACGAGGTGATACAATTAGAAATAAAAACTTTTTTGTACCCCGACATAACTATTAATGCAAATAATTAAATTATATTAGATAACTTCAAGAATGTCTCTTATTTTTATTTCTGCATCGCTGTCATTATTCGTACTGTATTTTATTATCTTTTTCCAAATACGATTCTGATTTTTTTTGTTTCATTCATTACGTTTTCCTATTTTTTCCGCTAAACATATTAATTCTGCAGATGTGAATGAACGATAATAGCGTGCTCGTCAGTTGTAACTCATTTCATTCGGTGGTGCGACTAATTACCGAACTGAATTAGCATCTTTTGTATCCCCTTAAAATAAGAAATAATCACTGAAATAACTTTGTCTGTCCAATTAAGCTAATTTTCCATTTTTCATTTTACTTTTTACTTTAACAGTGGATTAGTGTTCTTTTTTCTGCAGTAATGAAAACAATATTAAATATTTGATATCTCGACCAAGATGTAAAAATATTTTGTTGGAGATAAAAATGAAAGAATTTTAGTTTTTTATTTGCCTTAATTATGCTTTTTTATTTAATGTTTAGAAAGATTATTCTTAAATATTAATCTTATTTATAAAATAATAACTGTAATTTTCACATATCATTTTTAATCATTGACAATTTTTAAAAAAATAATCAATATATTGCTGATCTACACTATTCAAAGCTTCTTTCTTTTTCAACTTTTTATTATTGAACTCCATTAATCAAGATTTGAGAGCTCAGTGGATTTTTTTTTTATCATAGTTGAATTATTTTTTGAAAGCAGAAAATTTTCATTGTCAAACACCGATATTTATAAAATTCGTGCAAGGCTGTTTTTGGTAATTTGTTTTAAGTGATTACTTGTTTTATTATAAGAAACAGTTTCAAAAATTTTATTCGTTAGTATTATTTTTATGAATTGGGTGCATATTGTTTGGAATAATAATGTCACAGGTCTGCAACCAAAAAATAGCATAGTATTTATTGACTGCTTCTGATAGATTTTTAGTCACTGAAACCTTAAAAAATATTTTTAAAAATACGTCATGTTTTCTTTTCGAAACTCATGTTTTTAGTTTAATTAAGCATAAAATTTATCTTTTTAACCTGAAATCTGGTATCCTATTCTTGAGTAAAAAACCATATTCAATAATGATTTCATATATTAATTTCATATTTCTAAGAGTGGTATTCAAGAGAAATACTAATACAAAATGGCAAGAATTTGAGTTACGAACAGTCACATATACCCTCAGACACACACTTCTACCACGATTCATACAACATCTACTGAAATGTAAAGTGTAATCAAGAGAGGAAGTATAATCTGAAACTTTTAGTAATTTTTTTTAATATGGTTACTTGTAATAAATTATTGATCTTTTTTTAAAAATCGCAGTTATGCTTTTAAAATGTATATCCCCCATGTTTTGCAACAATACTGTACGTGATTGAGAAAATATAGTTCATTTTTGGATACAGCACTCTAAAAAAACATATAATCAACCAAAATAGCCCATGTAGCTGAAAAATAAATATTGTTTTTTTTTTACATACCTGGGTGTTTAATTGACTGTAACTACTTAGAAAACAAGAAAGAATTGGAGAACTAAATAACACATCAATTAGGGACTATGTTCATGTAACGTCATCAACATTTTGGCTAATTTTGGACCCCCCCTCCCCCCCCTTGTGATATCATACGTTTTCATTCGTCGAACCCTCCTGCATAGTGATACCGATAACCTTCTGATGATATCGTTATCAATGTCTAAAAATTATTTTTATTTTTAAATTATTTTTTTTTCTTTATTTATAAGTGTGCAGTGATATACAGATATTGTTATATATTTATTAATCGAATACATGACGTATTCAAATGAAGAGTAGAAGTCAATGTAATATATTATATTATATCTGAATATTATATCTGTGTATATAATCTGTATATATTATATCTGAAATAAATATATATCAAATAATATCTAAATGAGTTAGCTGCTATTTAAAGGTATTTAATAATAATTTATTCTTACATAATGCATTCAACAGTGACATTGTCTTCTGCACTTGCCCCTGCCCTAATAAGAAAAACTTATTAACATAACAGCGAGCAACGTTCTTTCTCTTTCTTTACTGGTAAATGCAACTATTATTTCAAACATATTTTACTCCTAGTTTCTCCAATAGTGAATTATATTCGCATATGTTAGAAGAACAGGAATACCAAACGTTAGGGGTTTCCCATACTTTAGAATGAAATGATTTTATGAACATTTAAGGGCTTTGATAACAGCTTCATATTTCCATAAAAATATACAGATGTTTCTGATGTGAAGAAAAAGTTACAGAAAAAGAAATGTTCAGTTGGTTTAAAAAGATATTACCAAATTAAAAAAGAGAACTCTCTCCCCCTATTGTTATATTTCTATATCAAGTGCCAAACTCCCCTCCTTTCCTCTAAAGTGATTAAGTTAATATGCAAGAGCCCCTTACGTAATCTAACATAATATATTATACTGGAGACACTTCACGTAAAGATAAAAACATCATTTAGCAAGTCAAATCATAATTAATTGCCGTACTTCGCGACCTATATTCCAGAAATCAAACGATCATTTTTCGACACAGAAAATTTACATTTTATGAAATAAGTTTTGTCTGTCCGAACATAATTGTTTTATCCGTGAATTAAAGTTCGGAAATTACGGTACGTAAAAGTGCATGTCTCGTATTCGTGTATTTTGTAAAAGTATATATTTTGGGAGATTACATGGATATTTAAAATCTGATTTCAGGAAGATCAGAGGAGCCATTACAGCCTTGAAAATCCAAGTATGTATAGCCTTGATCGGAGCTTATGCTGCTATATTAAAATCCCTTCACGAATCGCTCAATAAAGTAAGTAATTCATTTTTACATTTACATAACAAAATCGTAATCATCTACTTTAAGAATAATCACAATATGTGTACCTACCTAGCAATCTTCATGAAGTTACTTGTGCATCACATGAAATTTAATTAAGTAGTTCTATTAATATAGCAGTCAGGCATGATGAGAAATGATTTATAACCCTTCAGAACCACGTTAATGATATTAACAGGTTATTAACTAAGTGGAGTAATATCGAAAGCCGTTAACTGGAGAAGAGGTTCTCACGAGTCTTTCAAGAGAGCACGATGTCGTGATTAGCAAACACATCTTCAGCATTTCTGCAATGACATAAAAGCTTATCATTGCTGCGTTCATCCTAATTTAAATTTGTATAGAAGACGAAGGTATTCCAAGTAGGATTAGGTGTCGACAAGGTAGAATACTTAATCAAATTATTACATATACATGAGAATACGTCATTTAAATAATTTATATTGCTTACGTATCCTTCCGTGTTGCTTTAAACGTGACATGTTTTACACACACGCAGACATCGAAGTTAGATAGATTGGATACAAATTATGTACAGTAAGCAAGTAATTAATGTGTAATGTTGAATTTTTCAAAATCAAAAGAACCTTGCATTTGAAGTGAAATGGTCTCTTAAATATTTTTAGGTGGAATGATATTATTTTATTTTCTAAATGAAAATGCAAGGGTGGTTTATTTTTAATAGCATGTGGAGATATTTTCTAAATATATATAATAATCACGAGCACTATTTGTTTATGCTCTATCTGTTAAGATATGCTATAATATTTATTTTGGAATATAGAACGTTGTATCTTTCCATTATGACATTTGAAACTTTCTGCAAATGTTTTCATTCCTACATATGTTATTTCAAATCTAATTCTATTTACTTTGAAAAACTACTGCATTAATCACCTTATTTATCTTTTACTTTCATTAAAAATTTCATAATATTTTATCTGAAGTAAGTAAAATAAAAATTATAAAATATGCTTTTTAATAGTATAGAATATAACTTTAAATATTTGTTTTATAAAACTACATAATTAAATCTGAATATTTTGTTTCAAGATATGCTATCGTTGTAAACTTAACGTGCTTTTTACAAAATTATGTCGTATTCTTCATAAATTAAATCACGTGCTGCAGCTCTGACTCAATTCCGACAATTCAAAAGCATACTAAACTATTTGTGTGTGTGTGTGCATGTGTCTATCTGTACTTCTGTCCAAATATATTTATTTTCTCAATTGTTAATACATATATATATGTTTTAGAAAAAGTAATATTCAGTCTCTTTTTTTTTCAGGAATATTACCCATATGTAATTTCTGCAATACAATTTTTCCTGCTGGCTGCCTTTTCTATGCAGTTATGTTTAGGTCTAACCGTTTACATGGAATTTATTGAAATGAAGGGAGTTAGATATCCCGAGCTCAAGTTAGCAACTATGGGATGGGGTAAGCACATATTTGTTTAGTTTTACATTTTATTTATAATGCAAAACATTAAAATTTAACTGTGCACTTTAACTCTAGAAGCGCACACTATCTTAGCATAACGAGAAATGCATTCTGGGGTTAAATAAACCCACAAGAAATTAAATAAATGCCGTATGAATAAGTTTTATCGATGTTTTATAGTATGATTTCTAAATAAAAATCGAAAACTCTGATAAAAATGATTATATATTTATAATCATATACTTTTTTGTAAAAATGTCAAGCTCATATTACAACTATAATAGAAAAAATAAAATAGCATTTTAATAATCTTAAAAAATAATGTCAATAAATTCTAAAGACAATGCAACAACAGCAAAAAAAAAAAAAAAAAAGATAAATAACGTAAGTTTAAAAAGGATTGAAAATCACAATTATTTAAGAAATATTTAAAAGCATCGCAATGAGTCTTGTGTTTAATTATGTAAAAACAAATGTTATACGACTAAGCTAAAGTAACATATTGCAAACATAAACTGTGTTTTAATGTATGTTACGCACAAGAAATAAAAAAAGTTATTTATTATATGTCTGGTAAAATATTATATGGCGCACGCCTTAATTTACTTGGATCGATGATCATGGTAATGCGGTAGTTACATTGAGATAAAACTTTTTTTTTTTTTTTTTTTTTTTGTATCAAAAGAGCAATATAAAGTTCGTCTGAACTTGTTTACTAAATAAATGTAGCAACATCTCTAAAAATTACGGTTACTTCTTTTATTGTTATCGCCACCTACAGCTTTGTCATTATTATCAACTTCAATTTCACTGTTCAATTTTTGACGTGTACTGCAACTGAATAGTGTAACTCCCCCTTGATATCAATTTACTTGTCAGTTAAAGAATCATTTGGACGCTCTGGTAAGACTTCATTGGCTAACATTTGTTGTTTTACAACTTCTGCGTTTATTACCACTGATTATGTTACTCTCATTTGCAAATTTATCTATTAGAAACTTATAAATCTAACATGTAATTCAACTTAATAGAATTTATTAAAAAAATAATAGAAACATTCGAAAATTTCTACTAAAAAAGACGTTTAATAACAGAAACTGCAGAGTGAGTTTATGCAAGCCGCAAGTTCTGTAAAAACGCAAATTTCACAGAATTTTATTGTGAAATTTAGAATTTTTCGTGGCATAATTTTCTCATTTATTTACTTTTCCCTATGCATTTCAGATAAATATGCTTCTTTTAAAACTATCGTAAAGACAGTGTTATGAAACCACGCTCGGATCCAGAAACAGTAACTTCTCCAGTTTACAGTTCTAGCATTAAAAATATTACGTAGAATATTACTTGATCATTGGTGTTTTAAATTCTAAATGCAAAGTATGTTTCTTAGAAAGAAAAATCTTATAATGATTAAAAAAGGTAATATAGGGTGTACATAAATGAATAACACATCTTTACAGGGATATTAAAAGAAAACAAAAAAAGTACATCATTGTTCTTCATCGGAAATCCAAAATAACAGTTGAAAGTTTAAATTTGACACAATTTTAAGTGTACAAAATGAGCCATACCGGAAACGCGACCAATATCGAGGCCGTGCGACAACTCACACACAGTTTTTTCTGCATGTCCTGTGTGACACTTTGAATGCAGATATGCGTGCCCTTAGTCCCTCAACATCAGTTAGTAGAGGTGGAACAAACACCTGATCTTTGATAAGTCCCCACAAAAATTCATTCTGAGAAAATTATGGGATTAGTTATCGTACCGCCTCGATATTGTTCATGTTTCTGAAGGTACTCACATGGAACACTTATAACTATTTTGAATTTAAACTTCAAACTGTTATATTTCATTTCCGATAAATAGCAAAGTTGTACTTTTTTTGTTTTCTTTTAATAGCCTTACACCCTTGAGATATTCATCTTTAAACCCTGTACAATATTTATTTTTACATATTTTTCAGTTTCTATCGACTACTGTGCACTAGAAATAGAAGTCCTGAACCGCGGTTAAAGGGCATTCACAAAAATAAACTTCAGAAATAAATGAACGACAGTTAGTTTGTGAGGAGAAAAATGATAAAAAACTTTGGTCATTTACGAATCTGGTTAACTTTTCTATTCTTCATTTGTATTTATTCAATATGATGACTTGTGCTAAAACTTAATCTCCGAAGTCAATCATCGAGAGATGCAGTCGGGAAGTGTAATTCCATCCGTCTATTTTCTCATTTGCCACAGTGACGTTCATAAAAGTGACGGATAATGGATTATTTATTCCGTATTAAAACTGAGCGGATTTTTGCAAGAATTTATTTACGGATTACAATTTATTCTTTGTTAGAAATTTATTATTTTTTTACCATATTTGTTGAATTACAAGTAACCATATTTACTGTATGTATTTGATTAGTTTATATAATGCAACATTTATTAAATTAAGGAAATATGTATTACTTTATTAAGGTAACTGTTGCTGTTCTACTGTTCTGCTTGCTACTGTTTGGAGTTATAAAGGGTCCTTTTGTTAATGTATGCTAATTGAAAAGGAACTAAAACACATAAAAATAACATTAATGGCCATAATATTGGTTTTATTAAATAAATAATTTCATGCATTATTGTTTAAAAATGATTTCGAGTATGTGGGATCTGCGGCTAGCTAGAATTAAGTTTAATTTTCCACAACTTTATCGATCAGCTGTAGTCGTATATCAGCAATAGAATGTTTATTTCCAAGTCACGCAATATCTGTAGTTTATCGGCTTAGACCAACGACTTCACATATTCCGACAGAAGATAATTCATTGGTATGAGTTCACATGACAATGGGGTAAAGTTCACAGGTTCATTATGTGAAATTATTCGCTTACTGAATGTCTACAGCAATAGACTGATGGTGTTTTGCCTAATTTGCAGCTGTTGTTCTGGCGTCTATTCATGGTGAAATGGCAAAACTTACAGAGCACACATCATCTGTCAGCTGCCAAATTGTCAGTGGCTGCAAAAAGTGTTGCCAATTTCAAAACCACACCTCTAAAGCATACCCCTTATTTCTTGTAGAATGATTTATCTCTCTATATAATAAAGACCAATTCCAAAACATAAAGGTGCTAATTACATTGATAAATTTTTATTTACTGAAATAACTAAAGTGCTCTTAATACAAAAGACATTTTGATAGAAAAACATCAATATAATCTTAGAATGGAACATTTTTCTTCTCGACAGTATTTACGAATATGTGGAAGCGTATATCTAAATAAAAATATAGTCAATATAAGATAATCCTTCAGACAAAAACTTTCAGGAAAACAACTATTCAAAACAGCACAAACCTCGGAAAGATAAACCATTAAATTCTCCTAAAACTTTTACTGGTTAATAAGAAAAATTAAATGAAAACGAAATAATATTTCGTAAGAATAATCAGACAAAATATTACTTGAAATCCATATCAAAATATTTATGCATAAAACCGGAAATTTACTTTTATTGATTTTAAAATACTTTTGCATTTATGTTATACTTTTTCATTTTTCGCTTTTTGTTCTATTTTTAGCTTTTTTAATCGATCTTTATATGATTTATCTTTCGAAATTTGGAAGAAAATGGATCCAATTTTACGTAACTTTCGATTAAAACATTACTTCTTAAATTTGCGTGGATTTTTAAAAATTCCTAAGGGCATAAGAAGTACTGTTTTACATGCGTTGCGAATTCACGTATAAATAACAATTCACATAACAATACTCAATCTTCTTTGGAATTTAAAGCAACAAAGACGAACGGATCGATAACTAATTATCTTTAAAACGTGTTCTCTCATGTTCTCTCTTTTTTAAACAATTTCGTTTAAACTTATAAAAAATATTTACTGAGCTATTTAAAAAAGGAATGTTTTTTTTAAGTACTCATTATTTATTAATTTACAGTAATTAAAATCGATTTCGAGTTGCTTAGTTTTTTATTAGAATTGCACTTTAGTATATTAAATTGCTGTCAAATAAGAGTCAAATGAGTTGATTATGTACCTTTGAAAAGAAGTTTTCTTATGACTTTAAAATGAGTTAATTAAGATATTATATCTTTTCTTTAGCTATTCCAATGATTGTGGTAGGTGCAACGTTAGCTGCTCAAGTTCCAGAGGGTTTCAAATTAAATAGGTATCTATTTAAATACAGAAATGTAATGGATTTCTAATATGATGATTTTTTACTTTGCAAAGTAAATGAAAAAAAAATATTTTTATTTCTTTCACAGTTGGTGGATTCAGATGCAAACAAATTATTTTTATGCTTTTTCGGTGTCTGTTGTTATTATTACTGTGGTAAGCATAAGTTAATACATTTTTAATCTTATTTACAAATAAATAAAATTGAATATTAATATATATATATATATATATATATATATACATAAATGTATGTCTTTATTTATCTTAGCTTCAAATAATGCTTGTAATGACTGTTAAATCCGAACTTCGAATGCATAAGAAGCTTGAAACCTCAAAGCATTCTAAAAGTATAAATAGGTGAGTGTTTAAAAGTTTTTACAACATTCATTTTAATATGCGATTTTCCTTGTGTAAATTCTTCGTGTCTGAAATACTGGGAAAAAAACACACAACACATAAATACAATATACTTTTATATGTGTGTATGGTATTAAATACCTGTATGTATTTATTATTTTCTCTGCATTTATAAATGTTTCGTTTATAGAAATTAAGATATTAAAAAACAGAATATACATAACATGTACGGAAATTATTTAATTTTTTTTTTTAGAAAGGAATGATGCTAATTTTTACAAAATCAATTTTCCTGCTTTAACATTGCTATAAACTATATCTTATTTTTTTCGCTTGGGTATATATAGTCTTGAGTAAATATAGTTTAGATATATGAGGACGTGCGTCTTAAAACTAATCTCATGCAGGATAATCAAAATCGCATTTTCTCCATCAATCTACTCTCCTGGTAAACCTACATTGAAAACATTCAACAATCTGCAAAAAATAGTTTTATCGTGTATTTCTGGCATTGTAAAATCTTGGTTTACATTGAAAACCAATGGAACAAATAGAGGTTTTTTTTGCGATTTCCAAATATTTGATTTTTTGGATAAGGCGAGTTTTGAAACTCACATCCTCATGATTTATCTCACATTTCTGCACATATTAATTGTTTAGAATAGATATATGATACAAAAATTTATGTAATCATTGCTACTAACAATTTTAATTTTTCAAAAGTTAATAAAACCAAAAATTTTATACTAAAACCCAAATTCATGATTCATTTTTCACTTCTTTTAAAGCGGCAGATCACGTTGAGAAGCAGGAAAATGACCTTATTTAAAGCAGTACGAAAAACTCTGTAGTTTCTTAAGTAATGAATGAAACGCAACTTTTTGTTTCTTTACTTTCACACATTCATATGGTCTGACAAGATATTCAAATACACATGTATATAGTAATATTAATTAGTTAAGTCATAATGACAAAAGTGGCTTTTGAAAAATATGAATATTGAAATGTGCATTTTGCGGCCACGATTTTACAAATTCTACTGCAGATATATGTTCAATGTTTTATATTTTGTTACTTATAATACTATATTTTACACTGAACCAAATTTGGAATCATATTCAAATTATTTAGCATTATTAATGGCTTTTCTAATCATATTCACTAAATTTCATCAAAACATGTATACTTTTTTTTTACAATAAACAATTTTATGTGACAAAAATCGGACTAAATTGAGGTTCAGCATAAACTAACTTATATAAACTAAAATATACATAATTTCAGGTTTCTATAATAATTATGTTTTAAATGATAGTGCACAGAATACCAAGAAATCAATTTTTAGAAATAAAGCTTCAAAGTTGTCTTATAACATTACAGCAAATGCTTTCATGCAAGATATTTTTAGCCATAACTTCTGTTCTAATTGGTATTTTTCATACTTTTTAACAAATTTCAAAAGTGTTTATGACTTCGGTTTGTCTGTCCATCTCTCCGCTGTAACTCCCGTAAATATACTCGTACTACCCTGAAATTTCTGGTTGTTATTCACGTTTACCATAGCACGTTCCATATTTCAAATTAAATTTGTAGCATGTTTAGTTCTTTTACAGGGACAGTTAAAAGTTTTCCGTTACATTAATGCATATGG
This sequence comes from Maratus speciosus, assembly GCA_963932465.1. NCBI lineage: Eukaryota > Metazoa > Arthropoda > Arachnida > Araneae > Salticidae > Maratus > Maratus speciosus. The sequence continues at coordinate 370,388,749 of OZ010788.1, read as the reverse complement.
GAAAAATCGTTTAAAAAGAATTTTAATGATCTTACACGCTTTCAAACATAATAAAATTGATATGCATTTATGAAGCGCAGTAAAATATGCATTCGGTAGAATATGCGGTGCAAAGAATAGTTATTATTCATTTACAGGGCCGTACAAAAGGATTCCGTTACATAATGATATAAGGGTGGAGGGATATGTTTGCGGCGTATTTTGATTATATTAAATTATTTCATGTATAATGAAATTGATATGCGTCGCTGAGGTTTACTATAACTTATTTCATGTATAATAAGAAGTGAATAGCATTTTCATTGACACACAAATAATTTCAGATACTATATTGTATCCAAAATACTGTTCACAATTGCAATAATTGCTAGAAATGCATTTTAAATTAAGTTTTGGGCTTTTATGTTTCACTATATCCATGTATAGTATATGATGTGTATAAATGCTATAATTCATATAACACACAAAAGAATTCGTAAGGGTTACTGGGTGGGAGTAAAATGCTTAAAGGTTGTTTTTAAATGAGTTATGCATTTGTACGCTGAACTGCAAGTAATTTACTAAGAAATGCTTGTAGAACATAGATAAAATGGTATACAGGGTTCCACAAAGAATTGGGTACATGGCCGGCTATAAATGATAATTTCTTAAAATCTTATTTCAGTAGTTTTAAAAGAGTTTTAGTGTGAATTAAATTTTAGGTAAATAGTGGCGTATAATAAAGGTACTAGGCTAGCTACTGGGTTGTAAAAAAGAAGTCAGGCATGTTTCCGTCTATTAGAATAAATTGCTGAAAGAGAAACTTCAACTTGTTATACGTTTTCTTCTAAACTAAATTTTCTCATTATATACTATATATACGAACCTACAGATCAAATAAAGTGCTGTTCAAAAGAATTAGAATATATATTTGGATATGGATGGTAAGTGCTCAAATCAGTTTTTCAAATGTCTTATGCGTTTTCTAAAATACTTACTTAGTTATATTATGTACCTTATTTCCCTAAATAAAGAAGATTTGTGAAAGTATTCAGGAAGTGTTGGAAAATGTACCATAATCTGTGCCTAACGCTTGACTTTTCTTTCTTATTTTAAATTCTTTTTGAAGTGGATTTATAACTTTTGAAAGTATCCATTCTGAAAATTGTGATTTTTTTTTTTAAACCGTCAATGTGATTTGTCTCCATAAGACAGATCGCACAGACCTTTCATTATTTAATGCTTCACTTATTTTATAACAATTGAGCGAGTAATTTCATTAAAAATAATGTACCTCAGTATAAAGCTATAAATATGCAATTTGCACTCATATTGCCAAGTTGTGAAGGATGTGTGATGTTTGGTAAGTATCTCCAAAAAAGCTTTGTCTATATGAACAAAAACTTATTTTTATTAAACAAATAACGGTTTAGTTTTAAATAAAGAACTGAAGATACTTAAAATTCCCTACCTTTTCTAGTACATTGATAATACGTGAAAATTGAAATTAGACGAAAATGTGAACATAAAGGCCTAACAACCGAAAAGAAAAACATATGCATCCTGCTTATTTATAGTTTTATATCTTGACAAACGCTAATATGTTTTGGAATATTTTTACATAATGTTTTAGTAACAAAAGGTAGGAAAAAGTAACTATAATTTAAACATAATTTTAAATTTTATATATGAATAGGAAAAGGAAATACAAAAAGATAAGCCTTATTTTACACAAACATTCACATTTATTTTTACAAAAGAGAAAGAACAAACATAGAACTGAATTAGTTACACTTATTAATTACTGTCGTTTAAAATTCGTTAACCAGTATGCATATTTTTTTGACAGACATTTCAACCTCAGTTCTTATGTGGTTAAATACATCGTCTTAAGTCGTTAAATACATAGTTGTAAATCGTCAAAAAGCGATGTGTTTCATTTTGTACATCGCTACTGGAATTGCATTTTACAGTGTTCTGTTTACATTCGATGATGCTTTTAATCTCAAAGCTGGATTGCAATTATTATCGTGCGAAACTAGTTCCGATTACATTCACTCCGAATTTACGTGTAGCTCAGAGCCACACATGTATATATTTTCAAATTAAAATTTAATTTGCGTTTAAAAGTATTTTCAGAGGGAAAAATACACGGTTGAATGAATAATAGAATTATCATATTCACAAAATAAAGAAAGATGTAAATAGAGAAAATTAGGTAAAACACATTACGGAGGTATGCTTTACAACGGTACATATCTTCATTCATATATATATATATATATATATATATATATATATATATAATCAGAAAGAATACGTATTCATAGATATGTATTTTAAATGCGTTATATTATGCAAAAATAGTAAAATAAAACAAAACAAAATCGGCATAATGTTAAAAACCATGTACCGACGAATTATCATTTTTATAATAACTCAGTTTAATTCATAGCATTTTTTAAGTTTAAACATTTTCTAAAGAACAATAGTCTTAATTTTTTAAATAGAAATGTAGTTTTCTTCTGGCTGTTTGAATGTTTTGCGTATATTTTTTATGCTTGTTTGTTTAATGAGTCCTGATAGTTAAAAAGAATTTATCCATAGTTAGAAGTCTGGATTTGTCTATTACATGAATTTTATTATTGATATCACCATAACATACTAAGATATAAGCAACAGTGTTGAAGGAAGCCTATATACTTGATGGATAATTTAATGCATCTGGCGAGATATGACGAACGTCAATTCGGCGCATATGGACGCATATATCTTTAGAACGTCTAAAAAGTCACAACACAGAAAAAAATGACATTAAATATACTTTCAGATATAAAAACATTAACTTGCAATAGAAATGGGAAGCACAAAGTATCTTCAAACAATTAACATTTGTCATGTTATTGAAAAATAACCTATTGTTTGCTTTAGAGTTTTCAAATCCAAAATGAAAGTTTATCATTAATTATTAATTAGTTTATTAATTTGTTCTCTGCCATATACTCTTATGGCCGCAATTGTTCAATGCTTGCACATATCACCGGAAATTATTTATTTTGTGTTACATTCAATTTTCGTTTTTTTTTTAAGCTAAAACCCTGATCCCTGTTTTTTTAAGCTAATTTTTATAAAATAATAACGCAAAAAAGGTAAAGTATTAGTGTTGAACATTTTCCTTTTATTTCATTTTTGTCATATAGTCCAGGCAATAGAGACCGTATAGGGGATCTACCTAGCAAAATTCATGGTAGTTCTGGAAAAAGACTTACTATATGTTTTTTGGGCCGCTGAATCCGAATTTTTAACTTCCCATCAAAATTTCCCCCGGCAAACCCCCAAATTTTGGTAAAAAGCCACCCAAAAAAGGTTTTTATTAAAAAAAATTGTTTATTGTTTTGGGGAAAAAGTATCTAGAAATTCAGAAAGTAGACAAAATTTGCAACAAATTGGACATATGACATTATGACTTAGGATGAAGGGGAAGGGAGGATCAGCCTCGGAACATGCGCGCGGTGCTGCGTGAACTAAGTTGTACAATTCCACTTAACCACACACACGTTTACATTCGCCCTCCCATCTCTCCTCCGCACTTTCTCTATAAGGTTTACTTTAAGTTTTTTGGGTCCCTGAATCCTACTTTTTAACTTCCCCCAAAATTCCACCTCCGACCCCCCCCACCCAAATAGTTGTTTTTAACTTAAATTTCTTATTGTTTTAGGGGAAAAGCATTCAGAAACTAGAGAACATTTGCAACAAATAGGATATATGACATTATGACGTAAAATGAACGGGGAGGGGGAGGTCTGCCTTTGAACATGCACTGCGGCGCTACGTGCACTAAGTTATGAAGTCAAAGCAATAGGGTATTTTACTGAAAAAATAATACTAGTTCTGGATTTCAACTCAATTTATGTTTTTTTGGATAACTGAATCCGAATTTGTAACATCCCACCAAAATTTCACCCGGCAACCTCCCAAAAAATTGATTTTTTGAAAAAAATTGGTTTTTGAGAAAAGCGCGCGGGGAATGTTCCGAGGCAGCGCCCTCTCTCCCCGTTTATCCTACGTCATAATGTCATATATCCTATTTGTTGCCAATTTTGTCTAGTTTCTGAATTTCGTAATGTTTTCCCCCTAAAACAATAAGAAATTTAAGTTAATAACAACTTTTTTTTTTTGGGGGGGGGGTTCGGGGTGGAAACTTTGGGGGTAAGTTAAAAATTCGGATTCAGTGACCCAAAAAACTTAAAGTAAACCTTATAGAGAACGTTCGGAGGGAAGATGGGAGGGCGAATGTAAACCTGTGAGTGGTTAAGTGGAATTGCGCAACTTAGTCCACGCAGCACCTCGCGCATGTTCCGAGGCAGATTTCCGAAGCCCATCCCCTTCGTCCTAAGTCATAATGTCATATACCTAATTTGTTGCAAATTTTGTCTACTTTCTGAATTTCTAGATACTTTTTCCCTAAAACAACAAAAAAATTGATTTTTTTAATAAAAACTTTTTTGGGGCAGCTTTTTACCAAAATTTGGGAGGATTGCCGGGGGAAATTTTGGTGGGAAGTCACAAATTCGGATTCAGCGACCCGAAAAACAAAAATTAAGCCGATTTCCAGAACTACCATTAATTTTGCTAGGTAAAATTCCCTATTGCCTGGACTAATATGTAAGTACCATTTTCTGAAATGATGTTTCATTGATTATACTTGCTTTTAGATCGAGGTTATTAAGCCGTTCTCTCGTGATTATTCTGTTCCTGTTGATGGCTTCTGCATCAAGTATAATGTACATAAATTTTGAAGAAGAAATGTATAAATACGCTTTCGCTGCTTGTTCCGGAACTTTGGTAGGAATACTTTTCATTGTTATATTTATTCAATTAATAACATTTGCAAAATTTTAGGAAAAATTATTTTAACAAAAATCGCTTATGTTTCGATATAAATTTTTTCAACAATATTTCATAATTAAATTGTTCAGAAAGTACAGTAAAAGTAAATTGTACAGTAACTTTTACGCGCTTTTTAATATAAAAAAACGTTTATCTTAATAAATAATACCACCTTCAATGAATAATTATGGATTTTCTTCATGATAAAAAAGTGATATTTTCGCGGGCTCAAGAGTCACAAACATTATATCGCACGATGCTATAAATATTTTCTAACTTGTTAAATCCCCAAAAAGTTGCATATTTATAAGTTATTATCTATGACAACATGATGTTCAGAGCCCGAAGACACTGAGTGCGATGAACGTTTGCGTATCGATTGATTATAATTAGTATATAAACTATCGGGTATGACCGAGCTAAGCTCGGTGACAATTAGCCTTGCGTTCAATTCGATATTTCATTCTCACAATATAATTCTTGCTGTTTAGATAAAATTGGCATATCCTAAGCCATAGGGACCCAGTAACCCAAATTTTTCGAACACACGACCTAACCAAGGCTCTTCTCGATCCCGAAAACGATAGAATACAAAATTTCGTCAAAATCGCTAAAGTCATTTTATTGATAAAATTTGCTTGATGCACGATGACCCAAAAAGTACCTACTAATCTAAATTTATCCAACATGTGACCTATCCCAATGGTCTTTTCGTGCTAGGAAACGGTGTAATAAGAAATTTTGTCAAAATCGTTTGAGCCTTTTTTTTAATATAAAATTAGCTAAACCTTAACCCATAGTGATCCAAAATGACTGGTTAGTCGAATTTTCTTGAGAATGCGACCTAGACCAATGGTCTTCTCGAACCCGAAAACGATATAAAACAGAATTTAATAAAAATGGTTAAAGATGTTTTCCACATAAAATTAACTTGACCTACAGTGACCCAAAAATGACCCATTAATCGAAATTTCCCGAACATGTGACCTAACCCAATGATCGTATCTTGACCGGAAACAGTATAATACAAAATTTTTTCAAAATCGTTTGAGCCTTTATTTAAGATACAATTAGCTTGACCCACAGTGACCCAAAAATGACCCACTAATCGAATTTTCCCGAACACGTGACTTAGCTCAATGGTATTCTCATGCTCAGAAACGATATAATACAAAATTTTGCCATAATGTTTTGAGCCGTTAATTTAGATACAAGTAGCTTGACCCACAGTGACTTAAAATGACCCATTAATTGAATTTTCTTGAACATGTGACCTATCCCAATGGTCTTCTCATGCCCAGAAACTGTATAATACAAAATTTTGACAAAACCGTTTGAGTTTTTTTTAGATAAAAATAGTTTCGCCCACAGTGACCCAAAAATAACCCATTAATCGATTTTTCTCGAACTTGTGACTTAGCGCAATGGTCATCTCATGCCCGGAAACGGTATATTACAAAATTTAGTCAAAATCTTTTGGGCCTTTTTTAGAATCAATTAGCTTGACCCTGTCCCATTGTGACCTAAAATGACCACTAATCAAATTTTCTTTTGCATGCGATCAAGCCCAATGGTATTCTCGCGCCCGAAAACGAAAACACAAAATTTCGTCAAAATCGTTGGAGCCGTTTTCTAGAAAAACTTTGCTTGACCCACAGTGACTCAAAAATAACCCACTAATCGGATTCTCTCTAATATGTGACTTAGCCCATTGGTCTTCTCGTAATCCAAAACGGCAGAATACAAAATTTAGTTAAAATCGTTAGAGCCGCTTTTTAGATAAAATTGGCTTGACCCATAGGGAACCAAATAGGACCCCCTAATCGAAATTTCTCGAAAATGTGACCTAGACCAATAGTTTTCTCGTACCGAAAAACGGTTGGATATAAAAATTAGTCAAAATCAATTGAGCCGATTTTTAAATATAATTAGCTTGACCTTGAACCATTTGACCCAAAATGACCCACTAATCGATTTTTGTCGTACATGTGACTTAGTCCAATGGTAATCTTATTCCCGGAAACGGTACAATAAAGAAAATTTCGAAATGTTTTGGGCATTTTCTTTTTGATTCAATTAGCTTGTCCCTGACCCATTGTGACCCAAAATGACCCACTAATCGAATTTTCTTGGGCATGCGATCAAGCCCAATGGTATTATCATCCCCGAAAATGGTAAAATACAAAATTTCGTCAACATCGTTACAGCCGTTTTCTAGATTAACATTGCTTGACCCACAGGGACCCAAAAAAGACCCACTAATCGAATTTTCTCTAATATGTGACTTAGCCCATTGTTTTTCTCGTAATCCAAAACGACAGAATACAAAATTTAGTCAAAATCGTTAGAGTCGTTTTTTAGAAAAAAATTGCTCGACCCATAGTGAAACAAAAACGAACCACTAATCGAAATTTCTCGAACATGTGACCTAGCGCAATAGTTTTATCGTGCCAAAAAAAGTTTGGGTATAAAATTTAGTGAATATCGATTGAGCGATTTTTTAGACATAATTAGCTTGACCTTAACCCATTATGACCCAAAATGACGCACTAATCGAATTTTCTTGAACACGTGACCTAGCCCAATGGTTTTATCATGCCCGAAAATGGTAAAATACAAAATTTCGTCAAAATCGTTAGAGACGTTTTTAAGATGATATTTACATACACACACAATTTTTGCTCGCATTATAGTGTAAGACATTTGAAAACCGTAAAAAAGTAATGCCAGGAGTGCGGATGTCTTGAGAAAGTAAGTCTAAAAAATTATGTTACAGTTTATAATTGGATAAATTTCTTCCTTAGCAAGCGGCTAAGCAGCATGGTTGGCTGCATGTTTGATTTGAGATTTTTCTTTGTGAGTTCGAACCCGAGTGAGACTTATTTTTTGCAACAAAACATTTTGTCAATTCTTATAGAACCGGAATTAAAAGAAATCATATATAACAATTGAAATTTACGAAAAATATAAATTAAATACATATTTTGTAGCATATAAGTACTTTTTCAACTATAAAATGTTACATGTTTTAATGTTTTACGAAATGTGAAAGAAAAAAGAGTAGTCAATTTATATTTCTATAAACCAAAAAAATTTTCGTGTTATTTATAATAACAGATATTTAAATATATAATCTGCTGTTTGTAACGAGAAATAAAATAAAACATGTGAAATAATTACGTGAATAAATATATTATTTAGTATTTTATTATGAAAAAATTTCGAATATTTGGTAATATTTATTTCCTTCTTTTAACTTAAAATTCTGCTTGTTTGTATGTGGCAGTCAAATATTGTTACTCATTGTTTACTCCACTTACAGTTGACATAAAGCTTTAAAATTTGGAATATTTGTGTATTAAAAACGGCAATACATGAATTTTTTTAATTCGATTCCTAATGGGGTCAACGTGTAGAAATTTAAAAGTTAAAATAAAATCGATAAACAAACATTCAACCAATTCTGTGTCACTGATCTCCGAACCTCCCCTTGTGAATACAACACCTCCGAAAAGCGGATAATTTCGCAGCACCATGTGGATGATTTTCCTCTCTGTTAAGAGCTTCTACATTCCCGTACACTATTGGGATTAAATAAGTCCATATTTTGTACCAAATCTACCAGACAGTAAAAACGATTAGAAAAAAAGCTACAAGTTCAGACCACTGTCAGTCACAAGACTATTGTCCTCTTTCGGAATATAAATGAAAATTTTAAAATAGGTGTCTAATGTACGCATTAAAATCTGGACACATTTCGATATTTCAAACGATGAGACCTTTTTATTTTTTTTTGTGTGTTTTGTTCATCAAATGAATCCGGAAAATTATACAGTTTATGTGTTTTTCATAAATGTACATGGAGCTAAACTATCACTGAAATCGTGAAAAAAGAAGTATAACATCGCCATTCGTTATGTAATATGCAGTCAAATCTAATTAGCACCACTCTATGCCGAGGTCTTCAAGAATAAGAAGTTTAATGAAGTTCTGAATAATAGGTTTTAAGTTAAAGTGTGCAAAATACTTGTGTTGCATACATACAGACAGAGATACAAATAATTTTTAAAATAGCCAAACAATGTTCCTTCCTTTGCATTACAATATGTGTCAGGCCACGAAAGAAAAAAAGAGAAACATTTCATGATTCCGATATTTTCTTTTATACACGACTATACATACGAAAGCAATAATCAGAAATTTATTTGTAAGAAATTCTTTTAAAAAAAATAAGTTTATTGTATCATACTACTGTGCCATTTATTTTATTCTATTGAACTATTAGGCGTGAAATGTTCTAATGCCACTTTTCTCAATTTCTAGGGTTTTATTGTCTTCCTTTGCTACACTATATGTAGTGAAAATGTAAGTTTATATATTTGAATAAATTTCTAAAATTCATATTTGAACATACTGTCATATCATATATTTTATTTTCCTTTTCTTTATCATAAAATATAACATTTTAACTTCTTTAAAAGGCTCATTCTTTGTGCTCATCCGGCCATCCTATTGAAGATGAAGATGAAAAACAGGTAATTTGGATTTTTGTGAAATCTACAAATTGTAGGTATGTTCTATAACGTGGCAGGTTATAGAACATTAAAATAGGTGCAAACTCTGCGCCACAAATGGCTGTTTAAATTTAATAGTATTCTTCACCTTATTTGAATGACATAATTTTTAATATTTAACCCTCTCATTGCGTAATTTTTTAAAAATCAAAATATGTTAAAAAATTACGCATTTGTTTTATTACATATTTCAAATCTACATATATTATACAGTTAAAATGTGTAAACATCTTTTGTAAAAGGGATTTTTTAATGTAGAATTAGATCATGAAAAAAGGTTTTCATGAAACGGAATTCAAAGAATAATCCTATGAAAGCGAAATTCTGAAAGTTAATCTTGGTTAAATTATAATTTGTTTTCAGAAGTACAAAGGTAAATATATGCTATTAAAAATATGCAAAAGACTTTGAAAAAGTGTACTACAAAGGAAGGTTAGTAAGATAAGTTTTGAAACAAGGCACTATATAAAAAATCTGTAGTTCTACAGATGTAAAGTTACATGCTTACTAAACTTTGGTCTGTAATTTTGCAAAAAAAATTGCAAATCTACAAAACTAGTTTTTGTAATGCTACAGAAATTTGTAACTTTACAAATAAATCAGCTAAAATTACAGTAATCTTACTAAAATTTTATCTGTAACCCTGGTTGCAATTACATGAAAAGTTCTAGGCATCCCAGTTTCCTAAAAAAATTGTTAGTAATCTTACAGATTTTTTTTTTTATTTTTGGCAGAAAAATGTGTCTGTTTCATGAATTTGTGTTGTTTCCGTGACATAAAATGTTCTAGGAAGCCCAGTTTTCTGGAAAAACTTTAATAATTTTACATATATATATATATATATATATATTTTTTTTTTTTTTTTTTTTTTTTTTTTTTTTTTTTTTACAGTGTTGACAAAACCCTACTTCGCAAACTTTGCAACTAGTTTGTCTTTTTTTTTTCTTTCTTTTTTACAAGAAACAGCACATTGTCTATTACGAGGCACTTTCTTCATGGGATAGAGGGTATATGGCTAGCAAATTGTCAAGCAGTTAGTCTCATGGACGGAGACATCTCTGAGCTTTCATAAGAGTGCGCGGAGTGCTTGAAAAACAAGCTTGAGAACTTCACAGAAATGTGGAAAACTAATGCTATCAATTAACCCAGAACTGAATCCACAATCGAACATCGCAGATGAGCCAAAATGAACCGTTAAACGGGAAAAGAGCGGGTTAAGCATTTAAATAGACGGAAAAAATGCATCCCTTTTAAATTCGCTGTTTTCACAAATTTAGCTACATTTACGTTGCCCGTGGAAATCGCGGGATGCGCAGCGAGAGGGTTAATAACTGGATGAAAACTATTAAAATTTAGTGTTTAAAATTTGCCATTTGTGGCGCAGGTTTCCATCCATGACAATAAGCATTTCAAAAATGAAAACACTCTTCGCGTTCCTTCTTCTGTTTATCAAACGTTTATCCAGATTACTGTTTGAATGTGAAGTAACGTAAAATTTACAGTGTACCGCGAAATTCAGTCTTTTCAAGAAAATAGAAATTGAACCATTGATTTTTTTACACACTGTTTGTGCACTATAAATTTCAAAGAAATGCTGCTTTTGAATGATTGGAAAATAGATTTAATTCCAGTTGTAGAAAATTTAAATTACGTAGTTGCCATGATTTCCATGAGACGAACTCTCAAACCTTGTAAAGCTTTCTATAAAAATATTTTTTATCACGAAATTTTTCTTTGTAAAAAAAAAAAAAAAAAAAAAAAAAAAAAAAATCTTTCACAAGCCGTGTTAAAATATACCAGTTTGTGAAATTCCGTATATCGTTTTCTCTCTAACAGAGAGTACATTATTAAAATTTTATATAAATATTGCCCATATTAAATGAGCAAAGTAGTGAAATGTTACAAATGCAGGTATGTTTAATGATTTATTTTAACATCCTTAATTGTCTCTAAAACACAATAGAAGTTTCTTCTGTTAGGATAGAGCTCAGGGTTTTCAGAATGTTTCAGGATACACACAGTCTAATTGTTTATCTAAGTGCATTGCTACTCATAAAGCGTAAATTCCAGATAACAGCTTGCTTTTGTGACTTTGGTGATTTTTTCCTTATATTTTTATGGTATCAAATTATAACAAATAACGAAATCTATGCATCTAAATCGCTTTTAATTAAAACTGAAAAAAAGGAAAAATATATATTTTAAATATTATGTGATCCTTCGTCAAATTGTATTATGTTTATTTAATAATAATTATCGTATGTGAATTAAATTAATTGTTAGTCTGAGACTTGAATTTTATTTTATATGAAAGTATAAATAGAGTCCATACATTTTGAACAAATATTATGAGCGAGTTTCGACATAATACTTTCTATCTATAGCACTGTAACATAACAATAGCTTGTGAAGGATGCGTGGGGACAAAATATTGGCCAAAATCATAAAAACCTGAATAACAACCAAAAATATTAAACTTCTTTCGCTTAAAAAACTACATTATTATATTTTATTACTAGCTAGGAGTGTTAATATATTTTCTCATTGTATAACGACATTTAAACGACACTATGTTAACTTGATTTCGCGCATTCTGCAGTTTCCATGTATGAATTTTGATTGCACTCAATTACTTCTTAAAAAGTAAAATAAGATTGTACTAGAGGAGACATTTTATTATAACTCTAATTCAGATTGGGGTTTTTTAATTGTTTTCTTAAATTTGGTCCGTTTGGGTTTTTGATTTTTAATAATGCTATTTTTTATAGCCTTTGTCTTTTAATAGTAAAAACTTTCTATTAAATAAAAGAAAGATTACTATTGGCAAATAACGGTACTGGGATTCATAAATGTTCTCTTATTTTATGCATTAAAAATGTTTATTTATGCTGTGAAAATAGTTGGTTGTATGGGGTTTTATGGCGCAAAATCCCTGAGGGGACATGCTGCGCCAGCTGTGAAAATAGATCTTAAGTTATAGCAGACAGTGTATGCCACATAAATACATACCATTTTTTTACAAGAATTAAAATTAAAATTTTAACTTATTTAAATTGTCTAAATTTTAAATTTAAACATTTTTTTAAAACCAGTATATACATATATATTGTATGTAGTGTGGTAAATTTTGGAAGTGTTTCCATTTATAGAATGACTCTTAATTTAAATATCGGAATGATTATGCTATCAACATTTAGCTGATCGTTAAAACGGTACCATTCGCATTTCTCATTACGTAATTTTTACATACACATTAATAGTTGCTATTACAAAAAATTCCTTGTAATAAAAATTTTAAAACACACGCATACATATATAAATGTTACGAAATAATTACATATCGTAAAAATAAACACATCAGTAAGCACGATTATATTCTTTATTTTTTATGGAACTTGTAGAAAAGCGATACTTTCTCCATCCATTTTTTTCAGGAACCAAGGTTGAAAGGGAGGACTGGATCATTTCAAAGTATGTTTCTACTAGTTATATATTATTTACCATTTTATTTTTTTTATAAAGTAAAAAATATGCAGATGGTTTATATTAACCATTAATTTATGTGGCAAAAATTGTAGCACACATGCTGTGAGCGGTGTCTGGGGAAATTGAGTCGAAAAATGAATGAAATGTCCTATTAACTCATAGTATTCTATCTTCTTACTCAAATGTTTGTAGAGGACAATTATAATTAGAGTTACTCCACATATAGTATATAATTTGTAGAAATTTGTATAAAATTTCGCATGCCTATTTTTAGTAATTTGAAATTTTAAAAGCTGATTTGTTACTGAACTTATCTAAGAGGCTTTGGGGTCAAGTACCCTTTAAAGCATCCAAAAATCGATTTTTTTTTTTTTTTTTAAATAGCTTATAATTAAATACGATTAGATTAAGAACATTTAAAAATAAAGCCCATACAAAGTTTTGCATTAGAAGAGAACTTATGTCTAAAACACTTTGAGCTTTTTCTATATAATCAAAGGGTGATTTAGTCTTTATTGTCAATTTTCACAAAACAGAGATTTTTCACATTGCGCGCACGATTTATAAAAAACCGTTACCCAGAATTTCATGAAATTTTCGGTGAATGTAGGAAACATATAGAAGCACAAAATGAACTATTTTTATGGTTCTCTAGTAAGAAGTTTAGAATCTGCGACTACCTTACTACTGTTGTATTAAAAAAATCTCGACATTTCGAGTTTCTTTACAAAAGTATTTTTTCTCGGTATCTAAATGTTTTATTTTTTTCATTGTAGGTCATTTTGAAAACGCATTAGATCTGTACTCATTAAATAAATCTCGGTTTGTTTTAGCCGTTCAAATGTAAAAAAATATTCGCGCAATGTATGCAAGAATAATTTTTTGGTAAAAATTGTGTCATCTATAAAATAAATGAAAAACTTTATATATGTGTCTACTTTTTTAACAACTTTAATCGATAAAATAAATCTTTCATAATACATTTTTTCAGTTTTATAATTAAAAGTCAATTAGTTATAAAGCGACGGCAAGTCTTATAGAGGTGACTTTTACATGTATTTTGTTAGTTCAAAGTATACGTGACCCCGTAAAACCAACAGCGTAAAATAGTGTTCAAGCCTGGACCCAAACCAGGTTCATTGGCATTAGGGACAAGAGTGATAAGAGCGAAGTTGGATATCAGATAGCTCAGTGGTAGTCTATTGTCGTGTAATGATCCTGGTTTGCACCAGGTTGATGCTCTTTTTCATGCCTGTTGGATTTACAAGTTCAATAGAAAATCAGCATTTACAATTCATTGATTCAGAATTCCCCAGCGATAGTAATAGGGCTCCCAACGAAACAAAACCTCAAAATTACCTGAAAATTAAAAGTTCAACTGGAAATATAAAAAAAAAGCGACATCCGCAAATCAGACAGCTAAGGACAGTTAACTGTTAATGTTGTATTTAAGAAACAAAATTCATTCTGATTTTCATAATCTATGAATATATTTTCACTTTAAATAGTTATTTAAAGTTAAAGCTAACTAGATAAACGTTATGAAATATGTTAAACTCAAATATTAATTAGCAAAGATTACGTGAAATATCATAATTTTGTAACTTGTAAATTTTAATTTTCTTTAGTTTAAAAGTTTATTTCCTGCTTCTTCATGAAAAACGAATATACAATAATTTGAAAAATTGTTCAAAATAAAGGAAAAAATAAGATTATGTTATCGAAATTGAGTTCCCTTAAATTTTTGAACAATCCATCTTCAGAAATTTGGTCAGACTTTTTTCTTTGCACAAACAAGATCACTATAATAAATTGCATAATTGCATCGTTAAATTTAGCATGTGATATTAAATGAAAAAATCTTCCTTGTATTACATTTTCTAATTATTTAAAATGATATTTCATTAAAAGAATAGAAACACGTAGAAAAAGAAATAAATTCATTAAATAACACACATATGTTAACAAATCTAAAAAAGCTGCATCTAAAATAGGAATTAATTCGTGCGGTTTTTAATAAAAAAAAAATAAAGCTTTATTTCAAAAGCAAAATACATAAATATGTTAACAAAAATATTGTCCATCGGTACCCACTACTTTTTCCCATCTTTCAGGTAATTTACGAATTCCGTGTCGAAAGAAGTCCTCACTTTTCGAAGCGATCCAATCAGAGATCCATTTTTCTATATTTTCTGAAGAAGTGAACCACTGTACAATCAAATCGTTATTCATGCAATCAAACAAGTAGTAGTCTGAAGCAGCAATGTCTGCTGAATACAGCGGGTGGGGTAACACTTCCCATCCGACATTCTCTAAATATGTTTTACCGGTTTTGCGACATGTGGTCGGGCGTTACCGTTCTTTCAATTCATATGGAACCCAATGTGACATCTTTTTAATCATTCCCATTGCTTTGAGTCGTTTTGGAAACTGTTGTTTGATCAACCTCTAATGATTTTGCAAGTTCTTCCTGCGTTTGACACGAATCCTGATCGAGCAATGCTGTCAATTCTTCATCTTCAAATTTTTTTGGCTGTCTAGGTCGTGCTTGGTCTTCCAAGCCGTAATCACCATTTTTAAACCGTGCAAACTACTTCTGACACGTTCGTTCAGCTAGAGCATAGTCACCATAAACTTCCACCAAAATACGATGACTTTCAGTAGCACTTTTCTTCATGTTAAAGAAATGAAGACGAACCCCCCGCAAAAGCACTTTATCAGGCACAAAAATTGACATTTTCAGTTGGATAAAAATCGTTGTTGTTTACGCTTAAACCAAATGGCATATACTAAACTGGATGCGCAATAACTGTAGTTTTAAATGCATGTTTGAACAAACGAAACTATGGAACAATACGCTAGTTACGCTATCTCTTGTAAAACCGCACGAATTAATTCCTAGACCAAATACTTAAAAGTGAACCAATATATAGGCAGAGACCATGTTAAGAGACAAATATTGCTTTACGCCGTTTAAATAAAACACAAAAAAATATTCTTTCAACTAGAATTCATAACCGAGCTTTCCAAATAATGCTTGTGTAATAGTTTGGAACTTTTAATTATTAATATTTTTGTAAGCATTAATTATTTTATATAAGGTCAAATTCATATGTTATATTCTTCATGCTTTTTTTTTTTTTCAATTTCTCAAACCATATTAACATTAGAATACTGATATGCACTTTTTTAATTATCTTAATAAGGGTAAAAATTCTTTTTAATGATCCATATTCATCTAGAAATTTAGTGTAAATTGTAATTCATAAAACGCAACTTTTTCAAAATTAATCACATGAAAATTTCATTATATTCTTTTCTATAGTCTCATTATCGATTTACAATTTCGAGTACGGTCCCCATTCACGATGATCAACTTTTAATTAATTATATGCAATTCAATTTTTAAAAATATTGTATGTTTTTATGAATATCTTATTAAGGAAATATATTTTTAATCGATTATTGTTTCTCTAGAGGCGTCGTATGAAATGTAATTTATAAAATGTTCCGTTTCGAAAATTAATCACATGGTTAATTCATTATTGGAATCTCCTTTCTTATATTTTTTCTATCTTTTACAGTTTATATTACCTACTAATCTCGAATATGGAAATTAACAGTTGCGTTTAAAATTTTTTGAGTACACTTTATACAGATCTAGCGATGAAAATATGTACAAAATATTTTTGATTAAAAAAAGAAAAGATTAATTTAATGAGAATAATTTACTATGCCGTTCGTATTACACACAGAGACGTTAAATCAATTCATAATTCTAAATTTTGGTTTATGTTGAACGCAAATTTTCATTGTATATTTATTTTCATTTTAGGTTTTTTGAAACCTGAGATAGTAAGTGACACTTACTGCAGTTCGAAAATGACAGATACAATCGAAGTAGATGTGAGGATGGAAAAGCTTCGCAAGCTTCGTTTCCAGATGTGTCCAGATGACATTGAATGGAAAGAAGTAGATCACCTTTTAGTTGAAAAATCAGCTGCTGCTTCTATTGTGCGTGATTTCACTGTGCACCATCAAAGATCGCCACTTATTGTTTCGAGACCTAAAGATCTTGGAACTATTGGAGGTGAATCTGGTGAAACAATTCTCGACCCCGACGACCCTCATTGGAGTTCAAACCAAAACTCTGATGATCCATTGTCACCGCCATTTCAGCTGCAGACGTTAGATGATAGCCCAAGAAGTAGTCAACTTCATATCAAAGATGGGCAGGAAATGGGTCCAGATGGACAAGAAACTCGAAATGAGTTTTTTGAATTAGGTGTTATGCAAGAAACACCACCAGACATTTTAGAACCAACAAAACAAGCATTTTTTACAATTAATACAACTAGCCAAGAAATATTGACCAATCCTGTCCTAACTACATTTGGTGGTACCACTGAAATAGGTGAACAATGTGTTATAACAACAAGAAAACCTTCATCAACAAATCAATGTGCCTTAGTAAATGATGGATTAAGGACAAGCACTTATTCAACGTTCCGGCCGCCTTCAGATCCTTCCCAATGTACATTTCAAAGCCAGTATATCGAGATTCGGAGCAAAGAGGATGAAAATAAAGACACACTAACATTTATTCAAAAAGCAGATCAAAAGGATAACCAAAATACAACATCTCAGTCCAAATCCTCGACCCCACTGTTAACGTCTAGCGAAAAACCCATAATTTTAAAGGATCCTGATATAGGAGACGAATCATTGTCGAAAGGTGATACAGGACTGAAAAAGAAAGATATCCTAGGACTTCAAGTTGCAACTCCCGTCGTGCCAACAATGGAAAAAGATGTTTCGGGAAATTTAACGGATCCTCAGCAATCAAAGAAAGGCTGGAGCATAACAACTGTGTAAAGATTTTTTAATCAAATTAAGAAATTCATAAATTTATGGAAATTTAATTGTAATAAAATTTGCTTTTTTCATATAATGGTAGCTAGCATGGCTAAGAGTTAATTGTTACATTATAACTGAAAATGGTGCGTCGTTGTTTGTTGAAATATCATTAAAGATACATAATTTTATAAATTAAAAAAGACATTACAGTTACTATTTGTACACTATCGCTGTTAATAATAGTGTACCATTTCAAAATATTAGACATATTATACTATTATTATTAACATAAAAAATTTTATGCATGAAGAGATATGAAAACCTATGTAAAAATATGTAAAAATATCAATTTATTAAATAATGACAAAGCAACATTTATCTTAACATATGTAACTGATAATAAAAAACATATATATACAGTGTGATTAATAAATATCGAAACAATAAGCTATTTCCTTAAATATTGCCTGTAGACACATGCTTCCAATTGCAAAGTTTCATAAAAAAAGTGCAAAATTGGATGACATAAGTTGCAACTCCAGGGGGGGGGGGGGGTCTACTTGAGAAAATACAAAACCTAAATTTTTATACGGCCCATGTAGAGTAAAATTCCCAATTATGAAATTTTTCCTTATCCATTCCTGAATTAAACACACGAAAAAAAAAATCATCTCAATATCTTCGAAATTCGCAATAAAATCCAAAATTCGTGACTTGCACCATTTACACATGCCTCTGAACTACGAGTTTTTGACTCATTTTGAATGCAAGCTAAGGATCACCCACAAACTGTACATTGTTAAAAGTCGCCTCGCTTTTGGACAGAAAATAGCAGCTAAGAGATTTTACGTTAAACCTGGTTTCAAAACATTCTGGTAGTCTGCACTATATGTTTGCACGGGTCGAAATACCTAGGTCTGGTCCCGAAACGAAGTTCGGAAAAAAAGTTCGACCCTACCTGGAAAACTCCGGCCTGACTGAATTTCTACATAGTTTTTTACACCAATATGGTTAAAAATTGTTTCATATGGAGGCGTTCTGACAAAAAATACTTATTATAGCTTTTCTTTTTTCATTTTTATAATTATTATTTTTAGAGAAGCGCCAAAAGCTCTGATTAATTGTTTTATTAAGGAATCTCTATTTATATGTAAATGTTTCACTTGTCCTTTAATATCATTAATACACATTCTATGTCTTGGAGACTTTGAAAAATACTGTATAGTAAAATATTTTAAGACGGAATCACATAGAAAAGACAAAAATGCGTTATAGACAATTTCCCTTCTTAGGAGTTGTAAATGTAGTCAATTTTTTCTCACGTGTGATTATATTAATTTTCCATGGATCAACAATTTTTTTCCGTTTAAGTAAGGATTCCGTCATAGGCAGGTTTATTTTCACTAGTTTTACTGTATTTTAATTTTTTCCCTTAAAATCCACAATCGCTTAAAAAAATGAATTTTAATGAAGTTTTATTGTAAAATAATGGACATTTAATAATATATAAATTTGTTGAAAGAGTGTTTGGACTGAGCCAAATTTTACTTATTTTTGCACAGATTAGGTCAGTCAGTGACAATTATTTTAATACGGGTTGTGCCGTGACTGGGACTGAAAATTTCACCCCGTGAAGGCCTAGGAAGAAGGAAGCAAATTCCGGTTCGGCATAACCAGTGGTCGAGAGATTCTGCTTTCAAAGCTGGTAGATGGGCGGTGCTGGGTTCGAACCCACTCGCGCCGCCGGCCTAATCATTCGGAGTTTTCCGTGGTTTTCAGCGAAATTTGGATATCCTTGCGCAAATACGGGTTAGGTTCCCTTAGAAAAACCACCACTGAGGGCACACTCCCCTCCCTTTGAGCTCATATTCCTCGTGTAGATAATTGGTCGTCATAAATCACACCAACACCCGGTTCGGTAAGAAAAAATATGTTAGGTCCAGCCTGGCCGAGTCTTCAGAAAAAAGTCCGTTCCTGTATCTCGCCCATCCCGGCCCCATGATACAGACTTTTTTTAACGGCCTCGCCTGGACGATAAAAAGCCTGAAGTTGTGAGGGTTAAAATTATGAAAAAACTCTTAATCGGCATGTAAGAAAAAGCATTGTTTTAAATTACACATTTAACATTTATTTACGGACATTTAAATAGTACAGAAAGGATGTGGAAACGGTTGATTGATTGATTGATTGATTGTGTTTATGACGGCCAATTATCAACACGAGGGATATAGGCCCTAATGGGGAGGGAGTGCCCTTCGTGGGGGTCTTTCTAAGGGAACCTAACCCGTATTAAAGCTTGGAAATCCAAGGTTCGAAGAAAACCACGAAAACTCCGAACGATTAGGCTGACGGGCGCGATTGGGTTCGAACCCAGCACCTCCCGTCTACCAGCTTCGAGAGCAGAACCTCTCGGCCACTGGTGGGGCGGATGTGGAAACGGCAAAAGTTAAACTGAATCGGAAGTTTAAGCTACTGAAAGAAGTTATTTTTTTACGTGCAATTTTTTAAAAGCATTTAAACATTTTATTAGGAGCTAATTTATGTTTAAATCTTTAAATGCGTTTTCCTGCATGATTTTTTTTTTTTTTTTTTTTTTTTTTTTTTTTTTTTTTTTTACTATTTAACGTCTTTAAATTATTATAAGTCAAGAATCGTCAAATAAAAAAGGTGCAAACTTGGAACATGTCTTTTTTTATTATTTTACAATTTTAGTTTGTTTCCGCAAATTAAAAAAAAAACTTTTGTAAATGTGATTTTTCAGAAAAATAAGTTTAAAAAATTCTTAAATAAATATTTTTGATATTTTTAAACTTAATAATTAAACCAACCTCTGAAATAAATCTAAAATTATACTTTCCTCTTTAATTAAATGAAAAAAAAAGTTGAAATCCGATTAATAATGTTTCGAGTTATAAAGATTTTAAATTTAATCCACTTAAAAACTAGTAATCGTTTAATTTTTTTTTTTATCTTTATGATAAATTTTAGGATGTGATTTTGTTTGCAAATTATATGGTTAACCATTAAAAAAATCAAAATTCTAACTCAAGAAATATATTTTTCACATGATTTCTAGAATTGTTAAATTAACATTGTTTCTTCAATTGAACGAATTTCAATTTGTGCCTAACACCTTCAAACTTGATGAATTATTTAAACGTCCATAACTCTGCGAGTTTTGCAGATATGAAGATGCAATTTTTTGTGCTTAATTCAGGACTTGTGTTTAATTCAAACTTTTTCTAAGCGGAATTTTTACACCGCGGGGGCCGTATAAAAATTTTATTTTCATATTTTTTCAAATAGACCCACCATGGAGTTAAAACTTATATCATCATATTTTGTACCTTTTATATAAAACTTTATAATTGGACGTATGGGTCAACGGGCAATATTTAATGAAATAGCCGATTGTTTCCACATTTATGAATCACGCTGTATATGTATATATATATACTATATGTATATGTTAAAGGAAAATTGGTATACATAATAATTTTTTAATGTATCATTTTTATTTTAAATAATCTCTCGGGTTTAGTCATTAATTAACACAGTTGTCTTATAAAAATTAGTGCCCGACCAAATATGTTTTCATGTTGAAATTGAACTGAATTCAAATATCGATCGAAATCTTAAAGGTAAATCACGTGATTGAAATTTCTAATATGGTTATATGTACCTATAGACAACGACATTAATAAATTAATCATACACAAACGCACATGCCTATCGGCACATATACTTCCACTTATGCATAAAGCCTTGACGTGCATGTATTTTTTATCTGTAAAAGCAAGAAGCATTTTTCCATCAGTATTTTTAAAAGCATCATAGCGAAATTATTCAAGCATTTATTCATTATTAAATTTAGACTTATTAATGCCGAAAATCTTTTGCCGAGTGTTTAAAAACGTAAAATAAAGTGCAACTTGAGAGTGATAATCTTACCAATACGAAATAATCCCATAAACAAAAAATTCGTATCCCCAGTCAGATCAAATGCTATGAAAATCTAACTGTTAAGACGTAAAACAGTATAAAATAGATTTTTTTTTTTTATTCCCTATCCTTTGCCACTTATGAGGTTACAGCATTTACCTTTTAACTTGATAGAAAAAAAAATAATGTATAGTGCTTAAACAAATATATATGACCCGCGATGGTTGAAAAAATACACCTATTTCCATTTTATGATTACACTAAAACATGATACGATGGAATAGCAAAGGGTCTAGAAAAGACCATCCTTTATCGATAGTTTTTCGTCCTAGCATGTTCAGATAGATGTATTGTATTTCTTTTTTAGGTGTAATGAGTTCATTGCGTTTAGACAGATATTGTGTTCAAAAATTTTGTTACTAATTTCACAGTTAATAAATATCATGATATTATCAAAAAAAAATATCCGTTATTTTCCTATACATACGATATTTACATATTTATCTGATATTTTCAAAATAGTTAACTTACTGCTGATAATAAAAATTTTCAAGTATAATATAAATTAGAAACTAAAATACATTACACATAACATGAAAACTTAATAAAACAATATTAAAATATATATACTCGTATTTTGGTGTTGCTCAGAATAGAATTTAACATCAACTAATTTATAACGTAAAGAATTTGCTTTACACACTAATAAAAATGTATATAGGATTCAGTATCAAGTATCAATAAATCAGAAATTCATAAAACAAAATTTTCAATACAAAATAGATTTTTTAAATTTGAAAAAGTTCAACATAAATGTAAACTTATCTTATTTTTTTTTTATTCCCAAAAGTACAGTATACTTTAAACTCAACTAAACGAAAAATAAGAAAATATTCTTTTCTAATGCAGCTTAAATAACTGATTATCTAAATGATACATATAATCTTTCAATGGCTGTTCTGAATTCATAAATTCCCACATAATTATTAGTTATATATTTAAAAAAAAATCTTCAAACCTAAAGCTTAGAAAATATATTTGTTTTCTTCTTTGGTTAAAACAGTTACTGTCATAGACAAAAGTTCATTATCTACAAAATGACGCAGTGAATAACAGTGGGAAAATTTGTTTACACATGTTTTGACTGGGAATATAAAAAATATCTTGCACAGTGATATTTGAAAATAAGTACCAAATATAGAGAAAAAATAGAATATATCAAACATCTTTCTATTTTGAAAATAAATATAAAATATATGAAAATATCGAAAATATCACAGGTTGTGATCTTTTGAATATAAATATCGAATGTATATCATGAAATATGCCATGACATGCATCCATTGATATGTATCAATGAACCCTGATTAATATTTAAGTAGAAATTGAAAAATATTATGCAAACATAAAAAAAAATATGCATTAAAAACGTCGAAGATACGTTATCGTAATTTCTATTCATGCGTATTCAGTTGTGATGTTTAAATTATGCATGTAAAATATAGACCACCATATGACGTTGTACGAAACAAATTTTAAATGTAAGATTTCTGTCTATATTTATTGATAAAAACTCAAACCTTATGTGTAAAATGTTATACTAACAAGGAATGTCTCCATACGGGCATATTCAGAAAAATCTGAAAAAAATACAGAGTGTTCTTCTCATGTGGATATATATGTCTATAAATTTTTTTTTGGTGGAACCTCGATAGAACGTTTGTAAAAAAAAAATTAATGAACATTTCGTTTATTTTGCGAGTTATCATCGGTTGGCGATGACATGAAATTTCGAAAAATGCTTTTTTATGTCCAATACTCTTTAAGATAAAAATGTTTGATATTGAACTTGTTAAAATAAATTTAATGTAAGTAACATTAGTTTTGTCAGTTTTAGTTTGATTTAACTATAGTTTTGTCATGTATATATTTATTTATTTATTTATTTATTTATAGTGAAAGTTAAATATCAAATTTTATGAATTAAAACAAAATTAAAATAAATTAAAATTGTTTCAATATCTCAAAATTAAGCCCAATTGATCACTGTCGAGTCGATTCAATTTTGTTGCTATGGAAACGACGAATTCTTTGATATTGAAATGAATAACTGGTAAATGAATCTTACCTTTATTTTGGAATACGCTTAAATATATGAAGGTATTTTTTATATATGAAATTGTTTTTAAAGTAATAAAACTAAATAACAAGCACACAAATATGTAATACGAAAAAATGTATTTATTAAACTCTCTCATTGTTTATGTTTAAATTCATTAAATACTTTTTACACGCATTCTAAAAATCAATTAACAAATAAAGTGCATTAAAATCGTTTGTATTTTGGTGAGGAAAAGTACTGCTCGTCAAATCGCGTGACGCTTTCGTCTTTTTGCGCCAAATACTCGATTTTTTTTCTTTTTTTACAGACTTTCTATTGTAATTTCGCCGTTAAATTTGACTGATCCTTTATTACATACATAAGTAGTTTAATTGGTGTTTTTTTTCAAAATATTCTGAGTATGCCCAGTAAGGAGACCTTCCTTGTAAGAAGCTACACTGCCTTTCAGTCTGCTGAATTGATCGTAAAGATTTTAATGTAATCTCTAAAACCAAACACTATAACAAAGAAGAGCACATATGTAACTGCTAACCTTCTTTATTTTCAAGGCAAGTAAATAGATTTCAACCAGGCAATATGTGAACCAGAGGCTATAGCTACAACACAGAATGAAGAAACAGTTTATATCAATATTTTGCTTTTTGTTCAAAGTGTGTATATCTGATTTTACGAATGAGGAAGTTTTGCAGATATGCATATAGATTGACTAGTCTTCAGTTACTGAACAGAACCTCCACTTTTAAAATATAACCTTCCAATGGGAGTTTCTTTGTTAAAGTTAGACAGATAAACATAAAATTGTGTACATTAAATAATATTAAATTCGACATAAAACGACTGCAGGCATTTTAGCCAAGCACTTAAAATACTACATTGTGAATATTAATATTAAAAATAGGTTGAAGTATTTTTTACGCCTCTATGCCTGGATATATGACTGATCAAGATGCTCTATATGCTGATTTAAACATTTCCTTTCGCGTTTCCCATTACGTCATTATGCCGGGGTATGGAAAATGTTGACCTTAACCTGTGTCTAGGCAGTAATATACAAAATGTATAGTGTTTTGTTATACTGATAGTCGGGCATTCTAACTGTAGCTTGCTATACCACTCATTTCTAAAAATACAAATTTGAAATAAAATGTTTTGCAACACAACAGGACAGTAAAATACACTTAGAAAACAGGTTTGTTGGTAGAAAAGGAAAATAAGATGAAAATAGTACGTATTAAAACTAATTCCACTGAATTATTGAGTTGTGTATTTTGGGGGGAATTTCAGGTTCTTTAATTAAGTTTTAAATAAAAAAGCAATTTAAAAAATTGCAACGACCATTTGGAAAATGTATTTTTCGAAGACTAAAATTTAAGACATAAAAAATCGCACGGAGTTGATCATACATTACGTACGCCATGAATTAAATATTAATAGTGTTATTACACGTGAAAATTACAAGCGACAAAAATCGCCTGCGACCCGTCAGATTTTCTGAAACTTATGTATTATCCACCTGAAACTTACGTATTATCCAAGCATTTCATTGGCTGTTCGGGGAAAGTTTTTTCCATCGTCCAAGGATTCTGACGACCCATTTTAAATGAAATTTCATTCTTAAACTTCTAAACATCCCACAATATTACTTTTTACACCGTCGTATAGAGAAAAAAAATGTACTTTTAAATGCAATTTGTTTGAAAGCTGTATCTCAATTTGTTTCTGAGTTATTATTATTTTTTTTTTTTGTAGTTTTTATGACTTTTTTGTCATAGTGGCAACAGAAGTATCAATTTCTGTTGAAAGCAAAGGGAAATACAGATTACTGTATAGACCAATCAGAAAACTAATAAAATGCGGATTAAACCAATAAAAAGCTTCAGATATGCTTTTGATTTCCTACCCTGACGAGGACAATAACCATTTTTCCAAACGGTTAATGAGTTATTCATCATATGGATGGTTGGAAGTGCGTCTTCGTTTGCATCATGTGCAATTTGTGTGAGAGAAAAAAATTAATATAAGTTATAAATATATTTTCATCTGCATGTCTTAAGTGGGAGGCATCGTAAAATCAACAAATAAAACAGCTATCTTGAAAACACGAGACAATCTCTCTTCGTGCTTGTCAGCGTTACGTAATATATATATACATACACACACACACATATAATATAAATATAAATATAAATATAAATAAATATATATATATATATGTGTGTGTGTGTGTATATATATATTTGCGCAAGTCATAAAAATAAAATAATAAAGCAAGTACAGTCTTAAATATCCAGTAAATTTGTAAAATTAAATATTATATTCGCATAACTCTATGATTCAGATAGTGGAATTACAATGCAGAAAATATCGACTTATCTAAAGAATAAAACCTTTTTCATTATAAATTTGGAATGGCTTAACTCTAAAGCAGTGGTTCCTAACGTGGGACGTACGCCCCACCGGGGGGCAATTCGAAATTTGTTAATCACTTATTCGCTATCAGTTTCTTTGGCCTCTCTTTTTTTGGAAGAGTAATGTTGTAGGATGAAAATAAATGGAATAAAAGCAAAAAAAAAAAAAAAAAAAAAAAAAAAATCAGTTTTATTTATGGAATTTTTTAAATGTAATACAAGCAAAATTAAAAAAAGAATTAGTTTTATTTATTGAATTTTTTAAATGTACCCTATAAAAATTTAAAATACATTAAAAACCAGAATAATTATGCGAATAACCATTAAAAATATTTTGCCATCTTTATTATTATTATTATTTTTTTTAATTTAATACTGAAACTTACTATGATTTTTCTGGTGATAAAATATACAATTTTTCGTAACATTTCTGATTATTTATTGAATGAGTATTCTATTTCTATTTACACACGAGGAATCTTTTAAACGTCAAACTACTTAAAATATATATATAAATTTGGCTGTCTTGAACATATTTCACCTAAAAAGTATATGAAATATCTGAACGAGATACTACCAACTTTACAAAACTTATAAATTTGAAATATCATTAGAGAAGGAATTAGGTAGATAATAAAAATCTATGGTTCTAGTGCAGGCATCCTAATCAATACATTTATATGATGACTAGGGGGCTCAGCCCCCTGCAAGCTACGCTTGTCAACCCCCGTTCAGACACCACATAATCTAAAAACACGCTAATCTGATGGGTTTTAAAAATATTAGAGACGATTGAATTATACTGAAAAAAGCTGTGCAAATCTCCCTGTAAACGGATTTCCATTCAATTCCCTTTGATTTCAAAAATTTAAGGGCGAATCAGTTGCTGTTAAGACATCCAGTGGTTGTTTTCGTTTTTGATTAAAGTGGATCAGTTAAACATTTGAAAAGAAGCTAAAATAAAATAAATTAAGTATGCAGAGTCTTTGTCTCCCGGTATTTTAAAACAATCTCTCTAACAATAGCTTAAGTCATGTGACTATCATCAACAGTTCCAGGCGGACCACTTCGCTTTTTATACTCTAGGGCCATTTTGGTACTTTATTGTTAGACAGGCACAGGTGATAAGTCGCCAAATATTATTCTATCACCATCATTTCATCTATATTATAATAGTTCAAGTCATGAACTGCCATAAACAAATACGGTCTGATCCCTGCAAGTTACACGTGTTTACGTCATCAAGTGATTTTTATTTTGACTTTTTATTTTTATATTTATTAATGTTATACTAATTTATTTGTTCTTTCGTTATTTAAAATAAAAATTATGTCAATAGTGTGGAAATCGGCTATCCCTATAATACTTTAAAAAAGCACTAAAATATTGTATCCCTTAAATGTGCAATGATACTGCTGCAATATGCAGATCGCAGCGACATCTGCAGGATACTTTCTACAACTGCAAGAAATTGCTAGTCTATACAATGTAATGCTAATACGAAAATCCCGCAGATGTCGCTGCGATTGACACTTGGAATTTTAGCAGTATCGTCGCACATTTAAGAAATACAAATTTTTAGCACTGTTTGGATAGCATATTTCCACACTAGGTATTCTAGGCGCTGTACTGTTACTCTTACAGAGATACGAGATCTTTTCAAAGTACGAAAACTTACCTGGACGGGCCGAGATCCGGATAGATTTTTCGCTGTTAGCGAAACGAGATTGACCAATCAGAAGCCTACAGTTTTGCGAACCTTTCGCTGTTTGCAAACATGCAGGCTTCTGATTGGTCGATCTCGTTTCGCTAAGAGCAAAAAATCTATCTGGATCCCGGCCAAGCTCTGTCATCCACCAAACCGGGAGGCCCACATAGATACAAACCGATATCGGAAGTAGGTGTCGAAAAGTTTAAAATCAACCGTTAAAGTTCCTTATGTATCAGTGCACAAGTACAGGGTCAAGAATAAATAATGTGGAAATTATAGCATCTAGAATATATAGTGTGGAAATCGGCTACATTAGTAATACTTAAAAAAAAATGCTGAAATATTGAAACACTTAAATGACAAACGATGTTGAAATCCAAAAAGTCGATCGCAGCGACATCTGGAGGATAATTTATAAAACTCCAAGACGATTTGGTCTAGACGTTGTTTAACACTAGAATGACGGTTAGGGACCATTTTGGCACATACCAAATGAATATATTTCGGCTCGAAGTAGAAATTTCTGTATAAAATATGTTTAAAAGACGCAAAGAAAAAAAGGCTTAATTAAATATGTTACGCACTTTTAAATTAAAATTCTGGAGTTAAATATTTTTATAAATCTTTAGTAAAATTTTTCGTCTTTCTAGAGTTAAATTGAAATTACAAAATATACCGCAGATGTCGCTGCAATCGGCTCTTTGGATTTCAGCATCATTGCACATTTAAGGGATACAAATTTTTAGCTCTCTTTGGATGGCAGATTTCCACACTATTTATTCTAGGCGCTGTAGTGGAAATCTACTATCTATACAGCGCTAAAAAATTGTATCCCTTAAATGTGCAATAATGCTGAAATCCAATGAGCCCATCGCAACGACATCTGCGTTATATTTTCAAATTCCAATGCAAACATTGTATTATAAATTGTAATTGTTATTGTATTGTAAAGATAATCAGTTCCTTTTTTAAGTTTGTGCCAAACAATCACAATCGATATTTATGAAACAATAGATGAAGAAATAAAGCATTTTTTTCGACTTAGTATAATATTTTCCATCACATTTTTATTCTTTGTACTAGTCACAATTCTACTATACAATATTACAGATTATTTGGCACAAATTTCAAAAAAAGTAATTGATTAATTTTTATATGTATTTATTCGTAAATTAAATCATAAATACGTAAATTAATCTCTTGTAAAAAATATTGTCTAAAAAATCCATCTTTGATGGATATTAAATTCTATAAATTAAATTTAACTTTTTTATGCCAATTCATGATGTCCGATGTGTGATTATTGAATAACTTTTCGTCATTAGTGAATTTCAAAGAATTATTATTATTATTTTTTTTGTACGCTTTTTGAAGTCGGGTAATATATTTTTTTTTTTTTTTTTGAAAAGTATATTTTATAGTATATATCATGGTCAAGATTAACTCGTGTTTACTCCGATTAATTGACTGGAGAAGAAATATAAAATGAAAGTCAAAGTTGACAAAGTAGTGAGTTAATAAAAATGAAATATTGATATTTGTAACAACATTTTGAAAGACTAAAATATATGAGATGAAGAAAGTTTTGGCATTAGCACATCCAACTAGTTTTCATTAACATATTAAAATAGTGGATAATTGTTTTATTAGTTCGTGTCCTATACAAACGTGCAAAAAAAATGCATATAATTTTTGTCTATTAAATTGTTAAAAGTGTTGTTTCGAAACTTATAAACTTTTTTTCAGCATTACACGAAACCTGCAAAATTTTCAAATAAATTTTTCATAAATAGTTACAAACCACATTAAAAATACAACGTTATATTTGAGCAATTCTCAGTAAACCGGTTAAAATATTCTTGTAGTTATTTAATCATAATCCCTTTATTACTTTCAGAGACGAGGTTATTCACTCGTGCCAAAAACAATTTCTGCGAAACCGAAAATCATTCATATATAAATAAACGAATGATTTTCACCAAACAAGGAA
Source organism: Maratus speciosus (assembly GCA_963932465.1). Taxonomy (NCBI): domain Eukaryota; kingdom Metazoa; phylum Arthropoda; class Arachnida; order Araneae; family Salticidae; genus Maratus; species Maratus speciosus. The sequence continues at coordinate 370,358,790 of OZ010788.1, read as the reverse complement.
TAATCGCGTGTAATAATTCAATCAGAAAGTCATTCATCTACAGCGGGAATGAAAGATTTTACCCAAACCTGGAATAATCCCCTGAAATAATTCGGACATGTGCAAAACTCAGGTATTATTTTATTCAGATACTGATGAAAAATATTTGAATGCATAATTTGATCATGCAAAGGATAACTGTCAACCCTCTAGTTCCTTTTTCAAACAGAAATCAGTTTTACACAAAAATATTTATATTAACAAGGGGATAAAATCGCACGCCTGTCAATTTATATCTCTTCATTTTTATCACTTTCTAACATAGTTGAAAAGTGTTTATGAATTCGGTTTGTCTGTCCATCTCTCTGTCCGTCCGTCTGTCTGTCTGTCCATCTCTCTGATCGTTCGTCGGTCTGCCCATCTCTCTGTTCGTGCTCTAACTCGCGTAAATATAGACCGATTGTTATGAAATGGATATATTTTATTGGAGGTTAACTATGGCATGTTCGCTATTGAAAATGAAAGGTGTAATATTTTCGGTTCATTTCCAGGGTAAATCGAAAGTTTCCGTTCCATTACGGTCTATCGGGAAAAATCATTTGCAGTGTATTTTAATGATATTACAGTGTTACAGTATCCTAAAAACATTGATACATCATTGAGGTGAAGTACAAGGTTCAAACTATAGAATATGTTGGGCATAGATCTTCTTGTTCATTTACAGGGACACACGAAATAATTTCGCTAAAGATGAAAATGAGCAATAATTAAACTATTGAAGCCTAAAGACAAAAATTGCTGTAAGTGGGTTTTCACTTGCGGTATGCGTTTTTAAATTTAAGTATTTTTAAAACCTTACTTGGTCTGTATAAATTCTATAGATATTCAGGATCACAAAAAGTTCTAAGCAGCATCCGTTTATTGGCGAAAACTGATGAGTGAAATTTACCACATTACTATGCGCTAATATTGAACTAAATATTAGCATATGTAGTATTCATATATATCTGTATATCATATATAGTGTTGTACAAAGTAAAACGTATATTTTAACGACTATTCATGGTAATAGCATTAATCGGCTTTTCAAATACGTTATGCGTTTTCCAAATTTATTAGAGCTTTAGCCCTTGGGTAGGCCTCCTCACCTAGTTCATTCTTGTTCATTTAGATATCATCTTTCACCTTCGTAAATTCTGAAGTTTTGTTATAGTATTCTGAACATGTTGGAAAGTGGTTAATCTGTGCTGTACGCTTTATTTTCCTTTCTTATTTCACCTTAAAATTTATATTTACTTACAAGAAATAAAATATACTTGGTAACAAATTTATATGCTAATCTGTAACAAAAAAAAAAAATGACTCTGAAAAGTGCTTTTTCTTTCAGAAGTGTGACATAACATTTGGTACTCCTTGACTGGTCTGCCCTTACCAGCTTTTACGATGCTTTGAATTTTCTTAACTGTGCTTTTAATATTTTGGAACTTATATTCATTTTTTAAACTTTATCATTTTCTATTTCTCCATGTTTCTAAGCGTTACATTTGATCTATTCTCTATATTACATTTTTATACCACTTTTTTTCTTTATAAAGTATTATTATAAAATTTATACATACAACCTTTAAGTAATTTCTAAAGTACAGCTAGACTTTTTATTTCCCACTGGCTCACTAATCATAAGACAATTCGAATAAAAGGCTGGGCGTAAAGTTGCCGTCAAATCGGAAACCCCTCAAATACTTTACATTTCTAAGCAATGTTAAGGATTCTCTTGCTACAGAATATAGGTGTAAACCATCATATATATTATTTCTCATGTTTACATCCTTTTTTTCTCCACATACTAAATGCACAGAGATGCATGCGGTATTTTTCGAAAGGTTCTGCATGCAACTTTCGACATACTATACTCATATATCATTAAACTAAGTTTTTTGATGCAAATAATCGCAATTAATCATAAACTAATAAAAAAAAGTATCAGCAAATATACTCAAAGATGGCGGCGAGAAAGCCTCTCAACAGTCTACTTTTTTTTTTTTTTTTTTAATTCATAACTGTAATAGAAAGATAACAATATTGTGTCCAAATAAATTTTTGAAACACATTAAAAGCTGTATTTTAATATTGGGGTTTTTAATACTGGGGTCCTTTCAGGAATAAACAGTCAAAGAAATTTCCAAAGACCGCTATTTACAATCAGCTGTGTTGATTTTGTTCATTTCAAAAAATTATGCGCAAAATTAGATTGCCTGCCTTAAATTTGTATTTTATTTATAATTTATTGTTTTAGTTATGGATCGAATGTTTTTTAAATTTCTCTATGGAATATAAGCTAGTATGAAATGATGAGCTATTTATATTAATTTAAGTATAAATGGATATATCTTTCGTAATTGTCTGCGGACGATAGAGATAGACTTTTAAAAATTGTGCTTCAAAATTAAATTAAAAACAATAACAGTTGAGTAAATTGCGATACAGTTTTCAAATAAATTGCAACCTAATTTTTTAACAAATTAGATTTGAAAGCACATTTTTCTCCCGATTGGACGGTGTAAAAATTGAAAAAGTGTGGTATTCAGATGTTTAAAAAACTGAAATAAAAGTTAAATTTAATCGTCTTTTGTCTACAACGTCAAAATGACGACTGCGTTTTTCACGGATGCGTTTGTCCTAAATAATATAGATAGATAGCAACATATAAAGAGGGAACATTTCAAGAAATATTTTTTCTTGTCAAAATTATTATTATTATTAATTGCAACAAAGAAAAGGAAATCACGTATCCTTAAAAAATAATAAATCTAGTGATTGTTTTGAGTTATAATTCTATAATCGAAGTATTCGAATGTTTTGTATTAATCGAATTACACATAAGAAAACACAACGGTACAAAATTTCATTCTTTAATGAATTGCTATATTTCTTTCGAAATGAAAAGAAAATATTCTTAGAATCTACATATATAAATATATATATATTAATTACTGCAAGGTATATTTCACAAAAGAAAATGTTTTATTAATAAATGGGACACTAATCAGTGTTTTTAATATTTGTGAAAACTAATGAAATTTCCTAGAAATGTTATTAAAAGTGTGCCTGGAGCAATAATTTTCACGAATTTCGTTCTTTTAATTTCATAATGTACATGACGCATTTTGCATTTTCAAATATATTGGTACATTCTTGGGGAAATTTAGAAAATTGTCTTTCCAAAAAATAATTATTGTGAGTAATGTAAAGATATTAATGTGGTAGAACATTTTTATAAACCCATATTTAAAAATGTTCTGTAAGATTTCGTTGCATAAACTTAAAAATCCAGAATCTATAAAGTTTAATTGAATTTAGGTGCAATAATTATTATGTATATAAAATTCTCTTGTAAAGCCAGAAATTTTAGAGTTTTACATTATAATAATTGTTTATCAACAAAATGTTAATGTAACTAATTATTGTGTCGCTCGGAAAGTCTTATCCGTTTGGGAAAATCAATTCGAAACGGAAAATTCTTCCCGGTAATTATAAGACATTAGATATCGGAATCAATGTCGAATAATTAAATGATAGAATTTCCCGGTACGATTTGATTTTCCCAAAGGGACACGACATTCCGAACGACTCAATTATATGTAATATGAGTTTAACATATCTGCTAATATAACATTTACTACTTAACAGTTTTATCCTCACGCCGTGTTTATGTTTTAAAACTAATGTATCGATTTTACCATAAAAATACCGTTTTTTTCACTCTACACAAAAGCGAGCATAATTTAAGCAATACAATATTGAATGTGTTTATACATGTATATAGAAAAATACTAAGCGTAAGTTTTCTCTCTCCCTCTCTTTTTTTTAATGACATACATGCTATAAGTTCATAAGGCATATAAAATTTAGGTTCAGTATTTTCTGTGAACATAGATGTCCTTTAAATTTAAAAACAACCTAACCTTGAATTTTTGAGGTAACAATAATTGTTTATCCACAAAATGCTCATGGAAAGCAATTGGAAGTTAAAGATAAAAATGGTATTGGATAGTGACCGTTACAAAATAAGTGTTATTTATAATTATTTAGTTCACTGTCGAAGATTTTCATTATTCTTCTCGCTTTGTACGTAACTTGTAATGTGTTTCTTAGTGGAAATTAATCATTATTCCCTCTTTTTACACCTATCTTTGATTTGATTTTCAAGGGATCACTACCATTTTTGTCTCTATCTGAAGAATTTCAAGTTATTCCACAATTAAATCACAGTTCACGATTCAAGATATTTTTAAATCATATTTGGGAGAGCTTATTAGATTAAAACTTCACGATTCATGTAAAATCATATTAAAATAATAAAACATATTTCACAACAGAAAATAGCGTTGGTGTTTTCAGTATAAATCCAAGTCAAGCACAGGATAACTAAAAACTTTGTATATTTACACTATTAAATATTTACAGTATGTACAATGAAAACATTTGGATACTATTTCTTTAAAAACATGTAAATATTCCACACTGGGAATTCAAAGATTTCTTTTATATATTCAAGAATATTCATTTCTCCCTTTTCGGAAGATCAAGAAATACACAGCCAGCATGCTACTTTCGAGATTCACATTTTTTGAACTATAGACAAGAGAAATGCTTTTAAAACAATTAATACTTCAGAAACTATTTCTTCTAATAGAAGACCACGATAAAAAAACCTATACGCAGCTTATTTATCTGCTGCGTTCAAGATTCACATTCACAAAACCAACTAAAAAAGGAACAAGAAAAAAAGAAATGTTTTTTAATATCAATTCTCTCGAAGGCCACGTGATCTGGTATCACTGGCGCCTAAGCAGGTCTAGCTGATTGCTCGAGAGATGAAGGGGTTTGCGAAATTCCACAAACTCCCCCCCGATGAACAAGGGTTCATCAAAATGGGGATTCAAATAATTAAAGTAGAAATAAAAATTATTCTAAAAAATTATCAGTTACACTATACATAAATACAATACAAAATCAAAATATATACTTACATACTGGACTTCAATAAAATAATTAAACAATTTAAAAGATTTGAGAACAAGTTTCCGCTACTAAAAATAGAAAGAACAATTTAAATCTATACAAATTCTAGAATATTCATCACAAAAAAAATTAAACTAAAAATTAGAAATATTCTCAAACAAGAAACTTTTTTTTTTTTTTTTTTTTAAGTGAAAAAAAAATAAAATGTTGTTTAAAGTCAATAACAGAAACAATTCAAGATTTTTTCTAAAAGTCAAATGTCAATGAGAGTTTTTGAGTCTCTAATAATATCAAAGTTTTTTTTTTTTTTTTTCAGTTCTAATAATAAAAAAGTTCAGAGTTTTTTCCACTTCTAAATTATACACAAGAATCAATAGGTCTTTTAATATAATGTTCATATGCATAAGAATCACATCATATATTTCAAAGTCAGAAGTATTATTCTGGTCCGTGTAGTGAGCAGATTGTAAGTTGAGAAGTACTCATTTTTCAAGCGCTTCCAAAAATGATTCAGAAGAGTCTCACGTAAACGGAAGCATTTCACTAAAGATTCTTTGGTTGCTAGTAAAATCAAATCGTTCACTTTTATGGTAGGTAAACACAAGATATGTTTTAGAGGTGCTCTAACTTGTTCACCAGGGCGTGCGTTAAAGTTCTTGGAGATTGCACATTTGTTTAGGACTGATTTTATGCATTGTCTGGATCTTAAAATCCAAATTTTTTCACGAGTTGATACTAATGTTCTGGGCACTTCTGAATGAAAAACTTTTTCATGTGCATCTTTCACGATTAATTCAGTCAATTTATGTTTTGCAGGAATCACATCAGGATGTTTTTCATAAAATGAGGAATCAGACTTTTGTAACCGTCCTCGTAGCAACAGCAAAACATCATCTGACAACATAGGATTTAACTGTAGAAGATTCGATTCACTAGGGATACTTTTGTTACATTTCAAGTATTTTGTAACTTCAGGGAAACTTTTTTCCTGCACCAGCTTTAACCAAAAATTTTCAGCATGTAACATTTTCTCAGCTGATAATTCTGAAAAATCTCTTTTCTCTACCTTTAATTTTATATTAGAAATAAATCTAAATAGCCAAGCAGTTACTCGATACAATTTCTTTAGGGAGCTATATTTTTCAAGATTAAAAATAGGAATTTCATCAGCTTTATTTGTTTGAACAACACAAGAAATGGTTGCTGATTTTCGAGACTTCTCTTTAGAAACATCAGGTAATTGTGTAGCAACAATTTTAACGCTAGGGCACTGATCTTCGGGCAAGGAAAGAAATTCAGGAACATACACATTAGGGTTAGCATCAGGAAAAATATGCAACTGGAGATGCTCCTTTTCCATGATCAGGTTGCTAAAATACTGCCAGGGAATTTTCAAGTGAGCGAGATCAGGGATTTCTGAAAGCCAATTTTTCCAATCATTTTCTAGCTCACCACAAACAAAAGGGGCAATAAATCCGGCTGAATCAAGGAACATAGTTGCAATTTTCAAAACATTGCGTTTAGTAGAAGAATCATTATTTAATTTTTCTAACAATGGTCGTAATTCTAGTCCTAATTTATCTTCTGTATTGTTCCAGATCAATCCTAAAATTTTCAAGGAAGTATTTGGGGGTTCGAAACTCGAAACAGGAATGTTTTCATCATCTAAAACATTAGAATTCAAGTTAGGGACATGATACAAACATTCGTTTAATGATAGAGAATCACCATATTTGGAAGAAGCATCACAGACTATGCGCATTTTTGTTGTAGTTTTGTCGTCACGGATAACAGGTCTGTAGGGCATGTAATAGGAATTATTAGAATGTTTCTCGGTGCACAATTCTATTACACCCTCATTAAACTGCTCTAGCAAAATGGAGCTATATTCTTTAAATAAAGAATCGTTTCTCAAGAATTTATTTTCTAAACTAGAAAACCGCTTTTTTGCTACTTCAAGATTATTTCTAAGTAATTCGCGAGAATCTTTCCACAATAATTTTGCTTCATAACGCCCATTTACGAATTTTAGATTTTGTTTAAATTCCTTTATTACCTCATGATCGGTAATGTTCTTTTCATTGCTTTCAGCAATGCCAATTGATTCAAGATCCCAAAATGCTTTCAGCTGAGTATTTATATTTTCAACTGAAACACGCAAACAAGCTACTTCTTTTTTATTAGACTCTATTTGCCCTTGCACCGTATGACCGAAAATAGTTTCTGCAACGTATAATTCTTTTGTCAATTTTCCCTCGATTCCCTTTAATATTTTCCACAAAAAGTCAGACCCTAGCAAAATATTTATTTCCTGTTCAAGACCTGTATCAGCAGGCTTAAAGCCTCTTGTTCTCATTATGTCTAGAAGTTCTGGTTCTAGTGTTTTCACAGAAGCCCCAGTTATATTATCAACCACAAGAGCTTCGATATTTATCGAGTTAATAGGTTGCACAACACTGGATAATTCTAGAGCAACTACTTCATAACAAGATTCATAAGGGCGTCTCCGCCCAAAAGGATAAACTAATAAATTTTCTCTTCGCAATGGCTTCAATTTTAATTTTTGTACTAGAGATCTCTTCACGAAGCATTTTTCTGAACCACTGTCACATAAAACGCGAGCCAACAAGCATTCCTTACCAGCAGACACAGAAACTGTACAAGTCTGCAATAATGTAGATTTATTTTGTTTATATTTTTGTTCCGACATCATAGATACAATTGCACCTTTCATTTCTTTTTCAGGATTTTCTTTTGCTGTTTCTTTAAAACAAAATAAAGTACTATGGGTAGTGTTACCACATTTGGAACAAGGGTTAATTTTTGTTCTACAATTAATTGATAAATGGGACTTGTAAAAGCATTTGTAACAGCGACCTTCTTTCTTTAATTTATATCGTTTCTGTTCATCAGTGAATTTCGAACAATTTAGTCCTACATGATCAGAAGACTTGCAAAATATGCAAAACTGTTTTGTAGATGTATTTAAAGCAGCAGCTGAAGGTATATTTTTCTTTTGTGGAAAATTTTGATATTTACTTGAAGGATTTTCATATTTAGTTTTAGAATTTTCATAAGTCTTGGTTTGGGAATTGTTTACTAAATTAGTAGCTTCACGACATCTTAATTCCGTTTTAATAAAATTTATTAAATCGGTGACTTCACAGTCCTTATCGGGGTCACGTTTTCGATGGAAATCTAGTATCAAATTTTCTGGTAATAACCTTAATAAAATTGGTAGTAATAAATGGCCGTAAGAGCCTGATGTTACTCCTAACGCATCAAGATTTCTCATACTAGTTTCAATATTATCGTACAGCTTCCTTAAAGAAATAACATTGTTAGAGGATTTCACTGGTTCAAGATTTAGAATTTTATTCATGTAACAGTTTATGATATTTTCCCGCTTACCATACCTCTCTTCTAACAATTTTAAACAAGTAGAATAATTTTGATCTGTCAGTTCAAAACCAGATACAATATTATATGCAGGACCAGACAACAAGGATTTGAGATATTGGAATTTTTCAATTTTTGATAACGATTCGTTTGAATCTATCGCACTAGTAAATAAATTAAAAAATTCTAAGAACTGGCTTGCATCACCAGAAAATTTTTCTATATTAAGTTTAGGAAGCTTCACTGCCGAAACTGGTTTACTTCCGATTTTTGAACCGTTACTTGATTCTAGTACAACTTTTGGTTCAGTTTCGATTTTACATTTTTTAAGCCTCATCTTAATTTTAAATTTCAAACTGGATATTTTTTCAGAATATTCTTCTACCGATTTTAGTTCTTTTTCATATTCAGTTTTTTCCTGAATTAGCTCATCCATTTCGGAATCTAATTCCTTTAGTTGAGCTTCCTTTTCATTTACGAGCTCTAATGATTCCATTAATGAGTCGCAATCAGTTTTATCAATATCAACAGATAATAATGTATCACATTTTGTGATTAATTTCGTAATGGCTGCACGAACAGTAGCTCTTTTACTTTTTAACTTATCAGGCTTATCCATGTTTAAATTTAAATTCAATGTTCAAAATAAATGATCATGAAAAATGTATATTTTCAAAAAATCAACAGTCATGCAGAATAATAAAGGTATTTCTTACCTTTTTTCCCGGTTGTTGAGGCACCAAGAACTTGAAGAATATCAAGTTATTCCACAATTAAATCACAGTTCACGATTCAAGATATTTTTAAATCATATTTGGGAGAGCTTATTAGATTAAAACTTCACGATTCATGTAAAATCATATTAAAATAATAAAACATATTTCACAACAGAAAATAGCGTTGGTGTTTTCAGTATAAATCCAAGTCAAGCACAGGATAACTAAAAACTTTGTATATTTACACTATTAAATATTTACAGTATGTACAATGAAAACATTTGGATACTATTTCTTTAAAAACATGTAAATATTCCACACTGGGAATTCAAAGATTTCTTTTATATATTCAAGAATATTCATTTCTCCCTTTTCGGAAGATCAAGAAATACACAGCCAGCATGCTACTTTCGAGATTCACATTTTTTGAACTATAGACAAGAGAAATGCTTTTAAAACAATTAATACTTCAGAAACTATTTCTTCTAATAGAAGACCACGATAAAAAAACCTATACGCAGCTTATTTATCTGCTGCGTTCAAGATTCACATTCACAAAACCAACTAAAAAAGGAACAAGAAAAAAAGAAATGTTTTTTAATATCAATTCTCTCGAAGGCCACGTGATCTGGTATCACTGGCGCCTAAGCAGGTCTAGCTGATTGCTCGAGAGATGAAGGGGTTTGCGAAATTCCACACTATCAAAAGTTTCAAAATGACAGTAAGCATCTCAATCTAAAATGTTGTACTGTCATCTCAAATTTCATCAAAATTGGTCTACCATTGATTTCCCGGTCTTGTTCGTCAGTTAGTTAATAGTTAACTTGATGTAATAAGATAAAAATCTATCAATATTATAAAGGAAAGACATGCACGCTGACGTATCATTGACCGTAGCAGCACCTGAGCTACAAATTTAGGTTTTACTGTCATTTTGTTAACTTCTAAACTTTGCGCAGTTTGAGTTCTTGCACCGTTCAATAAAGGAAAATAAATATTATTTTAAATGCTATTCCTTTGAAAAATACATTTTGGCTTCCTTGTTTTTCATGGCTCTTAAAATAAATTTCAAGCTTATTATTTTTTTTTTATTGTACAGCTATCACGTGCTTACCGATGACGAAAGATTATGTTTCCACTTAAAACAATAAGAAAAATTCAGAATATGATTAGGACTGATATCCCATAATGAAATTATCGCTTCGTAAATAAATAAATAAAACAGTAAAATAATATAACATAATAAATAAATCAATATTAACAAATTTAACACACATGTATCTGAACCATGCGCTTAAATAATTGAAGTTATCGGAATCAAAGAGGTAGACTGGTTAGGTAGGCCAGTCGTTATTAATAAAAAAATACAAATGCACATATTCAATGGCGCAGTTAAACAAAGATTGGTATTTATTTTCTGTGTTATAATCCTTATTTTAAATGTAGTTGACATACCTATAATATTTTTTTCGTTAACTATAAAATAATTTAAAAAATGAATTTCCTTAATGTAGAAAGTTGTATATAACACAGCATATAATTACATTTATAAAGTCTCAGCTATATTTGACAGGAAATGCAGTTTAAAAGTCGGAGTTATTCATAGACTGCTTCATTATTCCGACATTAAAATCCACAACTCTAGTATCAAATATAAGTATTCTTAACTCAATCTGCATTAAAGTAGTTCTAGTATTAATTTTTAGATAAGTAAATATATATAAATATAATTTGCAGACATAATTTATTATATGATATAAGAATATTTTAATATATATAGTAATATGTATATTATATTATATATATTATTAAATTATTTATTATATTATGTATTATATAGTGTACATTATGTAATATATTTAAATATATGTTAAAAAAATGTATATTTTAGCAATATCTGCCTTGATGCTGAAAAACAAATTAAATCAACAAAGGTTTTTTTTTTTTTTTTTTTTTTTTTTTTTTTTTTTTTTTTTTTTTTTTTTTTTTTAATAGCTTTTATCCTTTTAGCCGCATATCGGGAATATTGTAATTCAAAAGCCGCATATCGTGAATATTGTAATGGCCCTATTATATCTTAAATCATAATGAACTTTAGAAATCATTTGTTGCCGAGATTTCTTAGGATTCCCCTTAAAGCTTTAATTTCCAAAATGCTAAAATTATTTGCAAAAACAATATAATATCTTAGTTATATTTTAAGTTTAGCGTCGTATATTAATTATTATCTAATTCTTAATAAAAATCTGATTTAACTTTACTTCCTGGAGCTTGGAAAATAAGTTTAGCTTAAAAAATACACTTAAAAAAAAACTTTAATAAATAAATATGTTCTTTAAATAATATGAACTATGCTTTACATTCAGTTGGATACTGATAGTATTTACTCATTGTCTCTGAAATAACATCTAAAATTAATTTTCTTAATGAAACGTTTTGACTGCAACAAGTACTTTCAGAAAATGGCAGGTATGTTTGATGCTAATTGCATTTTAAATAACAAAGTTATTCTTAGACTTTAATTTTTCCACATTTCAAAAAAAGACTGCAATTCCAAATATAATTATTCAAATCCTATATTTAATAGACGTTATACTTTGAAAGGTTTATATATTACCTTTTTTTTTTTTTTTTTTTTTTTTTTTTTTTTTTTTTTTTTTTCAAAGACGTTGTTATGTTATTTTTTCACGAAATCTTTCTTTTTGAACTGATACAATTTGTACTAGGTTATGTTATTTATCTTTCTTTTATACTGAATGCGAAGTAATCCTTTTATTTATTTTCGAAAGGATTTATTGATACATTCTGGTGAGAATTTAAGATTTTAACAGTCTAAATATTTTCTGCAGTAATGGTTAACATTAATATAATATATATTAATGTTAAATTAATATATATTAATACATTAATATTTTTTGAAAGGATATTTTTATTGTTTATTTTCATAAATATCTAAATTTATGCTTTAAAAAATAATAAAACTATATTTTATTTAGAATTTCTTGTTGTTTTTCGTAAAATTTCATTACAGACATAAAAATTATATTTTCGATGCATCATTACTCAAAATGATCCTTCAAAATGATCTATGCCTAACCATCTGTAAAATTCTTGTTATATTTTCAAATAAAAATTCTAAAATTATCTATAACGTCAACATAATTTGAGTGTTAGATTTAAGGAAAACCTTGGCATTTTCATGTAATTGCAATATTATTAAATAAAAGTCTTACCTAATTTTACTCTCTCCAGGTTAGAAATATTGCAATGGTTCAACTAAAATATATATTCCAAAACGTATAATAATATGAATCCGTGTTTAATTTTCCTATGAACTGTCTTTTACATTTAGTTACATAATATGGATATTTTTCCATTATCCGTGAAATAAATACAAATGAATATATTTATAATGGGTGATTTTGGATGTAAAAATAGAGGTATCCTAAAAAACCATATACATTGGAAACTGTTTGCATCTTAAAAGACGTAATCAGTGTTAGCTACAATAGATCACTTTTCAAATAGAAGACTGTATTACTAAAGCTAAATATAAAGACTAGCGTGGGTAAAAAAAAAAAACGAATTTTTTATTTTAGGAACGCTTTAGTGCGGAAAAGTTGCATATTGTAATGAGAAGAAAAACGGCGTATTTTTTTTTTTTAAATCGGTTAACGTATCCCATTTGCGCATCGTACTTAAAGTGAATGAAAAATTGCAAAAATCGCGCCTTTTTGTAATTTTTTTTTTAATTAATTAAAATTTAAAAAATAAACACGCTTTAATTTTTTATGCTGGTTTTCTAGTTTAAAAAACATAAATAAAATAAATTCTAATCAATAATATAATAATGTTCGTTCTTGCAACATCTTAGAAGAAAAATATTTTTCCAATTTTTGGCAGATTTTACTGTGCAACTCTTCCGTGTTTTGCTAGAACAAAACGACTCAGAACTCACCACGTGGAGGTAGTTGCACGTTGCGTTTCACCTACACCCTACCCATCCAGCCATCCAAATTGTTGGGTATGGTATTTACATTATATTTACAACTATTTAGAAAGATTTTCCACAGAGTATGATTCGTTGGCTTACTGTGTGTTTTACTTTTCCTTTTTTATATCTACTACAGATTTAAAGTCTGATTTTTTTTGAGAAATAAAGCATAACCGATCTAGACTTCAGTGTTGCTCGGATATAGCCATCTCTAGCATTATGTCCACATACTTTATTCGAGGCCTCTGTCACAAGTTTGACGCACCTCTCCACAGCCTGGGTGTGACAGGGAAACTTTTGTATTTCACTTATGAGCGTAGTGTCAGAATTGAGGAGTGATTTAATATCATCTTCACTTAGGTCCCGCAGCATTGGAAGAGGATATACCACACAAGAATTCCAATTAATAATTTCAATGTAATCGGAAGCTTGAAAGTTTATCTTCGTTGGTACAAAATTTCTAACAGTCTTCTTCTTTGGGACTGATTTTATTACTTTTAAGGCCTTTCTGTAACCGAATTCCCGAATACGGTCTCTTTCATTGACAATTACTGCCAACAGAACATTCTGTGGGTGCGCCGCAAAGTACGCATTTCTTTCTATTACTGGAACGACAACTTCAAGTAATTCGTCGGATAAATAGCGTGATGTTTGGATTGCTTGAAAAGCATGTTTTGGTCCATCAGTAAAATATTTGCTCTTTTTTATGGCAAACCACACAGGCATGCATGAGTTTAAGATGAATTCAACAATTTCTTTTAGGTTTTCGGATGCATGGGATGAACTTATATACAGCCTAAAGACTCGGTTGGCCGCAGTCAGCCATCTGGAATTGGACAAAGGACCATGATCCCGATTTGCCAAGTCTTCTGGACAATATCCAAAGGTGATTGCATTTGAAATGTCCAACAAATACTGTTGGTCTTTGCTCAACAAATTTCTGTATACATCAGAAATCGAACAATCTATTGATTCAAAATAGACCACAGGGAGTTTTTCAGAGCAACTGAGCTGTTGCACGATTGGTCCACTAAAAGATGTAGGTCCATCAGTTTGACTGTCAATATGCTCGAAAATGTGTCGAACAGGGAGCTCATTAAAATGCACGAGGCATATGCTCTACTGTAGAGGGCGTCCTACATGATTTTCTAATCAGTGGATGACACTGCTTTTCTATCCAGTATTAGTTACAGTGCCATCACACCGTACTATTTCTAGTTTTTCTAGTGATATCGATAGTTCAGACAAAAGAGAAATAATGCTTTGAGTTATATAATTTGACGAAATTGAAGAAGGAGAACACATGTCCCATATAAATTGATCCAGGTTCCTGGATAAGTGAATAGTGTTCTTCTTTCAGATTCCTTCGGAAGTACTTGTCATTGAATTTTTCTACGAACAAAGTATCATCTTTTCGTTCGTCAAAGAAAAGACTCCAACTTTCCTCAGAAGGTATGAATTTACTTTTCAAATCCGTCCTAACACGACTCTTGTCTCTTTTTATTTTACACTCATCAACCACATAAGTAAAATCTGTATCGGTTATCATCCCAGCGTCTCGCAGAACACTTGATGCTATGACAGTTGTTGTCCGTTCCCAAACCGATCACTGTTTAGCGCTGTTGCGTTAAGTTGTATTCTCATCTGCCATTTAAGCTTTCCAATTGATGTACTTGGTTTGTATTCATCTTCCTTATACTCTGAGACTTTAACAGAACTGTGTTTGTGTTCATCCAATTCCGAGTACTCTCCTATTTTAGGAGCTTCTTTGCCACTAAGTGCTCGCTGAAGATCACTAGCTTTCCGCTCTGCTTTCACATTTAACTTTTTAGTAATTCTTTTGTCAATAGATCCGATTATCCCCAAATTGTAATTCCTTTGAAGAAACATGAACCTTAATTTAAGGACAGGAATTTTCTTTGTTTTTTCACATAAGCATTTAATTAGAATTGCACATTGACACTTATCTGGTGTTTTTTGGGAGGTACAATTCACCGTCATCGTGCATTTACAAACAGCGACGTCAAAAAGCAATCTAGCTTTAAGTTAAAATCTTCTAACCTAGCTTTAAATAAAGGATTATCTTTATCACGTTTATTTGACTTCCTTATCTTAACTAATGTTGTTAGAACGTTGTTAGAGTAAACATTAAAAAATCATAACTCAAAATATTGGAACACTTGTAACAGACAGCGCAAAACAATGCATCTGTTGTAACAGACAGAGAAAGACTGAACTGAAAGGCGGCAGAGTTGGGAAGAACCGTGCCAGTTCAATTTAGATCAAACCAATTGAATCTAGTTGAAAGGAGTTCCGTCTCGTTTTCTTCTAGCAAAAGGAACAAGGAACATAGTGAAAATTTCAAATTTTGGAAAAATTCTGTTTTTACTAAGCCAACGGAAAAAATTATGATATTGATTAGAATTTATTTATTCAAGTTATTTAGACCATAAAACAAGCATAAAAAACTAAAGCGTGTTTATTTTTAAAGTTTTAATTAATTTAAAAAAAATTACAAAATAGCGCGCTTTTTGCAATTTTCCATTAGCTTTAAGTACGATGCGCGAATGGAAGATGTTAACCGATTTTAATAATTTTTATGCCGTTTTTCTTCTTATTACAATAGGCAACTTTTCCGCACTAAAGTGTTCCTAAAATGAAAAATTTGTTTTTTTCGACCCACCCTAATAAACACATTTAAATCATATATAATAATAGCATTTAAAAATATTATCATTTAGTAACATTATAAATTTGTATCTAAAAACTCATTTATGAAAAAATCTCTTTAGGGGTATTAATTTTTGGTTAACATAATTCTTTTTCTTTTAAATTAAAGTTTATACGACGTAAAATATATAATCATTGATATCTCAACTCAACCATTATCAACCATAAGCAAAACTAATCACGTAAATATGTTTATTAAAAAACATAAATGATGTACTAATTTAGATTAATATGAATTGACAATTTTCTAAATAAGTAAATTATTTCCATTTATGTCAAAGGTCTGTTTATAAGTAGGGTAGACCGGGGCTAGTTGGTCATAGGGGCATGTTGGCCCAGTTGCGATATTTTCTAAACTTTGTATTAGAAGACATCGTCAGTCCAGCCAAGTATGCGGATTTTAGCTTTCCTCCTCCAACATTAGCAGCATTGAAGTCGGAGCGACCGTCAAAGAATTATTGAGAATTTTCAAAATTTTGCAAAGGTGAGTCAATTTCCTCTCTCATAAATAATCGTTTTTTATTTGTTTGTAGATTACATTTTATATTTATATATATAATAATTCAGAAAAATAGTTGCTGGTAGTTACTGTAGGGCATGTTTTTTTATTGAAATACTTTCAGAATAAATCCTTACAGTCATGAAAAACAAAAATGGCGACACGGGAGAAATGCAAAAATGGCAATAGTTGGCCCATTTGGAATGGGGCATGTTGGCTCGGCCGGCCAACAAGAATTTGGATCTGGGTGTTGGAATTTTGATAGTTTTAATACATTATTTAAATAAACATTTATTATTATTTTAATTAATTTATTATTAATTAAGGGTAAGGAATTATTTTATTAATTGAATTGCTGGTTATTCCAGTAAATCTTTTTAAAAATGAAGTTATAATGTTGCTTACCTTCTCCCCAAATTAAATCAGCTGCTCCTGTTATACAAAAAAATTTATAATTTTCATAATTATAGAAAAATCCCTGTTAGCTTGGCCTACAGGCGCAGATAGATTTTTATGTAAAGTACTAATTTCACTAAGAATTTAACGGATTAAGGGAAATGTGATGTTTTTTCTTATACAACATCACCCCCCCCACACACACACACACACACACATACACAAACTTTTTTGTTTGTAATTTCTTTTTGCTGTAAGCGTTGCTCGTATCAAAAGCTTGTCAATACAAAAGTTGTAAATAATATTAAGTGGATTTATGATAAATTTAAGTGAATTTGATATCTTGTGAATTGACAAAGTTATGAATTTTTTTTTTCTGAAAACCCTATTTTTGCACTGTTTGAACCCATTTTTAATTATATCAAAAATATATCATGCATAAATTTTTGGCCCTTTTCCTAGAAGCTTTGAAAATTTTAAACTGGTTGGATATGTTATCGTGTCCATAGAAAAGGAATTATATATACGAAAGAAAACAATTATTGCACTTAAGAAATGTACAGAGGACTTGATACAAATTATTTATCATATGCTGTTTATAATAAATCACCTAATTAAGGATGAATGATTTCTTAAATTACAGAACTCTAAGATTTTCGGTGTTTTAACTCCTAGCATGCCTTCCTTAAAATTTATTACTGTTTCGAAATGTATTAAAGACACTTTTTATGAGAAAATAAAATAAATTTTTAAAGCAATTTTTGGTCGAAGTTAATAATTTGAATAACTCACAGTTTTAATATTTTAATTTTAATTTAGGAGGCTGTGTTATTTTTGTGTTTTTATTCGCAAGGTTTAAAAATTAAGATTTGGTAAAATTTTGATCATCTGTTACTCTTCTACACTATCAGAACATTAAAAAGTGACGTGGGCCAACTTACCCCACAATCGGGGCAAGTTGGCCCAAGCGACTTGGGGTCAATCACAGCTTCTAAACTAATACTTATAGTTAATATTTTCAAGCTTTACTATTGTGACTTCTTCCTGAAAGTACACTGATAGTGGTAACATTAAAAGAAATTTAAAATGTTGAATTGTAATTTTCTTTTAATTATTAGAAGAAAAAGCGGGCCAACTAGCCCGGTCTACCCCTTACTCATTAATTATTAAGGATAACTTAATTCCAATTATTGAAAATTAAATTACACACAAGAGAAATATTTGTAACATTTACTATCCGAATACAGTCAAGGGTTATTCTAAATCATCTATATTATCTATTTAAAATTACACTTTATGTAATAGTTCACATTAGGTAATAATTTTCTGAATAAGTAAATATATTTTTTTCATTATTGAAAATTTTCAGTTTACAGGTACACATTAACGATGTATGATACCAATAATATTAAAAAGCTAATCATCTAATTAAACTTATTAAAACTAATTAAGTATTATTTAAAAGTATCAATTCATAATTTTCTTTACGAATACTGAAAAATGCATTTTTAAAAATCATTTTACAAGTTTTCAGAAAAGTCAACATGTTCGATTCCCGATTATTTTAATTTAAATTAAGTATTACAGATACATTTACATCAGTTATTAACGAAAAGCACTTATGAGGCAAAATGGATCATATATTTGCCTTAAATATTACACACTGTATAATGCTTTCAGAAGCAAGAAATCAGCGCATCCAAGTTAAAAAAATAATTTTACTTTCAGTTTTGTTCTGTCATTTAAAAATCCTATTAAATTTCTTCCCTAAGTGAAATATGGAATTTGCGGAATTCAAAGAGTGGAAAGAATGTGAAAGAACTCAAAACCGAAATATTTCTCTATTGTTCGATATTTAATTTAGAGAGCACCTGGTAAATGATTGACTTGACGGTATTTTCTTAATGACTACAAATATATTAACGAACTGTCATAGACGTTTATTTAATGTAAATAAGTACATTTAATGGAGTCTGAATAGGGTCAGGTAGGGTAAAATGGGTATGAAAAGCACTACTTTTTCATTCAATGCTTGTTTTCATTGAAACAAAAATATTCTATATGATTTTTCTTGTATTTATTTATGCAACTGATGTCTTGGCAAAGTATTTATATAGTTGTTAATTTATTTTTTTTTAATTTTAAATAGCAGCAATATATTATTTTTTGTATACACATTTTAGCTCTGAAGTGTGGTAAAATGGGTACCGTGTGGGGTAAAATAGGTATTCATTGAATAAGTAATAAATTACTATCTAATTTTATTGGAAACCTTATTTTAAGCTTTTATTTTAATTATAGGAAGAAAATTACACAAAATTAATTGAAATATTAACTTAAAAAAATTATTATTATTATTATTTTTAATTTGAAATATGTATTGATCACAGTTGTTGAAATGTGGCTCCTTTTAAAATTTTCCCGATGTGAGATTTGGTAACCATATCTGTGTCATTTTGTTCAGGAAATATGAAAAGAAAATCACCAATGCTTGACATTGTTATGAATTTCACTTAGAATTCCTCTTCTCCAGCCTCCACGGCAATAATTTTTCCATTGAATTCAACATTTTATTTATTTTTTTTTTATTTTTTTTTTATTTTTTTTTTATACATATGTTACTTTAAACCACTTGCCTGATAAAACTTCAGATATTTTCATTCTATTAGAAGTTGTGCAAGTAGGATGTGTAATTGCGGATGATAGGGATCTTTTTTTCTTATTTTGTTTCGTTGGAGTTTTAAATTTTCCTTCTTTTCTAAACGATCGATTTCTTCTTGTAACAGAAGTTGGGCCGCTTCATCATGTATACAAATTTCACCACCTTTACTCTGCACTTATTTTCCTTTATGTATTGCGTTTTCTAATGCATTTTTTGTGTCATATGACTGAGAAGGACAAATTGTTGTCAGAATGGCACTTTTTAAATATTTTAAGGAGAGGAAATCATATTACCACTCATAGATTGTACTGAATCCACATACTTTTGTGTGCTCCTGTAAATCCTACCATTTTCAATAGAAAACATGTTGTAGTGTACTTTAATAACATAGATAAATTGGATTGAGTACGATAAAGTAAAACAATACTAAAACATATTTAATAGAATTTCCACATATAATGTTGCTGAATATTTTTGTGCGACCCTGTAAATAAACAATAAATGTTATATACAGTGTTTCTAAAAAGCAAAAAGCGTAATTGAACCCAAAAAGCAGAATTCTGCCGAAAAGCAGAAATCTCATCCCCGACAATTACATTTTAATTGGATGGATTAGTTAAACTTAACTTATACCCATTTTACCCCACCACACAAAAAATTAATTACAAAAAAGTATTTTAAATATTACTTTCCAATTTGTCATAAACTTTACTTCAGAATCTTTACTAATTAAAACTATAAAAAATATTTGTAAAATAATTTTCAAAAATATAGATTTTTAAGGATTTTCCACTATCACAATAAAAACACACACATTCTACAGATGAAAACAACGGTATATCCTGTTGTTATATACAACACAGAAACTTTTTGAAGAAATAGAAATATTGTCAACTAATGGTTGAAAATATATTTAAAAAATAAAACCTCTCTTAAATGTAACATTTGTTATATGTTAAAATATCAATCCCTATCTATTTTACTCCACTACACATTTTACCCCACCAGACCCTATAACTTTTTTAAAAGTACATGCTGTGAACATGAAAATCATATTTATATTTAATTAAGACTAACCGAAAATCAATTTCAAAATTACACTATTAAAATTGTGAGAATTCTAAATGCTTTTTTATATTGTAAAAGATTCTTTTCAGTCGAATTTAAGAATTTCTGATACACGTATTGAACATTTTTCAATATTCTCAAACTCTGCAAAGAATTAATTTTGCATTTCTATCTCCTTTAATTGACTCACAACAACTGTAAGTTGAGAAGGAAAGGAATAGTAAAATCTCTCATAATACACAACATATCTTGCAACTGTATTCAGTCATCAGTTCGTACGTGGATGAATTGCATATTTCGTTTAAAATAAATTCTTGGCATTTCATGACATACAGACTAAGCCGTGCTTGTTAATTTGTTTTTTATTTCGCACGTAGGTATAGACTTAATTTATTGAAAATTTAAAATCTATTTTGTGCCACATTTTGGTTCCAAAGTCCACAATAACTGAAAACATTATTTATTGTTCCCCAAAATCTGCTCGTATATTGAACGAGTGAGCATATGCGTTTGGAGTGGACAATCAGCCAGCTAAGCTACCAGCTTCTCTAGCTAAAATTAACTCCATTGTTCAATGCTCGCTGATAGAAAAGCAGTGTGGTCAAGCTCGGAAATTTTGCAAAATTTAAAGCGATTATCTTCGAACGAGAACAGTAATTATGACTACTTGTCTTTAAAATGGCATCCTTAAAATCCTGAAATATACGTATAAAACTGTCGATGTTTAAGGAATTATATCCCTTTCTCCGTTTTGCTTTCCATTACGTTTCATTTGTCTTTCACATTTGTCTGTAAATTAATAAAATCTAAAACAAAGTGCTTTTAATATAAGGAAGAACATTTAAATCATATACATAAAATGAAATTCGATGAGTTAAAAAACGTTTACCACAACTAAAATATAGTTACAGAAAAAACTGCCTATATGTTCCAATTTTAATTGAATATTTCCTGAGCCGTGTATAAAATCTATACATTTTACTAACACCTCATAATAGAAAAGTATTTATTTGAATTGAAGACTTAACACCCCAATTAAGCCAATCTTTAAACAAATATCACATATAGAATGCAATGTATCGGCATTTATTACACTAAAGAAAAGAAAAAATACAATTTAAATAGCATTTTATTTTGTCAACATTCTGCAAAAAACTCAGTTTATTGATTTCATTCTAGTTTAAGAAACATACTAGAAATAAACCCACTTTAAGATTACTCAGCCAATAATGCATTTTTGTAGGCTTCCGTATATGAACGATAAAAGATATAAAGAAATACGATACCTGTTGTAATAAATAATAAATATAAATAAAATTAATAATTTCAAATACCATTTTCAATCTGTATCCAAGCGCTTTTACAAAATTTATAGATAAATCAATAATCGTACAGATGAACTGAACTTATACAAAATTTTCAGATTAGATGGTAGCTGGTAAAAATTAAATAAAAAAATTGCATAAATTATAACGTGCTGAATATGGAGATTACACAGATTCTCAAGTCAAAAACTATTAAATGCGTATGCATTATTTGTACTTTCAACTTTAGTCCGCTTATAGCGTATATGCATAAGGAATAATTTATAATAGTTTTTTTTTTCAGTCTAAGAAAATTCTAAATATTTCTTTGTTTTTACATTTATTTCAATTCTGTAAATTAAATGACAACTACATTAACTTAATACTTTTAAAAGCATTAAAACATGATTTTTTTAAAATTTAAAAATATCCAGTCATTCTGCATGTAAAATTAAAAGCTTCAAATATTGTCCTTCAGTAAAAATAAACTCCAATGTTTAGCAAAAATATCGAAATAAATGACTTCGAGGCAATTTAGTAAAGCAGAAACCATTTGCTTGAAGATCAGATGTCGATTTACATTAAGTAGGAAATCATGCTACAAGGCACGTTGGAGACGATTATGTAAAATTCAGAAAATGGATGCATAAAGCAGACATAAAAAAGATTATTGGAACTATTATAGCACACATTTATCAGTTGCGATTTATTTAAAAACATTCACAGTTTTCTTAAATGTGCTGAATGCTTAAAAAACAAACAAAACTTGGAAATGTTAAAGTACTATTTAAATATCTATTTTCATTTTTACCCTTTATTATGTGAAATTTTTTTGATAAAATATGAAATTGATTTGAATATGGTGTTTGAAAATTTATTTACTGTGCGCGTATCAGTATGTATATTATTTTTTTTATACTAGACGACCCGCACGGCGTTGGCATTCCCCGTGATAATAACTATAATTGAACCTCAAATTTGTATCATGTTATATCTTTAACGCGATTTTGTCTACATTTATATTATCAAATGAAATAAACGGTCAAGAGGGAGTATTACTCGCGCTCAGAGGGTTCCGTACAATAAATATATGAATTATTAACTATATTATAAAAAAAACGCAGTTAAATTAATAAGAAACTTTGTAAAAATCTATACAACGTAAGGTTGGGTATAGCTGTATATACTAGAAAAGTATGCATGGGTTTGCGATGAAGTTTCAAAGTGATATGAAGCTTAAATAATATCGAATATTGCTATACAGTATAACGCTTCTTTTTAATCTTATCTTAATATGTTTATGTTGAACTTGTGCTTAAACTTTAGCAAAAATATCTTTATATTTCATGAAGTATAACCTAGGACGTTCTTATTAAAGTAACGTCTAATAGACTCATGGGATTGATTTAAAAATAAATTCAAACATGCTTGGTGCCATTTTTATATCTGAAACCGAAGCAATCCGAAAGCGTCACCTGACACACATTATACAATATAATTAAAGTTAAAATGGAGAATTTTCAGAATTTTCTTCTTGGCTTCTTTACGGAGCTCTTCTCTGTCTTTTATGAAATGTTCTTCGACTGAAGTATTTAAGAGGTTAGTAATTTATACATCTTCTTTCTGTTTCATTTTTGTACCAAATAATATTTCAAACGGTGTTTTCTGAATGATTCGTTGGTAAGTTGAATTAATGACGTGTTGGACTTTAGAAACATCTTTCAACCAATTGGTCGGTTGGTCTTTGGACATTTTAGAGATTACAGAAATTATGGTGGAATTAAGTCGCCCTACTTGACCACTGGCACGGTGAAAGTCAGTTGTAACTGTCTCGTGCTTTATATTTTCATCTTGATAATAATCGGCAAATTCTTTACTTGTGAAGGCAGGATTTTTGTTGCTAATGATGATGGGAGGATTGCCAAAAGTATAACTTTGTTGTCGTAGTTTTGATATAACTTCGGTATCAGAAGTAGTTTTACAGGGATACAACCAGACGAATTTAGTAAATGCATCTATTAAAAACGAAATATGTTTGTAATTTTGTTAGTCGTTTCAAGAGGACCTAAATGATCAATCTGGTAGGTTTGGAGAAGAGTCTCTTATTTAGGTAAGGGATGTAATTCACCTTCTTGTTTTCCACGTTTGCGATCATATAAAAGGCATGTTACACAATTTGCTATCATTTTATCAATTTTATTTGACATATTAGGGATGAGAAATTCTTCATTAAGGAGTACTTCACAACGTTTACAGCCCAAATGTCCTTTTTCATGAACGTGTTTAATGACATTTAGCTGCATTTCATCCGGCACAACTACCAGATCGACGCCTTTATGATTTTTATAGAGCAAGCTATTTTTAAGGAAATAGTTGTCATATGGCTTTGTTTTCAAAATATCGTTGATGGCCTGTATATGTCCGTCAGTGTTCTGTTATTGTACGATTTTGGAATTAAAACTATCTTGAGTGATCATCCATATTGGACTTCTGCTTAATGCGTCGACATGTCGCATGTGTGTACTTTGTCTGTGTTCGATTGTACAGTTATAGTCAGCTAACATTAAAGCACATCGAGAAATCAAGGTGCAAAGATATTTTTTATTCGTAGTAAGGGATAATGCGTTACTATCTGTGACTATCTTGAAAGGAATCCCTAGAATGTAAACGCGAAAGTTTTTAAGGGTTTCTATGACAGCTAAAACTTCTAATTCATAACTCAAATATTTACGTTCGGCATCTGTGGCTTTTTCTTTCTCTTAAATTTGAAGGGCGAAATTGATTGTCAATAGAAGACTTTTGAAGGAGGACTGCTCTGTAACCGTGAATAGGTGCATCGCAGTGAACTTCTGTTTCATTACTAGGGTTATAAATGTTTAAAACAGGACCTGAAGAAAAGATGGTTTCAGCTGATTAAATGCATTTCGTTGCTGGTAACAAAAGTGAAATTCAGTGTCCTTTCTAAGGAGATCTTTTTAAGGCTTAGCTATTAAAGAGTAATCTTGAATGAACATACGAAAATATGAAGTTAGTCCGATAAATGAATGTACATCTTTTATACTTTTAGGTTCTGGAAAATTTAGGACAGCTTTCGTTTTTAAGGGAGACGAATGTAGTTGACCATTTTTAATGTGGTAACATAAAAAATCAATTTATCTCTGTAAAAAGTGGCATTTTTAAGATTCAATTCCAAACCATATTCGAATGCAGTTGTAAGGACGCATTGTAATTTCTGTAGTCGTTCGATTTCGTTTTTAGCGGGTATTATGAAGTCATCCATATAGACAATAAGTACTTTTTTATTAATGAAGTCTCGAAAAACGTTATAAATATATCTTTGAAAAACTACGGGTGCATCGCTAAGGCCATAATTAATATATAAGAATTCAAACTGACCAGAATACTGACCAAAGAAGTATACTTTCTACTATTTTATTCTACTTCGACATGAAAAAAATGCATTTTTAAGGTCAAGAGTAGTGAATACTTTTGCAGAATGCAACTGATCAATAATGTCGTCAATTTCTGGGAAAGAAAACATTGTTTATGTGTTTTAGAATTTAATTTCCTATAGTAACACACAATTTATATGAGCCATCTTTCTTTTTTTACTAGGACAATGGGTGACTAAAAATTACTAGTGCTTTTACGAATAATTCACTTTTCGAGCCACTCAGAAATTTGTTTTTCGACGAAGTTTTTCTCTATTGGCGCCAAACGTCTGGGAAGACAAGTGACAGGTGTTCCCTTTTCCAAATGAATTGATAATTTAACATCAGTTGTCTTTATTTTTCTGGGAGAATAATTTTGAATAAGTTCTGAAATTATTGAACGTATTGTTTCAACGGTAATATGAGGTAAATCAAGTTTAAAATCGTCTAACACATGAGCAACATTAATCAAAATATTATTGGACGTAATGTCATTTTTCTCGATTTTTTGCATCAAATTTTATTTCAGAAATTGTCAAAATACTTTATTGTATAACATCTGTACCAATAATAAGATCAAAAATGTGGAATAATCTGGGACTACATAAATATTACTTGTATAATTAATATCATCTATCGTAATGTCCGTAGAGAAAAACCCAGGGGTTTTATTATAGTATTTCCTAATCAAGTTAATGTGATGGTTGAATGTTCAAGGTTCGAGATTGTAGGGAGTTTGCGGTAAATACTTTCCTTTAGCAAACTTCTTTCACTGCCAGTTTATACCAATGATGTAACATTTACAGACGAAATAATGACTTGTTTGGTCATGAAAGTGTTCGACATAAAGGTGGAAAACTTTGGAGGGTTCAGACATAACTCTACAGCTCCTTGGTTGATCACATTGAGCCGATTTATGGCCAAAATTCAAGCAAGTGAAATAACGAGGACCTTTGAATTTATGTCTGCATTGGCTACTTTTATAATTTGGCAAACCACAATTAAAGCAAAAAAGATCAGATTTTGGTCGAAAGGATTTCTCTTTCACTTTCATTTCAGGTTTGACCTTCCGAAATTTAGTGTTCTCATAATCATGTTGAATTTTGTCATAAATTTTCAGATTTTGTTTGAATTCTACAATTGATTGTAAGCCATATAACATTGATTTTCTAAAAACTTGATTGGCTATACCATTTATGATATATTGCATTAATGCGGAATCCCCAATGTTACCGCGCGAGCATAATTGTTTCATATTAAGAAAATATTCTTCAAGTGATTCATTTTCTTGCAATTTTCGTTTATTTAATATGTCATGTAACTCGGCAGAATTATAAGTGGTACTGAAGTCTGAAATTAAGAGTTTTCTAAGTTTGTCATATGAATTGATATGAAATTCTGCCTGTACTAACAACTGGGTTGTTCCTCGTAAGGATCTTTTGCAAAATATGAATTTATGAAAGTCAGATAAATAAAAAATACTAATAACATCGCGAAAATTACTGAGCCAAACATTTATACCTTGAAAAGATCTTCCGTCAAAAGGAGGTACAAAACTTTCAACATCAGTAAAACTAATAGATGATGCACAAAACCTTGAAATGGAAATTGTTTGTTTTTATCAAAATTTGATAATTCCATGTCATTGCTTTCTGAATTATTATTTAAAGGTAATTCGGGTTCCGAATCTGTATCGCTGTCATTCTGAACATTAGATTGTGGTAAGCTTAAATCTGATAAATAGGTAACTAATCTCGACGTAATATCAACTAAAGATCCTGCATCACGAAATACAAAGTAAAATACAAACTGTAATTAAATCATTTAGAGGAAATTCTGTTTAAATTCGGAACTATCGGTTTGATAGCCAAAACTAGAAAAGTCTCTTCTTCTTTTCCTATTGGATCTGACATCTTCTGCATCAAACAGAAATTTGTGCAAAAATTTTATCGTTTTTAATCGCATGTTCCAGTTCAGGAATATCAACCAATTTCATCATAAATATATATATATATATATATATATATATATTATGTACAATGTACTCACCGCTAAGAATAATATCCGGCTTGAATCTGTAAAATGGTTAATTTATTTTGACAAATGAATAATATTGGTGGGTTAACAGTCACTTCTGAACACTACTTTGTGGTATGAGACTTCTATTCATAAATCATAGCTCATTTCTAAGACGAACACTGACATTTCATCACATCACTGAGATTCAGTCTAAATGCAGCTGTTACTTGCGAATTCCCCCCCCCCATATATATATATTAAATATTACAAAATTTAATTTTTTTTCATGAAGGTTAAATGTATTCTGTATAAAATTCCTTTGTCTTTTAATCTCCATAAGATCCTAATCCAACTATTAATATTTATTCCAAATTGCGTAAATCTAAAAATGGTTCTAACAATTTATATTTCTTTTGTAAAACCTTTTATTATTTTAATTCATATTAAATTTCGCTATTAAATCCCCCTATATTCCTACATTCTTTATTTAATTGCTAAAATATTATAACTCATTATTTATCTAAAAAACCTATTTATTTAAGTTCATTCTTTTATTAAAAGTTATTCAGGCGTCAACTAGAATATTTCAATGCTTAAAACTTTTCCGCAACAGTAAATGTATTTTTCTTTAACGTCTGGCGGGGAAAAAAAATCTAATTTTAGATGGAATCTTGACGGCAGAGGCTGGTTTTTATTTATAACTTGTGCGTCTGGGGTCAGGAATATGGAAATTTCTGGAACAATTTTTCGCGCCAGGAATCTTGATCACTTCCAAATTAATCCGACCGGAAATACTAAAAACCAGACTAAAGAGCGATTATGATTGGGAGAGAAGAATGAGGTGATCTTATTCTAAATTTCCGCTATAAAATATAATACTGACTGCAACAGCCTGTTACGCGTGAAGAACAGTGGGCAAAGCAGTGTGTAGAGTGCGTGCAGAAACCAGAGAGATACGGGTATCGATGTATGTAAACAGATGTAGTGTAGAAAACATATTGAATAAAAGTGGGAGGTCAGAGTTCAGATGGAAGATTGTGTAAGACACCGAAAGTAGACGTGAAGTTCCTTTTTTCTTCACAAATTTCAATTAACACCTGGAAGTAAATCATATGTTTAGCATCGGGTTGAAATGAGCATTTCCCTACAAAAAACTGTTCTTTAACATGTTAAATAAAAGTGGAAATTAGCTCAGTTGACTGTTTCTCCATTATTTATTTTCATCAATTTTTAATCTTTAATAATCAACTGGCCAGAAGTGTTATACCAGAAGAAAGTTACTGGTATCACACGATTGGTAATAAAGTCTACTTTTAAATGGCGCATATAAATTTTGCTTAGGGGGATCATCCGCATATTAAAACGAACCATAACTTTGTTTTTCTTTTATATTGCAGTACCAAATTCTGACAGCATAATTTAACTCTACACCCTTCAATTAGCCTAAAAACAAATTTTTATGCAATTCGTACGATTAGGAAAAATTAATTATTTTATGACGAGCGTATTTTACACGGCTGCATCCAAATTGAAGTTCGGTACTCGATTGTTGACCGAGAGACCCCCCTTCTTCATCAAGGCATTTTAAGCGCCACTCAAGCAGTCTTTGAAGACTGCTAGATTAATGGATATCATAAGAAATTTCAAAATATATGGTTACTTCTGTCATAGACGGCTCCTTAAACCATCATTTTGCTGCTTCTAAAGCATGATTTGAAGCTACTTGGAAGAAAATGTGAAATTTTGGATTTCCATAAAGCAGGACTTAATAAATCTAAATCCATCAAAAAAATTGTAGGTTGCAATTCATAATTTTTTCGAATATTAATTTTATAATTCATAATTCATATGATAAAATTATAAAAATTTCAAATTCAGCGCATTTATTTTTATGTATTTCAGTATTACTGCTACACAAAAAATTAGCGCATTAGGAGTATAATTTCAGGATATATTAATAAAAATATGAAAATGTAATTTAACATTAGAAGCATTAAATTTTGAATGTTTATAATTGAAACACTTATTATTGAAAGGGCTTGAAATTTGTTGTCTAGGCATAGTTTGAAACGTAGATTTGAAATATCTTCTTAAAATTGAGTATTGCTATTGAAAAAAATGAAGTTTCGATTCGTTTATACATTTAGATGGCCCCCTAAGCAAATTTTACATACATCATTTAAAAGTAGACTTTATTTCCAATCGTTTGGTACAAGTAAATTTCTTCTACGATAAGTTATTGAGGAGTTAGTAGGGGGTGTTTACTTTTGTTTCGCACGACTGTACATATAAGAGTTGTGGTTTTAGTGTTCTCAAAATACACTCTTGCTAGCAATAATATGCATACGCAAAGCTCCCACAGGAAAGTGGTGACGTAAAGAGCAACCCAACAATTATGTGCTGAGGCTTATCTCTTATAAATCTAACTGGGAAACGATTTGAGATAGCAGAGTTAGAAAATGCTTTGGCTTTTGAACGGAATGGGACGCCACTTTCCAGACTCTTTACAATTACGGCGTAGTGTCGGTTGGTACCTTTTATAATCCCCCTTAATTCTAAAATGTAAATATTGTAATTATCTTCTATAATCTAGATTCATTAAACTATTATTGATCATAAACCCAAGAATCGTTATCTGACAGGACAGGGGGGGGGGGGGGGGCAGCCGTTGAATTCGCAACAACAACAAAAAAATAAGACACCCTTAAATACATTTTTTAAGGAATATCTCTTGACTGGTCTGATTCATCTACTTTCACTGGACATACTACTGGACATCTGGTTTTTGCGCTTCTCTTCGCAACCGGATTTCTTTACTCTTATCAATTGACTCACTCCAACTTGGGTAGAGGCCTTCTCTCTTTTTTTACGAGATAGTAATAACTAACTGTTACAAAAAATCGACGTCAGAGCTTCGGCTGCGTGTATATATATTTTTCCTTTTCTTCATTTCGATACACGTGTGTATGCCGTTGGCAAAAAAAAAAAAAAAAAAAAAAATATATATATATATATTATAGATGCCTTTCCACAAGTAAGTAGTTTTAGAGTACTTTTTGTTCTTTACTTACGCAATGCAATTACAGGAAACGGATTTTATTAAAAACCAACTGAAATTGGGTAAAACCGACAAAATCCAACTGTTACATAAATTTATTTTTGCTTGCGACAATAATCGTGAAAAGAGGGACGTGAGTTGTGGTTTTAGGGTTCTAAAAATACACTCATGGTAGCAACAGGATACATCAGCAAAGTTCCCACAGAAAATCTGTTGACATAAAGCCCAACCCAAAAATTATATTCGGGGGCTTATCTTCTAGAAATCTGGCCTTGGAACGATTTGAGATTACAGAGTTAGAAAATGCTTTGGCTTTTGAACGGGATACGACGCCCCGTTCAAGCCTAATTACGAACATAGTGTCAATCGGTGCTTTTTTTTCCCCGAATCCCCCTTAATTTTACAGTGTAATTATTGTAATTATCTTGTATAAGCTAGATACATTAAGTTATTACTGACCATAAACCCTAGATTAATTATCTAACATATATGTATGGGGAACGATGTTTCTTTAAAAAAGTCCTAATGCAGAAGTTCATATTTTTAAAGGAATTTCTTTTATATATATATTTTTTTTAATTTCTATTATGTGGTCCATCTGACACAAACTACACAGTGTGAGATGGACCACGTGGATGGGAGAGATTAACCACAATAAAATAGTGAAATAATTGCACATATAATATTAAATTTTAAAAAGTTTACTTTCATTACATGAAAATTAAATAAACGTACTTACAATTATATTCCGTATATAATTAATTCTTAATTAATTTCTGTTCATTCCCTTCCTCGAGCAACTGACACAAGTTTTGCTCTCCTTGAGAGTGTTAGATTTCTAGTGAGGAATGATTGTAACCTTTTAAAACCAGTCTTTTTGCCTTCTTTATTAAAAGTATAAGGCATCTTAAGTTTTTCCGTTAGTTCATATGCCATAGACCTAACAGAGTCTATAAACGGAGTAAAACTCCGGTTCTGTAGTTTATTTATATAAGCAAAGATTTTTTTTTCGTTTTCGCATTTTTCTCTTTAAAGACGTTTTTGGAATACTAAAGATCATTGCTGCTTGATTCACACACATTTTCTTTTCTCCCTCGTATTTAATAGCATTTTGCAAATTAGTTTCAATCAATTCCCCGCGTTCAGACAAACATTTTCGAATATAAGTAATCGGCATTTTCTGAAAACAGAAAATAATAATCCTGTAGTATTTTAAATTCAGCTCTTTAAAAAGCTAAATTTGAAATTCAAGATTATATGGTTCCTCCCTCCCGACAGAAAACCTGGTACATTTCTTCCGTCTACACATGGCCCATTTCTCCCAATCTCCTTGGTAAGAAATCTAACCCATCTCGACTCTACACTATAGATATTACGTCGCCATTTCAGGTTATTTAAAAGCCTAAATGTTCCCCGAGATTAATCATTAAAACTAGATAGCTATTTTATAAACCAAAACCTAGAAATTCATAACTATAACCATATAAAAAAATTATTTGACTTACCAAAAGCAATAATGATTTTTAAACGAAGAAATATTATGTTTTTGGAGAAACAAAAAGTTTTACGCCATACAGAATATCTTTAATTGTCTGACTGAAATAGTTTCATCATCAAAGGGACACCGCATTAACTTAATATTTGACTGGCCCATCTCACGCTGTGGTTTATCTCTCCCATAATCACCTTATATATAAATATCAATGCGTACATTTTCAAATAAAAATGTTTTATATTATTTATTAGCCATTATTGGGATCAACAGGCCATAAATATGTGTAACATATGTTGGCGCACAATGTGAAAATTTTGGAAAACGGATTTTATCTTATTACTAGAAAGGTAGCCCGTCAAAAATGACGGAAATTTAGATATAAAGATATATACAACTCATGTGCAAGAATATGAGTTTTCTCGTTTGTTCCGCAGTGATAGATGAAAATAACACATTTTAAGAAAGAAATACATTTATGAAAAACTGTGTACAGTAGAAGACCACTAATCTGCACAGTTTGGTTCCAAGTGTTATGCAGATTTGAGGCTCTTTGTGGTCATGTCTATTCGATCTTTGTTTACATTTTTTTTAAATTCATATATTGGACAATTTAGATTGTTAAGCCTTAAAAATAAATAGATTACACACTTGAAGTAAGGTAAAAACTATTAAATTATCGTATACGATTTCATGAAATGGTATTATATGGTATTATATGTGTGTGCTTCACGATCTTGGTTACGACTTTGGCGAAATTGGCTGCAACTTGTCATAATTCTAATAGTGTGGTCCTCTATAACGAAAAAGTAACCAGTTTTTAGTAAAATTTCTGATATAAAGTAGTTTTCAAAAACATGTGTAAAATTGCAGGCCGTTCTCATGTTATGCCAGTCCTAGGAATAATATTTCTAACACTGAAGAGTTACCATGTATATGTGGAATTTAGAAAAGCTTCTCCAAAAGAAAGGTCCTGAAATGACATTGTAAGACCTCTAACTTCAAAGTTTAATCGGGCCCTGATGTTGTTTACTGAAATCTAATAAATACAGTTATTTTGAATATTACAACAGAATTAAACAACTAAACTTACTTAACTTAAACCCGCTGTTACTTCCCGATGTTATTTTTTACTATTAAGAAAGAAAATTATTTAAATTTTCCAAATCATGCACATTTATAATTTTTTTCCGTCTTTAATAACTAAATAATGAACAAATATGCTTTTGTTCTGAGCTCATAAATATGACAATAAAATAATGTAACTAAGAAACATTGCAAAATAAAATCTTTGTGATTTCAAATCATAAACAAACGATACCGCCACCATTTTACCTACTATGACGTCATTAGAATATTGTCCATTGATTGTTGGAGAACTTACTTTGTGAATGATTACCTCAATGATTTAATATTTTTTTACGGTTCCCGATGAATGAATCACTTGTGTTTGTTTAGGTTTATGGAATGAGATATTAAGCCGCGAACCTAATTTCAATTAAAGTTATCCAAGGATATATATTTTTTTAATCGAAATTAAAAGCAATGCTTTGATCTCGAAATAAAAATTTTTAGTTTGTATAATTGGTTATTTCTGTTAATTATTTATTTAGGTACTTTTCCATTATAGCGCATTTTTTAAAAAAGCTTGGCGTAATTCGGGCATCGGAAAGTGAGATATGTTGCCAAAATATATAAACAGCTATGAAAACAAATCTAATGAACTTTTATATTTGTTTATATATGCACTTATATACATAAAAAAATCGTTTCTAAATATATATAATATTATTTTATATACAAATTACGGCACAGATTTAAGATATGAACCGGGATACCTAACTGGCGCTAAAATGGTGTTATTTTGCCTGCTATGGTAACCCGGCTATTGTTTTTTTATTTATAAATAAATTGTTTATTTACTTTTATTTTCTGTTTTTAAATTATATAAACTGTTTTGTTCTATAGTTATTATTCAAACTTTTATTTATTTATAGTTATTTCCTTTTCAAAATGAGAGCAAATAATTTAAAAATATATAAGTAACTGGTATTCAAAAGCGAGATTTCTGCCGAATTGGCGTCAGAGAAAAATCATGCCAACCCCGATGCGTATATGACATCTGTGCAAAAATTAATTTTGTTTCTTATAAAAATGGGTAAATAGCTTTTTTTACATTAAATAAATTGTATACATATGCAAAAAATTGCTTGTGAGTATGAAGCAGTAAATAGGTTATCAGAAAAACGTTGGCAAACTTCTTTCTCGCCAAGAAACTTTTCTCCGAAGTATTGTACATAGGCAATGATTGCTAGAAATGCATTTTTAATTATGATATGCGCTTTTATGTTTCACTACATTTATGCATACTATACCGTGTGTATAAATGCTACAGTTCATATGCAGGCTACACAAAAGAATTCGTAAGGTTTACTAAGTATGAGAATAAATTGCTTAAATTGGTTTTTAAAGGAGTTATCCAGTTTTACGCTGAACTGCATTTAGTTGACTAAGAAATGTTTGTAGAATATAGATAAAATGATATACAGGGTCACGCAAACAATTGGATATATAACCGTCTATGTATGATAATATCTGGAAATGTGATTTCAGTAGCTTTAAGAGTAGTTTAAATTAAATTTTAGCTAAATAGTGGCATGTAATAATGGTACTATTGGCTATGGACGGTAAGTGCTGAAATCAATTTTTAAAATTTTTCATGCGTTTTCTAAAATGTTTACTTAGTTATCTTATTTACCTTATTTCCCTAAATAACGAAGTTTTGTTAAAGCATTCAGGATGTGTTAGAAATTGTTTCATATTCTATGCTTAACGCATGATTTTTCTTTCTTCTTTAGTCTTATTTTGCATTTATTTTATTCTTAATTTTTTAGTCTTATACTGCTTTATAGAAACTTTGGCACAGTTGTCATATATACCTCATACTGGAGCGATTTTTTACCGACGCCAATTTGGCGAAAACATCAACAGCATAAACAACAACATCCGGGTTACCATATCAAGCAAAATAACAATACTTTGGCGACAGTTAAGTACCCGTTGTGTATATGATATTGGCGTCAGAAAAAAATAGCGCCAACATGTCGCGTATATGACATCTGTGCCGAAACCTTAATATTTAATGTTTAAACTCTTCGCTCCACTCACCTTGCATATAGTATAAACTATAACACAGATAGCGCAAAATAATAGACAGTTTGATACTTTCCCACTGTAGGGGCTTTGGCGTTTTTTTTAAAAAAGCTTGGTGTAATTTGGGCATCAGAAAGTGAGATTTGGGTACGTTTCCGTTATACGGATACCATTGTCGCCAAGCGTAATATTTGGCGCAAAATGAAAATCACGTGAATTGAGGCATTTGAAAAATAAAAAAAAATATCGTCGATACTAAAGTGAGCATTTAAAAAATATAACATTTGAAAATTCCAGATTTTATTTCCAAATAAAGTCTGTTTCTGTATAAAATTAGAGAAACGGCTTTTTACGTTAAATAAATCGTATAAATATCGAAAAAAAATGCGTGTGTACATAAAATGAAACAGTGGATAAGTTCCCGGAAAATATGTTGCCAAATTTCCTTTTTCGCCAAGGCACCTATACTGGAAAATTACCTAAAGCACATTAAAATCGTGCAGTTAGGAGCTCATACAGTACAGCGTCGTCTATTGGCGGTTATTTTATTAGTAGCATCGGGAGGAAGATGTAAAGATGTACTTTAAATTCTCACACATAGATTTAGAAAAAATATCTTAAGAAGGCGGAGTTAAAATTAAATTTTGGTGACCTCCTTTATGAAAGATTAATGGTTTTAAATGGGAATTTCGCCAAATGAGCCAGCTATCGCCAAGTTGGACAACATTTGGCGCTACTGTGGTAACCCTGCATTAGTATTTTTCAACAATTACTCATTTCAATGAGGTGGTCCTACCGGAATCGTGAGGGACACACAGAGACTTGGATTTTATATAAATAGATACAAATTATTTTCCGTCAATTCCCCACACGTAGACGAATCTTTTCTAATGTAAATAAACGACATTTTTTAGAAAACAGAAAATGTAATTCTTTAGTATTTTAAATTCAGCTTTTTAAAAAGCTAAATTTGAAATTTAACATTATATGGTACATCCATCCCGACCGAAAACCTGGTTGTCCATCTTTCACGTCTACACATAATCCATCTCCCCCAATTGCCTAGTTGAGCAGTTATAACACAGCCCGTCTCTACACTATAGATATTACGTGCCTCTTTTAGGTTTTTAAGAAGCCTAAATATAAATAAGACTGCATGACGGTAACCATATGAAAAAAATATTTGAATTACCAAAAGCAATGATTATTTTTATATTATGTTTTTTGAGAAACAAAAAGTTGTACACCATACAGAATATTTTAAGTGTCTGACTGAGATAGTTGCATCATCATTGAGACGCCGCATTAACGAAATATTTGCCTTGTCTATCTCACACTGTGTACTGTCTCCACCGTAAACACCCTAATATTTTTTTATTATTATTTATATATTTTTCCTATGTATGTAAACTCATAATTTTTTGGAATTGTCAAATATTCATACTCTTTTCTTTGTTCGAAAGGTTTTAGCGTTCCCCTTGGATTATTATTAGATAAAAAATAATATGTTTGTAAATCCGTCTATGGTAATGCATTTTTTTGCTCTATAGGTATTGACTTTCGCGAAAATTACTAATTGTAATGTAATTTTAATTTGGTGTTAATATACGCAAAAGATTTATTTTATAAAAGGGGGAAAGGGAAATCCGAACCGTTGCTCCAAGCTGTAAGCCTGATGGAGTGTTTTCCTACAAAACCTGTCCATCCTTTTGGCAGCAGTTAAAAAGAAATGTTCACTGTTTATGTTTATACTACAGTAAATAAATAATAATTAAAAAAACTGTAAGATTTTCTATATAGTTTCCTGGTTTAAAACATGACGAAATATAATAAATACAAAATATTAATAACAAAAACACTACTTGTAATAACTAAAATACAAATAATAATAAAATTAATAATAATAATAATATTTAATGAATATATATGAAAACTATTTACAATGGAAACAAGGAACATAACAAAAAAATCATAAATCATCGTCTGAAGAAGTGTCCGAGAGGTATGGATAATTATTTTAGAAAATGGTTTCATTTTTCTGTATAAATCTCATAATGTCATTTCTCTATAAATCGTGCTGATATTCTGTTCATGAGATTTGGACTTTCACTAATATAATTTATCCAATTCGGAATTTTATTTTATAAAAGGATGTAGTACGAGAAAATAAACAATATTGACAACAATGAGATTTATGACAAACGTGGATTTCAATCTTGCATCAGGATTGGTAGGCCGATTTACCCGATCCCTGACACAAACAAGGTTCTCTCGGCAATAACATTTTCCATTGTAGATCGGGTGGACTTTAATTTGTTCAGATCCGCGTCGGTTTCTGTTGTTGCGTAGCGGGATGGTAACAAGTTTTTTATACAGGGTGATTAAAAAAAATGTTTACAAAATGGCATGATAACTAGGCATACAACAAGTTAAGAAATCACATAGGAACGCAGGGTCACAACTCATTTATTGAGTCACAAATACACGGTGTGTCATCCTAACTGAACTCGGGTCGACGGTCATAATTTCGAAAAAAATTAAAATATTGTAATGAAAATTCAACGATATGGACCTTGCCTTGTGTGGAATGTGATAACATGACGAAAAATTCTGGAAAAACACATTGCTCAAGCAATCGATGATACCGTATGAATTGATCATCACAGTGAAAAATGTGGGGCGTCCAGTGCATACTGATGGCGCGTATATTCCAAACTTCTACCACTTTTGTTTGGTGGTATCACATTTTCAACAAAGGTGAGTATCAGATACATAATAAAACATATGATATAAATCTATAAAGGTAAGTAAAAAATACTTACCGATCCAAGGTAGGCCGCCTTCTTTAGAATCAGAACTTATTCATTCCAGGATAGATTCGGCAATTAAAAATAATTCACATCAAGTAGTCGG
Source organism: Maratus speciosus (assembly GCA_963932465.1). Lineage (NCBI taxonomy): Eukaryota > Metazoa > Arthropoda > Arachnida > Araneae > Salticidae > Maratus > Maratus speciosus. Next base: position 370,320,952 of record OZ010788.1, on the reverse strand, counting down.
AAATGAAGAAACATCTCTTTCATTTGAGATTATTTATATGGCTAACTTATACAAAAAATATTTACATTATATACATACGATGAATTAATCTCGAATTCGTTAAAAACATGTTTGATGGGGAAAAAAACCCACATCTCAAAATCGTTCTTTCGTTCGATCTGCAAAACAAAAAGTTTCTGTTGCCAAACGACAAAAATAAATAGTCCTCATTCGAAGGGAAAATGTCCAGGGAGGTCGGGAGAAAATGTCCGTGGAGGTCGTGTTTTGTAATATCCTCCCACCTTTGAGGTTCAGTATAGTGAAACTCAAAACTTCATAAATTTAGTCGTTGCGGCTGTTTCAGTTTTCTACCAGCTCGAGATCGTCGATTGCCATCCTCAGGTATGGAAGACTGGTGCACAGGAGCAGGAGTGATATCCAGAGGATCAGCTACAGAAAGGGAATCTGAAGACACTGGCAGTGGAGCAGGAACTCTGTCCAAAGGTTCAGCTACAGAGACAGGATCTGATGACTCGGGCTCAGGAGCAGGAACAGAGACGCTATCCAAAGGTTCAACTACAGAGACAGGATCTGAAGACTCTGGCACAGGAGCAGGAACAGAATCGTCGTCTATAGGAGCAGGAATTCTGTCTACTAAAAAAGGAGGCATTAGTTCATTATTGATTTCAAGAGGATATAGTCATTTAAGGGGTCTAAAAAAAGAACCCGTTTTGGTTTTAACTTTGGCTACCCGGAATTTTCCGTCTTTGCCGGGATATAGTTCTTCAATTTTTCCCAAAGGCCAATTAATACGTTTTGAATTATCGTCCCCAATTAAGACAATATCGTGTTTTTTTAACCCAGTTTCCCTATTTCTTCCCGCATTTTCTCGAAGTTGCCCCAGGTATTCTATTCTAAAGCGTTTTCTAAGATCTTCTCGGATTCTTTGCTGATAAGCAAATCTTCTTTTCATTTTTGTTGAATCAATTATGTCAAATTCAGGAACTCTCGAATCTTTGATATCTTGCAAGAACATCGCGGGGGTAAGAGGGTCAAGATCATCATCATCTGCGATATATGTCAGCGGTCTAGAATTGATTACACTTTCCGCGTCACATAACACGGTGTATAATTCTTCATAATTTAGGCTGGCCTTTCCAAGCACTCTTCGTAAAATACCTTTTAACATTCCTATCATGCGTTCAAAAAAACTTCCCCACCAGGAAGCTGAAGGTGGATTAAATTTCCACTGTATTTTTTGTTCAATAGCAAAATTTTGCAAGCGTTCAAAATTTATAGACTTCAATTCTGATGATGCTTTCACTAGATTTCTTCCGTTATCAGAAATAATAATAGAGGGTCTCCCTCTTCTTGAGATAAATCTTCTCATAGCTAATAGAAGATTTTCCGTTGAAAGTGAAGATACCAATTCAAGGTGAATTGCGCGAAATATGGCGCACGTAAAAAGGACTATCCAAACTTTCGAGCCATTTCTTAAAAATAACGGTCCGCATAAATCTAGACCAACACTTTCAAAAATTGAAGCATCTTTGACTCGTACTTCAGGGAGAGGGGCAGTAGGTGTCTCAGCAGGTGAGGCAGTGAATCGTCTACATGTCATGCAACTTTTTATAATTTTTCGAACTGTACGCCTGCATCTTAATACCCAAAATTGTTGGCGCAAAACTGACATTACAATTTGTATTCCTGCATGAAAAAGTTCAATATTTCTTCTTATGAGCGAATAGGTAATATTATGATCGAAAGGCAGAACTATCGGATACCGGAAAGAATGGAAATCTTTTCGCATAGAGATTCGTGTTTTTACTCGAATTAGACCTTCCTCATCAGTAAAAGTCTGTAAAGAGGTATAACATGGTTTAGATTCACTTAATAAATACCTCTGAGCATATTTCAATACGACGTGTTCTGCGTGATTTATTTCCTCAGATGTTAAAATTTTCTCTAAATTTCGCTCATTTGGTGTCTTTCTGATATTTCCAAAAAATCTATACATCCAGGCAGTAACTTTTATCATTTTCAAATATGAAGATGTATTTTCTTATAACTCAATTGGAGTTTGAGAGATATTTACTGCACTGACAACTGTCTTTCTTTTTTCAGAGTTAATTATTTCAAAATCTGGATTCAAACTACTTTTTGGCCACAATTCTTGAGGTTTTTTCAACCAATCAGGTCCCTCCCACCAGAAGGATTGTTTAAGGGATTCCGCGGAACATCCCCGGGAAGGTAGATCGGCTGGATTAAGAGTTCCGGGCACATAGTGCCAATTTTCTGGATTACTAAGAGATCGAATTTCTTTAACACGATTGTATACGAATGGAGCCCAGTTTTCACTTCTTTTTATCCAGTACAGCGCATTACTAGAATCTGTCCAGAAAAAAGTTGGAAGATTTTCTAATTTTAAGTCGGACTTAACCCCTTTAGATAATCGTGCACCAATCGTACATGCGATGAGCTCAAGTCTGGGGATGGTAACACATTTTAGCGGGGCTACTCTGCATCGTGCTTGGATCAGTTGACATGATGTTGATTTTACGTTTTCATTTCGTAAATATATACATGTAGCATACGCTACCTTGCTCGCGTCACAGAATACATGCAAACTTAAATCACCGATGTTATCTGGGTCGCTTATTAAACATCTAGGTATAGCAATATCTTTAAGTGAGCTCAATTAATTTTTCCATTTCTGAAATTTTTGGGCAATCGAGGTTGGTAATTCAGAATCCCAAGTTATTTTCTTTTTCCACAAATCTTGTAGAAGTATTTTGGGGAAAAGAGTTACTGGACAGGTATAACCGATGGGGTCAAAAATTTTATGAACTTCCGACAATATTTTCCTTTTAGTGATGGGTTCATCATCTTTATTAATTTCTCTTACATCTATGGAAAGAACATCTGAGGGCAACAGCCATCGTAGGCCTAAAACTGGGACAATTTTGTTTTCTAAGGAAAAATATGGTTTCATTGAGGAGTTAGAGTAACTGTGTTCCCAACCTCTGAGGTCAAATTTAGCTTGGCTGAGAATGTATTTTGACTCTGTTATAAAATTATTGAGTTGTCAATATAAAAGGACACAATTGTCAATATAAAAGGATTCGGAAAGTTTAGAAGCTGTTTCCTGCATAGAGGGAGGTGACTTTTTTAAGTGGTGTTGCAAAGTTGCTCCCAATAAATAGGGACTGCATGTAAGCCCGAAAACAACTCTTCGATGTTGGAAAATTTTCGTTTCTTCAGAATTTCCCTCCTTCCACCATAAAAATCTTAAAAATGCTCTGTCATTTTCATTTAAGCAAATCTGTAAAAATGCTTTTCTTATGTCTGATATTACACCAATTTTCTTCAATCGGAACCGATTTATCAATGAAGGGATAAGTTCTACTAATTTGGGGCCTTTCAACAAACAATCGTTAATAGAGGGTGAGCCTTTTTCCCTAGCGGACCCATCAAAAACAGGGCGTATTCCGGTAGTGGAATTTTCTTTTATTACTGCTCTGTGTGGCAGAAAAAATTCAGCTTCCGTTCCTGGAGTTGATTCGACTTCCTCAATAATGCCCTCTTGAAGCCAATCATTAAATACTGCTTCATAGGCAGCGAAATTGCCGGATTTCTTTAATGAATCTACGCAGTTTTTTAATCTACGTTCTGCAATTTTCCGAGCACTGGGGAGAGGGGGTGTGACCAACAATCCATGGAAGACTAACCTGATAACGTCTTTCATTGTTTATATGAATATTTTTATTGAAATGTTCTTTTACGGCTTGTTCGAGTTCTAAACTAGACCCTTTGTCACCTGGATCAAGAATTCCTAAAGTGTCTAATCTCCATAAATCTGTGAGTTTTGCTTCATTTACATGTAAGGATAAAACAACTTTTGTGGAATCGTTTGTATCTTTTTCATTAGTTTTACCCATCAGTGTCCACCCCAATTTGGTCTGTATAGCAGTTAAATTACTATCCAAGGATTTAATTTTCCCCGTTAATAACTTTCCTTAAATATCTGCTCCGATAAGTAAACTTATTTCTTGTGCATTTGTAACTTTTTGCTTCCCTGTATATGCATCGTAATCTGTGAATTTTATCCCATATTTTTTAGCTTCCTTTATCCAAGGCCCATTTTTTATTTTTGGAACCTCAGTACATATTTTGTCTTGATCATAGATATCAAAATTACATTTAAAAGTATCTTCTAAATTACTTAAATATATTTTATATCGCTTATGAAAGTGTGTTTCTTGAATACCACCAAAAAGACCGTGAATCATTTTTTCTCCTCCTATTGCTTCGTATCCCATTCAATTAATAATATCTTTACTCAGATAAGAACGTTGACTACCTGTGTCTATCAAACAGCGTACTAACAAGTGTTTATTTTGATCCTTTGATTCTAAACGAACAGTTAAAGTCTGCATTAATACTGCGCGATTACAAGTTTTATTTGATAATGTCGTGCTTTCATTATTTTCTTGTGATCTGGCATTTTCTTTTTCGGGACATAAAATTTTATAATGCCGTTTAAAACAATTGCTGCATTTAACAAATTTTTTGCAATATTTTGCTTTGTGCCCTGCATTTTTGAGACAAACAAAACAGTAACAGTACTGCTTTAAAGTTTCCTTTTTATCCTGTAATGATTTATTTTTAAATAACTCACATTCGATCAAAAAATGTTTTTCTTTACATTCCGGGCATTTACTTTGTTTAGAAAATGATACCGTTTCATTTATTAAGCCAGATGCTGAAGGAATTATTTTCGGCGACTGCTTGTCGCGCACTGGCCTCCCAGACGTAATGTCTGCGTTCGAAGACTCTTGATTAGAAATTAAAAAAGCAGTTCTTTCTCGGGAAATAACTTCCATTTTCGAATAATCAATTATTTCCGTAACTTTTAATTCTTCACCGTTACCACATTTTTTTGTTATTTGTAACACTATGTCAGAAGGTAATAATTTAATTAGAATGGGAGAGAGTAACGCTGAATAATTTTCAATCTCCAATCCGAGAGATTTCAGATTTCTGATTTCGGTCTGGCAAGTGTCCAGCAATTTGCGGAGTTAATAAACGTCACTGGATTTCTTTACTGAATTAAGTGATAAAAGTTTATGAAGGTGTGAGCTAATTACCAATTGTTTCTTACCGAAACGTTCTTTTAGAGTTTCTATTGCAGATAAATAGTTACTATTAGTTAAACTATAACCTTTTATACAGTTAGTAGCATTTGAAGTCAGATATGACTTTAAATAATTGAATTTTTCTACTTCAGACAATTCTGCATTTTTATGAATTGTAGATTCGAATTGGTCCCAAAATTTTTGCCAATCCGAACGATCGCCGTCAAATTTTTCAATTATTAGCTTGGGTAAATTTATGCGACTGGATTCCAACCCCCGAATTACAACTCTTTCGTCGGATTTGTTTATTGTTGTAGTAGAAACATTCGAATTAGATTTAGTTTCTAATTTCAATTTAGTCCTTTTTACTTTTGTTTTCCAAATTACCAAATTCGAATTATACTCATCACATTTCAAAACTTCAGCTTCTAATTCATCTAATTTACTAGATTTTTGAATTTCAGTATCTAGATAATTAAGCTCTTTTTCTTTCAAATCTAACTCAGCGAGAAACTGTTCTAATGTATCTTCTTCGGCACTATTTTCTGAAATTGCCGCTTCTATTCTATTAATTAATTTCGTAGTTTGAGACCTAACAGTAGTGCGTTTTGTTTTATTAACTGCATCCATTCTCTTAAATCAATATTATAACTAATAAAATTTATCAAAAACAAAAATGGTTGCAATTATCGTATATAAACAAAGCACTTCAATAAAGATTCTAATTCAACGAACTTCTTATTATTCTGATTCAAATACTTTAGGCAGTCGCTGTTACGGGCGCCAGTAAATAAAGGCCAGTCAACAAAGGTAAATATCAGATACATAATAAAACATATGATATAAATCTATAAAGGTAAGTAAAAAATACTTACCGATCCAAGGTAGGCCGCCTTCTTTAGAATCAGAACTTATTCATTCCAGGATAGATTCGGCAATTAAAAATAATTCACATCAAGTAGTCGGAAATGAAGAAACATCTCTTTCATTTGAGATTATTTATATGGCTAACTTATACAAAAAATATTTACATTATATACATACGATGAATTAATCTCGAATTCGTTAAAAACATGTTTGATGGGGAAAAAAAACCCACATCTCAAAATCGTTCTTTCGTTCGATCTGCAAAACAAAAAGTTTCTGTTGCCAAACGACAAAAATAAATAGTCCTCATTCGAAGGGAAAATGTCCAGGGAGTTCGGGAGAAAATGCCCTTTGAGGTCGTGTTTTGTAATATCGAGAATGTCTGTTAAATGTTTTATTATAATATACTCCAGTTTTCAGAAAGTTATGACCGTCAATCCAAATTGAATTAGGATGAAACGTATTTGTGACTCAATAAGTGATTTTCGACCCTATGTTCCGATGTGATTTTCACTTAATTATATACGAGACTAATAATAAGCTAGAAGTAGCTAGTAGTCGTTCGGTAGCTTCATCGCCCCGAGTCCAATCCTTCCCACTTTTCGGTGTCTTTAATTTGTGTAATTTCCCTTTTAAATTTGTCAGGTTTCAATTTTTGATTTTTTTTTTCAATCTGTCTTTCGCTAGAGAGTCTTTCATTCGGGACGTGGCTGGGAACCTACGAATCTTGCTTCCGCAAAAGAGTCGGACTAGGGTAGACGAATAAAGGGCTGCGAACGAAGATGGGTCGCTCGCCGCGGCGGTGTTCTTATATGATTTTTTTATCCTTGTTGTATGTCTGATTTGCCATGTCATTTTGTCAACGTTTTTTTAATCACCCTGTATAGAAAATTCACAATATTGTTCATGATGAAAAAATATACGTAAATATGGTGCTTATTTTTCGACATAGAATATAAAATTGATGTTAGAAAAATAATTACTGAGTATTTTTATATAATAAAATAAAAATATAGATACATTTCCAGTTATTCTGGGTCTCTGAGTAAAGTGTATCGGGATCGGCTTGTATTGTGGGTTCTCTTTAAACAGAAATTTCAAATTCTGGTCAATACTCGCGTCGTACTCTAATGTGGATAATTATACAGTAATGCCACAAACACACAAACACAGGAAAAATTATTTAATTCGTTTTCAGTTCAATTGTGTCATTTTAGATGCATTAAATTTGTTCATTTTATTTTAAATGCAAATGAAAGAATCAAATCTTTAGTAATTACATGCATTAAATTCAAACATTTATTAATAAAATTCACAGTAAAAATTATTGCAGCATATATGTGTGTAATATTTGTTAAAATAGGTTTTCTAGACATATGTAAACGTATTTTATTTAATTAAGAACGGTTCAAGTAAAATCGTTTTTCTGAAAATGCGGAATTATAAAATATTCTTTTTTATTCTGCAAAAATCGTCGGCTTTCACAAGTATTTTTAAAATAATGAAACTCCATTTTCATAATGCGTTTAAACAGTATTTTAATATAAAGTTTTTAATGTCGGATGAAAATCAACGTTTTTATCCATCAATGGAAACAGATCAAATAATGCCGCTTAGTAAAATATCCTGAATTTTATAACGAAAATAACTAAGTAAATGACTCCAAGGCAGTTTAAAAGAGCAAATACCATTTGTGTAAAGATTAGGTGCCGATTTACATTAAGTAGGGAAGAATTCGTCGATATTCGCTTTAATGTATTATGCAAAATTTTCAAAATGACTGTCTAAAGATTTACACACGATTGTATTTATTAATATAGCATATGGAATGTGAATTTATTTTAAAATTTCAATAATTCTTCTAAGTTTGAGAGACGTGTAAAAGAAATGTAAAATTAATCAAGAAAGAAAAAAATCATGCGTCAAGCATACATTATGAAACACTTTCGAACACATTCAAAATAATGTAACAAAACGTCACCGTTTTATAATTTGAAATAATATGTATACTAGAATCATTAGGAAACGCAAAACCTAATTAACCCTCGACTGTCTTGGAAAAGGGCAAAATTGTAATGTTGTATTCTCTGCATTTTGTTTTAAATGCTAAAAAAAAATGATTCTTTGAACATTTTATAAAAAAACTTAATAACGAATATGAATGCAATCCTTGGAAGTATTAATCATTGTTCAATGTATTAAAAATACATTAAATCAATAGAATTATATTACATTAAATATTGCTTGTATTGCAGTGAAACCTGGAGCTTAGTGAACGTATTAACACAGGCTTGTCAGTGAGGGGGTTAAAAACCCATCTTGAGCAATCCCCATCTACAGACAGAAATTTATCCGAGTCTTTTGAGCAGCCCTGCAGATGTTATATATATTTTTATCTATAAACTACCTGCATGGAAAAGTATAGTTCAGTTTGTACGTACATACGACAGTTCAAATTTCCAATCAGTCATTTTTAGGTGAAGAAATTATATACAGCGAGTAACATGCAAAAAATTAAATGTAAGGGCGCATATCGAGATTGAAAACGCACTTACTTAAATTATTGCTCAATGACAGTAGTGTAACCGATTTATTTTTTGTGTCCCTGTAAATAAACGATAAATGCTATGAATATCTTATTTTATAGTAATCATCTTGTAGTTAGATTCAGTAATTTATATCAGATTCAATATTTTTGAGAAATGGTATTAAAACACACTGCAAGCGATTTTTCCCCATTTACTATAATGTAAAATTCTTTTGGGTGTTACTGTAAATGAACTACTAATGCTAAACACTTCGTATGTAATACCGAACATGTCATGGTAAACATCATTAACATATGTTAATTGCATACAAATACGAGAATCTTTACGCTAGTTAGAGATAGACAGACGGACAAACAAACCGCATTCGGAAACAGTTTTCAACTATTTAAAACTGTACAAGGAGATTTATTTTTATGTATGTATAGTGTTGATTTTAAATAAAATATGATTTATTATATTATACTATATTCACAAGAATTAAAGCGAAATTCAAACAGAAACAAATGATTGAATTGAAAACAATTTATTCTATATATTAATTTATTTTTGAGCATTAATATTAATTTTAATTACAATTTAAAATTAAAATGTTCTATTATTATATATAAGATAAAACTTATCATAAGTGGAATAAAAGTAAAAAAAAATATTCAGGAAATATTTTTTATTGCAAGAACTTAAAATAAAAAGCATCGATGATGCATGATAAGCAATCACTTGAAATCGCTACAATTTGTGCAATTAATAATATGTACTTTAAATTATAAGATATTTCTCATTAACGGGCAAAACAAATAAGAATCAACAGAAACATCTGCTTACCAAAGTGATTTAATAGATAAATATATATGTATACATTATTTTTAAAATAAGAGAAGGAAATCAAATCATATGTTCTTTGTAATATGTTACACATTCATATTTAATTACATATTTTTTAATCATCTGTTATCAACTGACATATTCTGTAATCAACTGTTAAGTATTCAACCATGCTATCATATGCAACTTCACGTTGAAATAAAAGACTTGAAAAGCGACGAATACTGTAAGTTTACGGTAGAAATAGCTGATTTATAAATGCAAAAATACGAAAACCTTAAACACTCAACTACATATAAGATAGGAATTGTATTTACTGAGATTCAGAATCAGATGATGGAATCAAACAAATTAAGAAACTCCATTAGTGTCTTTTAAGCTATTTTTTCTAGTTGTATCATAAAACTACTCGAGTCTGTCAATCCCGAAATTTTATTCTTTCTAATTCATGTTAATGTTTCAAAAAGTTGTTACACATGTTACTCCTTTAGTGTTATTATTTCAATATTTCACCAACTTTGATTTCTATCTTATGTTGCTTCATTTTACTAATCTAAGTAAAAACGCTCGCACATAATATTTAATAAAATCAATGTAATGTTTTCATTTATTCTGTTGTACGTCATCTGCTTTCGCTGGCTTATAAGGATGCGACGTTCTAGTCTCTAGCCGTCGATGTATAACAGAACTATGAGAGATCGAGAAAATTATACAGAAGTCGCTATTACACCACCCCCCGCCAGCAGAATATTTCCGAATTCACCAGGGACTTACTCTTTATAGCCGAAACCATACACTGTAAAAAAATAAAATAAAATAAAATAAAATAAAATAAAATAAAAATCTATAATTTTTACTGAAAAAAATGTATTTTTTGCAGAAAATAGCATATATTTTTTGCAGAAAAAGAATTGTTTTAATGAAAAATTACAGATATTTTCTGTAAATTAAACTGTTTTCCACTGGTGCGACAAAATAACCAGTTTTTTCTGTCAATTTGAGGGATTATTATTATTTTTTTTTTACAGTATATTTACAAATTTGATACAAATTTGATGTATAACTTCATACTCTTGTAAATGTTTGTGAAACTGACACAAAAATCGCTAGTACAGCAGACCCTTCTGGCGAAATACTTTCAAATTCAAGGAGGACCTCCCTGCCATAGCCAAAAACATATCCATAAAATTTGGATCAGTTCTATGAATAACTTCATACGCTTTCCGATGATACAAATCAGATATACGGACACACGGACATATAGACATACGGACGGACTGACAGACATATTGTATAAACATGTTTTTCTTGATCTATGGTCTGTAAAAAATATAAATACGTAGAAAAAAATCGATACAATACTTTTTTCTTTAAATCGAAGACGGTAGAACGGTTATGCTGGGAAATAGATTCATGTGCTTTATGTCTCCGACACTTTTGAGTAGTAATTATTTTGATTATCATATACTTAATAGGATTGTGATCCAGAAATATGGAATTACTTACGAGTAAGTAATAGAGAGATAAGAGATAAGACGCATAATTGTGTAAATATATAGGAACAATTAATAAATGTTAGGTCTTTTAACTGGAAGAGAAAATGCTAGAGTGGTTTCAGATAAATGATTCAGTTAGAATTATCTGACTGACCGAGTTAAAATTAGAAGGCAGAAGTAATTTATATTATTATATTTTTTCTTCAACTTAACAGTTCGTCCTCTTTTTAAACAATGGAATTATTTATGAGTAAGTAATAGAGAGAAGAGAAAAAGACGCATAATTGTGTAAATGCAGGAGTAATTTATATTATTATATTTTTTCTTCAACATAATAGTTCGTCCTCTTTATAATAAATGGAATTACTTATGTGTAAGTAATTGAGATATGAGATAAAAGACGCATAATTGTGTAAATATATAGGAGCAATTAATAAATGTTAGGTCTTTTAACTGGAAGGGAAAATGCTAGAGTTGTTTCAGATAAATGATTCAGTTAGAATTATTTGATTGACCGAGTTAAAATTAGAAGGCAGAAGTAATTTATATTATTATATTTGTTCTTCAACATAACAGTTAGTTCTCTTTTTGAACAATGGAATTACTTATGAGTAAGTAATAGAGAGATGAGAGAAAAGACGCGTAATTGTGTAAATGTATAGGAACAATTAATAAATGTTAGGTCTTTTAACTGGAAGGGGAAATTCTAGAGTAGTTCCAGGTAAATGATTCAGTTAGAATTACCTGACTGATCGAGTTAAAATTAGAAGGCAGAAATATTTTATATTATTATATTTTTTCTTCAACATAACAGTTAGTCCTCTTTTTAAACAAATATGGAAGCCTAGTAGAATAAACGGAATAAAGGTTATATCAGCAAACGGAAACATATAATAAATTAGAAAATTCAATTATTAAGTTTTATTACTAAAATTATGTATCCTTTTCATGCACTGTAAAAAAAAAAAAAAAAAAAAAAAAAAAAAAAAAAAATCTGTATTTCTAGAGATGTAAAATTAGATGCTTACTAAACGTTCATCTGTAACTGTACGAAAAAAGTTGCTAATCTACAAAATTAGTTTTTGTAAAGCTACAGAAATCTCTAACTTTACAAATGAGTCTGCTAAAATTACAGTAATCTTTATAAAACTTTATCTGTAACACTGGTTGCAATTAAGGTTTTTTGGGGTAACTGGGCCATAGGCTATTTTATTAAAAACTGTTGGTGTTTTTTTAAGTTTTAGCTGTTGTGTGCAATACCCCTTTATCTCTACTTCCTAAAACAACGTGTATCAACTCAATCATAACTCTCACATTACTGTGATAGGTTGTCAAAAATTTACGTTTCTTTTTTTAAAACCAACGGATTTGAACTTCCTCGGATTTTTCTTAAAATACAGTAAATTCTTTTATTAAACAATCTTTTTTTTTTTAAGATTAGACATATAACTACATTAATATTATTAGGTATCTATACATATTTACTTCATGTTTTAAAAGTAAGCCCGGTGTCCCAGTTACCACATAAATGTTTCAAGAATGGGGTAACTGGGACATGTATACGGGGTAACTGGACCATGCTGGATCCAGTTACCCCAATAGTAATAAATATTTTTTTTTGTGTTTCTCTTACTACGGGAAGTAAATTTCTCCATTGGTTTTTGCTCACAATAAAGAATAGAATACCTTATTAAAATAACGTAATGAATTTTTTTAAAAAAGCATACTGAGTGGTATAAAACCAAATTTTTTGACCCCTTGAGAGGCGGTGATGCCGTTATGGCATCACTTAATTTTAATTCCTAATTGTCACATTGGCACCTGAATTTTATAATTAAAACGTAACCTTTATTAAGTACGCGAAAATATACTTTTACATGTTTTCAGATAGATTCTCTTGTAAATATTGGTGTCATTAAATTATTTCAAAATTTTACGAATGCAAGTACTTTGCCCCTGAACGCCAGATAGCCAGACCTTGAAATTGTACTATACACATGGGTCGCATTCTATAGGCATAGCTGCATATTTTTACGCTTTCTTGCTACCACTAAAATTTAATAGAGATTTTCGTTTTGTTTAATCATAAGATTTCGACTATTAAATAAGACAACATTTACTATAACATTTTAGTGGTAAGAGAAAGCGTAAATGTTGGCAGATATGCTATAGGGAACCTTTTATCGTCCCTACCACTATTTTGAAAATAATGTCTTCATCGCACCTTTCTTTAAGGAACAATAAATTCCCTATATAATGCGATCCCTGGATAAAGATAAGGTACTTACGTAGCCTTTTGTTCAGATATTTACCTTGCTATTTTTTCTTTAAAATACCTATGTGACTTTTATACTTATTATGTATACTAAAGTACATAAGTACTTAAGTTTTATATTTTTGGTATAAATAAATCTAATATTTTCACTTTTAGTGCTTTTTTTAGGCACACTGACAGCAAAGGTTTCCCTTGCAACGCTGTTTATTGACATATTTATTTACATGATCTGCCTGGTTTAAAATTTTTTAAGTTGTTTACACTTTTTCAAACAGGACCTGATATCCGATATGAAAAAAAATATAGACGCGTGTGGAACAGAGACCCGCCTGGTCCAGTTACCCCATTTTTGGGGGCAACTGGACCCATGAGGAAAGAAAGATGAAATATGCATATTTTTATATTTTTAAATATTAAAATGTAATTTTGAGCATTTCTGTTTGATAGAGGGAACCTAACTGAACACATTTACAGAAGTTCAGACTTTAATTAAAATGAACATTAGCTTTTTGAAGCTGAATTGTCAGAAGCTAAACACTCACATTGTAAAATCATACCCCAGTTGCCCCAACTAACCTTACATGAAAGGTTCTAAGCATCCTAGTTTCCTAAAACATTCTTAGTAACCTTACAGATTTTTTTGATTTTTGGCGCTAAAATGTGTCTGTTACATGAATTTTTGTTGTTACCGTTACATAAAATCTTTCAGGAATCCCCGTTTCCTAGAAAAACTTTAGTAACTTTGCAGATTTTTTTTTTTATAATGTAGTTAACTGGGGCAGTACAATCTAAGTAGAATTTAGACAGGAGTATACGGTATCGATATTACAAAATAAAACCAGAAGACGTTTGTACTTTTTTGTTCATTATATAAGCAAATATTATTACAATATACGCAGATGTTTCGCAAATGAACATCTTTTGAACATGGCAATAATAGATAGCAATTATCGAGTGGCGAAATTATTGTTAGAAAAATGAAAAATAAACCGAAAACTGAGATTTTATATGTATAAATCAGATTTATTTGTACGCATCTTGAGCTCCTTAATAAAATATGTGTGTTAAAAACATTAGATGCTCAAAAAGTCTATTATAAACAAAGCGTGAAGTAATGATTAATAATTATGGTCAATTAATTTAAATGTATTATTTGTGTTCAAATATATATAAATCCTATTTATTTATGTTATTTAAAAAAATTTTCATTTGTAGTCTAGTTTTATAAAATGTCTTTCGTAATCTAGCATTCTTTTTAGAAAAAACAAGGAAAAAAAAGAAGCAATCGCATGAAAATTAAAAGTTTATATATACACTGTAAAAAAAAATCTGTAAAGTTACTAAAGTTTTTCTAGGAAACTGAGATTCCTAGAAATTTTTATGTAACGGCAACAAGAAAAATTCCTGTAACAGCGTCCGTTACAGGAATTTTTTTTTTGTTGCCGTTACATAAAAATTTCTAGGAATCCCAGTTTCCTAGAAAAACTTTAGTAACTTTACAGATTTTTTTTTTACAGTGTATATTATATATGTTATTTGAACTATTTGATGTGTTATATATAAACGCATTTTTGAGCATATTTTACGAATTTCAATGCAATTGTAATTAAAAGTAGAATAAATATAACATAGGTTATATTATCAGAAGGAGACAATTGATAGATTAGAAAATCGAATCACAAAGTTTTAATAATAAAAATTTTCATAGTTTTTTTAGTTAAGAGGGGAAGTACAATCTAACTATACTTGAGACAGGAATATGCGGTAGCGATATTACAGCATATAACCAGAAAACATGTACTTTTTTTTCAATATATGATGAAATATCATCACAATGTATACAGGTTTTTCGTATATGAACATCATTTGAACATGGCAATAGATAGCAATTTTCGTGCAGCAAATCTAATGTTACAAAAAAGAACAATATACCAAAAACTGGCATCTTATATCTGTAAATTGGTTTGATTTGTATTACACATCTCGATTTCGCTATATAAGATTTGAGATAAAAAAGATGTTCAAAAAGTCTATAAAAAAATTATTGAGAATTCTGGTTACAGAACATAGATGGATTTTTTTTTCATTATAAAACCATATCATTTAACCCTTCTACTACCAACTTTTTTCTGTCATAGAGTACCACTGGGATCATATGTGACCCCCCTATGATTTTCCTTTTTTACATGCAATATTATAAATAAATGATTATAAACATAACATTTTTCCATTTTAATACACAAAATGTGTTTTATAAGAGAAATATTTATAATAATTAAGCAAATATATGTTTATTAAAGAAATATATATAATAATTAAGATTAGCATTTTCAAACTATATTCTTTTACAATTTATAAAAACAGTTAGAGCATGCTGTTTACAGACAATATCGGAGCATTCGGTGCACAATGTCACTATATTTTCGGTCCGCTGCACATTCACATAAGCAAAATCCGCCACGTTTTTTGCCTTTCTAGGTTGTAGCTACTTGAAGAGTCTGGAATATTTAAGCGTTTTTATACTTTATGCTTGGTCAAAGATTCACCTAGTTTTATTAGACACACTCTTCAGGTACAATTTGTTTGTTTCTCACAATTTGGATTTTTATATGGCTAAATAATAAAGTCATTCAGTGCACTAATGTGTAACATGTTGTAAAATATTACCATATGCCATTCTCTTTGTTGTATATGTTTGAACTAGATTATCCATAGTACCAACTTCTGATTTTGTACAGTTATAATCTATGATTATAGTTAATTTCACTTCGGGTGTTTTCTCAATTACAGGGGAAAAATGAATTGTGCTAAGTAGAGTTACAACTTTTATTTTAACACTATGATACAATTATTGCTGACTTCTGAAATCTAAATAATGTGGATTTGACCACACTTCCTGTGGTTGTGACGAATACGTTAACACTCCAGCAAGCATCAACAGTCACACAAAAAAAAGAAAAATAAACATCATTTCTTCTCTCATGATATTTTTCCAATTATTTCCAAACACTGCCTTTCCGTGTTTATTTGTCTATTTTATAATGTCGTCAACAATTTTTGGCTTCATGAAAAGTTCGACTGTCTATTGGATATAGTGTCTAAATTTCTTATAGTGTAACGTGTAGTTCCTTGTGCAGTTTTACTGACATTTCGACTTACCTATTTTCCAAGCTTACTTCTATGTGGAGATCAATACCATTCTTAGGTGCGTTCGTAATTATATAAATACGTAGCACTTATAATCGTCTGTCTGTCCGTCCGTCTGTCCGCATATAACGGAGCAAAGACTACCCGACCGAAAGGTCTGAAATTTTAAATATATAATTATTGCAAAAATTTGCCGTGTCATTTCAGATTTTGTGAAATTGGATGCATAGTTTAATTACAGGGACAGTCAAAAGTTTTCCGTATTACAGCCAATGGGAATAAATTATTGCAAGTGCATTTTAATGATGTTACAGCCTTTCGAATGGTCTGAATTTTTAAATATATAATTGTTGAAAAATTTTCTCCAGTTATTTCAAACTTTATGAAAATTTGATGCATAGTTTAATTACAGGGAGAGTCAAAATTTTTACGTTACATGAGGGCCAATGGAAAAAAAAATATTCCAAGTGCATTTTAATGACGTTACAGCCTTTCGAACAGAATGAAATGGATATGCACTAAAATATACATTCAGTACAATATGCGGTCAAAAAATATTTATAAAACTAGTTATAGCACGAACGCACCTCATTTGCCACGTTTGACGGGTAATTTTCAACTTGTTAAGTTTTATATTTGGACATATAAAAGGATTTATTTTAGCATAAATCTATGAAGATTTCCGTGTTGTCTAAGAATTGAACTGAAACCCAACTACAGATGAAACTTACCGATAAAAAAGTGAACGTTATTTGTTTGTAATTTTTTTATCGCTATTTCACATCACGACGACTAGTGTCAGCTATATTAAATATCCTGCTGTGATATACAATCTTAGACATAGTTTTCATCAAGATTAATTCAATGGCACCACATTTGTGGGAATCTGTTCTTTAGTTTAGGCTGTACAAGATAACAAACTTACTCACATACGTACACTCAGAAAATCAACCCTTCTTGTGTAGTCGTTTGTTTAAAAAGTACAAGACATTTTTAGATAAATGTATATTATATTATATTTTACATGATATAATATAATATATTTTATATTATATAATATATTATAAATAATATATTTTATATTATATTATCATATATTATTCTATATTATAATATATTATATTATTAAATGTTATATCATATTTTCGTATTTATGTATAGTGTACAATTAAGTGGAAATAAGAATATGAATAATTTATAATGAAATTTGCAAATATGTAACGTTTACCAATATATTATATATAATTTTATGCTCAAAATATGATCTAATATATAAATTTGTATTGGGGTCACAATTGACTCTACTGGTACTCAGAGAATAAATTGAAAATTAAAATTAAAATTTACCCATCTTATTACCCGACTGCCAAAAAGGAGTATGTGTTTCACGTGTATCCGGGTATGTGCATTTCTTTACACGTTCGAAACATCCAAACGGCTGGATGGATTTTAATGAATGAGGTCTCTATCGATTCGTCTTAACCGTCCTATAACCTTAAATGGTTATAGGATAGATTTTGTTTTTATTAATTTAAAATGGCAACCGTAAAAAAAAATGGCTGTAAAAACGAAAAAATATTTTACGCACCATATTGAGTGGCATATCATTGGATAGGTTTTTCAAAATGAAGACGATGTTTCATTGACTATTTTATAGTCAGAAGCTCCGTTTAAATATTGCACAACCTGGAAGTTGTGTAGGTTGGATCTCTAGCTTTACTGCAACTCTAACATTCATAGACATCTATAAGCCTCTTCAAAACAGTGTTTATAGATATGAATTAACAATTAAACACAACTTAAAAGTCATTAATACAAGTATATGAAAAAAAAAGGTAAGTAATACAAAAAATAGTTTCACATTGATGAAAAATAATTAATTAGTTCGCTTTTTACGCAGTCGGGTTTTTTGATTTTTTAAATTTAATTTTTATTAATTTCATCTATTACAAGTCAAATGTTACGTAAAAAAAAATAAAGAAATCATGTTTTTTTTTTTTTTTTTTTTTTTTTTTTTTTTTTTTTTTCAGAATTTTTAAACTCATATATTTTTTATATTTATCCGGTAAAGTTACTCTGTGGTCACAGGTGGCCCCGTGATAGCAAGAGGGTTAATTATTTTTTCATTTACAAAAAAATACACATATTTATATGTCATTAAACCTAAATCATACATAATTATATGAAACATATAAAATATATATTCAAATAATAAAGTTTAATATATTTTCACTGAAATCTACACTTTTTATGAAATAAGTTATCTGTGTCCTATCAGCCTATATATATACAGAATATCGGAAGAATTATTTGATCCTTTTTACCAGTTTCCCAAATAAAATATACTTTTTTGTTTATTTGAGAAAGATGAAGAAAGAGCAAAACTAAAAACATGCAAAATAATTTCCAGCTGTGTAAACAATTTAACATTGACTTTTGAAATGTACAAATGAACATTTCCAACGACAAAAGATAATGGTTTTAAAAATTAAACAAAATATATAACCGCTCTTATAGGTCATCATATGTGTAATATGTATACAATATGTATGTATATTATATGTATATAGCATCATGTGTATATTTTAAATAAAAAATACAGATCAGATTAAACAAAATTAGTCTTCTCACACTTCTGCCTAACCCCCCCCCCCCTCCCTTCTCATATATTATTTCTATTATGTTTTGCCGCTGTAAACGTGGAAAAACTAATAAGTTTTTGAAAACTTAGCAGTATCATACTGGGTTTTTACAGATGAAAAACACTTAGTTAACTATAATCTATTTAAAGAAAAGAGGATATTTACAGATTTTAACAAATTAAATGTTGAATATTTAATATGTGTTTCATCACATTGCTAACTAAGCGTATAACCAACAGAGTGAAAAATGTTCAAGCCGGGGATCGAACCCGGAACCCTTGGAATAGCGCTCCAAGTGTTCTAACATTTGAGCTACGAGCACGATACCCAGCTTAGCATCTCTAACTCACATATGTTGTTAAGGCTGCACATGCAGCAGAAGTTGGAAAAATCATCATGAAAACCCAATCCTGCAGCGAAACATGAGACATAAATAAACCCAGCATCGGTTGAACACATATATAATTTTAATTAATTTTTCAATTAATTTTCAGCAGTGGAATTACGATCGAAATTATTAAATATTTAATACATGATTTTACACATTGCTAGCTAATTTTTCATTCTGTTGGTTATACGCTTAATTTGTAATGTGATAAATCACGTATTAAATATTCAATAATTTCGAGCATAATTTCACTCCTGAAAATTAATTGAAAATGTTATAAAAATTATTTATGTTTTCACCTATGCTGGGTTTATTTGTGTCTCATGGTTCATCGCAGGATTGCGTGTTTATGATGACTATTCCATACTGTGCTGCATTTACAGCCTTACCAACATATGTGAGTGAGTGATGCTAAGCTTGGTATCGTCCTCGTAGTTTAAATGGTAGAGCACTTAGAGCGCTATTCCAACGGTTTCGGGCTCGATTCCCGCCTTGGACATTTTTCACTATGTTGTTTATACGCTGAGTTAGTAATGTCATAAATCACGTATTAAATATTCAATAATTTCGAGCGTAATTTCATTGATAAAAATTAATTAAAACTATAAGATGGAATACTTTATATGTTAAAGTCTTTTCAATAAATTTTGCTTTATAGAAAGAAAGCAAACCGTAAAATAAATGCTTTCACTTATTACAGTTATTTAAAACATCCAGTAACATATATTCATTTCCTTAACCTAAAAAAGAGCAGAAATAGAAACTATTCCCCTTGGATTTCGCCAGGAATCTCCGGGGATTTGGATAAAATTTTCCTGTACATCCAATAAAAGTGAAAAAATGAGAAATAAAAGTTTTTTTTTTTTTTTTTTTTTTTTTTTTTTTTTTGTAAAATAATTTGCTATCATTTAGAGTAATTAAACTACTCTGTATATTTAAATACTTTAGTGTGTTTAAATCGGTCACGAAAGACAATCTTTTTATATTATAAATGTTTTATACAATGTTTTTCCTCCGCTTTCGCCAAAGTAAGATTTAAAAGCTTTAATTGTGTGGTGAATCTTAAAACTAAGATTTTCTCTTTTTAAAAAGCTTCATAAATTATGTATGACATGGAACAAGCATTTCACAGGTATATTGACCTGTTCTGAAATAAAATATAAAAGCATCTAGCATGAAGTTCGTTTTAGGAAAAAAAAATGCATAACTAATTCATATTTAAAAATGCCTCATGTGTCTTCTAATTGATGCACAACAGATCATTACTTTAATATATGATGAACGTCTTAAATATTGAAATCTCTCCTTTAATATTATTAATTGCTCAATTATTATTAATATTACAGATTTTATGTTAATATTACAGTAGATGTTGTGTATGTTTTTCGATTAATGCCCTAGATATTGCATTTGGTGTCTATAATTTTGTTTGACTATAAATTTGACTTATGAAAAATTTAATTATTAACGCGTATGAGTAAAGTGGCAGAAACTCGGGGAATATCAGTTCACATGAAATTTTTTCATCATTACTTACAGGTCAGATTTTAAACCTGAGTAAAAATTAGTTAAATTACGTGATTGCTTTTTATTATTGTTATTGCCATAAATATTGCATTTCATGATTATAATTTTGTTTTGTATAAACTTGTAATTGTTAAAAAAATGTCTTGTATTTGCAGAAATATATTGAAAATTACAAATGTGTATGCGCTAATATACTCTCTATTACCGTTTACATTACCGTCATTCTTAAAAACAAAATTCATTAACCATACTTTTAATATAAATCATGAAACATCTACGCTGCAAATAAAATAAAAATACAGTCAACTGTTGTGAAAAAAATAATAATATGTCGTTAATAAAATTTATGAAATATTGATAACTTGCGTCGGTCGTTGACATTATTTTGAATTCATTAGATGTATACTAGATGTACACTAGATGTACACTAGGTATTAGGGTTACAAAGGGTATCATTTCTTATCTTTCAAAAATAGCTAATTCTTAGACAATTTCAAAATGTAAATCATATGTCACGGTTGATATTATGGTTATAAATATATCTTTTCTTACCTTTCACTAATATCTATTTGTGAGCCATTTTTTACATATACTTTAAAAGACACGGTTGATATCATGATTAAAAAGGCTATCCTTTATTATTATTCAGTAATAGCTAAATGTTAAGCGGTTTCTAATTATAATTTATGACAAAAGTCAAACTTCAGAAAAACGTAAATGGATTTTCATATCACGAAAAAAATCATTTAAAACAGCTTTGCAATTCGAATTATACCTCTAAAACTTTAGCAAATTTAGATTTATTTTTCTGCTTAACAATAACACGCAGCACCCTGTATCTCTACTTAAAAATTCCGAATTTCTTCCATAAAAGCCATGCAGATTTTAAATCTCAATTTATCGAATTTCTTTGATCGGTGTTTTTCTCTTTCGAAAAATTTTATCGCCTTACGTCCGACATAAATATTTTATAAATAATGTTACTTCATTTTCTTAATATTTTTTAAAATAAATGTTACCATAAAACTTGAAAACTAAAGTACATTAAAGTTTTTGCATGCAAAAAGGAAACTCCAAATTAAAGCGTCTCGCTCTAATAGCCTCATTTTTTTAAAAAAATGAGAAAGTACATGAGCAAAAGGCAATTTAAGTAAGCAAAAACTATTTCCATGAAAATCACATGTCCATTTGCATTAAGAATGAAAATCCTGATGTGGGGATTACTGAATGCTATTATGTAAATTTCGGAATATGGTTGTTGAAATTGACATACACAGTGTTATCGATACTATTATAGCTTGTATGGGAAACAAAGCATACAATTTATTTTAAAGATTTCATAATACATTTTTACAGGAACTGAATGAATAAAAATAATTTAGAATTTAAAATAGATAAAGTGACGTTTTTAGGGGCGGAGGCATTGTAAAAAAGGTACAAAGATTAAAATATGCATATTTTCTATATCAACATGATTATTTAATACTATACTGAATATTTTTTATCTATTATATGCATAATGAAATTTATAGGTAACTAAAGAAATAAATTTATGTAAATATTGATAGCTGTGCATCTAATTTAAGGCGAAATATTTTTATAGAGTATTTTTATCTAATAAAATCTCTTTCACATTTACTTCTATTTTCTGCAAGTTATTATTCTTTTTCAACTATTTATAATCTTCTGACACATTTCTGATAATTGGTTCTTTAGGTTTCGCCGCTCAGAATGTATGTTTAAAAACATAAAAACATCTTTGTTTCAATAAAATATTCAGAAATACCTTTCCTTTAACCCATTTTTTCCTGAATTTTTGTTTTCTCAAACTCGTTGGTAAAATCACTTTAAAATGTTGAAAAATGAGCTGTAAAAATACTAAAAAAAATTACGCATTTTTTTTGTATTAATTTGATAAAATGTAAACGTACTAAGTAAAGGAATATGCATAATATTTGTAATAGTATAATATGCATAATTATATTTTTGTCTAAATTTATATAAAATAAGCTTTTAAGTTGTACATTATGTACTATTTTTTTGTATTTTTATGAATTACTGATTTCTTTAGATATACTAATAACATTATAAGCAATAGTAATAATAAAATAAGAATAATCGTACTTGAGGATTAAAAACATTTCGTTTCATAATAATCTTGAAAAGGACTTTATATAGATAACTGTCCCATAAATGACTAATACAAATATATACCCATTCGTGCCTGACGTCTTATAATTTGTATGTTTAAAAAATGCATAAAAAATAGACTTGAACAAACAATTTCACAATTTAAAAAAATACATATTTCAAAGAAGGCTACAAGCTAAGATTGTGACTTATTTATTTGGATTCTTGGTAGAAAAAACACAAATATACTTACTTATTACATTTCGGCATCCTGAAAAATGGAAAATCTATCAACTCCGAAAAAAACCTCCATCTAAGCAAATAAATTTCTAATTTATGCTGTCATCTGTCGGTAACAGATAAAGACACTTACAGATAATTATTTTTTACAATTTTCTTGTTATAAAGAAGAAGAAAACAAAAGATTTTTTTTTAATTCGAAGCGTCGCAAAAATGGGTCTCTAGGCATAAATGGGTTAAATATTTTTTGTCGAAAATTATTACATTAATAATTTCACGTACAGGTAGAGATAAAATATATATAAATATGTTATATGGGGTATTAAATTTCACATCTTCAAAAAATCGATTTCACATTTTTATAAATGTACCCATATATAATTTTTCTTATGTATATTCAATAAAACAAAACAAAGTGCGTGAAAATTTTCCAATTAGAACGGTGACAATTTTAAATTGATGTGTGTACTTTAAAACAGACTTAAGTTTAATCTTTAGACTTTGATTTAGGCTTTCTGAAATTTTTATTTTTGCCATTCGTATACATTGTTTCATGATTATTATATATTGTACGATGTTATTTTGATTATTTTACATTTTATTATAAATTGTTTATATAAGATTTTTCTTACTGCTAACATGTTTGTATATGGGTAAAAATGATATATGAGAAAGTAATGTAAAACTAGTATAACTGAAATACCTTAAGAAGAAGAAAAAAAATCGAATTTTTAAATAAATAGCAAATTTTGTATTAAAAAATATTCAAAGAACAATTTGCTTAGATAATAAACCTTTACAAAAAGTCACCCATAGAAACTTGAAAAAAAAAGTTTAAAAAACACAACTTTCGATGTTTTTTCTATGGACCACTTCTTCTCACCCTGATCATGAAATCTTTCTTTTTAAAGACGAATTTATTTATTATACAAGTTCTATTTCACAGGTTTTACCTTATAAATAAACTTTCGAAAAGGCCCTTTAATTTTAATAATTTTTTTACTTTCCCCTTTATTGTACTTAAAAACTTACTCTTTCTTGGTATTTTGTGTTAAAATATTTAAATTATTAATTATTTTTAAGTTTTTTCTTACAGCTAAAATTGTTGGTAATATCTATTAGTATGATGTATGACAAAGTAAAGTAATTTAAAACTATTGTTTGATAAAAGGACACATTTCTTTAGAAGTGAAAGCAAAAAAAATATATAAAATAAAATAAAATAAAAAGTAGAATTGTTAAAGAAATAGCAAATTTTGCATTGAAAAATAAAGAAATACGTTGCCTAGATAATGAACCATTTCAAAATACACACACACACAAATAATTCAAAGAAAAAAAAATAGTTTTTAAAACGCCCTTTTTTGGGAGGTGGGGAAGGGGGCAATTATTCTCGACCTGACAATGAAGTTTTCCTTTTTAAAGAAGCATTTATTTGCGTACAAGTTCTATTTTCGCAGCTTTTACTGTATCAGTAGACTTTTATAAAACTCTTATAAATATATTTACGTTAAAATATTTTAAATTATAAATTCCTTTTAAGGTCTCTCTTACCACAAAAATGTTTGCATATGTTCAAGAATAATATATGAGTAGGTAATATACTGTAAAACAGTGTAATCGGAATAAAATTGGAAATAAACAATTAAATTTAAAAAATCAAAAAAACCCGACTACGTAAAAAACGAACTAATTAATTATTTCTCATCAACGTGAAACTATTTTTAGGTAGCTTTCATTACAAAAAGCTACCTATTGCAGCCGTTCGGAGGAAAACGATTTCAAAAAATTTTGGTATATTTTCATCGATCATGACCCCCAGATCCCGAAACCACCCTCCGTTCAAAATTGACATATATATATATATATATATATGACGTTTGTCACACTATAACTCTCGTATTTATGAACCGATTTGGATGTAATTCGGTGTGTACATAGTACATATCAATGTCTCAACCGAGTACGTTGTCCAGCTTCATCAGCCATTTACTTTCAAAATTGCGGCCATTTAAAAATGTTTATAAATTTTATAATTTGAAATGTGGTACCGAAAAATTGAAAATGGAAAAATATTTTTTTCTTATGTATTTGACTTTTATACAAAGATTCCGGAGCAGTTTTTGTTTCGTCTATATCTTAAAAAATGGCTGAGTTATAGCATTTTGAATTTCTAGCGTGGCTGATATTTTGAAACGTCCTGAATTTTGTCACGCGATAAAAGGCGTATTTATGAACCGATTTGGATGTAACTTCGTTTATACATAGTACATACCAATGTCTCGACCGAGTTCGTTGGCCAGCTTCATCCGCTATTTTGTTTAAAAATGGCGGCCATTTAAATTTTTAAGAATAATTTAAATTTGAAATGTGGTACCAAAAAATTGAAAATTGAAAAAATATTTTTTTCTTATGTGTTTGACCATGATAAAAAGATTCGGGAGCAGTTTTTGTTTCGTCTATATCTTAAAAAATGGCTGCGTTATAGCATTTTGAATTTCTAGCGTGGCTGACATTTTGAAACGTCGTGATTTTTGTCACCTGTTAACGGGCGTATTTATGAATCGATTAAGATGTACCTTGGTGTGTACATAGTACATACAAATATCTCGACCGAGTTCGTTGTCCAGCTTCATCCGCCATCCTGTTTCAAAATGGCGGCCATTTAAAAAATTTAAAAAAAAATTTAAATTTAAAATGACATGCCAAAAAATTGGAAAATGAAAAAGATTTTTTTTTTGTATGTGTTTGACCTTAATTCAAAGATTCCGGAACAGTTTTTGTTTCGTCTATATCTAAAAAATGGCTGAGTTATAGCATTTCGCTTTTCTATTGTGACTGACATTTTAAAACGACGTGATTTTTGTCACGCGATATCAGGTGTATTTATGAACAGATTTGGATGTAAGTTGGTCTGTGCATAGTACATACCAGTGACTCGCCCGAGTTCGTTGGACAGCTTCAGTCGCCATCTTGTTTCAAAAGGGTTGCCATTTAAAAAAATAAATTTTAAATTTTAAATGAGGTATTAAAAAATTGGAAAATGAAAAAGATTTTTTTTATGTGTTTGGCCTTGACACAAAGATTCCGGAGCAGTTTTTGTTTCTGAAAATTTGTTCTTTTGTTTATATCTTAAAAAATGGTTGAATTATAGCACTTTGAATTTCTAGCATGGCTAACATTTTGAAACGATCTTGTGTTTGTCACGCGATAACACACGTATTCGCCTATTTCGATGTACGAAGGCATGTGGATAGTATACATCAATATATCAACCAAGTTCGCTGGCCAGCTTCATCAGCCATCTTGTTTCAAAATGGCGGCCATTAAATAAAAAAAAATTATATTTAAAGTGAGGTGCAAAAAAATTAGAAATTGAAAAAGATTTCTTTCTTAAGTATTTGACCTTGATATAAAGATTCAGGAGCATTTTTTGTTTGTCGTTATCTTAAAAAACGGCTCAGATGTAGCAATTTCAATATCTAATGTGGGTGACAGTTTGAAAAATCTGATTTTTTGCCTGCGAAAGCACTCGTATATATCAATCGATTCCGATGTGAGTGAGCATGTGCACAGCAATTACTAAGGTCTCGACCAAGTTCACTGGTTAGCCTCATCCACCATGTTGTCTTAAAATGGCAGGCACTTTAAGAAATCGTCTAATTTGGCAGCCAAATATAAGTTACTTTAAATAAAAGCAGCTTGGATAAAGCTGACTAATTTCGCGAAATTCTCATTCATAATGATTTAGTATTGATAAAATTAGTATTGAATCTCCTATATTCGGTTTCCACTAAATTGAGCTTCGTGTGTTTGAATAATATATGTTGGCTTTTTTAAAATACGGAATATGAAAGCTACCTCTTCCTCCCGGCACTTGCCGGAAGGACTTTTTTTTTCATTTCCTACTACTAGCTCACACTCTCTCTATCTATCTATAGCACTTTCAGAAATAGCCGAATTTGGCAGCCAAATATAAGTTACTTTAAATAAAAGCAGCTTGGATAAAGCTGACTAATTTCGCAAAATTCTCATTCATAATGATTTAGTATTGATAAAAATTAGTATTGAATCTCCTATATTCGGTTTCCACTAAATTGAGCTTCGTGTGTTAGAATAATATAAGTTCTCTTTTTTAAAATAAGGAATATGAAAGCTACTTCTTCCTCCCGGCACTGGCCGGAAGGACTTTTTTTTTCAATTCCTACTACTAGCTCACACTCTCGCTGTCTATCTTGTTCAAATTTTCAATCGTTAATAAAATACTTATTATTCACCCAATCAAGCTCAAATAGATTTTTTTAAATTTGTAGTGGATGACACTTTATGTTAATCCAGTTTTTTTAAATATTAAATAATTAATTAAATTATATTAATTAATTTTCAATAATCAAGAAAGACCTCTTCTTGATCAAGGTATTTTAAGACCGAGAGAGCGCTCTTCTTGATCAAGGCTTTTTAAGCGTCACTCAACAGGAAAGAAGAATGGGACAAAAAACATTTCTCTTATTGACCAAAGTAGGAATTGACTTAAAATATTTTCTTTATATTATTTTTTTATATTAACTACCTATTTTTTTTCATTTACTTATATTGATGACTTTTAAGTTGTGTTTAATTTTTAGTTCCTATCTGTAAACACGGTTTTGATGAGGTCTATAGATGTCTATGATGGTTAGAGTTGTAGTAAAGCTAGAGATGCTACATACACAACTTCCAGGTTCTATAATATTTTAATGGAACTTCTAACTGTAAAATAGTCAAAGAAGCATCCTCTTCATTTTGAAAGACATATCCAATGATATGCCACACAATAGGGTGAGTAATTTTTTTTTCGTCTGTACCGCCATTTTCAATTTATAAAAACAAAACCTAGCCTATAACCATCGGGTCGTCAAGACGAGTTGATAGAGACCTCATTCATTAAAATCCATAG
The DNA here is from genome assembly GCA_963932465.1 of Maratus speciosus. Taxonomy (NCBI): domain Eukaryota; kingdom Metazoa; phylum Arthropoda; class Arachnida; order Araneae; family Salticidae; genus Maratus; species Maratus speciosus. The sequence goes on along the minus strand of OZ010788.1, from coordinate 370,292,819 downwards.
AGCCGTTGGGATGTTTTGAGGGTATAAAGAAATCCACTTACACAGATACGCGTGAGACACACAACCCTTCTTTTCAGTCGGGTAAACAAAAAAAAGGGAAGAAGAAGAAGTTTTGGTATTCAAAGCTATTAAAGAGACATTTTTCTTAGATCATAAACCTCTTGAAAAATCAAAAAGAAAAATCACTGAAAAAAATTTGATAAACGTAGTTTTAAATGGACGTCGTTCAAAGGTTCTTTTACGGAACAATTTTTTTAGCCCTGAAGGTATTTTTTTTTTTTTTTTTACGGAAGGAATTATTTATATACAGTCTCATTTTCACAGATTTCACAGAAGTAGAATTTCATGAAGCTAAAGCTCTTTTAAATGTAGTAACTTTTTACTGTTTTCAAAAGAAAAAATATATATCCTTGTCTGATATTTTTATGTTACAATATTTAAATTACAAATTATCTTGAAGTTTCTTTTTACTACTAACATTTTTGTATATATATATATATATATATATATATATATATGATAACACATGAGAAAGTAAAATAATTTAAAATGATTGTAACTGAAATTCTTACAATTTATAAAAAAACGCATTTCGTAACACTAACATTAAAGAAAAAAAAAATAAAAAACAGAAAATATCGATTTTTTTTAGGAAATAGCTAAATTTTATATTCCAAAATGTTAATACATTTATGTAAGATAATAAAACTTTTTTAAACAGAAAAAATAATCAATCAGAGAAATTCGAGAAATTTGGTATAAAAGGTTAGTTGCTTGATTTTTGACGGCCAAATATCTACTTCAGAGGTACAGGCCCTGGGGGAGCGCTTTCTCTGTGGGTTTCTTTCTAAGGGAGCCTAATTCGTGTTTGCGCGTGGAAATCCAAGGTTCAAAGAAAACCACGAAAACTCCGAAAGGCGGCGAAGGCCGCGAAAGGCCGACGGGCGCGATTGGGTTAGGACCCAGCACCTCCGGTCTATCAGCTTCATGAGCACAACCTCTCGGCCACAGGTGGGACGCACAAAATGTTAGATTTACCGAATTCTTTCTGACCACCTGACCACCAAGTTTTACTTTATGGAAATAATCCGTTATATATAAATTTCATTGTCACATCTTTTATCGTATGAATTGACTTTCATAAAACACTTTATAATTTTAAATTTTGACTTTTCCCTTATTGTACGTAAATACATACGCTTGAAAGAATTTTGGTTAGATACTTAACAAAATATTAAATTACTTCATATCATGTATGTTATTTCTTATAATGATTAATAAATAATAAATATAAAACTAAAATTATTAAATTATATGTTTTTATCCTTATAAACGAAGACTTTGCTGAAAAAAATTTGTATAATAAATAAGGAATTTATGCTGTATGCACAAATGTAAAAAAAAAAAAAAAAATAATAATAATAAAATAAAGAAAAAAAATAAATAAAGAAAAAGAAAAAGAAAAAAAATCCCTGTCGACTTGACATTCAGGTGCAGATAGATTTCGCAGTTAAGTGCTAATTTCATCAACAATAACTAAATTAAGATTAGAGATAAACTCACTTTAACAATTTTATCTGACCGCTTTTGATGAGTTTTTATTTCATTTTTAGATAAGTTCTGGTTTTATCCGAATCATGTTAAGGCGGTGTTTATAAGAAATACACTTCCATGCTCAACAACTCGAACTTTTCTGGCACATTCTCAGATTCATTTTTAACAGAAAAAAATGTGAAACTTTCTGACGTGATTTTTGAAGAGATTTATAAGCGACCTGTGTTTTTATTTTCGTTCAATAAATTAAAACTTGATTTATAAACAATTATTTTCTTAGTAGGACAATATTTTTCGTTTTTAACACAATCGCTTCGGGAAATTCGGTTCAAAATGCCCACTTTGACATCGTTTTTGAAATATTTTCTGCCTCTATAAAAATTTTGACTTTTAAGGTACATTATATAGTTTCTGAATAAAAGAATCTACCAATTGGGAGTGTTGGAGAGCAAAAATGAATTTAAAAATGAGTCAGAAAATAAGCCTTTTTATTTGAATACAACCTTAATACGATGATATTTTTTTTTCAACCGCTATGAATTTTTAATTTTTTTCTGTTGTAATAATTGGTCCCATGAAAAACTTGTCAATATAAATGTTGTAGATAATATTAAGATTTATAATAAATTATATTGGATTTGATATCTTGAGAATTTACGAAGTTATGATTTTTTTTACTCCTTAAAACCCTATTTTTTGCGCCCCTTGAGTCCATTTTTAATTTGATAAAATATCTGTGTTACATAATTTTTTGGCACTATTTGTAGAAGTAATAGAAAATTCAAACTGATTTGACATGTACAAATATTAAGAAGTTAGGTGTTTTTTCCGGTTTTCACAAAACCCCTCCCTAAGTCCTTCTCCTTGGTCCGATTTTGCCCATTAACGAACTTGACAGAGATATTATACCCCTTGATTTTATATATCAGTTTGGAAGAGATTTATGCAGAATTATGGAAGTTTTTTTGTCCATAAAAAAGTGATATAAAGTTTTTTTTTTTTTTTTACAGAGGTGGTCTTGGGTTCTAGGTTCAAACATTTGTGTATATCTGCAAAAATGTTTCAGAAATTCCAACATAGGGAAGAATGTAGTAGGTAGTATTTCATACGAAATCTACCTTAAACAAAGCAGTAAGTTGCTATCCAACGTTCAGTTTATTTTGAGATTTTAAACGATAATGCTGACTTCGATAATGCAGCATCTAAATAACTTTTTACGTATTTGTATTTAAGAGAATTAACTCCTGAGAATGGTTTGGGGGATGAACCAAAACGTCGAGTTTAATTTTTATTTCGTGATTTTAATGTTTGTATTTCATTACATTTCATTACATTGCATTTACATTGCATCTTTTTTTTAGGTGCGTTCGTAATTATATAAATACGTAGCACCTATAGTCGTCGTTCAGTCCGTCCGTCCGTCTGTCCGCATGTAACAGAGCAAAAACTACCCAACCGAATGGTCTGAAATTTCAAATATATGATTGTTGCAAAATTTTGTCGAGCCATTTCAAATTTTATGAAAATCGGATGTATAGTTTAATTACAGGGACAGTCAAAAGTTTTTCTTTACATTACGGCCAATGGGAAAAATTATTGCAAGTGCATTTTAATGATATTACAGCCTTCCGAATGATCTGAAATTTTAAAGATATAACTGTTGCAAAATTTTGTCGAGCCCTTTCAAATTTTAGGAAAATCGGATGTATAGTTTAATTACAGGGACAGTCAAAAGTTTTTCTTTACATTACGGCCAATGGGAAAAATTATTGCAAGTGCATTTTAATGATATTAGAGCCTCCCGAGTGATCTGAAATTTTAAAGATATAACTGTTGCAAAATTTTGTCGAGCCCTTTCAAATTTTAGGAAAATCGGATGTATAGTTTAATTACAGGGACAGTCAAAATTTTTTCTTTACATTACGGCCAATGGGAAAAATTATTGCAAGTGCATTTTAATGATATGAGAGCCTTCCGAATGATCTGAAATTTTAAAGATATAACTGTTGCAAAATTTTGTCGAGCCCTTTCAAATTTTAGGAAAATCGGATGTATAGTTTAATTACAGGGACAGTCAAAAGTTTTTCTTTACATTACGGCCAATGGGAAAAATTATTGCAAGTGGATTTTAATGATATTAGAGCCTTCCGAACGATCTGAAACTTTAAAGATATAACTGTTGCAAAATTTTGTCGAGCCCTTTCAAATTTTAGGAAAATCGGATGCATAGTTTAATTACAGGGACAGTCAAAAGTTTTTCTTTACATTACGTTCCAATGGGAAAAATTATTGCAAGTGCATTTTAATGATATTACAGCCTTCCGAATGGTCTGAAATTTTAAAGATATAATTGTTCCAAAATTTTGTTGAGCTATTTCAAATTTTAGGAAAATCGGATGTATAGTTTAATTACAGGGACAGTCAAAAGTGTTCCGTTACATTACGGGGAGTGGGAAAAAAATATTGGAAGTGCATTTTAATGATGTATCAGACTATGCGCTTTATGAAGTGCAAAAAATTATACATTCAGTACAATATGGGGTGCAAAAAATAATTATAAAACTAGTTATAGTACGAACGCACCTCATTTGCCACGTTTGACGAGCAATTTCCAACTTGTTTATCTCGAAATAAAGTGTACGTTGCATAGCAACTTATTGTTTTATCTTCACATAAAATGTATATTTAAAACTTTCAAATGCCTTTTTCTATTAGCTTTCTCTTCCATTAAAAAACGAATATGCATACAGATTAGTATATCGTTATACTTAAACAGTTCATTTAAAAAATAAAATATACTTAGTACAAATTACTTGAAAAATACCTAAAATATTTATTAAATATCATTGCCCCTTGCACTGTAAAAAAAAGCCAGATTTCATTAAACTAAGAAAAATAATTGTATGCCTTGGAACGGAAATATAACAAAAATCCCTCGATTCCTTAAAGCAAACTTTTCTCTGAAGAATCCTCAGAAGCGAATACATTTACAAAGAAGCATTTAAGAAAACAATTTTTATTTTTCTCAAGTATTTTTTTTTATGTTTACAAGTAGATTTCATGGCGTAATAATCAATTTTCTAAATACGTTTTGCGGATGCTACCAAATCTCTGGTAAATATTTCCATGTACAGAAAACATGTTTAACAAGCAAACAGCATAAATTAACAACATTAACTTTAACATTAACATTAAAATAGACATTATTTTGTTACTTTATCACGTATAAATTCTAATACGCAGCAGAATTTATTTGATGATTGCTTATTCAATATTAAGGATACTGATTTATACACTCTAAAATAACTGCGAAATATTTTCAAGAATTCGTTGTAGCAAAAGAAACTTTTTGTTGCTCTGTAAATGTTTCTTTAAATCTCAAAAATATATTAGTTTCTGAGATTGCGAATTAAAAAGAACGCTTTTCGTAGTCATGCTTATCTCGATAGAAGATAGATCATCAATACAAGTGAATAAAAAATTAGGCAAGTAGTATAAAAAATAGTTTCGCATTGTTAAGAAATAATTAATTAGTTCGCTTTTTACGCAGTCGGGTTTTTTGATTTGTTAAATTTAATAAATTATTTTCTGTTATTGTTTATAAAATGGGCTACCATCTTAAAAACAATTTGGAGATGCTTGAAAAATAACTGATTACTGCATTTATGTGTATTTATTTAAATATATTAAAAATATATATGAGTCTGTATCCTGAACAACTAAAAGTTCTACCCTATTTTATTAACGTATTTTCTAATTTTCGCCCGGGTTTCTAAATCGGATTATATGAAAAGTACCAGATGTAAAATATATAGAAAAAAGAATTTCCCCCATACAGCATTTATTACAGAATGTCACTGGTTGCGTAACAAAGATTTTCTTTGAGAAAAAAACATTCTCTCTACATTCCAATTTCTTTTGATAAACAAAAATTCTCGTTGAGAGAAAATATGCTGCTTCACTTACGAAGCTAATTTTGTGACACCTTTCGCTATTGCCATTTTTCTCTCTTTGAAGTATAAAAAGGAAAAAGAAAACAAGTCTTTTAAGTAACCTTAATTTGTATGGAATGTATTATCATTCATCAAAAGAAAGAAAAACTTGAAAAACAGTATTTAAAAATTCCAAATAAAACTAAAATTGTAATAATTCTGTTATATAAGTACTTCTATAAAATTCTATAAAAAATGTATTAGAATAATATATACCTATATTAACAAAGCCTAATTATAATATATATGGGAAAATTTTAATGAGTGTCACGCAGTTTTCAAATTTCTTGTATACAAATTTACTTGGAATACTAAAAACTTGTCTAAAATATTACAATGATACACATGGGTAAATCATAGTAAAATTTCGACACAAATTGTGCCCCTCGGCAGGCTTTTTAAAATTAATGACAACTACCTTAGGATTTGAAAATATGAGAGTTTCAGAGTATTAAGAATGTTTTTATATTGCTCCTTGTATGTATAGGGATATGTTAGTAATCACAATGCCATCCAAATCGTACTTTCTGCTGAACTTCTATTTCGGGAATATATTATGGGCCATTGTCACAAGAACTCAACAGATTTTGAACATAAATCGAAAACCGCTCATTATATAAAGCAATTTAAATCCTTTTCAACCATTCCTTGAAGATAACTATAAACCCTTTCACTTATATCTCAATTATTGGAATAAACATTTTTATTATTCACTTTCACGTTATCAGAATAGAACATTGATGCTTCACACGAACTCGACTTAATTAAGTAAAAGTTAGTGTTATACATATTATGTGTAGCGAAGTTTATTCCAACATATAATTTAACTCGTACAGGTGAAATGTAATTTTGCATTTTGTTTTAAAATTCTAATCCTATCATACTGATCGTTAAAGAATCATTTAATTTATAATTTTTACGACTGAGTGAAAAAGTATCGAGTATGGAATCAGGACTCAAGAAGTTTGTCTTAAACTGTCAATAATCTGAATATCAAAGTACCAGGGATATAATCCAGCCTGAACATTGCACTCAGAAAATTATTTGGCAATAACTTACAATCTGTTTTCTGATGCAGTTCGTCAGAATAAACCACAAGTTAAAAAGAGTCTAGATAGGGGACCTACATAGAAATTTGACTTAAACTACCAAAGTTGTACTAATTGAGTTAAGAGGGGGAAAAACTCAGCGGATACGATTCACTAAAACAACATTTTAAAATGAACATCTGGCGTGTTCTAAGCTTTAGTTATTTCCAACATAATCATTCTAGTAAGTATTATTTCAAACATAATCATAGTTGTAATTTTTCCAAACGGAGTACAGGAGCAAGTGCAATACAGAATCATGGACCTAAATTTCCATTACTTACGAGTTGAGCTAACTATTCTTTACCGATCTGGCTTGTTTTTTAATATTTTCAAGAAAGTATTTTCCCAAACATTCAGTGTATAATTTAGTACATGATTAAGCATATTTATTAAATTTGTATACTCAAATGTTTTTTTTTATGTTCAATCGATAAGACATATGATTGCTTTAATTAAATGTCTATCAATATCCTAAAAGTGCAGTAATATTTGTGCAACAAATAATTCGATAAAACAGATATTTATGCAAGATTATAAAAAAAGGCATACAAATCGATTGGGATTTATATATAACTACCAGAAAACCATTTCTTTGAAAGGAGAGAATGAAAAAAAAATCAATCATAGGTAGATGCAACGTTATGAGTATTACATATTTTAACGTATATTACATTATCATGAATATACATATTACACGACAAGAATTTTCACATTTGCTCTCAACCTAGACTAAGATTAAAGTTCCACTTGACAAAGGTAAATTAGTTTCTTTTCACAAATAAACCAATCAATTAAACTAATAAAGTTTATAAATGGCAAAATCCGACCGTAATTGAGATCGTAATCTTAGAGGTTGTGACACATGTAACATTGTGAGATATTCTTAGTTTCAGCTTTACATTTTGTGTAAAATAATTTGTGTAAAATGATAAATTTCATTTTATTCTCTAGAGTATATTTATGGAGGAGTAGGAATCACTGTGTAGTTTAGGTTATAGGGTGATATACACCGAAAAATGTTGGATTTATAAAGAAACGCCTTATACCCTATTTTTAAGTAATGTAGCAGTAGCGTATATTCTATTGGTAGAGTTTCTGCTAATAGCGCATTGTTTTGCTGATTTTTTACAAATACAAAGCTGTAGCGACATTTGCACAGATTGAATGATTAGATTCGACATTTTTGTTCAAACTATGGCAGTTTAACAACTAACTTTAGAAAGAAGATTACAGAATTTTGTTCAAAGTTTATGCAAACTAATTTTGCAGTTTATTTATAGGTATAAGTGCTGTGATATTTGCAAGAATTTCAAGCCACTGATAATCTAATACACTTCACCTCATATTGAATACAAATTTCTATGATAATACAATTTATCGTGTTATAGTCAAAGTCATGAGAATTTTCTGACATACCTTTTATAGATCATTCCAAAGACATTTCAATGTTAGTGGATTTAAACTTTACAACTCTCGCCTTAACAATAAAACAATGAATATAGCTATGGCATTTATGTGCATAGAATAATTATGCAAAACCTTTCCATGAACTATGGACTACTTTCTGTATTTTCACAAATACAACTTTGAAATACTTTCCCAGCGATAAATGGTTGATGGGATGCATGAATTAGTGACTTTCTTGACAAAATTTAGTGTTAAACTTGATATGATTTATTTAGAACATTGCAAATTTACTTTTAGTATGTTACAAGTATTTCTCGTCAAAGCAAAAGCATAAATTGAAAAGCTTGACAGTCACTGAATAAGAAATTACGAATTATATTTCTTCTAATATAAAAAGTATTTCATTATCTATAACTGCGGTATTTTTTCTTTTTTATACGCGAAAAAGTCATAAATGCAGAGTTAAATGCCGCTTGTTAAATTATTTGAATCCATGCTCTCGGTACGTCTATAATTTTGCACTGCATACAAACATGTGCGGAAAATTCGTACACTTAACTGAAGCATTCTCTATTTCTCAAATTCTACTTTTACTACTTGAGAGGGGCTACTTAGAGTAGGAATCAAGTCTGTAGAGCATATATGTCCCTCCTGGTCCTTTTTATTGTGAACTTAGGAAAAATAAACAGTATGAGAAGTCTATACATACAATTGACAATAATATATTTTGATTACAATGTATGTTTCATTTAAAATTACCAGATAATATGTGCTGTTCATGCCACAAAGTGGTAAAAAAATCAGCAGTTTTTGTACCAAAACTTATTGCTGACTTTCATACCGGTTGCATAAGATTTAATTTTGATCTTAAATTATTCTAAATAACATTACATTGTTATTTCGAATATATGCAACTAGGGACGAATGGGAAACAAAACGGCGCACTTTTTATGAAATTATAACTTTCTATTTCTACAATTGTTTCCACAGGAATGAGAATCTTCCATATTTGATTCTCGAAAAGATTCCCTGTTTTTAAAAAGTTATTTCTAATATTCCTGCGCCTGAAAATTCTCATTAATCTTCTTTGTCCCCTCACCCACAATACAATGTTTAAAATATTTAAAAACAATTTATTTTTTCTTTACTGTTGCTACAATATTGTATCAACAGTAACAATACAAAAAGTAATCAATAAGAAAATAACTTTCAGGTAAATTCCCGCCGATACACATGCATACACGAAATTTCTCCTTCTTCCATTGGCCTTTGTATCATGCACAAATTAAAATATTTATATATATTTCTTATTATCTACATTTTCATTTAGTATGAACTAGTAATGAGACATTTAATTTTGTAATTGAATGGTTTCAGAAACTTCTGTCCCCGTATTCCCGCAACACGTGCCTCATTCAATCACGCGAAGATTAATGTGTTTCAAGTTCCTGTATAGAAAATATGCTATTGTATTTTTGAAACATTAAACACATGACCAATAATTCCTAATTCTAACTCTTCCTCCTAAAATTTCGTTTCCCTCATCCTGCCTTCCTCCTTAATATACAGTGTATGAAATCTAATTGTTTAAATATATATATATATATATATATATATATACACATATATATATATATATATTTTTTTTTTTTTTTTTTTTTTTCAAACAAATTTTTGCTTGGTTTGTTTCTTTGTAGTTACACGGAATTCACCTGCCGCCTACGGAGTTTCCGATTCAACTTTTACCCCGTATCAAGAGGCCAGATACCTAGTTATTGATATGGATGGGATCAATGGATCAATGGATGGTATTAACTATGCAAATAAAATATTGTCCTCAATTTATCAGCTTAGATATTCTCAGACATGTGTTGTGGTTGGTTGGTTGTATTTATGTCGGCCAATTATCTGCACGTGGGATATAGGTCCTAAGGGGGAAGTGCCTTCCGTGGAGGTCTTTCTAAGGGAACCTAATCCGTATTAACGCATGGAAATCCACGGTTCGAATAAAACCACGAAAACTCCGAACGATTAGGCCGACGGGCGCGATTGGGATCGAACCCAGTTTTTCCCGTCTACCAGCTTCGAGAGCAGAACCTCTCGGCCACTGGTGGGGCCATGTGTTGTGAATATGAAGAACTTCTATAATTTTAACCAACAATAAATAAGTAAATAAATACAAAATAAAACATACTTTATGCATATCAAATAACTAGAAATTTTCATCCTAAGGTTGGGACGACAGTTTCATATGTATGACTATTATTTTCCTTTTATTTTCTATTGATTTACACAATCATGTTACTACATGTTTAAATCAATGCGTTACAAGATGTTTCTACAATAATGTTACTATAAAGTTATCGGCTACCGACATTAAAATAAATAAATATTAGTAACAAATAATAATAAATTGTTACATTTAAATGTACAATAACCTGACTAATTAACAGACCAATAGATATATTACTTTTTGTAAACTACATACATATAGTACTTGATAATTAAAATTTTATTTGATAACATTTGTTCTAAATAAATAAAAAAATATTTTAAAAATTCCCAAAATTTTGAAAGATCCAAATTATGATGTTTTGCTTTTGTTTATACTTCTTATACAAGCATACTGAAACAATTTGCCAAGAAAAATATAAATAAACTTTCAAAATACATTTTTAAATAATGTTCGATATTACATTTAATAAAAACGAAAAAAGCAATTTGTGGTGTGAAAAATCGAAATGTAATTTAATAAAAAATGTAAATATCATTTTTACAGATTGGAATATGTTGTGCTGATATGTTAAAAATCTAAAAAGTGATGCTCTAGTCCGGAATATAATATTAGACTAATGGGATATGTCAGTACTTAGTCAGTAAAAGTTCTAAATCGTTGTCACTGCAGAATTTTTAAAGCTTAGGTAATCACTATCCTTAGTAAACATAATTATTATTTTCAAAAGATTGATCTAGAGAGGGTTTTTTTTTTTCTAATATCAATCTTCGACTTAAAAATTCAGGTTAAATTAGTGGTCTTAATAACGTAATACATTTTAGATTTTTTTAAATAAATAAATTTGATAATTTACAAGTTAAGCTTCATTTATTAAATAATATCCTCTAATTCAGTATATTCTACATAATAGCTATTTACAGGAAAATTGCAGTCATTACTATAAAAGATGCATTGCCTTTCAATAAAGTCTTTATTGAGGTATAGACTATAGGTGGAAAATAATAGCTATTAAGTGTTTCTATTAAATCGTTAGACTTGCATATATTTGAAAAGTGTACTTACATAATGGAGAGAATAAATGGAATTATTCGCTGAGAAATATTGAAGCGGCGACAGTGAAAGACAGTTTTAAGATTTAATTGTCTTGTACGATCATTTACAGAAAATTGGTTATATAAGTGCATTTTAAAGTGAGTATATTTCTACTAGTTAATTTAATCTGTAGTAAATATATGAAGTTTGCAAGCGAAATATATAACATTAAATTACTCTGAAATTTTGAGTGGCAGAGAAGTGTTTGAAGAATTAACGAACAATAATTTTTAAGATTCAAAAATTATTTATTTCAGAATGCGAGAAGAAAATCCGTATTTTCATTAGCTAATATAGTGTTTTATGCTTTTTGAAATTTTTCTAAAATGAAAATTACAATAATTTGAAGGTGAAATAAAAATACAGCTAGGTTGATATCTAGAGTATCTGATTTCTAATAGGAAGTTAAATCAACAAGTATTTGACTTTGCACATTAATCGTAAAATTATGTTCGTATCAGTTCTTACAACTGTGGCTAACGAAAAACCACGATGTAAATAATTATTTTCCAACAAATCATCTAAATAGACCTGCATCGATCTTGAACGGTACTTGAGAAGTTGACGTTTTGGGAGAACGTCGCTAATGCTTTGATCCGTTTACGCTCACTTAACAGTAGGTAGAATTCGCAAAATGCATTGCAATCATGATAAAAGAACTGTTCAGAAATATCAGAAATACAACACCAGGAGATTCTTACTTCTGGTTAAAATCAAGTCTAGAAATTTTTTTGACATGATATCAATTCGGAATCGTGTTTAATTGCATCATTAAAAATATTATCTGTTTCAAAATTATGCTGGATAATAAAGAATGGATCATTGCTTTGCGACGCAAAATAATCTTATTATTAAAATAATCTGTGATAAGCATTATTTTAATATTTCTAATATAAGTGACATAACTAATAAAAAGGGAAGAAATGCGAACTTCGAGTTGATTTTAACCAGAATTTCTAGACTTGATTTCAACCAGAAGTAGGAATATCCTGGTGTTGTATTTCTGATATTTCTGAGCAGTTCTTCTATCATGATTGCAATGCATTTTGCGAATTTTACCTGCTGTTAAGTGACATTTTTTTGACATGATACAATTCGGAATTGTGTTTAAAAGCATCATTAAAAATATGATCTGTTTCAAAATAATTCTGGGTAATAAAGAATGGATTTGCGACACGAAATATTCTTATTATTAAAATAATCTGTGCTAACCATTATTTAATATTTCTAATATAAGTGACATAACTAATAAAAGGGGAAGAAATGTCAAAATTTACATTTGAATGGAAAAAGAGTAAAACATGGACGTTCACCACTTATTATATGAGGACTCCAGAAGCCAAGGATTTCAGTGACAAAATTGCAAAAACTGAACTAAGTGCACAGGCTATCTGGAAATAAGACTATTTGTTTGGAGGTGCAGAAATATAAGTGATTTTCTAATTATATACTGTGTTCTAGAGGTCAACTGCTTAATCTCGTTAAACTACTTAACTACTGAAACTTTAATCTCTACTTAAACTTTAGAAATTATTGTACTTCCCCTTTCATTTACAGTTATTGAAATAGGAAGTTGAAAGTCCACCAAGAAATAAGCATCAGTTTCATATTTTAATTCAGTCAGTTACTATTGATGTTCAACTTTGAACTCAATATCTCCAAATCTAAATTTTGCCATTGCATTGGCTTCTGGGTTCCTCATATTTAAAATTGCATCGCATGTTTTAAAAGAAAATCCAACCCCCGAAAGAAATATCGAAAAAATATTAACCATCTCTATAAGAACTATAAATAAAATTATAAATATCATTTAAAGCAAATAAAAACAAATAAAATATTATGTTTACCGTGTGTACCTGTAAATATTGTGTATCTCTAAATGTACTGTAATATTATAAGATAAATGAAAAAAAGAAACTGGAATTGACGCTATTCCCCTTAAATAATACCCATCTAAGCCTCAGATAGCGTCTACTATGGATTACTGTGCATTTTTACTTTTAAGACAAGCTCTGTGAAAGCGACATGCCGAGGCATTTAATGGAATTTGGAAGATTGTGGTAAAGGATTGTTATCAAAATAAACCTTGATGGTTTAAGAAAAGCTCTTTTTTCATGGCAATCAAGATGTAGTACGATAGTCAATAAAAGGGCTATCGGATTTAACATATTGTAAAATAAAATTCGTATCTTGTTTCATACATTTCTTTTTCCAAATACTTTACTAAAATGTGAAAACTCTCTCTAAAACTTATATTTAATAACAGACGCAAAATAAGTTGCACATTACAGACACTACCAAACTACCTTAAAAAGAATGTATCGTGTGGAATTTGCCTTACCATGGTCAACGTTTTCTAGGAATCATAATACTAAAATAATTTATCGGAACTGACTACCACGTTGTGTGTTTGAAATGGGTTTGTTATAAATCCGTATAGATCTTTGAAGTGATGCAATAAGGGTGCAAGGGGGAAAGACATAGAAACTATTTATATATGTTTATTTTTTAATAATATCAATACAATTTACATAAACGGTCATATGCAGAACATTTTTATGTTAATTTAAAATTAATTACAATGTTTTCAATTTTATTTTAGAAGTTTGAAATAGAAGAGATAAAACAATAAAAACCTCTCATTTAGTAATGAAAATACAAGGTGTTGGTATGTCGCAAAAATTTAAATTATGGTAGAGGGGGCTAAAATAGGTTTATCTTTTCTATAATGTATCTCTGGAAATGTAACCATCTGGACTTCTATGTTGTCTTTCAATACACCTTTCACATTTTTCTGCGTCTCCAGCACTTAAACCACCCGCCATTTTCGGACACACATTCTTTGGGGGAGGGGGGATGTTTGTTTAGGTTCCCTATACTGCTCTTTAAAATTTTGCCATTTTTTCCCGATCACTCTGTGCATATTAATGACAAATGAATAACAAAAAATGGTGTCATTTTATGCAACATTTGTCGTACTGTTGATGTAAGTATTGTGCATTTCTTTATTTTTTATCATGTATTAATTTTATTTTAAAAACATGACAATACTTATAGATTGTTTTTTAATTATTCTCGACCACACATTTTAAAGAATCCTTACTTAGATGCTAATGCTAATATGTCAAAGCGTTCGATGACAAATTACAAACTTTATCTAAAATGCCCTAATTTTATCTAAGAATAATAAAGATAGATAACTCTGTTTGTAACTTAACTAAACCTATGTTTTAAAATTTTCTATTAATTTCCATCATATTTATCAAACAGGTACGAATTTATAAATGAGAGATGATGGATAATTATTTATTAATAAACTGGAACGAAATAACAAAGAAAAGGCTGCCTATATATAACTGTATTCTAATTATACAGGGTGATTAAAAAAAGATGGAACATTTTTTAAGAGGTGATAGTACACACCCAAACAAACATTTTGTATCAAAGAATGCATGGTCGAAAACTAAACGTAAAATAGTTAGAGGGCGCCAAAAGTTATGTTCTTATACAAGGCAAAAACACACAATAAACGATTAAGTTAAGTTACGAAAACAAATTTAATGGCATTTGATTACAATAAGTGCCCAAAACATTGACCGGTAGCTGTTATGCACGCAGTACAATGGCGAAGAACAGATTGGCGAATTTTCTGAAACACACCAGGCATATCGCGAACTTCCCCTACAGCAGCCGAAAGCTTGGCGACAAGTTCTTCTGCGGATTCAATGGGATTCTCATACACAAGAGCCTTTAGCTGTCCCCACAAAAGAAAAAAAAATCGAGACATGAAAGATCTGGCGAACGCGGTGGTGCCTGGTGTGTTTCAGAAAATTCGCCAATCTGTTCTTCGCCGTTGTACTGCGTGCATAACAGCTTCCGGTCAATGTTTTGAGCACTTATTGTAATCAAATGCCATTAAATTTGTTTTCGTAACTTAACTTAATCGTTCATTGTGTGTTTTTGCCTCGTATAAGAACATAACTTTTGGCGCCTCTAACTTTTTTACGTTTAGTTTTCGACCATGCATTCTTTGATAAAAAATGTTTGTTTGGGTGTGTACTATCACCTCTTAAAATTTTCCCCATCTTTTTTTTAATCACCCTGTATATACGCAGCCTGTTGAAAATAGTAACTTTTTCATGCATTTTCAGCTTTTTTTAGTCGTATACGATTTGCTGATTGAGTTATAATCACTAATATTTAAAATTTAGAATATAATTGGTATTGGATTATCAACGTGTTGTGATTATAAATTTACTTATTTCTCAAAAATTAATTAAACATGTATTATAAGTCCTGTATCTTGATTAAAAAAATAGTAATATATTTTGTGTCATATTGTGGGTACTCTTAATTACATACCATCTTGATAATTTCAGTTAATTATTATACAGACAGATAAAACATATTTTCTTGGTAATTAAAATAGTTATTTTGGCCGTATTAATTATGTGCATATGAGTAGAACATTGCTTAATATGTGGAAAAGAAACGCCAAATTTCCTTTAATTATACGTATTTGCCATTTAGAGATATTTATTATTATGATTGGTTTGATGCTGGAAATCGTGTCTTTTATTTTTTATTTTTATATTACTGTTGAGGAAAAGGAATTTTTACATTCTTTCGTTAATTAGTAGAATAAGTTACTTTTACTCTTCGCATTTTTTCAACAATGAATATTGATAAAAAGCCGTTCTGGTAAACATTAATATTGCCAAGTGAATCAAGCATTATTAATGTTTAAAAGAACCATGCTTATTTATATGATATAGACATTATCTATAAGTACCCAAACATTCATATGCAAGTCTTTCAGCCATTTTTTAAATCAAAACGTGCTTCCCCGTTATTTCCTTCAAAAGTAATAAGAACGTTTTAAATATATTAAATGTAAATTTTATTTATTCCAAAAATAAACAGAATATTACTTTATGCCTTAGTAGCTCAAAATTTTGAAAACAGATAAATATCTCTCTTTTATCACGTTAACATACGGTATAAAATTGCCGTGACAAAATAAATTCTAAATTTGGTGAGATAATTTGTAGAAGACATTTGTGAACCCCAAGATGATCTATAAAAACCAAAATAATGACATTAAGTTAGCTTATATAAAACTTTATTTATTCCTCTAGTAAAAATGTCAAAAAATAATATTTAGATTTCAATGCAAAGAAATGATTTCTTAATGTCCGAATTTCTATGTGGAGATCCATCTGGATTTTAGGTACAAAATTCATTACAAAAAGCTACCTATTGCAGTCGTTCGCAGGAAAACTATTCCGAAATTAATTGGTATATTTTCACTGATCATGAGCCCCCGATCCAGAAGCCGCTCTCCGTTCAAATGTGATATATGTATACATACATATACAGTAAAACCTGTAAAGTTGACCACCATCGTATGTTGACCACCTGTCTATGTTGACCTCTTTTGTCAGGAACCAAATTTATCCTATTCAAAACTATAAGACAAACCCTTTGTAACCTGACCACCTGTCTATCTTGTATCTTGACCACTGAAATTATTCAAATTTGACTAGAACTCTTATAAAATGTCCATCAAAACCCTTTATAACTTGACCACCCAAAATCATGAATAAAAAAAGTAACTCTCCACGAAATTTTTTCTTTTTCTTTTTTAAACTAGAATTTCTAAAAGGGTGAAATATTTATTATACTGGGGAATGCTTTTAGAAGTGATAGGTGTAGATAAATTATTCAAGGCTTATCTATTCTTACACTATTGACCTTGTGGATTTGGTTTTCCAACCCTCCCCCTCCATTCTTTGATTATAGAGTTATTTCTTCTGTTTCCCAATCTCTTATCATTCCTTCCCTTCTTTCAATAACCCCAAGTGCTAGTTGGTGAACAGAAATATTTCCACCTTCCACCAGTTTCAATGGTTTGTGGCAATTTTAACAACAAGTGATGAGCTACACAAGAACTGTATTGTAATGCAGAAGGATTTGATTATTATTTTTATCTAGTAAACTTGGTGTAGAGGTAGTATTCAAGATATTTATATTTTGTCATTGCTTTTTAACTAGGAAGATTTTGTTAACATAAAATGGCTCTAAAAAGAAAATTAGTTGAACTTTCAAATTTCTTCTTGGACAAATAGGTAATGTAAATGACAAACTTAATTTTAGAATGTGTATCTGTCTTAACATGTGAAAAAACAAGTGTTTTTTATGATTTTTATAAATTATGTGTAATAACTATTATAGTTTGAAGAATCACTAATTGTCTGTATATTGATTGACTGTTTTTTTTAAATAAATATTTGTTAATACTAATTGATTTAAATATTGATACAAAACTATTAATTCATTCTTGTAATTAATCTTTTCTTTTAGAAGGTGTTAGAAATATGCGTGGTAATACAATATTATTTTAAAGTCCTGTCAATAAATACAATTTGTGTGGAAAAATGACATGGCATGAATATTACGTTAAAAAAGTAAATTTATCATTACCCTTTATAAGGGTGATGATACCCACTTGTCTAAGTTGACTACTGAAGTGTGGCACCGCAAGTGGTCAACTTAGACAGGTTTTACTGTATATATATATAAATATATCTGATCTTTGTCATATTGTAACTCTCGTATTTCTGGTCCGATTTGGATATAATTTCGTGTGTACACAGTACATACCAATGTCACGACCGAATTCGTTGGCCAGCTTCATTCGACATCTCGTTTCAAAAATGCTGCCATTTAATTTTTTTTTATTAAAATTTAAAATAATGTATAAAAAAATTGGAAAATGAAAAAGATTTTTTTGTCCAGCTTCATCCGCCGTCTTGTTTCAAAATGGCGGCCATTAAAAAAATAAAAAATAAAATAAATTTAAGATCAGATACAAATTTATTAGAAATTGAAAAAGATTTTTTCTTATGTATTTGAGCTTGATACAAAGATTCTGGAGCATTTTTTGTTTCGTCTAAATCTTAAAACATGGCTGAGTTATAGCACTTTGAATTTCTATTTGAATTGAATTTCATTTTGAATTTCTTTAAAAAGAGGTACAATAAAATTAGAAATTGAAAAAGATTTTTTGTTATGTGTTTGAACTTGATACAAAGATTCCGGAGCATTTTTTTTATTTATATTTAAAAAAAATGGTTAAGTTATAGCACTTTGAATTTCTAGCATGGCTGACATTTTGAAACGATCTGCTTTTTGTCACGCGATAATAAGCGTATTCATGTACCGATTTGGATGTGACAAGGCATGTGCATAGAACATAGAAATGTTTCGGCAGAGTTCGTTGGCCAAATTCATCCGCCATCTTGTTTCAAAATGGCGGCCATTTAAAAACAATAAAATTTAAAATGAGATACAAAAAAGTCCTTCCGGCCATTGCAGGGAGGAAGAGCTAGTTTTCATATTCCTTATTTTTAAAAAGCCAGCTTATATTATTCAAAACACGCGAAGCTCAATTTAGTGGAAACCGATTATAGGAGATTCAACACTAATTTTTATCAATGCTAAATCAGTATGAATGAGAATTTCACGAAATTAGTCAGCTTTATCCAAGCTGCTTTTATTTAAAGTAATTTATATTTGGTTGCCAATTTCGGCGATATCATGAAGTACCTGCCATTTTAAAACAGAATGGCGGATGAGGCTAACCAGTGAACTTGTCGAGACCTTAGTAATTCCTGTGCACATGCTCACTCACATCGGAATCGGTTGATATATGCAAGTGCTGTCACAGGCAAAAAATTAGATTTTTCAGAATGTCACCCACATTAGAAAAACAAACTGCTATATATGAGACATTTTTTTAAGATAAAGTCAAAACAAACAATGCTCCGGAAACCTTATATCAATGTCAAATCCTTAAGAAAGAAACATTTTTCAATGGCTAAGTTTTTTGCACCTCACTTTAAATGTAATTTTTTTTTAATTTAATGGCCGCCATTTCGAAACAAGATGACTGCTGAAACTGATCAGCGAAATTGGTCGAGACATTGCTATAAACTCTCCACGTGCCTTCTTACATCGAAATAGGTTAATAAATACGCGTGTTATCGCGTGACAAATATCAGATCGTTTCAAAATGTAAGCCATGCTAGAAATTCAAAGTGCTATAATTCAACCATTTTTTAAGATATAGACGAAACAAAAACCGAATCTTTGTATCAAGGTCAAACACATAAAACAATCTTTTTCATTTTCCAATTTTTTGATACCTCATTTTAAATTTTAAATAAAAAAATTAAATTACAGCACTTTTGAAATAAGATGGCGAATGGGTCGAACCAACGAACTCGGTCGAGACATTATTATCTACTATGTATACACGAAGTTACATCCAAATTGGTTAATAAATACGCTTGTTATCGTCTGACAAAAATAAGGTCGTTTCAAAATGTCAGGCACAATAGAAATACAAAATGCTATAATCCAGCCATTTTTTTTAGATATAGGCGAAACAAAAACAGTTCCGGAATCTTTGTATTAAAGTCAAACACCTATGATTTTTTTTTAATTTTCCAATTTTTGGATACCTCATTTTAAATTTCACATTTTAATTTTTTTTTAAATGGCCGCCATTTTGAAACAAAATGGCGGAGGAAGCTGGCGAACGAACTTGGTCGAGTAATTCGTATGTACTATTTATACACCAAGGTACATCCAAATCAGTTCATGAATACGTCTGTTATCGCGTAACAAATATCAGGAGTTTCAAAATGTCAGCCACACTAGAAATTCAAAGTGCAATAACTCAGCCATTTTTTAAGACATAAACGAAACAAAAACTGCTCCGGAATCTTTGTATCAAGGTGAAACATATAAAAAAAAATATTTTTCATTTTTTCAATTTTTTGGTACCACATTTCAAATTTTAAATTTAAAAAAAATGTAAATGGCCGCGATTTTGAAACTAGGTGGCGGATGAAGCTGGCCAAAGAACTCGGTCCAGACATTGGTATGTACTATGTATACACTAAGTTACATCCAAATCGGTCCATAAATACGAGAGTTACAGTGTGACAAACATCATGTATATATAAATATAAATATAAATATCAATATACATATATATACATCAACATTTGAACGGAGGGTGGTTCCGGGGTCTGGGGGTCATGATCGATGAAAATATACCAAAATTTTTTGAAATCGCTTTCCTCCGAACGGTTGCAATACGTAGATTTTTGTAATTAAAGCTACCTAAAAATTAGAAATTGAAAAAAATATATTTTTTTAAGTGTTTGAACTTGATACAAAGATTCCGGAGCATTTATTGTTTCGTCTATATCTTAAAAAACGGTTAATTTATAGTACTTTGAAATTCTAGTGTGGCAGACATTCTGAAACGATCTGATTTTTTGTCACGCGATAACATGCGTATTTATGAATGGATTTGGATATAACTCGGTGTGTGCATAGGACATACCAATGTCTCTACCGAGTACATTAGGCAACTTATCCGCCATCTTATTTCAAAATGGCGGCCATTTAATTTTTTTTTAAATTTTAATTTAAAATGAGACAAAAAAAATAGAAATTGAAAAAGATTTTTTTTCTTATGTGTTTGACCTTGATAAAAAGATTTCGGAGCATTTATTGTTTCGTCTGCACCTTAAAAATGGGTGAGTTATAGCACTTTGTATTTCTAGCATGGCTGACATTTGGAACAGATCTGTTTTTTGTCACGCGATAATACGCGTATTTATGAACCAATTCGGATGTGACAAGACATGTGCATAGCCAATAGCAATACCTCGGCCGAGTTCGTTTGCCAACTTCATCCGCCATCTTGTTTCAAAATGGCGGCCATTTAAAAAAAAATAAATAAAATAAATAAAATGAAGTACAAAAAAAAAAAAAAAAATAGAAATTGAAAAAGATTCTTTTCTTATGTTTTTGATATTGATACAAAGATTCTGGAGGATTTTTTGTTTTTTCTTTATCTTAAAAAAAAGGCTGAGGTATAGCAGTTCGAATTCATAATGTGGGTGACATTTTATAAAAGCTCTTTTTTTTGCCTGAGACAGCACTCGTATATATTAACCGATATATATGTCATTGAGCCTGTGCACAGGAATTACTAAGGTCTCAACCAAATTCATTAGTTAGCTTTTTTGCACCCATTATGTTGCTTTAAAATGGCGGCCACTTCTTATATCGCCAAATTTGGCGACCAAATATAAATCACTTAAAAAACAGCTTCGATAACGCTGACTAATTTCGCGATATTCTCTTTCATATTCAGTATTGAAAAAAATTAGTATTTAATTTTCTATAATCGGGTTTCACTCATTTGAGCCCCGTGTGTTTGAATAATATATGCTGGCTTTTAAAATTAAGGAATACTAAAGCTACCTGTTCCTCCCGGCACTGGCCGGAAGGACTTTTTCTTCATTGTTTAGTTACAAATTTTCAGTGGACATAGAAAACGCAAAAGTTGCACAAAATATTTCATATTTCTGTGTTTTAAATAAAACGAAAATGCATGAAGGAATATAATGAGCCAGATTAATTAGAAGAAATAGAATAATTGCAATAATTAGAAAAAATGTTCAAAGAAATGCCTTATTTATGTAATAGCAGTATTGACTCTTCTCTTTGAGATCAAAGATATTTGTGTGTTTTAGATCTGAAACTATAATTTTTTTTAAAGTTTTTCTAACATTTATCCAAGTATTTTTCAGTGGCAGATTGGGAATACCGCATGCGCCAAATATTATGTAGCATTTTTTTTTTCTTAGATTATTAATTTAAAAAATGTAGCAACGATTTAAATGTCTAAAAGTGTCGCGAAAGAAATGATTAAAAAAGTTTTTAAAACTTGGTGAAGAACGCAACAAAGATAATGCAAGTGAAATTATTCTCTTTCAAAAAGAAGTAGTGCATATTCTACTCAATAATAATTTAAAATATATTGCTATATATATTAACTATTATTGCTACATTTTTCTCACGCTTATTTTCAATGAAAAAAATATTTTTTTATTCCGCCTTTAAATATTTTTCCAAAAAAATAAAAAAGTATTTTAAAAATGTTAAGAGGACGTGTTGTTATCCAAAAGAAAATTTCAAAAGAGATTTAGTTTAATTTCTTCTTTAGATTCATACATAAATGTTAATCTCAAGATGCATTTCTTACATTTTAGAAAGTAATAAGAACTTCCGCTAGAAAAAATCATTGCGCACATATGTTCCTAGTTATGCAAATTAGTGGATTGCTAGATAAAATGTATCAAGGATATTTTTTATGAAAGAGATTTTTATAAAAATTCGTAAAATTCTAAAGACCATATGAAAAAATAAAACGTATACAAATACTTTTACTAATTACACTTTACTGATTTTTATGTGAGAACTAATTTTGCAAAAGTCTTCAGTTCCTTTATGTTAAATCATTTGAGAATATATATAGTTTAATTTTAAATGTAATATAAGTGTCCAAGGTGTAATACTGGTCTTAAAATTGGAAAAAATTAAAAACACAAAGACCATTTACAACATTTAATAGCTTAAAATGTTTTTGATTTTAAGACACAATTTTAATTTGGAATGCAAAATGCAAGTATTTTCTTTCATTTCAAATATTTAGAAAATTGCGAGATGAAGAATTATCATTTACAGGGGGCTCCAAACTGTCAGACATTTGACGAGCAGAAAATCGGCATAACAAATCATGCGCAGGGTTGCAAAATAAATTTTGCAAGTAGAGTGAAAATTTGGTTTCTATTTATACTTCAGATTGCAGTAATTACCCTAAACTTAAATAAATTTGTATTTAAAGCATTTTAATATTTTAAATACAAAGTTGCATTTAGCTAATGCAAAATTTAGAAAATTTCAACAATATAATCACCAGAAAAAATATTTGTTTTAACAATAAAAAGGAAATTTTAGGATCAGTTTATAGAGAATAAAATGAATCATACGTTTTGAAAATTTTATGAAAAAATATTTTGAAGTTTTTTAGATACCGTGAACGTTATGCCGAAAAACGTCATTTGGAGAAAATGACTTCAAAGTTTCGGAAACGCACGTGATGTATTGACCGGGTGTAATTCTGAAAGTAATTACTTCTGTTGTAATGTGAATTTCAAGGAAACAATTATATCAAAAGGCTGAGAGGAGACACACGTTGAACACCTAGAAAAATTAAAATTTTGAAAATTTTAAAGCTTTAAGTGTCTTGAGACCCCTTAAAATACGTAAAAAAATTCAATTTATTAAAGAAGTTAAATAAAAAGAACTTTTTCAAGTCTTCCTTTCAAACCAAATATATCGGATCGTTTTTACATAAACTTTGATATCATAATGCTTTGACGAAATATTGAGTGTATAGCCCAGAAAAACGTCGAGGTAAAATCCCATAATAAATACTTATGGATATCTATTGACTTCAATAATTTAATGCTATACATATAATTATATTTAGCGTGGCATCTAAATATTTAAATTACACCAACTTTAATTTTTCACATAGTAACACACACATCCCACACTTAATTTTTAATCCTTTGATCAAAATATTTTTCATCAAAATAACGGGACATTATAAACTTGCCAAAGATGTGGAGGTGAAATTGTTTATTCTAAACACGTTATTAGATGTTAGTTTCATTTCCTCCTACTACTCATTCTGATGACATGAATATCTATTATGATTGGCTGTGATTGTTGAACATGCCATTATTTTATTTCAAAGAGTAGCTGACAGTAGCAGCAAGTCTATAAGCTAAATACATGTTTTGTTAAATAAACTGCGTAATGTATTTTTCTTACCGATGAAACAGTAATATGTCCCTTGGTAGTAATATATGTATCTGGTGTACAATTATGTTCACAGACAGCTGTGAAAGTTAATTATTTACACGGTTTATATTTAAAAAAAAAACATAATTTCTTTTCCCTTTTTAAAATTTAACTGAGAAATTGGACTTCAGGAATTTAATTATAGAGGTTTAGTTTTGTACTGGAAGTGCTACCTAAATGTAGCTTTAAGTAAATCTATAAAGATAGTATAATATTCTAAATGATATTAACAATAAAACAATTGTTAAAATAATTTTCTGGTTCAAGTTTTTCTTCCTTAAAGAGATGAGTGAATTTCTGGCATCCTATTATGTCAAAAAACACGTATCATTAAAATGAAATTGATTTTTTATTATCCTTGCATTATATTTTAATGTGTAGGAAATTTTATCTTAAAATCGTTAATATTTTAATTATACTGGACAAACCGAGTATTAAATATTATTAAACACACTTTTTTTCCTTAAATAATTCACAATAAATCCTGCGAAATCGAAAAATAACGAATTAAAATCCAATTAAAACTATAACTTTTAATTAAGGATAAAAATTTAATGAAACAAGATAAACTGCATGAAAATAAAAATAATATAGATTTACGGAAAACAATCTCTAAGAAAAGGTGTAATTGAAAGAAAGAAGTCAGATGATATCGCCTATATTCAAGATAATATATCTTTTGTAACAGAAACACAATTTGTACTGCTGTCTTGTCAATATATGCTATTCGGTGAATCTTTCTTTCTTTACATTATGTTTCTTTCAGTAGGCCTTAAAATATCAGTCATGTTGAAATGTGTTTTTTTTTGTTTGTTTTATTTTATTTTATTTTTGGTGCGTGTGGGGGAGGGGGAAGAAGACAGTACTTAACTTTTTTTTTTTTTTTTTTTTCGTGCGTGTGATATATGAACTAAAATATTTAATTAAGTTTTACGTTTCAAGTTTAAATGAATGTTTTAAAATATAATTTTACATAAACTCTTAAATAGTAATTCAATGTAATTATATGAAAGACAAAACTTCAAATATAGCCCAGTGGTAGGGGAGGGAAAAAAGGCTGAATTCGGAATTAATTAGGAGAAAGCTGGAAATTGTTGTGATCCATTTAGTTTAGGTGTAGAATGAATATGCTAAGTTTTCCCCCTCGTAGTAGGTGAGCGTTAGAAAATATGTACAGATTTATAGTAAAAAAACACGTTTTTTTTAGCTACCATAACTATATCTCAAAACAGCTAACTCTGTCAAAAACATTGTTAGTACAAATGTTGTAGAGCTTAAGATTCTGAGTAAAATGAGTACCTACACTTAATAGTTTTGTTGAACATTAAGGTCACATTAAAATACTAAGGTTCTACATTAAAATATTAGACCCGTGGTCAGGGGGTTCAATTCAGAGTTAATTAGGAGAAAACTGGAAATTGTTTTAATTCCTTCAGTTAAGTCTAAAATGAACGTACTATGTTTTCTTCCTCGTACTTGAGTGAATGTTAGAAAATATGTACATATTTATTTTCGAAAAACACGTTTCTTTTAATTAGCTTAACAATATCTCAAAA
Organism: Maratus speciosus; assembly: GCA_963932465.1. NCBI lineage: Eukaryota > Metazoa > Arthropoda > Arachnida > Araneae > Salticidae > Maratus > Maratus speciosus. The sequence goes on along the minus strand of OZ010788.1, from coordinate 370,267,093 downwards.
CAGCTAACTCTATAAAAAACATTGTCAAAACAAATGTTCTAGAGCTTAAAATTCTGAATAAAATGTGTACCGTCATTAATATTTTTGTTCAACGTTAAAGTCGCAATTCTATTTAACTTTTTTTTTTTTCAAATCAAGAGCTTGAAGCCAGGAGAGACCAAGTTATCTTAACAATATCTCAAAATTGCGGCCTTAATATTGAACAAAAAATATTAAGTTTAGGTACTTATTTTACTCAGAATTTTAGGTTCTACAACTTTTGTATTGACAATGTTTTTGATAGAGTTAGTTATAGTTTTGAGATATTGTTAAGATAATTGAAAAAAAAATATATTTTTCAAAAAAAAAAAAAAAATATGCACATATTTTCTAACATTCACCCGAGTACGGGAAAAACCATAGTACGTTCATTTTAGACCTTAACTGAAGGGATTAAAATAATTTCCAGTTTTCTCCTAATTAATTCTGAGTTCAACCCCTGATCACGGGTCTAAAATTTTAAGTCGAATTGTGACCTTAATGTTCAACAAAAATATTAAGTGTAGGTACTCATTTTTCTCGGAATTTTAAGCTCTACAACATTTGTATTGACAATGTTTTTGACCGAGTTAGCTGTTTTGAGATATTGTTATGGTATGTAATAAAACGTGTTTTTTTACTATAAATATATACATATTTCCTAACGCTCACCTAGTACGAGGGAGAAAACATAGCATATTCATTCTAGACCTAAACTAAAGGGATTGAAACAATTTCCAGCTTTTCCTAATTAATTCCGAATTCGACCCCCTAACCACTGTGCTAATAACACACAACAGGTATTAAAAATACAAAGTAGTTTTAGTATAAAAGTTATTATTCAAAAACTTTCTTTTCTTTAAAAATAATTACTTAAAGGTTAACTATCTAATTTCCATACAGTGAATATTATTATTTTTTATTAATAATGACCTTGACTCTCACTTCTTTTGATGATTATTTAGCAAATATGCATTTAGTACATCGTATTATTATTTTTTTCTAATGAGAGTTACGTTCTTTTTATTAAATGTGTATAGAATAATAAATTATTTAAAAGCGAATTAAATTTCCGTTTTTTTCTTCAACTTAAAACAACAACAAAAATATGATTATAATTTGAATATGAATTATCGTATTATATGTTCTTTTTAAAAATTTTATTACATGTTTCATAAAAATGTTATCACTGTTAAAACGATGGGAAAATAAATCTTTCACACTGAAAAAATTACATTTTTTAATTATTTATTTACTTATGCGTTTGCAATAGCTTTTACGGCTACTATCTTAATATTGAATAACTTAATTATATCTTGGAACTCTTTAAAATTGCTACAGATGCAATAAAGCATAATTATCAAAAGTGATTTAAATATGGTTGATACATTTTACTAATTTGAATATTCATTGCATAAAATCTGTGTATTAAATATATCTATGCCTGTCATCCTGATAAAATTGCATTATTTAATTATATATTTATTTATGCGTTTGCTTTTACGTCTACTATGTTAATTCTGATTTAGTCAGTTATATAAATGAACTCTTTAAAATTGCTAGGATTAAAATTAAGCATGATTATCAAAAGTGATTAAAATATGGTCGATTGATACATTTTTATAATCTTAATATTCATTCCATAAAATCTTTGTATTAATTTCTTTTAAATAATATTATTTTACTTTCCATAATTTTGAAAAAATATTGTAAAGGATAACTGGAAATTGATAATTTATTTATTTATTTATTTATTTTAAGCTATGGAAAAACTGCTTTAAATGGTGATTTGATCAATTTGTTATTTTGAATAAAAACATTTATAAAACAGTGTGTGTGTGTGTTACGATTTCGGTTATGAAGAGGAGGTACTATGGGATAGACGAGTGAACAGGATCACTTAATAACATAACTCTAGGCAACAAAATATAGACAATTCACATGTACGAGTTGGTCATACAAGACAATGGCTCAAAAAACAATAAAGTTTATCCTAAGAAAACAATAAATTGCAGCAAAAATTCTTTAAGAAATAAAAGGCAGCCATAGTTATGTTGGAGAGTTCTTCTTAAGACACTGTTAGACTTACGGAACTGTATATACTCCACATGATCACATATCAGGTTACATAAAATTATGCCAGAAAACAAACTAGCAAAAAACCCCAAAATTATATTTAACTATTATTTCATAGTATTGACATCCACTGAAACTGGAGGCGAAGGTTTTGAGACAACATAAATGATGAAATGTGCAAAGCCAATCCAAGGTAATTTATTCGTAAGAGCGAATAGAAAAAAAATCCCGCAATGCGTCGAAGTTCGTAACCAATAGCAGATACGAATTTGTAGATTGCGGACGCAGAAAAGGAGTAAACAGTCCCATAAAATAGCGCAAATACATTTCGAAGCATCATTCGAAAAAGCTATGATCAAGAAAACGAATATTCTGAAAACGCGTGATTTCAAGCTGAAAAAAATATTGATGCACATCCAAGACGAATTTTGAATATTTTGAATAGGGAAATGTAAAACAGAATAAAAGTATAATGCGGATTAAAATGAAATAAATTAATTGAGTGGGATGAAGAATCTAGGATATATTCAAGATAAGTTAAATCTTTAAAATATGTTATATATACTCAAACTCACAATCCGATAAAAAGGGATCCAATATTTAAGAAACTCAGAATTATTGAATAATTAGAAAGCATTAAAAGAATTAATGATTAATAATGATTAATGATAATTTAATAAAATGATTTGTACTACTGTAATATTTTTTTTTTTACAGATTCATTCATATATGTTATATATACTGTGGAGTGAAAATATCTTTAAAGTTACTAATTTTCATCAATAGGGTACAAAATTGTTTCAACAAAGAGAAAAAAAAATGTGAGATTTTATAAAAACCTACCTGTTATGAACAAAAAGAAATGTATTCACATAAGACAAATTGAAATCAAAATCAAAAATGTAAATGAAATGTTTTACGTATTTTAAAAGTAAGTTAAGTTGATGCATGGTAAAATACATACTATTAACATATTTTTTTTTAAATTAAAGATAGAAGTTTACTATTATTTAGAAACTATATGGCTTAAATATTAATTCAGAAAAATTGGAGGTTAGAAGCATTGTGTAGACTTTCATGGTGACATGAAACCTAGCAGCGTAATTTCACCACCTTTCTCTGAAACACTGCTTACTTTCAATAGCAAAATATAAAGGTGTATGAATTATGGTGTTAGACTCTCAGAACTACATTCTCCAATTTATAGAATTTCCATTAATTGACGAATATCCGTTTATTTTATCACCATTACAGGAGGTAAAATAAACGCGAACTGAAGAAAGTTGGGAAAATACAAAAGTTGATGACATGAAATTGATCCAGCTATCTTAGTATTACGAGACAAGTACAATAACTATTGGGCTACAGTTGGATAATACTGAAACAGTTTGAAGTACATATGTTTGCTTCAGATGTGTATGGCTTAATTAATTTGTTTGAAAAGCTTTTAATTCTGTAGTTAATTTCGGGAAGATTTCGTAAGATTTCGTCTTTAATGAGATTGTATCTGGGGATTTAATATTTCAGTATTACTGCACGATAAAATTATTAATTATAAATACTTTTAAATAGACTGCTGGATGTAAGATATGAATATTATGTTTCTATTCACTAAGGCTTTTTTTCTTTTTTTAGTAGAATCTTTTTTTTTTTTTTTCATTTAATATTTACATTAAAACATCTTTTAAATTTGTATATTTAAAATATATTTTATATGCGAATATTTATTTTATAAGAAAATTTATAAATTCAAATTTATTTAACTTTAAACATCTTTAAAAATAAATTGTGAGTATTTTTGAATGAATGAGAAAAGTAATTGTTATTCTTTTTTTTTATTGGATTTTTTTTTTAAATTTTTTAATTGAATTAGAAATCTTAATGTATAGAATGTTTGGTTTTTCATTTTTTAAATAAATCCGGATTTTAATATTAGGGCGATTCTCAAAAGGTGGGCACTGGACACAAGTCATAATTTTAAGCCTTTCAAACATAACTTTAATTATCATTGACTTTATTTATTTTTTACACTGAGTTTTTAATTCTATTCAGAGATAGAAAATGACATAATTTATTGTAAAAGCTGTGTATAAATATCTTAAAATTTTATTATTTTATGCTAAAGAGGCCAATTTGGGACGTTCATAACGTTAACTGCTCCAATGTACCACCAAGAAAAAGAGTTTTAACTTTTTACCAGGTGGTTCTAATGGTAAACAACGAATGCATAAAGGAAACGGATGATTTTTTGATAATTTCGTTAAGAGATGGCAGTCTGATTTATTGCTTTTTTGAAGATAGAAGGACTTTCCTATAAAGCATTTTTCTGTATTTTGTTATGTCCGAAAGTAACGTACGTAACAAAGCATTTGATTTTATTATTATTATTACTCGATAACAAAAAGTTAATTATACATATATATATATATGTATACAGACACATTTACTACATTCTTAGTCTTAAGAATTTTTTAAATACTAAGAGCAACGTCCAAAGTCTTTAAGTCCAAAATCTGCAAATGTCCAAAATTTGTAACGTACACAACTGCTAAATAAATGCTTTAATCATTAATTTTCTAGAATAGTTGCTGTCTTTTAATGTTTTTGTATAATTTTGTAGACATACTATTGAAATATTTATATATTATATTTATAGACAAAATACTATACTATTAAAAAAATTTGGCCTTAAATTTGAAAATTAAAAAAAATACATATAGTTAACGTTTAATGATCCCACCCTTTGAGAACCTCCTATTAATAGAGCACATGCGTGCAAGGAATGAGCGGAATTTTGTTCATCTTTTTCAGATTTTAGGGTAGAATTCAGGTATAAAATATGTTTTCTAGGATTACGGAAATTATTTGTTAAAAAAGAATAATAATTTAGAGTTTATTGGCGAAATTTTGTATCAGGCGTACTTTCAGTTTCGCCATGCAATTAATTGTACAGCTTGCATAAATTCTCCTTTTTTCTCTACATTTTTCTACATTCTATTAAGTTTACTAAACAATGTTAAAAGCTATTTTTTTATAATTATGAAAATAATGCGCTTCCATTATTTGTGAACTATAAAAGCCTGCCCAATTTTCTCAGGATGTGGACTCATTGTTATTCTGAACGAAATTTAAATGAGTAACAAAATTGTGAAAATGTGACATGTAAGCAACTGATTACATTTAAGTAAATAAAACATTTAAGCAATCTTTTTTTTTCTGATGCATTTTTATCTAGATGCAAATGAAGCACTATAGGTCGAAACATCTAACGTAACATATGTTTCAAAACATACATAACATAAAAATGTAAAATTCAATATTCCAACTAAAATTATTTCCATAAAATAAGCAATCAATTGTAAAAATATATATACTTACCTTTAATACCAAATAATAAAACACATTTCATTTTGTATTATTAACATATAGTTTTGTTTAAAATACCACAAAAGTACGATCACTATTGTCATGTAATTATCAACAAATTTCTACAAATTTACTACAAATAAGTTTACTACAACAAAGTTTTCTACAAATAAGTATCTTTAAAGTTAACATTACTTAAGCTGTGAACGATCTATTACAGAAACAGAAGCTAACTCAAACAACATTTTTTAATTTATTGATAATTCCCGATTTTCTAAGTGTCGAATCACGTTTGTGGGTTTCTCAATTCATTTAAAAATTATGAATTATAGCTCTCTATTGATTAAAAAAACAAATAATTAAATGAAGGTCCCGTTTTCTAACGTTCTTTAATTAAAAAAAAAAATATTATGGATTTAATAAAAGAAGTTATTTTGTTATCTAAGTTAATATAAAGACGTTTATTCATATTAAACAAAATACAATTCTAACTACATTCGTGTTATGTTTAGCAGATGAAAAACTTCTTTTTAATCTATTTATAAAAATAAAAAAAGTTTAACATAATTACCTCATTTTCTCTATCTATTGTACGTGTCTTTATTTATTCTGTAATACATGAATATCCTATATGACATTTTTTCATCTATCATTTTATCTTGACATAAAGATGTATTTTTCGCTGTAAGTCAATAAAAAGATTTACTTTTGTACAGCAGCGTCTAAGAATAGAGTAGACGGACTGCAGGTATAGATGTCTAATCAAAGAATATACCACTCTAGTAACTTATTTTCCAACAGTTTCCTTGAAGTTCATCGATTATTTCAAGCTTGTATATATGTATGTATATATATATATATATATATATATATATATATTTCGAATCTCTACGTGCAGATGCTAAATACATTATTCATATTTTAATGAATCGAAGAGGAGTAAAATCAGGCAACATTTGAACTATGCATTTATAATGAAAACTTCAGAATAAAAATAAGAATTATATTCTGTAATATGTAATTAGAATTCAAAACAGAACTAGAAATAGTATCGAAAATCTATTAATCTACAAAGCCGGATAATGTAAAAAGAATAAAATTATGAATGCATAGCATATGAAAAGATAAATTTTATTTGAACCAAAAAGCTTATTAAAAGTTTTATTTTTATTCATTTAATTAATTTGGCAGACTCCTGAAAAAATAGAGCCAATGCCAGATTTATGTCATTTCTTTAAAAATATCTCATGTATTCTTTGATAATTCAATTACTTATTGTTATTTATTTCAGTAGAGCCTAATTCAATTTAAAGTTTTTTTTTTTTTTTTTTTTTTTTTTTTTTTTTTTTTTAACCTTTTGGAAATGGTTGTTGTTTTCGGTCGAGGATGGGGCCAAATGATGCCCACATTTTATTTTTTTAAGGAAATTCAACGGTGTTCTAACTTTTAGCAGAGTTTTTATTGGAATAGGTAAAAGAAAGGCATGAAATCGTTAAAAATTGAAAAAGTTACAAAATGGGTTGGCGCAAATTATCAGATATGGAAAAATGCAAAGCCAAAGAGCGACGCCGAAATGACAATCGTCTTGCAAAGCAAACATCGAGGTCTTCAACTCATTATGTAGGCCATGAAAATCGAGGTCGTCAACTGATTATGTAGCCCATGAAAATTGAGGTCTTCAACTGATTATGTAGCCCACGAAAATCGATTACAGAATAAAAGACGAACGCGAAAAAAGAAACAATCTAATCTTTAATCGATTTATATTAAAATGCCATGTCTCGAGGAGCTTTAATCCACTAGCCACGGCGTTTTACAATCGGTCGATTCTAACCGGTAAAAATTGAGCTCAATATAGGTAATTTGTTGCAATCCGTGGATGATTCGGTGGAACTGCTTTCGACTTGTAAACTGTTTTTGTTCTCGAAACGTGACTTGGAGAGTTTATCGATGAAGGTTTTTGTCGTCTGAAGTTTGATCTTTGCTATCTGTTGTTGAAGAGGATGCGACGGAATTTGATGGACGAAACAAATTCCAAATAGTCGTTGTAATCTATTAAATTACAATTTTTTTTGGTTGCAAAAATTATTAGTCTAGTTATTGAAAAGAGAAAAATATGTAAAATTACAAGTTCACGATTTCTCTCTAACGTATAAATGAAGACAAGAGAAATTATATTAGTAATTTTTAAGAAATAATAATATTTATATTTATTATAACTTACTAACTGTTTAACATTTTTTTCTACCCCATTTTAAATAACACTTAAGTGAGCTACTAAATATCTGTGAAAAAATAATATGGTGAATTTTTAAATAACACAGGTAAACATTAGAGGCTATTATAAAATCTACGCATATTTGCAGTAATTAAAAAATCAATGTGTTTGTTCTTTATATGTAGGTTGTGTCAGCGAGTGGTATCGTAGTAACTTTAGAAGATAGGCGAATAATAATCTATATATATTTGGTTATATGAACATTTCTTGATTATTTTGATATCACTATGTATTAACTATTAAATGTGTTATTTTTAAATAATTTGAATTGAAAATTTTATACAAATGGTCAGAATAACTTAATACATAATCAAATATCATTCCTGAAGTCTCTGTTCATCCATTGCTGATGTATCTATAAAATTAACAAATACTCGACAACGTACTCGACAGCAAAATACTGCATTTCAAAAGCACATCTATCAGTTTTACATGGATAGGAAATTGAACCTCAAGAGCTTTGAAAATTTGGATGAGGACAGTCCAAGCCAGACCACAATGTACAGTCGTGGAAAAAAAAGTAAACACCCCCTACTAACTCCTCTACAAATTATCGTAGACGAAAGTGACTGGTACCGAACGATTTGAAATAAAGTCTACTTTTAAATGATGTATATAAAATTTTCTTAGGGTGTCATCTATATATTAAAACGAATCCAAACTTCAATTTTTTCAATGATAATACCCAATTTTAACAAGATATTTCACATCTTCGGTTCAATCTATGCCTAGACACCAAATACACTATGACGCAAAAGTTTAGACAATGACGTCATTCAGCTTTAAAATGTAGAATTATGACGTCAGAATTACAAAAACCTGTAAATATATTCAAAAACTGATTTAAAATGCTATGTACAAAAGACAGTCGTTTTATTTGTTATAATACTAATTTTTTTCATAAAAATTCAAATGTGCTTGTCGCAAAAGTTTAGACACTATTCTAAATTTCTTTGAATATTCGCTGGCATATGCAAATTTAGAATCGATGATGTCACAAATTTGGAGTACTTAAGTTCTGCAAACGATTGCGCTTCATAGTCGACATGCCGAGAGCTAAAGAAATTCAAGTGAATGAGGTTTCAAGGATTTGGCAGTTGAAAGGTGAAGGGAAGAGCGTTTCTGAAATTTCTGCTATTATTAATAGGTCATAAAAAATCTATTTATCGAGTTTTATCGAGTGGTTCCGAATATAAAGCAAAATGTCGGTCTGGGAGGCCACGTGTGACAAATGTACGAGAGGATCGCCTGATACAAAGACTAGCGAGTACTCAACAAATGAGCGTACGTGGAGTTCAAAGCTCATCGGGACTCTCTGTATCAAAGGATACGATTCGTAGACGAATTTTGGAAAAAGGAACAATCGTTTATAGCAAAATGCAGAAGAAACCAGCTCTGAAACCATATCATAAGTTACAAAGACTTATGTGGGCTCGAAAGCATATGTCATATGGAGAGAAATGGCAGTCAGTCATATTTAGCGATGAAAAAAAGTGGAATCTGGATGGTCCAGATGGTTGTTTATCGTATTGGCATGACTTGCGGAAGGAACCTCGACGTTTTTTTAGTCGCAGACAAGGAGGGGGCTCGGTGATGGTTTGGGCAGCCCTTTGCTATAATGGACAAGTATCTCTGACCTTCACCAGTGGTCGTCAAACTTCACAGCATTATACACAGACATTAGAAGAAAACCTACTGCCATTTGCTGAGCTTCTAGGGGGTCCTCAGTGGGAATTTCAGCAAGACAATGCTTCAATTCACACTGCAAAACATTCAAAATCTTGGTTTAATTCCCATAATATAAGAGTTCTCGACTGGCCAGCATGTAGCCCAGATCTTAACCCTATAGAAAACTTTTGGAGCATCATGTGTCGCAAAGTTTATAGCAACGCTAGACAATACTCTTCTGAAAAGGAACTTAAGACATCTATTGAGAATGCATGGTACGATATCGATCCACAAACTATGCAAGATTTAGTTTCTTCCATGCAATCTCGTGTATATGACGTAATACATAAGCATGGATGCGCAACCAAGTTTTAAAAATTGTTTATTTCGATTTTATTTAATTTGTGTCTAAACTTTTGAGACAGCAGTTTATTTTTGTTACCATTTAATTTATTGCAATATGCACAATTCCACTTTTCTTTGTTATAAATATTGTTTATATGTACAGCACATTAATTTCAAGCAGTGATTTGAAAATTGAATAAATATTTTTCAAAGTATGTAAGAATTTCTTCATTGTCTAAACTTTTGCGTCATAGTGTATCAAGTTATTTCAATGATAAGTTTTTAAATTATAAACATTAAAAATTCAGTGCTTCTCATGTTATATTACATTTTCATATTTTTATTTATATCTCCTGAAATTATGCTCATATGGAAATTATGTTCTAATTTTTTTTTGTTGCAATAATACTAATATATCCAAACATAAATACGCTGAATTTGTAATTTTTATAATTTTATGATATGAATTATGAATTATGAAATTAATATTCGAAAAAAAATACGAATTGCAACCTACAATTTTTTTGATAGATTTAGATTTATTAAGTCCTGTTTTATGGAAATCCAAAATTTCACATTTTTCTTCCAAGTAGTTTTCAAATTATGCTTAAAAAACGGCAAAATGATGGTTTAAGGGGCCGTCTATCATGGAAGTTAGTAGATATTTAGAAATTTACTCTGCTGTCCTGTAATATAACAGGCTTCATCGACTCCATGAGCCGTGATTAAGGTGCTTTGATCATGAAGAGGGCTCTCTCGGTTAACAATCGAGTACTGAACTTCAATTTGGATACAGCCCTTAAAATACGCTCGTTAAAAAATAATAAATTTCTCGGAAACGTATGGTACGAATTGCATAAAAATTCTTTTTTAGGCTAATTGAAGGGAGTAGAGTTCATTTATTCTGTCAGAATTATGTACTGCTATTGAAGAAAACAAAGTTATGGTTCGTTTTAATATATAGATGGCCCCCTAAGTAAATTTTATATACATCCTTTAAAAGTAGACTTTATTACCAATCGTTTGGTACCAGTAACTTTCTTCTACGGTAATATATTGCAAAGTTAGTATGAGGCGTTTACTTTTTTATTTTCCACGACTGTTCATGAAACTGAGTTTTTTTTTTTTTTTTTAATTAAAAGAAATATTTTTCGTAAGTCGGAATTTAAAAGGAATCCAGAAAAGAAGCTGCATAGTTCGTGCAGGAAACCCAGTTCCTCAATTGCCGAAGCAGAGAAATGACGAAAAGGAATTATGACTCATACTTTTGTCGTTTTTCTAAGGATTGCCCATTATACTAAACTTAAATAAACCTCAATCTGTATGATTTTCTCTTTCTTTAACACGATTTTGTAAGAATTTATATTTTTAAACGAAAATATTTAGAAATTATCCTTTCCCGAAAGAACCTCATATCGGTCGGGACAAAGAGTATCACTCTGACTTCGGCAGCTTTGACCGAATCTCAATTAATCTCGACTTATTTATTTTAGCAAAAGTGATTTGACTAATTATTACATATATGATGATAGTGAGAGCGTTATATTATAGAACTAAAAAAAACGGATTCTTGCTTAAATAAACTAAATAAATTCAAATAGAAAATAACTGTCGATGCCCAGACTATTCTGAAATAATCGGGACCCTTATTTAAAATCTGGGGACGCTGGTATAATACGTGGAAACCTCCAGAGACCTTGTAGATTCTCTTTAATTAATGAAATGAGAAGATATATTTTATTTATCTATTGTTTGGACCTTACAGGTAATTTTTTCCATGTGAAGATGACAAACATATGAAAAGTATAAAATGATTAAAGTTCATGACCTTAACTTGGAAAGTAGCACATTCGAAATTACTTTAAATAATTTAAATCATTGACGAAATGCAGAGATCGGAATTTTAAATAAAATTTACGAAGGTTGTTTTTTTTTCAACCTCCGATGGGCCGTAAAATAAAGACAAGTGTGAATAATAAAAATCTTTTATAATCAAGAGTCAATTACAGTCAAAGCTTCTTTTCGACATAGTCCAATGAAGATTGATTCATTTGTCATACTGGTTGTCGTTGAGGGGAATACGTTCTTCACAGACTGTTGCCGTCAACGTTTTGAGATAGGTCTCCAAGGCATCCTATTGGAATGGAAGGGGAATAGAGTGATGTCGTCCCAGACATGTCTTCAGATCTCGAAAAAGGTGACAATCACTCGGTGTTAGGCTAATTTATGGCACATCAGCTTCTTTTACAAATCGAACACATCCCATAGAATTTGTGAAAAGAGCTGTTAGCCTATCAATTCGGCTGGCACCGAGTGATTGTCACTTTTTCCGATATCTGAAGACAGGTCTGGGACGACTGCACTCCATTCCACTTCCATTCCAACAAAAATCTTCAATACGCTTTGGAGATTTATCTCACTATGTTGGCGGCAACCTTCTGTGAAAATGGTACCACCCCCACCCCCCCACCCCCCAACGTGACAAATGACTCAATCTTAATTGCAACTACGTCGAAAAATAGCTATGATTGTACTTCACCCCAGGTTATAGTATAATTTTATTATTCAAACTAGTCTTTACTTTACAGCCCTTCGGAGGTTGACAAAAAAGCAGCCCTCGTATTATAGAAAGTCATCACTCCAGACGGAACAGCACTTAGATGGAATGACCGAGCGTGTTACTTTCTTTTGCAACTTTTTTCCACTGGTAAAAGAACATTTAAATACTCGCTGTCTACTAGTTGCAACTACCAAGAGGTACAATCAGTTGTTATGTGTTATCGCATATCGCACAAAGGCTATTGTTTAATATTCCTTTTAAATTGCATTATCCTATAATTAATAAATCCAAATTGTTAATTTAGAATACTTACGTCTTTACATATATGATAGTACCAATAAATTTAATTTTTAAATGATAATGCAAATAGTTATTTTTTAACCAAATTAAAAATATTCAAATTATTTAAATAAAACAAGCTGGTTTCGTTAGCGGTACTCTCTTTAGATCGGGCATCTAATTTATACGTAAATTTATAGTATGATTTTCCCCCAGAAAACCCTATCTCGAAACGAACGAGCCTAGAGCTGGGTCTCCGCTGCCTACGGTACGGTAAAGATACAGTGCTGTGCAGTCGCCGGAAAATCTTGTATATTTACCATTTGTCTAAACGTTAAAAATGGTTTTAGCGAATCTTCGGTAACGTGTCCCAGCAGCTCGCGGCATCGTATAGCAGGTGTGATGCGCATGTGCTGCAAAATCCTTAGGCGTGATATATTGTATTTGAACATCTGGCACTGGTACCCGTTGCTTGTATAGCAGGCCCTGTAAATTGACTTACTTCCACCTTCCATTGCCAGGGAGCTTAATGTGTTCTGCACGAACATGCGACAGTGGTCCCCGTTGCGCTGGAAAATCTCTTAGTTCCACATTCAACCGTCATGGGACGCACTCTATTCAGGACAAACCTCTATCCGGACGAAACTTAACTATACAACCTATCCATATATATATTTGTCGAGGGAATTGAGGACTCAAAAAATAATTTAAGAAAATAGTTAAAATTGCTATTCGTAAATAGAGGTAACTACTATTCATAAATTAAGAGCAATATGTTATATACAAACTTTTGATACTGGTTTCTCTGCCTGTGGCCTCATATAACACGTAAGTTGCACACGTTCTGCAAAATCTGTTCCACCTACAGTAGGCTCACTCTGTTCTAAGCAAACCACCTCCGAATGAAGCCAACGAAATCCAAGATAAATGAGCCAAACGCCGTTATTATCGGGCCCATAATAATCCAAGATTAGAAAGCGCACCGTGGTGGTAAAAAATTTAATTGAAATATGTAAGACTATTGATATCAATTTGAATGAACCAAATCCCGTCGACATCCGCTTGACGGAAGAAGAAATACATTGAAATGAAAAAAAAAATCTAAAATTATTATTCGGAAAGAGTGGTATGTACTACTTGTAATTTTAATTTTATCTTATAGAGTGTATTTATTAGTTAATTATAAAGTTTGAAATCAGTTGCGTTGAAATCTGAAAGTAGATGTTAAGTTAAGGAAACGGGCCAAATAGAAGCTCGCTAGTCTCTGTCTTAATAATATATGTCATGTGAGCTGATTGGGATATTTAGTTCCTCCATCCACTTCCCCGCAATTTAAGAAAAACAAACAATTAATTTTGAGCCGTAATCAATTTTTATTTCATTATTTCATTAATTCTTATTGAAAAATCTGATTATATATTGTTTTATGCAGCTTGTAAAAAAACATGACCAGTTTAACTAAATAAGCTAAAAAAAACTTTTATTATTATAACTAAATATTTGCTTTAAATATTATGAACTATGCGTTACATTTATTCGCATACTAATGCCATTTATTCATTGCTTCTCAAATAACTTCAAAAATGAATTTTCCTGATGGAAAGTTTTCAGTAGAACACTACGGATTTGTGCTTTCAGAAAATGGCAGGAATTTTTTATACTAATTGCTTTTTAAATAATAAAGTTATTATTAGACTTTTCATTTTTCCACATTTTAAAACGAAGACATTAGGTACTAAGAAATATAACTCTTCAAAATTCAGTAATACAGAATAGACATCATACTTTGAAAGATTTATACATTACCTTTTTGGAAAGACTCCGTTATATTATTTTTAATGCTATTTTTAAAGATTTTATTTATTTTCGAATGAATGTGTCGGTGCATTCGGGTGAGTACTTAATATTTTAGCAGCATAATTACTTTTCTACAGTAAGTGTTAACATTCTGATACATAAATATTTTATTACAAGGATTTTGCTATTGTTTATTTTTTTTATCTACCTTGAAGTTTAAAAAAATAATAAAACAATATTTTATTTGGAATATTTCTTTGTTTTTCGTTAAATCTCATTACATGCATACAGAATATATTTTCGATTTATCTTTACTTAAAATAATTCTTCGAAAGTATCTATGCCTAATCATTTTTAGGACTTTCAATATATTTTTAAATTAAAAATGCTAAAATTATCTATAATTTCAAACAAATTTGAGAATTAGATTTACTAGCATTTTATTGTAATTGTAATATCATTACAGAAAAGTCTCACATGACTTTAATCTCTGCTGGTTGCAAATATTGCCTCGGTTTAATCAAAAGACATTTTCAAAAAGTCTAGTAGTATAAATCGATATTTATTTTATGAACTGTATTTTACATTTAGTTGTATAATGTAGTTAGTTATCCATTACCCGTGAAATGAATTAAAACTTTTTTTTTTTTGATTTTGGGTATAAAATTTGAGATTTCTGCATAATGCCAGCCATATTAGACACTGATTGAATTTTAAAAGATGTAGTCAGTATTATCTTCATTTAGATCAACTTTCAAATCTAAGATTATAGTACTAAAGCTGAATAAAAATGCATTTAAAATCATGTATAATTGCATTAAAATATATTATCAATTAATAAATTTCTAAATCTGTACATTTAAATTTATTTATGAAATATCTGTTTAGGTGTATTAATTCGCAATTTTTGGATAACATAGGGGAGGTAGGGGAGGTTTGATACATAGGGAAGATTGATACATTGACAATTTTTCTCAACTAATGGCATTAACAGCCATTGTAACAGATGCAAAGTCTTTTTTTATTAGCAGAGGCCATCATTAGCTGGACTTAGCAGTGAAGAACTGAAAACATTTTTTTTCTTTTAATTTTGAAGACTTTTGGAATGTCAATGTAATTTTTTTTTTAAATACTGATTTTCTTTCATAAGTCTTATTATTGTGAAGATAATATCTTGTAATTTTTTCTATTTGTAAAGCACATTGTTAGGGTGAGTTTTACCAGAAAGCAGATTGGCATTTTGCAACTGCATTTATACGAAGTGATTGAAAATTCAATAAGGCATGATAGGGAGAAATGATACATTAGTGCTGGGGAGAAATGATACCCTTGTATATTTGAAATTTAATAGTTTTTTTTAAGTTTTAAACTAATATACGACTGTAATATTCATTATTGTTTTACATCAAGAGCTACTGAAATTGGTAAGGAAGAACAAAAAGACTATTCATAGACATAATGTAGGTTACATAGAAAAGCAGTTGGATGATAGATGCTTAGTTCGCTTTGCTCGTCATGTAGAAGGAAAAAAGTTTAAATGGCCTGAAAGGGAAGATGTTTCTATAATTGACGAAGAGCAAATTAAAAAAACATTAAATCCATACGATTTTACTTACCAAAATGATAGAGTTATTAGTTTTTCTTTTAACCATTTCAGGGGTGGTGGTATATTTATGAAACTACTTAATTTTAATTCCCGCACCAGCATTTTGGTAAAATATTTTCCATATAATATGAAAGTAAAATACAGTCCTTTTCATTTTTCGAATTGAATTTGTCGGCAAATTCCGGTGCCATTCATTTATTCAACACTTTAGCATTGAAATTGCTTTGTCCTGAAAGGGTAAAAGAAATCTTAAATGGGCTAAATTTATGTTAAATTTTTGCAAATCAGCAATGCTCACTTCATTTTTCCTTGCAGCAAGTACTCTATGTTTTTTTTTTTTTTTCATTATTCATTTTCTAAAAAGTGTGTTAATAGAATTGTTTAAATAGTAGCAATTGTTTAAATATTTTTGTAAAAAACATTTCTAAAACAAAAATATGTCAATGCCATTTCTTTTGAAATTTTACTTAAATATTTCAAGATTTATCATAAAAAATTGCAAAGCATATAAATTGAATTGTCTGCATTTTTTTTTTCAATATACATAACAATGTATCAAACTTCCCTTGCTAGTGTATCAATCCTTCCCAGCAATGGGGAGATTTAATACAGTAGTAACTATTCACAATAATTGGGATACAAATTTTGAATCATTATTTTTTAAATTCAGAATATTTTTAATAAATGAATAAAAGCTCACTTTATAAGAAAACACGAAAAATTTGTTTAAAAATAGGTTTCTAAGGGTTGTAAAAAATTAGTAAAAAAAAAAAAAAAAAAAAAGGTGTATCATACCTCCCCTACCTCCTCTAATTGAAATTCAAGCTGCGGGAAAAATATGTATTCATTGATATCTCAAAGTAACCATAATCCACCTTAAGCAAAACTAATTATGTAAATATATTTATTAAAAATCATGCATAATGTAATATTTTAGATTAATATGAATTGAAAATTTTCTAAATAAGTAGACATATTTTCATTTATATCGGAGGTCTACTTAGAAATACTCATTAATTAGTAAGGATAACTTAATTCTAATCATTAAAAATTAAATTAGACACAAGAAATATATTTATAACCATTAAGTAGAATCTGAATATAGCCACAGGTAATTGTAAATCATATTCAATATTTATTATAAATCACAATTTATGTAATATTTGAAATTCATATTAAGTAATAGTTTTCAAAATTAGTATTTATATTTATTCAATTTACAGATATAATAAACATTAAGGATGTAGGCAAACAATAGAATTTAAACATTAATCATCTAAATATACATTTAAAAATTAATTATGTGATATTTAAAAGTATCAATTAATAAATTTCTTTAAAAATACTGAAAATTGCATTTTTAAAAGTCATTTTACAAGTTTTCAGAAAATCTAACATGTCAGATTCATGATTATATTAATTTAAATTAAGTATTAAATATACATTTACGTTCGTTATTAATGAAAATCACTTATGCGGCAAAATTTATTCATCTATTTGTTTTAAATGACACACACTGTATAACGTTTTCAGAAGCACGAAATCAGCGCATCCATGTTAAAAAAATTAATTTTTTCATTCAGTTTTGTTCTTTCATTTAAAAATCCTATTAAATTTCTTTAGCTTTCCTGAGTGAAATACGGATTTTACGGAATCCCGAGAGTGCAAAGAATGTGAAAGAACGTAAAAACCAAAATAGTCCTCTATTGTTCGATCTTTAATTTAGAGAGCACCTGTTAAATGATTGACTTTGAAATATTTTCTTAATAACTGCAAAAATATTAATGAGCCGCCATACGTTTCTTTAATGTAAATAAGTAAATTGAATGGAATCACAATAAAGTAAGATATAACTTTTTATTAAAATTATGCCGTGTACATAAAAAACATATTTACATTTAGTTAAAAATAGTTGGAATCAATTACAAAATATCACTATTAAAATATTGAAAATTCTAAATTATATATTTCATTATAAAATAGTCTTTTTAATCAACTTTAAGAATTTTTGATAAACTTATTGAAATTTTTTCGATATTTCCAAGTTCTGAAAAGAATTAATAATGAAAAATCATTACTTACGCATACATAATTAAGCAAACTTCGATATTTCTTCAACGTTGTGGTATCTCCATTTCCAGATTATCTAACTGGCTCACAAAAACAGTAAATCTAAAAGGATATTTGGAATTCTGTCTCTTATAATACACAACATTCCTTGCAACTTTGTTTAGTCATACAACGTGAATGAATTATATATTTGGTTTAGCAATAAAATATTCGCATATCATGATATGTATTAAGGGTGGCCATCTAGTTAAATTGTCCTCTATTTATCACATAAATGTAGACTTCATTTTGAAACGTATTTTGTACCACATATTAATTCAAAAGTCGATAATCATTGAAAACATCATTATTGTTGGCCTGCTCGTATATTGACCGTATGTGTGTGTGTGTGTGTTTTTAGGGGATAATCAGCCTAGTGAATAGTATACCGGCCTCAAAATAAGAAGATTGTACCAATGTTTGTTAATTCAAAAACAGTGTGGTCAAGCGGTGTAGTCGTGCAAGGTTTAAAGGGATTTTCATCAAACGAAAACGATAATTGGGGCTACATACCCTTGAAATTATCTCCTTGAAGTTCTCTTAATTAGAGAAATGTCAATAAAACTGGCTGATGCTTAAGAAAATCCACGAATACCTTCCAATCCATTACGTTTAATTTATTTTTCACATTTGTCTGTAAATTACTTATACATAAAAAAAACTGTTTTTACTATTTGGAAACACATTAAAAAATATGTATACACACACACACACATATATATAATGAAATTCTATAGGTTAAAAACGCGTACCACAGCTAAAATATATTTATGGAAAAAACTTTCCACAAATCGTAACTTTAATTGATTATTTCTTTGGCCGTATATAATATCTCTACATTTTATTATGGGGGTAGGATACCTTTGAACGAGTCAAAAAAGTAAAAAATATCACTATGTTACAAGCTTCAAAACTTGTGTAATAAGTCAAATATAAAAATCAAACTTCATTTAACTATAAAGCTCATATCTATATTTACATTTTAAAATATATATATACTTGTAAATTCATAAATAAATATTGAAATGATACGTTTAAAAATATATGATAAGAAGAGAAAAAAGTCTTTCCGTTCAGTGTCGGGAGGAAGAGGTAGCTTTCATATTCCTTATTTTTTAGAAGCCAGCTTATATTATTCAAACACACGGAGCTCAAATTAGTGGAACACGATTATAGAAGATTAAATACTAATTTTTGTCAATATTGAATATGAATGATAATTTCGCGAAATTAGTCAGAGTTATCAAAGCTAGTTTTATTAAAGTGATTTATATTTTGTCGCCAAATTCGATGATAAAGCGAATTATATTAATAATTATATTCACACGAATTATCGGTGATAGCCCGCCATTTTAAAACAGCATAATGGGTGTAACAAAGCTCACCAATGAACTTGGTCGAGACCTTAGTAATTCCTGTGCACATGCTCACTCATATCTAAATCGACTGATATGTACGAGTACTGTTACTGGCAAAAAATCAGATTTTTCAAAATGTCACACACTTTCGAGATTCAAACTGCTATATCTCGGCCTTTTTTTTTAGATAAGGGCAAAACAAAAAATGATACGGAATCTTTGTAACAGGCTGAAACACATAAGAAAAAATTATTTTTCAATTTCTATTTTTTTTTCTACCTCATTTTAAATTATTATTTTTTTTAAATTTTAAATGGCCACCATTTAGAAACAAGATGGCGAATGAAGTTGGCAAACGAACTCAGACGAGAGATTGCTATCTACTATGCGCATGCCTTTTCACATCCTAATTGGTTCATAAATACGCGTGTTATCGCGTGACAAAAATCAGATCGTTTCAAAATGTCAGCCATGCTAGAAATTCAAAGGGCTATAACTCAGCCATTTTTAAGAAATAGACGAAACAAAAAATGCTCCGAAATCTTTGTATCAAGGTGAAACACATAAGAAAAAAATATTTTTCAATTTCTATTTTTTTTTTACCTCATTTTGAATTAAAAAAAAAAATAATGGCTGCCATTTTGAAACAAGATGGCGGATGATGGTGGCCAACGTACTCAGTCGAGACATTTGAATGTACTATGTACACACCAAGTAATATCCAAATCCGTTTATAAATATGCGGGTTATCGCGTGACAAAAATCAGATCGTTTCAAAATATCAGCCACACTAGAATTTCAAAGTGCTTTCGCAACTTAAAAAAGCAAAAAGCAAAACTCAACCGTTTTTTAAGATATAGACGAAACAAAAAATGCTCCGGAATCTTCGTATCAAGATCAAACACATAAGAAAAAAATCTTTTTCGATTTATAATTTTTTTGTACTTCATTTTAAATTTAATTTTTTTTAAATTTTAAATGGCCGACATTTTGAAACAAGATGGCGTATGAAGTTGGCCAACGAACTCGGTCGAGACATTGCTATGTACTATGCACATGCCTTGTCACATCCAAATCGGTTCATAAAAACGCATATTATCGCGTGACAAAAATCAGATGGTTTTAAAATGTCAGCCATGCTAGAAATTCATAGTTCTATAACGCAGCCATTTTTTAAGGCATAGACGAAACAAAAAAAGTTCCGGAATCTTTGTATCAAGCTCAAACGCATAAGGAAAAAATCTTTTCCAATTTCTAATTATTTTGTATCCCACTTTTAAATTACTTTTTCTTTAAATTTTTAAATGGCGGCTATTTTGAAACAAGATGACGGATGAGGATGGCCAACGAACTCGGTCAAGACATTGCTATGTACTATGTACATTCCTTGTCACATCGAAATCGGTTCATAAATACGTGTATTATCGCATGACAAAAATCAGATTGTTTCAAAATGTCAGCCATGCTAGGAATTCAAAGGGCTATAACTCAGCCATTTTTTAAGATATAGACGAAACGAAAAATGCTCCGAAATCTTTGTATCAAGGTGAAACACATAAGAAAAAAATCTTTTTCAATTTCTATTTTTTTTGTACCTAATTTTAAATTAAAAAATAATAATGGCTGCCATTTTGAAACAAGATGGTGGATGATGGTGGCCAACGTACTCGGTCGAGACATTTGTATGTAAGTAAGTAAGTAAGCACCCACCCTGGGAACCCGCTTTTGGCTTATGGTTGGGTGTAACCCCCAAGCCCAGGGTAGGGAAAAGTTTTACTACCTGCGGAACCCTTTGGAAACAAATAAGTTTTAAGATTAATTATAACTATTCTAAATATTGTTATGTACAAACGAGTGTTTATAGATTACCCACAACTTTTTAAAGTTAAGTGTTCATATAAGTTCATGTATAAGTTCATACACCTTGTAGTTATTACTAGTCCCATCAAAACCAGCCACCACCACCAAGGCCACTAGTGCCTGGACTGGAAATGTCATTCCTGTATTTAATCTGATTCATAAAGGTGGGGCATTGTGTTGAGTTCGCTGTGTGTTTATAATAATTTGGTAAGTTGATACAATTTGCACAGTTTCTGAGATCCTGTTTGTTTATATTCGTGCAACTAGTGGTCTGATGACCCATCGCACAGAATGCACATATTGAATTTCTCCTGCAGTTACTTTCGGAGTGTCCGTACAATTGACAGTTCGCACACCTGATGATTGGCCTGTAAGGATGAATCCTGCAGTTTCGTAATCCCACATTTATAAGTTCCATGCTCAAAAGTGTGTCTGAAATTGTCTTGTCTACCTCGAGGAGCAGTTGATAATATCTTGACGAAGTTTTTTGTATTACTTTTTGAATCTGGATGTATGAACTTTTCTTTATGTTTGGATGTTGCTTTATTTGATTTATAAGATATTCTCCCTGTGTATCTTTTGGAATACCTATAATGATAATTCTTTTAGTGTTATGTTTTCTGTATTGTATTTCCGTGATACTTTTTATATCTTGTATTTTTTCTATATGTTGATATATTTCTAGTAACTGCGATTCTTGTTGGGTTTTTATAATTATAGCTTTTCTGTTTTTAGATGTTCTGCTATAGAATAATGGCAAATGTTCTACTTGCAATAATTTTGCAGTAATTATTTCTTGGATTTCTGATATTTTTGATCCTTCAAGACCCTTTATGAGAATTGCTGCTTCTGTATAATTGTCCTGTTCCCTTATGGAATTATCTGTTGTTATTTCTTCTCTATAGCTATTGGTTATTTTTAATGTTGTTTCTTCTAACAGCTTTTCCAATCTATAAAGCGTTTCTTCAATCCGTGTAAGTTCTGTTTCTTTTGTTAGGCTTATACTATGCTGCTCCTCCTGGGAGTAATATTCACTTTTTGTATCCTGTATTTCCCCGAGTTCCGAGGTTACATCATTCTTGTCTTCTCGCAGATGTGTCTCATTACTAACTTGCTCGTTTATTTTGTCTTCTTTTGAGTTTTTGGTTGTTTGAGTATATTTTTCTTTAATTTTTGGATGGTTTGTTATTGTTTCTTTATTATGAAGCTGCTTCTTATTAGTCTTATTTTTTTGTAGTTGTTGTAATTCTTTGTGTAGATTGTCAATTTTTGTAGATTTATTTTTTATTTCATTCTGTTTTTCTGTTAATTTTTCTTCTAATTTAATTAGTTTTTCTAGTATTATAGAGTTAGTTTCTTTTTCTTTTTCATATCTATTTTGCAGTACATTCATTTTTTCTTCCAATTCTTGTTGTTTAATCTTTTCTTCATTAAGTATTTCTTCTTTTTCAGTTAACATGTCCTTGTAAGCATTTATTTCATTTTGTTTTTCCGTTATTATTTTTTCTAGTAATATTTTCTCATTATTTGCATAGGTTATTTTATCTTCCAAGTTAACCGACTGATTATTTTTATCATTTATTATGCACATCCGCTCGTCAAAATCACTTTTCTCTTCTTCTTCTAGGAATTTGTTTTCTTTATCTACGGTCTCGCCGTCAGTATCCCCTTCACTCGAGGAAAGATATCTTTCATCTGTATTAGGTTCTTCGTCTGACCCTTCAACTTTTTCTTCGTCAGACTCCGATGAGCTGTAATGCCCGTATTGCTGAAAGTCTCTCTCAAATTCATCCTCACTAAGACTGTCATCTTGTTTAAGACGGATAAAGTTGCCTGTTTCTATTCTTTCTTTTATTTCATGATATGCAACAATCAAATTTAAATGGTCGTATATTGCGAAATTTGAGTCATCGTTTATGTCTACGGAGTTAAATTTATCTTGTAGTCTAGATGCTCTATGATTTGTAATATTGTTGTGTAATTTGTACACTTTTTCGTTCTGGGCTGTATAATATGGACTTTCATTGTACTTTCTCGTTTCCATTGCAATTCCATGCTCTAATTGTAGTTGGAAGAATTTTACTGTTTTGTGCCATTTTTTGTTTTTCTTTTTATAGTGATATAATCTCTGCAAGACTCTATGAATTAGTATATTATGATCGTTCATCTGGAGTTCATGATATGGACTTTCTTCATAGTTTTCATTTTCCACCGCCTTGATGTGCGCCAACTGTCTGAGTAATTCATCCCTGTATAGATTATAACAAAGTGTTCGATTCTTTTTATGAAGTATTATAAGTTTCTTGATACTCTCGTATGTAAAGAAGGCATTTATATTTTCACTTATTCCACAGATACTTGATATGGTTGTTAAGTTCATGTCACATCCTTCTGGCGATTGGGACGGTGTTGCCATCGTTGTAGTTAATACAGAAGCAGGTTTTCAAATAATTTAGTTAGTTACTTATATTTGGAGAGATAAATTATCTTGAGTATGATATAGTTTTAACCGTGATTTATCAAATTCCAGGATATAAATTTTTAAATAATATAAGATAGATAATATATAAATTTATAAATTATTCGAGATAAAGATCAGGGGTCCACTAGGCCCCGCCATACATCTTTGAAAGAAAGGGATATAGATAGTTAAAAGCAAAAACCAGTGGTCGTAACCACCGAAAATGACTAAGAGATTTGTATGTACTATGTACACACCAAGTTATATAATATCCGTTTATAAATATGCGTGTTCTCGCGTGACAAAAATCAGATCGTTTCAAAATGTCAGCCACACTAGAATTTCAAAGTGCAATAACTCAACCGTTTTTTAAGATATAGACGAACCAAAAAGATTTCCGGAATCTTCGTATCAAGATCAAACACGTAAGAAAAAAAAAATATTTTTCGATTTATAATTTTTTGTACTTCATTTTAAATTTTATTATTTTTTTTTTTTTTTACATTTTAAATAGCCGACATTTTGAAACAAGATAACGTATGAAGCTGGGCAACGAACTCGGTCGAGACATTGCTATGTACTATGCACATTCCTTGTCACATCCAAATCGGTTCATAAATACGTGTATTATCGCGTGACAAAAATCAGATCGTTTCAAAATGTCAGCCATGCTAGAAATTCAAAGTGCTATAACTCAGCCATTTTTTAAGATATAGACGAAACTAAAGATGCTCCAGAATCTTTGTATCAAGCTCAAACACATAAGAAAAAGTATTTTTCAATGTCTAATTTTTTGTACCTCATTTTAAATTTAATTTTTTTTAAATTGCCGCCATTTTAAAACAAGATGGCGGATGAGGCTGGCCAACGAACTCGGTTGAGACATTGGTATGTACTATGTACACACGAAATTTTATCCAAATCGGTTCATAAATACGAGAGTTACAGTAGGACATAGATCAGATATCAATTTTGAACGGAGGGTGGTTTGGGGGTCTAGGGGTCATGATCGGTGAAAATATACTAAAATTTTTCGGGAATCGTTTTCCTACGAACGGCTGCATTAGGTAGCTTTTTGTAATGAAAACTACCTAAAAACCTTGCGCGCATGACAAAATCTCAAAATATGCATATAAAGATGAAAGTTTGGTGAAAATGAATACATAATTGTTTTACCTTTATACTACAACCAGAATATTTAAAAATATATATATTGACTAAATTAAAAAAAATAACAAAAAATTAAAATTTTTTCTCTTCCTGAACTAAGCTCGGACCATAATCCGATCAAAATCAACATCCAAATTCGTATCCCCCCCCCTCCAAAAATTATCAACATTATTAAATGGGCTCAGTTCCAGTAAAACATTAATGAAATTCCCCCCACCCTCCCTGTAATTAACAATACTCACGATATCGAAACTCTGACTGATGTCATCACGAACGATATCAGGAAAGCGGCCGATGGTGCTACAAATAAGATCTTCAGCAATGAATTTTACCGTCTCGACCCTCATGTCCGTAGGCTCACTACAAATAAAAACAGAGCGAGGAAAATTTACCAACGTACGCGTAGCATTTTCGATAAAACCATAATGAAGAGAGCACAACAGGAACTCAAAAAACTACTTATTCAGGAAAAAACAGGAAAGTTGGAGTTCCTATCTCACTTCCCTATCACCAGAGGACGTCAGCATATAGAAGGCTGCAAGGAAAATCCGTAGCTCTGTCAATAATTTCCCACCGATCCTTATTCCAAATTCTTAAGACTACGCATATACTGATGAAGAAAAATTAAATGCAATTGCCAGTAGCTTAGAATTACAATTCCAAGGAAACCCTATTATTGATAATGATACCGAAAGGGAACTAAATGTCCGTGTCAGGAATTTCATGTCTTCAAATCACATCCCTCCCGACTTTCATATCTCAAATGCTGACGTAATTAAAGAAATTAAAAAAATTAAAAATAAAAAATATCCTGGTATTAGTACCATTACTAATGAAATGCTCAAAAATCTACCCCCTTCTTATATCCCTAAAATCACCCTTCTCATTAACAATATTTTTAAATTCAGCTATTTCCCATTGTATTGGAAAACTGCCATCGCCATCCCTATTCTTAAATCTGCTAAACCACCCGGTCTGGCAACTAGTTATCGCCCAATTTCTCTTCTAAATTCCCTCAGCAAACTTACTGAATCCTTTATTGCTTATCAAATAAATGCCCATTGTGATCAAAATGATATCTTAAATCCTGTTCAATTCGGCTTTAGGAAACGGGGTCTCGGCCCCGCATCAAGTTTATCGCTTGGTGGAAAACATCACGACAGGAAAAATTTCTAAAAATTTTACTGCAGCTGTTTTTCTCGACATTGAGAAAGCTTTTGATAAGGTTTGGATCTTCGGGCTTATTTTCAAGCTTATAAATTACAACTTCCCCCCCTATCTAATCAAATTAATTTACTTTTATTTATTGGATCGAAATTTTAATGTTAGGGTTAAAAACCACCTCTCCAGAAATATTTTTGCTTTTTTCGGCCTCTCCCAGGGTAGTAAAATCTCCCCAATTCTTTTTATTTTATTTATTAATGATATGCCTTTCTACCCCCATACTTCGCTTGCAAAATATGCTGACGATACGTGTGTTTTTTCTGCAAATAAAAATCGTAGGTATGCCATTACTGCAATCACCAAACATCTTAAATTACTCTCCACCTGGTTTAACAAATGGAGAATTGCCATAAATATTAATAAAACGCAAGCTATTCTTTTCAGCAATCTTCGTAAAGATAACCGAGACAAATTTAAAATTAAATATAATAATACTGAAATGCCTTGGTCCTCAAGCTGTAAATACCTAGGTATTATCCTAGATGAGAGACTCACTTTTAAACAACACATCCACACTACGCGAAATAAGTTTCGAGTTGCTAAAAATAAATTATATCCCCTTCTTGCTCGAAACAGTGATCTTTAAATTAAATAAAAGTTGCTCCTGTACAGTTCTTATTTACGTCCCATTCTAACTTACGGGTCCGAAGTCTGGTTGTATGCGGCTAAGACACACATGAAAATTACTTTTCAAGCCCAAAATGCTACTTTAAGATCTATCTTTTATGTACCTTATTATGTCAGAAATTTTCATTTATACAAAGAAATTAATTTCCCCAGGCTCAGTACTTTTATCCAGCACTTAAATATAAATTTTCATCTTGCCTTAGAAATTTCAGATAATATTGCTCTAAATTCCTTACCAAATTATGATATTTTTGACCCGAACAACCGTAAGCGTCCTAGAATGGGAATTATTTTAGATACTCTCGTTTAAATTTTATTTATTGTATCCTTTTCCCCCCTATTATTGTGTTCTTTTACTAACGCTCCGTTTTTCCTACTTTTTTCTCTCAGTCTGCAATCGCAGGCTTAACCCCGCCTTTGACTCCTCCCCTTCTCTCTGTAGCCTATTTAAGAGGATGATCTAGCCAGCGCTCCTTCAGTCGAGTTCCAGCTTCCACGCAGTGTACAGGGCGGATTGACCAGTCCTTTTCAGGACTCACGGCATTGCCGAAGTGTTGCATCCGGCACTGCGGTGGATTTCTACTTCATTACTCCAGTAGCAGCTTCCCATATGTCGGTGATGAATTACCGAGAGCGAGGGCCCTTTTCAGGGCCACGCGAAAGCGTACCTCCGCTTCCGGCATCGCCTCGACTCTTGGACGGCATCAGATCTCACATTGCTCCGGCACCCAGAGTGGATCCAAATCACACTTTCTCCGTCCGTTAGGCCTAGGCTACCCTTCCCCCCTTTTTTATACTAACAACATCTCTTCTACTGTATTTGTTTACTTTATATTATAAAAATCTTATAAAATATTATAAAAAAATTTTAAAAATACTTCAAAAAACTTATAAAAAATCAAAAAAAATTAGAAAATACAAAAATATATCTTGTTGTTGTAATGCTATACTTAAACTTTCTTTTAGTCTCTTCCTTCTTTTTTTATTATTTTTATGTGAGCTCTTTTCCCATCCATTCCCCAGTCAGATTTTTTACTTTTATGCCCTCACTGCTACCAGCTATGAATTTTGCTTAACCATTTAATCTGCACAATAGGGTGGGTCGAAAAACCGAAATTTTTATAATCGAAATGTAATAGCGCGGAAAAGTTGCCTTTTGTAATACAGAATAAATTTCTAAAATATTACATTGATCGGTTAATATCTTTTACCGCCGCAAGGGGACCAAAGTTTCAAAAAATTGCAAAAAACATGTTTTTTTTTATCATTTTTTTTAAAATTATCCAAACATACCAATACAATTTTTAATAGAACGCAATAGCTACATGAAGATATGAGAAATGTCCCGGTAAATGTTCTTATGATGAAATCATATCTTTATTTGCCGCAAAAAAACCATATTTTTTGTAAAAATTTCAAAATTTTCAATTTTTCATTTTTTTTCTAAATTTTTATAATTTCTATAATATGTCTAGAAATAAACAATTTTACTTTATATCTATTAATATATCATAATTTTTTATAACTATTTGTAATAGACTTGAAAAAAAGTTAATCATTCATTTTTCTTGATGATCGCTTCATCTACTGATGTTTTACTTCATAACAGCCAATTCATGCCACAAAAATTATATAAAATGAGCAAAATGTTTTAGTATTTTATTAATTAAAATATAGAGATGTTTAACCGAAACGGGTTAAATAAACTTAAAATGAAGAAGAATTTAATGTAAATGAATTTTATAATATAACTTGCTTTCAGATGAAGCCATTATTTCTCGAGAGGCCAAAACTGATCAAATGTGATCCTCCCTCTGTTCTAGTAAACAAACTTTATCAGTGCTTCAATGAATAATTTCACACATCTTTCTAGCGATTGAGTGGGACAAGGAAAGTTATAATAGCTGGTATCTTTAATCGAACATTTTGAACTCACCAGGGTTTTTAGTCGATAAAGAAACCATAACAGGTGCTTCCGTTAGTTTTCACTTTTGTCAGTAGTCTAAAGCCATACAATTTTAAGCTTCAGTGTTGAAGTCTGCTATGATAAAGTGACGGATGGCACTATTCTAGTCCACAGAACTTCGTGCTTTTGCAATTTTCTGCATGGTTGGGGCCCTGATGTTCTCCTCTTCATATGCTATCATTCCAAAGAGGCTATTTGTATGATTTGCGAAA
The DNA here is from genome assembly GCA_963932465.1 of Maratus speciosus. NCBI lineage: Eukaryota > Metazoa > Arthropoda > Arachnida > Araneae > Salticidae > Maratus > Maratus speciosus. Next base: position 370,238,113 of record OZ010788.1, on the reverse strand, counting down.
TAGTCATTTCGTGAAAATACAGGAACTATAATCTTTCGTAGATTATCTGTCAAGTAACGTAAGTTACTAACTATAGTGCACAGATTCTGGAAAACATGAGTGATTCATTTTAATTGTGAACCAACTGATGCGGTACATTTTCAGGATGTACTCAAAGAGTATGACAAGTTAAGAAGAGGGTTTCTTTGTTCCAACGTAGAGTCTCAAAATTAAAATAGCAGTAATGATCCACCTTGCATGAAATATTTGTCCAGGGACTCAGCAAAAAAGGTCAATTGTATACACGCGTGTTGAAAGAGCTTGCAATATTTCAGACATATACTTCTGGTCAGTTGACAAATCATCTTTATCAACAGCTAGGTGATCAGATTAAATTGGCATAAATTTTGCAATTGGTAATAATTCGCAAATCGCAAGAGATCAACCAATTGGGCCACAATATGATAGAGAACCTGTATTTTGTCATCAAGATGTTTGAAAAGATGTCTCAGTGGAAGCTCATTGAAGTGAGGCCAAGGAAGCCAATAAAGTGGATTTTTAAAATTTGTTCTCAACTAATCCTACTATAACACCACCTTTGCATCCTGTTTTGAAGACAGTTCCACGAAATTCAACTGCAATTATTATTCCAGTCGGGATTTTATTTTTCTTCAAAAAATCTATAATATCATTACATATAGAAGTCGCCTTGCCAGACGATGGGGTCAAATGACGAAAATAATTCAGACTTGGTTCTAGTACAAAGAGATATGTTCCTTCTTGACTTCGCAAAGATGAAACTTTGCCACCTCTTTAACCTGGCAGATATTTCTATCTTTAGGGCCATCAAAGTATAGAGTGAAAGGAGTACATTAAAAAAAACGGACAAAGTGAAACGTGGCCCTCTGGCAGCGAGAAATTAATTTTACGTGCAGGCAGCTGCAGGTGTTTCTATCATTGAGCATTTTTTTTTATAGAATTACAGTGATCATGGTTAACAATGTGCATGAAATTAACAACATAAAATGCCTTTCCCAGCCTATTAGAAATGCAAAAAAATCTGAAAACATTACAAAATTTATGAAAATTGAAAAACTGAAAAACTTTAATTTTTAAAATTTTTTAGAAATTTTGGCCCTGTTGTGGCGGTAAAAGCAACGATGAAAATGAAATGTTACAAAATGTCACAAAAATGAAATGTTAATGTTACATTACTAATATCTTGGCGTGGCTATTGCGTTCTATTAGAAATTGAATAAGTATGTTTGGATAATTTAAAAAAAAAAATTGCTAAAAGTATGTTTTTTGCGATTTTTTCGAAATTTGCACCCCTTGCGGCGGTAAAAGATTTTAACCAATCGGTGTAATATTTTACGTATTTTATCTTTTTTACAAAAGGCAACTTTTCCGCGCTATTACGTTTCGATTATAAATATTTCGGTTTTTTCGACCCACCTTACTGCACAATCTTATGTGACGGGGATGTGGGGCAAGTGTCCCCGGGGTCCTCGGCCAAATCGTCTACAACCAAATTAAAAATGTTCGCTTTTTAAAAAATATTTTCAGCGTACAAAAACAGAACAAAAATAAAATTTTACCTTTTTCTGTTTTTAAGTTGTAGATAATACAGAAATGAATATGTGGTAAAAATTTCTTTCGATTGCCATGCATAGTTTTTTAGTAATACTGCTCGCTGTATCAAAAGTCATCCTTTTGAATAAATGTAACGTAAAGTTTAATTATCCTAAGTAGTCTTAATATGTAGTAGTAATAAAAATGCCATATTTAGTAAACTAATAGGAATTTTTTAATGCAGTTTTTTCATATTGTTCAGAAATGATTACAGAATCAAAATATGATTAAAAAAAAAATTCGAAAACTTTGAATGTTTAAAGATATCTTACCCCCTTAAAACCTTATAATATAAAAGTATTCATTTGAGTTGCAAGAGGTAAACACCAATTAAACTACTTTTTAAACAATTATCACAGATAGAATGTAATGTATCGGAATTACACTCAGGAAAAGGCGAAAAATATATTTTAAATAAAATTTTCTCTAGTGGACATTCTGCAGAAAACTTAGTATATTGATTTCATTCTAGTTTAAGAATATGCATAAATAAACTCCCTTCAAGCTTACTTAGCCAACAGGTTATAATACATTTTTGTAGGATACTGGAAATGAACGATAAATCATACAAAGTATTTTCAATGGGATACCTGTTGTAGTAAATAATAAATAATTAATAATTTCAAATACAATTTTCAGTATGTAACCTAGTACTTTTACAAAACTTATAGATAAATTTATAAACATAAAGATGAACTGAACTCATACAAAGTTTTCTGATTAGATAGAAGTTAGTAAAAATAAAATAAAATAATCCCATAAATTGAAAAGTGCTGATTCGGGAAATTATACAAATTTCTTAGTACAAAAAAATATGAAATGCTTATGCCAAACTTGTACTTTCAATTTTAATCCTCTTATAGCGTATGTGCATAAGGAATAATGTATAATTAAATTTATTTTCATAATAAGAAAATTCTAGATATTTCTTTGTTTTTATATTTATTGCAATTATATAAATTAAAAGAATTAAAAAAATCCTTAATATTTTAAAAAGCACTGAAACAGAAATTTTTAAATTAAAAAAAAAAAAAAAATTGCCAGTCATTCAGCATGTAAAATTAGAAGCTTCAAATACACTCTTTCAGTAAAAAAAAAAAAAAGAATGTTAAGCAAAAATATAAAAATAAATGACTTCGAAGCAATTTAGAAGAGCAGAAATCATTTGCTTGAAGATTCGATGTCGATTTGCATCAAGTAGGAAATCATGCTACAAAGGCACGTTAAAGACAATTACGTAAAATTCAGAAAATGGTTGCCTAAGCCGATATAAAAAGATTATTGGAAATATTATAGCGTACAATTATCAGATGCGAACAGTACAATTTATTTTTAAAACGTTCACACTGCTCCTAAATATGCTGAATGCTTAAAAAACGGAAATGGGACATGGAAATGTTAAAGTGGTATATATATAACCATTAAATAAACATTACCGACCACCAACAGAAACTGTGATATTATGAATAAAGTAACAATAACAAATACAATCCCCCCCCCCTAAAAAAAAAATGAATGTTAAGCAAAAATATAAAAGTAAATGACTTCGAAGCAATTTAGAAGAGCAGAAATCATTGGCTTGAAGATTCGATGTCGATTTGCATCAAGTAGGAAATCATGCTACAAAGGCACGTTAAAGACAATTACGTAAAATTCAGAAAATGGTTGCCTAAGCCGATATAAAAAGATTATTGGAAATGTTATAGCGTACAATTATCAGATGCAAACAGTACGATTTATTTTTAAAACGTTCACACTGCTCCAAAATATGCTGAATGCTTAAAAAACGGAAATAGGACATGGAAATGTTAAAGTGGTATATATATAACCATTAAATAAACATTACCGACCACCAACAGAAACTGTGATATTATGAATAAAGTAACAATAACAAATACAATCCCCCCCCCCCAAAAAAAAAAAAAAAAAAATGAATGTTAAGCAAAAATATAAAAGTAAATGACTTCGAAGCAATTTAGAAGAGCAGAAATCATTGGCTTGAAGATTCGATGTCGATTTGCATCAAGTAGGAAATCATGCTACAAAGGCACGTTAAAGACAATTACGTAAAATTCAGAAAATGGTTGCCTAAGCCGATATAAAAAGATTATTGGAAATGTTATAGCGTACAATTATCAGATGCAAACAGTACGATTTATTTTTAAAACGTTCACACTGCTCCAAAATATGCTGAATGCTTAAAAAACGGAAATAGGACATGGAAATGTTAAAGTGGTATATATATAACCATTAAATAAACATTACCGACCACCAACAAAAACTGTGATATTATGAATAAAGTAACAATAACAAATACAGTCCCCCCCCCCCAAAAAAAAAAAAAAACAGCAATTTAACAAATTACAACGACCATTTGGCAAATGATTTTTTCAAAGACTAAAATTTAAGACATAAAAAATCGCACGGAGTTGATCCTACATTACGTACGCCATGGATTAAACGATAACATTCCTGGAACCATTGTGAAAATTTTTAAAAGAAATTTCAGTTTTACAATTTTCGGTACTGTAAATTTTTAAACTTCTACGGAGCTGGTCATACATTACGTACACCATGAATTAAACATTAATAGTGTTATTACACGTAAAAGATTTCCTGAAACTTGCGTATTATCCAAGCATTTCATTGGCTGTTCGGGAAAAGGCTTTTCTATCATCAGATTTCCAAAAAATCTCACGACCAATTTTAAATAAAATTTCATTATTAAACTTCTAAACATCCGACAATATTACTTTTTATACCGTCGGATAGAGAAAAAAATGTACTTTTAAATGAATACAATTTGTTTGAAAGCTGTATATCAATTTGTTTCTTATTATTTTCTTTTTGTAGTTTTTATTACTTTTTTGTCATAGTGGCAACACTCTGTTGTCCATCATTGTTGAAACCAAACGGAAATACAGATTACTGTATATACCAATCAGATAACGAATAAATTGCGGATTAAACCAATGAAAACGTTCAGATATGCTTTTGATTTCCTACCCTGACGAGAACAATAACCATTTTTCCAAATGGTTAAAAAAAAAAAAAAAAAAAAAAAAAAAAAAAAAAAAAAAAAAAAAAAAAAAACTTAACATCGATACCAAAACTATAGTAAAAAACAGCAGAAATTTGAATTCATTTTTACCGTTTATTATGTGAGAAATTTTCAAAAATTTTGAAGTTGAATTGAAAACGGTGTTTGAAAATGTATCTACTGTGCGCGTCTCAGTATGTATGTTAATTTAGTTTACATATTATAATGTTTAAAATGCTGTATTTGTAGCAATTAAAACAGAGTTGAATAAGAAATGATAATTCTTGTATCGTAAGGAAGTATTATTCTAAGATTTTTTTTTTTTTTTTTTTTTTTTTTTTTTTTTTTTTTTTTTTTTTATAAAACAACATACATAAAATCATATATGAAACTCTTTGAATACATCAAACTAAGTTAATATTTGCAAAAAGTGTTAAAATACATTTACAAGGGGAATTAAAGTCGTTTCTTATTCAAATCGACATGTTTCATATCACTCAGACGGGAACATTCTCAAGATCTATAATGATACAAATATTTTCGCATGATGTACACTGCTTCGTGAATTTTCACACAAAGTGCTTAAAGTATTAAAAGGATTTATTTCAAGTGTACGTTGCATTTCAGACGAAGGGAGTTATTTCGAGCAAGTTTTAAGTAACTGTAATTTTTTTAATTAAGCTTTACATTAGATATTCTAATAGCATTTTAAAATATGTATTTCTACAAAAACCATCTGTCTTGCGAAAGTATTTAAACAAAAAAAAAAAATAAACAGCGTTTTCTGGATATGTTTAGCAGAATTTTAATATAAAGTTTTCAATGTCGGATGGAAATCGATGTTTATATCCATCAAAGAAAAAATATCAAATAATGCCGCTTAGTAAAATAACCTGAATTTCATAAAGAAAATAACAAAATAAATGACTCCATGGCAGTTTAAAAGAGCAAATACCATTTGTGTGAATATTATGTGCCTATTTACATAAAGTTGAGAAATATATTTTGATCGATATATTATATTCGATACGATATTCTGTAGAGGGTGTTATGCAAAATTCTGAAGATGGCTGTAACATAAACAAGATTTCCTTTATTATAATAGCATGTACTTATGGGATGTGAATTTATTTTAAAGTATCATAATTATTCTAAATTTGATAAAAATGTAAACAAAATGTAAAAATTAAACAATAATATAAAAAATCATGTGAAAAGCATAGATTATGAAGCACTTTCCATCTCATTCAATTTAATGTAACAAAACTTTAATAGGTTGAAATATGATGCGTAGTTGAATAACTTGGAAACTCATAAACATTTGTAAACTCAATTTCAGTAATTACCATGTATAGACGGAAAATTATCCTATAATTATATAATGTTATATAAATTTGTATATAACATATAGATAGTTATATAGATTTGTAAAATTTTGTTCAGATTGGAAATACATACCACAGTAGAAAATTCCCTTCACCAAGTACCTCAAATGAGGAGAATGTTACGTGTATTCTTTTGTTCAGCCCTATATACAAGGTTCAGAATTTATACGCAACGAGTAACATTCAAAATATAAGTTAAATTTAAAAACGGATATCAAAATTGAAAAGGCACTTCCAGCAATTATTGCTCAACGACAGTACAGTAACCGATTACTTTTATGTGTCCCTGTAAATGAATGATAAATGCTATGAATGTACTATTCTATAGTAAACGTCTTGAATTTAAATTAAGTGATTTGTATCAATTTCAATATATTTAAAATGGCGTAATGTCATTAAATTACAATGCTAACGATTTTTTAATTGAATATAATGTTACGGAATTCTTTTTGAGTGTCCCTGGAAATTAACTAATTTCATGTTCAATACCGACATACCATTGAAAACATCTTTAACACATGCAAATCTGATAATATTTATGCGAATTAGAACGTTGACTGACAGATAGACGGACAGACGAACAAACAACCGAATTTAGAACAGTTTCCAAGTATATTAGAAACTGTTAAAAGTGGGATGTATACACAGAGAGATTGATTTTTATTTATGTGCTGCGTCTTTCGAAATAAAAAACATGATGATTAATTGTATTATATTATATTTCTGGCAATGAAAATCGGAATGAAATAATACAAAATTCAAACTGTAACAAATGATTGAACGGAAAACAATTTATTCCTTATATTAATTTATAATCCTACCATAATTTTAATTTCAATTTCAATCACAATTAAAAATATTTATTATAATATAAAAGACTGATTTTAATAACTGGAATAAAAGTAAACAGTTATTCAGAAAATATTTTTTTCTTGCAAGAATGTAAAATAAGCATCGATATTGCATAATAAACTATAAAAGACGGTATAAGCAATTAGTTTAAAGCGCTACAATTTGGACAATAAATAATATGTAATTCAAATTCGAAAATAATATTCATAAACGGGCAAAACAAATAAGAACCAGTAGAAATAGCTTTATAGCTAAATGCGTTAATAAATAAATAAATAAATAAATAAATATGTATTTTTTAATAAGAAAATCCAATCAGCTGTTTTTTTTTTCTAATATAATACTTACTCGTATTTAATTATATCAGTAGTTAAGAATTATCAGTGAAATAACGGACAGTCTAGTGTTAATCATTCACCCATGATATCGTATGTAACTTAACATGGAAATGGAGAACTATTAAAAAGTTAAGAATTCTGCAAATTTACGTAGACATTGCTTATTTAAAAATACTTAAACGCCAAACATTTATCTACATATAGGTCGGTATGGTATATAATTAGTTTCAGATTCAGATCAGGGAAGCAAACAAATTAAAAAAAACACTATTCGTTTTCTTTTAAACTACACTGTAAATTAAAATGTCTGAAATTCAAACACTTAAGTATCTGAAACGGAGTGTTCAGTTTTCAGACATTTTAAAATGTCTGAATTTTTTCAGACACTTTTCGTGTCTGAATTTCAGACACTTCAAACGTCTTAATAGCATCCATTTTTTTGTAAGCATCATACGTAGCCATGTTTGACCACGTTGAATCCTGGAAAAATATTTGGCAGGGGTCCTGCCCCCCCCCCCCCCCCCCCCACAACCTGATTTTTTTGGTGTTCCCAATTTTGGTACGCAATTTTTGTTAAGCTGATAATTTAAATCTTTTACGACATTTTGCTGATTATAATCAATATTTTGAAATTCAGGAGTAGAACAAGGTTAAAACAAAAAATATTTATCTAAATATTAGATTTTTAAAATTTGTTTTATTTTTTATCTTATTTTACATTAAAAGTTCAAAATATTGATTATAATCAATACAATTTCGAAACAGATTTAAAATATAAGCTTTACAAATATTGCACATCAAATTTGTGGGCACTAAAATCGTAGGGGGGCGGGGCACGGCCCAGTATGCCCATTCTTTAATCAAGAAGTTCTTTTGCAAAAACTGCAACCCTGCATTATTGTTATCTCAATTGAGATGTCCGGTATTCGGGAGTATCCGTTGTGGAGGTTAATGGACACTCCCGAATAGCTATTCTGAAACATCTATTTAGAGAATACTTTTTTAATCCGCCTGGCATACATATTTGTATATTTTTACCTCACAAAAGCAGACATCTCCGATTATCGGACAAATTCAGCGGCAAGGGCTACTGAGGGCTTTTAAAATACATGTATAAATATATATATTTCTTATAATCTTGTCCTACGCTACTTCATATAATTTAAAAATAGATTTTTTAAAAAAATTATATTGCCACATAGGCAATTTTACATATATATCAGATGATAATCACAACAGCTATTTAACTATGAATAAATAAATAAATATTCTACTTTACCCTTTGCACTCGGGGGCTCCGGAACCATTTAAAATTTGTCTTCAAACTCGAGGGCTCCGCTACGGAGCCAATGCAAATAATTTTGTGATACCTGTCTAGAAAAGCCAAGATTACATGGTATCACAAAATTATTTGCATTGTCTCCGTAGCGGAGACCTCGAGTTTGAAGACAAATTTTAAATGGTTCCGCTCCGGAGCCCTCGAGTGCAAAGGGTTAATATTGCGAAAAAAATTACTTCGGTATTTTGTTTATTTATATTTTGTGTTTTTTAATCTTGTCCTACTCTAAAAGTTCAAAACTTTCATTATAATCAGTGCAAGATTTAAGGTATCAACTTTACAAAAATTTCATACAAAATCCCCCCCCCCCCTCCCCGAAAAAAAAATCCTTATCATTTAAAAATTAGATTTTTAAAAAATTTATATTGCCACATGGGCTTATTGTTATCATTCCTATGAGCTACTAAACAAGACATTTTTAAAGCAAAAAAAAAAAAAAAAAAAAAAAAAAAAAAAAAGTTGCACATGATATTACTATGATACAAACTTGCGATGCTTATCAGTAAAGTCTAATTGGAAAATGACCTTCGAATCCACACATGCAGCGAAATCTAAATAAACAAATGATTTCCTTTTTCCTGACTGGCTTCTGTTCCTTCTGTTCTGTGTCTATCCCGCCCTTATATCGACGACAGCTTCTAAGAGACATTTGATGTCGAGCACACACGTCAGATGTATGTATTCAATAAATAAATAATCCAAGTTAATACGAATTAAAATCGCAGTACTTCACATTTCGCAAAAAACGAATTAAAATACACGCGTACATAAAAACAAACTTTGTTTGAATTACAACGTATACCACTTCGAACGAAGACATCTAAAACGCATGCGCAACTGGGAGTGCTAGTGCCCCCTGGTGGTTATTGCGTCGGAAGAATCAAACGTCTTAAATTAAGACACGTTTAAAGCAATGAAGTGTCTTAAAATAAGACGTTTGCGGATATTTTAGACATTATTCTCAGTTCGTTTACACCATGGTCATAGTAAGACACTTATGTATCTTAAAGTAAGACATCTATAATGTCTGAATTTTCAGATTAAGACACTTAAGTGTCTAAATTTCTTTTTCAGTCACATATGTGTCTAAATTTAAGACGCTCCTATTTGCAGTTTATTTTTGATAATTGTTTCATAAAAGTAGCCGGCTGTGTCAATACCAAAACTTTATTCTTTCTCACATGTGTCAATATTTTCAAAAAGTTATTACATATGTTTATCCATCAATGTTATTACTTTAATACTACCCGAACTTTGATTTTCATCTTCAGATTCTGCTTCATTATACTAATCTATGCAAAAACGAGTTAATATCCATCATAATATTTAATAAAATCAATATTTTTCATTATTCTGCTGAATTTTATCTGCTTGCGAATCGATGTACAACAGAACTACAAAATATCGAGCAAATTACGCAGAAATCGCTATTACAGTGGTTCCTTCCTGCAGAATATTTTCAAATTTACCTGGAACATGCTTTTAATTGCCGAAAGCATATATATCAGATTTCGTTTAATTATACGCATGGCTTCATGTGCTTTTCGATGATACAATAATAAAAATGTCCAAAATATCACTATTACAGCACCACCTTCCAGCGGAATATTTCAAAATTAAAAGAATACCTGTTTGCTATAACCAAAAACATATACATGAAATTTGGTACAATTCTTTGTACCAAATTACTTTACTTCAGACTCCAATTACTGTACTTCATACAGTTCTCGATGGTACAACAATGAAAATTGCATAAAAATCTTTATTAGTGCTACTTCAGGCGGAGTATTTGCAAATTTAAGGAGGGACTGTTGGAATAGTCAAAAACATATATTTATGCATATATTTATATAGAAGTTATATAGAAGTTATGCAGATATTTGGCTCAAATATATGCATGACTTCATAGACTTTTCGATGACAGAAAGCTGACTTACGGACAAACGGATACACCATTCGATATATCCCATATATAACTAACTAATAACGTATGTAAAAAAAAAAAAAAAAATCGACTACAATATTTTCTTCTCTAGATTGAAAGCGGTAAAAAAAAAAAAAAAAAAAAAAAAAAAAAAAAAAAAAAAAAAAAAAAAAAATCTTGCTGAGAAAAAACTTCCTGCTCTATATGCCTCCGACACTTTTGAGTAGTAATTTCGTAGACTTTTCGATGGTACAAAGCCGACTTACGGACACAGGGACATAATGACACGCAGACTCACGGGCGTAATTTTTTTTTTTCGATTACAATACTTTCTTCTTTAGTTAGAAGACGGTAAAAAATCATGCTAGGAAAAAAAAAATCCCGCTCTATATGCCTCCGACACTTTTGAGTAGTAATCATTTTGATAATTATTAACTTAATAGGATTGTGATCCGGAAATGTGAAATTATTTACAAGTAAGCTTCAGAGAGATGAGATAAAATAGGCATAATTGTATAAATATACAGCAGACATTAATAAATATTAAGTCTTTAAACTGGAAGGGGAATGCTAGAATGGTTAGAGATAAATGATTCAATTACAATTAACTGACTGACCGAGGTAAACAAAGAAAACAACTTTAGAAAGCAGCAATAATTTATTTTATTACATTTTGTTCTTCAACATGCAAGTTCGTCCTTTTTTTCCACAGATATCGGAACGCACAAGAATAAACAGAAGAAAGGTTATATCAGTAAACGGGAACAGGTAATAGGTTAGAAAATTCAATTATGAAGTATTTTTATTAATAGTTTGTATCTTTTTTATAGTTAACTGGGGCAGTGCAAGCTAAGTAGAATTTAGACAGGAATATATGGTATCGATATTACAAAATATAACCAAAAGATGTTTGTACTTTTTTTTTATTATATGAGCAAATATCATTACAATATAGGCAAGTGTTTCGCATATAAACAGCTTTTGAACATGGCTATCGATAGCAATTATCGAGCGGCGCAATTATTGTTAAAATAATGAACAATAAACCGAAAACTGAGATTTTATATCTATAAATCGGATTTTTTTGTATTACGCATCTTGAGCTCCTTAATAAAATATTTGAGTTAAAAACATTAGATGTTCAAAAAAGTCTATAAAAAAAAGCGTGAAATAATGATTAATAATTATGGTCAATTAAATTAAATATACTATTAGTGTTCAAATATAGATAAATCCTATCTTTTTATGTTACTTTAATGAATTTTTCTTTGGAATCTAGTTTTATAAAATTTCCTTCATAATCTAGCTTTCTGTTAAATAAACAAGAAAAAAAAAGCAATCGCATGAAAATTTAAATTTTATATATATGATCTAACTTATTTGAACAGTTTGATGTGCTATTTATAAATGAACTTTTGAGTACATTTTAGGAATTTCGATGCAATTGTTTAGCATATATTTTTTTAATTTTAATGCAAATAATTCCAACTCTACTAATGATTTTCTCTTTATAAACTAAACCTCCTATCGCCCCTTTCTAAGGCGAAAACGAAATCTAAAACGTTTTGTGTTATATATTAAACTTTTTGTGTGTTATATAAGCCAGGAAAACTTATCAGGGTTACCTGACTTACTGAAAATGGAAAATGTTTTCAGTTTAAATCTGCCGCATTTAATTTATTTCTGTCATTGCCGAAAACATACATGCTTATATGAAACATATAATCTATGTATGCTATTAATAAAGTTAATTATTTTCAATAAAATCTACATTTCTAATTTAAAAAAGACAGGTATTTCCTATGATCATGTATTACATATCTATATACAGAATTATAGGAAGAAATAATTCAACCATTTTACAATTTTCCCAAATAAAATACTCTTTGTCGTTTATTTGAGGAAGATGAAGAAAGAACTCTCTCCGATTAAAGAACTGCAATATCAATTTCCAGCTGTGTAAACAATTTAACATTGACTTTGATATGTAGAAATGTTTTACTACATACTTTCCGCTGCAAATGGTAATAATTTTAAAATTGAAATATATATATATATATATATATATATATATATATATATATATATATAACCTATATATAACCACATGTATAGGTAATTCCTCATATGCGTATTTAAAATTAAGAAATAAAAATTAATTTAAACAAAATTTGTGTTATCACACCCCTGCTCTCCTCTACTTCTCATATATAATTTCAATTATGATTTTGCCGTTAGAAACGTGGAAAAAATAAATAAGTTTGTGAAAATTTAATAGTGTCGTACTGGGTTTTAGAGATGCAAAATACGTATACTATATTATATTTAAAGAAAAGAAGAGATTTATAAATTTAAAAAAATGATATACTTTACTTTTTAAAATATTTTACACAAATTTAGCTATAGAGAAAGAAAGAAAACCTTAATATACTTTCTCTAAGTGCAGTTTTATAAAAACATTCCGCATCATATATTGTTTTCTCTGGCATAAAAAAGAACAGAAATAGAAACTTTTTCTCTTTGATTTCACAGGTATCTCAAGGGATTTGGCTAAAATTTTCATGTACTTTCAATAAAGGTGTGATGAATGGAAAATATGTTTTTATATATAATTTTGTAAAAGCATTTGATATCATTTAAAGTAATTAAACTACTCTAGTGTATAGTTAAGTTCTTTAATGTGTTTAAACGATTATAAACGAGACTTTTGTTACACTACAAAAGCTTTAAAAACTGAATTTTCTATGTTTTTGCCACAGGAAGGTTTTAAACGCTCTCAAGGTGTGGTATAGGTTCAAAATAAGATTTTTTTTTTTTTTTTAAAAAGCTTTATAAATTATATCTGGCCTGAAACAAGCATTTCATATGTATATGTATCCTGTTCTGAAACAATATGCATATAAGTATTCAGCACGAAAGACGTTTTTATAAAAAATATTACGCATAGCTAATTCATATTTAAAAATTATCCTTGCGCCTACTGTAAGCGGTCACAAACGACTATTTTTTTTTTTTTTACATTACAAAGGCTTTATAAAATGTTTTTTCTCCGCTTTTGCCGCCAGAAGATATTAAACGCTCTAATGGGGTGATGGAAGTTCAAAATAAGGAATTTTTCCTTTTAAAAAAAGCTTTATGAATTATGGCTGACATGAAACAAGCATTTTATACGTGAATGTATTTTGTTCTGCAACAAAAGATAGAAGTATTTAGCGCAAAATCCTGTTTTATAAAAAATACATAACTAATTCAAATTTTAAAATGCTCCATTTGTCTTCTTAAAAGTACATAACTGATACCTTATTTAATATACTCTGAACTTCTAAAAATATTCAAATCTCTGCATTCGTTTTGATATAAATGCATATTAATATTACAAAATTTTGTTTTACATATATTATGTATGTTACTTTTCGATTAATTTCCTAAATGTGGCATTGGATGAATACAATTGTACTTTGTAAACAAATGACTTTTTATTTAAAAAAATTAATTATTATCTAGTTTGAGTAAAATGACAGGAGCTCGAGAAAAATCAGTTCATATGAGATTTTAATATCATTACTTTCATGTGGGATTTAAAAAAGGTATTAAAATTAGTAACTTTACTTTAACGTTTTATTACTTTTTTTCAGTCCAACATAATACATTACATGACTACAATTTTGTTTTGTAAACAAATGATACTTTATTTGAAAAATAATATTATGAAAGCGTTTAAGTAAAGCGACAGATGGTGGGGGAAAATCGGTTAGCATGAAATTTTTTAATCAATAATTACAAGTGAGATTTAAAAAAATATATTAAAATTAGTTAATTACTTGAGTAGATTTAAAAATCACTCGGGCTTTGGAGTGAATCTAGGTAATTAATAGATAGTATAAAATAGGTAATTAATAAGGATAAAAGACAACTATTATTTATCTTTACAGCTTTTTAGTCCGTGAATACACGCACTGGGATAAACCTTACCTCAATCACATTTTTTCTTTGAAAAAAAAAATAATAAAAAGGATATATTTTTGAGGACATTTCTAGCCTGCCTTGTATCTTTCAAGGTTAATGTAGAGAACGGGTGGGTGAATGAATGTATTTTCTTTGTGGGGAAATATACATTTTGGGATTAAATAATCCCTCGCGTGAACAAAAGTTTCATTTCTATGTAACACACACTAAAACAATTTTAATAAAAGAGTAAGGTTTATATATATTTTGATGGTATACTAGTTTGTTAAATAGTGATATACTATTTTCTAAAGTTTCTAAAGAGGAAGAATGGTTATCCGATTTATGGGAAACTTAAAAGACGTTACTGCATATTTCAGTTCGTGGTTATATTATATTTTCTTGAATAAAGGTATTTTTCACAGTGTAGTGGATTAATGTAAGTTATATATTTTAAACATTTTTACAGTTGTATTATATATGTCCATTGTTTATAAATCTTTTTTCAGCGTTCTTTTCTATAAAACCGTATGAGTTTGCCCCCAGTTTTAATGTCCATAGATAATATCGATAGTTATTGTTAGAGTAAATATGCTTATTCTTAGAAAAATTATACACATATATTATAGATATTTTTACGAAGACTGAATTTGGCATCAAATTGCAATTCTCATTTACAAAAGTGTTTTTTCCCTATGTAAAATTAAAGTTGTTGCCAACAATTATTTTTTCTTATGAAATGTATGTTAAGTTAAAAAATAAACAAATATTAATCCCAGGAAGAAAAAAAAATCCTCTAAAAATGTTAAAGTCTCCGAAAAGAGTGATAACGCTACGTAAAGTATCATATTAAGCTTTTTTCATTTATTGCTAAAAATGGGTACAAAAGGCAATTAAAACGAAACCACAAATACATCCATAAATAGAAAGAAAGAATAAACACAGAGATGTATGTATTCATAATTTGAGCATAATTTAGATCACTGTATTAATTTTCGATACATATTTTGTTAGTTTTTAATTAAATATTACAACAATTTAAAAAAGTTAACAGTATATTACTCATATACAGGTGAAGGTAGATGCATTAAGTTTTGAAAAATCGACGAAATTCTGCTAAATATTGAAAGGATGATTTTCAAAATTTTAAATATATTTCTCCTATGTACCATTATTTTTTATCTTATTGAACTTCGTTGATAAGGCACTAACTTGTTTCCGAAATAAAGGTATAGTTGCTTTGAACTCAGTAGGGTTTACTTTGAAGATGGCAAAATAAATTTTGATGAAAAAATTATTTTTTATATTATATAAATTTAATATTATTATTTATATTATATTATTATAATAATATTATAATATATAATAATATTATTATAATATATTATTATTATTATTATAATATAATATAAATATAATATTATTTTTTATTATATATATATTTTTATATTAAATAAAGGCATAGTTGCTTTGAACTCAGTAGGCTCTACTTTGAAGATGGCAAAATAAATTTTGATGAAAAAGTTATTTTTTTTGTGTGTTTTATATAGCAATTCTGGGTACTTTTTACACAGAATGTAATTATAAAAGGACAAAAGTAAAAACACACTTTGTTAGCCCTAAGGCCTCATGTCCTAATACTAGAACACATATTTGATTTTTAATCATAATGTGATTTATCATTATTTTCTAAGTTATATGACTAATTTAGGTAGTAAAGACCTTAATTTATAAAATATAATTAATAAAACGTCACTAAATTATTATTAGTATTTTTATTGAGAAGGTTAAAAATGTGTAACTGGTAGAAGCCTCCATTTTACTGATTACTGGGGCATGTGCTGCCATGTGTATATATAAATTTAAAGATATTATTTACTATCATTTTGTTACTTTCACGAATTACAATAAAATGTTGTATGGACGTTATCACTATAAATATTAAAAAAATTGTACAAGAAAAGATGGTAATAGATTTACGAAATGAATGACTAATTGTATCTTATTAAGTGAACCATTTTCAATAAAAGAAATAATAATAAAATGAATGTTTTGCTTTTGCCAACTAAGCTTAATATGCCAAGATATAGCTAATACAATTGAAAAATTATAATTGTGTATCCACTAATCTACTCGCTGTCACGGCTTACTAGACATTAAAAAAATTCATCAATCATAGTTTTAATATAATTCATGAAACATCTATGATAAAAATGAAATAAAAATATAGTCAACAGTGGCGAAAAAAACAATAACCTGCCATTAATAAAATTTATGAAATATTGAGAACTTCTTCAGTCATTGGACAATATTTTGAATTCATTAGAGGATTGATATTATAGTTACAAAGGGTGTCCTTTCTTAACTTTCACAAATAGCTAATTGATAGATACTTTTTAAATGTAATTTATAAGACACGGTTATTATCAAGGTTACGTAGAGTATCATTTCTTATATTTCACTAATGGCTAATTGTTAGGCATTTTCTAAATTTAATTTATAAGACACAGTTGATAATATGGTTACAAAGTGAATACTTTCTTAAGATACACTAATAGCTAATTGTTAGACATTCGATAAATATTATTTATATGACACGGTTTATATTATGTTTACAAAGGTTATCTTTTCTTATATTTCAATAATAGCTAATTTTTAGGCATTTTCTAAAAATATTTTACATGGCTCAGTTTTATATTATGGTTACAAATGATATCATTTCTTACATTTCACATACAACTAATTGTTAGACATTTTCTAAATATAATTTATAAAACACTGTGACAGTGTACAACGTTAAATTTCTTAAATTAAATATATATATATATGTTTCGACGTAAATTTATTTTCACATGATGAAGAAAATCATTTGAAATATATTTACAATTCGAATTGCATCTCTAAAACTTTATCAAATTAGAGAATTTTCAGGTTAACAATACTAAGCAACACCCTGTATATCTATAGAAAATTCCAGAATTCCTTCTACACAAGAACATGAAAATGTGATGTTTTTTAACTTAATTTATAGAATTTCTATGAGTAGTTTTTTTACTGTTTCGAAAAGGATTATTTTAGCGTAATGTACAACATAAATATTTTCTAAATAATGTTACTGCACTTTCTTAATATTTCTGAAATAAATAATACCATAAAACTATAAGACTAAAATGCATTGAAGTTTTTGAATGGAAAAGCAAAACTCCAAAATAAAGCGTATCTCTCTAATAGTCTTATTTTTTTTTATTTTTTTTTTTCTGGATAATAAGAAAGTAAATGAGTAAAAGGCAATTTAAAAAGTAAAAAAAAAAAAAAAAAAAAAAAAAATCCATGGAAATCACACGTCCATTTGCATTAAGTATGAAAATCCTGATTCGAGGATTACTGAATACTATTATGTAAATTTCAGAATATGGTTGTTGAAATTGACATGCATAATGTTATCGATACTATTACAGCTTTTATGGGAAGCAAAATATACAGTTTATTTTAAGGGTTTCATAATACATTTTTAAAGGAACTCACTGTATAAAATAATTTAGAATTTAAAAAAATAAAGTGACGTTTTTAGGGGGGGGGGCGGTGGCATTGTAAAACTTATAAAAGTTAAAAGGTCCATATTTTTCCATATAAATATTAATAATAAGATCATTATGAAGATTTTTAATGAATGGTATACATAATAAAATGCTACTCCTAAGGAAAGGGAATATATATCTTTTAATTATTGGTAACTGGGCATCTAAAAATACTCAGAATATTTATATAAAATATGTTTATCTTGTAAAAGCACTTTGATGTTTACTTCAATACTCTGTGCATTATTATACTTTTCAAACTATTTAAAATTCCCTGATAATAAGTCTGACTGATCTCTGATGATTGGTTTTAGCAGTTTCGACGTTCCGAATGTTCGTTTAAAAGCAATTATACATCTTTGTTTCAGTAAAATACTCAGAAACATTTTTTTCCTTAAATATTTTTGTATGAAATTAGAAGATTAATAATTTCCCGTATGGGTAGGAATAAAATATTTGTAATTATGTTCTGTTGGGGTCATAAATTTGAAATCTTCAAAAATCGATTTCGGCATTATTAAAAATTTTCCCATATTATATATTAAAATGTAAAGTCAAAAATTTAAGTATGCCAAAATTGGGACATCTGTGCATGCGTCAACTCTTTATCGAATCTTCAATTTAGAGGTAAGTAAAACGAGTTTCTGGTGGCGGAGCGGCGGTCTATGGCAGCAGTTCAAAGCTCTGAATTGTTGTAAATGACACAAGTTCTATACCATTGCCCGGAAAAATCATTTCTGTAATATTTTTGGCGATAATTTATTTCAATAGTGACGTATTGTCTTAGTCGGAGAAGTTATATTATTATTATTATTATTATTATTATTATTATTATTATTTATTATTTTAATACTTTATAATTAAATAAAATTTAACACTCATCAATAATAAAATAATAATAATAATTTTATATGTAAAATATTTAAGCTAAAATTATTATGCACACAATTAACAATGAAATAAATTGAGATGATATACAATATTTGTTATATTTTCAGACTATTATTAAGAATATATATGGTGTGTCAAAAAGAAAAGTTTGCCTTTTGTCGCAAAAAATAATAAAACTAAAACGGAAAGAAAGAACAATATTCTTATAAGAACTATAAAAAAAATTACCTTGATATCTATGGCTTAATAATTTGAAAGAAAGTTATAAAAATATAAAATAAAATTCAAGTAATAAAAAAAGTATATTCTAAATTGTTAGCTGTATAAAGATTAAAATTTAGTCTTTTAGAGGATGAGACATAAAAATAAAACTCATGGCAGTTTTTAATGGTCGTGTAGTTAAGAAAAAAAAGAATTAAAAATAAATATTGTTGTTAAAAAAAATAAATAATAATAATAAAAAGATACAATAGAAAGCAAAAATAAATTTTCTACCAAATATTTTTAGGTAAATTTCTGTCATAAAGAGAGCATAATTTATAGATAATTATAAAATTAAAATTGTTTCACTTCATTGAATGGGGTGGACTGATAGCACCATCTATCGCCTTAAAGAAATAACAATCAATTATGCAATATGAAATTTGGCCCAATTTCAATAATTAATTTAAAAGCAACAAATTAAAAATTCAAGATTTTTTTCTAATGAAACATTCAAGTTATTTACCGTCAAATCTTGACGGATACTATCTAGTATATTAATTAAATGCGCTAAAAAAAGTTTAAACACACAATATATAAATCAAGCACAGAGAAAATAGCCTGATATATATTTTACTTGAGTATTGTCGTATATGTCTAGCTATTTTCACAGTGGTTGATTTATACTCGCATATTGCGTGTTTTAACATTGGTTTTAGCGTATTTAGTTTTCCACACAATATATTTTCAAATAAATAAGAAAAATCATGCGTACCGCATAGATTATGAAACATTTTTCAACACTCCTTGAAAGCTTTAATAAAACTTCTTTACTTATGGAAATAAGGTAAATAGGATAACTAATTAAACATTTAAAAATATGATTTCAGTAGTTACCGCCCATAGCCAAATATGTAATCCAATTCTTTTGAACAGTCCTGTATTTGATCTGTATGTTGATATATATACTATATAATGGAAAAATGTAGTTTAGAAAGAAAACGTATAACAGGTTGAAATTTCTCTTTCAGCAATTTATAAAATTAATTAAAAAAATACTTGAATACTTTTGTACAGCCCTGTAGTTTACCTAGTACTGTTATTACACGCCACTATTTACCTAAAATTTAATTCATACTAAAACACTGGTAGTATTAGTTTAGCTACAATTTTCACATTAACAGCTGGATCAATGTTTTCTGTAATTTGAATTTCAACAATATTTTATGAATTTTAAGTTAAGATTTTTCTGATGAGGGATTCTATAGAATTAAAAGCGTCATTTTTAATTGTTTTTGGCATTTTTAATATTTAATGTAATTGTTATGTAATTGTTGTTATGTTCTGTAATCTTGATGATATTTTGTAATTTGAACTTGTTCAGACATAGTTCTATTTTTTGTATCAAATATAATATTGAAAATCTTGTGTAACACTAAAATGCCTAAAATAAATGAAACACAAATACATTCCTTTAGACGTGCAAGTAAAATCAAAAACAGAAAAAAAACTCGAATTTTTAAAGAATTAGTAAATTTTTCATTAAAAATACTAAACGGAAATTTTGCTTGGATAATAAATATTTTCATTTTTTTTTTTTTTTTTTTTTCTTTTTTTTTTTTTAAGTTCAAAGAAATTTGAAATTTTTGTTCTTGAAGGCACAATTTTCGATTTTTTTTCTTTCTATGAAACATTTTTTCTTACTTCATTTATATACAATTCCCACTATTTTACAGTATAAGTAGACTTTCATAAAGTTCTTTTAAATTTAGTAATTTTTAACCTTTTTTTATAAGAAATATATATGCTCGCGTAATATTTTTATGCTAAAATTTTTAAATTATATGTTAGGGGAGCATTGGATGTATGAGACAAGGGATGGACGGGACATTCTTAATATTTCAGGCAATAAACATTTATTTTAAATTGCTTCCTAACCCCATATACCTCTACCACAGTGTGCTTCAGAACTAAAAGTAAGACCACATTGCTGTTTTCATTTTCCTTCAAAGTTGCATTTTCTAAAATCTCTGCTTAAAAGAAAGATTTTTTTTTACATTTGAAGATGTGAAATACTTATACAATATAAAAAAATAAGCTATGTTGTAGTTATTTATTTAAGGGGTCTCAGGACTCTTAAAATTGGAAAAAATTAAAATAAAGGACCGTTTTCAACATTTAATATCTTAAAATGTATTTGATTTTAAGACACAATTTTAAATGGGAATGAAAGATACAAGTATGTTCTTTCATTTCAAATATTTGAAAAATTGAAAGATGCAGAATTAGCATTTACAGGGGGCTCTAAACTGACAGACATTTGACGAGCAGAAATTCGGAATAACAGCTTATGCGCACGATTACAAAATAAATTTTGCAACTAGAATGGAAATTTGGTGCCCACCTATACTTGAGATTGTAATAATTACCCTGAACGTAAATAAATTTGTATTTAAAGCATTTTTATACATTTAATACAAAGTTGTATTTAGCTAATGCGAAATTTAGAAAATTTCAACAATATAAACTCCTAAAAAAATATTTTCTTTTTACAATAAAAAGGAAATTTTAGGTTCAGTTTATACAGACAAACATGAAACATTTGTTTTGAAAATTTCATGAAAAAATATTCAGAAGTTTGTGAGATACCGTGCGCGTTATGCCCAAAAACGTCATTTGGAGAAAAATGACTTCAAAGTTTTGGAAACACCGCTTCAACAATTGAACGAGTATAATTGCCATAACTTCTGTTCTAATGGGAATTTCAAGGTAACAATTATATGAAAATGTTCAGAAAACATAGAAGTTTAACATCTAAAAAAAAAAATAATAAAATTTCGAATATTTTAGAGCTTTAAGAGTCCTGAGACCCCTTAAAGGTTCAATATCAATAATTAAAATGAATGACTAGTAACCATTGTGACAAAATAATTTTTGAGGTAAAATGGCTGAGAAGGGATATTATGCATCATGGGGAGGATTGGGACATTTCAAATGGGGATGAATGGGACATTCTCACTCCTCCCTAGAGATGTTGAAAATTTTATTTATTAATTAAATAGTATTATATAGGATGATAAATCAATAATTTACTTAATTAATAGTATTAAATAGTATTATATGAGTTGTTATTGTTTAAAATTTCTGAGTTTTACTTATTGTATTGTAATATTTATTAATGGATTATCAAAAAATTGGTACTAAAACTTAATCAAAATAGATAAAATTGATAAAAATAGTATATGTGTATTGATCAAATGGGGGAAATTATATTGAATTTTGAAATGTTGCACAAATAAATCCCCAACCCTAACATATTGGGTCAATCGGAAAGTAGGGTCGTGTTGGGAAAATCAATTCGTACCGGAAAATTCAATCATTTAATTATCAGACATTGATTCCGATATCTAATGTCTAATAATTATCGGGCAGAATTTTCTGGTACGAATTGATTTCCCAACACGATATGATTTTCCGATCGACACAATAATTTCCGTTCTGCATGTTTCTACGATACATTTAATTAATATTAATTAATAAGTTATGATTGAAAATTATTAGCTATGCTATATTTAAAAGACATTTTGCACTTTCATTTCAAATGTAAAATGCCTCATAAGTGGAAAAAAAGAACAGGTTGATAGCCGAAGTCCGCATTAAAAGTTAAAACTGCAATAAAATAAATTAAAAAATATATATATATCGATTCGTGCTGTAAAATCATATATTACAAATATAATTTTCATATAAGGTTATAATTATAAATTTTAATTTGGTAAAATTGAATACAGGGAGGAAAATCTTTGTGTCCCATCCGTCCCTATTACTGTCCCATTCATCCCTGCTGTAGGGATGATTTGGACAGGGAGGAACTTTTTTTTTTGATTTCATAATATTTTTATGAATAAATCATAATCTAGAATAAATATTGTTCATATATGTTGGCAAATACCTAATGTATAATGTAATACATAATATTGATAGTAACTTAAATAAAAAAAAACATAAAAAAATATTTTTGTGAAAATGTCCCATTCATCCCCCACCTCCCCTATGTCTAAAAGTTTCTTCTTAGTGCTAAAATCTTTGTATATTTATATAGAATGTAAAAAAAAAAAAAAAAAAAGAAAGAAAAAAAAAAAAAAAAAAAAAAAGAAATTGTGATGAAAAAGAAGAAAAGAAAGAAAATTGTAACTCATGAAAAAATACACAATTTTTATATTCCAAAATATTAAAGGCTCATTTTGCTTACATAATATTTTTTTTCATAATAAAATAATGTAAAACTAAATAAAGTACTTAAAATTATTAAGACATGCAAGAAGTGAAAGGAAAGAAAGTTTAATTTGTAAAGAAATAGACTATTTTTATATTTCAAAAAGAAAAGAAATTTTTGGTTCATATTTACTATTGAATATATAATCTGACGTTTATAATTTCTTTAAAAATAATAAATTTGAAACTACAATTAAGAAATTAAGATTTAAAGGATTTTTGTTCTTATAATCGAAGATTTTGTTTGAATTGAAATGTATATTTAAAAATTTATAATTACTTTTTATATAAGTTTGACTTTCCATTTAAAAACTAACAAAAGTATTTTAATAAAAAAATTATCTTATTAAAAATTATTGGAAAAAAGTCTAAAATATTTATCAAATAACATTGTTTTACACTGAAAAAAAAAAAAAAAAAAAAAAAAAAAGATACATATTGTTAAACTACGGAAAACTAATGTAATCATTTTATTCATCATGTAATTCTGTAAAAATGTACGGAAAATACAGGGTGTCTACAAATTAGTTGGGCTATTTGGAAAGTTAAGAACTTCCAAAATATTAAATGAAATTAAGTAGTTGAAAGTCAGATTAGTAGTAATATTGCCAAAGTTTATTCATAGATGGCGTTAGGTGTCATAACTGATGCTATCGCTTAGGAGCGGTAATCATTTCTTTTCGGCATTACGATAATGGAGACGTACAGCGGCGCAGAAAAAGCGAAATGCTTCTTTGGATTAATGAAACTCATTCTGCTGTGCAAGTACGATGAAATTTTGTTCGAGAATACAAGAAAACAGCCCCAAAAAGAGATCCTATTGTGGCATGGTTTCTTCGATTTACTGAAAAAAAAATGTCTGCCGGACATTTACGGAGTCACGAAGGGAAGCCACATAGAACATTTATGATAATTTTAAACTTGGTGTATTTTACTATCATACAGCAGTATGTACTTTAACATTTTCCTGTCAATTCCATTCGATAAATCATTCTTTTTGCGCAACTAACTTGTAGACACCTTGTATAATAAAAAACTCTTCCATATTACGCAAGATTTTGTAAAGCATCCCTTTCTTCCCAGAATCTTCAGAAACAATGGGATTTTTGAGCATAAATGAAGCATTTATGAAAACAATTTTTATTTTGCAACCGCAATTTAATTTCGACATTTTCGACAGAAATTTGAAAGGAAAAAAGTTTCATTTGTAAAGAAATAGCTTATTTTTATATTTCAGAAAGTAAAATAAATGTTTGGTTATTATTTTTATTTATTGAATATATCATCTGGTGTATATAATTTCTTACAATCCTTTAAAAATAATAAATTTGTAACTGCAATTATGAATTTATTCCGATTTTGAGGATTTTTGTTCTTATAATCGAAGATTTTGTTTGAAATAAAATTGATATTTAAAAGTTTATAATTATTTTTTCAATTAGTTCGATCTTCCATTTAAAAACTAGTATCAGTACATATGTCCGTATAAGTATATCGTTATTCTTAGACATTTCATTTTAATAAAAAAAATACTCCTATTAAAAATTACTTTAAAAATGTCTAAAAAATTATCAAATCAATTTGCTTTACACGGTAAAAAAAGGAAAAAAAAATGTTAATTTACAGAAGAGTAATATAACCCAAAACAAAAATATATTAAAAATCTTTTCACATTACGCACGGTTTCTTAAAACGTTTTTTTCTCCCCTGAATCTCCAGAAACAGTGAGATCTTTGATCTTAAATGAAACATTTAAGAAAATAATTTTTATTTTGCTGCCGCAATTTAATTTAGACATTTTTGAGTAGCTTTCACAACGTAATAATCAATTTTCCCAATCTAGGATATAAGTTTTGCGGTTAGTATGAGTTTACAGGCAAACATTTTCATTTTAAACCAGCATCTTTAACAGGCAAATAGGATGTATTGATAGTATTAATATTAGTATTTTGTTGCTTTTGAATGTATAGATTGAAATACGCAGTTGAAAATATTTACTTGTGAATTGCTCATTCCTGTTTGAGAACTCTGATTTATACACTTTGAAAATAACTGGGAACAATTTTCGAGAATCCGTGGTAGCCAAGGAAACATTTTGTTTTATAAATGTTTCTTTAAATCTCAAAAATATATTAGGTTCTGGGATTTCTAAAGATGAAGAACGCTTTCGGAATCATGATTATCTCGATGCAGATTATTGTATGTTTTTGTTCATGGATAATTACATTTTTCTGCACAACGAAACGTATGTCCTTTTATACAGTGTAAGATAATTTAAAAATGCATATTATTTTAATGAAAATTATTCCACTTGCATTAATATTATGTTAATGTTTATAAAATGCATTCCGTCATAGAAACAATTTCGGGATACAATGAAAAATAAATGATTCCTGTATTTATGTATATTTATTTAGATATATAAAAAAATATGATTCTATATCCTGAAAAACTACAAGTTCTACCCTATTTTATTACCGCACTTTCCTAATTTTCTCTCAGGTTTCTAAATAAAATTATATGAAAAGAACCAGATGTAAATGATAACGAAAAAAGAGTTTTCTCCCATACAGCTCTATTTTTCTGAATGTCGCAGGTTGCGTAACAAAGATTTTCTTTGGTGAAAAGCTTTGTCTCTCTGCGTTACATGTTCTTTTGATAAACAAAATTTCTCGTTGAGGGAAAATATGCTGCTTGACATACGAAGATAATTTTGTGAAACATTTTGTAATTTCTCTCTTTTTCTAGTATAAAAATTGAGAAAAATAAGTCTTTAAAAAAAAAAAAACCTTAATTTGTAAGAAGTGATTTTAATTTATCAAAACCAAAAAAAAAAAAAAAAAATGAAAATTTCGAAATTTTAAATATATCCTTGAGAGAAATTCATTGAGAGGAAATATGCTGCTTGATTTACCAAGATAATTTTGTGAAACATTTTGCATTTTCTCTCTTTTCCTAGTATGAAAAAGGAGAAAAATAGGTCTTTTAAAAAAATATAAAAGTGATTTTAATTTATCAAAACAAAGAAAAATATAAAAACAAAATTTCGAAATATTTAATATAAAATTGAGAGAAATTCATTGAGTGAAAATATGCTGCTTGATTTACGAAGATAATTGTGTGAAACATTTTGTCATTTCTCTTTTTCCGGTATAAAATGTGAGAAAAATAAGTCCTTAAAAAAACCTTAATTTTTATAGAAGTAATTTTAATTTATCAAAAACAAAGAAAAATATAAAAACAAAATTTCGAAATTTTACATATAACATTGAGAGAAATTCGTTGAGAGAAAATATGCTGCTTGATTTACGAAGAAATTTTTTTGAATCATATGCTATTACCATTTCTTATGTTTTCTAGTATAAAAAAAGCAGAAAAATAAGTCTTTTAAAAACCTTAATTTGTATAGAAAATATTTTAACTTATAAAAACAAAGAAAAACTTAAAAAACGAAATTTCGAAATTTCAAGTAGAACTAATATAGTAATTCTGTTATGTTAGTACATTTAGAAAATATTATAGAAATGTATTAGAATAATATATTCATATATTAGGGAAATCTAATTATAATGTATATATGAAAATTATAATGTGTGTCAATTAGTTTTCAAATTCGAATATAAAAAAATACAAGGCATACTATAAATTTATTTAAAATATTACAAATTACAAATATTACAACTGAAAGTTCTGCCCTATTTTATTGGTGTATTTTTATAATTTTCTCTCACGTTACTAAATCAAATTATATGAAAAGTACGAGATGTAAATGATGCCGAAAGAAAAAGAAAATCGCCATATATAACTTTTTTTCTCTCTCTCAGAAAGCCGCAGGTTTCTTAACAAAGATTTTCTTTGGCGAAATACTTCCTCTCCACATTCATTTGATAAACAAAAATTCACCTTGAGAGAAAATATGCTGCTTAAATTACGAAGAAAATTCCGTTAACCATTTTCCTATTACCATGTGTCTGTTTCTAGTATAAAAAGGAAGAAAAATGAGTCTTAAAAAAAAACTTATTTTGTATAGAAAAGATTTTCTTTTATCAAAACAAAGAAAAACTCGAAAGACAAAATTTTAAAGTTACAAATAGGACTAGTATAATATTTCTGTTTTATTAGTATATCTTTAAAAATTTTTAGAAGTATATTAGAGTAACATATTCCTATATCAGTCAAACCTATAATTATATGTGGAAATTTTTTAATACGTAAAAATTGGTTTTCGAATTCAAAATATAAAAAAAATGTATTAAAGTAAATTTCTTTAAAATATTACAACAAAAAACATTGCCAAATCGTATTAAAATTTCAACAAAAATTCAGCAGTTTTTATGATAGTGAAGTGCCTTGAATGTTCGTTTCTTTTCGAGAGAATTACTGAAAATGCTAAGCCAATGTACCGCATTTTATTCTTCATATGATGATAACTACCCAATGTTTCGAAAATTCATACTTTCAAGCAGCTCAATAAATATCAGTCTGAATGCACCTCCAGAATGAAATAGCAAAACGCATTCTTAAAAAGATTATATTTTACCTTTTAACATACAAAGTTTAACCTGAATGTAGAGGTAATCGTATTTTTACAATTAATTAATATACAAGGTCATTATAATTAAACTTCCCCTATAAACGGCATCCTACAGCGCAAACGGGTGAACGGAATGCAATAAAATTTGGTATATATACATTACATTTAACGCAATAAACTGCCAAAACAGTCGGTTTTACATTTTAATACTGATAATTCTTGTGCTAGATTGTTAATATTGTTTCTGTATTCCGTTTTGGTCATTTATTGTGTTAAATTTAATGTTTTATCCGCAAAAAGCGCCCTCTGGTGGTCATTTTGGAACTTTTTTTTTCGAAATTCCGTGAGCGCATCTCAAGTATAGTCTATATACGAAATTTCGTTGCTTTCCGTTTACCCGTTTGCGCTGTAGGATGCCGTTTATAGGAAAAGTTTAATTATAACCACCCTGTATATATATATTAATGCACTTAAAATGAAACATAATTATTTTGTTTGTTAACAATAAAAAATTATTGCATATCCTAATAAGATTATTTTGATAAGGAATGAATATAAATCAAGTCTAATTTCACCAGTTAATTGAGCTTTAGTGTTACAACATTTTATTGTATATTAATATTAATATCAATCTCCATAAGTAACGTAATGTAAATGTGATAAAAAATCGATTTTTTAAATTTTGGTATATCTCAACATTTTGAGTATCCCTGAATTCATTTATGCTGTTTTTCAAACGAATTTGTATGTATGTGTAAATATTCGAATTTCCTCGCGTTTAAAAATTCCATAAAGATTCTGCTCACCCTTAGAATGACCTTATGGTTCATACTCTAGCAGTACACTTTCAATCTATACGCGCTGAGCGAATGATTACATTCGACATTTGTGCACTATGACATTTTAACAACAGTTAATTACAGTCACTTTAGAAATAATATTACATAATGTTGTTCACGTTTATGGAAACTAATTTCACAGTATATTTATAGGTGTAAGTGCTGTGATATTTGCAAACATTTGACTCTATTGAATAGCCATGACTCTTGCCCTGACACGGATTCGAAATATCCATGATTATACAATTTATCGTAGTATTATCATGTAAATCTTTTGCCATAGTTTTTAGACAACATTCCAAATTCATTTCAATGTTCATGGATAGCAACTTTCTAAATCTCGCTTTGACAATACAAATGTAAAAATAGCTATGGCATTTATGTGCTTAAACTAACAATGCAAATATTTTCCATAAAATATGAACTACTTTCTGTATTTTTACAAAAATATTTTCAATTGTGACGTTCGCTATAATCGTAAATGAAGTGCAACAATTAATGACGTTCTTGAAAAAAATTAGTGTTAAACACGCATTTTAAAAAATCCAGAAATAACGTCGCTATATGAGGACGTGAGTTGTAAAACTCGCTTTATCCAGAAAATCATATTTTGAGAAATCGTGAAAAACCTCTGACTGCGTCAATTGATTTTCATCGTAAACCCAGGTTTTACAATGCCAGGAGTACACGATAACATTAGTTCTTTGCATATTGTAGTATTTTTTCGATGCATGTTAACCAATAGAAAATGTTGATAGAGAAAACTCAATTTTTTAAATTTTGGATATGGCAAGTTGTGAAATTCACGTCCTCATATGTACTCTATGGTTGATATGAATCAGTTAGAACTTTACAAATTTACTTTTAAGAAGTTACAAGTATTTCTAGCCACAACAGAAGCATAAATGTGAATGCTTGTTAGTCAGTGAATTCCATTATCCACGTGCACTGTATTTTTTTCATTCTTGTTTATATGTGAAAAGTCATAAGGTGCAGAGACCCGATTGTTAAATGTTTTGAATCTCAATTCTCTATAAATCTGCAGTTTTGTACTGCATACAATCATGTATGGAGATTTCGTACTCTTAACTGAAGCAATGTCTCTTTCTTAACTTTTACTTTTAGCGCCTGAGAGGAACTGATTAGAATAGGAAACAAGTCTTTAGAATAGGGTGCACAGCCTTTTTAAGAGAAAGGCCACTTATAAAATTTTCCGGGTTGTGGAGGGCTACATCAGTAACACGGGGAGAATTCTATTTCTGGGAGGTGATCTGTGGCCTATAATCAGATAAAAAATATGGTTACAGAAGAGAAGAGGGGGTACTCTGACCCCTCTAGGTTCCCCTACTCGGTCAACATGTCCAATTTAGTTGGCAAGGATATATCAACAGTTTACTTTTGTATATATAACAGAGATATAGCAAGTATTATTTAGAAGGACAGATAATATTCCTTGACTTTATTTGGGGAAGTAAATTTTGTTTATTTAAAAGTGCTAAAAAACAAACATAGGCATGAAAGTGGTTAGTGCCGAAAAAAAATGTGAACTTTATGAACGAATGGGGAATGAGGAGCCGATCAACGAAATTTGCAATTTTTCAGCGCCCAATCAACGAAATTTTCGATTTTTTTTTTCACCTGATTGACAAAATTCCCAATTTTCCCGAAGCCGGTCGACAAAATTCGCGTTTTTCCGTGACCGGTCAACAAAATTTGAAATTTTTCCGACCCTGATCGAAAAAATTTGCGAATTTTTCCTCGTCCGATCAACGAAATTCGCGATTCTTAACTGACTCTAATTGAATTTGCAATTTTTCCCGCGGCAAATTGACGAAATTCGCGCTATTTTCTCGCAATAAACTGACGAAACTCTTGGTTTGTACGCAGCCGATCAACGAAATTTTCAATTTTCCGCACATCATTGAGAAAATTCGGGATTGTTTCGTGCATGATCAACGAAATTTGCGATTTTTCAGCGCCTGATCGACAAAATTCGCGATTTTTTCGTACTCGACCAACGAAATTCATGGTTTTTCGGAGCCTGATCGCAACACTCACGATTTTTTCGTACCCGATCGACGAAATTTGCGTTTTTTCCACGCCTAATCAATGAAATTTGTGATTTTTTCCGCGTCCGGTGAACGAAATAAACGATTCTTAAGTGACTGAAAAATTTTGCATTTTTTCCCGCGGCAAATTGACGAAATTCGGGATAAACAGACGAAACACGTAATTGTTCCGGCCCTGATCGACGAAATACGTGACTGTTAACTGACTGACGAAACTCACGATTTTTACGCAGCCAATCAACAAAATTTACAATTTTTCCATGCATAATCAATAAAATTACCGATTTTTTCGTACCCGATCAATGAAATTTGCGATTTTCTGCGCCTGATGGACAAAATTCGCGATTTTTCCGTGACAGACCAACGAAATTCTCAATTTTTCTGATCTCGATTAACAAAACTCGCGAATTTTCCTTGCCCAATAGGTCAAGTTTGTAATTTTTTCCGCGGGTCATCGACAAAATTCGCGATTTCCCGTGCTTGATCAACGAAATTCGCGATTCTTAACTGACGGACGAATTTTTAAATTTTTCCCTCGGCACATTGATGAAAATCACGATTTTTTTTCTTGTGACCTATGGACAAAACTTTTTTTTGTTTATAATGACAATTGACAAAGTTCGCGGGACACTTTTGGACCGCGGGCCACAGGTTGTGCATCCCTACTTTAGAGCATATATGTTCGCTCCAGGTCCTCTTTTTCAGGCCTTAAATAAACAAAAATAAATCAAAGTAGAGCCCATCGGAAAGCGCGACAGAGGGAGGGGTGGCATGCAGTATATAAAAAAATATGAAAAAACAATATTTGACTGTTGTTTAGAATTTGTTTCTTTTCAAATGACTAGTCACAATAGGCGCTACTTACGCAGCACAGTGGTAAAAAATCAGCAATCATGATGACAGAAATTATTTTTAATCTTACATTGTTCTAAAAAAATATTGCATTGTGATTTCAAATAAATGTAATTAGGGAGGAGAATAGGAAGCAATAGACAACACTTTTTTTTATTAAATTATAAATTTCTATTATTACAATTTTTTTATTTCTTAAAGGAATGAGATTTTCCTAGTATTGATCCCAAATGATTCCCTCTTTTTAAAAACTATTTCTAAATTCCCTGCGCTTGTAATTTTCTTCTTTATTCTTTGCCCCCTCCGTCATAATATAGTGTTTAATACACACTGATGATCAAAATTAAAAGCTAATGAGAAAAAATATACTCACTAAGTTAATGTTGCAACCAATGGCCAAATTTGCAATTATTTCTGTTAATAAAGTACAATTGAACACAAAATTGTACTTCTGCGCATACGTTAGCGCCGGAAATATGCAAATTCGAGGGCTAACAATGTAGTGTGCAACGGACGCATGTAAGAATTCTGGTCTGAAGTAATTCTATAAAGTAAATGTGGGGTTTGAGAGTGAGCAATATCCATTAGATATTGCTCAAAGACATCATTTAAGTGAAGATCAAATGTGGCGAATAATAGCTAAAATCGAGGGATGTCAAACACAAATGGATGTTACCCAAGTTATGAATATCCCCCCAAGTGTCATATCAAGAGCTTGAAGCCGTTTTTTAAGCACTGGATCCGTGATAGAGAGCCTGATCAAGAGCTACTAAGAGCAAAAACTGCATCCGAAGACCGTTTTCTGTCATTGTCGGCTCAAAGAAACCGCGAAGCGACTAGAAGAGGTTTGGTTTCAGACCTTCAGTCTGCCACAGGAACTTGAATTAGCCGTTCTACTGCTGCACGAATGTTTACCGAACGTGGAATGTATGCGAGAAAACCAATAGTTTGTGTCCCACTGACGCCAGCTTCCAAAGACCCCGTTTAAACTGGTGCCGTCGACATGTGCATTGGGGACAAGAAGACTGGGTTCCAGTATTGTTTACTTACGAAATCAGATATTTTCTTAGATATATTCAGATATATTCTTGACGTGTATTGATGTGGAGAGAGGAAGAAACCCGCAAATTGTCCTCCCTTGTCCTTGAAATATCCCGTTTCCGTGATTTCGGTTTAATAGCTTGTGGAGAAATCATTAAAAATGACCGCACGTAGCTGCATATCTTTCAAGGAAGTTGTGTAACCGCTCGGAGATATGTGGATGAGGTATTGGAACACCAAGTTAGACAGTTGAGTGGTGCTGTTGGCCCAGAATTTTTGTTAATGCACGACAACACTTGACCACATCGACCATATGTGGTGTCAGAATACTCAAGAATACAGAATATATACTGAGTCAGAATACAGAATATATCACTCGAATGGATGGGCCACCTTACTCCCTCGACATGAACTAACTCTATTGAGCATGTGTAGGAGGCTTAGGGCGCCGACTTTCTGCGCGTGAAACTGCTCCCCAGAAACTCCAGGATCTGAAAAGTGCACTTTAAGAGGAGCGCCGTGCAATTTCACAAGAATTGATCAACACTTTGGTAAAGTCTATAAAATCAATATGTGAGTCTTGCATATCTATACGAGGTTACGATACAGCATAGTAAAGATTTTTTTCCACAAGCATTGATTTAATTTTTCCATCATTTTCCAATTTCGATAAATTTCGTTTTAATTTCAATATTTTGAGAGTAATCAAGTGGCAAACATTGTAATTTATGTTAATTTGCTTTTGTACAAATTTCTATTAATCGTTTCTCATTAAGTGCAGTTAAGTTTTATTTCTGTCATTATCCTTTAACTTTTATGATGAGTGTATTTAAAAATGTTATCTTTTCTTTACTGTTACTACAGAATTGAATAAATATTAACAATAAGAAAATTACTTCCCAATAAATCCCTCCACCCCCCCCCCCCAATACACACACAAAAACGAAATGTCTCCTTCTTTTGTCTGCAGAAAATTTAGATACATTTCTTGGTATTTTCTGCATTTGCTTTCACTACGAACAATGATACAACAAAATTTGTAATTGGATAGTTTCCGCAACTAAAATCTTTATACATATATATTATATCCAGCGTTTGAATTTACAATGAACTTGCAATAATACACCTAATTCTGTAATTGAACGGTTTCTGAAACTTTCGTTTACTTTTTTTTTTTGTACCATTAAATAAATTATCAATAATCTCAATACCCACTCTACCCCCAGAAATTCAGGTTCCTGCGTCTTGCCTCCAACCTTGGTATACAGTGTCTAACATCAGTAAATGTTTTCAATTTCTTTATAAACAAATTTTTCTTCAGTATGTTACTTTGTTGTTAAAATGAATATATAATTATGAACTGTCAATTTTTTTTCTTTCGCACGCAATATTATTTTCTCCCCTTATTTCTCCCCCCCCCCCTCCAAGAGTATACAAATTTAGAAGTTTTTCAAAGATTTAATAATGAAATGAAATCTCTTTCTTACTTTCTAGTGTACTATGGGCAAAGAGTACTCAACCCACAGAATTTATTTGACGTGCATGAAGTTTCCGTTTCATCTTTTACCTCCCTGACAAAGGGCTAGATATCTAGATATATTAGTACGAGGAAAGGAATGGGATTAAAGAAAGAAAGAAAATTTGTCCTCATTTTACCAACTTAGATGTTCTCCGACTAGTGTTTTCAATATGAAGCAGTCTTATAACCCTTATCAATATATATATAAATATATACATACAAAATAATAAAAGACACTTTTCAAATGCGCATTTATAAATTTGAAAGAATTGGAAAATTTCATCCCAAGTGTGGGTTGGAATTTCCATACGCTTGACTTTTATTTGTATTTATTTTTCTATTTATTTTACCAAACAATTTATTAGATGTTTCAACAAAAACATTACTATATGTTTCTACAAATTTGTTATTAAATATTTCTACAACTATGTTTCCATGAAGTTATTGCCTACCACTATTAAAAATGTATTACCGTACAAATAGATTTTTTCTCTGATAATTATAAATTCAATTGCTAAATTAAATATATATGATGTGTTCTAACATCTGATCTAATCTCACATTTATCTAATTTATGTCACAACTAAACTAAACAACACATCTAAACAATCTAAATTTATCTAAACAACATATCCCTGGTTGCAGAGAAGGAGGGGGTGGCATAAAGTTAATAATGTAACTATTGTAAAGTAACAATTTAAAGTTAAATGTGTAACTAAATACAATTCACTTTACAATAACCTGGGTAATTAGCAGACCAAAAATAACCAGTTATCAAAAAATTTATAATCTACGTACATGATAATTCAAATTTTATTTGATAGCATTAGTTATAAATAATTCGAAACTAATTAAAAAAATTGTGATATTTTTGAAAGATGCAAATTATAATGTGTTCCTTTTCTTTAAATTTCCTATAATCGCATAATGGTGGAATTTCGTAAGAAGAACATAAGTACATTTATAATAGGTATTTTTAAAATAAGATTCATCATTACATTTAATGGAAATGAAACAAAAGTGGAAAAAAAAATTAACCATCGATAAATAATTAAATAAAAAACATATAGAAATAGCATTTACAAATTCTACTTGTTTGTGCTGAAATGTTAAAAATCTTAAATGTGACACTTCAATCAAAAATATAACATTAGTCAAAGTACATGTATTCAGTACTTAGACTAACGCGAAATTAGTCGGAGTACAATATTGATGTCTCTACAGAATTTTTAAAACTTACGTAATCGCCATCCTTAGTGTTAAAAGTAATTATTATTTTCAAAAGATTGATCTACAAATGTTTGATTTATAATTTTTATCTTCGGGGTAAAAATTGAGGTTAAATTATATGATCGTAATCAGTTTTTAAAAAATGGAAATTTATTTGTTATTTTGCTAGTTAAGAGTAATTTTTTTAAATAATATCTTCTAATTCAATATATTCAACATAATACCTATTTATAGAAAAGTTAAAATCATTACTACAAAAGGTGCATAGCGAGTCAATAAAGCCTTTATTGAGATATTGATAGTGGAAAATTATAGCTATTAAGTGATTCCATCAAATTCCATTAAATCGCTACAGTTTCATATATTTGAAATGTGCACTCACACAATGGGGTGAATAAATGTAATTATTCGTTGAGAAATACTGAAAAGACAGTGAAAGGCAGTCCAGTACGATCTTTTATAGGAGATTGGTTATATAAGCTCATTTTAAAATAAGTGTATTTATATAAGTTAATTTACTCTATAATAAATATATATAGCTTGAAAGTCAAGTAAATAACATTGATTATTCTGAAATTTTGCGTGGCATAGAAAATGTTCGAAGGATAGACGAATAAATTATTATAACAGATTTAAAAATATTAACTTTAAAAAAACGTTGTGCAATCTCTCCTAAAATGACTAATACTTCTTTCGAGAATTATTAAAATTTAAAATACATTTAATTCAGTCTGTTGGAGAAAATTATTGTTTGTATTATCTATGACAGTGTTTTATGCTTTTTGAAATTTGTCGAAAGTGAAAATGACAATGAGTTTGGAGATATAATAAAAATACAGCTACGTTGATGTCAAAAATACGTATTTCATTACACGAAATTAAATCAACAAGAATTTGACTTCGTACATTAACTGTAGAAAAATATTCATATCAATTCTTACTACTCTGTCCAATAAAAATCAATGCCATAAAGAATCAATTTTCAACAGAACATCACTATAAATCTGCATCCAGGGTGTACGGTTCTTGAGAAGTTGACGTCTTTGGAGCTGATGCTTTGATCCGTTTACGCTGCCTGAAGCGTAGGTAAAATTCGCAAAATGCATTGGCACCATGATAGTACAACTGTTTGAAAATCATAAGTAGAAAACCGTAAGATTTCCAGTTTTGGTGAAAATTAAGCCTATAAAATTCTTTTTGGCCAAGATAAAGACCTCATGTCAGCACCGCAAGTCGGTGGTCTACATCGCGTGTAAAAAGGGGTGAGAAATAAACATTTATATTGAACTGAAACATCTGCTTATCAGCAAAAAAGAATAATAAAGTGAAACTAAAATACAGAGGCGTTTTACACATTTTTTTTTTACGATTTTCATTTTTTTATGATTTAAATTTAAATGATAAAATCCCATAAATGTATCAGTTAGGAATAGCTTTTTATAGTCTTCTGTATATCATTAAAATATTCTCTGTTTTAAAATGTTGCTAGATAATACACAATGGATCGATCACAATGGTATAAATCAGCACGTCACGAAGAGAAATACTCTTATTTGATAAGAAGATCGTGTGCTAAGATTGGTCCTAATATTTATAATATAAAATAAAATAACAAATAAAATGCGAAAGAAATCTCAAAATTTACATTTGACTGAAAAAAAGGGTAAGGTATGCATACCCAACAAAGGTACCTTTACAGTTTTTATATATATAATCACATCTCATGATTTAAAAGAAAGTCTAACCCCGAAAGAAGTATTGCAGACATATATCTAGAGGCTATAAACAAAATTATAAATTTCATTTAAAGCTTATAAAAACAAATAAAACATGATGTTCACCTTGTGTACCTGTGAAATATTGTATTCCTCTAAATCTTCTGCTATATTCTAGAATAAATGAAAAATGAAATCGGATTCTATTTAAATCCATCCCGTCCGAGTCTCC
Organism: Maratus speciosus; assembly: GCA_963932465.1. Lineage (NCBI taxonomy): Eukaryota > Metazoa > Arthropoda > Arachnida > Araneae > Salticidae > Maratus > Maratus speciosus. The sequence continues at coordinate 370,200,703 of OZ010788.1, read as the reverse complement.
CATCGTGTCTACTATGGATTACCGGGCATTTTTACTTTTAAGACAAACTCTGTACTAGTATAAGCGGCATACCAAATCATTTAAATAAATTCTTGAAGATTGTAGCTAAGAATTTGTGGTCAAAATCAACATTGGTGATTTAAGAAAAGCTCTTTTATCATGCAAAGTAAAATGTAATATGATAGTCAAATAAAAGGGTTATCAGATTAAACAAATAAGATAATAAATGTCTTATCTTTGTTTATATATTTATTATTCCAAAATCGGTACGAAAATGCCCGAACACATTCTCTAATACAAACATAAATTAAATTGAACAGAACCAAAACTGCCAAAGTAAAAGAAACAAGTGGGTAAGTGTGATCACAGATCGCACAGAGGGTTTCGTTTAATATTCATTTCAAAACACTTTATCCTTTTGAAAAATCTGTTAGTTCCACATTTCGCAACCAGGGGCGCACTCTATTCTAAACAAATCTCTATCCGAACGAAACTCCGTTTTTCACACTATCCGTATATATATTAGTCGAAGGGATTGGGCCCATAGCACCCGAGATAAGTAGGCGCCCCTGGCGGTAAAAAGTGGAACTCAAATATGTAAGGCTATGGTGCATAATATGAAAGAATGGTCAAAGGGGTGTCGGCAAAAGTTGGAAAAGTGCTCCCCGCGTGAAAAGGGCGGAGGTTAGAAAAATTGCTTAAAATATACGTTAGAGCCCGGAGGAGTAAATATTATAAGAATTTTTGAAAATTTTATGATTTGTCGTGTGGTCTGAGGTATTCAGCTATACGTACGCAAAAATTCATGTCTCCAACTTAATTAGGGGCTCTCTTAGAAAGAATTGCTTAAAATACATATGTGGTAGCTCAAAGGGTTAAACATAAGACTTTTTCAAGATTTTATAATTTGTCGCCTGGCCTCAGGTGTTCTGGTATAATAAGCATGCAAAATTTCAAATCTCCAATTTAATAAGGGGCTCAGTTAGGAAGAATTGCTTAAAACTCGCATGTGGGAGCCCGAAGGGTTAAATGTACGACTTTTTCAAATTTTTATGATTTGTCGCATGATAGTGTTCAGCTAGTATGCAAAATTTCACCCCTCCAACCTAAATAGAGTGTCACTTGGAAAGAATTGTTTAAAATACACATGTAGGAACCCAAAAGCTTAAATGTACGACTTTTTCAAAATTTTATGATTTGCCGTTTGATGTGTGATGCTCAGCTATAAGTATGCAGAATTTCACGCCTCCAACCTAATTAGGGGCTCACTTAGAAAGAATTGTTTAAAATACACATGTTGGAAATCAAAGAGTTAAATGTACGACTTTTTGAAAATTTTATGATTTGCCGATTGATGCGAGGTGCTCAGCTATAAGTATGCAAAATTTCACGCCTCCAACCTAATTAGGAGCTCACTTAGAAAGAATTGTTTAAAATACACATGTGGGAGCCCAAGGGGTTAAATGTACGACTTTTCAAAATTTAATGGTTTGCCATTTGATGTGATTTGTTCAGCTATAAGTATGCCAAATTTCACACCTCCAACGTAAATAGGGTGTCACTTAGAAAGAATTGTTTAAAGCACACATGTGGGAGCCCAAAAGGTTAAATGTACGACTTTATCAAAATTTTATGGTTTGTCATTTGATGTGAGGTGTTCAGCTATAATTATGCAAAATTTCACACCTCCAACCTTAATAGGGGCTCACTTAAAAAGAATTGTTTAAAATACACTTGTGGGAGCCCAAAGGGTTAAATGTACGACTTTTTGAAAATTTATGATTTGTCGTTTGATGTGAGGTATTCAGCTATAAGTATGCAAAATTTCACGCCTCCAACCTAATTAGGGTTCACTTAGAAATAATTGTTTAAAATACATATGTGGGAGCCCAAAGGGTTAAATGTTCGACTTTTTCAAAATTTTATGATTTGCCGTTTGATGTGGGGTACTCAGCTATAAGTATGCAAAATTTTACACCTCCAACCTAAATAGGGGCTCACTTAAAAAGAATTGTTTAAAATACGCATGTGGGAGCCCAAAGGGTTAAATATACTACTTTTTGAAAATTGTATGATTTGTAGTTTGATGTGAGGTATTCAGCTATAAGTATGCAATATTTGCACTCCTCCAACCTAATTAGGGTTCACTTAGAAATAATTGTTTAAAATACACATGTGGGAGCCCAAAGGGTTAAATTTACGACTTTTTCAAAATTTTATAGTTTGTAGTTTGATGTGAGGTGTTCAGCTATAAGTTTGTAAAATTTCACGCCTCCAGCCTAATTAGAGGCTCACATAGAAAGAATTGTTTAATATACACATGTGGGAGCCCAAAGGGTTATATGTACGACTTTTTCAAAATTTTATGATTTGTTCTTTGATGTGAGGTATTCAGCTATAAGTATGCAAATTTTCACGCCTCCAATGTAATTAGAGTTTCACATAGAAAGAATTGTTTAAAATACACATGTGGGAGCCCAACAGGTTAAATGTATGACTTTTTCGATTTGTCGTTTGATCTGAGGTATCCATCTATAAGTACGCAAAATTTCATGCCTGCAACCTAATTAGGGGCTCACTTAAAAAGAATTGTTTAGAATACACATGTGGGAACCCAAAGGGTTAAATATACAACTTTTTGAAATTTTTATGATTTGTCGTTTGATGTGAGGTATTCAGCTATAAGTTTGTAAAATTTCACGCCTCCAACCTAATTAGAGGCTCACATAGAAAGAATTGTTTGAAATACACATGGGGGAGCCCAAAGGGTTAAATGTACGACTTTTTCAAAATTTTATGATTTGTCCTTTGATGTGAGGTATTCAGCTATAAGTATGCAAAATTTCACGCCTCCAATCTAATTAGAGGTCCACATAGAAAGATTTGTTTAATATACACATGTGGGAGCCCAAAGGGTTACATGTACGACTTTTTCAAAATTTTATCATTTGTCCTTATGTGAGATATTCAGCTATAAGTATGCAAAATTTCACGCCTCCAATGTAATTAGAGGTTCACATAGAAAGAATTGTTTAAAATACACACGTGGGAGCCCAAAGGGTTAAATGAATGACTTTTTCAAAATTTTATGATTTGTCGTTTGATCTGAGGTGTCCATCTATAAGTACGCAAAATTTCATGCCTGCAACCTAATTAGGGACTCACTTAGAAAGAATTGTTTAAAATACACATGTGGGAGCCCAAAGGGTTAAATGTATGACTTTTTCAAAATTTTATGATTTGTCGTATGATGTGTGGTGGTCATCTATAAGTATGCAAAATTTCAAATGTCCAACATGTGTATTTTCTGAGAACGGGCTCTGTGACGGACAGACGGACAGACAGACAGACAGAGGAGCGAGACGAATAGGGTTTCGTCAGATGAACGAAACCCTAAAAAAAAAACAATGTATATTGGTCAATTCGCCATACCTTGTTCAAAGTTTTATGGGAAACATGGATATTTTAGTTGCGTAAACTACCACTTGAAGTTGTGTTATTCAGAGGGGTGAGTTTGTTATAAAAGCGTATACATCTGGAGTGTGGACGTAGGGCAGTGGGAAATGTCTTAGAATGTATGTATATTATATGTCATTTTAAGTGTTAATCTTTTTTTTTTTGAAAGCAGTGTTTCAAATTTTAATATTATTTGTGCAGTTTCAAATAGAAGATCCGAACAAAAATCTTTCATTCACGAATACAAATACAGGGTTGTCGGAAACTTTCTGGCAAAATTTTAAAGGATGGTAGTGGGGACCAAAATAAGCATTCATCTCATGGAATCCGTGTCCGTATTGGCGCCATCTATTTATGCTTGTACACTGTCTTTCATTGCCCATTTCACATTTTTCTTCTTCAGCAGTGCTTAAACAAGCAATTTCCAACACATATTCTATGACTAGATTTGTTTATTTACATTCCCTCTACTTTCCTTGAAAATTTTTCAAATTGTTTTCCGACCAACCTGTACATATCAACAACACATCAGTAACACACACGGATGTTAAGTAACATTTGTCTTATAGATGTGTGTATCGTTTATTTCTGTAATTTTTATCATATATTCATTTAGGTTAAAACATCAAAATATATGCAGATTCTTTTTAGGTATGTTCGTAATTATATAAATACGTAGCACCTATCGGTCTGTCTGTCCGTCCGCCCGCATATAACATACCAAAAATTACCCAACCGAATGGTCTGAAATTTGAAATATATAATTGTTGCAAAGATTTGTCGAGGTATTTCAAATTTTATGAAAATCGGATGTATAGTCTAATCACAGGGACAGTCAATACCCTTCCGTTACATTAAGGCTAATGGGAAAAATTATTTCAAGTGCATTTTAATGATGTTACAGATTTCCAAACAGAATGAAATTGATATTCACTTATGAAGTGCACTAAAATATACATTAAGTATAATATGCGGTGTAAAATATATTTATAAAACTATTTATAAAACGAACGCCCCTCATTTGCCATGTTTGACGTGAAATTTCCAAATTGTTTTAATTTTACTGGGGAACAAATTTTAAAGAATCATTATTTAGATGCTAGTGCTAATATGTCATAGCGTTTATCACAAATTACAAAATTTATATATTATGCACGAATATTATGTAAGGGTAATAAATATAGATTATATTTATCTAATATTCTGTTAAATCCCATCATATTCATCTATCGGGAATGAATTTATAAATGAGAGATGATGCAAAATTATTTATTAATAAACTGGAACGGAATAAAAAAGTAAAAAGCTGTTTATAGTCGTATATAATTATAATACAGTTATATATACGCATCCTGTTTAAAATAGTATTTTTTTTTTTTTACGCATTTCAAGCTTTATTTAATCCTAAAATATTTGCTGATTGAATATAATCACTAATTTTTAAAATTTTATAATAATTTGTATCGGATTATTAACGAAATGTGTGTATAATTTTACTTATTTCTTAAAAAATTAATTAAACATGTATTATAAGGGCGATTCTGAAAAGGTGGGCGCTGGACACACGTCATAACTTTAAGACTTTCAAACATAACTTTAATTATCATTGACTTTATTATTATTTTTTTTTACACTGAGTTTTTAATTCTATTCAGAAACAGAAAATGACATAATTTATTGTAAAAGCTTTGTATAAATATCTTAAAATTTTATTATTTATGCCAAATAGGCCAATTTCGGACATTAATAACGTTAACTGCTCCAATGTACGACCAAGAAAAAGAGTTTTAACTTTTTCCCAGGTGGTTCTAATGGTAAACAACGAATGCATAAAGGAAGCGGATGATATTTTGGTAATTTAGTTAAGCGATGTCCGGCTGATTTATTGCTTTTTTTCAGATAGAAGGACTTTTCTATAAAGAATTTTTTTGTATTTTGTTATGTCCGAAAGTAACGTACGCGACAAAGCATTTGATTTTATTATTATTATTACTGGATAACAAAAAGTTAATTATACATATGTATATGTATACACATGCAATTATAGGACACATTTACTACATTCTTACTCTTAAGAATTTTTTAAATGCTAAGCGCAACGTCCAAAATCTGTAACGTACGTGCGAAAAAAATGCCCAAAATTTGATGCGTACACAACTGCTAATTAAATGCTTTAATAATTAATTTTCCAGAATAGTAGCTGTCTTTTAATGTTTGTGTATAATTTTGTAGACATACTATTAAAAATATTAATATATTATATATATAGACAAAATACTATACTATTAAAGAAAAATTGGCCTTAAATTTGAAAATTTTAAAAATTACATATTGTTAACGTTTAATAATCCCACCTTTTCAGAATCTCCCATAAGTGTTGTATGTTCATTAAAAATTATTATTACATTTTATGTCATATTTTTGAATACCCTTGATATATACCTTGTTAATAATTTCTGATTATTGCTATAGTGCAACATAAAACATATTTCCCTGGTAATCAAAAGAGCCATATTAATCCCGTACATATGAGCAGTACATTGCTTAATATGTGGGAAATAAACGCCTAATTTCCTTTAATTATCCGTATTTGTAATTTCTAGGTATTTATTATTTTGAATTGTTTCATTCTGAAAATCGTGCGCTTTATTTTCCTTTTTATATTACTATTGAGGAAATTGATTTTTTACAATTCTGTGTTAATTTGTAAAAGGATTAGATTACTTTTACTCTTTTTAATTTTTCATAATGAATATTGAAAAAAACCCGTTCTGATATGCATGGCAAGTGAATCAAGCAATATTAATGTTTAACTGAAGCATGTGTATGGAACAATGGAACATATTCATCCACTTTATGGACTTACTAGTTGCGTGGCAACTTAACATCCATTACATAGATAAATTGTATTGCAGAGGCATTATGGAGCCGTAAAAAAGAAAGAAGTTCAGATGTGGATGTACCTTGAGAAAAATACAAATCATAAAATAAAGAAATTTAGATAAGAGTATAATAATTATTAAAATGTTTAACAGTATATGAAAAAAAATATATACATAAAAATCATTAATTCTTAAAGAACAAGCGAATGCGTCCCCGGAAAAGCCCTATCTAAAAAAAGACTCTAATTTAAAGAGAAGTTAAAAATGTTTAAAATTTTGATTAACAGTTCTTTAATGGTATACAAAGATAAAAAATGATTAGCGATTAAATGCATCATGTAACGTATCTGCAACATGTAAAAAAATTCTGTTTATACGACATTTGGAGGGGTTTCCTTTAACTAATATATGTTTGATATCTGCTACATTATATTTAAAGAAAGATTGGAGACCAAATTTTCATCCGATAGACGACAGTATGGCTCATACTTGGCAATTTGGCGGGAAATAACAAAGAACATCTGATATTCAGAATTCGGTTATGTTTTGCATAGTTAAATTCGTAAATAGTTTTACAAAATAAAAATTCACATAAAATAAGGTATATAGATCCATATTTATTAAAATAATAACTATTTTTTCTGTTTAAGATAACAGTTTTTGCTTGTGTTGGATATGTGCAACATAAGAAATAATCTGATGTATTATATGAAAAATCCTGATTATCTGAATGATAAATATACTGAGCATTCTGATACGAAATCTTCCGAAATCTCTGATTTATTTCATTATTTTTCCTCTGTAATAAATATTTCTTAGAATCGTATGCAATTTTTGTTCAAAACAAAATAAAAAATCGTGTATAAAAGGATTAAGGATAGATGAAGAATGAGGGAATTTCAGTCTTCTTGATTAAGTAAAAACGTATATTTAGGGCTTTTACGATTAGTCAAGTCAAATAGTCATAAAATAGGGCCGATAGATGCAAAAATACTGGTAGAAGATTTTATGTTTTTAAAGTGTTTATAGGGGTGCTAATAACAGGAATTAATTGTTTTCCAATAAAATATCTCGAAGTTAAACTTTGTGGAGCCAAATAACCCACGAAATTTTCAGATGTTTTTCAGTTTTTTTTTTCAATAACTCGAAAATTCTAAATTTTTTGTGTACCATACTTAATTACAAAAAGAAAGAACATTAAATTCCATAAAAATTTCATAATCAAAACGTTTAAAATAAAACAAAAAACTAACTAGTGTCAAGCAAAACCTTCCGTCACGACAAATTTCTAGGCAAAGACAGAAACAAGAATCACTCCATTTCACTGCTTAAAACAGAGTTTCAAAATAACAGAATTCAAGCTGACCGGGCAGAAGAAGGCGTTGATGTCATTATTGTTACCCCAGCGATTTTAAGAACCGAAACCTTTGAAAGAGCAGAATTCTCGGAGAACGCATTGATTTTTTTCGTGATCATGAACAACTTCAAATGTCAACACAAAAATCTGTTTTTTCGAAAACTCGGAAGAGGTAATGTTGAAACCAAGTGGTTTTCAAACACGTCATACAAATACAATTACAGCAATGTTATTGCGACTCATGCAATCAGGGGGGGGGGGGAGTGCGATAAAACAATCGCTCTTTTTGAACATGGAAAGTCACAGTTTTGAAACACTTTGAAAAACACGATCAGATTAAAGAAATAGCCTGTGTGTTCAATAAACCAGTATCAACCCGTCCAAAAATCATCAAGGCTGGAGAAAAATTCATTGCACTATACACTGGATGCATAGGAGCATAGGCACCACACACACATTGATCACCTTGAGGTTCCAGTTATTTGCTATATCTGCCACTAAAAGCAAATTTCATATTTCAAGGCTACCAGAAACGCAAGATGCGCTCTATCATTTCCTCCGATGTTATCATCAGGTACAAACTTGGCTAGGAAAAAAAAACACATCCTGAAGAATAGGGTTGGGTTCACAAGTCTGACGGTTTCTTTCAGCCAGTTTAAATGTGCCAAACCCAGCACCTGAATCCTTGCTGCATGTTGTCTTTTGTAGCTGTATAAAAGTATGCAACAAGGCATGTTCTTGCCAAATATTTAGATTCAAATATTTGGCAATTTACAAAAAACTGTAACGGGATCAACTGCGAAAATGTGAGCGATATTATTTATCCAGAAGGAGAGGATAATGAAACTGATGCATGGGAAACAATCGTCCAAACCAGCAACGACGATGACTTTGATAACCAGGTTGATGATGTCGCCAAAAGCTCAAAGACGATCAAAGCTGTTGAAAAACACGCAACCAGCAAGTTTGCTTATGAAGCTGAGGTTTACAGACCAAACCCATCAACCAACAAGCGATCCATAAGTTACTAATAATATTTAAAATGCCACCGTAAGTCTTATACCGTAACACTTACTTACTTTTATGTAAATACCTACTATTAATGTTCTCCTGTAAGTTCTAAATGCAAAAAAAAAAAAAAAAAAAAAAAAAAAAAAAAAAAAAAAAAATGTCGTCAATTTTTGTTACAATGTTACCACTGTAATTAACCCTTATTGCTATCTGTAGTATAAATAAGTCACGTTTAAACAGGATAAAATGAATAAAAAATGGTGTCAAACGTTGGTTTTTACAATTTTCCACAAAGTTAGAAAAAAAAAGTGTCTTTTTCAGAAAGCTGTAGCGCGTTTAGTAATGGGCTTACAAAACCGTATTAATGATGAAATTTGTAGAGCATTTAATGTACTTTCTTTTTGTATTTATGTATGGTACGCAAAAAATGTATAATTTTTGAGTTATAGGCAAAAAATGATAAAAGAAAAAGATAAAAGAAAAAGATTTCGTGGTTTTTTGGCTCCACAAAGTTTAGCCTAGAGATACTTTGTTGGAAAACAATTAATTCCTGTTATTAGCATCCCCATAAACAATTTAAAAATATAAAATCTTCTATCAGAATTTTTGCATCTATTTTTCACAATTTGACTGGGCTAGATTAGCAGAGAAAATTTTCAAAAATCTGCAACTTTTGCTGCATAGTCACTACACCTTTTTTATAGGATAATTATATTCTGACCAATGAGAGTGCTTCATACTATCATCAATAAATCGTTTTCTGTACATGTGGTGAAGTGATTATGCAGCAAAAGACACATATTTTTAACAGTGTAGGATATGTTATAATCTGGTAATTCCCAGTCCATTTGATTCAGGATTTTATAAACACTTTTGTAGAAATTTTCGGATTGCTGGTTAATTAATTTTTTGTATGAAATAGTTTCAAGATCCATACGGATAGTGATGTTACGAAGACAAAGATTAACAATTCTAATAATATGAAGGCTTTTATTATCTCTCTATTCTAAAAAAAAGTAACTACCGCTGTCACCTCCGCCGGTTTTGAATTTTTTGTGACCGGAGGTCTTTCTTCGTTAATATTAAGACACATATTGCATACAAAAATATGAAAATCGGTGGTATAATAGAGAAATGTTTGATAAACACGCTGATGTAGACAGACAGTTTTTAAATCGAATAATTATTTTAAGAGATATTTAAAGCTAAATTTGGACAAAATCGTCCCATAAAAAAGGTTTTATAGGAGCAAAAACAATGCATGGGAATTTAATCATTTTTAGATAATTTCATACGTTTGAAGTTCCCGATGTGCAGACTGTATTTATTTATTTTTTTTTTATTATTATTTGATTCATTTTTTGAGGATTTATTTCTATTTTAAATTCAAATTTTCAGCATTTCGAGAGATATTTTTTACATATTTTAGAAAATGGTGTTAATTTAAACTGTTGCCAACTGTATAAACATCGCAAACAATAATATTTGCTTCCAATTAAAAATTTATTTACACGTGACTATTATAAACAGAAAAAATCTTTCAAATTAGAATTAAATAATTACGTATAAAAAGCAGGAACTTATTAAAAATTACGTCAAAAAATATATATTTACACGTGAATTTTACGAGAGAAAGGATATTGTTAAATAATAAATTCATTAACATGCGTTAGAAGTCTTAAATAGGAGAAAGTACGTCACATTTACGTCACATTTACAGTTATTACATAAAATGAATAAAAAATAATATTGCAAAACACTTTAAATTTAGAAATTGCGCGAGACATTTATTTGATTTATTTATTTATTGAACAACAAACATACGACTTGTGTGCTTGACATGAGAGCCCGCTTGTAAGTCAGAGACAAGATAGCACTAGGAAATATTACAACACAAGAGAAATACATTCTGGGAGTTCTGCACAAAGAGTGTGTGCAATGGAACCAGCGGTATTTGAACGCACAATCTCCTATTCTCGCGAGCGATTAGCAGCGTAGTGCTTTGACCACTCGGCCACGGAGACCCTGTGATTTATTTGATATTTATTTGATATTTTGAGATGATCTTTTGAACTATTTTACTTAGGACAGCGCAATTAATATTTCATTTCTAACAAAAGTATTTTCACGTGAATATTAGAAACAGAAAGAATAGTTTGGTCAAAATTACATCAGATTAATAACGATACATTTAAAATGTCTTATTTAAAAGTACTATCTTTTCGCTTTTTTAAAAAATACCGGGAGACAAAGACTCTGTTTTTTTAATTCATTTTACATTAGCTTATTTTGAAATGTTTAACTGATTTTATTTAATCAAACATGAAAACAGCCATTGTATCTTTTTAACAGAAGCTGATTTGGCCTTAAAATTACCCAATCAAAGATAGATGAATAGAAACACGTGTATAGGAAGATCGCCACTGTTTTTTAAATTATAATTTAATTTTCAGAAATTTTTTTAAAGCCGATCAAATCAGCGTGTGCGGTGTCTCAACGGGGATTGTCGAGCGTAGCTCTTAGGAAAGAGACCCCAAGTGTGCTCTATAAAAGTAGTTCATATTAGTTTTACATACGAAACCACACATTAAACAAGATAGCTCTTTTGCATGCATTATATAGAATAAGTTTATTTTAAATAGATAGTGTGTTGCTTTTAAGCAGAGGGGAAAGCGGTTTAGAAACCGTCGACATTGCCTTTGATATTAATGAAGTTTTTGCTCCAGGTAAGTCTCCTGTCAAGGGTAATCTCCAGATATTTAACGTGGTTAGACCATAAAATAGTAGCGTTATTGAGAGTAATGCGATAAGTGAAAATTATTTTTCTTGAGAAATAGATAGCAGCAGGATTTGTTCGTTAAATTTAGCGCACCTTTGAGTACTCCAGCTAATGATATTATCAATGCATTTTAGGAGGATTTTGCATAGAGTTCATGGGAGATGAAGTGTACATTCCCGTATCGTCCACCTACATATCAAGATAAGTCATCAGTGTGCGTGGAATGTCATTGAAAAACAAATTGAACACGGCGGGTTCAAGGACGGATCCTTGAAGGATGCCAGCAAGTATACGGTAGAATACCAAGCTTAATTAGTTTATAAATAAAGTCCATATGTCAGATTTTATCAAAAGCTTTATCTACATGGAGAGAAACAAATGCAGCTTGAGTGCTCGTGTTCAGGTTTTCACTAATGAATTACACAACACGGAGAAGTTGATGTACAGTAGAGTGATTAGATCTGAAGCCAAATTGTTTTGGATTAGAATGTTTTTGTCATCTAAAATTTTATAAAGCTGTGACCTTTATATAATATATACTTTATATTTATAGTACACAAACACTCATATGTGAGTTTTTCAGCTATTTTTTGAACATATTCCTGCCTTTCTTTTTTTTTAATTATAAGGTTATTTAAAATATATATATTATAGCTTTTATACAAACGAAAAACAAACAGAATATTATTTTATGCTTCGTTTGTTAAAAGATATAGAATGCATGCTAGTATCCTATATTTATCTCGATAATATAGGTTATAAATTTTCCGTTTCAAAGTAAATTCTAAATCCGGTAACATAGGAAACAATTGTGAACGCAAAAAGGATCTATAGATACAAAAAGCGTTGTCTGATATTCAGTTCAATTTAAAAATCAGATTTCTTGATGTCGAAAATTCCAATGTCCATATAAATTTTCCTACATGGTTTACTTATAAATTATCAGTATTCCTCAAAAAGCCAAAAACTGCACAAAACATTTCATATTACGATGTTTTAAATAAATCGGATTTAAGTACTAGTACATGTGTGAATATAATGAGAATGATTAATTAGAAGAAATAGCAGAATTGTAATAATTAGAAAAAAAAATTCAAAGAAGTGTCTTGTTGATGCAACTGCAGTTTTGTCACTCCTTTTTGAGATAGATGAAACACTGGAGTGAGACTTCAGTTTGATACTCTGTTCTGAAGTCCTTTATATCTGATTATACCTGATACAACAATTTTATTTTTTCCCGACTTTTTAACATTTCTCCACGTACATTTATGTGGCAGATTGGGAACACCACCTGAGCCAAATATGTAATTTTTTTCGATTATTTGATAGATTATTACTTTTTTAAATATGTATCATTGTTTTAAATGCCTAAAAGTGTGGAAAAACAAAAGTTTTAAAATCATGTTATTATTTTTTTAACTTGTTGGAGCACGTAAAATAACTTAATGAATTTATTCTCTTTCAAAAAGAAGTAGTATATATTCTACTCAAAAAAAAAAATATTTACTGCTAATGTTCGTTTTTCTTAAGCTTATTTTCACAGAAAAAAATCCTCCATGCTTCAAATATTTTTCAAAAACAGTCCATTAAAAATGTTAAGATGTTTTGTTATCCGAAAGAAAATTTTAAAAGGGATTTAGTTTAATTTCTTTTTTAGATTCATATATAAATATTAATTCCATAAGATGTATTTCTTAAATTTTAAAAAGTAATAATTACTTGATCTAGAAATAATCTTTGTGCTCATATCTTCCTAGAAATACAAAGTAGCAAATTGGTAGATAAAAGAGAACAATGTTTTTTTTTTCTTCCTTTTTCATGAAAGAGACTTTTATATATTAAAAAAAGTGGTAAAATGCTAAAGATTGAATGACAAAATAAATGTATGCAAATATTTTTAATAATCATATTTTACGGATTTTTACGTGAGAACTATTTTTCGAAACGTCTGTCGTTCCTTTATGTTAAAACCTGTGAGCAAATTTAACGTATAATTTTAACTATAATACAGGTTTAAAAGATAAAAATATATCGTTTTTTAAAAGAAGTTAAATCAAAAGAAAGTTAAATCAAGACTTCCTTTCTTACCAAATAAATCGGAGTGTTTTTACACAAACTTTGATATTGTAATGCTAGAAGTCCAGTGTACAGTCCAGAAAAATGGGGAGATAAAATTCCATAATAAACAGGTATGGGTATCAATTGACTTCAATATTGTCAACAATTTAATTCTATGCATATATAATTATTTTTAGGGGTCATTTAAATGTTAAAATTACACCAGCTTTAATTTTTCAAATAGTAACACACACATTTCTCACATAATTTTTCCTTTGATCAAAATAATCCGGGAAATTATAAAGTTGATGAAAATGTGGAGGTGAAATTGTTTCCTGAAATCACATCATTAGATGCTAGTTACATTTCATCCTATTGCCCATTCTGATCACGGCAATATCTATTATTTTTGGCTGTGAATGTTGATCATGCCGTTATTTTACTTCAAAGGGTAGGTGAAATGTGGTAAAATTCAAAATTCTGAATGATAAAATAAAATATAAGCAAATAATTTTTTAAAAGTACTTTACTGATTTTTATGTGAGAACTATTATCTGGAAAGTTTTTTGTTTCTTTATTTAAAAACCTGTCAGCATATCTAATTGTATAATTTAAAATCTAATACAGGTTTAAAAGGGGAAAAAAAGTCAACATTTTAAAGAAATTAAATCAAAAGAATTTTTACAAGTGTTCATTTCTAACCAAAGAAGCCAGATTTTTTTTTTTTTTTTTTCATAAACTTTGATGTTATAATGATTTAAGAAAATAGTGAAGATACAGTCTACTGAAATCGCCGATGTAATATTCCATAATAAAAAGGTATGGTATCAATAGATTTAAATAATGTCTACAATTTAATGCTATGCATATATTATTATTTAAAAGCCTTCCAAACATTAAAATTACACAATCTTTCATTTTTCAAATAATAACACCAACTTTCGACGATAAATTTATGTACTTGGATAAAAATAGCTCGGTAATTTATAAAGTTAACAAAGATGTGAGGGTGATTTTGTTTCAGATAAACACGTTGTCAGATATCATTTTCAAATCATCCTACTATGTGTTCTCGAAATGCCAATATATCTAATTTGTGACTGTGGTTGTTGAACATGCTATATTTTTTTTTCAAAATGCAGCTGACAGTAGCAGCAAGTCTATTAACCAGATACATGTCATGATAAATTATTAATTCCGTGAGGCATTTTCCTTTCTGATGAAAAAGTAATGTGTCCCTGCGCGGCAGTATCGGGAACTATTTTTCCCTTGATGAAATGTCTTTTCAGTATCATCATGAATGTCATTTGGAATTCAATACATTTTTGATGTGTAGTTATGATCACAGGCAGCTCTAAAACTTAATTAGTTACGCCCTTTATAATTAATATATTAAAAAAAAAAATTTAATGGCAATTTAACTAAAAGTTGGGACTTCAGGAATCTCGCTAGAATGATTAAGTTTTATAATAGAAGTGCTTCCCATTAATAGCTTTAAGTAAAATGCATCAGTGTATTTAGTTACAGAGAGTACAATAATATTAATTACAATATAGTCTTGATTTTCCTACCCTCGTTCTAAAGGAACTCTCCCTAAACCGACATAGGCTTCCTGCCCTATTTTCATCGTTTATTTATTTATTTTTACTTTCACATTCCTTGTGCATGCAGTCGGTCCTGAGTACTTTCTAAAATTTGGAAACACCCGGTGGTTAATTTAGCTCCCAAATACGACGTCTCTGTATGGCGAATGCATCATAGACCTATAGCAACCTGTGCTGTAACCTGTACATTATGGCGTTTTGGAGAATAAAACTGCGTTTTGAAAGACATTAATCAAAAAATTACTCGTACTTTTTAAAGGCGATTCTGCATCTGGTGCAGTTTCAATACTTGACATTTAAAAAACTGTGAGGATTAAATGCTGCAGTGGAGATCAGTGTCTCCACTGCAGCATGCTCCCTGTGAACTATATGATCAATGATACATGAAAAACTATGCCACATTTGATACTAAGACGTAGTTGGCTAAATATTTTGCCAAATTCGTCAACTTTCGCAAATGAAAATGTTATAAATATTGCGATATATAGTTTTAGTGAATTTCCAAACCAGGATGTCAGGCTTTGAAAACTGTGGGATCAAAGAAATCACAAATTGGTTGAATTGTGACGTGAAAGATGCAGTCTTCCAGTTGCTCAATAGAGAGAAAATTATCGCAGAAATCCGACTGAAGAAGACGAAGACGAAAGAAGATGACGATGATGAAGGCGAGAATAACTCCGAAGTAAATATTGGTAACAATGTTGCATTTGAGTGTTTTTCAATATGTTTTGCTTGGTTGGTAAGGTGAGGTAAGCACTCACCCTGGGAACCCGCTTTTGGCTTATGGTGAGGTTTGAATCCCGAGCACAGGGCCGGGAAAAGTTCTACTACCTGCGTTCAGGGCGAGCGCTGATTAAACAATTTGTTCAAGTTAGATAGATATTTTATATTTAGGGTTAAATATTTATAAGGTATGAATAAATATATTTTTAAATGGAGTATAAATGATTAGGAAATGACTGTGTAACAGAAAGATTGGATATTTAATTAATGTAAAAACTTTAAGTATTTAGAGAAGGACAGATGTATTAGAAAAGTATCATAATAAAAAATAAAAAAGTTGTTCAGGCATCTACACCACTGCCCATAACGGGGGGGGGGGGGGGTTGAGTGCTCACCACTAAAATTTTCAAGAGGGCCACGAATGCCCGGAAGACAATATGTCCATCCGGCTTGGCTGGAAAAACAACAACAGTGTGATTCCTCTGAAGTGATGGTTTTAAGAAAACTTCGTGACACAGCTGCACTTCAAAGGATGGTCAGTTTACGCCAGATGAAACTTTCATTTAAAATATTGTAATTTGTTTGTTTCAAAATAGATTTATTTTCATGTATAATTTTTATTTAGATATTTATCTAGCTGTTTAAATAGTCATAATAGCGGTTCGATGATGATGTTACATTTTAAACAAGATAATTATTGATAAATTATTCCTTATTCGGAAATTTCGACTATCCGATGTAGGTTCGGACTCAATTAAGTCGGATAATAGAGGTTAAACTGTATATTAATAATAAAATAATTGTTCAAATAATTTTCGAATTTATGTTGTTGTTTCTCAAAGATAATTGAATTTCTGGCGTCTTTTTACCACTTAAATTGGTATAAATTAAATGAAATTTTCGCTTTTTAAATTATCTTTACATTATATTTTAATATCTGGAATATTTTTATCTTCAAACTTGTAATGATCAAATTAAGATGGGCAAAACAAATATGAAACGTTATTAGGATAAACACCTTTTTTCCATAAATAATTTACAGCTAATCGATGGGCAATCAAAAAATAGCGAATTACAATCCAATTAAAACTATAAGTTTGAATTATTAAAATTATTAATTATTAAATATTATAATTATTTAAATTATTAATTATTAAAAATATTAATTTTAATTATGGATAAATATTTACAGAAACAAGATAAACTGTATGAAAATAAACTATTCCAGATTTACGTGAAAGAATATCTTGGACAAGGTTCAGAAGAAAGAAAGAAATTAGATGATATCGCCTATATTCAAGTTAATATATCTTCTGTTACAGAGACACAATTTGTATTGGTGTCTTGTCAATGTATCCTATTTGGTGGTCCTTTCTTTCTATACTTTATGTTTCTTTCAGTGGGCCTTAAAATATCAATCATGTGTTGTTGTTTTTGTTTGTTTGCTTTTGGGGAAGGAGGCAGTAGATTATTTCTTTATTTTTAATTTTTTTCGATATAAAAAAATAAAAGATTGAAATATAAAATTTTATGTTTAAACGAAAGTTTTAAAATATGGTTTTACTCAAGCCATTAAATAATAATAAAATAAATAAATAAATCTAAAAAAAAAAAGAAATAGCAAGTATTAAAGATACAAAAGTAATTTTATTGTAAATATTTATTATTCAAAAAACACCTTTCCTTTAAAAATAATTACTTGAAGTTAAACATTAACTTGCATACATCGAACATTAAATATATATTTTTTATTATTATTCATGAAATTCCTTGTATTTCTTGAAATGATTATTCCCCAAATATGTATTTAGTACAGCGTATCATTTTTTTATTATTTTATTTTATTTTATTTTTATTATTTTTTTATTATTTTTTTTTTAATGAGTGTTACGATCTTTTTTTTAAATGCATGCAGAATAATAAATTATTTAAAAGCAAAATAAATTTATCTTTTTTCCTTCAATTTGAAACAACAAAACAAAAAATTTACTTCTAATGTGAACTTATATATCATCATATTATATGTTCTTTTTAAATTTTATTACATTATTTTTATTAAATGTTACCATTCTTAAATCGATGGGAAAATAAGTCTGTCACTCTGATAAAATTATTTTCTTTAATTAATTATTCATATAGGCGTTTGCATTAGCTCTTACGGCTACTATGTTAATACTGAATAAGTTATTTCTAGCTGTGTACACTATTTGACGTATATTGACATTGAATTTGACATTGAATATTATAAACGGAAAAAAAATTCAAATTAGAATTAAATATGTATTAAAATCAGGAAAGTATTGAAAATTACGTCATAAAAACAGCATTTGCACATGAACTTTCAAAGAGAAAGAAAATTGTAAAATAATAAATTCATTAAAATGTGTTAAAAGTCGTAAATGAAGGAAATTACGTCATATTTAAAATAGCCAAACAATAGTATTGCCAAATAGTTTAAATTTAAAAATATATTTGCGCGAAATATTTATTTCATATTTTGAGATAACCATTTAAACTATTCTTGTGAATACTAACGCAACGCAAATAATATTTCCTTTCTAACAACAAAGTATTTTCACGTAAATATTACAAAGAAAACGAAAACTTTCGTGCAATTTGCGTCAGATTTAAAACGATTTATTCAAAATATCATTGAAAAGAACTTTCTTATAGCGTTGTTAAAAAATACAGGGAAACAAATACGTTGTTTACTTAATTAATTTTATATTATCTTTTTTTTTTCAAATATTTCAATGATCTGATTTAATCAAAGGCGAAAACAGCCTGTTAACAGGGATATCGCCACTGTTTTTTTTTATTTTTTTCAGGCTTCCAATATATTTTTTTAAGTCGATCAAATTAACATGCTTTTAGAATTTATGGTGTCTAAACTGGCGATGGCGAGCGTAGCTCGTAGGGCGTAGAATCCTCTAGTTGTTTAAAAAATCGCAAGTGTAAGATTACATTTTTGACATAATTTTCTAAAGTTTTCATACAAATTAGTAATTTTAAAGATTAAATTTCTTTTTGCTCCCTGAAAATATTTTTACATTCCATTTCTGAACAATTTATTACTGCAGCAGAAATTAATTCAAATAATATTTTTTAAATTATTTCATAATTCCCGATTGTCTAAGCGTGCAATCACACTCGTAAGCTATTCGATTCATTTCAAAATTACGAATAATAGCTTCATATTGATTTCAAAATTAAGAATAATTAAACAAAGGCAGTGAATTCTAACATTCTTTATAAAATACTATTAGGCATTTATGAAAAGAAATTATTTGATTATCTAAATTAATATAAAGACATTGATTCATATTAAACAAATTACAATTCTAACTACATTGATGTAATCTTCAGAACATAAAAATCTTCATTTAAAACTATTTATAAAATAATATTAACTTCATTACTGCATTTTCTGTGTTGAATGTAACAGCATTTATTGATTGAAATAACCCATATGACAATTTTTTCATCTATCATTTTATCTTGACATAAAGATATATTTTCCGTTGTAAGTGAAAAAAAAAGATTTATTCTTGTACACCAATGTCTAAGAATAATGCAGACTGAATGCAGATACAGATGTCTAATCATAGAATATGTTCTTCTGGTAATTTATTTTCCAACAGTTTCCTTGAAGCTCACCGATTCCTTTCAGCTTGTATATATATATACGCTGCGAAACTCTACGTGTAGATGCTCAATAAATTATTCATATTTTAATGAATCGAAGAAGAGGAAAACAATGCAACATCTCAACTATGTATTTGTAATAAAAACTTCAGAATGAAAATAAAAGTTTTATCCTATAATATTTAAATAGCTTGCCAAACTGATTTAAAAATGGTATCGAAAATATTTTAATCAACAAAAGAAGAAAATGTAAATTAAGAAAATTATGAATATATATGTAAAGATAAAAATGGACGAAAAAGCTTATTAAAAGTTTAATTTTTTTGTCATTTAATTATATTAGCAGTCTCTGGAAAAGTATGGCCAAAGCGGATATTAGATATATATTTCTTATTGGCTCATGTATTCTTTGATAGGCCAATCAGTTACTGTTGTTTATTATATATATATATATATATATATATATATATATATATATATATATATAGATATAGATATAGATATAGATATATATTAAAAATTGCTCGTGTAGTAATTGAAAAGAGGAAAATATATAAAACTAGAAGATCATGAGTTTCTTCCTAACGTATGTATGAAGATAAAGGGAATTATGTTAGTAATTTTTAAGAAACAGTAATAATTATATTATCATAACTCATTAACTGTATAAAAATTTGCATTTTGTTTTACTCCATTTAAAATAATACTTAAATAAGATACTAAAAATCTTTGAAAAGAAAATTATCCTGAATTTTGAAATAACATCGGTAACCATTAGAGGCCATTACAAAAATCTACGAAATTTTACAAGAATTTAAAAACACATTTTAAGAAGTTTTCTTTTTTATGTAGTTTATGCAAACGAGTTTATAACAGTGTAACCTTAGACGATTGATAAATAATCTGTGTTTATTTGATTATACTGACTTTTCTAGATAATTATGATATACATTCTTTAATATTAAATGCGTTATTTTTAAATCTTCGAATTGAAAATATTATACAGACATTTAAAGATCCTTGAGGAGCGAATTGGTAAAAATATTAATAAAAATTAAGTTTTCCAGATATATTATTCGACAAGCATATGATCAGATTTATGTTTAATACAGAATCAGGTGTCGTTCCTGAAGTCTCCGTTCATCCACTGCTAAAGTATCTACAGAATTAACAAAGAGAACAGGACAGGAAAATAATGTATTTCAGAAACCCACCACTATATAATTCAGCGTAAAAAACCAAAACAAACACACTAAGGTATTTACTGCATTGTGTTCTATGTGTCTTTTATGTTTTCTGAATGTGTTTCTATACTAATAAAAGAAAGATGTTTGTCTGTATGTAGGTCTCTCTCTTGGTAATGGCTAGGAAAATCTACCGCAAGTAGTGGTGTGAAATTTTGGATGACGACAGTCCAAGCCAGGTAACAATGCACCTAAAAATGAAAATTTTCACTTTATCATATTTAATAGATATTTTAAAACCCGCAATTAAAAAGGGATTCCATAAAAATAGGCCAGTTCCGCTATTGTCGATGCAGATAAAGATGGAAAACGAAATTACAGCGTATTCTTTTCTCGTTTTTCTGTACGATAGCCTCTTTAAATAAATATAAATATACTTCGATCTGTATGATTGTATTCTAAAAACACAGAAGCACATTCTGAATTTTAAAAATAAATAAATAAATAACTTATGCCCAGAGGATTCTCAAATAATCGAGACAATTACGTCCACACTGGTGATGTTGATATATACGAAAAAAGCTGCAGAGATCTTGTAGACGATTATCACTCAAATTGACTATAGGTTTCACTGAACTATTCTTTGGCACGAAAGCATTCAACTAATCGAAATAAATATTTTGAGAACACATCTTGAGAATAATACATTCGAATCCTCATTAGTCTGATGACGTATTCAATTTAACAATTGTTTCGACCTGGCAGGTAATTTTTTTTTGTGTTAAGACGACGAACACACGAAGAGAATAAAATGCTTAAAGTTCATGAAAAATTATCCTAGTAAGCCAACCCTTCAGACAATAACACTTACTAAAATGCCCGAGCGTGATACCTTCTCTTTCAGCGTTTATTACCACTGGTTTTTCAGTGAATATTTAAAAACATAGTGTCACTTGTTGCCACTAACAAAGGATAAAAAGAGTGGGTAAGTGTTATCGCAAATGGTACAGAGGCTTTCGTTTGTTACATTCAAAACACTTAATTCTTTATTTAATACATCCAAATTGTTAATTTACGATTATTAAACGTTTACTAAGATGATAGAAATACGTAATAAATTTAATTTTAAAATAATTATAAATGAAGTTGTTTTTTAATCCAATTATAAATATTCAAGTCAAATTATTTAAATAGAAAAAGCTCGTTTTCCACTCTAGCGGTCCTCTAATTACATCGAGGCCTCTCATTTATACACAAAATTGTTTTTTTTTCCAAAAATGTCATTACAATCCGTATCCAACGAATCTCGAACCGGATCCTCCCTTAAATCGGCATTGTATAGCGGGTGTGCTGCGCACTCGCTGGAAAATATTGAATATCCATCATTTTTTGAAAAAACTAACATGGAATTGAGCAAACCTCCGGTTATGTGCTCCCGCTGCCTGCAGTACCGTATTGCATCCATGCTGCGCACGCGCTACAAAATCCTTTAGTTCCATCACCAGGGGACGCTATATGTTCTATATGAACATCCGTACACTGGTCTCCTATCCTGCGGCACCGTATAGCAGGCATGCTGAACACGTTCTACAAAATAGATTATTTCCACTTCCCACCGCCGGGGGGCGTATATTGTAAACAAACTACTTTCAAAACGAACTGCTAACAATTGTCCTCTTTGACTGCGGCAGCATATAGCAAGCGTGCACGCGCGTGCAAATTCATTTATTTCACCTTCCACCGCCAGAGAGCTCAATAGGTTCTGTAAGAACATTCGACACATGGTTTCCTCTGCCTGCGGCATCTTACAGCAGGTGTGCTGTGCCCCTGCAGCAAAATCTGTGAGTTCCACATTCCACAACTAGGGGACGTCCTAACTCCATAAACCTCTATCCGAACATTCTTAGATATGTCAGTCGTGTGGGTGGGGTTCCCGAATAAGAATAAAATTTGCAGAAATTAATATTCGGGAAGAATGGTAACTACCATTCATAAAATAAAGGCAATATGTTCTCTATAAATATCTGACAAGTGTCTCCGCTGCCTGCGGCATCATAACGAAGGAGTGTTTCGCAATCTCTGTAAAATCTGCTCCAATTTTTCCATCCATGGGGTCCACTTTGTTTTAAACAAACCAACGTCGCCTGGAAGCCACCGAAAAGCAAGATGTACGAGTATTATCTAAACGCATTATGATCTAGCCCATACAACTCGAAATAGAAAAGCGTCTCCTGGAAGTAAAACGTTAAACTAAAATATGTAAGACTATCGATATATGAAGTTGCATGAGCTAAATCACGTCGTCATCCCGCCAATAGAATCCGAGATACTTTGACATGAAATAAAAGAAATAGGAGAATGGTATGTACTACTTAAAATTTTAGTTTAATGGTATAGCGTGTAATTATTAAATTAATAAAAATGTTTAGAATCAGTTGCGTTGAAATCCGAAAGATAGTTGATGAGTTATGGAAATGGGCTACACGGGGACCCATAGCGGGCGAAGCTTGCTTGTCTCCATGATAGCACTGTCTGTTATGTGGACTAATTGCAATATTTAGTTCCCTCCTCGCCATCTCCGCAAATATAACAAAAACAAATGTTTATTTAACTCACTCATTTTTAATTCAATATATTATTTCTATATAATATCTCTTGCGTGAAAAAATCAATTCCTTCTCTGTGGTCATTTCACTGAAGTATTAATTAACATATCCGCTTCTAATTATCAGGCATGTGATTTCCGCGTTTTTACACACCAGTATATTCTTAGAGAAAATGTTGTTGTCTTAAATCGCAGAAATGTTTCGATTAAATGAAATATTATTTTCTCTAAGAATATACTGGTGTGCAAAAACGCGGAAATCACATGCCTGATTATATGGCTTTTATGAAACTTAGATTTCTGTGGTCAGAATTACATTCTGTGCAAAGATGTGTAATTTTGAAACCGGTAAATAAAGTATTTTTTAAAAAATATATACTGCTTACTCTCCTAGTATCTGTTTTTTTTTCTCAGCCCGGTGTCTCTCAGGATTTTCTTTTAATTTTTTTGTTTCTGTAATAGAATTAATGAAATAATGTCTTCGATTGTAATTGAAGGATGATTTTTTCGAAAATTACATATTTGCATTCACGTTAACAAATACTCATAGATGTATTAAATATGTGTATTAAATCGACAAATGCAGCAAAAAATACCCTATTGAGCCTTGGAAAATGCACAGTCCTACATCTTTGTGCTGTGTGAACAGGCGTTAGACTGTTCGCCTGTAGTTTTCCAATGAAAGTAAATTAAACGATTTTATTAAAATCGAATTTAATTGATATTTAATCTTCTAATGGGTGTATTTAAAAAATTTTAGAAATTCTGCAAGAGAAATTCTTTTTTTCCGTGTGTGTCCGAAATTTTACGTCTCTTAGTAGAGTAGCTTATGAGATAGGGGTCCTTGAAAACGTCCAGTCTGTTATCATGATTACAATTTTGTGACTATGGGAACTCTCCCCATCTTCTGGAGTTTCAGAATGAATTTTTTGCGGTTTGATTAAATTCAAGAATTTAGTGAAAATATTCCATTAATGAGTGTGTTTTTAATTAATATCTTGCGTTAATTAAGACTTTTTAAAATTTTTATGATTTGACGTCTCCCATGATTAATTCCGCTGTATGAACACAAAATTTTAATCCTGTAACTAATTGGCTCATTTTCTAATTGGCGGAGATTTTACTTGACAGAAAATTCATTTATATATTGTTGTTCATATTTTTTTTTAATTTGTAAGACATTTTTTAAAATTAAATCTGTAAGTTAAAAGATAATAACTGATGCATAAATGACCTATTTCAGAAAACCGTTTATGACAGACTTATATAAGATTGAGGCGATTGTACATTTAGAAAACCTACATTTCACAAACCCAATATCGTCGGTATTCTAATACTACTTAAATTTGACAATACATTGAAATACAAAATCCTTGAAAATGTATAAAGCTACCTTATTCTATTTAATATGAATGTGGTGTTAATTTACCCATTGGGAATATAACGTTGAGATTTCTTAAAAAATCACAAACTATAAATTGTACTAGAAAGTATTGATATGTGTAGTGGTACTTCTTTTCAGTAAACTTAAAAGTAAAAGTTCTTTTATTTGTATTTTATTTGATATGATTATTTATGACAGTAGATAACTCACTCTGCTTCTTTATTATTTAATGTTTAATATTTACATACAAATCCTTTTTTCCCATTCCTGCTTCAAACAGTTTTATTTTAATTATTTTCTACAATTGAAGAAGTTGCGAATAAAACAAAACTAAACAATCTTTATTTTCACTCACTTTTCAAAAAGAAAACATTTTTCATCTTCATCACTCTTTGTTGAACAATATTAGCATATTGATTACCTTGAATATACCAATAAAATGTCATACATAAAAACTTGCGTTCAAATATAAAGATATATTAGCTAGAAGAAAATCTAATTTGCTTAAAACGAAAATATGTTAAATGCAATATTTACTTTTGTTTGAATTGTATCTATATTAAGCATTTTTTAACAATATTTATTTTTAGCATTAATTCATCTTTGTTTGTAAACCTCAAGTTATGTGCTTTGAAATCAAAATACAAGAAAATTTGATTTTGCTCATTAACAAAATATAGACTTGCGCATTTATTTACTAGAAAATAACTTATTTTGTACAATTAAATTAAATAAATTATGTACTGTTCCATGAAAGGTATATTTATTTTGTTAGCTAAAATTATCTTGTATTCGAAATGTGTGTAAGGAATGGGATTCTAAGATGCAAAGTTGTTATTTATTTTAGGCGTTTTTTAACTAAAGACATAATTATTTTTATTTATGTATTTTTAAATTAGATTCATACAAATTTTGTTTAAAACTTTACTTAATATTAATGTTAATATAGTTTATTATCTGTAATAAAATATTTAATTTTTACAATATTTTTATAGCAGTATTTATAACGCGAACATTGTTGATTGATAAATATACAATTATGGATAAATTATCTCGAAATACTCTATTAAATTATTAAATAAAATATCTCATAATTAAATAAGATATTATCGAAAAAAAATTAATATGGATTTAACGTAAAAAATGTTCAAACATTATTTGCAAACTGAATTTCATTTAGACATATTTAAATAAAATAGTTTAATTTTTGATATCGTAATATATATATATATTAGGGTGGTCCTTAAAAAATTAACTTTTAAATTTTCTATGGGGCACCATTCTATTTTGTTCTATGTATAAAATAAAGACTTCCACAAAAATTTCAAAATTTTAAAACATTTTTAAGGGTCGCTACCAAGGTTTGAATATTTAAAAAAAAAAAAAAGACATATTTTGTAATTTAATAATATATTATTAATACAAATCCATAGTCATTACCAAATTGAATCATGGTATGATATTATGCTTTAAAGACTCAATTCTTTCAAGTTTCAACATATTTACACAGTATATTGTCAAAACACAAGCAGGAGTATTTCATGTCAACACTCTGTTTCATCTCAACTTGGCAGCATTGTGAAAGGTAGAGAATCTAACATCCCGCCTTGAAAAATAGTTCTCCGTTATTTTTTAATCTTAATAGCTAAAATGCGTAAAAATTTATAAAATAATGTTTATAAATTATAGAATTTGATTATTTGATATCCATAAAATGTCGTACTAAATGGACATAATCGTATAAGAAACCGAGCAAACACAGCCCAAACCTTAAAAAAAGAGTTTTCGGCAAGCGTTCTTTTGACTGTTCACTGGGTTTTCAAAATTTTAGAAGGCATTTCAGGATCTGAAAATGTAGGCATTCCCATTATCTTTTCAGATAATGGGAAAAGATAATGTATCTCATTATCTTTTCAGGAAAAGGTATTGACCAGTTATTTGTTGTTCCAAAACTTCCATCAAGAACAAGTGAGGCAATAGCTTCTGCTGATATCGAAATATTAGAGTCGTGGGGAGTACCGAGCAAGTAAAATGTATGAGCTTTGATATAACCTTTGTTAATACCGGATTATCAAGAGAAGCTTGTCCTCTTCTGGAACAGAATATGAACAAAGAAATTATATGGATTGCCATCATCACATGCTTGAAATACTGTTTTTGTTCTTTATCTTTTG
The DNA here is from genome assembly GCA_963932465.1 of Maratus speciosus. NCBI lineage: Eukaryota > Metazoa > Arthropoda > Arachnida > Araneae > Salticidae > Maratus > Maratus speciosus. Next base: position 370,173,841 of record OZ010788.1, on the reverse strand, counting down.
TATGAAGTTTATTATATTCCTCCATGAGTGCTATCCCACTTTCGGCTACATCATTAACAACTTTGACCGAAGCAGCTAGTGCTTTACATGTCTTATAATAGTCATTTTCATTCCAATTAGTCTATTTCAAAAAAGTGTGAAGATAAATCTATAATTAAAAAAAAAAACCTTAGAGTGCTGCTTGTTAGAAAATCTTGCAAGTCATTTTGGAGAATGTCAGCAGGATCATCATGTATACGTTTCAAGGGTTCATAACTTTCTTCATTTTTAAAAGCATGCACCATTTTTCTTTTACTTTCCAAAAAGACATTATCATCGAAAAATGCAAAAGTAACTAGTTCTTCTGTGAAGTACAGAAATGTCCTAGGAACTTCTTCAAACCACAGAAAGAAATTATTTCATTTTACGTTTTCGTCTTTTTTCAAGTTCTTCAGGAGCAATAAATCATTGGGCCTGATACCAGCTGAGAATGTAGATTTTCACCAGAAACGAGCAAACTTGATGAACTCCAGATTCTTCCTGCTTAGAGAATTTAAACTGATTTCTAAAAAAATAAATCTTGAGCGAGTATATGGCCTTCACCATACATGGAACCCGATAATATCCACCTGGAGCTCTAATGTAAACGCCTCTTTCGGGTACTCTTCCTAAGAAAATGATGGCAAGCTCTATCAGTTCCTTGTAATCGTCCCTTGGTTGAAAAATCATTAAAATTATTTTGAGCAAATTCTGTAATTTCTGACGCATTGTGTTATTTTTTTATTGAATAAATTGTCAGTTATGGGTGTCTGAAATATGTCATAATTGATAGGCATCCAAGAAATTTTAAATTGTTTCAATAACAGTATGTCTGTTCCGCTTGAAACTCAGAGAGACTTAACAACAACTTCCTCAAGCATAATTTCAAGGATGTGATGATGGCAAGCCAAATCATTTCTTTGTTCATATTCTGATCCAGAAGAGCACAAGCGTCTCCTGATAATCGGGTATTAACAAAGGTTATATCAAAAGCCATACATTTTACTTGCTTGTAATCCCCACAACTCCAATGTTTCTTTAACAGCAGAAGCTATTGCCTCACCTGTTCCTGATTGAAGTTTTAGAGCAGCTAGTTAAATGGTCAGTACCTTTACCTAAAACAATAATGGGTAATCTGTCTACAATTTCAGGTCTTCCATAATTTTGCAATCCCAGTGAACAGTCAAAGGAACGCTTGCCGAAAACTCTTTTTTTAAGTTTTGTGCCCTGCTTTTGATACGAATATGGCCATTTAGTACGACATTTTACGAATATAAAAAAAATCAAATCCTATAATTTATTAACATTATCTTATAAATTCCTACGCATTTTAGCTATTTAAGATTAAAAAATAACGGAGAACTATTTTTGAAGGCGGAATGACAGATTCGCTACCTTTCACAATGCTACCAAGTTGAGGTGAAATGGAGTGCCGACATGAAATACTCCTGTCTGTGTTTTCAAAATAGACTGTGTAAATATGTTGAAACTTGAAACAAATGACATTCTTTACAGCCTAATATCATACCTTGACTCAATTTGGCAATGACTATGGATTTGTATTAATAATTTATTATCAAATTACAAAATATGTCAATTTTTAATTTTTTTTTTAAATATTCAAACCTTGGTAGCGACCCTTAAAAAATGTTTTAAAATTTTGAAATTTTTGTGGTAGTCTTTATTTTATACATAGAACAAAATAGGAGGGTGCCCCATAGAAATTTTAAAAGTTAATTTTTTAAGGACCACCCTAATATGTATATATATATATATGTGTGTGTGTGTGTATAAAAGTTGCATTCAAAACTCGAAATTGAGCAATTCGTGAAGTGGTCAGAAAGTTTGCGAATTGGCCAACCTTTTTGGTAAATTTTTTGGTCAATTCAAGAATTAGTCCCGGAGTTCGCAAAATTGCTAGAGACAGTAGGCCATTTCACGAAATGGCTAGAAGCAGTCGACAAGATTTCCATATTACTAGGGGCGAGTTGCCCAAGTCAAAAAGTCATTAGCTGATTTTGGTGGTCTATATAGTGTTCAGTTAACCAATTTTAACTTTTTTTTCAGTCAGATACAATATTTTAAAATATATTGTCATTTATATTTTATTTTAAGAGTATATGTTTTTAATGGAATTCATTCAAAATGTTGGTTACTTCCATTGTTCCAAAGAGAAGGAAATAATTCAGCTTATTATAATGGCTAGAAACAATTGGCCAAAGTTGAAAGGAAAAGTCATGAAATTAGTTTTAGGATTTATATAGTTTCTATCTGTGATTCATTCTGAGGCAATTTTAACATTGTTTTTTATTTTATTTTTTAGTGAGAGCTGATAATTTGTACATGAAACTACTCTAGATATTTTTAAATAATAGTTTTTTTTTCACTTTAATTAAGATTTAAGTATTTCTAATTTGGGTTACTTCCATTTTACCGAAGAATATAAAATAATGAGGATTATTATATTTTTATTGATGCCATGCTTTATTACATATTTAACAGAAAATATACTTTCCATTTGAAAACAAAATGGTTTTAGATCATTGTGGGTCAAGTTACTTTAAAAGTAAATTAATATTATCTGACAAAGAAAACAAGATTGCCTTATTAACGATGTTTAGGAATAACGGATACAGAATCCCGATATAATGAATACAAAAACGGATGCAAAAGTATGATTAAGAGACTCTAAAGAACCAACCAAAATAAACTAAGTAAATGTTGCTTTCCGATATTCAAATCTCCATAAAAAATCATGCTCTAATAGGAAAAAAATGAATGTAAAAAGAAGAAAGACACATGGCCTAGAATTCATGTCAATGTGCTTTTTTTTATGTTGTTTTGTATGCATTACATATCCATCATAGAACTAATTCTACATAGTTGGAACCGTGATGGCATAGGAGCTTGTGTACCTATATTTACCAAATTTTCCATTACAGCCCTCATGTGACTATACACACTCACACACAAATTGCTTCAGCAAAAATGTTAATGGTAATCAGCAAACATAATAGAACTACACTAAAAATAAATCAATTTAATAAGTAAAGCTCAAAGGCAACAAACTACCCCAGTTTTTGATTTATGCGGGGCAATTTTCTGCTTGCACACATTTTTTTCTGGTCATTTTCAAACATGCAGAATAAAGAAAGACAATACTTACTTGTTAGAGTGTGCCTTCAACATGCAAGTACAACCTTTTATTCATGTGTACATAATCTCACTTTTTGTGGCTCCATGTAAGTAGAGAGATTTTGAAACTTCGGAAGTGGAACAATTTGAACAGTTTTTGATAGATTCCAGAAAATATTTTTTTTCTTCAGTAAATGAGCTACATATCTAACAGGGATATATCTAATTAACATTACACATGTGTAAGTATTTCTAATATTATTATTCAATCATATCATACAATAAGTTTATGATAATAATAATTGAAAATGAGGAACCAAATTACCCCGACATACATTACTCGAATTTCTTCGTACTATTTTGTATATACAATTTATACAAAAATTTACACATTACGTAATATTCAAACACATGAGTTAAATTTCAAAATGCATTATATAGCTGAAAAGCCTCTACAGCAATAAACATAGACATTACTGTAACCGAATTATTTTGTGTGTCCCTGTAAATCAAGTATATAAACTAGCCACACCATATTTTTCAGTATTTACATTATATTGCACCTCAGCGATGTACATCAATTTCTATATGCAAGAAATTTTATAACACAATTTAAATATGCTGCAAATCTTCCATATCTCCCACAGACTAAAATGTAAAGGGTTATATTTCAGCGCACCTGTAAAAGCTATATGCAAACAGGATAAATAAATCCTTCACGCTTCATTTTTATTACCGAACATGCTATTGTAAACACCTCACTAACATATATTAATTAACATGGCAATTGGAATACTTTTGCGTGAGTTAGACTGTGGCCAGAAGAGTCGTTTTCACACATTTCATCTATGTTGGAAATTATTTTAAAGGAAATTTCGACCTAAAAACATTGAAATTGAAATCAAATATGAAAGCTATTAAGAAAATTGCAGAACATTGTATTACAGAAGAAATAAGTTAAATCTGGGGTGAATCAATAAGTATTAAAAAACTTCTTAAAATGCAATCAAAAACTTTTAAATAGTGTAGGCCTTTCGAAAAATCTGAGTCTTTCTTCGTCAGGCGCAAAGGAGAGATGCTTCTACTAAGAAAGCCGTAGAAAGACTGAAATGAGAGATAAGGTAAGGGAAACAAGCTTAAGAAACAGCCAATAGGAAATTAGACATCAACAGCCAATAGGAAAGCAGAAGACAACAGCCAATCACAGAAGAGTATGATCAAAATAAAAAAACACAGAGTAAAATGGGAATAAGAAAGCAAATTGAAAAAAAAAGTACATGGAAATAAATTTAAAAATAAATTATAATAAAAGGAAAACACACACATATATTAAAATGCTCTTTCTTGCACAGAAAAGAGATTACGTAAATTTCATTTCTCTGATATTGAAGTCCAAGATTTTGTTAATTTAACTAAAATTTTCATCACTCAAACATCTTTTGAATTTGATAATAAATTTTCCAAAGAATCAGTCGGATTAAGTATGGGTAATCCCTTATCTCCAATTCTTTATGATATTTATATGCATTATTATTATGGAAAATTATTAAATCTGGTTAATTTTAAATTTTGGTTGCGTTATGTCGTCGATACTTTTATTTTAGTTGATAATCATTTTAATATTTCTACCATTCTGTCAATTCTATCGACCCACAAATTCAGTTTACTTTTGAGTTAGAAAATTGTAATAAACTTCATTTCCTTCATGTTTTAGCTACCAAATATGACTCTTCTTGCAAAACTTATAAAAAAACCTTTTTATGTCTCTAACACACCTCATGCTCTCTCAAATCGTCATGTCAAACAAAAAATTGGTGTTTTTTACACATATGTAAATCATGCTCTCAAAATGTGTTCCAACTCTGCATCCTGTAGGGATGAACTTAATTACTTAAAGACTGTTGCTGTCAAAAGAGGTTTCAATCCTTCTTGTTATCAATAATGCTGTGAAGAAATTCAATAGACCATCTAACAAATCTATTTTTTCTAAATCTGTCAAAAACAAACAAGAAAATTTGGTTCTACTCCCCTTTTATACACCTTTATGTTTGAAATTAGTTGAGGTTTTACGACGTTTCAATTTTAGCATTATCTTTAACTTTTTAAACCCTGAACCGCACAATTGTGCAGGTGATAATAAAGTAAAATAATAAGCTTATTTCCTGTTTTTGTGAGATTTAAAACCAAATCTGCACATTCATATCAGTTAATTGGCTTCAGACGTTTTGATAAGACACAACTAGGCGGCACCAACTACAATTCAGCGTTAGATTTTCTCCTTTTAAAAAGACTGTATAATCTGACAGCAATAGACAAAAAGTATGCACTGTTGTAATTTCTTTTAAATATGATTTTTAGTGTTTGCTTGGATCTAATTTTTCTTTTCATATACTTTATTCATGAATATAATTGATTTTGTCTTTGATAAATTTAATTAGGATTCACAAAAGTTGTAAAACAAATGATAAACACAGATGTGCGGGTCCGGCATTTACTATTTCCAAAATATATGCAATTCCTAATATATATAGTTTTTTATTTTTAAGTTATTTTTATAATTATGTTTTTAGTAATTTGTTTTTTATTAATTACATTTTTAAAGCGGATTAACTTTAAATTAATAAGTTTGTACTATTCATGATTTCTATTTAAAATTGATAGTATTAGATATATAATATACGCATGTAACGAACTGTCCATTTCTGCTCTAATTCAGATGTAATATATGATTTATTATCCGACTGAAAAGAAAAGTTATGTGTTTCACGCGTATCTGTGTATGTGGATTTCTTTATACCCTCGAAACATCCCAACGGCTGGATGGATTTTAATGAATGCGGTCTCTATCAATTCGTCTTAACGGCCCGATGGTTATAGGCTAGGTTTTGTTTTTATAAATTCAAAATAGCGGCCGTAAAATACAAAAAGGCGGTAGAGACGAAAAATAAATTTACGCGCCCTATTGAGTGGCATATCATTGGATAGGTATTTCAAAATGAAGACGATGTTTCATTGACTGTTTTACAGTCAGAAGCTCCGTTAAAATATTATACAACCTGGAAGTTGTGTAGGTAGGATCTCTAGCTTTACTGCAACTCTAACCATCGTATAGACATCTATAGACCTCATCAAAACGTGTTTATAAATAGGAACTAACAATTAAACACAACTTTAAAAAAGTCATCAATACAAGTAAATAAAAAAAATAGGTAAGTTATATAAACAAGTAATATAAAAAATATATATTTTATGTCAATTCCTACTTAAGTCAATAAGAGAATTTTTTTACCGTTCTTCTTTCCTCCTGAGTGGGGTTTACAATGCCTTGATCAAGAAGAGAGCCCTCTCGGTCTTAAAAAACCTTGATCAAGAAGAAAGCTCTCGATTATTGAAAACTAATTAATTTAATTTAATTAATTAATTAATATTTGAAACAACTGGATTAACATCAAGTGTCATCCAATACAAGTTAAAAAAAATATTTGAGCTTGATTTGATGAATAATAAGTGTTTTATTAACGATTGAAAATTTGAACAAGATATATATAGCGGGAGTGTGAGCTAATAGTACAATTAAAAAAAAATAGTTTCACATTAATGAGAAATAATTAATTAGTTCGCTTTTTACGCAGTCGGGTTTTTTGATTTTTAAAATGTAATTGTTTATAAGTTTATATGAGTTACATGCATACCACGAGATAGATTTTTAAGTTTGATAAATTCATTCCATTTTGTCAACACAGCATGTAAACCACCAGGAATAAATAATAACTTATGGAAAGTTCAGCTAATGCTCGACAGATTCCATAGTGTCTGCTAGAATTTACCTGGAAATCAGGGAAAATTTTCCATAGATGAGCAGACGATTCCTTTTTTTAGGATATGCCTCAGCAAAGCAGTATATATAAAAAAACCACGCTCTGTTGTAACAGCAACATCCGGGATAGTTTTAAATTTTGTATTATACCAGTAGGAATGTACAGACCTGGTCCATAAGGATCTAGGCTTACGACCTGCTGTAGTCGTTACTCTGGTTCAGACATAGTTTTATGTACTTCGATCGGTATTTCAACAAAATACCGCTGCTGGAAAGACTGAAAAAAAAGAAATTTGAAAGATCAGGAACAATCCAAACAGGGTGTCGGGCATACCATTTGTCAACGACTCTTATGAGGGGTGCGAGCATTGAGTACGTCTTAGAAAATGAAATTGTAGTGGTGTGACCAAAAAAAAATATTTCAAGCATTTTCATTGTGACTGATGAAGATTATCTCAATAAACAAGAACATTTTTTGCTTACAATTTTATTTTTAGATATTTGCACACATAACCCCAAACTACACAATTGTGTAGATTTAGCTCCAAAACGGCTGCATTAAGGCCGAATCCCCACAATTGTGTAGTTCCTTCCTTGGCATAACCTGGTATCGGGTATTTTTTAAAATATTTTTTTTTCAATCAAATACTATCTTATCGATAAGGGTAAACCACCCAAGCTTTCAATTTCTGCCAAAAAATCTCCTGGTCTTAAAGGCTTAAACCAGTAAATAAGTTCAAATTCCCCTCCACGAAATCTTCTGTTCCTGATCTTCGTAAATGGGGAATTTATAATGTTCCTTGTAACTGCTGGGATTTACCCTATATTTGTCAAACTAAAAGAAATCTTGAAATCCATTTTAAAGAATACTCTCGTTATGTAATTAATAAAGAAATTTCTAAATCTAATATTGCCGAACACTCTTGGGATTCCGGTCATAGTTTTAATTTTCAAAATGCTAAAATTATCTTTAATTCCAATAGTATATTTGAATTGCATTTTCTTGAAAAGTTAGCTATTTATCGTAATCTTAAAATTATTGTTAATGCTAAATCTGATTCCATAGTGCTCTCTACATCTTGGAAATTTTTTTTTCAGCAGTACTATATATATATATATGTTTTATTTTCTTGTATTAATCAATGTTAGTCTGTTTTTATATTTTATTCGTTTATTTTTTTAATTCCATATGTTCCTATATTTTATTGTATGTGTGTGTTTTCCCTTTTTTACAATTTATTTTTAATTTTATTTTCATGTACTTTTTTTTTTAATTTGCTTCCTTATTCCCCTCTTATTCTGTGTTCTTTTGCTTTGATTATACTCTTCTGTGATTGGCTGTTGTCTTCTGCTTTCCTATTGGATGTTGATTTTTAATTTCCTATTGGCTGTTTCTTCAGCTTGTTTCCCTCCCCTTATCTCTCATTTCAGTCTTGCTGCTGTTTTCATAATAGAATCACCTCTTCTTTGCGCCTGACGAAGAAAGACTCTGATCTTTCGAAAGGCCTAGCGTATTTAAAAGTTTTTGATGGCGTTTTAAGAAGTTCTTTTAATACTTATTTTGAGTTACATCCATAATTCTTATAACTTTGACTGACGCTTCCCTTCTTTCTTATTTTCATTGATTAACTATAATCTATATTCTTATCAATCGGTAAAATTCCAACACAATTTTCAGGTTTTTTATACCTGGCACATTCAGTAAAATAGCATCATTGATGGTTATTTATTTCCATAATGCATTTTTAAATTAAATGTTTTCTGCTAACACTTCTTTCGTTCAACAAAAGTAAACATTAAAAGCACCAAAAAGTATTTTGAACATCATACTTCACATTATTCTTTTTGAAGGAAAATTAAACTTTAGTGTTTGGAAACATGTAATAAGAATATTAGAAGATCCAGTGCTAACTCAAATGCACATTAGGATAAATTTTAAATAGAAAATATTTTTAAAAACACGTAACGCGTTGTAAACGCGTTTCACTAATGTTAAAATTTCTCATCATTGTTTGCACGTTTAAACAAGTATTTCATATTTTACGTTGTATTTTTACATTAAGTAGTTTTTATTTGAGTAAAAACCATTAACATAATAGTTTTGTATAGAAAGTTACATTTCTTTTGCTTATTGTTTCAAAGTTTTATTCTTATATTAAACTTTTAACAAAATTCCTGTGCACACATTATATTAAAATAGAACATAAATTTTCGGTAAGTTTTTTCATAATTCCAAATTGTCGCTTGAAAGAAATTTAATCCCATGTGAATTTAAAATATAACTATAACTCAAAAACATTTGTTTAAGCATAGAATCATAATATTTGTTTTATTAAGAAACTAAGAACTTTCGAGAATAAAGTTTATTTTAGTTCAAAAACTGCAATTTATTCCTAACTTATCACACAAAAATACCATTTTGAAATATCAACTAACTTGAATTTCTAAATAACGAAATATTTTAAATTGAAAAATAAACTGTTTGAATGAAAATATATCTATATTTTCAAAAAAAAAAATTAAATATAATATGTACAATTTAAATATATTCATAACAGTCTATATATATCACAATTTTTATATATATTTTTAGTTGCTTATAATAAAAAGTATCACGTTTTGTTATATATATATACACACATATATATATATATACACACACACACACACACACACATATATATATATATATATATATAAAGAGAGAGAAAGAGGAATAATTTTTTGTGTGCATAATATAAAAAAATTAGAATTACTATAACATCTCTAAATATAATCAACACAAAATTTATATTTGACATTTTATCATAATTATGTTCTATATGTACTATAGTTGCATAATACCTAGATAAAGCTAATGCATGTATACATAATTTAAAAATATATTTTTCTAAAAAGCACTTAATGTAATGACGATTGCGCTAGAAATTATACCTCACCTACTCTGTCGTAATTCCTTATTATCATATTGACGGAAAACATGCAGCAATTATTATAACACATTTCAAAATTATTTTTCAAAACAAAAAAGGAAAATGAAAGAATACGAGAAACATTCTTTTTAAATTGAAAAGTAAATTGCTTTGCATTGAAAATCAAACAAAAAACAATTCAATGCTACGTAAAAATATCTTATCAAATTACTTGATAATGTTATGTTTCATTCTTCATGAATAAATCTAGACAAACTTTAAAATAATTATTACGGAAACTATATACTTTGCTTCGCATTAAATTGTGAAATATTTGAGCGTAATCTTTTTATTAAGCCTGCTTAGTGGATATCAAGTGACATAGACTGATTTTTAAGCGGCTTAAGAACGCATGAAACTACATTCGTCTTTCAGTACTTTAAAATGGGTGATAGGCTTAAATTGTTAAACTATATTATAATTATCATAAAACTTATGATGAAATCTTCAAATATAGAAACTTATTTTTTTATAAACCAAGAGTAATCTGTATAAATTTAAATTAAATAATTATCTTGTATTGTATTCATTTAAAAATATACATATATTTCTAAAACATTTATATTTAAAATAAGAAAAATATCCTACAAAAAAAAAAAAAAAAAAAAAAAATGTCCGCTATTATTAAATTTGCCAACATTTTATATTATTGGTTTTTTTTCGAATATATTCATATAAAAGTGATATGACGCCGTTTATTTATAAGAAGTTATTTTATTTATTTTAACAAAATTATGTAATAGATAAAATATCACCTTGAAACTCACAGATGCCATGTATCGTTATATACGTGTTGTTAATAATTAAATGACCGAATTTTAAAGCTGTCTAGGGATGAAACTGTTATTCGGAAAGTTGTAAAATTTTGTAAAAAAAAAAAAACAAACATAATAAAGATATGGGAATTAGTTTGAGCAAAATAATGATAATAAAAACAACCCTCAAAATTTCGCCTTCAGAGTGCAGTTTTTATGGATTACACATGTAGGAGACATTATGGATAGTTTACAAATTTTATTTCAATCAAACGTACTCCACATGATGGCCATTATTCTTACGTGCTGTTTGCAATAGTAAGACGGACAGATAACCGCAGGATATTGCACAGTTAACCACAGTGTGCCTGGTAAATTCTAAGAACATGTCGTGAAGGGCTGTCTTTACAATCAGGTAATATCAATAAATAAAATTTGTAAACTACGGTAATTGTATGCTAAAATCGCCATTCATTAAAAAACGACCTCTGATTGCGAAACTATTTTTACCTTCTTATTCAAATTCACCACCCTTCATTGTGTCTTTCGCAAAATTTCAAAACTTTTTGAACAATAGTTTCGTCTGCAGCAATTTTAAAACAGGGCCGTTTAATTATGGACAACCTGTGTATATATATATATATATATATATATATATATATATATATATATATATATATATATACGTATGTGTATATGTGAGTGCGTGTGCACTGCACATATACCGGGTGTCCCAAAAATGACTGATGGATTTTAAAATTCAATAACTTGCAAACGGTGGCAGATATTAAAAAGAATTCTTGCAGAGGTGTTATGTAATATGTCAGGAGTTTTCATGCTGATATTCTCAGTTTTAGTTACAAATAGCATCAATAGATGGCGCTGAAAGCAATAACCCCTAAATCCAAGATTGAATTTTCTGCCTCTCTCTTTTTCCATGCGAAAAAAAGATAATTAAAATGTATTGAATCCCGAAGTACCAAAAATTGGATCTGAAATGAGCACCTATTGCTCTCAGCGCCATCTAATGTTTGAAATTCGAACTAAAATCAAGAATCACTCTAAAAAAACTACTGACCTCATACATAACACTCCTGCAAGAATTTTGTTAATATCTGTCACCGTTTGCAAGTTATTGGATTTTAAAATCCATCAGTAATTTTTGGGATACCCGGTGTACTGAACTTTCACACTATATCTATATAGGCTAGAATTATCATTATGAATTATTTTGTGCATTTTTTAGCTTTTAGTACACATTTCACAGCGTCAAAAATCAAAGTATGCATATTTATACTTCTATGTTGCTTTTCATTTTAATTATAATATCTAATTAATTTTATGTATGTTTATTTGTATGCTAATGAGCTAAACAATCGACTAAATTTCCAAAAAGAGTATGGATATTGTGATGAAAGAACAGGAACATCGAACTACTTCCTTATATTTTAAAATGAGGGAGAGGATTATTTGAAGTTACAAAGCTAATTATAGAAAAAAATTGCAAACGGGCAATGCCTTTACATCTATTCTTTTTATTTTTAAAGTCGAATACTACATTATAAAAAGGTTTCTCAATGCATACAAAACTTCTCATTTTTTGGGCTCCGTACATGAAAAGAAAAAAAAACAGAATCTTTATAAGATATCTCGTGTATATGTCTGTCACAGCATTTTCTCGTAAACTATGGAACATGATAATTTCAAATTGGGTAGAAGTAATAAAGGCTATGATCCACATATTTATAAATTATAAACCTTTCATAAATATATTTAGGAAACATGTAGTGGGCTAATTAAGTTAATAGAAAATAAAATTCTTTTATATATATATGTAATAATATTTTTGGAGGATTTTGCCTTAATTAATTTATTCTTAAATCTTATAACATCTACCTTTTTAAACTATCTCTTAATAATATCTTAAACATCAGTTATATTTTTAATCCCATGCCTTTAAATATAGAGGAGAAGGTCCAAATACCAGCTGCTAGGTGTACTGAGAACTGAGCGCAGCGCTGCCTAGCGGTGATAGGCAGAGTTTGTAACTTTAATTGAGATAAGAAAGTTACGAAAAGTACGTCGCTGAAGTCTGTGTCATTTACAAATAGTAAATACAAAAGCGTCGAATCTACGTAATCTAGTACATCAAAGGTTTTTCAGATATGTGTTTTTCATTTTTTTTTAATATACTGATCGTATATTGACTTGAATTATTGATTAAGTTATTTTGTAGATATATTTAGCTCTCAATTGCCACGCGCACAATATTGGTATTTTATTATATGAATGAGTAATACCGGTTTTAATTTAAACATAGCAGTGGTCCGAATACCGGCAACCTAGGGTTGTCTAAATACCGGCTAGCCGGTATTTGGACCTCTCTCGGTTGCTTTGCTTGAAGGGGAGGAAAATAAATTAATTTAAATAGTTCCATAATTAATAAATTAATTTAAATGGTTCAGAAACAGTTCCCGTCCCATTTCGCAATATGAAAAAAGCAACCATGGCCGTAATTCTTCAGGACCGATACTGGTTACCAGATCACTTTCCAAAAAAGAGCTGTTGGACACTACAAAATTGCCTGCAATAAATGTGAAGAGAAAGAAAAAAAATGACGGAGTAAACCAGGCGAAAGAGGCAGAAGTTTGATTTTAACCCTCTCGCTGCTCAACCCGAGATTTCCTTGGGCATCGTAAAAGTAGAAAATTTGCGCAACCCGAGATTTTCTTGGGGATGTATATTTTCCGTTTAAATAACCCTCCTTGATTATTACTACCAGTTATTTTTTTATTGTAAATTATGCCTTATTTAATAGAGTATTTTCCCGGTTAAAATAGACGAAAACTTTTGTTTTGAAAAACCGGTGACAAAATAATAAAATTCTTAAAAGACTCTCGTCGCGAAGGGGTTAAATACGCAATTTTTGAAGCGATTTAGATAAGACAATTACGCAGAGAGAGGGCTAAAAAAGTGAAGAAGGAAAATATCCAACAGAGGAATATGATAAATTTGTGTCTTCTGCATGAGTGCTTTCTCTGTGGACAAGAATGGGGGAGGGGATTCTGGGTTCAGTGTTAAGAATGCGATATGTGGGCTGATAGAGACTATTCCGATGCAGAGAGTGATATTATGCTTTTGATTTTTTTCAGTTTCGTAAAGAATTTTAGAAATTTCACAAAAATACTTATTTATTAAAAATTGCGTATCTTTTCTGTACACAAGAAATGTTATTAATCAATACAATTTATTAAAATAATATTATTTTGCTTAATAATTGTCTTTAGCTCTATTTGTGTGATCTTTTGGAAAAAAACTTAGGTAGACGGTAATTAGACCCCATTTTAAAAACTCAAAATTTGAAGACTTTCGAAATTTGGCTTCTTATAAACACAAAACGCCTTTTAAACAGATTTTTTTTCTCTAAACAGATGTAAGACGTGTTAAGGTACCCTGCTGTGAGTTTTTATTTTATTAATTTTAAAAATTGTATGATCTAGGTTGAAAACAAAAGTGGTAGCCAGTATTTGGACCTTTTCCTCGATTCTAATCTTAAAAACCTTAATTTTTTAAAAGGTACACACTTCGTAAAAACACATAATTTATTTTATTATTTCATACTTTGAAACATTAATTATTTATTTCTTTCGAATGTTTATTAATACCATTTTTACTTTAAATTAAAATTATTATTCCATTTTCCAGTATCCCTTGCAAGTATTTGTCGCGTATAAATGATTCACCCTTTTCTTTGCACGCTATAAATAAAGAGTTCTCACATTATGGCATGAATTTCCCGTACTGCTCATTGTTTTCATCCAATTAGTTAGTAGCACTACCCCCTGCATTTCACACTTGAATTTCGTTGGAGCTTCGAAAAACAGCGTTATCGTACCCTGAGGCGAATTCCTAGTATAAAACGAGATTGTACTGCCTTGAAACTGAAAAAAAATTTACGTTTATTAGACAGCTAAATAAAAACTTGTCATCTGGTGGATATATTTTTAAAATAGTGTAGTTTTAGAATATTTTAACATGTTCGTTCTTGGCTATGACATGGTGTTGACCAGACACGAGTTTGAACTGGCTGACTAGCGGATTTGTTGCTGATATGTGAATTTCAATAAATTCGTTTATGATTATGCAGCCTCTGGGAAAAACTTCTCAATGATTTCATTCATGTCTTCCTTCGTTAGCTACTTACGACCGCAGAATAAATATTCTACGAATTAACCCTTATGTCAATGACCAAAATTGTCCCTTCTGTCGAATGACCGGGGTACTCGGGTACCTGCTGCGATTTTAACATACGCGAGCAATAAAACACCCATATTTCTTACAGTATAACTACCCCACTTTTAGAGAAGCGAATTTGATGTATTTTTATAAATATTAATTACTGCATGTGTCAACAATTCCAACAAAAATCATACATTAGAAATATGGAATGCAAACTCATATCCGTATTACCGAGCAAGTATGAGTGTAGATCAATTCTAGAATCTTCTTAGATTTATTCGTTTTGACAACCAAAACGCACGAGTGGAATGTTTTCAAAATGTTAAAGCTGCAACAATTCATGATTTATGGACTATCCTTAATCGTAATCTTTTAAAAACATACAAACCGACGGAAGACTTAACGGTTGATGATCAGTTATTTACGCATCAAGAATGAACAAGATTCACCCAATATATTCCGTCTAAACAGTCTAAATATGGGATCAAAAAATGGCGGGAATGTGATGCAAATAAATATTAACATATCAATGGCCAAGTATGCACCGGAAAAACAGTTACAGACCGCGAAAAAAACCAAGATGAAAGAATTCTATGATTTTGGACGAAACATCACCATGGGCAACTTTTTTATTATTTTTCCTTGGGTAAGCATTTATTATACTAGACGCCCACAATGGTTGGCACTTTGAAAAGAAACAAACAATATATTCCACAAGAAATGAGGCCATGCAAATCGCGCAAGCTTTATCCACAGAATTCTGATTTCATGATGACGTAAGTATTTGTTCGTATTTCCAAAAAGGTGCAAAGATGTCATTCTAATGTCTACTATGCATCATAATAAAACCATCACAGGACCTAAAGGTAAACACGAAATGAATTAGTTTTATAATGTAACGAAATATGGAGTGGATATAATGAATAAATAATTGGGGCAATGTACAACACATAGACGTACAACAACATGACCACTTGCATTATTTTTTGATATTGTGGATATAGCAGCACTTACTACTTACATTATACATACTGCAAATAATGATATGGCTATAAATAAAACAGACAATAGTCACCTGTTTTTGCGGGAATTAGGTGAGATTTTGAGATTCTAGCAATTCGAGATCAATCGCAAAATGGACAGGCTATGTGACATTTTTTGACCAAATCGGGAATTGAAAGTACACTGAAATATTTTTTTGCCCTTATTAGAAGATGCCACACGTTCAGACCCAGCACAAATAGCTTAACGTGAGATGAAACAAGAATGATAAAAGTAGTTGGTGTCAGATGTGCTTGAAAGAGCCTCTAAAATGGCGCAGAAAAACCAAAAAATCATGTAAAGAATGTGGAAAGACAGTATGGGAAGTACATTCGTACACCTTTTCTTTTGTACAGCTCGATCACAGAATTTCACGTAGTTTAAAAATTTTTTAACTTTAAAAATATGTTTAATTCTTATTTTCAAATTAATTTCAACTTTTTTTGATATAATTCTAAATAATCTATCAATTTGAATATTTTTCCACAGAAAATTGACATGGGTACCCGTGTATCCTGGTCATTGAAGACAGGTATAAAAATGTTTAATGCCCCAAAATAACAATAAAAAAATTCCGAATTTTAAAGTGATTATACTAATGGACAGTGAATACTAGAGATAATGGGGATTTAATTCATTTTAGATTGTTTTGATATTAACACACTGAATACGGGATAAAAACAGAAAAAAAGTACCAGGTACCCGGTCATTGACATAAGGGTTAATTAGTTGCTGGAAATAATGTGTCATGTGTTCATTATCGCAATTTAAATTCATATCGAGAAGTATATCATATATATATTGTGTAGGATATTGTGTGAAAGCTCTCTTAACGCCGAATTCAAAAATATTCTATTTTATGTATTATATTTTCAGAGATATTGTCGAAAATGTAATGTAATGTCCGTCTACTTCAGAATCTTCTGAAACTAAAATTATGAAAATTAAGGGGTAGTAGAAATTTATTTTAAACTTGCAGGAGAATTATAGGATTTACCTTAGGTCACATTGTTTTTGAGAAAAATCTCATTTTTTTCCATTACACACAAATTTCACTTTGCAGGCGCTCATCAAGGAAGTTGAGGGGCGCTCGAGTCACCTATCGTCTCGAAAGTATAATGGAATTTTTTATAATGACTTTCAAAAAACATTGTTGCGTATTATCCGATATATTAGCCGAGAAAGACACGGACGATTTGAACATACATAAAGACATGGTCATCGAACCCGATGCACCATCGGCTTTTAAAGCCTAGATAACAACGTTTAACAGCATACAGACAGAAATTTTGGTGGTACAGATTGACAGGACACATGAAGTACGATAACATGGAATTTAATGACTTTGCCGACGTAGATCATGCAGTAAAAGTGTGCGGTCAGTGGAATGACAATAAACTCATTTATCAAATGAAATATTCGCGAGAAGCAGAAGAAGAGGTTGAAGAAATCGGCGAGTTACCACCAAATGTGCCACACAAACCAGCACTTTATGCAGTGGACGCTTTGAGAACCATGCAAAGTGACTCTATTCAGAGATCGTACATTTAATTTAAGGAATTAAAAATGCTTGAAGACCAGACTATATATATATATATATATATATATATATATATATATATACAGGGTGTCCGAAAAGTCTGGAAACGGTCGAATAACTCGAGAAATACAAAGCAAACTAAAAAACGAAAATATACGTGTTAAACATTTTTAAAAAAGCTACTCAGTGATACCAAATTTGAACCCCGCAACCGAGCCCCCGGGGATCAGAGGGGGGTCCAACATTGAAATCTTGTATAACCCCCCCATGATAACCCCCATTTTTTATTGCAGATTCGGATTCTACGGACGAAAATACGTAACTTTTGTATTTAACATATTTTTCGGATCTGCGTTCATCACAGTGTAATCGAGCAAATAAAAAAGATACATATTTTGGATTTCCCAACTAGGTTTTGACATCTCGAAATATGATTGGCCAGAACTTTTAAGGCCAAAGTTGCCGTCTTTTGCGGAAATAGTGTTTCTCGAAATCCATCTGTGGAGATTGTTTTCATGGCGCTTTATATGCTTTTTCCATAAAAATGAATAGAAATATATTAAATTAGTTTTCTATTTGCATTTCTTTTTATCCAGTCGATCATTTTTAAATAATAAACTGCTTATTTTGATATTTTGACGAGTAAATAAGCACCACCACTCCCGAACAGAAAAATGATAGTCTTCATTATTTGGGGGCGGGGTGTGTTGATATCCTGTGTTTCGATGTCTTCTGCTGTTACAAAAATCAATTAACCCCTTAACGGTTGATATAAATTACGGTTTAGAATTTCAACTTGCTCATTGGCACCACTTTTTTGAAAAAGAAATATTCACCTTATTTAATGACAGGTAAAGTGATACAATGGTGGGTAAAATAGTAAGGATAAAGCCATTTAAACTATTTTTTTTTAACTGGTGGGAATCAAACAATCTGAATGACAGACACAGCCCTTGAATATGACAGGAGCGAGAATTAAGGGGTTAATTCGGCGCCGGATGGAGTGTATGAGCTTTTTTTAATTATTACTATAGAATAACATATAGGATAAAAAAAATCAAACCAACATATAAAATCTTTTTGTGTTGAGTGAGCAAAGGATGGGAAGTAGCGTACATTTCAGGTGGGGGGGGGGGGGGTGATGATTGATTAGTTACTGCAACTACTGACTAGCGACTAAGGGTATACCTTCCCTACCGAACAGAAAAATGATTATCTTCATTATTTAGGGGCGGGGTGTGCAGATATTCTGCGTTTTGATGGCTTCCGTTGATTTTTTTTCTAAATATCATCTAATTCAGGAGGCTGATGCGGGTGTACAGTTTTTCTAAATTATTACTATAGAATAACATATAGGACGAAATAAAAAAAAAAAAAAAAACCCATATAAAAACGTTTTATGCTGGCTGAGTAAAGGATGGGGAAGTTGTGTAAATTTCAGTGGAGGTGGAGTTACATGTTTTGATGATTGATTAGTTACTATAACTCCAAAATATCAAGTCGGTCAGAAATTTTTTCAATAATTCTTATAACTCTTTGAGGGGCGATGGGATAAAATATATTCCACCTACGATTAATGAAGATTTGCACCAGAAAAATTTTATTAAATTTTACTTTTCTAAGTTTGGTGGAAAAAAAAAAGGACGTAAAATTGCCTTTCCTTTTTTTGAAATAAAATTTTTCTAATTTTCCGATGGGAATTCAGCATTATACAAACGCAATTACTTGCCCCTCAAGGGGATAAACGTAATAATTTATTGCAATAATTTATTGCAGGAGTGTAAATTTCATGTGATGGTGGGATTGGAGACTTAGATCATTGATTAGTTACTGCAATCAGAAAATAACAAGTATGGCAAAAAAATTGTCAATAATTCTAATAAATGTAATAATATTTTGTAAATTAATATATTTTTTCAATTTAACGTTTTTTCATAAATTTAAACAATAGAATTTTTTTGATATTGGAAGCTTTTTAATTTAAAAAATAATTTAACGCTCTAACTCTGTCGGGATTTGTGAGACACATATATTCATCGTGAAAAGGTGCATGTGGAATTCGTTTTAGTCACCATTAATAAATGAATAATAATATTTGACTTTTTTAATGAAAGTATTTTTTGGTATTTCACGAGTAAAGTGGACAGTTGAAAAAACATGGTATATTCCAAATAAAATTTGTGTACGCAATGCGTTCTGGAAAGGGTTAAGGATTAAGGATTATTTTCTGGGATAGACGACGTTTTAATTTTCATAATAGAAGGATAATCTAGAAAATTGTTTATTTATTATTACAATAAAATAACTTATGTGACAAAAAATATAATCAAAAACATAATTGGCAGAATAAATTAAAACCAGATCAGTTTATTTACTACATTTATTAAGCCCTAGAAAAGGCATTTATTAATATATTTCAATCAGTTAGTTCTACGTTCAATGTTAATTTTTTAATAAATAAGTTAAACCAATTAAACGATAAAAAAAAAAAAAAAAAAAAAAAAAAAAAAAAAAAAAAAAAAATCAAACAATATGACACATAAAACCCATTAAAAACTTAGGTCCGTTAAAAAGAAATCTAAATAAATTTTTAACTTTTCTCATTTTTAAATTGCAAATATTTGTATTGCAGATTTTGTATTATGCTTATGATGAGTATGTACAAAATGATAAGGCACATGTAAAATACCAAAAAAAACTTTTTAAAACGTCTAAGATTTATTTCGATTTAATTTGAAGGGAACCTAAGTTATTAGAATATTTAAATTATAATATTGTTTAAATGTTGTATTATTTTTTAATATTCATTGGGTTTAACCCTTAGCGGCGCGGAGTAATTTTGTTTATAAATTGATGAATTGACAGACTGACATCGGAATTTATAAACGAGTTTATTGGAAAATACAAACTTGCTTATTTTCAAGTATGTTATAAATGGAAAAATTTAATTAAATATTCTGGGTGCCAGTAAAATGAAAATTAGGTATCCTTTTTTAAGGACACTGCCCGCAAAAGGTTTAACTTATTTGTAACAAAACTTAATTTTAAACGTCGAACTAACTGAATGAAATATATGAATAAATGTCCCTTCTCGGGCTTAAAAAATGTAGGTAAAAACTGATTTATTTTTAATTTTTTTCTGCAAATAAAGTTTTTGTTTATATATTTTTCACATTTGTTATATTATTGTAATAATTAATAAATAATAATAAAAAAATTCTACATTATCCTTCCCCCACGAAAATTAAAACGTCTTCTTCGCAAGGAAATAATCAACAGTGTTTAAAGAGTTGAAATATATTTTAAATTCAAAAGTTTAAAATTATCAAAATTTTTCAATTGTTTAAAATTATTGGGTCGTTCGGGAAGTCGTGTCCGTTTGGGAAAATCAATTCGTACCGGAAATTTCTATCATTTAAATATTAGACATTGATTCCGATATCTAATGTCAATTACCGGGCTTGATTTTCCGATACAAATTGATTTTCCGAAACGGACGTTACTTTCGAACAACCCAATAATAAATTTAAAATTATGAAGAAAATGCAAAAATGGAAAATTATATTAATTTACAAAAAAGTATTACATTTATTAGAATTTTTGGATGTTTTCTCGCCTACTTGCTAGTCAGTAGTTGCAGTAACTAATCAATCATCAAAACCTATAAACCCCCCCCCCCCCACCGGAAATGTACGCCACTTTCCATTCTTTACTCACCCAGCACAAAAAGATTTTATAAGTTTTTTTTTTTTTTTTTTTTTTTTTTTTTTGGTTCTGTATGTAATTTTATAATAATAATTTAAAAAACTCATATACTCCCATCCGGCCCCGAATTAAGTGATTTTTGTAACAACAGAAGACATCGAAACACAGAATATCAACACACCCCGCCCCCAAATAATGACCCTGAATCGGGAGGGGAGATGCTTATTTACTCGTTAAAATATCAAAATACGCAGTTTAATATTTAAAAATGATTGGCTGGAAAAAAAGAAATGCAAATAGAAAACTAATTTAATATATTTCTATTAATTTGTATGGAAAAAGCGTATAAAGCGCCATGAAAACAATCTCCACAGATGGTTTTCGAGAAACACTATTTCCGCAAAAGACGGCAACTTTGACGTTAGAAGTTCTGGACAATCAGATTTCGAGATGTCAAAACTTTGTTGGGAAAACCAAAATATGTATCTGTTTTATTTGCTCGATTACACCGTGATCAACGAGGATCCGAAAAAAAAAATGTTAAATACAAAAGTTACGCATTTTTGTCCGTAGAATCTGAATCTGTAATAAAAAATGGGGGTTATCATTCAAGATTTCAAAGTTGGCCCCCTCTGACCCCCGGGAGGTCGGTTGCGGGGGTCAAATTTATATCACTGAGTAGCTTTTTAAAAAATATTTAACACGTATATTTTCGTTTTTCAATCTGCTTTGTATTTCTCGAGTTATTCGACCGTTTCCAGACTTTTCGGAAACCCTGTATATATATATAAAACAGCGAGTAAAGTTTTTTAATAAACAATTATTTTTACACTTATAAATATTCAGTGAGATACTTACAAAGAACCAAACTCCAAGAAAGATCAATTACTTCAAGTACTACGAAATAATTTGATAAAAATAATTTTTGTTTATTGTCCAGTCGCAGTAAAATTCCAAACCAAATCCTTCGAATCTTTTACTAGGTGTTTTCTAGAAACAAAATTTTCTTTTTAATTCTATTTAGCGTGCAGTGAAATTATTTTTAATACAAAACAATTTCTAATTCGTTATGCTTGGAAAAAAGTACTTATCAAGTCGTACGATTTTATTCAGATACGATTCTTCAATATATTTTAATAAATAAAGCAATATTTTATTTTGCTTAAAAATAATGTCCTTCTGTATTCTTTCCTAGAGGGAAGAAATGCAATTTATTTATACAGACATCCTTAGTGACGAGTCCAAACTTGTCTGATATTGTTAAGAACTGCCATACGATGGAGTATGGACTAACGAAGTCTGCGGAAGGGTTTTGGATGTATCGATTGCAAAATAATTCCTAGAAATTTCATAAACTATTTAAGGAATTTGGTGTGGATCGCATTCAATTTTCTAAAGTATCGTAATGGTGTGTAATTGAAGTTATGTCAGAGTTTCTCCACATTCCTTTCAGCAAGCAAGTTTCAGTAGATTTCACTTTAATATATTCATTTTAATTGTTGAGGCTCACTGTTCAGAAGCAGTAATTCTGTTATTAACTTCGACTCTATATTGTTGTAGAAAACTTAAGAAAATAAAAATAACCTCCCAAATTACAATCTATGAACTGAAAGTCAAAGAAGGTAATTTGTTTTTCTAAGCTGCAAGCACTGTCAATAAAAAATACCCATGCAACCGTTATGCCGTCAAAATCTTGTATAAATCGAACTTGGAATGCTAGATCTGTCGTTCCATGAGATTCATATTCTTAGCCTATCGTACGTATGATGAAATTTGAATCTACACATCCATGTTAATCGGTTCTATCTGGCAGTCTTCTATTCAGTGTTAATATCTCATACAATCAAGTTATTTAGCTCGGTCGCATGCATTATCAAGTGATATTCTCTCGCATATTCTGCATATAAAATCTGTTGGAGGCGAAAAAACGTGCCTATTGATTATTTGTTATGTCCTCAAGCTGAATTTGGCTGTTGGCCATAGTGAGTTTTGCTTTCAGGGACTGCATGTGATAAAAATAAATATCAGGCGGTTAGGTTAATTAGTAATATCATATTCTGTATAGTTTACCCATTTACTATTATCTTTTCCACTTTACTTATATCCTTCCTCACAGTTGATTCTATAGAACAAGAAAACTGAACTGACAAGATATTTTTTATTTTTAATGGCCTATTTTGGAAGCAACCATTAATTCTTAGCAGTCGGCAGTGTGTAAATATTTCCTATAGTGTAAACGTTAAGAGTTGACTATAGAGGGCTGCACTTCCTTCTACATACAGAGTGCAAAAGTTAAGAGTTGACTATAGAGGGCTGCACTTCCTTCTACATACAGAGTGCAAAAGAAAGGAACAAAACAGTCAAATAGCAACTTGTCCTAAATAGCTAGTATTTTTTTACGATTATCTAAATGAATTAAAATGAACGTGCTTTATTATAAGTGAGTAACTGCAGTGCCCTTAATGGCGAAATTTAAAAATTTCAATCTATCGTGTAAAACGTCTTCGATTTAGTATGAAATTGGACGGCTAACGTTAAGGTAGGTAATATAAATTTGCAACGTTAACCTTGTTGGAAATGACCACTTGTTTCTCAATAAGCCTGATTTTTTGTCAGATTCATTGCAATGCCTATGCAGTTTTATGCCAATTAGAAAATGACCAGCTGTTTGTCTTAACATCCAGAGGAGAGTTAAGTCTTATTATTTACTTAGTTATCCATAATTTTTTATTACAAAATGTGTTCAACAATGTATTACTGTCTTATGACGCATTTTATCTAAACATATATATGTGCGTTGAATTTCCAGATCTTACAACTTTTTTTTAAATATGAAAGATACCAATGATAAATATTGACTAAGTTTACTTTTTAAAATATTTGAGCGCTATTGTGCTTTCCTCTTTTTATATTATCATTTAGACGTCTTTTACTGTGGAATGCAGATTTCTGTTGCATTTTTAAAAGAAGTGATGATGCAGTTTTGGCAAATTGAGGACTTCGTCCCCATTTTGGTGTATTTTGAACATTCAGGGGAAATGTTTGGGATAAATTTTTCGTGGGGAAGTATTTGTGGGCAATCAACATTTTTGGGGAAAAACTAGGGATTTTTTTTTGCATTATTTTACATTATGTTAATTATAATCATCTGGGAACAACTGATCTGTCTCGACCTCGATTTCCATTTATTTTCAAAACTCTGTGTTTTGATTCGGAAAACAGAAATAAAATTCGGAAATCTGGTGTTATTTATTATTCACGTGGTCGTGCTCCGCGTTTAAAACGTTTCAGTTTAAACATTATCTAATTATAATGTATTTTTTCTTAATGTATATTTTCCTCGGCAAAACAAGTGGAAACGGACAACAACCAAATGATTGCTATGTTGTATTTTCTATTTTAATTGTGTGTCATAGCTGCGCCTTATAGCTGCATTACTCAGCTAAGTATTTTTACACTTTACATGCAGTGATAATATTTTATGCTAAGTGGACGTAATTAATCGGATTCAGAGGTATAATTCCACCTTTTTTGCTCTTATTAAAAAACATATGAAAACATTGTTTTAACATAAATAGACCATGTACATAAACATTACATATATTTTTTTATGGCTTACCAGAAGCAAAATGAGAATTGCAGAACGTCTAATTAGTTATGTAACTTAAAAAATTTTGCTTATGTACATACCATATGTTAAATACAGCAATCGGAAGTACAAGCTGTATTCGCTACACTAGCGCCCTCGACCTGAGTTTTACAGAAAATTCCGTCATTATTCAATAAGAAACACAGCAATCGTTTGTTTGGAGTAATTTTCCAAACAAAACGTCATGGCTGAAGTCGCACGATAAAAGTTACAGATCCTGAGTTGAATAATATTCAGAAACTATGCTCACTAGGCAGTGCAGATTGAAGATATTACAATAATTAATTACATATAAAAGTTTAAATGTTTATATTTTTGTAAACGGCGAACTTAAAAAAAAAAGCTTGTTTTGGGGAATTTTTTTAATCTTAAATTAGCTAATTATGTTTTACAGCGGTAAATTGGAATTTAAAAAAGCACTTTTTTCAGTAGAAACTGAGTTGGAGACTTTTTTGGGAAAAACCGCTGATTTGGCGAAATTTTCAGAACTTTTGGGGAAATTGACTTTCGACTATCTGGCAACACTGGGATGATGAATTTAGCAACTCTCTAAACTTCAGCCATATTTTCTAGTATTTATCTTCTCTTTACGGTATTTTTTTAACATTTGATAAACAAAAACCATTTCTACGTTTCAAAGTAAAGAATAATAATAATAACAACAACAATAATAATAATAATAATAATAATAATAATAATAATACTTGTTTAATGATGAAAATGTTAAGAAAAATAAATTAAAATAAAATACTGGAAATGAAATATTCCGTGCTAAATCTATCTGAATAAACGTTTACTCTTCTGAATGTTTGTTCTGTAAGGAAATGTTCTTTAAATTTTCTGTACTGCATCTCACTTTTAAACATTTTAATAAATTCATTTTATTCACTGTTTATTAAAACATATAATTTCGCAAACAAGTTTTATTGAAAAGCACTGCCTTTTATTTTTGCTAAAGATATTTAAAAAAATAGCGTGGATTACTCTATTTGCTGCATTATCATTCTCTATTAACATTAAAACATTAAAGATGTTGGATTTTTTTTTTTTAATAACACTGGATATAATAGCAAAAGTTTTCCTGTTACCTGGTAAACACATATTCTATAAGATATATAAAAAAGACAAAATTCTCTTTACTTTAACAAAATGAAACGCATTTTTATTTGCCAAAATCTATTCAATAAATTCACTTAAGTGAAAAGTAAACCATAAAATCTGTACTTTCACTAAGTGCAGTTGTTTACGCAACATCCCGAACAGAAACTGTTTTACTAGACATAAAAAATCGAAGCAAAAAACACTTTTGCTTCCGGATTTCAGAGTATAACTCTTGGGATTTGGTTAAAAATTCCAAGTGCTTCCTCAAATGTGAAATAAAAGTTTTATTTCTTTGAGGCGGCTTTCCAGCTAGTGAATTAATTAAGCAATTCTGGTGTTCTCTTAAGTAACATGCTCAATTTAAAAAGTATAAAATTGCCTTTTTTTTAAGTATGCTTTTTTTTTTTAAATAGAGAAATTCGTTTTAATTCTTCCCATCTTTCACTACATAAAGAAATTATATGGTTAACTTGAAAACTTTAGCACTACTTTTCAAATAAAAATAATTTGCTCATGTTATAACTTTAAAAAAAATTCCCTGACAGGTAATATGGGCAATATTTATTAAATCCAAACTTTTATAAACTTTTTATCGAAAATATTATGAGATGAAATATACTATGATGTATCATACATTTTACCCTCACTACAATCTATAATATATTTTAGGAGGAATAAAAGTATTTTTAATAAGGTATTAAATAATATAAATCATTTGTTGTATTAAAAATATCTGAATTCAAAATATATTTTTCATGTTAAAATCATTTTCAATATAAAATGGATATGTTTAAAAATTATAATAATTAAGGATATTAATATAGATTTTTAAATATTATTATAAATATTATTTCAGTTATTAAGAAATATTAATGTATACTATTTTTTAATTGTAATAAAATAATAATACTAATAGCACTCACTCTTTAATCATTTCGTCGTTAGAGGGTTTTCCTGTATTTCTATAAGAATGCTTGCAAATTCGAGAATATATACATTTATCAATTCTGTTTAAAGCATTTTTGTCTACAGCCATTTTAACATGTTTTCTAGAAACGGAAAAATCCGGGACAGTCGGTTAAAGGGTTGAACAAATGAAATATACTTTAAGATTGAATATGCATTGAAAAATAAATCCATAAAATATCAGTGTGTGTTTTTTGTGCTTCGCAGGAATCTTTTGTTGTTAAAATTTTTTAAAGTCCGAGGAAAAAAAGACGGGTAACATAGTAATGAAAAAGATCACTTTTAGGATACAAAATTTAACCGGCTTCTAATGAATTATAATTCCCGAATTATATATGTGTTTTTTCGACATATGAAAGAATTGTAAAATTCTAAATTATAAAACAAGTAATAAAAAAAAAATATGATGTGGAAAATAAAATTACTCTTTTTGTCTAGTGTGCCAGGATCCGTTTCTGCAGTACATGTTTATATTTACGCATGAAATTGTGTAAATATATTTCTACAATCTAAAATGGATATGTTTAAAAGTTATAATAATTAAAAATATTAATACAGATATTTAAAATATTATTACAAATATTATTTACAATTTACAATAGCACTATAATATTTGTATTAATTATACTTAGAAATTTATATTAAATACATTTTTTGAAATTATGCTCATGCAATCTTTGCAGAAATAAATTTATTTATTTGTTTTTGTAGTTCTATAAGGTATTGTCTATCTGCATTTAGTACTTGTTCTATTGAGGGTATATTTTATAATACAATATTTATGCTAAGCCATTTTTTCTAATTTTTTTGCGCTAGAAAATTCATTCACATCACATAACAATTATTTAATAACAAAAGAGCAAAATTAAATAAATAAATATATATATTCGTAAATGAGAAGATATTTCATAGACATAGCAATGTATCAAAACTTTTCTTTAAAAATACTTTGTCAAAAACTTGGAATTAAAGAAATGCAGTTGTTAGAGATAAATTCATAGGGAAAGCACTCTAATTAGTGTAAAATTACAGCATGATTAATCTATTTTAATTTACAAGGTGTCGATTATTAAACTACCCTACTTTAAAGTTGTCTACAGACAAAAATATTGTTTTAAAGTTGTGAAATTTTTTGAAAGACTCAATAAAGGGATGGGAATTTGTTTAAGCAAAGAAAACAGAGAAAAAGAATAGTTCAAATTATCGCCACCAGAGGGCGATTTTTAATAAATTATACATTTAGCAATACCATAGTTTAGAAATTTTATTTATTAACTTATCCTGATTCTAAAGACAGCATATCACGACATGTTCCTAGTATTTCCCAGAACTCACTACCGTCAACTGTGGCAAGTGACGTGACCATCATCATGACCGTCATGCGGAAAATTTTTTGTCATAACAAAATTTGTTAAACTATCGTAAATGTATGCTAAATGTGTAATTCGTTAAATAACGGTCTCCTATTTTTTTTTCAAACAAATTACTATACCTTTATTATGTCCTGCACAATATTTCAAAACATTCTGAACAATAGTTCCGTCTGTAGACAACTTTAATAGGGTCGTCTAATTAAGGACACTCTGTAGATGAAATTTCTAAACTATCGTAATGCTAAATGTGTAACTTGTTAAAAATCGCCATCTGGTGGCAAAATTTTGAACTATTATTTTTGTTTGTTTTCTTTGCTTAAACAAATTCCCATCCCTTTATTGTGTCTTTCAAAAAATTTCACAGCTTTATGAACAATAGTTTTGTCTGTAGACAATTTTAAAGTAGGGTCGCTTAATTATGGACACCCTGTATATTGTAAGTCATTCCAATTTTACCAGTTACATTTGAATTTTTTCATAAGCTTTAACACAAATAATTGCCTTGGCAGGAACTCCTGCCAACATAAATTTTGGTTCCGAACCACTATTTTCGAGAATTTACATAAGCCTTATAAAATAACACTAATTAGCAAATAAATATGTCTACTATTTTAAAATAATTGTAATCAAGAGATAAAATCGCATGAACCCTGCTTTTTGAACCTATTACTACAAGAATATAAAACACCAATTTATTTTCCAATTTACTTCTAACTCTGCACTTTTACGCTTAGTTTTTTTTTTCTTTCTGGGCGAAATCTAATTACTTGATACGATGTTGTCGAGTAAAAGGGAACTTTATTTCCCAGTGATACCGTCAAGTTTTCCGGTCATGCTAAAAATAACCCTTTAAATCAACAATAAAGGCCAAATAGTTCTGCAAGGGTGAAAATAGGTGACAAAGGGAAGAATTGTATGTTTAAATAGAAAATAATCTAAAAAAATAAATGTCTAAACAATCAGGTTACAAAGCTCCGAATGGATTAAAATGTAGAAGTCCATGTAAAAATATTTCCATTATATTATAATGGATTAATATTTAATTATTATATATATATATATATATAATAATTAATATTTTAATTTCCATATAAAATACTACCATTCCATTATATAAAATGAAACCGAATGATATCTTTAGTTCTTCTATTAATTTTTTTTAGAAATTTTGGACATTAAATTCTTCATGTGTGCCTATGAGTGCAATAATAATGGTTTTATAGTATTTGAATGTAAAAGTTAGAAATGTACTTTTACATTCAATACAGAAAATGTTAATTGAAATATTTATTATAAGGAAATCCGGGGATTTATTTTTACTAAGTGCCTTCAGAAAGTGAAGAAGGTATAAACTTTGAAGAAAGAAATGTAAATATACAATTTGCAGAACATCTTTATCTAAATAAATTGCTTGGTTTAAAATTAAAAAGTTAAATGTTAGAGCTATAAAAATTTGTCAGAAATTACATATGGATCATAATGCAGTATTTTACAGGACACATTAATATTCATTTTTCTTAATTAGAAACTAACGTATAAAAGTTAGATAATGCCGTCTATGCTTAAAATCATCTATCGACATCATATTTATGAAATTATGTACATCATTTAAGCTTTCGCATTCAATAAGTTTTAGAAAATGGTAATATACACACAAATTTAAGCAAAATGAAAAAAAGTTTAAAATGTAATTAGATAAAAAAGTTGATATTAAAAAAAAAAACTAGTTAAGCCAATGCTGTTTAATTTCCATAAAATTTAAATTTAAACATAATTTGTATATACTATTTTATAAAAGAATATGAATACAAGCCACAGTGACCCCTTTTTGACATCCAATACAAATAAATGATATTATTTTGACCCAGGAACACTGAAAAATTACGCCTTAGTAGATGTCTCACAACCAGTTACACAAAAGTGAAGATTTGTTTATCCCGAAAACTGTATTTATAATACATCCTTTCCAGTTTCCCAGATTACATCGATTAAGATTATTTTCATAGCCTAAAGATGCGAAAATATTGCATGCATGTTGGAGTTTTATACAAATTCCACCCATTTTCATTATAAAAAAAATGTTTATTACCCCCGATATGCCTTTTCTTTCCGCCAGCAATTAAGATGACGTCTCTAAAAAATAGAGTTCCGTTACATAAAGTAGCCGTACAATAAAGCAGATGTATCATTGTACTGTTAAAGTCTGATAATCTCTATTGCAATGTTTAAAACTTCGAAGCATCGCACAATGTCAATTTTTATACGATCGGGTGAGGGGAAAAATTCTTTTAAATGCAATTTATTTGAAAGTTGCATCTCTTTTTTTTTTTTTTTTTTTTTGAGATATTAATTTATTTGTAGTTTTTAACCCTACTTTTTTTGCCAACTGAAGTACTAAATGTTTGTGGAAAGTAAAGGAAAAATAGTTACAAAATAGTAGATTATTATACATTTTGGCTTGTATAACGTATAGCCCCCTTTTTTTATAGGCAATGTATCGGAAAACTAGAAAAAACATATGAAAACCAACAAATCAGTAACTGATTAATAAACATTCTTTTGAAAGTGTATAATTTTTTTAAGATTGTATTATTTTTCATCAGCTGAGGAATATTCTCGATCCTAATTTGTAATTCTTTTGGGATTTAATACCTATGTACGTTTGTTTTAATTTTTTTTAATTTTTTAACATTTTCTTCTTGAAAAGGTAAAGATCCCAACTATATCTGAAATAAACGGTCAAGTGCGAGTATTACTCGCGAACAGAGGGTACTGTAGAATAAAAATAAGTCTATTATTAAAACAAAAACCGCTGCTTAAAGGATACTAAGATTTTGTAAAAAATTATGCAACGTAGGGTTGAGTATAGCTGTATATACTAGAAAAGTGTAAATGGATATACTATGAAAGCAAAGAGATATGGAACCTAAATATAAAATATTGTTATTCTGTATAACTCATTTTTCAATATTATACTAATCTTTTCATGATGGATTTAATTCGGTACTGACAATAAAAGCAGTGCATACTTAAACGTCATTTGACAATTCATGAAACTAAATCCATCGTAGTAATAACATTTTTTTCAACAGTGCAACTTGCTAAGGCATTTTGCTAAGCGCGCTTCGAAAAGAGGTCGCAAAGATACAACGCCGCCATTGTCTATGCCGCGTTTTTCCAGATAGGTTTTTAATTAACTTTTAAAGTCACTACTCGAAGCATATTGAGAGATCCACTCAATGCAAACTATTAGCGAATCCCATAGTATTTATGTGATTCATTGTAATTAAATTAGTCTGTTTTTAACAATTTGACGTTTATTGCTTTTATACTGCTAATGGGCACTGCATTACACATATATATCATTAAAAGTTTTTAATTTGGCTTTAAAAATCGATGGTACATAGAGTACGCTGCCCCTGTCATTATGTATATCTAAAGCGTCCGTATATTTAAGGGTTACTATCTAAGCTAATTATTGAGGATTTTTTTCGAAAACCATTATAAACAACGCATTTATACTTTTGCTACGATAGGTACCTCCAGCGCTGCTCAACACTGCTGCTGAACGCCCGTAAATCGAAATTCGTGTATGGCGGAAAAATGAGTTTTCTCAAAACTATGTGTCCTATGATAATCGCTATAATTTTCTTGCAAGGTTTAAATTCACGTCTACAACCACTAATTTTTTTCATTATTTACTTTGAGTAGATTAGGAATTAAATAGGGGAACGGACATATTTTTGAGCTATATTTTCGAAGATATGTTTGGATATATAATACCTAAAATTAAAAGAAATATATTTTTGAGTTCAGCGTTACGAAAGCTTTCACACGATATACAAAGAAAATAGTTTTTTCTTCAAGTAACCTAATTATCCTCTGTACATATTTACTAGACATATTTATGAATGTTTAATAATTTGAAAATATGTGGGTCAATAGACTTTATTATTTCCCCCAATTTGAACTTTCCACGTTCCATTAGTTTACGAGTATAATGCTTGTGACAAACAGACAGACACAGGAGTGATCTTATAATGGTTCCGTTTTTACTTTTGAAATACGGAAGCCTAAAAGTAGTTGGTACTATCTTTTATAGCTATTTCAGAAGTTAAAATACCTGGTCCCACGGGTGACTTTTGATGAAAGTTCATAGAAAAAACATTCTTCTACAAGACCTCATCAAAATAGCAATAAATTTTTGTTAAAAAATAAATAAATTTATGATTTTTCATTTTAAAATGTTTACAATTAGTATTTTGTATAAAATTATCAAAAGTAAATAACAATTCATATTTAAATATAGGTTTAAGTTGTCGCACATCACCTTCGGCGAAAAAGCCACAGATACTGATTAAAAAAAAATAACATTGAAACTCCATTGTTAGAAACATTATCTTTTTTTAAAAATCATGAATCAGGTTTTAAATAAGCAATAATATCTGGGTATTATTTTCATTTATGCCACTCATATATTCGTTCGTTTGTTTTATGACACCAACTTAACAAAATATATAGCACCAAATCAAAGAGCGAAAATTTTATTTGGGATTGACTTGATATATATATGTTATTTTCCTTTATAAAGTCTTTAAATATATTAGACTGTTATACACCTAATTAATAATTTCTATATTTGATTCAACGGAATTGTATTTTCTAATATTTGCCCTGCTTTTGATTTTGATTAGTAAAATCGGAGTGTAATAGATGTAAGAAAAATTATAATACAAATTCTGAATCTTATTTACGTGTAGTCTTTAGATTTCTCGAAGAGGATCATTAAGAAACAGATGTTATAATAAAATGTTACATTAAAGCTACATGCTTCAGCTTATGAATTTCACTGTATTACGTTTTCACAGATGGAATTTATTTCAACGAACTCTTAATACGTTTGTTATGCACTTCCTCAAATTTTGGGCAATTCTTCAAGCAAATCAAATTTATAGTCGATCCTTTATAATTTTTAAGCTATGTGCTTACGTAATGTCATGTCAAGTAATTCGAATTTTCTAGTATTCTTAATTAATTGGAATAATCTTCAAACATAAGCAAAATAGACGCTCTAAGAAATCAAATTGTGCTGTACATTAGTCGATTTCATATTGAACTGATGTATTCTATTATATATAAACGTAGTTTAGAAATGAACATCTAAATAAAATTTTATCTATAAAACATTAAATAATATTTCTAACAATTTCAAAATGCGATATCGCATTTTCTGTCTTAAGTTGATACATTTTTAATGACTTAGAAACCTGTGTTTTGTAAAACTGAAAGTATGTTTCATTCTGTTTTCTCAACCAAGAACTCTAACTGCATATTCTTTTATTAAGAATGTTCTATAAAACCCAAACAATATCCTTATTTTGTACGTCTTAATGCCATGGAATTCTGTATTTGTTCCTAATATGAATGGATATTATTTACTATAGAAGATAAAACGTTAACTTTATTTTTATACTTATAGCCTTCATATTTTTGCTTCGTACGATTTATTTTTGAAATGTTATATCCTTTAGTGATCTGTAAGCTTTTTCTTTAATGATATCTTTAAAACGATCTATAGTTTTATTACAAAATTAAATTACACATTTTCATTCAATTTGAGTACATAAAAAGGCTTGACTATTTCATCTTTTTTTGTTCAAATTTATAAAAATATTAAAACTTCTACGTAAGCCACAATATTTTATATTTCAACTTTCATTTCTGTTAGTCCTTTTTCATTTGTATTAGCATTTTGTATTATATAGCCAATCGAAAATCCATATGCCTATTCTTTTATTCATTTTACTGAATTTATCTTGCCTCACAGATGCATTTGTATCAATAAAAACTTTCGTTCGTTAATGATGTAAAGAAGGAGGAGAGAGTACTGTATATATGAGACATATATGTCTAATCATACAAAATGTAACCAGTGTACTTTAACTTTCTAAAGGTGTCTTAAAGGTCAGTGGTTTCCTTTTTGCGTGTGCGTAGATAATATATAACATTTATAATATTGTTAACATTTTTCGAGGTCAATTTTGTTAGTTTGTATTTATCAGATCAATGCATATACTTCTTTTTAGATATGTCTAGTTATTATCCAAGAAGCGGAAATAAAACTACTAAATCTTTCAGAAACATTTGTGTAGTCTAAACCTTATATTTTCAATTTACGATTTTAGGTTTGATAACGAAGAAATGAAATTACGATTACGGTTAAAAACGGAACAAAGGAATAAAATGGAACAATAGAGCAATTTATCGTATTAGATTTACTAGAAGTTAAATGGAAATGCAGTTTACATCCAAAAATTGCATGTATATTTTCCAATATCTTTGTGATACACAATCCGCAGAAAAAAATTTACATTTGTCAATATTAAAAATGTATTATGACTCAAAAAATTCTGTAAAGACGCATCATAAGAAGAATAATTGCGGGAGCTAAAAGGTGAATTAATTATGATAATATGATAAGGAATTCCTTTAAATATTTCCATCATCTAAAAAAAACTAAAAAAAAGAGATAAATTATTTGATCGAAAAGGTAAATAATAATAACAACATACTTTTCAAACAATCTATATTTTAAAGGACAAATGTGCCTGTGTGTAACTTTGACGTGATTTTACAAATGGCAACAGCAGATGATCCAATTTCGCTTTAACTGCATTTTTTAAAATCTAATCATCGCACATTTTCAATTTTTACATTGTCGAATAAAAAATAAAAAGTACTTTCCAATGCAATTTGTTTGAAACTATGTCGTATTTGTTTCTAAAATTGTAAAGGCAATTTCTCAAATTTTACTCTTTTTACAGTAATTTTCAGGCATGATTTATTTGCAAATCTAAATCTTTCGTGCATAGACGATTGAGAACGCTCAATCCGTTTGGACTGAAATTAATATAATTAGCTCATAATTTATTTCCAGCTTATTTTTTACAATGACGTTAAAATATCCATTCAACAATAAGCAAAACAATAAGATATACAAATAATACAAATTTAAGACATGTAATCGAATTTCGTGCTTAAACTACTGAAATAAAACGAATCAAAAAGACGGATTGTAAAACGCGATTTTTGGTGACTTCATCAACTGTTAAAACCTGACGCGAGACTAATAGGAAAATATCGCTTTTAAAGCATTTAAAAACTTTATATGAACAAGTTATGTCTGCTTTTCATATAAAAATGTTTCTTAGTATTGATAATGACCCTTCTAAAAATGATATTAAATGTAGATATCTATTAGAGTTATCACTAATAAAAGAACATCCTTGCGGGGCATTCTCAGCGAAATCATTGAGATTATTTCTTTATATTTTTTTCGTTAACTACAACGTTTAAACGATATATAAACTTAACTGAAAATGTACCGTCTTTGAGACGGTTGCGTCTACATATCTACCCTTTACAAAAAGATAAACACGTCCTCAATCTTATCACGCAATCTAATCCTTTCGCTATTGGTCCTCTACCTCCCCACCCATTTGCAACATTTGCTCATTTTTTATTATTGAAAGATTTTTTTAAACGCAGTCTGTTAGACAGCATGTTTCCCTTTATCTATTTTTTTCTATGGGATGTTGAAATGGCGGAGCCGTCAAAGCGGGTACGCTATGGTGCTCAATATTTTGCGATGGTTTAATGAAGCAGGAAATGATATAAGTGATGTTGAATGTACTTCAGATGATGAATGTATAAATTCTGGACACGATAGTGTCTCAACACTGTCAGAAAATACATAAAAATGCAGTTATTTAGAACATACTGCAGTTTCACTATTAAAAGTTTTGTAAATTTTACTCCTTAATATTTTTTCTAATTGTCATTGAACTGAATTATATAAAAATATTTGCATTTATTTAATTATTATGTCAAAAATCTAATATTTTGAACAATAATGTGTAATCTAAAAATATTTTCCTGTCTCTGACATTTAAAACTTATTTTTATGCTTTTATATTAAAAAAGTTTGTCCTTTTAATGCATTACTATTAATTATTAAATATTTAAGTTCACTATTTGGTAAACTATTAAGATTTATTATTATTTTTTAAATTTTATAGCTGTTTCTAAAAGTTAGCACTCTCACACACGGCACATTTCTGTTTGTGCAAGGGTTTTTACGTTTCCGATTAAGGGTTAAATATACTGCATCAAAAGCCGTTTGCAGACCCTTTCGAAAAATATCTCATTCATCGTTGTGCTTTTAGTATGTGCCAGAGAAACAAGCATGTTGACATCAGGAATAATATATGTGATGGCTTTCACTTTTATTCTGTAACCCAGGAAGACCAGGTTTATCCCAATGTACACTGTAAGAAAAAACCGACAAGTTTTCCTGTAGGAATCGGAAAAATAGTCGACCTTATCGTATCGGAAAATTTTCTGACCCAGCTCGGAATAAAATCCGTAAAATACTGTTTTATTGACTATTTCCATTTTTTACGGATTTTATTCCGAATGGGTCGGAAAAATTTCCGGTAAGATAAGGGCAACTATTTTTCCTATTCCTTCAGGAAAACTTGTCGTTTTTTGTTTACAGTGTATCTCTATTAAAGGAAAAGACGAGGACCACTGGGCGCATCACCATACTCGACTCAAAACGAAAAATATGGGACAATGTTCATGTTTCATGTAGCATTTGTACTGTGACTGGTAATACTTTTCAGGGATTTCCTTGTACGAGAAAGATAATCTCGACTCTTTTCCATTAAATAAAAACATTATAAAGGCATAACTCCTATAGCAATATAGTCTAACCTGGTCCATGCTAAATAAAAACTATCAATATATCAATAAACATTTTACTAACAAAGCGAACTAAAGTTATGTATGGACGCAACTTTATATACTAAATAATTCCTTATAAAACATGATATGAAATTAAATCTTTAATTTAGTGACTGTTACAGTTAAAAACTTATTAACTGAGCTTGAAGTAAATCAAACCTCATACGATGTCTTTGTCTAAAATGTTACTACAGCATGAAGGCTGAGTTAATCCTTGTAATGTGGCATTACACAGTACAAATGTGGCAGCACGCGCTTTCAGTTAATAAGTCATAATGATTTTGTTTACTGAGCTTGAAGTAAATCAAACCTCATACGATGTCTTTGTCTAAAATGTTACTACAGCATGAAGGCTGAGTTAATCCTTGTAATGTGGCATTACACAGTACAAATGTGGCATTTGTACTGTGGCTGAGTTAATCCTTGTAATGTGGCATTACACAGTACAAATGTGGCATTTGTACTGTGGCTGAGTTAATCAATGTAATGTGGCATTACACAGTACAAATGTGGCAGCACGCGCTTTCAGTTAATAAGTCATAATGATTTTGTTTACTGAGCTTAAAGTAAATCAAACCTCATACGATGTCTTTGTTTAAAATGTTACTACAGAATGAAGGCTGAGTTAATCCTTGTAATGTGGCATTATACAGTACAAATGTGTCATTTGTACTGTGACTGGTAATACTTTTCAGGGATTTCCTTGTACGAGAAAGATAATCCCGACTCTTTTCCATTAAATAAAAACATTATAAAGGCATATCTCCTATAGCAATATAGTCTAACCTAGTCCATGCTAAATAAAAACTATCAATATATCAATAAACATTTTACTAACAAAGCGAACTAAAGTTATGTATGTACGCAACTTTATATACTAAATAATTCCTTATAAAACATGATATGAAATTAAATCTTTAATTTAGAGACTGTTACAGTTAAAAACTTATTAAATATTAATGTTTTATAATTACTTTACAAAATACTAAAGGAAATATTTAAGTAATATCTTTGGTATGCGACATTAAATTCCTTGAATATTTTAAAAAGATTATTCGCTTATTGATTGAAAATTCGTCGGATGTCAAAAATATTTATAATTATATTATTTTCTTAATGAGAGAACTTGATTCAAAAAAAAAAAATATTTTCTCTAATAAGATTTATGTCAATAAATAATTCTATGAAATATTATAAAATTATTATATATCTTTTAAGAAATATATTCATTAATGTTGATAAATGTTCACAGAATTAAGTTCTAACTAGGTTTTCCCTCCAATGGATTAACCTAATTGATTTTGCTTAGATCATAGATCCAATACATAAATTTTACAAGTGAAGAAAATAAGATGCTACATTTAATTAATTTTTTGAGGACACAAATGAAAATAATGAAAATGAGCAAAAATTAAATGATAGAATTACAAAATGTCATACAGAAATTCCTATATTTTTAGGTATTAAGTATACTCTGATTTTGAGTAATAATTGTATTATGCTGATAAGTAGAAATATTTGAAAGGCTTTTGCTGAATTATTAAATTTATCATTGTAACAGAATTATTATATTTATTCAAATTTTCTAAGAAATTTTTCCCCATAAAAATATTCTAATTTGCCCTTCAAAATTGGAGGTAATCAGAACGCGCTTTCAGTTAATAAGTCATAATGATTTTGTTTACTGAGCTTGAAGTAAATCAAACCTCATACGATGTCTTTGTCTAAAATGTTACTACAGCATGAAGGCTGAGTTAATCCTTGTAATGTGGCATTACACAGTACAAATGTGACATTTGTACTGTGGCTGAGTTAATCCTTGTAATGTGGCATTACACAGTACAAATGTGGCATTTGTACTGTGGCTGAGTTAATCCTTGTAATGTGGCATTACACAGTACAAATGTGGCAGCACGCTCTTTCAGTTAATAAGTCATAATGATGAAGGTCAACAGCATGAAGGCTGAGTTAATCCTTGTAATGTGGCATTACACGGTACAAATGTGGCATTTGTACTGTGGCTGAGTTAATCCTTGTAATGTGGCATTACACAGTACAAATGTGGCAGCACGCGCTTTCAGTTAATAAGTCATAATGCTTTTGTTTACTGAGCTTGAAGTAAATCCAACCTCATACGATGTCTTTGTATAAAATGTTACTACAGCATGAAGGCTGAGTTAATCCTTGTAACAAATACACGTGATAGAAATATTAGTAATAAACAATCAAATTATAAAATCTTTCTTATTCTTGTTATCGGAAAAACTGTTGCGGATTTTTCATTGCACGGGTCTCTGTTACCAAATTTGACCAGCGTATAAACAGGAATGCTGGATGATATACAGTAATATGTAATATCTTTGACATCTCAATGAAAGCCATTTACCATATCATTTTAATTCTACATATTATAAAAATCTAATGGATATAAATAAAATCTCAAGAAGTTGCAATGAAACTTTATCCGTGGCATTAGAAGCGGCTCAGGAATAAAGGCAATTGCGTACGAGATGAGCGTATGCACTCCTTATTAAACCTGTAAATCGATCTCTTGTTAAAGGTATTCAATGGCATTTCTGAAACCTCCTGGTTTTCTTTAAGGTTGATATACTTTCTACGAATAAGAACACCATTCCAGTGGCCAACAGTTAAATGATATGTGACAATAAATTCCAGAATTTGTCAAAATAAAGCTTGAGTATCATTTGATTGTGTATGATTTTTTGGCAAATCAAAATATCTCTCAAAGCTGACTATAGATCATTTTCCTAAAGCCTGGTCATCATTTGCAGGGTTCTGATTATAGATTGGTTTTTCCAAAACAATGCGGAGTGCCCTCATATCTCCGACAAATAAATAAATAATACCGAACACACTCTATTGTTGATTCCGTTCTTCTTTTGAAACGAACATTAATGTTATTCAAAAGCTGAAGACTTGCCAATGACACACCATGAAATATGAATATTTTTCTTTTTAGGTAGATTTCGTATGAAATACTACCTATTACATTCTCCCCTATGCTGGAATTTCTGAACAATTTTGCAGATCTTCATCGATCATGACCCCTAGAACACAAAACAACCCTCAGTAAAAACTATCTATCTATCTATCTATCTATATATATATATATCACTTTCTTCTGGGCACGTTAACTTCTATAATTCTGCACAAATCCTTTCCAAACTGATACATAAAATCAAGGGGCATAAAATCTCGGTCAAGTTCATTATTGGGCAAAATCGGACCACGGGGATGGAAATAGAGAGTGGTTTTGTGAAAACCGAAAAAAACCCCTAACTTCTTAATTTTTGTACACATGAAATCAGATTAAGGTTTTTATTACTTCTAAAAATTGGGCGAAAATTTTATGTATTGCAGATTTTTGATAAAATTAAAAATGCGCTAAAAACAAAAAAATGATGTCAAAGTGGACATTTTGATCCGAAATTCCCAAAGCGATTGTGTTAGGAATGAAAAATATTGTCCTACTGAGAAAATAATTGTTTATAAAGCTCTTTAAAAATTACAGCAGTAAGTTTCATATTTTTTCTATTAAAATGAATCTGAAAATATGCAGAAAATTTTGAGTTATTGAGCATGGAAAAGTATTTTTTTTTAATATCGCCTTAACATGATTCTGATAAATCAGCTCTTATATATCAAAATGAAATAAAAACTTGTCAAAAGCGGTCAGATAAAATTGTTAAAGTGGGTTTATCTCTAATCATGATTTAGTTTTTGTTGGCGAAATTAGTATACTTAACTTCGAAATCTACCTGCGCCTGTTGGCCTGGCCGGCAGGGATTTTTTAAATATATTCTATTATTGATAAAGGGATTCTCTTGTTACATTTAAAAAAATGAGTGCAATTATTTTATTGGTATATGTATAGTGACAATAACAGTAAGAGCAAGAAGTTTAACGGAGTGGTAACATAATTTTTCTAATATATATTGCTTCATTATTTCAAATGAAAAACTCTTTCTACAACCTGTATTACCTTGGGGTATAAGTTTTTGATAGATGGAGTACATTAGTGAAAACAATTTACATCACCGTTGAAAATATCCATGATTATTTTCTATTCTCGGAGAAGTTCTTTGCTCGGAGAAGTTTTTAGTATTTTGCTCACCAAGTGCATTTATAGATTTTTCACATTCTGAACATGATACTATCATTAAGACATCTTTCAAAAGCACAACATTTTACATCTGGACGCATAATTAACACGTTAAATGTAATAAAACTGCAGACGTCTAATAAAATACCAGTATGCAATGTAAATTGCACGTTTCGGATTCAATTCTTAATCCTTCATCAGTATACAACATTAGAGAGATACAAACCATTGCAAAAAGATACGAAGCCAATTAGTTAAAGTTATAAACAGAGTAAAATAGTATATTCCGGGCTGTGCTTTTCATGGGCTATTCAGCCAAATTTGTGAGCCACACCTCAAAATAAATGCGGTTATTCTAAATGTTGCAATCCCACTTTATTATATGTGCATTCGTTAAAATTGAAATATGATAATGTAGTGGGGTGAGATAGCTCAAAATTATGCCATAATATTTCACATCTGGCAACCAATGAGCCACTTTGGATTAAGATAGTACATGGATAGACGAGTCTAAAAAGCCCAGGACACAAATTTTCTTGGCCTTCTAGCGGCGCTGATGACGTAATTAATATGGCCACCAAAGTTTTGCAACGCACTTCAACATTTCTGTATATAACTCGGATTAATATTTATATTAACCTATATTGTTAGTTATTATTAATCCGGAGAAAACACGCTTTCCAACGGTATACTTGACATCATTGTTTAGGTTCATAATACCACAACTTTATTTAAAAAAATATATTTTTTTTCAAAACAGTTTGCTAAATAACTTGGAATCCGTTCCATGTAACTGAAAACGTGTAGTATGCTTTTTATTTCTCAGAAAATTGCCTTTCGAACGTTATATATGACTTCTGTTTTATCACAACTTCTGTTTTATTTTATATTTGCTGAAAATTTGCCAAAACAATGTAGCATTGCACAAAGTCGTTATAGAAACAATGTAATTTATATGGGCTCCGAAAATTAATACAGTGGCTTTATAACTGTTTAAGTAGCAAATGTAATTATTGTAATTTTTTTATGTATATGTAAATAAATTCTAGTTTTTTAGGGGTATGAAACTCATTCCCGTTTTAAAATCAATGACATGAGATACACATAATGCTTAAGGCAGAACTGTAAGATAAGTGTCAAACATTTATAGGCAAGGCTTAATTTCTAATAAAAAAAGTAACGGAGTCCTAATATTTTGCTAAAACCGTAAAGTCCCCCCCCCCTCCCCCCGCGATCACTCCAATCCCAATATTTATTTTTCATACATTATTTACAAAATTTAAAGTATCTTTTTTTCTTTAGCAAAATAAAAATTTTCAATATATTGACCTGCATATACTTAAATGTCAACTATTCCACTTTTAGTTTATTAATCCTTCCGAATAGAAATATTTGCCCGAATTTAATGTTAATTAATCACCGAATTCTGCAATTAAATAAGGTAAGGATTATGATTCGGAAATAGTGCTAACACAAAAAAGGAATTGTTCGCTGTTATGTACACACACACAGACACACACACATATATATATATATATATATATATATATATATATATATATATATATATATATATATATATATATATATATATTGTATATATATATAATGAAAGAAAAACTAGCAAAAACTTTTATAAGATAAATTTTCAGAAATTCCTACTCGCCGTTTCCTCTCCATCTCCTACGTGTGCGACACGTTACGTCACATATACGTGTTTTGATAGAAAATAATGCAGAAACTTGGAGATGGAAGAGAAAGGAAAGGGTAATTTAGACTTCGGGTTTTTCGGAATCACTATTGTACTGGGCTCCGGAGCCCAGTATTTATGAACTCCGGTGAATTCCGACTAATATTTAAATACTTACTAGAAACAGAGACGTACCGGAGCTGAGCTCTGGTGGACTCCGGCGCTAATTTAGCCCTGTTTATAGGTACTTGAATGAGAAACAAAAGAATGTACAATACAATATTTTTCCAATTTAATATCCAAATTTAATCATATCATAATATCATCAAATACATTAATGGCAGCCATAATATCTAATTAAAAGAATATGTTGCTGCCATGTGCAATAATATCAAAATGATTCATGTGAATTCACTTGTGATTACGGATCACTGTCAGCACACAGCCCTTTACATGCACAAAATTTCGTACATCGTATTCCCATTTTAACACATTTACAAGATATGCATCGCTTGTGTGAGAACAGGAGGTAAGTTGTTCACAGTGTTTTGGCACTTCTGGAATTGCCGTCCACACAGGTGGGTATGATCCTCCTGAATTTATTGTCCATCCCCACTTAATTGGCGAAGGTATTGTGTATCGTGCAACGAGGCTGTTGTTGCTATGTTGTTACTGTTTTAGTCCTATAGTAAATGCTTCCGTAACACACTTGACAGCTACGAAACTTATTATTTTGCAGCTCCCTATTGACACTAAATCAGTTTCTTCAAATGGATTTCCTTGTTCAGATAGGACGTTAATCATTTCTTTGGCATGGGCCAAGAACCTTTTTTCACGAGCGTTGTTATCGTCATGATGCTTTGCACCAGGTTTTTGTCCTCTTTTAAATTTGATTTCTCTTCAAATTCCCCAATTAAAGAACTGATCCTACGGCTTGCTCCCACCCACTTAAGCAGAGCATTTTCACTATGAAGGATTCCAATACCATCACCTTCACCCTTTAATACTTTGTTATTGTGTTCATGAAGTTGATCGTCAGATATTGCAGAAAACGGTGTAGCAGTTTTGCTGCTCGT
The DNA here is from genome assembly GCA_963932465.1 of Maratus speciosus. Lineage (NCBI taxonomy): Eukaryota > Metazoa > Arthropoda > Arachnida > Araneae > Salticidae > Maratus > Maratus speciosus. The sequence continues at coordinate 370,129,836 of OZ010788.1, read as the reverse complement.
AGAGTTGCCACGAAAAATTTCAGCATGTATATCTGGATGTTTTTCTGGAAGGTCCTGTAGAGTCCGCACGGATACTGGTAACCAACGAGAATAGTGGACTGCGTCCAACGCAAATGTCCACGGACATAACTGAGCCAAAGTATCGACGTACATTGTAAAGTTAGATGTTACAAGTTGTACTAGAAGGGACTCCAGTTTGATGACTGTGTTCCAATGTTGGAACTGAGGACATTCAGATGTTTTCGTTGAAATCCACAGCTCAATGCCTTTGCTATTGATGCTGGAATTTGTTTCACATGCTTTGATGAATGCTTTTACCTGTAGACAATGCAAAAAAGTTAAAGTAACTTCATGTGCATACCGAGATCTTTTTACATGCGACGATGTTAGGCAGGATTCTGCAATACCAGAAATTGCAATACCTGCGGTTGTCACAAATTCAGTCCATCCACTGACAGTTAATCACTTGCCAAGTAAGTTAATAACTATCATTTGTATGATAAGGCTACCCATCATGAGTATGATTCGATCCTTGCCATACTTGTCAGGAAATTTCCATTGCAGTTGCTTCCCAAGCATATACTGGTTGGTCACATGTAATGACGGGTGTTTGATTTCCATTTAATTTTGCTGTAGCCATTACTGTGATATCCATCATATGATTGCCCTTTCCGGCGTCGCAATTTAATCATTTAGAAGTGGAAGCAGTGACGCATTACGCTTTATTTTTCTAACATCAGGCTCATTTTGTGCATGAAAAACAGCAAACGATACTCTAGGCACATGCTCTATTCCTTGTATATCATCAATATGCAATCTCGCCAGGACAGAATTAAGCCAAGGATTTAAAATTTTCCTAGGGGTGAAGGCAGGATCATGGTGAGTGTACTGTGGATTGACGGATGGAAAGGTGGGTCACTTGTGACTTTGCCAGTTGCAGGAAGAGTAGTGTAATATTCAGGGAGGTCATTGACAATTTGTTTGTTCCACTGCTGGATACGAACGCTGTCATCGTCAATCTCCATAATTTCTCCACTGTAAGAATGCTGAATAATATTAACATTTGAACCATGGAAAGAAGTAACGGCAGTAGAAGAAGATTGATTGTGATCACTGTTGTCTATTGCTGATGTTACAAAGACAGTGGAACACAACTTTGGTGGGTAAACACAATCCTCCATATACAGTTTGCACAACACATTTTTAACTGTTGTTGATACATCTTGCACTCAATTATATGGAACACTAAGACCCAGACGATACATTTTATCTATATTTTTTTTCTTTATACTGACAGCGGGAATCATGAGACCCACATATAGTGGAAGTGGTGTTTCTTTCTCCAGAGAGTGACGTTCACTCTGAACATTTTCTTTTCTGTTATGCTTAATGCTGTTATATCTAATAAGTTGGGAAATTGACAGTCCAGCATTATGTTCAGGTATTTCTGATGAGACGCACGAGTCAATATTTGGACCCTCTAATAACATAGGTACAAAATGTAAAAGAACATCAGGTACAGATTTCGAAGCAGTAAATGCATTGTTAAAGGATTCTTCAAATTTAGGTAAATTTTGAAAGAGTCGTCTTCGTAATATACCTACTGCCCGTCCCAGACACATACCATCACTGAAGTCATTAAATGCACAGGCTTCTCGAATGGCATTGCAAGCATCCTTCTCGAAACTGAAAATAATTTCACGTCCCGACTTATCCGCTCTCAGACCAGGTATAAATGCTAATAGTTGTTCCTTAAGACGGGTTCCATTGATATTCTTTTCGTCAGTTTATATTCCCATTTTCATCATTCGCTGAGATACTAATTTTGTAAGATAACAAAGTTTAAACACTACAGAAGTATTGCTAGATGAGTACATATCTTGCATGTATTTAACCAATTCCGTTACAACTGCACCATAAACAACTTTTTCAGAATTATAGAAATCTTCTCTTCAAGAACGTTTAGCAGCTATTGCATGTGTTAGAAAGAAAGTATAGCATAGCTTGTGATATTTGGCATCTAATGCTACTAAATCTGTTGACGATAACTTCTTCAACAGTTTTTGATCTTGTAATTGTACAGCATGATCATGAATTGTAGGACCAATACCCAATACCCAACGTGGATGTAGTCAAAAGTTTGTCTTTATCTACTTCTTCATCACAAAACAGACACACATTTTTCACATCTGAACATAATACTGATGATCTTGTGAATTGTGATGTAGATGGAGTTTGGTCTGAGCATTGGGTTCTGAGCAATTTACATACACATAAAAATTTACAATAATAACATTTGCTACTTAAAGAGTTATAAAGCCACTGTATTAATTTTCGGATCCCATAAAAATTACATTGTTGACATAACGATTTTCTGTGCAACGTTATATTGCTTTGGCAAACTTGCAGCAACTGTCTGTTATAAAATAGAAGTCATATATACCATTCGAAAGGTAATTTTCTGACGAACAAAAGATATTCAACGCGTTTCCACCTACATGCAAGAGATTCCAAGTTATTTAGCAAAATGATTTGATTTTTTTTTTAAATAAAGTTAAAAATATTTGTGGTATTATGAACCTAAACAATGACGTCAAATATACCTTAGGAAAGCGTGTTTGCTCCGAATTAATAATAACTAACAATATAGGTTCATATCAAAATATTAACCCGAGATATATAGTGAAATGTAGAAGCGCGGCACAAAACTTTGGCGACCATATTGATTACGTCATCAACGCCGCTAGAGGGCCAGGAAAATTTATTTCCCGGGGTTTTTAGACTCATCTATCCATATAATATCTGAATCCAAAGTGGCGCATTGGTTGCCAGATGTGAAGTTTTTTTTTTTTAGCTATCTCACCCCACTGATGGTAAAATGCATGTATTTCAATTTTCGAGTTAGAAGTAAATGTCTTAAATTAGTGTTTATGCTCTTTAATCTAATGTTAACAATAAGGCCAGTCTCACAACTATAAAAAAGTTGTAATTCTATCTATATGGCGATATTGACCGTACTTTCACTAAAGCACGTAATGCGCACTTAACGTCCTTGACATAAGTTAAAAAAACGATTAATTAGAATACTTAATTGAGCTTTATTTGCAATTTTTTAATATAATTTCCCAATGGTTTAGAATTTATACTTCTTAATAGGATTTCTTGTTCTTAACAGGATTTCTTGATAAAAATTATAACATACGTCAAGACATTTTTTAACAATGCTTGTTGAAATACAGGGTGTCTGCGAATTAGTTGGACAATTTCATAAATTAAGAAATTCCGAAATATCAAAGTCAGATTAGTAGTAATATTTCCGAAGTTCATTCATATATGGCCTTAGGTTTCATAACTGACGCTATCGTTTAGCGAGCGGAGATGTTATTCAATGGCCATCATGATCTCAAGATCTTTCACAACTTGATTTCGGTGTATGTGTTTTGTAAAGGATTAAGTGTACAAGCCACCACTGCCTGCATCCATTCTTGAACTAAAATGAAGAATCTCCACTTTAATTAATTTGATAGAAGGAAACATGTTGACAAATTTGTGGTAAGAAATGATTTACCGATTGGACATTTGCAGAGGAAGTGAAATTGCAGATTTGTGATTATGGTAAGCTAGAACTGTTTTTTTATTTTACAACAATATGTAATTTATTATTTTCCCTGCCAATTACATTCAATACATCATTATTTTTACACAACTAATTTGTAGTTACCCTGTATATCAGACTCGCCGAAGTATAGCTAAAGAAGGTTTCGTCTTGAATTAATCGTCTTCTGCTTGCACATGTCTTCACATATTTATATTTTCAAAATGTCTGTAAATTTAAGTTAGATGAGTAACCTTTCTCGGTTAAAATTGATTATTCTGAGCTGGTTTGGTGATGTTTTTTCGTCTAATTTACATTTTTTGTGAATAACAATTTGCACTTTGATCTAATGTTGTTTAAACGAAAGCAAAAATGTCTTGTACGTTTTAATTGTCTGATCAATTTTGTAAAGCCTATTATTTTCGATAGTTAAATGCATTGCAAATCCAGTTTATAAAACATTTTCCACTATCAAGAAATTATCGACAAGTATGGATCATACTATATCTGTACCGATATTGCACCAATATTTTCACTTGAAAAGAAGAACTGATTAGTTTACGAAAAAGTACAGAAATAGGGCTTTAATGTATAAATGAATATCATTCCATAATCGGGTGCTTAACCAAGTTTGGGGTCAACGTGATTTTGATGGCAAAAGTTCTGTTAAAAGTAAATTTGTACAAAATTAATTGATTGCTACAGTAAATTTGATTTTTCATATTTTCTAGCTAGCTAAAATGCACCAATTAGCTATAAATCCGATTACGGCACATCCTTAAATTTGTCACTGCTGAATAAGCAAAACAGAATTCTTGATGGAAAACCACGCTGCTTTTAAGTTACTTTTTACTATTTCAAATGAGAAATTAAAAAAAGATTTTACAGTTGCGTTCATTTGAAATCGATTTTACTATACTATATTATTAGTACGTACGATTTTTTTTTCTGTTCTACGTGTTCTACGTTCCATTTGCCTATGAAATGCGCCCGTCTCTGAAAATGACGTTCGCACTTGTCTTTTGTGATGTATATCAAAATAGACATTAATGAATTAGTGGCGAAAATTTAATTGAGCTTATATATACATATATTTCATCAAGAATTAAAAATGCAAATAAACTATAATTTTGGAGAGAAGGTATATATAGACAATATTTAAAACATTTAACTATAAAAATATCAAAACTTTCAAACTTAAACTGCACAGGTATCCGAAATTATAGTGTATTTTCATTTTTATTTATTGATGAAATACATTTTGTTGCATTTAACATGAGCTGCTTTTAGTTCCTGTTATGCAATAATTTTTTCACTAATTATATTTGCAATATATGTGTATATAGTCATTTTTTTATAAATGTAAACCATTTCAACAAATGAAAAATTGACCAATATATATATATATATTTCGCTCAAGGGCTTGTATAAATGCTAATATATATAATTTGGGGGTTTCCAAATAAATAACAAAAAATGTAAATTAGACGAAATAAGCAAAACAATATCACCAATCCAATATATACATATATTGGTTATGAGAATCAGAACGGAATCAGTTATGTGCTTTTTTACTCACCCTTTACGAAAAGTTTTAATATTTGTCGTAGCAGGTCATTTAGGATTCCCTCTTAGTGTACTAAGTCTGCATTTCACCCCCAATATTAGAGAACGGACCCTCTAAATTCGATACTGAAATATTTTTATTTTCATGGTGTTTTAACCTGTTATTTTATTTAAATGTTAGCCCCATAAAATAGCAAATTTTACTAGGTCAGTTAAAAAAAAAAAAAAAAAAAAAAAAAAAAAACACCTTTGCAACTTAATTAAACTTCTAATGAAATTTACTGCGCAACGCTATACCTTATTTTCATTATGTTCGATAAAAAATGATAACACAAAAATAAAAGGCAAGAAACTGTTATTTTATTACTTTAATCTGCGTTTCCGAAAGGCAAATTTCTTCGTTATTATTTCCATTTGTTTCAAAATATGTTTTAAGATATTTTCCATATGCCTCACAGTAATTGAGGTTTTGAAACTTCATAAATAATAAAAAATCGGAAATAATCTGGTAGAAAGTTGTTTGAGAAAATTATAGCTTGATATTAATGCACATTCACGGTAATTCTATTCGAAAAATATCTGAAAGAGAGAAAATTGGTTTCCAATTTCTAATAAAATTTTATTTCCAAGATTGATTTCTTTTTACAATATGTTTGACTACTTGAGACGTTAATAATGAAACAATTTTATTTTTTACTTGGTTTTAAATTGAAAAATATATAAAAAATTTAGATTTTTAATATTTGTCTAAACAAATATTTTTACATGTTACTCTTCTATCTCAAAATATTTGGATAAATGCACTATTATATTATCCCTATCTAATTCGTATGTACAAGTGATGGAATTAAATATCACATATTTCAAAATAAATTAATTAGGATTTGTTAATAAATTTTAATAGTAATATTGAAAACAATCAAAGTTAAAATTGTTTAATCAATTATTGGACCTATCAATATTTGTACAACATAGTTGGAAAGTGTATGTGGATTCCGCTTGTCTGTATTTCTGTCTGGTCTGCCTGGCTTGGCGGGTTCTAACATGCGGAAATATAGTCAGATTGTCCTTAAATTAATAGAGCATAGGGTCATTCTGTGCATGTTTCAGATTGAAAATGCAGTGTGTAGCATTTACAGTTCAATTACAAGGACATTCAAAATAATTCCGATATATTACAGCCTATGGGGAAATTATCGTTTTCAGTGTAATTTAATCAAATAGCACTATTTTAAACATATTGAAATTTATGTACATCTCTGGGGTGTACTACAAAGCACTTATTGTAGAATATGGTGTGCATATAATTTACCATTCATTAACAGGTACAGTCGTGGAAAAAAAAAGTAAACACCCCCTACTAACTCCTCAACAAATCATCATAGAAGAAAGTTACTGGTACCGAACGATTGGAAATAAAGTCTACTTTTAAATGATGTATATAAAATTTTCTTAGGGCGTCATCTACATATTAAAACGAATCCTAACTCCATTTTTTTCAATAGCAATACCCAATTTTAACGAGATATTTCAAATCTTCGGTTCAAACTATGCCTAGACACCAAATTTCAAGTCATTTGAATGATAAGTTTTTGAATTATAAACATTCAAAATTTAGTGCTTCTAATGTTAAATTATATTTTCATATTTTTATTTATATCTCCCGAAATTATGCTACTAATGTGCTATTTTTTTGTGGTAATAATACTAATATACCAAAACATAAATAAGCTGAATTTGCAACTTTTATAATTTTATGATATGAATTATGAATTATGAAATTAATATTCGAAAAAATTATGAATTGCAACCTACAATTTTTTTTATGGATTTAGATTTATTAAGTCCTGCTTTATGGAAATTAAAAAATTTCACATTTTTCTTCCAAGTAGTTTTCAAATTATGCTTAAAAAACGGCAAAATGATGGTTGAAGGGGCCGTCTATGATGGAAGTGAGTAGACATTTTGAAATTTATTCTGCCGTACTGTAATCTAACACGCTTCATTGACTCCTTGAGTGGCGCTTAAGGTGCTTGATCAAGGAAGCGGCTCTCTCGGTTAACAATCCAGTACGGAACTTCAATTTGGATACCGCCCTTAAAATGCACTCGTTTTAAAATAATTAATTTCTCGGAAACTTATGGTACGAATTGCATAAAAAGTCTTTTTTAGGCTAATTGAAGGGTGTAGAGTTCATTTATGCTGTCAGAATTGGGTACTGCTATTGAAAAAAACAAAGTTATGGTTCGTTTTATTATGTAGGTGGACCCCTAAGCCAATTGTATATACATCGTTTAAAAGTAGACTTTATTTCCAATCGTTCGGTACCAGTAACTTTCTTCTATGATAATTTGTTGAGGAGTTAGTAGGGGTGTTTACTTTTTTTTTCCACGACTGTACATACAAAAGCATTTGGCTACAGTACTGCATATGAAGAATAATTGCTAGAAGTGCATTTTCATTCGTGATATAATTTAAATTTTTTTGCATGTTTCGCGGTGTGCATTAATTCTGTAGAATATATAAAAACTACACAAACGATCTCAAGTAAATTTTTGTTTTTTGACGAAATTTATAGAATGGGTATTTTCAAATGCTCTATGCAATTAATTTATCTTACTTTTAGTTTACATACAAGATGTTTTTAATTAGGTAAAGCAGCTGATTATCAATTAAGACCGAGAACACATAACTATTGTTTTTATTATTCTTTTATTATTAACTTCTAGGTAATCGCAAAACAACAAGGAATGTTAACCAAATTGCTATTTTAAAAATCATATGATGTTACTAATTTAAGTCTTAAACACATTTTTTGGTAGGGTTTTAGGAGTACCTTTTACTTACAGTGTCCTATCTTAAGCTATCATAATTTATCTGTAACTTTGAATTTGTTAGTAATTTTGACAACAAATGTCAGCAAAATACAGAAGAATTGTTATTCTACAGTCTTGTTGAACAAGCGAATACAGAAGAAAAAAAAAACTCTAGTATATTCCAGTAATATTGAATTGACAGAATTGATGTTATACAGAAAAAAGATTTTCTTAGTGAATTGTGTCAGCCAGTGTGTTGGCAAGTTCACTCTAGTGGTAAAATAGTGGTAATTTAAGCAAAAATGAGTTTATTTTTGGCTTTGGTCTAGGACCTTTTTCAATTAGTTTTAAAATTACAACTTGTATAAACAAATATATATTTTTTATTTTACACAATCTAGAATAACCTAATTATACACTATATAGCCAATGATGACTGGTCGCTTGCGATTTCAGACGTTTTGTTAACTATTTTTATAAATACATGAGGAATTATCCTGAAACCCCAGGTGTGAAAGTAGAATAGTTAAGTCATACATTTACGCGAAGATTTTTTCCAGAAACCCCATAGGGGACTGTCAACAAATTCAAAAATAATATCTTTTGACTAACCCTGTAAAAACTAATTCAACAAAAGTGTTCAAACTGTAGAACATTATTAAGAGGCTTAGTGTAATAAACTGTGTTCATTTTTATGAGGATATCATGTACACGCGTAAATAAATTAAGCTTTTTATAAAAACAGTCCCTATTTTTACCAAGTTTTTTGCTTATAATTTGCAGAGTTCTTATGTAAAAATATAGTGTATATTTAAATTTCATTTGGCATTTCATAAAACTAAATTCATTGTAGTAATAATCTTTTCTTTTTACAGTGTAACTAAAACAAAACGTGGAACGTGGAAAGTTCAAATTGGGGAAGTAATAAAGACTATTAACTCACATATTTAAAGATTATAGAACATTTACAAATATTTTTAGGGGAAATGTAGAGGGGCTAATTATGTTACCTGGAAAAACAAAAATCTTTTCCTTGCTTACCGTTTGGGGTATCATGTGAAAGCTTTCGTAACGCTGAACTCATAAATACATTTCTTTTAATTTTAGGTATTATATTTCCAGAGATATCGTCTAAAATTTAGTAAAAAATTTGTTCCCTCCCATCTATTTCCAAATGTACTGAAACTAAAACTATGAAAAATTAGATATAGTAGACATTAATTTAAAAGTTCCAGGAAAATTATAGCGATTACCGTACGTCACATAGATATGAGAAACACACAAATTTCGATTTGCGGGCATTCAACAAAGGTGTTGAGAAGCGCTGGTAATATCTATCGTAGCAGAAGTAAAATAGCATTGTTGATGATGATTTGCGAAAAAAATCGTCGTTAATTAGCGGAGATATTAACCCTTAAGGTGAACATTATGTACATTATATTTTAATTGCGTTCGGGCATGTGCAGTGAAACATTATTTAGTAAATCTATTCATTTGTCATCTACTTTTTGTCATCTACTTTTGTCTACTTTTGTCTACATTTGTCCTCTACTTTTTGTCATTTGTCATCTACACATTTAAAATTTTCAAAAATCGATTTTTTTTTATTTTTACATCGTTTGGAAGGATATTGTATTCCGAATAAGTTGATACCAATCTTTTAACTGTGTGATAATTATTTACTGAGATATTAGGGAGAATGTAGACATCACCCCTTCATTTCCGAATTAACAGCCCTGCGACAACTGTCATGGCGGCTCGTTAACATTTAGTTTTCGCGCTTTCCCATTATCTTAACTTTGGAAATATGCTATAATGCGGCAACTGTTATTGGTTAAATACCTCAAACAATAATGAGAAATCTTTAAAATATTAACTTCAACTTCCACTTTCGCCAAATTTGTTTACTTTCATTGTTTTTCAAAGTTTTATTTGCTATTAAGTGCTTAAATTTGAAACAAAACAGTTTTTTTTTTTTTTTTTTTTTTCCCGGAAGAAATACTTTCCTCATTTTGTAATAGTAATCTACCTCTTAGTATTTATTAACTTTTTAATGAAAAAAATATTTAAAATGTACTTCAGAACAGCATCGAAGAAGGAATCGATTTAATGGCAATCGCTATACAAAATACGATGCGAGAAATATATCCTAAGGTGCAAATTCATCTTATAGAAAACTAAAAAGTAGATAATTTGATAGTGATTTTTGTTTCAATTGACAGTTTATAATACGCATTTATTGACATTAATATATTTTTTCATTAAACTAATAGGAGTTTTGTGCAGCAAAGTGTGCAAATCAGATGTCGAAATACGAGAATCCCTACAAAATGGCCTGCATTTTTCATTAAATAATTTAGTTTTATAAAACGTTGCACATTTAATTTACTTTATAATCAAAGCTATCAAAATTTTATATCAAAATTTTAAGTTATATGTTTAAAATTATTATTTTTGCAATAGTAAATGTTACATTTTTACAAATTATTCATATATTCTGCATCATTTTACAAATAATTTTATATTTATAATTTTAAACTAGCATCTAATTGTATTTTTAATACAGAATACGATATATAATTAGTAGTTTTGTTTCCTTTATTATATATTTTATATTTAAAAAATACAATTTAATCTTTACCGAATTTTTCTCAAAATGGCATTTTTTATTCTTGCACGCCTGATACCTCCAAAACTATTTGAAGTTGAGCTTTAAAATGTATATATAATGTAAATGTATATATTTAAAATGTATATCATAAATATTTATATTATCATGAAAATGAACTAGGATTATAAAGCTGTGTTCAATACAAAAAAAAAAAAAAAAAAAAAAAAAAAAAAAAAATTAAAAAAAAAAAAATGCGATAGAATGCATGTAAAAATTCATATTTTTTATAATTTTTCTAATAAAATGTTAATTACACTGTATCTAATTAACCGATTACAAATATCCTAGTTCAAATTATAGACAAGATTATTATCTTTAATTTAAAATAAAGTTTATGCAATTACAATTAAATTAGCATGAGATAGCGTGAACGTAGTGAAATGTTAAGCACTGTAAAAATTTTATATAGGAGTTTAAAATTGACTGTTTGAATTTTTTTAAATTATAATATATGCAAACAAAAACTTTTAAACGTAGTTCAATATCACTTAAATATATTCTAAAAATATTGTGCTTCTAGAGTGGTTATTTTTTTATAAAAAATCGCTAAAGAAACGCATGAAATCGTGACGCATTTATGACGCAAAGAAATCGTTTACATAAATTTTATTTTTGATTTTGTATAGCGTGGCACAAAAGATAAATCAATTTATTCATATAAATCCATTACAGTGCATTGTATAGGTTCAGTGAGAGTGGTATTTTTAACTGTGAATTTGAAAATTAAAAGTTTTGGTTACATGTGTAAATATATTTAGCCAAACCGAATACAATTGAAATTGAATTTTAAAACAAATTGTTTAAAGCTACATCAAGGAGCCTCTTAAATTTTGATATCATATCTTTTGAAACTCATATTTTGAATTTATGAAAGATGTGAATAATAAAGCATCAAGGAATAAATTTTTATACATCCTTTTAAATTTAACATAATCCTTGCACACCCAATTATACATACAACAAAAATAAAAAGATGAAATAATAATATAGCGTTATTTAAAATTTGATATCATTATTTTTAAGTTCCATATTTAAAATTCTTATAGCAATAAGATAAAGTGTTGCGTCACAAACTTTTAACCCGTTAAGGGTTTTTGAATTGATACATATATACATTTATATTCATGTATATGTACATGTATAATGAAAAAATCGCAATAAGGATGTTTAGACTTAAAACATATGCAACAAAATATAGGATCTGAGTTTTCTGTTATTCCTTAACACTATAGGAGCTTTTCAAGACTAATACGATGTACTTTTTTCGTGACAGAAAATCAGTAATTCTTTCTTGGCAACTAATTAATCGAAAGGAGAGCCTCGGTGATGTTACAGCCATTTAAGACAATAAATCTTAAGTGACAGATACACTAGTAATATAGGTCTACACATCGCTCAATTGTTTTTTTTTTTTTTTTTTTTTTTTTTTTTTTTTTTTTTTTTTTTTAACAGCAAAATTGTTTTGAAGAAAATGAATTATGGAGCGTTTAAAGATCGTTTCATCTTTTTCATCAAGACATAACGTTAACTAATTCATTGAAAATATTTTATAATTTTTATGTATAATTGTTTTAAAAATAGTTTTAATATATATTCTAAATCCCAATAATAGTAATCAAAATTTCAGAAATAGCCTTCAAAAGAATAATGATTGAGTATTTAATGTATGCGTTTTAGATATATTTGTAGTTCAGTATTCTTTACGCTCAAACATTGAATGTATGGGAAATAAGTAACATACAATTTAATTTAAGAAATATAAAGAATTCGGTGAAGAAGTTTCTCATCAAATACCTTTTATAGAGATTTAGATAAAAATACATTTACAGTTCTTAAATAAATGACGAACATTACTGAATATGATAGATATGTTTAGTGGCAACGCGTTTAAAAAATGCGATTTGTTTTACTTAATGAAATTTTAAATATTGCTTTAGATAAATTATACATGAGATTTTTTTTCTCCAAAATCTTGATCTTCTTTTGTTACCAATTGTAAAGGGATAAATTTTAATTCAATTATAATGGATAGATTAAACAAATATATATATATATATATATATTTGTCATGTGAAGGAAAATTAAAAATGATATGCTAATTGCAGAATGTAAAGGCTTAATTGGTATAGGAGGGAACAGTTTAGTTCATTAATAATCGCTTGAAAATATTTCAATTACATATAATATAGAAAAGTGTAAATTGTACATTTATCGTAAAATATAAAAAAATAAAACTATAGTTTTTTAAACAATTCGACGAAACTTTTTACATTTTTACTATAAAGAATGTATCTATACACTACGACAGACATTAAAAGTTGACTTTAAAATGTGCGAGAAGCATTATCACTTTTACAATTTTTTAATATGACAGACATATCCGTTGTATAAAATAGTTTTGTTTTTTAATAACTATAGTTTTTAGTTTATCGGACAGAAAGATTATGTTAATTTAAAAGCACATTATTATAAGCCAAGTGCTACAAATATATGTGATTTCTGAAACTTGCGCAACAAGAAAGTTGATCATTTGTCGTCTTGTAATATAAAAGAAAAAATTACAAACAGCCTAATAAAAGTTTATTACACAGATAAATCCAGATAAAATGTATAGGTTCTTATACTTAAACAAAATCCTTAAACTGCCTAAAAGAGAAGAAAAACATTACATCAGAATGAATGAATGTTGAATAACAAATATGTTAAGTAATCTTTATGCTTTAGCATCATTAAAATCAAAAAGGAATGTCATAAGTATGAAGTATAGTTACAATGACTGCGTAGTCCAAGTTGTCTTTAATATTAATTGTTCAATATTTTGAAATTTATATTTCAGTAACAATTGGATCAAATTGACGAAAACGGTTATACATTTATATATATATATATAACTCGGTATTTCTTATAAATTCTAATTAAACGTTTCCGAAATGAAAGACTAACAAAAGATTACAATCTCAATTTTAATTATAGCATGTAAATGACACATTATAGCAAAATAGACATTATACATTTAAAACATGGTTTTTACCGTTTTGTATCAATGTAAAATACAATTTAAAAAAATGTGTGTTTATTCATCCTTATGTTACCAGTAGATATTTTTTGTTTTTGAACATCAATATTCTGCTTTATAGAAAGCGTTTATAATATAAAAATACATTAAACTTTCAAACAGAAAAAAAGTCTTGAAAACAATAATATATCATAAAATAAGAATAAGATTAATTACAATGTATTTATATAAGTATCAATCAGTTGGATAAATCGTAAAATATGATTATATTTCTTTTCAGACTGCTGATGTTGAAAAAAATATGTATAGTTTATAATTAAATTTCGCATTTAAAATTGAAAAAAAAAAATATTTACCTTTAAAATTTTCCCTCCCATTCATTTGTTCTTGATTATTCTACAATTATAAGTTTTAAATCCAAATTTCTAAAGAAAATGTTTAATCATAATTTTAAATTCATTTATTCAACGTTAAAAATAATATACGAATCTATTCAAGAAAAAAATATGGATAAATAATAATAAAAAAAAAACTGCATAATTTATTTTCTGAAAGAAATACCGAAATCTATTAAATTTTAAAATATCAAACATTTATGAAATATATATTTATTTTAGATATTTTAGAATTTTTTTGTTTTTGAACATCTATATTCTGCTTGATAAAAAGCGTTTATAATATAAAAATACATTAAACTTTCAAACAGAACAAAAGTCTTGAAAACAATAATATCATATCATAAAATAAGAATAAGATTAATTACAATGTATTTAGATAAGTATCAATAAGTTGGATAAATAGTAAAATATGATTATATTTCCTTTCAGACTGGTGATGTTGAAAAAAAAAAACATATTGTTTATAATTAAATTTCGAATTTAAAATTGAAAAAAAATATTTACCTTTAAAATTTTCCCTCCCATTCATTTGTTCTTGATTATTCTACAATTATAAGTTTTAAATCCAAATTTCTAAAGAAAATGTTTAATTATAATTTAAATTCATTTATTCAACGTTAAAAATAATATACGGATCTATTCAAGAAAAAAAAATATGGATAAATAATAAAAAAAATAATAAAATTACATAATTTATTTTCTGAAAGACATACCGAAATCTATTAAATTCTAAAATATCAAACATTTATGAAATATATATTTATTTTACATTTACTTGACCTTAAACAACAAGAGAAATAGATTGATTTGTTTGATCTCTTTGCTTGACCAATAGATTGATTTGACACGAGAAAATGCATTAAAATATTACATTGTATTTTAAAGAAAAACAAATATAAATCATTTTCTCTAATTGCATTCCTCAAATCTTCTAAATTTAAAGAACTTTCATCTGAAATTAAATTAAATTGTGATTTCATAGGGGCAGTTTAAATAAACTGTCATAACAATCATCCCGAAGGGAGATTTTACGTAATTTATCAATTGTTATTTCATTCAGAAAAAGGGGATTGCATTTTATCATCTACGCGCAACATTATTTTGATTTTTATTACTACTTTTTATTTCTGCTTATGCTTTTCATAACTCTACAATTCTAAGATTTAAAATAATACATTGAATTTTATTAGTATTCTACAATATATCTCACAATTTTAATAGTGTTCCAATTTCATTTCATTTATTAATAAAGTATCTAACAAGTAGGAAAGCGAATTAAAATATCTTTTCTTATTTTTAACATTCTCACCGTCTCGAACTCATATATCCGTTCACTAAGCTGCAGGTTTCACTGTAATAGAAGCATTATTTAAATTAATATAATTCTACAGATATAATCCTGATTTAAGAAATTAAGTTATAATTAATACTCTCAAGGCTTATATGTCTATACTTAATTTAAAAAAAAATGCATATCATGTTGGAAAAAAACATTTTTTTTTTTTTTTTTACCATTAAAAAAAAAAAAAAAATTACAGAGAAAACAACATTACAATTTTGCCCTTTTGCTCGGCGGTCAGGGGGTTAACTATACATTTTTGTAAAAAACAATTGGTTTACTTTTTAGAAAACACAGACAAACTTTTTAAAATAAATGTAATTTTTTGGAAATGAAAATTATGAATGAAGACTATATTTATTCGCTTCGATGTTTTTATTCAATAAAAAAATAAAGTAACATAATTTCTTATTAAAACTAAAGACGAAAGTAAAAGTTGTTCAGGAATTCGTCTTTTAATTTCATTAAATAACAGTACACCAGTATATTTTACAGATTTGTAAAGTTATTTTGCTTTTTTTTTCTCTTCGGAAAACTTTTGAAAAGTAAAGTGTGCTAGCATTGAACATTATTTACAATTAAGTTACAAAACCATATTGTTAATAGCACGAGCACAGTAAAAATGTCGGTTTAAGCCGTAAAAATTGGCGCATTTCAAACACCATTTCTAAAGATTTCACTTTTCCTAGTAAAATGAATGTATACACTGTGTAGTAAACAAAACTTCCATAATTTACAGTAGATTTCGAATTTTCTGTAGCTGGAATTTAGTCTACCTGAAAATTGCTGCACAATGTGTATGTACTGCAAACAGAATATAAAATAAATTGAACGCTCACTGAACATTCAGTTTAAAATGACGCAAAAAAGGGTATTTTGTATACCAGCATCATTTTGATTAGTGCCCCTTATAATTAGATCTATTTCGTGTTGTATACATGTTAATATTAAACCAACTAATAAAATCTTCACGGGAATACCATGCCAATAACTTTCTAATAACTGTTTTTTATCAATTTTAAAATATTAGTTACAGGTGTATTTGATGTTTGAAAAATGAAGAAATCAATGTTAAAGATGAAATCATCTATTTACTAACACTAAGAAAAATAATTTATACATTTCAATACATATCTTACAATAAAATACTCTGTAAATTCTACACCATGACTTACATCCACACATAAAAATATTTTCTATCATTGAATAATATGGATATTTGAATTTATGTACAGAAATATATATTTACTTTTGACTAATATTAGAAACTGAATATACGTGAACTTCCCCCAAAATCGCGTTAATTTTTTATCTTCGATTTGGAAGCTATGATCAAATATTCAAAATCAACAAATTGAGGGGTTTCATAAAATCATTCTATCCATTTTTATGAATAAATATCTACCGGAATATTTATTGATGTCAATGATATACTTATTACTTCATGGTCAGAATCGTTGCTTTCTTACAAAACAAAAACTGTTAGATCATTAGTTTAGTACCATTAACAGCAGAATATTATCCAATCAAAATGCTTTTCTCAATATATACACATTTCCGGGCTCGTGCGCAATGATATTTAGCTTATTATTTGAAATTATACATTACGCGGGCGGGCAAATACAATCATAAAGGACTAATATCAGGAGTGTATGAAATACCTTACACCAAAGAAGGTGGAACGAGGCAGTTTTACATTTGTATGACAAACCAAAAATTTAAAACTAGAATCAAAGAACATATAGCAGGCATGAAACACAACAAGAGAACTACAGCTTTGGCTGTATTATACAGAAAAGAACCTTGGCAGATTGATTTTTAAAATAGTAAAATAATTTATCCGTTAAAAATTTATTTACCCTCCATTATCCTGCAATCAACAGAGATATTTTTACGCAGTGAGAATATTCGCAATTATTCAGTCACCCTTGAGCTACCAAAAATTTGAAAAGAGATGCTATGAGGATTAATTAACAACAGCAGAAACTAATTCACGCTCAAAAATATACATTTTTATTTTATTTCATTTTGCACTGGTTTTCTTTATACATAAAGTCTCTTTGTATGTTGATCTAAATCGAGGTAATTTTTTTATCACTATTAGCAATGTTTTGCTTAGTTTTATTCATTTTAAGTGATTATCATACATATTTTCATAACGGGCTTAGTTTCAAATTTTAGAAAATATGAACCATAGTAAAAATCTAAGAGACTTGTGAAAAAAGTAAAATTACAAAAGATAAGACCTTTCTCGATGCAGTATGAAATGATATCGTATTTGTACGAAGTATAATTTTAGAAGTCATTAAATGTATGACTTTCAATCACAGAAATAAATACGTTAATAACCTCTTAAGATCCTCATTTATTAACAAAAAATAAAGAATGTAAGCAAGGTACTCTTAATTTTAAAAAGAAAATTAAGTGTAATTATTATGTCTACCTTAGCACAGTTTTGACGTTGTAGTTTTGACGTTTACGATGTAGCGGACAAAATAATATCGTTGACGTTTAATTAGTTTTTGCTGATTTTTCGCATGTATCCCTAATAAAATGCTCAAGTGGTGAGAAATATTTGGTTTATTTAACAATAATACTTCAAATAAATAAATATATATATATATATATATATATATATAAGGAATTACAAAAGCATGCGTTAAACATACTTAATTTACTATGGAGAAAAAAATAACTTAATTCACATATGTAAGTTAATATTCCTTTATTATTTTATTTTTGTCTGCTCAAAATTGCTTAAAAATTTTTAGTAGTGATGATGATTTTCCGGTTAAAAAAATGCTACTGTGTGAATAAATAACCTATATAAATTTTACCCAAATTAAACCCAGCCAGCGCGCTAGCTAATAATAAGCTAGAAGTAGCTCGGAGTCATTCGGTAGCTTCATCGCCCCGAACACAACCCTTCCCGCTTTTCGGTGTCTTTAATTTGTGTAATTTCCCTTTTAAATATGTCCGGTTTCAATTTTTGATTTTTTTTTTCTTCAATCTGGCTTTCGCTAGTGAGTCTTTCATTCGGGACGTGACTGGGCACCTGGGAATCTTGCTTCCGCAAAAGAGTCGGAGTAGAGTAGAAGAATAAAGGGTTCACTCGTAAGCAAACGTCGCCGAAAAATGAATCATGTGCACTTCCTCCTGAATACTCAGCATTGTTTTTTTTTTAAATTATACTTTATTTAATTTTAACTGCTAATAATTTTTAACTGTAAACATGATATATAGTTTTCTGTCATTTGAATGTTTTGTTGCACTGATGAGAGGCTAAAATTTAGCTTGAAACGTTTGCTTTTTAATTGTATTAAATGTATTTATGTAATTTTACTTTTATGTCTGATGATTTGTAATATATTTATTATTTTTAACTCGTATATCAGACGTTAAACAATGATTATTTATTTTAATATATAAATTTTATTCACTTTAAAATAAAATGTTTGAATTTAGACGGTAATGTATCTTAGTTTTATATTTGTCCCTGTAAAAGAAATAAAACTGCTACGAACCTTTTTTGCAATTTAAAAAATGCTATTGTATATCTCACTAACCTGTCGTAATATAGTTGAAATGTAATTAAAATTTCTGATATCTAGCAACAATCTTTCAGAAACCTTTTGTGTGGCCCTGTAAAAAAACGCATAATTTCTACGTTCGTCAAATTATAATTTGATTTAGGCAAAGTTTGAGCTCAATCAGATAATTGAAAGAGGTTTAAAATTGTATTGCAAGATTTGAACTAATTTTTCCCTGTAATAAAAGTATAACAGCCACATTCCATAAATTATAATAATATTGCATTGTCATCAGGACTGCACATCCTCAGCAAAGTTTCAGCTAATCGGAATATTGAAAATGGTTTAAAATTAACTTGCAAATTTTAATATAAATTTTTCTGGAACCCTGTACAAACAAAATTCCAAACAAACATCTTAGTCCTTTTTATTATAATAATATTGTATTGTCATTCAAACTACACATGCATTCATTCATTCGGCTCAATCGGGAATTAAAAGTGGCTTAAATTTGACTTGCAAAATTTGAACTAAACATACATATATGCACTGCAAGTTAATATGATGTTCGTTTATTAATAAAAAACCTAATGATTTGTGAACTTTTGTAGGAATTTGTTTGAGTTTCCAATACTTTAGGAATTTACTATTCACGACGTGCTTTCAAACTTAGAGGAAGCTAGTGCAACTTTTGAAACTCCTTCAAACTAACTACGCAAATGTCTTCTTCACGGCCATAATTAATCGTTAGTCGGATTGTTTCGACAAAACTTGTACTAATTTGAAAAATAGAGACATTCAGCTACCAGTATACGTGGTTTTGTCAAATTCCGTGATAATCAGAACAAGTTGGAAATTGCTCGTCAAACGTGGCAAATGAGGTGCGTTCGTACTATAACTAGTTTTATAATTATTTTTTGCACCCCATATTGTACTGAATGTATATTTTTTTGCGCTTCATAAGTGCATAGTCTGTAACATCATTAAAATTCACTTGCAATAATTTTTCCCCATTCCCCGTAATGTAACGGAAAACTTTTGACTGTCCCTGTAATTAAACTATACATTCGATTTTAATAAAATTTGAAATGGCTCGAAAAAATTTTGCAGCAATTATATATTTAAAATTTCAGACTATTCGGAAGGCTGTAAAATCATTAAAATGCATTTGCAATAATTTTTTCCCATTGGCCATAATGTAACGGAAAACTTTTGGGTGTCCCTGTAATTAAACTATACATCCGATTTTCATAAAATTGGAAATGGCTCAACAAAAGTTTGCAGCAATTATATATTAAAAATTTCAGACCATTCGGAAGGCTGTAAAATCATTAAAATGCATTTGCTATAATTTTTTCCCATTGGCCGTAATGTAACGGAAAAATTTTGGGTGTCCCTGTAATTAAACTATACATCCGATTTTCATAAAATTGGAAATGACTCGACAAAATTTTGCAGCAATTATATATTAAAAATTTCAGAGCATTCGGAAGTCTGTAACATCATTAAAATTCACTTGCAATAATTTTTCCCATTGGCCGTGATGTAAAGAAAAACTTTTGACTGTCCCTGTAATTAAATTATACATCCGATTTTCATAAAATTGGAAATGGCTCGACAAAATTTTGCAGCAATTATATATTAAAAATTTCAGATCATTCGGTCGGGTAGTTTTTGCTCGGTTATATGCGGACGGACGGACAGACAGACGGACAGACAGACGGACTGAACGACGACTATTGGTGCTACGTATTTATATAATTACGAACGCACCTAAAAATGGATTTTGTCCACCGAGATCATCAAATCTCCCCTCTGTGCATCAGCAGGAACGCCCATACTCTAGTAAGAAGACACACGCATTGCTGCGGATAACAGACACAGTGAGACTTTTATCTTAATTACCTTATTAAACTAATTTATCCTTTCTTATATGCCAGTTTTAATAGTTGTTCGGTCGACCGCAGGAAAACACCCCATCAGGCTTGCCGCTTGGAGCTACGGTTCGGATTTCCCTTTTCCCCTTGTCAACTAGTTGTTTATAGTGAATTTCTAAATACATTTGTTTAATATTGTTTAAAATTGTTTTGTAAGCAATTACATTATAATGAAACTTTTTAATAAGTTTATGTTTAAATCATATTCCGAGAATTTCTTTTAAAATCTGTAAAAAAATATATAGCATAGGCTTTAATATAATTGCCTGTGAAACGACAGAAATTGAAAATCCCTTCATTTTATTTCAATTGTAGCAAAATGCTTATTTTATTGATAATAATAAAAACACATTTTTAGTGATATTAATTCAATTTATAGTAATATGTAAATTTAACGAAATTAAAATTCAACAATTTTGGTTTTATGACTAAGTACCAAATATGTAAGATAGTGCTTAGTGAATTAAATCCTTATCATGCGAAAAAGTTTCCCCGGGAGAAAAGCAGTGGATGCTTAATTTTTTTTTTTTCTGTGTCTGTTAGGTTTGACCTCAGACATGCAAGAGTGTAACAATAAGTTTTTGCCTTCACATAGAAATATTTGAGTGAAAGTTTTGAAATTTTAACATTGTATTAGTCCTTTTCTATATAGTCACCATGCACAGTAACATATTTCTACAAACGGTATTTAAAAGAGAGGAGGTAGGGTGTATTCCAGGAGGTGCGATAGTAGACCCGAAGGGGGCATTTTTCTAACTTTTACAGACCCCCACATGTGACATGTTGTTCGAAAAGCCTGTGAGCATTTATTCATGCCATGCACTACTCGATCACCTCCTCCCAAATGTGACCCCCGGTTGGCTTGAGTTATGTCCGCAAAATTTAGAAAAGTGCCTCCCTTAGGGCAAATTTGGGCGGAGGGGGGAGGGAGGTGTATAACTCGAATAAGTGTTCACAGTCCTTTCCAACAATATGTCACATGTGGTGGACGGTAAAAGTTAGAAAACTACCCCCCCCCCCTTGGGTCTACTATCGCGCTTCCTGGAATACATCCTGCCCTTCTCTCTTTGAAATACCGTTTGCAGAAATGTGTTACTGTACACGGTGACTATATAGAAAATCAATATAGAAATTTCATAAATATCACTCAATTTTTTTCTATGTGAGGGCGATAAATTATAGATACATCCTCGTATTTCAAATATTTCAACATTTTGTGTTCAGTCGATTTATGTTATTCTGTGTGCATACGTATACATTATTTTAAAAATTTAATGTCACAATTTATAAATTTTGAAGCTAATACTCAAGATGAATATATTTTGTAACCTATAAAAAGAATAACAAATATCAAATCGATATCTCGAATCTTTAAGTATGAGATTTCGAAGATTTAGATCATTTCCTAAAAATAATGTTTTTTTATAATCTTCATAAAATGACTAGAAATGTTAGAATTATTACAATATATATCAGATATGTTCTCTTTTGAAGGGAATTCTTTTATATAAATATTTTTCAAAGAAGCATGATTACATATATTTTTATTTACGGAATATACGGTCTGATTAATTACTATAGTATTTTATATTTCAATATAACTACCGCAAAACACTATGGTTTATCAAAAGACTTCAAAAAATCCTCTTCTACGCGGAATAGCGAGTTAGCATTTCTTACATAGAAATACTTTTACTTCTAAATTTAATGTGTGACTTTTCATGTCAAACTTTTATCCTAATTATTATCAAAGTGAATAAAAATAGGATTAAAGTTTCAAGATTCAAGATTAGGGTAAAATTGTCAAACTTTTATCCTAACTTTTATCCTTAGTATAATTAAATATATATTTTTATTTACGGAAAATAGGTCTGGTTAATCAGTATAGCATTTTATATTTCACTATAATTATCGCATAACACTATGGTTTTACGAAACACTTCAAAAAATCCTCTTCTACGCGGAATAGGAAGTTAACATTTCTTACATAGAAATACTATTATTTCTAAATTTAATGTGCGACTTTTCATATCACGCATAATACATATATTTTTATTTAGGGAAAATACGGTCTGATTAATTAGTATAGTATTTTATATTTCAATATAATTATCGCAAAACACCATGGTTTTGCAAAGCACTTCAAAAAACTCTCTTCTACGCCGAATAACAAGTTAGCATTTCTTACATAGAGATACTTTTACCTCTAAATTTAATGTGTGACTTTTCGTGTCAAACTTTTATCCTAATTATTTTCAAGGTGATTAAAAATAGGATAAAAGTTTCAAGATTCAAGATTAGGATAAATGTGTCTAACTTTATCCTTAGTATAATTACATATATTTTTATTTACGGAAAATATGGTCTGATTAATTATTATAGTATTTCATATTGCAATATAATTATCGCAAAACACTTCAAAAAATCCTTTTCTACGCGGAATAGCAAGATAATATTTCTTACATAGAAATACTTTTACTTCTAAATTTATGGTGTGATTTTTCATGTTAAACTTTTATTCTTTGAGGCTATTAAAATCAGAACGACGCATACTTGACTAAACACTGTAGGCGGACAACCTTAATGACACATATGTCACAGAACAGCAAGTACCCAGGATAAAAAGAGAAGACTTTGGTGCCGTCTGCTATGATTATTAGTGAAATGTTGAGTTATTTATAATATTTTTTTGAAATATTATGTACTGTTGAATATTTCATTAAGTATTCAACCTTGTGATAACCTTTTATAATCATGGGATTTTTCGAGCTCTTCTAATTCTTTTAATGCAAGAATTCCTAGTGAAATGTTTCTTAATTTTCAAAATATCCAAACACATTTCTTGAAATATAAGCGGAAGAAATATTAATATTTATTTAATTTAAAATAATTTTTAAAATAATTAATTAATATTAAAAATTATTAAAATTATTAAAATTATTTTAAAACATTGTCGCGTTCTTACGATCTTGCACGAAGTATAGCCAGACTCGCCAAACAAGAAGAAAACAAAAATGGGAATGTTGCCTTGTGCGACAACGTCAAAACAGTGGTCAAAGTCTTTCGAAGATAAGGGAAAAGAAAAAGAAGAGAAAGAAACCAGAAAGAAAGAAATGGTTTAGAAGAGGGAAGAGATGAATTAACAATTTATACATCAAAGACAAGAGATAGGACTATTTAACATTCGACTAACCGGGAAAAAAAACGGTTGAGAAAATCAGACAGCTTTAACTCCAATGCCAAATTTTCGTCCGGTGAGAATGTATGGGTGGAATCCTAGGAAGTGAAAATGCCCATACGTGACCAGACGGGGCAAAAGTATAGTTACGAGCACATTGTTATCAAATATGAAGGAAAATGTTTTCAAGAAAAATATTGGTATTCGAAAAAGAAGGAGCACGGCATGACGGCATGTGAGCGCCTGTGGAAGAGACCGAAAAAGAAGATTTTCTTTTATTTTTTTACTAGGTGTGATCAAGTTATTTCCCACATAGAATTCACAAAAACCTGTAGAACAAGATTTCTGTTCTCTGTCCTTGAAATAGAGATCCAATATTATTTATGAGTTATAGACTAATTTTAATTTTTAATTTTATTCGTTTCATTAAAATGTTTACTATTCTCTAATTGTTTAGTTTGTTTTACTTAGTTTTTGAAAAAAAAAAAAAAGATTAAAATGATCAGTAATCAACTATTGGAATGAAATCTATCAAAAACTACGAAAATAGCAACTAAAAACTATTATTATATAATTTTTTTTCTATTATTATATAATTTCAACGGATTTCATTTTTGTCCATTATAGGGCGTTCATTAAGGGTTGTAACAATCATGTTAGTTTGCTTCTAAAACTTAAAAAGAAAAACAAATATAACAAAAACCCGTAGCACTGACTTTATTTGATCAACTACGTTTGAGGTTATCCTATTAAAGACATGACAAGAAATACTTCTTTTTAACAATATGCATATTTTTAAATTTGGAACTTCTTTCACTTCAAACTCTTTTCACTTTTGAACTTCTTTCACTAGCCTCAAGGCTAATGAGAAATTAATTTCTTAACGGAAACGATTGTGATGGAGACATATGGATTACGGTGCGTGAAAAAAAAATACAAAAAATATTTTCGGAACACTTCAGTGCGGAAAATTTACCTAATGTAATAAGATGAGAAACAGCATATACACAGGTTTGTTATAATTAAAGTTCGCCTATTCAGAAGGCTCTAGAGGCGGTTCTATGGCTCCAAACGAAACAAAATTTCACTAGTACGTAGTTGAAGAGACGCGCTCTGCTAAAATCGAAAAATATAGTTACATTTTTCGTCAGTAGGTGGTGCTGCGCCAATATTTAAGATGATGTTTGCAGATTCATTATATCAATTTCAGTCAATCCAGATGAATCACACAAATTTAAAAGTTTCAACTAACTTCGAGGAACTGCGAATTGTTATAATTAAAGTTCACCTAATCAGACAGCTCTAGAGACTGACCTATGACTCCAAACAATACAGAAAAATGAATATAATTTCATGTGATGTATCCTGCATCAACAAAATAAAACATGTCGCTCGGCAACGAGGAAATAACAATAACGAAGAATAACATTACGCATACTCAATGAATCCTCCACCATTTTCAATAACGCATTTCATTCTCAGAATTGTGCTTTCTACAGCATTCCAAAAACTGTCCAGTGAGATTGAGCGAATGTGAAGTCTAATACTGTCTTTCAGATCAGAGATTGTCTGACATCTGTCTTTAGATACAGAATCTTTCAAAAATCCCCACAACCAAAAATCGCATGGTGTTAGATCAGGCGATCGTGGTGGTCAGACTGTTTGAAAGTAACGACTTATAATGCGGTCTTCTGTAAAATGGCTTGTTAAGAAAGTCCGAACTGCTCCAGTAATGTGCGTCTTCAAATGCACCATCTTGCATAAATACGATATTTTGAAGGCAGCCTCGCTGTTGCAGCTCGGGAAACAGAAAATTTGACAACATATTGAGATACTTTCTCCCATTTACGGAACATGTAAAGGGTTCTGTGGATGGTAGTTCCTCGAAAAACTATAGCCCTATCATAACCGTAGCTGTGAAACCGCACCACACCGTCACTTTATTTGCATGCAATTGAACTTCTTGGACAACATTTGGATTCTCTTTCGTCCAAATTCGACAGTTGTTTGTGTTCACTTGTCCGTTTAAATAAAAATGCGCTTCATCAGTCCATAGAATATTCCAAGGCCAAGAATTGTCCACATTTATTCATGCAAGAAACTGTAG
Source organism: Maratus speciosus (assembly GCA_963932465.1). Classification (NCBI taxonomy): domain Eukaryota; kingdom Metazoa; phylum Arthropoda; class Arachnida; order Araneae; family Salticidae; genus Maratus; species Maratus speciosus. The sequence continues at coordinate 370,103,683 of OZ010788.1, read as the reverse complement.
TGAAAATGATAGCCGACATTCGGTATCACCCTGTATTAGTTGTTGCACCCTCTGAATCTTGTATGGATACTAGCGCAAAATTTGACGCATCGCTTTTCTCACAGTGGAAATCGGCATATCAACTTCATTCGCAATCGCTGGTACACTTGCATTACCAAATGATGTCTGGTTTGCTAAATCTACGGCAGCAGTAGCAATGTCTTCAATGCTAGAAATGTCTATTTTTTTTTCGTCCTCTGCCAGGAAGTATGTCGAGTTTTCCTGTTTCCTCGAACTTTTTAATCATTTTGTGAACCCCACGATCCGACATTGGTCCACGTCTAACATCTTTTAGTTTCCGGAATTCACGAAGAGCTGCAGCTGCGTTGCTGTTATTTTGATAAAATAACTTTACAAAAATTGCCTTTTCTTTAAAAGTTACCATTCTCCACAAAGCGTAGATTTAAAGGTTTTCCGAAACAATCAACTGTTCCAGTTTCAAAGAAATCACATACACACTTTATCAGCAAGTTTTAAATATCCAGGTGGCTAGAAGGGTATTTCAAGTTTTCGAGTGTTGCGACGTCACTTTGACGTCGTTCGTCAAAAATTTGAATAAAATGTGATATTTTCAAGCGTTGGGTGAAATTTTTTGTTTCATCTGGATTTACCGAAATTGATATAAAAGTTTACTTTTACCAACTGTGAAATAAAATTTCCTGTCTTTTGTTTTTTACAAAATAAAGGAATCTGCAAATATCGGCTTAAATATTGGCGCAGCCCCACCTATTGACAAAAATGTTAACTATTTTTTTTTTCGAATTTCGCAGAGCGCATGTGGTCGACTACGTACTGGTGAAATTTTGTTTTATTTGGAGCTATAGAACCGGCTCTAGAGCCTTCTGAATAGGCGAACTTTAATTATAACTACCCTGTATATATTTTAAATCGGTTAACATCTTACGCTCGCGCATAATATTATATAATAATGAAAAATTGCGCCTTTTTTGTAATTTTTTAAGTTAACTAGAACTTTAAAAATAAACACGACATAGTTTTTTATGCATTTTTATGGTGTAAATAACCTAAGTAAATTAAATTATAATGAATAATCATTTTTTTGCTGTTAGAGCAACGTCTTAGAAAAAATATAAATTTACCAATTTTTCGCAATCTTCACTGTGCAACTCTTAGTTCGTTTTGCTAGAGCAAAACGACTCAGAACTCACCAAGTGATTGTGGTTGCACGATGAGTTTCAGCGACACCCTACCCATCCAATTGTTCGATGTGGTATTTGCATTATATTTAAAAGACCAGGTGCATGTCAATTTGCAGTTGTAATTAAATGCTTATGCAAAAAAGAAAAACTAAGAAAAGTCCTGTCCCCGAGTTGAGGTTCATGAGGAATTATAATTTGGGCAAAATCTGATCAATCACAAAACAAACAAAAAAAACAAGTTAAACATGAAGGCCACGCGGAAAACTCGCGGTTTTCCGTGAGCACTGAGTGGCTTCTAAAATAGTTCTAAAGTTCCTAATGTAATAGAGTATTCGGAAAATGAATCACACAAACACAATTCTTTTGAAGACTCGGAGTGTGAATAAAAACCAAGTATGTCGACTAAAGCACAAATGCCAGATGAGAATTGAAATTAAAGCAACAGAGCTAAGCAATAATCGGTTTGGAGTTTCTGATCGGCCAACACCTGTTATATCTTCAAAGGGAGACGTTGACATGATAGTCGACACAGATTCTTTTTATGGGGTAGATAAGTGCAAAATAAAAAAGAGAAGAAAGTCGTATTATGACAGATTTGAAAGGCCAATTCACATGCTCTGAGGGAATTTGGGGTCTTGTCTTTGACGCACAAAAATATGCTACTTTATTCGTAGAAAAACTGAATGCCAAGGAGTGCCCAAGGACATGTATCTTCTTCCTCTAGTTCATCAAATGATATAAGTCAAAGAATTATTTCTTGTTTGTCTGAACTATCAATATCATTACTGCAAGTCTTTTAGTGCGCCAATCGGGCAGCAGTTCACATGCTATGTATGACACTCTGTGGTCGATTATGAACCCATAGATTGTTCCATTCCTGATATCGACAGGAATTTGTAGAGCAAAGAACAACAGTATTTGTCCGAAATTTGAAATGCAATCACCTTGGACCATTGTCCAAAAGACTTGGCAAATCGGGGCCCTGGTCATGTGTCCAATTCCAGATGGCTAACTGCGGCCAACCCAGCCCATAGGTTGTATATAATTTCATCAGATCCATCCGAAAACTTTCTTAATCATCTAAATCATACATACCTGTGTGGTGTGTCATAAAATAAGCAAATATTTTACTGACGGACCAAAACATGTCTTTCAACCAATCCAAACATCACGCTATTTATCCAACGAATTACTACAAATTGCCGATCCAGTATTAGAACGAAATGCGTTCTTTGCGCAACAAGAGAATGGTCTATTATGAAAGATTGTCGATGAAGGGGACATATTCGGGAGCTCGGTTACAGAAAGCAAGGCAAACCCTCCCAAAGAAGATTGTTAGAAATGTCGTACCAACAAAGGAACACTTTCAAGCCTCCGATTACATTGAAATTGTTAATGTGCGACGTATCCTTCCCCATTACTGCGGGACCGACACGAAGATGATGATAAATCCTTCATTATTTCTGACATTACGTTCGTCAGAAAAATACAAAAGGTTCCCTGTCACACAGAGACTTTGAGTTTTGCATCAAGCTTGTGACAGAGGCTTCGAATAAATTATATGGACATAATATATTAAAGCTTTATATAAATTATAAAGCTAGAGGTTTCTATATCCGACCAATACTGAAGTGTAGATCGGTTATGACTTATTTCTCCAAAAAAAAAAACAGACTTTAAATGTTAATTAGAAATATAAAAGAGAAGCAAAAAACACAGCGAAAGAATGCTACAATGAATTTTTGTAAGTAGTTGTAAATATAATATAAATACCAAACCCAGCAACTGGATGGATGATTCAGTAGTGTGTGAATGGAACTCAAAGTGCAACTAACACCACGTGTTGAGTTCTGTGTCGTTTCGTTCTAGCAAAGCGGACTTAGAGCATGGTAAAAACTGATTTTTTTTTTTTTTTTTTAGTTTTTTCTAAGATGTTGCGCGAACGAAAAAAATTTGAATATTAATTAGAATTTAATTTATTTAGTTTATTTGAACCATAAAAGAAGCATAAAAAACTTAAGCGTGTTTATTTTTAAAGTATTAACTAACTTAAAAAACTTGATTTTTTTCATTAAATTTATGTACAATGTGCGAATGGAAGATGTTAACCGATTTCAAAAAAATTTATGCCGTTTTCTTCTTATTACAATAGGCAACTTTTTCGCACTAAAGCGTTCCAAAAATAAAATATTTATTTGTTTCGACCCGCCCTAATATGGATATTTCTAACTATCAAATTATTTAAAGGATATTTTTGAATGATATTATAAAAGTCTTTTAATATTATCGAGGGATTTTTTATTCAAAATATTTTTCTAATATTGTACAGTAATTTAAATGATAAATCAGTCTAAAACCGTTATATATACTCGTAAGTAATAGATTTAAACTTTATCTCAATATTAGTATTAAAAACGAAATACATTTTATTTACTATATACTGACTTTGAAGTATTTATTTCAAATTATTTGAGATGTAATATTTTCTTAAACTATTTGGTAATACATAGCTTTCCGCTTAATGTTTCAAGTCACGTCCTTCTGATCGAAATCGTAAAAGTAAAGATAACATGATGTGATATTTTTTTCCCAATGATTTCAAAACATTATGAAATCTCGAACTAATGCTGTATGAACTAATGTCATATTTAAATGCTGCCTAAATGAATTCGTAATTTTTTAGAGGTGTTATTAATATATATATATATATATATATATATATATATATATATATAGTTGTACTTTCAATTGTTTAAAGCGCTATTGCTAAGAAATAATACTGGTTTATTTTTTATGATATTTTAAAATAAATGTATTCCAATGCATTTTCAGATTTACTATAGTAAATTTTATTCGTATCCGTTTTGCATGCGGTTTATTATTTTAATTTTGACCATCAAAGTGAAAACCATAGCTTTAATTTTGTATCGTATTTCAAAAATAAAATTTTATAAACAAAATGGATATTGCATTCAACATTTTAGAGATCTAATGAGTCATATTGTTGATAACTGTTTCGTATTTTTTTCATACCTTTTTTAATATTTCTGGTATAAATATCATAAAATAAAGCATTTTTATAATTGTCACTATTTTCTTCATATTTTACAGTGATTAGTGCGATTCTAAAACAACATGTAGTATTTCGAAAGAAACTAATTTAAACTAACGGGTGTCCTTATAAGAAACTAGATTTTTAAAAAAAGGCAAATGATACTTACAAAATTATACATATAAAATAAAAATAATCACGTGCGAAAGTATTCTATAACCTGTTCCAAATGACCCAACATTTCAAAACATTTTTCTTTATATTTAGAAATATCAGAAACTAATATATTTACGAGATTTATAGACTTATTTTTAAAAACAGAGATTCGTTTGCTTTCACTGGTTTTCGAAATCTTCCACGTGTAGCTTTTTAGTATATTAATATGTTTTCGCAAACCGAAATATTAGTTTTTAGGATATTAGAAATTATCAGTTAGACGTTTTTAGCTGCTGAAAGGAATTTAAATATGCAAGAATAACAAAATAATATTAATTCCGATGTTAAGGTTAATGCTATTAATTTATCACTTTTGTCTGTAAAACATGTTTGGTGAACAAGGAGGTATTTGTTTAGTATAAATAGCACCCGAAAAACATATATTCCATGTTCCACACTGTAAAATCTACTTGGAAATATTTTAGAAATTCAGTGGCGGCAAATATATATATATATATATATATATATATATATATATATATATATATATATATTAATTCTTCTTAAAATCTGAAATATGTATTTATTTCTGAAGTTTCTAAAAATAAAGAACGCTTTTCTGAATCATGTGTAGCTCCGAAAAACTTATTTCATATTTTTGTTTGTGGTTATATACTTTAGAAGATCCGGAAACATTTGTATTTTTTTATATTTTTATATTTGTATGCAAGTGTCATATAAAAACTCAGATTTAACCAAGTACTTCGATCCGTTTATTTGAGGTTCGATAATAACAAGTTTACCAATTTATTTTATTTTTTATGCTGAGAGTTCTTTAAACCTCGGAACTAAAAATAACTGGTAGTGTAATTTTAATCTTATAATATATGTTAATTCATATCTTTGATTAAATAATTTCTATACAAAATATGTTTGACTGTTTTGTTACTATACTTTATTGATAAATATTTTTTAAAGAGTTTAAATATGTTTTTTTATGCTTATCTGTATTAAAATTTCGTTTTAGATAAATAAAAAATTAAACAGTTTATTTTACGAGTGAGTAGGCTGTGTGATGATACATTTTTCAAAAGTCTTTTATAACACCATAAAATATATATTTCAAAAACTTCAAAATATAGTAAAAACACTTTATTGTTTAAAAGTCGACAAATATTAATTAAAAACATCAAAATATTAGTATTACATAAATATTAATATAAGTAATTATAATAAATACAGTAAATTCTGTCTAAGGCTGATTCTGTACAAGCTGGAAACAAAAGCTTTGAAATTTTACTTACTTAAAAGTTTTTAAGCCTAATCTTATAAATTTTAATAATAAGCAAAATTTTTTCCTCAGAAAAAATAAAAGAACATCATACCGAGTATATTTTTCACATTTGTCAAAATTATTGTTAAAAAAAAAAAATCATGAAATAATCCCTATTCGATAACACGTGTTTAACTCTCTAAACGCCATGCGAAAGATGAGGTATGTAATTGTGTTTGTTAAGTGAATGATTTTCATAAAATTCCATAACTGAAGCAATTTCGAACTATTTATTCCAGTATACTATTTATTTCAGTGTTCCAATAATGTTTTTCAAGATTTT